>CM063451.1:30262500-35523160 GCA_032191425.1 Lymantria dispar
TCCATTAAGGCAGTACTAAAAGACCACCGTAAAAATGACGATCAATTAAAACAAGATTTACCAGAGTAATTATATGCATAATTGTAAATGTTATTCATTCATTTTCGCTCTTACTCGTTCCACTGCTGCGCTCGAGCCTCCTCCACAATGGGAGGCAAATTGACCTTACTATACCATACTGGTCAGACAGGTTGATATAGGGTTTTGTTTCGACTTTTCCTTCTCTGACATAGATGATATATGCATATTATATCCCCTAGTCGTTTTTTACGACACCCACGCGTAAGATAGTAGCAATTAGGTTTACCCTCGCATATACCGTCATATAGCGTGACGTCGTAACGCCACGGCCTGTTTACGTCACGCCAACAATTAGGTACACCTCGTCTATAGATGTTTCACATGAATAATGGTTGCATTTCGTATTATTAGTCTCGCCTTAATGAAGTTTTAACTCCTGACGAGTAGTCACACACATCGAACTCTATGTCTTTTTTCTGAATAACTAATAATGTTTTATTCGTACGAAGATTAGAAATAAGTTTTTTTTTGTCGAATTAGTAACAAATACATTACTAGTACCTTTGAATTATCTATGAACTAGCAGCGCCCTGCAGCTTTATCTGCATAGTTCCCCTTCCCGTGGGAATATCGAGATAAATTATAGCCTATGTGTTATTTTGATATGTAAGCCATATTATTGTGAAGTTTCATCAAAATCCATTCAGTACCTTTTGCGTGAAAGAGCAACAAACATACTCATATAGATACAAACTTTCGCGTTTATAATATTAGTAGGACTAAATCAAGGTTTTTAGTTTAAACAGCAATATAAGACTACTTTATTTATCTTCACCTTGAACGAAGTGAACATCACAGGGTTTTAGTCAATACTAACTCCATAGTTATTACTAGTCATAATAAAAAAAAATAGCGTGAATACTAAGTACGCATATCAGAAATGAAACTTCATTGGTTCCATGTGAGTTTTATTGGTATTAAAAAAAATAATAATAAAAAATAAAATAAAAAAAATTAAATAATATCTTTCGATCTTTCTCACTCGCTTGCTCCCTACTCTCGCCCCATGGCTGTGCTTCGTGCTATGTTCGCCCTTTCTCACTCTCTCTCAATCGGTCTCAATCGCTCTCCCCCTCCTCTTCGACAAAAACGCTGTACATCTTCGTGACGCTAAATTGCGTTTGATCCGTAAAAATGCGCACAAAGAAATTTCACTTCAAAAAATTAGTCCTGTTTGTAGTTTAAAGAAAATTAGTAGAATATACAGTATGTTCTATTTTAGAGTAGATGTAAAGGGATTACATGACTTGATTGCTCTTTTCCATTTTATTATCGTAAGGCATCCATCCTTCTGTTGTAGACATCTCTTAAGTGTCTTACGTCATCCTTCATAATCCGCTCAGTGAGGGGATGGAATAATTTAACACTGTCGGTGTAACCATCCAATTACAACACGGGTGTCTTTATATGCGAAAGTGATTAAGCATTTTGTGAGCTAGCTATTACCTACACATTGTCACTTTCAATGAGTTCGAATTTAAAACTAATTTATTTTTGGTAATATAAATTGAAATTTTCGTGTAATGACAGAATAAGAAAACAATTCATTACCGAATCGTGCCCGGTGGTGTTGTAAAAGACGGCTAAGGGATATAATATGTATATAATATGTGTAAAAGAGAAGTAAAGCTTGAAATAAAACCCTATACTAACCTGCATGACCAGCGTTATAGTAGGTCAATTTACCTGCAATTATGGAGGCTCGAGCCCTATAGTGGAACCTTAGAATAATAGCATATTTCTAAGGTAAGTCCACGCACAAAAAGTGAGGCATTTCAATTGGAGCCTAATGGAGCCTACGCTGGAACAGTCCCGTAATGTACAAGTCATTGCACTGCACGAACGTACGCAACTCTTAAAAAATAAATAGGTAATTATGACGGCTTGTGCATTCAAATGGTGCCACAACACATTTGAAAAACATAAAAAGGTTTTTAACATTACTTTTAAAAGTATTTCGACGATTTATGTTAATAAAAACAAAATTTGATTTCATAATTTGTATAGTGGTTTCCGTGTGTACGTGTGTAATCGTCTGCGCGCCATTAGTATTTTTAGATTCAAATTTTTAAAGTTCGAAGTACTGACACTATCCTTCTATACGTTATTATTCTAAGAGTGGAACATATTATAATAATATGTAACAAATATAATATTAATTATATAATTTCCGTGTGGTGACGGAGTAAGAATACAATTCATCAGCGAATCTTGCCCGTGGATGTTGTAAAAAACGGCTAAGAGGTATAATATGTTAATAACATCTGTGCAAGAGAAGTAAAATTAGAGGTATAACCGTATATCAACATGTCTGACCAGCATGTCCATATCCTTCCTATTGAGAGGGAGGCTCAATCACAATAGTGGGACATATATGAACCATAATGATGATGATGAAATTGAAATGTTTACTTATTATAATAGATGAATGATGATGATGAGATGAATGATGATTGAACAATTATATAATACTAGCAGACTAACAGACGTTAATTGATTAAATTAGGCGATACATAGCGGCAATCCATTTTTATTTTAAAACCAGCAACCCGCCCTCGCTTCGCTTCGGTTATAGGTTATAGTCGTTTTACCCGCGTAGTTCCCGTTCCCGTGGGAATACCGGGATATAATATAGCCTACTTTACGCCCTGATATTATAGCTTTCCATTGGTGAAAGAATTTTTGAAATCGGTCCAGCCGTTTTGAAGATTACCCGGAACAAACAGACAGACAGACAGACAAAAATTTTTTAATTGCTATTTTAGGCATAGGTATCGTGCAAATAACCGTGTGAGCATGAAAAAAGCCTATTATTTTGACATTACAAACAGACACTTCAATTTTATTTATTGGTATAGATGGAAGGAAGGGAGACCCACCAATTTCCCACGGTAATCAAAATACCACACACCACAATAAAAGGAATACGGGATAGGATTAAGGTGGACTAGGAAGTAAGGAAATTTTACTCTCACGTGATGAGCACCTTCCAGAACATCAACTTGCAATTTTCCGCAGAACTTCAAATATTCATTCGACACGTGTTTCGCCTCTAAACAAGGCATCCTCAGGACGGTTCGGCTTCAAAGGCACATTTGAAATATTCGAAGTTCTGCGAAAAATTGCAAGTTGATGTTCTGGAAGGTGCTCATCACGTGAGAGTAAGATTTCCTAGTCCACCTCAATCCTATCCTGTATTCCTTTTATTGTGGTGTGTGGTATATTGATTACCATGGGTAAGTGGTGGGTCTCCCTACCTTCCTTCTATTTCCAACAGACGTTGTTCTGTTCAAATAAAATAAAAGAAATTCTACTTGAAATCGACAACAGCGCCACTTACCGGGTCCAGTTGTGAATCTAAACTATACTCGAATCCCCTTGAACACACCCAAAAAATTTCATCAACATCGGTCCAGCCGTTTAGGAGGAGCTCAGTGACATACACACGTACGCAAGAAGTTCATTAATTACATAAACATTCAACCATCACCTATTGAGGTCCACTCTTGGAAACTGTGCTCTCTGTCTGAGCACTCTTTAAAATGGGTTTCTCTACCATATAGGGAAGAATAATGTATTAAGCGCCACGCTTAGTAGACGGAATGGCGATCGCAGTAGATTTCAAAAAACTTGTTTTAAGCAAAAAATGATTTACACATGGGAGATTCGAAGTAGAGAACTTCAGAGGAAGCCCGATACTAACAATAAGACATACATGAGTTAAGATGAATATCTCCTAAGATATTACGGTATGCAGTTGCAGTCCAAGGGGCCTTGGGTTCGATTCCCAGACCTAGAAAAAAAATATAGATTTTTTTATAGAAAAATAGCGTAAGTAAAAATAGCGAAAGGAGTACTTTCAAGGCTACCTGGTAGTGTAATATTATAATATTTGTCCAGGCGCTTTGACGAGTACCAACAGGCAGTCAGACAGATAAAAAAAATTAAACTAGTTTTTAAGCAAGGGTACCAATAACCGTGTGGACATGAAAACCTACCATTTTGACGTTACAAACAGACACTTAAATTTTATTTATTTTTATATATAACGCTTAAACATAAACTTCACACAATATGCTCTTACATCAAAAACATATTGACATACGATGTTCTGTGGAATGTTGAAAAAAACTATATTTATTATTAAAAAGTTAACTCAATTCATGTGTACTAATATTTATTTTTGTTACCCCAAAAACCACTTTCCCTTATCTGTTGTTAAGAGCAATTTCTTCTGAGATATCACTTTCCGGTTACGAGCAATGTTTGGTGTACAATTTCTTCAGTCGTTTTATTTGTCCCAAAGGTTTGCAATAGTGTGTATCCCTTGATATATTGCGCAATGGTATACTGTAGATACAGGTTGATTAAAATAATACATTTATTAATATGAGACGCATGAATATGGTTCTCAACCCCCAATTATATTTGTGCATATCTTAAAGGACGAGTGAGAGATATAATATAAAGATATTTTATGGTTGTTGGTTTTATGGCCTGCGGCGAAGAAAGTGAAGCGAATGAGAATGATAAAATGAGATTTGGTGATGCTAAAGGCATCATTAAAACCCACCACACGCAAACACCTTCAAAAAGTTAATTTTCTTTCCATAACATCTATCCAAGGGAAAGAAAACTCGAAATTAAATCCTTTTTCAAACCTTCTATTCAACGTTGTTTTAAAGGAAATAGCAAGAATCAAATACAAACGCCTTAATATATTTATAAATAGTATTATTTTAAATGTGTTATACTAGCGTAAATATCTGAATTTATTATATGAAAACTTCTTATTAAATAGAGATGAATTATTACAGTACAAAAAAAAAACGTAGTTTAAATTACAAAAATATTGCTCCTCTATTTGCGCAACAATTGTTACAACATATAAAAGCAATTTCTTTCATAGTCTATTAGTCCCCAGACAGCCATAAAGCTTACATAGTGGACTTTAATTAATATATTTGTAGCGAGACTAGCAATTTTACACACAAATATTTTTGTACTACAATTTCTTACCGCGAGTTGTCGAATTTAACTAACAAAAGGTACACTTTGGTTACTTATAGCCAATATGTTGCTATATTATTATTCATCATTCATCATCATCATTTCAGCCTATTGCCGTCCACTGCTGGACATAGGCCTCCCTCATGTTGCGCCACAATGTGCGGTCCTGTGCCGCCTGCATCCAACGACGCCCAGCAACTTTCACTAGATCGTCGGTCCACCTAGTGGGGGGGCGTCCTACACTGCGTCGTCCAATGCGTGGTCGCCACTCGAGAACCTTTCTTCCCCAGCGGTTGTCGGTTCGTCGAACGATGTGGCCTGCCCATTGCCACTTCAGCGTGCTAATTCTTCGTGCTATGTCGGTTACACCCGTTCTTCTGCGGATTTCCGTATTCCGGATTCTATCTCGCAAAGAAATCCCGAGCATAGCCCGTTCCATAGCACGCTGAGCGACTTTGAGTCTTGTTATAAGGCCTATATTTAGGGACCACGTTTCCGTGCCGTAAGTCATCATTGGTAACACACACTGGTCGTAGACCTGTGTTTTCAGACACTGAGGTATGTTGGACGAGAAATTATTAGATTATTACGAGATATTAGTATTGAGTTGTGGTAAAAGTAGGCACTATGCGAAAATAAATTATTTAAATTTTAAAAATCAAGATTTGTAATATTTATGTAATTTATTTTTAATAATTGATTTTCCTCGGTGTAGTAACAGAATAAGAATACAAACCATTTTCCTTTCATGACTGTAGGTATCGTAAAAAACGACGAAGAGATGTAATAGACATTTAAAATCTATGCAAGAGAAGGAAAACTCCAAATAAAATACTATACCAACATGTCTGATCAGCATAGTATAGGATGTCAATTTTCCTATCATTGGGAAGGATGCTCGAGCTCAACAATGATACGTATATGAGCTGTGATGATGATAATGATGATGATGAAGTAATTTATTTCCAAAGATATGATTTTTTTTACTTAGTGTGCTTTTGCTATAATAAACGTATTCTATTTTAATTTTCCAGCTTGATTGATTTTTTTATATAAAAATAGTTTTAATAGAATCATAGTCTAAGATTATTGCTAATATACATTGAAAAGCTTAGCTACATGTCGTCAAACTTACAAGTTATGCCGACGAAATGCCATACCATTTTTATTTAAAATTTCTCAGATAGACGCATAAAGTTAAAAAAAAATTGTTTTACATAGTTATCTCCGATATTCGCGCGTATTTACAGCTTTATCACGTTTGGAGGATGACTTTCTTCGCGTCGCCATAAACCTAGAAATTATTCTTAAACGTCGTGAAATTAAAAATCAAATACAATACAATTTATAAAGATAGTTCTATTTTAAATAGTGTTTCTCTTTGTATTCATTGTGAAAAAATTTTGTGTGGTTACGGAGTAAGAATACAATGCACCAACCCCTTTTTTCCTCGTGAGTGTCGTAAAAGATGACGAAGGGAATTTACATATAATAGCTATACAAGAGAAGGAAAATTCGAAGTAAAACTCTATGCCAACCCGTTTGATGGGACAAGATTGTCAGGAGGGAGAGCACACCGTCCTGCCACCACTGCAGTTGCGACGAGGACACGGCGCAGCACACGCTCGAGGAGTGTGCTGCGTGGGAGGGGGAGCGCCGTGAACTCGTCGCGATTATCGGTGCCGACCTGGCGCTGCCGACCATCGCCAGGGAGATGCTCGTCAGCGTCAGGAACTGGGACGCGGTCGCCGCCTTCTGTGAGGCCGTTATCTCACGGAAGGAGGCGGCGGATCGTGTGCGAGTAGAGATCCTATTCGGCGACACGTACCGCCGCCGGCGACTCGGGCGGCGCAGGCGCGAGTATCTGCGCCTAATGCCGCCCTAGCCGAGGCCGCGGGTGATCGGACCGGGGAATTGTCCGTCACCCGCAGTGTGGCTAACCACGCGATGGCGACTGACGTCCCAGGATGTCGAGAGGTGAGGGTACCTGAAAGGGTATTCCGTCGGGCCGACCACTGACGACAAGTCACATCTGCCCCGGTGGTCGGCCCAACAACGAGGTGACGTGGGTACGGGTGGGTTATGGGCCCGCGCGCCGTCCTTTCATCGCCCCGGACGGACTGGACCGCGCGTGCGCTTACCATAGCCGACCCATAAAAAAAAAAAAAAAAAAAAAAAAAAAAACCTCGTTTGATGGGCTAGGTGTACTAGATCACTTCGCTTCTATTGTGGAGAAGGCTCGAGCTCAATGATAATATGTATAATAATTAATAAAAATATGTTTACTTTATTATATATTTAATAAAAATATATGCTAAAGCCTAGCAAGTAATCAAGGTCAATTCAAATTAACGAGTAATATTTTTCTAACAAAAGTTAAATACAGATAATTTATTATCAAAGCTAAAAGTTATAAAAGTCTCACAAGAATATAGAAACCAATTAGGCCATTCACTTTTGATCATAATGAAACCAAAAGTTTGATTTTTCCCAATTAAATCAAGGACTAAGATATTACACAATATTCTAAGTCTGTCTTAAACGAAAACTTTTAGAAGTATATTTTGCTAATATAGACGCTTCCAATATTCTATTCTGAATTTCAAAAGTATATGATGATTTGCGAGTGCTATTTCTGTGGTCGTATAAAAATAAAAAGACTTTACAAATATAATTTAACGGACACAGATTACACCCAAACTCAAAACGACAATTTATTCCTCTTGCATAGTACCAAATCGAACCCATGATACTGGTGTGATAAGTCGATATCTTAACCACGACGCCATCTTTTATCCAAACATAATTTTTTGATTTACTAATCAGTAAAATCACCTTAAAATTATAACTTAAATATAAATAGCTGTATGAAAAACAACATTCTGTATTTTCCATACAAATGTTTAACGTCATATCTTCGAAGTGGTAGCGATATCGTTGATGTAGCCTATTAGTCGTAAATAATGCCCTTCTGATCTATGTAACTAGTATGTTATGTAGGTTATGTCAATATTAACTATATTTTGTATTGTATATTAATATATAACGTATATATTAAAATACTAGTCCTTTTTAGTTCGAAAATATGTTTTTGTAACTAGCCTAACATGTCATGACTTTGAATTTAGTTATAGGGCCTATAAATATATGTGTTGAGCCTACGCCATATTAATAACGGTACGTAAATTCAATGAAATATATATATATAATTAATTACACATATATCGCAAAATTACATCTTAATAAATACACACTTAGTGACAAAACCTAAATATGCACTTGAAATATCCAACTATTATATTTCTTCCCTGCTGTTGCTGACTCCGAACTATGTGTGATCATCGAATGTCCCTCATTCGTGACCGTCTATTTACACCTGTTTTTCGCTATTAAGCCACTCAAGGGTGACAATCCGCAGTTACGAATGTTGCTAAAGCATAGTCTGTGTTGCTTTTCGGTATGCAATAACAATATATTTATATACCAGCTCTTAATACTTCCTCAAGTCGTAAGGTAGTGGATTGTGTAGAGCGTGGTACGTGATGGTAACGACAAACGGAGTGACACCATACCAACATCACTTAATTCCAGTTGTGAAGTCTCGTCCGACGATTCCGCCGAAGACGCTCAAGAGGCAAACACCACCCCGCACCCCTCGTGGCTGTGTCACGGTGCTCTGCCCGCGGCTCGCTGTGCACGTCGGTGCCTCGCAGACGCCGTTGCACACTCGCCCTGATAATGAGCATCGGATATGCTCGAAACCCGGGTCGATGTAATCGATCTCAGTACGTGAGTGTTTTGTTGTTATATATATCTATACCAATAAATAAAATTGGAGTGTCTGTTTGTAATGTCAAAATAATAAGCCTTTTTCATGCTCACGTGGTTATTTGCACTATACATATGCCTAAAAATCACTTTATATTTTTTTTTGTCTGTCTGTCTGTTTGTTTGTTACGGCTAATCTTCAAAACGGCTGGACTGATTTCAAAAATTCTTTCACCAATAGAAAGTTATAATATCTAGGAGTAAACTAGGCTATATTTTATCTCGGTATTCCCACGGGAACGGGGACTACGGGGATAAGGCGACAGAAATCGAAGCGAAGCGAAGGCGGTTTGCTAGTATTATAATATGTATCAATCTCACGACAATTTCAATACTGAAATATATTTAAATTTAGGACATCTTAAATAATTCAATATTTTTGTATTTCACCTTACGTAATTATCTGTGCAAAAACTTTAAACATTTATCATAAATTGGGTCAAAGATTCTTGCTAAGTAAATAAACGGTTGAGATCATTATTAATTATAGCTCCTATCTACTCAGCGCTTATAGTCTTGTTTTTGATTAGTTTTGAGGTTATATAGAACAGCCTCTTTTTTTCATAATATTATCTTATGATATATATAAATTACGTGTCACGTTGTTTGTCCGCGATGGACTCCTAAATTACTTAACCGATTTTAATCAAATTTGCCCACCGTGTGCAGTTTGATCCAACTTGAAAGATAGGATAGCTTTATAGTCGCAATATTATTTTATTGCAAATTATTTGTATTACCTATATATACCTATTATTTGACATTCACAATTATCTGTTAACTCCAAACGATTTTAACAGATCGCACGTTTAATCATAAACTGAATTAATTCAAAATTTACGTTTTTTGAGTTTTCAATAAAAACCGAAATAACTTCGTCAGTAGAATACGTACAATCTAACAGATAAATCGATACGACGTAAATGACAGAGATAAAAGATTGTCGTTCTCTTTTCCATTAACTCCTGAGTACATGTCGATACTTTATTCAAAAGCTGCATGTATTCATACTTATTTCATTTTATTAGAAAATTACATGTATGTTTTATTAACATATTATAATTTAATTCAGTTTTTTATAAATTATATTGTATAATTATGGCATCATTTTGAATTAATGCAGTTGTAAGACTAAAACGTTTATGCAGAACTTTAATAACTAAGTTTTATTTCAGTTTTGCACTATAAATAAAAAAAATTCAGGTACATATTTTAGTGAAAAGAGAAATAAGTACGAACTTTTTTTAAACTGCTGTCTAAGGTATATTCTTCCTTTAGATTGTATAATTTTGTATCTTATACCAATAATAGACTAATTATGCTATAGTTATCTTTTTTTTTAAATACCTAGTCCTTCTATTCATTTTTTATAATTTTTTGAAGACATGAATCTAAATAGGTATGTCAAACTTTAAATGCAATTTCCCCCAAAATTGAAATTTTGTGTTAATTCAGTTAATGAATAAAGGTGCGAGATATCTGTTGATTGGACTGAGTAATTAATTAATAGATGACACTGCTATGTCAAACCTACAAACCTGTCATATACGATTTTAACTTGCTTTTTTACATAGATGTCATTTGTAAAAAAACATGACGACCTCCATGACAGATGTTCTCCCTAGTTCCACTTAAATAGTTTAATAAAATGTAATATAACAAAAACATTAGCCATAGCAACGCGTGGCTGGGTCTGCTAGTTTTATATATATTTTAAGTTATATGGCGTCTAATGTGGCCTGATATAATGGTGAAATGCTTTCACATTACTTTTTCATATGCATCCATCAGGCTATTGACGTTTACTGTTGGACATAATTATAATAATTACGTCTTAGAATAATAACGTATAGAAGGATAGTGTCAGTACTTCGAACTTTAAAAATTTGAATCTAAAAATACTAATGGCGGGCAGACAATTACACACGTACACACGGAAACCACTATACAAATTATGAAATCAAATTTTGTTTTTATTAACATAAATCGTCGAAATACTTTTAAAAGTAATGTTAAAAACCTTTTTATGTTTTTCAAATGTGTTGTGGCACCATTTGAATGCACAAGCCGTCATAATTACCTATTTATTTTTTAAGAGTTGCGTACGTTCGTGCAGTGCAATGATTTGTACATTAAGGGACTGTTCCGGCGTAAGCTCCATTAGGCTCCAATTGAAATGCTTCACTTTTTGTGCGTGGACTTACCTTCTATATGTTATTATTCTAAGAATTACGTGTAATTTTACATTTAAGTATTATTACAATTGCCGTGAGGTGACGGAGTAAGAATACAATTCACCACTCCCTATCTTGCCGGTGGATGTCGTACAAGACGACTATGGGATATAATAGGCACATAATATCTGTGCAAGAGAAGGAAAACTCGAAATGAAACCCTATACCAACATGTCTGACCAGCATGGTATAGTAGGTCAAATTCCCTCCCATTATGGAGGAGGCCCTAGCCCAACAGTGGGACGTATATGGGCTGAGATGATGATGATGATGATGACGGAGTAAAAATACAATTCACCACCATGCTATACTATATATACATATGCTCTCTTGCCCGTGGATATTGTAAAAGACGATTAAAGGGTGTAATATACGTAAATTATATAGTGGTGAATTGTATTCTTACTCCTGACGGACTGGTTTGGTGACCCACATGGATGAGGTAGTGGCACAAAACTGTATTTTTGATATTATTATTGGGGTTCCGTATCCAAAGGGTGAAAACGGGACCCTATTACTAAGACTCCTCTGTCTGACCGTCCTTCTGTCCGTCCATCTGTCCGTCCGTCTGTCCGTCCGTCTGACCGTCCATCTGTCCGTCCGTTTATCCGTCCGCCTGTCTGTCACCAGGTTGTATCTTAATAACCGCGATAGCTAGACAATCAAATTTTTTACAAACTATGTATTTCTATTACCTATTCTATTGTTGTTATAACAACTACTAAAAACAAAATAAAATAAATATTTAAGCGGGCTCCCATACGACAAACGCGATTTTTGTAGATAACTAGCAACCCACCCTCGCTTCACTTCGGTTTCATTCGCCTTACCCACGTAGTTGCCGTTGTCGTGGGAATATTAGGATGAAATGTAGCCTATGTTACTCCCTGATATTATAGCTTTCCATTGGTGAAAGAATTTTTGGAATCGGTTCGGTGGTTTAAGTGTGAAAGCGTAACAACTAGTGGTAGGACTACACTGTCAACAGTTATCTGTCTACAGCCGCGGGCCGGTCCGTCTGGGGTAGTACCACGCTCTTGCACAAAATTGACGTCTGGGTAGTAGCAATTTGTTACTGCGCTTCGTTCGGTGAGCGAGAGAGCCAGAAGCCCAACTTTCTGTGGGTGTTTGCGTGTGGAGGATTTTGGTGATGCCTTTGGTATCACCGAGCCTCAATGCACGCATTCACACTCCCTTCACTTTCTTCGCGGTAGGCAGCGGCCTTGTAAAGGTCCATGAGCGGCAGCAACACCTACCGTCAGGTGTACTGTTTGCTCGTTTGCCACTGCTTGCAATAAAAAAAAACAAACTTACTTTCACATTTATAATATTTGTAAGGATTGTACGGAACCCTATATGCGCGACTCCGACTCGCACTCAGTCGGTTTTACTACTATTAAACATACTTCGAACAGAATATTCATACATAAAGACCGTTGTGTTTGCATAGTGACAAATGCAACTAATCAACTCATCACACCTGAGACTTCACGTGATCATGTTCAATGCTGACGTTAATCCAGTCAGCTTTAACTCGCTCGCATTACTGCGCCATACATATGCTTTCAACGGCATTAATAATATTTGCAGACATTCGAACTAATTTGTCAGTATTTGCTTTCAAATTTTGATGCAATGTAGAAATTATGATAATGTATAGGGATATAACAGGCATATAGAAACTATGCAAGAGAAGAAAAACTCGAAATGAAACGCTATGCTAACACGCCTGAACGTTGCATAGTAGGTTAATTTCCCTCCTATTGTGGTGGAGACTCAAGCCCAACAGTGAGACGCATACTGGGTTGATGATGATGATGATGATGAATGTATATAGACGATGAGATGTGAATTGCATGTAATTTTTATTTGTAAGATTCTTCTTCTTCTCAGGCCATATACTCTATTACTAAACACGGAATTAATCCAGTGTTTTTTTTTTTTTTGTGGGTGGGTCGCGGTCGGCGCGCCTCCGCACCACTCCGTCCGGGGCGACAGAGGGGCTTAAGCACGCAACTCTCGCGACCCACCCAAAAACCACGTCGCCTTCGTCGTTGGGCCGACCACTGGAGCAGCGTTAACTTGTCGTCAGTGGTCGGCCCGACGGAATACCCCCTATTGGGGTACCCTCCCATCGACCGGCGTCCCCCCCTCGGGGAGGACGTCGGTCTTTCCTCACGCGGTCGGCCTCTCGGCGGGTGACGAACTAATCCCCGGTCACGTCACCCGCGGCCTCGGCTAGGGCGACATGAAGTGCAGATAGTTGCGCCTGCGCCGCCCCAGTCGCCGGCGGCGGATCTCCTCATCGAGGCTGCACTCCTCACGCAGGCGATCCGCTGCCTCCTTCCGCGAGATCACTGTCTCGCAGAAGGCTGCGACCGCGTCCCGATTCCCAACGCTGTCGACCATCGCCCTAGCGATAGCCGGCAGCGTCAGGTCCGTACCGATGATTGCGACGAGTTCACAGCGCTGCACTGCCCAAGCCCCGCAGGCCTCGAGCGTATGGCGCGCCGTGTCCTCGTCGCAATCGCAGTGGTGGCAGGATGGTGTACTCTCCATCCTAACGACCTTGTGCAGGTATTTGGCGAAATACCCATGCCCCGTCAAAACCTGCACCAGACGGAAGGAGAGCACCCCGTGCCGCCTCTCCAACCACTGCATCAGCACCGGCCGGGAATTAATCCAGTATGAGATTTCGTTTCGTGGAGCCGACCACTGACGACAAGTCACCCTGCTCCGGTGGTTGGTCCAATGATGAAGGCGACGTGTCACGGGTGGGTTACGGGTTATGCCTACGCCCCTCTGTCACCCCGGATGGAGTGGTGCGAGGAGTTCGCCAATCGTAACCCACCCTAAAAAAAGGTATAAGATTTTGTAAAGAATTAAACAAGTATTTACATAAGCTTCGACTATAGCACAGAATAGTAATAAAATTATAATAATGCATAATTTAAACAAATAAAAACCGACTTCAAAGCGAGGTAGTCAAGACGAACTAAATACACATTACTAAGAATACGTTAAAAATTACCACTTAGATATTTTTTAAAATTATATGGAACTACCTCCGTAATGTCGATTTTGATAATTCTTATTAAAAAGAATTATCAAAATCGATTTATAATTATTAGATAAAAAGCGTAACCTACGAAAAAAATAGGTGGGGTGGGACTTTACCGTAGCAAAAAAAAAAAGGTGGTCCTTTTTTTTTGTTATATAGGTGGTCCCAGCAAAAATATCAAATCTCGTTACTGTACATGTTTTATCATTATCATTCCAGCTCATATATGTCCCATTGTTGGGCTCGAGCCTCCTGAAAAATTAGAGGGCAATTGGCCTACTCTGACACGCTGGTCAGACTTGTTGATATAGGATTTTATTTCGAGTTTTCCTTCTTTAGCATAGATGTTTAATGCATATTTAATTTCCTAGTCGTATTTTACGACGCCTACGGGCAAGAAGGGTGGTGAATTGTATTCTTACCCCAACACCACACGAAAAATAAAAAATATCAAATAATAAATAACCTAATAAAATCCATCGGGAGATTCCGTTTCCAATTACTCAACAAATGCAAATCATTTTTAAAAATCGCGAACATCAAAGTGAGTATTCACAAAACATAACCGAACTTAAATAAATTAGAGAAACATCAAAATTCACGTCGAGTACAGAGGACAGCGAAGAACGGATGTCCCAAATGACATAGCAACACAGATGACGGAAGGACCATAGATTAATCAAAAGATTAGTGTTGTTGTTCGAGGAAACCCAACTCCGAGTAACTGTAGCGTTAATTATACGTTTTCCGCTCATCATTCACTGTTATATAATTATAAACAGAGAAACGAGTTTTAAATGCTGGCTGCAATAATTTGCATTAACGTAAGTCTTAAATGTAAAAAAAAACTTAATATTTGAATTTAGAATTTAACATAACATTGCATTACAAGGCCGGTAAATTAATATAGATAAAACCTTAGAATAATAACGTATAGAAGGTAAGTTCATGCACAAAAAGTGAGGCATTTCAATTGGAGCCTAATGGAGCTTACGCTGGAACCGTTCCGTAATGTCAAGTCATTATAGTGCACGATCGTACGCAACTCTTAAAAAATAAATTGATAATTATGACGGTTTGTGCATTCAAATGGTGTCACAACACATTTGAAAAACTTAAAAAGGTTTTTAACATTACTTTTAAAAGTATTTCGACGATTTATGTTAATAAAAACAAAATTTGATTTCATAATTTGTATAATGGTGTGCGTGTGTACGTGTGTAATTGACTGCGCGCCATTAAAATTTTTAGATTCAAATTTTGAAAGTTCGAATTATTGACACTGTCCTTCTATACGTTATTATTCTAAGGATAAAACGTTGGCAACGGATCTATCGTCTTAATGAAAATACAAATATTAATATTTGTTTTTATAACTTTTTACACTTCTTTATATTGAGTAGCTTATTTATGGTTAATGTATGTCAGTAAGTCAAGTCATTAACATTAATTGGGTGCTAATAACCAAATTTAAATTCTCATTTGCATTTTAACTGAATACGAGTTTTAATGTGGTGAATATGATATAATAGTTTACTTATATTTACCACACCTTAACATTTTCTCTGTATTATATTATATAAAGTACCAGCAAATTATTCAATATACGCTAAAATATTAAACAAAAATTGTCGCCTCATATCATTGTCAAGTCCTCACCAACACTCTTTTGAACTATATAGAATATAACACCATAAATCCGTGTTTTCAGCTTCATCTCTTTATATATAAGTAAAAGATTAAGTTGAGCTTTTTTCTGATATAAAAAATATTAACTCCATTCACGTCTTTGTGCCCTCAACAAATTATTGTTCTCGAACTGAATTAAATTTATATTTATTTATTGTATACTATATTTGTCCATATTCAGGTTTCTTATCCCCCAATTCGGAAATCCGATTTCAAAAATAAGTGAGACAGGAAGACGTCATTTCTTTGAAACTATTCGTCACTGTGTTGAGTAATATCTTCAAGATCTTGGACTACACCTGACCCAATATCAATATTAATGACGAATACATTAGCCATTTTTAATTTGCAGGTGATATTGCCATTATTGATATTAAAGAAAATAAAATAATACAGAGTAGAATAGAACAGAACGAAACGCAATAGAATAACATTTATTGTCATATAACAATTATATTACAGTATTTTTATAGTTAAATTTGAGAACAGAGTAGCTCAGCGTTGTGCTACTATGTAACTATGTAGCTGGATTTCAGCAAATCTTTTTCGTTCGAAATATACAAGAAAGAAAAATAAAGAGTATGTAAAAAAAAAAATAACATAATTAACAATAATAATGATAGTAGTTTTACACCTACGATTGGCAGTACACGAGTGTTATATGCAAACGTGGAATGTCATCGGTAGATGTCCCATCCCATATTAACATTAAATTTCTCCAAATGCCTCTGCGTGTTGGATCCATATCCACATGTAAGCCTTTCAAAGGACTGAGCATCTTCCCTAGGAAAATCCTGTGAAAAAGGAGAACGATAATAATATAAATAACATCAATTAATAGAATTATGAAGGATGTGCCTTTATATGATGAGTTCATTATATATTACCTTCAAACATACTATTCGACCTAAATTCCTCTCTGATATTAAGTATATGACTATTCAATAGTCAAGACACGTGTTTCAAAGGACAAGGACCGCGTGAAAAATACAACCACCTACAGATCCACGACTCTTGATTTGTTCAACTGCCAACGATAAATAGTAAGATTGATGTCAGCATAGCTTTGATGCTTAATATTATGGAATATGTTACGTTTTCCTTACATTTTCCTTATATTTAAGTAATCCTTTGAAGTTTTTTTTTTATATATTACGTATTTAATAGAAAATAAAATTACAGTGTGATGATTTCATTTCTACTATTAAATAAAATTGAAATGTCTGTTTGTGATGTCAAAATAATAGTTTTTTCATGCTCACATGGTTATTGGCACGTCATTTAATATGTTGTATTAAGTATACAATTTTGTTTAAAAAAATTAAAAAATAGGATAGCCAGATTTGATTCTTGCCGGGTCTTCTAAGCTTGCGTTCAGATTCGATGGTAGATTATTAGATTGTTTCAAACGATAAGTAGATTTGACAATGTGTATATGATTAGATATTAGTAGGACCATACTGTTGACAGTTTTCTGTCTATAGCCGCGGGCCGGTCCGTTCGGGTTAGTAGTACACTCTCCCAAAAAATCTACGTCCGAATAGTAGCAATTTGTTACTGCGCTTCGTTCGAGAGAGCCGGAAGTCCAAGTTTCTGAGGGTGTTTGCGTGTGGTGGGTTTTAGTAATGCCTTTAGTGTCACTGAACCTCATAGCACGCATTCACATTCCCTTCACTTTCTTCGCGGTAGGCTGTGGCCTTATAAAGCTCCGTAAGTGGCAGCAACACTTACCATCAGGTGTACTATTTGCTCCTTTACCACAGTTTGCAATAAAAAAAATATTCGTGTGTGGAAGAACAATGCAAGTAATTTGTCCGTATGGAGACGGACTAAAAATACAATGTAAAAGTAACTTTTATGTGGTAGGTCTACACTGTTGAGACACGGGGCTAGTTCGTCCGGTAGTACCACACTCTCGCAAAAAATCGATGTCTGAATAGTAGCAATTTGTTACTGCGTTTCGTTGCGTTAACAAGTTTCTGGCAGTGTCCGCGTGTGATTGGTTTTAGTGTTGCCTTTGGTATCACTGAACCTCACTGCATGCACTCACATTGAATTCACTTTCTTTACTTTTTTTTTTCGTTGTGGAAATGCAATTTACGCACTATCCCCCGCCGGTGTCAGACGAGGGGGAGTGTGGGACTCGCCGGCTATGCTTCCGGAATACCCACTAAAACCACAGTGGTCACTTCCGTGCTTTTACGGGGTGCCAGAAAGGTCGTCTTATGACATTCGATCCCCGACACCCCTAGTTTACGACAGGCCTAGCAATCGAGAAAAGACAAAGAAAACAAAATTTCATAATCTACAATAATATAATTATACTAATTAGTCTATCTGTGTGGTGACGGAATAAGAATACAATTCATAACTCTTGCCAGTGGATGTCATAAAAGGCGCTAAGGGATATAATACGCATATAACTTCTATGCAAGAGAAAGAAAACTCGTAACAAAACCCTACATCTGTTTAACCAGTATGGTAAGGTCAATTGCCTTCCTATAATGGGGGAGGCTCGAGCCCAGCAGTGGGACGTATATTAGCCAAAATGATGAATTGGTCAACAAGTTGAAAATAAATGAACAGTTGTCTATTTCACCATCTGTGCAACTAATTAAATTATTTTAGTTACAAAATGAAACTTTGCCTTTTAATAACTTGCATAAATGCAACTATGTTTTCTAAATTATACTACCGTATGCTTTCTTTGGAAAGCAAATAACAATTACATTGTATGACAATTTTACAATTTGCATTTTGTAACTAGTTTGGTGAAATAAGATTATATTTTATAAATTAAGAACTATTTTGTTTTCTTTTTATGGTAAGGTATAGGTTTGTAAGGTAAGGTATAGGTTTTCCGTGTGGTGACGGAGTAAGAATACAATTCATCACCTATCTTACCCGTGGGTAATCGTACGAGACGACTAAGGGATATAAAACGCATATAACATCTATGCGAGAGAAGAAAAACTCGAAATAAAACCCTATACCAACACGTCTGACCATCGTGGTATAGTAGATCAATAACCCTTCTATTATGGAGGAGGCCCGAGCCCAACAGTGGGACGTATATGGGCTGAGATGATGATGATGATGATGATGATAGGTTTGTTAAGATCCGTCTATTTAACAGCTTATTGACACATATCTGTTATCGCCAATTAATAGGTGACATAATTTTACCGTTACAACCCTTTCTGTAGTGTAGTCTGTTATCTATAGCTTTTATGCTATTGGCTGTGTCATAGATGCTCGCTTATTGCTTCAAGGCATCTAATAAGTTCGCTAGAGAATTAACTAATTTTCACAACTCAAAAAAAATATATTAATAACCAATTTTTTAACATTCCTTCAATTAATTAGTTATTTCACGGTTTCATTTACTTGCTCTCTATCAACAGAATTTTATTTATATGTATTTGTTAGTCAATAATATAATTCGTTTTCAATAATAATATACTACAAAAGGAACTTCGTTCCAACCAAGTGTTGCACGATAATGACGCATTTCGTTTTGGACTATCACAAGTAAGTAAGGGATGGTACCGTTTATATTTATAATCTGCTCATGAGTATGAAGTAAACTTAGACCATGATTCTATAAACCACTGTGCATCCATTATCCTCCTTTTGGACTAATAGTCCGTGTAATCTCCTTCAGTATTAGGAACGGCGCCATATTTTTTGGTCACAGATAACTATATAATTACGCAAGTAACTCTCACACTAGTAAATACCAAGAAGTTTCTATGTTACTTAAGAAATTTCAAAAAAGAAAAGCCCAACTTTCTGAGGGTGTTTGCGCGTGGAGGGGTTTGGTGGTGCCCTTGGTATTACCGAGCCTCAATGCACGCATTCACACTCCCTTCACTTTCTTCGCGGTAGGCAACGGCCTTGTAAAGGTCCATGAGCGGCAGCAACACTTACCATCAGGTGTACTGTTTGCTCGTTTGCCACCGTTTGCAATAAAAAAAAAATACACCTAATACTTAGAAAAAATATATATATTAACATAAGACGGTCTGAACTAAAATTTGAAAAAAATCTCTACGTATTTCACATGTGAGACATACAAAAAAAAAAAGTAAAATTGCCTCCAGTTCATATAATAGCGTCATTAATGTAAAAACGACGTTGGTAGCAAGCTCGTTAAGGGGATTCAAAGAATATTAAGGTATATGTAGCTTACGAATATAAGTTAGACATCAGCAGCTTATTTGAAAAATGAACATCGCTCATGTCACAAAGAAAATTCTACGTAATTAGAGCTTCAAGAAATGAACAAGTGAAAAGATTTTATAAAGTAATCTTTATTATATTATGTATAAAGCTCACATTTTATTGTCACGGTATAATACTATATATAGTTTAATAACTTCGTATCGATCACTGGCATAGCAATCACATTAACACCAATACTAAACTACCAACAATTTCTTTTTAATTGTGGTCAGTATTTTTGTATGCAAATTGTATAGCATGATTATGAAAGCCTTTAAGCCTAGTCTTTAAGACTAATTGCTAATTACTTTTTTTAATATTATATTAATCATGCGTTTGGTGACAAACTAAGAACACAATTCAATCTTAACTGTGGGTGTAATAAAAGACGACTAAAGGATATAATATGTATATAACATCAATACAAGAGAAGGGAGACTCGAAATAAAATACTATATCAATACGTCTGACCAGTGTGGTGTATTAGTTCAAGTACCGACATATATTAGAGGAGGCTCCAGCCCAAAAGTTGGACGTTTATGAGTGGAGACGACGAGACGACTCCCTCTCTTACCCGTGGGTGTCGTAAGCAACGGCTAGGGATGTGAAAAAATAATCGATTTTTATAATAATCGATTATTACAAAAAAAATAATCGATTAATAATCGATTATTACAAAAAAATAATCGATTAATAATCGATGTTTACAATCGATTATCAAAATAATAAAATTCACTGCCAGACTTCCTAACAAAAAAAAGGTCATCACGATCGTTTCATACTATATTAGAAAATAAAGCTCACATTTCCTAAAAAAGAAAAAAAGGTCATCATAATCCTGTTGGGAGAAAAAAATCAATTATTTATTTCTAATTAATCGATTATTTTATAATCGATTCATTTTAAAGAACAAAAAACCGATTATTTAAAATATCGATTATTTTCCCTCCAAGTCACATCCCTAGAAACGGCTAAGGGGTACAATATACATATAAAGCCTGTACAAGGGAGAGGATAACTCGAAATTAGACCCTATACTCTTTGGCCAGCGTGTTATAGCAGGGCAAATAAACATTTTCATTTTATTTATTTACTAGCAACCCGCCCTCGCTTCGCTTCGGTTATAGGTTATAGTCGTTTTAACCGCGTAGTTCCCGTTCCCGTGGGAATAGCGGGATAAAATATAGCCTTGTTTACGCCCTGATATTATAGCTTTTCATTGGTGAAAGAATTTTTGAAATCGGTCCAGCCGTTTCGAAAATTACCCAGAACAAACAGACAGACAAACAAAAATTTTTTAATCAGTATTTTAGGCATAGGTGTCGTGCAAATAATCGTGTGAGCATGAAAAAAGTCTATTATTTTGACATTACAAACAGACACTCCAATTTTATTTATTGGTATAGATACAGATTATTCTCTTCATATTCAACAGGCTCTAAACTTTTTTAATTTAGTGTCTACGTCATATAAAAGAAATAAAGTTTTACTAGAATGAAAATTTTAAATCATTTGAATATTTCTCCACGATCATTTATTACGTTGTCTCTAGACATCTAAACTACGGGGAATAAAAATACAACACTTTCTATATATTTTTCAGAGTTGATGGAACGAGAGAATCTACCCTAGATTTTATCGTTTCGTTAACGGTAATTGAAATTTCATTTTGACATTCGAAATCCATTTATCAGCTTCAATTGTGACATGTCCATTCTGAGAAGGATTCGGAATAATTTGTAAACAAACAGGAAATACTCCAAGTTTTCTTATAAAAAATATTGTTCAAAGGATTGTCTTAAATTAGGACATGATTACAAATATATTTTTATTTTCTTTGTTTTGGCAGTGATGCTATTTTTGAAGCTATGTGATTATTGATATTATTTGATCTGAACTGCGGAGTGATTTCTGTTTATTAACGGAGTAAGAATACAAATCAGCACCCCCTGTCATGTCCGTGGGTGTCTTAAAACATAGCTAAGAGATAAAATAAGGATATAATATCTATTTAAGGGAAGAAAAATTAAACATAAATCCCGACACGACTATCCATGCTTTTTTTTATTTTGGGTGGGCTGCGGTCGGCGCACTCCTCGCATCACTCCGTCCGGGGCGACAGAGAGGCGTAAGCACGCACACCCGCAACTCACCCGCACACCACGTCGCCTTCGTCGTTGGGCCGACCACCGGAGCAGGGTTACTTGTCATCTGTAGTCGGACCGACGGAATACCTCCTACTTGGGGTACCCTCCCATCGACCGACATCCCCCTCTGGTAGGACGTCGGTCTTTCCTCACGCGGTCGGCCTCTCGGCGGGTGACGGACTAACTCCCCGGTCACGTCACTCGCGGCCTCGGCTAGGGCCGCATGACACGCAACGACTATCCATGCTGGAGGTCAATTTTCCTCTCATTGGGTAAGAGGCCCGAGGCCAATAGTGAGAATTGTGTGGGTTGTGATGATGATGATGATGTGTTTAGTATCGCCGGTTTGCGAGTTCAATCCACACGTAGGATAATAAATATATGACACACAAATAATTGCTCTTGAGTATGGGTGTAAGTAGCTTCCATTAATTAAAAATCCAAAAGTAGGGCACTTTCATCATCATCATCATCGCAGCCCATATGTGTCCCACTATTAAGCTCACTCCATAATAGGAGGGAATTTGACCCACTATGCCATCCTGGTCAGACATGTTGGTATAGGATTTCATTTTGAGTTTTCCTTCTCTTGCATAGATGCTATGTGCATATTATATTCCTTTGTCGTCTTTTACGACATCCACGGGGAGGATAGGGAGTGGTGAATTGTATTCTTACTCTGTCACCACACAGAAAATTTATATTATTTATAAGTACCCTTTTCTTTGTGGTAGGCCATGACCTGGACGCATCCTGTCCAATCTATCCGGGGCGATGGATGAGTGGCATGCGGCCTCATAACCAACCGTATTCCCTCCCCATAGAGAATGGGCCGACCACTAGTACCGATTCCTTGATATCCCTGCACCTTCTCGCGGTCGGCCACTCTACGAGTGGCGGGCTAATCCCCGGTTCGTCCGCCCGCAACCTCTGCTAGGGTGGCATCATGTGTAGGTACTTGCGCCTACGCCACCCTACGTGCCATCGTGGTAGAGAAAATCCTCCTGGATCCGCTCCGCCGCCTTCTTCTGTGAGACAACTGCCTCGCCGCGATCTCGCTTGACCGCGTATTAGTAAAGTACCCTACGGTACAAGGACAGGAACATTATAGGAGAAAACCTATAGAGAAAATGTTGGATTTTATTTTTAAAAAATATAGAAAAGTTGAACATCATCATCACCGTGTTCTTATCCCAAGTAATTGAGGTCAACACAATATGTCATCATTCATAAAAAAGTTATTGGCAATAGTTTTATAGCTGGTCGCCAGCCTGATGTCAACCCTGGGAATATAATGAATGACCTGATAGTTGTAGTAGTTAGCTCAGGTACATGAAAAACTTAGTCTGTTTTTATGACACCCACGAGAAATGCAAGGCAAGATAGTATTCGTAGCCATTACCACATAGCTAATGAAAAGATGAACAGTTTTTAGTAGTATTGTATCTACTTTTGTTTGACGGCCTCTTCCAAAGGAAGAAAGCCAGTCTTTTGAAATGCTTACATGGGTATATGGATCTTACACGTAGAGGCCTTTAGAGAAATTTAATTTAAAAATGGGATGAGACATCTACCGATGACACTCCAAATTTGCACATAACACTCGTGGACTAGCAGCGATAGGTGTAAAACTATTGTGTAATGATGATATCTAAAACCTGATTATGGGGTTCTGAGGTTTGATGGACTATTTTAATTAAAACTATTCATTTTTAACCTGTCGTCTGCTTTCAATCCCTTGCATTGAACGGTGGCAGACCATAGCATTATTTCTGATGTTTACGCGAGTATTATACATTTTTAAATAAAACTACTTTACGGATTTTATCGCGTTTGTATTTGATTTTTGATTGCCTGACGTTTCGAACACTTTGCAGCGTTCATGGTCATGGCCGGACTAAGATGTCTCACGTCCAACAAGTCATTGTTACTGCAGAAAATTTATAATTATCTATCCGATACAGAAATTAGTTACTAAATATTGACCCACATATTGATACAAATTTATTGACAGTGTAAGAAGAAAATGAGTCTATATGAAAAAATTATATTGTTTATGGTTAGTAATTATTTAACATTAGAATTAATAGTAATTGTATTTAAAAAACCTAACAATCTAGTATACTACCACCGGATCGGAACACGCCCACACTGAGAAAGATCCGGAAAGGTAACTCAGGTGACATGATGCTAAATTAATATTAATATTATTTTTCTGCAGTAATAATGACTTATTGGACGTGAGACATCTTAGTCCGCCCATGACCATGAACGCTGCAAAGTGTTCGAAACGTCTGGCAATTAAAAATCAAATACAACCGCGATAAAATCCGTAGTTTTCTTTAAAACATAGTATTATCATTACAATAATACTCCGAACTTACGTGATAGGTGGGACCGAGCGATAATCGCGTAAGTCGAATTCACGTAAGTCGGGATTTAATTTTGCTTATATTAAATGTATAAAAATAATGGTTACTTGAAACTAGCTCAACGAAGACAATAATTGTAAGGAATATAGTCAAAATCTTAAATAAAAAATAATTGAAATTTTATGAATAAAACAAGTACACCTAAGGCCTAAGCGCTCAAAGGGAAAACAGCGTATCTTTGAATTCGCGTTAAACGGGTTAGCGTAAGTCGAGGTATTACTGTATTGATATTTTTGCAGACGATACGGTTCAACTTGAAGCCTCTAAAAATAAAGAAAATAAGAATCCGTTTTATTGAGAAAAATAAAATTACAAAAAAAAAGTAATAGTCTGTTCCATCAATATAGCAACATCCACTGTTTCACTTAAATCTCTCCATTTAGGGATTAAGTTCCAGTGGTCGGCCCAACGACGAAGGCGACGTGGTTTTTGGGTGGGTCGCGGGAGTTGCGTGCTTAAGCCCCTCTGTCGCCCCGGACGGAGTGGTGCGGAGGCGCGACGACCGCGACCCACCCACAAAAAAAAAAAAAAAAATGTAGGGATTAAGTTATAATCGCTACGTATACTTAACAAAGAAAGGTTATTAATAACGATTATTAATGCAAGTTTTCCACAAGAATAATGCTTTTTATTGCGCTAAGTCTTACTTAAACTTTATGGTGTCAGCGAATATGGGTATTACTTGATTGAACTAAATGATTATTCACAAGTTAGTCTTCAACTAAGAATACTAACATTAAACATGTTCATTAAATGTAAGCTATTTCCTCTACAACTAATGCTCAAGTTACTCTATGTACACGCATTATGTAAATAAATGCTTCAGTAATATACGTACATACTCAATTATACAAACCGCTTCAGCAAATGTTATTATACCAAATTACACGCGAACATTTCACGATGTCAAACAATAGATGGCAACCAGATGAAAACATACGGGACAATAATAGAGACTGGCACGCCATAATGTTTTCTTATTGTATTTTCATCATCATCCTCATTTAAGCTCACATACGGCCTACTGTTGGCCTCGAGTCTCCTCCAGGAGGAAAATTGACTTACCATTCTGGTCAGACAGGTTGGCATTTTTTTTATGGGTGGTTTATGGTAAGCGCACGCGCGGTCTATTCCGTCCAAGGCGACGAAAGGACGAAGCGCGGGCCCATAATCCAGCCGTACCCACGTCGCCTCCGTCGTTGGGCCTATCACCAGTGCAGAGTTCCTTGTCCTCAGTGGTCGGCCCGACGGAATACCATTTCGAGTACTCTCACCTCTCAGGACGTCGGTCGCCGTCGCGCGGTCAGCCTCTCTGCGGGTGCCGGACTAAGGTCCGGTCACCCGCGGCCTCGGCTAGGGAGACAGGTTGGCATAGGGCTTTAGTTCGAGTTTTCCTTCTTCTTCATTGCCACTAGATGTTATATGCGTATTATATCCCTTAGTCGTAGTGGTGACTTGTATTCTTATTCCATCACCACAAGGACAGTTTATATTGTATTGTATTTTATTAAAGTTATACTTCTTATGGCGTATTAGGTAAAAATGATGATAGTAAAATTTTACGCACACCGTCACAAATGTTAACTAGATATAGCATTATAATCAATCTTTCAATGTATTAAATACATGTTTTTCTATTATTAGAGTCGCTTTTTCTACAAATATAGGTTAACGTCTGGGACAAAATTTTTTGAAAGATTTTTATCTTGTTAGCCAAAGAAGTATTTCTTACGTGCGTCCATAAGTACACACCTACAAACATTTATTTTGTACTTTATGTAAAAAAAATATACAACTTATTTTCACCACGTTTTACAGTTTGGCCACGAGGATCGGCAGTGCGAACTACGAAGCGGCGGGCGAGGCGACCATTCGCGCTGCACCGTTTGCACTAGTTTGCAGATCACGGGCAGTCACGTTTGCTCCCGCGACTAGTAAGTAAATCTGACAGCAAAATGTCTTTATCGAGATTTTCTCAATATTGCTTAGAAAGTATTACTTTCTAAGCAATATTTTTGGTTCAAGACCTAATATTTGGAAGAGATTGTGGAACACTTGATTTAATTTGCTGTGGGTGGCTAGACTTCCAAATAGTCTAGCTAGTATTTCAGCAATAAAAATCTCGGTGTTCATTTTTCGCGGCGAAAACAACTAAACTCATTTAATCAATGCAATATTCGCCGCGATTACCGCTCGACTCCATGGCTCGCGCCGTACAGATTCATGCCGTTGCTTTGCTCGACCGCCGTGCTGCAAGTTACCTGTGCGATTCCCTTGGTACATTTTGCCGGTTGCTTCACCTGTCACCGTTACGCGTGGCTTGATAAGTACATTGCTATGCGTTTATTTTAGCCGCTACACGCTTCACTGTTCGCACCGCACGAATGTTCGCATCGGCGAATGTCCCGTAGCTAGGCTGTTAGTTGGGCGTTGGTAATCCCAGTTGATTTATAGGTTGAAAGGAAAAATCACATCTATTAGTATTCCTGGATCCCTTAGCTATTTTTCATGACTCCCGCGTGTAAAGGATAGTGATATATTGAATATTTAACCATCACTATACGTGAATCTTAATATACACTTATAGTGTATATTCTTTAGATAAAGAAAAAGGACAGAAAGAAGGTAATAATTAAAATTTGTAATATTTAAACTGTTTATGCCATCCCTCTGTTACAAGTGGATGTAGTAAAAGGTGACTAAGGGATATAATATGCAGATAAATTTTGTATAAGAGGAGGAAAACGCGTTATAAAACCCTATGATAACACGGCTTAATCAGCATGGTTTTGAAGGTCACTTTCTATCCCATTGTAGAGGAGGTCCGAGCCCAATAGTGGGACTTATGTGGGCTGAGATGATGATATAAACGAATACATATCTAAATATTTTACAACTTTTTTCATTTTATAGTAAAATGCCATTCTGTTATAGACAAAAATGTTGTAATGACATTCAACAGGGGATTGAATTTGTGCAACAAATGATGGAAATCTATTATTATATTGGAAGTAGGAGTAGAAAGGAGTTCTTCATATGCCTTACTCCATAACAATGCATATTACAGATGGTTAATCTGTGATAGGTAGGGTTGGAAATTAGTTGGATTTAAGTAAGCCTTAAGCATAAGCAAGATTGCCATGCTGCGTTAATCGGATCCGTTTAGTTTATTCAATTAGAAATGTAATAAAAAATAACCAAACATTTTTTTATGGTCTGGACACACCCCACACAAGCTGTCCGGGATAACGCATGGGCGGCATACAGCCCCATAACCTATAGCATCCCTCCCCCACTATCGTCAATGGGAGACAACTATATTTTTTGGTTGGGCTATGGTCAGCGCATGCGCCGTCCGCTCCGTCTAAGATGACGAAAGGGACGGACGGATGGAGCGCGGCCCCATAACCCACCTTTTAAGGTGTCACAAGTCTTGTCTCTTCTTCATCATTAGGACAATCACTGGGGCGGGTCACTCCCTTCCATCTAATGTGGTTGAGGGGAGTGATGGCTGATCTAGTAGTTAACTTATGATCGGGTGCTGCTTGTGGGATCTAGTCCAACCATATATTCCTTTCTTTTTTTATTTGAACCAATTTAAAAAAGAAAAAAATTGTTAAATAGTAATATCCTATCTCAAAGAGCATCACACTGGAGCTAAGACTATATGTTGTATATATGTAATTTTATTCAAAAGATTGTAAAAAAATGACAGTCCGCTGAGTTTCTTGCCGGATCTTCTCAGCTTGTGGACGCGTTCCGATCCGGTAGTAGATATTGTATTGTGTTCAAACGATGTATAAATTTGACAATATGTAAATGTCCTTAAAGGGCCTATATAGAATAAATGATTTGATTTGACTGGTACCGAGTTCAACCGAACCGCTTTGACCGCTCATCTGTATGTTTTCTTATATAATCGTACTAATGTAAGATTTGGAACTGTCGCCGGTATACCGTGAGCATTTTAGCAAAATTATTGTTATTATATTATAGCGTTGAATGGAGCGTACATTTCTAGTTATACCGAGCTTCTACCAAAATCATATGTGGCTTTAAAATGGGTATTGTGTGATGGAAGTATTGTTTTTATGGCGTAGTATGAATATTTCATATTACTTGTGAGATCTTCATATAAAGATATATCTTGCAGTAAGAGATTGTTCATTTTCTATAGCAACTTGGGCTTTTATCAGACTCGACTGTCTTGGGGAACAGAATAACTTCTGGCAGGCAATGGTCTGGACGCAAGCCGTGTATTCTGTTCGGAGTGACGAAAGTGCGACACGTGATCCCCTAACCCCCTGTATTGCCTATACTTCTTTATTAGGCCAACCGTTGATACCTAATCTTTCACATCCGTAGCCAGCCTGGCAGGGTCTTAACTTACCGCACTACTATTCTATGCTCTTTAAGAGATTGTGGTCTTTTTTTAACACGCTTTTATTAGCTTCACCTGTATGTTTGTTTTAACGTCCATTGAGCTCGATTTTGCCCTACTTTGAGCCATTAGATTTTCTTTAAACTTTGCACACCTATCAAAGATCGACCGACCGAGAGATAATGCAATTATCCGCATTTTTTTGCGGTTGGTTTTTTGGAGGTGGGTTACGGTCGGCGCACTCCTCGCGTGCTCCGTCCGGGGCGACAGAGGGACGTAAGCGCGCATGCCCGTAACCCACCCGCAGGTGACTTCACGTCAGTGGTCGGATGCAATAATCCGCTTAAAAAAATCGATTGTACTAATTAGATTCGTCAGGATTTATCAACTTCTTTCCGCATTCTTTGCATAAGAGTAAGAGAGATAGCGCTAGTCGGGCACTCAGCATAACAGAAACGCGTAGAGACTTTCCTATGGTAATAATTGCGTCTTGATCCGTATACATTCATCGATATACCGACAAATCTAATACGCACACTAATTATAATCCGGTGGCTATTCACTAAAAAGTGAAAAATAAATATAGTTTAAGTAAAAAGCGTGGGGCGCTTTATGCCACATTTTCGTAAGTCGAGCACCCCACGCTTTTTTCACAATAATATTAATATGTTTCGTTCATTATTATTTTCTGCCTATATTGAAAATTATTATACACTTTTTAGTTGAAAGCGTGTTTTTTAGTTTTTTTAAATATATTTATTAATAGAAAGCTGCTTTAAGGTCATTGTATTGCGGCGTCTTTAAGCGTTTCATTAACAGACACAAATAACACCCACACAGCATAATCATTTTATGTATCGCGAAAATTATGCCCGTGGGTATCGTACTCATGACACTTGCCTCGGTAGGGCGGTATGTAAACCACTTTACTACCTATGTAATTAAGGCAGACTTATTTCAATTATTCGTACTCCTTGAGATGTAATATTACCATCTCTATTTATTCCAGCTATTGTTTTACAACGCCTTATCAACGATGTAATTTCGTCTTACACTGGCAATAAATTTGTATCAAAATGTGGGTCAATATTTAATAATTATTTCTGTATCGGGTAATTATAAATTTTCTGCAATAATGATGACTTATTGGACGTGAGACATCTTAGTCCGCCCGAGACCATGTACGCTGCAAAGTGTTCGAAACGTCAGGCAATCAAAAATCAAATACAAACGCGATAAAATCTGTAAAGTAGTTTTATTTAAAAATTGACCAAGTGCGAGTCGGACTCGCGCACGAAGGGTTCTGTACCATTGACTGGGTAAACAAATGCCTCCCTATTGCCATTATCGATATTGAGCAAAAGAATCAGGTTTGTTGTATGGGAGCCCCCCTTAAATATTTATTTTATTTTATTTTTAGTGTTTGTTGTTATAGCGGCAATAGAAATTCATCATCTGTGAAAATTTCAACTGTCTAGCTATCACCGTTCTTGAGATATAGCCTGGTGACAGACGGATGGACGGACAGCGAAGTCTCAGTAATAGGGTCCCGTTTTTACCCTTTGGGTACGAAACCCTAAAAAGATGTAATTTATTTAAGTAAGTCCCATTTAAAATTATTGACTAAGCATTTTCTTTATACTCATCATTCGTTATCATCATTTCACCTAATATGTCCCACTGCCTCCTCAACAATAGAAGGGAAACTGATTTATAATACTACGCTGGTCAGACGTGTTAGTGTAGGATTTAATTTCAAGTTTTCCTTCTGTTGCATAGATGTTGTATGTACATTAATTCCTAAGTCGTCTTTCATGACACCCACGGGATAGAGAAATGGTTGTGAATTGTATTCTTCGTTACCACACGGAAATATGTATATTCTTTATTATATGTGTTTAAATTATTCCTCTCCTTATGGTGACGGAGTAAGAATACAATTTACCACTCCCTATATTACCCGTGGATGTCGTAAAAGACGACTAAGTGATATAATATGTACATAAGATCTGTGCAAGAGAAGGAAAACTTGAAATAAAACCCTATACCAACATGTGTGACCAGCATGGTATAGTAGGTCAAATTCTCTCCTTCCCAGGCTCGAGCCCAATAGTGGGACGTATATGGGCAGTGATGATGATGATGATGAAATTATTCATTACACTACTAATTTAATACACGAACTTACAATACTTAAATAGAATCTATATTAATATTTAAGCTATAAACAAAATTCTGTTTATATTATTACCGCGAGCAAACCTCAAAGTGAATACGAAATATTGTAATATAAAATTCAATAGAACATCATATCTCTTGGGAATTACTTTGTACGGCATCACACAATCCTTGAATATTCAATTGAAAATATTATTTGAAATTAAAAAGAAGCGTATTAGGTAAAGCTGTGTGATTTGTAATTATTTTTAATTGACTTCGCAAAAGGAGGAAATTTGAGTTGTGAATGTATTTCCATAACATTTTTCGTGTGGAGAGTAAGAATACAATTCACCATACTCTTTGTCGCTCTTGGGTATCGTAAAATATGACTTTTTTTTTTTGGGTTGGTTGCGGTCGGCGCGCTCCTCTCACCACTCCGTCCGGGGCGACAGAGGGGCGTATAGCACGCAACACCCGCAACCCACCCGAACACACGTCGCCTTCGTCGTTGGGCCGACCACCGGAGCAGGGTTACTTGTCATCAGTGGTCAGCCCGACGGAATACCCCCTACGCGGGATACCCTCGCATTGACCGATGTCCCCTCCTCGGAGAAGACGTCGGTCTTTCCTCACGCGGTTGGCCTCTCGGCGGGTGACGGCCTAATCCCCGGTCACGTCACCCGCGGCCTCGGCTAGGGCGGCATGAGGCGCAGGTATTCGCGCCTACGCCGCCCCAGTCGCCGGCGGCGGATCGCCCAATCGAGGCTGCGCTCCTCGCGCAGGCGATCCGCTGCCTCATTGTAAAATATGACTTGTGGATAAAATATGTTTTTTCTTTTTAAGAAGGGATAAAATATGTATGTGAAATATGTGCAAGAGAAAGAAAACTCGAAAGAAAACCATATACTAACATATTTTCTCTACTATTATGAAGGAGACTCAAGCCCAGCAGTAGGATATAAATGAGCTTTGATAATGCTGATGACCTCCGTGTGATGACGGTTTAAAAATACAATTCACCAATGCCTATCTTATCCGTAGATGTTGTATAAGACGACTAAGGGATATAATACGCATATGATACCTATGCAAGAGAAGAAAAACTCGAAATAAAATCCTATAACAACCCGACTTATATGGCACAGTTTTTTTTTTTGGGTGGGTTACGGTCGGCTCGCTCCTTGCACCACTCTGTCCGGGGCGACAGAGGGGCGTCAGCATGCACACCCGAAACCCACCCACGATGCACGTCGCCTTCGTCGTTGGGCCGACCACCGGAGCAGGCTTACTTGTCATCAGTGATTGGCCCGACGGAATATCCCCTATTTGGCTATTTGGGGTACCCATATTTGGGGTACCATCGACCGACGTCCCCCCCTTGGGACGTTAGTCTTTCCTCCCGCGGTCGGCCTCTCGGCGGGTGACGGACTAATTCTCCGGTCACGTTACCCGCGACCTCAGCTAGGGACTAATATGGCACAGTAAGGTCAATGTCCTTCCTATTGTGGAGAAGGCTCGAGCCCACCAGTGGGACGTATATGAGCCGAGATGAAACGACGATGATGATGATATTTTTTGATGACGGATTTGCTTAAAAATGTTTCATTTCTATTTTTTTTAAGTGTTTTATTATGAAATAGTTTCCTTTAAATTGCTTGATTAGTTTCGGATATAGATCGATATTGCCATTGAACTCTTCAATAAATGCCACCAAACAACCATGACTGCTATTGTCTCATCATCATCATTTCGTCTCATAAACGTCCCTCTGTTGGGCTCGAAACTCCTCCACGATAGCAGGGAAATTGATCTTATACTTACTTATACCATGCTGGTCAGACAGATTGGTATAGGGTTTTATTTCGAGTTCCTTCTCTTGCATAGATGTTATATGCGTATTGTATCCCTTAGTCGTCTTTTATGACGTCCACGGGCAAGATAGGGAGTGGTGAATTGTATTCTTATTCCGTCACCACACAGATAATGCTGCTAGCTTGTATCTCATATTTGTATGTACGGTTTGTAAGTATTTGTTTATTAAAAAAAAACTTGATCTTAAGTAAGAAAAAAATTCTACTATCGATATGTAAAGTTAATCTTCATCAGCATCATCACCCTCTCTTATCCCAATTATTTGGGATGCATTCGATGTGTATTCTTCATTCATAATGCACATTGAAAGTGACAGTTTAAGGTCCGGCCATGTTTCTGATGCTAATCCTCTTTAAGAATGTATAATTGTGGACCAGATGTAGGGATGCAAATATCGAAATCAAATCCATCGATGTATCGATACATCGATGTATGATAACAAACATCGATGTACAATAATAAAGATGTTTTCTAGACATCTATGCTATAAGCCTTGTTTTTAGTTAAATTAAGCATATTTTTTCATGAAACACCAACATTTGCGTGATGTGAGGCCCTTTTCTGCAAGCTCTGTAAAAGTACCATACATTTTAAACCATGCAGTCAAAACATCGTATAAAATAACATCGATAAATTGATGTTTTACAATAATAAACATCCATAGCAAACGTCAATATTTTTTTATTGAAACATCGACGTTTCAAAAACATCGATGTATCGTTTGCATCCCTAACCAGATGCCATCAAATGTAGTTGGTCCAGGTCGATGTAGAGCTTACACTCTTTTTTACGAGATCCATTTGCAATATAAGGGTTGGTAGTATTCATAGCTACTAACACAGAGTAAATAACATCCTAATAAATTTTAACCCCATTTCTCATAAGTTTAAAAAAAATATACTAGGGATTCTTTCATTTTTATTATTTTAACTTAATTTTAGATCAGACTCAGATTTACCTCTTAGCGGAACTTTAAGTGATATCAGATAAAATATCGAAATGTCATGACTTCGATTCTGGGTGGGTGCCAAAATACTTTTCAAAGTCAGGTTAAATTTAAGACACATTTATCATATTTGACTCTCAAAGTAGCTATTATGAAATTAAAAAAAGATTTCGTTGTTTTTAATACATAGCCTGAGACTATGGAAGCAACCATTCTGTTATTAAGGGCTCATATTATTCATATGTATTTATATTTACTAGTGGTCGCCGTATGGTCGAAATTTGGCCATAATTAATTTTAATTAATTTTTCTGCAACACATTTTTTTTAAATTTTATTTAAAGCTGTATTTCACTAATAACTATATATAGGTATATATAAGTACAAATCTCTGTTAGACATTGTCATCATAATTATGATTGTTTGACATTCAGTTCGACCAGAGATTTTAAAAGTGTATAAGCGCGCGCATATGTGTATTACGGTTAAAATAAACAAAAGTGTATAAGCGTTGCTACGCAACACACACAAACGTGTGTGTTTGTGTAGCGATTGCTTTGTAGTGTGCATAATGCCTTTTTTAACGAATTTATTTATTTATTTATTTATACTTTATGTAACACCATATATTATATATAAAAGTAGAAACTTATAATAACAATAGTCAGTACAATGGGCGGCCTTATCGCTAACAGCGATTTCTTCCAGGCAACCTTTGTATGGAGAAATTATTGTACAGAGAGAGAGTGGTAGTTTATGGTGTAGTAATTAATATAAATACTAATACACATATACACATACAAATATACATAAACGTATACATACAATGAAAATACATATGATTAAAAATATATCAATATAAAATAACAATTAAATAGACTACAATATAACATAGACAGGAAATAGGAAAATTACAGTATTTATACAAGTAGTCAGAGTAGTAAAGTTGACGTAGCAAGTTGTAGGAAAAACGTTAAAGTCTGAGATAATGCGTTTTTAACAATAGCTTAAATGCAGATAAAGTTTTGGCTTGACGTATTTCAAGCGGCAGTTCATTCCACAAACGTACGGCTGAAACAGTGAAAGACTTTGCGAAAAAGGTTGTGGAATGTACTGGGATTTATAATTTTAAGTTTTCAGATGATCTTAGACATCTTTCATGCGTTTTATGGAGGTACACGAAACGATCTTTGAGATAGGAAGGTGCTGAAGGATTAAATAAGATATTATAAAGCAATGAAAGAATGTGTGTATTTCGGCGAAGGCGAATTGGTAACTGAGACCGAAACTGAGAGACATGATCATATTTACGAAGACCAAATATGAATCTTATGCATACATTTTGGAGGCGCTCAAGTTTATTTAATTGGTTTTCGGTGAGATCTGATAGCTGGCGTCGGCGTAATCAAGGACTGGGAGGAGTAAGGAATTTGCAAGCTTAATTTTGGTAGCAGTAGGCAGAAAATTTCGCAATCTTTTGAGAGATCCTGCAGAGGCGAACAGTTTTCGACTCACTTCCTGCAGCTGCGAGTCCCAACCAAGATTGTAGTCTAAAACTAATCCCAGATTCTTAACTTTGCTGCTTATGGGTATAACAGTACCATCAAAAAGAATCGGCGGTAAATTGGTCCACTCGACTTTTGAGAGTAGTCTACTACTACCCACAATGCATACCTGTGTTTTTGCAGGATTTACAGTGAGCCCATGACCTTTACTCCAGGAGTTTATTTTCTCAAGGTCATTATTCAGTTTAATAAGAGCGTCTGATATTTGTGACAATTGAGCCTGCGCGTAAATTTGCAAGTCGTCTGCATAGAGATGATAGGAAGAAGTAAGATTATAGGAGATAGAGTTAATGAAAATTGCAAAGAGGAGTGGAGATAAAACGCCACTCTGAGGCACGCCAACTGCTGTATTACACCAAGAGGAGTAGTTATTTTCCACCTAAACGCGTTGTCGGCGGCCAGACAGGTAACTATGAAGCCAATTTAATACAGTTGAAGATAGGTTAAGTGATCGAAGTAATAAGATTAGAATGTCAAAGTCTACCGTATTAAAGGCATTGCTAAAATCTAGCAGAGCTAAGACCGTCAGCTTTCCACATTCCATGCCGGATCTGATGTCATCCGTAATGTTAATAAGGGCTGTGGTAGTACTATGTCCAGGACGGAAGCCAGATTGGAAGGGATTGAGGAGATTTTTTCTAACAAGAAAGGCGCTAATCTGGGTGTGGACGAGGCGTTCAAGGACCTTGGATAGGAAAGGCAAAACGGATATAGGACGGTAATCAGTGAATGCTACAGGATTTCGTTTTTTAGGTAAAGGAGTAACTAGTGCATCTTTCCACGCCGAAGGAAACGTACTACTGGTTAGGGAAAAATTAAGGATGTAACAGACTATGGGAAGGATTTCATCAAGGATAGGTAGAATCATTTTACGACTGACAGAATCAGCTCCAACTGCATTGGACGTGATCGACATAATGCACTTCTTAACTTCAAATGCAGTGAATAAATTAAAAACAAATGGTGGGTAACTGGGAGTAGGAAGAGATGAAAGAAAGTTTATAGTATTAGTCTTGGTCGTCATTGGAAAGTTAGGTGAAGTAGAGAAGTGGAAATTAAGAAGATCAAGATTTAAGTCTTTGGAAATAGTTTCTTGGCGTGATTTTCCGATTCCTAATGTTCTAAGAAATGCCCAAACTTTAGCAGGATTTTCATTTTGTATAACGTTATGTATATGCTGACGTTGAGCATCCCTGCATACCCTATTGCAGTGATTCCGTATTAAGACGTATTTTTTCAAGTTCGAGTCATTAGGCTTAATTTTGTATTTAAATTTTGCCGCACTTTTTTGATTGATTAGAGCTTTAATGTTACTTGTAAGCCAAGGTGAAGGCGCATGTTTAATTTTTACAGCTCTAACAGGTGCATGTTTGTCATAAAACCGGGTGATGTTAGTTGTGAAAACATCAATTTGTTCATCAGTACTCTCAGAACTAGTTAGTGACATCCAGTTAATCCTACTAGCATCTGCACGCAGATTGTCTAGATCCATGCCAACAAAATTACGCTGCATTACAATTTTCGGTTTATATTTGGGCGGTCGAATTTTATATGAAAGAAATAGTAAATCATGATAAGAAAATAAATCAGCAGGGCACTGTCCATACTTAGCAACATGTTCGTGTGAAGAAACTAGAATAAGATCGAGAAGAGAAGGAGTACAATTAGGAAAATTGTGAGTGGCATTAAAGGGTAAAATACATAAGTTACATGAATTGGATACAGCACAGAGAGATTTAGAACGGTGGTCATTTTTTAAGAGGCATGTATTAAAATCACCCATTATTATAGTGTGACTATAGGGAGGCATTAAATTTACTAATAGCGTTTCGAAAGAGGAAAAAAGTCTAAACGTAAAGAAGGACAATAATAAACACCGAGGAGAAGCTTAGTATGGTTGAGTTCAACCTCTATAAATAGGCACTCACCACAGTTTGTAGATGGAGGCTGCAAAGATGTATGCAGTATATTAAAATTAATGTATGATCGGAGATAAATGGCAACACCACCTCCACCCCCGACAGTGCGATCATTTCTAATCAGCTTGAAGCCAGGAAGGGAGTATGAAGAAGACGGTAAACAAGGTTTTAACCAAGACTCCGAAATAAGAATAGCATGTAAATTCTTATAGTCAAAGTTGGCCAGCATATCTGGGAAATGTGCCGGAATACTCTGGGCATTGATATATATAACATTAAAATTCTTAGGAACATCAAAAAAATCGGCTTTAATATTATCATTTAATGCTGGAAGACTTGTAAAACTATTGCAAGTGCTATTGCTATACGCAGAATAAAAACTTTCACTGTCACTAACATTGTCGTCATCAATCATACCTAAAATATCAAATAAAGATAAATAACAGCTATAATAATAATAATCTATATATATATATATATATATATATATATATATATATATATATATATATATATATGTATAAATATAACTATTAACCTAGACTTATAACTAACTTATAATAAAAAATAAAAAGCGAAGATAAGTACGTGCTATAGTAACCTACCTGCCAGTTATTCAAACGATATTATTTTAAGTAACAAAATACAACTATTAGATTAAATAGACACTAATTTAATGTATTTCTAATCCATTATTGTATGAAATTTCAGTTTTATGCACTTCTCCTCATTATATACTTCAACCATGCCAAATTTCACACATGTCCATTAACGTAATTTTCGTAAAAAGGGGGAACAAAGTTTTCGCTTCACGTATTTATATATAGATGTATGATTAAAATCCTATATCAACAAGTCTGACTAGCATGTAATTTCCCTTCTATTGTCAAGGAGACTCGAGCCGAACAGTGGAACGTGCATGACCTGAAATGATAATGAATGATTGTAGAGAGTCGATTGCCTGCAAGAATTTGGTGCTATCCTGGATGGACCGGTCCACGGCTGTAGCCAAACGACTGTCGATAGTGTGATCGTGCCACTTATCATCATCATCCTCATCTCAGTCCATATACGTCCCACTGTTGGGCTCAGGCCTCCTCCCGTATAGGAGGGAAATTGACCTACTATACCACGCTTGTCAGAAGTGTTGGCATAGGGTTTTATTTCCAGTTTTTTTTCTCTTGCATAAATATTGTATGCATATTAAAATCCCTTAGACGTTTCTTACGACACCCACAGGTAAGAGAGGGATGTATTCTTACTCCGTCATCACACGGAATAACCACATACAGCCAAATATAAAATAATTAACATCTTTTAATCATTAGCTATTTGCTTTATGTAAATATTTCATAATTACAAAAAAACCATATTTAAGACATTTTACATTTACATGATCTCATTTACAAAGTGATAAGACCACACAGTTGACAGTTTTTTGTCTATAGCCGTGGGCCGGTCCGTCCGGGGTAGTACCACACTCTCACAGAAAGTTGACGTCCGATTAGTAGCAATTTGTTACTGCACTTCGGTCGGTGAGCGAGAGAGCCGAAAGCTCAACTTTCTGAAGGTGTTTTCGAGTGGTGGGTTTTAGTGATGCCTTTAGTATCACCGAACCTTATTGCCTTGCAAAGGTCCATGAGCGACAGCAACAATTACCAACAGGTGTACCGTCTGCTCGTATACCACGGTTTGCAATAAAAGAAAGCACTTTTGAAGTAGAATAAAATCAAGAGATCTAGGTGTATCAATAAGTTCTATTGTGCTTTGCGCCCATTTATATCTCAAGTCTTTTGTCGGTCAAGTCGACAACTATACCGTAATTATCATAACATTGAATTTAGCTACCTTTTTCATATTCATGTTTTTACCACTCATTTTACGCTTAGACAAAACGACACGTACCACATACAATTGAAAACATTTTCAGCCAGCTGAACATTTTAAAACAAAAGTTCCTAATTCAAACATCACGTTCCACATTCAATAAATGTGCGCAATTCACATTTTGAGTTCGAAATTTAAAGCTCAAACGATCTCCCAAGACGCTATGCGTTGTCTATTGAAAATGGCACGAACTATGTGACAAATACATAACTACATTGCAGTTTATGTAGTGTGTATTGCTGAAGGCGTTCTAAACAGAAGCGCAGTGAATGATGAATGTATGTGTGGCGATAACGTTCCTGTAATTCATGCAGTTTTACGATGAAAGTTTGGTATTTTAGTAAAATGATTTAGTAAATTATTTTGTGTCGACAATTTATTATACTAGAACCTAGATGACCGAACTTAACTCGTATTTTTTTAGTAAATCATGTTTATTTTTGGAAAATATACTTAAATATTAAATAGAAAATATACCGATTGTGATGCAATTTTTTAGGTTTGAAATCAGCAGTGAGTAAGATGTTTCTTAGCTGCAAGTTATGAATATCTATTCAGGTGTTTCAACTTTCAGTTACCGTAGTAATATTAGACGCATTATCATTACTTAGGCTATCCTCGTCTACAGCTGGACTAAAGTCCTTCTCACATTTCACCACAAAGCTCGGTCCTGTACCGCCTGTATCCAACGACGCCCAGCATTTTTTGGCAGGTCATCGGTCCATCTAGTTGCGCCCTACACTGCGTCTTCGTGGTCGCCATTTGAGAACGTTTCTTCCCTAATGGTTTTCAGTTTGTTGAGCGATGTGGTCTGCCCATAGCCTATTAAGCGTGCTAATCTATGTTCTAGATGCGTTATTCTATGGATTTACTTATTTTGGATTTTATCTGTGGGCTAATTTGATGGTAGAGCACGAAGGTAGGGGACAAAATCGTTGATTAAAATTCTATTTATTTCAGACTACAAATTTGTAGTGTCTTTTGTACTGGGTACTTTTGTACTATACTGGGTTTAAACATTAATTAAGAGACACAACGTATTCTAAACTTAGAATGACTTGCACACGTAAATAAATACAGACGAACATACACAGGAAGAATAAATTGTTAAATTAATGCTAGTCTTTGTGCCACTTTACTCCCGCTACGAATTTAGGTTAAGTTTAGGTTAAGTTAAGTTAAGTATAAACGGATGGCCACGGACGATAAGGAACTTGGTACCAGTAGTTGTCCCAATAGCGAGGGACAGGAAACACATGGGTTATGGCGCCGCACCGCTCTTTCATCACCCCGGATGGACCCTAACCATATAAAAAAAAGTTGAAAAAAAAGAAGAAACCTGATAAAAAAGTTCAGAAACCTAAAATGATCGCAAAGTTAAGAAAGTAATACTTAAAAGTCTAATACTCGTAGACAACAGTTCTTCTTTTTATTACGCAGTTCAAGGTCATGTCAAATTTGACGTCAGCAGGATTCTAGACGCTAGACTTAAAGCTTGGCTTATAGTCATTTAAAAACTTTTTCAAGTAATTATTCGTCAATCCATCAACAGTCTTATCAATACCGATCAAGTCATTTTTAAATGGATTGACAGTTATTAATCAAAATTAAAAAGCTGGCTTTAGTTTTTTATTCATTCGTTCATTTTATAAAGTTTGATTTAAGTTTTATGTATGGGGCAAATCTTGCAATTGAATTTTAAAGTAATCACCTTCAATTGAATAAACTGAAATTTGGCATACACATTTAGTTTAGACTAGCAAACTGTCCTCGCTTCGCTTCAATTCCAGCCGTTTTAGTCCCGCATTATAAATATGTAATAATTCCTAAACCTTGGGTTCGAGTCCCGAATCGGGAAAAACTTTCTTGTCGATAATAGCCTCAATTACTCCTTATATAGACAGTTACTGATAGTCAGATATTATTAAAATCGATTCAGCCGTTTTGAAGATTACACGGAATAGAGAGACAGATTTTTAGGCATAGCTATCGTGCAAATAACTGTGTGAGCATGAAAAAAGGTCAGTTTTTTGACGTTACAAACAGACACATCAAATTTATTTATTTGTATAGATAAAATGTTCTTTTAAAAACAGTTTTAATATTAATTTAACAGTAATAAATTTTTGTGCAGACTGTGATTTTGTAAATTTCCATATATTTAGAATTGTCGGCAATAACTCCTACGATTTCCTTAAAATTTAGTATACAGATTCTTTTGGAGGGTAAGTCGATCTTTTTTTTGGTTTTATTTATAGAAAAAATCGTTTCATCAGAATTTGCCGGTAATGAAAAAATATATATTTGGAATACCTATCAAAGTAAATTTAGCCACTGCAGTAAAAATAAAAATAGCTCTATTCTGGGCAATCCAGCAGTCTCTTTTTACTCGACATCGGAGGGCTATAATTTAGACAGGTAGTGTATGTATGTTCATCTGTACCCTCATAGCTCCTCAACTACTTATTAGAACCGGACACACGAGGTATCGTTAGAAGCGTCATAATGGTCCGCTAGTTATAGGCTATACGGTATGTCACTGAATCTAATATGGCACCCTCTAGAGGTGTTAAAGTACTGTGTTAAAAAATCGTTAAGTTACATAACGTTTCATATATGGTTAGTTCCTTATTAATGGGCCGACCACTGAAGACAAGTCACCCTGCTCCGGTAGTCGGTCCAACGACGACAACGACGAAGGCGACGTGTCACGGGTGGGTTACCGGTATGCGTGCTTACGCCCCTCTATCGCCCCGGACGGAGCGCAGGGAGGAGTGCGCAGACCGTAAACCACCACCAAAAAAAAAAAGTTCCATAATAAATCGTTAATAAGATGTCACAATTAAATTTGAAACGGAAACTATTTAAAGTGATTTTATTTTTTATTAATATATAATAATAGCTAAGGTGTGTAAATCATGGATAAATAATAAGAAACAATAAAATGGTTGATTGAATAAAATTAAATAAAATTCTATTCAGTGTGGTGACGGAGTAAGAATCAAATTCACCACTCCCTATCTTACCCGTGGGTGATCGTACAAGACGACTAAGGGATATAAAACGCATATAACATCTATGCGAGAGAAGGAAGACTCGAAATAAATATATATATATATATATATATATATATATTTATACCAACACGTCTGACCAGCGTGGTATAGTAGGTCAACTACTATCCTTCCATTATGGAGGAGGCCCGAGCGCAACAGTGGGAGGTATATGGGCTGAAATGATGATGATGAAATTAAATTCTTGTAATAATCATTAATATTTAAGAGAGTTTTACACGTTATAGATAAAACAATTTTTTATAGATTTTATCTCGTTTGGTTTTTCAACGCTTAGTCCATAAAAATACATCTATTCTCGTTTTTAATCAACAGCTTTTTTTTTCTAAGTAAGCGTTAGCACGCACACCCGTAACCCACCCATGACACGTGGCCTTCGTCCGCCACTGGAGCACGGTGACTTGACGTCAGAGGTCAGCCCGACGGAATACCCTTGAGGGGTACCCTCCCATCGACGCCGTCGGCCTCTCGGCGGGTGACGTACTAACTCACCGGTCGAGTCACCCGCGGCCTCGGCTAGGGTTTTAATCAACAGCTAAGGAGATGTCCGGTTTCCGTGTGGTGACAGAGTAAGAATACAATTCTCCACTCCCTATCTTGCCCGTGGGTGTTATAAAAGACGACTAAGGGAGATAATACGTCAAATTCCCTTCTATTGTGGAGGAGGCCCGAGCCCAGCTGGGACGTATGTGGGCTGCAATGATGATGATGATGAAGGAGATGTCATAGCGTACTGTCATTTTAGCCGACCTGTGTTATAATGCAAGGTTGCTTCAGCTTTCAGGGGTCATAAGCCAAAAAGAACTATGTCATATGTTCCTAATGTACTTTGATGCATAGTTTTATGTTATTTTTTTTTTGAGGTCCAGGCAAGGTATTTTGTGAAGCTTATGAAATAGAAGCAGAAGTCTTGACGACATCCACTGAAGACAAGACTCACTGATAAGTACTTAATATATTTTAATTTTAGTTGTTACGAGAGTTACAATAAATAGAAGTTAGGTTAAGTTAAAATAAATAGAAATATGATTTCTTTTACGCATTTAGTTATTTTATTTAAATACTAACTGACCCGGCGAACTTCGTACCGCCATATATTTACTAAATTGCCGAAAATATAGTCTGTCTATAGCTGTCATTTGCGTTTTGTTTTTACATATCAAATGCGTTTTTGTTATACCACGTTTCATAGTGAATTGTATTCTCTTTGACGTATTATGTCACGTCCCACAGGAACGCAATCGAATGGGATAAAAAGTACCCTATGTCCTTCCCCTGGTTCTAAGCTACCTTTCCACCAATTTTCAGCTAAATGGGTACAGTCGTTCTTGAGTTATAAATAGTGTAACTAACACGACTTTCTTTTCATACGTAGATTATAAAGACATAATTATTATTTCTAAAGTTTCCGCGAGTACATATTACAGATAGTCAATATAAGTCTGCAGATTTTATCGAGTTTGTATTCGATATTCCGTGTGGTGACGGTGTAAGAATATAATTCACCACCCCCTTTCTTTTCCGTGAGTATCCTAAAAAGGGATATAATATGCATATAACATCTATGCAAGGGAAGAAAACTCAAAATAAAACCCTATAGCAACACGTCTGACCAGCGTGGTAGAGTAGGTCAATTTCGGTCCCGTTGTGGAGGAGACTTGAGCCCAACAGTGGGATGTATATAAGTCGTGATGAATTTACTTTATTACGTTAAAGTTTATATGAAATAAAAGTATTTTACAAATATTAACTAAGAATACAATACAATTCATTAAGAATACTATTCATCACCTCTCTCTCCTGCCCGTGGGTGTCTTAAATGGAGATTAAAGAATATGAAATGGAGATAACATATGTGCAAGAGAAAGTAAACTCGTTATAAAACCCTATACCAACACGTTTGACCAGCGCGGTATAGTATGACAATTTCCCTCCTATTATCGAGGAGGCCCGTGCCCAACAGTGGAACTTATGTGGGCTGCAATGATGGTTATGAATAACTATATTATCGAAGTCTTTTTGCATATCAAACACTACTCAATCTACCTAGTCTGTGACCACGAATACTTAAAATTTTTCGTAATAATATTTTATTAATCTTGACAAAATAAAAAATTACGAGGTTTTCCTTTATCGTCTATGTAACTAAATTGTTATGATTAGAGATGGATGCAAAGAAAGATTTTAATGAAAATTCAATACAGCTCTAAAAGATTAAAAACAATTAAATTGTCTTCATTCTTCAGCCATATATGCTTAACGATCTGCCAATTATGTGGCCCAATATATATTTTCCTATAATCATATTTTAAGACACCCGGGGAAAAGAGACGGTTAGTTGATTGAAAAATTACATGCATACTTCATCACCATATAGAGAAAAGTTTAATACATTCGAAAATCTTCGAAAAGTTTCTTTACATAAGAACTTAATTTTAGTAAAATATTAATAATAATTCATTTCCTATGAAGGTTAATAAAGTATCACCATAAAAATATGTTTAACGGAAAATAATTAGAAAATATTTATCAATTTATTAAACTAAGTTTTGTTTTTTCAATAAATTTACAAGACTCTTTAACCAAAAAAAAAACTTTAAAATATTATACTGCAAAAATAATTTTATACAATAACTTGTAAATGAGTAGTTAAAACATATAAGTTTTATTCAGATAACTGTAGTTTAAATTTAATAGTGTTTCTCTAAAGCAAAGAATTAATTTTAATCAACATCAAAACAATAATTGACAAGCTGCTCAACTACTTCCTTTGTTCCAACCGTCAAACTGCCAATCTATGCAATAATCTAACCGCGCAGAAACTAAATTATTTAGTAGTACTGACCCATTTTTGCCGGGTTGCCGGCTGCCGTGTAGAAAAGACACACCAACAGCATCAAAGTCCACTCCATATTAAAACACATTTTAGTCACAACACTATTTAAAAAAGAAAATTAATATTAAGCAACTTTTATGCACAAGTGTACTTTGTATTACATTGTAGCTGTGAGCTATTTGTATCGTTGTAGCGGCACGTGTTTCGCGGTTATGATGGCGTAGCGCTCGCGTAGAGGCGTGTGTTCTGCGCTACGGCGCCCAGACAACTGAGGCCCGCTACGGACGTGCTTGCGAGTCGGTTATTGATTCTTTAAAATGTTATTTTTGGCAATTTAATGCGATATGTTATAGATTGTATTAAAACATCCATGTTAATATTTTTATGCTTGATTACGGTAACTATTGAACGCTATATATATGAATCAACTATTGAATATTTAAAAGAGATATGTTTAATTAACGTGATATAATATAATATGTTATGTTATTATTTCACGTTAATAATTTTATATTCGATTATGTAAAAAGTGTGCTTTAGGGATGTAATTGCGAGTCGGTTATCGATTCTTTAATGTATTATTAATACAATACGTGTATGCATTATACTAATATTGATTTTGACTTCACATAATGCACAATAGTGTTGTAACTAATGTTGTTTTTTATATCACTACAGGTAATGTTTCTGAAATATATATTATAACTGTATTTTATGTTATGAAATAAACTATTTTATGGATTTCATTGCGTTTTAATTTGACTTTATTAACGATACTATAACTTTGTAGCATTTATGTTCACAGAGTTATTTGATGTCCAATGAGTCAAATTTATTACAGAAGTTTTATGTACTCGCTAAACTATTATATATTAATTTTTAAACACACATCTTAATGCCAGAATAATTTTCAATTATTTAATAAAAAATCAAAGTTGTAAACAAAACTGTTTTTATGGATTTTATCGCGTTTCTATTGGTTTTTAATTACCCAACCTATCTAACACTTTTCAGCGTTTAAGGTTACAGTTTAAAAACATATTTATTAATTACGGACAGATTAGAGTCGCTGGAGCTCCGCAGAGACTTTACATCACTATATGTACGCTACCAGCTCGTTCATGGGAGTGCTCTGAGGAACTGTTTGACTTGGTACCACTCGACACCGCAGCAGGGTTCATCCATTTCACCTGGAAACGTTATGGTCTTCAACTGTACGTTTCCAGCGATCATTTCTCCTACGTACGTGCAGGCTCTGGAATGAACTACCTGCTGCTGTGTTACCCGAGCACTATGACATCCTTCTTTAAACGAGGTTTAAGATCTCTTCAGGATAGGCAACGGTTTAGCTGTACCTTTGGTATTGCAAATGTCCATGTGCACAAGTACCATTTACCATGAGGTGTGCTGTTTGTTCGTTTGCCATCATCAGCACTAAAAAAATGCTGACCAAAAATAATATTTTATTTTTCATATAGAGTCATTTTCTTTTTATACTCGCAATAAATTTGTATTAAAATGTGGGTCAAAATTTAATAACAAATTTCTGTTGGTGAGTAGATATAAATATTTGTAATAATAATAACTATTCCGTGTGATGAAGGAGTAAGAATACAATTCACCACTTCCTGTCTTGCCCGTGGATGTCGTAAGAGACGACTAAGGGATATGATATGCGCATAATATTTGTGCAAGAGAAGGAAAACTCGAAACAAAACTCTATACCAACATGTCTCCACTGACGACAAGTCACATCTGCTCCGGTGGTCGGCCCAATAACGAGGTGACGTGGGTACGGGTGAGTTATGGGCCCGTGCGCCGTCCTTTCATCGCCCCAGACGGACTGGACCGCGCGTGCGCTTACCATAGCCCACCCATAAAAAAAAAATACCAACATTTCTGACCAGCATGCTATACTAGGTCAAAATCCCTCCCATTATAGACGAGGCCCGAGCCCAACAGTGGGATGTATGTGGGCTGCGATGATGACGATGATGATGAATGCCAACTTGTTGGATGTGAGACATCTTAATGTTTTTATGACACTGTTGGTATTTTTATTGTTACCTGATAGTCACAAGGCACAAATCATAGAAATAACGTTTCCTTTCATTGTAAATAAAACTACTTTTACGGATTATATCGCGTTTGTATTTGATTTATGATTGCCCGACGTTTCGAACATTTTGCAGCATTTATGGTCACGGGCGGACTAATGTGTCTCACGTCCAACAAGTAATCGTTATTACAGACATTTATAATTATCTACCCGATACAGAAAATTAGTTGCGGGTGACGTGACCGGGGATTAGTCCGTCACCCGCCGAGAGGCCGACCGCGTGAGGAAAGACCGACGTTCTCCCCGAGGGGGGGACGTCGGTCGATGGGAGGGTACCCCAATAGGGGGTATTCCGTCGGGCCGACCACTGATGTCAAGTAACCCTGCTCCGGTGGTCGGCCCAACGACGAAGGCGACGTGGTTTTCGGGTGGGTTGCGGGAGTTGCGTGCTTAAGCCCCTCTGTCGCCCCGGACGGAGTGGTGCGGAGGCGCACCGACCGCAGCCCACCCACAAAAAAAAAAAATAGTTATAAATTTATTAAATTGTGCCCACATTTTAGTACATATTTATTGCCAGTGTAAGAAAAAAATGATTCTATATGAAAAAAATATATTGTTTATGGTTAGTAATTATTAATTATTAAATTTGTAGTAATTATTGTTACAATTTGTTGATTTAAAACTAACAAAACTAATATACTACCACCGGATCGGAACGCGGCCACACTGAGAAAGATCCGGCAAGAAAATTCAGGGGACATGATGCTAAATTAATATTGATTTTTAATTTTAAATGCGGCTTACTTTGTCTTACTAAAAGATTTTTGATTTATAAAATTATCTTCAACTATTATTATTGAGGGTCAAATCTATACAATAAGTGCTCACAGTATCACATTTTCCTTTCATTTTCAAAATACAAACAAAACAGATGTGTGTGTGTGTGTGTGTGTGTGTGTATGTGTGTCAGTATATGTGGTATCTAAGCAACGAACGCGTCTCCCCTATTGTAATCATTCAATTGTCACCTTTATATTGCTAGCAACACCTTATCCATAAGGACCGATGTTTTGATCTTTTTAACCGATTTGAAGTAAAGGGGATCGTTATATTTTTGAAATGAAAGCTTGTATATGCAGGTTTGGATGGAGAATAAATTTATGTAAGTCATCATCGACATAATCACGTGATGTGTTAACGCTTTTTTTTATGGGTGGGGTATGGTAAGCCCATTCCATCCGGGGCGACGAAAGGACGGCGCGCGGGCCCATAACCCACCCGTACCCACGCCGCCATCGTTGTCGGGCTGATCACCAGTGCCGAGTTCCTTCTCCTCATTGGTCAGCCTGACGGAATATCTTTTCGGATCCTCTCACCTCTCGACGTCCCAACGTGTTAAGGCTAACATTATATCCAGGTATATAGCCAATGTCATTATATCTGTGCCAATTAATGTCAAAACCAGATAAATTTAAATAGTTTTAATTTACTTATTTTAATTTCATCATTTCAGCTTATATACGACCCACTGATGGGCTCGAGCCTCCTTCATAATAGGAGGGAAATTGACCTTTCTATACCATGCTCGTTAAACAGGTTCGTATAGGGTTTTGTTTCGAGTTTGCCGTCTCTTGCGTAGATGTCATATACGTAATATTTTCCTTAGTAATCTTTTACGACACCCACAAATATGAGAGGGGGTGGTGAATTGTATTATTACTCTATTACCATACAGAAAATATAATATTTTAATTTAAGATGGAACAATTCATTTGAATATCCAAAATTGTAAAATAAAACATTTTACCAAAACTTACTGTGGCAGTTATTTTCAACATCTAAAGTCCTATTGATTAGAAATTCCTTAAATATAGGTCGCCACCTACTGGTGAGATGCGAGCAAGTATTGGGCCCTAAAATATAAGAAAACCCGATATATGAAATGAAAAAAAAAATAGTTAATTGAAACATACACGCCGTCAGTCCACGTCGTGAAGCACGTCGCATTGGCGAATGTTTTCTTCTCTATGACCATAGGGACTAGGGGATCTTAGCGTTACCAATATTTTATACCCTTTTAAAGATGACCAAGGATCACAAGTATGATAGATTTTGCTAGGTGGGTCGAAGCCCAATAAAATTTGGGAACTACCACTTTTTCTATTCGAATCTACACCTACAACACATTCCCATTATTGTAACTCCTGTAAGCCAGGATTCCTAATGATTTCCATAGATCACACTGAGGTTTAAGCCTGAGACAGTCCCGGGTAATGAGTTTAATTATCTTGGAAAACAACAAATTTAATTAGAAAAGTTAAACAGGAGAAGTTAGAAGAGATTGATTCCACTTCCCTTCTATGTAATGCGGGAGATATGAAGTAAAATTGACTAAATCATCAATAAATAAGAGGATTTGGAGTTACGATAAGCGCAGCCTCGCACCACCAGGGATATGGGAGATATGGAAACCACTATTATGGCTATCAAACTGAGACCTTAAGTCTCAAATTGCAAATTTACGAGCTAGAATTATGAAATGGTGACTGTATATTTGTTTCGTAAAATATATTTTAACGATTCAGTTTGTAATAAGATGTTTAAATTATCTTTCTTAATGTAAACATTACGTACGACACCTACGTGAGGCTTAAGGAGCACTTTACATAAATGACAAATTCACCCCATCACTCAAGCTTTACAAGTCGTACAAAATTCATAGCGAAATTCACTTATTTTCTATACTTAATTACAAACTAGCTGTGCATGCGCCCTGTTTCGCTTATAACATTATTTATAAATTACTTATTTACCTTTTTTATTGCCAATGATGGCAAACAAATATGCAAAACTCCTAATGGTAAAAGAAACTGCCATTCAAGGACCTATGCAATACCATAGTCATTGTTAGGCAACGGCCTACTGTGAAAAAAGTGCTCTTCCCTAATCTCGTTTTGAGGAGCATGTCAAAACGCTCGGGAAAATCAGCAGCAAGTAGCTCATTCAAGATCCTGCACGTACATAGGAGAAAGAATCGTTGGAAACTTAAAGTTGAAGACCATAACGTTTCCAAATGAAATGGATGAACCCTGTTATGGTTTCGAGCGGTCAAGTCAAACAGTTCCTCGGAACAATCTCCATGAAAACCAGCCTTTCAATGTACATATTGGAAAATATTTGATAATAGTTTTGTAAACAGCCAACTGCTACACGTAATAGAATTTAATTTATGACTCGACGTCATCAGATGGCGTACGTCCAGGTTGGTGTGAAACTCTAAGTCGTATTTTATGACATCCAGGAGTAATGTAAGAGTTGGTAATATTCGTAACCGATACCACACATCATCATCATCATTGTCATCTCAGCCCATGTACGTCCCATTGTTGGACTCGGACCTCACCACTATGGGAGGGCAATTGACCTACTATACCACGCTGAACCAGACGGGTAAGTATAGGGTTTTGTTTCGAATTTTCTTTCTCTTGCATAGATATTATATGCATATTATATCCCTTTATCGTTGTCTTTTACGACACCCTCAGACAAGACACACCCCCGCGGTGATGAATTGTGTTCTTACTCCGTTACCACACGAAAACTACACATAGATCAACTATATTTTAAATCCAAAAAAAAGCTACTGTGAAAAGCTTAAAAGCGTTATTGAGCATGATTCATGGAAATATTTCACTTAATCATTCCCAAAAAAAAACCTTACTAACTTAGCTTTGTTGGCACTAAGGCCAAATCCTTACATTTGTACTTACACCATGACAAAGTGTCCAACAAAAGGCTACATTTGTAAATGGATAACAAATTACTTTTTTGTTTATGTTACTTTCAGACACTTCAATGCTTTCAATGACTCGTGTTTCTTTTCATAAAACCGCCTTTTAGTTTCTAAGTTTATTGCGCATTTAGCTAGTTTCAAAAAAGAACTACAGAAGTGAAAGTTTAAAACTACGAACAAACAGATGTTATTTTTAAATACTTAATTAATTTAATTGTTTGAACTTGAGTTAAAATTTGTAAAAGTTTTTAATTTTTCTGGTTTTGATATCTATTCGCAAAGATATAATGATATTGACATAGCTACGGATGTAATATTAGCGGTAAAACGTCACGTAACCATGTCGACAGCGATTCACATGCATTAACTCCCCATTCAAACATGCCTACAGAAGTTTTCATTTCTATAATATTATATGATTTTGAGAAATTGTCAAAAACAATTCTAATATTCGGCTGTCAGTATAGCTGTAATTTTATAATACATTTTTTTTTGTGTTAACACGGAGTAAGAAGACAATTCACCACCCTTTTACTGCTCGTGGGTTTTGTAAAACGACTAAAGGATTATTGTATATAACATATAAGCAAGGGAAAAAACTCAAAATGGCTATGGTGAACCCTATGGCCACATATAAAACCAGCTTGGTAATAGTTGCTCAACTTCCCTCCCATTATTCTACTCGAAACAGTAATTGTATTAAGAATTGAATTTAGTAATGAGACCTTAGAATAATAACGTATAGAAGGATAGTGTCAGTACTTCGAACGTTCGAAACATGAATCTAAAAATACTAATGGCGCGCAGACGATTACACACGTACACACGCACACCACTATACAAATTATGAAATCAAATTTTGTTTTTATTAACATAAATCGTCGAAATACTTTTAAAAGTAATGTTTGTTAAAAACTTTTTAAGTTTTTCAAATGTGTTATGACACCATTTGAATGCACAAACCGTCATAATTACATATTTATTTTTTAAGAGTTGCGTACGTACGTATAGTACAATGACTTGTACATTACGGAACGATTCCAACGTAAGCTCCATTAGGCTCCAATTGAAATGCTTCACTTTTTGTGCGCGAACTTACCTTCTATACGTTATTATTCTAAGAGTGAGACATAATAATGATATACGTAATCGGCCAAAGTTCAAGGTATTGAAGGCAGACGACAGTTTTTTTTAATCAAGTCTTAGGTTAATCAGACCATCGAACCTGCAACCCCATAATCATAATTATATTTTTTTTTTTTTTAAGACAACACCCTGCACTAAGGAAATAATCCTTGTATTGCGGGGTACTTTACAAACATATAATTAACGGACACAAATTACATCCAGACTCAGAACAACAATTTGTGGATCGCACAAAGTGTTGTTCCGCGTGGGATTCGAACCCCCGACACTGGCAATGTAGGTCGCTATCTTAACCACTACGCCATCTGTGCAGTCATTAGATACCATCTTGATGCTATAGTTTTACACCTACAGTTGGCAGTTCGCGAGTGTTTTGTGCAGGCGTAGAATGTCATCAGTAGACGTCTCATATCATTTTTAAATTATATTTCTCTGCGTATTGGATCCATATCCCCATGTTACCCTTTCAATGGAGCGAGGATCTTCCAAGGGAAGTTGCCCGGTGCTTTGAAAGGCTGAAAACGGAAATATATAAATAACAAATAAAATAAAAAGCTTTTTATTTCATTGCAGGTTAGAAAAAGAAAAATAAAAATTCTGTGCTAATACTACAAATCTGTTTGTTAGTAGTCTGTGTCTATCTGTTTGTTAGAACCGAGGGCCCTCCAGCTACAGTTAATCCTATGCTAAAGTTACTTCAATATTAAGCCATCTATGGGAACGCCTCAGCGGATAAAGGTCTCGTCCAGTCTATCGTTCTGTCTATATGGTTACTCTTTTAGCCCATTTCTAGTCTCTTAGGAATTACGTCCAACTTCACTTCCATTAAAATACCGAAAATTATTTATGAAAGCGAACCTTTTAATATTAATAAAGTGATTCGTTTATAAATCTTCTTATATTAGTATTAGCCCTCAACTCAAAAGCCTCTTATTCGAGTACGTGATGTATAAAAGAATTTTTATATTCATCTCCCGTTAAGCTTAGGCAGCACTAAAATTTTATGTGGAATGATTGAGTTAGGTGTCGGGCGACATTTTCTGCCTATAAAACGACCATATAATAATGTGCTAGATGAATCTTTCTTGTTTTTGAAGTTATACTTCTTTTTCTGCGTTAGGATAAAATGATGAGAATGAATTTTTATGATGCGCGCGCACATCGTCACGAGAAACCGACGCCTTCAAGTTATCTAGTTAACATTTTTTACGATGCATGCTCACACCATCACAAATGTTGACTAGATAATGCGTTAAATAAAAAAAATAACTATTATTTATGTCGTTTCTCGACAAAAATAAATAAAAAAAAAAATAGGTTTTTTTATCTCGTTAAGCGAAATAAGTATAACTTTTTACGTGCGTACATAAATACACACACCTTTTTCTCTATATACATCCACGTGGCTTAAGAATAATGCATAAATGGGAAATAAAGTTAATGAACTTTATTTCCCATGGGTGTCATAAATCAGAGATAACAGCACTCTTCTGCGAAATTTAAAATATTAATTTAGATCACAAATCCGCTTACTAAACAAGGAGATTATAGCATTATCTGTTCTTGGAAAGGCCCTTTACAAATGCTGGGCTAGCCCGTTGACAAGGGAATAAGATAGGTTATGGACTTATGTTAGCTTGAACAGAAAGGGTAGTATGTATGAGAGTCCCTTATTTTTTTTTTTTTTTTATGGGTGGGCTATGGTAAGCGCACGCGCGGTCCTGTCCGTCCGGGACGATGAAAGAACGGCGCGCGGGCCCATAACCCACCCGTACTCACGTCACCTCGTTGTTGGGCCGACCAACGGAGCAGATGTGACTTGTCATCAGTGGTCGGCCCGGCGGAATACCCTTTCGGGTAACCTCTCACCTCTCGACGTACTGGTACGTCGGTCGCCGTCGCGCGGTCAGCCTCTCTGCGGGTGACGGACAATTCCCCGGTCCGATCACCCGCGGCCTCGGCTAGGGCGGCATTAGGCGCAGATACTCGCACCTGCGCCACCCGAATCGCCGGCGGCGGAACGTGTCGCCGAATAGGAGCTCTTCTCGCACACGATCCGCCGCCTCCTTCCGTGAGATTACGGCCTCACAGAAGGCGGCGACCGCGTCCCAGTTCCTGACGCTGACGAGCATCTCCCTGGCGATGGTCGGCAGCGCCAGGTCGGCACCGATAATTGCGACGTGTTCACGGCGATCCCCCTCCCATGCAGCACACTCCTCGAGCGTGTGCTGCGCCGTGTCCTCGTCGCAACTGCAGTGGTGGCAGGACGGTGTGCTCTCCCTCCTGACAATCTTGTGCAGGTACTTCCCGAAGCAACCGTGCCCCGTCAGCACCTGCACCAGTCGGAAGGAAAGCACCCCGTGCGTCCCCTCCAACCACTCCATCAGCACCGGCCGGAGGGCCTCGACGGTCCTGACACCGTACCGAGGACTCTCCAGCCGGACTGCCCAACGGGCAATGACTTCTCGGCGGGCGTTGACCCGCCAGGCGGTGATCTCGTTGATGGAGACCATGCCGCCGCGGTCGCACGTCTCCGACACCCGCCGATAAATGTCGGCGAGCATCTCCGCCTCCAGAGAGTCCCTTATTTAACATAGGGTTTTGAAAGTAGACGTCCAATAATGATTTGATGGACTAATGCTTGGTATATTTTATAGTATTCATACTCTTGAGCCAACTAAAGCATTTAACTACTAAAATATCACTTATATTCATCATAATTATCACAACTCATACACATACAACTGTTGAGCGTGAACCCTCTCCACAATGGGAGAGAAATTGACCTACTATACCACACTGGTCAGTTAAATTTTCCTTTTTTTATGAAGAAGGCTCGAGCTCAATGGGGTGTTGCAGTGAGTTGAATTATATTCTTACTCCGCTATTACACAGAAATACATATTGAAAAATAATCTCTGAAAGGTATTGTCGAGATCATGATATTTCCAGATGAAATGGATGAATCCTTTTTTTTTTGGTAGGCTATTGGTCTGTGCACACCCCGCCCAATCTGTCCGGGGCGACAGATGATTGTCATGCGACCCCATAACCTACCGTATTATGTTCCCATCACCATTAGGCCTACCACTGGTACCTATTCCTTGATATGCGTGGCCGGCCCGTCGGGTTATCCTTTCGGGTACCATCCCCTTTACTTTAATGCCCTGGCAACATGGCAGTGCTGCCGGACGGAGTGTCGCCTTCACGAAATGGATAAACTCTGCCTCTGCCACGGCGTTGAATGGTAGTATCCCTATCATGTTTCTAGGTGTAATACCGTCACCATTCTAAGTGATATTTGTACAAATTTAAATAGTTTTTCAGATCACTTTATGTGAACCGATCAAGTACACAGTAGGTAATCCAAAGTTCCGCCGCCGCTCCAGCGGCTCCAGTCAGTGGAATTAGAACTTAAATGTAATGGAATCTTAACTAATTTTGTAAATACAAATGATTACTTTCTACGTTTTTACTACTTCTTAACTCAATGGATCATTAATAATTTCATTTTAAACATAACATTTAACAGAAAACAAATTGTTTATAAGGGAAAGGAAAATAATTAATACAATGACGTATAGCATAAAAAAAGAACACATAAAAGTGGAGTCGCGGATATCACAAAAGTTCATCACAAAAAGTTCTTCAAATGTATTCCCATGTTCCATAAAATATTCTAAGAAAACCTTTAGCATAAACAGAACCATAGATTTAGCGCGACAATCAAGTAAGTTAAGTAATACTAGAATTATAAATGCGAATGTATGCGACTAATATTATAAATGTGTATACCCAAATACATACACCGATATCTTTTGTTTTATAAAAGACTAGCAACCCGTCCTCGCTTAGCTTCGGTTTTAGTCGTTTTACCCGCGTAGTACCCGTTCCCATGGGAATACTGGAATGAAATATAGCCTAGTTTACGCCCTGATATTATAGCTTTCCATTGGTGAAAGAATTTTTGAAATCGGTCCAGCCGTTTTGAAAATTACCCGAAACAAACAGACAGACCGACAAAAATTTTTTAATCTGTATTTTAGGCATAGGTGTCGTGCAAATAACCGTGTGAGCATAAAAAAAGACTATATTTTGACATTACAAACAGACTCCAATTTTATTTATTGGTATAGATATCGCCCTACACTAAGAAAATAAACCTTGTGTTACGGGGGACTTTACAAATATATAATTAACGGACAAAAGTTACATCCAGACTCAGAAGAACAATTTGTGGATCGCACAAAGTATTGTTCTGATTGGGATTTGAACCACGACACCGGCGCGGTAAGTAGGTATCTTAACCAGAATGCCACCTGTGCAGTCGAAAGTCGAAAATAATATTTCGCCAATTGAAAACTATACTATCAGCTTTATCACACCGTCTAGATTTTATCCCAGTATTCCCACGGTAACGATGCGGGTGAAACTATGGGAAATTGCTAGTGCGTGATAAATAAAAACTTGATTTAAAAGATTTTCTTCTATCCATCCTTCAGAGTTTCAATGTATACTGTTAGACAATGACCTTGTAAGTGTTATAATTGCCATCTGGGACGCGGTCGCAGCCTCTGAGATGCGGTCACAGCTTTCTGCGAGGCAGTAGTTTTGCGGAAGGAGGCGGCGGAGCACGCACAAGAGGAACGCTTCCACGACGACGCGGCCCGCCACCGGCGACTGGGGCGGTGCAGGCGCGATTATCTGCACCAGATACTGGCCTAGCTGAGGCCGCGAGTGAATGGACCAGCTGATTTAGTCCGTCACCCGCCGAGAGGCCAACTGAGCGACGGATACCGACGTCCCCGAGGGGGAACGTCGAGAGGAGAGGGTACTCTGCAGGGGTGTACCGTCGGGCTGACCACTGAAGACAAGTTACTCTGCACCGGTGGTCGGCCCAACGACGAAGGTTACGTGCCACGGGTGTGTTACGGTGCCGCGCGTCGCTGCTCTGTCGCCCTGGACGGAGCCGGGCGGAGGGTATACTGACCGTAGCCCATCCCAAAAATTATTATAATTATTTTTTCTTAATAATTAAATAATTTTCTAGAATACTACTATTACTTTTTATCTTGATGATTCTCTAGCAGTTTTACGACTTCCATGAGTAAAGTAGTAGGTAGCGAAATAATGTATTCTTAACCGTTGTGTACACCAACGTTAATGTATTATCGAGATACATAAAACTGTAGAAACGTATAGTCTAAAAAAATCAATTACAGTATAATCTCACTAATCCAGTACTTCAATAGACCGACACGTCCAATAATCCGGCACCCTGCGCTCACGCCCCGCTCGCCAGATTACAATATTATATTTATTTATTTTATTTATTTAAAACTTTTGCACACAAAAAAGGTACAAGGCGGACTTAATGCCTTAAGCATTTTCTGCCAGTATATTCAATTTTTCTTCGAAACATGCGAGAAAATGTTTACAAGCAAGGATTTCAAGTTGCACAAAAGCAGACCTCAGTTCAGGATTACATGGTCTAAAACTATGTAACTACATAACAATATGTAAGTGCAATACATTATACGTATTCTCTCTATGAAATGCTTTATTGTATATATTTTTTCTTTATAATCCAGTAATCCGAACATTCCGGCATTAATCCGGCACCCTCTGATTTTTAATTGTGCCGGATTAGTGAGATTATACTGTACTTCTTTTTCTCAAAGAAAATCAAAGATATAATCTTTAATCTTAGTTTTCTGAAGTATTTCTATATGAAAAGGCTAAGAGTATGAAGTAGACCCCAAGAATTAGCAAAATATGTATAGGTATGTAGGGTTAGTGAATTTGATCGCTCACTGATTTTTATTTTGTTATAATTCTTGATGGAAGCATCGATTATAAAGTGTTGTACCAAACAATATATCGACAAAAATTGAGTTTAATATTTCTATTTGATTAAGTTACTATTTATTATCGTTTTTCTGTCGCATGGATATCTGCCATGGAACTGACATTTATTACTAAATAGAAGAAGATTGCTATTTAACTAAACTATATATTTTTGCAATGAATAGCCTGGTAATTAAGAATGACTTGATATATAAAGGCCACTCTTCGAAGCATAGAAGCTACGTATTGTCCAAGTATATCAGATAAAAAAAAATTGTTATACATATACGTAGTTACGTACGTTACACATATATGTAGCTTCTATGCTTCGAAGAGTGGCCACTCTTCGAAGCATAGAAGCTACGTTTTGTCCAAGTATATAAGGTAAAAAAAAAATTTGTTCCATAGCTCGCGCAATGCCAATATTGATTCTTTTCTTAGTCTCTTTGTTGTTTCTTTTTTTATTTTTTTACCATATAGGCTTAGAGCTGTAATATTTACCTAGATAGTACATCAGCATACTTCCTTTAATGCTAATTTTACAGTAAAAACGCCTTAGTTTTGCGCTCAGTATTTTCGAGTTCATAATCAGCGTATAATCCATCTATATTATCATGTACAGTATTAGTCCTATTCGAAATATAATTAATATATAAAACTCTGTATATTTTAAGTAAGGTTTACTTTCATTCATAAAAAAATCATATTAGTGTATGTTAACTTTGTTACAGTCATATTCTGTTCACTTTTATCGATAAAAACTTTCCTGTTAAATCCCATCACTAGTTAGTACACTCAAGGTACAATGTTCGACGAACGTCGACTTTATTTGCTATCTACGTTCGTAAAATTTCATGTTCACATCTTTCGTTATTGTTATGTTGTCATTTGTGATGCGGTATCTTGTATGAGTTCAGTTCTAGTGTCTCATACAGCACTAATGTGTCTGTCGAAACAACATTTCTTTTGTGATAAATTTCCAATGTAATAGAAACTTATATTTCCAGTGATTCACAAAGTCGCTAGGACTTTTATTTTGTGATCACACTCTAGGCTATATCTTTGCTTAGAGTATATATTATGAAAGTAATCTAATAGAGATTTCTGATGTTTACGCAAGTATTACACATTTTAAATAAAACTACTTTACGGATTTTATCGCAGTCCAATAGGACTGTCAGACGCAGTCTGCCCGTGACCATGAACGTGGCAGTGTTCGAAACGTCGGGCAATCAAGAATCAAATACAAACGCGATAAAATCCGTAGGTTCATTTAAAATGTAATCTGATAGTTTTCCGCGTGGTGACGGATCAAAAATATAATTCACTACTCCCTATCTTGGATGTCGTAAAAGACGACTATGGAATATAACATGCACATAACATCTGTGCAAGAGAGGGAAAATTCGAAATGAAAACTTATATAAACATAATGATTTCTGATGTTTACGCGAGTATTACACATTTTAAATAAAACTACTTTACGGATTTTATCGCGTTTGTATTTGATTTTTGATTGCCCGACGTTTCGAACACTTTGCAGCGTTCATGGTCATGGGCGGACCATTTTAGTCCACCCGTGACCAATCATTAAGTAATTGGAAATAATTTTAAAGCAATGTTTTCTGATGTTTACGCGAGTATTCGTATAGGGTTGTATTTCGATGTTTCCTTCTTTTACATAGTTTTATATTCATAAGATATCCCTTAGTCGCGTTTTAAAATACCGACGGGCAAGAGAAGGGGTGTTGAATTGTATAATAACTGTCATCACACGGAATACAGGTAAACCACTCTACGCAAGTATTAGACACCCTTACTAATATTATACATGCGAAAGTAAGTATGTTTGTTACGCTTTCACGCTTAAACCACCGAACCGATTTAAAAAATTCTTGCACTAATGGAAAGCTATAATATCAGGGAGTAACATAGGCCAATTTATCTCGGTATTCCCACGGGAACGGGAACTACGCGGGTAAGGCGACTAAAACCGAAGCGAATCGAGAGCGGGTTGCTAGTTACAAATAAAACTATTTTATGGATTTTATTGCGTTTATATTTGTTTTCATTTTTTTTGAAACTTGAATTAAAACTATTCCAACCCGTCTGAGCTGTGTGATATAGTAGGTCGATTTCACTTCCATTATGAAAGAGGCCCGAGCCCAACAGTGGGACTTATGTGGGCTGAAACGATAATAATTAGATTTTTGATTTTCCGATGTTTCAGCGTTCATGGTCACGGGCGGAGTAAGGTCACGTCCAACAAATAGTTATAAATCCACTACAGAATTCAAGGAGCAAGGACTTTGGAGGCGCCATCACTATCGATGTCAATCTTAACGCCAAGAACATTTAATGATATCAATTAGAGTAGGCTGAAGATTTAGATTTGAAATATAGTTTAAGAAACTATCTTCATTTTAGCTCATATACGTCCCATTGTTGAGCTCCTCCACGATAGGAGGGTAATGGATATACTACACCACTCTAGTCCTCCGTATTGGTATAGGGTTTCATTTCTAAGTCCCTTTCTCTTACAAAATATGTTAATAAACTATAACACGATATTAAAATACCTCTTTAGCAAAAAATCTCTGGAATATTCAATGTTTTTTTGCCAATATATCCTCGGTAATCATATCATTGGGCATGTTCCGGGCTGTGATTTATATGGCACGCATCCTGGACTCAATTCATCGTGTATTTACGATTTGTCATCGATTATTAATTGCTTCACGGTTGATGGGTGAATCCATATTTTGCCAACTGTTTTCTCGTTTGTTTAGTTTTATTTTTTTATTGTATTTCATTTTGCTGTTTGTTCCAAATATTGCGGTGCGATTACGGAATAAAAATAATAATTAATTCTTCGTGTATCTCTGGTGTATTAAGAAATTATTAAGAGATTTGAGAAAATAATATGACCCAATAATGTTATCTAAGTGGCATTCTCGTGAGGAGGCCTATGTCCAGCAGTGGACGTCTGTAGGCTGATGGACCATCCATCAGTACTACCCCAGAGAGACTGAACCCGTTATTCACAGACCAATGTCGATAGTGTTGTGCTTGTGCGTGGATTAATTTCTGATTCAATCACAAGACGCCACGGTTACATCGACATTAAGCAAAGGTACCTTGTGCTTACTTCTTTGACTATAAACAAAACAAATTTATTTAAATAAAACCAATAGTAATTCTATTTTGAACAGCGTAAATCCTTCAAGTTACAGTTTACATATGAATTTAGTTCATACATAAAAGAAAATCATGACATTTTCTTACAAGTCTAGCGATACGCGAAAACATTGTAAATATTACAAAGAATAATATAACTGAAGAAAATAATTTTATCAAGAAATTCTCTGTTGAAATCTGAAGGGCCCCATGCAACTATATCAAAGACCGACTCTTTGAAGTTCAACTTTAATATTGCCTTGGAAAACTTTGTAGTTTGAAGAATAGTAAACTTATGGATGATTTGACTAGGTACAACATAATAGATTCTTTGAAGCAAGCTTTTCTTCACTGTAAATGTATTGTGCATTTCAATACAGAATGTACGTTAAAATTTTACTGTATATGTTTTGGTTCCGTATCGAAATCAATTAAAAATAAAATGTGTCAAATTAAAACATGTGTTACTGTTACTTATTCCCATGAAAATCGTCAAGTTTCACTAAAAAATCATCATCACAGCCTACTCTATACCAATAAATGAAATTGGAGTGTCTGTTTGTAATGTCAAAATAATAGGCTTTTTTCATGCTCACACGGTTATTTGCACTATACATATGCCTAAAAATCACTTTATATTTTTTTTGTCTCTCTGTCTGTATGTCTGTTTGTTCCGGGTAATCTTCAAAACGGCTGGACCGACTTAAAAAAATTCTTTCACTAATGGAAAGCTATAATATCAGGTAGTAAACTGGGCTATATTTTATCCCAGTATTCCCACGAGAACGGGAACTACGGGGATAAAGCGACAGAAACCGAAGCGAAGCGAGGGCGGGTTGCTAGTTTATAATAAGAATAAAATTAACCTACTATACCACGCTGGTCAGACATGTTGGTATTTTTTTTTTATGGGTGGGCTATGGTAAGCGCACGCGTGGTCCAGTCCGTCCGGGGCGATGAAAGGACGGCGCGCGGTAACCCACCCGTACCCACGTCATCTCGTTGTTGGGCCGACCACCGGAGCAGATGTGACGTGTCGTCAGTGGTCGGCCCGACGGAATACCCTTTCGGGTAACCTCTCACCTCTTGATGTACTGGGACGTCGGTCGCCATCGCGCGGTCAGCCTCTCTGCGGGTGAAGGATAATTTCCCGGTCCGATCACCCGCGGCCTCGGCTAGGGCGGCATTAGGCGCAGATACTCGCGCCTGCGCCGCCCGAGTCGCCGGCGGTGGAACATGTCGCCGAATAGGAACTCTTCTCGCACACGACATGTTGGTATAGGACATGACATGTGGGTATTTTTTTTTTTTTTTTTTTATGTGTGGGCTATGGTATGCGCACGCGCGGTCCTGTCCGTCCGGGGCGATGAAAGGACGGCGCGCGGACCCATAACCCACCCGTACTCACTCGTTGTTGGGCCGACCATCGGAGCAGATGTGACTTGTTGATATGACATGTTGGTATAGGATCTCATTTCGAGTTTTTCTTCTCTTACGTATATATCATACATATTACAGTCGTCTCTTCCGTAACCTATGAGCAAGATAAGGGGATGGTGAATTATATTCTTACTCCGTCGCTACTAGGAAAATGCAACAGCTAGGAAACTACTAACTGCGAACTAAGCAGTATTTTAAATTTGTAAGTCCTAAGAACTGTATTTAAACTTCAACGCTAATGGATATAATATGTATATAACGTCTATGCAAGGGAAGGAAAATTGGAAACAAAACCCTATACTAACTTGTCTGACCAGCATGGTAGAGTAACGTTAATTTCTCTCCAATTATGGAGGAGCCTCGAGTATAGCCTTATATGAGCCAAGATGAAACAGAACGATTGCCAATATGAAAAAAAAATAAGAACAGAAGTAAGCAAATAACATCACTGCAAGAGAATGAAAATAGTGAATGTAACTGTATGCCATACCACAAAAAAAAAAAATGCCAAACTTTCTGACAAAAACAGTTTAAGGAACTACATTTCCTTGAGGATCTGGAGAGCACTCGTCCTCGGGAGTGGGTTTTGATGAAGAAGGATTGTTACTATCAAACTGTATTTTATTTTAAGAAGTTTTTAAAGTTATACATCTTTAGGCGCGTTTGGGAAAAATAATTAAAGCAAATTTTGACGATACGCGCGCACACCGTAACGAAAATCCGATATCCTGAAGTTAGTCAACATTTTTAACGATACGCGCGCACACTGTCATAAATGTCAACTAAATAATATGTTAAAATAAAACTGTTAATGTCTTCTTTTCTTTTATTAGTGTAGTTTTTTCTACAAACACAGGATAACGCGGAGGATACAATTTTTAGAAACATTTTAGAAAGAGTTTTATATTGTTACGCTAAACAAGTATAGCTTCTTACTTGCGTACATAAGTACACAATATCTGGTTGACCGAGCTCCGCTCGGAATATTTTTGTCGAATTTATTTAGATATATATTAATAAAAAATAAAAAATAAATAATGAAAATTATATAAAAAAACTACAAAAAGAGAATAATAATAACACCGAGATTCGAACCGACACTGTCTAAATGTCACATAATCTAAAATTAACACCGCCCGTCTCCCCAACTGAGCTATCGTAACTCATGACGTTGACAACGAAATTTGAATTCATATTCTTTTAAAATTTAATGTCATTATATTGTTTTGCTAAAAACACGGACAAAACAACATTTTCTATAAATAAAACCTAGCTAGATCGATTTTTGGCCCCGAAACCTCTAGTATGCCAATAGTATGCCAAGTTTCATCAGAATCGTTGGTGCCGTTTCTGAAATACTGAAAAAAATATATATATATGTATATATACAAGAATTATTAATACGTTTAAAGATATAAGATACTTTTTTTTCTATTATTAGTATTATTAGTGAACCAGATCCTACAAGCAGCACCCGATCATGAGTTAACTAAACAATCAATAACAAAGCCATCGTTGCAAACTTGGAAGTAAGGTAGCTAAAAAGTATAAAGTTAAAAATTGCATGCGAAATGAGATTACATAGAGATATGTGCAATTCAAAGTTTGAGAAGCAGTGTTTTTAATTTCAAAATAAACTATTTACTTATAAAACAGACAGTGCCCAACGAGTCCTGAAAATATTCTAATTTTACCGCAAATAGTCTTAATGAACCGCTAATTGTTGAAAATTATACATGCAGGCAAACATGAAAGTAAAGGTCCGGGCATTACTTGCGACCACTGATTCAATTAGTGGAGTTAACGAACTGTGACATCGCGTGCTTAGGGTTGCGACCTGATGAAAGGGTGTCTGCTAGAATAAAAGTTCTTTTGCAAAATTAAATTCAATTTAATCCACTGTATATCAGGGTCTGAAAACACAGGGCTACGACCAGAATGTCTTACTAGTGATGATTTATGGCACGTGGTCCCTAAATGTAGGACTCATAACCACGCTCAAAGTTGCTCAGCTTGCTATGGAGTTCATTTCTCTGTGAGATAGAATCCGAAATACGGAAATCCGCAGAAAACTGTAACCGCCATAGCACGAAGAAATAACACGCTGAAATGGCAATGGCGACATCACTCGACGAACCGACAACCGCTGAAGAAGAAATGTTCTCGCGTGGCGACCACGTGTCGGATGACTCAGAGTAGGACGCCCCCCACTAGGCGGATCGACCTGGTGAAAGTTACTGGGCGTCGTTAGATGCAGGTGGCACAGGAGCGCCCTTTGTGGCGTAATAGGAGGGACGCCTACGTTTAGTAGAGAACGGCGATAGGCTGATTATGATGAATCCACTATATATCAAAGACCATTGTGTATGGTGATGAAATAAGAATAAAATTCACTATCTTTTTTTTGGGTGGGCTACGGTCAGCACACCCGCTGCACGGCTCCATCCGGGGCGACAGAGGGGCGGCGCGCGGCCCCGCGACCCACCCATATAGCACGTCACCTTCATCGTTGAGCCAACCACCGTTGCAGGGTTCCTTGACTTCAGTGGTCGACCCAAAATTCACCACCTATATCATACCCGATATAATAAGTAAGATACAGTAGGAAAATTGCCCTCCCTCCATACTCCTCCCTTATTGGAGAGGCTTGTGATCAGCAGTAGAACGTACCTGATCTGTGATAATGATGATGATAATATCAGGTGATGCGATATATCCCATGGCCGCAGACTATGGTCTAGATAGTGTTAGATGTATTAATCGAATTCCCAAAATTATCTTCATAGCTATAACACATATATGTATACATATCGCTGTAGGCATTAAAATTCTTAATTAGTGTTAGTTTGAGTAGTTTTTGAACCATGCACTTCAAATGGTTTCTTTTTTTATTGCTTAGTAGGTGGCGGAAGAGCAAGAAACTCATGTGACGGTAAGTGTTAAGTGCTTCATATGGACTTTTGCAATACCAGAGATACAGACAATTTATTGCAAAAGATGCGAGAAGGGCTCTTCTGGAAATTCGTTTGAAGTTGGATATATCTTACCGTTACATTGTAGAGATGCGCTACGAGCATCATTCCAACAAAAGAAAAATGAGAAATTAGAAAAAACAATGAGTCATAATAAACAAGGTGTAGTAGAAACATAATTCAAAATCTAAATCAACAAAAAGTAATTATTAATCTAATATAAATCTATGTGTATAAAAACGAATGTTTGTCTGTATGTACTTAAAATCGTAAACTGTGCATTTGATCATGTGATAATCTTCACCAAAGTGTTGTGCATGAGGCCACGAAAGTTTCTGAGTTGGTAAGACCCGATCTGATGCAACCGGTAGGTAGCACTATGATCGATTTCAATGACAATTCCTTTTACTATTTGTTTAGATTTGAACAGAACAACGTCTGTTGGGTCAGCCAGTAGTACATAAACGCGTTTAGTAAAATCATTTTCAGCATGGGCTTGGGAATATGATGAAGTTAATTATTTATTTATTTAAATTTCATGCACAAGTACATAGGCAGTCTTAATGCCATATGTATTTTCTTCCAGTCAACCTTTGGGTGATGACGAAATATTATAGTAGGTGCCATTTATATTGAAAACTGTTAAGATAACTACTTCTGTTTTTCTTAAAAAAATATATACCTATAGTCCATAAAATATAGGATGATCTCTGTGACAGTTGCCCCTAGTGCTGTCACGCTTACGATTAAGTCCGTAGTTTTTATCGATAAAACTCTTTATTTTTATAATTAAGATTTTCTATTATAATTAAAATACAATCCCGTTGGGCAGTCCGGCTGGACAGTCCTCGGTACGGTGTCAGGACCGTCGAGGCCTTCCGGCTGGTGCTGATGGAGTGGTTGGAGCGGACGCACGGGGTGCTTTCCATCTGACGGGGCACGGATGCTTCGCAAAGTACCTGCACAAGATTGTCAGGTGGGAGAGCACACCGTCCTGCCACCACTGCAGTTGCGACGAGGACACGGCGCAGCACACGCTCGAGGAGTGTGCTGCGTGGGAGGGGGAGCGCCGTGAACTCGTCGCGATTATCGGTGCCGACCTGGCGCTGCCGACCATCGCCAGGGAGATGCTCGTCAGCGTCAGGAACTGGGACGCGGTCGCCGCCTTCTGTGAGGCCGTAATCTCACGGAAGGAGCCGGCGGATCGTGTGCGAGTAGAGCTCCTTTTCGGCGACACGTTCCGCCACCGGCGACTCGGGCGGCGCAGGCGCGAGTATCTGCGCCTAATGCCGCCCTAGCCGAGGCCGCGGGTGATCGGACCGGGGAATTGTCCGTCACCCGCAGTGTGGCTAACCGCGCGATGGCGACCGACGTCCCAGGATGTCGAGAGGTGAGGGTACCTGAAAGGGTATTCCGTCGAGCCGACCACTGACGACAAGTCACATCTGCTCCGGTGGTCGGCCCAACAACGAGGTGACGTGGGTACGGGTGGGTTATGGGCCCGTGCGCCGTCCTTACATCGCCCCGGACGGACTGGACCGCGCGTGCGGTTACCATAGCCCACCCATAAAAAAAAAAAAAAAAAAAATAAATAAAAAAAAAACACCTTAGTCTAGGTCACTATTATCGTCATCACTGAAGCGTTTCTGCTAGAACATTTATCATTTTTTGCCAAATAGGGACAGTCGTTAGATCAATCAATCAATTACGACTAAATAAATATGTCTAGTTTATTGACAATGATGCGTACATAATGTTATTATCTACTCTGAGACGAAAAGTAGTTTTTTAATGTTTAATTAATTCAATTTATGTATTTTATAATGGAACTGTCTGTTTTAATAGTGAAAAATATGTTGAAAGTTTTATATAGGTACTGTATTGGGTTTATTTCTTTTATGAACAATTTAATAAAGATCGGTTATCGATTTAAGTATATCGACTGTCCCATCTCTTTTTTATTTTCAGTCCAGTATGACTTTGTACGTGTGTAAGTGTCATTTATGTATAAAATGTTTACTAGGTATTTCAGTACTTACGAGGTACATTTTCGGCATGAATATTAATATTTTTATATTTATAATATATTGCAATTCAGTTGCAATAAAACTGACACGAAAAAATGAAAATATATTTGATACAAAATGAAATTGTAAACATGTCGCTCGTTCAAACTTACTTCGTTGGTTTCGTTGACATCTGTAACAGAGATCAAGCTATATTTTATGGACTATTTGTATCTAAATAACAATAATATGAAAAATAATAAACCCTACATATATTTACATATGATACATACTCATAGAAAAATATATACACAAATGCACATACACATATACCTACATGAATATACACTCAAAAGTTTATGAAGAACAATCTGCCAAAAAATCAATATAAAACTTACGAACTCTAGATTTGAAAGATTCACGTGTTTTGGATTTCCTGATTTCAAGAGGGAGGGCCTTCCACAGTAAAATAGATTGAATGAAGAAAGAAGAATGAACCAAACTGGAGCTATGACTGGGACAAGAAAGAAGAAGATTGTTAGAGGAACGAAGGTTGCGATCATGATTGTAACAAATATATTGAAAATGAGGCTTTAAGTTGATGAGGGTGCATAGGGAGAGTGGCGAATAGAATATAGCATAGTTAGTGCACGTAAATTTCGTCGTTGACGCATGAGCAACCAGTTTAGTTCGGATCGAAAGGAAGAAATGTGGTCATATTTACGAAGATTAAAGACGAATCGAATGCAATTATTGAGAGGACGGTCAAGTTTATTGAGTAGATCTGCATTCAGGTCGAAGTAACATACATCAGCATAATTGATGATGGGAAAAATTAAAGTCTGCACAAGCTTCACTTTTGTAATAGGTGGAAGTAAATTTCTTAATCGGTAGAGAGAACGTAATATACCGGTAACCTTACGTCCGACCTGAGCCACTTGGATGTGCCAGTTAAGAGCCATATCTATATGTAAGCCGAGATCTTTAAGCTTCTTAATTAAAGCTATGTTTTATAAAACTTAGTTTTGTGAACGTGCTGTACAGTTAAGCCTATAACAGCTTACTCGTACAGTTAATTACGACACTATTTAAATCAGGTTGGCAACCCTGTTAATATTTCAAACGGGTGCTATTACCAAAGCAATTTTCCTTCCAATAATTATTCGATATTGAATTTTCGTCATCGTCATACGCTCACAAAGCGTCAAGGTTCTATAACAGACAGTTTGATAGCTAATTTGTGTGTGCTTTACACTTAGCAAAGTGGCGTATTATAAGCGTGAATTTCGTATTAGTTAAAATTATATTTAATATTCTGATCATTGTTATCGTGCGATCCATAAATTATTGTTCTGTCTGGTTGTAATTCGTTATTTATACCTTTGTAAGCTCATTGGTAATACAAGGACTTGCGCAGTCTTTTTTTTTTTGGGCTAGGCCATGGTCACACGCTGTCCGGTTCCTTCCGGGGTGACGGAGCCCACGTCGCACATCTCCCTCGTCCTTGGACCGACCACTGGTGCAGAGTAACTTGTCTTCAGTGGTCGGCCCGACGGAATACCTCGGTCGCGGGTTATCCTCTCCTGTCGACTTTCCCCCTCGGGAACGTCAGTTGCGATCGCACAATCAGCCTCTCTGCGGGTGATGGACTAAATTTTCGGTACAGTCACCCGTGGCCTCGACTAGGGCGGCATTAGGCGCAGATACTCCCCGTCCCCGAGGGGGAACGTCGAGAGGTAAGGTCCATCCTCTAGACGTCGGTGTCCGACAGATGACTTGTGCAGTCTAGTCATACTTTCAGATTTTTATATTGTGATAAAATAGAAAACATTCGTGGCAATATCAATTCTAAAACTAACTCTTTAACTCAAGGTATAATTCTTCAACGTTTACAATTTTACTAAATAGATTGTGTCGACATTTATGCTCCCTACCCGCCTCCATAAGTCGAGCATTTCATAGCGTCATGGTTATTTACTCGAATAACCTCTTTATCTAATGGCAAAATATTTTCCAACTAGATTGGAAATTTATAAGAATAATATTGCCGGAAAATCTTCCAATTTTTATCTAAATAAACCTGAAAGGACTACTGTCATTTTGTCAATTAAAGAGATAGTATGCACATAACATTTGTGCAAGAAAAGGAAAATTCGAAATGAAACCCTATACCAACATGTCTGACCAGCATGATATAGTAGGTCAAATTCCCTCTCATTGTAGAGGAGGCCCGAACCCAGCAGTGGGACGTATGTGGGCTGCAATGATGATGATGATGAAAGAGACGGCATTTTAATCACCAAGCAGTAAGATGTAATACGTTTCCCAGCACAGAGCTGCTTCCCACACTCCTAGTGACGCCCTTAGTCGATTTTATGAATGCTACAGGCAAATAAGGGGTAGCGACAATTGTAAGAATACAATTGTCCTGTCACCATACGGATATTTACCATTATCTACACCAATAAATAAAATTGGAGTGTCTGTTTGTAATGTCAAAATAATAGGCCTTTTTCATGCTCCCACGGTTATTTGCACGACACCTATGCCTAATATACTGATTAAAAAATTTTTGTTTGTCTCTGTCTGTCTGTCTGTTTGTTCCGGGTAATCTTCAAAATGGCTGGACCGATTTTAAAAATTCTTTCACCAATGGAAAGCTATAATATCAGGGAGTAACCTAGGCTATATTTTATCCCGGTATTCCAACTAAAAACAACTAAAACCGAAGCGAAGCGAGGGCGGGTTGCTAGTACTTATTTTTAAATTTGAATTTTCTGCCTCTCAATACATATACACGCACATCTATAGGCTCGTATCCCTCCACTCTAAGAAAGAAATTGAGCTACTGTACCACGCTGGTCGTGTTAACATAGTGTTTTATGTCAAGTTTTCTTTTTCTTTAACATCATCACAAGTCATATACTTCGCGCTGTTGGGCTCGAGTCTCCTCCCCAATGGGAGGGCAATTGACCTACTGTACCACGCTGGTCAGACGTGTCAGTATAGGGTTTTATTTCGAGTTTTCTTTCTCTTGCATAGATGTTATAGGCATATTATTGCCCTGTTTTTGGGGGTGGGCCATGGTTAGCGCACTCGCCGCCCGGCTCCATATAAGGCGACAGAGGGGCGCCACGGCCCCATGACCCACCCGTAGCACGTCGCCTTCATCGTTGGACCGACCACCGGTGCAGAGTTCCTTGTTGTCAGTGATCGGCCCGACGGAACACCCCGATCACGGTGCCCTTCCTTCTCGACACACGGGAACATCGGTCGCGCGCATATTATTACCCTTAGTCGTCTTTTACGACATCCACGGGCAAGATAGGGAGTGGTGAATTGTATTCTTACTCCTTCACCACACGGACTGTTCTTCTCTTACAAAGATGTAATACGCACACGCATCATTTTTTACGACATCTATGAATAAGGTAAAAAAATCCTATCGAAACAAAACCCTATACCAACCTGTCTGACCAGCATCTTATAGTAAGGTGGATTTCTCTCCTATTGTGGAAGAGGCTTGAGCCCAAGAGTGGGACGTATATGAGCTGAAATGATGATAATAATGATGAGTAAAGAGCGGTCTATGTATTGTATTCTTATTCCGTCACCGTAAGGAAATTGTAAGCACCAATATAGAATTATTTAATTAATAAATCATTGATATGCATAATAGCCTCGTCTCAAGTAGCAATACGTTTATTCTAATTAAAATTGGTCACGGATTGTGCATCAAGATTGTGAGGGGTGTGATTTCACGTTCAACTAGTTTAATTAACTTCATTTTTTACTATCTGATAAAATTTAATAGCTATGTTAATTACTTTCATCGTGCATATTATGCATACAGTATTAATATGGTCGTATAATACAGGTTTATTCTTCATATTTTGACTTCATATAGCGCAATATATTAATTTTTAATTTTTTATTAATGTTAATAGTGGTTTTATGTGAGATTTATGTGATGGCATATTCATATTTGGAGAACATTTTTTTTAATATAAATATGATACATTATAATACACGTGGGGAGGCCTATGTCCAATAGTGGACGTCTGTAGGCTGATAGGTGGATGAATGGCAATTATAACACTTAATAGTAGCATTTTATTACTGCGCTTCGTTCAGTGAGCGAACTCCGGGTTGAGAGCCCTCAGCGCTCACCCATAGTCCACGTCAAGCTGTCAAGGCTATCTGCGGCCAACAGCTGTACACATACACAAAAAAAAAATCAGTGAGCGAAAGATCCGGGAGCCCAACTTTCTGAAGGTGTTTGCGTGTGGTGGGTTTTAGTGATACCTTTACTATCACCGAACCTCACAGCACGCATTCAGACTCCCTTCACATTCTTCGCGGTAGGCAGTGGCCTTGCAAAGGTCCATAAGCGGCAGTAAAACTTACCATCAGGTGTACTGTCTGCTCGTTTGTCACCGTTTGCAATAATAAAAAAACATAATTTTTACATTTTAAATAAAACCACTTTACGGATTTTATAGCGGATATATACTTTACAGCGTTCATGGTCACGGGTGGACAATCCACCCGTGACCATGAACGCTGTAAAGTGTTCGAAACGTCGGGTAATCAAAAATCAAATACAAACGCGATAAAATCCGTAAAGTAGTTTTATTTAAAATGTATAATACTCGCGTAAACATCAGAAATCATTATAATTTTTACAAGTGAATGCGAAGGAGTGGCAACTATTTTATCTTTTTTAGGGGGTTTTAATAAAATAATAAGGTATGAATATCGATAGAGTAAAAGATGAAAGGGGGATGATAAGAAAAGTAAAACTTCATCTAAATCAGAGGATTTAGCTAAAGATTTACTTCAGTCTATCTGGTCACGGTGATGAAGTTAGTCCGTCCATGACTATAAACGCTGGTTCGGTAAGGTTCGATACATCAGGCAATAAAAAAACGTTTTATTAATAACACTATGATAAGGCTTATAACCTATAAAGTAATAAAAAATCTTATTATAAAGAATCCAGAAAAAAGTGTCCACATTCAGTTCCATCATAAACAGTTCCTTCCTTTAAAAACAGTTTTACGCGCCATTGGGGTTTCGAATAGAGATGGTACGGGAAAGGGTAACTTGCCGATGATAAAGTTGGGTGCCGGTGGTCCGCCTACTAGTTGGAAGGACAGTCCGCACCTGGCGGGCTATGAGCCCGTTCGCCGCCCCCATTCGCCGCCACGGACTGATCGAATAGTGCTCGAAGCACTATGATCTGACACCAAAAAAGACGGTTTTACTGAATTCCTTATTATCATCATTCAACTTTTCACCGTTCACAGCTGAATGTAAGTATCTCTTGTAGACTGCAAACGTTAATTTGAGGAGACGGGCTTGTAATTGCCACGAGCGGCAGATAGGTTAGCGAAGTGTACTTTTTTTTTTGGGGTGGGCTGCGGTCGGCGCACTCCTCGCACCACTCCGTCCGGGGCGATAGAGGGGCGTAAGCACGCACACCCGCAACCCACTCGAACACCACGTCGCCTTCGTCGTTGGGCCGACCACCGGAGCAGGGTTGGTGTCATCAGTGGTCGGCCCGACGGAATACCACCTAGTGGGGTACCCTCCCATCAACCGACGTCCCCCCTCAGGAAGGACGTCGGTCTTTCCTCACGCGGTTGGCCTCTCGGCGGGTGACGGACTAACTCCCCGGTCACGTCACCTACGGCCTCGGCTAGGGCGACATGACGCGCAGGTAGTCGCACCTGCGTCGCCCCAGTCGCTGGCGGCGGGTCGCTTCCTCGAGGCTGCGCTCCTGGTGCGCGCGACCCGCCGCCTCCTTCTATGAAATCACTGCCTCGCAAAAGGCTGCGACCGCGTCCAAGTTCCTGACGCTGTCGAGCATCGCCCTCACGATGGTAGGCATCGTCAGGTGCGCACCGATTATTGCGACGAGTTTACGACGCTGCCCTGCCCAGGCGGCACAAGCCTCGAGCGTATGCTGCACCGTGTCCTCGTCGCAATCGCAGTGGTGACAGGACGGTGTGCTCTCCCTCCTAGCGACCGTGTACAGGTACTTGCCAAAGCATCCTTGCCCCGTCAAGACCTGCACCAGTCGGAAGGAAAGCACCCCGTGCCGCCGTTTTAGCTACTGTATCAGCATCGGCCGGAAGGCCTTCACGATTCGCACCCCGAACTGTGGCCTCTCCAGCCGGACTGCTCAACGGGCAATGACGTCTCGGCGGGCGTCGACGTGCCAGGCAGTGAGCTCCCTCAAAGAGACCACGCCGCTCTCCGCTCGCACCCCCGACACCCGCCGATACAAATCAGCGAGCATTTCCGCCTCCAGGTCCCACGGGGGTGTCCCGGCCAATAGGCACGCTGCCTCCGTCACCACCGTGTGGTATCCGCGGATGGCCCTGATCGCCATTGCCCTCTATGATCGCCACAGAGTAGCCCTGAGTCGGGTGGTCAGGGACCTCGCCCCCACTGGTGCGCCGTACAGGGCCATCGATCAGATGTCCCCGCCTACAGCCGTCGACATGCAGCGCTCGGTCCGCCCACATTCGGAATAAGCCAGGATAGGGCGGACGCCACGCCGACGAGCCGCGGAACGAGCCTGCAGAAATGCTTTTGAAACCACCAATGCCCGTCGAGCACCAGGCCCAAATACTTCATTTGGGCCCGGATGCTGATCTCAACCGAATGGACGGTGATCGAGACGCCGATGGGAGGGCCCATGCGGCGCCCATGGAACACGAGGGCCTCTGTCTTGTCCAGGGCCACCCTCAACCTCAACGCCCTCTAGCGTCTTGCCCTCTAGCGGCTCGCCCTCTAGCGTCCCGCGGACTGTGATGAGCGTGTCGCTGGCGTAACAAATCACGCCCAGCCCGGGCGGGAGGCTCCCCCTCAACGCCCAGTCGTAGCCGATGTTCCACAGGGTGGGTCTGAGGACCAACCCCTGTGGGACACCCTACGTCATGCGCGGCCCACGGCCCTCACGCGCAACAGAGCCTCGATCGTCAAACGATCCCTCCTAAACCCACACTAGGTATCCGACAGATCGAGCCCCGTGCCGATGAGGTGCCGCTCGATGCTGGCAGCTAGCACCCTCTCCAGTAGCTTGCCCATGTCATCAAGCAGCGCGATGGGCCTGTAGGCCGAGGCCGACTCGGAAGAGCGAAGCTATGTACTTATTAAGGGACTAATGCCACCACACATTCCCACCATTGTAACTCCTGTAAGCCAGGATCCACAATGGTCTCCATAAATGACACCGAGGTTTGACCCTCAGGCAGTCCCGGGATATGATTTTGATTGTCTTAGGACCCCGCAACAAATTTAATTAGAAAAGATTAAAGAGGAGGAGTTGGAAAGAGAGATGATAGAAGCTATGTACTAGGCCAATTTTTGCGATTGCCAGGTGGCAATGCTTGGATGGGGAGGGATTATGGTAGATTATGGGGCTGTACGACGCTCATCCGTCCGGGGTGAGTCCACGCCCACGGGAAGGGCCTACAAAAAATATTAAAAAAAGATGAAAATGCTTGTGACAAATGCAAGCGGATGACGACAATTACATTTTTATCCCATCACTACATTAGCGATTCCTCAAATAGGTGAAATCTATATTATTCAAGATTATTTATAACATCTTTTATATCTTCAGTTATGAAGACTATGCGACTACAGCAAATAAAAAAAAGATACATAAAAACAAACTTCTCAATACGATGCTAAGAAACTCCCAAATTAGCCCTTTCAGTGAAATCAGGGACCATGAAAGCCCCTCGAAAAACTAGCAAAAAAAAAACATCAAAGATATATAACAAACTCGAGTTCGCTTAAGGAAATCCGTTCCCCATAATAACTAGGGTACGTTATAACTTGAATGATTTAGGACTATCTTATACATCTATCAGATAACGTCAAAGCTATATTTATTTGCTTTTCCTGTATTATATTTTAATTTGAAATATTTACTTATTTTCCGTGTGGTGACGGAGTAAGAATACAATTTTATCTTGCCCGTGAGCGTCGTAACAGACGATTAAAGAATTTATCATGGATATAACAAGACAAGATCATGGATATCAACCTCTGGCTTTGTTAAAGGTATTAACAATAACCTTCAACAAAGCCAGAAGTACAAATATCAAATATAACTTTTGTAAGATTAATCCTTAGTACTAAGAAACTTATTTTTGTGTTGGAGATTTATCTTAAATAGTACAAATTCAGAAAAAAGAACAATTCGCTCATAACGTATTATTCTAGATGAGAATTCAACCAGCGACACAGCGTGGTGGGTATTCATCTATCTATCTATCTATTAGCCCATAGAAGTGCACTGTTGGTCATAGCCCTCCCCACGAGAATGTCACTTGGAACGGTCCTGTGCAAGTTGCATCCAACGGTTCCCTGCGATTTTTAAGATGTCGTCAGTCCACCTAGTAGGAGATCATTTTACGCTACGTCGTCCGATTCATGGTCGCCACTCGAGAACCTTTCTTCCCCAACGGTGGTCGGCGATGTGGTCATTGCCATTTAAACGTGCTAATTCTGCGAGCTATGTCAGTTATACCGTTACACTAGAAATACCGAGCATAGCCTTCTCCATAATACGTTGAGCGTCTATGAGATGTTGTATGAGACCGACATTTAGGCCTATGTTAGAATATACCCTAAGAATAAATAGATATACTAAAATACCTTTATACAAGAGCTGCACAGCAGTAAGGTCGCTATAAATATCCGCTACGTTAAAGATGGAGGACAGCACCTGAATATATCTTGACCTATCTTTGATGTAAAGGAATTTATATAAAAGGAGTATTTGTGGAATATCGCTTTGAACCTATGATTGGGCTTCAAATAAGGTCTCGATATGTTATCGAATCTGTTAGGTACAGAATTTCCTATATTCATATTCTATACTGCTATGTACTATGCTGAACAATGATTTAAATCATCATCATCATCATCTCAGCCCATATACGTCCCACTGTTGGGTTCGAGCCTCCTCCATAATGGAAGGGTAATTGACCTACTATACCACGCTGGTTAGACGTGTTGGTATAGGGTTTTATTTCGAGTTTTCCTTCTCTCGCATAGATGATATATGCGTTTTATATCCCTTAGTCGTCTCGTACGATCACCCACGGGTAAGATATGGTGGTGAATTGTATTCTTACTCCGTCACCACACGGAATGGTTTAAATATTACATGTGTATCGCCAGCGGTTGTTGGTTCATCGAGCTTTGTACTTACTCCGTGGGCCTACCCATTGCCACGTCAATATATTAATTCTTTGTGCTATGTTGTTTACACCGATACTTCTACGGATTTCCATATATTGGATTCTATCTCGCAGAGAAATACAGAGCATCTCTCTCAGATTTCTCTCGCAGCGACAACGTATCTGATGCCGTAGTACAGGATGCCTCCCCACTAGGTAGACTGTTGATCTAGTAAACGTTGCTGGACATCATTGGATTCAGGCGGCTTTATGGCAAAATATGAGGGAGGCCTACGTCTAGCAATAAATGGCGATAGGTTGAACGATAATGTTTATCCCCTGAGAATAATTATTTATATTTGGAAGAGAGTAATATCATGAACATCATCTCAAATTATATACCTACGCCCCCCTATTATACTTGTGCCAAATAAAAGGAGTAATTTACCTACTCTACCATGCTGGTCGGACAGGTTAGTATAAGGTTTTATTTCTCCTGCATAGATGCTACATACATATAATATCCGTTAGTCATCTTTTGGGACAACTACAGGCAAGGTAGAGCTGTGGTCGGACCGGGGATTTAGTCTGTCACCCGCAGAGAGGCTGATCGCGCGACGGCAACCGACGCCGCCAAGGGAGAACGTCGAAACGAGAGGGTACCCCGCGACCGGGGTATTCCGTCGAGCCGAAGACAAGTTATACTGCACCGATGGTCGGCCCAACGACGAAGTCGATGTACTACGGATTGGTCATGGGGCCGAGTGCCGCCCCTCCGTCGCCCCGGATGGAGTCGGGAGTCCGGTGCGCTGACCATAACCCACCCCTAAAAAAAATTAGGCGGTGGTGAACTGTATTCTTACTCGGTCACCACAGGGGAAAAATATATATTCATATGTGTATGAATAATAAATAATCTTATGAATATCGGTTGAGCAGGTAAGGCGTACGTAATAAGTAAATAAATTCGCATACACATTTAGAACAAATTATTTTAAATCTATTTATCCACTAGATAACTTATACAGACTTTACATACAGACAACCTAAACTTCTTTGACCTACTTACCATAAAGTATAGTTCTGACCTTCTATCTTTAAGCAATAATAGCTTTAAAAGAAACTACGGTAAATTGAAGATTTAGAAAAACTTCATCAGTCTGGTAAATAAGGAGTGACGTGTTGATATAATTGATTGATTGATTAAAATTTAAGCTTCCCTGGTCTTGCATAGGTATTTATTTATTTAAGACAACACCCTGCACTAAGGAAATAATCCTTGTATTGCGGGGGACTTTACAAACATATAATTAACGGACACAAATTACATCCAGACTCAGAACAACAATTTGTGGTGTTGTGTTGTCCCGCGTGGGATTCGAACTCCCGACACTGGCGCTGTAGGTCGCTATCTTAACCACTACACCATCTGTGCAGTATTATCTGTATATTAATATGCCTTAGTCGTCTTTTACGACACTCACGAACAAGGAAGGGGGTAATAAATTGTATTCTTACGCCGTCACTAGATGGACACTGTAGAATTACATCCTTACTTTAATATTATTTCAAAAATCCTTTCACCATTGGAAAGCTATAACATTAAGGAGTAACATAGGCTATATTTTAATCCGATATTCCCACGGAAACGGGAACTATGCGAGTAAAGCGACTAACACCGAAGCGAGGGCGGGTTGCTAGTACAAAATAATTATGTATTCTGAACAAATATTACAATAAAACAATATGATAAAAACATCAAGAATAATATTTTAATATTTGCTTTACTCTATCTTACTTCAGAAATAATACCTTCGCATCGTAAAAAATACTTGGTACAAATACATGTATGATATAACTCATCAGGGTTGTGTTGGCTACACGCCAGGCAACTGGGCAGAATGTAAATTCAATACTACATATTGAAGGCACTCGGTACAATTCAGATATTATTTAAATACACTCAGACACTTGCGTCACTAAAATGTCGATATTTGTACTTATCTGTAGAAAGAAATAAAATTAAAGTGTCAGTTTGTAATGTCAAAATCATCGTCATCATCACAGCCCACATATGTCCCATTGTTGAGTTCGGGCCTCCTCCATAATGGGAGGGAATATAACCCACTATACCATGCTGGTCAGACACGTTGATATAGGGTTTCATTTCGAGTTTTCCTTCTCTTGCACAGATCCTTTGTTCATATAAGATCCCTTAGTCGTCTTTTACGACATCCACGGTCAAGATAGGGAGTGGTGAATTGTATTCTTACTCTGTTACCACGCGGTTAATGTCATAATAGTAGGTTTTTATCATGCTCACACGGTTATTTGCAAGATACCTACGCCTGAATAGCAGTTTAAAAATTTGTCTGTCCCTGGTGTGCCCCTGGTATTGCAAAGATTCATGTGTAGCAGTATCGATTACCGTCAGGTGTGCAAAGCATTTTGTCATTTTCGGCCGACTTCAAAAAAGGAGAAGCTCCCCCCAATTCGACCGTGTTTTTTTTAATGTTTATTACTATTTTTTATGTTTATTATTTTTAATTTTGGTAGGACCACACTGTTGACAGGTATCTGTCTACAGCCGTGAGCCGGTCCGTCCTGGGAAGTACGACATTCTCGCAGAAAATCGACGTTCAAGTAGTAGAAATTTGTTACTACGCTAATATTCAGTATTATCCGTATGGTGACGGAGTAAGAATATAATTCACCACCCGCTTTCTTGTCCGTGGGTGTCGTAAAAGATGACAAAGGGATCGATTAGTGGTAGTACCACACTGTTGACAGTTGTCTATCTACAGCCACGGTCTGTGGTAATACCTACCACAGTGTTTGTAGAAAATTGACGTTCAAGTAGTAGACATTTGTTACTGCGCTTCCTTTGGTGAGCGAGAGAGTCGGAAGCCCATCTTTCTGAGGGTGTTTGCGTGTGCTGGACTTTAGTTGTGCCTTTAGTATCATTAAACCTCAATGCACGCATTCACACCCCCTTCACTTTCTTTGCAGTGGGCAGCGATCTTACAAATGTATATGAGTGGTAGCAATACTTACCATCGAGTGTACTGTTTGCTCTTTTGCCACCGTTGGTAATAAAAAAAATCAGAACTTTCGACTGGGTGAACTGATTTTGATGATTCTTGTTTTATTTAAAAGCTGGTGCTTTCGGTATGGTCCTATTTTACTTTGATCTAATCGAAGTCTCTTTTTTAGTTAAAATTATTACACCACCACCAATGTAAATTGATGCTATTCAAAGCCGTCATCAAATATTTGATATTTGAGTAACATAAATCATTACGTATTTACCCCTTACTTGTAAATAATATACATCTATTGATGTATAGGTATCTACGTTAATGTTACAGTGATGAGGAAAACGTTTTAATGTGTTTCCCTTCAGGCGTAACGTGTTAAATAACAACCCCTGAATGTTGAGTGACAGTCCCCACGTCCTCGTTTTTATTTCTCGTTACAGTGTATATTGTCATTAGAAATAATATTATATATACAACTATCGTAGTATGATATTGTTCTGTATAAATTTTAAGAAAAATAAAACGCCATGAACGCCGAAAAGTGTTCAAAACGTTGTGCAATAAAAATCAAATACAAACACGATAAAATCAGTGAAAAATATTTTTATTTATAATATATATATTCGCGTAACCATCGGCAATTGAAAATATATTGGTTTAAACTAAATGTTATTTCTTACTGAATAACAAATTTCAAATTCAAATCATATATTGTGCATAAACCCCGAAAGGGTACACGCATATTGTCAAGTTTACAAAATTAAATTAAATTATCAAAAAAAAATACACTACCTCCGGATCGGAACGCGACCGGTACTGAGAAGATCCGGCAAGAAACTCAGCGGGCTTGTCTATTATTTTTTTTTTCTTCTCATTAGATATAAAATTGTGTACAACAAGTTTTACGAGAATTGGTCCAGTGTGATACCATTCGAACCACAAGATACGTAACATAATTCAAACGATTATGCGTAGACCAGATCTCACAAGCGGCACCCAATCACGAGTTAACTACTAGAGCAGCCGTCACTGACAACACTCTGTACTAAAAAATATTTTTTGTATTGTTGGGGACCATAGAAAGATACAATTAATAAATACATAGAGAGAGAAAGAAGCCAGAAAATTCCAAATAAATTAAGAATAAATAAGTGAAAACTCGAGCTAAAACTCTACTCCAATACGGCTGACCAGCGTGGTATATCATCATCATCATCATCGCAACCCATATAAGTCCCACTGTTGGGCTCGGGCCTCCTCCATGATAGCGGGGAATATTATCTACTACACCATGCTGGTCAGACAGGTTAGTATAGGGTTTTATTTCGAGCTTTTCTTCTCTTACATAGATGTTCTATGCATATTATATCCCTTAGTCGTCTTTTACGATATCTACGGGCAAGATAGGGAGAGGTGAATTGTGTCCTTAAAAAAACAGCATCATTAATACTTAATATTTCGCTTATTATACAAATAAGTTAATTACAAAAATATTACATAAAGCACTTTTGTAAGTAAAATCTGGCGTTGAATAGAGGCTACGAATACTACCAACATTGCCTATATATCATTCTGGGTCATTACTAAGCTGAAGCTGTGTAATTTTTTCTTTTTTTTGCGTGGCCTACGGTCAGCGCATCCGCTGCCCGGCTCCGTCCGGGGCGACAGAGGGACGGCGCGCGGCCCTATAACCCACCCATATAGCACGTCGCCTTCGTCGTTGGGCCGACCACCGGTGCAGAGTTCCTTGACTTCGGTGGTCGACCCAACGAAATACCCCGAGAGAGTACCCTCTCCCATCGAAGTGTAATAGAGCCGTCGCGAAGTGTAATAGAGCCGTCGCGAAGTGTAATAGAAAACTAATGTACGCGTTGATATTATTCGCACCCTACGAATAATATCAACGCGTACATTAGTTTTGGATGGCGTAAATAATACCTAATGAGCTCTATATTATCCTGGGATAAGTGCTTCTGATGCCGTCTGGTCAACACATACATTCTTAACACGTTGAACGCCATGGGGCTCACAATGTGAGCTAGTATCTAGTATTTGGAGCCAGCATAAAATCGCTTGCTACTAAAACTTTAATGATAATAATTTTATTACTTTAGGGCCTTTAAAGTATGGTGAATTACGAAGCAAACACCGATGAAAAGTAATTTGTGACCTTATTTTGTTTAAAGTCCTGGTTTGCGGTCACATGGCATGTACCCCACGGCTCCCATGGTACAACTGTATTTCGGTTCCATGGTGCCCCCCATGGGTCAAATGGAAAACTAAAAAATCAGGCCGGCGTTTAACATATTAAGGAGGTTAGACATAGGACAGGCGGTCGGTGATAAAACTATTACCAAAATAATCTATACCAATAAATAAAATTGGAGTGTCTGTTTATAATGTCAAAATAATAGACTTTTTTCATGCTCACATGGTTATTTGCACTATACATATGCCTAAAAGTCATTTTATATTTTTTTGTTTGTCTGTCTGTCTGTCTGTTTGTGCCGGATAATCCTCAAAAAAAAAATATCCCGGTATTCCCACGGGAACGGGAACTACGCAGGAAAGACGACTGAAACCGAAGCGAGGCGAGGGCGGGTTGCTAGGTTGTAATAGACAGATTAGTTGTACACACTACTGTCTCCAAAAAGTTAACAAATCATTCATGGGGTATACGCTTTTACAATAGATTACCTAAAGATATCCGAGACCTGCCTATGAAAAAGTTTAAAAAAGCCATCAAGAATAGACTTTGTAAAAAAGCTTATTATAAAATCTCGGATTATGTAGATGATAATACAGATTGGTTGTGAGCAGCTCCTCATTCAGCAATTTCCTTGTTATTTTAAATATACTGTTTGTAAATGTACTTTTAACTTTTATTGTAAAGTGTAGCGTGTTTTGCCTAACGAATTTTTGTATTTTTAGCGTTTGTAACATATTGTGGTCTTGGTCATGCTCACATAAGGATCTACTTGCGGTAGCTGCGTGGAGCGGGTCTCTCTCTTCCCTCCATAGTGGTTGAGGGGAGTGATGGCTGCTCTTGTAGTTAACTCGTGATCGGGTGCCGCTTGTGGGATCTGCTCCAGCCATAATCGTTTAAATTATATTAAGTGTCTTGCGGTTCGAAGGGCATCACACTGGAGCTAGTTCTTACAAAACATGTACAAAATTGTATAACTAGTAAGAAGAAAAAAAAAAATTAAAGTAATGACAAGCCCGCTGAGTTTCTTGCCGGATCTTCTCAGTAGCGGTCGCGTTCCGATCCGGTGGTAGTATATTTTTTTTGGAAATTGTAAACCTGACAATATGTAAGTACCCTCTCAGGGTTTATGCATAATAAAATAATTTGAATTTGAATAAATATAGACATATAGCATCGAACCCCATTGGGATGATAATAATGCCTTTGCCTTAATTTGTTTTGTTAAATATTAAATACTTTTTACCTTTTTAATTTGGTTTATTATCAAGGTATAATTTATAACTTTTTGTTTTTTAGTCCCGCAAAGTATTACAAAGATAAAATCTATACCACTCGGTAATGCATATCTTCTTGAACTAACTCATGGGAAAGAAAAGAAAGTCTACTAACCTTAGAATAATAACATATAGAAGGTAAGTCCACGCACAAAAAGTGAAGCATTGCAATTGGAGCCTGATGGAGCTTACACCGGAACCGTTCCGTAATGTACAAGTCATTGTACTGCACGTACGTATGCAACTCTTAAAAAATAAATAGGTAACTATGACGGTTTGTGCATTCAAATGGTGTCATAACAAATTTAAAAAACTTAAAAAGGTTTTTAACATTACTTTTAAAAGTATTTCGACGATTTATGTTAATAAAAACAAAATTTGATTCCATAATTTGTATAGTGTTTTGCGTGTGTACGTGTGTAATCGTCTGCGCGCCATTAGTATTTTTAGATTCAAATTTCACATGTTCGAAGTATTGACACTATCCTTCTATACGTTATGAATAATATGCTTCTAACCGTCTTTAGGAACTTAATTCTCTGTGAGGACCTCTTTGTTGACCCAGCATGGGTACTAGCTTCAAAACTTTATCATCAATGACGTCCTAGACTCCAGTCTTCTCCACAATGGGAGGAAATTGGACCTACGATACCGCTTTGCCTACTTTTTCGTGTAGTGTTTCAATAAAAATATAATTCTTCACCCATATTATGCCTGTGGGTGTTATAAAAGACAGCTAAGGGAGATGGCATGCATATAACATCTGAGCAAGAAAAGGAAAACTAGAAATATGTTTGTGAGACGAGCTTGTAGCCATTACAATAATAAGTATTGATATTTTTAACGAAATATTTAATACTTTTAAATTAAAACTTTTAAAAATAGCCGCATAACTTGTATTTTTATGTATTTCTTTTCTATTTTTCAATTTTATATAATTCACAAGAACTCATTATTTATTAATGTTTAATGTATATTTATTAGAAACTTAATTGGTGACAAAGTTGTGAATTTTAATTTTATCTACTTTGTAAATTAGCTCATAATACTATTTGTTTCTTTGAACATAATAAATAAATAAATAAAACCATATGCCAATATATCTAATCAGCGCGGCTTCGTCAATTTCCCTTGAATTGTGTAGGAGGCTCGAGCCCAGCAGTGGGACGTATGTAAAACTGAGATAAATAGATAACATGATAGTCAGACGGTTTGTTTTAGAGTTTTATTTAATTTTTTCTTCTCACCGTAGATATTAACTGCATTTTATAATAATTTAGTCGTATTTTACGACACCCATGGATAAGGGAGGGTGATGAATTATATTTCTACTCTATCACCACACGGACTGATGAAATTTACAAAGATCAATTTACAAGTCTAGACAATCTACAACATTCACGACTAAGGTAGGGACTGGTCATATTTGCGGTCGTTGCCATGCAGACAGAAGTTCACTATCTAAATGGCAGATTAAAAAGTTATTTCATTCACGATTCACTTAAGATAAGAACCCTCAGTTTCTATAATCTCCAATACCAACGGATACTAGTAATAAAAATCGTCGCCCATTTACAGAAATCACATAAAATCATGTTTTACGATGTCCCCGGGCGAATATTCCGAATTTAAGCCGTGAATTTTATACCAAGGACTCAGAAATGGACATTCTCATAAGTTTCTCGAACAAAAATGCATGTTGTAAGAAATGGAAATCTTGAATAAATCGCTTCTCTTCAAATTGGTTACTTGGTTTTGTTATATAAGAGCCTCTTATGTCCCAATACATCTACGCAGCGTGATATATTTTGAGATGGAATATAGGACAAAAAACCCATTATCCGTTTTGACATTGTTTATTCATGTACCTATTGGCGTTCACTTTCCACCGTTGGAAATATTCGAAGGACGATTAATACCATAATTATGACACTTGTTAAACGGGTTGTTGATCGTAATTGGCTTAAAATTTTAAACTGGAAAGCGCTACTTTGTACTCCCTTGAGTCTTCATCACCTATGTATAATTTAAGGGCTGGTTATATTTGTAACTGTTACCATACAGCAATTTCACTTCAACTCAAATACGTTTCACTATTGAGCTCCAACCTCCTCCACAATAGGAGGGAAATTAACCTTACTATACGATGCTGGTCAGACAGGTTGGTATATGGTTTTGTTTTGAGTTATCCGTCTTTTGCATAAATGTTATATGCATATTATCTTATATCTTTAAACGAGCAATTCTTGTATATATATATACCTATATATATATATATATATATTCAGGATCTCGGAAACGGCTCCAACGATTTTGTTGCAACTTGGCATACTAGAGGATTCGGGTCCAAAAAATCGATCTAGCTAGGTTTTATTTATAGAAAATGTTGTTTTTTCCGTGTTTTTAGTAACAATACAATGGCATTAAATTTTAAAAGAATATGAATTCAAATTTCGTTGTCAACGTCATGAGTTACGATAGCTCAGCTGGGGAGACGGCCGGTTTTAATTTTGGGTTTTGTGGCATTCAAACAGCGTCGGTTCAAATCTCGGTGTTAATATATAATATTCTCTTTTTGTATTTTTTTATATAATTTTCATTATTTATTTTTTATTTTTAATTAATATATATCTAAATAAATTCGACAAAAATATTCCGAGCGAAGCTCGGTCAACCAGTTATTATACCTTAATAGTCTTATATTGCATCCACGGGCAAGAGAGGTAGTGGTGAATTGTATTATTTCGTCATCACACGGACAATTTACCGTATTTATAAAATCTTTGCAAGATAATGAAAATTCTAAACAAAACTACGCCAATACATCTGACCAGTGTGATATAGTAAGTCAATTTCCCTACCATAGTGGAGGAGGCCCAAGCCCAACAGTGGGACATTTATAGGCTGAAATGACGCTCATGGTGATGATTCAGTATTAATTCAACACACAACAATATTCTTATTTGTTTTGTATTATGGTTAATGTGATAGAAGTTACGATTACAGCTAGTAATATACTAAAGGGGATACTATGAAAAGGGATTATGATTGATGATGAATGTTCTAGAAAATTTAATACAAACAACCTTTTTTGTTATTATTACGTTAGCGAACCGCCGCTGTGTCGCATTCAATCGATCGCTCACAAGTACTCATAACTTAAACCAAAACACGTCTCAGGTGAAACAGATGTCCAAAGTTTTATACCCTTGTCAACTCAAAATGTCATGTTTATTTTTATTTTCACTCCCTTTGATGTGAAAAAATAAAATATTTTCTCGATTATTCGACCAACAGTTTCCCCGCGCGATTTTGATGAAAAACGTATAGCTTTAATGAAACACGCCAATGTTGATATTACTTTTATGTTTTTGGCGGACACTTTATTTACTGCCTCGGTGGTTCAGTGAAATGAGGACATAACTGACAATTTTTTTCAGCTAGTTCAAATTGTTGATTGAGAAAGAGTCTTATTAGATTTTACCCATTTTTGTGGTAGTCTTTGGGCTGGACACACCAGATCCGGACCAGACCCAAATCTGTTCGATGCGACGGATGAGAGGCGTGCGATCCTATAACCTACCATATTACCCTCCTCCCATCGCCATTGAGCCAACCACTAGTACCGATTCTGTGACATCCGTGCACGGTCCGGCGACTTAGTCTTTCGGCTACCGTCCTTTTCGACGACCCAGCAACTAGGCAACAGCTATGACGTCACCCTGACGCATTCGTCCTTACTGCGGATGGTGGACTAATCCCGTCGTGTGCCGGCGGCGGAGCGTCTCATAGTAGAGAAATTCCCGGACCCGCTCCACGTCTTAGTTATTGTCTCTGTCGAGCATCCGATAATTGGGACAAGTTCACAGCGTGGCTCTGCCTAGGCCACTCAGACTTCGAGTGTATGCTGCGCTGTGTCCTCATCGTAATTGCAATGGTGGCGGGACCGTGTCTCCTCCCTCCTCACGAGCTAGTGCAGGTACTTGGGGCAAAAACCAGTGGCCCAACAAGACCTGCATTAGTTGGAAGGACCCTGTATCGTCGACCCAATCAAGACTTTTCCAGCCGGAATGCTCAGCGAGAAATGCCAGGCGGCCAGCTCACGGGGTGAGAAATAGCCAAACCCCGCCATCATCGCCGATACCCGCCAGTAAAGACCAGTAAGCATCTCCGTCTCCAAGCTCCAAAAAACCTTATTGCACGCAACCGAACCTTATACTTAGTGATACTAAAGGCATCACCAAAACCCACCACACACGAACACCCGCAGGAAATTGGGCTTCCGACTCTCTCGCTCACCGAACGAAGTGCATTAACAAATTATTTATTTATTACTCTAGACGTCAATTTTTTGCAAGAGTGTGGAATTACCCTGAACTGAACAGCCCGTAGCTATAGACAGAAGATGGCAGGACATTATGGCCCTACTGCATAATATATTATACCCTAATTATATTATCTATAATGATACAAATTAGTGTGGCACCCACCCATAAGGAGTGACTGTTCATTAAACCAAATTGACCTTTGCGTGTTACAAGAATCTAATAATATCCGCAATAAATATGCCAATATTTAGGAAGTTGCTTTTGTGTTCTTATTATAATAATATTATTTATATAAAAGGCGAGCTTCTGGGATCGGCTAAGTAAATTACATCTAATAAGATCAGAAATAATCAGTTAAGGTATTTTCATTATTTCTATCTGGGGAAATATTTTGTCATAAATAACTAAAGTTCATTAAAACCCTTAGCATTAATTAATGTATATCTATATATATATTTCGAAGATTTCTTTAGAGTATGGCTTCCTTAAGAACGAGTATTATGGGGTAATCAGCAGATTTTGCAAGCGGAATGATAAAAGCAATTGTAGTAGGTACCACGTTCCATCTTAATATTCACGATCACTCTCTAATTTTAAATAAAACTACTTTACGGATTTTATCGCATTTATATTTGATTTTTGATTGCCCGACGTTTCTAACACTTTGCAGCGTTCATGGTCCTCGCCTCCGTCGCAGAAACGGAGTGAAACCACCCACAGTTGAGCGCCTCCCTGCTGTACTACCTTATGTCAAAGGAGTCACTGACAAGACTGGCTACATCCTGAAACGGTCTACCTTAAAAACTTATTTTAAACCACTGAAGAGGATTAGTCAATTCTTACCACCTGTCAAGTGCCAGATCCCTCTACAGGATGCAGGTGTATATAAACTTGACTGTGACTGTGGTCTCTCTTATATTGGGCAAACAAAGAGATCCATAAGAACTCGAATCAAAGAACACATAGCCGATGTGAAGCACTGCCGTCACACTAAGTCTGCAGTCTGTGAACATAGTCAGGACCGCTCCCGCCATAACATCAGGTTTTATAAACCACAAATCCTCGCAAAAGAACACCAATACGCGCCGCCTAGAAAAGTACGCGAGGCTATTGAGATTATAAAACACAAAAATTTCAATAGAGAGGATGGCTGGGTGTTACCATCAAGCTGGGATCCTGTTATTAACATTATTAAAAATAAATCCAAAAAAATCACTATGAGACTGCAAGACACTGTGAGCACTTATTGTATAGATTTGACCCACAATAATAAAAGCTAAAGATATTTTACAAATTAAAACCTCTTAGTAACATAAAGTAAGCCGCCTTCAAAATTAATATTAATTTAGCATCATGTCACCTGAGTTTTCTTGCCGGATCTTTCTCAGTGTGGCCGTGTTCCGATCCGGTGGTAGTATACTAAATTATTAGTTTTTAAATATAATTACTATTAATTTTAATGTTAAATAATTTCTAACCATAAACAATATATTTTTTCATATAGAATCATTTTCTTCTTAAACTGGCAATAAATTTGTATCAAAAATGTGGGTCAATATTTAATAACTAATTTCTGTATCGGGTAGATAATTATAAATTGCCTGCAATGACGATGAGTTGTAGGACGTCAGACATCTTAGTCCGCCCGTGACCATGAACGCTGCAAAGTGTTCGAAACGTCGGGCAATCAAATACAAACGCGATAAAATCCGTAAAGTAGTTTTATTTAAAATATGTAATACTCGCGTAAACATCAGAAAACTCTCTAATTTTTTAACCATATACTCTCTAAGTTCATAATTTGCCTTATAGTATCTCTTTATCGCTATTCGGATGGGCCACTAGTATCGAAACCTTTCCCTTTACAGCTAATATTTTTTTCAACTAGACTGTCACATTGTAAATATCATTCATTATCAAATATCATTATGTAGACTGTCACAGTCACGCTCTTATTTAGAGAAAGTTTTGATTCTACCTAGAACTATTCTAAACAGTTCTATCTTGTCTTTTATTTATTAATCGAATTCTTGGACGCAGATTTCTTCTAAAATAACAGAAATTTACTGTACGCATGTAGGTATATATTTTTTGTTTTCAATATTTAGTGGGCGGTGAATTGTATTCTTAATCAGTCACAATGGAGGTTTCATTATTCATCATCATTTCAGCTCATGTACATCTCACTGCTAGGCTCAAGCCTCTTCCTGGATGGTAGTAAAATTAACGTACTATAACAAGGTGGTCAGATGTATTGGTATAAAATTTTATCTCAAGTTTACCTTCTCTTGCAAATGCGTGTTATTATACCTAAGTCGTCTGTTACAGCAACCATGGGCAAGACACGGGTGGTAAATTGTAGATGGAGGTTTATATAAAAATAAGCAATAATACTCTGTACTCAGAGGATTCCATAAATACATAATGGATATTTTGAATACTTATAATAGTACTTTGAGCATTGGAAAAAACATGTTCTGGATTTAAAACCAATAATACAGCCAGAATCGTATGCAGCTTTGAGACTAATAATTTATGGCGCCAAAAATTACAGCTTTTTGTTACAATAAAGAAAGTGTAATCACTATTGAGGCTTGGTTTCATCTAGCACTAAGTGGAGTCGCCACAATATGGTCTTACCTTCTACAGACTCCTGTCAAGCGTAATCACTCACTTTTTTCATCCCCATATTCACCCAATCGTCAAGTGCTTTTCATTCCTCCTCATCCTATGTCGACACTAAGACAATATTCATATTACAACAAAGAAAGTCATCATTATCATCCCGCTCCTATCCGAATTGCTTGAAGTCGACGTAATTAATATGTTTTCTTTTTCCATCATCCATATTGTAAAAAATTTAAGCAATAGTTTTATGACTTTTCTGTGTGGTGACGGAGTAAGAATAAAATTACTTGTCTGTGGGTGTCATAAAAGACGACTAATAGATTATAATATGCAGATAACGTATGCGCTAGAGAAGGAAAACTCGAAATAAAATCCTATGCCAACTCACTTGACCAGCGTGGTATAGTAGGTCAATTTCCCTTCCATAGTGAAGGAGGTTCAAGCCAAACAGTATTAATAATAATAGGTAGTTCATTTATTTTTCTCTCACACAGAAAAGTAACAAATATAAGTCTTAACCTAAGTGTTTTTACAATATTATGAACATCTATGTGAGAGACTGGCATCTGCACTAAGAAAACATGTAAGACAGATTACCAGCCTCTCCCAACTACTAACAAGTTGGTGTACAGATAAGTTTAAATAATACTTTGTGTAACACACAAAGTATTTATACGAAAATAAATTGGTGTACTTTTATGTGATATAGTAGGTAAATACGCTCCCCTTGTGGAATAGGATCGAACCCAACAGTGGAACGTATATGAGCTATGATTATGATTTATGTCTCTGCCTGACGTCATTTGTCTTTGGGAATGTAATTATTGATCAGATGGCACCACATAGATATTACCCAGCTCAATGTAAAATAGGGATGTGAAAAAATAATCGATTTTTGTAATAATCGATTATTACAAAAAAATAATCGATTTTTATAATCGATTATCAAAATAATACGATTTTTTATTATTCGGAATTCGATCGAAATTAATCGATTATTTTATAATCGATTTATTTTAAAAAACTAAAAATCGATTATTTTCTCTGCAAGTCACATCCCTAATGTAAAGCTTTTAGTCGTCATTTACGACACCCAAAAATAAGATAGTAATATAGCATGATACAACAAAGAAAGTATAAAGATAAAAATAAATCCGCGGCGACAAAGAAAAATCAAACTCATCTTAACACAGTTAAATATTTTTAATTAATACTATTAAATGGAATTCGCTAAATTAAATGGATAAATTTAAAAATAGGTGTCGGGTTATTCATTAAGATATTTTTTAAACGATTCTGCCTTTTTCATTGAATATTTCACTTGGTTTTTGATATTTCCAAAGTCTTGGTGCGTAGCGCTCCCTGAATGTCGGTTGCGAAGACGAGCTCAATCTCCATAGGTGCTGGTATATTGGTCGAGGTGAACTAAGCACTGGTATTATTAATTTCACTCCAGTAGGAGATTGAGATGTTGTATTCTTTTTGTGGAATTCTGAAAAATGTGTAATTACTTTTGACTGTTTCCGTGTGGTGATCTTGCTCGTGGATGTCGTAAAAGACGACTGAGGGATATAATCTATACTCCATATTAATATATTAAGCTGAAGAGTTTGTTTGTTTGAACGCGCTAATCTCAGGAACTACTGATCCGATTTGAAAAATTCTTTTAGTGTTATATTGCCCATTTATCGACGAATACTGTAGGCTATATATCATCACGCTAAGACCAATAGGAGCGGAGCACCAATGAAGAATGTTTCAAAATCGGGACTTTTCTTTTCCTTTTGAGAACTTCCGCTGCGTGCGCTGCGTAAACAGTTATAGTTTCGCAAACATCACGTGTAACAGAATCATATTATTTAAATATTTTCACCTTTTACATAAATAAAGTCGCGGGTTAAAGTTCACGTAATCCCTAAGCAACTAATCCACGCGGACGAAGTCATGAGCAGAAGCTAGTAAAACCCTCTGCCAACCTCTAACTAGCGTGGTATAGTAAGGTCAATTTCCCTCCTATAGTGAGAGAGGCTCGAGCCTCGAGTATATTCCACGTGGTGATCGAGTAAGAGTATAAGTCACCGTCCTTTATCTTGCCTGTGGATATCGTAAAAGACGACTAAGGGATATAATATGCAAATAACATCTATACAAGAGGAGAAAACTTGAAATGAAACCCATCAGAGCAAAGTGGTCATCATTATGATCATCATTTCAGTCCATCGCCGTCCACTGCTGGACGCAGGCCTCCCTCATGCTACGCCACAAAGTGCGCTCCTGTTGCGCCTGCATCCAACGACGCCCAGCAACTTTAACCAGATCGTCGGTCCACCTAGTTCCCACTGGCGTCCCACACTGCGTCGTCCAATACGTGATCGCCACTTGAGAACCTTTCTTCCCCAGCGGTTGTCGGTTCCTCGAGTGATGTAGCCTGTTCATTGCCACTTCAGCGTGCTAATTCTTCGTACTATGTCGGATACACCCGTTCTTCTGCGGATTTCCGTATTTCGAAGTCTATCTCGCAGATAAATTCTGAATATAGCTTGCTCGTAAGTGGTCAATTATAGTAGATTAATTTCTCTCCTACGGCAGCAGTGGGACCCATAGGAACTACTATGGTGATAATGATGGTTGATAATGGTTATACAATCATGCATCACCTTGTAGTGAAACATAGGTTAAAAATACAAGGAAAAATAATTTCATTAACACCATACTTGATAAGCTAATTGGCAATTGTATTTGGTGATATAACATTCTTAGAAGAATGCTGCTGATTTTTTTTATCGCTCATCTAATATTTACGACCACTGAAAATTAAGGGGCAGTGGTTAGAGTAATAACGTACAGAAGATAAGTCCACGCATAAAAATGAAGCATTTAAACTGGAGCCTAATGAAGCTAACGCCGGACTGTTCCGCAACTCTTTAAAAATAAATAGGTTATTATGACGCTTTGTGCATTCAAATGTCATAATGTCATAACACATTTGAAAAACATAAAAAGTGTATTAACATTACTTTTAAAAGTATTTCGACCGATTTATGTTAATGAAAACTGAATTTGATTTCATAATTTGTATAGTAGTGTGCGTGTGCACGTGTCTAATCGCCTGCACGCCTTTAGTATTTTTGGCTTCATGTTTTTGAGCGCTTAAGTACCGACACTATCCTTCCATACGTTATTATTCTAAGGGGTAGTGTTATAATGTATTATTTATCCGTTGATACGCTAGTTATTTGGTATATTGTCTCCTCTTACAATGATACTTTATACTACTGTCTTTTACTCCTCCTTCTCAAGTTACGCATAGAATACGAACGTCTTCGTCTGGGGACGAAGTAAGAATACGATTCACCATTTTTCCCTTTTTTGCTCGTGAGTGTCGTGAAATACGACTAAGGGATATATAGGCATACTACATCTATACAAGATCAAATCAAATCATTTATTCTGCTTAAGCCCCTTAAAGGGACTTCCATATTGTCAAATTTATAGTTCATTTGAACACAATCTAATAATGTACCGCCGGATCGGCACGCGGCCACAAGCTGAGAAGATCCGGCCAGAAACTCAGTGGGCTGTCATTTTATTTCATCTTTTAAATAAAATTACAAGTATACGACGTATAATTAGCTCTAGTATGATGCCCTTCTAAATAGGATATATAACTTTTTTTAAATTTAGTCCAAATAAAAAAAGAAAGGAAGATATGGTTGGACCAGATCCAAGAGAAGTAAAACTCGAAACAAAACCTTATGCCAACACGTCTGACCAGCGGGGTATGGTAGGTCAATTTCCCTTCCATAGTGGAGGAGGCAAGCCCAACAGTCTGTCATATATGGACCGAGATAATGATGGATTCATATGTAAGGGGAATTTAGCTTACTGTATGAGGCGGGTTTATATTTGTAGTTCACAGGCTTAGAGAGTATAGTACCACATAACGTACGAAATGAGTCCTGAAAATAAATAATAAATAGTTATAAAAATAAATAAATAACAATAAATACTGAACACAAAAAATTTTTAATTAAAAAACTTGGATTGGAAATACAATTTGCCACTCGTTTACCCATTCAGTGACTCCATCCTGCCCGTGGGTATCATAAAAGACAACTTTAATGAGCCCATGTAATGATGAATTAAAAACTAGGTACATTTTTTTTTTTTGGGTGGGCTACCGTCAGCGCACACATCGCCCGGCTCCGTCCGGGGCAACGCGCGACCCCGTAACCCACTCGATAGTACGGTGCCTTCGTCGTTGGGCCGACCACCGATGCAGAGTTCCTTGACTTCAGTGATCAAAAAAAAAAGGTTGAGTATAATTCCGTATGGTGACGTAGTAAGAATACAATTCACCAGTCTCTATCTTACCCGTGGTGGTCAAAAAAGACTAAGGGATATATTAGGCGAAATAAAAAAATCCACATAATCCTTTCTGATCAGCGTGGTATTAATAATACATTTTCCCACTTGCCATCTTGCCCAGAAAAAATCAAAAACAGAAAGCCATAAAGGCGTCAGTATCAGAAAAAATGATTAAGGGATATAATCTGTAGACATTAGTGGTAGGACCACACTGTTGACAGTTGTCTGTCTACAGCCGCGGGCCGGTCCGTCCGGGATAGTACCACACTGAGCAGAAAATCGACGTCCGAGTAGTAGCAATTTGTTACGGCACTTCCTTCGGTGAGCAAGAGAGCCGACAGCCCAACTTTCTGAGGGTGTTTGCGTCTGGTGTGGTTTGGTGATGGTTTAGTTTTACCGAATCTCATTGCACGCATTCACACTCCATTCAATTTCTTCACGGTAGGCAGCGCCTAACAAAGATTCATGAGCGGCAGCAATAATTACCATCAAACGTTTGCTCGTCTGGCACCGTTTGCAATAAAAAAAAGATAACACTCCATTGCAAGTGAAAGAATTCACAAAAATCCACACTCTCGCAGAAAATCGACGTCTGAGTAGCATTAGTTACTGCGCTTCGTTCGGTGAGCGAGAGAGCTGGTAGCCTAACTTTCTGAGGGTGTTTGCGTGTGGAAGGTTTTGGTGGTGCCTTTGGTATCACCGAGCCTCAATGGACGCATTCACACTCCCTTCAATTTCTTCACGGTAGGCAGCACCTAACAAAGATCCATGAGCGGCAGCAACAATTACCATCACGTGTTTGCTCGTCTGCCACCGTTTGCAATAAAAAAAAGATAACATTCCATTGCAAGGGAAAGAAAACTCGATATGAAACTCTATACCCACACTGATTTGGGTATATTAAATTATTTTCCCTTCTATTGTGGAAGAGACTCGAACCCAGCATTGCAATAGATCAATTTCACTGTTATAGTCAAGAAGACCTAAGACTAATAATAATGCGTATATGGGCTTATTCATGTGATAATGGAGTAAGAATACAATTCACCGCTTTGTCTTGCACGTGAATATCGTAAAAAACAACTAAGGGATATAATAAGTATATACCATCTATGCAAGAGAAGGTAAACTCGAAATAAAACCCTACACCAACATAACCGGCGTGGTATAGGTAGGTCTATTTCCCATTTTTTTTTTGTAAAAAGAAACTTACCTTTTTGTTATTAACTAACAAGAAATCAGCGTAAAGTGGCTTAATTAAAATAAATATGCACAGATTAAAAACTACAAAGAATTTAATCATCTTTATAACACAACCTCTTTGTTCGATCAAACATTGAAATTAAAATAGGACAGTATGATTGTATTAAAAGAATACATGTTAATATCAACATTATATAGTTATTGTAATCATTGATATTACAATTAGCAAGGTTATGAAACAGCGCCTGTGTTTTACTTAGATATTTTATATAAATAGATTTTAGTAGTTAATCTATTATGATTCATACTCATTAATTTCCTCATTTTCATTGCCGTGAGGTAACGGAGTAAGAATATAATTCATCATCCCCGTTGTTCGTAGGTGTCATAAAAGATGACTAAGGGATATGATATGCAAATAATAATAATATTTATTTAAATAATAATATTCACAAATAAATAAAATTGAAGTCTCTCTTTGTTATATCAAAATACTGGGCTTTTTTCATGCTCAAACGGTTATTTGCACTATACATAAGCCTAAAAATCACTATATATTTTTGATGTGACAACGTCTTATAATTCGATGGAGCCGGCTGCACACACGTAAAAACATGACGTATGCGGCGTTACCTCGCTTTGAGGCGTTCCATTTAAGGCTTGATCCATACAAAATATCTATCAAGCAAAATTAAAATTTTCTTTTAAAAAATGAAACCATTCCATCAGTATTTTCTTATGACGTTGTCACGTTCAACTATCGTCAGTAAACCGACTTTACAGACAACCGATTTTTTTTGTCTATCTGTCTGTTTGTTCCGGGTAATCTTCAAAACGGCTGGACCGATTTCAAAAATTCTTACACCAATGGAAAGCTATAATATCAGGACATAAACTAGGCTATATTTTATCCCGGTATTCCCACGGAAACAGGAACTACGCGGGTAAAACGACTAAAACCGAAGCGAAGCGAGGGCGGGTTGCTAGTTGAAAATAAATTTCTTGGTAACGGAAAGAAAAATGGCCTCATGTACCAACTGATCAAATGGAATCATTATCTCGATACAATTAGGAAGGAATGGAATTAAAATAAATTTCATATTTACACTATCATCATATGAACAACAGTAAAATGCTAATATACCTACGGTATATTAAAATATTTAAAAGTCTTCAAATAAGTCATCTTTATAAATAAAAGTTTTTTACGGATTTTATCGCATTTGTATTTTAGTGTTGTAAGCACTCTAAAGTGTTCGAAAAGTCAGCCAATCAAAAATCAAATACAAACATGATAAAATCTTTAACAAAAAGTTTAATTTATAATGTGTAATACTCGCGTAAACATACGATATCATTAAGTCATCCTTGCACTTTTATTTGTAACTCTTGCAGTCATGATAGCTATGGTCTCTTACGACATTCACAAAAAATAAAGTGTAAGAAATAGAATTTCGTGTAGTACCGTGTGGTGACAGAGTAAGAATACAATTCACCATCGCTCTCTTACCCTTAGGTGTCGTAAAAGACGACTAAGGGATATATTACGAATATAATATCTGTTATGTTGTGGCTTAGTGGACTGTATGGGGTGAATTATGCCAGCAACATAAAGACGTGGGCTTGCCGAAGGACCAGCGGGAAGCCAATCCTACTAGTGGGACTGATTCCCACAAAGTGAGGGTTTGTTCGGGACAGGTGAGGAGTAAGCTGAGAACTTACCTCGTTTTTCCTGTGCTTTGGTGGAGCTGCAGACTTGCCGGGCTGAAGGTGGTGTTCACGACGAGCTAGTTTGGGCTGAATGCGGACACTGAATTTATTGTCTATTTAATATCACTATTACGGTATAGTATATACACTCGCGTGCGGATGGGCTAACCAGCATGGTAAGCTTATTTCGGTTCTTATGCTGAGCGGTAGACGCGGGCGCCGCATAACGGATACGTCACAAGAGTCTCACGAGAGTTTTACGAGTGTGTCAAATCACGAATGTCAAAATGGCGGGGCGCACACTGTCGAACGAATCTAGGCGGAATTAATCGAACCTACACGACACGTCACGGTGTCAGCGTGAACAATATCTATGCAAGAGAAGGAAAACTCTAAACAATACTCTATACCTGTCTGACCACCATGGTATAGAGGGGTAAATTTCTCTCCTGTTATGAAGGAGACTCGAGCCCAGCAGTGGGACGTATGTAAGCCGAAATGATGGAATAGAATTCCCAGTCCATTACCATGTATATTACACAAACAATTTGAACATAATTTAGTGTTATATACAACACTTTCCTATATTTATTTAACTGGCGTTCAACTTTAAACACCATTGTTCTTTCAAGTGTACTGCTATCACTCTATTGAGCAGACGTGAAATGAAGTCTGTGTTAGTTTTGTGTTTACTCTTAATATATTTTGTACAGAAAGGAAAAGGGAACTTAAAAGATACTCTCAACGATTTACCACAGAATGTAGGGGTAAGTGTTCGATCTTCTTTAACAGCTCATAATCCTAACCAGTCTACGGTAATAGGCAATATGATTGACATCTATCCGTTACGCAGTTGCTGACCTTTTTTTTGAACAGATCTTAGGCATTGATTCTGGATGTAGTAACACTTCAGAGTGTAGCCTAGATTTTGGTTTATTAAGAGGAGAAAAAAAAAATGCTCATTCAATTTCAATATTTTAATTTTTAAGTAACAAATATAGTTTTTAAATTTGATTCTCAATTATTTATTATTATTGGTTTGTGAGCCTGTGCTTGAGCTATGTTTCCTTGCGCAGTGGAACGAATATAAACTATATTCCTATTACCTATTAAAAGCTATATTTATTTTATGTATGATAACCGATTACTTAAAGGCAACTGGGCCGATTTGAAAAATTATTTTTTGTGCTATAGGATATACTTTCCAGGTGATTCCATGATCGCGCTGTGATGATGAAATCTATCACTACAATAAAAATAAAAAAATTAAAAAGGAAAACCGTTGGTGATAAACGATTACCTAACTTAAACGAACTTCTAGTTGAGGCACCGACTTCAAAAAGCAAAAATAATAATTTTTGTTTTTTGGCGTTTTTTTTTTATTTACTTAAAATATTTTTATAAGCACCGAATATTAACTTCCAATATTTACATGAGTATTACACATTGCAAATAAAACTATTTACTATACAGCGTTCATAGTCACGGGCGGCCAGTCCGTAGTTATTAAAAATAAACCATTTTTACAGGGCGGATGTCCGTACGTGACCGTGAACGCCGTAAATCGTTCGAAACATCGGGGAATAAAAAATCAAATACAAACGCGATAAAATCCCTAAGAAACTGTTATTTACAAGTACCAAATAATCCTAAAATCTTTATCGATTATTCATCTAAGTGAGAGGTTTCATTGTGTGCTAATAATTAGCTATACAAACACTACTGGCCATTCTATTATCGAGGTAGTTGAATGTAGTTTACATTTCGCTTCACGATAAAAATGGAAATCACTGTTTAAGTAATCGTTCAAAACTTACATCATAATTAGTTTTTAATCGTATTTTAAGTTCTCATCATCTCAGCCCTCGTAAGTTCCACTGCCGGCTCAGAGCTCTTCCACGACGGGTAGAAAAAATGGAAAAAGAAATGTTATCTGTATATATATAATCCTAGCAATCTGCCCTCGCTTCGCTTCGGTTTCAGTCACCTTACCCGCGTAGTTCCCGTTCCCGGCATACCGGGATAAAATATAGCCTATGTTACTCTCTGATACGACTTTCCATTGGTGAAAGAATTTTTGAAATCGGTTAGGTGGTTTAAGCGTGAAAGCGTAACAAACAAACTTACTTTTGTGTTTATATTATTAGTAAGGATTAGTTGATCGTCTTTTACAACATCCACGAGCAAATGAGGAGTAGTATATTGTATTCTTACTCCGTCACCTCACGGAAATCTAAAATATATTTTGCTATCTGGCTCGAGCCCGGCAGTGGAACGTATCTGAGCCGTAATGATAAATCAATTCAAAGATACGATTCATTTATTAAATTCAATAGTAAAGAAGATTGTAATATCTTCACACTATTGAAAGTATTGATAACAAAAGTTGATTGAATTATATAAAGATCATGTCATTCTTTAGATTATAGAAACAGAATTAGTACAAAGGTGACAGTAGCTTATCAAACAAAGAAATATCATCATCATTCATCATTAGTACAGCTCATAGGTGTATATTCCACTGCTCAGCTCGAAAATCTTCGACATGGGAGGGATATTGACATACTTTACCACACTGGTCAGACGGGTTAGTATAGGGTTTTATTTCGAGCTATCCTTCTCTCGTATAGTTGTTGTATTCATATTATAATATTACTTTTGCGTCGCCCACGAGCAAGAAAGGGGGTGGTAAATTGAATACTTACTCCATCACCAGACGGAAAATGGCTCACGTAATAATATTTTTAAATCTGCACTTAATTTTAGGATGAAAAATTGCATTTAAACTAATAAATTATTATAATTTGTTTATTTTATCTGCAATTTGTGCAGTCAATGGTTGTTGTGCTCCATATTTCCGTCTTACTAACACTAAATTTCTTTTTTTTTCAGCATGCATTTGGTTTGGCATGGCAATCCTTAATAGACGCCATTAAAAGACCAGTTCGGTCAAAACGTCTTGGCCCTGTAGCAAGTACATCTCTTTTTTAATTTTTTATCTTTCTCCACCCCCGCTCTCGTCTCCCATTAAAGACAACTAAGGCATTAAATAATATTTTCGCGGGGTGCCAGAGTGACGGAGTAAGAATACAATTCACCGCTCTCTCAGAGGCAAGAGCCCGTGGGTGTCGTAAAAAGCGACTAAGGGATATCGTGTGCATATAACAACAATGCAAGACAAGGAAGCTTCGAAATAAAACCCTATACCAACTGCTAGACCAGCGTGGTATAGTAGGTTAATTTCCCACCCAATATGGAGGAGGCTCGAGCCCAGTAGTGGGTCGTATATGAGCTGTGATGATGATGATGAAGAGATTAAATATGCATATAACGTCTATGTCTGTAGTTTTTTTTTTTTTTATGGGTGGGCTATGGTAAGGGCACACGCGGTCCATTCCGCCCGAGGCGACGAAAGGACGGCGCGCGGGCCCATAACCCACCCGTACCCACGTCGCCTTCGTCGTTGGGCCGACCCCCAGTGCTGAGTTCCTTGTCCTCAGTGGTCGGCCCAACGGAATACCCTATCGGTTACCCTCACCTCTCGACGTCCCTGTCCTGAGACGTAGGTCGCCGTCACGCGGTCAGCCTCTCTGCGGGTGCTGGACTAAAGTCCCCGGTCCGGTCACCCACGGCCTCGGCTAGGATCTATGTCTGTAGTTAAGGATACCCTTCAGTAATGGCGCTATCGCTACACTCGGCAAGGGTCGATATGCGATAGTGATTGGTTGATTTAAGTGCCCAAACAGAATGATATGTAAGAAATTGAAATTTGTGAATGCTGGACACGAGAAGGTGATTTTATAGTATATCTTCATTTTGCAGAACGAAGGGCCCGAGTACCACTATCGAGTACCACTACAAAAATCACAACATCAGACGAAACAATAGATTCAGATATTTCAGAGGCTGTTCTAAAATTAACATTGCCATTTTTACGCAAGCCCATATTTAGTTCGATGGACGATTGGAGCAGCATGCAGAAGCCTAAATTTGCTACTCGGATAACTTTGAGTAAGACTTTTATTGTTATTATTAGTTTCGTTCAATAGATAACTATCTATCATCATCACTTCAGCCCATCGTCGTCCACTGATGGATGTAGGCTTCCCTTACCCCACAAAGTGCGGTCCTGTGCCGTCTGCATCCAATGACGCCCAGCACTAGGTCCTACACTACGTCATCCAATACGTAGTCGCCACTCGAGAACCTTTCTGCCCCAACGGTTGTCGGTTCGTCGAGCGATGTAACCTGTCCATTACCATTTCAGCGTGCAAATTCGGCGTGCTATGTCGGTTACATCCATTCTACTGCGGATTGCCGTATTTCGGATTTTATCACGCAGAGAAATCCCAAGCAAAGATAGGATAACTACAAAATACATTATTTTATTGTCCGTTACATTCTTCAAGACTAAAAGAAAAAATCGAATAAAAGGGTTATTATTCCTTGAAAGAGGATTATTTCTAGGAGAATGGGCTGTAGCGCTCGAGAAAGTTTTGTAAGAGTTTTCACCTATACGAATATCTTGCTGGTTATTCTATGTGACCCGGGATCAATAATGGGCAAAAAGAATCTGTATAACAGAACATATACAGAGTGTATCAGGTTATGGGGCAACTGTTCGAGTATGTTGTAGTTTAAAGGTCGTGATCGTAATTAGAATGTAAATTATACAAAAAAAAATAAAACATAAAAGTTACAGTGATTTGAAAAATATATGTCAGAGTCTACGCCTTAAATATGACGTGTTGATGTTACGTAGGCGTCTAAGTTGCCTATTAGGCCTAGTCGACTATTGAATTTGACTGCACAGATGGCGTAGTGTTTAAGATACCATCTTACCGTACCAATGGCACGGGTTCAAATCCCACGCAGGACAATACTTTGTGCGATCGACAAATTGTTGTTCTGGGTCTGGATGTAATTTGTGTCCGTTAATTCTATGTTTGTAAAGTCCCCTACAATACAAGAATTATTAACTTAAAAATAAAATAAAAATTAGATACCTACCTATTTTTAATATAAATATAGCCTACCTTTTTCGTGAAAGTGGCCGTAAAGGGAAGTATCCCATATCGATAACCGGAGTAATCCAGATAATAGGTATGTGGTATTTACATTCCGAAATTAACTATTACTAAGATTTCACACATTTTACCGCACATCGAACTCATACACCGAACCAGGAATAAGCCATATTTGAATCACTTTAAATCGTTGATCTTTAATACACGAGAAAAGTCGTAAGAAGACAATAATCGTCCGTAAGTGGTCCTAGACCGGACATCAGAGTCAGACTAAAATAAAAACGAATAATTCAATTTTAAAAACCTAAATCTTCCATAGATAAGGTAGGTGACTGACGGCGGCTCCTTTGATCTCGGTTGCCGGCATTATTAGTCTAAAATATGTAAACAGAGACGAATTTCATTTTCGATAAAAAATTACACTTTATGTTTTATTGTTTTATTTTGCCTACAAGATATAGGTTTTATTAATTATTTCATTTGTTTCCCTTTTTCTTAATACATTCCTGTGTCGGTATTTCTTTCAATAGCTGTGGCCATGCCTCTTGGTCATTGCCACGAATCAGCTGATTTTATGGCGAAATTTGTCTTGCTTATGCGAACGTAAGCATTGATTTATTCAATTTCTAATATGAATAATGAACATTTAACAAAGTACCAATATGTCACAGATTAAGTATCACTCACTTTATACATTACAATAAGATGTACATGAAAAAGCGATGACAAAATTGAAAACTTTACATGTCTCTAATTCATTAACGAATCGATATTTTTCATTCAAATTTTTTTATGGGATCCTACCAACATTGCCTATTTCCCGTTTGACCAGTTGTCCCATAACCTGATACACCCTGTATTTGTTAATCTCTCACTAATCGATCTAGTCTAGTCTTAGTCTGTGTGGTGGCGGAGTAAGAATACAATTCACCACACCCTTCCTTACCTGTGAGCATCGTAAAAGACGACTAAGGGATATATTACGCATATGACATCTATGCAAGAGATAGCAAACTCGAAACAAAATCCTGTACCAATCTGTCTGACCAGCATAGTATATATAGTAAGGTCAATTTACCTCCTATTATGGAGGAGGCTCGAGCCCCACCCCTGATGAATGATGAATCGGTCTAAAACTTGTTAATGGGAATTTAGTTAATAAACGCAAAAGAATAATTTACAAACCACCTTGTCTTTATTTTTTCAGGTTCCACTCCATCTTCTATGACTTATGAAGTCCATACAGATTTCGACTACGACGATCAACTAAAGGTAGATGATGCAGGCAACCACGGACCAGTAATTATTATTTAGAAGAAAATTCATTAATTATATGGGAACCACTTGATGTGGTTTTAACAATTTTTTTTTTCTTTTGAAGAGACATCATTTCGCACTAAGATATTTTTTTTTACTGTGGGGCCTTTACAAATATATATTTCATGGGTAAAAATTAGAGATATAATTAGAACAACGTTTCGAAACTCAGAGCTATTTTCTTATGTGGGAATCAAACTCGCGGCACTTGACACGATAGATCGATATATTGTATCGGTGTTATATGTGATGTTATATCGGTGGTATTTGCATAGTAAATAACTTTCGAGCCGGCCACGGATGTCAAGGAATCGGTAACATTGGGCGGCTCAATGGTAATGGAGAGGGAATACAGTAAGTTATGAGGAGGCACGTCGCTCATCCATCGCCCCGGATAGATTAGCATGTTTGTTCTGATACATCGATACATCAATGTTTCAGAACAAACATCAATGTACAAAAAATATCGACCTAAAAATATCAAAGAATCGAAATTTCGATTTTTTTAAAGATCTATGGCCCCTTATTCGTACAAACAATCCTAAATTTAATTTAAAATGCGAGCAATTTTTATTATCTACTAGCAACCCGCCCTCGCTTCGCTTCGGTTTTAGTCGTTTTACCCGCGTAGTTCCCGTTCCCGTGGGAATACCGGGAAAAATTATAGCCTAGTTTACTCCCTGAAATTATAGCTTTCCATTGGTGAAAGATTTTTTTGAAATCGGTCCAGCCGTTTTGAAGATTACCCGGAACAAATAGACAGACAGACAGACATACAAAAAGTTTTAATCTGTATTTTAGGCATAGGTGTCGTGCAAATAACCGTGTGAGCATGAAAAAAGCTTATTATTTTGACATTACAAACAGACACTCCAATTTTATTTATTGGTATAAGATATATATGAAAACCTCAACAGACAGATTTTTATGTAAGGCTATACCAATATTATCTATTAAATAGATAAGTCTTTAGAGCAAGGAAGGTGCAAGTTGAGGTAATAAAATTAAATTTAACAGCAACTTTTTTATTTAGTAAAGTTATTACAAGCTTATGTTAAGTGCAGCAAGTTATTTAGAAACAGAGTAACTAAACTGTCACAAAAGTACAATACATTTTAAATAGATGGCAGGCAAAACATGGATGTAAAATAGTGAACATCGATGGCAAATATCGAAGTTTTTTTTACTGAAACAACGATGTTTCAGAATCATCGATATATCGTTTGCATCCCTATGTCCATACCATAGCCTACTACAAACAAAATATGTAATATTAAATCACTTAGATGACTATTAAATGAATGAATGAATATTAAATCACATTTTACGACACCCACGGGCGCGATAGGTGATGGTGAATCGTATTCTGACTCCATCATCATACCAAGCATATTGTTATAATATACATTTTATATTTAAAACTCTAACAACATAAAAATTAATTAAAATACTGTATATTTATCTTTAGTATCAGTTTTCCTCATTAAAACTTATCAAAGCCTGCATGGCCTCAAAGTCTCTAAAGCATAAAGTGAAAATAATATACTTTAAAGCTTTTAAATAATAGGTATCTAAGTTTAAAGGTTATTGTATACTTCGATAATGTTACTAGAAGAATTAACTGTTTTATATATTTATGATAATTAAAAATTTAGCAGCCTGCGTCAGTTTCAAAGATTAAATTTAAAGGGTCCCCATTATATAATTCTTAAATGATTGTAAGGGGTAATATGGAAAATTTTAGTGTAACATTGTCATTTTCCGTGTGGTGAGAAGAAGAATAGAAGTTCCGTAAGAATACAATTCACCACCCCTTCTCTTGCCCGCGGATGTCGTAAAAGACGACTAAGGGTTTAAATATGGATATATTATCTATACAAGAGAAGAAAACCTTAAAATGAAAACCTATACCAACTCTGACCAATTGGTATCTCTGTTAGATCAATTTCACTCTTTCATTGCAGCAGAGGCTCGAGTCCAACAGTGGGAGGTATATGAGCTGAACTGATGATGATGATTTTGTCATTCCCGTCACCTCAGACGGATTTATTGCGTTATGACGTAACCATAAACTTTCAGAAAAACCTTTCCTATTGGTCTTTTAGGCTAATAAAATTACAAACCGTAATGCACTCACTCTGTCTTGGACTCTTTATAAGAACTACTGTGATCGTCAATCCGTGTACCAATGTGATGATTATAACATTAGATGACCTTAGGCTTGGCTTAGTTCCAAAATTAGACGTTGATTAGATGATCAATGGGTTAAATTCGCAACTACTAATGATAGGACCTCACTGTTGACAGTTGTGTGTCTACAGCCGTGGGCCGGCCCGTCTGGTTAATACCACACTCTAGCAGAAAATCGACGTCTGAGTAGTAGCAATTTGTTACTACGCTTCGTTCGGTGAGCGAGAGAGCTGGCGGCCCAATTTTCTGAGGGTGTTTGCGTTTTTGGTAATGCCTTTAGTTTTACCGAACCTCATTGCACGCAATTCGCACTCCCTTCACTTTCTTCGCGGTAGGCAGCGGCTTAGCAAAAATCCTTGAGTGGCAGCAACATTTACCATCACTGTGGGGTGGGGGTGTGGGTGTACTGTTTGCTCGTTTGCCATGGTTTGCAATAAAAAAAAATTATTGAAGTTGCCAATCAAGCTCTGTCAGAGCGGATTGAGGTAACCATTACCGCATGTATCGTTGTCTTAGCTCGTACTTGTCCTACTGCTGGGGTTGAATCTCCTCTCTATTAAGAGGGCAATGCTGGTCAGATATGTTGGTATAGCGTTTCATTTCGAGCTTTTGCTCCCCTGCACAGAAGTTATGTGCATATTATATCCCGCAGTCGCCTTTTACGAAATCCACGGCAAAGACAGGGAGTGGCGAATTGTATTCTTACTCCGTCACCACACGAAAATACACATGTATACGTCGACATTTTTATTTCTAAAAACTTTTTGTGTAATATAAATTTTTCTTGCAACTCATTAAATACAGTTTTAACTATTCTACGAAGCATTCCTTTCCTTTTTAGTTCCTCCTAATTCTTCTAGTAATCCTTCTGAAATTTAAAATTCATACATAGATAAGTAAGTACAGACCAATAAGCTAGGAACCAGAAGACTCTTCATCTTAGTTACTCCTATAGTAAGCAAAAATCCTTACAACTGGAAGAACGTCGCATACATAAAATGTTTAAAAATAAATTATACTCGGACATTGAATAACTAGAGATGGCCATATATCGACCAAAAAAGTGACGTAACTGACAATTAAAGATAAACCGTAAATGGCAAATTAATTATCGTCTGTATTACTTAGTCATCATCATCATCATTATCGGCTCATATACGTCCCACTACTGGGCTCGGGTCTCCTCCATAATAGATGAAAATTAATCTACTATACCACACTGGTCTGTCGGGTGGCCATAGAATTTTATGTCAAAGTTTTTCTCGCTTGTCTTTTTTAAGAATTTAATACTCTTAGTTATCTAGCATTTAAATTACTTCAAAAATTCGGGTCTAATATAAAACAAATAACAAAAACTAAATAAAAACTAATTCTGTAATGGACTAATTGCGTGTGGAGACGGAATACATTTCACCGCCCCCTCCAACACCACCATCTTTCCCGTGGATGTCGTAAAAGTCAAAGTATGTCATATGCAGATAACATCAATGAAAGAGAACGATAACTTGAAATAAAACCCCATGCATCCATCTGAACAGAATGATATAGTAGGTCAAATTTTCTCCCAAAACGGAGGAGGTTCTGGCTAACACTGAGATTTATATGGGCTGAGATGACAATGACGAATAAGGGAGATCTCAAACTTAGTACTACCCATTATTATCTTCTCTGCACATATGGGCATATGATATGGCCTGATAAGCTGCGTTGCTTAAAAATCACGAACACCAGACGTCATGATAGAGTATGTTATCTAAATTTTTCCTTTTCAAAGAGGTTTCTTTCTTCAGTAGCTTTTTGATAACAGAATAGAGAAAGGAAGGAGCAACGATATAGTTGATAAAATCAAACCAGTGGTGTAGGTGATCCACCTTAAAAGCAGTAAGTGGATGCATAGGGGGTTATGAGGCTTCGGGTCACCCTTTTGGTACCACGAATGACTGAGCGGCAGGTTAGGTAGGCAATATTATGGATCTACACTCATCATCTTGCTCTTATCCCAATTACTTGGGGTCGACGCAATATGTCATCTGTTTTGACATATTGCAAAAAGTTTCGGCAATGACTTTTATGACCGGCCGCCTGCCTGACGTCAACCCTCCTTGGGAATGTAATCGTTGACCCAAATGGTACCAGATGGAGTTGGTCCGGGTCAATCTAGGGCTCTTAGTCGTCTTTTACGACACCCACGAGCAAAACAAGGGTTGGTAGTATTCGAAGCCGCTACCACACAGCGGATCTACACTATCTCTCCTAATTCAGAGAATCCATTCAACGGACGAATTATGTCCTGTATAAGTGTAAAACAGAAAACTATTACCTGCTAAGTCGGCTGGTAACAATGTTACCATATATACTACAGACGCCTGGAAAATAAAATGTAAAATAAAATATACATTGGTGTGATAATATGGGCACCACATTTAGTGGATAAATCATCTAGAGAAGACTAACTTCGGGTCTCCTACTAATTAATAACTGGCCAGTAGTAACCATTCTTAACGTTTTCCTTTAAAATATATGCAATCCCGCATGCTGTAATATATAACCGAGTCATTACTTAATTTTCAAATCCATTCATTTATTTTGCCTAAGCCCCTTAAGAGCACTTACATATTGTCAAATTTGCACACCATTTGGAACAATCTAATAACCTACCACTGAGTTGGATAGCAGACAGAGGCTGAAAAGATCCGCAGGAAGAAAGCGGACTGACATTTTTTTAATAATTTTATTTAAATGAATCTGTTTGTATAAATGTATACATATAAACTTTAATTAGATAACTAGATTTTCTAGACGCGCACAAAATCATAATTAAAACTTGAATTATTATATATAACTTATGCAATTATTAATACTCGAATAATAATGCGTTTTATTTTAAAGCTAAACGCATACTTGCTCACTTCTGTAACTATTATAACTCAAAATCGGCAAAGGTCCACCCACGTTACATTAAAGTACGAACATTAAAAAATCCTGAAAACACTGAATAACCTTGGAACCTGCAAGAAATTAAGTTAGAAAATCCAAGCACTTAAGAAGCAGATTCCACAAGTTCTAATTTAAGAGTAATATATGAATCTGTGTGGAGACGGAGTTAGAATACAATTCACCACTTTAGGAGTGGTAGGACCACACTGTCGACAGTTATCTGTCTACAGCCGCGGGCCGGTCCGTCCGGGGCAGTACCATGCTCTCGCAGAAAATCGACGTCTGAGTAGTAGCAATTTGTTACTGCGCTTCGTTCGGTGAGCGAGAGAGCCGGAAGCCCAACTTTCTGAGGGTGATTGAGTGTGGAGGGTTTTGGTGGTGCCCTTGGTATCACCGAGCCTCAATGCACGCATTCACACTCCCTTCGCTTTCTTCGCGGTAGGCAACGGCCTTGTAAAGGTCTATGAGCGGCAGCAACACTTACCACCAGGTGTACTGTTTGCTCGTTTGCCACCGTTTGCAATAAAAAAAAAAAAACTCCCTCTCTTGCCCGTGGAAATCGTAAAAGACGACTATGGGATATAATATGTACATAATATCTATGCAAGAGAACAAAAACTTTAAATGAGACCCTATACCAATATATCTGTCCAGCATAGTATAGTAGGTTAAATTCCCTCCCATTGTGGAGGAGGCCCGAGCCCAATAGTGAGAAGTATGTGGGTATAAGGACATATACTATTTAATATATACGTACCGGCATAAGAAAGAGAGCAAATATAGTCTTCATTTTTCAAATGGTTTCTTCCAAACATAAGATATAATGACTACTGCATCAAATGTTACCGCTTTTATACATACAATTTTCAGTTCCGTAAGAAAATCATAAAAATGTAAACGAAAAACAAGTACCTATTTGAAAAGCAATACACTTTGTAATTTAAAACTGATAAGGAATTAGAACAAAATTAAAGTACAGTCACGAGTAAAAATATCTGGTCATTTTTTAAATTTCTGATCACAACATGATAGCAAAGCATGTGATTATTATAGACAGCGCCATTAACTTCAACGGCGAAAACATCACTCACCTTCGATTTGCAGACGATATCGTCGTTATGGCAGAATCCATGGAGGACCTTGGCACCATGCTTAATGATCTCAGCAGGGTATCCCAACTAGTGGGTTTACGAATGAACATGGACATGTAGGATGGCGTGTGGAGATTAGCCACCCTACAATTGTGTTGTAGTCGGCACAGGTAGATGTGAGAAGAAGGCGAAGAAGAACGAAGAGAGTTATTTCTAAGACTGACGATTTATTTACATTGTTCTAAATTATGTACAATAAATTGATAATAAGCTAGTGACGACCGTACAAGTGAGCGAGCTGATATCGTATGTCGACTGAATGAATAGACAGCTAAAGGCGGTATATATATACTAGCCTTCAGTCTGCGTGTGGTCCGAATGTGCACGTGTTCCACACAGGTGCAAATGATATCACCGCAGGTGCGAATGCAGGTGTCAGGTGTGTCGCACATCTGTCAGCTGTGCACGCCAGCTGCCTCGCACCTGCGTCTTCTTGTATGGGCCAATCTTCATTAGCGAAGCGGATTGCTTCGCATTGTTGGGTTGCGGTCCAAGTTATCTTAGTGGCGGATAGTCGCCACAGTACTCCCCCCTGAAGACCGTGGCTACGGGCGATGAAAGTATAGTAGGCGTACTTTTCTTCCACTGGAAGTCCATTTGATGTCATCTGGGACTGGTTGGACCGGAACCTGAGCTTCTCTAGCCATATATGATGGTTTGAGCCTTGTAGGGGTCGGTGTATAGTGGCTCCAAGCACCTCTCAGGCGATCTTGTCAGACGAAGACGTGCGATGCGTAAAATGGCGATGTAGTGTGCCAAGACGTTGGACAAGGAGACAGCTTCGTCATGTACGCGCTAATACGTGTCGCGTACTAGGTGACGTCAGTAGTCGAGTAGTCATCTTGTTCTGGCGAAACGAGACCGGCGTAACAGGACCATCGTAGTAGTTCCGGCGTAGTAGTACCGGCGTAGTCGTACCGGTGAAGTCGTACCGGCGTAGTCGTACCGGCGTAGTCGTACCGGCGTAGTCGTACCGGCGTAGTCGTACCGGCGTAGTCGTACCGGCGTAGTCGTACCGGCGTAGTCGTACCGGCGTAATCGTACCGGCGTAATCGTACCGGCGTAGTCGTACCGACGTAGTCGTACCGGCGTAGTCGTACCGGCGTAGTCGTACCGGCGTAGTCGTACCGGCGTAGTCGTACCGGCGTAGTCGTGGTCTGGTTAGTTCAGCGATCTGTTGTGCCATGTCGCTGTAAGGTGATGATTGTGCTGCAGGGGTGCTCGCTGGTCGTAGTATTGATGGTGCTATCTCGTTTTCTTGTAGGACAATTCGCCCAGCTTGCTCATGTCGAGGACCATCTCAGTAGTTATAGGTCTTGATGTTTGCGCGAACGGTAATGCAGATTCTTCGCAGGTTGCGTGTATAGATCGCGTTGATGGTTGCATATTCAGATCACGTGGATGGTTGCATGTTCAGACGTCGGGGTCACCAGATGTAGTATGGTTGTGTGGAGATTAGCCACCCTACACTTGTGTTGTGGTTGGCGAATGAAGATGTGAAGAAACGGCGAAGAAGAACGAAGAGAGTTATTTCTAAGACTGACGATTTATTTACATTGTTCTAAATTATGTACAATAAATTGATAATAAGCTAGTGACGACCGTACAAGTGAGCGAGCTGATATCGTATGTCGACTGAATGAATAGACAGCTAAAGGCGGTATATATATACTAGCCTTCAGTCTGCGTGTGGTCCGAATGTGCACGTGTTCCACACAGGTGCAAATGATATCACCGCAGGTACGAATGCAGGTGTCAGGTGTGTCGCACATCTGTCAGCTGTGCACGCCAGCTGCCTCGCACCTGCGTCTTCTTGTATGAGCCAATCTTCATTAGCGAAGCGGATTGCTTCGCATTGTTGGGTTGCGGTCCAAGTTATCTTAGTGGCGGATAGTCGCCACAGACAAGACGAAAGTCATGTCAAATGCCCATGTCATTCCTATACCGAAGTTGTCGATAATTATGTTTACCTTGGGCAAACAGTCTATTTAGGTAGATCCAATTCCGAGAAAGAGGTTATCTGACGAATCCAACTCGGTTGGGCAGCGTTTGGGCAACTTAAGAGGATCTTCTTGTCCAACACACCTTAGTGTCTGAAAATACAGGTCTACGATCAGTTTATATTACCAGTGATGACTTACGACACGGAAACGTGGTCCTTAAATGTAGGCCTCATAAAAAAGTTCAAAGTCGCTCAGCGTGCTACTGAGTAGGTTATGCTCGGGATTTCTCTCCATGATAGAATCCGTAATGTGGAAATCCGCAGAAGAACGGATGTAACTGACATAGCACGAAGAATTAGTACGCTAAAGTGGCAATGGGCAGGCCACATTGCTCAACGAACCGACAATCGCTGTGGAAGAAAGATTTCGAGTGGCGACCACGTATCAGACGACACAGTGTAGGAGGCCCCCCTACTATGTGGATCGACGACCTAGCGAAGGTTGCTGGGTGGGCAGGCGACCCTGACTACACTTTGTGGCGTAACATGAGGGAGGCCTACGTCCAGCAGTGGACGGCGATAGGCTAAAATGATGATAAATGATTATAGACAGCATAGTTCTAAAAAAAAATCTTAAATTATCCGTGGGTATTGATGACTAAAAGTAGATGACTACATCGTCTACATCGTCTTGGGTCACCTATCCAACTGATGCTGTTTGCTCAATAATTACGCTCGCAAGAATGGTTAATGGCACCCTGTGAAAGCGCGGAAGGGATCGCAGTGGTTTTAGTGGATATTCTAATCACACGGCGGCTGGCGAGTCCCACACACTTCTCAGTCTGTCACCGGCGGGAGACAGTGCGTAAACGCATTTAAGCGTGAACAAAAAAAAAAGTTTAATGGCAGGTAGATGGCCGGTCATAAAACTATTTCCAAAACTTTTACAATAATAACGAAAGCAGAGGATACATATTGCATTAACCCCAAATAATTGGAATAAGGGCAGTATGATGATGATGATGAGTCACATTAAGTTAATCAAAAAAGTAAGAACATATAGGATGATCAGATATTATTACCGCATTACCCATGATCATATATTTATGACCGTGACTGTCCCAAACACAAAAATATTCTAAAATTGACAACGACGAGGCCCCAAGTCTTTATCATTTACTTGTAACTCGTGACTTTGTCAGTGCCAATGTATAACTGAAGAAAACGACTGATCAATATAATTGTTATCTTTTCGTTAATGGTAAATGAAATAGTTGATTGGCGTTTTGTATTATTAATATAATTTGCCAAGGTCCGGCCTCACTAGTGCTGAACACTCGCGGCCGTGGGTCGTCATGCCGGCGTCTCTAAGTCGGTATCCTACGGTCCATGACACTGGTGTTTCTATCTAGTAGGAGTCTCTCACAGAGGGCCATGGCGGTGAGTGCTATTAGGGGCTACCGTAATGTATCTGGAATAATGTAAGCTAGCAATGATGATTTAGATAGAACTCACAGCATTGTTGACTGCACAAATGATGGAGTAGTTTAATGGCTGACCTCTTAGGGCAAGTCTCGATGATTCGATTCACACGCGGATCATTTTTCTTTTTTACATAATCAAACTACATACACTTTTTCTGAGTCTGGTTTTAATTTGTGTCTATTAAATTACATGTTTGTTATGTGAATGAATTTGATAAAGTGGTTAAGATTCCAATATTTCCTTACCGAAATTTATGAGTAATAAATTTTATATAGTTCCCGGGTTAGGTATTTGTCTTATAAATAAATGAGAAGTTAACCAAACTATCTACAGCATAAAAGTGTTTCATGCTAAAAATGCTGACAAAAATATTACTTCTAATAAATTCTTCTACTTTATGCGTAGAGTACATTTGGATAAATTTGTTACTTAGCACGTGGCCTTTGTTCAATTGTAGAAATAGTAGTAGTAGCACCACATTGTTGACAGATATCTGTCTACAGCCGCGGGCTGGCCGTCTAGGCAGTATCACACTCTAGCAGAAGATCGACGTCTGAGTAGTAGCAATTTGTTACACTGCTTCGTTCGGTGAGCGAGAGAGCCGGTATCCCAATTTTCTGAAGGTGTTTGCGTGTAGGGGGTTCTGGTGCTGCCTTTAGTTTCACCGAACCTCATTGCACGCATTCGCACTCCCTTCACTTTCTTCACGGTAGGCAGCGGCCTAGCAAAAATCCATGATCGGCAACAACATTTACCATCAGGTGTACTGTTTTCTCGTTTGCCACCGTTTGCAATAAAATATAAAGTCATCACAGGGAAACCACATGTATACTTCAGAATTTTTATTTCTAGAAACTTTTTTGTATAATATACATTTTTGTTGCAACTCATGAAACACAATTTTTGCTATTCTACGAAGCATTCCTTTCCTTTTTAGTTCCTCTTAATTCTCCAAGTATTGCTTCTGAAATTTAAAATTCATATATAAATAAGAAGTACAATATAGACCAATAAACTAGGAACCAGAACACTCTTCATCTTAGTTACTCCAACAGTAAGCAAAAACCCTTACAACGCGAAGAGCATTAATACAAAAAAATTTCAAAAAACAAATTGTACTTGGACTTTGAATAATTATAGATCGCGGTATATCGACCAAAAAAGTGACCTAACTAACAATTAAAGGTAAAGCATAAATGGCAAATTAATTCATTGTCTGCATTATATAGGTAATATTTGGGTATAGTTTACTTCAATCATCATCTCAGCCCATATATGTCTCACTGCTGGGCCCAGTCTCTTCCATAATAGAAGGGAAAATAATCTACTGGTCAGACTACACTGATCAGTCGGGGGCCATAAAATTTTATGTCAAATATTCTCTCGCTAGCCTTTTTTAAAAATTTTATACTCTTAGTTATCTAGCATTTAATTTACATTAAAAATTCGGTTCTTAATATGAAACAAATAATTAAAACTAAATAAAAACGACTTCTGTAATAAAGGACTAATTGCGTGTGGTGACTGAATAAGAATACATTTCACCATATAGGGTATGGTGAAATGTATTCTTGCCCGTGAGTCAAGGTATATTATATGCAGATAACATCAAAGCAAAAGAAGGATAACTTGAAATGAGACCCTATGCATACATCTGACCAGGATGGTGTAGTAGGTTAAATTTCCTCTCAAAACGAATAAGGCAGAACTCAAACTTAGTACCATCAAGTATTATCTTCTCTGCCCATATGTGCATATGCCTTGATAAGTTACATCGCTTAAAAATCACGAAGGCCAGACGTCATGATAGAGTACATTATCAAAATTTTTCCTTTTCAATGAAGTTTCGTTCTTCAGTAATTTTTTGATGACAGTATAGGGAAATAAAGGGGTAATGATATCGACGCCCCCAAGCAATAACCTAGTAATAGCATTTTAATGGATTTTTTTTTATTTCAAATTTGACATCTGTAGACGAGGACTCATATACGATTTTTTTTTTGGATTTTTTTCTATGGTTAATTACAAAAATATGACCAATGAAAGTTTTATTGCACGGAAGTTCTATTAGATTTTTATACGACAAAAATGAAATATTACATTATTACTCTTTAAATTTCATGACTGATATATTGGTATTATAATAATACCGTAATATAATTTATGTTAAATTTTAGTTACTGCGATTACAAGTTTATTGCAGTGAAATATGAGGCATATTTTCTTCGGTAACGGTTAGTAACAATATTCAAACGAATTAAAATACACGATGAAACGTGTGTACTGGCGTAGATTACCCGGCATAAGACAGTTACATAACTTTACAGTTAGTCCCTTCATTGAAATTTCTTGGTTAGATAACAAATAAATAATCATTATTGCTCTATTACTTTTAAAAATTAACCGCAATAATCTCGTAAGTTAATATTACTGAATTTATCTTTATAATTCAATATGGTAATATACAAATACTGTTAAAACGTTACAAAACATTTTACGTAATATATATTTTTATGTATTACATGAATCTTTGAATATGTAATGTATCTGATACTATAAGGTTATTCTATAAAAAATACCTTTCATTTGATACATTTAACATGGCGAAATAATGATTCACTGAAAAGATATAGCTAAAAAATACAAAACATTAACTCCTGAAAATTTGAGTTTTTCGATTACTGGGTTATTGCTTGGGGGCATCGATATACATAGTTGATAAAATCAAACCAGTGGTGTAGGTGATCCTCCTTAAAAGCAGAGAGAGAGTGCATAGGCCTCGGGTCACCCTTCTGATACCACGAATGACTGAGCGGCAGGATGAGTAGGCAATATTATAGACCCACACTATCTCTCCTAATTCAGAGAATCTATTCAACGGACAAATTATGTCATGTATAAGTATAAAACAGAAAACTATTACCTGCTATATCGGCTGGTAACAATGTGACCATATATACTGCAGACGCCTGGAATATAAAATATAAAGTAAAATATATATAGGTGTGATAATATGGACACTACATTTAGTAGATAAATCATCTAGAGAAGACTAACTTCGGGTCTCCTACTAATTAGTAACTGGCCGGTTGTAACCATTCTCAGCGATTTTCTTTATAACATATGCAATCCCGCATGCTAAAATACTTAAGTCACTACTTAAGTGTCAAATCAAATCATTTATTCTGCATAAACCCCTTAAAGCCACTTATTTATTGTCAAATTTACACATCATTTGGAAAATCTAATAATCTACCACTGAGTTGGATAGTGGATAGATGCTGAAAAGATCCAGCAAGAAAGCGGGCTGACATTTTTTAAATAATTTTATTTAAATGAATCTGTTTATATATAAACTTTAATTAGACAACTAGATTTTCTAGGCGCGCACAAAATCATAATTAAAACTTGAATTATTATAAATAACTTATGGAATTATAATACTGGAATAATAATGCGTTTTATTTTAGAGCTAAACGTATACTTGCCCGCTTCTGTAACTATTATAACTCAAAATCTGCAAAGGTCCACCCACGTTACATTAAAGTTCTAAAAGTTCTAAATTAAGAGTAATATATGAATCTGGTGGAAACGGAGTTAGAATATAATTCACCACTCCCTGTCTTGCCCGTGGATGCCGTAAAAGACGACTATGGGATATATATTATATCCCATAGTCGTCTTTAACAAATAACATCTATGCAAGAGAAGGAAAACTTTAAATGAAACCCTATACCAATATATCTGTCCAGCATGGTATAGTAGGTCAAATTCCCTCCCATTGTGGAGGCTGCCCGAGCCCAACAGTGGGACGTATGTAGGTATAAGGATATATACCATTTATTATATACGTACCGGCACAAGAAAGAGAGCAAAAATAGTCCTCATTTTTCAAATTCTTACTGCCAAAGATAAGATACAATGACTGCTGCATCAAATGTTACCGCTTCTATACATACATATTTCAGTTCTGTAAGAAAATGCCTATTTGAAAAGCAATACGCTTTGTAATTTAAAACTGATAAGGAATTAGAACAAAATTAAAGTACAGTCACGAGTGAAAATATCTGAACACTGTCATTTTTTTATTAAATTTCTGATCACAAGATGATAGCGAAGCATGTAATTATTATAGTCAGCGGCACCAAATCTTCATTATGGCAGAATCCATGGAGCACCTTGGCACCATTCTCAATGACCTCAGAAGTGTTTCTCAACTAGTGGATCTACAAATGAACATGGACAAGGTGAAAGTCATGTCAAATGCCCATGTCATTCCTGTACCGGTTCTAGTTTCCAATTCGATTCTTGAAGTTGTCGATAATTATGTTTACCTTGGGCAAATAGTCTAATTAAGCAGATCCAATTTCAAGAGGCCATCCGGAGAATCCGACTTGGTTGGGCAGCGTTCGGGTAAATTAAGACCTGGATCATTTAACAAAGGCCTGCCGCGGACTCCGAGCCTGCAAAGTAATAGTGGGAGGCGATATAAACGCCAAGAGCATGTGGTGGGGAAGCCCCAAGACAAACAGCAGAGGAGAAACATTCGCGGGCGCTATGGTGGAGCTGGACCCACACATATTAAATAGTGGAAACACCCCCACATTCGACACGATCCGGGGAGGCATCCGCTACACTAGTCACGTGGATGTGACGGCATGCAGCACGAGCATGGTAGGCATGGTCGACGGCTGGCGCGTCGTCGATGATTTGACTGGTTCCGACCACAATGGAATTCTCTCCCAAATAAAACTGAATGTAGAGAGAAGGCTGACAGTAATCTGCACAACCAGGCGCTTCAATACGAAGAAAGCAGACTGGAACCGCTTTCAAGAACAGCTAAAGAAAGAAATAATAACGAAAAACATAAACAGAGAAAAAGTGCTAAGGATAAAAACTACGACAGAGATAGACGAAACAGTAAAAAACATAACGGAAATGATTATAGAAGTTTACGAGAAAACAATAGCAAAGGCAACCAACACCCGGAAATCGAGAATTCCATGGTGGACGGATGCACTCAGAGAGATGAAGCGACGGACGGCGACCATGAAACGGCGCATTCGGTGCGCGAGGCTCTCACGCAGAGAAGCGGTGGTGGCTGAATACCTGGAAGCCAAGACAATTTACGAGCAAGAAGCTAAAAAAGCACAGATTCAGAGTTGGAAAGACTTCTGCAGAAAACAGAGCAAGGAGGGAGTATGGGAGGGCATCTTCCGCGTCATAAAGATGACGACAAAAAGAGAGGAAGATATTCCCCTCAAGCAGAACGGCAAACAATTGACAGGCGAGGAATCAGCCCGCATACTGGCGGAGACTTTCTACCCGTAGGACACGAAAGACAACGAAAATGCGGAACACCGTAGAATAAGAGCCCTTAAAGACTCAACAAATAACCAGCACCAGACTATGAACGAAGAGGTGGGAATAACAGAAGAAGAGATGCGAACAGCCACAGCTAGCTTTAATCCCAAGAAAGCTCCAGAAGAGGATGGATTGACGGCAGACATCTGTGAAAAGGTGATATCACAGAACAGTGACACCTTCTTAGAGCTATACAACAAATGTTGGCAGCTGTCCTACTTCCCGACAGCGTGGAAGAAAGCAATAGTTATAGCACTAAGAAAGCCTGGCAAAACAGATTATGAGGATCCCAAATCGTACCGACTTATAGGGTTATTACCCGTGCTGGGGAAGATACTAGAAAAAATCTTAATCCGCAGGCTAACCTGGCACCTGGTGCCTCGCATCAATATGGCTATCAATATCAGCCCTAATCAATATGGCTTCATGCCACAAAGGGGGACCGAGGACTCGCTCTGTGCTCTGGTGGCCCACGTGAGGGGCGAACTCCAAAAAAGGAAGCTCATCACGATGGTGTCGCTGGACATAGAGGGGGCCTTCGACAATGCCTGGTGGCCAATGATCAGAGCCACGCTGATCGAGGAACAGTGAATCCGGGGAATCTTAGGGCAATCATGGGTAATTATTTAGAAAGCAGAAAGATAACATTAAGATACATGGAACACCAGGCAACGAGAAATACAAATAAAGGATGCGTGCAGGGCTCGATTGGAGGCCCCATGCTCTGGAATCTCCTATTGGACCCGTTGCTGCGGACCCCTTTGATTACTGTCAAGCGTTTGCTGACGACGTGGTGCTCGTGTTCTCGGGGGACGCGGCAACGGAGATCCAGAGGCGCGGCAATGCCGCTCTCGGGCGTGCTTGGGCACGCCACACCTAAGCATGGGCGGGATAGACATTGCCGTGACAAAGGAGATCAAGATCCTGGGTTCTAACGATAGATTGCAAATTGACCTTTAATACCCATGCAACAAAAGTGTGCACCAAGGCAATAGGGGTATACAAGCAACTATCGAAAGCTACCAGGGTCAGCTGGGGCCTACGCCACCCAGAAGTAATACGGGTAATCTACAACGCTACCGTGGAACCCATAATATTGTACGCGGTCGGGGCATGGGCTGAAGCGGCAAAGAAGAAAGGAGTGCAGAAGAAGTTTAATGCAGTGCAGAGACCGTTCCCCCAAAATCTATGTAGAGCATACAAAACAGTATCGCTACACGCGGCATTGGTGCTGGGCGGACTGCTTCCGCTGGACATCAGGCTAAGCGAAAACCCTCTTCTGCGCGAAGCGAGGAAGGGAAAATCGCGGTTGATACGAAGCGACCTGGAAATCGAAAAACGAGTAGAATACGCAGAGCAACCACACCCTGCGCGGCACATCCGCAGACAGGTACACAGCATCGGAGACAACACCGAGCTCGTGGAACAGGTGGGCAGTGCGGCAAGAATATACACAGATGGCAGCAAAATAGAAGGAAAAGTGGAAGCCTCCCTCACGGTATGAGTGGATGGCAGGGAGGTAAAGGCCCAGAAATTCAAGCTGCATTCTTGCTGCACTGTGTACCAGGCGGAGCTGTATGCGGTGTACCGCGCCGCAGGAGTAGCCGAGAAAGGGCCACATCAACGATACGCATTAATAAGCGACTCGAGAGCGGCATTAGACACCCTGGTGAACAACGGGGCATCTCACCCCCTGGCGGTACAGACGCGGATGATCTTGGTCCAATGCCTGGACAAGGGTAAAACAATAGATTTATACTGGATAAAGGCCCACGTGGGACTGGAGGGAAATGAAAGAGCTGACATACTGGCAAAAGACGCGGCGAGATCGTCAAAAACAGCACCTAATTACGACAAATGCCCGGTCTCATTCATCAAAAGAACAATTCGCGAGAGATCCCTTGTTGAATGGAACCGGAGATATCAGACGGGCACAACAGCCGAGACCACAAAAATGTTCTTTCCAGATGCGATTGAGGCCTACCCTCTCATAAAAAAGATAACTCCACAAAACCTACTTACACAAATATTCACTGGGCACGGTGGATTCTCGGCATACTTAACGAGATTTAAGTGCAAGGAAGATCCATCGTGTATATGCGAACCAAATACGCAAGAGGACGTTACACACATAATATTACACTGCCCAATACACACAAACAAGAGACGCACACTAGAATACAACATAGACACAACACTAAACATAGAAAACATACACGTCCTCCTAAAGGAACCCCAAAAAAGGCAGCATTTGTTAGAGTATTTCACAGAGATAGCCCGGGTAGTATCAGCTAGGAACAAATGATAGGCTAGGCCGGCACACCTGCTGGAATATAAGAACAGGAATGCAATAATCGTACAATTAACAGAAACAAAAACCACGGTAAATAGCTGGACATAAATACACGTAATGAGCAATTATTTTAAAGTTAAATGGTAAAATAATCATAAGGTACCACATAGACAAATTGTAGTAACAAACGATTACTTAGGCACAGAATTAACAATAGAAAAGTAGTTATAAATAAGTAGTAAGTCAAGAATCTAGATAGCAATGTAACAAATAGAAATAAAAAGAAATAAATGTAGAAAGCAAATAATAATCCTGCAAGAAAGTAGTAATAAATAATTAGTGAGTAAGTAACAATCTATATAGTAATGTAACAAATAGAATTAAGAAGTAGAAATGAATAAGTAGTGAATAAGTAATAATCTAGATAGCAAACTAACAAATAGAAAATCTAGATAGTAATGTAACAAATAGAATTAAGTAAAAATAAATGTAAAAGTAAATAAAAAAGTAGTAATTAATAAGTAGTGAATAAGTAATAATCTAGATAGCAATCTAACAAATAGAATTAAGCAAAAATAAATGAAGAAAACAAATAGTAATCTTGTATGTAAAGATGTAGAGCCTTTATAACATTGTAGAAGTGTAAACAGTACAGTAGCGTAGTAGAATTGTAACGTAGAATGTGTAATATATAATAATAAATGTAGAATATGAAATAAGAAATGTAGAATATGTAATAAGTAATGTAGAAATAAATGCATAAATATAGTTTTATTTAAAGGGACAATGAAAGTCCCTAAACACGTTAAGGGTGAATTCGCGTGCCGGGTCATTGCACCCGGACAAAAAAAAAAGTAAGAAGATCTTCTAGTCCAACATACCTTAGTGTCTAAAACACAGGTCTATGACCAGTGAGTGTTACCAGTGATGACTTACGGCACGGCAACGTAGTCCCTAGTTAGGGACCAGGTTTCAGTTGTAGGAGTCATAAATAAGCTCAAAGTCGCTCATCATGCTATGGAGTGGGTCATGTTCAGACTTTCTCTGCGTGATAGAATCCGAAATATTGAAATCCGCGGAAGAACGGGTGTAACTGACATAGCACAGAGAATTAGCACGCTGAAGTGGCAATGGACAGGCTACACATATCACTCGACGAACCGACAACCGCCTGGGGAAGAAAAGTTCTCGAGTGGTGACCACACATCAGACGACGCAATGCAGGACGCACCACCACTAGATGGATCGACGACCTAGTGAAAGTTGCTGGGCGTCGTTAGATGCAGGCGGCATAAGACCGCACTTTGTGGAGTAACATGAGGGAGGCCTACGTCCAACAGTGGATAGACTAAATGATGATAAATAAATAATTATAGACAGCATAGTTGTATAAATTTCATTCAGAATACAGTTCAAAAAGCCCTATCTCGCCAATGTATATCATAAGAATGACTAAGGGATATAGTTAGATAACATATGCAAAAGTCACTTGAGTGGATATATCACTAAAACAGTGAGCTTGGTAGTGGTATGGGTTCATTTACAAGTAGTTCCAAACCTTAAATTGCATGTAGGTATCGATGACTAAAAGTAACTACATCGTCTACATCGTCTTGGGTCAACTTCCCATCTGATGCTGTTTTTGGTCAATAATTACGCTCGAAAGAATGGGTAATGGCATCCTGTAAAAGCGCGGAAGGGATCGCAGTGGTTTTTTGTGGATATTCTAATCACGCGGTGGCTGGCGAGTCCCACACACTTCTCAATGTATCATCGATGGGAGACAGTGCGTAAACGCATTTGAACGTGAACAAAAAAAAGGTTTAATAGCAGGTAGATGGCCGGTCATAAAACTATTTCCAAAACTTTTACAATAATAACGAAAGCAGAGGATACATATTGCATTAACCCCAAATAATTGGAATAAGGGCAGAATGATGATGATGATGAGTCACATTAAGTTAATCAAAAAAGTAAGAACATATAGGATGATCAGATATTATTACCGCATTACCCATGATCATATATTTATGACCGTGACTGTCCCAAACACAAAAATATTCTAAAATTGACAACGACGAGGCCCCAAGTCTTTATCATTTACTTGTAACTCGTGACTTTGTCAGTGCCAATGTATAACTGAAGAAAACGACTGATCAATATAATTGTTATCTTTTCGTTAATGGTAAATGAAATAGTTGATTGGCGTTTTGTATTATTAATATAATTTGCCAAGGTCCGGCCTCACTAGTGCTGAACACTGGCGGCCGTCGGTCGTCATGCCGGCGTCTCTAAGTCGGTATCCTACGGTCCATGGCACTGGTGCTCCTATCTAGTCGGAATCCTTCACAAAGGGCTATGGTGGTGAGAGCTATTAGGGGCTACCGTAATGTATCTGGGATAAGGTAAGCTAGCAATGATGATTTAGATAGAAATCACAGCACTGTTGACTGCACACATGATGGAGTAGTTTAATGACTGACCTCTTAGGGCAAACCTCGATGAATTGATCCACCCGCGGGTCATTTTTTTTTTCATAATCAATTTACATTTATTTTTTCTGAGTCTGGTTTTAATTTATGTCTAAGTTTTAATTTGTCTAAGTATTAATTTACATATTTTTTATGTCAGTGAGTTTGACAAAGTGGTTAAGATTCCAACCTTTCGTTACAGAAATTTATGGGTAATAAATTTTATGGAGTTCACGGGTTTGGTATTTGTCTTATAAATATATGAGAATTCAACCAAACTATCTACAGGATAAAAGTGTTTCATGCTACAAAATGCTGCCAAGAATATCAATTCTTCTAATTTATGCGTAATTACATTTGGATACATTTGTTATTAAGCGCGTGGCCTTTGTTAAATTGTAGAAATAGCCTTTTTTGGCAGCAGGCATGGTGAATAGCGCACTATCCGATCTGTCCGGAGTAATGAGAGGGGCCCATAGCTCACATGGTAAATCTATAAAGCGCCGATATGGCGCTGATACCCGATCTTATCATCAGTGGCTTTTTATAACGACTGCTCTAAAGAAACAATCCTTATACTGCAGAAGGTTTTACAAAGACAAGTTACAACCAGACTCAGAATAACAATTTTTAGATCGTATAAAGTGTTGTTTTACCTGAGAATCGCCAACGACACTCGGGCCGTATCTTAACCGCATGCATTCGAATTATAGTTTACCAATAAAATTATTTTTAATGACTCTGTTTGAGTGTGTGTGTGTTCGTGTGTTGTTGTTCTGTGTGTGTGTGTACAATGATGTTATCTGGCTGTCCTTTAGTCGTCTTTTATGATACCCACGAGCAAGAGAATGAATTATGAATTCAATTCTTACTCCATCACTATACGGAATAATTCATATTTCTTTATTTATCTGTGAAAGTATTTAATATCGAAAAAGGAATAACCAAATGAATGATAGGTAATAGTCTCCTTTGAACTTTATTACCCCAATCCGCCTGATAAATGTGGTGATTTTGACGTGGCCTATATTAAATAGTGGACGCCGTTAAACTGATGGATCAGTAGATGGACAGTTTCTCGACCAATTGACTCCCTCAACTTCAATATTTTACGGAGAAAAGTGATAATTTCCACTCTCCTTATACCACAGCCAATTTTTTCGATTAATTCCATCATCAATCAAGTTTTTTTTATTACTATTGAATGCAAACGAGCAAATAACACACCTTTTTTTCGGTGGGCTACGGACAGCGCATCCGCCGCCCAGCTCGACTTCGTCGTTGGGCCGACCACCGGTGCAGAGTAACTTGTCTTCATGTAATCAGCGCAACGGAATACCCCTGCGGAGTAGCCTCTCCTCTCGACGTACCCCCCTCGGGAAGGTCGGTCGCCGTCGCGCGGTCGGTCTTTTGACGGGTGACGGGCTAAATCTACGCTCCATTCACCCGCGGCTTCGACTAGAAATAGCACACCTGATGGTAAGTGATACCTTACCTTTATTAGGCCACTGTCTATCATATAGAATGTACTTAGAAAGTTAATGGCGTGTTAATGCGTGCAATGAGGTTCTCAAATGACACCACACGTAAACACACTCTGAACTTCCAGCTCGCTCGCTCTATGTGGTCTTACCACAAAAATTTTATTTATTTAAACACGACCCACGCATAGGCTTGAACCTTTTTTACAATAGTATAGAAATTTATTCACTAGATAACTTTATATCCCTTAGTCGTTATTACTAAATTCACGAGCAATATGGGAGGCGATGAATTGTATTCTTCCTCCGTCACTACACAATGATGACATATTCTTAACTCTTCTTAATTCTAAAATAATATCATCTGTAATTTTCAAGTATTTTTTACATTTCATTTACATGATTTATTAAAACGGTAGCTAAGCTGAATCATTCATGTTTTCGATATAAATTTATTATATACCTGTAAAGTTGGATTAGTGTTTGATGTGGTTTGTGGATGTGGAATAAAATTACAATGAAACACTCTTTCCTTCTATTTATCACTCTATGGACGTCAAATATTGTATACAAACCTAAGTAAGGATTATACCATAATCACTTAGCAGTCTGGTGGGGTAAGCCATTTAGTGTTATAAATCTTTTAGAAGAGAGCTACTGGCTATTCAGGTGATTTTTCCTATGGAATAGGATTCGACATATTCGACATATTCTTAATTCGTCATCATTTAAATAGGTAAGGTATATAAGGAATATGCTTAGAATAATAACGTATAGAAGGATAGTGTCGGTACTTCAAGCGATGGAGAACATGAAGTCAAAAATACTACATGCGCGCAGGCGATTACACACGCGCACCACTATACAAACTATGAAATCAAGTTTTGTTTTTAATAACATAAATCGTCGAAATACTTTTAAAAGTAATGTTTAAAACCTTTTTATGTTTTTCAAATGTGTTGTGACACTATTTGAATGCACAAACCGTCATAATTTATTTTTTAAGAGTTGCGTACGTACGTGCAGTACAATGACCTTGTAATTACAGAACGGTTCCGGCGTAAGCTCCATTAGGCTCCAATTGAAATGCTTCATTTTTTGTGCGCGAACTTACCTTCTATACGTTATTATTCTAAGATATACATGTTTATTTCATTAATCGGTACATACAATTCATCATCATCATCATCTTGCTCTTATCCCAATTACTTGGGGTCGACGCAATATGTCATCTGTTTTGACATATTGCAAAAAGTTTCGGCAATGACTTTTATGACCGGCCGCCTGCCTGACGTCAACCCTCCTTGGGAATGTAATCGTTGACCCAAATGGTACCAGAGTGGTTAGTCGTCTTTTACGACACCCACGAACAAAGCAAGGGTTGGTAGTATTCGAAGCCGCTACCACACAGCAATTACATACAATTAGGTGATAATATTTATTATTAATCCGTCGTCATGTGGCATATTTCTCCATTTTTAGGGCAAACGTAGTATTTCAATAATATTAGCAAGATTACTAAGAGTTGTGGTTATTGAAATCTGTATATATATGTATTGAGCATGATACAACGGTTCTTGAGTTGGGAAGTCGGAGTGTCGCCGACACTACTTGAGTACAAGTTGCGCTGACTCATTTCTTGCGATACACCAAGAGTATATTATATTATTATTTTTGGTTGCGGAAATACTAAATCCTCTGATCGACATAGTAATATAGATTATTTCGTCTCCCCATTATCGAAGATATTTGAAAGCAGCATCCCACTGTGTTTAAGCTGAGATGATGGTTATTTTTTTATTGTCTGGAGGTATATATATATAAACAACAAGCCACATCAGCTGTATAGGTCGACGAGTGCGAACGTACGTCCCGCGCTTCGCTTGGGTTTCAGTCGCTTTACCTGTGGAGTAGTTCCCGTTCCTGTGAGAATACCGGGATAAAATATAGCCTATGTTACTCCTTGATATTATAGCTTTCTATTGGTGAAGGAATTTTTGAAATCGGTTCGGTGGTTTAAGCGTGAAAGCGTTACAAACAAACAAACACACAAACATCCTTACTTTTGCATTTATAATATTAGTATGGACTAGCAACCCGCCCTCGCTTCGCTTCGGTTATAGGTTATAGTCGTTTTACCCGCGTAGTTCCCGTTCCCGTGGGAATACCGGGATAAAATATAGCCTAGTTTACGCCCTGATATTATAGCTTTCCATTGGTGAAGGAATTTTTGAAATCGGTTCAGCCGTTTTGAAGATTACCCGGAACACAGACAGACAGAAACAAACAGACAGACAGACAGACAAAATTTTTTTAATTGCTATTTTAGGCATAGGTGTCGTGCAAATAACCCTGTGAGCATGAAAAAAGCCTATTATTTTGACATTACAAACAGACACTCCAATTTTATTTATTGGTATAGATAAGTTACACATTCAAACTACTAGATGGCACCCGCTATAACATGAATCAATTATTCAAATCAATTAGTGTTCGTGTAAATACTTACATGTACAAGATGGATTGAATAGCACACAATGTCATATCATCATCATCATCATCATCATCATTTCAGCCTATTGCCGTCCACTGCAGGACGTAGGCCTCCCTCATGTTGCGCCACAATGTGCGGTTGTACCGCCTGCATCCAACGACGCCCAGCAACTTTCACTAGGTTATCGGTCCACCTAGTGGGGGGGCGTCCTACACTGCGTCGTCCGATACGTGGTCGTCACTCGAGAACCTTTCTTCCCCACCGATTGTCGGTTCATCGAGCGATGTGGCCTGCCCGTTGCCACTTCAGCGTGCTAATTCTTCGCGTGCTACGTCGGTTACACCCGTTCTTCTGCGGATTTCGGATTCTATCTCGCAGAAAATCCGAGCATAGACCGCTCCATAGCACGCTGAACGATTTTGAGCCTCGTTATGAGGGCCTACATTTAGGGACCACGTTTCCGTGCTGTAAGTCATCACTGGTAACACACAGGTCGTAGACCTGTGTTTTTTAATGTCTTATCATCTTATTATTTTGTAAAATTCAGAATTCCATCGCCAAGTGTAATTCACAATAACATTTATTCATGGATCGGTTTTGGTCTATGCTTGGACAGCTGGCCAATAGGAACCTTTCTTTTTGAAATAGGATCACGCCATCTTTGATGCGACATGGATCGGAGCGTTGCGTCGTAAAGGCTTGTTTTTTTTGGATCCCGTCATCGAACGAGGTCGGACGCGCCATGTAAGACTAGGTGGGAGCCCGCGTGCCGAGCGTGCGGGGCTTGTCTCGTACTTCTCTTCCCGTTCCCGTAACGGCACCGCTTACAGCGCGCTGGTACGCCGCCTTTTTTCGTATTACACTAGCAATCTGTTCAAAATGATTTCATGACTGGTGAGTCTACCGAACATTTATTTTCTTGGCCACATGCCACGTCGTGGGCCAGCTTTGCTGCATGAGCTGCGCTAGCTATAGTGCCACATCCATCCGCTTACATGCATAGATGTGCATGACGGATTACCAGTCCGGTTGAGACTGCGTGCTTATCTGCATAATCAACGACGAAGAAAGGACGCTGGAGATCGCATTATCTAGTTCGCTAAGCAGTAGTCACGCCGTCCTGAACGCGCGCATTTCCCCGCGGACGTCCAGGTCCAGTACACGTCGGGGCGTGCTTTTCATGGGATGCAGTCCTTGTCGTCGTCTTGTTTGTTCTTCGTTAGTAATTAGTGTATCGTACTCGTAACGTAACTCGTAACGTATCGCTTGCAGTGAACTTTCTCTCGATCAGTGAATTAACATGTGAATGTGTGTGTGTGTGGTGGTTATGACCACGTGTAATTTGTAGTGTGCAATCGACAACTTATAGACTTGTAGGTATTATTAGATAAGTACTAGTAAGCTCTTGCAATAGTAACCTAGGTACCAACCCGATAGGGGTGATGTTATGGAGCGCAGCCTCGATGAGGCGATGAGGAGATCCGGCGCCGGCGAATGGAGCGGCGTAGGCGCAACTACCTGCGCCTCATGCCGCCCTAGCCGAGGCCGCGGGTGATGTGACCGGGGATTAGTCCGTCACCTGCCGAGAGGCCGACCGCGTGAGGAAAGACCGACGTCCTCCCCGAGGGACGTCGGTCGATGGGAGGGTACCCCAAGTAGGGGGTATTCCGTCGGGCCGACCACTGACGACAAGTAAACCTGCTCCGGTGGTCGGCCCAATGACGAAGGCGAGGTGGTTTTCGGGTGGGTTGCGGGAGTTGCGTGCTTAAGCCCCTCTGTCGCCCCGGACGGAGTGGTGCGGAGGCGCGCCGACCGCAGCCCACCCACAAAAAAAAAAGGGGGTGATATTATATAATATGTTTTCCATCAATATACAATGAAATGTACTTAGCATTCTTATTAGTGTACTCTTTAACTCTCATCTCACAAGTGACATTTCCCTGGGCGCAATAAACATTGTCACAAGAGGTCCTTGAACTAATAGTCCGATGCCGTCTGCCAGACAATTCCAAGGCAATATAAATTGTATTCCTAATTCTTAGGCAGTAATACCATGGCGAGGTGATGACAATAGTATTCTTACATCATCGCCGCAGTTACATATGAACCGCCATACCTCTCGTATACAACATACTATTTCTGTAGCAACAAGTATATTCCTTATAACCCTTCGACCGCCTTTCTATGCACTATGAGTTGTATAAACTGCTTCCCTACGCTACAAGACCTCTTGTTTTCCTCCTATTATTTTCCTCCTATTATGTACAATCTAGGAGGACCTCCTCCTAGATTATACATAATAGGAGGAAAATTGGCATACTATAACACTGAGTTGAGTTTTCCCTTTCTTCCATAAATATTTTATGCGTGTTATATCTCTTAGTTGGCTTTTAGGACATGTACGCGCAAGATATTGGGTGATAAATTACTTATCATGTAGGTATGTGATTATAAAGGTTTTTATATATATATTTTACTAGCAACTCTCCCTCGCTTCGCTTCGGTTATAGGTTATAGTCGTTTTACCCGCGTAGTTCCCGTTCCCGTTGAAATACCGGGATAAAATATAGCTTAGTTTACGCTCTGATATTATAGCTTTCCATTGGTGAAAGAATTTTAGAAATCGGTCCAGCCGTTTTGAAGATTACCCGAAACAAACAGACAGACAGACAGACAAACATTTTTTAATTGCTATTTTAGGCATAGGTGTCGTGCAAATAACCGTGTGAGCATGAAAAAAGCCTATTATTTTGACATTACAAACAGACACTCCAATTTTATTTATTGGTATAGATAAAAAAGAAGGAGTTAATAATAAATGTCATCGTCGTTATTATCACACGTAAATTATTTTTAATGGTATACATTACTCATGCGCTAAGTGTGACTATAGCTTAATATAAAGTTGCCCTTAACTACTTGGAAGGTGACTCTCACTTTTATGCTAGCACAGTGAAAAGGCGATATTTTCTTCACTACCATCGAATGAAAAACCTTACAGTTATGACCGACTTAGTAAATGGAAGTGGTAGAATATACTTTATTGTATCTTAATATTTTGTATTAAAGAGTCTGCAACGATTATTGTTCTGAATTTTTGACAAAAATAACTGAAAATACAATTATTGTATAGTTATTGTATAATTGTTAAACGAATCATTTCTTATACAAAAGTCCTCATCATTCAGCCCTTTACCGCGCTTCACTGGATTTAGATCTCTTCCAGAAATAAAAGGTAAATTGACATGCTTCTTGAGTGATATTAAACGTTTTCCAGGGGCATTCTTACTTTTTGATAATGATAGGACCACACTGTTGACAGCTATTTGTCTATAGCCGCGGGCCAGTCCGTCCAGAGTAGTATCACAATCTCGCAGGAAATCGATGTCCAAGTAGTAGCAATTTGTTTCTGCACTTCGGTGAGCGAGAGAGCCGGAAGCCCAACTTTCTGAGGGTGTTTGTGTGTGGTGGGTTTTAGTGATGCCTTTAGTATCACCGAACCTCATTGCATGCATTCACAGTCTCTTCACATTCTTCGCGGCAAAAGTTCATAAGCGGCAGCGACACTTACCATCAGGTGTACTGTCTGCTCGTTTGCCACCGCTTGCAATAAAAAAAAATACCATTCACGTGGTGCGACCCTTACACGATTTTTACGACTCCCAATTAAGGTTGGTGATAATTGTTATTATATCTCCTCGCGTATAAAACTGATCATCTTCATCATCTCAGCCAATATAAGTTTCATTGTTGAACTTCTCCACAATGGAAGGTAAATTGATCTAATACATAAACCGCTGATTAGACGCGTTAGCATAGGATTTTATGTCGAATGTTCCTTTTCTTGCATAGATGTTATCTGCATATCTCTTAATTGTTTTTTGCATCCCCACAGGCAAGACAGGGTATTGAATTATATTCTTACTTTATTACCACACAGCAAACTCATCATAGCATAGTAAATAAAACTATTTTACGGATTTTATCGCGTTTGTATTTGATTTTTGATTGCACGACGTTTTGTATAATTTACAGCGTTCGTGGTCACGGGCGAACTAAGCTCACCGCTATTACAGAGATTGTAAATCCTACTAATATTATAAACGCGAAAGTTTGTATTTGAGGATGTTTGTTGCTTTTTCACGCAAAGACTACTAAATGGATTTTAATGAAATTCCACAATAATACAGCTTACATAATAATCAGAATAACACACAGTCTGTATATTCTGATATTCTCACGGGAAGGGGAACTATGCAAGTAAAACCGCAGGGCGCTGCTAGTTGTAAATAAATCGGAGATTGTAAGTAAATCTGTAATTCTCGCGTAAACATCAGAAATTGTCATTGCATAATTTAAATTACCGAGCTATTTGTAAATCAAATTGTTTGCATAGTAAGAATATTCCTTAATTATTAAACAACGAAGTGTCAGTCGCAATACCAATTAAGCGCTATACTCGGACTTTATCCGCGATAACAACATAGAAACGCTTTTAGACTGATGAATATTTGATACCACCCCTTCTAGTAGGCAAGATAATGTTTATAATGTGATTTTAGTTACAATAGGAATGTTATTATTTTATCTATTAACTCCTAAGTATCTATTTATATATTAGTCACCATAGCCTTCTTTTATTTTGAAGATCGGCCATGGTATGACCACATCTCATCCGATCCAGCTGGTATGAGAGAGGGAACTGGGCGCGACCCCATTACCGACTATGCGCAGTACATATAACCTGTAGTACTCGTACTTGCCTATCTGGCGGGTTAATCATTCTCGTATCGATGCACCGGTGACCTTCGCCGTCGGGGCGTCGCCCTCATGCGGTGGTCTTCTTAGATGGCCAGACTAAAATTCACGGTCCCATCACCCGCTGCCTCCGCTGGAGACTCGACTAGAGACTCAGCTAGGGTAGCACCATTGCCCACCTAAAAAAGGGTATTAGCTATACCCTCGCCTTTGTTTACATTAATGTAAGAACTAATCAGTTAACACACCATTTTCCTCATCGGTCTAGGAGATTGATCAGACAATAAAAAAAATCGTCTGGTGTATCGCTTGAGTAATCGCAATTGTCCGTGTGGTGACGTAGTAAGAATACAATTCACCACACCCTCTCTTATCCGTGGATGTCGTAAAAGAAGATTAAGGGATATAATACGCATATAACATATATGCAAGAGAAAGAAAACTTGATATTAAACCCTATACCAACGTATCTGACTAGCGTGGTATAATAAGGTCTATTTCCCTCTTATTGTGGAGGAGGCTCGAGCCTATGGGTCTTATATGAGCTGTGATGATGATGATGATAAATCGCAATTTATAGTTGATTGTTTATAATTTTTTAGATGCCCCACAATTATATTTTGATGTTTGATTACCCTATATCGATGAGTAGAGCGGTGTGGTATCTGATACTTAGATCTCTTAATTATTTCTTAGCATTTACCTAGTTATTATTCACATAATTATTTCTAGTAAAACTGTTTAACTTCATACTTTTTTTTACAAATATTATCATAATTTTGTTTTGTTGAATTGTTTACCTAAACTTCATTTACTTTATGTAAACAATTCGACTATTTCTGATCTATTGAAACTCAACTATATCTGTTGTTAATCAATGTTCTGTCACTAACTCAGCTAGGAACAGACATCTTTTCTGGATGATAAAAACTTTTTCTATATTCCTGTATACGTAAGACTTATATCATCATCATCATTTCAGCTCATATATGTATATCCCACTATTGGACTCGAGGCTCCTACTTAATAGGAGGGAATTTAATATACTTGTCGGTGTTGGTAAAGAGTTTAATTTCAAGTTTTTCTTCTCTTGCATATATGTTATTTGCATATTAATCCCTTAATTATCTTTTCCGACACCCCCGGACAAGAGAGGGGGTGCTGAATTGTATTCATACTCCATTACTACACGAAAAGGAGATATATAAGCTGAGATAATTATAAATATTATATAGATTATTATCGTGTACCGTTCACTAAAATTCAACTCCAACGTCTTGACGGATCAATATATTTGCTAACTATAGGTGATGTAGTTTCCATTTTCAGCTTCTCGTTTATTTATTCATGTTGTAACTCTCGACTAGTCTATATACTACGGAAGCTTTTCTGAAATTGTAATCTACGTAATCGCAATCGAGTTTAATATCTTTGATATTTGCGATCTGACTGTCGTTAGAATAATGTACCTACGATAGTTTTTGTGCAAAATGATTTCTCCAATTCTGGTAATGTTTTGCGTTCATTAATTACTTGTTTATAAAACGTCTTACGACAGCTTTCTGGCCTATTTACTCCCCAATGCGGAGTTATTTCCTTAAAAAAAAATTACATGACCAAATTTGACTTATTGTATTACATATTGTAGTAAATTGACTTCAAATTGCCTATTATTGTCTTGAGAAAACGAAGTGTCCGCATGTGTATCTACAATACTGTATCTCTTGACTTCATCATCGTCATCATTCATAATTTCAGCCTATCGTCGTCCACTGCTGGGAGTGGGCCTCCTTCATGTTACGCCACAAAGTGTGGTCCTATGCCGCCTGCATTCACGATGTACAGCAACTTTTACCAGGTCTTCGCTCCACCTAGTGAGGGTTGTCTTACACTGCGTCGTCTGATACGTGGTTACCACTCGAAAACCTTGCTTCCCCAGCGTTTATCGGTTCGTTGAGTGATGTGGCTTGCCCATTGTCACTTCAGCGTGCTAATTCTTCGTGCTATCTCGGTTACACCCGTCCTCTGCGGGTTTCCGTATTTCGGATTCTATCTCACCGAGAAATCCCGAGAATAGCCCGCTCCACTTTTTTGTTTTTTTTTCTTGTGTTGGTCGCAGATGACCTTGACAGCTTAACGCGGTCAATGGGCGAGCACAGATGGCTCTCAACCCGGTAAGTAAGTTAAGCGAACATTGGCTAACCGAGGGCTCCCCCTGTGGGGAACGGACCTCGGATCGGGGCGTCGCTGAAAGCAAGGTGGGCGTGGCCACGTTTAGGTTAATGACTTTTACGCGGCGCGGTTTTCGACCTCGACGGCGAAGCCGATACCGCGGAGTTTTATTTATTAGGCCCGCTCCACAGTACGCTGAGCGACTTTGTATCTCTTGATTTTATTATCATCAATTTTGTAAATTGCCTCATATTATGGCCGCGCATTTCCATATTGAATGTTTAATCCAAGGCTATATCTTGGATTAAACATTCAATATGTCTCGTATCACTTCCATGTGGTGTGTGATGGAGTAAGAATACAATTCATAACCCCTTACTTGCTCGTGGGTGTCGTAAAAGACGACTAAGGATTTATTGCAGTTGACATCTATGCAAGACAAGTAAACTCGAAATTAAACCCTATACCAACCCGTCTGACCAGCGTGGTATAGTAACTTAATTTCTATCCTACCTCTATATGCCATACCAACTACATAGTTCTCGGGTTCTAGAAAACACTAATGTTATTAAGTTACAGTATGTCAAGTTTTTTTTTTTAATTGTATTCTGTCACCATATGATAAATACATTGAATACATAGTAATTAAATTAAAGTAAGGTCTCAATAATTGAAATAAAACTCCTCAAGCTAATAGGAAAGTCTTGAAAAGCCATTAGTTAAGTGCCTTACATTTTCCTTACTAACTAGAATCCCTAGAAAATATTTTTCCATGAAAACCATTAATTACATTTGCCTTTCAATATTCCAGAATTAATTGCGCTCTATTTTAAAGACCAGATTATTTTAATTAAATGTTGGAAAGAGACGGAGCGTGTGCGAGTGAAATAGCGCATTGTCAAAGACACCTGTCACTGATTTATTTGCTGCCAAGAACTTGGGGTTGAAGGAAATATGATATAAATGGGATAAACTGAATTCGAAACGAAGTATCGATTAATCTGTATTTATATATATGGGTAACGAGGTAATAATATAATTCATTATCCCTATATTTCCCATGGATGTCGTAAAAGACGACTTAGAGATTAAATATACATATAACAGCTATGGAACAGAAGGAATACTTGAAATGCACCCTATACCAACGTGTCTGACCATAATGGTATAGTAGGTCAATATCATATTGTAGAGGCTCGAGCCCAACAGTGGGACGTATATAAGCTGAAATTACAACCCACTTAGGAATCGAACCTAGAACATTCGCAATGAGAAATGGTTATTTTGATTAGTCGCTACCCATACAATCATGAGTTATAGCTTATGTTTTAACCATGACCGTCTAGATTGTGTATATAAAATTTAAAGTCAACTTATTTTCTGATTTTTCATGACACTTGAATATTCATGATCTCGGCTCAAATACGTCCGATTGAAGAGTTCGAACCCCTCGAAAATGGAAGGGAAATTGATAGGTCAGGCGGGTTGGCACAGGGTTTTATGTGGTGTTTTGCTTCTCTTACATACATGTTACCTATCTAGTGGTTTTTATATGATACCAATCATCATTATCAACATAATCACAACTCATATATGTCCCACTGCTGGGCTTGAGTCTCCTCCATAGTAAGAAGAAAATAAACCTACTATACTATGGTGTTCAGGGGGGTTGGCATAGGATTTTATTTGGTTTTTACTTCTCGGATATGTTATCGCCATATTATAATCCCTTAGTCTTTTACAAAACCTATGAGAAAAGGGGGTGGTGAATTTGATTCTTATTCCATTTCTACACCCAATACGATTCACAGGCAAGAAAGGGATTGGTGAATAATATTCTTACTCCGTCATCGAACAGTAAATTTAAATATTAATTCAGGATAATATACAAAAATTAAAAGAATAGGTACTATGTATTTGTGGTGACGGAGTAAGAATACAATTCACCACTCCTTATCTCGCCCGTGGAGGTCGTAAAAGACGATTTAGGGATACAATACACATATAACATTTATGCAAGAGAAGAAAAACTCGAAATAAAACCCTATACCAACCTGTCTGCTTATGCAACCTGTCTTATCTGCGCCTAATACCGCCCTAGCCGAGGCCGCGGGTGATCGGACCGGGGAATTGTCCGTCACCCGCGGAGAGGCTGACCGCGCGACGGCGACCGACGTCCCAGTACGTCTAGAGGTGAGGATACCCGAAAGGGTATTCCGTCGGGCCGACCACTGACGACAAGTCACATCTGCTCCGGTGGTCGGCCCAACAACGAGGTGACGTGGGTACGGGTGGGTTATGGGCCCGCGTGCCGTCCTTTCAACGCCCCGGACGGATTGGACCGCGCGTGCGCTTACCATAGCCCACCCATAAAAAAAAAAAAGAAAAAAAAAACCTGTCTGACTAGCATGGTATAATAAGGTTAATTTCCCTTTTATTGTGGAGGAGGCTCAAGCCCAGCAGTGGGACGTATATGAGCTGTAACGATGATGAATTACTATGTATTTGGTAACGGTATCACACCGAAATCACACAAAATATATGTCGTCATCATTTCAGTTTATATACGCCGCGCCGTTGAGCAGTTTGAGTTTTTCTTCTCTTACATAGATGTTTTATGTATATATCGCTTAGTCGTCTTTTACGACACCCACGAACAAGTTAAGGGGTGAACGCTATTCTTTCTCCGTCACCACACACAAACTTAGCTTCGTTATAATTTCATTGCCTGATTAAGTCTTATCTAACAAAACTTTGGGTAATTAATCTTTATTATAGATACTTTTAAATCGCAATTTTTTTTAAGTATTTTATAAGTTTCATTATGAAATATAGAACTCGAAGCTTAAAACGTCATATTTTATCTAAATTTGCTATGACGAATTTGTTACACTTTTAATTATTATCTGACAATATTAGTTAATATTATAATTAAAAAAGCAATATGTGACACGCATTATTTTTATTGTGTACATACAAATAAATAAAATTGAAGTGGCTGTTTGTAATGTCAAAATAATAGGCTTTTTTCATGCTCACGTAACACGCTCAAATAAACATGCTCATGTTATTGGCAAAACACTTATGCCTAAAATAAAGTTTAAAAAAAATTACTTGTCTGCCTGTCTGTCTGCTTGAGGTTATCTTCAAAACGGCTGGACCGATTTTATCTATATAAGAAGTAACTTAGGCTTAGGCACTATGCGGATTTAGGAATTAGGAACTATATTTTCGCGTCTATCTACACTAATATTATAAAGAAGAAAGATTTGTTTATTTGTTTGTATTGAATGGCCTCTGAAACTACTGGACCGATTTCAAAAATTCTTTCTCCAATGGAAAGCTATAATATCAGGAAGTAACCTAGGCTGTATTTTATTCCGGTAATCCCACAGAAACGGGAACTACTGAGGTAAGACGACTGAAACCGAGGCGTAGCGAGGACAGGTTGCTATAAAGTACAAATTATATTGTTTGGTTCAGTCTTGTTTTCTCACAAATGAACGATATCAAGTGACATAATGATATCTAATGTTAACGCGAGTATTACAGTATTTTAAATAAACAAAAAGTAATTATTTAAATAATTACTAACCATAAACAATATAATTTTTTCATTTAGCATCATTTTCTTCTTAAACTGGCAATAAATCTGTATCTAAATATGGGTCAATAATAAATAACAAATTTTCTGTAACGGGTAGATAATTATTTCTGTAATAACGATGACTTGTTGGGCGTGAGACATCTTAGTCTGCCCGTGACCATGAACGCTGCAGTGTTCGAAACGTCGAGCAATAAAAAATCAACAACGCGATAAAAGCCGTTAAGTGGTTTTATTTAAAATCAAGTGGCATGTTAAAAAATTGCTTAGTAATTTTGATAATAAAATAAGCTTACTTTACACATTACGGTACAAAATCATATTGTAAGACTATGGTATTGCTGTAAGATATAGTGCCTATAGTATTCCGATTAGTGTATTTATTCCGATTTTTAATAGATTAAAGTTAACAAATTTAGTATAAAAACCTTCTTCGTTTCATTTTCAGTTAAATGTATGCGTGCGCCCAAGAAAGGGGAGGTATAACTCACAAGTTGACAGTATCTTTTGACATGTCAGAGGGGTAAATGGGGATACAGGGGTCGCAGTAAATAGCGCTGTGGTATTGATTTATTTTATCGAAGCTTTTTGTATTAACCTGCATTTTTCAAGCACTTTTTTATGGAGTTTGTTTTAATTTGAACGAATTTGAATTTGATAAATGTTTTTCTTTATATTATTGTTGTGTGAGGATTTACTCGATTGGCCCCAAATTTAAGATAATTTTTTTTATATTTATGGAGCTATATATGTTATCTTTTTTTCTGTGTGGTGACGGAGTAAGAATATAATTCACCACTCCCTATCTTGCCCGTGGATATCGTAAAAGACGACTAAGGGATATAATACGCGTATCACGTCTATGCAAGAGAAGTAAAACCCTATATTAACATGTCTGATCAGCATGGTAATGTAAATATCCTCCTATTGCGGAGAAGGCTCGAGCCCAACAGTGGGACGTATATAAGCTGAAATAATGGTAGTGAATGATGGTATCATTTTGATGAATTGAAAAATAATATTCAATATCCATTAAAAAGTTGCCTTCTCTACAATAGTAGGTAAAATTATCTATTATATATTCTCTAGTTGCTTTCTTTACCATTAGTGAACCAAACAAAACGAACGAACAAAGGACGAATAAGCAGATAACATTATTGGAAGAAGAATTGAAATTGTCTAGTCACTCAATTAAACTTGTATGTTTCAAAAACGAATATCCTTACTCACTATACTCGACCATACAAGAATATTAGAATAAATATATAGTATTTATTCTAACACTCATCAAAAATGGATTACTGAGGCTTAGAGGTAATTGACTGCAAACCTGTTCCTATTGAAATACCGTTTCCCCCTACAACTTTAACGTGCTGCTTAGTAATCCATCAAAGGGGATTCCCCTAGAATAAACAGTCGTTAAGTAAACATTCATATGCATATGTTTCAATCACGACTATAGCAGGTATTTTAATGTTATGTAAATATTACGTGAATTGTAGAAATTTAAAGGAGTTTCTGAGGTTTTGATGAGAATACAGATGCGTCGCATTAGCAGATTTAAATCACACACTAGCTATTTAGCACACATTATCTCCGTTGTCACGGGATCTTCCAAGGGAAGATACCTGGTCTTTTAAAAGGTTTTCATGGGGATATGGATATAACATAACACAAAGGTTTGAACGACCCTGTCCAACCAGCATGGTATAATAGATCAATTTGGTCTTTTTATTGAGGAGGAGGTGGTTGAACATAATTATAAACTGAGATGGTGATGATGATGATGACAATTCTTTTACTGCTGTTGATGGCAAACGAATAAACAGCACACCTAACGATAAGTGATACTGCCGCTCAGGGACTTCACTAGGTGCACTGCTTACCCTGAAGAAAATAGGAAGAAAGCGTTCAATGAGGATCGATGAAAATAAAGACATAACCAAAACACACTACAGGCAAACATTCTCAAAAAGTTGGGCTGCCGGCTCTCTGACTCACCGAACGAAGTGCAATAACAAATTGTTACTACTCAGACGTCGGTATTCTACGTGTGGCACTACTCCGGACGAACCGGCACGCGACTGTAGACGGAAGGCTATCGATAATGTGGCCCTTTTTTTTTCGGGTTGGGTTGCGATCGGCGCGCTCCTCTCACCACTCCGTCCGGGGCGATAGAGGGGCGTAAGCACGCAACTCCCGCAACCCACCCACGATGCAAGTCACCTTCGTCGTTGAGCCGACCACCCTTCGTCGTTGGGCCGACCATATCGATAATGTGGTCCTGCCACATTAATATCTAAGCGATATGTATTTTTATAAATACTGAGAATCTGCATTCTTCGCAATCACTTCCAATTACGTAATGACGTCGTATGTAGAAAAAGTTGCCATAAAAATAAGTTGTATATCAACAAAGAATAAATTTATTTAGTGAGAATGTCTACTGTATGGCAATGCACGTATATAATAATTTGCCAGACTCTTTTAAAGACCTGTGTTTAAGCAAATTTAAATGTACACATTTTTAATTTCTTAATGAATAAGTATTATTACTCAATTAACGAATATATGGACAACAAACTAATAATGTTATTTAAAAATGTTTTTATATATTATTACTTTGACATATCAATTGATTTCTATTTTATCGCAACCCATGACATTGTTTTGCATGTAATATTGGTACACCGGCAACGGTAGAATATTTGAAACTATATTTATGATAACACTAACTAATATGACAATATTCTGACAAATAAATTATTTTGATTTGATTTGATTCGGTCATCAGAAAATAAAGTGGCGTCCCTAACAACTTATAATTTTGTATCTGTTAGCAAGACAGAATTTTTGGCCAGTAACAAAATGTGAGTCAGAAATAAACTAAGATTGGTATCCTGAACTAAACGTATCGTTTACGATGCTAATACGGAGTTACGATAACGAATACGTCACGCGTGTACGTCAATCTTAAACGAGATAACCGGATTACGAAGTTCAGCCTGTTTGATTGACAACTTTGATAGGCTGCAAAAACAGCGAATGTACTTATTTATTTAATTGCTTTTTTTCAGGCGTGTCCGATTTTTAGATGAAGTATAAACCTGAATATTAAAAAAAATAGCGTGAATACTAAGTACGCATGTCAGAAGTGAAACTTCTTTGGTTTCATGTTTTTTATCAGTATTAAAATATATATCTCTCGATCTTTCTCACTCGCTTGCTCCCTACTCTCGCCCCATGGCTGTGCTTCGTGCTATGTTCGCCCTTTCTCACTCTCTCTCTCAATCGGTCTCAATCGCTTTCTCCCTCTTCTTCGACAAAAACGCTGCACATCTTCGTGACGCTAAATTGCGTTTCATCCGTAAAAAAATTACCCTCATGCGCGCAAAGAAGTTTCACTTCAATAAACTTTTCCGTGCGGTGACTGAGTAAGAATACAATTCACCACCTCTTACCTGTGGGTGTCGTAAAAGACGATTAAGGAATATATTATGCATATGACATTTATGCAAGAGATGAAAAACTCGAAACAATATCCTATATCAACCTGTCTGACCAGCATGGTATAGTAAGATTAACTTTTCTCCTATTTTAGAGAAGACTCGAGCCCTACCGTGGGCGTATATGAGCCAAAATGATGACGATTACGATACAATTGAAAACTGTTTTGTTATATAGAACATATACTGTATGACATGTCAAATATTATTTTTATAATTAAGTTATGGAAATGAATAATAATAGTAGACGAATAGTAGTAGTAGTAGGGTACGTAAGGAGGATTATTGACGGTAGGAGTTACCTGTCTCTCATGAGCCTCTACAATACCAAACAACAACTTGCTTGCTGTAAGGTGGAGATCGGGTCTTCGGATCTCAAGCTGACAGAAAAAAATGTATTAGTAAATTATGATGTCGGCTATCTGCAAGAATGTGGTACTATTTCGATGAATGGTCCAGCCAATTTATGATTGCAGCCAACAAACTTTCAGCAGCTTAATATGCCCGTTTTAAATCAAATATCATTGCACCTTGAACTTTATAATTGACTTAATATACCACGCTGGCGTGAAGGTACAGGGTTTTATGTCGAGTTTTATTACTCTTTCATCGATGTTATCTTTTACAACACAGATAGACAAGGTGGTAAAATATAATCTTACTTCTTCCCTAACCTTTAATTGTAGTCAAGTTTTATTAGTCCAAATTACAGAATTTAGAACTTATCCGTAGAGTTTCGGAGTATAATTATTTTTGCAAAAAAAGAAACCGGCTTCAATAATGTAGATAATGTAAATATTTTTTTTAAATTATAGTGTATTTTTCAAAAATCGCTGGTCTAATTTCGATACAATTTTCATGGGACCATTTGGGAAGTATATCCTTTCCAACAAAAAAAGAATCATCAAAATCGGTTCATAAACGATAAAGTTATACGCGAACAAACATAAAAAAGCATATACATATACGGTCGAATTAATAAACCTCCTCTTTTTGAAGGCGATTAAAAAATACAATTAATCATTCTTACTCGTGGATACTGTATAAGACGTCTTTTTTTTTTGATGTGAAACATCTATAGGCGAGGGTGACCACGATCGTCGCGTGGCGATTTGACGCCACGCCTTGCGGTCCCCTCTTAATTTACTGTAAAATAAATATCTGCATATACATATCTAAATTTGTAACGAAACCATGATGCGATTTAAAATTTTGTACAACGCCATCTAGTGAACCCAAAGTAAATTGTTACCTATAATGAAAATAAATGTTTATTGAATAAAAATTATCTTTTACTGGAAAAAATCGCCATGTTTTATTAATACTTTATGCCATACTAGTTCCTGACGTAATCTGTTCTTTTATGCATATTTACTTGTTATATAAATTAATGTATAATAACTTCATAATATAAATATATCAGTAGGTATGGGATTTAGTTTACTTTCAGCTACGAAAAATGGGTAACCGTTTTTATAGGCTTTTATTAGTTTCAGCTGTATTTTTATATATTTATTTCCTTGTATGTCACCGATTTCTTAGGAATTGGATTTTGACTCACTTAAAATAGTCAGATTTCATTTAAAATTTGTAAACTTTGCAATTTGTAAAATTGCAAGGACCAATAACGCTAAAATAATTTAAATAGCTTGTCTTATTATCATTACAGGATTATAGGTTTCTTTATTAAATATTCAATATATTGGTCTGAGAGTTGGTCGTTAGCTCGGTAGATGCCACTATTTATGTTACCTAAATCGCGCACTTCGTGCTCGACGCTGCATAGCTCGATAGATGCCGCTATTTCTGGTTTATAAATTGCACCTATCGTGCAACGTCTGTGAACGGATGAAAGTATTTCAAGCTACATTTTGGAAGTTTAATTACTTTTGTACTAAATAACGTTACCATAAATATAAGCATTAAAGTCAATTTTAAAATGGATAATTTATTCGATACGATACCTGCTAAAAAGTACTTATTGACTAAAAGTATCGAATGCAATGTATCGGTATTGAAAGAAAAGTACTCGATACCTAAAGATAAAGTAAGTAAGAGTACTAGATACTTTAATCAGTACGTTACTTATCTTTTGATACTACTCATGAGTTCAGTATCGATACTTTATATTCGATACCGTGTCTCTACTCGTACAAAATAGTTTCGATGTTTCACATCTGCCAGGCGTCCTGAGCGACGGCTTACTTTTTTTTTTGTGGGTGGGCCGCGGTCGGTGCGCCTCCGCACCACTCCGTCCGGGGCGACAGAGGGGCTTAAGCACGCAACTCCCGCGACCCACCCAAAAACCACGTCGCTTTCGTCGTTGGGCCGACCACTGGAGCAGCGTTAACTTGTCGTCAGTGGTCGGCCCGACGGAATACCCCTAATTGGGGTACCCTCCCATCGACCGACGTCCCCCCCTCGGGGAGGACATCGGTCTTTCCTCACGCGGTCGGCCTCTCGGCACTGTATAAGACGTCTAAGGGACATTAAGTCAAGGGAATATTCAGGTAACATCGATGCAAGAAGAAAACTCGATATAAAACCCTATTTCAACACCTCTGACCATCGTTAAATAGTGGGTCGATTCCACTCCCATTATGCAGGAGGTGGGAGTCCAACAGTAATACTTACATAGGCTCGGGCGAATGAATAAAATTGACAGCGAATATTAATATTGTTTTCGTGGCCATACTCGCAAAGATATCGCCGTGTACCTATCGCTGATCAAGCCTGATTGCGCATTACCATGTCAAGCACACGCCTAATGTCTGCTCGTTATCGGTTCCATACAACCTTTGCTTTACGCACATATATAACTACCCTTATTAAGTATTTGAAAAGGTTTTTTTTAAAGTAAATGATAATAGTGATTGAGTTTTTTATGGTGTTTTTTCATGTGACAATGCAGTAAGAATCAGCATTATCATTTCAGCTCATACACATCCCACTGTTGGGCTTGTGCCTCGTCCATTATAGGAGGGTAATTGATCTACTCTACTACACTGATCAGACTTATTAGTATTTTCTTTTTATGGGTAGGCTATGGTAAGCACACACGCGGTCTATTCCGTCCGGAGCTACGAAAAGACGGCGCACGGTTATTATACAAACGTTCAGTAAGTATTAGCTTTAGTGTGATGCTCATCAAACCAAGTCTCTTTTAGGCTTCTGTACCCAATATCTGGGCGGAGTCTCTCACCGCCTCCAATAAGGCTAAATTGCGAAAGGCGCAGAGAGCCATGGCGGTGAGAACAATACGAGGATATCGTACAGTGTCCTGGACTGCAGCCACACTGCTGGCAGACGATCCACCCTGGCCTCTACAAGCTAGGGCGCTTGCAGAGGTCTACCGACTTTGCGCTGCGGCGCGGGTCAGTGGCGGAGGTATCACCCCAAGGGGACTGAGTAGGGCAATAAAAACGGCCCGAAGCATAGTTATCCAGCGCTGGAGGGAGGAACTGGAGTCCCCTGTAGCAGGGCGGGGGACTGTAGAGGTAATTACGCCCCACCTCCACCGTTGGATGAAACGAAAGCACGGCAACCTGACCTTTGGGATGTCGCAGGTACTTACCGGACACGAGGTCTTCGGTAAGTACCTGCATAGAATCAGACATGAGGAGGCCCCCGGATGCCATGAGTGTGGCGCGCCAAATGATGATGTGCGTCACACCCTAGAGGTATGTCCCGCCTGGGGACCTCAGCGCCGCGACCTGTCGGTGGTCATAGGAACAGACCTGTCATTGTTGACCATCATAATAAAGATGCTCGACAGCGACAGGTGCTGGTTGTCGATGGCCTCTTTCTGCGAGGAGGTCATCGCTTGTAAGGCGGCCGCGGAGCGGGAACGCGAGGCACTTGCGTCCGCTAACTCGTTCCGCAGGCGGCGACCAGAGAGGGGGAGGCGCCGATATGCGCATCTCCTCTCACCGCCTTGAGTGACGACAGGACGTGGCCCGACGGCCTTGCGTAGGAGTGTCGGGGATCGAATGTCATTAGACGATCTCTCCGACATTCCATAAAAGCGCGAAAGGGACCGCTGTTGGTTTTAGTGAGTATTCCGGTTGCATAGGCGACCGGCAAGTCCCACACACCCCCTCGTCTGGTACCGGCGGGGGGTAGTGCGTAAATTGCATTTTCACAGCGTTAACAAAAAAAAAAAATAAAAAAAATGGTTTCCGTACCCAAAGGGTAAAAACGGGACCCTATTACTAAGACTTCGTTGTCTGTCCGTCCGTCTGTCTGTCACCAGGCCATCTCAAGAACTGCGATAGCTAGACAATTGAAATTTTTACACATTATGTATTTTTGTTGCCACTATAACAACAAATACTAAAAACAAAATAAAATAAATATTTAAGGGGGACTCCCATACAGCAAACGCGATTTTTATAGATAATGGTACGGAACCATACGTGCGCAGCTCCGACTCGCACATTGCCGTTTTTTTTCTAAAATATAAGGCTAAAAAAGCATTTCTGCAGTATGTAATTTTTTTCACAAATCCTAATAAGCACTTTAAACAGTACATTTATATAGACATCTGAGCATACTTATACGTTCAAACACTCAAAGTATTCAAGTACTTTATGTACTGTGTTAAGTATGTGAGAGCTCGAATAATGTCTTCGTTAACTCGTAAATGCGTAGGATGAAAGTACTTAAAAATATTGGAAGGATGTACTTTTACGTTGAACGAGGCCTTACTGTATACATTAATATATCATGATTTCCAATCCTTACTAATATTATAAATGCGAAAGTAAGTTTGTTTATTTGTTTGTTTGTTGCTACGCTTTCAGGCTTAAACCACCGAACCGATTTAAAAAATTCTTTCACCAATGCTAAAGCTATAATATCAGGGAGTAACATAGGCTATATTTTATACCAGTATTCCCACGAGAACGAGAAATACACGCGTAAGGCGTCTGAAACCGAATCGAAGCGAGGGCGGGTTCCTAGTTAGATTATAAAAATGGCCTCTTTTACCATCGTACCTACGTAGTGCAAATAGTTTTGGCAATAGTTTTATTAGCAACCAACTGTCTGATCAAACCTTCTGTAATGGTTAACTTGACGGCATCAGATAGAGTTGGCCCAAATCAATGAAAACTGTTAGTCATCTTTTACTGCACCCACAATCAATGCAAAGATTGATAATAATCGTAGCCTCCATCACATAGTTTAACTAATTCTGGACAAGTATGAATAAACATATTAGAAGTTAATATAATCATCCAGAAACCCAGCGAGGATTAAGTAAGCCTGCTCCATCACAAAACGAACAAAATCAAGGTTTACTTTGACCATGCATGTTATGAGTTTATGGGAAAATATCTTCAAAAATAAATCCACCCAATTACTTGGGACAAATATCGGATGATATGGAACAAATATAATGCATCCAATAAATTGGCAACTAATATCACAGCTGTTTATAAATTTACTTAGCTTAAAAGCTTATGCGAAGGCTTTCAGTATTATTGGTATTCTAGGGTAGTTTGGGGCCAGTAATGTTTGCTTTGGGCAAACGAAATATTTGTTTAATTTAAACATGGATACATTGAGTTTTTGGATTAATGAGAGGGTCAGTTTTCAAAGTGCTTTGTTTGTATTAAAAGCTTAGTCACGAACGGGCTAGATGGTATTAATTATGAATTTAATTTCAATCATATGTTAAACTAACCTCTCCAGATACTTTCGTGTTTATTCTAAATTGATTTCCAAACTTAAAGATGATATTTTGTGTTCACTGCTTCTTGGCCTCTGTAAAAATATTTTATTGGGGCAATTTTTCTTCTCAGTCCATACACATTCCACTAGAAGAAAACTACTACAAAGTACTAGAAAAAAAATTCTCGTTCATTGAACATATTAAAACTGTAGGTGAAAAAGTAAAACGGAATTTTTATGCACTTACTAGAATTTCAACTTCCACCTAAGGACTTCGTTATAATACTCTTAAAATTATATATGCAGCCACGTATCTGGTATCTGTTATGGTGCACCAGCTTGGGCTGATCGTGCCACCATAGGCGCGGCTTGGCGTAAATTACTACAGAGACAACGATTAGCGCTAATATTCCTGTGTAAGGTATACTAAACAGCACCGAAGCCTTGCCAGTACTTATAGGTGTACACCCGATCGACTTGAAGATACAAAGGCGTGCGTCAATGTATTATTCTACTAGAGAAAACATGATTAACAATTTTCTTTTCCCACGCAATCGTAATAAAATTACTAGACTTACACCGCAATCCGTCGTGTACGATGAGCTCCTGACCGAATGGCAGGAAAGGTGGGATTCAACAACAAAGAGTCGTCATCTGTATCTATTCTTTTCATCTGTTCGTGAACGTCTAGAGAAAAGTTGGCTGGAAATAGACTATTATGTAACCCAATTCCTTACAATTATTCTATTTTGAACTAGTACCTTCACTATTTTATCAATGTTCGACCTCAAACTCCAATTTTAAACAAACAGCTCACCACATTCTTTAGGAGTGCATTCTCTGGCGTAACGAGCAGGACCTAATGTTAGACAATCTGCAAGTCACGTCTGGGGTAGTATAGGTAGTAGTACTATACGGACCTTATAGCAACTCAAGAAAATTGCCGTGCGTTCAGGCGTTTTTGCCATATCTACTATTGCAACCAATCGTAAAGGTTATATATAGGTCCCTTAAGCTATATTAAATCCGTGTTTCTATACTGCTGCGCTTCACATAGTTGTACATCCCCTTATTAACTGGCTTATTAGCCTACTTTGCTTCATGTCTCCCGCTTTGCATAGGAGGGAAGTGCAATCTTTCCAACTCCTCCTGTTTTTCTTTTCTAATTAAAGTTGTTGCGGGTTCCAAGACAATTAAAAGCATTTCTCGGGACTTCCTGAGGGTCGAGCCTCAGTGTCTTATACGGAGACCACTGTAGATCCTGGCTCACAGGAGTTACAGCGGTGGGAATGTGTGGTGGGATTAGTCCCAATAAAAAAAAATACATTCCACTGCTCTGAGCTCGGGACTTCTAAATAACGAGAGAGAAATTGATCCATAGTTGATCAGTGGAGTTGGCATAGTGTGTTGAGTTTACCTAGTTTTTGGGCAATATATAATTAATATACTTTTAGAGGTCTTTGCATATTTTTTTTTTATCAATGGCGGATTTGTTTTAAATTATTTTATTAATTTAATTATTTTTGACGTTTACTTGACTATTATACATAAATGAGTTATGATAGTGAAAACTTCTATAGACAGGTTTGGATAGGAAATAAAAGCATGTTAGTCAAAAATATGATCAAATTACGTGTTAACACTAATACTAAGTCTGTAGCTATGTCAATGCCACTATATCTGTACTCAAAACTAGATAAATATCATGATATCTGATGTTTACGCGAGCATTACACATTGTAAATTTTACTAATTTTCTGTATCGAGTAGATAATTATAAATGTCTGTAATAACGATTACTTGTTGGACGTGAGACACCTTAGTCCACCCGTGACCATGAATGCTGCAAAGTGTTCGAAACGTCGGGCAATCATAAATCAAATACAAACGCGATATAATCCGTAAAAGTAGTTTTTATTTACAATAGATAAATATCATTATCATCATTCATTATTTCAGCTCGTATACATCCCACTGTTGGGCCCGAGCCTCCTCCACAAAAGGTGGGAGATTGACCTTATTATATCATGGTCAGACAGGTTGATATAGGGTTTCTGTTTTGAGTTTTCCTTCTCATGCATATATGTTATATGCGTATTGTATCCCTCAGTCGTCTTTTAAGACATCCACGGGCAAGATAGGAAGTGGTGAATTGTATTAGTACTCCGTCACCACACGGAAAAGATAGATATAAAAAGATTTAATTTACAAATTTCAATTTAATCAAACAATTGATTTAAATATCCGAAAATAACAACTGTTTGTTCATAGTTTTAAATTTTTACTTCCGTCGACAGTCCTCATTACTGTTCTTTTTTTATTCACTTGATTGTTTTAATTTTACTTTTAATTTAATTAATTTCAACATCTCGGATGCTTTGAATTATGAACTAGGACTAGGCAATTTCATGTTCTAATAATCATTATAATTATTATAATATTAACAACGTTTTTTTACAAAATGTCTCTATAACAATTTTAAATTAATAACTGAGCACTACATTGGGCCTACCTTCGCGCGAGCTGATGTAGTACCCGATGTGGGGGAACATCAGGTACTACATCCATCGGGTGCTCCATGTTCTCGTCATCCATCATCCATGAGATATACTCAAATATTTAAACAAATTATAAAAGTTTTAAATCTACAGTCATCATCATCATCATTGCAGCTCACATACGTCCCATTGTTGGGCTCGGGCCTCCTCCACAATGGAAGGGAATTTGACCTACTATACCATGATGGTCAGACATGTTGGTATAGGGTTTTATTTCGAGTTTTCCGTCTCTTGTACAGATCTTATGTGCATATTATATCCTATAGTCGTCTTTTACGACATTCACGGGCAAGATAGAGAGTGATGACACGGAAAAAAATTTACAGTATTAGTTATTAATTTGGTCGTACAAAAATAAAAAAGGCTGCTCTGCTTTTTCTGTAATAATAATAATTTGTTGAATGTCAAATACTTTATATACTGCATAGTATGTGTTTGAGTTAATTAACTGTGTACAGGAAGTAAAATGAATGTTCTAAGATTTACTAACATAGTGCATATATCGAGCAAGTACATCTATATATCGCTCTAGCGACCATTGAATTATTAAGACTGAAAACAATGCGATGCCAAGTACTTACTCGTAACAATATCATATAAAAAAACATTATTTTCATCGTCACCGCTACTAAAAAATCCTACCGTGACCATGAAAGCTGAAAATTATTCATTCCAAACGTCGGAGTAGTAAAACCAAATTCAAATTGCGATAAATTCCGTAAAAGTTATTTAATAAAATATTATTTTCATAAAAGTTAAAGTTGAAAGTCAGCGATTATAAAATTAGTACAACTGTCGAGACTTGATTAGCCGATTCAGTCTATTTTGCTTAATAAATTCCACTTTGAGTACCGAATCAAATAATTCTTATTCTAGTGGTGCCAAGGGGACATTTGTCAACATTCCTGACAGTACTTCGAACAGGAGAATGCTTTCAAAAGATATTGCTTTATTTATTGAGTCAGTTTAGACAATAGAGTAATAAATTTAGCAATGGTTTCCATTTCAAGAACTGAGAGAATATGATTTTCATGTTATTATTTTTAAATAATTTCCTAGTTTTTAAAATGGAATATGTATACAATTACAGAAAATAAGACGTTGCGGGAAATGGAAAAAAGAAGATAGATACTAGAGAAGTAATGATAACGAAAGATGCTCGGAGTATCGTGGACGGAGTTTCGAACGAATGTTTCGATACTTCAAGAACTCGGAGGCAATCGTTCATCAAGCATCACCGGCGTTTATTTTCTGTAGTCCAATCTCGCATACTTATATCTTCAGACATCTTTCTCAACATGATAGCCAGTCCATAAAAAGACTTGTTGTTCTAGGCAAGATGAGTACTAGACTGCGTGGGAGGTCACTAGTGCGATGGACCGACCAGATTAAGTCTGCTGTGGTTGGTCCTTTAAACGAATGTAATAGAATGAACTCAAATAGAGAAGACGGCGAGACGTCATGAAGCGCATAACGTTAGCCTCAAGGTGAGGTGTATCATGTATCATGTAGGCATGATGATCACGATCCTTCTGCCTAGAATGTACCGGCTAAGAAGAAGAAAGAGGACATTTAACCGATTATTTGGCAATAAAGATAGGAGAGTATGAAAACGTGGCAAGTAACACAATATTCTTTTTAAAACTTAAACGTTGGTGACACGCAGACCAAATTAAATACTTATAAGATGGGGAGGCTATATCAGATATCAGGAGATAAAAGCATTTTCGTGTCTCTGGAGACACTTGGGAGTACTTCAATAGAATGTAATAGATACTATAAGATGTTGATTGGTCATTCAATATTAATTATTTATTATGAAAGTACTCTTCGTCTGTAATAGTTCGTGTAATATATATATTATGGTTATTTTTGGATAATACTCGCGTTAACCTAAGAAGTAATTTTCTCTATTTACTGCAATAAGTATGCATTAATCAATCAGCTTATTAACGACCTCTTTTGAGCATAGGTGATCTAAAATGGATAATGCCATAATTATCTATACTAATATTTAAAGTTGAAGAGTTTGTTTGTTTGCACGCGCTAATCTCAGGAACTACTGATCCGATTTGAAAAACTCTTTCAGTGTTAGATAGCCAATTTAAGGAAGTATATAGGCTATATATCATCACGCTAAGACCAACAGGAGCGGAGCACCAATGAAGAATGTTTAAAAATCGTTTTGTTTTTTCGTTTTTTCGTTTTGACGAAGGTGACGTGCACGTCGGTGGGTTGCGGGTGTGCGAATTTACGCCCCTCTGTCGCCCCGGACGGAGTGGTGCGACGAGCGCGCCAACCGCAATCCATGCCCAAACAAAAAAAAAAGTAGTTTTATTTACAATTTGCTTATAGTAGTTTAAAATCCCTGCCATTGGGAAAATGGGTTGAGTCCATCAGTAAGACATAACTGAGCTGAGCTCCGTGTGGTGACGGAGTAAGAATACAATTCACCACCCTATCTTACCCGTGGGTGATCGTACGAGACAACCAAGGCATTTTAAACTCATATAACATCTATCTGAGAGAAGTAAAACTTGGCATAAAACCCTATACCAACACGTCTGCCCAGCATGATATAGTAGGTCAATTACCCTTCCATTATGGAGGAGGCCTGAGCCCAACAGTGGGACATATATGGGCTGAGATAATGATGAGCTGAGATAATGAAATAATACAATTTTGTAATCCCTACGTAATATACATTCACAAAACGTTTAATTTAAACAAATTAAAATGCTCAAAACAGTTTCTGTGTGGTGACGGAGTAAGAATACAAATCACCACTCCCTATCTTGCTCATAGATATCGTAAAAGACGGCTAAGGGATATAATACATATATAACATCTATGCAAGAGAAGGAAAACTCAAAATAAAACCCTATACCAACCTGTCTGACCAGCATGGTATATTAAGGTCAATTTCTCTCCTATTGTGGAGGAGGCTCGAGCCCAATAGTGGGACGTAAATGAGCTGAAATGAATGAATGCATGAAGGAAAATGTCCATTTTCTAATGTCGGAATCTATACCAATAAATAAAATTGGAGTGTCTGTTTGCAATATCAAAATAATAGGCTTTTTTCATGCTCACACGGTTATTTGCACTATACATATGCCTAAAATATACTTTATATTTTTTTGTCTGTCTGTCTGTCTGTTTGTTCCGGGTAATCTTCAAAACGGCTGGACCGATTTCAAAAATTCTTTCACCAATGGAAAGCTATAATATCAGGGCGTAACTTAGGCTATATTTTATCCCGGTATTCCCACGGGTCTGTCTGTTTGTTCCGGGTAATCTTCAAAACGGCTGGACCGATTTAAAAAATTCTTTCACCAATGGAAAGCTATATTATCAGGGCGTAAACTAGGCTATATTTTATCCCGGTATTCCCACGGGCACGGGAACTACGTGGGAAAGACGACTGAAACCGAAGCGAAGCGAGGGCGGGTTGCTAGTTGTGAAATAAAAATGCAGTCGATTTCACTTGCAAAAATGTACTTGTGTTCATACACTAAATGTTATCATAAGCAATACAATCCATAAAATTGAAATAAAAAAACAGCACATACAATTGGTAAACAATAAAATAAATGAAATTTCCAAATTTACGATTTACCGATATTCAACGTGGTAAATAAAGGTCGAGTTTTCTAATAAAATATACATAAAAAACGAAATTGTTCATTATTTCTAATGTTCTTTTCTGGTTGGTTTTTGTAAAGAATTTATCATGCAATTGTTGTTGGGTACGGGTATATATATAATATACTAGCTTCTACTCGCGACTTGATCCGCGTGGTAAAGATACATTGTGCTAACGCTAACTTCAACCTAAGACTTTGTTTACGTAGAAGATGAAAATATTTTTCAAGAATACGATTCTGTTACACATGATTTTTGAGAAAACTTAGTCATTTACGCAGCGGAAGCTCTCAAAAGGAAAAAGAAACCCGATTTTGAAACATTGTTCATTGGTGCTCCGCTCCAGTTAGTCTTAGCGTGACAATGCCTATAGCCTTTCTTGATAAATGAGCTAACACTAAAAGAATTTTTCAAATCGGACCAGTAGTTCCTGATATTAGCGCGTTCAAAGAAACAAACTCTCGAGCTTTATATTTATACTAGCAACCCACCCCCGCTTCGCTTCAGTTTCAGTCGCCTTGCCCCGCGTAGTTTCTATTCCCGTGGGAATGTCGGGATAAAATATAACCTATGTTACTCCCTGAAGTTACAGTTTTCTATTGGTGAAAGTATTTTTGAAATCTGTTCAGTGATTTAAGCGTGAAAGCGTAACAAACAAAGAAACAAATAAACAAACTTACTTTCGCATTTATAATATTAGTAAGGATTAGTATAGAATATAAATTATTATCATCACAAAGGCTCATACATGTCACGCAGCTGGCGAGACCAGCTCCTTTTCTACAATAGGTAATTAATTGACTCACCGTGCTGCTCAGACCGGGTTACATAGAATTTTATTTCAAGTTTTCCATCTCTTACAACTGTACGTTTCCAGCGATCAGTTCGCCAATGCACGTGCAGGATCTGGAATAAACTACCTACTGTTTTCAGAGTGCTGTGATGTGTTATTTTTTAAACAAGTTTTAAGTTTTTTTTTTTTTTTTATGGGTGGTATGCGCACGCGCGGTCCAATCCATCCGAGGCGATGAAAGGACGGCGCGCGGGCCCGCAACCCACCCGCACCCACGTTACCTCGTTGTTGGGCCGACCACCGAAGCAGATGTGACTTGTCGTCAGTGGTCGGCCCGACGGAATACCCTTTCGGGTAACGTCACCTCTCGACGTACTGGGACGTCGGTCGCCGTCGCGCGGTCAGCCTCTCTGCGGGTGACGGACAATTCCCTGGTCCGATCACCCGCGGCCTCGGCTAGGGCGGCATTAGGCGCAGATACTCGCGCCTACGCCGCCCGAGTCGCCGGCGGCGGAACGTGTCGCCACGTTAGGGAGCGGCCTAGCTGTACCTCTAGTATTGCATAGGTCCATGTGAGGCAGTATCACTTAGCATGAGCTGCTTGCCACCATCAGTAATAAAAAAATACATTCACATATATGTTATCTGCATTTTATATGAGGAAGAGAGGGAGTATTCTTCCACCATCCAAAATAAATTATACCATTTTTTTGGTTACGGACATGGTCGGCGCGCTCCTCGCACCACTCCGTCTGGGGCGACAGAGGGGCATAAGCACGCACACCCGTAACCCACCCGTGACGCGTCGCCTTCGTCGTTGGACCGACTACCGGAGCAGGGTGACTTGAGGTCAGTTGTCGGTCCGACGGAATACCCGTGGAGGAGTACCCTCTTCTCGACCGACGTCCCCCCCTCGGGGAAGACGTCGGTCTTTCCTCACGCGGTCGGTCTCTCGGCGAGTTACGGACTAACTCCCCGGTCCAGTCACCCGAAAATAAATTATACCTAAATAATATTCAATATCTTCACAATTCATGTAGTGTAAATATCTAAACTCTATACAAATAAATAAAATTCAAGTGTTTCTTTATAATGTCAAAATACTGGGCTTTTTCATGCTCACACGGCTACTTGCACGACACCTATGACTAAAATACAGTTTAAAAAAAATTTTGTCTCTCTGTCTTGTCTGTTTGTTTGAGGTAATCTTCAACACGGCTGGACCGATTTTGTTAATATTATATATATATATATATATGTACCGGCTGGTACATTTATTCTTGATTTTGAAATAAATAGTCTTGAGATCGGTAATAATTTTGTGTAATTACTGTATTACAATACGATTTATAATAGATAATAATGGTTGTTACAAGTTAAAAGGCTGGTGCTGGTATTTTATATAAACGTTGTTAAACAAGATGTCGGGCCGAATGAATGCTCGGTAATCGTCGGCGCAGATCGGTAGTTTAGATGCCACGCGTAGGCGATAGATGGCGTGACACGTTCTCAGCGTGAACATATATATATATATATATATATATATATATATATATATATATATATATATATATATATATATATATATATATATATATATATTATTATCAGGTAGCTATCTATATAAAGAGTAACTTAGGCTATATTTTATCCCGGTATTCCTACAGGAACGGGCACTACGCGGATAAGGCAACTGAAACCGAAGCGACGCGAGCGGGTTGCTAGTATTGAATAGATAACATTAGTCATTTACAACATATTTTTATAGGATTTGGTGGTAGATAAGCAAATAGGCCATCTGTTTATTATAACTGCCGATTGGGCACTACAGCAATACTAAGCGTAAATTACTTTCTACCGTAATAGAAAAAGGATTTGAAGCAATGGAATAGAGACAGGATTGGAGAGATTTGAATTGCTGCTATTCAAACGTCAATATTTCAAGAGAATATGATGCTGATGATGAATCATCATCAATAAAGGTATACAACCTACTACTGGGCTGGAGCCTTCTCCATGATATGCGGACAATAGACCCACTATACCATGCTGGTCAAGTGCGTTGCTATATGGTTTCATTTCGATTTTTCCATTTTTTGCGTAGATGTAATTTCACCTGCAAACGTTATGATCTTCAACAATACGTTTTCAGCGATCATTTCTCCCACGTACGTGCAAGCTCTGGAATTAACTACCTGCTGCTGTGTTTCCCGAGCGCTATGACATGTCCTATTTTAAATGAGGTTTAAGAAGAGTATTTTCTTCATGGTAGGCAACGGCCCGGCTGTGCCCCTGGTATTGCAAAGGTCCATGTGCAGCAGTTTCACTTACCATCAGGTGTGCTGCTTTTTCGTTTACCACCGCCGGCAATAAAAAAAATGTGGGTGTATCATATCCCTTAGTCAACTCTTAAGATATTCACGACCACGATTGGGAATGGTGAAATATAATTTTATTAAATTCACCATACTATACCACACTGGTCAGACAAGTTGATATATCGTCACCTGCCGAGAGGCCGACCGCGCGATGAAAGACCAACGTCCTCTCCTAGGGGGGACGTCGGTCGAGGAGAGGGTACTCCTCAGGGTTTATGCCGTCGGGCCGACCACTGACGATAAGTTACCCTGCTCCGGTGGTCGGTCCAACGACGAAGGCGATGTGTCACGGGTGAGTTACGGGTGTGCGTGCTTACGCCCCTCTGTCGCCCCGGACGGAGTCGTGCGAAGAGTGCGCCGACCGCAACCCACCGCGATATGTCATGTGTCTTTTACTTACGCATTGAAGTTTTAAAAACAATCTGATACTATCATCAAAGGCTTGGAGTAATGCTGTCCTGAGATTATAAATTTGTAGATATACGGATGCTTGGATTTCGTAAAAGACGAGAAGTTAAATGAAGAAAAACTAACGGTGTAAATATTGCGCTCGAAACCCTTAATCCTTTCCGTGTGGTGACGGAGCATTTCACCACTCCCTACCCTACCCGTGGATATCGTAAAAGACGACTAAGAGATATAATATGCACATAAGATCTATGTAAGAGAAGGAAAACTCGAAATAAAACCCTATACCAACATATCTGACTGGTATAGTAGGTCAGATTCCCTCCCATTGTGGAGGAGGCCCAAGCCCAACAATGGGACGTATGTGGGCTGCGATGATGAAGTAACCCGAACAAAAATGTTAACTACTAGAATGTTATATCAAGATAGTGTTAAAACATTTACACCAAGAATTGGAAATCAATTTATCCAATCCAGGCAATCTTATAAACATACAGTAGAATTCATATATAACGACGTCGCTTATAACGACTAACCGTTTTTAACGACGATAATGTTTACTCAAGTTAGGTTTCATAGTTAGGTACTGAGAAAATATAACCGTTTAGTGCGACTCCGGTTTAAACGACAAACTGCTTAAAGCGACCATTTTTTGTGATTAATACGTCCGGTTAAAACGACGCGCAATGTTATGTTTATACAACCTACGCACCAATACTTTGGCGCCCCAACTTCATCCCGCCCCGTGCGCTTCACCTTTCCTTATTGGCGCGCGTAAATCACAGTTAGTGTTTGTCACTTGTTATGAAAACTTCTTAAAGTTCGACAAAATGAGTTCTGTGAAGCGAAAGTGTTTTACAATTGAAGAAAAAGTGCAATATTACACCGATTAGAAGGCGGTGAATCAAATGTAACTCTCGCGAAGGAGTTTGGCGTGTGCATAATTATGTATTCGTAGGTTAGGTACTTAAGTACTTAAGAAATAATCCTACCGTTTTGTACGTCATCCGGCTAGTACGACATAGTATCGCCGGTCCCTTAAAGGTCGCTATATCCGGATTCTACTGTAATTAAAAACCGCACCAACCAAAAATTACATTCAAAATCAGAACAATCATTGGTGGATCGTAAAAATAAATCCTCGCCAGAATCAAATTAATGGACCTCGTTTTGAAATATTGCTAATTAAATGTTAACATATGTGTAGTCAATAAACCTTCTATTTGTATATTAAATTGCGATGTTAACTCATTGCTAACCTTGGTTTAATTTTAAACTTTTTTTCAATTCTCACTCTACCACCTCCTCCAAGGCGATAACGTGATTACTAAAACGTTGATCGAGATTCCCAATATCTATACCAATAAATAAAATTGGTGTGTCTGTTTGTAATGTCAAAATAATAGGCTTTTTTCATGCTCACACGGTTATTTGCACGACACCTATGCCTAAAATAACAATTAAATTTTTTTGTCTGTCTGTCTGTTTGTGCCGGGTAATCTTCAAAACGGCTGGATCGATTTCAAAAATTCTTTCACCAATGGAAAGCTATAATATCAGGGCGTAAACTAGGCTATATTTTATCCCGATATTCCCACGGGAACGGGAACTACGCGGGTAAAACGACTATAACCTATAACCGAAGCGAAGCGAGGGCGGATTGCTAGTCTTAAAATAATTAAAAAAAAATACCATTTAAATAAAATTATTATAACGGGTTTTATCGTTTGTATTTGACTTTTGATTGCCCGACTTTTCGTCGGACAATCAACATTTTCTGCATTCATGGTCACGGGCGGTCTAAGATCTCTCACGTCCAACAAATCGTTGCTGTTACAGACATTTTTATCCACCCGCTATAGAATAAGTTATTAATATTTGACCCACATTTTGATACAAAGTTATTACCACGGCAAAAATAAAATAATTCTAAAAGAATATACCTACATCGTTTTTGGTCAGTAATTATTAATTTAGTCAGTAAATTTTGTACTATTGCTGAAAAGTGATCGAAACGTCAAGAAATAAAAAATCAATCACAAACGCGATAAAATCCGTAGAAAATATTTTATTTACAACTAGCAACTCGCCCTCGCTTCGCTTTGATTTCAGTCGCCTTACCCGCGTAGTGCCCATTCCCGTAGGAATACCGGCATAAAATATAGCCTATGTTACTCCCTGATATTATAGCTTAGCATAGAGTTTTTGGAATCGGTTCGGTGGTATAAGCGTGAAAGCGTAACAAACAAACAAACTTACTTTCGCATTTATATTATTAGTAAGGATGTGTAAATATTCGCGTAAACATCAGAAATCATTATTCACATTTAATTTTTACTTTACCATGTATCTGACTTTCAGTTTAATATATTCTGAGAAAGAGAAGGTCACTTACCTGAAAATAAAATAAAATTGTTGATTACATCGGGGTTCATAGCTTAATCGAGTAATGTTTTAACATCTTCGTAATGAAATTTAAAAAAGTTCATTTATATAAAAGATTTAAACCACTTTATTAGATTTATATAACTTAACTAGCAACCCGCCCTCGCTTCGCTTCGGTTTTAGTCGTTTCACCCGCGTAGTTCCCGTTCCCGTGAGAATACCGGAATAAAATATAGCCAAGTTTACGCGCTGATATTATAGCTTTCCATTGATGAAAGAATTTTTGAAATCGGTCGAGCTGTTTAGAAGATTACGCGGAACAAACAGACAGACAGACAGACAGACTGACAAAAAATTTTTAATCTGTATTTTAGGCATAGGTGTCGTGCAAATAATCGTGTGAGCATGAAAACAGCCTATTATTTTGACATTATAAAGACACACTCCAATTTTATTTATTGGTATAGAAGATAACTACGTTTTATGGAGTTTTAGATTTATATAACTTAGACTAGCTGACCGAAAAGATTTTGTTCTGTTAGATAAAGATTTGACATATAGTCAAATTTATCTAAATCAAAAAGCAAAATCACAGAGAAATATTCCTCAATCACGGAACCTCAACCACTTTGCACAAAGCCAGGTAAATAGGGTGTAGGCCGACAATCCCGCGAACCGGGATCACAGTTGCTAATTCAATTAACGGGACGCAGGACGCACTATTACTGGATTGTTACGTCACCGGGATTTATTTGCTACCGTCGATGTTAAATATGGGGTAACTTGCAGGTTTAGGTCGAGTTGATTAGAATTGTTAGATATTCTGTTACATAAATTAAAGGAAATAAGTACTAGATGACTTGGTGGACTTCGTATCACCTACAATTGAATTATATAAAAGTACAGTCAGGAATTTCTGAAATGTAAAAACAGCATTATCGATATTTAATTAACTATCTTTGGCAAATTATTTCATCGTCATAATTTAGGCTATCGCTGTCCATTACACGACTTAAACTGCCTTCATGTTTCGGTGGCAAGTATGGTCATATGCCGCCTGCATACGATGACGCCCAGTAATCTTCACGAGCTTGTCGGTCCACCTAGTGGGGGTCGTCCTTTTTTTTATGGGTGGGCTATGGTAAGCGCACCTGCGGTCCATTCCGTCCGGGGCGGCGAAAGGACGGCACGCGGGCCCATAACCCACCCTTACCCACGTCGCCTTCGTCGTTGGGCCGACTGCCAGTGCCAAGTTACCTACTTGTCCTCGGTGATCGGCCCAACAGAATATTTATTCGGGATGTATGTGTGGGGGTGTGGGAGTCATCCTCCATTGCGTTTTCCGATACGTGATCGCCGTTCGACAACATTAACCCTATTTATTAAAATATTTGAATAACACTATTTGCCATTAATATCCACCTAAGGTAAGTAGCACCAGTAGTTGACCATTTAAGAGCATAAAAATTCCTTTATTATTGCTAAATCTTAATTTTCATCCGAATTCAATTAGGCTTTCTTTTTCTGAGCTCTTAAAAGACGACAAGGGATATGATATGTATGTATCGTCTATGCAAGAAAAGAAAAATTGTCAAAATAACCTATGCCTCTCGGAGCAACGTAGTAAAGTGATCTATTTCCCTTTCATTATAGAAAAGTTTCAAGTCCCAGTAGTGGGACGTATATGCGAAGATTAATCACAAGATCTGCATAGTTTGTAAAGGTTTGGTCAAATTGTCTTATTTGTACAAATATTACTCACGTAGCGTAGTATTTGTAAATATTCATCGGACATATATTGTAAAATCAATCATTGTTTGTCCCGGGATAGCAGTTCGTTAGTGGCGGTAATGAAATCGGACACAATACGTGACGTCACGATCTGCCCATTGTACGCTCGTTGGGTTGCCAGGGAATGTTTTATTTTGTCCAATAATATCGTTAATATTTGACTGACTGAAACATTACCTCTGCTTATATACGTTACACTGCTTTTTTTTTGTGGGCTATGGTATGCACTCGCGCAGTCCGCTCCGTCCGGGGCGATGAAAGGACGGCGCGCGGGCCCATAACACACCCGTACCCACGTCACCTCGTTGTTGGGCCGACCATCGGCGCAGAGGTGACTTGTCATCAGTGGTCGGCCCGACGGAATACCCTTTCTGGTACCCTCACCTCTTGACGTCCTGGGACTTCGGTCACCGTTGCGCGGTCAACCTCTCTGCGGGTGACGGACAATTCCCCGGTCCTATCACCCGTAGCTTCAGCTAAGGCGGCATTAGGCGCAGATACTCGCACCTGCGCCGCCCGAGTCGCCGGCGGCGGAACGTGTCGCCGAATAGGAGCTCTACTCGCACACGATCCGCCGCCTCCTTCCGTGAGATTATTTATACATTACACTGTTGGGCTTCAGTCTCCTATATATTGGGAGAGAAATTGACTTATACTAAGGTGGTCAGACGAGTTGGTATAGGATTTTATTTCGAGTTTTCTTCTGTTAGATATTCTACGTGAGCTATGCTGCGTAAGATAAGCTACGTATTATATACTTTTGTTGTTGTTTACGATGACACGCATGGGCTGAAAGGGTGAGGGGTGATGATCTTTATCCCTAATTCGCCGCTACAAATATTTATACCATTTATTATATATATATTATTACTATAACCTCATAACGAGGCTCAAAGTCGCTCAGTGTGCTGTGGAGCAGGCTATGCTCGGGATTTCTCTGCGATATAGAATCCGAAATATGGAAATCCGTAGAAAAACGGGTGTTGCACAAGGTGGGAAGCACAAAGAATTAGTACGCTGAAGTGGCTATGGGCAGGACACATCGCTCGACGAACCGACAACTGCTGGGGAAGAAAGGTTCTCGTGTGGCGACCACGTATTGGACGAGGCAGTGTAGAACGTCCCCCCTCCCACTAAGTGGACCGACAACCTGGTGAAAGTTGCTGGGCATCGTTGGATACAGGCGCCACAAGACCGCACTCTGTGACCGCACATGACAGAAACTACGTCCAGCAGTGGACAATAGGCTGAAATGATGATGAACCTGTAACCAATTTTTACACTTATGATTTTGCAGGTAGATGAGAATAGAATTTATTGTGGTCTTTCTTTATCCGTGGGTGGCTTAACAGAGACTTAGGAATGTACGCATATAACGTCAATTTCAAGAGTGGAAAAATATAAAATTCTAGTCCCACCCGCTTGGAGCAAATTATTGCCAGAGTAAATCATCATCATCATTACCGCTCATAGCACAACTGCTTGGCGTAAGGTTTTACGTCGAGTTTTCTTCTCTTTTGCTCTTATGTTACCTACATATAATTACCCTTGGTCGTCTTTTACGTCAACGATAGATAAGAAAGGAGGGTTGTATTCTTGTATAGTCGTCACAATTTAAAGAAGCATGTCTCTGTATTTGTGAAGGGAAGAATAATCTATAGACAAAACAAGAATTTAAAAAATATAACTCGCAAAAAATAAAATTGAGATATCAGCAGGCCTTAATTTAAAATTGAATGAAAATATTAAAAGTATTTTATCGCGTTTGTATTTGATTTTTGATTGCCCGACACTTGCAACACTTCCGTTCATGGGCGGACTAGGTGTCTCTCACCCAACAAGTCATGGTTGTTATAGAAATTTGTATCTACCCGCTACAGAATTAGTTATTAAATTTTGACCCGCATTTTAATATAAATTTATTGCTAGTACAAGACAATGATTCTATATGAAAAAAAAAATTAAAATTGTTTTTGGTTTGTAATTATTAAACATTTAATTTGTAGTGTACTGTTATAATGACAATTTATTAATTTAAATTTATAAAATCAATGAATAAATCTAAAAAATAATATACTACCACCCGATCGGAACGCAGTCACACTGAGAAACGCCACACGTCGTGCAAACAAAAATCAAATATAAACGCGAAAAAATCCATCAAATAGATTTATTTATAATGTAATACATACTCGCGTAAACATCAGAAATCATTAGAATATTAGAAGTTATTATTATCAAATGTGAAAATTTATTTAGAATTAAATAAAAAATAGCAACTACTACATTTGTCAAATCGAATTTAAATATATTACCTAAATAATTCGTATGTAAGTCGTAATCAATGAAATCCTTCTTAAAAGTTCACAGTCGAAAGATCCTTCGTCTCGTAAGTGCGTTTCATCATTTAACTAGATAAAAGGAACCCCCAAATCATACGCATCCGTCAAATTTTGCAAAGATCACGGGGCTTCACCGGAATCCCCTAACGAATTGAAAATCCCTCGATTTCGAGGAAAAATCAGTAATCTGGCAACGTTGATCTTTTGCTACTTTATTGGCTTTTTTATTGGTTGGCCTCTCGGGAGTTGAAAGGTTTTAAACGAACTCTGAATATTTACACGATTTATTGTTAATGTAGATTGATTTTGTTTCTGTATTATTTTAGAAAGGTAAACAGTGCGAAAAATTCAATTTCTGGGTAATTTTGCTAAAGCTTAGCAATATTATATTTCTATACATATAAATAAAGTTGGAGTGTCTGTTTGTAATGTCGAAATAGTAGAAACGCGGTTATTTGCACAATACCTATGCTTAAAATAGTTAAAAAATTACTGTCCGTCTTCAAAACAGCTTAGCCGCTATTGATAATATTTTTCTATCATATAGCTGTTAATATAAGGAATATTTGGATATAATAAGGAAAGAAGAATGGATAAGAAATATTAGGATATATTTGTTTCCGGTATTCCCAAGGAAACAGGAACTACGCGGATGAACGGGCATTTGCGAGTATTTAAGTAATACTCGTGTATATTTATTATATACAAATTGAACTCCTTATTAGCCTAACTGACAACAATGTACACATTTTTTACGTTTCTTGTATGTTGGATAAATTATAAAAAAGCGATAATAGATATAGCTCCTAATACATAGTACTAAAATTGTGTGGTGAAACATGGTTATATTTACCCTCTTATTTCACCCTTCAAGAAATAATGCCTAAGACTGTAAATAAAACTAAAATACAAGGATTATTTATGGATGACCCGATAAATACTTGTTCCTCTTTTACATATACCTTTTATGCCGACAACGTGGGGTGAAATTTTAATTCCCATAACTCAGATCCAAACGAGACACCAAATAGCTTTCAAATCACATATTTCTCTAGTAATATATTCCTGTTAAGAAACGCCTTTTAAAAGAAACCTTACAATAAAAGGCTTCTAACAAAAATCTGGGACAACCGTTCCACCTTTGAGTTCTGCCATAAATTCTTCTAAAATATATTATTGTGACGTCACACGTCTCATTTCGTAGCGAAATATTCACAGCTATAATTTCGACCGATTCTTATACGCATTTCAAGTAAATTCGTAGTGATGTAATTCGAACCGTGTACAGTAACCATCAAGATTGCTTTCCGTTTGTTTATTCGTCTTTCAGCTCTCTCTATAAGTACAAACAACGGTAAACTGTCAGATCGAATGTGCCTAACGTGTAGGTAACAGTGATATAGATATGATACGATCTAACGAACTGTAATAGCATGGTGGGGCCATTAATATGGCGATTTAATTCGATAAGCCTTAAAAAATCTATAAGCAGTATGAGTGGCTGATTAAGCCCACTGAGGGTTTTCAATGCTAATGCTCAGTTTCACCCCAGCATTATCTAATCACGGGTACAAAAGTGAGAAGAGGGGTTGTGAATTTTAGGATGACGAAGGTATGATTTCATAACATTCAAAGATCAACATTAATGTATGCTACAATCCGCTTTAAAGTATATAAAACTTGAAACTAACTTTGAATAACCATTTTTATATAATTTGGTTGTATTAGGAAATAGGTTACAGACGATTTCGATGTTAAGAGTTAACGAATCTCATATTTGCGCATTTGCATTTCTAGATTTTAAGTCAGAAGGCCTTCGATACCAGGGATCTGAGGCGGAACTGCAGACCTTATCTGATGTATGCAGTGCTTTTAAGAGAAGGCCTAAGTAGTAGCAGTGGACTGAAAAAGGCTGATGGATGAATGCAATTGAAGAAAGAAACGATTTATTATTTAGCAATATCTCAGTACCATTTTCTATTAACGTTAAAGAACTCTTTCGAATCTCTACTACAAATAATAAAATTACGTAAAATCTTATTTACCATCAGTTTTTAGAAAAATAATCCGAATCAGTTTTCTGCCTCTTAGTATTCTTACTAATATTATAAATGTGAAAGTAAGGTTTTTCTTACACTTTCACGCTTAAACCACCAAATCGATTTCAAAAATTCTTTCAAATATGGAAAGCTTGAATATCAGGGAGTAACATAGGCTATATTTTATCCCAATATTCCCACAGGAACAGCAACTATGCGAGTAAGGCGACTGAAACCGAAGCGAAGCGAGGGCGGGTTGCAAGTTTCTAATAAATTGTTAGACACTCCCTGCCCTCGCTTCGCAATTATAATTGAGAAGTCTTCAACGTTCACTTGAATGAACTGAGAAAGAAATTAAGAATATCACGAAAATATTAGGTTTTTATTTTGGAGGTGGGTTACGGTCGGCGCGCTCCTCGCTCCACTCCGTCCGGGGCGACAGAGAGGCGCAAGCATGCACACGCGTAACCCACCCGCGACACGTCGCCTTCGTCGTTGGGCCGACCACCGGAGTCACCTTGGCCTTGATGTCAGTGGTCGGCCCGACGGTATACCCCTTGAGGAGTACCCTCTCCTGGACCGACGTCCCCCCTCGGGGAGGACGTCGGTCTTTCCTCACGCGGTCAGGCTCTCGGCGGGTGACGGACTAATTCTCCGGTCCAGTCACCCGCGGCCTCGGCTAGGGCGGCATCATGTGCAAGTATTCGCGTCTGCGCCGCCCCAGTCGCCGGCGGACGAAAATATTAGGTTAATCCATCTTTTTTTTTTTTTTTGTGTGTGTACAGCTGTTGGCCGCAGATGGCCTTGACAGCTTGACGCGGACTATGGGTGAGCGCTGAGGGCTCTCTACCCGGAGAAAAGTATGCTAAGCGACATCGCCCAAGGGCTCCCCCTGTGGGGAACGGACCTCGGCTTGGGGCGTCGCTGGAGGCAAAGTGGGCGTGCCCACGTTTTTAGTAGTGACTTTTGCGCGGCGCGGTTTCGCACCTCGACGGCGAGGGCGGAACCGCGGATATTTATTTGTTAAGGCCTCGCGGGCCGTGTAGGCTCTTTGTTGAGCGAGTGTGATATTGTCGTCCTCTTCGTCACCGTTTCATAAACTGCTTGATGGTCGGCAGTTCGAGGTCGATGTTTAGATCGACGTTTCGTATGAACCACGGTGCTCCCGTAGCTCGGCGCATGAAACGATTTTGTAGTGTCTGTAGCCTGTGAATCCTGTGTGGCTTAACATGCGCGAACACCACGCTGGCATAGGTCATGATAGGCCGTATGCAGGTGGTGTAAAGTCGGACTTTGCTACTCAGGGGCATACGCGACCTAGAGTTGAGTAGACAGTGGAAACGGCCCATCGCAAAGGCTGCCCGCGCGCGGACTTGCTTTATGTGAGGGGCGAAGCTGAGTCGATCGTCAAGGGTCACTCCCAAGTATTTGGCCTGCCTGGTCCAAGTGACCGGCTTGTTGAAAATTTTAAGGGGGGGAATGCTATCGATAGAGTAGAAACAGGCAGTTCGTCTAGTGAACATGACCGCCTGACTCTTCTCGGGGTTGATTTCTAATCTCCATTTCCTAAACCAATTGGCTAGGGCGGTAACCGCTGTTTGGAGAGTCTTGGCTACTGTTGTCGGGGATCTACCAGCACAAAAGAGTGCTGTGTCATCAGCGTAAAGCGCTTTATGTACCCGGTTGAATTTGGACATATCGCTAGTGTATAGCGTGAAGAGAAATGGGGAGAGGACCGACCCCTGAGGGACGCCGGCCTTGATAGGGTGGGAGGTCGACAACGTCCCTTCCACCCTGTAGCGAAAGCTGCGATGACTTAAGTAGTCATGTATAATGAGAATTAAGTAGTGAGGGATCTTGAGGAGATAGAGTTTGTAGATTAGGCCTTCATGCCAAACCTTGTCGAATGCTTTCGCTACGTCTAGGAATAATACACCCGTATATCTGTTCATGATGAACTGACTACTTGTGTATTCTACCAAACGGTGAACTTGTTGTACGCAGCTGTGTTTAGCTCGGCAGCCAAACTGTGCGTCGGGAACGAGGTTGTTAGCCTCGGCGAATGTACGTAGTCTACTGAGAACTATTCGTTCATAGATCTTACCTAGACCTTTTAGTAGACTAATCGGGCGGTAACTACTAGGTTCGGTATGGTGCTTGCCGGGTTTGTGGATTCCTATTACCACGGCCTCTTTCCATTGCGCGGGAAAGATGTTATTATTTAGTGCTGCATTGAAGATGCAGCACAACAGGATTATCAAGTGGGCGGGGAGTAATTTAATGACTTTATTTGAGATTCCGTCCGAACCTGGGCCTTTCCTGGTTTTGAGACCCCTGACTAACGATTCGACCTCATCGGTGGTCACTGCTGGGATTGGCTGATCGGGGCTGTCGTTTCCTTATGAGCGCTAGAGAGTGGTACGACGTTCCACTTCGTCGGCGATGAAGCGGTGATTCGCGGCGTCGGGTTGTAGTGTACTCGGCGTACACTGAAGCTCCAAGCAGTCGGCCAGGCATTCTGACTTTTCATCATCCATGAATGCCGGAGGCTGGTTGGGTCTGGTGAGAGGAGAGAGAGTGGACACGATGTCTTTTTTGAGTGAGCGGGAAAGCTGCCAAAAGGTGAGAGGCTTCTAGCTCCTCGATCATGGCGTCCCATTTGCTCTGTCTCAATTTTTTAATTGCTTGTTGAACCTCCCTCTGGAGTGACCGTAGGCGGGTACGGTTGTCCTCCGTAGGGTAGCGGTCATAAGCGCGTGTCGCGGCGTTTTTCCGTCTCAACAAGTCACGGACGTCGTCTGGCAGGCGCCATTTACGATCGCTCGTATCTGGTACCGGTCGCGAGCAGTCGTCCATTATCGACTGCACGTGACTTGTGAGCGAGTCGATCGCCTGAGAGGTATCTTCCTTAGACGTAATGTCTTTGGAAATTTGATCAAGGTGGACCGACGAGGTTGACTTGAGATTTTTCTCTAGCCGTGCCCAGTCAGTCGCTATCTTGGTCCTTTCGTTGTTGTGGCCTGAGGGGCCGGGGGTGCGGGAGGCTAATTCCAGAGTCACCGGGCGGTGATCTGAGTCTAACTCGTGTTGAACTTCTAATGAACATAAACGAAGGTTTATGTTTTTGAGAAGAAAGATATCGAGTATGTCCGGCCTGTGCGAAACGTTAAAGGGGAAGTGTGTCGGCTCTATGGGCGCTATGAGATCAAATTCCAGTCTGTCAGCGAATAGTTCTAAAGTCTTGCTCCTCTTATTGGAACTTTGACAGCTCCAAGAGGTGTTCTTGGCGTTGAGGTCACCGCCAATGATGACGGCGCCTCCCAATTCTAGCAAGGCTTTTAGATCTTTTTCAACCAACTGTTTCGAATGTTCTCTATTGGGAGAGAGATATGCGGATACAAGGGTGATAGGCTGATGGCCTGAGAGGGCTAGCCTGCAAATTGAAGCTTCAATGTACATCAGAGGGGGCGGATCCACAGGTGTGCAATGCAGCGACCTTTTGTAGTAGATAAGCGTTCCGCCCATTGGTGAGGTTGTCCTATCGTTGCGAACTATATTATAGTTCGCGACTCTAGGGTCCTTGTTAAATGGTTTAAAGAACGTCTCTTGTACTAGCAAGATGTCGAGCTGGTGTTCCCGAAGGAATGTGCCTACTTCATCCCTCTGTTGGGTTAGGTTATTGGCATTGAATGTCCCTATTTTGAGGTGTCTGGGTTTAACTCTGCCTGGAGTGTACCTATCCATTTTATTTGAATTTAAGCGAGCCTAGACGCTCTAACGTGGGGGCAAATTTAATTGCGGTATTGAGGAGGGCGAGGTTGTTTCCCTCGTTCCTTCTTAATTCGGCTGCAATTTCGCGGATTTCCGTGAAATTGATTTGAGCTGCGAAGTTGGCCACCAGGGCTAGATCTGGATCTAGTCCTTGGGGGGCTTTTGGGGACGCGCTTTTAACGACAACGATAGGAAGGGGGGCCGCCCTGAGGGGGCTTGGGATTACCACCAGTGGGCTGGTTTGACCCGGTTGTTGGTGGTTTGGGTTGAGATGTTGCGGATGGGGCAGCGGGCTGCCTGTTGGGCAGGGTTGGGAAAGCCTCCTTGCTGGTTAGCAGGGGGCAAGCCCACGCATTGTGGATTGGTAAGGGGGCTGGGACGAAGGTCTTGTTATAGTACAAGGCCTTGCCGTTCGTGTTGGGCTGGCGGACTAACCTCCTCGGCGCTCTTGGGCAGCCGCGGTAGTTAGCCGGGTGTCCGTATTCTCCACAGAGAACACACGCTGGTGGCTCTTTGCAGAGTGAGATGTCCTTTGGCCGTTCACACTGAGAGGTGTGATGGTCACCTAGGCACTTAACGCACCTAGGACGGGCAAAGCAGTTCTTGGACGAGTGTCCATACAGTTGGCACTTGTGGCATTGTGCCAGGTTGCCATTTTTGTGTGGGGGCTCAACCGAGACCCTAGATAGACCGCAGATGGTCTTAATTTTAAAAATGCCTGTACCCTTTGCGTTATTTGTAAAGCAGACGAGTATCATGTTGAGGGGATAACGACCCCTACCCCGGATCATCCGGTGTACTTCTACAACCGGTAGATCCTGGGTTTTAAGAGATTCTGGAATCTCTTTGGTCTCAATTTCCCTCGGTACGTTGCGTATTACAGCACGCAGAAGTTTGGCTTCAGGGAGGGTGTACGTATGGTAGGGAATCTGTTGATTCCCTAGCATTTTTGATACAGAACGGTGGTCGGCTGACGAGTGAAGGTCCACTCGTATACCTTGGGGGGTGGTGCAGATTTATACGAAATCCTGTTAGTGTTTAGCCATGCGGAGATGGCTAGCCACTTCTCCTTGTCCCTAATATATAGGGGCGGCGGAGCAAGTGATTTTTTGACCGTCGGTGGGGCGTCGGTGTTGCTGTCCGTAGGTGGTGGGGCAGCGGTTAGGGCTGCCTGTGAGATGACTGGGGGGGCCGGAGCGGCCGTGGCGGTCGTTGCAGGCGGGGCTGCGGCAGATGTTATTGCCGAGTCAGTCGGCTTAATTTTTGGGGCTTAGAGGGGGCCTCTTTGGTGTTTTTGGTCCTTTTGCTCCGTTTACGAGAGCGGACCTCGATGAATGAGCCCTCATTGGGCGAATCTTCCGATTCGGAGGAGGAGGAAGACGAGTTTGAGGAGGAAAAGGCCGACTCTGTTTCCATCGCCGTACCGACGGCCGGTAGTTCCGGTTCGAGCGGCTGGGCGGTGGATCGAGCGGGTTTCGGTTGCTGAGGGAGGATTGTTATCGCTCCGAAATGTTGAGCGATATATGCTTTAATTTCTGGAATTGCCAGAAGGGCGTCAATCGTAATGGTTTTTTCCGCCATCGTGGGCTAACGGAAAAAAACGATAATTAAGAGGGAGTGTAAAAACCTAGCGCCCTGGGTGGGGTACCCTAGGTTGTGTATGGTGCGTGTCCCTCCCAACCGGGTGCAGATCGGGAGGATGAGTACTTAATTAGTGTGCCCTAAGCTGGTAATCCTTCGCCAATCTTAATGTGCGATAGGTTCCTAGCTGCTCGGGCCGTTAGGCCTTCGCAGAAAAATGTTGAAAAGCCGTAGATTAGGTCCGACTAGGAGATCCCCCAAGGCCGGATGCTCTAACCCCTTCCGATTGTTAGCTCTGCCCTGAAGGGGCTCGGCAGGCAAATCGGGGCCTTGCCTCACCCGGCTTCGTTGACACCGTGAGGTTTCCGCCGGAGACCAAACAATATGGTTTTCTGCCCTGAGGGGGCCAAAATGGGTTGACTTTTTATCTACCAACGGTAGAAATCTGCATTCGACGTCTTGAGAAAGTCATCTCGTGCAGTTGGGATTCGGCAACACCTGCGTCCAAACAGCGGAACTGCCACAGACAACCGTAAACACGGCCACCCGGAGCGCCACTGAACGGCCACAGACGCTGAACAAGATGGCGGCGTGACGCGACGCGTGGTTCGCTGCGAGAGCGAGCGAGACGGAGCGAGATCGCACGACCGCAGGGGCGGGTGCAGGGTGAGCGCGGCGAAATGGAGAGCAGCGAGGCGCACGTCCGTGCGCTACGGGTCTCCGACGCGGAATGAGGTTAACCCATTATCATCATCATAGCTCATATACGTCCCACTGTTAGGGTTGATCCTCCTCCATAATGGAAGGTAAATTGACCCACTACACCATGCTGATTAGACGGGCTGGTATAGGGTTTTAATTAAATTTTTTCTTCTCTTGAATGATCTTATCTGCAAATAATGCCTTAATCCTCTTTTACATGGCTTACGGGCAAGAAATAGGGTGGTGAATTGTATACGCACACACTTAACCCGTCTAGCCACATTAATATATATATATATAAAACATTTTTTGATCTTAGCAACGACTCACATCTGACAACGAGCGCCGCTCGTCGCCGAAAGCCTAACAATAGTATTAACGTGCAAAATGCAACGCCGATAGCTGTGACCCGACAGCAACATAAATATATATCTTACTACTATCGTCGAGAAATTTGTATCTTTATGACTCTTGTATCTGTAATATAAAGACTTTCAATCCGTAAAAAAAAAAAAAAACATCAACTCAATACTTTATCGTGGGAGTTTTAAACCAGCTGAGATATGATCCAGGCAATATGTATAAACAATAAGCATTCTACTTTGCCAACTTATAACAGCGAGCACCAACCCATTGCATCGACCGAAATTACCGACCCATAGTATCGTCACATAGCGCCGGCGCATAGCAACGACTCATTACACCTTCTTTTGCCAAGACGCAGGATAGTTGTGACACTACTTTCACTTGGAGAGGCCCAACAGTCCAAATGAATCGGTTGTTAGATAAATGGAATTTATAACTCAATACCATTATATACAATTTGTTTGCTTATATGAAATTCATTATCATCCTAGTCTTATATCAATTACTAAGAATCGACGAAATATACCTGGTCTTGGCATAAATACTATTCTATATTCGACGTGGCATAAATAAAAAATTGTTTTCTATTGCAAATAACAGTTATTACTTTTACAGTGTGTTGGTACATAAATATGAAACAATTTAAAATATAAAAAGCTTATTCGAAGTGGTCTCCATTGGCTGCAATACAGTCCTTTAAACGTTGAGGTCAGTTGTCAATTGAAGCACGCACTCTTTCCACGGGAAAATTCTTCTTTGCCAATCGAAGGGGAGGGAATACAATGGGTTGTGGAGCATCTCTCCATATGGGGCGGCGTGTGCGCTGACCATAGCCCAAACAAAAAAAAAAGAGTTGACGAAGTATGTAGTCTTCGTCACGCTTGTTTCTAAACCTTACTGTTCATCATCCATTTCATCGCATGTCCATACCGCGTTTCAGGCCGGCCGCGGAGGATAAGGAACTCTGTACCGCTGGTTGGCTCAACGACGAAGGATCTACAATGGGTTATGGGGCCGCGCACCGCCCCTTCGTCACTCCGGACGGAGCCGGACAGTGGGTGCACTAACAATAGCCTACCCCAAAAAAAACGTCCGCACCGCGTTAGGCGTTCACTCTTTAACTTTTCAGTCATTGGCAAAACTTTCAAACTTTCTTTGATACGTCTATTTCTAACTTTATACACTCTTGTCACTTTTTGTGCAAACATAAAAGCAAATAATGCTATTTATGTACACGTCCATGTATTGGACAGGGGAAGGTATTAAATGATCAATCGCCCGCTGTCCTCCGAGCCACAATCTGTATCTTTCCCAGCGTATCCCGTCCCTGTATCAATTAGGACGGACTCAGTAAATAAGGTTTGATCCTGATTGTGCCAGCTTTGTTTTCCGCGCGCGCCCTGACTCCATTGTAGCTTCTGCTTTTTTATTTTTATTTGCGACCGTACGTTTGCGAGCGTAATGTGATTTTGCTAATGAAACCCAGTTTTCATTATCAATCAGCGTGTTTTTTAAATAAAGGCTTTTTATCTATTTGCTGTGAAATACGGTTCGTGTATTTAATTCAATTTGTTGATGGGGCTCAGAGATTTCACGTGTCACGTATTATTGCGAAATGTTGTAGGAATAATGTTAATAAAGGACATTGTAAACATGTTTACATTTTTTGAAACATATAGTGTATATTGTGGTGAGAGAGTCTTGCCCGTTGGTGCCGTAAAAGATGCCTAAAGGACTAAAGAAGAAAAAACTCTAAATAAAACCCTATACCAACATGTCTGACTAACATGGTCTATAGTAGATCCATTTGCCTCCTATTATGAAGGAGTCTCGAGCTCAGTAGTAGGACATATATTATGAGCTGTGATGATGATGATGAAAGCTACATAAATTTTGAACTGGGTCCTCTAATATCGTAACGTGATCATATTATAAATAAAATAAAGTAAATATAATAGTAAATATATAATATATATAAAAGTAAATATAATATCCGTTGAACAGCTGATGTAACTGACATAGCCTGAATAATGATTTGCTGCTTTGCTTGTCCAAAGGACAACCATTGACGAATTTTGCGAGTTGTGACTAAGAATCAGATGAGTTAATATAGGACTACCCATCGCCAGCTGAAACGACGACACAATAAAAGTCGCAGGAAACAAAAAATAAGTCACTATGGGGCCCCATAACTTGCCTTATTTCCCCACCATATAATGCATTCAGCTTTCAGAATCAATTACTAGCTTCTAAGTTTACCTAGCCATTACTATCATAATAAGATAATAAGTTTCCAACCTTGAAGTTTATCAATAACGAACTATAAATCAATTTTCTCGTTAAACGTATAGTTGAAACATGCTTCCTGTTAGAGCGATACAGTCTTGACTTGCAAGATCCGGCAGCCGTTGTGCTTCCGACTGCGTATTTCTGAAGTACGTAGAAAATTTATCGGCATCCAATATTCGTTAACTTAGCGGTGTGCTTGCAGATGCGCTTATTATAACTATTTATAGATGTTTTTGATGTGAAACATCTATAGGCGAGGGTGACCGCGATCGCCGCATGGCGATTGACGCCATGCCTCGCGGTCCCCTCTTAATTTACTATAAAATAAATATCTGGATATACATATCTACATTTTTGTAACGAAACCATGGTGCGACTTAAAATTTTGTACAACGTCATCTAGTGAAGCTAAAGTAAATTGTTACCTATAATCAAAATAAATGTTTATTGAATAAAAATCATCATTTTCTGGAAAAAAATCGCCATGTTTTATTAATACTTTATGCCATACTTAGTTCCTGACGTAATCTGTTTTTTTATGCATATTTACTTGTTTTATAAATTAATGTATAATAACTTCATAATATAAATATACCAGTAGGTATGGTATTTAGTTTACTTTTTACATGTGGTGATGAAGTAAGAATACAATTCAACACCCTTGTCTGTGAGTGTCGTAATAAATGATTTGATTTGACGATTTAAGTAATTAGGCCAGTGTGGGTAGCACATATGGTAACCAATTTATCACTAGCATTCTCGTTTTTACGAGAGACATATAACACATCTATCAGAAAATATTTATAAATTGTTGCAATTTTATACTCTACTCATCATCATCATCATCTTGCTCTTATCCCAATTACTTGGGGTCGACGCAATATGTCATCTGTTTTGACATATTGCAAAAAGTTTCTATTACGGTATAAGGGGCTATAGAATTATTAAATAAAGTGTTCTATCTTCTATTAGTTATTTATTTCTTTAGCACATCTTAAAAATACTACTGTACACCGGCGCCATTAAAAAACAAGAGACAAGGGAACATAGAGAGCTTATTTGAATGACCAATAATGTTAACATTGACAAGTGACATTTTACTATTCTACGTTCCACAGTCTATGCTAACATTCATTGCTTTCCAACACCCTTCCTCAATGAATGCTATGTACCTACTCTGTAACTAAAATTTTATTAACTTTGAACACAACTTTACTTTATAACTTCAAACATAAATTTTAACAAAGAACAGATTTGTTTCTACTTAACTAGCATTTATTTATAATTAGTACAACATTAGTAACTGTTTATAGGTACTCCGCTACCTTTGCAAATTAAAATAATAGTTTTACAAAATAAAACTAAGTAGACTTTACCACCTTATACAAAAAAAAAAACATATCTTCTCCATACAACATGAAGACAACTTTTAAGCACATATTTTATTTTATAAGAACTTTGTAACTTACTGATTCATTTCTTTAAATTTAAACCATGACATAGATTTTCCAATAAAGTTTTGTTTAAACTTTTTGTACATAAATCTGCTAGTTGTTCTTTGGTACTTACATATTTCAACATTACAATTTTCATCTTAACTTTTTCTCTTACAAAATGATATTTTAAATCAATGTGTTTCAGTCTTTTATGGTATTTTGGATTCTTTGCAACATGAATAGCTGATTGGTTATCAATGTTCATTACAAAGCTTTGTAATTTAATCCCAATTTCTAACAACAAATTTCTGATCCAACAACCTTCTGCTACTGCTTTTCCTAACGCTACATACTCAGATTCTGTTGAGGATAAAGCTACACATTGCTGTTTCGAACTGTACCATGAAACTGTACATCCATAAACCTTCATTATACATCCCGAGGTTGATTTCCTATCCTCTTTTTCACCTCCCCAACTTGCATCTGTAAAGCCTAACAAAGGTTCATCTGTATTCTTTTTATATATTAGTTTGTAATTTAGAGTGCCTTTAATATATCTTAATACTCGTTTCAATGCTTTCCATAAATTGATAGTTGCAAAACCTTGATAACGGCTCAAATAACTTATTACATAACACAAGTCTGGTCTGGTTCCTAACATGGCATACATTAGACTTCCTATCAATGCCCTACATTGTGTAACAAGCTTTTTATCTGGTGTTGCTTCTTTTTCTATTTCTAAACCTTGTTCCATTGGTGTGGATATAGGATTGCAATTATCCATTTTATACCTTCTTAATATGTCTTGTCTTGTCTTTTTGCTCTAGTTCTATACAATCTTTTCTTCTATTTATGTTGATCCCCAAGTACTTATTCTCTGAGCTTCCTAAATCTGTCATTTGAAATCTTCTTTGTAATGATTTCTGTAGTTCTTGAATGTGATTTCTATTCTCTCCCATAATCAAAAGATCATCAACATATAATATCACATAAAACTTTTCATTTCTTTTGTAATATAGACAGTAGTCTGCTTCGCTTCTTATAAACCCTTCCTGCATCATAAAGCTGTTGAATTTTTCATTCCAATTCTTTGGAGATTTCTTTAATCCATATAATGATTTTTTTAGTTTTAATACTTTGCCCTCACATCTTGTTATCCCTTCTGGTATTTTCAAATACACTTCTTCTTCTATATCACTGTAAAGGAATGCACTCTTTACATCCATCTGGGTTATATCTAAGTCATACTTGTTGGCTATGGATAATAGAATTCTTAAGGTGGGTAGCTTTGCCACTGGAGCGTAAATCTCAGAGTGATCAAAACTATCTTTCTGTTGAAAACCTCTTGCTACGAGTCTGGCTTTGTGTATTTCTTTATCTTTATCTCCTTTCTTAATCTTAAAAACCCATTTTGCATCTATTACTTTCTTTCCTTCTAGTAACTTTGTCACTATCCATGTATTTTTTTTTTTTAAAGAATTCAACTCTTTTTCTATTGCCTCTGTCCATTTTTGTGAGTCTTTGCTTTTCATAGCTAATTCGTAAGTCAACTGTTCTTCATTTATCGCTGCATATAAATAATAATCATCAAATCTTTTAGGTTTATTTACAACTCTTGTCCGTGTTTTCCTCTGTCCGCTATCTTCTGTATCTTCATCAGTCTCTTCATCTTCTTCCGGTTCGTATGCGCTTGTTTCAAAGAATGTTTCCTCTTGATCTTCTTCTACTCTCTGTTCTACATCTTCTAACTGTCTTCTGTCTTCTATTCTATCTATCTGTTCTTCTTCTCTTTCTGTCCGTTCTTCTTCTCTATCTGTCTCTGTGTCCTCTATCTGTATATATTCTGAATTTCCTCTTTGTTGATGCTGTATTTCTTTACTTTCAGGCTCTTCTTTTATAAATGTTACATCTCTATATGTTTTCACTATTCTTGTATTTGGTGTCCAAACTCTGTATCCTTTGCTGTCAATACCATATCCTACAAATATACCTCTCTTGCTCTTTGGATCCCACTTTCGCCTTGATTCTTCTGGAATATGTATAGATACTTCAGTTCCAAACGTCTTCAGCTCATGCATATTATAATCTCGTTTATGTATCAGCTCGAATGATGTTTTATCCTGTATTCTCGAATTTCCAGTTCTATTTATTGTGTATACTGCTGTACTTACCGCCTCAGCCCATAGACTCTTCTGTAATTTCTTTGCCTGTAACATTGTTCTAGCAGCTTCTACTATTGTTCGCATTTCCCGTTCTACTCTTCCATTTTGTTCCGGAGTGTATGGCACTGTTTTTTGATGAATGATCCCCTCTCTGTTAAAGTATGACCCTAATTCCTTGTTTATAAATTCTGTTCCATTGTCTGACCTAAAGCGTTTTATTTTAAATCCTGTCTCTGTGTGAAACCTCAGTACAAAGTTTTTGACTATACTACTGACTTCACTCTTATTTTTCAGAAAGTATACATACCTGTAGCTGCTGTAGTCATCTTTCATTAATAAAAAATATCTTGAACCTCCTAATGATTCACTCTCCATTGGACCGCAGAGATCCATGTGTACTAGTTCTCCAATGGCAATGCTGATGTATTTGAACTTTTTTGAAACGGTAACCTGTGCTGCTTTCCCTCTAAACATGGTAAACATTGATAATCAGTCTGTTCCTCAAATTTAATATTATTCCTCTTTAAAATTTTTGTAACCTGTTTATAATTTTGGTGAGCTAATCTCTCATGCCACTCTGTCAATGAAGCTACTGATGTTACTGCTATTGTTTTACTATCATATTTGAAATTCATTACAAAAAGATTTTCATCTCTTTTTGCAATGCAAATCACTTTGGCATTTTCTAAAAATTCACAAACATCCTTTTTAAATGACATGACATAACCTCTATCTACAGCACATCTAGCCGAGAACAAATTAGCTTTCAAGTCTGGTACATGTAACACTTTCTTTAAAATTGAGGGATAATTGTTGTTACCGACCAATGCACCAACTTTAATATCACCTACCCCTGACACTGTGAGCTTACTGCCATCTCCAATAATTATGAATTTACTGCTTACCTCTGTGTAGTTGTGAAACAACATCCTATCCTTACACATATGGTCGCTTGCACCTGTATCTAAAATCCAGGTATTTTGTTGTTCATTTGCTAGTGTTATGTACGCCCTGTCAACATTTTCATTCTTACTTTTATTTCTACTGTAACAGTCTTTATATAAATGTCCTGGTTTACCACAATAGTTGCACTTTCTTAATCTACAGTCACGCTTGAAATGTCCAATTTTTCCACATGAATAACACTTTGCTTGTTCCTTCTTCTTTTCTGTAGTATGCCACTGTTGACCCTTCTTTGCTGCTGTAAGCGCTGTTGACGTCTCTCTCCTATCTGAATCTATGCCTTGAATGCGCTCTTCTTCTACTAACAGTCGTGCAGTTAAATGTTCCAGTGTCTGTTCGGTGTCCGGGACGGATTCCCAGGCCGACACAAAATATCTGTAATCTTCGGGGAGGCTCATTACTACTTTAGTTATTACCATCTTTTCTGATATTTTTTCACCGAATCCTTCTAATTTATGTACTATATCTTCAATTTTCGCAATAAACTTTGCCATTGGCGATTCAAATTTTTGATTGTAGAATTGCTGTTGTACTAAGTGGATGCCAACCTTAGACTTGGATTCATATATTGTTTGCAGCTTCTCCCACATTTTTTTTGCGCTGTTGCAAGTCACTAAGAAGGTTAAAACGTTTTCGTCAACATGGGTCACAATAACCTCCTGCGCCTTCGTGTCTTTTTCTTCACACTTCGCATCTTGTTTTTGATCAGTTATTACGTCATATAATCCCTTTGCTCTCAATATTATGGATATTTGAAACTTCCATGCCGCCCAATTGTCACCTTTCAATATAATCGCGCGATCCATTTTTTTTTTTGCAAAATGACGCCACGCTTCCACGACAACGCCGGAACTTTATTTTGCGATGTGTTTGTTCTATTCCTTCTCTATCTGTTGATGTCTGGGCCCATAACCTATTACGGTATAAGGGGCTATAGAATTATTAAATAAAGTGTTCTATCTTCTATTAGTTATTTATTTCTTTAGCACATCTTAAAAATACTACTGTACACCGGCGCCATTAAAAAACAAGAGACAAGGGAACATAGAGAGCTTATTTGAATGACCAATAATGTTAACATTGACAAGTGACATTTTACTATTCTACGTTCCACAGTCTATGCTAACATTCATTGCTTTCCAACAGTTTCGGCAATGACTTTTATGACCGGCCGCCTGCCTGACGTCAACCCTCCTTGGGAATGTAATCGTTGACCCAAATGGTACCAGATGGAGTTTATACTCTACTAGCTGACCCAACAGACGTTGTTATGTTCAAATAAAGCGCCACCTACCGGGCTCGTTTGTGAATCTAAACCATTCTCGAATCCCCTTGAGCACACACAAAAAATTTCATCAACATCGGACCAGCCGTTTAGGAGGAGTTCAGTGACATACACAAGTACACAAGAAATTTATATATTAAGATGTATACAACTGCAGAACCGTTATTACGACAACAATTCTTTAAAGTCTGATAAATGATTAAATGTAAAGCATTGTCGAAATTACATTTTGTCATCGTTTAGTATAATTTCAGGTAACATAGTAAAAAAAAAATCGCTTGTACGTAATTTAGTAAAATGGTAAGTTGAATACTGCACGTAACAGCTAATATCTGTGTGGGGCCTGAGTAAGAATAAAATTCACTACAAACTACCTTGCCCGGAGATGGCGTAATAAACAACTAAGGGATATAATAAGCATAAAACATCTATCCATTATAAGGAAATCTCGAAACAAAACCCTATATCAACCTGTCTGACTAGCATGGTATAGTAAATTCGCACGAACTTTTTCAATCACTATGAATTAGATTAAAAAAATGTATTCCATCAGAAAGTCAGACAAAGCTGTGACTTACAACATTCGAAAATCAGGCAGCGCACCCGCCGCCCGGCTCCGTTCGAAGCGACAGGACGCGCCGCGCGGCCCCGTAACCCATCCGTGGAACGTCGCCTGCGTCGTTGGGCCGACCACCGGTGCAGGGTGTCAGTGGTCGGCCCGACGGAATACCCCTGAGGAGTACCCTCTCCTCGACCAACGTCCCCCCTCCTTGGCGACATCGGGCTCCGTCGCGCGGTCGGCCTCTCGACGGGTGAATGACCAAACCCCCCCCCCCCCCCCGGTCCAGTCACCCGCTAACAAAAACTACCAAACGTTCTCTGCAATCACCGCTGTCATAACAACCGCTGATATAACAAAAATACTGATTTATATGTTATGGATATTATGATATCAATATTATTATTACTGTCCTGATATGACGTGGGTTCTCATTCAATATACAAGTAATCTACCCTAGCGAAGTTACTAGCTCAGCTAGTATTATAGAAGTACAAAATTATACAGTCTATGCACGAACAGCCAAAACCACAGCGAGCGTTGTGTTTCAAACATTTGCTATTAAAATACGCAGCTCCGCAAAACAGCAACGAAGCTTATCGCTATTTCGTTACAAACGTTGTTATTCGTTGTTTTAATGAAGTGAATTTAGCGAGGATGCCTTTGCTCTAATAACCATTGTTTCATTAAACGAATAAAGGATTCGAATAGTTTTAAAGGTTTTATTTGTGTCTTTTGTGCAGTAAGCATTTCTCAAATTATTTTAGAGAGTCAGTAGTAGATTTTGTGTTCTTTTGATAATATTATAAAGAGATTGCCTCATTGATTTTTATTCGACTACGGCAAAGATCAAAAAGAGGGTTATGTTTTTAAACTGTATATATGTAGGATGTATCAGGTTATGGGGCTACTGTTCGAGTATGTTGTAGTTTAACGGTCATAGATCGTAACTAGAATGTACATTACACAAAAATAATATAACATAAAAGTTATAGTGATTTCAAAAAAATGTGTCTAAGAGTCTACGCCTTAAATGTTACGTATTATGTAGGCATGTACAGACAGAATACATGTAGGCATGTAAAGCTTCGACACTATAATTTCATTCATCCATACCTAGAATTGCGCAAACGTTTCAATGACATCGTAGTACAACGGCGAGCGGTCAACGGTCATAGGCCGATCAGCTGTTTTAAAGCGAAGTTCGTCTTGCTTACGTGAATGTAATCATTGATTCATTCAATTTCTAGTGAACATTTAACAAAGTATGAGTATATTGCGTATTAAGTATCATTAACTTTATACATTTCAATCTGATTTACACGAAAAAGCGATGACAAAATTGAAAACTTTACATGTCTCTAATTCCTTAACGAATCGATATTTTTCGTTCAAATTTTTTTCATGGGTTCCTACCACCATTGCCTAGCTCCAGTTGCCCCATAACCTGATACACCCTGTATACAATCATACAATACAATCGTTTGGAATCCTCATGAGTCACCGTGTGTCGCTGGCTCGCTACGTGTGGCGTCTACTTCGCGGCCAACTACATCACACCGCTATACTGGCAATGTTAAACCTGTGCGCACCAGCAGGTCGCATGGGTATACGGCGTCGGCCGCTTGCGTTAAGCTTGCCAACGGCCAGAACTAATATGCTCCATTACGCCCCACTGACACGTGCTATCAGACTAATAAATACAGTCCATCATTCCGCGGACATTTACAACTGCAGTCTGCGATAATTCTCAGACGTTGTATATAAGTGCGTAGCTTATAATTAGTAAAACATAATATTAAATTATAATTAATGTTTTGATATTATATTTTATTAATTGTTTTATATTATTGTCATATTGTATTACATGTCTTAATTTATTATTTGGTTAAATATTATTTGATAAAATATAATGTTAAATTATGATCAATATTTTGATATTATATTTTATTATTCGTTTATTGTCGTATGTATTACATGTCTTAATTTATTATTTAATTAAATGTTATTTGGTAAAATATAATATTAAATTATGATTAATATTTTGATATTATATTTTATTATTTGTATAATATTATTGTCTTATTATACATAATTGTTATTAATTTTATAATTTTTACTTATAATATCGCATTAGGTTAAATGTCCTGTAAAGGTATTATAATTGATTGTAAATAAATAATAATAAATAAATTTTCTATGTGGTTTCGGAGTAAGAATATAAATTACCATTCCTTTTCTTCCCGTGGGTTTCGTAATAGACGACTAAGGAATAATAATTTCTGATGTATACGCGAGTATTATACATTTTAAATAAAACTACTTCACGGGTTTTTTTTGCGTTTTGATTGTCCGACGTTTCGAAGACTTTGCAGCCTTCATGGGTGGTTCATGGTCACGGGCGAACTAAGATATCTCACGTCCAACAAGTCATCGTTATTACAAACATTTATAATTTTCTACCCGATACAAAAAATTTGTTATAAAATTTGAGCCACATTTTAGTACAAAATTTATAAGAAGAAAATGATTCTATATGAAAAAAATATATTATTTATGGTTAGTTACTATTAAATATTAAGGTTGTAGTAATTATTATGATAATTTATTAAAACCTAATAAATCTAGTATACTACCACTGGTACGGAACGCGGCCACACTGAGAAAGATCTCAAGGTTTATAAAATTATCTTCAACTATCATAAAATACAAAATACAAATACAAACCCGATCACCATCATCATCATCTTGCTCTTATCCCAATTACTTGGGGTCGACGCAATATGTCATCTGTTTTGACATATTGCAAAAAGTTTCGGCAATGACTTTTATGACCGGCCGCCTGCCTGACGTCAACCCTCTTTGGGAATGTAATCGTTGACCCAAATAGTACCAGATGGAGTTAGTCCGGGTCAATCTAGGGCTCTTAGTCGTCTTTTACGACACCCACGAGCAAAGCAAGGGTTGGTAGTATTCGAAGCCGCTACCACACAGCTATACAAATACAAACCCGATAAAATACGTAAAGCAGTTTTATTTAAAACGACTAAGGGATATTATTGTTTTGCATAGATGCTATCTGCATTAAAATATATGCAAGAGAAGGAAATCTCGCCATAAAATCCTATGCCAACACGTCTGACCAGCGCGGTAAATTCCTTTCCTATTATGCAGGATGATCGAAACTAACAGTAGGACTTATATGTGCAGAGATGTACGTATATATCCCTTTCTATGTACCCTCATGATCAACGACTTAAATGATTATGATACAGAATACGTCATTGAATCAAATCAAACCATGTGTTCTGTATAAACCCCTTAAGGGCACTTACATATTGTTCAATGCACATTGAACATGCAACGCAGCAAATTCAAAAGTAGACCATGTCAACATACAAGTAAAGCATGTCAACATACAAATTTGCAAAATTAGCACTGACATGATTAAAGACACTGCGTTATACTTTACACTTACGACACACTAACACAAAATGGTATATGTGTGTATTAGCAATAAGTAGTATATAAGGTGTACATTGTGTAAAATAAATCAGATTTGAATTTATTCATCTCTCATTTACATCCCTCTCACTGTGGCCAAGACACCCTTAGCCGTCAGTTCTGACCAGTCGAGTGAGTCTGCTTGACTGGCAGTGAGAGTTACCAATCCTCCACCCTAACATCCATCTCACTGTGGCCAAGACACCCTTAGCCGTCAGTTCTGACCGGTCCTGTGAGTCTGCTTGACCGGCAGTGAGAATTACCAATCCTCCACCCAACATCCATCTCACATCTACCTGTCACCTTAGGTAGCGCGGTGCAGGTATCCCATCAGATAGGCTAAGAACTTAAGGGCTTTAGGTACTTCAAACTATAACCTTAGGTTCTTCTGTCAAACACGGCGTTAGTCCACTAGCCCAGACTACGCCTGTACATTTGGTCCTTCGAGTAAAAGTAAAGCTTTTTTTCCTCCCTCTGACCCCCCGTAGGTTTGACATAACAGACATACAAATCAGTTAAGAACGGGCTGGTGTACTCAACAAAGCATCAGTTTCGGAATTGACTGAAGGACTTTTACTTACGTACTCTGTCAGAAAGCCTCTCGTTGCGGTTCGGTCACTGGCCTCCCACAAGCGGGACTCACCAGCTGATTGAGAAGTCGCACCTTCAGGGACGTGTTATAGCGAGAGCGCAGGTACGATAAGTATTGACTTAAAACATTAGTAGTAGGGAAGTTAGGGTTAGGTTAGAAGGTAGGGCTATTAGGGAAGAAGACAAAAGAAGCACTATGGACATACAAGAAATAAACATGGCAATCAGAAGCCAGGAGGAGGATTATAACGAGATCAGGAGGATAATTACAAACATTAAAAAGGACTCCGTGAGCCGAAGAACACAAAAATACATTGACGAAAAAAGACAAACACTAACTACTATTTTCCAACGGGTGCAAGAGAATCACTCGAAACTGGAGAAACAAGAGATGTTATCATCTCACAAATATATCACTACAAATTACTTTGGAAATATCCAGAAACAATACAACGAGGGCTTAGCCCACCTACAAAAATATGAAGAAAGACTTCCAACTTGTTCAGGCGATATATGAACCTGAAGAACAAAACACAAACGAAGAAGAAGGGAGAGGGAATCCCAAGACGTTTATACAAATGTTCAGGATATCCCAGATGTCAAAAAGGCTAATTCAGGCGAAAGAATCAATCACTGAAAACAAACCTATATGGCATTTACAAACTACAATAAACAATTTACAAAAACGATGGCAGGATATTGAAGAAACACACATTGAATTATTATTGGAGGAGGATACATCGGGACACCTTTACTTCAAAAATAAATATTTTGAAAACACCCAAATTGAGTTCGATACTACAATGGAGATGCTGGAAGAAAAAATCCATGACAGTTCCAGCGAAAAAATAACCTTAACACAATCGTCAGGAAAACTACCCCGTATCTCTATTCCAACTTTTACTGGGAGTTATGACTCATGGTATACTTTTCATGATTTATTCAAAAAAATTATTCATGAAGATAAAAATATTTCATTGGTAGAAAAGATGCAATATTTAAAGACAAATGTAAAAGGTGACGCAGCAAAAATTATACGTCATCTAACGATAAGTGAATCGAACTATGAAACCGCATGGAAATTGCTTACGCAACGTTATGAAGACGAACGAATGATATCAATTAAATTCATCGATAAATTATTAGATTTACCCAAGCTAAATGTTGCGAATGCAGCGGGTTTAAGAAACATGCACGATACCATAAAAGAATGTTTGGAATCTTTAAAACATCAAGGGATTGACATTTCAACATGGGACCCTATTTTGGCTAGACTTTTGGCCAGGAAATGGGACCAACAAACTGATTCAAAATACGAGGATCAGTTACAACACCCAAACAAATTGGAATCGTTTGAAGAAATGTTACAGTTTTTAGAAAAAAGATTTAAAAGTTTAAAGTCCTACGATCAGCAAAAAATTACGTATAATCACCTGAGTAATAACTCGGTGAATCATACAATAAATAAATACCGGGGAACACTCGTACCAATAGCAGAATCATCAAAAAGTAAAAATTGCTGGTACTGCAAAAGCACAGAACATAATATAAATAAATGCCCTAGTTTTAAAACCTTGAACGTAACACAACGATATAAGGAAGTCTCAGACAAAGGAATGTGCAAACGCTGCTTAAATCATGATAAAGAAATACGATGCATGAGCGAGTTTTATACAAAATGTGAAATATGTCAACATAAAGGTCATAACACACTATTACACCGAACATTCGATTCAATTAAAAGACAACCAGAGTCTTCTGAGTATACGAAAAAGTTCACTCCTAAACCAACTGTGAGTGATAAAAAACAAAACACAACGCTATCGAACTTATCAGCTACCAATTTAGAGGAAAAAAATACGGTCTTATTAGCCACAGCGCTATTACAAACCACGTCGTATGATGGAACACCACAATTATTAAGAGTATTGTGTGACCAAGGTTCAGAAGCGTCATTTTGCACGGAAGAAGTAGCACAACTGCTGTCGTATCCAAGACAAAAGGTTCGAGCCGAAATAAAAGGCATTGGAGACAACGAACCTAAGACATCGAAATATACAATTAACATAAACCTACAACCAAGGTACTCTAGTGAGTACAGACTACCTGTAACGCTTATAGTACTACCGAAGCTTACAAACTCGTTACCAAGAAGTAACTTACAACAATTACAAGAGTTGGACAATGTTCTATTGGCAGACCCAACGTACAACAAAAAGGGACCTATAGACATAATTTTAGGTGCCCAAGAATATAGTAAAATACTATTACAAGGTTTTAAATGACTACAAGGCGGTATAATCGCTCAAGAAACAGAATTGGGTTGGATTTTATCCGGGTTATATCCGCAAGACACAAACGGTGGCATCAAAGTATTAAGCATGATGACTCGCACCGACGACATACAACAATTAACAAAATTTTGGGAATTAGAAGAAATTCCACGACACTATGCACTCACCAAAGATGATGAGTTGTGTGAAAATTACTATACAAATACTACAATACGAAGTTTCGACGGCACTTATACGGTAAGACTACCGTTTAAGGACGCGAAAATAAAATATGGCGAGTCAAGGAAAAAAGCCGTGGCTCGACTATTACAACTAGAACGTCAGTTCGAAAAAAATGAAAATTTACGCCAACAATACAAGGAATTTATGTACGAGTACCTAAATATGGGTCATATGAGAAAAGTACCTAAACCAGAATATTACACAGGAGAGTATTATATTCCCCACCAAGCGGTAATAAAAGAAGACTCTCTTACAACAAAACTACGAGTGGTATTTGACGCTAGTAGTAAAACAAGTAGTAAAATAAGCCTTAATGAAAATTTACATAAAGGACCACGACTTCAACAAGACTTATCAAACATATTATTACGCTGGAGAACGCATAAGATTGCTTTCATGGCCGACATTATGAAAATGTACCGGTTCATAAAAATAAACCAAGAAGACTATAAATATCAAAGAATTTTATGGAGATTTTCTCCAAAAAAGGCCATTAGTGAATACGAACTAACAACGGTCACTTATGGCACAACAAGCGCGCCTTATCTGGCCGTGAGAACATTACAACAACTAGCATTAGACGAACAAGACAATTACCCTATCGCCAGTAGAGTAACGTTACAGAATTTCTATGTTGACGATATTTTGTCAGGAGAATCCCAGGAAAGCTCCGTCAAGGAATTACAAGAACAATTAATAGCAATGTTAAACAAAGGTGGTTTCCAACTACGAAAATGGTCTTCAAATAGTTCGGAATTGTTGAACAATTTAACATGCGATAAAGAAGAAAGTCGGATGCTGAAACTTCCCTTAGACGAAACAAGAAAGTCGTTGGGAATTATATGGTCTCCAGGCGAAGATAAATTCTGTTTTCAAATAACTATAACAGAAAACACAAAACCCACCAAACGGTTCATTATGTCAGAGGTGGCGAAAATATTTGATCCGTTGGGCTGGTTGGCCCCCATCATCATAACACTAAAATTGCTAGTACAACAACTGTGGACGTCTGGGATAGAATGGGACCAACCAGTAAATGACATAATACGAAATAAATGGACAGAAATACAAAAACAGTTAAAAAACATAGAAAGTATACAAGTACCACGATGGTGTCACACGATAGACAGGACAAAGTTTGAGCTGTATGGATTCTGCGACGCCTCAGAAAAAGCATACGGGGCTGTCGTCTATAGCAGAGTAATGGTGAATAACAGTTACTACATAACATTGCTCCAAGCTAAGTCAAAAGTTGCACCGAAAAAACAAAAAACAACATTACCGCGTCTTGAGCTATGCGCCGCAGTATTATTGGCTAATTTAATAGAAAAAATAAAAAATGCTCTAAACGGTGATAACAATCCCGTGATTTCATGCTGGACGGATTCTATGATCACGTTGGGATGGATAAAAGGAGATCCTGGGCGATGGCATACGTTCGTGGCCAACAGAGTGTCAGAAATTAACAGCATAATACCTAACGCTCAATGGAATCATGTCATATCCTCTGAAAACCCAGCGGACATTATATCAAGAGGATTGGAGCCAGAAAAATTAATAAACTGTTCCTTATGGTGGAACGGCCCACCATGGTTACAGACGAGTGAAATACCTATTACAACAACAGCACCACAGCCAAATGAAGAAGCCAAGTACTGTTTATCAACAACAATTAATACTACGAATGAAAAGTATGACATCTGGAGTCGATTTTCTAACTACAATAAAATGATAAGAACATTAGCGTATTGCTACAGATTTATCAGCAAGCGCAAAAAGCACGAACCATTATCCTGTACGGAACTAGAAGAAACAGAGAAACGAATTCTATGCATATTGCAACAAGAAGAATTTTACGATGAAAAAGAAATTATTCGAAAGAAAAAATCACTGCAGAAAAACAGTAAATTATCCACACTAGATCCATTTATTGATAACGATGGATTATTACGAGTTGGAGGTCGAATAGAAAACGCTGACTTGCCATATAATCAAAAACATCCTATACTATTACCACGCCGACATCATATAACATCATTAATAATACAAAACGCACACATGAAAACATTACATGGAGGAAATAAACTAACTACAGCTGTCCTACGACAAAAATACTGGATTATAGGTGGAAAACAAGTTGTCAAAGGTATACTAAAAAGTGCGTCAAATGCGCGAGATACAGGTCCGAAACGAATGTACAGAAAATGGGGATACTTCCAAAAGCAAGAGTCACGCAATCATATCCATTTAGTCACACTGGAGTGGATTATGCGGGACCAATACAAACAAGAACAATGAAAGGAAGAGGTCACAAGTCCTACAAATCATATATTGCTGTATTTGTATGCTTAGCAACAAAAGCAATTCATCTAGAATTAGTGGGAGATTTGACAACTGAAACATTTATTGCGGCACTGCGGAGGTTCATGGCCAGACGAGGACACGTGTCACATATGTATAGTGACAATGGCACGAACTTTGTAGGCGCAGCGAAATTTTTGGAACAAGAATTATTGCAAATAACACAGTCACCTGGATTCCAAAATACGATGACCAGTATAGGTACTCAGTGGCATTTTAATCCGCCAGCAACCCCCCATTTTGGTGGGATTTGGGAGAGCAGCGTAAAATCAGTAAAGTACCATTTACGTCGAGTAATTGGAGAATCGACATTAACGTACGAAGAAATGATAACATTTTTACATCAAATTGAAGCTTGCCTAAACTCGAGGCCGTTATGTGCACAAAGTGAAGACATCAATGATAATACAATACTAACGCCTAGTCACTTTTTAATTGGTCGGGAAGCAGTTGGAATCCCAGATCCGTTATCAAACATAAATACTGATTTAATAAATAGATGGAAACAAATTCAAAGAATGAAGAAAGATTTCTGGAAAGCCTGGTCATCTGATTATTTACATCAACTTCAACAAAGATACAAGTGGAAAGAAACTCAAGAAAATATTAAAATTGGAACCATAGTACTAATAAAAGATGAAAACATAAGTCCAAGTAAGTGGCCCTTGGCAAAAGTGGAAACCGTTCACCCAGGAAGCGACGGGGTGATAAGAGTAGTGACACTCAAAAAATCGACAGGTTTATGTCAAAAACGATCAATACATACATTAATTCCTTTACCTGTATATCAGGAAGAATTAATGACTAACACGAATACGTTAAGAAAAAATACCGAAACGCCTGTGAATAGTAACATAGCAAATAACATAAATAAAAAGTTTAAGACACTTAAGTCAGGCGTGTTACTCTATACTACATTATTATTGTGTATCGGACAAGTAACAAGTACATCAATGTTTACTATGAAACATTTAAATCCAGGCCTATATGTAGAACAAATAGGTACTTCAACAATAAAAAGAGGGAGTTTTAGAATAGAAACTAATTACGAAAGGAGTGATTTGGAACTGAATTTAAATAATACGATAAAAATAACTAATCAGTTTCAAAAGTTATGCACTGACACGCAACAGTATACAAAAGACACCCATTGTGCAGAATTTTATTATCATTTGAACGAAGAGAAAGCACGATTTGAGAAGATAAAGGATTACCTTACTGGGATAAAGATTTCTAGAAGGAGACGTGGATTATTAGGACAAATGTTAACATACGTGTTCGGAGTCAACGATGAAGTATACAGAAGTATTGACTCATTGAGTAGCAATCAACAAGAGCTTATAAACGCCGCCAATCATCAAACAAACATAATGATATCTACAGTATCCGCTGTAAACCAAACCGAGGAGCGGATTAAGAAAAAGTTAGAGAATTTTGAAAAAAAGTTAAATGAAGCTATAGCATTCATGTACGATAACGACGTATGGTATAAGATGGTAGACGCTAACAATGTGAAAATACAAGTAATACAAACGTATCAATTAGCGAGCAATTACATAACAGAGATTATTCACTATTACAACGGGTTACTTGAGATATACCTAAATAACGCATCAATATACACGATTTTGAGTCCTAAATACGCTAATGATATAATACAAACAACCAATCAAAAGTTACCCGGAAACTTAAGGATAATTCAGGATCAATTAATACAGACTAACATGGAAATAAATGCAACACATATAAACGTATTTGCGTACTATCCTATTCATGACATAAGAAAATATACGCTAATACACATAACGGCGATTCCTCAAAAGTTGACTGGGAGTTCTTTTGAATGCTTGTCAATCCCAAGAGCATTCATAGGCTTCGACTATAACAATGAACGATACTTTGAGTTAAGTAAAGACGAGTTCAAAGATTGTTTACACAAAAAATCGGAGTTTGTTTGCTATCCCGTGGCTGTTAAGAACATGCAATTGAACAAGAATTGCATTGTTGACCAGCTATTCAGCAACAATAATAACACTAAATCACAATGCACATCAAGAAGATACAATATTCAATCTACAATTCTATGGAAACAACTTTACATGCAGAATACGTGGATGTTTATCACTACAAAAACACAATCAGCTTCGATAATATGTGATGGACAAAGACAAGAAATTAACCTAGAGGATATAGGAGCACTACACATTTCAGAAAGCTGTGTAGTAAAGACGTTGAACAACATTCTTGCAGCTAAACGAATAACAACAACAACTGTGCAAGCATCATATTTTAAAAGGAGTAATTTTACTCTAGACACACAAGTAGTCCAATCAGAGATACCAGACATACCGAAGGAGGAAGTATTAGATAGCTCCACCAGTATATTTGACCACTTAGCCGCTTCAGAAGCAAAGCTAAAAACAAGATTAGATAACACAATATGGAGGCGAATAGAGTCTCATTCCTATGTGGCTAGTACCGTGACATCTCTTTCTTTAATAGTATTAGCTTGTCTTTTAATTTATTTCAGACCACTCAAACAATGTCGAGATAGACTTACAAGAAGACAAAACAAGGAAACAACTACAACACAAGCCACAGATACAGACAAACAGCGGACAGCTCCACCACAACCACGGCCACGGTATGGGAAACCTCGTCCCCAGACTACAGTCCGCACACCACAAGCGACGGAAGGACACATTGGACCATATGAGGTTATCGAATTATACGACTTGCAGTCGTGTTCCTGAGAGACCCCAGAATGTTCAATGCACATTGAACATGCAACGCAGCAAATTCAAAAGTAGAGCATGTCAACATACAAGTAAAGCATGTCAACATACAAATTTGCAAAATTAGCACTGACATGATTAAAGACACTGCGTTATACTTTACACTTACGACACACTAACACAAAATGGTATATGTGTGTATTAGCAATAAGTAGTATATAAGGTGTACATTGTGTAAAATAAATCAGATTTGAATTTATTCATCTCTCATTTACATCCCTCTCACTGTGGCCAAGACACCCTTAGCCGTCAGTTCTGACCAGTCCTGTGAGTCTGCTTGACTGGCGGTGAGAGTTACCAATCCTCCACCCAAACCTCCATCTCACTGTGGCCAAGACACCCTTAGCCGTCAGTTCTGACCGGTCCTGTGAGTCTGCTTGACCGGCAGTGAGAATTACCAATCCTCCACCCAAACATCCATCTCACATCTACCTGTCACCTTAGGTAGCGCGGTGCAGGTATCCCATCATATAGGCTAGGAACTTAAGGGCTTTAGGTACATCAAACTATAACCTTAGGTTCTTCTGTCAAACACGGCGTTAGTCCACTAGCCCAGACTACGCCTGTACACATATTGTCAAATTTATACACATAATTATTATTGGATAAATAATCCAATATAATTTATATTGGATTGTTTATCCAATAATCTACCACCGGATCGGAACGCGGCCACAAGCTGAGAAAATCCGGCAAGAAACTCTGCGGTCTGTCATTTTTTTTAAATCTTTCAAATATATTTAACTGTATACTTCGTACAACATATGGTATTAGCTCCAGTGTGATGTGTACAAAGAAAAAACTTAAAGAAAAAGAAAGACAATATGGCTGGACCGGATCCCACAAGCTGCACTCCATCACGAGTTAACTACTAGAGCAGCCATCACTCCTCTCAACCACATTGGAGGGAAGGGGGCGACCCGCCCCACGTAGCTGAGTGTCACTGGATACACAAAATTCTTAAACAATAATATACAAGTGCATATAACATACCAGTGAGCACAAAAGCGAAGCTGCTAGCATAGCTAGTATATTATATACTGGAAATTATAACTGCAATAATAATAAATCTTGATATACTATCTAGTATGTATTGGTACTAAATATGACGCCCCAAGACAATTGAAGGTGTTCCAGTTTCCTTGTGTCTTCATGCATGGAGTTGGTTTAAAGAGTAAAGATATAGCGGTGATATTTTTTAATGAATGTTTTTATAAGAAAGTTTGGAGGTGGAGTAAATTTATGCAAATTATCATCGACGTGATCAGGCACGTCTCCTGATAATACGTACTTCGGCTGAACCCAGACTTACAATAATCTTGACAAGAACTGTAGGATAGTTACAGTAGGGATCTAACCCAGACAATATAGGACTCGAATGTTGATACAAAAGCCAGTTGGCCATTTATGCTATCGAAATAATTAAATAATACCCCTTATTCATATATTTTATGATAAATCTTTTGTGATAATACGGTATCTTCTTCCTAGTATATAATCCATTTCAATCGTCCTCCCAATTGCACCAGCGTACCCTGGCGTATCACAGTCCAATTATCACTTTTATTTGTCGTATTTATGGAAGACTAACAACGCGCCCTCGCTTCGCTTCGGATTCAGTCGCTTTGACCACATAGTACCCGTTCCCGTGGTAATACCGGGATAAAATATAGCCTATGTTACTCCCTGATATTACAGCTTATTATTGATGAAAAAATTTTTGAAAACGGTAATATACACATAAAGCAACAGGGTGAGCCGATGCTGCTGAAGCTAGAAGAATGAAATTTGGACTGTAGTTTCATTTCGTGACTAAGAATTTTTTTTTTAAACTCCACCCCTAAGCGGATGAAACGCAATGGCAAAGTCTGTATGGAAAGAAAAAAATATTTAGCTACTATCATTAAATTAAATACAAATACTCTTAAATAAATAAAAATTAACTTTCACTCTCTAAGGGTGTAATCTACACTAATATTATAAAGAGCAAACGTTGTATGTTTGTTAGGAATAAACACAAAAACTACTGGACGGATTTAGATAATGCTTTCACCATTAGAATGTTACAGTATTCCTGAGTACCATAGGCTATATTTTATGCCGGTATTCCCACGGGAATGGGAACTATGCGAGTAAGGCGACTGAAACCGAAACGAAGAGAGGGCGGGTTGCTAGTTTTGTATATAAAAGACAGAACTAATTATATTTTATAGTAGTCTCGTTTTAATCTATGTTTTATCTCTTAACACTTACACCATTTTGATAATTAACCTGTGCAGTGGAAATCGCAAGAGGTTGAGATAACAATGCACTTAAGTAAGCTCTGATTACGTCTTCGACCACGTCTCGAGTAGCAAGATATAGCGCTATATCGGCGGCAGATTGCTTCATTAACTTGAAGATTTAATTAAATAGTCTACAATAATATTAACTTTTACGTTCTTTCCTTTAATTTAAAGAAAACGATATAGTAGCTGCATAGATGGCGGAGTGGTCTAAGCACGAATGTCGAGTGTTATGGGTTCAAATAAATATGGCAAGTATGGTGACAGAGGAAAAGGTGTCGTAAGACGCGACTACGGGATATATTATGTAAATGCCATCTATGCAAGAGAAGGAAAACTCGACATAAAATCTAGATGTCTACACGTCTGACCAGCATGCTATTGTGTCAATTTTCCTCCCATTATAGAGGAATCTGAGGGCAAACAACTTCTTTGCACTGAGATGAATAAAAATAATATCATTTAGTAAAAGCCATTAGACGAGGCGAGGTTTGAAACAGAGTAATATTGAAATAAAACGTTTGAAATATAATTTTGGCTAGCAACCCGCCCTCACTTCGCTTCGTTTGCAGTCGCCTTATCCACGTAATTCCCGTTTCCGTGGGAATACCAAGATAAAATGTAGCCTATGTTACTTCCTAGTATTAGTGAAAGAATTTTAGAAATTTGTCGGTGGTTTAAGCGTGAAAGCGTAACAAACAAACAAACTTATTTTTGCATTTACAATAATAGTAAGGATAAAATACCAAAGAATATGTTTTAATATCAGAACGGACTTTACGGTGGAAGCTTATTGGGGCAGTTTATACGGCCCCACGCTACCTGATGCATCGACCTGAATGCTTCAGATGAAGAACATCCTATTATGAAAAGGGTTATATGTCATGAAGAGGTGAAGTGCTAACTTGTTGGTGATAACTGTCGTTAGAGTATTTGTCGGCAGCAGCAGAAAGCCAGATGCAGTTGCTTCTTGCCGTCTTATGCGAAGCAGTTACCTCGCAAATGAAGGCCGCGGGGCAGTTCAGACAGAATCTTGCTGACCTAGTTGCGTGATCTGTGTCTGAATTCAACTTAAACGAGTACATGTGTATTCAAGCCGACGTTTAGTCCATCACTCGCCGACCACTACAGGGTTAGGTCTCAGCATATTGATGGCAAGCCGTTGATAAGGAGAGCTATCTGTTACGACTACCTACAGAGTAGACCATTCTAGTCAAGGCATAGGTTATTCCGATAGCTTCCTTAATATATAAAGAGGAGCAAACAATATGAGGTTGGGTCATAGCCAATCTGTAAAATAGGCCTAGGCGTAATCGACCTGACTTTATTTATATAAACCCTCTTGCTAATTGCTGCTAATTTCTGATTTTATAGTATGTAGATAATTCTCATAAACACAAAAGAGTCGTTGATTCAGTTCAATATTCAGTCCAGGCAATTCAGTATTTTCTACATAGTCATCTGGGACTCAGAGCCTCTAGGTGTACAAACCATTTTTTTGCTCAACTTTATGTAAATAAAGTAAAGAAAACTGCAAATAATTGCTAAGGTAGAATAAAGTTTTAACTTATGATAAAACTTAGGATACCTTTCGATGTTGGTCTTAGAAACTCTTAGAAAAGTTTTATTTATGTTAATAAAACACTCTTTTTGAGGGATTTTATCGAGGAATAAAAATTTTCTTTATCATCATTTTAATATTCATATCATGTAAGAAACTATATCTAACCTAATGATTTCTGATGTTTACGCGAGTATTATACATTTTAAATAAAACTACTTTACGGATTTTATCGCGTTTGTTTTTGATTTTTGATTACCCGACATTTCGAACACTTTACAGCGTTCATGGTCACGGGTGGACTAAGATGTCTCACGTCCAACAAGTCATCGTTACTGCAGAAAATTTATAATTATCTACCCGATAAAAAAATTAGTTATTAAATATTGACCCACATTTTGATACAAAATTTATTGCCAATGTAAGAAGAAAATGATTCTATATCAGGGACCACATTGCCGATAGTCGTCTGTCTAAAACCGCGAGTCGGTCCGTTCGGAGTGTACAACACTCGCCGGCAAGCGATGTCTAAATGGTAACAATATATAACTGCACTTCGCTTGATGAGCAATGGAGCCGGCAACCCAACATTCTGAGGTTGTTTGTATGTGTCTGGGGTTGGTGACTTTAGTGTCATCAAATCTCATTGCAGTCACAGTCCCTTCATTTTCTTCACGATAGACAGCGGCCTAGCAAAGGTCCACGAGAGGTAGTATCATCTGACCCGTGTCGCACACCTGGACAAGTGCAATATATTTATTATGATACTTGCATCTATCCTGTCCATTTCTAGGGTGGTAAAATAAGAAATATTATTAAAAACCTCTTTTACTAGCATGTTGAAAGTTATATGCTGTTTATGATGCACTAGCAAATTGCTGCCGTTTCTTTTTACTCGGGTGAAACAGCGAGAATTAGGTAGTATTAAATTTTTAAATTTCATAATAAAATTCATTTATCATTTCCCGTGTGACAATCAATAAATAATAATAAATCTAAAAACAGCTATTAATTATTTGATTCAAAATGCACATTTCGATGTTTGTAAACAATTTTTTAAACAATATCTTAAATATTCCAAAGACTTGTATTCCTTAGGATTTTACTATAGAAAATTTTATAATGATTTCGGGGACGCTATAACGCCTTCCTACTATGAAAACATCCAATCGTAAATATTACCAAAAGGATAAATGTCCCATCATTCTTTTAAAATTGGTTCAATTTGCCCTATACGATCCACTAACACGCATGACCATTGTATTGATATTAAAAAGTAAACTTTAGTACTAAGATTTTAAGGTGTAATTTAGGTTACAATAAAGGCAAATTAGAAAAATATTGAAGAGTGCTAAGCCCAAATCGTGCCCAGCGGGAATTTGAGAAGAGTTATCAATCTTGGATGGATGATACTTCGACGTTAAATTGTATGGATAAGAAACCGATACGATCTCTACAGAGAATTTCGTGTCTATTTTCAATGAAAAAAGTGTCTGAGAAACTTGAAAAAACTTTCTCAAGGGTATTAGGTTTTATAGATGGACTAAATCTACAAATGCCGGTTCTTTTTGAAATGTTTCTTTAACTCTTTTTTATTGGTGTCTAAATTCATCTCGGCTCATATACGTCCCACTGTTGAGCTCGAGCCTCCTCCACAATAGGAAGGGAATTGACCTTACTATACTATGCCGGTCAGACAATTTGGTGTAGGGTTTTGTTTCGAGTTTTTCGAGTCGTCTTTTACATCCATCCGCAGGTAAGATAGGAACTGTTGAATTGTAATCTTATTTCGTCATCACACAGATAACTATATTTTTTTTTTTTTTTTGGGTGGGCCATGGTAAGCTTACGCGCGGTCCTGTCCGTCCGGGGCGACGAAAGGACGGCGCGCGGGCCCATAACCCACCCGTACCCGTCACCTCGTTGATTGTTGGGCCGACCACCGGAGCAGATGTGACTTGTCATCAGTGGTCGGCCCGACGGAATACCCTTTCGGGTAACCTCACGTCTCGACGTACTGGGACGTCGGTTGCCATCGCGCGGTCAGCCTCTCTGCGGATGACGGACAATTCCCCGGTCCGATCACCCGCGGCCTCGGCTAGGGCGGCATTAGGCGCAGATACTCGCGCCTGCGCCGCCCCAGTCGCCGGCGGCGGAACGTGTCGCCGAATAGGAGCTCTACTCGCACACGATCCGCCGCCTCCTTCCGTGAGATTACGGCCTCACAGAAGGCGGCGACCGCGTCCCAGTAGATAACTATATAGTAGATACAGTAGATAACTGTATAGTAGATAACAACAACAATAATACAGTACCAACTAGTACAATACAACAATAATACAATACCAACAATAACAACTATACAGTAGATAACTATATAGTATGAAATTTACCAGCAAAAGAATATAGAAGTGAAGATAAAGACAAATTTATTTTATCGCGTTTCAATAACACATAAAGTGAAAGTGGCTATCAATTCAAGTGCAAATATTGCTAATCGCTTGTACTGTCATATCATATTAACTCGACAGGGATTCTGAATGAATCATTGATGACAAAGTCGGGTATCGTTGAGCTACAAATATAGCGTAAAAGAAATAAGTGTACAGCATGTCATGGGGTGGCACGCCATTCTTGCCGGTGCCCCAGACGGATTGGTCAAGGTTTAACCATACCATGGCTGTCGCAAAAGAAAAAAACTTTCAACAAAGTCTTTGCCATTTCGCCTACACGAGCCTGAAAATACGAGCCAACAAATAACTTGTTTTTGTGGCTAATGATAAGGATTCCAACTACTGCAGCACTAAAACCAGTATCCGCAATGATCTTAAAAAAAGATATTTGGCCTACAGGAAGACTCGGGCGACGCTTTAATTTTTTACACTCACAAAAAATTTAATCAGAAAAGAAAAACAGGAGGAGTTGGATAGATACCATTTTCCTCAGATGTAAAGTAGGCGATATGAAGCAAAATTGACTAATAATAATTCAATAAATTATGGTGTACAACTATTAGAAGTGTAACAATTATCTAGAGTCTTAAGATTGCAGTAGTAGGTGTGCCAGAAACGCCGGGAAGCACGGCAATTTTCTCGAGTTGCTACAAGGATCATATATCCATAAGCCAGAATAGACAATAGCCGAATGGCCAGTGATCAAGGTGCCATGATGACAACATTGCAGCGTTGCATTACAATGTTTAAACTCAAAGTCAAGTATATGTCTGTATACGACACTTATTTAAATTTTGTTTAAAGCTTAAATATAATATTAGCTGGGCCACCAAGCTTCCGCTATAGATTATTAATATTTTTCAAATATTTACAATTTGCCGAGAAAATATTTAGGTAAATTTTAGAAAATTTTATCTCAATATTTTCAAAACTTGGTCCACATTATTGTAGCCATTTCCAAAATATATGAAAGATAAACACTGGACCTCGTTAAATTAAACAAGACATATTATTATGGTGATTTATCTAGAATGACCTGATGCAGAATGATTTGATGTGGACTGTAATAAAACATATTACTGAACGCCAAAAAGAATGTGTTCTTGAACTCAGTACATTTATCTGCACAGAATCTAGAGAGTAGAGAGTTGAGCTGTGGGTTAATTTATTGCCCCTAACACACTATGTCGCTAAATTGTTCTGATTTAATACTCGGCCAAAAGCTTCCATCTGTCATTTAGTCTGTCCACTGTTGCATACAAGGTTTCTTACGAAAGCTAATAATGCCTCGTTGTTAAGGATTGGTAGGCAAGTCAGCGACCGCAGTTAATCTTGTTAATTAGATAGAACAGTACTACTTTCCACTGACCTAGTGTTCATCGTCGCATTTTATATGTATAGATAGATAATAAATCTTAAAATACAATACAATGATTAAGCTGTGTGTTGATCCATCACTGATGACTGATGGATCCGACTGATCGATGGATTAAACGCTGATAGGAGAAATATTAAACTATTAAATATTAATTAAATGTCATACGAAGAACAGACCTTCCAAGGGTCCTCCTTCTGTTCTTCGTATGACATAAGTATTCCATAAGAAAGGTTTTTTTGAAATTCTACCCCTAAGCAGGTAAAAAAGAGGAACAATGTTGAGATAACGTGATTCCTTGGTCCAATCTACTTCAAATTTTCCACAAACATTCTGTTAGCGACGCAATCACACTGTTATATATTTATAAATATAAGTTAACTAGCACACATTTATGCTGACTTTAAAATACATTTATTAAAGTTTTAGCAAATGTATTTATTAATGTTATAGGTAATATAATATGGTGATGTCGCTGACCAAATAGTATGGCTAGTGTAGTATGAGAAGACTGCCTTCTCAGACTGTACATGCTTCAAAATATTGTATGACATTATATGGGTTCAAAACAACATATTTGCGGGCGAAAAATAATTACCACAAACTAAATCAATATTATATATCCATTCTAACCTATCCATTAGGCCATTGTGGGTCGCTAGGTATTATAAACAAATTGTGACTCAAATTATCGTATTTTTGCTGTGGTGACGGTTGCGAATATTACCTACCCTTACATTAATAATAATAATAACCTTTATTTCCAAAAATATGGTTATAGTAGGTCTTAATTATATAACATTGCTCTTGAATATCATAAAAAGTGGCTAAGAGTTTCACCTCAACCTGGTCCAACTCCTTCTGATGCTATCTAGTCAACAAATACATTCCCTAGAAAGTTTGACTTCAAACAGACGGCCTATTATAAAACTATTGCCAAGACTAAAACAAAACATGTACTCTCTACATACATACATACATTCCGTTTGGTGACGGAGTAAAAATACAATTCACCACCCCATCTCTTACCCGTGAGTGTCGTAAAAGACGATTAATGGATTAAATATGCATATACTTTCTATGCAAGAGAAGAAAAACTTGAAATAAAACCCTATGCCAGCACGTCTGACCAGCGTGGTGTAGTAGTTCAATCTCCCTCCTAGTACCCTTCAGTGTAACGTATACGAGCTGATATGATGATGATGATATGACTCTACATATTGCATTGACCCCAAATAATTAAGGGATGATGATGATATCGATAGACTGATGAATGGATAAATCACTCTTGGACACTTCATCATCATCACTTCAGCTCATATAGGTCCCACTATTGAACTCCAGCCTCCTCCACAATGGGAGGGAATTTGACCTTACTATACCACGCAAGTCAAACAGGTTGGTATAGGGTTTTATTTTGAGTTTTCCCCTTGCATACATGTTATATGCCTATTGTATGCCTTAGTCGTCTTTTATGACATCCGCGGGCAAGATAGGGAGTTGTTATTTGTTGTTACTCCATCACGACTTGGACACTTATGTCAAATAAAATGGAGTTTAAGCCATATTTTAACAGGCCGACTCAATGTGGGTTATACCTATAACACCAAGAAATTTCCTTATTCATTTTGATCGTAATGTTTGCTTTCATACAAATGAAATGTTAATTTTATCATGAAATATTTGCAAAACATATAATTGTTATGTAAATACTAATAGAAATCCCCTACGAATATGGCAAGTCGCACGACAAACATTTTGACACTTAATTGTCAATATACGCAATAAAAAAACTAAGCATCTTAAGAACTTTTAATTTGGTTTTTAACTGGGGTATATTAAATACTATTTTCACTTCTTCAGTAATTATAATCTTAATTAATATTATAAAGCCATCCAGTGGACCGATTTGTAAAATTCTTTCACAAATCGAAAGTTATATTTTCAGCGAGTAACATATGCTATACATAAGAACGGTAAGACTGTGGATATTTGCTAGTAAATATTAATAATGAATACATCAAAATGAATAGTAAGGGATAATCATGATGATAGATTGCTTAAAGCGTCGCGCAATGATTGTCGATGTCATTGTCCGCATGACGGCCATCCCTTGACGGCTGAGGAAGATAAACAGATAAAATATCTAGACTTAACTCACGAGATTGTCAACATGTGGGATGTGGATATGATAATTGTACCGATAGTTATATCGACCAACAGTCTAATAGCCAATGATTTGATTTGACATACTAGACACAAATATTCAGACTCAGAACAACAATTTGTAGATCGCACAGTGTTGTCTTGCGTGGGATTCGAATCCCGATACTGGCACTGTCGTTATCTTAACCATTGCGCTATCTGTGCAGACAAATTAAATATAAGATGGTTGACTTCATAAATACTTGAAGCTTATTCTTGAAGTACTCTTCAGTATTGTTTGTTATTTTTTATCTGTTGCCTCAACCTTGCTGCGCCCGCGCCGGCCTTGTCCAATGGTTCACATACATCATATTAAAACAATTTAAATCTTATTTATAATAATATTAAAGTGTAATTTAACTTAGCTGATAAATATTTAACCACCTCATTTGTTAATAAGTGTATATCGATTTGTTACATTGTAAATTTTATGGCGTTGTATTAAGGAATCATTTACTTTGTATTTTGCAATTCGCGTTATAGTGAGAATTATGCATAATATCTGTTAAGTATATTAATATAACATAAGTGTTGCCAGTATATGTTTTAACTATGTAAGCTGGTTCCAAAGGCATTATGTTTAAAAAAATATTCCCTTTTTTTAAGTTAACGCTAACACTATGTCGATATCAGTATATCTATGCTAATATATGTCAAAATCAGATAAATATAAACATGCAATTTTTTATTTATGATCAAACGGTTTATTTGTATATCCAAAAATAACAACTATTAGTTCATAGTTTTAAGTTTTCACTTCTGTCTCTCTCCTGTTCTTTTTTTATCGGTAACATTGCAAAAAGGAACTAATCCCGTAGGCTACAAATGTGTCGTTAACGGAAACAAATTACGCCCAGACTTGTGATTATTATAGAGCCTTGTAATATGTATAAAAATTGTACACTTAAATTTTTAATGTTATTCTTTAAGAAAATTAGTCCGATATCTTCCAAAGCTGAACCTGAGACCTTACGCTTCACATTCAAAGTATTATATATATACTACTAGCTGACCCAACAAACGTTGTTCTGTTCAAATAAAGCGCCACCTACCGAGTCCAATTGTGAATCTAAACCATTCTCGAATCCCTTTTTTTTGTGTGTGTATAGCTGTTGGTCGCAGATGACCTTGACAGCTTAACGCGGTCAATGGGTGAGCGCGGATGGCTCTCAACCCGGTATCTCGAATCCCCTTGAGCAAACAAATTACTCAATCCAGTCAACAGATATCGCTATCTATTAAAATCGTTTGGAGTTAACAGATAATTGTGAATGTCAAATAATAAGTATATATAGGTAATACAAATAATTTGCAATAAAATAATATTTCGACTATAAATTAAGATGTAAGCTATCCTATCTTTCAAGTTGGATCAAACTGCACACGGTGTGCAAATTTGATAAAAACCGGTTAAGTAGTTTAGGAGTCCATCGCGGACAAACAACGTGACACGTAATTTATATATATTAAGATATCTATCTACAAACCAATCAATAATTTATGTAAACCTTGAAAAGGGTGCTCAAATTAAAATCAATTTTATATATAGGTATTAAGATGACAAACAGGTTTTGCGTTAATGAATAAAAAAAAACGTGCGAGTTAAAAAAAACAACAAATAAGCTTAATTGAAGAATGCCATTTTGACATTGACAGAGTGTCTGACCCATGGTAAGTTCGTGTGTGTACTAACGGCCAATTTCAATAACCTATCCTCATAATCCTGCTCTTACTTGACTGGACAGATGGCATAGTGGTTAAAATACCGACCTACAGTTCCAAAATCAGGGGTTCAAATCCCACACACGACAACACTTTGTGCGATCCACAAATTGTTGTTCTGAGTCTGAATGTAATTTGTGTTCGTTAATTATATGTTTGTAAAGTGTCCCGCAATACAAGGATTATTTCCTTAGGTGTTCTTTTTTTAAAAATATCTTAGCTTTTACGACACTCACGAGCTATGTATTTATTGTTATATAGTACTAGCAACCCGCCCTCGCTTCGCTTCGGTTGCAGTTGCTTTACCCGCGGCGTAGTTCCCGTTCCTGTGGGAATACCGGGATAAAATATAGCCTATGTTACTCCCTGATATTATAGCTTTCCATTGGTGAAAGAATTTTTGAAATCGGTTCGGTGGTTTAAGCGTGAAAGCGTTACAAACAAACAAACATCCTTACTTTCGCATTTCTAATATTAGTATGGATTAGTAGCCACTACCAAATAGTAATATACTATTTAACCCTTATTTCAGTTAAGGGGTTAGGGGTAGTCAGGAGCGTGAAAAAAATGCCATTTTTCAATATTTTTTTTTATCAGTAATTAATTTTATTAAACAAAAGTAAAAACATAGTATCATTCTATTATGTTTCAACATGACTTTTCTAAAATTTCAAGAAAAATATTAATTATTTTAAAAGTTATGGCGGTCTATGTTGAACAGGTTTCAATAATGGTTCCTTGCGGTGACCATCACAACTCCTTGAAGATTCATCTGAAATCAATGAAACAAAAAAAAAATACTTTTATAAATAGATAATCTTGTACCTGATCGAAGATTTTATATTTTTTTTTCAAAATTAACAAAATGGCGGCCTCAGGAAATTTGTTTTCTGATTGCCGGGTAAAAACCAACAGTTGATTGTTTATTAAAAATCGAAGTTTAAAAAAAACACAAAAATCCTTCGATCAGGCACTAGCTTTTTATGTTTTCTAAAAGCTGTATAAATTTCATTAAAATCTATCGAGCGGTTTTTGAGTTACAGTGGTCACCAGTTCAAAAAACATAGTTTTGAGAAAAACGCGTTTAAAGTTTTACAGTCGATTTATGTAGTAGTATATAGTGGTGTATAGTAATAAGAATAATTTCATTACTTACACTGTGTCATCTATTCCTGGACCATATAACAGTTCTTCAGCCGTTGTCGAAGTTTCTAATACATCAATTTGTTGTTAGCACGCCGATCAGCCATTTCTATACGTGTATCCATTTTCTTTCTTTTATTCTTCGCTGAATAACTCGAAAAATATTTGTCGGATTCACTTCAAATTTTCAGAGAATATTTTTAAGATACTTAACTTTAAGAAAATGTAAAAAGAAAAAAATCGATTTTTTGAAAATTCTGATTACCCCTAACCCCTTAAGCAGTCTTGGTTTTTTTTTCCGTTTGGTGACAGAGTAAGAATACAATTCACTATTCCCTATCTTGCATGTGTATATCATAAACGATGATTAAAGGACGTAATATGTAGATAACATGAAGTAAGAGATGGAAAACTCGAAATAAAACCGTTTGACCAGCGTGGTTTAGTGAGTCAAATTTCCTTGCATAAAAAAGGAGGCCCGATTATTACGAGATGACGCCTAGTTTTTACTTTCAAAAACCTTTGAATATCTGATGTTTTACAGCATAAGAGTAAGCCGTGATGCCCTTAACCCTTAGTACGTTGTATAGCGTTACCTAGCGATAAAATCGGTTATGAAATTTAGCTGGAGTTATTTTTACATGATTCTTTAACGATAATAATCGATAATGACCATGAGACTTTCTTATCTAAAGATTTTCTACTAGACTTATTGTTAGTTCATTATCATCCAGTATCTGATAGTAGATTCTCAGATGTGTTTCGCTTATCCAGTGGTACCTACTAACGCAAGTATTATACCGGCATGATACTAGTTAAAATCTCTACACGAAATTTACCAATTGAGTAATTAATAACGGCCGTTTTCAGTCACCTGTAATTTAAATAACACCTTTAGTAATGCATAACATCAACCAATGCTTAAGACAGTATCGTCTCAATATTTGTGCGTTGTCATTATTGTCATCATATTTTTAGGGTTCCCTACCCAAAGGGTGAAAACGGGACCCTATTACTAAGACTTCGCTGTCTGTCCGTCCGTCTGTCTGTCACCAGGTTGTATCTCAAGAACCGCGATAGCTAGACTGTTGTAATTTTCACAAATTATGTATTTCTGTTGTCGCTATAACAACAAATACTTAAAATAAAATAAATATTTAAGAGGGGCTCCCATAGAAAAACGCAATTTTTTGACTATTTTTATAGATAATGGTATGGAACCCTTCGTGCCCGACATCGACTCGCACTTAGCCGGTTTTAATATGTTTTATATTCTCATGCCTTTATCTTTAAAAGGCTAAGCAGAGGCATAACGAACGCATTAACTTTTATAAATTTTTTAATATTGCATAATATGGGACTTGTTTAATGACTTCTATGGGGCACAATTTAGACATTTTGAGTAGGAATTTGTTTAGAAAAATCTATAAACGTTAAAACTTACCGTTGAAACAATTCTATTCCTGATTTATTATTAAATTTCTAAAAAGTAAAGTGCGTCAACTGTTCCACTCTGTTAACGCTATTTCTTAGACATAATGAAGATATTTATAAATAGATAATTATAACTGATTGCGTGTCGAATTGTTATGATAATGACCTTTGTAATGATAACCGAGGTTGCAAGTTTATTACTTGTTTCACAGAAATTATTAAACGAATAAATACCTACTATTTAAAGTCTGTGTGTTATCTTATCAAGTAGTAGAGATATCGCAAAATATACCAAAAATAGGCCGTTATCTTTTAAGAATGACAGAAGGAAAACTCGACATAAAAACCTATAATAATGCGTCTGACCAGCGTGGTATATAATATTTATGCAAGAAAAGGAAATTTTGAAATAAAACCAAAACGTCTGACTAGCGTAGTATAGTAGATCAATTTCCTTCCCATTGTGGAGGAGGCTCCAGCCCATCAGTGGTTGTATATAAGGTGCGACGATGGTGATGAAGGGGAAGTAAAAATGATTATTCATTATCATCATCATCATCGCAGCCCACATACGTCCCACTGTTGGGCTCTGGCCTCCTCCACAACGGGCGGAAATTTGACCTACTGTGGCATGCTGGTCAGACATGTTGGTATAGGTTTTATTTCGAGTTTTCCTTCTCTTGCACAGATGTTATGCACATATTATATCCCATAGTCGTCTTTTACAACATTCACGGGCAAAATAAGGGGTGGTGAATTGTATTCTTACTCCGTCACCACACAGAAATGATTATTAGTTTCATATTTTTCTAAAAATTAAGAAACACGAGTCTTTAGCAATTCGGAAAAATTAAATATAAGGAGATTTTTTTGTTTTAAGTTCATTAAAGAAATAATTCTTGAAGTTCATTAAAATAATATAAATTTTAAACAGGCGTTATTAAAATGGATTTAATAAGTCTAGTATTCGCTGTTCTATTAATTCCGTTCGTTTAGTATTTCATCATTTAAAACCGATAAAATATTACAAAGAAACTATCTTAGGTTTCTTTCTATTTTTATTTAAATACAATACTATATACAAATCATTATTAGCATTAATAACAATGACATTGTAATTATTGTATTGATCAGTACAATATTACCTTGTTAGAAGGTCCTTAGTTAATAATTATTATTATAAGTCAAAGGAAGAAATTATTCTAAGCGATTTGTTAGACAATTAGCATTTGCATGTTGAACGAGATGGCCCTGCTGTGAATTTCATATATCGATAATATAAGATAAGAGTATTTATTTTCTTCAATAAGTTTACAACAAGATGTTTTAATCCGCCCGTGACCATGAATGCTGTGAAGTATTCGAAACGTCGGGTAATCATAAATCAAATACAAACGCGATAAAATCCGTAAAAGTAATTTTATTTAAGATGTTTTAAGTTTATAGAAACTACATGTTCAAGCAAAAGACATGCAAAATTAGAATAATAAGACGAAGACTAATCGTCTCCCATTTCTTCTTTTCATCTCAGCTCATATAAAAACCACTGTTGGGCTCGAGCCTTCTCCACGATGGGAAGGAAATTGACCAACAAGTCCGACGGTTCAGTATACGGTTTTATTTCGAGTGTTTTTTTTTTGTTTTGCATAGATTTTATATGCATACTAGCAACAAGCCGAAAGGCATCACTAGTCATTTGGGACCCATATTTAGGGGGTTGTGCAATCCGCCATTTTGTGGCAGACGCCATTTTAATGTTACAATGATTCTAAATTCAGAAAACTGTATTATTATCAGAACTAAAGATGAGAGAACTAAAGAAAAGACGAGCAGGCAGGATAAATAAAAACGTTTAATCTAAACTATCTCCTTCGCACTCTGAATGTTCTCAATATCGAGCCAAAAAATAATAGTTTATGTTAGAAGAATCCAAATACATATTTTTTTTGCAACTAATTTATCTTTAATCACTGGTATTCGCTGTTTAATCATTATGTTTAGTTTACTTCGATATATGCAGCGCACGGCACCTCCCATTGAATATTAATATAGCAGTTATTTGGTACCTAATAAGACATCACTATATTGAAAAATTCTATTAAATTTAATTCATATTGACTTTATTAATAACGTTAAGTATAAGGCAATAAGTGCACGTGTCAATAAATAAACATACAAGGAACGCTCGCGTCTCTTATCGTAAAAAGAAGTGTTATTAGATTAATACCGAAGAAGGAAAATATTAAATATAGCAGACCGCCCTCGCTTCGCTTCGGTTTCAGTCGCCTTACCCGCGTAGTTCCCGTTGCCGTGGGAATACCGGGATAAATTATAGCCTATGTTACTCGGTTGAAATCAGTTCGGTGGTTTAAGTGTGAAAGCGTAACAAATAAATAAACTTACTTTTGCATTTATAACATCAATATCAGGTTGACCGAGCTTCGCTCGGAGTATTTTTGTAGCATTTATTTAGATATATATTAACAACGAAATTACGATATTTTCGATTATGAGGTATCTATCAACAACAACAACCATGCGAACGAAACAACCGAAACCAATAACCAACTGACATGTAATTTTTAGAACTCCAACTAACGACAACGTGGGCATAATAATTCGAGAGGGTCATCAATCCACGGAAAGTCTTAACACCGCGATTCAGAAAAATGACGTCATTGCAGAACGCCATCTATGGGCAAATAGGTAAAACGTCTGCACAATGAAAGTTATGCTAGGGTCATTTTGCGTTTTAGTAATTTTATATTATCTCCGAAACTGTATGACCAATTGATATACTGTAAATGGCAAATCTTATCTGTATGATGTTCCTGTGATACTGAAATAATTTATTGTCATAAGAATTAATATTTTGTTGCTCAAATAATCAACCAAACGTAACAATGCCGAAAAAAAAATTTTTTAATGCAATAATAGAAGTATAAAAGATAAAATATAAAAGATAGAGATATGGTATCGCTGACTTTTTTGTAGAAATAATTAAGATGAACCAGGTAGCCATACATTCTTTTTAATTTTAAGCAACTGTTTAGGCAGCGCACGCAAATAATTCTGTTTTACGAGGTATTTTTTTCCGACTTGCCAGACAAAAGTTGTGATAGCTCGGTTAATATACATGTTATAGAAACAATTTATAGCCTATAGCACTCAGGAATAATGTAGCTTTCTGCCAGTTAAAATAAAATTAGAATTAGATTATGAGTTCCAGAGATTACCCCCTGCATACAAACTTACAAATTTTACCTCTTTATAATATTAGTATAGATTATTATTTAGATATAAGGTACTTTTAAAATATTGTTAACTGGGAGTGCGCGGCGTGCAGTATGAGGCACGGGAGGAACAACATACGACTCATGGCCGGTTTCTGAGATCCTCAGTTAAACTGTCAATAGCTATTGGTTCAATAAAGTTAAGCGTAAGATAAACGCTCGATAACTTACGCTGCGTTTCTGAATACCCCACGTGCTGTCAAATAACTATGAAACCGATAACTGGTTTCTTAAATTGTTATTAGATGGGGCTCTTAACAAGACTGAGTTTACAATTGATTTTTTCATTTTATTTCATCTTTATTACCAATATTATTAATATAAATAAGTTTATATGTGTATTAACAATGTTTTAATTATTAAATAAGTTAATTCAATACAATTCAACGGACGTATGAATGAGCGACAGCATTGTCAAATCGTTACATTACAATAAAAAAAAACTTTTTGTTTTGTTTGTGCATGCTGTTTTGTTTATGTCGTCAAAATGTCGTCCCGAATAACAACCTTTTTGGAAAGGAACAGTAGCGTGGAAACGAAAGGGAATAAAAATTTGGTTCAACACGGATAAAGTGAATTTACTATTAGCAACAGGAGCGGGTGTGATGGAATATTTCCCAAAGATACACCACACTACCTTTGTGAAAGCGATACCTAGCTCACTTTAAATTCTTCATTTGTGACCATTCCGAATGTATTTCTGCGATTCTGCGAGGTTTAAAGATATGGACATAATAAAAATAACCTCCAGAATTGCCGCATCAAACTCCGATGAACTATTGGTATTCATAAATATGTATAGCTACTATTGACTAACATATTATTACAAAATGAAAATCCAAAAATAACCTAAACAAAAATCACAAAATGGTTTTAGGTTAGTTCTGTCAGAACTTCAAACAATACTTATCGAATCGATAAACGCCCCTTTTTGGTCGGTTAAGTTAAACCAAGTTTAACTGTGGTTTGTCGTAAGATGTTGTGTTCAGAAACGCAATTTGACAAGTTATTGAACCGATAGCGCTATCGGACCGTTAAACTCCGGTTAAAAGTACCTCAGAAACCGGTCATAATGGCCGGTTTCTGATAGTCGTCTATACTATCCGCTCCATGTACGACGCGCACTTCTACTATTAAGCGCAAATAATTGTAACTGCCTACATATAAAATAAATAAGTTAATTTAAAATCTTCCTCGTGCATTTATTGTCGCTAGTGCCACCTTCAAGTCCTCTTTAGTGGTCCATCGAGCCAGATCTTTATGTTTACCACTCCGCTGCAGAGAAAAACTATAGTGAACACCAGAAGCACGAGTAAACGTTTGGAAGCTGAAACGCCTCAGGCAAGGCCTCAGGCAGTTACAAGAGTACAGGCAATGCCATCGCCTACACCTGGAACAAAAAGTGATGACGGGAACGAACTGTTACGATCCTGTGTTGGCAGCGTAGTGAAGTCGGAACCTTCAGGTATGATAAAGCCGGCTCCATCAACATCACGTCACTCAGTTAAATCAAAAATACCCTCATTATCTTCACCTATACAAGCCCAGAAAAAGAAACTGGAACTAGAAGCTGCTAAGGCGAAGGCACGGATAGAAATGGAGCTCATAGACAAACAATTAGCGGCGGACCTCGCTAATCTGGAAGAAGTCCACCATCAGAAAGATCGGTAATTAATCGTGCGAATGACGTAGAACGGTGGGTAGAACGTAGTCAGCAAGAATTGGAGTTGCAGCATGCCACTATGATTGGAAATGACAAAGGCAAGTCGCAAACGTCAGCTCACGCTGACACGAACGGACCAATTCAGCAGTTGGCGAGCGCGCTGGAGCACCTGGTTACATCGTCCAGTATTCAACAGAATACCCACCTCATCAGCCGTCTTAGCACGCCAAAAGACCTACCCGTCTTTAACGGGAACAGTATGGAGTGGCTGTCGTTTAAACAGGCATACGACGAGTCAACGGAACTTTGTAAATTCTCAGAGAAAGAGAATCTATGGCGATTAAGGAAATATCTTCGTGGTCCTGCACAGGAGGCAGTATCATCGCTGCTCGTGAGCGGTACTTCGCCTACGGTGGTCATATCCACACTGGAACTGCAATTCGGCAACCCTGAAGTGATACTGTCCCGCTTTATGGTAGAAATAAAAAAAATGGGCCAACTATCAACGGAATATTATCGCGATATTGTGCCGTTCTCCGTGAAAATAAAAAACTACGTGGCTACAGTAGGCACGGTAGGCCGCACAGAGTACCTACAGGGAATCGAAGCGGTTACGTCTATATTAACCAAGCTACCTATCACTCTGCTATCCAAATGGACGGATTATAGCTACCCGCTCATCAATGCCAGCGATAAATCTAAATCTCGTTTAGAAATGTTGTCAGACTTCCTCACTGAAGAGGCAGAGAAGACGTCAACGTGTAGTGCTACGTTACTGTTATCTAGTAAAACAGAAAGTTATAAACGTAAACAGTACGATAGTGTGAACAATGTACAAGTGTTAAGTGAAACGAACAATAAGTGTCGATATTGTCGTACGCGAATTCACAAATTAACCGAATGCAGGATGTTCAAAAAGGCGCTTCGCAAGGACAGATGGCTGCATGTAAGGCGATATGGTATTTGTTACAAATGTTTATTAGCGCATCATAACAGAGAGACGTGCCCCGCGCCTAGCTGCGATGTGGATAATTGTGGTAAGTCTCATCATCGCTTGTTACATTATGTATCGCGACAGGACTCTAGTCTTCCTTTACAAGTGACGGAAACCGAAACTCCTTCAGAGATAGTAAACAACATTAACATAAAAAACTCAGTGTTGTTAAAAGTAGTGCCAATAAACATTTACGGTGCGAATGGTATCGTAAGCGCGACCGCTCTGTTAGACGACGGGTCAACTGTGTCACTGATCAGCTCCTCCCTGGCTAAGCAGGTGGGGCTCCGCGGTCGTCGCGAGAGTGTTCGTGTGCGCGGCGCTTGGGACAATACAGACTTAGTGTGCGATACTGAAATGATTAGCTTAACTTTAAGTGGTAGCGATACAAAAATGTTTAGAATTAATGCATGCGTAATTGATAAGCTTAACTTACCAGAACAAACATTAAATAGTAGTGTTATTACTAACTATAAGCATTCAGAACAAACAGGGTATAAGTCATTGTTTAGATTTAAAACAAATAAAACCACAAATTTTAATTGGCCAAGATAATTACCACCTGCTCTTACCTTTGGAAACAAGGACAGGATCTCCCAATGAACCTTACGCTACCCGGACTCCTCTGGGATGGTGCCTGCATGGACGTTTGCCAGCTAATTTATCTAATTATTCGTGCAACCTTACGACGGTCGTTACTGATGATTCGCCAGAGAGTCAGAGTACATTACAAGAAATACACGAGGACATACGAAGGTCATTCTCCATCGAGGCGATGGGAATATCGGCTAAGCCCAGGCAGAACTCCGACGATTTACGCGCAGAAGACATCTTGGAACGAACCGCTACCTTTGTCGGTGGTCAATGGCAGGTCGGCCTACCCTGGAAGGACGAGAAATATCTTATGCCAGATTCGTACCCAACCGCTGTCTGTAGACTTAAGGGGGTTGAACAAAAAATCAGCTGGGACGATTATGTAACTGACATAATATTCGATAAGTGGGTCAAATGGATATCATTATTACAGTCGTTACGTCACGTGCGCCTGCCCAGGAACTATCCGCTCGCCGCGGTGTGTACGAGTGCGAGTGAGACAACGACAGTACCGCGACCTGCTTTAACGAAAGGATCATTAACGCATAATTCAATGAATGAACTTGTGCCTACGATGACAAATAGTTATAGAAAGCTACATATATTTTGAGATGCGAGTATTAAAGGAATGTGTGCAGTGGCATATTGGCGTTGGATAAACGACGACGGTGCGCACGTAGCATTTATAACTAGCCGTTGTCGTGTCGCGCCAGTGAAACCTGTATCGGTGCCGCGTCTGGAACTTCAAGCGGCAGTTCTAGCCGCTAGACTGGCTGAAACTATAACAAAAGAACACAAAATGAAAGCGGAAAGAAAATATTTTTGGTGTGATTCTAGTACAGTACTGTGTTGGATAAGAAATGATGCGCGTAACTATACACAATACGTGGCGCACCGTCTCGGCGAGATTGACGAGTTGACTTACATTAATGAATGGAGATACATACCTACGGGATTAAACGTCGCTGATATTGGCACCAGAGAATGTTATGACTGTTCTATATTGGAAAAAGAATGGATGTACGGTCCTGCCTTTTTACTCAATGAAGAAAACAAAGACAACAGTGGCCAAGGGACTTCTCGCTCATTGAATCTGAAATAAAAGATAGACGATTAGACTTTGAGTACGTTAATAACTTACAACTGAAAATTAATTATGCAAACTTACCTATACCTAATGCTACTAGATTCTCTTCTTGGCTTCGATTACTTCGAAGTGCATCTGTTGTGCTGAAATTTATTTATAAATGTAAAAGGAAAAATACTTCCCATTTCGACGACACCATGGAGCGTGCTGAAATGTTGTTACTGAAACAATCGCAATTAGAGTCGTTTGAAAGTGAAATAAACGAAATAAAAACTAAGAAATGTATGCCACGAAACAGTAAAATACTAAACTTGTCGCCCTACCTCGACGAACACGGTATGCTACGCGTTGGTGGCCGTATTGGCGCCGTCACTTGGGTGCCACCTGAAACGAAGAACCCTATTATATTAGATGGGAAAAGTCACATCGCTAAATTAATCGTAAGATATTATCACCATTACTTCGCTCACGGTAATCGAGAGACGGTAGTGAACGAAGTTAAACAAAAATATTGGATAACGAAGCTGAGACCTTTAACTAACACTATCTCATCACAGTGCATGTTGTGCAGAATAAGAAAATGTAAACCCACCATACCACGTATGGGCGACTTACCTAGCGCTCGTATGGCACATCACCAGCGTCCCTTTACTCACTGTGGAGTAGACCTATTTGGCCCCATGGAAGTCACCGTGGGCAGACGCAGAGAAAAAAGATATGGTGTTTTGTTTACATGTATGACAGTACGTGCCATCCACCTGGAAGTAGTCGCTACACTTACCACTGACTCCTTAATAATGGCGTTGAGAAGAATGGTTGCGCGACGTTGTTGGCCCAGCTATTTATACTCGGACAATGGTACGAATTTAAGAGGAGCTGACAAAGAATTAAAGCGATCAATACAAGGCCTGGCCGAAAATTTATTAAAAAGTGAGGTGTTGAACCATGGCACGAAGTGGACCTTCGTACCACCCGCTAGTCCCCATTGGGGTGGGGCATGAGAGCGGCTCATTAGAAGCGTAAAAAATAGCCTGAAAGTATTACTACGTGAACGGGCACCGAAGGAAGAAACACTGAACACGCTTCTAGCTGAGGTTGAAAACATGGTTAACAGCCGCCCTTTAACCCACTTATCGGTCGACCCGACCGACCTCGAATCATTGACCCCTAATCACTTCCTAGTGGGATCGTCTCCCAGTCTACCTGCTATTGGAATCTTCGATGACTCCGACATGTACCTTCGTAAGCAGTGGCGCGTTGCACAACGATTGGCGGATATGTACTGGCGTCGATGGCTGAAAGAAGTTCTCCCTGCCATGATAACTCGCTCGAAATGGCTGCAAGAGCAGCGTCCATTGCAAATCGGCGATGTGGTACTAGTGGTAGATCCGGATGGTCCTCGTAATCTATGGCCTAAGGGTATAGTGCAGGAGGTATTTCCTAGTAAAGATGGTAGGGTGAGAGTGGTTAAAGTAAAAACAAAGTCTGGTTATCTTTTACGGTCGGCAGATCGCGTCGCTCGTATACCTGTAGATGATAGTGAGTACTGCTGACGCAGCACTAGGGTGGGGAGTGTTAGCGACGCAATCACATTGTTATATATTTATAAATATAAGTTAATTATTATTTAGATATAAGGTACTTTTAAAATACTGTTAACTGGGAGTGCGCGGCGTGCAGTATGAGGCACGGGAGGAACAACATACGACTCAGTCGTCTATACTATCCGCTCCATGTACGACGCGCACTTCTACTAAGCGCAAATAATTGTAACTGCCTACATATAAAATAAATAATTTAAAATTTAAAATCTTCTGTCGTGCATTTATTATCGCTGGTGCAAGTCCTCTTTACATTCATTAACCGAAATAATGAAAGACGTGTTTCATATTCTGTTGAAATTTAGTTCATAAAATTAAAAAATATATATTTTGTTTCACCTTTAAATCCCTACATTATGGTAAAGATTGTTATATTTTATAAGTATTCAAACATTTAAACCATAAGTTATATGCTTTTTGTAACACAGTGTGCTCCTTACTCTCTTCTATCCTTCATACGTAGGACATATAAATTACAGAGCAGTGAAACTTTCATAATGTCAAACAGAGATGAATTAGTTTTTCCGGTCGATCGATACGTAGTATAATTAACATGTAGGAGAAAAGAAAGAGAAAAAGTGCAGCTGCTTTCCTGCTTCATTAAATAAAAAAAAGACAATTTAATAAAATCCTATGCAAAATAGATACTGTCACTTATCTTCTAACTTATCCAGATCTTTCGATCTAAGGGAACCCGTTTCAACGTTTATTTATGTTTGGTCAACGGTTTTTGGAAAATGAAATAGATAAGGAAAGGGACCCACTCGTTATCTGTTGCGTTAGGGTTCGGGTTAGGGTCCACAGGACCCTTAGCGATGCGTTTCAAGTTTGAAATTGCGTCTTTGATCGGAACTTTGAATGCCCTTTGATATAAGTTTTTAATATTCTTAAGGAAGTTTTGAAAGTGTGGGGACCTAGAGAAAAGGATAAAACTTGGGACAAATAAAAATTAGGTGTAAGGCATGTTGTGAAATTCTTATATCGATTTTCCCGTAACATATTTTGCAAGAGATTCTACGAATAAGAATTACCGTTGCTATATCTTTTTTTTTACTTAAGCGAAGTGGCAACTTCAATTCCCTTTGTATTGTATACACAGAGGAATATATTTGGCTGGATTCCCCCTTTCTTTCACATCATCATCATCTTGCTCTAATCCCAATTACTTGGGGTCGACGCAATATGTCATCTGTTTTGACATATTGCAAAAAGTTTCGGCAATGACTTTTATGACCGGCCGCCTGCCTGACGTCAACCCTCCTTGGGAATGTAATCGTTGACCCAAATGGTACCAGATGGAGTTGGTCCGGGTCAATCTAGGGCTCTTAGTCATCTTTTACGACACCCACGAGCAAAGCAAGGGTTGGTAGTATTCGAAGCTGCTACCACACAGCATTGTTTAGACTATGTGTAAAACGTTATAAATAAAACCATTTTTACAGATTGTATATCGTTTGTATTTGATTTTTAGTATATTACTCAGCGTTCAGCGTTTCGTTTCTAAGATGTCTCACGTTCTACAATTCATCGTTATTACAGAAATTTATATATATCCGCTACAGAATTGGTTATTAAATTTTGACCCACATTTTGATATGAATTTATTGCCCGTACACTAAACAGAAATGATAAGATATTGAAAGTAATTAAAGCAAGTAACCCAAGCTATTGATCAATTGGCATAATCTGAGAACAGATGTGACTAAAATATAAATCTATATTAGTAGCATATCAACAAAATAGGTTCAAAAAATAAATGTATAATACACTTTTACGTCACGACTATTATTCTAATCTGTATAGTGTACTAGCAACCCGCCCTCGCTTCGCTTCGGTTTTAGTCGCCTCACCCGCGTAGTTCCCGTTCCCGTCGGAATACCGGGATAAAATATACCCTATGTTACTCCCTTATATTATAGCTTTCCATTGGTGAAAGAATTTTTGTAATCGATTCGGTAGTTTAAGTGTGAAAGCGTAACAAACAAACAAAATTACTTTCGTATTTATAATATTCGCAAATCGCAAAGGACTACAACATAGTGGCTGATGTAGTGGCTTCTTCGTATATAGGTATAATAGCAAAAGAATGCGTTTGGTGATCTTAAAAAAAAATTGGCTAAGTGGGAATCGAAGTCGCGCCCGAAATCGCGTTTGTTATATGGGAGCCCCCCTTAAATATTTATTTTATTTTGTAGTATTTGTTGTTATTGCGGTAACAAAAACACATAATTTGTAAAAATTTCAACTGTCTAGCTATGACAGTTCTTGACTTACAGCCTGGTGACAGACGGACGGACAGACGGCTGGACAGACAGTGAAGTCTTAGTAATATGATCCCGTTTTTACCCTTTGGGTACGGAATCCTAAAAACTTTTAAAATTTCGAATATTTCCTTAAATAAATATATAATTTTTATAAAATTCTTGTAACTACTGAAATTAATATTGGAACAATCATTATCATCATCTCAGCCCACAGTAGTCCAACTGTTGAGCTCAGGCCTTCTCCGCAGTGGGGGGCAATTGCCCTACTATACTACGCTGGTCAAACGTATTGGTATAAAGTATCATGTAAAGCTTTCCTTCTCTTGCATAGATATTACGTGCATATTATCTTATATCAGTATATATCTTGTATCTTATATCTTGTATATTATATCTTATATCTTGCTGTGTGGTAGCGGCTTCGAATACTACCAACCCTTGCTTTGCTCGTGGGTGTCGTAAAAGACGACTAGGAGCCCTAGATTGATCCGGACCAACTCCATCTGGTACCATTTGGGTCAACGATTACATTCCCAAGGAGGATTGACGTCAGGCAGGCGGCCGGTCATAAAAGTCATTGCCGAAACTTTTTGCAATATGTCAAAACAGATGACATATTGCGTCGACCCCAAGTAATTGGGATAAGAGCAAGATGATGATGATGATCTGTAAACGAGCAATTCTTGTGTATATATATATTGAGGATCTCGGAAACGGCTCCAACGAACTTTTGTTGAAACTTGGCATACTAGAGGTTTCGGGTCCAAAAAATCGATCTAGCTAGGTTTTATTTATAGAAAATGTTGTTTTGTCCGTGTTTTTAGCAAAACAATACAATAACATTAAATTTTAAAAGAATATGATTTCAAATTTTGTTGTCAACATCATGAGTTACGATAGCTCAGTTGGGAAGTTGACCGGTTCTGATTTTGGTTTTTTTTTGGCATTCAAACAGCGTCGGTTCGAATCTCGATGTTATTATTATTCTCTTTTTGTAATTTTTTTAAATATTTTTCATTGTTTATTTTTTATTTTTTATTAATATATATCTAAATAAATTTGACAAAAATATTCCGAGCGAAGCTCGGTCAACCAGATATTATCCCTTATATATCTACAGGCAATAAGGGTGGTGAATGGTATTCTTACTTAGTCAATACACTAATAGATACGATACAATATGTGTTGAATATTATATTTCGTTTCATGGATAAAACAAAATGTAATTGAAAACACTTGCCTTTAAGAATAAAATCCTATCTATACCAATAAATAAAATTGGAGTGTCTATTTGTAATGTCAAAATAATAGACTTTTTTTATGCTCACACGGTTATTTGCACGACACCTATGCCTAAAATACAAATTAAAAAATTTTTGTCTGTTTGTCTGTCTGTTTGTTCCGGGAAATCTTCAAAACCGCTAGACCAATTTCAAAAATTCTTTCACCAATGGAAAGCTATAATATCAGGGCGTAAACTAGGCTATATTTTATCCCGGTATTCCCACGGGAACGGGAACTACGCGGGTAAAACGACTAAAACCGAAGCGAAACGAGGGCGGGTTGATAGTAAAGTAATAAATACGGAACCTTATTCCCTAAAATAAGTTTTTAGTAGTACTTATACAAATCGTTCACTGAATTATAGTTTACCAATAATTTACGAATACAAAAAGATTATTTCTCTATGAACTCTGCAATTATCTTATCGAATAGTATTAATTCAGAGTTGTAGCCCGTACTTTTTTTGTATTATAAGTTTGAGTAGTAATAAACTAATATTATGTATGTTATTTATGCAATCACTTTCACCGTCAAATTTACCCATGGGTGTCGTAAAAGATGACTAAGATGCAAATAACTATACAAAAGAAGGGAAACTCGACATAAAACCCTATACAAACATGTTTGATCGGCGCGGTATAGATCCATTGCCGTCACATTATGGTGGTGTGGCTTACACTACGAGCCCATGAGACTTATCTGGGCTACGAGGATGATGATGATGATAAACCTTATGTTCATCAGCCTATCGGCAGCAACTTTTGCATTTGCAGAACTTTTGCAGAACAGCTCTCACCATCTTTGGCGTTGGCAATTGGTGTTATTCATTATAACACGAACTGTCCCGTTTTTTTTTTTTTGGGTGAGCTGCGTTCGGCGCGCTCCACGCACCACTGCGTCCGGGGCGACAGAGGGGCGTATAGCATGCAACACCCGCAACCCACCCGCGATGCACGTCGTCTTCCTCTTTAGGCCGACCAACGGAGCAGGATGACTTGACGTCAGTGGTCGGCCCGAAGAAATACCCCCTATTTGGAGTACCCTCCCATCGACCGACGTCCCCCCCTCGGGGAGGACGTCGGTTTTTCCTCGTGCGGTCGGCCTCTCGGCGGGTGACGGACTAATTCCCCGGTCACGTCACCCGCGGCCTCGGCTAGGGAGAAATATGTATGTATATGCGTGTAATTAAAACAAAAAACATTAAGATTTTGCAAAGCTCTCTGCCATAATATTCCGTAAGAATGAAGGATTAGTGTGTTTTTATACAGATGTATCCCACGTAAATTCCATTGATAATAATTACAACATTTTAAGAAATTATTTTTCTTTTATATAATACACCATTATCCCCTTCCTTGGTTCTGCCGCAATACCACACTAGCAAGATAGGTAAACATTGGTTTCATTTTGGTTTTTCCTTCATGTCCATTTTTTCATCCACTACCTCATTGTTGTCCACAGTTGGACGTAGTAAAGACGATAATGATAACCACGTTTGGAAGGCAGGTTAGTGATCGCAGTTGATGTAATGAATTTCGCAGAATAATGCTGCTCCCTATTCGTCTGATGGCCACATAAGTCCCACTGTTGGGCTCGGGCTTCCTCCACATTGGGAGGAAAATTGACCTACTATATCATTTTGGCCAGACATGTTGGTACAGGGTTTCATTTCATGTTTTCCTTCTCTTGCACGGATGTTATGTGTATATTATATCCCATAGTCGTCTTTTACAACATCCACGGGCGAGATAGGGAGTGGTGAATTGTATTCTTACTACGTCACCAAACATATCATTAAGCTGTTTTTAAAATCTATTTTAAAATGGCGACCAAATGCCAAATAAAGTATTCAAAGGTAAACTAATTCAATGTAAAATTCAGTAAAAGCTTATAAATTCTTGTTCAAATATTACTCATGTTAGTACTGAACCCAAAGAAGTTCAGGTATTTATTCGTAACATAGTTGTAATTTGGGTTCTTGTAAAAAATGGGCATTGCCGTGAAAGGGCTGTATACGAGCAATTTAGTGAATTGAGCCCGAGTAAGTTTGGAGGCGAAAGATTAGGGGAACGTTATGGCCACATAAATAGTTATTGTATTGTAGCCTGTTATTAGGTCGGTTTTATGCTGTTTCTTTTGAAAAATCGCAGGAAAATTCTTTATTTTACTTAAATGGAATCTTAATTTATTTCATTTGATGTGGATTTTATCGTTTTATTTTTTCATTATTATAAAATAATTGCGCCATATTTTAACTATAGAAATGGCGTATTATTTTAATCCCATCAAAACATAAATGTGAATATATGGGCCAAATTCAATATTGTAATAATCATTATATAGTTTTCGATTCACAGACAAAAGACTAGAGATCTAAATAAGCGCCAAGTTCTGTATACAATGCTGAAATTTATTTATAAGATGAACAAAACCAATTAATGCCCATTACAAACATAATTTCTTGTGTTTTACTACAAACATGTTTGCTTTAGAGTAAATATGCTGTTTAAAATTCCAATAGTCGAATTATTTAGTACACAAATACTTTATAATGCATTGAATAACAATAGGTATTTTTTTTTTTTTTATGGGTGGGCTATGGTAAGCGCACGCGCGGTCCAGTTCGTCCGGGGCGATGAAAGGACGGCGCGCGGGAACGTCACCTCGTTGTTGGGCCGACCACCGGAGCAGATGTGACTTGTCGTCAGTGGTCGGCCCGACGGAATACCCTTTCGGGTAACCTCACCTCTCAACGTCCTGGGACGTCGGCCGCCGTCGCGCGGTCAGCCTCTCTGCGGGTGACGGATAATTCCCCGGTCCGATCACCCGCGGCCTCGGCTAGGACGGCATTAGGCACAGATACTCGCGCCTGCGCCGCCCCAGTCGCCGGCGGCGGAACATGTCGCCGAATAGGAGCTCTACTCGCACACGATCCGCCGCCTCCTTCCGTGAGATAACGGCCTCACAGAAGGCGGCGACCGCGTCCCAGTTTCTGACGCTGACGAGCATCTTCCAGGCGATGGTCGGCAGCGCCAGGTCGACACCAATAATCGCGACGAGTTCACGGCGCTCCCCCTCCCACGCAGCACACTCCTCGAGCGTGTGCTACGCTGTGTCCTCGTCGCAACTGCAGTGGTGGCAGGACGGTGTGCTCTCCCTCCTCACAATCTTGTGCAGGTACTTCCCAAAACACCCGTGCCCCGTAAGCACCTGCACCAGTCGGAAGGAAAGCACCCTGTGCGTCCACTCCATCAGCACTGGCCGGAAGGCCTCGACAGTCCTGACACCGTACCGAGGACTCTCCAGCCGGACTGCCCAATGGGCAATGACTCCTCGGTGGGCGTCGACCCGCCAGACGGTGATCTCCTGCAGGGAGACTATACCGCCGCGGGCGCGCGTCTCCGACACCCGCCGATCTCCGTCACCCGCCGAACAATAGTTAGATTTGGCTAGTTTTTACATATAAATAAAATATTTAAAATAATAGAACCGTTCAATTTCAGAACGATAGCTTGGATATACGATGTAAATGTAAGATAGTTGGGCTCTGAAAACTAGCTAAACAATTAAAATCTATTCAAGAAAATTGTACGTTCTTATAATAAATACATTTTTGTATTGTCTACAAAACTTGATATAATTTTATACAGTCTTTCGTTGGTGAATTCGACACGCAAACCATAATAATCACAATATTAAACACGACTCCTATTTTCATATTTATACTTTGTTAGGATTATTATATACTAAGCATAGTTCAATGACAACACACTTTTTATCTAATAATTATCATTTAAATTATAGAATTGTAATGATTCACTACACGCTTTGGAAAACTGTAATTGCAACGAACAGCTGAATAATAAATAAATAAGTGCACGTTGGCAGTGATGAGATACGGCACGGCAACGTGGTCCCTAAATGGAGGCAACATTACCAAGCTCAAGGTTAATGAAGGTGCTATGGGGCCGATTTCATTGCAGAATTTCAATGCAATAGAATCCAAAATATTCAGTTCTTGACATCCGTGGCCTAAAACTCCTAATAAACTACATTAACCCATCTGGCAGCTTGGAATAGTATGGCAATTTTCCTAAAGAAGCTTGTGTGAGATTTATGGTCTGAAAATATATAAAAATATACTTTCTACTCCTTTCAACAGCATAACAATAAAATATAATACCGGAAGCGACATACGTCAAACAGCGTTCCGGATGTGACGGTGAATATTATAAATTCAAGCGGAAACGCTACGTAGCGGTTAAATCATGTGAAAACATCGGGCGTGCTTTAAGCAAAATGTATTGCACATTTCTAAGTATATTTCCTTTGTATTTTTTTTTTGCCATCAGTCTGTGAAATAACCATACCACCGAGCATCGGGAATTGCAATATAATAATGAAGAACCCTATGCCGTAATTAGACATTGACAGTATTTACTTTATCTTATATTATTTCTGAAAAGATTGTCTCCACAAAGAAATAAAGGCTTGTATTAATATTTCACAACCAAAACCATGTAAAAAAATTATAAAAGAAAACCACTCCCAGCAATAAGGAATATATCCTTGTATCGAGGATTTAAAATTACGCTAAGAAACAGAAGAATTTACGCTAAGAAAGTTTTTTCCCTAGTGGTATGACCAACTGTTAACAACAGTTGTCTGTCTACAGCCGCGGGCCGGTCCGTCCGGGGTAGTACCACACTCTCGCAGAAAATCGACGTCTTTTTTTTTTTCTTTTTTGTGGGTGGGTCGCGGTCGGCGCGCCTCCGCACCACTCCGTCCGGGGTGACAGAGGGGCTTAAGCACGCAACTCCCGCGACCCACCCATAAACGACGTCGCCTTCGTCGTTGGGCCGACCACTGGAGCAGCGTTAACTTGTCGTCAGTGGTCGGCCCGACGGAATACCCCCTATTGGGGTACCCTCCCATCGACCGACGTCCCCCCCTCGGGGAGGACGTCGGTCTTTCCTCACGCGGTCGGCCTCTCGGCGGGTGACGGACTAATCCCCGAAATCGACGTCTGAGTAGTAGCAGTTTGTTACTGCGCATCGTTCGGTGAGCGAGAGCGCTGGAAGCCCAACTTTCTGAGGGTGTTTGCGTATGATGAGTTTTGGTGATGCCTTTAGTATCACCGAACCTCATTGCATACATTCAAACTTCATTTACTTTCTTCACGGTAGGCAGCGGCCCAGCAAAGGTCCATGAGCGGCAGCAATATTTGGCATCAGGTGTACTGTTTGCTCGTTTGCCACCGTTTGCATTAAAAATAGAACAAAGAATTAATTTTCAGTACTACGCGATCATTACTTGGGCCTCTATATTATTTCGTCACCGTCACCAACGCACCCGTTCTCCACAATAGAAGGCAAATTGACCTAGTATACCACGCTCCACTGACGATTTAAAAGTTTATTTTCGAACTTTCCTTTTTTCTATATATGTTATATGTGTATTATACCCCGTCATTCTTTACGGCCTACACGGAGAAGATAGGAGTGATGAATAGTAATAATTAATAAAACTACTTTTACGGATTATATCGCGTTTGAATTTGATTTATGATTGCCCGACGTTTCGAACACTTTGCAGCATTCATGGTCACGGGCGGACTAAGGTGTCTCACGTCCAACAAGTAATCGTTATTACAGACATTTACAATTATCTACCCGATACAGAAAATAGTTATAAATTTATTAATTTAATTAATAAATTTATAACTATTTACAATGTGTAGTGCTCGCGTAAACATCAGATATCATTAATAATTAATAATTTAATAATTTTAAGACAACACCATGCACTAAGGAAATAATCCTTGTATTGCTGGGAACTTTACAAACATATAATTAACGGACACAAATTACATCCAGACTCAGAACAACAAGTTGTGGATCACGCAAAGTGTTGTCCCGCGTGGGATTCGAACCCCCGACACTGGCGTTGTAAGTCGCTATCTTAACCACTACGCCATCTGTGCAGTCAAATATAGTATTCTTAAACGGTCAGCATATGGAAACTATATTATTTAAGTGGTCAAAATTAACTTTAGTTTTTATTTGGCTTGCAAAATAACGCATCTTTTTCAACTTTGAAACTGTCACGGCCTCTGCTTGTAAAGAATAGTCCTATCCGTTTGCTGTGAGGTAGTTATGTTACGGAAGGAGGTCGCGTGGTGAGGAACTCCATATGTCCCACTGTTGGGCTCGGGCCCCCTCCTTCATGAAAGAGATCTTGCCACGCTGGTCTGCATATTACACCCCTTAGTCGTCTTTTACAACACCCACGGATAATATAGGTTGCTGGTGAATTTTATTCTTACACCATCACGTTTTATCTAGTCATCATATAATACCTAAATGAGTTCTTAAAATTACATGAATTTTAAGTGAAGATAAATTTATTCAAAAAATTTAACAAGTATTTTAGTTTGAACAAAACATTTTCTTTATTTTCATATATTACGAGGGAAGCTTAAAAATAACAAGAAAAGTAAAATAAATTACACTCAAATTTATACGTATTTTCTTTAAAAATATTTAAAAATACATTTGATTCAGTGCTCTGCGCTCGACGCAAAATGCGGGGACCGGGCTAAATCACTTGGAAACCAACATTACCTCTGCTACTCTGAAAATACACATCTCTAAGTCTTGCATGTTAAAATAAATAAAAAGAAACAAATTGTATGCTTAGAGTGAATATGGCTTGGAAATGTGTTTATAAATTATTATTTTTCTCCCTATCTTGCCCGTGGATGTCGTAAAAGATGACTATATTATACTATACTGATGTCAAGTCACCTTGCTCCGGTGGTCGGCCCAACGACGAAGGCGACGTGCATCGTGGGTGGGTTGCGGGTGTGCGTGCTTACGCCCCTCTGTCACCCCGGACGGAGTGGTGCGAGGAGCGCGCCGGTCGCAACCCACCGCCAAAAAAAAAATGGGATATAATATGCACATAACATCTGTACAAGAAAAGGAAAACTTGAAATGAAAACCTACACCAACATGTCTGACCAGCATGGTGTAGTAGGTCAAATTCCCTCCCATTCTGGTGTAGGCCTGAGCCCAAGAGTGGGACTTATTTGAGCGATGATGATTTATTTTCATAACGATATAACCTTTATACTTTACCATACGGTGACGCAGTAAGAATACAATTCACCACTCCCTCTCCTGCCCATAGGTGTCGTAAAAAACGATTAAAAGACATCGCTTGCATATAAAAACTATGCAAGAGAAGGCAAACTCGAAATAAAATCCTATACCAACCCGTCTGACCAGCGGGGTATATTAGGTCAATTTCCCACCCAATATGGAGGAGGTTCGAGCCCAGTAGTGGGACGTATTTGACCTGTGACGATGTTAATCTTTACAACATCTAAAACCCTTAACTTTACTATACGTAAAAGGGCTTTTTTATGGGTGGGCTATGGTAAGCGCACACGCCGTTCATTCCGTCCGGGGCGACGAAAGGACGGCGCGCGGACCCTTAAACCACCCGTACCCACGTCGCCTTCGTCGTTGGGCCGACCCCGCCGATTGGTAGTAAAAGGGCTGGGGCACATTTTACCATCTTGACTAGCGTTTATCTATAGACTCGTAACAGTATTATTTATCCGTCCTTACAGATATATCGTTTTTCATCATCATTCATCATTTAAGTTCATATGCATTCCACTATAGAATCAAGCTGGGATTGATGAGTGGGATTCCCACCACGCTGAAAAGACAAGTTGGTATAGGGTTTCGTTTCGAGTTTTCCATCTTGTTTCCATCTTGTTATATGCATATTTAATCGTTTAGTCGTTTTTAACGATACCCACGGGCCAGATAAGAAATGGTCAATCGTATTCTTTCGAAAATGTCTATGTTTATACATATATCAAACCTCTTCATGTCTACCGCTTTGCATAGGACGGAAGTGAAATTGTTCCACTGTTTACCTTTTTCTAATTAAATTTGTTGCAGATCCCAAGGCAATTACAAGCTCATGTCCGGACTTTCTCAATGTTAAAGGTGTTACTGTGTAGTATGATGAAATGTGCGATGGGATTAGTTTATCGAACAGGTAAACTGCCATCAAATTATATGAAATCTGCAAGCAATTTATTCCACGTGGTGACGGAGTAAGAATGCACTCCCTTTTCTAACCGTGGGTGTCGTAAAAAACGGAGGAATTAAATATGCATATAACATTTATACAAGAGAGGCAAAATGCTATACCAACATATTTTCGTCCGCCGTCCCCTTGTGACCCCGGACGGGACGGACGACGTGCAGCCGCACCATACCATCCCAAAAAAAATACCAACACATCTGACCTAAATTTCCTCCACAATAGAAGGCTATTGTGGAGGAGGCACGAGCCCAAGAGTGGAAAATTTATGATCTGAAATTATGAATTAATTTATATCAAATCTCATATACAGTAACGAAGTAATATACACACATAAGGTTCATATCAAAAGACAAAAAAAATCTTACGAATCTTGAAGAAATATGACGTCATATATTTCTGAAACCTACGTTTTTATTTAATACCTTGTAGTTCATATCACGCCCCATGACTCCACCACTTATGTACTATAAGATTTATCGCTCCCGAGGCTGCGAGGACGACTGCGTCCTGAATTTCAATCTACCCACGCTAGACCGGCTGATTAAATTTTTCAGCATGAAATATGCGTCTTTTAATATAAGTAGAGAGAGAATATTGAATGGTACATTTAGAAATATGGAAGAAAATATGATTATTTTATTAAATTTCATACTGATATAGGCTGAAGAAAATAATCAGCAATGGTTATATCATTATCTGTATGTATATAAACATTCTGTTCGTGTGTTTATAATTGAACTCCTTCTAAACGGCTGGATCAATTTTGTTGATTTTTGTGACTATTTCAAAGGATATGAGAATGGTTTAGATTATAATTGGAACTGGAAAGTGGCGCTGCGATCGATTTCAAGGAGAATTACCTTTACTATTTTGATTTGACAAGAACAATGTGTTTTAGGTCAGCTAGTTTTATTAAAAAGCGTACTCATAATAGAAGATTTGAATTCGTATTTAATAACTATTACCATCATTTTCCATTCATCACCGCTCATACTGTCGGACTCGAGATTCCTCCGCAAAGGAAGGTAAATTAACCTACTATATCAAGATGGGGTTTGATGTAGGGCTCTCGAGTTTTCCTTCTCTTAAATAGATGTCACAGACATATTATATCTCTTAGACGTCTTTTACGACACCTACGGGCAAGATAGGGTGATGGCGCTGAATTATATTTTTACATCGTCACCACACGGGAAAGATAAATAAATGCCATCAAAAAATATTTTGTAAAAAAATTAAGTCTCGCAACTCAGTTATTAGGTCCCTACTTAAGGGACCTTCTGTCTTAAGTTATTGTATAACTAACCTAACAGCTTCCCTTTTTTTTTTTCTCGCTCTGAAAATACATTTACACACTGTCCCCCGCCGCTGACAGATGTAGGAGTGTGTGGGACTCGCCGGCCACCATGTTACCGGAATACCCACTAAAACCACAGCGGCCCCTTCCGCGCTTTTACGGGATGTCGGAGAGATTGTCTGATAACATTCAATCCCGGCACCCCAACGCATGTCCACCTGGCCACGTCCTATCTTCATTCAAGACGGTGGAAGAAGTTGCGCATATTGGCGCCTTCTCCTCCCGCGTCGCCGCCGGCGGAGCAAGCCAGCGGGGGCAAGCGCCTCGCGTTCTCGCTCCGCAGCCTCCTTCCTTGAAATGACGGCCTCAGAAAATGAGGCCATCACCTGTCGCTGTCGAGCATCTGTGAGATGATGGTCGGCAACGACAGGTCTATTCCAAATTCCATCCATAGGACGTGGCGGTGGGGCCCACAGGCGGGGCAAACTTTCAATGTGTGAACCTAACAACTTCCTATAGTGACCATACCAACATTATGGATCTGTAAAGGTTTTAAAGAAACAAATTGACTTGATAATTATAATATACACATGCGCCAAATACAATATTAATAACTACATCTTACTATTGGAAACATTTACTTCAAATTTCCTTTGAGATATTTTACCTGCTAGCACCTTACTTGGGAGGGTGATAAATTATATACTTTGTCCATATATTCTAATATTTTAAAATAAATGTATAAATTATGTTCTGCAATATGCTTATAAGCTCACAATGAGTCACAACGTTGGAGGGAGTTGAGAGTATGTTACCTAGAGGTATGAAAAGCTTGAGCGCCTCATGCTGGCTGCTTCATTAAAATGTCGCGGCACGGCGCACAACTCGTATGGAGAGCCCCTACTGTCCTGCAGGACTTGTGGTCTTTTGAGAGCTGTAATAGATCTAATAAAGTATAGACAGAATTATTTATTTGTTTTAATAGTATCCAAGAAAAATCGATTAAACATATTTACATCAATCGTTCAAGTTCTTTTAAGTTTTTTAACCGCCGACGCAAAAAGAGGGTTATATATTTGACTTTAATGTGTGTCTGGCTGTGTGTGTGTGTGTATGTGTGTGTCTGTGGCATCGTAGCTCTCAAACAGATAGACTGATTTCGATGCAGTTTTTTAATTTGAAAGCCAGTTTTCTTGCGGTGGTTCTTAGCTATATTTGGTTAATATCGGTCCAGCAGTGTAAGAGTAGCTCTTTTTCAAAATGATCTAATGGCGTATAATTACTTGATTAAGTGCTTCACGCGTGCTATTATAATCGTGAAGTGCCCTTTAATTGATAATTGTTGTTGAAGGGAATGTAATATTTTTTTTATTAATATTGTAGTTTGTGTCGGAGGTTATTCAAAATTTTCAATTTTATTATTGTGAACTAGCAACCCGCCCCCGCTTCGCTTCGGTTTTAGTCGTTTTACCCGCGTAGTTCCCGTTCCAGTGGGCATACCGGGATAAAATATAGCCTAGATTACTCCCTGATATTATAGCTTTCCATTGGTGAAAGAATTTTTGAAATAGGTCCAGCCGTTTTGAAGATTACCCGAAACAAACAGACAGACAGAGAGACAAAAAAATAAAAAGTGATTTTTAGGCATATGTATAGTACAAATAACCGTGTGATCATGAAAAAAGCCTATTATTTTGACATTACAAACAGACACTCCAATTTTATTTATTGGTATAGATATATATGAAAACCTCGACAGACAGATTTTTATGTAAGGCTATAAAATTAAACCAGACGTGTTATTATAGAGTGGTATAGTATATTGCTTTTGCTTTTATTTCAGTTATTTTATTATTAAGGTAGGTGTTTAAATCATACTTTATTGGCGTTTTACTACCTATTCTTATAAAATAAAATGTATATAATATAATATATATATTAGGGTGTCCCTTAAATTTCAATGTCAATATATTTTTACGCATACCTTCTAAAAACTTTTCTATTGACCTAATATAGTACAGAAATAAATATTAGCCCGATTTATAAACGATAACCCGTGCCGACTTGAGTTTTTAATTTGTCCATACAAGTTGCGCGGGTGCAGCGCTGCGACCCGTTACTGCGAGTTTCAATTGTCATTTCATACGTGATTTCTAACATTATTTGTGCGTTGTTGTTTATTGTGTGAAGATGTCTGTGGAATTACGAAGTGATAAACAAAATATTTACCTTATCGGACTGCCAAGCCACCAGATAAATGGTGCAAAATTACCATCTAATCGACAAGTTCTCACCGTTTTATTTTAAAATATACGTGAAGTCAAGCTGACTGTTAGTGAAAGTGCGAATCTTGTTATAAGAGAGTGCATTATATTTTGGGAAAAAGCCAGAATTCCTACGAAGGCATTTCCTAACTGCGTGAAGAAACTTGTTGATTTATATCATGTTTGGAGGGAGCTGCAAAAAAACTGTAAGAAAACTCAGGTGACGTTCAAGAACCGTGAAAATAATTTTGTAAAAGACCTTGATAACTTATTTGATATTGCACATGCTGATGCCTTCGACAGAATGAAGCTATCTTCATTCTGTTGAATACAAAGATTTTTTAAGGAAACGGAGAGAGGCAGGTCGACCGGGATGCTTAGGTGGAATTGACAAAAAATTAGCGGAAAAAGAAGAACGAGTTAGGCAAAGACGATTGGTAGAAGAGGAAAGAAAGGTAAAACAAAGAGAGTTATTGGCTGTTGCATCTTCTTCTTCGATAGATAGCTTGGAATGTCTGGAGAATTCGGATGAGGAACAGATTTTGCTTGTCGTCATCATATTTATGAGTTGGTCCTTAAAGCTGTTTTTGAAACCAAGGTAAAGCAAATTACAAGTAGCCCAGATATTCCAATTTTCAAAAAGTTAAGAGATAATTGGAAAAATATTAACACCGATGATATTGAACCACTTCTAAATTTCGTTAAAGCACATATTGCTGAGACAAAAATTACATCTTTGTTAACTTTTTATAAGACTTAACTGGAAAAACCTTTTATTAGAGACGATTACCGCGAATTGGTGGATCTATGCGTTGTGTTCTTAGGAGGAGATACAGATAATAAACTAAAACTCAGGCCTCCTGGAGCTTTGCATCAAGCACGATGGATGGCGAGAGCGATCTATTCTATAAAAATATGTTTGCTTCAATCGCAACTTAAAATTACTGCAAAGGACAAAAATGCTCTACAAGATGTTTGCTTATTTATCGTCACCTTGTATACTAAACCTTGGCTCGAATGCACAGTGGCAATTAAAGCACCTAACCAAGACTTATGCTTTTTGAAAGCTCTAAAAGAATATGAAAAAGTAGACGCGACAAGTTCCAAGGCATCCATAAGCAAGTTTGTTCATCATTTATGGTATTTGTGTGAAGAAACAGTCATGTTATCACTCTTTGATGAAGAAGTTGATTTAAAAACCAAGACAAAAATGATTAATAATTTAAACAGAGATGAAAGTTCAGATTCCACCAAACGCTATATCCCATCGAAGGAAGAAATTACGGAAAATTTCTTTAGTAAGCTTAATATTTTCTTGTTTCTTTTTTCAAAGTTTCGTGGCTTAGTTTTTGCTTTTTTAAACTGTTTTTTCTTTCTTTCAGATATGACGCTGGATGATTTTGTGACTCAAAGAAGCAAACAATTTCTATCTCGACTGCAGATCGACGACAGTTTTCTTCGGGAGGATGTATCTTCTTGGGGTGACAATCCTACTTTTTTGGAAGCTAGAAGACGAATAAGTCGTTTGAAGGTCGTAAATGACACTGCTGAAAGAGCTGTTAAATTAATGCAAGATTTTAATGGACTTATCACGGCTGAAGAAGAGCAAAAACAGTTTTTGTTGCGTTGTGTTCAGGAACATAGAAATCTGTATCCAGACTGTAAAAAAACTACACTAAAGAGAAGTTACCCTAATTAATTATTATTATAATTTGTATTTAAATAAAAATTTATGTTGATCTTATTTTATTCTTACTCATATTGACTTTATTTGTTGCATTTTAATTAGTTTTGGATCAAACCAAAATGTCAGGCCAAAACACCATTTTTTATTAAACTTTAGAGCTCGGTCGGCACGGGTTGCAATCATGCTACAAATATGAAATTTGTACGTGTATGAAATTTAAGTACATTTTAGTATTTATAAAAAAAGTAGAGAGTATGTGTTTCGAAATTCTATTTTTTTTGCCATATAAGGGATATATATATATATATATATATATATATATATATATATATCCCTTATATGGCAAAAAAAATAGGTAATAGGTAAGAATAGGTAATCTTTTTACTATATATTAATACGTGAAGCAAAATCTTTGTACCACTTGTAACAAAAATTACGCGGATGAATAAGTATGAAATTTGGCACGGTTGAAGTGTATATTGAGGAGAAGTGAACAAAAATTTGACGTAGTAATTAAGTGCACTAGAAATATATTAAATTAATAAATAAAAACATGGGCCACACTAATGTGCAATCGACACATAGATATCTGGGGGCACGCAGTGCCCCCGCCAAGTCGAGCAAAAAAATAAATCGGGCAAGACACAACACTGCCGTAACATACTTTTTTCGAAGTAATTCAGGCCATTTTCGACCACCTATAACTTGGTTGTGAATAAAACTAGAAGCCTGAATTTATTTAGTAACCTAGCAGGCATTGTATACACATTGTATATTTCAAATTTCATTCAATTTGAACGAATAGTTTAAGAATTATAACTAGTCAAAATTTCGTAATTTTGTCACTCAATGGCTGACTGACCGATCATCAATATAAAAGAGGCACTTCTAGCAGACATAGACTATGTTTAGTACAATTTAATATAATATGTATTACTTGTGAGGTACATTGTGTTTTCATGTGATTGCCAAGTCATTCTGTTTATTTAAGACATAAAAGATCTTTAAAATTGATATAGTCACTATAAGTAGTTGTTAGGTTAGCTATTTACGTAATAACTTAAGAAGAAAGGTCCCTTAAGCGGGGACTGAATGAGTTAACCGACTTGGTATAACATGGATCTCACAACTTTTTATGGTAGAAGAACTTAGTTGCGAGGCTTGGCTTTTTTACAAGTTTTGATTTTGATGGTATATATCCATACTAATATTATAAATGCGAAAGTAAGGATGTTTGTTTGTTTGTTTGTAATGCTTTCACGCTTAAACCACCGAACCGATTTCAAAAATTCTTTCACCAATGGAAAGCTATAATATCAGGGAGTAACATAGGCTACATTTTATGCCGGTATTCCCACGGGAACAGGAACTACGCGGGTTTGTGTGACTGAAAACGAAGCGAAGCGAGGGCGGGTTGCTAGTATAACATATATACGCCCTTATTTATGACTACAGTCTGGTCGAACTAAATGTCAAACAAACATAAGTACGATGACAATGTCTAATAAGTAGCTATATATAATTATACTAACTGACGCAATAGACGTTGTTCTGTTCAAATAAAATAAAAGGAATTCTCCTTGAAATCGACAGCAGTAATAGGGACTGACCGACTGCAGCACCAACTGCCGGGTTGATTTGGAAATCTAAGTCATCCAGGCCCCCACTTGAATGTATTCACAAAAATTCATTCAAATCCATCATGCCGTTTGCGTTTGCAGTATAGATAAATAACTTATATACCTAGTCGTTAAGTTTTCTTAAATTTTCTCATTTTTTGCGTAACTTCCTTATTTTTTTGCCGTAAAAGCCTTTCTCAAAGTATTAGAAAAATTAAAAAGAAAGATGGACGAAATCGGTAAAGTCATTTTCAAGTTATCTTATTGTCCTGCCCGAACAGTGCCACCTTCCGGTTCCAATTGTGAATCTATACCATCCTCGAATCTCCTTGAACATGCACAAAAAATTCATCAACATCGGTCTAGTCGTTTAGGAGGAGTTCTGTGACATACACTCGTACACTAGAAATTTATATATAAACATTTGCATACTTACGTATTAGTTATTAGTGAAATACAGCTTGCTCAATATACAGTATCTATATATATTTATCCGAAACACGAAAATCCGTAGAAGAACGGGTGTAACCGACGTAGTCCGCAGAATTAGCACGTTGAAATGACAATGGGTAGGCCACATCGCTCGTAGAACCGACAACCGTTGGGGAAGAAAGGTTCTTGAGCGACCACGAATCGGACGACGCAGTGTAGGATGAACCCCCACTAGGTGGACTGACAACGTTCTCAAAGTCGCAGGGAACCGTTGGAGTTCCGAGTCCGTTCCGAGTCCGTTCCGAGTGGCATTCTCGTGGGGAGGCCTATGTCCAGCAGTGGACGTCTGTAGGCTGATGGATGGATGGATATATATTTATATATAATCAACAAGAAAATTGCTAAGTAGAAAAATAAATTTAACTGAATTATCGTCGAATTACGACCACACCGCGACCACTAGTATTTTTAAATATTTCATTTTTTATTTAATACTAGCAACCGGTACTCGCTTCGCTTCGGTTTTAGTTGTCTTACCCGTATAATTTTCATTTCCGTGGGAATACCGGGTATACCCGGTATATACACTATAGTGTATGTTACTCCTTTCTATTCCATCCTACTTACCATCGGTGAAAGAATTTTTGAAATCGGTTCGGTGGTTTAAGCCTGAAAGCGTAACAAACAAACGAAATTACTTTATCATTTATAATATTAGTAAGGATTTAAAAATGTATTAGGTACAATGTAAATTAAATAATATAATACATTTAAATAAATATCTTTGTGATATTACAAAGGCCAATTCTATCACAATCTAAGTCCTCGATGTTTAGTTGAGTCGCATCATTAAAATGTCGCCCCGTACACTCGCGCGAGTGGCTGAACAACTAAGTACTTATAACTCCGGCAAATTTATTATTTTTGTTTCGACACACTTATGTTTCTCATTTGCTTTTCACTGTTAAAATTTATCGCAATTCTTAGTACATTTTTGTCTAAGAAGGTTTTCTAACAACTCAATAGTAACTTGCCTTTTAGAAGTAATAAAAGAAATATTTAATTTAAATTGAAAAGAAAACTGGCTTTAATGTTTCTTTGATAGATTGAATAAATAATTAAATTTATAAGTTTTTGAATAACAATTCGCACAAAGACGGGGTCTTTGCGACCCAATTATGTTATAACCGACTGCAAAAAAGGAGGTTTCTCAATTCGACCGTATATATGTTTTTTTTATATTTGTTCGCAGATAACTTCGCCGTTTATAAACCGATTTTGATGATTCTTTTTTTTTTGTTAGAAAGAAGGTATTTTAAAGGTGGTATCATGGGTTTGATTATGGCAAAAATCGTAGGAGTGACTAGTACGTCTGTAAGTTTTTCATTAAATATTTTATTAAATTCAATTCCAATTTCACTAAACTTATATTTGGTACTCTTAAACAAAATCGAGAATGAATTCTTCGCCTTTACCGTTGTTATTTTCACCAAATGTGCCGTATTTTATTACTTTAAATTTAATAACGTTACCGAACTCGATCATTATAAAGACGTTTTCTTGAAATTGTTCAACATTAATGATTTTAAACTACGTCGAAATCATGTCGGGAGTAGCAAATATTTGATTTAATCGACGAGAGTAGAATTCATTTGGTTTAAAAAAAATCCACCGTATTTGATTCCAATCATGCGCTAGTGTCGTTTTGGGGGCGTTCATAAAATACGTGAGATGTTTAAGGGGGGGAGGGGGTCGAGTCAAATCTCATCTAATCTTACGTTGGAGAGAGGGGGGGGTCTCGGCAAATATCACGCAATTTTTTTTTCTGATTGAAACATTATTAATGTATATTATTTGTTACGCTGCACCTGTATGGGCCGATAGGGCCACCGATAGGGGCGGCTCGCCTTAAATTACTACAGAGCCAACGTATGGCCCTAATATTCTTATGTAAAGCCTATAAAACGGTTAGTACCGAGGCCTTACCAGTACTCGCGGGTGTACTTCCGGTTGATTTGGAGATTCAGAGACGAGCGTCAATGTATTACACCACAAAGGAAACTATGAATACAGATTTCCCTCTACCGCGCGACCGAAATAAAATTGCTAGATTATTTGCACCACAATCCATTGTCTATGAGGAACTTTTATCTGAATGGCAAGAAAGATGGGATTCATCATCAAAAGGTCGTCATCTTTATCTATTTTTTCCATGCATCCGGGAGCGCCTGGAGAAGGTGTGGCTGGAGATTGACCACTTCGTGGCCCAATTTTTAACTGGCCATGGCAACTTTAAAAGTAAATTATTTTCTCTTAAACTCGTACCATCACCATTATGTCAATGTTCCACATCTGACCACAAGTATGAACAATCAGCACATCACATTCTCTGGGAGTGCGATCTCTGGCGAAACGAGCGTAACCTTATGTTAAACAGTTTGCAAGTCACCTGTGGGGTAGTATACTATACGGACCTTGTAGCAACTCGAGAAAATTTCCGTGCGTTCATGCGTTTCTGCCATACCTACTGTAGCAATCAATCTTAACGCTCACATATAGGCCCCGTTAAGCTCTTCCGTATCCGTGGTGCCGTACTGCTGCGCTATCGTAGCTGTACACCTTTTTACTTATTGGCTGACTAGTCATTTTGTTTTCCTGTCTCTCGCTTTGCCTAGGAGGGAAGTGGAATCTCTCTTTCCTACTCCTCCTCTTTAATCTTTTCTAATTAAATTTGTTGCGGGTCCCAAGACAATTAAAATCATATCCCGGGACTGCCTGAGGGTCAAACCTCGGTGTCATTTATGGAGACCATTGTGGATCCTGGCTTACAGGAGTTACAATGGTGGGAATGTGTGATGATTGAAACAAAAAAAAAATACTATTTTGGTCCCTTTAATCCAGATTGTACATACTTAAGATTTAATCTTAAGCGTAATCTTAATACGATTAAGATCATTCACTAATTCGTTCGAAAGAAAATAATTTAATTCATAACTCGACGTTATACCATAGATAATTCATTATAAAATAAGATAGATGTGCAACTGAGGTTTTAAATTTAAATTTTTCTTTTTACAATAACAATCCAACGCGTTTACGTAAGAAACCCACATTTTGAAAAATCTCACGTGAGATTGCGGGATGGGGGAGGGGGTTGAATAAAATCTCACGACATCTCACCAAGGGGGGGAGGGACAGAAAATTTAAAAAAACACCTCACGTAATTTATGGACGCCCCCTTTCAAGAGTACCAAATTGCTCAAATTCGAGCTGCGATTGGATTTAGGATTGGAATCGAGATTCAAGAGTAAGCACACAGTTCTTGTTTGATGCACAAATTGGTGTTTTAAGTCTGGGTTTTGCGTCCGTTAATTGTGTGTTTGTAAAATCGCCGCAAAAAAATACAAGACATTGATTTTCTAAAGATTTTTAAACTGATCTATCGAGGCAGTATCATGAGTTTGATTCCCATACAGGACAATACTTAAATTGTTGTTTGTGAGTCTGGGAGTAATTTGCTTTAGTTAAAAATTTCATCTAGTGACAATGTAAGAATACAATTCAACTGTCTATCTTGCCTATGAAAGAAGGACGACATGAAATAAAAAATAACATATAAAAATTAAAATTAAATAAAAATTAAAGTAAAAATTTCATCAAGCCGAGGTTACTAATAAGAAATACAAGATGTAATTACTCTTTCAGAAATAACCTGTTATTTGATAAATATTTTTTGTATATAAAAAGTACAAGCTATCTAAACTTTATCCCTAAATTCGAAGCAACCACAAAATTCATACAATGACGACAAACTGCTATTAATTTGAGTTTACGTATACTTTATCACAGCAATTTCCATCAGAACTTTATTAAAAGCACAGCGTAGAAGTATATTATTTTGCAAATCAAAGAGATTATGTAAATTCGGAGTTGTTTCGTGCCGTTAGTACCACCCTACCGGAATCGTTGGGAATTAATTTTGTTAGTCATAATAAATAACTTGCCCGGGGCGTCGGTTTTGCAGTATCGTAATGAGGTTCGCGTTGTAAGGAGCCATAGCTCATTGGTGTTTTATTTGTAATTGAATGGACTTGTTTGATGAATAAATGTCAATGTTTTTTAGGAATATTACTAAATAATATGTCATGTCCTAAGAACGCACACGCATCACATAAAAAAAAGAGAATGACGCATGTCAGAAGTGAAACTTCTTTGGTGCCACGTGTTTTGGTCAATATAAAAAAAAAGATTAAAAATGATAAAAAATATTTGACACTACTCGTTGCTAACGCTCGCGCTGGCCTGTAACAGGTATACTACGCGCATGCGTTCGAGTGCCACGCATTCATTTTCACTCTGTCTCTTTCTATTCCCGTAGCGTTAAACGTTTAACGCAACCTTGTTGGAAGTCGCATTAGAAGTTTCACTTCAATAATTAAACCAATTTATTTAAATAAAACTACTTTACGGATTTTATCGCGTTTTTACGAAGAGGTTTTAATTTATAAAATTATCCTTAGCTATTATTATTGTGGGTCAAATTTATAATTAATTAAATAAATGTATTAATTTGTTTCAAAATGTGGATCAATATTTAATAACTAATTTCTCTATCGGGTAGATAATTATAAATTTTCTGCAATAACAATGACTTGTTGGACGTGAGACATCTTAGTCCGCCCGTGACCATGAACGCTGCAAAGTATTCGAAACATCGGGCAATCAAAAATCAAATACAAACGCGATAAAATCCGTAGTTTTATTTAAAATGTGTAATACTCGCGTAAACATCAGAAATCAATTTATTTAATTTACTTTTTAAAATAGTATTTAGTTTTAAAACGGTTTTTAAGGTAAATAAAGCTAAAAAAATGCTTGTATAATTAGAATTGCATTCAATATACTTCTGAATCTTTTCCATGTGATGAAGGAGTAAGAATAAAATTCATCACCCCTTTTTTGCCTGTGGTCTTGAAAGACGACTACGGCATATAACGTAGATAACGCCTACGAAACAAATAAAACTAGAAATAAAACCCAATACCAATCCGTCTGACCAGCGTGGTATTGTGGATCAATTTCACTCCCATTGTGGAGGAAATTCGAGCTCAGCAGTGGGACGTTTATGAGCTGAGCTGATGATACTTCTTAATGGTATTTAATGAAAGTTAAAGCTATAATTAGAGATTCGATTAAAATACATTTTCCAGTATTTACATATTAACTGAATTTAAATTTAATTAATATATAAATACTGGCAAATGGAAAAATAAATTATGTTTATAACTACGAAAAAAATATTAAAATATAAATATAATACGCAGATATATGCAAAAGAAGGAAAACTCTAAATAACATCCTATACTAACCCATCTCACTAGCGAGGAATAGTGTGTTCAAGCTAGAAACCAGAGAGAACCAAAGAGCCTGGATGCATTTAGTTAGTTCTCTGAGCTATTCTGTAGAGATATGCGTAATACACTATAGTCTATAAAATATAGGATGATCTCTGTGACAGTTGTCCCTAGTGCTGTCACGCTTACGATAAAGTCCATAGTTTTTTATCGATAAAACTCTTTATTTTTATAATTATGATTTTCTATTATAATTAAAATACAATCAATTAAAATATTTTTGAATTTATTTCAAACACAACCTGTTTTTTGACTGTTTTAATTATTCAAAAGGAGTACAATCAAGGTCTAGGTCATTATTATCGTCATTACTGGAGCGTTCCTGCTAGAACATTTATCATTTTTTGCCAAAATAAGGACAGTCATTAGATCAATCGATCAATTACGACTGTTTTATAAATAAATAAGTCTAGTATTGACAATAATGCGTACATAATATGATAATTTTACTCCGAGACGAAAAGTCTGTTATAATTATAAAAATTATGTTGGAAGTTTTATATAGGTACTGTATTGGGTTTATTTCTTTTATGAATAATTTAATAAAGATGGGTTATCGATTTACGTATACCGACTGGCCCATCTCTTTTATATTTTCAGTCCAATATGACCTTGTACATGAGTAGCCGTCATTGTTCTTTTAAATGTTTACTAGATATTTCAGTACTTACGAGGTACATTTTAGGCATGAATATTAATATTTTTATATTTATAATATATTGCAATTTAGTTGCAATAAAACTGGCACAAAAAGAATGAAAATATATGTTATACGAAATGAAATTGTAAACATATTGCTCCTTCAAACTTACTTCGTTCGTTTCATTGACATCTGTCACAGAGATCAATCTATATTTTATAGACTACTAGCAGACCCGCCCACGCGTTGCTGTGGCTAATGTTTTTGTCATATTACATTTTATTAAACTATTTAAGTGGAACTATAGGAGAACATCTGTCATGGAGGTTGTCATATTTTTTACAAATGGCATCTATGTAAAAAAGAAAGTCAAAATCGTATCTGACACGTTTGTAGGTTTGACATAGCAGCGCCATCTATTACTCAATTATACATACATACCATAATTACTCAATCCAGTCAACAGATATCGGCATCTGTTAAAATCGTTTGGTAACTCCAAAACAGATAATTGTGAATGTCAAATAATAGGTATAGGTAATACAAATAATTTGCAATAAAATAATATTGCGACTATAAATTAAGATGTAAGCTATCCTATCTTTCAAGTTGGATCAAACTGCACACGGTGTGCAAATTTGATTAAAATTGGTTAAGTAGTTTAGGAGTCCATCGCGGACAAACAACGTGACACGTAATTTATATATATTAAGATAGGCGTTATTCAATTTAATGTAACAGAAATAATTCACTTGATTCACTTACCCACAGAACTTGCAAGTCATTACACGTAATTTTGTAAAATACTAGATTTAAACTTATTTGGGACTTTTATTTGGCACCAGTGTATCCTCTAAAGATACAACATAGTGGATCAATTTGCCTCTTATTATGGAGAAAGCTCGAACCCAGCAATGAGACCTATGTAGTTACCAGGAGCGAGTCACTTCCTTCCCTCCATTATGGTTGAGAGGAGTGATGGCTGCTCTAGTGGTTAACTCGTGATCGGGTGCCGCTTGCCAGACCTGGTCCAGCCATAATCTTCTTATTATATTTGTGATTATTATTATATTTATGAATTGTACTAAATAATATTTCGAATGGTATCACACTGTAACTATTAATAAGCATGTTTTAAGATGTAATTTTGTTTAAGTAAAATTAGAAAATTAAAACATAGACATTCCTGCCGAGTTTCTTGCCGGATCTTCTCAGTGTGGTCGCGTTCCGATCCGGTGGTAATTTTAAGAAAACAATGTAAAAAAAAATTACAATATGTGAGTGCCCCTGCGGGGTTTATACATAATAAATGATTTGAATTTGATAATAATAATGATTGAATGATTAAACTGCACAGATGGCGTAGTGGTTAATGCTAGTGACCTACAGCGCCAGTGTCGGGGGTTCGAATCCCACGCAGGACAACACTTTGTGCGATCCACAAATTGTTGTTCTGAGTCTGGATGTAATTTGTGTTCGTTAATTATATGTGTATGTATTTCTCGCGGAAACGCAATGAGTTTCAAAAAAAATTAAAAACTGTACGAATGGCGGCGATGTGGTTCGCGACACGTCACGTCTCGTTTCCGTCGGGGGCGAAAAGTGGCCCACAGAGAACCGCTTTGCTACGCTGAATATGTCAAAGATCGTAGCAGGTGGAGGGCAGTGGACTCTGCCTAACCCTATGGGAAAAAGGCGTGAATATATAAAAAAAAAAAAAAAAAAAAAATGATTAAACGATTTCAACGCCGAAACCAAGACTTTTCGAATACTAGTCGTATACATATGGCAATGATCCAACGAGTCAGAGCCGTGATATTACAATAAAATATATTTTAAAAGTTCCATATAATATTTAAACTAACCATTTCTGCTGGTTATTATAATCGTAATATTTTATGTACGGTAAAGTAGCCTTTTAGAATTGTTACGCAGAACACGTCGAACTGTAATGGACAGCTAAAGTTATATTTGAATTACAAATGTTTTATATCGAGAGTATAGAAGTTAGTGGAGCTTTTTTCGAATTTTATTTTTTAAAAATTGTGCTCGATGTTTTGTTAAATGTTAAAATTATGTTATATAATTATATTAAAATTGGAGTGTCTGTTTGTTATGTCAAAATAATAGGCTTTTTTCATGCTCACACGGTTATTTGCACGACAGCTATGCCTAAAATAGCAATTAAAAAATTTTTGTCTGTCTGTCTGTTTGTTCCGTGTAATCTTCAAAACGGCTGGACCGATTTCAAAAATTCTTTCACCAATAGAAAGCTACAATATCAGGGCGTAAACTAGGCTATATTTTATCCCGGTATTCCCACGGGAACGGGAACTACGCGGGTAAAACGACTATAACCTATAACCGAAGCGAAGCGAGGGCGGATTGCTAGTTAACTATATAAATGGTGGAGTGACCTAAGTAGCCTTCAGTTACGAGTTCGAATTTCATGTAGTATAATAATAGTGATGAAATTTGAAGATATTTACATTTCTAGTTAACTTTTTGCTGATAAAAGCATGAAGCTTCTCTCTAGCACTTCTTTCCTTGTGGTGACGGAGTAAAAATACAATTCACCACCCCCCTCTCTTGCCCATGGGAGTCGTAAAAGACGACTAAGAGATATGATATGCTGATAACATCTATGCAAGAGAAGGAAAACTCGACATAAAATCCTATAGCGACACGTTTGACCATAGAATAGCAGTTCAATTTCCCTTCCATTGTGAAAAAGGCCCGAGCCCAACAGTGCGACTTTTGTGGGCTGTTATGATGCTGATGATTATGACTGGACTGGAGCCTCCTCCATAATGGAAGGGAAATTGACCTACTGTACCATGCTGGTCAGATGGGTTTGTACAGGTAATTACCACATGCCTTAAATCTATTCCTTATTTGATATCCCTTCTAACTACAGTACTAAATCAGCAGCATCTTATCTTTAAGGTCATATATCAGAAAATATCTACATACAGGTCAGTCATAGCATCCTAACTTTTCAGTTAGAATTGTACTAATCAATAATACTTCCCAATGCTATAAACTACTACTTTTCCCAGCCCATATACGCCCCCCTTCTTGGCCTGCTCCACCATAGGAGGAATATTGACCTAAACTGGTTATACCCATTTCGTTACTAATATACTGGTGAATTGTTTTTTTTTTTTTTTATTGCCGATGGTGGCAAACGAGCGTGACGTTGCCGCACATGGACCTTTGCAATACCAGGGGCACAACTAGGCCGTTGCCTACCGTGAAGAAAATACTATTCTTAAACCTCGTTTAAAGAAGGACATGTTATAGCGCTCGGAAAACACAGCAGCAGGTAGTTCATTCCAGAGCTTGTACGTACGTGGGAGAAATGATCGCTGGAAACGTACAGTTGAAGACCATAACGTTTCCAGGTGAAATGGATGAACCCTGCTGCGGTGTCGAGTGGTACGTTGGTAAAACGGTGACGGTGGTACCAAGTCAAACAGTTCCTCAGAGCACTCCCCATGTAAGAGCCGATTGTATTGCTTCCCTGTCACAACATAAAATAATTCTTAATTGATTACTTTAAATTGATTAAAAAAAACAAATTTGACTAGGTTAGGTGAGGTATTTGGTCGCAGACACCTTAACCCTCCGATCCGCGGAAGGGACGTATAAACTTATAACTTGTATCCATCAAACATCATCTCACTCTATTTCTTTTTTATGGCAAACCGGCAAACAGTGTACTCTTTGGATATTTACTATGCCGCTACTTACCATGAAGAAAGTGAAGGGAGTATGAGTGCAATAGGGTTCTGTATTACTAAAGGCTAAAACAACAAAACCCACCGCACGCAAACACTCTCAGAAGCTCTGTTTCTCATCGAACGAAACGCAGTAACAAATTACTAGTACTCAGACGTCGATTTTCTGCTCAGTGTGGTACTACACCGGACGGATCGGCCCGCGATTATAGACAGATAACTGTCAACCACTGAAAGGGTCATTGGGTGCCATTTGGGCGAGCCCCAGATACTTTTATTTTTATTTTGACGTTCTAGCGTATCTTATCTTATATCTTTAAACGAGCAATTCTTGTATATATATATATATATTCAGGATCTCGGAAACGGCTCCAACGATTTTGTTGAAACTTGACATACTAGAGGTTTCGGGTTCAAAAAATCAATCTAGCTAGGTTTTATTTATAGAAAATGTTGTTTTGTTCGTGTTTTTAGCAATACAATACAATGGCATTAAATTTTAAAAGAATATGAATTCAAATTTCGTTGTCAACGTCATGAATTACGATAGCTCAGTTGGGAAGTTGACTGGTTCTAATTTTGGTGTTTTTGGCATTCAAACAGTGTCGGTTCGAATATCGGTGTTATTATTATTCTCTTTTTGTAATTTTTTATATATTTTTCATTATTTATTTTTTATTAATATATCTATACCAATAAATAAAATTGGAGTGTCTGTTTGTAATGTCAAAATAATAGGCTTTTTTCATGCTCACAGGGTTATTTGCACGACGCCTATGCCTAAAATACAGATTAAAAAAATTTTGTCTGTCTGTCTGTCTGTCTGTCTCTTTGTTCCGGGTAATCTTCAAAACGGCTGGACCGATTTCAAAAATTCTTTCACCAATGGAAAGCTATCATATCAAGGCGTAAACTAGGCTATATTTTATCCCGGTATTCCCATGGAAACGGGAACTACGCAGGAAAGACGACTGAAACCGAAGCGAAGCTAGGGCGGGTTGCTAGTATCTAAATAAATTCGACAAAAATATTCCGAGTGAAGCTCGGTCAACCAGATATTTTATAAAAACGAAAAATTCATCACAGCTCAAAAATATTTCACTCTTGGATAAGTGTCTCCTATTATATCACGCTTGTCATATTGGTATAGTTTTATTTCGAATGTTTCTTCTTGTTTTTATATTCATATTGTCCTTTAGTCATCTCTTACGACACCCACGGGTAAGATAGGGGAGGGTGAAATCTATTTTTTACTGTCACCACATGCAAAATTAAATCGTCATCATCATTTCAGCCCATACATGTCGCACTGTTAGGCTCAAACCTCCTCCACAACAGGAGGGAATTTGACTTTACTATACCATGCTGGTTGGTATAGGGTTTCATTTCAAGTTTTCATTCTTTTGCATAGATGCTATTATTAATCCTATTAGATATTATATTTAGATATTATTATATATCATACTATCAATCCACCCTCGCTTCGCTTCGGTTTCTGTCGCCTTTTCGCCGTTGTTCTCGTCGGAATACCGGGATAAAATATAGCCCAGTTTACTTCCTGATATTATAGCTTTCCATTGGTGAAAGAATTTTTGAAATCGGTCCAGCCATTTTGAAGATTACCCGGAACAAACAGACAGACAGACAGACAAAAAAATATAAAGTGTATTTTAGGCATAGGTATAGTGCAAATAACCGTGTCAGCATGAAAAAAGCTAAAAGAAAAAAATATTATTTTGACATTACAAACAGACACTCCAATTTTATTTATTGGTATAGTTTTTATCCCTTAGTCATCTTTTTGTAAGATAGGGAGTGGTGAATTGTATTCTTACTCCGTCACCATACGGATAATTCAATGTTACGTAGAAAAATTAAGCCAATATAAAATAAAAATTATACTGTCTTTACGAATTTTAATGCTACTTATTTTTCCTAAAATAAACGGATAAGGCTATAAGAATTATATTTTTAATACAAGCATTATTCCTTCAAGAGGATTATCTATAATACTGGAGATCTGAACATCAGTTGTTATTCTAACTAATATTATAAATGTCAATGTGAGTGTTTGTTACGCTTTCCCGCTGAAGTACTAAGCCGATTTTAAAAGTTTCACTAATAATTTCTGACACGGGTATTACCCATTTGAAACAAAGCAATTTTTACGGATTTTATCACACCATGAACGCTGAAAAGTCTGTATTATCTATCCATTCTACAATAGAATGCTATATTATTAGCGAATAACATACGTTATATTTTAACTTATTCCTACAAGTTTTCAATATAGTGATGTCGTAAGAATACAATTTACTACCCTCCATCGTTGCCCGTAGTTGTCTTAACAGACAACCCAGGGATAATAAGGGAGGGATAATATGCACATAACGTCTATAAATAAGAAGGAAAACTCACACATAACCCTATACCAACCCATCTGGCCTAATCAGCGTTTTATAGTAGGTCAATTCCCTTTTAGAAGGAGGCTCAAGCCCAGCAGTGGGTCGTAGGTATATCAGATGTAATGATGATGATTCCTACGAGAATAGGAACTACGCATTTGAAATCACAGGGATATGCTCCCACGGAATATTTATAAATATCATATCAACATATCATATCAGCCCAAATACGTCCTCCTATTGGACTTAGCCTTCCTCCCCTTTTTTTGGGCGGGCTGTGGTCAGCACCCACGCCGTTCACCCCGTCCGAGGCGATGCAAAGGCGGCGCGTGGCCCCGTAACCCACCGTAATTCATCCCCTTCGGTATTGGTCTGACCATTGGTAATGAGTTTCTTGTCGTCCGTGTCTAGCCCGGCGGGTTACCCTTTCGGGTGTCCTGACCACACTCGGTCAGTCTCTCTATGAGTAACATACTATTCCCTGGTCCAGTCACCCGTGGCCTCGACCCGGGCAGCACCAGGCGCGAGTACTCGTACCTGATGCTGCCCAAGTCACCGGCGGCGGACTGTACCGCCGAGGAAGAGTTCCTCTCGCGCACGATTCATCGCCTCCTTCTGAGAGTTGATTGCCTCGCAGAAGAAAGTGATTTACTATACCACAATATTCAGAGGAGATGGTATAGAGTTTTATTTTGAGTTTTCCATCCTTACTTCCTTACTAATATTATAAATTCGAAAGTAAGTTTGTTTGTTTGTTTGTGCTGTGTGGTAGCGGCTTCGAATACTACCAACCCTTGCTTTGCTCGTGGGTGTCGTAAAAGACGACTAAGAGCCCTAGATTGACCCGGACCAACTCCCATCTGGTACCATTTGGGTCAACGATTACATTCCCAAGGAGGGTTGACGTCAGGCAGGCGGCCGGTCATAAAAGTCATTGCCGAAACTTTTTGCAATATGTCAAAACAGATGACATATTGCGTCGACCCCAAGTAATTGGGATAAGAGCAAGATGATGATGAAGTTTGTTTGTTTGTTACGCTTTCACGCTTAAACCACTAAATTGATTTCAAAAATTCTTTCGCCAATGTAAAGCTATAATATCAGGGAGTATTATAGGCTATTCTCACAGGAATGGGAACTAAACGGGGAAAGCGACTAAAACTGAAGCGAAGCGAAGGCGGGTTGGTAGTCTATAAATCTAAAACAATATAATTAAACGAGTTTCTGAGTAAATATCTCAAGCGAAGATATAATTCGTACTATAGGTGTAGTTTAAAATCGTTTTTAGAGAGCTCTTTATAATTTAGTAGACAGTAGCATACTTGTTGGACAGTACCGGTAGTAACCACCATTTATGGATATAGTATGCGGATACGAAGAACTTGAATGACCCACTTACGCTTATGTTTAGTAGGTTAGAAGCTAAGATGAATTGTTATTGTTACTTGTTTGAAAGTTGTATGATTACTTCTACTTGCTTTCCGTGTGATAATGGAGTAAGAATATAATTCACCACTGTCTTGTCCATGGATGTCGCAAAAGACGACTAAGGGATATAATATGCATGTAACATCTGTGCAAGAGAGGAAAAATTCGAAATAAAATTCTACACCAACATGTCTGACCAGCATGATTTAGTCAGTCAACTGCCCTCCTATTGGGGAAAAGGCTCGAGCCCAGCAGTGGGATGTGTGTGAGCTGGCCTACGAATATCAACTTTATATAGCGCATGGGTGTCGTAAAAGACGACTTAGAGCATAGACCTGGACAAACAGCATCTTATGCAGTTTGCTCAATAATTATACTTACTAATACTTCGTTTCCATTGTATATATTGTAAAAGGTTTCAACAATAGTTTTATGACCGGCTGCCTGCCTGACACCAACCCTTCTTGGGAATACAATTTTTGACCAGATAGCATAAGATGGAGTTGGCCTAGGTTTATGCAATTCCATCCTATTGTGAATGGAGTTTATAAAAAATATTGAAACGAATATCTACTAAGCAAGAAATATACCTGTGTAAAAAGACTCACGTGGTGAATAAAAGGTATCCTATACCTTACTTTCCCGTGGGAGTCTTAAAAAGTAATTAAGAAATCATCAAGGGCAAGAGAATCATCAAGGGTAAATAGCCAACGCTAATCTGCGATCATGGACCCGCCAATTGCCCGCCAATTGCATAGATGGCGTAGTGGTTAAGATACCGAGCTACTGTGCCAGTGTCGTGGGTTCGAATCCCACGCAGAACAACACCTTGTGCGACCCACAAGCTGTTGTTCTAAGCCTTGATGTAATTTGTCTGTTAATTATACGTTTATTAAAGTCCCCCGCAACACATAGATTATTTCCTTAGTGCAGGATGTATTATATAAAAACAAGAAGCATTTTGGCGTTATCGTGTCTTCAATTGCAGGCATAGGTCTGTTAAAACAGTTAATGTAGATATTTTTTTTTTGTGGGTGGGCTGCGGTCGGCGCGCCTCCGCACCACTCCGTCCGGGGTGACAGAGGGGCTTAAGCACGCAACTCCTACAACCCATCCGAAAACCACCTCGCCTTCGTCGTTGGGCCGACCACCGGAGCAGGTTTACTATTCCGTCAGTGGTCGGCCTGACGGAATACCCTCTACGTGGGGTACCCTCCCATCGACCGACGTCCCCCCCTCGGGGAGGACGTCGGTCTTTCCTCACGCGGTCGGCCTCTCGGCGGGTGACGGACTAATCAGTTAATGTAGATATGCTGATGGCTGGAATAATGGATGAAGTTTTTTTAACTGTACTATACACCGTGACATTTATGTCGTCTTACAAAAGCAGGTCAATTAAAGTATCCAGTATCTACTATTCATTCGTACAATTAAAAGGTTAAAAATAATATTTACTAGGATATTTTTTAATAAAAATTATTATAAATAATTACTAATTAAAATAGTAAGGAAACAACATGTATCGAGCGCATAGGTATTCAACACAGCTAATGTAGTATGTAGGTTAGGTACTACGACCGCTTGACCGCGGCGCCAATCGGGCATCGCAAAGGATACCTGTTAGGTATCTAGCGTAGGGAATTACACTTTGTAAAAGCCGTCCACGTGGACTTCGTACCTATGATTGGCTAACGAAATGCCGCATGATTACTTTTGTTTAAAATGTAAACATGATAAACAGGCTGTTACAAAATATTAACTTTATTTTATTTTATTATTTTTTTATAACTGCCACTATTGAACATTTAAGTATGTTAGATATGTTTCTTTGGTCGGATACTTTTATGGTTTTTTTTTGTAAGACAATAAGAAAGTCACCGTGTATAAGCACATTACGCTTTTGAAAGTATTTTTATTGGCGATGGTGGCAAACAAGCGAAGAGCTCACCTAAGTGATATTGTCACACAATATCAAGAGCACAGCCAGGTCGTCGCCTATAGTGAAGAAAATACTCTTCTTAAACCTCGTCTATAGAAGGAAATGTCGTAGCGCTCGGGAAACGTAGTAGTAAATATGTTATTACCGTCTTTTTTTTTTGGGAGGGGCTACTGTCAGTGCACTCCTCGTCCGCTCCGTCCGGGGTGACAGAGGGACGTAAGCACACACACCCGTAAAACTCGTCGCCTTCGTCGTTGGGCCGACCACTGGAGCAGGTGACTTGACGTCAGTGGTCGACCCGACGGAATACCCCCGGAGGAGTACCCTCTCTTCGACCTACGTCCTCCGACGGTATGACGCGCAGATTATATTATTCCAGAGTCTGGACGTACTTGGGAGAAATGATCACTGAAAATTTCCAAATGAAGACCATAACGTATCCAGGTGAATTGGATGAACTCTGATATGGGGTCCAGTTCCATTGATACGTTTTACCAAGTGAGGATCGTATCAAGTCAAATAGTTCCTCGGAGCACTCCCCATGAAAGAGTCGATAGAGTGACATAGAGTGACCCAAAGTCTCCCTGCCGCTTCAGTGACTCTAACCTGTTGGTAAAATTGGGATTCTACTTTCATCATCATCGTCTCAGCCCATATACGTCCCACTTTTGAGCTTGATCCTCCTCCACTATGGAAGGGCATAGGGTTTGTCTCGAGTTTTCCTTTTCTTGTATGGATGTTATATGCATGTTGTATTATTAGTCGTCTTTCACGACACCCACAGGTAAAAGAGAGGGTGGAATTCTACTTTAAATGAATTTCCCATAGCAACATTCAGATATCCATTGAAACTGTAAAACGAAGTAAAGTTGGTATCAACGCTTGTTCGCTATCAAAGGAGTTGATGAAAGAACTTAGTGGGGTCCCGATAGAATGAAACTGTAAAACAATTAAGACACGCCGCAGAACACCGCTCCGGGCGTTTACACGACGACGCTTCTGAAAATGTGGCTATAAAATAAGCGGAATAATTTATTTCTCTTTGTCACAATCAAATTTTATTAAAACCAGTTGACCAAATTTGCAAAAGTAACTTACCGCTTACTTACTTCTGAAGCCAATATATAATTCTAAAATGTGTTATTAAAGCTTTAATAATTTCAGCCAATAGACATCCGCCGTTGGATATAGGGTTCCTCACGAGAACGCCACTCATACTGTGCCACTTGCATCCCCTGCCACTTTCAGGATGTTATCAGTCCACCTAGTAGGGTGTCGTCCTAAGACGTGTCGTCCGATTCGTGGCCGCTACTTGAGAACTTTAGCAAAAATGAAATAACGTACTTGTATTTTATGAAGTGCCATGTGGTGAGGGAGTAGGAATACAATTCACCACTCCCTATCTTGGCCGTGGATGTCGTAAAAGTCGACTAAGGGATATAATATGCACATAATATCTTTGCAAGAAAAGCAAAACTCGAAATGAAACACTACCAACATGTCTGACCAGCATGATATAGTAGGTCAAATGCCCTCCCATTGTGGAGGAGGCCCGAGCCCAACAATGGGACGTCTGCGGGCTGCGATGATGATAATGATTTTATGAAGAACTTTAACTATTAATTAAGAATATGACATGCAATAATCTAGAAATTAGATTCCGGCTGATGCCTTTATCTATTATTATTCTTTTTATAATTATTATTCTCCATATACTCAATTCCACCACATGTTTTCATTATACGGCTTCTGTATTTTACGACTTTTATTTTTATAATTGCAAATAATTTAATTGCTAATATAGGTAAATAATTTCAGAACTACGACAACAAGCCTGAAGCAAACAAGGACACGTAGAAATGAGAAAGTTAAGAAATTAAAGAGACAAACTGCAGAACTTTTGAGATGGTCAGCCTGATTGGCGGGGGTGGAAGCTCTTCATCTCTTATGACACATGTAAAGTAGTATCCTCCTTTACTAATTAAGTTTTTTGTAGCGGCTACCTCATAGCACGTTATATGTACCCATATAGAACTATATACATATAAAATTCGCTTCTTTAAATTATAATCATGACTTTGTATCAATATGTTCTAGTTTTTATGGCCCCACAACCTTGCTAGAGCGACCCTACACCGCTCATATTAACTCTGGACAAGCAATGATGGCTAACAATTTGTTATCAATGCTTTGTGTGAACGTTACCTCTACACTGACGTTAATTGTCTGTCGTTAGTAATGTTTTTGCTTTAGGTATCTGTTATAATAGCGAGCGGAGAAAGAGCATTTTATTTATTTATTGCTCATTATTATTTATTTTTATTTGAATATACGTATGTCTATGTACGTGTGTGTTTTTTTATGTGCTGACGGAGTAAAAATACAATTCACCACACCCTATCTTGCGCGTGGATGTCGTAAAAGACGACTAAGGGATAAAATACAAATATAACGTCTATACAAGAGAAGGAAAACTCGAAACAAAACCCTGTACCAACCTGTCTGACCAGAATAGTAAGGTCTATTTCTCTCCTATTGTGGAGGAGGCTCGAGCCCAGCAGTGGGACGTGTATGAGCAGAAATGATGATGATGATGGTAAATATGACCATACAAAGGTATAATATTGCTTATTTAAGAAGGTAAAGTAATATATTGTATTACAGCATCGTAAAATTTTCCGTGTGGTGACGGAGTAAGAATACAATTCACCACTCCCTATCTTGCCCGTGGATGTCGTATAAGACGACTATGGGATATAATGTGCACATAACATCTGTGCAAGAGAAGGAAAACTCGAAATGAAACCCTATACCAACATGTCTGACTAGCATGGTATAGTAGGTCAAATTCCCTCCCATTGTGGAGGAGGCCCGAGCCCAACAGTGGGACATTGCATTAGTGAACACATATTCTCAAAAATGTACCTAAAAGGAGCACACTGTCGACAGTCGTCGGTTTAAAGCCGAGGAACGCCCCGTTCGAAGTAGTACCACACTCTCGCGGAAAGTCAACGTCTGATAAAAAGCTATTTGTTACAGCACTTCGTTCAGTAAGCAAGAGAGACGGCAGCCCAACTTTCTAAGGAATTTACGTGTGATGGGTTTGTTTTTATGGCTTTAGTACCACCGAACCACACTCCTTTCACGTTCTTAAAGTCCATGAGCAGCTGCATAACTTACCAAGGCTCACTAGTATGTAAATAGGTCATTTAGTTCGGTGAGTAGGAATTTTATAAGAGAGGCAGAGTCTCAAGCCTAAACTAGTAGTAAGTAACAAACTTATTTAGCCCCTGTTATTGCAGACGTCAACCCCTTTTGACCATCATGTGGGCTGCTAGCTCGTTTACTAACAAAGGCAATAGAAAAATAAGAATAATAATCTGCTGATCGTAGTCTCAGATTCCACGAGAGTAAGAATACAATTCACCACTCCCTATCTTGCCCGTGGATGTCGTAAAAGACGACTAAGGGATATAATATGCACATAACATCTGTGCAAGAGAAGGAAAACTTGAAATGAAACCCTATACCCACATGTCTGATCAGCATGGTATAGTAGGTCAAATTCCCTCACATAGTGGAGGAGGCCTCAGCCCAACAGTGGAACGTATGTGCTGATGATGAAAGTTTTTTAGAATCTGCCTGCTGGCGAGACGGGTGAGTACCACCGTCCGTACCCAACCATCTTACCCTTAGTAGGCCAAATGATCCCACGTATTGTAGGATGCTTTTTATCCCAGTAATGGGTTCCCTTGGGGTAATAAAAATCTTGAACAAACTTCGGGGCAGTTACTTTTTACGACGACAAATACTTGAGCAGAAGCTTGAAATGTATTTAAACATCTACAACTATGTTTCATATATATGATACATATATATGTATCTTATTTTATGAGAAAGTAAATTATTAATTCAATCAATTATTTAGCCTTAGGCAAGTTATTTTATTTCAATGAGTATTACAAAAATATTGAACTGTAATATCATTCATGGCTTTAATATTCATGAACAATAATGCTGAGAGTACAAAAATCGGGCTAGATCCTAAGGACAAAGAAACTCATAACTCTTTTATTTTTGGGCCCTCAGAAATATTAGACTCGCCGTTTGGTCAATATTTTAGCTAAGGAGACACAAAAAAGTATACGCATTAGATATATTAAATTTCGGGCTTTTAAACTGAGAGCCATTCTATTTTTTGTACCTCAAATATCTTAGTCATCCAGTGATCGTTAATAGCGAAAAGCGTAAAGTATTTAAAACGCTGTGAAAGTTTTATATTTGAAGGCGATAAAATTCGTAATACTAGTTTCATTCTTTTTAAGTAGAATAACACTGAATTATTCACTCCTTTTCACCCGACTAGGGAACTACGAGTAAGTACGATAAGAACTATGTTTTTTACAATGTAGGTACATCTGTTTCCTCACTTCTAATTTAATCATAATAATTTGAAGTGGTTTAATTGTCCCCTTCTAGCTATTTATATATTTCAAAAATCCAAGATGGCCGCTGTTAAATGCTTAAATGTTGCTCATATCTTTTTTTCTTCTAAATGCATCGGTATGGGTCTGAAATGATTAAGTCTTGTTATATTTTAGAAATATATTTATATGAACAGATATTTTTGTATCAACTCCGGAAAAATTTGGACATAAAAACAAATAAAATAATCAGGGTCAGGACCGGGGGTTTTTGGACCGCGGGGAAGAAAACCCCTATAAAAAATTACCCCTAATCCTAAGTTTGGCCACTCGGCGAGGGGATGAATGGTTGGTGGGTTAAAAAGCGCGCGAGCGTCCAGCCGTTAGAGTGGTAGTCAAGGCAAGACTTAAAAATGTCCAACAAGATGGCAGAGGTCAAGTGCGGCGTAACTACTCCAGAGGGTCCTGGCCACGCCGGGGAATCCCTCACTGTGCCGGTGTCTGAGCGCGGGATGCGCACAAACACCGGCACGGTCAGTCTCCAGTCGTATGGGAGGGAGACAACCACTGCTTCAGTAGCCGAGGGCCCGGCTCAACATCGGGAGGCTCCAAAGGGGGGGGTGAAGAGGAGGAGGAAAAGGAAGCTGATCGCCACCACCATACACTCAAATCGTGTACGTGCGCGAAAAGAGGCTGCGAAGAAGGAGGCGGTGCGGCTGGCGCTATCAGCTGCCGCGGCGGCCGCGCGCGACGAGGGCAGGTCAGCCGCAGGACCGTCGCGGGACGAGGGCGGGAAAGCCGCAGAGCCGTCCCAAAAACACCGAAGAGGAGGCGACAACTCGATGGGGTTGTCGAGCGACGAGGGCGGCGGTGCTGCAGGGCCGTCCAAGATGCAGATGTGCAGAAGAGGCAGCTTGACGGGGCTGTCGGGAAGCGACACGGCGTACGAGCTGTCGACGGACGAGGGCGGAAGTGCCGCAGGGCCGTCCAAAGACACCATGTCGGCTTCGGAGATATCGGCGGACGAGGGCGGTAGCGCAGAGCCGTCTGCCGAGGAGGGTCGGCGGAGCACCGACGTTGTGGATAGGGACGAGGATGGCGTAGGTGCTGCAGGGCCGTCCGGTTTAGAGTAAGCAGGTCGTCCGGAGATGATAGGGAGTCTGGCGACAAGGGGGAGGAGAAGGAGGAGGAGGCCGCCGTGGAGGCCGCCGAGGAGGCCGCCGAGGAGTCCGAGCCGCATCATGCGTCGAGGGCTCTGACGGCGGCCCTAGATGTAAGGAGGGAGGGGGAGGAGGCCCGCCCCCCGACAAGGGACAGGAAGCGCCCCCTACATAAGGGTGGTAGCTCCCGGGCGGACTCGGAGGGAAGCGATACCATCAAGCCTCCCCCCAAGGTCCCGACCATGCGCCGGGGGCGCAGAGGCCGAGGATCGGTGGTGACGGCGAGGCCGGGGACACCGGGTCCGGCAGGCCACAGTGGCGAGGTCTCCGGCTTGCGGGAACGCAACCGCAAGCTGAAGACGGAGCTATCGGCGGTGCGACGGGAGAACCGCAGGTTGGCCAAGGAGATGGCCGACCTGCGGACCCAGTTCGCGCGCCTAGCGCCGGCCACGCTGCCGGTGCCATCCTCGCCACCGAAACGGGCTGTGCCGGGGAGGGCGGGCCCGTCGTCTGCGTCCGTGGCGCCAGCTGCGCCCGTCGCGGCTGCTGCGCCGGCTGCGCCCGTCGCGGCCTCAGCGTTTCCTCCCCTCGTCGTGGTCCCTCCGCCGGCTCGTGGCCGCGGGAGACCTCGGAAGGGGGAGGAGCCGCCGCCCGACGAGGTGCACGGCGTGTCGGAGTCGGCGGTACGCGTCATCCTAGCCCGAGTAGGGGTGATGATGGATGCGCGTATCGCCGCCGTAGCGGCCAGGCTCCCACCTGAGCCGCCCCTCCGACCGCCGCTCGCCGCGGACAAGGCGAGGCGGCCGCAAGCGTCAGCTCCCACCCCGCTGCCCTGTCAGGGTGGCCGCGTGGTGAGCTACGCTGCGGCCGCGGCTGGGCCCAAGGGGGCCAAGAAGGCCGGCAAGGTGCCGGCTCCCGCCAAGGCCGGGCGCAGCCGGCGCCAGCGGCTGCACTGCAGTGCTGTTGGCGGTGTCCCTAGACATCGCCAACGCATTCAATAGTCTGCCATTCAGCTGCATCAGGGAGGCGCTCCGGTATCACGGAGTGCCAGCTTACCTGAGGCGGCTAGTGGCAGACTATTTGGAGGGGCGCAGCGTCCTCTGTACCAACCGAGCAGGGGACGTTGTGCGAACGGCCCATGTCGTGCGGTGTCCCACAGGGGTCAGTCCTCGGACCCACCCTGTGGAACATCGGCTACGACTGGGCGTTGCGGGGGAGCCTCCCGCCCGGGCTGGGCGTGATTTGTTACGCTACGACACGCTCGTCACAGCCCGCGGTGGGACGCTAGAAGAGGCGGTAAGCCTGGCGACCTATGGCACCGAAGAGGTCGTCAGGCGGATCGAGGCGCTGGGGTTGAGGGTCGCCCTGGACAAGACGGAGGCCCTCTTGTTCCATGGGCGCCGTATAAGCCCTCCCATCGGCGTCTCGATCACCGTCCACTCGGTTGACATCAGCATCCGGGCCCATATGAGGTACTTGGGCCTGGTGCTCGACGGGCAATGGTGGTTCCGGGAGCATTTCCGCAGGCTCGCTCCACGGCTCGTCGGCGCGGCGTCCGCTCTATCGTGGCTTATGCCGAACGTGGGCGGACCGAGCGCCACGTGCCGACGGCTGTACGCGGGGGTCATCCGGTCGATGGCCCTGTACGGCGCACCGGTGTGGGCGGGGTCCTTGACCGTCCGACTTAGGGCCCTTCTGTGGCGACCACAGAGGGTCATGGTGGTCAGGACCATCCGCGGATACCGCACGGTGGCAACGGAGGCAGCGTGCCTATTGGCCGGGACTCCCCCGTGGGACCTGGAGGCGGAAATGCTCGCCGAGTTGTATCGGCGGGTGTGGGGGGTGCGCGGGGAGGGCGGTGTTGTTTCCTTGAGGGAGCTCACCGCCTGGCGCGTCGACGCCCGCCGAGACGTCATTGCCCGTTGGGCAGTCCGGCTGGAGAGGCCTCGGTTCGGGGTGCGAATCGTGGAGGCCTTCCGGCCGGTGCTGATGCAGTGGTTGGAAAGGCGGCACGGGGTGCTCTCCTTCCGACTAGTGCAGGTGTTGACGGGGCATGGGAGCTTCGCCAAATACCTGCACAAAGTTGTAAGGAGGGAGAGTACACCGTCCTGCCACCACTGCGATTTCAACGAGGACACGGCGCAGCATACGCTCGAGGCCTGCGCCGCTTGGGCCACGCAGCGCCGTGAACTCATCGCAATCATCGGTGCCAACCTGACGCTGCCGGCCATCGCTAGGGCGATGGTCGACAGCGTCGGGAATTGGGACGCGGTCGCAGTCTTCTGCGAGACAGTGATCTCGCAGAAGGAGGCGCCGGATCGTCTGCGCCAGGAGCGCAGCCTCGATGAGGAGATCCGCCGCCGGCGAATGGGGCGGCGCAGGCGCAACTACCTGCGCCTCATGGCGCCCTAGCCGAGGCCGCGGGTGACGTGACCGGGGATTAGTCCGTCACCCGCCGAGAGGCCCACCGCGTGAGGAAAGACCGACGTCCTCCCCGAGGGGGGGACGTCGGTCGATGGGAGGGTACCCCACGTAGGGGGTATTCCGTCGGGCCGACCACTGACGACAAGTAAACCTGCTCTGGTGGTCGGGCCAACGACGAAGGCGAGGTGGTTTTCGGGTGGGTTGCGGGAGTTGCGTGCTTGGGCCCCTCTGTCGCCCCGGACGGAGTGGTGCGGAGGCGCGCCGACCGCAGCCCACCCACAAAAAAAAAAAAAAAGACTGTCTTTTGTAACTATACGTGTATGACTATCTACTTAAAGGTTCTGGTACGGATAAGTCCAATAGCTCTTGATCCAATAGTTGTACTATTAGATCACCATAGTTGTACTATTGGATCCAGTAATGGGACTTATACACGGTGACTTTTTATTGTCTTACAAAAAAAAAACCATAAAAGTATCCGACCTACCAAACAAATCTAACATATTTAAATGTTCAATAGTGGTAGTTATAAACAAATAATAAAATAAAATAAATTCAAGTTAATATTTTCTAACAGTCTGTTTATCGTGTTTACATTTTAAACAAAAGAAAGCATGCGGAATTTCGTTAAGCAGTCATAGGTACGTAATGCACGTGGACGGCTTTTACAAAGCGTAATGCCCTACGCTAGATACCTAACAGGTATCCTTTGCGATGCCCGATTGGCACCGCGGTAAAGTGGTCGTAGTACCTACATAGTAAATCAGCTGTGTTGAGTACCTATGCGCTCGCTACATTTTCCTTACTATTTTAATTAGTAATTATTTATAATCATTTTTATTAAAAAATATTCTAGTAAATATTTTTTTTAACCTTTTAATTGTACGAATGAATAGTAGATACTGGATACTTTAATTGACCTGCTTTTGTAAGACGACATAAATGTCATCGTGTATAGACCGAGATAAATATATTTCAATAAGCTACTTTGGCCTCTGCGTGGTGGTGGAGTAAGAAAAAAATTCACCGCCCACTACCTTACCCGTAGTTATCGAAAAAGACGACTTCTACACAAGATATGGAAAACTTGAAATGAAACCCTATACCAATACGTCTGACCGGCATGGTAAAGTAGCTCAATATCCCTCCCACAGTTAGGAAGGCTCGAGTTCAGTAGTGGGATGTATATAGACCGAGATAAATATAATTCAATAAACTATTTTGAATTAATACATATTTCTTCTTCTTTTTTATTGGCAATAAGCTACAATAATATGCGTTATTGGTGCCAGTGTCAAGTTAAAGACAAATTACTACGTCTTTAAATATATAATAGTCATATTAATCTTGGTCGTTGCCATTGATCACGAGCTGATGACCAGATCAATGTTTTCTCTAGAAAATTTTCAGAACATGAAAATGCACGCAAATCACAATTAAATCATATTCGCTACACATAAGAATTTTCTTTGCACTAAGTATATTACATAAAGTATCAGCAAAATTATTCAATATAATACTGTAAAACACCAAAGTGAAAAATAAAATTTAACCGCACTATATGACATTTTGACTCACCGTAAAATCTCATATTTCTATTTAGTTAATTCAACTTGACGTAACACAAATTTCTTACAACTATGAAATATTTGTATGATTCTTCTAGTATACATATATATTATTATTAAAAATGTTAGCTTTTTATATTTCTGTTCGAAATAAGAGGCATCCACATTATTACATACATATGAAATCTCTTTGAGCCCCAAGAAACCTCGACTTACTTCATAAAATCAGGTGAATGTATGCAAAAAATGGAAAAAACAACGAAAAACCATTTCCCAAATACAATTTACACTCGACGGAGACTTTTTTTATTAAATCCCCGAGTGTGCCATAAAGACAAGAGGGGGGGTGAATGAAATTTATTCATTTCAGGACATAATTCCGAGCATATTTTAATAAAAATGTTACTTGAACAGTGACTTTGGGAATTTGAATTCTGATGCAGCAATTTCTTATTTCATTTCGACTTCACCATCAGCGGTATTTATCTAAGAATGCGAGCGTTCCTGTGCATATTTTGATATTTGGAATTCCACGTAAATACCATACGAAAACATTCAAATAAAATAAAATCTTAAATTTATTTACGTAAGTTATCTAAGTGTGGTTACGAAGTAAGAATACAATTTACCACTCCTTTATTTTGCCCGTGGATGTCGAAAAAGACGGATATACCTAATATACACTGGAAATAAAATCATATATCAACATATCTAACCAGCATGGTATACCAGGTCAATTGCCCTCTTATTGGGAAGGAGGCTCGAAGCCAGCAGGACATATATGAACTGAAACGCAGTTACTTGAGTTTTTCATCCAATTGATTTCGTTGAAATCTCTCAACTTTATATGATTCGTGACGTTACTATAGTCCGGAAATAAATAATAGTTCAAAAAACTAAAAAAAAATACGCTTTTAAAGAAAATCCAACTAAAAAAAAAAAAAAAAAGAAAATAAATTTTTAAAAATTTGAAATAAGAATAGTGTATATAAGAGAAAAATATTTTTTATTGTAAAAAAAGCGTGGGGTGCAAGTTGTCGATAGTTATAAATATTTTATTGACAGATATGAGTAAAAGGATTATCATTTTGATAATATCTTAAAAAGCACCCCACGCTTTTTTTACAATAAAAATTAAAAAAAAACTTTTTTCTTTTTTTAGTTGGATTTTCTTTAAAAGCGTGTTTTCTTTTCAATTTTTAGTTGAATTTTCGCTAATCTTGATTATCCTAGTAAGGATAACGGGTCAAAGTGTTTAAAATATTGAATTGTCATCGGTCCTTAATAAGTATGCCAAATTTCGAGTTAATCCGACGTTTTGAAGGGGGTCAAAATCATGTTCAAAGATTCCGTTACATACTAACATACATACATCTGAAGCTAATAAAAGCGTATTAAAAAGAAACCATCACCCGGGCGGAACGGACCGCGTGTATGCTACCCATAGCCCACTCAACAAAAATAAGGGCATATGTCCAGGTGTGAACGGGGATAGGCTAAATAATAATGATGACAAATATTGTCCTACATGGTAATCGAACTTACGACTCTGGCACGGTTTTTTTTTATGGGTGGGCTATGGTAAGCGCACGCGCGGTCCAGTCCGTCCGGGGCGATGAAAGGACGGCGCGCGGGCCCATAACCCACCCGTACCACGGAAGGATAATAGCTGAACCTGCGCTTTGGCAAAATTGATAATGTTCATAATTAAGACAGAATTCATGTTCCTCCATGAAGGCGCATAATTACTCTAGTATAATATACAGCATCAACATTTTGGACTAAATGATTCAGAATAACGACAATACCAATCTTGGAATGGTATTCAAAAATTTGACTTGTTTAGGGATTGCCATATTTTGCATTTGTTGATAGGGGTACCTATATAACAATGTTTATGCCCGTAAATACATCATTATACTGAAATCTATACCAATAAATAAAATTGGAGTGTCTGTTTGTAATGTCAAAATAATAGGCTTTTTTCATGCTCACACGGTTATTTGCACGACACCTATGCCTAAAATAGCAATTAAAAATTTTTTGTCTGTCTGTCTGTCTGTCTGTTTGTTCCGGGTAATCTTCAAAACGGCTGGACCGATTTCAAAAATTCTTCCACCAATGGAAAGCTATAATATCAGGGCGTAAACTAGGCTATATTTTATCCCGGTATTCCCACGGGAACGGCAACTACGCGGGTAAAACGACTATAACCTATAACCGAAGCGAAGCGAGTTGCTAGTTTTAAATAAATAAAATAGTTCTGAGTGGTGACGGAGTAAAAATACAATTCATCGCCCTTCTCATGTAAGGAGGAAGGGATTTCTTTTCATTCATCATTTCAGCTCATACCTATACGTCCCACTGCTGGGCTCGAGTTTCCTCCTAGATAGGAGTTGAAAATTGGAATCCTAGATAGGAGTTGGAAATTGACCTACCCACGCTGGTCAGACCGGTTGGTATAGGGTTTTATTTCGAGTTTTCTTCTCTTGAATAGATATTATATGCGTGTTATATCCCTTAACAATCTTTTACGACATCCACGGGCAAGATAGGGAGTGGTGCATTGTATTCTTATTTTGTCACCACACGGAATGTCTGCAGACACAAATTTATTTCACTTTTTAAATCATTGAAAAGTAAATGCAAAATTAAATATATTAGCGAACTCTATTCATTACGAAATTCACATAGCTCAAGTCGACTCAAAAAAATTAAAAGCTTAAGAGAATAAACTTGTAAAAGTAGTGAGGATGGCCAAATCCAAAAGGAAAGCTTCGTATTACAGTACATCGTGTTACGAGATACCAAGAGAATTTAAATGCAAAGACCGACTTAGCTGAGAGAGAGAGTATCTCCGCAAAATAACGTATAAATCATTGGAACATTTTTATTCATTTTTCATAAGAATCAAGGCAACTTTTCATAAGATTATGGTATTAAAGTATGAAATAGTTAGGCACATATGTATACTAATAAATAAAATGAAAATGTCTGTTTGTAACGTCCAAAAAATAGGTGGTTTTCCATGTTCTCGCGGTTATTTGCGCGACACATGTACCTAAAAACTAGTTTAAAAAACATTTGTTTGTGGATCTGTTTGTTTCAGGGCAGTATTCAAAAAGGTTGGACCAATTTTGATAATATTTTACTACCAGATAGCTATCTATATAAGGAGTAACTAAGGTTATTTAATTTTTTGAAAAAACGCTATAAAATTTTGACTCGACTGGGAATCGAATCATCGTGAACTGCAATCGTGTACCGTAATAGCGCAAAACAACTGAAACCCAAGCGAATCGCTAGTTTAAAATAAAAAATTAACCTTACTATTCATTACAAAAATCGTTTTTAAAGCACCAATAAGTAAAATTGAAAATATTGATTAACCCCCGACACAAACTAAAATAAAAAATATTACGTTCTCTTCAACAGGAATTATCAATTAATTTTCATTTAACGATTATATTGGTACGCGTGAAGCACTTAATCGACTAATCATACGCCATTACATCATTTTGGAAAAGAGCTACTCTTACACACCGTTATAACCAAAACATAGCTAAGAAACACCTCAAGGAAACTGACTTTCAAATGAAAAAACCACATCGTAATTGGGCCATCCGTTTGAGAGCTATGATGCCATAGACATACACACACAGACTGACATCGACGTCAAACTTATAACTCACGCCTTTTTACGTCGGGGGTTAATAAATAAATCAAATAATTTATTCTGCATATGCCCCTTAAGAGCAGTTACATATAGTCAAATTACACAACGTTTGAACATAATACAACAATCTACCACCGGATCGGCACGCTGCCACAAACTGAGAAGATCCGGCAAGAAAGTCAGCGGGCGGTAATTTTTTTCTTTAATCTTTTAAATATACATAATTTTATGCTTCGTACAACATATATGGTATTAGCTCCAGTGCGATGCCCTTCGAAATTGTATATATGTATAAATTTTCAATATTTAGTACGAGACAAAAAAAAATAAAGTATTAAAGAAAGGAAGAAAATATGGCTGGACCAGATCCCACAAGCAGCACCCGATCACGAGTTAACTACTAGAGCAGCCATCACTTTCCTCAACCAAATTAGAGGGAAGGGAGCGACCCGCCTCACATAGCTACCGCAAGCAGAACCTTATAAGGTGAGCATGACCAAACCATAAATAAAAATATAAAACGAACTACAACTACTACTATACTATAAAAAACTTCTACTATAAAATAAACTACAAACTATAGCAGGTATGCTAAAAGAAATAGGTAATATATAAATATAATATATAAATTTACAAGTAACTCCTCTAACAATCTTTTAACTAAATCTCTGTTCTTGACAGAGGCCTTCGCTAGTATATAAAGAATCTAATCGAGCGATTACTCAGAGTTCTGTAATAAAAAGCTACAACATCATTATTAAAAATAAAATGAAATGAATAGGGCAAAAATGGAATAGAATATTTAGTGTTTTATTTGCCGTTATCTCGTTAAATTAATTTGTTTTGATTCTTCGATCATTTAGTCTGATATTTTTAAGTTTGACTACAGTCTATAAATATGGTTACTAGAGATCACTTAAATCTTAACGTGGTTTCTAGAAATTGGATTCTTTGTTGCTTATACATATTCTAGTGCGAGCCTCCTATCCAATATCAGGGAAATTGACATACTTTTTATTTTTTTTTGGGGTGAGTTGCGGTCGGCGCGCTCCTCGCACCACTCCATCCGGGGCGATAGAGGGGCGTAAGCACGCACACCCGCAACCCACCCGAACACCACGTCGCCTTCGTCGTTGGGCCGACCACCAGAGCAGGGTTACTTGTCATCAGTGGTCGGCCCGACGGAATACCCCCTATTTGAGGTACCCTCTCATCGATCGACGTCGCCCTCTCGGGGAGGACGTCGGTCTTTCCTCACGCGGTCGGCATCTGGGCGGGTGACAGACTAACTCCCCGGTCACGTCACTCGCGGCCTTGGCTAGGGCGGCATGACGCGCATAGAGACAGGTTTGGAACTCAATATCATAAAATTAATTCAAGCGTCGAATATCTGTATAAGAACGAGTATTACTATTCTGATGTTTACGCGAGTATTACATATTTTAAATAAAACTAATTTACGGATTTTATCGCGTTTGTATTTGATTTTTGATTGACCGACGTTTCGAACACTTTGCACTTTGCGTTCATGGTCACAGGCACTAAGATGTCTCACGTCCAACAATTCATCGTTATTTCAAAAAAATAAAAAAACATAAAAAAATTACAGAATATTTATAATTATCTACCCGATACAGATAATTAGTTATTAAATATTGACCCACATTTTGATTCATATTTATTGCAATGAAATATCAGATAGGAGTGGTAGGACCACACTGTCGACAGTTATCTGTCTACAGCCGCGGGCCGGTCCGTCTGGGGCAGTACCATGCTCTTGCAGAAAATCGACGTCTGAGTAGTAGCAATTTGTTACTGCGCTTCGTTCGGTGAGCGAGAGAGCCGGAAGCCCAACTTTCTGAGGGTGATTGCGTGTGGAGGATTTTGGTGGTGCCCTTGGCATCACCGAGCCTCAATGCACGCATTCACACTCCCTTCGCTTTCTTCGCGGTAGGCAACAGCCTTGTAAAGGTCCATGAGCGGCAGCAACACTTGCCATCAGGTGTACTGTTTGCTCGTTTGCCACCGTCTGCAATAAAAAAAAAAAAAATATAAACGCGATAAAATCCGTAGTGGTTAAAAGTGTGGTTAAAATTATATGAAGACATGTTATTTCTAAAAACAGCAAAAATAAACTTTAAGCTTTAAGATTTGCATCTGCATTCATTTAATTAAAAAAAAAACGCAAAACTTCTGAAGATGTGTGAATCTTAGTTACTCTTTCATGACAATAGCGTGTTAGGGGTTTGACCTAAACCCCTTAAGTGCTTTACAATAATATTTTAGTATGAAATTTCTAGTAGTTTCTATTGTAATAAATTTGAAGTTTCCTGTTATTTATCCCAGCGCAATCGGAGTGCGTCAGCTAATATTTTATCAAAACTTTTTCTTACATTTATGAGCGGTATTCGGACTGAACCTAAACTTCTGTGTCATCACTTTCTCCATCATGAGTGGAGTTGGGGAAAGTGGATACTGTATAATATTCACATTACCCTTCTTTATTGGCGTTTCTATCGACTATCAGCCGTTGCTCAGCATCTTTGCGGGACTCCAAATGATATCATTAATGTTCGATAGCTACTTTTCCCCACACTCCCCTCACGATAGTTTGTTGAATATATAATGCTTTTATTGATATTGCTAAGGATTGACTTGTTTATATGTATAGGGTAAATATATTTTATTTTATGATATACGGTTTTAACAATTTATTGAGCAATTTGATTGAAGGACTTCTTCAAGAGGCATAGAGTTAATTGAAATGTAAGTAATTGTACAATGAAACTTTGTAAGGTCTTTACAGTATGATAGGCATGATAATTTAGGTCTAAAGAAAGCTTCCACCCACTCTCTTACCCGTGGGTATCCAAAAAGCCAATCGACGTCTAAGTAGTAACGAATTGTTAGTACACTTCGTTCGGTGAGCCAACCCAACTTCCTAAGAGTATTTGTGTGTGGTAAATTTTTTTACCTCATTGCACGCATTCACACTCCCTTCTATTTCTTTACGGCGACCTAGCAAAAGTCCATAAGCAGCAGTATCGCTTACCATCACGTCTGTTTGCTCGTTTGCCACCAATAAAAAAAATCATGAATTATATTTGGAAGTAAGGTTCTCTAGTGGCGACCAAGTATCGGACGACGCAGTGTAGGACGCCCCCCAGCTAGGTGGACCGACGACCTGGTGAAAGTTGCTGGGCGTCGTTGGATGCACGAGACACAAAACCGCACTTTGTGGCGTAACATGAGGAAGGCCTACGTCCAATAGTAGACGGCGATAGGCTGAAATGATGAATGATGATATTTGAAACTTTATATCACACCAATGTACCTAATTAAAATAAATACATACAACATCGCCTTTCAACAAAGTACAATGAAATTAATTATAATTGTTACGACTTCTCGTTAAATGGACCACAATAAAATTTCTCTTCATACTTCACACTCAAAAACTCGTTTAAATTAATTGTACGTTCATAATTATTCATAAACAAATAATTTGTGTAACAGAAAATACAAAATAATAAATTTGTTGTAAATAAAACTACTTTTATGGATTATATCGCGTTTGTATTTGATTTATGATTGCCCGACGTTTCGAACACTTTGCAGCATTCATGGTCACGGGCGGACTAAGGTAGTATATTAGTTTTGTTGTTTTAAATCAACAAATTGTAATAATAATTGCTACAAATTTAATAATTAATAATTACTAACCATAAACAATATAATTTTTTCATATAGATTCATTTTCTTCTTACACTGGCAATAAATATGTACTAAAATGTGGGTAACAATTTAATAAATTTATAACTATTTTCTGTATCGGGTAGATAATTGTAAATGTCTGTAATAACGATTACTTGTTGGACGTGAGACACCTTAGTCCGCCCGTGACCATGAATGCTGCAACGTGTTCGAAACGTCGGGCAATCATAAATCAAATACAAACGCGATATAATCCGTAAAAGTAGTTTTATTTACAGTGTGTAGTGCTCGCGTAAACATCAGATATCATTTTATAAATTTGTTTTAAGAAAACCATTAAATAATCTATTTAGCTTTAAATATGTTATTCAGTTAAAACTTTAAAAACAATTAACAAAATAAATATTTGTCGCAGCGTCACTACCTCTGGTGCCATATCTTGATAGTTTTTAAGAATCAATCGATTACGGAAACGTCAAGTATTATACTTGGGTGTTTTTGATACAACGTTGGCAATGATTTTTTGATGTTTGTCGTTTGACCGTTAACGTTTGAAATATTACCGAGCTTTCTTTATTGAGAGCGGTCCGTTGAATACTCAGTTGAGTGCGAGACACGAGAGCGATCGGTCGTTGTTGCTGCCGTGATGTATCAAATTCACCGCGTTTCCCTTACTTGTAAGTTAGCTGTCAGTATCCGTGTAATTAGTGGTTATGATAGAAAAGTGTTAATGCTAATTGCTTAATACAGTTTAAAAGTAGCCATCCGAAGTATTATTTTATCCCCTCGCGATGTGTGACCGACCCAATAGTGATGCATCACGGCGCCCCCAACCCTCGATATATTTATGTATTCAGTTGCTGGAGACTCTGTAGTTATTCGAATAAAATTAATTTATCGTAAGCAATTTAACTACGAGTATGATGGGAATTAGAGATCTAATTTTATTTTTAGTCTAATGAACATATAAAAGATAATTTTATAACTTAAATAGTTAAGAAAGTTTTATCTAGCCAGGCTGGCCACTAACGACAAGCAACTCGGAACCAGTGGTCGGCCCAGGCGAAGGGGTGGGAATACATTGGGTTATAGGGCGGTGTGAAGCGCTTGTGTCCCCCTGAACGAAATTTATTTCAAGTTTTCCTTTTTTTGCTAATGTTATCTGCATATTACAATTCCTTTATCATTTTTACTATACCCACGGGCAAGAAAGGGGATAGTGAATTGTATTTTTACTTTGTCACCACGCAGCGAAGTATGTGTACATTCAAACCTTAATTTCAGTTTAAGTTCTTAATATTATAGAGCATTTTTAACGAACCAATACAACTTTATTAGTACTAACATTTAAACCAATATAAAAAAAAAATTAGCGTGAGCATGAACACTGAAAAACGAAACGTCTACAAAATCCGTAAAAATAGTTTCATTTAATAAGCCCGTTTCACTATAAATACATCCCTTTTTTATTTTCTTTAATTATATTTTTTTTATTTTGTATCTATATATAAATACGTGAAGCAAAAACTTTGTACCCCTTTTTACGAAAATTTTGTGAATGGACAAGTATGAAATTTGGCACAGTTGAAGTATATAATGAGGTGAAGTGCATAAAACTGAAATTTTATATAATAATGGATTAGAAATGCATTAAATTAATTAATAAAGGCATTACACACACATACGCACACGCACGCGCACGCGCACGCACCCGCACACGCACACACACACGCCTGTGTGAGTGTGTTGCGTAGCAACACTTATAGACTTTTGTTTACGCTTAAAATCTCTGGTCGAACTGAATGTCAACAATCATAATTATGATGACAATGTCTACTAAAGATTTGTGCTTATATATTCAATTTTCAATTTTTTTTATATATTAGTTATTAGTGAAATACAGCTTGCTCAATTTACAATTATACATAAATAAAATTAAAGAAAATTGTGGAGCAGAAAAATTAATATAAATGAATTATGGCCGAATTTCGACCACACGGCGACCACTAGTATATTTAAATACGTATCATCAAAGTCGTGATTCTTAATATCATCATCATCACCACATTCATTTTATTATATTATTCCCCTTGGGAAGTCAAGTCCAAAGTTGAAGTCGATTGATTGCTATGAGCCATATCTTATCTTAATATATATAAATTACGTGTCACGTTGTTTGTCCACGATGGACTCCTAAACTACTTAACCGATTTTAATCAAACTTGCACACCGTGTGCAGTTGTGTCAAACCTACAAACGTGTCATATACGATTTTTACTTGCTTTTTTACATAGATGCCATTTGTAAAAAAATATGACGACCTCCATGACAGATGTTCTCCTACAGTTCCACTTAAATAGTTTAATAAAATGTAATATAACAAAAACATTAGCCATAGCAACCCGTGGCCGGATCTGCTAGTATGATATAATATTTAATTTAATAATATTTGTAATTTTTTGTGCATCCACATTTTTTTGGAACGGAATAATGCCATAATCGTTATGTTTGGCATTTGGCAGGCGAGTTGGTGATCACAATAGATGTTATACTTATTCGAGAAAAAGCTGTCGCCCACTTTTCTGGTGAGACCCTTTGCCGATTCCAACTACTCCCACGGGCAGGTAAGGGGTGACAACAATTGTATTCTAACCCGTCACCACACGTGAAGTAGGTATGTCTGTTATTATCGCAATGAAATCTACTGTGAAACCTAGTCTTTAAATGTCAGCCTCATGAAATGGCTGAAAGTTGCTCAACATAATGTGTAGCTATCTACATATACGTTAAGCTACTTTCAGCTGTTCAATATTTCTCTACACGAGAAAATTCGGGATACGGAAATCCGTAGAAGAACCGGTGTAACTGACATACTTCGAAGGATTAGCACGTTGAAATGACAATGTGCAGGCCACATCACTCGTCAAACCAACAATCGTTGGAGAAAAAGGTCGTCGAGGGGCATCCACTATGGAAGCAGCATTTTTGTTTTTTTTTTTATGAGTGGGCTATGGTAAGCGCCCGCGCGGTCCAGTCCGTCCGGGGCGATGAAAGGACGGCGCACGGGCCCATAACCCACCCGTACCTACGTCACCTCGGTGTTGGGCCGACCACCGGAGCAGATGTGACTTGTCGTCAGTGGTCGACCTGACGGAATACCCTTTTGGGTAACCTCACCTCTCGACGTCCTGGGACGTCGGTCGCCGTCGCGCGGTCAACCTCTTTGCGGGTGACGGACAATTCCCCGGTCCGATCACCCGCGGCCTCGGCTAGGGCGGCATTAGGCACAGATACTATGGAAGTAGCATAACACGATCCTATACTAGGTGGACTGATGACATCTTGAAACTCACAGGGAACTATGCGATGCAAGTGGCATAGTACAGATCCTTGTAATAACTTACTTTTTTTATATTTAACCCCAATGCCAAAGAAAGAGATGTTATTAGTATGACGTGTCTATTTTTCTGGCTGTGGCATCATAGTTCATAACAAATGAACTGATTATGATGCGATTTCTATTGTTTGAAAGCAAAGTTAATCGAGATAATTCTTAGTACAATTTATGAATATAGTTTCAGGCGTTTCAAAGTCATCCATTCTTTTTGTTAGCTGTCGCAGGGCTCTTAACCACTTAATCGGTTATAGAATATTTACTTTACTTTCAAAAATATCTATGAACTAAAATTTGAAATAATCGTGTATTAACCAGATAATAACCACGGAGCAAATACAAAGGGTTATAACCATGTATGTACTCTGTAACGACCCTTGTCTTCAGTTACGTATTATCCTTATTACCGTGTCGCCACCGTGTCGTTACCGTTACGTCACTACTAAAAGCAACAGTTTAATATCCTTTGGATTAAGTCGAAGTAATGAGGTGTAAAACCTTGTTGTTTAGTGAACTAGTTTTACTTCACGTTATAGCATATACCAAAACATAAAGTGGCCTAAATCACTCTTAATTCATAGACAATAAATGCCAAATTACCTTGCAATATACATGAATGAAATAAATATATAATAGGTATTGGAAAAGCTTTTAATGGGTTTTAACGGTGAGAAGTTTGATGCTAAAACCAGGTGTTTAGTTAAAGTTTGAATAGAATATTATGGGGCATAAAATATCGTATTTAATTACTTTAATATAAAATACTAGCCGCTGCTCGTGACTTCGTCCGCGTATTATATATACTTTAGGTTAACGCTAACTTTGTTTACGTAGAAGGGCAAATTATTTTTAATGCCGTTTCTTATTACTAATACCGTAAATAACGATTCTGTTACACATGATTTTTGCGAAAATTTAGCCGTATATGCAGCGGAAACTCGCAAAGGAGAAAAAAATACTCCTATTTTTAAACGTATAGCCTATAGCTTGCCTCGATAAATGGGCTATGTAACACTGAAAGAATTGTTCAAATCGGACCAGTAGTGCCTGAGATTAGCGCGTTCAAACAAACTTTTCAGTTTTATGTATTAATATATAAAACTGAAAAGTTTATATAATGTATATATATATATATATATATATATATGTATTTGTGTGTATGAATGTATTTATGTATTTATATGGGTAGGTATATATCTATGTATATATGTATTGTCTGTATGTATTAGGTATAAGATTATATAAATTAATTTGATTCGGATAACTGATTACCAGAAACCAGATTACAGAAAGAAAAGTGGTGTGTGGTAGCGGCTTCGAATACTACCAACCCTTGCTTTGCTCGTGGGTGTCGTAAAAGACTACTAAGAGCCCTAGATTGACCCGGACCAACTCCATCTGGTACCATTTGGGTCAACGACTACATTCCCAAGGAGGGTTGACGTCGGGCAGGCGGCCGGTCATAAAAGTCATTGCCGAAACTTTTTGCAATATGTCAAGACAGCATATTGCGTCGACCCCAAGTAATTGGGATAAGAGCAAGATGATGATGATGATGAACTGATTACCAGAAATCATTGCTCACACTGAACTGCACCTACCTAATTTATTTCTGCTCCACCCCAGGTCGACTGGTAGAAAATGCCTAAGGCATTAAGTCCGCCGTGTACCTTTTGTGTGCAGAAGATTTAAATAAATAAATAATATAGATAGAACAGGTTACTATTGTATTTTAGCATATCTATAAAATAAAGGAGACGTTCTGAAGAAAAGCCAGTTTAAAATACCCTAAACCGAAAAACATGCATGAGAAGATTAAAGAAGGTGGAGGAGGCGAACGTGGTATGTAAATATTGTAGCGAGTGGAGGAAAGTGTTCTCTGCTTACCCCTAAGGAAAATAGGCGTAAATATATGTATATGTGTATGTATAAAATAAAGATTATGTGATAAGACCACACTCGAATAGTAGCAATTTGTAACTGTACTTTGTTTGGGGAGCGAGAGAGCTGGAAGCCCAAAGTGCTGTAGGTGTTTGCTTGTGGTGAATTTTTGGTGATATCTATAGTATCACCGTAACTCCTAAACAACCTCGGAAAGTGAAGGCAGTGCGAATGCGTGCATATTCGTACCTCCTTTCCTTTCTTCGTGGTAGGCAGTGGCCTAACAAAGGTCCATGAGCAGCAGTACCACTTACCATCACGTGTAATGTTTGCTCGTTTACCAATATTTGCAATTAAAGAAAAAAATATAAATAACGTCAATTGGCTAACGGATGGACGGATTTCAATGACAGGTAATATCATGACAGTTCACATAAGTCCCATTGCTAGGTTTGAGGCCCTTCCACAATTGGAGGGAAATTGACCTACTGTACCACGCCTATCAGGGTTGCTAAAGGATTTTATTCCTCGCGACGGCGATCGACGTCCCGGGAAGGGGACGGCGATGGGAGAGGGTAACCCCCTCAGGGTATTCCGTCGCGCTGACCACTGAAGACAAAGAACTGCGCCGGTGGTCGTCCCAACGACGAAGGCAACATGCTATCGGGTGGGTGCCAGGGCCGCGCGGCGCCTCTCTGTCGCCCCGGACGGAGCCAGGAGGGGCGCTGACCCTAGCCCAACCCCATAAAAAAAAATAAAGTGTTTTATTTCGACTTTTCCTTTCTTATTCAAGCCTTATATGCATATGATGATGTTAGTGATAAAATAAGATTATGAACAAGTCCATTTAACACACGACTAAACTTTATAGGCGATTAAGTCAATTGTGTTATGTATTAACTTAATTTTGCTTGGTTTAGTGCTCAGCGAATTTTTGAAGTGAAAAAAGGGTTTACGCATAAATAACTTCAAAGAACTTTTACGTTATTATATTGGGTTTCAAGATATTAATAAATAATTTGTTGAAGTGAAAAATTCTATAGGCAGTTTTGTATTCAAATTCAAATCATTTATTATATATAAACCCCGCGGGGGCACTTACATATTGTAATTTTTTTAAATTTTTCTTCAAATTACCGCCGGATCGGAACGCGACCGCACTGAGAAGATCCGGCAAGAAACTCAGCGGGATTGTCTATTTTTTATTAATTTTTCTAATTACACTTAAATAAAATTACACCTTACAACATGCTTATTAATAGTTCCAGTGTGATGCCATTCGAAATATTATATAATACAATTCACAAATATAATAATCATCACAAATATAATGATGAGACTATGGCTGGACCAGATCCCGCAAGCGGCACCCGATCACGAGTTAACCACTAGAGCAGCCATCACTCCCTTCAACCATAATGGAGGAAAGGGAGTAAAGTATGAGGAGTAAATACATGTAAGTCGTCACCGACATGGTCACGTGACGTATTAATGCTAACTCTACATATGAGGCTTTTTCAATGTCTCTATATCGGTGACGATTGATATCAAAATCAGATAAATGTAAAAAAACATATAAATTTTAGTTTTAGATGAAACGATTAATTTGACTATCTAAAAATAACTGTATTTTGACAGTTTTGAGTTTTCACTTCTGTCGGCAGTCCTCATAGTCATGGCTTCTGCTTTTTCTAATTCATACTTAGTGTTTTTTTCTATTATTTTAATATTACAAACAGACACTCCAATTTTATTTATTGGTATAGATGAGCTCGGGTGACTGGACCGGGGATTAGCCCGTTACCCGTAGAGAGGCTGACCGCGCGACGGTGACCGACGACCTGGGCAAGGCACGTCGAAGGGAGAGGGTACCCCTCAGGGTATTCCGTCAGGTCGACTACGGTGGACAAGGAACTCGATACTGGTGGTCGGCCCAACGACGAAGGCGAAGAGCTGCGGTGGGTTATGGGACAGTGCATGCACCCCAAAAAAAGTCTAATGAGCTACCTAAGTGACCCATTTCTTTTTTTCTGTTCTACGTTCTTGAATATACGTATAGAGGAGAAAAGAAAATCTTTTACTGACAATATTCCGTTACAAATAATTAGCAGACAAAAATTATATCAAGACTCAGGACAACAATTTGTGCATCGCAAAAGAATAGTTTTCCTGCTTCAGAATGAGACCTGCGATACTGAACAGGGTTGGTCACTGTCTTAACGTAAATGATCGGATTCGATTCCCACAAGTATCATCATCATCATTTTAGCCTATCGCCGGCCACTGCTGCACGTAGGCCTGCCTCATATTACACCACATAGTACGGTCCTGTGCCGCCTGCATCCGACGACGCCCAGCAACTTTCACCAAATCGTCGGTCCACCTAGTAGCTGCCGTCCTACACAGCGTCTTCCGATACGTGGTCACCACTCGAGAACCTTTCTTCACCAGCGGTTGTCGGTTTGTCGAGCACAAGTATATTGTATGCTTACTGCATCACGACAAAAAAATAATGATAGCAATATTATAATCACCATAATTATCATTATCGATGCGTCTACTATTGAACAGAATCATACCCACCCAGAATAATACCTTCAAATTTAGCAGACAAATTAGCGATTATAATCAATATTATAGCTCATAGAACACTGCTGTTTTCTTTGCTGGTCATGTATATACCTTTTTTTTTTTGCCCGAGTATCGCCCTCATGCGTTCGAACTCTTTGCGGGTGGCAGACTAATCCCCAGTCTAGTCACCTGCGGCCTCGGCTAGGGCAGCATCAGGCCCATGTACTCACGCCTATGCCGCCCAAGTCATGTTTATTCCTGCCATGTGAAAGTAAGGGATAGTGGCACTATATTTTAAATAATCATCACACGTTATGATAGAATAAGAAGAATATACCTTTTGGTAATATACTTCGTCCCCTTGTAGTGAAAGAATAAGAATATAATAATAATTCAGCACACACTCTCCTATTAATTTGCGTCGTAAGAGATGATATCGGATATGTATGCATATAACATCTATGCAAAAGAAAGAAAATCCGAAATAAACTCGTCGTCTAACCAGCGTTGTAGCGTTTCCGTGTGATGACGGAGTAAGAATACAATTCACCATCCCCTCTCTTACACATGGGTATCGTAAGAGACGACTAAGGGATATATTACGCATATGATATCTATGCAAGAGATAGAAAACTCGAAACAAAACCCTATACCAATCTGTCTGACTAGCATGGTAAGCTCAATTTCCCTCCTATTGTGGAGGAGGCTTGAGCCCAGCAGTGAGACGTATTTGAGCCGAAATTAATGAGACGAATGAACCAGCGTAGTATAGTAGTGCAATTTGCCTCTCATTATAAAGACGGCTCGAGCCCAACAGTGGGACTTAGGAGGAAAGAAGACTTGAATGCAAGAGAAGATAAGATCTTCATTTGTACTTTGCTTGTATTTGTACTTGTAATTATTTCGGCAAATGTTGCTCTAACTAATCTTCATTTGGCGAGCTATTAAATTATTAATATCTGGTTGGTATATTTTTGTTGTATTTTTGTCGAATTTATTTAGATGTATATTAATGAAAAATAAAAATAAAATAATGAAAAAAATATCAAAAATTACAAAAAGATAATAATAATAACACCGAGATTCGATCCCACGCTGTTTTAATGCCAAAACAAAACAAAAATAAAACTAGACAACTTCCCAACTGAGCTATCGGCACTCTTGACGTTGATGGCGAAATTTGAATCCATATTCTATTGACATTTTATGCCATTGTTTTGATTAGCTAATAACACCGACAAAACAACATCCATACTAATATTATAAATGCGAAAGTAAGGATGTTTGTTTGTTTGTTTGTTTGTTTGTAACGCTTTCACGCTTAAACCACCGAACCGATTTCAAAAATTCTTTCACCAATGGAAAGCTATAATATCAGGGAGTAACATAGGCTATATTTTAACCGAAGCGAAGCGAGGGCGGGTTGCTAGTTTTCTATAAATAAAACCTAGCTAGATCGATTTTTTGGACCCGAAACCTCTAGTATGCCAAGTTTCATCAAAATCGTTGGAGCCGTTTCCGAGATCCTGAATATACATATATATATATATATATATATATATATATAATACATACATACCAGATTTGCTCGTTTAAAGATATAAGATAATTTAATTATTTTTCGTTTGTAGACTACTGTTAATGTCAAAATCCTTGATCATAAACACTTCTTTATAAAGCAATAATAATTTGAAAAATAATAATTTAAATTAATAATAGTTAATATTTATTACAAAATGTGTAGTGCAACATTCTCAATAAAAGTTAAACAACATTTCAAATTTAGCGTTTGGTGTTTGTGGATTTGAATGTAAATAGCAGGCACGCACACACACATTTGCGGAAGCGCCCTCTGCCGTCTTACGAATTTACATAACTTACATTTAAACGCGAGTTTAACATTTTTATCCATCGCAAAAAAGTGCAGAACACCGCTAAATAAATTTTCACTTCAAAGAAATGAAAACATTTTTAGGTATGCTGAGCGCCTTGCACAGCATACCTAAAAATGTTTTCACTTCAAAAAGTCTATTAAAAGATCACAGAACTCTATTATCTATACAACGCCACTTCTAAAATTTCAAACATTCACAATCAAGTATAGTACGATTTCACAAGTCAAAGTTACAAAGTTATAATTTAGTCGTAAATCCTTTAGGACATTAAATTTATAAGTTTGGTAGCGAGTCGGAAAGATAACTCGGCTGCATTTGTGATGAACTTGAATGAATTCGCTAAGATATAAGCTAAACTAGAGACTGCCAGTTAACATTTAAATAGGATTAAAGTATTTATTTGTTGTTTGTTTTATTTATAGTCGATTATAACTTTGATAAATGTGCTCACATACGTCCCATCATTGGGCTCGAGTCTTCTTTATAATGAGAGAGAAATAGACTGAATACACCATACTGGTCAGACGTGTTGGCATAGGGTTTTGTTTCGAGTTTTCCTTCTCTTGCATAGATATTATATGCATATTATATCCTTAGTCGTCTTTTACAACGTCTACGAACAGGATAGGGAGTGGTGAATTGTATTCTTACTCCGTCACCACGCGGAGAAGGTTAGGTTAGATTAAACAATATTAAATATTTTAGTTTAATATTAAAATTAAAATAAATACACAATGATAACAAACTTTTTCTTAACTCTTCCGTGTGGTGACGGAGTAAGTTTTTTTTTTAAATACCACATCCTGCACTAAGGAAATAATCCTTGTCACGCGGGAGAGTTTACAAATATATAATTAACGATCACAAATTACATCCAGACTCAGAACAACAAATTTGGTATCGCACAAAGTGTTCTCCTGTGTGGGCTTCGAACCCGCGACACTGGCACTGGGTCGGCATCTTCACCACTACGCTATCTGTGCAATCAAATAGTGAAAAAAAAAATTATGAAAAGAATTAGAATTCACAACCCCCTTTCTTGCCTCTGGTTATCATAAAAATGACTAAGAGCTACATATAGATAACATATATGCAATAGAAGAAAAACTTGAAATACAACTCTATGTCACTCCGCCTGACTAGCATAGCATAGGGTTTCTATGCTAACCCGCTTGACCAGCGTGGTACCCGTCAATTTCCCTCCCATAATGGGTTTCCATGTGGTGACGGAGTAAGAATACAATTCACCACTCCCTGTCTCGCCCATGGATGTCGTATAAGACGACTATGGTATATAATATGCACATAACATCTGTGCAAGAGAAGGAAAACTCGTAATGAAACCCTATACCAACATGTCTGACCAGCATGGTATAGTAGGTCAAATTCTCTTCCATTGTGGAGGAGGCCCGAGCCCAACAGTGGGATGTATGTGGGCTGCCATGATGATGATGATGAATGGAGGTAGCGCAAACGTAACGGTGAGACGTATATGGGCTGAAATTATGTCGATTCTAATTCTAATAAATGTCCTTTGCTCATAATAATCATTAATAAAACAGTTTAAAAAAAAACAATTTTATAGAAAATCCCGTCCATGTGGTGGCGGAGTAAGAATACAATTCTTTACCCCACTCTTGCTCTTGGGTGTCGTAGAAGACGACCAAGGGATAAAGTATGCATATAACATCTATGCAAGAGAAGGAAAACTTGAAACAAAACCAACACGTCTGACTAACGTGGTATAGTAGGTCAATTTGCCTCCTATTCTGGAGGAGGCTCGGTCCAACAGTGGGACATATATGAGCCGTAATAATGATAGAAAATCCAACTAAAAATGAAAATAATTACACTACCGGATATCAGATACTAAAATCTCTAAACCTGAAAATCCAGCTTATATACGTCCCACTTGATATAGGGTTTCATTTCGAGTTTTCCTTCCCTTGCATAGTTGTCATATCGTTTTATACGACATCCACGAGTAAGAATGGTGAATTGTATTCTTACTCCGTCACCACACGGATATACTTATCGCTAATGGTGGCAATCGCTTATGATGGCAGGGGACAGTAAGTGATATTGTCCCTTGCCAGTGGGAATGGAGGCACCCTATTTTGGTGTCGAATGGTATGACAAACAGTTTATCAGACATCAGTTCTTAGTGGTAGGATCACGCTGTTAACATCGGTCTATAGCTGCGGGCAGATCCGTCCGGGGTAATACCACACTCTCGTAGAAAATCGACGTCCGAGTAGTAGCAATTAGTTACTGCGCTTCATTCGGTGAGTGGGAGAACCAGAAGCCCAACTTTCTGAGGGTCTTGCGTGTGGTCGATTTTGGTGATTTAGTAACACCGAACTTTAGTATCACGAAAAATCATATGACATTACATCATTTTGGAGCTGATACTCTTATACTACTAGACCGATATTAACCAAACATAGCTAAGAACCACCGCCAGGGAACCGACTTTCAAATGAAAAAAACCGTATCGAAATCGGTCCATCAGTTTGAAAGCTACGATGCCATAAACAGACACACACACGGACAGACAGACAGACAGACAGACATCGATGTCAAACTTATAACACGAGGGGTGTTATAAGTTTGACATCGGGGGTTAAAAACGTATTATTCACATTAAAAACGGGTACATCAGTTTCATTTATTTGTATTGACAAAACATATTGTGAAGAGGTTGCCATTAAAACATTATTAAGCCATCACTCCATCATACTTATTACTCAATATAACTCTATGAAGACGAAGTTCTAATTATATTAAAACTGTCAGAGTGCATTTAATAGCTCTGGTGAAGTTCTTCAAAGGTTGTAGTGTTTTAATTAACGTAAAAGTTGTTCCAACTCTTCCAATTAGCAATGTCAAGTAGTTATCAAAAGTATTTCGTGATGACTAAAGGAGAAAATTAAAAGTGCTTCTGTGTATGACTTTGTTCCTTTCATTTTAGCTCATACACGTCCCATAGCTGGGCTTGAGCCTCTTTCAAATGAGAGAGAAATTGACCTACTATGTTGGTCAAACATGTTAGCATAGGATTTTATATCGAGTTTTCCTTCTCACTCATCATTTCGGCTCATATACCTCCCACTACTGGGCTCGAGCCTCCTCCATAACAGGAAAAAAATTAACTTTACTATATCATGCTGATCAGACAAATTGGCATAGGGTTTTGTTTTGAGTTATCCTTCTCTTACATAGACATCTATGCATATTATATCCCTTAGTCGTCTTTTACGAGATCCACAGGCAAGAGAGGTAGAAGAGATGGATGTTATTTGAATATCATATTCCTTAGTCGACTTTTATGACAACCACTAGCAATGTTTGATTTGGTAATATTCTTAGCCAACACTTACTCCTTAGTCGCCGCTGAAGAAGTTTTACTTCAAAAATATGTAAAATATGTCCTCTGTAAAATTTTACCTATGACAAAATTCACTTTTAACTTAATTTAAGCAATACATCATTTGTACAGTCGAAATAATTTTAATTCTAGCGCGGTAAACATGTATTACGTGTAATTAATTATAATGAAAGGGTTTCAACCCACGAAACGACTTCACGAAACGTGTGAAGTTGTATGACAAGGAATCACGAATTACGTAATTTTGTAATGTTTCGACTTAATAATTGCTTGCTCACAAATTCACATTCAAAGTATATTATTTTAATTATTTAATTAAATATTATTATATATGCATGTGTATCTACTTTATATGCATTAGTACCTAAACTATTAGAGTTCCCATTAATTATTTTTTGTGAGGAATTAATGACATGACAGACATTTGAGCTTTAATTTAAGGTAAAAATATTAAAAATAAAAAGTGTCGAAGTTACTGAAATATCGATTTGAAATTTTCACTTCCAGTTTACTATGCGTAAAAAAATCAAATTTAGAATACAACAAAAAAATTGAAAACTTAAAATTTTTAACTATAAGAAACAGAATTTTTTTGGTTCTTTTTTTACAATTTAATTGATACAGATAATAAATAAGCACCCAAAAATTCATGACTTCATTCTTAGTCACTTTTCAAAAGCTCATAACTCGGCAATAAAGCAACATACGAAAAAAAATGTGTGTACACATCTAGGTCTACTAGAAGTATAACTGACCAGAGTATAAAAAAAATTCACGACCTCACTTTTTTGGTTGTCCGCTTGAAATGCCCCATTTTTTAATTTGTTTGTAATGCCTAATTTATTTCGACTCCACGCGGTAATACAATGAAGAACTTTCCTTGCTTTTATACCGTATCAAATTAAACCAATGGCATAGTTATTCTACATCTAATATTCATCACCGTTTCAGCTCATACACGTCCAATTGCTGGGCTTCAGCCTCCACAATGGGAGGAATATTGATTCACTATACCATACTGGTCATATATTTTAGTATAGGGTTCTATTTCCAGCTTTCCCTCTCTTGCATTGCATATATATCCCTCAGTCGTCATTTACAATATCAACGGACAAGACAAGGGCACCACTGTAAATTGTATTCTTACTCCATCACCACATGATTTACCAATATTAGAGCCTTAGAATAATAACATATAGAAGGTAAGTTCACGCACAAAAAGTGAGGCATTTCAATTGGAGCTTAATGGAGCTTACGCCGGAACCGTTCCGTAATGTATAAGTCATTGTACTGCACGAACGTAGGCAACTCTTAAAAAATAAATAGGTAATTATGACGGTTGGTGCATTCAAATGGTGTCACAACACAGTTGAAAAACTTAAAATGGTTTTTAAACATTACTTTTAAAATTATTTCGACGATTTATGTTAATAAAAAACAAAATTTGATTTCATAATTTTTATAGTGGTTTGCGTGTGTACGTGTGTAATCGTCTGCGCGCCATTAGTATTTTTAGATTCAAATTTTTAAAGTTCGAAGTACTGACACTATCCTTCTATACGTTATTAACTTATTATTCTAAGATTACAGCCAATATTATTCTAATCAGTTTCATACCACAATTTAGAAAAAAATATATTTTAAGAGTTTTCAATGACTTTATATACAATTTTACAAAGACAAATTAAACTTACAAGGCATTTCTATGGAAATATTATTACATATTTTTATATAACCTCAGTTCCAGTCCCTTGTCTCTGCTTGTGTTTACGACCTATTCTTAGAATCATGTGTTCAATAAACAAGATTTATGCATAGAATAGTGTACCAGCCAGACTTCGTCTTGACCGGAATAGAAACGCCACATTAAATCAGGAGTGGTAGGACCACACTGTCGACAGTTATCTGTCTACAGCCGCGGGCCGGTCCGTCCGGGGCAGTACCATGCTCTCGCAGAAAATCGACGTCTGAGTAGTAGCAATTTGTTACTGCGCTTCGTTCGGTGAGCGAGAGAGCCGGAAGCCCAACTTTGTGAGGGTGATTGCGTGTGGAGGGTTTTGGTAGTGCCCTTGGTATCACCGAGCCTCAATGCACGCATTCACACTCCCTTCGCTTTCTTCGCGGTAGGCAACGGCCTTGTAAAGGTATATGAGCGGCAGCAACACTACCATCAGGTGTACTGTTTGCTCGTTTGCCACCGTTTGCAATAAAAAAAAATTGATATTTTAAATTAGACAGATACAAGTATTTGTTATTTCCGTGGTGACGGAGTAAGAATACAATTCACCATGCTCCATCTTGCTCAAGGGTATTGCAAAAGATGAATAATTAATACAATATGCATAAAACATCTATTCAAGATCAAATTCTAAATGAAACCTAATTCAAACCCGTTTGACGTTTGTAGGTCCAATTTCCCCTCAGCTGTGGAGGAAGCTCGAGCTTAGCAGACGTATATGAGCTAAGATGATGATGAATTTAGCGATTAAATAATTACTTTTACGGTTAAGTTATAATTTTTGTTTATTATCGCAAGGAAGTTCCGTGTGGTGGCTATGGTGGTTTATGCGGCCGCATGGCGCCCCTTTATCGCTCGAGCTTTATCGAGCCGAGCGGCAGGTGCGTTGACCATAAGCCACCGCAAAAAAAAAGTGTTCCTGTCGCTACCTGCCGGGTGCAATTGTCAATCTTAACCAATCTTGAATCCACCTAAATAAACACAAAATGCTTTATCGAAATCGGTCCAGCCGTTTAGGAGAAATCAGATAAACACATACAGAAGAATTGTATTTATATATAGATATAGACTATATTAAAATGTTATGAATGATGAAATTAAACGCTTAAATTAATCTTCTGACAAATATTTTGATTCCACCTTTAAGCTAAAAAATATTTCAAAAAGGATAAAGTTTTATTTAATAAATGAACAACTCAAACGAATAAATCATGAAATTCCTGTATAACTTTAGCGTTGGTCTAGCAAAATAAAGGAGAGGTCTTGTTCAGAAGAAAAGCGATTTATTACTCTTTGTTAAAAACAAAACCTATCTGTATGACTAATTTTATATGATTGTAAATACGTTTCATTTAAAAATTACATTTTGGAATAACGAACAAAAGACCTATAAAAATGGATGAACCACAAAGCTGGTAGTCTTTTGTCTACAGTCGCAGGCCGTTCCGTACAAGATACATAGCAATTTGTTACTGCGCTTCGTTAGGTGAGTAAGAAAACTGGAAGCCTGATTTTCTGTGGGTGTTTGCGTGTGATGAGTTTTGGTGGTGCTTTTAGTATCATTGAATCTCATGGAAGAGTGTGAATGCATGCAGTACTCACACTCCCTTCACCCTCTTTACGATAGGCAGCGGCTTAGCAATGTTCCATGTGCGGCAGTATCATCTTACCATCAGGTGCCCTGTTTGCCGAACTAGCCACGAACGACAAAGAACTCGATACCAGTGGAAGACCCAATGGCAAAGGAGAGGGAATACGGTGGGTTATGGAGCCGCGTGCCGCCCTTTCCGTACCACGGATGCAACGGAGGGCGTGTGTGCTTACCATAGCCCTTCCAAAAGAAAAGTGTGCTGTTTGCTCGTTTTCGACGACTAAGAGATTACAGTATGTAGATGACACCTATGTAAGAGAATGAATACTCGAATTAAAACCCTATACTAACCCGCCTGACTAGCGTGGTTATAGTTGATTAAATTTGCCCACCAATTATATAAGAGATTCGAACCCAAAACCATATATTATGAGCTGTGATGATTAATAAAATTGCAAGTTATAAAATAGATGGTAAATATTTAACTATTTTATTAGAAATAATTATGTTAATAATGTAAATGCTAATAAATAATTAGGTAGATCTTATGAATCTGTCAACACATCACACTTCTTATCGATCTAGGGCGTTGGTCAAATAAAAAAATAAAAGCAAATAATAATAACATGATAACATGATAAGCGCTACTTATTCAAATTACACACCCTATTATTTAAATCGCTACGCTTATGAATAAAATACACCTTTATCCAATACAATTCGAGTCTCTCAACTATCGAGACTAGCTAATTTGTTTTGTAAAGAGTAACCATTATTAATTTCTGAAAGCACATAATTACAGCTTTAAAATTTCTTTGTCGTTATAAGGATCAGTTTTATTTAAAAAAAAAGTCCGTTTTGCAAATCCGTTTGTTTGGAGACGGCAAAAACTACAGTTTCCGACGTCCCTTATTTTTTTTGTAGGTTTAACATCTTACTCTGAGGCAGGTAATATCCTTGTATTATAGGGAACTTCAGATTCATCATCATAACCATTTAGCATATCGCTGTTCACTGCTGGACTAAACACTATATTAAACGGTCTGACCAGTGTGGTATGTATCATCATCATCATCACTTTAGCCTATGGACGTCCAGCAGTGGACGGCGTCCACTGCTGGACCTCCCTCATATTACGCCACAAAGTGCGGTCCTGTGCAGCCTGCATCCAACGACGCCCAGCAACTTTCACCAGGTCATCGATCCATGGCCTGCCCATTGCCACTTTAGCGTGCTAATTCTTTGCTTTGTCGGTTACACCCGTTCTTCTGCTGATTGCCGTATTTCGGATTCTATCTCGCAGAGTCATCATCATCATCTTGCTCTTATCCCAATTACTTGGGGTCGACACAATATGTCATCTGTTTTGACATATTGCAAAAAGTTTCGGCAATGACTTTTATGACCGGCCGCTGCCTGACGTCAACCCTCCTTGGGAATGTAATCGTTGACCCAAATGGTACCAGATGGAGTTGGTCCGGGTCAATCTAGGGCTCTTAGTCGTCTTTTACGACACCTACGAGCAAAGCAAGGGTTGGTAGTATTCGAAGCCACACAGCACTATCTATCTCATATATCTATCTCATATATCTATCTCGCAGAGTATTCCCGAGCATATCACGCTCCATAGCATGCTGAGCGACTTTGAGCTTGGTTATGAGGCCTACATTATTAAATGTACCCACAATGTATTTTGTTATTCCAATAAAGAAATAATGACAAAAACAATATTTTTTAAAAGTATAATTTCTGATTACTCCTTTTACCAACCCTTAATAACCTGCCAAATATCGGTGCCATATTGTATGAGTCTTACGTCCAGTATAAAGGGAAATGTTGTATAAATTCTCGTTTTTGCCAACAACTTCTATCATTTTATTTAAGAACTAGCAACCCGCCCTCGCTTCGCTTCGGTTTTATTCGTTTTACCCGCGTAGTTCCCGTTCCCGTAGGAATACCGGGATAAAATATAGCCTAGTTTACGCCCTGATATTATAGCTTCCCATTGGTGAAAGAATTTTTGAAATCGGTCCAGCCGTTTCGAAGATTACCCGGAACAAACAGACAGACAGACAAACATTTTTTTAATCTGTATTTTAGGCATAGGTGTCGTGCAAATAACCGTGTGAGCATGAAAAAAGCCTATTATTTTGACATTACAAACAGACACTCCAATTTTATTTATTGGTATAGACTAAGGTAATGTAAATGACATCTTATTGAGGTTAGGTTATGTATAGGTTAGGTATAACGGTTTTTATTTTTTTTTTTTGGGTGGGCTATGGTAAGCGCACGCGCCGTCTTGTCCTTCCGGGGCGATGAAAGGACGGCGCGCGGACCCATAACCCACCCGTACCCACGTCACGTCGTTTTTTTTTGGGCCGACCACCGGAGCAGATGTGACTTGTCATCAGTGGTCGGCCCGACGGAATACCCTTTCGGGTAACCTCACGTCTCGACGTACTGGGACATCGGTCGCCATCGCGCGGTCAGCCTCTCTGCGGGTGACGGACAATTCCCCGGTCCTATCACCCGCGGCCTCGGCTAGGACGGCATTAGGCTTAGCGCCTGCGCCGCCCGAGTCGCCGGCGGCGGAACGTGTCGCCGAATAGGAGCTCTACTCGCACACGATCCGCCGTCTCCTTCCGTGAGATTAGGTATAATGATATAACCTAAAATTTAAGCGGATATAAATGATTATTTTTATAGAAGCGTGTGAAGCGCCTAAGATTCGAATCTTAGGCGCTTCCCACATTGGCGACGCGCCCAGACCTGCCTCTTCGAGCAGATTTTACCGCGCCTCCGCGCCTGACGGCTTTGTACGCGTCCCGCACTAAACTAAAGGTTACTTTCCATTTGGTCGTCGTGGTTAGTTACGTTACAATGGACAATACTGAAGTCATTCAATTTCGTATATAAATCGTTCCGTGTCCAGATCTGCTGCGGTCCACCCCGCGCCTCCGCGCCTGGCGGCAGAATCTGCTAGCGGGCAGTCCTCCCGCGCCATGGTGCGTTTTCGGTGTGTTGGACCTGGCGTATTTTCTATACTAATCGATGTACTTGCATACAGTATTAAAATCTGCCACTCAGCGGCAGGTGACGGAGCGCGGAGCAGTGTGTGAATCGCCTTACAAAAAGGCTGTTAAAAATAAGGATTTACTTTTTCCATGCTATTTTGTTATTCCATAATATAGAATAGTTTTTGTGAAAGTCTTCCTTTTTAAATATGAGAATTTCATTCTAACAATCTCATCATTATCATCACAGCTCACATAGTCCCACTCTCCCCCGAGCCTCCACAATGCGAGGGAAATTGACCTACTATACATACCACACTGGTCAGACTGTTTAATATAGTGTTTAATTTCCAGTTTTGCATCTCTTGCTTTTTATATGCATAATTAATCAATCAATCGTCTTTTACGATACCCACGGGCAAGAGGGGTGAAAATCTTAAAAATCATAAATTGACTATTTCATTTTTTGATGTGAAACATCTATAGGCGAGTGTGAATCTATTCGTTGCTGTGGCGTTAACGCCACGCTTGGATATGTACATTTGTGTAACGAAACCATAAACTGTTTTAGAATTTTATACAACGCCATCTAGTGAGCTCAAAATAGATTATTAACCCAAACACATAGTGTATACTAATGAAAATAAATGTTTATTGAATTATTTTTCCGTGTGATGACGGAGTAAGAATACAATTCACCACCCCCTCTCTTGCCCGTAGGTGTCGTATAAGACGACTAAGGGATATTATATGCATATAACATCAATGCCAGAGAAGGAAAACTCGAAACAAAACCCTATGCTAACACGTCTGACCAGCGTGGTATTGTTGGTCAATTTCCCTGCGATAATGGAGGAGGCCCGAGCCCAACAGTGGGACATATATGGGCTGAGATAATGATGATGATGATGAATAAAAATCATCATTTCCTGGAAAAAAAACGTAATATTTTATTAATACTTTATGGCAAATTAATTCCTGCCGTAATCTGTTCTTTTATACATATATACTTGTACAAGATAATTTCGATGTTTCACATCAGCCAGAGGTCACGGCTCAGGACGTCGCTCGACTCTCCCCTTTTTAGTTATCAAACCTCGAATTTTAAAATAACAGTTTCTGTAGCACTATAAATATCGTAATAGCATCGTAGGCATAAACCCAACAGGTTAATATATTAATGCTACCTAATAGGACTGCCCCGCTGTACCTGTCCTAACTTTGCAATATTCAGATCACGTATATAGAACGTGCATAGTCTACGATTAGTTCTAAATTCTGAACCAGACAAATTTCATTCTACGATTCAATTTATTGTAGAAAATCAATTTTTGTAAGTTGTAATGTTCGTGTTTCAGTCTAGTCGTTAAAAAAAAGTTATTGAATGGATATGATTTAGTAATCTTAAATCAATTTAGTGGAAATGCTGATCTATTTTCTTTATTGATGGTATAAAAATATAATTCAATACTCGCTTTCTTCAATCATTTATAACTTTATGCGAGAAGTCCACTAGGTGGACCGACGACCTGGTGAAAGTTGCAGGGCGTCCCTTAGTGAGGAATACATTACAAGAAATAGTTTAATTATATATTAAGCAAGCTGTATTTCACTAATAACTAAATATATAAGTACAAATGTCAATTAGACATTGTCATAATAATTATGATTGTTTGACATTCAGTTTGATCAGAGATTTTAACCGTCAACAAAAGTGTATAAGCGTTGGTATGTTCGTGTGGGTGTGTGTGGCGATTGCGTGGTAGTGTGCGTAATGCCTTTTTTAATTAATTTAATGTATTTCTAATCCGTTATTATATCAAATTTTAGTTTTATGCACTTCTCCTTAATATATTCTTTCACTGTAACAAGTTTCATACAGGTCCATCGCCGGGATTTTTGTAAAAAAAGGGTTACAAATGTTTTCCTTCACGTATTAATATATAGATTTTTACCGGGAACGTTATACATGGTTTTTACATTGAGCTTGTAAATAGAAATACATAGAAAGCACTCAGGAAAATTGACTCTCTCTAAACATCACGTAAATAATTGATAAAGAAATATTCAAACATCAAAGCTTTCATAAGGATGTTATTGAAAACTCAAGCCCAAGTAAGTGTCTGAAATAATGAAGACGAGAAAACCAATACTCGAGGCCGCACAAAGAAACGTCAGTCAAACGTGAAATTTCATTGGAAGCTAACAAACTATACTCATTGGTATTGTAGAATAGACTTTGCTCAGACAACGCTTATGAAATGCTCAAATTATAAGCGGTAGCGATAATTATCACTTCTTATGCTATATTCAGGCCACATTGCTCGATAAACCGACAACCGCTGGGAAAGAATGGTTCTCGAGTGGCGACCATGTATCGGACGACGCAGTGTAGGACACCTCCTACTAGGTGGTCCGATGACCTGGTGAAAGTTGCTGGGCGTCGTTGGATGCAGGCGGCACAGGACCGCACTTTTTGGCGTAACATGAGGCAGACCTACGTCCAGCAGTGGACGGTGATAGACTGAAATGAATGCTACATTATCATTACGTAAAGTCACAAGTGATCATTATCATCATCATTTCAGCTCATATACGCCCCCCTGAGTTTCCTCCACAATAGGAGAGCAATTGACCTTACTATACCATTTTCAGTGGCAATGGGCAGGCCACATCGCTCGACGAACCGACAACCGCTGGGGAAGAAAGGTTCTCGAATGGCGATTACGTATCGGACGACGCAGTGTAGGACGCCTCCCCACTAGGTGGACAGATGACCTAGTGAAAGTTGCTGGGCGTCGTTGGATGCAGGCGGCACAGGACCGCACATTGTGGCGCAACATGAGGGAGGCCTACGTCCAGCAGTGTACGGCAATAGGCTGAAATGATGATACCATGTTCAGACAGGTTGGTATAGAGTTTTATTTCGAGATTTTCTTCTCTTACATAGATGTTATATGCGTATTATATCCCTTAGTCGTCTTTTACGACATCCACGTACAAGATAGGCAGTGGTGAATTGTATTCTAACTCTGTCACCACACGGATCATCCACCTTCACACGTTCGCCGAAATTAATTAATGTGGTAGACACAAATGACACACATTTTTTTTTTGTGTGGGCTGCGGTCGGCGCGCTCCTCGCACCACTCCGTCCGGGGCAACAGAGGGGCGTAAGCACGCAACACCCGCAACCCACCAGAAAACCACGTCGCCTTCGTCGTTGGGCCGACCACCGGAGCGGGGTACTTGACATCAGTGGTAATATAATATGTATATAACATCTATGCAAGGGAAGGAAAACTCGTCGTAAAACCTTACGCCAATACGTCTGACCAGCCCGGTATAGTAGGTCAATTTCCCTTCTATTGTGAAGCAGACCCGAGCCCAATAGTAGGATTTTTTTGGGCTGGAATGAATTGCAGTTGGCAAGTTATACTGCTACAATTAAAGAGATTCACAAAAGAACTAGATTTTCTGAAAAAATGGAATGCTTTTTTCACTTTATTCTCGGCTTATATCTTAACGGGTATTTCTTTGTTAACTGGCCAATTGGGTAAATTTATTGGCCACTTTAGTAATGAAAATGTAAATCAGTCTCGAAGGTTTTTAAAGACAGTGTAACTGCAAATGGAATAAAAGACTTAAAAAAAATAATTAATAAACCTTATTCTTCATGTTGATAAGCCAAGAAAATAACACTTTATAATTACAAATGGCTGATAATATACATGACGATTTACTAACAAAAAAATGTTAGTACACTCAATAAAATCAAAATACTTTAGTTACCCAATAAGACTATATCATAAAATTGATTCTTTAATGTGGTGATGAAGTAAGAATACAACTCAACAACGCCCTAACTTTTTTTTGTAGATGTGGTTCATGGCACCCGCCGCCCGGCTCCGTCCGAAGGGACATCGGTCGCCATCGCACAGCCTCTCTGCGGGTGACGAACTAAATCCCCGATCCAGTCGCCCGCGCCCTTGGCTAGGGCGGCATCAGGTGCAGGTCACCTTCAATCAGCCCCCTTCCTGCCCGTTGATATTATAAAAGATAACAATATCTATATAACATAGAGCCGCGAGGATGGAGAGCGAAGTATTAAATTAATTGAGTTAATACTAGATCCATAGTAGGACGTAATGCTTACTATCTTGAATCTCATTACTTCTCATTCATCAACATCGTTCATATTCATCCCACTGTTCAGCTCATATTCGTCCCACTGTTGGGTTCGAACCTCCTCAACAATAGGAGGGAAATTGATGTAAGTTAGTCAGACGCGTTGGTTTAGCGTCAAGTATTGTTTCTCAAAACGTTATAAAATCCGTAAAATATAATAATTATTCATAATGGGTAATACTCGCGTAAACATCAGAAATTATTAAATTAATTAAAATGATTACAAGATTTCAGTATATTGTGTAATAATAAACAATGTATTTCATTGTATAACGAGTATTTTCAAAGCACATCATGAGGCGTGAAATTTCATCGGAAGCTGCGAAACTACGTTTATTGATGTTGCGAAATAGGCCTCAAACTCGTTGACTGTTCTTATAACAGTATGGCCCAATTAATAAACTTTGATGCTATTGAATTAATATTTGCAATTAATAAAGTATCAAATCCAGACAATCTTACTTTCTAGCTCCAAAATCAAGAGTATCTATGTAAATATACAAAAACATGTTCCTGTAAAAGCAATAAAATAATAATTAAAAAAAAAATTATAAAGCCTTTATTTAAATGCTCTAAAATGAAGAAAATTTACTTTAAGAGTTCCTATGGCCACCTTTCGACGCCATCTTAAGACTCTGGCTATCATGTAGCATAAAAGTGCTTGTCAAGACTATTCAAACGAGTCCAAACTCGACGGTTTTATCTTGTTTAGTTTAAGAGTTCCTATGGCCACCTTCCGACGCCATCTTGAGACCAGCTTCATGGTACCATATTATTGCATTGTCACTGAAGTTATGTAAATAAACCGAATTACAACCTAATCTAACGACAGGAAATGGTTCTAATTTAACTCGCAAGATTTGTCTCATACTAACATACTAACAGGGTAAGTTAAAAATAAAAGCTTTTATAAATTTATTCTGTGTAGATTCGTTCCTAAAGTTCTGACCTTGCTTTAAAAGAGCCGTCATAAATTTTGTAATATAACATTTTGATAGTAGAAGAAAAACAAGAATTTGTGTTTTAAATTTACCTATGAATGCAATACGTTTTCTTTATAAATAAACTTCAGGATAATCTACAGAATTTGACACTCATTTACACCTCAAGTCTTCAATTACACTATAATTATCATAATGTTCATCTTGTCTACCATTTTCACCAATATCTTTTAGTGTTTAGTATGAAATAGAGCATTAAAAACACACTGGGTTGGTATAGCGTTTTATTGCGAGTTTTCCTTCTCTTGCACAAATGCTATATACATATTATATCCCTCAGTCATATTTTACGACATCCATGGGCAAGATAATGAGTGGTGAATTGTATTCATAGTCCATCACCACTCGAATAAACTACGTATTAAGTTTTAATCGACTACGTACTATTTTAGTTAAACAACAATTTTAGAGTATTTCTCTTGTTACTTAAACACCATAAAGGGTTAGGGTTGAAACTTAACCCGAGAACCGCGACTTCCCTTTGAAATATAGCTGTAGTTTATCACCAGAACTGCGTACATCTTGATATAATTTGTAAACTGTTACTTGAAGATAATTTCGTAATTTCCACGACAAATGTCAGAGTTTCACGTGAAGATTTATATGTTTCGTTAGCGCTGATGTATTGTCATTGCTTTAGAAACATGTCGTGTGTCATATGTTGTATAATATGAAACGTATATATAGTTAATTTTATACAAAACCAATATTCTAACTGAATTAATTAAAACTATTATATTCTATTCTCAATCATCACTCCTTGCCCTCGTATAGCCATATACGAATCTCAAATATGACTATGTTAATAGAATGAACTCCTAACGTGGCCCAGTGTCGGGTGCACTGACCATAGCCCAACCCAAAAAAAAAAAAACCGCAGCCCAGCGTGATATCTTCTTACACTTACGTCAAATATTTCAATTTATTTGAAGTAAGTGCACGAAAATATTGTACCAGACCACGTCATAGCGTATAAGGAGCTGAAGGTCAGTATTTTGAAATAAATTGTCAAGAATAAAGTCTTAGAGTACAAAAGATAAATAGAAAAGAAATTAACTATATAAATGAGATAATGAATAATTCATTGACATGAATAATTCATTATTATAACAGTGAATTCCATAATAGCCTTTCCTGCCTGAGAATTGAACCTGCAATATGCAGCATGGAATATCTGTAATTATGTAGACTACAACGTCATTTATGTATTAGGTATCCGTATAATATACAGATCTCTTCGAGCTTCGAAAATGGAAATTAAGAACAGCTGATTCGTCGATCCTTGTCTAAAATAAGGACTTAGAAACACAGACCTTTGTTCGACTCATTTACCCATATTTTAATACTGGCTTTACCATCAGTTTCACTTGGTTTGATTAATTATTAAAAGCTTTTATTTAACTTGCTTTGTTAGTATGGGGACAAATCTTGCGAGTTAAATTGTAACCACTTCCTGTCGTTAGATTAGGTTGAAATTTGGTTTACTTTCGTAACTTCGGTGACAATACAATAATATGGTACCATGAAGCTGGTCTCAAGATGGCGTTGGAAGGTGGCTATAGGAACTCCTAAAATAAACGAGATAAAACCGTCGAGTTTGGACTCGTTTAAATAGTTTTAACTAGCACTCTTGTGCTACATGACAGCCAGAGTCTTAAGGTGGCGTCGGCAGGTGGCCATGGGAACTCCTAAACTAAACAAGATAAAACCGTTAAGTTGGGGCTCATTTAAATAGTCTTGACAAGCACTCACTTTTTTTTAATTATAATTTTTTTTTTTCTAATTAATATCAGAAATGCAGAAATTGAGACACATCTAAAAAATTTAAAATAAAATAATAATTAAATAAAAATTATAACAAGCTTTTATTTAAATCCTCTAAAAGGAAGAGAATAAATTTTGCTTTTATTTATATCAATATAAATTTTATAATTTAATAAAATGGTGGGTTTCATTGCATTCAAAATTTATTTTCTTCGTTTGCCGGAATATAAATAAAAGCTTATTTTTAAATTTTTTTTTTAATTAATATTTTTTATCTACTAAACCTATTTGCCGTGTGGTGACGGAGTGAGTTGCACCACCTCTTATCTTCTCGTGGATGTCGTAAAAGACGAGTAAGAAATATAATATACATATAACATCTGTGTAATAGAAAGAAATCTCGAAATAAAACTCTATACCAACATGTCTGACCAGCATGGTATAGGAGATCAATTTCCCTCCTATTGGGGAGAAGGTTTGAGCCCAGCAGTGGAACGTGTTTGATCTGAGACGAAACGTCATTATTTTAATTGAATATCTTCGACGTGCTGCGAAATCAATAATAATTTCACTTTAACAATATCCATTACAGATAAATTAGAATGTTTGTTATCTCGGCAATTGTTATGATAGGCTGGCGAAAGTATACCGGTTCCGCGCCACAGCACGAGTCAACAGCGAGCAGGTTTTCGCAGGGGGACTGGGCAGAGCTCGAGAAGGGGCTCGAACAGAAGTCATTCGGCGGTGGAGTGAAGATCTAGAGTCCCCCGTAGCAGGACGGGGGAGTGTGAAGGCGGTTGCGCCGCATCTCCACCGCTGGCTCAGAAGAAGGCACGGTAGCCTTACATTTAGGATGATGCAGGTGCTTACTGGACATGGGGTCTTCGGTAAGTACCTGCACAAAATTGGAAGAGAAGAAGCCCCAGGATGTCATGAGTGTGGCGCGCTAATCGACGATACGTGCCACACACTGGAGGTATGCCTCGCCTGGGGGCCTCAGCGCGACGTCCTGTCAACGGAGCTGGGAATAACAGACCTGTCGTTGCCGACCATCATCTCCAAAATTCTTGGCAGCGACAGCCATTGGTCGTCGATGGCCTCCTTCTGTGAGGTTGTCATGACATGGAAGGAGGCCGCGGAGCGGGCACGCGAGGCGCTTGCGTCCGCTGACTCGTTCCGCCGGCGACGACCAGGAAGGAGGAGACACCGCTATGCGCTCCTGCTCCCACCGCCCTGAATGATGACAGGACGTGACCAGACGGCCAAGCGTTGGGGTGTCGGGGATAGAATGTCACCAGATGATCTCTCCGGCCCCCCGTAAAAGCGCGAAAGGGGCCGCTGTGGTTTTAGTGGGTATTTTGGTCATTTTTGTGACCGGCGAGTCATGATAGCAGCAGCTGTGCAAAACAAGCTATGCAAGTTTTCTCATTATTCTACATTTTTGACCGATTGGCTATTATATACAAACACTGTCCTCTCCTTTATCGCTGCGTTATGTTATAAATTCCTTTTTTCTGTAATTAAAACTATTTTTACGGATTTTATCGCAATTGTATCTGATTTTTGAGTGCCCGAGAATTCGAACACTTTATACAATTTCTGTTCACGGACGGATTGGCTCTATTTCTTCTTCAATAAACAGTATATCTAATACAATAAGATTTTTTTCACCAATTGATAGTACCTAAGATAAGAGTATTAAAACAAACAAATAAAATCATAAATCTTTGTAATAGTAATATAGATAACACCAAGCGGGTGAACCCTTCGAGAGAACCCGAACGTTTTTGCGGTATGATCCGCTGTATAAGTGGACATCATGTCTATTTCAGGGCTAAATTAAACCTTTAGTGGTTGAATTTTGTTTACAAATCCGATTTAAGAAAATCCGCAACCTTTTAATTAGGAATTAATGATAACTTTTTAAGGGACTTCAAAAAGGAGGTTCTTAAAACGGTATTCATATTTTCCTTTTAAGTATATTTTGGTATAACTCCTTCACATATAAGGCGGATTGAAAGATGCAGAAGGAAAGAAAACATTCATTTATATTTCGTATTGCAATTTACCCTTTTATAAGTACAAAAGCAATTAGCTTTTGTACTTATAAAAACATTTATAATTAAATAAAATACTTGGTGATTTTAAATAATCTAAATGTACATTTTTCATTTGGTGAAGGAAGAGGAATACAATTCACCACTCCCTATCTTACCCGCGGATGTCGTAAAAGACGACTAAGGGAACTAAGATGCACATGACATATGCGGAAGAAAAGGAAAACTCAAAAGAAAATTCCATGCCAACCTGTTTAACCAGCGTAGTGGTGGAAATTGACCCACTATGGTCAAAGCGTGGTATAATGGAACAATTTCCCTCCAAAATGGAGGAGGCCCGATCCCAACTCTGGGACGAATGAGAGCTGAGATGATAACGATTTTATAATCTTATTTTAACGCGAGACGTAGAAGTCAGAGCTGAGATGATAACGATTGTATAATCTTATTTTAACGCGAGACGTAGAAGTCAGATAGCTCAGCTATGTCAGCACAGATAGCGTAGTAGTTAAGATACCGACCTATAGTGCCAGCGTCGCGGATTCGAATCCTACGCAAGACAACAATTTGTGCGATCCACAAATTGTTGCTCTGTGTCTGGATGAAATTTGTGTACGTTAATTTTATGTTTGTAAAGTCGCTCGCAATACAAGGATTATTTTCTTAATTCAAACGTTGCCTTTAGAAAAAATTTGTTACATATCATAGAAATTATTCTAAACATTCAAAGAGTAATTGAACCAAGAAGGCTATACGCTAGCCGAGCTCCCTCAAACAGATATTAAAAACTCACAATGATAATTAAAACCATTCGCAGTTGGACAAAAAAAAACACAAGCCACGGTTGAATAGTATGAGATTGAATTTCTCATCTTCTGGGTGAACCGTGGAAATTATTATGTCGCTTACAGCAACCCCCAACCCTCCCGTCTTCATCCCAGTCGATTGCTCAATTTATCAATACAGTTCCCCTTCAAAGAATATTATTTCGTATTATACGCAGACGTGACGTGAATTGGAAGATAGTAAAATATAATTCTCTTTTATCATCTTAATCTTGCTTTTATCTCAATTATTTAAGGTCGACACGTTATGTACTTTTCTTATATGATACATTTTTTTTGCAAACGGTGGCAAAAAAAGCAAACAGTACTCTGGATTGTAAGTGTTGCTCATGGACTTTTGCTAGGCCGCTGCCTACCATGAAGAAAGTGAAGGGAGTATAAATGCGTGCAATGAGGTTCGGTGATACTGAAGGAATCACCAAAACCCACTATACGCAAACACCCTCAGAAAGTTGTGCTTCCGGCTCTCTCGCTCACCGAACGAAGCGCAGTAACAAATTGCTCAGGTATCGATTTTCTACGAGAGTGCGGTGGATCGGACGCCCAGATGGATCGGCCCGCGGCTGTAGATAGACAACGGTCAACAGTGGGGTCCTACCACTATATATTGCCATTCTTCGACAAATTGAAATTTCACTTTTCATTATATAGAAATTATAGAGAAGACTTTGAGTGACTGATGATATCTTTATTGTACTGAGAGAAATCATGAGAACTGGCGACAGAAGTGAAAACTTAAAACTATGAACAAGCCGTTGTTATTTTTGGATATTAAAATTGTTTGATCTTGTATTAAAATTTGTAAATTAAAACTTTTTAATTTTATCTGGTTTTATCGGCACAGATATAGAGACATTGACATAGTTACAGATATAGTGTTAGCGTGAACATGTCATGTGACCATGCCTTATCTTACATGAATTTACTCCCCATTCAAAGCTGCTTATATAAGTTTTCACTCCATAAAATTAATAGCTATTCAATTTGTATAAGAGAAATTATCATCATTTCAGCTCATATATGTCCCACTCTTGGGCTCGAGCTCCTCCACAATAGGAGGGAAATCGACCTTACTATTCCATGCTGGTCAGACAGGTTGATATAGGGTTTTATTTCGAGTTTGCCTTCTCTTGCATAAATAGGGCAGTGCTGACTGATGTAGTTAACTCGTGATCGGGTGCCGCTTGTGGAATCTGGTCCAGCCATAATCGTTTGAATTATATGACGTATCATGTGATTCACACTGGAGCTAGTTCTTACAAAACATGCTGTACACAATTTTATATCTAGTAAGAAGAAAAAAAAATAAAAATAATAGACAAGCCCGCTGAGTTTCTTGCCGGATTTTCTCAGTAGCGGTCGCGTGCCGATCAGGTGGTAGTTTATTTTTTTGGATAATTTAATTTAATTTTGTTAATTTTACAATATGTAAGTGCCCTCTCGGAGTTTATGCATAATAAATGATTTGAATTTGAGATGTTATGTGCATTTGATATCCCTTAGTCGTCTTTTACGACATCCACGGGCAAGATAGGAAGTGATGATTTGTATTCTTACTCCGTCACCACAGGGAATAATAGAAATAGTATTATATTATAATAGCAACCCGCCCTTGCTTCGCTTCGGTTTCAGTCGCCGTACCCGCGTAATTTACGTTCCCGTCGGAATAGTGCCATAAAATGTAGCCTATGTTACTCTATGTAATTATAGCTGTCCATTAATGAAAGAATTTTTGAAATCGGTTCGATGTAGCCACTGCCCTAACCGCATACCATACTTACATCGCATCTGTATTTAGGTACGGTATAATTATTTGGGGAAACTCAGTGGATGCTGATAGAGTACTAAGAGCACAAAAGAAATGTATTCGAGCAATATGTGGCATTAGCTTCTTGGATACCTGTAAGCCACATATTATTAAACTCAAAATTTTGACCGTCCCATGTCTATATATTTATGAAATGTGTATATTTGTTAAAAAATAGCCCGACTTCTTCAAAAAATTTGACAGTACTTCAAGACATAAAGCTAAATTAAAAATGCCAGTGATTAAATTAGAAATATATAATAGAAACTCATTTTGCATGTCAATAAAAATATATAATAACCTGCCAAAAAATATGAGATTACTACCGTTGTACAAATTTAAAAAAGAACTACAGAATGTATTAATAAATAAAAACTACTACAATTGTAAGCAATATTTGGAAGATAAAATCAAATACGAATTGACTGAAATTTAAACTGACATTTATAATTTAATAATATCATCAAATATATGGACATTAAAAATTTTATAATTAACTGTATGTAAATAAATCTTAAATATATTTTTTTTTTTTCTTTTTTATACAATTTATATTACTGACATAAAATTATATTTTTGACATGTAATTAATATAAAATAGCATTATATTATATAACCATTTGCACGCCCCACGGGGCAGAATATGATGTACTCTATCGATTTGTAAACACCTGTATTAACCATATTTTATCAAATTAAATGAATTGAATTGATGGTTTAAGCGTGAAAGCGTAGCAAACAAATAAATAAACAAATTTACTTTCGCAGTTATAATATTAGTAAGGATTCTTAATCAAGCACAAGAAGTTAATCTAATATTGGATTCTGAAGTAGCAAGTTGACTTGAATATTAATAACCTATTGCCACGTCTCTATCTGTTAAATCAACATAGACCAACAAACCGACCGCCGATTTATTTGGACCGAGAGCCGAGACTGTATCACTTACATAAGATTTACTCTCATTCCGCCCGCTTGGAGATATTGCCTTGTGCCATGTTTGATTGTGACTGCTGCAGACTTAATGAACAACCCTAGTGATTTGTACTAGGCAATTATATTATTATATTAGTGAACTTTCCGTGTATTGACAGATTAAGAATGCAATTTACCATCCTCTCTATTGCCTGTGGGTGTCGTAACAGACGACTGAGAGATATCGGGTACATATAGCAACTATTCAAGAGAAGGAAAATTCGAAATGCTAGCACCTCATCCTTGCCCTCCAAGGCCTTGCCCAAGTACACAAGAAGATCACCAGCCGATCGCCCACTACGAAAGCCGTATTGGCGATCTCTGATCAGCTGGTGATCCTCAAGGTACTGTAGAAGCTGGCGGTTTATAATTTTGCTCCATTATCTTGGAGCGCAAGGATGTTATCGCAATTGGCCTGTAATTCGATGGGTCAGACCGGTCTCCCTTTTTAGGGATCGGGTGGACATGGGCTACTGTTTACAGTTTACTCAACTCGCGGTTGCGAAAATACTCTTTCTTGTTGTAACTATTCTAACAATAACAACAATAATAAGTTGTAATTTCTGTTTAAGCTATTTTAGTCCATTCATCTCTAACAGAGGCAATTATAGTGACAGTAACGATTAAAGGTTAGTAGCGAAATTGGTCTTGAACGAAATTATCCGTTTACTATTTTTTAGAATCTACCCATTAAATATAAAATATTACTAAAGACTTTTTTGCCCAAGTACAAATAGAATTGCCAAATATAATATTTCTAAGATAAAATTTAAAGTTTATGAAACCAGCTTCGTTAAAGATTGTACTAACACAGACAAATTCGATTTATTCGATATTGGATTCATTATTTTTGTTCTCTTTGTTAAGAACCAGGTTATTGACAATATGCTCGTATTATTTTACAAAACGAAACACACAACTTCGCCTGTATCGCTTAAGAGAGAAATAAAGGGTTAGAGAAAAGGGGTCATAGATAGGCACCTATAAAGCACAGTAAACAACAGAAAAAAGGCAGCCGTCGCTCAGGACGCCTGGCAGATGTGAAACATCAAAAATTGTTTTGTACCAGTACATATATATGCATACAAGAACAGATTACGACAGTAACTAATTTGGCATAAAGTATTAATAAAACATTACGTCTTTTTTTCCAGAAAATTATGTTTTTTTTTCAATGAACGTTTATTTTCATAGTATACACAATTGGTATGTGTTTAGGTTGATAATTAATTTTGAGCTCACTAGATGGCGCTGTGCAACATCATAAAACAGGTTATTTATTCGTTACACAAATGTACTTACCCAAGCGTGGCGTTTACCCCACGCCATCTAGGGTTATAAGCCCTCAGCGCTCACCCACCAGTCCGGATAAAGTTGTCACAGCCATTTGCGCCTAACAACTAAGTCACACAAAAAAAAAGAAAAAAACGCCACGCCAACGATGAGGTTCACCCTCACCTATAGATGTTTCACATCAACAACTAAAATGGAAACTCTCGAAAGAATTATATTTTCGCCGCTTTTTTACCGTTATAATTATAATTTACAGATTTTTATAATTACTTATTTCACCAATAGTATGTAGCTAATGAGCGAGTAATATAGGCTGTATTTTATCTCGATATTCCCACGGGAATGGTAACTGCTTGAATGACATCGCGAGAATATGCTGGTCTATATAAAAATAAAAAGCCAGGCTTATTCCTTTAGTCGCCTTATAAGCATTGTGAGTAAAACGATTGTTAACGAATAATACTCTTTGTAGTCGCTACAACAATTTAAAATGGAGCCGCAGGGCTGAGGATTAGGCTTGGAAACTTGTCAACTAAATAGTAAATACATTTACACTCCAAGAACTAGACCCTACAATAAGATACCTTACTGTATTATGAAATATATTTTGTATACAACTCCTAACATTTAACAAATAACACCTAAATTTTAAGGAACACCTAAAGCTATTTTTTTTCATAATCATCTCAGCCCATGAACTTCCCACTATTAGGCTCGTGCTTTCTCTACTATAACCTACTATATACAACATTGGTCAGACGTGTCGGTATAGAGTTTTGTTTTGAGTTTGCCTTCTCTTGCATAGATGCATATGAAATGCATACTACATCCCTCAGTCGTCTTTTGCGACACCCACGGGCAAGAGAGGGGGTGGTGAATTGTATTCTTACTTCGTCACCACACTAAACATATACCTATGTAATATATTATCAATATTTTGAACGCCCTATCTTGCTCGAGGGTGTCGTAAAGGACGACTAAGCGATTTAATATGCACATGAGATCTGTTCAAGGGAAGAAAAACTAGAAATGAAACCCTATATCAACATATCTGACCAGCATGGTATAGTAGGTCAAATTCCCTCCCATTGTGGAGGAGGTGCGATCCCAACAGTGGGACATATGTGGGCTGCGATGATGATAATGATTTTTTAACAAATGCCATTGTCCGTGTGGTGACGGAATAAAAATACAATTCACCACCATATGTCGTAAAAGACCACTAAGGGATTAATTATGCATATAACATCTTATATAAGACAAGGAAAACTTGAAATGAAGTCTTATATTAACATGTCTGACCAGCGTGGTATAGTAGGTCAATTTACTCCTCCTATTGTGGCGTAGGCTCGAGCCAAACAAGAGGACGGACACGAGCTAAAATGTTTAAATAATGATATCATTAATTTTAAATGGCCTTTTCCATTATTTAAACGCTCAGATCGAAGAGTGCTTATGTAGGACTATCGATATAAATCACTATCCATCTGCTAGAGAGAGAGTTACTTTACCTCAAACCATACACGTCCCACTGTTGGGCTTGGACCTCCATCAATATGGGAGGAACATTGAACTACTATATCACGCTGGTCAGACGTGTTGGTATAGGATTTGATTTCGATTTTTCCTTCTCTTGCATAGATATTATATGCATATTATATCCCTTAGTCGTCTTTTATGACACCCACGGCCAAAAGAGGGAGAGGGTTATGTGCGTCTATCTTCTACCTGGAAGTGTCACCATTTCTGACGGCTCTCATTGTGAAAAGTCTGATCCATACTGTACACGAGGCGCGCGGAACACTTGTACTCCGTCGTTTTGACCTTACTCCTGTTAAGACAGTGGACTTATTTAAGTCCATTACTTTTGTATACTTTAACCATACTCCTATGCATTTCTGCCTATGGTGATAATAACAGGAAAGCGTAAATCCTTTTCTCGAATAACAAAAATAAACTAAGAATTTCGGCAAACATAATTCTATTTTCATCCATCCTTTGCGGCAATTCTAATAAGCTAACCGAGCCGATGTCCAGAATAACAATTACAGTGGTCGGAAAGTTTCAACCTACAAAGGTTTTTGTCGAAAATATTGTCCGGTTGAAAACCCGGGCGAAAGCCACAAAGTACTGGTAATCTCCGGCTAAGCCTAGGTTTTCACTACTAGCGATTTATGAGCTACGCCGGGATATTATTTAAATGTTCGCGTGATTTTAGTTTGTTTTTGATGCAAAATATACAAAAGGCTTCTTATGTTAAAAAACTTGTCTTAAGAAATTCTTATAAAGCCATTTCAAAGATATCGTTAACTTAGTAGGACTAAAATGTCCCCCTGCCTAAAGGCAGCTTATAATTTTAATAAAAAAAAAACGACTTCAGCTGGACCAAATCAAATGAACTATACGGGAAGTACCAGCTTTCATATAAAAATGAATCACTAAGATAGGTTTAATAATGGTAGAATCACACTGTTGACAATAGTTTGCCTACAGCCGCAGGCCGGTCCGTCCGGGGTCGTACCACACTCTCGCAGAAAATCGACGTCCGGGTAATAGCCCAACTTTCTGAGGGTGTTTGCGTGTGGAGGGTTTTGGTGGTGCCCTTGGTGTCACCGAGCCTCGATGCACGCATTCGCACTCCCTTCACTTTCTTCGCGGTGGGCAGCGGCCTTGTAAGGGTCCATGAGCGGCAGCAACACTTACCATCAGGTGTACTGTTTGCTCGTTTGCCACCGTTGGCAATAAAAAAAAAAATAGCAATTTGTTACTGCGCTTCGTTTCGTGAGCGAGAGAACCGGAAGCCCAACTTTCTAAGGGTATTTGCGTGTGGTGGCTTTTAGTGATGCCTTTAGTATCACCGAAATTCATTGCACACGTTCATACTCCCTTTACTTTCTTCGCAGTAGGTAGGTGCTTTACAAAAGTCCATGAGTAACAGCAACACGTACCATCAGATGTAGTGTTTACTTGTTTATCACCGTTTACAAACTTCTTTTTGAACATACGAGTCAATAAACCTGAAAACCTGCCTCAAAACTATCAATAAAAAAGATATCTAATAATTTACTACGATCGCCAATGCGCTTGTTATACGTAGCAGTTACGGTAATAATCAATGACTGCGTCATTCTGTGCGGTAGGCTTACATCCTTATCGGGGTGATCCCGGACTATAAGGTCCTCGTACCGATGGTCGACCCAATAGCGAAGGAGATAGAGTACGGTGGTTTATGAGGCCGCGCGCCGCGGGACCGCCCTTTCGTCACCCCGGATGGGGCGGACGGCGAATACGCTGACCATAGCCCACCCAAAAAAAAAGTCACACATCCTTATTTTTTGGGTTGGGATATGATCAACACACATGGCGTTCGTTCCGTCCGGGGTGACGAAAGCCACCCGCTTGTGGACCTATAATCCACTGTATACCGAAGGAGAGAGCTCATTAACCATTGAGCCATTCTCATACCAGTTCCTTAAAGTCAGTTGCCAAGGCTTACATACTGTAGTGGATAATGAAAGCCTGAATGGTGAAGCTTATGTTCCCATTTAAAACTTCAAATGTAAATATTATAAAGAATTATTTCAAAGTTTTTCACTTAAATAAAGCTTTGAAATGTGGGTCTGTGTTTAAGGACATGGAAACCGGTTTAAACTCGGTTTAAAACGGATTATATACGCTGCCTATGTTGCGACAAAAGGATTGCATTTTCATATCATTTTAAAGCTTTTATTTTATAAGAGTAAACTATATTTTGTTTTTGAATTGAATTTTTTTCACTAGGAATTAGTTCTTATCAGCTCGTATACGTCCCACAGCTGGGCTCTGCTGGCAAAGGGTTTTATTTCAAGTTTTACTTCTCTGCACAGATGTCAGATATATATGCTTATTAGTCCTATTTTACGTCATCCACGGGCAAGGTACTGGTTAAAATGTTTAACACTAGCAATATCCCATATTCACTTTTTGCGACATCCACAAGTGAGATGGATAGTGGTTAATCGTATTCTTATTTCATCACCACTTGTATTCAGGAATTAGTTCCATTAGATTTAGAATTTAATCATCAGGACTATCGATAGAAGTAAAAACATAAAACTATGAACAAACAGGTATTTCATTTTTGGATAGGTATTATAAAAGGAAGTAAAAACTGAAACAAAACTTCTACAAAAAACGAGGCTAAAAACTATGAAATAAGATTTTCAGGACAAAGGATTAAACAACGTTATTGAGGAAGCAAGATAATCAACATATAGGCTCTACCAAGATGGCTTCGTTGCAGTTTGATAATAATGTCACACGATACGATAATATAGTACACAATTATCAGTGTACAGAGATACATATATTCAAGTTTGAAAGGCCGTATCGAGCCTCCTCCACAATAGGAAGGAAATTGACCTTATAATACAAATTTACAATAAATGCATACCTCAATCGCTGCCCATGGATACAGATATACACATACGCAGGCACACACATACGCACACACATACACACATGCACACACGCAAACAAGCACTCAACACTCGCACACACAAAAATGAAAAAGCAAACTCATCATATAAAAGCATATCCTTCAGAATTCAATTCATTAATGTTACTTATATTATTATCATTATTATATTGTGTCTCCCAGTTTCACGGCTATCTTCCATATTGTTTAAAATATTAAAAAAGGGAAGATACCCGGTCCTTTGAAAGGCTTACAAGGGGATATGATCCAACACGCAGAGGCCTTTGGAGAAATTTAATCTAAAAATGGGATTATCATTATTTATCATTATTATTGTTAATTATTTTTTTCTTCATTTCTTTTCTTTTCTCTCTTCTCGTTATTTTTTCTTTCTTATGTATTTGAAGAAAGGTGTTTGCTGAAAACCAGTCCTGCATAATTTCTATGACGCACAACGCTGAGCATTCCCCTATTGTCAAAATTAACTATAAAAATATGTATTATAATTGCTATTATGTGACAATAAATGCTATTCTATTCCATACCACGCTGGTCACACGGGTTGGTATAGGGTTTTATTTCAAGTTTGCCTTCTCTTGCATAGATGTTATATGCTTATTATATCCCTCAGTCGCCTTTTACGACATCCACGGGTAAGATAGGGAGTGGTAAATTGTATTCTCACGGAATGAGATTCTAGTGTCTAGAGGTTATAGAATAAATTAATTTCTAATTAATCATTTATTTCAAAACAAATTTAAACTCGTCAAAATTTAATTTAGAATTTGTAATATGTTTTGACTTTGACGAGAACAAAATACCAAACAGAATGATTAAAATAATTTTCACCAACATCAAATTATTTGACGCGCATTACTAAAACAAATTTAATGTGAATTGTTAATATTATTATAATTAATTACAAATGTTCGTTACTTTATTTAAAAGCGTATTAATTAAAATTAAAACAAATACAATTAGTAAAGACTTTTTGAAGGAGGCCCGTAATCAATAGTCGGACAAATGTCAGCTGAAGAGGCTCTCCGCGTGGTAACCAGGTAATAATACAATGTGATCCTATCATTTAATTTCTTACATCATCAGGGGTATGGGTAGCAGCATCCTCTATATTTTTGGAGACAGTCTATAATCCGATCACAACTCGTCTAAACAGTGGAGAGAACTCTCTGCCGTCAGTTGGGCAGGCCACCGGCACCGACTCCCTGTCTTTGGTGGCAGCATTCTCTAGCTAGCAGTATTCTTCTGGAGAAACTATAAAACGATTATGATCAACAGCTTGCCTTCCAACGTAGGCAATTATTACATTATTGTCATTGTGTGCCATCAGCTAGCAAAAAAAGCATTGGCAGAGGAATTGATGATTGAAATTGATATTATAACTTTTCCAGAAAAGTACTGCTGTATTATGTTCTTGATGATCCTGGAATAGAAGGTGTATCTTTCTTCTTTTCATCCCTTATACCTCCTAACTTTGACTCGGGCCTCTTCTTTAATAAGTAGGAAATTAATCTACTATTCCACGCGAGCCATACGGATTGGAAACCATGTGTTTTATGTAGAGTTTTGTGCTTCTCTTCATCATTTCAACTCATAAATGTCCTACTGTTGCGTTCGAGCCTCCTCCACAATAGGAGAGAAATTGATCTTACACTATACCATGTCGGTCAGACAGGTTGCTATAGGGTTTTATTTCGAGTTTTCCTTCTCTTGTATATATGTTATATGTATATTATATGCCTTAGTCCTCTTTTACGATAACCACGGGCAAGATAGATAATTCTTACTCCCTCACCACACGGAGAGGTAGGCGCATCTCTTATATAAGTGGTATCAACATACATATCCCTTAGTCGTATTTTTACGGCACTCACAAGGCAAAACGGCAATGGTTAATTGTATTTTTATTCAGGCACTATAGGGAAATATCATCATTTATACTCATTCCATATATATATATATATATATATATATATATATATATATATATATATATATATATATATATATATATATATATAAACTTTAATTTTAAATAACTTGGAACGAGGGCATTGCAACGGATTCCTTGTAAAATAAAAAAATAGCTGTACTCTTTGGAATTCATTGGGATGCGGCAATGGACGGGCATAGACGTGAAGGAATTTTCCTATTAAACTTTAAGTCCAGTAAAAAATGAACGTTCATTATTAAACCTTGTGTATGTTTTTTCTTTATTTTAACGCTCGATGCAAAAAAGGGGTTACAAATTTGACGTGTTTGTATCTGTCTATGGCATTGTAGCTTCTAAACGAAGTATTTTTGCCAGGTCAGCCACGAATGTCAAGTATTCGATACCAGTAGTCGACCCAATAGCAATGGAGAGGCGACACAAAAGTGTGTACAGTTTATATACCTTAATACTATATTTTGGTGCCTCGATTTTAATTCACGAAAATAAAACCGTATTTCCGTGTGGTGACGGAGTAAGAATACAATTCACCACCCCCTATCTTACCCGTGGGTGATCGTACGAGACGACTAAGGGATATAAAACGCATATAACATCTATGCGAGAGAAGGAAGACTCGAAATAAAACCCTATACCAACACGTCTGACCAGCGTGGTATAGTAGGTCAATTACCCTTCCATTATGAAGGAGGCCCGAGCCCAACAGTGGGACGTATGTGGGCTGAGATGATGATGATGATGAAAACCGTATTTTAAAAGGTAAGGCTTCGTCATTCACTATAAATCGCCTTAATTTCAATCAACGGTCTTGGTGCTTTACTCATGTTGATTTTTTTCACCAATATCTCATTAGTGTTTTTTTTTTACTACGAAATATGTATCTATCTCTATAGCAAAATAAGGCTTAGCTCGGGCGCATAAAGGCAGATGTGAGTTGGCAAAATATTTGGGTTTAAATATTTTCTTACATAATGGTAACAATTTCGCCTTACATTATTAGTGTATAATTATTATATTTAAAGTAATAATATTGACAAGTCTCTTTTCTACACGTACAAAAACATAGCATTGCCTCCATACCAAGAGTAAAACCAGAAGAGCAACCTGCCACTCTAACTAAAATTAAAATACGATGAAATACTTACCTTAACGCAGCGAATGTTTTAACTCATTAACATGATTATCTTCTCAGGACCTAGAAACTAAGAAAACATCCCACTGTTGGGCTCAAACCTCCTCCATTATAAGAGCAAAAATTTACCTACTATACCAAGGTAGTCAGACGTGTTAGTGTAGGGCTTTATTTCGAGATTTCCTTCTCTTTCATAGTTTTTCCGTGGTGGAGTAAGAATATAATTCATCACTCCCCTATCTTGCTCTTGGGCGTCGTAAAAGATGACTAAGGGATATAATATGCACATAACATCTGTGAAAGAGAAGGAAATCTTGAAATAAAACCCTTTACCAACATGTCTGATCAGCATGGTATAATAGGTCAAATTCTCTCCAATTGTGGAGGAGGCCCGAGCCCAACACTGGGACGTATGTGGGCTGTGATGATGATGATGATTTAGTTTTCCTGATGATAAGGAAGTGATGCTTACTTTTCAGTATTTTTTTTTTTCTTCGTATTGAGTGTTACTTAAAATCTTTAATTTTATTTTATAAAACTATAAAATGTATGGACACAAATTACATCAAGACTCAGAACAACAGTTTATGGATTGTACTGTCTTATCCTGCATGGGATTCGAACTCTTGACACTGGCGCGGTAATATATATATATTAACCACTACGACATCTCTGCAGTCAAGTATTTTTATTTTGAGAGGGTATAGATTTTATGACATTCGTGGTATTGAACCATTTTAGTGGTTGTTTTCTTCTTCAGTTAATATACAATATTTCTCCATAATAGGGGTTAAATGACCTACTATTACACGACGTAATGACAGTGCAAAAATACTATGGTGAAATAGTCACAACGATTTTCGTGGGTTTCGTAATACCTCGCATTAACCCTGATTAACGTGATAGTGATTGCGTAGAGTAATTTCCCTTCCACTATGAAGCAAGTTCGAGCGCAGCAATAAAACATGCATGAGCTATGACATAACTTTTTCACATAAACATGACACAATCATCAATCACATTGTTGAGATCAAGCCTGCTCCTCAAATCACGCTAGTCAGACGTATTGATATAGGTTTTAAGTCGAGTTTTCCTTCTCTTCCATTGATGTGATGCGCATACCATAATTGCTAGGTCGTACACGACACCCATAGGCAAAACAGGGGGTGGTGAATTGTATTCTTACTCCGTCACCACACGGACAAAACATCGCATATAATATTATAATACACCAGCAAACCTGCAATCGAGCAGATTACGCCTCAGTGGCTTAAAACTGATGATTAATGAAAAGCAACAAATAAAGTCTGTCAACGTCCTTAACAACACTAGTTATTCATGAGCACGTCTAACTATACTACAAGTAAGGTCGGACACACACTCATCAATTATTACCAACACTTAATGCTTGCTCTCAGCTCCACCGACGCCCTATAAATAATGTACCGCTCGTTTGAAACACCTGACGCTTTAAAACGTCATAAAAAGTAAATTTTGGAAGGACACGTTGGGTTTTACATGTTAATTTGGAGGGTTTAAATAAATTATGGTAAATTATGGACGCAAAAGGGAACTTGCATGCTTGATACTTTGACCAAGCGGTTTTGTGAACCTATTATATATTACGTATGTCTTAAAAAGGATCTAGAGTCATACTTAAACTATTAATCATCGTCTTTCAGTTCTTATAAACCCAGCTATTGGGCTTAATCTGCCTCCAAAAAGCTAAGAAATTTACCCACGTTGGTCAGACAGATAGATATAAGATTTTATTTCCATTTTTGTTACCCTCGTATCAATGTTATCTGCCTTCTTTTTCCAACAATTATCCTTGGACAATACAGGTCGTAGTGAATTGCATTCTCACTTAGTTCTTGACGATAATTGTATTCTTATCCTGTCGCCACGCTGAGACATTTTCTATTATGTAAATTCAAAATCACGAAAATGTAAACAATTTAATTACACTTTGTAAATTACTTTGTTAACAAAATCACAGTTTGATGTTTGAAATTAGCGATTTGTTTGTTTGTATTGTTATTTTGTACCTCGTGAATAAGTGCGGACTTTGAATGGCGGTCTGGCATCTGAATTAGGTATGAATGGGCTTAGGTTGGATATTCTTGGGTTCATTTAAACTTAAGAAGTTAAAGTCTTGACTTATTTAAATGTTTGCGTTGATTGCGGTTTTAAAACTATTAGGCCTATTCGTGGTATTATGTCGAGCTCTGTCATTTCCGCGGTGCTGTACTGTAGAAAGCTATACAGCTGTATATCCTCTTATCTAATGGCTTATTATTTTATATCCTAAATTAAAGGTAAATTTAACCCTTTCAGATCCTCTGTGCACAACTGAGGACATAAATTATTTTGCTATTAAAATGCAATTTCACTTAACCAGAACTCATTATTATCGATTGAAAGCATTATAAAGATACTTTCGAAGAGTTGAAGAACAAACTTTCAATCACATATATTCTGAAAATAAAAAATCGGGTCTGAAAGGGTTATGGTAAATTTGGCTCAAGTCTAATGGTGGAGCTTATACGAGCTGTGATAATGATGATGATTCATTTAATAATGAAATATCAATAAGTAGAAAATTATTAAAATATAAAGTACTTCCTTTGGTGTTGGTAGAATACCAGCGTTATTTCTTTAACGAGAAGAAGCACGAGCTAAGACAATAGGATTTGTTGTTCCTAATTCATATTTATTACTTTATGTAAGAAGTTACTTTCTTTAATTCAGTTTTTTTTTTTATTATATTTAAGTAGAATAGATGGAATGTTTTCTTCTTTTTTTCTTTCTTTTTTATTGATTATAAAACAATGTTTGAATATTTATTTGCTGTTCTTCTATTATATTATTTATTCTTTGTTAATGCACCCATTTCATTCCTTATGCGATGACAGTTGAAGAATACAATATGTTGTCAATGCTTATTTTGCATTGTAGCCTTATGCATCCCACCTATCTAGAGAATAAGTAGCAGTATTCTCCTGAAAAACTCATAAAATCAATTTTATCGCTATCTCGACTGCTAAGCGTAGCGATTACGCCAATGTCCACCAACGCCTAAACAGCCATATCTATTTAATAATAGTCGTTAATAGATTAATGAAAAACACTTGACTGCATAAATGGCGTACTGGTTAAGATACCGACCTACAGTGCCAGTATTGGGGGTACAAATCTCACGCAGGACAAAGCGCAATTTACAAATTGTTGTTCTGAGTCTGGGTGTAATTTGTGTCCGTTAGTTATAAATATGTTTATGAAGTCATTCACAATACAAGAATAACAATAAATAATAATATTCTCTTCTAACTTGACTTTCGGGGGTCATAATAATCGGCTATAGGTCTAACTCGTAAAGTAGGTAACAGCTTTCTCCTGAGAAGTAAGCCTCATAGTGGAAGGACCACACTGTTGACAGTTATCTAGTTGCAGCCGCGGTGGACCGCGGCTGTCTGTCGGGAGTAGAACCACACTCTCGCAGAAAATCGACGTCTGAATAATAGCAATTTGTTACTGCGCTTCTTTCGGTGAGCGAGAGCTGGAAGTCCAACTTTCTGAGGGTGTCTTGGTGTGGTGAGTTTTGGTCATGTCTTTAGTATCACTAAATCTCATTGCATGCATTCACACTGTCTTCACTTTATTCATGGTAGGCAGCGGCTTAGCAAAGATCCGTGGCCAGAAGTACACTCAGACGCATACCTGCGAGAAGGTATGTGGTACTAGTTCGAACGGATCAAGCCGTGTCTGTTAACAGACAGCGTGGTCCTTCCACATAAAGATAATTATTAAATAGTAGACTACATCATACACTAAAGAAATAATCCTAGTGTTACAGGGGACTTAAAAAATAATCAATTAACAGACAGAATGTAATTTAGAATGAAATTTACAATGTAATTACACATTTTTAAATGTGCCTAATACTCAATCATTGTCTATAAGGTATACTAAAACGAGCTCTTAATTCTAACAGGTGTTCTATACCAATGACATAAACATTTGAGTACAATAGATGTAAGGGGAGGTATCAACGTTGTAAGTAAGAACAGTCCACAACTTCTCTCATTTCGTGCGGGTGTCGTGAAAATCCTACTAACTTTTTATCCGTAGCTTACTCATAGAGAACATAATGTAAGCTGATAGCGGGTTGAGAATCGAATAGGTTTACTGTGGTAACAAAAACTAATAATATTGTATATATTGCGTATGGTGACGGACTAAGAATACAATTTATTACTCCCGCTCTTGCCCATGGGTGTCGTAAAAGATGACTAAGGAATATAATATGCATGTAACATCTATGCAAGAGAAGGAAAACTTGATACAAAAGCCTTTACTGACCCGTCTGATTAGCGAATAGTAGGTCGGTAAGTAGTAGGTCAATATCCCTCCTACAGTGGAGGAGGCTCGAGCCCAGCAATGAGACGTATATGTCCATATGATGATGTAGAATTCAAATAATACAGATTATGTATAGCGTCTATTTTTGACACAATCTGATACAAACTGGGCAATATTTAATACCTATAAAACAGCAATTTTTATATCTTAATATTACAAATGCGAATATGTGTCTGTTTTTTTTATTCGTTTGTTGGTTACGCTTTCAAGTCTAAATCAATGATCCAATTTAATCAATTATTAAAGTAACAACAAAACCTAACATATATGTTATTCTTATTTACCACGGCTCCAAAAATTGCCATCGGGAATGACACCAAAAATTTCCATGAAATTTAGTATGTCGTATGGTGAGGGAGTAATAATAGAATTCAGCATCCCGTGGATGTCGTAAAAGACGAATAAGGGATATAATGTGCATATAACGTCTGTGCATGAAAAGGAAAACTTGAAATAAAATCCTAAACCAACCCCTTTGACCAGCGTGACCGCGACCAATAGTCCTGCTATTACGGAGAGCTCAGCAGTGGGACGAAATGATGATTGGTATGTCTTGCATTCTGAAATGATATTTAGTATGGCGATATATCGATATTTGCTGGAACATCGACAAGGGATGCCCGAAAAAGGAACTCGCCAGGCAGTTTACCAAAGGCAAGAACTTGGTACCGGTGTCGAGATTATGGGACAACACGTTGTAACTGCTTGGTGATAACACAGAATATAACTGCAACTGACCTAACGGTCAGAGATAGGATCATCATCTTCATCTCAGCTCATACATGCTCCACTGCTCGTCTCGAATTTCCTCCACAACGGGAAGGACATTGACCTACTATAACACGTTGATTAGGCGGGTTGGTATAGGGATTTATTTTAAATTTTCCTTTTCTTGCATACCTACTATAATCCCTTAGTCATCTTTTACGACACCCACAAGCAAGAAAGGGGGTGGTGAATTGTATTCTTACTCCGTCACCACACGGAACAGAGGTTTAGAATCAACCAAAATTAATTCCCTAATCGAAAATCGCTACATCCTTTAATATGTGGCACCATATAACCAGTGTTTGCACAAATGTTTGCGTTAAACTGATGGAAACGACTCACAACTTCTCACTGTATACTTTTCCATTATATTTTGTGCAAGTTTGTTCAACACACTTACCTATATTGGAACCAATGGTTATACTAAACTCGTGGTTGTGTATTGTTATTATATATCTTTTTACATTTGTTTATATAAATATACTAGCAGACCCGGCCACGCGTTGCTGTGGCTAATATTTTTCTTATATTACATTTTATTAAACTATTTAAGTGAAACTGTAGGAGAACATCTGTCATGAAGGTCGTCATATTTTTTTACAAATGGCATCTATGTAAAAAAGCAAGTTAAAATCGTATATGCCACGTTTATAGGTTTGACTTAGCAGCGCCATCTATTAATTAATTACTCAATCCAGTCAACAGATATCGCCATCTGTTGAAATTGTTTGGAGTTAACAGATAATTGTGAATGTCAAATAATAGATAAATAATTTGCAATAAAATAATATTGCGACTATAAATTCAGATGTAAGCTATCCTATCTTTCAAGTTGGATCAAACTGCACACGGTGTGCAAATTTGATTAAAATTGGTTAAGTAGTTTAGGAGTCCATCGCGGACAACACGTAATTTATATATATCAAGATATAAACACGAAGTGTCGGTTTGTAATATAAAAATAGTATTTTTTTTTTACTTACACGGTTATTTGCACACGGTTATACCTATAAACTAGTTTAAAATTTTATCGTCTGTCTGCTTATATGTTTATTCTAGGTAATTGTCGAAACCATTGGACCGATTTTGATATCTTTTGTTACCAAGTAGCTGTCTACATAAAGAGTAAATAAGGCTATTATTATAATATCTAAAACGGCAAAACACTCACGTGCTGAGATCGATTACGTCGACCCGGGTTTAGAGCATGTCCGATGCTCATCATCAGGGCGAGTGCGCAGCAGCGTCTGCGAGGCCCCGGCGTGCACTGCGCGATGCATATCAAGCAGCGCGCCTCGACACAGCCATGAGGGGTGCGGGGGAGGTGTTCGCCTCTTGATAGTCCTCGGCGGAAACGTCGGACGAAACTTCACACCCGGAGTTAAGCGGCGTTGTTGGTATGTCACTCCGTGTGTCGTCACCATCACATACCACGCTGGTCACGTCACTCTCTACGCACACCATCACCTTACGACTCACGGCAGTATTAAGAGCTGGTAACCATGCTGACGACAGCTTCCATCCACCGTCTCTGTTGAAGGTCCGATGTCGGTTTATCTCTATGGCCTCACGTATTTTCCGCGGTCTGTAACGTCTCTCTGTGGCTAATACGGAGGCTTTGTCGAACCGAATGTAGTGCCTTGTATTCGCGAGACTGGCATGCTCTGCTATTGCTGATTGTGTCGTATCCATGCTCTTCATACTCCTGATGTGTTCAGTTAGTCTGGTGACGATGTTGCGTCCAGTTTCTCCCACATAACTCTTGCCACAATCACATGGTACTTGATAGACGCCTGGTACGCCCAGGTGGTTTTTGTCTTTCGGTGAACGAAGCATTTGCCGTATTTGGCCCGGTGGGCGGAAGAACGTTCTAATGTCGTATTTCCTTCGCAAGAGATGCCCGATTTTGTCCGTTATTCCTTTCACGAACGGTAAGTAGGACGGAGAACGTTCCACACCTGTTGGCCGCTTACGTTCACTTGGCTTGGCCCATCGGCAGCATTGCCGCCAAGTGAACGTAAAATTTGTCAATTTTGTTGTTGTTCAAATTTTGTTGGATAATTAAGTATTTTGAGTTAATTTATTGATAAATTAATATAATAAATTGTTTTCGATTCTTAAATCATTAATTGATTTTTTGCCTTTTATTCAGCACCCTGTAACTTCGTTGCGGTTGAGTTAAAAAAAAAACCCCGGGAAGCAATTTGTAGAGAATTAAATTTCCTATAAGATAGTGAGAAGCAAAAATTTTTAACAATTTTATGCATGTAGATATTTTTAAAAACCAAAAAAAAAAAATTTCCTATGTATTTTAAACGGGAAAGGGGACCCCCCTATGCGCCAGCTCAATTTTTGAGATATTGAGTTCAAAATTTAGGAGAATTTTTTTTTATACTGAAGAAACTTTTTACATACGTTTAATCAAAAAAAAAACTTTTTGACGCAGTCTAATGTAAACCTTAGGAGATGTGCAGATTTCAGATGACGAGACTAAAGCGTTTCCATGTGGTGACGGTGTAAGAATACAATTCACCACTCCCTATCTTACCCGTGGATGTCGTAGACGACTACTAAGGGATGTAATATGCACATAATATCTGTGCAAGAAAACTCAAAAGGAAACCCTATATCAACATGTCTGAGCAGCATAGTATAGTAGGTCATATTCCCTCCCTTTGTGGAAGAGGCCCGAGCCTAACAGTGGAAGATGATGAAGTAAATACGTGACTACGGGAACCGAAGCGTAGCGAGGATGGGTCGCCAGTTTTTAAAATAAATATAGTGTCATTCGCCTCGTGAACAAATATGGTATCCCTATATCCACTTACTGTCACGTGAAAAGCGTATAATCCAACATATGTTCTTTAGTGTCCATTGCCCTGTTCTAAAATATAATAGATAATATGTATGATTTGTGTTATTATAATTATTATTTGCAGAGATTGGATTTGCTCAATTAGTGTTCTTTTGACATATTTAAAATATTATATTTTCATTGTAGAGACGGAGTAAGAAAACAATTCACCATCACCTTTCTTGCGCATGGGTACCGTAAAAGACTACCTAGCGACTACCAAATATTATAATAATATGCTGATAATATCTATGCAAGAGAAGGCAAACTCGAAATGAAACCCTATACCAACACGTCTGATAAACATGGTAAATTTTCCACCCATCGTGGAGGAAGCTGGAGCCCAGCAGTGGGACGTACATACATTCCTTTGCAAAAAAAACGGGAGTCTCAGTCATTGGTTTTTCTGTGGATAATATTAATATTTTTAATATGTTATTAGTTTAGAAGACTAGAAATTTCTTATTATCAATGAAAATATAGTTTTAAGCACTTAAATCCTGGAATTGATGTTTTAGTTATTGCAAACAAAGAGCCATGTTAACATTGATTTTTAGAGTAACATTTTAAGTATCATTGTTCTTTTAATTATTATAAAATTAAGACTATGAGTATTTTTATGGTATTTTAATAAAAAAGACACTAAGAAAATAAAAATTAATAATGAGTATGACCACTTGCAGGGTTTACGGCATATAGTCCTCTTGACGTGCTTTCCACCAGGCTTTTGATGGTATCCTCTAAAATGTGTTCCCACTCAGCCGTCATCACACGTTTAAGCTCCCTGATGTTTTGTGGAGGTGGTTGGACAGGTTTTTTTAGAAGGTCGCAAACGCGCTCAATAGGGGTCGGGGCTTCGCGCAGGCCAATCCAAACGACGAATACCAGCCTCTTCCGTGTAAACATCTACGTTGCCAGAACGGTGGGTCCAAGCATTATCGTCCATGTAAATGGCACCTTCGCTAATAACATTTATTGCCTGTTGTACATGTTGACAAAGGATTTCTGTTATGTACCTTTGCGCATTTAGGGAGCCATTTTCAAAGAATACTATCTTCGTACGATAGCTGACAGTTATGCTTACCAAAACATAACGGATCCTCCACTATAGGGGATGATTTCTTCAAAACACACGTCCGCATCGCGTTCTTTTGGTCTTCTTAATATTCGCCGACGTCGGTGCTCACCATGTAATTAAATTCGAGCCTCATTAGAGAAAAGTACGCTACTTCAGTTACCTAGTGCCTAAGGTAGGCAATTTGTAGCGAACCTCAATCGAGCAATCCGGTGCTCCCGGAGTAACTAGGGGGCCCGCGCTGGTCGTCGACTGCGTATATTAGCTTGCAGAAACCCCATCCTTACAGTCCATAGGCTAACTTTTGCCCTCGTACTTTTTCAAGGTTTTTTCAAGGCAAAGTAATAAGTTTTTATTTATAATTTTAACTTTTAAATTTTCTGTTGGATTCGATAATATATTAGCAACAGATGATAAATTTAAAATTAAACTTTACACAGGGAGGTAGGATAGTAAGACACATTCACTTCCTTAGTGAATGGAGCCTTCTTCACTACGTGTCTAACTGTGAGACATATCTGAGATAAACAAGAAATAATTTTAAGAGAAATACGTATATCTATCGATTAAGAAAGAAGACGTTACCCGTTAATTTAATTTGATAGCAAAATCTCATATATCACTTAAATGCGATAGATTCCGTGTGGTAGGCGGAGTAAGAATACAGATAATCACCTACGCTTTTACACGTGGGAGTCATAAAAGACGAATAAGGGATATTGTTCGCGCTGACAGTCGCGACGGATGATTAGTTCATTTGTTCACGCTGCTTCCCACCGCGCGCCCGCCATTTTATTCGGCATTGAGACGCTCAAAAAAGTAGTTGTGACATATTCTTTCCATGGTACACGATATCGTTCCGCATAAAAGGACTCTGGTCAGCCCTTCCGCACGCGAGTGTATATATATATATATATATATCCTGTAATAGTCATAGTTAAATAGACAAGACATTCAGTGCCCGTGTTCAGCCACAACCTAGCTCGTCATAACCTTACCTTCAGCACGCCGAGTCTGCAGCTCCGACAAAGCAAAGGAAAAACGAGGTAAGGTTCTCTAACCACTCCGCCCACTTCCCACCTTTTCCTACAAACCCCCATTTTGTGGGCATCAGTCCCACTAGTGGGATTGGCTCCCGCTGGTTCTTCACCCTTCTTGTTCAGCCCACGTCGTTATGTTGCTGGCATAAACCACCCCATACAGTCCACTAAGCCGCGACATAACATTTTCTGGTCCTTCGAGCCGGATAGTACCAGTGGTTTCTGCCCATACAGTCCACTAAGCCACGACGTAACAGATATGATATATGATATCTTTATATCTTATCTATACCAATAAATAAAATTGTAGTGTCTGTTTGTAATGTCAAAATAATAGGCTTTTTTCATGCTCACATGGTTATTTGCACGACACCTATGCCTAAAATAGCAATTAAAAATTTTTTGTCTGTCTGTCTATCTGTCTGTTTGTTCCGGGTAATCTTCAAAACGGCTGCACCGATTTCAAAAATTCTTTCACCAATGGAATGCTATAATATCAGGGCGTAAACTAGGCTATATTTTATCCCGGTATTCCCACGGGAACGGGAACTACGCGGGTAAAACGACTATAACCTATAACCGAAGCGAAGCGAGGGCGGGTTGCTAGTTATATATATAAAAGAAAGTCATGTTAGTTACACTATTTATAACTCAAGAATGGCTATATCGACTTGGCTTAAAATTAGTGGGGAGGTAACTTAGATCCAAGAAACGGACATAGGATACTCTTTATCCCTTTCGAACGCGTTCCCGTGTGACGTAACATAAAACGTCAAAAAGAAACAAGTCACTATGAAACGTGGTATAACAAAAACGCATCTGACATGTAATAACAAAACGCAAATGACAGCTACAAACAGACTATATTTTTGGAAATTTAGAAAATATATTTACAAAATAAAATATGGCGGTACGAAGTTCGCTAGGTCAACTAGTCTATACCAATAAATAAAATTGGAGTGTCTGTTTGTAATGTCAAAATAATAGGCTTTTTTCATGCTTACACGATTATTTGCACGACACCCATGCCTAAAATACAGATTAAAAAATTTTTGTCTGTCTGTCTGTTTGTTCCGGGTAATCTTCAAAACGGCTGGACCGATTTCAATAATTCTTTCACCAATGGAAAGCTATAATGTCAGGGCGTAAACTAGGCTATATTTTATCCCAGTATTCCCACGGGAACAGGAACTACGCGGGTAAAACGACTAAAACCGAAGCGAAGCGAGGGCGGGTTGCTAGTCTATACCAATAAATAAAATTGGAGTGTCTGTTTGTAATGTCAAAATAATAGGCTTTTTTCATGCTCACACGGTTATTTGCACGACACCTATGCCTAAAATAGCAATTAAAAAATTTTTGTCTGTCTGTCTGTCTGTCTGTCTGTTTGTTCCGGGTAATCTTCAAAACGGCTGGATATTAAAAAAATTATATATAAACTAGCAATCCGCCCTCGCTTCGCTTCGGTTATAGGTTATAGTCGTTTTACCCGCGTAGTTCCCGTTCCCGTGGGAATACCGGGATAAAATATAGCCTAGTCTACGCCCTGATATTATAGCTTTCCATTGGTGAAAGAATTTTTGAAATCGGTCCAGCCGTTTTGAAGATTACCCGGAACAAACAGATAGACAAAAAAAATATAAAGTGTATTTTAGGCATATGTATAGTGCAAATAACCGTGTGAGCATGAAAAAAGCCTATTATTTTGACATTACAAACAGACACTCCAATTTTATTTATTGGTATAGATTTCTAGCGTACGTGTGTATGTCACTGAACTCCTCCTAAACGACTGGACCTTTGTGTATGTTCAAGGGGATTCGAGGATGGTTTAGATTCACAATTGGACCCGGTAGGTGGCGCTGTTCGGGCAGGATAATAACATAACTTGAGAACAACTACCGATTCCGTCCATCTTTTAGTTTGAGTTTTCTAATACTTTGTAAAAAACCTTTTACGAGTAAAACGCATAAAATTTTTAAATTTAAGGAAACTCAATGACTTAATAAACTATGTACAGAACAACGTCTGTTGGGTCAGCTAGTTATCTATATAACTTGATATAAAACCCCATGCCAATATGTCTGACCGTATAGTAGGTCAATTTCTCCCTTTAATGGAGGAATTTGGCCTAATACACCACGCTGATTAGACGTGTTACAATAGGGATTTATATCAAACTTTCCTGCTCTTAAATTTTTGCTTATCATATCCCTAACTCGTCTTTTTTGATACCCATGGCTAAGAAATGGCGGTGAATAGTATTCTCGTAGAAATATTCAGCTATTTAGCTATCAGTTATTAATATAGGCAAATCTCGTAATAGCTCGTACATGTTCCACTTCTGAGCTCAAGGCTCCTTACCAATAGGAGCGATGACCTATTATACCATACTGGTCAGACACGTTGGTATAAGGATTCATTTCGAGGTACTCTTCTCTTGAACACATGTTATATGCTTATTATGTCCCTTAATTGTCTTTTACGATATTTTCGGTCAAGGTAGGGACTGGTGAATTGTATTCTTACTCCGTCATCACACGTAAAAAATTAGGAAAATATACTTGTTCGTTTTTATTTCATAACTGTTTAAAATAAAAAAACAAGAACAGTTTATATTAAATTCAACAGCGCAGTATTACAATATTGAATAGCGAATGAGTATTTCGACGCTGGATGAAAAAATGTATACCCCTCTTGAATTATTCAGGGACAATCACTGGCCATCTCATTTATTCATACAGTTAGTCCCAGTAGCCGCTGCGTCGGCCTTCATTTTTGACATGATGGAATTGTACTGTAAAACTGTCATGTATAAGAGAATTTAGACGTGTACAAGTTTCACTAAAAATAAGTTTGTGTTATTTTTTTGTTTGACCACCTGTGGGTTACATATAAAATATTGAGTAGTTACGTTTTAATTTCGGAGGGGTTTCAAGATTATAAAATAAAAATATGCATGAAATCAGAAAACAAATATGCATGAAATAACAAAAACATGCATAAAATACCAAATATATGTATGAAATAACAAAAATATGCATTAAATAACAGAAATATACATGACATTATACTAATATGCAATCGTATTATAATTTTATTGTCGTGTGGTGACGGAGTAAGAATACAATTCCCCACTCCCTATCTTACCCGTGGATGTTGTAAAATACGACTAATTGATATAATATGCACATAATATCTTCTGATCTACAGTGTGCGTATCATTTGTACGCCGATGACCTACAAATATATTCCCACGCCAAGTTACATGACCTCCACTCAGCCATTGCGTCCATTAATTGCGATCTAGCAGCTATAAGCGCCTGGGCTGCGAGGTTTGGCATGGCAGTCAATATAAATAAGTGCCAATGTATTATAATCGGCAGTCCCCGCATTATCAGCAGAGTTGATGCATGTAATTTACCTGCAATTGTCTATAACGGGAACGTGATACCATATAGCAATTATGTAAAGAATCTTGGCCTTTTCTTTGACTCAGCGATGGAGTGGCAAACGCAGGTCACTAACATTTCTAAGAAAGTTACAGGAACACTCCGTTCACTATACCGACTGAAAAATTTTCTCCCAGTCTCAACCAAGACATCGCTGGTGCAAACCTTAGTTCTACCTATCATCGATTATGCTGACGTATGCTACCTCGACCTGAATGCAGATCTGCTCAATAAGCTTGACCGACTCCTCAACAATTGCATTCGATTCGTTTTTAACCTTCGTAAATTCGACCATATAACCACATTTCGCTCTCGCCTCAATTGGCTACCGATCAGACAAAGACGAAGTCTGCGGACTCTTACTATGCTCTACTCAATACTTAACTCACCTAATGCCCCTTCCTACTTAAAACAGCACTTCCAATTTCTTTGTTCCACCCATAACCGTGCTCTTCGTTCCTCCAATAATCTTCTTCTTCACTGTCCCTCTCACTCTTCTAGTCTCGTGCACTCCTCCTTTGGTATCCAGGCCATTCTTCTTTGGAATGCTTTACCACTTGATATCAGGATGGCTGCTTGTCGCGACAATTTCAAGGCCAAGGTCAAGCTATTATACTTGGATTTTCTGGCGGAGTCAACACAACTGTGACGGCTCACATCCACCTAATTATTATTATTTTATGTATGTATATATATATATATATATATTTTATAGTATATATGTATTGTATTTAATTGTTACATTACATGATACGATTAACCTCTCCGTGTTGCACCTGCCTTGCATTATTTCTACTCCACCCTAGGTCGACTGAGAGAATGCCTAAGGCATTAAGTCCGCCGTGTACCTTTGTTTGTGCAAAAGATATAAATAAATAAATAAATATCTGTACAAGAGAAGGAAAACTTGAAATGAAACCCTACCAACATGTCCAACATGTCTGACCAGCATGGTATAGTAGATCAGATTCCCTCCCATTTTGGAGGAAGCCCGAGCCCAACAGTGGGTCGTATGATGGTCCTATGGGCTGCGATGATGATGATTATAATTTTTTTGGTTTCTTCTCAAGGAGGATTGACATCAGGCAGACGGCCGGCCATAAAACTAATGTCAAAAACTATTTGTAATATGTAGTAAATAGGATAAGAGCTGGATGATGAGCATAATAATTTTTTCTTGATTTTGAACATTTTCACAACCTCTAAAAACGGCCCTCTGGCTATGTTCATAGTACAAAATATCTATTATGTACTTCTAGTAGAGTCACAGGGCTAGTTTACTGTCTTCATAAACGAACCAGTTCGTCTCTTGGAAAAAAAAGTTAAAATCTCCATAAGAGCTACTGGGTTACTTGTGCTTCGTAATAGCTGCAGATAAAACCTATGCTTGTAGTATTGCAGAGCTTCATGAGCTTAAGGTCAGTTACCAATTACCATTAACTTGCTTTCCGTGTGGTGACGGATTAAGAATACAATTCACCACTCCCTATCCTGCCCGTGGATGTCATAAAAGATAACTAAGGGATATAATATGCGCGTAACACTCTAAACACCCTATACCAATCTATCTGACCAGCATGGTATAGTAAGGACAATTTCCCTCCTATTGTGTAGGAAGCTCGAGCCCAGCAGTGGGACGTTGATGCTGCATGAGCTGTGATGATGATGATCTAACATGCTCATCTACCTCGTCTCAGCTTATTTATGTTCCAATGCTATGCTCACCACATAGAAGATTTAATTAAATAAAATATATTATAAGTATGTGATGATTTCTGATGTTTATCCGAGTATTACACACTTTAAATAAAACTACTTTACGGATTTTATCGCGTTAGTATTTGATTTTTGATTGCGCGACGTTATTTGTCGCGTATTTGATTTTTGATTGCCTCACGTCCAACAAGTCATCGTTATTGCAGAAAATTTTATAATTATTTACCCGATAGAGAAATTAGTTATTAAATCTTACCCCACATTTTGCTACAAATTTATTGCCAGTGTAAGAAGAAAATGACAGACAATCAAAAATCAAATACAAACGCGATAAATTCCGTAAAGTAGTTTTATTTAAAATGTATGTTATATATGAATAGAAAAGCCATTAGGATACTCCAGTTTATCCAGTTAATCCACCCTCATGCAAATCAGATATGACAAGCTAAATCAGTTAACCGCATTTAGTACCACTACCTATTGACTAGTTAGCACCAGACTTTAGAAATGGCGTACATATCCGGGGACATTTATTTACGTAATGCGCAAAGATTTTTCTGAGTGTAGGATAAGTCACGTCTATAATAATTGTTTGACTTACGAGACAAGAATTTGTTATTTAGATGACATTTTAAATTGCCGAAATAAAATGCCTGCACTAAAGAAATAATCCTTGTATTATCGGGGACTGGTGTATAAACATATAATTTAGTGAATTCAAATTACATCCAAACTCAGGACAGTAACTTGTGGAACACCCAAAGTGTTGTCCTGCGTGGAAATTGAACGCATGACACTGGTATAATACGTCGCTGTCTTATGCCATCGGTGCAGTCACGTCTTTATACGGGTTTAATCTTTGGCAGATTATCTCTATATGTTATTTCCTAATAGATAAGAAGTGTGAAGTGTATTACTCGGTGATAATGTAGCATTCCATTGGTGAAAGAATTTTTAAAATCGATAAAATGCCCACGGTTTCACCGGTATTCTTTCATCGGCATTTTTTCTGTTCCCTTGAGGTTACCGAGATAAAATGTATCCTGTATTACTCGCTGATAACATAGCTTGCCGGGGAAGAAAAATAAGAATTTATAAAATCAGTTTAGTTGCTTAAGTTTGAAAGCGTAACAAAGAAACGAGTTTACTTTGCATTTATAATCATTATCATCATTGCAGGCCACATAAGTCCCACTGTTGGGCTGGGCCTCCTTTTTTTTATTGCAAAGTGTGGCAAACGAGCAAACAGTACATAAATGTTGCTGCCGCTTATGGACCTTTGCAAGGCCGCTGCCTACCGCAAAGAAAGTGAAGAAAGTATGAATGCATACCATGAGTTTCGGTGATATTAAAGGCATCACTAAATCCCAACACACGCAAACACCCTTAGAAAGTTGGGCTTCCCGCTTTCTCACTCATCCAACGAAGCGCAATAACAAATTGCTATTATTCGGACGTCGATTTTCTGCGCAAGTGTGGAACTACCCCGGACGGACCGGCCCGTGGCTGTAGACAGACAACTGTCTACAAGGGAAGGGAAATTGACCTACTATACCACGCTGGTCAGACGTGTTGGCATAAGATTTTATGTCCAGTTTCCCTTTTCTTGCATAGCGGCAACGAGCAATGGAGAGGTCTAGTAAACTGTATTCTTCCTCCGTCACCTCCGTCCATTCACACGTCATAATATTAGAATACAATTATCCAAGTATACGTTTCTTATAAATAAATACAAAAAATATCGTCTAAAGTAAATATTATTCAATACGAATCGGAAATCACTCTGAATATATTTATTGATATTCAGTAAGCACCTGTAAGCATATTAATTTAATATTTACGCAGTTACAAATGGTTCGCACCGTACAACTGGGAGCAGGTTAGTATAGTTGCTAATTGAATTCAATGATTTATAGATACTGTTTGTAATGTGTTTGTGTTATATAAACGTAAAAGCAAGCCGCTTTAATTATAATTGATTCTATAATTATTTAATATCTGGTTGACCGAGCTTCGCTTGGAATATTTTTGTCGAATTTATTTAGATATATATTAATCAAAAATTAATAGTGTAAATTATATAAAAAATTACAAAAAGAGAATAATAATAACACCGAGATTCGAACCGACGCTGTTTGAATGCCACATAACCCAAAATTAAAACCGGCCGTCTCCCCAACTAAGCTATCGTAACTCATGACGTTGACAACGAAATTTAAAATCATATTCTTTTAAAATTTAATGTCATTATATTGTTTTACTAAAAACACGGACAAAACAACATTTTCTATAAATAAAACCTAGCTAGATCGATTTTTGGACCCGGAACCTCTAGTATGCCAAGTTTTAACAAAATCGTTGGAGCCGTTTCTGAGATCCTGAATATATATATATATATACAAGAATTGCTCGTTTAAAGATATAAGATAATTTATATATTGTTAAATATAGTACGCTCATTACATAAGTTATTGGCAATACTTTTAAGACTGGCCATCTGCCTGACGTCGAATAGCCTTGGGAATATAATTGATGACTCAACGGCATCAGATAATGTTAACCCAGGTCTATGTAAAGCTTTTAATCATCTTTTACATCACCGATCAATGTAAGGGTTGGTAGTATTTGTAGCCACTACCACACAACACTACGTGAAAATATTTGCGCCTGATACCGCCCTAGCAGAAGTTGCGGGTGACCGGACCGGGGATTTAGTCCGGCACCCGCGGAGAGGCTGCACCGGTGGTCGGCCCAACGATGAAGGCGGCGTGCTATCGGGTGGGTCGCGGGGCCACGCGCCGCCCCTCTGTCGCCCCGGACGGAGGCGGGCGGCGGGTGCCCTGACCGTAGCCCACCCAAAAAAAAAAGGACGAAAATATTAAACGGAAACATTTATTTTTCTTCTATTAATCCTATTTCTAAGGTTGAATAAAATTACGCACCTTTTCTCAATACATGATTGTTATAAAATTTTACTTGGTGCATATGATTATCCTTGATCTTTTCTTAAAAAAAAAAAGATGATGCACGTTTAAAGCTTTAAAATCGGGTTCCACAAATATTTTCCATAATTGTAATTCCAAAATTTGTAAAACTTAATGACATTTTAAATTCAAGATTTCCTCATTTTTGAACAAGTTTGGAGACTAAAGACTTTGCTAGGATACTTAAGATATGCAGCAATTGCGCGTATAATTTTCACAATTCTCTCTTCTTTTTATATTCAATCTCGTCACTAAATGTATGATGGATACCTAAACTAGATCAACAAATTATTTTCTGAATATAAACATTTCACCACAGAGAATCCATTGTATCCAAGCGCTTATTGAAACTTACAACCCTCTATTCTATAGTCATAAATCAAATAGTTTCACATTCATCGGTATTAATAGTAAATGCAAGAACGGGAGGGATTCTTAAGAGATATTCGTGGCACAAACCCTTGTTTTTTGTTCGTGAAAAGGAATATTTGACTTGGAAACGGTATAGTACTTATTGGTTAGTTTTTGCTATTCGATGTAATATTTGTGAAGAACATAATTGATGATAGATGTTTTTTGAAGTAAACACTTCCTTAGGCGCGCTGTTCATTTTATTTTGTTGTTATTGAATGAAAATGTAACGTTTGATTCCATAATATTGGCTCTCTTTCACTAGGGGAGCCTTTTGGAGTACTATACAAACAAAAATGACGATCAGTTAAAACGAAATTTAGTAAAGTCATTATTATTAATCCGTGTGGTGACGGAGTAAGAATACAATTCACCACTCCATATCGTGCCCGTGGATGGCCGTAAAAGACGACTAAGGGTTATAATACACATATAATATATATGCAAAAGTAGGAAAACTCGAAATAAAACCCTTTATCAACCTGTCTGACTAGCATGGTATAGTAAGGTCAATTTCCCTCCTATTATGGAAGATATTATCGAGTACTATATTATCGAGTCCAACGTATGGACGTATATGAACTGGAAGATGATGGAGGAATTTTGACTCCAGCATTGGGACTTATATGAGCTTTTATGATGATAAAAGATATTCTTACTGCGTAATACGTAAAAAATAGGTAGATTAATATTTTTTTTAAACAATCTTTTATTTAAATGCTCTAATACGAAGAAAAAGTATTTGCCAAGACTATTCAAACGAGTCCAAACTCGACGATTTTATCTTGTTTAGTTTAGGAGTGCCTATATATGAAGATGGCCATCTTCCGACGCCATCTTGAGACCAGCTTCATGGTACCATATTATTACATTGTCACCGAAGTTACACAAGTAAACCAAATTTCAACCTAATCTAACGACAGGAAGCGATTCTAATTTACCTCGCAAGATTTGTCCCATACTAACATACTAACAGAGCAAGTTAAATAAAAGCTTTTAAAATCGTGTGACACTACAACACGAACACTTTAATCGACGATTGTAGTTATTTGACGATTTTCAAGTTCTTAGTTTTTATATTGATTTTGTATAGAACACCGTATTCTACTTGTGAAGCCCTTTCATTTAATATCCATATTAATGGAATTGAAAAACAAATAGGTTATCCGCCATTTTGTAACGGCGGCCACCTTGAATTTACAATAAATTTTAATATACATTATGTTGTCACCAGAACCAAAGCCGTATACCAAATTTCAGATTAATTGTTGTAGTAAGAGGGTGAAATTTCAATTATTAAATTCGACCCAAGAAAAAAAAACAAACGGAGTAAGCTAAATAAAACCGCTGAATAAAATACACGTGATTACAATAGAAACTGAAATTTTACAAGCCAGAACTATATAACTTCTATTTTAAATTTCTAATAAATTGTTTATACCACTGCAGTGTTCAGTTGCAATCATAAATTAGCCGGTTTATGCCGGCCGTAGCACTGTGGCTCTGTGTCAGACGACTCGTAAATACATCGATAGAGATTTAACATTTCATTTGGCGACTTATTCGGGATTTAGTGTTATTTATACAATATCATCAGTTTGTGAAATTGATGATTTTTGAACGTATCACTGGGCTTAAAATAGGATTAATCGTTTAAGTGTATTTATGCTTATATTGAAGAAACGGCATCTCTTCTTTTTCTTTGAAAGAGAGAAATAATTTTATTTAGCGACAAAAGCCTTAGCTTAGTATGCCTTAATTAGTATGCCTTAGCATACTAATTTATATTTAAGAATTTTAGGTAGGTGTGTACTTATGTACGCACGTAAGGAGTTATGCTTCTTTGGCGTAACGAGATAAAAATCTTTCGAAAATTTTATTCTTCGCGTTTAAAAAAAAAGACTCAGAAAAACGGTACATTGAAAGTTTTATTATAACGCATAATGAGTTATAATAAAACTTTGTTGCTAATTGACATTTGTCATGGTGTGTGCTCGGATCTTAAAAAGTATTGACTAGCTAACGTCAGGGTTGAGGGTAGCCCTGGAAAAGACGGAGGCCCTTTTGTTCCATGGCCTCCGTACCGCCGGGCCTCCCGCCGGCGCTTCGATCACCATGAAGTCGGTCACCATCAGCATCCAGGCCCACATGAAGTACTTGGGCTTGGTGTTCGACGGGCATTTTTGGTTCCGGGAGCATCTCCATCGACTTGTTCCCCGCCTTGTCGGCGCGGCGTCCGCCCTTTCGCGGCTGATGCCGAATGTGGGCGGACCCAGCGCTACGTGCCGACAGCTGTACGTGGGGGTGATCCGGTCGATGGCCCTGTACGGCGCACCGGTGTGGGCGGGGTCCCTGACCGTCCGTCTTAGGGCCCTCCTGTGACGACCACAGAGGGTCATGGCGATCAGGGCCATACGGGGTTACCGCACGGTGGCGACGGAGGCAGCGTGCCTACTGGCCGGAACTCCCTCGTGGGACCTGGAGGCGGAGATGCTCTCCGAAATTTATCGGCGGGTGTCGGAGACGCGCGCCCGCGGCGGCATGGTCTCCATCAAAGAGATCACCGCCTGGCGGGTCGACGCCCGCCGAGAAGTCATTGCCTGTTGGGCAGTCCGGCTGGAGAGTCCTCGGTACGGTGTCAGGACCGTCGAGGCCCTCCGGCCGGTGGTGATGGAGTGGTTGGAGCGAACGCACGGGGTGCTTTCCTACCGACTGGTGCAGGTGCTCACGGGGCATGGTTGCTTCGGGAAGTACCTGCACAAGATTGTCAGGAGGGAGAGCACACCATCCTGCCACCACTGCAGTTGCGACGAGGACACGGCGCAGCACACGCTCGAGGAGTGTGCTGCATGGGAAGGGGAGCGCTGTGAACTCATCGCGATTATCGGTGCAGACCTGGCACTGCCGACCATCGCCAGGGAGATGCTCGACAGCGTCAGGAACTGGGACGCGGTCGCCGCCTTCTGTGAGGCCGTAATCTCACGGAAGGAGGCGGCGGATCGTGTGCGAGTAGAGCTCCTATTCGGTGACACGTTCCGCCGCCGGCGACACGGGCGGCGCAGGCGCGAGTATCTGCGCCTAATGCCGCCCTAGCCGAGGCCGCGGGTGATCGGACCGGGGAATTGTCCGTCACGACCGACGTCCCAGGACGTCGAGAGGTGAGGTTACCCGAAAGGGTATTCCGTTGGGCCGACCACTGACGACAAGTCACATCTGCTCCGGTGTTCGGCCCAACAACGAGGTGACGTAGGTACGGGTGGGTTATGGGCCCGCGCGCCGTTCTTTCATCGCCCCGGACGGACTGGACCGCGCGTGCGCTTACCATAACCCACCCAAAAAAAAAAAAAAAAAGGGTGTCGGTTAGTCGTGACGGTGACGAATCGTAAAAATTTTCATAATCACCCTAACGCGCTAAAAGAAGTATAACTTCCATAAAAAATGAAGCTACGACACGATTTTATAATAGAAAAAATTAACAAAGAAAATTAATAAGAGTAAATGAAAGAAATAAAATAAATCATTTTCATCTATATCCTGGTTTTATCTCAATTATTTGGGGTCGTCGTAAAAACGACTAAAAGTTTTCATGGACCTGGATAATTTTATCTGATACCGTCAGGATAACAATCACATTACCAACGAGGGCTCAATGTCCGGCTGGCTGGTTGGTCATAAAACTTTTTTAATATGTACATATTGAAAATGTATGTAAGAAGAATACATATTGTGTCGAACCCAACACAAAAAAGTGCTTCTACCTAAACGTCGATTTTCTGTGTTACTTTGCTATTACCCCGAACGGACTCGCCCGCGGCTGTAGACAGAAGATTATTATCAATGTGGTCTTACCACTTAAAAAAAATTGTGTTAGAATGACTAAAGTAATGCCCAATGACGTGGGTTTAATTCCCCCGGCCCGCGACTATAGACAGAAGACTTTGGACAATGTGCTCCTACCACTTAAAAAAAAAGTCTTAGAGTGACTAAAATAGATTTCCCCCACTTGTGATAATAATTTTTCACTCGCAAATGCTCGTAAAAGACAACTAAGGGATATGATATGCAGATAACGTTCTATGAAAGAGAAAGCAAAGTCAACGTAAAACCCCATACCAACATGTTCGACCAGCGTGGCATAATAGGTCAATTTCTCTTCCATTTTGAAGGAAGCCCAAGCCTAAAAGTGGAACTTATGTGGCCCAAGATGAGATGAAATGAAAAGTGATCCCTTTTTTGCTACGGTCGCCGCACTCCTCGCCCGGCTCCGTCCGGAGCGACAGAGGAGAGTAAGCACGAACACCTGTAACCCACCCATATAGCACGTCGCCTTCATCGTTGGGCCGATCATCGGTGCAGAGTTCCTTGACTTCAGTGGCCAATTAAAAGTGATCCTAGAATATCATTATCAGTTTTGGTTACGAAGTTAGATAGTAACAGAGAATAATAAAAGCAATGAAAAGGAGACTTAAAATATCTCAGAATAACTCCTTAAAAGTGCATGGCTATAAATGAACGTAGGTTTTACGGCTTCGTGTCCTAACTACTAACGCCTCGGGGATTCTACCTTTCATTTAATTTACTAGAAGCTCAGAGTGCAAGATATTTTTAGTTATTTTGAGATTTTATAATAGATTTACTGCAACCATTTCTTTTCAGTGGTTTATTACTAAAATTGATTGAAATATGTAAGCAGAAAACATTACACCTTATTGGAAAACTTCTTTTAGTGGCAGGTTCTGGCAGGCAGGAATCTGGAAACACCCCCGTACATTACTAAGCCTACCCAACCGGTGAGGGATGATGGAAGGGCAGGATCATAATCTACTGCATCACCCTAACCAGCAGGCCCCATAAATACTTCACACCATTGTTAGAATACATGTAACTATAATTTTGTAATGGCATATTTATCATCATCATCACCTCTCACTATTGGCCTCGAGCTTACTCCACAGTAGGAGGAAAACTGACACACTTATACCACGCTGGTTAGACATATTGGTTTTCATTCATAGTTTTCCTACTCTTGCCCAGATGTTACATAGTTATTCCTTCCCGCAGTCGACTTTTAAGACACCCAAAAATTGCGTTTTTTTGTATGGGAGCCTCACTTAAATATTTATTTTATTTTTAGTATTTCTTGTTATAACGGCAACAGAAATACATAATTTGTAAAAATTACAACTGTCTAGCTATCGCGGTTCTTGAGATACAGCCTGGTGACAGACAAACGGACGGACAGACAGCGCAGTCTTAGTAATAGGGTCCCATTTTTACCATTTGGGTAACGCTAAAATTAATGTTTGAAATGACTTTTTAAGCATTAGAAATTAATTAGTCAACTAAAATACTTATAATGACAAAATAAACATTTCCAAAATGATATTGAAACAGATAGTTGGACGTATGCATGTTTACAGAGTCATCTCGGCTCATATACATCCCACTACTGGCCTTCACCACATTAGGAGGGTAATTGACCTAACTATATCTACTTACTATATCATACATTTCGCGTGTGGCGACGGGATAGAATACAATTGTCGTCACCCCTTACTTGCCCGTGAGAGTCGTAGAAATCGGCTAAGGGCCTCACCAGGAGAATGGGCAATCTCCTGAGAAAACTTAAAATACTTAGTGCGATTGCCAACTCGTCTGCCAAGCATGGCGACTATAACATTATACCCCCCTAACAATGACAAATGGATGCAATAAAAATGACGGCCCAGTCAAGGCAGTTCCGCCTTTCCACGAGCTCATCTGTGGCAGGGAACCGTTGGATGCAAGTGGCGCAGGATCGTTCTGAGTGGTATTCTCGTAGGGAGGCCCATGTCCAACAGTAGACGTCTGTATGCTAATGGATCGATGGATGGATATCATACTGGTCAAACATGTTGGTATTGTGTTTCATTTCGAGTTCCCATCTCTTGCATCGATGTTATCTGCTTACTTAAATATCCCTTAGTCGTCGTTTATAATACCCACGGTCAAGATAGGGGGTGACGAATTGTATTATTACTCTATTACCACGTCGATTAAAACATATTCACGAAATAATATTTAACCAGATGCTTGGGAAAGGAAAATAAAAAGAAAATACATGAGAAACAAATTTTTTATTTGTATTAAGTGCATAAGACATTCTATCATAATCGAGTTGTAAGACCAATAAAATAATAATATGCCATCCAAACAACAGACATAAATTCAACTTAGAGCAACTTTACGTGAATACATGTTGACATAAAATCCCCATGTGGACTATCACCATAGTAACTGCTAATTAATGAGCTCGTTGGACCACAGCTTACAATGTTATAAGCCAAAGGATTATCTCTGTTTATACTCTGAATATTACGTACCGTAACATCAAATTGACTATTTAATAAGGCGCTGCGTTGATTAAGGCATATTATTATTTTTAGGTGCAACGTACACGGATTACAAAAATTCTATTAATTAATATTAAAGCCCTACAATGTAAGAATACAATTCGCTATGCCTTAGCATGCCCGTGGATGTCATAAAAGACGACTAAGGGATATTAATACGCATATAACATCTGTGCAAGATAAGGAAAACTCTAAATAATGCCCTATACCAACCTGTCTGACCAGCATGTTATAGTAAGATTAATTTCCCTCCTATTGTGGAGGAGGCTCGAGCCCAACAGTGGGACATACATGATTTGAAATGATGGTGATGAAAGCCCTATCATTCCGTGAGACGTGACGGTATAAGAACACATTGGTCATCAGCCCTTACTTGCCCGTGGGAGTTGCAAAAGTCGAGTAATAATCTCATCAGGAATATACTCTGTCCTTGGATACATACAACACCTCACTGCGTTACTCGATTGCCAGCTGTGCATATAAAGGGGCTATCCCCTTATTTTTGGAGAAGGCCTACGTCAAACAGTCGATAGCAAAAGACTAAATTAATATTTTTCCTTGGAGTTAAATTACAATAAGTTGTTGAATATGTGAGGTTATGAACTTTGAAACAAACTGACCCATATGACCCAAGTCAGTTTCATTAGAAAAGCGATAATGCTAAGATGTCTTTAAAATAATGCATTAGAAAATGGTAGGTGGAGCTGCAATTGAAATCAAGGAATTTTATTTTTAGTTTTTTTTTTAATTGTACTAAACAAGGTTGTTGGGCTAACCATTAAAGACTAAAGATGACGTTTGTAAGTTTTATCTTTAAAACTACTGATCAGATTATAAAAATGCTTTCCGTAATATGCATCCTTGGATATTTTAAATAATTTTTAAAATAAAAAGTTATTGAATATAAAATTAAGCCTTTACTGAACTGCCTTTTACTATCTTGAGTGGAGTATAGAGCAAATTAGTAACTAAGCTTGTCTAAAATACAAAAATCTTGTCAAGTAGTTTAATGAAAGATTGGATGCAATCAATTCAATTTTGCTCTAATTTTTCGGCCGGGTCTCTACCCGCCCAAGAGAGAGCCCACCAAGTGCTCACTGTATTGATGGTAGTGAAAAAGTGGATAAATTAGCTAAGCAAGCGTGTTCAGATGGGATAAATTACACCGTTTTGCCGTTTTATTTAGACTATTTGCCCTATGTTAAAGAGACCTGTTTGCAAAAATGGAAGGAATACTTTGATTTAAGATCAAGAGAGAAGGGTATATGGTTTAAAACAATCCAACCACAACCTAAACACGTACCTTGGATCGATAAATGTCTACACTCTAGGGAAGACTTAACCATTTTGCTACGCCTACGTTCTGGTCATATGCCATTAAATAAATTCGCACATTTAATGCAAAAATCCGCGTCGTCGAAATGCAACATATGTGATGATGATGAAGATGTATATCATATTTTGATGAGATGTACATGCAACGAAAACATGAGAAAATCAATAGGAATACATAATATAGATTTATCTGATCCTTCATCTGACAAGATTTCGGACATACTAAAAATGGTTAAGACTGCCCTGAAAAAAAGATAGGTAAACATGTTGTTATTTCATTTGGATAGAAGTAGCTGTATTTCATGTATTTAATTTACAGAGTGACATATTCGCCATAGCGAATAAGCTCTTAAAATAAAGAGAAAAAAAAAAAAAAAAAAGTGCCCACTGCTTCAACAATTAAACAAGTCTGGACCTATTCATATCTAAGCCCATATATGTTGTTTTAATGTCCGGCACAAGCATTCTTCATAATGGAATGCATATTGACCTACTATACCACGCTGGTCAGACGTGTTGGTATAGAGTTTTACGTCGAGTTTTCCTTCACTGGCATCGATGTTATCTGGATGATATATTCCTCAGTCGTCTTTTGCGACATCCTCGAGCAAGATAGGGAATGTTGAATTTTATTCTTACTGTGTCATCATACGGAACCTACTTCTTTAGTCGAATTACGGATCTATTAGTCGAATTCAATAATTGCCGTAAATTCATTTGTCCTCCCACAAAAAGGCCGATTGCGTGAGGGTGACGCACTGGCAACACTGTTGTCTGTTGCCGAGGCGTCGACAGAGATCATACTCGAAAGAGTAACCCAGAGGATCGGCCATGTATGTTAAGATTTCGCTACCAATAGTCGTCTAATGAAGACGGGTAGGAAACACAGTGGTTTACGGGCCTGCACATTGTTTCTCCGTCGCCCGGATGAAATGGAAGGAATGAATCCAGAAAATAGCCTGTCAAAAAACTATTTTTTAGGATTCCGTACCCAAAGGGTAAAAATGGGACCCTATCACTAAGACTTCACGGTCTGACCGTCCGTCTGTCTATCACCAGGTTGTATCTTAAGAACCGCAATAGCTAGACAGTTGGAATTTTTACAAAAATTATGTATTTCTGTTGCCGCTATAACAATAAATACTAAAAACAAAATAAAATAAATATTAAAGGGGGGCTCCCATACAACAAACGCGATTTTTGGCCTTTTTATAGATAATGGTACGAAACCCTTCATGCGTGACTGCGACTCGCACTTAGCCGGTATTATTATTATAAAATATCACTCACTGATATATTTACATAAACAGATTCATTTTTGTGTATTATTCATTGTTTAGCTACCTACTAAATTACAAATCACTAAACTAAATATTAAAATACCTCCGAAGAAGATTTAGAAGATTTGAATGATAAGCCTAGTCAGTCTAAGGGCGCCTTCAAATTTGCCGCAAAGTGCCGCGCGGCTGCAGCGCATCTGCAGCGCTGCAGCCGCGCTGCTATCGCTAGGTTTGAGAATCGTAGTGTAGTACATAGTTTCACGATGGACTCTGACGAAGAAACTCTGCTTTACTTGTACATAAAAATACGTGCGCGCATCACTAGTCGATCGATGGGGTGCTACGCCAGAAACCTCCGCGTGGTGTACCCTGGGCACGAGCGACAATTCCTTGGACTGCTCTCTGGAATTGTCGCTCGTGGCAAATATCTGGCCCGAGGGGGGGCCCAGTTTGTGGGATGCCCCAAATTCGCTCCATGCCCTCTAATTGTAGAGGGTATTGGACGCGAAAATTCGACGGGCCCAGTCACTCATTCGTTTGAGGACTGGGCAGGCATTTGCCAACCGCGACAAATCGTAGACCTGATTCTTGCTTCGGGACATTTGTCTTGAGGCTTAGATTCAGGAGCGAGGGTCTTGGCTTAACCGCCTGGACCGCGAGGAAGAAAACCTCTATAAAACAATCACCCAGAATCCTAAGTTCTGGCGCGCGGCGAGAGGATGCATGGCTGATGGGTTGTTCAGTCGTTAGCGCGCCCCCAGCCAGGGTACCTGCGGACCCCCTGTGTTGGGAAACAAATGTACGCTTGCCCGGGTATCGGGATCTCTGCCCGGGTGGACCGTCACTTCTCCTTTACTCGTGGGAACTATATGGATTTCTCAACAAACATTGATGCAGACAGGAGGGGTGAGATGCCCAAAACCAAGAATGGGGAGTCTTGTTCCCACAATAAAGCCCAGCCAAGCTACAGCAAAACTGGCTTAGAAGACCTGGATGCCTCGTCGGACTGCAGTTCCGTACTGGAGGCATCCAAATCAGCCGAGGGCCCGGCGAAAATTGAGGCCCGAAAGAAGAAGAGGGGGGGGAAACCCACCCCTGCAACGGAGCGCGCCAGACGGCGCGCAGCGCAGAAGCGACGGGCGGAGCTGAAGGCACTGCGTACTGCTGACGTTTCGCTCAGTGACGCCAGCGTCTCTGACGCAGGCAGCATTGCGACGGCGGAGACCGACGCGACCGTGGAGCAGTCGACGGACGAGGGCGGCAATGCCGCAGGGCCGTCAGATACCGAAGGCGGCAGCATGTCGGCTGCTGAGACCGTCGCTGCGTCATCGCAGTCTCTGGCGTCGGTCCTGACGGCGGCCCTAGCAGTCAGGGAGGAGGTCCTCCCCTCGCAGGTGCGGAAGCGCCCCCTGAACGAGGGTGGAAGTTCGGGATCCTCCGAGGGGAGTGGCACCATCATGCCTCCTCCCAAAGTTCCGGCCTCTCGCAGGGGACGAGGGGGCGCAGTAGTGGCGGCAAGGTCGGTGACGCCATCGCCGGCCGGCGCAGTACAGGGGACTGAGGCCCAGAAGCGGGCAAATGAGGCGGCTGCCGCGAGGATGATGAGGGTGTTGTCAGACATCCCTCCCACCGACATGGCGGCTGCTGAGTCCGCTGTAGGTGGCGACCCCCGAGCTGCCAATGTGGCCACCCTGCAGGCTGAAAACACCCGCCTTAGTGGTGAGGTCTCAGGCCTGCAGGAGAAAAACAAGGCGCTACAAAAAGAGCTGTCGGCGGTGCAGAAGGCGAACCGCGAGTTGGCAAGACAAATGGCCGACTTGCGGAGCCAGGTCGCGCAGCTGGCGAAGACCTCGCCGCCGACAAGCGTTGGCCCTGCGGCCGCCCCCGCCGTCCCCGTTGCGCCAACTCGCGCTGCGGCGAGTCGCCAGAGGGCCCAGCCGGCCGAAGTGATCCCGCTGCCCGCAGTGGACGGCGTGCCGGACCAGACCATGCGCGCCGTAGTGGAGGTTGTCGGCAAAATGCTCGACGCGCGCATGGCGGCTATGGAGGAGAGATTGTCTCTGCCTCCGGAGCCCCGCCTCCGGCCGCCCCTCGCTGCGGACAGGCCGAAGGTCGTGGCGTCAGCCCCTACCGCGCTACCCTGCCAGGGAGGGCGCGTAGGAAGCTACGCTGCGGCTGTTGCTGGGCCGAAGCCCAAAGGACCCGCCGCGAAGAAGAAGGTGGCACCGGCTCCTGCCAAGGCCGGACCTCAGCCGCTGCCGGCAAATGCACCGCCGGCGGCGGCCAATGCAGCCTCGGCCGTGACTGCTGTGCCCGGCACCCCTGCTGCGCCTGAAGAGGGTTGGCAGACGGCCGAGCGCAGCCGAAAGAGTCGCGGCCAGAAGAGAAGAGCGGAGGCCAAAAACGCCGCCAAAGCCTCCGCTCCAAAGGCAGGAGCCGGAAACAAGAGGTCGCGCAGGAGGCTCCGGCCGCCAAAGTCAGCCGCGGTGGTGATCACCGTGCTGCCTGAGGCGGCCGAAAACGGCCTCAGCTATGAGGCTGTCTTACGTCGCGCCCGGCGGGAGCTTGACGTCTCCGATTTAGGAGGCGTTGAAGCCAGGACCCGCAAGGCCCGGACAGGGGCTCGGATTTTAGAGTTCCCTGGGGCCGAGGGCGCCAAGACGGCCGATAGCATGGCGGCCAAGTTGAGGGGTTTGTTCGCAGAGGAGGGTGGCGTCAAAATCGCCAGACCCGTAAAGTGCGCAGAACTACGCGTCGCGGGTCTGGACGACTCCGTCACGGTGGATGACATCCGGGAGGCCATCGTCTCGAAAACCGGGTGTCCCGTGGACACCGTCCGAATTGGCGCCATCCGCCCTGGTCCGGGCGGCGTCGGTGCTGCCTGGGTGCAGTGCCCGGTGGAGTCGGCCAAGCAACTGGCCGACTCAGGCAGGCTCCTCGTGGGCTGGAGCTCGGCACGGGTGTCCGTGCTAGAGTCCCGGCCTGCGAGGTGCTACAAGTGCATGGCGGTCGGACACACTCGGCCGACATGCACTAACTGCTTTGACTGCAGCGACCTTTGTTTCCGCTGCGGTCAACACGGGCATAAGGCGGCATCGTGCGCCGCCACTCCCCACTGCCCCGCGTGTGCGGCGGGCAATAGGCCCGCAAAACACCGCATGGGGGGCAGGGAGTGCAGACCCCCGGCTTCGGCCCCAAAGGGGCGGAGCGGCCTGACGACCCCGGCCGCTCCCGCCCCTAGCGCGACCCGATCGCCTGCCAGCGTGGAGGAGGTGATGGATACGGCCCACTAATGGCGGCCGAATCTTACCACCTCCTGCAGGCCAACCTCAACCACGCCGCCGAGGCACAGGACGTTTTCCTGCAAGCCATGGCGGAGTGGTTGATCGGTGCAGCCGTAGCCGCGGAGCCGTACGTGGTGCCTGACCGGCCCAATTGGCTGGGCAGCAGTGACGGCTCTGTGGCAATCGTCGCCTCTACGTCATGGCATTCCCCGCCCTTGATGCTCAAGGACAGGGGCGATGGGTATGTCGCGGCGGAATGGGGAGAGGTTACGCTATTTGGTGTTTACTTCTCCCCTAACAGGAGCGCGACGGATTTCGGGGCCTTCCTCACCATCCTGGGGGCCTCGATACGGCGACTGGCACCGCGCCAAGTCTTCGTTCTGGGGGACTACAACGCCAAGTCCACGGCGTGGGGGTCCCCCAGGACGAATGACCGCGGGCGGGCGGTCGAAGAGTGGGCGGCGGCACTGGGCCTCTGTTTGCTGAACAGGGGCTCGGTGCAAACGTGCGTGCGGCAGCAGGGCGGGTCGATAGTGGACTTGTCGTTCGCTAGCCCTAATGTCGCAGCACGTGTGAGGAGCTGGTGCGTCCAGGAGGAGGTTGAGACCCTATCCGACCACCGATACATCCGGATAGAGGTCTCCCGGACCCTCCTGCAGCCCAGCAGGGGTCACACGGCGGACGGAGCTCCCGCGTTTCCGCGGTGGGCTGTGGGTCGATTGGATCGGGACCTGTTGGCGGAGGCAGCCATCGTTCAGTCGTGGCTGTCCTCACCGCCCCAGGCGGACGGGGTGGATGCCGAGGCTGGCCGCATCCGCTGTGCGTTAACGCAGATCTGCGATGCGGCCATGCCCCGTGTGCGGCGTCTGCCCCCGAAGAATGCGGTCCCCTGGTGGTCCCGAGAATTGGCGGACCTTCGGGTCGCGTGCATACGTGCCCGAAGGGCTTACACCCGCAGCCGAGCGCGTCACCGCGACGCTGAGCGGGAGGGCCAGCTGTACGAGGCTTACCGTAGTGCGCGGTCTGCCTTCAGGCTGGCCGTCCGTACCGCCAAGGACGTTAGTCGGCGGGAGATGCTGGACAGTCTCGAGCGTGACCCCTGGGGTCGCCCCTACCTCGCGGCGCTGAACAAGCTCCGCGGGCGGGGCCCCCCCCTCACCGAGACTCTCCAGCCCAGCCTCCTCACCAGAGTTGTCGAGGACCTCTTTCCACAGCGGGCGGAGCACACGCCCCCGGTCATGGCTTCGCCGGACAGTGACCGGGAGGCCGACGATGAAAGTGCTCCGCCCATCACGGAGCCGGAAATGGGGGTGGCGGTGGCGCGTATGCGAATCAAATCCACCGCCCCCGGGCCCGACGGTATTCCGAACCGTGTGCTGGCCCTGGTCCTCGAGCACCTGGGACCACGCCTCAGGGGACTGTTCGACGCTTGTTTGACGTCCGGGCAGTTCCCTGGGTGCTGGAAAGAGGGGAGGCTGGTTCTCCTGCCGAAGCCGGGACGGTCTCCCGAGTCGGCCTCGGCCTATAGGCCCATCGTGCTGCTCGATGATGCGGGCAAGCTGCTGGAGAGGGTGTTGGCTGCCCGCATCGAGCGGCACCTCGTCGGGGTCGGGCCCGATTTGTCGGACGCCCAGTTTGGTTTTCGGCGAGGGCGTTCGACGGTCGCGGCCCTGCTGCGCCTGAAGGCCGTGGTAGCGGAGGCCGTCGCCGGCGGAGGAGTCCTGTTGGCGGTGTCTCTGGACATCGCCAACGCCTTCAACAGTCTGCCATTCAGCTGCATCAGGGAGGGGCTGAGATATCACGGGGTGCCCGTGTACCTCAGGCGGCTGGTGGCAGACTACTTGGAGGGGCGCAGCGTCCTCTACGTTGACCGAGTAGGGGACGTTGTGCGAACGCCCATGACGTGCGGTGTCCCACAGGGGTCGGTTCTGGGTCCGACCCTGTGGAACATCGGCTACGACTGGGCGTTGAGAGGAAGCCTCCCAACCGGGCTGGGCGTAATTTGCTACGCCGACGATACACTCGTCACAGCCCGGGGTGGGACGCTAGAGGAGGCGGCACATCTGGCAACTCTCGGCACCGAGGAGATTGTCAGGCGGATCGAAGCGCTGGGGTTGAGGGTAGCCCTGGAAAAGACGGAGGCCCTTTTATTCCATGGCCTCCGTACCGCCGGGCCTCCCGCCGGCGCTTCGATCACTGTGAAGTCGGTCACCATCAGCATCCAGGCCCACATGAAGTACTTGGGCCTGGTGCTCGACGGGCATTTTTGGTTCCGGGAGCATCTCCATCGACTTGTTCCCCGGCTTGTCGGCGCGGCGTCCGCCCTTTCGCGGCTGATGCCGAATGTGGGCGGACCCAGCTCTACGTGCCGACAGCTGTACACGGGGGTGATCCGGTCGATGGCTCTGTACGGCGCACCGGTGTGGGCGGGGTCCCTGACCGTCCGGCTGAGGGCCCTCTTGAGGCGACCACAGAGGGTCATGGCGGTCAGGGCCATACGCGGTTACCGCACGGTGTCGACGGAGGCAGCGTGCCTCCTGGCCGGAACTCCCCCTTGGGACCTGGAGGCGGAGATGCTCGCCGAGATTTATCGGCGGGTGTCTGAGACGCGCACCCGCGGCGGCATGGTCTCCCTGCAGGAGATCACCGCCTGGCGGGTCGACGCCCGCCGAGGAGTCATTGCCCGTTGGGCAGTCCGGCTGGAGAGTCCTCGGTACGGTGTCAGGACCGTCGAGGCCTTCCGGCCGATGCTGATGGAGTGGTTGGAGCGGACGCACGGGGTGCTTTCCTTCCGACTGGTGCAGGTGCTTACAGGGCACGGGTGTTTTGGGAAGTACCTGCACAAGATTGTCAGGAGGGAGAGCACACCGTCCTGCCACCACTGCAGTTGCGACGAGGACACGGCGCAGCACACGCTCGAGGAGTGTGCTGCATGGGAGGGAGAGCGCCGTGAACTCGTCGCGATTATCGGTGCCGACCTGGCGCTGCCGACCATCGCCAGGGAGATGCTCGACAGCGTCAGGAACTGGGACGCGGTCGCCGCCTTCTGTGAGGCCGTAATCTCACGGAAGGAGGCGGCGGATCGTGTGCGAGTAGAGCTCCTATTCGGCGACACGTTCCGCCGCCGGCGACTCGGGCGGCGCAGGCGCGAGTATCTGCGCCTAATGCCGCCCTAGCCGAGGCCGCGGGTGATCGGACCGGGGAATTGTCCGTCACCCGCAGAGAGGCTGACCGCGCGATGGCGACCGACGTCCCAGTACGTCGAGAGGTGAGGTTACCCGAAAGGTATTCCGTCGGGCCGACCACTGATGACAAGTCACATCTGCTCCGGTGGTCGGCCCAACAACGAGGTGACGTGGGTACGGGTGGGTTATGGGCCTGCGCGCCGTCCTTTCATCGCCCCGGAGGGACAGGACCGCGCGTGCGCTTACCATAGCCCACCCATTAAAAAAAAAAAAAAAAAAAAAAAAAAAAAAAAAAAAATCACTAGTCGATCGATGAACTGATGCGTGGCCGCAGCGCGGGTGCAGCGCTGCAACCGCGTGTTGTTTATTTATATAGATTTACAAAGTAGCGCGGCCGCAGCGCTGCAGACGTGCTGCCACCGCGTGGCACTTTTCACTTCAGGCACACTTCACTTTGCACACTTCGGCAAATTTGAAGGCGCCCTAAGAGGTCTTCGATTTGAAAGCTATTTGACAATCTTATTCAGCACTTTGACTTTTCTTCTTCTCGTGGTGACGAAATAAGAATACAATTGGCAAAAGGTTCATCGGGAGAGCGGGAAGCAGCTCTCTCCTGAGAATATTTAACATATCTCCACGATCGTAAACCTACCCGTCAAGCGTAGCGATTGCGTTACTGTCCCCTCATACTATGAGCAATAAAGCGTCCAGCAGTAGACGCTAAACTTTTGAATAAAGAAACATTCCATGGGTTAGGATACAAATTATCATTCATCATCATCACCATCACCTCAGTCCATACACGTTCTCATTCACTATGGGAAGGCAATTGACCTACTATAACCACGCTGGTCAGACGTGTTGGTATACGGTTTTATTTTGAGTTTTTCTACTTTTGCACATATATTATATACATAAACTAATTTGCAAAAAAAACGGGCGGTTTTGATTTTCATTCATATTTAAAAAGATACAATACCAAAAAGGTTTCAATCGTTTGTACACGTTACTGGCCGGTTTTAAAAATGCTGTGGTATTTAAAAAAGTACGTCCTAAATTCAATTTTTCATTTGATGTTCATTTTTACAGAAAACCCCTTTTTATCCTACATTTTTGGCGCGAAGTTCCAGAAGTTAACATCGACTTTCATAACTTTTATTCAATTTTTATCGATTAATTTCATATCCTTGACTGTCAAAGCTTTATTTAATGCTGTTTGGCTGTATCAAAAATGGTAGATAAAGTGGTAAAAGCTACCAAAATTATCGCGCTGCTTGAAGAGGGTTGCAGCCAATGTTTCGTGGCTAGGAGGCTAAATGTTAGTCGCTCGACAGTCCAAAGGACCTGGCAGCGATATCAGGAGACTGGTTCCGTCGAGAGAAGGCCTGGTTCTGGAAGAAAACCATGTACCCAACCACGGGATGATCGTTTTCTTGTGAGTCGCGCATTGAGAAATCGCAAATCTTCGTATGTGGATCTTAAGAACAACCTCCAAGAAGTAAGAAATGTGCATATTAGTCTATGGACGGTCAGGAGGAGGCTTCTCGCTGCCAATATACGCAGTCACCGCCCGGCCCGCGGCCCCAAATTACTCCGTGAGCACAGAGTTCACAGGCTTAGGTTCGCTAGAAATTGTGAATCATGGACTCAAGACGATTGGAATAGGGTTTTGTTCTCTGATGAAGCCAGGATATCTCTGTTCGGTGAAGATCGACGTCGGCGAGTGCTAAGAAGACAAGGAGAACGCTTTGCAGAGGCATGTTTCGAAGAAATCACACCTTATGGTGGGGGCTCTGTTATGTTTTGGGCAGGAATAAATTCAATGGATCGTACAGAGTTAGTCTTCATTGAAAACGGCTCACTGACTGGGCATCGATACATAACGGAAGTTCTAATTTCTCATGCACAACCCGCATTGGCCGCTCTAGGTGAAGACTCGATTTTTATGGACGACAATGCTCGCGCCCACCGATCCCGCGATGTTAATGCGTATGTGCAAGAGGTCGGCATTCGTCGTTTGGATTGGCCAGCTCGAAGTCCCGACCTCAATCCCATAGAGCATGTCTGGGACGTTCTGAAACGGCGTGTGAGATCAGTACACCCGGCTCCGCAGACCATCAGAGAGCTGAAGAATGTGATTACTGCGGAGTGGGAACGTATTCCGCAAGCAAGTATCCGGGATATACTCGCTAGCATGCCCAGACGAATTCAAGCTGTGATTTTAGCTAGAGGGGGTCACACTCGATACTAAACATTTATCTGCTTTTACTTTATTAAAGAAAAACAAACAAAAAAACTTTTTTATTTTTACTTCATGAGCATATGCACTACTAGCGAATATACACTACTAGCGAGGTTTAGCATTATTTCCCATAAATTGTATCTAAATTTTATGAAATACTGATGAAAACGATTATTTTCTTATTAATTTAGCAAATTGTGTGGATAAAACTACCTATAATTATCAAACAAAGAAATATTAACATTTGAAATGGTTCATTGCTTAGGTGCCCGTTTTTTTTGCAAATGAGTGTATATTGCTTAGTCGTCTTTTACGACATCCACTGGCGAGAAGGGAAGTCCAAATTATCATTGAGTCAAGTTTACTTTTATTCAAAGTGGTACATTAAATCGCAGTAATATCTCAGTATACGTCACAGCTTATTAAGGCACGTTGCCTATTAAGCACACCTCATCCGTGTGAGAAGCGGGTTATTTGAGTCTATGCCGGGATCGGCTCAAGCTTTATAACGTTCCACAGATTATTGTGTGCTAAACATATCTTGATAATCGCGATTGATAGTTTGTAATACATTGGTTTATTTATTCGTGTTTATGTGGATTAATTCCTTTTCTTTCAGCAAGGTTTTAATTGCTGTTAAAAAACTTAAAAGAACCTTCAGATAGATAGTAGTCAAGTCAAGAACCGACTTGACTTTCTCATACTAAATTACCCATAGGAATACGAAGGAGAAAGAATACAATTCACCACCCCCTTTCTTACCCATAGATGTCGTAAAAGACGTCTAAGGGATGTAATATGCATATAACATCTATTCAAGATAATGACAACTCTAAATAAAACCCTATTCCAACACCACCACCAGCGTAATATTTTAGGTCAACTTTCCTCCCATAGTAGAGGAAGCTCGAGCCCAACAGTGGGCCATATATAAGCTGTGATGACGATGACAGTAAGTTGTGGACATCTTTTATAACAACTTAGGGAAAGAAAAGGTTTAAGTATTGAAATTGTCATGATGCAAATAGGGTTTCAATCATAACCGATGCTCTTCACCAGGGCTAAAAAAAGCTTACTGAATTGTATTCTTACGCCATCACCGCATGGCAAGCAATAAACATTTACTAATAGTTATTGCTTTTGTTATTACGCAAAAGATACACGAACTACAGCGCAACGATGCAACAAGAAGCAGTCCAAATAGTTCAGCGCAAATTTAACAAATGGGATTGGCCGCGTGTTGCATTGCAATATAGGAGCTGGTCCAATCTTAATAGTGTGCTTAGAATAATAAATATTTTAGCCATAGTTTCGTGACTACATAGATTGAGTATTTAAGATAACGACCTATCATGCCACGGGTCCGATTCTCTCACAGGACTTTCTCATCGTCATATTTTTGTTCGGAGTCGGGTGTAATTGGTGGTTGTTAAATTATGTTTGTAAAGTCCCCCACAATACAGGTAATCTTTACTCAACGTAGAATGTGGTCTTTAAAAAAAAGTTGGATGTACGAAAAGTAAATAAAGGAAATAATTCCATTATCACCATGCTTGGTATGCGGATTACCATCACAAATGGTGTATTTTGATTCCCAAGAGAGTACCGCTAGGACGGCTAGAAAGTGCCCATGCTCTTGGGGATCCTCAGCCGTATTTTAAGACTACCACGGGAAGTAGTCTCCAAGTGAATCATCATCATTTCGGCTCATATACGTCCCACCGCTGGAGAGGAACCTCCTTTGTAATTAGAGGGACATAGACCTACTATACAACGCTGATCAGACTGGTTGGTATAGGGTTTTATTTCAAGGTTTTCTTCTCTTGCATAGACGTTATATGCATATTATATCCCTTAGTCATTTTTGGCGACATCCACGGGTAAGAAAGGGAGTGGTGAATTGTAGTTTTACTGCGTCACCACTCGAAGTGAAAGTCATAAATAAATTACGTAATATTTATTGTTTAAATAAATATAAATATATTCCTGTTTTCACAGGATCTTCAAATTTAAAAGATGGTCCTTTGGAAGACTTACATGCCAACTTGACTCCAACACGCAAAGCTCTTTGGAGAAATTGAATCTATAAATGGAATGGGACTTCTACTGATGACGATCCACGCTTGGACATAACACTTGTGAATTGCCAACAGTAGGTGTATAACGATTGTGTAATGATGCTTGCGATCTGATTTTGGGATTCTAAGGTTCGATAGATTTAACTTGAAACTATTGATTTTTAACTTGTCATCTACTTTCAATCCTTTGTATATTATAATTATTAGTAACTTTACACTCACTTTTATATTTTAAATACAATATTTAAAATATAAAAAGTACAATGACCGACCGGCAGAGAATACAAAGACTAAGCTGTCGGTGGTTAGGGTTGTCCACCAATACTGCCTATTAAACCCACAATCCATCCACCCAACACCTTCTCAAGGTGTTAAGAGGCTCGCGTTCGATCGTGTTATTAATTATTATTATTAACCGCACGGGGTTATTATAATTGCCACCTACAAAAGCATCCTGTTCCGAGAAGTGTTTTGTTTTGTAGTTTTTATTTTCAAAGACAAGGGAAATAATACTTGTATCATGGATTCCTTTAAAGTATACGATTAACAGTTACAAAATACATTTAAACACAAAATAACAATTTATGGATTGCAAAAAGTATTGCTACATGGGAATCAAAGCCACGATACTGGACTATCTGGTTGATATTTTATACAGTACGCTATCTGTTCAGTCTATAAATTACATAATCAGTTTTCATTCAGCATTTCAACATGAGTTGAAATGCTGAATGAAAGGCTGCTCCAGCCGAACAATAGGAGGGAAATTGACAGTAGGTCAAATTCTTTCCCATTGTGAAGGAGGCTCGAGCCCAGCAGTGGGATGTATATGAGCTGACATAAAGATGACGATAACGCAAAGGAGCACTTTTATATATTCAGACAACATGTATGCAAGGAAAACTCGAAATAAAACCCTATACCAACGTGTAAGTCTGTAGGTGATATTACCTTCTATTGTAGAAGCACTTCTAACCCAACATCCTCTATGTTATGATCGTATATGATCTCTAATGATGATGATACATACATACATACATTCATACATACATACATACATACATACTCACGTCTCTTTCCCAAAGTGGTAGGCAGAGAACACTTCCTTCCGCTTGCTACGATCTTGACATACCACTTTCGCCGCCTCCACATTCCTTAATCTCCTCATGTATGTTCTTCTATTCAGGGTACTTATAACCTGGCCTTTCGATGATGATATGCTTATAAATTATGGCATACACCAAAGTCCGCGGCTTTTCACGCACATTCAACAATTCAAGTGATTTATACAAGCAGTAAACTAAGCCCGAGTACCCGCCGTTCTGAAGTTAGCCATGTAACTGCCGCCACGATGCAATATTACGCGCCATTTCTGACTTTTAACATGTTTGAATTTTGTTTTATTGTACATTTTATTTTTATGGTTACTTAGCTAGTTGGCAATGGTGTGAGATGCATTTTGCTATTGCCGAAAGAATCGCAATATTTTCTTTTTAATCTGTAACTTAGTCATTTCATCTTCGTTTCCGCTCATATAAGTCCCACTGTTGGGCTCGAGCCTCCTCCAGAATAAGAGGGAAATTGCCTGCCATACCACGCTGGTCAGTTGTTTTGGTATAGGCTTTAATTTCGTTTTCTTTCTCTTGCATTAATGTTTTATGCATATTTAAGAAGTCAATCGTCTTTTACGATACTCACGGTGGTGAATTGTATTCTAACTCTGTAATCACACGGAAAGTTCACTAACTACGAAATATCTCGCTATTGGCGGTCAACTTCTTAAATAAAAGTTTGTAAAAAAGGACACAGTTCCTTATTTTAATGACACTGAAGAACATTTTTGTGTATTCATGAATGGATTCTTTAAATTGGACCAAGAAAGCACGGGGGATGTAACTCAGTGGTAGAGTGTCTGCTTCGCATGCTGAAAGTCCTGGGTTCAAATCCCAGCATCTCCATAATAACCTTTTTGTGTTCAAACTGTAAATTTTAAATCCCTTTATACTGATCTAATGTGAATATAAAAATATTGCATTCATTTTAATAAAAAAATCATATGAAGTTTTATTTTTCTTCTTCTTATCTTACCAATAAATAAAATTGGAGTGTCTGTTTGTAATGTCAAAATAATAGGCTTTTTTCATGCTCACACGATTATTTGCACGACACCTATGCCTAAAATAGCAATTAAAAATTTTTGTCTGTCTGTCTGTCTGTTTGTTCCAGGTAATCTTCAAAACGGCTGGACCGATTTCAAAAATTCTTTCACCAATTGAAAGCTATAATATCAGGGCATAAACTAGGCTATATTTTATCCCGGTATTCCCACGGGAACGAGAACTACGCGGGTAAAACGACTAGAACCTATAACCGAAGCGAAGCGAGGGCGGGTTACTAGTGTGAATATAAAAATATTGCATTCATTTTAATAAAAAATCATATGAAGTTTTATTTTTCTTAATTATTTCATCTGTTTTAATCACTTCGATGAATTTTTAGGCGGCATTGCGTGAACAAGCTGTGTAACAAGTAACACGTATTTACCGATTGCGAAGCGAAAAGCAGTGTGTTATGTGTTTAACCGGTTCGTATGTTATTGATGTATTACTAGATATTACTCACTGATTTGTTTATTTTTAAAATATTAAACTTCTGATTTTAACACAATTACCTTTAAAAATATACTTTTTAGGGATTTTATCAGGTTTGTATTTGATGTTCTTTTCTCAATGATGACTAATGACGAATAACGATGACTTGTTGGACGTGAGACACCTTAGTCACCGTGACCATGAACACTGAAATGTGTTCGAAACAAAACGCGTAAAAAAAATAATTTATTCTCATCATCTTCGCTCATATGTTTCACTGTTGAACTCAAACCACCTCCACATTAGGGAGGGAAAATGTCCTGCACTATTAACTAAAATTGTGATAAAAAAGATCATTGAAATATAGTCTACATTAATTAAGTTGTATGATTATATGTATAGTTATGTAAAATAATTTTGCTAAATGTAAAACCTTCAGTGACATTAAGAAAGGTGATTGTAAATTATTATTATTATTCTTATGTATCTCGGTTTTCACCGGATCTTTTAAAAGAAGATACCCGGTTCTTTGAAAGGCTCCCATAGAGATGTAGATCCAACATGCTTGGAGAAACGCAACACAACACAAAACGCAACACAACACGCAATGTTTGGAGAAATCCATACTAATATTATAAATGCGAAAGTAAAGATGTTTGTTTGTTTGTTTATTTGTTTGTTTGTTTGTAACGCTTTCACGCTTAAACCACCGAACCGATTTCAAAAATTCTTTCACCAATGGAAAGCTATAATATCAGGGAGTAACATAGGCTATATTTTATCGCGGTATTACCACGGGAACAGGAAGATTACCCGGAACAAATAGACAGATAGACAGACAGACAGATAGAAAGACAGACAAAAAAAATATAAAGTGTATTTTAGGCATATGTATAGTGCAAATAACTGTGTGAGCATGAAAAAAGCCTATTATTTTGACATTACAAACAGACACTCCAATTTTATTTATTGGTATAGATTTTTTTTTTTGTGGGTGGGCTGCGGTTGGCGCGCCTCCGCACCACTCCATCCGGGACGACAGAGGGGCTTAAGCACGCAACTCCCGCAACCCACCCGAAAACCACGTCACCTTCGTCGTTGGTCCGACCACCGGAGCAGGGTTACCCGTCGAGGACGTCGGTCTTTCCTCACGCGGTCGGCCTCTCGGTGGGTGACGGACTAATCCCCGGTCACGTCACCCGTGGCCTCGTATAGACGGGATGGGACGTCTACTGATAACACGTCTAATTTTATTATTTTAAAAAGACAACACACTGCACTAAGAAACCAATCCTTGTATTGCGGAGGACTTTACAAACATATAACTAACGGACACAAATTACATCCAGACTCAGAACAACAATTTGTGGATCGCACAAAGTGTTGTCCTGCATAGGATTCAAACCTACGACACTGGCACGTTAGGTCGGTACCTTAACCAATACGCCATTTATGCAGTCATTATATTATTACTCCGTCCATGCCGGCATACATATAGAAGATTTATAATTGTAAAGATTGTATAACTGAAAAGCCAACTTTCACTTAAAGATCTATTTTTTACAAATCAATATTAAAAAAAAAATTACATATAGCCTAAAGTTTAAGAAACAATTAAACAACGACTGAACATCTAAATTCGTACAACATTGTGCCGCTTTTAGAACGAAATTTCAAACTTTGTACTTAAGAATTTCAAGTTGCCAAAACATTCCCGCGAGCCGTATTCGTGTATGCAGGTATAAATCACAAGATTCTTACTTTTATGTGATGCCAGCACTGTGAGAGAGGCAGGAAACAATTGACAGGTAAGATAAAGTAGTTTAATTAAATTACTTTCAGGTTCCAAGCAGATCTTTATAATAATTTTTCTGTCCGTGTGTATATGACTGAACACCTCCTAAATAGCTGCACCAATTTTAATGAATTTTCGAAATTTTGCTTCTTTTGGCGTGTTAGGGAAAAATGATGATGAATTTTTACGATGCGTACCCATACTGTCACGAAAAGCCGACGCCCTGAATTTAGCAACATATTTTGCGATTTTTTTTTAGGGTTGTGGTCGGCGCGCTCCTCGCACCACTCCGTCCGGGGCGACAGAGGGGCGTAAGCACGCACACCCATAACCCACCCACGATGCACGTCGCCTTCGTCGTTGGGCCGACCACCAGAGCAGGGTTAATTGTCATCAGTGTTCGACCCAACGGAATACTCCTTGAGGACTACCCTCCCATTGACCGACGTCCCCCCCTCGGGAAGGACGTCGGTCTTTCCTCACGCGGTCGGCCTCTTGGCGGGTGACGGACTAAATCCCCGGGCCAGTCACCCGCGGACTTGGCTAGGAAAAACCGATACCCTGAAGTTCGCTGGTCATTTTTTTTACGATGCACGAGCACATCGTCACAAATGTCAACTAGATAATGCGTTATAAAAATCTTTCAGTGTATTCAATTATACCTTATTTATTATTAGTGTCGTTTTTTCTACAAACGTAGGGTAAAGCGAAAGATAAAAATTTTAGAAAGATTTTAATCTTGTTACGCCAAAAAGCATAACTTTTTACGTGCATAAGTACCCACACACTTTTTTTTGTGTGTTGCAGTAGATTCGAAAATGTTTCAGATTAATAATTGGATCTGGTAGGTGGCGCTGCTATCGATTTCAAAAAGATTTCTTTTTTAGATTTGAACAAAACAGCGTCTGTTGGGGCTGCTAGTATCTTGATATATTACTTCTAGAAGGCGTTTTCCCTCTTTTATTATACTATATTAATATTGTTATGTATTGATAGGCTAAAAATACAATTCAGCACCCTTTATCTCAGCCGTGGGTGTAGTAAAGACCTCTAAGGGATATAATCGGCATATAAGATCTAAGTAAGCGTAGGAAAACTCAACATAAAACCCTATACCATATATTAAAGATTATAATGGATATTTTTGCCAGAAAAATTTTAGCTATTTAGAATTTCTGGAATTATAATCGACAATACAGTAATGGGTTTAGCTGCCAGGAAGCTTTGAAGTGCCTGTTTTGTTTTTTATTTTTATTGTATTAGGACAACACCGTGTTAAGACATTAATATTCAATTTCTTAAATAGACAATCTAATATTATTTTTATTTGATTTTCTGTTAAAGCAATTGATATTTTTTCCAACGCAATTTACAAAAATATTCCATTGATAGTAAAAGATTAATTACTCTAAAGCTATCTTTTACGTAACCCTGCTCCGGTGGTCGGCCCAACGACGAAGGCGACGTGGTATTCCGGTGGGTTGCGGATGTGTGTGCTTACGCTCCTCTGTCGTCCCGGACGGAGTGGTGCGAGGAGTGCACCGACAGCCCACCCCCAAAAAAAAAAGCTACCTTTACAATTATTAAATCACAGCTTATACGCGTCCCACGATTGGACTCAAGCCTCCTCCATGTTGAGAGGGAAATCGACTTACTATACCGCGCTGGTCAGGTGGGTTGGTATAGGGTTTTATTTCGAGTTTGCCTTCTCTTGCGTAGTTGTTGCATGCACAAGATATACTTTAGTCGCTTTATACGAATCCTACGGAGAATGGTGAATACAATATGTATCCTTACTCCGTCACCATACAGAAAATTTCTATAAAAAAAATAATATTCAATCATTATTACTTACTAAACCAATTTTAGTATTCTGCTTGTTTATTTATAAATTACTGGTGATCGCCGAGTGGTCGAAATGCGGCCATAAAGCATTTTTTTCTGCTACACAATTTTCTTTTAATCTTATTTATGTATAACTTATGTATATCGTAACGCCATAATTTTTTTCCTAAATATCTTTTCTAAATTTCCGAAAATATAGTCTCTAATGGAAGAACCATTACAGCTTTCTCGGGAAAGATTCGATCGTTTTGGTCACGGTATGGTTAATGATAATTCAAAGAAAAATACAAATTACTCATTATTGATTTCTGAAAAAATTATAATTAAAAAATTACGATTAGCTGCCATTTGCGTTTTGTTATTACATATCAAATGCGTTTTTTATACTACGTTTCATAGTGACTTGTATTCTCTTTGACATTTTATGTCACGTCATACGGGAACGCGATCAAACCGGATAAAAGAGTTATTGGCGAAATCTTGTAAACGCCAAAAAAACGTGATAAAAGTATCCTATGTCCGTCTCCTGGTTCTAAGCTACCTCCCCACCAATTTTCAGCCAATTCGGTACAGCTGTTCTTGAGTTATAAATAGTGTAACTAACACGACTTTCTTTTATATATATAGATTGTAAATTGAGCAAGCTGTATTTCACTAATAACTAATATACCATCAAAAACAAACCTTGTAAAAGTAAGCCAAGCCTCGCAACTGAGTTCTTCTACCATAAAAAGTGGTGAGATCTATGTTATTTCAAGTCGTTTAACTCATTCAGTCCCTGCTTAAGGCACCTTTCTTCTTAAGTTATTACGTAAATAGCTAACCTAACAACTTCTTAGAGTGACTATATCAATATTAAACATCGTTTATGTTTTAAATAAACAGAATGACTTGGCATGAATGATTTGTGGATCGTACAAGGTGTTGTTGTCTTGCATGGGATTCGAACCCGCGACACTAGCACGGTACGTTGGTATCTTAATCACTACGTCATATGTGCAGTCTTTAGCCGGTTGTTAAGATTCCCATAGAAAAGCAATGATGGCGACAAATGTATTCTTATTTTTTACAAAGTCACATTTCATTAACTGCAAATGTAACTTTGTAATCTTATATATTTATATGAGTTTACAAAATTATTTATGCAGTTAGTGTATCTCGGAATCTGGATGAAAATTACAATGTTTCATAATTTTTCCTTCATTTATACACTAAACACTAATTGCATTCTAAATTTGAAGCTTCTGTGTCTGCTAGAAGTGCCTCTTTAATATTGATGATCGGTCAGTCAGCCAGTGAGTGACAAAATTACGAAATTTTGTCTATTTATAATTTTAAAATATTGGTTCAAATTGAATGAAATTTGAAATACACAATGTGTATACAATGCTTACTAGGATACAAAAATTCAGGTTTCTAGTTTTATTAACAACGAAGTTATAGGGGGTCGAAAATGGCCTGAATGGCTTCGAGAAAAGTATGTTACGGCAGTTTTGCGTTTTGCCCGACTTTTTTTTTTGCTCGACTTGGCGGGGGCACTGCCGTGCCCCCAGATATAAAGTACTAAGTACAAATGTCTATTAAATATTATCATCATAATTATGATTGTTTGACATTCAGTTCGAGCAGAGATTTTAACCATAAACAAAAGTGTTTAAGCTAGTGTGTGTAGTGTGTGTGTAGCGATTGCATGTGTGTAATGCCATTTTTAATTAATTTAATTTGTTTCTAATACATTAATTATCTGAAATTTTAGTTTTATGCACTTCTCCTCATTATATACTTACTTCAACTGTGCCAAATTTCATACTTGTCCATATACATAATTTTCGTAAAAAGGGGTACAAAGTTTTTGCTTCACGTATTAATATATAGATCTGATTCCAACTTGAAATTCTGCTAACACTTTGTTGTTTACATCAGATTTATATATATAAAGTATGAAGTTGCAATCTTCTGAATTATACGCTTTTGTGAGATCTACAGAATGCCATCAGTACGAAGCAAGGAGAGAGCACTTTGAATATTTCAAATAATTCCGTGATACAGAATGTTTGCACGAACAATCTTATAACGTAAGAATACATTCTCTTGCTGCACTTTTAGATGGAAACAGTTGAAAGCCGTGAGTGATAGTTGATACTGATAAATAAATATATCCCTTCACATTTGTATGGTAGGAATTGAGTGCAGACGCGTATAGTATAAAGATTTTATTAGATGTTCTATGCGATGAGATGCGAACTAAGTAGAGAACTTTTTCTCTCAAACATTTTGTATTAATTTTACGAAGAGGGAGCAAAGATGTAAAAATCAACATTGTCGTCATCGTCAGATATAAATACCAATACTGGGGTCGAATGTCTTTCATAATAGGAGGGACATTAACCTACTACATCAGGCATTTCCGTGTGGTGACGGAGTAAGAATACAAATAACCATTCCCCATCTTGCCCGTGTATGTCGTAAAAGACGACTAAGGGATATTAATACGCATATAACATCTATACAAGAGAAGGAAAAACTCAAAATAAAACCCTATACCAACCTGTCTGACCAGCATGGTATAGTAAGATCAATTCCTCTCCTATTGTGGATGAGGCTGGAGCTCAACAGTGGGACGTATATGAGCTGAAATAATTAATGATGATGATGACACCATGCTGGTTAGGCCTACTACACCATGCTGCTTAGTTAGAGTTAGGTGTTAGTATACGGTTTTATTTCAAGTTGATCTTATCTTTTATGGAGCTTAAATGAATACTATATCACTTAATCATGTTTTACCACACCAACGGGCAAAATATAGAGTGGTGAATTGTATTTTTACTCCGTAACTACTAAGAAAACGGAATATCTTCTCTCATCTCATCTCGGCCTGTATGTCCCGAGTCTTCCTGATGGGTATGAGTGCGGTTTACTATTGGAGGAAAATTGACTTACCACCTACACATATGTACTGATAACTGAAATTATGAAAATAACATTGCCAAGAGTTTGCCAACATTGTTAAGAGTGGTAGGATCACACTGTCGACAGTTGTCTGTCTACAGCCGCGGGCCAGTCCGTCCGGGGTAGTACCACACTCTCGCAGAAAATCGACGTCTGAGTATTAGCAAGTAGTTACTGCGCTTCGTTCAGTGAGCGAGAGAGCCGGAAGCCCAATTTTCTGAGGGTGTTTGCGTGTGGAGGGTTTTGGTGGTGCCCCTGGTATCACCGAACCTCATTACACTCATTCACACTCCCTTCATTTTCTTCACGGTAGGCAGCGGTCTTGTAAAGGTCCATGAGCGGCAGCAACACTTATCATCAGGTGTACTGTTTGCTCGTTTGTCACCGTTTGCAATAAAAAAAAGTCTCAAATAGGGGCAAGCATTTATATACACATTTAGAAAATTTTGGTTAAGTGATTTTGGAGTTTAGACTGATTGGACAATGCAACATGAGATTTTAATTTATTACGAAATTGTTCATAAATCCGAATCTGTTCAAGAATCTGTACCACATATCAAAATGACGGTTCAAAAATGTAACTTAAAATTTTTTAAAAAAATATATTTCGTATTCGTTTTTCCTATGTCTTAGTTTGCATTTGCATATTTATTATTTTGAATTTTTTTATTATCTTTTATCCTAGACTAGCAACCCGCCCTCGCTTCGCTTCGGTTTCAGTCGCCTTACCAACGTAGTGCCCGTTTCCGTGGGAATACCGGGAATAGTTGCCGTTCCTGTGGAATATGGGATTTAAATATAGCCTATGTTACTTCCTGATATCATAACTTTCCATTGGTGAAAGTATTTATGAAATCGCTTCGGTAGTTTAAGCGTGAAAGCGTAACAAACAAACTTACTCTCGCATTTATAATATTAGTAAGGATGTTTCCAGAGAAGAAACAAATGTGAATTCTCCTATGCCGGCAATCGAAACAATTATCGTATGCTTTGAGGAATAGTGTCAAAACATTGTTCGACGTCAATCGAAACGACGTAAGTCGGGGATTCACTGTATTCAGAAATACACCTTAAAACTATACGTATGATTATGAATAAATTGCACAAATTATTAATAAGTGCTAAGGTTAAAAATATTTTATTTACTACTAGCAACCCGCCGTCGCTTCGCTTCGGCTTCACTCTTACCCGCGAAGTTCCCGTTCCCGTGGGAATATCGGAATAAAATATAGTCTATGTTACTCCCTGATATTATAGCTTTCCATTGGTGAAAGAATTTTTGAAATCGGTTCAGTGGTTTAAGCGTGAAAGCGTTACAAACAAACAAACATCCTTACTTTTGCATTTATAATATTAATATTAGTAAGGATTCTTTCGACCAAAAGCAAAAGGTAACCTACTTAACCTAATAAGTAGGTACTTACTTATTATCAGTGCGGTTTTAAAAATAATCATAACTACGTTTTAAAGAACGAACATACAATTTCGAAAAAAATGTCGCGCGGAAAAGCACGTTTTCATTCATTATTATTTTCCTCGCTAGAGAGCTCCGATAAACGCATCCGATCGCTGCTAATCATAAAGTGCTATAGGGCGAAGCGCGGCTTTTTTTTTGTGTGTGTATAGCTGTTAGCCGTAGATGGCTTTCACAACTTAGCCTGGACTATGGGTGACCGCTGAGAGCTCTCAATCCGGGGGCGAAGCGCGGCCTTCGACGCGCAATTTATAGGCATGCACCGCCGGCCGGGCTGGTATCGCCGCACCGCTATGTCCGTGCATTTTAAATCTTTAATATCTTCGAAAATATTCATTTAAATTACATATTTTATAGGGCCATATTCATCTATATTAAATGGTCAATGTATTTAATGTTCTTAATTGGATAAGAATTAATGTTGTATCGCTTAAAATCACTTCGTAAATAAGCCATTTTTATCGTAAAATGTAAAGGATAAAAAAAATGGTTATTAAGGGTTATCTTTAAGTGATATAGTGATATGAAGTGTCATATATCATCGCGGACTTTTTTGTTGACTTTTTAAGGTATACAATAATGTAGTACATTATTTTCATTTATCCCGTGGAATTCAGCCAGTGTTTGCAATGTAAGCGCAAAAAGATATGTTTATTTACGACATCACATTAGAAACCTCTAAATTTATCAGTGTTTCTCTACAATATTATGCACGTATTATACATATAAACCTTCCTCTTGAATCACTCTATCTATAAAAAGAAACCACTTTAAAATCTGTTGCCTAGTTATAAAGGTTTAAGCTTACATAGGGACGAACAGACAGCGACAACGACTTTGTTTTATACTATGTAGTAATGACACCATATTTAAACTAAGCCTCTAGCAATATATGGATAAAACTATATTCAAACGTACTTAATTGTGCCGTGATGCATGTACAAACTCAGCCTGGACAGACAAACAGACAAAAATTCAAAAAATTAGTTTTGTCATCTCTTCCTCTAATAAAAAATACTCAACCACCTTTTTCACCACCGTTTTCCTTCAATATCCATAATGCACAAACCGTTTTTTTTGTTCACGCTGTGGAAATGCATTTACGAACTTGTGTGGGACTCACCGGCCACATCCGCCGCCTGACTACCCACTAAAACCACAGCGGCCCCTTCCGCGCTTTTACGGGATGCCGAAGAGATCGTCTGATGACATTCAATCCCCGGCACCCCAACGCATGGCCGTCTGGCCACGTCCTGTCATCATTATTCAGGGCAGTGGGAGTAGGTGGGAATATTGTCGCCTCCTCCTCCCAGGTCGGCGGCGACGAAGCGAGTCAGCAGAGGCAAGCGCCTCGCGTTCCCGCTCCGCCACTTCCTTCCTAGATATGACGGACTCGCAAAATGAGGCCATCGACGACCAGCACCTGTCGCTGCCGAGCATCTTTGCGATAACGGTCGGCAGCACCAAGTCCGCTCCAAGTACCGCCGACAGGTTGTGGCGCTGAGGCCCCCAGGCGGGACATATCTCCAGTGTGTGACATGATGATGCGCTGACGCGCCACACTCATGACATCCGGAGGCCTCTTCTCTTCTAATCATATGCAGGTACTTACCGAAGACCCCGGGTCCGGTAAGCACCTGCGCCATCCTAAATGTTAGGTTGCCGTGCTTCCTTGTGAGCCAGCGATGGAGATACGGCGCAACCGCCTTCACAGTCCCCCGCCCTGCTACGGGGGACTCCAAGTCTTCCCTCCACCGCTGGATAACCTCCCTCCAGGCCACTTCTTGTGCTCTGCCCAGTCTCCTTGCAGAGACTTGCTCGCCGTTGGCCCGCGCTGTGGCATGAAGCTGGTAAACTTCCGCCAACGCCTCAGCCACAAGCGGCCAAGGCGGGTCGCCTGCTAGTTGCGTCGACGCAGTCCAAGACACTGTACGGTAACCCCTGATAGTCCTCACTGCCATGACTCTGCGGTCAACGCAGGAGGGCCTTTTATAATGCACAAACCTAAATATTATTCTAAATGACCTAAATATGACTGTGAATTTGTTACGATTTTACGCCTGAACTACTAAACCAATTTTATAACACTTTTTCACCTATGAATTACATTATCAGCAAATAACATAATGTTTATTTTATCTCCGTATTCTCACGGCAACGTCTAAGCGCGTGAAACTGAAGGAATTTTATCGATTCTAAAAATTCTTTCACCAATGGCAAGCAACATTATCAGCGAGTAGTATAGATTATAATTTATTCCCCGATTCCTACAAGAAAGAGTGGTTAAGCCGTAGTAAATTACCGATTTTAAAACTTCTTTCACGAACGGAAAGCTACATTATCAACCAGTATATACTTCGGCTATATTTAAACCCCATATTCCACAGGAACGGCAACTATGCGGATGAAACCACAAGACTTTACTAATAGTAGTATAATACTCAGAAACGTAAATCATTACATCTCTGCCAACTTAAATTTATATCCGTTACAGTGATACATAGTGAAGTAAATAATATAAAAAGCGAAAAGCACACGAAATACGTCGGCTAACACGTTAATGTTTCAACACAATCACTGACGGCTTACTTATTCATGACGTGACGAGGTCGAACAATGATGTAAGAAATCGGCATAAGGACACACCACTAAAAAAATAACTACAAAAATGGTGTGTGCTTAAGATCACATGATAAATCAAAGCATGTAATCCTTTTTTGGGTCTAATCCCACCACATATTCCCACCACTGTAACTCCTGTAAGCCAGGATCCACAATGGTCTCCGTACAAGACACCGAGGTTTGATCCTCAGGAAGTCCCGGGAAACGCTTTTAATTGTCTTAGGACCCGCAACAAATTTAATTAGTAAAGAAAAACAGGAGGAGGTGGAATCTTTACAACTGTAAAGATTCCACTTCCCCCGAGTGGTCGAAATTCGTCCAAAATGCATTTAAATTAAATTTTCTGCTACACAATTATCTTTTAAATATAATTGTATATTGAGCAAGCTGTATTTCACTAATCCTTACTAATATTATAAATGCGAAAGTAAGATTGCTTGCTTATTTGTTTGTTGCGCTTTCACGCCTAAACCACCAAACCGATTTCAGAAATTCTTTCAACAATGGAAAGCTATAATATCAGGGAGTAACATAGGTTATATTAGATCCCGGTATTCTCACGGGAACGGGAACTAAAGCACCTGAAACCGAAGCGAAGCAAGGGCAGTTTGCTAGTAACTAATAAATAAGTACAAATATCTATTAGACATTATCATCATAATTATAATTATTTGAAATTCAGTTCGACCAGAGATTTTAACCGTAAACAAGATTTTTGACGCGAATGTCAAAATATCACGTAGCGCTTTTATATTTTTTTCATTATTTTAGTGTTTTGAAGTGTTATATCGAATAATTTTGCTGATATTTTATGTAATACTAGCAACCCGCCCTCGCTTCGCTTCGGTTTTAGTCGTTTTACCCACGTAGTTCCCGTTCCCGTGGGAATACCAGGATAACATATAGCCTAGTTTACGCGCTGATATTATAGCTTTCCATTAGTGAAAGAATTTTTAAAATCGGTCTAGCCGTTTTGAAGATTACCCGGAACAAACAGACAAACAGACAAAAAATTTTTGTATATATATTTTTCTGTATTTTAGGCATAGGTGTTTTTTTTTTTTTTTTTTTTTAATGTGTAACTACTTAATTGTGTATAACATTGCATTTTATATAAAATTACTATATAACTACAAATGGTCTCATTTAAAACTTTTGTGCTGTGTGGTAGCGGCTTCGAATACTACCAACCCTTGCTTTGCTCGTGGATGTCGTAAAAGGCGACTAAGAGCCCTAGATTGACCCGGACCAACTCCATCTGGTACCATTTGGGTCAACGATTACATTCCCAAGGAGGGTTGACGTCAGGCAGGCGGCCGGTCATAAAAGTCATTGCCGAAACTTTTTGCAATATGTCAAAACAGATGACATATTGCGTCGACCCCAAGCAATTGGGATAAGAGCAAGATGATGATGATGATGATTTTAGGCATAGGTGTCGTGCAAATAACTGTGTGAGCATGAAAAAAGCCTATTAGTTTGACATTACAAACATACACTCCAATTTAATTTATTGGTATAGATTGTACCGAATTTCCTGCTTAAGGGTTCCTATAAAAAAAGATAGAAAAAGAAGCAGGTTCGAGCACAACTATTTATTAAAAATTATTAATTTTTTTTAACACAAACGGCCAACCAGTCGGTAGGGCACGTTGGTCGTGGGTTCGGAGCCGACACCAATTCCACCAATCCTTCCAGTACCGTACTCTCCTCGGGCTGTCCACCGTAGCAACCGTCGTAATGGCACAGGTGAGCTTCGAGGCCCGCCGCTTGCGATCCAATCGGCAATGACCCGCTGTAACGGGTATATACGACTAGCGTGGACCTTGGACCCTGGAACGTGTATGAAGCTGACATTAACGCCAAATCCAGAAGTATGAATGGCCCACGGCAACAGCGCGAGGGAAAGCATAGCTGTGTTGCCGTGGTTGTTCATGATCAGATAGGAGATGACAAGACTAAGCGGTGAAATAATAATTAGCTAATTACAATGAGTACGTACACTACGAAACATTTCATAAAATAAGAGTGAAGGTGAAATGAAATATACTATAAGGTGAATCTATATTACAATAATACAATTACAAGCCACTTACCCAATGCTGGGGTTGAATATTTACTAAATTAAATAACTTTAAGTTCGTATAAAAGTGCAATTACGTCACTGGTATAACTGACGGCAATCATGTACAATATAATTTAATTTTATAAGGATCGTACTGACACACGTTCGCCTTGAGAGCGCTCGGCTGTCTCTGGTTCAGACGGTGGTGGCGCGGGGTGCGCCGGGGCATCGACGAGAACAATAGAAGCGATAAGAGTGGTACTTAAAATGACGCTAATTTATTTATACTTGCGTCTTCATTTATTATGGGAATATTTAATTAAAGAAAGTAAACAATTTCAGATTTTAGTTATCATTTCATAATTCATGTAACGTATAACGTTACAAGATATAGATAATGCAGACAAAATTCTGAAATGTAGTTAAATGCACCCAATTCACTGTTATATCACATAACACTGAATTGGGTGCATTTTGTCATTCTGCCAAAATTCCCAAAGAGGGCATGACTTTGATATCAGCACCAAATCATGCTAACGACTGACTGAAAGACGAAGACTGAAGACGTGAATAATCACTATATAATTCGACACTGGCACAATAGCTCATATTATTGTAGCTCATTGCCATTAAATAAGAAGACGAAGAACCATAAACAAAAGTATATAAGCGTTGGTGTGACTCTGTGTGTGTGTGCGTGCGTGCGTGCGTGCATGCGTGCGTGGGTGCGTGCGTGCGTGTGTGCGTGCGTATGTACGTGCGTGCGTGCGTGCGTATGTACGTGCGTGCGTGCGTGCGTGCGTGCGTGTGTGTGTTTAGCAACGGAATGGTAGCATGCGTAATGCTTTTTTAATGAATTTAATGTATTTCTTACCCATTATTATATGAAATTTCAGTTTTGTGCACTTCTTCTCATTATATACTTTAACTGTGCCAAATTTCATACTTGTCCATCCATATAATTTTCTTAAAAAGGAGTACAAAGTTTTTGCTTGTTGTTTCGTATTAATAAGAATAAATCTAATATCTATATAATAAATCTTCTGTCCCAGTGTTTGTAATTGAACGCCTTCTGAACGGCTGGACCGTTTTTGATGATTTTTGTGCCTGTTTCGATGTATTTCTATTCTCAAGAATGGCTTATATTAATAAAACGGTAGGTGGCGCTGCGATCGATTTCAATGAGAATTCCCTTTACTCATTTTTTTAAATTTGAACATAACAACGTCTATTCCCTTGACATAATAATAGTACTTTAGTTCTTATATAAATACCAAAAATACGAATATTAATTTCATTCATATATGTATTTCAAATTAATGTTACATGTTTTCCGAGTGGTGTCGGTGTAAGCATGTTATTCATCACCCCTTATCCTACTCGTTTACGTCTTAAAAGACTACTGAAAAATATAACACGCATATAAAATCTATGCAAGAGAAAGAAGTCTCGAAATAAAATGCTGCACTAACCCGTGTGAGTAAGTAAAATTTCACTCCAATCCAGGAGAAGACTCGAGCCCAGGTATGGAACTAATATGAGCTGAAAAGATGTTACAACTTAAAGATTTACATTTTATAATATTTTAAATTGATCTTTTTTCTTTTCTGATAATACAGCTTTCAGATAATATTTAACAAACATAGTTACTTAAATTTAGCACAACAGAAATCCTACGTCAATGGTTCGTCTACAAAAATGCACCACCGTAACAAGACCTCTTACATCACTTCAACATCTCGTATTTATTTCTTTATATTGTAACATGAACTGCGGCTAGGAGCTCAAGTTGTATTGGTGTATACATGTAGGCTTTTGGGTCAGTTATGAATGAGAGCTGTGTACAAGCTTTTTTAGCTGTAACCCAGTATACCTGTGGGAGAGAAATAGATTGAGTTTTACAGAATGTAGGCACTATGAGCAAAATTTTTCCGTGAACATTTTTCTTGCTGTTGCAAGGATTTGTATTTCCATTTGTTTCTATTCGTTTCATTTGTAATGAATTTGAAATATCTTTTCGAATTTTTAAATCACTAACCTATTTTCCTTATTGGCTGTATACACAAGTTTCTTTTCAAAATATTGAATGATTTACTTTTTAGGGCGACGTACCCAAAGGATGAAAACGGGACCCTATTACTAAGACTTCGCTGTCTGTCCGTCCGTCTGTCTATCACCAGGCTGTATCTCAAGAACCGCGATACCTAGACAATTGAAATTTTTACAAACTATGTATTTCTGTTGCCGCTATAACAATAAATACTAAAAACAAAATAAAATAAATATTTAACAGGGTCTCCCATACAACAAACGGAAATTTTTTGGCCGTTTATAGATAATGGTACGGAACCCTTCATGCGCGACTCCGACTCACACTTAGCCGGTTTTTACTATACTACACCTTTCCCGTGTGGTGACCGAGTAAGAATCATTCATCACTCCCTATCTTGCCCGTCGATGTCTTATACAACGACTAAGGGATATAATAAGCATATAACATACAGTGTAAACTCTTTATAACTTCACTCGATTTAACGACAAACTCCTTAAAACATCGAAATAACTTAATTTTGGTTGGTTTTGTTTTATAATCCATACAATGATACACTCTATATAACATCACGTTCACTCGAAATAACGACGACAATACGGCAATATTTAGCATTCAGCAGTACTTTCTTAATTGCCAAAACTAGAAGAACTACAGCTGTGTACGTTCTTTGCTTTGTTGTTTTATTATTTTATTATCTAGCACGTGTTTACCTCAATTGACCTCTAAAACATTGTAAAAAAACTCTCTTTTGTTTTTTGTGTGATAAACTGGCACATGTTTACTTCGGCCCTTCGGCCACTGGGCTGTCGTTAGGTTGTTAAACGTTATCTTAATCATAGCTGTTTTTAAGTTTGTAAAATTTGCACTATATTAGTAAATAAATATTAGAATAGTAAAATAATATCGTTTTTTTTTTTCACTCCAATTAACGACAGCTCCCTATAACGTAAACAAAAAAATCACAGTCCCTTGAGTGTCGCTATATAGAGTTTACACTGTATATGCAAGAGAAGGAAACCTCAAACTAAAACCTTATACCAACCCGTCTGACCAGCGTGGTAGGTCAACTTCCTTCCCAATACGGTGGCTCGAGCCCAGTAGTGGGACGTATATAAGCTGTGATGATGATGATAATTAAACCGGTGCTCATTGGTAGACCACCTATGTTCAATAATCAATCTTTCTGCATACTCTGTTTGATATAGATATCCTCAATGTTATAATCACCACCTTTTCCAGGTGGAATATCGATTGGAATTCGTATTATGAGTTTCGTAGGAGAAAGCTTCACTGAACAACTTCACTAAACTACAAATTTTAATATCGAATCTTTTGATAAAACCGCGCGAAGCGCTTATATACAAGGTTTCAGGACATAGCCGCCGATATAACACTAATTATCGTGTCACAATAACTTTCATAATTACAATCTACGCTGCCGCTGTGCTGATGGTGAACGCTACATCACAATCTAGGCTGTGCTGTGTGGTGACTGGTACAAATACTATCAACCCTCAGATAACTCATGGATGTCGTAAGAAATTACTAAGAACTTTTTTATTGAACTAAACTAGTTAGTTTAGTTCAATATAAAAGTCCTCATGATGACATCTGGTCAACACATGAAATGGTCTGACATCTGCCCTTGGAATAAATTTCCAAGGATTGATATCAGACCGGCGGTAAGTCAAAAAACTATTGCCAAAACTTTATACAACACTAACTGATCCAACAGACGTTGTTTTGTTCAAATAAAATAAAAGAGATTCTCCTTAATATTGACAGGAGCGCCAACTACCGGGTCCAATTGTGAATTTAAATCATTCTTGAATGCCCTTGAACATATACAAAAAATTTCATCACATTAGTCCAGCCGTTTGGGAGGAATTCAGTGACATACACATGTACACAAGAAATATATATATAAAGATATACGATTGTAAAAGAGTATATATTGCGTCGACCTCAAGTAATTGGGATAAAAATAGGATATGAAAAGTAGTTAAGTCTAAATAATACTTAAATTCATTTGGTATTTTCAAAAAACTAGTGTTCACCGAGTGGTTGAAATTCGGCCATAATTCATTTAAATTATTTTTTTCTGCTACACAATTTTCTTTTAATTTTATTTATGTAGAATTGTATGATTGAGCAAGCTGTATTTCACTAATAACTAATATCTTAATATATATAAATCTCCTGTCACGATGTTTGTCCGCGATGGACTCCTAAACTACTTAACCGATTTTAATCAAATTTGCACACCGTGTGCAGTTTGATCCAACTTGAAACATAGGATAACTTACATCTTAATTTATAGTCGCAATATTATTTTATTGCAAATTATTTATCTATTATTTGACATTCACAATTATCTGTGAACTCCAATCGATTTTAACAGATGGCGATATCTGTTGACTGGATAGAGTAAGTAATTTGTGTGTGCTCAAGAGAGAGAGAATGGTTTAGATTCACAATTGGACCCGGTAGGTGGCGCTTTATTTGAACAGAACAACGTCAGTTGGGTCAGCTAGTATAAATATAAATGTCTACAAATGTCATCATAATTATGAATGAATGAGTGAATCAATTCATGATATGAATGAATGAATATCATTCAGTTCGACCAGAGATTTTAACTGTAAACAAAAGTGTATAAGCGTGGTGTGTGTGTGTGTGTGCGTGCGTGCGTGCGTGCGTGCGTGAGTGCGTGCGTGCGTGCGTGCGTGCGTGCGTGCGTGCGTGCGTGCGTGCGCGTGCGCGTGCGTGTGCGCGTGCGTGTGTGTGTGTGTGTGTGTATAGCGATTGCATTTTTAATGAATTTAATGTTCTTCTAATCCATTATTATATGAAATTTCAGTTTCATGCACTTCTCCTCATTATATACTTCAACTGTGCCAAATTTCATACTTGTCTATCCACGTAATTTTCGTAAAAAGGGGAACAAAGTTTTTACTTCACGTATTAATATATAGATATTATACACTAACTTCATCTCAGCCCACATACGTCCCACTGTCGGGCTCGGGCCTCCTCCATAATGGAAGGGTAATTGACCTACTATACCACGCTGGTCAGATGTGTTGGTATAGGGTTTTATTTCGAGTTTTCCTTCTCTCGCATAGATGCTATATGCGTTTTATATCCCTTGGTCGTCTCGTACGATCACCCACGGGTAAGATAGGGGGTGGTGAATTGTATTCTTACTCCGTCACCACACTAACTTAGCTCAAATTTATTATGCATTGAAATTCCTTCGAAAGTTATTTTGCGGATTCTATTTCCTTGAAAATGTTAGGTGTTTCGCTGTATGTAGTTGTTTATTTAGTGGGTAATTGGAACAAGTCTTGAAATGAGTTTTTGCAAACACACGGGAACGTTGCGAACTTCTCTCTCAAGTTGTCTAAGAAAGTAATCAGACTGCATTTCTCTGGATTCCTTACCATATATAAGAAATTTCTTGTTGGAAAACTGTTTTGAAGGCTTCGCTTGAGAATTACTTTCTAAATGTTGCGATCTAAAGGTGATTTAAAGCCAGTATTTATACATAAAATTTCAAAATCTCTTAAATAGAGAATAAACGTCGATTTAGTAATAATATTCATCAACATTTCAGCCTATATATGTGCAACACGTCTGAACAACGGGATATAGTGGATCAATTTCACTTCCATAGGGGAGGTGGCCCAGGCCCAACAGTGGGACGTATATAAGCTGAAATTATCATTACTTATTATAAATAAAACTATTTTTACAGATTTCATCACGTTTGTATTTGATTTTTAATTGCTCGACGTTTCGAACACTTTTCGGTGTTTATTCCGACCGTAAACATGAACGCTCAAAAGTGTTCGAAACGTTCGGCAATTAAAAACCAAATATGAACGCGATAAAATCCGTCAATATATGATATTAATAATTTATTTATAAATTATACATAAGTCTTGTATAATCATTATTCAAATCATCACGAATGGAAAGCAAAAGTGTATACGCGGATTGAATTAATGAAATTAATATCATTCCTGTTAGCATCAACTAAGTTACTGCTTACATAAGTAAGTTTTCAGTTAGCTTATATGTTAAATTTGCTTACGATACGTGAGTAGACAAAAGTACGGATAGAAAATTAATATCTCATCAACCCCTTTTTATATTATCATATTCGTAGTCAAATTTTTTCTCAGAATATTTTTAAGGTAGGTATAGCCATGTGGGCCGACCTAATGACGGTTGAAAGATTTTAGATAATGGAGAAAATATTGACGTGGATTTAGTCTTAAAATTATTATTTCATTTCATCTTATACATGTATTATTGTTGGGCTCGAGCCTCGTCTATCTTATATCTTTAAACGAGCAATTCTTGTATAAATATATATATATATATATATATTCAGGATCTCGGAAACGGCTCCAGCGATTTTGTTGAAACTTGGCATACTATAGGATTCGGGCCCAAAAAATCGATTTAGCTAGGTTTTATGTATAGAAAATGTTGTTTTGTTAGTGTTTTTGGCAGAAAATATAATGACATTAAATTTTAAAAGAATATGAATTCAAATTTTGCCATTAATGTCATGAGTTACAATAGCTCAGTGGCGAAGTAGTCAGGTTTCGTTTTATTTTTGACATCGGCGACAAACAGCGTCGGATCGAATCTCGGTGTTGTTATTATTCTCTTTTTGTAATTTTTTTATATAATTTTCATTATTTATTTTTTATTTTTTATTAATATATATCTGAATAAATTCTACAAATATACTCCGAGCGAAGCTCGATCAACCTGATATTTATAGATATAAAATTGATCAACTATAGCACGCTGTTGAAACGTGATGGTTATTATTATTCCAAATTTTCTTTCTCTTGCATAGATGTTATATGCATATTTTAACCGTTAATCATCTTTTGCGATACGCCATACCACGGATAAGATAAGGGATAATGATTTGTATTATTACTCCGTCACCACAAGGAAAACTTTACTATTTCAAGTAAAATTATCACTCATTTAAATATGGTGACAAAGTAAGAATACAAATTCACCATTCCCTATCATACCCGTGGATGTCTAAAAGACGAATGAGAGAGTAATATGCATCTAACATCAGAAATAAAACTCAAATAAACGCCTATACTAACCTATCATTGTTCCGTGTTGTGACGGAGTAAGAATACAATTCACCACCCCCTCTCTTGCCCGTGGGTGTCGTAAAAGATGACTTGGATACAATATGCATATAACATCTATGCAAGAGAAGGAATACTCGAAATAAAACCCTATATCAATCTGCTTGACCAGCATGATCAGTTTCCCTCCTATTGTGGAGGAGGCTCGAGCCCAACAGTGGGACGTATATGAGCTGTGATTATGATGATGATGATAACTATCCCATCTGATCGACGTGGTATAGTATGCCAATTACCCTTGTATATGAGCTGAGATGATGGAAATGATGATGATGAGAATTTACTTAATTTAGTACTTCGTCGGTTGCATAGATCGTTAACATAAAAAGAGACTTACAGGCAAATTTTAACAATAATTTAATTAACTACCTTTTACACCGGCAATATAAGTCGCAATGAATCCATTAAGAAAATTAATGGCCTCGTTTACCAATTCGTTCCTTCATATAAATTAAAATAATAATATTTAATAATATTATTTAACACCGCCCTTTTCGTCAAACCGTACGCATGTTCCAGCCATTTATTCGCATATTTAATGGCTGAACATATTTTCAATTAAGACGAGAATCTAATTAAATCGCGAAAGGAGCTTGTTTTCGACTTATACAACTTAGTCGACGCGTGGTAACACATATGATGAGACCAATTTAATAAGGCCTCCCTCAACTCTTAACTGTAACCAAATTACGTTATTAAAAGTGTGAATTATATAAGGCTCATGGATCAAGTGGTCTGGTCGTGTGCGATTTGGCGGGAATACAAACGGTCCCACTTAAAACTTTTATGGGTTCCGTATAAATTCCATTAAGGTTTTATGGTTTTACATTTTAAACAGATGTTTTATACAAAATTCACGTACGTAAATGTAACTTCAGCGAACACTGTTAATAATTGAGGTTAAGAATGAACACTTTTCATTTTAAATTGTCAAAGTTTAAACATAAAACGTACAGACAAGTGGTCACAACTAATTAAGTTATTAGATACTTGTTTTATTTAAGAAACTATTATAATTTGTAATATAATCGCAATATAAATCTTTGTCTTTAAATAAAAATTTCTTGCGTGCGTGTACGTCACTGAACTCCATCTAAACGGCTAGACTGATGTTGATGAAATTTTTTGTGTGTGATCAAGGGGATTTGAGAATAGTTTAGATTCACAATTGGACCTGGTAGATGGTGCTTTAATTTTTTTTTTTTTTATTGCAAACGGTAGCAAACGAGCAAACAGTACACCTGATGATAAGTGTTGCTGCCGCTCATGGACCTTTACAAGGCCGTTGCCTACCGCGAAGAAAGCGAAGGGAGTGTGAATGCGTGCATTGAGGCTCAGTGATACCAAGGGCACCTCCAAAACCCTCCACATGCAATCACCCTCAGAAAGTTGGGCTTCCAGCTCTCTCGCTCACCGGACGAAGCGCAGTAACAAATTGCTACTACTCAGACGTCGATTTTCTGCGAGAGCATGGTACTGCCCCGGACGGACCGGCCCGCGGCTGTAGACAGATAACTGTCGACAGTGTGGTCTCTCTTACATTGGCCACACAATAAGATCCAAAAGAACTTGAATCAAAGAACATATAACTGATGTGTTCTTTGATTCAAGTTCTTATGCAGCATCGCCGTGCCGGGTCTGTAGTCTGTGAATACAGTCCGGACCATACCCGCCATAACATCAGGTTTTATATACCATAAATCCTCGCAAAAGGTCATCGAGGCTATTGCGATTAAAAAAAAAAATTTCAATAGAGAAGATGGCTGGGTACTACCATCAAGTTGGGATCCCGTTATAAACATAATTAAAAACAAAACCAGTAAGACTAGCACATAACTGTAAAACACCGTGAGCACTTATTGCATAGATTTGATCCATAATAATAATTAATTAAAGATTATTTTATAAAGCAAAAAATATTACTAAGATAAAGTCGCCTTTTAAAAATCAATACCTAATATATACCTTTTTTTTTTGGGTGTGGATTACGGTCGGTGCACTCCTCGCTCAACTCCGTCCGGGGCGACAGAGGGGTGTAAGCACGCACACCCGCAATCCACCCGTGACACGTCGCCTTCGTCGTTGGCCCGACCGCCGGGGCAGAGTGACTTGTCGGCAGTGGTCAATACCCCTTGAGGAGTACCCTCTTCCTGACCGACGTCCCTCCCTCGGGGTGGACATCGGTCTTTCCTCACGCGGTCGGCCTCTCAGCGGATGACGGACTAATACCCCGGTCCAGTCACCCGCGGCCTTGGCTAGGGCGGCATCAGACGCAAATAATTTAGCATCATGCCCTCTGAGTTTTCTTATCGGATCTTTCTCTGTGTGGCCCTTATCCTATCCAGTGGTATAGTATATTAGATTTGTTTGGTTTAAATTAATAAATTACCATAATATAATAATTATTACAATTTACTGACGAAAAGCAATATATTTTTTTCATATTGATTCATTTTTTTTTGTACTGGAAAAGTAAATTTGTATTAAAATGTGGATCAAAATTTTAGAACTAATTTCTGTAGCAGATAAATATAAATCCGTAATAACAATGTCATATTGGATGTGAGAGATCTAAGTCCGCCCATGACCATGAACGCTGAAAAATATTCAAAACGTCGGGCAATCAAAAATCAAATACAAATGCGATAAAATTCGTAGTTATAGTTTTATTTATAATGCGCAATATTCGCGTAAACATCGGCAATCATTACAAATAGTAGAATAATTTTAATAGATAATCACATTTCCTATCACTTGCATCCAACACTTTAAAAAAAAGCCTTTCAGTAGAAAATTGCAGGAAAATTTATTGATTATTAGCCTACAACCTCAGTCTTTCAAGTACTTATTTTTATTCAGTTAATAAACTAAACTTACATTGAGACATTGCTTACTTCTCTTTAATTTATTAGATATTAATTACTTTACGTGTAATATAAAACAAAGGAGGGCATAAATAATATCTAAAATTGTATCAATTAATTAAATTACATTTTTAATCAGCTACTACATTACTATACCAGCAAAACATCCAATATACTGTGAATTTTACAATACAAATTACCCACTAGAAAACTAAAAGCTTCTAGGTTAATGGTAGCTTTATTCCTAGAGCTTATATTACCGATATACCCGGTAATTTAAGCTTAGTGATTTGCATTGCAAACGCTTAGTAGCATCCATTTGTTACGATAAACATTATAGTGCTTAGTTTGTGATTCTGCTTTATATATCATGCGGTCTTCATCACGATTTCCGCTCATATATGTCTCAAGGCTGAGCTTGAGCATCCTCCACAATAAGAGTGAAATTAGCTTAGGCTGCTAAAAAAAGAAAAAGGTGAATCCCTTCTATTATGGAGGAGGCTTGAGCCCAGTAGTGGAACCTGTATGAGCTGAGATGATGTATATTTTAGAAAATTAGTTTGCTGTGGCACTGCGTGTAAATGCGTTATTTATCTCCTTTTTTTTTAAAAAAAAAGACGACATCCTGCTCTAGGGAGATAATCTTTATATTACAGGAGACTAGACAAATATATAAGTAACGGACACAAATTACATCCAGCCTCAGAACAACGGAGTGCTACGCCAGAAACCTCCGCGTGGTGTATGCAGATAGGAGGAGTGAGACGCCCATTACCACCACAGGGAACGGGGAGCCTAGTTCCCACATTACAGCCCGGCCAAGCTACTGTAAAACTGGCCCAAAGGAGAGGGATGCCTCGTCCGACAGCAGCTCAGCTGCTGGTCTGGCACTTGAGGCTCCAAGGTCAGCCGAGGGCCCGGCGAAAACAGAGGCCCGTAAAAAGAAGAGAGGAGGAAAGCCCACCCCTGCAATGGAGCGCGAAAGACGGCGCGCCGCGAAGCAGCAAAGGGCGGCAAAGAAGGCTGACGAGGGCAACGGCCCGACGACCCCGGCCGCTGCCGCCCCTAGCGCGACCCGACTGCCCGCTAGTGTGGAGGAGGTAATGGATACGGCCCACTAATGGCGGCCGAATCTTACCACCTCCTGCAGGCCAACCTCAACCACGCCGCCGAGGCACAGGACGTTTTCCTGCAAGCCATGGCGGAGTGGTTGATCGGTGCAGCCGTAGCCGCGGAGCCGTACGTGGTGCCTGACCGGCCGAATTGGCTGGGCAGCAGTGACGGCTCTGTGGCAATCGTCGCCTCCACGTCGTGGCATTCCCCGCCTTTGTTGCTCAAGGACAGGGGCGACGGGTATGTCGCGGCGGAATGGGGAGAGGTTACGCTATTTGGTGTTTACTTCTCCCCGAACAGGAGCGCGACGGATTTCGGGGCCTTCCTCACCATCCTGGGGGCCTCGATACGGCGACTGGCACCGCGCCAAGTCTTCGTTCTGGGGGACTACAACGCCAAGTCCACGGCGTGGGGGTCCCCCAGGACGAATGACCGCGGGCGGGCGGTCGAAGAGTGGGCGGCGGCACTGGGTCTCTGGTTGCTGAACAGGGGCTCGGTGCAAACGTGCGTGCGGCAGCAGGGCGGGTCGATAGTGGACTTGTCGTTCGCTAGCCCTAATGTCGCAGCACGTGTGAGGAGCTGGTGCATCCAGGAGGAGGTTGAGACCCTATCCGACCACCGATACATCCGGATAGAGGTCACCCGGACCCTCCTGCAGCCCAGCAGGGGTCACACGGTGGACAGAGCTCCCGCGTTTCCGCGGTGGGCTGTGGGTCGATTGGATCGGGACCTGTTGGCGGAGGCAGCCATCGTTCAGTCGTGGCTGTCCTCACCGCCCAAGCCGGACGGGGTGGATGCCAAGGCTGGCCGCATCCGCTGTGCGTTAACGCAGATCTGCGATGCCGCCATGCCCTGTGTGCGGCGTCTGCCCCCGAAGAGTGCGGTCCCCTGGTGGTCCCGAGAATTGGCGGACCTTCGGGCCGCGTGTATACGTGCCTGGAGGGCCTACACCTGCAGCCGAGCGCGTCACCGCGACGCTGAGCGGGAGGGCCAGCTGTACGAGGCTTACCGCAGTGCGCGGTCTGCCTTCAGGCTGGCCGTCTGTACCGCCAAGGACGATAGTCGGCGAGAGACGCTGGACAGTCTCGAGCGTGACCCCTGGGGTCGCCCCTACCTCGCGGCGCTGAACAAGCTCCGCGGGCGGGCCCCCCCCCCCTCACCAAGACTCTCCAGCCCAGCCTCCTCACCAGAGTTGTTGAGGACCTCTTGCCACGGGGGGCGGAGCACACGCCCCCGGTCATGGCTTCGCCGGACAGCGACCGGGAGGCCGACGATGAAAGTGTTCCGCCCATCACGGTGCCGGAAATGGGGGCGGCGGTGGCGCGTATGCGAGTCAAATCCACCGCCCCCGGGCCCGACGGTATTCCGAACCGTGTGCTGGCCCTGGTCCTTGAGCACCTGGAACCACGCCTCAGGGGACTGTTCGACGCCTGTTTGACGTCCGGGCAGTTCCCTAGGTGCTGGAAAGAGGGGAGGCTGGTTCTCCTGCCGAAGCCGGGACGGTCTCCCGAGTCGGCCTCGGCCTATAGACCCATCGTGCTGCTCGATGATGCGGGCAAGCTGCTGGAGAGGGTGTTGGCTGCCCGCATCGAGCGGCACCTCGTCGGGGTCGGGCCCGATTTGTCGGACGCCCAGTTTGGTTTTCGGAGAGGGCGTTCGACGATCGCGGCCCTGCTGTGCCTGAAGGCCGTGGTAGCGGAGGCCGTCACCGGCGGAGGAGTCCTGTTGGCGGTGTCCCTGGACATCCCCAACGCCTTCAACAGTCTGCCATTCAGCTGCATCAGGGAGGGGCTGAGGTATCACGTGGTGCCCGTGTACCACAGGCGGCTGGTGGCAGACTACTTGGAGGGGCGCAGCGTCCTCTACGTTGACCGAGTAGGGGACGTTGTGCGAACGCCCATGACGTGCGGTGTCCCGCAGGGGTCGGTTCTGGGTCCGACCCTGTGGAACATCGGCTACGACTGGGCGTTGAGAAGAAGCCTCCCATCCGGGCTGGGTGTAATTTGCTACGCCGACGATACACTCGTCACAGCCCGGGGTGGGACGCTAGAGGAGGCGGCACGCCTGGCAACTCTCGGCACCGAGGAGATTGTCAGGCGGATCGAAGCGCTGGGGTTGAGGGTAGCCCTGGAAAAGACGGAGGCCCTTTTGTTCCATGGCCTCCGTACCGTTGGACCTCCCGCCGGCGCTTCGATCACCGTGAAGTCGGTCACCATCAGCATCCAGGCCCACATGAAGTACTTGGGCCTGGTGCTCGACGGGCATTTTTGGTTCCGGGAGCATCTCCATCGATTTGTTCCCCGGCTTGTCGGCGCGGCGTCCGCCCTTTCACGGCTGATGCCGAATGTGGGCGGACCCAGTGCTACGTGCCGACAGCTGTACGTGGGGGTGATCCGGTCGATGGCCCTGTATGGCGCACCGGTGTGGGCGGAGTCCCTGACTGTCCGTCTTAGGGCCCTCCTGTGGCGACCACAGAGGGTCATGGCGATCAGGGCCATACGGGGTTACCGCACGGTGGCGACGGAGGCAGCGTGCCTCCTGGCCGGAACTCCCCCGTGGGACCTGGAGGCGGAGATGCTCGCCGACATTTATCGGCGGGTGTCGGAGACGCGCGCCCGCGGCGGCATGGTCTCCAACAAAGAGATCACCGCCTGGCGGGTCGACGCCCGCTGAGAAGTCATTGCCCGTTGGGATACATCGCGACGGAGAAGGTCCGGTATACTACACAGATCTCGTGGCTTCGGAGGCGAACTACCGGCAGTTACGGGAATTCGCGCACGCCTGGTACAATGCCCGCTGGCTTGAAGACCAGGTTGGCAGGATAAGCCAAGATGGCAGCCAGAGTAGCGGGTAAATGTGGCCAGCTAGCAGGAATACCGCGGACGACGAAGTTCGTACCGTGTGCTGTCCGCCCTAGTTATACAGGGAGAAGGACACAGGGCAAAGGATGAAGGAAGTTAAATAACTTGTAGAGATTCAAGAAGCATGTGCATACTTACGCAAAGAGCATGGTATGCACATGTATCTCGAAGATTCGGCCTGTATGACCAAGATGTCGAAAAGGCCATGGGTGGTTGGAGGGATTTGCCCGTTGGGCAGTCCGGCTGGAGAGTCCTCGGTACGGTGTCAGGACCGTCGAGGCCCTCCGGCCGGTGCTGATGGAGTGATTGGAGCGGACACACGGGGTGCTTTCCTTCCGACTGGTGCAGGTGCTGACGGGGCACGGTTGCTTCGGGAAGTACCTGCACAAGATTGTCAGGAGGGAGAGCACACCGTCCTGCCGGCAGCACACTCCTCGAGCGTGTGCCGGCGCAGCACACGCTCGAGGAGTGTGCTGCATGGGAGGGGGATCGCCGTGAACTCGTCGCAATTATCGGTGCCGACCTGGCGCTGCCAACCATCGCCAGGGAGATGCTCGTCAGCGTCAGGAACTGGGACGCGGTCGCCGCCTTCTGTGAGGCCGTAATCTCACGGAAGGAGGCGGTGGATCGTGTGCGAGTAGAGCTCCTATTCGGCGACACGTTCCGCCGCCGGCGACTCGGGCGGCGCAGGCGCGAGTATCTGCGCCTAATGCCGCCCTAGCCGAGGCCGCGGGTGATCGGACCGGGGAATCGTTCGTCACCCGCAGAGAGGCTGACCGCGCGACGGCGACCGACGTTCCAGGACGTCGAGAGGTGAGGTTACCCGAAAGGGTATTCCGTCGGGCCGACCACTGACGACAAGTCACATCTGCTCCGGTGGTCGGCCCAACAACGAGGTGACGTGGGTAGGGGTGGGTTATGGGCCCGCGCGCCGTCCTTTCATCGCCCCGGACGGATTGGACCGCGCGTGCGCTTACCATGCCCACCCATAAAAAAAAAAAAAAAAAGACTCAGAACAACAGTTTGTTGATTTTGAAGTCTTTAGAATCAAACGTACGCATTTTATTATGAATATGTTTTAAAACGTATGTAACGTGACTAAATTTTCACATATCCATTCGTATATCCACGTCATGTCTTGGATACGCCTCTTCTTGAAGGGAAATAATGCCAAAACCACTTAGCAGGTGAGTTGGCTTTCGTTTTTGATGGTATGAATATGATGCCCAAGGGCGATTGACATCAGGTAGACGGTCGTTTATAAAACTATTGCCAAAACTTTACAAAGAAGACATTATATGATGTCGACCCTATGTATTTGGGATAAGAGTAAGATGATAATGATGACGAGGACAAGGTGTTATGAATATATTTCTTTATTTTTTTATTTAAAAAGCAATATCTTATTTTCAAGAATTAATGTTTGTATCGTAAAGATCTTCTAGTATGTTCTATACAAATAAGGAAAATAAATCGTGTCAATTTAGGGAACTCGCAGTTCGATTATGAGTCTCATATGTACTCGATAGGGGTAATCTGTAGTTAGACCTTCACACCTTCTATGCCTCTTAACGGACTGTTCTAAGGCGAGCATAGTACCACATTCCTCTAGTATGTTTAGTCACCACAAAGTAAAAACTGATTATCTACATCAAATAAATAACAACGCATAACAAAGTTGACTCCCCAGAAAAGTATTCTCACAGTTTATTTAGACGACTCATTGTATTCATTCACTGGAAGAAAGTATTATTTTGTAAATAAACAAAGGCATTGTGGAGTTAGCCAAAGCGGTAGTTAATGATACGTCGCAAGTAGATATGGACGGCAAAAAATGGCTTATATTATTTTTATTATTTGCTCCTGTTTTAATTGTAAGTGGAATATAATTATTGTCTTTTTATATGCAAAAAAGCAGCTTCTATAGTCCAGTGAAATTAGTGCGTTATTGCGATCATAGATTCAAATACTGAAACAAACAAGAAGTATTCATCGACAGTATCACCATTATGGCCTTTCGCCGTCCACAGCTCGTCGTAGACTTCACTCACGTTACGCTACAGAATGTGGTCCTGTCCGCCTGCATCCAACGGCACCCAGCAACTTTCAACAGGTCGTCGTCTACCCGATGAAAGACATCTTACTGCGTCCTCTGATACGTGGTCGCCACTCGAGAAGCTTTCTTCCCCGTGGTTGTGGTTTCGTCGAGTCATGCGACTTGCCCATTCACTTTATGCGCTCTAATTCTTCGTGTATGTCGGTTATACCCGTTCTTCTGCGGATTGCCGTATTTCGGATTTTATATGGAAGTATCAACTCTATTCGTTCTGACAAAAAACAATGCAAGTTTAGTGTGTCATCACACCTCACCTATTAGAATCGCTTAACTAATCGCCAGTAGAATAGACACCACTTTCCTGCGAAAGCCATATCTGAGATCGTTGATTCACCTGTCAAGCGTAGTGATTATGATATTAATCACCACCTATAGAGGAACCTATATTCAATGGTGGATATCAATAGGCTGATGATAATGATGATGATGAGAACCTCTCTAAAATGCGACCGAAATAATTATGTTTAAACTTTATGTTACACATAAATATTTCGGTCACATTTACAAATATGATTATTATAGGAAGCTTGGCGATCTCGAGAGGATAGAAAAGATATTAGAGAGTTACCTGAAAGAAGAGACTTCCGACGAGGGATTCATTATCATTCTAAGCGTCATATGCTTCCAGAAAATGAACCTAATCAGAGGAGAGTCACCACGCAAAAAACTAGAGATACTAGAAAAATGGCTAAAAAGGTATGGTGATCAACATCGCTCTCTTTTTCTATTATCTTATATATTAAACATAATTATATAAGTATACTCATCTCATATATTTTTTCTTAATGCCTAAGAAGGGTTCTTTTTTATTCCTCTGGTGGCAAACGAACAAGCAGCAAACCTGATGGTAAATGATACTGTGGTTTGTGGACCTTTGCAATAGCAAGGGCATACTTAAGTAGCTACCTACCGTGAAGAAAATGTTGTTCTTAACCCTAGAGCTCGGGGAACTCAGCAGCAGGTAGTTCATTCCAGATCTTGCACGTATATAAAGGAAATGATCTCTAAACATAAGGGCACATGCTCGAGGGGTATGCTGCGTGGGAGGGGGAGCGCCGTGAACTCGTCGCGTTTATCGGTGCCGACCTGGCGCTGCCGACCATCGCCAGGGAGATGCTCGACAGCGTCAGGAACTGGGACGCGGTCGCCGCCTTCTGTGAGGCCGTAATCTCACGGAAGGAGGCGGTGGATCGTGTGCGAGTGGAGCTCCTATTCGGCGACACGTTCTGCCCGTCGGCGACTGGGGCGACGCAAGCGCCGCGCCGTCCTTTCATCGTCCCGGACGGACTGGACCGCGCGTGCGCTTACCATAGCCTACCCATAAAAAAAAAACCTAAGGGTAAGGTTTATTAAGTAAAAGACCTTTAAATAGATATATTCAGTTAACATACTGCTCAATATGTTATGTTTATAGACTATATCAATATAGTTTTAAAGAAATCTCAGGTTGAAAAACGGCTTCCATCCTTTTACACTTCTGCATTGCTGGCCCAAATACTCATGTTGTCATCAAAATATTTACATTAAACAAATGAACATAACAAAATAATAGCAATTACATAGCATTCGATTTTAAATAAACTATAATAATTATTAAAGACTACATTTCTACATGTTTAATTATAATACTTATTGAAATTTCATTTAATTGACAGCCTTCAGGACATCTAGCACCGCTTGAAGAAGATGATATAGATAATGACGAGGTTGTATCAGTAGCAATTGGTCCACCGCCGATACGTCCAAAATATGACAAAGCGCACTGGAAGCATCCTCCTAAGACTGTAGCTAGTAATAACGCTACTAATAGTACAGCAACTAATCTCGTCAAAGATGTTCTCATACAACTTGGAAGAGATTTGCTCTCAAGACAAATCAGCGAAGATTTTATATTTGGCCAATACGTCGGCAACGCAATGAAAAATCTAACAGCTGATTTGAAATTAAGGATGCAACATGAAATCCTTGAATTGATAGTAAAATATCAGAGATTTAATCGTGGTGAAATACCAAAATTATCTGAGGAGAAACCTTCCAGTTCAAATCCTCTCAATGCACCAATGATCCCTAAAGAATTAAAACCAGACAAGAAGTTCATTCCAGCTAATGAAACTGAAGATACGTGGCCGGACTTTTCAAATCTAGAGAAAATTGTTGGTTAATTTTTTAACTTGCCATATTAAATTTTTAACTGTGAACCGAATATTTGTTATTTTATTTTACACGTATTCTATATTGCAATTAGCTGAGGAATTCCATTTTTAGGGTATCAAAATATGGTAAGTTTAATAGAATTTTTTATTTAGTATTTATTTCTTTCTCCTCCTTTCGTGTGGTTGATCAGCGTAGCAACAACAGCAACCCGATTGATCAGCGCAGTATAACAAGTCAATTTGCCCCCAAACCATTGTGGAAGAAGCCTGAGCTGAGCAGTAGGACATATGCGCTGTGCTGATAATGATGATGTTTTTAACTGTGTGTGATTTAATTATCCATGTAATGAAATCAAAATAATATATATTGCTACATCTTCCACTCCTGCGAGTATAGATAGCAAATCATATAAATGGAAGAACAAAAACTCGAAATAGATTCCTAAGCCAATAAGCTATCCGTCATATCACAATAAGCCAATTATTATTTGATTATGACGAAGGCTAATGCAATCCAAAACAATAACAAAGTGCTAAAGATCATGATCTATTTTAATCTTAGTAATCTTCCAAGTTCCAATATTTGTTACCCCCAAAGATTATAATCCAATTTATTACTAAAATCCTTAATGACAGGGGTCCAAATCTAAAATATATGTATAAGTAATGTCTGGCAATGTTTGAATTTTACTCGGATAGGGTCCAAAACCCACACACCATCTAAAGTGGGTATGTGTGAAAATATAACTAGTATAATCGCATTAACTATAATAGGATTACAGCTAGCCAGTCCTGTTGAATGAAATGTACCGGTTAAAGCCATTTTGATTCTATACTTGGCACAACGTTCTTTGTTTCATTTACTTTGTTTAGAGAATTGTAATGAAATCCAGCTTTTGATTTTATTTTATTTACATATTTCCGTGGATTTTCATCTCAACTTTCATGCCACTTATGGGCTAGAGTTTTCTCCGTTATGGGGTGGATATTTAAACTATTATACCGTGGTCAGATGAGTTGGCAATGCATTTCATTTCGAGTGTTGCTTCTCTGGCATCGAAGTTATCTACATATTATATTCCTTAATCGCGTTTTACGACACTCCCGAGCGTGTAAACACGTCGAATCATGTGTTGAATCATATGTTGTCTCACGAATATCTATAACAATCGGTGTTTTTTAATGGTAATACACATTTTCAACATTTAGCAGCATCTAAACTAGCACTCACACTGCATTTCATACAAACTGAAATCTGAAATTGAATCCCACAAATTTAATTAGAAAAGATTATGTTATAAATTTAATGATTTCTGATGTTTACGCAAATATTACATCATAAATAACACACACACGTTTTTTTCGCGTCAAAAAATCAGTGGATTTTTGGTTGCCCAACATTTCGAATAATTTCAGCGTTCATGGTCACGGGCACGGAGTGTGCCATAGACAGGGCAGACAGCGATAAGTGTTCTAAACGTCGCGCAATTAAAAATCAATTGCAAACGCAATAAAATCGGTAAAAATAATTTTATATATAAGTTATAAAGACTTCTCTTTACTCTTATGTAGAATGGAGGGATTATAATTAAAATTGATTGATCAATCAATAAACAAGAAGATATCCTGTAGATGCTCTTGAAGTAAATGATCAAGACAAAATCTTCAAGTTAGCGCAGAATACCACCCTATTACTATATATAAATTGTTATAATCTTTATTACTTTGGGTTATAGATGAGGCAGTTGTTCCATAAATAAATGGTGTTCTGCCTAAAGTGATTAGATTATGAGGCCGACCATATCAATTTAGAAATAATCAAGGCTAGACAAATGATGACCTCATAATTTTTGTTATGACCTTGCCGGACCTATTTAGGCTCATTGCCAAGGCGATGTTCAACTGCCCGTAGAGTACGCAAGAAAAAAAGAACAATAATTTTGATTAATATTGCTTTGTTTGCGATTGTATATCCATTTTGGTGATATATGGATAGTATTTTTTTTTTGCACAATACCTCGCACTAAGACACACATATCCTTTTGTTTCAGGGGTAACAAATAAACACCTAGATATAATAAACATATGTGAATCGCAACTGTCTTGCATGGGGATGAAACTCACGATACTCTATATGTGAGATCAGCGTTTAGACCTCCAAAACTCTCTCCATTTAACTACCTCGAGTAAGAATTTTCAGCGAGCATTACCTAACTAAATACGAAACCAAAAATGATACTTATTTTCACAAATCATCCCAGTGCTCTAGTAATTAACTCGAGATCCCATCATCATCGTCAACATCTGAGTAGTAGCAATTTGTAACTTCCTTTCGTGAGCTAGGGCGCCAAAAGTCCAACTTTCGGCGGGTGATTGCATGTGGAAATTTTTGGCCTTGCAATTATTTTGAATTTTTCATCTCTTATTTATTTTTTTTTATTTCAGCTCATATACATCCCACTGATGGACTCGAGGCTGCTCCACAATAGGAGGGATATTGACCTTACTATAGCATGGTATACCATGCTGGTCAAACAGGTTGCTATAGGGTTTTATTTCGAGTCTTCCTTCTCTTGCATAGATTATGGATAGATTTAGATAGATATGCTTATTATATCCCTTAGTCGTCTTTTACGACATCCATGAGCAAGATAGAAAGTAGTGAATTGTATTCTTATTGCGTCACCATACGGAAATATATATTTTACTAGCTGATCCAACAGACGTTGTTCTGTTCAAATTTGTAAAAAAATAGTAATTTGAATTCTCCTTGAAATCGATTGCAGCGCCACCTACCGGTTCCAATTATTAATCTAAACTGATTGGTTTGGGTATTCTGAATGACTATTCCGATGGATATGAGAATTCATATCCATCGGTATGACCTCAAAAAATCTAAATTGGTCCAGCCGTTTAGAAGGAGTTCAATTATAAACACACGAACGATACGATTTATATATATAAAGATAGAAAAGTTTATATAATCGAAAAAAAAGATTACATTAGAAAAGTATATATAAACGTTTAGTTTTCTTAAATTTTCAAATTTTCTGCGCAAATTTCTTATTTTTTTCCCGTAAAGGCCTTTTTTAAAATATAAAAAAACAAAAAAAAAGATGGACTAAATCGGTAAAGTCGTTCTCAATTTATATTATTGTCCTGCCCGAACAGCGGCCGATACAACTTACCGGGTCCAATTGTGAATCTAAACCATTCTCGAATCCCCTTGAACACACACAAAAAATTTCGTCAACATCGGTGCAGTTATTTAGGAGGAGTTCAGTGACATACACACGTACTTACGCTAGAAATTTATATATAAAGATAATATATGTTACATGTATCCTTTAGTCATCTTTTGCTAAATCCACATGTAAAAAAAAAGTGAGCCGTCGCTTAGGACGCCTGACAGATGTGAAACATCGAAACTATTTTGTACGAGTAGAGACACGGTATCGAATATAAAGTATCGATATTGAACTCATGAATAGTATCGAAAGATAAGTAACGTACTGTTTAAAGTATCGAGTACTTTTATTTACGTTATCTTTAGGTATCGAGTACTTTTCTTTCGATACCGATACTTTTGTATTCGATATTTTAGTCAATAAGTACTTTTTGGTAGGTATCGTATCGAATAAATTATCCATTTTAAAACCGACTTTACGACTCATATTTATGGTAACGTCATTTAAGTATAAACGAAATGAACCTTCTAAAACGTAGCTTGAAATAATTTGCGATTTATAAACCAGAAATAGCGGCATCTATCGAGCAAACGACCAACTCTAAGCTACAATATATTTTATAAAGAACTCTCTAATCCTGTAATGATAATAAGACAAACTGTTTAAAGTGAGTCAAAATCCAATTCTTAAGGAGTTGGTGACATACAAACAAATAAATACACAGCTGAAACTAATAAAAGCCTATAAAAAATAAAATCCTTTCATCCGTTCACAGACATTCTTTCCGCACGAAGAGTGTGATTTAGGAAACAGAAATGGCGGCATTTATCGAGCTAACGACCAACTCTCAGCTTCAATATATTTAATAAAGAAATTTTTAATCCTTTAATGATAATAAGACAAGCTATTTAAATAATTTTAACGTCATTGGTCCTCCTTAAATTTTCAACTTTTAAATATAATTTGACTGTTTAAAGTGAGTCAAAATCCAATGCCTATGAAGTCGGTAATATACAAAGAAATAAATATATATACACCTGAAACTAATAAAAGCCTATAAAAAACGGTTCTCCAGTTTTCGTAGCTGAACGTAAACTAAATACCATACCTACTGGTATATTTATATTACTAAGTTAGAGAATTTTACATTAATTTATAAAACAAGTATATATGCATAAAAGAACATTAGATTACGACAGGAACTAATACGATAAAACTAAGGCATAAAGTATTACTAAAATATCGCGATTTTGTTCCAAAAAATGATGATTTTTATTCAATAAACATTTATTTTCATTAATATACATTATAAGTAACAATTTACTTTGAGTTCACTAGATGGCGTTGTACAAAATTTTAAATCGCACCATGGTTTCGTTACAAAAATGTAGCTATATGCATCCAAATATTTATTTAATGTTTAATTAATAAGGGACCGCGAGGCGTGGCGTTAAACGCCACGCGACGATCACGGTCACCCTCGCCTATAGATGTTTCATATCCAAAGAGGGTAGTGAAATATATTCCTCCTTCATCATCATACTAAAACATTTTTAACATATTTTTTAAACTAAGATCAAGCGTTGTTAAAAATTCACACTAAGGCAGGTGTTTACATAATTACTGGCTTTGCATTTATGAGAGTAACAGAGTATAGAGAGTTCTAACTAATGGCTTAAAAGACTTGCCCTGTTATTTTATACTGATTCTACGCTTTTACATAAATTGCTTCACAGGTTAAAATTTGGTTACTTTTGAATGTGAAGGCGTATTTAAGCGTCAAATTAAGCGAGATAATCATAAAATTAAAAAATACGTGTACAAATAAATTGAATTGATTTCTTTGTAATATCAATTACAGTCTTTTAGTGAATAACACGATCTTTTGAGACTTTCCGTTGATAGAGTAAGAATACAATGCACCCAGTATCTTGCCCATGGGTGTCGTAAGAGACGACTATGGAATATAATATACATTTAACATCTAGGCAAGAAAAGGAAAACTCAAGATAGAACCCTATACCAACCCATCAGGATCGGACCGGGGAATTGTCCGTCACCCGCAGAGAGCTTGACCGCACGACGGCGACCGACGTCCCAGGACGTCGAGAGGTGAGGTTACCCGAAAGGGTATTCCGTCGGGCCGACCACTGACGACAAGTCACATCTGCTCCGGTGGTCGGCCCAACAACGAGTTGACGTGTGTACGGGTGGGTTATGGGCCCGCGCGCCGTCCTTTCATCGCCCCGCACGCACTGGGCCGCGCGTGCGCATCCCATGGCCCACCCATAAAAAAAAAACCAACCCATCAGACCAGTGTGGTATAGGTCAATTGCCAATAATGGGACGTATGTACATATATGCTGTGTGGTAGCGGCTTCGAATACTACCAACCCTTGCTTTGCTCGTGGGTGTCGTAAAAGACGACTAAGAGCCCTAGATTGACCCGGACCAACTCCATCTGGTACCATTTGGGTCAACAATTACATTCCCAAGGAGGGTTGACGTCAGGCAGGCGGCTGGTCATAAAAGTCATTGCCGAAACTTTTTGCAATATGTCAAAACAGATGACATATTGCGTCGACCCCAAGTAATTGGGATAAGAGCAAGATGATGATGATGTACATATATTGAGCTGTAATAAATAAATGAATGAAACCTACAATATTACGTGCTTATAATGTACTATAGACATATATATATTACAAATAGATACAGGTAGACAGCTATAAGCATGTCGGTGACGCAAACCTGTAAGATTTTCCCCTCCCAAAATGTGTCCAACGCGGCTAAAGATGCTTTCCCTTTAATAACATGAGTAATATTACTGATATACTTCTGCATATAATACAACTAGCAGACCCGGCCACGCGTTGCTGTGGCTAATGTTTTTGTTATATTACGTTTTATTAAACTATTTAAGTGGAACTGTAGGAAAACATCTGTCATGGAGGTCGTCATATTTTTTTACAAATGGCATCTATGTAAAAAAGCAAGTTAAAATCGTATATGACACGTTTTGAGGTTTGACATAGCAGCGCCATCTATTAATTAATTACTCAATCCAGTTAACAGATATCGCCATCTGTTAAAATCGTTTGGAGTTAACAGATAATTGTGAATGTCAAATAATAGACAAATAATTTGTAATAAAATAATATTGCGACTATAAATTAAGATGTAAGCTATCCTATCTTTCAAGTTGGATCAAACTGCACACTGTGTACAAAGATTAAAATCGGTTAAGTTGTTTAGGAGTTCATCGCGAACAAACAACGTGACACGTAATTTATATATATTAAGATTATGGGTACTTTTGGGCCGGAGTCCGTATGTGGGGTCATTTAGTTTTTAAGTTTGACTTGTGACTTCATTTTTACTTAACATATTTAATTATAAAATAATACTATAAATATTATATAAAAACTATTTAAAATCTAATCCGTGTGGTGACGGAGTAAGAATATAATTCACCACTCCCTATCCTGCCCGTGGATGTCGTACAAGACGACTAAGGGATATAATATGCACATAAGATCTGTGCAAGAGAAGGAAAACTCGAAATAAAACCCTATACCAACATGTCTGACCAGCATGGTATAGTAGGTCAAATTCCCTCCCATTGTGGAGGAGGCCGGAGCCCAACAGTGGGACGTATCTGGGCTGCGATGATGATGATGAACTATTTAAAAGACGACAATAATAATAATGTAAATGAATAAATATCATATTACTTAAGATTATTATATGCTTATTATTAAAAGGTCTTATAAACTAGGCGGCTACGTCATATAAATCCTTACATGCGCGTTCTATACTAACTATATACATCTACATCGTCTATCTACCTATATATATCCTTACTAATATTATAAATGCCAAAGTGAGACTGTTTGTTTGGTTGTTTGATTGACACCGAACCGATATCAATAATTCTTTCACCAACGGAAAGCTATAATATCAGGCAGTAATATAGGCTATATTTTATCCTGGTATCCCCACGGGAACTGGAACTACGCGGCTAAGGTGACTGAATCCGAAGCGAAGCGAGGGTGGGTTGCTAGTATATATTATATAAATATGATGATATAAGAGCCAATACTTTATCGAGAAATTAAAACAGTAGCAAAAAGTATACAGAATCTCATTCAGAATATATCAGTGAATTGAGTTAATAAAAAGGCAATAAAAATATTTTATGTTTCAAAATTTCGACTTGTCGCCTTAAATTCAGCACTTAAGTATTCAGGTCTGATGAATTTTTCTCGCCAAAGAATACTATTTCTCGCTTTGTGTAAGAATAAATGATATGCAAATGTGAATTAAAATAATTCAGATACTTTTGACTTTTGCGGTGTTCGTGTTTTATTACGGTGGTACTTTCTTTGTCTAGCTTTCCCCATTTCAGTGATTTTATAGTTATTGTTATGCCTAGTTTATTCATACAAAAAGTTAACAAAATAAATAAATATATATTTTTATAACCGTTAAAGCTTCTAAGCTAGATTGCTACGTTGGCTTAATAGCAAATGTACTACTGCAGACTCCGAGTCCCAAATTAGATCTCATCTTCTTGTTCTCTCTACACATACACCTCATTTTTGAGGAGTTCCTTCTATAAATGATGGAAATTTAATCGGTAAAAGATTTTATTTAGATTTTTTTTTTAATCACTCAAGCTATTTTTACGACATTCACGGGAATATATGTGATGACACATAAGGACCACACTGGCGACAGTTGTCTGTCTGCAACCGAATCTTCCAGGGTAGTACCATATTTCGGGCTGACTACTAACGACAAGTCACCCTGCTCCAGTGGTCGGCCCAACGACGAAGGCGACGTGGGTACGGGTGGGCTATGGGCCCGCGCGCCGTCTTTCCGTCGCCCCGGACGGAATGGACCGCGTGTGCGCTTACCATGGCCCACCCATAAAAAAAGGGTAGTACCATATTCTCGCATAAAACCGGCGTCTGAGTAGTAATAATTTGCTACTGCATTTCGGTCAGTGAGTGAGAGCGCCGGAAGCCCAATTTTCTGAGGGAGTTTGCGTGTTCTTGGTGATGCGTTCAGTATCAGTAGTTCGGTTACTTCATTGCACGCATTACACTCACATTTTTCAAGGTAAGCAGCGCCCTATCAAAGGTTTATGTGCGGCAGTATAAGTTACAATTAAGTGTGCTATTTGCTCAAAATATATATTATAACTAGCCGACCCAACAGACTTTGTTCTGTTCAAATCTGTAATAAAATAGAAAATTGAATTCTCCTTGAAATCGATCGCAGCGCCACCTGCCGGTTCCAAATATTAATCTAAACCGAATGATTTGGATGTTCCGAATGGCTATTCCGATGGATATGAGAATTCATATCCATCGGAATGGCCACAAAAAATCATCAAAATTGGTCCAGCCGTTTAGAAGGAGTTCAGTTATAAACACGAACGATACGATTTATATATATAAAGATAGAAAAGTCTATATAGTCGAAAAAAAGGTTACATTAGAAAAGTATATATAAACGTTTAGTTTTCTTAAATTTTCAAATTTTCTGCGCAAATTTCTTATTTTTTTTTCCGTAAAGGCCTTTTTTAAAATATTAGAAAACTTAAAAAAAAAGATGGACGAAATCGGTAACGTCTTTCTCAAGTTATGTTGTTGTCCTGCCCGAATAGCGCTACCTACCGGGTCCAATTGTGAATCTAAACCATCCTCGAATCCCGTTGAACACACACAAAAAAATTCGTCAATATAAGTCCAGCCGTTTAGTAGGAGTTCAGTAACATACACACGTACGCTAGAAATTTATATATAAGATAATATTTGCAACAAAGATAAAAAAAAATATTACTAAAGTATCTGAAATAAATTCATTGTTCGACTAATCGTGTATAAAAGTTCAGCATGATATTGGATCCTGAATCTGTTCGAAGTTTGCTGTCACATTGAGTTCCAGTTTGTTTTCTAATCCGCTTTATCTGTTTATCTTGGACCTTACCAACTTTTCTCGCTTTCTTGATTATCTATTTATTGGAAACATAAGTAATTTACCTTGAAAGTTGATTTATAAGTAATTTAACAGTTTGTTTAAGTTCGATGGATATCTTTATATATTTTCGTTTACTAAACACTTATTCACCCAATGTAAAAGAGATAAAAATGTTTTAAATATTCGGTCACGCTGGTCATGAACTTTATAATTATAATTTTTAACAAAAAGAAAACCGACTTCAAACAGTAAACTAAAAAGCAACAAGGTTTCCCGTGTAATCATCATCGTTAAAGTAAACGTATTGTTGCAACAACGGAAGCCATCTACCCCCTATCTCTTTACCGTTAAGGAATTGTATCTTCCATCATCAGTTCTGCAACGAGATGATGACTACCAGGCGCAAATACCTAAATAGCTTTACGAAGTATAACATAAACGTTAAAATTGCCTATAATATTTTAAGAATTTCACCAATTTCTCAAGGATACCATCATCAGATCCTAACCTGATGATTATGGGTCCACCTGGGAAGTATACCCTATTAAACAAAAAAAGAATTTTGCAAATCGGTCCAGGCGTTTTTGAGTAATCGATGAACATACATAAAAAAAAAATATTCCGACGAATTGAGAACATCCTCCTTTTTTGCAGTCGGTTAAAAGTGTGTACTATGTTTACTATGTTTATGATTACGCCACCCACATACAATAGACTAATTACTAGTAGGATATGTAAAAAAACCTATTATGTATATTCACATAGATTTATTTAAAAGCATTTTAATAAGACAGAGAAAGAAACGACGTCATATTTGCAATCTCCATACTAGTATTCCGTGTGGTGACGGAGTAAGAATTCAATCCACCTCCCTCTCTCATACCCGTGGATATCGTAAAAGACGACAAAAGGATATATTACGCATATGACATCTATGTAAGAAATTGAAAACTCGAAACAAATATGTATACCAACCTGTCTGACCAGAAGGTAAGGTCAATTACCCTCTTATCATGGAAGAGGCTCGGGTCCAGCAGTGGGACGTATATGAGCCGAAATGATATTACTAGTATACATTTCCAAAGAAGTTATCGTTTTGCGAGAAAATATACGTCAATCAATAACTTCAAATGCTTTTATCTTCCTTAACTGCGTTTATATTAGACCGTCACCCGCCGAGAGGCCGACCGCGTGAGGAAAGACCGACGTCCTCCCCGAGGGGGGGACGTCGGTCGATGGGAGGGTACCTCACGTAGGGGGTATTCCGTCGGGCCGACCACTGACGACAAGTAAACCTGCTCCGGTGGTCGGCCCAACGACGAAGGCGTGGTGGTTTTCGGATGGGTTGCGGGAGTTGCGTGCTTAAACCCCTCTGTCGCCCCGGACGGAGTGGTGTGGAGGTGCGCCGACCGCAGCTCACCCACAAAAAAAAAAAAACTGCGTTTATATTTAATGATTATTGTATATTTTTTTCTAAATTTAAATGTTTTATAAAATCAATAGTAATAATTTATTTCGTTTGCAAAGTAGTTATCTCACCTATTATTCTGACATCTGTCAAAATATCTCACTTCCTTTGAAATACAAAGGTCAGAAGCCGTACCTATCGTAGAAAATTATATTCTATGGAATATGATGAGATTGGTAAGCCAACCTTTACAAATAAATACAACATCTTTAGCTCTATAGTAATTGGGATAATTGTATGATGATAATGAAGGTCATTATCATCCTACTATTATCCCAATTACTATTCTCATCCATGAAGTTACGGAGTAATAATACAGTTAACCATCTCCTTTATTGCCCGAGGATGTCGCTTTTACGACAACCTCAAGCATATAAGGGAAATATGCAGGTAACATTTATGCATGATAAGAAAAACTTAATAAAAAACACTACTCCAATACGTCTGACCAGCGTGGAATACTAGGTCAATTCCCCTCTTATTTTGTGGAGGAGTACTGAGGCCAACATTGAGACTTATAGGTTGATATGAATGAATGAATAAATTCTCCTTTTATCGTACATCAAGCAAAAATTTGGGCAATATTTTATGACCCACCCGTGGCACGTCGCCATCGTCGTTAGGCCGACCACCGGTAACGTGTCTTCAGTGGTTGGCCCGACGGAATACTCCCGTCGCGAGGTACCCTCTCCTCTCGACGTTCCCCCATGAGGACGTCCGTCGCCGTCGTACGGTCAGCCTCTCTGCGGGTGACGGACTAAATTCCCGGTCCAGTCACCGGCGGCCTCGGCTAAGGCGGCATTAGGCGCAGATATGACCGGCCGCCTGCCGAATATCAGCGAGAGTAGTACTAATCCCGGACAGACCAGTCCGCGTCTATAAACAGTGGTCCTACCACTTACAGCAAAATGATTTGTGTTGTATTTTCGAGCAATATCAAATTCGACAAAACGGTTTAGTCAATACTAAAGTTGTTATGTATACGCTGGTCCTTAGTTTGACCATATTTTGTTATATTTGCTAGAAAACAAGTTTATAACAAATTCTATGAACGGATACAAACATACAAAGTCGGAAGTTATATGCCAACTTTGTGTCAATTTTAAAATTTCATCCACAAAATAAGTTAACGTTCTGTTTCTATAACAAATAAAAGTTGTCGTATACAAGTTTCTGATATTTCCTATTATTTCTGTCAATATCAATTTAAGTGGGTTTGCGTTCATATAAACTTGGATGGAAAAACAAAAAAACCAATAAACTTTAAACACGTTTACAATTTACATATAGCCAAAACAAAGATATTTAGATTTTTTCTGTCTACCTGTGTACATACTTGTTCACGAAAACTACTGTAAATAACTACTGCATGGAATTGTATCCAGTTTTCATCGATGTATTTATATAAGTTTAACTTAAAATATGGTATGATTTAAAATTAAAAAAAATAATACACATAGCTCTGAGACTATCGACAGAAGTGAAAACTATGAACAAACAGTTGATATTTTAGTATATTCAATTGACTTTTTTGATCGTAAATAACAATTTGTAAATTAAGTCATAGATATAGTAATTTTGACATAGCTACAGTTATAGTGTTAGCGTTAATACGTCCCACCAGGCTGACCTTAAGGCCTTAATACGGATATCAATGGTCGGCCTAATGGCGAAAGAGAGAGAATATGGTGACTTATGGTGCCGCACGCTGCCCTTTCGTTACAATGGATGGATAAAATGGCACGCTTCCAGCAAAAAAAATCATTAACACGTCACATGACATAATGATTACGACTCGCAGGAATTTATTCCCTCACCAAACCTGCCTATAGAAGGTTACACTTCAATAACCAATATTAAAAATAATTAAATTTCAAATTAGAGCAGTAAACATTTACTGATAAAATAGTGGGCAAGTATGTTTTAAAAATATTATAATCGGTGACATAATATCGACATCCCATGCGAAGAAATCGATTTAGTGTCAAGATAATTCTTTTCCCAAATTTCAAGGATCCGTATCATCGGGCAATTACTTTAAAATCAACTACAAAATTCTACCTGGACAGGCATACAAGAAAACGAGTAAATAAAAACAAATATTATTAAGTAATAAAATGTGTAGTCAAACATATTTTTTTCACATCAATTACAAAATTCCACTCGGACAAACATATAAAAAAAAGTGAGTTAACTCACTTTCTAAAACAATGATAGCGAGGTAAAAATAAAAACATTTAAAAAAAAATCTGTTGTCCATGGATGTAGTAAAAGGGATTAAATATTCTTATAACATTCCTCCCTCCTATTGTTTCCCAGCCATTATTTTTATTTGCTGACCAAGAGCACACATGCGGTCCATTCCGCCCGGTGAGACGCAAAGGCGGTGTGCCCCATAATCCACCGTATTCCCTCCCCTTTGGCCAACCACTAGCACCGAGTGTGTTGATTCCCGTGGTTAGCCCGGCCTCCCTTTAGTTGTGGACGTAGCTCGAGCCACAGAGTAACGGCTCGAGCCATAAAGCAACTGCTGAGCTCAGCAGTGGGCCGTATATGAGCTGAGATGATGATAATAATAAATGCATGCAATATGTAATGCAATGCTATATATAAACTAAAACAATATTAAAACATCAAATACTCGTATATACAAAAAGAGATAGAAAATACCAGTAAAGTCAAAAGAAAAAAATAGTTATTAGTTTGTGGGTACACAAAGCCACAGTATAACCACTGCGTCCATTACCCGATTAGGGTACCGCCGGTCGCGAAGCTTTTAACACTGAACGGAACAAAAGAACCTTGATTTGATTATATATTGTATTCTTGCTTTGTTATTACAACTTCAATGGGAATATTTCAACTTGTTTTTCTGTGTGGTGATGGAAGGTAAATATAATTTACCGCCCCCTCTCTTGCTACTGGGTATCACAAAAGACGACTAAGGGATTAAATATGCAAAAAACATCTATGGAAGACAAGGAAAACTCGAAATAAAACATTTTAATTTTAAAAATGGAAGGAAGGAGTGGGAAGGGAGACTTACCACTTTCCCACAGTAATCAATATACCGCACACTCCTATTGGAGTACGGGATAGGATTACTTTGATTGGTCACACAGCTTTGATTGGTCACACAGCTTTCATTGGTCACACAGCTTTGATTGGTCACACAGCTTTGATTGGTCATACAGCTTTCATTGGTCACACAGTTTTGTCGACGTCGCACAGCTTTGATCGACGTCACGCAGTTTTAATCGCGGTGTCACACAGCTTTGTCACAGCTTTCCCTCCCCTCCTTCTTTCCATTTTTAAAATTAAAATGACAATGGATTTCCGCTATGTATCGCCTAATTCAATCCATTATCAAAATAAAACATTGATTTTGATGTTTTTTGTTGACCTGCGTGGTATAGTAGGTCAATTTTACTGCAGTGAAATATTTAGATGCTGAAATGGTAAACTAGCATTACTCTTCAATTTGATTTCTTTAACTATAGAAAAACATAATGATTTCTGATGTTTACGCGAGTATTACACATTTTAAATAAAATTACTTTACGGATTTTATCGCGTTTGTATTTGATTCTGTGAACATAGTCAGGACCGCTCCCGCCATAACATCAGGTTTGATAAATCACAAATCCTCACAAAAGAACACCGATACCTGCCTAAAATGGTACGCGAGGCTATTGAGATTAGAAAACACAAAAATTTCAATAGAGAGGATGGTTGGGTGTTACCATCAAGCTGGGATCCTGTTATTAACATTATTAAAAATAAATCCAAAAAGACCACCACAAGATTGCAAGACACTGTGAGCACTTATTGTTTAGATTTGACCCACAATAATAATAGCTAAAGATAATTTTACAAATTAAAACCTCTTAGTAACATAAAGTAAGCCGCCTTCAAAATTAATATTAATTTAGCATCATGTCACCTGAGTTTTCTTGCCGGATCTTTCTCAGTGTGGCCGTGTTCCGATCCGGTGGTAGTATACTGTGATTGTTAGTTTTTTAAATATAATTACTATTAATTTTAATGTTAAATAATTACTAAGCATAAACAATATAATTTTTTCATATAGAATCTTTTTCTTCTTACACTGGCAATAAATTTGTATCAAAAATGTGGGTCAATATTTAATAACTAATTTCTGTATCGGGTAGATAATTATAAATTGCCTTACAATAACGATGACATGTAGGACGTGTGACATCTTAGTCCGCCCGTGACCATGAACGCTGCAAAGTGTTCGAAACGTCGGGCAATCAAAAATCAAATACAAACGCGATAAAATAAGTAAAGTAGTTTTATTTAAAATATAGAAAAACATATTTGTGCTTTTAGCAATGAAAAAAAATGCTGTGTAAAGGTGGCTGCGAATATTGCCAACCCTTACATTGCCCGAGGGTGTCTTCATGACTAAGAGACATCTAAATCTGTGCCAACTGTTACTGGTGTTATTTAGTCAACAATTTATTTTCTTTGTTAGGTAACAGAATAAGAATACAAATCACCACTCAATCAGGTATCAATCTTACCCGTGGGTGTCGTAAAAGACAATTAAGGGCTATAATAAGCACATAAAACCTATGCAAGAGAAGGTAAACTCAAAACAAAACCCTATACCAAACTTTTTGACCAGCATGAAATAGTAAGGTCATTTCCTATTGTAGAGTAGGCTCGAGCCCAACAGTGAGACGTGTACGAGCCGAAATGATGATAATAAATAAGTCTACATTTTTCTCGATAATCAAGCTATTTGATACTAATAAAATTTATTATAATCCCTATCTGTTGAAGTTCCTGTATTTGGCACGTTCAAACAAAAAACCTCTAGTAATATTTTAGCAATGACACCGAAAAACATTTTGTTTTCGTCTCAAAGTTGGACAAGAATCCTCGAGCCGAGGTACGAACGAGTATTGTAAAGCGATAATGATATCACAAACAACAACACTTGATCTCTTACCTTACGCACTTCAGGACATAAAGCTGGTCGTAATTAAGGGTATAAGAGTACGTGAGATCAGAACTCAGTTTCTAATTAGGGATCGTTTTAAAACTTTTTTAATTGGAACTCCGCGCCTGGGCCCGATTCGTAAAGGCTAGGGTACATTGAATATCATTTTAAAAGACTGTAGTTCAAACTAAAAGGATATTAGCAGGAATAAGACAATTATAAACGCAAGTACCAACTTGTATTACATTTAATTGTACACTCTATTTCACACTTAGTTTTACAATACATCATCATCATCTTGCTCTTACCCCAATTACTTGGGGTCGACGCAATATGTCATCTGTTTTGACATATTGCAAAAAGTTTCGGCAATGACTTTTATGACCGGCCGCCTGCCTGACGTCAACCCTCCTTGGGAATGTAATCGTTGACCCAAATGGTACCAGATGGAGTTGGTCCGGGTCAATCTAGGGCTCTTAGTCGTCTTTTACGACACCCACGAGCAAAGCAAGGGTTGGTAGTATTCGAAGCCGCTACCACACAGCACACTTAGTTTTACAATACACACTTTAAAAATACAGTACACACAACTCAGTTAAAATACACAGTACACGTTACACTCTTAAACTTTTTAATGTGCCAAATAAGAGCTGAAATATTATATAAATGAATGCTGATACTAAATCTTCGACCATTACAACTACTATTAGACATAAGTGGCCGTTGGCGCCACTTATTACATTCAATAATATTTAAGTTCAGTACAATACTATTAATTTATTCAAACAGGTTTTTTTTTTGGGGTGGGCTGCAGTCGGCGCACTCCTCGCACCACTCCGTCCAAGGCGACAGAGGGGCGTAAGCACGCAACACCCGCAACCCACACGAAAACCACGTCGCCTTCGTCGTTGGGCCGACCACCGGAGCAGGGTTACTTGACATCAGTGATCGGCCCGACGGAATACCCCCTACTTGGGGTACCCTCCCATCGACCGACGTCCCCCCCTCGGGGAGGACGTCGGTCTTTCCTCACGCAGTCGGCCTCTCAATTTATTCAAACAGTGTGCCACACTACAAAACAATCCCTTTTTTGAGGGGTAGGCCATGGTTAGCATAGCCGCCGCCGTCGCTCGGTCCGAGGTGACAGAGGGGCGACGGGCGGCTCCATGGCCCACCCGTAGCACATCGCCTTCATCGTTGGGCCGACCACCGGCGCAGAGTTCCTTGTCGCCAGTAGTCATTTGGACATTTGGGAGGGAAATTTATCTACTATAGGGTTTTATGTCAGGTTACCCTCGCGAAGGCGATCAGCGTCCCGGGAGGACGTCAATGGGAGAGAGTATTCCCTTATTCATAAAAATAGGTTTTATGTCGAGACTTCCTTCTTTTGCTTTAATATTATCTCCATATTATATCTCTTAATCAACTAAGTTAGAAAGCAATTGACCTATAATACCACGCTGGTCAAACGTGTCAGTATAGGGTTTTGTGTCGAGTTTTCCTTTTCTTGCTTTATCCAAATATTGTATCCCTTAGTCGTCTTTTACGACACCCATGGGCAAGAGTGGGGGTGGTGAATTGTATTCTTACTCCGTCACTACGCGGAAGGATAATTATAGGTACACTAGGTATATATTTACATTAAATACAATTAACTTTTACGTTAATAATATATTCAGTCACGCTGAATATCAAATATATTTATAACCTGAAGTCAAATAACATATTATTTCAATTAACACATTCTAAAAAATAAGATGCGCGAGCTACATTAGGATAAGAATTATGCACTTGATGTCGCCCTAGCCAAGGCTGTGGGTGACCGGACTGGGGAATAGTCCGTCACCCGCAGAGAGTCTGACCGCGTGAGGGCGTCGCCCCGAAGGCCGTCGAGAAGAGAGGGTATCCGAAAGGGTTTATCGCCGGGCTGGCCACGGACGTCAAGGATTTGGTACCACTGGTCGGCTCCGTAGCGAAGGAGAGGTAATACCATCAAGTTATGAGGTCGCGCGCCACCCTCTCGTCACCCCGGACGGGACGGTCGGCGTGCGGCCGCATGATAGCCTGCAAAAAAAAGAAAAAGAAAGATAAGAATCGTCACACCCCCTTTCCGTCGCAGATCGTACTGCCCAAAAGTAACCAGAACATAACGTATCCAAATTAATTAATGGTTAATTGACATTTTCTCTGTGTGGTGACGGGATAAGAATACAATTACCATCTTATACCTTTTCAATGGGTGTCATAGAAGACGACTGAGGGATTAAATATACATATAACATTTATACAAGACAAGGAAAACTCGAAATAAACCGCTGTACCAACCCGACCAGCATAGTATATTAAGTCAATTTCCCTTCTGTTATGGAAAAGGCTCGAGTCTAACAGTGAAACGTGTATGAGCTAAGATGATGTCAATTTTATTTTAAAATGGGGGAAAGAAAGATAGAGCCACTACTTTCTTACCTGGAGGAAGGGGAGGTAGGACCACTACTTTCCTACTCGTATGGTTGATCAATATACTGTACACCACAGAAACCTGAAGATGTCTAGTTCAAAGGCGAAACAGACAGATTATGGATTATTATGATTTATTACAGATTACGGACAGATTGGAGTCGCTGGAGCAGCGGAGAGACTTTGGGTCACTCTGTGTACTCTACTGACTCTTTCACGGGGAGTGCTCCGAGGAACTGTTTGACTTGGTACCACCGTCACCATTCTACCAACGTACCACTCGACATCGTAGCAGGGTTCATCCGTTTCACCTGGAAACGTTAGGGTCTTCAACTGTACGTTTCCAGCGATCATTTCTCCCACGTACGTGCAAGCTCTGGAATGAACTACCTGCTGCTGTGTTTCCCGAGCGCTATGACATGTCCTTCTTTAAACGAGGTTTAAGAAGAGTATTTCCTTCATGGTAGGCAACGGCCTGGCTGTGCCCCTGGTATTGCAAAGGTCCATGTGCGGCAGGATCACTTACCATCAGGTGTGCTGCTTGCTCGTTTGCCACCGTCAGCAATAAAAAAAATACACGTATCGAATATTAAGTTCTGCGGAAAATTGCAAATTAAAGTTCTGTAGGCAACTCATGACCTAGTACTTTATATCCTATGCCACCTTAATGCTATGCCACATTCTTTCCTTTCTTGTAACGTGCGGTATATTGGAAAAGTGGGGAGTCTCCTTTCTTTCCCATAATTTTAAAATAATAATAAATTCGCTCTATATCGCCTAATTATATCAATAAATAACTAAATTTGTTATCAATTTAATTGTCAATATAGTTTTTGTGTACTGGTTTTAGTAATTTTTAATGTATCTTTAGCACTTACCGATCTAGTAGTATTAGCATACTTCTTCGTCTCATCATCATCGCATTTAATATATATCCCATTGCTGGGATCGAGCCTCCTCTATAATGAGAGGGAAATCGACCTACTGAACCGGGATGGTCAAACATGTTGGTATAAGGTTTTATTTCGAGTTTTTTTTTCACTTGCATCAATATCCGACATATTATAATCCCTTATTCGTCTTTTACGACATTCACGGGCAAGAAAGGGATTGTTGCATTCTTACTCTGACATCACATGGAAAAAACATTACTTTCGAATATTCTTTCTTCTCCGTTCGTGTTATTCCTTTACTACATTATATTACGGGTCATTTATTAATATCATCATGTCAGCTCATATACGTCTTACTGCTAGGCCTGAACCTTCCTGGGTTACCTTCCAAAGTAACCCGCCTGGACGGGCCACTGATCGCGTACCGGTGGCCCGCCCGCTTGGCGCTTAGAGGTACGCAGCCAGCCGGCCGTGGGCTTGATCGCCGCCCCCTCTCCGTCGCCCCGGATGGATCGGATTATTGCGAGCAGTGGCGAACGAACAAACAGTACACCTAATGGTAAGTGTTGCTGCCGCTCATGGACCTTTACAGTGTCGCTGCCTACCGCGAAGAAAGTGAAGGGAGTGTGAATTTGAGGCTCGGTGATACCAAAGGCACCACCAAAACCCTCCATACGCGAACACCCTCAGAAAGTTGGGCTTCCGGCTCTCTCGCTCACCGAACGAAGCGCAGTAACAAAATGCTACTACTCAGACGTCGATTTTCTGCGAGAGCGTGGTACTACCCCGGACGGACCAGCCCGCGACTGTAGACAGATAACGGTCGACAGCGTGGTCCTGCCACTACTAATAATTGTAATCATTTGTTTTAACGCTGTATCTTATAACAGCAATTGATATACATATTAACTTATACTTAACAGACCCATTGCCATAGAAATTGATTTTAAGATTTCGGTCTCTAGTAGTATTTATACTTGTGTATTGCCCTATAAGCCAACCGTAAAAACATTGTTGCTTCATCAACATATAAAACAAAGTTGTAAATAAAAAAATAACATTTCAAATTAAAATAAAATTGTCATCAATATCAATTGCGCGGATGGCATAGTGGTGTAGATAGCAAACTCAAAGTAGTCTATTCGATTCCCACGTAGGGCGTCTTTGTAAGTTATAAAAAGAATCTTGATGATTTCTGAATGCTTCATTTTTATTTAAACAGTCCTCAATGACACAAGTATTCCTCAATGCGTGGTGTTGTCTTTTAAAATACAAAATGCTACAAACATTCTACAAACACAACTGGCAACATCGCCATTTATCAACGATATTCCAAGCAAATGGTTTTCAAATATGGCAATACACAAACACCCGGTATTTGGGTCTACTGTAATTCTAAACAAAAGTCGCCGTTATACCCTTCATGGCTATTATTCATCGTTTGAAATTCATTTCCCTACTTTATGCCTACAGCTTTACTTACAAATCCATTTTAATTAATCATGATTTATTAAAATTAATTCCCTCAATAAAGATAATTAACTCGAACAAAATTAGAAGATAAAGCATTATTATCATCATCCTAATCTCTTTTGTGGAGGAATAACCTGAATCATTGTTTTGATATAAATTATTCGCATAAAATACAATATAGGTTACAATAAATTTTGTTAATACTTTATGTATAAAGTTTGTATCATAACATTCCAGCTATAAACGGTGAAGGAATTTGGAATAAATAACCAATTTACGTGTGTTGATAGAGTAAGAATACAATTCATCCACTCCTCTCATAGAGAAGCGGCGCGCGGCCCCGTAACCCACCCATAGCACGTCGCCTTCGTCGTTAGGCCGACCACCGGAGCAGTTCCTTGTCTTCAGTGGTCGACCCGACGGATTACCCCGAGGAAGTACCACCTCCTCTCGACGTACTTGTCCTGAGACATCGGCATCCGTCACGCGGTTAGCCTTTCTGTGGGTGACGGACTAATCCGCGGTCCCGTTACCTGCGGCCTCGCCTAGGGCGACATCAGGTGCAGGTACTCGCGCCCGCGCGGACCGAGTCGCCGGTGGCGGATCGTGTCGTCATGGATTCGACCTTCGCACACACGATCCGCCGCCACCCACTCCCCTCTGCCCGTAATCGACGACTAAGGGATATAATATGCATATAACATCTATGCAAAAGAGGGTAAACTCGAGATAAAATTCTATACCAACCCGTGGTAAACCTATGATCAGTGTGAAAGCGTAAAGTAGGTTGATTGCCCTCTCATTGTGGATAAGGCGTAGGCCTAGCAGTAGGACATATATGAGCTGAGATGATGATAATAACGACGAATTACATATCATCATCATCATCATCATCGCAGCTCACATACATCCCACTGTTGGGCTCGGACATCTCTCACAATGGGAGCAAATTTGACCTACCATGATATACCATGATGGTCAGACATCTTGGTATAGGGTTTAATTTCAAGTTTTCCTTCTCTTGCACATATGTTATGTGCATATTACTAGTATATCCCTTAGTCATCTTTTACGACATCCACGAGCAAGGTAGGGAGTGGTGAATTGTATTCTTACTCCGTCACCACACGGGAATTACATATGCAGAATAATAATAACGCAATTATAAACATACCGTCCGGGGTAGTAGCACACTCTCACAGAAAATCGATGTCTGAGTAAAAGCAATTTGTTACTGCGCTTCGTTCGATGAGCGAGAGAGCCGGTAGCCCAACTTTCTGAGGGTGTACTTTAATCGCATTTATATGCGATCTCAAGAAGAAAATACATCCAGAAGTTAGATTTTTTCGTGTGGTGAAGGCGTAAGAATTCACATCCCGTGCCATCATCATCTTACCCATGGGTATCGTAAAAGACTACTAAGGAATTATCCATCCATCAGCCTACAGACGTCCACTGCCGGACATAGGCCTCCCCACGAGAATGCCACTCGGAATGGTCCTGCGCCACTTGCATCTAACGGTTCCCTGTGACTTTGAGAATGTCATCAGTCCACCTAGTGGGGGGTCGTCCTACGCTGCGCCGTCCGATTCGTGGTCGCCAGTTCGTCCTTCAGAACGCCAGTCAGAACCTTTCTTTCCCAACGATTGTCGGTTTGACGAGCGATGTGGGCTGCCCATTGCCATTTCAACGTGCTAATTCTGCGGGCTATATCGGTTACACCCGTTCTTCTACGAATTACCGTGTTTCGGATTTTATCACGATTAAGGGATTATAATATACAGATAATAAGCATGAGAAAGAAAACTCGAAATAAAAGCCTGTATCAACAAATCTGACCAGGTCAATTTCTCTACCATTGTGGAGGAACCTCGAGCTCAGCAGTGGGACGTATATAAGGTTTAATGATGATAAGATAATTATTCAATATCTGGTTGACCGAGCTTCGCTCGGAATATTTTTATCGAATTTATTTAGATATATATTAATAAAAAATAAATAATGAAAATTATATAAAAAACTACAAAAAGAGAATAATAATACACCGAGATTCGAACCGACGCTGTTTGAATGTCAACAAAATCAAAATTAGAACCTGTCAACTTCCCATCTGAGCTATCGTAACTCATGACGTTGAAAACGAAATTTGAATTCATATTCTTTTAAAATTTAATGTCATTGTTTGTTTTGCTAAAAACACGGACAAAACAACATTTTCTATAAATAAAACCTAGCTAGATCGATTTTTTGGACCCGAGACCTCTAGTATGCCAAGTTTCAACAAAATCGTTGGAGCCGTTTCCGAGATCCTGAATATATATATATATATATATATATATATATATATATATATATATATATATATATATATATATATATATATATATATATATATATATATATATATATATATATATATATATATATATATACAAGAATTGCTCGTTTAAAGATATAAGATAAAACATAGATAGATAGGTAGATAGATAACTCTTTATTTGTACACCGATTACAAAACAAAATACAAAAACTTAAATACTAACATAACACAGAATGTACAAAGGGCGGCCTTATCGCTATAAGCGATCTCTTCCAGGCAACCTTGGGATGGAAATGGTAGAACAGAGAGATGGTAGGTAGTTTACTGCTGGTGGTAATGGAGATCAGTGTAAATAATATTTATAAGTCATAGATAACGACTATATAATAAGAGACATAAATATATATACATATACACATTACATACATAGATATACACCTAATACCTACATATGCAGACATTCACATACATATACGTACACATCTATATATATATTAGGGACTTGCATAATAGGTACCTAAAAGAAACAATAAATAAATATTAAACATCTGAATTATAAAACCCATAGACGCCACGATACGTATGCCAACGACTGTAAGCACTATCAACTAACGCCGCTTGCTACTAGACGTATAATGCAGGATATGTGCCTTCTGTTCGATATTTTACGCGGTGGTCTTGACTCCCCATCACTTGTATCCTGTATAAGCTTTAATACGCCTAGGAAACGAACCAGGAATACTTCATTGTTTACTGTACCTCATCAGCGCACAAATTATGCATGTAACTCTGTTATCCCCAGAATACTTCGCACTTATAATAACAGGTTTGACAACATTGACATATTCCAGTTGCCCAAAAATAGTTTTAAAAAACATATTCTTCTTTACTTTACTTTTTTAATCTGCTATTTTTAATTTATTGAATAATTATTATAACTAACAAATTTCTGTATGTGTCACCTCAAATTGTCTTGTCGTGGAACTCTGTCATTGCCTCTGTTTATTGTTAATGCAAACAGCTGAGTCTGTTTGCATATTTATTTATGTGAAACTAAGTATGTGTATTAAAAAGCTGTTGAGTTTCCTTAAATAAATAAATTATGAATTACAAACAGTAATATCTCTCGGTCACGGGTCTTATGCTTTTTTTTCATTTGGAATCATTTTATTACTTTTCTTTTTCAACTGTCATATTGTAAACATTTAGATCTTTATGACAGACTTGTTTTATGCTTGACAACTTGCCTTCGTTGCGCTTTGGTACCAGCCGCTCTGCTCCCGCATTTTAAATCTGCAATATCTCCTAAGATATGGCCTCGGGTTCGAGTCCGAGACTTGGACCGGGGAAAATTTTTAGGAGCCTAAGTTAAAAATATTATCAAGATCAGTACAGCCGTTTTGAAGATTACCCAGAACAAACAGACAAACGGGCAAAACAATTTTAAACTGTAAATAAAACTTCTTTTACGGATTATATCGCGTTTGTATTTGATTTATGATTGCCCGACGTTTCAAAGACTTTGCAGCATTCATGGTTATTTAGTTATTTATTGCAAACGTTGGCAAACGAGCAAACAGTACACCTGATGGTAAGTGTTGCTGCCGCTCATGGACCTCTAAATTTAATAAATTTAATAGCTAATTTTCTGTATCGGGTAGATAATTATAAATGTCTGTAATAACTATGACTTGTTGGACGTGAGACACCTTAGTCCGACCGTGACCATGAATGCTGCAAAGTGTTCGAAACATCGGGCAATCATAAATCAAATACAAACGCGATATAATCCGTAAAAATAGTTTTATTTACAATGTGTAGTGTTCGCATAAACATCAGATATCAATTTTAAACTGGTTTTTAGGCATATGTGTCATGCAAATAACTGTGTGAGTATGACAAAAACCTCCTATTTTGACATTACAAATAGACATTTCAATTTTATTTATTTATATAAATGACACCGTAAACGGTACATTTAGGCGACTCCGTTAACATGTTATTAAACATTTTAATATCAAAATTGTTTTTACTAGGCCTTTTTCAACCTACATTTTTATCATCACTTAAACTCCTACACGGAACTATAAAACCTCACATACTACAAAAAGCATTTGCGCATCAAATCTAATGGCGCATAAGAATACCAATTTGATTTTATAACGCAAAGATATGCTTGAGGCTGAGACCATAATTGCGCTCTAAGCAGACTATAAAATTGTGCCTAAAAGCAAATAGTAATAAAAAGAAAGAAAATTATCGTTTACACAGAGAGTTCTGCGATGGTATAAAGTTGCGTCTCAAGTAGCAGCGGGTGTTCATTTTATTTTTTCAACACCCATTCTTATTCGTGGATAATTATTAAAGATGACTAAGTCATGCAAGCAAATAAAAAACTTGCAGCGTGAAAACTCGACATACAAGTAAAACCCGATACTAGTTATTTGACCAGCATGGTTATAGTAAGCCAAACAGCGAGACGTTTATATGCCGATATAAATGTAAAAAGAAACAAAGGCGCGCGTGGGACTTCTTTAACAAACAGTTAATGGAGACAAATTACACACAGATGCATATTGTGGGTATTAGTAAATATGTAAATACCTTCATCTTAAAAATAAATCAGTTGCTAACTAGACACAGCGGTGTTTCATAACATTATATGGTGACAGCGGTAAAAAAGTAGATTACATTGATTAAACTTAGCTATTGCAATATTTTTTTAGTTTAGTATTTATAGTACGTGTGATTAAGTATGGAACACGCGCGACCACCATCGGAATTAAATTTGGAAGGCAGCTCCGTCAGCCGGGCCGACGCTTGGAGGCGTTGGAAAACGCAATTTTTCTGTTTTTAAAAGCATCTGGGGGTGCAGAAGGAAGAAGGTGATGTTCAAGCCAGCTTATTGATCAATCGTATTGGAGTCGAGGGATTCGACGTATACGAGACATTTACATTCGATAACGACGCACAGAAGGATGACGTCACATTATTAATTAAGAAGTTTGATGATTATTTTGGTGTGAAACAAAATATAACTCTGGCTAGATATAATTTCTTTATGAGAAATCAAGAAAGCGGTGAGTCTATCGATCAATATTTGACAGCGTTAAAGTTGTTATCGAAAATTTGTGAATTTAAAAATTTGGAGGAAGAATTGATTCGCGATCGGATCGATTGTGGTATACAAAGTATCGTTGTGAGAGATCGTTTATTGAGAACATACGATCTAAATTTGGATAAGGCCGTTAAAATTTGTCAAGCTCATGAGATTTCCAAAGATAGCCATCGCGTATTGAAGACGCATAGTACATTAGGCTTAGTGGATTCAATGCCTGTGCAGGTGAATACCGTCGGCATGCGCGGCGGTATGGGATGAAGCTGCTGGCGAGCGCGCGGGCAGCACCGTGGGCGTGGTGCTGCTGGGCCTAGCAATAGCCTGAGGCTATTGCTCTTAGCGGTCATTAGTGACAATTGTCCCCAATTTACGTCCAGAAATTTTCCTAAGTTCGTGTCTGAGTGGGATTTTTGTCATGTCACATCTCCTCGATACGCGCAATCCAACGGTAAATCAGAAAGGGGAGTGCAAACTGTAAAGAAAATGTTAAAAAAACTATCGATAGTAAAACTGATTTTTATTTAAGTTTACTTAGCTATAGAAATACACTACGAGAAAATTTGAATTCTCCTGCACAGTTTGTGATAGGCCGACGACTAAATAGTAGATTACCTGTTCATTACGATCTTTTAAAATTCCAAAATTATAGCAACGAGAAACAATACAAAAATTTATTCGATAAGCAGATAAAAAGTAAATTTTATTATGATCAACATTGTAAACCGCTACCAGAGTTAAATGTTGGCGATGATATTTTAATGTTAAACGACAATAAAAATGAACGAATTCGCGGTAAAGTCGTAGTGAAGGCGTCCACTCCACGCTCTTATTTTATAAAAAATAAAAGAGGTATCTATCGCCGTAATCGCCGACATTTAACAAAAAGTACGTCGGTAGGTAAAATATCAGATGATGTAAAAAATGAATATATTGAAATATCTGATCAGGACGATGATGACGTCTTAGCTTCGGGAGATGATGAGGATTTTTTTTTAAATTTATTTTACGGACTTTGTCGCACGGCGACCACATCGTCCTATAGGAACAACAAAATGAATATTACATACACACTAAATCTACTTATTACTACTTTAATCCCAGCTCTGCTAACTTAACTAATACTTTCATCTTTTCAGATGTAGGATCAGCTAATATATTGTTTAGAAGACCAATATCTGTGGATCTAATCATTGCGATGCGAGACTGCCTATACCTTTGCTTTCGAACACATTCGATCAGAACATGCTGAACATCGTCAATAGTTCCACAGTCACTACAGTTCGGAGATGGGGTTTTTTCGAGATGATGAGGATGATAAGGACTATGAACCGGGTCTCGATGATGATAAGATAATTATACATCATAAGCAAGATCTATAATTTTCCTTTATATTTTTATTGTTTAAATTATTTAGGGGGCAATGTTGTGGGTGTTAGAAAATATGTATATACCTTCATCTTATAAAATAAATCAATTGCTAACTAGACACAGCGGTGTTTCATTACATTACAATGCATAACAATTGTTTATGGATCGCACATAGATCAAACCCATGACAAATTCAGACAGAAAGATCGATACCCAGAAAATCTGCTATCTATACAGTCAAACTTGCTAACTGTAGAGCTGTATTTATTCACAATATAGCTCCTATTTATAGCAACATTATGTATTAAGTCACAACATTTGTCAATAAATAGGTTATCTTATAACTATGTATACGTTGTTCGTGTGCTGACGGAGTAAGAATACAATTCGCCACTCCCTACCTTACCCGTGGATGTCGTCAGAGACGACTATGGGGTATAATATGCACATATCATCTGTGCAAGAGATAGAAAACTCGGAATAAAACTCTGTAAGACAAGCATGATGTAATAAGTCAAATTCCCTCCCATTGTGGAGGAGGCCCGAACCCAATACTGGGACGTATGTAGGTTGCGATGATGATAACTATGTATACATCTTTTTTCTGTCCGTTTTTATGTGACTGAACTCCTCCTAAACGGCTGGAATAATTTTGATGCCTTTTGTGTATGTTGGCGTGGATTCGATAATGGTTTAGATCAATAATTGGACGCGATAGGTAGTGGTGCGATCGATTTCAAAGCGCTATATTTTATTTTAATATGACCAGAACAGGGATCCTTTTCACGTCGTACATATTGTAAATAGTTTCGCCAATAGTTTTATGAGCGACAACCCGTCTAACCCACCTAATCCTACATCGCTCGTCGAACCGACAATCGTTGGTGAAGAAATGTTCTTGAGTGGCGACCGCGAATCGGACGACGCAGCGTAGGACCACCCCTCACTAGGTGGACTGACGACATTCTCAAAGTCGCAGGGAACCGTTGGATGCAAGATGCGCAGGACCGTTCCGAGTGGCATTCTCCTGGGGAGGCCTATTTCTAGCAATGGACGTCTGTAGGATGAACCTGCCTAACATCAAGGCTCCTTCGAATTAAAATTGTTAACCAGAGTGCATTAGATGGAGTTGACGCTATTCAATACAAAGCCGGTCTGGCTTACCACGGGAATTTACTAGTTTAAAATATACGATTCCATACATTACGTGAATAAGGAATACGTAAAATGCAATATGATAGAGGCAATAAATTAAACCGAGAAAAGAAATAAAATTGACCCAAATCTTTATCGCTATCACTGAAGGCACACACGTAGACGTGCCTATAGAAAAATAAGCTTACTAGCTGTGATGTAGTCGATAAATTAATTTCAAACATTTCGATGTATTTACGCCTGATTGTAAATTATTAATTATACTATTTTTTTTAATATTTATTCCTTCACGGCATTTTTAACACAATAACTCTCTAAATCAAATTATTTGGTAATGCTACCTGGTTAACAATTATATTCCCAAGGAAAGTCGATGTCAAGGAGGTGGCTGGTCATAAATCCTCCAAGCCCAACTGTGAGCTGAAATGATGATGATGATGATGATAATACAAGAGAGAGAAACTCAAAAACAGCCAATTCGTTTGACCTGTGTGGTGTAGATAGCTGGTCAATGTTCCTCTTATTGTGAAGGAGATTCGATCCTATCAATAGAATATGTAAGTTATAATGATAGACGAAAAAAGGATTATTAATTAACAAAATATTTATTTTATGCTTAAACTCACTCAAATTTCCACCATCAAATCGCAATGGAGCAGTTAAAAGCTTACAATATGTCACTATCGACAGCTCATTCTCAATAGTCACGAAATAATCGCTTCTCTAACAGAAATAGGATCAATCCATTCGAAAGTCAGCCTTATCACCTCATAATAAAGAGGTTACGTTAGGTAAGATAAAATTGTCCAACGCCATGTAGTATCCATTATAAATATGCCTCTGATTGCGTGGATACTCGTCAGGCTTTAAAGCAGAAGCATGTGTATTACGAAACTAGCAATGTGTCAAGAGAAAATGGTCGTTGAGACTAACACATCACTCGTCAGCCGAATCGCAATATTGGATGGGAGCAGAGTGCATGTAGTTAAAACTCGCTGTACAATAGTACCATCTATATTGGCCGGTGCGAATCCTTCAATCTCTGTAATTCAAAATGGCGACTGTGACGAACTGTTGAAGCTTCGCTACGAGGTGAGAGCGAAATTTGCATAGAGTAATAAAAGATAGACTTTTAGATACTGTAGCGAATAAATAAAAGTATAAAACAATCACGAGGACTGGCGACAGAAGTGAAACTTCAAACCGTTGTTATTTTTAGATATTAAAATTAATTGATTGATCTTAAATTAAAACTTAACACATTTGTTTGGTTTTGAGATCTATCGACAGAGATATAATGGAATTAACATAACTATAGATTTTCAGATCATAAGGTAAATATATCTCATCATAAGGTATACATTACGTATATACGTAATTACTTAATAAAAAATAACTTAATTTAAAAAGGCAATCCCGCTGTGTTTCTAAGCGAACCCTCACAGTGGACCCCCACTGTGAAGATTCTATCGTGTTAATAAATAAATTTAATACATCACATTAATTAAATTTAACATTTACGTGGGGTGCCAAGAATAAGAATACAATTCACCACCCCGTTTCTTTCCCATGGGTGTCGTAAAAGACGATTAAGGGACTAAAATATGCAATTAACAATTATGCAGACGAAGAGCAACTCGAAATAAAATCCAATTGCAATAGTCAGACACCATCGTGGTATATTAAGGTCAATTGCCCTCCTATTGTGGAGGAGGCTCGAGCTCAATAGTGGGACGTATATGAGCTGAAACGAATGACATAAAATTTATTATAAGAATACGTTCTCGAAGGGTTTACAAGTAATGGGGTGCTAAGCCAAAACACCTCCTTGTGATGTGCCTTGGTAAACTTACGTTAGATGTCAAAGCTTTCCGTAAGGAGAGGAATAGAATATCAATTTGCTATCATTTCAGATAAAAGAAAAACACCAGGCTGTCAAGAAGACAGAAGTGAAAACTTAAAACTATAAACACAAAGTGCCTAATTTTGAATCTTTAATTAAACGTATCTAGTTATTGAATAATGCGTTTTTTATTTATATGATGTTTGTTTGTTATTTCTGTAAGATATGCAGTTGAAGAAATCTTTTTAAGTTGTTTCATTCAATCAAACAATCGATCGACCATACAGTTATAGTAATAAAATTAAACGATTCAAATAATATTCAAACAAAAACACTTTTTCGACAATGCACAGTATATAGGTACACATTAGTGGTGGTCGTTGAATAAACGAACAGTTTTTTTCGACTGTTTCTTTGCCGTGAACTAATAAACCAGTTTATAGTTGACTGATAAACATGTTTACGTATGAACGGCTTCGCGAAACGGTCGTCGTATCAACGAATGACACGAACACGACGACTTGCGACTATTCGAAAGCGCCCGAATCGGCCCGAACTTGGAAGACGAGATGCGCGCGCGCTCGCACGGCTCGCTACGCTTTTTACCCGCCCCGCACACCTCACCGCCCGTAGGCGTGAGTTGAGCCGAAATCATAACGCATAGATAGATTGATTGCAATTCATTGAACTCTGCTATCGTGTGATGGGACTATCATTACATATTGAAGCGTCAATGTATATTGTACAATGAAACTGTTGTCTAATAAAATTCGTTGAAGTTTCGTTGTCCTTTACCAATGGACGATTAACGTACGTCATAATATAAACTAAACGTCTCGTCTTGTCTAAGCGTCTACGACGTAAACCAGTCGAAAATTAGACTGTTTTTTCAACTAGTTTACCATCGACGATAAACGGTCTCGTTGCGTCGACTGTAAAATCGTCGACGACCCATTACTAGTACACATTGAACTTTTCACTAAATCCATTCAATTTCACTTATAAGATATACACAGCACTATATATACGTCAGCTCTATAGATACAGATATGCTGCTATAAGTATGTCGGTGACGCGAACGCACGAGCTTTCATCCATACAAAAAATGTCTAAGACGCACAACATACTGCGCCTGTGCCAGCCATGAGCATGTCGGTGACGCGAACCCATAATATTTCCCATAAAAGTGTCCAACACAGCTAAAGAAGCTTTCTCTTCAATAACAAGTTAGTTGATTCAATCAATCCATAAAAAATAACGGTATACGTGTAGTTCATGTTTTTGGGAAGCATGCAGTGACGCGAGTTTCCCACTTTTTGTTCAATTATTCGGGGTAATACCATGATTTTTGTTCACCCAAGAACGTGGCCAAAGAAGATAACATTTTAAAAATGATAGCAATTCCATTAACTACTCTGTACGAATTGATATAATAAAATAAAACATGACAAACGAATCTATGTCAATATTACCAGAGCAAGTTCAATATATATTCCGTGCAATGCAATTGGATGTTACGCTTTTACAGACACGTTGTGAGCACAGACATTTTCTAAAATAAATACGAATGGGTTGATATTATTGAAAGATAAAGATTTGGTTTATGAAAATATTTATTTTTAAGGTCTGTTCTTATTTACAAATCTCACATACATCTAATATCCAACGATTCACACGGCAAAGTTACATGATGTCGTCATGGGGGTCCCCATCAATTTTGGAAGCGATTCTAACCTAGTACATAGTCGGATATCGGGTGTCGCAGGTTATGGAACAACTGTTCGTGTATGTTTTAGTTTAACGGTTCTGGATCGTAATTAGAATGTATTTTACATAAAAAGTAATAAAACATATTTATTATAGTGATTACAAAAATGTGTGTCTAAGAATCTATGCCTTAAATGTAACATATTGTGTAGGCATGTAGAGTTAGGATACATATAGGCATATTACGCGTCGACAGTATCAATAGTAGGTATCAACGGGCATCGGCCGATCAGCTGATATTAAAGCGAAGTTTATCTTACTTATGTGAACGTAACCATTGATTTATTTAATTTCTAATGAACATTTAACAAACTACAAATATTTTGCTGATTAAGTATCATTGACTTTACACATTTCAATCAGATTTATACGAAAAAGCGATGACAAAATTTAAAAGTTTACATGTCTCTAAATCATTAACGAATTGATATTTTACTTAATTTTTTTTCATGGATTCACCATTGTCTAACTCCCATTTGACCAGTTTTTCCATAACCTGATACAGCGTGTATATGAACCGTAATAGTGATGACAGTATGCTACATATATCCACGCTAACATGGCTAGCAAGTAATAAAGGTATAAAAAGGCAACATATCTGCAATATCGTTGCAGTCCTTTGTCTCCGAATGTTTACTCGGCCGCCAATATACTACAGTATATTTGCTCCATACTATTGAACGATGCCGTATTGACTTCACTTAAGCTTTTCAAGACTTTATTAAATGAAATATGCTATAGTTTGCACATATTGCAATAACCGTTTAGTGACGGTAAAAATACCAATAGACATTGCAATAATTGTGTAGTGACGGTTGTCTTCTTTTTTATGGCAAGCTATGGTCTATACACAACCCACTTAATCTGTCTAGGGCGACGGTAGGGCAACGTATCGTATTCTCTATCGCCTTTGGACTGACCACACGTAGGTACTGATCCTTTTACCTCTGTGTTTAGCCCAGCGGACTCTTTCGGGTACCGTCCCTGCCCTCACGCATTCCCGGTTCATCCATCCGCAACCACGGTTGCGGAGCTAACCCTGTACAATGTGTCTAAGTGGGATGCCAAAAGCCGAATGAAAGGACTGAGGCAAATATCAGAAAAATGAGTAGTAGCAGGTAGCAATATACGCTGGGCATACTGGGTAACTTATAAATTCAAATGTGAAAACTAAATCGGCAGGTGAGCAGGAGAACTGAAGACCTTTTTTGATTGTGTCCCCGATATAGCGAAGGTCTATAAGCGTTAACTACTATATACTATGAGGTCCTTGCTCCTCTCTCACTAAAGGCTGTAAAAAATTGCTATGCCATGTGAGATCTTTCTACTTGCTGTAACCCGCCAGGCCGGCCACGGATGTCACTGAATCGGCACCAATGGTCGGCCTAATAGCAATGGGGATGGAATACGTTAGATTATGGACCCGCACGCTGCTCAACGGTCACCCTGGGCAGATTAGGTGAAGTGTGTCTAGACCATTGCAGTGTCGTAGCGTGCCTTGGTGGGGCCCCGTATAAAAAAATATTTGGGGGCCCTTATGAAGGGTAAAGATTTCTCACTAAAGAAAAAAAATTGCATAAAATTGATAGAAATACATATTTATTCATCATATCATAATTATCTCTCTGTCACTTTTTTTAATATAATTTTACAAACAATTCAAATTAAATATACACTCTCCTTGTCTTTTTTTCGGCAAACTGATTTATTTAATATAAATAATTTATAATTACTTTTTTTTACTTTTGTTATTTCTGAAATAATAAAAAAATTGGGAAGTTTTTATTAATTTTTGCTTGCGTATGTCGGAGGCCCCCGTGGCCCGGGGGCCCCGTATAATTGATACGGCAGATACGGCGGTAACTACACTCCTGGACCATTGCCTAACACAAAAAGAAACTACACAAGGATGTCACCCTCATGCGGTCGGCCTCTCTGCTAATGTCGGCCCTGGTCACCTGGTCTAACCACATCTGGCATTAGCCAGGGCGGCCTCAGGATCTTTGCTTATACTCTTTAGGTGTCTTTAAGGACATCTTTGTTCCCATAGACATTCTAAAAGACTGTTACTGTTAAAAAATAAAAGTATGTTACGTCATAGATTTTAACACTGTATAAATAAAACACTTTTAAATTTTACTTCTAAGAGGCACTTTTATTAATGGGTTAACTTTTATATTTTGGCAGTACGCCAACATCACTAGTTCATCACAATGCGTTGTTAGTCATTTTTAGATTAGTGATGTGACAAATTTTATCGATAAATCAATCTAAAAGAAATTTTATCGATATCTTTATAGGCATATTATGGTGTATCTGTGTAGATGACTGAACTTCTACTAAACGGTTGGACCGATTTTGATGGAATTATTTATTTATTCATGTTGATTCAAGTTTGTTTTAGATTAACAACTGAGTCCGATAGATGGCGCTGCGATCGATTACAAGCAATTTTTTTTTTTTTTTATTTGTACAGGACAACGTCACTTGGGTCTACTAGTGTTCATAAATAATGAGCTACTGGTACTAGTTATGTACAAAGGGCTGATTAGAAAGAAAGTGACGTACTAGAATCGCCATCAACGATGTGAATTTGGAGTATATCTCAAGCTCATCAACAGGGCGATAACGCAAAGCATTACACTCTATATCTGTTCATAAAATTGTAATTTTGCAAGCACCATCATAAAGGTCCAAGTAGCGCCCCACTAGGTGAGATGTCGTTTGATGCCCACGCAGAATTTTCTTGGTGACCATTGTTCTAAGTCTGGTTATAATTTGTATTCATTTGCAAAGTCAACGCTCAACAATCCCATCCATGTGATAACGGACCAAAAATTTAAAATATTCCGAGCTATAGTTAAATGAAGTACTGCAAGTGTTCTATGGGTGACCAGACTCTTTTAAAATATTCATCATCATCGTCTCAGCTTTTATAAGTTCCACTCCTGGGCACGAGCATCCTCCAAAATTGTAGGTGAAATAACCTACTGCGCTAGAGAGAGTTGCGCTAGAGGAGTCAAGAAGGTTGTTATGTGTTTTATTTTAAATTTTCCTTCTCCTGCGTGTATTTTAGCTGCTATTTTATACCTCTTAATCATTTATTACGCCACCCACGGGAAGGAAAGAAGGTGGTGAATCGTATTCTTACTCTGTCGCCACATTGCCAGTTTTACAATGTAAGGGAATTTAATGATTTTTGATGTTTACACGAGTATTGCGCATGTGAAATATTTTTTTTACGGATTTTATCTATTTGTATTTTCAGCTTCCCGACGATTCGAACACTTTTCAACGTTTATGATCACAGCAGGATAGAAAGTTTGGAATGGAATTTGGGATAGGCTGGTCAGTATAGGCTTTTATATGAAAGTGAAGAAATGTTTAAAGAAATAATTAACTTTATCGATGTGCATGCGCTTCCCTATTTTTATTGGGAACGTGTCGAAATGTCAAGTGCTCTCTTTCTCTCTAAGCTTAGATAGACGCCTGTTACATTAAAACTATGTTATAAATTGTCTTTTATACGTTATATATGGTATTTTTGTAACATTTTTATGGATCTCTTTTTTTTATTAATTAAATTTTTATTTTCTGCTTTTTGTATTAGGAATTGGCTTCTAATTCACCTTAACAGCAACAATGAACTCACGTTTGTTGTTGCCAATCTCTAGTTAAAATATTTCCACAAATTATTCTTCACATATCATTAGATTCTTCTTATAAGTCATAGTTCGTTAATCAGGATATCGCCTTCTAGAGTACTTTGGCCACACCGTTAATACCATTAATCTTCTTCTGGGTATTTTGGTTGATACTAGGTAGATATTTAATATAATACAAGACCACCACTTGAAACTTTCACGTTCCCGCCAAAACTCCAAATTATGTTGTATGTGTATTATTTTATGGCCTCCCGCCGGCGCATCGATCACCGTGAAATCGGTCACCATCAGCATCCAGGCCCACATGAAGTACTTGGGCCTGGTGCTCGACGGGCATTTTTGGTTCCGGGAGCATCTCCATCGACTTGTTCCCCGGCTTGTCGGCGCGGCGTCTGCCCTTTCGCGGCTGATGCCGAATGTGGGCGGACCCAGTGCTACGTGCCGACAGCTGTACGTGGAGGTGATCCGGTCGATGGCCCTGTATGGCGCACCGGTGTGGGCGGGGTCCCTGACCGTCCGTCTTAGGGCCCTCCTGTGGCGACCACAGAGGGTCATGGCGATCAGGGCCATACGGGGTTACCGCACGGTGGCGACAGAGGCAGCGTGCCTCCTGGCCGAAACTCCCCCGTGGGATCTGGAGGCGGAGATGCTCGCCGACATTTAACGGCGGGTGTCGGAGACGCGCGCCCGCGGCGGCATGCTCTGCATCAAAGAGATCACCGCACCGCTCCTATTCGGCGACACGTTCCGCCGCCGGCGACTCGGGCGGTGCAGGCGCGAATATCTGCGCCTAATGCCGCCCTAGCCGAGGCCGCGGGTGATAGGACCGGGGAATTGTCCGTCACCCGCAGAGAGGCTGACCGCGCGATGGCGACCGACGTCCTAGTACGTCGAGAGGTGAGAGGTTACTCGAAAGGGTATTCCGTCGGGCCGACCACTGATGACAAGTCACATCTGCTCCGGTGGTCGGCCCAACAACGAGGTGACGTGGGTACGGGTGGGTTATGGGCCCGCGCGCCGTCCTTTCATCGCCCCGGACGGACAGGACCGCGCGTGCGCTTACCATAGCCCACCCATTAAAAAAAAAAAAAAAATGTGTATTATTTTATATAGAGTAGTAACAATTTGCTACAGCTTTTTACTCCATGAGCAAGACAGTTGAAGCCTTAAATCACACCTTTAAGGATAGGCAGCGACCTGATTGTACCTCATCATCAAGTGAACTGCTTATTCCTCTACTACAAGCTAAGAGGGAGATAAAATAAGAGTAAACAATAAAATTTACACAGAAGATCACCGAATAGAAGTATACGATATGGCAGGCAATTTAGAAATTAAACTCTGTAAAGTGGCTTAAATTAACCGTGTGGTGACGGAGTAAGAACACAATTTAACACCATATCTTGTCCATATATCGTAAAAGATGACTAAGGGATATAATATACCGATAATATCTACGTCATCATTTCATCTCATATACGTCCTTCTGCTGGGCTCGAGTCTCCTCCATAATAGGCTGGAAATTGACCTTACTATACCATGCTGGTCAGACAGGTTGGTATAGGGTTTTGTGCCGAGTTTTCCATCTCTTGCATAGATGTTATACGCGTGATATATCCCTTAGCCGTCTTTTACGATACCTACAGGTATGGGAGGGGTTGGTGAATTGTATTCTAATCCGTCACCACATGGGACTATCTATGTAAGAAAAGAAAGAAAGAAATAAAATACTATACCATCCCATCCACACTGCATGGTACTACTAAACGAAGTCAATTTTCTTGCTGTTATGGAGCAGGCTCGAACCCAACAGTGGTATGAATATGAGCTAAGATGTTGATAATGATGATGAAGAAAGTGACTTCAATCTTTTTTACTATTCCAATGGTGGCAAACGAGCAAGCAGCACACTTGATGGTAAGTGATTCTGCCGCACATGGACCTTTGCAATACCAGGGACACAGCCAGGCCGTTGCCTACCGTGAAGAAAATATTCTTCTTAAGCCTCGTTTAAAGAACGACATGTCATAGCGCTCTGGAAACACAGCAGCAGTGAGTTCATTCCAGAGCTTGCACGTATGTGGCAGAAATGATCGTTAGTAACGTACAGTTTAAGACTATATAGCGCTTCCGGGTGAAATGGATGAACCCCGCTACGATGTCGAGTGGTACGTTGGTAAAATGGCGACGACCAAGTCAAAGTATGTTCGCTAATAGAATAACAACCTCCTTAATTCTATTTAGAGTGGCCGCTTTAAATCATTGTCTAGGTCATATATCTCTTACAGTATACAGACATTAGAATGTTGATTACAAGATAAGTGCTTACCAGCTATTGGTCGACGTCTTGCCATATATAGCACTAATTTGTTAGCAGTTTGATAAGGCCAATGATGTAGTATATTTACATCCCGGTAAATAAATAACTGTGAAAACGGCAGCCAAGTTCATTATTATGATAATAATGATATGGTTGCCGACTTCACGACAAAAGATTTGATTTGATATAAATGTGTGCCAAATTCTGTAGATTATCATAATTATATTAATTTTATTTATTAGAACGCTGTAAAATATTCTTAGGCGACGAGTTCACGGCACTCCCCCTCCCATGCAGCACACTCCTCGAGCGTGTGCTGCGCCGTGTCCTCGTCGCAACTGCAGTGGTGGCAGGACGGTGTGCTCTCCCTCCTGACAATCTTGTGCAGGTACTTCCCAAAACACCCGTGCCCCGTCAGCACCTGCACCAGTCGGAAGGAAAGCACCCCGTGCATCCGCTCCAACCACTCCATCAGCACCGGCCGGAGGGCCTCGACAGTCCTGACACCGTACCGAGGACTCTCCAGCCGGACTGCCCAACGGGCAATGACTTCTCGGCGGGCGTCGACCCGCCAGGCGGTAATTACCCGCAACGAGACCATACCGCCGCGGGTGCGCGTCTCAAAAAAAAAGGTAAATTTAAAATACATTTTTTTTGTACTACAAGAATGTTTGCCATTCAAGTCAAAATATTTATATAAAGCAAATCTTATGATCGCCTATTAAAATTTTGCAAGCGGCTAAGTTTTACTTATAATAAAATCGATTGCATGGAAAAAATTTAATATTATATAAGTCAGCTAGCTTTAAGGACTTTGTTCTTTGTATACACACGAATACCTAGCTGTATGCCAAATTTGAACTTTTTAGGTTACCTGAAAGTGGATTAAATTTTTGATTTATATGTCAGTCAGCACATCATAAAAATGTCGAAATACAGAATATTTTGTTTCTTCAAAAATTGGCACCAGTTATTTCTTAGATATCCTTTACCTGTTATCATCTATAGCAAATATCTCAAACGGTGCCTCATCTCGGCTCATATACATCCCAGTGTTGAGCTCGAGCCTCCTCTACTATAGGAAGGAAGTGACATACGATGATACCATGTTGGTAAGACATGTTGGTACAGTGTTTTACTTCGCTATGCTATTATATCGCTTAGTCGTCTTTACGATATCCAAGGGCAAGATAGGGAGTGGTGAATTGTATTCTTACTCCGTCACCAAACAAAAACCTTTTCACCTCTATACCTACAACAAATCCTATTATTTGTATGACATTCCTTAAATAACAATATTACTGACGTCATTATAAAGTTGGGTTTCTTCGTTTACGTTATTTAATACGATGTTTATCCTTATTTATGTAACATCAAGTTATACTGTAACGACAGTAACCTCTCCTTAAGACAGGGACTAAGGAAATAACAATTTTCTAAATTAGGACTACCTGATTACTCTGTGGTTTCTACTAGGGATGTTATAGAGCTCCGTAAATGGAACCGAAATGATCGGATATCCGAAATGAAAATATTACCGAACCGTAACCGAAACCGAAACCGAAGTTTTGGATATTTTCGGATAGGATCTGCACAGATGGTGTAATGATTAAAATACCAAGCTAAGATGCTAGTGCCATGAGTTCGAATCCCACGCAGGACCACACTTTATACGATTCACAAATTGATGATCTGAGTCTGGATGTAATTTGCGTGTCCGTTAATTACATGTTTGTGAAGGCCCCCGCAATACAAAGATTATTTCTTGGTGCAATGTTCTTTTAGCCAAGAAAAAAAAACAAGAAATAACTATCGGAAACTGTCAGATAATCCGAAAAAAATATATCTTACGGAGATCTATTTTTTTCCGAAAAAAATATATCTTACGGAGATCTATTTTTTTCGGATTATTATTCGTTAAACTAAAACCGACCGTAACCGTTAAAATGTCGGATAATTCGAAATAATTGCATATCCGTAACCGATATAATGTTATTCTTATATCCGTAACCGTTTCCAGATCCGAAACTTCATATTTATAACATCCCTAGTTTCTATCCATAGATACTCGTATATTTTATATATAATTACGCCTTCATTGGACGCCTTAGACATAGTTCAGTTACCACATAAACTAGTTCAGTATACTCGATTATAAATACAAAAAAATATATTATTATATAAAATAAATATCGTCCTTACTAGTGTTATTAAAAATGTATATTCCATATTTATTTCTTTTTTGTTTTGTTAATGTACACGCTTGGTATAATTTTTTTACAAACTACAAACCATTTAGTTTGGGAGTGTATATGATAACATGTGAGTAAAAAAATTAAAAATGTTAATTAATTTTATTTATTTATTTGTTCTATCTGTTGATTCTGTGTGGTAGCGGCTTCGAATACTACCAACCCTTGCTTCGCTCGTGGGTGTCGTAAAAGACGACTAAGAGCCCTAGATTGACCCGGACCAACTCCATCTGGTACCATTTGGGTCAACGAGTACATTCCCAAGGAGGGTTGACGTCAGGCATGCGGCCGGTCATAAAAGTCATTGCCGAAACTTTTTGCAATATGTCAAAACAGATGACATATTGCGTCGACCCCAAGTAATTGGGATAAGAGCAAGATGATGATGATTTATTTAATTTTAATGCAGTAATAAACGTGTGCTAACATCATCATCATCATCTTGCTCTTATCCCAATTACTTGGGGTCGACGCAATATGTCATCTGTTTTGACATATTGCAAAAAGTTTCGGCAATGACTTTTATGACCGGCCGTCTGCCTGACGTCAAGCCTCCTTGGGAATGTAATCGTTGACCCAAATGGTACCAGATGGAGTTGGTCCGGGTCAATCTAGGGCTCTTAGTCGTGTGCTAACATATTTTAATAATATTATATAACATGTTATTAAAAAAATATGTAGTTGATTGAATCCATTATGATTGTTAAATGAAGGAAAGGAAGGAAGATCCAGTACTTTCCCACAGTTACTTAATATAGACACCACAATAAAATCGAAGGAATACAGGACAGTCTTTTTATTCCCACTTAATGAGCTGTGTTTAGAACTTCACGCATATGTTGCTAAAGCTATCCCGAGGAATCATCATGGGGATGCCCCGTTTAGAGGCGAAACAAGTGACTTATAAATATTCAAGAAACTGCGTTAAATTGCAAGTTGAAGTTCTGGAAGCAACTCATCACATGGAAGTAAGAAAACTTCCGTATCTCCTATTGTGCTGTGTAGTAGCGGCTATGAATATTATAATTTTTTTGAGTTGGGCTATGGTCTGCACATATCGTGCGTTCCATCTGAGGCAACGAAAGGGCGAAGCGCGCCTCCACAGCCCACCATATTTTCTCTCTTTCGCTATTGGGCCGACCACTGGTACATACTTCCTTGGCATGTTTCCATGGCCAGCCCGGTGGGATCACCTTTTGGATACCGTCCTTCCTTAACGCCCCTCCCGGAACATCGATCACCCTCAAGCAGTCAATCTCTCTGCGGGTAAAGGACTATTCCCCGGTCCAATCACCAACTTCAAATACTACTAAGTCTTACACTACTCATAAGTGCCGTAAAAACAACTAAAAGCTTTATATCGACATGGGCTAACTGTATCTGATGCCGAGTAATTATATTCCCAAGGAGAGTTGAGATCAGACAGGCAGCGGGTCAAAAAACCATTGCCAAAGCTTTTGCAATATGTGCGTAAAAAGAAGAGCCCAGTAGAATCCCCAAGTAATTGGGATAAGGGAGAGATGAATAAATTATAAAAAATGAAATTTTTCTTTTACAGGTGATCACAACAAAAACTTAAACCTTGATGTCAGCGGAGTCAACGCCTCCTTCTATGACTTTTCCAATAACATTTCTAATGTATTCCCTGCAAACAAATCTGTTGAAGGCATATTGGCTTTACCAAATTTAGACAAAAATAAGAAAATTTATATCTACGTAGGTGGTTTCAAATCACCCGTCTACGGTAAGGCATCATTCCACGTAAGAGAAACATTTAAGAAATTGCCCAATAGCTATCTCATCATTGTTGATCATTCGCTTTATACGAATGAAGGCTCTGAACCTTTAAAAAGCTACCAGCGCTCCGTTCAACATGTCTACTATATTGCAAAGCAAATAGGACAAATCCTGACAGGACTATATGAAGGAGGTATTTCACCTAGAAATATTCATGCTATCGGACATAGTTTGGGCAGTCACATGCTTGGTTATGCTGGTAATATTTTTTTTAAACAAACCAATAGAAAAATTTGGCGAATAACAGCTTTGGATCCCGCTGGGCCATGTTTCTCAAACAGTTTGACTGAAGATCATGTAAAGTCTGGTTCAGCTGAATATGTTGAAGTGTATCATTGTAATGCTGGTACTTTTGGTACTGTACATGTATTAGGAGATATAGATTTCTTTGCCAATTCAGGTGCAACGCAGCCTAACTGTAGAACACCCTCGGTGTTCCATATTATTCGGTCGCCTAAAGCTGATCGATGCAATCACAGAGAGTGTATTATGATTTGGCTAGCGTCTGTGACTGATAAAAACAGGTATCCTGCGTATAAAAAATGCGAAGAGAACCAAATATATACGAATAATGATTGTTGGATGAAAACTAGAACAAAAGCTGGATTTTGGAATCCTGGGAATGCGACTGGCGTTTATCATTTTTCTACAGAAGATTTTATTTTCTAAAATCATGCTTCAACGTTGAAATTTACTTCAAGCTGAAACTATTCTTGGGTATTATCGACAAGAAATACTCCAAAGCAAGCACAAAGTGGCACTTTGACGTGTAGAAGGAAATGGGCTTAATTTCTTGTATGTGTAACTAAAAGTTTCATGCTGTATGCAATCATGTCTTAGAAGAATATAGCGTGAGATTATAATAAAAGTATAATTGAAACTATGTTTTTCATTTGTGTCACACTATGATAGGCCAGGTCAACAATGTCTCATTGGGTCCTGGGCCGCGCGTCGCCCCTCCGTTGCCCCGGACGGAGCCGGGCGGCGGGTACTCAGATCATGGCCCACCCCAAAAAAAAGGCCTTAGCATCTTCCGTGATATGAGGGCAATTGATCTACTACACCACACTGGTCAGACAGTTTGTTATAGGTTTTCCTTTTCTTGCATGTATCTGCTACATATTTAATGCATTTAGTATCTTTTACAATGCCCACGGGTAAGAAAGGGGGTGGTGAATTGTACTCTTATTCCATCATCATGCAGAAAGCGCTCCTTATAAATCTAAAAAAATATATTAATAAACTACCAAGGCCTTATCGATAATTTGGTTCGGCCTCTGAGATAGTTCCACACTCGCATAAATTCTTCGTCTGAGAAGAAATAAATATTACTAGATTTCATTCGGTATGTGGGAGAGCTGGGGGTTAGACGGCTATATGTCTGTGCCCTAATATTGTAGAACTCCATGAGCACCAATTATTATGCCATGATGAGGGCTGCTTGTTAGTCTACTACCAAAGGTTTACTATAAAAAGAACACAATTTTCTCTTATAAAAATCAGGGCGTATGTAGACACGAATTGTATTTTATACTCACCGTGTTCCTATCCAATTACCTACTTGGCGTTTCTACAATATGTACATACTTCTTTCATATTACATATTGCAAATGTTATTGGCAATAGTTTTATGACCGACCGCCTGACTGTCATCAACCCTTCTTGGGAATGTAATTGATGACTTGCGCCATTAGCGCTATTAGATGGAGCTAGGCCAGGTCCATGAAATACTCTTAATCGTCTTTTATGACATCCATAAGCAATCTAAGAGCTGGTAGTATCCGTAGCCGCGATCGTGAAGTTTAAAGAAGAAAAAGAAAATTTTAAAAGTACTAAAATATTACTAAAACTCCAAAATGTGAGGTGGCAGACTGTAAGCATAATCATCATTCATCATTTCGGCTCATATACGTCCCACTACTGCGCTCGAGCCTCCTCCTCAATAGGAGGGGAATTAAAAAGCATAACGGTCAGAACATATCATAAAAATCTATTAAGATATGTAAGCAGATAAGACTCTCATTTAGACATTAGCCTCTCATTTGTACAACGTCCTGTGTGGAAATTGAACCTATTAGACACAGCAGATCGGTACTTAAATTAATACACTATTTGTATAGTCATTAGGCAAGTCCACACATTGTAAGCAGTGTCGCGAGGAATTGTCCCCGCAAGGAAATTGTCTTCGAATATGCGAGGTAGCCTTGGTATCATCGCGAGACCGTTACACGCAGCAAGGCCGAGCTATTTGCTCGTTCGTTCAGATGAGTTATGACAGGATTTCTCATTCCTATCTTAACTCATATTCATCTCGCGACTAATATTTACCCTAATGTATATTAATTTCAAAAACTCATCTTATACATTTTCTTAACAATTGGGTGCATTCAAAGTGCGCGCAAACGACCGGGGACCGAAACTGACAATCGGTGGCTCAGCCGCTCCGTCGTTGGTACGAGGCGGCGCGAAGACTTACCTCGGGCGAAGCACGTCTTGCGGAGCTCCTCGCTGTATATAGACTAGTCTAATAGCATAAATTCGATTCGATTTATTCATGCAATAACATTTACTGTTTACTTAACTCATTCATAAAAGAAAAAGATGATGTCACTCTTTGTTCTTATTAATTTACTTTACGTATAAATTACACATTATCAGTTAAATATACTTTAAAATAAATGCTTCTTAAATTACATATACATCTACTACTAAAAGGAAAAAAAACATTTCACAATAGCAACACTAAATTTTAGAACAAAAGATAACAATTTATGCAAGAACATTGATGTCACACTACTTAAACAGTTAAATAAGCGATCTTGTTAGTATACAAATCTCGCACGTCACTGGCGATAGTCTTGTGTTTACTTTATTCAAACTGAAGTAATTTTAGTAAGAAAATAAGAATGAATTTATTAATAGTTTTTTTGCTTATTTACGGCTTTGGATTGAGTTGGGCGTGGGGTAAAGGTGATTTGGAAAAGTTTGGACCGTTCAATTTAGCATTGAGAATGGTGAAATGTAAGTTATTTATTTATTACTAGTTCTAACAAAAATAAAATGCAATAGTTTATTATCAAAGTAAAATTATTTCATTTAGGCTTTTAATACTAATGTTAAGTCAGGCTATCGTAGAATTCACCTAAAATCCTTACTGTGTTGTATTTCTTCTTTCATTTAAGACAGAATACAAATAAAATCACCACTTCTTCCAATTCAAACGGGTGCCTAAATAGGCTAGAATCAGATGGGCCGAACACGGATATAGAACAATCAGTACGAATGGTCGGTCCAACGGCATTAGGGACAGTGGGTTATGGGGCACGCCACCCTTACGCTACCCTGAATGAAATGGATGAAGTGTGCACATCCATAAAAAGGGCTATAAGCAAATAACATTAATACTAAAATAGAACGAACACCTAAAACAATACTAACTGCACTGGCCCGCATAGGTTAGTAATTTATGCCTATTGTGAAGAAGACTTAGTACCAAAAAAAAACCATATGAGCTAATAAAGTTTTAATTTTCCGCGTGGTGACGGAGTAAGAATAGAATTTACCACTCCCTATCTTACCAGTGGATGTCGTAAAAGATGACCAAGGGATATAATACGCATATATCATATATGCAAGAGAAAGTAAACTCGAAACAAAATCTTATACCAACCTGACTGACCAGCATGGTATAGTAAGGTCAATTTCCCTCCTATTATAGAGGAGGCTTGAACCCAACAGTGGGATGTATATGAGTCGAGATCGCCGATTTTCTTTCATTTAAGATAGAGTAAAGATAGAATCACCACTTCTTCCAATTCAAACTGGTGTCTAAAAAGTCTAACATCGGGTTGGGGACAGTGGGTTTTGGGGCCGCACGTCACCCATACGTCGCCCTGAACAGAATGGACGAAGTGTGTCCAACCATAACCTGCCACAAAATAGGCAATTGGCAAATAATATTGATGCTACAAATTAAGGAGCACCCAACACAATACTAACTCTACTAGCCCGCATAGAATAATAATTTCCGCCTAATTTGAAGGAGACTCATGTCCAAAAATAAAACTCATATGAGCTAAATAAGATATCTGTACAAATAAATAAAATTGAAGAGTTTGTTTGTAGTGTCAAAGTGCTGGACTTTTAAGGGTTCCGTACCCAAAGGGTAAAAACGGGACCCTATTACTAAGACTTCGCTATCTGTCCGTCCGTCTGTCTATCATCAGGCTGTATCTCAAAAACCGCAAGAGCTAGACGGCTGAAACTTTTACAAAATATATATTTCTGTTGACGCTATAACAACAAATACTAAAAACAAATATTTAAGGGGGCTTCCATACAACAAACGCGTTTTTATAGATAATGGTACGGAACCCTACGTGCCCGACTCTGTCTCGTACTTGGCCGGTTTTATTTCATGCTCACACGGTTATTTGCACGACACCTATGCCTAAAATACAGTTCAAAAATTTTTGTCTGTCAATCTGTTTGAGGTAATCTTCAAAACGGCTTTACCGATTTTGATAATATTTTACTAACAGGTCTATATAAGGAGTAGCTTAGGCTATATTTTATCCTGGTATTTCCACGGGAACGGGAACTATGCAGGTAGGGCGACTCGCAACCCTTCGAAACCGAAGCGAAGCGAGGGCGGGTTGCTAGTTACGAATAAATATAAAATTAACTTTAAAAAGGGCCACATGGGTTAAACTTAACTGAAAACATAAACAGGATTCTTTTTCAATATTTTCTTCCGTGTGGTGACGGAGTAAGACTACAAATAATCTCTCTCTTGCCTAACTGACTAAGGGATATAATATGCATATAACATCTATGCAGGAGAAGGAAAACTCGAAAGAAAATACCAACCCGTTTGAACAACGTATAGTATAGTAGGTCAATTTCCCTCCCATAGGCCCGAGCCCAATAGTAGGACGTTTATGGGCTAAGATGAAATTGAAAACATGAACAGGATTTTTTGGGGTCACTTCATGCCCAAACCATCCGAGGTGGCGGAAGGTACGGTACCTTTCGCAATCCTACAACCTGCCATACTTAGCTGTAAACGTTAAAAAACAACTTCGAGTATACGAAATGACAGTTCTTAATCGCGTTATCCTACCATGTAAGGCTTGAGAGACTGTCAATTCTAGCGTATCTTTGTATATAATATAAATCTTCTGTTCGTGTATTTGTAATTGAACTCCTTCTAAATGGCTGGACCGATTTTGATAAAAAAATTCTGTGTTCAAGTGGGTTCGAAAATGGTTTAGATTAATATTTGGAACCGCTGGCGGTGGCGCTGCAATCGATTTAAAAGAGAATCATTTTTTTTTTTAACATAACAGCGTCTGTTGTGTCAGCTAATATGCCATATAACTGAATGTGCAGATTTTAATTTCATCAATTTAATAAACAATATTTCGATGACCGAGCTTAACTCGTTATTTTGTTTAACATAATTAAGTATTTGTTAGGTAGTTACGGAGTTTCGAGATTAGATACTGCTGAAATAATGAAAGTAAAATACGCAAAAATAAAAAAAGTATAACAATAAAAATGTCAATTATGAACACATAATACAAACTGCATTCTTTACTTCTTCTCTTTACAGGTAATCGCGATAAGAATTTAGATCTTGATGTTAGTGGAATAAACGTGTACTTCTACGATTTCTCCCAGGACCTGGTAAAAGATTTCCCTATAAACGAGGCAGCTGAGGGCATTATATCCATATCCAATTTGGATAAAGTGAAAAGATTCATCATCTTCATCAACGGTTACAAGTCATCCATAAATAAAAACACTGAAGAACTAGTGAGAGAGACATTCAAGAACTTTCCAAGCAGTTATCTCATCATAATTGATCATTCTCCGTACACAAACAACGAACCAGGCAATAAAAAAGGTTACGAGCGTTCAGTCAAATATGTATACTATATTGGAAAACAGATTGCCCAAATGTTAGCTGGACTCAATGAAAGAGGCATTTCTCCGAAAAGCATACACTGTATTGGTCACAGCTTAGGCAGTCAAATATTGGGCTATGTTGGAGATAACTTTAGCAAAATAACTGGCCAAAAAATTTGGCGGATTACCGCTTTGGATCCAGCTGGACCTTGCTTTTCTAAAAGTTTAATTGAAGAACAAATAAGATCTGGTGTTGCGGAATATGTTGAAGTATACCATTGTGACGCTGGAGCTCTTGGTACTTCAAGTGTACTAGGAGACGTTGATTTCTTCGTAAATAAAGGTCAATCACAGCCAAACTGTGGCACTCCTTTGATTCCTGGTTTCTTTGACTCACCGAAAGCTGCTAAATGTAATCACAAAACATGTGTTATAATATGGTTGGAATCTGTAACACATCCGGATAGATATCCAGCATATAAATGTGACAATTATAAACATTTTAAAGGTAACAAATGCTCGCTTAACGACAGAACTATTGCTGGTTTCTGGACCCCTGGTAATGCCACCGGCGTATATTATTTTTCAACTGAAGGTTTTGACTAGATTTTTATGTACCATTTTTGACTAGATCATATTGTAAATATAATATTTTCTCATCATTTGAATTTTATGGCCATTTTTTTCAATAAGTTCTATATTTTAGATGATACCTAAAACGATATAATTAATGTTAGTTACTCTTTTTATGTTGATGTTACATAAAGTTGTAAATTCAGGTAACAGATGAGACAAAAGTTTCCGTGTAGTGACGGAGTAAGAATACAATTCATCATGCCCTATTCTATCTATGGGTGTCGTATAAGATGACTAAGCGATATAACATACATATAACAAGTGAAGAAAAATTCCAAACAAAACCTTATAGCAAACTGTCTGACCGGCGTGGTAGGTCAATTCTGCTTCTATTGTGGAGGAGGCTCGAGCCCAGCAGTGGGACATATATGAGGTGAGATGATGATGTGCCTCGTCATCACACAGAACATTGATGTTAGATGGCATTCATATTTTCTTAGGTGTGACTTAAAATTTAAGTGTTGTTCATAAAAATGAATTGTATGCTCTTAATAAATACAAATACTAGACGTAACTTAGGTGTAATAAAATAATAAATAGAATATTTTAATTATATAGTCTTATATAAAGAGCTTTAACCATTTAATGTTAGTAAATAAAATTACAGCTTTTATTTATTTATTCCTTCATCAATACACAGCCATCATTAAAAGCAATACAATCCAATTCAATAAAAGACAAAATTAGTACATACCTAAATATAGTGATAATTATAAATAATAGGTTCTTACATATGAAATTGGCGTTTTGTGCGAGAGGAATATAAAATCAATTTTCTTGTAAAATATATTTAATTAATCAAAGTATGCACCGTTGTTATCTATGCACTTTTGCCAGGTCATAGATAGTTCATTGATCCCTTTACTAAAAAAGCCATGGGGCCGAGAATCAATACACTCTTTGAAGGCGGTTTGAACTGCCGCATCGGAGTTGAATTTTTTTCTTTGTTGGTAGTTATTCTTTTTTGTTCTCCCTATTTCGACCGTGGATGTCGTAAAAGACGACTAAAGGATATAATATGTATATAACATCTATGCAAGAGAAGGAAAACTCGAAATAAAACCCTATACTAACCTGTTTGACCAGTATGGTATAGTAAGGTCAATTTCCCTCCTATTGTGGAGGAGGCTCGAGCCCGACAGTGGGACGTTTGTGAGCTGAAGTGATTATGAGAAATTGTTCAAATTTCGGTAAGAATGGTAATCTGTTGGAGCAAGATCTGGGGAGCACGGTGGATGTCGCAGACATTCCAATTGTAGCTCATCTAACTTAGTGGTAACCTGTTTTTTGTGCAGTGTGTGGTCTTGCGTTGCCGTGAAGCAACAGTGGCCTAGAGCGATTGACCAATCTCGATTGTTTAGCAGCTAGTTCTTCCTTCATGGTTTGCAGTTGCTGACAATAGATATCTGCCGTAATCGTTTGGCCAGATTTCAGAAAGCTGCAATGAACGACACCAGTGCTAGTCCACCATTCATTCGCAAGTTACTTACTTTTTCTGAGTCAATATTCGTTTAGGGCAGGATTTGGCTGGGTCTCCAGGGTTCAACCATTGCGACGAGCGCTTCCCATTATCGTACAGTATCCAATTTCATCTCAAGTAATGATTCGATTTAAAATCTCTTCATTATTGTGTCGGTTGAAAACGTAACGTGTTTTCTTTTGCGATACCAGCGCCGTACACATTATTAATCCTTTGAGCTGTTTCTGCAGCACTGGTGCCACGCTAGATCTCGTGCTCGTATAGGGTTTTGTTTCGAGTTTTCCATCTCTTGCATAGATGTCATATGCGTAATATAACCCTTAGTCGTCTTTTAAAACAACCACGGGTATGAGAGGGGGTGGTGAATTGTATTCTTGCTCTGTCACCACACTGAAAGACAGCTCAGCATTCTTTTTTGAGCGGGTTATTGTCCAGGCTCTTGCTGTCCGTTGCGTCCGGGGTGATGGAAGGATAGTGCGCGACCCCATAACCCAGCGTACCAGGTGGGGACCCCTTTCCTCAGCCATTGGGCAGAATACTAGTTCCGATTCCTTGACGTCCATAGCCAGCTCAGTGAGTTAGCTTTTCGGGTACCATCCCTCCCCAACATTTCCGCAGGACGACAAACTTACACAATCTGACTCCCTGGAGGTGACGGACTATTCCCTTAGTCCAATCAAAATAGCATACGACAAGATATTCAACGTTGATTCTCAGCTCAGTGTAAAGAATTTATTCACTAGCTTCTGCCCGCGACTTCGTTCGCGTGGAATAGTTACTTTGACCTGACGCTAACTTTAACCTGTAACTTTGTTTAAGTAGAAGTTGAAAATATAATAAATAAAACGATTTTGTCACACACAATTTTTGCGAAACTTTAACTCTTTATGCAGCGCACGCCACACAAGCTTTAAAAAAATTGAAGCATTCTCCATTGCTGCTCCGCTCTTATTAGTCTTAGAGTAATGATATATAGCCTATGACCTTCCTTGATAAATAAGCTATCTAACATTGATAGAATTTTTCAAATTGGACCAGTAGTTTATGAGTTTAGCGCGTTCAAACAAACAAACTCTTTAGCTTGATATATTAATATTTAGATTACTAATTAAGTTGTGGAAGTCGTAACAATCTGTTGGAAGTCACCAAAAAAATTATTAATAGCAGTTTTTAACAGCAAAGCGCCTGGCAAGTGACGAATTACGGCATTATTGGAAAGGCCTCCATCCCTTGTATGCATGCATGTGGTATTTTAGGCTCACGTTTTTGATCGCTTAAGTATCGACACTATCCTTTTATACGATTCTAAGCTTCATTGTATTTCATACATATTTTAGTTAGGGACTCCCCTACGGCATCAAATTTAATTTGTGATTCATTTCTCATACATTAGACTTGGGGACAGTCCCTTAATAATGCTTATAACAACAAAATTATATTTTTATCTATATTGCTCATTACAAGGAAAATTTTTGCGACAGAATATGATGTACCTAGATACTTTACTTCAAACGTTCTTAGTAATTCTTATTCACGTGACTAATATTCTTGAAGTCTGAAAATATATTACGTTTATTTTCTGGGAAAAGGCTTTCGCTGTAGGATTTGCTCTATACAAACGCTGTCTATTATTTTTTTATGTTTTCTGAGTTATACATCTATACAAATAAGTAAAATTGTAGACCACGGTATCTATGCTCAAATAAGTTAAAATATTGTTTGTTTATCTGTCTGTTTGTTCAAGCTAATCTTTGAAACGGTTAGACTGATTTTAATCATATTTTATGATAGCTGTCTAATGTCTATATAAGGAGTAACTTAGGCATTTTTTTTTCACTCTGAAAAATAGCCTAAGTAACTTTCCCTACAAAATTTTCAAATTGAACCCGAGGCCTCGCTTTCTGTAATATTTTGGGAAATATTGCACATTTATAAAGCCAGGGCGGGTCGCTATTAGTAACTAAATGATTCATTCCAAAAAAAATCCATATATATTTATCCACTTGTAGTCCATAAAATATAGCTTGATCTCTGTGACAGATGTCAACGAAACCGACGAAGTAAGTTTGAACGAGCGACATGTTTACAATTTCATTTTGTATCACATATATTTTCATTATTTTCGTGCCAGTTTTATTGCAACTGAAATGCATTATATTATAAATATAAAAATATTAATATTCATGCCTAAAATGTACCTCGTAAGTACTGAAATACCTAGTAAACATTTAATAGAAAAATGACAGTTACACGCATACAAAGTCATACTGGACTGAAAATATAAAAGAGATGGGACAGTCGATATACGTCAATCGATAACCGATCTTTATTAAATTATTCATAAAAGAAATAAACCCAATACAGTACCTATATAATACTTTCAACATATTTTTTACAATTACAACAAACAGTTACATTATAAAATACATAAATTAAATTAATTAAACACTAAAAAAAACTAATTTTTGTCTCAGAGTAAATAATAATATTTTAATACGTATGCATTATTGTCAAAACAGTCGCAATTGATTGATTGATCGAACGACTATTTGAACGACATATTTTGGCAAAAAAGTGATAAATTTTCTAGCAGGAACGCTCCAGTGACGTAGACTTTGATTGTACTCCTTTTGAATAATCAAAATAGTCAAAAATAAGTTTATGTTTGAAATAAATTCAAAAAGATTTTCATTGTATTTCAATTATAATATAAAATCACAATTTTGTTGTGTAGTGCAGATTCTTCTCCATAAAATATAACTAAATATATTTTCCAGTTGACCTTGATATTGATACCTAATACCTAAACATTTATGGATACTTGGATGAACAGTTGAGAGCTCTAGAATAACGATAACATCTTAGGGAGAAAATACTATGTGCCGATGGCTGTACGCGGGTATAGTCGGGTTGATGACCCTGTACGGTACACCGGTGTGTTCGAAGTCCCTGACCGTCCATCTGAGGGCTCTCTTGTGATATCTACAGAATGACGCCATGGCGGTTAGAGTCATACGCGGATACCGCACTGTGCGGAGGAGGCAGCGTGCCTGTGAGCCGGGACTCTCCCGTGTGACATGGTGGCACAGATGCTCGCCGGACTTTACCGTAACGTCATTATCTGTTGGGCAGTCCAACCGGACAGACCTCGGTACGGTTTTCGCACCGTCGATGCCTTCCGGCCGTTTATGATATAGTGTTTGGTACAGGGTGCTTTTCTTTCAACTGGTGCAGTCATTGACGGGGTACAGTAGTTACGCCAATTATCTGCATAAGGTCGTGAGGAGGGAGAGCATACCGCCCTACTACCACTGCGATTGGGACAAGGACAGCACATCGTACACTCGAGGTGTGCACTGCATGGTCAGAGCAGCGCCGTGAATAGATCGCAATCATCGGTGCCGAAAATACGGTGCGGTTATGGAACCACCGCCACCCTTTCGTCACCGTCAAAACAAAAAGCAAAAAAATAAAAAATCCTGAGAATTACCTAAATTTTATTTTATAAATATTACGATATTTTAGAACAAATCTAATATAGTTCATTTTCCTTAGATTAAGACTAAAAAATAGTAGCGAGTCGGCAAGGTTCGTTAACCCGTCTTTGAGAAATTTTGTGTACTGGAAACACAAGGAGAAATAATGTCATTTTTTAAAAAGAAAAGAATTCTCTTGAACAAAAGTATGTACATTCGAGTGTCTAGGCGCTAAGTGCATATTAGGGATGCATCGCGCGAGTATTGCAGTGGTGAAAATTTTATATTATATTTTGCGGGTAGGAATATTATTTTAAATTCATACAACTGTAATTTGCTTCAGCACTGCAATGGGATTCAGTAGTAACCTTTTGTTAGAAATATATTTTGGAGGAAGATAATTTGGCCACTATTTCTATCTTTTTGTTACAGCTAAAATACGCTCCCTTCCTGTGTACGTATAGATTAAAAATATAAGGTTATCGTTACCCGCTACTATCACGATAGTCGTAAAAATCAGCTAAAGAAGCGCGATAAGCTATTATTTAGAATTTTCATTCACTAGGAGTAATTTTCTTTATTTTTTTTCTCATTCGTTCATATACCACCGTAATAATTGAGTGATGACTTACTGTTTTCCGTTAAATGACGGAGAATATAGGTATACATAGCAGGTGTCATACAAGACGACTAAAGAATACAATATGCAGAAAACAGCATCATAGCTTATATACATCCCACTGTTGGCCTGTGCATATATTATGACGGCTGATAGGAGGTTCTGGAAGATAAGTACATGTTGTGCCGACCCCACTTAGCTCCACGCTAATGAGGACAGGCAAATGATGATGATATTTTGCTGGAGCTGCCTCCATAATGGGAGGAAAATTGACCTATTACACTAGTCAGAACGGTCCATATAGGTTTTTATTTGGAGTTTTCCTTCTCTAGCATAGATGTTCAATGCATATTATATGCCTTAGTCGTCTTTTACGACACCCACGGACAAGAAAGGGGGTGGTGAATTGTATTCTTACTCCACAACCCTATACCAACACGTCTGACTAGCATGGTCAATTTCCCTTTTATTTGGAAGGTGGCTCAAGCCCAATAGACATGTGTGAGCTGAGACTGACGACGAAGAGACCACCACTGGATAGAAACATGACTACAATTGAGAAGACCCGGCAAGAAAATCAGGCTGTGTGACTTTTTTGTTTTTGTTTCTATTTACTTCTTTTTATATTTATATCATCATTATCTCAGCCCATACACGTCCCACTGTTAGGCTGGGGCCTCCTCCACTATGAGAGGGAAATTGACCTACTATGACCACGCTGATCAGACGTGTTGGTCTATCAACCTGAAACCCTATGTTTGATTTTAGGTTATTTCTTTCGTTCTTTCTTTTAAATATTTAGTCTATAATCGGCTTATACGACACCCACGGGCAAGAGAGGAGTAGTGAATTGTATTCTTACTCCGTTACTGTACACAAAATAGAAATTATACTATTTTTACGAATTTTATTTCGAAATTCTAGGTAATTTATCATCTTTGCAGCGCGCGGAAGAGGAACGCCTCCAGGACGACGCGTTCCGCCGCCGGCGACTCGGGCGGCGGAGGTGCAAGTACCTGCGCCTGATGCCGCCCTAGCCGAGGCCGCGGGTGATCGGACCCAGGAAACCGGACCCGGGCTTTTAGTCCGTCACCCGCAGAGAAGCTGACCGCGCGACGGCGACCGACGTCCCGGGAAAGGGACGTCGAAAGAAGAGGGTACCCCCTCAAGGTATTCTGTCGGGCCGAGCAATGAGGACAAGGAACTCGGCACCGGTGGTCGGCCCAACGACGAAGGCGACGTGGTACGGGCGGGTTATGGGGTTGCGCGCCGCCCCTGTCATCCTGGACGGAGCCGGGCGGCGGGTGCGCTGACCATGGCATACCCCAAAAAAAAAGCTATTTTATCATAATATTTTTTTATATAATATTTACGTAAACATTAGAAATCATTGTATTTTCAATGCCACGCATCATAATGTAATTTAATAAGAGCAATTGATATGCAAAAAGGATGTGGACCGTATTGTCTCATTACGTGTGGGTATAACTTCGAGTTTATTTATGGTCTTCCATTACTAATGACGCGCAATTTTATACATCCTTATCAATGTTGCAGGGCATTGTGCGGGATAAAGTTCATGTTATTGACATTGATATCTATATCTATACCAATAAATAAAATTGGAGTGTCTGTTTGTAATGTCAAAATAATAGGCTTTTTTCATGCTCACACGGTTATTTGCACGACACCTATGCCTAAAATAGCAATTAAAAAATTTTTGTCTGTCTGTCTGTCTGTCTGTTTGTTCCGGGTAATCTTCAAAACGGCTGGACCGATTTCAAAAATTCTTTCACCAATGGAAAGCTATAATATCAGGGCGTAAACTAGGCTATATTCTATCCCGGTATTCCCACGGGAACGGGAACTACGCGGGTAAAACGACTATAACCTATAACCGAAGCGAAGCGAGGGCGGATTGCTAGTAAATAAAAAAAAATTGCAATGTAGGTATATTTGTAAATAAAACTTACACTTTAAAACATCACGCATTTCGTGTGGTGTCAAACTAAGAATACAGTTCAACACCCGATTATTGCCTGTGGGTGTCATAAAATGCCACTAAGGAATTAAAATATGTATATAACATCTATACAAGAGAAGAAACTTAAAATGAAACCCTATACTAACACGTTTGACCAGTGTGGTATAGGAGGCTTCCCTTCCCATTCTGAAATAGTTCCGATCCTAACAGTAGAACGTGTATGGGCTGAGATGATCGTGATAATGAATATTTCTTTATTAAATGCTTATGAATGTATGTCATCATCATCATCATCACAGCTCATATATATCAGCTCATATACTGGACTCGAGCCTCCTATACAATGAAAGGGAATTGACATACTATTTCACGCTGGTCAGACGAGTTGGTAGAGGGATGTCAAGTTTGCCTTCACTTGTATAGCTGTTGTATGCTTATTGTAATCTCTTGGTCGTCTTTTACAACACCCACGGGTAATATAAAATAGGGAAACCTTAGAAAAAAGTTGTAAATTAAGGTAGTTTTGAGAGAAAATTGTCCATTCCTGCGAGCGCCATATCTTCAATAGTGGTCACTATTGACCGACAGGGGAATAATGTTGATAAAGCTGATAAGTTGAAATATAGATAAATTTAGAAAATAATTATCAATCAAAATTATAATTCAATTAATTGGCGCATGTTCAGTATCATACTAAAAATATTTTTAACATGAAAGAAGTTGAAAAATTTGGCGAATATAAACAGCTTTTGATCTCGATGGGCGATGTTTCTCAAACAGTTTATAGTTTACAAAATACGTAATGGAAAAGATAGACGTAACAGTAATGATTGCTGCAATAATCTCGCTTAATGTAGTTCTAGTTTTAAAACTGGATAGAAGTAGAACTAGATTTTGGAGCGCCGGTAATGCAGATGGTATTATAATACACCTACATAATGTTAGGACTACACTGTTGATAGTTGTCTGTCTATAGGCGCTGCCTGGCTGTTCCGTCCGGAGTAGTACCACACAGAGCAGAAAATCAACGTCTGAATAGTAGCAATTTGTTACTGCGCTTGATGAAGCTTAATGAACTGAATGCGGTGAGCGAAATAGCTCGAACCCCAACTTTCTGTGGATGTTTGCGTGTGATGAGTTTTGGTGATGCCTTTAGTATCACTGATTCTCACTGCACGCATACTCCATTCTCTTTCATCACGGTAGCCAGCGGCTTAGCAAAACTTCAGGAACGGCAGCACTTACCATCAGGTGTAATGTTTGCTCGTTTGCCATCGTTTGGAATAAAAATAAATATGTTGGTAAGATTTTCTAAAGATACGTTTCCAATTGCTTTAATGCAGTACCATAAAAATTGATTATTAATTGAATTTAAGAGTGGTAGGACCACACTGTCGACAGTTATCTGTCTACAGCCGCGGGCCGGTCCGTCCGGGGTAGTACCACACTCTCGCAGAAAATCGACGTCTGAGTAGTAGCAATTTGTTACTGCGCTTCGTTCGGTGAGCGAGAGTCGGAAGCCCAACTTTCCGAGGGTGTTTGTGTGTGGAGGGTTTTGGTGGTGCCCTTGGTATCACCGAGCCTTAATGCACGCATTCACACTCCCTTCACTTCCTTCGCGGTAGGCAGCGACCCTGTAAAGGTCCATAAGCGGCAGCAACACTTACCACTAGGTGTACTGTTTGGGGGGCGGGGCCAGAGCACCTCCACGTGGTGCTCCCTGGAAACGTCCATTTGGACGTCACGCGTCCATTTGGACGGCCAAGATTCCGGCAGGAGGGGGTCTCCGCGTGTGGCTCTGGTGGCAGAAGCGCACGGCGGATCTGACCCGGGGCCAATGGGGCAGATGTGCCTCATGGCACTCCGTCGCCAGGGACGGTTGCGTCACGGCCCGGGGGCGTGACGGGTCGGTCGCTCGCGAGCGGCCAGACCCGGAAGGCCCAAACCGTAACCCTGAGTGTGACTGCGGCTGAAGCTCAGGGCCGGGGGTCTTCGGACCGCGGGGAAGAAAACTCCTATAAAAAATTACCCCTAATCCTAAGTTTGGCCACTCGGCGAGGGGATGAATGGTTGGTGGGTTAAAAAGCGCGCGAGCGTCCAGCCGTTAGAGTGGTAGTCAAGGCGAGACTTAAAAACGACCAAACCATGACAGGAGTTGAAACACGCGTAACTACTCTCGAGGGTCCCGGCCACGCCGGGGAATCCCTCACTGGGCCGGTGTCTGAGCGCGAGGGGCGCACAAACACCGGCACAGTCAGTCTCCAGTCGTATGGGAGGGAGACAACGACTGTCCTTGTTGCCGAGAGCCTGGCAAAACATCAGGAGGCTCCGAAGGGTGTAATAAAAAAGAGGAAGAGGAGGAAACTGATCGCCACCACCGTACATTCCAACAAGGTGCGTGCGCGGAGGGAGGCAGCGAAGAAGGAGGCGGCGCGGCAGGCGCAACTAGCTGCCGCCGCGGCCGTGAGCGACGAGGGCGGTGTGACCGCAGCCACTGCAGAGCCGTCGCAGAAAATGGACGCCGGTACTGCCCGGCTGTCAGGCGGAGAAGAGAGCGACGAGGGCGGATCAGCCGCAGGACCGTCGCGGGACGAGGGCGGGAAAGCCGCAGAGCCGTCCCCAAAGAGGCGCGGAGGAAGGAACAGCTCGACGGGGCTGTCGAGCGACGAGGGCGGCACCGCCGCAGAGCCGTCGCAGGACGAGGGCGGCGGTGCTGCAGGGCCATCCAAAGCAATGTGCAGAATAGATAGCTCGACGGGGTTGTCTGACAAATCCGGGAGCGACATCGCTTATGTGCTGTCGACCGACGAGGGCGGCAGTGCCGCAGGTCCGTCGGGAGAGGAGACCGACACGGCCTTGGAGATGTCGGCGGACGAGGGCGGTAATACCACAGAGCCGTCCGCTGACGAAAACACCATCCAACGATTGCAGGTCGACCGGAGGAGGGACAAGGGCGGTGGATGCGCGGGTCCGTCCGAAGTTGGTAGGAGTAGGGAAGGCAGGCCGTCAGTTGAGGAGAGTCTGGTTAGGCCGTCGTCCAGGATAGGTAGGAGGGAGCAGCAGAAAAGTAGGGGGGCTGCCGAGGAGGCTCTAACGGCAGCTCCAAGTGTGAAGGAGAGGGAGGAGGCCCTCCCCCCGAGCGTCCGGAAGCGCCCCCTGCAAAAGGGTGGCGGCGCGAGCTCCGACTCGGACGGGAGTTTCATCATGCCTCCTCCCAAGGTCTCGACCACGCGCCGTGGGCGCAGGGGTAGAGGGTCAGCGGTGGCGGCGAGGCCGGGGACCCCAGGTCCAGCCGGCCAGAGCAGCGAGGTTGCGGCCCTGCAGGCCGCGAATGCCCGCCTCAGTAAGGAGGTTTCTGGCCTGCGGGAGCGCAACCGGAAACTCGAGTCGGAGCTGTCGGTGGTGCGGAAGGAGAACCGCGGGTTGGCCAAAGACGTGGCTGACCTGCGGTCTCAATTCGCACTTTTAGTGCCAGCCGCACAGCCGACGCCGGCCTCGCCGCCGAAACGGGCTGCGCCGGAGAGGGCGGGCCCGTCGACTGCGCCCGTGGCGCTGCCTGCGCCTGTGGTGCCTGCCGCGCCGGTTTCACCCACCGCGCCGGCCGTGGGCGCCGCCAAGAAGCGCGGCGGGCCCCGAAAGGAGGCAGAGCCGCTGCCCGTGGTGCACGGCGTGCCGGAGGGGTCGATGCGCGTCATCTTTGCTAAGCTTGAGCTTATGCTCGATGCGCGCATCAAGGCCTTGGTGGATCGCCTTCCGCCCGAGCCACCCCTCCGGCCGCCGCTCGTCACGGATAGAGCGAGGCGGCCGCAAGCGTTGGCTCCCACCCCGCTGCCCTGTCAGGGTGGCCGCGTGGTGAGCTACGCTGCGGCCGCCGCTGGGCCCAAGGGGGCCAAGAAGGCCGGCATGGTGCCGGCTCCCGCCAAGGCCGGGCCGCAGCCGGCGCTAGCGGCTGCACCGCAGGCGCCGGCCAGCGCACCCGCGACCGCTCCTGCTGCGCTCAGCGCTGCTGCCAGGCTCGAACAGGGCTGGCAGGTGGCTGAGCGGAGCAGGAAGGCACGCGGCCAGAAGCGGAGAGTGGCGGCCAAGAGTGCCGCCGTGGCCGCCGCTCCCCAGGCGGGAGCCGGCAGAAAGGGGAAAAGGTCGCGCAGGGGCCTCAAGTCGCCAAAGACGGCCGCGGTGGTCATCACCGTGCTGCCTGAGGCGGCTGAGAGGGGCCTCAACTATGAGGCGGTCCTAAAACGCGCCCGGCGGGAGCTGGACGTCTCCGACATCGGAGGCGTCGAGGCTAGGACCCGCAAGGCCAGGACAGGGGCTCGAATTCTCGAGTTCCCTGGGGCCGAGGGCGCGAAGACGGCCAATAGTGTGGCTTCGAAGCTGCGGGGGCTGTTCGGGCCAGAGGATGGTGTCCGAATCGCCAGGCCTGTCAAGTGCGCAGAGATGCGCCTGACGGGCTTGGACGATTCCGTGACGGTGGAGGACGTCCGGGAGGCCATTATGGCGCGTACCGGATGTGCCTCGGACACCGTCCGGATTGGCACCATCCGCCCTGGTCCGGGCGGCGTCGGTGCTGCCTGGGTGCAGTGTCCGGTGGAGTCGGTCAAGCAATTGGCCGACTCAGGCAGGCTCCTCGTGGGCTGGAGCTCGGCGCGGGTAACCGTGCTAGAGCCCCGGCCCACGAGGTGTTATAAATGCATGGCGGTCGGGCATACCCGACCGACATGCAAAAACTGCTTTGACTGCAGCGGGCTATGTTTCCGTTGCGGTCAAACCGGACACCAGGCGGCATCGTGCTCTGCGGTGCCCCACTGCCCCGCGTGTGCGGCAGGCAATAGGCCTGCCAAACATCGCATGGGCTCTGGGGACTGCAGACCCCCGGCATCGGCCCCAAAGGGGCGGGGCGGCCCATCGACCGGGCCAACCCCCGCTCCGAGCGCGACCCGATCGCCCGTTAGCGCAGAGGAGGTGACGATGGATACGGACCGTTAATGGACCCCGTATCCATCCGTCTCCTCCAAGCCAATCTCAACCACTCCGCCGGTGCGCAGGACGTTTTCCTGCAAGCCATGGCGGAGTGGTTGATAGGAGTAGCCGTAGCCGCGGAGCCGTACGCGGTGCCCGACCGGCCAAATTGGCTGGGCAGCACCGACGGTACCGTGGCAATCGTCGCCTCCACGTCGTGGCCTTCGTCGCCTCTGATCCTTAGGGACAGGGGCGTCGGATACGTCGCGGCGGACTGGGGAGAGATTACGCTCCTCGGAGTATATCTCTCCCCTGCCTGGAGAGCGGCTGATTTCGGGGTCTCCCTTACCATCTTGGGAGCCTCGTTACGGCGATTGGCACCGCGCCAGGTGATCGTATTGGGGGACTTCAACGCCAAGTCCGTGGCGTGGGGGTCCTCCCGTACGGACGACCGAGGACGGGCGGTCGAGGATTGGGCGGCGGCACTGGGCCTCTGTTTGCTGAACAGAGGCTCGGTGCATACGTGCGTGCGACCTCAGGGCAGGTCGATAGTTGACCTTTCGTTCGCTAGCCCTGAGGTCGCTGCACGCGTGGGGAGCTGGTGCGTCGATGAGGAGGTTGAGACCTTGTCGGACCACCGGTATATCCGGATGGAGGTCTCCCTGACAATCCCGGCGCCCGGCAGGGGTCACGGGGGGGCGGTAGGGCGTCCTGCGTTCCCGCGATGGGCTGTGGGTCGCCTAGACCGGGACCTGCTGGCGGAGGCAGCCATCGTTCACTCGTGGCTGTCCTCTGCCAACCAGTTGGACGGGGTGGACGCCGAGGCTGGCCGCATCCGCAGTGCGTTGACGCAGATCTGCGATGCGGCCATGCCCCGGGTACGGCGTCTGCCCCCGAGGAGGGCTGTCCACTGGTGGTCCCGGGAGCTGGCGGATCTCCGGGCCGCGTGTATTCGCGCCCGGAGGGCCTACACCCGCAGCCGGCGGCGCAATCGCAGCGCGGAACTGGAGGGCCAGCTTTACGAGGGCTACCGCAATGCGCGGTCTGCCTTCAGGCTGGCCGTCCGTTCCGCCAAGGACGCCAGTCGGCGGGAGATGCTGGAGAGTCTCGACCGTGACCCCTGGGGTCGCCCCTATGGTGCGGCGCTGAGTAAGCTCCGCGCACGGGGCCCGCCCCTCACCGAGACTCTCCAGCCCAGCCTCCTCACCCGGGTCGTCGAGGACCTGTTCCCACGACGGGCGGAACACACGCCCCCGGTCATGGCGCCGCCAGACAATGACCGGGAGGGCGATGCTGGCAGTGTTCCGCTCATCACGGAACCGGAGATCGTCGCGCGGTCAGCCTCTCTGCGGGTGACGGACAATTCCCCGGTCCGATCACCCGCGGCCTCGACTAGGACGGTATTAGGCGCAGATACACGCGCCTGCGCCGCCCGAGTCACCGGCGACGGAACGTGCCGCCGAATAAGAGCTCTACTCGCACACGATCCGCCGCCTCCTTCCGTGAGATTACGGGCTCACAGAAGGCGGCGACCGCGTCCCAGTGCCTGATGCTGTTGAGCATCTCCCTGGCGATGGTTGGCAGCGCCAGGTCGGCACCGATAATCGCGACGAGTTCACGGCGCTCCCCCTCCCACGCAGCACACACCTCGAGCGTATGCTGCGCCGTGTCCATCAGACGTGTTGGCATAGAGTTTTATTTCAATTTATTTGTATCATCTATCGATGTTATCTGCGTCATTCCCTTACCTCCATTGTGGTTGAGGAGAGTGGTGGCTGCTCCAGTGGTTAACTCGTGATTTGGTGCCGCTTGCAGGATCTGGTCCAGCCATGGTACTGGTGTATTATATTTATAACTATATCATGGTTCGAAAGGTATCACATTGGAGCTATTTTTAGGCATTGTTGTTGTACGTAATTTTATTTAAATAAAACTAGTAAATGAATAAAAAAGAAAACAATCCCACTGAGTTTCTTGCCGGATGTTCTCGTTGCGGTCGAGCTCCAATCTGGTAGTAATTTAAGGTAAAATGTAAAAAAAAATTACAATATGTAAGTGTCCCCGCGGCGTTTATACATAATAAATGATTTGAATTTGAACACCACCCACGGACAAGAAAGGAGATGGTGAATTGTACTTCTTACTCCTTACACACGGAGATATAATATCTAATACAACAATAACGAATTTCATGAACAATTTCAATAGACTGACCTCGGTACAAAGCGTCACCACAAATATTCTAGTTAAACCAATATGAATAGTGCGTATACAAAACTATCTTGAGTATTTAATGGAATAGCTCGGAACCGTTGCTTGTATAACGTTGTTTCTTTGAACATACAAGTTTAGATACTCTATAACTCTATTAATTCTATGAAGCTGGACCTTCAGAAACAATATTGGTTAGTTTACAATATCGTTTATCAATAGATTGACTGATACTAGAATTCTGCTGGAGTGAATTAAGTAATTACAATTTTTTTTGTCGCGTGGAATAATGCTATCTTTATATGCCCAACTCTGCTAGAAAAGATGGGGTATACCGGGCTCAGCATCAATCAAGTGTCAACGTTATTACTAGCTAAAACTGCACGCTGTTCCTGCCTATCGGTTAAGGCGAAGTCACGGTCCGTGTTTACCGACGATTCTAAGAAAAACACATATTGCGTCGACTATATAGAATGTCTATTAACTCCCTTACAATCTAAGGATTTATACCTTATTGCGAGGTGGGAATGAGGTCTTTCATAATCATCATTACAATCATCATCATCTCAACTTTTTCATCATCATCTCAGCTCATATAGTTACTGTTAGGCTCTAGCCTCCTCCGTAATAGGAGGGAATTTGACCTACTATACCACGCTGGTCAGACGGGTTGGTATAGGGTTCTTTTTCGAATTTTACCACACGGAAGAACGAAACCATACTTTTTACTATAAAGCCGAGTCTATCTTTTTATATTTATATATATATAAGTCTTAGTCCCATTTCCAGGCAGGTAATAAACCTAATTAATATAAGTTGTACTGCCTCTTTCAAGATTTCTTACTGTTACTCAGAATTACTTTCGTAAAACTATAATGGAACATACCTTTACCTATTCTAACATTCGGATCCGGTACCTAATAGTCCATAACTATCTATACTAATAAATAAAATTGGAGTGTCCGTTTGTAATGTCAAAATAATAGGCTTTTTTCATGCTCACACGGTTATTTGCACGACACCTATGCCTAAAATACAGATTAAAAAATTTATCTGTTTGTCTGTCTGTCTATTTGTTCCAGGTAATCTTCAAAACGGCTGGACCGATTTCAAAAATTCTTTCACCAATGGAAAGTTATAATATCAGGGCGTAAACTAGGCTATATTTTATCCCGGTATTCTCACGGGAACGGGTACTACGCGGGTAAAACGACTAAAACCGAAGCGAAGCGAGGGCGGGTTGCTATTATTATATATATGGACTAACAAGAATGTTAACATTTCATTTCACTTAAGTATCAGTAAAGAAATATACCTTTTTTTTATATTCAACATAACGCCCAGTATTTCTGAATAGCCGTTACTTTAATTACGGTTAGCCTTCAAAAAAAGCACTCTATTTACTCAGTTTTAATAGGCATTTCTTTCATTAGCGAAGGGAATTAAATTTTATGGTGGCCTTTTGCCCCGTTGTTTTATTCATGGTTAAAGTGGTTTTTTAACTTGATGGTCATTGGCTGTGATTTTATTATGGGTTATATTGCTGATATAAAATAATTCTTTATGGAAATTAAATAATCATATTATTATATACATGTGTAAATAATCATATTATTTTTTGTGTTAGGAACACACTATCAAGAGTATTTAGTCTACAGCTTTTTTTTGGGTGGCCAAAGGTTGGCGCACCTCAGTAGGCGCACCCGTCGCCCGGCTCCGTCCGGGGCGACAGAGGAACGTAAGCACGCACCCCGTAACCCACCCGTGATACGTCGTCTTCGTCGTTAGGCCGACTACCGGTGCAGGGTGACTTGTCGTCAGTGGTCGGCCTGACGGAAAACCCCTGAGGAGTACCCTCTCCTCGACTACTCGAATACGACCGTATTTTGTCTACAGCTGTGGTCCGTCCCAGAAGGAGGCAGCGGGTCGCGAGCGCGAGGAGCACAGCCTCGCTGATGCGACCCGCTGCCGGCGACTGGGGCGGCGCAGGCGGGATTACCTGCGTGCAATGCCGCCCTAGCCGAGGCCGCAGGTGACGTGACCGGGGATTAGTCCGTCACCCGCTGAGACGCCGACCGCGTGAGGAAAGACCGACGTCCTCCCCGAGGGGGGGGGACATCGGTCGATGGTAGGGTACCCCGGGTAGGGGGTATTCCGTCGGGCCGACCTGCTCCAGTGGTCGGCCCAACGACGAAGGCGACGTGGTGTTCGGGTGTGTTGCGGGTGTTGCGTGCTTAAGCCCCTCTGTCGCCCCGGACGAAGTGGTGCGGAGGCGCGCCGACCGCAGCCCACCTCAAAAAAAAAAAGCTGTGGTCCGTCCAAGGTAGTACCACACCCTCGCAGAAAATCGACGTCTGAGTAGAAGCAATTTATTGTTGTACTTTGCATGATGAGTGAGCTGGAAGACTTAAACTTTCGACGAAAACTTTCTCCGGGTGTTCAGGTGTGGCGAGTTTTGGTGATGCCTTTAGTATCAAACTACCTTCACTTTCTTCCATGTCCCTGTGCAGCAGTCTTACTTACTATCACAAAAAATATTGTAATCATATTACTGAAGTTTAGGCTTTGGATTGAAATCGTTTTTTTTATCTAAAAGACAACTCCCTGCACTAAGGAAATTAAACCTTGTATTACGGGGGACTTTACAAACATATAATTAACGGACACAAATTACATCCAGACTCAGAACAACAACTTGTGGATCGCACAAAGTGTTGTCCCGCGCAGGATTCGAACCCGCGACACTGGCACTGTAAGTCAAGTATCTTAACCTCTACGCCATCTGTGCAATCAAAGTTGATCAGACATTATCAGATGCAGTTGACCCAGTACAATTTAAAACTCTTAGTCATCCTTTGTGATAATCACGAGCAATATTATGGTAGTATTCGTAGCCGCCATTATACAACCGAAGTCGCGGTATGAATGAACTGTTGAATTTCCTGTCATCCGCAAACAGGCTAACCGCGTGAGGGTGACGTCCCAGCAGAGTCGAGCCATTGCTTGTTCCTCGCTCTCGCTTGCACGCTCGGCTCAGACGGAACGTGACAATGATTCATTCTTATTCGTGCGTGCAGCCAGCATTCATCGATTTGTAAGATGTAAACCTACATAATAAATTCTTTGATTTTAACAAAGTCATATGTTATATTAATAATATTATAAATTCAAGCATTCAAGTAAATAACCAATGTAGCAATTTACAAATTATGTTATTTTAGCAATTTTACAAATGGAAAACCTATATTTCTTAGTTTAACGCACAAACAGGTCAATTCTTGTAACATTAAAGCGAACCTTATATAATTACTATGAAGCACCTCCGAGCAACGTAAAAGACATTTAAACATTATTTATTATGAAACAGCCATAAAACGTCGGATATAATTCAAATTTAAACAGACAATTAAGGCGAAATATTATTTTCACAACGAAAATTCTTGGTCATTAAGATTAATTTTAATATCCGCTTCGTTAAATAATAGTGCTTTTGTTTTAATTACGACATTTTCTTATTAAAGTTTATGTTTGTTGTCTTGTTACCACCAGTTATAACTACATACACTCTTTCACTAACACTGACTTGTCTGCGGAACTTATAAAAACCGCTAAGGAATCATCAGGAGAAAGGTTAATTGCCTGGGAATATAACACTGCGATCGCCAACCCGCCTACTAAACGTGGCCATTATGATTTTATTTCCCCCATATAGATGCAACAAATGTAGGCTTCATAACAAGGCTCAAAGTCGCTCAGCGTGCTATGGGGCGGGCTATGCTCGGGATTTCTCTGCGAGATAGAATCCGGAATACGGAAATCCGCAGAAGAACGGGTGTAACCGACATAGCACGAAGAATTAGCACGCTGAAGTGGCAATGGGCAGGCCATATAGCTCGACGAACCGACAACCGCTGGGGAAGAACGGTTCTCGAGTGGCGACCTCGTATCGGACGACGCAGTGTAGGACGCCTCTCCCGCTAGGTGGACCGATGACCTACTGAAAGTTGCTGGGCGTCGCTGGATGCAGGCGGCACAGGACCGCATATTGTGGCGTAACATGAAGGAGGCCTACGTCCAGCAGTGGACGGCAATAGGCAGAAATGATGATGATGATATAGATGCAATACTACTGGCATTCTCGTTCTATGTCAAACCATTGTAAGGTTGATGAAACGATGGATTAGACTTTGTAAAAAAATACCACTTTAATTCAAAAGTGTAATGAAGGTTGATATATAAAAAAATATATATGGTAGGAGCACTCTGTCGATAGTCGTCTGCCTAAAGCCGCAGGCCGGTCCGTGTGGGGTAGTACCACACTCTCGCATAAAATCGACGTTTGAGTAGTAGCAACTTCTTACTGCACTTCGTTCGATGATCGAGAGCCGGCAGCCCAGCTTTTCTAGTGTTTTCGTGTGGTGGATATTGATAATGACTTTAGTGTGTCTGCTCGTTTGCCATACAAAAATGGGACACCTGTATGTATCCTGTTATTTTCACTAAAACACACAAAGATTAATCAATCACCTTGATTCTTCTATCAACATGGAATTTGCAGTGATTCTGCATCTCCCTATGAACGGGAGTTACACACAACAACCTCAGAAAGTTGGGTCTCCGGCTCTCTCGCTCACCGAACGCAGTTAGAAATTGCTACAGCTACGACCCGCAGCTGTAGATAGGCAACTGTCGATAATGTGTGCCTACCACTAGTAAACTTTTACGACCATTTATAGTGGTCCAAATTTTTTTGGGTGTAGGATACCCAAACGCAACATATACGCCGCGAAAGTCAATATATTAGAGATTATGATTATATAAAGTAATTTTCTTAAAATCTCTACTTCGGTCATATTAACCAGTCTAAATGTAAAGTGATTGCTCTAAATCGAATAAAATTTGGTTTAAAGATAATATAGTCATATAGTAAAGTAAAGCAAGTAAAAAACGATTTTTGTGATAAGCACTATTTTTTGTGGGGATACCATATGGGTATTCCCTATTCCCATTCGCTAATATGGTTTTAGACCTTTTAGTGATAAGTTTTTCATTTCATTTAATTTCAACATTTTGGACTACTATAAACGAACCAACGTACATGAATTATATTTTTATAAAATAGTCACGCTTTAAAAGGATTCATTCTTTGGTGCGAGATCCTATAAAAAAAATTAAACAATCGTTAATAATGCGTGCAGAGTGGGCTCGCTTTCTCAGCAAGTGCAGACAGGGGATGGAAGACAGGAACTCAATACTGATAATTAGCCCTAGTAGCATCAGAGTACAACATAGCTGGTTATATGAATGCAAACCGTTACCTCCGTCGCTCCGAACAGATTGAGCGGACTATTACTGAAGAATCTATGATAAAAAAGCAACGTTAGGCTCGCTGATGTTTTAGTGGTAAACACTTGTAAAATAAGAGTGTAATCTTAGACCAACACCAGATGAAGTTGGACATATTATTCTCCTTAGAATAATAGAGGAATAGTATAAACCGGATATGTTAAAAATACATTTATATATAACAAAATACACAAGCGACTATACAAACTGAGCAAATTCAGTAAGCTGAGCTGTAAATCAAACCACGTTCCATTTTAAGCTGCATTACGTGATCGCACGCTGTCTGTTGTAAGCAACAGATATTATGTGTTTGCTTTAATAGTGTTTACTTTAATTTATAAGATATAGCGGGCAAACTTATCTGTGTAGTGACGGAGTAAGAATACAATCACTACCTCTTGCCCTTGGATGTCGTAAAAGACTAAGAGACAAAATATACATATAACATCTATGCAAGAAAAGGAAAACTCGAAACAAAACCCTATACCAATACCAACGTGGTATAGTAGCAGCTGATCAATGTGGTATAGTAGGTCAACTTCCCTCCTATTGTGTAGGAGGCTCAAGCCCAACATTGGTACGTATATAAGCCGAAATTAATGATGAGCGGGCAAACTAACACGCAGTAACCATGCTGTTTTTATCTAAAGCCGTAAATGAGCTCTTGCCTCTCATGTAATTGATGTCTGAGTAATACCAATTTGCAACTAGTTTTCGATCGCTAAGCAAGAGAGTTAGATGCTCGAACTCTACCGTATGGTAGACAGTAATATGACTATGTATAGCAATTGTGTATAAGGATCAGTTACCACTTACCTTCAGATTAGCAGATCAAGTGACAGACAAGACGGAAATAATAAAATCTTTATATATAAATTTCTTGTTTACATGTGTATCTCCTAAACGACTGAACTGATGTTTATGAAATTTTTTGTGTGTGTTTAAAGGGAATCGAGAATGGTTTAAATTCACAATCGAACCCGGTAGGTGGCGCTGCTGTCAATTTCGAAGAGAACACCTTTTATTTTACTTGAACAGAACAACGACTGTTGGGTGAGCTAGTTTTATATAAAACACAAACATTTGCATTGCATTTTCAAATACAGTAGTTAGAGTTCTGTTAACTTTATGTCAAGAATTGGAACTCATATTCCAATTTTTGAGTGATTCAGAAAACCTATCACAAATATGGATCCTCAAAGTGATCGGAAAGAAAACGTCCGAAGCATTAGCATGATGGATTATAATGAAACTATACTGTTTGAATAATCCTTGGTCGAAATTTTACGACTTTTGTACGTAACTCTAATTTTATTTTATGAACTAAAAGTATATATACTCCGTATACCTAACATCAACTATATTGTAATTTCCACGTCCCTTCAAAATTTGCCTCGTACGAAAGTCGAAAAAAATCTCGATCCATATTAAATCGATTTAAAACGTTATCTAATAAATTAATTGACGTAAAAACCGATGACTGAAGGATAAATTTTTCAAAAATCGATCTGTTTTGATTTAGCGGAATATCAGGCAGAAACTGATAAATCCGACAGACTGATAAATACGACAAGGAGCAACATTTATGTCGCCTTAGCTTATATCTTGTACCACGAAAAAGAAATACGAGCTAGATATAATGCTGTCAGAAAGCTCTTTAGACACAGCATTAGAGATTTCTGTGTAAAACGTGATAGAAATTTTTATAAAGATCAACTCGAGAACGTGACACTTTCCTTAAGAACTGCCACCATAATATTAAATGTAACATTCGTTACTTTGTGCAAATTTGATAGTTGATAACAACATAGTTTGCCGCTCAGCCCACGTAAGAGTCCGTTGTTGGGTTTGGGCCTCCTCCACAATTAAAGGGCAATTGACCTTCTATACTACGCTGGTCAAACGTATTGGTATAGGATTTAATATCGAATCACAGGGCACAGTCGTCTTTTATGACATCCCCGGGCAATACTTCGTCATCACACGGATCTAATAACAACTTATTTTTAGCGAAAATTAATAAGAATTTTCTATAAGAATGTAATTAAAGTAAATAAACGAAATTGATGGTTCATTTATTTAAATAACTCTCAATAAAATATTTTCTTTAGAAAATAGCAAGGCAATTGTTTTTCAACCAAATGGAAGTTCTTTAGGGATCAGTTTACAGTTTAAAGATAAAGGTGGGTTCAATTTCACGCTCCAATGATGCTTACATTTAATTTATTTTGTGTCACACCGAAGCACTACAGCGAATGGAGGCGCCCTCTAGAGTAGTAAAGACAAACCTTGAATTATATAAAATTAGGTATACAATTTATATTTACAACTAGCAGACCCGGCCACGCGATGCTGTGGCTAAGGTTTTTGTTATATTACATTTTATTAAACTATTTATGCTATTGAATTGTAGCTTATTGAATTAATAATAATAATTAAGCTTATTGAATTGTGCTGTGTGGTAGCGGCTTCGAATACTACCAACCCTTGCTTTGCTCGTGGGTGTCGTAAAAGACGACTAAGAGCCCTAGATTGACCCGGACCAACTCCATCTGGTACCATTTGGGTCAACGATTACATTCCCAAGGAGGGTTGACGTCAGGCAGGCGGCCGGTCATAAAAGTCATTGCCGAAACTTTTTGCAATATGTCAAAACAGATGACATATTGCGTCGACCCCAAGTAATTGGGATAAGAGCAAGATGATGATGATGATTTGTAGCTTATATGACACGTTTGTAGGTTTGACATAGCAGCGTCATCTATTAATTACTTACTCAATCCAGTCAACAGATATCGCCATCTGTTAAAATCGTTTGGAGTTAACAGTTAATTGGGAATGTCAAATAATATACAAATAATTTGCAATAAAATAATATTGCGACTATAAATTAAGATGTAAGCTATCCTATTTTTCAAGTTTTATCAAACTGCACATGGTGTGCAAATTTGATTAAAATCGGTTAAGTAGTTTAGGAGTCCATCGCGGACAAACAACGTGACACGTAATTTATATATATTAAGATAATACTTTGCTGCGTTAATAGAAGATGTATTGCAAAGATGGCGTAGTGGTTAACATACCGACCTACAGTGCCAATATCGCCGGTTCGAATCCCACGCAGGACGACACTATGCGATCCAAAAATTGTTGTTAAATCTAATTTTTGTGCGTTAACTATATGTCTGTTTTTGAAGTCCCCTGCAATACAAGACCAATTTCCTTAGAGCAGGTCTTTAAAAAAAAATATTACGTATATTACTGTAATTTACAAATGGTTTTTATTGCTGTTGGTGGGAAACTAGCAAACAATACACCTGACAGTCAGTGACACTGCGTCATGGACCTTTGAGAGACTACGGCCTACCATGAAGAAAATGAAGGGAGTGTGAAGGTGTGCAATGACGTTTGGTGATAATAAAGGTATCATCAAACCCACCACACTCAAACACCCTCGGAAAGATGGGCTCTTTCGCTCACCGAATCAAGTGCCGTAACAAATTTCTGTAACAAATTACTATTTAGATGTCGATTTTCTGCGAGAGTGTGGTACTACTCCGGACGGACCTGCCAACGGCTGTAGACAAACGACTAAAAACAGTATAGTGCTACCACATATAATACCAAAATATCAGGTAGCATTTATTTAGATATATATTAATAAAAAATAAAAAAATAAATAATTAAAATTATATAAAAAATTACAAAAAGAGAATAATAATAACACCGAGATTCGATCCGACGCCGTTTGTTGCCGATGTCAAAAATAAAACGAAACCTAACTACTTCGCCACTGAGCTATCGTACTTCATGACATTGATGGCAAAATTTGAATTCATATTCTTTTAAAATTTAATGTCATTATATTGTCTGCCAAAAACACTGACAAAACAACATTTTCTATACATAAAACGTAGCTAGATCGATTTTTTGGGCTCGAATCCTCTAGTATGCCAAGTTTCAACAAAATCGTTGGAGCCGTTTCCGAGATCCTGAAAATATATATATTTACAAGAATTGCTCGTTTAAAGATATAAGATATATTACACTCTACTGTCAGAATAAATTATCATTATATGGCGGATTAAAATGAAAATTATTTATTGTTTTAAATAAAACTACGGATTTTATCGCGTTTGTATTTGATTTTTGATTACCCGACGTTTCTCAGTTATCAGATAAATATAAATTTAATTATAAATTATAAATTTATAATTATCAGATAATTATAAATTTTCTACAGTAACGATGACTTGTTGGATGTGAGACATCTTAGTCCGGCCGTGACCATGAACGCTGCAAAGTGTTCGAAACGTCGGGTAATCAAAAATCAAATACAAACGCGATAAAATCCGTAAAGTAGTTTTATTTAAAGTAATACTCGCGTAAACATCAGAAATCATTATTATTTATTGTATTTTTTAAATTGAAACAGTAATTTTGAGGTACTTATTTACTTTTGCGTCTATTGAGCGGCAAATAATCTTCTTTGATGGAGTTTTATGCGAAATATTTCACATCCACAAGGAATATATCTGAGAAATATCATAAAAAATCCGCATGATTACTTACCTTTAGTGGATTTATTATTGTAATGTTGTGACAACATGTTTGTTCAGTTCAGTGTACACTTTGATAAACATAAGTATTTTTAAAGTACGCAAACGTGGTGGTGGCCACTGAAGCTATACTTCTTTTGATGCGTTTTGGAAAAATGATAACGGCAAAAATCCGCGCGCATACCGTCACAAAAAACCAACACCCTGAAATGAGCCAGTCAATATTTTTTACGTTGCGCCCGCATACCGTCACAAATGACATCTAGGTAATGCGTTATAATAAAACTTAAATGTATTAAATACCTTTTTTTAAGGGGTTCCGTACCCAAAACGGTAAAAACGGGACCCTATTGCTGAGACTTCGCTGTCTGTCCGTCCGTCTGTCTATCACCAGGCTCTATCTCAAGAACCATGGTAGCTAGACAGTTGAATTTTTTACAGATTATGTATTTCTATTGCCGCAATAACAACAAATACTAAAAATAAAATAAAATTAATATTTAAGGGGGTCCCGTACAACAAACACGACTTTTTTGCCCTTTTTTACTGATTGGTACGGAACCCTTCGTGCGCGAGTCCGACTCGCACTTGGCCAATTTTCTATTATTAATGTCGTTTTTCTATAAACGTAGGATAACGCGAAAGATACAATTTTAGAAAGAGTTTTATCTTATTACGCCTGAGAAGTATAGTAGCTACTCCATAATGGGAGGGTTCGTTTTTAAAGACAATACCTTGCACTAAGGAAATATTTTGGAGGACTTTACAAACATATAATCACCTTAGGAGGGTACTCCTCAGGAGGTATTCCGTCAGGCCGACCACTGACGACAAGTAACCCTGCTCCGGTGGTCATTCCAACGACGAAGGCAACGTGGTATTCGGGTGGGTTGCGGGTGTGCGTGCTTACGCCCCTCTGTCGTCTCGGACGGAGTAGTGCGAGGAATGCGCCGACCGCAACCAACCCCCCCAAAAAAAAACATAATTAACGGACACAAATTACATCCAAACTCAGAGCAGTAATTTGTGGATTGCACAAAGTATTGTCCCGCGTAGGATTAGTAGTATCTTAAACAATACGCCATCTATGCTGTCAGTAACTTAACCTACTATATCACGCTGGTCAGGCGGGCTGACATTTTTTTTTTTTTTGCTTATGAGTGTCGTAAGCGCCCACGCGGTCCATTCCGTCTGGGACGACGAAACGACGGCGCCCGGGCCCATAACCCACTCGCACCCACGTCACCTTCGTCGTTGGGCCGACCACCGGAGCAGAGTGACTTCTTGTCAGTGGTCGGCCCGACGGGATACACTTTCGGGTACCCTCACCTCTCGACGTCCCCGTCCCGTAACGTTGGTCGCCGTCGCGCTGTCAGCCTCTCTGCGGGTGACGGACTTAGGCGGGTTGGCATAGGGTATTATGTCGAGTTTTATTTCTATTGCATATATGTTGTAACATCCCTTGGTCGTCTTTTAAGACGCACGCAGGAAAGAAAGGGGCCGCCTCCCTTTCTTGACTGAATTGTATTCTTACTCCGTCACTACACGAAAAAGAAGAGAATAGTGAAGGTTATTCAAACAACTAGATGCATAGTATGACATAAAGCCCATAACAACAACCATCAAATTACTACGATTCAACAGTTGGAGCAATCAATTTGACGCTCCGATGTTTTTCGCCGTCACGGATCAATGATGGGGAAAACCCAATGGATATATTAAATCTAGCGTGAATTTAAGATTTACGAACATGAATTTTTATATATAGATTTACTAACATAATATTAATATTGTGCCTGTGGTGATGGAGTAAGAATACAATTCACCACCTCTTGCTCATGTGTCGTAAAAGACGACTAAGAGATACAATATGCATAAAACATCTATGCAAAGGAAAACTCGAAATTAAACCCTTTTTTTTTTTTTGTGGGTGGGCTGCGGTAGGCGCGCCTCCGCACCACTCCGTCCGGGGCGACAGAGGGGCTTAAGCACGCAACTCCCGCAACCCACCCGAAAACCACCTCGCCTTCGTCGTTGGGCCGACCACCGGAGCAGGTTTATTTGTCGTCAGTGGTCGGCCCGACGGAATACCCCCTACGTGGGGTACCCTCCCATCGACCGACGTCCCCCCCTCGGGGAGGACGTCGGTCTTTCCTCACGCGGTCGGCCTCTCGGCGGGTGACGGACTAATCCCCGGTCACGTCACCCGCGGCCTCGGCTAGGGCGGCATGAGGCGCAGGTAGTTGCGCCTGCGCGGCCCCAGTCGCCGGCGGCGGATCTCCTCATCGAGGCTGCGCTCCACGCGCAGACGATCCGCCGCCTCCTTCTGCGAGATCACTGTCTCGCAGAAGGCTGCGACCGCGTCCCAATTCCCGACGCTGTCGACCATCGCCCAGGCCTCGAGCGTGTGGCGCGCCGTGTCCTCGTCGCAATCGCAGTGGTGGCAGGACGGTGTACTCTCCCTCCTTACGACCCTGTGCAGGTATTTGGCGAAGCTCCCATGCCCCGTCAACACCTGCACTAGTCGGAAGGAGAGCACTCCATGCCGCCTTTCCAATCACTGCATCAGCACCGGCCGGAAGGCCTCCACGGTTCGCACCCCGAACCGAGGCCTCTCCAGCCGGACTGCCCAACGGGCAATGACGTCTCGGCGGGCGTCGACGCACCAGGCGGTGAGCTCCCTTAACGAGATCTCACCGCCCTCCGCTCGCACCCCCGTCACCCGCCGATACAATCAGGCGAGCATCTCCGCCTCCAGATCCCACGGGGGAGTCCCGGCCAATAGGCACGCTGCCTCCGTCGCCACCGTGCGGTATCCGCGGATGGCCCTGACCGCCATGACCCTCTGTGGTCGCCACAGAAGGGCCCTAAGTCGGACGGTCAAGGACCCCACCCACACCGGTGCGCCGTACAGGGCCATCGACCGGATGACCCCCGTGTACAGCCGTCGGCACGTAGCGCTCGGTCCGCCCACGTTCGGCATAAGCCACGATAGGGCGGACGCCGCGCCGACGAGCCGTGGAGCGAGCCTGCGGAAATACTCCCGGAACCACCATTGCCCGTCGAGCACCAGGCCCAAGTACCTCATATGGGCCCGGATGAAATTAAACCCTGTGCCACCGCGTTTGACCAGCGTGGCATAGTAAGTTAATTTTCCTTTTATTTTGTAGAGGAAGCTCAAGCTCATCACACAAAAAATAAGAAATATATATATAATTGCGTGTACAATTTTATAATTTCGATAAAAATAAGCTCCTACAAAGTCCACAACACTCATCGTAAACAATAAAATATTAATTAAAATCAAAGAGTCTATATATTTTATTTACAAAATGATCTTTCGGCTATTATGAGGTCAATATTTACAATACGGATTTAGGGACCACATTTTAAACATAAATGTTATTTAAAAATAATTAAATGCTCGAAAATAAAATCCAATTATGTACCAGACAGTATTTAGCAATAAACACAGGGGTCGAAGCCTCTAATCGCTTTGCGGTAAGGCCCGGTATCATTACCGGCCATTCGGTAATGAGCACCGGTAATGACTGCCCGTATGTAGTTTATCTTCTGTGTTTGATTTTAAACCCGGTTCGGGTATTTATTCTACCTAACTGATAATTATTGAGGCACTTGTTTACATTACGTTACTAAATTATACACTACTTTAATTATTTTAATGTTTACGATGAAAACTATTGTCATTAGCAACGTGGTTACAATAATTTTAGTTCAAAACTGCCTCGTTTGTCTATTGGAATACTTAAGTACCTATCAATCTTGGGATGTGAAAACTGAGTAAGGTAAAATGTATTATAATTTTACTACGGCGCCTGCTCTACAACAGGATAGAAATTGAATTACTGTACTACGCTGGTTGGACGGGTTGGTGTAGGGTTTTACTTCGAGTTTTTCTTCTTTTGCATACATTTTGCCTATTCATTAGATGTTATTGACCCCCCATTTCTTGGCCCTGAATGTCGTGCAAGACTACATAGGCATTATAATATGCAAATAACGTCTATACATGAAAATTAAACGCGACATAAAACCCTACGTTTGACCAGCGTGGTATTGTAAGTCCTCCTATTTAACCCTCCCATTGTGGAAGAGGCTCGAGCCCAGTAGTGGGATGTCCCACTACGACCGGGCCGGATTATCCATAAGGTGAACTAGGCAATGCCTAGGGGCCCCGCACCGACTAGGGGCCCCGAGCATGCACCAAGGAAAAAGAACATTACAAAGAACGATATTTTTTGTAAATTTGTATACTACCTCAATGTTATTCCTTTGTTTATTGCTGCTGATGGCAAAAGAGAAAACAGCATACCTGATGGTAAATGATTCTGCTGATCATGGACTTTAGACCATGGCCCCGAAAATTGCATTGGCTAGCGGCCCTGATAGGATTAAGCCGACTCTCTTTTTTTTTTTTGTGGTGGGTTGCGGTCGGCTCGCTCCTCGCACCACTCCGTCCGGGGTGACAGAGGGGCGTAAGCACGCATACACCTATAACTACTTATTTTATTTAAAATAAAAAATAGTTTTCATGCGACAAGTAGATGATATAAAGTTGGTCTTGTACGAATCATAAACCAATAGCAATAATCCAAATTGCATTACTCTTTTTGCTCCTATTATACTTATAGGCATACACATTCTTTTAGACAGACATTAATTCTCTAACGATATCCAGAAGTAGAATTCATCTGGCCGTGTAAATAAAACTTCTTAAATATATATTTTTAGAGACTAGCTATCTATCTAGAAATTTGACACTTGAACCTGTAACAGAAACGTTAAGTTGTAAACGCTTGAAGTGGTATGCACTTGTGATAAAGCGGAATGAAAGTAATATTGGGAGGAAAGTTTTAAGTACCAGTGTTGAAAATTTTAAGCCCAAAAAAGTGATGGATAGACAAGGTGAAGTATATGACATAGATAGACATGGGGTGACCACAGAGATGAGGTCTGATAGGATTGTTGGGAATGTTTTGCGTCGACCCCCAAGTAATCAGGATAAAAGGAAAATTATAATGATGACTAGTAAATAATTTCATCATTTACTCTATCGTCGTCCATTATTGAATTTAGGCTTCTTCTATATAATAGCACATGGTGCGATCATTACGAGGTTTATTGCCATTATCTTTAAATCGGCTGCACCGATTTTCATAATATTTTACTACCAAGTAGCTGTTTAAACATCTATATAAGGGATCATCATGTCAGCCTTTATAAGTCCCACTGTTGGTCTCAGGCTTCATCCACCATAATAGGATAATTGACCTACTATACCTCGCTGGTCTGACGTGTTGGTTAGGATTTCATGTCGACCTCTGAAAAGAAGTAACTTAGGCTATTTATCCTCTCAGAAAATTCTTTGAAAATTTATTCGATTCGGGACTCGAAATTTTATAGATTTCAAATGCCATGTGGCAGGAACCGAAGCACAGCCAGGGCGGGTCGCTAGTCCATAATAAAATGATGCCGTAAGCGTTATACGTTGTCTAAAAGAGCTGCTAATCATTCTTCTGATCACCTGCCCATCGATTATTAGAAACCCCACTATCTATTGAAGACGGCAATAACTGTATTCTTCATCTACATTACAGCTCATATACGTCCCACTGCTGGATTTGAGCCTCCTCCGCTATGGGAGGGAAATTGACCTTTTATACCACTCTAGTCAGACGGATTGGTTTAGGGTTTTATTTCGAGTTTTCCTTCTTGCATAGATAATATCTGCAATAATACCTTAGTCGTCTTTTACGACACCCACAGGCAAAAAACGGATGGTGAATTGTATTTTTACTCCGTACACAGAGTAACTGTATTGTTTGCCAACTGTTTCTTATCTGTAACCATACTCACTCTTTGATTCTACCTGAGAAACAACGATTTAAGACGTTTGTGATACAGATTACACTGAGGTGGAACCTTTTTCATTATCATGTGTGTACGTTTCCGTATGGTGGCGGAATAAGAATACAATTCACCACTCCCTATCTTGCTCGTGGATGTCGTAAAAAACGACTAAGGGATATAATATGCACATAACATCTGTGCAAGAGAAGAAAAACTCGAAATTAAACCATATTTTTTTTAGGGGGTGGGTTGCGGCCGGCGCGCTTCTCGCACCACTCCGTCCGGGGCGACAGAGCGGTGTAAGCACGCACACCCACAACCCACCCACGATGCACGTCGCCTTCGTCGTTGGGCCGACCACCGGAGCAGGGTGACTTGACGCCAGTGGTCGGCCCGACGGAATACCCTCTATTTGGTGTACCCTCCCATCGACCGACGTCCCCCCCTCGGGGAGGACGTCGGTCTTTCCTCGCGCGGTCGGCCTCTCGGCGGGTGACGGACTATCCCCGGTCACGTCACCCGCAAATTAAACCCTATACCAACATGTCTAACCAGCTTGGTATAGTAGGTCAAATTCCCTCACATTATGGGGGAGGCTAGAGCCCAACAGTGGAGCGTATTTGGGCTGCGATTATGATGATGTGTACGTATTTGTAATCTATCATTTAAATCTGAGTATAGTTTTGGCAACCGAAATAGACGTTTCTTTTCTTTAGTGTGTGTGGTTTAATGCTATTTTGGTTTAGTGGTACCATTTTTTTTTTTTTACAGGGCGACCACTTACGTCAATCACCCTGCACCGGTGGTCGGCTCAACGACGAAGGCGATGTGTCACGGGTGGGTTTACGGGTGTGCGTGTTTACGCCCCTCTGTCGCCCCGGACTGAACCGGGCGAGAAGTGCGCCGACCGTAACCCACCCCAAAAAAAAAATGTGGTGCCATTTTTGATAGATAATATAATAGTTCTAAGTAACACGCTATAATTTGTGTATTAAAATAATTTGCTTTTTGATAAAATAATACTTGTTTTAATAAAGAACATTTCAATTCAAAAAACATGATGAAAAATAAGAATTGAATGAAATTATATATTTATTAGTTTCATTATACAGAAATAGAAAATTCCATTTTGTATACAAAGACTTTTCATTAATTATAATTAAAATTAATTTTGCTTAAGTAATCTCATTTCAACATCTATACAACTGAATTGAATTATCTATTTGTGTCAAAATATTACGTTCTTTGATGCTAACCTATCCCTAAAAACCAGTTTAAATATTTTTATTTGTCTGTCTGTCTATCCATCTATCCCGGGTAATCTTCAAAGCGACTAGACCAATTTTGTTAATATTTTACTACTAGGTAGCTGTTTGTATAAGGAATAACTAAGGCTATACTTTATCCTGGTGTTTCCACGGAAATGTCCGTGTGGTAACAGAATAAGAATACTATTCCCTATCATGCCCGTGGAAAAAAACATAACTAAGGAGTATAGTAGGCATTTAAGAAGGAAACCTCGAAATGTAACCGTAAATCAATCGAGATAGATTATCATGCTTATCACGCATCTTACCATGCTTGTCATCTGACCAGCATAGTTAGTAAATTTCCCTCCTATTGCGGAGATGGCTCGAGCTCAGCAGTTTTCTTTAGCCGAGGCCGCGGGTGACGTGACCGGGGAATTAGTCCGTCACCCGCCGAGAGGCCGACCGCGTGAGTAAAGCGATGGGAGGGTACCCCTCAAGGGGGTATTCCGTCGGACCGACCACTGGCGTCAAGTCACCCTGCTCCGGTGGTCGGCCCAACGACGAAAGCGACGTGCATCGTGGGTGGGTTGCGGGTGTGCGTGCTTACACCCCTCTGTCGCCCCAGACGGAGTGGTGCGAAGAGTACGCTGACCATAAACCACCTCCAAAAAAAAGGAGGCTTTAAAATGTGGTGAATCACGTAGTAAACACCGAAGAAAAGTAATTTGCGACGTTATTTTGCTTAAAGACGCCCCTGTTTCGCGGTCACATGGTGTCCCCCACACCTCCAACAGAACATCTGTATGTCGGCTACATGGTGTCCCCCATGGTCCCAATGGAAAACTGAAAAATCAGGCCAGCGTTTAACGTGTTAATCAAATATTTCTGTCACGTAGATGGGTTAGCGATTGCAATTATACTCCTTCCAACCATTTATTTTACTTTTGGCAGGTCGAATTCTGATCAATTAGTGTTGTACCAATGTATTACGGATACTATGTTTTGTAATAATCGATTTTAGTCAGGAAGAACTTTTAATCCATTTAACACGAATATTTTATTTTTGCTTAAATACATATTTCATATTATTTAAAAACTTCACTTCTGTAAATATATTTGTTATTTGGGCACATTAATTTTTGCATACCCACTAATTCAGTCCTCCCAAAATATTTTACTTTGTACTATGCAAAATAAAAAATAACTACTTTATGAAGCATTTTTCCATTAAGCGGGGTCCGCTGCTCCAAACTTTACTTAGAGACAATGGCGCCCTCGTCTGCGGTAGTAAATCACTAATTTTCTCATCCAGCCTACCCCTTTTTTTTAAGCCAAATTGGCAACACTGAACGGCGCGCCGGCGACGCCATTTTGTTGTGTTGTCTGTCACTCGCAACAAGACTCCCGTGCTAGTCACATTTCTGTTCGCTGAGTGCTCTTTCATATTTTTCATACACTGTGTTGAGTATTTATATTCCACCGTATTGATTTCATTGTTCTTACTTTGATTGAGTTGAGCGTATCGTTCCTCCCAGTAAGATTTTACTTGCAAAATGCCGAAAGGTATGGTGCTTAAAGGACAATCCAGAGAGTTAGTGCTGCGGCTTCGTGAATTTTTTGAAAAGGAAAGCCGCAATGGCGGATTCCTTATACCAGTAACCCAAGTTAAAGACCGTGTTGCAGCAGCATTAGGTATTAGTGCTCCAACGGTGGCGAAAATCACTAAAGAAGCCTATGGTAGTAGTGGTATTGAACAGAACAAGCTATCTACGCCTAAGAAAAAACGTCAGCCCCGTAAAGTGACAGCAATTGACAGTTTTGATACTGATGCTATTCGTCGTCATATATACAATTATTACACAAGCAAAGAGATTCCTACTTTGAAAAAATTAGTAGAGTCTCTACGAAATTGTGGCTTGTTTCGTGGTCAAAAATCTTCTTTGTCAAAGGTGCTGCACCAAATCGGGTTCTTGTATAAGAAATCCGACAAAAGAAAAATTTTAATGGAACGTCGTGATATAGCCTTGTCTCGCTGTGAATTTTTAAGACAAGCTAAGAAAATAGAAGACTGGTCGAATGTCGTTTTCACAGATGAAACTTGGCTCAATGCCAATCATTCCATACCAAAAGGTTGGACTGACGATACTGCTGCTTCTACTTCTGCAGTGCCAATGGGGAAAGGTGAACGTCTCATCATTTGCCATGCGGGAACTACAAAGGGATTTGTACCAGACGCTCTGTTAGCGTTCAAATAAAAAAAAACAGGAGACTATCATGAGGAGATGAATGCGGACGTGTATGAAAAGTGGTTCAGAGAAATGCTTACATCACTTGAAGAGCCATCAACAATATTTATTGATAATGCACCCTATCACTCTCGCCAAATTAATAAAATGCCAACACAGGCCAACAAAAAACACGAGATTATAAACTGGCTTCGTGATAATGGGGAAGATGTGGACGAATCCCTACTAAAAGTAGAATTACTTAAAATATTAAAAAGTAAAAAGCAGCCAAAACGATATGTCATCGACGAAATGGCAGCAGAATATGGGCATGTTGTAATCAGAATTCCTCCGTACCACTGTCAATATAATCCAATTGAAATGATCTGGGCACAAGTCAAAGGACACGCCGCAAGAAACAATACAACTCCTCCTTTCACAGCAAATAAAATGCTTGAACTTTTAAAAAACGCATGTGCTAGTGTGACGCCTGAAAACTGGGCGAGTGTCGTCAACAAGACAAAAAATATAATATTCTTTGATTGGGATCGGGAAATTGAATTTGACAACATACCTACACAAGAGTTAATAATAAACACTGCAGATGATTCAAGCGACGATTCGAGTTCGTATGAAGAATCCGACGATTCGTTATAATAAAATAATATTAAAATATTTTGGTTGTTTTATTTCATGTTATAGGTATGATGAGAAGATTTTTATATCTCCCTGATACAATTTTAACGTGTTGTCTATTACAACAATTCAAAACTCAGTTGTCAGCTGACTTAACTGCAAATAAGTGTAATCGATTATTTGCGATTCATTAGTTTGCACCGAATACTTTTGATCCTGTCACTAGATGCGATAGAACGTAACTTTTTTTATAACGGAAATGAATTATCACTTAAATTTTATGAATAGATATTTACGGCATATTAATGTATTTAGTGGGTAATAATTAAGATATATAAATATTATTGGGCAGTTTATATATTTCTCTGTTCACACGTTTCAAAGTTAATAATTGCGTATAATGAAACAGTTACGTCCTAAAGCATGTGTCAAAAGTAAAATAAATGGTTGGAACGAGTATAATGTTGTAAATTCGTCAGAACGATGTTCCTGCCTATTCTACTCTGGTGGCCCTTGATTCGTTCTTTACCACTTTAATAGAAACTGACAGGTAACATCATCATCAGCTCAAATACGTCTCACTATTGGGCTCGAGCCTCCTCTATAATAGAAGGGAAATTGACCTACTATACCACGCTGGTCATACGAGTTGGTATAGTTTTATTTCTGAGTTTTTCTTCTCTTGCATCGATATTATAAACATTTTTAATCCCTTAGTCGTCTTTTACCACACCCACGGACAAGAATACGGGAGTGGTGAACTGTATTCTTACTCCGTTACAAAACGGAAACCAGGTAACATATTGTATTGTTAACCCGTCACGAAACGGAGAAAAATCCATTCAAAGTAATAATGACGTTTTCCTAAACCAGTTACACAACCGAAAACAGCAATTAGCGCCAAAAACTTGCATTCATTTATCTCTTTCATGAAATAATGAACACTTACGCCGACTGCATCTACTTTCGGACCGCAAGTGTATTGTGTATAAGGGTAATTCTCACAAAATGCCGAATACTTGTCCTAACATTTTTATCAAATGTACTTAAGACATATTATTTATTGTTCCTGGAATACGAAATATTTTTATCTAAGCAATTTTTCAACATTCAATTTAATTTGTTTTGAAAACTTAATAGATTTTTTATGATTGGCAACTATAACTATTAAAATAGGTTTTACCTTCATTATATTATCAATAGACTACAGTCATTTACGATTATAGAGATAACAGATTCGATTTTTGCAAAAATAAATAGTTATGTATCTAATTTAATTATTTACCCAGCCTGGTCATAAGCTCTGTTACAAATAATAATGCAATAATTTTAATTCGTCCTACTTTGCCGACCACTTATGAAGCTTCTATGAAACTATAAGCATATACTTTGTTATTTGTGTGTTTTAATGCTCTTATTGTAATCCAACATACGGTAATTTGAAGAAAAATGGGAGTAACCGACGCAGCACGAATAGTTAGGATGCTGAAGTTGCAATCGGCAGTCCCACAATACCAGAAGAACCGACAATCGCTGGGGAGGAAAGGTTCTCGAGTGGTGTCCACGTATAGGACGGCCCCTAACTAAACAGATTGACGTCCTAGTAAAAGTTGGTGAGCGTTATTGTATGCAGATGACACAGGACCGCAGTTTGTATTGAAACATGAGGAATGCCTACGTCGAACAGTGGGCGGCGATAGGCTGATGATGAATGCTCTTTAACTGAGAACATATTTTCATTAGTGAAAAGTATTTTTCAGTGCTTTGTGTGTGCGTTTTCATTCGCGTATTGAGTCAGCAAGTATTTTGATCGAGCCACTCTCTTTAAGCGTAAGAATTGCTATGTAGTATGTCCTGTCTAATTCTAAAGCTTTCCACTTAGCTTCATGTCTTATTTGATAAAAAACGAAAGAACTTTTTCTTTCTTTATAGAATTTCAGCTAATTCTGACTTTAACAGTGTTAACAGCCTTTTTAACTCTAAAAACACGCGCCCTCTTCGGTCTTTTATGATCTTGGAGGTATTGGTCTACCTATCGATAGTACGGCCATAAGACTAATACCCAGCTTTTGAAATATCTTGAAAATGACTGATAAGTGGATTATCAGTTATGCAAAGGTAATCACAAATTAAGTTTTTTTTTTCAACGTCCCAATCTGTTATTGTGATAAACATGAAAAATAATGTAAAATTTTGGGCGGGAAATCATCGAAGTTTCTGGATGACAAATGTCATAATAAATATTAACATAATAAATTCGTTCTTTTGAATCTAAATTAAATAAAATCAGAAGGTTTATGTTCTATAATATTTATGACAATTATACAAAGATGAAAACTTAAAAAGGTTATTCTCCAAAAAGCTTCATGTCTGAAAAAATCATAACCTCAAATACACGAAGGGAATAAACCCTCATTGTAATTTTTCAACTCATGCTCCGCTAAAGACACAATTATTGGGGGAACTACTATGTAACTAAAATCTAGAAACTTAAATACTACAAAATAATCCATATAAAATTTATAAAAAAAAATCATCATCGCAGCCCACACACGTTCCACTGTTCGGCTCGGGCCTCCTCCACAATGAAGAAATTTAACCTACTATATAGTAAGACATGTTGGTATAGGGTTTTATTTCGAGTTTTCTTTCTCTTGCACAGATGTTATATGCATATTATATCCCTTAGTTGTCTTTTACGACATCCACGTGCAAGATAGGGAGTGGTGAATTGTATTCTTAATCCGTCACCACACGGAATAAAAAAATATAATTTAATTATATTTTCCGGAATGCTGGGCTTTACTTGGCACAGAGGTTAAGCATTGCCATCCAACGTGGCAATGCTGCCAGCATTCTAGGCACGTTACCTACTGGCAGCGGTTTATTTGAATGGGCGGCGCAGGCGCAACTATCTGCGCCTCATGCCGCCCTAGCCGAGGCCGCGGGTGACGTGACCGGGGATTAGTCCGTCACCCGCCGAGAGGCCGACCGCGTGAAGAAAGACCGACGTCCTCCCCGAGGGGGGGACGTCGGTCGATGGGAGGGTACCCCAATAGGGGGTATTCCGTCGGGCCGACCACTGACGACAAGTTAACGCTGCTCCAGTGGTCGGCCCAACGACGAAGGCGACGTGGTTTTCGGGTGGGTCGCGGGAGTTGCGTGCTCAAGCCCCTCTGTCGCCCCGGACGGAGTGGTGCGGAGGCGCGCCGACCGCGGCCCACCCACAAAAAAAAAAAAAAAAAAAAAAGCGGTTTATTTGAATAAGTATTTGTCTCCTATTTTGAGTTTTTAGACCATTTATTACTTGTGTATTTAATTATTTTCTTATAAATTTATTATGACTTAATTTTAGAATTTTGTGAGAATAACCCATATATGCCCCAAACGAGCCGTCGTTAAGCAAGGCAGCTACATAAATTGCAGCATGCATTACTGTAAATGTTCCTACTAAATAATTGAGTGCGATTCAGATCGACCCAGATGCTGCAAGAAAGATTAAGTCTTCTGAACATATTTTCTTAACTTAATTCTGGCTGTGCTATTTTGATTACAATAATGACTCACAGTGTAATGTTCAATAGTGAATAAATTTCGTCGGGCCGACCACTGACGACAAGTAAACCTGCTCCGGTGGTCGGCCCAATGACGAAGGCGAGGTGGTTTTCGGGTGGGTTGCGGGAGTTGCGTGCTTAAGCCCCTCTGTCGCCCCGGACGGAGTGGTGCGGAGGCGCGCCGAACGCAGCCCACCCACAAAAAAAAAAAAAAAAAAAAAATAGTGAATAAATTTGCTATTTACTCAAGTTTGCAATCAATAGACATCGGCGTAAATCACTTATATGGTGTTCGAGACGCCTTTATCATCTTTTATGTAAAATGTGTGGTGATGAAGTAAGAATACAATTTGTACGGGTGCCGCCTGTGGGATCTGGTTCAGCCATAATCATTTGAATTATATTATCTTGCGGTTCGCTGGTTCTTACAAAACATGTACACAATTGTATATCTAGTAAGAAGAAATAAAAATTTAAAAATAATAGACAAGCCCGCTGAGTTTCTTGTCAGATCTTCTCAGTAGCGGTCGCGTGCCGATCCGATGGTAGTTTATTTTTTTTTTGGATAATTTAATTTAATTTTGTAAACTTGACAATATGTAGTTAAGTGCCCTCTCGGGGTTTATGCATAATAAATGATTTGAATCTGAATACCCCCCTCTCTTACCCGTGGATGTCGAAAAAAATCCATCCATCTATGTAAGAGAAGGAATTCTTGAAATAAAACCCTATGTCAACACGTCTGACCAGCGCGGTATAGTAGGTCAATTTCCCTGCCATAGAGGACGAGGTCCGAACCCAACAGTGGGACGTATATGAGCTGAGATGATGAAGGTGATGTAACCCACAAGGAACACTGCACTAGATTTATATAGAACGGGCCACTCAATGTAAATAGATCATTACGATATCAGTAGTAACCCCTTTTTGCGATAGTCTATGGTCTGGAAACAAACCGCCCTGGATGCGCGACGTGCGGCTCTATAACCAACCGTATTCTCTCCCCATCGTCATTGGGCTGACCACTGGTACGGATTCCTTGACATCCGTGGCTGGTCCGGCACTCGTGATATTCCTTCAAGGGTCAAATTGAAATCAAATAAGACATTATAACATCAAAAACGCCTACAACAAACGCCATAGCAAAGTTTCTCAATGATTACAAATCTACGACCTTATTCAAATATGTGGTTTCATTAATAATACTTATATTGGTTATAACACATTTTCTTCTTCTTAAGTTTATATAACCCAGTCTTGCGTACAGGCCTTCTTTTTAACAGAAGGAACTTAAGCAGTGGCGTTGTCTCGATATTGCCTTACCTTGCAGGAATCCTCACTATTCTTTTTTTTTTCTACATGCACTCAAATGGAAGACAGTATATTGAATTCTAATTCTTTGACCGGCCTGATGATAAAGACTACTCCTAAACCTTACCCCTTGTACAACTTTGTTAAGTTGGAATTTTGAAAATCACGACAGGTGAAAGCTTGGAACTATGTCAGCTATGGTATATTAATCTTCTACTATGCGCAATTATAATTAATTTAACCTTTCAAAAATAATCACAGAAAAGTAAATAACTAAAATTATTCATTATATCTTCTTCACATTCATATAAGTCCCATAGCTAGGCCTTGTGGAAGCACAACGAGAAGAAAATTGATTTACCATGCCAAGCTAATTTAACGGGTTGTTGTATGGATTTATTTCAAGATTTCCTTTTTTGCATAGATGTTATCTGCATTTTATAATCCCTTGGTCGTCACACAGGCAAAAAGGGAGTAATAAGTTGTATTCTTACTCCGCCAACATACGTAAAATGATATAGGCTAAATTTATTTTTTCTACGTGCAATTGCGAATTAAAAATATAATTCACAAATCCTTCCTTTTCTACAAAAGTCGCAAAGCGAGATGTAAGACAACTTCGACATAAGAGCAGAGAAACTCGAAACAAAAAGCCTATCTCAACCTGTTTGGTTAACGTGAGATTGTTAGCCATATTCACTTCCAAGGTTAAACCCAATTGTTACACTTTTACAGGCTAAAAATACTTATATAATCAATTTGGAAAACCAAATAAATTAAGAGATCGCAATGCTAAAGTTAGAAAAAAAAATATGTCAGTTAAATTGAAACTTTGAGAGCAGTTTAAATGGACATAGTATTTTTTACAAAGTTTCGACGGTTAAAACCGAGCAACGGAATTGTATCAACTTGTACGAGCTCACTGTGCGGTTTGCGGTCGGAAGTCCCCTACTGAATGTCCTTACAAACGTATTATAAGTAAAGCATCACATACTTGATCACCATAGAGGATAGTGTAAATGGAGACAGTTAAATAATTTACCTCTTGTGGTGACGATTTAAGAGCAATACCTATAGAAGATGTTCAATAGGTATTAGCTCTAGTGGGATGCCCATCGATACATTTATTTTTAAAGACAATACAAAATCAATTTTATGGCTGGACCAATTCCCAAAGGCACCCCCTATCACGAGTTAATTACTATCAGATAAGTAAAAATAGTAACTTAATGATTTTAAATTAAACTACTTTATGGATTTTATCGCGTTTGTATTCATATCATGTATTCATGATCACGGCCGAACTCAGTCCGCCATGAATCACCAAAAGTCACCATGAAAGCTAGAAAGTGTTCGAAATGTCGGGCAATCAAAATCAAATACAAACGCGATAAAATCCGTAAAATAGTTTTATTTACAACTAGCAGCCGGCCCTCGCTTCGCTTCGGCTTGAGTTGCCTTACCAGCGTAGCTCCCGTTCCCGAGGGGACACCGGGATAAAATATTGCCTATGTTACTCCCTGATATTATAGCATTCCATTGGTGAAAGAATTTTTGAAATTGGTTCGGTGGTTTAAGCGTGAAAGCGTAACAAACAAACAAACTTACATTCGCATTAATAATATTAGTAAGGAAGTGCGAGTAAGGATCTGTACTCGCGTAAACATCAGAAATCATTATTATAAATAATTAATTAATATCTGGTTGACCGAGCTTTGCTCGGTACAATTTTGTGGGTTATGTCAACACACACGTCGTCCATTCCTTCCGGAATTACGAAAAGCGGCAGTGCATGGCCCCATAACGTGCCATATTCCCTACCCTTTGCCATTGGACCGACCAGTAGATCGGGGTTGTTTAGACATTGATGCTAAACAACCCCGATTTAAAAAAAAATAAAATCATAAGTATAAGAGCTATGTTATTGAAGCTTTATACCTTAGAATAACAACGTATAAAAGGATTTTTTTTTTATGGGTGGGCTATGGTAAGCGCACGCGCGGTTCCGTCCGTCCGAGGCGACGAAAGGACGGCGCGCGGGCCCATAACCCACCCGTACCCACGTCACCTCGTTGTTGAGCCGACCATCGGAGCAGATGTGACTTGTCGTCAGTGGTAACGTATAAAAGGATAGTGTTGGTACTTAAAGCGATCAAAACATGAAGCCAAATGTACTACATTCGCGCAGGTGATTACACACGTACACACGCGTGGTGTGCGTATACAAATTATGAAATCAAATTTTGTTTTTTTTAACATAGATCGTCGAAATACTTTTAAAAGTAATGTTAAACCGTCATAATTACCTACCTCTGTATTTATTTTTTAAGAGTTGCATACGTACGTGCAGTACAGTGACCTTGTATACTACGGAACGGTACCGGCGTAAGCTTCATTAGGCTCCAATTTAAATGCTTCATTTTTTGTACGCGGACTTACTTTCTATACGTTATTATTCTAAGATTTATATCTATACTAATGTTATAAAGTCGGGGTCGGGCCCGATTTGTCGGACGCCCAGTTTGGTTTTCGGAGAGGGCGTTCGACGATCGCGGCCCTGCTGCGCCTGAAGGCCGTGGTAGCGGAGGCCGTCACCGGCGGAGGAGTCCTGTTGGCGGTGTCCCTGGACATCGCCAACGCCTTCAACAGTCTGCCATTCAGCTGCATCAGGGAGGGGCTGAGGTATCACGGGGTGCCCGTGTACCTCAGGCGGCTGGTGGCAGACTACTTGGAGGGGCGCAGCGTCCTCTACGTGGACCGAGTAGGGGACGTTGTGCGAACGCCCATGACGTGCGGTGTCCCACAGGGGTCGGTTCTGGGTCCGACCCTGTGGAACATCGGCTACGACTGGGCGTTGAGAGGAAACCTCCCACCAGGGCTGGGCGTAATTTGCTACGCCGACGATACACTCGTCACAGCTGGGGGTGGGACGCTAGAGGAGGCGGCACGCCTGGCAACTCTCGGCACCGAGGAGATTGTCGGGCGGATCGAAGCGCTGGGGTTGAGGGTAGCCCTGGAAAAGACGGAGGCCCTTTTGTTCCATGGCCTCCGTACCGCCGGGCCTCCCGCCGGCGCTTCGATCACCGTGAAGTCAGTCACCATCAGCATCCAGGCCCACATGAAGTACTTGGGCCTGGTGCTCGACGGGCATTTTTGGTTCCGGGAGCATCTCCATCGACTTGATCCCCGGCTTGTCGGCGCGGTGTCCGCCCTTTCGTGGCTGATGCCTAATGTGGGTGGATCCAGCGCTACGTGCCGACAGCTGTACGCGGGGGTGATCCGGTCGATGGCTCTGTACGGCGCACCGGTGTGGGCGGGGTCCCTGACCGTCCAGCTGAGGACCCTCTTGAGGCGACCACAGAGGGTCATGGCGGTCAGGGCCATACGCGGTTACCGCACGATGTCGACGGAGGCAGCGTGCCTCTTGGCCGGAACTCCCCCGTGGGACCTGGAGGCGGAGATGCTTGCCAACATTTATCGGCGGGTGTCGGAGACGTGCGCCCGCGGCGGTATGGTCTCCCTGCAGGAGATCACCGCCTGGCGGATTGACGCCCGCCGTGGAGTCATTGCCCGTTGGGCAATGGGAGTGCGTCGTCGACTCGCGTCGAGGACGGTCGTGTGTTGAGGTGCTCTGTGGTGCTCTCGTTAATAAATTCATAATAAGAGTTATTAGCTTTTTTATCGAGAAATTATTGTATAAGTGTGTTACGGGTGTCTTGGGGTACATCCCTGTACACTTGAATCCCTTCTTATTTCCTCCCTTTTCGCGAAAGTGACGCTGTAAATTCTTATAGTGTTTATGGTGAAAAGTGCGACATAGACGCTTATTTAAGTGCTTGTGGTATTGAACGGATAGTGACCAACCCTAGATAAGTACCTAGCATAAGTTATTTATATTATAGTATAGGCTAAGTTATTATTTTGCTTACTTTTCTTAAAAACAGTATAATAAGTTAGGTTAAGTGCCGCTATCGTATGACAGCTGACAGTTGGCTTTTAATTCACGCTCATAACCCTTGTGCCCCTTGTGGCGCTAGTGGTTACATTAGTTTTGCGGATTTGCCGCAGTGGCGCTACCCGTTGGTTCAAAAAAGTTTTATTTATTAACTTTTTTCTAGCGGTATTTATTAATTCTTGCATTTTGTATGCTGCTTCTTTTTAGCTTCGCGCTTAATTAATCAGCTGAATCTTATTAGTTTATTATAAAAATAAGCATAAAATTGCTGCCGACGCTTGCTTACGCGATCTTGGCTATCTGTGCTTTGGATAATTTCCTAGTCTGAGCTCGGCCACCGTCACCTCCTGGGATCATGGCTGATGAAGAGGAGGAGTTCAGGACTCAAAGGACGTTAATCGAGCAAGAGCTCCTTAATAAGGAGCAAGAACTGCAGGCTCTCAGGGAGATTGGCCGCGAAGCTGGATTCATCCCCCGTGCCTCACTCGCACGGACCCCCCCGCAGGGCTTTAGCACGCCCCCTGTCTTCATTGCTTCGGTTGGGCCTGGCTCCAAGAGACTGCTGTCCTCGCCGGAAGAAGTCCAGGAGGCGGTCCGACGACGAGTTCAAACTCGTCGGGCTGAGCCCCAGGCAGCCCCGCCACCTTCCAGCTCCAATGCAGAATCTGCACCATCTCTCCTGATGTCAGAGGTTTCCATTGAGAGGCTTGCGTCCATCGCGACTTCCTCGACCGGTGAGATAATGGACGCAGTTAAGTGTAAGACCTCAAAGCTTAACAAAGACGAAATTGCTGCCATAGGGCAACATGTTGACGCCGTGGGGTCGGTCATAACCCACCTGATTACCCGCCTGGCCGCAGCTGAACTGCGCGCCGCTCGGGCTGAAATTTGTGCCCAAAAGTCGGAGACGCGGTTGGCCACTTTAGGCCAGGAACCCGGACCCTCTTTCGTTAAGTCGTATGCTGGAGCCATCAAGTTGGGCAAAAATTCCAATCCGTTGCCCATCCCCGCGCGCCTCGGGCCAACTGTAGCGGTTTTCCCAGCAGAACACCAATTGGAGGCACTCAAAACTGCAGATGACACCAAGAGGGTTTTAAAGGTTGCCGTTAATCCAGCTGGACTAGGAATCAAGGTGCAGGGGGTACGCAAAACGGGCGGAGCTGGTGTCATCATTCAAACCACCTCTGAAAAAGACGCTCATGCGTTCAAAGCCGCCCTCCCCACTACTCTCCGTGTGGGGGAAACTCGGGAGCGAAAGCCCCTTATTTCTCTGGTGGGTGTAGACGCTGAAACTAAGCCACAGGAAGTTATTGAACAACTCCACGAACAAAATTTGACAGGGAGCTGCTCACTCGAAGACCTCAAGAAAGACCTGCGTCCACTTTTCCAACGGACCAGAAGAGGCAATAAAAAAGCGTGGGTGTGTGAGTGCTCTTCAGCGCTCCGTCGACAGCTGATGGACCTGTCCAGGGTGTACATTGGATGGGACGCGTTAGAGGTCATCGATCACATTGGAGTTACATGCTGCCGCAGATGCCAAATGTTTGGGCACCCCGAAAAGTATTGCCGGGCTAAATCGATGACGTGTGGGAAATGTGGCGAAGATGGGCATAAGAATGCTGAGTGTCAAGCGAATTCCAATATCTGCGCCACATGCAAGAAGCTAAACCGTAAGGGCGCCGCTGACCATACCACGAACTCGCCAGACTGTCCAGCGCGTAAGAATGCCGAGGAAAGAAACATCAACAACACCAATTATGGCCAATAGCTCTTTGAATCTTAAAATCGGCCAGATCAACCTACAGGGGTCAGCGGTTGCCACAGCAGAGCTGCCTGCTATTGCAGAGGAGATGGGGCTGGACATAGTTCTTATTCAAGAACCTTACGCCATGTCCTCTCTCTTCGCCACCGCTGGACGCCCCTTTCCATGGCTCGTCATCGCGGGGGACGGGCCCCCTAAGAGTGGCATAATGCTCATGCGTCCGGAAATTACGTGCGTGGTTTATCACCAATTATCTAATAGCCACTGCGTAGCTTGCCACATCTCCCTGGAAGGTGCCCCCTCCGTTAACATAGTCAGCGCATACTTCCAGTACTCTGACGATATCGATCATCACCTCCAACACCTGGGATCGGTCCTGAACGCGATGAAGGGGCACACAACCATACTAGGAATAGACTCAAACGCCCACTCACCGCTGTGGCACTGTTTGCCTCGTCACTATACCGGACGTGGACACGACGCAACGCACCGGCGTGAGATGATGGAGGACTTCATCGCCTCCAGAGGATTGCTGATTCACAACGCCCAGGGCGAACCAGCCACCTTTTCCACAGCCAACGGCGAGTCGAACATAGATCTTACCCTATCCACCAGAGGCACTAACATCCAGGAATGGAGGGTACACCCTGATGCCAGCAGTAGCGACCACCGCCTGATCACCTTTAGCTACATCTATGCACGTCAGCCCGCTCCTCATGCGGAACTGTTGGGAGGGCCGAGGCGTTACCGAGAGCGCGGTGTTGGGTGGGGTCGGTTTGAGTCGTTGCTACACGATAGGGTAGGATGCATAAATTGGAGAAAGCCTGCAAGTGATGTCTGCAAGGAGTTCATGAATGTTATTGAGCGCTGTGCTGAGGAAAGTTTAGGTCTCAGCCGTGATAGGCCAAATGTGAGGGGCTACGAATGGTGGTCTCCTGCCTTGGATTCCACAAGAAAGGAGACCAATAAATTGCGGAAGGTATGGCAGGGTTCCAGGAAAAGAGGTCCAGGGTATTTAGAAGAGACTGCAAGATTGAGGTACTACGAATGCCGCAGGAAATATAGAACAATGATGAGGCGGGCGCAAACTGACTTTTTCAGGAGCATCGCAAACACTGGTAACGAGGACCCGTGGGGTGTAGCATACAAGCTGGCAGTGGGGAAAATACGACCTCCTTCAAATATCGTAAGTGGTGCTCGGCTCGTAGAGGGATACGTAAGTACAACTGAGGAATCGATCTCTGCACTAATTGGCGCGCTTTGCCCTGATGACGATCCCCAAAGAGATGACCATTACCATCGCCAGGTACGGACCATGGCGGCATGCGCCCCATCTGGGCGGGATGCGCCCCCCCCATCGAGACAGGTTATTGAGGGTATTGTTAGGCGTTTACCGAATTCGGCTCCGGGAATTGATGGAGTAACCGCCCGCATGCTTAAGCATGCGTGGCGCGTGGCTGGCTCTGAGCTGACGCGTTTATTCGGCAAGTGCATCGAGGAAGGTACTTTTCCCGACGTGTGGAAGGACGGGCAGCTGATTGTTATCCCCAAGGGTAACAGTCGGTCACTGTCTGATCCTAAAGCATATCGCCCGATCACACTTCTCTCGGTTTTGGGTAAGGTCTTGGAGAGAATATTACTACATTGTGCTCCCAACATCTCGCGCAACATCTCCTCTTGTCAGCACGGGTTCAAGCGCGGACATTCTACTGTCACGGCTATCCGGTCCCTTCTGGACACCGTGGCCAACAGTAATTGTAAATATGTGCAGGCAGTGCTCTTGGACATTTCGGGTGCATTTGACAACGCGTGGTGGCCCATGATTTTACTGAAGGTCAAGAACGGGGGTTGCCCGCCAAACATCTATAGGATGCTGGTGTCCTATTTTTGCGGCCGGCGTGCCGGTCTCTTTGCTGGGGGTGAAATCGTGTGGAAACAATTAACCATGGGATGCCCGCAGGGCTCAGTATTGGGACCCTCTCTGTGGAATCTCCTGATGGACGACCTGTTTCGACTCCCCTTACCGGAAGGAGTCAAACTGATTGCGTACGCGGATGACGTAACGGTCATCATCGAGTCGAACTCTCGTGCGGGAGTCGAGGCTCTGGCCTCTACGGTGCTCGAACTGATCACAGCCTGGGGATCTCGTAACAGATTATCCTTCTCTCCCCTGAAATCATCTTCTATGACCCTAAAGGGGAAGATGAGTGGACGACCGCCCACAGTTAGGCTCGGTGGAGAGCCGGTAAGAAGCGTTCAATCAGCCACTATCCTGGGTGTCGTAATTGACTCTAATTTGAACTTCCGGCTTCATGCACAGTCCATCGGAGAGCGTGCTGCAGCAGCGTTCGGGAAAATGTCGCGTGTCTCCGCCTCATCCTGGGGTATACGTTGTGTGGGCCTTCGAATTCTGTACCAGGCTATATTCGTGGCCATTATTGCTTATGCGGCTGGATGTTGGTGGAGGCGCACGTCCACTTACATGGTAAGGAGCGCTTTGCTGAAAACTCAGCGACAGGCCCTAATTTTACTCACTAAGGCCTACCGCTCGGTGAGTTCGGCAGCATTACCTGTTTTGGCAGGGGTACTTCCTGCAGATTTAGAGGTCACCCGTGCTGGTAGGATAGATGATGTTAGGTTTTCTGACCGGGACTGCCCTAAGACAGAGAGAAGCCAAATTTCGGAGGAGCTCGTTGCTGAGTGGCAGCGAAGATGGGCTGGTGAGGAGAAGGGTAGGGAACTCCATCGATTCTTTCCTGATGTTGGTGTTCGACTCAGATCCCCCTGGGTTGAGCCCGACTACCAGTGCTCTCAAATTTTGACAGGTCATGGCTGTTTTAAAAGGAGACTGTATGAAATGAAGCTGTGCCAGAGTAGCCTCTGTTACTGCGGGGAAGAGGATGAATGTCTGGATCATGTGTTGTGGCGATGCCCCTTGTATGATGATATGCGTATGAAGATGTTGGACGGGATTCAACGGATCAATCCTGGACCCATACACTACTGCGAGCTTGTTAACTCCGAGGCCAACTTTCGACGGTTGAGAGACTTTTCGCACCATTGGCATAACATCAGGAGCGGACTCGAGCTGGCGGAGAAAGGACAGAGTCGATGACGCAGTCGCTATCATCGTGTCGTTCGTCGCAATAGCGACACCCACGCAACATAAGCCGCCCCAGAAAGGGGAGAGGGCTCGGGCAGACAATTTGTAGGGAGTCAAGAAAGTGCACGCCCGAAAGAGCACACGCAAGTAAGGCGTGCATCTCCCGTGATTCGGTCCATATAGCCAGGATGGCTGGAGGGACCATGGGCTGGTGGAGGGGTCTGCCCGTTGGGCAGTCCAGCTGGAGAGTCCTCGGTACGGTGTCAGGACCGTCGAGGCCTTCCGGCCGGTGCTGATGGAGTAGTTGGAGCGGACGCACGGGGTGCTTTCCTTCCGACTGATGCAGGTGTTGACGGGGCACGGATGCTTCGCGAAGTACCTACACAAGATTGTCAGGAGGGAGAGCACACCGTCCTGCCACCACTGCAGTTGCGACGAGGACACGGCGCAGCACACGCTCGAGGAGTGTGCTGCGTGGGAGGGGGAACGCCGTGAACTCGTCGCGATTATCGGTGTCGACCTGGCGCTGCCGACCATCGCCAAGGAGATGCTCGTCAGCGTCAGGAACTGGGACGCGGTCGCCGCCTTCTGTGAGGCCGTTATCTCACGGAAGGAGGCGGCGGATCGTGTGCGAGTAGAGATCCTATTCGGCGACACGTTCCGCCGCCGGCGACTCGGGCGGCGCAGGCGCGAGTATCTGCGCCTAATGCCGCCCTAGCTGAGGCCGCGGGTGATCGGACCGGGGAATTGTCCGTCACCCGCAGTGTGGCTAACCGCGCGACGGCGACCGACGTCCCAGGATGTCGAGAGGTGAGGGTACCCGAAAGGGTATTCCGTCGGGCCGACCACTGACGACAAGTCACATCTGCCCCGGTGGTCGACCCAACAACGAGGTGACGTGGGTATGGATGGGTTATGGGCCCGAGCGCCGTCCTTTCATCGCCCCAGACGGACTGGACCGCGCGTGCGCTTACCATAGCCCACCGCTAAAAAAAAAAAATACTAATGTTATAAAGAGGAAAGATTTGTTTGTTTGTTTGTATTGAATAGGCTCTGAAACTACTGGACCAATTTCAAAAATTCTTTCACCAATGGAAAACTATAATATCAGGGAGTAACATGGGCTATATTTCATTTCAATATTCCCACGGGAAGGGGAACTATGAGGGTAAGGCGACTGAAATCGAAGCGAAGCGAGGACAGGTTGCTAGTTTATAATAAATCTAATTGACAACATATCGCAAGAATTCAGTTTAGCTAGTATTATCCAAATGAAAGTTATTAGGATTTATAAAAACAACAAATCGCTTCGCGAAATGGTAGTAGTGCCCTTGCGTTTCGCTTGGCTCGCCTTGGCAGGATATCGTTACCTTTTTCGTAAGAATTTATTAAAAACTAAGTGATCGACCGCACCGAAGTTAAAATGATTCTCTCAAAACGTAAGCCGTTCATACATACAACTTCAAATTATAAGTGAAAATGGTCGTTATTAATTTTACTAAACAGCAGGCAAGACTGACTACAGCAAGTAGTTGATTTCTGGTTTCCTTTGCTTAAATTTTGTGCCCTAGTAGTGGCTGCGGGTGACTGGACCGGGGATTTAGTCTGGCACCGTCTAGTCCGGGAGGGGGACGTTGATCGAAGAGGGTACTCCCTCGGAGTATTCCGTCAGGCCGACCACTTAAGTCAAGGAACTCTACACCGGTGGTCGGCCCAACGACGAAGGCAATGTGCTACAGGGTGGGTTACGAGGCCGGGCGCCACCCCTCTGTCGGCCCGGACAGAGCCGGGTGGCGGGTGCGAAGCGTAAATTTTGTTATATTTTATTTATTGAAAATATTTTGTTCTTCCTTTTGCGTTTATTGTTTTTATTATATTAGGATATTTTTATAGAAATGTAACCAGTGCTGATTGACTCAGATCCCGAAATGGTAATGCAACCCCTCCAGACACATCTGAACAAATATTCCTCTTAATCTAAAGCCCTTGGCTACTTTGTGTAGACAAAGAAATGTACGCCGCATAAAAGCAGACAAACAGACAAATATAAAAAAAATAGTACTACAAGGAATGCACTCAACATACATACATACTATTTTAACATACTACTTTAATCAAAAAAAATTATATTCTAGTAGATGGCGCTGTTACACAAAGAAATAGCTTGACAACGATGAATTTTTGTCAGAGAGTCTTTTTCTTCTTCTTATTTAATGGCAATGAGCTACAATTATATGAGCTATTGGTGCCAATGTCGAGTTATTATATTTATTATATACTAGCAACCCGCCCTCGCTTCGCTTCAGTTTCAGTCGCTTTACCCGCGGCGTAATGCCCGTTTCTGTGGGAATACCGGGATAAAATATAGCCTATGTTACTCCCTGATATTATAGCTTTCCATTAGTGAAAGAATTTTTGAAATCGGTTCGGTGGTTTAAGCGTTACAAACAAACAAACAAACATCCTTACTTTCGCATTTATAATATTAGTATGGATTCACGTCTTTAGTCTTAGTCTTTCAGTCAGTCGTTAACATGACTTGGTGCTGATATCCAAGGTATGCCTTCTCTGGGAATTTTGGCAGAATGTCAAAATACACGCAATTCACTATTATATCATATTCACTACATTTCAGAATTTTATCTGCATTATATTACATAAAATATCAACAAAATTATTCAATATAACACTTCAAAACACTAAAATAATGAAAAAAATATAAAAGCGCTACGTGACATTTTGACATTCGCGTCAAAAGTCTTGTCTGAGAGTCAATTTGACACTTACTATTTGACGTCAAACCTCATCAGGCCCAGAGGGATATATGGTGCTGTAATGATAACGACGATGAATGACCCCTAAATATCATCTAACCAACTTTGTAGGTATGCTAAAATTCATTGCGTATAAGAGCACTTTTTGAAATCCCACATTTCATTTCACAGTCGGGTACGTTTCAGCTCTTATTATAATAGAAGCGATTATTCAATGAGATACAATAGTACCTAATGACGTCACAGTTCATAAAACCTCGTCATCTCATATAACAGAATTAAATCGTTATTTTTAATGAAATTGAAAGTGGATCACAATTATTGAGTTTCTATTTACTGTTTTTATTACACCTTTTTATATATTTTGTTTTATTCTGAAATGAAAGGAAGGAAGGGAGACCCACTACTTTCCCACGGGAATCAATATACCGCACAACACAATAGAAAGAATATGGAATAGAATTAAAGTGGACTAAGAAATAAGGAAATTTTAAATAAAACTACTTTACGGATTTTATCGCGTTTGTATTTGTTTTTTGTTTACGTTTCGAACACTTTGCAGCGTTCATGATCCCAGTGTTGGGCTCAACCCTCCTCGACAATAGGAGAGAAATTTATCTACTGCACCACTTTGCTCAGGCGCATTGATATAGGAGTTTTATTTCGAGTTTTCCTTTTCTTGCACAGTTATGATATCATCATCATCCTGCTCTTATCCCAATTACTTGGGGTCGACGCAATATGTCATCTATTTTGACATATTGCAAAAAGTTTCGGCAATGACTTTTATGACCGGCCGCCGGCCTGACGTCAACCCTCCTTGGGAATGTAATCGTTGACCCAAATGGAACCAGATGGAGTTGGTCTGGGTCAATCTAGAACTCTTAGTCGTCTTTTACGACACCCACGAGCAAAGCAAGGGTTGGTAGTATTCGAAGCCGCCACCACACAGCACTTGTTGCACAGTTATGATATACATAATATATTCCCTAGTCGTCTTACAAGATGGGTACTCACGGGTAAAATAGGGGGTGATAAATTGTATTCTTAATCTGTCACCAAACGGAAAAATATGTTTATTATAGTCCATAAAATATAGCTTGATCTCTGTGACAGATGTCAACGAAACCAACGAAGTAAGTTTGAACGAGCGACAAGTTTAAAATTTCATTTTGTATCAAATATATTTTCATTCTTTTCGTGCCAGTTTCATTGCAACTGAATTACTATATATTATAAATATAAAAATATTAATAGTCATGCCTAAAATGTACCTCGTAAGTATTGAAATACCTAGTAAACATTTTATACATAAATGACGCTTACGCACGTACAAGGTTATACTGGACTGAAAATAAAAAGGAGATGGGACAGTCGATATATATGTAAATTGATAACCGATCTTTGTTAATATATTCATTAAAGAAATAAACCCAATACAGTACCTATATAAAACTTTCAACATATTTTTTACCATCAAAACAGACAGTTACATTATATAATATGTAAATTGACGTAATTAAACATTAAAAAACACTTTTCGTTTCAGAGTAAATGATAATATTATGTACACATTATTATCAATGAACTAGCCATATTTATTTATAAAACAGTCGTAATTGATCGATTGATCTAGAAACTGTCCCTATTTTGGCAAAAAATGATAAATGTTCTAGCAGGAACGCTCCAGTGATGACGATAATAATGACCTAGACCTTGATTGTACTCTTTTTAAATAATTAAAACAGTCAAAAAATAGTTTTTGTTTGAAATAAAATCAAAAAGGTTTTCATTGATTGTATTTTAATTATAATAGAAAATCACAATTATAAAAATAAACATTTTATCGATAAAAAACTACGGACTTTATCGTAAGCGTGACAGCACTAGGGACAACTGTCACAGAGATCATCCTATATTTTATGGACTATAGTATTTATTATTAGCGACACTAGCGCCACGAAGTTATATCAGTAACACTATCACAAACAATAAGCGTATCATAGCAACACTTTAAAATACGATTACGGTTGGCAACATCTGTGTAATGCTTGTATATTTTAGTACTAAAGTCTATGATCAGTATAAAATAAAAGTAAGGTCATCGTATGTCGTAAAAAGGTCTTGTCTCTTTGATTAGAAATAGAACATTCTCGAACTTGAATGATATCTAGTCACCCTTGATATATTTATACGACATGAGACATGTCTTCTCTTCGCCCCTTTTATCCTAGTATAGTCGATTAACATAGACCTGTGATTTCTAAGACCTAATTGCGTTCATATTTAGTTTTTTATTCCCTAATGTTTCGAACAATTTTCAGCGTTCATAATCATAGGAGGATTGTCTCGGTGGGCGTATAATATTATTGATACCTTTCATTTCTCATATAACCTAAATTCTCAAGGAGTTGTGACCAACAATATAATTATTCCAAGAGGCTCTTGACCCAGAAATCTAGTGCTTATCTGACAAGATAACTCCAGGCCTCAATGGTAAATATTAGCTTTAACTCAGAAATAAGTTCAATGTAGTGTAGCATACTTACATACCAATTATACTTTAACTGACTTCAAAATAGGAGGAGGTTCTCAATTCGACTGAATTTTTTTATTTTTTTTTTATTTTAGAACTTTCGACTGGATGAACCCACGACGAATATTTTTGACGAATATTTTTTATTTGAAAACTGGTGCTTACCGTGTGATCCCGTTTTAAATTGGTCCAATTCTAACAATGGCAATTTTATTTGTAAAAATATTTTATTATTTATTTAAATTAATAGCATAACATAATTGAATGTGTCAAGATTTCTTACATATTTTTCTTTACGTATGCTAGAAGAGTATTTATTTGTTATACGCTACATTGTCCGTTAATTGTAGGTTTGTATAATCTTTATAATAATCTTTATTTTACAAAAATACTTTCCCACAGATAAAGATGTTCGACCAACCCATCCCCTGGACAAGGGAGGTCAAATATCTGGGTGTGACCTTGGACAGACGATTGACCTTCGGACCTCATATAGGGCGAGACCGCGCGCGCGCAGCCCTAGTGCTAGGATAGTTACACAGCTTAGTACACGCCAAGTCCAAGCTATCACTCCGTAATAAAGTTCGATTATACACCGCTTGTATACGTCCTATCATGACGTATGCTACTTACTACCCGTACAGATAAAGAATGGGATTATAAATGGCGGCCAATTTTGACGGTACTGTCAGCATACACAGGATCAATAGCGACAACACGAAATATCAATATATTTTAATGTAACGTTATAGCGATATATATTGGCTTTGATCTTTATAAATATATGTATATTTATAACGTTATATTAAAACATATTATTATTAGCGGATTGTCATCTAATTAGATTACCTATGCGGAAGTAGGTACATGAATATTTAATATAAATAAATATTATTAAATTAAGAGACCGTTTAATCAATGAAGTGTATAATTAGGTTCGTTAAAATAACAATTAGGTTCTGTTACTTGGTCTTTCACCGGGATCGTCTGACATTTTTCGATTCAGGACCATCAACTTAATTATTATAATCAGAATCACAGCTATCGCTTTCGCTGTTCATTTCGGCTCATATACCTCCCACTACCGGGCGCGAGCCTCCTCTGTAATAGGAGGGATATTAACCTACTATACCACGCTGGTCAGGCGGGTTAATATAGGGTTTTATTTTGAGTTTTCCTTCTCTCGCATAGACGTTATATGCATATATATCCCTTAGTCGTCTTTTACGACATTCACGGCTAGGAAAAGGAGTGAATTTTATTCTTACTCCGTCACCACACGAAAAAGCTGTTCGCTCTTTAGTTTCTCTCTGTTCAACATTAATAATGAAATTATCAGTATCCTTTTTGTTTATGACTTCTCTCATCCAACATTCATTTTCTAATCTTTTTAAATGGTTGATTTCTTTCTGTCAATCCTCAGCCGTAACCGAGGCAATAGCTGCACGCGTCAAATCTTAGTATTTTTTCAATTCTTTTACCATTTCCGGTCTTGTATTACTATATTGTAATGGGTGGCAACGTGTTAGATTTTTTTCTTCCTTCCTTTTTTTCCTTCTCAAAATACTTAATAACAACGTACACGATTTTACCTGCATCATTATGTAATACTTTCTCGCTTTTATGCTCCATAGTCAACAAACGATGTACCTAACAGTGGAAAATAACATAACTAGGGAATAACTAACAACATTTAATAAAACTTTTTAACAGTCATACATGTCCCTGTGGTGACTGAGTAAGAATACAATTCACCACTCCTTATCTTACCCGTGGATATCGTAAAAGACGACTAAGGGATATAATACGCATAGAACACCTATGAAAGAGAAGGAAAACTCGAAATGAAATCCTATGTCAACCTGTCTGACCAGCATGGTATAGTAAGATTAATTTTTCTCCTATTGTGGAGGAGGCTCGAGCCCAACAGTGGGACGTATATGAGCTGAAATGATGAAAATGATGAACAGCCATAACCTTTTTTATCAACAATATTAACAACCAAAACCAACATTATTTGATTAACAATTACGAAGAAACTTAGAATACGTCACAAATAACCGAAACTAGACTGTTACGAATATAAAAAAAAACGGTAACCATAAGGGTTTTTCTGTTATTGTCCGTACCGGCGAGTGTGAGTATAGATAGCAGCAGTGTGTGAGCGAGAGGAGAATAGAGGCGACGCCATTTTCAATCCCATTCTTTAATTGTACGAGTAATAGTGTAGTATTTACACAAGCGAAGTCAAGCAGGCTACATCGGCTACAAGCATTACAGAATAGGTTCATGCGCCGAGCGACGGGAGCACCATGGTTCATGCGCAATGTGGATCTTCACATAGATCTAGGCTTGCCGACCATCAGGCAATAAATGAAATAGTGCTCCCGCCACTACTACGACTCTGCTGTGACACACCCTAACCCACTAGTGGTAAGGGCAGCTTCTTACATTCCCTCAAAAATCGCCGCGATAAAACAACCGCGTCTAATACTCGATGAACCTGACGATATTATTACTCTCGCCCAGACTGAGGCATACACAGCCCGCGAGGCCTTGACAAATAAAATAAATATCCACGATACCACCCCCGCCGCCGAGGACGGAAATCGTGCTGCGGTAAAATCATAAACGTGGGAAGACCTACATTGCCAGCGAGCCCCCGAGCCGAGGTCCGTACCCCACACACGGAGGTGCCCTCGGGATCGGACGCTTAACTTTATCAGGTCGAGAGCCCTCAGCGCTCACCCAACAGTCCGAGTAAAGTTCTCACAGCCATCTGAGGCTAACAACTACGTCACACAGAAAAAAAAAAAAACAAATATACTTAGTACATGTTACAACGTGTACTTAGACTAACATGTGTATTTAGAATCGATCGATTTGAGCTGCTGTAACCAAACTAGGCTTTTGCCTGTACTTTGGCATTTGTATGGTCACCTTTTCTTAATGTTGTTAGCGGCAAATGAGCAAATAGCACACCTGATGGTAAGTGATACTGCCGCTCATAGATCCTTGCTAGGCCGCTGCCTATCATGAATAAGGTGAAGGGAATATGAATGCGTGCCTTAAGATTCGGTGATACTAAAGCCATTACCAAAACTCACCATACCCAAACACCCTCAAAAAGCTGACTGGGATCTCAAAACACATTTACTGATTCTCATGATGTATTATTGTATTTCGGTGTGGTAACGGAATAAGAATACAATTCGTCACCCCATATCTTGTGCGTGGGTATCGTAAAGGACGACTAAGACATATAATATCCATAAAACATCTTAAAATTACCGGGAATCGTTGGATGCAAGTGAGACAGGATCGTTCCGCTTTCTCGTGGGGAGGCTTATGTCCAACGTCTATGGGCTGATAGATAGACGAGTGATAACATCTATGCAAGAGAAGGAACGTGTGGTGACGAAGTAGAAATAGAAAGGAAGGAACTAGATAAGAAAAGGCGTTATATTAAATAGCTTTAGACTGTCCAGAATGGACAAATAATCTTCATATATAAAAATTTATCACCGAAATGTATGTACGCGTATAACTTCCGATCGACTGCACCAAATTGGATAATTCTTTTTTATTGTGTTCATTGTTGTTAGGACAAGGTTTGTGTAGAAGAAAATTAATAGAAACTGAATATAATTTTCAAAAAATTATTTATAAACTTTTAAGTTATTTTTTTAAACTTCTCTTATAAAACTTTACAAATATTGTAATTGACAGACGACAGTTATAATAACAACTATCCTACAACAAATATTGTAATTGATACAGGACAGTTATCATTATAACTATCCCACATAGATTAGAGTATAAAAATAATCGAAAAATAAATGAGAACGTTAAATAACTGCAGCTAACTTCATAAATACATCGTCATTTTATGTTCTTCTTGATTATCTGTGGTTTTGCGAAATAGCAGAAACAACTTTGAGAACTTTGTAAATACATCTAACATCTTTATTTAAACTACTAACATATAATAAAAACTTAAATATCTAAATTGTACATATATCACTTTCCAAGAACACTAAACGAAAGATCATATCTTAAATTAATATCCAATACTTACTAAAAAAAACTATTCAATACCATACATCTCCGTTGAAACATAATATACTCCTGTAGCATTACCAGGATTATTATAACCAGCTAATGTTACTGCATTCCTGGAGCATTTACCTTCGTGGTAATCATCATAAGAATCACAGGCTGACGCTACAAATCCATCCTTTAAATGCACTGAAATTGCATAATATCTCACGCAAGCCTTGTGACTGCATTTCGCTGCATCACTTTCTCCCTTAGCAGGAATAATTCCTGCATGACAACTTGGCTGTTTATTACCTTTTTTGTTGAAAAAGAAATCAATATCAGCCAAAATTGAGGTTGTTCCTAAACCACCTGCATTACAATGGTACACTTCAACGTATTTTGCAACTCCAGATCTTATTTCATCTTCCACTGGGCCATTAGAAAAGCAAGGACCAGCTGGATCTAAGCCTGTAATTCTCCATAACTTCTCAGTAGTTAATTCAGTGTATCTCGTACCAGTATATCCAAGCATTTGACTACCTAAACTGTGGCCTATACAATGGATATTGTCTGAAGGGAAGCCATTTGCTCGAATACCAGCTAAGAAATCCCCTAAAGCTCTTCCTATGTAATAAGCATGTTTGACGGATCTCTCATAACTGGCAAATAGACCTCCTTTGGCAGATGTGTACATAGAATGGTCGACAATGATTAAATAAATATTTGGTACGTCGCTAAAAGCTTCTCTGATCAAATTTTCAGTATTTTTAGCTATGTGAGACTTATACCCTGGATTGAAGAATACGAGACGTTTCGTGATATCCAAGTTATAGCTGGAAGTGATACCTTCCGCAGCACTATCGATAGGAAATGATAGATTGAAATTATTTTGAAAATCGTAGAAGAATATCTGCACCTCGCTGACTCCATAGTTTAAGTTCTTTTCGTGTTCACCTGTAACAAAATAAGCTAAATTTTAAAAATCGTTACGTTTTTCTACTACATCAAATACTAGTTGTAGTAGTACTAAACTGACCATTTAAGTCCTTAAACGTACGTAATAATTAACAAATACCTCATCATGCAACCATCAATTAGCCGTAAATTATAGTTATTATTCAATTGACTGGCATTATTACATAATAAATGTGGGCAACGATTAAAAATTGTCTTCTCTTGAGGAGTTATATTGTCAAGCAGGCAATTATGGGTTTCTCTGCAAGACATCCTAATGTTTAAAATAATAACGTAACCTAACCCTTGTATGAATGGTGACGGATTAAAAATAATTGGCTAAGAATAATGATTTTGTGTGATGATAGAGTAAGAATACAATTAACCACTCCCTATCTTACCCGTGGATGTCGTAAGAGACGACTAAGGGATATAATACGCATATAACATCTATGAAAGAGAAGGCAATCTTGAAAATAATCCTATACCAACTGCCTGACCAGCATGGTATATAGTAAAGTCAATTTCCCTCCTATTGTGGTGGAGGCTCGAGCCCAACAGTGGGACGTATATGAGCTGAAATGATAATAATGATGACCATTTGAATTGATGGCAGTACCCTTTTGATCTTTTATAACATTATGAATGACAATTTCACTTCTGATGCGTAAATTATATAAAAATTAATAATCTTAGAGATCCTAATAGTACCTACAGCTATCAGGGGGCTTACAAAATAAACATACACAAATAAAATTCAAGTTATACCCAATTTATGAAGGTTTCAAGACAAAATACGTTTTTATTGATGTTACTGCACGTCCTTCTACACCACGTCAGCAGATTAATGAAATTTGATACATTTATGGTGTTATTTTATTCCTCACAGACTACCAATAGCAATGCAGTATATAGTGCGAATAGATTTTGTACTTTTAAAAAACGGTAATTTCTTTTTGTATTTTATATTGTGAGGCCCTAGTAACTGTACTATTAGGTCCTCCAGAATTACCCATTCTTTCTAGGACTACCTGTAAATGAAGCTGAAGAGTTTATTTGATTATACTCGCTAAACTCCTGCCTATTGGTAAATATTTTAGTGTTGTATAACCTATTCATCGATGAACGGTGTAGGCAGTATAACAACAAATGAAGCAAAAATTGAAAAATTTATTCCATCTGAAAGATTTCGTTGCCGGCATTGTGCCTTATGGGTGCCTACTCACCACTCTCTCAAACCCCCTCTTTCTAATCTTAATATATATAAATTACGTGTCACGTTGTTTGTCCGCGATGGACTCCTAAACTACGTAACCGATTTTAATCAAATTTGCACACCGTGTGCATTTTAATCCAACTTGAAAGATAGGATATCTTACATCTTAATTTATAGTCGCAATATTATTTTATTGCAAATTATTTATCTATTATTTGACTTTCACAATTATCTGTTAACTCCAAACGATTTTAATAGATGGCGATATCTCTAGACTGGATTGAGTAATTAATTAATAGATGGCGCTGCTATGTCAAACCTACAAACGTGCCATATACAATTTTAGCTTGCTTTTTTTACATAGATGGCATTTGTAAAAAATATAACGGCCTCCATGACAGATGTTCTCCTACAGTTCCATTTAAATAGTTTAATAAAATGTAATATAACAAAAACATTAGGCATAGCAACGCGTGGCCGAGTCTGCTAGTTCTTTTATATGGCGCAGTCTAAGTTGCGCGGATTCTATTGTAGTAGGACTACATAGGCGACAATCGTATGTCTGCAGCCGCGGGACGATCCATTCGGGATAGTACCATACTCTGGCAGGAAATTGACGTCTGAGTAGCAGCAATATATTACTTCGTTCTGTGAGCAAGAGAGCCAAAAATCCAACTTGCTGAAGTTTATTGCGTGCAATTGGTTTGGTGATCTTTAGTATCACTGAACCTCATTACACATATTCACTTTCCCTTCACTTTCCCTTCACTTTCTTCACGGTAGGCAGCGGCCTAACCAAGGTCCATGTGTGGCAGTATCACTTACCATCAGTTGTGCTGTTTGCCCGTTTCTCACCAACAGCAATAAAAAAAATAAAGTCAGCTACATAAATCCACATAAAGCCGATGGAGTAAAAATACAATTCACCACCCCGTTCTCTTGATCGTGGGTATCGTAAAAGACGACTAAGGGATAAACTATGCATATAATATCTATTCAAAAGAAGGAAAGCTCGAAACAAAACCTTATACCAGTCACCCTGCTCCGGTGGTCGGCCCAACAACGAGGTGACGTGGGTACGGGTGGGTTATGGGCCCGCGCGCCGTCCTTTCATCGCCCTGGACGGAATGGACCGCGCGTGCGCTTACTATAGCCAACACATAAAAAAAACCCAACAGGTCTGACTAGCATCGTATAGTAGGTCAATTTCCCTGCCTTAGTGGGGAGGAGGGAGGTGTATGGGTCGAAATACATGAATGCAAAGTCATATACCTATATCAGCACCTATTATAACTTTGACAACAATAGCTTATTGTGTTCTAAATAAACAATAGCTTCTTTTTATGTAGATTATCATGTTGGGTTACAAAAGCATTGAATGAGTATGACGGATGCACATAGCAGAGATCGGACAGGCTAATACTACCGGCCACAGGTCACGAGTCTAATAACACGTATAAATGAAATTGTAACAGCACAGATGGCGTAATATATCGAACTTTTGACGTGACAACGTCTAATAAATCGATGAACGCTGGCTGCATGCATAAAAAAGTGTCCCGTTACGCCCATTGTCCCGTTACGCTGATTAAATTTTATTAATAAAAGTATGCAGTCATTTCATCAATGTTTTGTTATGACGTTGTCACGTTAAACTATCGTCCGTAAACCGACTTTACAGACAACCATGTTTTTTTTTATGGGTGGTATATGGTAAGCTCACACGCTGTCCATTCCGTCCGGGGCGACTAAAGGATGGACGCACGGGCCCATAACCCACCCGTACCCACGCCGCCTTCGTTGTTGGGCCGACCACCAGTGCCGAGTTCCTTGTCCCGACGGAATACCCTTTCGAATACCCTCACCTCTCGACGTTCCTGTCCTGGGACGTCGGTCGCCGTCGCGCGGTCAGCCTCTCTGCGGGTGACGGACTAAAGTCCCCGGTCCGGTTACCCGCGGCCTCGCCTAGGGCGGCGCATAATATATCGACCTCCCATGTCGTGGGTTCGAATTCCACGCAGGACAACACTTTGTGCGATCCATAAATTGTTATTCTCATTGTGGATGTAATTTATGTTTCTAAAGTCCCCCGCCATACAATGATTATTTCCTTATTATATTACTAGTGATACTCCTCGCTGTGCTTTCAGTCCAGCCGCTTTGCCCCCGCAATTCAAATCTGTAATATCGCCTAAGCATGGCCTCTGGTTCGAGTCCCGGACCGGGCAAAATTTCATAGGGTGTTTTGAGAGGAAAAACAGACTATATTACTCCTTATATAGACAGCTACCTGGTAGTAAAATATTATTGAAATCAGTCCAGCCGTTTTGCACATTAACAGGAACAAACAGATAAAATATGTTTAAACTTGATAACTTACTTTATCTATACAGATACGAAGCAACTGTGACCCGATAACACAAGTACCTGTCAGCATGAAAAAACTCTTTGCTGCCATCCTATTCTATCCTACTTCATCAGAATTGGAACACCTCTACAGTAAAATTGCTGGCGTCCCAGAACAATCCAGTTTGCATGCATCATTAATTTTCAACTTCATTCGGATTCGGATCTCTCATAATCGGATTCTCTAGCTAGATTAACAAACGATTGAAGGTATTCACTACATAGTAAAACCGGCTAAGTGCGAGTCGGAGTCGCGCACGAAGGGTTCCGTACCATTATCTATAAAAAAAAAACACTTTTGTTGTATGGGCGGCCCCCTTAAATATTTATTTTATTTTGTTTTTAGTATTTGTTGTTATAGCGGCAACAGAAATACTTAATTTGTAAATATTTCAACTGTTTAGCTATTGCGGTTCTTGAGATATATATATATATATAGCCTGGTGACAGACAGACGGACGGACAGACAGCGAAGTCTTAGTAATAGGGTTCCGTTTTTACCTGTTTTTAGGTACGGAACCCTAATAAAACAAAGTCGCTTCCCGCTGTCTGTTTGTACTGTACTGTACTGTTCCTGTTCCCTATGTATGCTCTTTAATATGATCTTTAAAACTACGCAACGGATTTTGATGCGGTTTTATTTAATAGATAGAGTAATTAAAGAGGAAGGTTTATATCTATGATACATTCATAATATATCGCTCTTTCAAGTAACCTCTAAAGAAAACATGTTTGTATTGTCTAATGACAAAAAAGCTGTGAACGTTGTATATAGAGACATTCTGTAGTATATTTAGTATCAGCATTGGACCCGTGCGAAGTCGGGGCGGGTCGCTAGTAAATAATATAATTAAAAAATTCCATTGCCTAACAAAAAATATTTGAGAAACGTAGTCAATAAAAAATTTAGCATTCCCATCCGAACTATTTCGACATAAAAGTTAATTAAAATATCTGGACGTTCTGAAAAAAAATAATTATGAAGTCATAAAGAAATTTAATTACGATTATGTTTATTTTTATGTGAACGAAATTAATGTTTGATAAGAAATATAACGCAAATTCATTAGACGAAATTTTAATTATTTCAGAGTCGGTGTTTTAAGAGTTGTTATTTGCCTATAAACATGTTTTAAACCGCTAAATGAAAGAGGATTTCATTATTTGTTCTGAAATATAAATAAGATATTATTTCTGAAAACTGCTGTTTATATTAAACAGCAATTTTCACAAATGTTACTATGAAAAGTTACTATGTAATTCCATAACGTTTGTTAATAAAATGATAAACTATTGTGATAATTATCGAACCAAACTCAAAGGCGCACAGCGTGCTATGGAGCGAGCTATGCTCAGGATTTCTCTGTGAGATAGAATCCTCAAACAGAAATCCGCAGAAGAACGAGTGTAACCAACATAGCACGAAGAATTAGCACGCTAAAGTGGCAATGGGCAGACACATCGTTCGACGAATCGACAACCGCTACACGTATAAGTGACATCATCATCATCATCGCAGCCCACATACGTCCCACTGCTGGGCTCGGGTCTCCTCGACAATGGGAGGGAATTTGACCTACTATACCATGCTGGTCAGACAAGTTGGTATAGGGTTTCATTTCGAGTTTTCTTCCTTCTCTTGCACAGATGTTATGTGCATAATGTATCGTTTTTTACGACATCCACGGGTAAGATAGGGAGTGGTGAATTGTATTCTTACTCCGTCACCACATGGAAAAGTATATAAAAATAAGTGACATAGCAAAGAATTAGCACACTGAAGTAGCAATAGGCAGGCTACATCGCTCGACCAACCGCTGCGGAAAGAAGATTCTCAAGTGGCGATCAGATATCTATCGGATGACGCAGTATAGGACGTCCAATTAGACCAACGACGTGGTGAAAATTGCTGGGCATATTTGGATGCAGCCGGCACTGGATCGCACTTTGCGGCGAAATATAAGGAAGATCTACGTCCAGCAGTGGACAGCAATTAACTGATGGAACATATATCGTATCGATTAAATAATGTACAATTTCTATTACTATAAAAGTTATATACGCTCATATATAAGCTAATAAAGCTTCAGACGTATGTATGTTAGTATGTAATGGAATCTTTGAACATGATTTTGACCCCCTTCAAAACGTCGGATTAATTCGAAATTTGGTATACTTATTAAGGACCGATGACAATTCAATATTTTAAACAGCTTGACCTGTTATCCTTACTAGAATAATCAGGATTAGCGAAAATTCAACTAAAAAATGAAAAATAAATAATAGTTCAAAAAAACTAAAAAGATACGCATTTAAAGAAAATCCAACTAAAAATAGAAAAGAAATTTTTAAAAATTTGAATTAAGAATAGTGTATAAAAGAAAAAAATATTTTTTATTGTAAAAAAAGCGTGGGGTGCTTATATTATCAAAATCATAATCCTTCTACTCATATCTGTCAACAAAATATTTATAACTATTGACAACATGTACAATTTCTATTACTATAAAAGTTATATTTATAAAAAGCCTTTTTTAAAGGCAATACTCCGCTCAATGGTAAATAGAAATAGGAAAGGTTTTTCAAGTATAACTTCTTAGGCGGTGATTCGATAATCAAAATACAGACGAGAATGGCGAATGAAATTTCAAGGATGTTTAAGCCTATTTCGTTACGCGAGAGAGACGAAAGTTATTTCGGTGCAGAACTTTTGGCAAACATGCCCTTCACGGCTGTCACATCTTTATGCAGAGGAGTAAAGCAGAAAAGGGCAATACGATATATTTTAAGGCCGCACTCCACCGTTCTGTCGCTGCGAACGGCTCGACAGTGCGTGACAAGATCATACTCGACCATAAAAAAAACAGGTTCGAAATATACAACTACATAAAATATATTGTATTTATATTTTCTGTGTAGTGACGGAGTAAGAATACAATTCACCCAATATACCATGTCGTAAAAGACGACTGAAAGATATTATACGCATATAACATCTATGCAAGAGATGGAAACCTCGAAAAAGGAACCCTGTACTAACCTGTCTGTACAGCATAGAATATTAAGGTCAATAACATTAAAAAAATCATTAAATTATTTTTTTTTTATCGCAAACGGTGGTAAACGAGCAAAAAATACACCTGATGGTAAGTGTTGCTGCCGCTCATGGACCTTCGTAAGGCCGCTGCCTACCGTGAAGAAAGTGAAGGAAGTGTGAATGCGTGCATTGAGGCTCAGTGATACCAAGGGCACCACCAAAACTCTCCACACGCAAACACCCTCAGAAAGTTGGGCTGCCGGCTCTCTCGCTCACCGAACGAAGCGCAGTAACTAATTGCTACTACTCAGACGTCGATTTTCTGCTCAGTGTGGTACTACCCCGGACGGACCGGCCCGCGGCTGTAGACAGACAACTGTCGACAGTGTGGTCCTAACACACTTAGCTTACTTACTAGGGTGGCATCAGCCGCAAAATACATGTAGCTAAGTCGTCATCGGCATGGTCACGTGACTTGTTAACACACTATATGAAGCTATGTCAATGTCACTATATCTGTGCCGATAGATGTCAAAACTATATAAATGTAAAATTTGTAATAGGAGGCAAATTGACTTACTATTACCATACTGGTGAGACATGTTGATACAGGATTTCATTTCGAGATTTTCCTTCTCTTATATAGATCTTATATCATATTATATCCCTTAGTCGTCTTTATAACATCCACGGGCAAGACGGTAGTGAATTGTATTCTTACTCCGTCAGTACACAGAAGATTTATGATCAGATCAAAAAAATAATATGAATATCCAAAAATATCGCCAGATGTACAGACCAGAGATGGTCTACGAGAGTAACATCATGGAGTGGCCCAACGGGAAAGCGAAGCCGAGGGAGACCACTAATTAGATGGGAGGATGACCTCAGACGGACAGCTGGCAAAAACTGAGCAGAAGTAGCAAAAGATAGAGATGCATGGACATCTTTGGAGGAGGCCTTTACCCAATCAGGGGTTTTTGCTGACAAAACTTACTTATAACTTTTTTTTTAATTACTATTAATTTAATTACTATTAATTTAATTGTTATTAATTTAATTACTATTAATTTAATTCACACAACTGTTACTACCAAATAGTATATAAGAGTAATTACTACCTACATACATTTATATTCATTTTATTTTCTTAAATATATTCTTTCATGATGTACCTACTCAAACTTTGTAAAAGCAAGAAATAAATAGGCTTTATTATTATTATTATCTCCGATTCACGGCTATCTCCCAAGGGAAGATACCCGGTCCTTTGAAAGGCTTACATGGGGATATGGATCCAACACGCAGAGGCCTTTGGAGAAATTTAATGTAAAAATGGGATGGGACGTCTACCAATGACACTCCACGTCTGCACATAACACACGTGGACTGCCAACGGTAGGTGTAAAACTATTGTGTGTTGATGGTATCTAATAACTGTTTATGGGGTTGGAGGTTTGATGGACGGGCTAAACAAAAAACTATTGATTGAAAAACTGTCGTCTGTCTTCAATACCTTTATCGTCTTGAACTTTGGCAGACGGTGACTCGCCAACTCACTGAATGGGCCCCCCCAAACGGTCACCACAGACACACAGGCCAGACGGGCAACAGGGGGGCAACATTGGTGCAAGTGGCTTGGGGTCTCGAGCGGTGTGGCGCCGGTTTCACCATCGCAGTGGTTTCCCCGTAGTTATGCCCTTGAAAATGACACTTCCACCCCCGAGCATATAGCTCTGGCGACCCCTCTCTGACCAGCCGTTTAAGGCAAGCCAGAGTTGAGAATCCTGCGGGCACTCTTCGGTTTCCACTCCAGCCAGCCAGTAAAGGCCAGCTGGATACGAGGCCCTGGCCGACTCTCTGGGGCACTCAGGACCGCAGTGTCGCCACTCACATTCGGCACGCCACAAGCTGCCCTGCGGTTTTTTTTTTTTTTATTATTATTATTATTCTTGTATCTCCGATTCACGGCTATCTCCCAAGGGAAGATACCCGGTCTTTTGAAAGGCTTACATGGGGATATGGATCCAACACGCAGAGGCCTTTGGAGAAATTTAATGTAAAAATGGGATCGGACGTCTACCGATTATTATTATTATCCAAAAATAGCAAGTGTTTGTTCGTAGTTTTAAGTGTTGACTTCTGTCTGCTGTCCTCATGGCCGTTTTGTGTACTTTTTAATTTTACTTTCACCTACCAATTCAGCTTATTGAACTTACAAAATCTAAAAATAACACGTCTCTTTAATTCATCATCATCATCATCATCATGGCAGCCCACACACGTCCCACTACTGGCCTCAGGCCTCCTCCACAATGAGAGGGAATTTGACCAACTATACCATGATGGTCAGATATGTTGGTATAAGGTTTTATTTCGAGTTTTCGTTCTCTTGCATAGATGGTATATGCATATTAAATCCCTCAGTCGTATTTTAGGACATCAACGAGCAAGGTGGTGAATTGTTTTCTTACTCCGTCACCACACGGATGGAAAGAGCAGTATGATGATGAGGAATTAGGAAATAAACTAATAAAAAAAATACAATATACTACCAAGAGTAATTTGCAAGCTAGCATAGATCGCACCGTTTGCGCAATACACTACTTGCCCAGAGACATATTGCTTATGTCATTCTCATTAAAATATATTATTTATTACAAAGCAATGACTCAAAATATTAACATGAACTATTTGATATGTAAATTAGTTACACTTACAAACCTGGCGCAACCGCTCACATAATATTTTAAGAAGTATTAAGTGGCTCGCAAAATATAAATCCAAAAACAACGTAGAGTTATTTCAACTATAAGATAACCCTATTAATATAAATAAACTGTTATCATATTTAACGCCAATAATACGGATAAATAGAAATGTATAGCCATATGCATGAGAAACTATATAAATTAAATTCATATATATATAACATTGCAATATTTACGCCTTTTCTTAAGTGATAACCTTCTTGTATAGATCGATATTATAGTGAACGTTAAATGCTATAAACAAAATGGCGCTATAAATGTGAAAATATTTCATCATCATCGGAGCCCACATACGTCCCAGTGTTGTGCTCGGGCCTTCTCCACAGTGGGAAGGAATTTGACCCTCTATACCATGCTGGTCAGACATGTTGGTATTTTTTATGAGTAGGCTATGGTAAGCGCACACACGGTCCATTCCGTCCGGGACGACGAAAGGACGGCGCATGAGAACATAACCCACCCGTACCCACGTCACCTTCGTCGTTGGGCCAACCACCAGAGCAGAGTTCCTTGTCGTCAGTGGTCGGCCCGATGGAATACCCTTTCGGGTACCCTCAGACATGTTGGTATAGGGTTTCATTTCGAGTTTTCCTTCTCTTACACGGATGTTATGTGCATTTGACATCCCATAGTCGTCTTTTACAACATCCACGGGCAAGATAGGGAGTGGTGAATAGTATTCTTACTGCGTCACCACACGGAACGAAAAGTATTTAGTATCGATTTATATACATTAATATTTTTCCGTGTAGTAACGGAGTAAGAATACAATTCACCACCCCCCTTCCTTATCCGTGTGTATCATAAAAGACGACTAAGGGATATAATATGCATTTAACATCTATATGACAGAAGAAAAAATAGAATAAAAGGCGACTAAGGCATTAAATATATATGTGACAACAGCAGAGAAGGAAAAACTCTAAAAAATAACCGTGCGGTGAATTCTAACAACCGTAGTATTATAGGTAATTTCCTTTCTATGTGGAGGACACTCGAACCTAGCAGTAGAACCTTAGAATAATAATGTATAGAAGGATAGTGTCGGTGCTTCGAACGTTCGAAACATGAATCTAAAAATACTATATGCGCGCCGACGATTGCACACGTACACACGCACACCACTATACAAATTATGAAATCAAATTTTGTTTTTATTAACATAAATCGTCGAAATACTTTTAAAAGTAATGTTAAAACCCTTTTTATGTTTTTCAAATGTGTTGTGACTCCATTTGAATGCCCAAATCGTCATAATTACCTATTTATTTTTTAAGAGTTGCGTACGTACGTGCAGTATAGTGACCTTGTACATCACGGAACGGTTCTGACGTAAGCTCCATTAGGCTCCAATTGAAATGCTTCACTTTTTGTGTACGAACTTACCTTCTATACGTTATTATTCTAAGAGTGGCATGTTTATGAGCTGATATTAAAGCATATTTAATATTCATCGTCATCATCACAGCCAATATATATGATATTGACACTTTGTTTAATTATTTTTAAATATTTCTATTTATTGATGAGGTAATTAATTATTTATCCTTACTAATATTATAAATGCGAAAGTAACTCTGTCTGTCTGTCTGTCTGTCTGCTACGCTTTCACGTCTAAACCACTGGACCGATTTTGATGAAATTTGGTACAGAGATGGACTAAAGCTTGAGAAAGGACATAGGCTACTTTTTATCGCGTAAAAATGGGTATAAGGGGTTGAAATAGGGGATGACATTTTGTATGGAAATTCGTCATTTTCGATGATAGAACCACGAATCTTTGTATTAAGACACCTAATAATAAATAAATAAATATTTGTTCAAGCGTTTTGGAAATTTCATTTACATGGGGATGAAATTCAACCCCTAAAATACCAAAAAGCATACAGCCGAAACCACTGGGCCTAGAAACGTTTTTTTTTACACCATCGTATTTCTTGGGGTGCACGAGCACTAGCAAAGGATTTTTGGAAATTCACCCCCTTAAGGGGGTGAAAAACATAGTCTTTCGCGTCTAAACCGATTTTGATGAAATTTGGTACAGAGATGGACTAAAGCTTGAAAAAGGATATAGGCTACTTTTTATTGCGAAAAAATGGGTATAAGGGGTTGAAATAGGGGATGATATTTTGTATGGAAATTCGTAATTTTTGATGATAGAACCGTGAATTTTTGTATTAAGGCACCTGATAATAAATAAATAAATATTCGTTCTAGCGTTTTGGTAGTTTCACTTACATAGGGATGAAATTCAACCCCTAAAATACCAAAAAGCATACAGCCGAAACCACTGGGCCTAGAAACGTTTTTTTTTTACACCATCGTATTTCTTGGGGTGCACGAGCACTAGCAAAGGATTTTTGGGCATTCACCCCCTTAAGGGGGTGAAAAACATATAGTCTTTCACGTCTAAACCGATCTTGATGAAATTTGGTACAGAGATGGACTAAAGCTTGAGAAAGGATATAGGCTACTTTTTATCGCAAAAAAATGGGTATAAGGGGTTGAAATAGGGGATGACATTTTGTATGGAAGTTCGTCATTTTCGATGATCGAACCACGAATCTTTGTATTGAGGCACCTAATAATAAATCCTTACTTCCTTACTAATATTATAAATGCGAAAGTAACTCTGTCTGTCTGTCTGTCTGTCTGCTACGCTTTCACGTCTAAACCACTGAGTCGATTTTGATCAAATTTGGTACAGAGATGGACTAAAGCTTGAGAAAGGACATAGGCTACTTTTTATCGCGAAAAATGGGTATAAGGGGTTGAAATAGGGGATGACATTTTGTATGGAAATTCGTCATTTTTGATGATAGAACCATGAATCTTTGTATTAAGGCACTTTATCATAAATAAATAAATATTCGTGCTAGCGTTTTGGAATTTCATTTATATGGGGATGAAATTCAACCCCTAAAAGACAAAAAGCATACAGCCGAAACCACTGGGCCTAGAAACGTAATTTTTTTACACTGTAGTATTTCTTGAGGTACACGAGCTCTAGAAAAGAAATCGCGAAAAAATGGGTATAAGGGGTTGAAATAGGGGATGACATTTTATATGGAAATTCGTCATTTTTGATGATAGAACCATGAATCTTTGTTTTAAGGTACTTGATAATAAATAAATAAATATTCGTTCTAGCGTTTTGGAAATTTCACTTACATGGGGATGAAATTCAACCCCTAAAACACCAAAAAGCATACAGCCAAAACCACTGGGCCTAGAAACGTATTTTTTACACCGTCGTATTTCTTGGAGTACACGAGCACTAGCAAAGGTTTTTTGGTAAATCACCCCCTTAAGGGGATGAAAACACCGTAATCTTTCACGTCTAAATTACTGAATCGATTTTAATGAAATTTGGTACAGAGATGAACTAAAGCTTAAGACAGGACATAAGCTACTTTTCTCCCAAAACATTGGGTGTAAGGGGTAGAAATAGGGGATGACATTTTGTATGAAAATTCGTCATTTTCGATGATAAAACCATGAATCTTTGCATTAAGGCACTTGATATTGAACAAATAAATATTCATTCTATCGTTTTGGAAAATTCGCTTACGTGGGGATGAAATTCAACCCCTAAAAGACCAAAAAGCATACAGGCGAAACCACTGGGCCTAGGAACAAATTTTTTTGTACACCGTCATATTTCTTGGGGTACACGAACACTAGCAAAGAATTTTTGGAAAATCAGCCCCTTAAGGGGGTGAAAAGCGTATAGACGAAACTATTGGAGCCAGGCACGTAAGACTTTGTATGCGATTCACTTTCTTTTGTTATATGTGAGCTCTAAGAAATTATTTTTTGAACCTCAACCCCTAAAGGGGTGAAAATATATAGCTGAAATCATTAGGCCTAGAAACGTAACATTTTGTATGAAGTTGTCTTTCTTGGGGAAAGTGCTCATTAAAAAAGAGTTTTTTGCAATTTTACCCCTAAGGGGGTGAAAAGCGTTTATCCGAAATCAGTGAGCCGAGGAACGGTCATTTTAGTAAACGGTCGGCTCTCTTGGATTATCCTAAGATTTTTTCTTAGTGCTCGCTTACCAAGCACTATGAAAGAACTTCTGACAGTCTCACCCCTAAGGGCATGAAAAGTGTATAACCTAAAATAATGGTCCTAGGAACGTGAAAGTTCTGTTTTGGGATAAGCGAGTACTTACATTGTCCGTGTGGTGACGGAGTAAGAATACAATTCACCATCCCCCTATCTTACCCGTGGGTGATCGTACAAGACGACTAAGGGATATAAAACGCATATAACATCTATGCGAGAGCAGGATAACTCAAAATAAAATCCTATACCAACACGTCTGACCAGCGTGGTATAGTAGGTCAATTACCCTTCCATTATGGAGGAGGCCCGAGCCCAACAGCGGGACGTATATGGGCTGAGATGATGATGATGATGAGTACTAACAAAGAATTTTTGGAAATTCAACCCCTAAGAGGGTGAAAAGTGCATAGCCAAAGATGTGTGAAATTTTGTATACCGATCTGTTTTTTGGGGTAAGCTCACTAAGGAATAATTTTAGGCAGCCCTAAAAGAGTGAAACGTATATAGTCGAAGACACCCAGCCTACATATCATCATTATTTTGCTCTTATCCTAATTACTTTGGATCGACGCAATATGTAGGTACTCTTCTCCCATCGTAGATATATCGCAAAAGTTCTAGCAACATTTTATGACCGGCTGCCTGACGGACGACATTGTTGGCCAGACGGCATCACCAATTGGTCCAGATCGATGTAAATCTTTGTCTTAGTAGTATTTTGGGACACCTTACAAACAATGAAAGCGTGGTAATATTCCTAGCCGCTACCAGCCAGTAAGTCGAGATATTAAGTAAATTTTCTATCTCTACAAATAAATAAATTTGAAGCGTCTGTTTGTCTATCAAAATAATAGGTTTTATTTATGCACACAATTATTTGCACGATACCTATAACTAAAAAACTGTTCATATTTTTTTGTTTTTGTGTTGTGAGTCACATAGGCATTTTTTATCTCCGCATTCGCATGGGAATGAGGTCTACGTAGGTGAAACTGCGGGAATTTAATCGATATAATTTTTTTTCACCAATGGAAAGCTACATTATTAGGGACTAAGGAAAGACATATTTATCATCGTATTTCCACGGCAATCTGAACTACAAGTGTGGAAGTAATATTCAAATGTGAAAGTTTGTGAAGATATTTGGATGTTTGTTACTTAATCATGCGTAAACTGTTGAGCAGATTTGGATGAAAATGGACACATAGATAGAGTATTTTTTAAATTAAGAAATAGAATACTTTTTATGCCGATAATATTCTTTGCGATAATAGTTCAATATGCAAGTTAATTTTAACGCGGGCGAAGCCGCGGGCAAAAGCTAGTATAATATATTTAGTAAATCTTCAGCTCGAATTCCTTTCTCACTTCACTTTTTTTTTAATGACAGTATTTTTTTTCATTTTTGATGTATAGTATGTACGTCCCATTGTTAGATTCAAGCCTCCTCCGCTGTGAAAGGGCAATTGACCTACTACATCACGCTGGTCAGACGTGCTGGAATAAGATCTCGAGCTGCCTTCTCTTGCATAGATATTATATGAATACTAGCAGCACTCTACGGTTTTACCCACATAGGCCTCCTTCCTGTGCGAATATTGAGATAAATTATAGCCTATGTGTTATTCTGTTATGTAAGCTATATTATTGTTAAGTTTCATCAAAATATATTCAGTAGATTTGCGTGAAAAAGCATCAAACATCCTCACATACAAACATTCACGTTTATAATATTAGTAGGATAGTAGAATTAAATCCTTTAGTCGTCTTTTACAACATTCACAGCCAAGATATATCCTATAAGGTCGTATAATAATAAGAAGAACGATTATGATACCATTCACCTTCTAAAAAGGCTTTTTTTCTGAGTGTGGATGTCAATCGTGGATTCCAACAATGGGTGTATTGTATATTGTATTGGCTAATGAAGTGTATTGTATTGGGTGTATTGTATATTGAATTGGCTAATGGCTGTGTATTGGCTAATGAAGGAATAAACAAAAACTGATCCTTCTGTACATAAATAATTGTTTGGTCCATTTAACATTTCGTTAGCTAATTACAAGGTGTTCATGTGCTAGTTCATTGTTCGGACCTTGAACTTGTCCTCGACTCTATTAAACGGAAGGAAGGTGGTGGTGGTGGTGTGGTGGTGGTGGAAGGTTGGAAGGTGCTTATCAAATGTTTCTACCTGCACAGATGGCGTAGTGGTTAAGTGCCAGTGTCGTGGGTTCGAATCCCGCGCAGGATAACACTTTGTGCGATCCACAAATTGTTGTTCTGGGTTTGTATATAATTTGTGTCCGTTATAATATATTTGTTAAGTTTGCCGCAATACAAGGATTATTTCCTTATTTCCTCGTAGTCTTTCTTTAAAAATAAAAAAATAAATAAGGCGATCTATATGCTTACGTCTATGTTTAGCGATCTGTGAATGAAACTGCCTATGAGGCATAATATTCACAGTTATGCTTCCATGAATATTGTTCCAAAAAAGAATTATCAAATTATATTTCAAGGTTAGTAATAAAATATATTAAAATATATAAGAGAAGGCACTATGTAGAGGAATCTCGACCATGTATGCTGAAAAGTATTCGAAATATCATCATAATCCTATCAGCTCATACACGTCCCACTGCTGGGCTCGGACTTCCTCCAATATGAGTCCCTCTTATCGATCGATCTACTATACCACGCTGGTCAAACTGTTGGCATAGGCTTTTATTTTGACTTTTCCCAGCTATTTATATCCCATAGTTGTTCTTACATCCCCGGCAAGATAAGGAGTGGTGAACTGTATTTCTATTCCGTTACCACGTACCCATTCGAAATATAGACAATATTTTTATTTAAAACGTTTAATACTATCGTAAAAGTCACCGTTTATTTATGTGAGAAAATACACCATGACTTATTATCTTATTTATTAAAAACCTTGATTTCATTATATATGGTGAGAAGCAATTTAATATTTAAAAGCGAAGGCATAATTATGATCAAATTAACACACAAAAATTAAATATTTTTAGCTTTAAGTCTCAATCTTGGCCAAGAATCTCTTTCACAATAACAGGAAAATTTAACCATAATACAAGGTTGGCAACAAAAATTGTCACAGTATTATTTCAAGAGTTACTTCCCATATAGGGCAAGTTATCTATTTACTTTTCTTTGTCATAACATACTGTCAGATTATTTGACGATAACATAAAAAATAACCAGAATTGGGGGCTATTTTGTTTATCGCTATAAAACCAATATAGAACACTGTCCAAACAAAAGTACTTACATGTTATCCAATGTGAATATAAGACAGAACGAAACGCTCCACCGTATACACTCGCAAACACACCACAGAAAACGAAATAAAATAAATTCATTTTAATACACGTCCACTTCGTTCGATAGTCTATCCGCGAATGAAAACAAAATGGCATTTAGCACACGTGAATCGATTGAATCATGCGACTGAGCAACTTTTAAAAGGATAACAATGATTCTATTGGATCTGTGATAATTTAACGGGGAAAAACAAACAGTTCATTAGCATGTAGTTGGTAAATGCTTTATTTAGAGCAATCGTTTAGATCATGACTATAGTAAAAACATAATACGCTTTATAAGACGTGACTTGATATTGTACGAGTGATGTAACAGTTTACACAGCGAACTCTTACGCCGAGTGTTGTAGTTTCGATCTCACACAGGATAGTTCTTTGAGCGATCCACAAATGAATGTTCGGAGTACTATTCGTGTCTGTTACGTGCATTTTTGAAGTGAAAGCTTCTATAGGCAGATTCGGATGGGGAGTAAATTCACAGAAATCGCAATCGCCATAGTCACGTGATGTGTTAACTCTAACTATATCTATGCCGATAGATGTCAAAACCAAGTAAATGTGAAAAGTTTTAATTTATCAGCTATAATTAATTAATACCGTTCCGTTTTGATATCCGTATGGTGACGAAGTAAGATTACAATTCACCACCCCCTCTTCTCTTACCCATGGGTATCGTAATAGACGATTGCGATTAAATATGTGCATATAACATCTATGTAAGAGAAGGAAAACTTGAAATGAAATGAATGGTATAGTAGGTCAATTTCCATTCTAATATGGAGGAGGCTCGAATCTATCAGTGGGACGTACATATATTAGCTGAAAATGATGATGGATTGATTTGAATATCCAAAAATAAAAATTGTTCATAGTTTTGTTTTCACTTCTATCAAAAGAACTAAAGACTGCTTTGTCCTTTTTTATTGTTTTGGTGACTCATGAGTCTCAGCAATACTAGGAGCATAGTCGCGCCGTTACCTATCATAAAGAAAATGCACTTCTTAAATCTCGTTTAAAGAAGCACATGTCACAATGCTCGAGAAGCACTGTAGCAGGGGATTAATTCAAGATTTTCAAGTAGGTACGTGGGAGAAATGATCTCTCAAAACGCACAGTTGAGGAACACAAAGTTTGCAGGTGAAATGGATTAAATTAATTGCATGTTATCGCCTTCAAAAAGTGGCAAGTCCAAAACTTTACTTTGGTAATATTTTTGCTGTTATACGTAGCTGCGGATGATGTGCCCGTATTCGCCATCATCATCATCATCATTTAGCGTTTCGCTGTCCACTGCTAGACGTAGCCTCATGTTTCACCACAAAGTTTGTTCATGTGACACCTATATCCAACGCCGTGCAGCAACTTTCACCAGGTCGTTCTACAGTCGGATACGTGGTCGCCAATTGAGAACCTTTCTGCCACAGCGGTTGTCGGTTCGTTGAGCAATGTGACTTGCCCATTGCCACTTCAACGTCTTAATTCTTCGTGCTATGTCGGTTACTCCCGTTATTCTGCAAAATTTCGCATTCTATCTTGCAGAGAAATGCCTTATTTATGAGGTCTACATTTAGAGACTGCGCTTCCATGCTCCTGAGAGTCCTCTGCGCTCCCCACTTATCCTAAGGATGTAACAGCCATCTAAAGTCATCCAAAAAACTGACATCAATAATTATTAATATTATGTGTATTTAATTATATTTCGTAAATTTCATTAAATTTGAAAGTCCATTTACTAATTAAACTTTGTCCATAGCAATGAATAGAATAATAAATAGAATGAATTTATAGAAATAAAAATGTTATAACTTATTAAGTTAGTGTTTCAAACGAATTTGTTAGGAAAGTTTGCAAAGAAGCGAATTTATAAGCATTGACACTAGGGTTGGCAAAATTAAAGCAAAAATATTTTATTTCAATGGTATACCTTCGTGACATGAGGGAAGTAGGGAGGAGGCGCAACACGCTGACCTAATCCACCCCTTATACTAAGAGGCGCCGTACCTTAAAGGAGTCCGCTGAAAGTCGGATCAGAGATTAATCCACCATTCATTGCTACGGTTCATGGCATATTGTGTAGATATTCCAAAATGTAAATTGTTTTCTTTCTTTGTAGACACTGGTTATGGTCTGGACCCAGACTATCCATTCCATCTGGGACTACGAAAGAGCCTACCCTATAACGAACGGTATTCTCTCTCCATTGCTATTGGCTGACCACTGGTACTCAAACCTTGACGTCGGGTATCATCCGAAAGGGTAACCCGTATATATATATATATATAATATATATATATATATATATATATATATATATATATATATATATATATATATATATATATATATATATATATATATATATATATATATATATACCTGCTAAGAAGTGCACACCTTGCCGGTTTGCCGGTGGACAAATCAGAAGTAGAAAACAGTAGACGCATGGACGGTTATGGATAGCGCAGTGCCAGTCAAGAATTTTATAACCCACAAATCCCTTGGATTTATCCACAATTACAGCAATAATACGACATTCGTTGACGCGCTGAATTGCCGCATTTAAAAACTTAGTGATTACGTACTTTTCATTCATTTGACACACACGCGTATGTTGGATTCTAATATTTGATTACAACAATGAAATTTTAAAATTATGGCAAGGTTTCTTTTTCTTCGGTAGAGGTGACGTAATAACAATACAATTCCCCACCTTCTATCTTGCCGTGGGTGTCGTAAAAAACGACTAAGAGATACAATATGCATAGAACATCTATGCAAGAGAAGGAAAACTCGAAATGAAACTCAACGCCAACACGACTGACCAGCCTGGTATAGTAGTTCGATTTATCTCCCATAGTGGAGGAGCCCAACAATGGGCGGTAAATGGGCCGAGATAATGATGATGAAGAGAGTAAACACGAATATTGTGACCATATTCACAAACAAATCATACATTTTAGGTAACGCCTATCCAATATAAACGACACGACAGTGAGGTTAATAACTTTTCTGCTTTTGTAAAGTAAGTATATATATGAAAACACATGTCTACGATCAGTATGTGTTACCAGTGTTCATTTACGGCACGGAAACATGGTCCCCAAATGCAGGCCTCATAACCCGGGTCAATGTCGCTTAGCGTGCTATGGAGCGCGCTATGCTCGCGATTTCTCTGCGAGATAGAATCTGTAATACGGAAACCCGCTGAAGAACGGGTGGTACTGACATAGCACGAAGAATTAGCACGCTGTAGTAGCAATAGGCAGGCCACGTCACTCATGAAACTAGGTGAAGAGATGACCTGGTGAAAGTTGCTGGGCATCGTTGAATGCAGGCGGCACAGGACCGCACTTTGTGGTGAAACAGGCCTATGTTCAGCAGTAGATGGCAATAGGCTGAATGATGAATGATCGTGGTTTCATAAACAAGCAAGTATAAAATAAAAAAAAAATACTATCTAGAGCTATGTAAGTCAGACGTAACATCAATATATGTCTTATTTTATATTCCCTTAGATGTTACCAAAGCTTGAAGCAGTAATTGGTGAAAACGGATACTAATATATCCGCAAAAATAAATAAAATCTTTGGACAACCCTAGCTGGAATAAAACGATGAAACAGTCTCACAAACTCGTAATTAACTCACCTTCGGACTCAATTGTAAAGTTTTTAATTGACTTCTGATCTTCGCCAGTTACTGTAACGATGATATAAAGAGATTAATTTAATTATTCAGGTCTTTTTGTCACTGCTAGGATAAAGTAGAGCGACATCTTACCGAACACCCATTGCAAGACCGTTTACGCGTTCTCATTGCACGATTTTTCTTTTGCCTATTATTATTATATGAATGATGTTTATTCATTATTCATTTCTATTTATTTATTTAGTACGGCTCACCAACAATGTACAATCATAACACAATTTAACTCATTTCACAACATAATCTAGAATGCACATCAATTATAGGTGCGCTCAACATTCACACAACGTAACATACGTTGACTTAAAACAGTAATCTGACTAATCTAATATAAAAACAGTAAGAACAACATATGAGAAATCTATATACACACAATTAAGTTAAAAATTAAAAACAAAGATTTATAAGTTAAATAAAATAAAAATATAAAGATAAATATATATAAATATATATAAAGATAAATATATATATAAAGATAAAGATAAATATAATATAAAAAAAAATATAAGCGTCTTTTTTATGTTAGGCAGACTATCACAGAAAATATCCAAATCTAAGTGGTTTATTAAATTGTTGTAATGATCACAAGTGCGGTATAAGGGGGAGTGACGACCAAGATTCGTTTTTACTGACGGCAAAACAAAAAGTTTCTTTGACTTAAAACGCGCATGTATCTTAGGAATATTGAAACATATTGAGGAAAGCTTTGCAGTGTAAGTTATTATTAAGAATTTTATGCAAAACAATCACTTCCAGCATTATTCTGCGGTATTTGAGCCTAACGATATTGAAGTGTTCGAGTCTTTGTCTGTAGTTGCACCGATTACTGACACCAGAGGTAACGAATGCAAGGTGGCGAGTAAAAGCTTTATTTATTTTTTCTATACGATCAATATGGATAGTATAGGACGGGTTCTATATGATACTACCATATTCAAGTATGCTTCTGACCAGTGAATTGAATAACATAGTTTTGGAATAAGGATTTCTGAATTCTTTGGTATTCCGCTTAAGGAAACCCAGCATCTTGGCTGAACGATTAACAATAGAATCTATGTGTGCATTGAATTTTAATTTTTTGTCTATAATTATGCCTAAATCTTTAACTTCAGAAACCTCGGGAATAAGCACTCCATTAATATTCAAAAATACTCCGATCGGCTTTCTTTTTTTTGTAAAGACTATATGATGACATTTACCTGCATTCAAAGACATTCTATTAGTAATACACCATAAGTAGATTCGGTCTATATCGTCCTGCAATACTAATGCATCGTTAGGACATTTAATTTCTTTATATAGCTTCATGTCATCAGCAAATAGAGAGCAATTACTATTTTTGACGCAGTGGACTATATCATTAATAAATAAGGTAAACAAAATAGGTCCCAAATGCGACCCCTGCGGTACCCCGGATGTTGATACATATTCAGTTGATTGAAATCCAGCTAATACTACAAACTGAGGACTGTTGCTCAGGTAAGAAGAAAACCACTCGTGAAGAATACCAATAATACCATATGACCATTGCAGTTTATTGAGAAGAATAAGGTGATCTACTTTATCAAAGGCCCTCGAATAGTCGGTATATATTGCGCTAACCTGACTGCTCCTATCCACAATATTAGACACTTCAGTAACATAAGGGAGAAGATTTGTAATAATTGATTTGTGGGCTCGAAATTTTAAAAAAATTAAAATCAGCTGATATACTATACGTCCCACTGTTGGGTTCGAGCCTCCTCTACAATAGAAAGGAAATCTACTATATTACGCTGGTCAGACGCATTGGTACAGAGTTTTAGTTCGAGTTTTTTAAATCTTGCATAGCTGCTATATTGCATATTTAATCCCTTAATCGTTTTTTACGACACCCACGAGCAAGAGAAGGGGTGGTGAATTGTGTTCATACTCCATCACCACACCTCAAAATAATGATATAGGTACCACCTAAAAAAATCATCAATCATTTCAAATATATCATCTATCCATACTAATATTATAAATGCGAAAGTAAGGATGTTTGTTTGTTTGTTTGTTTGTTTGTAACGCTTTCACGCTTAAACCACCGAACCAATTTCAAAAATTCTTTCACCAGTGGAAAGCTATAATATCAGGGAGTAACATAGGCTATATTTTATCCCGGTATTCCCACAGAAACGGGAACTACGCCGCGAGTAAAGCGACTAAAACCGAAGCGAAGCGAGGGCGGGTTGCTAGTTAAAAATAAACGTCTAAGATGACCGTGTGACGATGGACTCAGAAGACAGTAACAAAAAAGAATGGGGTCCTTTCCTTGTATGCATCATCAATACAGATCATATACGTCCCACTAGTGGGCTTGAGCCTCCTCTACAGTGGGAGAGAAATGAAGTTATTATACCACGCTGGTTAGGCGTATTGGTAGGTTTTATTTCTAGTTGTCTTGCATAAACGTTGTATGCATATTATAATTCCTTAGTCGTCTTTTTACAACCCTACAGGCAAAAAAGGGGGTGGTAAACTGTTAAAATTCCTTGTAACTAGATAACTCGAATTAAATAAAACTACTTTACGGATTTTATCGCGTTTGTATTTGATTTTTGATTGCCCGACGTTTCGAAAACTTTGCAGCATTCATGGTCATGGGCGGACTAAGGTGTCTCACGTTCAACAAGTCATCGTTATTACAGACATTTATTAATATCTACCCGATACAGAAAACTAGTTATTAAATTTATTAAATTTTGACCCACATTTTAGTACAAATTTATTGCTAGTATAAGAAGAAAATTATTCTATATGAAAAAATTATATTGTTTATGGTTAGTAGTTAGTAATTAATAAATTTGTAGCGTTGAAATGGCAATGGTCAGGCCACATCGCTCGTCTAACCGACAACCGTTGGGGAAGAAAGGTTCTTGAGTGGCGACCACGAATCGGACGGCGCAGCGTAGGACGACCCCCCACTAGGTGGACTGACGACATTCTCAAAGTCGCAGGGAACCGTTGGATGCAGGTGGCGCAGGACCGTTCCGAGTGGCATTCTTGTGGGGAGGTCTATGTCCAGCAGTGGACGTCCGTAGACTGATGGATGGAAATTTGTAGCAATTATTATGACAATTTATTAATTTCAAAAACCTAACAAATCTGTAATACTACCACCGGATCAATCATTATAAATATCTGTAATAAAGATGACTTGTTGGACGTGAGACATCTTAGTCCGCTCGTGACCATGAATGCTGCAAAGTGTTCGAAACGTCGGTCAATCAAAAATAAAATACAAACGCAATAAAATCCGTACTTTCATTTAAAATATGTAATACTCGCGTAAACATCAAAAATCATTATCAGATAACTCTAAATTAAATTCTGCAGTTTCTGCACAAAATTAAGGTTACTCGCCCAATTCAACATACAGTAAAACCCGTTTAAGACGATTTCGCAGGGACCCGGCCAAAAATGCGTCTTAGGCGGGAAAGCGTATTATGCGGGAAAGAGAAAAAACGTGCCATTATTAGTTATTATATTATATTATTATTATGAATACCTACGTGTTGAATTTAACATTTAAAAATTACCTAAATAAAATGTTGTTTATTTTCTTTATTTAATATTTACTACTTTTTTTTTTTTTTTGTGGGTGGGCCGCGGTCGGCGCGCCTCCACACCACTCCGTCCGGGGCGACAGAGGGGCTTAAGCACGCAACTCCCGCGACCCACCCGAAAACCACGTCGCCTTCGTCGTTGGGCCGACCACTGGAGCAGCGTTAACTTGTCGTCAGTGGTCGGCCCGACGGAATACCCCTTTTTCTATTGGGGTACCCTCCCATCGACCGACGTCCCCCCCTCGGGGAGGACGTCGGTCTTTCCTCACGCGGTCGGCCTCTCGGCGGGCGACGGACTAATCCCCGGTCACGTCACCCGCGGCCTCGGCTAGGGCGGCATGGGGCGCAGATAGTTGCGCCTGCCCCGCCCCAGTCACCGGCGGCGGATCTCCTCATCGAGGCTGCGCTCCTCACGCAGGCGATCCGCCGCCTCCTTCCGCGAGATCACCGTCTCGCAGAAGGCTGCGACCGCGTCCCAATTCCCGACGCTGTCGACCATCGCCCTAGCGATAGCTGGCAGCGTCAGGTCCGTACCGATGATTGCGACGAGTTCACAGCGCTGCACTGCCCAAGCCCCGCAGGCCTCGAGCGTATGGCGCGCCGTGTCCTCGTCGCAATCGCAGTTGTGGCAGGACGGTGTACTCTCCCTCCTAACGACCTTGTGCAGATATTTGGCGAAGCACCCATGCCCCGTCAAAACCTGCACCAGTCGGAAGGAGAGCACCCCGTGCCGCCTCTCCAACCACTACATCAGCACCGGCCGGAAGGCCTCCACGGTTCGCACCCCGAACCGAGGCCTCTCCAGCCGGACTGCCCAACGGGCGATGACGTCTCGGCGGGCGTCGACGCGCCAGGCGGTGAGATCCCTTAACGAGACCACACCGCCCTCCGCTCGCACCCCCGTCACCCGCCGATATAGTTCGGCGAGCATCTCCGCCTCCAGGTCCCACGGGGGAGTCCCGGCCAATAGGCACGCTGCCTCCGTCGCCACCGTGCGGTATCCGCGGATGGCCCTGACCGCCGTGACCCTCTGTGGTCGCCACAGAAGGGCCCTAAGTCGGGCGGTCATGGACTCCGCCCACACCGGTGCGCCGTACAGGGCCATCGACCGGATGACCCCCGCGTACAGCCGTCGGCACGCAGCGCTCGGTCCGCCCACGTTCGGCATAAGCCACGATAGGACGGACGCCGCGCCGACGAGCCGCGGAGCGAGCCTGCGGAAATGCTCCCGGAACCACCATCGCCCGTCGAGCACCAGGCCCAAGTACCTCATATGGGCCCGGATGCTGATGTCGACCGAGTGGACGGTGATCGAGACGCCGATGGGAGGGCTCATAGTGCGCCCATGGAACAAGAGGGCCTCCGTCTTGTCCAGGGCGACCCTCAACCCCAGCGCCTCGATCCGTCTGACAACCTCCTCGGTACCTGAGGTCGCCAGGCTTACCGCCTCTTCTAGCGTCCCATCGCGGGCTGTGACGAGCGTGTCGTCGGCGTAACAAATCACGCCCAGCCCGGGCGGGAGGCTCCCCCTCAACGCCCAGTCGTAGCCGATGTTCCACAGGGTGGGTCCGAGGACCGACCCCTGCGGGACACCGCACGTCATGGGCGTTCGCACGACGTCCCCTGCTCGGTCGGTGCAGAGGACGCTGCGCCCCTCCAAATAGTCTGCCACTAGCCGCCTCAGGTAAACTGGCACCCCGTGATACCGGAGCGCCTCCCTGATGCAGCTCAATGGCAGACTATTGAATGCGTTGGCGATGTCTAGGGACACCACCAACAGCACTCCCCCGCCGGTGACGGCCTCAGTCGCCACGGCCCTCAGGCGCAACAGAGCCGCGATCGTCGAACGACCCCTCCTAAACCCAAACTGGGCGTCCGACAGTTCGGGCCCCGTGCCGACGAGGTGCCAATCGATGCGGGCAGCTACCACCCTCTCCAGTAGCTTGCCCGTGTCATCGAGCAGCACGATAGGCCTGTAGGCCGAAGGCGACTCCGGAGACCATCCCGGCTTCGGCAGGAGCACCAGCCTTCCCTCCTTCCAGCACCCAGGGAACCGTCCGGACGCTAAACACGCGTCGAACAGCTCCCTGAGGCGGGGTCCCAGGTGTTCGAGGACCAGGGCCAGCACGCGGTTAGGAACACCGTCGGGCCCGGGGGCGGTAGACTTTGCGCGCATGCGCGTCACCGCCACCCCCATCTCGGGTTCCGTGATGGGCGGAACACTGTCGTCGTCGGCCTCCCGGTCAGTGTCTGGCGGAGCCATGACCGGGGGCGTGTGTTCCGCCCGCCGCGGGAACAGGTCCTCGATGACCCGGGTGAGAAGGCCGGGCTGGAGAGTCTCGGTGAGGGGAGGGCCCCGCGCGCGTAGCCTATTCAGCACCGCGCGATAGGGGCGTCCCCAGGGATCATGGTCGAGACCGTCCAGCATCTCCTGCCGACTGACGTCCTTGGCGGAGCGGACGGCCAGCCTGAAGGCCGACCACGCATTGCGGTAGCCCTCGTAAAGCAAGGCCTCCCGCTCCGCGTCGCGATGGCGCCGCCGGCTGCGGGTATAGGCCCTCCGGGCGCGGATACACGCGGCCCGGAGATCCGCCAGCTCCCGGGACCACCAGTGGACACCCCTCCTCGGGGGCAGACGCCGTACCCGGGGCATGGCCGCATCGCAGATCTGCGTCAACGCACTGCGGATGCGGCCTGCCTCGGCGTCCACCCCGTCCGACTGGTGGGCAGAGGACAGCCACGAGTATACGATGGCTGTCTCCGCCAGCTGGTCCCGGTCTAAGCGACCCACAGCCCATCGCGGGAACGCAGGACGCCTATCCGCCCCGTGACCCCTGCTGGGCGTCGGGATTGTCAGGGAGACCTCCATCCGGATATACCGGTGGTCCGACAAGGTCTCGACCTCCTCCACGAGGCGCCAGCTCCCCACGCGTGCGGCGACCCCGGGGCTAGCGAACGAAAGGTCCACTATCGACCCGCCCCGTTGTCGCACGCACGTATGCACCGAGCCCCTGTTCAACAAACAGAGGCCCAGTGCCGCCGCCCACTCCTCGATCGCCCGTCCTCGGTCATCCGTCCTAGAGGACCCCCACGCCACGGACTTGGCGTTAAAGTCCCCCAGGACGAAGACCTGGCGCGATGCCAGTCGCCGTAACGAGGCCTCCATGATGGTGAGGGAAGCCTCGAAATCGGTCACACTCCAGTTAGGGGAGAGACAAACTCCGAAGAGCGTAATCTCCCCCCAGTCCGCCGCGACGTATCCGACGCCCCTGTCCCTAAGGGTCAGAGACGACGAAGGCCACGACGTGGAGGCGACGATTACCACGGTGCCATCGGCGCTACCCAACCAGTTAATCCGTTCGGGCACCACGTACGGCTCCGCGACTACGGCTACTCCTATCAACCACTCCGCCATGGCTTGCAGGAACACGTCCTGCGCACCGGCGGAGTGGTTGAGATTGGCCTGGAGGAGACGAATGGATACGGGGTCCATTAACGGTCCGTATCCATCGTCACCTCCTCCGCGTTAACGGGCGATCGGGCCGCGCTCGGAGCGGGGACTGGCCCGGTCGATGGGCCGCCCCGCCCCTTTGGGACCGATGCCGGAGGTCTGCAGTCCCCAGAGCCCATGCGGTGCTTGGCAGGCTTATTGCCCGCCGCACACGCGGGGCAGTGGGGCACCGCAGAGCACGATGCCGCCTGGTGTCCAGCCTGACCGCAACGGAAACATAGCCCGCTGCAGTCAAAGCAGTTCCTGCATGTCGGTCGGGTATGCCCGACCGCCATGCACTTATAACACCTCGCGGGCCGGGGCTCCAGCACGGTTACCCGCGCCGAACTCCAGCCCACGAGGAGCCTGCCTGAGTCGGCCAATTGCTTGACCGACTCCACTGGGCACTGCACCCAGACAGCACCGACGCCGCCCGGACCAGGGCGGATGGTGCCAATCCGGACGGTGTCCGAGGCACACCCGGTATGCGCCATAATGGCCTCCCGGATGTCCTCCACCGCCACGGAGTCGTCCAGACCCGTGAGGCGCATATCTGCGCACTTAACGGGCCTGGCGATTCGGACTCCATCCTCCGGTCCGAACAGCCCCCTCAGCATCGTGGCCAAACTATCGGCCGTCTTCGCGCCCTCGGCCCCAGGGAACTCGAGTATTCGAGCCCCTGTCCGGGCTTTGCGGGTCCTCGCCTCGACGCCTCCGATGTCGGAGTCGTCCAGCTCCCGCCGGGCGCGTCTTAGGACGGCCTCATAGTTTAGGCCCCTCTCAGCCGCCTCAGGCAATACGGTGATTACCACCGCAGCCGTCTTCGGCGACTTGAGGCCCCTACGCGACCTTTTCCCCTTTCCGCCGGCTCCCGCCTGGGGAGCGGCGGCCACAGCGGCACTCTTGGCCGCCGCTCTCCGCTTTTGGCCACGTGCCTTCCTGCTACGCTCAGCCACCTGCCAGCCCTGTTCGAGCCTAGCAGCAGCGCTGAGCGCAGCAGGCGCAGTCGCAGGTTCGCCGGCCGGCGCCTGCGGTGCAATCGCTGGCGCCGGCCACGGCCCGGCCTTGGCGGGAGCCGGCACCTTGCCGGCCTTCTTGGCCCCCTTGGGTCCCGCCGCGGCCGCAGCGTAGCTCACCACGCGGCCACCCTGACAGGGCAGCGGGGTGGGAGCCGACGCTTGCGGCCGCCTCGTCTTGTCCGCGGCGAGCGGCGATCGGAGGGGCGGCTCAGGCGGAAGCCTGGCCGCTACGGCCTCGATACGCGCATCCATCATTAGCCCTACTCGGGCTAGGATGACGCGTATCGCCGACTCCGACACGCCATGCACCTCGTCGGGCGGCGGCTCCTCCCCCTTCCGAGGTCTCCCGCGGCCACGAGCCGGCGGAGGGACCACGACGAGGGGAGGCAGCGGCGAAGCCGCGACGGGCGCAGCCGGCGCAGCGGCCGCGACGGGCGTAGCCGGCGCCACGGACGCAGACGACGGGCCCGCCCTCACTGGCGCAGCTCGCTTCGGCGGCGGGGCTGGCGCCGGCAGCGCAGCCGGCACCAGGCGCTCAAATTGGGACCGCAGGTCAACCATGTCTTTGGCCAACCCGCGGTTCTCCCTGCGTACCGCCTCCAACTCCGTCTCCAGCTTGCGGTTGCGTTCCCGCAAGCCGGAGACCTCTTCCTCCTCCTTTTTGGAGCCACCTGTTTCGCCGGGCTCGCGGCTGCTGCAGAAGATGCTCCCTACCCATACGAATGGGAGCTGACTGTACCGGAACTTAGGTGCGACTCATCGTCGTTCATAAACACCGGCACAGCAAGGGACTCCCCGGCTTGGCCGGGACCCTCTGGTGAAGTCGTACGTTGTTTCACTTCTGCCATGTCGGGTTGGAAGTTTAAGTCCTCCTTGACTACCACTCTAGCGGCTGGACGCTTTTTTTTTTCACGCGCGCTTCTTAACCCACCAGCCATACATCTCCTCGTCGAGTGGCCAAACTTGAGATTTGGGGTAATTTTTTATAGGTGTTTTCTTCCCCGCAGTCCGAAGACCCCCCGGGCCGTGACGCAACCGTCCCTGGCGACGGAGTGCCATGAGACACATCCGCCCCATTGGCCCCGGGCCAAATCCGCCGTGCGCTCTGCCTTCAGAGTCGGCACGCGGAGACCCCCCCTCCCGCCGGAATCTTGGCCGTCCAAATGAACGTTTCCAGGGTGCACCACGTGGAGGTGCCCCGGCCTCGCACCCCTAATATTTACTACTTGACACATTTTTAAATATTAAAAAATAAAAATATAAAAAATATTGTTTATTACTATTACGTTACTTAAAGTAATTACTTATTTTAGTTTGACAAAAAGATTTTGAGGCATTAGCAATTACAAGATTTTCAACGTAATTTAATTTTTGCAGTGCGTCTTCGCTTTGATTCAAAGAAGTTACATAGCGTCTTAAATCATTAACTGCTGATAATGCCTGGACATGTCACAAAATCGGAGTTGACTCATCTTCGTTTTGGTCATTATCACTTAGGGTCGCTCAACAGTCGCTGGCCGCTGCCGCAAAGGGTAATAATATGTAATTTGAGTGGCACGTGTTGGCCTATTAAACGGGATGACGATCGTATCAAGCGTTAAGAAATGTATGAAAACATGTCTCAAGTTGCTGGGACTGACGCAAAATGGCGTATTATGCGGGAAATCGTATTAAAGGTGATCGCTACTTAGGTCGGTATGTCAAAAATTAGATTCCTGTGCAGGACAACACTTTAAGTGGTCAAAAAAATTGTTGTTTTAGCCTGACAATGAGTATAATTTGTGTCTGTTAATTGTAGATTTTATCTGTATGGTGACGAAGTAAAAATACAATTGACAAACCTCTTTTTTTACCCGTGGGTGTCGTAAAAGACTAAGGAATCATCCTCATCGTCATCATCATATATGATGTGCATATAACATTTATGCAAGATATATAAAACTCGAAATGAAACTATATACCAACACGTTTGACCAGCGTGGTATAGTAGGTCAATATCCCTCCTATCATGGAGGGGGCTCAAGCCCAGCAGTGTGACGTATATGAGACGAGATGATGATGAATTTTAGTTTTACAAAAACCACGCAATACAAGAATTATATTTTCTTAAAGAAAAAGAATACCCTAAGTATTCTTTTTAAATAAATGTAAGCTTTTTTTGGGAGGTGGGTTACGGTCGGCGCGCTCCTTACTCCACTCCATCCGGGGCACTCCCTTCGTCGTTGGGCCGACCACCGGTGTAAAGTTCATTAAATAAATGTAAGCTGAAGAATTCATCCTAATTCACACACTTTCCTGCCTGCATTTATTCGAAGACATCTAAAGCGACAGAAAAGAATCGTCTTAATGTATCAAATCGTAGTGGTAATATGAGCTGTCGCGGGTGGACGGACCGGGGATTAATCCGCCACCCGCGTGAGGGTGTCGGCCACGCCTATAAAGGAATCGGTACTAGTGGTCGGCCTAATGGCAACAGGGAGGAACTATGGTAGGTTATGGGGTCGCACGCCGCTCATCCATCAACAGATAGGGCGGGGTATATCCAGACAATAGCCTACCAGGAAAAAAGGGTAATATGAGCTCGCCGTATGAATTACCAAATTTCAGAAAGTAGGCTGATAGTACCATCAATTAGCGGTGACGGGTAGTACTGTAAACCAATGCCGCAGGTGACTAGACCGGAGAACAGTCAGAACCCTCAGAGAGGCTGATCGCGTGAGGGCGAGCGACCTGCCGAGAGGGACGTTAGGGAGAGACGGTACCCGAAAGATTATCCCGCCTGGCTAGCCACGGGCGACAAGGAACTCGGTACAGGTGGACGACCCAGTTACGAAGGTGAGGGAGTACGGTAGATTATGGGGCTCGCCGCCCTTTCGTGGCTGCGGACGGAATGGAAGGTGTTAATACTGACGATAGGCCAAACAATAAAGGGGGCCGCGGTGTAGTACTGTAGTCCGCACGCCGCCATACCGTCTAAAGAGTTGATATGTTTAGGAATACCACTTCCAAGTTCATGAGTTCGAAGTTGACAGATGCCTCTTATACACCTAGCTTATAAGCGGTTGTTAAAATTTTTTTTTTGCCCCTGAAGACGAATAACCAGCTCCCTAATAGTAACTATTGCTGCCGCTCATGCTCAACAATACTTTAGCTACAGAAAGGTCGCTAATCGCCGTAAGCACAGGACTGGAAGGAAGCGAAATACGATAGGAAGGTAGCGTGAAATGTCATGTTTAAGACAGGAAGGTAGCATAGAAGGGTCATCGACTGCACAGATAGCGTAGTGGTTAAGATACCGACCTACCGTGCCAGCGTCAGTTCAGATTCCACACAGAACAACACTGTGCGATCCACAAATTGTTGTTCTGAGTCTGGATGTAATTTGTGTCCGTTAATTATATGTTTGTAAAGTCCTCCGCAATACAAGGATTATTCCCTTAGCACAGGGCGTTATCTTGAAAAAAAATATGATAAACAATTTGATTTGATTTTCTCGGTATTTCCATAACATCACCATCTTTAATACCATACCATCTTTAAAAGACCAACCACTCTCAGAACAAAATTTTCCGTGTGGTGACAGAATAAGAATACAAATCACCACCCTCTATCTTGCCCGTGGGTGCTGTAAAAGACAACTAAGGGATATAATATCGAGGGGTGAAAGACTATTTGGTTTAAGCGACATCTAGGGTGATATTGAGTTATATACAATATACATATTCGGAATCAGCGAAATTTTCTCCGTCGAATGATACCGAATTCATTAAAATCAGAGCACTTTTTTTTCATACGCTGAACTCTTTTACACTTTCCATACGCTGAAAAACGAGGGCTTAAGGCAATTTGTATTAAGCGACATTTACCTTTGTAAAGAAAGGTACGTTTTATTTAGTATTAGCATCAAGAATTCTGTTTTTAATTGAATTTTAATTAAATTTACCCTAGTCAAATAGCTCAAGAAGTTTTCTTGTTGATTTTTTTTTTCTAAAATTTGAAACTTTAAATGGCTCTCCTGTAAAGTTACAAAAATGTCGCTTAAACCAAATAGCCTTACACCCCTCGATATGTATGTAACATCTGAGAGATGGAAATCGTCATCACAGCACATACGCCCCACTATTGGGCTTGAAGCTTCTCCATGATGAAAAGGAAATTGAGGTTTCATTTCGAATTTGCCTTCTCTTGCATAGACACTTGACACCATATGCATCCCTTAGTAGTCTTTTACGACATCGAGTAGAATAGGGAATAGTAAATTGTATTCCTACGCCGTTACCACGTGGAAATGGAAAACTTGAACTACCAACTTGTCTGACCAGTATGGTACAGTAAGTCAATTGCGAATGGGGGAGGCTCGAGGCCAGTAGTGGTACTTTTGTTAGCTGACATGGAATCAATGATGAAGAGGAACCAGTTTTCAATATAAAGGTGCAAGCAATTAACAAAATATTTATAATAATTAATATTTATTATTCTCGTCCATCTTAACAACACATTTATATTAACACAATTTAATAGTAAATCTATACGAATAAAAAAAAATTAGTGTTTTTTTTTTGTAATATCAAAATAATACGCTTTTATCATGCTCACGCGGTTATTCACACGATGCACATGCCTAAAAATCAGTTTAAATTTTTTGTCTGTATATTTGTTCCGTGTAATCATCAAAACGGCTGGACTGATATTGATCTGAATAGATATTGAGTCGACCTCGAGTAATTGGGATAAGAGCAGAATAATGATGATGATGGTGATGATTATAACTTGAAATTATGGCACTATGCAAAAATAAGAAACATTAAAAAATACGCCTAAAATCGATATACATATATAATTTATAATTTGAGTTTAATTTATGGCAATATACAACAACGTACAAATACTTTATGTATATCGATATTATAAGGAACTACCCTCATGCGCCGCCGCCAAGGCTTCGTAATCTTATACGAAATTACCCTCATAGGCCGCCAACTAACGTTTCGTCATTTTGTAAAAACATATCCTCAAAATCCATCGGTGAATACTTCATCATCTTGTAAGAAACTACCCTCATATGCCGCCAGCCAACGCTTCGCCATCTTGTACAAAACTACCAGCATACACCGCTGGCCAACGCCCTGTCTTGTTGTAAGAAACTACCCTCAAATTCCATGGGCTAATTGCCTGGTCATCTTGTAAGAAACTACCCTCATATGGCGCCGACGAACGCTTTGTCATCTATAAAAGCCGAGCGATTTGACCAGTTTAGATACAGCTTGTTGGCTGTCATAATAAATGGTAATCACCCAGAATCGGTCGTTGGTCGTCATAAAGCCCACGTGAGCCATTCTTATACTGTAATTATTGCTGATTTTACAAGTGTGCAATTATTATTTCCTTGTCAATTTGAATTGTGTAAAGTGAGAAAAATGTAAAATTGAATTTTTCGTTGTGAAATTGTGTAGTCTTTTATTGTTTAAACTCTCGTGTGGTGATAGAGTGAGAATACAATTTATCACCCCGTCCCTTGCCCGTGGGTGTCGTAAAAGACGGCTAAAACATTAAATATGCACATAACATCTATGCAAGAGCAAAACCCTATACCAACACGTCTGACCAGCGTGGTTATAGTAAGTCAATTTCGCTCTCGTAGTGGAGGAGGCACGAGCCCAACAAAGGGACCTATATGGTCTGCGATGATGATGATGATGAAACGGATTTATTGTTGATTTCATTCATTTTTCATTGCAGCTTTCAACAATAGGAGTTAAATTGACCTTACTATACCAGTCTGGTCAGCTAGGTTGGTACAGGGTTTTATTTCGAGTTTTCCTTCTCTTGCATAGATGTTATATACGTATTTATATCTCTTAGTCGTCTTTTACGACATCCATGGGCACGATAGGGCGTGGTGATTTGTATTCTCACTCCGTCGCTGCACGGCAAATCTACTACTATTACAGATTGTTAATATAAATAAGTTTTTATCTTTATTGCATATTTATTTTTTAAGTAAACTTAATGCGTATCTTAAATATATATAGCAAACAAAAATTAGGTACATATTAACTCTATATTTGATATCACTATAATTCGCACATGTTAGCGTATACATAAACTTTTTTAATTACAAAATTTATTCAAATCCATCGATCCGTTTCGGTGTGGGAAAACCCAAATTTCCAAATTTGGTTGTCCATGTCCATATTAGTACAGATATAAAGACTGCTCATTGTGACTCCATCTTTAATATCGTTACAATTCAGACATGCATGCAATACGCACTTTCTTCATTTCAAATTTAATTCAAATTCATTGATCCGTTTTAGTGTCAAAACACCCAAACTCTCAAACTGGACACCCGTCAGGATAACTTTTTATATTATATTACTATATATCTGTGGCCATAGGTCAGAATATGATAAGTACAAATTCATTACTTTACAGAACAAGCAAATTAAATTATTGAGAAATCTTGAAGGGACTATTAAAATATGAGACACTCGGTATATATGACAAAAAATATTTTTAAAATTAAGGAAATGTATTACTAATTTGTAAAATTACTTAAAATTCATTGTGTAATGCGTAGTATTCATGTGGATATTGATGAATGAATTTGTATTTATCATATTCTGACCTATGGCCACAGATATATATTAGCTAAAAACTCCACATATTGATTCCATCTTTGATATATAGTTACAATTCATACAACTGAGCGTATATATCGACTTATCATTCCAAATTTTATTCAAATCCATCGAACCGTTTCGGTGTGGAAACACTAAAACATTGAAACTTGACCCAATGGTACTAACTATGTAACTTTATATATTATAGATATAGCTAAAAACTGCTTATCTTGGTTCCATATATAATATCGTTACATATCGCACATGCATGTGATACATAGTCTTTCATATTTTTTTATTCAAATCCATCAAACCGTTTTGATGTGGAAACACCCAAACTGTTAAACTACACACTAGTCAGGATAACTTTATATGGTGTATTAATATAATAGGTCTTTTTACCTATGTAATTGCCGTTTTGCAGTACTGGCCATTTCAAATCAAAATAATTTTTGTTTGGCTAAGAATTCTAATTTCAAATTAATTTTATTTTAAAACATGGAATTCATTTTCCAAAAGTAGTCATTCGTTTATTGATTAGTGTTACGTTTTCGTCGCATTTCAATCTTTTTCGTTATCATGGATACGTTAAAAATTCGAGTAATTATGGAATATGAGTATCGTCGTGGCAGCAACGCGGTACAAGCGGCACGCAACATCAACGACGTTTACGGAGCTAACACTACAAACCAACGCACCGCCTGTTATTGGTTAGCTCGCTTCCGTTCTGGAAATTTCGACCTGAAAAATGAACCTCGCGGTCGTCCAAAGACTTTGGTCGCCAATGACGAATTAAAGGCGATTGTGGAAGTCGATGATACACAATCTACGGCTGAATTAGCAGCAGCTTTCGACGTTAGCGTCAGAACAATATTGGTGCATTTGCGTCAAATTGGCAAGGTAAGAAAGCTTGACAAATGGGTGCCCCACGAACTCAATGATCGCCAACGCGAAGTACGCGTCAAGACATGCCTTGCATTGCTCAACAGACACACAAATGAGGAATTTTGAAACGCATTGTTACTTGCGATGAAAAATGGATTCATACATAACGGCAATTTCATAGGTAAAGACCTAATAGATACAGCTAAATACACCTCATACTGACTCCATATATTTTGATATCGTTATAATTCATACAACTGGGCGTATACATAGACGCTGGGCGTATTCCAAATTTTAATCAAATCCATCAAACCATTTCGGTGTGAAAACACTAAAACATTCAAACTTGACCCAATGCTATTAACTACATAACTTTATAAATTATAGATAAAAACTTCTTATCTTGGCTCCATCTTTAATATCGCTACACTTTACGCATGCATGCGAATACATAGATATTTTCGTTCTTTCAAATTTAATTCTAAAGTTTTAGTGTGAAACCACCCAAACTCCTAAACTAGACACCAGTCAGGATAAATTCATATACGTATTGTATTAATATAGATATAGCTAAAAACACCTCATATTGACTCCATCTTAGAAATCGCTTCACTTCGTAAAAGTGAGTATATACGCCAATTTCCTCATTTCAAATTTTATTCAAATCCTTCGAAACGTTTCGGTGTTAAAACACTAAAACGTTCAAACTTGACCCAATGGCACTAACTATGTAACTTTATATATTAGCTAGCTAAAAACTTCTTATCTTGGCTCCATCTATACCAATAAATAAAATTGGAGTGTCTGTTTGTAATGTCAAAATAATAGGCTTTTTTCATGCTCACACGGTTATTTGCACGACATCTATGCCTAAAATAGCAATTAAAAAATTTTTGTCCGTCTGTCTGTTTGTTCCGGGTAATCTTCAAAACGGCTGGACCGATTTCAAAAATTCTTTCACCAATGGAAAGCTATAATATCAGGGCGTAAACTAGGCTATCCCGGTATTCCCACGGGAACGGGAACTACGCGAGTAAAACGACTATAACCTATAACCGAAACGAAGCGAGGACGGGTTACTAGTCTTTAATATAATTACATTTTCCACATGCATGCGAATACATAGAAATTTTCGTTATTTCCAATTTAATTGCAAAATTTTAGTGTGAAAACACTCAAACTATCAAACTAGACACCAGTAAGGATACTGTATTGACCTTAGAATAATAACATATAGAAGGTAAGTCCACGCACAAAAAGTGAGGCATTTCCATTGGAGCCTAATGGAGCTTACGCCGGAACAGACCCGTAATGTACAAGTCATTGCACTGCACGAACGTACGCAACTCTTAAAAAATAAATAGGTAATTATGACGGCTTGTGCATTCAAATGGTGCTACAACACATTTGAAAAACATAAATAGGTTTTTAACATTACTTTTAAACGTATTTCGACGATTTATGTTAATAAAAACAAAATGTGATTTCATAATTTGTATAGTGGTTTCCGTGTGTACGTGTGTAATCGTCTGGCCGCCATTAGTATTTTTAGATTCAAATTTTTAAAGTTCGAAGTACTGACACTATCCTTCTATACGTTATTATTCTAAGGTATTGACATAAATATAGCTAAATACTACTCAGGTTGATTCCGTCTTTGATATTATTACACTTCATACAAATGAGCGTACACATAGTTTTTCTTAAAATTTTACTCAAATTCATCGAAACATTTCAGTGTGAAAACACTCAAACTCTCAAACTTAACCCAATAGTCAGGTTAACTTATATACTGTATTGATAAAGATATAGCTAAATACTGCTCATATTGACTCCATCTTTGATATCACTACACTTCATACAAGTAAATGTATACAAATATCTTCATTTCAAATTTTATTTAAATCCATTGAACCGTTTTAGTGTGAAAACATTCAAACTCTCAAACTAAACACCAGTCAGTATAACTTTATACATATATTGTTTTACTATAGATTTAGTTAAAAACTGCTCATATTAACTCCTTCTTTGATATCATTACACTTCGTACAAATGAGTGTATACAAATTCCTTCATTTCAAATTTTATTCAAATCCATCACACCATTTTAATGTGAATAACCCAAACTGCCAAGCTTGACCCAATATTCGGGATAACTAAATTTATAAATATGTATATAAATCTTCTGTTCGTGTGTTTGTATTTGAACTCCTTCTAAACGGCTGGATCGATTTTGATGATTTTTTGTGACTGTTCCGATGGATATGAGAATGATCTAGATTAACAATTGGAACCGGTAGATGGCGCTGCGATCGATTTCAAGGAAAATTCTATTTAATATTTTTTTGGATTATGACAGAACAATGTCTGTTGGGTCAGCTATATGTATTATAATAATTCAGATATAGCTAAAACTGCTCTTATCTCTTTGATATGATGACATATGTCAGCGTACATATAGACTTTCTTCATTTCATTTTTTATTAAACGAAACCATTATAATGAAAAACCCAAATTTGCATTAAGTCCTGATAATGGGCTATGGCCAGCCTCTCGTTCTGAAAGGAGATCAGGCCCAAAAATCGAAGAATATTAATAAGATGCGATACATGTTCAAGGTCGTACTCCTGCGTCTCTTGTCATAGCAGCATCAGCAGAAATGAATAATTCAGACATTTTGTTCAGAATAGGTGATATATTCGAGCCGATCCATTCCTCTGTGCTTCTTTTGCCAGTTATAGTGTTGAGATAGTAAGACATTCTCTCGTGCAAAGATTTCAGCTCGCTTAACAATCTGTAAAATTAAAAAAAAAAATTAAGTGCGTGTGGTGACGGAGTTTCTCATGCTCGTGGGTGTCGTAAAAGATGACTAAGAGATACAATATGCATATAACATCTATGCAAGAAAAGGAGAACTCGAAATGAAACCCTATCACGTCTTACCAGCTTGGCATAGTACGTCAATTTCCCTTCTATTCTGGAGGAGGCTCGAGCCCAGTAGTGGGACATATCTGCGCCGTCATGATAAGTGAGTTAAGGTTCAATATCAACTTATTATCGTCATGGAATTAAATATGGAACCAAACTGGTGACGGAGTAAGAATACAATTTATCACTCCCCACCTTACCCGTGTATGTCGTAAAAGACGACAAAGGGATATACATGAATTGTATTCTCAAAAACTCCGTCACCACACGGAAAAAGGAATATAAAAGGCATATATTATCTATGCATGAGAAGAGAAACTCGAAACAAATCCTATACTAACAGGTCTGACCAGCTTGGTATATATGTCAATTTCCCTCCCATTGTGGAGAAGACCAGAGCGCAATATTGGGACGTATATGGGCTGAAATGATGATGATACATATGACACCTGTCCAAGTGCAGGAATACTCGAAATAAAAACCCATACCAAAATGACCAGCATAGTATAGTCAATTTCTCTTCTCATGGAGAGTAAACTCGGACCCAGCAATGACCCCATTGCTTGTGTATGAGCTAAGACAACAAGAAATCTATTATTAAAAAAGTATCAAGTAAATCTTTATCATTTTAGCTCATATACGTCCCACTGTTGGGCTCGAGCCTCCTCCACAATAGTGCGAATTTGATTTTACTTATACCATGCTGGTGAGACCACTTGGTTCAGGGTTTTCTTTTCAGTTATCCTTCCATTGTATAGATATCATATGCGTATTATATCCCTTAGTCGTCATTTACGACATCCACGGGCAAGATAAAGGAGTAGTGAATTGTATTCTCATTCTGCACCACACGGAATAGGAAGAAGTCGTAATAAATATGTACAAATACTTACATTCGAGCGGTGTACGCAATAGAATGTACGTGTACGGAGACTGTGTATCCTCTTTCCACCTGCCATGGGTTCAGCCACGTCGCTACCCTGTAACATAATAAAGTTCATCATCATCACCATATAAATGTCTTATAGTAGGTCAATTAACCTCCCATCGTGAAGGAGGTAAAAGCCCATCGTGGAGGAGGTACAAGCCCATCGTGGAGGAGGTACAAGCCCAGCGTGGAGGAGGTACAAGCCCATCGTGGAGGAGGTACAAGCCAATCGTGGATGAGGTACAAGCCCAGCGTGGAGGAGGTACAAGCCCATCGTGGAGGAGGTACAAGCCCATCATGGATGAGGTACAAGCCCAGCGTGGAGGAAGGCCGAGCCCAGCAGCAGGTTCGTCTATAGGTTTTTATGATGATGATTATGATGACGTTTCACCATTGTAGTATCACAGGTCAAATTCCCTTCAATTGTGGAGGAATTTCAAGCCCAGCAGTGAGACGTCTATGGGCTGATATGATGGTGATTATGATGACCAACACATCTGACCAGTGTGGTATAGTAGATCAATTTCCCTCCTATGATAGGAGAGGCTGCCCTGGCAGTGGAGTCAGGTGAGTAAAAGAAAGAATGTAATCGACATAGTCCCAAGAATTTAATTGTCCAAACGGCGTGTGGTTAAGATACTTGCCAGTAGCTCGATTGCTAAACGGGACAGCTTCTGAGTCTGGGAATATGTCAGTTAATTGTGTTTGTAAAATTCACCACTCCCTATACTACCCGTGAGTATCGTAAAGGACGCCTATGGGATATATTGTTGTTGGGTGGGTGACGTGACCGGGAATTAGTCCGTCACCCGCCGAGAGGCCGACCGCGTGAGGAAAGACCGACGTCCTCCCCGAGGGGGGAACGTCTGTCGATGGGAGGGTACCCCTAGTAGGGGTATTCCGTCGGGCCGACCACTGATGACAAGGAACCCTGCTCCGGTGGTCGGCCCAACGACGAAGGCGACGTGCATCGTGGGTGGGTTGCGGGTGTGCGTGCTTACGCCCGCGCCCGCCCCCGGACGGAGTGGTGCGAGGAGGGCGACGACCGCAACGCACCCCAAAAAAAAAAAATGGGATATATTGTGCATATAAGAACTATGCAAGAGAAGAAAAACTCGAATTAAAACCCTACACTAAACCCGTCTCACCAGCGGGGTATAATGGGTCAATTTTGTTCAAAGAGTATTTATGTGAGATACTTCCGCCCGACGAAAGACTAACGAATGAATGCAATGAAATTTGATGATAAACCATAGAATTCACGACACTCAATATAGGGTTTGATGCTTTATCTGAGACAAGATAGGGCATGCACTAATTGTATCAATCGCTATCCGTGCTGCAGAGGACACCTAAATCAAACGGTAATAAGTCTTTCTAGTAGTGTCTCTATTTGCCCTTTTATGGACAAAAACGTGGGATTATAAAATAATAACAGTGTAAGATGGGTATCGAGTAGAGGTGCGCCGACTAGTGGGTGACTAAGACGACTATCCGGTCACTATAAACTATTCGATAAACAGCGCCGACAATTCGGCTTCTTACTTGTATGTATGTATTTTTCAATAAAATGTATATAAGAGGAATCAAATTTAATACGGTTCTTCATACTTGTAGTATTTGCTGTTTTTCCCTGACCACCATGAGAAATTTCCTTCACTTTCAACATTGTCCATTGGTCAAAAAAAATTCATTAATCTCTATCAATTTAAAGAACAATAACGATATGCCACCACCATAACCCATTGTATTCCATTCCCATTGTCATTAGGCCAACAACTAATACCGAATCCTTGAAGTCCGTGCAGTCAGTAAGCCTTGTATACGAATCAGCTGTAGGTAAACGATTTGTCACGGAAATTTGCGAATAACCTCGAAACCTTGATCGGCCTATTAGTCGGCCTCTTTACAACCGACTAACTGACTAGTCGGCTACAGTCATAGTTGGCACATCTCTAGTATTCAGGTAACCATTGATTACAAGTGGCACATAACCGTTCAAACTGTGATTCTCGTAGAGCGGCCTCAGAATATTACGTAGCTGGAAGGACTATAAATAAATAGGACTAACAGTTCTCCATGAAGGATGGTCTTGCAACGTTCTCGAAGTATAGCAAATGAATGAACACAGCGCGCTAGCTCCACTCCTGGCCATTCCTTATCATCCAGGTGTTCCACCACCAGCTGTTCTGTAAGTATTCAACCACTTATTTATGATGTATGATGAAAGATTAAGAATTCATCACATACATACATAGACCTGTCATGCCTTTTTCCCATACGGGTAGGCAGAGACCACTTCCCTCCACTTGCTACGATCTTGACATACCACTTTCGCCTCCTCCACAATCATTAATCTCCTCGTGCATCTTCTTCGGTTTAGGGTACTTTTAATTTGGCCTTTCTTAAGAACGTCCCCAATTTGATTGTGGAACGTCCGCCTTGGTCTTCCCCTTCCAACACTTCCGTTCTAATCCGCCCTATAAATTCCCCTTGTTAGTCTCCTTTCATTCATTCTCTCTACAGTACCAAAGCAACTTAGAAACCTAACTTAATTCATCCAGCATCAAAGTCGATAACACCTCTAAAGGTACAGAAAAATTTGAAATGAAAACTTATCCCTATAACCGGCTGCTTCTCGTTAAAATTGTAGAAAGTATTTGAAGGATCACCAACATAATGAGGAGCAGCATTCTATTGGTGAACTGATAAATATGATCGCCAAGTCACCTGTGAAAGTTGGCGATTATGGCATTATATTTGAACAAAACTATGATTTAAAAAAAATACATTACGCTGATAGAATATGAATAGAAGAATTGTCTGTGTGGTGACGGAGTAAGAATACAATTCACCACTCCGTATGTTGCCCGTAGATGTCGTAAAAGACGACTAAGGAATATAATAAGCATATAACATCAGTGCACAAGAAAGCAAACTCGAAACAAAACCATATTCCAACACGTCTGACCAGCATGGTATAGTAGGTCAAATTCCCCTCCCTTTATGGAGGCCTGTGCCCGTGGGACGTATGGGGGTTGCGATGAATAGTACTTAGAGGCAATCGCATTTGATGTTTTCATGATTTCTTCATAAATTGCTATGACTACCATGAGAAAACAGCACGAAGCGAACTTACTCTATGTTCTTAACACATCCAACAGACAATGATATTATATTGTACATACAAACATTCACGCCTCTTTACCATAGGCATAGGCAGAAACCACTTCCCTCCACTTGATATCTTGACATACCACTTTCGCCTCCTCCACATTCATAAATCTCCTCGTGCATTTTCCTCGGTTCGTCTGCCTTGGCCTTCCAACACTTCCATTCACATTTGCCTTATACATTCTGCTTTGTGCTGTACAATAAAGAAATATATACTAATTCTTACCACGAGGTGCTTCATTTGATTTCGACAATAACTTGAGGCAGCTAGCAAGGCTGGGCAGCATCACGGGCATCAATTCACACATAGTGGCATAATGATCATATCTGTAATACATTTACATTATATTACTTTTTATTGCTGTGATATAGAGGTTACAACCAACACTTATATTGTTTATGAGTTTTGTAAGAGTCTGTGTGGTGACTGAGTAAGAATACAATTCATCACTCCCTATCTTGCTTGTGGATGTCGTAAACGACGACAATGGGATATATAATACGTATATAACATCTATGCAAGAGAAGGAAAAATTGAAATAAAATCCTATACCAACCTGTCTGACCAGCATGGTATAGTATAGTAAATTTTCCTCCTATTGGGGTATGGGTAGGCCACATCGCTCGACGAACCGACAACCGCTGGGGAAAAAAGGTTCTCGAGTGGCGACCACGTATCGGACGACGCAGTGTAGGACGCCCCCCCACTAGGTGGCCCGATGACCTAGTGAAAGTTGCTGGGCGTCGTTGGATGCAGGCGGCACAGGACCGCACATTGTGGCGTAACATAAGGGAGGCCTACATCCAGCAGTGGACGGCAATAGGCTGAAATGATGATGATGATGAAAAGACGATTATGAGCTTTATGTTGACTTTGGCCAATTCCATTTGATACTGTCTGATAAGGATATTTTTTTTAAAGACAACACCCTGAACTAAGGGAACAATCGTTGTGTGCAAGAGACTTTACTAACATAATTATAATTAACGGACACAAACTACATCCAGATTCAGTACAACAATTTGTGGATTGCACTAATTGTAAGTGTTGTCCATTTTTGAAGTGACACTTCTTTAGAATCTTTGTGATTTCAAACTCGATGAAATGACAAAGCGAGTCCATAGAGATTACGCGTTGTCCATATGTATGCTCCATAGTTAATCTATACCAATAAATAAAATTGGAGTGTCTGTTTGTAATGTCAAAATAATAGGCTTTTTTCATACTCACACGGTTATTTGCACGACACCTATGCCTAAAATAGCAATTAAAAATTTTTGTCTGTCTGTCTGTCTGTTTATTCCGGGTAATCTTCAAAACGGCTGGACCGATTTCAAAAATTCTTTCACCAATGGAAAGCTATAATATCAGGGCGTAAACTAGGCTATATTTTATCCCGGTATTCCCACGGGAACGGGAACTACGCGGGTAAAACGACTATAACTTATAACCGAAGCGAGGGCGGGTTGCTAGTCTTATATATAAATTTCTAGCATACGTGTGTATGTCACTGAACTCCTCCTAAACGGCTGCACCGATGTTGACGAAATTTTTTGTGTGCATTCAAGGGGATTCGAGGATGGTTTAGACTCACAATTGGACCCGGTAGGTGGCGCTGTTTGGGCAGGACAATAACATGACTTGAGAACGACTTTATCGATATCGTCCATATTTTTTAAGTTTTCTAATATTTTGAAAATGATTTTTAGGAAAAAAAATTAATATAGTTGCACAGAAAATTAGAAAATTTAAGAAAACTTAACGACTATATAAACTTTTCTAGCTTTATATATAAATCTTCTGTTGGTATGTTTGTAAATGAACACCTAAGCGGCTGGACCGATTTTGATGTTTTTTTAGCTATTCCGATGGATATGAGAATGGTTAAGATTAATAATTGGAACCAGTAAGTGGAGCTGCGATCGATTTTAAGGAGTATTCCTTTTTACTATTTTTTTACATTTGAACAGAACTATGTCTGTTGGGTCAGCTAGTTTATCTATATTTTATACTATTGACAAAAAACACGTGGGACCAAAGAAGTTTCACTTTGGACATGCTTACTATGTATGCACGCTCTTTTTTTTTTCTATGGTCAGTGCACACGCCGTCGAACTCCATCCGGGGTAACGAAGGGGCGGCGCGTGGCCCCATATCCCACCGTCTCCTTCGCCGTTGAGCCGACCACCGGTACCAAGTTCCTTGTCCTCCGTGGCCGGCCCGGAACAAAATGTTGTCCTGCGTGGAATTAGAACCCGGGACACTAGCACTGTAGGTTGGTATCTTAACCAGTACGCCATCTGTGCAGTCACACATGCCCAAAGGCAGTTGAAATCAGGAAGGTGGCTGGTTATAAAAGTAGTACATACATATTGCGTCGACCCCTACTATAACGATTGCCAATGTTTACGCGAGTGTTACATCTATACCAATAAATAAAATTGGAGTGTCTGTTTGTAATGTCAAAATAATAGGCTTTTTTCATGCTCACACGGTTATTTGCACGACACCTATGCCTAATATACGCTTTATATTTTTTTGACGTGCCAACGTCTTATAATTCGATGGAGCCGGCTGCACACACGAAAAAACATGACGTATGCGGCGTTACCTCGCTCTGAGGCGTTCCATTTAAGGCTTGATCCATACAAAATATCTATCAAACAAATAAAATTAAAATTTTCTTTTGAAAAATGAAACCATTCCATCAGTATTTTCTTATGACGTTGTCACGTTCAACTATCGTCAGTAAACCGACTTTACAGACAACCGATTTTTGTCTGCCTGTGTCTTCAAAACGGCTGGACCGATTTCTAAAATTCTTTCACCAATGGAAAGCTATAATATCAGGGAGTAAACTAGGCTATTACAGACAGACAAAAAAAAATTTAAAGTGTGTTTTAGGCATATGTATAGTGCAAATAACCATGCGAGCATGAAAAAAGCCTATTATTTTAACATTACAAACAGACACTCCAATTGTATGTTTACGAATGAAATAAGATGTCTCACGTCCAACAAGTCATCGTGATTACAGAGATTATATCTACCCGCTACATTAGTTATTAAATTATCATCCATATTTTGATACAAAATTGAAAGTACAAATAATCATTGTCATCATCGCTCAAATACATCTCACTGTTGGGCTCAAGCTTCCTCTACAATGAGAGAGAATTTAACCAACTATACTACGCTGGTCAGGCGGGTTTTTTATCTTGCACATAAGTGTTATATGCATATCATATACCTTAGTTAGTCTTTTAGAACACCTATAGGTTAGAGGGAACGGTCATTAGGTTTTTACTTTGTCACCACACGAAAAAGAAATTGTACATAAACTTTATATACCTGGACCATCCAGTTAGAATAACACCAACAAACTGGATGCTGTCTTTGTAGATATTCATCTCACGGAGCCAGGCGTCATGGTTACTCGCGTAACGGTTGACAGGCGTTAATAGCTGCAAAATATACGTATAATCTATACCAATAAATAAAATTGGAGTGTCTGTTTGTAATGTCAAAATAATAGGTTATTTTCATGCTCACACGGTTATTTGCACGACACCTATGCCTAAAATCTTCCGTGTGGTGACGGAGTAAGAATACAATTCACCACACCCTATCTTACCCGTGGGTGATCGTACGAGACGACTAAGGGATATAAAACGCATATAACATCTATGCGAGAGAAAGAAAACTCGAAATAAAACCCTATACCAACACGTCTGACCAGCGTGGTATAGTAGGTCAATGACCCTTCCATTATGGAGGAGGCCCGAGCCCAACAGTGGGACGTATATGGGCTGAGATGATGATATTGATACCTAAAATACAGATCAAAAAAATTTTGTCTGTCTGTCTGTCTGTTTGTTCCGGGTAATCTTCAAAACGGCTGGACCAATTTCAAAAATACTTTCACCAATGGAAAGCTATAACATCACGGAGTAACCTAGGCTATATTTTATCCCGGTATTCCCACAGGAACGGGAACTACGCGGGTAAAACGACTAAAACCGAAGCGAAGGCGGGTTGCTAGTAATTAATAAATTCATTATAATCTGAGCTTTTATACTGCCTATTGCTGGGCTCGAACATTATAATAAGAGGGTCGTGCTGCCACACTCCGCTAACAACAAATAGGCCGGTGCAGATGGGATTATCTGCGCCTGATGCCGCCCAAGCTGAGGCCGCAGGTGACCGGTTCGGGGAATGGTCCGTAACCCGCAGGCAGGCTAACCGCGTGAGGGTGATGATGAATGGTACCCGAGAGTGTATCCCGCCAGGCTGGACACGGACGTCAAGGATTCGGTACCAGTGGCCGGCTCAATAGCGATGGGGAGGGAATACGGTGGTTTATGGGGCCGCGCATTGCCTTTGCGTCGTCGCGGACGAAATGGACGGCATGTGTGCTGACCATAGGTGCCAAAAAAATAAATAATTAAGAGGGTAGCTGGCCTATTATACCGCGCTAGTCTGACGCGTTGATACACGGTTTTACTTCGAGCTTTCTTTCCTTTGCATACATGTTAAATACATATTATATCCCTTAGTCATCTCTTAACACACCCACAAGTAAAAAAGTGGGTGTTTTGTATTCTTACTACGTCATCTCAACGATAATCGTTATCGCTTGATTAATTTCAATTCTTGGTTCAGCTAAATTAGATTGCGAAAATCTTGACATAAGAAAATGCTTGTTTTAATTATAAACAATGTAAAACTTACCTGACAAGTGCCATTTGCTCCTTTGAACGCCGATCCAACCCACATTTTTGGAAATAAATTGGTATACTTCTGCCAAAGCACAAAATCAGTTTGAAAATTTTCTATTATGTTATAATTCCAATATACTGGCTGGATATTATGTAATGAATAGGCTGAAAAGAACCAAGTTATTTCAAATAAGTATTGGATTCAGTTCTAATAGTGATAAGACCACACTGTCGACAGTTGCCTGTCTACAGCCGCGGGCGAGTCCGTCCAGGGCAGTACCACACTGAGCAGAAAATCGACGTCTGAGTAGTAGCAATTTGTTACTGCGCTTCGTTCGGTGAGCGAGAGAGCCAGAAGCCCAACTTTCTGAGGGTGTTTGCATGTGGAGGGTTTTGGTGGTGCCTTTGGTATCACCGAGCCCCATTGCACGCATTGACACTCCCTTCACCTTCTTTGCGGTAGGCAGTCCATGAGCGGCAGCAACACTTACCATCAGGTGTACTGTTTGCTCGTTTGCCACTGCTTGCAATAAAAAATTTAAAAAAAAGTTTCCATGTTGTGACAGAGTAAGACTCACCACCACCTCTCTCACCCGTGGGTGTCGTAAAAGACGTATAAGGAATTAGAATATGCAGATAACATTTATGCAAGAGAAGGAAAAGTTGAAGTAATACCCTGTTTCATTCAACCCATCTGACCAGAATACTACAGAAGGTCAATTTCCAAATCAACTCCCAATTTGTGGAGGAGGCTAGTGCTCATTGCGCCGTACATGAGCTGGAACGATGATGATAATTGGGTTCAGTACCTTGCAGGTAGGTGAGATCATATTCAAAATGTCATGCTATTCTATATAGATATATTATAGGTATAAGTATATTTCCGTGTGGTGACTTAGTAAGAATACTATTCACCACTCCTTCCTTACCCGTGAATATCACAAAAGACGACTAAAGGATATAATACATATATAACAAGAGAAGGAAACCTCGAAATAAAACCCAATACTAACCTGTCTGGCAAGCGTGGCATTGTAGGTCATCATCATCATCATCATTTCAGCCTATCGCCGTCCACTGCTGGACGTAGGCCTCTCTCATGTTACGCCACAGTGCGGTCTTGTGACTCCTGCATCCAACGACGCCCAGCAACTTTCACCAGGTCGTCGGTCCACCTAGTGGGGAGACATCCTAAACTGCGTCGTCCGATACGTGGTCGTCATTCGAGAACCTTTCTTCCCCAGCGATTGTCGGTTCGTCGAGCGATGTGGCCTGACCATTGCCACTTCAGCGTGCTAATTCTTCGTGCTCCATCGGTTACACCCGTTCTTCTGCGGATTTCCGTTTTTCGGATTCTATCTCACAGAGGAATCCCGAGCATAGCCCGCTCCATAGGACGCTGAGCGATTTTGAGACTCGTTATGAGGCCTACATTTAGGGACCACGTTTCCGTGCCGTAAGTCATCACTGGTAACACACACTGGTCGTAGACCTGTGTGTGTTGCCAGGTATGTTGGACGAGAAGATTCTCTTAAGTTTCCCGAACGCTGTCCAACTGTGTTGGATTCATCAGCTGACCTCTTTCTCGAAGTTGGATCTACCTAACTGGACTGTTTTTCCAAGGTAAACGTAATGATCGACAACTTCAAGAATCGCATTGCCAACTAGGACCGGTATGGGAATGTATGTATGTGAATGGGCATTTGACATGACGTTCGTTCGTTTTGTCCATGTTCCCTGCCAAAATCATTGAGCATAGTGCCTAGATCCTGCACGGATTCTGCCATAACGATGATATCGTCTGCGATTCGATATAACGATAGTCGATTTGGCACCGCTGAAGGGACTGCAGCATCGCCCAAGTTTCGATTGTATCAAAGGCTTTCTCATAGTTCACAAACGCTATACACAGAGGCCGATTGTACTCCTCAGTCTTATGGATAATCTGCCGAAGCGTGAGGATATGGTCTATGGTGCCATAGCCTTTTCGAAAGCTGGCTTGTTCGGGCGGCTGGAAATCGTTGAGCTTGCACGTGAGTCGATTGGTAATGACCCCCGAAAACAACTTGTAAACGTGGCTCAGGAGTGAGACGGGTCTGTAGTTCTTGAGAAAAGCTTTGTCACCCTTCTTGAAGAACAACACCGTGTGGTGGTGCTGCTCCGTTTCCGTTATTCCGTTATCCTCCTGGTCTACAACTCCGGAACGTCGCCCCCGAGGATAACGGAATTAAATAGCTTCTAGAGGACTTTTAAGACCGGCTTGTCGCCTGCCTTCAGGAGCTCTGCCGTAATTCCGTCATCTCCCGGTGCCCTACTGTTACATAGTTGTTTGAGTGCCATTTTGATATCGTATAAGCTGTTATCCGGGCATTCTTCGGTATAATGCTTGGATCTGGGATCTTGGACCAAGCCGACAACAGGATTTTGGGGTGATTCGGGATGATAGTAGGTCAATTTCCCTGTTATTGTGGACGAGGCTCAAGCCCAGCAGTGGGGCATATAAGAGCTGCAATGACAACTTAAATTAATTTTATACATATATTCAACAAACCTTTAAAAGCATTTTCAGGAATAGGCCTTAACATGTCATCCCACATGAGAACAGTCAAATCTGGTCTTTTCCTCTTGATATATAAAGTCAAATCTTGTATGTACTCTAGAAACACTCCTTCACTTTGAAATCGATTGTTTGAAGATTTCTGTTTACATTCCGGACATTCACCTTTATGCCATACCTAAAAATTACTTCCCTAGTTTATTTTTGGTAATTATTAGTATCTGTGTGATGACAAAGTAAGAATACAATTCACCACACCCTCTCCTACCCGTGAGTGTCGTAAAAGACGACTAAGGAATATAATAAGCATATAATATCTATGCAAGAGAAGGAAAACTCGAAACGAAACCCTGTACCAACACGTCTGACCAGCGTGGTATAGTAGGTCAACTTCCCTCCCATAGTGAAGGGGGCACGAGCCCAACAGTGGGACGTGTATGGGCTATGATGACGATAATGATTAGTATCTTCGTATTGAATGAAATGAAACATATTTGTGAAGCGAAAAAGAAAGGACGAACAAACGCCGACACAGTTACACACAAGCAAATTATTGAAAAGGGATTATTAATTATTGAAAAGGGATTATTAATTATTGAAAAGGGATTATTAATTATTGAAAAGGAATCCTTTTCAATAATTAATAACGCTGAGAATAATCCTACTTTTTAATAGTTCAAATATATGTGTATACTAGCTGACCCAAGAGCCATTGTTCTGTTCAAACAAAATAAAAGGAATTCTCCTTGAAATTCACAGCAGCGCCACCTACCGGGCCCAATTGTGAATCTAAACCATTCTCGAATCCCCTTGAACACACACAAAAAAATTCATCAACATCGGTCCAGCCGTTTAGGAGGAGTTCAGTGAAATACACACGTACTCAAGAAATTTATATATACAGATATATAAAGATACACATTAAGGCAGAATTATAAAAACAGACTTAGGAATTTAGTTATTAGTCCAGTGTTGTGAGGATTTTTGTGTTTCTTAAACACCATATATTTGTAAACAGCTGTGCTACTCACATAAATGTTGATAGGATTGAAATTACAGTTTTAAGTATGTCATCATCATCTTGCTCTTATCCCAATTACTTGGGGTCGACGCAATATGTCATCTGTTTTGACATATTGCAAAAAGTTTCGGCAATGACTTTTATGACCGGCCGGCTGCCTGACGTCAACCCTCCTTGGGAATGTAATCGTTGACCCAAATGGTACCAGATGGAGTTGGTCCGGATCAATCTAGGGCTCTTAGTCGTCTTTTACGACACCCACGAGCAAAGCAAGGGTTGGTAGTATTCGAAGCCGCCACCACACAGCACTATGTATTAGTATGAACTATATATATGTATTAGTATGAAATGCACAACAAATGTCTGTGGGCTTACCTGCATTTGCACTTGTGTGGATAACTTATTTAATATTATAGAATGGGAATCATGACATTGCATCAAACTGGTGAAACTTATTATAAAGAGCAAATATGCATTCCATGTGATGACTGAGAGTAAGAATACCTCTCTTACGTGTGGGTGTCGTAAAAGACGACTATGGGATATATTATACACTAGCAATCCGCCCTCGCTTCGCTTGGGTTTCGGAATACCGGGATAAAATATAGCCTAGTTTACTCCCTGAAATTATAGCTTGCCATTGGTGAAAGATTTTTTTAAATCCGTCCAGCAGTTTTGAAGATTACCCGGAACAAACAGACAGACAGACAAAAAAATATAAAGTGATTTTTAGGCATATGTATAGTGCAAATAACCATGTGAGCATGAAAAAGGACTATTATTTTGACATTACAAGCAGACACTCCAATTTTATTATAGACTAGCGATCCGCCCTCGCTTCGCTTCGGTTATAGGTTATAGTCGTTTTACCCGCGTAGTTCCCGTTCCCGTGGGAATACCGGGATAAAATATAGCATAGTTTACGCCCTGATATTATAGCTTTCCATTGGTGAAAGAATTTTTGAAATCGGTCCAGCCATTTTGAAGATTACCCGGAACAAACAGACAGACAGACAAAAATTTTTTAATTGCTATTTTAGGCATAGGTGTCGTGCAAATAACCGTGTGAGCATGAAAAAAGCCTATTATTTTGACATTACAAACAGACACTCCAATTTTATTTATTGGTATAGATTTAACATCTATGCAAGAGAAAGAAAACTCAATATAAACCATATAACCAACCCGTCTGACCAGAGTGGTATAGAAGGTCAATTGCCCTCCCACAGTGGAGGAGGCCTGATCCTAGCATTGGAACGTATATGAGCTATGAGGCTGATGTATTCCAGGCAAGTGAATACTAAAGAATTTTTTAAGCTTACTTCATCAGCTCCAATGTGAAAATATTGTGCATCAGGTTGAGCATTGAGCGCTTGATCTACCATCTCTCTCACAAGCTCCTGAGATTCCCTTCTAGCTGGGCATAAGACAGCTGGTGAACTTGGAATTTCTCTTAATGGACTAAACGCTGGATGTTTTAGTACGAACTCCATATGACCTATTGTTTGTATCAACTGGATCTGAAATATATTATTATTACATTAGAATACATTCCTCCATATATGGAAAACACATATTATTAATAAATCATTTTTCATTGCAACTCTGTAGTATATAACTCTTTGTACCAATACTTAGAGAAAGATACCTATGAGTAACTTATATGACTTAAATATAAGACTTAAATATACAGCATATGCAGGTGTGTCAGGTTATGAGGCCACTGGTCAAACAAGAGTTAGGCAATGGTGGTAGGAGCCCATGAAAAAAATTTTAAGGAAAAATATTGATTTGTTAATGAATTAGAGACATGTAAGTTTTTTAATTTTATCATCGCTTTATCATGTAAATCTGATTGAAATGTATAGTCACTGATATTTAATCCACAATATATTGGTACTTTGTTAAATGTTCATTAGAAATTGAATCAATCAATAATTACGTTCGCATAAACAAGACAAACTTTGGTTTAAATAAGCTGCTTGGCCGATGACTGTTGATGAGGGGTCTTTGTACCTACAATACCATTGAAGCGTTTGCGCAATTCATATCTATTTATACTGTCGAAGCTTTACATGCCTACATGTATCCTGCCTGTACATGCCTACATAATACGTAACATTTAAGGCTCGTACGTAACATTTAAGGCTCGTACGTAACATTTAAGGCTCGTACGTAACATTAAAAACTCTTAGACACAAATTTTTGAAATAACTATAACTTTTATACAGTACAGTATATATTTGACTTCACAGAAGGCGTATTGATTAAGATAGCGACCTACAGCGCCAGTATCGGGGGTTCGAATCCAACGCGGGACAACACACAATGACAATATGTGCGAGTCACAAATTGTTATTCAGAGTCTGGATGTAATTTGATCTGTTAATTATATGTTTGTAAAGTCCCCCGCAATACAAGGATTATTTCCTTAGTGCAGGGTGTTGTCTTAAATAAATAAATAAATAAATTTTATATTATACTGTTTTTTGTGTAATATACATTCTAATTACGATCTATGACCATTAATCTACAAGATATTCAAACAGTTGCCCCATAACCTGATACATCTGTATAATATTCATGCATTCAAGATGCTTGTATATTTGAATATATAGTAACATTATTAATTTTCTTGGTGGTAGAGATTATAAATACTGCCAAGCTATAATTGTGGGTGGCATAAAAGAAAACTAAGAAATTTATATCAGCATGGACATGGGTTGACATCAAGCGTCGGTTCATAAAACAATTCCAAATATGTATGATGGAAGTAAAATAATTATTAAGACGACCCAAGTAATTGAGATAAGAGCAGAAATATGATGATCTGTATTATTCTTGATGAGAAGTCATCTCTCTCCTTTATCTTTATTTTTTACTAGCAACCCGCCCTCGCTTCGCTTCGGTTATAGGTTATAGTCGTTTTACCCGCGTAGTTCCCGTTCCCGTGGGAATACCGGGATAAAATATAGCCTAGTTTACGCCCTGATATTATAGCTTTCCATTGGTGAAAGAATTTTTGAAATCGGTCCAGCCGTTTTGAAGATTACCCAGAACAAACAGACAGACAAAAATTTTTTAATTGCTATTTTAGGCATAGGTGTCGTGCAAATAACCGTGTGAGCATGAAAAAAGCCTATTATTTTGACATTACAAACAGACACTCCAATTTTATTTATTGGTATAGATTATAGTAAAAACAAAATTATATAAATAAATATTCTCTATGGTAACTCACAGCCTCCAACCCATTATTCCGAGCAAATTGAAATATATGTTGAACTTCTTCCATTGTGTACATTCCATCTCCACCACTGTTTTTTAAACTGCCAATGTCAGCTATAGATCCTACATAAGGAAATGTGTCTTCCCATTCTAGAAGAAACCCTGTTGCACCCCATGATTTGGCTGCTAGAAGGACCTTAATGCAAAAAAAAACAATTCATAGGTATTTTTCAAACCACATACTTTATTTTAAAAAATCTCCCTGTTTCATAACTAGTTTCAATCATCATTATCATTATCTGGGCCTAGATAATACACTGCTGGGCTCGAGCCTCCTCTGCAATAGGAGGGCAATTGACTTTACTATACCATGCTGGTTAGACAGGTTGGTATAGGGTTTTGTTTCGAGTTTTCCTTCTTTTGTATAGATGTTATACGCATCTCATATTCCTTAGTCATCTTTTACGACACCCACGGGCAAAATAGGGAGTTGTGAATTGTATTCTTATTCCTTCACCTTACAGAAAAGTTTCAATATTTACTGTTAACATTCCTCAAAATCTCATACAATACTGATGCAGAGAAAAAGGAATGGTGCCAAGGTACCCATTGCATGGAAGAGGTAGTGGTCACCTTCTATGCATTGAATGTGAGTTGGCCCCCACAATAGGCCCTCTCCTCAGTATTGTGTCATGAATCCTACCTGATAATTCAAACATAAAGCCTAAAAACAAGATAAATATGCCATATCTTCTTTTTGTAAAGTCACCATCAACTCATTCCTTATTGCCTGAATGTGCCATATTGCCTTCATCATCATCATCATCATCATCATCATCACAGCCCACCTATGTCCCACTGTTGGGCTCGGGCCTCCTCCACAATGGGAGGGAATATTGCCTTATTAAAATAAAATAAAAAAATATTAGTTCAAAATAGAAGATTAATAAGAATCTCTTGCAGAGCATAATTCATCACATTATGTGCATATACCTGCCTATTGTGGGATATAAAAAATGTGATTGGATATTCAAGAATTATGGGGATTTTGGCTAATGACATTAACTTTACTTGTTATCACTCAATAGAATCGTTTAATACATTAAAAAATTTCAATACTTATGAATTATACAATATCTAATATTTTTACTTACTTCTTCCATATAAGAAACCTTCAATGGAGCTCCCTTACAATCCAAATGTACTATCCTATAATTAAAAACATGTAAATTCAATATATGAAGTTTAATACAATATATTCAATTGATATTTGTAAATTATCTGATTCGGACCTGTGCATCTTTAGTAATAAAATCGAGTTAATTACAAATTATGTCTGCAACTCCACTTTAAATAGAGCTTCCAAAACGTTACTTCATTTTACACATTTATTCTAGCTGCTAACAATAATTTAGTTGATAATTCTTTCATATTTAACACCGATAATACATTACTGTTCTACAGTACAAACAATATTTAATCATAAATAAAAATATGTTTGTACATAAAATATAAGTTTTATTTTTGGGGAATAAGCAACACCAACAAAATTCAACAAAGTTCAATTGCACAGATTAATATATTTGGTAGGTACATCATAATTAACTTTCTTTGGTCCATTCTAATATGTGGATTTGTTTTTCTAATTTAAAGTGTCAAAGTTAAAATATCTATGAATTTGTTTACAAGACAGCAAAGAGCATAGAAACATGCCAGAAACACTGCGTTGACATGACAATAGGAAGTAAAACTCCCCTTACTTCTAAATTCTAATATTATATAGGTATATACTTATTTTTACAAAGTTTTGGCAGATATGTGTAAAATTAAATGTCATAATTAAATGCTACATAGGTATCTAACTTTTATGTGTTTCATCTTCTCCCAAAATTCCCATAATAGCCTCTAACTGGATAGGCTGCATTAATTAAATGCAGTGACTTAATGAATTTACTGACGGTCTATGACTTCGAATAAACTATGCAATATAAATAAATTTAAAGAGACTTGACTTTATAGACTGTTTCCTGTACCTGGATGAACGAACGAGCCAAACCAAATAAAATTCTATGGAGGAATTTTAACGAGAATAGAAAAATCTCATACAACTGTTTTTCGTGTTTTCATATTCCGCCAAGATGTTGAGACAGACTTGCAAAATTGAAAATTGAATCAATACTGGCAACAATGGACTAGTTATAAACACATGTTATCTCTTACAACACCCACGAGTAAATACGAAACGGTCACGCCATGTAATATTAGTCTCACCATACAGACACAACTAGCACTTTTGTGTTTTAAATTAAACAATAAAGCTTAGAATAATAACGTATAAAAGGTAAGATCGCGCACAAAAAATGAAGCATTTCAATTGGAGTCTAATGGAGCTTACGCCGCAACCGTTCCGTAATGTACAAGGTCACTTTACTGCACGTACGTATGCAACCGTTAAAAAATAAATAGGTAATTATGACGGCTTGTGTATTCAAATGGTGTCACAACACATTTGAAAAACATAAAAGTATATTAACATTATATACTTTTAAAAGTATTCCGACGATTTATGTTAATAAAAACAAAATTTGATTTCATAATTTGTATAGTGGGTTGCGTGTGTATGTGTGTAATCGCCTGCGCGCATATAGCATTGTTTGCTTCATATTTTTGATGGCTTACATATGGACACTATCCTTCTATACGTTATTATTCTAAGCATTAAATTTACTCCAAGAACTATGGTATAACAGAAAAGTGATGAACAGTGAAAAGATTTTTTACCCTACCGTTGGCAGTTTTGCTGCCGTCAAATATCCGTGTAATGTAACGGCAGTAATACGCCCAAGTAACATAATTTGCCGAAGGTGTAGAATTTATGAAGGCTTGTAGAGTGAGGTTTAGTGATAAATACTTGGTCAACGTAATCTATTATAATACATTTTTTGACAGGCAACATATTACATGAAAATGTTTTTCGTGGGATTTAACTTCATTTATAAGTTGCTAGGCGTTTGGGGCGTGTTCTATCGCCCGATTAGCTTACTTAACAGTTTAGGTAAAATATATGAGCGCGTACTACTTAGTAGGCTAAGAAAGTACGCTGAGGAAAACAACCTCATCCCGCCGATTCAGTTCGGCTTTCGCACGCAACACTCTTGCGTTCAGCAAGTACATCGAATAGTCGAGTATACATGTTATAAACTGCAACGCGGTTTATATACGGGTATGCTTGTATTTGATGTAGAAAAAGCGTTTGACAAAGTCTGGCATAACGGCCTTATTTTCAAGTTAATAAAGCTCAAAATCCCCGACTATTTAGTTATGATAGTTAGAGACTTCCTACTCGAGCGTAGCTTTCGCTACAGAGTGGAAGGTACTTTATCAGCACCGCACAAACTAGAAGCCGGCGTCCCCCAGGGATCGGTGCTCTCTCCAATACTCTTCTCGCTGTTCACCAGCGACATACCCCAACATAGTAGAATACAAACAGCATTATTCGCTGACGACACTGCCATCTTCTATGCAGGTCGATCTCCCTCAACAGTGACAACCGTTCTCCAAACTGCGGCTACCGCCCGAGCCAAATGGACTAGGAAATGGAGAATCGGTATAAACCCCACCAAAAGCCAGGCGATCATATTTCATAAGGGGATAGATCGCCGCTACCCAATGGCTGAATATCCACAGATAAAGATGTTCGACCAACCCATCCCCTGGACAAGGGAGGTCAAATATCTGGGTGTGACCTTGGACAGACGACTGACCTTCGGTCCTCACATAGGGCGAGTCCGCGCGCGCGCAGCCCTAGTGCTAGGATGGTTACACAGCTTAGTACACGCAAAGTCCAAGCTATCTCTCCGTAATAAAGTTAGATTATACACCGCTTGTATACGTCCTATCATGACGTATGCAAGTGTAGTGTTTACACAAGCGAAGCCACGCAGGCTACATCGGCTACAGGCATTACAGAATAGGTTCATGCGCCGAGCGACGGGAGCACCGTGGTACATGCGCAATGTGGATCTTCAAATAGATCTTGGCTTGCCGACCATCAGGCAATTCATGAAACAGTGCTCCCGCCGCTACTTCGACTCTGCCGCGACACACCCGAACCCATTAGTTGTAAGGGCGGCTTCTTACATCCCCTCTAAAATGTCCGCGATTAAACAACCGCGACTAATACTCGACGAACCCGACGACACTATTACTCTCGCCCAGACTGAGGCATACACAGCCCGCGCGGCCTTGACAAATAGTAGTAAATATCCACGTTACCGCCCCCGCCGACGGGGAAGGAAGACGTGTCGCGTTAAAATCATAAACGTGGGAGTGCCCACTTTGCCAGCGACCGCCCGAGCCGAGGTCCGTACCCCACAGGGGGTGCCCTCGGGATGGGTCGCTTAACTTTAAGCGGGTTGAGAGCCCTCAGCGCTCACCCACCAGTCCGGGTAAAGTTGTCACAGCCATCTGAGGCTAACAACTAAGTCACACAAAAAAAAAAAAAAAAAAAAGGGGCGTGTTCAATTCCATCCCCTTGTTTAAGTGGTGATTTACTAAAAACTATAAAATGTGTTTATCGTTATTTATAACAAGTAGTTCCTATATCATTATTTAGAGCATTAATATTCGATGAAGTATCGTACAAACTTACATCCCGTAGTTTAAAGGGTTGGAGGGATAAAATTGATGAATATTAGAAACCGGGGACTTTCAGACATCAATAAGATTTAACGTATAGGAGCTATATAATTAAAATACAATGTTTAGTAAATACACCATGGACATCATAACTCAAATTTTGTTTTTCTGGTGTAATCCAAGCAAAAGCTAATGAGAATTTTAAATAAAACCCAGTGTAACTCTTCGAGAATAAGTTGTAGTGCACTTGCTCTTCATTTAGGTCGTCTTTGTGAGAGCATTGCCTTGCCTCAAAATTTTAAATAACATCACCTTTTTTGGAGGGGGTGGGTTACGGTCGGTGCAGTCCTCGCCCGACTCCGTCCGGGGCGACAGAGGGGCGTAAGCACGCACACCCGTAACCCACCCGTATAGCACGTCTCATTCGTCGTTGGGTCGACCACGGTCAGTGCAGAGTTCCTTGACTTCAGTGATCAACCCGACGGTATACACCGAGGGAGTACCCTCTCCCGAAAATAATATCACAACTCTACACTGGCAAGAAAGAGCTAGTATTAACTGTAGCCGATTGCCAATACATAAAAGAAAAAAGTACCTTATACGTACGACATTAGGTGCCTATATAAATAAAACAAAACAATATACAGTAGCAACGTTTAATTGAAAAATATAAAGGTAAGCACGTACATATTTTAATTAGTTCTAAATAGGTAAGTAGACAAACATATTATCTAAAATACTTTCAAAACATGTAAAATAAATTCATTATGTCCCTGAATATGATAACGGCAAGTGTGACGTAAAATTAATATTTATTTTCAATCATAAATACTCACATATATTAAGAACTTAAATTCTAAAACACATCCAATTTCCCTTGATAAAACCAGGCGGTAAATTTAAAGTAGTGAATTTCACGATATTATATATTAATAATAGTACTAAGTTAGAGCCGCTTTAAAAACTTAATTATGATAACCATAAAAAAAATCATTTTGTTTTAGACGAAAAATGATTCATCTCGATAGGGATTCAGAAAAAATAATAATTTTATATATCAATCATCCTGTTAAATGCTTTGCTTCTCCGAATGTATATTAATTAACCCCTTTAGCAAATGTTTTAATACATAAAATTAAAAACCTTAGAAAAAACTGAGTATAAAAGCCAATACCTTGCCTCGCACACTATTTGCCCGTTATTTATTAACACCGAGCATAAGACAAGAAAAACTTAAAACTGCCCGATTAAAGCTAGTAATTAAATGATTTAATATACTTTGGACTTGGCAGTATTAAAATCAATAATAATATTTAAAGATCATATAAATTTCAAAAAGCCATAAAATACAATTAGATTCTAATTCTTAATAACACTTCATCATCTTCGTGCCATATTATTTTTATTTGCTAATTACGGCTGTATGATCAAATTTGATGAAGCTTCAATTATTATTTATTCTAATACTGGCAATCCAAATTGTCAATTTGACAAACAATCCTTCTAGAAAGAACTCAACTACTGGCGCTACTTAAATAAAAACTAATTACTTTTAAATTACGATACAAAATGTCACAGATAATCTATATTTATAACACTCAAGAATATAATGAGAGAACCTTAGAATAATAACTTATAGAAGGTAAGTCCACGCATAAAAAATTAAGTATTTAAATTGGAGCTTAATGGAGCTTACGCCGGACCGTTCCGTAGTGTACAAGGTCACTGTACTGCACTAGGGATGTGCGATATTTATCGATATCTTTGAAATATCGATATTAACCTCCGAAATATCGATATTTAAATATCGATTATTGTAAATTTGAAATCGCCATATCGATATGTTTAACATGATATCGGGTTAATCTCGGAATACCAAAACTTGAACACATTTTCGGTCGATGCCCTTTTGCTTATGCAAAAGAAATTGTTTAATGTAATTATTCATAAACATCGATATAGCTTTTTTATGAGCAAACTCTGCTGAGTTTGCTCATAAAAAAGCATCCCTATTTTACCTTCTCATGAAATGAATGAAAATAAAGTCAGTTCACTCATTCATTTATTACAAGTCAGTCAGTGGTCAACTCGGTTCTAATAAACAACCTAACATTTTTGTAACTCATAATTGTTTCTTGTATCTTTAATAAATTTTGATAAATAATGTGATGTCTATTATTCCTCACAATATTTTTGCACATAACATACGATTGACCATGGTTATCGATCGATATTATAAAATATCGATATTTTGTGCCCGATAATATCGAATTATCGATATTTAGCTATCAAAATCAATATAGATTTCAATATCGATATTTTACTAATATCGCTCATCCCTATACTGCACGTACTTACGCAACTCTTAAAAAATAAATATGTTATTATGACGGTTTGTGCATTCAAATGGTGCCACAACACATTTAAAAACATAAAAAGTGTATTAACATTACTTTTAAAAGTATTTCGACGATTTAGAGTTTTTATTAATAGAAACAAAATTTGATTTCATAATTTGTATAGTGGTATGCGTATGTACGTGTGTAAACGCCTGCGCGCATGTAGTATTTTTGGCTTCATGTTTTTGATCGGTTAAGTACCGACACTATCCTTTTATACGTTATTATTCTACGGAGAGAACCTATACAACGTAAAAAGATGCTAAATTAAATAATATAGTTGCATATCATTGCGTAATTATAGATCATACATAATAAATATTTATTAAACACTCCAAAAGGCAATTAAAAAATCTTCTAAATTATTCACTTAGTATGTCAAACAATTAGAATGGCTGGCCCAAATTATAATGATTAAACCTTATACTGTTTTAAACTAGACAATGTTTTTCAGTTACAAATAGAAAAATCAATTTTATTATAATTAATTAATGTCTTATTTTTAATGGCCAATAATAATTTTAACACCGGGATCGGGTTCACCAGCTACGTCTTTAGCCAACGGTGCATTACCACAAATGCGGAAGTTCTCTGTAAAAGGTATAACGCCAACAAGAACCCCAGAAATAATAACCCATAAGCCAGCTACGTAAAACGCTGCATCCCATTCACCTGTAACATCTTTCAGTCCACCTGAAACGAAAAAGAAAGATACTTAGTTTTATAATCTAGCCGACCCGGCAAAATTCGTATTGCCCTAATTTTTTTCGTAAATATATTTTCCCCGAAAACATAGTCTGTCTATAGCTGTCATTTACGTTTTGTTATTACGTGACAGATGCGTTTTTGTTATACCACGTTTTACAGTGACCTGTATTTTCTTTGACGTTTTATGTCAAGTCCCACGGGAACCTGGTCGAACGGGATAAAAAGTATCCTATGTCCGTCTCCTGGTTCGAAGCTACCTCCCCGCTAATTTTCAGATAAATCGGTATAGCCCTTCTTGAGTTATAAATAGTGTAACTAACACGACTTTCTTTTATATATATAGACTAGCTGACCCGGCGAACTTCGTAACGCCATATTTTTTTTTTCGTAAATACATTTTCTAAATTTCCGAATATATATTCTCTAATGGAGGAACCATTATGGCTTTGTCGGGAAATATTCGATCGTCTTGGTCTCGCCATTGTTAATGATTATTTTTTGTATTAAAAAAAAAGCGCTTTGCACTGAAGAATAAATCAAAATATCAGGTGAGACTCATATACACGATAAACGGACAAAAATCATATTGAGATTACAGTTATTTGTTCATTAAACTGTGGATTCTGAATCTAATTATTCGTGTCGTGACGGAATAAGAATACAATTCATTACTCCCTATGGGCGTAATAGAAGACGACTAAGGGATATTATAATAATAAGATATTATTATAATATCCCTTAGTCGTCTTATATATCATATTATTATATGCAGATAACATCTATCCAAGAGAAGGAAAGCTCGAAATATAAACCTATAGATAAATGTTTGACCACCATAGTATAGTAGATCAATTCCCTTCCTAGGCTCGAAGCCTGCAGCGAGACTTGTATAAGCTGCGATGATAATCCATCCATTCATACATCAATCATTAGACATCCTCTGCTGGACATAGGTTTCCCCATGAGAATGCTACTGAGAATGGTCCTGTGCAACCTGCATCCAACAGTTGGCGGTGATTTTCACGATGTCATCAGTCCACCTAGCTTGTCCCACATAGCGTCGTCTGGTTAGTAATTATAACGTACTAGCAACCCGCCCTCGCTTTGCTTTGGTTACAGTCGTCTTGCCCACATAGTTCCCGTTCCCGTGGGAATACCGTGGGATAAAATATAGCCTATAATACTCAGGGATAATGTAGGTTTCCAATACTGAAAGAATTTTTGAAATCGGCACAGTACTTTCCGAGGTTATTCATTACAAACATACTCACAAAAAAATACAAATTTTTCCTTTTTATAATATTAGTGCAGATAACAAGTATTTCGAAAGGAGTTAAAAATAATACTCACCAGCCATAGGCGGCCCAACAAGATGCCCAATACCCTGACTCAACAATACTAAACCATATGCCATTGTAAATCTCTCCAACGCAATCAATTCAACTAAAATACTGGGTGTGTAGGCATACGAGCTAGAGAACATTAAACCAAACATGAAAGCGTTCAGCGCTAATATGTAGAAGCTGTACGATGCTTCTGCATCCATAACTCTAATCAGAACAGGAAACAGTATGATATTCACTCCGCAAAATAGAAGACAAATAGCATATGTTTTTGTCACGTTCACCCAAGGCAGATCACCCATCCAGCCCAAACCAACCTGAAAATGATATAATTTTCTTTATAACGTTTGAAATTAGCGATATCAAATGGTTGTTATCTATACCAATAAATAAAATTGGAGTGTCTGTTTGTAATGTCAAAATAATAGACTTTTTTCACGCTCACACGGTTATTTGCACGAAACCTACGCCTAAAATATCCATTAAAAAAAATTTGTCTGTCTGTTTGTTCCGGGTAATCTTCAAAACGGCTAGACCGATTTCAAAAAATCTTTCACCAATGGAAAGCTATAATATCAGGCCGTAAACTAGGCTATATTTCATCCCGGTATTCCCACAGGAACGGGAACTACGCGGGTAAAACGACTAAAACCGAAGCGAAGCGAGGGCGGATTGCTAGTTTATTTCTATAATCGTACCACGAAAGGGCAAACGTGCAAGACATATTGTCCGCACATAACCCTTTCGTTGCATTCTTGGCTTCTTAGAAATACTTAGAAGATTCTCATAATACTATTTTTTTATCAGATCATGGACTCGAACCCAGGATCCGGTGAGCTAAAATAACAGCTTAAGCCACCGGAGCAAGGAGGTTGACTGTTATTGATGAAAAAATAGTTACTCTTTGCACAATTTATGTGTGAATGCATATAAATAAAAGCATTTATAAAATACTAGCAACCCGCCCTCACTTCGCTTCGGTTTCAGTCGCTTTACCCGTATAGTTTCCGTTCCCGTGGGAACACCGGGATAAAATATAGGCTATGTTACTCCCTGATATCATAGCTTTCCGTTGGTAAAAGAATTTTTGAAATCAGTTCAGTGGTTTAAGCGTGAAAGCGTAACAAAGAAACAAACTTACATTCGCATTTATAATATTAGTAAGGATTGTTAAGGCATTAAGAGCAAATCAAACTGAAAACTAGACAAATTTAAACTGTAATAATCAGTGTTGGATTAAGGCAGCGCGGGGCTTGTAGCAAATTCTGACGAAAGGCCCTTGGTTTGCTTCAGGTTCTTAAGTTTATCCTCCCCAAGGGGGAGGACGTCGGTCGAGGAGAGGGTACTCTTCAGGGGATATTCCGTCGGGCCAACCACTGACGACAAGTCACCCTGCTCCGGTGGTCGGTCCAACGACGAAGGCGACGTATCACTTTGTGCTTACGCCCCTCTGTCGCCCCGGACGAAGCGGAGCGAGGAGTGCGCCGACCGTAGCCCACCCCCAAAAAAAAACGGTTCTCAAGTTTAGGGTATTAAATTGAATTGAAAACTGTTAAGGCATGCAAGATATTTTACGCTCCTATCTAGATTGATATTTTTTTAATTACAGTCAGACAGGCGTTGGAGCCCGGGGCCCCCCCAATTCGCGAGGCCCGTAGCATTTGCTACTCTTACTATATGGCTAATCCGGCACTGGTAATAATGATATTTATTCTGATGATCCTATTCACGATATAAAGACATATTTATGAAATTCTTCGTTGGCCCTTAAATCATCATGTCAGCTCATATACGTCCTACTGTTCGCCTCAGGTTTCCTCCACAAAAGGAGAAAAATTTACTCATTATACAACGTTGATCAGACGCTTTGGTATAAGGTTTTATTTCGAATGCCTTTTTCTTTGCATAGATATTATATGCGTATCCCTCAGTCTGTCTTTTGCGATAGCCGCGTTAAGATATTGTGTGGAGAATTGGATCCTTACCATTACCAGACGGACCGGTGTCGATCGTTATTTAGTGTGAAAATTTCTAAAACAATTATGCTTTTTTTTTTTGTGGGTGGGCTGCGGTCGGCGCGCCCCCGCACCACTCCGTCCGGGCGACAGAGGGGCTTAAGCACGCAACTCCCGCAACCCACCCGAAAACCACGTCACCTTCGTCGTTGGGCCGACCACCGGAGCAGGGTTACTTGACATGAGTGGTCGGCCCGACGGAATACCCCCTATTGGGGTACCCTCCCATCGACGGACGTCCCACCCTCGGGGAGGACGTCGGTCTTTCCTCACGCGGTCGGCCTCTCGGCGGGTGACGGACTAATCCCCGGTCACGTCACCCACGGCCTCGGCTAGGGCGGAAAACAATTATGCTGGCAGATGATAAACAATCGTATTGAAAGATTTCATTATAGAACAAAACATTAGCTGGTCAAACGTGTTGTTACAGTTTTTCATTTCGAATTCTCCTTCTCTTGCATAGCTACTGTATGTATAATTATATCCCTAAGTTGTATTTTACGACAATACGTAGGGATGCAAATCTCGAAACCAAAAACATCGATGTATCGATCGATACATCGCCCTGAAAACATCGATGTTTTTTAGAAACCTATGCGATGCCCTTTTTTTTAGCTAAATCAAGCATATTTTTTACATGAAACACCAACATTTGCGTGATGTGAGTACCTTTTTTTGCAAGCTAAAAGTACCGTACATTTTAAATCATGCAGGCAAAACATCGACGTCAAACCATAGTATAAAATAACATCGATGTTTTACAATAATGAACATCGATGGCAAACATCGATGTTTTTTTATTGAAACTTCGATGTTTCAAAAACATCGATGTGTCGTTTGCATCCCTAATCGTGATGAATTGTATTCTTACTTCGTCACCACACCGTGCCAAAAATGGTAAACATCATTTATTTCTAAGCTACTTATTAATATTCATTATTTCACACCGATAAAAAAAGTAAACTCACAATTCCAATAATACACGCTACACCAAAAACGCTCAACATCCAAGATCCATTTGCTTCACTATAACCATTCATCACCATAAAATCAGATATATAGAAGAACGGCACAATAAACCAGATGAAAAGAACCAAAGTCGATAAATTCATCATCAGGAAATGGTACTCGGTGAACATATTAAAATCGAAGGTTTTGGTAATAGTATCCAAGAGACGTTGCCGCCATGTCTGAAAACGGAGAAAATATACATTTAATTAAGGTAATTAGCGTCTATTATCTAAATAAAAATAAAGGCGTCGGGCATTTGGACGTCAGTAATGTAAAGAAATTTTCTTTACATTACTTACGTCCCTTATTCTATCATGGAGTTGTAAAAACCCACTAAAAGGAGATTAAAAGACATTCCTTCGATATTCATTATACCAACTGCGAGCACAATCCGCTTGCTAAGCGTTGACATTTCGCCATTATCTATATATACACGGTGACATTTTTATCGTCTTACAAAAAAAAAAAAACATAAAAGTATCCGACCAAAGAAACATATCTAACATATTGAAATGTTCAATAGTGGCAGTTATAAAAAAATAATAAAATAAATTAAAGTTAATATTTTATCATGTTTACACCAATACCAATAAATAAAATTGGAGTGTCTGTTTGTAATGTCAAAATAATAGGTTTTTTCATGTTCACACGGTTATTTGCACGACACCTATGCCTATAATGCAGATTAAAAAATTTTTGTCTGTCTGTTTGTTCCGGGTAATCTTCAAAACAGCTGGACCGATTTCAAAAATTCTTTCACCAATGGAAAGCTATAATATCAGGGAGTAATCTAGGCTATATTTTACCCCCAGTATTCCCACGGGAACGGGAACTACGCGGGTAAAACGACTAAAACCGAAGCGAAGCGAGGGCGGGTTGCTAGTTTTAAACAAAAGCAATCATGCGAAATTTCGTTAGCCAATCATAGGTATGAAGTCCACGTGGACGGCTTTTACAAAGCGTAATTCCAATCCCTACGCAAGATACCTAACAGGTATCCTTTGCGATGCCCGATTGGCGCCGCGGTCAAGCGGTCGTAGTACCTACATACTACATCAGCTGTGTTAAGTACCTATGCGCTCGCTACAAGCTGTTTCCTTACTATTTTAATTAGTAATTATTTATAATAACTTTTATTAAAAAATATTCTATTAAATATTGTTTTTAACCTTTTAATTGTATGAATGAATAGTAGATACTGGATACTTTAATTGACCTGCTTTTGTAAGACGACATAAATGTCACCGTGTATATAGGAGAGGAGGGTTTTGCGAGCGATATATTGACTCATCACCATATCTCTGTAACCATAAGGCGTACGGACTTGAAATTTGGCAGAAATATTCCTTTCGTCGAGTAGAGGTCAGCTAAGAACGGATTTTACGAAATTCCACCTGCAAGGGGTGTTGCGGGGGCGTTAACAATAACATACAAATAAAGGAACAGGATGAGCCGAAGCTACTGAAGCTAGGAAAATGAAATTTGGACCGTAGTTTCATTTCGTGACGTAGGCAGCCACTAAGAAAAGATTTTTTGAAATTCCACCCCTAAGGGGGTGAAACGCAACGGTAAAGTCTGTATGGAAAGAAAAAAAATCTTTAGCTACTGTCTTCAAATTAAGCACAAATACTCTTTAATAAAAATAAATAAACACGTGTTTCAGCGTTTGTCCATTTTCATCCTCTAAGGGCGTAAAATAGGTAGAAAGATGTCAGTTTACAGACTTATCACAGAGCCGAAACTACTGAAGCCAGAAACATGAACGTTTGATATTAGTTTCTTTACGTGACATAGAAACCCAGTAAGAAAGGATTTTTTGAAATTCAACCCCTAAGGGGCAAACCGCAGTAACAAAATTTGAATAAGGAGAAAAAAAATCTACATCGATTTTCTTCAAATTATCCAAAAATACTCTTTAGTAAAAATAAATAAACACATATTTCAGCATTTTTTAATTTTTACCCTCTCCCCTGTAATAATATGTATTAAAAAACAATTTGGTTCTCTGATTTATCAACTCCGAGCTATAACTACTAAAGCTGGACACATGCAATTTGAAACACAATTTTATATTGTGACGTAGGGACCCACTAGGAAAGTATTTTCTGGAATTCAACCCCTAAAGGGTAAGCCCCAGCAGCAAAGTTTGTAAGGGGAGAAAAAAAATCTTCATCGATTTTCATCAAATTCTCCACAAATACTATTACTACTGAAGCTAGAAACATGCAATTTTGACCATAATTTTATTTTGTGATGTAGGGACCCATTAAGAAAGAATATTTGGGAAATCAACCCCTAAGAGGTGAACCGCAGTAGCAAAGTTCGTATGAGAAGACAAAATTCGTCATCAATTTTCTTTAATTTTCGCTTAAATACTCTTCGTTGATCATTTGTTTCATCATTTTAACCCTTATACATCCCACTGTCGGGCTCGAGCCCCCTCCAATATGAGAGGGAAAACGACCTACTATACCACGCTGGTCAAACGTGTTGCCATAGGTTTTAGTTTCGAGCTTTTTTCTCTTGCATAGATGTTGTATGCATATTATAATCCCTTAGTCGTGTCCTACGACATCCACGGGTAGGAAAGAGGGTGGTGAATTGTATTCTTATTCCGTCATAACACGGAAAATACTCTTCAGTAAAAATGAATAAAAGGCATTAGTCAATTTTAACTTTCTAAGGGAACTAGGCGGGTAAGGTGACTGAAACCGAAGCGAAGGGAGGGCGGGTTGCTAGTAGTTAAAATAGAGGGGCCTGTGTCCAATAATAAATGTCGATACGTTGATGGAGGTATGGAATATATACTGGTAAATGAAATCTTTAAATCATTATTATCAACACTCAATTGCGGGCTTCGAGCCCCCTCTACAACAGGGGAGGGGCAAATTGACCTAATGTACCACGTTGGTGAGACGGGTATAAGGTTTCGAGTTACCTTGTTTTAGCATAGTTGTTATATACACAATATATCCTTTAGTCGTCTTTTATGACACCCACGTGAATTCTATTCTTATTCCGTCTCCATCTTTGAATAATAATAACTTAAAGAAAATATACAGACATTTATGCGTGTGGTGACGGAGTAAGAATACAATTCACCACTCCCTATCTGGGCCGTGGATTTCGTAAAAGACGACTAAGAAGAAAAGTTCGAAATAAAACCCTAGACCAACCCATCTGTCTCATCATAGTAGGTCAAAATCCCTCCTATTATGGAGAAAGCTCGAGCCCAGCAGTGGGACGTTTATGAAAGATGATACAGAAAAAATTACCTTCTCATCTTCAACAGACCACATGGAATTCTTGTAGATATCAGGACACGAGGACGCTCGCAGTTTATACTTGGCAATGTTCAACATAGCACCACGATGCATAATAGAATTACGATGAACTCTAATATCTCTTAAATAATGACGATCGGTATGAAATGGTCTCGACCACCAATCTTGACGTGGCGGTGTCAATATCGGCTTATTTTCTGGTATCGGCTGTAATAATTTCTCTCTAACTTTGTCCAGTTTATTCTCAAATTCTTTCTTTCGTTCCTTTTCCTTTTTGTTAAGTTTATACTTCATTGACATTGTCACTGGCTTAGATTTCGAGGCTTCCGGTGCCGGATCCATATTTAGTTTCTGCTCAGAACTACTTCTTAAAGCTAATAATGACGGGTAGTTTTGCAAGATGATATTGTAGAAACGTTTGTTTGACATAACTTGGTCCAATACTTCTGCAGGCACCTGTAAAAGGAACAAAAATTTAATACTTTGCAATAAAAAAAGAAAATACATATAATATTATTATATTAAAATAGCAACATCGAATAAGATGTATTATTAATTCCGTACCTTTTCACTTTCCCTGAAAAATGTCGGCAGATTTATCACAGAACTAACTTTCTGTTGTGACATATCAGCATTCATTTTTGTTGCTGCTTCCAAATCTTCTGCTTGGGCAATAGATGATACTAAAGTTGTGAGAATATATTCAGGTGTTTCACCACTTTTCATTAGAGTTTTTAATTCTTCTACCCCAGGGTAAACAGATTCTCCACCACCAGATTTTGCAGATATTGACATAGAACTAGAAGCTCTCTTTGATTTATTTAATTGCCTTTGTTTCTTTTGTTCTAATATCAACCACTCAGGATCTCGCATAACAGCACCACATACGCAAACATTAAGTACAGTTCCAGCTAATAATAACAGCGTGCCTCTCCATCCATACTCCTCGAGTAAATATTTAGTTAGCGGAGAGTATATAAATGTACCGAATCCAACGCCACACGATCCCAATCCAACAGCCAAATTTCGTCGCTTCTCAAACCAATAAGCAATAGATACTACAGCTGTAACATACAGCAAGCCAGTTCCCAAGCCTGCCATTATACCATATGTAACATACAAAACTTCAACTGAATTACTAAACGAAGCAGCAACAAATCCTATAGTTGACGCTATGCCGCCTACTATAGTCATACTTCTACAGCCATAACGATCTACCAAAGCACTCATAATAGGTCCGGCTATCAATGGCACGGAGATAAATAAACTACCAATCAATGACGTTTTAGCTTCACTTGATTCAAAAAATATAACAAATTTTGCATGTATCAAACCGTAAGAGAAAGCAAGACCGTCAGCTACAGTGGCAATAAGAAAAGAGGCGGCGACGACTACCCAACCCCATCCACCATCTGGTATTTGTGGCGCCTCTAATGCAGGCTTACTGGAGCAAATACTGTCAGTATCTCCAAGACCAAAAAACTTAACACCTTCATTCGTTGAAACAGCATCATCATCATCGTCATCATTCTTCATATCCTTTTGATAACCTACAGAAAGATTATTATTTTTTATGTTATTTGCCTCCGTTTTCATGGAGTTCAAGGTATCCAAATCATCTTTAGGACTATCCACATCTCTCAACTCATTTTTTTCATCATTCACTCCATCTATATACTTGATATCATTCTGAAGAAGGGGAGACGTAGTCTTGTCCTCCTCAGACGGCACTTTATATTCATGCTTCATCGAAGGATCTTTACCTGGAATGCCATTTGCATAAGCTCTTTGCGATTCCATTAGTCTCTCAATCAATTTCTTCTTTAAGCACGACCTAAGTACGTACTCGGTTCTTATAAGTTCGATCCTCTAACGGATATCGAGAAAACTACCAAAATTGGATTGTAAATCCAATTTAAAATAAGCTTCTACGTTGAAGCGATGGCTAGTTCTCGTGACCAATGTCTTAATCTTGGGTCTCTAGCGGAGTAGCGGCAAAGCCTCTTCGAAATACAAAGTGTAAGGGCGCAAGGGTTGTAGCTTGTTGGGTACATCAAGGACCGGCTAGTCCTCGATTTCACCGTTTTAAAAAAATCACTTTCTTTATTATGCGTTCGCCCGTTGAACGTCTTGTACTTTCTTGACATTAATTAAAGTTTCGTAACTTTATATATTTCCAGCATTGCCAATTCGTTGAAAACAGGTTGAATCTGTAACAATAAAAAGTATACATAAACAAACTATACTTTCATATAAAATTACATTATTAATTTAAAACTTCTACTTTTTTGTATTATTTACAAAACGAGATAACGATATTTTTGGTCTAAATGTAGGCTACCTAATGTTTCAATAGTCTGAAAGTGTACACTGACATTCCTATGCGTATTGTTTTAATGAAATAGAATACCCAATGGATATACGTCATACAACAATGCCGTATTAAAAATAATATGTAGGTAGGTGGTAATATGAAAGACGATATGCGAGAACTGCATATTTATAACAAATTGCCAATTCAGTTGAAACGTATCATCCGCAGTATTCAAACATGTTTTAGCTTGAAAGGACAATGGGCAAAAATGTATGGCGCTTGTCCCATCGGCTGCCACATCTGTCCTATATATTTTTTAGTCGACAATTATGTATATATTAAGACTGCAAAAAATTATTTCGGCAACTTGTTTAGATAAAAAGTTATAAAGCGTTGATCATATAAAAAAATCGAATTAATTAAACCGAAAGTACGTAAATGATAAAACGTAATGCATGTCTAAGTATAAGATAATGATGGATTAAATAAAACTAAAGGTTAATTGGTTATTAAATACATCGGTTTATTGACAGACACATATACAATGCTCGTATATAATGCTAGTATTCCTTTAAAAAAAGAAAATGATGGGATTCAATTGTCGTCTACAATAATATCGTTTAAAAAATGAGCTGGTAAACGGATATCTTCCTCTTGGTTTCTCGCCCACCCTAAATACCACACTACACACATAATGTGGGCACAGCAACCAAGAGTGCGCTTACCGCTTAGACAACTGCAATAGTAGTTTTCTATGGCTTCTCTGCCGCTTTTCTCTCTATCTACTATAATGTACGAATAATATATTTTTGACCTAGTATGTCTAGATTGTATTCGACATCTTAGCAGCCAAACATTTGTTGCTGTGATGCTGCACCTGCCTAGGCCTGTAACATCGGGGTCCCTATACGTTTCTATATTATAGAGACCTTGTCGCACATGCTCCGCATAATAGCTGCGGGCTAGCTTCACTTGGTATGTACCAAGTGCAAAAATGGTTAAATCGTCCTCAGTCAGCAAAGGAAAATCACTTATGTTAGATTGGTTTCCTGTAATGCTATCGAAACTAGCCCGTCTACGATTAAGGTTGTTGGCTAGGACATACTCTGCTAGGTTATTTGGTTGGTTCACTCTTTGGTTTATAACTTCTATAAATGTTTCAGCGTGAACGTTATCTGACAATGGTTCTCTGCAAGCATTCAATAATGCAGCACCTATTCTAAAATCTGTCATCATATGAGGCAAAGCACGATTGAAAAAGTCTTGTCGGAATAGTTTAAAATCGCGTTTGAACCAACCATTTATAACTTCAACAACCCAGCGGCACATAGTAACCAACCTAGACTTATTCGCTTGTTCTGTCGTCAATTGATCTTCGTCTCGATTTTTTGTTTTCGTTAAGTGAGCTTCATAACCATAGGCATGTAAGTCGTCGATTACGTCGCGAAACCCACGGTCTAAGATGAACACATCTCCATGTTCAAAAAACCAATGGAAAGTATTTCCTTCGTCGTCAATCATATTTTTCATTATTTGTGCATCTGATTCTATGGCTGAATATGGCCCAAAGGCATCTAAAATGTGGCCATCGCAGCACACTATTAAAAACGGTTTCAACAAATTCGTGTATTTGTGTAGACTATATGATCGCTTTTGGAATAAATAGTTTGCGGACTTTTGTATATATATATAAGTGGCGTCTGCTATCACAATTGCCTTTCTGTTTAAGGCATTTGCATCTCCAAAAATTGCATTTGGAACTTGTAGGTTTCGGTTAGTTACATCAATTCTATTGAGATGATCATAACCAAGATGCCGGGGAACGAAGTCCAGTAAAAGAGAGTCTCTGGCGAACGTTAAATGTCGTTCTAGGGTTCTACGGCTCATATTAAAAAGCGTCGCCAGCCTTTCATTTGCTTCACCGCTTCGCAGTTTCATTAAGTAGCATGCCAAAGATGTTTTCGGGCGTGTTGATACGTTCGACAATGAAGGAGTTTGTTCCAAAATATTCATAAATTGGTCTCGACTAACGCCTAATCGGATGTATACTTCATTTGGGTCCATGTCATCTATATTATCAAAATCTAGTATAGATCCTCAAAGCACCGCGATTTTCATGAGGCTCATGATATGCACAAAATGTGTGGCATTGAAGTCGTGGAGCAAGTTAGGGCTGTCAATTATTTGATCCCAATCATTGGATACCAAATGATGATCGCAAACTCTTGCACTATTTGGAATATAAAAATTAAAATGAATCAAGAATGTCACTTTAATGTTATCCGGAATCCTTCGGAGATCCGTTCGTCTGCAGTTTTCATACATACAACGCGTTGCTGTATTAGGGAGTCTTGAATATTCTTCAATATGTAATACACATTCGTGTGGACGGTCTTCTCTTGGCTGCGCAGCTCTTTCTGCCCGTTGCCAGCATGGTCGACAAATGTACTCCTGACCATTGTATTGTATCTGAAAATGAGAGTATTACAATTAGTTAAAACGCTTAGTTATTTTCATTGAACGCTGTTCAAACAAAGCGAAATATAAAGAAAAATATTTTACTCGATTGCCTAAGCAGTATTAATTATCTCGCTTACTCATACGTAAATACCGATACTTCTATCCCGTTCTCGCCCCGTGGATCAAACGGAACGACAACGTCGCCGCGTCGGTAACAGTTTACTTACTACTTACAGCGAAATGTAATCTCAATGCGCGAGAGTTAAAACACTGTGACCACCTCAAGTTAAACAGTACTATATTGTTGACGTGACAACTAAGAAATAATGATTTCGTTTGATGTACTTACCTGATGTTCAGAGGTAAGAGCTTCAAAGATATATTGGCCTACAGCGGGATGTTCTTCAAACCGAGCACGGGTTATTTCGTATCTTCTTCTGTTTATCACGGATCGATTACATAAAATACACACTTGGCGATTATCTGCCATTGTTATAGGAATCTGCTTAAAAAAAGTCCAAAAAAACGAGCACAAGTCACCAAGATAGATATTAACAAGTCCAATATGCAAGCCAGAGTCAAAAGAAATTGTCAAACAATAATAATCGCACAGTACTCAACGAAACAAATGTCAACGATGGACTGCGCTGTGCGCTCGAGCATAACGGTAATCGCCGAGTCGGCGAGTGCGAGCGGCGCTCGTCGCTGATTGGTTGACGCATGAAACATGGCTAGACCGATTTTAACAAAGGTTCTTAGACCTCTAATAGAAAAAGTATTGAATATTAGGATACATAAATAATAATGAAAAAAAAAATAGTATTTTAATAATAGTATTTTAACTATATTTTTTTTCCCAAACGGTATTTCATGGTACTCCTTGAACAATATTTGTTGTCAAAGATCTCCTCTTTCAAATGACACTAGTTTCATTGATGGCCGCTCATGGGCCGCAATGCCCATTGTCCTTTTTATGACATTAGCAGACAAGAACACTCTTGAACCATGTACGGACTATTATTTTCTTTTTTTACTATTAATGGTGACAAACGAGCAAGCAGCATACGTGATCATAAGGGCCCAGACAGACGACGCGAAAATTTTCTTACGGCCGCTGCGCGGTGGCCGCATATTGGCCGCGTACTTGCTTCTTATTATAGCAATTTAAACTTTATTGATTAGTCCACAACGTATAAATTCTTAGTAGTGCCCAAACTGCGCGGCGACATTCGTCAATCTTGCTCAAATTTTCTCGGACGCCACACGCCCGTGCATCATATGCAAATCAATTGAATTTCAAAACTTAGTTAGGACCCCTCCTGGTGAATCGTGCAGCCGCCGCGCGGCAGCCGCGCTGCGGCCGCGTTGTGTGGGCGCGAAATATTTCGTATCATATAAACGCGCCCTACGTGATACTGCCGCACATGGACCTTTGAAATATTAGGGGCACTGCTAGATCATTGGCTGCCGTGAAGAATATTAAACCTTGTCTAAAGAAGGGCCTATATAGTGTTTAATCATCATTTCAGCTCATATATATACTTTTTTTAAAGCTACGTACACTGTTAGGGTCAAGCCTCCGTTTATATAGAAGAGAATCGCTACTGCGCTGGACAGAAGTATGTGGTTTTATGTAGAAATTACCTTGGTGAAACAAACATACAAAAAAGGGGGTAGTGAATTATATTCTTAATCCATCACCAAACGGAACTTGTGACCTAGTTTGTTATTACTCTATGAAATAGAACAAAAAAGTTGTATTTCATATTATTAACCTCGTCTTGATAAAGTTTTTACTACTGTCCTGTGATTTTAAGCACGAAAGAGTTTTTTTTTTGTAATTCCTCATGACACCTCGTTTACAAATCATTTGTGAATTGCATATTAATCGGCGTTTTATCCATTCGCCAAGGAAGATCTCTATTAAAATACCGTTTGTACATTCAATTACTCGGCTAGTTAGTCGTATATATTTATGTCTAAGACCTGGCTTATCAACAATATGACTATTTAATAATGCTGTTGTCAAGAATAACAACACAGCAATTAATAAATATATTATGTTATTGTTGCTAGTGTTGCGGTTAATTGGAGACGGGTGACGATTGTTGAGTCATCGTTAGGAGTCTTGTAAAGTCTGCTTTATCTAGCAGAGCGCTCTAAGATCTATGATTTAATATTATATTAATATGTTCTAACATTATAACTGCCTCTTTTTTGGCAGGTTACGGTCTGCGCCCAGTCCGTCCGGGTCGATGAAAAGGTGGTGTGCGGCCCCATAATCTACCTTACACGTACCTCTTTATCGCCATGTAGGTAGCCCTTTGGTACGAAGTCCTCGTCTTCTATTATAAAAGCTTTGCATACGGCTGTGCAGTCGTATGCAAGCATGGCATAGTAGTTAAAATATCGACCTATCATACTAGTGTCAGGGGTTCGAATCCCATGCAGGACAACACTTTGTGCGATCCACAAATTTTTGTTCTTAGTCTGGATGTAATTTGTGTCCATTAATTATGTCTGTAAAGTCTCCGGAATACAAATATTATTTACTTAGTGCAGGGTGTTGTCTTGAAAAAATAAATATATGGCAAGTGATGGCAGAATAAAAAAGGTGCTGGTAGAAAATCAACGCTAGGCCTTTTTTTATTTCACGTTATAATTAAATTATTTTATATAGGAGGTCTTTTACTTTATCGATGTTTGTTTTTTTATTAGGTACATTTAACGAGAGCAGAATTAATGTTCTTCTTTTAGATGAAGAAGGAAGTATTTGTATCATCTCAGCTGATCATTTCCACTGCTGGGCTCAAGTCTACTCCATACTAGGAGAGCAATCGATGTAGTACATGCTGGTTAGACAAATTGGTATAGGGTTTTATTTCGCGTTTTCCTTCTCTTCTATCAATGTTATATGCATCGTAAAGCCGACAATCAGTAAGATAGGGGGCGGTGAAATGTATTCCTACTCCGTCACCACATGGATAATTGCATATTTATTCATAAATAATTATTTGATTTCCATGCATTGGTAAGTACGTAAACATTTGGTATTATGGCTGATTACTTTCAGGTCGTGTGGAATTGCCGTCCTTTCAGATTGAAGGGTTGAGGGTATAGTTGATCTGTGCCTGCATACACACTTGTGCTGGCTACTGGCCACCGTAGTCTATTAATTCGGTAAGAACAACTTAATGTTAATTTTGATCTAAATAATTATGCATCCCGCTCGTACATTATATAAATAAGTTTTATGTTAACTAAAACTGATTCTTTTTATTTATTTAAATCTACAATTATTATGTAAAAAAAAGAACGAACAGATAAAAAGCAATAAAAACATTACAACTATGATAAATACATCATACTTCCCTTAAAGAAATCTGTTTTTTATCAAATAAGTAAACAGTAAATATTATATTCCAAACTGTCATCATTTATTTCGACCCATATCTGAATGTTAGTGACTATGGTATTTACTAGTAGGGAAGCTAAATAGGTAATTTTTGGATCTACTCGAACGCGGCAGATAAATGTAAGGCGGCACTATTCATCCTGATTATTATCCTGCACTATATCTAAGCTCTTAAATAGAATCGAGCATCTAGAACAGTCCATGAGATTAATTAAACAATTGGACCATCAGGAATACTAAAGTGCATCAAATGAAAGGGTCTGCAGTTTAGAAAACCTGTTAAATAAGGGAGTGGGCGAGCAAAAAGATTGCAAAAAAACAACGGTGTCTTGACATTTTCGAGCGCGGGTGAATTTGCTTTTTATTTTGAAGGAAATAATTCAGAATACCAAAACTTCTGCCAATTTCCACGAGTCCAAATGATAAAAAATATTTAAGAAGATTAAAGCTTGCAGCTGGAGTATCTAAGACATATATCTATTTCTGACACGCGTAAGTATTTTATAAGGTATTTTTTATATATTTTTAATAATCTGTAGATGATTTGGTGGTCACCTTTCAAAAGAGAAATATTATAAAATCGTGAATACTTCTACCTTAATTTAAGAAATCTAAGAGGTCCGAACGACACAGAGTAAATCCACGTTTAGCACCCTAGACTACTGTTATTGGTAGCATCTAATGGTAGTTTGCAATCATTCGAGCATAAACAAAAAACTACACCTATTGCTTAGCGGTCTATGTAGCGACCAGTCATGACGAGCAAAAGTGTGTTTCCTACGATTCGCAAGTGACACGAATGGCAATATTTATTATTGCCAATATGCGCAATAATGGTTCCAGTGCTGTGTGGCTTCGAATACTACCAACCCTTGCTTTGCTCGTGGGTGTCGTAAAAGACGACTAAGAGCCCTAGATTGACCCGGACCAACTCCATCTGGTACCATTTGGGTCAACGATTACATTCCCAAGGAGGGTTGACGTCAGGCGGGCGGCCGGTCATAAAAGTCATTGCCGAAACTTTTTGCAATATGTCAAAACAGATGATATATTGCTTCGACCCCAAGTAATTGGGATAAGAGCAAGATGATGATGATGCGCAATAATGGTTCCAGTTTAAAAAAAAATATAAACTGCAAAGAAAACTATTTTTCGGATATTATCGCGTTAAATTTCCATTTATCGTATTGTTTTTTGATTTCCCGAAATTTCGAACACTTTTTATTATCGCGAGAGGATTAGTCCTCCATCATTTAGTTTATGTTTCAGATTTGTAATACTCGCGTAAACATTAGAAATCAAAATGCAAACTTTACTAAAATTAATTGGTAATCGAGTTAATTTACATAACGTACAATACAAATCTTTTAGTACACAACACTGTTATCATTTTATGATAATGTTTATTTTAACTCATGAAATGCACAATGACGCAGGAGACATGATAAGGAATGTCAGCCGTCAAGTCTGGCTGTAATCAGTTTTGTGGAATGATTTTCAAATAACGAGAAAACAAAATTACATGTGGATTGATTTTAGAAAAAATAATTTGCTGAAATAACAACCATGTTACCTTAATTAGTATAGCGGTGGGAAGGGGTTTATAATACATGTGGGTATAATAAATGTGTTACCAGCGATGACTTACGGCACTGACATGTGGTCTCTAAATGTCAGCCTCATAAAAAAGCTCAAAGTCGCTCAGCGTGCTATGGAGAGGGCTATGATTTTTCTACGTGATAAAATGCGGAACACGGAAATCCGTAGAAGAACGGGTGTAACCGACATAGCCCACCCGCATAATTAGCACGTTGAAATAGCAATGGGCAGGCCACATCTCTCGTCGAACCGACAACCGTTGGGCAAGAAAGGTTCTTGAGTGGCGACCACGAATCGGACGGCGCAGAGTGGGGCGACCCCATCCACTAGGTGGACCGACGACATTCTCAAAGTCGCAGGTAACCGTTGGATGCAAGTGGCGCAGGACCGTTCCGAGTGGCATTCTCGTGGGGAGGCCTATGTCCAGCAGTGGACGTCTGTAGGCTGATGGATAATAAATATAGTCATATTACTCTCATTTTTATAGGGTAAATGAGTGCGATAAAACAAGAGTACTTATTGCGTTGACCCCAAGTGATTGGGGTAAGAGGAGGATGAAGATCATGACGATGATGACGATTTATAGAACAGGGAATTGTTGAGTATACTAGTGGGTTATAAATGCCACGCCTGGCAGACGCGTGATGGTTTGATGACAACTTTTTCATATGATGTTGCTATTCTCCTGGTGGTCCGAGGCGACTAATTTTACTACTGCACCTATAAAATATATGGGTGATGACACTTTCTATTCTTAAACCGTCACTACTAGAAAAATATTGTATCTTTTATCCTCATATTTCCACAAGAACAAGATCTGTGCGGGTGGAACTTCGGGAGTGTGCTAATAACAAATAATTTTAGCTTGAAAATGTGCGTGATTTTTACTAGATATTTTATGATGGGTAGGTTAATGGTATAGTGGTCTAGGGCGTGGTCTAAAACCTTGACACTGGGTCTAACCAACGCCCAATGTTGCAAATAGCCTGGTTTAGAACCTTATTGTGATAATATTTATGATAGGTACTAATATTTTTACTTGGTTATCAGTGTTAAATATTTATGAGTTCGTAATCCTGTAATAATACTAATCAAATGGATTTTACCATGGGAAGTTCTCTGAAGAGCTATTTGACTTGGTACCACTGTCACCGTTATGCCAACGTACCACTCGACACCGTAGCAGGGTTCATCCATTTCACCAAGGAATGTTATGGTCTTCAACTGTACGTTTCCAGCAATCATTTCTCCCAAGTACGTGCAGGTTTAAGAATAGCATTTTCTTTACGATAGGCAACAGCCACTCTGTGCCACTAGTATTGCAAACCCTTTAGACCCGTCGGTTGGTTTAAGATTATCGGATCAATTATCGATATCCATTATCGCACGTAATGACGGATTAAGAATAAAATTCACCAAACTTTCTTTGCCGCAGAGGCTATTAAAAAGCAAAGATGTAAATATAAACGATCTTTTATCACCATACAGAAAGAATTTTCTTCCAATTGCCTTTCATTTTGGTGGAAGTTAATACTTAGGTATTCACCACCCTCTTTCTTACCCGTGGGTAATGGAAAAGACGACTAACAGATTATAATATGTAAGTAGTTAACATCTATGAAAGAAATAAAGCCCCATCCCAACTCGTTTGATCAGCGAGATATAGTAAGCCAAGTTCCTTCCGATTGTGGAAAAGACTCTAGCCCAGCAATTGGACATAGGAGGGAATTAGGGATGCAAATATCGAAACCAAAAACATTGATGTATCGATACATCGATGTTTAACAACAAACATCGATGTACAAAAAACATATTCCTGAAAACATCGATGTATCGAAACATTGATGTTTTTTAAGAAATCTAAGCGATGAGCTTTTATTTTTTTTTTTAGCTAAATGAACCATATTTTTTATATGAAACACCAACATTTGCGTGATGTGAGGACCTTTTTTTTGCAGGCTCTGCTAAAAGTACATTTTAAAGCATGCGGGCAAAATATCGTATAAAATAACATCGATACATTGATGTTTTACAATAAGGAACATCATCCAAGAAGCAGTATAGTTTTGTTATAAAATTGCTCACTGTACAGTTACAAGTGTGACGTGTAGGTTATAAAAATATTTAAATAAGTACCTATTGTTCAACATTGAATGTTTCATCATATCAAACGTCCAGTACTTTTCCATTGCATTTATAAACCAACATAGTTGTACGACGCGGCGACGGCCCTAGTACTATGTAAATAATTCATAATAATTTTGACTGCACTGGTTATGACACCGACTTACCATGCTTGTCATTGGTTCAAGTAGGAGAACATTTTATTATGTCTATGACTCTGGATGTAATTTGTGTTTGTTAATTATGTTTGTAAAGTCCCCAGCAATACAAAGATTTCCTTAGTGCAGGGCTTGTATTGTGGAGCGCGCCGAAAAAAAAGGGGCTTGTATTGTGAAAAAAAAATCATCATCGCTGTCTGTCTGGATAAGAAAACAATTCACCACTCCTTATATTGTCTGTGAATTAGGGATGGCGATCTGAGATCGATTAAACGAAGAATCGATTTTCAGGCCCGAAAATCGATTTTATAAATCGATACGAAGCACAGAATCGATACTTTACCCTAGAAAATCGGCATTCGATTTTTCTGCGTTTTATACTATGTTATAAGATTAATAACACTTTCAGATTTCACACAAAAAAGATAAAAAAGTTCATCACAATCCCGTAGAAAAAAAGATCGATACATCGATTAATCGGAAATCGATCCTTCAGACCTCGTTTTTCTTGTGAATCGATTCTTCAGACGACAATTCAAATCGATTCAAGAATCGATCTTTTTCAGAAAGATCGCCCATCTCTACCGTGAGTGTCGTAAAGGACGGACTAAGGGATATAATAATAGGGATAGAACAAAGGGATAGAGTAAATGCATATTATATCTCTTAGTCGTCTTTTACGACATCCACGGACAAGATAGGGAGTGGTGAATTGTAATCTTATTCCGTAACCACAAGGCCATAAGAGATGGCCGTACTAAACTATAAGAATTTAATCAACTGGAACATTTCTTAAATAATGACGGTACATATACCTACCGCTGTTATCGTGACAGCGTAGGCCGGGTCAAGGTCTCGATAATGAATAGCAGGGCTGTCTCATCTTAATGTTATTCAAGTTATATTTCTTTTTGCGGGTTACGGAAAAATTATGAGCGTAAATTTTTACCGACACCCTCAATTTTTTTTTACGATACGCTCGCACACCGTCACAAATGTCAACTAGTTAATGCGTTATTCATTAGACCCTCCGCACATGGAGCTACTGAAAAAGTACTAGTTGCAAACTCAAATTACTAACGAGTTGCTTGAGCGTCACCGCCCATACGTTCTCATTGAAGGTCGCACACGACGCGACTAGTCACCAACCAGTTAATAACGCGTTAGGAACTGATCACGCATGATCCGTCGTGCCGGTTGCCGCGCTACTGGTTACCAGAGTTTTCTGGTTTTGTTGCGAAAAATGAACGATCAAACCCTAAATATTAAATTTGTGCAGGAGGTGGCAAAGTATCCATGTTTATATAATTATAAACTGTCAGATTACCCAAGGAAAGATGTTGTCAGATTAATCAACTAACAATCTGCAGTTCACATTATCTCGAATATACGAGTGAATCCAAAACCTGCGAAGATTCCTTCGATGTCTATTAATTGGTATAATACAATATCGTCGTCATCCTCGCTCGACCCAAACCGTTTGATTTTTTCCCTAATATTTCCTCGTTAATCTTATGCTTGTGAGAGCAGAAATAATTTGTAATTGTAATTACTGATCAGTTCCGTCATTTTTCAGTAGCTCCATGTGCGGAGGGCCTTATTGTACGGTCTATTTATGGCTGCAAATAGAAAACAGCAGTTTGAGCCACCCGTCGTAATCTTCTTCATCATCTCGGCCCATACACGTTCCACTGCTGGGATCAGGCCTCCTTCATAATAAGAAGGAAAATGACCTATTACAGCACGCTGGTCAAACGGGTCGCTATAGCGAATTATTTCGAGTTTTTCTTCTCTTACATAGATGTTATATGCATTGTCACTTAGTCATCTTTTACGACACCACGCAAGAGAGGGGGGCGCTGAATTATCTTCTTCTTCGCCATACGTATAAATGTAGTCTATCAAAAAAGACCTTTTTTTAAAGACATCACCTCCCTAAGACCTAATCACCTGCACTAAGGAAATAATCCTTGTATTTCGGGGGACTTTACAAACAAATAACTAACGGACATAAATTACATCCAGACTCAGAACAACAATTTCTGGATCGCACAAGGTGTTGTCCGGCGTGGAATCCGAACTTCCGACACTGGTTTTTTTTTTTATTGCAAACGGTGGCAAACGAGCAAACAGTACACCTGGTGGTAAGTGTTGCTGCCGCTCATGAGCCTTTGCTAGGCAGCTGTCTACCGTGAAGAAAATGAAGGGAGTGTGAATGCGTGCAATGAGGTTCGGTGATACTAAAGGCATTACCAAAACCCACCACACACAAACACCCCCAGAAAGTTGGTATCTTAATCACTACGCCATCTGTACAATCCTAATATCTTATATCTTTAAACGAGCAATTCTTGTATATATATATATATATATATATATATTTTTTTTTTCCAGGATCTCGGAAACTGCTCCAACGATTTTGTTGAAACTTGGCATACTAGAGGATTCGGGTCCAAAAAATCGATCTAGCTAGGTTTTATTTATAGAAAATGTTCTTTTGTCGGTGTTTTTAGCATAACAATAAATGACATTAAATTTTAAAAGAATATGAATTAAAATTTCGTTGTAAATGTCAAGAGTTACGGTAGCTCAGTTGGGGGGACGGCCGGTTTTAATTTTGAGTTTTGTAGCATCCAAACAGCGTCGGTTCGAATCTCGGTGTTATTATTATTTTCTTTTTGTAATTTTTATATAATTTTCATTATTTATTTTTTATTAATATATATCTAAATAAATTCGACAAAAATAAGCTCCGAAGCTCGGTCAACCAGATATTTATTCATTATGCATAAAAAGTTGCAGACAAAAAAGGGTTATCTCAAGTTGTAATGTGAAGCGTATATAAAAACCGTCTAATGAACATAAAACTTATCAAGATGATGTCATTCAGCATAAAAAGTATTAACCTAATGCATTTTATGGTGGACATGTTATTTTCGCGATATACACATGTGTGTGTATACAGATATAAAGTATACAAGTGTGTGCGTCCACATAAAGATAACTATAGAAAACAAGTTCTTAGAAATAAACATATGGTTATTTTAATAAAATACTTCGGGACATAATACTTTTTCTTTATTTTCACAGCTCATATACATCCCACTGTTGGGCTCGAGCCTCCTTCATAATGACAGGGATATTGAACTACTATACCACGCTGGTCAGATCGGTTGGTATAGGGTTTTATTTCGAGTTTGCCGTCTTTTGCATGGATGTTATATGAAATTATTAACCCTTAGTCGTTTTTTACGACATCCACAGACAAGAAAGGGGTTGGTGAATTGCATTCTTACTCCGTCACCATCATTAAAAAAAAATCATTTGTCCGTGTGGTGACGGAGTAAGAATACAATACCCACCCCCTTTCTTGCCCGTAGATGTCGTAAAAAACGACTAAAGGATACAATATGTATATAATATCTATGCAAGAGAAGGAAAAATGGAAACAAAACCCTATGCCAACAAGTCTGACCAGCGTGGTATAGGTTAATTTCCCACCCATAGTGGAGGAGGCCCGAGCCCAACAGAGGGACGTGTATGGGTTGAGATGAGAGGAATTGTGTATTTATCAAGTCTAGACATAATATTTCACTAATTGATTTTTGTAAATTCAACACAGTCACCTTCTTCGTACACAGCGAAAAATATATTACAAAATTTTTACCGGCATAATTCAAATTCAAATCATTTATTATGCACTAGCAATCCGCCCTCGCTTCGCTTCGGTTATAGGTTATAGTCGTTTTACCCGCGTAGTTCCCGTTCCCGTGGGAATACCGGGATAAAATATAGCCTAGTTTACGCCCTGATATTATAGCTTTCCATTGGTGAAAGAATTTTTGAAATCGGTCCAGCCGTTATGAAGATTACCCGGAACAAACAGACAGACAGACAAAAATTTTTTAATTGCTATTTTAGGCGTAGGTGTCGTGCAAATAAGCGTGTGAGCATGAAAAAAGCCTATTATTTTGACATTACAAACAGACACTCCAATTTTATTTATTGGTATAGATAAACCCCGAGAGGGCACGTACATATTGTCAGGTTTACAATTTCCAAAAAAAATATACTACCACCGGATCGGAACGCGACCGCTACTGAGAAGATCCGGCAAGAAACTCAGCGGGCTTGTCTATTATTTTTAATTTTTTTTTCTTCTTACTATGTATACAATTGTGTACATGTTTTGTAAGAACTAGCTCCAGTGTGATGCCCTTCGAACCGCAAGATCTATACCAATAAATGAAATTAGAGCGTCTGTTTGTAATGTCAAAATAATAGGCTTTTTTCATGCTCACACGGTTATTTGCACGACACCTATGCCTAAAATACAGATAAAAAAAAATTTGTCTGTCTGTCTGTTTGTTCCGGGTAATCTTCAAAACGGCTGGACCGATTTCAAAAATTCTTTCACCAATGGAAAGCTAGAATATCAGGGCGTAAACTAGGCTATATTTTATCCCGGTAATCCCACGGGAACGGGAACTACGCGGGTAAAACGACTATAACCGAAGCGAAGCGAGGGTGGGTTGCTAGTACTTAATATAATTTAAACGATTATGGCTGGACCATATCCCACAAGCGGCACCCGATAACGAGTTAACTACTAGAGCAGCCATCACTACCCATAATAAGCTCAAATAGGCATTTTATCAACTGACCGAGATATTATTTGCTGTTATAAAATGTAAAATTAAAAATAACCTAATTGCCACTTAAAAAAAATAAGTCGTTACATGTACACGTTTCTTTGCTGAATCGTAAGTAAGAATACAGATCACCATCCTATCTTGCTCGCGGATGTTATTAAAGACGACTAAGGGATATAATAAAGGGATTTTCCGTGTGGTGACGGAGTAAAAATACAATTCACCACTCCCTATCTTGTCCGCGGATGCCGTAAAAAACGACTTAAGGGATATAATACGCATTAACATCTATGCAAGAGAGGCAAAACTCGAAATAAAACTCTATACCAACCGCTCTGACCAGCGTGGTATAAGTATGGTCAATTTCCATCCTATTGTGGCCTACCGGGTTGAGAGCCTTCCGCTCGCCCATTGACCGCGTTAAGCTGTCCGCGTTAAGAGGTCATCTGCGACCAACAGCTACACACACAAAAAAAAAATCCTATTGTGGAGAAGGCTCGAGCCCAACAGTGGGACATACATAAGAGCGGAAATGATCATGATGATGAAAGGAGATGAAAGGATATGATGAGCTGACAACTTCTATTTAAGTAAAGGAATACTCGTAATAAGGATTAAATTAGGGATGTGACTTGGAGGGAAAATAATCGATTAATTAAATAACCGATTTCTTGTTCTTTACAAAAAATCGATTATAAAATAGTTAATTATTCTCGATTTCTCCCAACAGGATTATGATGACCCTTTTTTTTTAGGAAATGTGAGCTTTATTTTCTAAATATAGTATGAAACACTGCACGCATTATAGTGATGACTTTTTTTTAGGAAATTTGGCAGTGAAATAGTCGATTAATTTTAATATAAAAAATAACCGATTTTACATTATTTTGATAAACGAATATAAAAATCGATTAATAATCGATTATTATAAAAATCGATTATTTTTTCACATCCCTAGATTAAATAGTCACGGCAGCTCTGCTATGGCGCTATACGCCATAGCTTCACATCAACTAAACAGTGAAAGCAAGCACCACATGACCAGATTGCGACTTTTTTAAGAGTAGGTCGGCGATAGCGATCGATAAAAATGTTGACAAAGAAATTTCCTTCTTAGACTTCCTTTTAGGCTATTCCAAACGATGTTTGATGATGTATGAAATCGCGGTTTGGAATGGACCTTCTTTGAAGCAGTAGAGAATTCGCTTTAAGGCAATGCGCTGACCAGACAGACGTTTAAATATTAGTTTTTTATTTAGAGATTTCCTTCTTTTTTAGTGTTATTCCCTTCACTTTAGTTCATATACATCCTCACTGTAAGGCTCGAGCCTCCTCCAAAACAGGAGAGAAGTTGACCTACTAATCCAGGTTATTCAGACGCGTTGGTATAGGGTTTTATTTCGAGTATCCCTTCTCTTGCATGTAATATGCATATTTGATCCTTTAGACGTCAATTACCACACCCACGGGCAAGATATGGGGTGGTGAATTGTATTCTTACTCCGTCATCACACAGAAAAGAATTAGAGAGGAAAAGAGTGTTATTATGCGCTACAAATTCTTACACCAGAGAGAAGTAGAGATTTTGGCCTGTCCTTATTCCATTGGGAGGCGAATGAAAACGGAGAAGTAGATTTAATCACAACATAAATAAAAACAACCGAAATTATCTGTTCTCTGTTATTTATTACAGCACGGATAATTTTTAAATAAATAAAATTAAACTCTCTATTAAATTTTATTTGTGTATGTAGGACTAAAAATAAATTTTTAATAACACATTATTGGACATTTTCCAAATAGTTATATCCAAATATTACAAAATCTTGTATCTGTTCTTTCAATAATTCATCTTTGCATTTTAATATACAACGTTAAATTAGTTGTTAAGACGTTATTATAACTATTATTTCTTCATGTTATGTTATTTTCGTTATTTCTAGAATGTTCAGTGGGAGTATTAATAAACAATGCAGAGATCTCGGATTTGAGCCCAAAGCATCTATAAATAACTATTTCAAAGTTGCACGTGTGTTTGGCAATTATTGAACATATTTTGGCTTTGGAATTCTTTATTCTTGTGTGAAGAAACGCCAAAGTACGTGATAGCCCGACTGACCACGGACGGCAAGGAACTCAGTATCAATGGTCGGCACAATCTAGAAGGGTTTGGAATAGGGATGTGAAAAATAATCGATTATTACAAAAAAGTAATCGATTAATAATCGATTCGAAATTCGATCGAAATTAATCGATTATTCACTGCCAGATTTCCTAAAAAAAAGGTCATCATAATCCTGTTGGGAGAAAAAATCGATTATTTTATAATCGATTATTTATTTTGAATTAATCGATTATTTTATAATCGATTTATTTTAAAGAACAAAAAATCGATTATTGCCCTCCAAGTCATATCCCTAGTTTGGAATACGATGGGTTATAGGGACGCGCGCCGCCCTTTTATCACCCCCTACTATAGCCCGCCAAAAAAAAACTACGTAATATAACAGTCGCTTAAGCTATGAAACCGGCTAAGTGTGAGTCGGAGTCGCGCACGAAGGGTTCCGTACCAATATTTATAAAAAGAGCAAAAATAATCACGTTTGTTGTATGGGAAAGGGGGGCTTAGATATTTATTTTATTTACTTTTTAGTATTTATTGTTATAGCGACAACAGAAATACATAGTTTGTAAAAATTTCAACTCTCTAGCTATCGCGATTCTTGAGATACAGCCTGGTGACAGCCAGACGGACGGACAGACAGCGAAGTCTTAGTAATAGGGTTCCGTTTTTACCCTTTGGCTACGGAACCCTAAAAAATTAAACATCCAATTTTATCGCTTTCATATTTTATCTAAATTAAATGAATGATAAACACAATCTATGCTATTTAAAAGTTATTTAATAATTAAAATATTTTTTTTTTTTTTTTTTTTTTTATTGCAAACGGTGGCAAACGAGCAAACAGTACACCTGATGGTAAGTGTTGCTGCCGCTCATGGACCTTTACAAGGCCGTTGCCTACCGCGAAGAAAGTGAAGGGAGTGTGAAGGCGTGCATTGAGGCTCGGTGATACCAAGGGCACCACCAAAACCCTCCACACGCAATCACCCTCAGAAAGTTGGGCTTCCGGCTCTCTCGCTCACCGAACGAAGCGCAGTAACAAATTGCTACTACTCAGACGTCGATTTTCTGCGAGAGCATGGTACTGCCCCGGACGGACCGGCCCGCGGCTGTAGACAGATAACTGTCGACAGTGTGGTCCTACCACTCCTTTCCTTTTTCTGTTATAAAAAAGTTTCACTTCTATCGTGTGCCTTTACGACACACCCGGTCTAGTTGTTTTATTTAATTAAACTAGCAACCCGCCCTCGCTTAGCTTCGGTTTCAGTCGCTTAAACTCGCGTAGTTTCCGTTCCTGTGGGAATACCGGGATAAAATTATAGCCTATGTTACTCCCTGATATTATAGCTTTCCATTGGTGAAAGAATTTTTAAAATCGGTTCAGTGGTTTAAGCGTGAAAGCGTTACAAACAAACAAACATCCTTACTTTCGCATTTATAATATTAGTATGGATTACGTGTCCTTCCCATGTCGTGGAGGTTAATAAAATATGTCAATAACCCTTACTACGACTAAAATTTTAGGAGTGGTAGGACCACACTGTCGACAGTTATCTGTCTACAGCCGCGGGCCGGTCCGTCCGGGGCAGTACCATGCTCTCGCAGAAAATCGACGTCTGAGTAGTAGCAATTTGTTACTGCGCTTCGTTCGGTGAGCGAGAGAGCCGGAAGCCCAACTTTCTGAGGGTGATTGCGTGTGGAGGGTTTTGGTGGTGCCCTTGGTATCACCGAGCCTCAATGCACGCATTCACACTCCCTTCGCTTTCTTCGCGGTAGGCAACGGCCTTGTAAAGGTCCATGAGCGGCAGCAACACTTACCATCAGGTGTACTGTTTGCTCGTTTGCCAACGTTTGCGATAAAAAAAAAAAAAAAAGTGTCCTTCCCATGTCTTGGAGGTTAATAAAATATGTCAATAACACTTACTATGACTAAAATAATAAAAAATTTGCCGGAGTAAGAATACAATTCTCCACCCTCGCCCATGGGTGTCGTAAGAGACGACTAAGGGATATAATATACACACATATAATATCTATGCAAGAGAAGGAACATTCGAGAAATAAAAGCCTATTTTTTTAGCGACGAAAGGACGGCACGCGGGCCCATAACCCACCCGTACCCACGTCGTACTCGTCGTTGGGCCGACCACCGGAGCAGAGTAACTTGTCGTCAGTGGTCGGCCCGATGGAATACCCTTTCGGGTACCCTCACCTCTCAACGTCCCTGTCCCGGGACGTCGGTCGTCGTCGCGCGATCAGCCTCTCTGCGAGTGACGGACTAAAAGCCCCGGCCCGGTCACTCGCGAAATAAAAGCCTATACCAACACATCTGACCAGCGTCGTAGTATATAATATAGATTAATTGCCCTCCCATAGTGGGGGACGCCCGAGCCCAACAGTGGGACGCGTATGGGTTGAGATGATGATGATGATGAATGACTAAAATATCTATAAAATTAAACATAACTTTATATATAAATTTCTTGTGTACGTGTGTATGTATGTCACTGAACTCCTCCTAAACGGCTACACCGATGTTGACCAAATTTCTTATGCGTATTCAAGGTGATTCGAGAATGGTTTATATTTACGACTAGCAACCCGCCCTCGCTTCGCTTCGGTTATAGGTTATAGTCGTTTTACCCGCGTAGTTCCCGTTCCCGTGGGAATACCGGGATAAAATATAGCCTAGTTTACGCCCTGATATTATAGCTTTCCATTGGTGAAAGAATTTTTGAAATCGGTCCAGCCATTTTGAAGATTACCCGGAACAAACAGACAGACAGACAGACAGACAAAAATTTTTTAATTGCTATTTTAGGCATAGGTGTCGTGCATATAACCGTGTGAGCATGAAAAAAGCCTATTATTTTGACATTACAAACAGACACTCCAATTTTATTTATTGGTATAGAGTATAGACTAGCAACCCGCCCTCGCTTCGCTTCGGTTATAGGTTGTAGTCGTTTTACCCGCGTAGTTCCCGTTCCCGTGGGAATACCGGGATAAAATATAGCCTAGTTTACGCTCTGATATTATAGCTTTCCATTGGTGAAAGAATTTTTGAGATCGGTCCAGCCGTTTTGAAGATTACCCGGAACAAACAGACAGACAGACAAAAATTTTTTAATTGCTATTTTAGGCATAGGTGTCGTGCAAATAACCGTGTGAGCATGAAAAAAGCCTATTATTTTAACATTACAAACAGACACTCCAATTTTATTTATTGGTATAGATATAGATTTCTTGTGTACGTGTGCATGTATGTCACTGAACTCCTCCTAAACGGCTGCACCGATGTTGACCAAATTTCTTATGCGTATTCAAGGTGATTCGAGAATGGTTTATATTTACGATTGGGCCCTGTAGGTGGCGCTGTTGTAGTCTGTAGTGTATATGAACAGAACAACGTTTGTTGGGGCAACTGGTATATATGTGTATAAAATTAATACCATCACCATTGAACTAAATGATATGAATATTCTACACGCAGCGATGCAATCGTTCTATTGTTTTGTGTCCAGACACTGCTTTAACGTTGTATCTGTCTTAATTATACAATATTGATAGAATCATTTCCTTATAGCTACTGAAATCTCGTTATAGCTACTGCAACTTGTTAAATGAACAAACAATATTGCTAACTATTTCTGATATTTACTAGTACTAAAACTATGAATTTTATTGCGTTTCTATTTGATTTTTGATTGCTCAACGTTTCTAACATTTTACAGCGTTCATAGTCACAGGCGGACTGATGATCTGACGTCCAAAAAGTCATTGTTATTACAGATATTTATAATTGTCTACCCGCTATAGAAAATCAGTTATTAAATTTTGACCCAGATTTTTGTTACAAATTTATTGTCAGTACAAGAAGAAAATGATTCTATATGAAAAAAAAACGAATATTCCAGATCAATTCAGTGAGTTCCTGTGTCAAAATAATTGCTGCAAATACAGACATAATGCAACACGGAAAAAAGGAGATCATTGCATTGCGTTCCAGTTTACACTATACCTATCCAGTTCTATCGACAATGGTATTAAGGTATATTGACATAAATTAAACCGTTGTTATCCACTTCCTCTATTATTATACTTGTGTTATAAATGACGCAAGTTCTACACTAATGGCGTAATATACATCTGCTTCGTTACGCTGACCTTAATCTTTAAGAAAATTACAGATGAAAAGCTTCATTTTGTCGTGAACTGTAATAAAGTTTCGTTTGAAGAGCAAAATATTCATTTGCTTCTCTTATCATGATCTCTATTCATATACGTCTCAATGCTGGGCTCGAGCCTCCTTAACAATAGGAGGGAAATTGAGCTTACTATACCAGTTTGGTCAGACAGGTTGTTAAAGGAGTCAGTTACGAGTTTTACTTCTCTTGCATAGATGTTAAATGCATATTAAATCTCTCAGACATCATTTACGATATCCAAGGGTAAGACAGAAAGTGGTGATTTGTATTCTTCTTCTTCTCTTCTTCTTTTTTATCTTGGCAATCAGCTACAAATACGAGCCATTTTTGCCAGTGTCGAGTTATAATTATCTTTTCAAGTTCTCAGTTTCTTCATGTCAGTAATGGTCTGTCAGTAAGTCAAAGTGTCGCCCTCAACAGTGTAATGGCCACTATTAAGGGTATCTTCTGAGAATTTTGGTGGAAATACAAAGGTATGTATAGCAGTTTTATATCATATTCACTACACCTCAGCAGTTCTGTCGCTATATATTACAAAAAATGCCATCAAGATTATTTAACATAACACGTTAAAACACTAAGATATTGAATATAATACAAGAACACCACATGACACTTCAGATTCCCGCCAAAAACTCCGAGCTATTTGTATTCTTATTCCGTCACCGCACGGCTAATAAATTTGGATATGCCGTGTGTTAATTTTTTGTTATTGCTGTTGGTGACAAGCGAGTAAACAGCACACCTGATGGTAAGTGATACTGCGGCTCATGGATCCTTGCCTACAGTGAAGAAAGAGAAGGAAGTGTAAATGCGTGCGATGAGGTTTAGTGATACTAAAGGTATTAAAAAATCCACCACACGCAAACAAACACCCTCAGAAAGTTGGGCTGCCGGCTCTCTCGCTCACCGAACGAAGCGCAGTAACAAATAACAACTACTCAAACGTCGATTTTCTGTGAGAGTGTAATAGGTACTATCGTGGATGGACCGGCCCGCGGCTGTAGACAGGCGACTGTCGACAATGTGGTCCTACCATATTAAAATCCTAACATGACACAAGTACTGGAATCCAAATCATCAATCTTAAAAATAATGTATAATCTGTAGTTATGTTACTTAAGTACGTACGGTTTTGAATAATAGATATTATAAAATTAAGGTTATTTCTTTCATTTTTATTCATTCAGCCTGTTGCCCTCCTCTACCAGACGTAGGCATCCTTATCCTCCTTCCTCTGAAGGAGTTATTGCCCTAATCACCACGCTTGAAAAGCAGTTTTGCGATCGCAGTACCTATTTATGCAATGCAATTAGTAGATATCTATTAGGTAAACAATAAAAGTACGTAAATATAAATAGTTATTATAGAGTATGACTCTTAAGGTTATTATTCTGAAAAACATTGAGGTTTTCCTGTATCAAAGAATGCTAAGTACTTGTAGATCTCGGGGAATTCACGAACACACAAATATAGCAGGAAGAAACTTAAAATACATTATCATTTCAACCTATATCCCACTGTTAGACTCGATCCTCCTCTACAATAGAAGGGAAATTGACCTACAGTACAATGTTTTTTATATCAAGATTTTCTTTAACTTGCATAGATTTTATTTGTATATTTAATCTGGCAGTCATCTTTTACGACATCTACGAGCAGGAGAAGGGGCGGTTCTTACTCCGTCACCACACGGAAAAAATGCATAATACCTATGTATAATTTCCAATTACTTGGGGTCGATGCAGTATTAACTCTTCTTCCGTCGTACATATCGCAAGTTTTATTACAGGTCGCCAAACAGACTTCAACCCTCCTTGGGAATGTATTTATTTTATGATGGCATCAGATGCGAGTTTTTCCAGTTGAAGTCAAAATATTTATGTTTTCTTTTTTTTATGTGACTTAGTTTTTAGCCGGTATTGTTGGGTGAACACTGAGGGCTCTCAACACGTTAAAGTAAAGCGACCGATCCCGAGGACACCCCCTGTGGGGTACAAACCTCGGCTTGGGGGCGCGCTAGCAATGTGGCACGATTTTTGTCCTCGACGGCGATGACGGAATCGTGGATATTTACTTGTCAGGACCGCACGAGCTGTGTATGCCTCGGTCTGGGCGAGATGTATGTATATAATATAAACTAGCTTCTGCCCGCGACTTCGTCCGCGGAAAATTTCTTGTTTTAACATAAGATTACACTCGATTGATATTACTGTATTTAATTTTATTAGTAAAATATTTTTTGGAATCAGATCAGTAACTTAAAAGATTACCGAAGTTCTATTTTCTGCTCAAGGTAACTTAACCCTTAGTTGCCTTTTACTTATTTTATTTATTTGTTTAAGTTAGGTATCTATTTAATTTAAAGCTTCTCTATATACAATGTTTGAGGTTGTTTTATTTTCCGGTAACAGAATAATCTGCCTTTCGGATGATCCCACTCTTGATAGACCAACATATAATTGCCCATGGGAAAAACATTCTTTTCGTAGGTCAATGCCAACCAAAGAGAATGTTTGTCCCTGGGACTTATTAATAGTCAGGGCAAATGATGTTTTTATTGGAAACTGGAGTCGTTTAAACGGTATGGGTAGGTCCGTCGGAATCATTGGAATTCTTGGGATGTGCGCCAACTGGCCAGCTCCTGGGCCGATGAGAATGGTCGCCACAATTAGGTTGTCTTTTAAATCTTTTATTAGTAGCCTTGTGCCATTGCACAGGTTAGGTGGGCTTAAATTTCTTAAAAGCATGATAGGTGTCCCGGATTTCAACAGCAGTTCGTGAGGTGGCAGACCAGATGGTTTAAGGGAATTTAAAAATTCCTGCGGATAGTGGACTGCATCCTCGATATTACACACTGTATCAATTGACTTGTAGATTTTACCATGGCCGGGAACTTTTTGTAAAATTAGATTATTGATTTCATTGACTGTATCGTTCCTTGGTGAGACGATAGCCCTTGAACAATGCCAATGAATGTCTCTATCTAGTAAATATTCGAGGTCAGGATATACTGCATCTATAAGATGCTGTAGACTGTGAACTATACGACCCAGAGTCTCATTTATAACGATTTCCGCAGAGTTAGAGTCCAAGGTTCGAGAAGAAAAAGACCCTTCTCCAATTTTGAGCAGCTGTTGTGGAAAATCGTTATCCATATTTCCAATAACGTGGACTCTCATGTTCGTACGTAAATTCAAAGTTTGGACTATACTCCATAGGGGCGATGATTTTAGACATGCCTTTATGATATCCGCACGTGTACCTCTTGTGACGACGGGAAGTGTCTGACGAAAGTCACCTGCAAACACAAAAGTGACACCACCCATGACAGCGACTGAGTTTCTCAAGTCCTTAAGTGTTCGATCCACTGCTTCAACATGAGCTCTATGACTCATGGTACATTCGTCCCACATTATCAACGACGTATTCTGTAACAATTGACCAATGGGCCCATTTTTGCGTATCGAACATACCGACTGTTGCTCCAATGAAACTGTCAATGGGAGTTTGAAGGTAGAGTGAGCAGTTTTACCGTCACTCAATAAAGTAGCCGCAATCCCAGAAGAAGCCACTGCCAAAGCTATTTTTCCGGATTGCCTAACATGTGCTAATATTAAATTAGCGAGGAATGTTTTCCCTGTGCCTCCTGGGGCGTCTAAAAAAAAAATTTTTCCTTTATTATTCGTTACGCTATCAATAATTTCATCAAAAGCCTGTTTTTGGTCTGTGACTAATTTAGGCAAATTTTCATTTACAAAAGTAGCTAATTCACTGATGTTGTGCGGATGTACCAACATTGTATCTATTGCATCATTTACAGGGCGAACTGGAGACGGTAATCCAAAGTCACTCAATGTTTTATCATTCAATGCTAAAAGTTTGTTTTCAATTTGTATTAAACCTTCATTGTACATAACATCATTAAAAGGCATGGTAAAGTCCTGATTTTGTTGTCGATTTCTATGTCTGATATCTTCACAAAAATTGTCCTTGAAGATATCCCATAGTTTTAACGGTTCAGATGGCTGACAAAATAGCAGTATCACCACAAATAACTCCCTAAGTTTCAATGAACATTCCGACATCGAAGCTTCTCTTAATGTCTTCTCCCAGTGATCATCATTTTCCAGCAAACCTCTGTCCCGGCAAGCCGCTTGATACGTCTCCTTGACCACTCCATTTATAGTTTTCAAATCTTTGAATGATGTGGGACCGCGTACGTGGTGCAATAAAATTCTTAGATAAAAGCATTCTGATTGTGACGGATGTACACCGTACACTCTTCCCAAAGCTTCATCTCTTTTTATTTCTGGATGCCCATCGACGTCTTGACCGCGCCTTCGTCTTGAAAATTTGTTATTAGCCCACGTATAATAGTGTGGAACTTCGTGGTACAACAGCGTTTTTGCAAATTCGTCGGTATTGCAGAGTTCAAAAAACGCTAATAGAGTGGTTTTGCGCGGATTTTGGGCAACTTGTCGCGCAGTTCCTGGTGTGAAAAACACCCTTTGCCCGTTTTCTAAGTGCACGGCCAAATGCACGACCGTGGGATGTCGGTCGTGGATCGGAAATTCGAGTATTCGCCAGACGGCTTCCGATGTACTTATATATCGCCCATTTAAATAATTTTCCACCTCATCATGCGGATTTCTAACGCTGAACGTGGCTTGATCGGAACCTTTATTTATATATTTACATATATATTTTATAGCCTGAACTGAATGGCAGTATTCGACGTTAATGTGGGCGTTAAATGACCTGCACAACATTGGAGAGTATGGTACAATCCATCTGTTATCTATTGTAATCGGCCTCCCTCTGATGTTTACAACTGCGACTTGACCACCATTTTCAGCATTACGACGACGATATACAGGATAACCATCCTCGCCTGTCTGAGTATCGGTGACGAATCGCCGAGGATATTTCTTTGAACATATACCGTTCTTCATACACGGTGATGATAAATTGTGCTCCCCACAAGGTCCATGGATCATGTTTTTGGTGATAATATCGAATAATATTGGGTCATCATCTTTGTTTGGTAGTTCAGCAACTATTATACTGTCTATTTCATCTGGTTGTATTTTTTGTGCAAACCAAAACAGCATATGACAGTGTGGTAGTCCGCGTTTTTGCCATTCAACACTAAGCATATGGCATTTGACTTTGCCGAATACCTCGTCTTTAGTGAACGACTTGATCATTTTCTTCATCTTTAAATGAAAAACCCTAGCAATAATGTCATGACGGTCGAAAGAACGTTGGCCAGCAAATAGCTCTTTCTTAATTTCTGGCCACTCCGGATTGCAAGTGAACGTCACAAATAAATCGGGTCTTCCATAGTTGCGTACATACGTCATTGCATCTTGGGTTTTTTCATGCATGTAACGCGGAGAGCCGGTGAAAGATGAAGGCAAGATGACATGTTGGCCAATATTTGCAGCGTTGACATTAGCATCCTGATTTATAGCGTCTCTTAAATGGATATAGTCATCAGCTCTCAGTTGTTGTTGATTGCGACTTATGTAACTTAGTCTCTCTGTTATCATTTTAGCCATCATGTCAACACAGTATTGACTAAACAAATCCCGATAATAATGAAGGGGATTAAAACTGTTGGCCCTGGTCATCAATCTATACATATAAAATTGCATACACGAAACTGTTTTATTTCGCGCTGAATTTTGTAGAGGGATAGTCAAATAATAACCATCTTCACCGTTAACAAACATCAAAGGGTATTGTAAGGGATCGTAAGCTCTGTGTAATTCAGAAACTCTTTTCAGTTGACCATCTTTGCAATGAAGGACTATATCTCTAGGTCCCTTATCTTCGTCCACCAATAATACTGCAACTTCGTTTGCTGTAGGTGAATTGTATCTTCCACGATGTTGATTTTGTGGAGTGCGGTCAGCGTGAATGATTAATTTTAAGTTTTCAGATGAAGAGTTATGTTCTAAATTGTATTTGAAACTGCGAATATAAATGTTATGACTATTTAACGACGTCTGTAAATCATTGATTAAATCGATATTTAGGTTAGGAGCAATATTAGACCGCAACGAAAGTTGGTCGGCATCAGAAATGAAATAAATTTGTAGAAACTGCGGGCTTTGCCCTGGCGAAGGGAGTAGACTACCAATTAAGTGATAAACTTGCCCTTCTACTTTAAATGTAGGCATAAAGTTTCCTTCGCGAATTTCTTTAGCACCGAATGACGTCATTTGGAAGAGTGTATTATACTTTCGTATGTTTTTTAAAAAATGCGCAGATAATAGATGATTGCCCAGTAATAGATCTTTTATTGGTTGTGGTGGTGCCTGGATATCAGGAAGAACCACTTTTCCTGCAGCACAACACATACCATTTGGTTCATCGCTCCATTTATTTGCAAAACACTTAGGACATGTTTTATTCATTTCGCCTATTTTCACAGTGTTTTGCTGAGCATAATCTATATTGGCATCGTAATTGAAGGCTGATCTATTTCCTTGGGCTATATTCCGATTACGCGCTCTGACTGTAGCTGCTCGCTGTCTTTCTGTTGCTAGGCGCTGCGAGCGCTCAGTGCTAGTCTCCCTATCCCTTGTCTCACAGACATGCTGCCTTAACTCAGATAGACGGTGCGCACGTTCAGCGCTAGTTTCTCGAGCACGGGCCCGCGTCGTCCTCACATTTTGGCTTGCGAGGCGCTGTGAGCGCTCGGAGCTAGATTCTCTAGCGCGTGCTTGCGAAATATATTCTCTATTTCTCGAGAGGCGTTGCTCATTTTCAGGGGCAGATTCTTCCGTACGGCGTACTCGATCGGCTCTTGTCTGTGATGTCTGCCGAGACAGTTGAGATTTCCTTTTAGGCATGCTCTCAACAAACCACGCACAGACTTGAAAACAATTATGAACAAAGGGAGAGCGACTCGAACACCGTCCGCCTTTACAAAACAAAACAATCGTAATATCGAATAACTCGTGTCGATTATTACGATAGAACGAAGTACGAAACTACGAACATACAAAACAAACGTACAACGAAATTACGATATTTTCGATTATGAGGTATCTATCAACAACAACAACCATGCGAACGAAACAACCGAAACCAATAACCAACTGACATGTAATTTTTAGAACTCCAACTAACGACAACGTGGGCATAATAATTCGAGAGGGTCATCAATCCACGGAAAGTCTTAACACCGCGATTCAGAAAAATGACGTCATTGCAGAACGCCATCTATGGGCAAATAGGTAAAACGTCTGCACAATGAAAGTTATGCTAGGGTCATTTTGCGTTTTAGTAATTTTATATTATCTCCGAAACTTTATGACCAATTGATATACTGTAAATGGCAAATCTTATCTGTATGATGTTCCTGTGATACTGAAATAATTTATTGTCATAAGAATTAATATTTTGTTGCTCAAATAATCAACCAAACGTAACAATGCCGAAAAAAAAATTTTTTAATGCAATAATAGAAGTATAAAAGATAAAATATAAAAGATAGAGATATGGTATCGCTGACTTTTTTGTAGAAATAATTAAGATGAACCAGGTAGCCATACATTCTTTTTAATTTTAAGCAACTGTTTAGGCAGCGCACGCAAATAATTCTGTTTTACGAGGTATTTTTTTCCGACTTGCCAGACAAAAGTTGTGATAGCTCGGTTAATATACATGTTATAGAAACAATTTATAGCCTATAGCACTCAGGAATAATGTAGCTTTCTGCCAGTTAAAATAAAATTAGAATTAGATTATGAGTTCCAGAGATTACCCCCTGCATACAAACTTACAAATTTTACCTCTTTATAATATTAGTATAGATAATACTTAATGTTCATTGAAAAAAAACCCACAAACCACACCTGCATGTTTGAGTTGCTTTCTGAGAACCAATCGAGCTGTTGTTATTCGCTGTTTATTTTTTATTTTTATATACAATACTAATACATATTTAGATAAAAACCGCATAATTCTCTGTCTAATTTAGTGTTATCAGTATTAATAAATTACGTCATTAATATATTGGCAATACTTGGAACAGAATAAGCGGATATCTGATGTACATAGGTACCGGGCAACAATTTATTTAATCTTATAATTATTACCTTTGCTAAGAACGCCAGTGATCTTAACGATCTACCATTTATGGCTTGTTTGTCTATAAATAACTTGTCTATTCTTTAGCCACAGACTCGTTAGCTATTTACTTTTTCTTTTGTAGTTATAAATTGAAATGCTTTATTTTCAACACATAATATTGAACAGAAAAATATATTCTTGGTAATTTTAAGGAAATTAATATGTAAATAGTAATGGTAGAAATTTAATAGTAGTAAAATTAATAGTCTACACTGTTACAGCCGCGGGTCCGTCCGCGATAGTACCACACTCTCGCAGAAAATCGACGTCCGAGTAGTAGCAATTTGTTACTGGGCTTCGTTCGGTGAGCGAGAGAGCCGGATGCCCAATTTTCTGAGGGTGTTTGCGTGTGTTGGGTTTTAGCAATGTTTTTAGTATCACCGAACCTCCTTTTATTTGGGGTGGGTTGCGGTCGGCGCACTCCTCGCACCACTCCGTCCGGGGCGACAGAGGGGCGTAAGCACGCACACCCGCAACCCACCCGAACACCACGTCGCCTTCGTCGTTGGACCGACCACCGGAGCAGGGTTACTTGTCATCAGTGGTCGGCCCGAATCACCGAACCTACTTTTTTTCCTGGCTTTTTTTTGGGGTGGGTCGCCGTCGTCACCGAACCTCCTTGCACGCATTCACACTCCCTTCACTTTCTTCGCGGTAGCAAAGCTCCATGAGCGGCAGCAACACTCACCATCAGGTGTACTGTTTGCTCATTCGCCACCATTGCAATAATACAATATTTATGGACGTTTATATGTGGTAGGACCACACTGTCGACAGTTATCTGTCTACAGCCGCGGGCTGGTCCGTCCGGGGTAGTACCACGCTCTTGCAGAAAATCGACGTCTGAGTAGTAGCAATTTGTTACTGCGCTTCGTTCGGTGAGCGAGAGAGCCGGAAGCCCAACTTTCTGAGGGTGATTGCGTGTGGAGGGTTATGGTAGTGCCTTTGGTATCACCGAGCCTCAATGCACGCATTCACACTCCCTTCACTTTCTTCGCGGTAGGCAGCGGCCTTGTAAAGGTCCATGAGCGGCAGCAACACTTACCATCAGGTGTACTGTTTGCTCATTTGCCACTGCTTGCAATAAAAAAAAAACGTATATTTTCTGCTCAGTGTGGTACTACCCCGGACGGACCTGCCCGCGGCTGTAGACAGACAGCTATCAACAGTGTGGTCCTGCCATTAGCAAATTAACTAAATTGAACTAACGATAGGTTGGATAATAAAGATGATTGGCATGAGACGTAATTAAAAATATATGTATCAATATAAACGAGTCTTCGTCTTAACTTCAATGCTATTAGTAAAATTATAAAATAAGAATTACCTATAACTGTTTTTTTATGAAGAATGACGTGTACCTCGGACTACGGTATTGGCGACGCGCCCGGCGCCTGTACCACTATTTACAAATAACAGAAGTTCAAGTCCACGATGTATTTATACTCTTTATACTAGAATTCACGGATATACTTACTTTATACTAGGATTCAGCTGCGTGGTAGCGGCTTCGAATACTACCAACCCTTGCTTTGCTCGTGGGTGTCGTGAAAGACGACTAAGAGCCCTAGATTGACCCAGACCAACTCCATCTGGTACCATTTGGGTCAACGATTACATTCCCCAGGAGGGTTGACGTCAGGCAGGCGGCCGGTCATAAAAGTCATTGCCGAAACTTTTTGCAATATGTCAAAACAGATGACATATTGCGTCGACCCCAAGTAATTGGGATAAGAGCAAGATGATGATGATGATACTAGAATTCACGGAATCGCACCCGCGTAGTTCCCGTTCCCGTGGAAATACCGGGATATGATAAGTTTCGCCTTATATAGATAGCTACCGGGTAGTAAAACATTACCAAAATCTGTCCAGACGTTTTGATGTTTTCCCCAAACTATCAGACAGACCAAAAAAAAAACTGGTTGATGATGAATCTGTTTATAACATCTATGCAGAAGAAAGAAATTTCGAAATAAAACCCTATACCAACCCGACTGACCAGGCAGCGTGGTATAATAAAATCTGTCCAATTTTCGAGGAGGCCTCGAGGTCAGGACTGGGATATGATGGTCATGAGATGGTCCTGAATGATGGCACATTTTTTTTTATCATTTCGACTACTGTACATTTTCTGTCGTGTAACTAAACTATAACTTATTCAGACATGCAAACCGTTTCGTCGGCAGACAGTCGAGAAAAAAAGCACTGTTTTTTGCTAACGTTTTTTACATGTTTTCGTAATTCGTAAGCACTCAATCTCGCACGCCGCGCGACATTGAAATAAAAATAGTATTTAGAACGCAAGAAATCCATACTAATATTATAAATGCGAAAGTAAGGATGTTTGTTTGTTTGTTTGTAACGCTTTCACGCTTAAACCACCGAACCGATTTCAAAAATTCTTTCACCAATGGAAAGCTATAATATCAGGGAGTAATATAGGCTATATTTTATCCCGGTATTTCCACAGGAACGGGAACTACGCCGCGGGTAATGCGACTGAAACCGAAGCGAAGCGAGGGCGGGTTGCTAGTACTGAATAAATAAGTGATATGCACATTAAGGGTCGAAGCACACTTGACAGGATGACTCGGCAAAGGATTATTGTATAGGAAATAAAATAGTATAGCATTTATTGTCACATAATAATTAATAATTATAATACATGTTTTTAATTAATTTTGACAATAGGGGAATGCTCAGCATTGTGCTGCATAGAAATTATTCAGGGCTGGTTTTCAGCAAACCCCTTTCCTCAAACATATAAGAAAGAAAAAATAACAAAAAGAAAAGAAAAAAGAAAAGGAATAAAAATAACTTACAATAAGAATGATAACAATATAAATAACATTAATGAATTGATTATCAATCTTATTTTCATAACATTAGCACACACATTTCTTTAAATCGTGTATATTGTTGTATGCTCAGCTTGTAAAGAGTGAAATGAAATTTGTGTGCTAGTGGTATGACAATAAGATTCATAATCATTTCCTTTTATAAATATCCTTTGCCGTATGATTAGGCGCTATCCCGTCAAGTGAGCGCCAGCCCCTAGAGAGCTTCTACGTAAATCTCTGTAACCACGGTTTTATAATGCTTTAAATTATTTATTTTTCTATATAAGTAGTGTCGTATCTATTCTTGTATTAAGATTTTTTTTTTAATTTTAATTTGTATAGTTCTTTTATACCCTCTGTGTTTCGTGGCTTCTGTAGTTTAATATTTCCTTTATTTAGATGTTGAAAACACATAATAAGTCATCGATACCAATAATTCTGAGATACAATGAGTTGTAAATAATATGAACGAATATTCTTTTTGTTATTACAAATAATGACCTAGCGACTATCAAACTCGCTAAAGAAAGTTTGCATAACATTGAATTTTCATATTGGTGTCCGTGAACTTGCAAAACATCTCTTAATTAAGATGTTTAGCAAAAAAAAAATATGCTTCGTCTATTGACGACGCAAAGAACCAATCGAATGTATTCATCTTATCTTCAGTGTTTCAACCCAAATAAGTCAGACTGCTGGACTCGCGCCTGCACCACATTGGGAGGGAAATTGACCTATTATCTACCACTACTCGACATCGTAGCAGGGTTCATCCATTTCACCTAGAAACGTTATGGTCTTCAACTGTACGTTTCCAGCGATCATTTCTCCCACGTACGTGCAAGCTTTGGAATGAACTACCTGCTTCTGTGTTTCTCGAGCGCTATGACATGTCCTTCCTTAAACGAAGTTTAAGAAGAGTATTTTCTTCACGGTAGGCAACGGGCTGGCTGTGCCCCTGGTATTGCAAAGGTCCATGTGCGGCAGTATCACTTACCATCAGATGTGCTGCTTGCTCGTTTGACACCGTTGGCAATAAAAGAAAATACTATACCACACTTGTCAGATGCGTGTCAGTCCACTTTCAAGCCGAGTATTCCTTCTCTTGCATAAATATATATGCCTTAGTCGTCTTTTACGACACCCACGCGCAAGATAGGGAGTGGTGAATTGTATTCTTATTCCGTCACCAGACGGACAACCTTCCAACCTCTACGCTGTAATAATATTTTCCCCGATACAATGTAATAAACCTACAGAGACAGTTATAAATTGGCTCGGCAGTTAACTCGCACGTGTTTTTCCATATACTCGGAGTCAGGCACTGCCAAAGTGCGTCATGTGTCTCGTCTCCACTTTATTTATAAATTACCTTGAGACAGACCAACATGTTTCTCAGATCGCTTTGAACGAAATTCATAAGCCGACAAACTAAAAATGGACCCTAGAAATTGATTGTTTATTCAAACATGTCATATTTGATATTTGTGTTACATATACACTTTTACACATGAAATTTACACACGTTGACTTTGACAGATATATCTCACGGGTAACGTTGCTAGGTGTCCCCATGCTTAGGCTATACTTTATCCCGGTATTCATACGGGAACAGCAACTATGCGGCTGAAACCGCGGGCATTCATCATCGCATCATAGCTAGTCTGAAAAAAAGTGAGCCGTCGCTCAGGACGCCTGGCAGATGTGAAACATCGAAATTATTTGTACAAGTATATATGCATAAAAGAATAGATTACGACAGAACTAATATGGCATAAAGTATTGAATAAAATAATACGATTTCCATTATTATTTGAAATATTACACAGCAATAAAATTAATCCACCGCACACTGAATGAATTCTAAACATTTATTTTCATTAGTATACATTATAGATAACAATTTACTTTGAGTTCACTAGATGGCGTTGTACAAAATTTTAAATCGCACCATGGTTTCGTTACAAAAATGTACATATATGTATATCCCGATATTTGTTTAATAGTTAATTTACGGGTTGAGAGCCCTCAGCGCTCACCCACCAGTCCGGGTAAAGTTGTCACAGCCATCTGAGGCTAACAACTAAGTCACACACAAAAAAAAAAATTATAGTTAATCAAGAGGCACCGCGAGGCGTGGCGTTAAACGCCACGCGACCATCGCGGTCACCCTCGCCTATAGATGTTTCACATCAATAATACGATATCAGTAACCGTTTCTGAAAACGATTTAACGTTATTTCTAACATCGATTTCAATATCCAGTTCGGAAAACTTTACTACCGTAATATCACAAATAAGCTACACTTAGTAATAGTCGAGGTATTATTTTGACATGAAAACCAACAAGTTATTTAAAACCATTACACATAGCCGGTAAAGGGAAAAGGCTTAGAATAATAGGTTATAATTCTAAAGGAAAAGGATATTATTGATCAAAACAATATGAAGGTATTAAATGTATTTCTAAGTAAATGATGACATATGAGCGTTTTTGTTAATACCTACATTTTATAAGGCAAAGACACCCATTTGAGTGCCACTAATAATTGCTCAATTAACTAGGCATCTACGCTATGTACAAGGTTGTCGCATATATTTTAATTTATTTAATGTGTTGGAACATATTCTTAAAAATAAATAATACTAATTAACGAGCAACAATATTAAAGCTAAAAAAGGCAGCGGCAACGGTTAATATCTTATCTATACTAATAAATAAAATTGGAGTGTCTGTTTGTAATGTCAAAATAATAGACTTTTTTCATGCTCACACGGTTATTTGCACGACACCTATGCCTAAAATAGCGATTAAAATTTTTTTGTCTCTCTGTTTGTTCCGGGTAATCTTCAAAACGGCTGGACCGATTTCAAAAATTCTTTCACCAATGGAAAGCTATAATATTAGGGCGTAAACTAGACTATATTTTATCCCGGTATTCCCACGGGAACGGGAACTACGCGGGTAAAACGACTAAAACCGAAGCGAAGCGAGGGCGGGTTGCTAGTCTATACCAATAAATAAAATTGGAGGGTCTGTTTGTAATGTCAAAATAATAGACTTTTTCATGCTCACACGGTTATTTTCACGACACCTATGCCTAAAATACAGATTAAAAATTTTTTGTCTGTCTGTCTGTCTGTTTGTTCCGGGTAATCTTCAAAACGGCTGGACCGATTTCAAAATTCTTTCACCAATGGAAAGCTATAATATCAGGGCGTAAACTAGGCTATATTTTATCCCGGTAGTCCCATGGGAACGGGAACTACGCGGGTAAAACGACTAAAACCGAAGCGAAGCGAGGGCGGGTTGCTAGTTCTAAATAAAATCATATACCAAACCGCGAAGGCCAGCGTGGTATAGTAGGTTAAATTCACTCCCTGTGAAACTTACACAATCCAGCTGGACATACCTATATCAGCTGAGATCATGATGATGACATCATCACGTCATCAGGTCATAACATGTCGGGTCATATGCGTCCCACTGCTGGGCTCAAGCCTCCTCCACAATAGGAAGGAAATTGATCTACTATGCCAGGCTGGTCAGACGTGGTTTTATTTCCAGTTTGCCTTCTCTTGCATAGATGTTATATGCATATTGTATCTCTTGATCGGTGGCGTATCTTACTCCGTTACCACATGTAAAATGACGTATTCCAATAGAATTCAAACATTATAATTTCGCCGTATGTTAGAGGAAAATATAAACCAAAACTATTAATTTAAATGTTCAGGCAACCGTGACAACGCGACTGGCGGTCGTGCATAATTACAGGGAAAAAATCAATGGGCACCTGATAACGTTAGTATAAACAAAACGTTAAATTAATATTGAATCAACCTTCACCGCTTCGCTAATCCTGTCACATAAGCATACCTAAACCGATATTGATATTAAAAAATTCTAACACGGTTAGCTAAAGTAGGTACTTTTAAATTTTGCCATTAAGTACTTTTTAATATAAAAAATCCAGAATAAGAACTAAACATAAACTCTATTAAAGTTTTCTATGCGGTGACGGAGTACGAATACAATTCACCCCTGCCTATCTTGCCCGTGGGTGTCATAAAAGACATCTAAGGGATATAACATGCATATAATGTCTATGTAAGAGAAGGAAAATTCGAAATAAAACCCTATATCAAATCGTCGGGCAGCGTGGTATAGTAGGTCAATTTCCCTACTATTGCCCGCGAGGCTCTAGCCCACCAGTGGGATCTATACGAGCTGAAATAAAAAATAATCCAGTTGACTTATCTGTTTTGCTCTTTTAATTTTTAATTTATTTTTCATATGTATACATAGAAGCTGAGAAGTTTGGTGGCGACAATTTTCATCGACTTATGCCAACTTATGCTACCGTCAATTCAACAATAACATTCCCGAGGAGGTTTGACATCAGGCAGGCGGCCAGTCAAAACTGTTGTCAATAACTTTTACAATATGTACAATGAAAGAAGAGTAGATATTGAATCGATGATGATGATGTATATATATCATCATCATCACCATTTCAGCTTATCGCCGTCCACTGCTGGACGTAGGCCTCATGTACGTCACAGAGTGCGGTCCTGCATCATCTGCATCCAACGCCACCCGGGAACTTTCACCAGGTCGTCGATTCACCTAGTGGTGGAGCGTCCTACACTGCGTCGTCCGATATCCCGAATCTTTATTCACCAGCGGTTGTCGGTTCGTCGAGCGATGTGGCCTGCCCATTGCCATTTCAGCGTAAATTGTGGCGTGTGGCTCAGCGTCAAATAAAGAATGTTTTCATTCTTTCTTTTTTTAAGTGAAACTTCTTTATCGGCGTTGGAAAATAATTTACCGTCACATTTTTCGGATACGCGTCACATTTTTTCGTTACGCACCATCTTTTTCTCGTCCCCACCACGGTCGATTCGAATAAAGAGTACTTTCTCCAGTGGAGTAGGGATAGCATGTCGTTTAAGCGGACATAAAGGGATAAAGGCATAAAGGGATAAAGGGATAAGGTGATACTGGGATAAGGGGATAAAGGGATAAATGGATAAGGGAATAAGGGGATAAAGGGACAAAAGGATAAAGGGATAAAGGGACAAAGGCACAAAGGGACAAAGGATATAGAAGTTTCACTTCTGCTATGGGTACTTTGTATACACACTTTCATTTTTTTCTTTACTAAATATGCAGTTAAAAATTTAATACCAGTGACAACCCTATGCAGTCTACATTATTGCTATCAACAACAATAAACGTTTATTAGAACGCAAAATGATCTTAACGGAATTGATCCAACTCCATTCAATTTGCGCGTTGTTACTTTCGAGAAATTTCTACACATACGTCAATCGGCCGTTTTGCATATTGTGTAATTGATGTCTTTATTTTTCTGTTTTAACGTCTTAATATCTATAAAACTACGCCATTTTCGTATATTTTTTAAACTTCTCGCATAATAGGGGACGAGCATATTGCCGGCTGCTGGGTACCATTCCAAACTCCAGACTCTAACTTTAAAGAATTTTATTAAAAAAATCTATACAAAATTTTCCATGTGGTGACGGAGTAAGAAATTAAGAATACAATTCACCGCTCCCTATTTTACCCGTGGATGTCGTAAAAGACGACCAAGAGAAATACTAAAGAGAAGGAAAACCCTATAAAACCAGGTCTGACCAGCATGGTATAGTATGGTATCATTTCCCTCATATTGGGGAGGAGGCTCGAGCCCAGCAGTGGAACGTGTATGAGCTAGACGATACCTATATCCCTTCTGTCTTTTATGATCATTTCACTGTTCTTAGAAGTTTTCTTTTACATATAGGTATATACATATATCTCAATGATAGCTACGAAGGACCTTCACAATTGAAAGGGTTCTCTTCGCGCTATTACCGCCGAATTCTTTAGTCTCGCGTAATAGCGTAATAAATGTCAAGCCGCTAAGCGATTACTGTTCCAAACTACTAGTTAACTGTTAGGAATTTCTCTAAAAACCTGCCGATAACGCCAACAGCACTTGTTTTTCTTTCGGACCATGATTCGAAAGCAATACCACGCGATAGCAGTAATATATTTATATCAATGGAACAACTAGGCGATCATTTCCACATCTTTATTTAAACCATTTCATCATCTCAGCCCATATATGTCCCACTGTTGGGCTCGGGCCTCCTCCATAATGGAAGGGTAATTGACCTACTATACCACGCTGGTCAGACGTGTTGGTATAGGGTTTTATTTCAAGTTTTCCTTCTCTCGCATAGATATTATATGCGTTTTATATCCCTTAGTCGTCTCGTACGATCACCCACGGGTAAGATAGGGGGTGGTGAATTGTATTCTTACTCCGTCACCACACGGAAAGCCATTTATTCTAGGATTTTTTTTAGGAGTGGTAGGACCACACTGTCGACAGTTATCTGTCTACAGCCGCGGGCCGATCCGTCCGGGGCAGTACCACACTCTCGCAGAAAATCGACGTCTGAGTAGTAGCGATTTGTTACTGCGCTTCGTTCGGTGAGCGAGAGAGCCGAAAGCCCAACTTTCTGAGGGTGTTGGCGTGTGGTAGGTTTTGGTGGTGCCCTTGGTATCACCGAGCCTCAATGCACGCATTCACACTCCCTTCACTTTCTTCGCGGTAGGTAGCGGCCTTGTAAAGGTCCAGGAGCGGTAGCAACACTTACCATCAGGTGTACTGTTTGCTCGTTTGCCACCGTTTGCAATATAAAAAAAAAAAAACATGTAAATATTTAAACATATGTATCGTACAAATAACCGTGTGAGTATGAAAAAATCCTATCATTTAGATTAAATTACACTATACGGACACAATTAAAATGGTAACAACTTCTTAAGTTATATAAATAACGTGACCATACGTCCCGTTTTGAATGGGACAGTTCTGTTTTCAGGTTCTCTGTCCCGTCGTCCCCAACTGCAAAAAACATCTCGTTTTGCAAACAAAGCATAAATGATCATATTGTGTTATAAATTACTGATAAGAACGTGTTCCTTTTCTATTTTAAGCCTATAGTTTTGCCTATTCCTACAAGACTTTTCACGTGCCTGTCTTATTTTAGTTTCTACATTTAAAATTTTCATATTTCACCTATTTCTGCAAAAACGGGACCGTTATTCAATCGTCTCGTTTTAACTTAAAATTTATAAAATAGCCTAAAAACTATATCGATTTGTGAAATAACATAATATTTTCATATTGAGCTAGTTACAAGTATTGCAATTTTTATTATATACAGTATGTATTATACAGAGAAAACAATACAAATAATGTGACGTCATAGTCGCAATCATGATACTAACCTGCGCATAATCCCAAGCAAATAATTTTATGAGAAAGGGATAGAAAGTGTCCCCTTAATAACTTTAAAAACTTCCCATTTTAACTATTATTTTTCTTAAAATTGAAATGCTTTATAATAAAATAATCATTTCCACTCATATACGTCTTACCGTTGGGCTCGAACCTCCTCCACAATAGGAGGGAATTGAATTACTGAACCACACTGGTCAAACGTGTCGGTATGGGATTTTATTTACGCTCGTCACAGCCCGCGGTGGGACGCTAGAAGAGGCGGTAAGCCTGGCGACCTATGGCACCGTAGAGGTCGTCAGGCGGATCGAGGCGCTGGGGTTGAGGGTCGCCCTGGACAAGACGGAGGCCCTCTTGTTCCATGGGCGCCTTATGAGCCCTCCCATCGGCGTCTCGATCACCGTCCGCTCGGTTGACATCAGCATCCGGGCCCATATCAGGTACTTGGGCCTGGTGCTCGACGGGCAATGGTGGTTCCGGGAGCATTTCCGCAGGCTCGCTCCACGGCTCGTCGGCGCGGCGTCCGCCCTATCGTAGCTCATGCCGAACGTGGGCGGACCGAGCGCTACGTGCCGACGGCTGTACACGGGGGTCATCCGGTCGATGGCCCTGTACGGCGCACCGGTGTGGGCGGGGTCCTTGACCGTCCGACTTAGGGCCATTCTGTGGCGACCACAGAGGGTCATGGCGGTCAGGGCCATCCGCGGATACCGCACGGTGGCGACGGAGGCAGCGTGCCTATTGGCCGGGACTCCCCCGTGGGACCTGGAGGCGGAGATGCTCGCCGGATTGTATCGGCGGGTGACGGGGGTGCGAGCGGAGGGCGGTGAGATCTCGTTAAGGGAGCTCACCGCCTGGCGCGTCGACGCCCGCCGAGACGTCATTGCCCGTTGGGCAGTCCGGCTGGAGAGGCCTCGGTTCGGGGTGCGAACCGTGGAGGCCTTTCGGCCGGTGCTGATACAGTGGTTGGAAAGGTGGCACGGGGTGCTCTACTTTCGACTAGTGCAGGTGTTGACGGGGCACGGGAGCTTCGCCAAATACCTGCACAGGGTCGTAAGGAGGGAGAGTACACCGTCCTGCCACCACTGCGATTGCGACGAGGACACAGCGCGCCACACGCTCGAGGCCTGCGCGGCTTGGGCAGTGCAGCGCCGTGAACTCGTCGCAATCATCGGTGCCGACCTGACGCTGCCGGCCATCGCTAGGGCAATGGTCGACAGCGTCGGGAATTGGGACGCGGTCGCAGCCTTCTGCGAGACAGTGATCTCGCAGAAGGAGGCGGCGGATCGTCTGCGCGTGGAGCGCAGCCTCGATGAGGAGATCCGCCGCCGGCGACTGGGGCGGCGCAGGCGCAACTACCTGCGCCTCATGCCGCCCTAGCCGAGGCCGCGGGTGACGTGACCGGGGATTAGTCCGTCACCCGCCGAGAGGCCGACCGCGTGAGGAAAGACCGACGTCCTCCCCGAGGGGGGGACGTCGGTCGATGGGAGGGTACCCCACGTAGGGGGTATTCCGTCGGGCCGACCACTGACGACAAGTAAACCTGCTCCGGTGGTCGGCCCAATGACGAAGGCGAGGTGGTTTTCGGGTGGGTTGCGGGAGTTGCGTGCTTAAGCCCCTCTGTCGCCCCGGACGGAGTGGTGCGGAGGCGCGCCGACCGCAGCCCACCCATAAAAAAAAAAAAAAGGGGTTTTATTTCGAGTTTTCCTCCTCTTGCATAGATATTATATGCGTATTTTATCCCTTAGTCGTCTTTTACGACACCGAAGGGCAAGAGGTGAATATTCTTACACCGTCACTAGACGAAAAAATTGTAAAAAAAAATAATTATAATTATAAATTTGATAGTTGTCATATACCCAATTAAGGTATTACTATTAATAACTGGTAAAAGCGTAGGAGTGGCGTTTGTATGCATTCACAAACAACACCAGAACTAAGGAGCAAGATAAAAACTTTATAAAAACAGTTCACGCTTCCGGAGCGCTGGCGCGATAGAGATTTAGTATGGCAATGAAAAATATCCGATTTTATAAACAAAATAAAATTCAGTCTTATTATAAAAGTAATAAAGTACAACCTAACCGCATACAATACTACAGCTGTGTGAATAAAATATGTAGGTAATTAAACTGTTTAAATTTTATATTTATTTACTAATCAATTCAAATTCGCCTGTATGGTGACGCAGTTAAAAATTTATCACCCTTTTTTGTGGTATTGTAAAAAACGATTAAGGGATGTAAACAAATCATCACCATCATCATCATCATCAACAGCTCATACCTATACGTCCCACTGTTGGGTTTGGACCTTCTCGGATATGGGAGGAAAATCGACCTATTATAACCACGCAGGTCATACGTGTTCGTATAGGGGTTTTATTTCGATATTCCTTCTTTTGCATGGATATTATATATATGTTTAATGCCTTAGTCGTCTTTTACGACACCTACAAGCAAGAGAAGGGGTGGTAAACAAATACCATTAGTAAAAGCAGGTAAACTCGAAAGCGCTACACCAACACGTTTGATAAGTACGGTGTAGATCAGGTTCCCTTTCTATTTTAACGAGTCTCATGCTTTCATTATCATCAGCTTATTATAACGTCCACTATTAGACATAAGCATCCACACGAAGGGGGAATAATGTTTTAAATGCTACGCATGGCGCTAAGGGCTCTCAACAACCCGGGCCAATCCGCTTGGATTGGCCCGGGTTGAGAGCCCTTAGCGCTCACCCATATTCCGTGCTGTGAAAGTCATCTGCAACTAACAGCTATACTTACATACACACAAAAAGAAAAGTGAATTGACATTCGCTATTGGTAATTTCTAGAAGAATATTGCTGCCATTTTTCTTGTGCCGCCTTACCGATTGCATTCGTACTTCGTCACACTTCAGCAGACAAATCAAGTTGTAATTTTTAAAGTACATAGTATCTAATCTTGTACGATGGTTAGTGTGATCATATTTTTGTACGTGAAAACGGGACGCTTTAGTAACGGCTCCGTCTTTTTTGTGCCAGAATGGGACGTTTGCAAATATAGGTACATATATTTAAAAAAAAAAGCTATAAAAACAAAGACATGTGAAAAGGATTTTGCAAGAATAAGTAAAACTATGAATTTAAAACTTAAAAAGAAATTAGGAAACGTTGCTGTCAGTATAACAAACAGTCATTTATGCTTAGTTTTCAAAAACAGGCCATTTTTTTACGGCTCAGGTCAATAGTTAAGACAACTTCAGAACGGGAATGTTCCGTTCAAAATAGGACGCATGGTGGTCACATTAACGATGGTACGCATTCCTTCGTGATCGAGCCACTCGCACTTGCCCGCTTTTTTTTTCATTTTCTTAACCAGTTTTCTTTATGAACCTACGATTACACCATTAGTTATGGTTAGAAATTTCGGCGGGAATATGGAAGCACAATGTCCCGCACTTGAATTAATTTTTATTTAGTGTTTTATAGTGTTAACCTGAATGTTTTCTGATATTTTATGTAATACAATACAGTTAAGGCACTGAAGTGTTGTGAATATGATATTATAGTGGTTTACGTATATTTTCATGTTCCACCTCTATTTGGTTATTAGAGCCCAATTAATGATACGACTTGACTTAATGACGCACGATAACTATTAATAAGCTACTCGAAGTGTTAATATGTGAAGAAAATTGTATAAGACTTGGCTGTATGAATGGCTTGGCTGGCTGTATGCTTTGTTGCCTTTGAGCAAATATGGACAAACAGAACTCAAATAATTTTTGTTATTGATTGAAAATAAAATGTCCAATTAGTCTCATCTACTTCCACAAACAGATACGGCCAAAAATTTAACGCCGTCAATCGCGATTATTTACGCCTAATGACACTAATTCGAACCTGCACAAATCTTTGTTTATAAATAACGAAGGCTTGAATTTATGAATTTATATGACAACTGATGATAAGTACACTATTATTTGGATTGCACGGATGGTATAGTGGCCTTAATATCGACCTTCTATGCCGAGTATCGTGGGTTGAATCCCCACGTAAAACTTTTTGCGATTCTCATAATCAAAATTTTGTCAATATTCCTATGAATCTTCCGTGTGACAGACTAAAAATACAATTAACCGGCCAACACCCCCCCCCCCCCTACCCGTGGGTGTCGTAAAAGCCGACTAAGGATTTAAATATATGTAAATTTAATTTAAATTTATGTATAATATTTATGCAAAATAATGAAAAACCAAAATAATACCCTATACCTACACGTACGACCAGCATGGTATTTATATATGGTATTGGTATATATATAACTAACAGCTCATACTCCCTCATATTGTGGAGGAGGCTCGAGCCCAGCAGTGCGACGCAAGTCAATTGAAATAAAAATGAAACTGATACATACTAGCTATTTCTATGCAATTCTGTTCTGTTGAAATATAAAAAAAAATACAAGGATGTCTCACACGAGTCCTCGTTATTACAGGTATTTATATCTACACGATACAGAATTATTTATTAAATTTTGAACCACGTTTTGGTACAAATTTATTGCAAAGAAAAGTGTTTATCAAACATAACCGCCATAAAATCCGTAAAAATAGTTTTATTTATAATGTGTAATACTCGCGTAAACAAAAGTAATTAAAAAAAAGGAATTCGCTTAGAAATCGATCGCAGCGCCACCTACCGCGTCCGATTATTAATCTAAACCATTCTTGAATCCACCTGAACACACACAAAAGAGTTTAAGAGGAGTTCTGTTAATACGGATAGAAGAATTATGATACAGTAATAACTCGGACTTACGCGATAGGTGGGACCGAGCGATAATCGCGTAAGTCGAATTCGCGTAAGTCAGGATTTAATTTTGCTTATATTAAGTGTACAAAAAAAATAAAAAAATTAACGTGTGTACAAAGTACGCATAGCAGAAGTGAAACTTCTTTATCCTTTGTCCCGTTGTTCCTTTGTCTCTTTGTCCCTTATCCCTTAATCCCTTTATCCCCTTTATCCCTTTATCCTCTTATCCCCTTATCACCTTATCCCTTTATCACTTTATACCTTTATGCCTTTATCCCTTTATACATTTATCTCTTTATGTCCGCTTAAACGACATGCTATCCCTACTCCACTGGAGAAAGTACTCTTTATTCGAATCGACCGTAGTGAGGACGAGAAAAAGATGGCGCGTAACGAAAAAATGTGACGCGTAACCGAAAAATGTGACGGTAAATTTTTTCCAACGCCGATAAAGAAGTTTCACTTCAAAAATTATTTGGACATAGTCCAAAGACAATATTACAAGTTTTAAAAAATATGGTCAATATGTTAGATAAAAAATAATTTAAATATGAATAAAAAAGTAAACCTAATGCCTGATCACTCGAAGAAAAAACCGCGTATCTTTGAATTCGCGTAAAACGGGTCGAAGTATTACTGTATATGTAAAGATTAGACTCAATACATATTGGCAATAGATACCATTTAATTGTTCTATTGGTAGGTGCGGTGGCCTATAAAATAAACACTGTAGGTAATAGCCTTGTACTAATGGATAGCCATTATTATTGATCACATAAAACCTCACGTGATAAGCAAATAGATTATTTCTATGTATAGGTAAATATTACATTGCCCGTGAGTCTTGTAAAAACGCCTGAGAGCTTAACATAGACCTAAATTAACTGTATTTTTTTCCGTGTGGTGATGGAGTAAGAATACAATTCACCACCCCCTTTCTTGACGGGTGTCGTAAAAGACGACGAAGGGATATAATATAACATTTATGCAAGAGAAGGAAAACTCGAAATAAAACTCTATATACCAACACGTCTGACTAGCGTGGAGTAGTAGGTCAAATTCCCATCGTAGAGGAGGCTCGAGGCCAACATTGGGACGTAAATGAGCTGTGACGAACTGTATTTGATCCCGTCAGGTCAACATTTACATTCCCAGTCAGGTGACCAGTCGTAAAACTATTAGGATTATTCCGTTTTGAAGATTACCCAGAACAAAAAGTCAGATAGGCAAAATAAAAGTTAAACTGGTTTTTATTTTAGGCATAGGTATCGTGCAAATAACCATGCGAGCATGAAAAAATCCTACAATTTTGACATTAGAAACAGACACTTCATTTGTATAGATGTATAGATTCGCTAATAAGCCAGTAGATAAGAGAATTTCCCCATGAAGTGCTGTAGTACAGCACCACAGATTTAGCTTAGCTTGACTTCAGGAGGATGGAAATGAAATCCAGCTCTTCCTGTTTTTTCTTTTCTAATTAAACTTGTTGCGAGGCCCAAGACAATTAAAAGCGTTTCGAGAGACTGCCTGAGGGTCTAATCTCGGTGTCTATTAAGGATACCATTGTGGATTCTGGCTGACTGGAGTTACATTGTTAGGAATGTGTGGTGGGGAATGGACCTAATAAAAAAAAGATGTATATGAGATTCAAATAATATCAAATTACAACACAAATGATTTCCGATGTTTACGTGAATATTATACATTATAAATAAAACTATTTTTACGGATTTTACGATTTTTATGATGATGATGAATAGACACACTCAAATTAAAAAAAAACATTCAAAACATGTACCATATAAGCATCTTCTAAAAAAATATTTTACAGATTTTTTCGCATTTATATTTGATTTTTGATCGCCCGACGTTTCGACCATTATTCAGCATTCATGGTTACGGGCGGGCTTAAATATCTCACGTCCAACAAATCAATGTTATTACAGATAAATTATTAATAAAACAGGTAATAACGATGACTTGTTGGACGTGAGACATCTTAGTCCACTCGTGACCACGCTGAAATGTATTCGAAACGTCGAGCAATCAAAAAATCAAATACAAACGCTATAAAATCCGTAAAAATAGTTTAATTTATAATGTGTAAAACTCGCGTAAACATCAGAAATAATTAGTGTTGTAATTTGTTATTATTTAAATCTATATCTTTTTTATTTGGACTAATCCCAACCCACATTCTTGTAAGCCAGATTTTCAACTCCTGTAAGCTAGAATCCACAATGGTCTCCGTATAAGCGATTACAACATTATCCAAGATGTATTTCTTGTTACAAACGCAGTTTTAGCTTACACGTCATAAAACATGCACAGAAACCAGTATGGTTGTACTAAACGTAAACAGAATACTAAGAACTGTGAACCAAGGACTTCGTCTGGTACTTTTCCATTAGTTGTTTCGTCATACGAGATATAAGGTCAACAACCTTAACATGCAATACTTGAACATTGCATTTTAAATTAATAATAAATCAAAATATTTTCCGTGTGGTGACGGAGTAAGAATATAATTCACCACCCCCTATCTTACCCATGGGTGTCCTAAAAGACGACTAAAAGATATATCTATACCAATAAATAAAATCGGAGTGTCTGTTTGTAATGTCAAAATAATAGGCCCTTTTCATGCTCACACGGTTATTTGCACTATACATATGCCTAAAAATCACCTTATATTTTTTTGTCTGTCTGTCTGTTTGTTCCGGGTAATCTTCAAAACAGCTGGACCGATTTCAAAAATTCTTTCACCAATGGAAAGCTATATATATATCAAGGAGTAACTTAGGCTATATTTTATCCACCGACGTCCTCCCCGAGGGGAGGACCTCGGTCGATGGGAGGGTACTCCACGTAGGGGGTATTCCGTCGGGCCGACCACTGATGACAAGTAACCCTGCTCCGGTGGTCGGTCCAACGACGAAGGCGACGTGGTTTTCGAGTGGGTTGCGGGTGTTGCGTGCTAACGCCCCTCTGTCGCCCCGGACGGAGTGGTGCGAGGAGCGCGCCGACCGCAGCCCACCAAAAAAAAAAAGGGCTATATTTTATCCTGGTATTCCCACGGGATTGGGAACCACGTGGGTAAGACCACTGAAACCGAAGCGAAGCGAGGGCGGGTTGCTAGTTATACAATGGTTACTCAATATAGGACCATTCTTTAACAAATTGCTTAGCTTCTAAATTTTTAATAGAGAATCCTGCAGCGAGGAACTTAATCCTTGTATTGCATGGGACTTTACAAATATACAATTTATGATTTCTGATGTTTACGCTAATATTACACATCCTTACTTCCTTACTAATATTATAAATGCGAAAGTAAGTTTGTTTATTTGGTTGTTTGTTTGTTACGCTTTCACGCTTAAACCATCTATCCAATTTCAAAAATTCTTTCACCAATGGAAAGCTATAATATCAGGGAGTAACATAGGCTATATTTTATCCCGGTATTCCCACGGAACCCGGCACTACGCGTGTAATGCGACTGGGACCGAAGCGAAACGGGGGCGGGTTGTTAGTAATATTATAAATGCGAAAGTAAGTTTGTTTGGTACGCTTTCACGCTTAAACCACCAATCCGATTTCAAAAATTCTTTTACCAATGGAAAGCTATAATATCGGGAAGTAACATAGGCTATGTTTTATCCCGATATTCTCACGGGAACGAGAACTACGCGTGGAAGACGACTGAAACCGAAGCGAAGCGAGGACGGGTTGCTAGTTGTAAATAAAACTACTATCGTTCATTTACTTCATGGTCAGGGCCGGATTGTACGCCCGTGACCATGAATACTGCAGTGTTCGAAACGTACTCAAACGTAATCAAAAACCAAAATATACAAACGCGGTAAAATCCTTAAAGTAGTTTTATTTACAAACTATACAATTACTGCACACAAATTACACTCTGAGATCAACAATTTGTGAATCGTACAAAGTATTGTCGAAACCACGATACCGTGCAGGCTCTGGAATGAACTACCTGCTGCTGTGTTTGCCGTTTCCTTCTCTCCTCTGATTCCTAGCCGAGCCACCCAGCTCGGTTACACGGACGGCTCACAACCGTATCTGATTCTTGTTACCCCCCCGTGGGGCGACCTTGTCACCAGCGCAAGCTTGCGAGTGCAGGAGCCAGTGGGACGTCTCATCGTGGGGGTGAAGAGTATAACAACCTCAGATCACTGAAGAAATGGCAGATCACCGGCACACTCCCTTCGTTAGTGTCACTGCTGCGTCGCTGGTCGCCCGGAGCTGGACCTCCCCCGGGGCTACCGGGGGTCTCATCTGGCTCGAGCTGACCGCCGCGGCAGTGTGAAGAGCGAAGGGAGGCCGGACATCAACTCCATGACCAGCCACTATTTAGTGGCCGTGCAGATCGCACAAACAGAGGGCAACGCCCTGATTTTGTTTTCGGCGCCCCTTACGGGACGCCGAGGAAAGTACACTTGGCGTGTTTCCCGAACGCTTTGACATGTCCTTCTTTACACGAGGTTTAAGAAGAGTATTTTCTTTACGGTAGGCAACGGCCTGGCTGTGCCGTTGGTATTGCAAAAGTCCATGTGCGGCATTATTACTTACTATGAGGCGTGCTACCTGCTCGTTTGCCACCATCGGTAATAAAAAAAAAATGGGATGGTAGATCGGTATCTTGACCACAACGATATCTGTGCGATCACATTCTCAGTTTATCATCATCTCATCATCTCAGCCCATATACGTCCCACTGTTGGGCTCGGGCCTCCTCTATAATGGAAGGGTAATTGACCTACTATACCACGCTGGTCAGACGTGTTGGTATAGGGTTTTATTTCGAGTTTTCTTTCTCTCGCATAGATGTTATATGCGTTTTATATCCCTTAGTCGTCTCGTACGGTCACCCACGGGTAACATAGGGGGTGGTGAATTCTTACTCCGTCACCACACGGATGAGTTTCAGTTTATCAAAGGATAGTATTATTATTTGTACAGCATTTATCATACAATATTTGACCTGAATAGTTTGTTAACTACCACTTACAATACATTATCATAATCTTTATAATTCTAACTAGCAACCCGCCCTCACTTCGCTTCGGTTTTAGTCGTTTTATCCGCGTAGTGCCCGTTCCCGTGGGAATACCAGGATAAAATATAGCCTAGTTTACGCGCTGATATTATAGCTTTCCATTGGTGAAAGAATTTTTGAAGTCGGTCCAGCCGTTTTGAAGATTACCCGGAACAAACTAACAGACAGACAGACAAAAATTTTTTAATCTATATTTTAGGCATAGGTGTCGTGCAAATAACCGTGTGAGCATGAAAAAAGCCTATTATTTTGACATTACAAACAGACACTCCAATTTTATTTATTGGTATAGATAGCGTCTGCTCGCGACTTCGTCTGCGTGGTATAGATACTTTGAGCTAACGCTAACCTAAGACTGTTCACGTAGAAGGTGAATATATTTTTTAATAATACGTTTCTATTCATTCCGTGTGGTGACAATTTTGCCGTTTACGCAGCGGAAACTCTCAAAAGGAAAAAAAAATATTTTGAAACATTCTTCAATGGTGCTCCGCTCCTGTTAGTCTTAACCTGATGATATATAGTCTATAGTCTACCTCGATAAATGGGCTATCAAACACTGAAAGAATTTTTCAAATCGGACCAGTAGTTCCTGAGATTGGCACGTTCAAACAAAGAAACTCTTCAGCTTTATATCTATACCAATAAATAAAATTGGAGTGTCTGTTTGTAATGTCAAAATAATAGACTTTTTTCATACTCGCACGGTTATTTGCACGACACCTATGCCTAAAATAGCAATTAAAAAATTTTTGTCTGTCTGTCTGTCTGTTTGTTCCGGGTAATCTTCAAAACAACTGGACCGATTTCAAAAATTCTTTCACCAATAGAAAGCTATAATATCAGGGCGTAAACTAGGCTATATTTTATCCCGGTATTCCCACGGGAACGGGAACTACACGGGTAAAACGACTATAACCTATAACCGAAGCGAAGCGGGGGCGGGTTGCTAGTGTTAAATAAAATAAATGTTTGTATAGTGATAAATGATAATATAAAGAGTTCCAAAACAAATGTTGTCAAGTCCTTTTATCTATGGCTGTCAATTTATTTTCAATATGAAAACAAATGATTTGTTTTCGTCTCACAAATGTCGTAAGTATGATTGACGAGTTGAAATGTTATTTAAGATACTTGTATGTTTATTATCGTATATATGTGACTGTACAAAAAAACCACTCCCCATCTTGCCCGTGGATGTCGTAAAAGACGGCTAAGGGATACAGGTGACCGGACCGGGTTCTTTAGTCCAGCACACGCAGAGAGGCTGCCCGCGCGACGGCGACCGATGTCCCGGAACAGGGACGTCGAGAGGCGAGCGTACCCGAAAGGGTATTCCGTCGGACTGACAACTGAAGACAAGGAACTCAGCACTGGTGGTCGGCCCAACGACGTAGGCGACGTGGGTACGGGTGTGTTATGGGCGCGCGCTCTATCTTTCCGTCACCCCGGACAAAATGGACGGCGAGTGCGTTTATCATAGCCCACTCATAAAAAAGGGATATAATATGTATTTAACATCTATGGAATCTATGGCAAATTGACCTACTTACACCAACGCTGGTTAGAAGGTTTTATTTAAATGTTGCCTTCTCTTGGATGGATGTTATGCGCATGTTAATCTTAATCATCTTTTAGGACACGGACGGGCAGGAAAGGGGTTGGTAAATCGTATTCTCACTCCACCACAAGGAAACTTTTTAAAGAAAGTATAAACTACTTTTTAAGGAAACTTAAAACATCAGCTATAATTAGCAATAATCTATCCACCAAAGGCAGCGATTATAACTTTAATCCTGTTTAGAGAAGCCTTTGCTTGGCAACGGACGTCATTGGGCATATGGAATTATGGATGCATTAAATTATTGCAAATCTAAATCCTAGCTGTGTAAAAAATTTCGAAGCTTTGGTTTAGGCAGTTTTGGAATGGAACTTAGATTTTTTCACGGCATCTTTCACTTAGCAGAGGCTGCCGCTGACCACCCGCGTAGTTCTCGTCCCTATGGGGATACCGCGATAAAATAGTCTAAGTTATCCCTTAACTAAAATTTAAAGTGGAGGCAGCTGACACCCTGGCTGACATACTTTAAATACTTATACTACTAATACTTTACTTAAATACCTAGGATACTTTTATCCCGGTAGCAGTTCCTTGAGATAATAGTCCAAGTTTTTACTCAATTAAGCATAATTCGCTGAACGGATTTGAATAAAATTTAAACTAAATGACTTATCCAAAGTCAGATTTTATTACGCGAGCGAGGCCGCGGACAGAAACTACATACTATTTTAAAATTAATTTTACGGATTTTATTGCATTAATTTATAATTTTTCAACGTTTCGAATACGTTACTGTGTTCATGGTGACGTGAGGCCATTCTGTGTGCTTACACGTCCAGTGTAAATAAAGAGTTGGAAACATCGGGAAATATAAAATAAAATGCGTAAAAATAATTTTATTTGAAGAATGATATTATATTGAATACAACGAATTCCATGCTAAGTATAAAATGGAATAATGTATGCCATTATAGACATTATTTCCAATGCATCGTTGTTCTTCGAACAGCTGGAAGCTATACAAGTGTTTACATAATATTCCAACAATCTATTTAGTCGGTATGACGGTAATGGTTTCAAATGTTTATGTACAACATATGAACTGTTGAATGATTGCACAAAAGGCGCAGTAGTTTAAGACGTGAATTCCAGTGCCTTGGGTAGTGAGTTCGAACAAAGCAAACAATTCTTTACGCGATCCAATGTAATTACAATAATATTTCCTAGCTTTTTTTGGGCGGATTATTCCGTCCGGGAGGACGAGAGTTACACGATAATTCGCTATTGGGTCGGTCATAGTTGTTTCCAGTTTGAGAGTTATTTGTCTTTCTTAATAGAATTTTTATGGATATTTTTTTTTTGTTTGTGGTGACGGAGTAAGAATGTAATTATCAAGCCCTTGTGTTGCCCGTGGTTGTCGTAAAAGACGAGCAAGTACAGACAATATCCTTGTCCGTGGGTGGTGAAAACCATTATTCCGATGCCACAAGGCAAATTAATAAAAACGATATTTATATACGCCCTCAAGAAACTATAAGTACTTTTTTGGCGTAAAAAGAATCTTATCCTTTGCGTTATCCTACGTTTGTACAAAAAACTAGAAAAAAAAATTGCAAAAAAAAAGTTTGAATACATTGAAAGTTTCGTTATAACGTATTACCTAGTTTCGTATTATCATTTATGACAATGTGCGCTCGAATAGTAAAAAATGTTGCCTAGCCAACTTCAGAGTGTCAGTTTTTCAAGACGGTGTGCGCGTACATCGTAAATATTTACTCTATTCTTTCCCTAAAGCGCTTAAATAAGTACAACTTCAATAAACCGCAAGTGATAACTAATTAAATATGAATTAGTGTATATACAAATGCGCCAAAGACCTATTTCTGGAAGCATATCATCTAAAACTGTTGCCAAAGGTAAACATTTAAACGCATTTGCGTCATGTTTAACGCGAGTTTTGACCATAATTCATGTGTTCTGCGGTTGAATGTGATGTGAATGGCCATGATTAACTTAGACGTAATATTTTGTATTTATTCTTCTTGTCGTAACGTTAGTAATAAATATCTATCAGAGATGTTCAAGATGGCCCGGAAGGTTTTGAATTATATAAATAACTAGCAACCCGCCCTCGCTTCGCTTCGGTTATAGTCGTTTTACCCGCGTAGTTCCCGTTCCCGAAGGAATACCGGGATAAAATATAGCCTAGTTTACGCCCTGATATTATACCAAATTAATACCAAACATTATCATCATTATTATTTCAGCTCACATACGTCTCAGTGCTGGGCTCGAGCCTCCTCCACAATAGGAAAGCAGTTGACCTTACCATACCATGTTAGTCAAACAGGTTGGTGTAGGGTTTTGTTTAAATTTTTCCTTTTCTTATATAAAATATATTACAACCCTAATAGGATTATTATATTATAAAGTAGCAACCCGCCCTCGCTTCGCTTCAGTTTCAGTGGTCTTTCCTGCGTAGTGCCCGTTCCCGTGGGAATACGGGGATAAAATATAGCCTAGTTTACGCCCTGGTATTATAGCTTTCCATTGGTGAAAGAATTTTTGAAATTGGTCCAGCCGTTTTGAAGATTACCCAGAACAAACAGACAGACAGACAGACAAAAAAATATAAAGTGTATTTTAGGCATATGTATAGTGCAAACTAGCAACCCGCCCTCGCTTCGCTTCGGTTATAGGTTATAGGTTATAGTCGTTTTACCCGCGTAGTTCCCGTTCCCGTGGGAATACCGAGATAAAATATAGCCTAGTTTAGGCCCTGATATTATAGCTTTCCATTGGTGAAAGAATTTTTTAAATCGGTCCAGCCGTTTTGAAGATTACCCGGAACAAACAGACAGACAGACAGACGACAAAAAAATATAAAGTGTATTTTAGGCATATGTATAATGTATAATGCAAATAACCGTGTGAGCATGAAATAAGCCCATTATTTTGGCATTACAAACAGACACTCCAATTTTATTTATTGGTATAGAGAACAACAACTATACAAAAAGAGGAACATACAATTTGTTCAATCCATTTAAGAGAATTACGGGCACATACCGTCATATCAAAATAACCTTAAGATCAGTTACTTCATTGAAGTTTCACTTCATTCCTCTGTACCGTGTAATGTATTATCGCTAATTCATAACCGCCTGCTCTTGGAAAACATACAACTTTCTTACAGGTTTACATTTGCATCAAAACATCGTGGAATTCTTTAGAGAAATTTTATACGTTTTTCGTAAATATTCTATACAGCCGTGTCATAACACATTAAGAATTTTTACACAAATCTGTACCGCCAAAGGAATTTTTTAAACCGACTTCATAAGTTTGTCTTTAGTTCGACTGTATAATTTTTTATACGTTTGATAAGCGAGTTAAAATATATATATTCAAAGAAATATACTCCTTCTCAGTGTAGTGATGGAATAAGAATACAATTCACCACTCACTGTTGCCCACGGGTGTCGTAAAGAATGACTAAAGGATAACTTAATATGCATGTTAGCGCCGGTTCGAGTTGTCACTGACGCGGACGTCTTGAAGTTGACCTAGATCCATGACAAACTCTTGGTCATCTTTTACGACACCCACGAGCAATTCAAGGATTACACGTATTCGTAGCCGCGTCACAAAACTTGTATCAGAAGATAGCCTGTCAAAAAGAAAAGCAAAAAAGCGATCTGTTACATAATAAATTCTCTTTTTTTTTCATTTTGCCGCGTCTTTCGATTTATACTCTACTAGCAACCCGCCCTCGCTTCGCTTCGGTTTTAGTCGTTTTACCTGCGTAATTCCCATTCCCATGGGAATACCGGGATAAAATATAGCTTAATTTACGCCCTGATATTATAGCTTTCCATTGGTGAAAGAATTTTTGAAATCGGTCCAGCCGTTTTGAAGATTACCCGGAACAAACAGACAGACAGACAAAAATTTTTTAATCTGTATTTTAGGCATATGTATAGTGCAAATAACCGTGTGAGCATGAAAAAAGCCTATTATTTTGACATTACAAAAAGACACCCCAATTTTATTTATTGGTATAGATGTATGTATTAAAAAAGAACTGTCTTACCGGCACACGATTTGTGTCATTTGACGCATAGATTTACAGAGTAGCTGCTTCGCCGCATGATGACAGTGGCTTTCTATATTTAGTTCCAATGCAACTATTACAAATTAAAAAAAAATGTGAGCTTTTTAAAATTCGAACAGTACGAAATATCCCTGAACTATTTACTCATACACATCAAGAGTTTGAAACGAATTTAGAGGACTTTTTTAAAAACAAATTTGTTCCTTGGACTAAGGAACAAATCCTGCGAAAGACTATAAACAGACAAATAATGGACACAAATAAAACCTGGAGACGGAAGAACCATATGTGAATAGCACAAACTGTCCTACGCGGTTAGAATAGTTTTAATGGTATTAAAAGCCTTTGTCATCATCTCGGCTCATATATTTACATACGTACCACTGCTAGGCCTGATCACCTCCATAATAGGAGGGGTATTGACCTTTATAGGTCACTAATACCACGCTAGTTAGACGAGTCGGTTGATAGACGTTATATGCATATTATATCCCTTAGTCGTCTTTTACAACATCCACGTGCAAGATAGGGAGTGGTGAATAGTATTGACGTGACAACGTCTTATGATTCGATAGAGCCGGCTGCACGCACGAAAGAAACATGACTCATGCGGCGTTACCTCGCTCTGAGGCGTTCCATTTAAGGCTTGAAGTGCAAGCGAGAGCGCGGAACGAGCGACAAAGAGGCACAATCGGCCACCGCGTTCGGCAACGTTCGACATCTGTCTCTCTCCTACTTGAGTGAGCGATGCGTCCGCGTGGACAGCTGCTATACAATAATACATTTACATGTCTTCGTCAAGTATGAAGTGCAATGAAAAGTGAATGTGGTGTCAATTGTTTATAGCAACGATAATTGCGGCGATAAAGGTAATGATTCTTTCGATATCTATACCAATAAATAAAATTGAAGTGTCTGTTTGTAATGTCAAAATAATAGGCTTTTTTCATGCTCACACGGTTATTTGCACGACACCTATGCCTAAAATAGCAATTAAAAATTTTTTGTCTGTCTGTCTGTTTGTTCCGGGTAATCTTCAAAACGGCTGGACCGATTTCAAAAATTCTTTCACCAATGAAAAACTATAATATCAGGGCGTAAACTAGGCTATATTTTATCCCGGTATTCCAACGGCAACTACGCGGGTAAAACGACTATAACCTATAACCGAAGCGAATCGAGGGCGGGTTGCTAGTTAAATATATGTTCAGTGATGTATTGTCGAATATTCGACGATGTTGACGTTGTCACGTTCAACTATCTTCAGTAAACCGACTTTACAGACAACCGATTTTTTTTACTGTGTCACCACACGCAAAAGGGAACATATTAGCAGGATTAAAACATTAAAAGTATCATATGTGTTAATCCAGAAAATGGTCTATCTGTGTGTAAATTTTCATTCAAATCTCTTCAACGGTTTACGTGATTTAGTAACAAACAAATAATCCTTATCCTTGAGCCTTTATCATTCACATTAATATTTGGAAATATAAACGTTGGACCTAAAATTGGAATAATAACATTATAACAATTATTTATACAAGGGACAAAATGATGTTCATTTTTTTTTTATTTGTATTAATCGCAACTGACATTTGTATCATGTGAGCCAGGATCGACAATGGTCTCCATAAACAACACCGAGATTTGACCTTTAAAAATCCCAGAAAACGCTAAACAAAATTAATTACAACAAATCCAGGAACAGTTATAAAAATTCAATTTTCCTAATATGCAAATCTGAAACATGAAACTAAATTGGATAATACGTCAATAGATAAAAGAATGTATCTATAATTTCGAAAAGCGCAGCAGTATTGGCTCACGGATAGGTCTCCGCATGGTGCCGAAATAAGAATACAATTCAACACCCTCCTTTCTTGCCGGTGGGTGTCGTAAAAGACGTCTGAGGGATTAAATATGCATAGGTATAACATGTATGCAAGAGAAGAATAACTCGAAATAAAAGCCTATACCAACTCGTCTGACCAGCGTGGTATAGAAAGTCAACTTTCCTCCTATTATGGAGGAGGCTCGGGCCTAACATTTATATAGCGCCAAGGTTTGTTCTTTGATTGCCTTAAAAAACTCTAATCACAGACTGCCGACAAATTCTAAATATACAAACAAATCACCAGACCCCAGCTGTCGATGACGTAAGCGGCAAAAATAAACTCACAATACGAGAAACTGTTAAAACAAGGTATTTTATAAATACAAACAAATCGCTTTGCCATTGAAGTCTAGCAATACAATTGCGTTGCTTATAATTTAGACAAGGCACAAAACTACTATACTGAATGTAATAAAAAAAGTAATCTATACTCTATACCAATAAATAAAATTGGAGTGTCTGTTTGTAATGTCAAAATAATAGGCTTTTTTCATGCTCACACGGTTATTTGCACGACACCTATGCCTAAAATAGCAATTAAAAAATTTTTGTGTCTGTCTGTCTGTTTGTTCCGGGTAATCTTCAAAACGGCTGGACCGATTTCAAAAATTCTTTCACCAATGAAAAGCTATAATATCAGGGCGTAAACTAGGCTATATTTTATCCCGGTATTCCTTTTCCTTTTGACTGCACAGATGGCGTAGTGGTTAAGGGTGGGTTATGGGCCCGCGCGCCGTCCTTTCGTCGCTAAAAAAATAGGCTTTTATTTCTCGAATGTTCCTTCTCTTGCATAGAGATTGATTGACTGATGATTGATTGATTGACTGCACAGATGGCGTAGTGGTTAAGATAGCGACCTACAGCGCCAGTGTCGGGGGTTCGAATCCCACGCGGGAAAACATTTTGTGCGATCCACAAATTGTTGTTCTGAGTCTGGATGTAATTTGTGTCCGTTAATTGTATGTTTGTAAAGTCCCCCGCAATACAAGGATTATTTCCTTAGTGCAGGGTGTTGTCTTAAATAAATAAAAAAATAAAAAATAAAATTCCCACGGGAACACGAACTACGCGGGTAAAACGACTAAAACCAAAGCGAAGCGAGGGCGGGTTGCTAGTTAAAAATACAATTCACCCCTCTCTTTTAGGGGTTATAAGCTGATAGCATCTATGCAAACAAAACCCTATAGTAACACTTCTGACCAGTTAAGTATAGTAGGTTAATTGCCCTTACGTTGTAGGCACACTTTCCACTAAGGGGTGTTCGCTAACTATAACTTTGCCCGAAATACAGTTTTGTCTTAATTTTGCCGCATACGAAAGCCTCTATCGTTTTCTTTTATTTCATTGCCTATAATGCCAATCGAGCATGCAACACACCTTTGCAATACCAGGGACACAGGTAGGCCGTTGCCTACCATGAAGAAAATACTCTTCTTAAACCTCATTTAAAGAAGGACATGTCATAGCGCTCGGGAAACACAGCAGCAGGTAGATCATTCCAGACATTGCACGTACGTGGAAGAAGTCAAATTGCACCAAGCATTGAATATATATAGGTTCAGAAGAAGATTAACCATCTCAAATTAAAAGGGAAAGAGAAAGATAGACACGAATAGAATAAACAATTCTCACTTCCGGACAATGGCGGCTACATCTCAAAAACTAATAGGAAATAATTTAAATTTAACATTAATAAAAATCGTAATTGTAAATACAGCATATAAAAAGGACATCCGTCTCGTTTGACCTTCAAGAACATCAAAAACCAGTTACGTTTTTAAAATAACTTTTTCGCCTTGTTAGCTCCAGTGTAATTCGCAATAATATTTGCATACATTGGTAGTATAATTCGTCGATACGTATACACATATCCACTGGAAACAGTCATTATAAAAGTTCTACGTATCATTAATTTTACATAGAAATTTATTTTCCACTACCACGAAATTGGTTAAGAGATCAAATTGTCTCCATAACCTTAAGATATAAACCCAAAGTTTCATTCATTCATTTCGGCTCATATACGTCCCACTGCTGAACTCGAGCCTCCTCCGTTATAGGAGGGCTATTGACCTACTTTACCGCGCTGGTCAGACGGATTGGCATAGGGTTTTATTTCGAGTTTTCTTTCTCTTGCATAGACGTTATATGCATATTATATCCCTTAGTCGTCTCTTACGACATCCACAGATAAGAAAGGAAGCGCTGAATTGTATTTTTACTCCGTCACCAGACGGTTAAGTTTATTAGAGGCATATATTATTCCAATAAACATCCAAGGGAAGGATCCCTTACATACTAATATACATATATAGGGTAACATGTCTCTTCTCTGGAAACAGGTTAAAGAAGAGCGTAAGATAACTGCTATGGAAATTTTACATTTTGGTCTGAAATAAAGGCAATAAAAAATATAAACACCGGATCGGAATACCATCACAAACTCAGAAGACCCGTCAAAGCCTACCCGGCCGGATACGCGTCATATACGCAAAGATGAAAACTTGAAATGTCCGTGCACCGCACAGAGGAACTAACGAACATAAGAAAATAATGGAATGCAATAATGTCCTATGTCATTCCCCTGATCAGCGTAATAAAATTAGGTCACTTTCCTGTATTTCCTGTATTGTAAATAAAACTATTTTACGAATTTTATCGCATTTGATTTTTGATTGTCCGACGTTTCGAACACTTTACAGCGTTCATTGTCACGGGCGAACTAAGATGTCTCACGTCCAAAAAGTCATCGTTATTACAGAGATTTATGATGTAGATGTATATATACTGGTCTAAGACAAATGCTCAACTGACTGGTCATATAGAAATAAAAACTTATATATCAAAAATTGGACCAATTGCTGTCCAAACGACGTCAGGTATTGACGTTGTCGCCGATGAGCCAGTTGAGATGTGAACGTGTGCCAAGTTCAAAAACAATTTTATAAATGACAGCTATAAAAATATAACTTGCGTAAATTTATATCAAAGAATGTTTGTTACTTTCGTTGATATTGTAATAATATATCAATGTCAATGAACTCAATACGCCTGTCAAAATCACTAAAAAGCTTAGAATAATAATGTATAGAAGTTAGTGTCGGTACTTAAGCGATCAAAAATGTGAAGCCAAAAATACTACATGCGTGCATTTACACATATACACCCGTGTGTATGTACACCACTATAGAATAGAGTTGCCTTGCGTACGCAGTAACCTTATACACTACGGAACGGTCCGACATAGGGCTCCAGTTGGCTCCAATTTAAATGCTTCATTTTATGTGCACGGAGTTACCGTCTATGAGTTATTATTCTAATTGTAAGCTGAAAAAATGTGAAAATTTAAAATATTTTTTTAGGTTGTTTTTTTTTATTTAACCTTTGAAGGCTAATTGCATAAGTGTAATGGCTTTCCGTGTGTTAATGGAGTAAGAATACAATTCACTACACCCTCTCTTGCCCGTGGATGTCGTATAAGACGACTATGGGATATAATGTGCACAGAACATCTGTGCAAGAGAAGGAAAACTCGAAATGAAACTCTATACCAACATGCCTGACCAGCATGGTATAGTGGGTCAAATTCCCTCCCATTGTGGAGGAGGCCCGAGCCCAACAGTGGGACGTATGTGAGCTGCGATGATGATGATGAATGAAATTATACTGTCGAAGCTTTACATGCCTACATGTATCCTGTCTGTACATGCCTACATAATACGTAACATTTAAGGCATAGACTGTTAGACACACATTTTTGTAATCACAATAACTTTTATGTTATATTGTTTTTGTGTAATATACATTATAAATACGATCTATGACCGTTAAACTACAACATACTCGAACAGTTGCCCCATAACCTGATACACTTAGCATAATAACGTAATTATTCTATATACTTATTTAGATATTTCAAATGGTCAAATGCGCTCGAAAGATTTATGATTCTGTGTAACCTCTATGCGACTTCGAATATTGGTCTTTGAAGTACGCGATAAAACTCAAGTCATATGGAAAGATTAATAAAGCTCTGCCAAATTCAATTCAGGTCAATTTCCCTCTTAATGTGGCGGAGGCTCGAGTCAAACAGAGGAATTTATTTGAGCTGAAATGACGATAAATGATTTCCTCGGATAGGTAAAAAGTAGTAGGCAGTTTTACCTGTTCATCATTATCATCATCACAGCTAATATACGTCCCACTATTGGGCTCGAGCCTTCTCTAGAATTGGAGGGAAAGCGACCAACTAAAACACGCTGGTCAAGTGGGTTGGTATTTTTTTTTTTTTTTTTTTTTTTTTTTTTATGGGTGGGCTATGGTAAGCGCACGCGCGGTCCAATCCATCCGGGGCGATGAAAGGACGGCGCGCGGGCCCATAACCCACCCGTACCCACGTCACCTCGTTGTTGGGCCGACCACCGGAGCAGATGTGACTTGTCGTCAGTGGTCGGCCCGACGGAATACCCTTTCGGGTATCCTCACCTCTCGACGTACTGGGACGTCGGTCGCCGTCGCGCGGTCAGCCTCTCCGCGGGTGACGGACAATTCCCCGGTCCGATCACCCGATCACCCCAAGTGGGTTGGTATAGGGTTTCATTTCGAGTCTTCCTTCTCTTGCATAGTTGTTATATGCAACAGATATCCCTTAGTCGTATTTAACGACACCCACGGGCAAGATAGTGGGTCGGGTTGAGAGCCCTCAGCGCTCACTCAACAGTCCGGATAAAGTTGTCATACCCATCTGAGGCTAACAACTAAGTCAAACACAAAAAAACAAAAAGATAGTGGGTAGTGAATTGTATTCTTATTCCGTCACCACATGGATTGCCTGTTCAAATAATGATAAATACCTTTTTATATTAGCTGCCTTCGTTGAACTGATAATTCACAGCAAATTATGAGTAATACAACTTGAACCTAAGTAATACTTTTGCATATACCTAATTGAAATCTAAGCAATAAATAATAGGAATTCAATGGATTTTAAAATACGTTTTATTTACGGGTTGAGAGCCCTCAGCGCTCACCCACCAGTCCGGGTAAAGTTGTCACCGCCATCTGAGGCTAACAACTAAGTCACATAAAAAAAAAAAAAGTTTTTTTTTTTAATTGAACAAAAAGCATAATGTCGTAAACATTCAGGTCATTGACATACCTATTGTCATTTTGATGGACTTAAGTATGTGTTCGTGGATCCTACTAATATTATAAACGCGAAAGTTTGTGAGTATGTGAGGATGTTTATTGCTCTTTCACGCAAAAATTACTGAATGGATTTTGATGAAATTTCTCAATAATACAGCTTACATATCAGAATAACACGTAGGCTATAATTTATCACGATATTACCACGGGAAGGGGCACTATGCGGGTAAAACCACAGGGCAACAATCTAATTAAACTCAGCTATTAATAATCACATGAATAACGTTATACAAGTACTTAAACTCATTCGGATGTACGTCTCACTGCTGGGCTCCAGCCTCCTCCACAATAGGAGGGCAATTAACCTTACCACGGTCGGACAGGTTGATATAGGGTTTTATGTCAAGTTTTCCATTTGTTGCAAAGATGTTATCTACGTATTCTTCGTCGTCGTCTTTGACATCATCCACAGGCAAGAGATGAGGTGGTGAATTCTATTCCTACTTAGTAATAGTCCGGTCAATCTAGACCCAAAAATGAGAGTGAAGGTACATAAAATCCCAACAAGCTGAAAATCAGTAAAATTGTTCAAAACATAATTATAAATAATATTTAAAAGTTCCCCATCATTCCTGTGTATGGAAAAATTTTATTCAAGGTCAAAGGTCAAAAAAATGAGGTTTTCGCGATTTTCAGCAAAACGGTAAGTTTTATCATAAAAGTACCTTAGACAAAATTGTAGATCATAAAATTATCTATAAAAAATGTATCAATATTTTTTTTTCCTACGAGCCACCGTTACTGAGATATAACGATTCAAAAAGTTATAAAAGTTGTTGGGGTTGGGAACTTTTAAATATTATTTATAACTAGCAACCCGCCCTCGCTTCGCTTCGGTTATAGGTTATAGTCGTTTTACCCGCGTAGTGCCCGTTCCCGTGAGAATACCGGGATAAAATATAGCCTAGTTTACGCCCTGATATTATAGCTTTCCATTGGTGAAAGAATTTTTTAAATCGGTCCAGCCGTTTTGAAGATTACCCGGAACAAACAGACAGACAGACAAAAATTTTTAATTTCTATTTTAGGCATAGGTGTCGTGCAAATAACCGTGTGAGCATGAAAAAAGCCTATTATTTTGACATTACAAACAGACACTCCAATTTTATTTATTGGTATAGATTATGTTTTGAACAATTTTACTGATTTTCAGCTTATTGCGATTTTATGCACCTTCGAATGTCTAAATTGACTGGACTATTAGTAAAATTCTTTACATGAAATAAACGAATAACATTTTTTATGGATTTTCTCGTATCGTATTCTAAAATTGGTCTTCCACGTCGTAAAAGCCGATTAAGTGCTCTATAATAACATCAAGTGCCGTATGATCAACGATAGCGTTGCCAAGGTGAGTTGTCGCAAAGTACGGGGCTGATCCCTCGTCCTGCGTCCTGATTAACCTCTCAATGCATAAACTGAGGATTATAAACATGAAAAGTTTTTTTTAAGACATGTTATCATCATCATCACATCTCGGGCCTCCTAGAGGAGGATAATTGACCTAGTATACCTCATCGGTCAGATGTATTGGCATATTATTTCGAGGTTTCCTTCTCTTTAATATTTTCACATTGCTCTCCGTCGCCTAATGGTGTTATGCTAAATAATTTTGTTGACATGACATTATATAATATAATGAAATATAATGTTAAAGTATGATAAATATTATATAATAATGCCTTACGTGCGTTTTCATGTATTACTAAAGTGCCATGAAGAATCTTTGATTAAATAACCAATGCTCAATCAAACTTACAGACAATCGCTGAAAACCATATGCAAACTTTAGAAACAATTCACACGACACTGGCAACAATGATTTAGTTCGGATTAATAAATGGTAGCTGATTGGAAACACTCAAAAAGACACAAGACATAACAAGAAAAAAGGACTTAACTGGATTGAAAATTGTATTAAAATACCTGCGTTATTAATGAACCCAATGAAGACCTTTTGAATACAAGCTTTGGCTCTGGGTCAAAGATTTAAGGAGTGAATCAACGGGTAAGTTTGAATAAACCTTTATATTTATAAACTTTGAAGGACGGTTAGGTAAAAAAATGTTACCTGTTTTGGTTCATCCTTACGGAATATGCGGGGCGATACAGAGTTTGAAGGGCATAGATTAATAGTAAGGACTGTCAAAAAGCTATTAAGATTATCCTATTCGGTTTTTACATGACACATGGTTTAGGACTCTAAATAACTAAGTCATAAGTTGCAAATCCTTCCATGTCACTTATATCAATCTACAGATGAGAGCCATCAGCGCTCACCCACAGTCCGGGTTAAGCTGTCAAGGTCATCTGCGACCAACAGCAATACACACACACACACACACACACACACACACACACACACACACACACACACACACACACACACACACACACACACACACACACACACAAAAAAAAAATCGAAGCATGGGTATACCTACATACCTACTACACAAATACTTCTAAAGATCTACTTAGCACATAAATATTTACTCAATGCCTCAAATCAATATATAAATAAGAGGACAATAATGATGGTAAATGAAAACAATTTTTTTTCAAACAAATTAATTATAAGCAATAAAGGTGTTAGGCGATATAAATCAGATATAAAATCTATTTATTTATATTATCTCAGGTGTTACCTAAACTTTAGGAGTCGTTGGTGGCAAACGAGCATGTTTCTTAAAATATTTATTTACTCAAAACTTTTTTTACTCATTGCTACATAGTTAAGGGGGCGTTCATAAAATACGTGAGATGTTTAAGGGGGGGAGGGGGTCGAGTCAAATCTCGTCTAATCTTACGTTGGAGAGAGGGGGGTCTCGGCAAATATCACGCAATTTTTTTTCTGATTGAAACAAAAAAATATTATACTATTTTGGCCCATTTAATCCAGATTGTACATGCCTAAGATTTAATCTTAAGCGTAATCGTAATACGATTAAGATCATTCACTAATTCGCTCGAAAGAAAATATTTCTTTTTTTTTTACAATAACAATCCAACGCGTTTACATAAGAAACCCACATTTTGAAAATTCTCACGTGAGATTGGGGGATGGGGGAGGGGGTTGAATCTTACGACATCTCACCAGGGGGGGAGGCAGGTACAGAAAATTTAAAAAAACACCTCACGTAATTTATGGACGCCCCCTAACAACTGGTTAATTATGTGGCAATGACTAAAAGTAATATGCATAGCAATACTCTATTATGTTACACCATAAATCTAAAAAAAAATAAAGAACATAATACCAGTGGTACATCTTCGTTAAATTTAATAATTACCGATAGACCCGTTCCCTTACAACGAACTTGTTCGAGGTGAATGCTTCTATGGAAGTTTCGAGAACTCAAGGCGCCATGGGTAGCTCTCTCTGTCTGCAATAGCGTCTGCGCGCGCGCATTCTAGTTAGGTTCTGGCTACCTACCTACTATATGCATAACAACATAATATTATGTATTGGGTGTAGAGTCACCAATTTTGGAGATTAAAATTGCCTCCGTAATAAATATTGTTTATGAATAGTTAACGGGAAAGGCCTTTTTTAAAAATGTCCCGTATTTGAAAACAAACCAAGTAAAAATTGATTATACTTACTGACACGGAAGTTCGATACTGACTATTCACATGGCCTTGTTTTTCTTTTTTTTTTTTTTAGATTATAAGTTTAAAACTAATGATCACATTATGCAAGTGTTATCTTTTAACGTAAAAAAAAACATATGTTCACAACGAATATGAAAAAACTAGAAGAACACGTAACATTTCTGGTCTATTAATTAGCAAAAACGGGTCATTTTTGTTTGGACTCTGGGAACAACAGGAGAGATAACGGGACTGTCATGTTGAGAATGGAACATATGGCCACGTTAATTACGCCTAATTACCTACTTATTTTCTCTTTGGATTTAGTTGAAAACGCTCCAGCGTTTGTCCGTATGGAGAGGGGATAGAATACAATTGTCGTCACCCCTTACTTGGCCGTAGAAGTCGTAAGAATCAGCTAAGGGTCACACCAGGAGAGCGGGCAGCAGTTATGTCCTGGCAAAAACTTACAACACGTACTGCGATCACCAACCTGTCTGCCAAGCTAGATGATTAGGGCATTACTCCCCCCAAAAATATGGATGCAACAAAAAAAACAGCCCCTAATAACGGCAGTTCCGCCTTACCACGGGCTTATCTTGATAACGCGCCCATAGCGGGGCAAGGGGGTACCAAGAATCCCCGGTCGCGATCTGGCTACCAAAAAAATCGACGCAGCGTAGGACGACTCTCTAGGGAGACTGACGACATTATGCAAGTCGGGAGGCCTATGTCCTGTTGATCGTATATGGGCTGATGGACGGATGGATGTCTCCAGCATTTTATGATGGAATTAACAATGCACATTTGGTGAATAATGTTGTGTATTTCTCGTTATCGCGTGATAATGATATCTAATCTTGTATTGTTTTAACAATACATGTATATCTTTATGTATTTATATTATACCGTTGTTTTGTCGCTATGTATATTGCTCATATATCTTATAAGCTGTAAATTATTCCGTGTGGTGAGTGAGTAAGGATACAATTCACCACCCCCTCTCTGGCCCGTGGGTGTCGTAAAAACGACTAAGGGATTAAATATGCATATAATATCTATGCAATAGATGGAAAACTCGAAAGAAAACCCTATATCAACACGTCTGATCAGCGTAATATAGTAGGCCAATTTCCCTAAATTATTCTATTTTAAACTAACTAACTAACTAACTTTTTGCAATATGTCAAAACAGATGACATATTGCGTCGACCCCAAGTAATTGGGATAAGAGCAAGATGATGATGATGATGATTCTATTTTAAACTAGTAGATTCACCATTTTGTCAATGTTCGACCTCAAACTCCGATTTTGAACAAACAGCTCATCACTTCCTGTGGGAGTGCATTCTCTGGCGCAACGAGCGGGACCTCATGTTAGACAATCTGCACGTCACGTCTGGGGTAATATACTATTCGGTCTTGTAGCAACTCGAGGAAATTGCCGTGCCTTTAGACGCTTTTTCCATACCTACTATTGCAACCAAACCTAAAGCTCACAAATAGGTCCATTAAGCTCTGTCTAATCCGTGGTGCTGTACCGCTGCGTTTCACGTAGTTGTACAAATTCTTATTTACTGGCTTATTAGCCAATTTTGTTTCATGTCTCCCACTTTGCATAGGAGGGAAGTGAAATCTTTCCAACTCCTCCTGATTTACTTTTCTAATTAAATTTGTTGCGGGTCCCAAGACAATTAAAAGCGTTTCCCGGGACTGCCTGAGGGTCAAACCTCAGTGTCTTATACGGAGACCATTGTGGATCCTGGCTTACAGGAGTTACAGTGGTGGGAATGTGTGGTGGGATTAGTCCCAAAAAAAGGCTAAAGTCCCTGTGTGAAGGAGGCTCGAGCTCAACCGTGGGACGTACATATAAAAGCCAACATAGTGATAATGATGATATATTATTTTAATATTACATATATGCTTCTCCTTGGCAGGCTAGCTAAGGTCATTCTAAAATGGGACTTGCAGTACCATCCAGTCGCGGTATAAGTAGCAGCATAAAGTATAGGCAAGAAGAGGCCTTCAGGACCCCTAGCCTGATGACGATGACATATTATTGTGCTACATTACGAGTTACGACCACAGAATATGGGCATTCAGAACTTTGCAACTACCTATGAATCACCATCATCATCATCATAGCTCAGATACGTATCACAGCTTATATACGTCCCAGTGTTGGACCCGAAACTTCTTCATTATGGGAGAGAATCTACATCTACTATAAACCACGTATATCAGACGTATTAGCGTAGGGTTGTTTCGAGTTTTCCTTCTCTTGCATAGATATTACATGCATATTATATCCCTTAGTCGTCTTTTACGATACCCGAGGGCAAGATAAGGAGGTGGTGAATTGTATTCTTAGTTCATCGCCATATGATCTTTACTTGAGATATATTATAAATAAAATTTAATTCAAAAATAATATTGGCAACCCTTAGAATAATAACTCATAGAAGGTAACTCTGCGCACAAAAAATGAAGCATATAAATTGGAGCCAATTGGAGTCCTACGCCGGATCGTTCCGTAGTGTACAAAGTCACTGCGTTAGCACGGCAACTCTATTTTAGCGGTGTGCGTGTGTACGTGTGTAATCGCTTGCACGCGTGTAATATTTTTGGCTTCACGTTTTTGATCGCTTAAGTACCGACACTATCCTTCTATATGTTATTATTCTAAGTGGCAACCCTAATTTCCTAATTAGGGTATTCCTATACCACTGACCTATTGATTATGATTACCATCAGCGTTACTAGGCCACATTGAACTCGAAGTGTTATTTAATAGGTTCAATGTTTTTAATTCCGAGTTTAAAAAAGAGCTTAGAATTAAAAGAAATAATGATAAAGGAAGCTTGCTGATGACCTCATCTTAACCTTACGCTTATTACACAAGGTCAATATTGCAATAAAATACCGTTATCTATATAAATAAAAAAAAGTATGCTACTCTTTGGTTAAGCGCTTCATTTCAGAATGAATGCCTATTTTCTATGTAGTGACGGAGTTCAAATACAATACAGCACAAATTTTGCCAATGGGTGTCAAGGAATTAGTCCGTCACCCGCAGAGAGGCTGACCGCGCGACGGCGACCGACGTCCTCGAGGGGGAACGTCGAGAGGAGAGGGTACCCTACGACCGGGGTATTCCGTCGGGCCAACCACTGAAGACAAGTTACTCTGCACCGGTGGTCGGCCTAGCGACGAAGGCGACGTGCCACGGGTGGGTCATGAGGCCGCGCGCCGCCCCTCCGGCGCCCCGGATGGAGCCGGGCGGCTGGTGCGCTGACCATGGCTCACCCCTAAAAAAAAATGGGTGTCAAGGACGGGCCGCCGATGGAGGACAAGGAACTCGGTACGGGTGGTCGCCCCAACGGCGAAGGAGAGGGGATGGTGGGTTATGGGGCCGTACGCCGCCCCTTCGTCACCCCGGACCGAGCTGGACAGCGTGTGCGCTGACCATAGCTCAACACAAAAAAATGGCGGTCAAGAAAAAGGAAGGAATTATAATATGCAGATAAACATCTATGCAAGAGGACGAACACGAAATAAAACCCTATACCAACTCTTTCGACCAGCGTGGAATTGTACGCAGTGGCGGCCTTAGGGGGTGGCGAACAGGGCAATCGCCCGGGGCCTCGCGCTTACAGGGGCCTCGCGCTTATAGCGGCCTCACGCAACAAACCAAGCAAATTTTAAAAAATATAGATTTTAAATTACATTTTTATTTATTAATTATATTTTTCACTTTGTTTTCAATATTATAAAACTTAAATTTTATTTATTTGTACAACTTTAGTATTTTTCATCAAACATGACAAATCCCTAAACCAAACAACCAGACCTACTTTCGTATCTTATACTTTTCACGAAGGACAAAGGGCCTCGCAAAGACCTGCCGCCCGGGGCCTCGCAAAGACCTGCCGCCCGGGGCCTCGCAAAGACCTGCCGCCCGGAGCCTCTCAATGGGTAAGGCCGCCGCTGATTGTACGCCTCTTATTGTGTAGGAGGTTCGCGCCCAGCAAGGAGACATACAGGCAGACAGACATCAGGCGAGATGATAACGATTTGTAAGTCCCCTACGATACAAGGAAAACGAAAACATATCCTTAATCTATCTTAATATATAGAATTGTTCTGTTCATGTGTTTGTCACCTAACTACTAAACGGCTAGACTGATTTGGATTAAATTTTGTGTGTTTATTTGAATGGATCCCTGGATGGTTTGTGAACAGATTTGTACACAGTAAGTGGCACGGTCGGTATGTCTTTAAATTTTATTTGCTGTACAATTAACATGGTGCTACTTCGCCGGGTAAGACGAAGTCTGCCCGGGTACGCAAGTACAATATTATAAATGCGAGCGTGATTTTGTTATGTTTTCACGCATAAACCACTAAATCAATTTCAAAAGTTCTTTCACAAATCAAAAGTGACATCAACGAGTAACATAGGCTATATTTTATGCATGTATTCCCACAGGAACAGTAAATAAGGGGGGTAAACCCGCGGGAATTTGCTAGACGGTACCCCACATGGCATTCAAGTCGATATATTCATTATAAAAACATCTGGATTCTAGATGATTTATTTTCGTAATCAACAGGTACACTGACATGAAAGCAACATCTTTCACAAGCTAAAGAATATAGGTATATGTAACAAACAGATTATTAATAGAGAAAAATATTTCGATCGAACGGGATGTAAGGGTATCTTTATAAAAAAAAAGGGCGATGTGAACGCTCAGCGACAAAGCCCACTAATAAATTAAAAAAAAACAAAACCCAGCGTAATGTAAAGAGCCTTATAAACTTATAATTAACGGAATTACAACGAGACTCAGAACAACAGTTTGTGGATCGCATAAAGTATTTTACTACGTGGCTATAAAAGCCACGAACACTGGCACAGTAGGTCGATACCTTAACCACTACGGCATCTACGCAGTCATCTTGAAACTTTAATAAAGACGTTTGTAATATCTGGGAGTAAGGATGATCGATGTTAGAAAAACATCGATGTTAACAGCGATGTCATAATCGAAAGCCCAACATCAATGTTAGAAAACCATCGACGTCATTATCTAAAGTCCAACATCGATCGATCCATGTTAGGATTTATTAATTGACAAAGTAATTAAATTCTCCGGGCAGAATTGTGATGACTTTTTTTTGTAGGTAATCTGGAGTCGTATCATATAATATAGGGGTAAATCTCGATAGTAGTAATACTTTTCTCGGATCTTATAATTATAATATAGGGTGACTACGTATGTTTACGTTACCATGTATGGCTTTGTATGGTTGCCTTGTATGGTCTAAAATTTTTGGGTCGATGATAACGGGCATATGTCAAACAGATATCACTGTAAGAGAGAGAATACTCGAAATGAAGGCATATATCTACCTACCAACCCCAATCATCAGGTTGGTATATCAATACAATTGGCCATCCATTCTGAAGTAATAGTGTATGAAATGAAGCGAAGGAACACATCATCTGGGCTGGCCACGGATGACAAGGAACTCGGGACCAGTGGTCGGCCCAATAGCGAAGGAGAGGGAATAAGGTGGGTTATGAGGCCGCGCGCCCTTTCGTCACCCTGGACGGAGGGGATGTCGTGTGAGCTGGCCATAGCCCACAGAAAAAAAAAATAAAGGGCACCTATATACATCACAATAATACAAGCACCGCCTTTAAACATTTCTTACTAATATAATTATGCTACCTATCTAGATTTGTAAATTGCTATTTCGACAGTACAAACTTGGTAGTATAAAAGGATACCAGCTACGACCCAATCAAAGACTTAATTCATATTAAAAACGTTATAAGGTAGATAGATATAAAGTTTCTGGATAAGGGTATTAAAACAATATATTGGTTTTCGTTACGATTTTGGATAGTGATAGTACTTACATTTCCATATCATATCTAATTTAAAGGTAATAAAAACGTGATAGGTACCTATTTATTAGATGAAACAAAGACGAAGCGTATAATTCCTAACAGTTCATGATTTCCTATATTCCTCATTTCCGTGTAGTGACGTATTAAGAATACTAAACCTACTTGAGTAGGTACCTTTCTCATGAAACACATATAGACATGTAGATATACTACATTTAAAAGAATAATAAAGTCTTATACTAATTCGTGTGGCTAGCGTACACTTATTTTTCTTTAATTTTAAGGTACGTGTCCACTTAATCACGTACTTATTATGTGCTATATGTATTATAAACAAAATATAGTAACCATTATGGAGCGCTTATACGTAATAAATAAAAAAAAATTGTAATCAGCTGATAGATACTCAAATTACAACAATGACTCATAATAACGTATTCGTAACATTCAAAAGGTCATTGACCTATGAATCTAATAATATCGGACGTTCTAATCACGACTTATCGACCAGATATAGAATGTAAACATTAAAATTTACATGTAAAATTCACATCGTTTAGCGCAACAGTACAATTATATGCACTGGCAACATTCAGTTTCATTCATAAATTCCATGACGTCGTCTTTTAAAAACAATTAATATGTTAATATATTGTTGTTATATGTAAAAATATAGTTAAAATTAATTGTACATACCGGTCGTCGTCACACCGAATACAGGTAAATAGCACACAATCAGCTGTTCTCACGAAATATATCACAGAGTAATAATGAAATAAGAACACGTGCAGTTCGCTCGGCAAGCAAAACACATCTGGAGTTCTCTGGACAGTTAGTTTCGGTCGCCGCTTGGCGAGACGCGGTGATCCGCGCCTCTAGCTTTTACACACATTTTTAAAAACAAAAATATATATTTCTTCCCAAATTTCTTTTTTATAAAGACGCGCATTCACCACGAAGTAATCACAATGAATGCTATCATTTTATGTTAATTAGTTATATTGTTTACATTAAAGAGATACAACAGCTCATATCATGAAAGATAACAGTGGAATTGTACATAATTTTAGCCGGTCTGTAAATAATAATTTTATGTAAGACATGACGGATTGACAGGATTAATGTTGTAACAAAGTATAACCTTGTGAGAAGGTTTTAATAAATTATGAAATCAACAGGAATATTTGTTTATGGTTGCTATGCTAGAATTTCTTAAGAGAATATTACAATAATGAAGAGAAACTACTACTGAGGAGAATAGAAATTAGTGCTAACTTTTTTTTAGACAACATCTGCACTAAATAAATAATGCTTGTATTGCGGGGGACTTTACAAACACAATTAACGGACATAAATTACATCCAGACTCAGATCAACAATTTTTGGATCGCTCAGTGTTGTCTTGCGTGAAATTCGAACCCATTAGCATTGTAGGTATCCTAACCACAACGCCATCTGTCAGTCTAAGTATGGTGTAGTAAGTCAATTTCCTTCAATGGAGGAGCCCCGAACTCAACAGTGGGACGTATATGAACTGAAATGATGATGAAGAATGAATGGCTTAAATATCGACCACAACACTAGCACAGTAGGTCAGTACGCCATCCATCTGTGCAGGTAATATGCCTTTATTCCGTTCGTGAATATTACTAATCTCTACCTTCTACCTTTCAAACCATTGTCTATACCGATAAATAAAATTAGAGTGTCTGTTTGTAATGTCAAAATAATAGATTTTTTTCATACTCACACGGTTATTTGCACTATACATGTGCCTAAAATACACTTTATATTCTTTTTGCCTGTCTGTCTGTCTATTTATTCCGGGTAATCTACAAAACGGCTGGACCGATTTCAAAATTTCTTTCACCAATAGCTATAATATCAGGGAGTAACCTAGGCTATATTTTATCCCGGTATTCCCACGGGAACGGGAACTACCTACGCAGGAAAGACGACTGAAACCGAAGCAACGCGAGGGCGGGTTGCTAGTTTAATAATAAAAAAGCAGTTTTTATTCTACCTTCATACCTTTCTGTCACATTCACTTTCACTAGCGTAGGTATAAACATTTTGGCACAATCGTTTATATTTCGTACTAGCAATCCGCCCTCGCTTCGCTTCGGTTATAGGTTATAGTCGTTTTACCCGCGTAGTTCCCGTTCCCGTGGGAATACCGGGATAAAATATAGCCTAGTTTACGCCCTTTCTTTTGGTGCTTTCCATTGGTGAAAGAATTTTTGAAAGCGGTCCAGCCGTTTTGAAGTTTACCCGGAACAAACAGACAGACAGACAGACAGATAGACAGACAGACAAAAATTTTTTAATTGCTATTTTAGGCATAGGTGTCGTGCAAATAACCGTGTGAGCATGAAAAAAGCCTATTATTTTGACATTACAAACAGACACTCCGATTTTATTTATTGGTATAGATGGGTATATTAATACATTTTTTTATTGCTACCGAGCAAACAGTACACATGATGTTAAGTGATGCTGCTACTCATGGAGCCGCTTTGCCTACCGTGAAGAAATTGAAGGGAGTGTGAATGCGTGCGATGAGTTTCTGTGATACTAAAGTCATCACCAAAACTCACCACACGCAAACACCCTCAGAAAGTTGGGCTCCCAGCTCTCCCACTGAACCTGCGCTTGCGCAGTAACAAATTACTACTACTCGGACGTCGATTTCCTGCGAGAGTGTGGTACTACGCCGAACGGACCAGCCCGCGGCTGTAGACAGAAGACTATCCGTTATATGGCGATATCATGAATAAGTAATTAAAAGATTATTGGTGTGCTATGGTCAGCGCACACGCCGTCCGCTCCCCGGAGTGACGAAAGGGCGACGCGCGGCCCCATAACCCACCGTATCTCCTCTATCCCTTGGGCCGACTATCAATACCGAGTTCCTTGTCGTCTGTGGCCAGCATGGCGGATCCCCTTTGGGGTATTCTCCCTTTCCAACGCCCCACCCAGGACGTCGGTAATCTATTGAACCCTCTCAGACTATTATGGTCAAAAAATTTTCACAAATGTATTTAACAAATTTTGAATTAAATCGGATATAAGAACACTCCTACACCGCAAACATAATAATATTCGTGATCCGTGTAAGTTTTTTTTACTACCAGGCACTGGCATCACCGCTGCCCGCTCTGTTCGGGATGACAGATGTCGATATGGGGTCAAATTTTAGCGTACTCTGTATCTTTTTTACTTTTAATCCTTTTAAAATAATCATTAACCTCACTTGCATTAATTGTCTCGTCGCGTCCTTATTCTTAACGACATTGCAATTACTAATTTCTTCCCAAGTAGGGGGTATTCCGTCGGGCCGACTACTGATGACAAGTAACCCTGCTCCGATGGTCGGACCAACGACGAAGGCGGCGTGGTGTTCGGGTGGGTTGCGATTGAAAAAAAAACGCTGATAATAAATTAGTAATTTTTTTTTTTTTGGGGTGGGTTGCGGTCGGCGCGCTCCTCGCACCACTCCTTCCGGGGTGACAGAGGGGCGTAAGCACGCACACCCCCAAGCCCACCCACGATGCACGTCGCCTTCGTCGTTGGGCCGACCACCGGAACAGGGTTACTTGTCATCAGTGGTAATTTATTATCAGCGTAAAGAAAATATTTGATAAGTAAAAACTTTGTACATTTCTAGTCTATATAAATAAATAATATTGAAGTGTACAGACACAAGTGTACACTTGTAATGTCAAAGTAGTAGGTTGTTTTCATGCTCACGTGATTATTTACACGATACCTATGCCTCAAAATTTGTCAAAACATTTTTTGACCTACGCTAGTTAGACCTTTTAGTATAAGGTTTTATTTCGAATCTTCTTTCTCTTGCATAGATTTTACATGCATACTATATCCCATAATTATCTTTTAAGACATTCACGGGTAAGAAAGGACGTGGCGAATTGTAATTTTATCGCCACACGTTAATGACTTAGAAAAAGGCTCAAGCCCAGCAGTGGGATGTGTGTGAGCTGTGATGATGATGATTCCCTATCTTATCCGTGGGTATCGTAAAAGACAACTAATATATTCTCTTATATCCATACTAATATTATAAATGCGAAAGTAAGGATGTTTGTTAGTTTGTAACGCTTTCACGCTTAAACCACCGAACAGATTTCAAAAATTCTTTCACCAATGGAAAGCTATAATATCAGGGAGTAACATAGGCCATATTTTATCCCGGTGTTCCCACAGGAACGGGCACTACGCCGCGAGTAAAGCGACTGAAACCGAAGCGAAGCGAGGGCGGGTTGCTAATATGTATATAAAATCTATGCAAATGAAGGAACATTCGAAATAAAACACTTTACCAACCCAGCTGACTACCGTGTTATAGCAGGTTAATTTCTCTCCTATTGCAGAAGAGTTGGAGAGTCCAGCAGTGGAACATATATGAGCTGATAAGTGTCAGATTAGTGGCCTTTCTCCGTCTAATACTCCTCCCGTGGTAGACCTCCCTAATATTTTGTCACAAGGAGATAATGGCATAACCACCACGCTTAAGTGGGTTCGCGACGGTAATGAGGTGTTATACCTTTCCCAGGATACAGCTACTGCCTGCTCTGCTAGTGAACCTTTAGGCGATATTTACATCTCCCATGGGCAAGCAAGAGATATCGACTATTGCATCTTTATCCCGTCGCCACACAGTGAAGTGTCAGATTAGTTCAAGAAAACTTTCCCATATAAATTACTAACAGACCCGGCCACACGTTGCTAATGTGTTTATTATATTACATTTTATTAAACTATTTAAGTGAAACTGTAGGAGAACATCTGTCATGGAGGTCGTCATATTTTTTTACAAATGGCATCTATGTAAAAAAGCAAGTTAAAATCGTATATGACACGTTTGTAGGTTTGACATAGCAGCGTCATCTATTAATTAATTACTCAATCCAGACAACAGATATCGCCATCTGTTAAAATCGTTTGGCGTTAACAGATAATTGTGAATGTCAAATAATAGACAAATAATTTGCAATAAAATAATATTGCGACTATAAATTAAGATGTAAGCTATCCTATCTTTCAAGTTGGATCAAACTGCATATGGTGTGCAAATTTGATTAAAATCGGTTAAGTAGTTTAGGAGTGCATCGAGGACAAACAACGTGACACGTAATTTATATATATTAAGATTTCTACAGATCGTAAACATTTCTGTATTTGTAAACATCCTGCTACTCATCTTATAATTTTCCAATGATCTCATTGATTATTCAATTTTCCACTTAATTAGTGTTGCATTAGAATATTTTTGGCATCAATGACTAATATATTAACTATTATTAATATATGTAGTCATTATCATGACCATGATATTATTACAATTACTTGGGGTCGTCTTAATATGTAGTATTCTTTCATAGTTTTCATAGTGGTAGGACCACATTGTTGATAGTTGTCTGTCTACAGCCGCGGGCCGGTCCGTCCGCGGTAGTACCACACTCTCACAGAAAATCGACTTCTGAGTAGTAGCAATTTGTTACTATGCTTCATTCGGTGAGCGAAAGAGCCGGAAGCCCATCTTTCCGAGAGTGTTTGCGTGTGGTGGGTTTTGGTGATGCCTTTTCAACGAACCTCAATGCACGCTTTCACACTCCCTTCACTTTCTTCACGATAGGCAGCGATCTACTAAAGGTCCATGAGCGGCAGCAACATTTACCATCACATGTACTATTTACTCGTTTGCCACCGTTTGCAATAAAAAAATATCTATTACTAGCTGACCCGGCGAACTACGCACCGCTTTTTTTTCATAATTATTTTGTTTTGGTATTTATTAGTTTGGTTTTAGTATTATCCGTGCGGTGACCGATTAAGAATACAATTCACAACCTGTGTGTGTCGCCAAAGACAACTAAGGGATATACCACCTTTTCTTATCGATTCCAAAACCTTTTTTAATCTAGATCTACATGTAATTATGTCAAAAATGCCGAACCGACGGGACGAACATCAAATGTTTGACAAGTAAGAACAGTTTGTATGGGCAAATAAAATTATTGTTTTTAGTATTTTACTCGCAATTTTCCATATTTTCTCACCATATAAACCTTCCCTGGACTTCCACAAATAATTTAAGACCAAAATTAGCCGAATCGGTCCAGCCGTTCTCGAGTTTTAGCGAGACTAACGAACAGCAATTCATTTTTATAGTCAAAATAATAAGTTTTTTTCATGCTCACGCTGTTATATTCGCACGATACATACATATGTCTAAAATTTCTACCGTACGTGCATACTATGCTATACGTTGAATTCATCGACAAAAGATTTAAGATAAATATAGTGCCAAGTTTAATAGATTATCATCAAATTTATTTTTTAGAAATTATTAATTAAACGTATGATTTTAAAATACAATATATTATATACAATATATAATATATTGCTTCTATCCTACTACAATTATTGTTTTTTTTTTTTATTGCAAACGGTGGCAAACGAGCAAACAGTACACCTGATGGTAAGTGTTGCTGCCGCTCATGGACCTCTGCAAGGCCGCTGCCTACCGCGAAGAAATTGAAGGGAGTGTGAATGCGTGCATTGAGGCTCGGTGATACCAAGGGCACCATCAAAACCCTCCACACGCAAATACCCTCAGAAAATTGGGCTTCCGGCTCTCTCGCTCACCGAACGAAGCACAGTAGCAAATCGCTACTACTCAGACGTCGATTTTCTGCGAGAGTGTGGTACTGCCCCGGACGGACCGGCCCGCGGCTGTAGACAGATAACTGTCGACAGTGTGGTCCTACCACTCCAAAAATTGTTTGAAGTTGTGCATCATAATTTAGCACTGTGTGCGAAACGAATCTGAGGGTACTAAAATTATTACAAAATTGCTGGATAAATTATTACAAAAAACTGGGCATTGGCCTAGTTAGATATTCTAAAAATACCGCCGTCTTTTGAAACAAAAACAATGACAAGCTTAGTTAATACTTAAGATTACAGTGACACATGGCTTTAAATAATTTTATTTATTGGATGAAGAGGCGTTCTTCACCTGATTGTAGCGTTTATAGAGTTTGAGAAGACGTCTCCCACATTTTAGTAAAGTGTGTACGGAACGAAGTTGAAAGAAGTTTGAGCATCAAAAAGATATCTGTTTAAGAACGATTGGAGCCTATAACAGTATTCTATGTTCGCCTTTATCTGAGAAAGCAAAACCATTGTATATTATAAACGTAGGTTAAAACTTAGAAATAATTAGCTAATAACTATTTATACTTATTACTGCATGTTTATTTATTACGGTGACATGGCCACAATTGACGTGACTTTGTGATCAAACCCTACCTTTGGTAAATAAAGAAAAAAGTTTACAAAGTATGGTTAGGTTTACGATAGGCTCGTGTCGACGGCTGTACGCGGGGGTCATCCGGTCGATGGCCCTGTACGGCGCACCAGTGTGAGTGGGGTCCTAGACCGTCCCACTCAGGGCTCTTCTGTGGCAACCACAGAGGGCCATGGCGGTCAGCGCCATACGCGGATACCGTACGGTGTCGACGGAGGCAGCGTGCCTGTTGGCCGGGACTCCCCCGTGGGACCTGGAGGCGGAAATGCCCACCGGTTTGTATCGGCGGGTGTCGGGGGTGCGAGCGGAGGAAGGTGTGATCTTATTGAGGGAGCTCACCGCCTGGCGCGTCGACGCCTGCCGAGACGTCATTACTCGTTGGGTAGTCCGGCTGGAGCGGCCTCGGTTCGGTGAGTGGACCATGGAGGCCTTCCGGCCGGTGCTGACGCAGTGGCTAAAACGGCGGCAGGGGATACTCTTCTTGCGACTTGTGCAGGTTTTGACGGGGCATGGATGCTTCGCCAAATACCTGTACACGGTCGTTAGGATTGAGAGTACACCGTCCTGCCACCACTGCGATTGCGACGAGGATACAGCGCAGCATACACTCAAGGTTTGTGTCGCCTGGGCAGAGCATCGTCGTGAACTCGTCGCAATCATCGGTGCCGACCTGGCTGTCGAGCATCGCCCTGGGTGATGGTCGGCAGCGTCAGGTCGGCACTGATGCGAGCGTGCCGACCGAGCGTCGGGAACTGGGTCGCGGTCGCAGCCTTCTGCGAGGCAGTAATCTCGCGGATGGAGGCGGCGGAGTGCGTGCGCGAGGAGCGTCTCCTTGACGACGCGATCCGTCGCCGGCGACTGGGGCAGCGTAGGTGCGATTACCTGCACCTGATGCCGCCCTAACCGAGGCCGCGGGTGACTGGACCGGGGAATTAGTCCGTCACCCGTCGAGAGGCCGACCGCGTGAGGAAAGACCGACGTCCTCCCTGAGGGGGGCACGTCGGTCGATAGGAGGGTACCCCTCAAGGGGGTATTCTGTCGAGCCGACCACTGACGTCAAGTCACCCTGCTCCGGTGGTCGGCCCAACGACGAAAGCGACGTGTCGCGGGTGGGTTGCGGGTATGCTTACGCCCCTCTGTCGCCCCGGACGAAGTGGTGTGAGGAGCGCGCCGACCGTAACCCACCCCCAAAAAAAAGGGATTACGATAGGCCCGACATGAACTGCGTTCAAAAGTCCTTATCTATACAAATAAATAAAATTGAAGTGTCTGTTTGTAATAACAAAATACTGGGCTTTTTTTCATGACCACACAGTTATTTGCAAGACACCTATGCCTTTTTTTATGGTTTAGCTGCAGCTAAAACTAGCCAAGTGTCGAGATACGATTAAAACCATAACAAAATATGTTAGCCGCCGTTTTAAGCGTAAAAAACTGCTTTAAATCATTTTAATTATCTTTTGGTTATGTAATATCGTACAAGTTAAACGATAAATATGTTGGTTTTATGCTTATTAAGATGATTTTTTATAATAGAGTCAAAGGTTGCATTAGTCACGCGAACCTACATTTCTACACGTGTTTGCGATACGCTGAGTTTACTGTGACTTGGTTTTAGGTTGAAAAAAAAGTATCAGTTATCATTTAACACGTCTTACTGTTGGGCCCGAGCCTGCTCCACAATAGGAGGGAAATTGATCTCTTATATTCTCTTATACCAAGCTAGTCAAACATGTTGGTGTGAGGTTTTATTTCGATATAAGCATATTTAATCATAATCTCTTGGTCGTCTTTTCTCACACCCACAGCTCATATTCGTCCTGTGGTTGAGCTCGAAACCCTTCCACAATGGCAGGAAAATTGACCCACTACACCGCGCTTGTCCACCACAAGACTGCATGACACTGTGAGCTCTTATTGTATAGATTTGACCCACATTAATAATAGTTTTTTTTTTATGGGTGGGCTATAGTAAGCGCACACGCCGTCCATTCCATCCCAAATGGCAACAAAGGGGTGGCGCGCGTGCCCATAACCCATCCGTATCCACGTCGCCTTCATCGTTAGGCCGACCACCAGTGTCGAATTCCTTGTCCTCAGTGGTCGGCCCGACGGATTACCTTTTCGGGTACCCTCACCTCTCGACGTCCCTGTTCGGGGACGTCAGTTACCGTCGTGTGGTCAGCCTTTCTACGTCTAAAGTCTCCGGTCCGATCGCCGGCGGCGGAACGTGTCACCGAAGAGGAGCTCCTCTCGCGCATGACCCGTCGCCTCTTTCTGTGAGATGACGGGCTCACAGAAGGCGGCGACCGCGTCCCAGTTCCTGACGCTGCCGAGGATCTCCCTAGCGATGGTCGGCAGCATCAGGTCGGCACCAATGACGACGAGTTCACGTCGCTGCTCTGCCCACGCAGCACACACCTCGAGCGTGTGCTACGCCATATCCTCGTCGCAATCGTAGTGGTGGAAGGACGGTGCACTCTCCCTCCTAACGACCTTGTGCAGGTATTTGGCGAAGCTACCATGCTCCGTCAATACCTGCACCAGTCGGAAGTGGACACACGGGGTGCTTCCCCTTGCGTACGCTCCAACCACTTCGCCAGCATCGGCTGGAAGGTCTCGACGGTCCTGACACTGTACCCGGGACTCTCCAGCCGGACTGCCCAATGGGCAATGACGTCTCGGCGGGCGTCGACCCGCCAGGCAGTGATCTCCTCAATGGAGACTATGCCGCCTCCGGCTCGTGTCTCCGACACCCGCCGATATAACTCGGCGAGAATCTTCGCCTCCAGGTCCCACGGGGGAGTTCCAGCCAAGAGATACGCTGCCTCCGTCGCCGTCATGCGGTAGTCGCGTATGGCCCTGATCGCTATGGACCTCTGTGAACCCCACAAGAGAGCCCTCACACGGACGGTCAGGGACCCCACCCACACCGGTGCGCCAAACAGGGCCATCGACCGGATCACCCCCGCGTACAGCCGTCGGCACGTAGTGCTGGATCCGCCCACATTCGGCATCAGCCAAGAAAGGACGAACGCCGCGCCGTCAAGCCGGGGAAACAATTCGACAGAAATGCTCCCGGAACCACCAATGTCCGTCGAGCACCAGGCCCAAGTACTTTATGTGGGCCTGGATGCTGATGGTAACCGAATTGACGGTGATCGAAGCGCTGGAGGGAGGTCCAGCGTTACGGAGCCCATGGAACAAGAGGACCTCCGTCTTGTCCAGTGCTACCCTCAATCCCAGCGCTTCGATCCGCCTGACAGTCTCCTCGGTGCCGAGAGTTGCCAGGCGTGCCGCCTTCTCTCAACGCCCAGTCGTAGCCGATATTCCACAAGGTCAGCCCCAGAACCGACCCCTGTGTAACACCGCACGTCATGGGCGTTTGGCACAACGTCCCCTACTCAGTTAGTGTAGAGGACGCTTCGGCTCTCCAAGTAGTCTGCCACCAGCCGCCTCAGGTACACGGGCACCCCGTGATAGCGAAGCGCCTCCCTGATGCAGCTGAATGGCAGACTGTTGAATGCGTTGGCGATGTCTAGGGACACCGCTAACAGCACTCCTCCACCGGTAACGGCCTCCGTCACCACGGCCCTCAGGCGCAGCAGGGCCGCGATCGTCGAACGCCCCCACCTAAAACCAAACTGGGCGTCCGACAGATCGGGCCCGACCCCGACGTGGTGCCGCTCGATGCGGGCAGCCAGAACCCTTTCCAACAGCTTGCTCGCATCGTCGAGCAGCACGATGGGCCTGTAGACCGAGGCCGACTCGGAAGACCGTCCCGGCACAATAATAATAGTTAAAGATAATTTTATAAATTATAACCTCTTAATAACATAAAGTAACCCCTTCATAATTAATATTAATTTAGCATCATATCACCTGAGTTTTCTTGACGGATCTTTCGCAGTGTGGCCGTGTCCCGATCCGGTGGTAGTATACTAGATTACTAGGTTTTGAATATAATTACTATTAATTTTAATGTTAAATAATTATAATATCTAAAACGGCAAAAACACTCACGTGCTGAGATCGATTACGTCGACCCGGGTTTCGAGCATGTCCGATGCTCATCATCAGGGCTAGTGCGCAGCGGCGTCTGCGAGGCCCCGGCGCGCACTGAACTGTTAAATAATTACTAACCATAAACAATATAATTTTTTCATATGAATCATTTTCTTCTTACACTGGCAATAGTTTTGTATCGAAATGTGGGTCAATATTTAATAACTAATTTTCTGTTTCGGGTAAATAATTTATAAATTTTCTGCAATAACGATGACTTGTTGGACGTGAGACATCTTATTCCGCACGTGACCATGAATGCTGCAAAGTATTCGAAACGTCGGGCAATCAAAAATCAAATACAAACGCGATAAAATCCGTAAAGTAGTTTTATTTAAAATGTGTATACAATATACATATACTCGCGTAACATAGTTGGTATATTTGGTAGTTGGTATATTTTATTTCGAGTTATCCTTCTCTTGCATAGATCTTATTTGCATATTACATTCACCTGGTAAAAAAAAAACAGAAACGTTGGTTTATGTATTCCTTCAGTGTAGTCGATGTCTAAGAGATTTAATACGAATATAACATTTATGCATGCTGTGTGGTAGCGGCTTCGAATACTACCAACCCTTGCTTTGCTCGTGGATGTCGTAAAAGACGACTAAGAGCCCTAGATTGACCCGGACCAACTCCATCTGGTACCATTTGGGTCAACGATTACATTCCCAAGGAGGGTTGACGTCAGGCAGGCGGCCGGTCATAAAAGTCATTGCCGAAACTTTTTGCAATATGTCAAAACAGATGACATATTGCGTCGACCCCAAGTAATTGGGATAAGAGCAAGATGATGATGATGATGATAACATTTATGCATGAGAAGGAAAATTCGATATAAAACCCTAACCAACTCATTTGACCAGCGTGGTATATAGAAGGTTATTTCCACTCCTATCCAGTAGGAGTCCCAATCCCAACAGTGAAAGGTATATGAACGGAAATGTAATAAAGAATAGCTGGCTAACAAAATGGAATTCGCTTGCATGTGTTTTTAAACCGAGAGCTATCGGCTATCGCAACGAATAATACAGTGCAACCTCATTATAACGAAACTCAAGGGTATTAGAAAATATTTGTTATACCAAGTAATTCGTTAAATTGAGTGCCATTACATAGAGGTTAGGCAGGTTTCGGATTTGTTTTAACAAGGTAAGACTTGACCTAAACTTCGTACCCAGCTACTCGTACGTTATGCTTAGGTACGTTGCTTGTTCTTACGATGTACTTGTCGTATCTAAATCTGGCGGGAGTTAAATAACGCTTTATGTAAATATTATAGTTGACTGTAATCGTTAAAAAGAGGTAAATTATACCCTCTATTTAATTTTTGTAATGATTGAAAATTCGCTATATAGAGGTTTCTGACAAAAGTATTCGTAATAGAAAGGGCTATTTTACATTAACTTTTATGGAGAGCTCCAGAGGATTTCAAAAATTTCGTTAAATCGAGGCATTCGTTATAATGAGGTTTGTTATATTAAGGTTACACTGTATATAGACAAATTGTTTTTTTTTATAAGAGGCCAAAGTTATTTTAGAATCAATTTTGTAGCCTTCATTACAACACCTGGGATGTTATTACTCTTCCGTGTGGTGACTGAGAAGGAATACAATTCACCACCCCCCTTTCTTGCCCATGGGTGTCGTAAAAGATGAAGATGACTATATGATATGCAGATAACATCTAGAGAAGTTAAACTCTAAATAAAACCTTATTCCGACCCGCCTGACTAGGATGAGATAATAGGTCAGTTTCTCTCCTATTTTGGAAAAGGCTCGAGCCCATCAGGCACGTAGATGAGATGTGATGATGACACCTGGAAAACATTATAAACTTGGATTAAAACTATTTTACGGATTGTATCGCGTTTGTATTTGATTTTGTGATTCGCCGACATTTCGAACACTTTACAGCGTTCATGATCACAGGCGGATAGTCCGTAACTTAAATAATAAATCAAAAAGAGTCAATAATAAAAAAATAAACGTTCATTCATCATCATTTCAGTTCATATACGTCCAACTATTGGGCTCGAACCTCCTCCACAATAGAAGGGCAAACGACCTTACTATACCATATTGGTCAGACAGGTTGGTGCCTATAGGGTTTTATTTCAAGAGAAGGAATTCTCTTGCATAGATGTTATGTACGTATTGTATCCCGTACGTATTGTAATCGTCTTTTACGACATCCACGGGCAAGATAGGGAGTGGTGAATTGTATTCTTACTCCGTCACCACGCGGCAATTAAATGGTAAAGCAGTTGAAATTTATTCCTAATAGATGTAATTTTTTTTTCTAATCACAAATAAGTAATGTAAAGCCAAGCGTCAATAGTTTTACTTCATCTCGTCGCACTATTGTGCTCGAACCCATTTTTCAATACTCCTGAGATAACTCATAATTTTTCCGTGTGGTGACGGGAATAAGAATACAATTCGCCAACCCGTCTCATAGCCATGGGTGTCGTAAAAGACGACTAAGGGATATATTACGCATATAATATCTATGCATGAGATGGAAAACTCGAAACAAAACCCTATACCAACCTATCTGACCAGCCTGGTATAGCAAGGTCAATTTCCCTCTTATTATGGAGGAGGCTCGAACCCAACAGTGGGACCTATATGAGCTGAAATGATGATAATGATGAACCCATTATACCACGCTTGTCAGACGTGTTGGTAAAGGGTTTTAAATCGAGTTTTCCGTCTCTTGTGTAGATTGTATTTGAATATTATGTGCCTTAGTCGTCTTTTATGACACCCACAGGGGCCAGGCAATTTCTTGCCTGTGCTGTGGGGATGATGAAGTATATTCCTACTACGTCACGACACGGAAGATAAATGAAATAAAGAAAGAAAACTAACCAGTTATGAGGACTACCGATAGAAATTAAAATATAAAACTATGATTTTTTTTTGTTTGGATTACCCTTACGGGCAGGCTAAAGTCTTTTCGACCATACTGCCTTGTCTTACGTAGCTTACTTTTCTTTACATATTATTTACTTTTTCATATTGTATAACTTATTATAATGTTTTAATAGTCATTGTCCGTCAGTAAGTCAAGTCGTTATCATTAATTATCCGCTGAAAACTTAATTAAATGATTTCTCTGGGAATTTCAGTAGAATATGGAAATACGCGTAAACCACTATTATATCACATTCACCATACTTCAGCACCTTAATTGTATTATATTACATAAAATATCAGCAAAATTATTCAATATAACACTATAAAACACTAAAAAAATTAATATAATACAAAAGCTTAACATGACATTTCCATATTCGCGCTAAAATTTCTTTCATAATTTGTAAATTAAAACTTCTTATTTAATGGCAATGAGCTACAATAAAATGAGCTATTGGTGGCTTTTTTTTTGTGTGTGTTTAGCTGTTGGTCGCAGATGACCTTGACAGCTTAACGCGGGCAATGGGCGAGCGGAAGGCTCTCAACCCGGTAAGCTATTGGTGCCAGTGTCGAGTTTTATATGGGTGATTCTACGATAAGAGTTAACTTGTGCGGCAATCCGTTTATAACAGTTTTTTTATTCTATATGTTGCTATTTCTTACAACGAATCATATCATCATAATATACTTTATTAAGTAACATCACGATTGAATGCCTAATTAAAATACATTTTTCTGAAATTCCTTACAAAGTCTAAAAAAGTATCTACCCTGGCCTGTCCCCTTGCCGGTTTCTATTTAACTTTCAAACAATACATATCTTTTTTGTATCAGTTGCTTAACTAAAGTATTTTTAAACAGAATTTAAGTAATTATACTTAAACATTATTAAATAAAAAATAAAATACTTTTGTTAATTTCAAATAATTTTAAAAATTAACTTTTGTCGTTTTAGTACGTACGTACGTTTTAGTCGTAATTAGCACGATAGGCCTATAGGCCGAAGGCGACCCCGGTGACCGTCCCGGCTTCGGCAGGAGCACCAGCCTTCCCTCCTTCCAGCACCCAGGGAACCGTCCGGACGCTAAACACGCTTCGAACAGCTCCCTGAGGCGGGGACCCAGGTGGTCGAGGACCAGGCCCAACACGCGGTTAAGAACACAATGATCCTGAAACTATGAATTGCAAAACCATAAAGGAAAAGAAAAATATTTAAAAATAAAGAGAAAGGAATAATCGTTTTGATTATTCCTTTCTCGAACACATGACTCCAAGAGAGCATCGTAAGGTGAAAAAGATATGGAAAAAAAACAAGAGAACGTAGGCAACGACTTTTTAAAATATAACTAATGTTCCGGCAACACACTTAATTTCAGATGTTCATCGTCAGATGCCGCAAAGTAATTTCCGTAGAAGAGTTACAGATAAATTTAAATCAGATCGAGCTAGAAGACTAAGATATTTAATTAATAAAAAAAAGATGAGACTATAAATAAACTAAAGACTAAATTAGCATGTTACAATACTTTCTATGCCAAATTTTATTTTGAAAGGGCAGAGGATGTTTTACTCCTTTAAAAAGTCGGTGAAAGTGTTTAAGAAAGCTTAAGCATTTTAATTATATTTATTACTAGCAATCCGCCCTCGCTTCGCTTCGGTTTTAGTCGTTTTACCCGCGTAGTTCCCGTTCCCGTGGGAATACCGGGATAAAATATAGCCTAGTTTACGCCCTGATGTTATAGCTTTCCATTGGTGAAAGAATTTTTGAAATCGGTTCAGCCGTTTTGAAGATTACCCGGAACAAACAGACAGACAGACAAAAATTTTTTAATCGCTATTTTAGGCATAGGTGTCGTGCAAATAACCGTGTGAGCATGAAAAAAGCCTATTATTTTGTCATTACAAACAGACACTCCAATTTTATTTATTGGTATAGATTCATGTAGGTAAGAAAGTGCCTTTAGTTTTTTATGTTATTCTGATTTTAATTTTGTGCATGTAGGCAAGAGAGTGCCTTTATTTTTTTTATTTCATTTTAATTCTATTTTTTGTTCGTGTAGGCAAGAGTGCCTTTAATTATTTATGTTATTTTTCATTTTCTAATATACATTTACTTTCTATCTTTCATTTAATGAACCGTATACAGAATGTGACAGAACCGCATAGGTATAGGCAATATGAAAATTAACCTGATTATCCAAGTCTGATTAACACTTAAGAAGAGCTTTATTAGTATTAATAAAAGAAAATTTTATAATCGTTTAAGGTACAATGGCAAGATAATTTACATGTGTATTTTTGTAAGTTAAACACTCTTGTTTTAGAAAAAAAAGGCTGTAATATGATAGTCTGATTAATGAGTAAATTAATAAAAGTTAATTTAATTCATGTTATTGATTTTATTTTAGTAGTATAAGTATATTGTTGTGTCAAATTATCTACCCTGGTTCTGATGTCTCTCTCTGTCCGATGTATTTACCCTGGTCTTCGAAAAAGTAATAAAATATGTATAAAGTGACTTGCCCTTGTGTGAAAAGGTAAATAAACGGGTCAAACATCATAATATAAGGGTTTGAAGAAAAAACTCTAACTTTTCTTCTTTGCCATATCCTCTATGTATTTGAAACCTCTTATCGTAGAATCACCCATATATTGATTATTCGTGAATAATAGTCTTCGTCCTCGTATTTTGGTCAGTCGTTAGCATGATTTGATGCTGATAACCAAGTCATGCCACCTCTGGGAATTTTGACAGAATGTTAAAATGCACGAAATTCTCTATTATATAATATTCACTACATTTCAGAATTTTATCTGCATCATATTACATATAATATCAGCAGAATTATTCAGTATAACACTTAAACACTATAAAACACTAAAACAATAAATAGTCTTAAATAAAGCTTATTACATTTATCTAGTTTTGACATCTATCAGCACAGACATAGTGACATTGACATAGCTACAGACATAGTATTAACGTTAACACGTCACGTAACCATATCATGAATTTACTCATGGGACTTTTGACGGGTATGTCAAAATATCATGTAGCGCTTTAAAATTTTATTCATTACTTTGGTATTTTACAGTGTTATATTAAATAATTTTGCTGGTATTTTATTTAATATAATGCGGAGAAAATTCTGTAGCGTAGTGAATACGATTCAATAGTGAAAAGCGTGCATTTTCATGTTTCGCAACATTCCAAGATTTGGTTGTCAGCACCCAATCAATCGTAGCGATTAAAATTAATTTGAAGAGACTAAAGACATTAAGAAGAATATTGTAATTTGACACTGACACAAACAGCTCATCGTAGCTTATCACCTGTAGAAAAGAAGAAGGAAAAGCATTTACCCATGATTTACTCCCCATCCAAACCTCTTTCCCTTTTCAACGTACCGGCAATAAGACAGTGTTGCCGGAGCGTCACCCTCACGCGGTCGGCCTCTCTGCGGGTGGCGGAGTAATTCCCGATCCGTCCACCCGTGACCTCGGCTAGGGCGGCATCAGGCGCAAGTAGTACTCGCGCTTGCGCCTCGTGGCAGTGGAAGTTCTCCTGAACCCGCTCCGGCGACTCCTTCTGCGAGGCAGTTGTCTCGCGGCTACCGCGTCCCAATTCCTGACGCTATCGAGCATCGTTCTAACGTTGGTCGGCAACGTCAGGTCGGCACTAATGATTGTGACGAGTTCACGGTGCTGCTCTGCCCAGATCACTCAAATCACGAGAGTGTTCTCTGCCGTGTCCTCGTCCCAATCGCAGTAGCACTTGCTGAAACAACCACCCCTCCATTAGACATTATTTTTACAACATTTTTAAGTTATACTCTTTTGCATAGCAGGAAGGTATTTGTTTTAAGCTTATTCGTCTTCATTGGAATAGTATTGCGAAACTGCTTCAACGGAAATTTCCAAAGCAAAATGCAGATCATCATTTTTATCTTTTTTTTTGTTTACTGTTAGCCTTTTTAAGTAACTATTGTAACAAGAGCCTTTGTTTTTTTTTTTTTTTTTTTTTTTATGGGTTGGTCATGGTAAGCGCGCGCGTGGTCCAGTTCGTCCGGGGCGATGAAAGTGGGCCCATAACCCACCCGTACCCACGTCACCTCGTTGTTGGGCCGACCGCCGGAGCAGATGTCACTTGTCAGTGATCGGCCCGAAAGAGCCTTTGTTTAATCACTATTCTCATAATATGAAGCTCGTATTACAGAATTTTATAAACAGAATTGGTTGTCTGTAAAGTCGGTTTAAGAATGATAATTCTACGTGATGACGTCATAAGAAAAACATTGATGAAAAAAAAAATTGCATACTTTTATGAATTGAATTGAATTATTATTACTAAATTATCATTACTTTGTATAATACAAAGAAGTAGTTAATTGAATTGAAAATTTAATTAAATTACTCGTTCATTCAAATAATAGATAGATTTTTTTCTTGGGTGGGCTACGGTCAGCGCAAATGCCACCGCGCCGTTCGGCTCCGTCCGGGGGGACAGAGGGGCGAGCGACGCGCGACTCCGTAACCCACCCATAAAGCACATCGCCTTCGTCGTTGGGCCGACCACCGGTGCACTCTCCTTGACTTCAGTGGTCAAATAATAGATATATGCGGAACAAGCGGAACGCTTAGGTCGATCGGACCCCTTTATCCTTTGTATCGCGCTCTCGCTTGCACGTTTGGCACAAGCGGAACGTGACAATGAGTCATGCTCTTTTGTGCGTGCAGCCGCCGATCGATTTATAAGATAATATAATTGATAATTATTGAGTTCACGCGACATACTTGTTAAATATTTGCATGCTCTTAGAATATGGCATATTGTGTCTTATTTCCTTATAATAATTATGTAACATCTCTGTACTTACCACATTATATGCAAATAAATAACGTTATCACGTAAATATTCTTATTACATACTTAACAATACACGTCATTCTTGATGGGACAGTCTCGTTTTTAAGCTGTCTATCCTGTTTTCCCCCGCCAAAATTAAATTGCCCCATTTTTGCCAATAAACTAAACGATCATTTGTTAAACTTACCCTTCTACTTATCTATTACACAGGAATTATTTAGCAGTTTTTTTTTGTGTTGCGAATTATTTAGCAGTGGCCAAGACACGGACGTGATCGAAGTATTTTCGCTTTATTTCTATTGAAAGAAAGTATTACGTTCTAGCTCATACATATCCCACTGCTGGGCACGAGTCTCCATACATAGATACATATCACACCTTAGAATAATAACGTATAGAAGGTAAGTCCGCGCACAAAAAATGAAGTATTTAAATTGGAGCTTAATGGAGCTTACGCCGGACCGTTCCGTAGTGTACTGCACGTACGTACGCAACTCTTAAAACAATAGGTAATTATGACGGTTTGTGCATTCAAATGGTGTCACAAGACATTTGAAAAACATAAAAAGTTTACTTTCAAAAGTATTTCGACGATTACGATTTATGTCAATAAAAACAAAATTTGATTTCATAATTTGTATAGTGGTGTGCGTGTGTACGTGTATAATCGCTTGCACGAATGTAGTATTTTTGGCTTCATGTTTTTGATCGCTTAAGTACCGACACTATCCTTCTATACGTTATTATTCTAAGATATCACACCTTGATTCAGAACAATTAAAAGACTAAAAACAATAAAAAAATCGAACACATGAACACTTTTCCATTTATGCAACCAATAGAATACATTATTATCATCGTCATCTCAACTCACTCCCACTGTTTAGCGGGATGCTCCTTCAGCATAAGAGAGATTTTAATTGTGGAGGAGACTCGAACATAGCATTGGAACGTATACGAGCTGTAACCATGATGATGAAGACGATCTCTGCCTCCTCTTCTAGAACAGAGGCGTGAAACATTATAAATATTATGTGTAAAGAGCTTTACATGTCTAAATGATAACGTTACATTGTTACATTTACGATTATCTAGAATTTAGTCTTGACTTTAGACTTTTAAATGATAAAAATGCAATTTTTACAAGGTCTGACGTTGATAAATATTCCAATCTTCAACGGAATGTAAGTGTTATATAATATATGTATCATGCGTTTTATCACCATCTTTTCGCGAAGTTGGAATATTATTTTTGACGTGACGTCTTATAATTCGATGGAGCCAGCTGCACACACGAAAAAACATGACTCATGAGGCGTTACCTCGCTCTGACGCGCCATTTAAGGCTTGATCCATACAAAATATCTATTTTGACAAAAATTTTGACCCCCTTGTACCCTACACTGGCGCCCGGGCTATTTATTGCCGATGGTGACAAACGAGCAAGCAGCACACTTGATGGTAAGTAATACTGTCGCACATGGGCCTCTGCAATACCAGGGGTACAGCTAGGCCGTGGCCTACGGTAAAGAAAATGCTCTTCTTAAAGCTCATAAAATATTGGTTGCCTGTAAAGTCGGTATACGGGCGAAAGTTTTACGTGACAACGACTTTGAGTGGTAAAATAATTTTAATGTGAATATTCATTCGTATAGTAGGAAGAAGGATGAAATAATAGTAACAATTTAAAACATTTATTTATACAAAGAATTATATTTAAAACATTAATTTATACAAAGAATCTCGCACTGAATTTCATATTAACAAAATTTTATTTTTACCTTTACACATACATACGTATTTATATACAAATATACAATTTTTATGTCTGTCTCTCTCGCTCTTAGGCGGGCTAACCATGCCCGAGTTGAAGGGACGCGTGGCTCTCACTCGCTCTCATTGTGAGCGCATAACGTGAGCGGAGCGTAACGCAGTTTCTTGAAGTGTCACCCGGCAAACCAATTTATAAGACGTTGTCACGTCAAAACGTCATAGCGCTCGGGAAACACAGATTTGTTTATTCCAGAGCCTGAGAAATATACAATTTTTATATATAAATTTTTCGCGTACGTGTGTATGTCACTGAACTCCTCCTAAACGATTGGAACGAGGTTGACGAAATTTTTTGTGTGTTTAAGGGGGTTCGAGAATGGTTTCGATTCATAATTGGACCTGGTAGATGGCGCTGCTGCGTTATTAGAACAGAACAACGTCTGTTGGGTCAGCTAGTTATATACACTCATTTGCAAAAAAAACGGGCACCTAAGCAATGAACCATTTCAAATGTTAATATTTCTTTGTTTGATAATTATAGGTAGTTTTATCCACACAATTTGCTAAATTAATAAGAAAATAATCGTTTTCATCAGTATTTCATAAAATTTAGATACAATTTATGGGAAATAATGCTAAACCTCGCTAGTAGTGTATATTCGCTAGTAGTGCATATGCTCATGAAGTAAAAATAAAAAAGTTTTTTTGTTTGTTTTTCTTTAATAAAGTAAAAGCAGATAAATGTTTAGTATCGAGTGTGACCCCCTCTAGCTAAAATCACAGCTTGAATTCGTCTGGGCATGCTAGCGAGTATATCCCGGATACTTGCTTGCGGAATACGTTCCCACTCCGCAGTAATCACATTCTTCAGCTCTCTGATGGTCTGCGGAGCCGGGTGTACTGATCTCACACGCCGTTTCAGAACGTCCCAGACATGCTCTATGGGATTGAGGTCGGGACTTCGAGCTGGCCAATCCAAACGACGAATGCCGACCTCTTGCACATACGCATTAACATCGCGGGATCGGTGGGCGCGAGCATTGTCGTCCATAAAAATCGAGTCTTCACCTAGAGCGGCCAATGCGGGTTGTGCATGAGAAATTAGAACTTCCGTTATGTATCGATGCCCAGTCAGTGAGCCGTTTTCAATGAAGACTACTCTGTACGATCCATTGAATTTATTCCTGCCCAAAACATAACAGAGCCCCCACCATAAGGTGTGATTTCTTCGAAACATGCCTCTGCAAAGCGTTCTCCTTGTCTTCTTAGCACTCGCCGACGTCGATCTTCACCGAACAGAGATATCCTGGCTTCATCAGAGAACAAAACCCTATTCCAATCGTCTTGAGTCCATGATTCACAATTTCTAGCGAACCTAAGCCTGTGAACTCTGTGCTCACGGAGTAATTTGGGGCCGCGGGCCGGGCGGTGACTGCGTATATTGGCAGCGAGAAGCCTCCTCCTGACCATCCATAGACTAATATGCACATTTCTTACTTCTTGGAGGTTGTTCTTAAGATCCACATACGAAGATTTGCGATTTCTCAATGCGCGACTCACAAGAAAACGATCATCCCGTGGTTGGGTACATGGTTTTCTTCCAGAACCAGGCCTTCTCTCGACGGAACCAGTCTCCTGATATCGCTGCCAGGTCCTTTGGACTGTCGAGCGACTAACATTTAGCCTCCTAGCCACGAAACATTGGCTGCAACCCTCTTCAAGCAGCGCGATAATTTTGGTAGCTTTTACCACTTTATCTACCATTTTTGATACAGCCAAACAGCATTAAATAAAGCTTTGACAGTCAAGGATATGAAATTAATCGATAAAAATTGAATAAAAGTTATGAAAGTCGATGTTAACTTCTGGAACTTCGCGCCAAAAATGTAGGATAAAAAGGGGTTTTCTGTAAAAATGAACATCAAATGAAAAATTGAATTTAGAACGTACTTTTTTAAATACCACAGCATTTTTAAAACCGGCCAGTAACGTGTACAAACGATTGAAACCTTTTTGGTGTTGTATCTTTTTAAATATGAATGAAAATCAAAACCGCCCGTTTTTTTTGCAAATGAGTTTATATAATTCTCCACCTCTTTTCTTGGGAGTTATACAAGACCATTTATAACCTCGGTCACCATGCCGTGTCTAAATCACTGACGATGGTCTATCCTCAGGGATCGGTGTTATGCCCATATTTATGGAATCTAGGATTTGATGACCTTCTTGAACTACCTCTACCGGAAAACTGCTCATTGATTGGCTATGCTGACGACGTTGTCCTACTTATACAATCTGACACTAGAGACGGACTGCCACGATGCTACTGCTCATGGACCTTTGCTAGGCCACCGTCTGCCCTAAAGAACGTGAAGTGAGTGTGAATGCGTGCATTGTTCGGTGATACTAAAGGCATTACCAAAACCTACCAAACGCAAACACCCTCAGAAAATTAGGCTTATATTTCTATCTCACACATCCTATACACATCGCTTCTGAGAACGGCCGTCCTCCAAATAAAAGTAATTGGCCTGTTACAAGATGCTGGTCAGAATTGGTATTTAATTATATTCCAAGTTTTCCTTCTGTCACAATGATGTTATATGAGTACCTACATCATATAATGAATTGTTATGATACCTATGGGAGATATGGACCATTATATCCTTACAGAAGTCAAATCATCATCAACATTTCAACCTATCGCCGTTCACTGCCGGACATAGGTCTCCCTCATCTTACGCCAAAGAGTTCAGTCCTGTGCCACCTGCATCCAACGACGCCCAGCAACATTCACCAGGTCGTCGGTCCACCTAGTGGGGGGCGTTCTACACTGTGTCATCGAATACGTGGTCGCCACTCGAGAACCTTTCTTGTCCAGCGGTTGCCGGTTCATCGAACCATGTGGCCTGCACATTGCCATTTCAGCGTGTTAATTCTTGGTGTTTTAATGGATGCCCAAGAAAACACTGTTACCTATTCCACAGGTGATTTTAGTCTACTAATATTATAAACTGCATAGGTGGCGTATTGATTAAGATATCAACCCACTATTTCAGTGCCGTGGGTTCGATGCCCGCGCAGGACAATACTTTGTAAGAACCACAAATCGTTGTTCTGGATCTGGGTGTAATTCTTATCCGTTAAATTATGTGTTTATGGAGTAGCAATACAAGGATTATTTGTCTGTTACTCAAACGTAAGTCGTAAACAGTTGATGAGATTTGGATGAAAAATTACACACATATAGACAACTAGCAACCCGCCCTCGCTTCGCTTCGGTATCAGTCGCTTTACCCGCACAGTGTCCGTTCCCGTGGGAATACCGGGATAAAATAAAGCCTATGTAACTCCCTGATATTATAGCTTTCCATTGGAGAAAACATTTTTGAAATCGGTTCAGTGGTTTAAACGTGAAAGCGTAACAAACAAACAAACTTATTTTCGCATTTATAATATTAGTAAGGATTGCCTGGATTAACATATAAGATACTTTTAAAGTTTTAATCCCGCTAATATATTTCCTTTGCCGTGTGGTGACGGAGTAAGAATATAATTCACCCTCTATCCTGGTTGTCGTAAAAGACGACTAAGGGATATAATATACAAATAACATCGATGCAAGAGAAGAAAACTCAGAATAAAACCCTATACCAACAGGTCTGACCAGCGTTATCTTAGGTAGGTAGGTAGGTTGAATTCCCTCAAACGAAGGAGGAGGCCTGAGCCGAAAAGTGGGACTTATACTACTTAGGATAATAGTTCAACTTCACTTTTTGCTCCATCAAGCTCTTTTGAACGGATTTGGTTAATTTATTTTTATATTTGGTTTAATCTATATACAGGTTGTCCCTAAATTAAACGTCCAACTGTAAGTGGGTGGTAGATGACTTTATGACAGCGATGAAAAAAAAATCCATGTCACTTTTTTTTTTATATGAGCATATTACCAAAAACGGTGAAAAATCAGACCTTGTACGATGTTTTCAAGTACTATAACGACAAATAGGCTAGTTTTGGCATCGGATATTTCTTGTTGGAACTGCACTATCGACCACAAGTACAATTAAAACTAGACATGTAGACCAAAACTAGACATCGACTACAAGTACAATTAAAACTAGACACTAGGCGTAGTTAGTGGATACTAAGAAAAGATTTTTTGAAATTCCACCCCTAAGGGAGTGAAACGCAACAGTAAAGTCTGTATGGAAAGAAAAAAATTTTTAGCTACTGTCTTTAAATTAAGCACAAATACTCTTTAATAAAAATAAATAAGCACGTGTTTCAACGTTTGTCCATTTTCATCCTCAGTCAGTTTACTGACTTATCACAAGAGCCGAAACTACTGAAGCCATAAAGATGTACTTTTGCCATTAGTTTTTTTGCGTGACGTAGAAACCCACTAAGAAAGGATTTTTTGAAATTCAACCCGTAGGGTAAACCGCAATAACAAAGTTTGTATAACGACAAAAAAAAACTACATCAATTTTCTTCAAATTCTCCAAAAATAATCTTTAATAAAAATAAATAAACACGTATTTCAGGATTTTTTAATTTTCATTCTCTAAGGGTGTAAATATGTATTAATAAAAAATTTGGTTCTCTGATTTATCAACGCCGAGCTAAAACTACTAAAGCTGGAAACTTGCAATTTCAAACACAATTTTATTTTGTGACGTTGGGATCCACTAGGAAAGTATTTTCTGGAATTCAACCCCTAAATAAACACGAGTTTCAGCATTTCTTAATTTTCACCCTCTAAGGGTGTAAATAGGTATGAAGAAGTTGGTCGACGAACTCATAAACGCTGAAACTACTGAAGCTAGAAACATGCAATTTTGACCGTAATTTTATTTTGTGACGTAGGGACCCATTAAGAAAGGATATTTTGGATTCAACCCCTTAAGGCGAACCGCAGTAGCAAAATTTGTATGAGGAGACAAAATTCGTCATCGATTTTCTTCCATTTTTGCTTAAATACTCTTTGTTCATCATTTGTTTCATCATTTCAATCCTTATACATCCTACTGTTGGGCTCGAGCCTCCTTCATTATGAGAGGGAAAATGACCTACTATACCACGCTGGTCAAACGTGTTGCCATAGATTTTAGTTTCGAGTTTTTCTTCTCTTGCAAATGTTGTATGCATATTATAATCTCTTAGTCGTCTCCTACGACAGCCACGGGTAGGAGAGGGATGGTGAATTGTATACTTATTCCGTCAGAAGAGCATTTGTCAATTTTTGCCTTCTAAGGGAACTAGGCGAGTAAGGTGACTGAAACCGAAGCGAAGCGAGGGCGGGTTGCTAGTTTAATATATTTGGTTTAATTCTAGCCGTAGCGTAGTAGTAATTAAAACCAAAAAAGGTCTTTTTTTATAGTTTTATTAACGTTTAATTATTTTAAGAATAACAATTCAAGCTTATTATAATAATATTACAGTGGTTACACATTAATATTTCATATCAATGTATTTGGAAATATTTTGTGCATAGGTGGGTACAATTCGTTGGACTATTAGGATCATACATACTAATAAATTGTGCACCCTTTAAAATTCTTATTCTATATCATATTATAAACGATCGGTTATACTTTATTATTTATTTCAAAAATCATTTCTAAACGATCACAGTATTAAATAAAAGCAATAGGCCGTACGATTAAACATATTATAATTAAAAAAAAATACAAATGACATTAGTGTCATGACGTCGCATTATTTTTTCTTTGCTGTAGTGTAGTTATTTCGATCCTAAGAATCTTACACTAAGATTAGATAACAAAAATATATATATATTTTAATATAACACAGGTAGATGTTATAAATATAATTGAAAACTAATTTATCTATTTAGAAAAAAAAATATCGCATTTTAAAGGCTTCGTTAAAACAAGTAAATTTTAAACTATAACTAGAGATAGGTACATAGACTACACTAGAGAATAACTGTAAATAATTTTCTAAATATAATAATTAGTTACTTATTATTTAGTAATATTAATAAAATATAGGAATATATTGTCTTATTATAATGGCTACAACAAGAATACGTATTTTTTATGCTTTTAACAACCTCAGAAATGAAGCGTTTCTTCTTATTTTTGGCAATTAAGTATGTATTAATGCGAGTTGTTGTTGATAGAACTTTTCTTGGTCTGGAGGCACGCCGTCCGTCCCATCTAGGGTAACGAAGAGGCGGTCTATAACCCACCGTTTTCTCTTCCCTTGACCATTGACTGTTGATATAGCTGACAAAATTGGTATTTCCATTTCATTTTAAACTTACTTTCATAGTCATTGCCTTATTAGTATGTAAATCGTCGACTTTAACAAAGCGATAGCAGTTAACTAAAATATTTTTTAAGAAATTTTGGCAGAACTTTAAAAAACAAAACTCTGTTACTATATACCATAAACACATTTTTAACACTTTATCCGCATCACATTATGTAAAATACATGTTGAAACATGACAATTTTACTTTCCCGCCAAAATTCAAATAACTGCACAGTTGGCATAATGGTCTATATATTGACATAATATACGAAATGTTAATACACACACGGTTCGATTCCCATACAGGACAACTATATATGCAATCGGAGTATCGGAGTGTTCTTAGTATCCGTTAATTGCAGTTTAATAACCTACGGCGATATAAGTAATATAATTAGTGATTACCCTAACACAGGCTGTTTTCTTTAAAAATGCATCTATAAATAAATACATCATCATTATCCTAATTACCTGGGTTCGATACAATTTTTAATCCTTCTTGGGAATGTTGACCCAAGGGCATCAGATCCCCAAAAAAAAAAAGTAAATAAAAAGGGCATCAGATGAAATTCGGCTTTTTTTTTGTAGGGGGTGGGCTACGATCAGCGCATCCGCCGTCTGGCTCCGTCCGGGGCGACAGAGGGGAGGCGCGCGGCCCCATAACCCACCCGTAGCACGTCACCTTCGTCGTTGAGCCGAACACCGGTGCTGTGTTTTATGTCCTCAGTGGTCAGCTGATGGAAGTTCGCCTAGGACTATGTAAATCTCTTAGTAAGTTTTTAAGACATCCAACAAAAAATATAAGTATTCGTAACCGCCACCATACAGTACCCATAAATACAAAGGCATATTTTAATGCAACTAACAAAACCACCCTTTTTCTCCGCTTCATTTCGGCTTCAGTCGCCTTACTCTTTAAATTTTAAATCTCCAATATCTTCTAAAATATTACGATACGCAATTGCATTTCACGAGACCTCGGATTCAAATCGGGCAAAACTTGATAGGGGTTCCTTAAGAAACAAATAGCTTAAGTTGCTCCTCGTATAGACAGGTACCAGTAATATAATATTATTAAAATCGGGGTAGTGGTAGTATCATACTGTTGACAGTTGTCTGTCTACAGCAGCGGGCCGGTCCATCCGGGGTAGTATCACACTCTCGCAGAAAATCAACGTCCGAGTATTTTGTTACTGCGCTTCGTTCTGTGAGCGAGAGAGCCGGAATGCCAACTTTCTGAGAATTGTCGCGTGTGGTGGGTTTGAGGGTTGCCTTTAGTATTACCGAACCTGATTGTACGCATTCACACTCCCTTCACTTTGCAAAAAAAAGTCGTTTGGAAGATTACTCGAAACAAACAGACAAAGAGCCAAAAACTTTGATACTGGTTTTAGGCGTAAATAACCGTGTGAGCATGAAAAAGACCTATTATTTTGATATTAAAAACAGACACTTCAATTTTATTTATTTGTAAACGTCTCCATATATTTACTACATAAAACAAGATGGATTATCTAAATTGCTCTAAATTGGTGTTTCATTAAAATAAACTGGCCAATTGACATTCTTGCTCCAATTGACTTAATTGAAATAATTATTTGTCTACACAATATAAGACAACTTAATTGCGATATTACGCTGTCTAATAACCGCTACGAATGCTACCAACCCTTACATTGGTCGTAAGTGTCGTAAAAGAGGATTAAGAGCACATCGACCTGGGCCAACTTCTTATGATATCTGGCCAGTTATAACGTTCCCGAGGAGCGTTGATGTCAGACTGGCGGCGGCTGGTCATAAAACGATTGCCAATAAGTTATACAATATTTACCATATAAGACGAGTACATATTTTATTATTTTATTAAGAAGGAGCAGGTCGATGATGATGATTTAAGGTGAGAATTGTGGCAAAATATGCTAACTTATGCTATGCGCAAGGCCGGATTATCCATAAGGTGGACTAGGCAATTGCCTGGTGGCCCCGAGCATGCTCGGAGAAAGAAAAACATTTCATCTTTTTTATTGTTGTTGATAGCAAAAGAGAAAACAGCACATCTATTGGTAAGTGCTCGTGGACTTTGGACCATGGACCCGAGAATTGTATTGCCTAGGGGTCCTGATAGGATTAATCCGGCTTTGGCTATGTGCCTGAAATTAAATCTGATGGTATGGCTTCAAGGGATAATTGCAGGTCGAAGTCTCGACCTCAAGCATGGAAATCATTGTAGATCGTGGCTTACGGGATAATTGTAGAAATCGATGATGGAATTACGCCTTACAAAATATGGCTTCGTATACTTTTACTATTAAAAAAGTACAATTAAAAGCACCTGTATACTAAATACGGCATATAGGACAGAATATTAATAATAATCATAGTGGATAATTTTTACGCTGAAATTATTTCAACAGGTTCCTTCACTTTAGACATATTGTATCGAATATAAATTTATGTATTTGCAAAATCAATAGGCAATTAAAGTAACTAAAGTAGCTAAATTTCGCGTTTTTAACACAATTACGGAAATTAAGAAAGTATTTCTTCATGTATTTTTGTAACTAAAAACAGTGCCGTAAATAGAGCGGTGCCACCGGTGCACAGGGCGTAGACTTTGGTGGGCGCAAGAATGAAAAACTCATTTGCACTAGTGAATTTGCGTTTCGAGTTTTAGTGAGTGAGATACAGTAGGTGGTATAATAGGCGAAGGGTCTACTTAAATAGGTCGTCTGCTTGTATGCCCTCATCATTTTTATAATATTTAAAAAAACAAGGGCGCAATTATAGAAACTTGCATAGTGCGCAGAAAAAGCTATTTCCGACACTGACTAAAATACAATTCTCTTATTTTTATTCAATATTTGTTTCTAACGTCCTAAAATGGGTCAATTATCCTATAAAAAATCACTTACTTTTGAAAATCTGCAACTTATTTTATATCATAAATTATGTAACGTTAAAATACACAAGTGGTGTTAATATTTATTCTGTGAAACTAGTAAATAATTAGCTATCTATGAAAAACGAGTGATAATATTCCAAGACTAAAAATACTGTCAAAACTTTATGCCATACTTATATTTTCAGCGTCCCGACGTTTCTGATAGGCCCTGACTGGTTGTATAAGTGATATAAGTGCCCCAGCCACCACGATCCAACCTCCAGCAAGATAGAAAGACAGCTCCCAAGAAAATGTCACGTCGTAGATAAACCCTGGAACAAAATGCAAAAATTGTTTTTAAAGGACAACACCCTGCACTAAGGGAATCATCCTTGTATTGCGGGGACTTGACAAAAATATAATTACGGACACACAAATTACATAAATGATTCTGATTCTGATCCAAAGTCAGAACAACAATTTGTGGATCTCACAAATTATTGTCCTGGATTCGATCCCGCAACGCAGGCACTCTTTTTTTTTTTGGAGGGTGGGCCATGGTCAGCTCGCTCGCCGCCCGGCTCTGTCTGGGGCGACAGAGGAGCGCCGCGCGACCCCATGACCCACCCGTGGCACGTCGCCTTCGTCGTTGGGCTCACCACCGGTGCAGAGTTCCTTGTCTTCAGTGGTCGGCCCAACGGAATACCCCGGTCGCGGAGTATACTCTCCTCACGACGTCCCCTTGGGACCGTCGCGCGGTCGGTCTCTCTGCGGATGACGGATTAAAACCCGGTCCAGTCACCCGCGGCCTCGGCTAGGGCGGCATTAGGCGCAGGTATACCCACCCGCATATCCAGTCAGGTACGGTAGATGAATTTCCATTAAACTAGGGAAGAAACTCGAGCCCAGGAGTAGAATAAATATGAGGTGAGATGATGATTTTGCCGTGTGGTGACGCAATAAGAATACAATTCACCCCTTCTTTCTTGCCCGTGGGTATCGTAAAAGAAGACTATAGGATTATTGGAAATAACATAGAGAAGAAATACTCGAAATAAAACCCTATACGAACCCGTCTGACCTGCGTGGTTTAGTAACTCAGTTTACCTCCCTTTGTGGAGGAGGCTCGAGGCGAGTGGTGGACCGTAAATGAGCTGTGATGATAAGCTGATGATCAATATAGAAGTTACTTACCAGACAGTGGTGGTCCAATTAAATGCCCAATCCCTTGAGCTAGAAGTACAAGTCCATATGCAGACGTGAAATCATCCAACGATACCAACTTCACAAGAAGACTTGGTGTGAATGTATATGATGCAGCGAAGAACAAACCGAATGCGGCTGCAGCAGATGCCAGGCACCAATAATTGGTGGCAGCCGCTGGTGGTATAGCGGCCACTGAGGCACCACAAATGACCAAACAGACTGCGTAGAGACTGCCTATTGACACACTTGGAAAGTCTCCGATCCAGCCGAGACCAACCTAAAATAAAATACATAAGAATTTTATCAAAAAAAAAACAGCTTCAATTGGACCAAATTGAAAGGGGGCCACGCGGTAAGTACCAACTTTCAAATAAAAAATCAAGAATCATCAAAATCCCCCAGTCGAAAATTCTGAAGTCATCATAATCATCACGGACCAGCCTTTCCAGAAACGAGTGACCCTACATACATGCTTAAGGCTTGTGCATGTACCCGGATAGGCAGGTCAGACATTCATCAGACTTTATTTTCCATCATCTAGGTTCATATACGTTCCACTGCTGGGCTGGAGCCTCCTCCACAATGGAAGGGTAATTGACCTACCACCATACACCACGCTGATCAGGCGGGTTTGTATAGGGTTTTATTTCGAGTTTTCTTTCTCTTACAAAGTTGTTATATGCATATGTTATAACTTAATCGTCTTTTACGTCACCCACGGGTAAGAGAGGGGGTGGTGAATTGTATTCTCACTCAGTCACCACATGAAAGAAACATAAAAAAAATAGTTGCATTGAGAACCTCCTCCTTTTTAGAAGTTGGTTAAAAAGTCGGAGTTGTTTTTATATTTAGATATAATAACATGAATTAGCAAATTTCTCGTCAATATTGCATATATTATTTATCATCGTCATAATCTTATCCCATATACGACACACTATTGGCCTCGGACCTCCACCATTGTGGGAGAGAATTGGACCTATCACACCACGCTGGTTAGACGTATTGGTCATTTCTCTTGCATCAGCATGAGAAATAAAACTCGAAATGAAACCGAAAAACATCGATATATTATCTGCATATATCCTTTAGTCATTTTTACGACACCCACGGGCAAGAGAGGGGAGATGAATTGCCTATACACCTCATATGTGGTAAATACTCGTATTTTCGAGAAGACATAAGCCCACCAATAAATCTGAGCCATCAAAACAGCATATCTAAATAAATATAAAATACGTCATTTAGTAATAAAACCCTGACACTCATTGTCAAAATAAAAATATAGCAAAACTAAAATAACATCAGCTGAGATCTCACGTAAATATCACGTTTAGGAATCCGCTAACAGACGCTTTTTGGCACCGTCAACCACGTCCCCCAGACATTTGGAAACTGGATATTATCTATTTCTGACCACTGAAGTGAGTTAAAGTGATTTAAACGTTGCAATCGTATGGCTACGTCTCGTGACACTGCGGTGACGCCATCATTAATATAATAATTATTGTATCTAACAGTTGTTTGTTAGATATTATGTCTAACCAGTTCAATAACAACGGCAAATGTTCTTAAATTGCCTCTTTTGTCTTTTTTCAGCAGTCTGGACCCACTGATGACAATTTCGGGTACCGGTGGCACGCCCCCTTGGTGCTTAGAAGAGTGGCGCTCGTTCGCGCCCGCTGTAATCGCCTCGGATGAATTGGACGGCGCACAGTGCGCCATGGTCTGCCAAAAAAGGGTCTAGTCTGGACACACTCCATCCAGTCCATCCGACTCGATGGATGAACGATGTACGGCCCCATAAACCACCGTGATTCCTCCCCATCGCCATTGGGCCGCCATTGGTACCGATTCCTTGACATTAGTATATTATTTTATTAAAAAACATAGTAAATGAATCAAAAAGAAGACAATCATGACAAAATGAGTTTCTTGCCGGATCTTCTCAGTGCGGTCGCGTTCCGATCCGGTAGTAATTTAAGGTTAAATGTAAAAAAATTACTATATGTAAGTGCCCCCGCGGGGTTTATACATAATAAAAGATTTTAATTTGAATTCGCCTAAAAGATGTTTGCCCTTATAATGATATCGTCCCCAAAAAGTATGTAAAACACCCTTAAAATTACATATTTTTAAGGGTTATTACATACTTTACGCAAAAAAAAACTATTCCTTAATTTTGTTCCCTCAAGCAATTATCTGAAAACAAAAAGATTAAGAACCTAATGAATCTAACTGAATTCTATTATTGTATGGTTTCATGTCTACGTATTACTAATTGTTAACCAACTTTAAAAAAGGAGAAGGTTCTCAATTCGACTGTAATTTTTTTGTTTGTTAGCTCAGAACATTCGACTGTGTGAACCGATTTCGATGATTCTTTTTTATTTGAAAGCTTGCTTCCCGTGTGTTATTATAAATTAAAAATTTTTGAGGTGGGCCATGGTCAGTGCCTCCGGCGTCCATCTCTGTCCGGGGCGACGAAGGGATGGCGCACGCCCCCATAACCCGCCGTAACTACTCTCCTTCGTCGTTGGGCTGACCACCGGTACCAAGATACTTGTCCTCCGTGGCCGACCCGACGGAATACCCAGTGGGGTACCCTCTCCTTCCGACGTCCAGGACGTCGGTCGCCGTCGCACGGTCAGCCTCTCTGTGGGTGACGGACCCCGGTCCGGTCACCCGAAATAATTGCATCCTGTGTATTTGTTTTCTATTAGTAATTGTTTTTTTTTTGTTTCGTTTTAGTTTTTGCTTCTAGTAGTCCACAGAAGATTTATTTATTGACTAACTAGTCAATTTTACTTCATGTCTCCCGCATTGCGAGGGACGGACGTGGAATCAATCTCTTCCAACTCCTCTTGTTTAACTTTTTCTAATTAAATTTGTTGCGGGTCCCAAGACAATTAAAATCATTGCCCAGGACTGCCTGAGGGTCAAATCTCGATGTGCTCTATGGAGACCATTGTGGATCGGGGCTTACAAGAGTTACAATGGTGGGAATGTGTTGTGGGATTAAATAAAGTCCACAGAAGAATGCTATGCCGAGCCGTTGAATAGTTATGGGATAAAATAAAACTTGTTTACAAAACAATGTAAATAAATGCACCAAAAGAAACAAGAAAATAACAAGGTCATATTATATATAATCAAATGATCCTTGGGTACCTACGTCTGGAATCATTCTCCAGTGTTGGCTGAAATCCAGAAAATTATTTTGTTAATATATTATACCCTACTACGGGCGCTTTAGGCTGAATGCCAATGAATTCGCTATATATTTTAGAATACAGTAAGAAACTTGGCAAAATAATACAATTTTGAGTTAGTAAACATTTGTATCTTGACAATTAATCTATAGAAATAAATAAAATTGAAGTGTATGTTTGTATTGTCAAATTAATAGGGGTTTTTCATGCTCAAACGGTTATTTGCATGCTACCTATGCCTAAAAATCAGATGTCAATCAAAATGTTTTTTCTGTATGTTTATCGGACTTCGAACAAATCGAATCGAAAGATCTTCAAAACGACTAGACCAATTTTGATAATATTTTACTGCGAGACTGTGTATAAGGAGTAACTTAGGCTGTTTTTCTTCTTCTAAGAAAAACCTTATAAATTTTTGACCGGTCCAGGACTCGAACCCTAGGCTATATTTTAGGAGATATTTCAGGTGTAAAATACGGGGATAAAGCGGCTGGAAAGAAGCAAAACGAGGGCAAGTCGCTAATACATCATATAATCCCAGTATTGTTAGCACGACATAGTATACAAGAGGAATAGTTACATCAATTTATTAAAGAAAATAAAAATGTATTTTTCGTCTAGTTGAAAAAGTTATTGTATTATATTTTGCACATATTATATATAATAATTTAAAATAAACTCATTTGCAAAAAAAACGGGCGGTTTTGATTTTCATTCATATTTAAAAAGATACAATACCAAAAAGGTTTCAATCGTTTGTACACGTTACTGGCCGGTTTTAAAAATGCTGTGGTATTTAAAAAAGTACGTTCTAAATTCAATTTTTCATTTGATGTTCATTTTTACAGAAAACCCCTTTTTATCCTACATTTTTGGCGCGAAGTTCCAGAAGTTAACATCGACTTTCATAACTTTTATTCAATTTTTATCGATTAATTTCATATCCTTGACTGTCAAAGCTTTATTTAATGCTGTTTGGCTGTATCAAAAATGGTAGATAAAGTGGTAAAAGCTACCAAAATTATCGCGCTGCTTGAAGAGGGTTGCAGCCAATGTTTCGTGGCTAGGAGGCTAAATGTTAGTCGCTCGACAGTCCAAAGGACCTGGCAGCGATATCAGGAGACTGGTTCCGTCGAGAGAAGGCCTGGTTCTGGAAGAAAACCATGTACCCAACCACGGGATGATCGTTTTCTTGTGAGTCGCGCATTGAGAAATCGCAAATCTTCGTATGTGGATCTTAAGAACAACCTCCAAGAAGTAAGAAATGTGCATATTAGTCTATGGACGGTCAGGAGGAGGCTTCTCGCTGCCAATATACGCAGTCACCGCCCGGCCCGCGGCCCCAAATTACTCCGTGAGCACAGAGTTCACAGGCTTAGGTTCGCTAGAAATTGTGAATCATGGACTCAAGACGATTGGAATAGAGTTTTGTTCTCTGATGAAGCCAGGATATCTCTGTTCGGTGAAGATCGACGTCGGCGAGTGCTAAGAAGACAAGGAGAACGCTTTGCAGAGGCATGTTTCGAAGAAATCACACCTTATGGTGGGGGCTCTGTTATGTTTTGGGCAGGAATAAATTCAATGGATCGTACAGAGTTAGTCATCATTGAAAACGGCTCACTGACTGGGCATCGATACATAACGGAAGTTCTAATTTCTCATGCACAACCCGCATTGGCCGCTCTAGGTGAAGACTCGATTTTTATGGACGACAATGCTCGCGCCCACCGATCCCGCGATGTTAATGCGTATGTGCAAGAGGTCGGCATTCGTCGTTTGGATTGGCCAGCTCGAAGTCCCGACCTCAATCCCATAGAGCATGTCTGGGACGTTCTGAAACGGCGTGTGAGATCAGTACACCCGGCTCCGCAGACCATCAGAGAGCTGAAGAATGTGATTACTGCGGAGTGGGAACGTATTCCGCAAGCAAGTATCCGGGATATACTCGCTAGCATGCCCAGACGAATTCAAGCTGTGATTTTAGCTAGAGGGGGTCACACTCGATACTAAACATTTATCTGCTTTTACTTTATTAAAGAAAAACAAACAAAAAAACTTTTTTATTTTTACTTCATGAGCATATGCACTACTAGCGAATATACACTACTAGCGAGGTTTAGCATTATTTCCCATAAATTGTATCTAAATTTTATGAAATACTGATGAAAACGATTATTTTCTTATTAATTTAGCAAATTGTGTGGATAAAACTACCTATAATTATCAAACAAAGAAATATTAACATTTGAAATGGTTCATTGCTTAGGTGCCCGTTTTTTTTGCAAATGAGTGTATTATTTTTAAATATTCTTTTTAAAGACCTGAAATAATCCTTGTGTTACGGGGACTTTACAAATAATTAATGGACACAAAATTACATCCAGACTCAGAACAACAATTTGTGGATCGCACAAAGTATTTCAGCGTGGGATTGGAACCCACTACACTGGCACGGTACGTCGATACCTTAACCATTACGCCATCTGTACAGACGAATTATAATTATTTTTAAGGTCTGGCTATCCATTATATAAAAGTTGAAGGTTACATGGCAAATTATGCTAACTTATGCTACTTAGTGTTGTCGTGCGTGGAATTCGAACCTGCGACACTAGCACCGTAGGTTGCTATCGTAAAATAATATCAGTTATTTGCAAAATTTAAAAACTATAATCATCACAGCCCATATGCATTCCACCGCTGAGTACAAGCCTCCTCCACAGAAACTTTAATAAATCACCGATTTATATTTAGTTCTTTCACCTAACCAGCATATATTTCAATAGACATGAGTTAATGTCCACGTATGGTAACAAATATTTACTCGTAAATAAGGTTTTATACTCTGTGGTGACGGAGTAAGAATACAATTCACCACTCCCTATCTTGCCCGTGGATGTCGTAAAAGACGACTATGGGATCATCATCATCATCTTGCTCTTATCTCAATTACTTGGGGTCGACGCAATATGTCATCTATTTTGACATATTGCAAAAAGTTTCGGCAATGACTTTTATGACCGGCCGCCTGCCTGACGTTAACCCTCCTTGGGAATGTAATCGTTGACCCAAATGGTACCAGATGGAGTTGGTCCGGGTCAATCTAGGGCTCTTAGTCGTCTTTTACGACACCCACGAGCAAAGCAAGGGTTGGTAGTATTCGAAGCCGCTACCACACAGCAGACGATTAGCAAAGACGACTATGGGATACAATATGCATATAGCATCTGTGCAAGAGAGGGAGAACTGGTAATAAAACCATATACCAACATGTCTGACCAGCATGGTATAGTGGGTCAAATTCCTTTCCATTGTGGAGGAGGCCCGAGTCCAGCATTGGGAGGTGTGTGGGCTGCAATGATGAAGATTTTATAAAGTATAATCACCCTTTTTTTTGGCAGATTAAGTTGCAGGCGCACGCCATCCGTTCCATGCAGGGTGACGAGATAGTGACGCGCGACCCGATAACCTGCCGCATTCTCTACCCCTCGCCATTGGGCCGACCACTGGTACTGAATCCTTGACTTCCGTGGCCAGCTCGGCAGGATACCCTTTCGGGTACCCTCTCAGAACACAGTCAGCCTGCTTTTATCCTTGAAATTGACGCAATCTGTACACTTCTTTCATCGTACATATTGCAAAAGTTTTATCCTTAGTTTTATGATAGGCCTCCTTAACATCAATCTTCCCTGAGAATGTAATTTTTACCGCGCGAGGAAAGACCGACGTCCTCCCCGAGAGGGGAACGTCGGTCGATGGGAGGGTACCCCAACAGGGGGTATTCCGTCGGGCCGACCACTGACGACAAGTTAACGCTGCTCCAGTGGTCGGCCCAACGACGAAGGCGACGTGGTTTTTGGGTGGGTCGCGGGAGTTGCGTGCTTAAGCCCCTCTGTCGCCCCGGACGGAGTAGTGCGGAGGCGCGACGACGGCGGCCCACCCACAAAAAAAAAAAAAAAAAAAAAAAGAATGTAATTTTCGACCAGACATCATCAGGCGAAATTCGCCCTGAAAAGCTCGTCGTTTTTTACGACATCCACGAGCAATAATGATTTCATGATCATAAAGGCGTTCGCTGTCTACTGTTGCTACGGGCTTCCTTCATGTTTCGCCACAAAGTGTTGTCCTGTGCTGCTTGTATCCAACGGCGCCCAGCAATTTTCACTAAGTCCTATCCTATGTCGATAAATATGTGGTCGTCACTCGAGAACATTTCTTCCCTAGCGGTTGTCGATTCGTTGAACGATGTGGCATGCCCATTGCCACTTCAGCTTGCTAATTCTTTACGCTATGTCGGTTATAGTCGTTCTTCTGCGGACTGCCACATTTCTATGTTTCGGATTCTATCTCACAGGGAAATGCCAAGTATAGCATACTGAATGACTTTCATTTTAGTTATGAGGGTTACATTTAGAGGCCACCTTTCTGATCAACGTAAGGGTTTCAGCGCACGAGCAATTTCAGGATTGTTTAAGATTTAATTAATTATCATCATCATTTCAGCAAATAAACGCCCCACTGCTGGGCATGAGCTTCCTCCACAATAGGAAGGAAATTGATCTTACTATACCATGCTGGTCAGATAGGTTGGTATAGGGTTTTATTTCGAGTTTTCTTTCTCTTGCATAGATGTTATATGCATATTATATCCCTAAGTCGTCTTTTACGACATCCATGGGCAAGGGAGTGGTGAATTGTTTTCTTACTCCGTCACCACACGGATAATAACGGATTTTAATTATATCGCAGTAAAATTCAAAATGCCAGGTGTTGTAAACATTATATCACAAATATTCTCCTAAATCTATATATAAAATACCAATAAATAAAATTGGAGTGTCTGTTTGTAATGTCAAAATAATAGGCTTTTTTCATGCTCACTCGGTTATTTGTACGACACCTATGCCTAAAATAGCAATTAAAAAATTTTTCTGTCTGTTTGTTCCGGGTAATCTTCAAAACAGCTGGACCGATTTTAAAAATTCTTTCACCAATGGAAAGCTATAATATCAGGGCGTAAACTAGGCTATATTTTATCCCGGTATTCCCACGGGAACGGGAACTACGCGGGTAAAACGACTATAACGTAGAAGCGAAGCGAGGGCGGATTGCTAGTACCTAATAAATTGTGTTGACAGACACCTTACAATGTTTTGTGATTTATAAAAAGTTATTCTTAGCTTTCCGGTCAACTCACGTGAACAATACTTATAACAAGAAATGTTTTGGCCAACTTTTTATACACACAAGAATAATAACAGTAAATATCATCCATTATTCCGTTTTTTTTTTATTATCAAATCTATACCAATAAATAAAATTGGAGTGTCTGTTTGTAATGTCAAAATAATAGGTTTTTTTTCCATAAAAAATATTTTTTTCTTATATACACTATTCTTAATTCAAATTTTTAAAAATTTATTTTCTATTTTTTAGTTGGATTTTCTTTAAAAGCGTATTTTTTTTAGTTTTTTTGAACTAGGTATTATTTATTTTTCATTTTTAGTTGAATTTTCGCTAATCCTGATTATCCTAGTAAGGATAAGGGGTCAAACTGTTTAAAATATTGAATTGTCATCGGTGCTTAATAAGTATGCCAAATTTCGAGTTAATCCGACGTTTTGAAGCGGGTCAAAATCATGTTCAAAGATTCCGTTACATACTAACATACATACATACGTCTGAAGCTAATAAAAGCATATTAAAAAGAAGTTTATGATTGATTACGGATCATGGTGCCAATTGTATCGCACCGGTCGGCATGGGACTCGCTTTGAGACCTCCCGCCGCCTTTTAAAAGCCTTACGGAAATCGCGAGTTTGTTTTCAGTGACCTGCCTGGCGACCCTTACGGTTCCTAGTTTTAAGTCCCGGCGCATTTCATAATTCCATAAAACATCCATTATTTAAATAATATGATATTTAATAAACAAAATAATAATAATAATCATCTATAACAATAAATAAAATTGGAGTGTCTGTTTGTAATGTCAAAATAATAGCCTTTTTTCATGCTCACGCGGTTATTTGCACGACACCTATGCCTAAAATAGCGATTAAAAAATTTTTGTCTGTCTGTTTGTCTGTCTGTTTGTTCCGGGTAATCTTCAAAACGGCTAGACCGATTTCAAAAATTCTTTCACCAATGGAAAGCTATAATATCAGAGCGTAAACTAAGCTATGTTTTATCCCGGTATTCCCACGGGAACGGGAACTACGTGGGTAAAACGACTATAACCCGTGGGAATACCGGGATAAAATATAGCCTAGTTTACGCCCTGATATTATAGCTTTCCATTGGTGAAAGAATTTTTGAAATCGGTCCAGCCGTTTTGAAGATTACCCGGAACAAACAGACAGACAGACAGACAAAAATTTTTTAATTGCTATTTTAGGCATAGGTGTCGTGCAAATAACCGTGTGAGCATGAAACTAGCCTATTATTTTGACATTACAAACAGACACTCCAATTTTATTTATTGGTATAGATTTTATTTTTCTTTTTTTAATCAATATTGTTATTTATTTTGAACCATATTCTTTGATTGTACAGACGGCGTAGTACTTTAAGAAATCAATCACCGATATCAAGGATCGGGAGTTTGATTTCCACATAGGATAGTTATTTGTACGATCCAAGATTACTCTAAATTTGGGTGAAATGTGTATTCGATTCTATTACATAATTTTGAGCTATTCTTATTACCTAGCATTAGTTCCTCTAGGATTAGTTATTTTTAATTAGTAGTTAAGATAATTTATATTTTTTTTTATTTTCATTTTATTAAAAAATACTAAAAAAACTTTAAGTAATAACTAATCCTAGACATTATGGTGGTTCAAATTGCCTCCCGTATTAGACGGCGCTCCTACGGAGTAATACGTGGTAGGTATATAAGCTGATAAGAAAAATAAAACATAACCTGCAACCAAGATATTCGCCGCCTTCTGCGAGGTAGTCGTCCTGTAAAAAGCGGTAGTACCCAAACTGGTAACTGGTTGGGCCAACCACGGATGTCAAAGGATTGGTACCAGTAGTCGGCCCAGCGGCAGCGGTGAGTGTATATAGTAGGTATCGTACTACATGCGGCCCCCCATTGCCCCAGACCAATTAAAATACTCCTAATCGTCCAGTGGGCTTACGCTTGAAATCAATTTTAATTTCAAATCCGATTCAATTCTAATCTAACCAAAACTTATATTTGGTACGTTTAACCAAAATCGAGAATGAATTCTTCGCGTTTGCCGTTGTTATTTTTACCAAATGTGACAAACTTTATTACTTTAAATTAATAACGTTACCGAACTCGATCACCACAAAGACGCTTACTTGAAATTGTGCAACATTAACGATCTTAAACTACGTCAAAATCACGTCGGGAGTAGCAAATATTTGACTTAATAAACAAGAGTCGAATTCATTTAGTTTAAAAAAAATCCACCGTATTTAATTCCAAACGTGTGCTTAGTGTCGCTTTCAAGAGCACTAAATTGCTCAAATTCGAGCTGCGATTGGATTTAGGATTGGAATTGAGATTCAAGAGTAGGCACACAGATCGGTGAAACGGTTCGGACATATTAAATGGACAACAAAATGTGCTGCACTGACAAATACTTTTGCTTTTAAATAATATGTTGCCATTGTTGTTTTAAATAATATTGTGCTGTGTGGTAGCGGCTTCGAATACTACCAACCCTTGCTTTGCTGGTGGGTGTCGTAAAAGACGACTAAGAGCCCTAGATTGACCCGGACCAACTCCATCTGGTACCATTTGGGTCAACGATTACATTCCCAAGGAGGGTTGACGTCAGGTAGGCGGCCGGTCATAAAAGTCATAGCCGAAACTTTTTGCAATATGTCAAAACAGATGACATATTGCGTCGACCCCAAGTAATTGGGATAAGAGCAAGATGATGATGATGATGATTTTGCCATAAAAAAGGCACTATGAAAACAATCCTTGCATTTCGGGGAACTTGGAAAACATTCATTACACCAACACAAATATTTACACCAAGATTCGTAGCAACAATCTGTGGATCGTAAAAAGTTTTGCCGTAAATGGTTTCTAACCATAAAATAAGTATTTACTCACCATGCCAATAGTATTAGTGATACCAATCAAGCTGAGCATCACAGCGCCATCATCCTCGCTATAGTCTTTATGTACCATGTGCTCAGCTAAGTAGAAGTATGGCACAATAAACCATATGAATAGAATAATAGTACCCAGACAAAGCAGATTAAAAGTCGTACGCTTTAGTAGGGACACGTTGAACATATCCGCGAGGCAGCTCACGCAATCATCGTACCAATTCTGAAATAATTCATTTTATCAGTTACTTCCATTTTTTCTGTGGTGGTGACGGAGTAAGAATACAATTCACCACCCCTTTCCTGTCCGTGATTATCATAAAAGACTGCTAAGGTATTATACTATGCAGGAAACATCTATTCTAGAGAAGGAAATCTCAAAATAAAATCCTGTACCAAAATGTCCGACTAGCAGGTATAGTAGGTCAATTTCCCTCCCATTGTGGAGGAGGCTCGGGTCCAGCAATTGGACTTTTGCCAAAATTTTTACGAAATGTACGATCGTAAAAAATTGCATCGATCCCAATTAGTTGGGATAAAACCAGAGTAATGATGAAGACTTCCATCTATCCCTTATCCGTGTGTTGATGGAGTAATACAATTATCACTGCCATTTATAGTCCAGTGCGTGATCGTAAAAGACGACTAAGAGACGCAAGCAGATAATATCTGAAAGGGAAGGAAGAAACTCGAACTAAAACCTCCTATTCTATGCCCGTGGCATAATAAGTCTATTACCCTTACACAGAAAAGGAAGTTCAAGCCTAGTAGTGAGGATCTCAGCTCATGTACAGCTGAGCTCTAACTTCCTCTATAATGGAAGGAAGATTGACCTATTATACCTATACGGATTGGTATAGTATTTTATGTTAAGTTGTCCTTTTCTTTTCTGGCATATTATATCCTTTAATCGTCTTTTACGATATCCACGGGCAAAACAGATGGTGATAAATTATATTGTTATAACGTTAACACCCGCAAAATACACCAAAAGCTACCCACCTCTTCCTTTTCATCAATAGTTATCATAGAGTTTTTAAAGATATCAGGACACGATGATGCTTTCAACCTGTACCTCTTGATATTCAGCATTGCATTTCTATGACTTATCGAGTTCAATGGCATCTTCAAATCTTTTAAATAATGATGATTGACTGATAACTGTTTCTTTAACCAATCTCTTTTATTTATCTTGGTATCCTGTTTTAAAATATCCTTATCATCTCTGCAATCAGAATTACAGTGCCTCAAAATTTTCGGAGCTGTTTTCAACTCATATTTGTCTGTTATCTTATCTTTGTTCTCATATTTCTCAGAATTCGTTCTTTGCACAGCGTTTTTAGTATATTTAACTATAGGCGGATCATTGTCTTCAATACTTGGTCCTTTTTCAAGTTTCTTGGCACGATTTATAGCAAAAGCTGGGTATTTTACTTCAATACCATATTCACCGCTTGTTTTCTTCACAATGTTATCCAAAGTTTGCATTGATAACTGAAATTTGCAGATATATTTTATGGCATTATTACTTACGATAGCACCTACCATATATTAAGTGAATTGTGTTTCTTCTGATTTTTTACAGGTTATATATACGGTCACACCGCGCTCCTATAATCCCTGGCAGTGGAAGGGGCAGTGTGTGGCTATATAAACTGCTCTATTATAACTCTCTATAACCCTTTGAGTTGATCACCAGCACTAAGTCCTCGGTGGTATACCGTGCTACTTCTGACTACCGATAACCCAGTTAAACATAAAGTACGTTCTCAAGAGTTTCAAACTTTCATGGGCAACTGGAACTCACATACAAAATCCTATTTTTTTTGACGGACTGTGGTCCGATCATATCCCACCCAGTTCATCCAGGGTCACATTAGTCCTGTGACAATAAATGCTAAAAGGTGTTCAAAATATCGTCCGGAAAGTAAAAGCTAAGTATAAAGGCTATAAAATATTAAATAGTGAAATAATCTCGCGTAAACATCAAAAAGACATAACATTATAATGTCGAATAAAAGTTTCTTTTACGACGAAGGATTTAAGTTTAAGCAACCAATACAGAACTTTAATAATCGAGATTAAATGATTAACGGTATGGTTTTCAATGCAGTATGGGACCCACTTCAATGATTACCACAATAACCATGACACCTGTTTGAGCATATGTGCATACATAATATCTATGACAAGCAACCATACCTGTGCTTGCTTGTGCTTTAGTTTTCAAATATCTTAATAAATTTCAATATATATATTAAAACTTTGATTTTAATAGAAACCTAAGAGATCAAATTAGTAAAAATAAAATTATACATATTTTTGTACATACCTTTTCACTATAAGTGATATAACTTGGAAGATTCTCAACTGATTGCGACCTCTCCTTTGCTTTTTGACACTTCTTTAACCTTAACATATCCTGGTGCCGTATGATACTGTGTGCTTCTTGTTTGATCACCTTTTCAGGTGATACACCTCGCTTGATCAATCCTCCCATACTTTTTCCTCGGGTTGGAACATCAAAATCAAAAGCATAAGGATTTGCAATAGATACAGAGCTAGCAGATTTCTCATCCTCTTTTTTCAGTTTGCCTTCATCTCTACTAGTTCTTTGTTTCTTTTGTTCTATTGTCCACCACTCTGGATCCCTCATAACACATCCACATACACACAAGTTTAGTAAGGTCCCTGACAAGAGCAGAATAGTACCTCTCCATCCGTATTCTTCGATCAAATATTGGGTAAGGGGTGCATAAATAAACGTGCCAACTCCTGTGCCACATGCTCCTAGACCAACTGCTAAATTTCTCTTCTTTTCAAACCAATATGCTATAGACACAACTGCTGTAACGTATACTAGCCCAAGACCTAAGCCAGCTATAACTCCAAATGTCATCATCATCATTTCTATTGTCGTAGATATCGACGCTAAGACGAAACCCAAAGTCGAAATGATACCTCCAAGAATAGTCATACCACGACAACCGTATCTGTCAACTAAAGCACTCATGACTGGCCCAGATAAAAGTGGCACAGCAATAAATAAACTTCCGATCCAAGCTGTTGTAGACTTACTGGCTTCGAATTCATCTAAAAATTCTATGTAGAGTAATCCGAATGAAAAACTTATTCCATCAGCAATCATTGATATTATAAATGAGGACAAAACTACAACCCATCCCCATCCACCATCAGGTATTTTCACTCCTTCCTCAAAATCATTGTCACATCTTTCAACATCGGCAGGATTTTCTGTTATTTTAACTTGATTGTCTTTTTTAGATACACCCTTCAGTTCCTCCACCAATTTTACTTCCAATTTATTATTTTGTGCTGTCAAAAGTCTATCTTTGAAACTAATTTCTATATCAGCACTAGAGAACGAAGCTGTACCAACACTGCTTGTATCATCTTCTTCACCTTTGCAAATGCCTGAGGTAGATTCAGATAACAATGACTCCCTTATGGCTACATCTCTTACCAATTCCTTATTTCTTGGAGTTCTACTATGTCTCAATGAAACCGGTTCCCAAATTTGCTCCATTCTGTACTTTTTATAAGAAATAATACCTTGAAAATACTGGCAGTTTCCGATTAAAATATTTTAATATTTAATTTCTTAATCTTGGGTCTCGAGCTGAATATCGGCTGGCTTCACGAGCCACACTGTTCAGCTTTAGTGTGTTTGGTTTATTCTGGCCAGGTACCATTAAGGACCAGAGTGGTGGCAGCCAGGAACTTGTGACGTCACCCATACACCCGTATTGTCGGTAAGTGGCGCGCAATTACACACGCCACAACAATTTCTTTGATATTAAATGGAACTTCGATGCTCGCAAAGGAACAAAAAGTCGATTTGTATCTGTGAATTAAACGAAATATTTAATAGTAAGAACAAACAATAGTCTATCTATAGATGTAGGGAATACCATCAACAATAATATTGATCGAATCAGGTCAAGGAAACGCATTATGTAAAACGTTTTTATTATCTAAATATTGCATTAGAAACAGAGCCGGATGTTCTATAAAGCGGATTAGGCAAGTGCCTAGCGGCGCCGCACCCACTAAGGGCCCCCAAACATGCACCAAGAAATAAAATCATTTCGTCGAACGATTTATTTTTTTGAAAATTTGTATACTTCCTCAATATTATTCTTGTTTTTAATTATCTTGCTGGCAAAAAAGAAAACAACACACCTGACGGTAGGTAAGTGATACCACTGCTCATAGACCTTGTACCATGGACCTAGGAATCCCATTGCCTAGGGGCCCTGGTAAGGGCCCTGATTAAAAATCTATCAAAAATTCTATTTACGGTACAGATATTATGTCACAACTACCGAATTTGTTTCCTTTACAACAAAAAATAAAATACAAATTTTCAATAATAATTATTAATCCATAAACAACTTTCATTTTGATACGCACTTTGTATGTAATACGTATCTGTAACAAAAATTATTACTTTTTATTTATTAGGCAGTTACATGTTCTACAAATAATAAATAATGCGCGGTTTTTTTTTTTTTTTTTTTGTGGGTGGGCTGCGGTCGGCGCGCCTCCGCACCACTCCGTCTGGGGCGACAGAGGGGCTTAAGCACGCAACTCCCGCAACCCACCCGAAAACCACCTCGCCTTCGTCGTTGGGCCGACCACCGGAGCAGGTTTACTTGTCGTCAGTGGTCGGCCCGACGGAATACCCCCTACGCGGGGTACCCTCCCATTGACCGACGTCCCCCCCTCGGGGAGGACGTCGGTCTTTCCTCACGCGGTCGGCCTCTCGGCGGGTGACGGACTAATCCCCGGTCACGTCACCCGCGGCCTCGGCTAGGGCGGCATGAGGCGCAAATAATGCGCGGTTAACGGTGATAGTGACGAAGTAAGATTACAGTTCGCCACCCATTTTCTTGCCCGCGGGTGTCGTAAAATGAGACTAAAGTATATTATAATAAAGACTCGAAATAAAACCTTATACCAGACCGTTAGACTAGCGATGCGTAATTCGAATCATTTAATTCGAATAACTCGAATAAGACTATTGACTCGTTCATTCGAATCGCCGCGCCGTTGACCGAAACCGAATCAATTTGTTAACTCGTGTCGTACTCGTAACGCGGGCGGCCGCGACGCGGCGACGACGGCGCGCCGATCAGTCGACTCGGCTTGATTGGACATTCGTTGATTCGTTCTCTATTCGTTGATTCGCTCTCTAATACGGAGTCGAAGAATCGTATGAATGAATTTTACGAGTGAGAAAATACGAAAATACACGAAATGTTCTAAGAATCACGAGTTGGTTGGATGCAATTCGATTCGTTTGCCGTAGATACCTATTACATTTACAATTCGTCCCTCGCGCGGTTTAATGTTTTCTTGCTTTTGTTGACTGTTCGTTTATTAGAATCAGACTTTATATTAAAAAAAAATGTATTTTTGTATATGATTTTATTATCACTTTTTGTTATTTAGTATGCTGATTTTAATCATAATAATAAAAGAGTATTGTCATTACCTACGTGTTTAAAAGCCAATATATCTATAACTCCCCCTTCCGTAACCAAATACCGAGCACACTGCCTTAACTCGAAATCTCGACTCATTCGTAATATAAACCGAACCGCCAAAAAATTCGAATTGAAGAGAAAGCAATTCGTCTCATCGCTCGGTTAGACTACCTTGATTTTTTTTTTCACGCTGTGGAAATGCACTTACGCACTATCCCCCGCCGGTTACAGACAGGGGAGTGTGTGTGGGACTCGCCGGCCACAGAAGTGACCGAAATACCCACTAAAACCACAGCGGCCCCTTCCGCACTTTTACGAGGTGCCGGAGAGATCGTTTGACAACATTCTATCCCCGACACCCCAACGCTTGGCCGTCTGGCCACGTCCTGTCATCATTCAGAGCGATGGGTGGAGGAGCGCATAGCGGCGTCTCCTCCTCCCTGGTCGTCGCCGGCAGAGCGAGTCAGCGGACGCAAGCGCCTCGCGTGCCCGCTCCGCGGCCTCCTTCCTTGTCATGACAGCCTCACAGAAGGAGGCCATCGACGACCAACAGCTGTCGCTGCCGAGCATCTTGGAGATGATGGTCGGCAGCGACAGGTCTGTTATTCCCAGTTCCGTTGACAGGACGTGGCGCTGAGGCCCCCAGGCGGGGCATACTTCCAGTGTGTGGCGAGCATCGTCGATTAGCGCGCCACACTCATGACATCCTGGGGCCTCTTCTCTTCCAATTCTGTGCAGGTACTTACCGAAGACCCCATGTCCGGTAAGCACCTGCACCATCCTAAATGTAAGGCTGCCGTGCCTTCTCCTGAGCCAGCGGTGGAGATGCGGCGCAACCGCCTCCACAGTCCCCCGCCCTGCTACGGGGGACTCTAGATCTTCACTCCACCGCCGGATTACTTCCATTCGAGCCACTTCTCGAGCTCTGCCCAGTCCCGCTGCGGAGACCCGCACGCCGTTGACTCGTGCTGTGGCGCGGAACCGGTATACATCCATCAGCGCTTCTGCCACCAGTGGCCAAGGCGGATCGCCTGCCAGCAGTGTCGCCGCAGTCCAGGACACAGTACGGTGGCCCCTAATAGCCCTTACCGCCATAACCCTCTGCGGTCGTCGCAGGAGGGCTCTATTGCGGGCGGTGAGGGACTCCGACCAGATAGGGGCACCATACAGTGCCATGGACCGCAGAATGCCGGCGTAGAGTCGCCGGCATGACGACCCAGGACCACCAGTGTTCGGCAGAAGCCTGCCCAGTGTCGGTTAGACTACCTTGGTATAGTAGGTTAATTAGTTTTAGTTTTCTATTGCAGTGGAGGTTGAAGCCCAGTAGTGAGATGAGACATGTATACCTATCTGAGATGTGTTGTAAAGAAGTAACCATACGGATTAGGAAACATAAATTTATTAGCTGACCCAACAAACGTTGTTCTGTTCAAATAATTTTTTTTTATTCCAAACGGTGGCAAACGAGCAAACAGTACACGTGATGGTAAGTGTTGCTGCCACTCATGGACTTTTACAAGACCGCTGCCTACCGCGAAGAAAGTGAAGGGAGTGTGAATGAGTGCATTGAGGCTCGGTGATACCAAGGGCATTACCAAAACCCTCCACACGCAAACACCCTCAGAAAGTGGGCTTCCGGCTCTCTCGTTCACCGATCGAAGCGCAGTAACAAATTGCTACCACTCAGACGTTGATTTTCTGCGAGAGTGTGGTACTACCCCGGACGGACCGGCCCGCGACTGTAGACAGACAACTGTCGACAGTGTGGTCCCACCACTCTAAATGAAAAAAATGAAAGGATTTCTTCTTGAAATCGACAGCAGCGCCACCTACTGGGTCCAATTGTAAATGTAAACCATTCTCGAATCCCCTTGAACACACACGAAAAATTTCATCAACATCGGTCCAGCCGTTTAGGAGGAGTTCAATGACATACACACGTACACAAGAAATTTATATATAAAGATACGCTATTATAAAAAGAAAGAAAGAAAGAAAATCTGTTGATTGTGACGAACAATATTTACGATAGATTTAAATATTTTAAATATAACAATAAAATAACAATTGAAATTATTGCGCAAAACCGTCTCCATCACAGCATATTTCAGATTAAAAGAACGAAGAACCTGCATTGATCATCCATGGAGGCGCTTTAATGACGTCACGGATGTGAGATACACGAGTCAACATTATCAATGTATTTAACACAAAATAAATAAAATGAAAAATAAACACATGAAGAAGAAAAAAAAAAGGCGGTAGGCTATAAGTTAGTTATCTATGCTGTATTTAAGTAAAGATGCATATATATTAGGCATCTTAAGTACGAACATGAGTGTGTGTACATATTTATCCTATACAGATGTCCAGATCACCAGGTCAAAGTTATTAACCATATCAAGGAATGTTGTAGAGTATAAAAGGTAAGCATATATCAGGCAATAAGTCTTTAAAATTAAAATGACTATGTAGGTATAAAATTAAAATGTAATTAATTAAATAATAATGATAATAAAGTAATAATTATTGTGAAATAATAATAATAATATGGTTGGGCAGCGTTCGGGAAACTTAAGAGGATCTTCTCGTCCAACATACCTCAGTGTCTGAAAACACAGGTCTACGACCAGTGTGTGTTACCAGTGATGACTTACGGCACGGAAACGTGGTCCCTAAATGTAGGCCTCATATCAAGGCTCAAAGTCGCTCAGCGTGCTATGGAGCGGGCTATATTCGGGATTTCTCTGCGAGATCGAATGCGGCATACGGAAATCCACCAAAGAACGGGTGTAACCGACATAGCACGCTGAAGTGGCAATGGGCAGCTCACATCGCTCGACGAACCGACAACGGCTGGGGAAGAAAGGTTCTCGAGTGGCGACCATGTATCGGACGACGCAGTGTAGGACGCCCCCCCACTAGGTGGACCGATGACCTAGTGAAAGTTGCTGGGCGTCGTTGGATGCAGGCGGCACAGGACCGCACATTGTGGCGCAACACGAGAGAGGCCTACGTCCAGCAGCGAACGGCAATAGGCTGAAATGATGATATTTATTTTGATAATGTTCTTAAATAGCATTAGTATCATATGTTAAAAGTTCTTCTCATTTTTGATGTTGAAAATAAATTTTCGAGATGAGACATAAGTATATATTTTGTGAGATAAGTCGTGAAGAAGTAACCATACGGAATTAGCAAACATAAATTTAAACCGTCATGGCATTATCAAAATAGACGTATGCACTTTGGTATCATATTAAGACAAAAGCATGCAGATGACGAAAGTTTATTTAATTATTATTTAGTATTTACAGCTCTAAAGTAATGCATACTTCAAAAAAATATTAAATTAAATAATATTTCATCATCTTTCATCATTTCAGCTCATATACGTCCCACTGTTGGGCTTGTGTCTCCTCCACAATAAGAGGGAAATTAACCTTACCTGTTGGTCAGACAGGTTGGTGTAGGATTTTATTTCGAGTTTTCCTTGTCTTATATGCTTCTTATACGCCTATTATATCCCTTAGTAGTCTTTTACGATATCCACGGGTAAGGTAGAGTGGTAAATTGTATTCTTATTCAGTCACCACACGAATAATTATTAGTCTAGTTATCATATACTAAATAATGACCAACGTAAAATAAAATAGATTATTCCTTTGTAATATTAACAATTGTTTAAACTTACAATAATCTTTCAATGTTACTTCATCTATAATTTAATTATTTACAAAAGTAATATCATAATATCTCATAGGAAAAAACAAATATTATTAACATAGGCATGCGCGGGAAAGAAACGTTAACAGCTGACACTTCCATATTTTTAACACGTTTAAATAAAAAGGCCATAGCCCAGTAAAATATTACGTATTTACTACTTACCTGTAATATAACCTTGGATTAGTTGAAGACACGAGCACCCGGAATGAAATCCCAATAGTATATACGACCGGCATAAGACCTCGATCGATAAGGGGTGTTCGGGTGGCGCCAACATCAACCATTAAACCTGACCTACCATCCTCCCCTTGAATTAAATGAAAATTAGACCGATAAGGGCAATATTTTGATATCTCATAGGTCTTATGATACTGGTGTTGTCTAGCCACGGAGTCTAGGTAAGTAGTTAAGATGTTATTATGAAAATATTACGTATTATGAAAATAGGTAGAATATTGTGTAGGGCATGGTTTTTTGCAAAATTATTACTCATAAAGCCTTTATATTGAATAGGAAGTGTATTACACTTTATGACTTAGGATATCAATTTAAACGAAAAAGATCTTTCACGAAAGACTTTCTACAGCGATTTTTGTACAGTATAATCATTATTTCCATTAGGGAAATCCGTATGATATCAAATTAAGATTGTAACTTGCTATCTTTTATGACTTGTCTACAGTTGACGTAAAAAACTAAGACTAAGGGACGTAAACAGATTTTGTCACTGCAAGATAAGGAAATCGTCGACATTAAGATTGCCTGACCAGAGTGAGTACGGTAGGTCAATTTCCCTTCGATTGTTCAGCAAAATATCCACCAGTGGTAATAAATGAATGTATATATGTAGGAGAAAAGAAGTATTTTAATTACAAACTCACTGTAAATCTAAATAATGTGGACAAAATGTTGAAATAATTATCGAAATAATTGCCATTTCAACACAGTAAGGGCATAGTAATTATGTTGTTTATGTTATAGTAGCGATCCGCCTCTACGTTAATTTGGTATTCGGTCATTCTGCCACCACAATTTAAATCTCTGATTACTATTAAGATGTTAATTTTAATTATGTGGTGTAAAGCAGGGATTCCCAAAAAGTGTTGCTTGGAACCTAGCGGTTCAGTATAATAATCGTCAGAGTCCCGCCAAAATTAAATAGCTTTTAATTTTAGTAATTTGTCTGTGAAATATTACAAATTTTATATTGAAATAGCGCAAAGTTAGTGAAGAGCAGAACTTATTACTATTATGTACGTAGGTAGATAGTAAAAATTCAGCTTCGAATATGGCAAAGCAGCTCATAGCGCACACAGCCAGGAACAATTCGTAACGTTGCGCAGCGCACTAGGGATATGACTTGGAGAGAAAATAATCGATTTTTTAAATAATCGTTTTATGTTCTTTAAAATAAATCGATTATAAAATAATCGATTAATTAAAAATAAATAACCGATTATAAAATAATCGATTTTGCTACCAACAGGATTAGGATGACCTTTTTTTTGAGGAAATGTGAGCTTTATTTCCCAATATAGTGTGAAACAATCGTGATGACTTTTTTTTTAGGAAATCTGGCAGTGAATAACCGATTAATTTCGAATAATAAAAAATCGAATAATAATCGATTTTTATTATTTTGATAGTCGATTGTAAAAAAATCGATTATTAATCGATTATTTTCTGGTAATAATCGATTATTATAAAAATCGATTATTTTTTCACATCCCTACAGCGCACTTGTACCCTCACACGCACCCCGTTCAGATGTATTATCATGTGATATGGAGTTCCCTAAAATAAAAGGTATTTCGCTGCTGTTCCGTTATCTTTAAAGTTCAGGATCCCCTGCTGTAAAGGGCAATTTTAATTAGTGTTGCCCAAAAAAGTCTTGGTCTTGCGGTCTTGGTCTTGGTCTTGCGAGAAATGCGAGACCGAGACCAAGACCAAGACCGCTTAATTTTTGCAAGACCAAGACCAAGACTGGGCCTGCAAGACTTGAGCAAGACCAAGACTGAGCCTGCAAGAGTCTCGCGGTCTTGCATTTAATTCAAATCACCATGTCAGCTTATATACGGTTGAGCTCGTGTCTTCTACATAATAGGAGGGCAATCGGCCGTGGCCGGAGGGGAATCGCCACGGTGATCGGCCGTGTTGTTACAGGGTTTCATGTCAAGCTTTCCTTCTCTTGCACCGATGTTATATATTATAGCCCTTTTTACATGCTGACATATATCCTAGCCGAAGTTTTACATGCTTACATATATCCTGTCTGTACATACCTACATAATGCGTAAAATTTAAAACATAAACTCTTAGACACATATTTTTATAATCACTATAACTTTTATGTTATATTGTTTTTGTGTAATATACATTCTAATTATGATCTTTGACCGTTGAACTACAACATACTCGAACAGTTGCCCCATAACCTTATACACCCTGTGTATATAACATATGTGGAAGAGAAGTGAAAATAGAAATAAAAGCCTATAACAACATGTCTGACCAGCGTGGTATCGTGGTAGATCAATTTTCCTCTTACTGGAAGGAAGCTTAAGCCCAGCAGTGGCACTTTTATGAGCTGTGACGATGACGACGAATATCATACATTTGGTGACCCTCTTCATAGGTATATTACCTATTAAAAACTATTATTATCTATACTACTACCTACTTATTATAAATCGGATGAAATTGTATATTTGAACGCCCTAATCCCAGATAATACCAGTTGTATTTCAAAAGAATGTTATTTTGTCAGATAGTCTGTTTATCCAGAAAAGTTTTAGGCTCTAATACATAACACTGCGACATATTGGTGAATTGGTCTGGAGCAGTGTCTATTAAGGTTAACAAATCGGACAAAATCTTGAAGCAAACTATTGATGTTAAGCGTTGTCCGTAGTAGCCATTGTTACGGCAACTATCTACTTAGATAACAAAAATTGTGATTAAAGTAAGTAGGTATGTTATGGATATTACATATAAATAGTGAAATTATTTTTAACGCCAGGGGGCGATATGGGTATTTAAACGAAATAATAGCATTATATGGATACGTGAGTCAAGCAAGCGAAGCTGGTGGAACATCTAGTATTAAATATATCTAGAGGCAGGTAGGTAGAATTATAGGTATAAATATCGTCATTTATATTGCTGTGTGGTAGCGGCTTCGAATACTACCAACCCTCGCTTTGCTCGTGGGTGTCGTAAAAGACGACTAAGAGCCCTAGATTGACCCGGATCAACTCCATCTGGTACCATTTGGGTCATCGATTACATTCCCAAGGAGGGTTGACGTCAGGCAGGCGGCCGGTCATAAAAGTCATTGCCGAAACTTTTCGCAATATGTCAAAACAGATGACATATTGCGTCGACCCCAAGTACTTGGGATAAGAGCAAGATGATGATGATGATCGTCATTAACATATCCCTCTTTATTGCGCAACTATTAGGTATGGCGGATCTCTTGTAATGCAGCATGACTCTTTGTCCTTGTAGGTGAATAGATGTATACGAGTAAATATGTCGAAAAGAACATAGCTCTGTGAACATGCCGAGATCTATAGTTTCAAAATAAAACAAGTACCTATTCTAATGAAATAAATACTTATAAGTCGTAAATTTGTAAGTATGCATAGGTACCTAAGTTAGTGCGCGGGTAGGTCACTCTTTATCTGAACCATCTGCAATGACGTAAGAGCTACGTGCGACCCCTAGAACTCAACTTACTTTGCGCCCATTATTAATTAAGCGATCCACCGGCATTGATATACATATATTTAAAAAATGGCGTTCTATATCCTAAAAACTATTCTTTAAGTTAAAATTCTTCCTTGTATTTTAAATTACACATATAATATATCTATTAAAAAAAGAAATAGATGATTATGATAAATAACCATTTTTAGCTATCATAACTCGTTTTTAACCGACTTTTAAAAAGAAGGAGGTTTTCAATTCGAATACTTGTATATTTTTTTATGTTATTTCGTGCATAACTCCGTCGCTTTTTTTATAGGTGGGCTATGGTAAGCGCACACGCGGTCCACTCCATCCGGGGCGACGAAAGGACGGCGCGCGGGCTCATAACCCACCCGTACCCACGTCGCCTCGTTATTGGTCCGACCACCGGAGCAGGGTGACTTATCGTCAGTGGACAAATAACTCCGTCGCTTGCCAATCAAATTGAAAAAATCTTTTTTGTTGGAAAGGGGGAATGTTAAATGACATAAAATTTATTGTATCAACTGCTCCGTGTGGTGACGTCTTAAGAAAACAGGGTCGAAATTCCTTCCTTTGCCATAGGAGTAGTAACTCTGTCTAATGTAATACCAGAGGAATAGAAGAGTAATTTTCTCCAGTGGTAAGGGTTATATTCAATAGTGGACTATAGGCTAGCAGATGGATAGATAGAATAGGATGATATTTGATTAATTTAGTTAGATTTTTCATTGCCATGATAAATGACTGTTACGTTATTCCAACTGCAAGACTTGCAAGACTATGCGAGACTCTTGCTGCAATACCAAGACCAAGACCAAGACTCGAGTGTGCAATACCAAGACCAAGACGAGACCAGGTGTGCTGTTGCAAGACCAAGACCAAGACTGGTCCAAGTCTCGTCTTGGTCTTGCATTTGGGCAACACTAATGTAGTATACTATCTATCTCATAAAATTTAGCCAGCGTTACTATTCAGAAATTCTCAACTTTGTCTACTACGAATATGCTACATGCATTTAAGAATTACTCTTAAATTACTCTGTCTAATTATGAAACTGCATTAAAATCCATTGCGAAGTTTAAAAGATTTAATCGTACAGATGACGGCGGCGACTTTGTTTTGTACTTTGTATCTAATAATAATAATAATAAATAATAATAACACCTCTGAGCCTGTTGTTATCTCACCTTGAGACTAACTCAAACATCGGAGGAACATTATATAGCTCTTTAAGTTCTTTTGATATAAAAGAAAAAATGTATCACAAGATTTATAGGAAAGCCAATAAACCGCAGGGCAGCTTGTGGCGTGCTGAATGTGAGTGGCGACACTGCGGTCCCGAATGCCCCAGAGTCTCGGCAAAGGCATCGTATCCAGCTCGCCTTTATTGGCTGGCTGAAGTGGAAACCGAAGAGTGTCCTCAAGATTCTCAACTCTGACTTGCCTTAAAGGGCTGGTCAGAGAGGGGTTGCCAGAGCTATGTGCTCGGGGGTGGAAATGTAATTTTCAAGGGTAAACCTGGAAACCACTGTAGGTCTCTGTTTACCGGCGACTTGCGATGATGAAACCGGCGCCGCACCGCTCGATACCCCAAGCCACTTACACCAATGTTGCCCGTATGGCTTGCGTGACTGTAGCGACCATTTAAGAGGGCCCATTCAGTGAGTTGGCGAGTCACCGTCTGCCACCGTTCAATACAATGCAAGGGATTGAAGACAGACGTCGAGTTTTAAGTAAAATAATCCATCAAACCTCACAACTCCATAATCAGGTTTTAGATATCATTATTATACAATAACTTTGCACCTACCGTTGGCAGTCCACGAGTGTTATGTGCAGACGTGGAGTGTCAACGGTAGATGTCCCACCCCATTGTAACACTAAATTACTGTTTCTCAATACGTTTCTGCCCACGGCTGAAGGCCCATCAGGGTAATGGGCACCTGATTCAGCTGGTTTTTCGGCTCCCACCAGAAAAATTAAGAAGTGGACATAAACTATTCTTAACATCACAGTCACCACACTAGGAAATAGATAAGTCAAAATTAAAAGTTCAAGGTACAGCACAGTTTTGATTTTGCTTTTTAAACGACGCTAGGTTTTCCAACTGTCTCAATGGTGTAAATACTGCATATTCTAAACCCAGAACTTGCTTACGGCAGTCGCTTACAGCAATGACCAAGGTTGTAAGCGCTTATAAGTTCTTTACTAACAGCACAAATGTATGAAGCACATATTCCAAAGTCTTCATTTTGATACTGGCTAAAAGGTTTTGCTATTGTAGCCGGATAGCCTTTATCTCTCCCGCGTGGCGACAGTACCAAAATAATTGTCGCTAGCCACTGCTTGCTCGTGACAGTCGTGAACATCGACTGATGATACACTCATTGACAGGGATGCAGGCCTCTCCAAAGAATAATTTAATAAATCCAACAAGAGATGAAAAATTCGAAATAAAACGCTATTTCAAACCCGTTTGGCCGCCTTATTTTGGAGGAGGCTCGAGCCCAGCAGTGGAACGCATATGAGTTCAGAGTATGATGATGATGATGAAGAACACGTTACTGCAATCACCAATTCGCTTACCAAGCGTGGTGAGCATAGCGTAACTCCTCTAACGAATGACCAACACATGTGGTGTATAGGAGAATCTTATGTGCAAAAATGGAGGGTGAAAGTTGAATAATGATGAGGATGCTTTTTCTACCAAACAACAGGTAGATAATAAAACACATGACGAATCAATAAAGAGCACTGTAGAATGGAAGATATCATGACATAATATTGAATGAAAATTCTAAAAATATTTCAGCACCCCCAGAATAAAAACATCCGTGAAACTGCATGCAAACTAAGAAAAGGTACTTTTAAAGTTTATACTTATTAGTCCTAGCCATCCATTACTAGTTGCTCTTTCTTGATGTTCCTTCCTCGTTCTTGGGTGTCATAACGTTTTATTCTGCTTTGTCAGCGAATTTGTTTAGTCCGTTCTATATTTTTGGGCGCAATTATCATCCTTTGCTATTCTGGAATGTCTAAAGCTTTCTTATCAAAGTAATTTTTTGTCGCTTCTCATCACATATCCGAACCACCTCATACGATAATTGCATCCGTAAAAAGGGCAATTTGGAAAGAGACAAGCCAATGTAAGAAGAACGCCTGTAGAAGTTTTAATGCAACATGTAACATTACACTGTGATATTTTCATAATTATTTTACTCTTTGCCATTTACATAAAGGTAACAAAAACAGGAGGAAAAATGTCAGCGCCCACGAGCAAATATAATAAATTGTCTGTCAATATATCAATAGCCACACTATGTACACAATCCATACTAATAATATAAATGCCAAAGTAAGGATGTTTGTTTGTTTGTTTGTAACGCTTTCACGCTTAAACCACCAAACCGATTTCAAAAATTCTTTCACCAATGGAAAGCTATAATATCAGGGAGTAACATAGGCTATATTTTATCCCGGTATTCCCACAGGAACGGGCACTACGCCGCGGGTAAAGCGACTGAAACCGAAGCGAAGCGAGGGCGGGTTGCTAGTATGTTATAAGTATTGCTTGTGTTAGCACAGAATATGCGTCATAGGAAAATATTTTTTACATTGCATAGATGCGGCCATAAATTCGTAGGTACATATTATGTACAAACAATTTTGTGCTGTGCGATAGCGGGTACGAATACTATCAACCCTTACATTGCTCTTAGGTGTTTTAAAAGTAGAGCTTTATAAGCTTTATAATTTTTTTATTTTTTTTTTATTTTATTATTTCTTTTTTTTTTTAAAGTAGAGCTTTACCAGTGTGCAGGCCTACTCATGAATCTCGATTCCAATCCTAATTCCCAAATCCAATCGCTGCTCAAATTTGTGCAATTTAGTATTCTTGAAAGCGACATTAGCGCATGATTCAAATCAAATTTGGTGGATTTTTTAAAACTAAATGATTTCGACTCTCGTCGATTAAGTCAAATAGTTGCTACTCCCGACGTGATTTTGATATAGTTTAAAATCGTCAATGTTGCGTCAATTTCAAGAAAGCGCCTTTGTGGTGATCAATTTCAGTAACGTTATTAATATAAAGTAATAAAATACGCCACATTTGGTGAAAATAACAACGGTAAACGCATAGAATTGATTCTCGATTTTGTTTAAGAGTACCAAATATAAGTTTGGTGAGATTGGAATTGAATCGGCTTCGAAATTAGAATTGATTTCAAGAGTAGGCCTCAGTGATTGCATTCCCAAGGACGGTTGACGCCAGGCAGGCGGCTTGTCGGAAACAAAAACACACGTTCAGTCGACCCCAAGTAATTGAGATAAGACCAGAGTGATGATGATGATGATATGTACAAACGATTTACAATATAAAGGAAAAGTTAAAACAGTCTATTAACCAATTTTTTAGTTTAATTTTTGTTAACGCTCAGGCAATTCCTTGTAAGCATCTTTGAGCTTAATAATAAATTCCAATTAAGTAATCTTTTAAAAGTAGATTTCTTAAGAGTATTTTTCGTGAAATTAGATATATAAGATAGCTTGCATTTCAGTCAGATTTGATAGTAAATATGCTTTAATTAAATTTATCGTAATAACAACATAACAAATATCCATGAAATAACACTAATATGTATTCATCTTATAATTTTTTTCATTGGTTTGAACACCCAAAAACCTCCCGTTCTGGTTATACCCGTTTTAATAATATAGGTGTGATAATAAACTAGCTAAACGCCATCAATAATTCAGTTAGCAATACTTTTGGTAGCGTTTAACTTCAAATATTATATCCTTACTAATATTATAATCGGGTGCTGCTTGTGGGATCTGGTCGTGGTCCAATCATGATTTCCTTTCTTTTTTATTTAAACTAAATTTTAAAAAAGTATATAGTAATATCCTATCTCGAAGGACATCCCACTGGAGCTAAGACTATATGTTGTATACGTAATTGTATTCAAAAGATGGTAAAAAAAAATGACAGCCCGCTGAGTTTCTTGCCGGATCTTTTCAGCTTGTGGCCGCGTTCCGATCCGGTGGTAGATATTGTATTATATTCAAACGATGTATAAATTTGACAATATGTAAGGGGCCTATGCAGAATAAATGATTTAATTTTGATAAATGCGAAAGTAGGTTTGTTTGTTTGTTTATTTGTTACGCTTTCACGCTTAAACCACTGAACCGATTTCAAAAATTCTTTCACTAATGGAAAGCTATAATATCAGGGAGTAACATAGGCTATATTTGATCCTGGTATTGCCACGGGAACGGAAACTACTCGGATAAGGCGACTGAAACCGAAGCGAAGCGAGGGTGGGTTGCTAGTATAATATACTTTATAGTGAAATTTTATAGATTCGTAGTTTGAAAATTTATCCAAAATTGTCAAAAATGTAAAAAATTCAAACAACTACAATTTAAGAAAGTTTGTTGAACTAGGTATTAAAAAATTAAAATAATAAATATTTAATCTACAAAGAAAATAATAATCGCGTGTTAGCTGTCATAATAATGAAAAGAAATGCCAAATGCCCACCTCCCTCGTTCGCCGGTCGTTATAAAGTCAAGGCCATAATAAACTACAAATACACAAACAAAACAGCAGGTAGGGAGGTGTCTATCCACATGCCGCTCGGTAATGACCGGATATCGAATGCCAAATAGCAAATGTTCTAATACAAATATTTTCAGTGAGAGAATAAAATTCATAACTCCTTCCTTTCCTGCGAGTATCGTAAAGGAGAGATGTAAGTAGATAACAACAGTGTAAGAGAAGGCAGACTGGATTGTATCGAGTAGATACCAAACTAACCCGTTTGGGCAGCCAAAGGTAGCAGATTATTTTCTCTACCATTAAGAAGGCTCTTGCTCATTAATTGGAGATTTCAGAAAGTTTACTATAGTTTTCAACTAATAAAGGACAGCTCATATTTGCTGTAGGCATGTCCTGACAGGAAAGTAAGATGGCTCGGCATTATAATATCTTCTAGTGTCACATACTGATTTAATACAAATGTACGTAGATATCGCCCTAGACGTAGACAGAGTTTACTTGGGCCTGGTGCTCGACGGGCATTTTTGGTTCCGGAGCATCTCCATCGACTTGTTCCCCGGCTTGTCGGCGCGGCGTCCGCCCTTTCGCGGCTGATGCCGAATGTGGGCGGACCCAGCGCTACGTGCCGACAGCTGTACGCGGGGGTGATCCGGTCGATGGCTCTGTACGGCGCACCGGTGTGGGCGGGGTCCCTGACCGTCCAGCTGAGGGCCCTCTTGAGGCGGCCACAGAGGGTCATGGCGGTCAGGGCCATACGCGGTTACCGCACGGTGTCGACGGAGACAGCGTGCCTCCTGGCCGGAACTCCCCCGTGGGACCTGGAGGCGATGCTCGCCGACATTTATCGGCGGGTGTCGGCGACGCGCGCCCGCGGCGATATGATCTCCCTGCAGGAGATCACCGCCTGGCGGGTCGACGCCCGCCGAGGAGTCATTGCCCGTTGGGCAGTCTGGCTGGAGAGTCCTCGGTACGGTGTCAGGACCGTCGAGGCCTTCCGGCCTGTGCTGATGGAGTGGTTGGAGCGGACGCACGGGGTGCTTTCCTTCCGGCTTGTATAGGTGCTGACGGGGCACAGGTGTTTTGGGAAGTACCTGCACAGGATTGTCAGGAGGGAGAGCACACCGTCCTCCCACCACTGCAGTTGCGACGAGGACACGGTGCAGCACACGCTCGAGGAGTGTGCTGCGAGGGAGGGGGAGCGCCGTGAACTCGTCTTGATTATCGGTGCCGACCTGGCGCTGCCGACCATCGCCAGGGAGATGCTCGTCAGCGTCAGGAACTGGGACGCGGTCGCCGCCTTCTGTGAGGCCGTTATCTCACGGAAGGAGGCGGCGGATCGTGTGCGAGTAGAGCTCCTATTCGGCGACACGTTCCGCCGCCGGCGACTCGGGCGACGCAGGCGCGAGTATCTGCGCCTAATGCCGCCTTAGCCGAGGCCGCGGGTGATCGGACCGGGGAATTGTCCGTCACCCGCAGAGAGGCTGACCGCGCGATGGCGACCGACGTCCCAGTACGTCGAGAGGTGAGAGGTTACCCGAAAGGGTATTCCGTCGGGCCGACCACTGATGACAAGTCACATCTGCTCCGGTGGTCGGCCCAACAACGAGGTGACGTGGGTACGGGTGGGTTATGGGCCCGCGCGCCGTCCTTTCATCGCCCCGGACGGACAGGACCGCGCGTGCGCTTACCGTAGACCACCTAAAAAAAAAAAAAAGACGAGTTTAGCATTCTCTATTCAAAATATTTCTTTTCTACACTATATTATTCTGTCTTCATGCCTGGAGCTTACGGTATAAGCATTAAGTAAGGAACTCCATGAAGGCCTGTTGATAAAATATCGAAATATCGATATTATTATTTAAAAATATCGATACTTATCACCGATATTCTTTTGGATGATATATCGATAGTTCGATACTAAAAAGTAATTATCGAGGTTCGATATTTATTATAATAAATTCATTATTTAATCGTTTTTTTGTAAAGTATGTAGTACAAAATCACCGTAAACTTAATCTACTGTAGTAATGTCAGCGTGAAATTGATGATCACTTATGACTTACGCTTAGATAAAAAAAAAAGCTTATCACGGCAACCCAGGAACAAAGAAAGAAACTAAAAAGTGGTCATACGCAAAAATGTCGATTTCGTCAGTTATTTTTTTTCGATATATCGAACTCGGATAATAATATATTTAAAAATATCGAAATATCTAAAAAACGATAGTTTAAAAATATCAACAGCCCTAGCTGCAGAACATAGCCAGCCAAAGAAAGTGATCTGTCAATAGGGACACGATATTGAAAAGAAAGTATCGATACTGTACTTTTTTTTTAGGAATTTGTCCGTCTGTGATGGGATTAAAATATTGCGAGCCATGTTTTACAAGGTTCCTTACGTTTGAAATAGATGGCATTACCATAATTATGAGCCGTAAGGTCAAGTTTAACATGGATAATTTCTAGTATTTATTCGATACGATACCTGCCAAAAAGTACCCATTGAGTAAAAGTATCGGTATCGAATGAAAAGTACTCGATACCTAAAAGTATCGATACTTTTTTCGTGTCCTACCTGTCAAGCTACTCATGAAATGTAAGAGGGCAAACCATGCCGTTTATAATAATGATTTCATTGTATATATTTATCTCAATTTTCTGTTTGTTTGTTACCTAACCTAAATAGGTTATTGTCTGAAATCTGGGCAATGTAACTATCATCGAATGATAAAAGCTGTATCGAAATTTATAATTTACAGAACTCGATAGTAATCTAATAACAATAATATAATATTTAGTACAAATATTAAGTGATTGCAGACAAATATGAAATGATATTATTTTATTAATAAATGTAAACATAAATATCCCATGTACCCAATGAAAGTGTAAAAAAAAATATGTGAATAGATTTATTCCAAATTCTTAGAACGTATTAAATAAATTCTTAGAATCGTAAATATAAATTTATGAACGCTTCATTTTTAATGTTGCCATAAGGTTACTTTTAAAAACACTAATGAATCTTTAATTTTCATAATTTTTGTTAACTTCATTTTGAAATTATTTTATATGTTTAATTTATTTACATAATGATGTGATTATAGTTACAAAAGTAGATAGTTATAACAAAAAGTATTGTTCCTTGGAATTGTTTTACTTTCATGCAAACAACTTTTAAGAAAATCTCTTTTAGTTCTGGCAACATTGACAGGTCCTTTTTCTCCGTAAGTTGTGGAGACACGTGCGTCGTTTACGGCGAAATCTTTAAAATAATTAAAAATGACTGAAGGAACTGCGACAATTCGCACGCGCAAATTTATGACCAACAGGTAAATGTGTAAATAATAAGTTTCATCATTGTGTAAACTAGATTACGAAGTGAAACTTGCAACCTCGCCATGACAGGTTATGTGTGACAACGTTTTTGATACTTTGTAGATTGTTGGCGCGCAAGCAGATGGTATGCGATGTCCTCCATCCGGGCAAGCCGACCGTCAGCAAAACTGAGATCCGCGAGAAATTGGCAAAGATGTACAAGGTGACACCAGACGTCGTTTTCGTGTTTGGTTTCAAGACAAACTTCGGTGGTGGCAAATCAACCGGCTTTGCACTTATCTACGATACCTTGGACTTGGCCAAGAAATTCGAGCCTAAACACAGATTAGCCCGCCACGGCTTGTACGAAAAGAAGAGGCCCACTCGCAAGCAACGTAAAGAACGTAAGAACAGAATGAAGAAAGTGCGTGGTACCAAGAAATCTAAAGTAGGTGCGGCCGCCAAGAAGTGATGTGACGGTTAGGACTGTAAGTAAATAAAAATCCAAAAAACATACACTTGTTTTTATGTTTGAAACAACATATAATCACAAAATAACACGTGAGAAATACTTCCCTACAAAGTTCCTGCTCAGTGATTAGTGCCTAATTTGGTGTCAGTTGCTCAATTTGATGACATGACATATAGTTCATTGTGAACGAGGCAAATCCATGCTTTCTAAAGCATAGATACTAATAAACTAAGAATATAAATATTGATTGATGTTAATCAAGTGTGTTGGCTATTGCCATTAGAATCTAATCTTCAATAAGTACATTATTATAGCAGATCCTCTTTTTTCTTTATTTAAGGAGAATGGTTCATATTTGAACATATATTCTCCATAAGAATAACGGATATACACATAAGACACCAGCCCACATCCAATAAATTTACATCTAGCGATACTCTAAGCCTCTATAGCAGATTCTTCAGGAAACAAACTAGATAATTTACAACTTAATTACAATCACAGATTTCAACTTTGATTGTTACCTTTCATGGTCTTAATTGTCAAAGATATTCTCAGTTGTAGTATATTAAGGTGTTTTGAAGGCTCTACATTCATTACCATTATTATAGAAAATACGTCCCACTGTTGCGCTTGGACCTCTGCCACTTTGGGAGGGATGTTGTCCTACTATACCACTCGGGGTCAGATGGGTTGGTATAGGGTTTTATATCAAGCTTCCCTTCTTTTGCATAGATGTTATATGCATACTATATTAGTCATCTAGTACGATACCCATAGGTAAGAAAGAGGGTGGTGAATTGTATTCTTACTCTGTCACCAGATAGAAAGACTCCACATTACAAGACAATGATTAAAAGTATTACTAGCCCAAAACTATAACATGCTTTTGACTAAGTTTTATGATAGTCTGCATGCCTGGTATCAACTTGTATAGAGTGCTATTTTTAAGCTTCCGTACCCAAAGGGTAAAAACGGGACCCTATTACTAAGACTTCGCTGTCTGTCTGTCACCAGATTGTATCTTAAGACCCACAATAGGTAGACAGTGGAAATTTTTACAAAGTATATATTTCTGTTGCCGCTATAACAACAAATACTAGATATAAAATAGATGATTAAGGGAGGCTCTCATACAACAAATATGATTTTTTTGCCCTTTATATAGATAATGGTATTGAACCCTTTGTGCGCAACTCCGACTTGCACTTATGTGGTTTTATTGACAATACTTCAATAACTAGATTAGTTATAAATTAGTTTTGAGGTCTTAGATGGCTTTTACAACACACATTACAATGTTAAAGCTTGTTAATATTTGGTACTGACTTAAGAATTTGTCAATATGATATCTCTAATACGCACTTCATCAATTTTAACGTCGCATGGTATATTTTTCTTCCTAATAATGACAATTAAATTATCATAACTCGTATATATCCCACTGCTGGGCTTGAGCCTCCTTTAGAATAAGAGAGAAATTGATGCAACTATGCCATGCTGGTTAGGTGCATTGGTATAGGGTTTTATTTTGAGTTATCCATTTTCTTGCATAGATATTCATCATTATCATCACAGCTCATATACATCCCACTGTTGGGCTTGAATCTCCATTACAATAGAAGGGTACCTACTAGGGTTTTATTGCCAGTTTTCCTTCTCTTGCATAGATGTTATATGCATATTTCACCTCTTAGTTGTCTTTTACAACACCCACGGGCAAGAAAGGGAGTGGTAAATTGTATTCTTACTCTGTCACCACACAGATAGCATATTTTACATTTACACATTATTTCATATTATTAGTTGTCTTTTATGACACCCATGGGCAAGAAAGGGAGCAGTAAATTGTATTCTTTGTCAACACGCGGAAAAAAATAATTATATATTTTAAAAATAATATTTTTATTAAACTTCCTTGCATCCTAGCAACATATTATTACATATCTATCCAAAACGTTGCTACATACAATGGCTGTTATATATATTTTTACTTGGTAAACTATACCTCATAAGAAGATATGATCTTCTATACAATATGGTGCAAAATATTCACTTTAGCCTTTTGGTGTTTATTTATTAATTTAATGTAAAAGTTATATTGTTTTCCATATAATGACATAGTAAGAACACTATTTACCAACCCCCATTTCCTTCCATATTGTTGTTAAAGAAAATCAGCTAAGGTTACTGTGATTGCCAATCCACTTGCCGAGTGTAGCTATTATGTTAATATCACTACTAGGGAATAATCATATGTGCTATTCTTTGGAGCAGGCCTATATCTAACAGTAGATGGCCAAGTGATGATTTATTTGCCTTGCAATGATGTTGTCTGTTTACGTTTATGAACCTTCTAAAATTCAGTTGAATATAGTCTTTAAGAGGTCAAGTAGCATAGAATTTGGAAACAGAAATTAAGAATAGTGTACAAAAGAGATGGAAAGCTCATAATAATATTTTATGCCAATATGACCAGCGTGGTATAGTAGGTCATTTTACCTCTTATTATGGAGGTGGTGGACAGCATTTCATAGTTAAAATGATCTACTTGCTTTATTAATTTTGATTACATGGAACTAATTGGTCCTTTGCTATCATTTTGATCTAGTGACTAAATATGTGAATGTCGGTTTCAATTCGTAGGTTAATCAGAAATTATCGAAAAGACCTTTAGGTGTCAAAAATTCTACAAAGGTCCTACAAATCAAGGCTTGAGATTTATTATCTGCAAATCTCAACCCCTGAATTGTAGGACTGGTGGTCTTATCTGCTTACTTAAACACAAAGGTATGAAACTAATAAATAATATCATTATTTTTCTCTAGTATGCTCTGTAGGAGTCATGATTAAGCAGAAAATTGGCAGTTCTCACCTAGAAAACAAACCTTACTAGGAGTTGCAATAATGCAACTAGCCATTTATAGAGGCTAGAGCTTGTCCAATGTGGACATCAAAAATCCTATAACAAACCTGTCGGAGAATTATTATAGTAGGTCAACTTCAACTTCTTGTTATGGCTTCTGCGGAGTAGGGTATTTTTTTATTGCAAATGAGCATACAGTACACCTGATGGTAAGTGTTGCTGCCGCTCATGGACATTTGCTAGGCCGCTGTCTACCGCGAAGAGTGTGAATGCAATGAGGTTCGGTGAAACTAAAACCCAGCACACATAGTAATTTAAGTTAAAATGTAAAAAAAATGACAATATGTAAGTGCCCCCATGGGGTTTATACATAATAAATGATTTGAATTTAAACACCCTCAGAAAGTTGGGCTTCTGGCTGCCTCGCTCACCGAATGAAGTACAGTAACAAATTGCTCCGATGTTGATTTTCTGTGAGAGTGTGTTACTACCTAGGAATGACTGCCCTGCATCTGTAGACAGACAACTGTCAACAGTGTAATCCTACCACTATCGAAACACTTGACACAATTTTGCCAATGACAAATGGAGTTAAGGTTAAAGTGGGAGAAATTCTCTTGTATTATGGAGTGTCTCGAGTCAATTGTGTGCTGTGTCATACTGTTATGATGAGCTGAATTGTGATGTATATGAGCTGAAATGATGATGAATATTTGCCTATTAGATATTTATTAGGGTAATACATTTTACTTAGCTGATGACCAGTGGTCATTTAATGTTAGCTTGTATTAGCAACCTGCCCTTGCTTCGGTTTTAGTGGCCCTTCTCGCATAGTTCCCATTCCCGTGGGAATACTAGGATAAAATATAGTCTAAGTAACTCTTTATACAGACAGCTACCTGGTAGTAAAATATTATCAAAATTGGTCCAGCCGATTTGAATATTACCTCAAACAAACAGATGGACAAAATTTTTTAAACTGTATTTTAGGCATAGGTGTCATGTAAATAACTATGAGCATGAAAAAAGCCCAGTATTTTGACATTACAAACGGACACTTCAATTTTATTTATTTGTATAGATAACAGGCATGGCTTGTTAAAAAACTGCACCCACCCACATCGAAGTCATCTTGGTTTGTACATGACCCACTGCTGGGCTAGAGTTTCTTCCACAGTAAAAGCGAAATTGACTTTATTATGCCATGCTGGTCAGACAGGTTGATATAGTGTCTTATTTCGAATCTTCCATCTCTTGCATAGATGTTACATTTGAATAGAGGAAAGGAAAAGTGACTCCTTTCCCAGAATTCATCCATGCTCATCACATAGGAGTAAGAAGGCTTACTTTTATCCTATTCCAATTTGATCCTATCCTGTATTCTTTCTTTTCTTAAGGTGTGACATATAGTGTTTGATTTTGGGGAAATGCTGCGTCTTCCTTCCTTTCATTTATTCAAAATAAATGTAAAATTGTGAAGTCCTAATTATAAATTGTTGCACAATAGATTACAACCAACCAACAGAATTTAGGCTTTAGATTTTCAATACATATGCAGTATGAAATGTGCGTATTGGAAATCTAAAGCCTAAAGAATAAAATAAAAAAGTCTAAAGAATACGATAAAAACGCGCCATTTTTGAATATAATAAAAAATGTCATTTTGTACGTAGGGACCGTCGATATATCCGCATAAAATATGTTGCTTACTTCTGGCGTAAGTTCTTAATTTTTCTTTTAAAAAGACCACCTGCACTAAGGATATAATCCTTGTATTGCACGGGACTTTACAAACATATAACTAACAGACACAAAACAATGCGTGGATGAACCCCTGGCACTGTAGGTTGGTATCTTAACCACTACGCCATCTGTGCAGTCAAGTTCCAGGAATTTTAGGTAAAATTAAAATACTGTATTACTTGTACAGTATATAGAATAGCAGGAAGTACCTCTTGGATTATAAAAATGATTATTTTGTAACAGACTATTTATCGAAACAGATTATAATAAGCAACGCTGCGAGAAATAGGAGACAAATAATGTCTATAAATGTAAGCTTTGACACATGAAGACATCTTCCATCAGTGGACTCAGTTGTGCGAACTAGGCATCGGTAACTCAGCGAAAATTTCTTGACTGAGTAACTCAGGTGCAGTAAACTGCGTCGGCTCATTGCGTTAACTCAATATTGCGCCAACACGCCGAGTGGGCATCGTGTGCAATGCGCGCCATCTACACCTAGATATAACTCCATTTCTATAAATAAAGGTTAGAAAAAGTTAATTTACATTTCACGGAGTTTTTCGAATTGCTTGCTCCTGCGCTGTGCGCCAACTCAATTTGAAGAAGTGAGTTACCACATCCAGCGCCGTGAACTGAGTTGGCGCAATTGCACTGCGCTGCGCAGTGTTACACATCTCTAGTACGGACTAATGTAAGTATATTATCATTTCAATTCACATAAAATTCCGCTGTGTGGCTCGAATCATCGCCACAATGAGAGAATAATGAACCTACTAGGCTCGCTGGTTAGATATGTCGATATAGGGTTTTATGTCGAGTTTTCTTTCGCCTGCTTAGGCGTTTAATGCATATTTAATCCTTTAGTCTTCTTTTACGACACCCAGGGGCAAAAAGAAATAGATTATAGTATCTAAAATAATAAACGCTGCGACAAATAAGAAGTAAATAATGTCTCTAAATCTTAGCAAATCGGACATTTGTAATTTTAGAACACCGCACTACACAAAGATCTAAAGGAACTTCTGACATAACAAAAATAGTGATATAGGTGTTATAAGTTCTTATTATTGTCACGTAGGAGTTAAAAAAACAAAATTATGAGATTAAATTGAATGACTACAGATGGCGAAGTGTTTAAGATACTGGCTTATGCTCCCAGTGACGGGTGCGAATCGAAACACTGATTCACAAATTGTTGCTCTGAGTCTGAATGTAATTTGTGTCTGTTAGTTATACATTATGTTTGTAGAGTCATCCGCAATACAAGAATTATTTCTTTAGTGCGAGGTGTTGTCTTTAAAAAAAGGGAGCCGTCGCTCAGGACGCCTGACAGATATGACACATCAAAATTATTTTATACAAGTAGGTATATATGCGCATAAAAGAACAGATTACAACAGGAACTATTATGCCATAATGTATTAAATAAAATGTTACGATTTTTTGAAGAAAATGATGATTTTTATTCAATAAACATTTTCATTAAATACAAGAATTAAAAAATCAAAAATATTTCAAACTGTGACAACTCAATTCTCAACTCTGTGATTTCTGTAATAATATAATAGTTATATTCGATGCCTCTGACGATATTACTGTGACAATTGGTCGGCACTACACTTATTATCATAGAGCGTGGCGAGGCCTCGTCACGGCATGCGTCGCTTTACGCCACTCCAACGAGGTTTACCCTCGCCTATAGATGTTTCACATCAAAAAATAGGTATTTAGTCTATGGTAACTAAGTTGCTGGACACATCAACTATATATCTTCAATCAGTCAGGATGTGGACTAATGTAAGTATAATCATCATCATCACAGCACACATACGTCGCACTGTTGGGCTCGGGCCTCCTCCACGATGGGAGGGAATTTGACCTACACCATGCTGGTCAGACATGTTGGTATAGGGTTTTAATTTCGAGTTTTCCTTCTCTTGCACAGATGTTATGTGCATAATATATCCCATAGTCATCTTTTACGACGTCCGGGGTAGTACCACACTCGCAGAAAATTGACGTCTGTGTAGTAGCAATTTGTTACTGTGCTTCGTTCGGTGAGCGAGAGAGCCGGTAGCCCACCTTTCTGAGGGTGTTTGCGTGTGAAGGATTTTGGTGGTGCTCTTGGTATCACCAAGCCTCAATGCACTCATTCACACTCCCTTCACTTTCTTCACGGTAGGCAGCGGCCTTGTAAAGGTCCATGAGCGACAGCAACACTTACCATCAGGTGTACTGTTTGCCACCGTATGCAATAAAAAAAAATCCACCGGCAAGGTAGGGGGTGGTGAATTGTATTCTTACTCCGTCACCATACGGAAAATGTGTGTATATATGTTCTTGGCTATTTCAAGACTTTAATCGAAACATTTTCCGTGTGGTGAAGGAGTAAAAACACAGTTCCCTCCCCCATTTCTAATCTGTGGTTGTCGTAAAAGTCGACTAAGATATATACTGGTAACATCTATACAAGTCTCACCAGCGTGGTATAGTAGGTCAATTATCCTTGCATTGTGAAGGGACTAACTCAGCAGTGTGTATGATCTGAAATGATGATGATAATAATTACAACAATAATGATGATTTTAAGGATATTCATACATTTCTTGTAATTCGTAATACTTTTTATCTAATAGGATTTTGATTGCTTTTCTAAATTGTGGAAGAGGAAGTGTCTTGATATGTTTTGGTAATTTGTTATAAGCTATACACAAATATAGAATAGCAATTTTTCATGAACTTGATAGTACGTGCTCGAGATTCTATAACTATAGTCCATAAAATATAGCTTGATCTTTGTGACAGATGTCAACGAAACCAACGAAGTAAGTTTGAACGAGCGAAATGTTTATAATTTAATTTCGTATCAAATATATTTTCATTCTTTTCGTGCCAGTTTTATTGCAACTGAATTGCAATATATTATAAATATAAAAATATTAATATTCATGCCTAAAATATACCTCGTAGGTACTGAAATACCTAGTACACATTTTATTTATAAATGATGCTTACACACGTACAAGGTCATACTGGACTGAAAATAAAAAAGACTGGACTGGACTGAAATAAACCTAATACAGTACCTATATAAAACTTGCAACATATTTTTTACAATTAAAACAGACAGTTACATTATAAAAAACCAAAAATTGAATTAAGAGCCATTTCGCAAAATCATTACGCTCGAGTTTAGGTAAAAGACTGCAGAAATGTTTATGTGTGCGTAGCTAACTACAGATGCGCGTGTAACGCGAGGGTCGAGATAGACAAAGTAGTCTTGAACCGTAAACGGGATGTGATTTGATAAAAGATAATAATTTATTAGAAAATAAGTAATTTATTAGAAAATAAATTACTTATTTTAATTGTCTAATGATTTTCTGTTAGATTAATAAGAAAACACAAATAAGTATGTTATGTAAAACATATAATAACAATTACCATAAAAACAAACACATGTCAATTAAATGCTAAATGAATATTTTATTTGGATAACATTTTCTCCTGCCAAAAGGATGTCTTTTTCTACCGACTATTTTCAATATAAAATGAGGACCAATCCATATAGCACATACACATAAGTTTTCGCTATGTGCAATTGGCATTGAAACCAGTAATACCAGTCGTGATTTAAGATTGGCTGTTCACTTTAAAACATTTCAGTCCTTTAGCTTGTCAGACAGCATCAGGATCATTTTCTAATAGCGAGGTTGGACATTTCACTTCCACTAATCCTTCACTGTACAACGCATCTGGTGTTGCCCCTAAATAAAAAAATTCCTCGTCTATAAAAAGACATTTTTCTATATTATAATTTTCTTGAGCACTGAGTTGGGCCACAATCCACCAGAATTATTACGTAGTCCTTGCGTCCCATGGCTGAAATAAGATAACAAAAAACTTCGCCCGCAATTATCTAAGAATGGGATCTACTTATATTTTGAAAGTCCCCTAGTTTAGTTTGTTAGGAGAAGGAATCTCGAAAACATTTCTCAATGAAAATTTTAAAAATGTAGACATTTAGCCAGGAAAAATCTGTGTAATCATAATCATCACCTCAAATATATATCGCATTCTATCTCGCAGAGAAATCCCGAGCACAGCGACTGAATTTGGTTATGAGGCCTACATTTAGGCATCATATTTTCGTGCCGTAAGTCACCACTAGTGACATATACAGGATATAGATATGTTTTCAGAAACCGAGGTATGTTGGATGATCCTTTTAAGATCTTAAGGTCTCTGAACGCTGCCCAGTCGATCGGGATTCATCGACTGACCTCTTTTCGGAAATTTGACCTACCCAACTGAACTGTTTGTCCAAGTTAATCATTATGATCGATAACTACGATTATCGCATTCGCAACTAGGAGCGGTACAGAAATGACATGGGATTTGACATGACTTTCGCCTTGTTCATGTTCATTCGTAAACCCGCGAGTTGAGAAATCGTACTGAGATCGTTGAGCATGGTGCCAAGGTTCTCCATGGATTCTGGCATAATTCAAGAGTGGTAGAACCACACTGTCGACAGTTATGTCTATAGCCGCGGGCTGGTCCGTCCAGGGTAGTATCATGCTCTCGCTGAAAATCGTTGTCTGAGTATTAGTTACTGCGCTTCGTTCGATGAGCGAGAGAGCCGGTAGCCCAACTTTCTGAGGGTGTTTGTGTGTGGAGGGTTTTGGGGGTGCCCTTGGTATCACCGAGCCTCAATACACTCATTCACACTCCCTTCACTTTCTTCGCGGTAGGCAGCGGCCTTGTAATGGTCCATGAGCGGCAGCAACACTTACCATCAGGTGTACTGTTTGCTCGTTAGCCACGGTTTGCAATAATAAAAAAAAATTACGATGATAAATCGAAGATGAGGTTGATGTTAATGCCGAGTCCGACTCAGTATTAGAGCTTGAAGACATATTCCAGTGCAGTGGTGGATAGTTTCGGAGAGACGACGTATCCCTGTCTCATGCCTTGCCGCAATCGGATCGGATTCGTACTCTTATTCCGATCAAATCTTACATACTCACACATGTGCATCGTACGTAAGTCATACATACTTGATAGTATAAAAATCTTAACTTATGACAAAATACGAAATGTATCAAAACTATGTAATTGCAGTATAATAATGATTTTAGAATACGAACGCACTGAATCGGCACGCAGGAACAAGCGACGTAGGTCCATCCTCAACGGGTGCTCGCACCGTACTAATCGGTGCCCGTTTTTTTTTTTTTTTTTGTGTGTGATTTAGTTGTTAGCCTCAGATGGCTGTGACAACTTTACCCGGACTGGTGGGTGAGCGCTGAGGGCTCTCAACCCGCAATCGGTGCCCGCTTGTGTATCGTAATTTATTGTAATTTGGACTAATATTCAATAATTAAATACAATTAATTGCATACAAGGATTTTCAATATAACTGTAGAATTCGATTCTCCAAAGATCATAATTTAATGTGTAATTTAATTTAGAATAATTTTATTATTTTAACGTCATAAAATAGGCGATAAAAAAGCAATGCAAAATTTAAAAATCGCCCTAGAGTTTTATTTTTTTTCTGATTAACGGTATAAAAAATTTAGAATGTGTTAAATTAAATGGCAATAAGAGTATATTTCTGATGTTTACTATATTTTTTGTGGCCTAAAATATAAATATTATTCATAGATACAAGGCTCTGAAATTGACTCTGAGGCGATTTTCCAGTAAAATGGTTGTGGGAGATGGGCTACTATGGATCGAACAATTGACTTTTAGAAAAAGTGCTAAATTAATCGTCAATACGAAAGATTGGCCCATTTTAATATGTATTCAATAATATCTAGATGTTACTTACGACGGTAAATTAGGAGCCCAAAATCAGATAATTTCGAGCGTAAACGCGAAATGGCTCTTAATTAAACATTAAAAAACTACTTTTCGTCTCAGAGTAGATGATAATATTATGTACGCATTATTGCCAATAAACTAGACATATTTATTTATAAAACAGTCGTAATTGATTGATTGATCTAACTTAGTAGGGGAGAGTTGGATAATACCGCGCGACTGATAATTCCGTGCCTCAGCATATCTCATGAAATATACACTAGTCGTGCAATCCAGTGCCTAAACATCATAGTCGAACACGTGTACACCCCCCGTGCGTTATGCCAGGATGATCTGAGCAGCAACAAAGAAACGTCACGTTGTGGAAGGTTTTGAGTTTATGCGGTATAATTTTGTGGACACTTTCGATAAGAGGTAAGCCCTAATATATTTAGAATGTAATATATTAAACCCGTACATTTTTAAGGCTAATACATTGTAAAATTAATGCCAAAATATTTTTTAAAAAATAATTGAGCTTTATGTTTTACTTCGATGTTATAAAATGAAATGATCAAGTTCGACAATTCCGCGCCTGTAGCGCGATATTATCAAACAAGGGCGCAATATTGTAAATTATGAAAATATATATATATATATATTAATTATATTAACTTATTTTTGTGAATTTTATGATGTATATAGATTAATTGAAACACCTTGATTACATTTTCATTTTAGATGGATGTTTCTACGACCAAAAAAGGAAGAAGTCATGGCAATAAGAAAATGTTAAGAAAGCACTTGAGGATATACGAAACGGTGGTAAAATAAAGGCAACCACTAGAACCTTTAATATACCAGAATCTAAAACTAGAGATCGACTGAAATTAGCCGACAATTATGATCCTCCAATGGGCAGAAATGCTACATTTTCAGAAGAAGAAGAGAAAGAAATGATCTCATTTATCGATGTATGTTACATCAACCCCGTTAAAGGAGCAGTTAAAAGAAAAAGAACGAAAGTGACACATAAAACAAATGAGGATAGAAAAAGACAAGAACGTTACAGAGAAAAATGTCAAAGAGAAACAAGCGAAAAAGTTTTTTAAGAGGAAAGTTTTGAACAACAGCGAAAACAGTGAGGATAAAGACTATAAAAGCAAAAAGAAAAACTCCGAAGAGGAAAAAGAACGCTAAAGTAAGGCCAAAGAAATGCATGAGCAGTAGTGAAGATACTGAGGAAGATGTGTACCTTGCTCAGATATGCGATGATGATGATGAGGATGACGTTATGGAGAGTGATATTTGTCAAGAGATTGATCGTTATAGAGAAATTTGATTCCGTTGTTGTAGATGTTCAAATTGGACCTATAAGGAATGTAGCAGGAAAGACACTGCCGAAAATTTCTTATGTAATTCTTGCGTTGATTAATCCAACTGATAGATGATTTATTATGTTTATTTTCGGGACTGACTATTATAAACATTTAAACGGTTACCAAGACTGCTAGTTATTAAGAATATTACAGATGGAGATATAAGTTACTCATTTTATTTTGATATGAAAAATTTAACTTTTATTAAAATATCGTAATTTGTTATATAGTTGATTTAGCTTGTTGTATAAGAATATTTTTGGGAATAGATAATAGTCAGGACTCTATCACGCGCTCTGGTTTGTGTAAACTTAAAATTGGATTGTTATTTTTTTAGTCACCCACCGAATTTCACGAAATCAATGCAGGCACGGTATTATCAAGCCTAGGCACGATATTATCAGACTAGTTTGACAATACCGCGTTTTCCCCTTCTTGTGTAATTTTGTTATTATTATTTTTTATTTATACTTAGAATTTTTTTAACATACTATGTACGTAACTTAATAAATTTCCAACTACTTCCTACATTTTTGTTTTCATAAGTCAAACCTTGTCGTAATTATAGGTCTAAGTCCTTAGGGGCTCGGTAATATCCAACTCTCCCCTACTGTCCTTATTTGGAAAAAATGATAAATGTTCCAGGAGGACCGCTCCAGTGATGACGATAATAGTGACCTGGACCTTGATTGTACTTCTTTTGAATAATTAAAACAATCAAAAAACACTTTTAGTTTGAAATAAATTCAAAAAGATTTTCATTGATTGTATTTTAATTATAATAGAAAATCAGAATTATAAAAATAAAGAGTATTATCGATAAAAAACTACGCACTTTATCGTAAGCGTGACAGCACTAGGGACAACTGTCACAGAGATCATCCTATATTTCATGGACTATAATCTGTGAGAATTTCTGGTATTGCGCGGAAATTTAACCTTTGCAATATAGATTAAGTCACTATTACTTTTAACGAATGTGCTTATTTCGTAAATATACATGCAAGTTAGCACACCAAATTTTTTAAAGTATGATTTACACGATTCGTAAGGAGAAATACCAACTATGGCTCGAATGCAAAGCTTTTGAGTCAGAAATCCTTACTAATATTATAAATGCGAAAGTAAGGATGTTTGTTTGTTTGTTACGCGTTCACGTTTAAACCACTGAACCGATTTCAAAAATTCTTTCACCAATGGAAAGCTATAATATCAGGGAGTAACATAGTCTATATTTTATCCCGGTATCCCCACGGGAACGGGAACTACGCCGCGAGTAAGGCGACTGAAACCGAAGCGAAGCGAGGGCGGTTGCTAGTAGCCTATAAGCTTCAGTCGAATTACCCCATAGTATCAAGCCATACCTCAAAATAGCACTAATATAACCATAATATAATAAGGCATGGGAGAGGAACGGTTGCTAAATTACAAAAACAGAATGGAAAAGATAAATAATATTATTTGAAAAAGTCGACTACAAGCTACTTGGTTATATTTTTAATTTCCAAAATCGTCGCCGTACATTTGAAATATTGTCGGACAAAACTGCTCAGCCAATTTCCAATATGGAGAATCCTTCTCAATCTTCATATCATGCGTAAGTTTGTTCCATAAATGGTGAGTATACGCGTTCTTTGCTTCATCTCCGAGTTCTCCTGTCTCGAAGTATTTATTTTTCTTAAAGTAATGCAGCGGATAAAAATATTCTGGGTCATATATTTCTAGCCCTGTAACATAAAAACCTTTACAAATATATTCATTCGACACTGACAATAAGGTCTTGTGTTAGGTGATAACCGAAAATAAAGAGCATTGAATGCATTAGTTTATCCATTGGCATCATGGTTAGATAACCATTGCAATTTTCGTCATAAATGAAAATGAGTCATCATCATCGATTTAACAGGTCTTTCATGGGGTATGCATACGCTTTTACAACAAATTACCGAATAATATCCGAGATATGTCAGTGAATAAGTTAAAAAAATCAATCAAGTAGTCAAGTCAATCAAGAGTAGATTTTATCTAAAAGGTTATTATCGTTGTCTTTTAAGACGACGACGACAGGTAAGAAAGGGGGTGGTGAATTGTATTCTTACTCCGTCACCACACGGAAACGGGAATGAGTTTCCTGAGACTTAAAATTTCAGTCCAGATTTTTAAACTACGCAACGATTTTACTGCAGTTTATCAATAGATAGAATAATTCAAGAGGACAGTTTTTATATAAGTATAATATACTAATCGCAAAAATTAAGGGATGTTATTTCCAGAGTTATTGATTGTCAAAATTAAAAAGTACTTTGATCAAGGACAACTCCGCGCCAAATCATTGTACAGAGCTTTTTTGGTAGTCAAATTAACCGGAATGAAATTTTCTACAAGATTTTTGTAGCTGATTTGGCAGCAGAAATGGCAGCGTATTAAAAAAAAAATTATTTAAGTCCATAGATCGTTTTAAAGACGGGCAATAATTTGGAAAAATTATTGCCGGTGATTTTCTTGTGACTACTCAAAAACTGCTATAAAAATGATTGAAGTTCGTATTCAAAAAGTAGACACTTGGAGCTACAATTTCCTTTTTTTTTTCAATTGCTGTACGATCATTTCCCTTCGAGTTACAGCCTGTGGGAAATCTCCCCAAAATTTGCAATTTTTTTCTATCCTTTAATTTTTGCGACTAGTGTGTAATAAATATATGCATATTATAGTAGAAAAATGGTGTGAATTTCAAAGATTTGTGATGTGATGTCGGGACAAACATATTTTTGTGCGTTTCTATTTCAAACGCTGGCCAAACCTTACGAGATAGATCATAAATGAGACATATGCACTTCTAGCTTTCATTACTTTATGTAAATAAATAAATTATAAACACAATATATGCTAATTGATGAATAATTAAAATGTTTTCTTGTAATGCAAAAATGATACTGCTATTGGTAACCCTATTTATTTCATGTAACCCTATTTATTGGTAACCCTATTTATGTCATTTTTATTTATCACTAGCAACCCACCCTCGCTTCGCTTCGGTTATAGGTTATAGTCGTTTTACCCGCGTAGTTCCCGTTCCCGTGGGAATACCGGGATAAAATATAGCCTAGTTTACGCCCTGATATTATAGCTTTCCATTGGTGAAAGAATTTTTGAAATCGGTCCAGCCGTTTTAAAGATTACCCGAAACAAACAGACAGACAGACAAAAACTTTTTAATTGCTATTTTAGGCATAGGTGTCGTGCAAATAACCGTGTGAGCATGAAAAAAACCTATTATTTTGACATTACAAACAGACACTCCAATTTTATTTATTGGTATAGATTTAGCGATCTGTCCTCGCATCAATAGATCGTATTCGAGTCCCGAAAAAAATTGCCCAAGTTACTCGTTATATTAACAGCTGTATGCTGACCATAGGCCACCCAAAAAAGAAGATAGCGCTGTTTAGACTAACCTCCGCAGGTTCTGGAAGACCATTCCGCTAAGTTGTCCGAGTTACACATTCTATGAAGCACCCTTGTAATTGCACCCGGGCCGTTATGTGACCATATATCTGGCCTGTATGTGGTTTTCAGCTCACTGCAAAAAATATTACCGTGTTATTCGTGAATCTTAGACAGCTTATTATATTATTGGTAGGACCACACTGTTGACAGTTGTCTGTCTATAGCCGCGGGTCGGTCCGTCCGGGGTAGTACTAAGCAGAAAATCGACGTCCGAGTAGTAGCAATTTGTTACTGTGCTTCGTTCAGTGAGCGACAGAGCCGGCAACCCAACTTTCTGAGGGTGTTTGACTGTGGTGGGTTAAAATCCATGCCCCATGATGCCTTTAGTATTAGCGAACCTCATTGCATGCATTCACACTCCCTTCACTTTCTTCGCGGTAGGCAGCGATCTTGCAGAGGTCCATGAGCAGCAGGAACACTTACCATCAGGCGTACTGTTTGCTCACCATCGTTTGCAATAAAGGCTCGAGCCCAACAGTGGGACGTATAAGAGATATGATGATGATGTCATTTCTATAACGTATGTTATCTAAATTTTATTCAACATCACTTAAGACTCCACATAAAAAAATTTTGCTAATTTCAATATTATGAGTCATGTATGCAATGTATGATGTCATGCTCCCTTTCTTGCCCGTGGATGTCGTAAAAGACGACTAAGGGATATAATACGCATCCTTACTAATATTATAAATACGAAAGTAAGTTTGTTTGTAACGCTTTCACGTTTAAATCACAGAACCGATTTAAAAAAATATTTCATCAATGGAAAGTTGTAAGATCAGGAAGTAACATAGGCTATATTTTATCCCGGTATTCCCATGGGAACGGGAGCTACGCGGGTAAGGCGATTGATATCGAGGTAAAGCGAAATACATAAAACCCTATACCAACCTGTCTGACCAGCGTGTTATAGTAGTTCAATATCCCTCCTATTACGGAGGAAGCTCAAGCCCAACATTGGGATGTATATGAGCCGAAATGATAATGATAATGTCATATATGATCTATTATTTCTGGTAGCAAAAGATAAGAGAGATCGCCGTGCATGGATTTTTACAATACCAGATGCATAGGTAGGCCGCTGCCTATCGTGAAAAAAGTGCTTAAATGAAGATTTGCTTAAAATAGTTGATTAAATTGTTAATTATTAATTTGCTTAAACCTCGCTTAAATGAAGACATGACTTAACGCTTGGGGTTTATTCCCGATCCTACACATACGTGGGACAAATGATCGTTGAAAATATACAGTTGAACATATGGACCTGGCAATACTAGCGACATGGTTAGGCCGCAGCCTATTGTGAAGAAAGTGCTATTAAACCTCGCTTAAATAAGGACATGACATAACGCTTAGGCAAAAGATTCATTCCAGAGCCTGCACATATGTGGGACAAATGATCGCTGAAAATATACACTCGAGGACTGTAACTTTCATAGGTGGGCACAGTTAATCAAAAAGTTAACTTCGTTAATCGTTGATTCGTTAATTAAAATCTTAACTTCGATAATCGTTAAAGCGTTAAATTTGCGAAAATTAAACGCAAGTTAAAGTTAACCGTTAAAGTTAACCATTTAAAACTTATACTGCTTTTAGGCTGAGAGAAATAGATAAATTCTACAGCATGTAGCAGAATTATGTTGGCATGCATCTATCTACACTAGCTTGGGATACGCTACTGCCACTAGCCGCGATACTAAAAGATTCACTAACGTTTTATGACGCTTTTTGACGTAATAACCAGGTGGAGGTGAGAAAATATACATATCACTTCTGCTATTATCATAATCTATGATAGAAGAATTCACAGCAATTGAAGAAGGCTCGGGATCAGTTTCCTTTTCGCGGGTTTAGTGTCATTTAGCGAGGTGGCCGCCTGGCGGGACGACGTTCGACGTGACGTTATTATCCGTTGGACAGTCTGGTCTCTCCAACCAGGTTACCTGGGTACGATTTTCAGGCCGTCGAGGATTGCCGGCCGATGCTGATGGAGTTATTGTGTCGGCAGCACGGGATACTTCCCTTCCGACGGATGCAGGTATTGATAGGGCGCGGTACTTCGTCAAGAATCTGCACATGATCGTGAGAAAGGAGAGCACACCGTCCTGCCACCATTGCGGTTGCGACGAGGACACGGCACAGTACATACACGAGGTGTGTGCCGCGTGGACAGAGCAGCGCCTTGAAATCGTCGCAATCAATGGTGCCGAGCTGAAGCTGCCGACTATCGGTAGGACGACGCTCGAGGGTGGCAGAAACTGTGACGCGGTCGCCGTCTTCCGTGTGGTAGTTGTGTTACGGAAAGAGGAGGTGGAAGGTGTGCGGCAGGAACACCTCTACGACACAATCCGCCACCGGCGACTTGGGCAGCCCAGCCCAGGCGTCATGGATCTTACGAGTAAAGAAGAGAATTTACCGGTAAAATACACATTTTACTTATTTTACCAACGTGCAATCGGTAATTTACCGGATAATTAACCAAAGTACTTTTTTTGCCTCATGGTGGGGTTGATACGTGATTGAGAATATGTATAGTACAGGCTAATAAGAATTTACCTTATATACACTATAAATATGTATATTAATTAACAAATAAAAAGTTATAAATTATATATAATTATTAAAAATTAATTATTATGTTAATTAATATTGATAATAATTAATTATGAAGCTCTTCAAATACCCAGCTTATGTGTATAATTCTGTCAATGTTCCTAATACTTACTTTAGCAACATCAATAAATCAGGAGTTTCGTAACTCCCAATTTCCGAGATCGAATTTTTTGCATAAATTTTTTTGTCGAATGTGAGCAAAATTTCTTTTATACGTTAATTAAGACAATCATTGGAGCCAGTTATATAAAATGTTCGCTTTTCATAATAATAACATTCGTTAGAAATTATTCGTTAAACAAAATGCCTTCAATCGTTATAATTTTTAATATTATTTAAAAAATTACAAAACACATTCTAACTTTGTAAATTTCACGGGACGATAAATGTAATAATTATATCAATATTTTCTTATTTATTCTTTGAAGAAAACTGAAATTGATTAAATGTCTACTAATTTTTCAGAATCATATTATTCGTTATTATCATTGAAATCATTCTATCATTGAATTCAATAACCAACACTGAATAAAATATATTTGGCTATTTAACCGGTAAAATATATTTCAAAATATATTTTACCGGTTAAATAGCAAAATATTTAACTAGCCAGTAATTGGATATTTGTCCGCTCGAAACACTACTTACGAGCGTGGCGTAGCGCGTAATTCAAACAAACAACATGACAGCATGTCAACAAACAACTATTGTAGCGGACTAAAGTTAACGGCAGTTCAACTTAACGGAAGTTAACAAGAGCGTTAACATCTTTTGAAGTTAACTTAAAAGTTAATCCGTTAATCAAATTTTTAACTTCGTTAATTAACGATTAACGAGTTAATGCCCACCTTTGGTAACTTTATAGGTGAAATGGATGAAACTTGTTACAGTGTCAACTGGCACGGTGGTAAAAAGGTGACAGTAGTACAAAGCCAAACAGTTCCTCTGAGCACTCCCCATGAAAGAGCCGATAGAGTACACAGAGACAAAGGCTCCTCACTGCTCCAGCGACTCTACTCTATCCCTGAATTAGGATGATCCAAACTGCACGTCTTTACAGGGATTTCAGTGGTTTTAGGTTTAGGCGCGCCTACCTAGAGCTGTCAGTACTGCACGTGAGAGGACGAACTTGTGCTTAGATTCGCAATTGTATCGTAACATTTTCATCCTCTTTGTCGAGTTTTGACGGAGTAAGAGTACAAATCGCCACTCCTATTTTGCCCGTGGATGTCATAAACGAGGAGTTTTGAAGGGATATCATACGCATATAACTACTATGCAAGAGAAGGAAAACTCGAAATAAAACCCAATACCAACTTGCATGACCAACATAAGGTCAATTTCCCCCCTATTGTGGAGGAAGCTCGAGCCCAACAGTGGGACGTATATGAGCCGAAATGATGATGATGATGATTTAAATATAAATTATTAATACTAAATGGTTTATTAGTAATTTTTTTTAGTATCAGCATTTGTAATATATTATAGTCGTACTTGTTATTACTATGTTATTTATCCGACTTGGGGTGACGGGGTAAGAATACAATTCACCACTATTTATCTTGACGGTGAATGTCGTAAAAAACGACTAACATAATAAGCTAATAACATCTATGCAAGAGACGCATAACTCGAAATAAAACCCTATAATAACATGTCTGATTAGCGTGGTAATAAAAGGAAAACTTGATACAAAACTCTATTAAAAAACGTCTGACCAGCATGGAATGGTAGGTCAATTTTCCTCCTCCTGTGGATGAGGTCTGAGCCCAACATCGCACTTGTAAAGGTAGAGATGACGATCATTTATCTGACTTTACATATTGACGCGGCGAAACTGACATAATAACTATTTTTTTTATAAAATTATCAACTGTATTCATATAAACCTATCGGAAAAAGACTTGCATAAAACCATTTCTCATTAACATAACCTTATAGTAGACGATAGTATTCGAACAATTAAGGGTCAATTTAGGGTCCACAGTTTCGGGTTGGACCGCAGAGTTAGTCTGTCACCCGTCGAGATGCCGACCGCGCGACGATGACCGACGTCCCCGAACAGCGGGGGGACGTCGGTCGAGGAGAGGGTATTCCTCGGGGGTATTCCGTTGAGCCGACCACTGATGGCAACTCACTATGCACCGGTGGTTGGCCCAACGACGAAGGCGACGTGCTATATTACGGTTACGGGTAGGAATGTAACATCGCTCATAAAAAACATCGATGTTAGGATATCGATGTTTTTAAAAGTGAAACATCGATATTAAAAATATCGATGTTTATGAACGATACATCGATGTTCATGAACGATATATCGATGTTAGGAAAACATCGAACATCGATGTTACTAATGGATAAAATTCTCCGCACAAATTTTGATGAGCTTTGTTTTTTTTAGGAAATTTGTCGGATGTTTTAACATACAGCGGGATGACATCGATGTTACGACGAAGAATTAAAATCCTCCGGGCAAATTTTGATGAGCTTTTTTGTTTTCTTTTTTAGGATATCCACGGTCAAGATAGGCAGCGGTGAATTGTATTCTTATTAACCTATCACCCACACGGACAATCTATGATATATGATACGATAAAATATCGTTCATAAAACATCGTTCTTCAACAACGATGTATCGTCGATGTTATAGTTTCAACATCGATGTTAAAACATCGATGTTTATGAACGATACATCGATGTTAAAACATAGATGTTTATGAACGATACATCGATGTTTTTTTTGCATCCCTAGTTAGGGGGCCGCACGCCGCCTCTCTGTCGCCTCGGACGAAGCCGGGCGGCGGGTGCGCTGAAGGTAGCCCAACCAAAAAAAGGGGTCCGCAGTCTGTCCTCCTGTTTCACACATAAACCTTTACGAATGTATGTACTTTAATTTTCATCACAATATGCTTTACAAACTCGTGTGATTCTCCGCGTGGAAACGGATTAAGAATACTAACCAATTTGGAGGAGGTTCGAATGCACAAGTGGTACGTATATGAGCTGAGATGATAGAAAAATTTACATATTTTAGACGATATCTTAGTCTAAATTAAGACGTATTATTTTGGACTTAGCAAATTAAATTAGATATTTTGTCTAAAAAAAGACGACCAAGGGATATAATATCTATGCAAAAGAACAAAACTTAAAATGAAATTTTATAACAATCCAACTGATCAAGGTAGTAGGTCTATTGCCCTCCTATTTTGGAGGAGTTTCCGCTAAGTTAGCCCAGCAATGGGACATATGCAAGCCAATTTGATATGTTCACATGTTATTGTAGGGTTTGGCCATGCGATAACGGACGTGTAAATTAATACACATATTAATTATTATTACATACAAACGATCCACCCTCGCTTCGCTTCGGTTTTAGTTGCCTTACTCGCGTAGTTCCCGTTTCCGTGGGAATAACAGGATCAAATTTATCCTAAGTTATAATATACCGTTATATAGACAACTACCTGATAGTAAAATATTATCAAAATCGGTCCAGCCGTTTTGAAGATTACCCAAAAGAAACGGACAGACGGACAGACAACAAAATTTTATTAAACCGATTTTTAGGCCTTGGTATCGGGCAAATAATCTCGTATCCTATTTTCATGAAACTATCCATTATTTTGCCATTACAAACAGACACTTCAATTTTATTTATTTGTAATAGATGTAAATTATTGTAATTTAATATATATAGAACAACAAACCTTATCAATTCGTTAGCCAGCCGTCGACCGAGGTGATCCATGGATATCGCGATCGCCGCAGCATTTATTAGGTTACTATCTTCTTTCGCCACCCAATTATGACCAAGAGGAGTTAGAGATTTCACTACAAGCATATCAGTATCAAGATAAACTCCTCCCCATTTATACAGGGTCAAATATCTGAGAGCATCCGATGTGTGTTCCACCCACCATTGGCTTTCCGAGAATGGTTTCTTTGCTACCATATTTTCTAAAGGAGTATTTCTTGCGTATTCCATTATATGTATTCTAGCGACTTTCACGTTATGAAATAGTAACAGCTTTGCAAGACAACTCTCTTTCAATACTGTTTTACTAACTGAAGCACTAAATAATACGTAAATCTGTCTTCTAGGATGCGCTCTAGCAGCTGATTCAATAGCGCACGCTTGACGTGAATTCAGTCCTCCTTGACACGATGTTTCATGAAAAAATATCGAGTTTGGTCTTGGTGAAAAATCTGGGTCATCAGCCGCTGGTAACGCGTCACCTTCTTCTGAATAATGACACGATACATTATTAACCGCTTTCAGATGCATCACGTATGGTGCTGTGTAAAAATTATCGCTTTGCCTCACATAATATATAGTTATACAGCTTAAAATTAAAAAAGTTAACACAACAATAAACTTTTTTTTAATAACATTTCTTTTCGTTTTAGGTTTAAACGTGTGCATGATTCGAATTCTACTCTACTAATGTGTATGCCATGTATAGTCGATAACTACGCTTAGTATATTATCCACTGTTTCACTTTAAATGAAATACAATTAGATTAGTAGAATATTTTGATATTGTTTAAATGAAAACCGCATAGCTAAAGTGTAAAACTTTGTCTGTTGATAACTAAACATATCTCACTTATCTATTATTTTGGGTGACTATTTAAAATATTTAGCATTTAACAATAGTTTAAGGCGGGCGCCGATGTGAAGATATCGGTAAACATGATCATATCAAACGGTGATGGATAGGCAAAACGACAAGTTATGGGTACGCTGGCCGTCCTTTTCTTGCCCTGACAATAATGATAGTGGCATGTGAGTAAGAATACAATTCTACACCCCCTTTCGTGCCCATGGTTGTCGTAAAAGATGACTAAGGGATATGAATGCAGATACTATCTATGCAAAAGAAGGAACACATCTGACCAGCGTGGTCGATTTCTCTCCCTTTGTGGCGAATATCTGAGGCCAACACGCACTTATGTAGGCTGCGATGATGATGGTTTAAAAATATAATAATCCTCTACGTACCTCTTTCTCGTGGGAGGCGTAGAAAGTGGATTAAGGACCGTTAGAATACTCAAGCAGTCCAGCTCTTTTCAAATCTCTAAGAACGATTGTGATCACCCCTTCATTTTGTCTGCTGACAGAAGTGTAAACATAAATCTGTGAACGAATAGTTGTTGCCATCATGACTGCTTTGTTCTTTTTTTTATAAACTGCATCATTGACTTACTTAATGTGATAATTTATCATACTTTTTATTTTATTACGTTTTGTATGGCAGATGAGAAAAAAGGTATCTGAAGGTAAGTAATAATTGTCGCAATACTAAAGACAGCCAGCTCGCTGCCTAACATAAGATTGAGATCGAGCGTTGAACTGTTGATGAATTGCAGTCCACTCCCTACCTTGTCAGTGGATGTCGTAAAAGACGACTAAGGGATATAATATGCACGTAAGATCTGTGCAAGAGAAGAAAAACTCGAAATGAAACCCTATACCAACATGTCTGACCAGCACGGTATAGTAGGTCAAATTTCTTTCCACTGTGGAGGAGACGCGAGCAGAACAGTGGGACGCTGAGATGATGATGATGAGTTGCAGTAAAAAATATTAGTCGTCTGGAAAGTTGGTTTACGGACATACTATTATGAATTGAATTCAATTATTATCACTGAATTATCATTATTTTGTATAATATAAAAAAGGCGTTAATTAAAAATTTCATTTTTTGCGATAAATTAACGTTTACAGTTGATTTCGGTTATAACGACGGCGAAGGGGCCTCTTTCATGTTGGCATTATATCCGGAAGTCTCTATATCCGAAATAATTATATTAACATTTTTCTTTAACAGTATATGTACGTACGTCTAGGAACCATGTTCATAAGTTTAAGAAACACTGTTTCATCATCGCAGCCCACATACGTCCCACTGTTGGGCTCGGGCCTCCTCCACAATGGGAGGGAATTTCACCTACTATACCATGCTGGTCAGACATGTTGGTATAGGGTTTCATTTCGAGTTTTCTTTCTCTTGCACAGATGTTATGTGCACATTATATCCCACAGTCGTCTTATACGACATCCACGGGCAAGATAGGGAGTGGTGAATTGTATTCTTACTCCGTCACCACACAGACAGAAGAAACACTGTTTACTTACTGGAAATTGGCTATGTAGCTTAATCATAATTTTAACTTCGTGCACATGCTAAGTAACCCTACACACAGAGTAGCATTCGCAGATGGTCAAATACCATCTGGTGAATGTAAACAAAGGATAACCCTACACACAAACAAAGCATTTGACCATCTGCGAATGTGAATAAAGGATAAGAAAGTTTAATGGTTAAAGATTATGAATGAGTCTTTGTGTCTTTGCTTACTCAGTCGCAACATCCGCAAGCAATTTCTAGGAATCTGTCTCAAATAGTTCATAAAAACGGCCTTATATCGGGAGTCACTATTGTCGAATGTATGTCCTATAAAAGGATGCTTTAAATTCTAGGGGCGTAAGTTCGGCGTCGCATAACCGAAAAGTCGTTACAACTAGGGATGATCGATGAACATCGATGTTCGATGATCATCGATGTTGAAAGGAAAAACATCTATGTTTTAACATCGATGTTGCTATAGGCAAAACATCGTAACATCGATGTTAACTGTTTTTAACATCGATGTTGAAAAGGAAACATCGATGTTGAAAGAAAAACATCGATGTTGAAAGGAAAACACATCGATGTTGCTATGGGCAGAACGAAATTTCCTAAAAAAAAAAGCTCATCAAAATTTGCCTGGAAGATTTTACACTTCATCGTAATATCGATGTCAAAAACATTCGACAGATTTCCTAAAAAAAAAGAAAAGGTCATCAAAATTTGCCTGGAAGATTTTACCGTAACATCGATGTCAAAAATATTCGACAGATGTCCTAAAAAAAAGCTCATCAAAATTTGCCTGGAAGATTTTACTTCATCGTCGTAACATCGATGTCAAAAATATTGGACAGATAGAAAAAAAAAAGTCATAAAAATTTGCCACGAGAATTTATATCGTAACATCGATGATTTCCTAACATCGATGTTCGATGTTCGATGAACATCGACGTTCGGTGTTCGATAAACATCGAACATCGATGTTGGGCTTTCGATGTTGACATCGATGTTAACATCGATGTTTTCTGCTAGTTACAACCGAGGTCGTTATAAATGAAATCCACTATATTTGCAATCGTTCTTAGATATATTTAAATAAGTTACAATGTCGCACTATTTTGTTTGTATAATATATACGGGGGTGACATAGTCACCGAGTGATTAAACACCTTTTCAATAATGAAGATTAAAAAAAAATCATTGAAATATTTTTTTGAAGAGAGACAGACGCGTCACAAGGCGATCGTGCTTGCATGCTCGGCTCAGGTGGAACGTGATAATTTTTCATGGATGTTGACGTTATTATGTCAAAGATGTTACTATTCGAGTCCAATCTCCTAGAAGAGTAATACTGCAATATAACTAATATGACCATATGTCAGGGGCGGGACAGTCCTATCAGTCTGTCTGTCCCGTTGTCTACAAAGCCTTAACAAAAATATCCCATCTTGCAAACGTACCATCAACGGACGTATTCTGTACACTTTCATATTTTATCTATTTCGGTAAGTGTCCTGTTTGTGTGTTGTGGTCATGATATGCGAGCGTTACGTTTTGAGGAAAAAAATATGGACAAAAAAAAAATATTATGTGTCTGTACATGTTAATTATTCTTTCAATTTCAATTTAGTTATTTATTTTCCTCTCCATATTCCCACTTTAATTTAATTTTTTTTTCCTTTTAATTATCTATACCAATAAATAAAATTGGAGTGTCTGTTTGTAATGTCAAAATAATAAACTTTTTTCATGCTCACACGGTTATTTGCACGACACCTATGCCTACAATACAAATTAAAAAATTTTGTCTTCAATGGAAAGCTATAATATCAGGGCGTAAACTAGGCTATATTTTATCCCAGTATTCCCACGGGAACGGGAACTACGCAGGGAAGACGACTGAAACCGAAGCGAAGCGAGGGCGGGTTGCTAGTTACCAATAAGTATTGAAATAATGTACCTACTTTTTTATTGTGCATGATGCACCTTTAAAAATTGTGCAACTAATCGAGTTATTTTTCGTAATAATGTTTATTAAGTTTGTATATGTAGTTGTAGCAATTCTTGGTTGTCCAAATAAATAAATAAATAAAAATGGATATACAGCGTACTAATAAACTACTAACACTAATAATAAACTAATTCAATTGTACATTTATTTTCCAATAACTTTTTAAAATATTTAGTTTTGATGAAATAACAAATAAATGGTTATGGCTTATTTATAGAATTATTATAATCTTCATTTCATTTCAAGACAACGTGTCTCCTCAAAACGGGCCACGGAAGACAATGTTTTCAAGGATTCAAAGCTAGCGTAGGTGTAGGAAAAAAGAAAATAGAATTTCGACAGGAAGTAAGGGTAGAGAGTTTGTTTCTCTGGGTTTTTCACTCATGGACCGAGATGCAGAACCTAGGCAGGTTGTTGCTATTCAGACGTCAAATTAACTGAGATAATGTGGTGGACCCTGGACGAGCCAGCCTCAGCCAGACTTATGGTAATACTAGCAACCCGCCCTCGCTTCGCTTCGGTTTCAGTCGCTTAAACCCGTGTAGTACCCGTTCCTGTGGGCATACCGGGATAAAATATAACCTATGTTACTCCCTGATATTATAGCTTTCCATTGGTGAAAGAATTTTTGAAATCGGTTCGGTGGTTTAAGCGCGAAAGCGTTACAAACAAACAAACAAACATCCTTACTTTCGCATTTATAATATTAGTATGGATGAACTCTCAGTAATTCTTAGTTAAATGAGAGAATCATGTAGATTCTCAATTTTTTTCGCGATAGGTGAAAAATATAATGTCCTTCTAGGTGTTGTAAAAGATTATAGGATCGGCAGAAGCGCGAGTGCGTGCCAAGACCACCGGCCAGATGGTGTACCCGATCGGACTCTGGCTCAGATTCTGGCTTAGGGGACTGTAGAGCACATGTCTAGTGTCTGGGCAGTTCTCTTAGCGTCACGTACATCCAGTATGTAAGGCTGGTGCTCTAGATAAAATCGAAACGGTGCACTTTTACAACGTCATTTCGATGTATGCCCAGTGCAAATTCCTGCAAGTGCGTGCAACAATCGTGACACTGAGGTACTTTAGGACCGCGGTTACGCAGACGATCACGGGCGGAGGGGTACTATTGGCGGTGTCTTTGGAAATCGTCGTGGTATTTAACAGTCTGCCATTCACCTGCATCAGGGAGGTTTCCTGCTTTCACAGGGCGTCTCTATATCTAAGGCGGCTAGGCCTGAGGCAGCGTGTCTGTGGAGTAACACTGCCCTGTGGAACAAGAAGTTACTCCGTCATCAGACGAAAAGGTATGATTCATAATCATCATCATCATCATCACAGCCCACATACTGTTGGGCTCGGGCCTCCCCCACAATGTAAGGGAATTTGACCTACTATACCATGGCTTCATTTCGACTGTTCCTTCTCTAGCACAGATCTTATATGCATATTATATCTCTTAGTCGTCTTTTACGACATCCACGAGCAAAGGAAGTGGTGAATTGTATTCTTTTTTCCGTCACCACACGGATGGCATTATTACGTATTGTTTATGAACCCAGCTTCCATTTCTCACCAATTACCATGCGTCTGGAAGTTTACAGAAGAAAGCAAATATTCTTTTAGTTACTTGTAAGACGTGTGTATAGGCCAGAAATACGCTTAATCCATGACAAGAGAATATGGGGCAGAAATAATCTTAATCTATAATCCTAAGAATTATATTACACAATATGGTGTCTAATAATTATGTCTTTTATTCAATTGGAATCGAATGTAATTTTTTAATCGACTTCAAAAAAAGATTCTTTCTTAATTCGTCGGAATATTTTTTTTTATGTATGTTCACCGATTACTCAAAGACGCCTGGACTGATTTGCAAAATTCTTTTTTGTTTGATAGGGTATACTGCGGTACCATAGTCTTCAGGTCAGGATCTGATGATGGTATCCTTGACAAACTGGTGGAATTCTTAAAATTTTATCAAATCAAATCATTTATTCTGCATAGGCCCCTTAAGGGCACTTACATATTGTCAAATTACACGTTTGAATACAATACAACAATCTACCACCGGATCGGAACGCGGCCACAAACTGAGAAGATCCGGCAAGAAACTCAGCGGGCAGTCATTTTTTTCTTAATCCTTTAAATATACATAATACTATGCTTCGTACAACATATGTGGTATTAGCTCCAGTGTGATGCCCTTCGAAATTGTATATATGTATAAATTTTCAAGATTTAGTACAAGACAAAAAAATAATTAAAGCATAAAGAAAGGAAGAAAATATGGCTGGACCAGATCCCACAAGCAGCACCCGATCACGCGTTAACTACTAGAGCAGCCATCACTCTCCTCAACCATATTAGAGGGAAGGGAGCGACCCGCCCCACATAGCTACCGCAAGCAGAACCTTATTCAGTGAGCATGACCAAACCATAAATAAAAATACAAAACGAACTACAACTACTACTATATAAAAAAAAACTAGTACTATAAAATAAACTATGAACTATAGCAGGTATGCAAAGAGATCAAAACCAAAATTCGACAGGCAAAACACGCTACGCTGTACAATCACAAGAGTAAGAGAAAGAAAAGAAAAATAAAAATAAAATAAGTTATAAATATTACAAGTTAGGAATACCTTAAAGCTATTACCTTAAAACAATTACAATAACATGAATTGCTGAATGAGGAGCTGCTCATAACCACTCTGTATTATTATCTAAATAATCCGAAATTTTGTAATATTTTTTTTTTTTTTTTTATTGCCAACGGTGGCAAATGAGCAAGCAGCACACCTGATGGTAAGTGAAACTGCTGCACATGGACCATTGCAATACCAGGGGCACAGCCAGGCCGCTGCCTACCGTGAAGGAAATACTCTTCTTAAACCTCGTTTAAAGAAGGACATGTCATAGCGCTCGGGAGACACAGCAGCAGGTAGTTCATTCCAGAGCTTGCACGTACGTGGGAGAAATGATCGCTGGAAACGTACAGTTGAAGACCATAACGTTTCCAGGTGAAATGGATGAACCCTGCTGCGATGTCGAGTGGTACGTTGGTAGAATGGTGACGGTGGTACCAAGTCAAACAGTTCCTCGGAGCACTCCCCGTGAAAGAGTCGGTAGAGCACACAGAGTGACCCAAAGTCTCTCCGCTGCTCCAGCGACTCCAATCTGTCCGTAAGATTGGGATCCCCGACGATTCGAACAGCCCGTCTTTGCAGGGAGTCAAGTGGGTCTAGCTGATATTTGGGCGCACCTGCCCAGAGATGTGAGCAGTACTCCACATGAGGACGAACTTGTGCTTTGTATAGCAAAAGGCGCTGTCTCGGTGTGAAGTACCGCCTGGCTCTGTTCAGGACGCCCAACTTTTTGCTTGCCAATTTGGCTTTGTCCTCCAAATGACTCCCAAACTGGACTTTGCTCGATATTTTGACGCCGAGAATCCCAATACTCTCAGAAATTGGAAGAGTTACTCCTTGGAACTGAGGCGCCATGACAAATGGGTCCTTCTTTGCAGTGAACGCGCAAACTTGTGTCTTTGTGGGGTTGAACTGGACTAGGTTCCGTTCACCCCATTCCGAGGCCCGCCCCAGAGAGCGCTCGACTTCAGACACAAGTTGAACCCTTCTTTCCTGAATACTCCGAGGGATATTCCGTTGCTCAGTGTACCGCTCATCACCCGTACTGTCATCCGCATAGCAACGCATACTCTCGATAGAGAGCATGTCATTGATATGCAGGATAAACAACGTCGGGGAGAGCACCGAGCCTTGTGGTACACCAGCATTAATGGTCATGGTATCGGAGCAGGAGCCATCTACGACGACTTTTATACTCCGACCATCCAAAAAGCTGGCAATCCAATTAGAGAGTCCCTCGGGGATTCCGTATGATGGTAGCTTCGATAGAAGTGCCCTGTGCCAGACCCTATCGAACGCCTTTGCGATATCTAGGCTGAACGCCAGCGCCTCACCCTTGCCCTCCAAGGCCTCTGCCCAACGGTGTGTGAGGTACACAAGAAGATCACCAGCCGACCGACCATGACGAAAGCCGTATTGGCGATCACTGATAAGCTGGCGATCCTCAAGGTACTGCAGAAGCTGGCGGTTTATAACCTTCTCCATTATCTTGGAGAGCAAGGATGTTATCGCAATTGGCCTGTAATTCGATGGGTCAGACCGGTCTCCCTTTTTAGGGATCGGGTGGACATGGGCTACCTTCCACGAAGACGGAACCCTATTAGTAGCGTAGGAAAGTCGGTATAGGCGCGTGAGGATGGGAGTCAATTCAGGGGCGCACGTCTTTAGTACCACTGCAGGGATGCCATCCGGTCCACTCGACTTATGGACGTCTAAAAGCCGCAGCTCCCGCCTAACCGCTCGCTGCGTGATGCGGATTTCGGGCAATGAGCTTTCACACCGTGGGATGGTAGGTGGTGTGGCAACTCCGCCATCCAAAGTCGAGTTACAGGCAAAGAATTGACCTAGAAGATCGGCCTTCTCCTTTGCGCTGTGGGCCAGACTACCATCGTGTTTCTGCAGTGGTGGGAGATTGGGCTGGCAGAAGTTGCCTTGTGCAGCCTTGGCGAGCGACCAGAATGCACGACTCCCAGCGGGATAGCTTTGCAATCGCTCGCCAATTCTGGCAACATGTTCCGCCTTGGCTCTGGCAATAGCCTTCTTACTAGATCTAGAAGCGGCGTTAAATTTCCGCTTCACCTCTTTGGCGTTCGGGTCCTGGCATTTTTTGGCCCTATTCCAGGCCCGATATGCGGACTGTTTCTGGCATGCAGCCGTCCTGCAGGTTTTGTTAAACCAGGGTCGGCTGCGGCCACCGACGGGTATTTTGGTGTTGGGGATGAATAATTCCATCCCCGTAATAACCGTTTCGGTAACGCAGTCCGCACGGACGCCAGGGTCCCCAGAGGCGAAGCAAAGCCGCTTCCATGGGTAGGATGCGTAAAACTCGCGCAGTCCATCCCAATCTGCTGACTTATATTGCCAGACTCTGCGAGTCCCAGTCGCCTTAGAACGACTAGGCCTTACAACAGGGGCACTGCTACGGACCAAGCAGTGGTCAGAAGACCCAAGAGGCGCTTCAACCACTACCTGATATCCGTGCTGGTGTGTAGTCAGCAGAAGATCCAGTAAAGAAGACTCATGGCTCTCAATATCTGGGATACGGGTGGGCTGTGTCACCAGTTGTGAGAGACCATAGGCCGAGACCATATTGAAGAGATGTCGACCCTGGAGGTCAGTGGTTCGGGACCCCAGCCACTCTTTATGATGAGCGTTGAAGTCTCCAAGAACCACCACCTCCGCTGATGGACACTGCTCCAATATTTCGTCAATCCCCCATTGGACGTTCTCAAATAATTGAATTGACCCCGGATCACTGCCATGGGACCTGTAGAGGCATGCTTAGATGCGGGTAAGCCCTCCATAGTCTACGCGTAGCCACAGGATTGACAAGTCACCATGTTCGAGGGCCCGAAGGCGGCGACAGCAGATATCACCTCGGATGAATACGCACACCCCGGCTTTACGACGGAAGGTATGCTCCAATTCGTAGCCGGGGTAATTTAGGTACGAAATGTCATCCGGAGCACCTATCTGCGTCTCCGTTAAAAAGAGTAAGGCAGGCCGCGCCGTCTCGAGGTGATGGTGGACGGCGTCGAGATTGCTATGTAAACCCCTGATATTGCAAAAATCCATATCAAATGTGGATAAGGGGACCGCCGTAGAAAATCGTCTCTTTTTAACTTTCTTGGCCATGATTTTTAATTTAAGAAGAGGAGGAAGGGAGTGTGAATGTGTATAACGGAGTTTGGTGATACCAAAAAAAAAAGGCAGGGCATAGTGCATGGTCGAGGAGTGAGTGTTGTGAGGAGCTGACACGAAGCACGGAAGGGCCCCCGATGCCCCCCCGTGTGTAGCCGCCGAGGTCCACTCCGGTTTCCCACACCGGCACGACGACTACCCAACGGGATTTTCGCCGGTTGGTGGGACAGCCTCCCAGGGAGGATGATCCTGGGTTCGGGTCCCCTGCTGACCGGCAGGTGGCCGGCGGTGACCATTCCCATCGGGTCTCCCTGTACACCATGCCAGCCCCTCACGCTCAATACCCCGACCAAGACCTCACCACCGCAGGTTTCAGGCCTCACCAAAACCCGCCACACACAAACACACCCAGAAAGTTGGGCTCCCGGCTCTCTCGCTCACCGAACGAAGTGCAGCAGCAAATTGCTACTACTCAAACGTCGATCTTCTGCGAGAGTGTGGTACTGCCCCGGACGGACCGGCCCGCGACTGCAGACAAAAGACTGTCTACAGTGTGGTCCTACCACCAATAAATAGCCTTTGCTACAAAGTCTACTCTTAATAGCTTTTTTAAACATGTTAATTGGCATGCCTCGGACATTTTTAGGTAGTTTATTGTAAAAACGTATACATTGCCCCATGAAAGACCTACTAATTCTTTGTAGACGAGTAGTATGAATTACTAGATTATCCTTATTCCTAGTGTTTACATGATGAATGTTACTGTACTTTTCAAATTTTTCAAAATTCTTTTTTACATACATAAGATTTTCGAATATGAATTGTGATACAACAGTTAGAATGTTTATCTCTCTGAACTTTTCCCGAAGTGAAGCTCTTGGGCCTAGATTATAAATAGCGCGGACAGCCCGTTTTTGGAGAACAAAGATGGTATTCAAATCCGCGGAGCATCCCCAAAGTAGTATGCCATATGACATAAGGCTGTGAAAATAAGAGAAATAAACTATTCTAGCCGTTTCGATGTCAGTTAACATTCGAATTTTCTTTACAGCATAAGCCGCTGAGCTAAGTCTATTTGACAATTTATCAATGTGAGGCCCCCACTGGAGTTTCGCATCTATGGTGATACCTAAAAAAACCGTGGACTCCACTAGGTCTAGGGCCACACCATTCATTTGAACATTGGTTTCCACTTGTCTCACATTAGGTGTGGTAAATTTAATACATTTAGTTTTCTTCTCATTAAGAACAAGATTGTTTATATTGAATTGTTTAAATTATAAGCAATTTTAATGTTTTTCTTATACTTCGTAAAGCTATTTAGGTATTTGCGCCAGGTAGTCATCATCTCGTTGCACAGCTGATGATGGGAGATACAATTTGAAAGCGGTATTTTTTAATTAAAAAATAATGTTAGTTAAAGATGAAATGGCGATTAGGTTATCTTAAGAATCAGTGGAATCACTTCTTCCGGTAGATAGAAATCTGAAATTGAAATAAGGTTTATCCTTGACATGAGAACGTTATACATGTATCTATAGATAAGTCATTCATATCTATTTATCTTTATTTAATACTTGTTATGCTAACAGCTTTGCTTGTTTCCGATAACTTCATTTTATTATTTCATAGCCCCGTCGTACTGTGTCATTCATAATAATAAATGCAAATAATAACTGCACTGATGGCCGTTAAGATACCTACCGTGCCAGTGTCGAGGTTCGTTTCCCACGTAGAAAACACTTTATATCCTGCGTATACGTATCCTGCTTCCATCGTATATACGGCAAAGATGCCGTAGGCCCCAAGCCGAGGACCGACCACTGACGTCAAGTCACCCTACTCCGGTGGTCGGTCCAACGACGAAGGAAAAGGCAAGGTCGGACGGTCAGGGATCCTGCCCAAACCGGTGCGCCGTACAGGAGCATCGACCAGATGACCCCCGCGTAAGCCATGATAGGGCGGACGCCGTGCCAACGAGCCGTGAAGCGAGCCTGCGGAAATGCTCTCGGAACCACCAATGCCCGTCGAGCATCAGGCCCAAATACTTCATATGGGCGCGGATGCTGATATCAACCGAATTAACGGTGATCGAGACGCCGATAGGAGGGCTTATACGGGGCCCGCGGAACAAGAGTGCCTTCGTCTTGTCCAGGGCCACCCTCAACCCCAGCACCAGCTAATTCCACTATGTTTTTATGTCGAGTTTTCTTTCTCTTATAAGCTATCTAATACAATAATATTTACTGTAAGCCACATTGGTAATTTTTTAAATAGAAAAGTATCTAAGACGCGCAGCACACTGCACGTGCGCCAATCCCGAGCATGTCCGTGAGGCGAACCCATATGATTTTCCCCTACCAAAAAGCGCCGAACGCGGGCAAAGGAGTTTTCACATCAACACGTACAAACAAACAAACAAATTCTTCATATTAATAATAGTAATATATAAATATATCATCGTGATTTTACATTGATTGTTATCTAAAAGTAATAAATGTCCTAACTATACTAATGCATTTGCTATTAATTGTAATTTCTAGTTCAATTTTTATTTCCTCAATTAAAAATTATAGTCCGTACTAACTTCCTCAAACGTTACTTGTTTAAAATCGTTAATGGTTTCCGGGAATACATACATATATGCCTCTTTCATATAGGAGTAAGCAAAGCTACAATCTTAAAAAAATTAAAACTACTTTTTAGGCATTAGTGGTAGGACTATACTGTGGGCCGGTCTGTCTGGGGTAGTATCACACTCTCGCAAAGAATCAAGGTCTGAGTAGTAGCAATTAGTTACTGCGCTTCGTTCGGTGAGCGAGAGAGTCGGAAGCTCAACTTTCTGAGGGTGTTTGCATGTGGTAGGTTTTGGAGATGCTTTCAATTTATCCGAACCTCATTTCACGCATTCACACTTTCTTCACGGTAAACAGCGGCCTAGCAAAGGTCCATGAGCGGCAGCAACACTTACCATCAGATGTACTGTTTGCTCGTTTGCCGCCATTTGCAAATAAATATAAATAATCATATGAACATGAAAATAACGTATTATTTTAACATTACAAACTGACACTTCAATTTTATTTATTGGTATATGTACATATTTCCTTAAGAAACCGTTATGCTTTTTATAGTTCTGATTAACATTTTGAAGTGTTTTTAATATTTTGATGAAACCGCCAATCGATTTATCTTCTAAAGAATAATGTATTTTATGATATCGTATATATTTTTGGACATTACACTAAGCCGACGTCTGCATTATCTTATATCTTTAAACGAGTAATTCTTGTATATACATATTCAGAGTATATAGCTATATATATTCAGAATCGGCTCAAACGATTTTCATGCAATTTAGCATATTAGAGGTTTTGGGGCCAAAAAATCGATCTACCTAGGTTTTATTTATAGAAAATATTGTTTTGTCAGTGTTTGTGTGGTAGCGGCTTCCAATACTACCAACCCTTGCTTTGCTCGGTGTCGTAAAAGACGACTAAGAGCCCTAGATTGACCCGGACCAACTCCATCTGGTACCATTTGGGTCAACGATTACATTCCCAAGGAGGGTTGACGTCAGGCAGGCGGCCGGTCATAAAAGTCATTGCCGAAACTTTTTGCAATATGTCAAAACAGATGACATATTGCGTCGACCCCAAGTAATTGGGATAAGAGCAAGATGCTGATGATGATTGTTTTGTCAGTGTTTATAGCTAATGAATACAATGACATAAAATGTCAAAAGAATAGGAATTTAAATTTAGCCGTCGCCGTCAAGAGTGACAATAGCTCAGTTTGGAAGTTGTCCAGTTGCATTCAAACAGCGTGAGATCGAATCTCGGTGTTATTATTATTCTGTTTTTGTAATTTTTGATATTTTTTCATTATTTCATCATTTTTATTAATATATATCTAAATAAGTTCAGCAAAAATACAATTTACGAGAAAAAAAAATTATACCGAGCAAGCGTTGTCAACCAGATATTGTCGTTATTAAGATCGGTATAGCTATGAAGTAATTAGGGTTAAATATAATAGCCGAGTCGGTCACGGTTGTCAAGAAATCGGTACCAGTCATCGGTCCAATGGCGAAGGGCAGAGAATATGGTGGGTTATGGGCCCACGCGCCACCTTTGCATCACCCCGGACGGCGCGTGTGTTTATCATAACCCACACAAGTTCCTTGACATCCGTGGTCAGCCCGGCAATCTAAATCACAATCACAACTCATATACATTCCACTACTAGGCTCGAACCTCCTTCACAATGAGAAGGATTACCTAATATACCACGCTGGTCAGGCGGGTTGCTATAGTATTTTATTTCGAGTTTTCCTTCTTTTGCTAGATATATTATTATACTATACTAGCTGACCCAACAACATACGTTGTTCTGTTCAAATAAAATAAAAGGAATTTTCCTTGGAATCAGCAATCCCCTTAAACACAAACAAAAATTTCATCAACATCGGTGCAGCCGTTTAGTAGGAGTTCAGTGACATAGACACGTACACTATAAATTTATGTATAAAGATAATAACTATTATTATGCGCATAAGATATCTCTTACAATTAGTAGTTTTATTACAACCACGGACAAGAGCGGATGATGAATTGTATTTTAATAATAACACACGGATATTATTTATATTAACATGCAGTAAAAGCATTTATTTCTTCGTTACCTTTCAAAAATAAATCTGTCAACTGCATATCGTTCTCATTTTTTTTGTTTGGATCGCCCTTACGGGCAGGCTAAAGTCTTTTCGACCATACTGCCTTGTCTTACGTAGCTTATTTCTTTACATATTATTTACTTCTTCATATTGTATAACTTATTAACAGTCATTGTCCGTCAGTAAGTCAAGTCGTTATCATTAATTAGGCACTGAGAACCTAATTAGATGATTTCTCTGGGAATTTTGGTTGAATATGAAAATACACGTAAACCACTCTTATATCACATTCACCACACTTCAGCACCTTAATTATATTATATTACATAAAACATCAGCAAAATTATTCAATATAACACTATAAAACACTAAAAAAATGAATATAATACAAGAGCTTAACATGACATTTCCGTATTCGCGCCGAAACTCTTCCATATCGTTCTCATATAAATTGCTAGCAACCTACCCTCGTTTCGCTTCGGTTTTAGTCGCCTTACCCGCATGCCCGTATTTTGCCATGAAGGATTAGAGTATTAAGCTATTGCTTATACAAATATTAATTAATTACATAGATAGTTATGATGGTGTGCACAAGTAGAAAACACTATACACGACGTACGACCTCCTGCTATGTACCTTCCAAGTTGATATTAAATTCATAATTGTACAATAAAGAAATTAGGTAGAATTCATATGTGTTAGGTTAGTGTTCGATAGTCATCTGTCCACAATCGGGAGCCGTTCGGTGATTCGGTCCGGTGTAGTACCACACTCTCGCAGAAAATCGAAGTTTGAATAGTACCAATTTGTTACTGCTCTTCGTCCGGTGCACGAGAGGCAGAAGCCCAACTTTCTGAGGGTGTTTGTGAGGTTTTGGTGATGCCTTTAGTATCATTAAATCTAATTGCACACATTCACGCACAGGGCCGGATTATCCATAAGGCGGATTAGGCAACTGTCTAGAGGCCCCGAGCATGCAACAAGAAAAAAGGTTATTTTTTTAATTTGTATACTACCTCAATATTATTTATTCCTTTTTTTATTGTTGTTGGTGGCTGTTGCGGACAACTGTTGCTCAGCCTGTAGACATTGGACGAGGGATCCGAGAATTGTATTGCCTAGAGGCCCTAATACGGTTAATCCGGCCCAGTTCACGCGACCTTCACTTACATATTTCAGGGTAGGTCACGGTTGAACGCTAAAACGCTAAAAAAAACTGCCACAACAACTCGCGTCATGGGGCCGGCAGTACATAATAAGCTGCCGAGCACAATTGCCATAGCTCCTAGTCTTCATGTATTTAAAACGCGTCTTAAGCGTTGGTTGGTCGAGCAAACATTTTATAGCTACGACGAATTCTTGAAAACGAATTGATAATAATAAATTACGAATGTAATAAGTATAATGTAATCATAATAATGGAATAGTAATAATTTAATAATAATAATGTAATGTGACTTATCTATAAAATTGACATGTAAATTGGTTTTACGAAATAAATGAGTATGAGTAGGCGGGGGCCTAACACGGGTCCCTGCGGCTGTATCACTTGCCACAGATGTGCTGGTTGCTCATTTACGAACTCCAATCCACCTGGTAAACGTAGCGTTTATGGCATTGACGCCTTATTTGTGGAGGGTTATGTTCAACAGCGTAGTGAGGACTAAAGCCGTTGCCGTGCTTTTACGACATTGTGATGACGATGTAAGTATACAATGGTCGCCATCCCTTATTTTCTTGTGGGCGTAAGATAACGTAAATCGACGCTAATTTTCTGCTGAGCCACGAATATCACTGTGCCCGCGGCGATGGAAGACTGCGATAATATTTCGTTGCCGCTGGTCCCGGAGCAGAATGAATAGTTCGTAACCGGACCTGTCTCTCCCCAAAATAAGGTCCCCAATTATCATTATTTGGATATGGATCTCACTACTGGGTTCGAGCCGCCTACAAAATAGGAGGGAAATTGACCTACTATACCACGCTAGTCACACTTGTTGGTATAAAGTTTTATTTCGAACTTTCCTCTCACATAGATGTCTCTTGAATACTACTTTTAGTCCACTTTTACAACAGTCACGGTCAAGACAGAGACTGGTGAATTGTATTCTTACTCCGTCACTATACGGAAAATTTACTTAAACAGAAATACATAGATGGCGCAGTAGTTCAGACAACCACTTACCGCACCAGCGTCATGGTTTCAATTCCCACACAAGACAATTATTTGTGTAATCCACAAACTGTTGTTCTGAGTCTGAGTATAATTTGAGTCCTTTAAATTCCAACACAAGGATTATTAAAGTGAAACTTCTTTAGAATCGTTCAAACTCGATGAAACGAAAAAGCGAGTCCATAGAGACACAAACACATAAATGTATAGGATACAGCCGGCGAGAGAATGAGATAAAGGATGATGGATAATGACTAAAGGATAAAGGAGTTTTACTTCTGGTATGCGTATTTTGTACACTCTTTGCCTTCGTGAATGGTATATGTAATTAAAAAATCAAAAGATTTAACAAAAATGCAAAACTAATTTCAATAAGACTTATTTGGTCTTCTCATGGATGCTATCATTAGAACTGGACCCAGTGGGACTACACGAGAAGCACCAGCTTTCAATTACAAAAGGAATAATCAAAATCGGCAGTCGAAAGTTCTGATGTAACAAACATAAAAAAATAGACGAATTGAGAATCTATAGTCCATAAAATATAGGATGATCTCTGTGGCAGTTGTCCCTAGTGCTACGATAAAGTCCGTAGTTTTTTATCGATAAAACTAGTGTTGAGTAGCACGTCAAAGAGGCAGTACATTTGTCGCGTCAAAATGTAAGAGCGGCTCGGCATTTCAAAATGTACCGCTTCAAATTTTCTGTCGCGGTAGACGCACGCAAGCGAGGACTACGAGACACGCTTCAAAACTCGTATAGAGTGAGTGAGAGAGAACGCGTCGAGCTTCGTCGTAGTCGTATGCGTCACTTCAGTACTGCGTCTACTCTTTCACCTAATTTATATGTACTAGAATGAGATGGCGCTACTAAGTTTCTGCTGAAACGTGAACATCGTGAACAACAATATTGAGCTTTAGATAAATCCAAATAGAGTTTCAAATGGCACGGAATAGTGTGATTTTATTTTGGCATCGCCTCGTTTGAAGTAGGATAGTATATTGTACTGGCTTAGTACAAGAAAAGCTTACTCTTACAAACTCTCATTCATGTCGCGTCCTAATCTAGCACTCCAATCCTCATTGGCCTCGCCTCATTTGAAGTGCGACAATGTACTGGCCACTATACAAAAGAGGCTCCTCACACAAACTCTTTTTTATGTCATATCCTACCCAACACTAGATAAAACTCTTTATTTTTATAATTGTGATTTTCTATTATAATTAAAATTAATGAAAATCTTTATAAATTTATTAAAAAAGAAACTGTTTTTTGACTGTTTTAATTATTCAAAAGGAGTACAATCAAGGTCTAGGTCACTATTATCGTCATCACTGGAGCGTTCCTGCTAGAACATTTATCATTTTTCGCCAAAATAAGGACCGTCATTAGATCAACCGATCAATTACGACTGTTTTATATATAAATATGTCTAGTTTATTGACAATAATGCGTACATAATGTTATCACTTACTCGAGACGAAAAGTAGTTTTTTAATGTTAATTAATTAAATTTATGTATTTTATAATGTAACTGTCTGTTTTAATTGTAAAAAATATGTTGAAAGTTTTATATATGTACTGTATTGGGTTTATTTCTTTTATGAATAATTTAATAAAGATCGGAAATTTACGTATATCGACTGTCCCATCTCTTTTTTATTTTCAATCCAGTATGACCTTGTACGTGCGTAAGCGTCATTTGTGTATAAAATGTTTACTAGGTATTTCAGTACTTACGAGGTACATTTTAGGTATGAATATTAATATTTTTATATTTGTGATATATTGCAATTCAGTTGCAATAAAACTGGCACGAAAAGAATGAAAATATATTTGATTCAAAGTGAAATTGTAAACATGTCGCTCGTTCAAACTTACTTCGTTGGTTTCGTTGACATCTGTCACAGAGATCAAGCTATATTTTATGGACTATAGTCATTTTTTGAAGTCTGTTAAAAACGAAATAAAACATTATTATATAACGTTGTATAATTTTATTTTTTAATCACTCAATAACTTATTCAATTAAATTACATGTTAATTGAATTATAACTTCACTTATCGACATATCACTGTTTATATTGGGACGTAATTATAAATCGTATTTTGTGTATTAAACATGGCAATTTCATATTAAATAATCGTAAATTAGGGTATAGAAAAGAAATAACATTAAAAAAGCGGTTTGAGGCTTATTCTTTCTAAGGGAATTCCCGCCTTATTTAAACGAAATACCTTAGAGTAATAACGTATAGAAGGATAGTGTCGGTACTTTGAGCGATCAAAACATGAAGCTTAAAATACTACATGCGCGCAGACTGATTACACACGTACACCACTATACAAATTAAGAAATCAAATTTTGTTTTTATTAATATAAATCGTCGGAATACTTTTAAAGGTAATGTTAATTTTTTTTTTTTTTCAAATGTGTTGTGACACCATTTGAATGCACAAACCGTCATAATTACCTATTTATTTTTTAAGAGTTGCGTACGTACGTGCAGTACAGTGACCTTGTACACTACGGAACGGTCCGGCATAAGCTCCATTAGGCTCCAATTTAAATGCTTCATTTTTTGTGTGCGGTCTTACCTTCTATACGTTATTATTCTAAGCTAAATACATTCTTTTTGTGACGGTACTTAATTTATTTATATATGGTTATAATACCAAATGTTACATATAATCAAATCAGTGTCTTATGCCTATTATCACCAACGACTCCTAAATTTTAGGTAATACCTAAGGGAATATAAATGACGCAACTTTGATGTCAATGATTTTTTTTTCATGTTAATTGAAGTTAAATAAAATTTATATTTTAATTAACATATAACATTGATTTTATGTGTATATATTGCTTTAGGGGTTCGTTGGTAAAAATTGGCAAGATGTGACTGATAAGTTCTATATTAAAGAAATGGTACAGAAAATCTATCTGACTTATGTTTAACTTAAAAGTTACAAAATAAGTTATAACTTATAATTTCACTTGAAATAAATCACATAAAATGGCTAAGCCTTTTGTCCCAATAAAAACAATACTTTGGAAGATACCATCATACCACAGAGTATGGAAAATATATCTTGTGATTTGCCATTACTCTGTGCCTTATACGACCTTAAAACTAAATATAATACATACATATTTGTACCAAAATAATAATTACTATCACTGCAATACCTACGTATGAATTTTATTTTAAATAACAATATTTGCGATGTTTTAGGCGCGAAAATTTTATTTCATACGTATATAAGGGCTTTTGAACCGATGTATTACATTTGCTGGCGGAGTAAGAATACCATTCCTTTTAAATCCATGGGTGTAGTCGATTAAAGACGATGAAGGCATTTGCATATAATGGTAAAGAAAAGTCAATATATACCAAACCCGTATGACCAGTGTGGTATAATAGGTCAAATACCCTTCGATTATGGAGGAGGCGTTACTAAAATATTTGCGTCGACTTGGGCCACCTATATTTAATGCGGTTCGGTCAAAAAATAGATTCCCAGGAGGGTTGTCGTCAGGCATTAGGACGCTCATGAAACTATTGCCTACTTAACGCGTTGCCTGCGGGAAAACACACAAGCGTGTTTTCGATAACACGCGTATGCGGCGATTACTCGCCTGACGTGTATTCATAAAAAAAGTGTTTTCATATACGACCAAACACGACGTGTGTTTTTACAATGCGACGGGTATGCGTGTTCTGACTAAGTTATTATATATATTCATACTTATTTAATTTATACTGATGGTTAAAGATTACCTACTTATCTGCTTAATTATTGTAATTTGTATGATGGAAGCAGGCACATATTGTGTGCATAGATAAGTTTCCAGGTCAAAATTAATTTCTAAAATATGTAAGTCCCACAACTGGGTTCGAGTCTCATCCATAATAGAAGGGATATAGCCTACTATACTTGCAAGAGTTGGTATAGGGTTTTATTTCGAGTTATTCTTCTTTTGTATCGAACATCTGTGCATATTATATCCCTTAGTCGTATTTTACGACATCCACGGGCAAGATAAACCGTCTTTTCACGGAAAATATTTAAAATAAATCACACAATACATCGCAATATTGTTGATACGCCTTTAATTATTGTTAATTATATATAAATTTTACGCTAATACTAAATTGGTATAAACCTACTTTGACATACGTAACATATTAGGAATAATTTTTTTTTTTTGTGTGGCAAATAGTGTATAATACAAATACGAACAGGAAATGGTATTATACATATTTTTCTAGGTACGTGAAATAAATAAAATAGGAAACCAAACATCGTTACCCATAAAGTCTTATCATTCTTTGCGGTCTCATTAAGGCAGCCATGCCATAGTAATAATTGTAATATTAAAAATATTAAAATTTATATTATACCTACAACAGTGTGCATAGAAGGTAAGGTTTGGATTAGAAGCCAAATTAATACATATACAGAATGTATCAAGTTATGGAGCAACTGTTTGAGTGTGTTGTAGATTAACGGTCATAGATCGTAATTACAATGTATATTACACAAAAAAACGATAGAACATAAAAGTTATTGTGATTTCAAAAATGTGTGTCTAAGAGTGTATGCCTTAAATGTTACGTATTATGTAGGCATGTACAGACAAGATACATGCAGGCATGTTACGCGGACATTGTACATAGGTATGAATTGCGCAAACGCTTCAATGGTAGCGTAGGTACAAATTCGACTCGTCAACGGTCATCGGCCGATCAGCTGATTTAAAGCGAAGTTTGTCTTGCTTATGCGAACGTAATCATAGATTTATTCAATTTCTAATGAACATTTAACAAAGTACGAATATGTTGCAGATTATCACTGACTTTATATACATTTCAATTAGATTTACACGAAAAGGCGATGACAAAATTGAAAATTTTACTTGTCTCTAATTCATTAACGAATCGATATTTTTCCTTCAAATTTTTGTCATGGGTTCCTACCACCATTGCCTATCTCCCGTTTGACCAGTTGCCCCATAACCTGATACATCCTGTATATTACTTTTTACCAACTTCGGTCCTTCTGACTGTATATTTATTGTCAATTTATAAATAATACTAATTTGCGCGGTATAATATGACAGTTTTCCTCCCATTATATGTGTTGAACAATGAAACGAATATAGACTAAGAAAGAAATTGTTAAGAAACTTTTTTAACGAAGTTTCTTATCGCACAGTACGCGCTTGGCGGATGGAGACTAAGCGTTTCGAAGCTTTTTGCTCGCTAGAAAGGGTTTTCTATAGTGTAGACGTTAGATTATAGATAGACGTTAGACTATAGATAGTGCGCGCGCTTATTGGTTCAAGACAGCCAACAAGTTAGCTCAGGAATGTACTAATGAAGTTTATAATTAGTGATGTCCCACTATCGATAGTTGACCTCGAAGATCAGGATATCGACAGGACTATCGATAGTATCGATAGACTGGCGATAGTGGCCTACTAGTCAATGAATTAGATGTACTGAATGATGTAATGTACTGAATGATTACTAAGTAAAACAATAACGAAACGCATGGAGCAGCGATTCCACGAGGCGTGGGTGGGTGGTAAAGGTCATTTCAGACACGTTCAAGCTTGCATAAATTCAATTTCTAGGTACAATACACGGTTGGTCACTGTTGGTAATCCGGATAATGTAGAATCCGTGTAACTGAGGGCCGCATAATTGAGTATCTACTGTATTCCACTTAAACTATGGATGTTTTGATATCTATATAGGCAGACAGGCAGAGATATTAAAAATTTCTATGCTCATATACGCAAAATTCCGCTTTATAATCGTGTAAAATATTTTGTTCAACTAGTCCACTCTCCAATTTACCGCCGGTCGGCTTTGTCTTGTGGCATCTAATTGGGACGCGCGTACATTTGTTCTCTCTCATGCTGCCGCAATTCGCGCGATAAAAACTGCTGAAGTTGCCGCCAAGGGTGGCAATTCGTGGCGTCACTGAATTTTATTACATTCATTCTTACCGCCTACCTCCCCGGACTAAGCTGCCGCTGAGAACGATGTGTTCGTGGCCAGACCGTTAGAGTAAAAGTTAGCAGAGTAATTGAAACACAATTATAATATATATTGTAAATGTTGTAACTTTATAAATATAGAATAATTTCAACCGACTTCAACTTTACACGGGAAGCATCAGCTATCAAATAAAAAAAAACATTATCAAAATCGGTTCACCCAGTCGAAAGTTCTGAGGTAACAAACATAAACAAATATACATTCGAATTGAGAACTTCCTCCTTTTTTTAAGTCGGTTTATACTGTAGAATAAAAAGAAAATTGCTTTACCTCGTATGATTAACCGCGCCTTCACGAACTTTTTAAAGTCAAACTTTTATTATATCACCTCAAACTTTTTCATCCATCTATTGCATGTCGCGTGACGGTCGGCCGCGGAGTAGGGGTAAAGTGAAAGGCGCTCAACAGATCAGCCGAAGCCAATATGGCGGCGCCTATGGTTCGCATCAGCTGACCGTGTAGTGCATAGACTATTCACTCATTTGTGTCAGTGCTCCACGCCATTTGTTTGTTTTTTATCAGTGTTTAATGTAAATGTTGCTATTTTTTTGTAATGCGAACAAAAATTCACTTTTATCGTGGTTTCATTAAACCACACAATGAATTATTTTTTAGTATAGGATTCCGCTATACAACGACCTTCACTGAGATGCTTATTTGATGAAAGTTATTTTTTATGTAATTGAATATGTCAATAAATATATTGCATATGGGTTGCCTAACAAATTTTAGTCCAGAGTATGATTAATTAATAACTAAAAAAAATTTTTTTTTTGAACATTGCACCGTTTAGATTATGAGACAAATTCTATACCAATCGAAAGTATGAAGCCCATAGAAAATGCAAACGTTAGACTGCTTATTCTTTTCCGGTCACAACTCTCGGGTAGCCAGGTATAAACAGATAAATCGATACTAGCATTTTGCACCGGTCTGATCGACGTTTGCATATTCTATGGGCTTCATACTTTCGATTGGTATAGAATTTGTCTAATAATCAAACCGGTGCAATGTACAAAAAAAAATTTTAATGAATCATACTCTGGACTAAAATTTGTTAGGCAACCCATATGCAATATATTTATTGACATACTAAATTACAGAAAAAATAAGTTTCATCAAATAAGCATCTCGGTGAAGGTCGTTGTATAGCGGGATCTTAGACTATTTTGCCCGTGGTCTTAAGCAGACAAATTTATTTTTAATTTACTACTAATATTATAAAAAATAAACCTTATATAATCCTAAATCACTATGCATTCATGTGTAATAATTTAGTTAAATTCCATATTCGCTACTCGACTAAATCACCAGTCTAATCTGAACTAGGCTTTATTTGTATATTATTAAATATTTTATTCACATTCGTATCAAACTAATATTGCTTATAAATTTATTATACAATGGACATTTTTATTAATAGAATTATCCATTATTAAATGTTATTAATTACTTTTAATAGTTATATAGTTGCAGTTTTTTAAAAATGGCTGACGGGGCGAAATATTTATAAAATTTATCAGATCAAGCAGTATAAAAGGAATTCAAGCCATGTATACGTAGGCTCTTTTTTTGGGGCGCGCTACGGTCAGGGCACCCCTGCCCGGCTCCATCCAGGGCGACAGAGGAGTAGCGCGCGGCCCCGTAACCCACCCGTAGCCTTCGTCGTTGGGCCGACCACCGGTGCGGGGTGACTTGTCTTTAGTGGTCGGCCCGACGGAATACTCCTGCGAAGTACCCTCTCCTCTTGCCGTCGCGTTGTCGGCCTCTCGGCGGGTATAGGATTAAATCCCCGGGCCAGTCACCCTCGGCCTCGGCTAGGGCGGCCTAACGCGCAGGTAATGTATACGTAGACGTTGGGCTTACTACGAAATTGAAACTGCTAATTCGATTACGGACTTTTCATTTTTAGACTTGGTCACACCCGCCTAAATCATACGGGGGTTATGGAAGGACGTCGTTAGCCGTCATCTTCGCTTTGTTACCACTTTACGACAATTATAATATGTAGCTACCGAAATCATAAATCTTATCTGAATGTAGCCCCTTAGTAGTTTTTTAAGACACCCACAGACAAGAGAGGGTTGTTGTTACTCACAATACATAAAATATGACATCGCAAACTATAATTTATCTCTGTGCTAAATTTCATTCAAATCACGTCAGCCGTCCCAGTGAACATATATACAGCAAAATTTAGGTATTTATAATATTAGGCTTACTAAATCAGACATTTTTTTTAATCAGTAAATACAATGAGTCTAATAAAACATAAAAATTTTGAGATCTTTAAACTTTTTGGATTTCGAAATACTTGGAATTTTTTTTTGTCTTTAGAATATACCAACATCGACACTGAGGTCAAGGAATCGAGCATAAGTTAGCAAAACAAATTTACTTACTTTCGCCTTTATAATATTAGTAACGATTTTAAAAAGTAATTTAAATGAAAATAAAACTAATTTCGGATTTGTAAAATTGCAAAACATGTGACGTCCCAATAAGGAAAGAGGGGGAGAGGGGCTTCTCACAAATCTGACCAATTGTCACAAGAACGGTAAGCGACAAAACTCACACGAGGTTAGTGTGACGTAGTTTATAGATGACCCCATAAGAATACAATGAGTCCTCACCCGTTTATTACCCGAGAAATCCTATGGCAATGCGTCAGACCAGCTTAGTGTATACCTATTTCTTTTTCTCTATAGTTCGCTTTGGTTATAAGAAATAAGGAGTAGAATAAAACCAAGTTACGTTTTAATAACGTACGTCTCCCAAAAACAAACGATAAATACGACTAACTATTTGCCTGTCACACACCAATCCACGCTGATCAAAATTAAAACGGTATTTATATAGTTGTAGGTTCGAATTCCGCGTGCGGCATTCATTTCTCACTTGTAAACTCAAGTTTTTATTAAAAAAATCAACTGAATTACTACGTATTAAAATCTTAAATTTTGTGGATCTCTTATCTATTGGACCAATTAATAAAAAAAATATATGAAATAATATATGTTGAGTTTTCCTGCTCTTGGATATATGTTATCTGCATAATATATCCCTTAGTCAGCTTTTACAATACCCACGGGCAAGAGTAGTATTAAGAATAAATCATTATAATCTGAATTCTATATATTGGACAATACAGAAATTTAAATACTTTTATATCTTTCAAATCAAGTTATCACTAGTAGTTCTACTACTCGGGCACGTTATTCGCTATGAGAAAATATAATCTTAACACGACATGGTGTGATATCTACGAGGATTTACGTCGAATCACTGTGACAGATTAAAAAAAAACATGCTGAGCCGCGACAAAATTTCTTTTCAAACACAATTAACGGATAGTGTGCCGTGTAGGGATCATATCTCTATCTATCGATCTAGTCACTATGCCATCTCAGAATTTATTTGATTATAACGAATCAGCTCAGTAAATAACAAGTTGATTTATTGAAATTTTCAGAAAAAAAAGCCACCATTTCTAGACTGACAAATTTCATAAACTAAATAACATAGCCAAGTTTGATGCCAATAATAAACCTAACAAATTGGTACCGGCCAAGGTTGGAAACAACAGTTGACCAAACCAATTGATAATACAGTCAAACTTGGAACCAATAGTTGACCAAAAACTACCAACTATATTAATAACACGACCAATTTTGAAGGCAATATAGTCAATCGAACCAATAAGCTAATAATACAATAAGGCCAAGCTTGGAACCAAGAATATATCCAACTTTGGAATCAATATAGAACACGTACGGATGTTTAGTTATACATACAAATAAAATACAATATGTTATTGTGTTTCTTGGATTTGTCGAGTCGGCGAATGCGCACGCGGAGGTTCCGAATCTTTCTTGCTCTGTAGAGATCTGTGAAGATAAAATAATAAGGACATTTATTTATTTGCATATCTTATCTTATATCTTTAAACGAGCAATTCTTGTAAATATATATATTTTCAGGATCTCGGAAACGGCTCCAACGATTTTGTTGAAACTTGGCATACTAGAGGATTCGGGCCTAAAAAATCGATCTAGGTTTTATGTATAGAAAATGTTGTTTTGTCAGTGTTTTTGGCAGACAATATAATGACATTAAATTTTAAAAGAATATGAATTCAAATTTTGCCGTCAATGTCATGGGTTACGATAGCTCAGTGGTGAAGTAGGTTTCGTTTTATTTTTGACATCGGCGACAAACGGCGTCGGATCCAATCTCGGTGTTATTATTATTCTCTTTTTGTAATTTTTTATATAATTTTCATTATTTATTTTTTTATTTTTTATTAATATATATCTAAATAAATGCTACAAAAATACTCCGAGCGAAGCTCGGTCAACCTGATATTAATGTGATAAGTACAGAGATGTTACATAATTATTACAGATAAGCATAAGACGCATTATGCCATATTCTAATAGCATGCAAATGTTTAAGAAATATGTCGCGAGAACTCAATAATATCAATTATATTACATATTTAAAATTCAAAAGTTTTAATGTCATATTTGTAGTATTAGTTATGTCAAATTTTAAAATTAGTTTATGATGTCATATTTATAATTTTAGTTCCATTCTAACTACAATAACATAGGTATATAGCAGTACGCTCACAATGCGTTTCTTAAATAATATGAATTACGGCAATATTCCCTCAAAAAGTCGTCAACAGAATAAAAGCTCTTTTGAATTAACCAATGCCGCAAGGCAGGGCCAAACCTAGGGACACGAAAAAAGTATCGATACTTTTAGGTATCGAGTACTTGTCTTTCGATATCGATACTTTTGTACTCGATACTTTTACTCAATGAGTACTTTTAGGCAGGTATCTTATCGAACAAATTGTAGAAAGTATCCATGTTAAACTTGTCCTTACGGCTCATGCTTATGGTAACGCCATCTAGGTAGAGCGTAACGAACCTTCTAAAATATGGCTCGTCATATTTTAATCCGAACACAGATGGAGAAATTCCTAAAAAAAAAAGCTCATCACAAGCTGGATTCTAGGAAAAGTACTCAGTACTCGATACTTTAGAGTATCGATACTTTTGTTTCGCTACTTTATTGAGTACAATACTTTCTCTTCGATACTACTCATGAGTACAGTATCGATACTTTCGTTTCGATATCATGTGCCTAGCCAAACCTATTATATGTCAGCTTTGCTATTTGCTCAGGTATGGAATTAAAAATAAGTGAAACCATATACACACAAGTTTTTGGAAATGTCTCAAGTCGAGGCACTGCCATTTGTAGATTTTTGTATCTAACTTTACGCCTATTCGTGTTGTCATTTATTTGAAAAAGGTTTTTGTTGCATTTCACAAATTTAGCTACTTCCTATACGACTATATAGATGCTTGGTACAGTTAAGAAATATTCATTTTTAAAAACTGCCCTACAAGAATCGGACCAATGCATCTCATAAATTGCGCGTATGCATTTTTTTTTGTGCTAAGAACACTTGCATCATATGAGATGAATAGCCCTAGATTAATATGCCATAACGAATTATGGAGCAAACATATGCATGGTACCACCAGTAATGCGATATTCCTGGAGGCTACATTATAATTAGGGCTGTTGGTAGTTATTAAAATATAGTTTTTTCGATATATCGATATTTTTAAATAGGATTTTTATTTAATATTGATTTATATTTCAAATTCAAATCATTTATTATGCGGGGGCACTTACATATTGTCATTTACATTATTAATATTTTTAAATCGGAGTTCGATATATCGAAAAAAAAAAACTCGTTATTTTGATATTTTTCCCCATGACCACTTTTTAACTTCGTTCATTGCGGGGTTGTCGTGACGAGCTGTGCAAGAGAAGAAAAACTCGAAATAAAATACGTCGGACCAGCGCGGTATAGTAGGTCTATTTCCTTCCTGATGTGGAGGAGGCTCGAGCCCAACAGTGGGATATAGATGAGCTGAAATGATGATAAATCGTCTTTTACTAAACACAGGGGCAAGAATGGTGAATCGTATTTATTATTGTAAACCTGAATTTAATTACCTGTAAACATCATCAGTGGTTTGTAATGTGCCATGCGCGAGATGTAGCCGCCGGCCACGTGGTGGGGGCATCGCGGCAGGTGCCCACCATTCCACGACTCGTCCCACTACCGGAACGCGACGTAGCAGACCCTCCTGCCATAGTCTCTCTGCACTCTCTCGCTGCAAATCCGCTTGCGCAGCTTCAATACCTACACGAAAATTTTAGATTATCATTCACTCGTCGATGACCGTTAGAGAAAGAAAGAAAAATAGTTTATTTCTCCCTCGCAGGGGGATACATATTTGTACAACTTAGTTTACATATTATTATTATTTAATAGATGTAAGAGCTGGGATCCCACTCGCAAGCTTCTCAAGTGCTGGCCAGGAATCAGAGGACGCCGCGTAGGCCGACCCCCTACTAGGTGGACTGACGACGACGACTCTTGAAAGTTACAGGGAGCCGTTGAATGCAAGTGGCGCAGTACCTTTCCGAGTGGGATTTTCGTGGGGAGGCCTATATATGGATGATTCACTAGCCTTTAACCTGAAATTTCATTAAAATTGTATCAATAGGTAAACATACCTTTCTTCAAAACTTCAGTCATATTAGTGAGAGCTCTGGAACTCTCCTCCACCTCTTTCCCTGCACTTATCACCAGATCTAATAGTTCATCCACATCAGTGTCTTCAGTCACCATTCCAAATCTTAAACAAAAAAGTATTCATCATCATCATCAGTTTAAATCATCATCATCATCATCATTTCAGCCTATCGCCGTCCACTGCTGGACGTAGGCCTCCCTCATGTTGCGCCACAATGAGCGGTCCTGTGCCGCCTGCATCCAACGACGCCCAGCAACTTTCACTAGGTCATCGGTCCACCTAGTGGGGGGGGGGCGTCCTACACTGCGTCGTCCGATACGTGGTCGCTACTCGAGAACCTTTCTTCCCCAGCGGTTGTCGGTTCGTCGAGCGATGTGGCCTGCCCATTGCCACTTCAGCGTGCTAATTCTTCGTGCTATGTCGGTTACACCCGTTCTTCTGCGGATTTCCGTATTCCGGATTCTATCTCGCAGAGAAATCCCGAGCATAGCCTGCTCCATAGCACGCTGAGCGACTTTGAGCCTTGATATGAGGCCTACATTTAAGGACCACGTTTCCGTGCCGTAAGTCATCACTGGTAACACACACTGGTCAAAGACCTGTGTTTTCAGACACTGAGGTATGTTGGACGAGAAGATCCTCTTAAGTTTCCCGAACGCTGCCCAACCGAGTTGGATTCGTCGGCTGATCTCTTTCTCGAAATTGGATCTACCTAACTGGACTGTTTGTCCTAGGTAAACATAGTGATCGACAACTTCAAAAATCGCATTGCCAACTAGGACCGGTACAGGAATGACATGGGCATTTGACATGACTTTCGTCTTGTCCATGTTCATTCTGTTATGAACAAATTATGTTTACCAAAGTTGCCGACTAAGCGTAAACCCCCATCACTTCAATACTCTTCAGAAATATATATAAGGACAACATGAGGGCTCGTCAGAGTTAGAGTACAATTTTACAGTGCAGTATAGTTCATAATAATTTGTATCTTTTTATTTCCAATATAATTTAACAGTATAAAAGTGTTTTTTTAAAAAGGACCTACGGAGTGCCATCCTAACAAACTGGTGTCAGAAGTGGGATATTCCAGGAATTCGAATACTGGAATAAATAGGTGTAGACGTCGCGAATTCGTTTCCACTCGTCTGCACCCTAATATACGTTGGCTCCGTATCTAAAGGTCCACAGTGAGCAATAGTCAACCGTAAGTCTTGGGCCCCCTGATTGTCCAAGCCGCGCTACGACCTCACATGTGATCGACGATAAGCCTCCGCTGCTAAGCGCGAGCCCGCATCACCCCGAACAGTTACTGCTACCCTGTGGTCGACGATAAGCCTCCGCTGCTAAGCGCGAGCCCGCATCACCCCGAACAGTTACTGCTACCCTGTGATCGACGATAAGCCTCCGCTGCTAAGCGCGAGCCCGCATCACCCCGAACAGTTACTGCTACCCTGTGGTCGACGATAAGCCTCCGCTGCTAAGCGCGAGCCCGCATCACCCCGAACAGTTACTGCTACCCTGTGGTCGACGATAAGCCTCCGCTGCTAAGCGCGAGCCCGCATCACCCCGAACAGCTGCTACTACCCTGTGGTCGACGGTAAGCCTCCACTTACTCGTGTGAGCCCGCATCACAAGATCATCTGTAGATCATCTACAATAGATCGACTCTCACCCATCATCACACACGTTGTATAAAATTACAACACATTTAAGAACATAACCGCAACAGAACGACGAGCGTCCCTGCAATACGATTCCTTGAATCGCCAGGCGTCCGGTGTTGTCCACATCGCGCACCTGCACAATTACGTAAATTTCCAAGTATGTTGGCGAGTACTGTTGCTGTGTCGCTGTTACTGTGAGTTTATGCAAATAATATTTTTTTTTTATTATAAAGTGAAAGTGGATTATACTTATCAAATTTTGTGAAGTGAATATATCCAATCAATTTATACATAACCATAATAATTTATACACATTAATATTTTTATTTACAACTTATACAATTGTCATTTATTTTTCGTGCTATTTTATAATTTTATACTTTTATATGTGCATATTTTCTGATGTTCTGTAGTATTTTACAATAATAATAAAAGGAATTTAATGTCTCTAAAAAAAGAAATTAGCGAAGAAATAGTGTCTTCACATTCTAGCAGTTCGTCTGAGGATAGCCCACTGCCTAAACAAAAACCCAAAATGGCAGATAAAATTACTCTTTCCGTTCTCACCAAATTTATCAAACCTTTCAACGGGTCTCGAGAACTTTTACCGGCATTTTTAACCAATTGCGAAAATGCTATTTCCTTAGCGACTACAGAACAACGGAATGTGTTATGTAAATATATCATCTCGCAATTAGAAGGCAAAGCACAACTAGCTTGTTGTTTAAAGCAGTTTAATAACTGGACAGAAATTAAGCAATTTTTAAAAGACACATTTGGCGAGAAAAAGCACTCCACTCATTTATTAGTGGATTTACAAAACTGTAAACAATTGCCGTCTGAAGACGTGATGCAATTCTCGTTACGTATAGAATCTTGTTTAACTAGATTACAATCTGACATCCATTATAGCTGTGGTAATGACAAAGAACTTATAGGCCGAATTGCCGCGATGGAAGACTTGGCCCTTAATACCTTCTTATTAGGGTTGAACTCTAATTTCTCACACATAGTGCGTTGTAGGAATCCTAAAACCCTTTCTGAGGCAATAACTCATGCCATTGAGGAAGAAAAATTATTTAAATTAACTAAATTATCCACCAAGTCTATTAAACAATGCAATATTTGTAATAAAAGCGGTCACAACGCTTCCGAGTGCTATAAAAATAAAAACGCGCATTCTTCTCGTAATTTTCAACGAATTAACTCGATAAATAATGAACAAAATTCGTTTAAACAAAATAATTATAATTCTAACTATAATCCTAACAAAATATGCGCTTATTGTAAAAAGCGTGGTCATTTAATAAACGAGTGTCGCAAACTTAAGGCTAAAAATTATAATTCGTCGAACATTTCTCGTAACTCTACACTGTCAGGTGCACCGGCACCGAACAATGACATTCCAAGCGACAATCGCTCTAATGTCCACCTTATTGACACGCCTTGTAATGACGATAATTTAAACTAAATACGGTTTCGACGCCGTGTCTGTTGAAACCACACAATAATAATTTTAATGACACGAATAATTTTATTAAGCCCTGTGTTCCTAAATTTTCCTCAACACAGGTTAGCGCAAATACAGAGACTACGTGTCCTTCAAACTGTGTTCCTAAATTTTCCTCAACACAGGTTAGCGCAAATACAGAGACTACGTGTCCTTCAAACTGTGTTCCTAAATTTTCCTCAACACAGGTTAACGCGAATGAAACTTTTAATAAAAATATGAGTTTAAATTTTAAATACGATTCCTCACCTCGCGAAATGACGAGTTCTTTTTCTAGGAATTGTTCAAATGAAAATACATTTACCATTAATTATATAAATAATAAAGTTTCTTTACCTCATGTTTATTTAAAAACAAATTATAACACCCAGCCATTGTGCTTTTTAATAGATACTGGTTCTACAATTTCAATTGTCAAATATTCCAGTTTACATGATAAACCAGAGCTTGATTCTGAGGTTATAAAACTTAAAGGTCTAAGTGACAACGACTCTTATTGTAAATCTCTTGGGTCAATTAAACTTAATTTTGAATACCGTGTTTCGACGAAGAATAAAATAGTATTCAACTACATATTTCACGCAATTGACGATACAATTAATTTAAATTACGACGGAATTATTGGTAGTGATTTTATACAATACTTTAAAATAAATATTCAATACTCTAATAACATCTTCACTTTAGAGGACTACGAAATACCATTTTATTTTAGCAAGCCGTCATATGTTATACCTCCGCGTTCGGAAATGGTTATCGAATGTCCGGTTTCCAATTTATCTGAAATTACGGATTTTAAAGAAGCTCTTTTATTAGATCATAAAATATGTGATGGTGTATTTCTAGCCAATTGCATAGTTCAATTAAAATCAAACAATCATGTAAATGTTTCTATTATTAACACCACCGAATCTGAAGTTATTGTAAATGATTTTCAAGTTCAATTAACTCCATTAGAGCTTCCTCTCTATTATGAAGATAAAAATCAAACGGAACTCATTTATCATTTAAATTCTGCGACTAAAGATCGTTCTCAAATGGTTCTTAACCAAATAAGATGCTCTCACTTAAACCCACAAGAAAACAAAGCCTTAATTAACTGCATCTCTAAATACACTGATATATTTCATCTTGATGGCGAAGATTTGACTTATACAAATGTTATTAAACATTCTATTAATACTGGCAATGCTGCTCCTATTCATGTCAAATCATACCGTTTCCCTGAAATACATAAAAATGAAGTCGAAAATCAAATAAAGAAAATGCTGGACCAGAACATAATTCGCCCTTCTACTTCTCCTTGGAATTCACCAGTTTGGGTGGTCCCTAAAAAGCTAGATGCTTCCGGCAAAACTAAGTGGCGAATAGTTATTGATTATAGACGATTAAATGATGTCACAGTTTCAGAAGTTTATCCTCTTCCTCTCATAACAGATATTTTAGACCAGTTAGGTCATTCAAAGTATTTCAGCACGCTTGACCTTGCATCAGGATTTCATCAGCTGTTATTAGATCCCAAGGACACAGAAAAAACGGCATTCAGTGTTACTACAAACAGTATCTCAGGTCAGTTCGAATTTACGCGTATGCCCTTCGGATTAAAAAATGCACATTCTACATTTCAGAGAATGATGAATTTAGTTCTTTCTGGCTTACAAGGGTTACATTGCTACGTATACCTTGATGACTGTATTATATACTCTCATGACCTTGAATCTCATATAAATAAATTAGAAACTGTATTCTCAAAATTTAGAGAAGCAAATCTAAAGTTGCAACCTGACAAATGTGAGTTTTTACGAAAAGAGGTTGTTTACCTAGGGCATATCATTACAGATAACGGTGTATCGCCTAATCCAGATAAGGTCAAGGCTATTTCCCAATTCCCAACACCGAAAACTCCAAAAGATGTTAAATCCTTCTTAGTATTAACAGGTTACTATCGTCGTTTTATACAGAACTTTTCACATATAACAAAGCCTCTTACATCACTATTAAAAAAGGACGTAGATTTTCATTGGCACTCTGAACAAGAGCATGCCTTCAATACGCTTAAAGAAAAGCTTATTTCAGCTCCCTTACTACAGTATCCCGATTTTTCTAGACCGTTTATTGTAACAACAGACTCTTCAAATTATGCCGTAGGCGCAATTCTGTCCCAAGGTGAAGTTGGCAAAGATAAGCCAATTGCATATTCCTCACGAACCTTAAATAAACACAAAGGAAATTATTCAACAACCGAGAAGGAACTTCTTGCTATCATTTTTGCTGTTAATACATTCAGGCCCTATCTTTATGGTTATAAATTTAAGATTGTCACAGACCACAGGCCTCTAACCTGGTTATTTAATGCTAAAGATATGGGTGGACGTCTCTTAAGATGGCGTTTAAAGCTCGAAGAATATAGTTACGAGATTATCTATAAACCGGGAAGAGTAAATAGCAATGCTGATGCATTATCCCGTTATCCGGTAAATGCTGTAACTACTAGAAGTTCTAGATTGAATTCAACTACTTATGAACAATACTTTAAAATACAATTTACAAAAAATAACCTTGATTACGATACGAAAATTATAGAGCATAATAAAAGTTTGCATACTTCAAAACAAAAGAGTATAGCTTGTCCAGTTTCCTTAGACTTAGATTATTCAATGCCGCATTGTGAACAATTATTGGCAATGCTTGAAGACTCTGAAGAGTTTCGCGCCAGTGAACGCGAACCAGATACTTTACACAAAATGAATTCTAAGAATAACAAAATTATTTATTTTATGTTTACAAAAATTCATCATTTTGATGAAACGAGTTATAAGATAATTTACAATTTATTAATTAAACTAAGAGATGAGACAATTTCTCAAAATGATTATGTTAAGGAACTTGCCTTACCAGATTTTTCTGAACCTTTTATTAAATTAAGTTATGTTAAAATTTATAATATGATAGCATATGTTTTCCATAGTACTAATATTGAAATTCACATTTACAAAAACCAAATATTGTATCCTACTCCCGCTGAAATTCCTAATATTCTAAAAGAAAATCACGGGACTACTTTAGCTGGTCACCCAGGTGTGAAACGCATGTTAAATAGACTAAAGGTCTCATATTATTGGAAAAATTATGCCGTAGGCGCAATTCTGTCCCAAGGTGAAGTTGGCAAAGATAAGCCAATTGCATATTCCTCACGAACCTTAAATAAACACAAAGGAAATTATTCAACAACCGAGAAGGAACTTCTTGCTATCATTTTTGCTGTTAATACATTCAGGCCCTATCTTTATGGTTATAAATTTAAGATTGTCACAGACCACAGGCCTCTAACCTGGTTATTTAATGCTAAAGATATGGGTGGACGTCTCTTAAGATGGCGTTTAAAGCTCGAAGAATATAGTTACGAGATTATCTATAAACCGGGAAGAGTAAATAGCAATGCTGATGCATTATCCCGTTATCCGGTAAATGCTGTAACTACTAGAAGTTCTAGATTGAATTCAACTACTTATGAACAATACTTTAAAATACAATTTACAAAAAATAACCTTGATTACGATACGAAAATTATAGAGCATAATAAAAGTTTGCATACTTCAAAACAAAAGAGTATAGCTTGTCCAGTTTCCTTAGACTTAGATTATTCAATGCCGCATTGTGAACAATTATTGGCAATGCTTGAAGACTCTGAAGAGTTTCGCGCCAGTGAACGCGAACCAGATACTATACACAAAATGAATTCTAAGAATAACAAAATTATTTATTTTATGTTTACAAAAATTCATCATTTTGATGAAACGAGTTATAAGATAATTTACAATTTATTAATTAAACTAAGAGATGAGACAATTTCTCAAAATGATTATGTTAAGGAACTTGCCTTACCAGATTTTTCTGAACCTTTTATTAAATTAAGTTATGTTAAAATTTATAATATGATAGCATATGTTTTCCATAGTACTAATATTGAAATTCACATTTACAAAAACCAAATATTGTATCCTACTCCCGCTGAAATTCCTAATATTCTAAAAGAAAATCACGGGACTACTTTAGCTGGTCACCCAGGTGTGAAACGCATGTTAAATAGACTAAAGGTCTCATATTATTGGAAAGGTATGCGCTCAGATGTAGAGCATTTTGTAAAGAATTGTAAAATGTGTCTAATTAACAAGCCTCTACGCACATGTAATAAAGCACCCATGATAATAACATCAACGAGCACTAAGCCATTTGAAAGATTAGCTCTAGACATTGTTGGCACTTTACCCGAAGCTGGTCTCCAGAAATTTAAATACATACTAACACTTCAAGATGACTTAACAAAATTTTCGTGTGCTTATCCCATGATTACGTGTACTACTGATGAAGTTGCTCGTACATTAATTCATTTCTTTTCTTTATTCGGATTTCCCAAATATTTATTAACTGACCAAGGTACAACTTTCACGTCAGACTTATTTAAGCAATTGACGCACATACTTAAAATAAAAAACCTATTTTCTACTCCTTATCATCCTCAAACTAATGGCGCGTTAGAACGTTCTCATGCTACCCTTAAAGAGTACTTGAGGTCATTCGTTAACGAGAACCAGGACGACTGGAATTGTTATATTGCAACTGCGATCCTTTCATACAACACCACTCCTCATTATACTACAAATTACACACCATTTGAATTATTATACGGTTTTAAACCTTTTATTCCCAGTAGTGTTTACGAATCAACCGATGACACTACTTATCAAGAATACATTCGTGCACTTCAATATAGAATGAAATATTCACGCGAAAAAGCTATTGAATATATAAATAAGAGCAAAGAATATTCAAAAAATTATTACGACTCTAAATCGAAGTCTATAACCTACAAAACTGGCGACTTAGTATACTTAAAACACCATCATAGGTCTCGAAAGGCACTGTCTCCCGTGTGGAAAGGGCCATACAAAATAATGAAAACCCATGGCAAAAATAATGTCACTCTCTGTGTTAATAGAAAGCACATAAAGTATCACGTTAATGAAATAAAACCAGCGTGAACTATATTTGTTTCAGATGTTTCGTGCATCCAAGCATTTCGAAACCGATAGAACCGATTCTGCATAGTCCAGGAATATATTTTGATCCAACTTCCATCGTCTATTTCCAAAACGACTATTGGAATGTCATAACTTCTGTTGAAGTCATACCGATTAAACCTTATATGGAAAAGATTGAAAAATCTATTAAAAATATATCGGATTTTTGTGAAAAAGCTCGAAATTTAGTTAGTGACTTTAATTTAGATTGTAAAGATGTTATTAATCCTTTAGAAATATTAATTAACTCTAATAATCTTAAGATTGAATCCTTATCTCATTTAATTTCTCATAATCGAGAAAAACGTGCTCTCGAATTTGGAGGAGAAATCCTTAAGTTCTTCTTTGGAACATTAGATGCTGATGACGCAAGAAAATATGATGAAGCCATTAGCTCATGTGAACAGAATGAAGAGCACATATACTCTTTAATGAAAGACAATATTTACATTGTCAGATCTACAATTAATAATTTTAATTTATCTATACAAAAACTAAATGATAACGAAAATAAACTTAATACTCAAATTGAAAAACTTTACATACTCACCTCTAATACTAAAACACACACTAATCTTATTAATTTAGAAAGATTCAACTCAATGTTTAATATTATAGAAGGATCATTATTATCCATTTCTAATATCTTAGATACAATTTTAAACTCCATTTTGTTTGCTAAGGCAAATATTCTTCACCCATACGTTATTACTCCTACAACATTATACCGGGAATTATCAAAAAATTACCAATCGATGAGAACCTCCGAGTTCCCAATATCTTTATCTCTGCAAAATATACACACTATAATAGATTTAGCAAAACTAACGGTTTATTTTTATAACAATAAATTAATATTTATTATTCAAATACCTTTAATAAAGCCTGTTAAATTCAATCTTTATAAAAGTTTCCCATTACCAACTCCACGAGATCATTTAACATATTATGTTTTAATACATCCTTCAAAACCTTACATAGCAATAACGGATGATAGATTGAGTTATACTTTATTAGATAGCATTAGTGAATGTCAAGAAGTCAATAAAGACTATATTATTTGTCCTTTAACATCAATTCTGTCAACTATCAGTAACCCTACATGTGAATCTAAACTATTAACAGAAGCAACTTTATCGCTTCCTGATAATTGTGAATCTAGAATTATTTATGGTAATATAGATATATGGCAAAAGTTAAATGATAACAAATATGTTTATGTGCAATCTAAAGCCAATAGGTCAACGTTAAAATGTAAAAATAATTATAAAAAAAAAAAAAAAAATAAATTATCTCATGTAGATCTAGAATCATTAAAATTAGCGTCACATAAATTAGATCATTTAGAAAATGAAATTGATGATAGTCAAAATCAATCCCATATTCTGAGATATGGAAATTACTATTCAGGACTAACTTATGTAATAATTTCAATAATTTTTATTTATTTAGGATACAACATTTATAAGAGATGTTTTTGCAATAGAAACTCCTCATGCTGTATCCAAATTTACAACCAATGTTACAATACAATAGAAACAAAAATGATGTTAGAACCTCAATTGAACTTACTGAAATTTCAGACGACTTAGAAGATGATAAGATATCCATTAAAAGCCTTCCAAATGTAGAAATCGATAAGAATAAAGTTAAATTCAGGCAATTTCATAAATCAAAAAGAAATCTCAGTAATTTCTAGTTTTACTTTAAGATTTATAGTTATTAATCAATATTACTTGTATTTTTCTTTCTATTAATTTACGACTTTATGAAGTTATTTTATTGTATTTTGTAAGCCTTTACATAATGATAATATTTCTTAAATAATGGTTAATATTTAAGTTTGTATTTTGTATATCATAAGAAACTGAGTTTTATTTTTCTTTGTCAATTATTCCATTAATATCTTAAATACTACTTAAAATAATTTAACATTTATTTTTCTTAAATATTATCTTCAATTGCTTCGCTTTATTATTAAATAATTTAAATAAAGCTCAGTCTAAAGGGGGAGATGTTATGAACAAATTATGTTTACCAAAGTTGCCGACTAAGCGTAAACCCCCATCACTTCAATACTCTTCAGAAACATATATAAGGACAATATGAGGGCTCGTCAGAGTTAGAGTACAATTTTACAGTGCAGTATAGTTCATAATAATTTGTATCTTTTTATTTCCAATATAATTTAGCAGTATAAAAGTGTTTTTTTAAAAAGGACCTACGGAGTGCCATCCTAACAATTCGTAAACCCACTAGTTGGGATACCCTGCTGAGATCATTGAGCATTGTGCCAAGGTCCTCCATGGATTCTGCCATAACGACTATATCGTCCGCAAATCGAAGGTGAGTGATGTATTCGCCGTTAATGTTGATGCCGAGTCCAGTCTAAGAGCTTGAAGACATCTTCCAGTGCAGTGGTGAACAGTTTCGGAGAGATGACATCTCCCTGTCTCACGCCTTTCTGCAACTGGATCGGTTTCGTACTCTTATCCCGGATACGGACTGACATTGTGGCTTTCCTATACAAACACTTCAGCACTTCGATATAGCGATAGTCGATTTGGCACCGCTGAAGGGACTGCAGCACCGCCCAAGTTTCGACTGGATCAAAGGCTTTCTCATAGTCCACAAACGCTAAGCACAGGGGCCGATTATACTCCTCGGTCTTTTGTATAGTCTGCCGAAGCGTGAGGATATGGTCTATGGTGCGATAGCCTTTTCGGAAGCCGGCTTGTTCGGGCGGCTGGAAGTCATCGAGCTTGCGCGAGAGTCGATCGGGTAATGACCCTCGAAAACAACTTATAAACGTGGCTTAGGAGTGAGATGTGTCTGTAGTTCTTCAAGAGAGCTTTGTCACCCTTCTTGAAGAACAGCACCACCACACTCCTGGTCCACGACTCTGGAACGTCGCCCCCGAGGATAACGGAATTAAATAGTTTCTGAAGGGCTATTAAGACCGGCTTGCCGCCCGCCTTCAGAAGCTCTGCCGTAATTCCGTCATCTCCCGGTGCCTTACCGTTACGTAGTTGTTTGAGAGCCATTCTGATCTCGTACAAGCCGATGTCCGGGATTTCTTCTATTAGTGCCGAGTTAGCTTGGATCTGGGATCTTGGACCAAGCCTACAACAGGATTTCGGGATGATTTGTATAACTGTCCATAGAACCTTTCGACCTCTCCCAAGATCTCACTTTGGGATGAAATGACAGTGCCATCGTCGGTCTTCAGCTTAGTCATTTGGCTTTGCCCAATAGAGAGATCTTGTGCGAACACTTTTGAGCCACGATTCCACTCTATCGCTTCTTTAATACGGAGCGTATTAAATCGGCGAATATCGCGACGCACAGACCTGGAGATCTGCCTATTTAGCTGCCTATGTTTGGACCAATCGGCTGAAGACTGCACCGTCATTTCTTTTCTCCGCCCCATGAGCTCGAGAGTCTGGTCAGAAAGTATTTTAGGTCTATTAACGCGGTGAGCCTTGAAAAATTTCGACCCAACCGCGTGGACAGTTTCCACGAACCTGTTGTTCATATCGTTCGGAGATTCGCATTCGTCCAGACATTGGAAGCGATTGTGTAGTTCGAGTTGAAAGCCTTCGAGGTTCTGGTATTGGACAGATGTAGGTCGGAGTGTAGACTTCATCAAGCGTGACCGCTCGACTTTTGTGTGGATATTCAATGTGGCTCGTACCATCCGGTGATCGCTCCCAGTTTTAATCCTGCTGATCACTGAGACATCATTGAATATCTGTCGTTTGTCTGACAAGATGAAGTCTATCTCGTTTTTTGTTGAACCATCGGGGCTAATCCAGGTCCATTTCCTTTGTGGCTGCTTCCTGAAGAAGGAATTCATCATAAAGAAGCTTTCCTTCTCCAAAAAATCAGCCAGTTTCCGGCCCCTCTGGTTTCTCTGTCCATATCCATGTTTCCCCACTCTCAACTCATTATCACTCCCTTTGCCTATTTTCGCGTTAAAGTCTCCCATGACTACCGTGAAGTGGGTTTTGGACGTGTGTATGGCTTTCGAGATGTCCTCGTAAAATGCCTCCACCTCGTAGTCGGAGTATGTCGAGGTCGGTGCGTATACCTGCATAACCTTCAGCGATAGCTAATACCTCTTGGTAATTCTGAGTATAAGGTACGCTACCCTTGTCGACACACTCTCGATCCTCTCCACGTTGTCTACGAGAGACCTACGAACGATAAACCCTATACCACCTTGGGACGGGTGATCGCCCTCCCGGTAGAAGAGTAAGTTTCCAGACTGGAGGATTATCGTGCCCTCGTCCTCTCTTCGCACTTCTGATAATACTACAATGTCCCAGCGGATTTTGCTCAATTCCTCTTCCAGCTCGATGACCCTCTCGTCAGTCCTGAGTGTCCGCATGTTGTGTGTTACTAGGGCCAAGGGTCGTTTTTGTTGGTAGCCGGATCGCTGCCGGAGATTCCTCGCACCTCCCGCTCGACCCCTACTGGGCCCGCCACCAAAATGAGCCCGTAGAGTACCGGAGCCGTTTTAGTTTAAATACCTCCTCCTATTGTGATTGAGCTTCGTCCACATATAAGCCCTTTAAGTGCACTTAACATATATTTAGTCAAAATTAAATATGTATTGTTCTCAAAGTTATCTTAAAATCTACCGCGGGTTGTAATGCGGCCATAAGCTGAGAATGTCCGACAAGAAACTCAGCGAGCTGTTATTTTTTAGATCATTTCTTTTAAATAAAAATCTATGTAGTACTCTGTCAAGAAAGTACCGGGAAAAGTTCTGTAACATTTTCAGTGTTGCCGAACACGAAATTCTATTGGCGATGCAAAATTTAAGACAAACTCTTTGTTCGATGTTTTTGTCCATTATGAAACTCGCAAGACACACTAGATATGATATAACTAAAAACAGCACTGTATTTAATATAAATAACAGATGCAACTCAAACTTGCACCAAAATGGAAAACAGTTGTGCCAATCTATCAACAACAAAAAAAAACAAAAATTTGAATTTGGGACCATAAACAAATCATCCATTCCCAATACTTTCTTGACTGAATGTATACTATATACAGTATTAACTCTAGTGTCATGTCCTTCGAAATAGGATACCTCTTTAAAATCCAATACAAATAATAAAAAAAGAAATTGACTGCACCAGATTCCATAATCGGCACCCGATCACGAGTTAACTACTAGAGCAGCCATCACTCAAACACATTGGAATGAAAGGAGTGACACGCTCCACATAGCTACCACAAACAGAACATTTTCAGTGAGCATGACCAAACCATAAACTACAAACTATAGCAATAATTAAATTGTCCTGCCATCAAGACCCATGGACGGAATAAGAATACAATTCACTCCCTATCTTGCCCGTGGATGTCGTTAAAGACGACTAAGGGATATAATATGCATATAACATCTATGCAAGAGAAGAAAAACTCGAATCAAAGCGCTATACCGTAATTTAGTCGAATTAATATATTTTTGGGCTTATAGCTTAACTCGAGCCCAGCAGTGGGACATATACGAGATGCAGAGATGATGAACACTCACTTACCTAACACAAGCTAAACCATCATCACCGTCTCCGCATGAAAAAGCCCCATCGGTGGTACGCAAAGTCTCAACTAACTGTCTGTTCAGAGAATTGAGCTCGTCTGAAGAAGCATCTTCCCAGCCAGCTGGTACGTAGCGTACTCCTCCAAGACCTGCACGTAAAAGATATTTCAAAGAACAATTTACTAGCGACTTTCCGTGTGGTGACGGAGTAAGAATACAATTCACCATGCCCTTCTTTGCCCGTGGGTATTGTAAAAGACGACTAAGGGATATGATATGCGAATAACATCTATGTAACCGAGAAGGAAAACTCGACACAAAACCCTATGCCAGCACGGTATAGTAGGTCAATTGAATTGTGGAGGAGGCCCGAGCCCAACAGGAGGACTTAGAGGTGAGATGACAATTAGCGACTAGCTATCCACCCAATCTATAGTAATACCTATTACTACGCTGGGCAGACGGGTTGGTATATGATTTTATTTGGAGTTTTCCTTCTCTTAGATAGATGTTATCATTATCATGACCATCGCAGCTAACATACTTCCCACTACTCGGCTGGAGTCTTCTCTACAATGGGAGGCAAATTTACCCACTATATCACACCGGTTAGGCGGATTGGTATGGGGTTTTATTTTGAGTTTTCCCTCTCTTGAATAGTGTTGTATATTGTCTATGTTATAGCAGCCATATAATAAGTTATGTAAAATGTATGACAGTGCATTGTCAACTAATTGCCGTTTTACTCGCATATTTACGAGGGGAGGTAAAGAAGTTCGCAGAATGGAGGCTAAAAGAGTAAAAATCAAAATTATTTTTCTTTCTCAATATATTCTGCCTTAACTAGGGCTATTATTATACATTATACATTTCGCAGATCGTTTAATTAATTTATTTATAGCATCGAACAAAAAGAAACGATTACTCTTGGTCGTCAAAATAGGCTGAAATTGCGTTCTGCAGTTCATTTTTGGGAAAAAAATTATAATCGCTGGGGGCTAAGTCTGGACTGTAGAGAGGATGTTCCAACATTTGGAAGCCCACTTTTTGTATGGCAGCCATCGGCCTTGTGCACGGGTGCATTGTCGTGTAAAACCCGTTTTGCTCAATTCGCCCCGCCTCTTCTCCTTCACAGCATCTCGCAAGCGTTCTAGCAGTGCAGCGTAGTACTCTCCGGTTATATTGACACCCTTTTTCTTATAATCTATTAGCGAAATTCCTTCTGTATCCCAGAAAATCGTCACCTTTCCAGCCTATTGGGACACCTTAAGTTTCTTGGGAGGTGGTATATCCTTTTTGTGCCTCTGCATGGACTTCTGCTTTGACTCAGGCTCATAATGGTGAACCCAAGTTTCATCCCCAGTCACAATACGCCCCAAAATGGCTTCTCTGTCCTCAGCACAGAGGTCCAAAAACTCTCGACAACACGCAACTCGTCGCTGCTTCTGATGTGGCGTGAACATTCTCAGTACCCACCTTGCGCATCTTTGACATGCCAAGATTGTTGTGTAGTATATTTAAAATATTTGTATCTGATACACCAATAATTTCTGCGAGTTGTTTCTTCATTAAACGTGCATCTTCCAATATTAATTTTTCAAGTTTATCGACGTTTTCTGCAGTGGTCACTTCAATAGGCCGCCCTGCCCTGGGGTCGTCTTCTAGTGAGTCTCTGCCGTGTTTGAAGAGGTTGTGCCACTTGTAAGTCATGGTTTTACCAGGGCAAGAGCCCGTAAACAGAAGATATCTCTTCTAAAATGGTTTGAGGAGGTTTTCCTTGCTTGGTAAGGAACTTGATGACAGCACGAAACTCGATTTTCTCCAAGAAAATAAATTATTTTTCTTTCTTTCTTTCTTTTCTTTCATGTTTGTAGTTTTCTTCCGGATTGACTTGTTTGACCGATGATAGCTCAATGAATAATGACCCGACTTTTATAAAATTTGGTATTTAAATTCATAAGTAGTCCTGCAATTAGTGCAGGTAAAAAAATAATACCACCCTCCGCCAACACCCCGTTGTCGCGAACTTATTTACCTCCCCTCGTAGCAAATAGTTATTATATGGGCAATATATCCCTTACTTAGCTTTTACGACACCCAGGGGTAGAGAGATATGTTTCAAATGCATTTATTATTATGGACATAGCGAACGACTGTCTTGATATGACTGAAGACTGTCTTCTCATTTTTCAAGGCCAAGACATAATTATTAAACTTATACTTTATATCTCTTTAAACCGGCATATAAATTTATGTAATTATTTAATAGGTATTGGAACTATGAAATTTGTATGTCTATCATTATTATTTTTCTTTTTAAAACCTTGTTGAAATTACTATAATTTGCCTTAATGCTAACATTACCAAAATAAAAACCGCCAAAACACCAACCATTAAAATTTAGTACTATTTAGTTAATAAACATACAGTTATAAATATGAGCACTTACCCAACATATTTTACATCACTAATTAGATGTAGCTATGTGTATTTTAAGGTAAGTACATCAAGCACAAGTCCACTAATTAACAATTACTTTTTGCTATTATGTGGTGAAGATTTGCCCTACCCTCTCAACTAGTTATAAACTGTATTTCAGAGGGTAGAGAGAAGGTGTGGTGAATTGTATTCTTACTCCGTCACCGAACGGAAATAGATGTTATATACTTATTTAATATTTTAGTCATCTTTAACAATACCTACGGACAAAATATTGGGCTGAACTTTATTCTTAGAGATATACATAGTTGTCAGCAAATCGGTTGAAATTAATTGCCAACAAGTATAACTACAAATGCTCCGCTATTTCTTTGGAGTAGTATGAAAAGGTACTAGAAAATATGGTCCATATGTTGACAGAATAAAAACACAATTCCCCACTCCTTCTTCTTTCAATCTTGCCCGTGGGTGTCGTAAAATACGACCAAGGGATATAAAATGCTTATAACATTTATGCCAGAGAAGGAAAACTCGAAACAAAGACCAACCTGTCATGGTATAAGGTAAGGTCAATTTCCTTCCTATTGTGGAGGCTCTAACCCAGCAGTGGGACGTATAGGAGCCTAGATGATGGAAAATAAAGTCTGATGAATGTCTGACCTGCCCATCCGGGTACATGCACAAGCCTTAAGCATGTATGTAGGGTCACTCGTTCCTGGAAAGGTTCCTTTAGGGCTACAGTGGCGTGCAACACGTGCAATTGTGAATCCAGGGCTGCAGCCCACGCTGCCACAGCACTCTCACCACCGTCGCCGCCGGCGCCCTCTAGTGGACAGTACCTCAACACTACGCCGTGGGATTCCGTCTCGCATACTTCTATACTAATCTGAAAATAAAATTACTGAGATTTAATGTGGTTGGTTATTTATAAAAAAATGGTTCATTAGAGTTGCATTGCGTACGGCGTGACTTTGTACACTACGAAACGGTCCGGCGCTGGCTCCAATTCAAATGCTTCATTTTTTGTGCGCGGAATTACCTCCTATGAATTATTATTATAAGATCAAAATTTCCATTACCATTTCAGTTTCCCTCTGTAAAACTTGTCCAAGCCATGAGTTTAGTTTGTCATAGTAAGGAGGTGGTTTTTCACTGCCTGCTGGAGCGAATTGAAACGCGACGCACGCCGAGGCTTGTGATACAGCATCCTGGAAAAAGAGAGATCATTTTCATCAGCGCGCTATTCTTATTTCAATTACATGTGGTCGACTCAATAAATACTCTTTTATCATCGTCATTCATCACCATCTCAGCCCATACATGTCCCACTGTTGGAGTCGGGTCTCCTCCACTGTGGGAGTGAAATTGACCTACTATACCACGCTGGGTGTCGGTATTGTTTTTTTTTTTTTTTTTTTTATGGGTGGGCTATGGTAAGCGCACGCGCGGTCCAGTCCGTCCGGGGCGATGAACGATATAAAGACAATACGATAAGGTATGGGGGTACACACTGTTCATATCGCCACCCCGGACGGCCGAAGGATGGACGAAGATAAGCATTTATGACGCTAAATCAACATAAAGTAATCAATAATTTATTTACTGAAGATAATCATGGTCATACTCACCACAATATCCACGTTAGGGGGTTCATCACCACCAGGTCGCTCACTCTAAAAAAAAAAAAAGACAAATAATAATATGATTGATGTCGTAGATTATTATAACCTTATTTTGTTAGAATTATAATATACTAGCTGACCCAACAGACGTTATTCTGTACAAATAAAATAAAAGGAATTCTCCTTGAAATCGACAGCAGCGCCACTTACCGGGTCCTGAATCCCCTGAATCTAAACATTCTCGAATCCTTTTGAACATGAACAAAAAATTTCATCAACATCGATCCAGGCGTTTAGGAGTTCAGTGACACACGTACACAAGAACTTTATACATATATAAAGATATAAACACTCACTAATATAAATCTTGTCCGTGTGGTGACAGAGTAAGAGTACAATTAATCATCATCTATCTATCTTGCCCATGGATATCGTAAAAGATGACTAAGTGATGATGACCAAATAATGTATAAAAAAAGACAACACCCGGCATTAAGGAGATAAACTTTGTATTGCGTGGAACTTTACAAACATTTAACTTAAGAGACACAAATTATATCCAGACCCATAACAACATTTAATGGATTGCATGCATGCACCATTTATTCAAGAAAAGGAAAACTCGAATTAAAATGGGGTGGGGTCTATATAGACCAGGGTCGATTGTCTTTAGGTCTTTAAAAATGGCGAAAAGTGAAAAAAAAATAATAGTAGGATGAAACCCATTAGAAAAGGAGGGGAATATGATAAAAATGAAAGGAAAAATAAATTACGGGCGGCTATGCATATAATGTAAAGAAAGTTCTACAACTTTCTCAAAATGTTGAAGATGTTTTATTAAATATTAACTTTTTCTTTGCATTTTCTGAGAACATTTACCATAGTAATGTATATTTTTTACATCATCAGAAAGAAGAGATTCCAACGAACAAAAAACCCACCGACTTTTTTAAAAAGGCCGCTATTTTGACGAGAATTTTTTATTGAAAATTGGGGTGCTTTTTTGATATTAAGTTAAAATAAGGTGAAAAATTTAATAATTTAAATCAAATAAATTACAGTGTATTTGGGACATAATAAGGTAAGTTTTCACCAAATTTCGTAGAAAAAATTTTTTTTGAAAAAAATTCGTAAATACAAAAGTTCTTTTTATCAGATCTTTTTATTATCTAAAACTTTGCCATTTAACTTTTTCCATAGGACTTGTAGTTTTGTCGGCAATCGAGATAAACCATTTGTTACCCTTAAAAACTCACCCCCTCCCAATTCCCGAACTCGGATCGCCCGTAATTTATTTTTCCTTTCATTTTTATCATATTCCCCTTCTTTTCTAATGGGTTTCATCCTACTGTTATTTTTTTTTTGGTTTCAAAAATTATCGACTCTGGTCTAATATGAGCTGAAACTATGATGGTGAAAAATAAAGGAATATATAATATCTATTAATATAAATCTGAAGAGATTGTTTAAACGCGCTTATGAGGAACAAAAGTTGGATACCAAAATATATTATTCTATTGAATAGTCTTTTCATCGAGAAAACTTCATCACCTCACCCCGGCTGATCTACATTGTTGAGCTCGAGCCTCCTCCATAATATGAGGAAAATTTACCTAACTATCCCAGAATAGTCGGACAGGTTGATATAGGGTATTGTTTAGAGTTTTCCTTGTCTTCTATAGATGTTATATGCATGCTATCCACTAAATGTTGTTCTGAGTCTACATGTTTCGTATTCTTTTTTTTGGGCGGGTTATAGCCTGCACACACGCCGCCCACTCTTCATAACCCACCGTAATCGCTCCCCTACGATATCGGGGCGATACCGAATTCCTTGTCGTCCGTAGCCAGCCCGACGGGTTACCTAACCCTTCCGTGGCGTCGCCCTCACGCGGTAGCCTCTCTGCGGGTGAAGGACTATTCTCCAGTCCAATCACCCGCAGCTTCCACTGTAATTTGTATCCTAGTTGTAATTAGTGAATTGTATTCTTAAATCCTCACCACACAAAAAACACAAATCATCATCATCACATCTCATATACTATCCTACTGCTGGACTCGAACCTCCTCCACAATAGGAGCGAAATTGACCCAATTATACCATACTTTTCCGTTTGGTGACGGAATAAGAATACAATTCACCACTCCTTATCTTGCCCGTGGATGTCGTAAAAGACGACTAAGGGATATAATATGCACATAACATCTGTGCAAGAGAAGGAAAACTCGGATAAAACCCTATACCAACAGGTCTGACCAGCATGGTATAGTAGGTCAAATTCCCACCCACTGTGGAGGCGGCCCGAGCCCAACAGTGGGACGTATGTGGGCTGCGATGAGGATGATATCATACTAGTTAGGCAGGTTGATATAGGGGTTTGTTTAGAGTTTTCCTTGTCTTGTATAAATGTTATTGTATTCTTACTCCCTCACTAAATAGAAAACAAATCTAATTAAAGTAAAATGTCTTACTAGTAGTGTAAGTCCAGCGGCTGCTACGACCGCGTGCAATGCACGTGCAGCACGGAAGGCACGCGATAGACGTGCCTGCAGAGCTCTTGCACCTGCCGCTCGCACACAAGTCCATAACGGCAATGCGGGCAGACGAGCTCCACCACCAGATAATCCGGCTAACGCAGCCAAAGCACCTTCACGACTGCCCGCCTGACACAAAAATACAAAAATGTTGAACCACGTTTTGATACCAATTGCACTGACTGCATAGATGACGTAGTGGTTAAGGCCTACCGTGCCGGTGTTATGGGTTCGAATTCCACGCAGGACAACTTCATGCGATCCACAAATTGTTGTTCTGAGTCTGGATGTAATTTTTGTCCGTTAATTATATGTTTGTAAAGACCCACGAAACACAAAGATTATGCCCGTTATCTTGAATAAAAAAAATACGTGTGGCACTCGGGGACTGCCGCGGTAGAGCTATTGCATAGCATTTTTTTATCAACTTATGCAATTATAATTATTTATTTATTTTTTATTTATGCAGTATTTTTTTTCTTTGATATTAATTCACGTTACACTTTTTGAGCGTGGTGACCGATAAGAAAACAAATGTACTATATGTATAACACAATAAAGGCGGTTTAGATTACCACTGTCGTCCGCTGAAAATCGTTGGGACCGTTAGAAAACGTGCGAAAACCCTTTTTGACGTAAGCTACGCAAAGCGGTGGCATGTGTACGCACCGAGACAGACGAAAGCAGAATGGCAGAATGTGTCGACGACTGTACGCGCGGCCAAGCCGCCGCCACCCGCCTACCATGTCACTCGTCCCGAGCAACATGGCCCGAGTTACATGGTACGGGGGTGTGAAGTTTTATTTTCGTTACGGAATAACTTGATTCGGTCCCCGCGCCAAGCCCGCGATAAAAGCTATGCAATAGCTTAAAAACATTGTATTGCATATGTCCATAAATAAATAGTAAAATTAGTTTCGTTTCAAATGTAATAATACTCGCATAAACATCAAAAATGATAAGCAAAACTATTAAGGCAAAAATCCCCTATTTTACATCCTTAGATGAAAAAAGGTCCAGTGAAACGTGGCGAGGATTGGTATTCTTAAGTATCTATAATTTAGGAATCGTCCGTGGAATATGGCGTAATATAATGCCTTGAAGGCATAAGAATGTTGGAGTCAGCTCGTAGAAAATAAGAGGCATCTAATGAAACTAAACTACATTACCATTACTACTAACTACTACGAATACTACTTAATAGTAGTCTGTTAGAACTAGTACTAGCTACTACTACGACTACTAACTACTACTACTACCTACTACTACTACAACAAACTATTAATATTACTAATACAAGTACAAACTGCTACTACTACTAACTACTCCACAGTTAATTTAGACTTTATGGCATCTAATCAAAGTCAAATTGTATATCATGACACATATGGTGATCATGACAATATCCCTCTTTGGTGAGGAAGCTTTTTTTTTTTTTGGGGTGGGCTGCGGTCGGCGCGCTTTCGCACCACTCTGTCCGGGGCGACAGAGGGGCTTAAGCACGCAACACCCGCAACCCACCCGAACACCACGTCGCCTTCGTCGTTGGGCCGACCACCGGAGCAGGGTTACTTGTCATCAGTGGTCGACCTGACGTAATACTACGTGGGGTCCCATCGACCGACGTGCCCCCCTCGGGGAGGACGTCGGTCTTTCCTCACGCGGTCGGCCTCTCGGCGGGTGACGGACTAATCCCCGGTCACGTCACCCGCGGCCTCGGCTACGGCGGCATGGCACGCAGGTAGTCGCGCCTGCGCCGCCCCAGTCGCCGGCGGCGGGTCGCTTCGTCGAGGCTGTGCTCCTTGCGCTCGCGACCCGCCGCCTCCTTCTGCGAGATAACTGCCTCGCAGAAGGCTGCGACCGTGTCCCAATTGGTGAGGAAGCTTATGGGTAACAGACAACATCTATAAGGTCATGTGTGGTGAACAATGAAAACGGAATAAAATTATACTTACAGCATTTACCGCTTTGGAGTGATCATTGGCTGTGATAGATTCAGGTATTTTGTAAAATGTCTGATGTGGTATTAAAGAATTTATTCCTTTTTCTAGGACCACTTGTCTTCCAATCATCAACAAGCACTTAATCCTTGTATCGCGAAGGACTTTCAAATATTTTTTATATTCGAAAATCCTTTTAGCGCACAAATTACAGGACAAATAGCAAATAATACACTTAAACTATGCAATACACTGAAGAAAAAGAACTTCTTTGGATCCGCTACGAGAGGGAAGAAAGGATTGGCGTTACGATTTTCGTCCGGTTACGGTGGGCGTTACGTAATGAGAATATTATGTTACACAAAGAACGTATGATTTGTATTTGTTTCATAAGTATAACTATTCAGCTATAGGTCAACAGATAAACAACTTACATTCGATGGATATCGCGGCAATTTACACAGGATTTTCTCATTTTTTTTAAATAACGATTCACTTTTTTCGTACGCGCACTGTTTATTTTATTGAAGATTATCATAATGCATTAAATCTGTATCAGAGGACCTCGCAATACTTATATTTTCGCTCGGTTAATTTGGAGAGTCGATATTTGAGTTTCTTTTCAAAAGAAATATTTAAAGCAAGTTTTGAAAGAAATATTTAAAGACGAACACGTTAACAGTCTCGGATATTCGCTGTTTATGGTTCAGTTATTGTAAAGGATACGACGGTCGGTAATCCTGGCACACCAAACCAGGGCCCAGGTGTGAGTGTCACTGAATCTGGTATGCTGAAAGACTGAAAAAAAAAACATGATATTATTTTCACAATTCATTACTTTTCAAAATGCTGTTTTGGTTATTTGGTTCCATTAAAATGCTAAATTAGAAATAAAGACTTGCCAGCCCATTTAACTAGCGTTGTAAAGCAATTTGCCTTCTATTGTTGCGAAAATATCTTTTTTTTTTTGGGGTGGGCTATGGTCAGCTTGCTCGCCGCCTGGCTCCATCCGGGGCGACAGAGGGGCGCCGCGTGGCCCCATGACCCACCCCTGGCATATCGCCTTCGTCGTTGGGCCGACCACTGGTGCAGAGTTCCTTATCTTTAGTGGTCGGCCCAACGGAATACCCCTGCGGAGTACCCTCTCCTCTCGACGTTCTGGGACGTGTTGCGAAAATACCTGTCTAGTAATCGGGCATATTATTGATAAAGAATTAAAATTAAAAGAATTAAATTAAATCTTACCGTGTGGTGATGGAGTAAAAATACAATTGCCCACCTCCATTCTTGCCCGTAGAGGTCGTAAAAGACGACTAAGGGATATAATAAGCATATAACATCTATGCAAGAGAAGGAAACCTGGAAACAACAACTCGAACAACCCTATTCCAACACGTTTGACCAGCGTGGAATAGTAGGCCAAATCCCCTCCCATTATGAAGGAGGCCTGAGCCCAACAGTGGAACATAATTAGGCTGAGATGATGATGAAAAATATGTATTTATAATAAATTAAATCTTTCCGTGTGATGACGGAGTAAGAATACAATTGCCCACTTCAGTTCATGCCCTAAGTGTCGTAAAACACAACTAAGGGAAAATATATAAATACCATCTATGCAAGAGAAGGAAAACTCGAAAAAATCCTATAGCAATCCGTCTTACCAGTGTGGTAGGTGAGTTTCCCTCCCATTGGCGGCGGCTTGACCCCAGCGTATATAAGCTGTGATGATAATTACACTGATTCGCAGGACTGGACATCAATGGCAATGGGAAGGGGATATGGTTGGTTGGCTATGGAGCCGAACGTCCCTTCGTCACTCCGGACGGAACTGGCGGTGTATTCAAATCATATCCTACCGACAAACAAACACAGTTTCTACTCAACCAACGGAGAAGTCGACAAACTAAGCTAAATCTTCTTGTCGGATCTTCAGATTATCAGCCGTGATTCGAGATTTTAGTAGTTTAATGGATTAAATTAAGGTAAAATACTCCCGCTGCGTTAATACTAACATTATAAATGCCACAAAATTATCCGTGTAGTGATGGAGTAAGAATACAATTCTCCAGTCCCTATCCTGCCCGTGGATGTCGTACAAGACGACTAAGAGATATAATATGTACATAAGATCTGTGCAAGAGAAGGAAAACTCGAAATGAAACCCTATACCAACATGTCTAACCAGGATGGTATAGTAGGTCAAATGCCCTCCCCCATTGTGGAGGAGGCCCGAGCCCAACAGTGGGACGTATGTGGGCTGGCATGATGACGATGATTATAAATGCTTATATCAGTTTGTTTCTTACACTCTCACGCCTAAACCACTAAAGTGATTTTAAAAATACTTTCAACTATTAAAAGCAACATTATCAGGTAACATAAGATATAAGGGGATAAAATATAGTTTATCCCCTTATTTCTACGGGAACGGGAACTATGCGCATGAATCCGCGAGAATTTGGCAGTAATTCAACAGCTCATATATGTCCCACTGTTGGGCTCGAGCCTCCACCACAATGGCAGGGAAATTGACCTACTATACCACGCTGGTAAGACGTGTTGTTTAGGGTTTTATTTCGAGTTTTCCTTCTCTTGCATAGGTGTTATATGCGTATTATAATCCCTTAGTCGTTTTTTACGAAATCTACAGCCAAGATATGGAGTGGTGGATTGTCTTCTTACTCCCGTCACCACACGAATATTGCTAGTAATCCTTACTAATATTATAAATGCGAAAGTAAGTTAGTTTGTTACGCTTTCACGGTTAAACTACTGAACCGATTTAAAAAATTATTTCACTAATGGATAGCTATAATATCAGGGAGTAACATAGGCTATATTTTATCTCGGTATTCTGTCCATACAGCGTCTGAAACTGAAGCGAAGCGAGGGCGGGTTGCTAGTAAATAATATGGAATACGTTCATACCTCATCTCTGCCCGTGGCTCCAGGCAATGCTAACGCGTGTCCTCGAACATGCAAGTGTATATTTCTCTTCTTACAAATAGCACCTAAGGTCGTCAATGGTGTACCCCAGCCTAATGGTGGTGCACCCACTTCTCCAAGCACCAGTAAGGCTGTCCGATTGGCTGCTATATCTTCATCGCAAAGTTTTTCTAAAGCATCTATATCCATGCCTCGACCTATAAATATTTCATTATTTCATCATTAATATCATAGCTGCACGGTCCCACTGTTGAGCTCGAGCCTCCTTCGCAAGGGGAGGGAAATTGGCCTACTATACCACGCTGATCAGAGAGGTTAGCATGGGCCTTTATTTCGAGTTTTCCTTAATTTTGCATAAATGTTACCTACGTATTATAATCTATTTATGGTCATAGCTCATATACGTCCCATCGTTAGGCTTGAGCCTCCTACACGGTGCAAAATTGACCTACTATACCAAGCTGGTCAGACGTGTTGGTATAGTGTGGTTCCGAGTTTTCTTTCTCTTGCACAGATGTTTTATGCATATTATATCTCTTAGTCGTCTTTTACGACACCCACGAGCAAGAAAGTTGGTGGTGAATTGTTTTCTTACTCCGTCACCACACGGAAATTTAATTATTTAGTACTAGTATTATTTATTACTACGGCGACACAATAATTTTTTTCGATGGTTGTATTAAATAAATAAGTGCGAGTCGGAGTCGCGCAAGAAGGGTTCCGTACCATTATCCTTTAAAAGTGGCAAAAAATCTCGTTTGTTGTATAAGAGCTCCCCCCTAAATATTTATTTCATTTTAATTTTATCTCCGATTCACGTCTATCTCCCAAGGGAAGATACCCGGTCCTTTGAAAGGCTTACATGGGGATATGGATCCAACACGCAGAGGCCTTTAGAGAAATTTTAATTGTGTTATTATTAAAGTAAAAATACAACTAAGTATTTTGTGAGTATTTCAAGTGTCTACCTGTTGCCATTGTCAATATCGAGCAAAAAAGGGCAAAAAAAAGTCACGTTTGCTCCCATAGAGCAAACGTGACTTCTTAAATATTCATTTTGTTTTTAGTATTTGTTGTTATAGTGGCAACAGAAATACATAATTTGTAAAAATTTCAACTGTCTATCTATCGCGGTTCTTGAGATACAGCCTGGTGACAGACAGACGGACGAACAGACAGCGAAGTCTTAGTAATAGAGTCCCGTTTTTACCCTTTAGGTACGGAACCCTAAAAAGGAGATAAACAGGAAAACATATTTACATATTAAAAACTATAAAATAAATATTTTGTAAATACAGAATGAGAATTCCAAACAAAAGCTGTTTTGGCTGCACGCCAATCTAAATTACTATTATGACGATGAACAATTTGTTTATATGTCCGACTTAATATCAGGAACTATCAGTTTGATTACAATAAATTTTGTTGTGTTAGACTGTTTATAGAGAAAGGTTTATAGGCATAATGTTGCCGAAAATTGGAGAAGAGCGAAATCTATATCCTATCGTAAGACCTCAGCTCGTACCCGTCTCACGCCTGGGCTTGTGCCTCCTCCCCATTAGGGCGGCAATAGACCTATTATACCATGTTGGTCACATGTAGGTATAGGGTTACATTTCGAGATTTCCTTTTCTTGCACAGATATTATGTACATAGTTTTTACGACATCCAGGGGCAAGATAGAAAGTGGTAAATAGTATTCTTACTCCATCACCACACGAAAAATCAGAAGTATTTATTAATGTTAGTCAAATTGTAGTAAGGGCCGTTTAACCGAGGCCGACCGTGTAAGGAAAGTCGATGGGAGGGTACCCCACTAGGAGGTATTCCGTCGGGCCGACCATTGACAATAAGTAACCCTGCTCCGGTGGTCGGTCCAACGACGAAGGCGACGTGGTGTTCGGGTGGGTTCCAGGTGTACGTGCTTACGCCCCTCTGTCGCCCCGGATGGAGTGGTGCGAGGAGAGAGCCGACCTCAGTCCACCCCAAAAAAAAAAAGACAGTTATTAACAAAAATATCATTAAATATACAATCCAGGCAAGTTTCTAGAAGAGCTAGTAATAACGCTATACAATATGATTGTAATAACAATTTTTACGAATTTTATCGCGTTTATATTTGATTTTTGATTGGCCGACGTTTCGAATACTTTACAGCGTTCGTGGTCGCGAGCGGACTAAGCGAGGCAAGGGAGCGAAGAGTGAAATTAACATACTATATCACGCCTTATTTCGAGTATTCCTTCTCAAATATATTTTATCTGCATATTACATCCCTTAATAGCCTTTCAAGACATTCAATGACACGATAGAGGGTAGTAAATCGTATTTTTACTCTGCCACCACACGGAGAAAATAGCTACAAGTAAAAGGAAAAAACCACAAAGCACTCAAGAGGACTGCCGGCAGCAGTAAAAACTTAAATCGATCAATTGTGCGGTGACGATGACGCGAATCTGACGCTTTTGGTCACCCAACGATGACGCTTTTGGTCACCCAACGATGACGCGTGTTCCATGATTTTTGTTCACACAAAAAAGTGCTCAACGCCTCTAAAGAAGTTTGCACTTCAAAAATATAACACTTCATAACGATGTGAATTTTCCTCTCCTGTTAATTATATTTATTTTACCTAGTTCAGTACTATTTTAAACGTTTAACCTCAATTAATGCGGCCTTGAGTGTAAATAATCGCTTCGCCTGCCTATAAAAACATACATATATATAAATTACTGATTATTTTTACAATCTAGTTTACGATAATACAATTTTCCGTTAATGGTGTTTCAATAACGCATCAGTGTACGTAACCATAAAGTTTTTTTTATCCCAGCTACGGTGGAATGTCATGGCAAGCTAAATTAAGTTTACTGTACCATGCTGGTCAGACAGGTTTTTATAGGGTTTTATTTCAAGTTTTCCTTCTCTTGCATAGATATTATACGCATATTATATCCCTTAGTCGTCTTTTACGACATCCACGGACTAAATAAGGAGTGGTGACTTGTATTCTTACTCCATCACCACACGGAAACGTCCACAACGTCCCACTGTTGGTAGTATTTGTAACGGCCACCACAAAACAGCGTGATTATTAAAAAAGCTTCTATTTCTTTTGCTCCATGTACTTGTATATAATTTGTGATTTAACCATATACAGGGTGTATCAGGTTATGGGACAACTGGTCAAACGGGGGGTAGGCAATGGTGATAAGAACCCATAAAAAAATTTGAAGGAAAAATATCGATTGGTTAATGAATTAGAGACATGTAAAGTTTTCAATTTTGTCATTGTTTTTTCGTTTAAATCTGATTGAAATGTATAAAGTCAGTGATACTTAATCTGCAACATATTCGTACTTTGTTAAATGTTCAATAGAAATTGAAAAATCAATGATTACGTTCGCATAAGCAAAACGAACTTCGCTTTAAATCAGCTGATCGGCCGATTATCGTCGCCGAGTCACGTTTGTACCTACGGTCCCATTGAAGCGTTTGCGCAATTCTAGGTATGTATGAATGAAATTATACTGTCGAAGCTTTACATGCCTACATGTATCCTGCCTATCCATGCCTACATAATACGTAACATTTAAGGCGTAGACTGTTTGACACACATTTTTGAAATTACTATAACTTTTATGTTATATTGTTTTTTGTGTAATATACATTTTAATTACGATCTATGGCCGGTACACTACAACATACTCGAACAGTTGCTCCATAACCTGATACAAAACAAACGAGCAAATAGTACACCTGATGGTAAGTAATACTGCTGCACATGGACCTTTACTAGGCCACTGAAACCTTGAAAAAAGTGAAGGGAGTGTGAATACGTGAAATGAGGTTCGGTGATACTAAAAGAATCACCAAAACCACACGCAAACACCCTTAGAAATTTAGGCTGTCGGTTCTCTGGCTTAAGGAACGAAGTGCAGTAACAAATTGCTACAATTTTGACGTTGATCTTTTGCGAGAGTGTGGTACTACGGTACCTAAGTGGGTTGGCCCGTGACTTTAGACAGATGACTGTCTACAGTGTGGTCCTACGACAAAAGAATATAGTACAATGCTATGATGACTTACCTGATGCATTTACTGGTACAGGTTTGACACATGCTAGTGGCAGACCTAGCTGTCTGCATAAATGTTGTACGACTCCTAGTGGACTGGCCACACAGCTATATATACAGGGAAGTCGGTTTGTGAAGGCCAATGCTGAAATGAAACAAATTTTAATTTAAAATAAATAATAGTTTAAAAAAAACTAAAAAAATATGCTTTAAAAGAAAATCCAACTAAAAAATAGAAAATATTTTTTTAAAAATTTGAATTCTTAATTCATTTATTCAGTTATGTTGTCAATAGTTATAAATATTTTATTGACAGATATGAGTAGAAGGATTATCATTTTGATAATATCTTAAAAAGCACTCCACGCTTTTTTTAATATAAAAATTTTTTTTTTCTTATATACACTATTCTTAATTCAAATTTTCAAAAAATTATTTTCTATTTTTTAGTTGGATTTTATTTAAAAGAGTGTTTTTTTAGTTTTTTTGAACTATTATTTATTTTTCATTTTTTAGTTGAATTTTCGCTAATCCTGATTATCCTAGTAAGGATAACGGGTCAAATTGTGTAAAATATTGAATTGTCATCGGTCCTTAATAAGTATGCCAAATTTCGAGTTAATCCGACGTTTTGAAAGGGGTCAAAATCATGTTCAAAGATTCCGTTACATACTAACATACATACGTCTGAAGCTAATAAAAGCGTATTAAAAAAGACGATATCCCGCACTAAGGATCACATCCAAACATAATGGGGGCTGTTATTTTAATCATATCATCATCATATCGGTTCATATACTTCCCAATGCTGAGCGCGAGCCTCCTCCACAATAGGAGGGAATATGATCATACTATACCATTTTTTTTTGGCAGGCTATGGTGCGTCCACCCACCGTCCGTCTCGTCCGGGATGACGAGAGGGCGTTCATCCGTAAAGTGCATTTATTTTGAAAAATTATATGGTTATTAGATTTGCCTTGACGAGGCGAGAACAGTAAACATAAAATTCTTCAAACAGTCAAAATAGCAGATTTATGTGACAGTTAAAAAAAATACATTTTTCTTGTCCGTGGGTGTCGTGAAAAACGACTAACGGATGTAAAGCAGATTACAAATATACAAGAGGAGGCAAACTCGAAATAAAACACTAAATCGACTCATTTAGCCATGCTACTACTCGAACCCAACAGTGGGATGTATATCAACTGCAATGATCATGAAGATAAACAAATATGTACATACCTCCATCTTCTAAATATCGTGGATATCTATGGTGTAAAAGCATCCTTGTAACTCTGACCAGACCTTCGAGCTGCTCTTGATGGTAGTATGCATTATAATCTGACAGCCTGTAAAAAAAAAAGTATTATTTATGATTTATTGTTTTTTGGGTTAGAGCTGGCCATTGCTTTTGGTGAAAGTTGCTGGGCGTCGTTGGAGGCAGGCGGCAAAGGGCCGCACTCTGTGACGTAACATGAGGGAGGCCTACGTCCAGCAGTGGACAGCGATAGGCTGAAATGATGATGATTGCTTTTAGAGATTCCGGAGTCTTTTACAAATTCCAAGCGCAATATCTTTATCTGATGTTCACGCGGCGTGTATCTTCAGTTCTTAGTAACACAAAGATCATTCATACTATAAACAATGTATTGTGTGTATATACTTATAAAATAATGTTCTAACAATCATAACATAATAAATTCCATTGAACGGATATGATAAGAATGTAACAATAAAAATCATATTGATAATTCCTAGGTGGACTTTTGTTACATTTTGTTTACCAAGTATTAAAAGCCTTTCATGTGGTGACGGAGTAAGAATACAATTCACCACTCCCTGTCTTGCCCGTGGATGTCGTAAAAGACGACTAAGGGATATAATACGCATATAACATCTATGCAAGAGAAGGAAAGCTTGAAATGAAACCCTATACCAACCTGTCTAACCAGCATGGTATAGTAAGGTCGGATTCCCTCCTATTGTGCTCAACAGCCCAACAGTGAGATGTGTATGGGCTGAAATGATGTATTCAATAATTTTGATGTGGCATCCATAATGTAATGTGAAGCAGAGAAACTGCTGGGGTGCAGTTAATAAGTTATAACAGTGCCTTAAACTTTCCATGTGTTCTCTACCAAAATTCCTAAAAGATAAGATTAATAGTCTAGTCATTGTACTGTTGAATGCGACTATTTGACCCACTGATGGGTAATGACTAATATGAAGAAACTGATAATTTGTATAGAAAATTGTTACTCGGGCACTGGCGACATTGGACTTGTATTGGTAGTTGATCGCCAATACATAAAAAAATAAAGAAGCACTACATTCGGGACAGGTAGATATTATAAACTTCATAACAATACTCGCATATATTGTTATTTAATTTCCCTTCAACTATCCTTATCTTATTTTAATTCCTTTTTTTTTTTAATAGTGTGCCTGTTTCAATAAATTGCTTACTAAATGCTCACCTAACAGATCGCACAGAATTACCTGTCCAAGGTGCAGACAGATTGCACAAGATTTTGTTCCCAATGTGTGTCTTATGACTTTTAATCTGTCTACTTTGCCCAACTTTGATAACATTCACAGAAAAAATTTGCAGTATGCCATTTTATATTCCTTAAGCTTTTCATGTAGTGACAAAGTAAAAATACAATTCACCAGTCTTTTTTTCTTATGGGTGTGATAAAACATAGGTAAAGCATCACGATTTGTCTAAAATCTATGTAAGGGAAGAAAACCTCGAAATAAAACTGCAAATCAACCCGTTTGACCAACATGGTATAGTAAGTCACGGTTTCCTTCAGCAGTGGAACATATAATAGCAGTGATGCTGATAAAAACTAAGTTACAGCTTTAACTATTAAATCCATGGAGAATCGTCTTACGGCACCATATAAATTTACAAGAAGAAACTCATCATACTTGGGTTAATCTTATCCAAATCTAATTGTAATGACATAGATAATAATGCATAAAGATAATTGTTATCTTAAACTTATCACACTCTTAATTGTAAAGATGTGTAGATGTAAAGATAATGAACTGACAACAGGAAGTGTTTGATTAATGGTTAATGTGGATATTTTTTTAGGGACAACACTATGTACTAAAGAACTAATCCTTATATTTTGAGCTACAAATATACAATTTACTGACACAAATAAAACCCGGACTCTGAACAAAAATTGTAGATTGCACAAAGTATAATCATCATCGCAGCGCACATACGTCCAACTGTTGGGCTCAGGCCTCCTCCACAATCGGAGGGAATTTAACCTATTATACCGTGCTGGTCAGACATGTTGATATAGAGTATCATTTCGTGTTTTCTATCTCTTGCATAGATGTCATATGCTTAATATGTCCCTTTTTAGTATTGAAATTATCGTGAGACTGATCCATATTATAATATCTAAAACGGCAAGAACACTCACGTGCTGAGATCGATTACGTCGACCCAGGTTTCGAGCATGCGAGGTCAGTACACGCCGGGGCCTCGCAGACGCCGCTGCGCACTCGCCCTGATAATGAGCATCGGACATGCTCGAAACCCGGGTCGACGTAATCGATCTCAGCACGTGAGCGTTCTTGCCGTTTTTCTTTTGTAGATATTATAATATGTAGCTTCTTCCGTGTGGTGACGGAGTAAGAATACAATTCACCACCCCCTAACTTATCCGTGGGTGATCGTACGAGACGACTAAGGGATATAAAACGCATATAACATCTATGCGAGAGAAGGAAAACTCGAAATAAAACCCTATACCAACACGTCTGACCAGCGTGGTATAGTAGGTCAATGACCCTTCCATTATGGATGAGGCCCGAGCCCAACAGTGGGACGTATATGGGCTGAGATGATGATGAGATGAATATGTAGCTTAGTCGTCATTTACGATATTCACTGGTATGAAGGGGTGGTGAATTGTATTCTTAATCCATCACTACACGGAAAACAAGGTATAATACTGTAAGGAAATTAAATCCCCTTAGCAAGGATCTTAGGATCAGTCGCCTCTTTTGGTTTCTGTACTGTGACAGCCTATGAATACAACAAGTCATTAACTTTCTCTTAGTAGTCATAAATAAGTGTAAACTTAATCCAACTTCTAAGCATTGCAATTATGATATTATTGACTACACAGACGGCATAGCAGTTACCCTACAGCAGACATTATAAGGCTGATGTATAGATGGTTTCCGATATAGTAAGATTATTAACCACAATATTAAAAAAAACAAGCTAATTTCTATCAAACACAGTTGAACATTTTGGATGAAGTTTAAATCTGAGTCCTTGACTGTATGCAAGGACTCAGATATGTCTATTAGTAAACAGTACGAAGCATGAAAGCACTAAAAAGATCTAAGTAAGGCCAAGTGAAAGAAAAACGTTCTCAATGCTTAAAAAACCATAGAGAACATAGTTGGTTCGAATATAATTAAAAAGTTTAGAGTATAACATTAGAAATGTGGTGGTGAGATATTGGATTCTTACCTAAACATATGTGCCATCCAACGTGTTGTCTCAGTTGCAATATGAGCACCAAGTCTTGCAGCATGACTTCTTTCCAATCTACCAAAAAGTGCTGATATACTGTGAGATAAAATAGCTGCTCTCGTCACAGCATCAGTTGGTAACAATGGTGGTTCCACACTCTCACAACTAGGGTCTGACTTCAACACCAGATCCTCCAAAACCTTAAGAATTTCTCCCATTGACGTTTCTTCAGGTTCAAAGAAACCGGCGCTAATTTTACGCGGTTCTCTTCTTTTATCATCGTCTTGTGCATCTTGAGCATTCACTCCAGCCTCCAGACGACCGACTACTTCAGAAACTTGGAACTCCAAGCCACCAAAAGGACGCCGGTCCTGGTGATAAAAATGGCATAGTAAGTACTGACTCACAACACAATAAAATCGAAACGCATAAAAACAATATTTTACCTGTTCTGGCGGCTCTTCACTTGCAGGGCTAGGTTTATTAGATTCTGCATCAGTAGTCGGTGTATCTCCCATTCTGCGTGGCGGTATTGTCGCAAATTTATAGCACCGACCGACATAAAAATGTAAACGTCACATCAATTTCAATGTTTTGACGTGGGTGTCGACTAGTGCTGCCAGCAACAATTTTAGAAAATTGTGATAGTAGTAGTAAGGATGCAAAAGAAATTATTTAAAAGAAAGAAATAGGTAGTATCATGTTCATAACAACAGAAATAATCTCTAACCTAATATAGTCTCTACATAATAAAAGTTTTAGCAGGAACGTAATAATATTACTTAATACTAATAATATTACTAATAAGACACTAACGCAAACCTCGGAGGAACATTATATGGCCCTCTAAGTTCTTTTGATATAAAAGAAAAAATGTATCAGGAGATTTATAGGAAAGCCAATAATTTGTGGCGTAAATTGTGGCGTGCTGAATGTGAGTGGTGACACTGCGGTCCTGAATGCCCCAGAGAATCGGCCAGGGCCTCGTATCCAGCTCGCCTTTACTGGCTGGTTGGAGTGGAAACCGAACAGTGCCTGCAGGATTCTCAACTCTGGCTTGCCTTTAACGGCTGGTCAGAGAGGGGCCACCAGAGCTATATGCTCGGGGGTGGAAGTGTCATTTTCAAGAGCATAACTACGGGGAAACCACTTTGGGTCTCCGTTCATCGGGAACTTGCAATGGTGAAACTGGCGCCGCACCGCTCGACACCCCAAGCCACTTGCACCAATGTTGCCCCCCTGTTGCCCGTATGGCCTGCATGTCTGTGGCGACCGTTTAGAGGGGCCCATTCAGTGAGTTGGCGAGTCACCGTGTGCCACCGTTCAATACTATACAAGGGATTGAAGGCAGACGACAGGTTAAAATCAATAGTCCACCAAACCTCACAATCCCATAACCAGTGTGCCTACTCTTGAATCTCGATTCTAATCCTAAATCCAATCGCAGCTCGAAATTGAGCAAATTTGGTACTCTTAAAAGTGAAACTAGCGCACGATGGGAATCAAATTTGGTGGGAAATTTTTGAACTAAATTAATTCGACTCTCACCGATTAAATCAAATATTTGCTACTCCCGACGCGATTTTGACGCAGTTTAAAATCGTTAATGTTGCACAATTGCAAGAAAGCGTCTTTGTAGTGATCGAGTTCGATAACGTTATTAATTTAAAATAAGAAAATACGACACATTTGGTGAAAATAACAACGCCAAACGCGAAGAATTCATTCTCGATTTTATTCAAGAGTACCAAATATAAGTTTGGTGAGATTGGAATTGAATCGGATTCGAAATTAGAATGGATTTCCAGAGTAGGCACACAGGTTTTAGATATCATCATTGTACAGTAGTTTTACACCTACCGTTGGCAGTCCACGAATGTTATGTGCAAACGTGGAGTGTCATCAGTAGATGTCCCATCCCATTTTAACATTAAATTTCTCCAAAGGCCTCTGCGTGTTGGATCCATATCCCCATGTAAGCCTACCAAAGGACCGGGTATCTTTCTTTGGAAGATACCCGTGACACTGAGATACAATTACTAATAATAATAATATAATTTTTACTAATAATAACGATGACTTGTTGGACGTGAGACATCTTAGTCCGCTCGTGACCATGAACGCTGGAAAGTGTTCGAAACGTCGGGCAATCAAAAATCAAATACAAACGCGATAAAATCCGTTAAGTAGTTTTATTTAAAATGTGTAATACGCGAGTAAATATCAGAAATCATTAAATATGTTTATTCCTAAAACTGTCGCAATGTATCGATTGATCCATCGACTATCCTTATTTTGGCAAAAAATGATAAATGTTCTAGCAGGAACGCTTCAGTGATGATGATAATAGTGATATTGACCTTAATTGTACTCCTTTTGGATAATTAAAACAGTCAGAAAACAGATTTTGTTTTAAATAAATTAAAAAAAAATTGCTTTCATTGTATTTCAATGGGGTTGGCCACTGAAAACTTTTCGCAGATGTCGCTAGTATAGCTTGAACCTGTAAAACTTGTTTTGATTTTGTTGTGATTATAAAATTAAACAATTTTGGCGTGTTACGAGAATGTAATTTACAAACAATATGTATTCGATATAGAGAATAAACAAGCTAAAGGCAGAAGTAAGAAAACGTGGTACTTCCTTACAAGGAAGAAAGGCAGGCCTTGTTTAAAGGTATAACCTTAAATTTAATTTATCGTGCTCCCATTTCTAAAACATTTAGTTTTCTTATGTAATTATTACACCTTTAATATTCCTTTAATTGTAAATACACATAGCACAATAAGATAATAATCCTTAGGACTATGTATCATAAAAATAGATTCTTGAACTATAATTAATTTCATTTTGTTTACAGATTGGAATTATACAATTTTAATTTCGGGGGCACTAGCGTTGATAATTATGAACCTGCTATGAAAGTGCCAAATTTTAATAGCTATTGGGATATCAACAGCAATACTTTATTGACACCATTGAATGAAATACAAATAACAAAATCAATATAATTCTTTTTTATGATAACTATCTACCCTATAGGTGGTATTATGTCAACCTACCTATACCTATAAGTGGTATTACATCAACCTATAAAGAGGTTGCACCTCAACAAATGCATCCGCCATATAATCCTGATCTTGTACCTTTAGATTTGCACCTGTTTCGGTCTTTCAGAATTCTTTAGACAATATCATGTTAACACTAACGGACGGACTGCAAAAACTACATATTGTAATTAAAATTAATAAACTTTGAATAATGTCTTGAATTTTCATTTAGAATGTAAATAAACTTTTTCACCGGCCTTACAAAATAAACCAAAGCCAGAGTCACTTATTTTTATTCACAATTTCTTCCCTAAAGTTACATAACATAATACATATGTAAAATATTTGTGCTGTGTGGTGAAGCTAAGGAAACATAATATGAAATTAATGGTGTATGAAGTATCATGTATGTTTTTGTTAATCCAGTGAGTCTTTCTATATTATGTACTTTTTGACTAGCAAGTTGCAAGTCTGTAATAACTCCAGTCTTATTACTCTACTCTTTAAAAACCTGAGGCATGTAATAATTCACCAAATCACGACTGGGCCAAATATCAATCAGAAAGCAAAAATCATATGTAAAGTGAATCCATGTAAATATAATATTAGACACAACTGTTTTACGTACATTAAGAATTTTAGTTATTTTAAAATCTGATTTATTGCGTCTTAATTTAATTAATAAAATACAGAAGTAAAATAAGCTAATACACTTGTACAAAAACAAGTTTTTTGATAATCTGAGTCGAGAAAATGAAGATGACATTGTCTTTCTGGTTTAAAGTTGGATCTGATAGTTTATAGTCACTTTTTCATCATGTCTTTAGCCTAAATTAATCGATGTGCACCTTGTTAGTTAAAAAAGGCGACTTAACGCTTTTTAAGCATGTCAATATTTAATGCACAAGATTTTATTTAAAATATCTCGTACAAAAATTAATGGTTTTGGATCAAGCTATGCTAGCGCCACTTTGACAGTCCCCAACCCCATACTAATATATATATATATATATTTATATATATATAGAAAATCACAATTATAAAAATAAAGATTTTTGTCGATAAGAAACTACAGACTTCATCTTCTTCTTTTTTTGTCTTGACAATCAGCTACAAATACGAGCCATTTTTGCCAATGTCGAGTTATAATTATCTTTTCAATTTATTTCAATTTATCAGTTTCTTCATGTTAGTAATGGTCTGTCAGTACTCAGTAAGTCAAAGTGTCGCCCTCAATAGTGTAATGGCCACTGTTAAGGGTATCTTCTGAGAATTTTAGTGGAAACAAAAAGGTATGTATAGCAGTTTTATATCATATTCACTACACCTCATTAGTTCTGCTGCTATATATTACATAAATGCCATCAAGATTATTGAATATAACACGTTAAAACACTAAGATATTGAATATAATACAAGAACACCACATGACACAGATTCCCGCCAAAAAACCTTACGGACTTCATCATAAGCGTGATAGCACTAGGGACAACTGGCACAGAGATCAAGCTATATTTTATGGACTATAACAAGTATTGGGCTGTAAGTATTAGGTATGTTAAAATGTCATGTAGCACTTTCATATTTTTTTCCCCTATTTTAGTGTTTTACTGTGTTATATTAAAGAATTTTGCTGATATTTTATGTAATATATTGCGGACAAAATGTTGAAATATAGAGAATAGGATATAATAGTGAATTGCATGGATTTTTATATTGTGCCAAAATTCCCAGAGGTACCATGGATTGGTCCTCAGCACCTAATCCATGGTAACGACTAAGACTAAAAGACGAATACTGAAGACGTGAAGAATATATGTATATTATAACTCGACACTGGCACCAATAGCTTAATATTGGGCTGAATGGGACTTTGTTCCTTCGTAAAGAAAAAAAAAATCCGAATGACATACTTATGTTCGGTATACACGACAACTGCGCAAACCGTTTGTGCAGTTTTATCGCTACGATATATCGTTGTCGTGTATACCGACCATAAGTGAACCCGATTTGGGAGTTTCGGCGCGAACATGAAAATGTCATGTTGAAGCTGTTGTATTATATTAATTTTTTTAGTGTTTTATAGTGTTATATTGAATAATTTTGCTGAAGTTTTATGTAATATAATACAATTAAGATGCTGAATTGTGGTAAATGTGATATAAGAGTGGTTTACGTGTATTTTCATGTTCTACCGGAATTGCCAGAAAAATAATTTAATTAGGTTTTCAGCGCCTAATTAATGATAACGACTTGACTTACTGACGAACGATGACTACAGTGCAACCTCGATATAACAAATCCGACGGGAACTCGTAAATATTTGTTATATCAAATAATTTGTTAAACTGAGGTTTGTTATATTGAGGTAAGGTTGGTCTAAAATTTTTTATAAAGAGGTAAAGAAAATAGTTTTATTCACCTCAACATTTTTACATTCGGCAACTAGAATCTTCAACAAGAGTGCAGCACTGTTTACATTATTTTCCATCAAACGACTTCAATTTTTTTACGAAAAAAACGTGCCGAAACATGTCGCGAATTACATACTATGGGATTAAGGGTCATATAGAGGTATTTACTTTTTTTTATAGTTGAAAATTTGTTATAAAGAGGTTGTTCGTAAAAAAAAAACGTAATGTAAAGGTATTATTTACACTGACTCTTATGGACAATTCAAGGGGATTACGAAAAATTTGTTAAATCGAGGAAGTCGTTAAATTGAGGTTCGTTATATTAAGGTTGCACTGTATTAATAAATTATACAATATGAAGAAGTAAATAATATATAAAGAAGTAAGCTACTTAAGACAAGGCAGTATGGTCGAAATGACTTTAGCTTGCCCGTAAAAGCGACCCAAACAAAAAAAAATTAACCTGATTTGAATTTTGACGTTTCAGCTGATTAATCTGATTATTATTTTGAGGGTCGATAGTGCTTAGAAAAGCAAGTACATAAACTAGAAAATGTCGCTAGCTAAAATATTTTCACTATCATCTCGAGGTATAACGTCTTTCTCTCTGTGTATATTTAAATATGGAGTAAACATACATAAAACTAAAAATTATGGTTACGCAATTGTTTATAGCTAACCTCTTATTTTGTATTTATCAACGATACAACTGTACTACGAAAATATATTGTTGTTTCTATAATTGCTCATTAACTCAGTACCTATAATTACTCTAAGACTGGTGAATGATTGTCCTAAAATGCCACAAAAAAAATCTATATTTGTTACCCTTAAAGGTTGAATATTTGTTAAATTTTGTAGTTCGAGCTGCGGGAGCGACCAATTTAGTGGTGAGACATGCTCAGTACAGTACAGAGGGTAAGACGGAGAAGGTCTATCCCCCTAAACAACCTGGCTTTGTCTATGTGAATGCTGAAGACCCTAACATGTCAATGAAGGCGATGTCGGATAGAGCTGCTCAGACCATGTTCTGGACAGAGCTTGCTAGAGGATTTGCTGTTACACTGGCACACATATTTAAGGTTTTTATAATATTCTTTCAATTCCATTAATTCATTTATCAGCCTATTAACATGTACCGGTGAATGTAGGCTACCTTGTGGGAGAGGTGTTATATTGGCATACATATTTAAGGTTTATACAATGTTCTTTCTTTTTTTTTTGTGTGTGACTTAGTTGTTAGCCTCAGATGGCTGTGACAACTTTACCCGGCCTGGTGGGTGAGCGCTGAGGGCTCTCAACCTGTAGTGTTCTTTCAATTGCATTCATTCATTTATCTGTCTATTAACATGTAGTAGGCCTGCTTGTTCATAATGCCATAATTCTCACTCTTGACATTGTTGTCTCAGCTCATGAAGGTCCCACTGCTGGGCTCGAACCTCTGCCTCAATAGGAGGGTAAATGACCTACTATACCGTGTTGGTTAGACATGTTGGTATATGGTTGTATGAGTTATTTAGAGTTTTATGTTGAGTGTTTATGTGAGTGTTGAGTCTTCACTTGTATAAATGTTATATGCATATGAGTCCCTTAGTCATCTCACAACATCTATGGGCAAGACAGGGAGTGGTGAATTGTATTTTTATTCTGTTAACATATAGAAAACTCTTGATATGCGGGCCTAACCTCATGTCAAGAGTTCTTTTCTCTGCAATTTCAGTCATTGTTATAAGTTATCTATCTTATTTCTGATTTTCTTAGTGATCCCATAGCTCATTTCTATTATTCCCATAGAAATGTCCTTACATATATTGTATGTAAGGACATTTGTATTTTATTCACACACATTTTTTTTGTTTTTCACACATTTATTTAATTTTTTCCTTATGTACATTGCATTCTTAACATTCTGCTAATAGACTATTTAATTTTTACTGCCTTTACTAATCCTTATATGTAATTCAATATCCTAGTTCATAATCATTTTAATAACATTTACTTTATTAATAAAACTTATACTTATTATAGAATCCATCTTCAGCATCTTTTTGAGATAAATTTGCCATCTTCTCAAATATACCACTATAAGTTTCAGCCTATTGAGCCTAGTGGTAAATCTGCCACTGAATCCTACCATCAATCTCAAAAATAAATTTAAACTACATAGATGATGTAGTTTAAGGTACCAAGCTACTGTGCCAACTGTCATGTGTTCAATTCCCATCCAGGACAGTTTTGTGATCTACAACTTGTTGTTTCGATTCAGGGTGTAATTCGTGGCAATGATTTGTATGTTTGTAAAATACTCTATATTACAAGGATTATCTCCATCTTGTAGTGTTTAAAAGAAATTAAATAACATCATTAATGCCCAAAACATGTTTATTATAATAAACACTTTTTTTTTTTTTTTTTTTTTTTTTGTGTGGGTCGCGGTCGGCGCGCTTCCGCACCACTCCGTCCGGGGCGACAGAGGGGCTTAAGCACGCAACTCCCGCAACCCACCCGAAAACCACCTCGCCTTCGTCATTGGGCCGACCACCGGAGCAGGTTTACTTGTCGTCAGTGGTCGGCCCGACGGAATACCCCCTACGCGGGGTACCCTCCCATCGACCGACGTCCCCCCCTCGGGACCGACGTCCCCCCCTCGGGATTATAATAAACACTAATAACAGTTAAACATAATTTTTAAATTCCTCTTATCCTATATTTTTGTATTAATTAGTTTGCTATTGGTATAGTTTTCCAAGTTTTATCTTCTCTAACTATAGGATTATTTTTTTTTATAAATTTTCCATGAGCGACATAAAAGATGGCTTATATATTTTGTAAAGCCCCTCGATAAATTTTTTTTTCAGATTTAGGTTGACCATAATGTAAAAACAAAATGTTTTATTTTATTTTTTTTTAGATTTGCAATTTATTAGATTGTCATACTACACAGAGCTTAGTAGTAGCTTAGCAGAGATAAAATTATTAAATTTTGCCCTTTCTTTACTCTTATCACTAATAAATTATGCTAAAAATCAGCACAAAGCATGAGATAAATATCTGCTAATGGGAGAAACTGGTAGATTGTTGCGATGATTTATCAATTGTGAATTTGTTGATATCGTTGGACCACACCTCATAATACATGGCCATGGACTGGTTCAGGGTTCATTAGGAGCTCTAAAAGCTTTAACAACTATCTTTATATATATAAATCTTATGGTTGTATGTTTGTAATTGAACGCCTTCTAAATGGCTGGATTGATTTTGATGATTTTTTTGAAGCTGTTCCGATGGATTTGGGAATGGTTTAGATTACTAATTGGAACCGGTAGGTGGCGCTGCGATAGAATTCAAGGAAAATTCTTTTTACAATTTTTTTAGATTTGAACAGAACAATGTCTTTTGGGTCAGCTACTATTTTATATGCAATAGGAAATATGCATGAAACTCCAAAATGAACAAATTATTTTTATTTGTAATCTTTATTGCTTAAAAAACGTACCTACACAATTATTTTTTAATTTTATCATTATTTAATAATTAAAAAATTTTATTATCAAAAAGTGCGTTTTTTGAGATTCGCTCCCAAATTTCTAAAACGCAACGTTGTTCAAACGTGACGTCATAGTACAGTCGAGTCTTCTGATTAGGGCTGTTGATATTTTTCAAATATCGCTTTTCGATGTATCGGTATTTTTAAATATATCAATATCAAAGTTCGATGTAAAGAAAAAAAGAGCGTGCGTACAAAGTACATACGCATGGTGAAAGTGAAACTCATTTATCCTTTAGCCATTATCCTTTATTCTATCCTTTATCCTATCCTTTATCCTTCATCTTTTATCCTTTATCTCATTCTCTCGCCGGCTGAATCCTATACATTTACGTGTTTATATTTCTATGGACTCGATTTTTCTTTTCATCGAGTTTGAAATCACAATGATTCTAAAGAAGTTTCACTTCAAAAGTATTGATATTTTGATATATTGCCCCGTGACCTCTTTTTAACTGCGTTCATTGCATCGTTGCCGTGCCAAGCCGTTTTTATCAAATTCCAGGAGTGAGTGATAACTCATCATCAACTTCATACCATCATTTTTACAGTAGATTAAGTTTACGGTGATTTTGTAGAATAAATACTTTACAAGAAAAGATAAAACACCAAATTTATTTAAATAAATATCGACCCTCGATAATTACTTTTTAGTACCTATCGATATATCGTCCTAAAAACTTTTAGTAATCCGATATGATAAATGTATCACATTTAAAAATACCGAAATGTCGAAAAACGATATTTTCAAAAATATCAACATCCTTAGTTGACAGCCCTAGCAACTTGTGCGAGTACTCTGACGTCACAGAGTATGTGCGCCGAAGTAGCAGCATTTAAATCGCGCAAAAATGATAGCGATTTCAAAAATTTGTTTTAGGTTAATGGTTTATATTTTGGATGTTTATTTCTAGTAATGTAATAACTAGTAGAAACATTAAAAAAAAAAAAATCATGCATATTCCCTATTGCACACATATATTTGTATCAGTTATGGTGACTAAGTTATGGTGGTCAATATCTATTAGTATATGAAGACACTTATGTTTTATTGCAAGTTGGAGATCTTTGAAGCAAGACTTCAAAAATATGAATGTACAAATTATATTATAATATAAACGATTATTTGACAGAATATTACTAGCACTAGAATATTTATTGTTGTATAATTTCATATTAGTTGTTAACAATGTAGATTAGTATTGTATTAAAAAGTTATTAGCAATTTAGAATCTATGGTCCTTATCGACAAATATTTGCACACCTATTTAAGGTCCAATATGACTGGACATTTATATATATTATGTACTTATCAACCCGTATGTTACTCATATTTCAGCAAATAAATATTTCTTATTCTTATAGCCTTTTAACTTGATGTATTTTAATTTTTTTCTAATACCCGACAGAGTACCTATCTCAGATGAAATTATTGCCACGTCATGTGTATAGTCCTGTGAGTTCTTCTAACAAACAATAATTTTACACTTACAGGAACCTGCAACTATTAATTATCCATTTGAAAAAGGGCCATTGTCTCCTCGTTTCCGTGGTGAACATGCTCTGCGTCGTTATCCATCTGGAGAGGAAAGGTGTATTGCCTGCAAGCTGTGTGAAGCTATCTGTCCTGCACAGGTATATTTTTAATAAGAATTTAACTATTTCCTCAGATTAATTACTATTACTGTAGATAGATTCTGCCAATAAATTTCACAAGTAGCGAAGTCTTTTGTAATACACGTTTTTTGTATCCAATAATAACTTTTAAGACTATTAATAGAGTAGTTAGGGTTTAGAAAAACAAACAAACTCAAATTCGTTTTAATATTATTACGCGCTTTTGAATGAATATTATATACAGTAAAAACTCGATTAACCGGACTAATTGTTGGCGTTAGGCATTCGGATAATCGAAAATCCGGATAATCCAATGTATGAAAAAACTCCTTTGGGTGTAGTTTTGCTAATACATATGTAGTATGTACGCGAATTTCATAATTTTTTATTTGGCTGTAATGCTTTTCCACGGAGCAAAGGAGGGATAGGATATTGTATGCCCAGTTGATCGTTTTTATAAAATCCAACCAACCAAAAAAACCAGTATAAAGCGATCCTGCGGGGCGCCGAGGTAACCTGCCATTTCAAACGCGTTCATGCTTGTATCATTTCGATTTGGAGGTACAATATGTATATAGGTCGTGATTGGTAGTCCGGATAATCGCGAATTCGTATAACTGAGGGCCGGATAATCGAGTTCCTACTGTACTAACAACCCACTCTCGCTTCGGTTTCAGTCGCCTTACCCGCATAGTGCCCGTTCCCGTGGGAATACCGGGATAAAATATAGCCGATGTTACTCCCTGATATTATAGCATTGGTGAAATAATTTTTGAAATCGCTTCTGTGGTTTAAGCGTGAAAGTGTAACAAACAAACAAACTAACTTTTGCATTTATAATATTAGTAAGGATTACTAGAAGGAATTACTATTTTATTCTGATGATGGAACACCGAGGTAGGATCGAAATCCTAGATTGCCTATTAGTAAATCCAACAAGTTTAGCTACATTGGATTCAACTTATCATTCCTCGTGTTGACGAGGATGTGATACTTCCTTTTATAGTTACTTTTTTCATTCGTTTCGAGGATTACTCAACATTTTCAGAGTAACAATGAATCTTTTTCTGATTACAGGCTATTACTATTGAAGCAGAGGAACGCCACGACGGTTCCAGACGTACAACGCGTTACGATATTGACATGACAAAGTGTATCTATTGTGGATTCTGTCAGGTTAGCTAAACCAACATTCTGATGATATTTAATTCTCCGATGACGAAGTAAGAATACAGTTCACCACCCTCTTCTTCCTTGTCTGTGGGTGTCGTAAAAGACGACTAAGGGATATAATATAGATATAATATATATGCAAGACAAATTTTCCTCCCATTGTGGAGGAGGCTTGAGCTCAACTGTTGGACGTATATGAGCTGAAATGATGATGATGATTACGCTGATGGCTGTGGTAAAAGAGGAAAAGAGTCTTACATAGACCTGGGCCAACTCGCTTCTGATGCCATCTGAACAATAATATTCCTAAGTAGGTTAATGTTAAGCTTTACTATCAGGCAGTGGCGAAACTATACCGTTCGAGGTCCGTGGTAAATTCATCGGACTCCCTAAATATATAAGGAAGCTGAACCAACAATAATGGTATTTATGTTGGGAGTTCGGATTCTCCTTTGACCAGGGGCCCCTTCCGGCTGGGGGCCCGTGGAATTTGCTAACTTGTAGTTACGCCACCGCCATCAGGCAGATTGCCAGACATAAAACTATTGCCAAAATTTTTGAAATATGCACTACGAAAAAGGAGTACATATGGCATCGCCCCTAATAATTGGGATAGGAGCTGGATTATGATGATGAAATCAGGGACACGAAAATAGTATTGATATTTTTAGGTATCGAGTACTTTTCTTGCGATACCGATACTTTTGTAGTCGATACTTTGCATTCGATACTTTTACTCAATGAGTAATTTTTGGCAGGTATTGTATCGAATAAATTGTAGAAATTATTCATGTTAAATTTGACCTTACGAGTCATGTTTATGGTAACGCCATCTAGTTCAAACGTGATGAACCTTCTAAAACGTGGCTCGAAATATTCACAGACAGTCAAATGTCTAAAAAAAAAGCTCATCACGACATACATTTTAGGAAAAGTACGGTACTCGATACTTTGAAGTATCGATACTTTTGTTTCGATACTTTACCGAGTCCATACTACTCATGAGTATAGTATCGATACTTTTTGTTCGATATCGTATCCCTAGATGAAATATAATAATAATTTATTTCAGACAGTTACATTCATATTTGTTTACATTCATTCATTTGTTAGTATATGAAATTATCATCCCCTCTCATCTCAGCCCATACACGTCCCACTGTGGGGCTCTTACCACCGCCGCCATGGCCTACTAAATTGACCTACTAAACCATGCTGGTCTTCTGTTCAGAATCTTCTGTTCCGTCTTCTGGTCTGAAATTTTCTTCCAATTGCCACCAAAACCGCGCTTGCAAAAACCCTACTTCTCCCTATTCTTGACTACGCAGATGTCTGTTACCTTGATATTACGGAGGCATAACTTGACAAACTAGAGCGGCAGGTACTACACACAGTTTGTACATTCTAGGTTATAATTATTATTTAAATTTTCTTGTAATATGGTGTACAAATAAAGTATTATCTAATCTATCTAATCTAATCTGGTCAGACATGTCGCTATAGAGTTTTGTTTCGAGTTTTCCTTCTTTTGCATAGATATTATACGCGTATAAACCCTTAGTCGTCTTTTACGACATCCGCCGTTTCTTAATTTGTCACCGCACGGATAATTGTTAGTAGTTTACTCTGCCTGAAACTGCACACATCGGCGGGTGAGGATAACTACAGGCTTAGCTTAATCTAAACCTATGGCCAACCTTATCGACTAATTTTAAAATGGGCAGTCGAGACGTGCAGCAATTGCGTTGACGAATGCTGCTGACGCTACTCCGTAGTCGATGTAGCAGTAAGGGTGCTTTGATGCGCACGATTATTTTTTTTATGTTAAAAAAGGCAATACCCTGCATTAAAGAAGTAATCCTTGTGTTGCGCGAGACTTTTCAAACATAACGGACACAAAATACTCTCAAACTCAGAACAACAATTTGTGGATCGCATAAAGTGTTGCCCCGCGTAGAATTCTAACCTACGACACAGGCACTGTACTGTGCAGTCTGCAGCAGATTGCTTGGAAGCGATCAGTACGCGTTTTTGCAAACATCCTCCAAGCGTTACACCGTCACGAAAGACCGAACAACATACGTGCCCAAATAATTTGATTATTTGAATTAACAGGAGGCTTGTCCAGTCGACGCTATTGTGGAGGGTCCTAACTTTGAATTCTCGACGGAAACACACGAGGAACTTCTATACAATAAGGAAAAACTTTTGTCTAATGGTGACAAATGGGAGAGTGAAATTGCAACAAATATAAGAGCCGACCATCTTTACCGCTGATGAGATATTTAAATTGTTAGTGTACATAGATGTTTTGGGACCTATTTTATAACTATAGAGCCTATAATAGATTTTTTTACAAATACAAATCAACTTTAAAATCATTGTTTTAAAGTCCATTATTATTTGTTAAACCAAACTTAGTTGAGGCTACTGATTTGATTTTGATCAAATTTATATGGCACTACCTCTAAAGTATGTTCTACCAAACAAAAAAGGAGTAATCAAAATCGATTCATAATTGGCGGGATGATAGCGTAAAATACATTAAAAAAAAAAACAGTAATGTATAAGTTAGTATATAAAATAGGCCCCGGAATTAGGAATTATAAATTAAATTGTTTTGTGATAAATAAAATCTATCTCAGTTTTATGAATTTTATTTGCTTATAATTATAACCTATCAGAAAACCCCCTTCTCTTAACCGTGGGTGATGTAAAAGACGACTAAGGGATATGATATATAGATAACATCTATGCAAGAGACGGTACTCGGTAATATTTTATCGATAATACCTTATGCCAACACGTCAGACAAGCGTGGTATAGTAGGTCAATTTCCCTCCTATTGTGAAGGAGGCCCGAGCCCAATAGTGGGACTTTATGGGCTGAGATGGTGATGATAGAAAAAACAATATACAATTATAATTCATCTTCATGTAGCCTGGACTGAAGACGCCTCTCCCATAAATGAGAGAATAGTGCCGTTAAAATCCGAAATATAATTCAGTCCGTGTGGTGACGGAGTAAGATGACAATTCACCACCTCATTTGACGTCCCAGGGTCTCGTAAAAAATCTGTACAAGTGAAGGAAAACTCAAAATAAAATCTTCTATAAACTTGTCCAACCAGCGTGGTATGGCAGGTCACCGCTATTTTGGAGGAGGCTCGAGCCCAGTAGTAGGACGTATATGAGCTGCGATGAAACGTTATTAAATTTGGAATTATAATAATATATTAAAGTTCCGTGTGGTGACGGAGTAAGAATACAATTCACCACTCCCTCGGCCGTCTAGCCTCTAGCCCGTGGATGTCGTAAAAGACGATTAAGGGATGTATAAAATTTTCGAATATGAACTAAGACAACAAATAGAATGCTTATGTCTCTGAATTTATCTTGAAGTGAAACTCTTGGGCCTAGATTATAAATAGCGCGGACAGCCCGTTTTGGAGAACAAAGATGCTATTCAAATCCGCGGAGCATTCCCAAAGTAGTATGCCATAAGAAACTGACTGTTCTGTGCCACTTGCCGCCAAACGTGTACGATATCGTTAGTCTATCTTGTTAGAGGTCGTCCCAGGGTCGGACACGGCCCGAGACTAGATGATGATAGATACTTGGAAAATATTAAGATACAGAAATTGAGATAAACAAAATATATAATTTAATTATCAAATATGTAATAAATTATTAGGTACGGACAATAGGACATCAAGTTACCCACTACCAAAAAAGGCGTCCCTTAGTAGAAGTATTTCATATAATTCAAGCTCAGTTAAAGGTCAAAGTATAGTAACCTGATAGATATTTCAATAATTATAATTATTAATTTTATATTTAACCACATTTAAGAAAGGCGTTCTTTGTAAATTGCTTCATACAAGAGACTGATATTAATTATATATACAGGATGTATCAGGTTATAGGGCAACTGTTCGAGTATGTTGTAGTTTAACGGTCATAGATCATAATTAGAATATTATACAAAAAACATGTATATTACGCAAAAAACAATAAAACATAAAAGTTATAGTGATTACAAAAATGTGTGTCTAAGAGTCTATGCCTTAAATGTTACGTATTATGTAGGCATGTACGGACAGGATACATGTAGGCACGTAAAGCTTCGACAATATAATTTCATTCATTCATACCTAGAATTGGGCAAACGCTTCAATGATAATGTAAGTACAAAGACGGTTTGCCAACGGTCATCGGCCGATCAGCTGATTTAAAGCGAAGTTTGTCTTGCTTATGCGAACTTAGTCATTAATTTATTCAATTTCTAATGAAAATTTAACAAAGTGCGAATATGTTGCAGATTAAGTTTCACTGACTTAATACATTTCAATCAGATTTACACGAAAAACCGACGACAAAATTGAAAATTTGAGACGTCTCTTACTCTCTCAAATTCTCTCCTTTTGTGGCTCCAGTCCAGCAATGGGACTTGTATGAGCTAAGATGATGACACCATAGAGCCGTTTAGGAGGGACAAGGACGACAGTTCTACCGCAGAGCCGTTCGACACGGAGGGTAGCACGCTGGCTGCCGAGACCACTGCTAGATCATCGTCGCGGTGGCCAAACTTAGAATGCGCAACATTTATTGACAAGAGATTCTACCTCGAAGTCCGAAGACCCACTGCCCTGAGCTCTTTATCATCATCAGAATATCCTAATCTTAGGGTTACGGGTTGGGCCGGCGGGTTTGCCGCTCGCGAGAGCGACAGTGCTTCACAATCTCGGGCTGCAAGCAGCCTCCACTGGCAGCAGATGATCTTGAGATCCCACCGCCCCATCAGGCATTGGGGTTTCATCGACTCCTCTGCGAGCAAAGCAATATGTGAGACCCAACTGCCGAAATCTCAGCCGTCCAGCGAACGTTGCCCAGGGCACACCACGAGGAGAAAGTTACCATATGAAAATCATTGCCATCGCAGCCCACATACGTCCAACTCTGGGGTTGGCCTCCACCTCAATGGGAGGGAATTTATTTCACTATACCATGCTGGTCAGACATGTGGGTATAGAGTTTCATTTCGTGTTTTCCTTCTCTTGCACGTAACTTATGTGCATATTATATCCCTTAATCATCTTTTACGATATCCACGGGCAAGATAGGGAGTAGTGAGCTGTATTCTTACTCCGTCATCACACGGAAAATTTATCTCATAGTTCTATTAAATTATTATTTTACCTGATTGTGATCTTATCATAGACTACCTAATCCTACCTCTTTTCTTTTTACAAAACTTAATAAATTATATTCTCTTTCTATGTGGTTTACGGCTCACCAATCCGTCTCTTGCCCATGGATATTGTAAAAGACGATTAGGGAATTAAAAATGCATATCTTATATCTGTAAACGGGCAAATCTTGTATCATCATCATCATCTTGCTCTTATCCCAATTATTTGGGGTCGACGCAATATGTCATCTGTTTTGACATCTTGCAAAAAGTTTCGGCAATGACTTTTATGACCGGCCGCCTGCCTGACGTCAACCCTCCTTGGGAATGTAATCGTTGACCCAAATGATACCAGATGGAGTTGGTCCGGGTCAATCTAGGGCTCTTAGTCGGGGAAATAGGGGTCGGCACTCGTACAGGTCGGACGTGTGCACTCTATGGATTGTTGGTTTAGGTCGGTCTGTAGCATCGATTTGAATTGGCGGGTTGTTGTCGTGTCGGTTGTGTCGTGTCGTGTCGTGTCTGGGGACAGGGGTGGGAAGGGACGGGTCGGGTCGGGTCGCTTGGGTACCGGGACTGCGTCCTATTGTGGACGTACTCAACCGGTGTCAAAAATCGCGACCAAAAACGGGCAAATCTTGTATATATATATATATATAAATATAAACCTATATATGTATATATTTCAATTCTTGTATATATATATATTCAGGATCTCGGCAACGGCTCCAACGATTTTGATGAAACTTAGCATACTAGAGGTTTCGGGGCCAAAAAAACGATCTAGCTGGGTTTTATTTATAGAAAATGTTGTTTTGTCGGTGCTTTTAGCAAAATAATACAATGACATTAGATTTTAAAAGAATATGAATTCAAATTTCGTTGTCAACGTCATGACTTACGATGGCTCAGTTGGGAAGATGTTCAGTTCTGTTTTTGCTATGATTTGGCATTCAAACAGCGTCGGATCGAATCTCGGTGTTATTATTATTCTCTTTTTGTATTTTTTTTATATTTTTTTCATTAGTCAATTTTTGTTTTTTATTAATATATAACTAAATAAATTCGACAAAAAACAACAAAAATATTCCGAGCGAAGCTCGGTCAACCAGATATTAAAATCTATGTAAAAGAGCGACTTGTAACCCTATAACAACACGTTTGAGCTGTGCGGTATTGTAGGTCGATTTCTCTCCTATTGTGGAGGAGGCTCGAGCCCAACGTGATGTGTATGATCTGAAATAAGGTAAATGTTTAGTTGTTTTATCCTAACCTCTAGAAACTAATGGTACCTTACATATAGAATTATGAGAGAAGCTTGCTAATCAGGAGTTATAAATTCTGGACAGTCAATTATCATGCACAGATGACGTAATGGTTAATGGGTTCGAAGCCCACGCAGGACCACACTTTGTGCAATCCACAAATTGTTATTTTGAGTCTGGATGTAATTTGTATCCGTTAATTATATGGTTGTAAAGTCCCCCGCAATACAAGGACTATTTCCTTAGTGAAGGATGTCGTCTTAAAAAAATATTTTATCTGCTTCACTGGTAGGCTCCAGTCTCCTTTAAAATAGGAGGGAAATTGATGTACTATACCACTCTAGTGACGTGTTATTAGAATTTAATTTCGAGTTTTCTCATGTTACCTAAATGTTATCAGTATATACATTCCTATAGTCGTCCTTACGACACCCATGGGCCAGAAAGGGGGTGATGGTCTGTGGTCTTACTCCGTCAACACACAGAAATAAATCAAGATATCAATAAAGTTAATCTATAAATTTTAAAGTATTTGAGATAAGAAAATAACTTTCAGATGACACAAATTATACATTTACTTACGAGGTTGTGGCGGAGTTATGAATACTACTGCTCAGGGTGTCGTAAAAGACGACTGAGAACTTTACATCAACGCGGGCCAACTGCATCTAATGTCGTCTGGCCAACAATTACATTCCACAGGAGCGTTGATATCAGGCATGCGGCCGGTTATAAAACTATTGCCAACACCAACCAATATAGACTATGGAAACAGAGTACATAATTGCCTCCTCCCCAAATAATAGGGATAACAACATGGCTTACGAAATAGGATTTTCATTCATCATCATCATTTCAGCCTATCACCGTCCACTGCTGGACGTAGGCCTCCCTCATGCTGTGTGTGTGTGTGCGTGCATCTAATGACGCCCAGCAACTTTCACCAAGTTGTCGGTCGACCTAACAGGGCGTCCTACACTGCGTTATCCGATAGATGGTTGTCACTCAGCTGTGTGGTGGCGGCTTCGAATACTACCAACCCTTGCTTTGCTCGTGGGTGTCGTAGAAGACGACTAAGAGCCCTAGATTGACCCGGACCAACTCCATCTGGTACCATTTGGGTCAACGATTACATTCCCAAGGAGAGTTGACGTCAGGCAGGCGGCCGATCATTAAAGTCATTGCCGAAACTTTTTGCAATATGTCAAAGAACGAAATGAATGAGGACAGGGCTAGGGCGTACCCCGCAGGCGACGCGCAGGGGCAGCACCCGGTCTCTGTGGAAAATGGACAAGGGTTGTTGCATCACAGGCGGATGCGACGTAAGAAGCGAGCCCTTAGTGTGAAAGAGGAAAGACTGAGGTACGGAAATTGGGATGTCGGTACGATGACTGGAAGGGCAAGGGAATTAGCAGATATGCTGAAAAGGAGAAGAATAAATGTTGCATTCCTGCAAGAAACGAAATGGAAGGCAACTAGAGCTAAAGAAATTGGTAAAGGATACAAGTTTTATTATAGTGGTAGCGATGGTAAAAGGAATGGTGTAGGAATAGTGTTAGATAGACATTTGAAAGAATGTGTGACGAATGTGGCAAGAATGAATGATAGGCTAATTAGTGGTGAAAATTGTTTGGGAGAGTGTGATTATGAATGTCATTAGTGCGTATGCACCCCAAGCCGGATGTAAGGACGAAGTGAAAGAAAGGTTTTGGAAGGATTTCGATGAAGTTATGATTAGTATTCCAGAAAGTGAGGAGATATGTATAGGAGGTGATTTTAATGGACACGTGGGAGCAGCAAACGATAGTTATGATAGAGTGCATGGAGGGTGGGGTTATGGAAAGTGGAATGCCGGTGTTGACGAATTACGCTTAGGTACTGTTGTCCTTGGCAATAGGCAGATCAAAGAAACACCGTGCAATTTTAGCAGATAGAAGGTGGCTTGACATGACTTCTTTTTTACCGTTTTCATGTGTAAGAAGCGCTAAAGGTTACCTGCTATTCTGGTTAAGTGCTAAAACTTAAATTATAAAAGTCCGTTCACGTTTAATTGACGGTATCAATAACTCAAATGGGGTCCAGTCTGTTTTGTTTATTATAAAGTTAAACACAAACCGTTATTTTGCATAATAATATATTTTGATAAGTAAATATTATTTACAACCAAAATTTTAATTACCTAACCAATTATGGTAGAAATTCTACCATAATTTAATTTTTTGGTTTAGCACCCCAACACACGCATTTGTAAGCTTTAGCACCAGGATCATATATTTCTTGACATCTACCGCCACCTCTCATTCCAGCTCGGCAACCGGAGTCACACTCGTTCTGGCAAGCTGCTTTCCCGACCCAGTTGTAGTATATTTTACCATCTGGTGTTTCTTTGTATGCCGACACTAGTACAATGAACAGCATAAGAATAAATACCGTTCGCGTCAATGTATTCGCCATTATGGCTTTTTAAAAATTAAACTTGGGTGATACAAATTCACTCAACGACTGACTTTCTTGTAGGTTCAATGTGATATTTATATAAATCTCTTATCAGTTTTAAAATGACATGTATGGAGTAATGCAAAAAGATATTGTAGGGTTGTCTTTGCGATTTTTTTGTGCATGATAATATTTTAGGCCCTTACTTCTCTTTTTTGAGTGAGTTATGGTCAGCACACATGCCGTCCGCTACTTCCGGAGTGACGAAAAGCGGCGCGCGGCCCATTACCCACCGTATTCCCTCTCCTTCATCATCGGGCTAACCACCGAGTACCTTGTACCGAGGTACCGAGTTCCTTGTCGTCCATGGCTAGCCTTGCGGTATACCCTTTCGGATACCCTCCCTTTCTGAATCCCCTCCTGGGAAGTCTCGCCCCCGCGCGGTCAAAATATCTGCGGGTGACGGACTATTACTCGGTCCAGTTGCCTGCGGCCTCGGCTAGGGCGGCATCAGGCGCAGGTATTCGCGACTGCGCCGCCCAAGTCGCTGGCGGCGAACCGTGTCGTCGTAGAAGAGTTCCTTTCACGTACGCGCCGTTGCCTCCTTCCGTGAGATGACTGCCTCACAGAAGACGGCGAGCGCGTCCCAGTTTCTGACGTTGACGAGCATCACCCGAGCGATGGTCGGCAGCGACGATGATTGCGATGAGTTCACGGCGGTGCTTTGCCCACGCGGCATACATTTTGAGCATGTGCTGCACCGTGTCCTCGTCGCAATCGCAGTGGTGGCAGGACGGCGAGCTCTTCCTCCTCACGACCGTGTGCAGGTATTTGCCCACTCCATTATTACCACTCCATTAGCACCGGCCGGAATGCCTTGACCTAACACCGTCCCAAGGCCTCTCCAGCCGGACTGCCCAACAGGAAATGACGTCGCGGCGGGCGTCACTCCACCATCTCGCTCGGAAAGACTAAGCCGCTCCCAGCCCGTGTTGGCGACACCCAACGCTACAGTTTGACGAGCATCTCCGCCTCCAGGTCCCACGGAGTTCCGGTCAACAGGCATGCTGCCTCCATCGCCACCGTGCGGCATCCTCGTATGGACCTGATCGCCGTGGCCCTCTGTGAAAGCTACAGGAGAGCCCTCAGTCGGATGGTTAGGGACCCCGCCCACACCGGTGTGATATACAGGGTAATCGAGCAGATCACCCTCGTGTAAAACCGTCAGCACTTAGTGCTGGGTCCACCCATATACGGCATCAGCTAATAAAGGGCAGACGCCGCGATGACCAGTCACGAAGCAAGTCGACAGAAATGCTCCAGGAACTACCAATGCCCGTTGAGTGCCACGCCCAAGTATTTCATGTGGGCCCGGATGTTGGTGGTAATCGAATTGACGGTGATCAAAGCGCCGGTGAGAGGATTGATATGGAAGCCATGGAACAATAGGGCCTCCGTCTTGTCCAGGGCTACCCTCAGCCTCAGCGCCTCGATCCGCCTGACAATCTTCTCGGTACCGAGAGTTGTCAGGCTTGCCTTGTACAGCTGGCCCTTCCGCTTAGCATCGCTATGACGTACCCGGCTGCGGGTGTAAGACCTCTGGAGACGTATGCACGCGGCTCGGAGATTCGCCAACTTTCGGCACCACCCTCTTCGGAGGCCGACGACACCGCACACGGGGCATGACCGCATTAACGAACAGCGAATTCGGCCAGCCTCGGCATTCATTCCATCCGCCTAGGACAGTGAGGACAGCCACGAATGAATATTAGCTGCCCCGCCAATAGGTCCCGGCCCAGTCTACCTACAGCCCATCGTTAAAACGCGGATGCTCCGTCCCCCGCTGACCCCTGCTGGGTTGTTGGAGGGTCAGCGAGACCCCTATCCGCATGTAATAGTTTAGGTGTAATAGTTTAGTAAACGGTAATTTATAGTAATTTCCCCGCATGTTGTTGCGATGCAGCTGTCGCAATTACTCACTTAGGAGTTGTAGAAATCGCCTAATTCACCAAGAGAATTCTCACCTCCACCTTAAACAAGCGTCGTAATATTTTAAATGGTTAACTTTAACTTGCGTTAAATTGTCGCAAATTTAACGCTTTAACGATTATCAAATTTAACAATTTAATTAACGATTAACAAAGTTAACTTTTGGATTAGCTGTGCCCACTTATGGTCATAGTCTACTCGTATTGTGCTGAGCCCCACGTAAGGATGAAAGAGCCGTGCAGATTCTTATAACCTGCTGGTTAGCTCATATGTCAGTCTATTGAGTGAACGACCATTATGCTCAATGCTCTGTCTCGACTTATATGGGCCATTCAGGTATTACTTACCATATATATTTAATTTTTTTGCAACACCCCTGCAATTATTTAACACTATAAATATCCGTTTAAAAGTAAATATTGATCCATGAACTTTTGATAGCTGAATGATAAATGGTTTTCTAGATAAATACTGAAAAAATATTCTTATGTTTTTATTTATATTTTCCTTGTAGTGACGTAGTAAGAATACAAGTCAACTCTTCCTGTTTTGTCCGTGAATGTCGTAAAGCACGACTAAGCGATACAATTTGTAGGTATATAACATTTGCATATGCAAGACAACAATGAGGACGACTAAGGGATTATAATATCCAGATACTATCTTTGTAAGAGAATACAGAGTGGTTATGAGCAGCTCCTCATTCAGCAATTAATGTTATCGTAATTGTTACAGCTTTATGGTACTCAACTTGTTGTATGAATTCACAGGTATTTTTTTTATTTTATTTTAATTCTTACTCTTGTGATTGTACAGCGTAGCGTGTTTTGCCTGTCGAATTTTGGTTTTGATCTTTTTTAGCATACCTGCTATAGTTCATAGTTTATTTTATAGTAGTAGTTTTTTATAGTATAGTAGTAGTTCGTTTTATATTGTTATTTATGGTTTGGTCATGTTCACCGAACCAGGTTCTGCTTGCGGTAGCTATGTGGGGCGGGTCACTCCGTTCCCTCTAATTTGGTTGTGGAGAGTGATGGCTGCTATAGTAGTTAACTCGTAATCGGGTGCTGCTTGTGGGATCTGGTCCAGCCATATTTTCTTCCTTTCTTTAATTTTTTTTATGTCTTGTACTAAATTTTGAAAATTTATACATATATACAATTTCGAAGGACATCACACTGGAGCTAATACCATATATGTTGTACGAAGCATAATATTATGTATATTTAAAAGATTAACGAAAAAAATTACTGCCCGCTGAGTTTCTTGCCGGATCTTCTCAGTTTGTGGCCGCGTTCCGATCCGGTGGTAGATTATTGTATTGTGTTCAAACGTTGTAAAATTTGACAATATGTAAGTGCCCTTAAGGGGCATATGCAGAATAAATGATTTGATTTGATTAGAAGGAAATCTCGAAATAAAACTGTATATTGGAAATTGACCTACAATATCATGCTGGTCAGACGTGTTGGACGTCTGACCAGCATGATATTGTAGGTCAATTTCCCTTATAGAGTGGTAGGACCACACTGTCGACAGTTATCTGTCTACAGCCATGGGCCGGTCCGTCCGGGGTAGTACCACATTCTCGCAGAAAATCGACGTCTGAATAGTAGCAATTTGTTACTGCGCTTCGTTCGGTGAGCGAGAGAGCCGGAAGTCCAACTTTCTGAGGGTGTTTGCGTGTGGAGGGTTTTGGTGGTGCCCATGGTATCACCGAGCCTCAATGCACGCATTCATACTCCCTTCACATTCTTCGCGGTAGGCAGCGGCCTTGTAAAGGTCCATGAGCGGCAGCAACACTTACCATCAGGTGTACTGTTTGATCGTTTGCCACCGTTTGCAATAAAAAAAAAACATCATAGAGGTATTTCGAGCCCAGCAGTGGGTATATGAGCTATGACTGTAAAGATATGTATTATATATCCGGATTAGGTAGTCCATGACAGCGACCCCTTACAATGAGGTAAAATAATAATTTAATAGAGCTATTCTTTTTTTTGAGGGCTACGTTCGGCGCACTTGCCGACCGGGTCCAGGGCGACAGAGGGGTGTGCGGCCCCGTAACCTACCCGTTAGCACGTCGCCTTCGTCGTTGGGCCGACCAGAGGCGCAGAGTTCTTTGTCTTCAGTGGTCGGCCCGACGGAATATCCTTAGGGGGTACCCCCTCCCATCGACGTCCCCTATACCCTGATGGGGTACCCTCACCCATCGAAGCCCCCTTATATAAAAGAGCTGAGGTAAATTTCCCGTATGTTGACGGAGTAAGAATACAATTCGTCACCCCCTCTTGCCCGTGGATATAGTAAAAGACGGTTAAGGGATTAAAATGCATATATATCATGTATGCAAAAGAAGAGAAATGTATGTAGAGTATGAAATGAAACCCTAAGAGTCGTGTGTGACCCCTTTGAGCTGTGTGGTATAGTAGGTCAATTTCTCTCCTATTGTTGAGGAGGCTCAAGCCCAACGTGATGTGTATGAGTTGAAATAAGGTAAATATTTGGTTGTTTTAACTAACCTAACGTCTAGATACTAATGGTACATACACATAGAATTATTAGAGAAGCTTGCTAATCAGGAGTTATAAATTCCGGACAGTCCATCATCATACACAGATGCCGTAGTGGTTAAGATACCGATCTAGTGTCAGTGTCGATGATTCGAATCCCACGCAGGACCACAATTTGTGCGCCACACGATCCATAAATTGTAGTTCTAAGTCTGGATGTAATTTGCGTCCGGTAATTATATGTTTGTAAAGTCCTCCGCAATAGAAGGATTATTTCCTTAGTGCAGGGTGTTGTCTTTTTCTCATGTTACCTAAATGTTATCAGTATATACATTCCTATAGTCGTCCTTACGACACCCATGGGCCAGAAAGGGAGTGATGGTCTGTGGTCTTACTCCGTCAACACACAGAAATAAATCAAGATATCAATAAAGTTAATTTATCTATAAATTTTAAAGTATTTGAGATAAGAAAATAACTTTCAGATGACACAAATTATACATTTACTTACGAGCTTGTGGCGGGGCTATGAATACTACTACTCAGAGTGTCGTAAAAGACGACTAAGAACTTTACATCAACCTGGGCCAACTGTATCTAATGTCGTCTGGCCAACAATTACTTTCCACAGGAAGGTTGATATCAGGCAAGCGGCCGGTTACCATTGCCAACACCAACCAATATAGACTATGGAAATAGAGTCGAAATAGGATTTTCATTCACCATCATCATTTCAGCCTATCACCGTCCACTGCTGGACGTAGGCCTCCCTCATGCTGTGTGTGTGTGTGCATCCAATGACGCCCAGCAACTTTCACCAAGTTGTCGGTTGACCTAACAGGGCGTCCTACACTGCGTTATCCGAGACGTGGTTGTCACTCGAGAACCTTTCTTCACTAGCGGATGTTTAATTTGTTAGGCTGTTAATTAATTTATTAGTTCTAATTATTAGGTAGGTTGTTAATACTTTTTCTTAATTTAATTATATTTGAAAAGAAAAGTATAGTGCTTAACACGAGTGGTCATTCTTTTTTAATTCTTACTAGGATTATAGGCACTCGCACTACATTTGGTCCTCTAAACATCTCGTAGGGAATGTGGTTCCTTTCGATCCTTGCATTATAATCTACTATTGACGAATGGTGACAAGTAGAGAGGGTGAAATTGCAGCAGACATTAAAGATGACCATTGAAGAGATTTTATAATTGTTATTTTGTATTTCCATGTGGTGACGAAATAAGAATACAGATTGCCACATCCTCTCTTGTCTGTGTATGTTGTAAAACAGAGAAGGAAATCTCGACATTAAATTCTTTTAAGCCGGTTTGTGAAAGGGTCAGACACTCGCAAATCATCTGATAGGGCTTCTAGAAGTGGCGATCTAGATCTCTCTAACAATTACGCTTAGGTACTGTTGTCCTCGGAAATAGGCAGATCAAAGGAATACCGTGCAATTTTAGGAGATAGAAGGTATCTTTTTTACGATTATCGAAGTTAACATTTTAATTATAACGAATTAACTATTAACAACGTTAACTTTTGGATTCACTGTGCCCACATATGGTCATAGTCTACTCGTATTGTGATGAGCCCCACGGGATGACGAAAGAGCCGTGCAAATCCTTATGTCTATAGAGTGAACGACCATTATGCTTAATACTCTGTCTCGACTTATATGGGCCATTCAGGTTCTACTTACATATATATTTTATTTTTTGCAACACCCCTGCAATTATTTAACTGTCAACAAATCTAAGCCCATATATGTCCCACTGGACTCCGTTATTATCCGTAATGAGAGGGAACTTGACCTAGCGTGGTTCTAACCACGCCGGTGTGACAGACTGATTAGGGCTTTGCTTCGATTTTTCCTGCTCTTTGACCAAAAAGGGAGTATTGAATTATACACTATTTTTAGTATTCTTAACAAAATAAAGGCTCGTTTTTATATATTTTTGATAATATATTGTTTTTGACTTTTTCGTATTATATATTAATATATATTTAGACTTGTATAGTAATAGAACTTTGTATTCACATTACCACCATAACTTTTAGGAGCGTCTAGTGTAAAATTACTAACTGTATCCTTATCTACAAACTATAAAATAAATATGATAAGTATGATGCATAGATGTCAGTACTACTGAGAATATACTATATTCTCATGTGGTGACCGAGTAAGAATATAATTCATCATCTCTTCTCTTACTCGTGGGTGTCATAAAAGACGACTAAGGGATTAAAATACGTAGATAACACCTATGCATATGAAGAAAACTTGTAATAATTCATTATATCAAACCATCTACCAGCGTGGTATAATAGGTACATTTAAATTGTGGAGGATAACCTAGTAGTGGGACGTACATGAGCCGAGATGATGAGATATGATACCAAGATAGAGCTCAGAAAATAAATACTTTTCAAATTATTAACCATTGTTTAACATCACGTTGTGAATATTCTTTTAAAGTTTTTGTATTTGACAAGTATGTCTCTAAAGATGAGAACGACGAACGACGAATAATACAACGTTAAAATAAAAATCGTAAAAATCTTCATACGAATATTTATTTTATTTAACATTTATTTTATTTCAATGAGTACTTTTTGGCAGGTACTTTTTAGGAGTGGTAGGACCACACTGTCGACAGTTATCTGTCTACAGCCGCGGGCCGGTCCGTCCGGGGCAGTACCATGCTCTCGCAGAAAATCGACGTCTGAGTAGTAACAATTTGTTACTGCGCTTCGTTCGGTGAGCGAGAGAGCCGGAAGCCCAACTTTCTAAGGGTGATTGCGTGTGGAGGGTTTCGATGGTGCCCTTGGTATCACCGAGCCTCAATGCACGCATTCACACTCCCTTCGCTTTCTTCGCGGTAGGCAACGGCCTTGTAAAGGTCCATGAGCGGCAGTAACACTTACCATCAGGTGTACTGTTTGCTCGTTTGCCACCGTTTGCAATAAAAAAAAAAGAAGGTATCGTATCGAATAAATTATTCATTTTTAAATTGACTATACGACTCATATTTGTGGCTCGAAATACTTTCCTCCGTTCAGAGACGTTCATCTCAAGATACATTGAAGTATCAATACTTTCTATTCGATACCGTGTCCCTGTACATGTATAAAATAATTTCGATGTTTCACATCTACCAGGCGTCCTGAGCGACGGCTTACTTTTTTTATTAATTTAACTTCAACAAGCTGCGTTCACATGAAGCAACACTAGTTAAAAAAATCGAAGCATTATTACGATATTAGGCACACAGATACCATAGTTGCATTGCTAAATAAATTCTAAAAGCTCGAACGATCCTTTCTCGGCGTTCTCTTAAGCTTTAGCATCAGTCAAAGCAATGAAATTGCGTAACCTCTCCCTTTCAATTTCGATGTCATCCGCATCGATATCATTGTGCTCTTCTCCGAAATTACACTTGTATTTTGGGTTCAGTAAATTACTTGGTGTGAGAAAAGAGTACTTGACATCCAACTCGTATAGTTGCTGAAATCTGGTCTCGATTTCTTGTATAATTCTATCCACCGATTCGAACATTTCTTGCCTTAACCGATTTTCATAAGTTAAACCAGCATCAGCAGCGTTTCCGCCAGCCATATTTACGTTTACATTTAACGATTCCAAAGCATGAATTTTCATAGCACATTGGTGCACGTTAAGTCCTTTTGTCTGAAGATATAATTGTGCATCATTTATTTCGCGGAGAATTCGACTCCATAGTCCAAGAAAGACTAAAGATGATGGCGGCTGGAGAGCAGTAAGCAATAAACCAGCACCTGATATTGTCGATGCATTTTCCGCTATGTTTCCTAAAAGTGATTCCAACACTTCAAGTATCTCACTGTAGTGGCTCTTCATGACAGCTACGGCTACATATCTAGATCTACATCGGCAGCGCAGCAGGGCGATGCTCGGCACCGATGATTGGGACGAGTTCACGTCGCTGCTCTGCCCAAGCGGCACAAACCTCGAGCGTATGCTGCGCCGTGTCCTCGTCGCAATCGCAGTGGTGGCAGGACGGTGTACTCTCTCTCCTAACTGCCGTGTGCAGGTATTTGGTGAAGCTATCATGCCCCGTCAACATCTGCACCAGTCGGAAGGAGAGCATCCCGTGCCGCCGTTTTAGCCACTGCATCAGCGCCGGCTGGAAGGCTTCCACAGTCCGCACACCGAGCCGAGGTCTCTCCAGCTGGACTGCCCTACGGGCAATGACGTCTCGGCGGGCGTCGACGCGCCAGGCGGTGAGCGCCCTCAACGAGACCACACTGCCCTCCGCTCGCACCCCCACACCCGCCTATACAAACCGGCGAGCATTTGCCGCCTCCAGGTCCCACGGGGGATTCCCGGCCAACAGGCACGCTACCTCTGTCGACACTGTGCGGTATCCGCGTATGGGCCTGATCGCCATGGCCCTCTGTGGTCGCCACAGAAGAGCCCTGAGTCAGGCAGCCAGGGACCCCGCCCACACCGGTGCGCCGTATGGAGCCATCAACCGGATGACCCCCGCGTACAGCCGTCGACACGTAACACTCGGTCCGCCCACATTCGGCATAAGCCAGGTTAGGGCGGACGCCGCGCCGACGAGATGTAGAGCGAGACTCCGGCAATGCTCCCGGAACCACCATGTCTGGCGGCCCTGGCGGATCTAGACTAGAACTAGGAAGCGGGGGGCAGCCGATTTTGTTTATATTAGCTGTGAGACTTATAATAAAAAAGCAGCGCGGCAGACGAAGAAGTTACTGGTACAAATTCATGGCAATCATGAGCGCCGTCGGCCCTTGGTTGTGTTTAGACGTATACGCATGGTGTGAATTTTATTTCTTTGTCTAATATTAAAACCTAACATCGATGTTGGACTTTCGAAAATGACATCGATGTATTTCTAACATTCGGTTTTCGATAAACATCGAACATCGATGTTGAGCTTTCGATGTTTTACTAACATCGATCATTCCTAAATTGACCTATTAAAACATAGACCAAGGTCGCGCGACTCCGGCGCATCATAAAAGAAGAAAGGGGTGCGGGACGCGAGCGGGTGAGGTGCACCGAACTCCGAGGTGTTATGCCTGAAATTATTTTGTTTTACCTACCTATTATTGCGATTTAATACGAATGTTATGTCGTAGGCATGTTGGGAACAATACCGTTGCATGTCAGAGAAACTTAAGAATATCTAATTATCAGATTTTTTTTCTAAATGTATTATGTTTTTAGTTAGGTATGTGGGGATATTAAGAATAACTAACTGAGTACATAGGTACGTTGCAGGAAAACAGCCAATTAGATTCCACGGTGTATAAATACAGGGTGTATCAGGTTATGGGGCAACTGGTCAAATAGGAGTTAGGCAATGGTGGTAGGACCCCATAAAAAAAAATTGAAGGAAAAATAACGATTCGTTAATGAATTAGAGACATGTAAAGTTTTTAATTTTATCATCGCTTTTTCGTGTAAATCTGATTGAAATGTATAAAGTCAGCGATACTTAATGTGTAACATATTCGTACTTTGTTAAATGTTCATTAGAAATTCAATAAATCAATGATTACGTTTGCATAAGCAAGACAAACTTCGCCTTAAAATCAGCTGGGACGAAGAGGCGTGGCCATAGCTATTGAAAGAAATACCGACACAGAGGTGTATTAAGAAAAAGGGAAATAAATTAAATAATTACCTATATCTTGTAGGCAAAATAAAACAATAAAACCGAAACTGTAATTTTTTAACGAAAATGAATTTAGTCTCTGTATACATGTAGGCATGTGGGCAAGCCCACGAACAAGGTCAAAAGAGCCGCCCGATGACGTTCGCTCGCTTAGGGCCTGTCCGCACTGCGGCACTTCACAATGAGTTTTTTTTTTTATTCTCGCGTTTTATATTCCGCGATCGAAATTGCACTTAGTACGCACTGTGAATAAATTTCGTACGATTTTTGATAGTTTAATTCGGTTCTCAGCTGAGACGCAAGATGGACGATCATCATCATCATTGCAGCCCATATACATCTCACTGTTGGTTTCGCCCCTCCTCCATACTGGGAGGGAATTTGACCTACTATACCATGCTGGTCAGACATGTTGGCATAGGGTTTCATTTCGAGTTTTCCTTCTCTTGCACTGATGTTGTGTGCATATTATATCCCATAGTCATCTTTTACGACATCCACAGACAAGATAGGGATTGGTGAATTGTATTTTTACTCCGCCACCACACGGAAACAAGATGGACAACTGAACTAAAATTTTAATTAATCCAATACTAAGGCGGCGTAACAGACGTATTAAAAGATGTCATGACATTGAATTACTCACTTATAGCATCGAGACCCATGAAAGGTTTTTTTTGTGGCACGACTGAGTAAAACGTGTGAATTTTATTCCGTAGTGCGGACATAGCCATGCTTAATACACACTATACAGAATATTCGCGCGAATATAAATCGTATTGCACCGCGTTTATTTTGCATTAAATCAGACTTTTTTTCCCGCGCGAATAATTTACCGCCGGTGCGGATACTTCCATAAGATTCAATATGTTAAAGAATTGCGAACAAAAATCCGCACGGTGAAATATCGCCCGGGCTGGGCGTGATTTGTTACGCTGATGACACGCTCGTCACAACTCGCGGTGGGACGCTAGAAGAGGCGGCAAGCCTGGTGACTCTACGCACCGAAGAGATTGTCAGGGGTTGGGTTTGAGGATCGCCCTGGACAAGATGGAGGCCCTCTTGTTCCGTGGTCGCCGCATGAGCCCTCCCATCGGCGTCTCGATCACTGTCCATTTGGTTGATATCAGCATCCGGGCCCATATGAGGTTTTGATGCCTGGTGCTCGACGAGCAATTGTAGTTCCAGGAGCATTTCCCCAGGCTCGCTCCAGGGCTTGTCGGCGAGGCGTCCGCCCTATCGTCCGACTCAGGGTTCTTCTGTGGCAACCACAGAGGGCCATGGCGGTCAGGGCCATACGCGGATACCGCGTATGGCCCTGACCGCCATGTGGCGTACGGTGGCGACGGAGGCAGCGTGCCTGTTGGCCGTGAAGTGGGACCTGGAGGCAGAAATGCTCGCCAGTTTGTATCGGTGGGTGTCGGGGGTGCTGATGCAGTGGTTGGAACGGTGGTATGGGGTGCTCTCCATTCGACTGGTGCAGGTGTTGACGGGGCATGGATGCTTCGCCAAATCCCTGCACAAGGTCATTAGGAGGGAGAGTACACCGTCCTGCCACCACTGCGATTGCGACGAGGACCTGGCGCAGCATACGCTCGAGGTCTGTGACGCTTGGGCAGAGCAGCGCCGTGAAGTCGTCGCAATCATCAGTGCCGACCTGACGCTGCCAACTATCGCCAGGGTGATGGTCGGCACCGTCAGGAACTGGGACGCGGTCGCCACCTTCTGCGAGACAGTAGTCTTGCGGAAGGAGGAGCGGATCGCCTGCGCGAGGCGCGCAGCCTCGATGAGGCGATCCGCTACCGGCGACTGGGGTGGCGTAGACGCGAATACCTGGGCCTCATGCCGCCTTAGCCGAGGCCGCAGGTAACCTGACCGGGGATAGTACGTCACCCGCTGAGAGGCCGACCGCGTGAGGAATGACCGACGTTCTCCCCGAGGAGGGGATGTCGGTTGATGAGAGGATACCCCAAATAGGGGATATTCTGTCGGGTCGACCACTGACGTCAAGTCACCCTGCTCCGGTGGTCGGCCCAACGACGAGGGCGACGTGCATCGTGGGTGGGTTGTTGGTGTGCGTGCTTACGCCCCTTTGTCGCCTCGGACGGAGTGGTGTGAGGAGCGCGCCGACTACAACAACCCACCTCCAAAAAAAAAAATGGTGAAATATGTGTATAAGGGCCTGTCCCCCTTATTGCCTATGCAAGATATAGGTTTTTAAAATTGAATTATTCGTTTTTATTTAATTATTTTAGTTCGACTCGGATGTCCGGTCTAAACTCACGGCTGGCGTTATTATCTCCTTACGACTTTTTCGCGTATTAAAAGTCCGCGATTTAAATATGGCTTTTTCCCGGTTCGGTGTGTTGGTGCGATGTGCGGTATTAAAAATGTGTGAATTGTAGTGAAGCAATTGTTAATTTCGGAATGTTAATACCTATTACCTATCTGGATTACTCCGTTTATCGATATGGGATATTTACCTTTATGGCAACTTTCACGAAAAAGGTTTTTATTAAAAAAATTATTAAAAAAATCTTTTTATTAAAAATAGGTAGATATCTAGCTTCTATTTTATTTTTAAGTTAATAATCTTTGTATTGTAGGAGACTTCACAAATAGAATTAACGGACAGAAATTACATCCAAACTCAGTACAACAATTTATTGATCGCACATGTTGTCCTGCGTGAGATTCGAACCCGTGACACTGGCACGGTAGGACGGTATCTTAAACACTACCTCATCTGTGCAGTCAAATTCAATAGTACTTATTTTACTTTTTACCTACAAGAGTTTATTATAAACCAAACAAACCTAACACACCGATATTATTTAGGTATGAAGGCGGGCGATGACCTACACGCCTACGTAACATCAACACCTCACATTTAAGGCGTAGACTCTTTGACACAAATTTTTGAAATCACAAACTATAAAACAAAATAGTTACTATTTTGTTTTATAGTTTTTTGTAAAATATACATTCTCATTACGATCTGTGATCGTTAAACTACAACATACTCGAACAGTTGCTCCATAACCTGATACACCCTGTATATATTAGGATGTCCCAGAAAAATTAAAGTTTTATTTTTACAATGCATACCCTCTAATTTTGTTTGAATGATGCCAAAACACTTTTAAATAAAATTTCACGTAAATTGAATCACGGCAACCCGTGCCGACTTGCATCGAAACTTGTCAGAACTTGCATAGTACGGTGCGCACGCACTAAGTGTTATGTGCTTGTTATATCGTGTTTGTTTTTATTAGTGAATGCATTGTTTTTATTGTGTCAACATGTCTGTGGAGTTACGCAGTTCTAATAAGGAAATATTTTTGGTCGGGAATATAAAACATCAAATTACAGGTTCTAAACTGCCCTCTAATGGACAAGTGCTGGCGGTTTTATTTTGTAATATTCGCAAAGTCAATTTAAGTGTCAATGAAAGTGCAAATCTTACTATTCGTGAGTGCATTATTTATTCGAAAAAGGCACGTATACTGACTAAATCTTTACCTAACTGTGTTAAGAAACTTGTAGCCTTATACCAAGATTGGAGAAAATTGCAAAAAGATGCAAACAAAACTCAAGATGTGTTTGAGCAGCGTCGACAAGAGTTTGTTACAAATATAAAAATTTGTTTGATATTGCACATGCCGATGCGCTTCAATTAATAAAGATAGATGAGGATAAGATTTTCTTACAAAAGCAGAGAGAGCCAGGACATCCCGGTCACTTAGCTGGAGTGGACAAAAAATTGACAGAAAAGGAGGAAAAGGCGATTCTTAGAAATATCCAGGAGCAAAAGCGGCTGGCCACTTATTTGGCACCCATTACACCCTCTACGTCTTCTCATGAGCCATTACAAGAAACTTCATCTTCTGAAGTAACGGACTTACAAGAAGATTTGTCCATTCCAATTGAGAGGAAACAGCCCGATACTATTAAAACTTCTATGAAGAAAAATTTCGTTACTCCGAAACTGGTGGCGTCATTAGACAGGTGTCAGTTAAGTGTGAGAGATTCTGTTTTTATTATTGAAGCAACTATTGAAGCACTTGGCCTACTAAAAGCTGTATTCGAGGCCAAAATCAGCCAAGTCATTACAAGTCCCAATATACCTTTATTTAAAAATTTTCGATCAAATTGGAAAAATATCAATGTAGAAAAGATACAAAGCCACAAAGAAATACTATTACGCCTGAATGATTCCGAAATTTTAATAACATTTGGAGTATTACAGAACAGAATTGACCAAAGAAATTGTAAGAGATGACTATCGAGAGTTAATAGAGCTCTGCATAATATTTCTTGGCGGCGATACAGTTAATAAATTTAAAATTCGACCTCCAGGCGCCATGCATCAAGCAAGATGGACGGCGAGAGCTATTTATTCATTAAAAATATCGTTATTTAGCTCTCAATTCAAAATGTCAAATAAGGACAAAACAGCTCTATTAGAAGTCTGCCTGTTTATCGCGACATGCTATGTCAAGCCTTGGCTGCAATGCACTTTAGCGGTAAAAGCGCCCTACCAGGACCTGTGCTTTTTGAAGGCTGTGAAGGCTTACGAAATAGTCGACAAAACTATATCAAAAGCGGCTATAGAGGAGTTTTGCTAGCATTTGTGGTATTTGGCAGACGAAGTGTCTATCTTGTCTCTATTTGACGATGATATTAATCAAGAAAGTAAGGTGAAAATAGTTGCTAATTTGGCCAAAGAAAATCCATCGATCCACAATAAACGCTACATTCCATCGAGAGAAGAACTTAGCGGGCCTCTTTTTGAAAAAAACATCGATGACTTTGTCTCCATAAACAGCAGACCTTTTTTCAGGCGACTCAAAATCGATGACAGTTTTCTCATGGATGTCCTACTTTGTGGCCTGTTAATGCTTCATTTCAACACGCTAAAATGAAAGTGCAGTTACTGAAAGAAGTTAATGATATGGCTGAAAGAGCTGTTAAGTTGATGCAAGACTTTCGAGGCTTAATCACAGTGGACGAAGAACAAAAACAATATTTATTACGTTGCGTACAAGAACACAGAAAGGTATATCATATAAAGTTAAAATATTCACCTATAGTTTCCATACAAACTTTTATATTCATAGTTAGACATCAAGTCAGCACGGGTTATCGCTATCTGATTTCAATAATATTTATTATTTCAAATATTAAGGTCAAATGGAACAAAATAAGAGGGTATGCGTGTCTCAATCAGTAAAAAAAATTTTGCCCTTAGTCTGGGACACCCTAATATATATATATTATCATTATGACTTAATTAAAAATAATATTATCAATAAATAATTTATTTAATGCTGACAGTTATCAGTATGGTTAGGTTAGGTATGTCATAACCTCACAACTGATTTATTTGTTTTATCATGTGGAAAGTACAAGTTGCAAACAACAACTTGTGAGATATAATACGTACATTTTCCTCCTTCTAGAGTCAGAACATTCTCAATTCTCATTTTATACTCACATTTGAACATTAGTGAAAGCTAACGCTAAAATTTTGATGACTGTCTTTTTGAATGAATCTAAAGGTACTTTTTTTCCTTTGTTAAAGTCAATAAAATCACCATATCATTATCATTTATTTTGTATATTTGATTTTTGAGTTAGCTTGGAACTAATCTAACCGGATCGGAAGGCGGCCACAAATTAAAAAGATCGTGCAAGAAGCTCCATGGGCTCCTCATTTTTAAAATTGTATCTTTTAAATTAAATTCTAGGTATATTGTATACGTGGTACACATAGTCGGCAGTCGTTTGTCTACAGCTGTGGGCCGGTCCGTCCGGAGTAGTAGCACGCTCTTGCACAAAATCGACTTCGCAGTACTAGCAATTTGTTCGTTCGGTGAGCGAGAGCTGAAAGTCCAACTTTCTGAGGGTTGGTTTGCATGCAATGGGTTTTGGTGAAGATTTTAGTATCATCGAACCTCAATGCGCGTATTCACACTTCCTTCACAATATCACGGTAAGCAGTTGCTTAACAAAGGTGGATGAGCGTCAGCCATCCACTTCAACCGGGGTGATGAAAGGGCGGCGTGCGGCCCTATAACCCACCGTAATCCCTCCACTTCGCTATTGGGGCGACCACCGGTACCGAGTTCCTTCCGTCCGTAGCCAATCTGGCAAGATACTCTCAGCGTATATTTTATCCCGGTATGCCTACAGGAACGGGTACTACGCGGGTAAGGCGACTGAAACCGGCGGGTTGCTAGTATATCATAATTATCAAATGCTTTCTTAAACATTATTTCTAAGAATTTGTTGATAGGTGATGCTTACAAATGGGTGACAAGGTTATCAACTGTTACTGATAATTATATTGGTAATTGCTCTTATAACAACTTTACAGCATTGAAAAATGGTCAAAAGGTTGGTTACTATAGTTCATCTAATCTAAGAAGTGCATTTTGACGTTTCGCATTTTTTTATACACAATAACTTTGGCCAAACGTATACACATGATCGCAAACAATAAATCTTAAATTTTAAAGAACTATTAAGTTTATTTAATTTATATAATTAACGTTGAGGGTAACTTTCTTGTACAATAATCTAATGTTGAAGCTCGTAAAACCAATTTAAAATAGAAGCAACATGTAAAACAGTAGTTGTTATTAACGATGTTACAATATCACGTCATGACGTTCTAAACAGTAGTGCTTGACCACTTCCAATTCACGAACATCCAAAAAATCGGTAAAAATATTAGAATAAATAATTAATCGAATAGACTAAATTCTCAAAATATTCGTATTGAAACAAAACCGTGATTCTACATTGTCCTTCAATGGCTGAATTGTAAATTGTATTGTTTGCGACGACGATACTTCAAGTAATAGTAGTGAACCTGAATAAATAACTATTTTCGAATCCAGTTTTTGTTTTTGCTTAACCCAATCCTACGAAAAATGATGAATAGATTTTATGCTAAAATAATTAAATTTATTTAGTATTAATTTAGCATTTAATTTATCCATTTCGTTTTTGTGAAAAGAAAAATAAACCGATTATTAAATAAAGAGAATCAATATCGATTTCTCACTAAAATCGGATGTTTTCGATAGCGATTATTTGGTTTACATACCTAGACAACTTACTCTGACATCTGTCAAAATGCACTTCTTAGATTAGATAGACTATAATGGACTGCTATTGGTAACGATATAATTTGCTAGTATTGCTCAAATGATAATCTACTAAGTCGACAGATGCACAGATGGCGTAATGGTTAAGATGACCTAACGTGCCAGTGTCGTGGGTTCAAATCCCACGCAGGACAACACTTAGAGCGATCCACAAATTGTTGTTCTGAGTCTGGATGTAATTTTTGTATCCATTAGTTATATGTTTGTAAGGTCCCCTGCAACACAAGGATTATTTCCTTAGTGCAGGTGTTGTCTTTAAAAAATAAAATTATAGAAAAAAGATGGCGTGCGGCAGCTCAATTAGAATGCTTAACGACATCTTTCTCAGGGTGTGGCATATACTGTTGTAACCACGAATTCTCGATGCGAAACTAACTTAAAAGTAACGTCATTCTAATTATCTTCGTGGTTCGAGGTCGTCAACGAACGGCACAGACCGAGGCACTTTTGATCAATGCCGTTTATCGACATGTTTGCGGGTCGCCTGGCACGGCTCACAGCGAGCAACCCCGATATTGATTTTCCGAGCGTGCGCCCGAAGGTCATCCATCCATCCATCAGCCCGTAGACGTACACTGTTGGAAATATGCCTTCTCCTCCTCAATGCCACTCGGAACTGTCCTGCGCCACTTGCATGCAATGGTTCCCTGCAACTTTCAAGATATCGTCAGTTCGCCTAGTAAAAGGTCGTTCTGCGCTGCGTCGTCCGATTCGTGGTCCACACTCGACAACCTTTCTTCCCCAATGGTTATCGGTTCGACGATGTGGCTTATCCATTGCCATTTTAACCTGATAGATAACACAATTTTATTTCAAGATTGTTATTCTTTGTGTGAATAATATCAACGTAAAAGGATACGAGATGACTACTCACGGATCTTATACAGCGTACTAGTCTGGAATAACGAGGACCACTAGATCCTGTCAGGGAGTTGGTCTCCTCCTTTGCGCTTGAATGGTTTAGTATGTGAAGTTTTTTACACACAATGAGGAAGCTATTCAAAATTAAAAATCAAAATACATTACAAATAATTTATTTGTCAGAATATTGTAGTATACAATATCACTTACTTAAATTACTTAAAAATAATACAAATACTCTACTGTTGCCGGTATACAAATGTTGCACAATCTATGAAAAAAAAATGTTTAATTACATATATTACAAATAATAGGATAGCAATCAAACAAAAAAAAAACAAATATAATGTCATAAGTTGGAATAATATAGACGAAAATTAAGTTCAAAATAATATTATATACACACTAGCTGACGTTGTTCTGTTCAGATACACAAAAAATTTCATCAACATCAGTCCAGCCGTTTAGGAGGAGTTCAGTAACACACACGTACACAAGAAATATAAAGATAATACGATTATTATAAATAAAATTGAAAATTTTGAACATGAGACCTAAAATAACACAATAAAAAAGTATTACGTTCTCTTCAACAGGAATTATCAATTAATTGTTATTTAACGACTATACTGGCACACGTGAAGCACTTAATCGCGTAATCATACGCCATTACATTAATTACATTTTGGAAAAGAGCTGATACTCTTACACCGCTGGATCTATATGAACTAAACATAGTTAAGAGCAAGGAAACTGGCTTTCAAATGAAGAAACTACATCGAAATCAGTTCTTCCGTTTAAGAGCGACGATGCCATAGATAGACACGTAGACGGACAGACAGACATGGACGTTAAACTTATAACACCCCTTCTTTTGCGACGAGGGTTAAAAATGTATAAAAACTAGTTTACAAGCGAAAAATATTGCTATACTTGGGACTCGGTGATATCAACTGGACCAGAGAGTTCTGAAGTGTCAAGTCGCGGAGGAATACCGAATTTTCTTTAAAATATCCGTAGCAGCAGTTTCAGATGTAAGACACAAATTAATTATAGTTTCTAAGCTTTTAGCAGATGAACGTAGCAGAGGTTTATCATTTACTTTAAGGGAATTTACAAACGCATTAATTTTATTAGAAGAATTATCATCTAGAATCTCCTCAAGTTTTTTTTTTATTTATACTTTTGGGTCCTGCTCTTAAAATTTTTAGACCTCGGTGATAATATTTCAGGTTCATTAGTAACATTTAGGTTAAACTGAGCACTAATAAGAGTGCCACAAAGCCAATCAGCATGTTTTTTTTTTAAATATGGCTCGTTTCCCCTACAGCGCTTTAACAAGTCATAGCTTTTGCTAAGAAATGCTGCAAGGACTCCTTTAAACTCTTCATTGGAACGTGTTAAATGGTAATTAGGGCCAAAGTAATCAGACACGATTCGTATCCGCTCTGCTGGTGGTAAATCTCTTGCGCTTCCTTTAAAGAGTTTGAAAGCATCTAAGCGAGTTAGAACTTTTATACTGGCATCTGAAGAAACGGTCACACAGTCATTTCCTCGTGTATTTACAAACACCCCCGGAGGTTGAAGAGTGCTGGTTGTGGCGCTATCCACAACTTCACAAAATGCCACTTGCTGACCAGCATGAGGGTTGGCGCCCTCGTGCTCTTCTCGCATTAAGTCCTCTGGTCGGAGCCTAGGCGGACATCCCCCAGCAGGTCGGGTCAGGGCCTGCTGAGGCAAAGGGGCATCATGAGTCTGGAACGGCTCCATGATGCCTCACCCCCGTTTCTCCTTGCTACATGTCCTGGCATGGGGTTTTAGCATTTGCCTAACGAGGGTAGACTCCTTTCCATGCCACATGTGCAATTCATCGAAAATCATGGTACCGGTACTATACAGGGTGGAAGGGGACCGCTCCCGAAAACAAAGACAGGTGATAGTACTAGTCCTACTTGTGATGATAGGCTAGAAAAAAAAATCGATTTGGACAAATTTTTTTTATTTTTGTCACAAAGGTTTTTTAGTTTTGTTCACACTCCATCGTATTAGGACACTCCCATGTAACGATAATTTCATAAAAAATACGTCACTTTACTCAGATGAGAAAAAAGGCAATCTATACAAAACTTAATATCATATGGTCTAGAGATCAGTCGCCGTGCGCCCTACGTCACTGTGTAGTAGTGGTGAGTAGCACGTCAAAGAGGCAGTACATTTGTCGCGTCAAAGACGTCAAAATGTAAGAGCGGCTCGGCATTTCAAAATGTATCGCTTCAAATTTTCTGTCGCGGTAGTCGCAAGCGAGAACTACGGGACACGCTTCAAAACTCTAGAGAGTGAGTGTGAGAGAACGCGTCGAGCCTCGTCGTAGTCGTATGCGTCACTTCAGTACTGCGTCTACTCTTTCACCTAATTTATATGTACTAGAATGAGATGGCATTACTAAGTTTCTGCGGAAACGTGAACGTCGTGAACATCAATATTGAGCTTTAGGTTAATACAAATAGAGTTTCAAATGGCACGGAATAGTGTGATTTTAATTTGCCATCGCCTCGTTTGAAGCAGGATAGTACATTGTACTGGCTTAGTACAAAAAGAGCTTACTCTTACAAACTCTCATTCATGTCGCGTCCTAATCCTCATTGGCCTCGCCTCATTTGAAGTGCGACAATGTACTGGCTCACTACAAAAAGAGGCTCCTCATACAAACTCTTTTTTATGTCATGTCCTACCCAACACTACTCTGTGTAGGCACTTAACGCTCGCGATTTTGTGACACTGTAACTATAGGTGTAGGTATAGTCAATTACATGTCCTTGATTAAGTGCTAACTTGCCTTTACATTTCTGCTTGCATTTAATTTTAACGGCAATAATAGATAATACATAATAATACATTTGAAAAGTAATAGAATAAAACGCGTTTGCAAGAGTGTGTACAACCCTCTTGCAAACTTGCTTCCATGTTTGTAAATCAATACTGATTAATGTAATCAGTTCTAATAACAATAAAATTTACTATTTATTAAAAAATACCTAACGCTTAATCAAGGACATGTAACTATGTTATTAATGAATAATACTACCATGACTATACATACACCTTAGGTACCTACAGTGTCACAAAATCGCGGGCGTTTCAGTGACGTAGGGCGCACGGTGACTGACCTCTAGACCATATGATATTATGTTTTGTATACATTGCGTTTTTTCTCATCTGAGTAAAGTGACGTATTTTTTATGAAATTATGGTTACATGGGAGTGTCCTAATACGATGTAGGGTGAAAAAAACTAAAAAGCCTTTATGACAAAAAAAATTTTTTTTCCTCCAAATCGATTTTTTTCTAGCCTATCACCACAAGTAGGACTAGTACTATCACCTGTCTTTGTTTTCGGGAGCGGTCCTCTTACACCCTGTATATGATATCAGATACAATAAGACCAGATACCACAAGCAACACCCGATCATCAGTTAACTACTAGAGGAGCTATCGCTCACTACAACCACATTAGAGGGAAGGGAGCGATCGGCCCCATGTAGCTACCACAGACAATTATTCAGCGAGAATGACTAAACCATAAGCTGCAAATAAAATGTTAAAAAGATCAAAACCTAAATTTATGAGGCAAAACACGCTACGCTGTACAATCACAAGAGTAACGACAAAAATAAACTGCGAGTTCATACGACAAATTAGAAGCGCCATAAAGCTGCAAAAATAACAATACTCTGAATGCTTGAATGAGGAGCTGCTCATAACCGTTTTGTATTATCATTTAAATAAACCCATCTCTCAATAAGCAATACCTTGATATTAACTTTATGAAATTATTTCATAACAAAGCGCCCTTTATCGGTGATGATTGTAAAAAAACATCGGTGTGTAAAGTTGTATTAGGTAGTTACGTAATAACTGTTTTAATATAAACTCTTACTATAATAATGTCATAAATATACGAGATCAACATTTAAATAGTTGTTTGTAAAAATATAACCGCTATTTATTTGTCTATAATATTTAAGATTTTCCGTGTGGTGACGGTGTAAGAATACAATTCATCACCCCCTCTCTTGCCCGTGGCTTTCGTAAAAGACGACTAAGGGATTAATATGCATATAACATTTATGCAAGAGAAGGAAAAGTTGAAATGAATCCGTATACCAACGTCTGACCAGCGAGGTATAGTAGGTCAATTGCCCTCCTATAGTGAAGGAAGTTCGAGCCCAACAGTGGGTCGTATATGAGCTGTGATGATGATAAATATTTAAGACACCATTCTGATTCTTCTAATGAAAGACGTTTGATTTAGTGTTTAAATATTCAAATATACTACATAAATATAATCAAAATAAAATCTATTAGCGTTAATGTAATTACTCTGAACCAAATTTCATTCCTTTTGTACAATAAATATTTCATTTCCTACCCACATGTTCAAAACTATGTTAAAATAATAATGATTTGCGAAAAATCAACAAGTTATATTAGACGCATTTATCTTTATTGTTAAGTTGTATTTCAATAATTGTTTAATATATACTACTAATAGATACTTTCATTCGTTTGTATTAAAAAAGTAGTTGTAGGTATTAAGACTAGATTATTCTATTGTGACGTAGAAGGTATACCTAAAAACGTTGTAAAATTGGAATATCGTTCAGTTCTGTTCTTCGAGAGCAATTCAAAGTAAACCAAGGGATTTTCTGTGTGGAGTAAAACAAAAATATAAATTGTATATATACAAGGAATTAAAATGCAAATCTAGGTCTCGAACTGGATTATTCAAGTGATTTATTCAGAAAACAACCCTCGGAAACGGTGAATCTAATATGTTCTAAAGTGGTGACCTCGAACGAATACTAGAGGAAGAAGCTTGAAGAAACTATACTACAGGTAACTGCTGCCTAGGGACACGAAAAAAGTATCGATACTTTTAGGTATCGAGTACTTTTCTTTCGATACCGATACTTTGCGTTCGATACTTTTACTCAATGAGTACTATTAGGCAGGTATCGTATCGAATAAATAGTAGAAATTATCCATGTTAAACTTGACCTTACGGCTCATGTTTATGGTGACGCCAACTAGTTCAAACGTAATGAAGCTTCTAAAAATGTGGCTCGAAATATTTTAATCAGTTCACAGACGGTCAAAATCCTAAAAAAAAGCTCACCCAACATAGATTCTAGGAAAAGCACTCAGTACTCGATACTTTGAAGTGTCGATACATTCATGAGTACGATACTTTTTCTTCGATACTACCCATGAGTACACTATCGATACGTACACTTCGATATCGTGTCTCTACTCTTGCCCGGTTGAACTGAACGAACATAAGCGCAAGAAGTCTTTATCCGGCTATAATGAACACAGAACAGGACCATGACACTCTTTGGAATAAAAGCAGGCCTGTGTAAGAAAGGTAGTCTCATTCTCAAAATCCGCATACCACTTTTCTAGTGCGACGAACATTGGTTTTGATTCAACAGCTTTGAAGGAACGACACACAACCTCGAGAAAATTCAGGGTGTCCGCGGGGCGGTGCCACTGACCCGATAGTTCGGTTACATTAGCTGTCAAGATACAATACATCCCACCAGTGTGGGGCTGCGACCAACGGGTCAGTCACCTCATGGGACGCTGGTCGTTCGGAGCGAGGCCTCCTCCTGGGTCACCGGGGTGTCTCACCTCGCTCGAACAGACCGCCTCTGGGATGTCAAAATCGGTCGCTGCCCACATATTCCACTGCATCGGCAACAAGCCAATTTGAAGGCTGTAGGTCAAACATGAAGATGCCCCACCAGGTTTGGTGGTGCCGACTGCAGCCGCGGTTGGGAGCAACTAGCTCGATACCGCTTTCGTCACCTTGGGTTCGAGCCATCACCGTGAGGAAGACGAAGACGTTCCGACGACGTTTATGTTCAGTCGTTGCTAAGCCGTTTAAAGTGGTTTATAAAGAAGTTTTGTTTTTCCTTGAAGACTTGTTATATTACTCATTAAAATATATATCTTCAATAAAATTATATTTCAATAATTGTTTTACGATACTTTAATTCGTTTGTATTAAAAGTAGTTGTAGCTATTAAGACTAGATTATTCTATTGTTAGGTAGAAGGTATAAAAACGTTGTAAAATTGAAATATCGCTCAGTTCTATTCTCCTAGAGCAAATCAAAATAAATCAAGGGATTTTCGGGGTGTATTTTATTATGGACTGCCGAATTTCCTACCGACATGCGACATGTAACATATGCCATGTTCGACGTGACGAGGGGTCGTAGAATAAACATTTATTGTATATACACAAGGAAATCACTAAACAAGTGATTTATTAAAAAAAAAACAACCTCACTGGCACAGAGAATCCAATATCTTCTAAAGTGGAGGCCCTGAACGAATACTAGAGGAATAAGCTTGAAGGAACTAACACGGGTAACTTCTGCCCGGCTAAACTGGCAAACATAAACGGAAGAAAAACCTTTCGCCGCCTGTAATGAACACAGAACAGACAATGTCACCCCTTGGAAGGAAAGCAAGCCTGTAAGTAGTTTGTCTATCAAAATCCGCATACTACTTTTCTAGTGTGGCCAACCTTGGTTTTGTTTCATCAGCTTCTAAGCAACGATACACAACCTTGAGAAGAGTCGCGGCCCGCACAACTCGAGCATTAGAATATCGAATATCCCATCAACCTATGGTACATCCAAAAGGGAAAGGTCAGTCTTCTACTGACCTTTCCTATCAAAGAGTGTCTTATCTCCTCATACGAAGAGTACAATTGCAAAAACTGCGCTCCGGGATGACGTTATGATGTCAAAATCTACTCGACTGCTACTAAATCTGACCAGAGAAAAATGCCTGTCTTAACGCTACACCTCATGTGGACCAATCACTTACCAACCATATATTCGGTTTATATTAGCCATCAGTGAATTGTCATAGCCAAGATGTCAAGCCAATTATGCTTATTAGTCCTACCATGATAACCAAAAAAATTTTTTGCAAGATAGTTAAAACAGTATTTCCTTTACATAACGATTTCTGGTGTTCACGCGAGTCTTACACATTATAAATAACACTACCTACATATTTTGTAAAATTTCGTTTATATTTGATTCAATTTCGAGCACTTTACAGCGTTCATGGTCACGGGCGGACTAGTATTTCCTTATTACAAACATCAAGTTTTAGATAATAATTTTTCGTCATTATCGAGTCAAATAATTTTCAGTGTCTTATCAAATATTAGTGTTGGTGCAATATTATGGGCGATTTTGATAACTACAAAACACATTTCGTATCTAGACACGCGGTAGCGTATAACCAAAATAACTTAAACCACGATGATTTTGCACCAAGCTATGTCACGGATCATCCTTTACAAAATGATACAAATGAGCCACAGCCATCGACATCGTCAGCTTTTTTTCCACCACTATTCCTTGATACACAGCCTTCGATGTCATTGAATCTGCAGCAAACAACTTCGCATCACGCAGAGATTGACACTGATGATACATTGGTCGATACTCAGGAAGTTTTTTCACGCGAAGTCGTACGTCCGCTACCAAAAGATGGTCTACAAAAATTAAACATCAACAGAAAACGACGCAGAACAGCTATTTTAACAGATACACCTGAAAAGGAAAATCTTCGAAAAGAACAAGAAATCTTCGAAAAGAACAAAAAATGCAAATAACAAAAAGACCAAAGGTGTAAACAAGAAGAAGAAAGTAAATAAAAAAGTATAGCAATTTTACAAGAGGTTAATAGTCATTCCAGCTCTGATAATGGATACTTTTGTTTGATTTGCTGCGAGAACTACAGTGACAGCGTTCCAGACGAAGGCGAAGGTTGGATGCAATGTAATCTTTGCAAAAACTGGGCCCATGAAAAATGTATTTCAAACAAAGGTTGTGTTTACTTTGTATGTAATAATTGTGATTCAGAAAATGATGAAATTGATTAAGATAATACGGAAATATCTACCAAAGCAATATTTCTTATAATAAGTAGTAAGAGTTAGAAGAACTTTTTTTGTTTAATGTTTATTTCAATTATTTTTGTTTTATAAGAGTTTAAATATCTATGCTTAATATTCTAAAATTTTAAGTGCTGATTTGTTTAATTTTGTTCTTCAACTGAGACTGATTATTAATTAGTGTTAAGATAGAAATTATCAATAAAACTTTATATTTTTCCTAAAAATATATTGTTATTTGATTAAGACTAATCTTATATCTTTAAATGAGCAATTCTTGTATATATATATTCAGGATCTCGGCAACGGCACCAACGATTTTGATGAAACTTGGCATACTAGAGGTTTCGGGTCCAAAAAATCGATCTAGCTAGGTTTTATTTATAGAAAATGTTGTTTTGTCCGTGTTTTTAGCAAAACAATACAATGACATTAAATTTTAAAAGAATATGAATTCAAATTTCATTGTCAACGTCATGAGTTACGATAGCTCAGTTGGGCAGTTGACCGGTTCTAATTTTGGTTTTTTTGGCATTCAAACAGCGTCGGTTCGAATCTCGGTGTTATTATTATTCTCTTTTCGTAATTTTTTATATATTTTTTAGTAATATATATCTAAATAAATTCGACAAAAATATTCCGAGCGTAGCTCGGTCAACCAGATATTTAAATTTAATTATACTTCAATGAAGAGAATATATCTTTTTCTATAATAATGATAACCGTATTTGTTATTTTTTGTTTTTTAAATAACAAATTTACTTTTGATTTCCATTAACTCATTTGTAGTTATTATTTCATGAAACCCTTAAAAATTAAGAATGAAATATTGGACCTTTTTGCCTCCTCGCTGTGCCTTTTTACCCCTACTATGGAGCAAAAACAGACAGATGACAATATCTAGATAAACGGTAAAAAGATATATTTCTATAATGAAGAATCAACCAAGAATTGAGCCAAACATAGTTCGATAATTGTTTGTTTCATGTGTTGTTTTGATGTAGTAGGTTTGGTTTTCACAATATAATTGATAAAAGTGAAATTGGACCTTTTTGTCCGGCCCTACCCTACTTCAGAAAAAGAAATGCATTAATCAAAATCAATTGAGTACATTCTGTATTAGCCTAGTTGGCAATACTTATAGCGTACGCGTCTCTGCCGGGGGAATTCCCGTGTGTCGCATCTAGAACTAGAGGCTACACGGACCGAACCGAGTAAACCTGTTCGCCAAGGGACGATCGTTGTTTATTCATGTAGTTGATTGCGTGTGCGAGTAATTAGGGTTATTATAATATTTATTAGCGAAATTATTTAAACTACACCGTATTGGAAATAAACGCCTTACAGAAATAATAAAGAGCTCTACTCGCTAAATGCGAGGGTAGGTAAGGTATCCTATTAGTCGAAAACAATACGAAATGAAATAATCGATATGATGGCAAAAAAAGTTCGAAATACCATTATCAATGAGATCAAGGAGGCCAACTACTTTAATGGTTTACCATTATGTTTGACTGCACTCCAGATGTAGGTATCTCATTCAGAACAAATGTGCTAGGTTATTTTATTGAAGTAGATGGAAACACTGGAGAATATCACACAGCGAATTCTAGAAAACTAGAAGCTGATGGTTTGGATATGCAATAATGACGTGGACAATCTTACGACAACGGATCTAATATAGCTGGCGTATACAAAGGCGTTCAATCCAGGGTTATGCAAGTGAACGAGCTGGCAGAGTATGTACCTTATCTGGCACACTCCTTAAATCTTGTGGGTATGCATTCAGCATCATCATGTCTAGAAGCAGTTAAGCTATTTGGGCTTATACAAAAATTTTATTGTTTCTTTGTTGGATCCATCGCGCGGTGGAAAATAATGCAAAAGTGTACTAAACCACACTTAAAAGGGAGTAATCAAACCAGATGGTCAGCTAAACACCAAGCTGTTACTGCTCTTTTAAATAATTTACCGGAAGTTGTCAAAGCTCTAGAAGAAATTGAAGAATCCTCTTCAGCCGCAGAATCGAAGTATGAAACTGGTAATTTACTACATGCGGTGATGGAATTCAAATTTATCCTCAACTTATCAATTTCGAATAACATTCTTCGAGAGATTAATAGAGTTAACGTTGAAATACAAAAAGAGGATATTATCATTTCGCGTTCTACGGTGATAATGCAAGGTCTTGTTAAGATCATACAAGGAATGAGAGAAAATCAATAGAACATTGGATCAAAGAAGCTGCAACTATATCAGAAAAGTTGAAAATCGAGCCAGTCCTTCAAAATAAACGAATTTCCAAAAAGGCAACACGACGAATTCTGTGAAGACGTATCAAGAGTTCTACACCCGAATGGACTATTTTCCAATGACATAAAAGTAGTATGTGACAAAATTTTAACAGAAATAGAAACAAGGGTAGAGAGCGCTAAGAGTCTGCATGAAAATTTCGCCTTCCTCAGTGGCCACGCGTTTTTAAATATATTCAACTGATGATCTGCAGAAAAATGGAGCCGATCTAGCACGAAAATATTCAAAAGACTTGAATGCAGTTGATTTTTGTCAGGAACTTACTGTATTCAAAGGCCTAGTAAAGGAAATTAATGAAAAATCAAGTGCATTCGACCTGTTACAACATCTGTGTAAGAATGACTTGCAAAAAGCGTTTCCTAATGTTAGTATAGCTTTAAGGTTATACTGCACATTACCGACGACATCTGCAAACTGTGAGCGAAGTTTCAGCAAACTGAAAATAATTAAAACCTATCTGCGTTCAACAATGAGTCAAGAACGTTTATCTGGCCTCGCGATTCTAGCCATTGAAAATAAAACTGCCTTTGAGACGGACTTTGATGAGCTAATCGATTCTTTCTCGGAAAAGAAAGCACGCCGTGTAAAGCTGTAGTACGATAAGAGAGAAAAAAATGATGAGGAAAATTTAAAAAATGTCTTGATTGTCTCTTGTCTTCTTATATGAATGCTATATTTAATTTGATGTCACACCAAAGAAAAAGTTATTAGCTAATCCATACTAATATTATAAATGCGAAAGTAAGGATGTCTGTTTGTTTGTAATGCTTTCACGCTTAAACCACCGAAGCGATTTCAAAAATTCTTTCACCAATGGAAAGCTATAATATCAGGGAGTAACATAGGCTATATTTTATCCCGGTATTCCCACAGGAACGGTAACTACGCCGCGAAACCGAAGCGAAGCGAGGGCGGGTTGCTAGTAGATAATAAAGAGTATTCTTTCGTTCACAAAAAATGCCACCTATTATAAGTTTTAATCAAACGCTCAAGAGAGGGGGCGCTATATCAAGTTCTTGCCCCGGTTCGAATAAATCGTAGATCCGTGGCAGAAGTTACGTAACCATCTTAAATTATCATTTTACTACGTACATACATATGTAAAGGAATACCCAAGAATCCTTTTAATTATTTTTAATTAAGGCGCGTATTTTTAATTGTCAATAAATAGCGATTGTTGCATCAGTTGAATCAACAGATGGCGTTAGCTGCCTAAGATTGTTAAAACAATATGGATGTAATTCTTTACTTTATGCGTCAGATTATGAGTGCTTGATTAAAAAAGCAATTAGTTTGATGTAAAAAGATCGACAAAGAAACTTTAAATGTCGTTTCTTTGTTTTACAGGTAATGTGGGTATTATTTTAGTTTATTGATGATTTGTGTTTAACCTATATAATATCTAAAAATAAAATCTTTGTTTTACAGACATTGTTTAATTTGTCGTCGTATATTTGTGAAAGGATAATAATAATGATTATAGACGAATTGTCTTATACATATATTGTACAATGAGTCCCTACAATAGAATTACTGGTGGGTGACACACTTACCCTACACCAAATTATTCCAACGCCACCCGATGGAAGCTGCTTATTCCATTCATTTGTATATTCTTTGTTTGAGTATAATGGTATACAACAAACCAATAGGTTACGTGAGACTATATTAGAGTATGTATGTCGTAACTGGGAAGATTTAAGTGTCTACATTAGCACTCCAAACGGGGATTCTTATTGCTTTGAAGAAGAATATCGAGCAAAGATGCTTTGTTCGACAAATTATGAAGCTGCTTCTGAATTAAAGGCTGCAGTAGATTTGCATAATATTAAGACCGATATTTTAGATTGCTGTCTGATGATACAGTATGTTTAAATATGTGTATCCAGTTTAATAGTGCAATGTTGGCTAGTATGGAGCAACCGGAAATTAAATGCGATAGACGAAATAAACTATCCACGGTATTTAAAAAACGAGCGAATGAACTACTTAAAAAGAACGAGGTTGATTCGTTACTAAATGCTGGCTTAGAAAATGTCATTACCATAAAAATAGGTGCATGTGTCATGTTGCGAAGAAACATAGATGTCAATAAGGGACTAGTCAACGGATCTATTGGAAAAATAGAGAAGGTACATCAACAATACGTCACAACTTCCACAATAGCAATAGCGCACCTAAAATTTGCATAAAATTTAAGCATAATTTAATTTACGTATTAGAACGAATCAAGACTAAGTTTCAAATATAAAATAACATATATGTTCATAGGGAAGAATTCCGTTTTTGCTTAGCATATGCTATTACTATAAATCACAAGGCCTTAGCCTTGATAGCGCTCTTCTCGACATAGGCTGCTCTATATTTAGTAAAGGCGAAGCTTACGTTGGACTCTCCAGAGTTAAGCATCTTATCAATTTTGATCCAAGTCAAATCAAGGCACAAGAGAGCTCAATTGTGGAGTACAACCGCCTGCGCACACTATACCGCCCCGACTTCGCCAAATTAAGTATAAGCAGAAAACGCGTAAAAAAATATTGGTTGCCTGTAAAGTCGGTATACGGGCGAAAGTTTTACGTGACAACGACTTTGAGTGGTAAAATAATTTTAATGTGAATATTCATTCGTATAGTAGGAAGAAGGATGAAATAATAGTAACAATTTAAAACATTTATTTATACAAAGAATTATATTTAAAACATTAATTTATACAAAGAATCTCGCACTGAATTTCATATTAACAAAATTTTATTTTTACCTTTACACATACATACGTATTTATATACAAATATACAATTTTTATGTCTGTCTCTCTCGCTCTTAGGCGGGCTAACCATGCCCGAGTGGAAGGGACGCGTGCCTCTCACTCGCTCTCATTGTGAGCGCATAACGTGAGCGGAGCGTAACGCAGTTTCTTGAAGTGTCACCCGGCAAACCAATTTATAAGACGTTGTCACGTCAAAAAAATCGGATACTGAATGGGCAACCCACTCGAATATTTCAAAGGTGCAAGAAAACATAGAAAATAACATAAAAAAAGACAGTATTACGCCGTAAACGCAGAAAAACACAGTAGATAACATAATCATTTGGTATTTATTTAATTATGAATAATTTCTACGTACTAATAATTTCTGTACAAAAAGTAATGATATCCCATCAAAAGATAAATGTGAAATGAGAGCCAAGTTCAATATTATGATACATGATCGTGGTTGTTGACTTCAACGACAAAAGAAGTGAGATCTAAATGGGTGCCAAGTTCAATGGTCACTTCTCAAATTGATTTATAACATAACATATTTTATAACAACTTGAAACACCACTTGAGGCCCGAGCCCAACAGTGGGACGAGTGTGGGCTGCAATGATGATGATGATGAAACACCATTTCGTCTTATAACTTAGGATAATATAATGAAGCCTAAGGGACCGGACACGTGTCTACGGTGCGGCACCGTTTACCGTATTACGGCACGGCACTGCCACCGGGAAAATGCACGGCGCCGGGCCACAGCATGACGCCGTGCAAGGCGCACTGCTCCTGCACAGTTTTGAAATGGCTGACAATTTAGATATCGACTATTTGATTTCACTAGTGGAAGCACGTCCCGTTCTTTGGAACAAGAAGATTATAAGAAAAAATAAAGTGTGTGTACAAAGTACGCATATCAAAAGTGAAACCCCTTTAACCATTATCCTTCATCCTCTATCCTTTATTATTATTTTTTTTTATTGCCAACGGTGGCAAACGAGCAAGCAGCACACCTGATGGTCAGTGAAACTGCTGCACATGGACCTTTGCAATACCAGGGGCACAGCCAGGCCGCTGCCTACCGTGAAGGAAATACTCTTCTTAAACCTCGTTTAAAGAAGGACATGTCATAGCGCTCGGGAGACACAGCAGCAGGTAGTTCATTCCAGAGCTTGCACGTACGTGGGAGAAATGATCGCTGGAAACGTACAGTTGAAGACCATAACGTTTCCAGGTGAAATGGATGAACCCTGCTGCGATGTCGAGTGGTACGTTGGTAGAATGGTGACGGTGGTACCAAGTCAAACAGTTCCTCGGAGCACTCCCCGTGAAAGAGTCGGTAGAGCACACAGAGTGACCCAAAGTCTCTCCGCTGCTCCAGCGACTCCAATCTGTCCGTAAGATTGGGATCCCCGACGATTCGAACAGCCCGTCTTTGCAGGGAGTCAAGTGGGTCTAGCTGATATTTGGGCGCACCTGCCCAGAGATGTGAGCAGTACTCCACATGAGGACGAACTTGTGCTTTGTATAGCACAAGACGCTGTCTTGGTGTGAAGTACCGCCTGGCTCTGTTCAGGACGCCCAACTTTTTGCTTGCCAATTTGGCTTTGTCCTCCAAATGACTCTCAAACTGGACTTTGCTCGATATTTTGACGCCGAGAATCCCAATACTCTCAGAAATTGGGAGAGTTACTCCTTGGAACTGAGGCGCCATGACAAACGGGTCCTTTATCTCATCCTCTCGCTGGCTGAATCGTATACATTAACGTGTTTGTGTCTCTATGGACTCGCTTTTTCGTTTCATCGAAATGCTTAATAATATTACAAATAAAATAGGCTAGCAATCAGACAAAAAAAGCAGCGTGTGTACAGGTTCGCAAGTCAGAAGTGAAACTTCTTTATCCTTTATCTCATTCTCTCGCTGGCTGAATCCTATACATTTACGTGTTTCTTTCTCTATGGACACGCTTTTTCGTTTCATCGAGTTTGAAATCACAACGATTCTAAAGAAGTTTCACTTCAAAAATTGAAAACAGAAGCATGGAAAGATGTCTGCCGAAATATTTTTTTTTGTCTTTCGACGAGTGTGTATTGGAAAAGACGATTACTGTCATGTGCCGGTGCGGTGCACCGTACACGGCGCCGTTACAAGGTAGCCGACGCTGCACCGTAGACATGTGTCCGGTCCCTAAGATCTGACTTGGCTAGTTCGAATAAACTACTACAGTGTAATCTCACTAATCCGGCACTATTAAAAACCAGAGGGTGCCGGATTATTGGAATGTTCGGATTACTGGATTATATAGAAAAACCAAATAAAAAATAAAGCATTTCATACAGAGAATACATATAATGTATTGAATTTACATATTATTATGTATGCACATGATAAGTTACATACAATGCACATAATACATGCACATACATATATGCACGTGATAAGTTTTGAGGTTAGACCGGAGCGCATACGCGAAGAGGGGCGAGGGAGGCGCGGGCAGAGGGTGCCGGATTATTGGACGTGTCGGTCTATTGAAGTGCCGGATTAGTGAGATTCTACTGTACTATCATTATTCTAAAACAGTCATGGAACAACCTTATGTTCGATGGCTAGTTTCTACCAGAAAGCCAAATTTCGGCAGAATAAAATAACAGCTTTACAACTTGCGAATTGCTATAATTCATAATATATTCGAACTAGCCAAGTTAGACCTTAGGCTTCATTATATTATCCTAAGTTATAAAACGAAATGGTGTTTCAAGTTGTTATAAAATATTTTATGTTGTTATAAATAAAGTTCAAGAATGACCATTGAACTTAGCACTCATTTAGATCTCACTTCTTTTGTCAATGAAGTCAACAACCATATATCACAATATTGAACTTGGCTCTCATTTCATATTTATGTTTTGATGAGATACAGTATAATCTATTAACTATAAAAATTTTAATAATTTAACAACGGATACAAAACGGCAGTCATTCGAATGAATAAATGCACCTATTATTCACAGAATGTTATTTATTTTTGGTTTATTGATCAATATTGCTTTATATCTTCCACTTTTGCAAAGGGCAAGCAAAATTGCAGCTTTTCTGCTTAAAAAAATCATAAATCGCATAAGTAAAATAAACGATAAACCATAGTAGTTTTAACATTTGCAGTAGATAACTACATATGTTTAGATATTGAATATATTTTGGGTGTTCCAAAATAACGCAAGATTTGAATTAAATAAAAGCACCATTTGCATAATATTTTGTAAAAAAATTTCGAATTGTGACTATCAAATTTCCATTTTTAAAAAATTATTGGTTATTGTAAAAACGTTGTATCATACAACCCTCCATTTTTACTAACCCTAGACAAACGATTCGTTTTTCTGTCAGGGTTCGTCACTATCATTCAGCCTATCGCCGCATACTGCTGGACGTAGGTTTTCCTCATGTTTCGCCACGCAGTAAGGTCCTGTGCCGCCTGTATCCAACAACACCCAGCAACTTTCACCAGGACCTAAAGGGATGCGTCCTACACTGCGTCGTCCGATACATGGTCGTCACTCGACATCCTTTCTTTTCCAGCAGTCGTTGCTGCGTCGAGCGAAGTGGCCTGCCTATCCATTCCCACTTCAGTGTGCTAATTCTTCATGCTATGTCGGTTACAGAGTTCTATGGATTTATGTATTTCGGATTCTATCTCGCGAAGAAATCCCAAGCACAACCTGTTCCACAGCATGCTGAGTGACTTTGAACTTAGTTATGAGGCCTATAGTTAGGGACCACGTTTCTGTGCTGTAACTCATCACTGGTAACACATACTGAAGGTAGACCTGTACTTTCAGACACTGAGATATGTTGGATCCTCATAAGTTTCCTGAATGTCGTCCAGGGTTGCCAATATTTAATTGCGTAAGAACGTGTGTAACCGACATAGTACAAAGAATTAGCACGCTGAAGTGGCAATGGGTAGGCCACATCGCTCGACGAACCGACAACCGCTGGGGAAGAAAGGTTCTCTCGGGGCGACCATGTATCGGAAGACGCAGTGTAAGACGCCTCTCCACTAGGTAGACTAACGACCTGGTGAAAGTTGCTGGGCGTCTTTGGATGCAGGAGGCACAGGACCGTACTCTGTGGCGTATCATGAGGGAGGCCTAAGCCTTACAGTGTACGGCGATAGATGAAATGATGACGGTCAATAAAAATCTTGCATTACTTTTGAGAAACCATGTTTAAAGAATGTACAAATCAGTCCCAAATACATTAAGCTTATACCTTGATTAAAAAAATAAAATCTTCTGAATCATGTGTGTGATGATTTTGTAAATTATCTCCTTGTATATTAGAATCAGTTGGTGTGATTTCCTCCAAGTATTTTGTATGAATATCTTTCTAAATCTTCTTTAACGCAATCGAGTTCTCTGTTGGCATCAATAGTCAGTACTTCACAACCTAAATCAGGCATACTCAACCAGCTTTCATAAGAATCGTGCACCTGGAAATATTATGGTCTATGTGAGTTTGAATTTCATACCTAGTTTTTCTGTGTGGTGATAGAGTAAGAATATAATTTGCCACCCCTATCTTGTCCCAGGGCATAATTTTCGAGCTGACGCTGCCGACTATCGCCAGGGATATGGTCGGCAGCGTCAGGAATTGGGACGCGGCCGCAGCCTTCTGCGAGGCAGTGATCTCGCAGAAGGAGGCGGCGGATCGCCTGCGCGCAGAGGCGCGAAGAGCGCAGCCTCGATGAGGCGATCCACCGCCGGCGACTGGGGCGGCGTAGGCGCGAATACCTGCGCCTCATGCCGCCCTAACCAAGGCCACGGGTGATGTGACCGGGGAATTAGTCCGTCAACCGCCGAGAGGCCGACCGCGTGAGGCAAGACCGGAGGATACCCCAAATAGGGGGTATTCCGTCGGGCCGACCACTGACGTCAAGTAACCCTGCTCCGGTGGTCGGCCCAACGACGAAGGCGACGTGCATCGTGGGTGGGTTGCGGATGTGCGTGCTTACGCCCCTGTGTCGCCTCGGACAGAGTGGTGCGAGGAGCGCGCAGACCACAAAAAAGGGCATAATTTTATTAAACCACTCTTTTGTTGTTCTCATTCCATTCCTTCCAACGCTACTCCATGAGTGACAGTTAGAATTTACCATCGGGTGAGCGTTTTTTATTTATTAGCTTCATTCTCGTTAAATATTATCCATGTGGGACAATAATAACATCACGACCCTGCTATTATCCTAAACACTTTCAAAGCACATATAGCAAAAATTACTAGTAGTCATTTTAAGATCTTTTACCTATTTGAAGACACCTACAAGCAATGTAAGAGTTAGTAGTATTGGTAGCCACAGAGCATAATTGAACAATAATACATGCATTTTTCGTATGGAGACAGAGTAAAAATACGATTCACCACCCCTTTTCTTACCCGTGGGTAAAAGGCAATTAAGGAATTATAATATGCAAATAACATCTATGCAGAAGAAGGAAAATTCGAAAAAAAAAAAACCCTATATCAACCTGTCTGACCAGAGTGATATTGTAGGTCAATTCCCCTCCAATTGTGGAGGAGACTCAAGCCCAGCAGTGGACATGTATGAGCAGTGATGATGATGTTATCATGACGGCAGCAAGGGCGTGAGTAAATTAATGGTTTTAAATACGAGAAAAAGTTACCTCTCTCAAATAATCAAGTGACACTTCAGATTCCTCGACTCTTCCACGTTTCATCATTCTATCAAAGACTGTTTCAGGTGTGGTCTTCAAATATACTGAAAAAAGTAATAACATGTGTTTGAATATATTTTCCGTGTGGTGACAGAGTAAGAATACAATTCACCACTCCCTATCTTGCCCGTGGATGTCATACAAGACGACTATGGGATATAATAGGCACATAACATCTGTGCAAGAGAAGGAAAACTCGAAATGAAACCCTATACCAACATGTCTGACCAGCATGGTATAGTAGGTCAAATTCCCTCCCATTATGGAGGCGGCCCTAGCCCAACAGTGGGACGTATATGGGCTGAGATGATGATGAATATATTTTGACATGTGTACAATTGTTAGCCATAGATGGTTTCGGCAATGTAGCCCATATTATGGACGACCATTGAGGGTTTTCAACCTCAATGTAGAGGATGGTAGTAAGAATATAGTTCACCATCCCATTTCTGGCCCGTGAGTGTCATGAAAGATGATTAGGAGAAATATTCATCATCATCTCGGCCCACACTCACTATGGGGCTCAGGCCTCCTCCACAATAGCAGGGAAATTGACCTTACTATACCTTGCTGGTCAGACGGGTTGGTGTAGGGTTTTATTTCGAGTTTTCCTTCTCTTGCATAGATGTTATCTGCATATCATACCCCTTAGTCGTTTTTAAGACACTCACAGGTAAGAGAGAGGATGGTGAACTGTATTCTTACTCCGTGACCACACGGATAAGGGGAAATATTATGCAGATAATGTTTACGCAAGAGAAGGAAAACTCAAAATAAAACTCTATACCAACCTATTAAAAGATAGTCACTGCAGGAGGAGAAAACTCAAAATAGGCCTTTATAGTCTTGTTTAGACGGTTAGTTTTCCTTATCTGGGGCAGACATACTGGGACAAGAGAAATATAGAGCAATTTTTTTTTTTTATAATTGTTGTTTACTTTTTTAAAAAAATTCTATATGTCAACGACTACTGCCTTTCAATTAGATCATAAACACTTAGCTACTAAAAATTAACATTAGGGTTTGTTTTAACTAAACAACTCTAATGAAATGCTCTTTTTTTAATTTGGGCAATAAATACATAATCTATAGGCGAATAAGTCTCTTTTCTTTTGTTCATGATCCATTAATAAAAACATATACACATACACAAATATAGTACATATATATTATATATTTTTTATAATTATTTTTTTTAAAGGCAACACCCTGCACCAAGTTAATAATCCCTGTGTTGCGGGGACTTTACAAACATGTAACTAACAGACACAAATTACATCCAGACCCAGAACAACAATTTGTGAATTGTGTTTATTTTAGTGAATTTGTCCTGCATGGGATTTGAAACCACAACATTGACAGGGTAGGTTATTTTAATCACTACACCATCTGTGGACTTTCTCCATTACTTTTTTTTACTCATTTTATAAATACTGATTTCATGTAAAAATAATACCATTGTATAAATGAGAATACATTAATACATGCAACACAGTAGTGGTGGTCGTTGAATAAACGAACAGTTTTTTTCGACTGTTTCTTTGCCGTGAACTAATAAACCAGTTTATAGTTGACTGATAAACATGTTTACGTATGAACGGCTTCGCGAAACGGTCGTCGCGCGTTGTATCAACGAATGACACGAACGCGACGACTTGCGACTATTCGAAAGCGCCCGAATCGGCCCGAACTTGGAAGACGAGATGCACGCGCGCTCGCACGGCTCGCTACGCTTTTTACCCGCCCCGCAAACCTCACCGCCCGTAGGCGTGAGTTGAGCCGAAATCATAACGCATAGATAGATTGATTGCAATTCATTGAACTCTGCTATCATGTGATGGGACTATCACATATTGAAGCGTCAATGTATATTTTACAATGAAACTGTTGTCTAATAAAATTCGTTGAAGTTTCGTTGTCCTTTACCAATGGACGATCAACGTACGTCATAATATAAACTAAACGTCTCGTCTTGTCTACGACGTAAACTAGTCGAAAATTAGACTGTTTATTCAACTAGTTTACCATCGACGATAAACGGTCTCGTTGCGTCGACTGTAAAATCGTCGACGACCCACTACTACAACACAGTTTACTAGCACAGGTCATAAGGAGTCCCGTAATGTAAATGTACTTTTATCTCAATAAACATTATTATTAAAAGATAATTGATAAAACCATAATATAGTTTTGTTGCTTACCAATGAGATCCAAACTTATGTCTAGGTATTTTTCAGTATAATCATACCAGACCATTAGTGTGTGGTATTCCGGATCTTCTAGAAACTTTTGTGTTTTAGCATTTTCAGCAAAACAGTATCTGCTATTTTGTACAGATCTGTAAAAAGGTTAAGAAGAATTTGTCAAACAATTTTCTTTTCAGTTGGAATTGTAAAAAACTGAGGTCCTAATATAATGGGATATATTCCTGATATTCCATGCAGTCACAGAGTAGGAATTCACCATTCTCTATCTTGCTCGTGATGTCGTAAAAGATGATTAAGGGATATAATATGCACATAACTTAAGAGAAGGAATACTCAAAATAAAACCCTATACCAACAAGTCTGATTAGCATGGTATAGTAAGTCTATTTCCCTCCTAATGAAGAGGAGGCTCAAGCCCAACATTGGGACAGATACGAGCTGAGACTAATATAATGGGTTAGCAGTACTCCCCTAAGTAATTTATAAGACCAACTGTGATTGTCAATCTACTCGCTTAGTGTAGAAATTATGGAATTATTTCCACTATCCTATGTTTAGCAATGGACTTTAATAGTCTCGTAGATGTATGGATAGATCTCATTCTCTAAGCCATGCAGAAAGTGCTCATATTGACTGATGACACAGATGACATACTGGTCTAAGCAAGAACTTCCAAAGACGTGTTCTGGTTTCAATGCAGGATAGTTTTTTTGTTCAATTCACAAGCATAATTTGTGTTGATAAAATGTATGTTTGTATAATATTCCATGAAACAAGCATTTATTCCTTATAGCAGTATTCATGAGTCAACTAAGCCCATATACTTCTCGCTGTTGGGACCATGCCTCCTCTAGAATACAAGGGAAACATACCTACTATACCATGTTGGTCAGAGAGGTATAAGGTTTTATTTTAAGTTTTCCTTCTCTTGCATACTTGCTCTTTAGTTGTTTTTAACACTATCCACAGTTAACATAGGGGCGTGGTGAATTGTATTCTCACTGTCACTACAAGCAACATTTTTCTAACTAGATAAACATTAAAAATTTTTATTATACCTTTCGAACATTTTAACAGTAACATTAGGACTGCTTGGTGGGCTAGTTTGAATTTTCAATCTACTCAGATGTACGTAATGTTGAAATGAAAATATCCACTTATTTATATCACTGTACATTAGTCCAAGTAGGTTGTGACCGCTGACATCACGCCATTCATTTACGGGTTCCTGAAAAAACATGACACTTTGTTATAGAAGTGAAACTTCTTTAGAATCATTGTGATTTCAAACTCGATTAAACGAAAAAGCGAGTCCATAAAGATACAAACACGTAAATGTATAGGATTCAGCTGGCGAGAGAATGAGATAAAGGATAATGGAGTATTACTTCTGATATGAGTAGGTACTTTGTACACACACTCTTTTTATTTCTAATATCCCTTTTGTTACACTGAAATCAATAATACCTATTTTATTATAGACACATCAAGATTATTTTAGGATGAACTAATGTAATAACGTATGTTTAGAAGAATTATATGTTTCAGTTGCGAGTAAATCTCCTTCACCATACGGAAAATTAGCCTATCACTCTGGTCACATATGGCTTAGAATTTTTCTAAATATTTTTTAAAAACCCTATGGTTTTTAAAAAAAGTTTAGAAAAATTCTTTGGAATTGTGAGACAATGTATTATTTCGTAACCTGGCTGTGTAGCAGATGTCATCTAAATGATGGAATAAGCCTCAAACTTTAATATAAAGCAAGTTAGTTACGAATGATATCCATTTAGATTCCTTGTCTTCGCTCTCTCTATAGAGAGTTATTGTTGTGGAATCTTATTGTAAACATAAATGCTACCGTAATGATTTAATTTACTTACCCCATGCTTCTCCACATTGGGATATTTATCGAAAAACTTGATACATGTAGACTTTCCAGAGCCAATATTACCTTCAATAGAAACCCTGAATGGTCTTTTATTTACAACTCGTGTGGCATTTGATAGTAGCTTCATATTTGTCTTATCTTTGAAGTTCCACTGTAGATTGCTCAATTTCCTTTGTATAGGTGTAATGTAGTAAAAACAACTATTAAAATATGACACTCAAAGAAATTACAGATATTTGTTAATAAATAGTTTAGGTCTAGGAGGGAAATGGAAATTATGGCGCCAAACGTAGGCGTCAGTGCTGCCATGCCAATTATAATTCTTCTTCTTGATTAATGGCAATGAGCTGCAATAATATGAGCTATTGGTGCCAATGTCGAGTTATAATTAATTAATTAATTAATAAGTCGCCTCTTTAGTCTTCGTAAGTAGTCCGTCGTTAGCATTGATTTGGTGTTGATAGCCAAATCAAGCTTCTTCTGGGAAATTTAACAGAATGTGAAAATGCACGCAATTCGCTATTATATCATATTCACTATATATCAGCTATCAGCATTCTGTCAACATTATATTACATAAAATATCAACAAAATTATTCAATATAACACCGTAAAACACTAAAATAATGAAAAAAATATAAAAGCGCTACATGACATTTTGACATTCGCGTCAAAAGTTATTATAAATTATAATTATAAAGCCCGATAACTAATGTCACCAAAACGCGAATTAATAGGTTGCTAAATTATATACTAGCTTGTAATGTAAACATTAGAAGTTATGTTATGGAAAAAATATTGCGTCAATTAAAGGAAAGTTCGCCGTCCATAAAATGCTGTTTTATATAGTAACTATTTTTCTTTCATTTGCTAAAAAATGAGAAAATTGTGAAACTGGCAACTCCGGCTAATTCTATGATATAGTTTTTTTTCAATTACTATATTTAACGTGGCAAAGGAAATTTAATCCAAACAGTCCAGTTTTGTTTTGATGATTTGGTTGTTAAAACTAACGAACTTAAAATGATGTAAATGTAAGAATTTATATGCTTTTGGCATCTTCCTTGTAACTTTTATTTTTGTTCATAGGCATATAGAAAATGCTGAATTTTTGGTTGCGTTCGTATTATTGAAAAACTGTTCATTTCATTGAGAAATTAGTGATGAAAAAAACATAAAGGTTAAAAGGCTGAAATAACTGTTATCCTACAGTTGGTTCATATATCGTTTATAGAACTTGTAGTTCAATCCATATTGAAAGAGGTCCTGGTGGGGTAAGTTTTCTAAAAAAAAAACCTTAAAGTGGAATGAGCCTGAAAGAAACAAATACAAGCAGTTAGTTATAATCCCTGGGTGAAACTGAACTGGGAATGACAGAATAATGCGATTTGTTTACCATTACGCTAAATATATTATGAATTCGCTTCCCCTCTGGACCGCGAAAGCGATAAGACGTGCAAACAGTACAATTTTTTTAAATTTAAATAAAATAATATACATTAAATGTGAAAATATAATGGTCAAGTACTAGGCGTGCATAAAACTACACTCAACGTGCAATTCCTGTGAGAACGAGACAGAACGAGCGGAGACAACAATAGTGCGCGCAACTACATGCGGTGCAGCCGTAATCACCATCTTCGCTGCTTGCCACAATACATGAGAGACAGCGTGTAGCGGGTAACTACTACCATCTGGCCAAGTAAAATTTCTATCAGTACCACTTTCTATTCCTTCTCAAATTGTTTTTGTAATAGATATAAAATGCCCAAAACACCCGTTAAAACACCTCCAAATATAACTGAATCAATACAACCTTATTTAAAGCCAATTCCAAAAATTCAGTCTGTACCTTCGCGCTCCGAATCTGATATTAGAAGAATTTGTGTAGACGAGGCCCAAGCTGTACAATCTAATATGTATCGAATTAAACGTAAACACCCATCAACTGATATTACCGGCGACGAACTAGAGTGCTTTAAGAATGATATCAAAGAAATCATGAAAGAAATGATCTGTGCCCATAACTCCCGTCTAGATAAACTAGAAGGATATATGATGGAAATAAAAACTCATTATAGTGATATTAAAGCAACTACTGGTGAATTGGAAAAAACTATGACGTTCGTCTCTGACCAAATATCGTCACTTGAAGGTAAAATAAATAAATTAGAAAAGGAGCGAAACATTACGGTGCTAAAGTTAGCCACCCTTGAGGAGAAAATTGAAATGTATGATCGGAATAGTGTAAAAGCATCGATAGAAATTAGAAATGTACCTAAGCAAGAGAAAGAAACAAAAGCTAAATTGTACGATATGATTCAATGTCTATCTAAAGAGTTGGATACGTATACCGAGTTCACAAGCATCCGCGACGTAACTCGGCAACTATCAAAAAAGGATACCAAAACTTCAAATCTAACAGTTGAATTCTCGAATACACTCATGAAGACCAATTTCCTCGCAGCAATTAAAGAATACAATAAGAAAAATCCGAATAATAAAGTCTGTTCAACTCACCTCGGTATACGAGTCTTAACTCAAACACCAATATACGTCGCTGAACAACTGACATCCTATACCAAAAGGTTGTTTTATCTCACGCGAACCTATGCTAAATCGAACAATTATAACTTCTGCTGGACATCGAATGGAAGAGTCTTACTTAAAAAGGATCCCAATAGCCAATCCATTGTAATAAAAAATGAACAACAACTGCAGCAACTGGCCTTGTCGATCTGACGTGGCGTCTAACTATTTTGTATTGTATTATAATGTTATTTTAGTTGATATAATCATAAATAAGGATATATCTACATACTATTTTTACCACATTGTAGATTTTAATATACACATAAGAACATACTCTACAGACTACTATCTATTTATCACACAGCAACATACAACTCCTAATTACAAACACTACATCACACAATTACAGTTTCACTTACCTTCATCTATAATTACATCACAACAAGAGTCCTCTTTACCAAACTACACACGAAGATACACTAACCCATGGTGCTTGCTCATATTTTATGAACTAAAATCTGTCAAATTAACGTCCAGAATACAAAGATTTATTTTCATTATTCATCGTAAATATCTAATAGCGTACCTATTCTCTAAATTTAACCTTAACTATTGTCAACCCCAATATCCCTGCCTTTTGAATTTTTCTTTGTATAATATAAATGGCTGGTAAGATTAATCATGTCATTGAAAATATCGACCAGTTGTCTGTATCAGTAACCCACACATGTGTCCCAGAACAGACACGAAACATTATTAACCACCTTCGCACTTCCTAAAAGTACTTACACAAAATATTCGTTCCATCAACTGCAATTTTTGTAATCTGCAGATACTTATGCAACAAATTTCATTTGAATGTGATTTAATAATTTTAACCGAGTGCTGGTTACCCTGTTCGAGCAATATCACTATCCCACAATTACCAAAATATAAGGCGTTCAAAACCACTCATCATCTTAACCAAAGTGACGGTGTGGTGGTTTATGCTAGAGAGGAGATATTGGCAACATGTGAAGAACCTGACCTATCCTTCTCGGCATCTGGACTTATTATTAAAGTTAAGTCAGATTTGGCTATAGTATGCATTTATCGTTCACCGTCAATTGACAATATACAGAATTTTCTTTCAGCTCTTAATTGCATTTTACTATCACTCAAAAACTATAAATCCATAATTATAACAGGTGATATGAATTTAGATATAAAACCATCTACCATAGATTCACGCTCCCATGACTATCTTAACTGCTTGGCTTTTCATGGATTTCTCCCAGCTCATACAATTCCGACTAGAGACAATAATTGCCTAGACCATCTTATGCTAAAAACAACACCTTCGCACTCGTTCATATATGAATCTGTAGTGACTGACCATTATCCCTCTTTACTCTGCTTAGCTTATAAATCAACACAAAATAACAATATTACCGCCAAGTCGATTATTGATTATGATAAACTTGATGAAACAATGTCCCAAATTGATTTTAATTCAATTCTGTCTATGACAAATGTTAATATTGCTACTGATAAGCTTATTGAGCTAATAAAGACCGCCATTTCAGTTAATACCACTTGTAGAAAAGTACCAGCCAAAAAGAAAAGTTTAAAGCTCTGGATTACTCCTGGCATATTACGCTGCATAAGAAATAGGGACGCATTACATAAAAAAGCCAAAAAGTTTCCAGATAACGAAATATTAACGTTAACTTATAAGCGATATAGAAATTATTGTACAGGGATTATAAAAAAGGCCAAACGTAGCTTCAATACTCAAGAATTGAATAAGGCTAGCAATAACCCAAAATTACTTTGGGATACAATAAAACGGGTCACAAATACTAATAAACCTAAAAATTTATCTACACAATTATTAACTTCATCCTCTATTCAGTCTTGTAACCAGGTCAATACATACTTTGTTAATATGGGTAAAAATCTTGCTGAAAACACCTCCACTGGTTCACTACAAGAAATCCCTCAAACAGCACATCAGTCTACAAACAGTTCATCTTTTGTTCTAGAACATACGAACTACGACGAAATCATTTCGACTATACAATCACTACGCTCCGACGCCGCAACTGGTTACGACGGTATATCGGCCTTTATCTTAAAGAAGTACTCTACCTTATTGGCACCAATCTTATGCCACATATATAATAGCTGCCTCGATACCGGAGTCTTTCCCGCTGCTTTTAAAAAGGCAATTGTTCATCCAATATTTAAGGGAGGTGATGAAACAAAAACTAATAATTATCGACTTATAGCTGTATTAAGCGCTTTATCTAAGATATTGGAAAGGATAATCAACAAAAGATTAGTTAGATATTTAGAGCACTATAAACTAATATCATCACACCAATTCGGCTTTCGCAGAAATATTTCCACCAGCGACGCAGTACATGACTTGACTAATCATGTAGTGCAAAGCATTAATAATAACAAAAAGGTCTTGACCATATTTTTAGATCTCGCAAAAGCGTTCGACACCGTCCCTATCACAGCTCTCTTAATGAAGCTAGAAGTTATGGGCGTCAGAGGAGTTCAACTAGATCTTTTCCAGAGTTATCTTACAAATCGATCGCAACTTGTTAGGATAGATAAATACACGAGCGACGAACTTCCTATCTGCTACGGCGTACCACAAGGAAGTATATTGGGGCCCACACTTTTTCTCGCCTTTATCAATGATCTATGTGAACTCAAGATCGAAAATGGGCACATAACCTCTTTCGCGGATGATACTGCAATAACCATCATAGAGAACACGTGGATGCAACTCGAAAATAGAGTTCAACTTGCTTTCAATACAGTAAATAATTGGCTCCAAGCTCATACTTTGTCGCTTAACACCTCTAAGACCCACTTCTTAACATATTCAATTAGTTTAGCTTCTCAACCACGTTTTCCAATAACTATAGTAGCTCATTCCTCCTGTCTTACTAAAAATGAAGTTTCTTGCAATTGTCCAACTCTAGCTTCCGTGGATGTCACAAAATATCTGGGCATAATATTGGATAAGACGCTTAACTTTAAAGCCCATATAAGTTCGCTTACGACTAGGGTTCGTAAATTAATTTATATATTTAAAACTCTTCGATACGTCGCTAATCATGCCATTGTACGTAATGTCTACTTTGCTTTGTGTCAATCAATTGTGACTTATTGTGTAACTTGTTGGGGCGGAGCCGCAAAATCAATAATAAAGCCTTTGGAGATAGCACACAGAGCAATATTAAAAGTGGCTGCATTTCATCCTATCATATACCCGACTAAACAGTTGTATGATCAATGGAACGTACTGAATATTCGTCAACACTTCATTCTACGAACTATCTTGCTACAACATCATTTAACGCCATACAAACCACTCGATAAACGCAGAAAGGATAAAATCTGTACGCTTCCAGTAGCACATTCATCTTTCATCAAGAGATTCATGTATTTCCTAGGCCCATTTCTTTATAATAAAATAAATAAACTATGTCCAATATATGACTTAACAAACTATAACTGTAAAAAAAAAGTTTCTTTGTTTCTTTTGAAGTTTACATATGATGAAACAGAAGACCTTTTAGTTACTTGAAGTATTAATCATAATTTATATTTACATTCACCGCTCATGTTTGCACCATACACCTTCACACTTAACTCACTTCATTACACATACATAATTCATACATATACCCACATGCATAAACACTCGCAACACGTAAACAATCATTTCTTCTAATATATTTTTTTTGTCTACCTACCTTAATTTTAATGTTGAATTCCTTTTGTTATTATTTTTGTTTTCTAGTATTGTATAAACACGTAAAGGGTGTAAGTACATAAATAACTAATATAAACCCTTATCCATAGGGGAACGGAACTGTCATTCCTTTTCACAGGTTTCTTTGAACCCTAGTAAGGAAAACAGAACTGCACCCAACTAATTGTAAAACTATAGTAATCTTAATCTATATAATGTAACTAACAATGTACCTACTGCATACTTAAAGAGCAATAAAGTATTATTATTATTATTATAATTTAATAATACCTACATGAACTATGAATTTAGAGGTAATCGAAAATTGTATAATCAATAAGTAGATATAAACAAATATTTAGATAAGTAGGTATATAAAGGATAAAGAATATTAATTTTATTAACGAATCAAATACTATACTAAGTGAATGAAAGTTAAAAGTCAATTAATATTAAATGACAAGGAAGCCACAAGTCAAACTTAAAAACTAAATGACCCCAAATACGGACCCCGGCCCAAAAGTACCCATTAAACTGGCTGGTATATAAATACTTTTAACATATTAAGCAATATCTCCTATAACCTATTACCCAAAATGCTTTCCATAAATAACTATTTGATCCTCGGGAAGTCCTTAAAAATTCTTCTAATTGTCTTGGCATCAGTGGCGTAGCTTGTGTTAAACGGGCCCTGTATCAAAATATGTAGGAGGATCCAAAGAAAAGCTAACTTTTTAAAAAAGAAGATCTAATAAGTTTTTAATTAAAATATCTTGTTCTGGTCCAGTTAATTTCAAAAATTTCATTAATCATTATAACCTGCTTGAGATCTATAACCAAGATGGTTAGAAATAGATAAAACAGTTGGAGTCGGAAAGACTGTGTTTTATTTCTTTGCAACGTTCCGCTTTGATAAGATGAAGCAAATTTTGCTAATCAGTCAATAAATAAGAAAAAATCTAGCCATGATAAAAGTAGCAGTACATAATGTAACAGATCTTAGGATTGATTTGATTAAGATAGTATCTATCTACGGTAGAAACTCCTCAATGCGTGGCAATTTTCTCGAGATGTTAGAAGGTCCATATTATAGTATCTACATATACCATCCCATACGTGAGTACCAAGCTGTCTAACATAAGGTCACGCTTATTACGCTAAAAACTATTCTTGGTGAATATCGTAGGTTGATTGTTCCATAATCAATGGTCTCCGCTATTATATTATTAATACCTTTTTCGTGTGCTATGATTTGGATACACCTCCACCAATCCGTCCGGGACCAGGGAAAGGAGGACAGTATGTAGCCACACAACTTACCGTATTCTCTCCCTATCATCATTGGATTGGGTACTGGTACCTATTCTTAGACCTGGGTGGCCAGCCCGGTGAGTTACCCATTCGGGCATCGACCCCGTCGTTAAAGTGTTAAAGGGGTATCGCCCTGACTGGTTGGCGGCTTATTCTCCGGTTCGTCCACCCGCTATTTACTAATACGTAAAACTAAATTCTTTTATGGGTGATGAAGTCTTTTTGCCGTGATAAGTAAAAATATAATTCGTCACTCAATACACACTGACAATTTATTTTGTCCGTGGGTGGCCTAAAAGACAAGGAAATCAATCAATGCAAGGGAACGAAAACTCGGCATAAAACTATGCCAACGCTTCCGATCAGCGTGGTTCAGTCATTCCATATCACTGCCATCCTGAGGCTCGAGCTCTAAAGTCTGAGATAATAAGTATATTTTTAGAATATTATTACTGAAAGGCCTTATTAACTATCTGTACCGACTATGTAGTAAAACAATGTAATAAAAAAGTTGCGAGCTCATTAAATAAATGGAATAATGAACGTATTGTCTGTACTGTATACAGTAAGAGGGAAGTTCCGCGCCTCTGGGCTTGATGCGATGCTATTGTCTCCATAATTCTGATACTTTGTTGCACTGTGAGTGAATATGGAGATCCTTGGGCTAAAATTAAAACCTTATTGATGTGAAATGTCTAATATTGCGATTAAAATCAATGTTGCTAATTATAGCAAGGAGTTTCAGATTTTATGATGTCTTAAAAGGGGCGATAGATTAAGGTTAGCGAGTCGTTTCCTACAAATAATTATTTTAGTCCACCTGTACCAACTCAATTGCGAGGCCTGAGAAGTTATTACCTCTGAATTTAGTTCTAAAATAGATTTTCCTGTTTAATTTATCAGTTTTATGATTTTAAATATAAAAATAACAACGCGAAAGTAATTATTTTCCCCCTTTTTTTTGTGGGTGGTTTACGGTCGGCGCACTCCTCGCACCACTCCGTCCGGGGCGACAGAGGGGCGTAAGCACGCACACCCGTAACCCACCCGTGACACGTCGCCTTCGTCGTTGCGCCGACCACCGGAGCAGGGTTACTTGTCATCAGTGGTCGGCCCGACGGAATACCCTCTACTTGGGGTACCCTCCCATTGATCGACGTCCCCCTCTCGGGGAGGACGTCGGTCTTTCCTCACGCGGTCGGCCTCTCGGCGGGTGACGGACTAATTCCCCGGTCACGTCACCCGCGGCCTCGGCTAGGGCGGCATGAGGCGCAGGTATTCGCGCCTACGCCGCTCCAGTCGCCGGCGGCGGATCGCCTCATCGAGGCTGCGAAAATATACATATAACATCTATGCAAGAGAAGGAATACTCGAAATAAAAGCCTATACCAGCTAGTCTGACCAGCACGATGCAGTTAGTAAATTTTTACTTCTATTGTAGAGGAGACTCGAGCCCAAGAATAGGACGTATATGAGCTGAAACGATGAATAATGATTTTAGATTTCGCTTAACAAAAGAACATTATTCGTCTTATTCAATCCGTTCAGTAAACAAAGCAAACCAAAAATCACCGGTTTAATTTCTCGTACACGATCTCGAAAACTGTGGTACTGACAAGCAACCATCAACGAATCAAGGAGATTGACAGATTAATTAAAAAATCTCGGATGCCGGCGGTACTATACGACGTGGAATGAATTTATTCATGCACTAGAATTGGAAGTTGGACCCCGATGCAGTACTTCTGACAAATACGAAGTAAAATATTAATTGACGGGAATGTTAACGAACGAACGGATTTTTGCGGGTATACAAATAAATAATTTATTTGTTAGTTTTGATTGGAACTATATTGATATTTACTTTAATATTAAAAGGATATATAGAATGAATTCTGATGTTTACGCGAGTATTACACATCTATAAAATTAAATTGTCTGTTTGTAACGTCAAAATAATGGGATTTTTTTCATGACGATATGGTTATTTGCGTGATACCTAGGCTTGAAAACCGGTTTAAAATATTTTCTCTGTTTGTTTTGGTTAATCTTTAAAACGGCTTTACCGATTTTAATAATATTTTACAACTAGATAGCTGTCTATATATGGGCTAAGTTAGGCTATATTTGCCGGAATACTAGGTATTCTTACGGGAACGGGAACTACGCCGGTTAGGCGACTAAAACCGAAGCGAACGCCCATTTTCACCAACGGCTCAAAAACTTTAAATAACTCTTAAGTCAATATGTCTGTGCGTAACAGTTAGATACCGATACATACAGTGACATGCAGAACAAAACTTTGGCGATCCACTGATGTTTTTGAGTTTGGGTGCAATTTGTAATTAGTCATATGATTAAAAAGGCATATAATACAACGATTATTACCTTAGTTAAGCTATATTTACCGAAATACTGGGTATTCTTACGGCAAAGGGAACTCGGGTTAGGCGAATAAAACCGAAGCGAACTGAGGGCGTGAACCGTTTATCAGACTGAGCGGATTGAGTCTACCCGTGACCATGAACGCTGTAGTGTTCGAAACGTCGGGCAATCAAAAATCAAATACAAACACAATAAAATCCGTAAAGTAGTTTTATTTACAAGATATATAGATTTTATAAGATAATAGATATATAGAATAAGTACGACTGTAAAACATCATCAAACCAGTTAAATATAATATACTAGCAATCCGCCCTCGCTTCGCTTCGGATTCAGTCGCCTTACGCGCGTAGTTCCCGTTCCCGTGGGAATACCGGGATAAAATATAGCCTATGTTACTCCCTGATATTATAGCTTTCCAATGGTGAAAGAATTTTTAAAATCGGTCCAGTACTTTTTGAGTTTATTCGTTACATACAAACTTACAAATTTTACCTCTTTATAATATTAGTATAGATATAATTTGTTTCACATAAATCTCTATAGTTACAATTCTATGAATATATCATCATCTCGGTTCATATACGTCCCATTGCTGGGCTCGAGTCTCTTCTAGGGATGTGAAAAATAATCGATTTAAAAAAAATCGATTATTAATCGATTTTTTACTATTCGAAATTAATTGATTATTCACGGCCAGATTTCCTAAAAAAAAGGTCAGCACGATTGTTTCATAGATTGTTAGGAAAAAAGGTCACATTTCCTAAAAAAAACAGGTCATCACAATCCTGTTGGGAGAAAAAATCGATTATTTTATAATTGATTATTTATTTTATAATAATCGATTATTTATTTTATAATAATCGATTATTTATTTTATAATAATCGATTATTTATTTTATAATAATCGATTATTTATTTTATAATAATCGATTATTTTATAATCGATTTATTTTAAAAAACATAAAATCGATTATTTAAAAATCGATTATTTTCCCTCCCGGTCACATCCCTAGTCTCTTCCACAATAGGAGAGAAATTGATCTTAATATACCATGCTAGTCAGACAGGTTGGTTAAAGATTTTGTTTCGAGCCTTTCTGCATAGATATTATATCCCTTAGTCGTCTTTTGCGACGTGCACGGGCAAGATAGTAGCGAATTGCATTCTTATTCCGTTACCATTCGGACGATATAGGCACACCATAAATATGTATAAATTACTAACATAACCATTAGATATGCTATTGGCGATTAACTACGGGCTATTTATCATTGCCTAATGACGATTGCCAAACCGTCTACACCTGCGAATTCGCTATTTATATCCGCTTTTTGTTATCGAATCACTCAAGCTTGATATTGTTGCCAAAGAACACGTTCTGAATTACCAACACTGCTTTATTAGTAAATTTTAAGTTGAACGAAAATAATGTTATAGATTATAAATACATGAAGTTGAAATCATGATCATGCGGCACCATTGCTCTTAAAAACAGCCCATATTGCTACTTTTTTATCTTTACAGAAATAAAACAGGATCCTTTTACAATACCCACAAACATTTTTGGTTGAATAGCGGAGACATTTCATTGCACAATCCACAATGGTTGCATGGAACATTCCATAGTTCCAATTCGCATTGTTGCCATTTCCAAATTTCATAATGAAAACCCTTATTGTAACTTATATTGCGCTTGTAAATGGAATTTCATTAATGAATATTAATATTATATTGGATATTTGGCGGGTAAAATATGACGCCTAAAATACCGTAACAATAATACAATATGATTCCAGTAGCCATTGAATTCTATGTTATGGTGAATGAATACATTATTTTTATTAATCATTATTATCTCGCCTTATATACGCGCCACTGTTGCGCTCTAGCCTCCTCCACAATGGAAAGAGAATTGACTCACACGCTGATTGATCGGAGGGGTTAGTATAGGGTAAGGTGGGGCACAGTGTTACATGGGGTACACTGTTACAGGGCAAGTATCTACGATTCTATCATTCACTTTTATAAGTTGGAAATCAGTTGTGACAAGCTCATAGGGAGCCCTTGAACCTTTAAACAGTTGTTATTGCCCGTATTTGTTCTGCGTTTTAGAGATAACAAACAAAAATCGAATTTATGTGGTCAAACCTAGAAAAAATCAAGTCAATGTTGTTCATTTGATTCCTGGTGTATTATATATAGGTAAGTGATTGTGATTTTCTTTGTCCCTTTGTATCCTTAGCTTCAAATTATCGTTAAGTAGATTTTTGTAAACATAACCTAAGAAGACTTATTTGATATTTTTTGGATTTGTTTCGTCTGGGGAACTGTGTTACGGGGCACTGTGTTACATTGTAACAATTAATGCTATTAACGTATTTTTGTATTCTACCTAGGTTTTAAAAGGAAAGGGCGAGAAATCGAAAGAGGAAGACGGATCATGGTCTTTATACAGCAAATAATACGAGAGAAGCAATTAGGTTGGTAGAAAGTGGTATAAGTCTTCGAAAAGCAGCACGTGAAAAAAATGTTGCAAAATAAACAAACGTCCGTCAGGTAGATTTTTATACATTCCAGAAGAATATTATAAAGAAATTTAAAATTTGTCAGATATTTTTTCTTATTGTTAATTTTGTATAATACTGTGATATTGTAACATTGTTCCCCTTGCCCTGTAACAGTGTACCCCAGATATGGGGTTCAGTGTTACAATCGACCTATCTCATTAAAGTGCAATTTATATTAAGTAGTTGCTAAGAGAATTTATGTTTTAATCATTTTAAGTAAAGACAGACTGCTGTAGTTTATATCCATCCCAATTAGAAGTTAATTAAATAAATATTTTCATCGTTACATTGTCATTTGTTTTTTTTGTAACACTGTGCCCCACCTTACCCTAAGGTTTTATATCGAGTTTGCCTTTTGTACCCTTTAATGACCCCTTACTAAGGTAATAATCGTTGTATTACGGGACTTTTTAATCAAATAACTAATTACAAATTGCACCCAAACTCAAAACATCAGTGAATCGCCAAAGTTTTGTTCCGTCACTGTAGGTATCGTTATCTAACTATTACGCACAGACATATTGACTTAAGAGTTATTTAAAGTATTTGAGCCGATGGTGAAAATGGGCGTAAGGGACTAAGTAGGCAGATATTTCATTAGAATTTTTGACCTAATGGCAATAAGTTAAGCGATATCTTCCAAGGGTACCGACGAGGTACGAACCTCAGCTTGATCGTTAGAGGCAAATTGCGTATTTCGTTTACGCTGCGCATTTACACCTCAGCGATTTAACATATAATTAACGGACACAATTATAACCAAGCTCAGAATAATAATTTGTGGATCGCATAAAGTATTGTCCTGTTATCTTAACCAATACGCCATCTTGCAATCAAATTTATATTCACATAGGATGTGAAGGCCATCTTAATGGAGATCAAACTCACGACAGATGTAAGAAGGAAAGGAGTAAATAAATTTTGAAAGGAATTTCTACTTTACTCCACTATCTGTGCAGTTCTATTATAAAGACCTTATGAAATAAATTAATACAGGTTAATTGTTATAATTATTATATTTATTTTAATATCTAGATTCAATAATGAGTTGGTATCCATCAGCTGGGCGTAGAATGAAAGCTCTTGGTGACAAACGCGTTGATTGAACAAGCGCTCTTGTTTTGTACATGCGCAAGAATTTTGTGATGAATACCTTTGCTGCGAGGACTGCGAAACGAGAACCTGAAATGTAGATTATCTATACCAATAAATAAAATTGGAGTGTCTGTTTGTAATGTCAAAATAATAGGCTTTTTTCATGCTCACACGGTTATTTGCACGACACCTATGCCTAAAATACAGATTAAAAAAATTTTGTCTGTCTGTCTGTTTGTTCCGGGTAATCTTCAAAACGGCTGGACTAATTTAAAAAATTCTTTCACCAATGGAAAGCTATAATATCAGGGCGTAAACTAGGCTATATTTTATCCCGGTATTCCCACGGGAACGGGAACTACGCGGGTAAAATGGCTATAACCTATAACCGAAGCGAAGCGAGGGCGGGTTGCTAGTTTATAATATACTAACTATGTAATTCCATAACCGCTTTTCTGTGCAAATCAAAATAAACATAAATATTTAATGTAGTTTTCCTTCATTTCATCTTATACACAGATGAAATGAAGGAATGATTCTTCTTCTTCTACCTATTGCTAGATTTGAGCCCTCTTTGTCATAGGAACTTAATTGATCTACTACACACTTTAATAGTGATAGGACCACACTGTTGACAGTTGTCTACAGTCGCGGGCCGGTCCGTCCGGGGTAGTACCACACTGAGCAGAAAATCGACGTCTGAGTAGTAGCAATTAGTTACTGCGCTTCGTTCGGTGAGTGAGAGAGCCGGAAGACCAACTTTCTGAGGGTGTTTGTGTGTGATGGGTTTTAGTAATACCTTTAGTATCAACGAACCTCATTGCATGCATTTACATTCCCTTCACTTTCTTCGCGGTAGACAGCGGCTTAGCTTAACTATTTGCTCGTTCGCCACCGTTTGCAATGAAAAAAAAAATACCACGTTGGTCAAACGGATTGGTACAGGGTTTTATTTCGAGTTTACCTTCTATTGCATAGATGTTCTATCTATACCAATAAATAAAATTGGAGTGTCTGTTTGTAATGTCAAAATAATAGGCTTTTTCATGCTCACACGGTTATTTGCACGACACCTATGCCTAAAATAGCAATTAAAAATTTTTTGTCTGTCTGTCTGTTTGTTCCGGGTAATCTTCAAAACGGCTGGACCGATTTCAAAAATTCTTTCACTAATGGAAAGCTATAATATCAGGGCGTAAACTAGGCTATATTTTATCCCGGTATTCCCACGGGAACGGGAACTACGCGGGTAAAACGACTATAACCTATAACCGAAGCGAAGCGAGGGTGGATTGCTAGTATATACTATAATTCCTTAGTCGTCTTTTACGATACCCTCGGGCAAGATAGGGGTAGGAAATTGTATTTCTACTCCATCACCACACGGCAAATGGCAGATCATGACAGGATAATACGTCAGATAATGCCCACACGTCGCTCTTCTATCGGTCTAAACGATTTGTATATTAGTACGATCAGACTAATCTATTACATATTACAATGTAATATTACTTACCTATACAATGGCGTGGTCCATTCCCAAAAGGCATGTAAGTATAAGGTACGATGTTAGCTTTTCTTTCCTTAGAGAATCTTTCAGGCTCACACACATTGGGTTCAGTCCAGTACTCTGGGTCTCGATGTATTGAGTATATTGGAAGCCATACATGGATGCCGGCAGGGGCCTGTGATATAATAATATTAAAATTAAACTTTTATTACATCGCCTCAAACTTTTTCGTTCATCTATTGCATGTCGCGTGATGGTCGGCCGCAGAGTAGGGGTAAAGTGAAAGGCGCTCAACAAAGCAGCCGAGGTCAATATGGCGGCGCCTATGATTCGCATCAGCTGACCGTGTAGTGTAAGCGTAAGCGTTAGAATGTAAATTTTTGTGTCCGTTTACAATCTATCGACAGTTTATAATCTCACTAGATAGTTTAATGTAAATTTTGCTATTTTTTAATACGCTTTTATTAGCTTCAGACGTATCTATGTTAGTATGTAACGGAATCTTTGAACATGATTTTGACCACCTTCAAAACGTCGGATTAACTCGAAGTTTGGCATGCTTATTAAGGACCGATCACAATTCAATATTTTGAACAGTTTGACCCGTTATCCTTATTAGGATAATCAAGATTAGCGATTTAAAAAATTCAAAATAATGGCGATTCTCGATGAAGAATACAATTCACCACTCCCTTTTGCCCGTGCATGTCGTAAAAGACGACTATGGGATACAATATGCACATAACATCTGTGCAAGAGAAGGAAAACTCGAAATTAAACCCTATACCAAGATGCCTAACCAGCATGCTATAATAAATAAAATAAAATAAAAAAACCTTATATTTCATGCAAAAGTAGGATACATACATAGTTTAAAGAGAAAGAAAAATAAAAATAATGATGTTATTTATAAATATTCCACTTATTTTTGAGAATGTTTAAATATAGAAAATAATACATATGGTTAGGAGTTTGTTTGCATGAACCCTTTCTCAAGTGAGGGTGAAGGCCTCCTCTAAAGAATTCCATATGTCACTATCTTGAGCTATTTGCGGCAGCATGCTATAGTAAGGTCCAATGCCTTTCTATTGTGGCGAAGGCCCGAGCCCACAGAGAGACGAATGTGAGCTGCAATGATGATGATGATTTTTTTTGCTACTAAATAAGATTTTAGAAATAACTTAGTATGTGAAGTAATTTAGAAGCAGAAGATTAATACTGTAAAATAGGAGATCTTACTATAAGTCGATCTTTGCTGCCATGATAAGTGGGTCCAAAATCGTAGGTCGCTACCGAGCGTCTGTCTGCAGAGCCTACAAGCGGCCACAGTCTCAGGACCTCTGAAATAATTCATTAATATATTTATTACTATGAAAAGAGATTAGTAAAATATCAAGTTTTAATTTTCACATAATAGGAGGGGTATTGATCAACTATACCACGCTGGTCGGACGTTTTGGCATAGGGTTTTATATCGAGTTTTTCTTCTATACGTTATATCCATATTGTATCCCTTAGTTGTCTTTTACGATATCCATGGGCAAGATACGGAGTTGTGAATTGTATTCTTATTTTGCCACCATATGGATAAGTTTGAATTTTAGTTCAAGCAAAATATTTTGAGTGATTTTATCATGAAGAACGCAAAGGCCTCTCATCTCGTCTCTATTGTAATAACTTTACTATCTACTACTTGAATTAAACATGAAAATAATGGCGTCGCCTCAAGCTTTAAAAAAACTTTATTGTTATTCCAGTCCCTATACATCTTACTGCTGCTTAGAGCTTCATTCACGATAGGAGAGACTGACCTACTATTTCAAGGTAGTCAGATGGCTTTGTATAGGTTTTTATTTCTATTTTCTTATCTTGCATATATTTTACATAAATATTATGTACGTCTTTTACGACATCCACGGATAAGATAAATAGTGAATTGTATTTTTACTTTAGCATCAAGTAGCCAAAAAAACATCATCATCCCAGCTCATATGCGTCCCACTGCTGGGCTTGAGCCTCCTCCACAATGGGATGGAAATTGATCTACTAGCGTAGTTACACGCTGGTCAGACGGGTTGACATAGTTTTATTTCGAGTTTTCCTTCTCTTGCATAGATGTTATCTGCATATTATAATCAGTTAGTCGTCTTATACGATACCCACGGGCAAGAAAGGGGGTGGTGAATTGTATTCTTAATCCGTCACCACACGGTAATAAACATGCTTACCATTAATACACATATCTAGATATTCCAATCCCATAATAGCTTCATATGTATCATTGGTCTCGTAATCAGCTGGTAAACTATCCAGGTCTTTACACAGCTTGTCTTGGACGTGTTCAGAGATAGCCATTTCGTATAGAAAGTAGAAGATCAGGTTCGCCGTGGTGTCGTAACCAGCGATGTAGAACAACACCGCTTGAGCAACTAGATCATCATCTGAGAATTCTGAAAGAAATATTATTATGAACTAGCAACCCGCCCTCGCTTCGATTCGGTTTCAGTCGTCTTTCTTACGTAGTTCCCGTTCCCGTGGGAATACCGGAATCAAATATAGCTCAGTTTACTCCCTGATATTATAACTTTCCATTGGTGAAAGAGTTTTTGAAATCGGTCCAGCCGTTTTGAAGATTACCCGGCACAAACAGCCAGCCAGACAGACAAAAAAAGCCAGACAGGCAAATGTATAGTGCAAATAACTCTGTGAGCATGAAAAAAGTCCATCATTTTGACATTACAAACAGACACTCCAATTTTATTTATTGGTATAGATATAGCGGAGTCCAGTATTCTGCTTGCTTCTTTTCTTATACTCATTTATCTGCCTATCGTCTTTCATTGTTTGATATAGACTTTGCAGGTGTACTTGGTAAACGGGTTGGCGATCAGATCTTAAGAGCAAGTAAGTGGTGATTCATCTCAGCCTATATAAGGCCCTCTATTGGGCTCAAGCCTTGTTCACAATGGAAGTGGAATTGATCTACTATTCCATGCTAATCAGATGTTGTAAATAAAATTATTTTTACGGATTTTATCGCGTTTGTATTTGATTTTTGATTGCTTGAAGTTTTTAATACTTTACAGCGTTCATGGTTCGGGCTGACTGAAAGTTTACAGCATTTATAGTCACGGTCGCACAGTCCTTAGAAAGCTCCGTCACCACAAAGAAAAAAATCTATTAAAAAATTACATCTAGACTTCAGAACAACAATCTATCGCATTGAGTATAATCAGTCATCATTTCGGCTCATGTACATCCCACTGCTGGGCTCGAGCCTCCTCCGCAATAGGAGGGTTATTGACCTATTATACCATGGTGATCAAACGGGTTGGTATAGGGTTTTATTTCGAGTTTTTCTTCTCTTGCATAGACGTTATATGCATATTATATCCCTTAGTCGTCTTTTACGACATCTACCGATAAGGAAGGGAGTAGTGAATTGTATTACTGAGTGCAAAATTTAACCCACTACGCCATCCACATTAGCTGCAAGGACAGGTATTTTGAAATAAAAATACACCTGCCAATCTATATCTGTTAGCTTCTGTCCTTAAAATAGATGGATAAAGACGAAAATTATATATGGGACGAAGCAGCGTAAGGCTGCTGTAAAAAATATAGTCTACTTTTTATCCCCACAAAGCAGAATTCTTGTAAGATAATCCGCGCGACGTTGTCACGAGCAGCAAGAGATAAATGAATTTACTTACTTTCATCGTTCTTTGTGTCGTTACTCTCCATTTCACCATCTAACCTCGATTTTCCTGTGTATAAATGTAACGGAATTAATTTAAAAATCTATTGAAATAAGCTTTGGTGAATATGAACCCTGAAAAATGTTTGAAACCAAAAATTAAAAATAAAACACAAGTGTAAGTAGTAAATTCGTAATAATAGTTTTCTACACAAATATTATAAAGAGGAAAACTTTGTATTTTTGTGTGTGTATGTTTGTAATGAATAAATTCAAAAACAATCGTGCCATTTTTCAAAAATTTTTAACCATTGGAAAGTTACATTCACCCTGAGTAATATAGGCTATATTTTATCCCGATATTCCCACGGGAACGGGTACTACACGGGTAAGGCTACTGAAACCGAAGCGAAGCAAGGGCGGGTTGCTAGTATTTAATATATGTAACTCGCGTAAACGTTAGAAAGCACTACTGAAATATATTACTAACTACAAAATTAGCAATATCCTATTCATCATAACTTCAGCTCATATACGTTCCACTGTTGGGCTCGAGTCTCCTCCATAGTAGGAGGGAAATTGACCTTACTATACCACGCTGGTCAGAAATGTTACTATAGGGTTTTATCTTGAGTTTGCCTACTCTTGCATAGATTTTATGTAAGAGAGAAACAGAAAGTTGTAAATAAAACTATTTTACGGATTTAATTGCGTTTGTATTTGATTGCTCGATGTTTCAAATACTTTACAGGGTCTATGGCCTAAGATGTCTCACGTCCAATAAGCCATCGTTATTACAAAAATTTGTATGTACCAGCTACAGAATTTTTTTGACCCACATTTTGACACAAATTAATTGCCAGTACAAGAAGAAAATGATTCTATATGAAAAAAATATATTGTTTTGGATGGTAATTATCAAGAAATTTTATTAGCTTAAATCTAACAAATCTAATATACTACTACTACCGGATCGGAATGTGGCCACACTGAGAAAGATCTGGCAAGAAAATTTAGAGGGCTTGATATTAAATTAATAGAAAGTTTATCGTAGATATATATAAAGCACAGAATGAAAATTCTTGGAAGGAATTCTATGGGATTTATAATAACCACCTAGAGGATAAGCCAGGAGCGTCTTTCCCTTGGAAAACCGTATCGACGTCCCATGCGGAGTGTCATATGTTCGTTACCTATATGATAAAACATTGTGTGATCCATATATTGTTGTTCAGTCTGGGTTTAATTTTTGTCCGTTATTTGTAACCTTATAACATCCTCCTCAATACAAGGTTTATTTCATAATGTACTGATGTTATCTTTAAAAAAAGAGCTTATGACAGTCTGCCTGATAGGATCCCGATTTTAGTAACATTCTGCCTTTAGCCCATATCCAAGAGTGGACGTTGATAGGCTGATGAAAGGAGCGTTTCCTAATTCGTGCATCTAGAGGATGAAATCACCTATTTCTACTATTACCGTGCGGTATATGGTTGTACAACAATTTGGTCAAAGCATAAGCCTATCCGTGTGGTGACGGAGTAAGAATACATTTCACCACTCCCTTTTCTGGTTTGTCGGCGCGGCATCGGTGCGACATTAACAGGTCGGTATGCCGAAAGCATACCGCGCCGCTTCTACTTTCGCACATGTCTGCAAATATTTCTGCAGAGCCATTTGTGCCGTTGTGATTTGTCGGCGCTCGCTCTGCTTTTTACCGAGTTGGACTCGTTCGCCCCTTGCAAAATGGCGAATATTTATGTTATCTTAGTACTGGAAGTACCCCGAATTGTACAATTATAAATTAACTGAATATTCCAGAAAGGATGTGACAGAAACGGCCTGGGCTAAATTATTATTTTCGATATAAGGATGACGCCAAAAACATTTTTTTTTTACGTAAACGAGTATAAATTTAATAAGCTAAAATATCTTCATCACTCGAACTCGATGATGACATTATTTCATGACGGCACAAGTGGCTTTGCAGAAATATTTGCAGACATGTGCGAAAGCAGAAGCGGCGCGGTATGCTTTCGGTATACCGACGTGTTGATATCGCACCGATGGTGCGCCAACAAATCAGAAAAGGGCTTAAGGCGAATAATACGCATATAACATCTCTGCAAGAGACGGAAAACTCAAAATAAAACGCTATACCAAACTGTCTGAGCACCACGGTATAGTAAGGTCAATTTGCCTCTCAATGTGGAAGAGGCTTGGGCCTAACAGTGGGACGTACATAAGCTGCGATGATGATGATGTTGATGATAAGCTTTTGTTTTGAGATTTTCTTCTCACAGCACTTAATGCTTTTAAATTTTTGTTTACTAATTTACCTTTTTTTTTTTTTGTGGGTGGGTCGCGGTCGGCGCGCCTCCGCACCACTCCGTCCGGGGCGACAGAGGGGCTTAAGCACGCAACTCCCGCGACCCACCCAAAAACCACGTCGCCTTCGTCGTTGGGCCGACCACTGGAGCAGAGTTAACTTGTCGTCAGTGGTCGGCCCGACGGAATACCCCTAATTGAGGTACCCTCCCATCGACCGACGTCCCCCCATCGGGGAGGACGTCGGTCTTTCCTCACAATTTACCTTGGGCAGCATCAACTAATGTTTGAATGAAGTCAGGACGAGGTGGCACTAGTTTATCTCGTCTTGCCTTCAGAGCTGATTTAAACAGTTGTGAGAACTTGTCTGCATCATCAGTTGGAATTATCTTTACTCTTAATAGCTGAAAGAAAATAAAAGATTGTAATTTAATTTTAATCGATAAAGCTATATCGATTAAAGGGCAACGGCCTGGCTGTGCTCCTGGTATTGCAAAGGTCCATGTGCGGCAATATAACTTATCATCAGGTGTGCTGCTTGCTCGTTTGCCACTGTTGGCAATAAAAAAAAAAAAAAAAAGTTAAGTTGAATAATAAAAGTTAATTTGTGAAAAGTACCTAATAGATTTCGTCACGTAAGAATAAAGGATTATTTTTTAATATGTTTTTTTATTTATATTAATTTTAAACGAACAAACAGCATACCTGATGGTAAGTGATGTTTTTCGCTCATGGCCCTCTGCTAGGTCGCTGCGTCATCGTCATTCATCATTTTAGCATATATATTTCTCACTGTTGCGCTCGAGCCTCTTCCACAATAGGTGGGACATTGACGTATAATACTACACTGGTCAGACGTGTCGGTATTGGGTTTTATTTCAAGTTTGCCTTTTCTTACATAGATGTTATATGCATATTAATCCCTTAATCGTCTTTAACGAAACCCACGGGTGGCCGCTGCCTACCGTGAAGAAAATGAAGGGAGTGTGAATGCGTGGAATGAGGTTCGGTAATGCTAAAGGCATCACAAAAACCCGTCATAAGCAAACAACCTCAGAAAGTTCGGCTGGACTCTTTTGTTGACCGAACGAAGTGTATTAATAAATTGCTACTACTACATTTGACATATCTTATATCTTTAAACGAGCAATTCTTGTATATATATACCTATATATATATATTCAGGATCTCGGCAACGGCTCCAACGATTTTGTTGAAACTTGGCATACTAGAGGATTCCGGCCCAAAAAATTGATCTAGCTAGGTTTTATTTATAGAAAATGTTCTTTTGTCAATGTTTTTAGCATAACAATAAATGACATTAAATTTTAAAAGAATATGAATTAAAATTTCGTTGTAAATGTCAAGAGTTACGGTAGCTCAGATGGGAAGGTGACAGGTTTTAGTTTTGGTATTTTTTCAATCAAACAGCGTCGGTTCGAATCTCGGTGTTATTATTATTCTCTTTTTGTAATTTTTTATATATATTTTTCATTATTTATTTTTTATTTTTTAGTAATATATACCTACATAAATTCGATAAAAATATGCCGAGCGAAGCTCGGTCAACCAGATATTTAAAATAATATAAGGAAAGTTTTAAATCGCATCGCTTGCCGTGGTCCAGTAAAAAAATAGTAATGGACACGGCAATACTATCTAGCCTTATCTACGGATGCTTGATCAAACTTGATCCTTTGACCTTAAAATTCGAAATTAAATATAGACCACCAAAAAAAGAATAGAAAGTAGTAGTCTTGCTATAAAACTCAAAGACAATGTGAGAAATGAGGACATTCGTGAGATAACCAAGGTAATTGGTGCTTTAACCTTTTCTATAAAAAAAAAACGGCGGCGCGGTCTGAACCATAACTGAAAAGAGCGAGAGGTTGGCCACCTACTAGAATTAGTGGAAACTGCAAGTCGAGGTTGGCTAAACATAGTCTCTGGCAGATACAGGTAGAGTTCCTTGGCTTTTACTTGTAAAGGGTCCATATAAGTTATTAAAACAAAGACAGAGATTCTTTGAGACACTCGGCATTCGGGATCGGCTTATTAATCTAACCATTTCAGATGGAATTTCATTTTACACACTGCCATTGCTATCTGAGCACTACAAGCCAAAGGTATAAAGATATTCTAATATGCCAGTATATTACCTATCAGGAGAGCCATTAAAGAAAGAAATCAGAGCCATACTGTTTAATAAGCCGAGAGGAAAAACACACCTTGCATAGTTTGGGCGGCCAATTTAGTCATAGTCTTATCAAAATATAAAGAATATTGGACTCTCTTCATATTGATTCATGATGGCCAGGAGTGATTCCTTAATGTGCTATTTTAAGTATACTTTTGGTACATTATCCTTATGATTTTTCATATAATGGTGAAAGCAAAACCAAGCGTTATATAATAATTTGTAATTTAATACTTGAATGAATGGAATTTAATGTAAATATAATTTCGAAGTGTCTCTGTTTCTTGGTTTCATATTCGAATCCAGTTATGTCTCCATTAGTTAGACTAATGGTCAGGTATACCTTTTTTTTGGGGTGGGTTGCGGTCGGCGCACTTCTCGCACCACTCTGTCCGGGGCGACAGAGAGTCGTAAGCACGCACACCCGCAACCCACCCGAACACCACGTCGCCTTCGTCGTTGGACCGACCACCGGAGCAGGATTACTTGACGTCAGTGGTTCACCCGACGGAATACCACCTGGGGAGTCCCCCCCCTCGGAGAGGACGTCGGTCTTTCCTCGCGCGGTCGGCCTCTCGGCGGGTGATGGACTAATTCCCCGGTCATGTCACCCGTGGTCTCGGCTAGGGCGGCATGAGGCGCTGATAGTCGCGCCTACGCCCCAGTCGCCGGCGGCGGTTCGCTTCGTCGAGGCTGCGCTCCTCGCCGCCTCCTTCCGCGAGATTACTGCCTCGCAGAAGACTGCGATCGCGTCCCAGTTCCTGACGCTGTCGAGCATCGCCCTGACGATGGTCAGCAGCGTCAGGTCAGCACCGATGATTGCGATGAGTTCACGACGCTGCTCTGCCCAAGCGGCACAAACCTCAAGCATATGCTGCGCCGCGTCCTCGTCGCAAATGGCCAGGTATACCTGACCATTAGTCTAACAATGTTTACTGATGGAAATACTTGGGAAGCGGGTTGATGATAGCACTTAGTAATAAAAATTTCTTTGTCGAACAGTGCTGCCTATTCTTTGGGTAACCTGAGTCGAAGGGTGGTACTTGAAAGGACCATTTGTCGCTCCGAATATGTCTGGACCATATACTGTCAAAACTGTTCTTGTACAATACAACCAGTATCAATATTTAATTCAGCTGACTTACCAACCTTCATAATAGTTTTCATATTTTCATATCCAAAGAATTTCATGACTTGATTAGTGTCTTGTATGATTGCTTTCTTGCTAAGTTTGTAGATCACGTTTTCAGGGTCTTTCAGTGAGTTCACCGCGAAGCCAAATGCACAAGAAGCTATCACGTCATTCACATATGACATTGTTAGCTGAAAAATATTTAAAAATATTGCGATTATTGAATAAAATACATTTATTGCGATAGTTGAATAAAATACATTTATTTTATAACTGCGTGCGATAGCGAGAGTGGTTCGATACCCACGCAGTGCAATAATTTGTGCGAACCACATTTTCATTCAGATTGTTGTTTTGTGACTTTCTGTAATTTGTGTCCGTTAATTATCTTAATATATATAAATTACGTGTCAAACAACGTGTTTGTCCACGATGGACTTCTAAACTACTTAACCGATTTCAATCAAATTTGCACACCGTGTGCAGTTTGATCCAACTTGAAAGATAGGATAGCTTACATCTTAATTTATAGTTGCAATATTATTTTATTGCAAATTATTTGTCTATTATTTGACATTCACAATTATCTGTTAACGCCAAACGATTTTAACAGATGGCGATATCTGTTGACTGGATTGAGTAATTTGTGTGTGCTCAAGAGGATTCGAGAATGGTTAAATTCACAATTGGACCCGGTAGGTGGCGCTTTATTTGAACAAAACAACGTCTGTTGGGTCAGCTAGTATTTTATAAAGATATCTGCTATAAGCATAAGCAACCGATTCTGGTGACCCGGTTAATTTGAGGTGAAGGAGCAGCGCTTATGTGATCACGCTCCGTCTTTCCAGACGGCTTAGGTGAAGCGTAGTCAGACAATAGACTATAAAAGAACGTGAGATGGAATGCCAGTCATCATAATCATCTTGCTCTTATCCCAATCATTTAGAGTTGAATCAATATGTACTGTTTTTCATAGTAGGTATATATTACGAAAATTATTGGCAATAGTTTTATGACACGCTACTTGCCTGACGTGAACCCTACATGCGAATACACGTTAGATGGAATGACAGAATAGGGGTTAAACGTAAAAGTTCTGCAAAGCTTATACTTATGACTGTTTGAAGTTGAATGCGTTTGACTAAAATGTATTTAAAAACTCACAGTATTCATATCCATGACTTTTTTTTCATCTACAGTTGCTTTCAAATAGTTCACAACAGCGGTGGCGCTCTCCGACATCAAGGGTGTCATGCTGCGACATCGGGCACTAGAAAACGCGGGGCTGATTGACGCTCGCATTGAACGCCATCTTGAACCTGGTTTAATGGAATACAATCAGTTTCTACATAAAGATAATTATCATCATCATCGGGCTTTTGGGCATGTGGGAATACGCGGATAAAATGTAAACTATATTACTCGCTGAAATTTCTTATGGTGAAAGAAGATTGAAACTGATTTAGTGGTTCACGCGATTCCAACTTGTCCGTGAGATTTTCAATTACTAATGATTAGAACAGCACATATTTGTGGGTCTAGTTGATATTTAGAAAAGTGATCTCTATTCGTGGTGGGAATTAAAGGATTCACGTATATCTGATAAAATGTTTTATTTGTAAGGATAAATGTAGGACAACGCCACAGGTAGCTGGACCAGGGATTAGTCGGTCATCTGTAGGGAAGCTGACCTTGTGAGGGCAACGCCCCGGGGGTGCGTCGGGAAGTGATGGTTCCCAAAAGGGTAACCCGCCGGGTTGGCCACAGACCTCAACGATTCGGTATTAGTGATCAGCCAAATGACAAATGGGTGGGTGCTTTCATCAGCTCGGTGTCCAGACCATAGCCCGCCCAAAAAAACAATAAATGTATGATAATACAAAAAAATAACACTATCTTCTCAAGTATTTACTTTTGTTACACAACAAACATTCACGTTTTGAATTAGTTAACTGTGTTTTATGAGAGATCATCTTGTGACCCAGTTTAAAAATTAAATACATATTGCAAACTATCTAAACTCTACTTATATATTTTATAGTACGCTGAGCAAATCTGTGTGACGTCCTAACTTAAAATTATGCGAGTTAGTTTTAAGTTTTCTTTTTTGCTTTCACGCCAGCGTCATTACATCGATTTTAAAAATTCTTTCAACAGTAAAAAGCTATATTATTAGCGCGCAAATATTATTTATTCATGAATTTTAACTCAAATACGTCCACTGTTGGACTTGAGCCTCTACAAATTGACATACAATATCCGCTTTGGCCAAACGTGTTGGCATAGGGTTTAATGCCGAGTTTTCCTTCTCTAGATCATTTGATCTGCATAATGTATTCCTTAGTCGTCTTTTGCAACATCCACGGAGAAGAGGGGGGTGGTGAATTGTATTCTTTCTCCGTTACCACACGGATTTAAATGGCCTGGAAAAAGGAACAAAAGTTTTGTATAATTAATACCTGTTAACATAATGAGGTTACGCCCGAATAAAGGATCACAGTCGTGATCGATATGCACGCCTCTATCAGAGAATGAGTTGAAATCTCGCACCGTAATGTGTCGTATAAGTTCTGGATCTCTTGGTATGAGAGTTTGTACCAAATATTGATATAGTCCAAAATATCTGAAAAACAAATAGTCTACCTTGTATTATTTTTTAAATTTCTGTCTTCGATACTAATTTTGTCCTTAAATCTTATATTTTTAAACGAGCAATTCTTGTATATATATATTATATATTTCAGGGTTTCGGAAACGGCTCCAATGATTTTGATGAAACTTGGCATACTAGAGGGGGCCAAAAAATCGATCTAACTAGGTTTTATTTATAGAAAATGTTGTTTTGTCGGTGGTTTTTAGCAAAATAATACAATGGCATTAAATTTTAAAAGAATATGAATTCAAATGTCGCCGTCAACGACAAGAGTCATAATAGCTCAGTTGGGAAGTTGTCCAGTTTTCTTTTTGTTTTGTTGGCAAAAGTACAACAAAAATATACCGAGCAAAGCTCGCTCAACCAGATATTAGATATTATACGTGACTTATTTTTCCCTTTATAATCATTACAGCTTCTTTTTAAATAACCACAATAGTAGTGAAATTGTCTTACTTTGCCGCACTGGTGGCTAGAAGTGTTGGTTTCATTTTAAGTTTTTCGTCTTTTGCATAGATTTTATATGCATATTAAATATATCCCTTACCTACACGTGTTTTAAGTTACCCACGGCCAAGATAGAGAGTGGTGAATATTACTTTAAGCTGTTATAGATTGTATATTACAGTACGCTAATTAGGGCTTCCAATGCCGCAGCCTGAATTCAATCCCGGTATTTGCGGGACTACGAGTTTTTAATCCTCTCGGGAACTCGGTATTTGCGGGATTCCGCATATAGAAAATATTCTCATTTATATAAGGCAAATAAAACAATGGATTAATCAACTCCACATTTATTTACGTACCTATTACTATTTATATGAGATCAATCAAATTACACCGTTTATTTGTAACAAAAAAGAAGGAATTAATCAACTAACTACTCAATTATTAAGGTATTAGTATGATATCAACAGTAACAGACACTGAATAAAAACAAATCAAAACAAAACAAATCTCCTTCAAAAAATACACAAAGAAAATTAAAAAAATCATCCAAAAAGAAAACACATTTAAAAACTTTGAGAGTTTATTAAGTTTGAGGTTGCATGAACGCTTTTTTTTTAGTCCCGCAATCCCGCATCACGCGGGATTGGAAAATGGCGAACTCGGTATTGCGGGATTGGAAGCCGTAACGCTAATGATCATCATCACCCTCATCATTTCAGCTCACATGCGTCCCACTGCTGGGCTCGAGCTTCCTCTACCATAGGAGGGAAATTTATATAGTGGTCACTGGTAGGATTTTATTCCGTTTTCCTTCTCATGCATTGATATATGTACATTTTTTTTTGTATTTTTTTGTGTGTGACTTAGTTGTTAGCCTTAGATGGCTGTGACAACTTTACCCGGACTGTTGGGTGAGCGCTGAGGGCCCTCAACCTGTTTAAAGTTAAGCGACCGATCCCGAGGGCACCCCCTGTGGGGTACGGACCTCGGCTCGCGGAGTCGTTGGCAAAGTGGGCATTCCCACGTTTATGATTTTAACGCGACACGATTTCCGTCCTCGGTGGCGGGGACGGTATCGTGGATAGTTATGTCTCAAGGCCGCACGGGCTGTGTATGCCTCACGTTGGGCGAGTGTGTTGCTATCATCATCCCTTATTTATCTTTTATGATGGCAAAAGGCAAGAAAAGGGATAGTCGATTATATTCTTAATCCGTCACCACACAACAAGACAGGCCAATATCCCACCTGATTTAAACAATACCTTTGTACTGAGAACATATATGACAAGAGCGAGAAAGGTTACGGTTCAATAGCTTTTCCCTCGCAAACATTGACTCGTCATACAACAATACCGCTTTGCGTCAGACAATTCCCAAACCTATTCACAACACGACACTTATAGTCGTCTAACTTTATTATCAGTATACGTTACGATGTCCAGTCTCGTTTACTAGACTCTCTAGATCTTTATTGTGGCTATAAACTATCTGTGGATAATATATATGTGCATGTTGCATGTAATAAAACACTTTGTTATAGAATAATCTAAAAATAGTTTGTATAAATAATTACGTTGTTTTTACTTAGAATAAAGTAAGAAGATCGGTATTTGGAGAATGCCTTTCGGAGAATCTGACTAGCAGCGTATAGTGAGTCAAATTCCTCGTGTTTTCGATGAATCATAGGTTTATTTTATATGTGTATATATATGTTTTGTCTGTGTATATTGTGTAGTAAAACGCGATAATAATAATGCAATAACTACATTGTTATTCCTTTCACACAATAACTATGTTTTTATCAACTCACGAATGTTTCACGAAACGAACAACATTCGTTATTTTCGTTCCTTAATTATTTTTTTTTTATTATTTTACAGCTCATATATGTTTCATTACTAAACTCGAGTCTTCTTTAAAATGGGAGAGAAATTAGCCTTCAAAACCACGTTGGTCAGACGGCTTGGTACAGGGTTTTATTTTGAGATTTTCTTCTCTTCCATAAATGTTGTAAGTATATTCTAATCCCTTAGTCGTCTTTTACGGCAAGAAAGGCGGCGGTGAATTGTATTCTTACTCAGTCACCATTAATAATAATAAATTTTGCTTTTATTGTCTTATAATTTAAAATTATGCAAATGGATACATTATTCATAATTACATAAATAGTATACCTTGGTCTTGGAAATTAGCAGATATAATATTTTACTGGTCGTTATTTCGTGTTATTAAAATAATCTAATCTAACTATAATCTAATAAAATTATTTATTGTCCATTAAATGTTTAAAAAAATAGTTTTGTAAAATAGGACGACAAGAAAACTTTTTTTACTCTCGTGCAATTGTAAAACTTTGCAATTTGGTAATGGTAATTAAAACAAACATGGTTGAATAAAATGTAATTAAAATTTTATACTTTTATTTTCTTTCGCACAATTTTCTAAATTTAGAACGTGTCTTTTTTTGGGACTCATCCCACCACACACCCCACCATTGTAACTCCGGTAAGCCATAATCCACAATAGAATTCATAGATGACAACGAGGTTTAACCTTCAGGCAGTTCCGGCATATAATTTTAATTGTCTTAGGATCCTCAACAAAATTAATTAGAAAAATTAAGCAAGAGAAATTGGAAGATATTGAGTCCACTTTCATCTAATGCGTAAAACGTGAAGCATAATTGACTTGTTAGCCAATAAGTAAGAGGATGTGCAGCTACGATAAGCGCAGCCGCTCAGCACCAGGGATATGGGAGAGCTTGATGGGGCCTATAGATATGTGAGTCTTAAGATTGATTGCTATAGTATGTATAGCATAAACACCTGAATGCACGGCAATTGTCTCCAGTTGCTACAAGGTCCGTACAGTATACTACTTCAGATGTGACTTGCAATGTGTCTAACATATGGTCGCACTCGATACTCCAAAGATCGCACTCCCTAGTCCGTGATTTTCGTATTATATTCGATATTCGATTAGCGTGGTATGGTAATTCTTCAATTTCCCTCCCATATTAGAGAAGGCCCCAGCCCAATAGTGGGACGTATTTAGGCTGAAATGATTATAGCCCGTGAGGTTTAAGAATATATCTAATCTATTACAATATTACTTTTCGAATGAGTCATATAACTCTGTGTACTCCACCGACTCTTTCATGGGGAGTGCTCTGAGAAACTGACTTGGTACCACCGTCACCGTTTACCAACGTACCACTCGACACCGCAGCAGGGTTCATCCATTTCACCTGGAAACGTTATGGTCTTAAACTGTACGTTTTCAGCGATCATTTCTCCCACGTACGTGCAGGCTCTGGAATGCCTACTGCTGTTTTTTCCAATCGCTATGACATGTTTTTATTTTAAACGAGGTTTAAGAAAGCATTTTCTTCACCGTAGGCAACGGCCTAGCCGTGCTCCTGGTATTGTAAAGGTCCATGTGCAGCAGTTTCACTTAATCAGGTGTGCTGCTTACCCGTTTGCCACCATCGATAATAAATAAATATATACATAAACAGGAATCGTTAAGTAAATGGACAGTAGAGTACCTAGTGAAAAACTTATGTCACCAGCTTTTTCAATTTCAAATCCATATTTAATTTATTTATTACTAGCTACCCGCCTTCGCTTGGCTTCGGTTTTAGTCGTTTTACCCGCGTAGTTCCCGTTCCCGTGGGAATACCGGGATAAAATATAGCCTAGTTTACGCCCTATAGCTTTCCATTGGTGAAAGAATTTTTGAAATCGGTCCAGCCGTTTTGAAGATTACCCGGAACAAACAGACAGACAGACAAAAATTTTTTAATCTGTATTTTAGGCATAGGTGTCATGCAAATAACCGTGTGAGCATGAAAAAAGCCTATTATTTTGACATTACAAACAGACACTCCAATTTTATTTATTGGTATAGATGTATAAACCCCATTTTTTTTTTGGGGGTAGGTTACGGTCGGCGTACTCCTCACACCACTCCGTCCGGGGTGACAGAGGGGCGTAAGCACGCACACCCGTAACCCACCCGTGACACGTCGCCTTCGTCGTTGGGCCGACCACCGGAGCAGGGTGACTTGACGTCAGCGGTCGGCCCGACGGAATACCCCTTAAGGAGAACCCTCTCCTTCCCCTCGGGGAGGACGTCGGTCTTTCCTCACGCGGTCAGCCTCTCGGCGGGTGACGGACTAACTCCCCGGTCCAGTCACCCGCATGCATAAACCCCATGAGGGCATTTCAAGGATTCGGTATCAGTAGTTGGCCCAATGGGAAAAGGAAGGGAATATGGTGAGTGTGAATCGCATGAAAACACACCTCACAAGTAATACATATTATATTAAATTGTAATAAACATAGTGCGATTACCAAGTCAATCTATTTATTTAAAACATAAAAGATCTTTAATATTGATATAGTCACTATAAGAAGTTGTTAGGTTAGCTATTTACGTAATAACTTAAGAAGAAAGGTGCCTTAAGCAGGGACTGAATGAGTTAACCGACTTTGTATACATGGATCTCACAAATTTTTATGGTAGAAGAATTCAGTTGCGAGGCTTGGCTTTTTTTTACAAGTCTTGTTTTTGATGGTATCTCATTTCTTTTTGTAGATAGACCCACTTATTTGCCTTTTCGGTACCTTCTAGTTCTTGAATACTAACAAAGGATTTTCTTAGAGCACACTCTCTGAAAAATGAGACATCTCTCCTTTCCGCTTGAGTCAATTCTATCTAAACTAAGCGGAGAGATGTGAAAATAAAGGATTGGTTTTTCGAAACACATCTCCTCTAGTCTCCTCTCCGCTTTGATGGCAATCGAGCCTAATGATGGCGTTCTTTCTTTCAGATAAATTTGAGGCAATTTAGTTTGCTAAAAATTCTTTGGGCGATTTTGGTACAATTTCATAAGACACGTCCCACTGTTGCTTTTTCATTAAGTTGGTTGACCATTTTACAAGTTGTCTTTGAACATAATTATATCTGGGTATCTGTCTACACCTATTATGCCAATCATCATTCAGCCTATCGCCGTCCACTGTGGAACATAGACCCCCCTCATGCTTCACCATAAAGTGCGGTACTGCGGCACCTGCGTCCAACGACGCTAAAGGGTTGCCATGACTAGAGCTCATTTTTCTCCGCCTTATGAGGAATAATGACGTAGTCGCCACGTTTGGTAGGCGGGTTGGTTTCGCAGTGAGATGTCATACATTTCCCCGGCGAGAGCTGCTGCCCACTCTTCTTCCTGTTTAATCTTTTTTTTTTAATGACAACGCCTTGCACTAACGGAATAATAATCCTTATATTGTGGGGACTTTACAAACATATAATTCAACATCGCATCATCATCGCAGCCCTCATATGTCCCACTGTTGGGCTCGGGTCTCCTCCACAATGGGAGGGAATTTAACTCACAATACCATGCTGGTCAGACATGTTGATATAGGGTTTCATTTCGAGTTTGCCTTCTTTTGCACAGATGGTATGTGCATATTATATCCCATAGTCGTCTTATACGATATCCACGGGCAAGATAGAGAGTGGTGAATTGCGGAAAGAACATATAATTAACCGACACAAATTACAATCAGACTCAGAACAACAATTTGTGGATTGTACAAGGTGTTGTCTTGCATGGGATTCGAACCCGCCACACTAGCGCGGTACGTTGGTGTCTTAACCACTACGGCATCTGCGCAGTCTTTAGCCGCTTGTTACGATTCCCATAGAGAAGCAAGGATGCCGACAATTGTATTCTTATTTTTTACAAAGTTACAATTCATTAACTGCAAATGTAACTTTGCAATCCTATATATTTATATGAGTTTACAAAATTATTTATGCAGTTAGTATATCTCGGAAACTGGATGATAATTATAATGTTTCATAATTTTTACTTCATTTGTATACTAAACACTAATTGTATTCTAAATTGGAAGCCTCTATGTCGGCTAGAAGTGCCACTTTAATATTGATGATCGGTCAGTCAGTCAGTGAGTGACAAAATTACGAAATTTTGACTAGTTATAATTCTTAAACTATTAGTTCAAATTGAATGAAATTTGAAATACACAATGTGTATACAAGGCCTGCTCGGTTACTAAAAATTCAGGTTTCTAGTTTTATTAACAAAGAAGTTATAGGGGGTCGAAAATGGCCTGAATGGCTTCGAGAAAAGTATGTTACGGCAGTTTTGCGTTTTGCCCGACTTTTTTTTTGCCCGACTTGGCGGGGGCACTGCCGTGCCCCCAGATTTATGCGCCATCGAAATTATATCTTAAGTGTCAGTTATGTCGCCGATGCCGTATTATATCTTTTTTCATCATTTCATCATCATCATCGTAGCTCTTATACGTCCCACTGTTGGGCTCGGGCCTCCTCCACTATGGAAAGGAAGTTGACCTACTATACCATGCTGGTCAAGCGTGTTCGGTTTTTTTTCGAGTTTTACTTCTCTTGCATAGTTGTTATATGCACAAGATATCCCTCAGTCGTCTTTTACGACACCCACGAGCAAGAAAGGGTGTGGTGAATCGTATACTTACTCTGTCACTACACGGATAAATCTTTGCGTATTAAATCTTTATTTCACTACTTATTAGACGGAAAATTAATGAAGGTTTTTACTATTTATAGTTGATTTTGAGATCATTACCGTTGTATATACTATGTTTTTAAGTCATAGTCTGTTCGTTATTCATTCATCATTCGTAGTGATGTTAATTATACAGGCAAATGTTTATCGTATTTGTGAATTTAACCAACAAATAACCATCTCTGATTTATTTACCTTTGATCTTTGAATGTTTCATATCCAGAAGCGATTGCTTCCACGAAATTCTCTCGGCCAAACGTGACAGCTGTCAAATTTCCAAGTAATGGAACTGGAGGTAGGGTACGTACACCCCTAGATGAGAAGTATTTTAATCGATTCCTTGAATATAAATATAGGCACGTCACTGTCAACACTATTAGCCACCACATCACTATATTTTTAAATAAAACAAAATTAACTTCACCGTTCACTTGTATTCCGAAGCCAATTAAATTAAAAGAGCAAAATATATCGAGTTCGTTTTAATTTTGATTAAGTTCACTTTTAAAAAATATATTTATAATATCATTATTATAAATAAAATTAAAAATAAAATGCATCTGTTTAACTTCTACTGTTCGTAAATGGAATTATTTATTTATTTCCTTTAAAATAATTGAAGATTACGAGCTGTCAAATTTGACAAGGCCGTATACGCGTTTATTTACTGTATCATATATAAAAAATATATCTCTTCGAGACGACTGTATGCGATTTTGGTTAATGTACGTTTGGCTAAGAAACCGGTGCAGAGAAAGTTGAGAGTGGCCAACGCAATGACGTACAAAATAACAGTTATGTAATATACTATTAATTTTGTGTCATAACCTAGTTTTAGGTGGGTTTTTTATGTTCTATGCGAATAATTAAGACTAGTAGTTTTTAACTCTGTAAATCTATTTGTATCATTACGCTGTTATTGCTGATTCGGTGGTAGGTTATTGGATTAATTTAATTTGCATTAACTTTTTGGTTTACATATAAAATGTATTTGATTTTGGCTCTGAATGAAGTACTTGGATGCTTACTTTTGAGGCAATATTTTTACTTTCTTATACTACTATTTGAGTGATTTTTCTTGTACAAATAAAGTTGCTTGACAACATACCACCTTGGCCCTTACTCTCTATACAAAGGAATAAAATTGAAGTGTTTATTTAAAATGTCATAATACTGGGCTTTTTTCATGCTTATATGTTTATTTACACGACACCTATGTAAACGGTTCATTTCAAGTTGTCCTTCTCTTGCAAAGATATTATGTGCAAATTATATGCCATAGTCGTCTTTTACGACATCCATAGGCCAGATAGGGAGTGGTGAATTGTATTCTTACTCCGTCACCACACGGGAACACCTTCCTTCTCTTATTTAAGTAATATTTGCATATTAAAATCCCTTAGTAGTCTTGCACTACACTCTCGAGCAAGAAAGGAGGTGAGATTAGATTTTTAAATGAAAAATAGTGAAGCTTTTTTTATTGCAAACCGTGACAAACGAGCAAATAGTACACTTGATGGTAAGTGTTGCGGCCGCTCATGGACCTTTGCTAGGCCGCTGCCTACCGCAAAAAAGTGAAGGGAGTGTGATTACGTGTAATTAGGTTCGGTTGTACTAAAGGCATCACTAAAACTTACCATAAGCAAAGAAAGTTGAGATTCCGGCTCCGTCGCTCACCAAACGAAGCACAGTAACAAATTGCTACTACTCAGACGTCGATTTTATGTTCAGTGTGGTACTACCCCGGATGGACTGGCCCGCGGCTGTAGACAGAACGGTCAACAGTGTGGTCCTACCACTATAAAAGTGGATTGTAAACAGTAAATTGTGTACTGAAATGAAAAATATGTAATACTAGTAACCCGCCTTTGCTTTGCTTCAGTTTCAGTCACACAGTCACACAGCCACGCGCGTGGTTCCTGTTCCCGTGGGAATACCGGGATAAAATATAGCCTATGTTACTCCCTGATATAGCTTTCCATTGGTGAAAGAATTTTTGAAATTTGAAATAAAAGTTTAAGCGTGAAAGCGTAACAAACCAACAAACAAATAAACAAACAAACAAACTTACTTTAGCATTTACAATATTAGTACCTAAGGATAAGGATGTACACTTAACATTTTAACATTAAATAACGTTAACAAATCCCTGGAAATAAGACTAATTTGCCAAACGCAAAATAAATTTTAACAGCTTACTTCATACATTAACATAGGGGTTGCTAACCAAACGACCCCTAACTTCCTAAACAGATGAACTGATTTAATAATGTACCCGTTCTGTTCAGTAAATGGCAAACTGTCACACCTTTCGACCCCTAACCTTTGTGATACAAATAAGTTTTTTGTTTTAAAACGAAAATTTATTAATTAAATTGTGCATTTTATGTAATCTCTATACAATTAAATAAAATTGAAGTGTCTGTTTGTAATGTCAAAATACTGGGCTTTTTTCATGCTCACGCCGTTATTTGCACGACACCTATGCCTAAAATACAGTTTAAAAATTTTATGTCAGTTTGTTTGTTTGAGGTAATCTTCAAAACGGCTCGACCGATTTTGATAATATTTTACTACCAGATAATTTTCTATATAAGGAGTAACATAGACTATATTTTAGCACGGTATTCCCACGGGAACTATGCGAGTAAGGCTACTGAAACCGAAGCGAAGCGAGGGCGGGTTGCTAGTGTGATATATTTTTTTAAAATTTTTGTCTTTTTCAAGTTATTTGTTATTATTTAACTATTTTAAATAGATAAATAAAATAAATTTCGTGTGCTGAAGAATAAAGAAAACATTTCACCACTCAAACTCCCCCGATTCTGCTCGTGAGTGTACGTAAAAGATGACTTTTTTTTGGGGGGTGGGTTACGGTCGGCGCCCTCCTCGCACCACTCCGTCCGGGGCGACAGAGGGGTAAGCACACACACTCGTAACCCACCCGTGACACGTTGCCGTCGTCGTTGGACCGACCACCGGAGCAGGGTGACTTGTCGTCAGTGGTCGGCCCGACGGAATACCCCCTGAGGAGTACCCTCCAATCGACCGACGTCCCTCCCTCGGTAGGTAAAAGATGACTTAGGGATATGTTGTGCATATACCAACTATACAAGAGAGGTAAAACTCGAAATCAAATGCTATACCAACCTACTTGTTCAGCGTGGTGTAGTATCAATTCCGTAGGTTAAGGTTCTGTACCCAAAGGGTAAAAACGGTACCCTATTACTAAGACTTCGCTGTCTATCCGTCCGTCTGTCTGTCACCAGGCTGTATCTCAAGATCCGCGATAGCTAGACAGTTGAAATTTTTGTTCACTCAACGATGACACGAGTTTCATAATTTTTGATCACAAAAAAAGTGCTCAATGCGCCTAAAGAAATTTTTACTTAAAAAACCGGCGAAGAGGGAGTCGGAGTCGCGCATGTAGGGTTCCTCACCATTACCTATAAAAGGGCAAAAAAATCGCCATTGTTTTATGGGAGCTCCCCTTAAATATTTATTTTATTTTGTTTTTAGTATTTGTTGTTATAGCGGCAACAGAAATACATAATTTGTAAAAAAAATTACCATCTAACTAGCGCGATTTTTGAGAGACATCCTGGTGATGGACGGACAGACAGCGAAGTTTTAGTAATAGGGTCCCGTTTTTACCCTTTAGGTATGGAACCCTAAAAAACATTGCTATCATCTTTTCAGCTCAAATACGTCTCATTGCTGGGCTCGAGACTTCTCTCGGATAGAAGTGAAATTGACCAACTGTACCACGCTGGTAAAATAGATTGGTATAGAGATTTAATTTCCAGTTTTCTATCTCTTGCATAGGTGTGTGCGTGTTATAACCCTTAGACGTGTTTCGTGGTGAATAGTATTCTTCCTTCGTCACCACATAGGAGCGATCCACAAATTGTTGTTTCAAGTCTTTTCTTTTTTTTAGGTAGTTGGCCCGATGGAATACCCCGGTTGCGGGGTACCCTCTTCTCTCGACGCTCCCCTCGGGAACGTCGGTCGTCACCGCGCGGTCAGTCCCTCTGCGTGTGTCGGACTAAATCCCCGGTCCTGTCACACGCGGCCTCGACTAGGGCAGCATTAGGCGCAGATGAGTCTTTCAAGTCTTCTTTTTATATATTTGTAAAGACCCCGCAATACAAGGATTATTTTGTACATCATCTTTAAAAAAAGCATATCATCATCATCATCTTGCTCTTATCCCAATTACTTGGGGTCGACGCAATATGTCATCTGTTTTGACATATTGCAAAAAGTTTCGGCAATGACTTTTATGACCGGCCGCCTGCCTGACGTCAACCCTCCTTGGGAATGTAATCGTTGACCCAGATGGAGTTGGTCCGGGTCAATCAAGGGCTCTTAGTCGTCTTTTACGACACCCACGAGCAAAGCAAGGGTTGGTAGTATTCGAAGCCGCTACCACACAGCATAAAAAAAGCATATACAGAAAGTAATAAATAACTCTGTTATCTGTCTTTATTCTATAAGCCAGTGAAATTATAATTAAAAATCAATTGGCATTAATTGATTTTCAACGATACTTTAATGACTATAAGTATACAGCTTTTGAGGTCATATGTATATGTCAAAACATGATTATGTAAAACAATATTACATAGTTTTTATTACACTATAATATATATGGCATTAGATATCCACATTTGTTATGGAATTACAATTGTGTATTGACAAAACAAATCAGAGGTCCTAAGTTGGAATGCACGATGCGTACTTTGATATTTTGATTTCAAATTGTTTAAAGTTATTAATCAAATTATCTGTTATTCAGTATAATACGTCCAGTGTCATAAAGCGGATATAAAACCATGTCATGTCGACGCCTTGGCAACAAACTATAGTCTGCCGGGCTGCTGAGCCTTTTCACGGGGGGTTGACTAATTCCCGGTCCAGTTACGCACCTCGCACCTTTATCTTTTCTTGAAAATCCTTTATTATATATCCAACAACATAAATTAATAAGTTACAATGCAAATAAATTGTAAATCGTTCGGGTAACTTAAGAGGATCTTCTTGTCCAACATACCTCAGTGTCTGAAAACACAGGTCTACGACCAGTGTGTGTTACCAGTGATGACTTACGGCACGGAAACGTGGTCCCTAAATGTAGGCCTTATAACAAGGCTCAAAGTCGCTCAGCGTGCTATAGAGCGGGCTATGCTCGGGATTTCTCTGCGAGATAGAATACGGTATACGGAAATCCGCAGAGGAACGGGTATAACCAACATAGCACGAAGAATTAGCATGCTGAAGTGGCAATGCGCAGGCCACATCGCTCGACGAACCAACAACCGCTGGGGAAGAAAGGTTCTCGAGTGGCGACCACGTATGGGACGACGCAGTGTAGGACGCCCACCTCACTGGGTGGACCGACGACCTAGTGAAAGTTGCTGGGTGTCGTTGAATGCAGGCGGCACAAGACCGCACATTGTGGTGTAACATGTGGGTGGCCTACGTCAGGCCCGACCGGGGATTAGCACGTCATCCGCAGAGAGGCAGACCGCACGACGGTTATCGACGTCCCGGAGGCTGGAAGAGCTACGGAGGGTTATGTGGCCGCGCGCCGCCCTTTGTCGCTCCAGGCGGAGCTGAAAGGCGCCTTCGCTGACCATAGCCCACCCCAAGGAAAAGCATTACATATTATAAATAAAACTATTTTATGGATTTTCTTCCGTGTGGTGATGGAGTAAGAATACAATTCACCACCTTTTACCCGTGGTTGATCGTACGAGACTAAGGGACGACGACAGGATGACAAGGAGACGACGACTAAGGGATATAAAACGCAAATAATATCTATGCGAGAGAAGTAAAACTCGAAATAAAACTCTATACCAACACGTCTGACCAGCGTGGTATAGTAGGGCAATTACCCTTCCATTATGGAGGAGGTCCGAACCCAACAGTGGGACGTATATGGGCTGAGATGATGATGATGATGGATCTTATCGTGTTTGTATGTGATTTATTTTATTTTTTTGATTGCCTGACGTATCGAACACTTTAAAGCTTTCATGGTCATGAAAGGCTTATTGAATACGAATTAATCAAATACAAACGTAATACCGTATAATAGTTTGATTTACAAGATGGATTTTCAGTTATATTGCTTTTTTAATTCTCTTTTATTTACGAGTTCTGTATGTCATTTAATTAATCAATGACCTGAACTTAATGAGTTAATACTTCAATCGTTTAATTACACACGACTGACACGAAAGCAATAAGTACTTACCCTTTTAGCTGTAATAAATTTACAGTAATTAATGTGATTGATGGAATTAAATAGCTATATTATATGCCAGTGGCAGTCGTGAAAGACGACTAAGGGACATATTATACATATAACATTTTTTTTATTGCAGTCGGCGGCAAACGAGCAAACAGTACACCTGATGGTAAGTGTTGCTGCCGCTCATGGAACATAGCTAGGCCGCTACCTACCGTGAAGAAATTGAAAAGAGTATGAATGCGTGCGATGAGGTTCGATGAAACTAAAGGCATCATCAAAACTCATCACACACAAACACCCCCAGAAATTTGAGCTTCTGGCTCACTCGCTCACCGAAGGAAGCGCAGTAACAAATTGCTTCTACTCAGACGTCGATTTTCTGTGAGAGTGTAGTACTAACCCGGAAGGACTGGCCCGCGGCTGGAGATAGATAACTGTCAATATTGTGGTCCTACCACTAACAAAATACACATATATGCACAAAAAGGAAACCTCGAACTAAAACGTGATGTTTTAGCAACATGTCTGACCAGTGTGGTGTAGTAGATCACATTCCCTTTTACTGGGGAGGAGGCTCGAGTCCAGTAGTGGGACGTATGAGCCGTGATTATGATAATGACGATGAAGAAACTAAATTACATAGTTTGAATCGTTTTAGAAAAGGTCAAAAAACATTCAGTGTAAGAAATGCAACTTGATCGAAAATTTATATCCTAAAACTAAGTATTGAAAATGAAGAGAAACTGAGAACGCTTTAATTACTTCCGCAGGCTTTCAAGAACTGTGGACGTTGGCCCGTGGACCGTATCTATAAGAAAACACTCAATTGTAAGTTGGCTAATGAAAAAAACGGCTTTTATTAGATTTTTACCTTTGGACAGATTTTAGTTGATGTCGAAATTAGAAAAGTTTTAATTTACGATTTGTTATTTGGAAAATAAACGTCGACATTATCGCATTTTTTTAATTGGCCGTAATATACATTTGATAGAAAAATGTGGATTTATTTGTTAAGATAATTTTATAAAGATAAAAAAAATATATTTTATTACCCTGACACAAATGAAAAAATGACTTGTTGGACGTAAGACATCTTAGTCCACCCGTGACCATGAACGCTGCAAAGTTTTCGAAACGTCAGGCAATCAAAAATAAATTACAAACACGATACAATCTGTAAAGTAGTTTTATTTCGCCGCCCGGCTCCGTCTGGGGCGACAGAGGAGAGGCGCGTGACCCCGTAACCCACCCATGGCACTTCGCTTTCGTCGTTGGGCCGACCACCGGTGACTTGACGTTAGTGGTCGATCCGACGGAATACCCCTGATGAGTACTCTCTCCTCGACCAACGTTCTCCCCCTCGGGAACATTGGTCGTCGTCGCGTGGTCTGCCTCTCGGCGGGTGACGGACTAACTCTCCGGTCCAGTCACCCGCGACGCGAATATTATTGGCGATATGTAGGTAAATTTCATTTTAAATGCGTTATAGGTCAATTAATCTGTGGTGACGAGTTAAGAATACAATTTGCCATTATCTATTACTTCAGAGAGTAGTCAAATCGGCTAAGGAACTGGAGAATGTAGAGCTTCATTTTCTCAAGAAACTGGTAACACCAAATATGATTACCAATCAGGTTTCAGCTTGAATACACACGATGTATATAGTGGTCGACGGTTACACTGTCGATAGTCTCCTGTTTACAGAGCTGCTTTCACAAAAATATTTCGACAAGGTTTACGAAAATATATATCAAACTAAACTATTAAATATTCCACGGTCAATCCTGAATATTCTATCATAGTAATGTTTCTTCGTTACCACAATAATTTTGAAGTAACTTCGGTGAGGACGGGTCGTAATCATTTATTATTCAAGAAACTAGGATATCGATATATTTAGGATTGAAATTGAATTCTAAATGAAAGTAAAAGCGGACATATTTATCATGGTAGATAATAAAACGGGGCATATGTATGTCTTACGAATATTATGGAGCTTTGTACGACACCTACGGGGTGGTATAGGGTTTTATTGCCACTTTTCCTTCTCTTCATCATCATCATCATCATTTCAGCTTATCGCCGTCCACTGTTGCACGTAGTCCTCCCTCATGTTACGCCACAAAGTGCGGTCCTGTGCAGTCTGTATCCAACGACGCCCAGCAACTCTCACCAGGTAGTCGGTCCACCTGGTTGGGGGCGTACTAAACTACGTTGGTCGCCACTCAAGAACCTTTCTTCCCCAGCGGTTGTCGGTTCGTCCAGCGATGTGGCCTGCCCATTGCCACTTCAGCGTGCTAATTCTTCGTACTATGTCGGTTACACCCGTTCTTCTGCGGATTTCCGAATTTTGAATTCTATCTCGCAGAGAAATCCCGAGCATAGCTCGCTCTATAGCATGCTGAGCGACTTTGAACCTTGTACATTTAGGGACCACGTTCCCGTGCCGTAAGTCATCACTGGTAACACACACTCCCTTCCTTCTCTTGCATAGATGTTATATGCATATTTAATCTGTCAATCATCTTTTACGATATCCACGGTCAAGGTAGGGGGGTGGTGCATTGTATTTTTACTCCGTCACCACACGAAAATTAATTTTCTTAGAAAATTACCGAGAACTGTTTTTGTGGAAAATATTTTTTGTCTTAAAGAGTTTTCTTAGAAATTCATAATACAAAGCTGTCCCCTGTTTTTGGTAATTCCGTTTCTATAAGGTAAAGAATTAGATAGTGAAATGTTACCCATTAAATAACACTTTGGGAATTGGGAATAAAGGTAAATAGAACGAAGTGGCAAGACTACAAAAAATAATGAACGAAGTTTATTCGAGGGAATCTCAAAATTTATCAAAGCTTTGATAAATGAGACTTTGTTTTTTTATACCAAATAAAAAAATGTCTAAAAATGAAACGCAAAATATGAAACTGAGTACACCCACTTATTCTAATGAGAAATTACTCGCACAAGAAGAATTTCTATATGTAACGAAGTAAAATCTGCTGTAATTTGAACACAGCTCTATAAATATCATGTACAATTCGAACCTTATATAAAAGTGTTTTAGGTAGAAATTGGAATGTTTCAGGTAACCCTTAGATAAAAGAAGCATGATTTTCTCGAAAAGGCAACGCTTATTTACCATGATTTTGTTTCTATTCTCATTAAGTTCCACGGGCAAAATATTACAATTTCATACACGAATAAAAATGTTTATAATATATAGCTACCAGGTATATTCGACGTAATCCATGATGATTTTTCTTTAATCATAAGTAACTCTTGCTTGAATACTGATGTTAGTCTAGGATAGTAACAGGGGTCTTGGATAGTAGTCCTTTCCAGAGCTGTGATGAACGCTGATAACTAAAGCACATTTTCCAAATACAACTTTTTTTAATACGCTTTTATTAGCTTCATACGTATGTTAGCAAATGTAAATAAATGTTAGCAAATGTAATGTGCCCATACTAATTATGTGCCTATGTAACAGAAATTTTAAGCATGATTTTGAACCCCTTCAAAATGTTAGATTGACTTGAAATTTGCATACTTATTGAGGACTGATGACAATTTTATATTTTAAACAGTTATCCTCATCAGGATTTTCAGGATTAGCGATTTTTAGTATATTTGTCCGGTAGTCTCTTTGCGCCGTGACCAGCAAAGGAAACTAACAGGTGCGCCGATCTTTTTTAAAGATGTTATATACATATGCACATTCACAAATGGCGTAGTGGTTAGGATGCTACCGTGCCAGTATCGTGGGTTCGAATCCAATGCAGGACAACACTTTGTGGGATCTACAAATTATTCTACTGAGTCTGAATGTAATTTGTGTCCGTTAATTATATGTTTGTAAAGTCCCTCGTAATACAAAGATTATTTATTGCCTACTAGCAGCCCGCCCTCGCTTCGCTTCGGTTTTAGTTGTTTTACCCGCGTAGTTCTCATTACCGTGGAAATACCGGGATAAAATATAGCCTAGTTTACGCCCTGATATTATAGCTTTCCATTGGTGAAAGAATTTTTGAAATCGGTCCAGCCGTTTTGGAGATTACCCGGAACAAACAGACAGACAGACAAACATTTTTTAATCTGTATTTTAGGCATAGGTGTCGTGCAATTAACCGTGTGAGCATGAAAAAGTCTATTATTTTGACATTACAAACAAACACTCCAATTTTATTTATTGGTATAGATAGTGTAGGTAGATTAATAACGTATAAATATATTGAATACTACAGTATTCAGTAGGTAGTATCAAGGTAAAATTGCCACTCAAATCCTTCAGAACCTATGTGCCCTGCAACGCTGTGTTTTATTTACGAACATTTCCTTAACGCACGGTCTATGTTTAAAAATTAAAAAAAAAAAGTATTATATGTCTTAGTCGCCTTTTACGAAACCCACGGCCCCGAAGATGGTGAATTGTATACTCCATCACCACAACGACAATCATTTTCATAATTTTTATCCATACTAATATTATAAATGCGAAAGTAAGGATGTTTGTTTGTTTGTAACGCTTTCACGCTTAAACCACCGAACCGATTTCAAAAATTCTTTCACCAATGGAAAGCTATAATATCAGGGAGTAACATAGGCTATATTTTATACCGGTATTCCCATAGGAACGGAAACTACGCCGCGGGTAAAGCGACTGAAACCGAAGCGAAGCGAGGGCGGGTTGCTAGTTATAATACAAATGCGAGTTTGTGTTTTAAAATTGAGAATTAATGGATAAACCATTATTGTTTCACTTAAATTTTTCAATACCCTCTGTATTCCCAGTACTTCAATATATAAGAGAATATTGAAAGGGTCAAGTCGGATGGGAAATAAGGAAAAAGCTACTCTGTGATGAGCTTCTACAGAACGCGAGCTTGCAATTTGCCGCAAAAACGTCGATTATTAATTCGACACGTGTTTTGCCTGTGAACGATGATTGCTTGCCCATAATTGTATTTTTTTTTTATATTTTCTGCCATATATTGAATCAAATGTGTAAATTATTAGCAATATTTAAACGAGTATTTTGTGAATAGAAAATATAATTATTTTTTGACATGAAAAACTCCATAAAATAATTCCATATGATTTTTTTTTAAATACTGTGAATTTACGGATATCATCGCATTGTATTTAATGTTTAATTTCCCGATGTGCCGAAAACTTTAGCATTCATAATCAGGGTAGGACTGTCGGATTTTTTGGGAGACTATGGTGCGGATGCACGCCGTTCGTTCCGTCTAGATAGAGACAATAAGGCGGCGTGCGATCCCATAAACCATCATATGCCCACCCCTTCGCCATTGGACCGTTCATTGGTACCAAATCATTGACGACGAAGAACAAAGGACTAAGGGACCGACATACTATCAAATACAATTAAAAACCCGATAAAATCTGTAAAACTAATTTTATTTCAAATGTGTAATACTCGCTTAAACATTGGAAATCAGCGGTTAAATTGTGAAATTTTGTAGCACTATTTTATAATAGGTTTATTATATTTCTTAACCATAAATGGATATGACTACACACTTGGCGTAGGGGATAGCGATCCCTTAATGCCAGTGTATTGGGTTCGATTCTCACAGGACACAATTTTTGTATTATCTAGCGCCCTTTGGTGCCAGTTGCCAGTTAGTCTTGATTGTCACGCAGGGCAATATTTTGTGGTTACGCACGCAGGGCAATAATTTATGCCTGGTAATTATATGCTTGTAAAGTCTCCCGCAATATAAGGATTACTTCCTTTGTGAGTACAAGGATCTTGGAATACTAGAACTATTTCGTCAGTAGGTTAATTTCCCTCTCATTGAGGAGAACCTCAACGAGAGGGGAATTAACCTACTGTACCACGCTGGTCAAAACTGTTGGCGTAGTATTTTATGTCGAGTTTTCCGTCTTTTGCATAGTTGTTATGTGTATATTATATCCCTTAGTCATCTCTTACGACATCCACGGGCAAGAGCAAGAGAGTGTGCTGAATTATATTCTTACTCGGTCACCACACGAAAACAGTGCTTTCAAGGTTAATTGAAAAATATTCGAATGTCTCTTCTTTTTCTCAGTCTATATTGAAATTGAGCTTACTATAATACAATACTGACCCAAGAGTTGACGGGATTTATTAAGAATTTTTCTTTCCTTACAATGATATTATTCTTATTGTATTATTTTTTTTAAAGACGACTCTGCACTGAGGAAATAAGCCTTGTATTGCGGGGGATTAACAACCATACAATTAACGGAAAAAATTACATTCAGACTTAAAACTGCAATTTGTGGATCGCACAAAGTGTTGGCCTGCGTAGGAATCGAACCCGCGACACTATCACGGTAGGTCAGTATCTTCTCCACTACGCCACCTGTGCACTCAATACTTATTACTTCATTACAAGTATTTATTTTAAAGTATACCGCAGAAAATGATAAGAGAAAGCAACGCAATATTCTCTCCAATTGTTGACTCTTTCTTTCTTTATTGCCCGCTTGATATAATGCACAGAGCATAAAACTGGAGATTATTAGCAGAAATTCCAATTTGCAATATCGTCCTTGTATAGACCGAAAGTTTTTGTAGTCAATAATTTAGCATGGAAATATTGCTTTTGTGTTTTTATAATTAAAGAATTTTGTATCAATCTTTTTTATTCGGCCTCCATTATTGTACATAAATCTCTTTGATAATGTTAGGCCATAGTCCAAAGTCTCCCTGTGGTGATGAGATAAGGATAAAATATGTCATCATCCCTTACTTGTGATATAGAAATCGTCCGAGGGATAATCAGAGAATTAAGCACTAACGCAGGAGAAGGGGGGGCAAGACGGTGTAGGGGGCAAGACGGTGTAGGGGGCAAGATGGGGTACTGGGTATTATCGGCCGTACAAGCAACCAGTCCCAGCCACTCTGGCTCATAATAACGCGTCATCATCTAGTTTATCAGTCAGGGTTGTAACAGGCTTCCGAGTCCACGCGTGTTTGCTCTACCGCCAAAAACTCGGTTTTTGTAGAGTTTGTTGCCATTTTCGTGTTGTCCACCATATGTGTTTTATACCTCAATATTTGTTATCTAGAATTGATTGAAAGACATCCTTGTTTATCAGAGATTACAGCAGCAGGTAAGAACATCTTTGTTTCCATATTTTGATTAGTTTTTTTAAGACATGTTATTTTATTTAAATGTGCCCAGGAGGGCATGATACCATACCCCTCGAAGAAAATTTTAGTTATTTCTTTAAGACACTAGGATTTTTATACGTAAATGAGCTTAATCTTTAGAATGATGAAATATTATAGAACAGAGACGGAGAGGGGAAATTGGAGTGTAGATTATGAAAATGCAATAAATATTGTAGATAAACGGGAAGGAAAAGAGGTATAAATTAGCGGCAAAAACATATTCTGTGCCAAAATCTACCCCAAAAAAAAGTGAAAGGAGCTCGTCTAGCCCTAAAAGATCCTGCTGCTTCTGCAACTTTTGTGAAAGTTTCTTTAGGCCCAAAAAGAAGAACATTTTCTGATGCGAAGAGAAAGAACTTTGTGACTATAAAGTTCATATGGAGAGTCGTCTTTACTTACAACAGAAGATTTAAAGACGTTGGCATATAATCTAGCAATAAAAAATGGTAAGTAACACTGTTTTAAGACCGAAAAAAAAGCTAGCATAGATTAGGTGCAGGGATTTTTAAGCAGGCATCCAGAATTATCAATACGAAAGCCAGTTAGCACTTCAGCTACATGTGCCACAGGGCTTAATACGTAAGGCGTTGAACAGCTTTTTAACTATTGTCAGTCCTCAACAAGTTATACTTTATCCTGCAACTCGCAAAGTGACACGCGTGAGAAGGAAACGAGGGAAAACAGCTACAAAAATTTCTTCTCCATGTTAAATTTCATTAGAAGGAAAATAAAAAAAAAGAAGCTGGTAGAATATAACACAAAAGAAGGAAAAGAACTAATAAAGAATAAGAAAATCAATTTGGAAAAGAAAATAACAGATAGAAAACCAACCTAATAATAATCTAAATTCACTATCAGAAAGTGACAAAAATGGAAATAATATCCCTTGTTTCCATGGAAAAAACTTAGATTCAGATGAAGGATGGGCTGCATGCACATTCTGTAGGCAGTGTGCATACTGTAACTATGCTGGGGTAGATAAGGATGGCGACGAGACAATTTTTGTTTCAGAGTTTTGCAACCAAAAATAAATATGTTTCCCATACCCCATATTGCCCCATAGGGTACCCCATTTTACCCTACGGAGCGGACAAGATGGGGTTTTTGACATTTTTAACAAATTATTATTTTATTAAATATTTGTTTCAATGAGTCTAAAGTTTCTCAAGTTCCTTATTTCCAATGAGTGATTATGTAAGAGTAATTATAAATAAATAAGTATTGAAAACAATTAAAAATGTCCGTTTTATTACCGTTATTTAAGTACCCCGTCTTGCCCTCCCTTCCCCTACTCTATCTGTGTGTGTAATGTTTCCGTGTGGTGGCTTTTGATGAGGCCTTTAGTATCCCTGAACCTTATTGAGCGTATTCACACTCCCTTCAATTTCTTTACGGTAGGTAGCGGGGTAGGGTAGGTAGTCCATGAACGGTAGTAGGACTTACCATCAAGTGTACTCTTTGCTCGATTACTGTTAATAGCAGTTAAAGCAACGGCTAACTCCATATAAGCCGAAACTTTCATAATTACCGTCGTTATTCGTTTTTTCAGTAATTATTGATATTATTAATATCATCATCATCATCATCATCGCAGCCCACACTCGTCCCACTGTTGGGCTCGGGCCTCCTCCATAATGGGAGGGAATTTGACCTACTATACCGTGCTGGTCAGACATGTTGGTATAGAGTTTTTTTTCGAGTTTTCCTTCTCTTGCACAGATGTTATGTGCATATTATATCCCATAGTCGTCTTGTACGACATCCACGGGCAAGATAAGGAGTGGTGAATTGTATTCTTACTCCGTCGCCACACGGAAAATTTATATTTATTATTAACTAGCAACCCGCCTTCGCTTCGCTTCGGTTTTAGTGGTTTTACCCACGTAATTCCCGTTCCCGTGAGAATATCGGGATAAAATATAGCCTAGTTTACTCCCTGATATTATAGCTTTCCATTAGTAAAAGAATTTTTGAAATCGGTTCAGCCGTTTTGAAGATTACCCGGAACAAACAGACAGACAGACAAAAATTTTTTAATCTGTATTTTAGGCATTGGTGTCGTGCAAATAACCCTGTGAGCATGAAAAAAGCCTATTATTTTGACATTACAAACAGACACTCTAATTTGATTTATTGGTATAGATTGTTATTTTCCTCGCAAACGCAAACGCTACGTCCCGCAATTTTTAAATCTGTAATATCTTCGAAAATATTCATTTAAATCATATGCTGTAAGGGGCCATATAGATCTATATTAAATCAACAATGTATTTAAGGTATTTAATTGGATAAGGATTAATGCTGTATTGGTTAAAATCGCTTCGAAAATTAGGCATTATTTGTCGTAAAAAGTAAATAACAAAAAATGTTATTGTGGGATATCCATAAGAGATAGACATATACCATCGCGGAGTTTTCTGTAGACCTTTTCAATGTGTACAATACTTAGTACATTATTTTGATAAATCTCGTAGGGTTCAGCCTGCGTTTGCAATGTAAGCGAAAAGAATGTAATTATTTACGACATCACATTAGAAACCTCAAAAATAACAGTATTTCTCCACTATTTAATGGATGTTATTATACATATGAACCTTCCTCTTTAATCACTCTATCTATTAAAAAAACAGCATCAAAATGCGTTGAGTAGTTTTAAAGATTTAAGCATACATAGGGACATGGGGACAGAGAAAGCGACTTTGTTTTATAATATGTAGTGATATACCTTTACAAAACCTAACTTGTACTTATTACATTCAAAATATATATTACAAAGTACCTTCCGTGTGGTGACGGAGTAAGAATACAATTCACCACCTCCTTCCTATCTAGCTACGGGCAAACAGGTATCGTAAAAGATGACTAAGGGAGTAAATATGCATATGATATCTATGCAAAAGAAACAAAACCTTATAACAACACGTCTGACCAGCGTGGTATAGTAGTTCAGTTTTTCTCCTATTAAAGAGGAGGCTCGAGCTCAACAGTGGGGCGTATATGAGCTGAAATGATGGTGATGGTGATGATGATGATAACAGTACTTCTATTTGATTTATAAGCGTATAATCATAATCTTAATATATATAAATAACGTGTCACGTTGTTTGTTCGCGATGGACTCCTAAACTACTTAACCGATTTTAATCAAATTTGCACACCGTGTGCAGTTTGATCCAACTTGAAAGATAGGATAGCTTACATCTTAATTTATAGTCGGAATATTATTTTATTGCAAATTATTTGTCTATTATTTGAGATTCACAATTATCTGTTAACTCCAAACGATTTTAACAGATGGCGATATCTGTTGACTGGATTGAGTAATTAATTAATAGATAGCGCTGCTTTGTCAAACCTACAAACGTGGCAGATACGATTTTAACTTGCTTTTTTACATAGATGCCACTTGTAAAAAATATGACGACCTTCATGACAGATGTTCTTCTACAGTTCCACTTAAATAGTTTAATAAAATGTAATATAACAAAAACATTAGCCACAGCAACGCGTGGCCGGGTCTGCTTGTATTGTAAATAAATAGCCCTTTTAGTGAATCCTAATCGCTATCCTGCATTGAAGTTTATTAACAAATATTCTGTTATTTCAAACTTATCAAAACCTCTGTAGTATGTTATAAACTTTTACGATACGGCTTGTAGTGGCGGGCATATGGCGAAAGGTTTTAGGGATAACGGTAACTGCAACCCATTAGCTGTGAGTGGCCAGCCTGTGGAATGTTTCCTTTAATTTTACGAAGAAGAATATCAGACGAATAACGTTCATTACATAAAATTCTCAGCTAAATGGAATTGGATGTGTAACTAGATGAAACACTCTTGGTCGTTAGAATGAGTTAAATTATAACCTAATTCATTTTATTAATTTACTAGCTTCTGTTCGCGACTTAAGACTTTGTTTACGTAGATGGTGAATATTTTTTACTAATACGATTCTGTTACACATGATTTTTGCGAAAATTTACCCGTTTACGCAGCGGAAGCTCTCAATAGAAAGGGAAAACCCCGATTTTGAAACATTCTTCATTGGTGCTCCGCTCCTGTTGATCTTAGCGTGATAATATATAGCCTTCCTCGATAAATGGGCTATCTAACACTGAAATAATTTTTCAAATTGGACCAGTAGTTTCTGAGATTAGAGCGTTCAAACAAATTCTTCAGCTTTATATATTAGTATATAGATCTGTGATTGATTAATTTTAATAAAGAGAAATGTCAGTAGGCTTGGATGGAGAGTAAATTCATGTAAGTTATCGTCGACATGATCACGTGACGTGTTAACGCTACACTATATCTGTAGCTATGTCAATGTCATTATATATGTGCCAATAGATGTCAAAACCAGATTTTAATTGCCAAATTTTACTTTAATATTGAACAAATAATTTGAATATACAAAAATAACAACTGTTTGTTTATAGTTTTAAGTTTTCATTTCTGTAGGCAGTCTTTAAAGCTCCTTTGTGTTCTTTTTTAAGATGAGAATTACATTACAGAATAAATCCTTTAGTCGCGGGGATATATGCAATTAACTGACGTAAATAACTCTTAGACGCTGAATAATCATCTATGAACCACATAAAGAATCCTGCGTAGGAATCGAGCTCAAGAAATTCGGCAGACCTAACTGCTGCTTAGACCCTATATGCATAGTCAATTATAGATATATTAAGCATGTTTAAATTAAGGTTACAAAGTTATGACGTCACGTGCCGTGATTGCTGTTTCAGTTGAAAGTAGAAACAGAATAAAATATTTTTTCTAACATATTGGTAATATAATCGCTAAATTTTATAAAACCCCTATCCTCCATTCATCGTAGGTTATCGAAGTTCAATATTGTATATAGGCCCGCAAGGATGATTACTTACATAATAGTTAGGCTTGCAGCCAGATTTAAGATTGTAGTTCATATAATAAATTGCCCAGATTATTGTGTTTATTCCTTATCGAGTTATTAAGATTCTCATAGATAAGAGGTGACTTATTGTATTCTTAAGCCATCACCAGACGGAAGGAGGACAAACTCCTTTTAACAACATTAATAAATATTCTCAAATCATTGTCTGATTCCATATAACAAAATATCTAGTCATTTATTCAAGCACAAATTTCTCCCCTTTGAAATTTCGGCTATTTACTTCATAGTCGATACCGGTATCGCCCAGTAATTATTTACAAAAGTACACATTACCAACGTGAACTTTGTTAAACAAACATTTAGATAAAGTCAAATGACAGAGCATTAACACTGGGGCGATCGTTGAATACCTTTACGTATTGAGGGCTGGAAGCAGTAAAAACTAAGTCTTTTCATATCATTACATGAAACAATTGTTATGGTCGACCGCACAGTTTTCGTTTTAGGTGTGGCTTAAAATATAAGATGTAGCGTAGATAAATATTGTTATTACAGAATTATTATGAATAGATAGGGAAGTGATTATGGTTGAGTGGTGTTTGAACTTTTATGACTATCTTCACTGTAGTCTAATAATCTCTTTCGATTGAGCTAGTAATAATAAATCCCTTAGACTATGACTTCTACCGTCATAATAGGGAATTGTGAATTGTATTATTACTCCATGTGTGGCTTTAAAAGGGTTTTTAAGCTAGATTTATCTAGCTAGGAAAGGTTGCGTGCCGGTAATGTGTTTCGTTAGTTCAGTGGTCAGCAGCATTCATTTGTTTTTTTCTTCGACTCGCGGTTCTTAGTTTTGTGTGCTTTACCACATTACAGTTCTCAAACAACTAATAAATATTTATTATTTAGCCTACGAAACGAGCGTACGGCATTGCGTTATCTGTTTTTAAGAGTGAATACTTGAGTTTTTAAGTGGAGTGTTCGGCGCTCCACCCATTCCTTCCTCTCGGTTTTTTTTGTCATTGGCGGTAGCGAAAGCAGGTATATGAGAGAGTGCCAAGAAAAAATTGTGTTCGATAATTTGAGGATTACCTTTACTAAGAACGTCAGTTTATCAAATTATATAAGAAAGTCTTTAATAAATTACTTCTATAACCGTAATAATCCTTCACTAATGGTACGAAATATTCCCATGGTCATTCTAATACGAAATATATTATTTTATTGCTATCATTTAATATTTCATCACTTAGACTGTATGTAGAACATGACAGTTAACGCCTCGGCCGTCACGTTAGCTGTGGTAATACGATTTAACTTTCGCTTCCTACCAATGATAGAGGCCAATTGGTTCTATTAGCCGAGTTCGTTATCGTAATTGTTCTGCAATAACAACAGACGTTAGACTTCGGATCATTTTTGTTGGATATTAATATTTTTCATTAATCTTATAAATAGTTTTTATTAGTATAGTATCTTTTCATATTTCCAAAGACAGTTGATATTAGTCATTTATGATGGAAGAGGCGTACATATTTGTGTTGATCCAAAGTAATTAGGAAACGAGCAGGATGATGATGATAATTAACTAGAATTTTATAGGTCCGGTAAGATTATAAATTGCTACGCCATTTTTTGGGCCGCTAGATCCGTTTGGTGGCCTATCACCTATCTTGCCCGTGAGTATCGTAAAATACGATCATGGGATCTAATATGTAGAAAATATGTAAGAGAAAGAAAACTCGGAGTTGTGTGTGAGTTGACATGATGATGGCCATGATCCAGTCGTATACTTTGGTAATTTTTAGGCTCCTCGAAGATCTGCAATCTGTGCCTGGGCAATGCGGGCTCTTTTTACGGTTCCGGTTATCCCTATGTCATTGAATAAAATTTTTCTTTTAACCTATTGTTGATCATCTCAGTGTAAACACGACCCGTCGCTAGGCTCAAACCTATTCCAAAATGGAAGGAAAATTGACCTACTGAGTCATGCTTGTCAATGGCATCGGTATAATGTGTAATTCTTCTGTCGTAAATCATGTTGCAAAACTTATGAGCAATACTTTTTATGACCTCGTTGAGAATACGATGTGTCACTATTCACCTTACTTTGGCAATTGTAAAAACAGACTGAAGGATTATCGGTAGAATGGGAAGAAATCATACTGAGAAAAACGTCAACTGCGATCATTAAATGTTACAAGCGTAGCGTTTATAGCATTATCCCCTATAAGGAGGCCAACATCCAGCAGTAAACCTCAATACGCTAATAGAATAGAGGGTGGACCTATTGTCCTCTCATGGACATAGCTAGTCTCAATTTTTTTTATTGCAAACGGTGGCAAACCTGCACACTGTACACCTGATGGTAAGTGTTGTTGCCGCTCATGGACCTTTGCTAGGCCGCTGCCTACCGTGAAAAAAGTGAAGGGAATGTAAATGCGAGAAATGGGCTTCGGTAAAACTAAAGGTATCACCAAAACCCACCATACGCAAACAATCTCAGAAAGTTGACCTTTTGGCTCTCTTGCTCACTGAATGAAGCGCAGTAACAAATTCCTACTACTCAGACGTTGATTTTCTGCGAGAGTCTGCGAACGACCCCCGACGGACCGCCCCGCGGCTGTAGACAGAAAACAATGTAGTCCTACCACTAAGTCTATATACTCAAGCAGACTATATTCCTTATTATGGCTAAGATTTTTTTGTGGCCAGACCCAATCACACTTTTACGCTGCAGGCATTCAGTTCATCGTCATCATCACTCTTTTCTTATTCCACTTACTTGGAGTAGACTCAATATGTATTTTTCTTGCAAAAGTTATGACTGGCTGTCTGTCTGACATCAACCATCCTTCCGCATATAATTGTTAGTCAGACGCAATCAGATGGAGCTGGCCCTGATCTATTTAAAGTTCTTGGTCGACTTTTACGGCACCTACGAGCAATATGGGGGTTGGTAATATTTATAGCCCGTATTATCAGGCATCCAGCTCACCATGAGTTGAAAATCAGATATCGTATAAAGATCTTCAAAGGCTTCTTCAGCGATTTTGACTAAGAGTTTGAATTTTAAACAATTAAATGTCTCTTATCTTAATATGCTAATGCTTCGAAGCAAAGGCAATCTCATTCGAAAAATACTTAGCGAGATCCTCTTGAATGATCAAAAGTTCATGAATTTCAAGGAGGTAATCGAAATGCATTAACTGAAGATGGAGCAAACGTAGAAGGCACTCTAATAATTTATGCGAACCTTTTCGATACGGAAGATATTTATAGTCGCGTGGATTTAGACGATAGCAAAGGCAACTTGAAATACGTCGGATTGACATAAACGAATGATTTTATTTTGGTATCTTAGTATTCTTTTGGGGACGATCTAGTCCGGTATGGTCCGGTCACACCTCGTACGATGGAAGGGATGGCATGCAAGTATTTAACCTGCCCTTCTGCACATTTTGGTTGCCATCTGCGTGGAGCATAGATACCAAGTCCTTGTTTATCGAAAATATTCGATAGTTGTATCAGTCCGGTAGTTGCATCTTTTTGATGGAATCGATGTCCGTGTGGTGGAGTAAGCATACAATTCACTTTCCCCTATATTACCTGTGTATGTTGTAAAAGGCGACTAGGGGATATAAGGGATAAACATGGGAAACTCGTAATGAAACCCTATACCAATAGGGTAATCCTGACCAGGTATAGTAGGGTAATTTCATTACTTTTATGCAGTAGGCTCAAGTTCAGTAGAGGGACGTAACTGAGTTGTTATGATGGTATTGAGAATTATCAAATTATTACTACATGAAGGAACGAGGATTGCGTGTAGTGACGGATTAAGAATACAACTCAACACTCTCTCTTCTTGCCTGTGGGTATCGTAAGGAAGCATCCATCATCCATCATTAGTACATAACCGTCCACTATTGGACATAGGCCTACAAGAATATCAATCAAAACGATCCTATGCCATTTGCATCCAATAGTTCCCTGCGACTTTCAATATATATTTATCATTTCACCTAGTGATAGTAGTAGCCGTATGCGGCGTCATCCGATTCTTGGTCGCTACTTGTGGACCTTTATTCTGCAACGATTGTCAGTTCAACGAAAGAAACCCTTACCATTTCAAAGGGCTATATTGGTTATACCTGTTCTTCAACGAATTAAGGTTTTATCACACAGAGAAATAGCGATTAGTCGTCTTTTAGCACGCTGAGCGCTGAATTAATCTCTTCTAACTTCTCCTGTTTAACTTGTCTAATTAAATTTGTTGTTGGTCCCAAGACAATTAAAATTATTTTCTGGGACTGCCTGAGGGTCAAACCAGCCATCTATGGAGACCATTGTGGATTATGGCCTACAGAAGCTCCAAGGGTAAGACTGTGTAGTGGGATTTGTCCCAAAAAAGCACGCTGAGCGACCTTCAGGCTTAATATGAGGTCCACATTCACAGAATCAGGCTGTCAACTAGAATCAAATATGGTGTTTATTTAAAAAATGAGCTGTTTTCCAATCATCATTCTTCGTATATCGGTAGTTTGGGTGATGATGAAGCAGAGGATGATCAATAGTGTACTAATCGTGATCCTGGAGGCTTGGTATCGATCAATATATGATTGCAGACAGAATACTATGAGCAGCGTGGCCTAATACCAGGTTGTTTTTGACAGGCCATGGTGCAGATGCACGCAGTCCGTTCCGTCTGGAATGGTAAAAGGGCGGTGCGTGACTTCATAACCCGTCGTATTCCCTGCCCTTCGACATTAAGCCGACCACTGGTACCAAATGCTTGATATCCGTGGCCAACCCGGCGGGATACCTTCCCCGACACCCTGCAGGGACCGGCAGGAGTTACCCTCACGCGGTCAGCCTCTCTACGGGTGACGGACTATTCTCCAGTCCAGTCTTCTAATACCAGGATAACATAAATTCAATTCGGTTAAATCTTATAGAATAATCGTTTTCAAATTTTCCATCAGTGTAATCAATTTGGTATGAGATCGAATGAGAAACGGTTATATTGGTAATTGCTCCATTGGGTGCAGATACCGTGCGATGCCGGCTCAAAACGATTGATTGGACGATTCTATTCGATTTGAAATTTGACGACCAACGTTCGGATATGCTTTGACGGTTCTTGATTACGAGTAGGCTTAAAATACGTAGTAGGTACCTACATACTCTTGTATAGACAGATAAAAATGAGCGAAAGATTTATTATTATATATGATTTTTACTAAAAAAATCTTCATTTCAGCCCATATCATTCATTATCATCATTACAGTTTATATACGTATCTCTGGTGGGCTCCAGCGTCCTCTATAATAGGTGGAAAATAAACCTACTACACCACGCCAGTCAGACGGGTTGGTACAGGGTTTTATTTTAAATTTTCCTTCTCTTGCAAAGATGCTGTATGCATAATTAATTTCTTAGTCGTCTTTTGTCGTGGATATCCACGGGCAAGTAAGGGCATAAGGGTGTGTTGAATTGTATTCTTACTCCGTCACCACACGGATAAATATCAGCCCATATACGTCCCCTAGCCGAGGCCGCGGGTGACCTGACCAGGGATTAGTCCGTCACCCGCCGAGAGGCCGACCGCGTGAGGAAAGACCGACGTCCTCCCTGAGGGGGGGACGTCGGTCGATGGGAGGGTACCCCGGGTAGAGGGTATTCCGTCGGGCCGGCCACTGATGACAAGTAACCCTGCTCCAGTGGTCGGTCCAACGAAGGCGACGTGGTGTTCGGGTGGGTTGCGGGTGTTGCTGCTTAAGCCCCTCTGTCGCCCCGGACGGAGTGGTGCGGAGGCGCGCTGACCGCAGCCCACCCCAAAAAAAAAGCCCATATACGTCCCACTATTAAGTTCAGGCCTTGGCTCCTATGGGAGGAATATTGATCTGTCAAATTGATTGATGATGTGGGATGTTTGTGATTTGAGATAAAATAATCAAGATTGGCTATTTGCATCTTTGGTATAAATTTATAGTTCGACCAAATTCTCACTGTTGTAAATTTATTTTGACAACAAAAGCATTTATTACTTAATGTGTAAAGTTATCTATACTAATATTATAAAGATGAAAGATTTGTTTGTTTGTATTGAATAGGCTCCGAAATTACTGGACCCATTTCAAAAATTTTTCAATAATGGAAAGCTATAATATTAGGGAGTAACATAGGCTATATTTTATCCCGGTATTCCCACAGGATCGGCAACTACGCGGGTAAGACTACTGAAACCGAAGCGAAGCGAGGGCGAGTTGCTATCTTTGAAAAACAAATAAAAAAGAACCTCGTTTAAGAATCTATCACAGGTCATATACGAGGTTCGAGCTTCCTCCATATTGGTAGGAAAATTGACCCACCATACCACGCTGGTCAGGCGTGTTGGTAAGAGTTTTATTTAGTTTTAGTTAGTTTTCCTTCTCATAGTTATTATATGCACAAGATATGCCTTAGTCGTTTTTTGCGATATCCACGGATAAGAGAGAAGAATGAATGAATTGCATTCTGACTCCGCCACCACACGGAAAGCAGGGTCTAGAATGCCATATAGAATGCCATAATATACCAGAAACACGGGGCCTGTCAGTTTACTAAGGAGCATAGAATTTGATTTCTTACTTGAATGGCGTAAAGTGTTTTTATGTGGTAATATTAAATAGATCCTCGGAGTTCGGCCTGTGGAAAAATCTAGAATACAAAAGGTGACTCGTAAGTTTTTGCGCAACTTCAAGGACTTGAGTTTATTTGTGAGGCTCACTTCATTTATAGAGGTAATAAAATTTTCCTTTTACCCTTATAAAAATGAAGTTAAACCCTTACTTTACAATCTCAAACGATTTATTATGTGTAAACATTACGAGGCACTTATTTAATATATAATGTATTAATTCACCATATTATCTGGAAGAAAATTATATTGAGCAGATTTCTCAATTTATTTTTAAATATCTGGTTGACCGAGCTTTGCTCGGTATAATTTTATTTTTTTGTAAATTGAATTTTTGATGAACATATTTAGATATATATTAATAAAAAAAATTAAAATGATGAAATAATGTAAAAAAAACATGAAAATTAAGAAAAACAGAATAATAATAACACTGAGATCCAATCTCAGGCTGTTTGAATGCGACTATAAAACTTCCCAACTGACCTATTGACACCCTTGACGGCGATGGCTAAATTTACGTTTATCCTAATGACTGAATGACTTTTTTTGATTAGCTAAAAACACGAACCAGACGACATTTTCTATGAATGGAGCCTAGCTAGATCGATGTTTTGCCCCCGAAAGCTCTAGTATACTAAATTTCATGGAAGTTATTTGTATCGTTGCCGAGATTCTGGCAATATAGAATATAGAAACATTGAACACAAGAATTGCTCGTTTAAAGATATAAGATCGAGTAAGAATACAATCAATCAACCCCTATCTTGCCAGTTGGTGTCGCATAAGAGGGAGGAATGTATACAGGTAATACATTGGTATAGGCAAGAGAAGACAAACTCGATATAAAACCCTATTCCAACACGTATGACCAGCGTGGTACCTATCGTTTATTAGCTGCGGTTGGGATCATTTTTTTATTGCATACGGTGGCAAACGAGCAAACAATACACCTGATAGTAAGTGTTATTGCGGCTCCTTTACCTTTGCCTGCTGCCTACCGCGAAGTAATGAAGGGAGTGGGAATGCGTGCAATGAAGTTGATACTAAAAACATCACTAACACCCACCACATGCAAACAACCTCAGAAACTGGGACTTCTGGCTCTCTCGCTCACCGAACGAAGTGCAGTAACAAATTATTATTACTCGGACGTCGATTTTCTGCTTAGTGTGGTACTACCACGGACGGACCGGCCCGCGGCTGTAGACAGACTCCTGTCAACCTGTCAACCTGTCAACAGTGTGGTCTACCACTATATAATGTGACACATATAATGCATATTTACTTTACGTTCACTAATATTTGCGACTTTTTTTTTGTTTTTTTTTTTTTTTTTGGGTGGATTGCGGTCGGCGCGCTCCTCGCACCACTCCGTCCGGGGCGACAGAGGGGCGTAAGCACGCAACTCCCGCAGACCCGCAAACTACCCACGATGCACGTCGCCTTGGTCGTTGGGCCGACCACCGGAGCAGGGTTACTTGACATCAGTGGTCGGCCCGACGGAATACCCCCTATTGGGGTACCCTCCCATCGACCGACGTTCCCCCCTCAGGGAGGACGTCGGTCTTTCCTCACGCGGTCGGCCTCTCGGCGGGTGACGGACTAATTCCCCGGTCACGTCACCCGCGGCCTCGGCTTGGGCGGCATTAGGCGCAGGTATTCGCGCCTACGCCGCCCCAGTCGCCGGCGGCGGATCGCCTCATCGAGGCTGCGCTCCTCACGCAGGCGATCCGCCGCCTCCTTCCGCGAGATCACTGTCTCGCAGAAGGCTGCAAATATTTGTGACCTAACATTTGAAACATTAATTGTGCTGTCTGGTGGCGACTACCAATATCACTAACCCTTGCATTGCTTGAGGGTGTCGTAAAAACGACTAAGAGCTTTACATCGAAGTGAGTCAACCCCATCTGCTGCCATTTGGTCAACAAGTTTATTTCCTAGGAGGGATGATATTAAACAAGCGGCCGGTCATAAAATTATTGCTGAAACTTTTACACTATGTATAATGAAATAAGAGTAATATTGAGTAAACGCCGAATAATTGGTATGAGAGCAGGGTGGTGATGATAATTTGAATCAATCCGCTTAGCTGGTTTGATTGAAAAAATCCTGGACGAATAATATAAACTAGTGGTCCCCGAGTGGTCGAAATTCGGCCATAATTCATATAAATTAATTTTTCTGCTACCCAATTTACTTTTAATTTTATTTATGTATAATTGTATATTGAGCAAGCTGTATTTCACTTATAACTAATAATATCTGGTTGACCGATTATTTTATAATCGATTATTTTATAATCGATTTTATTTTAAAGAACAAAACATCGATTAATTAAAAAATCGATTATTTTTCCTTCAAGTCACATCCGTAGTACTACCCCGGACCGTATAGTATTAGTGCGCGGCTGTAAACAGAGGACGGTCGACAGTGTGGTTCTAACACGCATAAAACTTTTTCAACTCTTAAAGAAAGTCCCTTAAAAATACTTCAATTGTAGTCCTTATACTCCAAATTTATCGTATCAAATTGCCCTAAACCTTAAACAAAGTTAAGATGTTCATGTTTCACAAACAGTTGCAAACTGTATAAGTAAATCTCGTGACGTCACTAACAAGTCCCGCTAACTCACTGTGCAAAGAACTATAACACTTTATGTCAACAACTGACTTAGTTATCTATACCCCCATGTTGATTAGATCAGTGTACAAATTATGAAGAGTCATTTATAAGTTTTCCCTTGTGGTGACGAAGTAGGAATACAATTCACCAACCCCTTTCCTGCCAGTGGACGAGAGAATTATTGTAAATAAAACTACATACTCTATACGATTTTTATCGTGTTTGTATCTGTTTTTTGATTACTCGACGTTTCGAACACTTTATAGCTTTCATGATCATGGGCGGACTAAGATATCTAACGTCCAACAAATCATCGTTATTACAGATATTTATAATTATCTACCAGCTACAGAAATTATGATCTGTAATGATGATTAATGAGTTTAAGCCGGTAGTGACGAAGTAACATAGGTACCTTGCTCTAAACAGGTCCTGTATCAAAATATGTTTGGAGATAAAGGCCAAGGTAAATTTTTTAATAGTAGACAAAAATGATGTGGTTTTGAAATAAAGAGGTTCACTCAGCAAATATTCTCAACGCGTGCTTCGCAGACATGGGGTCTTTGGTAAGTTCAGTAACTTACATATAATTGGAAGAGAAGCCAAGGGGCCTCAGGATGCTGTGAGTGTGGCGTGCATACATTGAAAGTAGGTATGCCCAGCTTGCAGTCCCAAGCGCCAAAATGTTTAAACTAGAAGTTATTTTCGTAACCACAAGTCGATTTTTTTTTTTTTTACAATTTATTATTTGGGGTTTTAGCCACAGATTCGCCATCTTGTATTCGTATTCTCATAATACAGCTCTAAACTTATCATAGCATGTGAAAACTATTTAATTAGCAAATAAAATATCTTACTCTTACTAACTCGTGATCGGGTGCCGCTTGTGGGATCTGGTCCAGCCATAATCATTTGAATTATATTAAGTATCTTGCAGTTCGAAGGGCATCACACTGGAGCTAAAACTTACAAAACATGTACACAAATTTATATCTAGTAAGAAGAAAAAAAAAATTAAAATAATAGACAAGCCCGCTGAGTTTCTTGCCGGATCTTCTCAGTAGCGGTCGCGTTCCGATCCGGTGGTAGTTTATTTTTATTGGATAATTTAATTTTATTTTGTAAAATTGACAATATGTAAGTGCCCTCTCGGGGTCTATGCATAATAAATGATTTGAATTTGAACTTAATATTTTAAACGGGAAAGTTTGTATGTGAGAATGTGAAGATGTTTGTTGCTCTTTCACGCAAAAACTACTGAATAAATTTTGATGAAACTTCACAATAATATAGCTTACATATCAGAATAACACATAAGCGATTTATCCCGATATTCCCACAGGAAGAGGAACTGCGGGTGAAACCGCAGGGCGCTGCTAGTCCTTACTAATATTATAAATGGGCAAGTATGTTTGTTTGTTTGTTGCGCTTTCATGCTTAAACCGCAGAACCGATTTCAAAAATTCTTTCACCAATGGATAGCTAAAATGTCAGGGAGTAACATAGGCTATTTTATCTCGGTATTCCCACGGAAACGGGAACGGGAACTACGCGGCTAGTAAAATATATTTTTAAACTGGTGGTCAGTCCAAATTGCCACTTATTGGAACTACACGCCATTCTTCCGCCGTTTCGGATGGTTTCGGCGGTTTAATTCGAACCATAGCTATAAATAAAACTATTTTTAGCAATTTTATCACGTTTATATTTAATTTTTGATTGCCCAACGTTTCGAACACTTTACAGCGTTCAAGACCACGGGTGGACTAAGATATCTCACGTCCAACAAGTCATCGTTATTACAGAGATTTATCGCGGAAGGAGGCGGCGGATCGCCTGCGTGAGGAGCACAGCCTCGATGAGGAGATCCGCCGTCAGCGACTGGGGCGGCATAGGCGCAACTATCTGCGCCTCATGCCGCCCTAGCCGAGGCCGCGGGTGACGTGACCGGGGATTAGTCCGTCACCCGCCGAGAGGCCGACCGCGTGAGGAAAGACCGACGTCCTCCCCGAGAGGGGGACGTCGGTCGATGGGAAGGTACCCCAATAGGGGGTATTCCGTCGGGCCGACCACTGACGACAAGTTAACGCTGCTCCAGTGGTCGGCCCAACGACGAAGGCAACGTGGTTTTTGGGTGGGTCGCGGGAGTTGCGTGCTTAAGCCCCTCTGTCGCCCCGGACGGAGTGGTGCGGAGGCGCGCCGACCGCGACCCACCCACAAAAGAAAAAAAAAATTACAGAGATTTATACCCACTACAGAATTAGTTATTAAACTTTGACCCATATTTTGATACAAATCTATTGCTTGTACAAAAAAAGAAAAAGATTCTAAATAAAAAATCTATATAAACTCATTTGCAAAAAAAACGGGCGGTTTTGATTTTCATTCATATTTAAAAAGATACAATACCAAAAAGGTTTCAATCGTTTGTACACGTTACTGGCCGGTTTTAAAAATGCTGTGGTATTTAAAAAAGTACGTTCTAAATTCAATTTTTCATTTGATGTTCATTTTTACAGAAAACCCCTTTTTATCCTACATTTTTGGCGCGAAGTTCCAGAAGTTAACATCGACTTTCATAACTTTTATTCAATTTTTATCGATTAATTTCATATCCTTGACTGTCAAAGCTTTATTTAATGCTGTTTGGCTGTATCAAAAATGGTAGATAAAGTGGTAAAAGCTACCAAAATTATCGCGCTGCTTGAAGAGGGTTGCAGCCAATGTTTCGTGGCTAGGAGGCTAAATGTTAGTCGCTCGACAGTCCAAAGGACCTGGCAGCGATATCAGGAGACTGGTTCCGTCGAGAGAAGGCCTGGTTCTGGAAGAAAACCATGTACCCAACCACGGGATGATCGTTTTCTTGTGAGTCGCGCATTGAGAAATCGCAAATCTTCGTATGTGGATCTTAAGAACAACCTCCAAGAAGTAAGAAATGTGCATATTAGTCTATGGACGGTCAGGAGGAGGCTTCTCGCTGCCAATATACGCAGTCACCGCCCGGCCCGCGGCCCCAAATTACTCCGTGAGCACAGAGTTCACAGGCTTAGGTTCGCTAGAAATTGTGAATCATGGACTCAAGACGATTGGAATAGGGTTTTGTTCTCTGATGAAGCCAGGATATCTCTGTTCGGTGAAGATCGACGTCGGCGAGTGCTAAGAAGACAAGGAGAACGCTTTGCAGAGGCATGTTTCGAAGAAATCACACCTTATGGTGGGGGCTCTGTTATGTTTTGGGCAGGAATAAATTCAATGGATCGTACAGAGTTAGTCTTCATTGAAAACGGCTCACTGACTGGGCATCGATACATAACGGAAGTTCTAATTTCTCATGCACAACCCGCATTGGCCGCTCTAGATGAAGACTCGATTTTTATGGACGACAATGCTCGCGCCCACCGATCCCGCGATGTTAATGCGTATGTGCAAGAGGTCGGCATTCGTCGTTTGGATTGGCCAGCTCGAAGTCCCGACCTCAATCCCATAGAGCATGTCTGGGACGTTCTGAAACGGCGTGTGAGATCAGTACACCCGGCTCCGCAGACCATCAGAGAGCTGAAGAATGTGATTACTGCGGAGTGGGAACGTATTCCGCAAGCAAGTATCCGGGATATACTCGCTAGCATGCCCAGACGAATTCAAGCTGTGATTTTAGCTAGAGGGAGTCACACTCGATACTAAACATTTATCTGCTTTTACTTTATTAAAGAAAAACAAACAAAAAAACTTTTTTATTTTTACTTCATGAGCATATGCACTACTAGCGAATATACACTACTAGCGAGGTTTAGCATTATTTCCCATAAATTGTATCTAAATTTTATGAAATACTGATGAAAACGATTATTTTCTTATTAATTTAGCAAATTGTGTGGATAAAACTACCTATAATTATCAAACAAAGAAATATTAACATTTGAAATGGTTCATTGCTTAGGTGCCCGTTTTTTTTGCAAATGAGTGTGTATATATATATATATATATATATATATATATATATATATATATATATAGGAGAGGAGGGTTTTGCGAGCGATATAGCGATATATTGACTCACCACCATATCTCTGAAATCATAAGGCGTACAGACTTGCAATTTGGCAGAAATATTCCTTTTGTCGAGTAGCTAAGAACGGACTTTACGAAATTCCACCTGCAAGGGGTGTTGCGAGGGCGTTAACAATAATACACATATAAAAGAACAGGGTGAGCCGAAGCTACTGAAGCTAGAAAAATGAAATTTGGACCGTAGTTTCATTTCGTGACGTAGGCATTCACCAAGAAAAGATTTTTTTAAATTCCACCCTTAAGGGGGTGAAACGCAACGGTAAAATCTGCATGGAAAAAAAATCTTTAGCTACTGTCTTCAAATTAAGCACAAATACTCTCTAATAAAAATAAATAAATACGTGTTGCAGCGTTTGTCCATTTTAATCCTCTAAGGGTGTAAAATAGGTAGAAAGATGTCAGTTTACTGACTTATCACAGAGCCGAAACTACTGAGGGCAGAAACATGGAATTTTGACATTAGCTTTTTTGCGTAACGTAAAAACCCATTAAGAAAGGGTTTTTTTAAATTAAACCACAGTAACAAAGTTTGTATAAGGAGAAAAAAATCTACATCGATTTTCTTCAAATTCTTCAAAAATACTCTTTAGTAAAAATAAATAAACACGTGTTTCAGATTTTTTTAATTTTCACCCTCTAAGGTTGTAAATCTACGCTAATATTATAAAGAGGAAACATTCCTTACGAATAAACTCAAAAACTCCTGGACTGATTTTGATAATTCTTTCACCATTAGAATGTTAGAGTATCCCTGAGTAACATAGGCTAAATTTGATCCCAGAATACCCACGGGAACGGAAACTATGTAGGTAAGGCAACTGACACCGAAGCGAAGCGAGGGCGGGTGGCTGGTATATTAATATACAAACGCAATAATATTCGTAAAACAGTTTTATTTATAACTAGCAGCGCCTTGCGGTTTTACCCGCATAGTTTCCCTTCCCGTGGGAATATCGATATAAATTATAGCCTATGTGTTATTCTGATATGTAAACTATATTATTTTGAAGTTTCATCAAAATCTATTCAGTAGTTTTTGCATGAAAGAGCAATAAACATCCTCACGTATTCACAAACTTTCGCGTTTATAATATTAGTAGGAAGTGTATACTGGCGAAAAAAAAGCAGAAATCTTTATGTGAACCATAGTTAGTTCTAAAAGAAGTTATTTCTAACTGATTGCTAATATAAGTATAGTATAAATTCCGTAAACAAATTCATCATCATCGATCACACGTCTGCGGTCCACCGCGTACCTCATTACACGTAGAAGTAGGCCTCCTTATTAAATAATGGGATAGTGCCATAATCGTTACGCTTAGCAAATAGGTTGGCGATCGCAGTGAGGTTGAAACGTTTTCCAGGAGAAGACTACAGCTTATTTTCTTGGTGAGAACTTAGTTGATTTTTATGACTTCTAAGAGCAAGTAAGGGGTGGGGGGAATATTTTATTCACATCCCGCCATCATATGGATATTATCGGTCGGTTTAGTTTAAATTAAACATCATCATCATCATCATCTCAGCCCTTATACGTCTCACTGTTGGGCTCAGGCCTCCTCCATAATGGAAGGGTCATTGACCTACTATACCACGCTGGTCAGACGTGTTGGTATAGGGTTTTATTTCGAGTTTTCCTTTTCTCGCATAGATGTTATATGCGTTTTTTATCCCTTAGTCATCTCGTACGATCACCCACGGGCAAGTTAGGGGGTGGTGAATTGTATTCTCACTCCGTCACCACACGGAATTAAACATAATTCTGAACAAAAAAAAAACGACTTCAGCCGTTGCCTTATGGAGGCTATTATCAGAACTGGACCAAATCGCATCACACAAGAAGAGAATTCAAATAAAAAAAGAATTGTCAAAATCTTTTCACGCAGTCGAAAATTCTGAGTACACAACAAACATAAAGTAATACAGTGAATTGAGAACTTCCTCATTTTTTGAAGTCAGTTAAAAATAAAACAAAGTAACAGCCCAAAATATAAGCATTATTTTATAAATATCTTCATAATAATTTTGGTAAATATTGCCGTTGTGTAAAGAGAATATCACAAACACACTAATTAGTGTCACAGGGCCTTCGGGGACCTTTGTGACCTTTCATTGTGTCACCAACAGGTTGCTATGACCAGTAATGTTATTATCGCTAAAATCGCTACAAATATATACGTTTATCATCCTTTATCATCCATACTAAAATTATTAGCTATTTTAATGTACAAAATGTTGATAATAATCATGCTTATGATTCGTTGAATATGTATTTTCAAAGGATGAACGTATAAATAACCGGCCAAGTGCGAGTCGGAGCCGCACACGTAGGATTCCGTACCATTATCTATAAAGAAAGAAAGAAAGAAAAATATTTATTTCAGTCTCTACAGCATATTTAAAAAGTAATAACTTATAACTACTTATATACTATTATAAAAACAAAGACTACTGCTAACAATGATAAAGGTAAATTATTAATTAAAAATTTAAAATACTGTAGTAGACCGAAAAGGTTCTACCTCAGCATAAGCTGCAGCACAGAGGTGCTAAAGCGCTGGTTTTCAGGCAAAACCATTTCGTTGAGTACGGGCCGCCACGACACATACAAACACATAATAAATATCATTATTTATGAATATGAGATAATATTAACAATAAAAATACATAGTAAGCATAAGAATAAAAAATCAGGCAGAAATAAATATATTATAACCAAAAATAATAATAAATAACCAAATACTCAAATCCAAAAAATAGGTATACACACATATACAAACAAATATGGTTACCCTCATCTCGCATCTATAAATTTACGGGTGTGTTCACGCAATCTTACGGATAGATTGGAGTCGCTGGAGCAGCGGAGAGGCTTTGGGTCACTCTGTGTACTCTACCGACTCTTTCACGGGGAGTGCTCCGAGGAACTGTTTGACTTGGTACCACCGTCACCATTCTACCAACGTACCACTCGACATCGCAGCAGGGTTCATCCATTTCACCTGGAAACGTTATGGTCTTCAACTGTGCGTTTCCAGCGATCATTTCTCCCACGTACGTGCAAGCTCTGGAATGAACTACCTGCTGCTGTGTTTCCCGAGCGCTATGACATGTCCTTCTTTAAACGAGGTTTAAGAAGAGTATTTCCTTCACGGTAGGCAGCGGCCTGGCTGTACCCCTGGTATTGTAAAGGTCCATGTGCAGCAGTTTCACTTACCATCAGGTGTGCTGCTTGCTCGTTTGCCACCGTTGGCAATAAAAAAAAAAAAAAGTTTCTTTTAGTTTGGTTGTAGTTCTGAAACATTAACACAGTAACAACAGCATATAGCATATAGATTGATAAACTACAAGGATGCCTTTTGTTTTCTACGCAAATAGTCTTTAAATTTAAGTTTGAAAGTTTTGACCGTTTTTATTTTGCGTAATGGAGGTGGCAGATCATTCCAGCAACGGGTTGCAGCAAATTTGAAACTGCCACGGAATGCTGTCGTTCTGTGCCTCTGTGTTATTAACATGTAACTTGACGCCCTGGTGTTTACGTTATGATAATTTTTTGACCATGACAACTTACTGTATAAATACTCTCAATAAATATAAATAATTTAAAAAAAAAATCGCGTATGTTCTATGGGAGCCCCCCTTAAATATTTATATTATTTTATTTTTAGTATTTGTTATTATAGCGGCAATAGAAATACATCATCTGTGAAAATTTCAACTGTCTAGCTATCACCGTTCTTGAGGTACAGCCTGGTGACAGACGGACGGACAGACGGACAGCGAAGTCTCAGTAATAGAGTCCCGTTTTTACCCTTTGGGTACGGAACTCTAAAAAAGACGGCTGAAATTCATCTTGTTTTTGTTTTGATAGGTATTCGAACCCCTATCAAATCGTTCGGAGCGACAGAAGGGCATGGCGTGCAGCCATATAACTTGTCGTATTATACCTAGGGTTGCCATCCGTAATTTGCTATAAAGTATTATCTGTTCTTAGGGTAATTGTTCTCTATAATTTATGCGTACGCAAATATATTATTTCTCATGAGTTGATTTCTCTACAATTAATTTTAAAATAAATTTTATTTTTAGAGGCTCATCCTTAAATTATGTGACTCTAATTTCATGATCTTATGATCCATTCTCCGTTTTTGTCTCAGTTGGTCACATTTGGGTGTCTCCCCTCTCTAGTGTGACGTCATATATTTTTAAATTTTCTAAAATATGAATTTTGTGCGTGCTCATTTGTCAAAGAGATGATTTGATCTTTCCCAAGAAATGTTCTTGACAATATTTTAAGGCATTTCGTTAAAATTGCCGTTTTAATTTTATAAAGTTACTATTTATGTACAGGAAGTTTGCTTATTTGTTAAGAAACATCCACACTTATTTAAAAAACTTGGAGACTTCGAAACTAGTCGCACTAGACATGGATCTAGACTTCAAATTCCGAAAATAAAATTAGAATTATTTAAGAAAAATGCCTACTGTATGTCTGTAAAAATCGTCTACCATTTACCAGAGTATCTTAAAACTCTACCATACACACTATTTCGTAGAAAACTACAAACAATGCTGCATGATAAAAATTACTATGATATTAATGAATACTTTAATGATAAATTGTGACATCTAAAATTTAAATACTAATAATACTTTTTTTTTTTTTTTGGGGTGGGCTGCGGTCGGCGCGCCTCCGCACCACTCCGTCCGGGGCGACAGAGGGGCTTAAGCACGCAACAGCCCCAACCCACCCGAACACCACGTCGCCTTCGTCGTTGGGCCAACCACTGGAGCAGGGTTACTTGTTATCAGTGGTCGGCCCGACGGAATACCCCCTACCCGGGGCACCCTCCCATCGACCGACGTACCCCCCTCGGGGAGGACGTCGGTCTTTCCTCACGCGGTCGGCCTCTCGGCGGGTGACGGACTAATCGCCGGTCACGTCACCCGCGGCCGCGGCTAGGGCGGCATGGCACGCAGGTAATCCCGCCTGCGCCGCCCCAGTCGCCGGCGGCGGGTCGCATCATCGAGGCTGTGCTCCTCGCGCTCGCGACCCGCTGCCTCCTTCTGCGAGATAACTGCCTCGCAGAAGGCTGCGACCGCGTCCCAATTCCTGATGCTGCCGAGCATCTCCCTAGCGATGGTCGGCAGCGTCAGGTCTGCACCGATGATTGCGACGAGTTCACAACGCGGCTCTGCCCAAGCGGCACAGACCTCGAGCGTATGCTGCGCCGTCCTCGTCGCAATCGCAGTGGTGGCAGGACGGAGTTCTCTCCCTCCTAGCGACCCTGTACAGGTATTTGCCGAAGCATCCATGCCCCGTCAAGACCTGTACGAGTCGGAAGGAGAGCACCCCGTGCCGCCTTTCCAACCACTGCATCAGCACCGGCCGGAAGGCCTCCACGGTCCAAACACCGTATCGAGGCCTCTCCAGCCGGTCTGCCCAACGGGCGATGACGTCTCGGCGGGCGTCGACGCGCCAGGCGGTGAGCTCCCTAATACTAATACTACTGACATCTAAATTGAATATATTTATATTTACATATTGAACACTATCTACTGTTGAAGATTTTTACATATAACTTTACATATAATTTGAATTTTTTATACATTTATTGACATGCTATGAGTAATTGCGTTTTTAATATTTTAATGATTGTAACGAATAAAATTTATTTAAATAATTAATTACAACGACTAGATATAGCTAATAAGCTGTATCAATAAAAAAGACACTGTTTTAAACATTTCCACGCCATACATATATGGTAGAATATGCTGGATCATGTTATGTAATTAAGACCTACTATAACCATATTTTTGGAAATAAAGATTATTATTATTATATTGTGTCTCCCAGTTTCACGGCTATCTTCCATATTGTTTTAAAAATAAGGGAAGATACCCGGTCCTTTGAAAGGCCTACATGGGGGATTTGGATCCAACACGCAGAGGCCTTTGGAGAAATTTAATGTTAAAATGGGATGGATAAAACTATTGTGCAATTATGATATCTAAAACCAGATTATGGGGTTTGATGGATTGGATTAAATGAAACTATTGATTTAAAAACTGTCATCTGCCTTCAATACCTTTATCCTCTTGAACTTTGGCAGACGGTGACTCGCCAACTCACTGAATGGGCCCCCCCAAATGGTCGCCACAGGCACACAGGCCATACGGGCAACAGGAGGGCAACATTGGTGCAAGTGGCTTGGGGTGTCGAGCGGTACGGCGCCGGTTTCACCATCGCAGTGGTTTCCCCGTAGTTATGCCCTTGAAAATGACACTTCCACCCCCAAGCATATAGCTCTGGCGACCCCTCTCTGACCAGCCGTTTAAGGCAAGCCAGAGTTGAGAACCCTGCGGGCTTCGGTTTCCACTCCAGCCAGCCAATAAAGGCCAGCTGGATATGAGGCCCTGGCCGACTCTCTGGGGCACTCAGGACCGCAGTGTCGCCACTCACATTCAGCACGCCACAAGCTGCCCTGCGGTTTATTGGCTTTTCTATAAATCTTGTGACACATTTTTTCTTTTATATCAAAAGAATTTAGAGAGCCATATAATGTTCCTCCGAGTTTTACGTTAGTCTCATGGTGAGATAACGACTGGCCCAGAGATTATTATTATTATAAGTTTTGAAAGTCGCGTAAAAAAATAAAGTATACCCACGGGAACGGGAACTACGTGAGTAAGGCGACTGAAACCGAAGCGAAGCGAGGGCGGGTTGCTAGTATATTATATTTTTGTTATAAAACTAGCTGACCCGGCGAACTTCGTACCGCCTTTTCTTCGTAATTATTTTGTTTTAGTATTTATCAGTTTAGTTTTAGTATTATCCGTGCGGTGACGGAGTAAGAATACAAGTCACCACCCGTGTGCGTCATAAAAGACGACTAAGTGATATATAGTATGCATAATTATAATATCTATGCAAGAAAGGGAAAACTTGGAACAAAACCCTATACCAACATGTCTGACCATCGTGGTATAGTAGGTCGATTTCCCTCCCATAGTGGAGGAGGCCCGAGCCAACCAGTGGGACGTGTATGGGTTGAGACTATGACGATGATTTATCAGCCTCCTACAAATGGGTAAAGTTGCGGATTAAGGAAATATAACACTTTCCGTAAATTCAATCCAGTTAGATTATCAATCATCCACATGTTTGTGGCCGAGGGTGGAGACCGTCCCGCCTTCGGCAGGAGCACCAGCTTCTCTTCCTTCCAACATCCAGGGAACTGACCAAATGCTATTCAAGCGTTGTACAGACCCGTGAGATGTGGTACCAGGTGCTCAGTGCCAGCACCCATTAGTGATAAATTTAACACGTATATGCGCCACTGCCGTCCCATCTCCGTCTTCGTAGCGGGGCGGTTGCCGATTACTGTCCAGCAAAGCAATGATTGGGGGGTTTTCCGCGGCGGGCAAAGGTCCACGACAATCCTGATGGGAAGGTCGGGGTGGAAAATTTCAGTGAGGGGAGGAGAACGTAGCTTACTCAGCGCTGCGCAATAGAGGCGACCCCAGGGGTCACCTCTATTGCGCAGCGCTGAGTGATTCACTGTTGATTGACTGTCCAGAATTTCCTACTGATTGATCTGAAGAAGAAGTGAAATCTCTACTTAGTGCCGCACAATAAGGACGACACCAGGGTCACGTTCGACAAAAAAAAAGGGTCACGTTCGACACTCTCTAGCATCTCTTGATGGGTGCTGGCGCTGGTCTTTGACCTCCTGGTACCTTGACTGTACAACGCTTGAATAGCGTTTGGCAAGTTACCTGAATGTTGAAAGAAGGGGGAGGCTGGTGTTCCTGCCGAAGCTGGGGCGGTCTCTGGACTCGGCCTCAAACGTATCAATATAATGGAATTATTGATAATAAACTGAATTGAATTTACGGCAAGTGTTATATTTCCTTAGTCCGCAATTTTACACTATTTGTAGGAGGCTGATAAATCATCATCATCATCTCAGCCCATACACGTCCAACTGTTGGGCTCGCACCTCCTCCACTATGGGGAAGAAATCGACCTACCATACCACGCTGGTCAGACGTGTCAATATAGGGTTTTGTTTCGAGTTTTCCTTCTCTTGCATAGATATTATATGTATATTATATCCCTTAGTCGTCTTTTACGACATCCACGGGTGGTGAATTGTATTCTAGCTATTTAATATACCGCCTCTTCTTATCGATTCCAAAACCTTTTTTAATCTAGATCTACATGTAATTATGTCAAAAATGTCGAACCGACGCGACGGGATGAATATCAAATGTTTGACAGGTAAGAACGCGGGTGACGTGACCGTGACGGGGAATTAGTCCGTCACCCGCCAAGAGGCCAACCGCCTGAGGAAAGACCGATGTCCTCCCCGAGGGGGAGACCTCGGTCGATGGGAGGGTACCCCACTGGCCGACCACTGATGACAAGTTACCCTGCTCCGGTGGTCGGTCCAACGACGAAGGCGACGTGGTGTTCGGGTGGATTGCGGGTGTACGTGCTTACGCCCCTCTGTCGCCCCGGACGGAGTGGTGCGAGGAGTGCGCCGTCCGCGACCCACCCCAAAAAAAAGACTAACGAACAGCAATTCATTTTTATATATATAGATATTGCGTGAATAAAAATCGCCGTCCTGTCGTGGGCCTACCTAGTATATTATAATTATACATTAATGCAATTGTATTATTATGCTATTACAATGCACCAGTGCATTATAATTACATCAACAGTAATTTGTCATACAATTAATAACCGACTAAATTGCAGAGGTATAATTAATTACTAATTGTAATAAGGCATAATATCTGTAAGATAATAACAGTCTAGACTGTGTTCTGTGAATTAGAGCTGTCTAATTTTGGAATGACATTTAAAGAGACTAGTTTCTGCGCACCTACGTAAAAATTACTTGCCCAAAATTGGACCAAGTTATACCAAGGGAAGATATTAATCATTCATCGCAGCTCATATACGTCCCACTGTTGGGCTCGAGCCTCCTCCACAATAGGGAGGGAAATTGACCTTATACCATGGTTTTTTTTTTTTGGTAAGCGCAGGCGCGGTCCCGTCCGTCCGGGGCGATGAAAGGACGGCGCGCGGGCCCATAACCCACCTGTACCCACGTCACCTCGTTGTTGGGCCGACCACCGGAGCAGATGTGACTTGTCATCAGTAGTCGGCCTGACGGAATACCCTTTCGGGTAACCTCACTTCTCAACGTCCTGGGACGTCGGTCGCCGTCGCGCGGTCAGCCTCTCTGCGGGTGACGGACAATTCCCCGGTTCATTCACCCGCGGCCTCGGCTAGAGCGGCATTAGGCGCAGATACTCGCGCCTGCGCCGCCGGAGTCGCGAATACGTGTCGCCGAATAGGAGCTCTACTCGCACACGATCCGCCGCCTCCTTCCGTGAGATTACGGCCTCACAGAAGGCGGCGACCGCGTCCCAGTTCCTGACGCTGACGAGCATCTCCCTGGCGATGGTCGGCAGCGCCAGGTCAGCACCGATAATTGCGACGAGTTCACGGCGATCCCCCTCCCATGCAGCACACTCATCGAGCGTGTGCTGCGCCGTGTCCTCGTCGCAACTGTAGTGGTGGCAGGACGGTGTGCTCTCACTACTGACAATCTTATGAAGGTACTTCCCGAAGCAACCGTGCCCCGTCAGCACCTGCACCAGTCGGAAGGAAAGCACCCCGTGCGTCCGCTCCAACCACTCCATCAGCACCGGCCAGAGGGCCTCGACGGTCCTGACACCGTACCGAGGACTCTCCAGCCGGACTGCCCAACGGGCAATGACTCCTCGGCGGGCGTCGACCCGCCAGGCGGTGATCTCTTTGATGGAGACCATGCCGCCGCGGGCGCGCGTCTCCGACACCCGCTGATAAATGTCGGCGTGCATCTCCGCCTCCAGGTCCCACGGGGGAGTGCCGGCCAGGAGGCACGCTGCCTCCGTCGCCACCGTGCGGTAACCCCGTATGGCCCTGATCGCCATGACCCTCTGTGGTCGCCACAGGAGGGCCCTAAGACGGATGGTCAGGGACCCCGCCCACACCGGTGCGCCATACAGGGCCATCGATCGGAACACCCCCACGTACAGCTGTCGGCACGTAGCACTGGGTCCGCCCACATTCGGCATCAGCCGCGAAAGGGCGGACGCCGCGCCGACAAGCCGGGGAACAAGTCGATGGAGATGCTCTTGGAACCAAAAATGCCCGTCGAGCACCAGGCCCAAGTACTTCATGTGGGCCTGGATGCTGATGGTGACCGACTTCACGGTGATGGAAGCGCCGACGGGTGGCCCGACCTTATACCATGACCTGACCACCTTAGACCTTATACCATGCTGGTCAAACATGTTGGTATAGGGTTTTGTTCCGAATTTTCCTTCTCTTGCATAGATGTTATATGCATATTATATCCATTAGTTGTCTTTTACGACATCCAGGGGCAAGATCGGGAGTGGTGGTATTCTTATTCCGTCAACACACGGATAAGGAAGATATTACCGGCATAAAAGGTTTTTATATGTTTATCTAGGAAATACTTTATGTGCCAATTTTCATTTCATCAACATCATCATCGCAGCCCACATACGTCCCACTGTTGAACTCAGGCCTCCTCCACAATGGGAGGGAATTTGACCTACTATATCATGCTGGTCGGATATGTTGCTATAGGGTTTAATATCGAGTTTTCTTTGTCTTGCACATATGTTATATGCATATTATATTCCTTAATCATCTTTTACGACATCCACAGGCATGATAGGGAGTGGTAAATTGTATTCTTACTCTGTCACCATACGGATAATTTTCATTTATTGAGTAACAAATATCCAAAGATCTTCACAAAATTTCACATTCATAATATTACTTCGACTCGAATAGTTCAGATTCCCTTGAAAATACGGTGATAAATACAGCTTTTATTAGTTGCCGTAGCTTTCTATTGGTGAGAGAATTTTTAAAATTGTTTTAGTTGCTGAAACTCGAAAGCGTAACAAACAAACTTACTATCGCATTTATGATATTAGGATTAAGACGATTAGCCTTCATTTTGATCGGATTCATCGCTCTTTACCTTTTCAACGGATTATTGGGGCAGATGTCTTGTTTTCGATAGCCGATTATTTTTTTCCTGAACCAGCTGGCAGATTTGTACTCCCGTCAAATTTAAACACCTTATAACTAAAACTATTTTTACGGATTTTATCGTCTAAAAACAAATAATATTGTTTTTTGACTGTCCGATGTTTCGAATATTTTTCAACGGACACGGGCGGACTAAGATGAAGAGTGTTTTAGTACACCATCTTAATCACTTTTTCTAGCAATCTCGCCTACTTTTGAGACCCTTTCTAGGGTACCGTACCCAAAGGGTAAAAACGGGACCCTATTACTAAGACTTCGTCGTCTGTCCGTCCGTCTGTCTGTCACCAGGCTGCAACTCAAGAACCGCGATAGCTAGACAGTTGAAATTTTCACAAATTATGTATTTCTGTTGCCGCTATAACAACAAATACTAAAAACAAAATAAAATAAATATTTAAGGGGGTCTTCCATACAACAAACGCAATTTTATAGATAGTGGTACGGAGCACTTCGTGCGCGACTCCGACTCGCACTTAGCCGGTTTTATAATTATTTTGTTAGTGTTAGTTAGTAACTAAGGTTAGCGCAACACGCCGTCCATTCCGTCCGGGGGACGCAAGGGCGGCGCGCGGCCCCATAACCCATATACCGACCCCTTCGCCACTGGTTCGACCACTGGTACCCAGTTCTTGTCGACCGTGGTCAGCCCGGCGGAATACCCTTTCTAATACCATCCCTCCCCGACACCTCTTCCGGGACGTCGCCCTTATATCACCCCAAAATTTCATTTTCTAATACTATTTCCAATTGAATTGAGTTTGAAACAAAGATCAGAAAAGCCTCTTACCATATTCTTTTATTTCATTTGTAACTGACATAGATACGGATATGTCATTCACGATACTTTTCGTTTTAGAATGTCACACAGTACATGGTAAGAGGGCAGTGCTCTGCAATATCATCCCCGAGGAAAAGTCTGTCACAAGATATGGTAAACTTTATAGTGAAAACATACGGGTAATTATTACGAACGGTTCTAAAACAGCATTAGATATTTGTAGCGTATATTGGATTGGTAAATTAATTTTGGATTATTGTCCGTGTGGTGATGGAGTAAAAACTCTCTACTATCTTGTCTGTGGATATCGTAAAAGACGACTAAGGGTTATCCTATGCAGTTAACATTTATGCAATACGCTATGCTAATATTTGCCCAAGGCTTTTTATGAGACTCACAGTACTGCTTATAAATCGGACATTGTTGACATTGTCAAGAACAATACTTTTAAATGAATCAGTGACTAGGATTTTGTTCTATTTCATCTAGATTCCTAATCTTGATTTTGTTTATAAGGGCACGCCGTCAAAAACTGTATTTGGTAGACAAATTCTACCTCATGTGGTGACGGATTACTAATACAAATGTTACTAAGGCATCTTTCCCGTGGGAATAGTAAAAATTGATTGAAAGATCACCAGAACAGTAGACAGCAAAGTTCTTCTGGGTCACTTACAATACCAGTTGCCATGACGGATCCATGCTGGATTAGCGTAGCCATCTTAATTGGGGCTTATGTCCAACAGAAGACGTCCAGTTTTTTTTCTTTTTTATTGCAAACGGTAGCAAACGAGCAAACAGTACATCTGATGGCAAGTGTTGCTGCCACTCATGGACCTTTACAGGGTTGCTGCCTACCGCGAAGAAAGTGAAGGGAGTGTGAATGCGTGGATTGAGGCTCGGTGATACCAAAGGCACCACCAAAACCCTCCACACACAAACACCCTCAGAAAGTTGGGCTTCCGGCTCTCTCGCTCACGGAACGAAGCGCAATAACAAATTGCTACTACTCAGACGTCGATTTTCTGCAAGAGTGTAGTACTACTCCGGACGGACCGGCCCACGGCTGTAGACAGATAACTGTCGACAGTGTGGTCCTACCAATATTAGTTGTTGTTGTTTGTTGAATGAATAAAAAAAATGAGAGATATACTGTATTTGTCCACGTTTATATGGGTAATTATACTGTACACGTTTATATGGGTAACTATACATGGCACGTTTTTACTTAAGAAGCGGGGATCAGTATTGTGTGTGAGTTGTATTGCCTATACAAGATATATATATTACTAAAAAATGAAAGGAATTCTCCTTGAAATCCATAGCAGCGCACCCTGGTAGGGTTCAATTATTAAACAAAACCATTTTCGAATCCTCTAGAATAAAATAAAAGAAATCATTTTAAATAAAACTACTTTACGGATTTTATCGCGTTTGTATTTGATTTTTGATTACCCGACGTTTCGAACACTTTACAGCGTTCATGATCACGGGTGGACTAAGATGTCTCACGTCCAACAAGTCATCGTTACTGCAGAAAATTTATAATTATCTACCCGATACAGAAATTAAATAATACAGAAATTAGTTATTAATAATACAGAAATTAGTTATTAAGTATTGACCCACATTTTGCAAAATGTGGGTCAATACTTAATAACTAATTTTCTGTATCGGGTAGATAATTATAAATTTTCTGCAGTAACGATGACTTGTTGGACGTGAGATATCTTAGTCCACCCGTGATCATGAACGCTGTAAAGTGTTCGAAACGTCGGGTAATCAAAAATCAAATACAAACGCGATAAAATCCGTAAAGTAGTTTTATTTAAAATGTATAATACTCGCGTAAACATCAGAAATCATTATAAAAGAAATCATCAAAATCTGTCCAGCTGCTCAGGAGTAATCCAGTCCCATACACACTGATAGAAGAATTATATCAGCATCATAATCTCAGTTCATAAACGCCCCCATTGCTGAGCTCGAATCTCCTCCACAACGGGAAGAAAATTGCAGGATTTTATTTCCAATTTTCGTTCTCTTGCATACATATTATCTTTATCTATTATATTCATTAGTCGACTTTTACGACATCCACGAGCAAGATAGGAAGTGTTGAATTGTATTCTTACTCCGTTACGGAAACATATCAGAGATGAATGGAGGCCAATCAGCTTTATAATAAATATAATAGTTCAAAAAAACTAAAAAAATACGCTTAAATCGCTAATCCTGATTATCCTAGTAAGGATAATGGGTTAAACTGTTTAAAATATTGAATTGTCATCGGTCCTTGATAAGTATGCCAAATTTTGAGTTAATTCGACGTTTTGAAAGGGGTCAAAATCATGTTCAAAGATTCCGTTACATACTAACATAGATGCGTCTGAAGCTAATAAAAGCGTATTAAAACGTTCTCTTCCTGCCTCAATTTACAAATCGTATGTATACAAAGTGCATGCACACTACGCTTTGCATTCGTGGAGTGGTTTCTCCCACGCTTCGTTACTCGCCGCTGTAGCTACAAGGGTTTTTGTCTTCTCAAAGGAACGTAGGCAATCTGAACATTTCTACATTTTGTTTCACCGAGTACGATTCGCGTCTTTCCAACTTGTTTTACGTAATTAATTAGAAGTGCCTTTGAGATTCTAATCATTGTAAGTTTAGTTAGAGAGTTTAATTAACTTAGTATAAAGATTATTTGCAGGTATATTACAAATATTAATTATTTGTCAATTAAGTTATATAAATTAATAAAGCCCTTACAATATATGTTTATGGCTTATGTATTTAGGGTAATAATGATGTAGTGGGTTAAATAGGGACTCATAATCATTATAATTAAGTATATTGCCGTCCACTGCTGGCCGTATACCTCCCTCATGTTTCGCTACAAAGTACGATACTGTGCCGCGTGCATCCAAATCTTATATCTTTAAACGAGCAATTCTTGTATATATATATATATATATATACCTATATATATTTTCAGAATCTTGGCAACGGCTCCAACGATTTTGATGAAATTTAGCATACTAGAGGTTTCGGGCCAAAAAATAGCTAGGTTTTATTTATAAAAAATGTTGTTTTGACAGTGTTTTTAGCCAATCAATACAATGACATAAAATGTCAATAGAATATGGATTCAAATTTCGCCGTTGACGTAGTGATTTAATAATTAGTAATTTCCAGGTGAGCACTACTGGGGTAACGGGATACCCTGGGACTCCCTTATTAATTTCTCACGAAAAAGTAAGATCTAGTAAGACATTGTGTTTTAATTCCTAATTGCAACGAGATAAATGACAGGAATTGATATGAAATTTTGGTTTGATAGTTGTTTGTGAAATTTAATACAATATAATCGTTCATTATTTATTAATACTCTACCTGTGGTGACGAAGTAAGAATATAATTGACCACCCCCTCTCTTGCGCGCTGTCGTAAAAGACGACTAAGGGATATAATATGCATATAATATCTATGCAAGAGAAGGAAATTTCAAAACAAAACCCTATAAAAACACGTCTGATTAGCGTGTTACAGTAGGTGAATTTTCGCTAATAATGAAGGAGGCCCGAGCCCAACAGAGCGACCTGTATGGGCTGAGATGATGACGATGAGGAGATGATGATTTACTAGTACAATGATTGTGTATTAACTTGAAAGAAATTATGAAAATTATAATTAAGCCATGTAAGTGGAAAAGAATACTTTTCAATAACAATAATAATCATTAACAGTAATAATCCTTATTAAAATTATAAATGCGAAAATAAGTTTAGTTTCGCTTTCATGCTTAAACCACAAAACCGATTTCAAAAATTCTTTCACCAATGGAAAGCTAGTGAGTAACATATAAATATATATTTTATCTATATTTGTTTTATATATTTTATCTATATTTTTTTTTTTATTTTTGGCTATATTTTATCCCAAGGTATTCTCACGGGATTGGCTACGCGGGTAAGGCGACTGAAAGCGAAGCGAAGCAAGGGCGGATTACTAGTATGTAATATTGCACTGATTTGACGTGGAAACGTTATGATGACGTGACCAAAAGGAGCGAATTCCACAAATTTCAAAGAAACAGAGAAAAAGGAAAAAATAGTAAGAATAAACATAATTAACGAAAAAGTTTATATACCTACACATGCAAACATGAAACATAAAACTCAAATGTTAAAAATAACCATGCTCATAAACTCTTGTCCCCTGTGCAATGAAATCTATACCAATAAATAAAATTGGAGTGTCTGTTTGTAATGTCAAAATAATAGGCTTTTTTCATGCTCACACGGTTGTTTGCACGACACCTATGCCTAAAATAACAATTAATTTTTTTTTCTGTCTGTCTGTTTGTTCCGGGTAATCTTCAAAACGGCTGGACCGATTTCAAAAATTCTTTCACCAATGGAAAGCTATAATATCAAGGCGTAAACTAGGCTATATTTTATCCCGGTATTCCCAAGGGAACGGGAACTACGCGGGTAAAACGACTATAACCTATAACCGAAGTGAAGCGAGGGGGGGTTGCTAGTTGTAAATAAACTTACTCTGAGCATTATTCGCAGTAAAGTAACTTATAAAATACATTTACATTAACGTGACACTATTCATCCTACTATAATATTTTTTTTTATTGTGTACTTTACGGTGAAAAATATTTTAAGTCTATTAAACTGTAATACTAGTAGACTTAAAATATTTTTCACCTAAATTCGAATTCGAGATCTCAGAATAGTTTTCAGCTTGCAGCACTAAAAAGAAATGCCTAGTGGTAGGACCACACTGTTGACAGTTGTCTGTCTACAGCCGCGGCCCAGTCCGTCCGGGGTAGTACCAAACGCTTGCAGAAAATCGACGTCTGAGGAGAGGAGAGAGAGAGGAGGAGGGAAGGAGAGCAATTTGTTACTGCGCTTCGTTTGGTGAGCGAGAGAGCCGGGAGTCCAACTTTCTAAGGGTGTTTGCGTGTGGTGGGTTTTGTTAATGTCTTTTATATTACCGTACCTCTTTCCACGCATTTACACTCTCTTCACTTTCTTCACGCTAAGCAGCAGCCTAGCAACGCTCCTTGGGCGGCAGCATCACTTTTCATCAGGTGTACTGTTTCCTCGTTTGCCACCATTTGCAATAAAAAAAAAAGAAAACTTAAAACAGAAATAAGTCTAAAACTAAAGTCTAAATAGAGTTGATTTTTAAACAAGTTGACTGTTGCCCGTTTAAAAACAATCTTGGCACCGTCCAAGAGCGTTTAAATGTGTCCCTTTTCTAACGTTAGAGATCGTAACGTCGCAACGAGGCCAAGAGGAATTTTTCACATATTATCGTTGTACTCCTGTCGCTCGACTTCCGGACGAAGAATGCCTCCCTATGGATATGAATGTATTTAACATTTTGGAGTCTAAAGCGGATAATATAGAGGGTAAATCAGATGTATTTGGTGATTACCACACACCAGCGGTGCACTATGGTAGACTACCGGGCATTTCCACATTTATTTCACCAGATCATAGACTATTTTGGGAGTCTATCTCTCATTCCAAGCCGGGGCCCTGGTAGTTCTCAGGGGCCGGAGAACTTGAACCGTATATAACATTAATCTGAGAGTCTCTACCCCTTTCTCTACCTTCCAGTCACTCACCTCGCGAGTAACACCAGGGCTGGCAAACGATAGGTCCACGAGACCCACCCCGATGCCGCACGCAAGTTTCAGCTATCTTTCGCGAGACTTCGCGTTGAAGTCGCTGGGGACAATAATGGGCCTCGGCTACTTACGACGAACAACAGCTGACAGAGTTCAATAATAACTCAATCTCCACTAACCAGGGGTTGAGGGAGAAATAAACGCCAACAATAGCGGAATCTTACCACTCCACCACAATGAAACCATTGCGCTGCTCAAGAGGAGATAGGGAAGAGCCGACGTATCCTCTGGGTGCTTTTCAATAGACTGTGTGACTCGAGGTATTGTATTGTATACATGTATACGTAAACCATACGTATATAATAGCTGTATAGCTATATCTATACGGCTTATATGTGCGAAGCGTCTATAAAGTGCGGCGGTAATGTGATCGCTTAGAAAAGCTATACAAGAAGTGTGAATAATCCATGACATTTTATTCTAATTTATGTTAATACCTGTAAATAAGCATATTCAACTTGACCATTTATTTACTGAAAATCAGTTATAAAATTAAATTTTCACTTAGTATCTCGCGATTAATTACTTCGACGATCATTGTAATGAGTACGGTACGGATGGCATTAAGGGATTAATTTGAGAAAGATTCCCGACGGACTTTTCGTATAAGAAAATCTTATTTACTTCAAGTGGGTTCCTGTAATGCTGCAAAATAGAAGCGAAAGAGGTTTGAATACAAGGGTATAATAAATTTCTACGACCAAATTCATTTTATAGTAATTTACATGGATAGCGAAGGAATATTGTTTCATGTTGAATGTTATTGACTTGATTCATCATCATTTCAGATCATATACGAGACTCGAGCCTCCTCCAAAATAGGTGCGCTAGTTAGGCGACATGTTGGTATTTTTTTTTTTTTTTTATGGGTGGGCTATGGTAAGCGCACGCGCGGTCCTGTCCGTCCGGGGCGATGAAAGGACGGCGCGCGGGCCCATAACCCACCCGTACCTACGTCACCTCGTTGTTGGGCCGACCACCGGAGCAGATGTGACTTGTCATCAGTGGTCGGCCCGACGGAATACCCTTTCGGGTAACCTCTCACCTCTCGACGTACTGGGACGTCGGTCGCCATCGCGCGGTCAGCCTCTCTGCGGGTGACGGACAATTCCCCGGTCCGATCACCCGCGGCCTCGGCTAGGGCGGCATTAGGCGCAGATACTCGCGCCTGCGCCACCAGAGTCGCCGGCGGCGGAACGTGTCGCCGAATAGGAGCTCTACTCGCACACGATCCGCCGCCTACTTCCGTGAGATAACGGCCTCACAGAAGGCGGCGACCGCGTCCCAGTTCCTGACGCTGACGAGCATCTGCCTGGCGATGGTCGGCAGCGCCAGGTCGGCACCGATAATTGCGACGAGTTCACGGCGATCGTGTCGTCATGTCGCCTCGAGCAGTGTGCTGCATGGGAGGAGCCCATGCAGCACACTGCTCGAGGCGACATGTTGGTATAGGGTTTCATTTCAAGTCTTCCTTTTCATGTATAGATGTTATATGCATATTTAATCCTTTAGTCTTCTTTTATGACACTCAGTGGCAAGAAAGACGGTGGTGAATTGTATTGTCACTCCGTCGCCACACGAAAAATTGACTTGAATAGGTACCACACAGCATAAATTAATATAACAGAAAAACAATTTGTATTGACTTTAGGATTAATCTTTAATCCTTACTTAATATTATAAATGCGAAAGTAACTCTGTCGTCTGTCTGTCTGTCTGTCTGTCTGTCTGCTACGCTTTCACGTCTAAACCACTGGACCGATATTGATGAAATTTGGTACAGAGATGGACTAAAGCTTGAGAAAGGACATAGGCTACTTTTTATCGCGAAAAAATGGGTATAAAGGGTTGAAATAGGGGAGGACATTTTGTATGGAAATTCGTCATTTTAAATGATAGAACCACGAATCTTTGTATTAAGGCATCTGACAATAAAAAAATAAATATTCGTTCAAGCGTTTTGGAAATTTCATTTACATGGGGATGAAATTCAACCCCTAAAATACCAAAAAGCATACAGCCGAAACCACTGGGCCTAGAAACGTATTTTTTTTTTACACCATCGTATTTCTTGGGGTCCACGAGCACTAACAAAGGATTTTTGGAAATTCTACTACTATGTTTTTCACCCCCTTAAGGGGGTGAAAAACATAGTATTTCACGTCTAAACCGATTTTGATGAAATTTGGTACAGAGATGGACTAAAGCTTGAGAAAGGACATAGGCTACTTTTTATCGCAAAAAAATGGGTATAAGGGGTTGAAATAGGGGATGACATTTTGTATGGAAATTCGTCATTTTCGATGATCGAACTACGAATCTTTGTATTGAGGCACCTGATAATAAATAAATAAATATTCGTTCTAGCGTTTTGATAGTTTCACTTACATAGAAAAATAAATATTCGCTCAAGCGCTTTGGAAATTCCATTTACATGGGGATGAAATTCAACCCCTAAAATACCAAAAAGCATACAGCCGAAACCACTGGGCCTAGAAACGTATTTATTTACACTATCGTATTTCTTGGGGTGCACGAGTACTAGCAAAGGATTTTTGGAAATTCACCCCTTTAAGGGGTTGAAAAGCACAAGTAACCCTGCTCCGGTGGTCGGTCCAACGACGAAAGCGACGTGGTGTTCGGGTGGGTTGCGGGTGTTGCGTGCTTACGCCCCTCTGTCGCCCCGGACGGAGTGGTACGAGGAGCGCGCCGACCGCCGCCCACCCCAAAAAAAAAGGGGTTGAAAAGCATATAGCCTTTCACATCGAAACCACTTAACCGATTTTGATGAAATATGGTACAGAGATGAACTAAAGCTTGAGAAAGGATATAAGGTTACTTTTTATCACGAAAAAATAGGTATAAGGGGTTGAAATCGTTAATCGTCGTTACGTAAGTGGGTGAAAAGCATATAGACGAAACTCTTGGAGCTAGAAACGTAAAACTTTCTATGCAATTCTCTTTCTTTTGTTGTAAGTGAGCTCTAAGAAATTATTATATTAAAATCAACTCCTAAAGGGGTGCAAAATATATAGCCGAAATCATTAGGCCTTTCTAGGCCAAGGTAAATTTTATACAAAAAAGTCAATTTTAAAGTCAATTTTATACAAAATTCCATGTTTCTACATGGAATTTTGTATAAAATTGACTTTCTTGGGGAAAGAGAGATTTTTGCAATTTTAGCCCTAAGGGTGTGAAAAGCGTTTAACCGAAATCACTGAGCCTAGGAAGGGTCCTTTTAGTACACGGTCGGTTTTCTTGGATTACCCCCAGATTTTCTTAGTGCTCACTTACCAAGCACTATGAAAAAAAAATTGGCAAGGATAAGCGAGCTCTATTCTAACAAAGAATTTTTGGAAATTCAGCCCCTAAGAGGGTGAAAGTGTATAGCCAAAGATACCGGGCCTAAGAATGTGAAATTTTGTATACCGATTGGTTATTTGGGGCAAGCACTCACTAAGAAACAATTTTGGGCTGCCCCAAAAGGATAAAACACATATAGGCGAAGACACCCAGCCAATGATATATCATCATTATCTTGCTCTTATCCTAATTACTTTGGATCGACGCGATATGTAGGTACTCTTCTGCCATCATAGATATATTGCAAAGGTTCTAGCAACATTTTATGACCTGGCGCACGACATTGTTGGCCAGACGGCATCACCAATTGGTCCAGGTCGATGTAAATCTTTGTCTTAGTAGTATTTTGCGACACCCACGAACAATGAAAGCGTGGTAATATTTCTAGCAGCTACCAGACAGTAAGTTACATTTTCTATCTCTACAAATAAATAAATTTGAAGCGTCTGTTTGTCTATCAAAATAATAGGTTTTATTTATGCTCACACAATACGGTCCAAATTTTTTTGTCTGTCTATCTATTCGTTACAGGTAATCTTCAAAATGGCTGGACCGATATTGATTATATTTTACCATCAGGTCTACCAGTCGTACATAAGGAATAACTTAGACTATATTTTATCCCGGTATGACTGAATTAAGTCGATTTTAAAATTATTTCACTAATAGAAAGCTATTTTTAAGCGAGTAACATATTTAAGCTATTTTTATCCCGATATTCCTACGGGATCGGGTACAATGCCGGTGAAATCACGGGAATTTAATGGTTTTAAAAATTAATTCACTAATGAAAAGCTATATTATCAGCTATATATAGTACCATATAAAGGCTATTTTCATCCCGGTATTTGCCCAGGAATGAGAACTATAGCGGGGGATGTCGACCAATTTTTAAAATTCTTTCACCAATGGAAAGTTACCTATGTTGTCAGCGAGTAACATAGGCAATTTATATCTCTGATATTTCTGGGATTTATATTTTTGTTTTTTTCACCCATGTAAATTTATAATATCAGCGAGTAACATAGGCATTTTTTATCTCGGTATTCTCATGGGAATGGGGTCTACGTGAATGAAACTGCGGGTGTTTGATTGATATAATTTTTTTTTCACCAATGGAAAAGTACGTTATCAGAGACTAAGGAAAGGCATATTTATCATCGTATTTGCACGGCAATCTGAACTACAAGGCTGGAAGTAATATTCAAATGTGAAAGTTTGTGAGGATATTTGGATGTTTGTTACTCAATCACGCTTAAACTGTTGAGCAGATTTGGATGAAAATTGACACGTAGATAGAGTATTTCTTAAATTAAGAAATGTAATACTCTTTATGCCGATAATATTCTTTGCGATAATAGTTCAATATGCAAGTAAATTTTTACGCGGGTGAAGCCGCGGGCAAAAGCTAGTTATTATATAAAGTAGCTATTTTTATTAGCACACAAATTTATTACTCAATACTAGAGCTGAAATAAAGTATTTAATATGCTTTTATTAACTTTATACGTATCTTAGTATGTAACGAAAACTTTGAACATGATTTTAACCGTCTTCAAAACTTCGGATTGAGTCAAAATTTGACCATGAAATATTTTAAACAGTTAATTCCGTTATCCTTACCAGGATTTTCAGGATTAGCGAACACCCTTTTTTTTTGATGGACCACGGTCAGCGCACTCTTCGCTCAGCTCCATCCGGGGCGACAGAGGGGCGACGCGCACAGCCTCGTAACCTACGTGACACGTCGTCTTCGTCGTTGGGCTGACCACCGATGCAGGGTAACTTGTCGTCAGTGGTCGGCCCGACGGAATATCTCTTGAGGAGTACCCTCACCTCGACCAACTTTTGAGTGCGCGCACATTGTCACGTCAACTAGATAAGGCGTTATAATAAAACTTTCAATGTATAATACTTTCTTTTCTCTATTATTAGTGTCCTTTTTTTTCTATAAACGTAGGATAATGCGAAGGATGAAATTTTTAAAAATATTTTATCTTGTTACGGCAAAGAAGTATAACTTTTTACGTACATATAGAAATACACACAAACTTTTTTTTACATTCTTATTCAGTCATCATATGGAAACTCCTTAATCGCTAAATCTTCTGTTTTGTATCGAAAAAATAAAACTTCGATCGCACTGGCCACTCGGATATCTCCGTAATTGATTTTTATTGAAGCAAGAACCAGTTGCGTTATTTCTTACATTTATTTTTACCGCAATACAATCGTGAACTGTATTTATTCTTCAAATAGATTTTGTGAAGTTGTATCGTAAATGTTATGAAAGAATAAAGATTATTAATGGACCTGTAAGTTTTGTATTAACTACAATTGTATCTAAAACGATACAATTGTGGATTGAAATTGTATAATTGAGAAAAAAAAAATGGTCGAAATCCTTATAATTTTGATCATGACTGTCTTGTCTAAGACATTATCATCATCATCATTATAGTCCATATACGTCCCACTACTGTTCTCAAGCCTCCTCCATATTGGTAGGAAAATTGACCTACTATACCACGCTGGTTAGTCGGATTGGTATAGGGTTTTATTTCGAGGTTTTGGTTTCTTGTGTTTGGTAGATATAAATCCTAACTCATGTGGTGACAGGTTACTAAAACAAATGTTACCAGGGTTTTCTTTCCCATGCGAATAGTAAAAACCGAATGAGGATCACCAAAAAAGTAGGCAGCAAAGTTCTCCTGGGTGACTTAGAATAGTAATCGTCATGATCAATCCACGTTGGACTAGCGTAGCTATCACACTGAGGCCTAAGTCCAATAGCGGTCATTCAAATTCTCATGAATGAATAAAGAAAAATGGAGATGCACTGTGTCTATTAACGTTTATCATCATCGTCGTAGCTCATGTCTAATATCCTACTACTGGGCTCTAGCCTCCTCCACATTGTGAGGGATATTGAGCTTGTGCCACGCTGCTTAGGCGTGTGAGTATTGGGTTTTATTTTGAGTTTTCTTTCTCTTGCATATTTATTACTAGTAACCCGCCCTCGCTTCGCTTCGGTTATAGTCGTTTTACCCGCGTAGTTCCCGTGGGAATACCGGAATAAAATATAGCCTAGTTTACGCCCTGATATTATAGCTTTCCATTGGTGAAAGAATTTTTGAAATCGGTTCAGCCGTTTTGAAGATTACCCGGAACAAACAGACAGACAGACAAAATTTTTTTAATCGCTATTTTAGGCATAGGTGTCGTGCAAATAACCGTGTGAGCATGAAAAAAGCCTATTATTTTGACATTACAAACAGACACTCCAATTTTATTTACTGGTATAGATATGCACAAGATCTACCTTAGTCGCCTTTTACAACAACCACGGGCAAGAGAGAGGGTGGTGAATTATTTTCTTACTACGTCACCACACGGTATTATCTAAGTATCTATCGATGGAATATGAAAATCAGTAGAAATATGGACATAAACATTGTAGCCCGGAGAATTAACACATTATACTGGCAAAGGGCTAATCGCTTGTCGAACCGACAAGGACGCTGAAGAACAAAGGTTCTCGAATGGTAGGACGATTCTTATTAGGTAGACGGACAACATCAAAAAAGTCGCAAGAAGCCGTTGGATGCAATGACGGATGATGGCCAAAGAAGTAACATAAATTTATTGCAACTTTAATTTTCTCCATCTGTTGGCGGGTGATACCTGTGCCTGATCGTGGTTATGGAAGTTTTTCTTCTTTATTTTCTACTACTACTACTCCCTCCATCCTCAGAGCAGGTTACCAGTACTACCTTGACTTCCATAGGCCATGGAGCTGTCCCACACCACACAAAGTTCTACTTTTATTTATTTATTCTTTTACAGAGAATGGTTACAATTCGTCCAAACGAATGACAAAACAGCGTCATGAGACCCCTTAATGTGACCCCATAACCGTTTACCCTTCTCCGCCAATTGAGCGCACCATCGGAAACGAAATTAGCCCTAAATATACAGAAATATTTTAAATTTTCCCCCGTTTCCGGGAAGTTATTCATAAAAATATGCAAATACATTCAAACAATATTTAGAACAGATATAGCCTCGAGGAACTACCGTTAAGTATTTTCTAATAAACTCCAATGGCCCAAACATTCGTTTGACAAAGCGATCTTGGAGCGCTTATTTCGTTATCATTTCAATGGAATAATTACAGAATATGAATGCTCGGGGCGGTCTATTGTTTCATTTAAAATCAAAATTTTAATTAGAATGCTTCGTTAACTTAGATTAATTTTAAGTTTGGCTTTGATGTTGTAATGAAAATATCATTGGTGTCTTAGAATCGTATTTCTAATAATATTTTTAAGTGAAAAAGTTTTGGGAGCTCGGACGCTTATTCAATTTTATGCATTACTAGCAATCCGGAGTCGCTCCGCTTCAGTTTCAGTTGCCTTGAACATGCATTTTATATCATGAATATCTTCTAAAATATTATGACATGCGACTGCAGTCCATGAGGCCTCAGTTTTAATACCTGAACCGGGCAAAATTTTATAGGAGTTTCTTGAGAGGAAAATTAGCCTTAGTTACTCTTTATATCGATAGATATCTAGTTGTGAACTATTATTAAATTCGGTTCAGCCCTTTGGAAGATTACCCGGAGCAAATAGCCAAAAATTTTAAAGTGGTTTTTTCGGCATAGATATCGTCTTAATAACTGTGTTTTATTTATTTGTATAGATATTCTGATCAATTCTGATAATTCCGTTTGTCCTCCATTGTCCGACAACGTATGCTCGGTTTCTTTGGTCACGTGTCCCGGCGCGACGAAATGTGTATTGAGCATCTGGTGGTACAGGGCCGGGTCGAGGGAACTAGTCCACGCGGTGGACGGACCAAGTGAAGTCGGCCATTGGCAACCCTCTATATCATTGCTCCAAACTGACATCAACTAGAGAGGAATGGAGACGTATAATAAAACGGGTCACTTCACAACCCCATTAATAACGACCACGACCGCTCTGCCAAGAGTGCCACGACTAAGAAGATGAAGATTCTGATCAATTGATTGTTACGAGTAAAATACTTTTCACCCGTAACTTTTTATAGCAGCATTATTCTAGGCATTTGCCATGTGGTAACAGAATACAATTCATCACTTCTTACTTGCCCGTGGATGTCGTAAAGACGATTAACAGGTACAAATATTCACTGCACAGATGGAATAATCGTTAAAATACCGACTTACTATGCCATGTCGTTCGTGTCGTGTTCGATTCCCCCGCACGCAGGGCTAAACTTTCCTGGAGTGAAGCTGATTATTGTGAAGTTTCATCAAAATCCATACAGTAGTTTTTGTGTGAGCAACAAATATCTTCACATACAAACTTTCGCGTTTATAATATTAGTAGGATAATAAAACACTACTTACGTATATAAAAATTTGTCGCAGTACTTTCAATATTATATCAAAGACAAAAAGCAAATAACCAAGTCCGCAGTAAACAAACGTGTTTGTCTTTTGTTCGGTTCGAATCGAATGTTTGCTATAACTGAGCTCATAGAAATGAATAGAATTGGTTATATTTACATACCATCGTCAGTCGAAATTCGCTGACCCAATACTATTATTATTGAAATTTTTTTGAACCTGTGTAATTTTTTATTCATTCGTCTCGGCTCATAAATGACCCACTACTGGGTCAAGCCTCCTCAAAAAATTAAGGGATATTGACCTACTATCACGCAGTTGAGACGCGTTGGTATTGGAGAATAGGATCAAGTTTTATTTCTTTAGTCTATGAAGTTATATAAATACTTAATCCTTTAGTTGTCATTTACGACATCTATGGGCAAGATAATGGTTAGTGAATTGTATTCTTAGTACATCACTGGACGGGAAATATAAAGTATCACCATGGTTCAATTATCTCCGGATTGTATCGGCGGGTGACGGGGGTGCGAGCGGAGGGCGGTGTGATCTCGATAAGGGAGCTCACCGCCTGGCGCGTCGACGCCCGCCGAGACGTCATTGCCCGTTGGGCATTCCGGCTGGAGTGGCCTCGGTTCGGGGTGCGAACCGTGGAGCCCTTCTGGCCGGTGCTGATGCAGTGGTTGGAGAGGCGGCACGGGGTGCTCTCCTTCCGACTAGTGCAGGTTTTGACGGGGTATGGGTGCTTCGCCATATACTTGCATAAGGTCGGAAGGAGGGAGAGTACACCGTCCTGCCACCACTGCGATTGCGACGAGGACACGGCGCGCCATACGCTCGAGGCCTGCGCGGCTTGGGCAGTGCAGCGCTGTGAACTCGTCGCAATCATCGGTGCAGACTTGATGGTCGATGGTCGACAGCGTCGGGAATTGGGACGCGGTGTCAGCCTTCTGTGAGACAGTGATCTCGCGGAAGGAGGCGGCGGATCGCCTGCGCGAGGAGCATAGCCTCGATGAGGAGATCCGCCGCTGGCGACTGGGGCGGCGTAGGCGCAACTACCTGCGCCTCATACCGCCCTAGCCGAGGCCGCGGGTGACGTGACCGGGGATTAGTCCGTCACCCGCCGAGAGGCCGACCGCGTGAGGAAAGACCGACGTCCTCTCCGATGGGGGGACGTCGGTCGATGGGAGGGTACCCCAATAGGGGATATTCCGTCTGATCGACCACTGATTTCAAGTAACCCTGCTCCGGTGGTCGGCCCAACGACGAAGGCGACGTGGTTTTCGGGTGGGTTGCGGGTGTTGCGTGCTTACGCCCCTCTGTCGCCCCGGACGGAGAGGTGCGAGGAGCGCGCCGACCGCAGCCCACCCCAAAAAAAAATGGTTCAATTATCTGTGGAAGTTATTGAAACCGGATAAGGGGAACCTATAATACCAACTACAATCGTTAATCCACTTACCAAGCTTGGCGATTATATCATTTGAAATTTTATTTATTTATTTATTTTTTTATTGCCGATGGTGGCAAACGAGCAGGCAGCGCACCTGATGGTAAGTGATAATGTCGCACATGGACCCTTGCAATGCCAGGGGCACAGCCAGGCCGTTGTCTACCATGAAGAAAATACTCTTCTTAAACCTCGTTTAAAGAAGGACATGTCATAGCGCTCGGGAAACAGCAGCAGGTAGTTCATTCCAGAGCCTGCACGTACGTAGGAGAAATGATCGCTGGAAACGTACAGTTGAAGACCATATCGTTTCCAGGTGAAATGGATGAACCCTACTGCGGTGTCGAGTGGTACGTTGGTAAAACGGTGACGGTGGTACCAAGTCAAATAGTTCCTCAGAGCACTCCCCATGAAAGAGCCGATAGAGTACACAGAATGACCCAAAGTCTCTCCGCCGCTCCAGTGACTCCAATCTGTCCGTAAGATTGGGATCCCCGACAATTCGAACAGCACGCCTTTGGAGGGAGTCAAGTGGGTCTAGCTGATATTTAGGCACGCCTGCCCAGAGATGTGAGCAGTACTCTACATGAGGACGAACTTGCGCTTTGTATAGTACAATGCGCTGTCTCGGTGTGAAGTACCGCCTGGCTCTGTTCAGGGCGCCCAACTTTTTGCTAGCCAATTTGGCTTTGTCCTCCAAATGACTCCCAAATTGGACTTTGTTCGATATTTCGACGCCGAGGATACCAATACTGTCGGAAATTTGGAGAGTTACTCGTTGGAACTTAGGCGCCATGACAAATGAGTCCTTTTTTGCAGTGAACGTGCAAACTTGTGTCTTTGTGGGGTTGAACTGGACTAGGTTCCGTTCACCCTATTCCGAGACCCGCCCCAGAGAGCGCTCGACTTCAGATACAAGTTGAACCCTTCTTTCCTGAGTACTCCGAGGGATATTCCGTTGCTCAGTGTACCGCTCATCACCCGTGCTGTCATCCGCATAGCAACGCATACTCTCGATGGAGAGCATGTCGTTGATATGCAGGATAAACAACGTCGGGGAGAGCACCGAGCCTTGTGGTACATCAGCATTAGTAGTCATGGTATCGGAGCAAGAGCCATCTACGACGACTTTAATACTCCGACCATCCAGAAAGCTGGCGATCCAATTACAGAGTCCCTCGGGGATTCCGTATGATGGTAGCTTCGATAGAAGTACCTTGACCCTATCGAACGCCTTTGCGATGTCTAGGCTGAACGCTAGCGCCTCACCCTTGCCCTCCAAGGCCTCTGCCCAACGGTGAGTGAGGTACACAAGAAGATCACCAGCCGATCGCCAATCTCAAGAAGTATTTTTTTATTGCTTTTGACTTAAGAGCATGCAATTAATTTGATGATTAGTGGTAAATAAGCTCCCTCATGAACTTCCAGGGGTACATTTAAATCATTGCCTACCGTAAAATGGAAAGTATGATGATAGGAAGTGCGGTGAAGAGAGTTTTGCCGGGTCGCTCATAAAACGTCTAATACAAACTCAAATTCAAATCATTTATTATAGATATTTTTTTTTTTTTATTGCATACGGTGGCAAACGAGCAAACAGTACACCTGATGGTAAGTGTTGCTGTCGCTCATGGACCTTTACAAGGCCGTTGCCTACCGCGAAGAAAGTGAAGGGAGTGTGAATGCGTGCATTGAGGCTCGGTGATACCAAGGCCATCACCAAAACCCTCCACACGCAAACACCCTCAGAAAGCTGGGCTTCCGGCTCTCTCGCTCACCGAACGAAGCGCAGTAACAAATAAATAAACCTCGCGACAGCACTGAAATGTTGTCCATTTTTACACAATTAAACTAATCTAAATAAACTATTACCGTATCGGAACACGACCGCCACCGAAAAGATCCAACAGAAAACTCGGCAGGCTTGTCTATTATTTTTTTTCTTAGTAACTTCTTTTTCTTACATAAATTTGTATACAATGTCTTGCAAGTCATCATCATCATCACAGCTCATATACGTCCCATTACTGGCCTCGAACCTCCTCCATACCGGGAGGGAAATTGACCCACTATACCATGCTGGTCAGACATGTTGGTATAGGGTTCCATTTCGAGTTTTCCTTCTCTTACACACATGTTTTGAGTATATTAAATCTCTTAGTCGTCTTTTACTACATCCATGGTCAAGATAGGGAGTGGTGAATTGTATTCTTAATCCGCCACCACACGGAACAGTCTTGCAAGTACCAGCTCTAATATGATACTCTTCGAACTACAAAATACGTAACATAATTCACATATATATCGAGGGTTGGCGCCGTGCTGCATCACTATCAGATCGGTCACACATCGCGGTGGAATAAAATAACACTTCGGATGGCTACTTTTAAACTATATTTAATGATTAACGTTAACACAATTTTCTATTATAACTAATGATTACGTATGCCGACGGATAAATTAAGAGTTTGGGAAACGCGGTGAATTTGATACAATCCGGCAGCAATAACGATCGATCGCTCTCGAGACTCGTTCCCAACTGAGTATTCAACGGACCGCTCTCAATAACGAAAGCTCGGTAATATTTCAAATGTTAACGGTCAAACGACAAACATCAGAAATTATTGCCGACATTGTATCGAACACACCCAAGTATAATACTTGACATTTCCGTAATCGACTGATTTGTAAAAACTATTAAGATATGGTGCCAGAGGTAGTGACGCTGCGACATATATAATTAAAACGTTGATTGTTAAACAAAATAGGCTACGCTTTACAATAATGGTTATAATAAAAAAAAACTAATAACAGTGTATTTAAAATCCAAATCCAAATATACAATTGCTACTACTCAGATGTCGATTTTCTGCAAGAGTTTTGATATTACACCCGATGAGTCAGACCACGACTGCAGGCAGTAATCTTTACCGGGCTGACCATCGAGGTCTCTATGAGGAGGGGATACAGTAGCCTATGGGGCTACACGCTGCCCTTTCCTTACTCCGGACGAGTTAGTCGAAATGTATCCAGAGCACAGTCTACTACAAAAAAGGCAGAAAACTTTCAGCAGTATTTCGGTGTGTGGGCCTTACTTCGTTACACATGGAAAGGCATTGAACTTGCTATTGTGAATTTTCTGATATAATCTAAGTAATTTTAGGGCCACCATTTTACGTGTAGGTGTCGTATAATATGACTAAGAGATACGGTATGTAGACAAAAGTGAAAACAAGGCAGGAAAACTCTAAGGAAAGGATAGTGAAAACTCTAAATAAAGGCTTATGCCAAGACGTATTATAGTAGGTATATTCATGTGAAGGATCTTGAAGCTTAGTACTGGGATCTGGACCTGCATGAGTCACGATGATGATGAATTTGGATAATCTGTAAAGGAACTGAGCAATACTTTTATTTGCCTTAGCCAGAAATTGAACCAACAGTAAATAGTAAATAGTAAATAGCAATTAGAATATCTAACGCAGAAATAATTTTGAAATATATTTATATAAACTCTTCATCATTATTCTACTCCTTACCCAATTACTTGTGGTCAACTCAATATAAACTCTTCATTTCAACTCATATATGTCCCACTGTTGGGCTCGAGCCTCCTCCACAATAGGAGGGAAACCGACCATACCATACTATGCAGAACAGACAGGTTGGTATAGGGTTTTATTTCGAGCTTTCCTTATCTTGCATAGATATTATATGCGTATTACATCCCTTAGTTGTTATTTAAGACAAATATTACATACTAGCAACCCGTCCTCGCTTCGCTTCGGTTTCAGTCGCTTTACCCGCGGCGTAGGTCCCGTTCCTGTGGGAATACCGGGATAAAATATAGCCTATTAAAAATATAGCTGGGATAAAATATAGCCTATTACTCCCTGATATTATAGCTTTTCATTGGCAAAAGAATTTTTTAAATCGGTTCCGTGGTTTAAGCGTGAAAACGTTACAAACAAACAAACAAACAAACATCCTTACTTTCGCATTTTTTTTTTTTTTTATTTAAGTCAACACCCTGCACTAAGGAAATAATCCTTGTATTGCGGGGGACTTTACAAACATATAATTAACGGACACAAATTACATCCAGACTCAGAACAACAATTTGTGGATCGCACAAAGTGTTGTCCCGCGTGGGATTCGAACCCCCGACACTGGCGCTGTAGGTCGCTATCTTAACCACTACGCCATCTGTGCAGTCGCATTTATAATATTAGTATGGATATTTGGGCAATATTTTTTTGACCAGCCACCGGCTCGATGTTAACCCTGCTTGGGTATGTAATATTGACCAGAGGGAATCAGATATAGTAAGCCTAAGTAGATGTAAAGTTAGTCGTCTTTTACGACATCCACGGGCAATGTAAGGATTGATAGCATTCGTAGCCGCCACAATACCACTTTTTTTATCAATTTGAACTGATAGTTACAATTCATCATCATCACCATCTCGGCTCATACCCGTCTCTTCGATGGATTCGAGCCTCGTAATAGGAGGGAAATTGATCTTACTACATAATGCTGGTCAGATAGGTTGGTATAGGGGTTTGTTTCAAGTTTTCTTTCCCTTGTATAGATGTTAATTAGTTGTCTTTTGCGACATTCACGGGCAAAACAGGGAGTGGTGAATTGTACTACTCCGTCATCACACTAACAGACATAATTAATAGATCATTAAAAAAAACAATTTTTAATAATAAATAACATATTTATTAATGACATTATTATTCACAAGAAAAAACGAAATGTTGTTGTAAAACGATCTCAAAGTCCATTAAAAGATAATCAGACCTAAAAGATAATAAATTTTTATATTTACGACGTCTATTTTTCCGTCAGCCATAATTTATATCATTATCATAAATAAGAAGAGCTTTAATTATGCGCTGTATTGTTGGCAAGGATCATTTTCTTGGATAAACCGCAACTAAAACAGAAAATATGCTACGAAATATGCTATTTATAAGATTATTTGGTTTAATTTAGTGTAATAAATAACATTATTAGTGGATAAAATAGGTAATATTGTTCGGCGAGTGGTAAGAACGGAGTAAGAATACATTTCACTACTCTCTTTTTTCACTCGTGGGAGTCATAAGACTATTAAAAGACTTCAAATTGAAGTTATCTTCATGTTCTGTTTGCTGTCGGTGGTAATCGCGCAAAGAGCACACCTGATGGTAAGTCATACTGACGCTCATGAACCGTGACGTGACCGGGGAGTTAGTCCGTTACCCGCCGAGAGGCCGACCGTGTGAGGAAAGACCGACGTCCTCCCCGAGGGGGGGATGTCGGTCGATGAGAGGGTACCCCAAATAGGGGGTATTCCGTCGGGCCGACCACTGATCGGGCCGACCACTGATGACAAGTAACCCTGCTCCGGTGGTCGGCCCAACGACGAAGGCGATGTGGTGTTCGGGTGGGTTGCGGGTGTGCGTGCTTACGCTCCTCTATCGCCCCGGACGGAGTGGTGCGAGGAGCGCGCCGACCGCAGCCCACCCAAAAAAAAAAAGGCCTCTGCCCACCGTGAAGAAAGTGAAGAAAGAGTGAATGCGTGTAATGAGGTTTGGTGATACTAAAGGCATCAACAAAACCCACCATGCTTCAATACCGAAAAATTGGGCTTGCGCCTCTCTCGCTCATCGAACGAGTTACGGGCTGCTCCGTCCGTGATAGTACCATACTCTCGCAGAAAATCGACGTTTTTTTTTTTTGGGGTGGTCTGCGGTCGGCGCGCTCCTCGCACCACTCCGTTCGGTGCGACAGAGGGGCGTAAGCACGCAACATCCGCAACCCACCCGAAAACCACGTCGCCTTCGTCGTTGGGCCGACCACCGGAGCAAGGTTACTTGTCATCAGTGGTCGGCCCGACGGAATACCCCCTACGTGGGGTACCCTCCCATCAACCGACGCCCCCCCCCTCGGGGAGGACGTCGGCCTTTCCTCACGCGGTCGGCCTCTCGGCGGGTGACGGACTAATCCCCGGTCACGTCACCCGCAGAAAATCGACGTTTGAGCAGGAGCAATTAGTTAATGAATTTCGTTCAGTGAGTGAGAGAGCCAGGAACTCAATTTTCTGGATAGGTTTTGATGTGGTGAGTATTGGTGCCTTTTGTATCATCGAACCTCATTGCACTTATTTACGCTACTTTCACTTTCTTTACTGTAGGCGACTTAATAAGGGTCCATGAGTGACAGTATTACTTACCATCAGCTGTGCTGTTTGCTTGTTTGCCACAAACACGTACATTATTATTTAAAGGCATGAATTAGAAATACCACTAAGGAAATTAATATAACGAAAGAAGATTGATTATTTAGTTGAAAAAAAAGTTGCTTCTTGTTCGTCTTTAATGTCTTACTTAACTGCACAGATTGTCAAAGGGAAGGCTAATTACAAGTTAACGAGATACTGTCGGTCCGCTGATTGCAGCGAACGCCTCAATTAGCCAATGTTTGCTTTAAAACAAATTACTTTCAACCCAGCACTTCGCAGTTCAGCGGTTGAGAATAAAAAAAGGAATAATTGCTCAAGAAATGTTTAAATAGTGCAGTTTCCTTTTAAGTCTTGAAGCGCTTTAAAATGTTCCCTTTTAATGCTTTTTGTTTTTTTCAACACTTTTACATGAAATGTAAGATTTTTAAATTTATAAATGTACATATGGATAATTGTCATGTAAACACACAATCATGGGCATTGCCTGCAATAAATGATGATTATTATTATTATTTACATATCTCCGATTCATGGCTATCTTCCAAGGGAAGATACCCGGTCCTTTGAAAGGCTTACATATGGATGCAACACGCAGAGGCCTTTGGAGAAATTTAATTTAAATATGGGATGGGACGTCTACCGATGACACTCCACGTCTGCACATAACACACGTGGACTGCCAACGGTAGGTGTAAAACTATTACTTATTATTATTATTGTATCTCCTTTAGATTCACGGGATCTTCCCTAGAGAAGAGACCCGGTCCTTTGAAAGGCTTACATGGGGATATGGATCCAACACGCAGAGACCTATGGAGAAATTTAATTTAAAAATGGGATGGGACGTCTACCGATGACACTCCACGTCTGCACATAACACACGTGGACTGCCAACGGTAGGTGTAAAACTATTGTGTGATGATGGTATCTAATATAATTATGATTATGGGGTTGGAGTTTATATGGACTGGAAACGGAACTATTGATTTAAAACTGTCGTCTGCCTTCAATACCTTCATCTTCTTGAACTTTAGCAGACAGTGATTCGCCAACTCACTGAATGGACCCCCCAAAAACGGTCGCCACAGATACGCAGGCCATACAGGCAACAGGGGGGCAACATTGGTGCAAGTGGCTTGGGGTGTCGAGCGGTGCGGCGCCGGTTTCACCATCGCAAGTCCCCACTAAACGGAGACCCGCAGTTGTTTTCCCGTAGTTATGCCCTTGAAAATGACGCTTCTACCCCCGAGCATATAGCTCTGGCGACCCCTCTCTGATCAGCCGTTTAAGGGAAGCCACACTTGAGAATCCTGCGGGCACTCTTCGGTTTCCTCTCCAGTCAGCCAGTAAAGGCGAGCTGGTAACGAGCCCCTGGCCGACTCTCTGGGGCACTCAAGACCGCAGTGTCGCCACTCACATTCAGCACGCCACAAGCTGCCCTAAAGTTTATTGGCTTTTCTATATATCTTGTGATACATCTTGTGAACTTAGAGAGACATATAATGTTCCTCCGAGGTTTGCGGTAGTCTCATGGTGAGATAACGACTGGCCCAGAAGCTTATTATTATTATTAAGTTTATTTAAGTTATTTTCTAAAAATTTTTTTTTAATGACGACTAAGGGATAAAACATGCATATAACATCTGTGCAAATGAAGGAAAAACCGATATAAACTCTATATGAACACAGATGTGTTGGTATAAAGTTTAGAGCTGGTCATAGTAGGTTTATTTCCATAGCATTGTGGAGGAGGCTAAGTCCAGCAGTGGGACATATATGTAGTTGAAATGAACAATGAAATTACAATATGTATTACTGTTAATTTCAAACAAGGCGAACATTTAGTCTGTTTCTCAGCAAATTTTTATTTACTGATGGCTAATTAAGTAACGAATTCGCCTGGTATAGTTGTGTTAAATAGTCCACGGCGCGACGGCTAGGAAATGAATGTGGTTCAAGTCATAAGAATAACGTGTATGGAAGAATAAACTTATGAAATTGCTATGTCATAAGCTTATTCTGCAATATGCTAGATAGTTCTTGGATAGACAAAGCCTACTTGAATAAAAATATTCAATCTTGGGTTATTATCAGCTCAGTTGCTCGTTTGCTTTCAACAACAATATAATATATGCAATTAGAAAAAGGACAGATTTAAAATAAAACCTACTTGGAATACTCAAAAGGCACTAAAATGAATAGTTAAATATAAAAAAAAAAATAAACCTGAAGATCTAACCTACCGATCTAACCGACCTACGATCAAAAGGCCAATTTGAAATCATGCTATGCGGATATTATCCGAATATAATTGTTCTGAGTCTGGAAGTAATTTGTATCCGTTAATTATATGTTTGTAAAGTCCCCCGCAATACAAGGATTATTTCCTTAGTGCAGGTGGTTGTCTTAAAAAAAAAAAAAAAATGGTTACCGAATTCCTTGGGTCCGTTCGTGGGGAGGCCTACGTCCAACAGTGGACGTCTATAGGCTGATGAAAGAAAAAGAAAAATGAGAGTGGTTTTTTTTATAAATACCACGACCTAAGGAAATAATCCTTGTATTGCGGGAGACTTCACAAAAATATAATTAACGGACGCAAATTACATCCTGGTACATGATAGATCCGTCCGATTAATAAAATATGAATATTGTAGCGTATTTCTCAACTCTCTGTCGCTTCCTTCTTGATCTATGACTTTTCGCAATTGTGCAAATTCGTTAACCAAAGCTACCCTTGTTGAATATATTATAAAAGCTCAAACTTGATAGAAATATATAATATTATTGGTCAATATCTTCAAATCAATGAATTCACAGATGGCGTAATGGTTATGATAAAGCCCTATCGTGCCAGAGTCATGGGTTATAATCCCACCGTTCCAGTGCCCTGGGTTTGAATCCCACGAAGATCAACACTTTGTACGATTCAGAAATGTTTGTTCTGTGTCTGGGTTTAATATGTCCGTTATTTATATGTTTGTAAAATCCCCTGCAATACAAGGATTACTTGTTTAGTGAAAGGTCTTTAAAAAAAAATGCTTTACACTAATGATTGTGATAATGGGCTTAAGTGGTTTAAATGAAACTATTGATACGACTTTTAACTTAGACTGGAGTCCTTCCTTGAAACATTTATAATTACGTGTGGTGACGGAGTAAGAATACAATTCACCACCCCCTATCTTACCTGTGGGTGATCGTGCGAGACGACTAAGGGATATAAAACGCATATAACATCTATGCGAGAGAAGGAGAACTCGAAATAAAACCCTATACCAACACGTCTGACCAGCATGGTATAGTGGGTCAATTACCCTTCTATTATGGAAGAGGCCCGAGCCCAACAGTGGGACGTATATGGGCTGAGATGATGATGATTTATAATTATTGAATTTGGATATTGGCTATAAATATTATCAACTCTCTTTACTCGTAGTTGTTAAATAAGACGTCGAAGAGCGTTGCATTTATAGTTTTTTTTTTATTACAATCGGTGGCAAACGACCAAACAGTACGCCTAATGATAAATGTTGCTGCCGCTCATTATTTGCGGCCTAACAAAGGCCCATGCGTTTGTTAGGTAGCTGCCTACTGTGAGAAAAGTGAAGAAAGTGGAGGACCTTCTTTGGAGTGGTAGGACCACACTGTCGACAGTTATCTGTCTACAGCCGCGGGCCGATCCGTCCGGGGCAGTACCACACTCTCGCAGAAAATCGACGTCTGAGTAGTAGCAATTTGTTACTGCACTTCGTTCGGTGAGCGAGAGAGCCGGAAGCTCAACTTTCTGAGGGTGTTTGCGTGTGGAGGGTTTTGATGGTGCCTTTAGTATCACCGAGCCTCAATGCACGCATTCACACTCCCTTCACTTTCTTCGCGGTAGGCAGCGGCCTTGTAAAGGTCCATGAGCGGCAGCAACACTTATCATCAGGTGTACTGTTTGCTCGTTTGCCACTGCATGCAATAAAAAAAAAAAGGAAGTGTGAATGCGTGCAATGAGGTTCAGTGAAATGAAAGGCATCATTAACATCCACCATAGGCAAACACCCTCAGAAAGTTGGGCTCCCGGCTCTCTCGCCCACCGAAAGAAGCGCGGTAACAAATTGCTACTACTCAGACGTCGATTTTCTGCAAGAGTGTGGTACTTCCCCGGACGGACCGACCCGCGACTGTACTCACTGTGTGACAGATGTGGTTCTATCGCGTGTATTCGTTTGATCTTAAAAATATTTCTTTTACGAACGTACTTATAGAATAGAACCCAAAACGTCAATCCCGATCACCAGAAAAAGAGAAAAACACAGCCGAAGACTAAGCACAATATTTGTGCTATGTGGTTAGGGTAGACCAATAATTGTTCAAAATTTTCTGCAATGTAAATCACAGTAGCGTTTTACTATAGTAAAAGACATAAAAAATGTTTTATAAAACTTATAATAATCGCATTTTTATTAGAAAATTATGCCTAAATGTAAAAAAAAATATGAAAAGCTAGGAAAGAATAGACCGCTCCGCGTTCATTAAAGAAGCCTATACTAGACTAGCTGACCCAACAGACGCCGTTCTGTTCAAATATAAAAAATAGTAACACGAATTCTCATTGAAATCGATCGCAGCGCCACTTACTGGGTCCAATTGTGTCCCTTGAATACACACAAAAAAATTCATCAACATCGGTCCAGCCGTTTAGAAGGAGTTCAGTGAAATACAGACGTACCTACACAAGAAATATATATATAAAGATAGTAACAGCTCTTTAGCCTTTAACTAAAACCTTCACTGTAGCAAAATTATGATCTTTAGAGAACTAAATGCCGGTCAAGCATCTCATGAATCAAAGACGTTAAAGTAAACGGTCGTATATTTTTAAATCTAAACCAAGTAGGCAACCGAATCTATTAAGTCTGTCCAAACTTTAAACAAGAAAAGTTCAGAGGATGAAAATCTTATCCATATATCTATCGAATAAGGTTCTACGTAATAAAATACCAGTGGGCAAGATGTTTCAGTATACATTTTAAATTTATTGCTAACCAACTTCATTCCATGATGATAGTATTCTGAACTATTTGAGAGAGCTCGTTTCGTTATTGTTGTTAAAGTTTAGATATAGAAAACTTTTAATTTTCCGTGTGCAGATGAAGTAAGAGTAACCAAGGTCATTCACATTCTACTTATAGAAAACAACTATGCAACTGCACATCTCTTCATTCGTGGCGATTCTCATGGTGATACCGTCTGGGTGGAAGGTTTATTATTTCAAGTATAGTATAGTCGTGATCACCATTCCGACGCATATATGTATGTCTCACTGCTGAGCTCGAACCGCCTCCATAATCAGTATCATAATCAGCCATTGACTAGATCATCGGTCCACCTAATGTGGGGGTCATTGGGGTTTCATCCTACACAGCGTTGTCCGACACGTGGTCGCCACTCTAGAATTTTCTTCCCCAGCGGTTGTCGGTTCATCGAGCGATGTGTCACTTCAGCGTGATAATGTTTCGTACTATTGGTTGGTTACACCCGTTCTTCTACGAATTGTCGTAATTCCAATTTTATCTAGCAGAGAAATGGAGAATAGCCTGCTAACCTCTTTTACGAAATTGGATCTACCTCAAACAGTCCAAACTGTTTCTCCAAGGTAAACGTAATGATCGTCAAGTTCGGGATTGACATTGCCAATTAGGACTGATATAGGAATAACATGGGCATTTGACAAGATATGTCATCCTAGTTGGACAGCCAATTGTTTGGGGCAGTAAAAGGATAACTTTGGACTCAACAGCTTCTCAAACTGTCCGAAGAAAGAGCAATGTAGAACCCATTACCAATCGTATTGCCTGAATCTACTCATTTGTACATAATACTAATCGGACGTATTTGGATTAGGCTATATCAGGCGAACAAAAGCAGTATCAGACTTTAAGACATAAAAGCCACGTTTTCGTTCAAGGTATCATCCAGAATACGTACACCGACATTAATATAATATGACACCTCTAGTCGTCTCAACGTGGCTATAGTACAGCTAACTTGGCACGTTTTCGATTCTATTTAAAGCGTTTGAATTGTTTATAGATGTACCTCTCTAACGGAACGTTAGCACAAAGTTATCGTAGTTTCGCGGATTGTATTTGAATATGTAGGAACTTGTTAAGACAGAAACCGAATGTTGAATGGTAGACAATTGGAAACTGGTGTAATCTTCTTATGTTCTAATCCGTGTGTGAAGGGAATACGAATATAGTGGTTGTAACCTGTTTCTTACTTGTAGATGATTGTAAAATACGGTTAATTGACTAGCGTGGTTTAGTAGGTTAATTCCCCTCCTATTGTTGGAGAGGCAGCTCAGCTCCCGCACGTATATGACTTGAAATTATGACCGTGTCGAACTGCTGTAATTGGATGGCAGCGGCGTTGACTTCGTAGCAATCGTCAGTTTCACATCATGTTTTTTAATGTTAGTTAAGACTAAGGCGTAGGAATTTTCCCGTTGATTTTTTTATTATTTGAAAACATAACATCCTGCAATAAAGCTGATATCAGACGGTTCATTTTTTGTTCACATTTGTCTTTCATTTTGCATCTTTAACTCAAAGTGAAGCATCTGAACATAAAATGAAACATATGTAAGTGCCGAATGAATTCATTAGTGAACCTATCTAACAGTGTTGGATATTGGCATTCGGCATCTTTCACTCGCACTCCGAATGAACAAGAAATTAACCGTCTGAACACTGAGAGAACGTTCATTCGGGTTTAGCCATTATGTTTCGAGTTTTATAGCTGAAGGACGTCACGTGTTGATACTTTTTCTGCGATGCGTTGCACTGGCTACACGCGGAAAAATGGTGTTCAAGTGCAACGATCAAAATATATTGCTTTTTTAGGTGAACTTTAAAATTACCACTGCCTTTGGAACCACAAAATTGATGAATACATTTCTTCCCAATAAATTTCTTCTTTCAATCCATGGTCGCACCCACCACCGTCGATATCATTTTTACTTTTTTGGTCAACTCTTTGATTAAATGATCACAGATTAAAGTAATTTCAAGACGCACGAGTTCATTCGATGATATATTGTAAGAAATGAATAGTGAATGTTCTTTTTTAAATCACACCGTCTTAGCCGTGTGAACATAGAATGAAAGAAAAATGAACATTCACTCGAGTGAACAATCACTGGAGTGAACCGTCTGATATCAGCTTTAGGAATTGCGGGGGACATTAGAAAATTATAATTTAACGAAGACAAATTGCAATCCCGATTCAGAATAACATTATGAATGGACCACTACATCAGCATATCTCTATAAAAATAACACAAAGAAGTCATGAGTCACTCTCAGTAGAAGTGAAAACTAAAATCTGTGAACAAACAGTTGTTTTATTTGGATATTCAAATTAATTGTTCAATCTTAAATTAAAGTATTGATATCTATCGTCATAGATATAGTGGCATTGACATGCTACAGTGTTAACGTTAATACGTCACGTGATTATGTCGACGTGGTGCACTTAAATAATTTACGCCCATCAAGCCTGTTTATAGAAGTTCTCATTTCGTTAAGTAAAATTGAAAATTTTTAATAGCTGCCGACAGAAACTAAAATGACAAAAAAAACTTGAGAGGTGTCAAGGGACACCCGGATGGAACGAAGTAATACTAAAAAAAAAATTAAAAAAAAAAATTGGGAGGTGTTATTATTTAATATTAGTGGATTAAATAAGATAATAAATAATTTTATTAAAATAATTTTATTAAAAGAATTTTATAAAAAATAAATAAATAATTTATTTATTAATATTAATAATTTATTATTTTATTAATATAAATCTCAAAAATCAATATAATTAAATTACATTATTAACACGCGCACGCCGCACGGCTTACAACTATAGCAAAAAGTGACGTTATACTTTTGGTCTTAATTTTTCCGTCTAGCCCCCTTTCGCAACTCGCGATAAGGAACTTCGTTCCAAAAGTATTACGTTCTTTTCAACAGGAATTGTCAATTAATAGTCATTTAACAATTATACTGCCACGTGTGAAGCACCTAATCCAGTAATTATACCTCATTACATCATTTTGGGAAAGAACTGATACTCTTACATTAATGAAACGATATTAACCGAACATAGCTAAGAACGATCGCAAAGAAACTAAATTTCAAATGAAAAACAACCGCATCGAAATCGGTCTATCAGTTTGATAGATACGATGCCATAGACAGACACATACAAATACACACACTCACAGACAGACAGACATCGACGTCAAACGTATAACACCCATCTTTTTGCATCGTGGGTAAAAAATAATAGCGTGCTTATGGCATTACACCAATTAAGGACCATAAAAGTTCTTTCAACAAAAAGCAAGCCTTTATTAATACAGAAAACCATTATGTTTCTTTTCCTTAATACTTAGATTATCTCAAACATTTAAGGGTATTGTTATCCCCAGAATATTTACCTTTATAGGCGTGTATATTTAAAACGTGACATTAACGAATTAAGCAACGATTTTTAACAAAGACTATGTTCATTGTTGACGACGTCGCTACGAAGGCTTTTGTATTTTAAATGATAAAGCTTAACGGTAAAGGTTAGAATCATAACTGATATAACCTTCTATATTAAAATTGCGTTGGTATTATCGTTTATCAAGGTCAGCGATTATGTAAAAGATATTTTGTTAGAAATGCTTTAAGAGATAAATTTGTATCTTTGAGCATTGTTTCTTTTTTGATGGAGTAAGGAGACAAAAGAGCGTCTCCTTTCTGGTTCGTGGGCGTTGTAAAAGACGACTAAGGGATAAGTTGATGAGTTGTATCAACTCGTCTGATTAACCAGAGTGATATTCTTAATGCGAAAGTAAGTTTGTTTGTTACGCTTTCACGCTTAAACCAAAGAACTGATTTCAAACATTCTTTCACCAATGGAAAGCCATAATATCAGGGAGTAACACAGGCTATATTTTATCTCGGTATTCCCACAGGAATGGGAACGCCGCGGATAAGGCGAATGAACCCAAAGCGAAGCGAGAACGGGTTACTAGTATTAGTATAATTTCACTCCCTTTACAGATACGTTACAAAGATGGTGTGTGATGACAGTTACTAATACTACCAACCCTTACATTCCTTGTGAATGTCGTAAAAAATGACTAATCTTAATATATATAAATCTCCTGTCACGAAGTTTGTCCGCGATGGACTCCTAAACTACTTAACCGATTTTAATCAAATTTGCACACCGTGTGCAGTTTGCTCCAACTTGAAACATAGGATAACTTAGATCTTTAATTATAGTCGCAATTTTATTTTATTACAAATTATTTGTCTATAATTAATTGACAGTCACAATTATCTGTTAACTCCAAAAGATTCTAACAGATGGCGATATCTGTTGACTGGATTTAAGTAATTTGTGTGTGCTCAATGAGATTCGAGAATGGTTTAGATTCACAATTGGACCCGGTAGGTGGCGCTTTATTTGAACAGAACAACGTCTATATATACATATATATATATATATATATATACACTAGCTTGGATCAACAATTACATTCTCAAGGATCAGGGTAAGAATAACATAATGATATAGATCATAATCGGCATTAACGCCCACACGAGTCCCACTGTTGGGCTCGAGTCTACTCCACAATAGGAGAGAAATTTACCTACTATGCTGGTCAAGGTTGGTACATGGTTTATTTTGAGTTTTCCTTCTCTTGAATGGGTGTTATCTGTGCATTATAATCCCTTAGTTGCTTCTTACGACAGAGACAAGAAAGGAGTTGGTAATTGTATTCTTACTCCGTCACCACAGAGAAAATATTATAGATATAGACTGCACAGATGGCGTAGTGGTTAAGATAGCGACCTACAGTGCCAGTGTCGGGGGTTCGAATCCCACGCGGGACAACACTTTGTGCGATCCACAAATTGTTGTTCTGAGTCTGGATGTAATTTGTGTCCGTTAATTATATGTTTGTAAAGTCCCCCGCAATACAAGGATTATTTCCTTAGTGCAGGGTGTTGTCTATAAAAAAAAAAAAAAAAAAAAAAAGATATGAGAATCTCTAATGATAGAAAATAATATTAAGACCACCCTTACCGTCAGCCACCCACCGGGCTGGGCGATTACAAATGCTATTATAATTATTCTAGGAGAATTTTACTGTTCAATCTTCTGCTAATCCCTCAAGCAGTTTTTCGGTGGCAAAGGTGGTGCAACGTTATCTTCTTTATCTACTATAAATAGATGTGGTTCATTATCATTTCAGCTATTTCAGTTCTTATATGTACTTAACTTTTAACTTCCACGTTAATGCAGGGGAAATTGATCTACTATATTACGCTGGTCAGATGAGTTTGTTTAAGAGTACTATAACACAAGAGCCTGTGGACGCCAGACCTTCGTTATTTTATTAAAGCTGAAAGTTTGTCAGCGCATGGTCCCAACACAGGTAAGAATGGTGGCCCATTATGAAGTTTGGGTTACAGTGGGTTTGGTAGATAAAAGGTACTAAAGGTGTGTAAAATATCGACATATTTTCGTCAAATTATTAAGCGCGATTTTTTTTTTTGATATTACCTTCAGAACGTTATTAAAAATTACCTTATTCATTGCTAGACACTTAACATAGTGGCAACCCCTTGCCAGACATCCTTACGTTCATGAAATTATAATTCTACTTACGTTATAGTATAAAAGCTGATTTTTATATACAATACTTGGGTAATGAGTATAACGTAAGTAGAATTATAATTTCATGAACGTAAGAGTGTCTGGCAAGGGGTTGCCACTATGTTAAGTGTCTGGCAATGAATAACGTGATTTTTAATAACGTTCTGAAGGTAATATCAAAAAATCACGTTTTATAATTTGATGGAAATAGATCGGTATTTTACACACCTTTAGTACCTTTTATCTGCCAAAGCCACTGTAACCCAAACTTCATAATGGGCCATCGTTATAACCTGTGTTGGGAGCATGCGCTGACAAACTTTCAGCTTTAATAAAATCACGAAGGTCTGGAGTCCACAGGCTCTTAGTCTACTAGTATTCCTTATCTTGCGCCGATATGTACTTACTCCGTTACTGAACGAAAAATAAAATATTTACCTACATAAAAAATAACTTTGAATATTTTTTTAGTTTATATTAAATACGCCTATTGATACTTGTTTCTTTGAAGCATATTATTATTAAATTCCACATGCAAACGAGGATTGTTTATTTTATCAAGAAAATATGCAAAATTGATTTCGAGAGAAAATATGGCAAAAATCTTTGATGACTGAAAAGAGGAAAGCATGAATGAAAAATGTAATATTGTAATACAATTACGTAGACGAGCCTGTCTGGAAAATATGCGACATTTATATAACATCAAAAGGCATGCGATTAATGAAGAAAATGCTAATATTAAGAAATAAATAAGCTTTGATCATCTCTTAATATCGTTCATTGAGAGGTGGTAATTCTGAGATCCTACTTTGGCTACATGTTTTCTGAGTGAAGCTTAAGGCGCTTCACACACTGCTCCGCACTCCGTCGCCTGGCGCGGAGTGGCAGATTTTAATTTTGTATGTAAGTACAGTATAGAAAACACGCCAGGTCCAACACACCGAAAACGCGCCTGCTAGCAGATTCTGCCGCCAGACGCGGAGGCGCGTGGTGGACCGCAGCAGATCTGGACACGGATAGAATTATATACGAAATTGAATGACCTCAGTATTGCCCATTGTAACGTAACTAACCACGACGACCAAATGGAAAATAACCTTTAGTTTAGTGCGGGACGCGTACAAAGCCGTCAGGCGCGGAGGCGCGGTAAAATCTGCTCGAAGAGGCAGATCTGCACCTCCGCGCTGCCGCGCCTGGGCGTGTCGCCAATGTGTGAAGCGCCTAAGAATGTGATTCACTAACCTTATATTTAGGATTATTTTACGCATATGATAGCTATGCAAGATGGAAAATTCGAAACAAAACCCTATATACCATTGAGTCTGACCAGCAGCAGGTATAGTAAGATCGATTTGCCTTCTATTATGGATTCGCGCTCAGCAGTGGGTTGTATACGAGCCGAAATGATGATGGTTATATTGTTTTATTATTTCTTGTGACAGCGGCGTTCTGTGAGAACTGTTTCTGTCAACTGGTTTTTCAGTTGGCTGTTAGACGAGTCGATGGGCAGTTGAACGAATGGATAATGCAAGCTTAGCATTAGGGTTCCTTCGTCTCTCTTTAGCTACGAGCTTTAAAAAAGTTGCTATTTCTATTATATGTATCTGGTGATTATATGATCACTAAGAGACAGTCTTTCGAAGTCCTAGATTCAGGATCAAGATAAGATATTTATTTGCGCAGAACACGGTACAAACATAGTAATTACAATAAAATATTAATTAAAAAAAAAATTATAACAAAATTTTATTTAAATGCTCTAAAACGAAGAAAAAGTGCTTTGACAAACACTTTCAAACCATTCAAACGAGTTCAAACTCGACGGTTTTATCTTGTTTAGATTTTAAAAATAGAAGCCCGATATATTCGCCTTTAAAGCTTTTAAAAATAGAAGCCCGATATATTCGCTTTTAAAAGGCATGCGAATTTTTGAAAAATACAATTAAATATTACTAAAATTAAATAGCTTAAAGTTTTATCTTTTCAATGTATTAAGAAATCTTAACTTCTTCGTATCCGTTGCTTCATTCCCTTCTTATATGTCGATCTAAAGTATATAATATGTGAAGAAAGCCTATCTCATCTAGAAATCCAATTTTGAATATCGAATCTACAACGTAGAGTGAGTAATTAATCCTGTTAGCCAACTAAATTGAATTGTTCATGCGTTTTATGATTTCATCATTCTATAAATCTATATGAATTAAATCTCAACTTACTGTGGTAAATATATTGACATATATACGAGTAAATGATGGCGTAAGCCCAGATTATGGTGTGAGACTCACCTTGTAATTGATGGCACTTTTGCGGACTAGTATTACATATTATTTAACTTTACCAATCATCTATATCACATATGTAAGTAGGTACTACTACCGGCCTCACATGTACGGCTAATTTGGGTATATCTTAGTTATTGACAGACTTGATTATAGTTTTATAGTTTAACTGGTAATTTTATAATTGGGTAAATGGTTAATTAATATTTCCGTAAGTTAATATAATTTTCATACAATGAGCGCCTTACGCTTATTCTTATAAATATTGCATATTGTTATAAGCCTCTGCACTCTCTTACATTCTATTAATTAATCAATCCTAAGATCATATTGATTTATGTATAATATAATGATTAAGTTATTAGATTCTTATTTCACTGTATTTATGTATAACAAGACACTCCAAAAACACAGTGTACAGACCTGCCGCTCGCGAACAACCGATTGAATATATCTTGTTTTATAGGTCTCGGACATGCTAAACATATTTGAAATCATTGTCACTGATAAATAAAATACAAAATAACTTACTATTAATGATATATTTTATGCATTCCGTGTGGTGACGGGGTAAGAATACAACTCACCACTCCCTATCTTATCCGGTCGATGGCCCTGTACGGCGCACCGGTGTGGGCGGGGTCCCTGACCGTCCGTCTTAGGGCCCTCCTGTGGCGACCACAGAGGGTCATGGCGATCAGGGCCATACGGGGTTACCGCACGGTGGCGACGCAGGCAGCGTGCCTCCTGGCCGGAACTCCCCCGTGGGACCTGGAGGCGGAGATGCTCGCCGAAATTTATCGGCGGGTGTTGGAGATGCGCGCCCGCGGCGGCATGGTCTCCGTCAAAGAGATCACCGCCTGGCGGGTCGACGCCCGCCGAGGAGTCATTGCCCGTTGGGCAGTCCGGCTGGAGAGTCCTCGGTACGGTGTCAGGACCGTCGAGGCCCTCCGGCCGGTGCTGATGGAGTGGTTGGAGCGGACGCACGGGGTGTTCTCCTTCCGACTGGTGCAGGTGCTGACGGGGCACGGTTGCTTCGGGAAGTACCTGCACAAGATTGTCAGGAGGCAGAGCACACCGTCCTGCCACCACTGCAGTTGCGACGAGGACACGGCGCAGCACACGCTCGAGGAGTGTGCTGCATGGGAGGGGGATCGCCGTGAACTCGTCGCAATTATCGGTGCCGACCTGGCGCTGCCGACCATCGCCAGGGAGATGCTCGTCAGCGTCAGGAACTGGGACGCGGTCGCCGCCTTCTGTGAGGCCGTAATCTCACGGAAGGGGCGGCGAATCGTGTGCGAGTAGAGCTCCTATTCGGCGACACGTTCCGCCGGCGGCGACTTGGGCGGCGCAGGCGCGAGTATCTGCGCCTAATGCCGCCCTAGCCGAGGCCGCGGGTGATTGGACCGGGGAATTATCCGTCACCCGCAGAGAGGCTGACCGCGCGACGACGACCGACGTCCCAGGAAGTCGAGAGGTGAGGTTACCCGAAAGGGTATTCCGTTGGGCCGACCACTGACGACAAGGCACATCTGCTCCGGTGGTCGGCCCAACAACGAGGTGACGTGGGTACGGGTGGGTTATGGGCCCGCGCGCCGTCCTTTCATCGCCCCGGACGGACTGGACCGCGCGTGCGCTTACCAATTATTCTATTAGCTATTATTATAGCCCACCCAAAAAAAAAAAAAAAAAAAACCCCTCCCTATCTTGTTCGTGGATGTTGTGAAAGACGACAAAGGAATATAATATGCACATAACATCTGTGCAAGAGAAGGAAAACGGGAAATGAAACCCTATACCAACATATCTGACTAGAATGGTATGGTAGGTCAAATCCTCTCCCATTTTGGGGTAGGCCTGAGCCCAACAGTGGGATATATGTGGGCTGCAATAATAATGATGAATTATGAAGAATATTTTTAAGACCGTAACAATAAGTACCTGTAAATGTAATGTACGAAGACTATGATAAGTTTGAATGCAGCGAGGCAGTTATGCTAGGATCATGGCTTGTGAAAATCCGTAGTCTCTGTATTATGATCAAAGCTAATATACGTTCTTTAAGCGCGCTTCTCCTCCTCAATTATCATTCAGCCTAGGGCCATCCATTGTTGGACGTAAGCCGCTTCATGTTTCGCCACAAAGTGCGGTCCTGTGCCGCCTGCATCCATTGACGCACCTACAGTAAGGAAATAATTCTTGTATTACGGGGGACTTTACAAACATATCATTAAAGAACCCGAATTAAATTCAGACTCAGGAAAATAAATTGTGGATCACACAGAATGCAGAATGTTGTCCTGCATTCGAATCTGCGACATTGGCACACTAGGTCAGTATCTTAGCCACTACGAAAGCTGTGCAGTCAAACCACAAATGGTCAAATATGAAATGTATAAAGTTATGACGTTAGTCGTTATGTACGACAGCCAGGAAAAAGGAAGGAAGGAGGTGATGAATAGACTGTATACCTATTCCCTCAATATACGACGATAAAATTTTAAGTAATACTAGCTGACCCGGCGAACTTCGTACCGTCATAATTTTTTTCGTAAATATATTTTCTAAATTGACGAAATTTTAGTCTCTAATGGAAGAACCATTACGGCTTTGTCGGGAAAGATTCGATCGTCTTGGTCGCGGCATTGTTAATGATTCAAAGAGAATACAAATTACATATTATTGATTTCTGACAAAATTATAATTATCAAATTTTCAACCATACTTAACTATAGACAAAATTACGTTTAGCTGTCATTTGTGTTTTGTTATTACACATCAAATGCGTTTTTTTATACTACGTTTCATAGTGACGTGTATTCTTTTTGACATTTTATGTCACGTCATACGAGAACGCGATCGAACGGGATGAAAAGTAGCTCATTGCCATTAAGAAGAAGAAGAAGATAAACGGGATAAAAAGTATCCTATGTCCATCTCCTGGTTCTAAGCTACCTTCCCACCAATTTTCAGCCAAATCTGTACAGCCATTCGTGAGTTATAAATAGTGTAACTAACATGATTTTCTTTTATATATATAAAAATAAGATACCACAAGTTCGGAATATTTTGACTAAGAATTTCAAAATCGACTTAAGTGATGATACCCTTTGATAAGAAACACAAACCTTCGCGTAATATTACCTATCCTTAAAACTTTTTAAATAACATCCCTTTGTTTTGGGGGATGAAAAGGATAATTTAAATGTTCTTAGAATTTCCAAAGATCCTTAGATATCGTTGTCGAAAACTTTTTATTATTATCGTCAAATTTGAAGGCCGATAATTTAATTTATTTAAAAAAATATTATAGGCACATTTATGTTTTTAAGTAATGGGGTTATCCAATCCAATCCTCATAATTTTCGGTACTAGGGGTTATCGTAAAAAATCCGTTTTTGTCACTAGTTACAATACAAAGAAAATTATTATAGTTTTTTTTTAAACATCGCTCTTGAAGCATTGGAACTACTCAAGATATGTCCTTTCACTCATATCTGCCTCACCATTAGCGTCTGAGATGCTTCGCCAAATATCTGCACACGGTCGTAAGGAGGGAGGGCACACCATCCTGCCCCTGAAATTGCGATGAGGACACGGCGTGCACAATCATCGGTGCTCACCTGACGCTACCGACCATCGCTAGGGAGATGATCGACAGCGTCAGAAACTGGAATGCGGTTGCTGCCATCTATGTGGCAGTCATCTCACGGAAGAAGGCGGCGGAGCGTGCGCGTTATATAGTGACTGTACCGGCGAATAGTCCATAACCAACAGAGAGGCAGACCGTCTGAGGGCGACCAACGTCCCAAATGGGGCGTTAGGGTGAGACGGTACCCGAAAGAGTATACCGCCGACCCGGCCACGGATTACAAGGAATTCGATACCAATGACCGGCTCAGTGACGAAGGTGAGGGAATGCAGTGGATTATGGGGCCGTGCGCTGTCCTTTCATCGCCTAGATAGAATTTATATATATGACTAGCAATCCGCCCTCGCTTCGCTTCGGTTATAGGTTATAGTCGTTTTACCCGCGTAGTTCCCGTTCCCGTGAGAATACCGGGATAAAATATAGCCTAGTTTACGCCCTGATATTATAGCTTTCCATTGGTGAAAGAATTTTTGAAATCGGTCCAGGCGTTTTGAAGATTGCCTGGAACAAACAGACAGACAGACAGACAAAAATTTTTTAATTGCTATTTTAGGCATAGGTGTCGTGCAAATAACTGTGTGAGCATGAAAAAAGCCTATTATTTTGACATTACAAACAGACACTCCAATTTTATTTATTGGTATAGATGTAAACACAAATCAACTGCTTGTGCTATCAGGTTATGTGTACAAAGTATTGTAAGTAGTATATAATGTAGGTATGTTGTTGACGTCTATTAGTCGCTAATACGATCTATAGAAAAACGCCGGGAGCAAAGTTATAGACGAACCAAGTTATAGAAGACGATAGAGAGAAAGAGATAGTAAACAGATAGTAGCCATAAAGTTGTATCTAGCAATGCAAATTAGCACAAGTTTTAAGTTCCACTTAAGTTAATTATTTCATCAACCTAATTTCGTTCTTAATTTTTATCTGGCAAAATATTCTTCACAAAGGATAGAATAATAACTTTTATACAGTTTTCTTTCAAATAAAGCTACGGGTATATCTAGTTCCTATAAAAAGGAAATTGGTAAAGGAAGATGCTATTTAATCAGGCCTCCTTTATCATTTAAGACTGAAAGCGATGAAAACAAAGGCTTTTCTTACTACTTACACCCTCAAATAACCACCTAATAACAATTACTACGACCGGCCGCACAGTTTCTGTTATGCGCTGGGTTCAAATCATTAGCATAAGCGATTTCACTTCAGATTTTTTAATACAAGTGATGATTTCATAGTCTTTCACAAAAAATCGGCGTCCGAGTAGTAGCAATTTGTTACTGCGCTTCGTTCGGTGAGCGAGAAAGCCGGAAGCCCAACTTTCTGAGGGTGATTGCGTGTGGTGGGTTTTAGTGAAGCTTTTAGTATTACCAAACCTCATTGCACACATTCATACTCCCTTCACTTTCTTCGTGGTAGGTGCAGTCTAGTTGTGCCCCTGGTATTGCAAAATTCCATGAGCGGCAGCAACACTTACCATCAGGTGTACTGTTTGATCGTTTGCCACGTTTGTTTGTTTGAAATTAAAAAAAAAATCAGCCAGGAAGTAATAGTATATCTTGTCATATCCTTCTGTCTTATTCTGTGGGTATCGCATGATACGATTAAGTGATGATAACTATGCTGGAGAAGAAATTTAAAACATGACTGATCAACATCGCCTATTTTTTTTCAATTTTGAAGTCTGCATTACACTGCTACTGTGTATGCACTGAAAAGATTAACGTGGCAAAAAACTGTCTACAATCACACGTAAATAAAAAATCCTTTCACTATCCATATTAGATATAGACCTCCACCATAGAATGCCAAGAATGGACAAAAAATGTCGAGTACTGTTTTATATCTTAGAATTGCAAAATATGACAATTACTGTATCATCATCATCATAATTATCATCGCAGCCCACTTACCTCCCACTGTGGGAGGGAATTTGACCTACTATACCATACTGGTTAGACATGTAGGTATAGGGTTCTATTTCGAGTTTTTCTTCTCTTGTACAGTTGTTATGTGCATATTATATCCATTAGTCGTCTTTTACTACATCCACGGGCAAGATAGGGAGTGATGAATTTATGTGGGCTGCGATGATGATGATGTTGATGATGGCAGTATTATATCTTAGAATTGCAAAAAATTACAGTTACAGTATATATCTTTGATTTGCAAAAAATAAAAATTACGGTATTATGCCTTAGAATTACAAAAAAATGTCAATTTTGATATTATATCCTAGGATTGCACAAAACGTCAATTACAGTATTATGTCTTAAAATTAAAAAAAAAACTCAATAACTCACTAACAACTCAATTAATTGTCTCAGGTATAATAGGTTCGTTATTTTCTGTCGAGATAAACAAGCCTATTGCCTTAAGCAATTAGCTTGTATTCCGTGTGATGATGGAGTAAGAATAAAATTCACCACTCCCCTATTTTTTATATACTCGTACTAAAACAAAATAAGATTAAAGTTTAATGTGAAAAAAAGTGGGTACAAAAGACGATTTTATTTACACCGTCGAGTATGTTAAACCGTTGGTTTTAGCTGCCAAAAATATATACAAACTAAAGAGTATATTTAGTTCATGTGGCTTAGAATAATAACGTATAGAAGGATAGTGTTGGTACTTCGAACGATCGAAATATGAATCTAAAAATACTACATGCGCGCAGGCGATTACACACGTACAACCACTATACAAATTATGAAAACAAAATTTTGTTTTTATTAATATAAATCGTTGAAATACTTTTAAAAGTAATGTTAAAAACCTTTTTATGTTTTTCAAATGTGCTAAGACACCATTTGAATGTACAAATCGTCATAATTACCTATTTATTTTTTAAGAGTTGCGTATGTACTTGCAGTACAGTGACCTTGTACATTACGGAACGATTCAGGCGTAAGCTCCATTAGGCTCCAATTGAAATGCTTCACTTTTTGTGCACGAACTTGCCTTCTATATGTTATTATTCTAAGTCATATGGTATCTTTTAACTTAGACCACACATAGTACATGACAGTTAACGCCTCCGTCTCGTTAGCACTTGTAATAAGATTTTAACTTTTACTCTCTCCCATCAATGGTGAGGGCCAATTGGTCCTATTAGGTAAGTTTGTAGTTGTAATTTGTTCTACAGCTGTTGCTAGTATGTACATATAATAGCATTTCAGATAGTTTTCGGATAAGTTTCTCCGCGTAGCGTCGGGATAATCAATCAATGAATCGAAACTTTATTTGTAAATGTAAAAAAATCGTCTAAGTGCGAGTTGGAGTCGCATACGTAGGACTCCATATCATTATCTATAAAAATCGCGTTTGTTGTATGGGAGCCCCCCTTAAATATTTATTTTATTTTTAACCGACTCCAAAAAGGAGGAGGTTCTCAGTTCGTCTGTCTTTTTTTATGTTTGTTACCTCAGAACTTTCAACTGGGTAAACCGATTTTGATGATTCTTTTTTATTTGAAAGCTGGTGCCTCCCGTGTGGTCCCATTTCAATTTAATCCAGTTTCGGGAATGGCATCCATGGGGAAACCATATAGTCTTTAATTTGCATTAAGTATATGCGCGATAAATGGACGAAAACTCAATAATCACGCCAACCGAATCCAATGATTCTTTTTTAACCGGCTTTAAAAAAGGTCGGTGTCAGCTAAGGTAAGTTTGTAACAACATACATTTATACAACATATATAAGTGTGATGTGCTTGTGTCGCATGCGGCATGCCCGACTTGACGAGGCAAGAGACGCAAGCGGGGTTGTCGCAGGAAGGGTTGCTGTTATTGGCTGACACCAACTTCAAAAATGACAATAATTGTAACTACATTATATTGTCGTAATAATTTGATTGACTTTTAAGAACTCTATATTTTTTATTTCATAAAGGTGTAGAAGAATTATTTTTTTTTGCTTTTTAGTGCATATTAATTTGTTTGGAATTGTTTTTTGTTTGAAGTCGGTTTTTTTGTTAAATTTCTTTTTTATGTTTTTAGTATTTGTTGTTATAGCTTATAGCAAAAGAAATACATAATTTGTAAAAACTTCAACTGTCTAGCTATTGCGGTTCTTGAGATATAGCTTGGTGACAGACAAACGGATGGACAGACGGACGGACAGACAGCGAAGTCTTAGTAGTAGGGTCCCGTTTTTACCCTTTGGATACGGAACCCTAAAAAGGATAATTTACAGCTATGTTTTTTTTTACGGTGGACTATGGTCAACACACACATCGTTAGTTTCGTCTAGGGTGACTTAAGGGTGGTACTAGAGATTGCAAACCGGGCCCGGGCGGGCAGTGATGCAGTGCAGTAGTTGATGCAGTGGCTAAAACAGCGGCACGGAGTGATTTCCTTCCGACTGGTGCAGGTTTTGACGGGGCATGGATGCTTCGCCAAATACCTGTACACGATCGCTGGGAGGGAGAGTACACCGTCCTGCCACCACTGCGATTGCAACGAGGACGCGGCGCAGCATACGCTCGAGGTTTGTGCCGCCTGGCCAGAGCAGCGTCGTGAACTCGTCGGAATTATGGGTGCCAACCTGACGCTGCCGACCATCGCCAGGGCGATGGTCGACAGCGACAGGAACTGGGACGCGGCCGCAGCCTTCTGAGTGAGACGGTGTGGTGCGAGGAGCGCGCCGATCACAACCCATCTCAAAAAAAAAGCCTATAAGATTTCGCTATTTGCTCAATTAGTAATAGTAATACTCACTAGTCTTAAGAACCAAAGTTTAAGAAAAAAAATAATACTTAACTTTTAGCAGATAAGAATTTGTTTTGTTTATACCAAAGTTACCAAAGTTTATCTATCCATCTAATCCATCGGCCCAACAACGAGGTGACGTGGGTACGGGTGGGTTATGGGCCCGCGCGCCGTCCTTTCATCGCCCTAGATGGACAGGATTGCGCGTGCGCTTACCATAGCCCACCCATAAAAAAAAAGTCCATCTTATCCAAGTTGTTATGACATGTTTAGTACTTTAAGCTGTGTTATTAGTTTAATTACTAATATCTGATTGACCGAGCTTCGCTCGGAATATTTTTGTTGTATTTTTGTCGAATTTATTTTGATATAGGTATACTAATAAAAAATAAAAATTAAATATAATGAAAAAAATATCAAATATTAAAAAAAGAGAATAATAACACCGAGATTCGATCCGACGTTGTTCGAATGCCAAAACAATACAAAAAGAAAATTAGACACCTTCTCAACTGAGCTATTGTAACTCTTGACAACGAAGACGAAATTCGAATTATTATTCAGAGAATGTCAATACTATTTTATGTCATAGTATTGATTGATTAGCTAAAAACACTGACAAAACAACATTTTCTATAAATAAACTTAGCTAGATCGATGTTTTGGCCCCCCGAAACCTCTAGTATGCCAAATTTTATCAAAATAGTTGGAGCCGTTTCCGAGATCCTGAATACATAATAATTTTTTTTTTTTTTTTTGTATTTACTATAAGGAGTAAAGAGAAAGACCTGCTTGTTTAAACCTATAAAAATGAATATTTACTAATACAAATGTTAGTTTTCCGTCCATAAGTAAAAGTAATCAATTATGTATTAAGTGTGATTTTGAGACTTGAGTGAGACTCATTATTGTGATAACTGTTCATAAGCCAGTTTGAAATAATTATTAGCTTTCATTGTCTTTTTCAATTAATATATAGAAAAAAATCATAAAATATTTTAAAGGTATCATCGCTAATACAAGCGGGTCCACCGGGCCCGGCCGGGTTGACGACAATTGCAGCCGGGCCCGGCCGGGTTGAGAAACATACCGGGTTGCAGTCTCCAGGTGGTACTCGGCCCCATAATTCACCCAATTCCTTCCCCTTCGCCATTGGGTCCAGCACTGGTATCGAACCCTTGACATCCATGTCCAGCCCGGCAGGTCACCCTTCCGAGTACGGTCCCTCAATTGTACGTTTCCAGCGATCATTTCTCCCACGTACGTGCAGGCTCTAGAATGACCTACCTGCTGCTATGTTTCCCGACCGCTATGACGTGTCTATGTCGTTCTTTAAATGAGGTTTATGAAGAGCATTTTTATTCACGGTAGGCAATGGCCAAGCTGTGCCCCTGGTATTGCAAAGGGCTATGTACGGCAGTATCACTTACCATCAGGTGTGCTGCTTGCTCGTTTACCACCATCGGCAATGAAAAAAATAAACTCATTATTTTAACAGTAAAGCAATTTTAGATTTCATAAAAGTGATTTTATCTACGATGGCGAAAGCTTCCCGCTGCGTGATCTATGGCAACATTTACACGCCACTTTAACACGTTATTATATGTGCAAACAAGTAGCATTATGAGAAAAATACAGACACTTAAGGGAGAGGATAAAAATGGTAGGAATTTGGCGGTTAAAAATGTATAATGTAGTTAATATTATTATAATAATAATAATAAGTCTTTATTGGATCAATAAACAAAAAACATTACAATCCATGCACTACTACTAAAAAGTACCTTAGGTAAATATAGCTATTATTACTTACATAGAAAAAAAAGAAAATAAGATAATAATAAAATCAAATAAAAACAGCATAAGATTCGTGTAGGTACATGGATAAGCTCTAACTCCTAACTAGGCCACCCTGTGTTTAGGATATCAGACCCCCCTTGACCTTACTGAAATATATGTGTCGAAGAATATATGTACGAAGCGGTATGATGAGATTAAAATTAGGCATACTTTATTTATAGTAAATTATGGCATCTATATTTCCAACAATAAAGGAAAAAAAAAAAAAAAAAAAAGAATTAATAGTAAGGGTAGATTCTAAACAAATAAAATCTAAACTATTTAATACCAACTACATACAGCCTATATACTATTTATTAAACTAACTATAAGACTACTAAATTTAAAAAAAAAAAAAATCTATACTATCCATAAAACTTTTAAGCATTATTTAAGATATTGGTACTTACAATATTTTAAGATGGCATTAGATCCAGTGTTTAAATAAACTCACAAGTATTCATTACAACACGTCAATTATATAAACTCACCATCACATTTATATTATACTAAGTATATTAATTAAAAGCATAGATAAGCAAATAAATACAAAATATAAAACAAAACGGAACCGAAAATAATTAACACACTGAGACCATTATATATGGTACTTAGTGTATTAATTAAAAGAAATAGAAAATAAACTAAATAAAAGTATAATAAAAACAAACCGAATAGGAAATAATAAACAAACTGAAATAAAATAATACAATAGTTAAAAATTCTACATAAAATATTCTATTTGCGCACCATATTTACAAATACCCTCCACGTAACATTGTAGAACAGACTCAAAGTTGTAACTGAACACGGATGTAAAGAAATAAAACTACGCTCACCGTGACTGGATCGTGCAAAATAATGTTTAACATGGCATATTTTAAACTAATGTATGGGATATTTTGTGCGGTGAGAATAGATTTCTCCTTGATTATATTATGAAGTCTATTACACATTGGCGGCGATTGCACACACAAACGCGCACACACCCGCGCACGCACGCAAACACACTCACACCACATTCTCCCGCGCGTACATATGCACGCACTAAATCGCATACACACATACACAAACACACGCGCACTGGCGTGCGTACACATGCACGCACCGTCTCGCTCACACACACATACGTACACATACTTGCATACACACACGCACGCGCAATCTATATAGAATATAACCACACGCATAATATACATAGTACATAGCTACACGTATAACCCGCACACACATAAGCACGCGCGAAAGGAAAACTAATGATGAAACACATTCTCAGACTTACAATAATGCACAAATAAATGTGTATAAAATATAATATAAAATTATATCGAAATGTAAAAAGAACATGATGTGTGTGGTACGTCATATCAGTGTTAATTTATCAACTGTAATAGGTTTTCAGTATCATTATAACTTTTATTGACAAGCCAACTCTGAATTTCGCGCTTTAGTCTAAATCTCGTCAATTTAAAAATATTAATTTCTCTGTTAATTTTATTATAAAGATATGCAGACAGAAAAGAAATTTGGTGATTGGTAAATTTGTTTTTGTGGTGTGGTATACGATATACATTATGTTTTCGCCTTTTTTGACACATATCGTTACATACTGCAATGTAATCTATTTTACGGTGTTGATAAAGTAGCAGATGAAGTATGTACAACTGCCTAACCGTTAGTAGTTTACATTCATTAAATAAAAGACTCGTGGAATATCGGTATGGCTTAAAAAGCATGGTTTTTATAATGCATCTTTGTGCCCTTTCTATGTTTATAAAATAAGATTTAGAGGCTCCCCCCCATACCAGTATGCAATATATTAGTAGGGATTGCACTAGGGACACGTAAACGTTTTTGATTAAATTGATATCAGCAATATGCCGTAAATTTTTAAATATATAAATCAATTTCCTAACTCTGCTCGACTGAGCGCAAATATGGGTGTCCCATTTCAAGTGTTTATCCAAATACACACCTAAATATTTAATTTCATCTGTTCGTGTAAGATTTGGGCAGCTACAGCAAGAAGAATTGTAAACTTGCTTACATGAGTGAATTTTAATTTGAAAGTCCATATTTGGGTTTATTTTGCTGCTAATTGTAAAAGGTATGAATTTACTTTTTGAAATGTTAAGTGTTAGTATATTATTTTTAAGCCAAAGACCTATCTCAGCAAGACCTTGTTCTGTTACAGTTTTAACATCTTCCCATGAACTGCCAGAGAATATTAACGCGGTATCATCTGCATACGTAGTTATAATTGTATTCGGAAGTTGCATACTAGACAGTTCGTCGATATATATAGTAAATAGCGTTGGACCGAGAATGCTACCTTGTGGCACCCCAAAAGTTACAATCACCTCGTCACTCGTGTAATCACCAATTCTAACACTCTGTTTTCGGTTAGATAAGTAACTCTCGAAAAACTTAAGTTGAAGGCCTCTTACACCGAGTCGTTCCATTTTATGTAGCAAAATAGGCACAGAGACCGTGTCAAAGGCTTTTGTTAAATCGAGAAATACTCCTATGCATTTCTTACCTTGGTCCAGTATATTTACTGTTTCCTTAACCAAAAAAGTGATAGCGTCAGCGGTCGATTTATTTTGACGAAAACCAAATTGACTATTTGCTATTAGATTTTTACTCTCTAAATAGTTTACTAATCTATTATTAATAATTTTTTCTAGAATTTTGGACAGTGTTGTAAGAAGTGAAATCGGTCTATAATTTGAAGATTGGTTTCTGTCACCATTTTTATAGATTGGGCATATAATCGATTTCTTTAATGCTTGCGGGAATATCCCGGATGAAATACAATTATTACAAATGTGAGAAATAGGCTTACTTAGAGCAAGCTTATTTCGTTTATAAAATTCGCTAGCGATACCATCCCACCCAGGCGCACATGGAGATTTTAGTGAGTTGATTATGCTAATAACCTCACTTTCTGATGTTGGATGTAAGACAAAAGAAGATGCCGTAGAATGTTTTCTAGTACTATTTAATGCATTACAGGAGTTTTTAGACACATTATTTGAAATATCTTTTGCGAGTGAGGCACCTACTGAAGCAAAGTGAGTATTAATATTATTAACTGACTCTTGCGGAGAAAGGGCAGGGTTAAGTAATTCAAGGCAACTATTACTTCGATCATTGCGTACGTTACAAATTGTTTTAATATTTTGCCACAGTAGTTTAGTTTTATGTAAGGAGTTATTTAATAAGTTTTTATCATACTTTCGTTTAGCAGCTTTTAGTATTTTGTTACAAATATTTCTATATTGATAATAAAAGTTCTGCAAATTTAGATCATTTGGATATTTTCGAAGTTTTTTATGAATTTTGTCACGTTTTCTAATTGATCTTATAAGTCCAGTAGTTATCCAAGGCGTTATCTTTCTTTTAGAGGAAGATAATGGTTTTATTAATGTGTGTTCACTAGCAATCTGTATTAGGTGATTTAGGAAGATATTAGTGGATTCATTAGGATCTGTCGAATTAAGGATAAAATGCCAGTTAGTGTTTTGTAGTACTTTTGAAACGGATTCATAGTTTACTTTTTTTATTGTTTTTAATTCTGCTCTTGAACACACCTTAACTTTAGAAATATTAAATATAACTGTGTCGTGATCTGTTAAATCCGTCCGGATAACAGCCACTGTATTCTCATTTCGCGTTTTAAGTATGATATGATCAATGCAACTATTTATTCTAGTCGGAAACCTGTGGCTAGGTAGCATGCCATGAGATGCTACTAATGAAAGTAGTTCATTTGTTTCTGTAGACATATTTTTTAAACTAATATCAATGTTCAAGTCACCAGCAAGTATAATATTGTTATAATTTTTATATTTTTCTAATAATGTATCCAAAGACGTGATAAAATTGCTTACATCCCTGAAAGAAGGAGGCCTATAAATGCCCACAAGACATATCCTGTCCAACTCTACAACAAGACAATTGGCATCCAAAAAAGCAGGTTCATTAACATAAGCAGTTAGACCTGCTTTTATATATATAACTACTCCATCATTTTGATTGAGTACATGTGCAGAGTTATAAGCGTTATATCCTGAAAGTGTAGGAATTGCCAAATTATGATTTAACCAACATTCTGTTAATATTATTATGTCGAGGTCAATATTAATCCTATTCATTAAAGATTTAAAATCATTGAAATTTTTGTTAATACTTCTTATATTCTGTGTCAGTACAGTTAATGAGTCATATTTGTGTACTATATAACGAGCACAGTCTTCCGCCTCCTCCACAACGAAAGCCCTAGATATAGAAATTTCATCAATATCTAAGGCCAGTTCATCCACATTTCTATTCATTATTAGATATTATCCTTAAGATACATCATAGAGCTATTGCAGGGGACACGGGACTGCGGCCATTCTACAATATTCAATAATTTAAGTGAGAGGTATTCGCAATTAAGATGTGCGCCTATTACATACATATATAACGAAACAATACATGAGAACATTACATAAAAATAATAATTAAAATTGTTAATAATATCGTAATAAATATCAGGAAAGAGCATATTATATCTACGTAGACGTGGTTCAATGAAAATATTATTATTACAATAGAAAAACAAGTTGAGTCACAAAATCTCATCAGTGGCATTATTTTTTAATGAGTTTATTTTATCAGCACTATTAATTAGGATTGCTGGCGCTGTTTCGTGTTTCTTAATGTAAATTTTACCATATTTAATCCAGCAAAATTTATAACCATCCGTTTTTGCTAGAGTACGTGCTTGATAATACAAATGCTTAGCTTGTGGTGTAAGGAGGACAGACATGTAGATTATTGATCCTGTCTTACCTGGGAAGCCCAGATCATCAGTATTAAGTTTCTTATCTAAGTGGACCGAGTTATACCTTTTAAATGATTGTAGAAAACTTTCTTTTTTGAATGTGTTAGTAAATTCAACAACAATGTCCTTGTTCTTATTGGGTACTCGATAAGCGTTCCGAATGTCACCGACTGCGATTTTTTCTTCAATTATTTCTGCAATGTTGTTTATAATTTCAGGAAGATTTTCATTAAACAAAACAGGGATATTTCTTATTTCAATATAATTCATTCTTTGCATTCTTTGGGTAGCTTCCAGCTGTTCCTTCATAGATTGGATGGTCTTTTCATGTTTCTTATTTTCTGTTTTTAAGTCTTCTATAGATAACTTCAACTCCAGTAACTTTTTATCATAAGATTCATTCCAGGCAGCCATTTCTTTTTTTAATTCATCAAACTTAACGTTGAACTGCTCTTGCAAATTGCAAAGTTGAGTACTCATATCTGTTCTTAAGCTTTCCAATGCTTCTAAGATTGGATTCATTTTTCTTTTTATAATGCTTCGGATACAGTAGAATACAATTGTCATTATAAATAAACTTTACGGATTTTATCGCGTTTGTATTTGATTTTAAAGTGAAACTTTTTTTCATCTATTGCATATCGCGTGACGGTCGGCCGCGGAGTATGGGTAAAGTGAAAGGCCCTCAACAGAGCAGCCGAGGCCAATATGGCGGCGTTCGCATCAGCTGACTGTGTAGTGTATAGACTCATTTGTGCCAGTGCTCCACGCTATTTGTTTGTTTTTATCAGTGTTTAATGTAAAAGTATTCACAGACGATCAAACTTGGTTCGGAACGGACCACGAACTGTACGGTGCAGTCTACACAACAGACTAGCGCACCAGACTCCGAATCGTCCAGTCGTATTGTGCTAGCATTGCGTGAACACGTGTCCTCGACATGTCGCCTATTCTATCAAAACAGGCCAAAATTGCATTAGTTGCGGCAACGATCGTTGCTACATCGCCATTACATAAACAGCAAAAAAGAAGAAAAGAATGGGCAAAATTTTATCTCAGAAACAGGCAACAGTACAGTCATATGAATCTCATTAAAGATCTCGGTGATAAAGATTTTAGTATATGTATATCTTCGAATGAGTTCCGAAGTATTGGATCTTGTAAAACCACATATAACTAAAGCCGATACAGTTATGCAACAAGCTGTGAGTGCTGAAGAGAGATTGGTGGCTTCTTTAAAATTTCTAGTGTCAGGTAGAGAATTCAGAGAACTTCTTCGCGTCGCTCCGAATCCATATCTGTGAACACGCTGCAACGTGTTGCGCGTACGGTGGCACAATATAGACTAGATCGACATAATATGGTTCGATGCGCCGTGCACACGATCGATTCGGTTCGGAACGCACCGCGTTCGATATGCAAGCGCTCCGAACCAGCCATACCGATATTAATAATAATAATGTACGGCGAACCGTGCGCCACGCGATTGAATCTGGATCAAAGCGCACCAAGTTCGATCGTCTGTGAATACTTTAAATGTTGCTATTTTTTGTAATGCGAAAAAAGTATCACTTTTACCGTGGTTTCATAAAATCACACAATCAATTATTTTGATCGCCCGACGTTTCAAACACTTTGCAGTGTTTATAGTCACGGGCAGACTAAGACGTCTCATGTCCGACAAGTCATCGTTATTAGAGATTTGTAATTATCTACCCGCTACAGGAATTAGTTGTTAAATTTTACCCACATTTTGGTACAAATTTATTGCCAGTACGGGAAGAAATTGATTTTATAGGTGTGGATAATAGCTGTGAAGTAGTTTTATTTACAACTATACTCAGTGCCATATAACGTGGCAAAAGACGACCTTCACCTACCTTCACCACGATATCTTAAAATGCAAAAAAATCTATCGCTTACCATACAAATCTATCGAAAAGTTGTATCGCAAAATTCTCTTGGTAGATGCCTACCAGGAAGCAATATTACAAACAGCACAACCCAAAATTTTACGAAATCTAGTAAAATTACCATAGAAAATATATGTTTTTAATATCCTATAATCATGTATTTCATTGTTTTAAAATACCAGATTAACCTGTAACTGGTGACATTTAATTTTTTTATAAATAATATCATTGATAACAATGCCAAATTACTTTCAAATGTCTGAAGATTAAAAGTTTTTAAGTAACATTAAAATTAAAGTACCGAGAATATTTATATAAATTCAATATAATATAGATCTTATAATTAATTATGTAATTAGCTTCGAAGAATTATGTAACGCCCAAAAAATGCCAAGTTTTAAGTTATGACACATTTCTTTCAACTCATTTTACCGTTAGGTGTAATAAACCTAAAGGATCGCACAAGTAGATGCAAGATTTTAGGTTATGTGTATCAAACATAAAATCTTTTCTTAACTGATTTTAGTGTCAGGTGTACGAGATCAGTGGCGTCGTGTGGTTCAACACCTCTTTTCTTGCCCGTGGTTAACCTAAAATACGACTTAGGGATATAATATGCAAATGACACGTATGTAAGAGAATGAAAACTCGGAACAAAATCCTATGCTAACCCGTTTGACCAGCGTGGTATAAGTAACTCAATTTCCCTCTCATAAAGAAGGAGGCCCGAACGGTCATAGATGGGTTGAAATGTAGTATAGTAGTATAGTATTCATTATTTATAATAAAGTTACAAGTCAGTGCAAAGTTACATAGATCTCCATATACATTTAATTTTAATTACAAGTATCTGGTTGACCGAGCTTCGCTCGGAATATTTTTGTCGAATTTATTTAGATATAGGTATATTAATAAAAGTTAAAAAATAAATAATGAAAAATATATAAAAAATTACAAAAAGAGGATAATAATAACACCGAGATTCGATCCGACGCTGTTTGAATGTCAACAAAATCAAAATTAGAACCTGTCAACTTCCCATCTGAGCTATCGTAACTCATGACGTTGATAACGAAATTTGGATTCATATTCTTTTAAAATTTAATGTCATTGTTTGTTTTGCTAAAAACACGGACAAAACAACATTTTCTATAAATAAAACCTAGCTAGATCTATTTTTTGGACCCGAAACCTCTAGTATGCCAAGTTTCAACAAAATCGTTGGAGCCGTTTCCGAGATCCTGAATATATATATACATATATATATTTTTATTTATTTATATATATTTTATTATGTATATATATATAGTTTAAAGATATAAGATATATAAAAATGATGATGATATTGAAAATTGCATAGTTGGTTGGTAAACTGTAGAATTTCGACCTTCGTAGCAAGTATCGTGGGTCCGATTCCCATGCCGGACAATACACTATACGGTTCACAAGTTACTTGATTGAAATTTGTCTCCGATAATATGTGTATGTCCGGGAACAAAAATACCAACAATCTTGCCCTTGAATGTCGTAAAAGACGACTAAGGGATATAATACGCATATAACATCTATGCAAGAGAAGGGAAACTCGAAATAAAACTCTATACCAAGCTGTCTGACCAGCATGGTGTATTAAGGTCAATTGCCCATCTATTGTGGAGGCGGCTTGAGCCCAACAGTGGGACGTATATGAGCTGAAATGATGATGATGATAAATATGTATAATTCGCATGGTGTTTTTTCCTTCTTTTAAACAAAAAAAAAAGATGCATTTCTTCATTTAAACACACAAAATTTATTACACGTCTGTAAAAACAAAGAACCACTCAGCTTGATCAAAAACAAGGCAAGCACATAAGCTTAAAACAACTATTTAAGCTCAGTACACTTAGTTTGATGTTAGTAAGTAATAATTCAGGCACACATCACGCAAACTTGTAAGGAAAGTGTTTCATTTCCCTTATGCGACCTCGATCTCAATGTGCTCTACACAGATGAGTATTTCTGCGTAATGTTCTAACAACGTTTTAACTATTTGTTTTTCTTTTTGATTTGCCTGTTAATCAACATTTCAGCTTATACTACTGCTGAGTCTGTATGGTGACGGAGTAAGCATGCCATGCAGACGAGCATGGTATGGTCGAATTCCCTCTCAATATGGAGTCTCGAGCCCAACAGTGGGACGTAAATGAGCTGAAATGATGATGATGAATGATAATGTGATGTAAAATACATATTTTTGTGCACTTATATTGAAAACCCTAACTAAACCTATTGATATAGAACAAATAAACTGTACTAGAAAATTGTATATGTGAAAAGAATCTATAAAGAAGACCACGATGGTCTATCTTGTCAGGGAAATTTACAGCAATCATGTTCATCTTTTGCAATTGCAATAATAATGGATGATTTACGTAACTATTTTAAAAAAGAAATTTTTTTGTCAATATTAACAAAATTGTACTCTCTCATTCTCTCTCTCGCTCTTACTAGCTTGCTCCCTACTCTCGCTCGATAGCTATATGCATCGTGCTATGTTCGTTCTTGTTTACTCTCTCTCTCTCTTAATCAGTCTCAATCGCTCTCTCCTTCTTCTTGGGCAAAAACGTCCCACATTTTCGTGTCATTAAATTGCGTTTTATCCGTAAAAATGTTACCATCATACGCGCAAGGAAGTTTCACTTCAAAAATACATTTATTCTTCCTTATACATCCCTATCTTGCGTTTGGGCATCTATGGGATCTAATATACAGATACCATTTATGCAAGCGAAGGAAAATATATCATAGAAACCTATATCAATCTGTCTGACTCGCATGACATACATAGTAGGTCAATTTGTCTCCTATTGAGGAGGAAGCCCAAGCCCAGCAGTGGGGTATATATGGACTGAGACGAGATAAAATTGCTCTTCATAGCATATTCCTAAAACGAATATCTTAGAAGTTATCATAGATTTGGAGTGAGAGCTGTTGAAAACCGAAGCGATAGAAGAACGATTTGCTAGTGTTTAACCTAATGACGCAAAAAGAGGGACCGATTTCGATACCGTTTTTTCATTTGAAAGCCAGTTTCCTTGCGGTGGTTCTTAGCCATGTTTGGTTAATATCGGTCCTGCAGTATAAGAATATCAACTCTTTTCCAAAATGATGTAATGGCGTTTGATCACTTGATTATGTGCTTCACGCTTGCCAATATAATCGTTCAATGACAATTAATTGGTAATTCCTGTTGAAGAGAACGTAATACTTTTTTTTTATTATTTTTGTTTGTGTCGAGGGTCATTCAAAATTTCGAATTTTACTTATTGAACACTTTAATCGCTATATCTAGCAAGCCATCAAATGATGCATCGTTTGCCTGATCGTTGCAGTAATGTAATATGGTGGCTGCCGTCACAACTTGATATGCGGCAATTTGATATAAAATCCAATTTCATCCAACATGACGACGATAGAATTTGAAGGATATGCTCAGTTAGAAATTACGATTAATTTCTATGCAATAAGTCGTGTCCATGTGGTGACGAAGTAAGATTACAATTCACCACCACCGTTCTTGTCCGTGGGTGTCGTAAAAGATGACTCAGGAATTACTTAAATATGCATACAATATCTATGGAAGTCCAGGGAAGGTTTAAACGGTGAGCAAATATGGCAAAATTGCGAGTAAAATACTAAAAACAAAAATTTTATTTTCCCATACAAACTGTTCTTACCTGTCAAACATTTAATGTTTGTCCCGTCGGTTCGGCATTTTCGGCAATTTATGTATATGTAGATCTTGATTAAAAAAGGTTTTGGAATAGATAAGAAAAGGCGATATATTAAATCGCTAGAATACAATTCACCACCCGTGGGTGTCGTAAAAGACGACTAATCGATATAATATGCATATAATATCTATGCAAGAGAAAGAAAACTCGAAATAAAACCCCGTACTAACCCGTCTGACCAGCATTAATTACTATCCGTTTATAGAGGAGGCTCAAGCTCAATAGGGCGTGGCCCAAAAGCGGTAGTGGGACGTATATGTACCGAGATGAAGAGCAGGATGATGAGAGCAAAAATTAAATCGCTCCTATTTAAGATATTTACATTTTCTTATATTGACCTGAAAGTTATTGGGATTTCATTAGAATTTAGTTATCATTTATAGAAAATTGGTAGCAAAGCTTTTATATAAGTAGAAATAGCAGAGATATTGCGAATAATTAATTGGCATGACGAAGTCGAAGCCTTCCAATTACCTTGTAATTACAATATTTTAAATGAATTATATAACTACGTTATAACTTAAATAATGATCTTAGAAATATATAAATTGGATTTTAACAAACTTAGTTAATTAATTATTTAACTATTATCTTTATTTATATATTAACTAGCTGACCCAACAGGCGTTGTTCTGTTTAAATCTAAAAACATAATAAAAGGAATTCTCTTTGAAATCGATCGCAGCGCTACCACAGGGTAAAATTGTGAATCTAAAACATTCTATAATCCCCTTGAACACACACAAAAAATTTCGTCAACATCGGTCCTGCCGTTTAGGAGAAGTCCAGTGACATATAGACGTACACAAGAAATATATTCACCGTGAAATCTAATTGGCTGTTTTCCTGAAACGTATGTACTTAGTTAATTATTCTTAATATCTCCACATAACTAAAAACATAATACAATTAGAAAAAAGTCTGATAATTAGACATTCTGAAGTTTGCCTGACATGCAACGGTATTGTTCCCAACATGTCTACGACATAGCATTTGTATTAAATCGGAATAATAGGTAAAACAAAATAATTTTAGACATAACACCTCGGAGCTCGGTGTCGCACGTCAACCGCTCGCGTCCCGCACCCCTTTCTTCTTTTGTGATGCGCCCAAGTCGCGCGACCTTGGTCTATGTTTTAATAGGTCAGTTAGCATGCTATCGCACCATTGTGAATCTAAACCATTCTCGAATCCCTTTGAAAACACATAAAAATTTCATCAACATCGGTCCAGCCGTTTAAGAGGAGTTCAGTGACATACACAGGTACACAAGAAATATATATATATAAAGAGTAGCTGACCTAACAGACGTTGTTCTATCAGATAAATAAAAGGAATTCTCCCTGAAACCAAGAGCAGCGCCACCTACCAGGTGCAATTGTGAATCTAAACCATTCTTGAATCCCCTAGAACACACACAAGAAAAAATTCATCAACACATGTACACAAGAAAACTTTGTATATAAATTTAAATGTCTGTCATTTAGGGTGATTATCAGCCTGTTAATAATCCGCGGGTGATGTGACCGGGGAATTAGTCCGTCACCCGCTGAGAGGTCAACGGCGTGAGGAAAGACCGACGTCCTCCCCGAGGGGGAGACGTCGGTCGATGGGAGGGTACCCCAAATAGGGGGTATTCCGTCGGGCCGACCACTGACGTCAAGTCACCCTGCTCCGGTGGTCGGCCCAACGACGAAGGCGGCGTGCATCGTGGGTGGGTTGTGGGTGTGCGTGCTTACGCCCCTCTGTCGCCCCGGACGGAGAGGTGCGAGGAGCGTGCCGACCGCAACCCAACCCCCCCAAAAAAAAGTCTGTTAGTAATTTATTTAAAAGAATAAAATTAAGAGTTCCATTAAGACCAATTTCTCCATCTTTGCATTCCATCAATCTATCGACCTTCACTGTTGGTCTTCATATTTTGAAGTATTTTATATAAATATTTTACATGTTTCATACATGTTCACAGATATCTCTGTCAATAGTGGATTGATTTACAAAATTATTTTTTCATTCCAATAGACTTTCATTTCAATGAACACTTTTGGTGGGTCTATTAAATTCTATTAGAGAGCAACTCTCCAAATTTATAGGCACATACAGTTTTCTTTTTATATAATTTTAAAGCTATTCAAGAATTTGTATCTCGTCGTGATTATCATTATGTTCGTGAGTTGGTGAAGGAAGGTACATCTCCTTAGCGGTTCGGACCTCCTAAAACCTCGATAAACGCTTGGTGGAAATTTGCCGGTCGCAGTTGATGTTTTATTGGGTAAATAGTACGGGAATGTAGTGATACCATGGGAATATGCTATTTCAGCTTAAAAAGTTAGTAAACAGTAAAAGGTATCTTTCTACCTATTCTACACCCTTAGAGGATGAAAATGGACAAACGCTGAAACAAGTGTTTATTTATTTTTATTAAAGAGTATTTATGCTTAATTTGAAGACATTAGCTAAAGATTTTTTTCTTTCCATACAGATTTTGCCGTTACGTTTCACCCTCTTAAGGGTGGCATTACGGGACTAGCTGGCGGAGGCAGCCATCGTTTACTCGTGGCTGCCCTCTGCCAACCAGTCGGACGGGATGGACGCCGAGGCTGGCCACATCCGCAGTGCGTTGACGCAGATCTGCGATGCGGCCATGCCCCGGGTACGGCGTCCGCCCCCGAGGAGGGCGGTCCACTGGTGGTCCCGGGAGCTGGCGGATCTCCGGGCCGCGTGCATTCGCGCCCGGAAGGTCTACACCCGCAGCCATATTGTTCCATGGGCGCCTTATGAGCCCTCCCATCGGCGTCTCGATCACCGTCCACTCGGTTGACATCAGCATCCGGGCCCATATGAGGTACTTGGGCCTAGTGCTCGACGGGCAATGGTGGTTCCAGGAGCATTTCCGCAGGCTCGCTCCACGGCTCGTCGGCGCGGCGTCCGCCCTATCGTGGCTTATGCCGAACGTGGGCGGACCGAGCGCTACGTACCGACGGCTGTACACGGGGGTCATCCGGTCGATGGCCCTGTACGGCGCACCGGTGTGGGCGGGGTCCTTGACCGTCCGACTTAGGGCCCTTCTGTGGCGACCACAGAGGGTCATGGCGGTCAGGGCCATCCGCGGATATCGCACGGTGGTGACGGAGGCAGCGTGCCTATTGGCCGGGACTCCCTCGTGGGACCTGGAGGCGGAGATGCTCGCCGGATTGTATTGGCGGGTGACGGGGGTGCGAGCGGAGGGCGGTGAGATCTCGTTAAGGGAGCTCACCGCCTGGCGCGTCAACGCCCGCCGAGACGTCATTGCCCGTTGGGCAGTCCGGCTAGAGAGGCCTCGGTTTGGGGTGCGAACCGTGGAGGCCTTCCGGCCGGTGCTGATGCAGTGGTTAGATAGGCGGCACGGAGTGCTCTCCTTCCGACTAGTGCAGGTGTTGACGGGGCATGGGAGCTTCGCCAAATACCTGCACAGGGTCGTAAGGAGGGAGAGTACACCATCCTGCCACCACTGCGATTGCGACGAGGACACGGCGCGCCACACGCTCGAGGCCTGCGCGGCTTGGGCAGTGCAGCGCCGTGAACTCGTCGCAATCACCGGTGCCGACCTGACGCTGCCGGCCATCGCTAGGGCGATGGTCGACAGCGTCGGGAATTGGGACGCGGTCGCAGCCTTCTGCGAGACAGTGATCTCGCAGAAGGAGGCGGCGGATCGTCTGCGCGTGGAGCGCAGCCTCGATGAGGAGATCCGCCGCCGGCGACTGTGGCGGCGTAGACGCAACTATCTGCGCCTCATGCCGGCCTAGCCGAGGCCGCGGGTGACGTGACCGGGGATTAGTCCGTCACCCGCCGAGAGGCAGACCGCGTGAGGAAAGACCGACGTCCTCCGCAAGGGGGGTGGCGGCGGCCGCAGCTCACCCACAAAAAAAAAAGGGTGGCATTACAAAAAATCCTTTCGTAGTGGGTGTCTACATCACGAAATGAAACTACGTTCCAAATTCAGCAGCTTCGGCTCACCCTGTTCTTTTATATATTATTTTTGTATATATTATTGTTTCTGCCAAATTTCAAGTCGCAAGTATGTACGCCTTATGGTTCCAGAGATATGGTGATGAGTCAATATATCGCTCGCGAAACTCTCCTCTCATATATGTATATATATATTTATTGCAAACTGTCCGATTTAGTGAAGTTAGCTAGATAATTAAAAAACGTATAGCTACGTGATTTGTTTTATAAGAATTTAGTTTGTGGCTATTAAATAAGTGGGAATGAAAAAGCAATGATGACTTTTGTAAAAACTTTTTAATAATTATCTTAGTTTATATACGTCCCCACAGCTAGGCTCAAGCCTCCCTCGCAATGAGTGGGAAATTGACTTATACTATATTGGTAAGACGACTCATCATCTCGGCTCATATATGTCCCACAACTGGGCTCGAGCCTCCTCCATAATAGGAGGACGGTATAGGGGTTTGTTTCAAGTTTTCCTTCTCTTTCATAGATGTCATATGCGTAATATAGCTCTTAGTGGTATTTTTACGACACCCAGGGGTAAGAGAGAGAAGGAGGAGAGGGGGTTGGGAATTGGTTGTATACTTACACAGTTACCGCACGGAAAGATGAGTTGGTACAGGCTTTTACTTCAAGTTTACCTTCTCTTGCATATATGTTGTATGCATATTACAATCCCTTAATCGTCTTTTAAGACATCCACGGTCAAGATAGGTGTTGGTGGATTATATTCTTACTCAATTACCACACGGAAAATGTTACATTTATAATAATAAAGAAATGATTTTTGTTGTTTGGGACTACTCCCACCACACATTTCCATCACTGTATTGCCTGTGAGCCAGGATCCACAATAGTCTCCGTATAAGACACTGAGGTTTGACCCTCAGGAAGTCTCGGGATCTCGGATGAAGTACCTGGGTCTGCACCTAGATAGTAGATGGAGCTTCGGGCCGCACTTTGCCCAGCTAGTCCCTCGACTCGCCAAGGCGGCCGCGGCGTTAGGTAGGCTTCTGCCAAACACTGGAGGCCCTGGATCGTCCTGCCGGCGTTTGTATGCCGGTATCTTGCGGTCTATGGCACTGTACGGTGCCCCTATCTGGGCGGAGTCTCTCACCGCCTCCAATAAGGCTAAATTGCGAAAGGCGCAGAGAGCCATGGCGGTGAGAACAATACGAGGATACCGTACAGTGTCCTGGACTGCAGCCACACTGCTGGCGGGCGATCCATCCTGGCCTCTACAAGCTAGGGCGCTTGCAGAGGTCTACCGACTCTGCGCTGCGGCGCGGGTCAGTGGCGGAGGTATCACCACAAGGGGACTGAGTAGTGCAATAAAAACGGCCCGAAGGATAGTTATCCGGCGCTGGAGGGAGGAATTGGAGTCCCCTGTAGCAGGACGGGGGACTGTAGAGGCGATTGCGCCCCACCTCCACCGCTGGATGAAACGAAAGCACGGCAACCTGACCTTCCGGATGACGCAGGTACTTACTGGACACGGGGTCTTTGGTAAGTACTTGCATAGAATCAGACGTGAGGAGGCCCCCGGATGCCATGAGTGTGGCGCGCCAAATGATGATGTGCGTCACACCCTGGAGGTATGTCCCGCCTGGGGGCCTCAGCGCCGCGACATGTCGGCGGTCATAGGAACGGGCCTGTCATTGTTGACCATCATAACAAAGATACTCGACAGCGACAGGTGCTGGTCGGCGATGGCCTCTTTCTGCGAGGAGGTCATCGCCCGGAAGGAGGCCGCGGAGTGGGAACGCGAGGCACTTGCGTCCGCTAACTCACTCCGTAGGCGACGACCAGGGAGGGGGAGGCGCCGATATGCGCGTCTCCTCCCACCGCCTTGAGTGACGACAGGACGTGGCCCGACGGCCTTGCGTAGGAGTGTCAGGGATTGAATGTCATTAGACGATCTCTCCGGCACTCCGTAAAAGCGCGGAAGGGACCGCTGTTGGTTTTAGTGGGTATTCCGGTTGCATAGGCGACTGGTGAGTCCCACACACCCCCCCGTCTGTTACCGGCGAGGGTAGTGCGTAAATTGCATTTCCACAGCGTTAACAAAATAAAAAAAGGAAGTCTCGGGATTAACGCCTTTGTCTTGGGACCCGCAACAAATTTAGTTAGAAATTAAGAAAAAGAGCGTGTGTACAAAGTACGCATGGTAGAAGTGAAACTTCTTTATCCTCTACTCTCTGTCCTCTTATCCTCTCTTATCCTTTATCCTCTATCTCATTTTCTCGCCGGCTGAATCCTACACATTTACGTGTTTGTGTCTTTATGGACTCGCTTTTTCGTTTCATCGAGTTTGAAAGAACAACGATTCTAAAGAACAACGATTCTAAAGAAGTTTTACTTCAAAAAACAGGAGGAATTGCAAAGGTTCTTTCCTCTTATGCAAAGCGGGCGACATGAAGCAAAACTGGCTATTAACACAGTACATAAAAATGATTTGTAAAAAATATTACTAATATTTATTACTATTATTAACTTACTATCTGCAAAAGATAACCCATCAGGTGGGCCAACGAAGGCATTGATTCTGGTAATTACTCAACTAGTGATTACAACTCCCACGGGCAAGAAAACGGTGAAAGGACTTATTTTTTTCTTAACCGCTTATCTCACGATAGAAACTTTACTGTAATTATGACAAATTTTATTATTCAGTATCAATTTTTTTTTCAGAAAATAAATTTATATAGCAATAATTATAAACAAAAACAAGTCTAACTTGTATGACCAGCGTGATACTGGAAAGCGTGATAGAGGAATTCGCTAGAGCATTCTTAAATTTCTCAAACAAAAATCATATTTTCAATGAAAATATCAACAGTGTCGTCTAGGGAAGCTCAAGAAATATAACTTTACATTACGAAACCCTCTCGCGTAATTCCAACAAAACAAAAATAATGATAATGAAATATTCTTTTCATCTTTATAAATATATTTCTTGCGTGTGTATGTCACTGAACTCCTTCTAAACGGCCGGACCGATGTTGATGAAATTTTCTGTATGTGTTCAAAGGGATTCGCGAATGGTTTATATTCACAATTGGACCCGGTAGGTGGCGCTGATATTGATTTCAAGGAGAATTCCTTTTATTTTATTTGAACAGAACAACGTCTGTTGGACCAGCTAGTATATATATATAAAATTTACCAGAATTTATTTCTTCACGCACTCGTCATGAACTCGGCTTACATACGCCGGCTTAAGCCTCTTCCAGAGGAGGGAAACTTGATCTTCACCACGCTAGTCAGACGTATTAGCAAAGGGTTGTATTTCAAGTTTCTCCTACATTAGTGTTATTTGCATACCATCTTAATCATCATTCACAACACCCGCGAGTAATATAGTGGGTAGTTTTTTGCTTCGTCACCATACGGAAAATTATAGAATTTTTTTTTTTTTTTTTTTTTTGGCTGGGTCGCGGTCGGCGCGCCTCCGCACCACTCCGTCCGGGGCGACAGAGGGGCTTAAGCACGCAACTCCCGCAACCCACCCGAAAACCACCTCGCCTTCGTCATTGGGCCGACCACCGGAGCAGGTTTACTTGTCGTCAGTGGTCGGCCCGACGAAATACCCCCTACGCGGGGTGCCCTCCCGTCGACCGACGTCCCCCCCTCGGGGAGGACGTCGGTCTTTCCTCACGCGGTCGGCCTCTCGGCGGGTGACGGACTAATCCCCGGTCACGTCACCCGCGGCCTCGGCTAGGGCGGCATGAGGCGCAAATACTCGCGCCTGCGCCGCCCCAGTCGCCGGCGGCGGATCTCCTCATCCAGGCTGCGCTCCACGCGCAGACGATCCGCCGCCTCCTTCTGCGAGATCACTGTCTCGCAGAAGGCTGCGACCGCGTCCCAGTTCCCGACGCTGTTGACCATCGCCCTAGCGATGGCCGGCAGCGTCAGGTCGGCACCGATGATTGCGACGAGTTCACGGCGCTGCACTGCCCAAGCCGCGCAGGCCTCGAGCGTGTGGCGCGCCGTGTCCTCGTCGCAATCGCAGTGGTGGCAGGACGGTGTACTCTCCCTCCTCACGACCCTGTGCAGGTATTTGGCGAAGCTCCCGTGCCCCGTCAACACCTGCACTAGTCGGAAGGAGAGCACCCCGTGCCGCCTTTCCAACCACTGCATCAGTACCGGCCGGAAGGCCTCCACGGTTCGCACCCCGAACCGAGGCCTCTCCAGCCGGACTGCCCAACGGGCAATGACGTCTCGGCGGGCGTCGACGCGCCAGGCGGTGAGATCCCTTAACGAGATCACACCGTCCTCCCCGCGCACCCTCGACACCCGCCGATACAACTCGGCGAGCATTTCCGCCTCCAGATCCCACGGGGGAATCCCGGCCAATAGGCACGCTGCCTCCGTCGCAACCGTGCGGTATCCGCGGATGGCCCTGACCGCCATGACCCTCTGTGGTCGCCACAGAAGGGCCCTAAGTCGAACGGTCAAGGACCCCGCCCACACCGGTGCGCCGTACAGGGCCATCGACCGGATGACCCCCGTGTACAGCCGTCGGCACGTAGCGCTCGGTCCGCCCACGTTCGGCATTAGCCACGATAGGGCGGACGCCGCGCCGACGAGCCGCGGAGCGAGCCTGCGGAAATGCTCCCGGAACCACCATTGCCCGTCGAGCACCAGGCCCAAGTACCTCATATGGGCCCGGATGCTGATGTCAACCGATCGGACGGTGATCGAGACGCCGATGGGAGGGCTCATAAGGCGCCCATGGAACAAGAGGGCCTCCGTCTTGTCCAGGGCGACCCTCAACCCCAGCGCCTCGATCCGCCTGACGACCTCTTTGGTGCCATAGGTCGCCAGGCTTACCGCCTCTTCTAGCGTCCCACCGCGGGCTGTGACGAGCGTGTCGTCGGCGTAACAAATCACGCCCAGCCCGGGCGGGAGGCTCCCCCGCAACGGAAAATTATAGAATAGGGTTACCTTAAATAGTTCGCAATCATCTGCCAATTTAGCACAGATTTCTAGTCAATCAAATATCGAACAATGAAAATCCAAGAGAATTGAGATTGTATGAGTTGCTAGTATGAGAACGTATTTCGGCAAATTCACAATATCGAAGCACCAAGATTTCATTAGAGCGCTTATTTAGTGGCTCTACTTTGAATTCTGATCACGTAGCTAAGTTGAAACTTAGCGGGTTGGGTTCAAATTTTATTAAGCACATTGTTGCAATAGTTGAACTTTAGAAAGGTAATATGGAGAATTTCTTTCATTTATCTTGTAACTAGCTGGCCCGGCAAACTTCGTACCGCCATAATTTTTATCGTAAACATATTTTCTAAATTGGCGAAAATCTAGTCTCGGATTATGCCGCGAGCCTGAAGGTAAACCGTGCGGTCGCGGTGATGGTGACGTTTCGCATTGCCAACCGAGCCATTTCACGGGCTGCCTCACTTTGCTCTTGTGATTGAGAAGCACGAAGTCAAGCCATACTAACGCGGCACTCTTCACGGGCAATTTCTTGTTCTTCAGTCCTTTCGCAATTTTTCGTACCCTTCTTACATTATGGCTTTGTCGAAAAGGATTCGATCGTTTAGCCGTTATTTGTAACCCACCTCATTTATTCCCTTCACCATTGGACCGATCACTTGTATCGAGTCCTTGCCATCCGTGGTCAGCTCACCGGGTTAACTTTTCGGGTACCCCGATGTCCCCAGTCCATCATTACTGAAGACAATTCATCATCATCATCTCAGCCCATATACGTCCCACTGTTGGGCTCGGGCCTCCTCCATAATGGAAGGGTAATTGACCTACTATACCACGCTGGTCAGACGTGTTGGTATAGGGTTTTATTTCGAGTTTTCCTTCTCTCGCATAGATGTTATATACGTTTTATATCCCTTAGTCGTCTCGTACGATCACCCACGGGTAAGTTAGGGGGTGGTGAATTGTATTCTTACTCCGTCACCACACGGACGACAATTATTTGTTAGATTTTTAAATGATTACCTGACTCGACAAACGTTGTCATGTCTTAACTATGAATACGAATTGGTATCTACACTAATATTATAAAGAGGAAACATTTGTAGTTTTGTGTATGTGTATGTATTTAATGAAAAAACTCAAAAACTACTGTATCGATTTCAAACATTCCTTCACCATTGGAAAGCTACATTATCCTGGAGTAACATAGGCTATATTTTATCCCGGTATTTCCATGGGAACGGACTGTAACCGGAGTGAAGCGAGGGCGGGTTGCTAGTAATTAATAAAAAAACAATATCTAATAGCAACAATTTTGTTTCAAATCTAATAGATTGCCACGTTATAATTCCACACTCACACGCACGCAAACACACATGCACGAATTCACGCAGAAACGCGCACTAATACATGCACACATACTTGTATGACTTCAGATACATTAACTCATGCACAACTCAGACACTTTTTCTGTTATTAGAAGTACATACATTATTTTTCTTTTGTTTATTTTTTTAATTTTTTTAAGTTGTCAAAAGTATATGAATTATTGTCTAATGCTACTGAGGGGGAGCCTGGTAATCTGTACGACAGGGCAACCTAGTTCAGATACCAGTCTCCCACATGGGTTTATTTTTACCATTAAATGTAAACATTAGTAATAAGATACCTTTGTGGAAGATAACAATAAATTATTATTATTATTATCTCAGTGTCACGGGTATCTTACAAAGGAAGATACCCGGTCCTTTGGTAGGCTTACATGGGGATATGGATCCAACACGCAGAGGCCTTTGGAGAAATTTAATGTTAAAATGGGATGGTACATCTACCGATGACACTCCACGTTTGCACATAACACTCGTGGACTGCCAATGGTAGGTGTAAAACTATTGTACAATGATGATATCTAAAACCTGGTTATGGGGTTGTGAGGTTTGATGGACTATTTTACTTAAAACTATTGTTTTTGACCTGTCGTCTGCCTTCAATCCCTTGCATCGTATTGAACGGTGGCAGACGGTGACTCGCCAACTCACTGAATGGGCCGCCCCAAACGGTCGCCACAGACACGCAGGTCATACGGGCAACAGGGGGCAACATTGGTGCAAGTGACTTGGGGTGTCGAGCGGTGCGGCGCCGATTTCACCATCGCAGTGGTTTCCTTGTAGTTATGCCCTTGAAAATGACACTTCCACCCCCGAAGGGGTTTTATTATTACATACATACATACATATATTCACGCCTTTTTCCCATAGGGGTAGGCAGAGACCACTTCCCTCCACTTGCTACGATCTTGACATACTAATTTCGCTTCCTCTACATTCATTAATCTCTTCATGCATATTCTTCGGTTTAGGGTACTTCTAACCTGGCTTTTCTTAAGGACGTCCCCGATTTGGTCGTGAATCGTCCGCCTTGGTCTTCCCCTTCCAACACTTCCGCTCAGATTCGCCTTATAAATTCTTCTTGTTAATCTCCTTTCATTCATTCTCTCTACATGTCCAAACCAACTTAACATACCTTTCTCAATCCTTGTCACTACATCAACATTCATACCACAACGTTCCCTGATTACACTGTTCTTAATTTTATCACTCAGTTTTACACCAATCATGCTCCTCAGCGCTCTCATTTCCACAGCATTTATTCTACTTTCATGTTTCTTCTGCCATACCAAGCTCTCACTTCCATACATTAGGGTTGGTACAAGGACTCCCCTATGCACAGCCAGGCGAGCCTTCTTAGAGAGGCTCTGGCTGCCCATAAAGGTGTGTAAAGCACCATTCACCATATTGCCCTTACATACTCTTCTTTCAATATTATTTTCATATTTACCATCTCTCGCAAAAGTAGATCCCAAATATACAAACTCTTGTACTTGTTCTAATATTTCCTCTTCTATGCGTATCTTGCACTCCGTCATACATTCGCCCCTTTCAAATACCATAACTTTCTTCTTCTTTACGTTAATTTTCATTCCCTTTCTTTCAAAAGCATCATGCATTACTGTTACCATCTGTTGCAACTCATCCACCGACGAAGCAAGTAGGACTTGATCGTCAGCGTAGAGAAGACATTTGACAAGTAACCCATTCATTCTCAGTCCGTATTCACTCTCTTTTAAATCAGTCAGGCAATTATCCATGAATAGGTTAAACAGCCATGGTGCCGCAACACATCCTTGTCTAACACCTTTTTGGATACTAAACCATTCAGTGTACGTTCCTTCGATTCTGACGCAGGCACTAGAGTTCTCATAGAGAGACTGCAATACCCGTATCAGGTTGCTGTTCACCCCATGCAAAGATAATGCTGACCACAACTCATTCCTCACCACTCTATCATAGGCCTCTTTCAAAGACCTTCTGACTCTTCGCCAGAAACGTTTCGGCTATGCAACGCAAGGAAAAGACCTGATCCGTACATCCCATTCCCTTTCTGAATCCTGCTTGCACATCCCAGACTCTTTCATCCGTCTCTTTTATAACTCTCTCTATCAGTACCTTTGCATACAATTTGCCGACGACGCTGAGAAGACTTATTCCGCGGTAATTGGCACAGTCTTGTTGCGCCCCCTTTACTTTGTGTAACGGCACGATGACAGCCTTGCACCAGTCTTCTGGCACTCAACCTTTCCTCCAGCACAAGTTGAAAAGGCGGTACAACAGATTCACCACTATGCCATCGCCAGCTTTCAGCATTTCGACCGACACCCTGTCATATCCCGCAGCCTTACCTAACTTCATATGCTTCAACGCATTCACGATCTCATCTATACTTATCTCGCAATCAGAATCATTCAGCTCCTGTTCCGGTATCTGAAGCAGTACTTCGTCCCTTTCAAATAAACTTTCATAATATGCCTTCCACCTCTTTATCACGCAATCTGGTTCTTTTATAATACTTCTATCCTGACCTCTGATTTTGGTAAGCTCCGAGTTCGTAGACCTCCCTCGAGCGATCCTTATGGATTTCCAGAACAACTTAATGTTAGACCGGAAATCCTCAGAAAACCTCCTATCAAAATCATCCTTTCGCTCATCTTTCTTCTTATTCACAGCTTTCTTTACCATCTCTTTCAAACATTTATACTTCTTTCTTGCTTCGTCTAAATCCTTATTCGTCGCCTTTTGCATTCTTAGGTTAGCTTTTGTTGCTAATCCATGCTTTCTTTTTCTTACCAATAACCATTTGTACATCTTTATCCATCCAGACCTTATACTATTTTCTTCCTTTCCTTCTTTTAGAGACCCCACACACCTCAATAGCTACATTTACAGCTCCTTCCTTAAACATCTTCCACAATTCCTCTATCTCACAAACCTTGTCGATATCTTTAAATCTCTCATTCAACCTTTCGCGATAGACTTCTTTTACAATCGTATCTTGTAAGCTTTCCACTTTTATTCTTTCCAGATCATTTTTAACATTCTTCACTCAATGCCGCCAGCGTTTAAAGAGACCACTTATCCGGGACATCACTACGAAGTGGTCTGTGTCAATACTGACTCCGCGGTACGCTCGCGTATCTAAGACATTCTTCCTCAATCTTTCGCCAACAAACACAAAATCAATCATACTTCTTTCCCCCACATTTTTTTCTCGTAAACGTGTGGATCCTCTTGTGAGCAAACATGGTATTTGTTACAAAAAGATTCCAACCCAAACAAACCTCCAGCAAGCATTTCCCATTTTCATTCACTCTATCGTCGCCATACTTACCTAGAATCTTTTCATACCCATCACGCTTTAGGCCTACCCAACCATTAAAATCTCCTAGCATAATAATCCTTTCATTGTCCTTACATTTCATTAGAATATCTCTCATACTATCCCAGAACTCCACTCTTTCCTGCTTGGCTTCCGTGGATCCCCCCGAGCCCAAGTCTGTCGGTGCATAGACACCTAGGATAAAAAGACGGGTGATACCGATTTTCAGCCTAATCCAAAGAAGTCTGGGATTCACACATTCATATTCTGATATACATTCAACCATTCTCGCAGATAGGATTATACCCACTCCTTGACTACCTCGGCTGGTATTAGGTACTCCGGACCAGTACGCCACATAGGGTCCATGACTCGTGGTATCGCATCCTTTCCGCTTTGTCTCGTTCACACACATAACATCAATCCGTCTTTCCGTTTGGCGAGAATAATACTACTACATAGTAAATAAAATACCATTGTATTATACAAATAAATAAAAAAAAAAAATAGGCATTTAAAAAAGATATGTCAATTTATTATGGAATCGAATATGTTTATAAAGTCCAATTTAGTAAACGGCAAAATTAATGCAACACTTTGGGCAAAGAAACTCCAAATTTAATGTTGGACATGTGTATACATTAGCCTATCGATATTCATTCGACTGCAGAGAGTCGTGGTGGTTAAAATATCGTGTCAAGTATCGTGGGCTCGATTCCCATACAATAATTGTTGTATTGAGTCTGGGTGTAATTTGTGTCTATTAATTATATCTTGTTTCATGTGGTATTAGAATAAAAATACAATTTACGATCCCTATATTACCCGTGGGTGGCGTAAAGACAACTATGGGATACGATATGCAAATAACATATTTTTTGATGTGAAACATCTATAGGCGAGGGTCACCGCGATCATCGCGTGGCGTTTAACGCCACGCTTCGCGGTCCGCTCTTAATTAATTATAATTTTTTTTTTTGTGTGACTTAGTTGTTAGCCTCAGATGGCTGTGACAACTTTACCCGGACTGGTGGGTGAGCGCTGAGGGCTCTCAACCCGTATTAATTATAATTTTTTTTTTTTTTTTTTTTTTTTTTGTGTTTCTACAGCTGTTGGCCGCAGATGGCCTTGACAGCTTGACGCGGACTATTATTAATTATAAAATAAATATCTGGACACATATCTACATTTTTGTAACGAAACCAAGGTGCGATTTAAAATTTTGTACAACGCCATCTAGTGAACTCAAAGTAAATTGTTACCTATAATGTATTCTAATGAAAATAAATGTTTATTGAATAAAAAACATAATTTTCTGGCAAAGAATCGTAACTCTATTTTTCTTAATACTTTATGCTATATTAATACCTGTCGTTAATATGTTCTTTTATGCGTATGTACTTGTTCTATAAAATTATGTATAATTTTCTAACTTCCTAACATAAGTATACCATAACTATCTTATTTTCACGTACGAAAACTGGACAACCGCTTTTTATAGGCTTTATATTAGTTTCAGCTGTATATTTATTTGTTTATATGTTACCAACTCCTAGAAATTGTATTTTGACCCACTTTAAAGAGTTAGATTTAATTTAAAATTTGTAGGATTAACAAGGTATAAAATAATTTAGATAGCTTGTCTTATTATCATCATAGGATTAGAGATTTCTTTATAAAATATATTTTGTAGTTGACATTTAGGCTTGGCTCGATAGATGTCACTAATTCGATCTTCTAATTTCTACATGGCACTTTTTCATGTATTTGACCCATTTGAACTCAATTTTTACCCAATCGATTAGATTTCATTCAAACGCTATAGACTTATCAAGTAGACATGCACGAAACAGTGCTTCGCGAAGTAATGTGATATGGCATTATATTCCTGCCGAGTAATTTTACATTTTACCATCACTTCAAACATCACACTTATAGTTCTTTATAGTTCCTCCCAGACTTGGTAAATAAAAGCTCATCCCAAACAATCCCGCAATCGCGATCTGATAGGCTCTATGACAAGTAGGTACTCGATGCTTCGAAAACGATTCAATATCAGTAAAGATCGTTACTTTTCAATTGATACCGATTATTGTTCATGCGATACTAGTACTCATTATAGAATGTTACTTTCTCTCAAACTTACCAAAAAAAAAGCGCTCATCACAAACAATCCCGTCAAGAACGTATCCGATAGGCTCCCTAAAAAGTATTCGATGCTTCGAAAATGATTCAATATCAGTAAGTATATATACTTTTCAATTGATACTTATTACTGTTCCTTCGATACTAGTACTCATTATAGAATGTTACTTTCTCTCAAATTTACCAAAAAAAAAAAACGCTCATCACAAACAATCCCGCGAGAAACGTATCCGATAAGCTCTATGAAAAGTACTGGAAGCTTCGAAAACTATTCAATACCAGTAAGTTTCGGTATTTGTTTGTATAATTGATACTCATTATTGCTACAATACTAGTACTCAGTAGCAAATATTACATTCTCTCAAACTTACCAAAGAAAAAAAGCTCATCACAAACAATCCCGGCAAGAAATTATCCGATAGGCTCTATGAAAAGTACTCAATGCTTTCAAAACGATTCGATTGTTAAGTATCGATACTTTTCAATTGATAGTGATTATTTTCCTTCGATACTAGTACTTAGTGGCTCGATAGATGTCACTATTTCTATTTCCTAGATCACACTTTCTTAGCCGATCTCTTTGAACTACGTACAAATGTGTGAGGGAGAAGGAACGATGCGGCTCTGCGGCGGATTAATTTTATTGCTGTGTAATATTTCGGATAATAATCGAAATCGTATTATTTTATTCAATACTTCTTGCCATATTAGTTCTGTCGTAATCTATTCTTTTATGCATATATACTTGTACAAGTAATTTCGATGTTTCACATCTGCCAGGCGTCCTGAGCGACGGTTCGCTTTTTTTTTATAAAATGAAATATATTCGCTACCATTCGATTCGATATGATTATTGCAATTGTAAAATTGCATAAAGTAATTAAATATAGCATAAAAAACTGGCTAAGTGCGAGTCGGAGTCGCGCACGTAGTTACGTAGAGTTACCCATTATCTACATATAAAAAGGGCAAAAAATCGCGTTTGTTGAATGGGAACCTCCTTAAATATATATTTTATTTTTAGTATTTGCTGTTATAGCAGCAACAGAAATACTTAATTTGTAAAATTCTCAACAGTCTAGCTATCGCGGTTCTTGAGGTAGGTACAGCCTGGTGACAAACAGACGGATGGGCAGACAGTGAAGTCTTAGTAATAGGGTCCCGTCTTTACACTTTGGGTACGAAAGCCTAAAAACGTACACGAGGGCTTTCATTTATGTCCAAAGGAGACAATGTTAATATATCAAATAAGAAAACAATATCAGGTTGACCGAGCTTCGCTCGGAATATTTTTATAGAATTTATTTAGATATATTAATAAAAACTAAAAATTATATAAAAAAATTACAAAAAGAGAATAATAATAACACCGAGATTCGAACCAACGCTGTTTGGATGCTACAAAACTCAAAACCGGCCGTCCCCCAACTGAGCTACCGGAACTCTTGACATTTACAACGAAATTTAAATTCATATTCTTTTAAAATTTAATGTCATTTATTGTTATGCTAAAAACACCGACAAAAGAATATTTTCTATAAATAAAACCTAGCTAGATCGATTTTATGGACCCGAATCCTCTAGTATGCCAAGTTTCAACAAAATCGTTGGAGCCGTTTCCGAGATCCTGAATATATATATATATATATATATATATATATATATATATATATATATATATATATATATATATATATACAAGAATTGCTCGTTTAAAGATATAAGATTTTTAATTAACTCCTTTTTTGTATTACAAAATAATGATAATTCGGTTACAATAATTCAATTTATAATAATTCACTCCACCCCCGCGCTTCGTGCAGTCGGACGTTAAAGTGTCATCTCTGTTTAATATTTTTTAATACCGAGTAAATATTAGTTATTTAGTACAACAACTTACAATAATACGTTTATTATACACTAATATCAAAACAGTGCTGAATTACCAGTGATATTTGTGCTGTGTAACTAATTATTTGCAAAAACATTTCATAAAATTTGTGTCAAAAGTTCGATATTATATGGCGGTAACCTTAACACTTATTAGAAAAATCATACAACGTAATTGAACTTGTTGAATGTGAACTTGTTGAAATTGAACTTGAACAAATAATTTATACTATACTACTAATTCAAAAATCAAAGTAGTGTACAGTTGGTCCAGTGCCATAGCTCTCGAACTGTTGTGCATAGCGCACCGAGTTCACGCCTCATCGGCTCTGCAGCTTTTTGTGATTCTTTCGTTACGATATTAAACCTTACAAAATGCCATTAAAAAGAACTCCACCAAAGACGTCAACAGAACCAAAATATGACTCTGAACCGGATTTACAAATGTGTGGATCTATGACCGAAGTACCTACAAAAATTACTACGAATACTTCGCAGAGATTTCACCAACAAATAGATGATATCTCTGTATTTATGACGGATATCAAACAAATGTTTAAAAATTTCACAGATCAACAAAACTTTAAAATTTACTAATCTTCAGTCCACCGTAAATGAAATCAAAGATATTCGTAATGCTTTGGATTTTCTTTCGGGGAAATATGACGACATAAAAATTCTTTTTTTTTTTTTTTTTATTCTTTATTTATTTAGGAGCTTTTAGCCTCAAGGCCATGCCAGCTCCATCATACCCTAACCTTACATTAGCTGCCTTATATCACCTTAAATTAATCCTATTTACTAACTTATAAACTAAAATAGTTGCATCAGAGAGAGGTTTTGATAAGATAGTTAAGAATACTCCAACATTTTTCACACTTATCTCAAAATTTTGTACCAAAGATTCCCTTAAACTTTTGGTTTGGACACATTCCACCAACAGGTGATGGACATCTTCAGGAGTGCCGCACTCTGAAAAATTGGGAGTAGCACTTTTCTCCATCAGATGTCGAAACCTGTTGAGTGGAACATGTCCAGTACGAAGTCTATGAGCTATTACAACAATATTCCTATTCAAGTTCGTGTTGGCAAACCATGGAATTCGAGGTGGTTCATTTTGTAATGTTTTATACCATATACCTTTTGTTAACGATCTTTCATTAAAATATTCCTTCCATTCTTTGTAAATATTGTGTTTGTATTTAGTAATCAGCTCAAAATGGTTTGACACAACTTTAATGTTAGTTCCATCCGTCAGAGCTTTCTCTGCTAACCGGTCCGCCTTCTCATTCCCTGGTAGGCCAACATGTGATGGCACCCATTGCAATATCAGTTCAATGTTACTATTTATAAGGTTGAGAATTTGTTTTATTATGACAAAAGCTATCGATGCACCTCTGTAGCCAGAGGCGCATCGAGCTATGTGTTGTAGAGCACTTCTACCATCAACAAAAATAACAACTTTATCAATCGATATTGTTTGAAGATATTTTAAAGCTTCTGATATTGCAATGAGTTCCACTGTCATTACACATATATCATTATTCAGAATTTTAAACATGCGATCTAATTTATGCTTGGGATCATAAAAGGCTGCTCCACAAGTCTTCTTTTTGGATCCATCTGTGTATATTTTCAACCAGTTATTATAGTTGTTATTGATTTCTTCCAATACTATAGTCCTAAAAAGATAGGAATCATAGGCATCTTTATTTAAGTTAATATTGTCTAGGCGAACTCTTATTAACTTTTCTATATTTACATTTGAGATCCAAGTATCTAGCCCGAACATTTCTAAAGGATAACTTGATCTTAGGATTTCATTTCTTGTGCTATTGTATACAGTTACCAATAAAGGGAGTTTTTTATTCTGCCAATATCTTTGTTTAGTGTAATTCTTAAGCCTATTGACTAAATCTATGGTAATATTATTTTTAATAGATTGGGTTCTTAAACAATACTTCGAAGCTAAAAATTTTCTTCTAAATGTCAGATTAGGGATGCACAATTCACTTTCCATGCAATGTATGGGCGTAGTACGTATAAAGCCGCCTATTATCCTCAAGGCTTGGTTTTGGACCTTGTCCAGTTTCGCTAAATTACTATTTGCACTATTATGATATAAAAAACTTGCGTAATCAATCCTACATCTAATTAATGAAACATACAATTTGCGAAGGTGTTTCGGGTGGACACCCCAGGTGGCGCCTGCTAATACTTTTAGTAAACTTAAAAAATTTTGAGTTTTCTCCCATGTTGCATTAATATGCTTACCCCAACGTAAGCTACAATCCAACCATAAACCGAGGTATTTAATGTTTTGATTTGAAATAATTGATGCTCCATTGATAGTGAGATTTATTTGTTGTTTTCTACGACCTCTGCTGAATGTGCAGAATTTAGATTTACTGCTAGATAGTTCTAGCCCTAACTCATTCTACAAAATAATTATACTATTTAATGCTATTTGAATTTCATTGGCACTGTCCTTCAGATCATTATAGGTAGCATATAAAACAAAATCATCCGCATATTGGGATATAATGACATTATTAATATCGCGACAAATTTTATAAGTGACTATATTAAATATCAAGGGAGATATTGGATCACCTTGAGCTATACCTTTACTTGCCCAACTTTCCACAAAATGTATTGTTGCTCCTTGTACTACTTGAGCTTTGAGATGTCTCTCTGATAAGAAGGCCCACAAGTACCTACAAATCTTCCTTCCAACATTGATCTCATCCAAAGTAGATATAACTTTATTGGTAGCTACATTATTATAAGCATTTTCTATATCTAGAAAACAGGCTAATGTAGGTAGGTTTTTTGAAAAGCCTATCTGTATCTGACAAACTAATCTTACTAAGCAATCCAGGCATGACTGAGATCGCCGAAAACCTATAGTATTCCTGGATAAAATGTTGTTTTTTTTTCCACATACCATTCAATCCTTCTACATAGCAATGAGTGATTAGAAGAGAACGTAATACTTTTTTTTTATTATTTTAGTTAGTGTCGAGGATCATTCAAAATTTCGAATTTTACTTATTGAACACTTTAATCGCTATATCTAGCAAGCCATCAAATGATGCATCGTTTGCCTGATCGTTGCAGTAATGTAATATGGTGGCTGCCGTCACAACTTGATATGCGGCAATTTGATATAAAATCCAATTTCATCCAACATGACGACGATAGAATTTGAAGGATATGCTCAGTTAGAAATTACGATTAATTTCTATGCAATAAGTCGTGTCCATGTGGTGACGAAGTAAGAATATAATTCACCACCACCGTTCTTGTCCGTGGGTGTCGTAAAAGATGACTCAGGAATTACTTAAATATGCATACAACATCTATGGAAGTACAGGGAAGGTTTAAACGGTGAGCAAATATGGCAAAATTGCGAGTAAAATACTAAAAACAAAAATTTTATTTTCCCATACAAACTGTTCTTACCTGTCAAACATTTAATGTTTGTCCCGTCGGTTCGGCATTTTCGGCAATTTATGTATATGTAGATCTTGATTAAAAAAGGTTTTGGAATAGGTAAGAAAAGGTGATATATTAAATCGCTAGAATACAATTCACCACCCGTGGGTGTCGTAAAAGACGACTAAGCGATATAATATGCATATAATATCTATGCAAGAGAAAGAAAACTCGAAATAAAACCCTGTACTAACCCGTCTGACCAGCATTAATTACTATCCGTTTATAGAGGAGGCTCAAGCCCAATAGGGCGTGGCCCAAAAGCGGTAGTGGGACGTATATGTACCGAGATGAAGAGCAGGATGATGAGAGCAAAAATTAAATCGCTCCAATTTAAGATATTAACATTTTCTTAAATTGACCTGAAAGTTATTGGGATTTCATTAGAATTTAGTTATCATTTATAGAAAATTGGTAGCAAAGCTTTTCTGATTCAGAGAGCTGTGTACACCAATAAGGCTTAGGTTTAAATTTAGTTATTGGATCTAAACATTTTTTAATCAGTGGAATAGATTCATCGACAGCAAAGTTAATTTTATGCACCAGAAAGTCATATCTTACTTGGGGGTCATCTGAATTAAATACTATATTTCTAAACAAGTCCTTTAAAATATTTTTATACAACTTCCAATCAGCCTGCTTATAATTTCGTTTTTTATCATAATTTAAATTTATTTTATTATCAATGTGAATATGTATTTTTATTACTAAATGGTCACTCCCTAAAGTTTCATTGATTGTATTCCAATAGAAATTGATAGCAATATCTGATGATACGAAAGTAATATCCAGTGATGATTCTTGCAATACACCACTTACTAATCTAATTCTAGTAGAGTTCTTATTATTAAGCGATATGAAACCGTTATCTATTGATGAATCCAACAGTTGTATGCCTCTTACATCATTTTTATAAGACCAATTTGTATGGTGGCTGTTGAAGTCACCTGCTATAATTGTTTTTCTGCTAAAGGAACTGAAAAGGGCATCCCAATCTGACTGAGTTGTTCTCATATTAGAAGGACAATAAATGCTTACAATATTTTCTAGGTGAGAACAGTTTAAAATTTTAACATGCACTAATTCTATATTACTATTATTTACACTAAAGGAAGTAATATGATTTTTAAGAGAATGATGAGTAATTATTGCTACATCTCCATAAGAATCACTTCTATCTTTTCTATAAGTATTATATCCGCTAATACGAATAGTAACTCCTGGTTTATCAACCAAGTTTCACTGATAATAGCAAAATCAACCTTTTCCTGTATTAATAAACTCTGAAAGTCTACTAATTTTGGTTTTATGCTTTGTGAGTTCCATTGTAGGATAGTTATCGGAGAATCCTTATGAGTGTTAGCCATAAAAGAGGTTAAACAAGCTTTGTATCCACTCACTGTCAGTTACCGATTCCTTAAAAAAATATTTCATTATATCTATAACTAATTTCAAAATTTCACTTATCTTCTTCTCCCATGTCTTGTTTGAGAAAATTACATCTTTCATTTTCTTAATAATTTCCCAAAGGGACTGATGGGTAGAACTATTATTTCTCTTTTCAATTGTAACTCTTTCAGCACCTGCCTGGGTTTGGTTATTATCGGTATTGCAGTTTTGCTCTTCAGTCTGTAAATTATCTTCTAATGATTCTATTTTCTTCCTTGTATTTTTTTTAAACTTTGAGGTAATATTTTCTCGATATTTAATTTTGTTTTTACACCCTATTTTTCTTGTACTGTCTACCAAAATATCTCTATAAGAGCAAGTTTGCGTTTCTTCATTTTCATTGTTTCGATTGCTCTCCTCACTACTGCTTACTACTTCTTTTTCATATTCGATATTTTCTTTTTCAATCAATATCTTGTCCTGATTCTGTACTTCAAAAAGATACATATGAAGGGCTTTTTTAAATGTGCAATTTTCCAATGACATTATTTTACGGATTTCCTTTTCTTTTAGAAATATTGGACAGGTTTTGTTGAAAGACATGTGGTTACCTTTACAGTTGACACAGCGATACTCTGTTACATTACAGTTGGCATGTGGTGCACCGCATTTTGGGCATACAGGTTTCTTGGACGTACATTGGCGTAACAGGTGGCCAAAACGCCAACAATTAGAACATTGTGTAACCGGAAATGTATACATATCTACTTTGAATTTACATCCATAGGCTTCGACGAATAGGGGAACTGTTGCGCTTCTAAAACAAATGCGAACAGTTTCGCTATCAATCCATTTTCCTTCTTCTGTATGCCTTTTCAACCGTTTCACGGATATTATATCATAGTCACTGGTGAACATGACATTCAATTCGTCCTCCATAACATCCAATTCTATATTTTTGACAACGCCATATGATAAATGGTTTTCTTCGGAAAGTTGGCACCGATAACCCAATTCCTTTAACTTTTCACATGTAACTAATGTTTCTGCATGTTCCCTTGTTTCGAATCTGATACGAACCCTAAAAGGATTTTTATAAGTTATCCTTTTAATTCCTTGTATACCTTCAGATTTCAGGAATTTCGCCATAGCAATTTGTTTAAGTAATACCTCTTTTGATGAAATGTAAACTTCATTTAAACTCTGTAGCTCTAGCTCTCTATTCTGTGACCTACGACTATGACCGAAATTCGCTGAAGAACTACGGTTTAGCCGCTTTGGGTTTCTTCGCACTGTAATAAATTCTCCTTCATCCGAGTTCTCTTCACTATCCTCTCTTGCTCTTCGTTCTCCTCTTTGTATTTGAGCTGCAGCACTAGTTTCAGTCTCCATCCTGGTTCCTCGACTACTAAATGTAATCTCATTTGGTTCTGGTTGTTCACTACTTATTTTATCATCATTATTTAAAATTAGTAGAAAATGTTCGTCAGAATCACTAATTTTTTAAAACACGTAATCATGTGGGTAGATATAGAAACACGTTGGCATCGCAACAATAATAGCCGAACACACGTACGAACGCAACGAAGCGTGGCGCGCGAATGACATAAAAATTCAAATAGTTGTCTATTTGACAAGCTTCGGTCAGAAAATAAGGAAAAACTGGCATATATTCAGAGTTTAGAGAATAAACTGGAAATTCTAGACGAATATAACAAAGCCTCTAGTATAGAAATTAGAAACATTCCGGAGTCACAAATGGAGAATAAGTCGACTTTGTCTAACATAATTATAAAGACAACCAAAACGTTAGAGATAGACTTAAATAAATCGGATATTCGGGATATTTACCGCTTAAAACAAAATACTCGAGGAAAGTATAATTCAAGCTTGATAGTGGCTGATTTTACAACAGTTCCTACTAAGGAAAATTTACTTTAAGCATATAAAAATTATAATAGAACTAATGGGGAGAATAGACTCAGTACAATTCACCTACAGATTCCTGGCCCTACCAATACTGTCTTTATATCGGAGCACTTGACGTCTAAGAAAAGACGACTCTTCTACCTTGCTCGTGAATTCGCGAAGAGTAATGAGATAAAATTCTGTTGGACGTCGTATGGAAAAATTTACATGCGGAAACATGAAGGACACCCCGCTACGAGAATTTACAATGAAACAGATCTCGTCAAATTTAAAATTATTGAATGACTAATTTTACGTTCGCTTTATTATAAAGTACTTTATATTTTGAATACTGTGCTGATAGATTCATTGTTGCATGCTGCTTTCTTTTTTTGTTTGTATATTGCTACATGTTATGCATGCATATTTTTGCATAATTTTTTTTCTCCCATGATAGTATTACATTATCAATACATTATCACTAAGCTCAATATTACAACTACCAAATCATATATTTCACACACTACACTACCTTACAATTCAAATATAAACATATTCTCCAATTGGTATCGAGTTTATTTTCTAACTTACTTAAGTGCGTACGAGTATTGTCATCTCTTAAATTACAACTATATAATCATATTAAGGACTCATACACTACAAATTATAAAATTTGTTTATCAACATAGTCCCGAAATACACATACTGAGTGAAATAAAATTCACTGTAATATTTTCTATTTACAATATCAAAATAAATAAAGGTATAGCCAGGCAAAGCAGTCATACCTCATTATCTGCATTATGCTCATTGCCTGCATTATGTGTTACTTTGCTCCCATATAACTCAAATAATATTAGCATCTTGAAAACTCCAATCGCCCATGCTCTCAGAACGAATAAACCATTAATTAATTTAGACGTATATTCCAAATTATGTATTTATAAAATTCGATAACACACAGAAAAATACACTTTATATTGACTCAATCTCTGTATCTGAGGCGGCGATGTGTGATCTCGACCACTGCATTCCACTCAATATTATCCCTAAACAATATTTGAAAATTTTAAATCAAAACATTAGAAGTATTACTAAAAATATGTTGGGATTTTACACCGTTCTTTCTAGAACAAAAGTAGATTGGGACGTAATGGTATTGACGGAATGCTGGTTACCCACTACACAGTACATTACTGATCTACCTGGGTACATATACTTTAAGACAAATAGTAACCTTACACAGAATGAAGGTGTTGTGGTATATGTGCGTGAAGATCTTATGGTGTCTGTTCTGGAGCCTACATTCAGGGATGCCAACTGCCTCCAAATAGAGATTAATACCGACACTATTTTATTAGCAATATATCGTCCACCAGGCTATAGAGACATTAACAACTTTCTAAGTTCCCTTGACGTAACTCTTAGCAAGGTAGAAAAATATAGAAATATTGTAGTTACTGGTGATATCAACATTAATATACATCAAGATTCACAAGATTTAAACAAGTTCTCGTACTTAACTTTATTAGCATCTCATGGACTTCTACCTGCACATACTCTAGCTACACGCCAACTGTCATGTCTGGATCACTTTTTTCTTAAATCCCTACTACCAGCCTATACTCTAGTGGCTCACTCCGCTCTGACCGATCATGATACTGTACTATTGTTTCTAAAAAAAAAATACCATGAGGACATCCTTTAATAAAACATCTATTCGCATTAATCAAGTTCAACTTGCTAAAGACTTAGAACTTTTAGATTTTAGTGACATATACATGTTGAAGGATGTGCATGTGGCGACTGAACTTCTGATTAAGCTACTTATGCGAGTGATTGATACAAATTCACGAGTTGTCATATGTCCAAATCGTAAAAGAATCAAGAAAAATTGGATTACTCCTGGGCTTTTACGATGTATACGTTATAGAGATAACTTGCACAAAAAAATGAAAATACAGCCAAATAATATAGAACTAAGATTAACTTTTAAAATGTATAGAAACTACTGTAATAGACTAATTAAGAATGCCAAAATCGAACACGATAAACGGGAACTTAGAGGTGCTTGCAATAATAATAAACAGCTGTGGACAGTTATTAATAACGTCACAAACAGGTCCATTAAAAAAGATAATGCTACTGAATTGTTAAGAATGTCAGCTACACCTATAGAATCTGTCAATTTAATTAATGAGCACTTCGTAAATACTGGCAAGAGGTTGGCTGAAAGTATTGAACCACCCTTGTTATCTGGTGCTGCCACAAATAGTAGCTCAACGTCTATGGTGCTGTTACCTACAGATGAAGCGGAAGTTACTCGAATAATCTTGTCTCTTCATAAGGGATGTGCCATGGGCTGGGACGGAATATCGAGTAAATTTCTAAAAGAACACATAGTAATAATTGTAAAACCGCTCACTTACTTATGTAATCTTGCTCTTAATACTGGCGAATTTCCTACTTGCTTAAAAAAATCAATCATTCGTCCAATTTTTAAAAGTGGTGATAGTAATTCCGATAACAATTACAGACCAATTGCTATACTACCAGCTCTATCTAAGATTTTGGAACGAATTGTGAATAATAGACTAGTTGCATACTTAGAAAGGTTCAATCTTTTAACCCCAACACAGTATGGTTTTAGAAGGGAAAAATCTACAGCAGATGCAGTTCATGATTTAACAAATCATATTGTTACTAACTTGGATAGTGGTCAGAAAGTTATTGGTATCTTCCTGGACATTTCAAAGGCTTTTGATACGGTGTCAACGCCCCTACTAATCCGGAAGATGGAATGCCTAGGAATTAGAGGTATCCAACTCAAACTGTGTGAGAGCTATTTAGGTCATCGAATGCAGGCTGTGAGAGTGGATGAATATGTGAGCGACGAACATCTTATCACTTTTGGTGTTCCACAGGGAAGTGTGCTTGGTCCAACCCTTTTCCTTATCTACATGAATGACCTAGGTAAACTTGTTCTCCCTAAAGGCAAAATTTTCTCTTTTGCTGATGACACAGCCATCATATTTAACGCAAACACCTGGGAAGAAGTCTATAGACATGCACAGCTTGGGTTAAATACCGTTTCAGAATGGCTTTCATATAATCTACTCACATTAAATGCCACTAAAACAACCTATATTAATTTCACTTTAAAATTAAGCAACAGACCTTTACTTCTGACTTCTACTTCATTTTCTATCATAGCCCACACCTGTCAAAGTGCTCTACGCGGTGGGTGTAATTGCGTTCTGCTGCGCAAAAGTGACAATGTCAAATACCTAGGGGTAATTATGGATAGTACTCTAGGATTTCATGAACATATTGATCAACTCAGCAGCAGATTGCGAAAACTAATTTATTTTTTCAAAAACTTAAGAGACGTAGCTGATGAAAGTATCTTGAGATCTGTGTACTTTGCTCTCGCTCAATCTTTAATATCGTATTGCATATCTTCCTGGGGTGGTGCTCCTAAATGCACCTTAATTGAATTGGAAAGAGCACAAAGGGCCATCCTCAAGGTCGCCTTCAAACTTCTTTTTCGATATCCCACAAAATTACTATTTGAAAAAGCTAAGGTATTAACGGTTCGGCAGCTGTTTATCCAGCAAGTTACTCTCAGACAGCATTGCCTACTTAATTATAACCCATCACTTTCACGTACTAAAAGGCGTTTTAACCCAGTTGATAGATATTGTAGGTGCCTGACACAATTCTCGAAGCGGTTCTTTTGTTTTCTCGGTCCTTTCCTATATAATAAAATAAATAGAACTTTATCAATCTACCATCTTAATAAAATCAACTGTAAAATGAAACTGACTGGTTGGTTACAAAACTTGGGTTACCTGGATACTGAGAAACTACTTGATACTCTGATATAGATATACATTTATAAACTTCACTATTCAATACATACCCATTTAATACAATTTTATATATGTTGTGCTCATAATGAAATTATTCCATAAAACTTTTGCACCTTATCAGTCACTGCACACACACATAAACACACACAAACGCGAGCACACGCACTCACTTACGCACGCACACACAACACACACACATATACACACACCCACACACACACACACACACACACATACACACACCCACACACACACACACACACACACACACACGCGCACGCACGCACCCACGCACGGGCACACACACACACACGCACACAACACTTTTCATAACCGTTACACATATTCGGCAATAACTTTCTCGTATTTTATACACAACTCCTCTCCGTACAAAGTACTATTTGGGAAACTTATTTTGAATTAAAAAAAAAAATATATTATCCAATTTTGTAATGTTTTATTGTTTTGCAGTATTATATAAAAATTAAAAATTTTGGATAGCCTGTGGGTGGAGACCTGGTGACCTGAAATACAGGTTTATAGCCTAGTTTAGGCACCAGTCTCGCTCAATATGTATGATTTTGTTCTTTATTTTTTTCTTTTTCCTGTATTATGTCGATTTTAATTTTATCATATGTATTGTGGTGAGAAAATAAAAATTATTATTATTATTAATTAAATTCATAAAAGTATGCAATTTTTATCAATGCTTTCTTATGATGTTATTACAAAGCGTCTTTACAGACAACCAATATTTTATTTTTTAGCTGATACAAGTTTGAGTATTGGCTTTAATGTTTCTTCACACTGGGAGGCAAATAGACTTGCCACGTTGTTCAGATACTTTTACATAACATTTCCCTATCTTGCAAACATCGATGCAGCATAGGATGACTCCTCACTAGGTGGCCCTACAACATTTTATAACGCAGAAAACCGTTGAATGCAAGTTGTATAGGGCTGTTCTGAGTGACGTTTTCGTAAGGACGCCAATGTTTAACAGTGGACATCTACAGGTTAATCATTATTATTTCAGCTCATATGCGTTTTACTTTTGGGGTCGAGCCTCCTCCATAATTGGAAAATTGACCGAATATACCACGCTGGTCAGATATGTTGGTATAGGGTTTTATATTGCGTTTTCGTTTTCTTACAAATGTGTTATGTGTATATCGCATCCCTTACTCGTGTTTTACCACATTTATTTAGATATATATTAATAAAAAATAAAAATTAAATGATTTTTTTTTTTGTGGGTGGGTCGCGGTCGGCGCGCCTCCGCACCACTCCGTCCGGGGCGACAGAGGGGCTTAAGCACGCAACTCCCGCGACCCACCCAAAAACCACGTCGCCTTCGTCGTTGGGCTGACCACTGGAGCAGCGTTAACTTGTCGTCAGTGGTCGGCCCGACGGAATACCCCCTATTGGGGTACCCTCCAATCGACCGACGTCCCCCCCTCGGGGAGGACGTCGGTCTTTCCTCACGCGGTCGGCCTCTCGGCGGGTGACGGATTAATCCCCGGTCACGTCACCCGCGGCCTCGGCTAGGGCGGCATGAGGCGCAGATAGTTGCGCCTGCGCCGCCCCAGTCGCCGGCGGCGGATCTCCTCATCGAGGCTGCGCTCCTCACGCAGGCGATCCGCCGCCTCCTTCCGCGATATCACTGTCTCGCAGAAGGCTGCGACCGCGTCCCAATTCCCGACGCTGTCGACCATCGCCCTAGCGATAGCCGGCAGCGTCAGGTCCGTACCGATGATTGCGACGAGTTCACAGCGCTGCACTGCCCAAGCCCCGCAGGCCTCGAGCGTATGGCGCGCCGTGTCCTCGTCGCAATCGCAGTGGTGGCAGGACTGTGTATTCTCCCTCCTAACGACCTTGTGCAGGTATTTGGCGAAGCACCCATGCCCCGTCAAAACCTGCACCAGTCGGAAGGAGAGCACCCCGTGCCGCCTCTCCAACCACAGCACCGGCCTCCACTGTTCGCACCCCGAACCGAGGCCTCTCCAGCCGGACTGCCCAACGGGTAATGACGTCTCGGCGGGCGTCCAAGCGCCAGGCGGTGAGATCCCTTAACGAGACCACACCGCCCTCCGCTCGCACACCCGTCACGCAAAAAAAAAAAAAAAAAAAAAATACAAAAAGAGAATAATAATAACACCGAGATTCGATCCGACGCCGTTTGAATGCCAAAACTAAAAGGGAACTGCACTACTTCCCAACTGAACTATCGTAACTCATGACGTTGACGGCAAAATTGGAATTCAGATTCTTTCAAAATTTAATGTCATTACATTGTTTTACTAAAAACACTGACAAAACAACATGTTCTATAAATAAAGCCTAGCTAGATCGATTTTTTGGCCTCGAAACCTAGTAGTATCATCAAAATCGTTGGTGCCGTTTCTGAGATCCTGAATATATATATATATACAAGAATTGCGCTCGTTTAAAGATATAAGATTTGAGACAGGTTGAGAAATTTAGTCTCTTACATGCGAACAACTAATACTGTATAAGTCCCCTTAGCAAACGAATCGATTTAAAAATATCAATCGGTTCTATATAATCGATTACCCAATTGATTATACAGATACGATTAACTGTTTCATTGAAAGTATTTGATCGTTTCGCACGGAGATTGTACTACGAGAGATTGATTGGACGATTTTATTTGATTCAAAACTTTAGTGATTACGCCTCGTACTCTGCAACATTCCCTTGATTAGTTAAGAATACTTGTATCAAGTTTATAATACGCTATAACCTTTTTTTTCCAGGCAAGTCGTAAAAATTGACATAGGGAAAACCATAATACTAAGTGACAGTGCTCTCTTGGAAACCTATACAATGTGGGGTCGCAATTTTTTTTTAAGAACAGGTCATTTTCAGTCTCCTTTGCCTCGGTATTCCGGCTGGCTGGTTATACTTTCAGATATCTGTACTTAATAGTAGCAGCAACACCCCTCCAGCAAAGCTAAGGGAGATTATTTAAACTTCCTTCCATTGAGGGCTCTTAGGGCATTTGTAAGTGCTGCACCATGTGGTGACGGAGTCAGAATACAATTCACTACCCACTATCTTGCCCGTGGGTGTCGTAAAAGACGATTAAGGGATTATAATATACATATAACATCTATGTAGGGAAGCAAAAATCGAAATAAAACCCTATACCAACGCGTATGACCAGCGTAGTATAGTAGGTCAATATCCCTCTTATTGTGGAGGCGGCTTGCAGTGGGACGTACATGAGCTGTAATGATGATGACGAAGTGCTGCTACTCTTTCTTCTGGTAATCACTTAGCATGATCATTTAATGACTCCCACGAACAAATAAGAGGTGATTAGTAATCTTAACTCGTGTCCAAACAGGGAAATGATGAGGAGTAGAGAAAGGATAGATATATCAATTACATCAGAACAGTTTTACCTATATAAGTACCACGACCTCCTATCTAAATGTATCCAAGTCAATACAGCGTAAAGAAAATTGTGTATCGTTGTCGTCTTTTACGACATGCGCGGGCAAAGCGAAAGGTGGTGAATTGTATTCTTACTCCGTCACCATGAAGAGTCATGCGAAAGTTAGTTTATTTATAAAATAGGTATACAGATTACAAAGTGTAGAAGCTATATGTATGCAAAATGAAGTTACCAGGATGGTATAAATCAGCTAGAGTTAATATTTCATACACTAAGACACCACAGCGTAAACGAAAACGTGATACCACTACTAATATAAGTCGCTGAACACCTTGAGATTAAACTGAAGGAGTAAGGATCGCTTAAACGTGACACTCTAATATTATTTTGCAAATTTAAAGCTTTATTTTTAATACCAGTATATATTGGGATTCTTTACCATGGATTAGAAATGGGTTGGATTAATATACATGTTGGTGATATACGGCACTAAAACGCTCAAAGTCGCCTAACGTACTATGGAGAGGGGTTATGCTCGGTATTTCTCTATGTGATAGAATCTGGAATAGGGCAATCTGAAAATAATTACAATTATTCGTAAAAATAGGCAATATCAATTCCTTTTCAGAATTTCCATTGCGTGTGCTGAGAATTGTAGTTACCTACGAAGTACGACGCGACGCCCTCTCTTTAACCTTTTAATTCTTTTATATGACTCAAACAAAGTTGTACGGGCCAGCCAGTAATGGTAATAGGCAATTACTTTAGCAACTAAATATTCCTATACAATCATGCGTAAGTGTTTCAAGCGAAGTTTAAGCAAAGTAAAGTGGTAAGCAGCGCCTTGTCTAACCCCGAAGAAAATACAAATCATTTATTATATCGTTGGTGAACGACAGAGCCGTAGAACAAAATTTGCCCTTCTTTCCTGTTATCATTTTATTCCCTACAATCTTGCATATATATGATGCACGGTATATTTTATTTATTTATTTACATAATTATATAAAAATTACATAAACCATAACAAAGGAAAAGGAATGTTTTAACTTACATGCTACATTGCAAAACTGAAAATAACCATTATATTGTTGCACTAGGTTTACACTGTCCTCCGTACTAGTTAAAACTGTATTACGGTAGGACAGTATCCTACATATGAGGCCATGAGAACCTTAGTGGCCTAATAAATTTTTATAGTATTGAGTTTATGATTTTTTACAGATATAATTGAATATTTTGATAGAACCAAGGTGGTCTAAAAGTGATACAAGGAATATTCACTAGATGACAGCATAATCATTGTTAAGGTTTTTACTAAACTTTTCTTTATTTTTTATGGTGCTCAAAAGGCTTGTCCATTGCATTAGGCCAGTATGGTTCTCATGGCCTGATAGACAGCTATTTAGCTGGCACTGCTGAAGTCTATGGAGCAGTAGTTACAATTTACCATCACTTGTGAATGAAAAAAAAAAATTAAAAAAAAATATCTTACTAAAAATACTCCTTATACCGCAAATCAGCGACGTAATTCACATAAAGAATATAAAAGGATGTACGAATTCATTCTCGGATTTTTTGCATAAAAGAAAATCTGTGAGGAGCTGTTTTGCATATCAATCGTTTCTGTTGATTATATTATTTGAATGAGTATGCCGAATGAACAATCGAAAATTCTTTTGTACAACATTTTCATGTTGTAAATAAAACTACTTTAAGGATTTTATTGCGTTTGTATTTGATTTTTGATTGCCCAACGTTTCGAATACCTTACAGCGTTCATATAATGATAATGTTCATCCGTAGTTTTATTTACAACATGTAATACTCGCATAAACATGAGAAAACATAACATTTTCAAATATACCTGTATAGTTCAATCTATGTTTCTTAAGCTAAAGAGTTTGTCTATTGGAATGCCACAATCTCAGAAAATGCTATTTGGATCCCAAAAATTCTTATTGTGTAAATAGCATGTATGTTGAGCATAATATACAACGCTGTATTCCATTTGGTGATCGAGTAAGAATAATACTTACCACTCCTTATCTTGTCCGTGGATATCGTAAAATACAACTAAGGGATATAATATGCATATAACATTTATGCAAGAGAAGGAAAACTTGAAAGATAACCCTATACCTATGCCTGACTAGTATGTATTCGGACCAGTATAGTAGGTCCATTTCCCTTCTATTGGGATGGAGTCTCGAGCCTAGCTGAGACGACGACAACGAATATATAACGTTGTGATAAATAGAAATGGAGTAGTGTCTATAATTATCAGGGAATTAGGCATAATTTGGTAATTAAGGGACATCGTGTATTAAGACATTTGTGCAGTATTCGTTATCATTGCAACAGCTGTGATAACAAAATAGTTATCAATGTATTATGAGATTTATTAATGTTGATACTTTTACTTCTTTTTTATAAAATTTTGCACTAAGAATAAACCCTTGTGCTGCGGGGCACCTGCCCCGCAGCACAAGGGTTTATTCTTATTTACTGAATTAAATATATCTATATTTACTGATATAGCACCCAATTATAGTATTTAAAATGTACCCAAATTGCCAGAAGGTTTGACGAACGTAGTTGATTTTCTAAATTCAATAGAAAAGTAATCTGCCTATTTCTCTGTTAACACATTGTATTTTTAACCTATATTTACAGTCAAAGTATTTATTTATAAACAGAATTTGATTCATAATAATCTTCTAACTAGAACGAACATTTTTCGACATAGTTGAAAAGTATACAAATTCGTTTGGTCGTTTCACAGTAACTCTTACAGTATGCAACGCTTGGCAAAGGAATATAAAATGAGGGTAGCAGCTTACTTTAGTAAAAATATCGATGAAAAGTGTTTGCGATCTTTGTAAAGTATGCAAGTTATTTGAACTTCTGCGTACTCACATAAAATTTATTCAAGGAAGCTGAGAAACATTGCAAGATAATATATTCAATTATCGAATTAGGTTTACGATCTAGATTCTATGAACTTAGTCGTGTCAAATTCATTTTTATTGCCAATGGCAATAAATGAGTAAGCAGCACACCTGATGGTAACTGATATTCTACTGCTGCACATAGACCTTTGCAATACCAGGAACACAGTTAGGCCGTTGCCTATCGTGAAGTAAATACTCTTCTTAAAACTCATTTAAAGAAGGACATATCATAGCGCTCGGGAAACACAGCAGCATTAAAGAAGGACATATCATAGCGCTCGGGAAACACAGCAGCAGGTAGTTCATTCCAAAGCTTTTTTGGACGTATGTGAGAGAACTGATCGCTGGAAACATACAGCTGAAGACCATAACATTTTCACGGGAAATGGATGAACTCTGCTACGGCGTCGAGTGGTACCAACCTTTTTATGCTGGTAAAACGGTACCACTTTTACCCGTTTTGCCAACGTAAAACAGTGACAGTAGTATTATTTATTCTTTTTATCTTCACTGCACTAATGATGTAAGGTAAAAGCTCCTAATACGGCGGTAGTCAAAATCGTTTCCTATTACGGTGGTATTTCTATTTTCGAGTTTTATTCCTGTTTTATTCAGTTTAAGTACACCAAAGTATAAACCATTTATTCTAAATCTATTACTTCATGACTTAACTGACATTTGCAAGTATAACACATAAACAACACAACAAGATCAATCGATCTGTGTAACGGCATCGATGTCAGAGGGGTTTCCATACAAACGCGGAACAACAAAAGTAAGTATACCAATATTTATAAACTAAATTTTTCATATTAATAAGCCGTTCAAGTTTGTTTATGTGTTATGTATAGCATTTTCCTACTATTACACCCACTATTTAAATAGCTTATTTCATATTTGTAACTCATTTTATACCCAAAAAATAAGAAATAAAATACCGCCGTAATACGATACGAATTTTATAGACTAATCCTAATACGGTGGTATAACTCCGAAATAGGAAAAATACTGGGCATGTTTAATTGTTTATAACTTTCAATTTCTTAACTTATTGAGTTAGTTCCAAGTTTAGTTGAAATAATTATTAATCTCTTAAATTAGAAACCATATTCTGTGGTATGTGTTCTTAATTAGAAATCTAGTTAAATATGAAAACTGTCGAGTGTAAAATGTTGGTTTCTTAGAAGGGGTAAAAGTAGGAAGGTGTATTTTAATTTATCACAAATCTTTTATTCTGTATAACTGTTGACTTGAGTGTCACACATCTGAGCCAAAAAACTGTAATCTTTTGATTAAGCATTTACACTCTTTTGTTTACCGAAATTTTGATGGGTCAGAATTAGGATTATTAATAACACGAGTAGTTTTCCTATTACGGTGGTAGTTATTTCGAGGTAACTCTGTGTTAGGTTTTATGAGCTCCTATTACGGCCCTATTCATAGAACTTAAAATTACATGTTTTAGGGTTCTGTAAATAAATAAAAAGGTTTGTATCTTTTTTTGTGGATTCTTATTCGATATGCATGTTTGTTGTTGGTTTTTGAAAGTTTTTAGATGATTGTTGTTGTTCGTCATTATTTTTTAAATAATATAATTAGTTGATTCCTAAATAATCTTGTATTTTTAATTCTATATAATCAGTGAACGCTATGCTATACACACGCATGTAAAAATACACTAAGTACTACTTCCATCCATCCATCCATCAGCCTACAGACATCCGCTGCCGGATATAGGCCTTCCCACGGGAATGCCACTGGAACGGTTCTGCGCCACTTACATCCAACGCATTTCCTGCAACTTTGAGAATGTCGTCAGTCCACCTAGTGGGGAGTAGTCCTACGCTGCGTCGTACGATTCGTGGTCGCCACTCGAGAACCTTTCTTCCCCAACAGTTGTCGGTCCCGCGAGCGATGTGGCCTGCCAATTGCCATTTCAACGTGCTTATTCTGCGGGTTATATCAGTTACACCTGTTCTTCTATGGATTTCCGTGTTCGGGATTTTATCACGTAGAGCAATACCGAGCATAGCTCTCTCCATAGCACGCTGAGCGACTTTGAGCTTTTTTATGAGGCCGACATTCAGAGACCACGTTTCAGTGCCGTAAGGCACCGCTGGTTATAAACCTTTGTTTTTGGACACTGTGGAATATTGGACGAGAAGATGCTCTTAAGTTTCCCGAACGCTGCCCAGCCGAGTAGGATTCGTCAGCTGACCTCTTTCTTGAAATTGGATCTACTTAACTGGACTGCTTTTCCTAGGTAAACATAATGATCCACAACTTCGAGAATCGCATTCCCAACTAGGACCGGTACAGGAATGACATGGGCATTAGACATAACTTTCGTCTTGTCCATGTTCATTTGTAGACCCACTAGTTGACAACTACTTATTTATTCTTAAATTCCTTCGGAATCCGTTGGGTTTCAGGAATAGAAAGTGTTGTATTTTAACATGAGAGAATGCTAGGGGATTCTCATGTTAAAATACAATACTAAAAAAAATTAGCGAAGCGAAGTCGGCCTGTATGGAAAGATCTTTCTATACAGACCGATTTCGCTTGGCTCATTTTTTTTTTATTTTACTGAATGTAAAAAGAAATATCAATCTTATTTTAATAACCCAAAACTCTTTTTAAAACGTGTGTATGTGAATGCTCGGTTATGCTATATTTGTAAATTTCATTAAAAGGACATCAATGTAATCAAATCAATGGTCAATGAATGAAAAACTTACAATTTACTTTACTAACACATTGATAATATTTAATAAATATTATTTGTACGGAACTTCAATGAATATAATTTCTGACCCTCCGTATTAGGAGCCGTCTATCGCAGTAATAGGCTCTGATCAAAATCATACCTCCGTATTAGGGCAAATCGACCCGACTATTTAAATATTTTTGTAAAATAAGAAATATCATGAAAAGAAACATAGACTCAGCAGTAATATAAAATAAAAATTCTGCTTTTGACGATAACATTTTTTTGCACCTTTAAAAATACTTACAAATGCTTATTTTTGTTCCTTACTTTCAAATGTTGAGAAATACCTCCGTAATAGGTGCTTTTACCTTAGTGGTTAAGAAACGGTTAAGATATGGTTAAGATACCTACAATTCGGGCCGACCACTGACGACAAGTCACCCTGGTTGGCCCAACAATGAAGGCGACGTGCCACGGGTGGGTTACGGGGCCGCGTGTCGCCCCTCTGTCACCCTGGACGGAGTCGGGTGAAGGGTGCGTTGGCCGTAGCCTACTTAAAAAAAAAAAGTACCTACAATGCCAGAACAGTATTTAAAAGCTCTTCCGTATCCGTGGTGCCGTACTGCTACGCTTATCGTATCTGTACACCTCTTTACTTATTAGCTGACTAGTCATTTTATTTTCCTGTCTCCTGCTTTGCCTAGGAGGGAAGTGGAATCTCTCTTGCCAACTCCTCCTCTTTAATCTTTTCTAATTAAATTTGTTGCGGGTCCCAAGACAATTGAAATCATATCCCGGGACTGCCCGAGGGTCATACCTTGGTGTCATTCATGGAGATCATTGTGGATCCTGGCTTACAGCAGTAACAATGATGGGAATGTGTGGTGGAATTAGTCCAAAAAAAAAAATTCCAGAACAGGACAACATTTTGTACTAAATTACTGACCTTCAGCATTTGACATGATAGGACATTCATAAAGACTTAATTATGAGCAAAATATGATTATCGTCTCCTTTATCATCATCATTTCAGCGCGTATACCTACGTTCCTCTGTTGAGCTCGAACTCCCTACACAATAGGAGAGAAATTGATCTACTATACCACGCTGATCAGATGTGTAAGTATATGCTTTCATTTCAAATTTTTAAAGTGAAAACTTCTTTAGCATCGTTGTGGTTTGAAAGTCGATGAAACGAAAGAGCGACAGTAAAAAGAGGCAGACGGATAAATTCATAAGATTTGGGCTGAGGTCGCACTACGGTTTTTATCCGCGAGCGATTAACCGCTGTACGAAACCGCTCGAGACGCACGCACTACGATTTTAAACCGCAAAACCGCCCACGATTTGCACAGTTTAAAAATGGATTTCAAACGAGCAGTATGTATTGTCGCTCATCGGGTACTAAGAAATAGAAAGAAAAACGTCAACACAAAATTCGCAGATATTGGGTCCATTCATTCACTAGCCGTAGATCTCAGAAAGGCTTCTTTTTCAGAAAAATTTAAAATTTTAAGAGAATATCTAGAGAATTTTTCAACTACTATCGAATTCGGTCAGTAGCCAGTTCCATAAAAAAATTGCATAATGTGGGTTCATACATTACCTTCATAGATACAAAATATAATTAATTCAATTGCAATGTAGTTCTATGGATTACAAATTTTACTGCGGTTTTTTACCGCAACAATTTTGTAACATTTTCCGATTTTTAAATCAGTCGCGGATAAAAACCGCAGGTCCGGCCGCTTGCATTCGTTTTCCTGTTCCACAAACTCACGCGGTTAAAAACCGCCGTGGTTTCACCGTAGTGCGGCCTCGGCCTTAACGTGGGAGAAAATGAGATAGGAAGCATTATACAATGTTTCTTATATTCGTGGTTCTCTATGTGTTCTGCTTGGTATTTTCTCCCCTCGTATTTATTAAGACATAGTGGGAGTTCGCTTATGCCTCAGCATTGTACGTGTATAAATACGTGTTTATGCACGCATTCGTAGAACAAAACTTGTAAAAATTTTTAAGGTTGCACTTCTACACATGTTTTTCTTTTCTGACAGAGACAGGTCTGTGGGGAATGTTACGGTATGTGAATCCAAATATATGCAGGATCATTTACTTTGCTTTAGTCCTATAGCGCTATTTGCATAATGACAATTTTACATGTTATCTGAAATTAAACCAATAATCCACATGCATCGAAACCGATCGTTACTAAGAAGATCCGGCAAGAAATTCGGCGCACTCGTGATATTTTTAAATTATTTCCTTTCATATAAAATTGTATACATCATGCTTAATGTTCCAGGGTTGTTCCAATTAACTATAGTATTTTATTACACAAACAGAAATAACTCTCTTCTAATTTCATAAAGGTATTGATTAATAAACTTTTATTAATATAGTTTATCTGTGTGCTGACGGAGTAAGAATATAATTCATCACCTATCTTGCCCATGGGTGTCGTGAAAGAAGACTATAGAACATACATGCATGAGAAAGAAAATTTACAATAAACCTTATACTAACCCTCCTGACCAGCGTCGTATAGCAAGTCAATTTCCCTCCCATTGTGGAGGAGGCTTACACCCAACAGTGGGATGTATATGAACGGATAATTGTGATGAATACAATTTTGAAATAGTCGGTAATAATAAATACATCAAATGATTAGTTTAAATAAAATCCCTTTTCCAAAGATACTTTCCTATCCCTATTTATCCCTGAACATCTATACAAATAAATAAATTTGAAGTGTCTATTTGTAATGTCAAAATAATAGGCATTTTTCATGCTCACACTGTTATTTGCACGATACATATGCCTACAAACCAGTTTAAAAATGTTTTGTCTATCTTTCAGTTTGCAGTAGTATTCAAAATGATCGTTTTTGATAATATTTTACTACCAGGTAGCTGTCTATATAAGGAGTAACATAGAATATATTTTATCCCAGTATTCCCACGGGAACGTGCGGTAGTGCACCAAGGGCGGCTTTCTAGTAGACTATATTATTTATAAAATTTACTTTCATAAATATTCGTTGTATTGATATACCAGATTCTATTGTTGTTATCCGTAATCACCTAATCGTAAGTTGAGCTTACGATTAGGTGAAATCAGTTCTAATATATATTATTAGAAGACCATCAATCGTCTTAATGCAAATAGCGGGGGTAACCAACACAACCTTTAAAAGCGCGCTCGTTTTTAAAGACAGGAAACTTTCTGAGGGTGATGGCGTGTGGAGGGTTTTGGTGGTGTCCTTGGTATCACCAAGCCTCAATGCACGCATTCACACTCCCTTCGCTTTCTTCGCGGTAGGCAACGGCCTTGTAAAGGTCCATGAGCGGCAGCAACACTTACCATCAGGTGTACTGTTTGCTCGTAAGTCGTTATATTTTTAGTCTTTATTCGTGTTGCTATATTTTGTTGGTATTTTGTGATCTACGATTGTTTGTTATTTTTTATTGAATTACTTTTTCTAAATTACTTTATTAAATTAATTTAAGCATTTTGCACTGTAATTGTTCTTTTTTTATCTATTTCATATCTGATGCTAAAAATATAATACTAGTTGACCCAATAGAGGTTGCTCTGTTCAAATAAAATAAAAGGAATTCTCCTTGAACTCGATCGCAACGCAACCTACAGGGTCCAATTGTGAATCTAAACCATTCTCGAATCTCTTTGAACACACACAAAAATTTTTATCAACATCGATCCAACCGTTTAGGAGGAGTTCAGTGACATACGCACGTACACAAGAAATATAAAAATAAAGATAGTAATAAAAATAAACTAAAATTTTCAACGTAATACTATATTTTCTCTTTTAGAAACATTAATTTGTATAGTTTTTGGAGTCATTTTATAGCAATTTTATTACCACGCATTATTTTTATATCCTGTTTATTTTCATTAAAGTTTTCTGTCGAATGTCTGCATCATAAGAGAATCGCTTATTTCTAATTTTAAGCGTCTAATTTCAACAATTTAGGTTGTATAATTCTTAATTCTATAGGATTTATTTTAACTTAGCATAACAGTCTTGGATTGTTCTTACTCTTTTAATAATCATCGGGAAGGGATAATGACAAAAAAAAAACCAACTGTAAGAAAAAAGACATTTTAGTGATCTTAAATGTTTAAGTCTATCAGGTGTATAAAATTATAGTCCATAAAATATAGCTTGATCTCTGTGACAGATGTCAACGAAACCAACGAAGTAAGTTTGAACAAGCGATATGTTTACAATTTCATTTTGTAGCAAATAAATTTTTATTCTTTTCGTGACAGTTTTATTGCAACTGAATTGCAATATATTATAAATATAAAAATATTAATATTCATGCCTAAAATGTACCTCGTAAGTACTGAAACACCTAGTAAACATTTTATACATAAATTACGCTTACGTACGCATAAGGTCATAGTGGACTGAAAATAAAAAAGAGATGGGATAGTCGATATACGTAAATCGATAACCGATCTTTATTAAATTATTCATAAAAGAAATAAACCCAATACACAATACCTATATAAATTTTCAACATATTTTTTACAATTAAAACAGACAGTTACATTACAAAATACAAAATTTAATTAATTAAACAAAAAAAAAATACTTTTCGCCTCAGAGTAAATGATAATATTATGTACGCATTATTGCCAATAAACTAGACATATTTATTTATAAAATAGTCGTAATTGATCGATTGATCTAACGACTGTTCCTATTTGGCAAAAATGATAAATGTTCTAGCAGGAACGCTCCAGTGATGACGATAATAGTGACTTAGGCATTGATTGTACTCATTTTGAGTAATTAAAACAGTCAAAAAATGTTTTTGTTTGAAATAAATTCTAAAAGATTTTCATTGATTGTATTTTAATTATAATAGAAAATCACAATTATAAAAATAAAGAGTTTTATCGATAAAAAACTACGGACTTTGTCGTAAGCTTGACAGCACTAGGAACAACTGTCACAGAGATCATCCTATACTTTATGGACTATAGTAATTATGTTCCAAAATCGTTTCCATATGCTCTATAAATTCTAGGGCAATATTTCTGAGCTAATTTAAGATAAAATGACTGTTTATTTACTTTATAAGATTGCGTAAGTCGATTCCAAATATGATAGATATATGGCTGGCCCACGACGATTTTCTTAGGAGTGAAGTAATCTTTAGCACGCCTCCAACTTACTGGATAAAATAATTTTGGATCATAAACTTCAAACCCTGGAAAAATAAAAGGGTAAACATTGAATAAATATATTATCATTATCCTACTCCTACCCCTATTATTAAGGGTCTTCTTCCATCGTATATTAATATATACGATGGAACTATACTAATGTATAGTTTTATAATTACAGCCTCACTGACGTTAACCGTGCTTAAGAGTGTAGTTATGGAACAGATGAGTAGACCAAGCTGGTATAGAGCTCTTACTCACCTTTTACGACACCCACAAGTAAGAGTTGGTAGGGATGTGACTTGGAGGGCAAATAATCGATTAATAAATAATCGATTTTTTTTTCTTTAAAATAAATCGACTATAAAATAATAGATTAATTAAAAATAAATAATCGATTATAAAATAATCGATGTTTTCTCCCAATAGGATTATGATGATGTTTTTTTTTTAGGAATCTAGCAGTGATTTTATTTTAATCAAAAAAGCAAATACTAAAATAATCGATTAATTTTAATGTAAAAAAAAATCGATTTTTTATTATTTAGATAATCGATTATTAAAATCGATTATTAGAAAAAAATAATCGATTAATATAAAATCGATTATTTTTTCACATCCCTAAGGGTAGTATTTGCAACCATAACAATACAGTAAATATTTTTAAATAGAAATATTGATAAATATGAGTATATAATAAAGGAGATGGGATAGCAAGAACACTAAGTCAGAGAAGACAACTCATGTTATGGGCCCAGCGGTGTACAATAAACTGCCTACACCGATAACTTCCGCTCCTAGCCTCCAAACCTTCAAGGTCTGACTAAAGCGGTGGCTCGTCAGGCAGGCATTCTATACGTTTGACGAATTTTTGAAAATGTAGACAGTACTCAACGCGGATATTGTTTACGTTTCTTTATTACTATTATTGTTACTCTTTGACATTTCTTTGACATTATTACTTATCCTATTATAATTGCTGGTAACCTAATATTGTTAAAATGTAATCATCTTTACCATATTTATAATGACATGTAAGAAACCCTTACCAATAAATGAGTTATGAGTTATGAGTTAATGTCAATCGACCGTGTAGCGACGGAGTAAGAATACCAACCAACTCCTATCTTGCTCGTGAATGTAGTAAAAGACAACTAACGGATATAATATGCACGAAGAATTAGCACGCTGAAGTGGCAATGGGCAGGCCACATCGCTCGACGAACCGACAACCGCTGGGGAAGAAAGGTTCTCGAGTGGCGACCACGTATCGGACGACGCAATGTAGGATGCCCCCCCATTAGGTGGTCCGACGACCTGGTGAAAGTTGCTGGGCATCGTTGGATGCAGGCGGCACAGGACCGCATATTGTGGCGTAATATGAGGGAGGCCCACGTCCAGCAGTGGACGGCGATGGGCTGAAATGATGAAAGGATATAATAAGCTTATAATATCTATGCAAGACAAGGAAAACTCGAAACAAAACCCTATGCCAATACGTCTGACTAACGTAGTATAGTTGGTGAATTTCACTCCCGTAACTTTCTTTTTTTTTTTTTATGGGTGGGCTATGGTAAGCGCACGCGCGGTCCAATCCGTCCGGGGCGATGAAAGGACGGCGCGCGGGCCCATAACCCACCCGTACCCACGTCACCTCGTTGTAATAGTACGACATATATGGGGTGAAATGATGATGATTGATAAATATATTTAAATATTGATATTTGAGTATTTATCACGACGGGGATATTTTATAATACAGCTTAAACGCATACTAGTTGAGATTGAGGCATGTATGTGGAATTTTGGAAGTTCTAAGAAGGGGATAACTTTTACCTTCCGTGTGGTGATGGAATAAGAATACAGTTCACCACCCCCTCTCTTACCCTTGATTGCCGTTAAAGACGATTAAGTGATTTGCATGTGACATCTATGTAAGAGAAAGAAAACTAAAAATTAAACCCTATACAAACCAATATGACCAGAGTCGTAGGTATAGAGTCATTTACCTTGTATTACGGAGGAGGCTCCAGCCCAACAATGAGATGTATTATAAGATGATGATGAAATAGAATGACTATAGACTACGTCGTCTGACGATCTACATATGAAGCCTATATGTGTGCAGTGGATTAGGCAAAGTTGAATGATGATGATGATGAAAAATTATATAGAGTACTAGCAACCCGCCCTCGTTTTGCTTTGGTTTCAGTCGTTTTACCCACATTCCTGTTCTCGTGGGAATACCGAGATAAAAAATAGCCTAAGTTACTCTCTGATAGTATAGCTTTCCATTGGTGAAAGAATAATTGAAATCGGTTCGGTGGTTTAAGCGTGAAAGCGTAATAAATAAACAAACAAATTTACTTTTGCATTTATAATATTAGTAAGGATTATGATACCTTTACAATTGGACGCAGAAATTGCAGTTACTATATTTGTATTACATATTTTCTTCAATATTCTGGTTATTACACCTGGACCGTTGTGTCCCCATAAATCTCCTCTGAAGTTGTTTTTGAAGTCGCTGAAAAATATTAAAATACCATTAAAGTTTTTTTTTAATACGTTACAAGAGTTTGAAGGGTTGGGTACGCCTTAGACTTCAATAATATAGCCAAGGCCACGGGTGACCGGACAGGGCATTTTAGTCCGTGACCCGCAGAGAGGCTGACCGCGCCACGGCAACGTCGGGAAGGGGACGTCGAGAGGAGAGGGTACCCCTCAGGGTATTCCATCGGGCCAACCACAGAGGACAAGAAACTCGGTACCGGCGGTCGGCTTAACAACGAAGGCGACATGCTACGGTGGGTTATGAGGCCGCGCGTCGCCCCTTCGTCGCCCCGGACGGAGTCGGGTGGCAGATGCGCTGACCATAATAAAAAAAAAGCTTTTGAAATCTTATTGTGTATTCTTGGCTTATCCCATAATTTGGGATCAACCTTCCTCATTATTAGGCTCCAAAATATTTTGTTCTATATCCGTCTGTTCTCTATCCTTGAAAACGTTTGTCCATTACATGGTCAAATGGTCCCTCTGCCCTTCGTATCTAGAATGACAAGTTTTTTACAGCGTATTTTTCACCCTTAGTCCTTAAATGTTTTGGTTATTTCATAAGAGTTTCGACTATTTCTTCGCCGATACGAGCAATTTTGAAGGAGCCTCCGATACAAGAAAATACTAGTAAAACATACACACCATTTTTCGTCTGGTGTCGGAGTAAGAATAAAATTCACCACCACCTATTTTGTCCATGGATGTTGTAAAAGGATACTCAGGAATATGTTGTGTATATAACAACTATGCAAGAGACGGTAAACTCGAAATAAAACCATATACGAACGCGTCTGGGTGTAGTAAGTTAGTTTTCTTCTCATTATGAAAGAGTTTTGAGCACAATAGTGGGACGTATATTAGCTGTCATGATGATCATGAAGTGCATCATCATCACCATCTCCCTTCATCATTTCTGCTCATATATATCCCATTGTTAGGCTCGAGCCTCCTCCAAAATAAGTGAGACATTGACCTTACTGTACCATGCTAGTCAAACAGGTTGATTTAGGGTTTCATTTCGAGTTTTCCTTCTCTAGCATAGATATTTTATGCATATTAATTCCGTTATTTGTCTTTTACGATATCCATGGGCAAAATAGGGAGTGGTGATTTGTTTTCTTACTTCGTCCATCATACGAAATATCTTCCATGTTATCTATTCATTATAAGAATTACTAACAATATTAATAATATCATCTATATCAAATGTTCGTATTAATTGAATGCCAGAATTTAGTAATTAAGTAATTTACTAACGTCACCACAACTCAACTCACTAAATAATACATGTAAAAGAAAGAATAAAAAAAAAATATAAAATCAGCTGTCTGTAAAGTCGGTTCACTGACGATAGTTGAACGTGACAACGTCAAATATTCGACAATATATCACTGAACATATATTTAATATCGAAAGAATCATTACCTTTATCGCCGCAATTATCGTTGCTATAAACAATTGACACCACATTCACTTTTCACTGCACTTCATACTTGACGAAGACATGTAAATGTATTATTGTATAGCAGCTATCCACGCGGACGCATCGCTCAAGTAGGAGAGAGACAGATGTCGAACGCTGCCGAACGCGGAGGCCGATTGTGCCTCTTTGTCGCTCGATCCGCGCTCTCGCTTGCACTCAAAGCTTAAATGGAACGCCTCAGAGCGAGGTAACGCCGCATGAGTCACGTTTTTTTCGTGCATGCAGCCGGCTCCATCGAATTATAAGACGTTGTCACGTCAAAAGTATAAGATTAAGAATAAAATTTTAAAACTTACTTTATTGCAGCTTCCGCAACTTCTCTGCCCAGCTCGTCTTTAGAGAATGACATTGCTCCAGCTGCGATGGCTGTTTTACTTTCACGAGCAGCCCAATTCGGCTTCAGATTATCAAAACTCTTGGCAACTATAACATCAAGGTCTAAATATACCCCGCCCAATTTAAACAGTGTCAAATACCTTAAGGCATCCGATGTATGAGAAATTTGCCACCGGGATTTATTTAACACTCCATTACTAAACATACTCTCTAATGGCGTTCCTTTAGCGTACTCTGTTAAATTCAACTTGAGGAATTTTATGTTTGAATATTTTTTTAAAGCACGTAAACACTTTTTATGAAATCTTTCTTCATGAAGAGATTCAACAAATAGGACACTGATTTGCCAGCCACCATGTGTTCTAGCCGCTGATTCCACAGCACAAGCTTGCCTGCTATTTAAAATACCTTTGCCAGATGTTTCTAGAAAGTATATTGAGTTCGCTGGAGGATTCAATGTAGATGTAGTATTAGGAGATATAACAAAGTCATTTAAGTTTGTTGGCAAAAGGTATGACGACTGGTGCATTTTAAAAATAGCTAAACCCGCAAAAAATCCAAATAACAATGCAATTGATACTGTACTATAAGTTATATAGCTTGATTTTAATATACGTCTTACTCTTATGAAATATTTGTTCAACATTTTAACACAACCGAACTTACAACTATCTAATATCAAGTTACTATCTATACTGGCGGGTGGACTTTTAACAGGATGTACATAGATATGCCGTGGTCGTCATATCGCTCTTGCTAGTGTGGTTAAAATTCTGTATATCGAATTCAAATAATTTATTATGCATAAAACCTTACTTACATATTGTGTTTTTGTACATTTTACCTTAAATTATTTATCAACGGATCCGAACGCGACCGAAGTGAGAAGCACCGCCAAGAAATTCAGTGGTTTTATCTCTTCAACACACAATTCACCACCTTCTCTTTTACCCCTAGGGGGCCTAAAAGACGACTAAGAAATACAATATCGTCTCATCTCAGTTTATGTATGTCCCACTATTGGGCTCAGGCCTCCTCCATAATGGGAGGGGAATTGACTTACTATTTCACGTTATTCAGGTGTGTTGGAATAGGGTATTGTTTTGAGTTTTTCTTCTCTTGCACAGATATTATATACTTATTATATCGCTTAGTCGTCTTTTATGACATCCACGGGTAAGATAGGGAGTGGTGAATTGTATTCTTACTCCGTCACCGCACGGAAAAATTATAATATACATAAAAAGATTATGTAAGGAAGGAAAACTCGATGTGGCAGGAACACAGTGTCAATAGTCTACAGCCGCGGGCCACTCCATTCCACTCTCGCAAGAAATCGACGTCTGAGTATTAGCAATTTGTCACCGCATTTCGTTCAGTGAGCGAGAGAGCGGGAAGTCTGTGTCACCGAACCTTATTGCATGCATTCATACTCCTTTCACTGTTTTCACTGTAAGCAGCGACCTAGTAAAGGTTCATGAGCATCACTTACCATCAGATGTTGTTTATTTACCACCAACAGCCATAAAAAAACCCTGTACCAACTTTGCTGACTAGCGCGGTACAGTTGCTCCATTGCCAAGTATATGAGCTGGGCTTCATGATTATGACATTATGTTGGTGATGTGTTGGCGTCTGGTTTCACGTCGAGTTAACTTTATTATGCATCGAAGTGATCTCCATATCATAACACTCAGCCGTCTTTTGCGACACCCAAAGGTAAGACAGAGGCTGTTGAATGGTATTATTAATACTTCGTCAAAACAGGTTGTGTTTTTGCTGCGTGGTGACGGAGTAAGAATACAATTCACCATTGCCTATTTTGCCCGTGGATGTCGTACAAGACGACTAAGGGACATAATACGCATATAACAGCTATGCAAGAGAAGGAAACTCGAAATAAAACCCTGTACCAACATGTCTGACCAGCATGGTATAGTAAGGTCAATTTTCCCTCTATTGTGGAGAAGGCTTCAGCCCAATAGTGGGACGTATATGAGCTGAAATGATGAAGATGATGATGGAGAGGAGGTTCGTGCCCAACAGTGGGACGTTTATGAGTTGAAACGATACAATACAGGAAATGGTTCAACATTCGTAGAATATTAATCGCTAAATACTCGTGGCGAAATATATTAAAGTTAACACATTCCGTTATCTGACTCAGAACACATTTCCATTTCGGTGAGCAAATACAAATTGTCCAAGCTCACAAAAAATGTTTGGTTGGTATATTAATATAAATACACATACAGGAATTTTCGATTTTTTTATTTATTACTTTTGAAACAGAGTAGCGATGAACAAAGATGCTTGGTCTTCTATATTTGTATCCATCCAACTATCAGCTGATCACAATATTTATTCAAACGTATACAATTAATCTTATAAAATTAATTTTTCGTGCAGTGAAAGAGTAAAAATACAATTCATGACCCTCTTCTATTGTCAGTGAGTCTTGTAGAAGACGATTAATGGATATAAGATGGTGATAATTGATATTATTATGCAAGAGACAGAAATTTCGAAATAAACTCCTATATCAACCAGCATCAGACAAGCGTGGTATTCGTCGTGGTCAATTTCTCCCCCTTTGCAGAGAAAGCTCGAGACCAGCAGTGTGATGTATATGGTGAATACACAAAAACCACACTATCTTAATAATCACAGATAATTGTGTTGTTACTGCATTATGTTCGGTGAGCGAGAGAGCTAGAAGCCCGATTGGATGATCCCGTAAAAGTAATAAGAGAAATAATAATCTTAATATATATAAATTACGTGTCACGCTGTTTGTCCGCGATAGACTCCTAAACTACTTAACTGATTTTAATCAAATTTGCACACCGTGTGCCGTTTGATCCAACTTGAAAGATAGGATAGCTTACATCTTATTCGCATACATATATATTGCCGCAATATTATTTTATTGCAAATTATTTGTCTATTATTTGACATTCACAATTATCTGTTAACTCCAAACGATTTTAACAGATGGCGATATCTGTTGACTGGATTGAGTAATTAATTAATAGATGCGCTATCTATGCTATGTCAAACCTACAAACGTGGCATATACGATTTTAACTTGCTTTTTTACATAGATGCCAATTGTAAAAAAATATGACGACCTCCATGACAGATGTTCTCCTACAGTTCCACTTAAATAGTTTAATAAAATGTAATATAACAAAAACATTAGCCACAGCAACGCGTGGCCGGGTCTGCTAGTAATAATGTAAATATTCTTTTGCGATAACTACGGACAGGGGTCCTGCGGGTCAACGTCGGTCGAGGAGAGGGTACTCCTCAAGGGGTACTTCGTCGGGCCGAACACTGACGACGAGTCACCCTGCACTGCTGGTTGGCCCAACGACGAAGGCGACGTGTCACGGGTGGGTACGGGGCTCCGTGCGCCGCCGCCCCTCTGTCGCCCCGGACAGAGCCAAGGGACGGGTGCGCTGACCGTAGAAAAAAAAGGGGGTGGTGATCTGTACTTCTTACTCCATTAATCACCAATAATTTTTATCAATCCACACTACGGTTGCTGTTTAAGCTATTTTTATTGCAAAACCGCTACAGGCTTATAATAATAATGTATAGAAGGTAAGTTCACGCACAAAAAGTGAGGCATTTCAATTGGAGCCTAATGGTGCTTAAGCCGGAACCGTTCCGTAATGTACAAGTCATTGTACTGCACGAACGTACGCAACTCTTAAAAAATAAATAGGTAATTATGACGGTTTGTGCATTCAAATAGTGTCACAACACATTTGAAAAACTTAAAAAGGTTTTTAACATTACTTTTAAAAGTATTTCGATGATTTATGTGAATAAAAACGTGGTGTACGTGTGTAATCGTTGCGCGCCATTAGTATTTTTAGATTCAAATTTTGAAAGTTCGAAGTACTGACACTATCCTTCTATACGTTATTATTCTAAGGCTACAGAATACAGGCTTAATTTTCCATATCTATTATGCTGCAATGCCAGGAAACAAATTTTGAATAATCTTTTGCTTTATAAAAAATGTGCTATCAATGACGTGAGTACTGTCCCTGGGCAACGCCCACTAGCGTTTCCTTTTTTACAACGTGTTATTACGACCTAGTATGGAGTGCCAAAATTTATGTGGATTAATTTTATATATGTGACAGAAAAAAAAACGGCGGATGGACGGCGAACGAATGGATGGTAACGGTGGTGAATTGTATTCTTACTCTGTCACCACATGGAAAGCAAACATACAAATAGCGAATACAAATTAAACAGAACAGTCATGTACAGGAATCAAACTCTTAAAATACAGAGTCCATACTTTAGCCAATGCACTATCTATACAGTCAAAATTAAACTTATAAAATATTAATAACATAGTAACATAATTGTTTTTAGGTCAGTGGCTCAAAACGCTTTATATTAAAGAACACTTGGAGCCGCGGGGAACCGGTTCTTGTAGATGGCAGTAGATAATTAAATTGCTTTATTCAATTTTCAACAAAAAATGTGGGTATCTTAAAAATCTAGATTCTATTCGGTATGTATTGTTATAAAATATAACGCCTAGATATTTATCACAGTGCCACCCATCGGATTCAATTATTAATCTAAATCATTCCTGAATTCATCTGAATACACATAAAAAAGATCATTAAAAACGATTCAGATGTTTAGGAGGACTTCAATGACATACAGACGTACAGAAGAATAATAAATCTATATATAGATAATTCTACAAACAAATGTTCATTTGATAGATTGCATCTAGAAATCTTTTTTAACCCCTGACATTTAATAAATAAGGGTGAGAAACGAAAAGGTCAGAGAGTGGTGTTAAGAAAACTCGATTTTGCGTTTTGCCCTTTCATTTATGAGGAAATCATTAACTGCTAAATATGGATACTGTGCTAAAGTCGCTTAGTCTAAGGCCTCCTCCTACCACAGGTCAGGTGCTCCTACCACATAAAATAGATAATATAGTCATACAAATATATGTTTATTTGTGTATGAAATTTCGTCACCCCCATAGATGTCATTATAGTGGAAGCTTACGGGGTGTCCTGCATAAGCGACGCATACGACGCGACGCGACGACGTTGCGAACACGACGAACGCGATCAACTCAACGATATGCCTGCTTGCGGCCTATATTAGACATGCGCAAACCATGCCCTGGAGCGGATTGAACATGGAACGATTCACTTCTCTATCGGAACTATGTCCGGAAATCATGTTCGCGACAACTATCTAGTTCCACAGGTTCCAGATCAGATTACTTCAAATGTTTGACTTCTATGGAACTATTTAATTATGTCTAGGAACGGTTAAATCATGTCCAGGAACTGTTTAATTATGTCCACTGATTGTATAAGCAGTGTCAGTGGAGATAATTAAATAGTACCAAACTCTTCTTCGATTTAATTGCAATAAAAAATCTAACAATAAGTAGGCATTATACATTCTTAAAACTAAAACCGTCATCAAATTATACTGTGCATATAAAAAGTTCACATAAATTAAAATTCAAAATAATGAAAATTAACGACACATTTATTTAAACAAAATGGGGCCCTTATCGGAAGTCAAGGTCATTAGCGAGCGAGAAACTAAAATTAAATATTAATAAATCAATTGTCGTCTTTAACGCAAAGTGTAATATTCGCATTGTGTATCATAATTGCATAACATAAAAAGTATCATACATTCCAACTATACTCGTCCTTGGTCGGTTCGTGATAACTCGGACGGAGTCGGTCGGCTCTGTAGTCGGTTCGTACTCGTAACATGTTCGACAATTCGTTCCGGCGCACATGACAGTTACTCGGACATGTGGAACTGTTTAATTTCACATCGCGGATTGGACCGACATAGTTCCGACGGTGGACATAGTTCCTGGAACTATTACGATCCGGAACAACACACCTCTAGCCTATATGACAGTTCGCAACGAGACGCGACATCAAGCATGCCTGTTTTGAGAGCGAACTGACGCGACATCACGAACTATAGATTGGTTGATTCAGAAGCGATTATATTTGTTTTCTTTCTGGGTTTTTTACGGTATTTTTTTAAGTATGTTCTCTAAATATGAACTTTCTAACAAAATTGTAGTGTACTTGTCCATGATTCGAGAAGTAATGATCAAAATCACATAGGACACTTGTCGCTTGTAGCATCGCGCCGCACTGCGTCGTGTCGTGTCGCGTCGTATTCCTCGTTCAAGCAGGACACCTCATAACGACACCTATGGGGGTGACGAAATGTCATACTATATTATCTATTTTACGTGGTAGGAGCACACTGTCGACTGTCGTCTGTCTACAGTCGCAAACTGGTTCGTCCGGGGTAGTACCACACAGAGAATCGACATCTGAGTAGTAGAAATTTGTTACTGCACTTCGTTCGACGAGCGAGAGAGCCGGCAGCCTTTCTGAGGATGTTTGCGTGTAGTGGGGTTTGGTGATGCCTTTCGTATTACCGAACCTCATTACACGCATTCGCTTCACTTTCCTTACGGTAGGCAGCGACCCAGCAAAGGTTCATGGCATGCTTTTTGCTCGTTTGGCATCAACAGAAATAAATACGTCTCGTATACGCTCTTTTAATACTTTCAAACAGGCCAATCGCAGCCTTCACTAGCATAAAGCTGGAATAATAAACGTAAAATGCCGCACCATATTTCGTAGCCGATAAGAACCTTAAGCCAAATTTCCGTCTGGTGATCGAGTCCGTATTCTTATGTAGAATATAAAAGACGGTTAAGTCACACAAGAAGAAGAAAATGTAAAAAAACAATCTATGCCAATCCGTCTGATTAGCGTAGTGCAGTAGGTTATATCAACATCATCATTTCAGCTCATATACATCCCACTGTTGGGCTCGAGCCTCCTCCACCATAGGAGGGAAATTGACCTTACTATTGGTATAACTAGCATGGTTGCTAGTCAGACAGGTTGGTATAGGGTTTTATTTCGAGTTTTCCTTCTCTTGCATAGATGTTATATGCGTATTATATACTTTAGTCGTCTTTTACGTCATCTATGGGCGAGATAGGGAGTGGTGAATTATATTATTACTCCGTCACCACACGGAACACAGAGGCATTATATTAAATATTGATTCAGAGTATTTTTTTTAATTAATTTTTCTTTTTAATTAATAACAATTTCCAAGAATCCATGAAGGACCTTGGCACAATGCTCAATGATCTCAGCAGGGTATCCCAACTAGTGGGTTTACGAATGAACATGGACAAGACGAAAGTCATGTCAAATGCCCATGTCATTCCTGTACTGGTCCTAGTTGGCAATGCGATTCTTGAAGTTGTCGATCACTATGTTTACCTAGGACAAACAGTCCAGTTAGGTAGATCCAATTTCGAGAAAGAGATCAGCCGACGAATCCAACTCGGTTGGGCAGCATTCGGGAAACTTAAGAGGATCTTCTCGTCCAACATACCTCAGTGTCTGAAAACACAGGTCTTTGACCAGTGTGTTGTACCAGTGATGACTTACGGCACGGAAACGTGGTCCTTAAATGTAGGCCTCATATCAAGGCTCAAAGTCGCTCAGCGTTCTATGGAGCGGGCTATGCTCGGGATTTCTCTGCGAGATAGAATCCGGAATACGGAAATCCGCAGAAGAACGGGTGTAATCGACATAGCACGAAGAATTAGCACGCTGAAGTGGCAATGGGCAGGCCACATCGCTCGACGAACCGACAACCGCTGGGGAAGAAAGGTTCTCGAGTGGCGACCACGTATCGGACGACGCAGTGTAGGACGCCCCCCCCCACTAGGTGGACCGATGACCTAGTGAAAGTAGCTGGGCGTCGTTGGATGCAGGCGGCACAGGACTGATCATTGTGGCGCAACATGAGGGAGGCCTACGTCCAGCAGTGGACGGCGATAGGCTGAAATGATGATGATGATGATGAATAACAATTTATCGATGAAAGTGTAACCACCATCTTAGTGAGGAATTACAAATCAAGTTCAATCTGACGCTATTTGAGGAGAGGGTACCCCGAAGGGTATTCCGTCGGGCCGACCACCGAGGGCAAGGAACTCGGTACAGGTGGTCGGCCCGACAACGAAGGCGACGAGCTACGGTGGGTTATGGGGCGGCGCGCCGCCTCTTCGTCACCCCGGACGGAGCCGGGCGACGAGTGAGCTGATCATAGCCCACCCAAAAAAAAAAATCTGATGCTATTTAATACAAAAGGTATTTATTTGAAATTATGAAAATTTTGACCATAATAGGCAACTGTAAAAATAACAATGTGATTAAAATCTCTAGTGTTAAATTAAAGAGTATTATGAAAACTTTTTAAGAACAACTGCATGATATAAGACATATCATCTTCAGAAATTTTATTTTAATTCTTACGAAGAAGTTCCTAAAATTATTATTTCTTATAAAATTTATAGAAAATTTTTGTACGTTGAATTTTTATATAGCTGGTTTAGGACCGGTAAAAGTGGCTGTAGAAATAAATACTATTACGATCATCATCCAAAATCTACCATTAAAATATTTCGAATTTCTATACATAGTTTGTCCGAATGGATGTCGAAAATTGATGTGTCGATCAGCTAACAAACAAATGATTAACTATCGAATCCACTTTCGATGGCATTTCGTAGTTGGTCCGCCAATACGGTTACGATACTTCTATAAATTTTAAAATTGAAATGAGACGCGTGGAAGAAAACTGTGAGTAAACACATGTAACTTCATTACAATGAAATTTTTCTTTATAAACAAAAACGTATTAATATAATTCTAAGTGTAAAATTAAACTTATTACAAAATAAAAGGCCTGTCTTGACAGTTCACGCCCAAGAAGTTTTTTATTTTTTACCGATCGAAATGTCCCGAAGGTGATTTCATTTTTCATTGATGGGTACCGCCCACTTTGCTAAGTGCTGTGCATAACGACTTTTTCAAATTGTTAACAGACTATTAATAATCGGTTAAAGAAAAAATTTAATCGTTTAAGATGTATTTTTTTAAGACGGATTCGCACTTGGTCAGTTTTAGTAATTTTAATACTAGTGTTTAGACCAATTAATTAGGTACTGAATTTAACCAGCTGTGTAGTGATCTTTACTGAAAATTATGAGCTTGAAACTCGAAGACGTAAATAATGACTCAGCCACCATCCTTGAGGCAGTCGCTACGCGGTATTATTTTGTTTGCCAAAATTGGTGTAAATTCCAGTTTTTATGTGCAAAAATGGTGGAGTTTTGTACATAACATCACGCACGCCACAATATAAAGCCGCCATTCTCTATTAAGAAAATGATGACATTGCTGAATGGAACTTGTGTCAAAATAACTAAAGGAGTCTAGACAAAATTTGTGGAAAATCTCGAAAAATAATTAAGGAAGACTATGACAGAGACGTCAATATTGACAATATAATTGAAAATGAAATAATTATATACACGAGTGGCGATAGCTCAACTGACAATTTTGGCTCATCATCTGAAGAAAATGATTGACTCAAGATTCACTTTTCTCGATTTTTTTTTGTGATTGAGTAAATATTATTGTAACAAAAATATTAAATGATAGAAGATTGATCTATAGTAACATTGTATCATTTTAAAATACCTACAATATCAAAGGTTAAGTTAAATTTTCAAATCAGAACTATTATTCAATGAACTTTACAATACATATTTAAATCGATCAAATACTGATGGAAACTTGAATCGATTTATCGTTAGTATCGAGTACCGAGTTGCATGGTTACATCACTAGTTACATCGCTAAGACAAATGTCAAAACGGGCCTTTTATTTTGTGATAGATATAGTGCATGAAATCGAAACAATCCGTGTGGTGACGGATTAAGAATACAATTCACCACTCCCTATCTTGCCCGTGGATATCATAAAAAACGTCTAAGGGATATAATATGCACATAACATTTGTGCAAGAGAAGGAAAACTCGAAATGAAACCCTATACCAATATGTCTGATCAGCACGGTATAGTAGGTTAAATTCCCTCCCCTTGTGGAGGAGGCCCAAGCCCAACAGTGGGACATATGTGAGCTGCGATAATGATGATGATAACAAAATTTTGCGACATATGGTGTGCGTGATGTCTTTCGTAAAGACGAGAATGCAAGTTACAATTATTTTTTTAAAGACTCTGCACTAAGGAAATAATTCTTGTATTGCGAGAGATTTCACGAAATATAACTAACAGAGACAAATTACATCCAGTCTCAGAACAACAATTTGTAGATCACACAAAATGTTGTACTGCGTGGGATTCGAACCACTGGCACTGTAGGTTGGTATCTTAACCATTACTCCATCTGTGCAGTCAATAGTATAATCATTTTGATTATGTATACCTATAGGATATTTCTAATTGTGGCCGCGTTCCGATCCGGTGGTAGTATATTAGTTTTGTTAGGTTTATATTAACAAATTGTAACAATAAACTTATTTTTTTCATATAGAATCATTTTCTTATTACACTGGCAATAAATTTGTACTAAAATGTGGGTCAAAATTTAATAAATTTAATAACTAATTTTCTGTATCGGGTAGATAATTGTAAATGTCTGTAATAACGATGACTTGTTGGACGTGAGACACCTTAGTCCGCCCGTGACCATGAATGCTGCAAAGTGTTCGAAACGTCGGGCAATCATAAATCAAATACAAACGCGATATAATCCGTAAAAGTAGTTTTATTTACAATATACCGAGCAAAGCTCGGTCAACCAGATATTATGAGCTGAAATGATGAAGAACGATGATAATGATTAGAAGTAAAAAAATAATATCGAATGTATTAGGTGTGAATTATTTAAGAAATTATTGACCAAAATTATTTCCATAAACTTCATAGATTGTTGGACAATACTTTTTAGCTAGCTTGGCATATAAAGTTGTATTCTTCACTCTATAGTTTGCGGTAAGATGATTCCAAACATGATAAGTATACGGGTCTCCTAATTTTAGGTTTTCAGACGAAAAATAATCCTTAGCGTTTTGCCAGCTTATCGGGTAAAATAATTTCGGACCATAAACTTCAAAACCTGTAAAAAAAAAATTAATAAATAATTTCACTATCATCTCAGTCCATATCCGTCCCACTGTTGGGCTCGGACCTCCTTCACTATGGGAGGGAAATAGACGTACGCCCACGCTGGGTAGACGTGTTGGTATAGGGTTCTACTTCGAGTTTTGCTTCTCTTGATGTTATTTGTTTATATCTGTTTGTTGACTTTTACGACACCCACGGGAAAATAGGGAATGATAAAATGGGAATGGTGGTGTATTTTTATTTCATCATCACACGGCCGTGATAGTTATAATATCGGTAAAGTTTAATACCTTTACAATTAGACGCAGACATTTTAGCAATTATTTTGGTTTTACACATTTTCTTCAATATTCTAGTCATAACACCGGGACCGTTGTGCGACCATAGATCTCCTCTGAAGTTGTTTTTGAAGTCACTGAAAATGTTATATTTATGATAAAATTTTTAACTGCACAAATGGGGTAGTGGTTAGTTTACTAAATTACCAATAATCGTAACTTTAATTCCCACGCTAATATATTTTTTGATCCACAAGTAATTAATTTATACCGAGCCTAAATATGACTTGTGTCCATCATCTGTATGATGCATCGGGCCCCATAACCCAATCTGTTTACTTGTTCCAATTAGAAAAACCTTTATATTCTTTGCCATTTATGTAATTTAGGGATTGTTGGCTGCTCTAGTAGTTAGCTCGTGACTGGGAATCATTCTATGGTACTAACCATTCATGGTATAGTTTAGTCATAATCTTCATTACACTGGAGCTAATACTTAATTTTAATGACATTTACATTATTTAACTGGAACTAATACTTAACTTTAATGTAAATGAATTTAGTTACACTATTTATAACTCAAGAACAGCTATACCGATTTGCCTGAAAAATAGCGGGGAAGTAGCTTAGAACCAGGAGACGGACATAGAATACTTTTTATCCCGTTCGACCGGGTTCCCGTGGGACGTGACATCAAACGTCAAAGAGAATACAAGTCACTAGGAAACGTGGTATATCAAAAACGCATCTGACATGTGCGACAATGACAAAGCGCAAATGACAGCTAGACCATATTTTTGGAAATTTAGAAAATATATTTACGAAAAAAATTATGGCGGTACGAAATTCGCCGGGTCAGCTAGTTTTATATAAAAGGAGTAAAATATGTGAATAATATTTTAAAAAATTACAAGTACGCAATGTTTCATTATCTCGGCTCATATACGTCTCACTGTTGGGCTCGAGCCTCCTCCACAATAGGAGGGAAATTTACCTTACTATATCATGCTGATCAGACAGGTTGATATAGGGTTTTATTTCGAGTTTGCCTTCTCTTACATAGATGTTACATGCGTATAATATCCCTTAGTCGTCTTTTACGATATCCACGGGCAAGATAGGGAGTTGTGAATTGTATTCTTACTCCGTCACCACACGGAAATGCTTAATACTATAAATTGGAATTTGAACTTATTTGTTGGTTTTTTACTGTCGTTGACTATTAAACTTGTCGCATTGACCATTTGATTACTCGAATGGTCGTCCAGAAATTTCGTATATACTCAAAGGTATAGAAAAAATTATAGGATATCTTTCATCGCAAATATATAAAAAATGACAAAACAATAAATTATTTTTCGAAACTTACTGTACAGCAGCCGTTGCAACTTGTCTTCCTAAATTGTCGTTTGAGAGACTTATAGCGCCAGCTGCAACAGTTTCTTTACTTTCACTGGCACCCCAATTTGATACTAAATTATCAAAACTTTTAGCCACAATGACATCCATGTCTAAATATATTCCGCTCCACTTATACAAAGTTAGAAATCTCTATGCATCTGAAATATGAATCATTTTCCAGTGTGAAGAATTGAATGCACCAGTACTAAACATATTCTCTAAAGGGGTGTTTTTAGCGTATTCAATTAAATCCAAGTGGGCGAAATTTATGTTCGGATACTTTTTCAAAGCGTGCAAAATTTTGCCTATGTCAAAGTTTTCTTCATGTAAATAATTGACAAATAACACGTTGACTTGCCAGCCGGGGTGAGCCTTCGCCGCTGATTCTACAGAACATGCCTGTCTACTATTCAGAACACCTTTCCCAAATGTTTCGTGGAAGTATATTGACTTTGCAGGTGGAATTGGATTATTATAATAATTTAAATATGTGAAAGATTGTGAAGTAGTAAAAAAGAATGTCAGGATATAAAATCCCAATGGCAGCCCAATAAGGAGAATAAGTCTATAATTTCTTCTTTCAATAACACTTTTTACTTGTCTCAAATACGAGTACATCAGAGTCATTTTAAAAACTCTTGCTTTTTGCGTGTCTACATTAGTCTACCGTTAAAACTTAAGTGTTGTAGTTTTTCAGGATATATAGGTATCAACCTTATCACCATTTTATATTGCAAATTAAATGGAATTCCATTGGTATTATTAGCAATTGTTGCGTTACTTCCTATTGCTATTATTTTTATTGCGTTTGTTTGTTCGACTATGCCATATCTTTTTCACTCAGTAGGGCTGAATGACCAATTTGGGAGCTTAAGCATGATAATTATTCAGCTGTGTATCGTAGTAGTTTTAGCTACTTTAATTTATGATACCTGAACCGGCAGGATCAAATTTTGGTAAAAGTCCCTAAAAGTTAATATTTTAAACTAGCTTTTGCCCGCGACTTCGTCCTCGTAGAAGTCATAATATGTGGCAGGGGCAATCACAGATAATTGTGTAGTGTGTTCAGGGTTCTACAGGCACAACGTGTTGCTCTTGATGGTAAGCTAGTGTAGAGAATCGTGATTGCCTGCATCAGCAAGCACCTTAGCGAGGTTGTCTCGATCAGACCAACTTTTTCTGGCACATTGTCATTAAGGCGCTCACTGGCGGAGAGGTGCCGTTGGCGGTGTATTTAGATGTCGTCAACTAATTTAATAATTTACCAATCTGGTATATCAGGCAGGCGCTGTTATCAAGTGATGCTTCTATACTTAGGCGGCTTATTCTAGGTTATTTGAATCGGTGCAGTGGCCGCTGCGTGAAGCGCGCAGAGGACTTTGTGCTAACGCCTATTTTATTCTGCTCCCAGCCATGGTAGTTCGTGCGGGTGATTGTATGGTATATTAGCTGAAACTGGACTTACTCCAGTTTGGACTCAATTTAAATAAGCGTTACCTTTGACCATACTTGGTATCGAAGTGGTGATTCAATGAGTCACGCTGCCGCTTAGAGTAGGTCTATTTAAAACAAATGATTTGCTTAAATAAATACTAACTGATCAATTTTAGATAATAATTTTTAAGCTTTATTCTAAATGTGGCTTGTGTCTTTAAACATTTTATATCTAGCGGAAGTTCATTCCACAGACGTACTACCGTGACTGTGAACGATTTCTCGGCGAATGATGTAAAATACAGCGGCATTTTCAGTTTCATGTTATCTGATGACCTCAAATTTCTATTATGCGTATTATGAAGATATTGAAAACGAGCTTTAAGATAGGAAGGAGTGGAAGAAATAAATAATACTCTGTATAATAGAGAGAGAATATGAGAGTTGCGACGAAGACATATAGGTAACCATTTGAGCTGCTGGCGAAACTGTGTAACACGTTGACGGTTGCACGCGAGACTGGTTCGATCAATGGCCCTGTACGATGCACCTGTGTGGGTTAGCTCTGACCACTTGTCTTAGAACTTATTTCTGGCATTCGAAGAAAGTCATGGTGCTTAGGGCTGCACACAGATACCGTACCATGTCGACCGGAGCAGCGTGGGCTTTGGCCGGAACCCTCCCCTGGGACTTAAATGTGGAAATACACGGAGCCCTCCCACAATTGTTTTTCCAGCTAAGATACAGCAGGCATACTTTGGAGATATGTTTTTTATTTAATAGTAGGGAATAGTAGGACCACACTGTTGACAGTTGTCTGTCTACAGCCACGGGCGGGTCCGTCCGGGGTATTACCATACTCTCACAAAAAATCTACGTCCGAGTAGTACCAATTTGTTACTGTGCTTCCTTCGGTGTGTGAGAGAACCGGCAGTCCAACTTTCTGAGGATGTTTGCGTCTGGTGGCTTTTAGTGATGTCTTTAATATCACCGAAATTTATTGCAGGCATTTACACTCCCTTAACTTTCTTCCCGGTAGGCAGCGGCCTAGCAAAGGTCCATGAGCGGCAGCAACACTTACCATCAGGTGTACTGTTCGTTCGTGTGCCACCGTATCAAATAAAAAAAATCACACTCCCTTTACTTTCTTCGTGGCTAGCAGCGGCTTAGCTGTGGCTCTGGTATTGCAAAGGTCCATGAACGGCAGGGACACTTACCATCATGTTTGCTCGTTTGCCACCATTTGCAATAAAAAAAAAGATCTGTGTACCCGGGGTAGAGCAGCGTCGTGAATTCATCGCAAGTATCGCTACCAAAGCTGCGGACCATCACTTAGATCATAGTCGATAGACCAAGAACTGCCGTATGACGTCGCCATTTTCTATTTCACAGTTATCTCGCGTAAGAACTCGGCAGAGCGAGTCAGGAAGAAAAACTTCAAAGCTGACTCGTTCCATTACTGTCGTGTCGGGTGATGTCTAGCCCGAGTGCTCGAGCTTTACTATCTTTACGTGATAGAATCACACTCTCGACATGGCTGGCAAAAGTTCATGAGCAGTATCACTTACCATAAGGTGTGCTGCTTGCTCGTATGACAACAATGACCGCGCGCAGGCGATACCACGACAACATAATTTGCTGCCTGGGGTCAAAAAAGGGTGTTTGAGTGACCCTGCACAGCCTTCCTTTGTAAGGTTCCATACCAAAAGGATAAAAATGGGACCTTATTACTAAGACTTTGCTGTCTGTCCGTCCGTCTATATCTCACCAGGTTGCATCTCAAGAACCGCGATAGCGAGACAGTTGAAATTTTTACAAATTATGTATTTCTGTTGCCGCTATAACAACAAACGCAATTTTTTTGCTCTTTTTTGCTCGATATCGGTAATGGTAGGTAGGGTAGGTAGGCACTTGAAATATTTACAAAATACTCAGTTATATTTTTAATAATAAATAATAATAAAATTAAAATAATAATAAATACGGAATATAAAATAAATATTTAACGGGGTTTCTTACACAAAAACGTGATTTTTTGCCTAATTTTGCTCGATATCAGGTAACAGATGAAGGTTCAAATATAAAATTTCTGTGTACCAACTGTTGTTTACCTAGTCAATGGTAGGGAACCCTTCGTGCGCGAGTCCCGCTCACACTTGGCCGATTTTTATTGGTTATTTTACAAATTACGAATTTCCCGTTACACCCTCCACTGAGAAACCTCACAAACATATAAGTGAAAGACATAAATTAGACTCAGTACCCTAACTTAGTCTACCCAGGAACAATTTGTCGATCACACAAAAAATTGTCCGGCGTTGGAATTGAACCCGTGACACTGGCATGGTAAGTTGTTATCTTAACCACTATGCTATCAGCCACTATGTGCAGTTAATTAATCATTGAGGTAGTATGAATTAATTACTTGTGTATTAGAGTGAAAAATATCAAAGCATTATTCATCCCCTATTTCACACCATTAAAAAGGATATATCCTCGGCGGGGTGGATTTTCAGAATAAATTTCGTTAATAATGAATCTTTTTATATTGATTTTCAATTAAGTAGGTTGTGTACTAAACTTTATAAGTTACTACAGTTTTTCGCCAATCCCACGGGAACTCTTTAATTTTCCGGGATTAAAAATATCCTAAATGTTGCCCGGGGATGTAAGGTACCACCAAGCAAAATTTTAATTAAATCGGTCCAATAACTTCGGAGATTAGCTCGTACAAACAGATAAACAGACAAACAGATAAACAGACAAACAGACAGAGAAACAAAAAAATTGAAAACAATCTGGCTCTATTTCACTTCTAACACCCACCTTACTCGGTTTTTAGCGTTTTTTTTTCAATGTACAGAATTTCGACCTCTGCAATTTTATTATATGTATATATAGATGAACAACTTAGTGCAATATTGTCATCATCATCATTTCGGCTCATACACGTCCCACTGTTAGGCACAAGCCTCCTTCACAATAGGAGGGAAATTGTTCTTACTATACCATGCTGATTACATAGGTTGGTATAGGATTTAACTTCGAGTTTTCCTTCTCTTGCATAGTTCTTATATGCGTATGATATCCCTTAGCTGTCTTTTACGACATCCATGGACAAGATAGGGAGTGATGAACTGTATTCTTACTCCATCACCACATAGAAATAGTGCAATATGCTTACCATAAAATATAATAAAATAGGTAGGGATATATGATGAGAGAGAATGAAAGTTATGTTTTAAGGCAAGTGTAAAATATAAATATGAAAGACTAGGAGCAAGGCAAGATCGAAAAAAAGATAGATGGATTGCATGAAACAGAACATGTATAAAAAGGGAGTGAACGCATAGATGATAGGGTTGTGTAGAAAATTAAATTCTAGAGATAACAGAGTAGCCTAAATACTGAGTTTTCGTACTCTGATTGTCTCGGGTTCGATCTGATTAAAGGTAACTTACTTTATACCTCAAGTTAAGTCATCATCATCTTGCTCTTATCCCAATTACTTGGGGTCGACGCAATATGTCATCTGTTTTGACATATTGCAAAAAGTTTCGGCAGTGACTTTTATGACCGGCCGCCTGCCTGACGTCAACCCTCCTTGGGAATGTAATCGTTGACCCAAATGGTACCAGATGGAGTTGGTCCGGGTCAATCTAGGGCTCTTAGTCGTCTTTTACGACATCCACGAGCAAAGCAAGGGTTGGTAGTATTCGAAGCCGCTACCACACAGCAGATATATATATATATATATATATACAGATTATACCTCAAGTTAAGTAAAAGCTTTTAATAGTAATAATAAGTGACAACTTGGGTGATTGTTTTTTTATTGTTGCCGCACATGGACTTTTACAATATAGGGACATAGCTAGCTGGGTATTTACCGTGGATAAAGTGCTCTTCTTAAACCTCGTCGAAACAGAGCAGTAAGTAGCTTATTCCAGATTCTGCACGTACATGGGAGAAAAGGATCGCTGGAAATATACATTTGAAGACCATAACTTTGCCAGATGAAATTGATGAGCTCTGCTTCAGCGTTGAGTAGTACAGTGCTAAAAAGGTGAGAATGGTACTGGTACGGTGGTACTGGACCTGGTATACAGACTCCTCTCTATAAAAGAACCGGTTGAATGCAGAGTTTAAAGTAGTACAAAGTCTAGAGTATAAAGTCTTTCCGACGCCAGCAACCAGTTTGCCCGTGAGATTGGAATCACCGACGCGCGACGCTTCGAAGAGCAGCACCACATTTCCGCGTGGAAATTTGACTCTGTACTCTATATGTCCCCCAAATTGCACTCTGCTCGATGTTTCGACGCTAAGGATACCAATATTCTCAAAAATTTTAAGTTACTCCTTGGAATTGAGGCGCCCTGACGAACAGCTCCGTCATTACAGTAAACTCGTGTCTTTCTGGGATTAAATTGGACTAAGTTCCATTCACTCCATTCTGAGGCCGGTCCCAGAGAGTGCTCGACTTCCGACATAAATAGAGTCTTCCTTTACTGCAACATAATCCGAGGGACATTCTGATGCTTGGTATATCGCTCGTCATCGGCATAGCAGTACATAGATAACATCTCGTTGATATGCAGTAAAAACAATGTCGGGAAGAGCACCGAGATTTCAGAGCAGAAGTTATTCACGACGAATTTTATACACCGAACATTCAAAAAACTGGCGGTCTAATTATAGAGTGCCTCGGAGATTCTGTGTGGTAGTGGCTGCAACAAAAGTGTAGCAGTCACTGTAACGCTTTAGCGATATCTAGGCTGAAAGCTAGCCCCTCACCCTTGTCCTCCAATGCCTCTGCTTAACGGTACTTGAGGTACACAAGAAGATTACGAGGTGACTATGAACAAAGCCATATTGGAAATCACTGATCAACCGGTGATCCTCGAGATACTGCAGAAGGTGGCAGTTTATAATTAATATCCATTATCTTAGAAAGTAACGATGTCATCACAATTGACCTGTAATTCGATAGGTCCGACGGGTGTGCCCATTTAGGAATTGGATCGACATGGGCTATTTTGTACAAAGATGTAACTCTATTAGAGTCGTAGAAAAGTCGGTATAGGCACATAAGGACAGGGGTCGAGTTAGGATGCGTTTTTAGGTTCACTGCAGGGATGCCATCTGGCCTATTCGACCTATGGATGTATAAAGGTCGCAGCTCCCGCCTGACGCTCATTGCGTGAAGAGCTTCATACCGCCCGATGGTAGGTAGTGTGGCAGTTTTCGCGTATAAAACCGAAATGTAGGCAAAGAATTAATGTAGAAGATCAGCCTACTTCTTTTCAATTCCTTATTTGCTTAAAAAAAGAGCACACAATGGTCTTAAGAGTATTGTCAAATTTAAATCGCCTATTTGGCCATTAGACAATAGCATCTAAATATAAAGCTTTAAAAACTAGTTGAAACTACGAGTATGTACTCGTAGTTTCATTCCATACTACATTTTATACGTCAATAATTGCTCAACTGAAGAGAAGGCTTTTTCTAAGAGTCCATTGTGGTGTAGGAAGCAGACTGTCACCGTGTTTCTGTAGTGGTGGTAGATCAAACTAGTAGTTTTCAAAGTTTCCTGGCCGTCCAGGCCTTGATGAGTGACCGGAATTCACGACACATATTGCTATTATACTGGAGAATTTAAATCAAGGCTACAGCTTACGAAGAGAGAGTTATACTGATTATGCGGTATTCCATCAGTCCATCCATCCATCAGCCTAAAGACGTCCACTGCTGGACATAGGCTTCCCCACGAGACTGTCACTCGGAACGGTCCTACGCCACTTGCATCCAACGGTTCCTTGCGACTATGAGAATATCGTTGTGTCCACCTAGTGGGGGTCGTCCTACGCTGCGTCGTCCGATTCGTGGTCGTCACTCAAGAACTTTTCTTCCCCAACGGTTTTCGGTTCGACGAGCGCTATCCGGCATTGCCGTAGGTTTATTGTCCTAACCACTACATTTGGCTAGAAAGTCTCTTGTAGATCATCGCTGCCCGCTATTTCATTATTTTTAAAACCTCCACGAGGAAGTAAAGTTTGGCGACTTGCTTTTGAAATCCTTCATCACACAGGACTGCAAGTAAGCTCATGATGAATACTGCATGAATACTGTAAAATGTTCGAAACGTTGGGCAATCAAAAATCAAATACAAATGTGATAAAATCCGTAAAGTAGTTTTGTTTATAATGTATATTCGCGAAAACAACAGAAATTTTCGTCGTAGAAAGTTATCTTCTTTCCTTATTTTGTGGACCACCTTTCGCTAAATTATAATCAGGCAAAAATGTTGATAACGTGCTATCTGTCACTGATGATAATCGTTTTAACTAGCTACTACAGGTGGTTATGACTACTAAAACAGATTTGTAAGTATATATGTCCCCAAATTTCACCTGCGGCCAATGCGGCTCTACCTCAATTGATAGCGGAATAGTAGAATACTCATTCTCCGCCGAGCAGCATAAGGTACGTACATATTTATATAATCTAAAACAAATTCTAATCGCAGATTAATTAAAAATATGATTATATTTTTGTAAAATGAATATATTTTTATCAGTGTTAGTAATTTTTGTATAGTGATTAATTAAAATATACAAATACGTATTTAAGGGGTTATCATAGTAACCTCCTTGAATATAATGTTATTTATTTACTAATGAATTTTTATAACGATAACGTTTTGTTAAAGACCTATTAACATTGATAATCGTTTACTTATTATTTTAATAAATACTAATGAACACGGAAACTTAAGAGGAAACTCCGTTCGGGAAACTTAAGAGGATCTTCTCGTCTAACATACCTCAGTGTCTGAAAACACAGGTCTACGACTAGTGTGTGTTACCAGTGATGACTTACGTGGTCACTAAATGTAGGCCTCATAACCAAGCTCAAAGTCGCTCAGCGTGCTAGGAGCGGGCTATGCTCGGGATTTCTCTGCGAGATAGAATCCGTAATACGGAAATCCGCAGAAGAACGGGTGTAACCGACATAGCACGATGAATTAGCACGCTGAAGTGACATTGCTCGACAAACCGACAACCGCTGGGTAAGAAAGGTTCTCGAGCGGCGCCCACGTATCGGACGACGCAGTGTAGGACGCCCCTCAACTAGGTGGCCTGATGACCTGGTGAAAGTTGCTGAGCGTTATTGGATGCAGGCGGCACGGAACGCACTTTGTGGCGTAACATGAGGGAGTCATCCATCCAGCAGCGGTGATAGGCTGAAATGATGAATGAACATTCTCAGACTAACAAAAGTAGGTAAATTTTCCTCTCATTGTGTTAGAAACCTGCGTCAAACAGTGAGACTCACATAGGCGAAAGAAGAAAAATAAATAACATAGTTTAATCTTAATATATCATAGGGAGCATCGCCTCAAACAATTACTGTAAATAAAAACCTTGTTGTTTGTAATTAATAAAGGCTTTGTCAAAACAAAGCCTATCCAATGTACAAGTGGACGAAAACAGTTTTATCTCGCCCATAAGACCGCTAGAAGGACATTTCATGAAATAAAGGGGGGGCAATAATGAGCGTACTAAATAAGCTATTCATAAAGTGGTTTAGCGGATAAGACATCTTATTGTCGTTGGAAATATATCAAATATACATAGTTCTTTGTTAAGTTTATTCTAACCTAAATATATAATATAAATATATCAATATCTGGTTGACCGAGCTCGCTCGGAATATTTTTGTCGAATTTATTTAGATATATATTAATAAAAAATAAATAATGAAAATTATATAAACAATTACAAAAAGAGAATAATAATAATAACACCGAGATTCGAACCGACGCTGTTTGAATGCCACAAAACCCAAAATTAAAACCGGCCGTCTCCCCAACTGCGCTATCGTAACTCATAACGTTGACAACGAAATTTTAATTCATATTATTTTAAAATTTAATGTCATTATATTGTTTTACTAAAAACACGGACAAAACAACATTTTCTTTTCAACCTTTCCATCTCTTGTGGGTGTTTTAAGGGGGCATCGAGCTTTTCTCGGTAATCGACTTTAGGTATTTTATGCGTTTTATGTATGTGTGCGTGAGGAGCACCGACAAGATCGGACTACTGGAGCCGTACGCCGATCAACTAGCGAGATGCTGCTGATATTTACAAAATGTAAAACACAAGCGTTTTAAAATACTTTTATCGAAGCTATTTACAGTTTTTCTTTTATATTTTCGTATTTTCTTGATACGTTTATAAAATAGTGAAAGCGAGCGATACAACCTCCCCCTGTATTGTATATTGTAAAAGCAGCATTAAAGCGGATAGGGTGGAAGCGTAGCGGCTCTAACTAAGGTGGACGAAGCGCGGATGAATTTAGGTATTTCCTTCATATTGTTAAAATCAATGTACATTTTAAAAATGTAAAATTTATAAGTTATAGGAAGATTGGAGTTTTATTAATTTTCAAAATTTTATAAACTTTTGTGAAGTATTTACGCCGTATTATGGGTTTACTTTTTCATTTAGCTTTGGATTTCTTTTCCTATCGAGAAAATTATAAGTGATCGTGTTTTTAAAATGTATAATTTATAGAGTCAATCCTTAAATATCTTATATAAGAATTACACAACTAAAGCGTTGGAAATAAGGATACAGTAAGGGATCAAACGAACGCGTTTTTTTGTGATTTCCTCAGTGCCCCCTTGAAAGAGGACTAAGAGCCTTTCATCAACGTGGCCCAACTTCATCTGATGCCATCTCATTAACAATTACATTCCCAAGAAGGGTTGACGTCAGACAGGCTAATAAAACGAATGACAAAACTTTTGCAATATCTTTACATTTACTTAATACTAGCAACCCGCCCTCGCTTCGCTTCGGTTTCAGTCGTCTTCCCTGCGTAGTTCCCGTTCCCGTGGGAATACCGGGATAAAATATAGACTAGTTTACGCCCTGATATTATAGCTTTCCATTGGTGAAAGAATTTTTGAAATCGGTCCAGCCGTTTTGAAGATTACCTGGAACAAACAGACAGACAGACAGACAAAAATTTTTTAATTGCTATTTTAGGCATAGGTGTCGTGCAAATAACCGTGTGAGCATGAAAAAAGCCTATTATTTTGACATTACAAACAGACACTCCAATTTTATTTATTGGTATAGATATTATAGAAATATAATGAAAAAGTACCGTGGCTGGACCAAATCCCGCAAGCGGCAACTGATCATGAGTTAACCACTAGAACAGCCATCACTCTTCTCAACCATAATGGAGAAAAGGGAGAAAATAATATCATTAAAATTTAAAACACCTTTAAGTTAGAACTCTATAATCAATTCAAGTCGTAGTTTCAAACTTTTTAAATATTTAATTTTGTTAAACAGTGGTTCAGTCTTGTGTAATAAATGGTACCAAAGTTTTGTGAAAAGTTGGATTTATTCACTCAACGGCGTCGTCGCATTTCGTCATGGGAATTTTATAAAAGCTACATTGGGAATCGAGAGACCATTTTCGGGTTTTAAATTGTTTGTTACAGATGAACAAAAAATATCTGATAAGTTTACACTTTTTATTTGTTTTAAAACTATTACCCTAGTACAAGTTACAAACAATAGATATCGAAATTAGTGGGAGTCGAAATCGCGCACGAAAGGTTTCGTAGCATATATTAATAATAATAATAATTAATAATTAACGCCATTTTTTGCCTATTTATAAAAAACTAGCAACCCGCCCTCGCTTCGCTTCGGTTTCAGTCGCCTTACCTGCGTAGTTCCCGTTCCCGTGGGAATACCGGGATAAAATATAGCCTATGTTACTCCCTGATATTATAGCTTTCCATTTGTGAAAGAATTTTTGAAATCGGTTCGGTGGTTAAGCGTGAAAGCGTTACAAACAAACAAACAAACAAATAAACAAACAAACAAACATCCTTACTTTCGCATTTATAATATTAGTATGGATAGACAAAAAAATGGCGTTTTTGTATGGGAGCAATTAAATATTTATTTTATTTATACTTTTATTATTTATTATTAAAGTAAAAATAAAAATAAATATTAAATATTTTGTGAATTATAAGTCAACCTATTGACGTCCACTGTTCGATAAACGCTTGCTCAAGAGATCACCATGGACACATACGGTAGGCCGGTGAGCAAAACTTTGCAGCTCCCTTTCCTGGTTTTCACGACGCCCATATAAAATAAAGACGTATGTATTATTGTCCTGTTACCACGTTTCTCATTTAATAGAATTTATTTTACTGTCTGCAGTATCAATATCAAGCATTTTAGTTAGCTAAGTTAATACAGGAACTTTAAACAAAATCTTCATAATTCGGACACTGGTTTAATCAACATGGGTTGAAGATCGCTAACTAGTTGTTGACATAAATTGTTATAGTTCTTTGCCGAGTGAGTTAGCGAGACTTGTTAGTGACGTCACGAGATTTACTTATACAGTTTGCAACTGTTTGAGGTTTTAGAAATTCCAGAGTATGGTAAAATTGTTTATAGAATTTTCTAGAGTTTTGTTGAATTATTGTAGTTTGTGCATTCAAGTGGTGACGGAGTAAGAATACAGTTCACCACCCTATTTATTTTATTATTTGGGGATGGGCCATGGTCGGCGTACCCGCTGCCCGGCTCCGTCTGGGGCGACAGAGGAGCGGCGCGCGGCTCCATGACCGACCCATAGCATGTCGCCTCCGTCGTTGGGACGACCAATGGTGCCGAGTTTCTTATCGTCAGTGGTCGGCCCGAAGGAATACCCCCGCGAGATACCCTCTCCTCTCGACGTCCCCCTTCGGATCGTCGGTCGTCGTAGCGCGATCAGCCTCTCTGCGGGTGACGGACTAATCGCCGGTCCCGTCAGTTCACCACCCTACCAGTAGGTGTCGTACAAGACGTCTTATGTGCAGATAATATCTATGTAGGCTAAGAAAAACTCGACATAAACCCTATGCCAACACATCTGACCAACGTGGTACAGTAAATCAATCCTTCCATAGTGGAGGAGGCCTGAGCCTAACAGTTGGACTTAAATGATGACAATGGATGATATGGATTCATTATTTTGCATTTATTATCAACATCCTGCTCTTGTTCCCATTTTTTGCGGTCAACAGAATGTTCTCCCCGTCCATACTACCCTATCAGACATTATCAGTGTGATCACGGTAGCTATGTAGGGCGGGTCGCTCCCTTCCCTCTAATTTGATTGAGGAGAGTGATGGCTGCTCCAGTAGTTAACTCGTGATCGGGTGCTGCTTGTGGGATCTGGTCCAGCCATATTTTCTTCCTTTCTTTATGCTTCAATTTTTTTTTTTTGTTTCTTGTATTAAATCTTAAAAATTTATACATATATACAATTTCGAAGGGCATCACACTGGAGCTAATACCATATATGTTGTACGAAGCATAATATTATGTATATTTAAAGGATTAAGAAAAAAAATGACTGCCCGCTGAGTTTCTTGCCGGATCTTCTCAGTTTGTGGCCGCGTTCCGATCCGGTGGTAGATTATTGTATTGTATTCAAACGTGTAATTTGACAATATGTAACTGCCCTTAAGGGGCCTATGCGGAATAAATGATTTGATTTGATCACTCCCTGTCTATGAATGCCATGTCTCATGCAGTCCTTCCATATTTTCTTTGGTCTGCCCGACCGAGACGGAGAACTAATCTGAAAATAAAGTCTATTAACATGTTTTCAGTGTGGGGCCGGAGTAACAATAGAATTCACCCACCTTGCCAGTGGGTGTCGTAAAAGCCGACTAAGAGATATAATATGCATATAATATCTATGCAAAAGAAGAAAACTAGAAAGGAGGAAACAAAACTCTATGCCAACACGTTTGGAGTGTGCGGCGTGGGAGGGGGAGCGCCATGAACTCGTCGCGATTATCGGTGCCGACTTGGCGCTGCCGACCATCGCTAGGGAGATGCTCGTCAGCGTCAGGAACTGGGAAGCGGTCGCCGCCTTCTGTGAGGCCGTTATCTCACGGAAGGAGGCAGCGGATCGTGTGCGAGTAGAGCTCCTATTCGGCGACACGTTCCGCCGCCGGCGACTCGAGCGGCGCAGGCGCGAGTATCTGCGCCTAATGCCGCCTTAGCCGAGGCCGCGGGTGATCGGACCGCAGAATTGTCCGTCACCCGCAGAGAGGCTGACCGCGCGATGGCGACCGACGTCCCAGTACGTCGAGAGGTGAGGGTACCCGAAAGGGTATTCCGTCGGGCCGACCACTGATGACAAGTCACATCTGCTCCGGTGGTCGGCCCAACAACGAGGTGACGTGGGTACGAGTGGGTTATGGGCCCGCGCGCCGTCCTTTCATCGTCCCGGACGGACTGGACTGCGCGTGCGCTTACCATAGCCTACACATTAAAAAAAAAAAATGCCAACACGTTAGGTGAGCGCCGTATAGTAGGTCAATTTTCCTCCTATAATTTTGGGCAAGTCCATCAAGTGTATGGGCTGAGATGTTGATGTTGAATATGTTTTCATACATTCATTCATTTTAGCTCATGTAAATCCCACTGTTGGGCTCGAACTTCTTCCGAAATAGTAGAAAAATTAACTGCTATAATACGCTGGTCAGACGGATTGGTATGGGGTTTTATATCGAATTTTCTTTTTCTTGTGTATATCTTATTTTCATGTTTTATCCCTAAGTCTTACACGACTCCAAGGGGAAGAAGGTGATGAATTGTCCGGTGAGTAGTTACTCCGTCATCACCATCATAATTTCGGCCCCATGTTACGCCACAGAGCGAGATCCGGTGTCTAACGACACCCACTACACCCAGCAATGCCAACGACAGGTCGTTGGTGCACCCTTTGTCCTACACTAGGTCCTTCGATACGTGGTCGCCACTCGAGAATCTTTCTTCCCCAGCAGTTGTTAATGCGTTGAGCGATGTGGCCTGCCCATTGCCACGCCAGCGTGCTAATTCTTCATCCTATGTCAGTTACACCCATTCTTCTGCGGATTGCAGTATTTCGAATTATATCTCGCAGATAAATCCCGAGCATAGCTCCCTCCATAGCACGCTGAGTGACTTTGAGTTTGGTTAAGAGGCCTATATCCTATCCCTTCCGTTATAATATGGAAAAGAAATTATCATGCACTTCGTAAATAGTACACAGATTTACGAGAACTTATTCTTCGTTTTGTACAACATCTCCCTATTCATTTAATGGAAATGATGGATTAATTATAAAAAGATCACCTTATTCGTCACTAAATGGTCAAATTTCAGTGAATATGTCAGTATCTTGTATCGTTAAAACTTAACATATGTAATATCGTAAAACCGTCTTCAAAGCAATAAAATATTTAGTACTTTTTTATTATATTTCTATGTGGCTTTCCGTTGTAAATACTAGGAAAAATTTATGCGAAGTTAAAATATTTTGATGTGTTATTATTGTAGTTAAAACTATTATTACGGATTATATCGCTTTTGTATTTGATTTTTTTGATTTGACGACGTTTCGAATATTTTTAGCTTTCATAGGCACGTTCTGATCCGGTGATAGTATACTAAATTTCTTAGGTTTAAATTAATAAATTGTCATAATATAATAAATACTATAAATTTTATGTTTAATAATTGCTGACCAAAAACAATATATTTTTTTATATATAATCATTTTCCTTCTGTACTGGCAATGGATCTGTATAAAAATGTGATTTAATCACTAATTTTCTAAAGGGGCTACAAATCTCTTTAATTGTTGGACACAATATACTTCCTCCCGTGACTATGAACGCTGAACACTGTTCGTAACGTCGAGAAATCTAAAACTAAATACAAATGCGATAAAAGCCGTAAAAATAGTTTTATTTCTAATATGTAATAGTCGCTTAAACATCAGAGAGTGAAGGTAGACAGATAACTATTGACAGATAACTGTTGACAGATCATTACATCCTTTAGGAGTTCATTATCTGGCATTACAAGCGGAACCTCATATTAGATAGTCTGCAGGTCACATCTGAGGTAGTATCCTTGTAGCAACTATAGGAAATTTCCGTGCGTTCAGGCGTTTTTGTACTATCTACTATTGCAACCAATAATAAAGCTCATAGGCTTTGTTAAATCCGCGGAGCTGTACTGTTGCATTTCACCTAGTTGTAAATCCTCTCATGTACCGGCTTATTAGCCAATTTTGCTTCATATCTCTCGCTTTGCATAGGAGGGAAGTGGAATTGTTTCAACTCCTTCTGTTTTTTTCTTTTCTTATTCAGTTGCGAATCACAAGAAAATTAAAAGCGTTCCCCGGGATTGCCTGAGGGTGAAACCTCAGTGTTTTATACGGAGACCATTGTGGATATAGGCTTACAGGAGTAACAGCGGTGGGAATGGGTGTTAGGATAATTTTCAATAAATAATTAATAACTAAATTATGACATAAGCGAAGCTGTGGACAAAACGTTAGTTAACAGAAACAACAATTTATAACAGCAATATTTTATGTAAAAAAAGCATTTTGTCTCTCTTTCTGAAATATAAATAAGTATATATTTACGTTTAACTAAAGGGCCCGCCATGTTAACCTAAATGTTTTTCGTTTATCCCTTTTATGATACGTTTTACGGATAATTAATTTTTATGTATAGACTTGCCAATCAATTACGCAACCATTGACCTTTTTACCAGTCACTGTGAGAAAAAGGTTATATATTTTACGCCAGGAAAATTGCCGAGTACATACTATATTCTAAAAGTTAGCTTACAGGTTTGTCTTATAAGTTTAATGCTTAATAAGGCAAAGAATATTGTCTTTCATTAGTTTTTCTTTTATAATAAAGGTAACACTCTGGACTATGGCAACAATCCTTATGTTGCTTTTTTACGTTGCTTACTTTAAAAAATATATAATTAACGGACATAAATTACATCTAGACTATGAACAATTTATAGAAGGAATAAAGAGTTCTTCTGTGTGAGATTCGAATGCACGACATTGGCACGGTTGGTCGATATCTTAACCACTACGTTATCTGTGCAGTCTGTACCTCTGTGCAGTGCTCAATAGAGTTAGATTTTAAAAAGAATGGATTGAATAAGACACACAGCTAAGCTTGAGGCTCTTCGAAAGGAGGAAAATTAACTGCTATAATTTCCACATTGAAGCATAACATTATGCTAGTACTTTCTGTTTCTTGCCTTTGTCTGCAACATGTGTTCTGACCTATTCTTGTTGTTATTCAAACATCTTTCAATAAAATGTCATTACTGAGGGTAAAAAGAAATCCATAATTTATATGAACAGAAGAGTAGCTGCAGGCGTAGTTATTATAATATCATCATTTCATCATTTCTGCCCATATATGTCCCACTGTTGGGCGCGACCTTTCTCCACAGTGGGAGGGAAATTTACCTACAATACGCTGCTATATGCTGGTCAAACGTATTGGTATAGGGCTTAAGTTCAAGATTTCCTTCCTTGCATAGGTATTATATGCATATTAATCCCTTAGTCGTCTTTTAGGACACCTACGTGTAAAAGAGGGGGTAGGGAATTTATTCCGTCACCACACAGATAAAAAACTGATAATTATAATATTAAGAGTATGAAAAAAATTAATGGAAATTGAGAGCATCTAATCTAATATATACATTTATTTGGAAAACACTATGTCCCATGAAACAAAGGCAATCCATTAAAAAATTGCTTAAGCCTTTTCAACTTTGCAATTATTGCATTCCCAAAACGTTTGAAAACCATTAGGAACTCAGTCGTGCAAACAATTACTTTGAAAGTCTTCGAGTTTATTTTACTAAAAGCGTTTTCGCATACCATTCTCATTACTGGTGGCAAAGAGTTTGCCAGTTAAAATAGTAGATTGGAAAGAAATGTTTGGCATTTAGAAATCTTAGAGCGCACTGTAAGCTCAAGGAAAAAGTAACAAATAATAAAAGATTTATTTCTTTTTCTATTAAAGTTTTACTTTTTATTTGCGAAATGTCAGACAGCACGATGTGCTGAATCTGTTTTACAAAAATCAGTGCCTATTGAAGTGAGTGTATACATAATAATACGTACATTACAATTATAATTGTTAAGTAGGGATGTGAAAAAAATCGATTAATAATCGATTTTTACAATCGATTATCAAAATAATAAAAATCGATTATTAATCGATTTTTTATTATTCAAAATTGCATCGAAATTAATCGATTATTCACTGCCAGATTTCCTAAAAAAAGGTCATCACGATTGTTTCATACTATATTAATAAATAAAGCTCACATTTCCTAAAAAAAAAGGTCATCATAATCCTATTGGGAGAAAAATCGATTATTTTATTATAGTCGATTATTTATTTTTAATTAATCGATTATTTTATAATCGATTTACTTTAAAGAACAAAAAATTGATTATTTTCCCTCCAAGAGACATCCCTATTGTTAAGCGTTACTTTGGCGGGAACGTGAAAGCGTCATATTATGCCTTGTATTATATACAATATTTTACTCTTTCAACATCAACATCGCAGATCGTATACGTCCCACTGCTGGACTTAAGCCTCCTTCACAATGGGAGGGAAATTAACTTACTCTGTCATGCTGGTCAGAAGGGTTGGTATAGGGTTTTATTTCGACTTTAAAAATGTTACCACAAGTTGTTACAAGTCATAAATACAAGAAATCAATGTATTTTCTTTTTGTAGGCTTCGTGTAAACCGGTTAAGGTAAGTAGGAAGGTAGTAGCATTCTCCTCAACAATTCACAATACCAACAACCAACGAACGAACCAAGGGTGGGCTTTGGCATTATCTAACTTTCAAGAATATTTCTACATCCTTTACGTTGATAAGCTTTTATATGTTAGATGTACTAATTTCCTGTGTGACGGGAGAAAATTATAACTGTCGCCACCCCTCGCTCGCCAAGCCTGGCGACTATGTGCTGTATATATATATATATATATATATACATTCTGCTCTTCCCCGTTCGGCGTTCAAAATTATAATTCCACAAAAGTTAGATTCAGTATAATTACGGGCACTTTTTTCAAAAATCCTTTTCATTATATACACTGTAATTTTTATTATAGTACACAATTGTCACAAGGAAAATTTAAATTCTTTTTCAGCAAATGAATTAAATTCAACGGCAAACAAAATTATTAATTTATTTATATTTAAGGCCTTTTGAGCTTGGAATAGTCGTTAAATATTTGAACAGTTCACAATATGATAGAGGCGGCTTTGATCTTGAACACCGCGGTCAGGCGTTTGACGTTTAATTAATCACGATTTTGGTTTACAAATGCCGTTTTATATTTAAAAGCATTAAATTAAAGGTTTCAGGAAATAATCAACTTAATTACTATTTTTATTTGATCCTTAATATTTATTTTATATCGTTTGAAAATGTCTTAATTACTACGTTTATTTGATTTTTAAGATGTATTTGTATATATTTAAAAAATTAGACGTAAAATGGAATTATTCTTAGGTTATTGTTTAAAAAAACTATAAATTGTCACCCGTTGTAATGCATGGGCCCATCGTGATGCTGGAAAACCCTATATTAACCAGTTTGACTAGCATCAACTCCAGCTATGTGATTAACACTCCGTGTGCTGACGGAGAACGAATACAATTCATCGCCGCCTTTCTTGCCCGTGGGTGTCATAAAAGATGATCAAGGGATAAAACATGCACACAACATCCGGATCATGAGACGGAAATCTCGAAATAAAACTCTATATCAATACTTCTCACCAGGGTGGTAGAGTAGCAATTCCCCTGCTTTCTCGGAAGAGGCTCAAACCCAGCAATAGGACGTATATAGTGCGGACCAATAGCGGGCAAGTCTCCACAAGGAGACTGGGCAGAGCAGAAGAAGTAGCCTGAAGGGAAGTCAACCGGCAGTGGAGGGAAGACTTGGAGTCCCCCGTAGCATGGCGGGGGACTGTGGAGGCGGTTACGCCGCATCTCCACCGCTGGATCACGAGGAGGCATGACAACTTAATCTTTAGGATGGTGCAGGTGCTTACCAGACACGGGGTCTTCGCTAAGTACCTGCATAAAATTGGAAGAGAAGGGGCTTCAGGATGCTATGAGTGTGGCGCAGCAAACGACGATTCGCGCGACACATTGGAAGTTTGCCCCGCCTGGGGGCTCCAGCGTCACGTACTGTCGATGGAATTCGGAATAGATCTGTTTTGCCGATGCCGATCTCACAGATGCTCGACAGCGACAGGTGCTGGTCGTCGATGACCTCATTTTGTGAGGCCGTTATTACAAGGAAGCGAGAACGCGAGGCGCTTGCCTCCGCTGACTCACTTCGCCGGCGGTGACCCGAGAGGAGGAGGCGCCAATATGCGCAACTCCTTCCACAACCTTGAATGATGATGGGACGTGAGACGGCCATGCGTTGGGGTGTCGGAGATTAAGTGTCATCAGACGATCTCTCCGACTCCCCGTAAAGGAGTGCGTGGAAGGGGCCGCTGTGGTTTTAGTGGGTTCCGGTCACGCAGAAACCGGTGAGTCCCACACACCCCCTCCGTCTGTCACCGGCGGGGGATAGAACGTGCGAAATGCATTTCCACAGCGTGAACAAAAGAAAACAGTGTGATGTAAATAAGTTGTGATGATGATGATTATGATTAATATAGATCGGAGGTGAAGAAATATACACAGTGTAATATTTATTCTTGGACTCTGAATAATATTTAATCTTTAAGTCTTGCTGCCGACGATTTACTTTGAAAAGAGAACTTTAACAAACAAACTTTAGCAATTCCAACATTAACTCAATGAATCCGGATATTAGAAAGCCAATAAGTGTCTATTGAAAAAGGAAGGAATATCTGCCAATAAAGAAATACTATCTTTATTAATTCGTTTCACGACTCTACATTCACTAATCCTGTAAGCTTGAGGGAGTATTTACGGACTACGAATCCTCAACTCTCTTATTTAGGATCGCTTTTTTACTATTAATATGCTAAATATAATATGATTATAATTAATTAGCTTCTGCTTGCGACTTCGTTCACATAATATAGATACTTTGGACTCTAGCTAACTTTAATCTAAGGCTTTGTTTACGAAGAAGGTGAAAATATTTTTTAATAATACGATTCTGTCACACATGATTTTTGCGAAAATTTTGCCGTTTTTGCAATGGAAGCTCTCAAAAGGAAAAATCACGATTTTGGAACATTCTTCGTCTTAGCGTGATGATATATAGCCTATAGCCTTCCTCGATAAATGGGCTATCTAACACTGAAAGAATTTTTCAAATAGGACAAGTAGTGCCTGAGATTAGAGCGGTCAAACAAACAAACTCTGCAGTTTTATATATTAGTCTAGAGTACATATTATTTAATCTATCTGCAAAGTTGTTACAATAGTTCAAAGATATGAATTGCAATCATAAGCTTTTAGTTTTTTTTAGAACTAGAAATAAATAGCATGTATATTGCGGAGGCCTTTAAAACAAACAAATCATCATTTATCATCGTTATCCATTTCTTATACCAATTAATTCCCACTTCGATTACTTCTTCTTATCCCAAATACTTCCATTACTATTTTTCCGTGTGGTGAGGGAGTAAGAATAGATAGGAAAGAAAGAAAACATTTATTCTATCCTCGTTAATTCTATTATAAAAACACAAACATAAATAAGAAAAGAAATTCTTACATAAAATAATTTAATTTTAACAAGAAAGAAAAAAGGCTTATTGGCTCAGTTCGTGCTACTTCTACTTAAAGTAATAGCGCTGGTATTCTGCCCACACCTGGTATATACGTGTTAAAAATAATTATCAAAATTTAACTAATATGTTCCGTATGGTGACAGAGTAAGAATACAATTCACCGCACCCTATCTTGCTCGTGGTTGTCGTAAAAGACGACTAAGGGATATAATATGCACATAACATCTGTGCAAGAGAAGTCAAACTTGAAATGAAACCCTATACCAACATGTCTGCGCGCGACGGCGACCGACGTCCTAGGACGTCGAGAGGTGAGGGTACCCGAAAGGGTATTCCGTCGGGCCGACCACTGACGATAAGTCACATCTGCTCCGGTGGTCGGCCCAACAACGAGGTGACGTGGGTACGGGTGGGTTATGGGCCCGCGCGCCGTCCTTTCATCGCCCCGGATGGATTGGACCGCGCGTGCGCATACCATAGCCCATCCATAAAAAAAAAAATATATATAAAAAAAAAATACCAACATGTCTGACCAGCATGGTATAGCAGGTCAAATTCCCTCCCATTGTGGAGGAGGCCCGAGCCCAACAGTGGGACATATGTGGGCGCGATGATGATGATGATGATGAAATAGTATCTGACTATGCATGGGTGTATGTGCAAGAATACAATTTACCACTCCATTTTTTGCTCGTGAATATCGCAAATAATGGCTAAGGAATCATAATGTGCATATAACGTCTATAAAAAAGAAGTAAAACTTAAAATAAAACCCTATACCAACCTGTCTGACCCGCGTGGTATAGTAGGTCAATTTCTCTTCTATTGTAAAGGAGGCTCAAGCTTAGCAGTAGGACGTATATAAGTTGTAATAATGATTCAAAATCACGTACAACGCATTTTGTACTGCACATATAACATAAGTTTTATCAATAGGTTTATGTCCAGTCGCCTGTTTGACGTCAAACCTTTTTAGAAATGTAGACAAGTGTGCCTACTCTTGAATCTTGATTCCAATCCTAAATGCTCGTAACTCGAATTTGAGCAATTTGGTATTCTTGAAAGCGACACTAGCGCACGATTGGAATGAAATTTGGCGGAATTTTTTTAACTAAATGAATGCAACTCTCGTCGATTAAGTCAAATATTTGCTATTCCCGACGTGATTGACGTAGTTTAAAATAGTTAATGTTGCACAATTTCAAGAAAGCGTTTTTGTGGTGATCGAGTTCGGTAACGGTATTAATTTAAAGTAATAAAATACACCACATTTGGTGAAAATAACAACGACAAATGCGAAGAATTCATTCTCGATTTTGTACTAAATATAAGTTTGGTGAGATTGGAATTGAATCGGATTCGAAATTAGAATTGATTTCAAGAGTAGACCCACAGAATGCATCAGATGAAATTGTTTCGGGTCAATATAAATCTTACGATGATCGCAAGTAATGTACGAATCGGTAGCATTGGTAATCGACATCAAACAGCAGACAAAAATGGACATCCAGAGTCAGAACAAACACGTGTCACACATTTGTCAGGACTGTCCTGCATGGTGGTCGAACCCACGACCGACGATTGGAATGTGATATCGATACTTAGAGTACTCCGTCATATATGTAGTTCATTCTGTATTAGTGTAGGAAAATATAATTTTTATAATTATAACAATTTATGTCATCATCATCATCATCGCAGCCCACATACGTCCCACTGTTGGGCTTGGGCCTCCTCCAAAATGGGAGGGAATTTGACCTACTATACCATGCTGGTCAGACATGTTGGTATTTTTTTTTTATGGGTGGGCTATGGTAAGCGCATGCGCGGTCCTGTCCATCCGAGGCGATGAAAGGACGGCGCGCGGGCCCATAACCCACCCGTACCCACGTCACCTCGTTGTTGGGCCGACTACCGGAGCAGATGTGACTTGTCATCAGTGGTCGGCCCGACGGAATACCCTTTCGGGTAACCTCTCACCTCTCGACATGTTGGTATAGAGTTTCATTTCGAGTTTTCCTTCTCATGCACAGATGTTATGTGCACATTATATCCCATAGTCGTTTTATACGACATCCACGGGCAAGATGCAACAAGAGCAACAAGGGAGTGGTGAATTGTATTCTTACTTCGTCACCACACGGAAAATTTATGTACATTGGTTAATTTTCGAGGTAATCATTTCTAAGGAAATCTTCATCATCACAGCTCCTATACGTTCCATTACTGAGCTCAAACCTCCTCCACAATGGGAGCCAAATTGTCCTACTATCCCACGTTAGATATCCCAGATAGAAGCGGGTTGGCATAGGGTTTTATTTCGAGTTTTCATTCTCTAGCATACATGATATCTGTATATTGTAACCCCTTTGTCGTGTTTTACGACACCCGCGGGCAAGATAGGTGGTGGAGGATTGTATTCTTACTCCGTCACCACACAGAATATGTACTGAATTGTAAATAGGGTTTCCAGCCAATTTATGATAAGCTATTGTACGTTTTTTAGATAATTGTACTTTATACTTTTTGAGAATTATAATATATGTACGTGAAAATACTTTATTTCACATGAATAAGTTTCTTTAGGATTCATTTTAAAATTCGTTGTAAATTTTCAATTCTTTATAAATTAATTTCATTTTGAATGTCTATTCCCGTTCTGTCTAGAAGGTCAATAATGAAAAAACAAATGGCGAGACAAAAGAAACAAAGTGCCTTGAAATCTAATAACAATGAATTTAAAACTAGTTTATTTACTTTAAAATAAATAAAGAGTACACAGAAGCTATTAAGCTATACTAATTTTCATAAAATAATCAAAAATTATCCGTATAGTTAACTAAATAAGAATACAATTCATCACTCCTCGCTGGCCCGTGGGTAACGTAAAAGACGACTACGGGATATATTATGCAGATAATACCGATACAAGAGAAGGAAAACGCGGAATAAAGCCCTATACCAACACGTCTGACCAGCGTGGAAGAGTACGTAAATATTCCTCCTATTATGTAGGTGGCTCGAGACCAGCAATGAAATGATGAATTTTTTTTTGGGCGGTGGGTTACGGTTGGCGCACTCCTCGCTCCACTCCGTCCGGGGCGACAGAGGGGCGTAAGCACGCATACCCGTAACCCACCCGTATAGAACGTCGCTTTCATCGTTGGGTCGACCACCGGTGCAGAGTTCCTTAATTTCAGTCGTCAATGAAATGATGATAATAGCGATGCAAATGCAAATGGCAAAGTCTCAGTAATAGGCTCCCGTTTTTATCCTTTGCGTACGGAACCCTGAAAACGACATAAAAAAAAAAAAAATTAATACATTGAAAGTTTTATTATAACGCATTATCTAGTTCACATCTGTGAAAGTGTATGCGCGTATCGTAAAAAGTGTACTTAACCCCTCGAACGCTTTTGGGACACCATTTGACCCAAAAAAAAAAATGTGCTCACATTGCTTTTGGGACACACGTTGACCCAAAAAAATACTTTTCAATTAGCAATTACTTTTAGTACATTTATTTAAATCAACCAATTAAAAGCTATTAATATATTTTTATTTCATATTTTCTTGTCATATAGCAACAATAATAGTTTACGTAAAATCATAAAATTCACAGAACTTTTTTCAATATTTCAAGCACGCGGGGCACTCGAGAGCGCCACGATGTTTGGCGCGTGAGGGGTTACTTACATTACCCTGTATCGCCGAGGATTGAAATAGCCCTCCAGTTCTCTTGCTTACTGAACGAAGTATAGTAGCAATTTGTTTTTACACAAACGTTGATTTTCTATATAAGTATACTACCCCGAATGGGCCAACCCATTTATGAGTGCAAATATTTTTTTTGGTAAGTTATCATTTGGATACACCCAACCAATCTGCCCGGGGTGACGGATGGACGTGTTCCCATACCCCCATGTGACCCCTTAACCTACAGTATTCCCTCTCCAACGCCAATGGGCCGATCACTTGTACCGATTCCTTGACTTCCGTGACCAGCCCGGCGGGTTATTCGGGTTTATCCTCCCATTCGACGCCCCGGCAACAAGACGGTGTTGCCGGTGCATCATCCTCACGCGGTCGACCTCTCTGCGGGTAGTCGACAAATCCCCGGCCCGTCCACTCGTGTGTAGTGTAATCCTGCAAGTTTTTATTGGCAAAATCTAATAACTTTTTAGTCAATTAAGATTCGAACTTTTGATTTCGTCATAGTTTGATGCAAGCTAGTTCTATTAAACTAACGAGTCATACATAACAAACTCGGTTTTTCAGCTTTGAAAAAGCTCTTTTATGTTGCATTGTGAAATACGGACTAGCTAGAAATTGAATTTTCTTTCAATTTAAAATCATGTATAATCTTCATCATTATCTCTGCCGATATAACACTGTTGGACTTGGGGCTCCTCTACTATGGAAGAGAAATTGAGATACTTTAATACCACGCTTTTTTTTTTTTTTTTTGGAATAGGTTGCGCGCTCGACGCACCACTCCGTCCGGGGCGACAGAGAGGCGTAACGTCACCTTCGTCGTTGGGCCGACCACCGGAGCAGGGTTACTTGACGTCAGTGGTCGGCCCGAAGGAATACCCCCTATTTGGGGCACTTTCCCATCGACCGACGTCCCCCCCTCGGGGAGGACGTCGGTCTTTCCTTACGCGGTACTTTAATACCACGCTGGTCAGACGTGTTGGCACAGGGTTTTGTTCCGAGTTATCAGTTTCTTGTATTGATATTATATGCATAATTACTATAACCTTTAATCGTTTTTTACAACGGGAAAGAGAAGGGGTGTTGAATTGTATTCTTATTCCGTCACCGCACGTATTATATCGTAGTTTAGGCTAATGTGCGAAATTAACTTTATCAATTTTTAGTCAACTTTATCAATGTTTAGTTATCTCATTAAGAGACACTATTTAGAAGAAAAATTTGGTCAAGAAAAGCTTAACTTTCATTTTTATATTTATTACTGATTAAACCACATTAGATTATTTAGTTATTTGCTTAGTATTTTCTTAATCACAAGGTTAAAAGTGAGTTGAATTTTTAACATTCTATTCATCAGGGGGTGTAACTCAGTGGTAGAGTGTCTGCTTCGCATGCTGAAAGTCCTGGGTTCAAATCCCAGCACCTCCAAAAGAATTTTTAAATTTTTATTTCTTATAAAACATGTATACTATTATAATAAAATAGTAGGATAAAACAATGAAGTGTTATCAAGTACTACTTCCGGCCTCAGATGTACGGCTAATTTAGATACATCCTAATTATTTACAGACTTGATTATAGTTTTATAATTTAACTGATATTTTTATAATTAGGTAAATAGTTAATTAATATTTCCGTAAGTTAATATAATTCTTATACAATGGGCGCCTTCCGCTTGTCAGCTGCCGGCGCCACTATTAAATAGTACTTATTGTTGTAGACCTCGGTACTCTCTTACACTATGTCGACTAATCGCACCTATATTCCTTATATTTTACTACATGTATTAGATTCTTATTTCACTGATTCATGATGTCATCATTAACACGTCTGTGTGTCAACTTCCGCCGTAATAAATATTCAATGTTACATAATCCTGTATAATATTTGCACGTAAATAACTATTAGAATTATTAAGATATTTTATAATTATTATTATCTATTAAGTTTGTGTATTTCATATTAGCTCACGCCGCGTGTATCTATAAATACCGCCATCTTGAGTATTGTAGGTCATTCGTATTGTAACCGCTGTAAGGTTAATTACAAATTGTAAAGTACAAAGTGTGTCTTCATTACCTTCGCCGTCACCCTTGCCGCCTTCGGTCTACAATATATAAAATATTCGGACGACGATTAGGCCGACTGAAGACATTTTCAAAGTTGCAGGGAACCGTTGGATGCAAGTGGCGCAGGATCGTTCTGAGTGGCATTCTCGTGGGGAGGTCTATGTCCAACAGTGAACACAGTGGACGTTTATAGGCTGATGGATGGATAGTTGCGTGCTTAAGCCCCTCTGTCACCAAGGATGGAGTGGTGCGGAGGCGCGCCGACCGCAGCCCACCCACAAAAAAAAAAACAGGGTATTATTTCGAGTTTTAATTTTTTTGTTATCAGAAATAATCCCTTAGTCGTCTTTTACGATACTCGCGCACAAGAAAAGGGGCTGGTGAATGGTATCCTTTCTAAATCACCACACTGAATTTTTTTATTTGTTTTTTAATTTTTTTATTTGTTTTTTTCTAGACGTATACATAATTGAGAAGCTAATAAAATCTTGTTAAAAAGTAACAATATCGAGCTCTTGCTAAATGAGATTAAAAAAAAGGTTCCATTACAAAAAGCTTTTAAAAACCTTTGTAAGATTTTTTAAATTGTAGAACGGGTCTAAAGTTACGTAATATTTCAGACGTTTTTAGCGGAATTGCCATTAGCGTTTAACCTTTGAGTTGCTCTTTGGAGGAAAGGAAATCTGTCTGTTTATATTTGAGAAAAAGTATAAATTGAATTCAACTCTTTTTTTTGTCAAGCCATTATTATTTCCAATCGCATTAGGGACGCCTTTGCAGTCTAAACGGTTTATCAAAATATTATCTATTCTAGACATTCTATATTCTATACAATTAAATAAAATTGAAGTGTTGTATTGGGCAAAATACTGGGCTTTTATAATGTCCAAACGGTTAATTACACGACCCCTATACCTAAAAACCAGTTCAAAAATTTTTTGTATATCTGTCTGATTGTTTGGGGTAATCTTCAAAACGGTAGGACCGATTTTGATAATATTTTACCAGGTAGCTGTCTATATAAGGAGTAACTTAGGCTATATTTTATCCCGGTATTCCCACAGTAACAGGAACTATGTGGATAAGACGACTGAAACTGATGCAAAGCGAAGGCGGGTTGCTAGTTTTCTATATAAAATACCGCGTATTTGTGTAAATTGCCCGTATAGTAATATTATATTTTTATACTCTTGTATTTCATCCGTATGGTGACACAGTAAGAATACAATTTACAACAACCTCTCTTGTCCATGGGTGTTGTAAAAGTGGTCTAAGGCATACTTGGAAGTAAATTCTATGCAAGAGAAAGAAAACTCGATATAAAACCCCACACCTTAATGTCTGACCACCGTGGTATAGGGGTAAATTTTCTCTTTTATTATGGAGGAGGTTTTAACTCAGTAGTGGGACGTATTTATATACGTTGAAATGATGATTATGACTCTTATATCACAAGGTTTGTAAAGTTTAAGGTAGTTTTAAAATGAATATTTGTATTAGTACGTGATCCGGCTGCAGAATTAGTGCGCTCATCGAGTGTATGCAAAAAACTAAAATTTTACGCACATTTATGATTAGGAGAATATTGTTATCAAGTACTACTTCCGGCCTCAGATGTACGGCTAATTTAGATGCATCCTAATTATTTACTGACTTGATTATAGTTTTATAATTTAACTGATATTTTTATAATTAGGTAAATAGTTTATTAATATTTCTGTAAGTTAAAATAATTCTTATACAATGGGCGCCTTCCGCTTGTCAGCTTCCGGCGCCACTATTAAATAGTACTTATTGTTGTAGACCTCTGTACTCTCTTACACTATGTCGACTAATCGCACCTATATTCCTTATATTTTACTACATGTATTAGATTCTTATTTCACTGATTCATGATGTCATCATTAACACGTCTGCGTGTCAACTTCCGCCGTAATAAATATTCAATGTTACATAATCCTGTATAATATTTGCACGTAAATAACTATTAGAATTATTAAGATATTTTATAATTAGTATTATCTATTAAGTTTGTGTATTTCATATTAGTTCACGCCGCGTGTATCTATAAATACCGCCATCTTGAATATTGTAGGGCATTCGTATTGTAACCGCTGTAAGGTCAATTACAAATTGTAAAGTACAAAGTGCGTCTTCATTACCTTCGTCGTCACCCTTGCCGCCTTCGTTCTACATTTCAGAAGTGGGATATGTCCAGCCCACACTCTGACGAATTTGGTATGAAGAAGGAGACGTCGTTGCACCAATTGCAAGTGAAACGAACATTCAATCGAAAAAATATTACGCCTACCGAAGAGAAGTCCATGAATTAGAAGGACAAGAAGAAGGCAAGGTGCCGTGCTGCGAGGTGTGTCATCGCCGGGTCCACAAGTCTGCTAGCTGCTGTTGTGCGGCCAGCTCGCTACATTAAAAGGCCAGTAATATTTTTCTTTTTAACAACATACAACATAAACGTAATGGTTGCAGTCTCACGGCATACATAGGTACTAGAAGCAAATTATATACTTTTTTTTTTTATTTCTTTGTTTTAAGGAGCATGTCGCTCTATTAAATCTCCCACATATTAAACCTCGAAACTAAAACAGATGTTAGCCACAGCACCCAGACCGTATCTCGCCTATAGTAAGGCTAACACAGTGCGCTGTCTTGTACCAATTTGAACTGATCTATATAAAAGTTTGACCGTATCAGACGGGGGATATGACAGGATACTGTTACAACGTCCATTTATATTTACAACGCTGTTAAATCTTTCCTACTATGCCACGCTGGTCAGACTGATTATGTAATTTTGTATCAAGTTCTTCATATCTTGCGTACATATTGTTTATACCTATACTCTAATACTTTAGTGGTCTTTTGCAACACTTTGGGTAGGAAACAGGGTGATGAATTGTATTCTTGCTGCGTCACCGCACGGAAATGTATCTTCATTTAAGCCTGAACTGAAATGAGCGTTAATTTTGTATGATGAACGTCTTAAAATACCCGTTCTTAAGTTCACCAAAAATGTGCATCTCCTGAAGAACCCAAGTCAAATCTTACAGTATTATCCACCTTTGAGAAGACATATGTCCAATGGACGTGGATAGGGTTGATACATAGCTGGTTGGTTTTAAAATCACTTTTTAATCAGATAGAAAATAAGCAGGAATTTGATAAAAAAAAAATATATGTACTCAATCAAATGTTTTCAATAGCACGCCATATTAGCATAAGCCTATTTGCTGGGTTCGAGCCTCCCACATAATCTATATATGTGATATATAATATGTGAAGCAAAAACTTTGTACCCCCTTTTTTTTTCGAAAAATGAGATTGGTTACGGTTTAAGTATATAATGAAATGCGTAAAATTGAAATTTCGTTAAATAATCGATTAGAAATTAAATTTATTAAAAAAAAGGCATTACCACAATACCAGGCAATCGCTACACACAGAGGCGCGCGCGCGTTTATACAATTTCTTTACGGGTAAAATATGTGGTCGAACTGAAAGTCAAAAATCATAATTATGACTACAACGTCTAATAGATATTTGTACTTACAAATAAATTTAAAAGAGAATTCTGTAGCGGAGAAATTAAATAAAATGAATTTGAGCCGCATTTTGACCACTCGGCGACCACTAGTGGTAGCAAATTAACGTCTTGTACTCTATCCCGAGGGGGAAACGTATTTAGTTCGAATATTTTATTTCGTGTATACATTTACTCGTCCACGTTACATGTTCTCGTTCCGAATCCGCCTCCGAAATCACGCCACCACATATGTAATACGTCCTTAACTGTTAACTTAATTTATTGAGTGGAGTGTCCGGATCGAATTCTAAACGTCGTGGTTACATTAAAACCACGGTTATTTACAAGGCTACCTATACCATATGTCTTTCTCCACTGACCTCGTATTGAAGTGTTTTCTATAATTAGTAACAATATTCTTTAACTTTTCTTTGAATGTATTTTTCAACTGAAGTATCATTAGAATTATAATGTAGGCGATCGGTGTGCATCTTAAATAAGAATTCCACCAAGCCACATGCTCTAAGGCACTCCATGAGTCTGTTAAGACAACGAAAACATTGTAGTCGGCACTGTTCTTAATATAGGATATAGACTTTGGGCGTTACTGGCTATCTATGGCAACGACTACTAACAGTTTATTTGGTGTCAATACGGATAATAGTTGACCGAATATCGGCATAATACGCGTAAAAATAAATACGAGCTCATTTCTATTAATTCACGGTTTGGCCGCTATAACCTTTGAGAAGCACAACTATTTTACTATTAGTCTGATTTACCAAGGTTTGTGACGGTTAAGTCTTACGCTGGTATAATAAGAGTATATGATAAGAGTATATAATAAGAGCGTCTTTCGCTTTAACATACGTTGCTTGTTACTAAGCCGTTGGCCAATGCCCGCCCCCTCTCCTTTGCACGTCAGAAATCGCGTGGAAAGAGATATAGCATAATTCACAGTATCTAACCAAAAATTGTTATGCTATTGTTGGTTGACAATGTCACGTCATCGTCAGTTGTTTGTAGCTAGTTAACTGATAGCCAATATTAGCTTATATCAATACCGATACGATACGTTAGAAGTATATCAATATCAGTTACGTTTTGGTGTAGCGAACACATGTCTGAGAGGATAGTGCTTCCGAGATAGCAAGATATGTCACCACAGATCTTAATTTTCATAGAACTTTGTTTGGGAATCGAAAAACGTAGCGAATATGTCAATAGTGAGTGTTTACTATTATATCTTTAGAGCTGTCTGTGTACAACTTGTAATCTGACAGATAATGTTTCTGTATGAAAGACTGGCAAGCCGCCCTCGCTACGCTTCGGTTTGAGTAGCGTTACCCGCGTAATTCCCGTTCCCGTGAGAATATCTGGATAAAATATGATACTATGGCGTTTCATTGGTGAAAGAATTTTTGAAATCCGTCATCCCTTCAATATGATTTTCATTAGGTTGCTTAGATTATGCCAACTTGCCCAGTAATCCAATGTATACATAGCGAGACAGTCTGCAGAGAAAGGTTTAAGGTCTTTAAATTTTATATATATTTGAACTAAAAGCGGTGTCCGTCTATGCCTTCAGTACCTACGGGTAGTTAGAGAGCTTAAATCATTATTGTTTTGTTATTAAATATTGACATTTATTTAATCAATAATTTCCAGCAGAAAGAACCGTCGAAATATATAGTTTGCAAAGTTCTCTGTCCATCACATGGATAGGTGTGCTCTTAAAAAAAAAAAACCACCGATAATACGTAATGCCTGTTTCTGTAATCTATCTAGTTTGATTAAGTTGGTATTGCAACTGACTGCTTATCTGATGGTACTTATACAGAGCTTTCTTTAAGTGTTTCGGATGTACACCCCATCCAGGACCGGCCAATACGTCTCGGCAATATGTGTGTGTGTCTCTCTCTCTCTCATCTCAACAAGCGATTGAGCCACATACATAAGTATTTTACATGGTCTACCTACTCTAATGGCATATCTCAATCGTGTGGCCAAAGCGCCAAAATTATATAATACCTGCTATGGCATTTGCTGGTAAATTAAATTCGAGATTGAACCCTCCATGGTTATAATGCTGTGTGATTACCTACAAATTAAAAGCTGGGTGACGCGGGACAAATCATTATACTGTGACGCCGATCATTATAATACTGTGACGCCGATCATTATAATACTGTGACGCCGATCATTATACTGTGACGCCGATCATTATAATACTGTGACGCCGATCATTATACTGTGACGCCGATCATTATACTGTGACGCCGATCATTATACTGTGACGCCGATCATTATACTGTGACGCCGATCATTATACTGTGACGCCGATCATTATACTGTGACGCCGATCATTATACTGTGACGCCGATCATTATACTGTGACGCCGATCATTATACTGTGACGCCGATCATTATACTGTGACGCCGATCATTATACTGTGACGCCGATCATTATACTGTGACCCCAATTAATACTGTGACCCCAATAATACTGTGACCCCAATTAATACTGTGTGACCCCAATTAATACTGTGTGACCCCAATTAATACTGTGTGACCCCAATTAATACTGTGTGACCCCAATTAATACTGTGTGACCCCAATTAATACTGTGTGACCCCAATTAATACTGTGTGACCCCAATTAATACTGTGTGACCCCAATTAATACTGTGTGACCCCAATCAATACTGTGTGACCCCACTCAATGCTGTGTGAGGTGGATCATTACTATGTGACCCCAATTAATACTGTGTGACCCCAATTAATACTGTGTGACCCCAATTAATACTGTGTGACCCCAATTAATACTGTGTGACCCCAATTAATACTGTGTGACCCCAATTAATACTGTGTGACCCCAATTAATACTGTGTGACCCCAATTAATACTGTGTGACCCCAATTAATACTGTGTGACCCCAATTAATACTGTGTGACCCCAATTAATACTGTGTGACCCCAATTAATACTGTGTGACCCCAATTAATACTGTGTGACCCCAATTAATACTGTGTGACCCCAATTAATACTGTGTGACCCCAATTAAGGCTGTGTGACCCCAATTAAGGCTGTGTGACCCCAATTAGGCTGTGTGACGCGGATCAATGCTGTGTGACGCGGATCAATGCTGTGTGACGCGGATCAATGCTGTGTGACGCGGATCAATGCTGTGTGACGCGGATCATTACTATGTAACGGGCGACAGTTAAAACTGTGCGCCGCCTATCGAATCTGTAATCTGTGTGGATTGGGGCACGTATACAATCTGTGTGGAACACGTATACAATCTGCATAAATTAAGTAATCCAAGATTTAATTACTGCTAAAACATATCGATTCCAGATGCTGTTCGCCACCAACAAACCAGGCGCCGCCGACAGCGCTGATCGCCGTGGGACACGGCGTCCACAGGATGGCCGAATGTTATCAAGTACTACTTCCGGCCTCAGATGTACGGCTAATTTAGATGCATCCTAATTATTTACTGACTTGATTATAGTTTTATAATTTAACTGATATTTTTATAATTAGGTAAATAGTTTATTAATATTTCTGTAAGTTAAAATAATTCTTATACAATGGGCGCCTTCCGCTTGTCAGCTTCCGGCGCCACTATTAAATAGTACTTATTGTTGTAGACCTCTGTACTCTCTTACACTATGTCGACTAATCGCACCTATATTCCTTATATTTTACTACATGTATTAGATTCTTATTTCACTGATTCATGATGTCATCATTAACACGTCTGCGTGTCAACTTCCGCCGTAATAAATATTCAATGTTACATAATCCTGTATAATATTTGCACGTAAATAACTATTAGAATTATTAAGATATTTTATAATTAGTATTATCTATTAAGTTTGTGTATTTCATATTAGTTCACGCCGCGTGTATCTATAAATACCGCCATCTTGAATATTGTAGGGCATTCGTATTGTAACCGCTGTAAGGTCAATTACAAATTGTAAAGTACAAAGTGCGTCTTCATTACCTTCGTCGTCACCCTTGCCGCCTTCGTTCTACAATATATTTCTACCCAAGCTGCCTATCAAAATGTGACCGCAAGTATTATTAATTAAATTATTGTTTTTTTTTTTGGGGTGGGTGGCGCACCCCCCGCCCGCCTCCGTCTGGGGCTACTTAGTGGCGGTGCGTGGCCCCGTAACCCACTCATATAGCACGTTGTCTTCGTCGTTGGGCTGACCACCGGTGCAGAGACCAGAGACCTTGACTTCAGTGGTCGGCCCGACGGAATACCCCAAGGCAGTACCCTCTCCCGTCGACGTCCCCCCGGATCGCCGTCGCGAGGCTAACCTCTCCGTGTATGCCGGACTAAATCCCCCGGTCCGGTCTCCCGCAGCCTCTGCTAGGGAGGCATCAGGCACAATTAAAATATTATTAGTTGAATTTTCGAAAAAAAAAATCGCTTGTTTAATAAAATATCGTTCACTTCAAGGCAATATATATATAAAGACCCTAAAAATCACAGTTGCCGTTGCGCACTTGTTACCCACTTTTCGTGAGCGTCGTAAAAGACAATTAAGGTAATGATGTGCAGATAACATCTATGAAAGAGAAGGAAAGCTCGATATAGAATCCTATGCCAACACGTTTGACTACTGCGGTATAGTAAGTCCATTTCCCTCCCATTGTGAAGGAGTCCAGCCCTACAGTGGGACTTATGTGAATTGAGATGATGAGAAAATGATTTAAATTATCATATAATATTATTATAACAAACATTCGGAGCGTGAGGGACATTTGGCATTGGAAAAGGGGACGAAGACGCGGGCAAAAGCTAGCTAAATAAATAAATTGAAATTGAAAATTATCAGAAAACAATGTTAATTTATCTTATCAACTCAATGTGAATATAGTGCGTGAACTTGTTTTCTGGCATTAACTGAAAACATCGCCTCGGGAAATTTGCAATAGGGCTTATCAGTACCCTTTTACGGTCAAGTTGTGATCTCTTTGAAACTTCTGTCATCGAATTGTAACTATCCGCTCACAGATCTACATAATATATAGAATTTAGCTGAATTTTCCTTGCGATCGTTGAGTAAGAGAATACAATTCACAAATTTGAAATGAAACCCTAGTGTGTATAATGGCTATATTAACTCCTCTAACCAACGTGGTATAGTAAGTCAATTTCCCTTCCCTTGTGGAGAAAATCTGAGTCCCGCAGTGGGACATGTACGAGCTGTAATAATGAATGACATAACTATATTTTACCACAAAATATTTATGCCTAACTATTAACATGTAGGCGTCATAACGAGGCTCAAAGTCGCTCAGCGTGCTATGGAGCAGGCTATGCTCGGGATTTCTCTGCGAGATAGAATCCGAAGTATGGAAATCCACAGAAAAACGGGTGTAACCAACATAGCACGAAGAATTAGCATGCTAAAGTGGGAATGGGCAGCCCGCAACCGCTAGGAAAGAAAGCTTCTCGAATGACGACCACGTATCGGACGAAGTAGTGTAGGACGCCAACTAGGTGGACTGACGACCTGGTGAAAGTTGCTGGACGTCGTTTGATGCAGGCAGAAGGAATTCTTATTATGAGTTTCTTGATAGAGCGTTACTACCCAGGGCAACAGCCCTCTTATTTATTGCTCACTGTCCTGCTTGTGCCCTTTTTATCTCGTCTAATTTAGCAGGTTAGCGATAGCAATTCGTATTATGAGTTTCTTGAGAGAATTTCTACTTAGGGTAGGAGCCCTATTGTTTATTGCTCACTGGCTTGCTTTTACCGTCTTTATAGTATTTATTACTTTCATGAGATAATAAGGGGTGAGTAAACATTGTATTTTTAACCCATAGGAATATACTGGGGCGGCGCAGGCGCGAGTACAGCAGAGGCTGTGGGTGACCGGACCGGGGATTTAGTTCGGCAACCACGATCGAAGTCAAGGCACTCTGCACCAGTGGTCGGCCCAACAACGAACGCGACGTGCTACATGGATGGGTTACGGCGACGCGAGCCGACCTTCTGTCGCCCTGGACAGAGCCGGGTGGTGGATGAGCTGACCGTAGCCGACACCAAAAAAAAACCCATAGGTATATAAAGCCTCGTGTATTAACTACCTCATTACTGATAAACGAGAATTATAAATTGATAAAAGAATTTATTAAAAATATTACGGGCATTTCTTAAAACCATCGTACAAAAAATCCAATAAATCTTTTTTCTAATCTAGGGTTCACGCTATCTGTTGATAAGCTATAACAGATTAGGAATAAATCCTTTGAATTACAGTCGACTTTACAATTCTGGGGACACGGTAGTACCCCCGACCATTTTCGACCCCCTTTAACTCCGTAGTGAATAAGACTAGAAGTCTGATAAGACTAGAAGTCTGAATTTTTAATAAATTGAATCACTGATAACAACTGCTATCAGTTGACTCACTCATAACCACTGTTATCAGTTGTATCACTGATAACAACTGCTACCAGTTGACTCACTGATAACAACTGTTATAACTTGAATCACTGATAAAAATTGCTATCAGTTGACTCACTAATAACTACTATTATCAGTTGACTCACTGGTATCAACTGTTATCAGATCTCGTCTTTAGGCGGTATAGGGTGTATTTACCGACTTGGTATTACATGCATCTCACAACTTTTTATGGTAGAACAACTGAATTGCGAGGCTGGGTTTTTTACAAGTTTTGTTTTTGATGGCATATATAATTGAGGAACACAATTTATATCTGGACTTGTTTGTTAATTTATAATTCTGTGTGGCAATCAAAGTTCAATAATCACTGTCGTTATACGTATAACTTATTTAATACTATTTGTAAGATCAAAATTCCGTGTGGTGACGGAGTAAGAATACAATTCACTACCCCATCTTTGCCCTGTGGGTGTTGTAAAAGATGACTAAGAGATTGTAATATGCAGATAACATCTATGAGAGAGAAGGAAAACTTGTAATAAATTTCTTTCTATAGGGGAAGGAGGGGCACGTTGTTACAATTTTTAGATAATTGTCAATATAACAAAACTATTCAGATAGTTCAAAGATTTGATATTTTTTATCGATAATATAACCATTCAGCTAGTTAAATATTACTAAACAAACAGTTAAAATCTACGATTTCTTTTTTAAATGAGCAATTTAATTAATGAGTGGATTGTAACAACTTGCCCCCGGTTGGAGGCCAGTTGTTACACCTTTGGGGCACATTGTTACGGTAAACAAATAAAATCATCAAAAAAAATCATTTATTTTTAAAGGTTATAAAACAATCTTATATTATAATCCTTTATTATATTATCTTAATTTTAAACAGTTTAACATGAAAATCAAATACTTTGGCAGTAAGTTTCTTCAGTCTTAGGCCAAACAACAACTTCTATTGCTAAAATTAAAAAAAACTTTTATTTTGCAATACTTCTGCTGCAGCAGACTCGTAAACTTCTTGACTTTTGGCACCTGTCTCCGTTTTTCTTTTATTGTTTCTCATTCTATAAAAGAAATATGTTATATATTTAAATTTAATGAATATGATGTTCATACACAATAAAAAAGTCAAATAATATAACTAATTAGCAATAGTACCTATTAACTCATTATATGATTTACAAAAGGTAGATATAGTTTATTTAAGAGATCTAAATAGATAGATCTAAAGGAATCTAGATATGTTTAAAAATACTGTGTTGTTATTATTTAAGGCACGTTGTTACATGTAACAATTTACCCCGAAAATTTGTAACAATGTGCCCCATAGCACAATTTTTTAAATAAATTAAATTCACCGTTTATGCTTATCGCTAGCAGTAAAAAACAATATTTCAAATTAAAACTAGGTATATTAAGAAAATTCGAACATTAAAAAACTGTGGCAATAATAAAAATATACGTTAGAAATCAAAGTTTTCTTTAAGAACTTTTTTACTTACGGGGCTGAATTCGAGGCGTACACAGACAACCTGTCAACACGTCGCCCAGCGGGTCCTGGTCATTCGTATGTAATACGCGATAATATAAGACACTAAATGGTCGCAATACCACGTACTATAGAGTTTTAAATCACGGTAAATATGTGTGTAACTACTTACCCCTGTAACAAAGTGCCCCTCCATCCCCTACCCACCCCTTTTGACCAGCGTGGTATAATAAATTCAAATCGTTTATTATGCATAAACCCCGAGAGGGCACTTACATATTGTCAAATTTACAAAATTAATATTATCCAAAAAAAAAATAAACGCATCGGAACGCGACCGCTACTGAGATGATCCGGTAAGTAACTCAGCGGGCTTGTCTATTGTTTTTAATTTTTATTTTCTTCTTACAAGATATGAAATTGTGTACAACATGTTTTGTAAGAACTAGCTCCAGAGTAATGCCCTTCGAACTCCAAAATACTTAATTTAATTCAAGCGATTATGGCATGACCAGATCCCCCAAGCGGCACCCGATCATGAGTTAACTACTAGAGCAGCCATCACTCAACCACTATGGAGGGAAGGGAGACACCCGCTCCACGCAGCTACCGTAAGTAGATCCTTCAGTGAGCATGACCAACACCATATGTTACAAACGGTGAAAAAACAAAATTTCGTTAGGCAAAACACGCTACGCTTTACAATAAAAGTTAAAAAAAAACGGTTTATTTAAAATAACTAGGAAACTACTGAATGAGGAGCTGCTCACAACCAATCTGTATTATCATCTACATAATCGAGATTTTATAATAAGCTTTTTTACAAAGTCTATTCTTGATGGCTTTTGTAAACTTTTTCATTGGCAGGTCTCGGATATCTTTGGGTAATTTATAGTAGAAGCGTATACATTGCCCCATGAATGATTTGCTAATTTTTTGGAGACGAGTAGTATGTACAACTAATTTGTCCTTATTCCGAGTATTCATTTCATGATTGTCACAACATCTTTTAAAGTTAGTGAATTTTTTTTTGACATATAATATATTTTCGTATTTAGGTATATTGTGATACAACAATTAGAATATTTATTTCATTGAATTTCTCCCGAAGTGAGATTCTTGGGCCTAGATTATAAATTGCACGGACAGCCCTTTTTTGGAGAACAAAGATCCTATTCAAGTCTGCGGAGCATCCCCACAGTAATATGCCGTAAGACATAAGACTATGGAAATAAGCGAAATAAACCATTCTAGCTGTTTCAGTATCTGTTAACATTCTTATTTTTTTTACTGCATAAGCCGCCGAGATAAGTCTACTCGACAACTTTTCAATATGAGCTCCCCATTGAATAGGTAATTTTTCCTCCAATTGTGGCGGAGGTTTGAGCCCAGCACTGAAACTTATATGATCCTAGACTACGACGATGAAAGCCAAAATGAAATATTTAACAGTGTTTAAAGAAGTTAAATAATTTTATAAGGGAAAACTGAATATGAATTAACTTGCACATACATTTCTTGCTCCTAATATTTATTCTTTTGATCTACATTCTCTCTGCCGCAGTGAATACTTGTTAAAAGTCTCTTAGTTACTAATATCATATGATTAAATATACATAAATCGTTAATATTATCAATTATAATTGTAAATGCTTTGAACATTATCGTTAAGAGCGTACTTACTCTATATTAATCGAACGTATAATTTAATTAATTTCACACATATTAAGTCTGAGTTACACATCAATGGGGAAATTTTATAAATAACATACAGAGCTCATTCACAGCGAAAATTTAACGTTTAAATACATTAGTATAACGTTATTTTAATGGTTTTCCTGTTCAAGTATTTTCCATAGTACTTTTTTTGATTATAACCAATATTATAAATGCGAGTGTGAGTTTGTTTGTTACGCTTTCACGCCTAAAACTCTAAACGGTTTTTACAAATTCTTCATCATCATCATAATCATCAGCACATACGTCCCACTGTTGGGATCGAGCTTCCTCTACAACGGGAGGGAATTTGACGTACTATACCATGCTGGTCAGATATATTGGTATAGAGTTTCATTTCGAGTTTTCTTTTTGATTTTTTCCTTTTTGTTATTCTCTTTTCGTTATTCTGCTGTGAGGTAGCGGCTTCGAATACTACCAACCCTTGCTTTGCTTGTGGGTGTCGTAAAAGACGACTAAGAGCCCTAGATTGACCCGGACCAACTCCACCTGGTACCATTTGGGTCAACGGTTACATTCCCAAGGAGGGTTGACGTCAGGCAGGCGGCCGGTCATAAAAGTCATTGCCGAAACTTTTTGCAATATGTCAAAACAGATGACATATTGCGTCGACCCCAAGTAATTGGGATAAGAGCAAGATGATGATGATGTTATTCTCTTTCAAATACACCACCACTTGGTGGCTTTGATGTCTGAAGTCGGAAGAATAAAAAAGAGACACTGCTGAAAATCAGCGTTGTGGTGTTACATTGACATCACAACAATTTCTGAGCAGTTATTCTTTTTTTGCCACAGCTGTGACGTTCATTCTATCACAATTATTATGTCTCTTTATTTAGTTTATTGATTTTTTGTGTGTTTCATTTATTGTAAGGTTTTGTTTTTCTGTGTGTTCTCTACTCTGTGGCACAAAATAAATATTTTTTTTCTTTTCTTCTTGCTCTTTCTTTCTCTTGCATATATGTCCATATTATATCCCTTAGTCGTCTTTTACGGCATCCACGGGCAAGATAGGATATGATGAATTGTATTCTTACTCGGATATTTCAATAATTACTTTACTGCTGATTACTGCACAGATGGCGTAGTGGTTAAGATAGCGACCTACAGCGCCAGTGTCGGGGTTCGAATCCCACGCGGGACAACACTTTGTGCGATCCACAAATTGTTGTTCTGAGTCTGGATGTAATTTGTGTCCGTTAATTATATGTTTGTAAAGTCCCCCGCAATACAAGGATTATTTTCTTAGTGCAGGGTGTTGTTTTAAATAAATATAAAAAAATAAAATATAAAAAAATAATTTACTCCCCATTCAAACCTGCTTATAGAACATTTCACTTCAAAAAAATAATATTAAGGTTTAAAACCCATCTGATAAATGTAGCAAACATAAAGATATCGTGTCGTTAGCGAATCTTATATTTTATAGTAGACATTGATTGACTGAAGATGATATAAAAAAACTCTAATCGTATTAAAGTCTGACATAATTTTTTTTTCCTATAAAGACAACATCCTATACTAAGCAAATAATCTAAACTTTCAAAAATACTATTCTGTCAAGAAAGTACCGGTAAGATCAATAATACACAATTTTTTTGTTATTCATCCAAATTTATTTTAGCACCTTCAAAGTATGCTCCTTCAGAAACAATAGATTTACGCCAACGAATTTTAAACGCTATTGCCGGTATTGAGTTCAGTTCTCGCTGCGAGACATAAAGGAGTTATGTCTTCTACCGATTGAAAATGGGTGCCACGAGGTAGTAATTTGAGTTCAGGAAAAAGAAAAAAGGCGGCTGGAGCCATATCTGGTGAATATGGTGGTTGCTCGATGGTATTTGTTTAGTGTCTGGATAAAAACTTAATTCACAATGATGGCCTTGTGCGAAGGCGCATTATCGTGGGGCAAATTCCAAGAATTTTCTTGCCACAAATCGGGCCTTTTTCGTCAAGTTTGCTCTCTTAAATGCCGCATAACGCTCAAATAATATTCTTTATTTACTGTTTGACCTTCTGGAAAGAATTCCGAGTGCACAACACCGCGATAGTCAAAGAAAACAGTCAACATGACTGACTTTTGATCGACTTTGGCGTGGTTTTTTCGGTTTCGGTTCAGTTGGAAGTCACCACTCCGAAGCTTGTTGACTAGTTTGCATGTCAGACTCGGAAACCCACGTCTCGTCACCAGTAACAATGCATTTCATGAATTTTGGGTCGTAATTGACTCGTTCTAGCATGTCCTTAGCGACTCTCATACGATTGAGTTTTGGAGAAAATTCAGGTTTTTTGAGACCAGACGAGCGGAAACATGTTTCATACCCAAGTGATTATTTAAAATGGTACGTATCGACTCGTGAGACACAGAAAGTTTGGCGGCTATCTCTCTCAAATTTGAATAAGGATTTTCAGTCCCTAATTCCTTCACTTTTGCAATATTAACTTCAGTTGCAGACGTTGATGGCCTACCAGAGCGAGGCAAATCTTCCGTCACATGTTGACCGCTTTTAAACGGCTTGTACCACTCATAAGCACGTGTTTTTGATAAAGTCGATTCACCGTAAGCCTTCACTATAATTTTTAGTGACTCCGAACACGAAATTCCATTAGCGATGCAAAATTTAAGACAAACTCTTTGTTTGATGTTTTTGTCCATTATGAAATTCGCAATACACAATACACACATATCTATATGATATAACTAAAAACAGCACTATATCTTATATATATATATATATATATATATATATATATATATATATATATATATATATATAAGAAAGTTGTGTTAGTTACACTATTTATAACTTAAGAACGGCTGTACCGATTTACCTGAAAATTGGTAGGGACGTAGCTTAGAACCAAGGAGACGGACATAGGATAATTTTTATCCCATTCGATCGCAGTCCCGTGTGACCTGACATAAAATGTCAAAGAGAATACAAGTCACTATGAAACGTGGTATAACAAAAACGCATTTGATGTGTAATAAAAACACTCAAATGACAGCTAAACGTAATTTTGTCTATGGTTAAATTGATTAAGTATGGTTGAAAATTTGATAATTATAATTTTGTCAGAAATCAATAATAAGTAATCGATATTCTCTTTGAATTATCATTAACAATGCCACGACCAAGACGATCGAATCTTGCCGGACAAAACCGTAATGGTTCTTCCATTAGAGACTACTTTCAGAAATGTAGAAAATATATTTACGAAAAAAATTAGGGCGGTACGTAGTTCGCTGGGTCAGCTAGTTTAATATAAATAACAGATGCAACTCAAACGCCGCGCCAAAATGGAAAATAGTTGTGCCAATCTAACAACAACAAAAAAAAACAAACATTTGAATTTGGAACCATAAATAAATCATCCATGCCCGATACTTTCTTGATTGAATGTATAATTAACGAACACAAATTACATCCAGACTCAGAACAACAATTTGTGGATCGCACAAAAAGTTGTCCATCGTTGAATTCGAACCCGCGACACTGGTTATTTTAACCACTACGCCATCTATTATCTTGTTAGCTGATAGTGAAATAAAAAACCTATTTGTAAGTCTGACTAAAAATAAATTAGACTTAAAATTAATCTCGTTACGATGGGCATGTATTTCAAAATCATAAAACTTAGTTCTCATACATGAAACGTTTGTTTGAGTATACGCTGTTGTCGTGCTCAATAAGCATACTATGCTTTTAGTTGATGAAAACGTAAGCTCATAAGTGTAAAAGCGCATTGTCTGTATGTCTTTGTGCTGATACTCTGTGCTCTGAGATAAATTCAATGCAACTCTTGCCCTCATATCCATTAGTATCTCTAAGTCTGGTTATATACAAAAAAATCAACATATCTTATATCTTTAAACGAACAATTCTTGTATATATATCTATATATATAAAAGAAAGTCGTGTTAGTTACACTATTTATAACTCAAGAACGGCTGTACAGATTTGACTGAAAATTGGTGGGGAGGTAGCTTAGAAGCAGGAGACGGACATAGGATACTTTTTATTCCGTTCTTATTCTTCTTCTTCTTAATGACAATGAACTATTTTTTATCCTGTTCGAGCGCGTTTTCGTGTGACGTGACATAAAATGTCAAATACATTTTTTTTGTTTCTCGTTGTCGATTCGGACAGGCAAAGGGATCAAAGTCCATACAGCCAAATCTGATACAATTTTCTTCATATTATTTAACATTTCTTTATATAGAATAGCTTATTTGTAGTCATGTCCGTCAGTAAGTCAAGTCGTTACCATTAATTAGGCGCTGAAAACATTATTAAATGATTTCTCTGGGAATTTCGGTAGAATATGAAAATACAAGTAAACCACTCTTATATCACATTCACCACACTTCAGCACCTAAGCTGTATTATATTACATAAAATATCAGCAAAATTATTCAACATAACACTATAAAACAAAAAGAAATGAATATAATACAAGAGCTTAACGTGGCATTTCCATATTCGTAGCGAAACTCATGTCAAGGAGTCACTATGAAACGTAGGATAACAAAAACACTTTTTGATATGTAATAACAAAATGCAAATGACAGCTAAACACAATTTTGTCTATAGTTAAGTATGGTTGAAAATTTGATAATTATAATTTTTCAGAAATCAATAATCAGTAATTTAGATTCTCATTAATAATGCCGCAGCCAAGACGATCAAATCTTGCCCAATAAAGCCGTGATGGTTCTTCCATTAGAGACTATATATTCGAAAATTTAGAAAATATATTTACGAAAAAAACTATGGCGGTACGAAGTTCGTCGGGTCAGCTAGTATATATATATATATATATATGTATATATATATATATATGTATATATTCAGGATCTCGGAAACGGCTACAGCGATTTTGATGAAATTTGGCATACTAGAGGTTTCGGGGGGCCAAAAAATCGATCTAGCTAGGTTTTATTTATAGAAAATGTTGTTTTGTCTGTGTTTTTAGCTAATCAATACAATGACATAAATGTTATTGACATTCTCTGAATAGGAATTCGAATTTCGTCGTCGTTGTCAAGAGTGATAATAGCTCAGTTTGGAAGTTGTCCAGTTTTCTTTTTGTTTTGTTTTGACATTCAAAGAGCGTGGGATCGAATCTCGGTGTTCTCATTATTCTGTTTTTATAATTTTTGATATTATTTTCGATATTTCATTTTTATTTTTTATTAATATATATCTAAATAAATTCGGCAAAAATACAACAAAAATATACCGAGCAAAGCTCGATCAACCAGATATTGTTATTAGTATATGAGGCTGATTGTATTAAAATTTATAGGTACTATATACCTAACCCAACAGACGTTCTGTTCAAATCTAAAAAAACTAAATGGATTTTTCCTTGAAATCGATCGCAGCACCACCTACTGGGCTCTATTATTCATCTAAGCAATTTTCAAACCCACTGGAACACAACTACCGGTCAAAATTTAGTTATAGTGTAGATAAGCTGTTTTCCGTGTAGTAACGGATTAAGAATACAATTCACCACCCCTTGTCTTACCCGTGGGTATTGTAAAAGACGACTAAAGGATATAATACCCATATAATATCTATGAAAGAGAAGGAAAGCTCGAAACAAAACTCTATACCAATACGTCTGATTAGGGTGGTATAGTAGGTCAATTTCCGTCCTATTGTGGAGAACCCAATAATGGAAGGTATATGATGTTCATGATGTATCAGGTTTATCAAATATGTCAGAGTTATTTGTAATTAACATAAACGCTATTTATAAAAAAAAGCAATTTACAAGAAGTAGTTAAATTCTCAGTGAAACTTAATCTTCGAAAGTGATATTCAATTACTAGCCTTGAGCAAGTACATTGATTCAGTTTCCAAACTTTATATTCTTTATTAAATAAATAAATAAATATTATTGGTAAATGGAGTTTTTTCATGTGGTGACGGCGTAATACAATTCACTAATCAATTCTTACCTGTGGGATGGGACAACTAAGAGATATATTAATCATAGAAGACAAACTCGAAATAAAACGCTATACCAACCTGTTTGACCAGCGCGGTGTAGTCAATTCCCCTCCCGTAGTGGAGGAGGCTCGAGTCCATTAGTGGGATATATGTGAGATGTGATGATGAAATGGAGTTTATTAAATTGTGTATTATATGGCGTTTCCGCAGGACTTGTAACATCAAGCTAAGAAGGCATGTTGACTATGAGTAACAGCGTTCTCCTGAGTAACTTATAACATCAATCCGCCTGCAAAGGGTGGTCGATATCTTTTTGCGTAGAGAGGCTTTAGCCCAATTGTGGACGTCTGATACGTTGATTATGATGATACGAAATTAAAGGTAATTCTTTTAATATTTTACATGGCACTTTGGCATAATTGAAAACCTCGCGATGTTTGAGCGTCTAAGTCACTCTAAAACCTCATTCTAATTTCGATTGATTGGAGAATTACTCCACTAGGATTGATAATAAAATAGTATCATTTGGGGGATAGTAAGGGTTGTATTCTTAGTCCATATTTCCTCACCTTTTGTCAAGATATGGCCTAATTACATCCTGCCCAAGCCGTTAAGCCCTGCCTTATAGTATTAATATATATCAGGTAATTAGAAACGCAGTTTGTCACCCTAGCAGAAACAGGACTGAGACGGCGGTGCGCACGTGTTCACCGTACGGCTCCACTCCTCTTCCTTATGAGGGTTAGACCTTTTAAAAACCCCTTTGGTGCCAAGTATCGTGGATTCAATCGTCAGGTAAGATCATTCTTTGTACGATTGTTCTGAATTTATTTGTACGTAAATTGTATACCATCAAAAACAATTCTTGTAAAAAAAAGCCAAGCCTCGCAACCGAGTTCTTCTACCATAAAAATTTGTGTGATCCATGTTATACCAAGTCGGTTAACTCATTCAGTCCCTACTTAAGGAACCTTTCTTCTTAAGTTATTACGTAAATAGCTAACCTAACAACGTCTTATAGTGACTATATCAATATTAAAGATCTTTTATGTTTTAAATAAATAGCATGACTTGGCAATCGCATGAAAACACACCTCACAAGTAATACATATTATATTAAATTGTACTAAACATAGTGCGATTGCCAAGTCAACCTATTTATTTAAAACATAAAAGAACTTTAATATCGATATAGTCACTATAAGAAGTTGTTAGGTAAGCTATTTACGTAATAACTTAAGAAGAAAGGTCCCTTAAGCAGGGACTGAATGAGTTAACCGACTTGGTATAACATGGATCACACAAATTTTTATGGTAGAAGAACTCAGTTGCGAGGCTTGGCTTTTTTTTACAAGAATTGTTTTTGATGGTATCTCATTTCTTTTTGTAGATAGACCTACTTATTTTCCTTTCCGGTACCTTCTAATTCTTGAATACCAACAAAGGATTTTCTTAGAGCACACTCTCTGAAAAATGAGACATCTCTCCTTTCTGCTTGAGTCAATTCTACCTAAACTAAGCGGAGAGATGTGGAAATAAAGAAATTTGATTGGTTTTTCGAAACACACCTCCTCTAGTCTTCTCTCCGCTTTGATGGCAATCGAGCGTAATGATGGTGTTCTTTCTTTCAGATAAATTTCAGGCAATTTAGTTTGCTTAATACTTTGGGAGATTTTGGTACAATTTCATAAGACACGTCCCACTCTTGCTTTTTCATTAAGTTGATTGACCATTTTACAAGTAATCTTTGAACATAATTATATCTACGTATCTGTCTACACCTGTTATGCCAATCATCATTCAGCCTATCGCCGTCCACTGTAGAACATAGACCCCCCTCATGCTTCACCATAAAGTGCGGTACTGTGGCACTTGCATCCAAGGACGCTCAAGGGTAACAGAGTTGCCATGACTAGAGCTTATTTTTATTTGCCTTATGAGGAATAATGACGTAGTCGCCACGTTTGGTAGGCAGGTTGGTTTCGCAGTGAGAGATCATACATTTCCCCGGCGAGAGCTGCTGCCCACTCTCCTTGCTGTTGAATCTTTTTTTTAAATAACAACGCCTTGCACTAAGGGAATAATAATCCTTATATTGTGGGGGACTTTACAAACATATAATTCAACATCGCATCATCATCGCAGCTCTAATATGTCCCACTGTTGGGCTCGGGCCTCCTCCACAATGGGAGGGAATTTGACCCATTATACCATGCTGGTCAGACATTTTGACATTGGGTTTCATTTCGAGTTTTCCTTCTCTTGCATAGATGGTATGTGCATATTATATCCCATAGTCGTCTTATACGATATCCACGGGCAAGATAGAGAGTGGTGAATTGTATTCTTACTTCGTCACCATACCTAAAGAACATATAATTAACCGACACAAATTACATTCAGACTCAGAACAACAATTTGTGGATCGTACAAGACGTTGTCTTCCATGGGATTCGAACCCGCGACACTAGCACGGTACGTTGGTATCTTAACCACTACGTCATCTGCGCAGTCTTTAGCTGGTTGTTATGATTCCCATAGAGAAGCAATGATGGCGACAAATGTAATCTTATTTTTTACAAAGTTACATTTCATTAACTGCAAATGTAACTTTGTAATCCTATATATTTATATAGGTTTACAAAATTATTTATGCAGTTAGTGTATCTCGGAAACTGGATGAAAATTACAATGTTTCATAATTTTTCCTTCACTTATATACTAACCAATAATTGAATTCTAAATTTGAAGCTTTTATGTCTGCTAGAAGTGCCACTTTAATATTGATGATCGGTCAGTCAGTCAGTGAGTGACAAAATTACGAAATTTTGACTAGTTATAATTCTTAAACTATTAGTTCAAATTGAATGTTTGAAATACACAATGTGTATACAATGCCTGCTAGGTTACTAAAAATTCAGCTTTCTAGCTTTTTTAACAACGAAGTTATAGGGGGTCGAATATGGCCTAAATGGCATCGAGAAAAGTATGTTACGGCAGGGTTGCGTTTTGCCCGACTTTTTTTTTGCCCGACTTGGCGGGGGCACTGCCGTGCCCCCAGATATCTGTCTCTCGCGACACAAGGACATCGTTAAAACGTTGTGTTATCTTTAAGATACTGAGGCTAACATTATAAGAAGTTATAAATCATGGCCCATCTTGCCAGTTCTTTACTTATTTATTTAATTCTAACAGTTTTAACTTCTTGTAAAGCCATTTTTGTAATATAATTCTGAAGAAAAAAAACCGACAGCAACCGTTTTTTTCTGGACGCCGTTGTCAAACCTGGAGCTGATTCGTAAAGTGTAAAGCATTGTAAAGTGTTCGAAACATCGGGCTATCAAAAATCAAATACAAACGCGATAAAATTCGTAAATATAGTTTTATTTACAATGGTAGGTAATAGGTAATACTTGCGTAAGCATCAGAAATTATTATTATATGTTGTGTTAAGTATTTATGGCAAGAGCTCAGATTCTCTGGTAGTCTTTATCTTACCATGTCAGGAATTACTAACATACCGCTGAACATTCTCAGTAAGTCGTCTTAAATTCTCTTGAGCGTTATTCGTCTAATTTCGTAAGGAGAGTCGGATAGCGATAAGTTTCTCAGAGCGTTCAAGTTTAAAATGAGTGAGTTTGAAACTATTCGAAAACTCATTGGATACTTGACTCCCGAGAGTTTGTCTATTTATCACCAATTTAGAGTTAAATTTGAGGTTGACATGTGGTATTATGTTCGAGGGCACTATTATCTTTTTAATATTATTTTGCTTAATTAAATAAAAGTCATATTTAATACGGCGTTTCGTCATTATCATCACAGTTCATGTACGTTCCACTGCTGGGCTCGAGCATGCTTCATAATGCTATACCACACTATAAGTAAAACTATTTTACGGATTGTAAATAAAACTACGGATTTAATCGCGTTTGTATTTGATTTCTGATTGCCCGATGTTTCGAACATTTTACAGCGTTCATGGTCACGTGGACTAAGATGTCTCACGTTTTAAGTCATCGTTATTACAGAGATTTACATCTACCCTCCACAGTATTACTTATTAAACTTTAACCCACATTTTGATATATTTTTTTAGATTAATAATGGATATGTGATTAGACGGAAAGAGCCGTAATATTAGTAGAAAAGCCTTAGATAATTAACATCTTGAAATGTATAAGGATAAAAGAAGATCTAGTTGAAGATGAACAGATTATCTGAAAGTTTATATCATCATCATTATCATCTCAGCTCATATATGTCCCACTGCTGGGCTTGAGCTTCCTCCACAAAGAGAGGGCATTTGACCTTACTATACCATGCTGGTCAGATAGGTTGTTAAAGGGTTCTATTTCGAGTTTTTGTTTTCTTGCACAGATGTATGTTATCCCATAGTCATCTTTTACGACATCCGCGGGCAAGATAGGGAGTGGTGAATCAAATCAAATCATTTATTCTGCATAGGCCCCTTGAGGGCACTTACATATTGTCAAATTTATACATCGTTTGAATATAATACAATATCTACCACCGGATCGGCACGCAGCCACAAGCTGAGAAGATCCGGCAAGAAACTCGGCGGGCTGTAATTTTTTTTACCATCTTTTGAATACAATTACGTATACAACATATAGTCTTAGCTCCAGTGTGATGCCCTTTGAGATAGGATATTACTATTGTATTGAATTGTAAGTAAGAATACTTACTCCTTTACCACATCGAGAATTTGTGGTTTAATCCAAAGAGTCATTTTCATATCACTTTGTTCAGAGTATAGCCGTGTGATTAGATGCAAAGAGTGTAACATTAGTTGAAAAGCCTTAGATGTTTTTCAGGTGTTAATCACACTTGGAAAACATAAGAATATAAAAAGATCTAGCTGAAGAAGAATAAATTATTTGAAACTGTTGTGCGGATTTTAACGTTTCTATTTGTCAATCAGAATGTGGGTCAAAATTTAATAAATAATTCTGTGGTGGGTAGACATGAATCCTTGTAATAAGGACGACTTGTTGGACGTAAGATATGTTAGTCCACCCATGACCATGAACGCTGTAAAGAATTCGAAATGTTGGGCAATCGAAAATCTAATACAAACGCGATAAAATTTGTAAAATTATTTTAGTTATTCATGTAAACATCAGAAACCATTGAATTATCTGAAAGTTTGTGGATAAAAAAAATAGCGGGAGTACTAAGTACGCATGTCAGAAGTGAAACTTCTTTGGTTCCATGTGTTTTATCTGTATTAAACAAAAAATAAAAAAAAAATTAAAAAAACTCGATCTTTCTCATTTGCTTGCTCCCTACTCTCGCCCCATGACTGTGCTTCGTGCTATCTTCGCCCTTTCTCACTCTCCCTCAATCGGTCTCAATCGCTCTCTCCCTCTTCTTCGACAAAAACGCTGCACATCTTCATGACAATAAATTGCGTTTCATCCGTAAAAAAATTACCCTCATGTGCGCAAAGAAGTTTTACTTCAATAATAATAATCGCAAAGACAAAGAGTGATAATAACAGGTATATGAATAAGAGATCATCTCATTATAATGAATTAAATATTACGTTATAATCACAAATATAATCTATTGCAAATACGAAGAGAATCATATTCGCAGAAATCCTTATTATAATAATATTATTCCATATCGTAGGCAAACATAAGGGTGCTTACTACAAATCCGATTACACGTATGAATTAATATTCAGTTCAAACGTTCAAGATAATCCGACTATGTAATACTTTCGTATATTGAATAGCTAACGTGAAATATAGTTTGAGTATAATCTTACTAATCTATGTTGCAATAATGAAGTTGAATAGTCTATTTGAACGTGTTAATGTCACAAATATAGGTAATACAGTTATTGTAACAGAGTTCATACATTTCATCTGGAAGTCTTCAACTGTATGTTTCCAATGATCATTTTTCACACGTACGTATAGGCTCTGGAATGAACTACCTGCTACTGTTTTCGAACGCTATGACATGTCCTACTTTTAACGAGGCTTAACAAAAGTATTTTCTTCACGGTAGTCAACGGCCTGACCGTGTTCCTAGTACTGCAAAGTTCCATGTGCGACAGTATCACTTACCATCAGATGTGTGCTGCTTGCTCGTTTGCCACCATTGGTAATAAAAAAGTAAGCTGATTTTATATTGGTCTAAGATCCCGCTATACAACAACCTTCACCGAGATGCTTATTTGATGAAACTTATTTTTTATGTAATTTAATATGTCAATAAATATATTCATTCATACTTTCGATTGGTATAAATTTGTCTATTAATCAAACCGGTGCAATGTACAAAAAAAAAAATTAATTAATCATACTCTGGAATAAAATTTGTTAGGCAACCCATATGCAATATATTTATTGACATATTAAATTACATAAAAAATAAGTTTCATCAAATAAGCATCTCGGTGAAGGTCGTTGTATAGCGGGATCCTATACTATATTAAATATGAATATCTCACATTGCTCGTAGGTATCGTAAAACGTTTAAAGAATTTGAGTGCTTTACGTCGACCTGAGCCCATTCTATCTGATGCCATCTAGACAAAAATGTTTCCAAAAAAGATTTCCGTCAGGTAGCCGCTTATAAAACTATCGCTAATAACTTTTGCTTCATGTACTATGAAAGATGAGCATATAATGCGTTTATCATCATTTTAGCTCATATAACTTCCAATATTGGGCTCGAGTCTCCTCCACAAAAGGAGGTAAATTGATCTACTAAATTCCGTTGGTCATACGGGTTGGTATAGAGTTTTCTTTCGAGTTTTCCTGCCTTGAGTAGATGTTATATGCAGATTTAATACCTTAGTCATCTTTTACGAAATCCACGGACAAGATAGGGGTAAATTGTACTCTTACTCCGTCACCACACGGAGATATATTGCGTTGGCTTCAAATAATCTATGTCAAAAAACTCTATGTCAACCCACCTGATCAGCATGGTATAGTCGATTTTCCTCCCAGTTTGAAGGAGGCTGGAGCCCAAAAGTGAGCCTTATGTGGGTTGGAAGAGAAGAACTATAAATCCTTCTCGCGATGAACTATAATATCTTTCACACGTAGACATTTATTTCCTTCTTCCCTACCTTCTTCTATCTATGAAATACCGCACAACCCTGCACTAAGGAAATAATCCTTGTGTTGCAGGGGACTTTACAAACATATAATTCACAGACACAAATGACATCCAGACTCAGAACAACAATTTGTGGATCGCACAAAGTGTTGTCCTGCGTGGGATTCGAAGCCATGATACAGGCAATGTAGGACGGTACCTTAACCACTTGTTTTGTTTTCACGTGGTGGAAATGCATTTAGGCACTATCCCGCACTGGTTACAGACGGGGTAGTGTGTGTGAGACTCACGGGCACAAAAGTGACCGGAATACCCACTAAAACCACAGCAGCTCTTTCCGCAATTTTATAAAGTGCCGGAGAGATCGTCTGATGACATTCTATCCCCGACACCATTTTTTTTTCTTGGGGGTGGGCTGCGGTCGTCGCGCTCCTCACACCACTCCGTCCGGGGCGACAGAGGGGCGTAAGCATGCACACCCGCAACCCACCCGAACACCACGTCTAGGGTTGCCACCCGTACTTTATTATAAAGTATCGTACGTTATTTCGGGTAATTGTACTTTATACTTTATGTGAATAATAAAGTACGCAAAAATACTTTATTTCCCGCCGAGTTAATATGCCTAGGGTTAATTTTCAAATTAAACATAGTGTCTTTGAATCTATTTATTTATATAAATATATTTATTTACTTTAAAATATTTATAACGTACAACGATTATGTTTAGCAGTGATAAGTATTTATTCAAATTCTCTAAATATAATCAACAATATCTTTAAAAGTAAAACATATAGCAAACCGTACGCTATTTGGACACAAATTACTTTTGTTTTCTTCATTCATTACGCAATGTACTTTATTTACACAAATAAAAGGTGGCAACCCTAACCACGTCGTCTTCGTCGTTGGGCCGACCACCGGAGTAGGGTTACTTGTCATCAGTGGTTAGTCCGACGGAATACCCCCTACTTGGGGTACCCTCTCATCGACCGACGTTCCCCCCTCGGGGAGGACGTCGGTCTTTCCTCACGTGGTCGGTCTCTCGGCGGGTGAAGGACTAACTCCCCGGTCTCGTCACCCGCGGCCTCGGCTAGGGCGGTATGACGCGCAGGTAGTCGCGCCTGCGCCGCCCCAGTCGCCGGCGGCGGGTCGCTTCGTCGGGGCTGAGCTCTTCGCGCGCGCGACCCGCGGCCTCCTGCAAGATCACTGCCTCGCAGAAGGCTGCAACCGCGTCCCAGTTCCTGACGCTGTCGAGCATTGCCCTAGCAATGGTCGGCAGCATCAGGTCGGCACCGATGATTGTGACAAGTTCACGACGCTGCACTGCGCAGGTGACACAAACCTCGAGCGTATGCTGCGCCGTGTCCTCGTCGCAATCGCAGTGGTGGCAGGACGGTGTGCTCTCTCTCCTAGCGACCGTGTACAGGTACTTGCCGAAGCATCCATGCCCCGTCAAGACCTGCACCAGTCGGAAAAAAAGCAGCCGTGCCGCCGTTTTAGCCACTGCATCAGCACCGGTCGGAAGGCCTCCACGGTCCAGACACCGTATCGAGGCCTCTCCAGCCGGACTGCCCAACGGGCAATGATGTCTCGGCGGGCGTCGACGCGCCAGGCGATGAGCTCCCTCAAAGAGACCACACCGCCCTCCGCTCGCACCCGCAGCACTCGCCGATACAAATCGGCGAGCATTTCCGTTTCCAGGTCCCACGGGGGAGTCCCGGCCTACAGGCACGCCGCCTCCGTCGCCACCGTGCGGTACCCGCGAATCGGCCTGATCGCCTGGCTCTCTGTGGTCGCCACAGAGTAGCCCTTAGTCGGGCGGTCAGGGAGCTCGCACACACCGGGGCGCCGTACAGGGCCGTCGACCTGATGACCCGATCCCCGACACCCTAACACTTGGTCGTCTGGCCATGTCCTGTCATCATTCAGGGTAGTTAGTGGGAGGAGGAGCTCATAGCGGTGTCTCCTTCTCTCTGGTCGCTGCCGGCGGAGCGAGTCGGCGGACGCAAGTGCCTCGCGCGTACGCTCCGCGGCCTCCTTCTTTGTCATGAGAGCCTCACAGAAGGAGGCCATCGACGACCAACAGCTATCGCTGCTGAGCATCTTAGAGATGATGGTGGGCAACGACAGGTCCATTATTCCCATTGCCGTTGACAGGACGTGGCGCTGAGGCCATAATGACATAATTTCAGTGTGTGGCGCGCATCGTCGATTAACGCACCACACTCATGGCATCCTGGAGCTTCTTCTTTTCCAATTTTGTGCAGGTACTTACCGAAGATCCCATATCTGGTAAGCACCTGCACCATCCTGAATGTAAGGCTGCCGTGCCTCCTGAGCCAGCCGTGGAGATGCGCTGTTACCACTCCATAGTCCCTCGCCCTACTACGGGAACTCTAGATTTTTTCGCCACCGCCGGATGACTTCCCTTCGGGCCACTTCCTGAGCTCTACCCAGTTCTCTTGTGGAGACTTGCTCGCCGTTGGCTCGTGCTGTGGTGCGAAACTGGTATATTGCCGCCAACTCTTTCGCCACCAGCGGCCAAGGTGGGTTGCCCGCCAGCAGTGTCGCCGCACTCTAGGACACAGTACGGTAGCCCCCAATAGCCCTTATCGCCATGACTCTCATCGACCGTTGCAGAAGGGCTCTGTTGCGGGCGGTGAGGGACCTCGACCAGATAGGGGCACCATATAGTGCCATAAACCGCAGGATGCCGACGTAGAGCCGCCGGCATGACGACCTAGGACCGCCAAAGTTCGGCAGAAAACTTCTCAGCGCAGCGGCCGTCTTGATGAGCCTCGGGACGAGCTGGGCAAAGTGTAGCCCGAAGTTTCAATTTCTATCGAGGTGCAGGCCCAGATATTTCGTCTGAGTCCGCACAGGCACGGCAACTCCAGACACACTGATGTGTGCTCCTCGAGGGGGAGGACCCTGACGCGGGCCGTGGAATAAGAGGGCCTCAGTTTTATCCAACGAGACCCTCAGACCCAGCATTCCAATCCGGTCAACGACGAGCGCCATTCCTTCCTCTGCCAATCGGACATCCGCCCTTTTCACCGGAATGAGGGTGTCATCGGCGTAATAGATGATCACCATCCAAGGAAGGAGCTAAGCCCGTAGGTGCCAGTCGAATCCGACGTTCCTCAGCACCGGACTGGGGACCGACTCCTGCGGGACGCCGCACTTGACCCGATGGCGATTTATACGCCCGTCGCCTCCCTCCCAGAGCACGTACCTTCCCTCGAGGTACGCCTCTAACAGCCTCACTAAATATAGAGACACTCCATGGTACCGGAGTGCCTCCTTCAACGTCTCGTGTGGGAAAGTGTTGAAAGCGTTTTTTATATCGAGCGACACTGCTAGGACGATTTCCTTTTTAGCCACCGCTTTGATGGCCAAGGAGTTCAAAACGGCCAGCACGTCAATTGTTGATCGGCCGCTCCTGAACCCGTATTGTCTCTCTGATAGTCCCAGCCCAATTTCCTCGAAATGCTGGACAAGATGGTCCGCGAGCACCTACTCGAACAATTTAGCCATCTCATCCAGAAGCACCAGTGGTCTGTATGCCGAAGAGGATGACTCCTTTTCCGCATACGCTGACGTTAGGCGACCCTCCTTTCGCAGTAGACACAGCCATCCACATTTCCATTGCTTCGGAAACTGCCCGGACCTCAAGCAAGTGTTGAGCATGTCCCGGAGTTCACCCTTGAGGTATTCCGAGGTGAAATAGGGGTTTCCAGATCCACCTCTGACCAAGAAGCTATTCTGGGAGAAACGTGCCTCACAAAACTCGGGGATAATTCCCCCATTAGTCCCGACAGGAGACTCGGGTCCATTGATTCGACGATGGGCGGTACCTTAACCACTACGCCAATTGCGCAGACAATATTATTATAATAATATTCACGCATATTTTCTTTAACATTCCTTGTATATATAATATCTAAACCTACCTTTGTCGGTATCCAAATTTTCTAATAAAACTATGCCATTAATTTCATATCCAATTTATTTTTCAATAAGAGACATAACAGCAAAACAATTATATCTCTTTGAAAAAATAAGGAAATTATGAAAATATTTTACGTCATAAATATTTTGTTATTATTAGATGTATCTCAGATAAGCTTTCTCATTATTCGCTTGTCTAATATTTTAAGGGAAAAATAACAAAATGGGAATTTTTATTGGGAGAATCTTTCAACAATAATTTTTCTGGTATTTCATTATTATAAAGGTTTTTTATTTATTACGATTATTAAAATATTTCTGTGTTGTGACAGACTAAAAATACAATTTACCACCCCACCAATATTATAAGGCCAATATATGGTTTAAAGCTAATTGGTTCGGTTGGTATTACATTTATACCAATAAATAAAATTGGAGTGTCTGTTTGTAATGTCAAAATAATAGGCTTTTTTCATGCTCACACGGTTATTTGCACGACACCTATGCCTAAAAGAGCAATTAAAAAATTTTTGTCTGTCTGTCTGTTTGTTCCGGGTAATCTTCAAAACGGCTGGACCGATTTCAAAAATTCTTTCACCAATGGATAGCTATAATATCAGGGCGTAAACTAGGCTATATTTTATCCCGGTATTCCCACGGGAACGGGAACTACGCGGGTAAAACGACTATAACCTATAACCGAAGCGAAGCGAGGGCGGATTGCTAGTTAAATATAAAACTATATAAAGCTAAAATAATCATTACAGCCAACCTTCTTTTTTTAGGGTTTTTTAAGGTGTAGCTATAGTTTGTTTTTCTCCGTGTGGTGATGGAGTAAGAATACAATTCATCACCCCCTTTCTTATCGTTGGGTATTGTAAAAGACAACTAAGGGATATGAAATGCAGATAATATCTGTGAAAGAGAAGGAAAACTCGAAATATAACCTTATGCTAACATGTCTGACCAGCGCGACAATCAATATCCCTCCCATTGTGAAGATGAAATATAAATTGAAATATTAAACGAAATATTTTAAAACATTAAAAATAATGCTTTAATATTCACAGTTAATTCTAAAATAATTGATATTTGGGATACTAAGTCATATTTTCTTACAAATGGCATCTATGTAAGCAAGCTAAAATCGTATATGACACGTTTGTAGCTTTGACACACAGCAGCGCCATCTATTAATTAATTACTCAATCCAGTCAACAGATATCGCCATTTGTTAAAATCGTTTGGAGTTAACAGAGTTGTGAATGTCAAATAATAGACAAATAATTTGCAATAAAATAATATTGCGACTATAAATTAAGATGTAAGCTATCCTGTCTTTCAAGTTGGATCAAACTGCACACGGTGTGCAAATTTGATTAAAATCGGTTAAGTAGTTTAGGAGTCCATCGCGGACAAACAACGTGACACGTAATTTATATATATTAAGATAGATTACAAATTACATTCTTAAATATTATAAATCTGTGTACATATACTGTGTTCTTCTGATCATATCAGAAATGCAGATTTTAAAGTGTTGGTTTGATTTGGCTATTGTTGTTGTTGTTGTTACTAATATGACTATTTACAATTTTGTATAATCTATGAACCTATTAAATGTAGCTCTTCTGTACTTGCACATCTTGTGACCTGTAACTTAGATTAGTTAGGCTGCAGCTGAAAATCAACGCTGCAAGTTTATGTAGCATATGCAGAGCTGTTGCCTTTTGGACACTAATATTTGGTATTTAATTTGTATATTCTATGATTATTTTAATCTTCAATACTTTTTCGTCTTCGTTTTTATATAATTTCTGTAATTATATTTCAAATGATTGATTATCTAGTTTATGTAATTAATGAAATAATGATGATTCATGAATTTCTATGTCAGGCATGTAACTATAGTGTCCAATAAATCTTATTTTCTTTCTTCTTTCTTTCTTTCATATATTTAGGATTATTATTATTCACCTTATTTATTAGATTTATTAGATTGTAGCGGTTGAAATCGTATCTGACTATTCAAAGTCTCATTAACGCGATCATAATAATAGAATTTCTCAATTCACTGATTTTCACGAGATTAGTATTATATGCTAGGTAAAATGAAATACTAATTGTATTGACATACATAGTAATTATATAATTTTAATGAATGTCGCGTATTAGTGGCGGTGAGAATGATAAATACAATTCCTTTTTTTTTCAATTTTATCGTCTTTCAAGACAGTAAGTAATTAGTATGTATATCAAGTTAAATTCTTTAATTCTTTTAGAATTTGCATAAATCAGAAGAAATATTCAAAATATTACGACGAAAGAAATACAAATAAACGGCGCAGTGTATACTGCGTCGTCCGATACGGTCGCCACTCGAGAACCCTTCTTCCCCAGCGGTTGTCGGTTCAATGAGCGATGTGACCTGCCATTGCCACTTCAGCGTGCTATTTCTTAATAGATAAATAAAACTATTTATACCAATTTTATAGCGTTTGTATTTGATTTTTGATTGCCCGATGATTCAAACCCTTTATTTTATTTTACTTTATTTTTGTACTAACAGTAAATGTGTATCATAATATCGGTCAAAATTTAATAACTAATTCTATAGCAGGTAAATATAAATATCTGTAATAACGATGACTTGCTGGACATGAGACATGTTAGTCTAGCGATGAGACGAATTGCTTTTTTTTCAATTCGAATCATTCGAATTAAAATTACTATTGATTCGAATAGCAATTCGAATTGACTCGAATCGTCACATTCGTCACGTCAGCATTATAATCAAATTCGTACTCGTATGTCGAGTTATCCGCCTTGCCGAGTTATAATTCTTTTACATTATTATTCGAGCTACAGTTTTTTTTTGGCGGATCGGTTTGCATTACGAATGAGTCGAGATTTCGAGTTACAACAGTGTGCTCGGTATTTGGTTACGGAAAGGGGACTTATAGGTATATTGACTTTTAAACACGTACCTAGTTAATGACAATACTTTTTTATTATTATGATTAAAATCAGCTTACTAAGTAACAAAAAAGTAATAATAAAATCATATACAAAAATTCCTTTTTTTTAAATAAAGTCTGATTCTAATTAGTAATGACACGATAAATTAACTTTAAAAAAATAAATACGTTTATACGTCTCGGGTATACTCATAATTAATAGATATTATTACTAATTACGTAAAGGAGCAGTCAACAAAAGCAAGAAAACATTAAATCGCGCGAGGGACGAATTGTAAATGTAATAGGTATCTACCTCAAACGAATCGAATTGCATCCAACCAACTCGTGATGCTTAGAACATTTCGTGTATTTTCGTATTTCTCACTCGTACAATTCGTTCTTACGATTCTTCGACTCCGACTCCGTATTAGAGAGCGAATCAACGAATAGAAAACGAATCAACGAATGTCCTATCAAACCGAGTCGACTGATCGCCGCGCCGCCACGCGCTGATCGCCGCGCCGCCACGCGCACCTGCCTACGAGTACGACACGAGTTGATTCGGTTTCGGTCAACGGCGATTCGAATGAACGAGTCAATAGTCTTATTCGAGTTATTCGAATTAAATGATTCGAATTACGCAACGCTATGTTAGTCCGTCCGTGACCATGATTGCTGTAAAGTGTTCGAAACGTCGGACAGTCAATAATCAAATACAAACGCGATAAAATCTATAAAAACAGTTTTTATTTATAATGTGTAATACTCACTTAAACATCTGAAGTCATTATTAGATAAATAATATTGTTCGCTAGACAGAACAAGGTATTACATAATGAATATTGTATTAATATATGAATATAAGAGCTAATGAGGACAAAGTAGGTAGAAAGAGCCGGGCGTAAAGCCGCTACTAATTAATATATAACTAGGGATGCGAACGATACATCGATGTTTCAGTAAAAAAACATTGATGTTTGCCATCGATATGTTCACTATTGCAAAAGATGTATCGATGCTATTTTATACAATAATTTCATATCGATGTTTCGCCTGCCATCTGTTTGAAATGTATGGCACTTTTAGCAGAACGTGCGTAATAATTTAGTTACCTAAACTAAAAACATCGATCTTTGCCATCGATATGTTCACTATTGCAAAAGATGTGTCGATACTATTTTATACGATAATTTCACATCGATGTTTCGCCTGCCATCTGTTTGAAATGTATGGCACTTTTAGCAGAACGTGCGTAACAATTTAGTTACCTAAACTAAAAACATCGATGTTTGCCATCTATATGTTCACTATTGCAAAAGATGTATCGGTTCTATTTTATACGATAATTTCACATCGATGTTTCGCCTGCCATCTGTTTGAAGTGTATAGCACTTTTAGCAGAACCTGCGTAATAATTTAGTTACCCTAACTCCTAATAATAATAATAATCGTTTATTTCAGGTATAAAAACCCATATACAGTCCTAAGTCAAAGACTTATGTACATATGTACGTTTTCGACAAAACTTTTATTTTTAACCTGTTTTTAAATAACTTGCTGCAGTTAGCTTATAATAACTTTACTAAATAAAAATAAGGGCATTCATTTTATTTCCTCAACTCTACACCTTCTTTGTTCTAAAGTCGTATCTATTCAATAGATAGTATTGTTATAGATAATAAATATAGCTTGCATTTTAAATTCAAGTTAGGATGATTGTTTGTATGAATTAGAACCCTAGATTATTAAAGAAAAATAGATATTTAGATGCATCGATGTTTTTAGGGCGATGTTTTTTGGACATCGATATTTGGTCTGTAACATCGAAGTCCCGATACATCGATGTTTTTGGTTTCGATATTTGCATCCCTATATACAACCTATCTTAACATATGCTACCGCGCCATTTGCTTAGAAATAGAAGATCGATTCGTCGTTTGTTAAAAGAAAATTTCTTTAAAATTCTATAATGGATAGTTAAATAGGTAACATCAATCCTTCTTCGTGTGATCACGGAGTAATAATACCTACTTTCTTGGCTGTTGATTTTGTACAAGATAAAAGTAAAAACTAAAACCCTAATGATGCGGTTTAATATTAGATGCGGTAGGAGATTAATGCCAAACACTGCCGGGGAACCAAATATTGAGCGAAATGGTACTCACCCAATTTCAGCAGTCTTCGAACGCCAGAAGCGGTAGCAGAGTATTATATTTCTGGTTGGAGCGGAGTGGAGTGATCCCTGTAGTATTCCAACAGGCGGTATAAGTGGTTTATAACGGCGGCGGGTTGCGAACTTGTTAAAAAACGGGAGCGAGCTCTAGCAACTTCTGCGTCAACCGGGCAACAACGCGTATTTTCTGCGATCGGCGCGCTTATGCAGCGAACAAGCGAACGAATATCCGCCTAATCTCGAGTGGAGCACATTCCACCCAATAGATGGCGACCCGGTACATTTGGCATCAAACGGCCCAACCAAACCCAACTACGATAAAACACGAGTTATCGGATAAATACGGATAAAGTCACGAGCAAATGCTTATAATATATATATTTTTGAAATGTACAAGTAACGTCCTTTCCAATGATACGAAACACATAGGTATTTGTCTTAAATTTATTTTTTAACACAGTACTTTATGACCGCTAGAGGGCGCCATATTAAATACAGTGACACATCATATAGTAGACTATAGGTAACCAGCGAACGATCAAGACACTAACGATACCTCATTTGTCCGGTTTGAATAGTTGGGGAGCTATGAAGGAACTGATGAACATACATAAATAGCCTGTCAAAATCATAACCCTTCGTAGTTGGGTAAAAGATGATTAAGCGATGTAATATGCAAATAAAACGAATAAATATATTTGTATTGTATTATATGTATGTATTGAGTATTCATTATCGTCTCAGCCGATACAAGTCCCACTGTTGGGCTTGAGGTTCCTCCACTATGGGAAACAAATTGACCTGATATACCACGCTAATAAGACGTATTGGTATAGAATTTTGTTTCGAGTTTTCCTCCTCTTACAATGATGTTATATCTCTTAGAAGTCTTTTACAACACCCATGGGCAAAAGAGGGACTGGTGAATTGTTATTCCGTCACCATACGGTATTAGTATATACATATTATCCGTGTGGGGGCTGAATAAGAATACAATTCACCACTCCCTATTTTGCCTCTGGGGGATGTTGTAAAAGAAGACTAAGGGACTATATTCATACAACATCAATGTAAGAGAAGGAAAACCCGAAAAAAAAAGCCACCCATAGCACTGCTGGGCTTTTTCCTCAATAGGAGGGAAATTAACCTACTATGTTATGCTTGTCAGACATATTAGTATAGGGTTTTATTTGGAGTTTTCCTTTTCTTGCACAGATGTTATATGCATATTATATTAGTCGCCTTTTACAATATCCACTGGCAAGATATGGAGTAGTGCGTATTTTTAATCCGTCACCATACGGCAAACGGTTTCAGTCATAATATAAATCGCTTTAACAGTACAAAAGCGATCCCTATTTTCAAAGCATTAGAATTTGTTTGAAAATGTTTCAAATATACCAAAATCATTCATGTGTACATTTTTGACGGATTCATTGAACCGGTAATTCCAATTTAATAAATCTTTTTTATGTTTGGATTTTGGTAAACTGTGGACTATTTTCGTGTAGTAACGGATTAAGAATACAATTCACCACTGCACTGCCTGATGATCTGATTGCACAGATAGCGTAGGTTAAGATACGAACCTATAGGGCCAGTATGGCGGTTCGGATCCAGACTCAGAACGAGACTGGACGTAATTTGTAATAAGGATTTTTGAAGTGAAGACTTCTTTAGCGCCGTAGTGCACGCGTTTTGGTATTGGTAAAAATGTTAAACTCGCGTCAGGACACTTGACCTAATCGAAAATTCGTAAGACAGCGTAGGGCATTGCGCGAATGTGTGTACCGCATGCGCGCCTGCTCTTTGCTTTCAAATACACAAACACCAAGGGCTAGATTTAAAATATTGTTTAACTTTTGTTGAAAATATTTCACTACAAATTTTCTAATAAATATTAGCTATAATGTTGCTAAATGCCTGTTAATTTAGATTATTATTTTGGAATTATTTTTAGTTTATAAAGAAGTGTTTATGATTTAGGTTTACATTTTTAATTAGTCATTAACAATTCTTTACAAACTAAAAATAATTAAAAAATAATAATCTAATTGCTCGACAAAGTTACTTAGTTTTCATTTTAATCGGTAGTCTCCAAATATATACCCGTTTTTTCTTAAAAAAAAGTGCTTTCTTTAAAAATAAAAGAAATAATAATAAAAACCACTACTCCTTCTTGCCTTTGGGTGTTATGAATTACGACCAAGAAATATAAATATATAACACACTTATATAAAACTTGAAATAAAATTAAGTCGGCGGACCACCGTGGTATAGTAATCATTTGCCGTCCTGTTGTGGTCAAAGCCTAGCAATTGGACGTTTATGGGCTGAGATGATGAAAATGAGTAGTTGTTTCTACAGGTAACAAACAGGTTTTTTTACCAATATGTGTTTTGCTTGTGTATAGAAATTTTGGACTTTCTATATGTACGCCTCATAAGAATGCTCAAAATCACTCAGCGCTATGGTGAAGATTTTGCTTTTTTGAAGTGAAACTTCTTCGCACGCATGAGGGCAATTCTTTTACTGATGAAACGCAATTTAGCGTTACGAAGATGTGCAGCGTTTTTTCGAAGAAGAGGGAGAGAGCGATTGAGAGAGAATGAGAAAGTGCGAACATAGCACGAAGCACAGCCATGGGGCGAGAGTAGGGAGCAAGCGAGCGAGAAAGATCGAGTGATTTTTTATTTATTTATTTATTTTAATACTGATAAAAAACACATGGAACTAAAGAAGTTTCACTTCTGACATGCGTACTTAGGATTTACGCTATTTTTAATGCGCTAGCACACCTTACGGTTAGGTATATTGTTTACACATATCGATAATCGCACTTTTAATAATAGGGGTTTAAATATGAAATGGTAATTTTCAATTAAAATTAAACCTATATGGGCGTCAGCTATCAAGGTGAAACTGTTTTCAAACGAAAACTATAACATTTTAAATTTAAATTATTTATTAATTATTAAAAAATTTGATCGTTCGACGTTCAATTGTTTTTACATACAGCTTTTTATGCCCCATACACATGTTTGCCGAGCGTTGCTGAGCGATGGCCAACACCAACGTGTGTACACCCAATTTGCCTTGGTTGGCCAACGCTCGCCGTCGCTCGCCTAGTTGGCCGAATGAATACAAGCGCCAATATGTGTACACCCGATTTGCCTTGGTTGGCCAACGCTCGCCCTCGCTCGCCTAGTTGGCCGAATGAATACAAGCGCCAATATGTGTACACCCGATTTGCCTTGGTTGGCCAACGCTCGCCCTCGCTCGCCTAGTTGGCCGAGTGAAAACAAGCGCTAACGTGTGGACAGCTGATTTGTCTTCATTCGCCGTCACTCGCCGTCGCTCGTGATCACTTGCCTCACTTCGCCTCGGTGTCGGTTTTTGTGTACAAATCAAAGGCGCTCATCTGCGCTCGGCCAATACCGTCCACACGTTGGCCTGCTCGCCATTACACGGTTGACATCCATCGCTGTTAGACGCGTTTAATATGATTGGCACTGGCATCGTACCTATATCCGACGCTCGCGTTGGCCTAGGCTTGGCCACCATGTGTAGGGGGCTTGAAGTGAACATGGACACGGCGAAAATCAAAGTAATTTACAAATACGAGTTCCGACGTGGGACTAACGCAGTAGAAACGGCTCCTAATGTCAATGCTGTGTTTGGAGAGGATATGGCTAACGAACGCACCGTGCGTTTTTGGTTTACCCACTTTCGTAGTGGAAACTGGGACTTGAAGAATGAAAACCAGCCACTAAGGTAAATAATGATGAATTAAAGGTGATGGTGGAAGCCGATTAGAGTCAAACTACCAAGGAATTAACGACATGGTTTGACGTTAGCATACCCACAATATTGACCCATTAGCACCAAATTGGTAAAATAAAAAAAACTTGAAAAAGGCACCCAGCCTTATGATTAGACTGATCTGCAGAGGGTAGCGCGCGTTGAAGCTTGCCTTATCCTGTCAAACCAACAGTGAGACATGAAAAATTATAATTTTAATATTCCAAAATAACAATGGACTGTGATCAATTGACCAATATGACATCAGGTAGAGTTATCCCGTGTGGTGACGGAGTAAGAATACAATTCACCATCCTCTATTTTGCCCGTGGCTGTCATATAATATCTATGCAAGAGAATGAAAGTGCTGAATAAAATCCTATAGCAACACATCTGACCAGCGTTTGTCTCCTATTGTTGAGAAATTTTCCTCCTATTTTGGAGGAGGCTCGAGCTTAGCAGTGGAACGTATATGAGCTGAAATTAAATGAATGAACATCAGGTAGGGTACTGGTCATAAGGACCGGGGATTTAGTCCGTCACCCATAGAGGGGCTGACCACGCGACGGCAACCGACGTCCCTGAGGGGGTACGTGAGAGGAGAGGCTACCCTGTGACCGGGGTATTCCGTCGGTCCGACCACTGATGACAAAATACCCTGCACCGTTGGTCGGCCCAACGATTTAGGCGACGTGCCACGGGTGGGTTATGGGGCCGCACGCTGCCCCTCTGTCGCCCCGGACGAAGCTGGGTGGCGGGTGCGCTGACCATGGGCCATCCCTAAAAAACACAAAAAGGGTAACCATTTCCAGAATTTACAATATGTGGCATGGGATAAGACTAAATATTACTTAGACCCCAAGTAATTAGGATAAGTACAGAATGACAATTTTTTTTTTCGGCGTGCTCCTCGCACCACTCCGTCCGGGGCGACAGAGGGGCGTAAGCACGCTCTCCCGCAACCCACCCACGATGCACGTCACCTTCGTCGTTGGGCCGACCACCGGAGCAGGGTGACTTGACATCAGTGGTCGGCCCGACGGAATACGCCCTATCTATTTGGGGTACCCTTCCATCGACAGACGTCCCCCCCTCAGGGAGAACGTCGGTCTTTCCTCACGCGGTTGGCCTCTCAGCGGGTGACGGACTAATTCCCCGGTCACGTCACCCGCGGCCTCGGCTAGGGCGGCATGATAATTTAACATTGTAAAAAATTTAATTGTGTTTTTATGAAACCACGGTATAAGTGAAAATTTTTTTCGCATTACAAAAAATAGCAACATTTACATTAAACACTGATAAAAACAAACAAATAGCGTAGAGCACTGGCACTAATGAGTCTATACACTACACAGTCAGCTGATGCGAACCATAGGCGCCGCCATATTGACCTCGGCTACTCTGTCGAGCGCCTTTTACTTTACCCCTACTCCGCGGCCGACCGTCACGCGACATGCAATAGATGAACGAAAAAGTTTGAGACAATGTAATAAAAGTTTAATTTTAAAAATAATGACACTTTCTGTTATATCATATCTTTGTAAGGCTACCCTAAGTGTTACCTAAAATTTAGGTGAAAATAGTTATTACTATAGCATTATTCAATTTTCTTGTGTCAATATTTACGTTATTTTATATTCAATGACGCCCTTTCTTTTTTTTTTTGGGTGTCAATGACACTACACCCTTTTCACGGTTTGTTTACATTTAATATTTTCGTATCTTAGAGGGTTTTGTTCTTTAACTTTTCACTTCGAGCAATATTCTTAATATTGTTAAGGTTAAGTTTTCCACGTATGCTGAGAGGATAATAATATAATAGTCGACAACTCTTACTTTATTGGCAGTCGTAGAAAGCGGGTAAGGTTCTAACCAGAAGAATAAACAGTACTCCTATCCTGGGAAACGTATAAAACTGCATTGCGATCGCTTACCCGCCTGTCAAGTGCGGCGGTTACACCACTATGGATAGAATACAATTCTCGTAAGCCCCTTACTTGCCCGTGAGAGTCGTAAGAATCGGCTAAGCTAACCAGGAGAGTAGGCAACAGCTATGTCCTGGGAAAACTTATAACACTCACTGCAATAGCTATGTGGGGTGGGTCGCTCCCTTCCCTCTAATTTGGTTGAGGAGAGTGATGGCTGCTCTAGTAGTTAACTCGTGATCGGGTGCTGCTTGTGGGATCTGGTCCAGCCATATTTTCTTCCTTTCTTTATGCTTTAATTTTTTTTTGTCTTGCATTAAATCATGAAAATTTATACATATATTTAATTTCGAAGGGCATCACACTGGAGCTAATACCATATAAGTATGTTGTACGAAGCATAATATTATGTACATTTAAGAGATTAAGAAAAAAAAATGACTGCCCGCTGAGTTTCTTGCCGGATCTTCTCAGTCTGTGGCCGCGTTCCGATCCGGTGGTAGATTATTGTATTGTATTCAAACGTGTAATTTGACAATATGTAAGTGCCCTTAAGGGGCCTATGCAGAATAAATGATTTGATTTGATTTGAATAATCAACCCGCCTGCCAAGCGTGGTGATTATGGCATTATTACCCCCAAAAATATGGATGAAAATTAACACGGGCTTATCTTGCTAACGGGCGGGAAGTTGTTTTGTGCAGTCGAAAAAAAAACTACAAGTAGTTCATCTCATCTGAGCCCATATTCGCCCCATTATTGGCCTCGGGCCACCGCCATTGTAGGAGGGAATTTGACCTAATATACCACGCTGGTCGGACGTGTTTGCATAGGGTTTTATTTCGAGTTTTCCCTCTAGTTGCTTTTATTTCTAGTTTTTCTTCCTTCGAGTTTTCATTTCGAGTTTACCTTTTCGAGTTTCGAGCTTTTTCCTCAAATAATTTATCATGTAGGTAATGTAACATAATATCAATGTCATTTAGGATTACCTGAAGCTATTAGTTCCACATTAATGAACGAATGGAGGTAATGTACATGTCGTGTCAAACCGCGAAGCATAGACAAAATACCCTCGTCACCAACTTTTAATCGTAACTGACAAAATGATATTATACACTCGATGTAAATGGATGGAATGATATTATATACTTGATATTATATACTCAACTAGCAGACCCGGCCACGCGTTGTTGTGGCTAATTTATTTATTATATTACATTTTATTTAACTATTTAAGTGGAACTAAATTATTTAGGAGAACATCTGTCATGGAGGTCGTCATATTTTTTACAAATGGCATCTATGTAAAAAAGCAAGTTAAAATCGTATATGACACGTTTGTAGGTTTGACATAGCAGCGCCATCTATTAATTAATTTCTCAATCCAGTCAACAGATATCGCCATCTGTTAAAATCGTTTGGAGTTAACAGATAATTGTGAATGTCAAATAATAGGTATATATAGGTAATACAAATAATTTGCAATAAAATAATATTGCGACTATAAATTAAAATGTAAGCTATCCTATCTTTCAAGTTGGATCAAACTGCACACGGTGTGCAAATTTGATTATAATTGGTTAAGTAGTTTAGGAGTCCATCGCGGACAAACAACGTGACACGTAATTTATATATATTAAGATGTAAATGGTTTGACTGCACAGATGGCGTAGTGATTGAGTTGTCAAGGGTTCGAAACCACGCACTACAAAACTTTCTTCATCATCATTATCACACCTCATATACGTCCCCCTACTGAGCTCGACCTCCGTATTGGGAGGGAAATTGATTTACTATACGACGCTGGTCAGACGTATTGGTATAGGGTTTTATTTCGAGTTTTCCTTCTTTTGCATAGTTGTTATATGCACAAGATATCCCTTAGTCGCCTTTTACAACACCCACGAGCAAGAAAAGGGTGCTGAATTGTATCCTTACTCCGTCACCACACGGAATATAATTAACGGACACGAATTGCATACAGACTCAGAACAACAATTTGTGGTTCGCCAATACTGTCCTGTTTAGGATTCGAACCTTCAACACTAGTACAGTAGGTCGGTATTTTAACCACTACGCCATCTGTGCAATCTTACTGTCTATACCAGGGGTGGCGAACCTTTATGTATTAACGTGCCATTTCTTTTACAAAGAAATATGTAAATTCATTATGAAAGTCATAGACGTGTCTGAAATAATTTTAATTTCGTAATTATCGGGCAAAATTATTTTATTTTAAAAATAATTTGTTTAAACTAAACATCTTAGTTACACTACGCGTTGTAGTTTTAATAATTAATGTTACACCTTTGTTATTCAAGAATTCTGGATAGAAGTTATTTTTTCTTACTAAATAATGCATCTTGTGATCGCATGCGTGCCCAAAGCATTTTAGTGTATGCCAAAAATGGCACACGTGTTAAAGGTTCGTCATCCCTGGTCTATAATATGACGGGCGTTCACGTTTTATTAACCCCGACGCAAAAACAGAGGTGTTATAACTTTGACGTGTCTCTTAATCGAATGGATCGATTATGGTGCGGTTTTTCTCGTTTGAAAGTTTTCGGCTTTGGATCAAAATTATTCTTAGCTAAAATTTAAGTATGTTCAGGTGTTTCAAGGACATCAGCTTTTTTTTTGTTAATCACCGTAGGGATCTTAAGCACCTCAAATGTTTAAACGCCTTAAATTTAGACATCTGAGCAGTAGCAGCTTGTACTTGCACTTCATTCGGTGAACGAGAGAGTCAGAATCCCAACTTTCTAAAGGTATCTGCATGTGGTGGGTTTTGGTGATGCCTTTAGTATCACTGAATTGAACTAATCTACTCATACTCCCTTCACTCTCTTCATGATAGGCAGCGACCTAGCAAAGATCTATGAGCGGCGTTTGCCATCAATAAAGAAAATAAACGCCACGTCTTTCCATTTCTGTGCTTCAAGTGTTTAAAAAGTATCGACAATTACTTTTTACTAGTTTTTTTATCGCTAAGAAAACAGAATAATAAAACTACTGGGTCGTATTTTTAATGTGTCACGTATCGCTTTCCTTTTTTTTTTTCAAGTAGAAAATAAAAGTTTATTTCATGAGGAATACTTAAACTTCTCCTCGAATTTTTATTGAAATTGTTGCCATACACCTGAGGACTGTCTTGCAATAAATTGAATTTATTACTGTAGTTGAAACTCATTGAATACTTTCTGCCTATTTAATAAGTGCGTTACATGGTTTGAATTAGTTTTGGATTGTAACAGGGTTTTAAAAAAGTTACAAAATAAAACTGTTGTTAAATCAATTGGTAACTTTTTCCTTTTGCCTAACATACAATTTTAAGAGTGGTAGGACGTGTGAACCTATCGACAGTTTTCTGTCTACAGCCGCGGGCCGGTCCGTCCGGGGTAGTACCACACTGAGCAGAAAATCGACGTCTGAGTAGTAGCAATTTGTTACTGCGCTTCGTTCGGTGAGCGAGAGAGCCGGAAGCCTAACTTTCTGAGGGTGTTTGCGTGTGGAGGGTTTTGGTGGTGCCCTTGGTATCACTGAGCCTCATTGCACGCATTCACACTCCCTTCACTTTTTTCGCGGTAGGCAGTGGCCTCGTAAAGGTCCATGAGCGGCAGCAACACTTACCATCAGGTGTACTGTTTGCTCGTTTGCCACCGTTTGCAATAAAAAAAAAAAATTCATAGAAGAATGATGTTATACAATCTCTTGGATCACTACTGCTAAGGGATCACCCTTATATATGTCTCCTTGCTAGGCTCAAGCCTACTCCACAATGGAAGAGAAAAAAGATACTATACAACATCGGTCAGATGCATTAATAGGGTTTTATTTCGAGTTTTTGCTTTCCGGCACAGATATTACATGCATATAATCCCGTAGTTGTCTTTTAAGATACTCGCGAGTAAAAAGGGGAGGGGGAGGGCGGCTTTTAATTTTTCTGTACATTTCTTCGCAATATAATAAAACCTTATCCTTCTTTCCTATTGCGGAGGAGGCTCGAGTCCAAAATGGGACATACATGAGCAGAAAAGATGAAAGCATGTAAATATCTAAAAAAGAGATTTTTTTACTTTTGTTATTTAATGCTGATTTTCTTTATTCAATCAGTGCGTATTTGTGAATTTGAATATAAGGAAACACCATCATAGTATAATGCAAAGACTTAGTAAGCAGTTGTGTTACCTTGCGGTAAATTGGTTATGCCCGTATCCAGTCGTAACCGCAATCAGATATAATCTAACTTCACACGTTAATATTTAGACAGCATTGCACTTCTCCATCTAAATGGTAAAACATTGTTATTGACATTATTTCTTTTTGAAACCATTAAATCTGATAGTATTAAAATTATATTGAGAGTTGGTGCATTAAACTACAAATTATTTATAGTTTCCTAGTTGGAGTATTCTATAGCCATATAGAAATATATTTATGTAAGTCTTCATCAACATCGCCACGCGACGTGTTAACGCTAACACTATGGCTATGTCAACTTTACTATATTTTTGTTGATACATATAAAATTATAAAGGTAAATAATTTATAAATTTTAATATAAGATCAAATAATTAATTTGGATGTCCACAAATAACAACTGTTTCTTAATAATTTTAAATTTTCATTTATGTCCGTAATTTCACTTCTGTCAGTAGTCCCCAGGCCTGCGTTGTGTTCTTTTTTTTGTAATTACAAATAATTATGTCTTTAAATTTTAGATTTGTATTTATTAATATAAATTTAACTTTTAAACCTGTATTTTTGTAGCAAAACTGTTGGTATGAAAATCATATTTTAATTAATAAGTAAACGGACGATTAACCTTAATTCGAATCTTACAGTAGTTGTTAAACAAATATCTCTTTCAAGAAACAGTCGGAATGAATATAAGAATTTTAAAGAGTAAACTAACATTATGGAGTAAATACTATGGTAGATGTTGCATTACTTCTGACAGTAGATACGCCAGCTCATTGCGAATTCTTTTTACTGCCCCTGCATAGATCTGCAGTAAAGAAAAACCAAAGCATTTATACAAAAATTTTTGAAAACATAAATATTTAAGAAAGGAATTTATATCTTGGAAGAATTTTGTGACTACTTTTTTGTTATAGTTAACCATTATTTTTATAAAACATTCGTAAATATTTTTTTGTTTAAGTTAACGCCTGAATTAAAATGACCCGCAAGAATTCACCGTACATACTTCGGGTGCTACAACTATTTAGGGTATAATGTAAACTTTTATTTTTCACTCTCATTGTCGGTAATGTGCTGTACAGTCGCAATATACTCAACAGAACTTACAAAGCTTTTTATTTTAATACTACAAACTTAAAGACTCCAACATATGGTCCAGCGATCCGAATTAATTATAGTATATGAAGACAAGCGAATAATCAAGATTATTAACAATTGTTGGCATTTTATGCAAGTTAACTGAAACGTAACGAAGTTACCAGTAGCCGTTGAAAAGTGGTTTGGCCATTGGATAACATTAAATTTAACTCGAAAATAACCCAACACTCTTTAAAGTTTGTATTTATAGCTTTAAGTTCTTAATAAGGTCAGTATATACACTTTCGTAATTAACTGTAAGCCATAGTGTCTTTCTGCAAGTGACGGTTAAGTTAAATAAAAATTTATGTGTTTTAGTTACTGTTTGCAATTATTATTGCTGTTAATTTAATTTGTATTTATTACAGTTGTATTTAGGCAACATAAATTAATAAGTAACACTATTTTATTACGTCTTTGCTCATTTATATCTCGACAAACAGGCCCATGTAGGTAATTGTTAATTACCATTAAGTATTTGAAATTAACGAATCTTATTATATTAATTAAGTTATTGCACTGTGTTATTAAATATTTAACGTAGATAAATTTATTATATAATTATTTAATTGTAATAGTTTCGAATTCCATTTAATTATACGATAGGTATCTGATAAATATATAATTACAGTGTAATTGGTAGTAATTTGTTGCTATATACAATTCCAGGATATACCAGTCTCCCATAATGTCTACAAAGGATGAATTTGCTATGGAAAGCGCCAAAGAAATTAATGATCTCACTAAAAAACGCAGTAGCTTCAAAGGTCGTATTACAATATTTACTGGTTTTTTAAATTCACTAAATATTTCGTCTTTGTCTTCTAAGGATGTAAGCGAATTAGAGTTACGTATTAGGAAGCTGGAATCATTGTATGCTCAATTCGACGAGGTACAAACTCGATTGGAGTGTCTATCTGATAATCTTGAGGCTCAAATGGCTCATAGAGAAGATTTTGAATCTAAGTACTATAAAGTCCTCTGTCAGGCACAGGAGATTGTGGCTAGTCACAAACAACCTCCTGGTGCAGCACCTAGTGAGTGTAGTTCTCACAGTGGTTATAAGCCCGTTAAGTTACCTACTATACAACTCCCCAAGTTTAGTGGATCCTATTCCAATTGGCTTGAATTTCGCGATACCTTTGATAGCCTGATACACTCTAATGAGGGTATAGATGCGATAAATAAATATCATTACTTACGAGCTTCATTGGAGAGCTCAGCTGCTGTGGTAATCCAATCGATTCAGTTCTCTGCGGCTAATTACAACATAGCTTGGGCATTGTTGTGCGATCGGTTTGATAATAAACGGTTATTAATACAAAATCATGTCACAGAAATATTTAACATAGAACCGATCGCTCGAGAATCCTCTGCTAATTTAAAACGATTAATGGATCAATTTAATAAAAATATTCGTGCACTGAAATCCTTAGGCGAACCTACACAACATTGGGATACACTTCTCATTCACATCCTAACACATAAGTTAGATAACAAAACGTTCCGTGAGTGGGAAGAGTTTAAAGGTCGTATAGACAAGAGTGATTCAATTGTTATTAAACACTTTACTGAGTTTATAAAGGTTCGCACAGATCTTTTAGAAACTATTGAATTATCACGTTATATACAGCACAATAATAATACGTCAATTATTAAACCTACAAAACACAAGGCAATGGTTTCATTGGATAATAATAACGCTTCCCTCGGTTCGAGCTCGACTAGTTCATGTCCTAAGTGCAGTGGCGATCACAAGCTTAACCATTGTCCTCAATTTCTTGCTTTAAGTAATGAAGCACGACTTCAAATATTACCTAGTTTTAAGATTTGTTTTAATTGTTTTCGTAGCGGTCACTACGCGAATAATTGTAAGAAGTCTGGGTGTAAATTATGCAAACGGCGGCATAATACATTAATACACGTTGCAAATACTAAACAAACATCGGTAGTGCATAACGGGCGAGCTGATAGCAGCGCACCCCCCGCCACCATCGATGCGAATCATAGTTTATCTCTGTCGGCGAGCGTCGCGGCCTCAGGTAGCCCGGGACACGGTGTTCGTGTAGACGTCCTATTATCAACAGTACTAATAAAGACATACGATTCGCATAATCGCGAGCATATAGCGCGCGCCCTTCTCGATAGTGGTAGCACATCTTGTATTATGACCGAAGATATGTTCTGTCGCTTAAATTTGCCATGTATTCGTATAGATAAATCTATACTAGGTATCAATAATGTCACGTCACATGTTAATAAAATGTGTCATGTGCCTATGAAATCATTAGACGAAACATTCACTACTAGCTTACGTTGTTTTGTTTTGCCATCGATTTCAGGTGACTTGCCGTGCCGTTCAGTTGATTTATTAAACCTTAACATACCTACTAATATATGTTTGGCTGATCCCAACTTTCATACGCCCGCGTCAGTGGACATGATAATTGGCGCTGATATTTTTTGGGACATATTGGGATCGCAAAGAATTAATTTAGGCATAGGTAAACCAATTTTACATGAAACTAGATTAGTTTGGATAGTTTCTGGCCCTATAAATAGTCATGCTATTAATTCAATTAAATGTAATTATGTACAGTGTGATTCATTTCCGCTTGGCACATTTAATGAGCAGATTCAGCAACAGCTCTCGCGGTTTTGGAGCTTGGAAGAGGTGAATGATTATTCTACTTATTCACCAGAACATAAATTATGTGAAGATCATTTTATTAATAATACTGAGCGTTTGAACGACGGTCGTTTCTGTGTAAGAATTCCGTTAAAGGATTCTCCCAGCGTGTTAGGTGAATCGTTATATCGCGCCAAGCATTGCTTTCTTTCTTTGGAACGTAGACTGATGAGTCAGCCACGTCTTCGCAAGTTGTACCGCGAATTCATGTCTGAATATAAGGCGTTAGGGCATATGTCGGAATGTGAGCTCACTTCCAAGAATAATCCAAATTTCATACCTCATCATGGCGTTTTACGTGAAAGCAGTACGACTACAAAATTGAGAGCGGTATTTAATGCCAGCAGTCCTACTACTACCGGAGTTACTTTGAATAATATTCAAATGGTAGGTCCCGTTGTACAGGATGATCTGTTATCAATTTTGTTGAGATTTCGTCAACATAAGTACATTTTGATGGCAGATATAGAGAAAATGTACAGACAGATCCTCGTTCATCCTGATGATAGGTATTTACAACGGATAATTTGGCGTGATGACCCAAAGGAATCACTAAAGGCATTTCAATTAAATACAGTCACTTATGGAACTGCCAGTGCGCCATTTCTAGCCACTAGATGCCTTAAGCAATTAGGCCTTGAGTGTGAGGATAAGGGAATTGCAGAAATCATTCTACATGATTATTATGTTGATGATTTATTGAGTGGTGGGGATGACTTCTCCGAAGTTCAAGACATGCGCACTAAGCTTACATCAATTCTCGCGTCAGCTTGCTTCCCGCTCAGAAAATGGAAGTCAAATGATCCTCGGCTTATTTCAGATTCTTCTCAACATCCTCTCGATTTAAATATAGGCAGCACTGAACATAGCAAAACCTTAGGTTTAGTATGGCAGACCGTAAATGATGAGTTGTGTTTTTCAATTGATACACATAATGTTACCACGCGTAATGCTAGCACAAAGCGTGGTATGCTCTCAACGGTATCTCAGATATTTGATCCTCTAGGCCTCGTCTCTCCTGTAGTCATTAATATGAAATATTATTGTAAACATTATGGTTACACAAATTATCTTGGGATGATCCGTTAACGTCAGATATTGAACAGACTTGGAAACAATTGGTAAATAATTTACATTTTCTCAATAATATTTGCATTCCACGCCGCGTAGTGATAGACGAATATAATTTATTAGAGTTCCATGCCTTTTCAGATGCATCGGAAAGGGCATATGGTGCGTGCCTATACGTCCGTAGTGTTGATATACATAATAACGTTTTGGTTAGGCTGTTAATCGCTAAGAGTCGTGTCGCTCCTATTAAAGCAACAACCATTCCAAGGCTCGAATTATGTGGTGCTCTTTTAGGCGCTCGGTTATATAAAAAGGTTATAAATTCCTTAAGAGTAAAACCTTCATGTACTGTATTTTGGACTGACTCCACAATTTTACTGGGTTGGTTAAAGATGTTGCCATGCAAATTACATACGTTTGTCCGTAATCGCATAGGTGAAATATTAGAAAATACCGGTGATTGTACTTGGCGACACGTTCCCACTGAATACAACCCCGCGGATTACATATCTCGCGGAGTAAGTATTGAGGCTATACAAACCCTCGATATGTGGTGGTCAGGACCAAGATTTTTGAAGGAGTCTCCGTTAAACTGGCCTATTACACATAATACGGTTAACTGCGAATCACTCCCTGAAATACGTACTGACTTATCCTTTACTCTTCAAACTCAGGAATTAACTATAAATAATTTTATAAATTTTAATCGTTTTTCCAATTATAATCGGCTCAAACGTGCTGTGGCATATACACTTCGGTTTATTCAAGCGTGTAAGCGACGACCAGCTAAAAACAATTATCTTTCTGAATCTGAACTAAGTAATGCTTTAAATGTTATTATTAGAATATCTCAAATAGAATCATTTATTGAATATAATCTATTAATTAAAGGACAGACCTTATCAAATAAGAGTCCATTGCTTAAATTTAATGTATTTTTAGATTGTAAAAATATAATGCGGGTAGGTGGTCGCCTTGAGAATTCCGCCTTTGCTTATGACAAAAAGCATCCTATTTTAATACAGTCCACACATCGATTTACTAAGTTGCTTTTTGAATCTGAGCATGCGAGACTCATGCACGCTGGTCCGCAATTATTATTAGCTTCCATTAGAGAAGTATATTGGCCAATAGATGGCCGTAATTTGGCGAAAGCTTGTTATCGTCGCTGCATTAGGTGTTCGAGAATGAAAGGAAAGGTTATTACACCCCTGATGGGTAATTTACCACAGCAGCGCCTTAATCCTGGTGGGTTTCCCTTTGAGACAGTTGGTGTAGACTACGCAGGTCCTATATCTTCTGCTAGTCGTCAAGGGCGTGGTTGTCGTATCGTAAAAGTGTACATCGCATTATTTATTTGTTTTACCACTAAAGCGATACATTTGGAGTTGGTAGGTGATTTGACGAGCAATAGTTTTATATTGGCCTTACGAAGATTTATAGCTCGTCGTGGTAAACCTACTGATATCTACTCTGATAACGGCACAACATTTGTCGGAGCATACAATGATCTTGCTACATTCTTAAAAACTAATTGTGACTCAATAACTAGTGACCTCTCTAATGACGGTATTAGATTCCATTTCATTCCGGCTTATTCCCCACACTTTGGTGGCATATGGGAGGCAGGTGTGAAATCTGCGAAATTTCATTTGTTAAGAGTGTTGGGAAATTGTCACTTAAGTTACGAGGAACTCAATTCCACCCTAGTGCAGATCGAGGCGATTTTAAATTCCCGGCCTCTTACTTCACTGTCATCGCATCCTGAAGATATGACGCCGTTAACACCCGGTCATTTTTTAATCGGCCGTCATTTAACTTCATTGCCAACAAAGGACCTCCAAGAACATAACACCTCGCACATTACTCGATTCCATAGAATCGAGCAGCTTCGACAGCATTTTTGGACCAGGTGGAGCAAGGAATATGTTTCAGAGCTCCAGCAAAGGACTAAGTGGCGGACTTGCAATGATTCTTTGAAGCTTGGTACTCTTGTCCTGTTGAAGGAAGACTACTCGTCACCTCTTAAGTGGAAACTTGGTCGCATCGTCGCACTCTATCCAGGTCAAGATCAGATTGCTCGCGTTGCGGACGTCAAGACCACAACCGGAGTCGTTCGGCGGTCCTTCAGTAAACTTTGTCCACTGCCTCTCGATGAGGATTGAATTATCATTCTTACTTATTTTATTTATTTAATATGTATACCTAGTTTTGTTGAAAGGCAAGCTTTCAATGTCCCGGGGTATGTTTAAGTTAACGCCTGAATTAAAATGACCCGCAAGAATTCACCGTACATACTTCGGGTGCTACAACTATTTAGGGTATAATGTAAACTTTTATTTTTCACTCTCATTGTCGGTAATGTGCTGTACAGTCGCAATATACTCAACAGAACTTACAAAGCTTTTTATTTTAATACTACAAACTTAAAGACTCCAACATTTTTCTATATCTGGAAATTTTAGGATCCTCATAAGTTTTTCATTTTATTTATTAATACAATGCTATTTTCAATATCTTATTTTGGTACTAAATCTTTGCATAAATATTTTGCTTATTTTATGCTATCACCAATAACGACGGAGAAAAAACACAATCCATCTTCTTTCGACTGTACGGATTATAAAAAATAGTTTGGCAGATGAACAAATTTTAGTGGAAACTTGGCTGGGAAAAAGTTTACAAATCACACAAAAATAAACTCTATAATTCCGCCATTGTGTGGTAAAAAAAAACAAATCACTACCTCTTCCCTTCCCATCGGTGTCGTAAAAGACGACTAAGCTTTATTAATGCATAACAACAACAAAAGTTAAGCTCAGAATTAAGCAATATACAAACCCATCTTGCCAGCGTGCCATTAAGAAAGACACACACCCCTAATAACGTGACGTTTATGAGTTAGAAGAGAAAAATATATAATATAGCTTCCATCGACATAAATTACGTCATATAAAATATTGAGTTGTATTAATAAAGAAAGACTGATACGGCTATTCGTTTTCTATGTATCATAACATATGTATTCAATAGATATACTTGATAAATCAAATTCATACATGCAATTATCACGCTGAAGTGGCAATGGGCAGGCCACATCGCTCGACGAACTGACAACCACTGGGGAAGAAAGGTTCTCGAGTGGCGACCACGTATCGGACGACGCAGTGTAGGACGCCCCCCGCTAAGTGGACTGATGACCTGGTAAAAGTTGCTGGGCGTCGTTGGATGCAGGCGGCACAGGACCGCACTTTGTGGCGTAACATGAGGGAGGCTTACGTCCAGCAGTGGATGGCGATAGGCTGAATTGAATGATGATGATACATGCAACAATGTTGTTGTTATTATTATTTATAACTAGCAACCCGCCCTCGCTTCGCTTCGGTTTTAGTCGTTTTACCCGCGTAGTTGCCGTTCCCGTGGGAATACCGGGATAAAATATAGTCTAGTTTACGTCCTGATATTATAGCTTTCCATTAGTGAAAGCATTTTCGAAATCGGTCCAGCCGTTTTGAAGATTACCCGGAACAAACAGACAGACAGACAAACATTTTTTAATTGCTATTTTAGGCATAGGTGTCGTGCAAATAACCGTGTGAGCATGAAAAAAGCCTATTATTTTGACATTACAAACAGACACTCCAATTTTATTTATTGGTATACTCGTAGATAATAAGAGTTTCACAGACGTCGCACATGTTGCGGCTTCTTTAAATTGGCAACTTCTTGCTGCTTGCCACGACTCAGCGTCTCAGTAGCTTCTGTTTTTGTACTAAGTAGACCATGGAAGGGGATATATATGTTATCAGCCTTGTGACAAGTGAGATTTTGCCCCTTGTGCAAAAATGACCAGTAATTTGTGCTGAATTGAGTTATTGTTAGAACTTTTTATTTTTGATTTTGAAAGTGACTATTTTATTTGTTGTCTTTCTAGATTAGAATTTAACTATAAACTGTTAACTTCATCGTTTTCCTTTTAAAAGGTCAATTAATCGTAAAATAAGAGTCTCATAACAATTGAGGCTGAAAAATAAGTTATTGAGGCTGAATAATAAATAGTTTCTTTGATATTTTATGAAAAAAGTTGATATTATTTACTAATCCATTACATGGCGATCTAATCCATTACGTGGTTGAATATTAAAACAATTTTAAATCACCCAAGTTGACTGTCATAACAAAAAAGTGGTTTAAATGTAGTAGCCTATGATACGTCATGTCCTTTATAATGTTATGAATTTTTCACGTCACCAGTTAAGGGCTATCTCGCCGCAATACGCAAAATTAGAATTTATACTAATTTTTAAAGGATTTGTTACAAAATTCTACGACTTTTCCATTTCACCATTAAATTCGATCCAGATCAATTCATCATCATGTCACAAAATCAAATCATATATATATCCCCACAATAAATTATCATATATATCGTCGACTACAATCTGAATGCAATGACATCAGATGGAGTTGCCGTCTCGTTGCCTGTTCCCGTTTTATTTGCCGGAAAATTGGCAAGTCATAATAATACGCTCACTCATAAATAAGGATCGACATTGGCCCCTCTTGAAGATTTCTTTTTGCGTTATACTTTCGTTCTTGGTATATGTTTTTATTAATAAGCGATAGCGATAGCGATTTAAATTATGTTTGAAAAAATATTATTTGCTCGTTTTGTTGTCTGATATAATATTATTTACCATCTCCTCCTTTGGGTTTTACCTTTGGTTTAATGAGCATCGTGAGATCCCATATACTACCGTATTCCCTATCTATCGCCATTGGGACGACCACCGGTACCGATTCCTTGACATACCCGGGTAAACCGCCGGGTCGGACACTACCGGTCCAGCGGGTTACCCTTTCGGGTACCGTCCCATTTAACGCCCCAGCAACATTGCAGTGTTGCCGAGGCGTCGTTCTTATGTGGTCGGTCTCTCTGCGGGGAGCGGTCTAATCCTCGCTCCGTCTACAAGCGGCATCAGGCGCAGGTATTCGCGCTTGCACCACTCAACGTGCCGGCGGCGAAGCAAGTCGTGGTAGATAGTGCCACGATTGAGCTCGTTTTTTTATACAATAAATGCCTGTATTTAGGAAATAATCCTTATATAGTATTCAACTTTACAAATATATAAATAACGGATATAAATAACACTCAAATTTAGAACAACTATTTTTTTTTTATTTTTTTTTTATTACCATTTGTCAGTGTAATATAATAGGTAACAAAATTATTACTTAAGTAAAGGTAAAAAAGATTGACATCAATCCATCCGACGTCCTCGTCACGTCCTCGACGAAGCGGACGACAATATCACACTCGCTCAACAAAGAGCCTACACGGCCCGCGAGGCCTTAACAAATAAATATCCGCGGTTCCGCCCTCGCCGTCGAGGTGCGAAACCGCGCCGCGCAATAGTCACTACTAATAATGTGGGCACGCCCACTTTGCCTCCAGCGACGCCCCATGCCGAGGTCCGTTCCCCACAGGGGGAGCCCTTGGGCGATGTCGCTTAGCATACTTTTCTCCGGGTTGAGAGCCCTCAGCGCTCACCCATAGTCCGCGTCAAGCTGTCAAGGCCATCTGCGGCCAACAGCAGTACACACACAAAAAAAAAAAAAAAAAGATTGACATCAATTAATATGTTTTGACTTATATACGACGTAGGACGTACAGTAGAAGTCGATAGTGTATTATTATTTTTTCATTGGTAAAGCTAGATTATAAATGCCTACTATCATTAAATATGCTAAAAGCGTATCGATCAGCACTCATTTGTGGCACTTCGGTGTTTATATTTGAGAGTTTCTCTAAGTTCCGTTTAATAACAATAATAATGAATTGCCACGATTCATGTATTAGTCTTATTCAATGGATTATAATACGAGATCTTTTCGCAGAATTAGCACATATCAATCCGCTATTTCGTCGTTATTGTAATCACACTCTTGTATAACTTTTCACTTGGTTATTGGTGACATTTTATTTCCTGCGTATATACACATTGTCAACCATTCTGCTTTTTAGATCGCACCGTTAAGCACGAGTATGGCTTTGGAGAAAAATCCTTTTTGAAATTGTGATTGAGAAATCTTTTTTCACAAGTGAAAGGCGAAATAAAAAATCAATAAAAGGCGTGTGTATCTGTGTATTTTACAAGTTCATTCACTGTTATTCATTATAAGAAATGACATTATTTCTTTGTGGTGAAAAGGAAAGAATATTTTCTTGTGAAAGCCCTAACCAAGACGCATCATCATCATTGAACAGCACAGATGGCGTAACAACACTTAGTACAATCCACAATTTGTTGTTCTGAGTCTGGATATAATTTGTGTCCGTTAATTATATGTTTGTAAAGTCCCCCTCAATACAAGGATTATTTCCTTAGTGCGGGGTGTGGTCTTTAAGAAAAAAAAATATTCTCTTATCTGAATTACATGGGGGTCAACGTAATATGTACTCCAATTCTATTACGTATATTGCAGTTGTAAGTATGCTGTAAAGTGTTCAAAACGTCGTGCAATCAAAAATCAAATCCATCCATCCATCCATCAGCCTACAGACGTCCACTGCCTGGACATAGGCCTTCCCACGAGAATGCCACTCGGAACGATCCTGCGCCACTTGTATTCAACGGTTCCCTGCGACTTTAAGAATATCATCAGTCCACCTAGTGGGGGATCATTCTACGCTGCGTCGTCCGATTCGTGGTCGCCACTCAAGAACCTTTCTTCCTCAACGGTTGTCGGTTCGACGAGCAATGTGGCCTGCCCATTGCCATTTCAACGTGCTAATTCAAAATCAAATACAAACGCGATAAAATTCGTCAAGTAGTTTTATATTCAATGTGCAATAATCGCGTAAACATCAGAAGTCATTATATTGCAGTTTTTATGAACGGCCGCTTGTCTGACATCAACTCTCTTTGGAAATGTAATGGTAGACCAAATGACCTCAGATGGAGTCGGCTCAGTTAGTCAGTCGCGTTAGTAAAACTCTTAGTCGTATTTAACGACATCCATGGATAACATATGTAAGTGTTATTGTATTCGCTGCCACCGAACATTAAAAACAACGTTTATTTTAAATTGAACAATATGTCATTTTCGCTTTTATATACAACCTAGCAAACTTTAATAACAATAAAACTTATCCATTCAACCGATCAGCGAATAACTTTCACTAGGACAGTACAATCGTTATTAGGTCCTTTGTTTTCTGTAAGTACTTCGTTACTTCCTTAGTGGTCCTTCGAGCGAGATAAAACTGTTGCCCGGCCATTCTCGCATCGAGCAAATTAGCCTTTATCAAGAGCCCGCGTTGATTACAATCAACAAAGTGTAGCAGTTTTGTATGTGGTAACTGTTCCCATAAAATCTTTAACGATACTTAAGAGTTAAGTTATTGCTAGATAATATAGAGTGTGTCACCACTATTCTCCTTCGAGGCATGATTTTTAAATATATCTAAGGGACCTAACCTAGAGAGCCTAACATCAGTGAAAGAGACGAAAAACTCAAAATAAAACCGTATGTAAATAAAACAACTTTCACAGTTTGCCCGTGACCATGAATGAACGGTGCAAAGTGTTCGAAACTTCGGTCGGGCTATCAAAAATCAAATATAAACACGATAAAATCCGGAGTTTTATTTACAACTACCAACCCGCCCTCGCTTCGCTTCGGTTTCAGTCTCCCTACCCGCGTAATTCCCGTTCCCGCGGGATAAAATATAGCCTATGTTACTCCCTCATATTATAGCTTCCTATTGGTGAAAGAATTTTTGAAATTGGTTCGGTGGTTTAAACGTGAAAGCGTAACAAACAAACTTACTTTCGCATTTATAATATTAGTAAGGATGTTGTGTGAACATCACCAATTATTATAAAACCGTATATTAATCTGACTGACCAGCGTGGTATTTTTTTTTTATTGCCGATGGTGGCAAACGAGCAGGCAGCACACCTGATGGTAAGTGATACTGTCGCACATTGACCTTTGCAATGCCAGGGGTACAGCCAGGCCGTTGCCTACCGTGAAGTAAATGCTCTTCTTTAACCTCGTTTAAAAAAGGACATGTCATAGCGCTCGGGAAACACAGCAGCAGGTAGTTCATTCCAGAGCCTGCACGTACGTGGGAGAAATGATCGCTGGAAACGTACAGTTGAAGACTATATCGTTTCCAGGTGAAATGGATGAACCCTGCTGCGGTGTCGAGTGGTACGTTGATAAAACGGTGACGGTGGTACCAAGTCAAACAGTTCCTCGGAGGACTCCCCGTGAAAGAGTCGGTAGAGTACACAGAGTGACACAAAGTCTCTCCGCCGCTCCAGCGACTCCAATCCGTCCGTAAGATTGGGATCCCCGACGATGTTATAGTAGGCCAATTGCCCTTCTATAGTGGGAGAGATTATAACGCAACATTAGGACGTGTTATATGAGCTGAAATGATCGTGATGATTGGTTATTATGAGTTTGGATGTAAATTATATTTATTAATTGTATTGCTAATATTCTTCCTGACACAAAGATTTATTTTTGAAAAATCTAGCCTTACCGATTTTGCAGTTGTATGGACCAGGGGATTAATCCGCTAACCGCAGAGAGACTGACTGTGGGAGGGTAACGCCCTGTCAATACTGTTGTTGTCGAGGCGTTGTCAGGGATAGTACCCGCAAAGGTAACCCGCTGGTCCGGCTACAGATTTCAAGGAATCGATACCAGTGGTCGGACCAATAACGATGGGGACTGGATGTGGTAGGTCATGCGTAAAGATAGATACACCATCTAGACTATAGCCTACTCCAAAAAAAGATTAAAAAAACTGAGAATATCAGTTTACTACTTACAAAATAGACCTCAGTTCGTCAGTCACGAGCAATAAACTGTGCTTTGATATTCGATCTTAATTTAAAAAGATATTAGATTTCGTATTTAATATCAAATTGCTGGCTTAGAAAAAAGGAACATTAGGTATTTATATTTGTAAGACGAAAATTATGGTCTCTGGGGAAGGTAAATATGCGAAGAAATAAATTATTTTTATATATTACTAGCGACCCACCCTCGTTTCACTTCGGTTATAGTCGGCTTACCCGCGTAGCTCCCGTTCCCGTGGGAATACCGGCATAAAATATGATGATAAAAGAATTTTTGAAATCAGTCCAAATCGGTCCAATAGTTTCGGAGCCTATTCAATACAAACAAACACAAATCTTTCCTCTTCATAATATTAATATAGATAAATAATTTGAATTTGAACTCCTTACCTTCATATAAAATATAATCGATTAAAGAATGTAAGCTGATAGCATTGTCGTAAGACAAGAAAAACTTTAAATAAAATTGTATGCCAACCGTCTGGCCAGAATGATTTAGTCGGCTATATTTCCTCATCTGTAAGGGCTCTGTCTCCAAAAGTAGGCGATATATCAACTGTATAAAAATGTTTCATCATCTCATCGCATATCCACTGCTAGGTTTGAGCTAACTTCAAAAAAATAAGGTGATCTGCGTCTAATGCCGCCCTGCGGGTGACTGGGCCGGGGAATAGTCCGTCATCCGCAGAGACTGATCCCGCGAAGGCGATCCACGTCCCGTGAGGGGCGTTGTAAAGGCTGGCCATGGACGACAAGGAACTCAGTACCGGTGGTCGGCCGAATGCCGATGGAGAGGGTCTTTAGAAGGGCTTTAGAAGTCTCCTAATCACCTAAAACTGGTTTCATCCATTGAATTTTGCTTCTGATTCCCACGTCTCCCGACATCTTTGAATGTGTTGTCTCTTTTATGACCAAATTCCATAACTTAATCTATTACAACATTTAAAAGACACTTTAAATAGAAATTATATTACAAAGCAAGCGAGCTAAACTTTACGAAATATAACAACGGAGTCGATGTCAAACGGATTGTTCATTTGTTCAGTATACAAAACATGATAAAGTTCGGGGATTCCAAAGAGTGACAATAGCACAGCATACTAACCACAGAACGCTAATATCCGTACCAACCAACAAAAGAATCGAACCATAGAACTCAGTGTTGGCAATTTTTCACTTTAGAACTGTTTCCAAAAGTCGCCAGTTTTGTCGTTAAACAATTTTTAGCGACAAAATTTTTTTTTGGTCGCTACGACTTGAGCAAAAGTCGTCACTTCTAGCGACAAAGTCGCTAAATTGGCAACACTACCATAGCCAACCCAAAAAAAGAAACAGCAAGGTAAGTCATCAATTTTATTTATTTACTAGCAACCCGCCCTCGCTTCGCTTCGGTTATAGGTTATAGGTTATAGTCGTTTTACCCTCGTAGTTCCCGTTCCCGTGGGAATACCGGGATAAAATATAGCCTAGTTTACGCCCTGACATTATAGCTTTCCATTGGTGAAAGAATTTTTGAAATCGGTCCAGCCGTTTTGAAGATTACCCGGAACAAACAGACAGACAGACAGACAGACAGATAGACAGACAGACAAAAATTTTTGAATTGTTATTTTAGGCATAGGTGTTGTGCAAAGAACCGTGTGATTTTATACTTTATTGCACACCTGTGTTAATAGATTTATAATAATAATTCTAAGTGGAGATAGTACAATGGGCGGCCTTATCGCTAAAAGCGATTTCCACCAGGCAACCTTTGGATGGAAACATGTAAGGAAAGAGCGGTAGTTGTAGGTGTACTGCTTAACTATGTATAATATATAAATAACACATACATACGATATATACATATATATATACATACATACACATACATACATATATATAAAATAAATATAGGTACCTAATATGTTTATATAACGCGGTTAGTAGCATTAAAGTCATCATCATCATCATCTTGCTCTTATCCCAATTACTTGGGGTCGACGCAATATGTCATCTGATTTGACATATTGCAAAAAGTTTCGGCAATGACTTTTATGACCGTCGCCCGCCTGACGTCAACCCTCCTTGGGAATGTAATCGTTGACCCAAATGGGTACCATTTGGGTCAACGATTAGATGGAGTTGGTCCGGGTCAATCTAGGGCTCTTAGTCTTCTTTTACGACACCCACGAGCAAAGCAAGGGTTGGTAGTATTCGAAGCCGCTACCACACAGCACGAAATTGTGAAATTTATTAAAGTAATAAACAAAATTTAGGTTATATACTAAGGTAAGTATATAGCAAATACTAACTGATCATTTTTAGATAATAATTTTTAAGCTTTACTCTAAATCTGGCTCGTGTCTTTGAACGTCTTTGTCTTGTCTTTATCACGCTGATCATATGTATTGGGTTTCATTTCGAGTTTACCTTCTCATGCATAGATATTACAAGCATATTAAATACCTCAGTTCTTAAATTACAGACGATCGTAATTATATTTAAAAGTAATTTATATCTATACTTTGAACGTAAAGTATATTCGAAAATTTATAACTGTAATAACATTTTCGTCATAAAAATGTTGAATAAGATGGATAATATATTAAAAATGCGAATAAACATCTAATACTTATGTTAAAACCGAAAAGTGGCTAAATGTATACACATTATTCGAAAGTAAATCTGTCCGTTTGTCTGTAGACATTTTATTTATGTCTAAGTTTTGATTTTCCGTGTGGTGATAGAGTAAGAATACAATTCACCACTCCCTATCTTGCCCGTGGATGTCGTAAAAGACGACTATGGGATATAATATGCACATAACAACTGTGCAAGAGAAGGAAAACTCGAAATGAAACCCTATACAAACATGTCTGACCAGCATAGTATAGTAGATCAAATTCCTTGGAGGAAGCTCGAGCCCAACAGTCTGACGTATGTGGGCTGCGATGAGTTTTATTATCATATCACGCTGGTCAGACGTACAGGGTTACATTTCGAGTTATCCATCTCTGGCATAGATATATAATATGTCTATAGTCGTGTTTTAAGACACCTAAGGGCAAGATAGGGATTGGTAAATTGTATTCTTACTCAGTCACCACACGGAAAGCCCAACATTGGGCATTATATCATCATCATAGCTCATGTACGTCCCACTGATGGGCTCTGGCTTCCTCCAAATCGGGAGGGAACTTGACCTACTATAGAATGCAGCTCGGGTGCGTTGGTAAAGGATTTTATTTCGAGTTTTACTTCTCTTTATAGTTGTTATATGCACATGATATCCTGTAGTCGCCTTTTATGACACCCACGGGTAAGAAAGGGGGTGATGAATTGTATTCTTACTCCGTCATCACACGGATAGGGCAGTCAATAGTCGAAAATAATACACATATAGTAAGTTTCAAACAAAACCATGCCAAGATACTAGTTAACAATAAAACGAAGCCGAGCGTGGTTCGAACGACGCATTTTTATATTCTACGTTAGAAAATTTACGATAAGTCATATTTGGTACACGTTGACGGAATCAATAATGTCGTCTTTACTTCAACTAATATATTTTATGTTACTTTAATAGCTTACCTTTACGGCTGTCTTATGGAGATGGAATGTTAGTATATTTATTGCCATGGGACAGTCGGATTATCGATATTTTGTTGGTAATTATTGCCTTGTCGCTTGGCCTTTTTGAAGTGAAAATTTCTTTAGACGCCCTGTGTATTTTATTTTATGGATGTTGAATTTTCCGTGTGGTTAATAAGAGTAATGAGTAGGGACCGGATTACATGCATTTGTATGTTTAAGCCATCTTCAGTGACCCCGAGGGGGGGACGTCGGTCGATGGGAGGGTACCCCAAATAGAGGGTATTCCGTCGGGCCGACCACCGATGACAAGTAACCCTGCTCCGGTGGTCGGCCCAACGACGAAGGCGACGTGGTGTTCGGGTGGGTTGCGGGTGTGCGTGCTTACGCCCCTCTGTCGCCCCGGATGGAGTGGTGCGAGGAGCGTGCCGACCGCAGCCCACCCCAAAAAAAAGCCATCTTCAGTGATAATAGCATATTTTATTTAAGATCTAGTGATGATGCATATTATCGGTACGCGCACAATTTTTCCAAGTGCCCTACTCACCCTGCTTTCCGAAATACGATAAAAGTGATAATATCGTGAGTCCGACCAAATTTAATAGTCACAAAATATAAGAGCGATTGAGTTATAATTGTAATAGATTCGTGATATGATCACTTATATCGCATTTCGGTATGCAGGCTGGTTAGCTAGTTACGATTTTAAAATGAGAGACCGAAGAGCGTTATAATTTTATGTCATACTAGCTGACCCGGCGAACTTCGTATCGCCTTTTCTTCGTAATTATTTTGTTTTAGTATTTATCAGTTTAGTTTTAGTATTATCCATGCGGTGACGGAGTAAGAATGCACCACCCTTGTATGTCGTAAAAGACGACTAAATGATATAGTATGCATATAATATCTAAGCAAGAGTAGGAAAACTCGGACCAAACCCTATACCAACAAGTCTGACCAGCGTGGTGTAGTAGGTCGATTTCCCTCCCATAGTGGAGGAGGACCGAGCCCAACAGTGGGACATGTATGGGTTGAGACTATGATGATGATTTATCAGCCTACAAATGGCGTAAAGTTGCGGATTAAGGAAATATAACACTTTCCGTAAATTCAATCCAGCTAGATTATCAATAATATCGTTTTATCGACATGTTTGTGGCCGTATCCTTCCTGGATGCTGGAAGGAAGAGAGGCTGGTGTTCCTGCCAACTGGCCAAACGCTATTCAAGCGTTTTACAGACCCGTGAGATGTGGTACCAGGTGCTCATAGATCAGTGCCAGCACCCATTAGGGTTAACCGTCTGGCCGGAGAGAGATAGATTTAACACGTATATGCGCCACTGCCGCCCCGCAATATATAATTTAGGTTTGTATATTCTGTCAATTTTCGTGCATATTTCAAGTATTTTTCATACCTATTTGCATGCATATAACAAGGGTTTTATATTACATATAATCCGGTCCCTAATGAGATTGATTCTCTTGCACATTTTCGTCATAATCTCAACTCATATGCACCCCAGTATTGGACTCTAGCCTCCTTCATTACAGGAGGGATTAATTAATCTATTATACAACGCTAGTCAGGTGGTTATTTTGTATTTTCCTTATCTCGAGAATATCTTACGCCCCTCTGTCGCCCCGGACGGAGTGGTGCGAGGAGCGCGCCGACCGCAACCCACCCAAAAAAAAAAATCTCGAGAATATCGAGAATAAAAATTGCCCACATAATATGTTACTGGCGGTAATGTGGCTATCCATTAGTGAAACAATTTTTAAAATTTCATCACCTGCGGTTTCACTTGCATTATTATCGTTCCCGTGGGAGTACCGAGATAAAAATAATCTACACATGTTACTTGCTGATAACGTAGGTTCCCATTGTGAATTAATTTTTAAATTCAGTCATCATCCAGCTATTTCACTAGGCGAAACTCCGTCCTCTTAGGAAAACTGGGATAAAATTTTACCTACACTACATATGTTACTCGCTGATAATGTGACTGTCTATCAGCGGTAAAATTTCTAAAATTTGTCAACATTCCGGGGTTTCACGCACGTTCTCATTTACGTGGAAATGGCGGGATAAAACTGGTATGCTAATATATTTCGATGCTAATGTAGATTTCCATTCCCAAAAAAAAAAAATTTTTAATCTGTCAACATCTAGCGGTTTCTCTCGCGTAGTGCCCAGTCCTGTGAGAACACCGGGAGAAAATATAGCCTGTGTTTCTCCCTGATAATATATAGGTTTCCATTGGTGAAAAAATTTTTGAAATCGGTCGACATACAGCGGCTTCACTCGCGTATTTCCTATTCCCGTGAGAATATTGGGATAAAAAATAACTTTCAGATGGTACTCGCTGATAAAGTGGTTCTCCATCGATAAAAGAATGTTTAAATTTAGTCAACATCCCGCGGTTTCACTCAAGTTATTCTCGTTCCCATGGGAATATCGGGCTAAAAATAGTCTACATTCGTCACTCGCTGCTAAAGTAGATTTCCACTGGTAAGAGAATTTTTAAAATCGGTCAACATCTAGCGGTTTCCCTCGCGTAGTTCCCGGTCCCGTAGGAATACCGGGCTAATATATAGCCTATGTTTCTTCCTGATAATATATAGGTTTCCATTGGTGAAAGAATTTTTGAAATTGGATTGGTGGTTTAAGCGTCAAAGCGTAACAAAAAAAACAAATTTACTTTCGCATTTATAATATTAGTTAAGAATAGGATTTGCATTTTATCAAACTTTTTGTGAGTTCAACCTTTTTAGAAATCCATACCAATAAGGTAAAACGGGATCCTTTTTTTTTTTTTTTTATTGCAAACGGTGGCAAACGAGCAAACAGTACACCTGACGGTAAGTGTTGCTGCTGCTCATGGACCTTTACAAGGCCGTTGCCTACCGCGAAGAAAGTGAAGGGAGTGTGAATGCGTGCATTGAGGCTCGGTGATACCAAGGGCACCACCAAAACCTTCCACACGCAAACACCCTCAGAAAGTTGGACTTCCGGCTCTCTCGCTCACTGAACGAAGCGTAGTAACAAATCGCGACTACTCAGATGTCGATTTTCTGCGAGAGTGTGGTACTACCCCGGACGGACCGGCCCGCGGCTGTAGATAGATAACTGTCGACAGTGTGGTCCTACCACTCTGATCCTATAAGAAAGACTTCGTTGTACATCTATCCGTCCATCTCTCTGTCACCAGGCCGTATCATGGTGCATGACCATGATAGTTAAACAGTTGAAATGTTGTATTTCCGTCGCTATAACTAAGCAAAATACTAATACTATACTAGCAAATATTAAAAAACAATAAAATAATAATTAAGGAGGCTTCCATCCAACAAATGTGATTTTTTGCTCGATACTGATCACGGCCACAGGTAGGTGCTTGAAATATTCACAGAATATTTAGTTATATATTCAATTGAGAAATAAAGAATTAAATATAAAAAAAAAGAAATAAATATAGAAATATTTAAGAGCGGTTCCTATTCAACAGACATATTTTTTTTGCCATTTTTATAGATACTGGTACGAAACACTTCGTGCACGACCCCGACTCGCACTTTTGGTTTTTTCAATAAAATCGAAATTAGTTTATAAACATGTGTCAAAATAATAAAATGTTATTTAAATCAAAAACACTAAGGAGTATTGACATCAGCTTTGAAGCAAATCACCCCCAAGATAACATTTTACTCCTTTTTAACCCTGTTAGGAGATGAATATCAATGAATTACGAAACACGTCTTTCACCAATTCTGTTAAAGAATGTTTATTCAAAATTTGAAATAGATTCGACCAAGGAATCACATTGTCCCATACAAACTTTGCCTCACTTTTTCACCCCCTTAGAGGTATAATTAAAAAACATCCTTTCTTATTGGATGCCCATGTCCCAAAAATCACGCACCCTTGAAGTTGTCAGGTCTTTACAGTCAGCGGTTTAGGCTATGCGTTGATCCATCACTCAGGACAGAGTATTTTATATAGATGGATAGCTCTCAATAGTCAGTTCTGTGCCAAATCTCATATCAGTCAAAATGTATTATCGTAAATTCTAACTGCGCCCTGGAGCGACAAACTAAGCATTATCTGTTAAGATTGCTGAAACAAAAGGCATAAAATAATTTTTTATCGTACAAAAAAGTATTTCACATATAGTAAACGCAGTAACTTTACACAGTACAGTAACATTAAAATTTCGATCGAACGAGGCGCTAGGGTTGAGGGTCGCCCTGGACAAGACGGAGGCCCTCTTGTTCCATGGGCGCCGTATGAACCCTCCCATCGGCGTCTCGATCACCGTCCACTCGGTTGACATCAGTATCCGGGCCCATATGAGGTACTTGGGCCTGGTGCTCGACGGGCAATGGTGGTTCCGGGAGCATTTCCGCAGGCTTGCTCCACGGCTCGTCGGCGCGGCGTCCGCCCTATCGTGGCTTATGCCGAACGTGGGCGGACCGAGCGCTACGTGCCGACGGCTGTACGCGGGGGTCATCCGGTCGATGGCCCTGTACGGCGCACCGGTGTGGGCGGCGTCCTTGACCGTCCGACTTAGGGCCCTTCTGTGGCGACCACAGAGGGTCATGGCGGTCAGGGCCATCCGCGGATACCGCACGGTGGCGACGGAGTCAGCGTGCCTATTGGCCGAGACTCTCCCGTGGGACCTGGAGGGGGAAATGCTCGCCGAGTTGTATCGGCGGGTGTCGGGGGTGCGCGGGGAGGGCGGTGTTGTTTCCTTGAGGGAGCTCACCGCCTGGCGCGTCGACGCCCACCGAGACGTCATTGCCCGTTGGGCAGTCCGGCTGGAGAGGCCTCGGTTCGGGGTGCGAATCGTGGAGGCCTTCCGGCCGGTGCTGATGCAGTGGTTGGAAAGGCGGCACGGGGTGCTCTCCTTCCGACTAGTGCAGGTGTTGGCATAAAATAATTTTTTATCGTACAAAAAAGTATTTCACATATAGTAAACGCAGTAACTTTACACAGTACACGAACATTAAAATTTCGTTGACACAACAAACCTCTTAGAGCTAAGCAGCTTCGTGAAGTTTTAGCAAATATTATAACAATATAATGTTTGGCTGTCCATTTCCCGGGCTCAAGTCCCCATAGTACCATTGCCTCTAAATTCAGTAAAAGCTTCAGTCCTCTGGCGTCCATGCTTGCCATTCCAACACGCTCAGCGAGTACATAGTTTTGGTCCCGCGTGTATTATTCAATCGAAATAAAAATTGTACTCTATTTGTATATGATAAAGTTTAATATTGCTTGCAACTGAAATCCTCAATGTTTGTTGAGACAAAGTTGGGTTTCAGTATAATAAATAACCTTTGCGTTATGAATTCATTAGTTTAGAGAATTAGAAAGATGTATTAAATAATTATTTTTATTTAATAATGTGTCAATTATAATTGTATGTATTTTTTTATATTTTATATTCTGGGATTTCTTTGAAAATAAAAAATTGACCTTGAGGACTTTTTGGATCTATTAATAGAAAACTACTCAAAATGAAACGTTCCTATGTCTTAATGAATTATTAATTTTGGAACGTAAAATTTTAATTTCCCCCTATATTATTAGGGATTAAGAATATAACATGTTTCAGGAAGAGATAATGGGAGCCGTACCTAGTTCAAGGATCACTAAGGGTTTAGCGAATAACATTCCACCCACTTTTAGGGTTCAGTATTCAGAGGGTAAAAACGGGACCCTATTACTAAGACTTCGTTGTCTGTCCATCCGTCTGTCCGTCCGTTTGTCTGTCACTAGGCTGTATCTCAAGAAGCGTGATAGATAGATAATTTAAATTTTCACAAATTATGTACTATACTAAAAGCAAAATATTTTTTTTAAGGGGGCTCCCATGCAACCGCGATTTTTATAGATAATGGTACGGAACCCTACGTGCGCGACTCCGACTCACACTTAGCCGGTTTTTAATTTTTCTACAGTGAAACGATTGTTGAGGCCACGGGTGGCTAGACCGGGGAATAGTTCGTTAACCACAGAGAGCCCCGGTAGCACTGTTTTTGGTTGGTGCCAGGGCGTCGCCGGCAATTGATACCCGAAGGGATAACACTTCAGGCTGGCTGCGGTCGTCATGGATTCGGTACCAGGGGTCAGCTCTATGGCGACGGAGATGGAAAACGGTGGGTTATGGGGTCGGATGCCACTCTTTCGTCGCCCCGCGGCGTGAAAAAAATAATCCCCGCTTATCAAGAGTATTCTTAGCATGCCTATTATGGTATTCTCCCTATGGAGACTAACATATATCCAAAATTGGCGTTCATAAATCGAATGTACGAATAGAATTTTAAAACTTTTAATTATTATTTTTGTTATTGGCATTTCAAAGTTCCTTCATAAGTTTAGACATTAAATCTACCGTCCCGTGAAATGATCATATTATTACAAACTAGCAATCCGCCCTCGCTTCGCTTCGGTTTTAGTCGATTTACCCGCGTAGTTCCCGTTCCCGTGGGAATACCAGGATAAAATATAGCCTAGTTTACGCGCTGATATTATAGCTTTCCATTGGTGAAAGAATTTTGGAAATCGGTCCAGCTGTTTTGAAGATTACCCGGAACAAACAGACAGACAGACAGACAAAAATTTTTTAATCTGTATTTTAGGCATAGGTGTCGTGCAAATAACCGTCTGAGCATGAAAAAAGCCTATTGTTTTGACATTACAAACAGACACTCCAATTTTATTTATTGGTATAGAAGATATCTCATTATTATTAAAAACCGTCTGATTTCTAGTATAAGAAATACACGATTCCATATTGTACATTCATGAAACTCACCTTGTTTTATTTGGTTAGGTATTTTTTTTAACCGATTTCAAAAAAGGAGGAGGTTTCTCAATTTGACCGTATATATGCCGGATTTTGATAATTCTTATTTGTTGGAAAGAAGATATTTTAAAGGTGGTCCCATAATAAGGAAATTATGGTTTGATGATGGCAGACCAGAGAAATCGAGGAGAACTTTCTAAAATCGTAGAGGCGACTACTGCGTTTGTAAATTTATCATTAAGTATTTTATTAAAGCACTACATTTTTTTTGTTTTTAAGTTTACTGTTCGAAGTCGGTTATTTTTTTGATAAAAAATATTTTTTATTATAATATATATTTAAACGATATGAATAGCTGTGGCTGACAGCGGAGCTGTTTTTTATCAGAAGTTACGAAAGACTCAAAGAGTTGTTATTAGAAATGAAATATAACGTACTTACATCTTCACAGATTAGTATACATATGTGAATATACCAGATATCAAACCATATAATCAGTTATGTAGGTAATAAAAAAGGTTTTTCTCGACCTAAATAAAGTTTCTCAGATAAAACTAGCCAATAAAATTGCGAATGTGGACTCTTAAGTGCCTTGTCACAGTCTAAATTTTAATAGTAACCCAATTTAAGCTTATCTTGTAATTTTTATATTAAAATGATGATGACATTTATATTATAATCACATCTGATGTTTACGCGAGTATTAAACATTGTAAATAAAAACTTTTGTCGTGGTAATCCTTACTAATATTATAAATGCGAAAGTAAGTTTCTTTGTTTATTTGTTTCGCTTTCACGCTTAAACCACTGAACCAATTTCAAAAATTCTTTTACCAATGGAAATCTGTGACATCAGGAAATAATATAGGCTGTATTTTATCCCGGTATTCCCACAGGAACAAGAACTAGGCGGGTAAGACCACTGAAACCGAAGCGAAGCGAGGGCGGGTTGCTAGTCAAAAATACAATACCAATATTTTATTTTTGATTGACATTTCGAACACTTTACACCGTTTATGGTCCGTAATTTTTATTTATGACATTTATATTCCCTATATGTATAGGTCTTTGTGCAATCCAAAAAATAAATATAGGTAAATCTTTTTATTATTTGTGCCTAGTTGTTTATTGTATGTTCGTAAAAAAATCTCCCGTACTCAAAGAGTTATGCAAAAGTATGTTGGTTTAAAAAAAGGTTTTTAGTCAGAATGGGACCTCATATTGAAACTCTGGGTAAAGAGTTTAATCAAATAAAAGTAAATGGTAAAACTCGGCAAGTTGTACTAGTTTAGTGTCCAGAATTGTATCAGTAATCATTAACATATAAAATGAAACTATGTACGGATTTTATTTAATAAAAATCTTTGAAACGTTGGTAAAGCCATCCACAATTGTTGTTCTGAATCTGGATGTAATTTGTGTCCGTTAGTTATATGTTTGCAAAGTCTCCCGCAATACAAGGAATAATTAAAAAGAAAGAAAGAAAATACTTTTATTACCACCGTCTCGAAACACAACAACAAAGCAGCAATATTAAACACAGTTAATACTTATCTAAAATCCGTTAGCAATTGCATGTGTCGTGACCGTGTCAACGAGGCGTACACTCAGCATAATGCTGCGTTATGAGGGCACAACACAGCGCTGGATTTCAGTGTCAACCTCAAGTGACTTACGGGGTACAATTATATAACAACTTTACTTAACTAATGTATAATATGAAGGCAAAATGTTAATAATAATAAAAAGTGAATAGTAGTAGTCGTATACAATATCAAATAAAATTATAGTAATTATAGTAATATAAGTTAATTGTTATGTATATAATATATATATAAATACCTAAATAATACATCCTATTCAATATAAATAGACATATAATACAATGCAATATGATACGTATTAATAATCTGCACAAGTGCACATATATATGTACATCAAAATTGAGTAAAGAAGGAAGTGTATAGGTGTATAAAGGTAATGTTGTTCATATCACATATAAGTAACATCCGATTTCTGTTCATAAAGTAATAGTCTTTTTATGTGAAATCTGAAAGTACCTTTTGTTTTTATGGATCTTAAAGGAGGGTCTAAGCCGTTCTAACAGTGCGTAGCTGCATATTTGAAACACCCCCTGAATGCTGCAGTATTGTGTTCTGGAATTAATAGCGGCTTTGACAACGCACGAATAGCATGGCTGCAGTGATACCGTTTCCAAATCAATTTTCTATACAAATAATTTGGTTTTTTAGTTTTTATAATTTCGAACACATAATTTACTAGATGTAGCTTACGTCGTTTATCCATCTTTAATACGTTATTTTGAACCAAAAAAGGTGTAACATGACTACGTCGCGGAATACGGTAACAAAAACGAGCGCAGGCATTCTGCACACGCTGAATAAGGCGCTCCGTGAGTGATAAAAGAAATGGTCCATATACTAAATCGCAGTAGTTAAATTTTGATAAAACTAGACTCTCAGTCAACATTTTCCTCATAGCTATACTTAAAAACTGCCTTAGTCTGTATAAAACTTTCAGTCTGTAAAAACAAGATTTCACTACGCTTTTTATATAAGCTTCAAAACGGAGGTCTGGATCGATGATTAGGCCTAAATTACGAGCAGTTTCGACTCTTTCTATATTTTCATCCATAATTTTGACCTGTGGGCCTACTGATAAAAAAATTTTAACCTGGTTTTTGCTACCCATGACTAAAAACTTAGATTTTTCATAATTAAGCACTAAGCAGTTATTCTCAGACCAAAAAGCCACTTTGTCTAATTGCGCATTTAATGAATTCACAGCTGCGACTGTATTACTGGGCTCAAAAGAATGGTATAACTGGGTGTCATCAGCATATATGTGATACCTAAATTCACTCAGACATTCAATCACATCGGCACTATATAATATATACAAAAGTAATTCTTTAATGCAAGCAGTTGTCTTTTTAAAAACAAAATTACAAACGCGATTAAATCCAGAAATATAATTATATTTTATCTAGGTAGCTAGGTTTTGATGATAATTATAAACACTAGGTTCCTAAATAGCTGTATTTACAACTAATATTTCATATCAATAAATACTAATATGTAATAGTGGTCGGGACATTTTTCCCTCTTAGGCTGGCAAATAGAAAGAAAAAAAGAAAGAAAGAAATCATAATAGGCTATTAGTTGGATAGAAATTGCTTGTTCGAGTATGACCTTTTTTTTTGTTAACGCTGGTCAAATGCATTTACGCACTATTTCCACGCCAGTTACAGACGGGGGGGTGTGTGTGGGACTCGCCGGCCACTAATGTGACCAAAATACCCACTAAAACCATAGCGAACCCATCCGCGCTTTTACGGGGTGCCAGAGAAATCATCTGATGACATTTTATCCCCGACACCACAACGCTTGGCCGTCTGGCCAAGTCCTGTCTTCATTCAGGGCGGTGGGAGAAGAAGCGCATAACGGCGTCTCCTCCTCCCCGGTCGCCGCCAGTGGAGCGAGTCAGCGGACGCAAGCGCCTCGCGGGTACGCCCCGCGGCCTCCTTCCTTGTCATGACAGCCTCACAGGAGGCCATCGACGACCAACAGCTGCCGCTGCCGAACATCTTGAAGATGATGGTCTGTAACGACAGGTCCGTTGTTCCCATTTCCGTTGACAGGACGTGGCACTGAGGCCCCCAGGCGGGGCATACTTCCAGTGTGTGGCGCACATCGTCGAGTAGTGCGCTACACTCATGGCATCCTGGGGCCTCTTCTCTTCCAATTTTATGCAGGTACTTACTGAAGACCCCATGTCCGGTAAGCACCTGCACCATCCTAAATGTAAGGCCGCCGTGCCTTCTCCTGAGCCAGCGGTGGAGATGCGGCGCCACCGCCTCGTGCGCCGGCTCGTGCTGTGGCGCGTAACCGGTATACTTCCGCCAATGCCTCCGCACCAGTGGAGTTCGAGTATGACCTACTATCGAGAGTAACATACAAACGAAAAATATATTAAAACCATTTTAACCGAAGATCACTGTAAGGTGTTCGAAACGTCGGGTAATCAAAAATCAAATACAAATGCGATAAAATACTTTTATTTTTTAAAATTTTATATTGTCCAAAATATAATTGAACTACTTATTTATTTAGTCTGTACAGTTTATCCTCAGCACAGCTGACAAAGCTCGCTTGTCGCATCGCGTAGCCGCAAGATTCGGTCGACACGTTCGTCGTCTGTAAACTAAGTGTAAACACAGCGTGTTATTATTCCATTCGATATATGTCATTCTTGCTGTTTGATAATATGTTATTCATGGAAAGAGTGATTCAAATATATGTGAAGAGATTGATAGATCAACGTGTAGACGTCTCGTGTCCGTCCCGGCATTTGTCATTATAGTCAGACAACTTACTAAAGTTATTTAGAAACCCGTCCTCGCTTCGCTTCGGTTTCAGTCGTCTTTCCTGCGTAGTGCCCGTTCCCATGGGAATACCGGGATAAAATATAGCATAGTTTATTCCCTGATATTATAGCTTTTCATTGGGGAAAGAATTTTTAAAATCGGTCCAGCCGTTTTGAAGATTACCCGGAACAAACAGATAGACAGACAGACAAAGAAAAAATAAAGTGTATTTTAGGCATATGTATAGTGCAAATAACCGTGTGAGCATGAAAAAAGTCCATTATTTTGACATTACAAACAGACACTCCAATTTTATTTATTGGTATAGAAAACAGCTTGCATTAAAATTGTTAAATTCTCTTGCATGGATATTGTATACGTATTATAACGCCTTTAGTCGTCTTTTACGATATCCAGGGGTGATATAGGGAGTGGTCAATCGTATTCTTAATTTGTCATCATACGGATAATTAGCTCGTCATCATCATCATCATTTCAGCTCATAGACGGGTTGGTATAGTTTTGTTTTGAGTTTTTTAGAGTTCCGAACCCAAAAGGTAAAAACGGGTCCCTATTACTGAGACTTCGCTGTCCGTCCGTCTGTCACCAGGCTGTATCTCAAAAACGGTGATAGCTAGATAGTTGAAATTTTAACAGATGATATATTTCTATTGCCGCTATAATAACAAATACGAAAAATAAAATAAATATTTAAGGGGGGCTCCCATACAACAAACATGTTTTTTTTCACAGTTTCTTGCTCGATACTAATAACGGTGACAGGTAGACGCTTTAACTATTCACAGAAAATTTAGTTTTATGATTTCTTTAAATATAATTAATTAAAATAAAATAAATAATTAAGAGGGCTCCCATACAATAAAATAGGTTTTTTTATAGATAATGGTACGGAGCCCTTCGTGCGCGACTCGACTCGCACTTAGCCGATTTTTCCTCTCTTGCATGGATGTTACATGCATATTATTAACCCTTAGCCATCTTTTACGACATCCACGGTGAAGAGAGGGAGTGTTGAATTGTATTCTTATTCCGTCACCACACGGACAATTGGATATCATTCATATTTAATAGCGTAAATGTTTTTCGTTTAAGGAAAAGAGATACTCGTATTTCCATTACATTTCTGTGGTAAAAGTACGTTGTTATAACAGAAATAGTAAAAAAAAAAACCTTTTGACCTTTTAATTTCATTAAAATGAGCGTCACCGCGGGGGTGGACCTCTATGTGGAGAAAAGTAATTACTTATTCCTACATAGATATAAAAACAGAAAATAATCTCGAAGGGAACGCTATATCAAGAAGTATAACAAGTAAACTACATAAGTATCGTTTCAGCTCATATACGTCCCACTGTTGGGCTCCAGCCTCCTTCACAATGGGAGGGAAATTGACTTAATATATCACGCTGGTCAGACGTGTTCATATAGGGTTTCATTTTAAGTTTTCCTTCTTTTGCATAGATGTTATATGCATATTTAATTCCTTAGTCATCTTTTATGACACCCAGAGGCAATAGAGGGGGTGGTGAATTTTATTCTCACTCCATTACCACACAGAATTCATAGTATAACAAATAGATAGTAGTTTACTATTTTCTACGACGACTAAAGAATAGAAAATAGTCCAGCGGGTACTGTTATTTGAAAAGGAATATTTAGTTTATCTACATAGTTATGAAGACTAGAAAATAATCTCACGGGAACCGTTATGTCAAGTAGTACTAGTTTCAGTTCCATAGGCATAATGAATAAAAAATAGTCCCATGAGGACCTCTATGTGAAGGATTAATTGTGTATACCTATGTTTATAAGTAGGTACAATTAAAAGAAAGTAATTTCGCGGTAAAAAAGTACCTATAACATGTCTACAAAAGTATAGTAATCCATCGGGGACTGTTATGTGAAGAAATATAATTACTAATTACCTACATAGATATAATGAATAGAACGTAGAACGCTCATCTTATAAATATTATTCGAGACAAAATTATCTAGGGACCCATTGAAACATTCAAAAATGATTATCAAAATTTTTGCAGCTATTTAGGAGAATTACATAATTTTTTAAACACTATTATTACATCAATATAATTGCTATTTGGCTAATATTTTTATTATCTGTTTATACGATTTCTCTATGAAATTTCAAATTCTAAGCAAATAATAGTGACTGAAACAGTGTTTGTATGAACGCACAAAAGTCAAAATTTCGCGATATTTTTCGTTAAGAATGAAGCGATGCCTTATTGTACCTACTTATAATCTAAATTCATAGAGATAAAAATATAAATCCATACTAATATTATAAATGCGAAAGTAAGGATGTTTATTTGTTTGTTTGTTTGTTTGTTTGTAACGCTTTCACGCTTAAACCACCGAACCGATTTCAAAAATTCTTTCACCAATGGAAAGCTAACATATCAGGGAGTAACATAGGCTAAATTTTATCCCGGTATTCCCACAGGAACGGGAACTACGCCGCGGGTAAAGCGACTGAAACCGAAGCGAAGCGAGGGCGAGTTGCTAGTACCATATAAATGATGAACTTCAATGATGTAAGTCATCGTAGAAGCAGTCAGCCTTACTTGTAATGGGTCCTAAGTTCTTAAGCGAAAGAATTATTTAACCCCAGGTTTACTCAATTATGAAGGATTTTTTCGGAAATAATTAAAATTGTTTGGGATTGGGTGCAGTTAGGAATGAAGATATATATATATATACGAAATGTGGTTTTAAAAATTCAGAATCATTTATTATAATTGTGTTAATTATAATAAATAATTCAACTATTTCTTTTTACATTTTACCTCAAATTCATCGAATAATCTATTATCGGAACGGAACGCCGCCCACAGAAACGTTGTGACAAAGGTGCAGGCTTGAGGTTGATACCCTGTCCGCTTACTGGTACATTCGGATAGAAGTCTCCCGGACCCTCTAACAGCGGCTACGTAGCTGTGTGATCACTGCAGCGCTATCGGAGCTTGCACGTGCAAGTGGCAACGGGGCGGGTGGACAGTGCACCTCTCGTCCAATGTCATTGAATGCCTCACCAACCAAAGATGGGACAGAGAAGCTCAGTAGCTTCAGGTTAAACTGATTATGATACGGTATTTATTTTTATTTTTAACCTCCCACGCAAAAAGAGGGTTGTTATAAATTTGACGTCGAAGTCTGTCTATGTATATGTGTGTGTCTGTCTGAGGCATCGTAGCTCACAAACGGGTGGGCTGACTTCGATGCGGATTTTTCCATTTGAAAGCCAGTTTCGTTGCGATAGTTCTTAGCTATGTTTGGTTATTGCGCAACGATGACGTCCCGGGTCAAGGACGTCAAAGGAGAGGGTAACCAAAAGGGTATTTCGTCGGGCTGACCACTGAGGACAAGGAACTTGGCACTGGTGGTCGGCCTAATGGCGAAGGCGACGTGGCTACGGATGAGTTATGGGCCGCGCGCCGTCCTTTCGTCGCCCCGTACGGAATGAACGGCGTATGCGCTTACCGTAGCGCACAAAAAAAAACTGTTTGGTTAAGATCGGTCTAGCAGTGTAAGAGTATCAGCTCTTTACCAAAATGATGTAATGGCGTATAATTACTCGATTAAGTGCTTCACGCGTGCCAGTATAATAGTTAAATGACAATTAATTGATAATTCCTGCTGAAGAGATAGTAATACTTCTTTTTATTGTTTTTGTTGGTATCAGGAGTTAATGAAAATTTTCAATTTTAACTTATATTTGCTTTTGTTATGGAGCTACAATCAAATATAAACAGTAGGACCCCTTAAATTAAATGGAAAAATAATTACTCAATGGGCATTAACTCCAATAAAATGCTATTCGACTTACCATGATATATATATATTTTTCAAAATATACCTAATGCAAAATATAGCTGGACCAGAGCTCATATGTGGCATCCAATAAAGTACTAGAGCAGAAATTACACACTTTTACATAACCCTGCGTCCATCCTGCCCTTGTCCGTGTAGAAACAAAGTAAGAATACAATTCACTACACCTTATTTTAACCGTGGGTATCGTAAATGACGACTAAGAGACTAAATATGCATATAACATTTGCATAAGCAAGAAATGAAAAGCTCGAAATGAAATCCTATACTAACACGTCTACCCAGCATGCTATCATCATATCAGCTCATATACATTCCACTGCTGGACTTGAGCCTCCTCCACAATGGGAGAGAAATTGACGTTATTATATGGTATAGTAGTTGGTCACACAAGTTGATATGGGGTTTAATTAGACTGAAAAGTCTAAATAAAAGGAAGAAGGCAACTTCTATTGCATAGATGTTATAGGCGTATTATATCTTTGGGTCGACTTAAACATCATCTACTGGTAAGATAGGGAGTGGTGAATTGTATTCTTAATCCCTCACTACACTGGTGTGGCATAGTATGTTAATTTTATCCTATTGTGGAGTAGACTAGACTAGACTAGGGATGTGAAAAAATAATCAATTTTTATAATAATCGATTATTCCAACAAAATAATCGATTAATAATCGGATTTTTACAATCGATTCATCATCATCATCATCATCATCTTGCTCTTATCCCAATTACTTGGGGTCGACGCAATATGTCATCTGTTTTGACATATTGCAAAAAGTTTCGGCAATGACTTTTATGACCGGCCGCCTGCCTGACGTCAACCCTCCTTGGGAATGTAATCGTTGACCCAAATGGTACCAGATGGAGTTGGTCCGGGTCAATCTAGGGCTCTTAGTCGTCTTTCACGACACCCACGAGCAAAGCAAGGATTGGTAGTATTCGAAGCCGCTACCACACAGCACTTTACAATCGATTATCAAAATAATATAAATCGATCATTAATCAATTTTTTATTATTCGAAATTCTATCGAAATTAATCGATTATTCACTGCCAGATTTCCTAAAGAAAAGGTCATCACGATTGTCTCATACTATATTAGAAAATAAAGCTCACATTTCCTAAAAAAAAAAATCATCCCAATCCTGTTGGGAGAAAAAAACTATTATTTTATTATCGATTTATTTTAAAGAACAAAAAATCGATTATTTTCCCTCCAAGTCACATCCCAAGATATTATTGAGCTGTGATGATGATAAGCCGCAGAAAAAAAAATAATAAAAAAATATGCAGACTTAAAAGTTGTCTCAAAATTGAGGGGCCTTTAATGTAGGTCAACTTTTACAGTATACTTGGCCGAACATTAAAAGTACTGAAATGTTAGTTGTAAAAATTAAAACTTTTTAAGTACGCTGTAACAGAAGCTTACGATTGAGATTAAGAGCGTCTTAATGCCAAACTTAATACAGTTTTAATAGTGAAAGGGTTCATTTAGAGTTTTTATTTTAATATTAAGTTCTGATGTCTTCCTGGACGTATAATTTAGTCACCTAACTCCTTCTGAAATACACAATTGACAATAAAATTTTAAGCGGGCCTTTTATTTCCTAGCTAAAAACAATAAAAATTATAATAATTTTTGTATATTATATATTCAACATGTTTAGCAAATACCGCGAGGTGTGATGGCCTTTGCACGAGTATATGACTCTTTTTTAATTTGATGCATAAGATTATAATTGCACCAGATTTCTCTAGCGGCTCCCAAGTTAAACACTAAAGTAACAAAAATCTATTCTTATTCGCGTCAAATAATTTACTACATAAAATATGCACCAATATATCTTCTATTCATTCCTTTCATTTCAGCTCATATAACTCGTCCTACTGCTGGGCTAGTTTCCTGCTCGGTAGGAGTGCAATTGACCTACTATACCACGCTGATCAGATTGATATAGATAGATAGATAATTCTTTATTTGTACACCAATTACAAAAACAAAATACAAAAACTTAAATACTAACATAACCCAGAATGTACAAAAGGCAGCCTTATCGCTATAAGCGATCTCTTCCAGGCAACCTTAGGATGGAGATGGCAGAACAGAGAGATGGTAAGTAGTTTACTGCTGGTGGTAATGGAAATCTGTGTAAAATAATATTTATAAGTCATAGATAAAAACTATATATTAAATTGTATAACCTACTGTAAAATAAAAACAATATAAAACAATAAATAGTAGATAATAAGATACATAGATATACTATATACACATGGTATATGGTATTATTTCGAGTTTTCCTTCTCTTGCATAGGTGTTATATGCATGTTATATCCCATAGTCGCTTATAATGACCTCCATGGGAAAGATAGGGAGTTGAATAATATTATTACTCTATTACCACCCGGAAATTTCTTATATATCTTCCACTATCGTTGTCTTATTTCTTAAAACGTGTCAGCTTTGCAAAAGCTCTTGTTGTTATTTCCAAATCACAAAAGCATAGTTTGATAATCCTTTACACTTTCCAGAGTGTAGAATGTCTAACAAACGAACATATGTTCCCGTAGTGTTGAAATTTAAACTCAATTTGTCAGTAAACATGAGCGATCGTCACTGGACGAGGCGGTCACTACGAACACCCAGCCATCTGCCGCAGTCAAACAAAAACAGCCTCCATTTAGAATGCAAATGAGGAGTGCGAAATATGTTCCAGTCTTTTTTTTGTATAAACGATTTTTTATGTCGTACAAACTAGTTTGCTTATGACATTTTTCATAGAGTGATTTTTTGTTCCATTTTTTTTATTGCTTGGTGGCAAACGAGCAAACAGCGCACTTGATGGTAAGTGCTACTAACGCCAATGGAGTTTAGATTGTAGAAAATTTTTGTATTACCGGAGACTTTACAAACTATAATTATATATTTTATTAAATAAAAAATAAATAAATATATATATATATATACAAAATATAAATATATACTTACGATAGGCAGCGGCCCGGCTGTGCCCCTGGTATTGCAGTATCACTTACCATCAGGTGTTCTGCCTGCTCGTTTGCCACCATTGGCAATAAAAAAAAAATAATATATATATATTAATGGACAGAAATTTAATTCAGACTCAGAAGAAGAAATTGTGGATAGCACGGGTATTGTTCTGTGTGGGATTCTAACTCGCGACACTGGAACAGTAGGTCAATTTTTAACAATTACGTCATCTGTGCAGTTAACATAATTTCATGTTTCTTATTTGGTAAAGAAATAGCCTGTGTCATAATAATATAGTTATCAGTCCCCCTACTAGAAATATTGATTATATTTCGAACTAGCAACCCGCCCTCTCTTCGCTTCGGTTTCTGTCGCTTTATCCCCGTAGTTCCTGTTCCCGTGGGAATACCGGGATAAAATATAGCCTAGTTTACTCCCTGATATTATAGCTTTCCATTGGTGAAAGAATTTTATAAATCAATCCAGCCGTTTTGAAGCTTACCCAGCACAAACAGACAGACACAAAAAGAAAATAAAAAGTGTATTTTAGGCATATGTATTAGTGCAAATAACCGTGTGAACATGAAAAAAGCCTATTATTTTGACATTACAAACAGACACTCCATTTTTATTTATTGGTATAGAAATTTCGAATAACAGGTTTAAGCGTGTTTGAGAGATGTTTAGTACTTATAGTAGATCATATTCTCTGCCAAAATTACATTAGCATGTCGACGTTCATTAAATCTACCGAAAAGAAATAATCCAGGTAGATTAACTATCGCTATTGGTGTTTATTATTTCCTAGAAGTCTGCTGCTACCGCTTGTAATTCATCAGTCAGACTTCACAATCCCCTCGGGTAAAGAATAATAAAATAAATAAATAATCCTTTATTTCCTCCAAAATGTTGAAGTACTTATAAAATTATTATCTGTAATATTACAAAGTTATTGCACTAACAAAATTATTATCGGTCGCCTCAACGGCGTAGGCCTCTCTTTAATCCCTCACCATTTAGCCGTGCTCTTCTCATCCAGTCTGGTCCACACATCCGTAAACATGTCTCGCTATTTTCTCCTTGGCTTTCCGCGATGTCTGTTACCTTCCCTTTGTACCCATTCCGTGACCTTTTTTGGCTATCTATAGTCCTCTAATCTGCATATATACATTATACATGTAGCAAAAGAATATTAATATTAAATTTAATAATTAGGAGTGTTTACGTATCAAATTTCAGCAAATTCCAATAACATCTTAATTAACTAATAAATGAACTAATAAATTATAATAAGTAATATAGAATAACCATTTTCTTAATTAGCCTTAACTATAAAAGGTGCAAATGGGCCATAATTGACGCCATAAAGGACATAATATGGCCCAATATATTTTATGAGTAATTGTCATAAACATTTTAATAGTTAAGTATTTAGTTTATGGCCAGTAGGTTGAATGAATTTCATTCGGTATATATTTCTATATGTCAAATATCTATGAATATACAGGGTATATCTGGTTATGGGGCAACTGTTCGAGTATGTTGTAGTTTAACGGTCATACATCATAATTAGAATGTACATTACACAAAAAACAATATAACATAAAAGTTATAGTGATTTAAAAAAAATGTGTCTAAGAGTCTATGCCTTAAATGTTACATATTATGTAGGCATGTACAGACAGAATGCATGTAGGCATGTAAAGCTTTGACAGTATAATTTCATTCATTCATACCTAGGATTGCACAAACGTTTCAATGACATCGTAGGTACAACGGCGAGCGGTCAACGGTCACAGGCCGATCAGCTGTTTTAAAGCGAAGTTTGTCTTGCTTATGTGAATGTAATCATTGATTTATTCAATTTCTAATTAACATTTAACAAAGTATGAATATGTTGCGTATTAGGTATCATTGACTTTATACATTTCAATCAGATTTACACGAAAAAGCGATGACAAAATTGAAAACTTTACATATCTCTAATTTCTTAACGAATCGATATTTTTCGTTCAATTTTTTTTCATGGGTTTCTACCACCATTTGACCAGTTGCCCCATAACCTGATACAGCCTGTATATTATATCAGCAACCAGCCCTCGCTTCGCTTCAGTTTCAGTCACCTTACCCGCCTAGTCCCCTTAGAAGGTAAAAATTGACAAATGTTGTGTATTAGTTTTTACTGAAGAGTATTTTCCGTGTGGTGACAGAATAAGAATACAATTCACCACCCCTCTCTTACCCGTGACTGTCATAGGAGACGACTAAGGGATTATAATATGCATACAACATCTATGCAAGAGAAGAAATATTCGAAACTAAAACCTATGCCAACACGTTTGACCAGCGTGGTATAGTTAGGTCAATTTCCCTCTCATAATGGAGGAGGCTCGAGCACAACAGTGGGATGTATACGGGTTGAAATGATGAAAAAAAATATGAATGAAGAGTATTTATGTAAAATTTAAAGAAAATCGATGAAGATTTTTTTTTCTCCTTATACAAACTTTGCTACTGCAGTTCACCCCTTAGGGGTGGAATTCCAGAATAATCCTTTCATAATGGGTCTCTACGTCACAAAATAAAATTACGGTGTAAATTGCACGTTTCTAGCTTTAATAGTTTCAGCTCGAAGTTGATGAGTTAGTTGACCAACTTCTACATACATATTTACACCCTTAGAGGGAGAAAATTAAAAAATGCTGAAACACGTGTTTATTTAATTTTATTAAACGGTACTTATTTGTTGTGAATTTGATTAAAATCGATGAAGGTTTTTCTCGATATACAAACTTTGCTATTGCGGTTTACCCCCTTAGGGGTTGCATTTCAAAAAATCCTTTCTTAGTGGATATCTACGTCACACAAAGAAACTAATATCAAAAGTTCATGTTTCTGGCTTCAGTAGTTTCGGTTTTGTGATAAGTCAGTAAACGGAAATCTTTCTACCTATTTTACACCCTTAAAGGATGAAAATGGAAAAACGCTGAAACACGTGTTTATTTATTGTTATTAAAGAATATTTGTGCTTAATTTGAAGACAGTAGCTAATTTTTTTCCTTTCCATACAGACTTTACCGTTGCGTTTCATACCCTTAGGGGTGGAATTTAAAAAAAAAACTTTTCTCTGCGGGTGCCTACGTCACGAAATGAAACTACGGTCCAAATTTCATTTTTCTAGCTTCAGTAGCTTCGGCTCACCCTGTTCCTTTATATGTATATTAACGCCCCCGCAACACCCCTTGCAGATGAAATTTCGTAACATCCGTTCCTAGCTGATCTCTACTCGACGAAAGGAATAATTCTGCCAAATTTCAAGTTTGTACCCCTTATGGTGCCAGAGATATGGTGATGAGTCAATATATCGCTTGCAAAACCCTCCTCTCCTATATATATATATATATATATATATATATATATATATATATATATATATATATAGGAGAGGAGGGTCTATCTATCTATCTAGATAGATAGATAGATAGATATGAACATATATATATATATATAAACTCATTTGCAAAAAAAACGGGCGGTTTTGATTTTCATTCATATTTAAAAAGATACAATACCAAAAAGGTTTCAATCTTTTGTACACGTTACTGGCCAGTTTTAAAAATGCTGTGGTATTTAAAAAAGTACGTTCTAAATTCAATTTTTCATTTGATGTTCATTTTTACAGAAAACCCCTTTTTACCTACATTTTTGGCGCGAAGTTTCAGAAGTTAACATCGACTTTCATAACTTTTATTCAATTTTTATCGATTAATTTCATATCCTTGACTGTCAAAGCTTTATTTAATGCTGTTTGGCTGTATCAAAAATGGTAGATAAAGTGGTAAAAGCTACCAAAATTATCGCGCTGCTTGAAGAGGGTTGCAGCCAATGTTTCGTGGCTAGGAGGCTAAATGTTAGTCGCTCGACAGTCCAAAGGACCTGGCAGCAATATCAGGAGACTGGTTCCGTCGAGAGAAGGCCTGGTTCTGGAAGAAAACCATGTACCCAACCACGGGATGATCGTTTTCTTGTGAGTCGCGCATTGAGAAATCGCAAATCTTCGTATGTGGATCTTAAGAACAACCTCCAAGAAGTAAGAAATGTGCATATTAGTCTATGGACGGTCAGGAGGAGGCTTCTCGCTGCCAATATACGCAGTCACCGCCCGGCCCGCGGCCCCAAATTACTCCGTGAGCACAGAGTTCACAGGCTTAGGTTCGCTAGAAATTGTGAATCATGGACTCAAGACGATTGGAATAGGGTTTTGTTCTCTGATGAAGCCAGGATATCTCTGTTCGGTGAAGATCGACGTCGGCGAGTGCTAAGAAGACAAGGAGAACGCTTTGCAGAGGCATGTTTCGAAGAAATCACACCTTATGGTGGGGGCTCTGTTATGTTTTGGGCAGGAATAAATTCAATGGATCGTACAGAGTTAGTCTTCATTGAAAACGGCTCACTGACTGGGCATCGATACATAACGGAAGTTCTAATTTCTCATGCACAACCCGCATTGGCCGCTCTAGGTGAAGACTCGATTTTTATGGACGACAATGCTCGCGCCCACCGATCCCGCGATGTTAATGCGTATGTGCAAGAGGTCGGCATTCGTCGTTTGGATTGGCCAGCTCGAAGTCCCGACCTCAATCCCATAGAGCATGTCTGGGACGTTCTGAAACGGCGTGTGAGATCAGTACACCCGGCTCCGCAGACCATCAGAGAGCTGAAGAATGTGATTACTGCGGAGTGGGAACGTATTCCGCAAGCAAGTATCCGGGATATACTCGCTAGCATGCCCAGACGAATTCAAGCTGTGATTTTAGCTAGAGGGGGTCACACTCGATACTAAACATTTATCTGCTTTTACTTTATTAAAGAAAAACAAACAAAAAAACTTTTTTATTTTTACTTCATGAGCATATGCACTACTAGCGAATATACACTACTAGCGAGGTTTAGCATTATTTCCCATAAATTGTATCTAAATTTTATGAAATACTGATGAAAACGATTATTTTCTTATTAATTTAGCAAATTGTGTGGATAAAACTACCTATAATTATCAAACAAAGAAATATTAACATTTGAAATGGTTCATTGTTTAGGTGCCCGTTTTTTTTGCAAATGAGTGTATATAGCTAGCAGCTTCGCTTCTATATCATATCCTTTTCATTTTTATCTTTTAAAAAGATAAAGAACACAAACAAATGGTAACAAATGTTGACCTTTCGGGTAGCACCCACAGCCGAGGCTCTGAAGCAACCAAGAGTGCTGTTAGAGTGTCGCCCACGCGCGCCAGCCACGATGTATTATTCCCCGGTCCAGTCACCCACGACTTTGGCTAGGGCTGCATCAGGCACAGGTCAACGGGCGTTACTGGATCAGGATTCATCCATTACACCTGGAAACGCTCTGGTCTTCAACTGTACGAATAAGAGGGTGGTGAATTATATTCTTACTCCGTCACCACACGGAAAAAATATACAATAAAGTAAATTTCCCTATATGGTGATAAAAATACGACATACGTACTACTATCTACTATAAAAAAGCCCTTAACAATAAATGCAGTTGTAATACAATACATTTTAGTATATTCATAGTGTAAAAGAAATCAGAGAGATACTACAGGAAAAAGTTTAACATACAAACAAGCAAAGTTGCCCGCTGTCTCCTTAACACGTCACTGATTGCCTGATAACACATCCTGAAACGTTATCTCAAACTTATCCGACGTGCTACCGTTGTTTACGCTAAAAACGTTTCCTCAAAATAAAATACGTTATAGTAAACTATTCTTTATTAACAAACATATAGAATTCAAAATCGCGTTTCGCAACAAATTTACTAGTTTTGTATTCACGTAAGATATTCCCTCTTTCGTTATTTTACAAAGCAATTATAGCGAACATCATGAATTCCTTGTATTTTAATGTTCGTTAAAATACAATGTAGAAGGAAAGCAATGATAGTCTTTGTATGGTAACGGTTTAGGCAGCAGACTGGACCGGGGATTCGTTCAGTTATGAGAGTTTCCCTTTGGGATTGGTACCCCAAAAGGTAATATACCTAGACGGGCCATTGATGACAAGGTCGGGTATCGGTGGCTCACCCACTTAGCGCTAGAGAAATGTACGCACTCGGTGGGCTATGGGCTTACTCACTGCCCCCTCCGACACCCCAAACGGAGACGGATGTTGTGGGTCTACCATAGCCTGTGGTAAAAAAACATAGTAACACTAAGAATATAATTACCCTTCAATTTCCTATAGTAGTCTAGAAGGTCGGCTAAGAGCTCACTCCAAGACATCCACGGATGTCTTGGAATCGGTACAGATGGGCCAATGGCCTGAGGAGGGAATAGAAGCTACGTTATAATTCTTCCAGGAAAGTTCTGCTGGTAATTCTCTTGGTGATTCTTCAGCTTTTAAAATTTGTACTAGACGTAAGGGTAACATTGTAGACAATGCTGTCATTTTACAAAAAAAAAAAAATCCTAAAGAGGATTGACGTCAGGGTGGTGGCCGGTCGTAAAACTATTGGGGTTAAAGTATGAAATTGTTTCGTACTGATAAATTAAAACTATTTTTTTGTTCATAAAACAGATTTCTTTAATCTAAGTATTTACCCTTGTTATCTTTACATTTCTGCTAGATAATTTTTTTTTTTTTTTTATGGGTGGGCTATGGTAAGCGCACGCGCGGTCCAGTCCGTCCGGGGCGATGAAAGGACGGCGCGCGGGCCCATAACCCACCCGTACCCACGTCACCTCGTTGTTGGGCCGACCACCGGAGCAGATGTGACTTGTCGTCAGTGGTCGGCCCGACGGAATACCCTTTCAGGTACCCTCACCTCTCGACATCCTGGGACGTCGGTCGCCATCGCGCGGTTAGCCACACTGCGGGTGACGGACAATTCCCCGGTCCGATCACCCGCGGCCTCGGCTAGGGCGGCATTAGGCGCAGATACTCGCGCCTGCGCCGCCCGAGTCGCCGGCGGCGGAACGTGTCGCCGAATAGGATCTCTACTCGCACACGATCCGCCGCCTCCTTCCGTGAGATAACGGCCTCACAGAAGGCGGCGACCGCGTCCCAGTTCCTGACGCTGACGAGCATCTCCCTGGCGATGGTCGGCAGCGCCAGGTCGGCACCGATAGTCGCGACGAGTTCACGGCGCTCCCCCTCCCACGCAGCACACTCCTCGAGCGTGTGCTGCGCCGTGTCCTCGTCGCAACTGCAGTGGTGGCAGGACGGTGTGCTCTCCCTCCTGACAATCTTGTGCAGGTACTTTGCGAAGCATCCGTGCCCCGTCAGCACCTGCACCAGTCGGAAGGAAAGCACCCCGTGCGTCCGCTCCAACCACTCCATCAGCACCGGCCGGAAGGCCTCGACGGTCCTGACACCGTACCGAGGACTCTCCAGCCGGACTGCCCAACGGGCAATGACTCCACGGCGGGCGTCGACCCGCCAGGCGGTGATCTCCTGCAGGGAGACCATACCGCCGCGGGCGCGCGTCTCCGACACCCGCCGATAAATGTCGGCGAGCATCTCCGCCTCCAGGTCCCACGGGGGAGTTCCGGCCAAGAGGCACGCTGCCTCCGTCGACATGGTGCGGTAACCGCGTATGGCCCTGACCGCCATTACCCTCTGTGGTCGCCTCAAGAGGGCCCTCAGCCGGACGGTCAGGGACCCCGCCCACACCGGTGCGCCGTACAGAGCCATCGACCGGATCACCCCCGCGTACAGCTGTCGGCACGTAGCGCTGGGTCCGCCCACATTCGGCATCAGCCGCGAAAGGGCGGACGCCGCGCCGACAAGCCGGGGAACAAGTCGGTGGAGATGCTCCCGGAACCAAAAATGCCCGTCGAGCACCAGGCCCAAGTACTTCATGTGAGCCTGGATGCTGATGGTGACCGACTTCACGGTGATCGAAGCGCCGGCGGGAGGCCCGGCGGTACGGAGGCCATGGAACAAAAGGGCCTCCGTCTTTTCCAGGGCTACCCTCAACCCCAGCGCTTCGATCCGCCTGACAATCTCCTCGGTGCCGAGAGGCCAGGCGTGCCGCCTCCTCTAGCGTCCCACCCCGGGCTGTGACGAGTGTATCGTCGGCTCTGCTATATAATTGGAAAATCATTTAAACCTTTGCGATAGAACTCTGGGATCCTGGACTTCACAAATTGTGTAAAGGTATTTGGTACTGCTTCCTGGGACGAAAATTTTTTTTGCTGTGCAAAAAAATTTCCAAATCGCGGCAAAAATGGTAATTGGAGGTCTGGCGAGTACAGAGGATAACGTATGGTTTCCAACTGCAGGTCTTGTAGTGTTTAAACAGTTTCGAGCAGTATGAGGTCTTGCGTAATCATGGATCAATGAAGATCGATTGACAAGTCGGGGCGGGGCGGTTTTACTGAGAGTTTCGCCATCATTGTTCGGAGTTCTACACAGTAGACATCTGCGTTTATTGCTTGACCAGATCTGAAGCTGTAGTGAATTACACCATGAATTGACCACCAAATAGTTACCATCACCTTTCGATGTGTAAGCTCCGCTTTAGGACATTGATGTGGCGTTTTTCCTGGGGTCAGTCATTACGTTGTTCCCTTACGATTATCATAAAGAACTCACTTTTCATCACACGTCAGAATTCGGTCCAAAATTTCTTAATTTCTATACCGGTTTGACAGCATAAGGCAAGCTTCAACGAGCGCTTCTCTCTGCAGATCAGTCAAATCATGAGTCACCATTTTTCAAGTTTTCTTTTTATTTTACCGATTTGGTGCAAATGGATCAATATTGTAGGTACGCTAACGTCAAACCATGACGCTAATTCCTTGGTAGTGTGACTCGGATCGGCTTCCACCATCACCTTCAATTCAACGTTATTTACGAAACTTGTATTCGTAAATTACTCTGATTTTCGCCGTATCCATGTTCACTTCACAAGTCGAATGTAAAAACAATTGAACGTCGAATGATATAATTTCATACATTTTTATATATTGAAAATTTTATAGTTTTCGTTTGAAAACAGTTTCATTTTGATATCTGACACCATGCAGGTTTAATTTTAATTCAAAGTGGCTAGTAGTATAATTTCATATTTAAACCTCTATTATTATCCATAATATTGCAAAATGTACGATGAAATAAAAGTACATTTTGCGTCGACCCTAAATAATTGAAATAAGAGCAGAATGATTATATTATGATTATATTTAGACCAAAAGATTAACTTCAGAGTTAAATTTACACATATTATTCTCAAGGAAAATCGTATTATAAAGGAAAATAGCGATAGTATAATTTACGTATAGATATGTACTCGATTTAATCTGTAAACTCATGGGCTCGTGAGCAACTCGATTTCGTCGGATAACAGGATTAATAGCAGGCAAAAGCTTCATGAAATGATTGAAGGTTTAATTGATTTCTAGAAACATTAGTTTGGGAGACCAATGATTGTTTTCACAGAAATTGCACTAACCTGTGTTAAAACTCTGACGGTTTTTGGGACTAATCTAAGCCCACATTTCCGCTATTGCAATTCTTGCAAGCTAGAAACCCCAATGATCTCCATAGATGACACCGAGGTTTGATCCTCAGGCAGTCCCGGGAATTTTCATTGTCTTGGGACCTGCAACAAAGTTAAACAATAATTTCTGATCTTTATGCGAAAAAAATTAAAACTGTTACTGATTTTATGGCATTTGTAATTCATTTTTGATTGTCTGGCGTTTCGAACATTTTACTGCGTCCCGTCACGGGCCACGATTATGTGTTCATGCCGTGTTCGAAACGTTGGTCAATCTAATATTAATTAGAAAAGCTTAATGGGCGAAGTGGGAAGAGAATGACTCCACTTCCCTCCTATGCAATGCTGGAGACATGAAGCAAAATTGATAATAACTATGATAAGCGCAGACGCACAGTGCCAGAGATATGGGAGTTCTTGACGGGGCCTTTATGTGAACCTTAAGATTGATTGCTATATTATGCATAGCTGAAACTCCTATGATATTTTAGAAAGACAGATTTTTTTTACAATATCAAGTGACGACTTATTTAATTTCTATGCGTAATTTCAGTTTTAAAATTATCATATCATTTGCTAAAAGTATATGGCTAGAGCAGATACCGTAGGCGTCACTCTCGATCACGAGTTAACTACTGGAATCGTCATTCACTCCACTCATCCATCTTAGAGTAAAGAGAATATGCCTTAAGAAACGACTGAGGGATATGATATTCATTTAAAATCAATGCAAGAGAATGAAATTTCAAAGTAAAACCTTAAACCAACCAGACTCAATAGGGAAGTATAGTAGACCAATTTTCCTTCTATTGCAGCGGAGTGAAGACCGTCTGTGGGATTTATATGAGCTGTGATGATGACTGTAGAACAGGTATATATAACCATTTTTGTATGAGAATCATAAGATTTTAAAGGAAAAGCTTGCTCGATGGCATATAAACCACCTGAACGCGGTATGCTGTAAAACTCCCTGAATGCAGTGAATGATGTATCCCTTTAATCATGATCAGTCTCTGAACATATACTATTGGATATAGCCCTCCCTGTTATAGAGATAACACCATAGTCATCTTCCGGGATGTGAATTAGTGATCGTAGCTCAACAGTTACGTTATAATTCTTCCAGGAAAGTTCTGCTGACAATTGGTGATTTTTCAGTCAGTTTTTACAATTTGCACGAGCCGTAAGGCGTCTCATGGTTATTATAAGCCATCATCAGATGAAGTTACTACCTTAATACATATTCTTCATCTCGGCAACGGTAACGGAACAAGAATACAATTCACCAATTCCTATCTTGCCCATGGATGTCGTAAAAGATGACTGAGGGATATAGTTTAACATATAACTTCTATGCAAGAAAAGAAAAACTCGAAACAAAACCTGTCTGATTATTATGGTATAGTAAGGTTAAGTTCCCTCCTATTGTGGAGGAGGCCCAAGCCCAACAGTACGTCCCGTATATGAAAAAAAAAAGATGACATAAATCTTCTCCTAAACGGCTGGACTGATTTTGTTCTTTTTTTGTGAGTATTCCAGTAGATTTGAGAATCGTTTAGATCAATATTTGGATAGGTCGGCTAGTTAATTTATAATATTTTTTGTAATTGAAATTTTTGCATGAATTATTCTCAGTTTATTTCCATAATGTTCATAAATATTCGAGTACTCATCGGAACTTATTCAACTATAAATAATCCCCTGAAATATAAATATGAACTAGTTTAGCAAAATACATTGAAAGCTTTTGCATAACAAAATATTTCATTTAGCATTTAGTTGTGTATTTTGTTGAATAAATAACTATAGCAGCTTAAAAGTAATTATCGTTTCATTTAAAGTTTTACAATTTCAAAATAGGTAGGGCCACACTGTCGACGGTCTTCTGTCTACAACCGCAGGTCGCTCCGACAAGGGTAGTGCCACACTCTCGTAGAAAACCGACGCCTGATAGTAGCAATTTTTACTTCGTTTAGTGAGTAAGACAGTCAAAAGGCCAATTTTCTAAGGGTGTTTGCATGTGGAAGATTTTGTTGATGTTTTTAGTATCACCGTACCTCATTGCACGCATTTACACTCTCTTTACTTTCTTCATGGTAGGCAGCGGCCTAGCAAAGGTCCATGAGTGACAGTAACCCTTATCCTCAGGTATGCTGCTCCGGTGGTCGGCCCAACGACGAAGGCGACGTGGTTTTCGGGTGGGTTGCGGGAGTTGCGTGCTTAAGCGCCTCTGTCGCCCCGGACGGAGTGGTGCGAAGGTGCGCCGACCGCAGTCCACCCACAAAAAAAAAATCCTCAGATATGCTGTTTGCTCGTTTGTTACCAGCAGCTATTAAAAAAATATCTATTGGAAATTCGTCTCAATTGTCCTACTATTTGAACTAACCTGGACTGGTGTATGATAGTCAAATAGTCACAGCCATATTGTCGTCTTTATTTGATTTGCGTCATCTCTCGGGAAACGTTTACAAATTGTTTCAATCTAACTGACTGCACAGATAGTGTAGCGATTAAGATCTCGAGCTACCGGGTCAGTGTCGCTGGTTCTAATCCCACGCAGGACAATACCTTGTGCGATCCACAAATTATTTTTCTGACTGGATGTAATTTGTTTCCGTTGAATTATATGTTTGTAAAGTCCCCCGCGATATAAGGATTATTTCATTAGTGCAGGGTGTTGTTTTAAAAAAAAACTAATACTCTACCTTTTCAGTTTTGATAACATCATTCAGCATCATTCGTTTATTTCCCTATGGTGACGGAGTAAGAATACGATTCATCACGTCTTGTCCGCGAATGTCGCAAAAGACGACTATGGGATATTATTTGCACATAACATCTGTGCAAGAGAAGGAAAAATCGAAATGAAACCCTATACCAACATGTCTGACCAGCATGGTATAGTGGGTTAAATTCCCTCCCATTGTGGAGGAGGTCCGAGCCCAACAGTGGGAAGTATGTGGCCTGCGATGATGATGATGATAAGCACGCTGGTCAAATGTGTTGGTATAGGGTTTTATATCGAGATTTCCTTTTCTTGCATAAATGTTATATACAAATTTAGTTCCTTAGTAGTCTTTTACGACATCCATGGGTAAGAGAGCGGGTGCTGAACTGTATTCTTACTCCGCCACCAACTTTTATAGTTTTTTAACTTTTCAACCAAAAAAATTAACTGTGTTAAATTTATTCAGATTATTACATACTTCATATTCGTCTTTTTATCTCATCTCACCCCGTTAACGTCCCACTATTAGGCTTGCGCCTTCTCCATTGTCTAACCTAAACTGATTTTAAAAATTCATTCAGCAATGGAAAGCTAAATCGCTATCAGCGATTAATATAGGCTAAATTTTATTGTATATCTTTTTGGCACGAACGGTGGCAACCGCTCATGGACCTTTACTAGGTCGCTGCCTACCGTGAAGAAAGTGAAGGGAGTGTGAATGTATGCAATGAGGTTCGGTGAAACTAAAGGCCCAACAAAACCCACCACACGCAAACACCCTCAGAAAGTTGGGCACCTGGTTCTCTCACTCACTTAACGAAGCGCAGTAACAAATTGGTACTACTCGGACGTCGATTTTCGGCGAGAGTGTAGTATTACTCCAGACGGACCGGGACGCGGCTGTAAACAGACAACTGTCAACAGTATGGTCCACCCACTGTCAATATATATTACTCTTATATATATTATTTATTTCCACAGGAACATAAACTACGGAGGTGAATCCGCGAGCAATTGCCAGCATAAAATATAGTTAAATCTCGAGGAAGAAGGCGGCGGGTCACGCGCGCGAGGAGCGCAGCCTCGACGAAGTTACCCGCTGCCGGCGACCGGGGTGGCGTAGGCGCAACTATCTGCGCCTCATGCCGCCCTAGCCGAGGCCGCGGGTGCCGTGACCGGGGAATTAGTCCGTCACCCGCCGAGAGGCTGACCGCGCGAGGAAAGACCGATGTCCTCCCCGAGGGGGGGATTTCGGTCAATGGGAGGGTTCTCCTCAGGGGTTATTCCGTCGGGCCGACCACTGACGTCAAGTAACCCTGTTCCGGTGGTTGGTCCAACGACGAAGGGAACGTGGTGTTCGGGTGGGATGCGGTTGTGCGTGCTTACGCCCCTCTGTCGCCCCGGACGGAGTGGTGCAAGGAGTGTGCCGACGGCAACCCACCCCAAAAAAAAAATGCGTAAATTATAGTCGCTGTAACTCATTTTAGTGAACAGAAAATTTGGCGACCAAACCATCTTTATCATAGTTCAAGGTTTTTACTATATCTAGGTAATTTATTCCACTAGTATAAAAATCTGTCAGTCCTATCAAATTTTATATTTTGTGACTCAGTGATCCGAGTTATATTATTTTGAAAATGTTTCACCACCAGTTGATATATCTAATATGTAAAATTCTAGTGTCACAATGTTTGTCGTTATTTTCATCTGAAACGGCTTCACCGATTTTTTTTTTGAAATTCTGTGTGTATATTCAGTAGGTCTGAGGATAAGATGTAAACTATTTTGTAACCCTAAGTGACAAGGGTGGTCCAGTATATTTATTTTATTTTTTGGATCAATTTTATTATTTTTTTTATTAGTTGGCATTAAAAAATAAACATAACCCAAAATTTTTACCCTTCTACTTGCGACCCCTATTTTTTAAAAGTAACTTTAGTACTTTAATAATTTTTTACTCCTGGCGGTCGATAAATCATCTGCCTATCTCACTCATTAAATTTTACGGCTTAAACCGTTTAGTGGTGACGGACTTTCCGTGGGGTAACGGAGTAAGATTACAATTCACTACTCCCTATCTTGCCCGTAGATGTCGTAAAAGACGACTAAGGGATATACTATGCATATAACATCTATGGAATAGAAGGAAAACTCGAAATAAAACCCTAGAGCAACCTGCTGGACCAGCACGGTACAGTAAGGTCAATTTTTCTCCTATTGTGGAGGAGGCTCGAGCCCAACAGTGGGACGTTTATGAGCTGAAAAGGTGAAGAAGAAGAAAAAACCGTTAAGGGCCTAAAGTTTAGCGTCTAAACCGTTTTTGGCCATTATTATTGATTGTGCGTCAATCGTAGCTGTGACGTTTACGTCTCTCATTCATATTCTGAACTGCTGCTGCACTGTCAGCAGTGCACAGATAGTGTAGTGGTTAAGATAGCGACCTACAGCGCCAGTGTCGGGGGTTCGAATCCCACGCGGGACAACACTTTGTGCGATCCACAAATCGTTGTTCTGAGTCTGGATGTAATTTGTGTCCGTTAATTATATGTTTGTAATGTCCCTCGCAATACAAGGATTATTTCCTTAGTGCAGGGTGTTAAATAAATAGGCCGACCGCGTGAGGAAAGACCGACGTCCTCCCCGAGGGGGGGACGTCGGTCGATGGGAGGGTACCCCAATAGGGGGTATTCCGTCGGGCCGATCACTGACGACAAGTTAACGCTGCTCTAGTGGTCGGCCCAACGACGAAGGCGACGTGGTTTTCGGGTGGGTTGCGGGAGTTGCGTGCTTAAGCCCCTCTGTCGCCCCGGACGGAGTGGTGCGGAGGCGCGCCGATCGCATCCCACCCAAAAAAAAAAAAAAAAGGGGTGTTAAATAAATAAATGTGTGTCTTAAATAAATAAATAAAAAAATTATGTATATACCACATCCCACACTACAATAGGTTAGAGCTTATTATCTACCCTGGAATTTCCCTAAAAATTCTCTATAAATAATTTATATGGTAATTTAGTTGTTTAACTCAATCAACGTATAGCCGACAACAATATTCAAACTAGAAATATGAAATTTTAACAGTTTTTGTGATGTAGAAACTCATTAATAAACTACGTTATAAAAGGGACAACCGCACTCCCTTTGCCTCTAATGTTGTTGAGGGGAGCAATGGCTGTCTTAGCAGTTAACTCGTGATCGCATGTTTGTGGGATCTGGTCCAGCCAGTCAGCAGTTTCTGAATTAAATAATATTGTGGTTCGAAGGACATCGTTCTTAAGCAAACACTAAACATGTTTTATTATAATTTTAAATGAGGCACGCATTAAAAAAAATGAAATAAAAAATAATAATAATAATATAATAATAATAATAATTTGGATTGCGGGTCTGATGCAGAAGGCGATATTACTGGACACGGCGCGCATAGTGAGGAAGTTCCTCTCTTTGTAGCCCTAACCACCGGCGGCTTGGTCCTTGTATTCGCTGTCGGTGGGTCAATACGCTTTTTATATTTTTAAATATTTAATTTTTATATCATATTTAAAAATGTATTAGGTAGTTTTTAAGTTGAATAAATGTAATAATAATTTTATTTCAAGTAACATAAGACTCATAAGAAATAAATAATAATAATCATGAATAGATTAAATCGTTGAGTCTTTAACGGATCTTCTCAGAAGCGATTACGTACCGATCCGGTGGTAATTTATTCGTGTGTTTGTAATTGAACTCCTTCTAAACGGTTGGATCGATTTTGATAATTTTTTTTTTGTGGCTGTTCCGATGGATATGAAAATGGTTTAGATTAATAATTGGAACCGGTAGATGGCACTGAGATCGATTTCAAGAAGTATTGTCTAAAAATATATCTGTTGAGAAGAATGCTATTAATATCTTATATTTTTAAACGAGCAATTCCTGTATATCTTCAGAAGTTCAGAATCTCGGCAATGATTTTGCACCAATGATTTTTATGAAATATATAGTATGCTAGGTTTCGGGGCCAAAAGTCGATCTAGCTGGGTTTGATTTATAGAAAATATTGTCTCATCGGTGTTTTTAGCTAATCAATAAAATGTCATTAGAATAGGAACATAAATTTAGCCGTCGCCGTCAAGAGTGACAATAGTTCAGTTGGAAAGTTGTCCAGTCGCATTCAAACAACGTGAGATCGAATCTCAGTGTTATTATTATTCTGTTGTTGATATTTTTTCATTATTGCATCATTTTTATTTTTTATTAATATATATCTAAATGTGTTCGTCAAAAGTTCAATTTACAATAAAAAAAATAACACCGAGCAAACCTCGGTCAATCCGATATTAAATTTATAACACGAATAGGTATTCCCTGGGGCTCTCATTGTTCATTATAATTATATAGATATAATAATTATAATACTGATTAAGAAGTTTTCATATTAAACAATATTGTTACAATGTTGTAGTTATGAATTACAAACGCTAACTATATTACGAACTCTATGAATACAATTCCCTTTAGCTACAAATATTAATTATGTCAGTACAGCGGAGTTTACTAAACTTAAACAAGGTTATGTATGTATATACTTATATATATACTAGCTATATCTGCGGATTTGTTTGTTTTAATGCGGATTTTGTTAATCATTTTCTATGTGAAAATTTTTATAGGCTTTGAAATTTTGATTCGAAACAGTTTTGTGTGACGAAAAGTTCATGAGAAAATCGGATGTTTAATCATCCCACTGCGGGGTTCAAGCCTACTTCAGAATAAGAGTGAAATTAACCTACTACTTGAGTAATTAGTAGATGATGCTTCCTCAGTAGCCAGACATTTTTCATAGTTCCAACCCCTTGCCAGACAAAGATGTAGGGTAGCTGTAGGAGCGAGCACGAGATAGTACATATGTACATGGGTGGGTGCGAGTGAGATGCGCTTATATTCCTTAGTATTTATATTTAGTATATGCTTATAGCAGCTGAAATAATATTATATGCTATCTTCAAATATTATTAATTTAATATTCATTATTAATTATAAAAACAATATTATAAGCTTCGCTTCGGTTTCAGTCGCCTTACCCCCGTAGTTCCCGTTCCCGTTGGCATACCGGAATAAAATATAGCCTATGTTACTCAGGGATACTGTAACATTCTAATGATAAAAGAATTATCGAAATCCGTTCAGCAGTTTTTGAGTTTATTCGTAACAAACATACAACATTTTCTCTTTATAATATCAGTGTAGATTACACCCTTAGAGGGTGAAAATTAAAAAATGCTGAAACACGTGTTTGTTTATTTTTATTACAGAGTTTTGTTTATTTGTTTACAATTTAATGAAAATCGATGAAGATTTTTTTCTTCTTTTACAATCTTTGCTACTGCGGTTTACCTCTCTAGGGGTTGAATTTCACACGGACAAGCTACTACACGGGCAAGCTACTGGAGAGGGTGGTAGCTGCCCGCATCGAGCAGCACCTCGTGGGCACGGGGCCCGATTTGTCGGACGCCCAGTTTGGGTTTAGGAGGGGTCGTTCGACGATCACGGCTCTGTTGCGCCTGAGGGCCGTGGCGACTGAGGCCGTCACCGCCGGGGGAGTGCTGTTGGTGGTGTCCCTAGACATCGCCAACGCATTCTATAGTCTGCCATTCAGCTGCATCAGGGAGGCGCTCCAGTATCACGGGGTGCCAGTTTACCTGAGGCGACTAGTGGCAGACTATTTGGAGGGGCGCAGCGTCCTCTGCACCGACCGAGCAGGGGACGTTGTGCGAACGCCCATGACGTGCGGTGTCCCACAGGGGTCGGTCCTCGGACCCACCCTGTGGAACATCGGCTACGGCTGGGCGTTGAGGGGGAGCCTCCCGCCCGGGCTGGGCGTGATTTGTTACGCCGACGACACGCTCGTCACAGTCCGCGGTGGGACGCTAGAAGAGGCGGTAAGCCTGGCGACCTCTGGTACCGAGGAGGTCGTCAGGCGGATCGAGGCGCTGGGGTTGAGGGTCGCCCTGGACAAGACGGAGGCCCTCTTGTTCCATGGGCGCACTATGAGCCCTCCCATCGGCGTCTCGATCACCGTCCACTCGGTCGACATCAGCATCCGGACCCATATGAGGTACTTGGGCCTGGTGCTCGACGGGTGATGGTGGTTCCGGGAGCATTTCCGCAGGCTCGCTCCACGGCTCGTCGGCGCGGCGTCCGCCCTATCGTGGCTTATGCCGAACGTGGGCGGACCGAGCGCTGCGTGCCGACGGCTGTACGCGGGGGTCATCCGGTCGATGGCCCTGTACGGCGCACCGGTGTGGGCGGGGTCCATGACCGTCCGACTTAGGGCCCTTCTGTGGCGACCACAGAGGGTCATGGCGGTCAGGGCCATCCGCGGATACCGCACGGTGGCGACGGAGGCAGCGTGCCTATTGGCCGGGACTCCCCCGTGGGACCTGGAGGCGGAGATGCTCGCCGAACTATATTGGCGGGTGACGGGGGTGCGAGCGGAGGGCGGTGTGGTCTTGTTAAGGGATCTCACCGCCTGGCGCGTCGACGCCCGCCGAGACGTCATCGCCCGTTGGGCAGTCCGGCTGGAGAGGCCTCGGTTCGGGGTGCGAACTGTGGAAGCCTTCCGGCCGGTGCTGATGCAGTGGTTGGAAAGGCGGCACGGGGTGCTCTCCTTCCGACTGGTGCAGGTTTTGACGGGGCATAGGTGCTTCGCCAAATACCTGCACAAGGTCGTTAGGAGGGAGAGTACACCGTCCTGCCACCACTGCGATTGCGACGAGGACACGGCGCGCCATACGCTCGAGGCCTGCGGGGCTTGGGCAGTGCAGCGCTGTGAACTCGTCGCAATCATCGGTACGGACCTGACGCTGCCGGCTATCGCTAGGGCGATGGTCGACAGCGTCGGGAATTGGGACGCGGTCGCAGCCTTCTGCGAGACAGTGATCTCGCGGAAGGAGGCGGCGGATCACCTGCGTGAGGAGCACAGCCTCGATGAGGAGATCCGCCGCCGGCGACTGGGGCGGCGTAGGCGCAACTATTTGCGCCTCATGCCGCCCTAGCCGAGGCCACGGGTGACGTGACCGGGGATTAGTCCGTCACCCGCCGAGAGGCCGACCGCGTGGGGAAAGACCGACGTCCTCCCCGAGGGGGGGACGTCGGTCGATGGGAGGGTGCCCCAGTTAGGGGTATTCCGTCGGGCCGACCACTGACGACAAGTTAACGCTGCTCCAGTGATCGGCCCAACGACGAAGGCGACGTGGTTTTTGGGTGGGTCGCGGGAGTTGCGTGCTTAAGCCCCTCTGTCGCCCCGGACGGAGTGGTGCGGAGGCGCGCCGACCGCGACCCACCCACAAAAAAAAAAAAAAAAGGGGTTGAATTTCAAAAAATTCTTTTTAGTGGGTTTTTGCGCCACGAAAAGAAACTACTGTCAAAATTTCATGTTTCTGACTTCAGCAGTTTCGGCTCCGTGATGAGTGACATCAACTACTGAAGTAACATCTTTCTACCTATTCTACACTCTTAGAGGATAAAAATGGAGAAACGCAGAAACACGTGTTTATTTATTTTTATTGCAGAGTATTTGTGCTTAATTTGAAGACAGTAGCTAAAGATGTTTATTTCTTACCATACAGACTTTGACGTTACGTTTCATCCCCTTAAGTGTGGAATTTCTAAAAATTTTCTTAGTGGGTGCCTCCGTCATGAAATGAAACTACGGTCCAAATTTAATTTTTCTAACTTCAGTAGCTTCGGCTCAACCTGTTCCTTTATATGTATATTATTGTTAAAGACCCCGCAACACCCCTTGTAGGTGGCATTTCGGCAAATCCGTCCTTAGTGAACCTCTATTCGACGAAAAGAATATTCCATGGGTAATGACCCAAGTATTATATATAAAAATCAGCTTTTATACTATAACGTAAATAAAATTATAATTTCATGAACGTTAAGGGTGTCTGGCAAGGGATTGCCACGATGTTAAGCGTCTGGCAATGAATAACGTGATTTTTAATAACGTTCTGAAGGTAATATCAAAAAATCACGCTTAATAATTTGACGAAAATAGATCGGTATTTAACACACCTTTAGTACCTTTTATCTGCCAAAGCCACTGTAACCCAAACTTCATAATGGGCCACAGTTCTTACCTGTGTTGGGAGCATGCGCTGACAAACTTTCAGCTTTAATAAAATCACGAAGGTCTGGGGTTCGCGGGCTTTTGTGTTAAAAGAACTTATATTCTTTATTTGTTTTGTGTGATAAATTTATGATTGATTTTTTTTTGCTTACAAATGCTTTTTATAAGGCCAACAAAGCTTCAAGCAAACAATATTCATACAAGTAATTTAACTAGTCAGTTCACAAATTGAGAAATGTCTATAACGTTTGCGGTCTCTACATAAGCCAGATGCTGCATATAAGTGGTTGATACGCCTAACGGCTTCACTGCCTCTTGATCACGCTTCCCTCACTAATGCAAATGTAGATCTATAGCATAATATACAAGTTTACTTGCATTGTATCGACATGATTTTATGTGATTTTATCACTCTTCTTATTTTGCCTATAAGTTTGTAAAAGAAGGCTCGAGCTTCCTTCTGGATAGAAGTGAAATTGAGTTGCTATACCACGTTGGTCAGATGAGTTAATATAAGGGTTTATTTCGGGTTTTCCTTTTCTTGTATAGATATTATATGCATGTTATATTCCAGAGCCTTCTTTTGTGGCACCCATGAGCAAGATAGGGGAAAATAAATAGCAAGATTATGTCTAGACCAGATCACACAAGCGGCATCCGATCACAAGCTTAGAGTAGCCATCACTCCCCCTCCTTTCTTTAACCATTCCTGTTACATTAAATTTTCTCTCAATCATCACTTTTGTAGATCAACATAATAGTCCGTACAGAATACTTGGCCTTATTAAGGTTTACGTTTCAATATGTATGTATCTTCCGTGTAGTGATGAAGTAAGAATACAATTCATCACCCCCTATCTTACCCGTGGGTGTCATAAAAGATGACTAAGGGATATAATATACATATACCAACTATGCAAGAGAAGGAAAACTCGAAATTAAACCCTATACCAGCACGTCTGACCAGCGTGGTATAGTCAATTTCCCTCCCATAGTAGCGGAGGCCCGAGCCTAACAGTGGGACGTATATGGGCTGAGATGATGATGATGTGATCTTACTATGTAGTGACGGAGTAAGGATACAATTCAGACCATTTTTTGCCCGTGGATATTGTAAGATTTGTTTAAGTAATATTATATGCAGATAACTTTGATGCGAGAAAGCGAAAACTCTCGTCTTATACTAATTTTCTTTACATTCTAGAAGAGGTTTAAAAGACCAGCAGTGGGAAAAATTATGTATGTTTCAAATTCTACTATTTGAATATAAATATAACAAAACATGATATAGATTTTCAATAAATTGTTATTAATTTGATTCAAAGCGCGTTGAATAGTTCAAATTCAAGTTGGAATTTCAGTGGTGTGTATGATTAAACCTAGCGTAATATTCTCGGTGGAAATACATGGACACAGCTATCTCTAAAATAAATAGCGGTCATAATTTAGCGGGACAATGTCCTAAATATACCGTTAATCATGGCGAGTACAAGTGTGGGAATTGTTTGCGGCTAGCGTTCCTGACATTTTTAGTCTTCTTTATACGTAAAAAGCTATTTTATTATCACTTAATTGCCTGTAAGAGTTAGAAAATCTGGTTGAGTAGTCATTAGAAGAATGGGTAGTATCTATAATTTTCTTGGGAAAACACTAAACACCAATGGCGGTCACCAATCAACCAAACGTAGAGATTACGCCATTATTCCTTTTACTTGGGCCTACGGATGAATGGCAAATTAACATCTTCGAAGGAGAATTGATGAACTCACCATTAATTTTTGAAATAAAATGTCTATTACCTGTAATGGGACGGGCTATGCTCGGGATTTCTCTGCGAGATAGAATCCGGCAGACGGAAATCTATAGAAGGATGGGTGATGGTTACACCCGTTCTTCTATGAGATTAGAGACATAGCACGAAGAATTAGCACGCTGAAATGACAATGGGCAGATCACATCGCTCGATGAACCAATAGCCGCTCGGACATAGTGAAATACGACGAGGACTAGACTAGACCAGTGTAAGAAATCCAGTGCAAGAAATTTTGATTAAGGTCAAGGAATCTATTCTAATGATCCATAATCAACTCAGTAAGCGAAAAGGGATAATAGGACACGTTAGGGGCCTACGCGGGGCATAAGAGGCCATAGGTCTCGGTCTCGTTCGACGAACCGATATCCGCTGGGGAAGAATGGTTCTCGAGTGGCGACCACGTATCGGACGACGCAGTGTAGGACGCTCCTCCACTAGGTGCACTAACGATCTGGTTAAAGGTGCTGGGCGTGGTTAGATGCAGGCGCCACAGGACCGCAGTGTGTGTGGCGTAATATGAGGGAGACCATCAGTGGACGGCGATAGGCTGAAATGATGATGATGGGGTTATATGCTGCCCACGTCTTAGTTAGATTGGGCAGCAAATAAGACCAGATGAAAAACAGACCAGAAAGTTTCATGAATGAATATTGTCCCGCTGAGAGGCCAACCGCGTGAGGAAAGATCGACGTCCTCCCCGATTTTGGTTGGCGTCGGTCGATGGGAGGGTACCCCAAATAGGGGGTATTCCGTCGGGCCGACCACTGACGTCAAGTCATCCTGCTCCGGTAGTCGGCCCAACGACGAAGGCGACGTGCATCGCGGTTGGGTTGCGCGAGTACGTTCATACGCCCCTCTGTCGCTTCGGATGGAGTGGTGCGAAAAACGCGCCGACCGCAACTTACCCCCAAAAAAAAAATTTATGAATATTGTCAAGCCATAGAATGACGATGTAAGAAAAGTGGCAAGGAGCTGCTCAATGCAATTTGATTTTGTTTTCTGGTTGAATAGCGTATAAAAGGGCCAATGGGTCATTAACTCAGTTCCTGTCTGTCCTACTGATGAGCTCAAGTCTTCTCAACAATGAGGTGTATGAACTAGTATAATTATTATTACAACTCATAAATGTTCCAATATTGGGCTCCTCCACAATATGAAGGAAATTGACCTACTACACCAAGCTGGTCAGGCGGTTGGGTATAGGGTTTTATTTCAAGATTTGCTTCTCTTGCACAGTTGTTATATGGCCACTAAGGGTTGTACTATACATCTCTTAGTGGCCTTTTACGACACTCATGGACAAGTTAGGGGGTGGTGAATTGTATTTGTCGGCGTTGCGCCAGGAATTTGGGCGTCCATAGTAAAATACTGAATATGTAATTATTGTATTTATTAGAAGTTATTGACGGAGAAGTGAGTGAAGTAATACTGTCTTCGATTCTAATCTTACAATGCTTTTAGAACCTCCACTTTACAATGAAACGATCTAGTCTTAGTAACTACAACTACTTTTTATAACAAACAAATAAAACTACTATAAAATATATTACCGAAATATAGCTAAATAATAATGATAAATATACTAATGCATTTAACATAATTCCAAATGGTCTATTTTACGCAATTTACATTCATGTGATTAAAGGAAATATTATTCTCATATATGGTTCAACAGACGGCGCTGTAAGTAGAAATAAATTGCAATGTTTATTGCGTAAAAACAACTAAATATGGTTACAAATAATTACATTAGTTCTAATCGATTTTATTTTGATCATTTATATAAATATTTAAACAATTAAATCAAATATTTCTAGAAATACATTCAAAAAGTGTCTTTTAAATATCATAGCATGGTAAATAGCGGTGTTGTTATTACAAATAATTATTTAATTGGTTGCAAATATTTTAAACATGTTTATAATAATCATTTAAACTATAATTGATAACAAATACATCAATAATTGACAAATATCGCCGATTTTTTTTTTATTTGGGGGGTTGGGTTGCGGTCGGCGCGCTCCTCGCAACACTCCGTCCCGTCGGTTGATGGGTACCCTCCCATTGACCGACGTCCCCCCCTCAGGGAGGACGTTGGTCTTTCCTCACGCGGTCGGCCTCTCAGCGGGTGACGAACTAATTCCCCAGTCACGTCACCCGCGGCCTCGGCTAGGGCGGAATGAGGCGCAGGTATTCGCGCCTACGCCGCCCCAGTCGCCGGCGGCGGATCGCCTCATTGAGGCTACGCTCCTCGCGCAAGCGATCCGCCGCCTCCTTTCGCGAGACTACTGCCTCGCTGCGACCGCGTCAAACAAATATTGCCGATAGAGGGCGATTTGTGCCCATATATTCTTACACCGTCACCACATGGAAACCTACTACGAACTAGTATAATACGAGTGTTCAAGGGGTTGGTATAGGGTTTTATTGCCCTTTATACTTCTCTTGCTTTTATTGATATTATCTCCTTATGTGTCTTAGCATTTTTACGATCATTCTCAAGAAAGGAAGGATGATAACATATTTTATTATTGCGTCATCACATGGAAATACTAACAGATAAATAGATATAAAGCAGCAGCAGTAGATGTTGTCCATCATCTTCAGAGTCATCGGTCATATTATGTGGGTAATCGGGCGAAGGGACTAGGACTTTAACGACAACACTTCACGATATAACCGATGTTTAGTCATTTTAGTGTAAACTAGCTACGAATGCTACGATAACACTAAGCACTACGATATTCCACCCGAACACCTAGGCGCGTGCGCACTGCTCGACGGTTCGACTCATAATGGCCGCGTTTTTTTTTTTGTGTTTACAGCTGTTGGCCGCAGATGGCCTTGACAGCTTGACGCGGACTATGGGTGAGCGCTGAGGGCTCTCAACCCACTCATAATGGCCGCCTCCCCAGCGCTCAGCGTTATATCACCTCGCATTCATTCGTTTTGTTGTACAATCAATTACGGCGATGCGCCGTCAGATACAATACTTATTCAAACAATTTTTAAAAATATTTATTCATCATCATCATTTCAGCCTATCGCCTTTCACTGCTGGACTTAGGCCTTCGTCGTGTTATGATACAGAGTGCGTTCCTATGCCGCCTGCATCCAATAACGTCCAGCAACTTTCACCAGATCATCGGTTCACCTAGTGGAGGTGCGTTTTACATTGCGTCGTCCAATACTACGAGAACTTTTCTTTTATAGTCCTTAGTCGTCTTATACGACACCCAAGGAAAAGTGTGTTGCATTGAATTATATTTTTACTCCATCATAGTACAGATAACTATTTATAATATTAAAACACGATATTAATATTCATTTTAATTCTCAATATTATTCGTACTCAAAATAGCCAGTCATGTCAGCGGCTGACCACGATTCAAAGATAAAAATCCCCGAGAAGATCGGGATCCGACCGGAAAGGACATAATCGACCAACCCGATTACAAATTTCCCAGGGCGACGTTTGCCACCGATACCGTTTTACTAAGAATACTCGAACAAAATTCATTTTCGAGTTGATCACGTTTTCTTTTATTATAGATTTCTTAAATGAGACTTCCCTTTATAACTCATCGGAAGTTGATTGGGCACGATGGCGTAAGTAATTAATGAAACTCATCTAAATTTTTAATTTTATGGCATTCTAATTTTCTTTTTAATTACACTTTAGAGGTTTGGTAATTTATATTAAGCCTGTTTAATGAGTTTATAAAGGGTCTTTGATTTTAGTGATTATAATAGACGATTTAATAAATAAATGTTTAAGCTTAGAATAATAACGTATAGAAGGATAGTGTCGGTACTTAAGCGATCAAAAAAGAGAAGCCAAAAAACTACATGCGTGCAAGCGATTACACATGTACACACGCACTCCACTATACAATTAGAGTTTCCAATGAGTGGTGAATAGCATCCGGGGCACGGCAGTGGCACCGCCAAGTCTAGCAAAAACGCAAAACTGCCGTAACATCCTTTTCTCGAAACAACTTATGCCATTTTCGACCCCCTTTAATTTCGTTGTGAATATTTTTTTGGTATATGGTTTAATATCTAGTTTTCCTTCTTTTGCATCGATGTTATTTGCATATGATATCCCTTAGTCGTCCTTTATAACTTTCACGGGCAGGTAATGGGGTGGTGAATTATGTTCTTTCTTCGTTATCACACGGATACATTGATGGTACTTCCGAGTCGTTTGGGTTCAAAACGCTCAAGCTATGGGGTCAGAATGTTCATAATCTCTTCAAAGAGATTGTGAGAAGAATAGTAAATGCTTCATGTGAATATATAAATTCTTGTGTACGTGTATTTGTCACTGAACTTCTCCTAAATGTCGGGGCCCATGTTGATGAAATTCTTTTATGTGGGATTCGACAATGTTTTAGATTCACAATTGGACACAGTAGGTGGCGTTACAGTTAATTTCAAGAAGAATTCCTTTTATTTTATTTGAACAGAACAACGTCTGTTGGGTCAGCTAGTTTTATACAAAAGATTAGCATTGCTATTCAACGTGGTAGTGCTGCCAACTATCTGGGCATATTATCCATAACCAGTGACGTGGGAGAATTTAAGATGCCTGATACCATTCGAAATAAAATATCAAATAGATATCTGATGTTTACGCGAGTACTACATATTGTAAATAAAACTACTTTTACGGATTATATCGCGTTTGTATTTGATTTATGATTGCCCGACGTTTCGAACATTTTGCAGCATTCATGGTCACAGGCGGACACCTTAGTCCGCCAAATAGAGTTTGTATTCAGAATTCAAACTCGATTCAATATTTTCACTTAAGAATTGGTAGTAAGTGCCTCGACGGAGGGATTTCCGAGTGATTTCTTTTTGTACAAAATAATAAAAAAAGGGATAGACAATTTTCGAAGAGGTCTCAGTCCGGTATTACATGGTCTTCATAACGTTTTCTTTTAGAAATGTTTGTAATGTCTTCTTTCTGTGATTTGTTGAAAGCCATATATTTACTCTTCGTAGTCCTTCATCACCTCATCATCGAGTTATCAATGCCTAGTGTTCCTATACGTATAGGATTTCCTACGAAAAAGTATGTTGAAATAAAGATCACGTTTATCAAGTGAGTTGGTGATCATGATTGGTTCTAGAATTTTTTTTTTAAACAAACCGTCCTGCATTAAGGAATTAATGCTTGTATTACGGGGGACTATACTAATAAACATTATATAATGAAATATTTATCTTACGTGAGAATCAAATCTGTGACACTTGGGACGCTATTTTAACCATTGCCCTATTCTGTGCTGACTGCAGAGATATTTTTTTACTAAATTGGATGTCTAAAATTTATTTACTTTATTATATAACTAGCAACCCGCCCTCGCCTCGCTTCGGTTTTAGTCGTTTTACCCGCGTAGTTCTCGTTCCCGTGGGAATACCGGGATAAAATATAGCCTAGGTTACTCCCTGATGAGAGGAAGCCTCCCACCCGGGCTGGGCGTAATTTGCTACGCCGACGATACACTCGTCACAGCCCGGGGTGGGACGCTAGAGGAGGCGGCACGCCTGCCAACTCTCGGCACCGAGAAGATTGTCAGGCGGATCGAAGCGCTGGGGTTGAGGGTAGCCCTGGAAAAGACGGAGGCCCTTTTATTCCATGGCCTCCGTACCGCCGGACCTCCCGCCGGCGCTTCGATCACCGTGAAGTCGGTCACCATCAGCATCCAGGCCCACATGAAGTACTTGTGCTCGACGGGCATTTTTGGTTCCAGGAGCATCTCCATCGACTTGTTCCCCGGCTTGTTGGCGCGGCGTCCGCCCTTTCGCGGCTAATGCCGAATGTAGGCGGACCCAGCTCTACGTGCCGACAGCTGTACACGGGGGTGATCCGGTCGATGGCTCTGTACGGCGCACCGGTGTGGGCGGGGTCCCTGACCGTCCGGCTGAGGGCCCTCTTGAGGCGACCACAGAGGGTCATGGCGGTCAGGGCCATACGCGGTTACCGCACGGTGTCGACGGAGGCAGCGTGCCTCCTGGCCGGAACTCCCCCATGGGACCTGGAGGCGGAGATGCTCGCTGACATTTATCGGCGGGTGTCGGAGACGCGCGCCCGCGGCGGCATGGTCTCCCTGCAGGAGATCACCGCCTGGCGGGTCGACGCCCGCCAAGGAGTCATTGCCCGTTGGGCAGTACGGCTGGAGAGTCCTCGGTACGTTGTCAGGACCGTCGAGGCCTTCCAGCCGGTGCTGATGGAGTGGTTGGAGCGGACGCACGGGGTACTTTCCTTCCGACTGGTGCAGGTGCTTACGGGGCACAGGTGTTTCGGGAAGTACCTGCACAAGATTGTCAGGAGGGAGAGCACACCGTCCTGCCACCACTGCAGTTGCGACGAGGATACGGCGCAGCACACGCTCGAGGAGTGTGCTGCATGGGAGGGGGAGCGCCGTGAACTCGTCGCGATTATCGGTGCCGACCTGGCGCTGCCAACCATCGCCAGGGAGGTGCTCGACAGCGTCAGGAACTGGGACGCGGTCACCGCCTTCTATGAGGCCGTAATCTCACGGAAGGAGGCGGCGGATCGTGTGCGAGTAGAGCTCCTATTCGGCGACACGTTCCGCCGCCGGCGACTCGGGCGGCGCAGGCGCGAGTATCTGCGCCTAATGCCGCCCTAGCCGAGGCCGCGGGTGATCGGACCGGAGAATTGTCCGTCACCCGCAGAGAGGCTGACCGCGTGATGGTGACCGACGTCCCAGTACGTCGAGAGGTGAGGTTACCCGAAAGGGTATTCCGTCGGGCCGACCACTGATGACAAGTCACATCTGCTCCGGTGGTCGGCCCAACAACGAGGTGAAGTGAGTACGGGTGTGTTATGGGCCCGCGCGCCGTCCTCTCATCGCCCCGGACGACAGGACCGCGCGTGCGCTTACCATAGCCCACCCATAAAAAAAAAAAAAAAAGTTTACTCCCTGATGTTATAGCTTGCCAATGGTGAAAGAATTTTTGATATCGGTCCAGCCGTTTTGAAGATTATCCGGAACAAACAGAGTAAGTAAAGTAATATCAGGGCGTAAACTAGGCTATATTTTATCCCGATATTCCCACTGGAACGTGAACTACACGGGTAAAACGACTAAAACCGAAGCGAAGCGAGGGCGGGTTGCTAGCAGTAGATATACTGTGTGGTAATATTGCCCGTAGATGTCGTAAAAGACAACTAAGGGATATCCCTGATGCATATAACATCTGTGCAAGAGAAGGAAAACTCGAAATAAATCTCTGTTGTCACAGAGTTTTATTATTATTTGATCAGCATGGTATTATTGTTTGATCAGCATGGTATTATTGTTTGATCAGCATGGTCAATGTCAATGTATGTCAATTTCTCTCCTATTAGGGAGGAGGCCCGAGCTCAAATTCAAATCATTTATTATGTATAAACCCCGCGGGGGCACTTACATATTGTCATTTTTTTACAATTTTCTTAAAGTTATAATTACCGCCGGATCGGAACGCGACCGCACTGAGGAGATCCGGCAAGAAACTCAGCGGAATTGTCTATTTTTTATTTATTTTTTTAAATTTCTTTTAAATAATATTACATCTTTTTTTTTTTGTTGGTGGGCTGCGGTCGGCGCGCCTCCGCACCACTCCGTCCGGGGCGACAGAGGGGCTTAAGCACGCAACTCCCGCAAGCCACCCGAAAACCACCTCGCCTTCGTCGTTGGGCCGACCACCGGAGCAGGTTTACTTGTCGTCAAATATTACATCTTACAACATGCTTATTAATAGTTCCAGTGTAATGCCATTCGAAATATTATATAATATAGTTCACAAATATAATAATAATCACAAATGTAATAAAAAAAAATTATGGTTGCACCAGATCCCGCAAGCGGCACCCGATCACGAGTTAACTACTAGAGCAGCCATCACTCCCCTCAACCATAATGGAGGGAAGGGAGTGACCCGCTCCTCATAGCTACCGCTAGCAGACCCTTCAGTGAGCATGACCAATACCATTTGCCACAAACATAAAAACACAGATCCAATAAAAAAATCGTTTGGCAAAACATCCGTCCGGGGCTACAGAGGGGCGTAAGCACGCACACCCGTAACCCACCCGTGACATGTCCCCTTCGTCGTTGGGCCGACCACCGGGGCAGGGTGACTTGACGTCAGTGGTCGCAGGTAGTCATACCTACGCCGCCCCAAAGGCTGTGTCTAAACAGTTTACTATATTTATCTTCATGTTAGATCGAAAAGAACAATTTGTGGTAATCGTTCAAAAATTTGTCACCGAAACGTTTCGATTTCAACGCTTTTCATTTTGTAGCTATAACCAATCGTTCAAATAAATAATTGGTGAGGTCTCAAAGTCAAGAAAGTCAAATGAAATTTGAAAGTAGATTCGATGAAATTAAATTTATTATATTGCAAGTGTCGATCGATCATTGAATATTTGGACCCTGGACGTTATTTATTCTATTTTCAATGGGATTTTGTAGTGAACTTTCGTCGTCAGCTCGTTGTCTCAGTTCGAGTCTTCTCCCCGATAAGAGGGAAATTTCTACTATACCATGCTGGTCAGATATGTTGGGATTTATTTCTAACTTTATTTTGCGCAGATGTTATATGCATATTATATCCTTTAGTCGTCCTTTACGACATCCATGAGTAAGATAGGGAGTATTACACATTTTAAATAAAAATACTTTACGGATTTTTGGTCGTCATCGTCCACGTCCAACAAGTCATTGTTATTACAGAAAATTTATAATTATGTAACCGATTTTTTTTTTTTGAGGGTGGGTCATCCGGGGCGGCAGATGGGCGTAAGCACGCACACCCGCAACCCACCCGCGATGCACGTCGCTTTCGTCGTTGGGCCGACCACTGGAGCAGGGTTATTTGTCATTAGTGGTCGGCCCGACGGAATACCCCCTATTTGGGGTACCCTCCCATCGACTGATGTCTCCCCCTCGGGGAGGACGTCGGTCTTTCCTCACGCGGTCAGCCTCTCGGCGGGTGACGGACTAATCCCCGGTCACGTCACCCGCGGCCTCGGCTAGGGCGACATGAGGCGCAGGTACTCACACGCCTACGCCGCTCCAGTCGCCGGCAGCGGATCGCCTCATCGAGGCTGCGCTCCTCGCGCAGGCGACCCGCCACCTCCTTCTGTGAGATCACTGCCTCGCAGAAGGCTGCGACCGTGTCCCAGTTCCTGACGCAGCCGACCATCGCCCTAGTGATAGTCGGCAGCGCCAGGTCGGCACTGATGATTGCGACGAGTGCACGGCGCTGCGCTGCCCAAATGTCACAGACCTTGAGCGTATGCTGCGTCGTGTCCTCGTCGCAATGGCAGTGGTGGCAGGACGGTGTACTTTCCCTCCTAACGACCTTGTGCAGGTATTTGGCGAAGAACTCATGCCCCGTCAACACCTGCACTAGTCGGAAGGAGAGCACCCCGTGCCGCCTTTCCAACCACTGCATCAGCACCGGCCGGAAGGCCTCCACGAGTCGCATTCGAACCGAGGCCTCTCCAGCGGGACTGCCCAAGGGGCAATGACATTTCGAATTATCTAACCGATACAGAAAATTAGTTATTAAGTATTGACCCACATTTTGATACAAATTTAATGCCAGTGTAAGAAGAAAATGATTATATATGTAAAAATTATTTACGGTTAGTAATTATTTAACATTAAAATTAATAGTAATTATATTTTATTTTTTTATTTAGAAAATTTTATTAAAGTAATAATATAATCACAATCAGAAGATCGCAATCACTCACTACTTATACCACACGCTCACTCGATCCACGCACACACTGATCACGTCTACACTACACATACATGCACCTATTTATCGCGAAGTACCCACTTGCTCGCATGAACAACACAATTAATAATAAATACCCACAAGATAACTGAAAATATATATTTACTAGCTTTTGCCCGCGGCTTCGCCCGCGTAAAAATTTACTTGCATATTGAACTATTATCGCAAAGAATATTATCGGCATAAAGAGTATTACATTTCTTAATTTAAGAAATACTCTATCTACGTGTCAATTTTCATCCAAATCTCCTCAACAGTTTAAGCGTGATTGAGTAACAAACATCCAAATATCTTCACAAACTTTCACATTTGAATATTACTTCCAGCCTTATAGTTCAGATTGCCGTGCAAATACGATGATAAATATGCCTTTCTTTAGTCTCTGATAACGTACTTTTCCATTGGTGAAAAAAAAAAATTATATCAATCAAACACCCGCAGTTTCATTCACGTAGAAATTCCCATGCCAATACCGAGATAAAAAATGCCTATGTTACTCGCTGATATTATAAATTTACACACATACCAAAAAAAATAAATAATATAAATCCCAGAAATATCAGAGATATAAATTGCCTATGTTACTCGCTGACAACATAGGTAGCTTTCCATTGGTGAAAGAATTTTAAAAATTGCTCGACATCCCCCCGGTATAGTTCTCGTTCCTGGGCAAATACCGGAATGAAAATAGCCTTTCACTGATAATATAGCTTTTCATTAGTGAATTAATTTTTAAAACCATTAAATTCCCGTGATTTCATCGACATTGTACCCGATCCCGTAGGAATATCTGGATAAAAATAGCTTAAATATGTTACTCGCTTAAAAATAGCTTTCCATTAGTGAAATAATTTTAAAATCGACTTAATTCAGCCACACCGGGATAAAATATAACCTGGGATAAAATATAGTCTAAGTTATTCCTTATGTACGACTGGTAGACCTGATGGTAAAATATAATCAATATCGGTCCAGCCATTTTGAAGATTACCTGTAACGAATAGACAGACAGACAAAAACATTTGGACCGTATTGTGTGAGCATAAATAAAACCTATTATTTTGATAGACAAACAGACGCTTCAAATTTATTTATTTGTAGAGATAGAAAATTGGAATAATATCTTGATTGTAACTTACTGTCTGGTAGCTGCTAGAAATATTACCACGCTTTCATTGTTCGTGGGTATCGCAAAATACTACTAAGACAAAGATTTACATCGACCTGGACCGGTGATGCCGTCTGGCCAACAATGTCGTGCGCCAGGTCATAAAATGTTGCTAGAACCTTTGCAATATATCTACGATGGCAGAAGAGTACCTACATATCGCGTCGATCCAAAGTAATTAGGATAAGAGCAAGATAATGTTGATATATCATTGGCTGGGTGTCTTATGTGTTTTATCCTTTTGGGGCAGCCCAAAATTGTTTCTTAGTGAGTGCTTACCCCAAATAACCGATCGGTATACAAAATTTCACATTCTTAGGCCCGATATCATTGGCTATACACTTTCACCCTCTTAGGGGTTGAATTTCCAAAAATTCTTTGTTAGAGCTCGCTTATCCTTGCCAAAAATTGTTTCATAGTGCTTGGTAAGTGAGCACTAAGAAAATCTGGGGGTAATCCAAGAAAGCCGACCGTGTATTAAAATGATCCTTCCTAGGCTCAGTGATTTCGGTTAAACACTTTTCACCCCCTTAGGGCTAAAATTGCAAAAATCTCTTTCCCCAAGAAAGGAAACTATACAAAATTCCATGTTTCTAGGTGATTTCGGCTATATATTTTGCACCCCTTTAGGAGTTGATTTTAATAAAATAATTTCTTAGAGCTCACTTACAACAAAAGAAAGAGAATTGCATAGAAAGTTTTACGTTCCTAGCTCCAAGAGTTTCATCTATACGCTTTTCACCCACTTAAGGGAGTGATTTTCCAAAAATACTTTGCTAGTGCTCGTGTACCCCAAGAAATAAGACGACGTAAAAAGGAAATACTTTCCCCTATTTCAACCCCTTATACCTATTTTTTCGCAATAAAAAGTAGCCTATATCCTTTTTCAAACTTTAGTCCATCTCTGTACCAAATTTCATCAAAATCGGTTTAGACACGGAAGACTATATGTTTTTCACCCCCTTAAGGGGGTGAATTTCCAAAAATCCTTTGCTAGTGCTCGTGCACCCCAAGAAATACGATGGTGTAAAAAAAAATACGTTTCTAGGTCCAGTGGTTTCGGCTGTTTGCTTTTTGGTAAAGGCTCCTTGCCTTATATCCTTTCTCAAGCTTTAGTTCATCTCTGTACCAAATTTCATCAAAATCGGTTAAGTGGTTTAGACGTGAAAGGCTATATGCTTTTCAACCCCCTTTTTTTTGGGTTGGGCTGCGGTTGGCGCGCTCCTCGCACCAATCCGTCCGGGCACCCCAAGAAATACGATGGTGTAAAAAAAAATACGTTTCCAGGCCCAGTGGTTTCGGCTGTATGCTTTTTGGTATTTTAGGGTTTGAATTTCATACCCATGTAAATGGAATTTCCAAAACGCTTGAGCGAATATTTATTTATTTATTATTAGGTGCCTCAATACAAAGATTCGTGGTTCGATCATCGAAAATGACGAATTTCCATACAAAATGTCATCCCCTATTTCAACCCCTTATACCCATTTTTTTGCGACAAAAAGTAGCCTATATCCTTTCTCAAGCTTTAGTCCATCTCTGTACCAAATTTCATCAAAATCGGTTTAGACGTGAAAGACTATATGTTTTTCACCCCCTTAAGGGGGTGAATGCCCAAAAATCCTTTGCTAGTTCTCCCCAAGAAATACGATGGTGTAAAAAAAAATACGTTTCTAGGCCCAGTGGTTTCGGCTGTATGCTTTTTGGTATTTTAGGGGTTGAATTTCATCCCCATGTAAATGAAATTTCCAAAACGCTTGAACAAATATTTATTTATTTATTATTAGGTGTCTTAATACAAAGATTCGTGGTTCTATCATCGAAAATGACGAATTTCCATACAAAATATCATACCCTATTTCAACCCCTTATACCCATTTTTTCGCAATAAAAAGTAGCCTATATCCTTTTTCAAACTTTAGTCCATCTCTGTACCAAATTTCATCAAAATCGGTTTAGACACGGAAGACTATATGTTTTTCACCCCCTTAAGGGGGTGAATTTCCAAAAATCCTTTGCTAGTGCTCGTGCACCCCAAGAAATACGATGGTGTAAAAAAAAATACGTTTCTAGGTCCAGTGGTTTCGGCTGTTTGCTTTTTGGTATTTTAGGGGTTGAATTTCATCCCCATGTAAATGGAATTTCCAAAACGCTTGAGCGAGTATTTATTATTAGGTGCCTCAATACAAAGATTCGTGGTTCGATCATCGAAAATGACGAATTTCCATACAAAATGTCATCCCCTATTTCAACCCCTTATACACATTTTTTTGCGATAAAAAGTAGTCTATATCCTTTCTCAAGCTTTAGTCCATCTCTGTACCGAATTTCATCAAAATCGGTTTAGACGTGAAAGACTATATGTTTTTCACCCCCTTAAGGGGGTGAATTTCCAAAAATCCTTTGCTAGTGCTCGTGCACCCCAAGAAATACGATGGTGTAAAAAAAAATACGTTTCTAGGCCCAGTGGTTTCGGCTGTATGCTTTTTGGTATTTTAGGGGTTGAATTTCATCCCCATGTAAATGAAATTTCCAAAACGCTTGAACAAATATTTATTTATTTATTATTAGGTGTCTTAATACAAAGATTCGTGGTTCTATCATCGAAAATGACGAATTTCCATACAAAATATCATACCCTATTTCAACCCCTTATACCCATTTTTTCGCAATAAAAAGTAGCCTATATCCTTTTTCAAACTTTAGTCCATCTCTGTACCAAATTTCATCAAAATCGGTTTAGACACGGAAGACTATATGTTTTTCACCCCCTTAAGGGGGTGAATTTCCAAAAATCCTTTGCTAGTGCTCGTGCACCCCAAGAAATACGATGGTGTAAAAAAAAATACGTTTCTAGGTCCAGTGGTTTCGGCTGTTTGCTTTTTGGTATTTTAGGGGTTGAATTTCATCCCCATGTAAATGGAATTTCCAAAACGCTTGAGCGAGTATTTATTATTAGGTGCCTCAATACAAAGATTCGTGGTTCGATCATCGAAAATGACGAATTTCCATACAAAATGTCATCCCCTATTTCAACCCCTTATACACATTTTTTTGCGATAAAAAGTAGTCTATATCCTTTCTCAAGCTTTAGTCCATCTCTGTACCGAATTTCATCAAAATCGGTTTAGACGTGAAAGACTATATGTTTTTCACCCCCTTAAGGGGGTGAATTTCCAAAAATCCTTTGCTAGTGCTCGTGCACCCCAAGAAATACGATGGTGTAAAAAAAAATACGTTTCTAGGCCCAGTGGTTTCGGCTGTATGCTTTTTGGTATTTTAGGGGTTGAATTTCATCCCCATGTAAATGAAATTTCCAAAACGCTTGAACAAATATTTATTTATTTATTATTAGGTGTCTTAATACAAAGATTCGTGGTTCTATCATCGAAAATGACGAATTTCCATACAAAATGTCATCCCCTATTTCAACCCCTTATATCCATTTTTTTCGCGATAAAAAGTAGCCTATGTCCTTTCTCAAGCTTTAGTCCATCTCTGTACCAAATTTCATCAAAATCGGTCCAGTGGTTTAGACGTGAAAGCGTAGCAGACAGACAGACAGACAGACAGACAGATAGACAGAGTTACTTCCGCATTTATAATATTAGTAAGGATTAGTTTTAAAGGTTAATATTTTTTTTAAATAATTTTTTTGGTATTATATCAACTTGTGAACAAATGTTACTATTCTATTTAAGGTTCTAAGAGGGGGGGCTGGAGATTTGTAATACATGCCTTGAGCCTAGTACAGACTCCAGCTCTCATAAAGCAACAATTAATTTGTTATCTTGTTATTTTTTTATATGTATAAATAGTCTAATGTAACAACACATTGTACTTTGTGAGAGCAATAAATATATTATTATTATTTTACTAATTACCGGGTAGATAATTATAAATTTTCTGTAATAATGATGACTTTTTGGATGTGAGACATCTTAGCCGCACCTTACTCATTCGTATTATATCCACCCGTGACCATGAAATTCTGGCAACCAAAAGTCAAATTCAAACGCGATAAAACCCGTAAAGTAGTTTTATTTATAAAGATAGGGAGAATTGCTTTCCTTTTTTTAAAGACTGCACTAATAAAATAATCCTTGTATTGCGAGGAACTTTACAAACATATAATTAACGGGGAAAAATTACATCCGGACTCAGAATAATAATTTGTGAATCAGAATAACAAATAACAGAATAACAAATTGTTGTCCTGCGAGGAATTCGAACCCCTGTCACTGGCCATGTAGGTCGGTATCTTAACCATTACGCTATCAGTGCAGTCAAATTCTTACTCACACGGAACAACAACTATAAAACAGTTAGAAATATAGAATATGAATTTTCGCTCTCTCGAGCGTGATTTATTGCTGTGCTTTTTGCTATAAAATATAATCCTGTTATGACGTATAGAGGCGGAGCAGTAATCATAAATGTCAATAATCGTTGCAGAATGTAGAATAATGGCAGATTGGATGTTGCTACGAAATCGTAGCAGAATGTGGAATAATACTACATAGATTGCTACGAAATCGCAGATGGCAAATTTAATACTTGTAGAACTGCAACTACAGAATTATTTCGTTTTAGAGGGAAATTTCATGTATGCAATTTAGCCTTTCCTTTCCTACAGGTGTAGTTATTAATTAATATCACAGTAGACAAATAATTTATCACGATGGTGAAAAATTAAATAGGTAATTGGTGACATTTTTAGAGTTCCGTACTCAAAGGGTAAAAACGGGACACTATTACCAAGACTTCGCTATCTGTCCGTCCGTCTGTTGGTCACCAGGCTGTATCTCAAGAACCACGATAGCTAGACAGTTGAAATTATTACAAATTATGTATTTCTGTTGTCGCTATAACAAAAAATACTAAAGACAAAATAAAATAAATATTTAAGGGGGCTGCCATTGGAAGCGGAGATGCTCGCTGGAATTTACTGGCGGGTATTGGAGATATGCACCCGCGGCGGTATGATCTCGTTGCAGGAGACTACCGCCTGGAGGGTCGACGCCCGCGGAGACGTCATTGCCCGTTGGGCAGTCTGGCTGGAGAGCCCTCGGTTCGGTGTGAGCACCGTCGAGGCTTTTCGGCCGGTGCTAATGCAGTGGCTGGAGCGGCAGCACGGGGTGCTGACCTTCCGACTGGTGCAGGTATTGACGGGGCATGTATGCTTCGCCAAATACCTGCACACGGTCGTGAGGAGGGAGAGCACACCGTCCTGCCATCACTGCGATTGCGACGAGGACATGGCGCAGCACACACTCGAGGTGTGTGTCGCGTGGGCGGCGGAGTGCCGTGAACTCGTCGCAATCATCGGTGCCAACCTGACGCTGCCTGCCATCGCTAGGGAGATGGTCGCCAGCGTCAGGAACTGGGACGCCGTTGCCGCCTTCTGCGAGGCTGTTATCTCGCGGAAGGAGGCGGCGGACCGTATGCGGGAGGAAAGACTCAACTCGGACACAGTCCTCCGCCGGCGACTGGGGCGGCATAGGCTGCGGGTGACCGGACCGGGGATTTAGTCCGGGCACACGTGGATAGGTTAGCCTTGCGACGGCGATCGGCGTCCCATTAGGGGACATCGAAGGGAGAGGGTACTCCCTCGGGGTATTCCGTCGGGTCGACCACTGACGTCAAGTCACCTTGCTCCGGTGGTCGGCCCAACGACGAAAGCGACGTGGGTACGGGTGGGCTATGGGCCCGCACGCCGTTCTTCTGTCGCTCCGGACAGAATAGACCGCGTGTGCGCTTACCATAGCCCAGAATAATAATACCTGTAGTACAGGTCCTGTACAAATAGTGGCGTATTAATTCGGACGGGTTCGATTCCTATGCAGGACAATCTTTTGTACAATCCACAGTTGCTTATTCTGAGTTTGGATGTGATTTGTGTCTGTTAATTGTATCTTTGTCCGTGATTTATTACTTTAATGCTAGTTATCATTAAAAAATAATAGTAATCTTAGATAAGTACTTATGTAAAATCGCGAACGTTAGCATTTCTTAGAAAAATCAAGGCATAACTTACGGCATTTATGGAGGCGGCAATTTTCTATACGTTTCATGTTCTATGTTTGCTTGAGGTGGCGGATTATAATATAATATCCCACATAAAAACGACCAAAGGATTAAATATACGTATAAGATCAATGCACAAGAAAGACTATGACAAAAAACCCGTCTGACTAGTGTGGTATAGTTGGTTCATTTGTCTCTTATAGTGGAGGACGTTCGAGCCCAATAGTGGAATGTATATGAATGGATATGAACATTAGTCTATCGACACACACTATTGAGCAAAGGCTTACATCCATCATCCATCACAGCTGATATGCTTTCCACTGTTGGTCTCGAGCCTCCTCTACAATAGGAGGGAAATTGACCTACTATACCACGTCAGACGTGTTGGTATAGGATTTTATTTCGAGTTTTTCTTCTCTTGCATAGATGTTATATGCATAATAAATCCCTAAGTTGTCCTTTACGATATACACGGGCAAGAGAGGTGGTGGTGAATTGTATACTTACCCCACGGATATCGATAAAATGAGCTAATGTCATTCTCTTGTCACTGGGCCGGTGAATTGACTAGCGCAATTTCTGTTATAAGTCTACAATGAAGATATTGCAGTTTGTATTTATTATAATTCCTCAGGTTCTATTTTATTATTATTAAAGTAAGGGGTGGTCGGATATTATATTCTTGATCTATCAGTATACTATAGTTGAGCATACAATGATCAGTGCTATCATTACACAATCTTATTGTTCTGGTCACGATTTTGTTTTTTAGGCCAAAAATCGGCAGATTTTTTTGCTTTTGTTACAAAACGCATTTCCTTTTTGGAAAAGGTCCAGAGGTGTCTTCCGAATATAAATCCAAGTTGGAGGCACACGGAGAAAAACGTTAAGGTAGATCCCATTTGGATCAGCCACGGATGTCAAGGAATAGGTACCAGTGGTCGCCCCAATGGCGATGGGGAGGGAATACGGTAGGTTTTGGAGCCCACGCTGCTCAGCTGTCACCCTGGGCGGATTGGGCGCAGTGTGTCCAGATCAAAGCCTACCAAAAAAGGCCATACCCCCTTAATGTTTTTCAAATAGGAAAACTGTTCTGTAGTAAATTGCATTATGAGCCTACTTTTATTGCTCTGGCTCTTGGATATTTCTTTTGACAGATTATTATCTAACCACATCCTGTCCAAAACTGTCTACCTAAGGCCGAGTCACAACACTTCGCGCATTAAAAGCATCATTAGATCAATTCTTTAACTTTAGTGTCGTCAGTTTTCTAATCTGTCACCCAATCTTACGAATTCACACTCCTTCCATTTTCTTCACGGTAGGCAGCGGCCTAGCAAAGGTCCATGAGCAGCAGCATCATTTACAATCGGGTGTATTGTTAGTTCGTTTATCATCGTTTGCATAAAAAAAAAATCTAAAATACATTTTGCAAAAAAATTACCTTTAATGTGGATAAATTTTTAGATTTTTGTTGATTTTTCAAAAACCGCTTGTCCGATTTCGATAAAATTTACATGGGACCATTTAGAAAGTAATTATATCATTTCCAACAAAAAAAGAATTTTCAAATCGGTTGGCGAATGACGGAGTTATGCGCGAACAAACATAAAAAAAAATATAAACATCCGAATTGAGAACCTCTTCCTTTTTTAGAAGTCGGTTAAAATACCATATGATAGGTAGCATTACTTATACCGTTACGGTTATTTAAACTATTGGAGGTGTTCATGATGGCTGAGATCGACGGCTTAATATAAATCGATCTTGCAGAATTTACTCATTTTCAAAAATGTCTTATAATTTTCTTGTGAAAACCAAAGATTGTGAGATATCTTCTTCAACTAGTAGGGCTTGCTTAAAATCTTATTATTCTTTTAAATATTTATGAAACACTACTTAGCAAGAGTCGCCTCCTATTTTCCGGAAGGAAAATTTAACTACTATAATACGCTAATCAGGAGAGTAAGGTCTTATTTAAAATTCTCTTACAGTTATCTTTCTCTGTGTTGACGGAGTAATAATACAATTCATCACTACCTGTCTTGTTCGTGGATATCGAAAAGGACAACTAAGGGTTATAATACGGGGGGCGCGGCCGGAGCACCTCCTCGTGGTGCTCCCTGGTAACGTCCATTTGGACGTCAGGCGTCCATTTGGACGGCCAAGATTCCGGCAGGGGGGGGTCTCCGCGTGCGGCTCTGGTGGCAGAGCGCACGGCGGATCTGACCCGGGGCCAATGGGGCGGATGTGCCTCATGGCACTCCGTCGCCAGGGACGGTTGCGTCACGGCCCGGGGCGTGACGGGTCGGTCGCTCGCGAGCGGCCAGACCCGGAAGGCCCAAACCGTAATCTTGAGCAGGGGGGTCAGGACCGGGGGTCTTCGGACCGCGGGGAAGAAAACCCCTATAAAAAATCACCCCAATCTTAAGTTTGGCCACTCGGCGAGGAGATGTATGACTGGTGGGTTAAGAAGCGCGCGAGCGTCCAGTCGTTAGAGTGGTAGTCAAGGCAAGACTTAAAAACGTCCAACAAGATATGGCAGAAGTCAATACACGTGTAACTTCACCAGAGGGTCCCGGCCAGGCCAGGGAATCCCTTGCTGTGCCGGTGCTTGCGCGCGACGTCCATTTGGAGTCGCGCCCAAGTCCCGGCACAGTCAGTCCCCAATCGTATGGGTGGGGGACAACTACTGCCTCAGAAGCCGAGAGCCCGGCTCAACATCAAGTGGCTCAGGGGGGGAGGGGAAACGAGGAGGAGGTGCAGGTGCGGAAGAAGACCCGGAGGACGAAGCCGAGGCGTTCCGCCGCTGCACGCGCCCGCATTAGCGCCACTGCATCCAAGGCGTGGCGGGCGCGGATGAAGGCTGAATCCATTGCCGCACGCGACGAGGGCGGCAGCATTGCTGCTGCAGGGCCGTCGCGGGACGGGGGTGGCGTTGCTGCCCAGCCGTCGGAAGAGGAAAGGATGGAGACCACTGCAGGGCCGCCGCGTGAGGAGAGCGGCAGCAGCAGCGGGTCCGAGCACGAGGGCGGCATTGCCGCAGAGCCGTGCATAAGGGTAGCAGGCGAAAGCTCCGAGCTGTTGAGCGATGAGGGCGGCACTGCCGCAGAGCCGTCGCAGGATGAGGGCGGCAGTGCCGCAGGGCCATCCGAGTGTCAGGAGATAGATACGGCATCGGAGATGGTGCTGACGGACGTGGGCGGAAGTGCCGCAGAGCCGTCCGCTGATGAGATCAGCACCCCTTGGGTGCAAGTCGGCCGGAGTAGGGACGAGGGCGGTGGATGCGCCGCAGGTAGGCAGGTATTAGGCGCGCCGTCGGTTGAGGGTTCAATTAGGCCGTCGTCGTTGCCGTCGTCGCCGTCGTCGTCGTCGTCGCCGAGGAAGAGGACGGAGAGGGCTGCAAAGGCGCCAGCTCCAGCCCCAAGTGCGAGGAAGAGGGAGGAGGCCCTCCCCCCGAGACCCTGGAAGCGCCCCCTGCAAGAGGGTGGCCGCTCCAACACTGACTCGGAGGGGAGTTCCATCATCATGCCTCCTCCCAAGGTCCCGACCATGCGCCGGGGGCGCAGAGGCCGAGGATCGGCGGTGGTGGCGAGGCCGGGGACACCGGGTCCGGCTGGCCACGGTGGCGAGGTGGCGGCCCTTCAGGCCGCGAACGCCCGCCTTAGTGAGGAGGTCTCCGGCTTGCGGGAACGCAACCGCAAGCTGGAGACGGAGCTATCGGCGGTGCGACGGGAGAACCGCGGGTTGGCCAAGGAGATGGCCGACCTGCGGGCCCAGTTCGCGCGCCTGGCGCCGGCCGCGCCGCCTGTGCCAGCCTCGCCACCGAAACGGGCTGCGCCGGGGAGGGCGGGCCCGTCGTCTGCGCCCGTGGCGCCGGCTGCGCCCGTCGCGGCTGCTGCGCCAGCTGCACCCGTCGCGGCTTCGGCGCTTCCTCCCCTCGTCGTGGTCCCTCCGCCGGCTCGTGGCCGCGGGAGACCTCGGAGGGGGGAGGAGCCGCCGCCCGACGAGGTGCACGGCGTGTCGGAGTCGGCGGTACGCGTGATCCTAGCCCGAGTAGGGGTGATGGTGGATGCGCGTATCGCCGCCGTAGCGGCCAGGCTCCCGCCTGAGCCGCCCCTCCGACCGCCGCTCGCCGCGGACAAGGCGAGGCGGCCGCAAGCGTCAGCTCCCACCCCGCTGCCCTGTCAGGGTGGCCGCGTGGTGAGCTACGCTGCGGCCGCGGCCGGGCCCAAGGGGGCCAAGAAGGCCGGCAAGGTGCCGGCTCCCGCCAAGGCCGGGCCGCGGCCGGCGCCAGCGGCTGCACCGCAGGCGCCGGCCAGCGCACCCGCGACCGCTCCTGCTGCGCTCAGCGCTGCTGCCAGGCTCGAACAGGGCTGGCAGGTGGCTGAGCGGAGCAGGAAGGCACGCGGCCAGAAGCGGAGAGCGACGGCCAAGAGTGCCGCCGTGGCCGCCGCTCCCCAGGCGGGAGCCGGCAGAAAGGGGAAGAAAAGGTCGCGCAGGGGCCTCAAGTCGCCGAAGACGGCCGCGGTGGTCATCACCGTGCTGCCTGAGGCGGCTGAGAGGGGCCTCAACTATGAGGCCGTCCTAAAACGCGCCCGGCGGGAGCTGGACGTCTCCGGTATCGGGGGCGTCGAGGCGAGGACCCGCAAGGCCCGGACAGGGGCTCGAATACTCGAGTTCCCTGGGGCCGAGGGCGCGAAGACGGCCGATAGTTTGGCCACGATGTTGAGGGGGCTGTTCGGGCCGGAGGATGGTGTCCGAATCGCCAGGCCTGTTAAGTGCGCAGAGATGCGCCTGACGGGCTTGGACGATTCCGTGACGGTGGAGGACGTCCGGGAGGCCATTATGGCGCGTACCGGATGTGCCTCGGACACCGTCCGGATTGGCACCATCCGCACTGGTCCGGGCGGCGTCGGTGCTGCTTGGGTGCAGTGTCCGGTGGAGTCGGTCAAGCAATTGGCCGACTCAGGCAGGCTCCTCGTGGGCTGGAGCTCGGCGCGGGTAACCGTGCTAGAGCCCCGGCCCGCGAGGTGTTACAAATGCATGGCGGTCGGGCATACCCGACCGACATGCAAAAACTGCTTTGACTGCAGCGGGCTATGTTTCCGTTGCGGTCAGACCGGACACCAGGCGGCATCGTGCTCTGCGGTGCCCCACTGCCCCGCGTGTGCGGCAGGCAATAGGCCTGCCAAACACCGCATGGGCTCTGGGGACTGCAGACCCCCGGCATCGGCCCCGAAGGGGCGGGACGGCCCATCGACCGGGCCAGTCCCCGCTCCGAGCGCGGCCCGATCGCCCGTCAGCGCGGAGGAGGTGACGATGGATACGGACCGTTAATGGACCCCGTATCCATTCGTCTCCTCCAGGCCAACCTCAACCACACCGCCGGTGCGCAGGACGTGTTCCTGCAAGCCATGGCGGAGTGGTTGATAGGAGTAGCCGTAGCCGCGGAGCCGTACGTGGTGCCCGACCGGCCTAACTGGTTGGGTAGCACCGATGGCACCGTGGCAATCGTCGCCTCCACGTCGTGGCCTTCGTCGCCTCTGACCCTTAGGGACAGGGGCGTCGGATACGTCGCGGCGGACTGGGGGGAGATTACGCTCCTCGGAGTCTATCTCTCCCCTAACTGGAGTGTGACCGATTTCGAGGCCTCCCTCACCATCATGGAGGCCTCGTTACGGCGAATGGCATCGCGCCAGGTCTTCGTCTTGGGGGACTTCAACGCCAAGTCCGTGGCGTGGGGGTCTCCCCGGACGAACGACCGTGGACGGGCGATCGAGGAGTGGGCGGCGGCACTGGGCCTCTGTTTGCTGAACAGGGGCTCGGTGCATACGTGCGTGCGACAACGGGGCGGGTCGATAGTGGACCTTTCGTTCGCTAGCCCCGAGTTCGCCGCACGCGTGGGGAGCTGGCGCGTCGTGGAGGAGGTGGAGACCTTGTCGGACCACCGGTATATCCGGATGGAGGTCTCCCCGGTAATCCCGACGCCCAGCAGGGGTCACGGGGCGGATGGACGTCCTGCGTTCCCGCGATGGGCTGTGGGTCGCTTAGACCGGGACCAGCTGGCGGAGACAGCCATCGTTCACTCGTGGCTGTCCTCTGCCAACCAGTCGGACGGGGTGGACGCCGAGGCTGGCCGCATCCGCAGTGCGTTGACGCAGATCTGCGATGCGGCCATGCCCCGGGTACGGCGTCCGCCCCCGAGGAGGGCGGTCCACTGGTGGTCCCGGGAGCTGGCGGATCTCCGGGCCGCGTGCATTCGCGCCCGGAGGGCCTACACCCGCAGCCGGCGGCGGCAACGCGACGCGGAGCGGGAGGCCTTGCTGTATGAGGGCTACCGCAATGCGCGGTCGGCCTTCAGGCTGGCCGTCCGCTCCGCCAAGGACGTCAGTCGGCAGGAGATGCTGGACGGTCTCGATCGTGGCCCCTGGGGACGCCCCTATCGCGCGGTGCTGAATAAGCTCCGCGCGCGGGGCCTTCCCCTCACCGAGACTCTCCAGCCCAGCCTTCTCACCCGGGTCGTCGAGGACCTGTTCCCGCGGCGGGCGGAACACACGCCCCCGGTCATGGCTCCGCCAGACACTGACCGGGAGGCCGACGACGACAGTGTTCCGCCCATCACGGAACCCGAGATGGGAGTGGCGGTGGCGCGCATGTGCGCAAAGTCCACCGCCCCCGGGCCCGACGGTGTTCCAAACCGCGTGTTGGGCCTGGTCCTCGACCACCTGGGTCCCCGCCTCAGGGAGCTGTTCGACGCGTGTTTAGCGTCCGGACGGTTCCCTGGGTGCTGGAAGGAGGGAAGGCTGGTGCTCCTGCCGAAGCCGGGACGGTCTCCGGGGTCGCCTTCGGCCTACAGGCCTATCGTGCTGCTTGATGACACGGGCAAGCTACTGGAGAGGGTGGTAGCTGCCCGCATCGAGCGGCACCTCGTCGGCACGGGGCCCGATCTGTCGGACGCCCAGTTTGGGTTTAGGAGGGGTCGTTCGACGATCGCGGCTCTGTTGCGCCTGAGGGCCGTGGCGACTGAGGCCGTCACCGGCGGGGGAGTGCTGTTGGCGGTGTCCCTAGACATCGCCAACGCATTCAATAGTCTGCCATTCAGCTGCATCAGGGAGGCGCTCCGGTATCACGGAGTGCCAGCTTACCTGAGGCGGCTAGTGGCAGACTATTTGGTGGGGCGCAGCGTCCTCTGTACCAACCGAGCAGGGGACGTTGTGCGAACGCCCATGACGTGCGGTGTCCCACAGGGGTCGGTCGTCGGACCCACCCTGTGGAACATCGGCTACGACTGGGCGTTGCGGGGGAGCCTCCCGCCCGGGCTGGGCGTGATTTGTTACGCCGACGACACGCTCGTCACAGCCCGCGGTGGGACGCTAGAAGAGGCGGTAAGCCTGGCGACCTATGGCACCGAAGAGGTTGTCAGGCGGATCGAGGCGCTGGGGTTGAGGGTCGCCCTGGACAAGACGGAGGCCCTCTTGTTCCATGGGCGCCTTATGAGCCCTCCCATCGGCGTCTCGATCACCGTCCGATCGGTTGACATCAGCATCCGGGCCCATATGAGGTACTTGGGCCTGGTGCTCGACGGGCAATGGTGGTTCCGGGAGCATTTCCGCAGGCTCGCTCCGCGGCTCGTCGGCGCGGCGTCCGCCCTATCGTGGCTAATGCCGAACGTGGGCGGACCGAGCGCTACGTGCCGACGGCTGTACACGGGGGTCATCCGGTCGATGGCCCTGTACGGCGCACCGGTGTGGGCGGGGTCCTTGACCGTCCGACTTAGGGCCCTTCTGTGGCGACCACAGAGGGTCATGGCGGTCAGGGCCATCCGCGGATACCGCACGGTTGCGACGGAGGCAGCGTGCCTATTGGCCGGGACTCCCCCGTGGGACCTGGAGGCGGAAATGCTCGCCGAGTTGTATCGGCGCAATCGACGCGGTCGCAACCTTCTGCGAGACAGTGATCTCGCAGAAGGAGGCAGCGGATCGCCTGCGTGAGGAGCGCAGCCTCGATGAGGAGATCCGCCGCCGGCGACTGGGGCGGCGCAGGCGCAACTATCTGCGCCTCATGCCGCCCTAGCCGAGGCCGCGGGTGACGTGACCGGGGATTAGTCCGTCACCCGCCGAGAGGCCGACCGCGTGAGGAAAGACCGACGTCCTCCCCGAGGGGGGGACGTCGGTCGATGGGAGGGTACCCCGCGTAGGGGGTATTCCGTCGGGCCGACCACTGACGACAAGTAAACCTGCTCCGGTGGTCGGCCCAATGACGAAGGCGAGGTGGTTTTCGGGTGGGTTGCGGGAGTTGCGTGCTTAAGCCCCTCTGTCGCCCCGGACGGAGTGGTGCGGAGGCGCGCCGACCGCGACCCACACAAAAAAAAAAAAAAAAAAGGGTTATAATACGCGTATGTCGCAGCGTCACTACCTCTGGCACCATATCTTAATAGTTTTTAACAATCAATCGATTACGGAAACGTCAAGTATTATACTTGGGTGTGTTCGATACAACGTTGGCAATGATTTTTGATGTTGGTCCTTTGACCGTTAACGTTTGAAATATTACCGAGTTTTCGTTATTGAGAGCGGTCCGTTGAATACCCAGTTGGGAACGAGACTTGAGAGCGATCGGTCATTGTTGCTGCCAGGTTGTATCAAATTCATCGCGTTTCCCAAACTCTTAATTTATCCGTCGGTATACATAATCATTAATTATAATAGAAAATTGTGTTAACGTTAATTATTGATAGTTTAAAAGTAGCCAGCCGAAGTGTTATTTTATTACATCGCGATGTGTGACCGATCTGATAGTGATGCGGCACGGCGCCTACACCAACCTGTCTGACCACCTACTATACCATATAGTAAGGTCAATTTCCCTCCTATTGTAGAGGAGGCTCGAGCACAAGAGTGGGACGTAGAGCCTGATATTAATGGTGAATTGAAATCTTATTTCCACAGGGACATAAATTGATTAAATAATGAAAAAGTATTATTATTTAATTGTCAGGTCCGCATTTTCATAATTCCTTGTTATAAAGAATAGAGTCAAACGTTTGACGTCACGGTTCGTTACTCCCACCCGCCATTAGGCTCCTCATCAAATTTCCACTTTATTCCTCTTGCCATTCCATTACTTACGAAATAATTTTATTTACATCTCATAGCGTGGTGATTAATCTTGTTGCTGGATTATTGAGTAAAAAATACATTTTTGTAATCACTAAATGTAGTAAGAATATCTATATTGCGTATTTATTCTGCTTCTGGTCACACAATGATTTGCAAAGCTATTATTAATTCATTCCATTCATCCATCAATCGGTTTTTTAACGTCCGCTGTTGAACATACGCTTCCCCACAAAGGAGATATAATGTTATAAAATCATCATCATCAGAATTCATATAGCATTGCTGGGTCCGAGACTTCTCCGTAATAGGAGAGAAAAGGACCTGTAATACCACTCTGGTCAAACGTGTTGGTATAGGGTTTTATTAATGGTTTTTCTTCTTTTGCATAGATACTGTCTGTATTTTAAATAAAACTACTTTACGGATATTATCGCGTTAGTATTTGATTTTTGATTACCCGGCGTTTCGAATACTTTGCAGCGTTCATAGTCACGGGCAGACTAAGATGTCTCACGTCTAACAAGTCATCGTTACTGCAGAAAATTTTGACCGTGAACGTGACCATGATCGCTGCAAAGTGTTCGAAACGTCGGGTAATCAAAAATCAAATACAAACGTGATAAAATCCGTAAAGTAGTTTTATGTAAAATGTGTAATACTCGCGTAACCATCAGAAATCATTATACTGTCTGTATATTTGTAATCCCCCCGCAAAAGATGACGCTGTTTGAATGCGACTGAACAACTTCCCAACTGAGCTATTATCACACTTGACGGCGACGGCTAAATTTACATTCCTATTCCAATGACTTTTTATGTCATTGTATTGATTAGCTAAAAACACCGACAAAACAACATTTTCTATAAATAAAACATGGCTAGATCGATTTTTAGGCCACGAAACCTCTAGTATGCCAAATTTCATCAAAATAGTTGGAGCTGTTTCCGAGATCCTTAATATATATATATATATATATATATATATACAAGAATCGTTCGTTTAAAGATATAAGATATGTTCGTTAAATTGTCATTTACTTACAATAAAAATACCATTTACATCCAAAAAAAAATTATTATTCCGAGCAAAGCTCGGTCAACCAGATGTTTATTTATTAAATATCTAAAATCAAAATTAATATGTCTCATAAATACATTACTTTACGAATATCACTACGCAACGTTAAGTCAAACTAATAATATAAATATTTAATGTATAAAGGGTGTAACATTTCGTATGTATTTCCCGCAGGTAATAAGTCCGAGATATATTCATATGAAATCTAATCAGACTTATATGCTTTTAAATAAATGTCCATTAAATTATTTAAAATATTTCATCTTTTTCTTTAGACTATATCATATTACGGGACTTTCTGAGGGTCAAACCTCGGTGTCTTATACGGAAATCATTGTGGATCCTGGCTTACAGGAGTTACAGTGGTGGGAATATGTGGTGGGATTTGTCCCAAAATAAGTTGGAAAGCGAAGACCAAAGCAGACACTTCCCGATCAAATCGGGGACCTTAAGAAAGGCCAAGTTAAAAGTACCCTAAACCGAAGAACATGCGTGAGCAGATTAATGAATGTAAAGGAGGCGAAAGTGGTATGTCCAGATCGTAGCAAGTAGAAGGAAGTGGTCTCTGCCTATCTCTATGGGAAAGAGGCATGAATCTATGTATGAATCATCATCGCGGCCCATTTAAGACACTCTGCTTGGTTAGGTCCTTCTCCACAATGGAAAGCAAATTAGATTACTGTACCGCGCTGTTCAGGTGGGTTTTATGTCGAGTTTTTCTTCTCTATACAAGAGAGATATTATTTGCATATCCCTTTTTTTTTTTGCGGTGGGCTGCGGCACACTCCTTGCACCACTCCGTTCGGGGCGACAGAGGGGCGTAAGCACGCACACCCGCAACCCACTCGAACACCACGTCGCTTTCGTCGTTGGGCCGACCACCGGAGCAGGGTTACTTGTCATCAGTGGTCGGCTCGACGGAATACCCCCTCTACCCTGCCATATTTGCATATCCCTTAACCGTATTTTATGACACTCACGGGTAAGAGATGAGATAGTGAACTGTATTCTTACTCTGTCATCACATGGAAGGACTAAGTATAATGATGGATTGAGAATAATAATTCTCAATGAATAATCATCGTGTAGTCATTATGGTGTCAGAGTAAGAATACGATTCGCCACCCTATTTATTGCCTGTACATATATAAAGCTGCTCATATACGTCCCACTACTGGGACGTATATGGGCAGAGTTGAATCATTGTAAGTATATGTTATATTTACGGATTAGCCGGAATACAGGGTTCAGGAATAACAGCGAGTTATCTGCACAACGTATATTCGCCGACTGGCTTCGCACAATCATTACATGTATGTACACTGCTTAAGAGTACCCACTTATACAATATATTACACCTCCACCACAATACAACATAATATAAAACTACATAATAATATAAAATTAATAATAACAAACATCATAATATTTTTTTTAAATGCTAAATATAAAAGTCATTCTAATAGAACGTTCTGAAACCTTACGACTGGTTTCCGTATACGTTTTGAGTATCGATTCACTGGGGGACGAGCTGGTGTAGGGAGAGGTGGTGATGAGATATTATCATCATCAGGTTTGTTACTTGACATACCTTCGATTAAATTTTTAGTTCCATCTTTATCCTCTGTCACGCTAGCCTGACCGGTACTATCAGTACCACGGTCACTGGCCCCTATCACCCCTTCACTATGAGGCACAATGACACTGCCCTCATCTGCTAACGTCTCACTATTGCCTTCAGAATTAGGTACAGTAACATCGGATAAACAAGATCTACGACGAATCTGATCGACATGCCTTTTTAATAATTGACCGTCATCCCCTGCCACAGAGTATCTCCGGGAACTGTCAACATTATCCACGATGCCCTTTACCCATTTATCTCTATTTCCATAGCCCCGAGCCCATACAGTATCGCCTTCACTAAAATTACGGGATACCCCGCCTGCGTATTCAACTTGCCTTCTTTGAGCGTCCCGGACCTTATCCTCTACAACGTGACTGGATCGCAACAAATCTAACCTCGAACGCAGTGGTCGCTTTTGTAACAACATGGCTGGTGTTTCACCAGTTGTACTGTGGATAGTATTACGATAAGCAAGAAGAAACGTCTGTAAGGCTGCTTCTATATCTACCTTATCTCTATACGCTTTTTTAATGGCACGTTTACATAGCTTCACTGCGTTTTCGGCTGCGCCGTTTGATGCTGGGTGGTAAATTGGCGAGAAGGTTTGTTTTATACCGTTATTGAATAAGAATTCTTTAAACTCTAAGCTAGTAAATGGGGGTCCCTGGTCCGAAACTAATTCTTCCGGTAAACCAAATCTAGCAAACAAAGCTCTTAATACCTTGATTACGTTTGTCGCAGTAGTACGGGTCATTTCAAAAATCTCAATCCATTTTGAAGTTGAATCTATCACTACAAGAAAAGTTAGTCCTTTATAAGGGCCTAAGAAATCAATGTGTAATCTGCTCCAGGGACGAGGCAAGTATGGCCATGGCTGTATTCGCGTACGCGGCGTGGCGTCGGCCTCCGCTGCGCAAGTCTCGCAATGTCTACACATTGCTTCCACATCTGCGTCAACATTGGGCCACCATACATAGCTCCGGGCTAATCCCTTTGTTTTCACTATACCCATGTGACTGATGTGTAATTGCTTTAGAACATTATTTTGTAATGCTAACGGTACCACTAAACGATAACCCCACATAATACATCCACTTTCTGTATACAATTCATTGCGTCTAATAAAAAACGGTTTAATTTTCTCGTCGGTACAATCCAAGGGCCACCCGGATCTAATGTATCCTAGGACCCTACTAAGAACCCTATCTGCGATAGTTGCCCTCTTAATTTCCGCGTTTGTAATAGGTAAGAAGTTTTCAATGAAATTTATGTAAGTGATATCGTCGTCTTTTACCTCTTTACTTTGTTTATGCGGTAGACGCGACAATGCATCGGCACAGTTTTTCTTAGACGATACGTATTCTATTTCGTAATTGTATCCAGATAACAAGACTGCCCAACGCTGTAATCTCGACGCAGCCATCACAGGTATACCTACTTTATTTCCAAATATATATGTCAAGGGCTTATGATCAGTCTTTAATATAAATTTACGGCCGTATAGGTATTGATGAAATTTACGCACGCCGTAAACAATAGCGAGAGCTTCTCGATCTATCTGTGAGTAGGCGCGCTCGGCGCTCGTGAGTGAGCGCGAAGCATACGCCACGGGTCGCTCACCGCTCGACGTCATATGCGATATCACAGCGCCTATACCAACACTGCTCGCGTCTGTTGTTAGATATAACGGTAGATCAGACGTATAGTGCATCAATATTTTACTACTTGCCAACAACTGCTTGACCTCGCGAAATGCATCTTGGCATTCTATACCCCAGACATACCGCACCCCCCTCCTTAGCAAATTATATAAGGGAGATAAAATTGTACTAATATTTTTTATAAATTTCCCATAATACATTACCATACCGATAAATGCTCTTAACTCAGAAATATTAGTGGGTGCCGGCGTCTCTATAATAGCTTTCACCTTATCTGGACACGTGTGAATACCGTCCTTGCTAATCATATGACCTAAATAATTGATTGACTTACTGAAAAATACACACTTTTCCTTCTTAACCCTTAAGCCATATTTACATAAACAATCGAATACCTTACATAAATTACTTAAATGTTCTTGATCGGTGCTACCTGTTATTATAATATCATCCAAGAATACTCCTACGTGAGGCATATCCGCGAGTAACTGCTCTAAATGTCTTTGAAATATTCCTGGACTCGAAGATAGACCATAAACTAACCTATTGTACATGAATAACCCTTTATGTGTATTTATTACAGTATATTTTTTTGTATCATCAAGCTCAAACTGTGCATAAGCTTGTGACAAATCAATTTTACTAAAGCGTTTCCCCCCTTTTAAACGTAATAATAATTCTTCAACCCTAGGCAACGGATAACGGTCAATTTCTACAACTTTATTCAATGTTAATTTATAATCTGCACAAATTCTAATGTTACCGTCCTTCTTTACAACCGGCACAATGGGTGTCACCCAGTCGGAGCGCTCCACGGGTGAGAGAATGCCGTCCCGCACGAGCTGGTGCAGCGCGCGCTCCACGGGGTCGCGCAGGGCGTACGCCAGCGGGCGCGCGCGCATGAACACCGGCCGCGCGCCGTCGCGCACGTGAATGCTCACCGTGCCACCAGTGAATCGACCCAATCCGTCCGCAAACACGTCACAGTATCTGGAACTGAACGCCAACACATCAAATGTCTCCCCTTTAAACATTGACAAATTATTACATTCGTAAGTAACAGTGGGTAATTCTAGTTTTAATTCTGCCATCCACTGACGGCCTAATAGAATGGTTTTACCATTTCTTACAACAAATAATTCTAACACCTTAGAAAAGTTCTTGTATTTAACTAATGGTAGTATTGTGCCCAACGGTTTAACCGACTCGCCCGTGTGGTACTTAAATGTTAACTCACACGGTTTAAGTACCAAATTTCGAAACAGTCTATTGTAACACTCCCAGCTTATACATGACACAGCACTGCCGGTGTCACACTCCATCTTAATGTCGACACCGTTTACGTTTAAAGTAACGTACATGGGCTTACATTGCATTGGTGATAAACGACTTATGCTAATTACCTCCTCGCTGCCGCTGTCATCCACATGATCTAGGTCTATCTGATGCTGCCCCGTCAATTTTGGGCACATCCGACGCAGATGACCCTGTTGATTGCATACCCTGCACACGTATCGTTTGTACTTGCACGCAGCGGTGTCGTGACGCGCACCACATACTCGACACTGCACATGTGGTCGCGCACGCTCAGCCGGCGTCGACGTAGCTGGTACTTGAGGTGCCGCACGCGATCCGTGCGTGCCCTGCCCCCTGCGCCTCTCCGCCACTGTTCTAGCGCGCCACACGCCCGCCGCAAACGCCTGGCACCCGACCTCGCCATTCGTGGTAGCCGCCTGCTCACTGCCGCGCTCCACCACAGCTGCTGCATCCTTTTCAGCCGCCTCCAAGCTTACTGCCAGTTTATAGGCTTTCCCGAAATCCAATTGATTTTCCGCGAACAATCGTTGACGTATAACTTCACTAGTTATGCCACATACCAACTGGTCTCTTAGACTTTCTTCCAGCCACGTCCCAAACCCACACGTTTTAGACATTCTTTTTAGCACTGCAGTATATTCTGCTATCGATTCTCCATCCTTTTGTTTTCTATGTCTAAACTTATATCGCTCGGCTAACTCACTAGGTTTAGGCTGCAAGTGTTTTTCCATAATGTCCGTTATTTCTGCAATTGATTTACTTTTAGGTTTGTGGGGGGTACACAAGCTAACTAATAGTTCATAGCTTTCAGCTCCCATCACTGTGATTAACGTAGGCACTTGTAGTTCGTCAGGTATTTCATTAACTAAGAAATATTGTTCTAGACGTTCAACATATAACCGCCAATCGTCACTATGAACTTTGAACTCGGCAATTTTTCCTATTGGCATTGTTCACTAACACTTAATATACTATATGTTAACTATAAGTTATGCGTAAGGTTGCTAATACTCGTCGCCAATGTTATATTTACGGATTAGCCGGAATACAGGGTTCAGGAATAACAGCGAGTTATCTGCACAACGTATATTCGCCGACTGGCTTCGCACAATCATTACATGTATGTACACTGCTTAAGAGTACCCACTTATACAATATATTACAGTATATTTAAAACAGTGATAATTAAAATACGTCTGTGTGGTGACGGAGTAAGAATACAATTCACCACTCCCTATCTTACCCGTGGATGTCGTAAAAGACGACTAAGGGATATAATATGCAGATAACATCTAAACAAGAGAAGGAAAACTCGATATAAAACCCTATGCCAACACGTCGGCTCAGCGTGGTATAGTAGGTCAAATTACCTCGCATTGTAGAGGAGGCCATCGGGCCGACCACTCTCGACAAGTCACCCTGCTCCGGTAGTCGGCCCAACGACGAAGGCGACGTGGGTACAGGTGGGTTATGGGCCCGCGCGCCAGACGGAATGGACCCCGTGTGCGCTTACCATAGCCCACCCATAAAAAAAAATTGTAGAGGAGGCCCGAACCCAACAGTGGGACTTATTTGGGCTGAAATGATGATAATGAATGAAAATACAAAACCTTTTATGATAGATCTTCATAAAAAGTTTTTGAAAAGTTATAATAATGTGTACTTTCTAGCTTTCAAATATATAAGATGAATTTATCTTTGAATTTTCGATTATATTTATTCAAAGAATATTAAACCGCCCGAGGCAGCGGAAGGGATTATGTGTAGCCCCATAGCCTACCGTACACTACCCTTCTATCCCCATTTAATTCAGCCATTGGTACCGTATCATTGTGATGACTTCAAAAGATTAATATTATTTTATATATTGTGTAGTTTTGTATGTTAATATCCCTTGCTTCTTATTCCATCTGGTGACAGAGTAAGAATGTAATTCACCACCCCTTATCCAGCTTGTGGGTGGTGTAAAAATTGATCAAGGCATATAATGTGTAAGGTTTTCTGGTGTTTACGGGAGTATTACGTATTTGCAATAAAATTATCTTTACGAATTTTATCGCACTTGTAATAAATTTTTAATTTTCCGACAATATCTATGCGGAATAAGGGATTCTCGAAATAAAACCCTATACTAATCCATACTCCCATATGACCAACCAGCCTTGTACAGTAGATCAATTTTTCTTGTTGTGATGGAGGCTCAAGTCCAGTTATGGGATGTATACGAGTTGTAGTAGTATAGTAATGATATCTTGCTTGTTTATAGAAGTCGTAAAAGTTGCCTTAGAAATCAGCAAATGTAAGGGAAGGGTGTCGGCGATCTACTGGGAAATTTAAAACAAATACATTTTTATGTGGTAGGACCACACTGTTGATAGTTGTCTGTCTACAGCAGCGGGCCGGTCCGTCCGCACTATTGCAGAAAATCGATGTCCCAGTTGTAGCAATTTATTTCGTAGCGTTTCTTTCGGTGAGCGAGAGAGGTGGAAGCCCAACTTTCTGAGGGTGTTTGCGTGTGATTTGAGTATCACCGAACCTCATTGCACGCATTCACTCTTCCTTCACTTTCTTCGCGGTAGGCAGCGGCCTTGCAAAGATCTATGAGTAGCAGTAACACTTATTATCAGATGTACTGTTCGTTTACTACTATTGCAATAAAAAAAAATACCAATTTTGACGACAAACGCATTTGTCAAGCTTGATTATATTTTCCATCGACTTCACCACAGCAGTGGACACCGATAGGCTATTAAATCAATGGTTAGTATAAAGAATAAGACTGATTTCTTCTTTTTCATAATTCTTTTAACTAAATTTTTTTTTGATATTTTATCTTAAATCTAACTTATTAGATGTAAAGTGACTCTACAAAACTCTCTCTGCTTCTTGGTTTAAGTAACAATTTCTCGTGCCGAATGCTGTGGGTATAATCTCTGTGCAGAACGTTAGGTATCTGGGGCGGCGCAGGCGCCAGTATCTGCGCCGGATGCTGCCCTAGCAGAGGCTGTGGGTGCCCGGACAGGGGATTTAGTCCGGCACCCGCGGAGAGGCTAGCCTCGTGACGGTGATCGGCGTCCCGGGAAGGGGACGTCGATGGGAGAGGCTACTCCTTCGGGGTATTCCGTCGGACCGACCACTGAATTCAAGGAACTCTGCACCGGTGGTCGCCCCAACGACGAAGGCGACGTGTCGCGGGTGGGTTACGGGTGTTTCTGTGTAAAGTTCCACGCAACTGAAAGCTTTTAGCCTTTAAATAGATTATTTCATACGCTCGTTTTTTTCTTAAAAATGGCTGTATGTAGTTTCAAATAAATTTAATTTATAGTTCATTGAAATGTTACATTTTTAGGCCTTACCTTGCGTTTTTTAGAGGACGCAATTTTATTTTTTTGATGTGTTGCAGTGTAAAGCTAAAACCAAGTTTGTGGGATCGCCACCCTTGTCCTACGGCCGCCATCTTGAAAATAGGAGTTGAAATGGTTTTTTACGATATATCTCTTAAACTATTTATCTGATAAAAAAATTGTTAACATTATTTGTTGCAAATTAAATTCTCTACAACTTTGATGTAACAACTTTTTGTCGTAGAACTATAAATAAAAAAGTTATAAGCGAAAATGTTCAGAAATTCGAGAAAAAAATTATATTTTTCGATATAACTTTTTTTTTTTATCATTTTATGAAAAAATTATATCAGACTATTTTTGTAGATCGTTTTTTGAGGAATAACTTTTATAAACAAAATTTTTCATTAAGTCAATAGCTAAGGTTTTACAGCGCTCCGAAGTGATTACTATTTTTCAGTACTCTTAACTATATATATATTATACGTGTGTAGGTACTAATAATGTGTCATCAGTTATTGTTTTTTTTTTATTTTATTATAATTTTTTTAATTATTAATTTTGCAATATTAATAATAATTAATTATTGACTCTTTTCCCCACCACCCACAAGGTAGAGTCTGGAGTTCATACTTTTCGAGTCTAAGATTAGGTCCAGTCGTGGCTTGGTAATAATAAAGATCCTGAAGACTGGGGCTGGAAAAATGTGGAAAATTATTGATGCCAGTGCAGAGCTATAAACCTCCAGCACCCCTGAGCTTCTAAAATTGATCTTTTGCAAATGCAACTGTGGAGCGATGTGTGGATGTCAAAAAGCAGGGCTGAAATGTTCTGCAGTGTGCTTCTATTATTCTGGAGAGACCTGCAGCAATGTAATGGGGCTCTCAGAATTAATAAATGAAAATGACTGATGACGAACCGCCGACATTATAATAATTACTTAATAATAATAATTACTTAGTAATTATAACTTTTTTATTTATAGTTCTACGACAAAACGTTACTGGACCAAAGTTGAAAAAATTTAATTTGCATCACAAAATGTTAACAATTTTTTTTTATCAGATAAATAGTTTAAAACATATATTGTAAAAACCATTTCAACCTCTATTTTCAAGATGGCGGCCGTGGGACAAGGGTGGCGATCCCACAAACTTGGTTTTAGCTTTACGCTGACTCCCCCTACACATCAAAAAAATAAAATTGCGTCCTCTAAAAAACGCAATCCCAAATGTAACTTTTCAATGGACTGTTAAGAATTACTTACTTTTAAGGGCGCCTTCAAATTTGCCGCAAAGAGCCGCGCGGGTGCAGCGCGTTTGCAGCGCTGCGGCCGCGCTGCGGCCACGCATCACTTCATCGATTGACTAGTGAAGCGCCCACGTATTTTTTTGTACAAGTAGAGTAGAGTTTCTTCGTCAGAGTCCATCGTGAAACTATGTACTACACTACGATTCTCAAACCTAGCGACAGCAGCGCGGCACTTTGCGCCAAATTTGAAGGCACCCTAAATGTAATACTTGTGTATTTTACATTGTATTAACTTGCTCGGGGCATTTATTTTTTTGCGAGTAAAATTTTATAATTAACTTTCACAAAATTTTCAAGCATATCATGAGAAATTTTCAAGTATATTTGCGTATTATATTAATTTAATTATTAATTTCATTAATTTGGATCTTAACCTTGAATTTTTTTTCTTTTATATTCACAACAAACTTAGTAGTAGAACACTTATATGTATCATGTAAAAGAATGTCCTTTGAACAACTTTAAGACCTCTGATTGTTTGTATCTATTCATATGTTAAATGCTCAACTTCCTCTGTCTACTGTTACGTTAACATATGAAAACTAAATCAGTAATATATTATATTTCTGGCCAATTGCCACTCAGGGATTATGCTGTCTCCTTTTATTTCTCCATCAGCTTATCTATTTTCACTATAGCACATACCTACTGGTCAAAATCAGCACAATCGCTTGACGACGGTATTTGGTGTTAGGCTTTTTCTAAGAGTAGTAAGTAAGTAAGACTTTCTGATGTGAAACATCTATAGGCGAGGGTGGACCTGATCGTTGGCGTGGCGTAAACAGCTCGTGACGTTAACGCCTCGCCTCGCGCCAACGTCTCACCTCATCTATCATTTAAACATCCGGATACATATATGTACATTTATGTAACGAAACCATAACGTGTTTTAGAATTTTGTACAACGCCATCTAGTGAACTCAAAATAAATTATTAACCTAAACACATACTTATAGTGTATATTAATGAAAATAAATGTTTATTGAATAAAAATCATCATCTTCTGAAAAAAAGACGTAATATCTCATTAATACTTTATGCCATATTAGTTCCTGTCGTATTCTATTATTTTATGCAGTAATTAAATAATTTCGATGTTTCACATCTGCCAGGCGTCCTGAGCGACAGCTCCCCTTTTGTTTTCGGCAGAGGCTTTAGTGAGGACGCAGGCTGCCTCTCTCGTTTCTAGTGACGAAAGGGCGGCTCGCGACTCCATAACTCGCCAGAATCCCTTCCCTTCGCTATTGGGCCGACCATTGGTATCGAGTCCTTGACCGTGACTCTCTCTCCCCGACATGCCCCGTGGCGTCGCCCTCTCCAGAGAATACTGCTATCTCCTTCTATGGTATTCTAAACAATGTTTGCTCATCCAACGGGAAAATAAGGAGTAAAAATACATTGTATTTTAACCCATTACCGTCTCTCTATTTACATTTAATTATTGGTTTCTATCATACTGAATAAATCAAAACTGCGAGAAGCAAGTTGGGTGATAAATTTTTAATAAAAATGCATGAGCACGCTCTCCCAGTGGAGTTCTGATGCAAAATGCTACTGTCTTCATATATATTTTACAATTTAGTTTGCTATAGTGTCTATACTTGATAAAAATTGTAATATTATATGGAGGTCTTTAAGATATCAACATTCTGCCTTTTATTTTTCACTGCTAGATGTAGGTTGCCCCCATAAATAAGGAGTTAGTGTTGAAATCGCTTCGTTTTGGAGTCAAATATCCTAGGAGAAATCTGCTGCCCACTCTCCTGGTGATATTCCAGTCGATTTTTATGGCTCCTATGGGCAAGTAAGGAGTAGCGATAATAATATTCTTACCCCGTCATTACACATAGCAAGATATATATGTTTAGAATAGATAATTAAAAGAATAATACCTTACTAAACCTAATAGAACTCAAGAGTGTGTGTTTTTAATCTTTCAGAAACATGTTTTATTTATTTGAAGGAGGCTTACATCTGAGAGAACGTACAATAATGCCTTAAATCGCAATTTATGAGCCATAAAGCCATTTTATCCGGCTCTATAGATAACAATTATATAGAAAAGAAAACAAAAAGTCCTTCAATACCAAAATATATTTAAAGTTAGTTATATATAAACTTTAGAATAATAACGTTTAGAAGGTAAGTCTGCGCACAAAAATGAAGCATTTCAATTGGAGCCTAATGGAGCTTACGCTGGAACCGTTCCGTAATGTACAAGGTCACTGTACTGCACGTACGTACGCAACTCTTAAAAAATAAATCGGTAATTAGGATGGTTTGTGCATTCACGTGGTGTCACAATACATTTGAAAAACATAAAAAGGTTTTTACCATTACATTTAAAAATATTTCGACGAATTATATTAATAAAAACAAAATTTGATTTTATAATTTGTATATTGGTGTACGTGTGTACATGTGTAATCGCCTGCGCGCATGCAGTGTTTTTGACTTCATGTTTTTGATCGCACGAAGTACCGACACTATCCTTCTATACATTATTATTCTAAGACATAAACGCTAAAACTCATAATACCACAGTAAACACTGAGAATATAGTTGATTTGTACTAATAATCCATGACACCAATTAATTAAATTATTATTGACTGTTCATTACCGTTCCCTACTGACCTAGGATGCGCAGTGGAAGGGAACACCAGGCCAGTGAGGGATACCAAATGGGTAATAACATTGGCTTGCGATTACGCAAGGCTATTTTAAGTTCTCCTAAATGATAGTACAAGAACAGATTTTAACACTTACGAGTAGATACCGCGGAGGTAGCTATAACGTAACCTAACTCAGCGTTCGGTCTGGCCAGACAAATAGAAACTAACTGAGGGGTTACTTAGCTTGTATCCAAAAGCGCGGTGATGACAACGGCCTCGTACACTTCAAGGACCCAGGCTTGCTACTCGTACACACAATTTAATGTTCACAAATATATACTTAATTCTAATTAACTCGCGTACATAAGCGGTACACAAAACAAAGGGTGGCGCGCAATATTACAAATACCACGATTTCACGGCTTTAGTCCACAAAAGACATAGCAATTACAAAATATGTGCGTACGCGACCGTTACTTCCAACGCAAGTCGATCCGCGAACAAAGCGAAAGTGAAAGTGCAAGTGGCGGCCGGCTCCGAGCCAACCGCGAACCACCAAAAACAGAACTACCCTACATGGATTTAATTATTGAACTAATATAAAAATGTTTGGTACCGAACATTGACTAATTAAATTAAACTTATTCCACACCGAAGAAATACCTGTATTGAAAATATCAAGGTCATTACTACGTAATTTAAATAAATATTTTGACAAGAACAATACAGGAAGTTGTTTTAACGATAATTTGAGGCAACGGGTAAAGTTGTAAAAAAGGGGGATGAACGCCACAAATAAATAGGAATACGTATGGGGTTGCCAGGTCGTTAAATCTAATAGCCGGACAGACCAGCTAGTTTGGCCGGACATTTGGGTAGAAAGGCCGGACACCCTACATTATTGAGGATTTTGTGTTTTAGTATTATTAGGTACGACAATAAAATGTATGTAAAATTAAGCTATTTGGATTATTATGATAACAGTCGAGTCGTCTGCGCTCGGTCACGCTCGGCGCTAACTCGTTTGCGAAATGTAAAAAGCCTAATAAAATCCTTAACCTTATGTTAAACAATTTGCAAGTCACCTGTGGGGTAGTATACTATACGACCTTGTAGCAACTCGAGAAAATTTCCGTGCGTTCATGCGTTTCTGCCATACCTACTGTAGCAATCAATCTTAACGCTCACATATAGGCCCCGTTAAGCTCTTCCGTATCCGTGGTGCCGTACTGCTCCGCTATCGTAGCTGTACACCTTTTTACTTATTGGCCGAGTAGTCGTTTTGTTTTCCTGTCTCCCGCTTTGCCTAGGAGGGAAGTGGAATCTCTCTTTCCAACTCCTCCTCTTTATCTTTTCTAATTTAATTTGTTGCGGGTCCCAAGACAATTAAAATCATATCATCATCCGGGACTGCCTGAGGGTCAAACCTCGGTGTCATTTATGGAGACCATTGTGGATCCTGGCTTACAAGAGTTACAATGGTGGAAATGTGTGGTGGGATTAGTCCCAAATAAAAAAAAAATATAGGTATATATATATATATATTTAATCTATGCAGAAGCTCAGGGCAATCAATAGAACTGGATGTTTCAATTCGTATTAGAAATAATTTATCAAGCTGACTACTTTTTTAAATTTAAGGACTTGATGTTTTATATGACAGATTGTAGTTCCGTAAACTTGAACTCGTGCAGTAGATATTTAAGATGCCCGATAAATTTCTTCTGCATATTTTCAACTCGTTGAAAATGAACGTCAGATCTTGTATTCCAAATTGGTGAATTGTATATTAAACGAGGTTTTACGTAAGAACTGTCCATCCATCCATCCATCAGCCTACAGACGTCCACTGCTGGACATAGGCCACCCCACGAAAATGCCACTCGGAACGGTCCTGCACCACTTGCATCCAACGGTTCCCTGCAACTTTGAGAATGTCGTCAGTCCACCTAGTGGGGGGTCGTCCTACGCTGCGCCGTCCGATTCGTGGTCGCCACCCAACCTTTCTTCCCCAACGGTTGTCGGTTTGACGAGCAATGTGGCCTGCCCATTGCCATTTCAACGTGCTAATTCTACAGGCTATGTCGGTTACACCCGTTCTTCTACGGATTTCCGTGTTTCGGATTTTATCACGTAGAGAAATGCCGAGCATAGCCCTCTCCATAGCATGCTGAGCGACTGTTAGCTTTTTTATGAGGCAGACATTTAGAGACCACGTTTCAGTGCCGTAAGTCATCGCTGGTAATATACACTGGTTATAAACCTTTGTTTTCAGACACTGCGGAAAAACTGTAAGCGACGCGAATTATTCAAAATAAAAAATATGTATTTAAAAATTGTAAATAGTAGGCATTCGATTGTTGCTATGCAGGTGCGCTCGGGGTGACTGGTGCGCGGGGTAATTGAAGCGCGCGGGGAGAGATTTTCGCGCGCTCGCGCCTCCGGGACTAGTGCGCCCTTTTCTTTACTCTCTCGAAATGTACGGCACGAATAGGTCTAGATACGAGCCTTAAGCCAAACTGTACTTTGTTTTTAATGTAATTTAATTATAGTTATTAATTAGTCCTTTATTGCCTGTATTGTTATTCTTATATCAATAATCACTATATATCTAAATAAAGCAGTTATCTCGTCAAATTAGTACTTTTTTGGCGCCAAAAATTAATTACATAATTCTTCACCGCTTACAAACCGGTGAAACGCCTGGCGTCGCCTTCAAGAACATAAAGTATTTTTATTGCTTTAGCTTGCTTTGCTAAAGTCCTTGGATATCCGCATGATAAAAATCTGAGTTTTGGACCTTTTGTGACAATAGATTCAATTTATTTATCAAAAATTTGTTTATAATCATGTAGAATGCCCAAAACCTTAATTTTACTTACTTTGTGCATTTTATGATTTTTTTTAAATAGTTAAGGAACATTGAATCTTTTTTCTTGTATATGTCACAATTAAACATTTATTTGCGATAAGTTTAAGCTGGTTCACAGCGTAATAAATTATGAATCGTTTAAAATCATCTTCCAATAATTGAGCGCCTCTGATAGTTTAAATATTTTCATCTCATCGGCAAAATTCAGATTTTTGGCATATAGAAAATAATTTTCGATGTAGGATAAAAGAATGAGAAAGAGGAGGGGTTCAAATAAGGAACCTTGCGGTACACCACTCGGAACACCCATCGATTCGGATTTATGTATAATTGCCGAGGACCACAGGTTGACTTTTATTATCAATAAAAGCAGCAAACCCTCTAAATAGGTCTTCGTGATTGCCTGCTCTTTTAAATTTTGCCATTCAAATTTTATAATTTATTCGATCAATAACTTTCTCGTAATAAGTATAAATGACGTCAACATACTGGCTACCCCTCGTAGACCTTTTTATAAACTCATTTAAAAAATACCAGATTGGCCTTTAAAAAAATCATGCTTTGACTCTGGTAGTTTACGTTTGCATGCAATTTATTGTAAACTATATGAACAGTTTTTCAAAAAATTCTTTCACCAATGGAACGCTATAATATCAGGGAGTAAAATAGGCTATATTTTATCCCGGTATTCGCATGGCAACGGGAACTACGCGGGTAAGGCTACTGAAATCGGATGAAACCGGAGCGAAGCAAGGGCAGGTTACTACTAATTTATAAGCAATTAGACCGACAAAGAAGGCTATACTTATAACGTATTATCGCGTAGCTAACCAAAACGATAGAGTCAATTTCTATGAATGGAATAAGCCGGTAACATTTTTGAACAATAGGCTCACTAACGAGGGCAAGTATGAACAACGTACGGTATAAATATTTGTAGTATAAGTAATAAGAGAATTTTGCTTCTTATAAGTGAGAAAATGTTTAATAAAAGTGATATAGAGAATCTAAATTAAATAACTTTTTAAACAATTTTTTTGCTGAATTAATTATGAAAGTTGGACTGGTGTCATTTTTACGTACGTGTATTTAAGAAAACTTAATACACAAATATCTCGAAGAATTAACTCTTTGAAATGGCAATGAGCAGGCTTCATCGCTTGTCGAACCAACAACCGTTGGCGGCGGATGACGCCAATGCGACTGACGTCATCTTGAAAGTCGTAGAGAACCGTTGGACGCAAGTGGCACAGGCCCGTTCTGCGTGGTATTCTCGTGGGGAGGCCGATCTCGAACAGTGGATGTCTATGGATTGATACATGGATGAAAAGGAGTCCACAAATATTGATAAATTTTTTAGCTATTTGGTTTAGTCAGTAATTAGTCAACAGCTTCTTGTACTTGGGCGAAAAATGATCATTAACAAACATAATGATATCTGATGTTTACGCGAGCACTACACATCTATACCAATAAATAAAATTGGTCTGTTTGTAATGTCAAAATAATAGGCTCTTTTCATGCTCATACGGTTATTTGCACGACATCTATGCCTAAAATACAGATTAAAAAATTTTTGTCTGTTTGTCTGGTTGTTCCGGGTAATCTTCAAAACGGCTAGACCGACTTCAAAATTCTTTCACCAATGGAAAGCTATAATATCAGCGCGTAAACTAGCTTTTATCCCGGTATTCCCACGGGAACGGGAATTACGCAGGTATAACGACTAAAACCGAAGCGAAGTGAAGGCGGGTTGCTAGTTTTAAATAAAACTACTTTACGGATTTTATTGCGTTTGTATTTGATTTTTGATTACCCGACATTTCGAACACTTTACAGCGTTCATGGTCACGGGTGGACTAAGATGTCTCACGTCCAACAAGTCATCGTTACTGCAGAAAATTTATAATTATCTACCGATAAAGAAAATTAGTTATAAATTTATTAAATTTTGACTATTAGAGATTTGGCTATTAGAGTATTGGAATTATCGTTTGGTACGTACCATGGACACTATCACTGAATTTATTTTTGCTAGCTGTACAATTTGTTTTGGTTTATATTACTAACTACAGATTGAGATTCACTAAAGTAACACTAACAAACTATAAAAAAACTTGTTATTTGTACCAAGGCTAATGCGCGAATTAATATTTTTTTAGAGTATGCAATCATCATTTCAGCCTATCGCCATCCACTGCTGGACGTAGGTCTCCCTCATGTTACGCCACAAAGTGCAGTCCTGTGCCACCTGCATCCAACGACGCCCAGAAATATTCACCAGGTCGTCGGTCCACCTGGTTCGTTCTACACTGCGTCGTCCGATACGTGGTCGCCACTCGAGAATCTTTCTTCCCCAGTGGTTGTCGGTTCGTCGAGCGATGTGACCTGTCCCTTGCCACTTCAGTGTGCTAATTCCTCGTACTATGTCGGTTACACTCGTTCTTCTGCAGATTTCCGTATTCCGGATTCTATCTCCCAGAGAAATTCCAAGCATAGCCCTCTCCATAGTACGCTGAACGACTTTGAGCCTTGTTATTAGATCTACATTTAGGGACTATGTTTCCATGCCGTAAGTCATCACTGGTAACACACACTATTCGTACACCTATGTTTTAGACATTGAGGTATGTTGTACGAGAAGATCCTCTTAAGTTTTCCGAACGGTGCCCAACCGAGTTGGATTCGTCGGTTGATTAGTATGCAATACATTTCTATAAATATTTTTATATTTACACTGTATTTCTAAACGCCACAGGATTCGTAATTTTTACTCCATGAAATTGATAGCAAAATTATTAAAGACTAGTTCATATTTAAAGCGAATTTTAGCTAATAACATAAACAAGAATGATAAGATGGATTCTGTATATTAAATGGGCAAGCGTCCAGCTAGTTGGGTACATAAATAATAGTCGGACGAAAATGTTGGCAGAACGCAGTCCGACAGCCTGACAGAGATCCCTCAGTTAACTAACTGTCCTTTATTAGAACGGGGCAGGATTCAATATTTCATTCTAAGGGCTATTTTACACTACATTATTTTTGTTGCACTAATTGTTTTCTTAATATTAGTATTGAAATTCAATTTCTGTGTGAATTGCTGTGTGGCTACGGATAACGCCAACACTTATATTGTTCGAAGGTATAAAATATTAGTGTATTTAAAGTTTCTGAGATTTCAATGTTTAAATAGACTCCTTAGTTTTTTTTTATAGTAATTGAGTTGCAAGATAAAATAGTATTGGCCGATGCATAAAAACTTTAACTGTCGGTTGATATAAATATATCAAAACAAAATTTGATTTAAATAATAAATAATGAAAGAATCATATTTCTAAATAAGACTACTGATTTTATCGCGTTTGTATTTGATTTTTGATTGCTTGACGTTTCGAACACTTTTCAGCGTTCATGGCTACGGGCGGACTGTGTTTCTTTTATTTACAATGTGTAATACTCGCGTTAACATCAGAAATCATTATATTTCTAAAAGCCATCCTATCGTATCATCGTATGGTGACGGAGTAAGAATACAAATCACCACCTTGCCCGTGGGTATCTTAAAATACTACTGAGGGATATATTATGCTTATAACATCTATGCAAGAGGAAAACTTGAAACAACACCCTATGCCAAAACGTCTAGGGACCTGGAGGCGGAGATGCTCGCCGACATTTATCGGCGGGTGTTGGAGACGCGCGCCCACGGCGGCATGGTCTCCATCAAAAAGATCACGGCCGTTGAGGCCCTCCGGCCGGTGCTGACGGCGCAGCACACGCTCGAGGAGTGTGCTGCATGGGAGGGGGATCGCCGTGAACTCGTCGCAATTATCGGTGCCGACCTAGCGCTGCCGACCATCTCCAGGGAGATGCTCTTCAGCGTCAGGAACTGGGACGCGGTCGCCGCCTTCTGTGAGGCCGTAATCTCACGGAAGGAGGCGGCGTATCGTGTGCGAGTAGAGCTCCTATTCGGCGACACGTTCCGCCGCCGGCGACTCGAGCGGCGCAGGTATGAAAGAAAGAAAGAAAGAAAATACTTTTATTACCACCGTCTCGACACACAACAACAAAGCAGCAATATTAAACACAGTTAATACTTATCTAAAATCCGTTAGCAATTGCATGTGTCGTGACCGTGTCAACGAGGCGTACACTCAGCATAATGCTGCGTTATGAGGGCACAACACAGCGCTGGTTTTCAGTGTCAACCTCAAGTGACTTACGGGGTACAATTATATAACAACTTTACTTAACTAATGTGTAATATGAAGGCAAAATGTTAATAATAATAAAAAGTGAATAGTTGTATCTGCGCCTAATGCCGCCCTAGCCAAGGCCGCGGGTGATTGGACCGGGGAATTGTCCGTCACCCGCAAAGAGGCTGACCGCGCGATGGCGACCGACGTCCCAGGACGTCGAGAGATGAGGTTACCCGAAAGGCTATTCCGTCGGGCCCACCACTGACGACAAGTCACATCTGCTCCGGTGGTCGGCCCAACAACGAGGTGACGTGGGTACGGGTGGGTTATGGGCCCGCGCGCCGTCCTTTCATCGTCCCGGACGGACTGGACCGCGCATGCGCTTACCATAGCCCACCCATAAAAAAAAAATGCCAATACGTCTAACCCTAGCTGAGGCCGCGGGTGACCGGATCAGGGACTTTAGTCCGGCACCCGCAGAGAGGCTGACCGCGCGACGGCGACCGACGGCGACTGACGTCGACGGGACAGGGGCGTCGGTCTCCGAATTCCGTCGGGCCAACCACTGAGGACAAGGAACTCGGCACTGGTGGTCAGCCCAACGACGAAGGTGACGTGGGTACGAGTGGGTTATGGGCCCGCGCTCCGTTCTTTCGTCGCTCCGGACAGAATGGACGACATGTGCGCTTACCATAGCACACCCATAAAAAAATGCCACCACGTCTAACCACTGCGGTATAGTAGGACTTTTCAATTTTGAATTTCCCTCCCACAATGGAAGAGGCCCGGGCCCAATAGTGGGACCTATATGGGTTGGGAAAATGATGATGATTTCTCAAGTCTCAAAATTTTTTTTATCCAAATTAATTGGAATTTTAATCGTCGTCTCGTCGTGGTATCAACTTATATAGGTCCTGCTGGGCTCGAGCCTCCTCCCCAATAAGTCAGATAAGTTAGTATAGGTTTTTATTTCGAATTTTCCTTCTGTTGCATAGTTGTTGTATGTATACCTATAATATCCCTTGGGCAAAGATAAGGAGTGGTGAATTGTATTTTTACTCCGCAACTACGCGGTCTTTTTTTAATCAAATATTTATTTTAATCATTTAGGTTTAAATATATATAAAAGGAATTTTATATCTTCTATACCAATAAATATAATTGGAGTGTCTGTTTGTAATGTAAAATAATAGGCTGTTTTCATGCTCACACGGTTATTTGCACGACACCTATGCCTAAAATAGCAATTAAAATTTTTTTGTCTGTCTGTCTGTTTGTTCCGGGTAATCTTCAAAACGGCTGGACCGATTTCAAAAATTCTTTCACCAATGGAAAGCTATAATATCAGGGCGTAAACTAGGCTATATTTTATCCCGGTATTCCCACGGAAACGGGAACTACGCGGGTAAAACGACTATAACCTATAACCGAAGCGAAGCGAGGGCGGGTTGCGAGTTATATATATATATTTCTTGTGTACGTGTGTATGTCACCGAACTCCTCCTAAATGGTTGGACCGATGTCGATGAAATTTTTTGTGTGCGGTCATGGGGATTCTAGAATGGTTTAGATTTACAATTGGACCCGGTAAGTGACGCTGCTGTCAATTTCAAGGAGAATTCCTTTTATTTTATTTGAACAGAACAACGTCTTTTGGAACAGCTAGTATTAGTATAAATTGTTACGCTAATGCTGTTTTAGGTTAAATTAGGCATTTATTATGACAAAAATATTTTAATTTTATTACTAATCCTTAAGATTACTTTATGAAATTGTTAAGAAAATAAACTAAAATATTTCTTTAACAATTTCAGTTTCAAAAATTAATGTAAACGCATTTTTCAGGACAGATTATAATTATATTTTTATAATGAATCTAAATAGATTCCCAAAGGAAATCCCCAAGGGCAGTATAACTTGCCTTAATATAGGATTTGCTTTATTTAAGCTAAATGGGTGAAGGGAGGGCCAGCACACTTTAATTACTTCCTCTGGCTTACCAGATTAGTCGACATGGAGTCGTGAAGCGAATCTATAAAGAAAGATCCCTTTCTCATTGTCAATTTCCGAACGAACAAGCGCCCAAATTAAATTTTTAGGGTTCAAATACATTAATTTGACGAAAACATTTAAATGCGCCCTTTTATTATTTTCTTTCAATTAGAAGAAAAACGGCTGTTAAAATGTTTTGAAGTAGAAAATAGGCAGATTTGGATGCGGAGTAAATTTATGTAACTTTGGGGAGTAAATTCATGTAACATTGTAACACTTAACGCTAACACTAGGTCTATATTACTATATATTTGCCGATAGATGACAAAATCAGATAAATGTAAAAAGTTTTAATTTAAAAAATTTATTTTAAGATCAAACAATCAATTTTAATATTCAAAAATAACAACTGTTTATTCATAGTAAAACATAGTAGTTTTTATTTTATTTTTATTTTATTTAAAACTTCTGCACACAAAAATAGGGACATGGCGGACTTAAGCGTTTTCCTTAGGCATTTTCTACCAGTCAACCTGGGGTGGGGCAGAAATGAATTAGGCAGGTGCAATGCAATTCGAGCAATGAATTCAGAAATTTGGTTCTCCAAATATAGCAAATTTATATAGATTTATACCTAATAAGTACATATAAACAATACATATATACATAGATATATATACATAGATATATATACATAGATATATATATATATACATACATAAATACGTAGTACATAGAGTAGAGGTGATTCATCACTGAAGAGTTGATTCCGTCAGAAGATCCAGGTATAAACGTTTCACCATAGCCTTAAAACTATTACGATTAAAGTCTAACTTTTTATTAGATGCAGTAAAATGACGTTTCTAAATGTCATTCCGTAAAATAATGTTGACAGCCTAATCTCAATAGGGATGTGATTCAGTTCACAAAAGTTTACAGAATATCTAATCGTTCCATAGCTGACTCATAATGATCATACTAAATTCTATTTAATATTAATGTAAATAAAAGGCTGTATAAACGTTGATCCTTTTAGACATATACAAGGTAACACTCAAGAAAACGCTCTCTCAAGTTGGTAGTACTGGTTTTTGGTTACGGTGCTACGATGACGCTTGACCGCCATTTTGTTTCGGTTGTCATTCGCTCATTCGGCTTCATACTTCTGTTTTGAGTGCATGAATAACTTTGATTTGCCCACTGCGTGTTGTTTTTGTTATCATTATTGTTAAACTTATGTTACGTTGTGTTTGTTTTTCATTACCTGTTTTCGTTAATCGTGTTAGTTTTTTTTTGTTTGATACATTGAAGACATGGATGCTCTGCCGAGCACATCGCAAGATGGAGACACATTTTTATCTCCTAAGAAAAAAAGGCCACGTGTAGCTCTAAGTGCAACTGAAAAACTTTGGGTCCAAAACGTTTACAAATATGTGTTCGAAGTGAAATCTTCAGAATCAAACATTGAAGTTCCAAAAACAAGTGAATGCATTAACAAGGTGGCTGAAGTCTTGGGAATATAAGTCCGCACTGTTTATTCCGTTTTAAAGGAGCACAAGGAGAACGACAGCGAATCACCAAAACCTCCCGAAAAAACGGGCCCAAAACTTACATTTAAAGATAAACATGATGATTTCACATTCACTGCTGTTAGACGAATTGTACATCAGTTCTTTCATAGAAATGAAATACCCACCATCGCAAAAGTTAGTTTACACATGTCGTCACTCATCTTTTTATTATACGTTATGTATGTTTTCTCCCATCCCATGTGTAATCTTAACCAATTAGGTAATAACTTTAATCATTTTTAGGTGCTGCAAGTTGTAAATGATGACCCAGGATTGCCCAACTTCTCGAAAGAGACATTGAGAAAAATTATGAAGCATCTTAATTTCGCATTCGCTACTCGATCACGCAAGAGTGTGCTTATTGATAGACAAGATATCATATCATGGCGCCAGCGCTACCTGCGTAAACAATATCGTAGGGAGGGAAAATACATATATTATCAAGACGAGACCTGGGTCAACGCTGGTACGTGTCAACTCTTAGTTTCTTCTATTTGTTCCCTTTTTGTTTTGATGTCGAAACTTATGATTCTTTTTTGTTATTTTCAGGTCATACTACAAAAAAAACCTGGATTGACGGAAGTATTAAATCTTCTCGACAGGCATTTTTAGACGGCCTGACTACGGGATTAAAAAATCCCACAGGAAAGGGCAAACGACTCATAATTAGTCACATAGGCGGAGAAGAAGGCTTCCTGGTCGACGGACTTCTTATGTTTGAAGCAAAGAAAGGTACAGAAGACTACCATGATGAAATGAACGCGGAGTGTTTCGAGGATTGGTTCGGCGGTATTCTACCTAAACTCAAGTCGAATGCAGTAGTCGTAATGGACAATGCGCCGTATCACTCTCGGAAGATCGAAACAATCCCGAAGATGTCGTGGACGAAAGCACGAATTCAAGAGTGGCTGACTACTAAAAATATTGCGTTTGAACCAAATATGGTCAAGGCCACTCTCATAGATATTGTGAAACAACAAAATCATACTGAGAAATATGCCGTAGACGAGATGGCTGCACAAAAAGGTATCACACTTTTAAGACTGACCCCTTATCACTGTGAATTGAACCCCATTGAGTTGGTATGGGCGCAGGTAAAGAGTCACGTCGCAAACAATAATAAGACGTATAAAATGCAAGAAGTGAAAACTTTATTCCAAGAAGGAATCAAGAAAGTGACACCGGCTAAGTGGAGTGACTGTGTGTCTCACACTATTAAAGAGGAAGATAAAATGTGCCACCTCGATCATATTATAGATGAAGTGACAGATAGATTTGTTATTAGTGTGACCGAAAGCGACAGCGACAGTGATTTCGAAAAAGATTAATTAAATAACATTATTATGACGTTTTGTTTCATTTTGAATGTACCTCCCTATACTACCTACTAAAAAAGATCAATCCTCTAGTATAGTAATAATAATAGGTTAAAAAAATACATTACAACTTAATATTAAATCTCAAAAAAAAAACCAAACTGATTATTCATTTATGATTCACTCATTTAGCTACATCCCTATTTATTTTTCTTCAAAAACCGGCAACCCACAAAACGTCATTTTACTGCAGCTAATAAAAAGTTAGACTTTAGCGGCCATTTTGATTTCTAACGCCAACGCATTTCAGAGAAGAATGGCTTGGATATAAAATGAAGAGTGTACAAGATTAGAGGAGTGAGGAGGACAGTGAAGAAGAAGATTTTTGGAGGAACGAAGATTATGGTCATGGGTGGAGCAGAGAAATTGAAAGTGATGTTTTAAAGAGGGAGTTTTAGGGGAGGGAGAGCATTAGGGGAGTTTAGAATAGAGTACAGTAAAGAAACAGTTCGCAAGCTTCGTCTTTGTCTGATTGATAGCCAATTAAGCTGAGAACGATATGTGGATACATGGTCGAATTTACGCAGGTTAAAAACGAATCGAATGCAATTGTTGAGAAGCCGGTCCAGTTTATTGAGCAGATCTGCATTCAGGTCGAGGTAGCACACATCAGCATAATTGATGATAGGAAGGATTAAGGTTTGAACCAACGCTGTCTTGGTCTTCATAGGAAGAAAGTTCTTTAAAAGATATAGCGAGCGAAGTGATCGTGTAACTTTATTCGATATGTTATGTTCGATAGTTTTCACTTCTGTCTCTTGTTTTCACGACTGTTTTTTTAATACCTACCTCTCAATAATTAATATAGCTATGAAATTTATGAACATACAATTAACGAACACAAATGCCATCTGAACTTATGGACTTAATACAATTGGATGGCGAACTAACCTATAACACTCCGCCCTGGAGATTCATACTTAAGACAACTTTATATGTATAGTCCACGTTCAACATCTGTATTCACCATCTTAGTTTGATTTTTTTTTATTTGCCATTTTTGTAATTTGCTATTCAGAATCTCAACAACGGTACCATAAAATTTAGTATACAGGAGGTTTAGGGAGCGTTAAGTGCATTTAACTAGGTTTCATGTATAGAAAATGTCGTTTTGTAAATTAATTCAGGCAATGGTTAATATAATAAAATATAATATTTCATATAATGTATAATATTTATATATTATTAGAAAATTAAGGTAAATTTGTCTACTATCATCAAGAATAGAAATAGCTGAGCTATATACCTTATAACATCGAGTATTTTTATCCAGACAGCTCCGGTTCTATCCCTATTCATTCCTTATTATAATTTTTTTTCAGTGTGGTGACGGAATAAGAATACAATTCACCACCGTCTATCTCGCCCGTGGGTATTATAATAGAAGGCTAAGGGATATATAGCCCATATAAAAACTATAAAGGGAAGTAAAACTCGAAATAAAACCCTATTTTTTCTTTTATGGGTGGGCCATGGTAAGCGCACATGCGGTCTGTTCCGTCCGGGGCGACGGCAGGACGGCGCGCCGGCCCATAACCCACCCATACACATGTCGCCTGCGTCGTTGGGCCGACCACCGGAGCAGGGTGACTTGTCGTCAGTGGTCGGCCCGAAGAATAAAACCCTATAACGACCCGTCTGACTATCGTGGCATAGTACATCAATTTCCCTCCCATTGTGAAGGAGACTCGAGGCCAGCTGTTCAATGCACATTGAACATGCAACGCAGCAAACTCAAAAGTAGAGCATGTCAACATACAAGTAAAGCATGTCAACATACAAATGTGCAAAATTAGCACTGACATGATTTAAAGACACTGCGTTATACTTTACACGTACGACACACTAACACCAAATGGTATATGTGTGTATTAGCAATAAGTAGTATATAAGGTGTACATTGTGTAAAATAAATCAGATTTGAATTTATTCATCTCTCAGTTACATCCCTCTCACTGCGGCCAAGACACCCTTAGCCGTCAGTTCTGATTAGTCGAGTGAGTCTGCTTGACTGGCAGTGAGAGTTACCAATCCTCCACCCAAAGCTCCATCTCACTGTGGCCAAGACACCCTTAGCCGTCAGTTCTGATTAGTCGAGTGAGTCTGCTTGACTAGCAGTGAGAGTTACCAATCCTCCACCCAAAGCTCCATCTCACTGTGGCCAAGACACCCTTAGCCGTCAGTTCTGATTAGTCGAGTGAGTCTGCTTGACTGGCAGTGAGAATAACCAATCCTCCACCCAACATCCATCTCACATCCACCTGTCACCTTAGGTAGCACGGTGCAGGTATCCCATCATATAGGCTAGGAACTTAAGGGCTTTAGGTACTTCAAACTATAACCTTAGGTTCTTCTGTCAAACACGGCGTTAGTCCACTAGCCCAGACTACGCCTATACATTTGGTCCTTCGAGTAAAAGTAAAGATTTTTCCTCCCTCTAACCCCCCCGTAGGTTTGACATAACAGACATACGAATCAGTTAAGAACGGGCTGGTGTACTCAACAAAGCATCAGTTTCGGAATTGACTGAAGGACTTTTACTTACGTACTCTGTCAGAAAGCCTCTCGTTGCGGTTCGGTCACTGGCCTCCCACAAGCGGGACTCACCAGCTGATTGAGAAGTCGCACCTTCAGGGACGTGTTATAGCGAGAGCGCAGGTACGATAAGTATTGATTTAAAACATTAGTAGTAGGGAAGTTAGGGTAGGGCTATTAGGGAAGAAGACAAAAGAAGCACTATGGACATACAAGAAATAAACACAGCAATCAGGAGCCAGGAGGAAGATTATAACGAGATCAGGAGGATAATTACAAACATTAAAAAGGACTCCGTGAGCCGAAGAACACAAAAATACATTGACGAAAAAAGACAAACACTAACTACTATTTTCCAACGGGTGCAAGAGAATCACTCGAAACTGGAAAAACAAGAGATGTTATCATCTCACAAATATATCACTACAAATTACTTTGGAAATATCCAAAAACAATACAACGAGGGCTTAGCCCACCTACAAAACTATGAAGCAAGACTTCAACTTGTTCAGGCGATATATGAACCTGAAGAACAAAACACAAACGAAGAAGAAGGGAGAGGGAATCCCAAGACGTTTATACAAATGTTCAGGATATCCCAGATGTCAAAAAGGCTAATTCAGGCGAAAGAATCAGTCACTGAAAACAAACCTATATGGCATTTACAAACTACAATAAACAACTTACAAAAACGATGGCAGGATATTGAAGAAACACACATTGAATTATTATTGGAGGAGGATACATCGGGACACCTTTACTTCAAAAATAAATATTTTGAAAACACCCAAATTGAGTTCGATACTACAATGGAGATGCTGGAAGAAAAAATCCATGAAAGTTCCAGCGAAAAAATAACCTTAACACAGTCGTCAGGAAAACTACCCCGTATCTCTATTCCAACTTTTACTGGGAGTTATGACTCATGGTATACTTTTCATGATTTATTCAAAAAAATTATTCATGAAGATAAAAATATTTCATTGGTAGAAAAGATGCAATATTTAAAGACAAATGTAAAAGGTGACGCAGCAAAAATTATACGTCATCTAACGATAAGTGAATCGAACTATGAAACCGCGTGGAAATTGCTTACGCAACGTTATGAAGACGAACGAATGATATCAATTAAATTCATCGATAAATTATTAGATTTACCCAAGCTAAATGTTGCGAATGCAGCGGGTTTAAGAGACATGCACGACACCATAAAAGAATGTTTGGAATCTTTAAAACATCAAGGAATTGACATTTCAACATGGGACCCTATTTTGGCTAGACTTTTGGCCAGGAAATGGGACCAACAAACTGATTCAAAATACGAGGATCAGTTACAACACCCAAACAAATTGGAATCGTTTGAAGAAATGTTACAGTTTTTAGAAAAAAGATTTAAAAGTTTAAAGTCCTACGATCAGCAAAAAATTACGTACAATCACCTGAGTAATAACTCGGTGAATCATACAATAAATAAATACCGGGGAACACTCGTACCAATAGCAGAATCATCAAAAAGTAAACATTGCTGGTACTGCAAAAGCACAGAACATAATATAAATAAATGCCCTAGTTTTAAAACCTTGAACGTGACGCAACGATATAAGGAAGTCTCAGACAAAGAAATGTGCAAACGCTGCTTAAATCATGATAAACAAATAAAATGCACGAGCGAGTTTTATACAAAATGTGAAATATGTCAACATAAAGGTCATAACACACTATTACACCGAACATTCGATTCAATTAAAAGACAACCAGAGTCTTCTGAGTATACGAAAAAGTTCACTCCTAAACCAACTATGAGTGATAAAAAACAAAACACAACGTTATCGAACTTATCAGCTACCAATTTAGAGGAAAAAAATACGGTCTTATTAGCCACAGCGCTATTACAAACCACGTCGTATGATGGAACACCACAATTATTAAGAGTATTGTGTGACCAAGGTTCAGAAGCGTCATTTTGCACGGAAGAAGTAGCACAACTGCTGTCGTATCCAAGACAAAAGGTTCGAGCCGAAATAAAAGGCATTGGAGACAACGAACCTAAGACATCGAAATATACAATTAACATAAAACTACAACCAAGGTACTCTAGTGAGTACAGACTACCTGTAACACTTATAGTACTACCAAAGCTTACAAACTCGTTACCAAGAAGTAACTTACAACAATTACAAGAGTTGGACAATGTTCTATTGGCAGACCCAACGTACAACAAAAAGGGACCTATAGACATAATTTTAGGTGCCCAAGAATATAGTAAAATACTATTACAAGGTTTTAAACGACTACAAGGCGGTATAATCGCTCAAGAAACAGAATTGGGTTGGATTTTATCCGGGTTATATCCGCAAGACACAAACGGTGGCATCAAAGTATTAAGCATGATGACTCGCACCGACGACATACAACAATTAACAAAATTTTGGGAATTAGAAGAAATTCCACGACACTATGCACTCACCAAAGATGATGAGTTGTGTGAAAATTACTATACAAATACTACAACACGAAGTTTCGACGGCACTTATACGGTACGACTGCCGTTTAAGGACGCGAACATAAAATATGGCGAGTCAAGGAAAAAAGCCGTGGCTCGACTATTACAACTAGAACGTCAGTTCGAAAAAAATGAAAATTTACGCCAACAATACAAGGAATTTATGTACGAGTACCTAAATATGGGTCATATGAGAAAAGTACCTAAACCAGAATATTACACAGGAGAGTATTATATTCCCCACCAAGCGGTAATAAAAGAAGACTCTCTTACAACAAAACTACGAGTGGTATTTGACGCTAGTAGTAAAACAAGTAGTAAAATAAGCCTTAATGAAAATTTACATAAAGGACCACGACTTCAACAAGACTTATCAAACATATTATTACGCTGGAGAACGCATAAGATTGCTTTCATGGCCGACATTATGAAAATGTACCGGTTCATAAAAATAAACCAAGAAGACTATAAATATCAAAGAATTTTATGGAGATTTTCTCCAAAAAAGGCCATTAGTGAATACGAACTAACAACGGTCACGTATGGCACAACAAGCGCGCCTTATCTGGCCGTGAGAACATTACAACAACTAGCATTAGACGAACAAGACAATTACCCTATCGCCAGTAGAGTAACGTTACAGGATTTCTATGTTGACGATATTTTGTCAGGAGAATCCCAGGAAAGCTCCGTCAAGGAATTACAAGAACAATTAATAGCAATGTTAAACAAAGGTGGTTTCCAACTACGAAAATGGTCTTCAAATAGTTCGGAATTATTGAACAATTTAACATGCGATAAAGAAGAAAGTCGGATGCTGAAACTTCCCTTAGACGAAACAAGAAAGTCGTTGGGAATTATATGGTCTCCAGGCGAAGATAAATTCTGTTTTCAAATAACTACAACAGAAAACACAAAACCCACTAAACGGTTCATTATGTCAGAGGTGGCGAAAATATTTGATCCGTTGGGCTGGTTGGCCCCCATCATCATAACACTAAAATTACTAGTACAACAACTGTGGACGTCTGGGATGGAATGGGACCAACCAGTAAATGACATAATACGAAATAAATGGACAGAAATACAAAAACAGTTAAAAAACATAGAAAATATACAAGTACCACGATGGTGTCACACGATAGACAGGACAAAGTTTGAGCTGTATGGATTCTGCGACGCCTCAGAAAAAGCATACGGGGCTGTCGTCTATAGCAGAGTAATGGTGAATAACAGTTACTACATAACATTGCTCCAAGCTAAGTCAAAAGTTGCACCGAAAAAACAAAAAACAACATTACCGCGTCTTGAGCTATGCGCCGCAGTATTATTGGCTAATTTAATAGAAAAAATAAAAAATGCTCTAAACGGTGATAACAATACCGTGATTTCATGCTGGACGGATTCTATGATCACGTTGGGATGGATAAAAGGAGATCCTGGGCGATGGCATACGTTCGTGGCCAACAGAGTGTCAGAAATTAACAGCATAATACCTAACGCTCAATGGAATCATGTCATATCGTCTGAAAACCCAGCGGACATTATATCAAGAGGATTGGAGCCAGAAAAATTAATAAACTGTTCCTTATGGTGGAACGGCCCACCATGGTTACAGACGAGTGATATACCTATTACAACAACAGCACCACAGCCAAATGAAGAAGCCAAGTACTGTTTATCAACAACAATTAATACTACGAATGAAAAGTATGACATCTGGAGTCGATTTTCTAACTACAATAAAATGATAAGAACATTAGCGTATTGCTACAGATTTATCAGCAAGCGCAAAAAGCACGAACCATTATCCTGTACGGAACTAGAAGAAACAGAGAAACGAATTCTATGCATATTGCAACAAGAAGAATTTTACGATGAAAAAGAAATTATTCGAAAGAAAAAATCACTGCAGAAAAACAGTAAATTATCCACACTAGATCCATTTATTGATAACGATGGATTATTACGAGTTGGAGGTCGAATAGAAAACGCTGACTTGCCATATAATCAAAAACATCCTATACTATTACCACGCCGACATCATATAACGTCATTAATAATACAAAACGCACACATGAAAACATTACATGGAGGAAATAAACTAACTACAGCTGTCCTACGACAAAAATACTGGATTATAGGTGGAAAACAAGTTGTCAAAGGTATACTAAAAAAGTGCGTCAAATGCGCGAGATACAGGTCCGAAACGAAAGTACAGAAAATGGGGATACTTCCAAAAGCAAGAGTCACGCAATCATATCCATTTAGTCACACTGGAGTGGATTATGCGGGACCAATACAAACAAGAACAATGAAAGGAAGAGGTCACAAGTCCTACAAATCATATATTGCTGTATTTGTATGCTTAGCAACAAAAGCAATTCATCTAGAATTAGTGGGAGATTTGACAACTGAAACATTTATTGCGGCACTGCGGAGGTTCATGGCCAGACGAGGACACGTGTCACATATGTATAGTGACAATGGCACGAACTTCGTAGGCGCAGCGAAATTTTTGGAACAAGAATTATTGCAAATAACACAGTCACCTGGATTCCAAAATACGATGACCAGTATAGGTACTCAGTGGCATTTTAATCCGCCAGCAACCCCCCATTTTGGTGGGATTTGGGAGAGCAGCGTAAAATCAGTAAAGTACCATTTACGTCGAGTAATTGGAGAATCGACATTAACGTACGAAGAAATGATAACATTTTTACATCAAATTGAAGCTTGCCTAAACTCGAGGCCGTTATGTGCACAAAGCGAAGACATCAATGATAATACAATACTAACGCCTAGTCACTTTTTAATTGGTCGGGAAGCAGTTGGAATCCCAGATCCGTTATCAAACATAAATACTGATTTAATAAATAGATGGAAACAAATTCAAAGAATGAAGAAAGATTTCTGGAAAGCCTGGTCATCTGATTATTTACATCAACTTCAACAAAGATACAAGTGGAAAGAAACTCAAGAAAATATCAAAATTGGAACCATAGTACTAATAAAAGATGAAAACATAAGTCCAAGTAAGTGGCCCTTGGCAAAAGTGGAAAGCGTTCACCCAGGAAGCGACGGGGTGATAAGAGTAGTGACACTCAAAAAATCAACAGGTTTATGTCAAAAACGATCAATACATACATTAATTCCTTTACCCGTATATCAGGAAGAATTAATGACTAACAAGAATACGTTAAGAAAAAATACCGAAACGCCTGTGAATAGTAACATAGCAAATAACATAAATAAAAAGTCTAAGACACTTAAGTCAGGCGTGTTACTCTATACTACATTATTATTGTGTATCGGACAAGTAACAAGTACATCAATGTTTACTATGAAACATTTAAATCCAGGCCTATATGTAGAACAAATAGGTACTTCAACAATAAACAGAGGGAGTTTTAGAATAGAAACTAATTACGAAAGGAGTGATTTGGAACTGAATTTAAATAATACGATAAAAATAACTAATCAGTTTCAAAAGTTATGCACTGACACACAACAGTATACAAAAGACACCCATTGTGCAGAATTTTATTATCATTTGAACGAAGAGAAAGCACGATTTGAGAAGATAAAGGATTACCTTACTGGAATAAAGATTTCTAGAAGGAGACGTGGATTATTAGGACAAATGTTAACATACGTGTTCGGAGTAAACGATGAAGTATACAGAAGTATTGACTCATTGAGTAGCAATCAACAAGAACTTATAAACGCCGCCAATCATCAAACAAACATAATGATATCTACAGTATCCGCTGTAAACCAAACCGAGGAGCGGATTAAGAAAAAGTTAGAGAATTTTGAAAAGAAGTTAAATGAAGCTATAGCATTCATGTACGATAACAACGTATGGTATAAGATGGTAGACGCTAACAATGTGAAAATACAAGTAATACAAACGTATCAATTAGCGAGCAATTACATAACAGAGATTATTCACTATTACAACGGGTTACTTGAGATATACCTAAATAACGCATCGATATACACGATTTTGAGTCCTAAATACGCTAATGATATAATACAAACAACCAATCAAAAGTTACCTGGAAACTTAAGAATAATTCAGGATCAATTAATACAGACTAACATGGAAATAAATGCAACACATATAAACGTATTTGCGTACTATCCTATTCATGACATAAGAAAATATACGCTAATACACATAACGGCGATTCCTCAAAAGTTGACCGGGAGTTCTTTTGAATGCTTGTCAATCCCAAGAGCATTCATAGGCTTCGACTATAACAATGAACGATACTTTGAATTAAGTAAAGACGAGTTCAAAGATTGTTTACACAAAAAATCGGAGTTTGTTTGCTATCCCGTGGCTGTTAAGAACATGCAATTGAACAAGAATTGCATTGTTGACCAGCTATTCAGCAACAATAATAACACTAAATCACAATGCACATCAAGAAGATACAACATTCAATCTACAATTCTATGGAAACAACTTTACATGCAGAATACGTGGATGTTTATCACTACAAAAACACAATCAGCTTCGATAATATGTGATGGACAAAGACAAGAAATTAACCTAGAGGATATAGGAGTACTACACATTTCAGAAAGCTGTGTAGTAAAGACGTTGAACAACATTCTTGCAGCTAAACGAATAACAACAACAACTGTGCAAGCATCATATTTTAAAAGGAGTAATTTTACTCTAGACACACAAGTAGTCCAATCAGAGATACCAGACATACCGAAGGAGGAAGTATTAGATAGCTCCACCAGTATATTTGACCACTTAGCCGCTTCAGAAGCAAAGCTAAAAACAAGATTAGATAACACAATATGGAGGCGAATAGAGTCTCATTCCTATGTGGTTAGCACCGTGACATCTCTTTCTTTAATAGTATTAGCTTGTCTTTTAATTTATTTCAGACCACTCAAACAATGTCGAGATAGACTTACGAGAAGACAAAACAAGGAGACAACTACAACACAAGCCACAGAGACAGACAAACAGCGGGCAGCTCCACCACAACCACGGCCACGGTATGGGAAACCTCGTCCCCAGACTACAGTCCAAACACCACAAACGACGGAAGGACACATTGGACCATATGAGGTTATCGAATTATACGACTTGCAGTCGTGTTCCTGAGAGACCCCAGAATGTTCAATGCACATTGAACATGCAACGCAGCAAACTCAAAAGTAGAGCATGTCAACATACAAGTAAAGCATGTCAACATACAAATGTGCAAAATTAGCACTGACATGATTTAAAGACACTGCGTTATACTTTACACGTACGACACACTAACACCAAATGGTATATGTGTGTATTAGCAATAAGTAGTATATAAGGTGTACATTGTGTAAAATAAATCAGATTTGAATTTATTCATCTCTCAGTTACATCCCTCTCACTGCGGCCAAGACACCCTTAGCCGTCAGTTCTGATTAGTCGAGTGAGTCTGCTTGACTGGCAGTGAGAGTTACCAATCCTCCACCCAAAGCTCCATCTCACTGTGGCCAAGACACCCTTAGCCGTCAGTTCTGATTAGTCGAGTGAGTCTGCTTGACTAGCAGTGAGAGTTACCAATCCTCCACCCAAAGCTCCATCTCACTGTGGCCAAGACACCCTTAGCCGTCAGTTCTGATTAGTCGAGTGAGTCTGCTTGACTGGCAGTGAGAATAACCAATCCTCCACCCAACATCCATCTCACATCCACCTGTCACCTTAGGTAGCACGGTGCAGGTATCCCATCATATAGGCTAGGAACTTAAGGGCTTTAGGTACTTCAAACTATAACCTTAGGTTCTTCTGTCAAACACGGCGTTAGTCCACTAGCCCAGACTACGCCTGTACACCAGCAGTACGACATATACGAATTGCGATGATGGTGATCTTGAGCCCAGCACTGCGACACATATTGTGATGATAACTATAATGATATTTTTATGATATCTATAATGATATCCTAATGTTATGGCGGGAGCGGTCCTGACTATGTTCACAGACTGCAGACTTAGTGTGACGGCGGTGCTTCACATCAGCTATGTGTTCTTTGACCGCCGCTAACAATGTTAACGTTAACAATTTAATAAATTTATAACTATTTTCTGTATCGGGTAGATAATTGTAAATGTCTGTAATAACGATTACTTGTTGGACGTGAGACACCTTAGTCCGCCCGTGACCATGAATGCTGCAAAGTGTTCGAAACGTCGGGCAATCATAAATCAAATACAAACGCGATATAATCCGTAAAAGTAGTTTTATTTAAAATGTGTAGTGCTCGCGTAAACATCAGATATCTTATAGTTAAATTTTTTTTTGTATAATATGCATTCTAATTACACTCCATGAGCGTTAAACTAGAACATACTCGAACAGTTATTCCACAACCTTTTTATTTGGGGGGTAGGCTACGGTCAGTGCACCCGTCGCCCGGCTCCGTTCGGGGCTACAGAGGGGCGCCGCGCGCGGTCCCGTAACCCACCCGTGTCTCGTCGTCTTCGTCGTTGGGCCGACCACTGCTGCAGGGTGACTTGTCAGTGGTCGACCCGATAGATACCCCAATATCCCTTGAGGAGTACCCTCTCCTCGACCGATGTTTCCGCGCTGTTCTGGAACGTGCCTGCGCCAGTTATTACACAACCTGAGATACCCTGTATTCATTTTTATATTAATAATAATGCAACGACGGTACAACATACCGATAGTCCTTTCGAGCAACGGCTTAATAGAGCCTCGATTAACACATAAAAAAGCTCGCGTTAGGTAATTGGTTTATGAGTTTGATGCAGAAGGTAGTATTACGAGACACGGCCCGCACATGAGAAAGTGCCTCTCTCTATAGCCTTAACCATCGACAACTTGGTCCCTGTAGTCGCTACCGGTGGGTCATCACGCTTTATGTAGTTTAAAATATTTTTTATTACATTAAAAAATGAAAATTAAATAAGGATAGTAACAATACAATAGTCCATCACACTTTGCAACTACATAATCAGGTTTAAGATAATATCATTATACAATAGTTTTGCATTTATCGTTGGCAGTCCACAAGTGTTATGCGCAGGCGCGGAGTGTCATCTGTAGACGTCCCGTCCTATTTTTAGATTAAATTTTGCCAAACACCTCTGCGTGTTCGATCCAAATCTCCATGCAAGCCTTTGAAAGGGCCGGGTATCTTCCCTGTGGAAGATCGCGTGAGCAAACATATATAATAGTGGAGTTTCTTGTGTTATAGTGAAAATTGAAATTTGATTGATGAACTTTAGGAATTCTTAATATATAATCATCATTTCATGGTGTCACCTGAAGTACATGTTACTGTTAGATTCGAGCCTTCTCTACAAGGAGGGAAATGACCTACTATATTACGCTGGTCTAACAGGCTATTAGGCTAATAAAGGATTTTATTTCGAGTTTCTAACATATTATATACATATCATAACCCTTCATCGACTTTTAAGATAACCAGGTATAAGATCCTCATCTTACTCGTCGTTACCCTTAAACCTGGTGCGGAATTTTATTCGTATTTTCTTAGCTTGCCTGGAAGAGATCACTTATAGCGATAAGGCCCGCCCTTTGTACATTCTGGGTTATAACTATTATTTAAGTTTTTCTTGTAATTGGTGTACAAATAAAGAATTACCTGTCTATCTATCTTAGTCTGTCACCGCTCGGATAAAATATATAATGTAGTTAAATCAATAAGGTATTTCTTCATAATAGACTGTCACTATATAAATAACTAAATTAATCAATCTTAATATGGGGCGACACTATTAGAGATTGATATCCGAAAAATTTGATCTGGATCAAAAAGAAAAATCAATTTAATCTAATTTGATGAAATCAATAACACCCTGCTGGCTCCGGCCAGTATGATGAATCCAGTTGTATACAACTAAGATTGAAGCTAACACCGAATCGCAATACACAGCTAATACAAATTAAGTAGCGACCATATAGCGAGTTTTGCCTCTAGAATCTAGTGCCTGTGCACAATACCTAGCCAGAAGGCTATATTTATAATTTTTTTTTTTTTTTTTTTTGGGTGGGCCGCGGTCGGCGCGCCTCCGCACCACTCCGTCCGGGGCAACAGAGGGGCTTAAGCACGCAACTCCCGCGACCCACCCGAAAACCACGTCGCCTTCGTCGTTGGGCCGACCACTGGAGCAGCGTTAACTTGTCGTCAGTGGTCGGCCCGACGGAATACCCCCTATTGGGGTACCCTCCCATCGACCGACGTCCCCCCCTCGGGGAGGACGTCGGTCTTTCCTCACGCGGTCGGCCTCTCGGCGGGTGACGGACTAATCCCCGGTCACGTCACCCGCGGCCTCGGCTAGGGTGGCATGAGGCGCAGATAGTTGCGCCTGCACCGCCCCAGTCGCCGGCGGCGGATCTTCTCATCGAGGCTGCGCTCCTCACGCAGGCGATCCGCCGCCTCTTTCCGCGAGATCACTGTCTCGCAGAAGGCTGCGACCGCGTCCCAATTCCCGACGCTGTCGACCATCGCCCTAGCGATAGCCGGCAGCGTCAGGTCCGTACCGATGATTGCGACGAGTTCACAGCGCTGCACTGCCCAAGCCCCGCAGGCCTCGAGCGTATGGCGCGCCGTGTCCTCGTCGCAATCGCAGTGGTGGCAGGACGGTGTACTCTCCCTCCTAACGACCTTGTGCAGGTATTTGGCGAAGCACCCATGCCCCGTCAAAACCTGCACCAGTCGGAAGGAGAGCACCCCGTGTCGCTTCTTCAACCACTGCATCAGCACCGGCCGGAAGGCCTCCACGGTTCGCACCCCGAACCGAGGCCTCTCCAGCCGGACTGCCCAACGGGCGACGACGTCTCGGCGGGCGTCAACGCGCCAGGTGGTGAGATCCCTTAACGAGACCACACCGCCCTCCGCTCGCACCCCCGTCACCCACCGATATAGTCCGGCGAGCATCTCCGCCTCCAGGTCCCACGGGGTAGTCCCGGCCAATAGGCACGCTGCCTCCGTCGCCACCGTGCGGTATCCGCGGATGGCCCTGACCGCCGTGACCCTCTGTGGTCGCCACAGAAGGGCCCTAAGTCGGGCGGTCATGGACCCCGCCCACACCGGTGCGCCGTACAGGGCTATCGACCGGATGACCCCCGCGTACAGCCGTCGGCACGCAGCACTCGGTCCGCCCACGTTCGGCATAAGCCACGATAGGGCGGACGCCGCGCCGACGAGCCGTGGAGCGAGCCTGCGGAAATGCTCCCGGAACCACCATCGTCCGTCGAGCACCAGGCCCAAGTACCTCATATGAGCCCGGATGTTGATGTCGACCGAGTGGACGGTGATCGAGACGCCGATGGGAGGGCTCATAGTGCGCCCATGGAACAAGAGGGCCTCCGTCTTGTCCAGGGCGACCCTCAACCCCAGCGCCTCGATCCGCCTGACGACCTCCTCGGTACCAGAGGTCGCCAGGCTTACCGCCTCTTCTAGCGTCCCACCGCGGGCTGTGACGAGCGTGTCGTCAGCGTAACAAATCACGCCCAGCCCGGGCGGGAGACTCCCCCTCAACACCCAGCCGTAGCCGATGTTCCACAGGGTGGGTCCGAGGACCGACCCCTGTGGGACACCGCACGTCATGGGCGTTCGCACGATGTCCCCTGCTCGGTCGGTGCAGAGGACGCTGCGCCCCTCCAAATAGTCTGCCACCAGCCGCCTCAGGTAAACTGGCACCCCGTGATACCGGAGTGCCTCCCTGATGCAGCTGAATGGCAGACTATTGAAAGCGGTGGCGATGTCTAGGGACACCACCAACAGCACTCCCCCGCCGGTGACGGCCTCAGTCGCCACGGCCCTCAGGCGCAACTGAGCCGCGATCGTCGAACGACCCCTCCTAAACCCAAACTGGGCGTCTGACAGATAGGGCCTCGTGCCGACGAGGTGCCGCTCGATGCGGGCAGCTTCCACCCTCTCCAGTAGCTTGCCCGTGTCATCGAGCAGCACGATAGGCCTGTAGGCCGAAGGCGACTCCGGAGACCGTCCCGGCTTCGGCAGGAGCACCAGCCTTCCCTCCTTCCAGCACCCAGGGAACCGTCCGGACGCTAAACACGCGTCGAACAGCCCCCTGAGGCGGGGTCCCAGGTGTTCGAGGACCAGGGCCAGCACACGGTTAGGAACACCGTCGGGCCCGGGGGCGGTAGACTTTGCGCGCATGCGCGTCACCGCCACCCCCATCTCGGGTTCCGTGATGGGCGGAACACTCGTCGTCGGCCTCCCGGTCAGTGTCTGGCGGAGCCATGACCGGGGGCGTGTGTTCCGCCCGCCGCGGGAACAGGTCCTCGATGACCCGGGTGAGAAGGCCGGGCTGGAGAGTCTCGGTGAGGGGAGGGCCCCACGCGCGTAGCCTATTCAGCACCGCGCGATAGGGGCGTCCCCAGGGTTCACGGTCGAGACCGTCCAGCATCTCCTGCCGACTGACGTCCTTGGCGGAGCGGACGGCCGGCCTGAAGGCCGACCCCGCATTGCGGTAGCCCTCGTAAAGCACGGCCTCCCGCTCCGCGTCGCGATGGCGCCGCCGGCTGCGGGTGTAGGCCCTCCGGGCGCGGATACACGCGGCCCGGAGATCCGCCAGCTCCCGGGACCACCAGTGGACACCCCTCCTCGGGGGCAGACGCCGTACCCGGGGCATGGCCGCATCGCAGATCTGCGTCAACGCACTGCGGATGCGGCCAGCCTCGGCGTCCACCCCGTCCGACTGGTGGGCAGAGGACAGCCACGAGTATACGATGGCTGTCTCCGCCAGCTGGTCCCGGTCTAAGCGACCCATAGCCCATCGCGGGAACGCAGGACGCCCATCCGCCCCGTGACCCCTGCTGGGCGTCGGGATTGTAGGGGAGACCTTCATCCGGATATACCGGTGGTCCGACAAGGTCTCCACCTCCTCCACGACGCGCCAGCTCCCCACGCGTGCGGCGACTCCGGGGCTAGCGAACGAAAGGTCCACTATCGACCCGCCCCGTTGTGCGACAACGGGGCGGGTCGCACGTATGCACCGAGCCCCTGTTCAGAAACAGAGGCCCAGTGCCGCCGCCCACTCCTCGATCGCCCGTCCTCGGTCATCCGTCCTAGGAGACCCCCACGCCACGGACTTGGCGTTAAAGTCCCCCAGGACGAAGACCTGGGGCGATGCCAGTCGCCGTAACGAGGCCTCCATGATGGTGAGGGAGGCCTCGAAATCGGTCACACTCCAGTTAGGGGAGAGATAAACTCCGAAGAGCGTAATCCCCCCCCCAGTCCGCCGCGACGTATCCGATGCCCCTGTCCCTAAGGGTCAGAGACGACGAAGGCCACGACGTGGAGGCGACGATTGCCACGGTGCCATCGGCGCTACCCAACCAGTTAATCCGGTCGGGTACCACGTACGGCTCCGCGACTACGGGTACTCCTATCAACCACTCCGCCATGGCTTGCAGGAACACGTCCTGCGCACCGGCGGAGTGGTTGAGATTGGCCTGGAGGAGACGAATGGATACGGGGTCCATTAACGGTCCGTATCCATCGTCACCTCCTCCGCGCTAACGGGCGATCGGGCCGCGCTCGGAGCGGGGGGGGACTGGCCCGGTCGATGGGCCGCCCCGCCCCTTTGGGGCCGATGCCGGGGGTCTGCAGTCCCCAGAGCCCATGCGGAACTTGGCAGGCTTATTGCCCGCCGCACACGCGGGGCAGTGGGGCACCGCAGAGCACGATGCCGCCTGGTGTCCAGCTTGACCGCAACGGAAACATAGCCCGCTGCAGTCAAAGCAGTTGCGACACGTCAGTCGGGTAAGTCCGACCGCCACGCACTTATAACACCTCGCGGGCCGGGGCTCCAGCACGGTTACCCGCGCCGAACTCCAGCCCACGAGGAGCCTGCCTGAGTCGGCCAATTGCTTGACCGACTCCACTGGGCACTGCACCCAGACAGCACCGACGCCGTCCGGACCAGGGCGGATGGAGCCAATCCGGACGGTGTCCGAGGCACACCCGGTACGCGCCATAATGGCCTCCCGGATGTCCTCCACCGCCACGGAGTCGTCCAGACCCGTGAGGCGCATATCTGCGCACTTGACGGGCCTGGCGATTCGGACTCCATCCTCCGGCCCGAACAGCCCCCTCAGCATCGTGGCCAAACTATCGACCGTCTTGGCGCCCTCGGCCCCAGGGAACTCGAGTATTCGAGCCCCTGTCCGGGCCTTGCGGGTCCTCGCCTCGACGCACCCGATGTCAGAGACGTCCAGCTCCCGCCGGGCGCGTCTTAGGACGGCCTCATAGTTTAGGCCCCTCTCAGCCGCCTCAGGCAGTACGGTGATTACCACCGCAGCCGTCTTCGGCGACTTGAGGCCCCTACGCGACCTTTTCCCCTTTCCGCCGGCTCCCACCTGGGGAGCGGCGGCCACAGCGGCACTCTTGGCCGCCGCTCTCCGCTTTTGGCCGCGTGCCTTCCTGCTACGCTCAGCCACCTGCCAGCCCTGTTCGAGCCTGGCAGCAGCGCTGAGCGCAGCAGGTGCAGTCGCGGGTTCGCCGACCGGCGCCTGCGGTGCAGCCGCTGGCGCCGGCCGTGGCCCGGCCTTGGCGGGAGCCGGCACCTTGCCGGCCTTCTTGGCCCCCTTGGGCCCAGCCGCGGCCGCAGCGTAGCTCACCACGCGGCCACCCTGACAGGGCAGCGGCGTGGGAGCCGACGCTTGCGGCCGCCTCGCCTTGTCCGCGGCGAGCGGCGGCTGGAGGGGCGGCTCAGGCGTGAGCCTGGCCGCTACGGCGGCGATACGCGCATCCATCATCACCCCTACTCGGACCAGGATCACGCGTACCGCCGACTCCGACACACCGTGCACCTCGTCGGGCGGCGGCTCCTCCCCCTTACGAGGTCTCCCGCGGCCACGAGCCGGCGGAGGGACCACGACGAGGGGAGGCAGCGATGAAGCCACGACGGGCGTAGCCGGCGCAGCGGCCGCGACGGGCGCAGCCGGCGCCACGGGCGCAGACGACGGGCCCGCCCTCACTGGCGCGGCCCGTTTCGGCGGCGGGGCCGGCGCCGGCAGCGCAGCCGGCACCAGGCGCTCGAATTGAGACCGCAGGTCAGCCATGTCTTTGGCCAACCCGCGGTTCTCCCTCCGCACCGTCTCCAACTCCGTCTCCAACCTGCGGTTGCGTTCCCGCAAGCCGGTGACCTCCTTTCTGAGGCGGGCGTTCGCAGCCTGGAGGGCCGCCACCTCGCCTTCCCGGCCGGCCGGACCCGGCGTCGCCGGTCTCGCCGCCGCACCACCTCCCCGACCCCCGCGCCCCCGGCGCGCGGTCGCAACTTTGGGGGGAGGCCTGGTAGAATCGCTTCCCTCCGAGTCGGACACAGAGCTGCCACCCTTTTGCAGGGGGCGCTTCCGGTTCCTCGTTGGGGGGCGGGCCTCCTCCCTCTCCCTCCTAACATCTAGGGCCGCCGTCAGAGCCCTTGCCGCGGGAAGCGGCTTGGACTCCTCGGGGACCCCACCATCCTCCCCATCTAACCTATCCGATCCGGACGACCTGCTCTTCCTCATCCCGGACCCCTCACTTCGCCGGCCCGTTCTTGGCCCCTCATCTCCAGACGGCACTGCGGCCCCGCCGCCCTCGTCCGCCGACATCCTCGACGCGGCCGTACCCAGTCGCTCCGACGGCGCAACGGCACTGTCGTCCTCGTCCGTCGACAGGTCGTACGCCACGTCAGTCTCCGACGGCCGAGGCTGACCGCGCGACGACAACCGATGTCGACGTTGGGGACGTCGAGAGGAGAGGGTACCCCGGGGTATTCTGTCGCGTCGACCACTGACGACATGGAACTCTGCAGTGAGTCATGGGGCCGCGCGCCGCCCCATTTCTCGCTCCGGACGGAGCCGGTTGGGTTGAGTGGGTCGACCATGGCCCACACCCAAAAAAAAAAAAAAAAAAAGCCGTCCATCCCGTCCATAGTGATGCGTAGCGTGACCCCATGACCCATCATATTATCTCCCCTTCGCCATTGGGCCGACCACTGGTACCGAATACTTAATGTCCGTGACCAGCTGAGAGCCGGGCTAGTTTAAGGTTTTGTTTCAAGTCTCTTGCATAGTTGTTATCTGTATATTACCATCCCTTGGCCGTCTTTCATGATACCTACAGGTAAGGAAGGGGTAGTAAATTGTATTCTTACTTCGTCATCACAGGGAAATTAACTAGATTTAGTAGATATATATATATATATATATATATATATATATATATATAATGACGTGGAATGATTTTTAACTAAATAAATAATGATTTTAATTAAATTGTATCAAATAGTTACTTTTTTTAGTTTTGGTAAATTTTATAATTAAGTCGGGTAATATCGACATTTTAATGGTAAGAGCGGGTAACCCCGAATGGGCTCGGAAGTGTCATAGTGGCAATCAACTGGCAGTTGTCAGGACACTATTAAGCTGTGCGCACGTGCAAATCCATTTGCTCTTAACCGCGTTAAAATCTTTGTTCTGATTCAATATTACTATTCAGTGTTAATTTGATAATAAAGAACTGTGTTATTGAAAGTGTCGCACTATCATTTAAACATCTCCGACATACGCATGCCCATAATGGAGGATCAATTGATGGAGTGGTAGAATCACATTGTCGACAGTTATCTGTCTACAGCCACGGGCCGGTCTGTCCGGGGCAGTACCACACTCGCGCTTTCGCAGAAAATCGACGTCTGAGTAGTACTTCGTTCGATGAGCGAGAGAGCCGGAAGCCCAATTTTCTGAGGGTGTTTGCGTGTGGAGGGTTTTGGTGGTGCCCTTGGTATCACCGAGCCTCAATGCACGCATTCACACTCCCTTCAATTTCTTCGCGGTAGGCAGCGGCCTTGCAGAGGTCCATGAGCAGCAGCAACACTTACCATCAGGTGTACTGTTTGCTCGTTTGCCACCGTTTGCAATAAAAAAAAATCAAAGTCACCATACTGAAGTTCCGCCTTTGGAGTTAATATCTCCACCGCTCGCCGCTCCGTCATATATTATATTTTAAAATTCAGCACTAAACTTCATTCAACATTGCATCATTGGGGTTTTTCACCGATCCACAAAAGCACCCAAGATACTCTTAAAGTTGGCACATCAACGTGACATTAAGGAAGCTCTCCTCTCTAATTATAGAGCAATAGCCGCTAAAGAATGCCTCCGCGAACATAACCATATCGCTTTGGAAGCTCAACAATGCCCTAGATCATTCAGCTCATATACGTCCCTCTGTTGGGCTCGAGTCTCCTCCACCATGGGAAGGAAATTGAACCACTATAGACACGCTGGTTAGACTTGTTAGTGTAGGATTTTATTTCTAATTTGCCATATCTTGCACAGCTGTTCTATGCATATTTAATCCCTCAGTCTACTTTTATGGCTCCCATGGGTAAGAGGAGATGGTGCATTATTCTTAATCCGTCATCACACTAAGTCCATTATTTTATTATAAAATCGTCTTTGAAAATATTTATTGAGCAACAAAACTACCTCAAAGGTTTTTCAGAGAGCGTTATAAAAAGAAATAACAAGACCCTTGTATAAACTCTTGTAAAAAAATAATCAATCTATCCATTCATCAGTCTATGGAAGGCCACTATTGGACATAAGCCTCCCCATGAGAATGCCATTCAGAACAGTCCTGTGTCACTTGCATCCAACGGTTGCCTGTGACTTTTAAGATATCGTCAATCCACCTAGTAAGGCATTGACATTATTATCTATGCTAAAACGAAAACCTTTGATATAACTACTCCTTCTCATCATCGTCATCTCAGACCACAGAAGTCCCACTGTTGGGCTGGGGCCTCCTTCACAATCGGAGGGAAATTGACTTACTATATCACACTGGTCAGACGTGTTGGTATAGGAATTTATCAAGTTTTCCTTCTCTTGTACAAATATTATACGGTTTTCAAGATTTCATCAGTTCACCTAGTAGAGGCTTGTCTTATATTGCTTCGTCCTAGGTCAAACAAGTTTCTATAAATATCTCAGCATATTAAATGCCAAATCTATAGTAATTTAGATTCTGAAATGAATATTGAAATACCGCGATTGTATTACTCGATTCAAATCTAATAAATATATTTCTAGTGATATTGAATAATAAACGTAGATGATTAGTTTTATTCTTAGGTATTTTCTATTAAATTTCAATGAATCACACTGTAGAAAATATTTCAATGAATGTGTTGATTTGATTTGGTGAAAGCCATTTATTTGTTATATAAAATTATGATAGATAGAAGAGAAGACTAGAATATTTCTATTACTCGTTACAAAGGATAAAAACAATATTGTTACTTATTGTGTTCAATAAATTTAATGTAATTGAATATAGATAGTTTTTTCTTATACACAATACAATACAAATACAATGTAAACACAATACAATACAATGTAAATACATTGTATAAGTGACACACGTAGAGGAAACGTAAAGGAAGTACGAATACAACTCACCAGCACTTATTTATCTGTAGATGTCGTTAAAGTTGACTCGAGTTTCTAATTTTCTGATTTTTAATATATCTATATATATAAAAGAAAGTCGTGTTAGTTACACTATTTATAACTGAAGAACGGCTGAACAGATTTAGCTGAAAATTGGTGGGGAGGCAGCTTCAAACCAGGAGACGGACATAGGATACTTTTTATCCCGTTCTTCAACTTTTTCTTTTGGAAATGGCAATGTGCTATTTTTTATCCCGTTCGATCGCATTGCCGTGTGACATGGTCTAAAATGTCAAATAAGCTTTATTTTGTTTCTATTTATCTATTCAGGCAGGCAAAGGGATCAAAGCCCATACAGGCGAGTCTGATAGAATTTTCTTCATATTATTTAACATTTCTTTATATAAAATAGCCTATTTATAATCATGTTCGTCAGTAAGTCAAGACTTTACCATTAATCAGGCGCTGAAAACCTAATTAAATGATTTATCTGGGAATTAATTATGTTAGAATATGAAAATACACGTAAATCACTCTTATATCACATTCATCACACTTCAGCACCTTAACTGTATTATATTGCATAAAATATCAAAATTATTCAATATAAAACTATAAAACACTAAAAAAATTAATATAATACAAGAGCTTAACAGGACATTTGCATATTCACACCGAAACTCATGTCAAAGAGAATACAAGTCACTATGAAACGTATAATAACAAAAACGCATTTGATATGTAATAACAAAACGCAAATGACAGCTAAACGTCATTTTGTCTATAGTTGAGTATGGTTAAAAATTTGATAATTATAATTTTGTCAGAAATCAATAATCAGTAATTTGTATTCTCTTTGAATCATCATTAACAATGCCGCGACCAAGACGATCGAATCTTTCTCGACAAAGCCGTAATGGTTCCTCCATTAGAGACTATATATTCGGAAATTTAGAAAATATTTTTAGGAAAAAAATTATGGCGGTAAGAAGTTCGTCGGGTTAGCTAGTTTCTAATATAATACTGATTTATATACAGATTTTCCTTTTTTTTTAATTGCAAAACTTGAGTATATGCTATTTGGTATTTTACTCTGTGTTCTTCCGATTATTTCAAACTTTTTAAACTGCCGATTACATACAGTGTTAGTTTTATTTAAATGCTGTAATTATTGTTACTAGTATGACTATTTACAATTTTGAATAATTTATGAACCTATTAATTGTAACTCTTCTGTACTTGCATTTCTTGTGACACAGGTCACAACTTAGATTAGTTAGGCTGCAGCTGAAAATTAGCGCTGCAAGTTTATGTAGCATATGCTAAGCTGTTGCCTTTTGGATACTAATACTTGGAATTTCAATTGTTATATACTACGATTATTTTAATTATTAATATTTTTTCGTCTTCGTTTTTTTTTATATCATTTTGTGTATATTTTAAAGTATATGTAACTATAGTATCCAATAAATCTTATTTTCTTTCTTTCTTTCCATTCAAGCGAAATAATACTTTAAATAATAACATATGCCAATGAACTAGTGTATAGTAGATTAATTATCTTCCCTCCACAGTATGGGCCCCATTATACCTAACGACCTAGAATGACCAGCATGTCAGAATATTCATAAGGGGTCTTGAGTAACTGGGTAGAATACTTACCAATAACAATGTTACCTGCGAGCAACGCTTCTAATATGGTCGTAATGTGACCGACAGGTTGATGATATGGGTAGATTGGTTACAATACTACGCAAAGCGAAATAATGTGTGATGTTATCCAACAATAATATTGCGCCTGATGCCGCCCTAGCAGAGGCTATGGGTGACAGGACCGGGGATTTAGTCCGTCACCCACAGAGAGGCTGACCTCGTGACGGCGATCGACGAATATACTCTCTCGTGGTATTCCGTCGGGCCGACTACTGCATTCAAGGGTCTCTGCATCGGTGGTTGGTCCAACGACGAAGGCGACGTGCTATCGGGTGGGTTACGGAGCCGTGCGCCGCCCCTCTGTCGACCCGGACGGAGTCGGGCGGCGGGTGCGCCGACTGTATCCCACCCTAAATAAAACAAATCCAGGAATAATATAATTTTCACAAATGAATTAAGTAGGTACTATTTAAGACCAATTAAACGAGTCCAGAGAGGTTACCAAAATAGCTTAAAAATTACTTTGGTAAGGGTTTTACATTAGGTAAGTTCCATGCGTGATAGCAATTTCAGAATACAATTTGACTTTACCTCTCACCTAACTATAGTATCGTAAAACTCGGATAATGAAGCAAACAAAACACCGATGCCAAGGAATTGGTGCTAGTAATCGGTGATCAATCTAAATGGCGGTAGGGCAGTGTATTACCGGTTACGGAGCCGCACGCCATATCTCCGTTGTCTCATGCCAAATCATATCGCCACTATCGCCAACTCACATAAAACAAGGCTATTGTAGCATTATCTCTGTTTTTATAAAGTGGTCTTTATCTCATAGTGGAGATAGATCAGATAATTGATTTGTATGCGACTGTAAGATTGTTAAAAAAGTATATTATCTTCTATTCTGAAATGTAGGTATACTTAGTACCTGGATGATCGAGTTTAGCTGGGTTTTCTTTTATTTATTTATTTTTTGGTAGACCAACAGCAAAACAAAAATAATAAAACACTTGATGTACATCAGACAGCTAATGACAGGTCTCCGCTAATATGTTACACTTTAAACTAATGAAGACAGTAGATATTATAAGTAGTTAATATAATTAGGTAGATTACAAACAATTATATAATACAATTATGTAGGTATTGTATTATACAATTATATATCTTTTGGTCAATTATAAAAAATATTGGATGAAATAATAAGAAAACGAAAAAAGAAATACCGAGAAACAAACCGAGGCTGTCTGGAACAATCGACGACTCAATTCCCAACTGAGCTATTTTTTACTCTTGATGACAGGCAGTGGTTAAATTTATCTGCGTATTTGAAATATTTTCCCATTTTCCAAAAACATTGATAAAACAAAATTTATATAGATATACTTAGCTAGATAAATGTATCGTCCACGAAACCTCATGGAAATTGTTGGAGTAGTTTTCGTGACTCTGAATACATACAAATATAGATATACAAGCATTGCTCGTTTAGAGATATTAGATAAATGCATAAAGCTTTTATAATCCAATGTCAGACTCATAACTTCTAGTTTGATATCAGTAGCAGTAATCAAGTAAGGCTTAAAACAATCTAAAAGTTATTTAGACCTCCCAACTTCTGCGGCGGATGGGAAGGATCCGAATTCAATTATATTAGATCGTGTTCGTGCGAGAAATGCCTTGATTTCAACGCTTACTTTATTCGGTGTATAGATTTTTGGCGATGAGTTTTAAGTAATAACGTGTATGGTGAAGAGATTCGGAACACAATATGTCGTTACCTCTTACCTTCCTGTAGCAACCGTAAAATCGGGTATGAAAGTAACCAAGCAATGGCGTTATCTTGGGAAACTTATAGTATTAGTTAGGATTACCAAGGCTGTCCTAGCCAAGATCACGAATAGACCTACCATGGATTAGTCAGCCATCCATAGAGAGGCTAAGTGCGTGAGGCAATACTATTTTCTTACCGGAGTGACAATGGGGACGGTACCCGAAAGCGGCCTCCAATCCGTGACTCCAGACAGATGGGGCGGGGTGTATCCAAAACATAGCCTATCGTAAAAGAGGATCGCCAATTGAATGTTAAGTGTGACGATTATAATGTATAATCGTTATTCTCCTTTGTAAAAAGGCCTATGTTTAACAGTGAATTTCTGATAGGCTACTCACCATCTCTGCCAATACCTCCCATGCCAATTACTTGAGGTCTATGCAACATGTCCTCTTTCCAAACATAAACTCTATCAGATGTGTTCTCTGCGTTTTTATCCATGTCATGTTTCACGCAATTTCATCCATTCAGCCATCCTCTCTTCGGTCTTTTCTTACCCCTTAAGCCTTCAACATTTCTCACAGTATTACTTTCATCCCGTTTCATCATATGTGTATATCACGTCAGGTGTTCAGATTTTAATATTCCCCTGTTCAACTTTCAAACTTTCTCTTATATAATGATTTCTTATAATATCCGGTCGTCGCTTTTGTAGCCCAACATTCTGACCCATACAATATAACAGACCTTATTAAGATCATATAGATTGTACACTTAAATTTTAGGGGTAATTGAGAGTTACCGTATGACGGCGACGCTCCGGGGAGTGACGGTAACCGAAACTGTATCCCACTGGGTTGGCCGTGGACATCAATGATTCGTTACCACTGGCCGACCCATTAGCGAAATGAAGGGAGTACGATGGATTATGAGGCCGTGTGCCTCCCTTACATCGTGTCGCCCCGGACGTAATAGATGTCGTGTGTGCGGACTATAGACCGTCCAATAAAATAAAAGGGGTACCTACTTCATAGTTGCATATTGTACTTGAGACTTGCCACCATGTCATCCATCGCACATCAATTGTCGCATGATGAGCGAACCGAGATATCGAAAATTTGAGCATAAGGTTACGTCATTCTATATAGAAATATGGGCGAAAATTTGAAAAGACCACTGAAATCGCAAAACTTGTATTCCGTTATTCGTCTGCTGACTTTTAAGCTAACATTCTCGAATTTACAATACCAGTCTTTTAGCATACTCTGGACCTCAAGTCCATCTTCTCGGTAAAAACAATGGCAGCAGCAAATAGCAAGCACTAGAGTGCCTCTTCCAGTATTTTCCATGTTAAGGCATCTATTACCAACGGAAAGAGGTAAGCACTTAATACCGACCTTTGTTGCAGAACCAACCCTTTTCATACTTCTCACTGCTTGCTGATGACAGCGAAATATGGTATTTAACTATAATTATATTTTTACACGCAAAATGTGCATAATATACAACAAAATAAAAAAAAAATTTTTACGACTAAAAATAAGTGTTTTTAAAACGTTAGTAAATTAATAGGTATAGACTTATCAACTGACTACTAATCTCCAATAATGAGAGTAAGGTAATAATAAAAAAATAATAGTTTAAATTTTATTATCGATTCAAAAATACTTCTCTAATTAGTTTGATCCGAACAAATGTTAGAGATAAATTTTAATCATTAATCCAATTAAGGTTGACAGTGAAAAGGTAGAAAGTTTAAACCTTCGTCAATTAAATAAGTTTGAAGGTCTGGACGTTTGACGATATGAACATTAAGGTACATAAATCTGTAATAACAAACCTCTTAACTTTTATCTTTCTCGTGACCTTTTCTAATATACGGTACGACATGTCTTCTTCTAAAATATTCATTAGATAATTTTAACTGTCAACCCCCCTGTCAACCAGACTTGTTTTATTAACCCCCGACAGAAAAAGAGGGGTGTTATAAGTTTGACGTCGATGTCTGTCTGACTGTGTGTGTGTGTGTGTGTGTGTCTGTTTGGGGCATCGTAGCTCTCAAAGGGATGAGCGGATTACGATGCCTTTTTTTTTTACATTTGAAAGTCCGTTTCCTGGTGGTGGTTCTTAGCTATGTTTGGTTAATATCGGTCCAGTAGTGTGAGAGTAGCAGTTCTTTACCCAAATGTTGTAACGGCATATGATTACTCGATTAGATGCTTCACGCTGCCAGTACAGTCGTTAAATGATAATTAGTTAATAATTCCTGTTGAAGAGAACGTGATACTTTTTTTTTGTATTATTCTAGTTTGTGTCGGGGGTTATTTAAAATTTTCAATTTCACTTATTAGATATACAATTTGTAGGTATTTTAAAATTTATAGATCTCGTTTTCTATGAATAAAATACATGAACCTATTGGAATTTCATTTTATTGTGCAGGTTTTTATGAATGACTATAATATATATTGGACTTTCTACGGTCAAAATATGGACGAATTGGAAAATTTTAATTTGCCCCATTCTTTAATAATTTTAGCAGCCATAGTGGTAGCCTTTTTGGTAAATTTTGAGATTTGTCTGAGATTCCTAACTTTCTTTAAAATGTTTTAAATAAAACTACTTTACGGATTTTATCCCGTTTGTATTTGATTTTTATTACCCGACGTTTCGAACACTTTGCAGCGTTCATGGTCACGGGCGGACTAAGATGTCGCACGTCCAACAAGTCATCGTTACTGCAGAAAATTTATAATTATCTACCCGATACAGAAATTAGTTATTAAATATTGACCCACATTTTGATACAAATTTATTGCCAGTGTAAGAAGAAAATGATTCTATATGAAAAAAAAATTATATTGTTTATGGTTAGTAATTATTTCACATTAAAATTAATAGTAATTATATTTAAAAACATAACAATCTAGTATACTACCACCGGATCGGAACACGGCCACACTGGGAAAGAGTAGAGTAGAGTAGTTTTATTTAAAATGTGTAATACTCGCGTAAACATCAGAAAACATTTCTTGAAAATGGTTCAAATGAAGACCTTTTTTTTAATTTAAAATCTTTTTTATTAGATGAACTTTAGAGTCAAAATTACCTTCTTTTTTATTTAAATTAACATTTTTTAATTCAAACTTTTCAAACTTTTCATTTTTAACTTTTATCGATTTTTGTTCATTTTAATTTTATATCTATCCACTAACTTTTAAGACTGGTCCTGTAGAGGATCTTTCGTAAAAACTATTTTTAAAATTTTTGAAAAATTAAATATATATAAATTTGTTGTTATAGCGGCAACAGAAATACATAAGTTGTAAAAATTTCAACTCTGCAGCTATCATGTTCGGTTCTTGAGATACAGCCTGATGACATACAGACGGAGGGCCGACGGACAGACAGCGAAGTCTTAATAATAGGGTCTCGTTTTTACCCATTGGGTACGGAATCCTAAAAAGCAAAGGATTATTACTTTTATTCAGGAAAATAGGATTAAAGATGAGCTATATAAAAGAGATGAGGTTTTTTGACAATAATAACAGCAGTAAAGTAGCGGTCTACGGTGAAGCTAGTTGAAAATAACATTTAATACGAAAACAAAGCAACCTTTTCTCATTAAAATAACCAAATTAATCTTGCAGGTGTCTCTCATAACTCAATTTTGTCTAATAACTAAACACGCAAGCCTTGGAGTGGTTGAATCTTTAGTCCGCGAAAGTTGAAATGAAAATTTTGGGTCTTGAAACTTGATTACGATGTTTGAAGTTGTCCTCTAAGATACTTGGACGCTCCGATTACTTTTTGTTTCGCAGAAATAAGACCAATTATCCTATGTGCTAACGTAAAAATAATCACTTTATATAATCAAACCAAATTAAATTTTCCGTGAGTCACAGACTAAGAATACAAGAGCCAATACTTCCTTATTTCTTATAGATATCATAAAAAATAGAGCTTGGTAGGAACCGTCGCTGCAATGGAAAGAAATCTCTAAATAAATGAATGAAAAATTAAACTACTACGCTGGAATCTATTTCTTCCATCGATCTCTTTGCATATTATATCAATTGGTCGTCTGTATATTTAGGTTATATAATGAAGCTAATTAAAGTCCAAATACAATTTCGAACGTTTTAATAAAGTTCGTGCGTACAGAGTGAAGGTTGTTAAAGTACACTATTGGTCAGCTAGTAATATCCACGTAAGTGCTTACTAAAAATAAACTTGCACCACACAATAGTAGTTCATCATAATGTTGGAAGGCATTATGGACCGTAACATCGTCTTTTAAGATATCCATGAACAAGCAATGAAGTGCTCAAGTATTATAGGTAAATTTTCCTTTCATTGTGGAGAAGGCCTGCATCCACCACAGAAAAATATGCTATCTTGGGAAACTCGTAATACAAACTACGATTACCAATTTCATAGTAGTAGGACCACAGTGTCTGTCTACAGCCCCGTCCGGTCCGCCCGGGGTAGCATCACACTCACGCAGAAAATCGATGTCCGAGTAGTAACAATTTGTTACTGCGTTTCGTTCGGTGAGCGTGAGAGTCGGAAGCCCAACTTTCTGAGGGTGTTTGCATGTGTTGGGTTTTAGTGATGCCTTTAGTATCACCGAAGGCACGCATTCACACTCCCTTCACTTTCTATGCAGTAGGCAGCGGCCTTGCAACGGTTCATGAGCGCCAGCAACACTTACCTTCAGGTGTGCTGTTTGCTCGATTGCCATCCTTTGCAATAAAAAAAAAGATATATTCTGCACGTATTCCTAGGCCTCAAGCCATTCATAGGTCTCGAGGTGTAAAGGCGGCCTTGTAATAATGCGGCCACACGATAGGCAGTTTTCTGTCGACAACTATAAATGTTCTAATGTGGTAATGGAGTACGAATACAATTCACCAACCCCAATCTTGGCCGTGGGTGTCGTAAAAGGCTACTAAGAGATATTTTGTGCATATAATAAATAAGAAAGCGAAGGAAAACGTAAAATAAAACCACCATATGCCAACCCGCCTGACCAGCGTGTCAATGTCGGACTTGAGGACATCTTAGTCTGCCCATGACCATTAACTCTGTAAAGTGTACGAAGCGTCGGACAATCAAAAATCAAATACAAATTCGATGAAATCCGTAAAAATAATTTTATTTATAATATGTTGTTTTTAACTTTTAGGAATTTGAAACTTCCATATAAATAATTGTGATAGTTTAACTATAATGAACAAATGGAGGTAGTGCTACCATCGTATGCATATCCCCGAGGCAACAAACCCTCGTCACCAACTTTTAATTGAAAATGACGGTAAACAATTTGCCTAAGGTGGTATATAATTAGACTATGGAACAATACATACAGAATCTGATTTGAACGCAATATAAAATACTAGCCGACCCGGCGAACTTCGTACTGCCATAATTTTTTTCATAAATATATTTTCTAAATTGCCGAAAATATAGTCTGTCTATAGCTGTCATTTACGTTTTGTTGTTACATGATAGATGCGTTTTTATTTTACCACGTTTTATAGTGACTTGTATTCTCTTTGACGTTTTATTTCAAGTCCCACGGGAACGCGGTCGAACGGGATAAAAAGTATCCTATGTTCGTCTCCTGGTTCTAAGCTACCTCCCCGCCAATTTTCAGGTAAATCGGTACAGCCGTTCTTGAGTTATAAATAGTGTAACTAACATGATCTTCCTATATATATATATATATACTAGCAATCCGCCCTCGCTTCGCTTCGGTTATAGGTTATAGTCGTTTTACCCGCGTAGTTCCCGTTCCCGTGGGAATACCGGGATAAAATATAGCCTAGTTTACGCCCTAATATTATAGCTTTCCATTGGTGAAAGAATTTTTGAAATCGGTCCAGTCGTTTTGAAGATTACCCGGAACAAACAGACAGACAGACAGACAAAAATTTTTTAATTGCTATTTTAAGGCATAGGTGTCGTGCAAATAACCGTGTGAGCATGAAAAAAGCCTATTATTTTGACATTACAAACCGACACTCCAATTTTATTTATTGGTATAGATATATAAATAAGATTTATAAAATGTTACTACAAGCCATACTCGCGTTTGAAAATTAAAAATGTAACTAATTAAATATGACTGACTGACCCAAAAGAGATTGTTCTGTTTAAATCTAAAAAGATAGTAAAAGGAATTCTCCTTGATATCGATTGCACTGCTACCTACCGGGTTCAATTGTGACTCTAAACCATTCTTAAATCCCCATGAACACACACAAAAAATTTCGTCATCATCGGTCCAGCCGTTTAGGAAGAGTTCAGTGACATACACACGTACATAAGAAATTTATATATAAAGACTAGTTGACCCATCAGACGTTGTCATGTTCAAATAAGCGCCATCTACCGGGTTCAATTGTGAATCTAAAGCATTCTTGAATCCCTTTGATATGCACAAAAATTTCATCAACATCGGATCAGCCGTTTAGTAGAAGTTCAATGACATACACACGTACACAAGAAATTTATATATGAAGATATAAAGATTTTAATTTTTTTGAAAAAGACGACGCCCTACACTAAGAAAATAATCCTTGTGTTGCGCGGTACCTTACAAACATATAATTAACAGGCACAAATTATATCAAGAATCAAAACAACAATTTGGGTTACACAAAGTGTTGTCCTACATCGAATTCAAACCTGCGACACTGGCACGCTAAGTCAATATCTTGACTGTTACGCTATGTATGCAGCTATGTATAAATTACTAACTTAACCTTACTGTATATTTCAGTACCGTTGTCACTACAGCTAGGGTTGCAAATATCGATATCAAGAACATCGATGTTTCAGAACCAGTATCGATGTATAAAAAACATCGCTGTATCGAAACATTGATTTTTTTAATGATCTATGGCCCTAATTCGTGTAAATAATCCTTTATATTAAAAATAAACTTTAATTCAATAACAAGCTATATTTATTATCTATAACAATATTATCTATTAAATAGGTAAGCCTTTAGAGAAGGAAGGTGTAGAGTTGCAGTAATAAAATTGAATTTAATTGCTATTTTTTTATAAGTAAAGTTATTACAAACTTGTATTAACTGAAGAAAGTTATTTAGAAACAGATTTTAAAAATAACAGTTTTGACGAAAACCTGCATGTGTACGTAAGTCATTGATTCTGGTAACTAAACTGTTTTTTTTTTTTTTATTTAATTACCAAACAAAACACATAAAAGAATTTGAATATAGTGTCACTTAAACCTCTCGGCTTTCCATGTGACACTTTACAATCCATTCCCGGTAACAAACATGATAGATATACATATATGCACACGCATACACACCTATATACACATAGATGTATACACACGCATACATGCCACATATTCTTCTACATTATACAACCATGAGTATTTGGGTAAGAAAAAGAAAGTCATAATTAAAAACTAATCAATACACATCAAGTATCTTCCCCACTATAAGGTCGATAAGAAATGTTCTTTTAAAACATATCTAACATTGTTTATAGTAATCTTTTTGCGAACGGAGGTAGGTAAAGAATTTATTAATCTTGGTATTAGGTATGCGCTCGTCCGTTCGCCGTAATAATTACTGTCTGTAGTAGTAACTAACATCTAACATATAACTCGTCGTGTATATATAGCATGATTTAATTTTTGTTGTACTTGGATATTAAAAAATTGCTCTTTCAAGAGGCTATACTTGACTTTTTTATGTACTGGTAGTGTTTTGCAAAATTTAAAAAGTATATTGTCGTCTGAGCTTTTAGATCGGACTCTGTATGGAACTGTTATGTTTAATAACCTGCGTTGGATTTTATAAATTTTATCTAAGTATGTTTTAAATGTGCGTCCGTAACTCGACAATCCATATGATAGGAGGAGAAGGAGTGGTAGGACCACACTGTCGACAGTTATCTGTCTACAGCCGCGGGCCGGTCCGTCCGGGGCAGTACCACGCTCTCGCAGAAAATCGACGTCTGAGTCGTAGCAATTTGTTACTGCGCTTCGTTCGGTGAGCGAGAGAGCCGGAAGCCCAACTTTCTGAGGGTGTTTGCGTGTGGAGGGTTTGATGGTGCCTTTAGTATCACCGAGCCTCAATGCACGCATTCACACTCCCTTCACTTTCTTCGCAGTAGGCAGCAGCCTTGTAAAGGTCCATGAGCGGCAGCAACACTTACCATCAGGTGTACTGTTTGCTCGTTTGCCACTGCTTGCAATATAAAAAAAAAAAAAAATACGATCGAGTCAAAGAGCGCGTTATACAACAGTAATTTGGTTGAAAAGAAAATACGGTTTTTTATTATATAAAATTTAGCCACTATCGCCTGTAAATTGTCACAAATTTGATCAATATGAGGACCCCAGCTGAATTTTTCATCTATGTGTAATCCTAAGTATGTGTGAGTTATAACTTGGTCTATCGTTGGGCATTTGGATTCACAGACAGTCGAAATATTGTGAAGACAGGTGTGCGTATGGGCTACTATTATAGGTTCATAGTCACACTTCAGATAGGGTGATTTGATGTGCAGTAGTTTAGTCTTTTTAATATTTAATACTAAGCCAGCATCATGACACCATAGACAAAAATTATTAAAATCTTTTTGTAATAAATGTACGATGTTCTGAAAATCTTTTCCTGTAATGAGTATACAGGTGTCATCTGCAAATTGATAGGAATTACAATTTTCAAAAATATTGGGCATATCGTTTACATAAGCCAAGAAATGTAGGGGCCCACACACGGATCCCTGAGCCGTACCATGGCTAACAGTAAATGTGTCACTTAGGCTGTCGGCGATTCGAACCTGATATTTTCTGTTTTTTAGGTAATCAGAACACCAATTGTGCACAGGGCCTCGAACGCCTGAATCATCTAATTTATTTAGAAGTTTATTATGGTCTAAGATGTCGAAAGCACGTGACAAATCAATAAATAAAGAAAGTGCATGACTTTTGGCATTGAGAGCTGAGTTTATGGTATCTGTAAAATTGGAGAGAAGTAGGGTAGTGCTTTTATTTTGCTGAAATCCGTATTGAGTGTAGATAATAATTTGAGTATTTTTTATAAAAGTTATGAATTTGATTACATATAAATCTTTCAACTATTTTATCTATTGATGACAACAGCGTAATTGGGCGGTAATTGCTTTCATCGTCTTTTTTACCTTTCTTAAAGATTGGTCTTATGCATCCTAATTTGAGATCATTTGGATACTGCCCTGTGCTAATGCTGGTATTTATTAAATGAGCAAAAGCAGATGAAATATTTGAACTAATGGCTTGAATATCTTTAACGGCAATGTTGTCCACGCCTGGAGCCTTGTTACTATTTAGGGATTGTATCAGTTTGTGAATCTTATCTGATGTCGCTTTTTGGAACCTCATTGTGACAGGTTTACTCGTGTTACTAGTAAGTAGGGGTAGACTACAGTTAGGTAAAATTGACTGCACAGCAGAGTTAAAACCACTAGCAAATTTGTTAGAAAGTTGATAAGTCGTCAAGTTTTTAGTATCAAAGGCATCAAGAATGAAGTCATCAATGGATTTATTTAGTTTACCACATATCTTATTTATTATTATCCAAAGCTTTTTTGGATTTCTATAATTTAATTTTATTTGTTTTTTTATGATACTTATTTCTATAATATTCGATCGTTTTGTGAACCTTATTGCGTAATTTATTGTATTTTAAATTCAGTATTTTATTATTTGTATCTTTTCTCCATTTATTAAAACTTTCATCTCTTAATTTACATAAATTAGCAACATTTTCGTTTAACCACGGCAAGGGTTTTCTTAGAGATTTTTTTATAGACGTTTGTTTTGATTTGCTTAGGGCGTTACTAAACGCTTATATAGGCTCTGCTAAAATACCATACATTTTAAATAGATGGCAAACAAAACATCGATGTAATTACATCGTATAAATTAACATCGATGCATCATGTTTTGCAATAGTGAACATCGATGGCAAACATCGGTGTTTTTTTACTGAAACATCGATGTTTCAAAAACACCGATGTATAGTTTCTAGTAATAGCATTAGGATTGTTTGCACGAATTAGGGCCATATATCTTTAAAACATCGATACTTTTTCTGAAACATCGATGTTCTTGGTTTCGCTATTTTCATTCCTAAACCCAGTGGTAGCAGTGGTCGGCCCAATGGCGAAAGGTAAGGATTACGGGGGTGCACGCCGCCTTTTCTCACCCAAACGAGCGGACGGTGTACGTTCAGACCATAGTCCACCTAAAAAAAAGAAGATGGTTGTTACCTCCTTACGTGGAGTGCATTTCAAAAGTGTACTAGTGAGCGCAGAGGGTGCTCAATCCAAAACTCTTTTTATAGCATAGCTGAGGGTACCTAAGTGATACACTCATAGACTTTTCCTAGGTGCTTCATCGTCATGGTCATCATTCAGCCTAACACCGTAACTGCTGGACGTAGGCCTACATCATATTCGCCACAAATTATGGTCCGACGATAAATATGTGCCGCCTGCATCAAACGACGCCCAACAACTTGTCGACGGTCCACCTAGTGCGAGAGGTCCAATACTACGTCGTCCGATACATGGTCGCCACTCCAAAACTTTTCTTACCCAGCCGTTTTCGGTTCGACGAGTGATGTGGCCTACCCATTCCCACGTGCTTATTCTTCGTGATATGTCGATTACACTCGTTCTTCTACGGATTGCCGTATTTCGGGTTCTATCTCGCAGAGAAATCTTGAGCATAGCCTGCTTCATAGTATGCTGAGCAACTTTGAGCTGGTTATAAGGCCTGCATTAAGAGACCACATTTCCGTACCGTAAATCATTACTCGTAACACACACTGGGCGTAGACCTGTTTTTTCAGACACTGGGGTATGTTGGATGAGAAGATCCTTTTAAGTCTTCCGATCGTTACCCAAACGAGTTAGATTTTTCGCCTGGCTTCTTTCTCGAAATTGGGCCTGCCTAACTGGACAGTTTGTCCAAGGTAAACATAATGATTGACAACTTCAGATATAGTATTGCCAACTAGGACCTGTACAGGAATGACATAGGCATTTAACATAACTTTCATCTTGGACTCCGTAAAAAATTTAAATAAAATCCGTAAACAAACTTTATAATATAGAAATTATTACTTTTAAAACTTTATCAAATAAATTGTCTATCAAATCCTCTGTCATTCATGTTGCCAGAGTAGAGACATTGTTTTACCAACATTCGTGGCAATATTTCAATTACAAAACTTTAATAAATAAATAAAATAAAAAAGATAATTTCTAAACAGAGCACGTTCATTTCTCAGAAGAGACCATATCTTACGATATTAATATCGCCTGGCTTTATTTTTCCATTAAATGCGATCGTGATGTTATTTATTTTCCTGTACGCATAATCTATTATTGTTTGGTGAGGTATAGGAACGGATATTAATTTGAGATTGAGGAATATAATAATGATGAGTTTAGTAAACTTGTATAACTAAATTAGAAACCATTGTATGATATTACATTTGTATGTTGGCTTAGTCAAAATTTCATCAATTCTGTCTTCAAACAAATCTTTACACTCCACCTGATTGCCACGAGTCCATTTTATATTTTATTTCGAAGAAAGTTCAGAATTTGTTTTTGTTCACGTTATGGAAATGCATTTACGCGCTATCCCCCCACCGGTGATAGATAGGGGAGTGTGTGGGACACACATAACCGACCGGAATACCCACTAAAATCATAGCGGCCCCTTCTGCGCTTTTACGAAGTGCCAGAGAGATCGTCTAATGACATTCTATCCGCGACATCCCAACGTGTCATCATTCAGGATGGTGGGAGGAGGAGCGCATACCAGCTTCTCCTCCTCCCTGGTCATCACCGGCGGAGCAAGTCAGAGGACGCAACCACCTCGACTGCCCACTCTGCGGTCTCCTTCCTTGAAGAAGATTTAGACCTAATCTTAGAAAGAAAAATTTTAGATTGTAACTAAACTAGAGTCTGAAAATGTATACATTATATACATTTTCAGACCCTATCATCCTCATAACCTTGGTATTATTTCAATTACTTGGAATTGACGCAACATACTATTTAGTACTCTTAAATGGTACATATAGCAAATAGTTTTATGACAATAGTTTTATGACCGTCTGCCAACCTGTCGTCAACCCACCTTGGGAATGTTATAGTCGAACAGACGGCATTAGATAGAGTCAGCACAATTCTATGCAAAACTCTCGGTCGTCTTTTGTGATACCCACGAGTAATGTAAGTGTAGGTGGTATTCTTTTTTTTTTTTTTTTTTTTTATTGCCAACGGTGGCAAACGAGCAAGCAGCACACCTGATGGTAAGTGAAACTGCTGCACATGGACCATTGCAATACCAGGGGCACAGCCAGGCCGCTGCCTACCGTGAAGGAAATACTCTTCTTAAACCTCGTTTAAAGAAGGACATGTCATAGCGCTCGGGAAACACAGCAGCAGGTAGTTCATTCCAGAGCTTGCACGTACGTGGGAGAAATGATCGCTGGAAACGTACAGTTGAAGACCATAACAACCATAACGTATTCAAAACCACATTACACAATACTTCTTTAGTCAATATATAGTAAACTAGCTGAGCCAACAGACGTTGTTCTGTTCAAATAAAATAAAAGGAATTCTCTTTGAAATCAACGGCAGCGTCACCTACTGGGTCTAATTGCATAAAAACCAGCTGAGATATCACTAGAAGAATGAAAAGCATCAACCTCCTGGACGACTTTGTGGTAACGGAGTAAAAATACAATTCACCACTCCTCATGGATGTTGTAAAAGATCACTAAGGGATATAATAGGCATATAATATAGATATATAAAGAAAACTCAAGATAAAACCCTATACGACTTGTTGACCAGCATGGTATAGTAAGATCAATTTATCTCCTATTGTGAAAGAGCCCAGTTGTAGGAACTATATGAGCTGAAGTGATTAATGATAATTATGAACCTGCATGAAAATTTATAAAAAAAAATAACATTAATTGTATGGTATTTTTCTCTGGATAATCTTACAACTAACACTGGTCGTCGTGGAAAATATCAAAGGGACACTGAATTACATATTTTAAATATAATTTTTTTAATTATTTTTACTCCACTAGCCATTGCTGTAGCTAAATATGGTAAACAAAGAAGTCAAACCATATTCTTTTTGTCACCATCGACATCAAATTGATGATAATTCTTTGAACGTGAATTTTATTATGATTAAAAAAAAAATTAATTACAAAGCCCCTTAACGACCCTTATCACTTTTCTCCGTATCGGTGGATGATAGACTAACAAGCCCTGATTGACAAAAAATAGAACTTAGTCTAAGATTAAAAAAGAAATAATCGGTAAATAATTTTAGGCAATTAGGGATTTTAACAGAAATATTATTATTAGGCCGCTAAATATTACTATTAGAGCGCTAATAAAGATTTAGTTAAACCTATTTCCAGGAAGCCTAAAATTTATAGGGCAAAAATATTATCTGCAGACTATAATTTATCTCTGTGTCAAATTTCATCTTCTAGAATCATTGAGTATAAAAGAAAATATTTTTTGCAAAATAAAACCGAGTTCAATGTAGATGAATTTTTCGACTTTAGTTATTTTTTCAAAAACCGCTTGTCCGATTTTGATAAAATTTATTTGGGACCATTTGGTATTGGTATATCCTTCCCAACAAAAAAATATTTTTCTACTCGGTTGGCAAGCGACAGAGTTATGCGCGAATAAACATAAAAAAATACTACCATCTGAATTGAGAACCTCCTCCTATTTTAGAAGTTGGTTAAAATATCCATCTAAGCTTCGGATTTATACTAATATTAGGTAAGACACCAGTAGTAGAATCGCTATACCTTTCTTAGGTAACAAAATATCTAACAAGCCTAGAAGAAACCCTCTAAATCCAATTCTTGGTCATTTGTAATGCGATCTATAAACAAAATAAGGATTGTTGTGAGAGGCGAGACAGGCGTTCCACAAATTTTCGATATAGACCTTAAAGAAGATTGTTTTCTCTCCAAAACATAATGGAAAATTGCCTCGGCACAATCTAAAAAGGTTTTGGTATTGGTTTGAGGAGTTGTTTATTATGTTTGAAACAAAATCCGGCATATGGCAAATCTCTTATTTAGAAGTCGAAATCTTTATAATGGAATTAAAGGTGGTGAGTGGCAAAGAATTAAAATCATTGTATCTATTACTAATAATTACAAACATTGGTATCTTTTTGGCGACGTATTTATAATTGAAATTTATCATCGTCATTATTGTAGCTTATATACGTCCCACTGTTGGGCTCAAACCTTTCAAGATAAAAAGGTGAATTATTCCGTCACCACTTGGATAATTTTTCGGAATTTTCAAATTATCTAATTTACTAGCTGACCAGATGCTGTTCTCTTTAAATTAAAAGAAAAGGAATCCTCTTTGAAATTGATCGCAGAGTCACCGCGTCAGCATTTCATTCATTACCGCGTCCAAATATTAATCTATGGGAGGTGATGATGATGATGACTTGATGAATAAGCTATAAAATGTTTCTTTTTAAGAGTTATATAGGATAGGACTATATAACGATATTTAATTGACATAACCAGCCTAAGATATTCGTTTCTGAAATGAATAAAGTTTTAAGCAACGTGAGAATCTATTTTACAATATTCAGAATATAATACCACTAGTTATTTCCAAATCAAACTTGATAATCCTCAAAATGGTTTTCTATTACGAGAAATATAACGAAAAACGAATATTAGTCATTAGATATAAATAATAAAGATTTGGTCTACATTAAAATATGATATATAATTTTGTTACACAAAGTAATATCTCTGATCGTATTAGTCTCAAACATGTGACGAAAATACTATTTCATAAGCTTGGGATAGTATTTTCAAGGATAAAAAGAAAAATTGAGTTGATTATCTGTAAAGTCGGTTTCATTTTCATCGTCATTTCGGCTCATATACATCCCACTGCTGGGCTCGAGCCTCCTCCATAATAGGAGAGAAACTGACCTTACTATACCATGCTAGTCAATATAATTCACCATTGCCTTTCTCACCCGTGGGTGTTATAAAAAACGATTAATACGCAGATTACATGTATGAAAGAAAAAGAAAACGAATTAAAACCCTGCACCAACCCGTCTAGGGTTTGCCAGTTTTCCAGCGCGGTATAGTAGGTTAATTTACCTCCAATTATGGAGGAGGTGCTAATGATGTTGATGATGAATGCTGAAATGTAATTAAAACGTAATAAAGATAACATTAAAATCTTTAGGAATAGTTTATTTCATATGAATCTTATGTTAAATCTCGGAGCTCGTTCTCGAGGGATATTGTATTCGAACTTGAAAATTTTATTCTAGAAACGTCTATCATTGCTTTTACACATATAACTTACAACAATGAAATAAGGACACATTCTGGAATCGTCACGTCGCTGGATCGAAGCCGTTACGGGTTTTATTTTCCGGAAAATTGGCGAGTCATAATAATACGCTGACTCATAAATAAGGATCGACATTGGCCCTCTTGAAGATTTCTTTTTACGCTACATTTCACGAGTTCTCTGTGATGGAGATGTTAGCACAAGAGAAAGGAAATAGCGATAAATATAATAATTTTTTGGGTAGCTTTTTTTTTAAATAATATTATTATATAATTAATAGAAAGAATATCTACGTGTTAGTAAGATTACGAATATACAAAGGGTATTGATGATTGTTGCAATCCAATAGCGCGGGTGGTGCGGTCTATGCAGGGGAGGATATGCGGTCTATGCGCGGGCGCAGCAGAGAACAGCGACAACTTCACTCGCAACAAGGCTTCGCCGTGAACGGACCAACCCGTCTTAGCTTTTAATATATTTTATTTATTAATAAAATAAAAACCAGTAAATACAGTCCACAAATTTATTTCACATCCACCAAGACTCTTTTCAATGGTCCTTCGAGCCGGATCTCAAACAGCGACCTATGGTATAATTATAATTATATTGTATCATTATTCCTTACTTGCGCGTAGAAGTAGTAAAAATGGAAACGGAATGGATCTACTCTATTAACCACTCACCGACAGGTGAGTGGACCATCGAAATCAATTCCATTACTTTCTACCCTGGGAGTTTCTCGTTCTTGCCGTAACAACGCCTCGATGCGGTACGTATTAAAATAGCTTGCGGCCTGAATTATAGTTGCAGAATGAAGGTTAAGTTGTATGTTTATTTTTTGTTATTAATTTATTCATCCATCAGCTTGTAGATCTCCCCTATTGGATATATGCCTTCTCACAAGAATGCTACTCCAAATGGTCCTGTACCACTTGCAATCAATAGTTCACGAGACTTTCAAGATGTCGTCAGTCCATATAGTGTGTGGTTAACATGGATAATATCCATACTAAAACCAAAATCTCTGGTGTAACTCCTTCATAACTTCCTCTCATCGTCTTCATATCAACCCACAGAAGTTCCACTCTTGGGCTGGGGCCTCCTCCACTGTAGGAGGGTAATTAACCTACTATCTGGTATTCTATTTAGACTTATTTGTATAGGGATTTATGTCAATTTTGTCTTCTCTTGCATAGATATTGTGTGCATATTATTTCCCATAGTTGTCTTTTATGTCACCCATGGTCAAAATAGGGAATGAATTGTAATCTTATGCCGTCCCCACACGGACAGTTTTCATAGTTTATAATTTTATTTTTATTTCAGCATTCACTGTTACAGAACTGAGATATTTTGATGTCCAACATTCACCACCCCCCCCTAAGTGGTGAATTGTTACTCCACCACTACATAAACAACTCTAGCTAGTGATAATTTTAGTTTATACTAGCAACCCGCCCTCGCTTCGCTTCAGTTATAGGTTATAGTAGTTTTACCCGCGTAGTGCCCGTTCCCGTGGGAATACCGGGATAACATATAGCCTAGTTTACGCCCTGATATTATAGCTTTCCATTGGTGAAAGAATTTTTGAAATCGGTCCAGCCGTTTTGAAGATTACCCGGAACAAACAGACAGACAGACAGACCGACAGACAGACTGACAAAAATTTTTTAATTGCTACTTTAGGCATAGGTGCCGTGCAAATAACCGTGTGAGCATGAAAAAAGCCTATTATTTTGACATTACAAACAGACACTCCAATTTTATTTATTGGTATAGATACAAAACTTTTACTTTAAACCAATCAACATATAACCTTTGGCACTAACACCGTTGGAGGCCTTTATTTTGTGTAAGACCGTCGTTAGTGGTCTATAGAGTGAGATAAAACTATTTCGCGACCGTTCTCACATCGGGTAAATTACCCTATGTGCTACTTCGTCTTGATTACAATCGAAAAAGAATGGAGCCTTTATTTAGAATCAGTTACACACACATATTTTTTGGTACGTTACAGCTAGCTAATAGATTGATGTGGTCCATTAGAAAGATATGGGCTTTAGATAATAACTTAATATTTGATAGCAGACTTAGGGCTTTCGTGGTGGTTTTCTAACGGTCTCAACGATCTTCAGCGGACGACAGTGGTAATTCAAACCGCCATTATTGTTATACATATAGTACATTTGTTTTCTTATCGGTCACCACGTTCAAAAAGTGTAACTTGAATTAATATCAAAGAAAAAACACTGCATAAATAAAAAATAAATAAATAATTATAATTGCATAAGTTGATAAAAATGCTATGCAATAGCGTTACCGCGGCAGTCCCCGAGTGCCACACGTTTTTTTTATTTTATTTAGTAATTAAGAATTTGACATTCTAGTTTTTCTACATTTTCAAGAATGTGAGCGCATTTAACGATACATACGGCTACACGCGCGATGATCCGGTTAATCGCCCTGTACAGTGCGCGTGCTTTTAAATCAGTGTCGTACGTGGATGCCTCACGATAGTGCCGGAGGCAGAGTGCTTACTAGTCGGAACTCCTTCATAGGACCAGGGGACGCTCGCTGGATATTACCGACAGGTATCAGCGTTGCTGGTAACGGGCTACCTTCCTTAGCGATTTCCCTTCAAGTCTTATTTTTCATGTATTTAATTTAATTAACTATTAATGTTAGCTTGAAAAATCTGATGTTATCTTGTAAAGTTTCAAATTATTTAGTACATGTATAACTTGCCTTGTGTGTAGATATAAATTAGACGAGAAATGTGCAGATTTTTTTTGCCTTTTTATAGTGTTTCAGATGGACTATAGAATTGGACTACAAAAACGCACATTTCAGGAAATCTAGGCATCTATAATCAAATATCAAAATCTCTTAAAAAATGAGGTTAAGGCTCTTTAAAAATTCTAATATTGACGATAAAATTTGACTTAGGTACTGTCAATTTTTTTTAATTTAACATTTTCATTTATTTATTTTGTTGAAATAATATTTCTCTAGATATTGCTTGCGCAAATAAATTATATAAAACAAACATTTTTTGGCATAATAATTGAAAATAAATTGTATGGAACAATTTAAGTTCGATGATGGACCTCTAAATATTTTTCTATCGAGTTTCCCTTTAACAGGACAATTTTTTGGATATATGCTTTGATTTAATGGACGGAAAGTGAAGAATAAGAATATGACTTTTTTGGTACAGCTTAACTTCAGTAGCTGGATCAATTGATCTAATTATCTTTTCATGCAAATAGCCTCTGACGGTTCTAAAAATTGTGGATCAAGTATCGAAAAATAAAAAGAAAAGACTTGACCTGCGCCAGTGTATACACTGCCTTAAATTTTATCTTCAGATGTAATGTTATAAGGTACTAACTTTTTAAATTATAAAACAAAAGAACTTGCTGAAATATATCTCGTTATTATCAAACTACATTTTTTTATCTTACAGCTCGTTCTCACAGTAAAAGTAAAATAGCAGCTATGAACTTGTCGGGAGTTGGAGAAAGTTTTGATATACTGCAGCTTTTAATTTTTTTTTTTCACGAAAGTATGCTCCGTGAGCATCTGTTACAGCTAGTAACAAACCTTAGGGTACTGAAGTGTACTTCAGAGTTACCAAACTGAGCACGAAGATATTTTTGCTACAGAGACTTATTGGTTTTTAATTTCATTTCGAATAAGTAGTAAGTATACAATTTTATTTAACTTTTATTAAAGACGAATTTATTTCCATCATCATCATCATTTCAGCCCATATACCTCCCACTGTTGGGCTCGGGCCTCAACTATGGGAGGGAATTTGACCTGCTATACCACGTTGGTCAGACCTGTTGGTATAAGGTTTTGTTGCCGATTTTTCTTCTTTTGCATAGACGTTATATGCCTTATCCCTTAGTCGTCCTTTTCAATACTCAAGGGCAAGTCACCCCCTTGGTGGTGATTTATATTTTTACTCCATCAGCACACGGAAAAAAGCCATTAATAAAAGACCGCAATAATATTGTTAGTAGCGCTTAGTAGGGTATTTAATACACATAAAATTAACAAATAACAACCAGACCAATTTATAAAAAATGGGTTCGCAATAAAAAAAGAACATCGCCTACTCCACACTGCAGTATGACTCATACCTTACCACCAGGAAACAATATCGTCTTCCACTCGTCATCATTAGAATAGAGGTCCTGTTTTTTTTAAGGTAGGCTATGGTCTTGATAGACCTTGCCCAAACCTTCCAGGGTGAAAGAAACGCGACGTGTGACCTCATAACCAATGAAAGGCGTCAGGAACTGGGACGCGATCACCGCTTTCTTTGAGGTAGTCATCTTACGGAAGGAGGCGGTGGATCGTGGGCGGGAGGAACTCCTCTACGGCGACGACGGACTGCGGCAGGGCGGGTTCGAATACCTGCACTGTGATGTCACCCTAGCCGAGGCCGCGGGTGACTAGACTAGGGAATAGTCTGTCACCCTCAGAGATGCTAATCCTGGGAGGGGCATCGAGGAGGGACGGTACCCGAAAGGGTATCCCGCCGTACTAGCCACGGACGACAAGAAACTCGTTACTAAGAGTCGAGCCAATGGCGAACGGGAAGGAATACGGTGAATTATGGGGCCGCGCGTCGCCTATGCGTTGCCTCGGAGGTAATCTACGGCAGCTGTGTTGACCATAAGCCGAATGTGGGTGGACCCAGCGCAACGTGGCCGGATGACCCCCGGCTGCACGCGGGGGTCATGCGGTAGATGGCCCTGTACGGCGCACCGGTGTGGGCGACCCCTAAAGAAGAAAAAAAAAAGGGTGTTGATCATAGCTCTCCAAAAAAAACACATAATTTCATCTTCTATACCAATAAATAAAATTGGGGTGTCTGTTTGTAATGTCAAAATAATAGGCTTTTTTCATGCTCACACGGTTATTTGCACGACACCTATGCCTAAAATAGCAATTAAAAAATTTTTGTCTGTCTGTCTGTCTATCAGTCTGTCTGTCTGTCTGTTTGTTCCGGGTAATCTTCAAAATAGCTGGACCGATTTCAAAAATTCTTTCACCAATGGAAAGCTATAATATCAGGGCGTAAACTAGGCTATATTTTATCCCGGTATTCCCACGGGAACGGGAACTACGCGGGTAAAACGACTATAACCTATAACCGAAGCGAAGGGAGGGCGGTTTGCTAGTATTTAAATATTTCCTCACAATATTAATTTCTTATCGTTTCACCATAATATGTCTAAATCACATCAGGAGGTCACTCCCTAACTTTTCCATCACGGGCGCAATTTTTAAACTTTTCCTTATTCGTTCATTCTTTATTTTATCTATTCCCGTCACGTTTACTCCGTCACCACATAGAAAATAATATATTATAATCTAGATAGAAAACGTTCATCTAGTAAGAAAGTGATATCCCCACAGATCCCGACTAATGCACTCTACAAGAGATTTCCCGGGGCGCTCGTTTGCACACGGTATTGATCACGCATGCGCTAACATGCAAAAGTTTTACCCCAACAAAATGTTGTACTGTTGCCCTATGTTTTAGAAGTTATAATATTAAAGAAGTTACTACGCATTATTTTTGAGTTGCTGAGTAGAACAAAAGGGTAAATGTTTGTTATGTGGAAGAGTTATATGGCGTATTGTTTGATTTAAACGATTATTTACTGAGGCTTTCGTTTCGATTAAAATTTTGTTCCTTTTCATTAAAGAAGGATTTTGCTCGTCGATTTAAGTGTTTGATTCTATAGATAGCGAAGTATTCTAAGTATCGGTTGCTAATACTGTGTATCGTGGGTTATTTATATGTAACCCAAACAACACGTAAAAATGTTGTATCCTTCAATTTGGATTATTATAAAGTTTGCCTCGATAATGTGTTTCTTAATGCATAGTGCTGTCATTAAAAAAAAATTGATTGTATACAAATTTAAGAAACTAGTTTTGCTGTAAATTATTTATTTCTTTCTTCACAGTTTATAGTTTACTATGATGATAATCATATAATCCGCCATCTTGGAATGGCGACCATATTGAATTTAGTGCGATGTTATTACCTAATTTTATTATTTTCTACTGTTAATGGCCTGTCATTTGATAACCATCATAAAGTGATTTAAGTGAAAATTATATCCGCCATCTTGGAACGGCGTCCAAATTGAAGTTAATATTATATTGAGCACTGCATTGTTATCAGAACTAAAGGTGTACAAAGTTTAACCTCATCGGACATCGAGAAGTGTGTCAAATTCAATGTACAGATTATAGACACACAGGCAGACACCGGGATTGGTGAAACTAAATAAAAGCTTGTAATATTAAACTTTCTGTGTGGTGATGGAGTAAGAATACAATTCACCACTCCCTATCTTGCCCGTGGATGTCGTAAAAGACGCCTATGGGACCTAATATGCATCATGGACATAACATCTGTGCAAGAGAAGGAAAACTCTAAATGAAACCATATACCAACATGTCTGACCAGCATCAGGTCAAATTCCCTCCCATCGTGGAGGAGGCCCGAGCCCAACAGTGGGACGTATGTGGGCTGCGATGATGATGATGAATATTAAACCTTATAAAAAGAAATATAAAAGAATTATATACACATACAAGCATTCACTGCCATAAACATTCCCTTTATTCTAATGTGATATGCTATGAATAGTTTGCGCAAAGTTATAGTACCTTGGGTGTGCAAAGAAGCGATAAAGGGATTATATTTCAGGTGAAAAGGGTCTTTCCTCATCTTTAATCTATTACTATTATAAAACTGAAGAGTTTGTTTGTTTGAATGCTCTTATCTCAGTTTATACCAGACCGTTATCAAAAAAAAAATGTATAAGATAGCTTATTGAGAAAATATTTAATCTATAAAACTTAACGCAACAGATAATAAATTGTAGTTAAAAACACTAAAACGCACTTCTAGATAAACTAATTTCAATAATTTTAAATTAGTGATGTAAAATAAATTCTTATGATGAAAGAAAAATATATTTTATTGTAAAAATCCCGCTTATTTCTTGGTTACCGTCTGCGCACTCCTCACTCCACTCCGTCCGGGGTGACAGAGGAGCGTAAGCATGCACACTCATAACCCAGCCGTATAGCATGCCTTCGTCGTTGGGCCGACCACCGGTGTAGAGTTGATTGACTTCAGTGGTCGGCCTGACAGAATACCCCGAGGGACTAGGTACCCTCTCGCGTCGACGTCTCCTACTGGGACACTGATCGCCATCGCGAGGCTAACCTCTCCGTGGGTGCCGGACTAAATTCGCGGTACGGTCACCCGCAGCCTCTGTTAGGGCGGCATTAGGCGCATAAATCACGCTTTGTTTGTACCTGATATGGTGCTGTTGAGACATGTAACTCGGTTAAACCACGGCGAGCGCATCGTGGTGAGGCGGTGCCATCCGCTGTTCGCCGCGTGGATCAAATGAACATTGAGCAGAGCTACATACTTCATATCACGCGCGCATTCACATATTTATTTTTTCCCTTGATACATTTAAAATACTTGCCATAGTTGTGATAATCATTGTTAGTTTTTAACAGTTTCTTTTAAATTATATTTAAACTAGCAGTGTCCGCGACTTCGTCCGCGTGGAATTGTGACTTTGGGGGGTATAGTGACTTTCAGGATTTATTTATTTATTTTAAAAATTATGTGTCCAAACGTTGAGAACGTTCAGCCGTTGATTCCGGTTGTCGATTAGACGAAGTTCGAGTTGTTTGTGAAGCCAAACGTTGTGTTCGTTCAACGCTTGTTTATCTAGCGCGGTTTCGTTCAGCGATTTCTCGTTGAGTAGCCAGCCTCTGCCTATTTTCATCCTCTGTCTCATTGCTGCGCATAAGTCGCAATCGTTTTGCAGTGGCAGACAGTCGAGAAAGTTGAGGTCTCTTTCTAGGCATTTCGTAGAGGTTACCGCCCCCTCGCCCGCCACATTATACATGCGCGCGCAATACTTAATACTTATTTGGCTACAACACTAATACTTACATTTTTAATATCGCGATATCTTTTGAATAAAATGTCCAAATTTAATAATTCAAAAAGTTATAGAAAAGTATTGAATCCGTCTTGAATATGAAATATATATATTTATTTTGATAAGGATTAATATCAAGGTACAAAATAAAGAGGTTTTAAAGCACCGGCATTTTAATTATTTAAGAAATTTAAAATAAAAGAACACTTATTGTGAGATATCTACAATAGTTAGGCATATGGTGTCGCGATATTTTTTGTAGACAATTATATGTTCTGTAAAGTCGTAATACATTATTTTGTTCTATAATCAATAGTTTTCGCAGCACACGCGATGTAAGGATTTTTTCGGGTTATTTTTTTACACATTGGGTTACATTATTGGACTTTTAGTCCGCATCCCTAATTTTTTTGAAAATATAATATAGCCTTTCTCGATAAATGGACTCTCCAACACTGAAAGAATTTTTCAAATCGGACCGGCGCACAGTGGGTCGAAAGCAAGATTTTAGGGACTTAGGGACCAACTTTGGTTTTTTATTTTTTTCTTAGTGCGGATAGATAGAGCTCGTTAACGTCAATAATAAGTGCCCTTAGAAGATTTTTCCTAAACTTGATACTTTGGGCAGAAAAAAATATTTAGATTTTTTTTGTATGGAGCTGATCAAATAAAGTTAAATTTCTGCTAAGTATCGTTAGATCCCGCTTTTAAACCTTTTGTTCCTTAAACCTTGTCTAGTCTACTATTATTTGATGCTATGAACATGTGCATAAAGTTGCAATTCTCCGAAATAATTGGATCAAAAAAATTAAAAAATATATTAATATAAAAAGCTTTATTTTTATTTCTTTAAGTTATTTTAAGTTAAATTTAATATGGATTAATAAGTGTAAGCACGTAATAATACGCATAATTACTTGACAACTAATAATAATACATTTAAAAGGTACCTAATAAGCTTTTAAAAATGTGTGAATATTTATCTAGAAATTTCTAATTGTCCGTTTAATGACTGTAATTAGTTTAACCTTTCATATTAAAAAAAAATGTGTTGTCGCGTTTAGCCATTACTGTAATTTTAATGTGGATGATTAGTTAATGAGGGTAGTAGAAAAAAATCTATTACTGGAAGTTATACTTATAATTACCATATTTATTATATATTAGCTAGTATTCGTTTATTCGTACTACTACTAACATCTCGTGATTGTGATCGTCCCTTTTACGCTATAATGGAGAGTTTAGTGAACAATTTAGATTTATTTATGATTTTAAGAGATCAACTGAAATCATTGTCGGATAGTAAAAAACTTTGCCAATTCCTACAACATAAAATCAATGTGGCAGAATAGAACAGTGCTGAACTCCAAAAATTTTGTACGCGATATTGTTCAATTATAAGTGCAAGATGGGAACGAAGCAGTCGCACATTATCACAGTTTATAAGAAAAAATGGTGATTGGTTTGAACGTGCAATAATCTGACCCGAAGGAGTGATACCTGAAGCTGTGAACACTGAACAGGAAGGGGTCGGGATTTGTGATACTGATAATGTTGAAAATTTACCACCATCTACAACAGAAGCTTCGACATCTACATTTACATCTCGAAAACCTTTCGAAGAATTGGGCTCCAGGCAAAAACGAAGACGCGTAGAAGAAATTAAAAAATCGCTTTCGTTATCCCCTGATGAAGTGAAAGCTGCTACAATTGCTAGTTTAAAAAACACCGGAAATGAGGATGTAGGAAAAATAATTAACCATTTGTTAAATCACCCAGAAGATCTGGAAAAAGTTAAGGAGTGTTTAAGTACATGTAAAGCGAAAAGTAGTACATATTCACCCGATGAAGCCCTGTCTTTATTAGTTTCACTTAAATTAAGTAGGTGGCAGTATATAAACCTAAGAGAGGCAGCAAATGAAAATGGGTCTGACTTATATCCTTCTTATTATAAAATTAAACAAGCGAAGTCAAGATTTTATCCAGGGAAAGAAGATATAATTATAACTGAAGAAGGGGCTGCTGCTAAACTGCAAGCTTTACTCAACTTGACAGTTTCAAGACTTTTAGTTGTAATTGCTTTGGATTTAAACTCGGCAACAGATTTTCTGCTTATAAGCAAATGGGGCTTTGATGGAGCCTCGGGTCAAAGTAATTACAAACAAAAGAGTGAAACAGAGTTTGATGATTCATCTATTTTTATGGCCAGTCTAGTTCCTATTAGACTTCAACACTGTGATGGAACAATTGTCTAGGAAAACGAACGATCTTCATCGACTTTCTATTGCCGTCCGATTATGTTTAAATTTACCAAAGAAACGCAGTCAACAGTGGCAAATATAAAAGCTGGCATAGCATCAATTGCTCATGACAATGATAGACGGCAAAATAACCTCGTATTTGTCAGACACATCCTCAGCTGTCTGTGATATTTGCAAAACAAAACTGACAGAGATGAACAATCTGGAATCACTTGCTCATAGAGAAAGGAACGACGAAATGTTCCAGTACGGAATTTCATCTATACATGCCTGGATAAGATGCATGGAATGCTTGCTTCACATCTGTAAATATTTCTTACTTCATAGTTTATTACCTTGTTAATTTATGCATCCTGCGACATTATTTTTCTAAGTGACATTTTTTTTTAATTGCAGCTTATCGTTTGGAGTTTAAAAAATGGAGTTGCAGGGAGGATGACAAAGAAAAAATGGCGCTTAGAAAGAGCGCTATACAGCAAGCATTTAAAAAGGACTGCGGGTTACTTATTGATATAGTTAAGCAAGGAGTAGGCACAACCAATGATGGCAATACTGCCAGAAAATTTTTTAGAGATGCAGAAACAACAGCCCGTATAACAGGAATTAGTAAAGATTTAATTGAAAGGTTTCACGTGATTCTTCAGACTGTTGGATCTGGAGAGAACGTAGACCTAAGTAAGTTTTCTGATTTTTGTAAAGATACTGCAAAATTGTATGTACAGTTATATCCCTGGTATTATATGCCTTCCAGTGTACATAAATTGTTAGTACATGGGACGGATATAATTAAGGAGTTTGGTGCCATTCCTATAGGTAAACTGTCGGAAGAGGCAGCGGTAGCTCGCAATAAAGATTTCCGGAAATATAGAGAGAGCCATTCTAGAAAGGTAAGTAGAACGGCGACAAATGAGGATATTTTAAACAATCTTCTTTTGTCGTCTGATCCAAAGATCACAAGTCTAAGACCTCGAATGGTAAAACAACATAGAATGGTTTTCTCTCCAAAAGTCAAAGAGCTTCTGCTGAGTTTTCCCACAGAAGCCGATATAGATTTTATTAATGTAGATAATTTACAGGATAATAATAGCGATAGTGAATAAGGATTCTGAGTTTTTTTTATTTTAGTTTGTGTTGTACTGGTATATTGTTAGTTTTAAGTTTACTTTTGTTAGTAATAAGTTACGTTTCCCTTTATTAATTTGTTAATGATATATTTGTATTATTATTATGTACCTGTACTTACTATTCAGTATTAGATCTAATTAAAAAGAACATTTTATAATCTAATTACAGTCATTAAATGGACAATTAGACATTTATAGATAAATATTTACACATTTTTAAAAGATAATTAGGAACCTTTTGAATGTATTATTATCAGTTGTTAAGTAATTATGCGTATTATTACGTGCTTACACTTACTAATCCATATTAAATTTAACTTAAAATAACTTATGAGAATAAAAATAAAGCTTTTAATATTAATATATTTTTTCATTTTTTTGATCCAATTATTTCGGAGAATTGCAACTTTATGCACATGTTCATAGCATCAAATGATAGTAGACTAGACAAGGTTTAAGGAACAAAAGGTTTAAAAGCGGGATCTAACGATACTTAGCAGAAATTTAACTTTATCTGATCAGCTCCATACAAAAAAAATCTAAATATTTTTTTTTGCCCAAACTATCAAGTTTAGGAAAAATCTTCTAAGGACAATTATTATTGACGTTAACGAGCTCTATCCATCCGCACTAAGAAAAAAATAAAAAACCAAAGTTGGTCCCTAAGTCCCTAAAATCTCGCTTTCGACCCACTGTGCGGCGGTTCCCGAGATTAGCGCGTTCAAACAAACAAACAAACTATTCAGATTTATAATATTAGTATAGATACAGTCCATGGGTTTTATTCGGCCTAGCACCTAAAGAATCGCCCAATAGATGCTTCATCGTCATCATCTTGCTCTTATCCCAATTACTTGGGGTCGCCGCAATATGTCATCTGTTTTGACATATTGCAAAAAGTTTCGGCAATGACTTTTATGACCGGCCGCCTGCCTGACGTCAACCCTCCTTGGGAATGTAATCGTTGACCCAAATGGTACCAGATGGAGTTGGTCCGGGTCAATCTAGGGCTCTTAGTCGTCTTTTACGACACCCACGAGCAAAGCAAGGGTTGGTAGTATTCGAAGCCGCTACCACACAGCCCAATAGATGCTTGTTGACATATCGCATGCTTAATGGAATACTGACTTAACTCAAAAAAGTTAAATGTTGGAAAAACGCAAAAGAAGTTTTTGCTATGAGGGCTTCTCCCACTTGTTAACGAATAAAATTAAAACTTGCTATTAATTATTCATGAATGTTAGTATTTTTAATGTATGATTAACTATTGAACAAATCTAAGTGAAAATGAATGTCGGAAATCATTTCGATCTATTTCAAAAAAATGTTAAAAGAAGTAATTTCTAAGTAAAGTCAGTTTTTTATAAAAAGTAAAGCCAATGTTTTTAATTGCAAGTGTTCTATTAAGTTGTAAGCCTATTTCATTTTAAGATATTTATTCTTTATAATGACTAATTTAGTATTTAATCTGTACATGATTACTTCAGGAAAACAAATTTAAAGTATGAGTCCCTTTATTCACATTCACGCAGACCGTGAATAAATATAATATTGGTCTTTTTATATAATATTGGTATTTTAACGAATTAAATAAAATTTTGTAATTATAAAATTAATGAAATCACTATAAAACTTAAAACAAAAATACCTAAAACAAACATATTTAAACTTAAAGGAACTTCAATTTTTTTTTTAATTCACTGTGGTACATAATAAGTAATTAATCAGTAGATATATATCTTACGTACATTATTAAAGTATATAGTTATAAAAATCCGAATAAAAACTTGGAATCAATTTTTTGGATAATAGCTCACTCAGATCTTTCTTTTTAGTCTCACTTAGCTCTTGCTTTTGCATGTAAACATTAGTTGGTTTAATTGCATACAAAGGAAGCATTTTTTTCCTCTTATTTCTGACACACTTCTTGGTATGTGCTATCTTTGTAGGAGGTTTTAACAAAAAATGAAAAAGGTGTCTCCTTGTTAACTTTTATCACCTTTAAGTCGTTTCATAAAATAGTGCTACCGTCTTTCCTTTTATTAAAGTTAAGCCCCAATCTTCTTGAAGTTTTTTTAGGTCTATAAATGACTCGAATGTCAGTTCATGGACTGAAAATTTCTTGCCGGACTTCTTTGCGTTTTTAATTATGGCTACATATTGATGAGGGGAATATATTGGACCAGACTTTAGATTTTTTTTGATCTCCTTTTCTATGAGGCTATGAATGTTATCACCCTCGTTTTGTGTATGGCCTTTTATTAAAAATTTATGAGTTATAGATTTAATATTTAGATGCGAGACTGCATACAGGTCTTTACCTGTACTTTGATTTTGCAGCACAGCAGCAGCAGCTTACAGCACTTTTGCTACTATAAATTTATTTTTATTTTGACCGGAACAATTATCAGAATATAGAATTAAGTTACATCCATTGTCATTTGGTGACTCCGCTGATAGTTTCTCAAAAATTTTCAGCAAACAAGATCCGATTTCGTTAGCTCCGCGTTTGGCATCAGTTTCGTTCCAAAAGAAGCAGTGAACATCATCATATGAATCTTTAATTTGGCCGTCAACTTTTTTGTTTAAAGTCGTGATTGTGAAATTGTAACTATCTAACTTGGATTTGTAATAAAATGCTGAGCTATCTCCTCTAGGGCTTTGCAGAACAGCTTGCAGATCAAACACAAGAACTTTATTACTATCATCTACTTTGCAACGATCCTCATATTTTTCTTGTCGACTCAATGATTTTTCCTCTAAATGGGCATCGTACGATTCTTTGAGTAATAATTTTTGCTCAGGGGTCGAATTACTGTATTGCAAACATAAATCACATTGATCTTTTCTGGGACGAAAAAATGAAATATTATAATCTTGTGTAAATACTTTATAAAATGTAAAATATCTACCAGCTGCTTTGTTATTCTTATTTTGAGCTTCTTGGAAGTCCCTGAAAAGATGAGAAATTGTTTTTCCGCCATCAATGTATTCACGAGTGGTATATTGCCTAATATAATGCTATTCAATCCTTGGTATGGCATCTATGAATTGTTTAATATCGTTTAGTAATTGTTTATCAACCCTTATATGATTGATGTGCTGTCCTCTCAGATCTTGAGCTAGAATTCCGTATTTATCCATTTTACTTTTGACAGTACGTATAACACGATTAGAAATATCTAACGTTTTTATAAAAAACGTTTTACAAACTCGCACCGATTGTCCTTCTACAATGAAATGGAAAGCTTGATTGCAATTTCTTGGATTTTTGGCATTCGCATATTTATATTTCGGGGTTATATTAGTCATACAAGATATAATAAACGATCTTTGAGCATCTATCTGGCCAAGATTCCAATAGGCATCAAAATTTTTTTGTCTTTGTTCTGCCGTTATCTTATCGCGGCATTTGAGCCTACATTTAACATTACAGGCTAGTTGAACAGAACAAGGCTTTATGGTTTTATTTGTCGCACTAATATATGATTTGACTGTATTTCTTAAACTTTTAGCTATATTCTGTTTCCAGCTTTCTTCATTTCGGATACGTTTTCTTACCTTCTTTTTTTCTGCCTTTTCTTCTAGTTGTGTAGTATTTTCTCTGATTTCTTGATTTATTGAAGTTCCTGTTGTTACAGGTTCATTAATATTTGATTGCTCTGATTGCTTTTCTGTGGTCACCTGAACTACTTTATCTTTTGTTTTATTCTTTTCATTACTGGATTCTGTATCAGAACTATCTGTGGAAGACCCTGAAGATGATGAGGTTGATGAAGATGAAAAAGATGAAAAACTCTCTGACGATTTTGTTGATTTCGATATACTGGTATTTGCTTTTTCTTTTTAGTTGGAATGTTGTAGGTTGAATCTTGATCGCTGAAGTCGATATCGCTATTTTCAGATTTCGAATGTCTATCATCATTGTAATCATGGACGACTGTGGTATTATGGAGGTGATTTCCATTGTTGGCAGAAACCGATTCTGAAATCTCAAAGTATTTCTGTACGTTTGAGTAACGCTGATTTTCGGGCTTGTTTGTTATATCAGCTAACATCCACAAGAATTTTTTTTTACTAATAATACAGAAATAAAAAATACACAAATCTATTTTTTGAAGTTAAGTAACTTCAAAAAATAGTATTAAATAACTAAAATTGTTACCGTCACTTCAGTTGATGGCACTGATTCATGTCTCTTGTCATATGTTACGTGTTGCGGCGCCAGGTTTTGAACCTGAGTAAGCTCCATTATCTTTTTCAACCTATTGGCTGACATTATTAACCTAAAACATAAATATCAATTAAAATTATGCCTCTTGCATAAAACAAAATATACATAATGTTTAGACTAACAATGACTTAATATAAAGTGATTAAAGGTAAATCAAAACATTACACATTATGTTCCATTTATTTTTTACAAACAAAGACTCAAATAATATTGCGCTCTTAAGTAATAATAACTTTTAGTACTAAACAGACTTATTGTTAAATTTACAAAAGTTTACCTTAAATGATGGTTAGGTTTTAATAGTAAACTGACTCAAGTCGTAATGAGCCCCGAAAAAATATAATAACGTTCAATAATAGACAGTCTTAAAATTGAATGTTACATCTAATACATTAGTAAAATAAGTATTAAACTGAACTAAAATTTAATCAGTCCACATAAGATTATGAAATGGGATGAAACTTACCTTTGAATTTAGTCGTAAACACACTAAATAATGATTGGGTCTTTGTTCAATAAAATAATAATAGTGTTACTGGACAAGTGCCGGACACGAACTGACATGAGTCCCTGTTAGATGAAAGGAAGATAAGAAATCTCACAAAAGTGAAAGAGACGGATATATCGCGGTGGCGCTAAAAATGCGTAATTTCAACGTAATTCGAATAGTAGATGATAGATGGGGCTATCAGAAGCCTGTATCTGTACGTAACTCAATTTTGACCTATCTACTAATAGGTCACTTTTCCATTAAGCATGCGATATATTGGTAGAATTATTTTAAAAGTATCTTAAAAAACAGCTACGATTTTTTTATATTATAATATACTTTTGTGTTATTTCTTAATTTAAATTTATTGACAAATTATTTTCTTCTTAGTTATTTTTTTTTTTAATATTATTCTTTTTTCGCCTGTTAGTTCAATTTGCCATTCATCATAATCTTCATTATTCAGCTTTTCACCGTCCATTGCTGGATATTGGCTTTCATCATATTTCACCTCAAAATGCGGTCATGTGCCGCCTGCATCAACGACGTCCAGCAACTTTCAACTAGTAGTCGGTGCACCCCGAAAAGGTCGTCAGGCGGATCGAGGCGCTGGGGTTGAGGGTGGTCCTGGACAATACGGAGGCCCTCTTGTTCCATGGGCCCCGTATGGACCCTCCCATCGGCGTCTCGATCACCGTCAATTCGGTTGGGATCAGCATCCAGGCCCATATGAGATACTTGGGCCTGGTGCTCGACGGGCGATGGTGGTTTCGGGAGCATTTCCGCAGGCTCATCCCGCGGCTCGTCGGCGTGGCGTCCGCCCTACAATGGCTGATGCCGAATGTGGGCGGACCGAGCGCGGTATGTCGACAGCTGTACGCGGGGGTCATCCGATCGATGGCCCTGTACGGCGCACCGGTGTGGGCAGGATCCATGACTGCCTGACTTAGGGCCCTTCTATGGCATCCACAGAAGGTCATGGCGGTCAGGATCATCCGCGGGTACCACACGGTGGCGACGGAGGCGGCGTGCCTATTGGCCATGACTCCCCCGTGGGACCTGGAGGCGGAAATGCTCGCCGAGTTGTATCGGCGGGTGTCGGGGGTGCGCGGGGAGGGCGGTGTTGTTTCCTTGAGGGAGCTCACCACCTGGCGCGTCGACGCCCGCCGAGACGTCATCGCCCGTTGGGCAGACCGGCTGGAGAGGCCTCAGTACGGTGTCTGGACTGTGGAGGCCTTCCGGCCGGTGTTAATGCAGTGGTTGGAACGGCGGCACGGTGTGCTCTCCTTCCGACTCGTACAGGTCTTGACGGGGCATGGATGCTTTGGCAAGTACCTGTACAGGGTCGCTAGGAGGGAGAGAACTCCGTCCTGCTACCACTGTGATTGCGACGAGGACACGGCGCAGCATACGCTGGAGGTCTGTGCCGCTTGGGCAGAGCCGCGTCGTGAACTCGTCGCAATCATCGGTGCCGACCTGACGCTGCCGACCATCGCTAGGGAGATGCTCGGCAGCATCAGGAATTGGGACGCGGTCGCAGCCTTCTGCGAGGCAGTTATCTCGCAGAAGGAGGCGGCGGGTCGCGAGCGCGAGGAGCACAGCCTCGATGATGTGACCCGCTGCCGGCGACTGGGGCGACGCAGGCGCGACTACCTGCGTGCCATGCCGTCCTAGCCGAGACCGCGGGTGACGTGACCAAGGATTTGTTCGTCACCCGCCGAGAGGCCGACCGCATGAGGTAAGACCGACGTCCTCCCCGAGGGGGGGACGTCGGTCGATGGGAGGGTACCCCGGGTAGGGGATATTCCGTCGGGCCGACCACTGATGACAAGTAACCCTGCTCCAGTGGTCGGCCCAAAGACGAAGGCGACGTGGTGTTCGGGTGGGTTGCGGGTGTTGCGTGCTTAAGCCCCTCTGTCGCCCCGGACGGAGTGGTGCGGAGACGCGCCGACCGTAGACCACCCCAAAAAAAGAAAAAAAAGTAGTCGGTGCACTTGGTTGGCGGTATGCACTGCGTATTCTTATATGTGGTTGCCACTCGAAAAACTTTCGTCGCCAACCCAACGTACAACCAACCCCTAGTTGTGGTTTCGTCGAGTGATGTGGCCTGTCCATTGTCAGTTCAGGGTGCTAATTATTCGTACTATATCGGTTGCACCCGTTCGTCTAGAGATTTCAGTATTTCGGATTCTATCTCGCAGAGGAATTCCGAGAATTGTCCGCTACATAGCACGCTGAGCGTTTTTGAGCTTAGCATTTAAGGACTACGTTTCCTTACGTAAGTCTTCATTGGTGTGACTATTTTTTTTAGCCCTAAGGAGATAATCCTTGTATTGCGGGGGACTTTTATCGTCATCATCATCGCAGCCCACATATGTCCCACTATTAGGCTCGGGCCTCCTCCACAATGGGAGGGAATTTGACCTACTATACCATGCTGGTCAGACATGTTGGTATAGGGTTTATTTCGAGTTTTCCTTCTTATGCACAAATGTTATGTGCATATAATATCCCATAGTCGTCTTTTACGACATCCACGGGCAAGATAGGGAGTGGTGAATTGTATTCTTACTCCGTCACCACACGGAAAGGGGGACTTTCATCATCATCATCATCATCATCATTTCAGCCTATCGCCGTCCACTGCTGGACGTAGGCCTCCCTCATGTTGCGCCACAATGAGCGGTCCTGTGCCGCCTGCATCCAACGATGCCCAGCCACCTTCACTAGGTCATCGGTCCTACTAGTGGAGGGGCGTCCTACACTGCGTCGTCCGATACGTGGTCGCCACTCGAGAACCTTTCTTCCCCAGCGGTTGTCGGTTCGATGTGGTCTGCCCATTGCCACTTCAGCGTGCTAATTCTTCGTGCTATGTCGGTTACAGCCGTTCTTCTGCGGATTTCCGTATTCCGGATTCTATGTCGCAGAGAAATCCCGAGCATAGCCCGCTCCATAGCACGCTGAGCGACTTTGAGCCTTGATATGAGGCCTACATTTAGGGACCATTTAGGGTTTCCGTGCCGTAAGTCATCGCTGGTAACACACACTGGTCAAGGACCTGTGTTTTCAGACACTGAGGTATGTTGGACGAGAAGATCCTCTTAAGTTTCCCGAACGCTGCCCAACCGAGTTGGATTCGTCGGCTGATCTCTTTCTCGAAATTGGATCTACTTAACTGGACTGTTTGTCCTAGGTAAACATAGTGATCGACAACTTCAAGGATCGCATTGCCAACTAGGACCGGTACAGGAATGACATGGGTATTTGACATGACTTTCGTCTTGTCCATGTTCATTCGTAAACCCACTAGTTGGGATACCCTGCTGAGATCATTGAGCATTGTGCCAAGGTCTTCCATGGATTCTGCCATAACGACTATATTGTCCGCAAATCGATGGTGAGTGATGTATTCGCCGTTAATGTTGATGCCGAGTCCAGTCCAGTCTAAGAGCTTGAAGACATCTTCCAGTGCAGTGGTGAACAGTTTCGGAGAGATAACATCTCCCTGTCTCACGCCTTTCTGCAACTGGATCGGTTTCGTACTCTTATCCCGGATACGGACTGACATTGTAGCGTTCCTATACAAACACTTCAGCACTTCGATATAGCGATAGTCGATTTGGCACCGCTGAAGGGACTGCAGCACCGCCCAAGTTTCGACTGAATCAAAAGCTTTCTCATAGTCCACAAACGCTAAGCACAGGGGCCGATTATACTCTTCGGTCTTTTGTATAATCTGCTGAAGCGTGAGAATATGGTCTATGGTGCTATAGCCTTTTCGGAAGCCGGCTTGTTCGGGCGGCTGGAAGTCATCGAGCTTGCACGAGAGTCGATTGGTTATGACCCTCGAGAACAACTTATAAACATGGCTCAGGAGTGAGATGGGTCTGTAGTTCTTTAGAAGAGCTTTGTCACCCTTCTTGAAGAACAGCACCACCACACTCCTGGTCCACGACTCTGGAACGTCGCCCCCGAGGATAACGGAATTAAATAGCTTTTGAAGGGCTATTAAGATTGGCTAGCCGCCCGTCTTCAGAAGCTCTGCCGTAATTCCATCATCTCCCGGTGCCTTACCGTTACGTAGTTGTTTGAGAGCCATTTTGATCTCATACAAGCTGATGTCTGGGATTTCCTCGGTATAGTGCCGAGTTAGCTTGGATCTGGGATCTTGGACCAAGCCGACAACAGGATTTTGGGATGATTTGTATAACTGTCCATAGAACCTTTCGACCTCTCCCAAGATCTCACTTTGGGATGAAATGACAGTGCCATCGTCGGTCTTCAGCTTAGTCATTTGGCTTTGCCCAATAGACAGATCTTGTGCGAACACTTTTGAGCCACGATTCCGCTCTATCGCTTCTTTAATACGGAGCGTATTAAATCGGCGAATATCGCGACGCACAGACCTGGAGATCTGCCTATTTAGCTGCCTATGTTTGGACCAATCGGCTGAAGACTGCACCGTCATTTCTTTTCTCCGCCCCATGAGCTCGAGAGTCTGGTCAGAAAGTTTTTTAGGTCTATTAACGCGGTGAGCCTTGAAAAATTTCGACCCAACCGCGTGGACATTTTCCACGAACCTGTTGTTCATATCGTTCGGAGATTCGCATTCGTCCAGACATTGGAAGCGATTGTGTAGTTCGAGTTGAAAGCCTTCGAGGTTCTGGTATTAAACAGATGTAGGTCGGAGTGTAGACTGAAGTCTACACTCCGACCGCGTGACCGCTCGACTTTTGTGTGGATATTCAATGTGGCTCGTACCATCCGGTGATCGCTCCCAGTTTTAATCCTGCTGATCACTGAGACATCATTGAATGTCTGTCGTTTGTCTGACAAGATGAAGTCTATCTCGTTTTTTGTTGAACCATCGGGGCTAATCCAGGTCCATTTCCTTTGTGGCTGCTTCCTGAAGAAGGAATTCATCATAAAGAAGCTTTCCTTCTCCAGAAAATCAGCCAGTTTCTGGCCCCTCTCAACTCATCATCACTCCCTTTGCCTATTTTCACGTTAAAGTCTCCCATGACTACCGTGAAGTGGGTTTTGGACGTGTGTATGGCTTTCGAGATGTCCTCGTAAAATGCCTCCACCTCGTCGTCAGAGTATGTCAAGGTGGGTGCGTATACCTGTATAACCTTCAGCGAATACCTCTTGGTAATTCTGAGTATAAGGTACGCTACCCTTGTCGACACACTCTCGATCCTCTCCACGTTGTCTACGAGAGACCCACGAACGATAAACCCTATACCACCTTGGGACGGGTGATCGCCCTCCCGGTAGAAGAGCAAGTTTCCAGACTGGAGGATTATCGTGCCCCCGCCCTCTCTTCGCACTTCTGATAATCCTACAATGTCCCAGCGGATTTTACTCAATTCCTCTTCCAGCTCGATGACCCTCTCGTCAGTCCTGAGTGTCCGAATGTTGTGTGTTACCAGGGCCAAGGGTCGTTTTTGTTGGTAGCCGGATCGCTGCCGGAGATTCCTCGCACCCCCCCGCTCCACCACTACTGGGCCCGCCACCAAAATGAGCCCGTAGAGTACCGGAGCCGCCGTGACTGGGGGCCATTTTATTATTGTACGCCATTTTTAAAAAAGGGGATATTGCCGTAATCGCCACGCTTGGCAGGCGGGTTGGCGATCGCAGTATAGGTGTTTTACGTTTCCCAGGAGAGAGCTGCTGCCCTGCTCTCCTGGTGAACCCACAGCCGATTTTTACGACTCCCACGGGCAAGTAAGGGGTGGCGACATATGTATTCTCAGCCCGTCGCCACACGGGGACTTTACGAATATTTAATTAACGGACACAAATTACATTCAGACTCAGAACAACAATTTGTGGATCGGACAACACTTTGTCCCGCGTGGGATTCGAACCCCCGACACTGGCGCTGTAGGTCGCTATCTTAACCACTACGCCATCTGTGCAGACTATATAGTGAGTCTTGAAAAATGTCGATCAAATCGCGAGGAAAATTGCCATGTAGCTGTTGTATATATCGTTCAGAGCTTCACAGTCGTCTAGGCATTGAAAGTGATTGTGTAGCTTGAGCTTTTCGGGCGCGGGTATTAGACAGATGTGGGTCGGATGATAGAGATTATCAATCGTAACTACTCGAATTACACGTGGATATTCAATGAGTCTCATGCCATGCGGTGATTGGATCTAGTTTTAATCCTGCTAATCAATAAAAGAATTGTAAACGATGGGGCTTTATTTATACTTTACAAAGCCTGAACAAGAATAAATATCAATTATCTGACAACAAAAAGTCTATGTAGTTTTGTACTAAATTATTGAAGCTTATCCAGGTTCTTTTCTTTGTAGACTTACTTTTTGAAGACGGCATTCATCAAATGGAGGCTTTCCTTTTCTAGGAAATCAGCCAGTTTCGGTTTCGTTGTCTATATCCATTTTGCCCATCCTCAACTCATAGTATATTACTTTGCCCAATTTTGGATCAAAGTGTCCCATAACAACTATACCAACATGTCTGATCAGCATGGTATGGTAGGTCAAATTCCCTCCCATTATGGAGAAGGCCGGAGACCAACAATGGAACGAATGTGGGTTACGATGATGATGATGATAACCACTATAAAGTAGGTTGGATGCCTGTATGGATTTTGAAATTTCCTCATATAATGTCTCTATTTTATCGTCGGAGTATGCCAAGGTCGGTGCGTAAATCTGTTTGACCTGCAACGAATACTTCAACGATTTCTGAGTAGAAGGTACACTTTCCTTGTTGATACAATCTTAATTCTCTTCATGTTGTCTACGAGATCTTGTGAACGATAAACCCCATACCATCTTGGGACGGGTGATCGCCTTCCCGGTAGAAAAACAAATTTCTAAACCTGAGCATAATGTTGTCGCTCTCTTCGTACTTCTGATTATCATTATTATATAATTCCATCGTATTTTGCTCAACAAATGTAACAGTGTTGAATCAATGTTAATGGCTTAAGTCCTAATCATTTTGTCAAAATAACTGTCGCAATTACAAGCTCTTATTAAATTATCATTGAATATACACGATAGTAATAAAAAAAATCATGCACAAACAATGAATTAGTAAGTAATCTATACTAGCTAAGCTTTAGGAACAGCTAATTGGCTTGGTTTAGGCTGGAAATTAACGGCTGTGGAGCGCTCGCATTCCTAGCCGTTGTTTTCCAGTTAAGCCCAATCCCATTTTGCTTTTATTTTTTGAATACTTTTCATTTAATTTTTTGTGTTTTTTTATTGTTTAAACAAATATATTTTCTTTCTTTCTTCTTTCTAATATAAAAAAAATGTACACAATATTAAAGCACTCATATTTTTGAATAACGGTTACTTCTTTTAAACGGCTTTCATATCGGAAATTAAACTGATATTACATCCGATCTTGACAACAAAAGTATTATTTTGTTATTTGCCCTCATTATTTCTGTTTAGTATAATATTATAGAAACAAAAAACATTTTTTGAGTCTGTTTTGTATGTTTTTATTCAAACTAAATATTTCACGTCTTTCATAATACACTCACAATGAGGAAATGGAATAATTTGCTAGCGGCGATATTTTTGGTCTGATGAGAATGTCATCCACATTCTTATCTGTCAACATATTTATTATATGAGTAAATAGTTTCTTTTTGTGTGTCCATATAATGACTGTTATGAGAATTTGGAATAAAGTTGGAATACTTTTGTTTTAACTTTGGAACGCTTTAATTACAAGTACTATCCATTTGTCTATTAAAATATCAACTACTGAGACATAAGATGTATTAGAATGAAAGCAGCAACGTAAAAAAAATATTATGTGAGTTTCAATGAAAATAGTATTGTAAACTGATGCGGAAGCAGAAATGTCAATACATTTTATCTATATGCAATTTTTAATAAAATTACTATTTGATAATTAGATTTTATGAAAAATAAGTTGGCCATATTTAAACGCAGTAATCTAGAGGATGGATTGTACCATTTATAATAATAAATAAATCATTGATGATGTTGGACTTCATATACAAATTTTTGTCGTATAAGGTGCTAAAACAGAATCAGAAATGGATGTTGAAATAACTGCAGAACTTCCACAGTTGCGCAAGTGGAAGTATAAAACCTATGGCAATTGTAGCAGCACTACCGTGTGAAATTGTTGACATGTGAGCTCATCATCCATCAGCCTACAAACGTCCACTGCTTGGCATAGGTCTCCCCATGAGAATGTCACTGGGAATGGTCCTGCGCTACTTGCATCCAACGCTTCCCTGAGACTTTGAAAATGTCGTAACCACACCTAGCAGGGGGTCGTCCTACACTGTGTCATCAGATTCGTTGTTGCCACTCAAGAACCTTTTTTCCTCAACTGTCATCGATTTGACGAGCGATGTGGTCTGTCCATTGCTATTTTAAAGTTCTAATTCTGCGGGCTATGTCGGTTAAAGCCGTTCTTCTACGGGTTTCTGCATTCTGTATTTTGTCACGCTCATCATAACCCACCTAAAACAAAAGCGCCTGTAGTTGACTGGCCTGTTTTAGATTTCTGAATAGAATTTCTTTACAAATTCCTGAATTAAAAATCATAAAAGATATTATCATCACAAGAAATTAAGACGCCACACAATTTGTAATGTCGATAACTATTTGAAACGTCCACTCACATATATGTTCAACTAAAATTTTCAAGACTTACGAGTTGATGAAAATGTCGACATCGTAATTTTCCAAGCGACTGATTTATTCCCCTTTGAAACGCAATCCTCTTCGAACTCGAATGAACTAAAACAAACAAGGATCATTGACTTGTTTCTGCTCCAATAATGTAGCTCGCGTAATTCGGTACATCGAGTTTGTTTATAGCTTTGATTTGGCCTCCAATCTAACTAAGAAATGTGAACGCATGCGTGCTATAATTTGCATATTTTTTCCGCAAAGTTACTCTGCGAGGAATCATTTTGAATATCAAGCGAGTGACTGATTGGTTCCATTAATTGGAACAAAAAACGTTCAACGGATAAAATTTTTTGTTATTTATTTTGTAGGATTTGCTAATCAATTTGCATTTTTTCTTTTTTTTGTGTGGCATGACCGCACTGTTGGCAGTCTTTTGTCTACAGCCGCAGGCCGGTACGTGCAGCGTAACACTATAATCACGCAGAAAACGACGTCTCAGTTGTAGCAATTTCGTGCTGCTCTTCAGTGGGTAAGCGTGAGAGCCGGCAGCCCTTCATTCTGAGGATGTTTGCGTGTAGTGAGTTTTGATTATAACTATGATATAACTTTAGTATCACCGCATTGCATGCATTCACGCTCCTTTAATTTCTTTCACTAATTAGGTAGCGGCTTTGCAAAGATCCGTGAGTGATCAGTTGCGCTGTTTGCTCGTTTATCAATAATAGCAATAAACAAAATCTTTAATATATTTTGTTTTGGACATATCTTTTGTAAATCATTTAAAATTCCATAGCTAATAAATGTATTTAAAATCAGCGCAGCAAAAAAAGCACTTGTCACCTTCTTACGACTTAACAATCTACCATACATCTCAAAATAGTAGGGAATACGTTATAAGGTTAAGGTTTGCCACATAAACAAGGAAAATTTTGTATTATATTTGGTTTCAAGAGCTGAATCTTACAGTTTGCCGCAGGACTATGATATTTCACGGGGTGCCCGTATACTGGAGGCGGCTGGTGGCAGACTATTAGGAGGAGTGCAGCCTTCTCTATACAAGACGAGTAGGGAGCATTGTGCTGACGCCCATGTCGTGTGGTTTCCTAAGATTGGGCGTTAAGATAGCCTTTCCCTAGGTCTGGTCGTAATCGGATGCTAGAGGAGGTCGCACGCCTAGCAACTCTCGGCACAAAGGAGATAATTAGTTTACTTGGCAGGCGGGTTCATCGCAGTTGGTATTTTTTTTTTTCAGAAAATGCTTTCATCGTTTTCCTACTGCTCACTTAGGTTATTTTAACAACACCATAGAAAAGCAAGAAATGTTGATACACCATATGGAGAAGATAAAATGAAATGAAGTGAGAAGATATAAGATATTTATTTAAGAATATGATAATGCGGTGATAGATAGAATTTGGGATAAATAAAATATAATGGTAGATATGTAATGCTCATATAATAAAAGTAGAAGATATCTTTACCTTCACAGAGTATGCTCATTTTTCACTGTTGTGACACTGTCTTGAGTTTAAATTTGAGGGCGGCGCAGGCGCAAGTTTCTGCGCTTGATGCCGCCAAGCCGATGCTGCGGTTGACGTGACCGGAGATTTAAGGTTAATTGCCGTGCATCGCGGTCAATCGCGGCCGCGCATACCAATCGCTTGTGATAGTCTCGTGCGGCCGATGCGACAATAGTTCAAGTATGAAAATGTTTCTGTCGTTGGCCGCACGCGGCTATCGCGTACCTCGTAGACGGCGCCATACATTTTCATACTTTGACTATTGTCGCATCGGCCGCGCGCGATCGATCGCCTACGACTGTCGCATCGGCCACGATGCTCGGAAATTAACCTTTAGTGCATCACACGCGGAGCGGCTGACTGCGCGACGCGGACCGATATCCCCAAGAGGGGACGTCGTGAGGAGAGGGTACTCCCTCGGGGTATTCCATCGGGTCGACCACTGAAGATAAGGAACTCGGCACCGGTGGTCAGCCCAACGATAAAGGCGACGTGCTATGGGTGGGTTACGGGGCCGCGCGCCGCCTTTCTCTCGCCCCGGACGGAGCCGGGCGGTGAGTGTTCTAACCGTAGCCCACCCCCAAAAAATAAGAGTTTGAATTTTATACAGCATATAAATAAAAAAATCATATTACAATTAGACATCATCTCAGATATTGTACGTCCCAATGCTGGGCTCGAGCCTCATCCACAATAGACGAGTTGTTATCCCGCCGGGCTGGCCACGGATGACAAGACGCTCGGTATCGGTGGTCGGCCCAATGGGGAAGGTGAGCGATTACCACCATAATCGCCCCGGGTTATGGGGCCGCGCGCCGTCCTTTCGTCGCCCCGGACGGAATGGACGGCGTGTGCGCTGACCACAGTCCACCCAAAAAAAGAAAAAAAAATAGACGAGTTGATAGAGAATTTTATTTCGAGTTTTCCTTCTCTTTCGTAGATGTTATATGCATATATATCCCCTAGTCGTTTACGACATCCACAGGTAGGATAAGACGTGTTGTATTCTTACTTCGTCACCACACAATTTTTGTATTTACCATTTAATTTATTGTATCTATATAACTGTTATCAGAGTTTCAAAGAGGTTATAAACACGAAGAGCAATTAGGAACGTTAGTCGCCCGTCGCGATACACAAGCAAAGGTAATTCATTTGAACGAGATGACAAGATTCTGTTGATACGAGTAATGGGATGGTTAATGTGTTTGCACAATCACGGAAGCGATAAATTGTTAGCGCCACAAACATTATATTAGAAATCTGATATATACAATTATGAACAAACTTTTACCTACAAATATTTTTTGAACTCTCAACGCTAAAGCAGGAGTTTTATAAATATGACGTATCTGTGTGTTAGTCATCATTGTAGCTCCTAAACGAATAGACCGTTCATGATGCCGTTTTTCTTTATTTGATAGCTGACGTGATCGAAAGGGCGGTGTTTCAAGGTAGCTGTAGAGATTTTAGACGCATAATAATGGACTTTACTTTAAAACATACGCGACTTAATATTTAAAAGAAGTGGGTATAATGATATCACTGAGATACTCTGATGATGGAGTTTTAAGGCAGGGAATGAAATTTCGGATTTCTTATGAGTCCATCAAGTTTGAGCCTTGGACTTAGTTCTCATATCATCAGCATCTCTTCCGTTCACATCTCCTGATGGCGAGGATTTAATCTTTACTTTATAAGTATAGGTTTTTTGGGTTGTGACAGGGTTTACTAACTTTTTATTTATTTATTGATAACTGCAATATGCATATGTTTCGTCGTTTTTCGACTATCGTCTCAGCCCTCTTTAATAGGAGTGAAATTGACCTACTATACCATGCTGGTCAAACATTTTGGTATAGGTTTTTATTTTGAGTTTTCTGTCTCTTGCACGGATGTTATATGCATATTATATCCCTAATTCGTCTTTTGCAATATCCACGGGCAAGATGAATTGTATTTTTTTTTATTAGAGAGTTGTGAAATATATTTTTACCCCGTCACCACACGGAAAATGCATACAATATCTTTGAGAGGAAAAGGTCTGATTAAAAAAACTATACCAACCTATCTGACCAATATGGTGTCACTATGTCATTGTCCTTCCTATTGCAAAGAAAGTCCGAGTTCAGCTATGGGACATATGAGCGGAGATGATAAATGATAGCCCCTGATGATTGGACGATATGAGGTCAGACAATAACCGGTCCAAAAAAAAAAAATTCTTATCAAATGGCTTAGATTAGACATATATAAAACTGCTTAACATTAGACAAGCCTCAGTTGCCAAAACTCATAAATATATTTGTGTAAATTTTCATTAAAACGTAACTGTAAACCTCTTAGAAGTGTACGGCACTTACATGCGGTTGTTTAAATAGAATTTACTACTCTGACTGCCCATTTTCTTGTCTTAAGTCCCAAGGTACCGTTCCATCTAAATTTTGCGAGAGTTTGCGGCCTTCTGTGATAATGTTAACTGTAAAATACCATACATATATGTATATATTTACTTAGTTTTGATATTAAATTTTAGTACCTCAATCATTAATTTTGTTTCTGTGCGGTACCAGAGCACAACATCCTGCCACCACTGCGATTGCGACGAGGATATGGCGCAGCACACTTGAGGCATGTGCCGCGTGGGCTGAGCAGCGCTGTGAATTCATCGCAATCATCGGTGCCGACCTGACGCTGCCGACTATTGCTATGGAAGTGCTCGGCAGCGTCAAGAACTAAAACGCGATCGCCGCCTTCTGCGAAGCAGCTATCTCGCGGAAGGAGGTGGCGGATCGTGCGTGTGAGTAACGGTTCCACGACGACATGGTCCGCCGCTGGTGACTCGGGCGACACAAGCGCGAGTACATGCGCCTGATGGTACCCTAGCCGAGGCCGCGGGTGATCGGACCAAGGATTTTAGTCCATCACCCGCAGAGAGGCTGAACGTGCGACGGCAACTAACGTCCCGGGAAGGGACGTCGAGAGGAGACAGTACCCCGCGGGATATTACGTACGAAAGAACTTGGTACCGGTGGCCGGCCCAACGACGAAAGTGACGTGCTATGGGTGGGGTATGGGGCCGCGCGCCACCCCTCTGTCGCCCCAGCTGGAGTCAGGCGGTGAGTGCGCTCAAATAAATTATTAAATATTATCTTAAGATTAAAATCCCTATTTTGACGCAGTTGGAATACAATATCTCCTAATTTCTCTAGGAAGGCGTAAATATCGCTTGAGGGATTACCAAGAAAATAGATAGCAGTTCCTTGGCAATTTTAATACCAATTGCAATTGTTAAACGCGACGGTAATGGCAAATTATTAGAAACATTAAAAAAAATTGGATACAGTGAGTTGTGTGTTGGATACATTGAGTTGTGTTTTATGGACTAAAACTATTATTTTCCATTTTACACCACCACAGTGTAAAATTTTCCATTTTACACCACAATGTAACATATAAAAAGCCGTCTTTATAGGGCCGTATTTAACGGCAATACATGATCTCAACAAGGATGAAGTCACAGACAAAAACTAGTGTTACTCATTACGTGCTTATCCCAATTATTTGGTATCGACGCAATATGTCATCTTCTTCCATACTGTCCTATCAGACGTAATCTTTGCAGTCATTCCCAGACTATCCATGTCATGCCTCACGCAGTCCATCCACCTTTTCCTCCGTCTTCCTTTACCCCAAAAGCTTTTAACATTCATACCCAATACTTTTCTCACAACATTACTTTCATCCCGCCTCATCACATGTCCACACGATGCTAGCCGTTCACTCCTTAACTTTTCAGTCACTGTCGCAACTTTCAAACTTCTTCTAATGTGTTCATTTCTTATTTTATCCATTCTTGTCACAGCAAACATCCATCTCAACATTTGCATCTCCGCTCCATGCAGTCGTCTCTCATCCATCGCTTTTGTTACCCAACATACTGATGATCCATACTGCTGATCCATACTAAGCTAGTGTTACTGTGTAATTGTTATAAGCCATTGTAACGTCTCCTTTCTAACAAAAAATGAATGATCTTAATTGGCAATTATAGCCTAATTGAGAAACTCGTCTTTTTTGATCTCGTTAAATACTTTTTAAGACAAGCCTTCATCGCGGCCATTTTTAAATTCAACTTATTACTTTTTCATTTTCGTGTATTATTTTCAGGATTGAATATGCTGGCGTGCAACATCTACATAATCGGATTTTACTTTCAATACGTCGAGACAAATATCCACATTTTGGTAATGATATTTATGGAAATAAATATCTTAATGTCAGCTCATATACATCCAAGTGTTGGGCCGAACCTTAATAGGAGGAAAATAAGCTACTATACCACGCTGGCCAGTGTTGGTATAGGGTTTCATGTCGAGCTTTCCTTCTTTTGCCTATGTGTTAAATGCATATTTTATCCCTTAGTCCTGTTTTACGAAACCCACAGGCACGAGAGGGGGTGGTGAATAGTATTCTTACTCCGTCACCGCACGGAAATCTTAATATAAACTGTTATTTTATAGATTTTCTTTATTATTTTATAATAACGTTTATTTAATTCTCCTTATTTTTATTGTCGTTAATATTAATATTTGCGTGTTAGTAGGTATTCATTTTAGTTTTATGTATTCTTAACAAAAATATGTTCTAAATAAGTAGTAAGCATTGGCTTTGCTTAAAATCGTCACACTGTTGGCCGCTACTGAAAATCAGCGTTGTGGTGTTACTACAACATAAAGCTGAGTAGCGATCCTTTTATTCGCTTGCCGGTGAGATCAAAGCTCTTACACCTATCTATATGTAGACTAAGTTGTACAAATATGTATCGCCATGCGAGGGAGAAATAAACTATTTTTCTTTCTTTCTTTCTCTGTTCACCAATCATAAATAAAAAATATATATATTTTTTGTAAAAATGAAACCGTCTTCAATAATGTAGACAATGTAGATATTTTTTTATTATTTTTGCTGATTTTTCAAAAACCGCTTGTCCGATTTCAATAAAATTTTCATGGGACTATTTGGGAAGTATACCCTTTCCAACAAAAAAAAAAAGAATCATTAAAATCGGTTCATAAACGACGAAGTTATCCGCGAACAAACATAAAAAAGCATACACACGGTCGAATTAAGAAACCTCCTCCCTTTTTGAAGTCGGTTAAAATAGTTATCTGAAACATGACGTCACTAAAACTAGAAGCCAGCTCGTCTAAGATTTATGTAACTTTTGGTCATGTTAAAAGATTGAATATAAAATATTAACGTCATGCCTATTAGAAAGTAGCTGTATGGTGGCTCCTAGGAATAGTACAAATCCACATACACAAATGCACATACATCATTATCATCACAGCTCATATACGTCCCACTGCTGGGCTCGAGCCTCCTCCATAATATGAGAGAAATTGACCCACTATACCATGCTGGTCAGACATGTTAATATAGGGTTTTGTTTCGAGTTTTTCTCCTCTTGCATAGATATTATATTCATATCCCTTAGTCGTCTTTTACGACACTCACGGGTGGTGAATTGTATTTTTATTCCGTCTCCGCACGGATAATACTAAAACATAATAATTAAGAAAACAGGCGGTACGAAGTTCACCGGGTCAGCTAGTCTATCTATACCAATAAATACAATTGGAGTGTCTGTTTGTACTGTCAAAATAATAGCCGAGGCCGCGGGTGACGTGACCGGGAATTAGTCCGTCACCCGCCGAGAGGCCGACCGCGTGAGGAAAGACCGACGTCCTCCCCGAGGGGGGGACGTCGGTCGATGGGAGGGTACCCCAATAGGGGGTATTCCGTCGGGCCGACCACTGACGACAAGTTAACGCTGCTCCAGTGGTCGGCCCAACGACGAAGGCGACGTGGTTTTCGGGTGGGTCGCGGGAGTTGCGTGCTCAAGCCCCTCTGTCGCCCCGGACGGAGTGGTGCGGAGGCGCGCCGACCGCGGCCCACCCACAAAAAAAAAAAAAAAAAAAAAAAAAAACTGTCAAAATAATAGGCTTTTTTCATGCTCACACGGTTATTTGCACGACACCTATGCCTAAAGTAGCAATTAAAAAATTTTTGTTATATTATATACTAGCAACCCGCCCTTACTTTGCTTCGGTTATAGGTTATAGTCGTTTTACCCGCGTAGATCCCGTTCCCGTGGGAATACCGGGATAAAATATAGCCCAGTTTACGCCCTGATATTATAGCTTTCCATTGGTGAAAGAATTTTTAAAATCGGTCCAGCCGTTTTGAAGATTACCCGGAACAAACAGATAGACAGACAGACATAGACAAAATTTTTTTAATTGCTATTTTAGGCATAGGTGTCGTGCAAATAACCGTGTGAGCATAAAAAAAACCTATTATTTTGACATTACAAACAGACACTCCAATTTTATTTATTGGTATAGATTGATGGAATTAGACGCTACATGGCGGATATCCGTTATTATTTTAAAATGTAAGGAAGGAAGGGATACCATTTTATGCGGCACATACATCCGATCGGTGCTAATTTAATGCCAAACCGTCCTGTACCTCATTTAGAGACGGGACATGTGTCGAATAAATATTCGTAGTTCTAAGGAAAATTGCAAGTTGAAGTTATGGAGGATGCCCATTAGGGATGTGAAAAATAATCAATTTTTATATTAAACGATAATTTTTTTGTAATAATCGATTTTGGAAATCGATTATCTAAATAAAAAGTCAATTTTTTTAATATTAAAATTAATCGATTATTTTTGCTTTTTTGTTCAAATTTAAAGTTTTTTATTATATAGAAAATAAATATCACTGTCAGATTCAGGCACCAGTGATAGAGAAGATTAGGAGCGCGAGGTTGTCTTGGTATGGATATGTGATGAGGAGGGACGAAAGGCATGTGACGAGGCGGATTATCGATATGAATGTGGATGGACGTAAGAAGCGTGGGAGACCCAAAAAGAGATGGATGGACTGTGTGAATGAGGATATGCGTATGAAAAGGGTGAGTGTAGATATGACGGCCGATAGGAGGTTATGGAAGGTAAGTAAATGTTGTGCCGACCCCACTTAGCGTGGGATAAGGGCAAGCAAATGATGATGATGATGTCAGATTTCCTCTATATTAGAAAATGAATATAAGATTTCCTAAAAAGAAAGTCATCATAATCCTGTTGGGATCAATTTTAAAATAATCGATTATTTAAAAATAATTAATCGATTTTTTTGCAAATCGATATATTAAAATAAAGTCGATTATTTATTAATCCTTGTCCTTAAATTTTCATTTGTTGTGTAAACAATTAAGATGATTTCAGCTCATATACGTCCCACTATTGAGCTCGAGCCTCCTCGACAATAGGTTGAAAATTGACTTTACTATATTATACTATGCTGGTAAGACAAGTATGTATAGGGTTTTATTTCGAGTTTTCCTTCTCTGGCATAGATGTTATACGCGTATTATACCTCTTAGTCATCTTTTAGGACATTCACACGCAAGATAGGCAGTCATCATCATCTTACTCTTATCCCAATTACTTGGGGTCGACGCAATATGTCATCTGTTTTGACATATTGCAAAAAGTTTCGGCAATGACTTTTATGACCGGCCGCCTGCCTGACGTCAACCCTCCTTGGGAATGTACTCGTTGACCCAAATGGTACCAGATAGAGTTGGTCCGGGTCAATCTAGGGTTCTTAGTCGTCTTTTACGACACCCAGGAGCAAAGCAAGGGTTGGTAGTATTCGAAGCCGCTAGCTACCACACAGCTTAGGCAGTACTGAATTAAATTCTTATTGCGTTACTGTATTAAAAATACTTAATTCTAATCGTAATTAATCAATTATTTCTTTCTAATCTTAAATCTATTCTTAAAACCTTATGGAAAATTGACACTATACCGTAATCGCTTGAACTAGACGAACCCAGTATGAATATAAATAACAAAAGCCAAGAAATAAATCAACCCTTATTTATTTAGCATTAAGCTGTCGATACTCCGTAAAAGTATTTCAAAATATATGCGAGTTACACTGAAGTTTTGTTTATGGTAAAAGTAGGTGAAAAATATAAAGGGTACAACACATTTTTACTTTAATATTTGTTATTAATTTAGTTTTGTAATTAATATTTGTTTATTTTACTTTATTATAATTTCTTTGTAACTCCTAGTTCCACGGATATCTTTCAAGGGTAGATACCCTTATTCCTATAGGAGTGGTAGGACCACACTGTCGACAGTTATCTGTCTACAGCCGCGGGCCGGTCCGTCCGGGGCAGTACCATGCTCTCGCAGAAAATCGACGTCTGAGTAGTAGCAATTTGTTACTGCGCTTCGTTCGGTGAGCGAGAGAGCCGGAAGCCCAACTTTCTGAGGGTGATTGCGTATGGAGGGTTTTGGTGGTGCCCTTGGTATCACCGAGCCTCAATGCACGCCTTCACACTCCCTTCACTTTCTTCGCGGTAGGCAACGGCCTTGTAAAGGTCCATGAGCGGCAGCAACACTTACCATCAGGTGTACTATTTGCTCGTTTGCCACCGTTTGCAATAAAAAAAAAAAATGAAACCCAGTCCTTTGAAAGGCTTACTTACATGGGGATATGTTTCCAACACGCAGAGACTTTTGGAGAAATTTAATCTAAAAATGGAATGGGACATCTACCGATGACACTTCACGTCTGCACATGACAATCGTCGACTGCCAACGGTAGGTGTAAAATTTTTTCCGTGTGGTAACTTTAAGCATACAATTCGCCACCCCATCTCTCTTAACTCAAATTCAAATTATTTTATTATGCATAAACCCTGAGAGGGCACTTACATATTGTCAGGTTTACAATTTCCAAAAAAAATATACTACCACCGGATCGGAACGCGACCGCTACTGAGAAGATCCGGCAAGAAACTCGGCGGGCTTGTCATTATTTTTAATTTTTATTTTTTTTTTTTTTTCTTCTTACTATTTATACAATGTGAATCCTAACTACATGTGAATCCCTTAGTATTCTTTTACGATATCCACAGGCAAGGGAGGGGGGTGGTTAATTGTAGTCTTACTCCGTAACCATTGGTTTATTTAATCTGTATTCATCATCATCATCATCGCAGCCCACATACGTCCCACGGTTGGGCTCGGGCCTCCTCGACAATGTGAGGGGATTTGACTTACTATTACCCGCTGGTTAGGTAGGTTGGTGTAGGATTTCATTTCGAGTTTTCCTTCTCTTGCATAGTTGGTATATACACAAGATATCCCTTAGTCGTCTTTTACGATATCCACGGGCAAGAGAGGGGGTAGTTAATTGTAATCTCACAACGTAACCATACGGCGATTGGTTTATTTAATCTGTTATAATGATGATTAATAATTTTATAGTCTATATGTACTAGAAAATATTTAGAGAATTAGCAAGAAGACCGGTAGAGACTATAATGACCGTCGACCATGTCGCTACAGCTGCTAATATAATAATATTGATATATGCTGTAAAAATATACATTGCATGTTTACGCATGTATAAAGATACTACTAGCTTCTGCTTGCGACTTCGTCCGAGCGGTATAGATACTATGGACTAACGCTAACTTTAATCTAAGACTTCGTTTAGGTAGAGGGTGAAAATATTTCTTAATAATACGATTCTGTCACAGATGATTCTTGCCAAAATTTTGCCGTTTACGCAGCAGAAGCAAAAGAAAAAAAAAACGATTTTGAAGCATTCTTCATTGGTGCTCCGCTCCTGTTGGTCTTAACGTGATGATAGCCTATAGCCTTCCTCGATAAATGAGCTATTTATCACTGAAAGAAATTTTCAAATCAGACTAGTATTCCTGAGATTAGCGTTTTCAAAAAAAACAAACTCTTATATATTAGAATAGATATAGATTCGCGAGTGTGTGTAGATACCCTTATGGTTATGTATGAATAAATAGGATTGGGTTGATAGCCCCTTTTGAGCTTAACTTTACCTTTTTAATGCTAAGAGCCTTATTTGTAACTTAATTTAGGAATGTATTGTTTTTCCTTATCCTTATTTATTACTGCAGAATTCGTAATATTTATTTCATAAAAAGGCAAATACATCAACTTATCAATTTCTATTATTGAATGTAGCTATTCCCAAACTAAATACCATATTTGGAATGCATCTTAGTGACTGCATCGTCTCAGCTCAGAGATATCCCACTGCTGGGCTCGAATCTCCTCCAATTTGGGGGGTAATAAATCTACTATACCATACTGGCCACACATGTGGATATAGGGTTTTATTTCACATTTTCCTTCTCTTGCGTAGATTTATTTATTTATTCAACTGCTCACTACACTTACAGTCTCCCAAAACTTGTAGTAAGCTATTACAATTTCATAAATTAAATGTCGAATTATAAGATAAAAAAAAATAAGACAAACATGGTTGTCTGTAAAGTCGGTTTACGGATGATAGTATAAAGTGACAACGTCGTAACAAAACATTGATGAAATTACTGCATACTTTTATGAATAAAATTGAATCAGCGTAACGGGACAAGGAGCGTAACGGGACAGTTTTTCGTGCATGCAGTCAGCGTTCATCGATTTATTAGACGTTGTCACGTTAAAATGCAAACAAAATTTTGAGAATACATCGAAAATGGTTAAGAATAAATCAACTTGTGGATAGTGAGCAATCAGCGAGTTGAGCAGTGCAATAGCCTGACTAGTAGGTACATATTGTGCAGTACACATACGTACCTGAGGTGGAGCGAGCAGGCGGCGTGATCGAAGCCGTTTGTATCGGTTTGGTGCTAATAGCGATAGTAGATTTTATATGATAGCAGATATTATATGCATATTATATCCCTTAGTCGTCTTTTATAACATCCACGGGTGCCGAATTGTATTCTTACTTCGCCACCACATGGAATCGACTGCGTATTATCTTAGGCATTATTCTCTTAACGACCTGTTAACTGGATTTTTATGGTTCTCACGATAAAAGGGTTATTGACACGAGACGCCTGAACAGTATATTTACGTTGAAAAGTATCAAAATAGAAGCTTGAAAAGAACCCTAAAAATAATTTTATTAACAATACAGTTTAAATTTTTTTTATCTGTCTGTATGTCTGTTTGTTTGTTTGAAGTAATCTTCAAAACGGCTGGGTCGATTTTGATAATATTTTATAACCAGGTAGCTGTCTATATAAGGAATAACTTAGACCACATGTTATCCCGATATTCCCAAGGGAACGGGAACTATACGGATAAGGCGACTGAAACCGAAGCGAAGCGAGGGCGTGCTGCTAGTCAGAAATAAATAAATATATTTTTGCCGCAAACTAGGCTCAAGCGTAGGGCCATACCACATGTCAACTCGATAATACGTTATAATAAAACTTTTAATATATTTTAGTATTGAAATTATCGTGAGACTGATCCATATTACAATATCTAAAACGGCAAAACACTCACGTGCTGAGATCGATTACGTCGACCCGGGTTTCGAGCATGTCCGATGCTCATCATCAGGGCGAGTGCGCAGCGGCGTCCGCGAGGCCCCGGCGTGCACTGCGCGCTGCATATCGAGCAGCGCGCCTCGACACAGCCATGAGGGGTGCGGGGGAGGTGTTCGCCTCTTGATAGTCCTCGGCGGAAACGTCGGACGAAACTTCACACCCGGAGTTAAGCGGCGTTGTTAGTATGTCACTCCGTGTGTCGTCACCATCACATACCACGCTGGTCACGTCACTCTCCATGCACACCATCACCTTACGACTCACGGCAGTATTCAGAGCTGGTAACCATGCTGACGACAGCTTCCATCCGCCGTCTCTGTTGAAGGTCCGATGTCGGTTTATCTCTATGGCCTCACGTATTTTCCGCGGTCTGTAACGTCTCTCTGTGGCTAATACGGAGGCTTTGTCGAACCGAATGTAGTGCCTTGTATTCATGAGACTGACTTTTAATATATTAAATACCTTTTTTTCTCTATTATTAGCGTCGTTTTTATAAACGTAGGATAACGTGAAGGATGAAATTATTAGTAAGATTTATATCTTGTTACGCCAAAGAAGTATAAATTCTTACATGTGTACACGCACACTTTTTTTAATTTAACGGGCATATCATGAAGAATTATCACGCTTTTTTTTATGGGTGGGCTATGGTAAGCGCGCACGCGGTGCAAAACCGTCCGAGGCGACAAAAGGACGGCGCGCGAGCCCATAACCCACCCGTACTCACGTCGCCTAGTTGTTGGGCCAACCACCGGTGCATGGTGACTTGTCGTCAGTGGTCGGCCCGACGGAATACCCCTTTGGGTACCGTCCCTGTCCCGGGACGTCGATCGCCGTCGCGCGGTCAGCCTCTCTGCGGGTGACGGACCAAATTCCCTATCCGGTCACCCGCGGCCTCGGCTAGGGCGGCATCAGGCATAGGTACTCGCGCATCCACCGCCTCCTTCCGTGAGATGATTGCCTCACAGAAGGCGGCGATCGCGTCCCAGTTCCTGACGCTGTCGAGCATCTCCCTGGCGATGGTCGGCAGCGTCAGGTCGGCACCGATACTACGCCGTGTCCTCGTCGCAATCGCAGTGGTGGCAGGACGGTGTGCTCTCCCTCCTGACGATCTTGTGCAGGTACTTGGCGAAGCAACCATGCCCGGTCAGCATTTGCACCAGTTGGAAGGAAAGCACCCCGTGCGTCCACTCCAACCACTCCATCAGCACCGGCCGGAAGGCCTCGACGGTCCTAACACCGTACCGAGGCCTCTCCAGCCGGACTGCCCAACGGGCAATTACGTCTCGGCGGGCGTCGATCCGCCAGGCGGTAATCTCGCGCGTCTTCGGTAAATTCTGGCGAGCATCTCCGCCTCTAGGTCCCACAGGGGAGTTCCGGCCAGTAGGCACGCTGCCTCCGTCGCCACTGTGCGGTAACCGCGTATGGTCCTGATCGCCATGACCCTCTGTGGTCGCCACAAGAGGGCCCTCAGACGGACGGTCAGGGACCCCGCCCACACTGGTGCGCCGTACAGGGCCATCGACCGGATCACCCCCGCGTACAGCCGTTGGCACATAGCGCTGGGTCCGCCCACATTCGGCATCAGCCACGAAAGGGCGGACGCCGCGCCGACAAGCCGGGGAAAGAATTATCACGCTGAAGAGTGAAATGACAGTGAGCAGGCCACATCGCTAGACGAATTTATTTCTTGTATTACATAATTTATTATTAAGCGTAAACAAAGAACACTCGCGAGTGTAGTTGCAGTTGAAAGTCCCTTAAGAGTATTACCCTACTCCATATTTTATACTACGAAATATAAGCTTTTATTTATATCTATATAAATTTTATACTTTAATAAAATGGTGGGTTTGAATGCATTCAAAATTTATTTTCTTCGTGTTAGAGCATTTAAATAAAAGCTTGTATTTAAATTTTTTTTAATTTTAATTTTATTTTAAATTTTTAGTTATGTCTCAATCCCTGCATTTCTAATTTGAATTAAAAAAAAATTGAAATTAAAAAGAGTGAGTGCTTGTCAAGACTATACAAACAAGACCGTGATCGACAGTTTTATCTTGTTTAGTTTAGGAGTTTCTATGGCCACCTGCCGACGCCATTTTGAGACCAGCTTCATGGTACCATATTATTGCATTGCCACCGAAGTTACACAAGTAAACCAAATTTCAATCCAACGACAGAAAGTGGTTCTAATTTAACTCGCAAGATTTGTCCTATACTAACAGGGCAAGTTAAATAAAAGCTTTTCCTACCTACCTAAAATGGAACTATTTTGGACAAGCCTCTTTAAAACGTAAAAAAAATAATTTTGGCAATCCCTCGACATATGACGGAGTTATAGCCAAACGTATACAATCTTTAAATATTATAAAACAAAGTCCCCGGCGGCTTCTATCTTTCTGTCTGTCTGAACGCGATGAACTTAAAAACTACTGAACAGATTTTCATGTGGTTTTCACTAAATAACGGAGTGGTTCATGGGGAAGGTTTTTATGTATAAGACATCAACGCTTTGTGTAAATTGGTTGAGATATGATGATAATTGTCGAAAGGTCGGCAAAAGTCAAGCCGCCTGGGAGCTTTTATCGAAGACGCTGTCTGATCTGTTGGAGATATATTAAAAGAATCATCATCATCTTGCTCTTATCCCAATTACTTGGGGTCGACGCAATATGTCATCTGTTTTGAGATATTGCAAAAAGTTTCGGCAATGACTTTTATGACCGGCCGCCTGCCTGACGTCAACCCTCCTTGGGAATGTAATCGTTGACCCAAATGGTACCAGATGGAGTTGGTCCGGGTCAATCTAGGGCTCTTAGTCGTCTTATACGACACCCACGAGCAAAGCAAGGGTTGGTAGTATTCGAAGCCGCTACCACACAGCAATATATGGTACAGATATATGAAAACAATATATGGTGGAATTGTGTATCTTTTATAGGTCTACAAAAAAGTCCGCAATAGCATATGTCTATCTTTTACGGATAACGTCGAATACCCATTTTAACGTTTAAGAAAATGTCAAAAATTCTTTCACCAACGAAAATCTATAATATATCTCATCTATCATCAGAGAGGCATAGGTTACATAGACTACTTAGACTATATTTTATCCCGATATTCCCACAGGAGCGGTAGCTACGCGAGTAAGGCTACTGAACCCGAAGCAAAGCGAGGGCGGGTTCCTAGTAAACATATAAACATACGAATGAAGGACCTTCTCCTCTTCTGAAGTTAAAAATACACTACATCGAAACCAATTGTATTAAATCGCAATTTCAGTGCAATCAGCTCCAGACAGATAAGTTGGTACTACGTAGAGTTTATTGCCCTTTACGGGACTAGAATTAACTTTCTTACTTCAGAATTATTAACATTCGTATACTTGTAAGGGGATTATTATTCACAAATTTAAGTATTTCAAACTAAAACTTAGATGATTCATTTTATTAAAACTTTGTAACGGACCTTTCACTCTGCCATTATATAATCTTATACAATAATTTCAGCATGATGGATTAATAATATTATTCACGACCATAACTTTCCATTAGAACTCTTTCTTAAGGCATTTGTTTAAGTTTCTCTGTGGTGAGAAAACAAGTGGCAGCACCGACTCGAGAACCTTTCTTCTCCAGCGGTTGTCGGTTTGACAAGCGATGTGGCCTGCCCATTGCCATTTCAACGTGCTAAATCTGTGGGCTATGTTGGTTACACCCGTTCTTCTACGGATTTACCTGTGCCGGCTTTTATCACGTAGAGAAATACCGAGCATAAGCCTCTTCATAGCACTTTGAGCTTTTTTATGAGGCTGACATTTAGAGACCACGTTTCAGTGCCGTAAGTCCTCGCTGGTAACACACATTAGTTATAAACCTTTGTTTTTTAGAATAGATAATTTAGCTTTATTATTCAGTAATATTACAAATGTTAAGAGAACTATGCGGGCAGTGTATATATTGAAGTAATATATTCCACAGTAAATAAACACGATGTAGCCGTATTATATGTCAAAGACCTCCTTTGTCTTTGTATAACTTGTAGTTCCTAGGGGTATTAATTAGTTTGTACTCCATAATGGTCATATTTTAAGCATTACTCGATGTCTTTGTGATATATTTTTGAAGTTTGTTTGGCGCGTTGGGAAAAATAATGAGTGTAAAGTTACATATGTCAACTAGCTAATGCGTTATAGTAAAACTTTCAACGTACCTATTAAATATCAAGTTTGTATTTGATTTTTGATTGCCTGTAGTTTTGAACACTTTGCAGCGTTCATGGTCACGGGCGGACTAAGATGCCTGACGTCCAACAGGTCATCGTTATTACAGAAATTTGTAATTATCTACCCGATACATCAACCAAAAATAACTGTTACATGAACCGCTATACGCTTTTTTATCGATTTATTATATACTCATCAATCACTTAAAATAAATGTTTTAGAATCAAGAAAATTTTGGAAGGAAAAGATGAACCGGAGTGGAAGATTCATCCGTAATCATAGATGCTGTCAGTTACTCGAAAAGTTGAGAAAACAAATTTGTGATTTATTATTATTATGAAAGATAACATTATTTTGCAGACCGATATATCAAAATAATAATAAATAAACTCTAAATTATTTAGCTTTCTATATAGGTGATCGATAAAGGTTTAAATATAAAAATGATCTACGTATTTTAAATTTTAACGGTACGACAGTCAGAGCAGTTTTTTTGACAGAATTTTGTATACCTCTCCGTCAATTGAAAGAAAATATTTTATTTAGATGGTGTCCAAATAAAAACCTCAATAAAAATATATTTTATCTTCTCATTCATGATCATCATTCATCAGCTAAATATAGGTTCCACTGCTGGACCTGGGCTTCTGCCACAAAAGGAGGGAAATTGGCCTACTATACCACGTTGGTTAGACGTGTTGATATAGGCTTTTATTACAAATTTTCCTTCTCTCGAATAGATACATAGGCATATTTAATTCCTTAGTCGTCTTCTACGACACCCATGGGCAAGAAAAGGGGTGGTAAATTGTATTCTTACACCGTCACCACACGGAAAGCCTATAAACATACCTTTTGATATGTAAATATAAATTACAACATTTTTATATGAATAATGTTGCCATATAAAAAAGTGGTACGCAACGAATGATCTACGGTGACAATTGCATGCCACTCTAACACATTATTATCTGTGAACACGGCTTCTAACACGAAAAAAAAAGTACAAAAACCGGAAATGTAACCACACGTATAAAACATAAGAGGGCCATATATATTAGGTGTAATTTGTTACTTCGCCTATACATATTTTTAGGGAGTTTATTTTTGTAAAATAAATCCTTATATAACGTGACCGCTTCTGAAATATTCTCTATATTTATCGCATTATAAATCACACCTATTTTTTTTTATTGTTAATGGGGAATCATAAAACATCTAACCACAAACAAAAAGATTGGTTTATTTGAAAGAGATATTACATTACACCTTTTAAAATATATGTGCAAATAATTCGTACTATTAATAGAGGATTTATTACGTATATAACAGCAACCTATCAATCAATCAATTATTTATTTGGAAATTTATTTTACCTAGCAAAGGATTTTCTCAGAGGCGTAAGGGTTTCGATTCAATGGTAGTTTATTAATTTAATTTAAGGTCAAAACAGTGTCTGAAAACACAGGTTTACGACCAGTGTGTGTTACCAGTGATGACTTACGGCACAGAAACGTGGTCCCTAAAGGTAGGCCTCATAACAAGGCTCAAAGTCGCTCAGCGTGCTATGGAACGGGCTATGCTCGGGATTTCTCTGCGAGATAGAATCCGGAATACGGGAATCCGCAGAAGAACGGGTGTAACCGACATAGCACTAAGAATTAGCACGCTGAAGTGGCAATGAGCAGGCCACATCGCTCGACGAACCGACAACCGCTGGGGAAGAAAGGTTCTCGAGTGGCGACCACGTATTGGACGACGCAGTGTAGGACGCTCCCCCACTAGGTGGACCGACGACCCGGTGAAAGTTGCTAGGCGTCGTTGGATGCAGGCGGCACAGGACCGCACTTTGTGGCATAACATGAGGGAGGCCTACGTCCAGCAGTGGACGGCGATAGGCTGAAACGATGATGATGATGATGATGATGAAGGTCAAAACTGGGAGTATTTAAGATATGTAGTGTTTTATTTAGAGGTTATTTTTCTTTACTTATTTTTATTAGTGGCTAATAAGCAAACAGAACACCTAGTGGTAAGTGATGCTGCTGCTCATGGGCCTTTACTAGGCCGCTGCCTACCGTGAAGGAAGTGAAGGGACTATGAATGCGTGCAATAAAGTTCGGTGATACTAAACACATTACCAAAACCTACCTACCTACATGGGAAAATCGTTAGGAAATTAGGTTGCCGGCTCTATTGCTCACCAAATGAAGTGTTGTAATAAATTGCTACTATTAAGATGCCGAATTTCTGCGAGAGTATCGTACTACCCTGGACAGGTCATCCGGCAGCTGTAGACAAAGGATTTTTTTTCTTATTGCAAACAGTACACCTGATGGTAAGTATTGCTGCCGCTCATAGACCTTTGCTAGGCAGCCTACAGTGAAGAAAGTGTGAATGCGTGCAATGAGGTTCGGTAAAACTAATGGCATCACCAAAACTCACCACACACAAACACCCTCAGAAAGTCGGGCTTCTGGTTCTCTCGCTCATTAAACGAAGCGCAGAAACAAATTGCTACTAATCAGACGTCGATTTTCTGCTCAGTGTGGTACTACCCCGGACGCACCGGCTCACGACTGTAGACAGACTAACCAGTGACTAACCAGGATTGTTGACAGTGTGATCTTGCCACGTAAGGTTTCCCTCTCCTGCAGTTGAGTCACCTGCTTGCGTCCCTTATTCGTTTTTTATGATCACTCATTGGCAAGGAGAGGATAGTGATACATTGCATTCTTAATCAGTCACCGCATAGAATAAGGTATTTTTTTAAGAATCACAGGCTTAAGTGCAGGCATTAAACCTTGTATCCATCTATCTATCCATTAGCCTACAGACGTCCACTGCTAGACATAGGGCTCCCCATGAGAATGCCACACGGTTCTGTGCCACCAGCATCTAACGGTTCCCTGCGACTTTGAAAATGTCATCAGTCTACCTAGTCCCTACTAGGTCGTCCTATGCTGCATCGTCTGAGCCTTGTATAGTGGAAGTGAATTCAAATTAAACCCAGACTCGGAATTGCAGTTTCTGGATGGCATAAAGTATTGTCTCAAGTGGGAATCGAACTGTGTATCCATGTGGCGACCCTGGCATGTTAGCTCGATATAGCCACTACGCCATCTGTGAAAAATCTATATAAATGAAATGCTTGAATACTATTCCAAGAAATTCTATACACAGCTATAATCAAACAAACCAATTATACAAATGAATATTCTTTTAGGCATAAGCCTAATTACTTTCCTAAAAAAACTGACATCAAATACGTAAGAAATGAAGAAAATAATTTAGCCTTTTGAAGTTGTAAAGTAAGTCATTATATCAACATTCACCTCATCATTCATACGCGCAATTAGGATATACCATGGGCATACAAAGGAACTCTGCTTTAGATTGACTTTACAAATCTTCGTAGGAGCTCATTTATTTCTGGTGAGTGACTGCTCCCGACATCATACCGACGAAACGTGTTTGTTTAGTCTTGATTTAAAGTGGGGTTTCCACTGTGCAGTGGGCGGAATTAAATTTATAAAGGAAATAAACTCGTGATTCATCTATTAACGTAATAAGAAAATAATATTATAGTCACTATTATTTTTTACAAGTATTACGCAATAAAGCTATTATTAAAATTGTTATAACGTTTTTATTTATTTATTTACTAATTTAAAATCTGTAAGAAAATTTCATAACTAATATTATCTCATATCAGGCCATTTATGTCCCATTATTAGATTTGAGCCTCCTCCACTATGGGAGGAGGGAGTAAGAATACAATTTCACCACCGCCTCTCTTTCCCGTGGCTGTCGTAAAAGACGAATAAGGGATATAACATGCATGCATCGATGCAAGGGAAAATTCCAGATTCGTTGCTAATACTTCTGATCAGCGTTGTATATTAGGCCAAATTCCCTTTCACGATTGAGGTCCGAGCCCAACAGTGGGAAGTATATACATCCCAATGGGACCCCATATGGGATATGATGATAATGAGCAAGAAATTCGGTTAAATGTTGTTTCTTGAACTTTAGGATATGTTTGTGTATTTTAGAAAAATTGCTATGCTTTTTATTATACTAAGATTGCGTAACGTCATCAAGTTCTACTCCATTAGTATGCTATAAAGCATAATTATAAGGAATTAAAGCTAAGTAGATATCACTGTGAGTAAAAAAATAATCTAGCCTGCCTACTAAAGACTCAAAAATATACAATAAGCCACTTGCCTTTTGACCGCGGAAGAATCTCTTAATTAATTGATTTCAATATGAATAGTTGAATAAAAGTTAAATAAAATGATCGGATTACAAAACAACGAACTTTCCAAATAACATATTTTTTTTTGTATTTTATCATAAATTTTCTAGTCTGGTTAGAATATCATACAATTTCAATTTCAAAACCTAGGCTAGTTGTTTGGGTATTTAAGCGATGTTTATTGTAAATCTTGTTACGTCCTTCTGAAAGATATAAAGGTTCATTCACCACAGATAATAGAAAGTTCCGCATGATAACGGGGTAAGAATACAATTCACCACCGTAACTTACCCGTGGTGGTCGTAAGAAACGACTGAGGGATATAATATGCATATAAGACCTATATATACATAAACACATACATTCACGCTTCTTTCCCATAAAGTAGACAGAGACCACTTCCCTCCACTAGCTACGATCTCGACATACCACTTTCGCCTCCTCCACGTTCATTACATTACCTCTAACCTGGCCTTTCTTAAGAACGTCCCCGATTTGGTCGTGGAACGTTCGCCTTGGTCTTCCTCTTCCAACACATTCGCCCTATAAATACCTCTTGTCAATCTCCTTTCATTCATTCTCTCTACATGACCAAACCAACTTAACATACCTTTTTCAATCCTTGTCACTACATTTATTTTCATACCACAACGTTCCGTTTATTTCTTCTATAACATCTATATATGTTAGGGGAAAATATGAAATGAAAGCAACACGTCGGACCAGCATTGTTTAGTAGGTCAATATCCCTTCTATTATGGAGAACGCACAGCAGTGGAGTGATTATGCGCCGAGATGAATGATAAATTAATGAATATTAATTTTTTTTCCCTCCGTGTGGTGAAGGATTAAGAATACAATTCATCAATCCCTATCTTGCACATGGATGTCGTAAAAGACGACTAAGGGATAAAATTTGCATATACTGTCTATGCAAGAGAGGGAAAACTCGAAACAAAACCCTATACCAACCTGTCTAACCAGCATGATTTAGTTAGGTCAATTTCTCTCCTATTGAGGAGGAGACCTGAGCCTAACAGTGGGACGTATATAAGCCGAAATGAAGTGATTATTTTTAAATTTTCATTATTGTGCCTAGTGAAACCACACACTATTTGCTCTATAAATCATTACCCTTTTGTGGCTCCTTTCACATGTTGAGTGTTGAATCGAGTGCGGCTGTAATTTGCACACCATTCCCCTGACTATATTATATACGCCTCCGTGTAATATATGTTTAAATAAATAGAATATATCCGCCCATATTAAAAATAAAAATTGAAAACTGCTACTACTATTGAAGAAACTATTTCCGCAATAGTATTCCAGTTGAGTGCAAGCGGCACAGGACCGCACTATGTGGTGAAACATAAGCCCTAAGTTCAACAGTGGACGGCGATGGGCTGAATAATGATAATGATGAATAAAAAAAGTGTGTGTGTACTAAAAAGTCATACTTTTTGGCGTAATAAGATAAAAATCTTTCTAAAAATGTTGTCCTTCGCGTTATCCTACGTTTGTAGAAATAACAGGAATATTATTTACTTAAGCAACATTGAAAATTTTGAATAACTCCCAATACAAACTAAAACAATACAAAAAAAAAATGTATCACGTTCTCTTCAACAGGAATTATCAATTAATTGTCATTTAACGACTGTACTGGAACGTGCGAAGCACCTAATCGAGTCATCAAACGCCATTACATCATTTTTTAAGAGCTGCTAGTCTTACACTGCTGGACCGATATTAACCAAACATAGCTTTTTTTAGGAGTGGTCCACGGTCAGCGCACCCGCCGCCTGGCTGCGTCCGGGGCGACGGAGGGGCGACGCGCGGCCCCATGAACCACCCGTGGCATGTCGCTTTCGTCGTTGGGCCGACTATCGGTGCAGAGTTCCTTGACTTCAGTGGGCGGCCTGACGGAATATCCCGGTCGCGGGGTACCGTCTCTTTTCGACGTACGACTCTTTTTCCATCGGGGGTTAAAAACCACAGTAATAATAGAAAAAAATGAATCCATAAAAAGTATTATTAAAACGCATTCTCTAGTTGACATTTGTGACGGTGTGCGCGGCATCCTAAGAAATGTTAACTAGCTAACTTCAGAGTGTCGATTTTTCGTGACGAATTGCACACGCATCCCTATTAAACGATAGCAATAGAATAACTTTCTTGGTAATTATATCGTGCAATCATTTTGTCAAAATTGTGTATGCTTAAAACATAACTAAATAATAGTCAGAATATAAAAACTAATAAATAATATACTATTTTATATATATATTTTCTAGTCACTATAAATTATCTTAAAAGAATCATACTATCAGTAATTCTTTGTGATTTATATATTCTTAAAAGCTTCTTTTAAGAATATGAAATCAGAAAGAAGAAAATGTATTACTTTGTAATTATACATTAACTTAAATAAAATATCAGAGCAATGGAATATTAAGTATAAAACTTTTACAAATTTTAGTTGAAATCATATACTCGTACTTTATTCTCTCAGTGAATATTTTTTCGTCTACTTCTCACTGTTTATACGTTTCAATATAGGGATCAAGCCCCTTCCACAATAGGAGGGAAATGCCCTTTTGAAGGAGGGACTTGAAGAGCAATTTTTGAGCTGAAATTATGACGAGTGAACTACGGATATAATTTCAACCTCATATGATACTATTATCTATATATATAAAAGTGCTGTGTGGTAGCGGCTTCGAATACTATCAACCCTTGCTCTGCTCGTGGGTGTCGTAAAAGACGACTAAGAGCCCCAGATTGACCCGGACCAACTCCATCTGGTACCATTTGGGTCAACGTGACGTCAGGCAGGCGGCCAGTCATAAAAGTCATTGCCGAAACTTTTTGCAATATGTCAAAACAGATGACATATTGCGTCGACCCCAAGTAATTGGGATAAGAGCAAGATGATGATGATGATCTATATATATAAAAGGAGAAGCTGATTGACATATCAACGCAGGGCCTAAACTATAAGGGTTAGAAACTTGAAATTTTGCACAGGGGTTCCTTTTGTAACGCAGGGGTGCACTAAGAAAGGATTTTTGAAAATTCACCCCCTAAGGGGTCAAACGGGGGTGCAAAATTAGTATGAAACTTTGCCGTTTTTGAAGTTATTCAAATGAAATTCAATACGAAGGTTCTTCATTAAAAATCATGAAACCCGTCTAAAAATTTTTTCGAAAATCATCCCTTAAGGGAATAAAGGGGAGCTCCAAAATTAGTATCAAAGTTCTCTGATTTTTAAAGATTTCAATGAAATGTTGTATTTGGGTTACAAGTTCTTAATAATGATTATTGCCGATATCCCTTTTTGTGAATTCAATCTCCAATAGGGGGGGTGCAAATTTAGTAGGTATAAAAGATTTTCGTATTTACCTACTGTTATTTCAATGAAATTTTGTATTTATGTTATTAGTTCCTAATAATTATTATTGGCGATACCCTACTCAGAGTTTAAAGTAGGGGGACGGGACCTACGTAGCCGACATGTGGGCAACCCGTAGGCAGGTAGACGTTGCGTCGTTTCAATTATTAAAAATTTCGCTGCGATTCTCGAATTGAAATTCTTTATTCTCCCATGTGTTTAGATACCACCTTTAATATTTTAATATTTTTTTTCTGTCTGTTTGTCAAGCTGTTTGTCTGTCTGTCTATCTGTTTGTACGGGCTAATTAAACGGGTTTTGAAGCTATTTGACCGATTTAAATGAAATTTTGCCTGGTGATCCTTACATCCCCGGTCAACATTTAGGATACTTTTAATCACGAAAAATTAAAGAGCTCCCGTGGGATAGTTAAAAAACTATAGTAACTTATACAGCTTAGTGCACAACTTACTTCAATGAAAATCGATACAAAAATATTCATTATCTAAGGGTGTAAAATAGGGAATGAATTATGCTTTGATATTTTTTACTCTAATATACAACACCAATGATTAATTAACTGCACTGATAACATAGTGGTTAAGATACCAACCTACCATGAAAGTGTCACGGGTACAATTCCAACACCGGACAATCTTTTGTGTCATCGACAAATTGTTAAATAATGTCAAATAAAAAACCAATCTAGTCAAGATTGGTTTTTTATTTGTTGTGGTTGGCAAACGAGCAAGCAACACACCTAATGGTAAGCGATGCTACTTATGGCCTTTTACCAGGTCACTGCCTACCGTGCAGAAAATGAAGGGAGTCTGAATGCGTGCAATGAGGTTTAGTTATACTAAAACCCACCACAGGCAAACATCCTCAAAAAGTTGGGCTGCCGGCTCTCCCGCTTTGGCTGAACCAGCCCGCGAGATTAGATGGAGAATCGTCGAAAATATGATTCTAATACTCGAAAATATGATTCTATTATGTAAAGATAGTAAAATTCAAGTACTCAGGCTAGCCACCACCCGACGCCACAGCGGTAGAACGATTCACCTAGGAAGATTTTCTTCCTGACCCGCTCCGCCGAGTTCTTACGCGTGATAACTGCCAAGCAGAAGATGGCGACCTCATACAAGTTCCTGGCCTGTCGATTATGATCTAAGTGATGGTCGACAGCTTTGGCAGAGATGCTTGCGATGAATTCACGGCGCCGCTCTACCCAGGCAACACAAACCTCATGTCTACAGCAGACTTCCTAGCTGGAACCACAATTATAAGAGGGCTTCATGTATTTCCACGAGAGTGTTCTGGCTAAAGCACACGCTAATTCGGTCGACATGGCGCGGTATCCGCGTGCAGCTGTAAACACCATGGGTTTCTGTGAGGGCCAGAAGAAAGTTTTAAGACAAATGGTCAGAACTCGCTCACACAGGTGTACCGTACAGGACCATTGATAGAACCAGTCTCCCATACGGACGTCAACATTTAACACTGCGTTAACGAGCCGGGGAGTAATTCGATAAAAATGCTCCTGAAATACCGTCGCCCGTCGAGTAGTAAACCCAAATATTTTATCTGGTCCTCGACCGAGTAGAACCGAATGATTACTGTGCCGACGGGTATATAGTTTTTTTTTTTGTTGTATACCTACACCGGGTCTATGAAACTAGGCATCGTAACTCATCGAATCACCACCTCAATACCAAGTGTGACCAAACGTATAGCTTATTTAATAAGCCCAGCCCGTAGAGGGTTCAGCCTCAGTTAGCGTGCCATACAATCACCCGCAAGTACGAGCTTAGCTGGGAGCAGTACAATATAAGTGTTAGCACAAAGTCTTCTGCGCGCTTCACGTAGAGGCCACAACGCCGCTTCAATTGGTCTGGAGTCAGCCGCCTTAGCTATAGAAGCACCCCCTGATATACTAGATTGACATTCAATCATCCAGAGCAACAGTGAGCCTGTAGAACCCTGAACGCACTACACAGTTATCTGTGATTGCCTCTGCCACACATGATTTCTACGCGGACGAAGTCGCGAGCAAAAGCTAGTTCCATATAAAATACAACATACATTTGTATGAGAAGTTTAAAATCTAACCGGAATGCTATTAAAAGCTTTATTATGTAAAAGTCTGGCTTTTATCCAAGCCTAACAGAGCTATACTGCCAGATCGGTGGTATAAATTACATGATATTGTTCTTTAAATCGTTGTCGCCGGCGCCTGTATCGCATACCCACATTTATGGCGTGTCCATATGATAGAGATTTGTGGTTTGAAGCCATTTATTAAGTTGAAAAGACCTCCGAGTCAATTTTTGATATACTAAGAAACTCATCTGACGATTTCCGTTTCTTTATGGAGTAAAATGCGTTTCTACATTTCTAATGTTGCCGCAGTGGACTAAGGCAGGTAAGACGTCGTTGTAATCCTGATCCTGTCTTAAATACATAGGTTCTCTTGTGATGCTGTCTTTCACTGTTAAAGTAAGTGGTACTTAACATCGTTCATTTTAATATAAGTTTAATAAGCCTACGCTTAATTTCAACTTTAATTTTACGCCTCTGTATAGTAATTGTGAATTCATTTTGGATATTTAACGATACATTATCTTTTGAACATGTATTAAAAGACACGCTTTTTTATATTCTTACTGCCACGCTATAGACTGCAAGCTGCCCAAATATCCAAGATTGTGATGTGGTGTCATTTTTGTACTCACTAGGTTAACCTTAGGGCTTTTTTTGGGCTACGGTCAGCGTACTCGTCGCCTGGCTCCATTCGGGGCGACAGTGGGGCGGCGCGCGCGGCCCCGTAACCCACCCATGACACGTCGCTTTCATTATTGGGCTGACCACCGGTGCAGGGTGACTTGTCGTCAGTGGTCGGCCCAACGGAATACGCCTTGAGGAGTACCCTCTCCTCGACCGACATCCCTCCGCTGTTCGGGGACGTCGGTTGTCATCGCGCGGTCTACATCTCGGCGGGTGACGGACAAGCTACCCTGTCCGGTCACCCGCGGTCTCGGCTAGGTCAGCATCAGGCGCAGGTAATCGCGTCCGCGCCGCCTCAGTCACCGGCATCGGTTCGCGTCATCGAGGAGGCGTTCCTCGCGCGCGCACTTCGCCACCTCCTTCCGCGAGACTAGTGCCTCGCAGATGGCTGCGACCGCGTCCCAATTCCTGATGCTACCTAGCATCGCCCTGGCGATGGTCAGTAGTGTCAGGTCGGAACTTTAGGGCTACCGAAGCGACTTCTCTACGTCTTATTCTAATATGGATGTTATATATGTTATATTGTCTCACTGTCTTTTTGCAGTTCCACGAGCATTAAACAAGTGAAAAAGGGCCTTTTTGTGTTGGTTTGTCAATGGCATCAGTAACACCTAGAGCTTATCTGCAATTGAAAAACACAATAAAACAAATTCCTCCGCCAAGCTCCCAATTGTCTAAGCAAGAAGCGATCACATAAAGTTGAGTTATTGAGATTTAAATTATCATTAAAAGTAAATTTTCAGTAAATCGTCGTAAAAAAGCATGTGCCAGCTCCCTTCTTTGTTAATAAATTATAGTTATATATATAAAAAACTAACAAACACGCTTACAAGTTACAAGTCAAGTAGTTACTAGTAATTTACTTTCATCTTACAAGTTTTGAATGCAACTACCTTGAGATAGTCTTTGCTGCATTGTGCTAAGCTGATAGCCCGAATCACAGAAGTTCTGAATTTCGTGCATGCGTAGTTCGCACACTAGCTCTATCTCTCTTGCTCTTATGTAAAGGATACGATTAGAAATTTCTAAATCCTAGTGAATCTAATCAGGATATTTGGCTATTTTGATCGAATAATTGCATTGCCATGGGCCTTTGAATGTCTGCCATACAGGTGAAACTAATAAAAGCTGTTAAAAAGAATCTAACCCACTAATGTGATAAATCCCACAGACGGGCTTTACAATAAAATAGATATTGACCTATTACACTGCGCTGGTTAAAGACGTTGGCATAGGGTTATAGATCAAGTTTTCCTGCTCTTGCATTGATATTATGTGCATATCATATCTCTTATTCGTATTTTAAGACAGATAAGAGAAGGGGGGTGGTGGTGGTGGTGGTGTCTGCCAAGCGAGTTGATAATGATATTATTCAACTTCTTTCTGAAGATGTCTGTATTTAATAATGTACATCTCCGTGTGGTTACGGGATAAGAATACAATTCACCACTCCTGTTCTTGTTCGTGGGTGTGGTAAAAAGACAACTTAAGGATTAAATATGCATATAACATTTATGCAAGAAAAGGAAAATTCGAAATGAAACGCTATACCAACAAGTCACTCATACCACAACTCATACCACAACTCATACCAACAACTCACGGAAGGAGGCGGCGGATCGTGTGCGAGTAGAGATCCTATTCGGCGACACGTTCCGCCGCCGGCGACTCGGGCGGCGCAGGCGCGAGTATCTGCGCCTAATGGCGCCCTAGCCGAGGCCGCGGGTGATCGGACCGGGGAATTGTCCGTCACCCGCAGTGTGGCTAACCGCGCGACGGCGACTGACGTCCCAGGATGTCGAGAGGTGAGGGTATTGAATGGGTATTCAAGTATATGAAAGGGTATTCCGTCGGGCCGACCACTGACGACAAGTCACATCTGCTCCGGTGGTCGGCCCAACAACGAGGTGACGTGGGTACGGGTGGGTTATGGGCCCGCGCGCCGTCCTTTCATCGCCCCGGACGGACTGGACCACGCGTGCGCTTACCATAGCCCACCCATAAAAAAAAAAAAAAATATACCAACAAGTCTGGACCACTGACGACAAGTCACATCTGCTCCGGTGGTCGGCCCAACAACGAGGTGACGTGGGCACGGGTGGGTTATGGGCCCGCGCGCCGTTCTTTCATCGCCCCGGACGGACTGTACCGCGCGTGCGCTTACCATAGCCAACCCATAAAAAAAAATACCAACAAGTCTGAACAGCAATGTATAGTAGGTCAATTCCCTTCTATTGTTTAGGATGCTCGAGCCCAGCAGTGGGACGTATATTAATTGAAATGAATGAATGATTGACGTAGCTAATGGATAAATAATAAAATTAATTAAATAGTTCTTTTAAGACAAGTTAACAAATCAAAACCGAATGAAGTTTTCCTTCTATATTTCTGTGAGCTCTCAGAAGCTTACTTTCATAATTACAGTCACGTCGACTTAAATATGATTTAGTAATCGTATCCCCCTTTCAAAGCCTCCCAAAGTCCCTCCGACACCACATTCCCTTGCGGCTCATTATGACTCAGAATTAAGGAGAGTTTTCACTTACAAATTGTATTGCATAATAAAAAAGATCTTTGTATTTTCTAATCTAATCGATAAATTTTAGCTACATAAATAACAAATATTTAAGGTGACATTTATCCATGTGGTGACGGAGTAAGAATACTCACCACTCCCTATCTTGCCTGTGGATGTCGTAAAAGATGACTATAGGATGTGATATGTACATACCATCTGGGCAAGAGAAGAAAAACTCGAAATGAAACCTTATACCAACATGTCTGACCATCATGGTATAGTAGGTCAAATTCTCCCATTGTGGAAGAGAACTGAGCCCAACAGTGTTAGGTATGCGAGCTGCGATGATAATGACGGAACGGGCACTGCGCGGGTAACGTGATTGAAACCAAAGCGAAGCGAGGGCGGGTTGCTAGTTAGTTATAAATGACGACAGATTTTTTATGCCAGAGAAGAAAATCTTCAAATAAAATCCTGTATCAATACGTCTGAACAGAATGGTAAAGTAAGTCATTTTCTTACCTATTGTACGGCTCGAACGTTTGACCAGCGTGGTATGTTATGTCACTTGCCCTCTTATTGTGGAGGAGGCCTTAGCCCAACAGTAGCCATAGTTCTCTTTGAATCATCATTAACAGTGCCGCGACCAAGACGATCGAATCTTTCCGGACAAAGCTGTAATGGTTCTTCCAGAGACTATATATTCGGCAATTTAGAAAATATATTTACGAAAACAAATTAAGGCAGTAGGTACGAAGTTCGCCGGGTTATCTAGTTGTAAATAAAACTACATTATGGATTTTACCACGTTTGTATTGAATTTTTTATTATCCGACGTTACGAACACTTTGCAATGTTCATGGTCGCGTAAACATCAGAAATCATTGTGCAGTCCACTTTATTTTAACAAAGTCTCATAGTGCGACATTCAAGGCACGTTTCGCAGTGAATCCTAACCGCATGATACTATTACAGAGCGTCAGCTACAAGTTACATTAAGATAGAGAGGTCTAAGACATTTTGTGGACATGTATTGTGACTTAAGATATTTCATAGCTTTCATCGTTGTTATTAAATTCTATGATAATTTTAATGTTAGTACTCAAACTAGACTTAAAGTTAATAATGTTTAAGTTTGTAACATAATCAAGTCATAAGAAAAGTTTTTATCGCATATAGTAACTAACAGGTCCGAAACTTAGAAAGATCTTAGTCTAAAATACCGCAATGTCTAAAAACAAAGGTTTATAATAAGCGTGTGTTATCAGCGATGATTTGTGGCATAGGAACGTGGTTTTTAAATATGGATTTTACAAATAAGCTCAAAGTCACCTAGCGTGCTAAGGAATAGGCTATCATCGGTATTTCTCTACGTGATAAAATCATAGAAGAGTAGGTCTAACACAGCCCGAAGAATTTACACGTTGAAATGGCAATGGGCAAGTCGTATCATTCATCGAACCACAACCGTTGGGGAAGGAAGCCTCTCAAATCATGTCAGAACATGTCAGAGTGTTAAATAACCAACGCAACTAGGTGGACTGACGATATTTTAAAAGTCGCAGTGAAAAAATCGACTTGTCGCTAAAAACAGTTTCAGTAAAATATCGTTTTTCTACAGAGTGAAATCAATTTCTAATTTCTGAAAACAACAGAACAAATTGATATTCTAAGATTAATATTGAAGTCAAAATATTTACAGGTAGTGACTATTCTGAATAAGAAAAACTGTGGCAGTTGTTCCAGTGAGGGAAACGTTCAGCGTGGACGCTTGACATGATAATAACATGATGAGACAGGCTGGAAGTAATGTATTGAGAAAAATATAAGAATTAATGTTCAATGCTTTAGAGGTAAGGGAAAATAAAATAAAAGATGGATAGGGATAAACAGTGGACATAGATGTATTCTGATAGAGTTGTATGAAAGGAGATGAGATATTGCTTCGACGTATATATGTAAAGCCATAGATAACTCATAGATGTGTGTAATAAGAAATGAGATCGAGGCTAGTGTCTATCGGTCTATTAAGGTTCTACTAAGGTATAGTCCTATTAAGGTATAGTCTACTAAGGTATTGTCCGTGTGGTGACGGAGTAAGAATACAATTCACCACTCCCCATCCCGCCCGTTAATGTGGTAAAAGACGACTATGAGATATGATATGCATATAAAATCTTTGCAAGAGAAGGAAAAATTTAAACAAAACCCTATACCAACACGTCTGACCAGCGGGGTATAATACGTCAATACCCCTTCTGTTATAGAGGATACTTGAGCCCAACAGTGTAGGGATGTGACTTAGAGGAAAAAAAGTCGATTATTTATTATTCGTTTTTATTTCTTTAAAATAAATTCATTTACAAAAATTTAGATTATTTTGATAATCGTTTTTTTTTAGGAAATTCGATAGTATTTTTTTTTCTATATAACCACTGATGACAAGTAATCCTGCTCCGGTGGTTGGCCCAATGACGAAGGCGATGTGCATCGTGGGTGGGTTGTAGTTGTGCGTGCTTACGCCCCTCTGTCGCCCCGGACGGACTGGTGCGAGGAGCGCGCTGACCGCAACACATCCCAAAAAAAAAAAAAATTATTCAGTAAACGCTTTAAAATTTAAACAATTTTTCTCTAATTAAATTCGATATTCGTAATATATAGTGGGCTAATGTTTCTCTAATTTTGAGTATAACAGTTTGTATATAGATTTTAAAAGACGAAAGCAGCAATATTATTTCTGCTACAATAATTACTTTGATATTTCGTATAACTCTTATAAGGTCCTATATATATATAACAAGGCCAAAACAAGCAGCAGGATTAGAATTTTCTTTAAATTCATATTTTCGTTAATGTTATTGTATTTTTTTAAAGACGATATCCTGCTCTGAGGCAATAGTCCTTGCATTGCGAGGCCGTTTACAAACATGTAAATTAACGGACACAAATTATATCCAGATTCAGAACAACAATTTGTTCGGATCGCACAGTGTTGTCCTGCGTGGGATTCGAACCCAAGACTCTGGCGCAGTAGGTCTATATCTTAACCACTACGCCATCTGCATTATTATGTAGAAGACCTAATTAAAGCTTTATTCACATCTTCGTCTCAGCCCACATATATTGCACCACTACCACAGTTCCTCTTCCCGTGGGAATATCGGGATAAATTATAGTCTCGGTTGGCTCGACGGAATACTCCCCATTTGCGGTACCCTCCCATCGACCCACGTCCCCCCCTCGGGGAGGACGTCGGTCTTTCCTCACGTGGTCTGCCCCTCGGCGGGTGACGGAATATTTCCCCGGTCACGTCACCCGCGGCCTCGGCTAGGGCGGCAGGAGGCGCAGGTATTCGCGCCATCGCCGCCCCAGTCGCCGGCGGCGGATCGCCTCATCGAGGCTGCGCTCCTCGCGCGTGCGATCCGCCGCCTCCTTCTGCGAGGCAGTAGTCTCGCGGCTGCGACCGCGTCCCAGTTCCTGACGCTGCCAACCATCGACCTGGCGATAGTCTGCAGCGTCTCGTCAGCGGCATTCTTGGGTTCGAGCCTCTTCTGCAGGGAAATTGACCTGCTATACCACGCTGGTTAGACGTGTTGATATACGGCTATTTTTGAGTTATCCTTCTCATGCATAGATATTATATCCCCTAATCGTCTTCTACGATACCCTCGAGCAAGAAAGGAGTGGTGAATTGTATTCTTGCTCCATCACTACAAGCATAAAGTTGTTTTTCACGTGTTTATACTTTTTATTTCACTATTATCTCGAAATAAATCTTAATATTTAAGATTTGTTCATTTTATTTCCAATGAATACCGTGAAAAATTTGGAACTGCTGATTATGCTAATTCGCATTTCATATTCGATTGAATTCTGTCACTTTTGTTTAGTAAATGAATGCTAAAAAGAAATTCTAATATTTATAAAACGTGATCGTTTTTGTTCATCATAGAAAAATACTTTAAAAACACAAAAAACACATTTTTAAAAGGTCACAGTTATTTACAAAGACTTCGCACTTAGTACATCTTGATTTTTCAAGTGCAAATTTCTATAGGTAGGTTTGAGTAGGGAGTAAATTCATAAAAGTCGGTCCCATGTGTTAACCATTCGCTAACACTACTTACTAAACTAACACTATATTTGTATACTGTGCATGTCAAAAGCAAATAGTTTATAAATTATGAATTTTATTTTAAGATCAAACAATTAGTTTGAATCAGGGATGTTATGGATATGATATTTCGGTTCCGGATACGGATACGGATATAGGAATAGAATTATATCGGTTACGGTTACGGTTACGGATATGTAATTATTTTGGATTATCTGTTACTTTCGGATAGTTTTGGTTACGGATATTAGATTGAAGTAAAATATAAACAAAATTACTATGAAATAATTTGGTTTTATTTAGTATAGCAAATAATAAACAAACTACAAAATAGGGATGATCGATATACATTAGCTAAAAATATCGGTGTTTTAACTCCAATAACATCGATACATCGAAGAAAAAAGAAAAAAACATTGAATCGTCAATAATTCTTTAGAGCGTCATTAGAAACACCTGTTGAAATTAATTTTTTACAGTGTGCCTAAACGACACTAAGACTGCTGATTTTTCTCCTTTATTTTTATTTCAAACATTTTTATTTTTATGAATAGAAACACATTTCATAAAAAATAACATTAAACTTTCATTTGATTGTTACCAAAAAGATCGATGTTTTATTTTGTTTCGTGTAAAAATAAGTAAAACTCCATTTTATAAATGATAAAAATTTTTGACAGTTTTATTTGTGTCTTGTCAAAAATATTGATGTTTACTTTTGTTTCAAAACACAAATAAAACCACATTTTATAAAAATATTTTGATTGTTTTATTTGTCGGTCACCAAATATGTCAATGTTTACTTATGTTACATATAAAAGTCGTCGTAGATGGCTCCTGCTCCGATACCATGACCATTAATGCTGGTATACCACAAGGCTCGCTGCTCTCCCCAACGTTGTTTATCATGCATATCAACGACATGCTCTCTATCGAGAGTATGCGTTGCTATGCGGATGACAGCATGGGTGACGAGCGGTACACCGAGCAACGGAATATCCCTGGTAGTACACAGGCAAGAAGGGTTCAACTTGTGTCTGAAGACGAATGCTCTCTGGGGTGGGCCCCGGAATGGGATAAACGTAAGTTCAATCTCACAAAGATACAAGTTTGCGCATTCACTGCAAAGAAAGACCCATTTGTCATGGCGCTTCAGTTCCAAGGAGTAACTCTTCCAATTTCTGAGAGTATTGGGATTCTCGCCGTCGAAATATCGAGCAGAGTCTAGTTTAGGAGTCATTTGAAGGACAAAGCCAAATTGGCAAGCAAAAAGTCGGGCGTCCTGAACAGAGCCAGGCGGTACTTCACACCGAGACAGCGTTTTGTGCTATACAAAGCACAAGTTCGTCCTCATATAGAGTACTGCTCACATCTCTGGGCAGGTGCGCCCAAATATCAGCTCGACCCACTGACTCCCTGCAAAGGCGTGCTGTTCGAATCGTCGGGGATCCCAATCTTACGGACGGATTGGAGCGGCTGGAGCAGCGGAGGCACTTTGGGTGACTTTGTGTACTCCACCGACTCTTTCACAGGGAGTGCTCCGAGAAACTGTTTGACTTGGTACCACCGTCACTATTCTACCGACGTACCACTCGACATCGTAGCAGGGTTCATCCATTTCACCTGGAAACGCTATGGACTTCAAAACTGTACGTTTCCAGGATCATTTCTCCCACGTACGTGCAAGCTTTGGAATAAACTACCTGCTGCTGTGTTTCCCGAGCGCTATGACATGTCCTTCTTTAAACGAGGTTTAAGAAGAGTATTTTCTCCACGGTAGGCAACGGTCTGGCTGTACCCCTGGTATTTCAAAGGTATGTACTATGTACGGCAGAATCACTTACCATCAGGTGTGCTGCTTGCTCGTTTGTCATCGTTGGCAATAAAATAAATAAATATACAAAAACTAATTTCCTAAAAAAATTGGTGTGTTTATCTATTTCATACCAAAACATCAAACATTTCTTTTATTTCATATAAAAATAAATAAAACCACACTTCATTAGAAAATTAGACAGTTTTATTTATTTGTTACCAAAATATCGAAGTTTTTAATACATTGATATTTTGCAATCGATATATGTCGTGCATTGATGCTTTGGATTCGATGTTGACATCCATATAAATATCGACGTTTTTCTAATATCGATCGTCCCTACTACAAGATTCACAGGGAGTGCAAGCGCGGCGAAACAAAACCTGTCGAAACATGTTTTATTTAGACTCCACCCTTATTCGAAATTATCCGAAACTTTTGAATCGGTTACGGTTACGGATATATATTTATTTCGGATATCCGATAGTTTCGGTTACGGTTACGGAGCTCCATAACATCCCTAGTTTGAATATCCAAAAGTAACAAATGTTTGTTCATAGTTTTAAGTTTTACTACTGTCGACAGTCCTCACGACTGCTTTTTAATGTGAGAATCTGATCATTGGCGTGGTGTTAACGCCACGCTTGGATATGTACATTTGTGTAACGAAATCATAATCTGTTTTAGAATTTTGTACAATGTCATCTAGTAAGCTCAAAATAAATTATTAATCTAATATTATACTCGTTCCAACCATTTATTTTACTTTTGGCAGGTCGAATTCTGATCAATTAGTGTTGTACCAATGTATTACGGATACTATGTTTTGTAATAATCGATTTTAGTCAGGAAGAACTTTTAATCGATTTAACACGGATATTTTATTTTTGCTTAAATACATATTTCATATTATTTAAAAACTTCACTTCTGTAAGTATATTTGTTATTTGGGCACATTAATTTTTGCATACCCACTAATTCAGTCCTCGCAAAATATTTTACTTTGTACTTTGCAAAATAAAAAATAACTACTTTATGAAGCATTTTTCCATTAAGCGGGGTCCGCTGCTCCAAACTTTACTTAGAGACAATGGCGCCCTCGTCTGCGGTAGTAAATCACTAATTTTCTCATCCAGCCTACCCCTTTTTTTAAGCCGAATTGGCAACACTGAACGGCGCGCCGGCGACGCCATTTTGTTGTGTTGTCTGTCACTCGCAACAAGACTCCCGTGCTAGTCACATTTCTGTTCGCTGAGTGCTCTTTCATATTTTTCATACGCTGTGTTGAGTATTTATATTCCACCGTATTGATTTCATTGTTCTTACTTTGATTGAGTTGAGCGTATCGTTCCTCCCAGTAAGATTTTACTTGCAAAATGCCGAAAGGTATGGTGCTTAAAGGACAATCCAGAGAGTTAGTGCTGCGGCTTCGTGAATTTTTTGAAAAGGAAAGCCGCAATGGCGGATTCCTTATACCAGTAACCCAAATTAGAGACCGTGTTGCAGCAGCATTAGGTATTAGTGCTCCAACGGTGGCGAAAATCACTAAAGAAGCCTATGGTAGTAGTGGTATTGAACAGAACAAGCTATCTACGCCTAAGAAAAAACGTCAGCCCCGTAAAGTGACAGCAATTGACAGTTTTGATACTGATGCTATTCGTCGTCATATATACAATTATTACACAAGCAAAGAGATTCCTACTTTGAAAAAATTAGTAGCGTCTCTACGAAATTGTGGCTTGTTTCGTGGTCAAAAATCTTCTTTGTCAAAGGTGCTGCACCAAATTGGGTTCTTGTATAAGAAATCCGACAAAAGAAAAAATTTAATGGAACGTCGTGATATAGCCTTGTCTCGCTGTGAAGTTTTAAGACAAGCGAAGAAAATAGAAGACTGGTCGAATGTCGTTTTCACAGATGAAACTTGGCTCAATGCCAATTATTCCATACCAAAAGGTTGGACTGACGATACTGCTGCTTCTACTTCTGCAGTGCCAATGGGGAAAGGTGAACGCCTCATCATTTGCCATGCGGGAACTACAAAGGGATTTGTACCAGACGCTCTGTTAGCGTTCAAATAAAAAAAAACAGGAGACTATCATGAGGAGATGAATGCGGACGTGTATGAAAAGTGGTTCAGAGAAATGCTTACATCACTTGAAGAGCCATCAACAATATTTATTGATAATGCACCCTATCACTCTCGCCAAATTAATAAAATGCCAACACAGGCCAACAAAAAACACGAGATTATAAACTGGCTTCGTGATAATGGGGAAGATGTGGACGAATCCCTACTAAAAGTAGAATTACTTAAAATATTAAAAAGTAAAAAGCAGCCAAAACGATATGTCATCGACGAAATGGCAGCAGAATATGGGCATGTTGTAATCAGAATTCCTCCGTACCACTGTCAATATAATCCAATTGAAATGAACTGGGCACAAGTCAAAGGACACGCTGCAAGAAACAATACAACTCCTCCTTTCACAGCAAATAAAATACTTGAACTTTTAAAAAACGCATGTGCTAGTGTGACGCCTGAAAACTGGGCGAGTGTCGTCAACAAGACAAAAAATATAATATTCTCTGATTGGGATCGGGAAATTGAATTTGACAACATACCTACACAAGAGTTAATAATAAACACTGCAGATGATTCAAGCGACGATTCAAGTTCGTATGAAAAATCCGACGATTCGTTATAATAAAATAATATTAAAATATTTTGGTTGTTTTATTTCATGTTATAGGTTCATAAAAATCTTCTCATCATATGAGAAGATTTTTATATCTCCCTGATACAATTTTAACGTGTTGTCTATTACAACAATTCAAAACTCAGTTGTCAGCTGACTTAACTGCAAATAAGTGTAATCGATTATTTGCGATTCATTAGTTTGCACCGAATACTTTTGATCCTGTCACTAGATGCGATAGAACGTAACTTTTTTTATAACGGAAATGAATTATCACTTAAATTTTATGAATAGAGCTATTTACGGCATATTAATGTATTTAGTGGGTAATAATTAAGATATATAAATATTATTGGGCAGTTTATATATTTCTCTGTTAACGCGTTTCAAAGTTAATAATTTGCGTATAATGAAACAGTTACGTCCTAAAGCATGTGTCAAAAGTAAAATAAATGGTTGGAACGAGTATAATAATTTATTTTGAGAGGACCATTCTATAGCATAAAGTATGAATAAAATATTAGCTTTTTTTAAAATAATAATATATTATTTCCTGTCGTAATCTGTACTTTTATTCATATCTACTTGTACAAAATAATTTCGATGTATCACATCTGCCAGGCCTCCTGAGCCCTTTTTTGTATTAAGAATACTCGGCTATTTTGGTAAGAGTTATATAGCGATTAGAGAGTGTCCAAATGGATCTAGTAACTTAAAGCGTAATTTATGTTTTTATCAGCTGGCGTGCCGCACTGAGTGGCGAAAACGCCACGCAAGACGGTACTTTGCCATTTGCATATAATATAGCACCTAGCGACTTTTAAGGAGTTTTCACCTAGTTGGACTTTTTATCTAACCAATATATACCTATGTATTTCAGAGTATTACGTGCCTTAGTCGCGCTAACCTTTACTTCAATTCTAATAAAAAAAGTTAAGAGTAGGTACTAAATTGAAAGAATGCCAATAGTTGACGTACTAAATTGAATTTTGTATGAACGAGGTCGCATGTGATTGAGTCGGGAATTAATCTGTCACCCACAATGAGATTGACATCGCCAGGGCAACATCCCGGCGCTTCGTTGCTGATCATTGACAGCGATGATGGTAAGTACCTGGAAGACTAACCCGGCGGATAGTTCTCTAAATAGAAGAAGTTTCTTCTAAGTAAATTTATTCCATACATAGACGGAAGATTAACCAAAAATTACCCAAAACAGCAAAGTACCTAATCTCCGAAATATTTGGAGTGTTTCAAATGGTGTAATTAAATTTAGGCTCTCTGAATTACCGACTCAACTTTCACATGAACGAAGTTTCCTAACTCCATTGTTTGTGGATTTCGTTATTATTCAAAATCGAATTATGGGAGCCCCTGATTCACTGAGCTTAATTTGAAAAGGTCGCTTGTTTTTAGTTATATTTATAACTGGGTTACTGTAGCTACGCTGTTCGTGGTTTTAAAATTATTTAGGATATCGTAGTTATCACTTACCATCGGCAAGTGTCGCCTATAGGTAACGTAGAAGATTTTTATGAAATTTAATGCGGAGAGTTTTTTTGACTTTGAAATTTTCTTTTCTTCATTGTGGTTTTGTTGTTATGGTTTTAATCGATTTTATTTATTATTTTATTTAAGTGTGATTGAAATTAACTGGAATTGGAACTATGCGGATGAAGTAGCGTGAATTTGCTAGTATTGAATTAAACTGTTAGTTTCAATAAAATATTCTACGCTCAAATGTACTCCTAACAGTAACTCAGCTCTTTGATCTTAAGCAAACAAGTTCAAAAGTATAAAATGAATAAAGAAAATCATACAGGCTTGATATTTAAACTTATAACATAAGTAGCAAATCACATTACCGTGGACATTGAACAACATATAGGAAATGCTATAAATCATATCAAACATAAATATATGCGCGCTCAACGGCCCCGAAAAGAGCTTTAAGAATAATAAAACAAAATGTTTTCCTCTATTTGCAAAAAAACTTAGCGAGTCTTTCATTCGCCGTGATTCGTTTACATTAATTATGCAAACGAGTTACTGTCACTAAAGGAATCACTATCCGACATTCAACGATAAATAAAACGTGCTTCTTTTCAATAAATTTGTACGTAATTAATTAACTATGTAACTCTTTTAATTTATTTATATATAGCATGTCTACGCATGTACACAGGACTCATATACATATATAGACACATACACACTCGGATATTGTACACGCAATGGCGCGCATAGATGTGCATTTCGCGCGCCCATTATTTCTATAATTTTGACTTACTGCAGTGTTCTTATATTATTTATTATAACCCCCCTTTTTTGGGGTGGGTTGCGGTCGACGCTCTCCTCGCACCACTCCGTCCGGGGCGACAGATGGGCGTAAGCACGCACACCCGCAACCCACCCACGATGCACGTCGCCTTCGTCGTTGGGCCAACCACCGGAGCAGGGTTACTTGTCATCAGTGGTCGGCTCGACGGAATACCCCCTATTTGGTACCCCTATTGGGTACCCCCTCCCATCGACCGAGGCCCCCCCTCGGGGAGGATGTCGGTCTTTCCTCACGCGGTCGGCCTCTCGGCGGGTGACGGACTAATTCCTCGATCACGTCACCCGCGGCCTCGGCTAGGGCGGCATGAGGCGCAATTATAACCGTGGTTATCGTAAAAGACGACTAGGTAAGTGATGCATATAACATGTATGCAAAAGAAGGACAACTCGGTACAAAATCCTATGCCAATACATCTGAACAGTGAGGCATAGTAGGTTAATTTCCTTGCCATAGCGGAGGAGGTCGGAGCCAACTTTGAGACGTATATGGGCTGATATGTTGATTAAAATATTTTTCATTTATTTAATACTTGCTATGATCGCAGCTTATGAACATTTTATCGATCAAATGGAATACATATTTACTCTATTTCTTAGGATACTAACTCATAGAATATTACTTAAGTATTGACACTATCCTTCTATAGGTTATTATTCTAAGCTCTATTTATTGCTCTTTGGTGGTGGCTACGAATACTACCAATATTAACATTATTTGTGGATGTCGTAAAAGACAACAAAAAGCTATATATCGACCTAAGTGAAATCCTTCTGCTGCCATTTGGTCAGCAATTAAATTCCCAAATAGGGTTGAGGTCTCATAAATGGCCGATCATAAAACTATTTCCAACAACTTTTAAAATATTATATGTACGATTGTAAAGGAATACTTATTGTGTCGAAACCAGGTATTTGGGAAAAGAGCAGGATGATGATGATTTTCTTTATTTATTATTGCTTCTATTTCATTCATCCATCCATAAGTCTAAAGACCTCCACTACTGAACATAGATCTCCCCACGAGAATGCCATTCGGAACGGTCGTCGATCGACGGTCGTCAGTCGAACGGTTGTATCCACTGGTACCTTGCGATATTCAAAATGTCCTCAGTCCATCTAGTAGGAAGTCATCCCTCGATGCGTCGTCCGATTCGTGGTCGTCACCTGAGAAACTTTCTTACCCAACGGTTGTCGATTGGACGAGCAATATGATGGCTTCTATTAGTAGGAAGCCTACAAATTATATAAATTTTACATCGCAGTGAAAAGTATTTTGGTAATGTTTTTTCTTTGCATCCTTTAGTCGTTATTTAGGAGCAACTGCAAGAAAAAAGGGGATGGTAACAGATTGTATTCCTATTCTGCTACCACTCTGAAATAAATCCAATACCCTTAAGCAATAACTAGCCCATTCCAAACGCAGCATAGGCGTTCCTTCAGTACAGTAAAAGTAAATACCGCGTGAAATTGAAGTAGCATCGATCGAAAGTTCCCGGATCAGATGTTCACACAGAGCCATATCACGCCACGTTAGCTCCAATGTACTCACTCAATATAAGAGCTCGCGTCTTCTTTTGTGAAACAAAAAGGTTAATTAATGATTCATCTGCCTATTCGCCGGCATTTCAACCTTATAACGAATTGTTCAATTGATCTAAGGTAGAAAGTGTTTTTCATCCGTGCGTTAGCCTGTTGGTTACTTCTGTGAGATTTAGACCTCTCCAAAAAAGGGTAATGCTGATAAAGACTTATTGGGTAGACGCATTGGTGATTGCATATCCTTACTAATATTATTAATACGAAAGTAAATTTGTTTGTTTATTACGCTTTCACGCTTAAACCACTAAACTGATCACCGATCCGTGGGAATACCAGGATAAAATATAGCCTATGTAGAACCCTGATATTATAGCTTTCCATTGGTGAAAGAATTATTGAAATCGGTTCGGTGGTTTAAGCGTGAAAGTGTAACAAACAAACAAATATACAAACAAACTTACTTTACCGCGAGTACCTGCACCTGATGCCGCTTTAACATCAGTTAGAGCGGCATCAGGCTGCGAATGACTGGACCGGAGAATAGTTCGTCACCCTAATAAAGGCTAACTGCGTGAGGGCCGCCCCTCGGGAGGTATCGTGGACCTGGAAGGTAACCGAAACTGAGCTGAAACCCGTTTTTTGGTTGAAACTAGACCGAAAGTAAATTTTCGGTCGAACACTACATTTTAACTTTTTTTTCGCTAGATATAGCGTACCAAAAAAGTTTTTTAATAAACCAACTAATTAAATACCACCATTAACGATTTTAATGCGGACGGAATAGTTTAATTCGGCATATATGATTCAATAGCGGTAGGACCACACTGTTGAAATTTATCTGTCTACAGCCGCAGGCCGGTCTGTCCGGAGTAGTACTACACTCTTACAAAAAAAACTTTCTAAAGGTGTTTGCGTGTGGTGGGTTTTAGTAATGCCTTTATTATTACCGAAACTCATTGCATACATTCACACTCCCTTCACTTTCTTCGCGGTAGGCAGCGGCTTTGTCCATGAGCGGCAGCAACACTTACCATCAAGTGTACTGTTTGCGCGTTTGCCACCGTTTGCAGTAAAAACAATATCGTAAAATGTGGCACTAGTCGATGGTTTTTTTTATCAACTCGTATTTTGGAGGAACTAGTACTTGTTAAAATTATTCCGATTATTTTTTACTCTAGATACACCGGAGCTTTCACAATCGTGATGGAGTAAGAATACAAATACAAAGAAATTTTTTAAATTTATAATATCAAGTTTACATAAAGATGTCAAAATATTTATTTACAGATGTCAGTCTCATAAATATGTATTGAAATTACAATTGGTCAAAAAGATATTCATTTATCGAATAATATGCTTTTTCTAATAGTAGGGCCTTTATTTTAGATTTAAATGTCTTAATCATTTTTATCTCCAGGATCAATTTGGGTAATTTATTATACACTTTTAAAGCCATGCACAGTATGCTCTTATTCATGGACAGTCGTTTTATATTATAGCGCTATCTAGTTTTGAACTCTAATAGTTTTTATTTGATTTGACACTAATAATGTAAATAAATGTCACTAGATGTCCCATATAAATATATATTTTGAATACAATAAATTAAATAACTGATATTTTATTGATGTTTATTTTATTCAATAAGAATTTACTAACAACATATTTAATACAAAATAATTATTATCGATAATCATTTTAGGGAGCCAAAGTACCTACATAGTTTTAGTTTATTCTCATGTAACCTCCATCGAACTGTAAAGTACCCACTATTTCTCTATTCTCTAATTAAAAAGTTGCAGATGCCTATTTGACGCTGTCAATTGTAATTTTTAGCATATTGTAAAATTGAAATTTATACAATTTTTAGCGACTATATTATGTGACGTGACTAAAAATGTGAAAATTTTGTAAAATGTGAAATATTGTATCTCGACACTGGTATAATTGTTGCTGATTGTCATTACACAAGAAGAAGAAGAAGAATAAAAAATTTGGCGTAGTATAAGTTTTGTAGGCTGGTGTAAAAATTATAGAAATCAAGACTTTATTGCCCAACGACGGCCTTAAAAGGTATTAAAGCAGCTGTATAACATGTCAAAAAATGTTCATTTGATTGTCGCCATGACTCCTGTAAGTACCTACTTTATATATTTATTCAACAGAACATATTTTCTTAATTCTAAGTAGATTGTATTTACATTACAAAAATTATGAAATCATTACGTTCCGTGTAATGTGGCCGTGTCGTGGGCGTGTTAAAAGACGTTTAAAAGTTTGTTATATACTTCATTCTTATTCTATTAAAACGTCCATACAGGTAAGGAAAAACTTAATATAAAATATTATTCCATCCTGTTTGACCAGCATGGTACAATAGGTTAATTTCCTCGCAATCGTGGAGGATTCTGAATTCTATCAGTGAGACTGAGATGATGATGATGATGAATCCCTACAAAAAGAAGTGGCATTAACATACTTAAGAACTCTGGCAGTGGCATGACTCGCTCAGAGTACATAACCTACCGTTGAGCATTAAAGGTTTCCGAGTAAGAACCAAGAATCTACCGATTCCTTGTAAGTCAGAAGGTTAACCTAGAAGACTAATGATTAATTAATCGTAGAATTAATGAAAGTCTTGAGTGGTGACTACGAATCGGACGACGCAGCGTAGCACCACTTCCCACTAGGTGGAATCGTTGCAAAGAATCGTTGGATGCAAGTGGAGGGCCGTTCCGAGTGGCATTCTCATGGGGAAGGCTATATCTAGCAGTGGACGTCTATAGGCTGATGGATGAATAATGAAAGTCTTAGGAAACTGTTAGATGTAAACCACTAAATACCATCTTTCAGTTATTCTGGGAAAATCTGTTTATAGCAGTAGACCCTTTACCCTAAAATTATTTCTGTTTCCGTATTCATTTATTATAATTATTATATGTACTCATGTTTAAAGATCAGACAGGCCTTTTTTTTAAAGATCAGACACAATCTTTAGGCAAAAAATGTAAAATATTATCATATTACATACTGAAATGGTTTTTGTTTAATTTTTTCAGTTTGACCTACCATTTGCCGAATCCTGAAAAATATCCAGAACGGTTCCAAGAGTGGGTACAAAGAGTATAGGGCAAACTGGAGAAGGATGCGGATTTGGAACTTCTTAAGAAGAAAATGGTGTGCGATATTCATTTATCAGACAAAACCGAAATCATCGATTGAATGTTTTGACACTGCCTACTGGTTGTCTGGTTAGTATGGAATAGTATTCCAACGTAATAATGTAGCAATAGATTCTTTTTAGGTGATTGACTGACATGTTAGTCCAAGAGCTTAAGTTTCTGCCATCCTGGTACCTGCGTTGAACTTCTATGGCTTTACCGTGACCGCCGAGACAGCCATTAATGTCAAGGAATCGACACCCGTGGTCGACCCAATGATATTGGGGAGGAAACATGGTAGATTATAGGGCCACACGCCATCCGTCTGTCGCCCTGGACATACTGAGCGGGATGTATTCAGACCATAGTCTAACATAAAACAAAAATAAAGGCTTTATCGTATTACGGGCATCTTTAGGAACAACAAAATTGTGTAACATAAAAACAACATGGGTGTAATTAACACCCAGACTCAGCGAGAATTTGTGGATCACACAAAGTATAGTCGAAGATCGTAAAAATCAAATATACGATACATGGCCTGTGTTTTAACCACTACGCTATCTATGCAATTGTTAGGCTGTCCGTGACTCACTAAACACCATAATGGTAAAAAAAGAGATAAATGATTATTCAACTTTTTTGTATGCTATTTTACGTCGTCTTATCAGCTCATAAACGTACCACAGCTGGGCTCGAGCTTCCTCCCCAGTAAGAGAGAAATTGACCTACTATACCATGCTCGGCACACATGTTGGCATAGGGTTTTATTTCGAGTTTTCCTTTTCTTGCATAAATGTTATATTTGTATCCCATAGTCGTCTTTTACGACAGCCGCGGGAAAGATGGGGAGTGGTGAATTGTATTCTTACCACACGACATTTGCTGTTCTATTCACGGAATTTTCTCTCCATTATATCTATTTTACGTATATCTACAATAATAAAAATCTTCTGCAGTCTATACTTTCATTAATAAATATCGCAAGAATGGAACGCGAAATGTATTAATAACCAAGTAAAATATTTGAGCTAAACCATAAGAAACGACATAGTTGGGCTTTTGCATATTTGTTATTGTAATAACTAAACATTTTAAATGTAATAAATAAATATATTATTTTAAATATAAAATATTAACACATTATGTATCTTGACCTACTTTATTAAGAAGATTTATTATGTGTATTTACTCACGATCGATAAATAATTTTCAGATTTGGAATGTTACATAACAAATTATCTTAACACTTCATTATTACCGAAGAAAAATAATCAGCTTTTTACATCAAGTGCAGTCAATTTAGGTTATTAAATTATTTATATATACGAGGATATATATACATGAATAATGTGTGCTAGTTTCACTAGTATGTGTTTGTACTTGTTATTATTATATATCTCTATTTATTTCTATGGGATCATCAAGGAGTCGATGACACCCGATATTATGAGAGCTTTATATGAAGATATAGGTCCAAAACGTTAATCCTTTAAAAAAGCTGAATATAAAAATGGCATGGAACGTCTACTGATGACATTCCACATTTACACAACACTCGATGACTGCCAACGATAGCTGTAAAATTGCTGTTGTACTGTATTGTAAACTGAATTGAATCTTACAATGGACTTGGTTTAACTCAAAACTGTCATGTGCCTTCAACACCACTGTTGTGGTTTTGGTAGCTGTTAACTCGCGAAATTACTGGAAGGATCGCCCAAATTGTTGCCATGGGCATAAACACTATCAGCATATACGCCAATGACTCACCGAACGGCACACCATATCTACACTCAGATCAGCAGTTTAAGACATCTCTGAGTTGAGAATCTTGCAAAAAACAAATGAAGAGAAAATACAAACTACTATATTTTCGTAAAAAAATCCGATCTTTCTGTAAGTTCTCTGAGAGAGGGTTCTTTAGTGGCTGTCAAGTCCCACTGCTAGCTATTTAGTGAGTAAAGCTCTACACTAGTACATAATTTTTTATTTGCATTTTACGAGGCTCCAAGAAACGATAGATTTGACGAATCTATCACTGTCAATTAACAGTTTAAAGACGTAAATAAATATATATATAAATATATTTTATGTATTATTTCAGGCACTATAACCGCTGCAAAACAGAACTCTTGTATAGCGCAAGAGTCAATCTTAAAAACTGGAATTGATATTCTATCCGAATTAAATGTAACTAAGGCAGGTATTTATTAATTTCAATCAATACTCCTACATAGTGGGAGGTAATTTGACTTACTATACCGTGCTGGTCAGACATGTTGAAATTAGGTTTCATTTCGAGTTTTCACTCTCTTGCACTGATGTTACGTGCATATTAAATATATACCATAGTCGTCTTTCACGACATCCACAGGTAAGATAGGAATTGGTGAATTGTATTCTTACTCTGTCACCACACGAAAAAAATATCAGTTATTGATTGCTTATTTTATTTAGTTGTATTAAGCTGGGGATAAAAACCTTAGATCCAGGGTTTGACTTCTATCATATATAATAAATATTATGAAGTGTAATTTTAAAATTCTATTCTTATAAGTATGAGACTTTCTGCAGGCGTCGACCAGGGAGGGAGTGGCGGCGATATGCGCATCTTCTCCCACAGCCTTGAAAGACGACAGAACGTGGCCAGACGGCCTTGCGTGGGGTGTCGGGGATCGAATGTCGACAGACCATCCCTCCGGTACTCCGTAAAAGCCCGGAAAGGACCGCTGTTGGTTTTGACCGGCGAGTTTCACACACCCCCTCGGCTATCACTGGCAGGGGACAGTGCGTAAATGCATTTCCACTGCATTAACAAAAAAAAAGTATAAGATTTAACAATGTGTAATGTATACACACAGGTTTTGAAATTAGTTAATACTACATAATTTGAAAAGTATAATACTTACAGAGATTTTTGCTGCTAAGATCATTAAAAGAGTGCACAACTATAGTATGAGCAAAGTAACCAAACGAATAAAAGGTATTTTAAAATTAGCCCTCTAAAGTTATTTAATTTTAACTTGCGGTGAAGTCAGAATACAATTCATCTCTTAACTGTGGATATTCTAAAAGACCACTAAAGCATATGGCATGTAGTCTATCTAGGTATTTAGACTGTAAGGGAAGGTAAATCCAACATGAAATTCTATTTTAAATATTCCTTGCTCCTTCCTTAAATACTTATTAATTCTTTTGTCTCACGAACATGCGCCCGCATGTTCGTGAGACAAAAGAATTAATAAGTGGACTGATCGAGTAGTTATAGTTAGGTTTAGTTGTAGGTATAGTTGATTTCGAGATCAAGAATGCTGTAATTGCCAATGCCAACAATGAAGATCAATTGATTTATATTAGTCAGAATAAGTTAGCTGACATAAAATGTTATTTTTGCAGGAATAGAATAGCGATAAAGAAAATACCCTTTACCAACAGCGAAAAAAGTGAAGACAGATTCTTTATGATAATCGCAAGCGAACAACGCAATGGCTGACCCCAGATCAAACGCTACATCAATGCCCTAAAGCGAATCTTACCCATAGAAATGTGACGGTAATGGTTTGGTGGTCACTTAATGGTGTTATTCACTACAGCTTCCTCAGATCTGGTCAAATAATAAACATAGGTGTCTACTGCTGCAGAATTCCGAACAATGATGGTGAAACTCAGAGTAAAACAGCCCCGATTTGTCAATCGATCTGCACCATTATTGTTCCATGATAACGCAAGACTTAATACGGCTCGAGAAACTGCTTTAACACTACAAGACCTGCAGTTAGAAACCATACGTCATCCTTCGTACTCGCCAGACCTCACCCCAACAGACTACCATTTTTGCCGCGATTTGGACAGTTTTCTGCACGGAAAAAAATTACTTTCGAGGAAGCAGTACAAAATACCTTCACACAGTTTGTGGAGTCCAGGAAGCCAGAATACTATCGCAAAGGTTTAAATGATTTTCAAATTAGATAGCAGAAATGTGTTGATAACGAGTGTAGATACTTTGATTAAAGAAATCTATTTTGTGGACAAGAAAATGGTTTTAATTTATCAGTACGAAACGGCAATTTCATACTTTAATCCCTAATATTAATAAGCTGTCATAATTTGCCAAAACCATTTTAATATATTTACCACACTATATCTGAAATTCTGCCTTAAATTTTAGATTTATTTTTAAATATTTCTGTTACTGGTACTACTACTACCTAAAAATATTATTATCGTGTATATTTCGTATTACGTCTGTGATGTTATTTTTCTCTTATTTTACTATATTGCTAATTGATTGTTAGTATTTCAAGCAAAGAAATTAATTTGAACAACAATCTTGGTTTTACCATGTAATCTTTAAGATTCAAATAATGTTTACATATATCGATGTACATATTATATTATTTAAATTACGTTCTGTAGCCTAACTCATACAATGTATAAAAATAAATTGAATGTTTCATATATGTAAATTGTCTTTAGATTTCAATGCCTAATGAAATGGCCCATAATACAAAATTGCGTCCTGTGATTTCAGAAATGTTCTAATTATTGTACTATCTGAGACTATTATTTTCACTACATACTTGCATTTTAAGAAAATTTACCAACTATCGCAATTCGTGTTAAATTCTAGCTACGATAACAAATAATTTAGAAAAAAGAAACACTAGTAAGTTTAAATCTTCATAAGGTCATCCTCGTACTCCTTATCGTTCTCTAAATTCTTGTCGTCCACTTTGTAATTTAACAGTTTCGACAGAATATCATTTTCTGTGGACCAACGTTGTTGATAATTGATTCTGTGCTATGTATTACCTACATACACAGATTTACCTGCGATGCTTTGCTTCAAGTAGTAAAGCAAGCGTAATTTCAATGTACGATTTAATGAATATTGTGACTGCTAAAAGTCACGGGCACTGAATTCGCGCTCGAGACTATTTCTTTATAGTTGTTGATTTGCTAAGTATTAGCAATTCAATACTTAGGATATAGAGGGTGCTTAAAATTCTACGAATAGGATAATAGAATGCACACATGTAAAGACGCATGTCTGAAGTGTGTGTGAAACGTATGTGTGTGTAAAGAATGTCTTTGTGTGGGTACGAAATAATTATTGATTAAGATAATAGATGGCGCTTTCTTTTGATATTAGTGATGTCAAAAAAACGCGAGTGGGCTCTCTATTTCCAATATATAGTATTACTCTATGCTCTTATTGTGAAATGTTGTGACATTTCGAGGACAACTTATTTTCAGATTATGTCTTATACTATGAATTTTATCAAATAAATGTAGGAATTTTGACGGGAATGTCAAAATGTCATGTAGCGCTTTTATATTCTTTTCATTATTTTAGTGTTTTAAAGTGTTATATTCAATAATTTTGCTGATATTTTATGTAATATAATGCAGATAAAATTCTGAAATGTAGTGAAAATGATATAATAGTGAATTACGTGCATTTTGACATTCTGCTCAAATTTCCTAAGACGCATGACTTGTATCAGCACCAAGTCATGCTAACGACTGACTGAAAGACTAAGACTAAAGACGTGAATAATAATCAATATACTCGACACTGGCACCAATAGCTCATATTATTGTAGCTCATTGCCATTAACTAAGAAGAAGAAGAAATAAATGTAAATTTTTCTAACAAACATAACAACTTCAAGGATGTACATGCATTGTAATGTCAAAATTTTATGTTTAATAAAGAAAGGTTTACAACTATCCATTACTTTTAACCTACATATGGCCCGTATGCATTTCTTTTGTTCTTTGAAGACGTGATCTCTATTAGCAGAATTTCTCCAAAAAATAATACCGTAATTTAGTATGGGAGCTACATGTCCATGGTATGCTGTCAAAACTGTTGGTGTATTATTTGTGGTTCCTAATTTCTTTAGAGCAAAAGAAAATTTACTAATTTTAGAACAAACAAATTCAAGGTGTGTTTGTTAAAATTATTCAGACTATTCAGAGTTCTTTAGTTATTATACATATAGATACACTGATTAAATCTTATTAATGAAATTTAACTGAACAAATCTTATTAATGTGAAACATCTATAGGCGAGGGCGAACCTGATCGTTGGCGTTTTTTTTTTGTGTGTGACTTAGTTGTTAGCCTCAGTTGGCTGTGACAACTTTACCCGGACTGGTTCGTTGGCGTGGCGTTAACGCTTGGCTATATATATTTGTGTAACGAAACCATAAGCTGTTTTAGAATTTTGTACAATGCCATCTGGTGAACTCAAAATGAATTATTAACCTAAACACATACCTATAGTTTATAATAATGAAAATAAATGTTTACTAAATAAAAATCAACATTTTCTGAAAAAAAAAAATATTATTAATACTCTATGCCATACTAGCAACTCGCCCTCGCTTCGCTACGGTTTCAGTCGCCTTACCCGCGTAGCTCCCGTTCCTGTGGGAATACTGGGCTAAAATATGTTACTCCTTGATATTATAGCTTTAAATTGGTGAAAGAATTTTTGATATCGGTCCAGTAGTTTTGGAGCCTATTCGTTACAAACATACATATAAACCTTTCCTCTTTATAATATTAGTATAGATTAGTTCCTGTCTTATTCTATTATTTTATGCATTTATATGTGTTTTTTTATGGGTGAGCTATGGTAAGCACACACACCGTCCATTCCGTCCCGGGCGACGACAGGACGTCGCGCGGGCCCATAACCCACCCGTACCCACGTCGCCTTCGTCGTTGGGCCGACCACCAGCGTCGAGTTCCTTATTCTCAGTGGTCGAACGCATATCTACGTGTACAAAATAATTTCTTTGTTTCACATCTGCCAGGCGTCCTGAGCGACGGCTCCCTTTTTAAATATGTATATAACATCTGTGCAGGAGAAAGGAAACTCGATATAAAAGACGTGTTGCGTCTGACCAGTGTGGTCTCTTATATCGAGTATAGGATTTTATTTCGAGTTCTTCTTGCATAGATGTTAGATGCATGTTGTTACATGCATACATGCAAGGACCTTAGTCGCCTTTTAAGATACCCACAGACAAAATTGATGTCGGTGAATTGTATTCTTACTCCGTCACCACACGGAAAGTTATTATACAGACAGAGACATTCTAACTGAATCGATTTTATTAACAAATTAGAATAATTATTCAGTATTATCATTAAATACATCATTATTCTTTAATATAGATTATAATAATGATGATATTTAATGATGGGCGGCATCATTGTTACGAAAGATTAGCGCCTGTGACTACGCGTTGTAATTCTACCCTCTCGAGTATAATTTATGAATATTTTATTCAGTAATGTTCTTTGTTAAGAGGCACGAAGGTACTTGATAACTTTTCTTAAGTCTCACATAAATTATTAACAAAGGTTAAGTGGGGAGTTATGTAGTATGGTTTGAGGAAATGTGAAATTTTCTAATGAAATTTTCATTATGTTTAATGTAAAAATATCTTTAAAATATAAAAGCTGTAAATGGAATAGCGGTATAAGATACAAGCTTATATTAATATACTAATATATTAATATACTGGTAATACGGCTATCCTTTCATCATCATCGCTGTCCACATGCATGCCCTTGTTGGGTTCGTGCCTCCTCCATATTGGGAGGGAATTTAACCTACTATACCATGCAGGTCAGACGCGTTGGTATAGGGTTTCATTTCGAATTTTCCTTCTCTTGCATAGATGTTATGTGCATATTATATCCTTTAGTCGTTTTTACGACATCCACGAGCAAGATAGGGAGTGGGGAATTGTATTCTTACTCCGTCACCACACGGAAAGTAGTGAAAGACAAAGCCACAAACAGGCTTACTTTTGCGTTTATAATATTAGTTAGGATAAGAATAAAGGTCAGCATTTTTGATAACCAACCTCATATATCCTTTTCTACCCTCTTATCGTGTATTTTCACGAAAGCAAAGAACGAACGGAAAAACGTGCTTATTTAAATACGAATTCCTATATTCTTTCCTCAACTCTCCTAATTCTCCTAATTACTCGTCTTGTTTCTTTCAATACCTCTCTATTAATCATGACAGAAACCTTTAGTTCTCCAAAAACTTGCTCCTACTTTGTCCATCTCATCATTCTGATCGTGTGCATTCTTCTTTCCTTGTCCAGGCAGTTCTCCTCTGGCATTCACTACATCTCGGTATCAGGATGGCAACCAGCTGTAAAACATTTAGGAAGAGCGTTCGTCTCTATCTCTTAAACGATTTGGTAGAATCATCACAACTGATATAATGTTCTTATAATTGTGTATATATACTGTGTATTTATGTGTATGTATATATTTATATATCTTAATATATATCATATCTATCTATATATTTGCGTATATATGTATCTTTGGTATGTATTATATATTTTCGTATATACTCATTTATCTATGCAAAATGAATATACATTTTTTCATTTTAGAATAATATTGCTATCTCGGAACATGCACCTACCTTTTGTCATCTCTGCATCACCTATGGTTGATTGGTAGAGAATGCCTTCGGCATTAAGTTCCCCATTGTATATATAATAAATAAATAAATTTTGGGTACACTTGCGACCACTAGTATGACAAAAAAAGGGGTTAAAAAGAGTACATATTTAGTCGTTCACGAGTAATTAGGATAAGAGCAGCGTAATGATGAATACATATATTATATTTTACACCTCTCAACACATTGAGAAATGCTTTTTGACGTTAAACTTCTTTGCGCGCATGAGGGTAAAATTTTTACGGATGAATCCAATTTAGTGACAAGAAAATGTGGAGGGTTTTTGTCCAAGAAGAGAGATAGAGCGATTGAGACCGATTGGGAGAGAGTGAGAATGGGTGAACATAGCACGAAGCACATAGCCATGGAGCGAGAGAAGGGAGCAAGCGAGTGAGAATGATCGAGAGTGTGCGAGTAACTTTTGTTTCTATTTTTTGTTATTTTATTTTTTTTATTTTCTTTTACTTATATATTGAAAAAAAAGACGTAGCACTAAAGAATTTTCACTGCTGACATGCGTACTCTGTATGCACGCTCTTTTTTTTTAAAGAGAACTTTTGTAAAGACAACGCCATACACTAAGAAAATAATCCTTGTGTCGCGGGAGACTTTTTTAAAGTCTCTCGCAACAAATGTTTGTAACATTTAATTAAAAAAAAAACTAAAAAAAAAATATACTTAACGGACACAAATTACATTCAAACTCAGATCAACAATTTGTGGAAATCACAATGCGTTGTCCTGCGTGGGATTCAGGAAACTGACATTGTAGGCATCTTAACCACTACGCCGTGGAGTACAAATAAGAAAATATCATAAACACAAGGCAGTTTTCTTTATGGTTTGTACAATGTGAAGAATAACGTTAAATAGTTAATAAAATTTTCTATAAGTACTTGGGGCATGGAAAACAGCTTATAAATTATTAATGAACTTCGCTTGCCTAGGCTAGTTACTATGTTAACTGTTTTAATAGATTCCGTTAGCCACGTGAAACATGGTTGGACTTTAAACAAGGCTAGAATAGTTTCCATCCATCCTGTTGAACACTCTATAAGCCGTACGTCAATCTCGTGTTTTATATACAATCCGTTACACGTATGTCCACAATTACATCTTCATAAATACAGCCTTATCAACATAACCTTAATATGCACTTGCAATATCCAAATATTCTTCTTCTTCCTTGCTCTGTTGATCTTAACTGTTTCCACCGAATGTCCTCGACTCATTCGTGACCGTCTATTAAAACCGTTGTTCGCTAGTAAACCACTCAAGCGTGACGGTATGTAGCTACAAATGTTGTCACAGCATACTATGTGTTGCCACCTTTCGATTGGCGATAACAATTCCGTACGGTAATTTTCATATGTGGATAGAAAGCTACTAGGAGGAAATTACGGTAACCGCCACTCTTGGCAGGATTTTGATGATTACATTTGGAGTTGTGAGTTCTCACGGTAGTTTTGAACCCCTTAACCCTTTACCGCGTCTTTCTTATCATATAGCTCTATTCTTGCACCTATGGTAGGCAGCAGGGACTTTGCTTATACTCTTAATATTACTGAAGTCCATAAATGGCAGTTACCATTAACCTACCATCAAAGGCAATAAAAAATAAATTTGATACTCTTCTTACCTCAGTTCATTTACGTCCCATTGTTGGGCTCGAGCCTCTTCCATAATAGGAGGGAAATTTACCTACTATACCACGCTGACGTCAGATGTGTTGGCATAGCGTTTGTTGTCATGTTTTCTTTCTCTTGCATAGATGTTTCATGCAGTCCCGTGGAAGGAGGCGGCGGAGCGCGCACGCGAGGAACGCTTCCGCGACGACGCGAACCGCCGCAGGCGACTGGAGCGGCGCAGGCGCTATTACCTGCGCCTGATGCCGTCCGAACCGAGGCCGCGGGTGACTGGACCGGAGAGTTAGTCCGTCACCCGCCAAGAAGCCGACCGCGTGACGACATCCTCCCCGAGGGGGGACGTCGGTCGAGGAGAGGGTAATCCTCAAGGGGTATTCCGTCAGGCCGACCACTGACAACAAGTCACCCTGCACCGGTGGTCGGCCCAACGACGAAGGCGACGTGCTACGGGTGGGTTATAGGGCCGCACGCCGCGCTTCTGTCGCCCCGGACGGAGCCGGGCGGCGGATGCGCTGACCGTAGCCCGATGCCAAAAATAAAACTAATATATTAGTAAATGACTGAAGAGTTTGTGCCCCTAATTTCAAAATAATGAATGCATGTACATAGATATTTTTATCGCATACAAATTTTGCCCCTGCGTTTGCACCACCTTTAGAATTAAAAATTGTCAAATAGTTTCTTGGTAACACCTTCATCATGATCTCATCATCTTCTCTACATATATGTCTTACTGTTGGGCTTAGGCTTCCTCTAAAATGGGAGGGGAATTGACCTACTATTCCACGCTGGTCAGACGTGTTGGAATAGGGTTTTGTTTCGAATTTTCCTTCTCTTACATAGATGTTATATGCTTATTATATATCTTAGCCATCTTTTACGACATCCACGGGCATGAGAGTGGTGAATTATATTCTTACTTCATCAGCACACTGATGGTAGTATTTCTCTATGTCTAGAACACTTTTCAGCATTCATAGCCAAGAGATGAACATTCATGGTCTTCTCGTGACTATGAACCTTACTTTCTACTGGAAAGTTACTTCCTACGCGGGTGATTTCCTTAGCAGAAGCTAATATATAAATAGAAACAACGACCTATTTATGTTTGATTATTTAGATTATTAGTGCTGTGTGGTAGCGGCTTCGAATACTACCAACCCTTGCTTTGCTCGTAGGTGTCGTAAAAGACGACTAAGAGCCCTAGATTGACCCGGACCAACTCCATCTGGTACCATTTGGGTCAACGATTACATTCCCAAAGAGGGTTGACGTCAGGCAGGCGGCCGGTCATAAAAGTCATTGCCGAAACTTTTTGCAATATGTCAAAACAGATGACATATTGCGTCGACCCCAAGTAATTGGGATAAGAGCAAGATGATGATGATGATGACCTATTTATGTTTGAATGGTTAATTTTATCCTTAACTAAGTCTTGTACTACATCGCTTACAACTGCCAAATATTGCTTAATTCAGTACATTATATTGTAACCTGATCAATCATATTATCAAAGTTTGTGAAAACTTCGTTACTTGTTACGCTTCTGTTCAACATCTGGCAACAGTCCAGCTTACTGACAAATCGACTTAACACATATTTTTTCATCGTCATTATCTTAACTTATAATGGAATAGAGTCTCCTAAATAATAGAAGGTAAATTAATCTACCATTTTTTCTTTTTTTTTTTGGGTGGGCTACGGTCAGTGTACCCGCCGCCTAGCTCCATCCTGGGCGACAGAGAGGCGGCGCGCGACTCCGTAACCCACCCGATAGCACGTCACCTTCGCCGTTGGGCTGACCATCGGCGCAGAGTTCCTTGTTTTCAGTGGTCGGCCCAACGGAATACCCTGAGAGTGTTACCCTCTGCCATCAACGTCCCCTTCCCAGAACGTCGGTCTGAATTAATCTACCATACCATGTCTTGCCAGACGTGTTGGTTCCTCCTTTACTCACATAGATGTTATATAAACATTATTTAAGGGATATCACTAAGTCATCTTTTACGATACCCACGGGCAAGATAAGGGGTAAATTATATTCTTGCACCGCCACTACACCATCTATTAAATGTTAGCTTGGCTTGCGTTCATTAAATGCCAATATATTTGTTATTTTGTTTGAACACACATAATAACAATAACAACCTATATAATTCACACACACTACGACGAGTGTTTGTTATCAGTGATGACTTACGGCACAGAAACGTGATCCCTAAATGTAGGCCTCATAACAAGGCTCAAAGTCGCTCAGCGTGTTATGGAGCGCGTTATGCTCGAAATTTCTCTGCGAGATAGTATCTGAAATACCGTTATCTGCAGAAGAACGGGTGTAACCGACATAGCGCAAAGAATTAGCACGCTGAAGTGGCAATGAGCAGGCCACATAGCTCGATGAATCGACAACCGCTGGGGAAGAAAGGTTCTCGAGTGGCGACCACGTATCGGACGACGCAGTGTAGGACAAACTAGGTGGACCGACGACCTGGTGAAAGTTGCTGGGCGTCATTGGATGCAGGCGCATACACTTTGTGGTGTAACATAAGGGATGCCTACGTTCAGCAGTGGACAGCGGTAGGCTGAAATGTTGATGAATGATGATGACTACATAAAATCTACCTCCAACATAATATTTTTAAGAATTAACTGTGAGTTGAGCTTTCAAGCAATAACTAAACTTTGCAGCTCTGCGATAGGATTTTACTTCTTATAGTTTACTGTAAGCTAAAATTTATATTAAAATTAACAGTAAACGATTCTGTTGTTTTTCTCAACGATTATTTTATTAATCTTTAAAATAACTTTTTGAGTATTATAATAAGAAGCTTAAGAATTCTAAGTATCGTTTGAATAAAATGAAAACTATGTAATAATTTAGTAATAGTTTTTGCGCTACCTTAAAAATGTTAATTTAATAACAGACTTTTTTAACAATATATTCTTGTATTTTTATCTGCAAAAAAAGAAATTTTATACTTTTGATGTTAATGTCTGCCTGTGTGTCTGTCTGTAGCATTGTAGCTCTCGAAGAGCTGGACCGAAACCGAATCGATTTTTTAAATTTCTTAGAGTGCTTATCTATATTTGGTAAACATCAATGTAGGAGTTTGAAGAGTTTTCAAAATGATGTAAGCTATTTTCGGCATAAAATGAAACTTTCATTTTATTTTCAGATGATCATTCGATTAAACGCTTCAGATGTACTGGTTTAAGATATGGCTAATGTGCCAAATTTAATTTATCCGATTTCAAGAGTAACTTGTACAATCAAGAAACAATTACCCTGAGATTGGTTGTAATTTGTATCTGTTAATTATATATTTTTCCATATGGAGTAAGAATACAGTTCACCACCCCGTTTATTGTTCTTAGCTATTGTAAACGATAACTAAGGAATTAAATATGAATATAACATCTATGCAAAAGAGGAAAATCTAAATAAATCCATGTAACAAGACTTCTGACGTGGTAAATAAATTGTCACTCTTATTGTGAAGTATGCTTGAATCCAATAGTGGTACGTATATGAGATGAAATGATCTATACCAATAAATAAAATTGAAGTGTCTGTTTGTAATGTCAAAATAATAGGCTTTTTTCATGCTCACACGGTTATTTGCAAGACACCTATGCCTAAAATACAGATTAAAAAATTTTTGTGTCCGTCTGTCTGTTTGTTCCGGGTAATCTTCAAAACGCCTGGACCGATTTCAAAAATTCTTTCACCAATGGAAAGCTATAATATCAGGGCGTAAACTAGGCTATATTTTATCCCGGTATTCCCACGGGAACGGGAACTACGCGGGTAAAACGACTATAACCTATAATCGAAGCGAAGCGAGGGCGGGTTGCTACTTTTAAATAAAACTACTTTACGGATTTTATCGCGTTTGTATTTGATTTTTGATTACCCGACATTTCGAACACTTTACAGCGTTCATTGTCATGGGTGGACTAAGATTTCTCACGTCCAACAAGTCATTGTTACTGCAGAAAATTTATAATTATCTACCCGATACAGAAATTAGTTATTAAATATTGACCCACATTTTGATACAAAATTTATTGCCAGTGTAAGAAGAAAATGATTCTATATGAAAAAATTATATTGTTTATGGTTAGTAATAATTAAACATTAAAATTAATAGTAATTATATGTAAAAAACTGTACTTAGTAATTATATTTAAAAATGGAAGAATGGAACAAAGCAAAATTACTTTCTTTACTCATGCTCAAAGCTGCAGATCGATCGATATGAAAGTAGGTGAGTGCTACAAATTTGCCATATTGGATTAAAAGTCATATGTTATTCTAATAAGTCTTGCCAATTCAGTGTTTTCAGTAATTAGACAGATATCATCATGCTACAGCAAAATTGGGTTATGATGGTAATTCCGAAACTAGCACATTCAGTGTTGAGCTGGCAATCAGCTAAGTACAGGCTTAGCGATATTTGCTGCCATATGCGATATGATCTCCAATTATACTGAATAGTAATTGGATATACTTCATAATTTATGCTATCCTGGTAATCCATCTTTTAATCAATTTCATATTTTTACTGCGTTTTATTTATTAGCCTGATTACTTTTGGTATAGTTCTGTGATACGAAATCAATATGTGATCATCACTATGTAATTTTTTTTTAAATTTGATTTTAGCATAACGAAATTTTTTATTTATATCACAGACTTTATACCCTTATTTTTAACCACCGACGTAAAAAGAGGGGTGTTATAAGTTTAACGTCGATATCTGTTTGTCTGTGTCTGTCTGTGGCATCATAGCTCTCAAACGGACAGACCGATTCGATGCGATTTCTTTCATTTGAAAGCCAGTTTCCTTGCGGTGGTTTTTAGCTATGTTTGGTTAATATCGGTGGTACTACAAGTACCCACTGCCGATCATCCCCGCGGCGCTCGGCAGCATCAAGAATTGGGACGCGGACGCGGTAGGCAACCTTCTGCGAGGTAGTAGTCTCGCGGAAGGAGGTGGCGGAGCGCGTGCGCGAGGAACGCCATCTCGACGACGTGAACCTGGCAGTTAGTCCGTCACCCGCTGAGAGACCGATCGCCCGATGAAGACCGATGTTCCCGAACAGCGGGGAGACCTCGCTCGAAGCGAGGGTACTTCTCGAGGGGTATTCCGTCGGGCCGACCACTGACGACAAGTCACTCTGCACTGGTGGTCGGCCCAACGACGAAGGCGACGTGGCACGGGTGAGTTACGGGGCTGCGCACGCCGCCCCTCTGTCGCCTCGGACGAAGCCGGGTGACGGGTGTGCTGACCGTAGCACACCCTAAAAAAAAGGTACTCCCATAATGGAAGGCAAACTTGAATATCCTGCAACAGCCTGTCTGACTAACAATATAATAAAGACAATTTTTTTTCCTAGCATAGCATATGTTTTTATTGCAGTTAGTAGCAAACGAGCAATCCGTATACCTGATAGTAAGTGATACCGCCGCTCCTAGAACTTTGCTAGATCGCAGCCTACCGTGAAAAAAGTGCAGGGAGTGTTAATGCATGCAATGAGGTTCGGTAATTACTAAAGATGTCATTAAAACCCACCACACGCAAATCCCTTCAGAAAGTTGGGCTCCGGGTGTTTCATTCTCCGAACAAAATGCAGTATCATATGGTACGTTGATATAGACGTTGATTTTCTGTGTGAGTTTGGTGCTATCTCGGACAGATCGGCCTGCGGATGTAGACAGACGACTGTCGACAGCGTGTTCCTACCACATAAAAAGTAGGACATAAATGAGTTGCCAGGATGCTGATGATAAAAATAAAGAATTTATTTAATGACTACGATGGAGTAATGTTCAAAGTATGCTCAATTAACTATGTGGTTTGGCAACTATTTAAGTTCTCGTGATAATATTGGCAGTTGCCAAATTTTTGTTTGACTTATTGTCGAGATAATTGCTTTACTAGTTTTTTATCTGACATTTATTTGCTCATGTTACATTATATTGTACTAGCAACCCGCCCTCGCTTCTCTTCGGTTTCAATCGTCATACCTGCATCGTTCCTGTTCCCATGGGAATATCGAGATGAAATAAGGCCTATGTTACTCCCTGATATTACAGCTTTCCATTGGTGAAAGAATTTTTGAAATCGGTTTGGCGATTTAAGCGTGAAAGCGTAATAAACAATAAATATACAAACTTACTTTCGCATTTATAATATTAGTAAGGATGGTGGCGCCTTTTTTTACTGGTAGGCTAGGGCTTGGGCACACCCTGCTCAGTCTGTACGGGGCGACGGAAGAGCGGCATGCGATCCTATAAGCTACCGTAATCCCCTCCATCACCATTGGGCGACCACTGGTACCGATTTCTTAGCAACTGTGGCTGGCCCGGTGGTGTATGGTGGAGCTTAAGAATATTAACAACCCTTACACTATTCGTGGCTGTCGTGAAAGATGACTAAGAAGTAGTGAGATTTACATAGGATTTAACGTGCTAGGTTATTGAACTGAAAACTTCAATAGGCAGGTTTGGAAGGGAAGTTAATTCATATAAGTCTTGATGACTTTATGTTCGAGTGTTTATGTTCGAGTAGAACATGTGTAAACTGTTGAATATATTTGGATGGTATCTCGAACTCCTTGGATTGACTGTGCATTGAAAAGAAACAATACCACAGTAGCTTTAAGATTCCGGTCTGGCCACACTACATCCAACAAATTTTCGTATTTAAAAAAACATAATCACCAAACTGTATCGATTGTGGCGTGGTTGATGATCTTTACCACATTTTGATGGAATGTGTTCGGAATGAAAACACTAGAATTAATATTTTTGGACCTAACAAAAAGTATGATATAGGCTACTGTAATTCCATTCTCGCGTCGCCACTATCAAGTGAGGCAATACAGTTATACAGACTAGCTATAAGATAGTATATAAGTTTAATGTTATTAGTTCTAATATGTATTGGTTTTTGTATTGGGCGATATGGTCGCTAAGCGACAAAGCCCTTTTATTTCGTCAATAAATTAAAAAAAAAAAAACATATTTGGATGAAAATTAGTACGTAGATAGACTACTAATTTACTGGATTAATACATAGCATACTTTTTATCACGGTAATTATCATCGTCATAATCTCAGCTCGTACACGTTCCACTGTTCGGCTCGGGCCTCTTCCACTACGGGAAGCAAGTTGACGCTAATCAGACGTATTGGTATGGGTTTTGTTTCAACATTTCCTTCTCTCATTCCTTATCATATTATATGCATATTATATTCCTCAATTGTCGTTTATGACACCCGCGGGCAATGTCAAGCAATGTTAAGATAATAAGTGAATTCTCCTTTTTTTATTTAATCAGTTGGATAGATTTGGATAAAACTTTTTTATTCAATCAAACATAATCCGTTGGATAGATTTGGGTACATTATCATCTTGCGCAAGTTACTTTTACGCGGGCTAAGCCACAGTCAGAAGCTAAAGTATAATAAAGCAGAAAGGACAAGTAGAAAACAGCGAATTTAAAACATGTCAACATTGGAGTTTCACAGTAACGATACGCTTGTAAAGTTTCTTGTGTTGGGAATTCTAACGTCGATTACTTTTGTTATACCTCATAATGCTTTTAAAGCACTCCACCCGTGCCATGTTTTATTCGCGATATCGTGAAGATTTTTGTTATCTCTTGTTGTTTTATTTAAAAAGTAGCGTATACTCTGTGGCAGATCAATAGATCGTTACAGTAAAAGTCTAAAATTCGAATCGAAGTTACATATTAAGTACCCATAGAAGTGGAAGTTAGGCGTTTCTTTAATTACAATGAAGTTATGCATTATATTCTATCATCAATCATAGAGATTTATATATCCAATAGCAGACGTCTTCCCATAAGGGAATAATCATCATCGTCATCACCGCAGCCCACATACGTCGCACTGTTAGGCTTGGGCCTCCTCCACAAGGGGAGGTTGAAATCTGTCCGGAATAACAAAGATTAAGAGACCGTCTGGTGATGGAGTAAGAATATAATTCACCACTTCCTCCTATCTTACCTATAAATGTCGAAAACGATTACTAAGAGATATAATACAACTCGGCACTGGTGGTCGGCCCAACGATGAAGGCGACGTGGATAGTGGTGGGTTATGGGCCTGTGCACCGTCCTTTCATCCCCCGGACGGAATGGACGGCGTGCGCCCTTACCCATAAAAAAGGGATATAATACGCATATAAAAATTGTTAAAGAGAAGGAAAACTAGAACTAAAACTCTATACCAGCATGTCTGAGCAGCATAGTAAGTCAACTACCCTCGTATGTAGGTGGAGGCTCGAACCTAGCAGTGGGTCGTGTATGAGTTGAGTCGACGGAGTGACGAAGAGAATATGAGGTGTTATTCATTATTTATTGATACTCTTACTTCACAATTTGATTAACCGTAGTAGGAGCACAGTGTCGACGGTCTTCGGTCTATAGATGCGCACCATTTCGCCCGGGATAGTACCACACTCTCACAGAAAATCGACGTCAGAGTAGTAGCAATTTTGTGAGGAGAGACCGACGTCCTCCCCGAGGGGGAAGACGTCAGTCGATGGGAGGGTACCCCAAGTAGGGAATATTCTGTCGGGCCGACCACTGATGACAAGTAATTCTGCTCCGGTGGTCGGCCCAACGACGAAGGCGACGTGCATCGTGGGTGGGTTGCGGGAGTTGCGTGCTTACGCCTCTCTGTCGCCCCGGACGGAGTGGTGCGAGGAGCGCGCCGACCGCAACCCACCCCAAAAAAAAAGTAGCAATTCTTTAGTTGTCGAGGGAGCCGAACGCCTGACTTTCTTAGGGAGTCTCCGTGTGATGAGTTTTGGTGATGCCTTTAGTATCACCGAACTTCATTGCACGCATTTACACTCCCTTTACTCTCTTCACGGTAGGCAGGGGCCTAGCAGGTCGATGATCAGCGATATTACTCGCCCTCAGATATGCTGTTTGCTCTTTTAGCACTATAAATACAAGCAATATAAAAACCAATATCATAATAAACTCTTAATATTTTGTTAATTTAGAAAATAGAAGCGGTGCACCGCTCTTTCGACATTTCAGACGAAGAGGACAGCGTAACTCCAGACCATGACCTGCTCAAAAAAGAAGGCTGCTTCTACTACTACATCAATAAAATTGGCAGTAACATTCTCATTGTAACTGATAATCAAATCGGGTCAGAAAAAGGGTTATTATCGTTGAATTTATTCAAATACGTATAGTATGATTTATATGGGGGACTTCAACGCAAGTCCATGGCGTAGGGGTCCCCCAGGACGAATGACCGCGGGTGGGTGGTCGAGGAGTGTACGGCGGCACTGGGCCTCTGTTTGCTGAACAGGGGCTCAGTACATACTTGCGTGTGGCTGTGAGGCGGGTCGATAGTGGACCTTTCGTTCGTTAGCCCCAATGTCGCTGCACGTGTGGGGAGCTGGTGCGTCCGCGAGGAGGTTGAGACCTTGTCCGACCACCGGCACATCCGGATGGAGGTCTCCCGGACCCTCCGGACTCCCAGCAGGGGTCACAGGGCGGACGGACGTCCCACGTTGTTACGATGGGCTGTGGGTCGTTTGGACCGGTACCTGTTAGTTGAGGCAGCCATCGTTCACTCGTGGCTGTCCTCTGCCGACCAGTTTGACGGGGTGGACGCCGAGGCTGGCCGCATTCGCATCGAGCGGAAACTTGTCGGCACCGGGACCGATCTGTCGGACGCCCAGTTAGGGTTTAGGAGGGGACGTTCGACGGTCGCGGCCCTGCTGCGCCTGAGGGCCGTGGTGACTAAGGCACTGAGAGGGCACTTACATATTATCAAGTTAACAAAATTAAATGATATTATCCAAAAAAAAAAAATAATAAACTACCACCGGATCGGAACCCGACCGCTACTGAGAAGATCCGGCAAGAAACGGCGGGTTTTTCTATAATTTTTATTTTATTTTTTCTTCTTACTAGATATAGAATTATGTACATGTTTTGTACATAATTTTATAGAATATAGAACTAACTCCAGTGTGATGCCCTTCGAACCACAAGATACGTAATACAGCCGTACGCAATAATCTACATAAGTTCTACTGTTGGGCTCGAGCCTCCTCCACAATAGAATGGAAATTGACCAGCATTAGGTCAATTTCCCTCCTATTATGGAGGTGGCTCGAACTCAGCAGTGGGACGTATATGAGCCGAAATGATGATGATGATATCTTATTTTGCAAAGATATTATATGCATATTTAATCCCTTAGTAGTCTTTTACTTTTTATATTCTTACTCCGTCGCCAAATAGATAATGACGTCAAATACATAAGTCCTGTCTATATTATGCCAACCCGTCAGACCAACGTGGTTACATGAGATCAATTTTCCTTCCACTGTGGAGGCGTTCCAATAGTCGAATATGTATAGACTGAAAATAATATTCTGTTTATTAAGGCTTGTCTGTATCTGCAAAGTTGTATGTATTTTCATTACATTATATCTAAACTTGGAATTATAATTAAAACAATTTAATATATTAAAAAGTACTGATATACAGAAATTTTAATAACATTTCTGGCAATATTTTCATTATTAATTCCTTGAAGCGTCTCCCGTTCTTAGATTTCTTAAAAACAAGTTACATTACTCCTCTTTGAAGATTGTTGTTTAATTAAACAAATACTCAACTTTGGTTATAAAAGCTTCGTAATTAAGTTTAAGCATTTGTTATTTATTCAAGATTTATTTTTACTTATGTACATTATTTCATACTGACAATATGCCTAATGCTAAGTGCCATTAGAGGTCTTATATTAAGATAGCTAATTAATGAAAATATTCTTTAAATTCTTCGTGACTATAACCAATAACGTGGAATGGAAAATTAGTATTCCTTCCAGCGACTTCTATTAAAAATACAAACTATGTAAGTTTCAGAATAAAAAATATCAACATTTAAGATAACTATAAAATAAAATCCATAATCCGTGGAATCGACAATCGACATTCCCGGAAGAATTAGTACGTTGAAATGGCAATGGTCAGACCACAGCGCTCGTCGCACCGATAACTATTCGGGAAGAAAGGTACTGTTTTTTTTCTTATTGCTAACGGTGCCAAACGTACAAACAGTATAGTTAATGGTAAGTGTTGCTGCTGCTCATGGACCTTTGCTAGGCCACTGCCTACCGTGAAGAAAGTGAAGAGAGTGTGAACGCGTGCAATGAGGTTCAATGAAACTTCGAAAAACCCCCCACACGCAAACACCCTCAGAAAGTTAAGCTTCTGGTACTCTTAATCATCTAACAAAGTGTAGTAACAAATTGCTACTGCTCAGACTTTGATTTTCTCTGTGGTTCTCGGAAAGGGACTACGAATCGGAGGACGCAGCGTGACCCTCTGCTAAGTGAACTGACGACACTTTAAAAGTTGCAGAGAACCATTGGATGCAAGTGGCATAGGACCGTTCCCAGTGGCATTCTCGTGGAGGATTATATCCAACAGTGGACTCTATGGGCTGATTGATTGGATGGATGAAAATAAAATACTTGTAATAGTGTAAAGGACGAACTAAAATATTAAAGTTAACTAATTACGTCTCAATAAGCTTTAGTTAATTATATTATTTTATTACCAGACTATTATGCCTGACAGGGAAATTAAAGATAATTATAAAGTGAAGTCCCATCATCGCAGCCCACACACGGCCCACTATTGGGCTCGGGCCTCCTCCACAATGGGAGGGAATTTGACCTCCTTTACCATGCTGGTCAGACATGTTGGTATAGGGTTTCATTTCGAGTTTCCCTTCTCTTGCACAGATGTTATGTGCATAATGCATACCATAGTCGTCTTTTACGACACCCACGGGTAAGATAGGGAGTGGTGAATTGTATTCTTACTCCGTCACCACAGTGAAGTCTACCGTGGTATTAATAATTAATGACACAGGAGTAATTTTGTAAGAAAAGTTTTAAGTCTTTATCGCGTTTGTATTTAATTATTGATTTCGCGACGTTTCGAACACGGCTTTCATGGTCACGGTTGGATTCTAGGTCAGTATATACTGTAAACATCAGAAATCATTACAATTTTAGCACTAAAGAATAACCAAAGAAAAGATGGATAAACTGCGTGTGACTTGACTCTCTTGTCATTGGCATTACCTACTGTGAAGAAAACACTCTGTATGTTTATAATTTTTAAATAATTCTGTCATATTTCTTGCTGGCAAATAAAATTGATATTGACCTGCATAGATGAGGTATAGTTGTCACAAAATAAAAGACCCGTTTTGACAGTTCACGCCCAAGAAGTTTTCTATTTTTTACCGATCGAAATGCTGTGAAGGTAATTACATTTTTCATTGACGGGTACCGCCCACTGGGCTTAAGTGCTGTGCATAACGATTTTTTCATATTGTCCACAGGCTATTAATAATAAGTTAAGGAAAAATAAATCGATCAAGATATATTTTTAAGGCGGACTCGTACTTGGCCGGTGTTATTAATTTTAATACTAGTAATTAGACCAACTAATTACAGAATTTCACCAGCTGTGTAGTGATTTTTACTGAAAATTCGAGACGTCAATATTGATACCATGAAAATGAAATAATATATATATGGGTGACGATAGCTCAACTGACAATCTTGGCTCATAATCTTAAGAAAATGATTGACTGAAGATTCACTTTTCTCATATTTTTGTGATTGAGTGAATGTTATTGTAACAAAAATATTAAATGATAGAACATTCGTAATCGTAAGTAACATTGTATCATTTCAAAATACCTACAATATCACAGTTTAAGTAAAATTTTCAAACCAGAACTTTAATCCAACGCACTATACAATACAAATTCAAATCGATTATATACTCATGCAATCTTGAATCGATTTATCGTGAGTATCGAGTACCGAGTCGTATGGTCATCACTAATTACATCGGTAAGACCAAATGTCAAAACGGGCCTCTTATTTTGTGACAACTATAGTGATTAAGATGCCAACCCTCCGTATCGTTGACATGTTTTATATTGCCACTTAGAATAACTTTGTGTGATATACAAAATAATGTTCTGACTCTGGATTTCATTTGGTATATTTGTAAAAGTCCTCCTCAATACAAGAATTATTTCCCCTTTTTTTTGGGGCGTGGGTTACGGTCGGCGCGCTCCTCGCTACACTCCGTCCGGGGCGACAGACGGGGGTAAGCACTCACACCCGTAACCCACCCGCGACACGTCGTTGGACCGGCCACCGGAGCAGATGACTTGACGTCAGTGGTCGGCCCGACAAGAATCATTTCCCTAGTGCAGGTGTTGCATTTTGAAAATAATATAATACAACATTTTCCAATTTAATCATATTCGATAGAGTGTCAGCAAGTGATAATGCTATTTAAGGATAAGAATAAAATTTGAAGTTACTGACTCCCCAATGTCGAATGTAATGGACATTCCTGACAGCTGAAATCGACAACTTGACACGCTGAGATAAAGCTTTTATAAATCTTCGGGAATATTTATTTATAGAACGCCTAAATATGTAAGATTTCTTTGTATGTTTTCGTTATCAAAGCAATCGAATGTATTTCCCTAGTAAATTATTTAGTTTTCCGTATCGTAACAGAGTAAAAACATATTTCACCAATTTTTCTTTTGCTCGTGAGTGTTAGAGACAATTAAGGTACGTAATATATATTTAAAATCTATGCAAGACAAGGCAAACTTGAAATAAAACCCTACATCAACCCGACTGACTTGCGTAGAAAGGAATATTGCGTTAGCAAATTATTTTTACGGATTTTATTACAAACACTTAACATCGTTCATGATCACAGGCTGACTATGACAATGAACGCTGTAAAGTTGTCGAAACGTCGGGCAATTAAAAATTAGCAAAAGAAGTTATAAGTTTTCCAGAAGAGTGATAATCTCGTGATAAATAAGTGTTGTTGATACATTTGACTCTTAACCTGTTATCGTACAAAGAACGTAACTATCTTACTGGATTAAGAATATAATTCTCAATATCTTTTTCTATGATATAATAATTGCAAAGGAAGGTAACTTTGAATTGAGTAATGATATTTAACTAGAATAAAATAATAAGTTATTTTTAGTGGTGGTCTATGTTTGATATAGGAACGAGAGCAAAAGAAAGACGATAAGATAATTATTCAAAATAATATCTATAGTCAATCATCCTTCATCATCATCATTTCAGCTCATATGCGTCTTACTGTTAAGCTTGAGTCTCTTCCACGAGAGGAGGGAAATTGACCTACTATACCAAGCTGTTCAGACGGGTTGGTATAGGGTTTTATTTACAGTTGTCCTTCTTTCGCATAGATGTTATCACTTTGTCGTCTATGCATAAAGATACTGTACCGTACTAGTATCGCGGGTTCGAATGCCATGCAGGCAAATACTTTCTGCGATCCACAAATTGTTGTTTTATGTCCGGATGTAATTTGTGTCCGTTAATTATGTTTGTAAAGTACCCTGCAATATCAGGATTATCTTCTTAATATACGATGTTGTTCTTAAAAAAAACACAAAATAATATTAATCTGTACGGTTTGACGTATCTTTTTTGCTTACTTATGGACTTCACTTTTGATTGCTATGTAACTGACCAGTGCAAAGCTAGACGGCAACCGCAACACACATTGCGCTTGCTGCGAATTATTACGTTAGTTGTACTGTACTAAATTTTAATAAACTTGATTTAAAACTGTGTAGTTCTTTGTGCTCAACATCAGTGTAACATTCTTTTTTTTTTAAGACTTCACCCTGCACTAAGGCAATTATCCTTGTATTGCGGAGGACTTTACAAACATATAACTAAAGGATACGAATTACATCCAGACTCAGAACAACAATTTGTGACTCGCACAAAGTGTTGTCCCATGTGGGATTCGAACTCCCGACACTGGCACTATAGGTCTCTATCTTAACCCCTACGATATCTGTGCAGTCTTTGGTCCTTCGAGCCGGAGTCACCGAATCTTAGTCGTCTTTAACGATATCTACGGGCAAGATATGGGGTGGTGACTTGTATTCTAACACCTTCAGCACACGGCAACTATAGTCAATATTGTGTACTAATTAATTCTTTTAAGTTTTAAAGCGTTTCCAATTCAGAGTTTCTTTGCGAGTAAATAGACAACGTTATTTATAGAAGTTTCCAAGACTAATGTTGCTTTAATGTTTGTTTTATACGTATAATTTTATGAAATTGATAAGAAGAAAGGGTTAAAGAAAGTTACGATCAAAATGTTTTATTTTGTTTTAACCGCAAGTGTTTGTGTTTGGTCGCTACTTGCTTCGACGCTTGTTATTAATTAGCTTAATATGAAAATAAATGCTGGTTGATTATTAGGAGTCGATGTAATTTTCCGTATGGTGACGGAGTAAGAATACAATTCATCACTCACTTGCTCGTGGATATCTTAAAAGACGACTAAGGGATATTGTAATATCCTCCATAATGGTGGATTAATGATGAATGATCTACTAAACCTCGCTGGTCAGACGTGTTGTTCTAGAGTTTTATTTTGAGTTTGCCTTTACTTTCATATTATAAGCATATTTAATCTTGGTTGAGTTTTACTACACCCACGGGCATGAAATAGGTGGCACATTGACAAAGTAGTAACACAATTCACCACCCCTTATCTAACGCGTGGATATCGTAATAGATGATTACAGAAACTTTGAAGAAGATAACATGCATACAATAGAACGAAATCTCCCAATATAGCCATTAAAAATTAATTAAAAATAAGAATTATATATTTAGCAATAAATTATATATAAATATAAATAATTATAATTATATTACGAGTTTTTGATCAAGACCATCAGTTAACCTCAAATAATTCTCTGACCGCGCGCTTTACGCCCTCTATCTCGAAAACAGTTCAAGGTATAAAAATGTTAAGTACAAAAGTTGTAGATAATTTAATTCTCTACAATAATGATAATAAATAAAAATAGCATAAAACCCATAAAAAACGAGATATTAGCAAAAAAAAAATTACAAAATCGATTTTTGTGACCTTTGTCCCTTGAATTTTGAGAACAGTTAAAATACAAGTTTTTACGTGGTTATGTCGATTTGCCGAGGTCACAGGTTAACCTCCCATAATGACTGGACTACAAAGGCTCTAACCTAATAGTGAGGCTTTATGAGCTGAAATGATAATAGTCGAATAGTATCTATCAAGTCCCCCCCTACTGTTATTTAAAAATTCCCATCAACATCGCCTTTCTTGATACTTATTTGATAAACACTACTTTTAGTATAAATTAAATACACCACATATTATTATCAATACCAATAAATAAAATTGGAGTGTCTGTTTGTAATGTCAAAATAATAGGCTTTTTTCATGCTCACACGGTTATTTGCACTATATATATGCCTAAAATACACTTAATATTTTTTTTGTCTGTCTGTCTGTCTGTTCCTGGTAATCTTCAAAACGGCTGGACCGATTTAAAAAATTCTTTCACCAATGCAAAGCTATAATATTAGGAAGTAAACTAGGCTATATATTATCCCGGTATTCCCACGGGAACGGGAACTACGGGGATAAGGCGATAGAAACCGAAGCGAAGTGAGGGCGGGTTACTAGTTATAAGTAAAATTCAAAATTTTGAACTAGCCCTGACATAAACTGCGTTTGCATTCCGTTTTCTTCAACAGGAATTATTGGTTAATTATCATTTAACGATTATACTGGCGCAGCACTTAATCGAGTAAGCATACGACATCATTTTGGAGTTGATACGCTTGCACTGCTGGGCCGATATTAACCAAACATAGCTAAGAACCACCGCAAGGAAACTGGCTTTCAAATGAAAAACCGCGTTGAAATCGGTCCATTCATTTGAGACTAACTCGTATAGGTAGACACACATATCGACGGAAAACTTGTAACACCCCTCTTTTTGCGTCGGGGGTTAAAAATCGACATTACATGAAGCAGATGAATCATAAAGATAAGTAGACCCATATCAACGATTGTTGTCAACACACTGCGACAAGTTCTCTATAAATGTGATATGGGTCACGCTTGTTAAAGGGAAAAATAAATTGGCAATACCATCATTCAGCCAAAAATCTCACTTATCACTACATTTTATAGTGTTGAATTAAATGAAACGAGTATGTACTTGAGCTTATTTATAATTAATACTTTTAATAGGATACAGCAAGAGAAACGAGCGCGAACAGAGCGTGCGAGTACACCCTGTTGCAACTTAACATTAGTAAGAAGGCGGGAAATTTAAATACATTTGACACACCCACCAAATTAAAGCCTTCTTATCTTATAACTAACATAGAAGTTTACAAATATGACAAATCATACAGATGAATTGGTATGCTGATATGTTATTCAACTATAATGATGAAAGAAACTACTTATTTACTTATTTAAGGTTATACCAATTTTATCTCTAAGATATTGAAATCTCACACGAGCAAGAGCTTTTGTAAACATATCAGCATACTGTTCTGTAGTACATAGGTACTTTACACATATTTCTTTTTCTTGACATTTTTCTTGAATAAACTTATATTTAACATCAATGTGCTTACACCTTTTATGAAAGTCCATATTTTTAATCACTGATATTGCACTTTGATTGTCTATATTTAAACTGATACTGTCTTGATTATATGCACTAATATCAAGTAGTAGTCTTTTGATCCACAATGCCTCTTTTGTAGCGGAACATGCAGCCACGAATTCTGCTTTTGTTGTAGACAGGACTATGCTTTGCTGTCGCTGAGTTGCCCATGTTATAGCTGCAGCATTCTTGGTAAACACATACCCAGTTGTAGATCTTCTTGTGTCACTATCAGCTGCATAATTAGAGTCACTGTAGCCCTCTACAGTATTATTCTTCACTTTCGAATATAGTATGCCCATCTCTTTGGTTTCTTTTAGGTACTTTAATATCTTCTTAACAACAGCCCAGTGAGTACTATCATAACAGTCTAGATAACGACTTACTAAGCTCACTCCAAACATAATATCTGGTCTACTTACTATTGCAAGATGCATGAGTGAACCCACTGCTTCTCTGTATGGTATTTTCACTTCAGATACTATATTTTTCTTCTCCAGTTTGGTGTGGGGGTCTATTGGAATACTATTTCCATTTGCATTAACCATATTAAATTTTTGTAGTAATCTTTCAATATACTGTTGCTGATGAATAAATATATTACCATTTGATCTTTCTATCTGTAATCCCACATAATTTGTAGGCTCCATGGTTTTTATTTCAAAGTATTGTTTAAGGTTATCTACAACTTTGTTAATAGCATCATCATCTTTACATATTATCAACCCATCATCCACATACAATAGGAGATATATTTTTATTTTGTTTATATGACCAGTAAACACACATTGATCAGAGTGGCTATTAACAAAACCAAATTTATGTAATACAGATTTGAATTTATCATTCCAACACCTTGGGGCTTGTTTTAAGCCATATAATGATCTGTTCAATTTACATACAAAGTTTGGTGGAGATTCTATTCCTTCAGGAGGATTCATATAAATATTTTCTTTAATATCTCCATAGAGAAAAGCTGTTTTAACATCAAATTGTACAATTTTTAGATCATATTGACATGCTTCTGAGAGCAATATTCGCACTGAGTCATATCTCACTGTTGGAGAGAATGTTTCGGTGTAATCTATCTGATAATGCTGGGAACACCCTTTAGCACAAAGTCTGGATTTGTATATTATACCAGAAGGATCATTTTTAATACGGAACACCCACCTGCACCCAATTGTCTTTACTCCAGGGGGTTTTTCCACCAGGGTCCATGTTTCATTGTTCTCATGTGCTTTTAGTTCCTCCATTATAGATTGTTTCCACATTTTTCCATTCGGTGATGATATGGCTTCACTGTAGGTCTGTGGCACATCTGTTTCTGAAATTCCTTTACATAGATAAGTATTATTATCTTGTTTCTTTGCCTTAGATCTAGTTTTAATATTGCTGTCATGTTCTATGTTAATTTTAGTTTTAGGTATATATAGAGAGTCATCATTTGATTGATATGAGTCATCATTTGAATGAAATGAGTCATCATTGCTGGAGCTTTCAGAAACTTTTGATTCAGAACTGTCATTGGAATTTTCTTGTAATTCAGGACTAAGCATTATGTGTTTATTTTTATTAACCTCATTTTCATCTATAGTTAGGAGCACAACTATATGGTTTTGGGTTAATGAACTTTCCATAAAAACAACATCTCTACTAATTACTCCTTTCTTTGTCTTTGGATCAATGAACTTATAGCCTTTTGTAGTATCACTATAGCCAATAAAAATCATTTTGCTTGCCTTAGAATCCAGTTTTCGAAGCTTCTCTTTTGGTATTTTGACCATAGCCTCACAGCCAAAGATTTTCAGGTGACTTACATCAGGTTTCTTCCCTGACCACATTTCCTCAGGTGTAGCATATGACAGTGCACGGGTAGGGCAGCGGTTGGTGATGTAAGCTGCTGTGGATACTGCTTCAGCCCAATAACTTTTCTGTAAATCAGAGTTAATTAGCATACAGCGTGCCCTTTCCATAAGTGTGCGATTCATACGCTCAGCTAATCCATTTTGTTGAGGCGTATATGAATTAGAAGTCTGATGGATAATGCCTGATTTCTTTAAGTAATTGGAGAACTCATTACTAAGGTAATCTCTACCATTATCAGAACGTAGACATTTTATTTTAAAATTTAGTTGATTCTCTACTAAGGTTTTGTATTCTTTGAATTTTAAAAATACTTCTGATTTATTATTCAAGAAATATACATATACTTTCCTTGTATAATCGTCAATGAATGTGAGAAAATACCTGGCTCCTCCAAGTGATTTTACCTCCATGGGTCCACAGACATCAGAATGTATCAACTCCAGAGGATTCAGTGCTCTGGAACCTTCAGAAGGAAATGGCAACCTGGATTGTTTTCCTTTTTGACACAGCTCACAAACCATTTGGTTTTTGTTTTAAATCAATTTCACTCCATCTGTACAATTACTTAATTTATTTAGATCATTAAAATTCAAATGTGCCATCCTCTTGTGCCACAGTAAGAAATCAGTCTCATTCATTTTACAACTGTATGCTGTTACAGTGTCAGTATTCAGCCTGTACATGTTATTGATGAGATTTGCCGCTGCTACTTTTGTATTCATCTTATTGAATATTTTACAGCCCTGTTTTGTAAACTGTATGGAGCATCCATTCTTCATAATTTGGCTTACAGACAATAAATTGGTTGTCAATTCAGGTATATACAGTACATTTGTAATCTGGATAGTGTGTTTAACATCATTTGAACCAATTACATTCAAGTCTATCTTGCCACAACTTTTCACCGGAAGCATTTTACTATTTGCTGTCTTTATACTTGTGATCGGAGGGGGTACTTCATCATAAAGCCAGTCTTGTCTCATGATAAGATGCATTGAAGCACCTGAATCTATGTAGAACCCATCATCATACTTAGTTGCAGCAGAGAACACAGCTACATAGCTTGTGTCTTTATTTTTGTTTTGTTTTGCTTTCTTTGACTTAAAATTTTTGCTTATGTGTCCATATTTGTTACAAATAAAACGTCTTGGACCTTTCTTTGGGTTGTTCTGAGGATCCTTTACATTATTGTGCTTTGTATAAAGTACTGTAGTGTCTGAATCAACTGATTTTACTTCTTGAAGTAATTTTGTTTTGATTAAGTCAGCACTTATCTTTACTCCAGAGCTCTCTATGCCCATAATCATTGGCTTGTAAGAATCCGGCAAACCGGCCAACATCAAAGTTCCCAGCCACTCATCATCAACATTGAAGTTGATGTTCCTCAATTTGTGAGCGGAAGACATTATTTTATTTACATAAGATTCTACACTTTCGCTCGTCTCTAATGTAGTATTAATTAAATCCTTTAATAAGCCAACTTTTCTAGTTAATCCACTGTCTTCAAATGCTTTGGTAAGATTATCCCATAATTGTTTGGCATTTTCTGCTTGTTGGATGTGTACATACAGGATTGGATCAACCAATAATATTAATTTGAACTTAGCTTTGACGTCATCCTTCACTGCTTTTGGATCATTGGGGTTTGGTTCTGCCGATATGCAATTATGCAAGTCTTCGTGTTGTAGGTATGCTTTTACAGCAAAACTCCACGTAGACCAATTTTCCCGTCCCGTCAGTTTGGGAATTGACATAGTTATGTTATTCATTTTGCAAAGAAATCTGAAATAGCTGAAATACGGAAAGAACTCGCGAACCGGTAACTTTGAGGTTATGCACGCGTGAGCACTTTTTTAATTATTTTATTTTACGTTAATCACTTTATTGTAATACTGTTAACTTATGCAAAACAACACGTTAGAGCTATTTGGGCCCATAACCTGTTGAATTAAATGAAACGAGTATGTACTTGAGCTTATTTATAATTAATACTTTTAATAGGATACAGCAAGAGAAACGAGCGCGAACAGAGTGTGCGAGTACACCCTGTTGCAACTTAACATTAGTAAGAAGGCGGGAAATTTAAATACATTTGACATATAGTTACTCTAGTATGTCTTAAAGCATCTGTATTTCACCTATTTATAGTCATACTAGTTGACCCAACAGACGTGGTTCTGTTCAAATAAAGCGCCACTTACCGGGTCCAATTGTGAATCTAAACCATTCTCGAATCCTCTTGAGCACACACAAATTACTTACTCAATACAGTCAACAGATATCGCCATCTGTTAAAATCGTTTGGAGTTAACAGATATTTGTGAATGTCAAATAATAGGTATATTTTTTTTTTGGGGTGGGCTGCGGTCAGCGCGCTCCTCGCACCACTCCATCCGGGGCGACAGAGGGGTGTAAGCACGCAACACCCGCAACCCACCTGAAAACCACGTCGCCTTCGTCGTTGGGCCGACCACCGGAGCAGGGTTACTTGTCATCAGTGGTCGGCCCGACGGAATACCCCCCTACGTGGAGTACCCTCCCATCGACCGAGGTAAATAATAGGTATATATAGGTAATACAAATAATTTACAATAAAATAATATTGCGACTATAAATTAAGATGTAAGCTATCTTTCAAGTTGGATTAAACTGCACACGGTGTGCAAATTTGATTAAAATCGGTTAAGTAGTTTAGGAGTCCATCGCGGACAAACAACGTGACACGTAATTTATATATATTAAGACAATACAATTCACCACTTTTTTGCCTGTGTGTGTGGTAAAAGACAACTAAGGGATATCCCTAAGCAAGCAGTAAGCAGTTAATATCTATGTAAGAGAAGGAAAAATTGAAATATAACCCTGTACCAACACGTTTGACCAGCGTGATATAGTAAGTCCATTTCTCTTCCATTGTGGAAGAGAACCGAGCCCAACAGTGGGACGTGTATGGGCTGAGATGATATATCATGTAAGAGAAGGAAAATTCGAAATATGACTCTATACTAACTCGTCTGACCAGCGTGGTTATAGTAAGTCAATTTCCTTCATATTGTGGAGGAGACTCGAGTCCAGCGATATGATGATGATGAAAATTATTTTATGGCGAGGCTTCCCGCAGAATAAGCCTCGTAACGCAATCCTGTCTCTATTCTATGACTATTAATTGGACTACCTATTTCACGTGGTTGTAATACAATATGTTGCTAATCATTTTTTTTTGTTCACGCTGTGGAAATGCATTTACGCACTTGTGTGGGACTCACCGGCTACATCCGCGGCCGGAATACCCAATAAAACCACAGCGGCCCCTTCCGCGCTTTTACGGGATGCCGGAGAGATCGTCTGATGACATTCAATCCCCGACACCCCAACGCATGGCCGTCTGGCCACGTCCTGTCGTCATTATTCAGGGCGGTGGGAGTCAGCAGAGGCATGCGCCTCGCGTTCCCGCTCCGCCACTTCCTTCCTAGATATGACGGCCTCGCAGAATGAGGCCATTGACGACCAGCACCTGTCGCTGCCGAGCATCTTTGCGATAACGGTCGGCAGCGACAAGTCCGCTCCAAGTACCGCCGACAGGTCGTGGCGCTGAGGCCCCCAGGCGGGACATACCTCCAGTGTGATGTTGCTAACCCTTCCTCACCCAGGGGTGATCGTGAAAGATTACTAAAGGATCCAAATAACACTGCAGATGGTAGGACTACGCTGTCGACAGTCTTCTGTCTACAGCCGCAAGCCAGTCCGTCCGGGATAGCAGAAGATCGACGTCTGAGTAGTAGCAATTTATTACTGCACTTTGTTCAGTGAGCGAAAGGGCCAAAAGTCCATTTTTCTGAGGGTGTTTGCGTGTGTTGGGTATTTATTGTACGCATTCACACTCCCTTCACTTTCTTCACGATAGACAGCGTTTCAGCAAAGGTCCATCCGCGGCCGTATCACTGAACATCAGGTGTGCTGTTCGCTCGTTTGCCACTAATGGCAAAAAATTCACTGCAAGAGCCTGATAAATATAGAAAAAATAATATACCTGAGATAATTCTTGTTTTTCCGTATGGTGACGAAGTAGGACTATTCATCTTTCCATTTCATGGCCATGGGTGTTGTAAAAGACGACTAAAGAATTATAATATGCAGATAAAAGCTGTGCAACAGAAGAAAAACTTGAGATAAAATCCCATGCCAATACGTTTGATAGGTGTAGTATAGTTTTTTTTTAATTTTATTTAATGTAGTGATAAAAAAAAAATAAAAAAAAGTATAGTATAGTAGGACAATTGCTTTTCTTTTATGACGGAGGCAGGCCAAGTATATAAGCAGAGATGACGTGATGATTCTTGTGCTCGCATGGCCTGAAAATTAAAACTTTTTTATAAGTTCTAATTGGCAATTAATTAATAAATTATAACTTCGATAGGAGATTTTATATTCCTACAGGTGCGAACATGCTTAACCACAATAATTATAGTTGGGACAACCCGTCACTGACATGAACATAACCGCATGAAGGCTGTTAATGTGTCAAATTGTTCGGAACATTATTCTTTGAACAACTATTAAATAATATATAATATAATGATTTATGGCTCAATATATGTTCGATTGTGAATATTACGAATATGAATAATTTTTTTTTTATTGCATTTGCAATACCAGGGGCACAGCCAAGCCGTTGCCTACCGTGAAGGAAATACTCTTCTTAAACCTCGTTTAGATATAATGCTAATGAAATCATTGTATTCTTATTAAAATGAAAATTTATTCTTGTGTAATGACGGAGTAAAAATACAGTTCACTACAGCCTCTTTTGTCCGTGGGTGTCGTAAAAGGCGACTAACCTTATAAGTTCGTCCTCATGTGGAGTACTGCTCACATCTCTGGGCAGGTGCGCCCAAATATCAGCTAGACCCACTTGACTCCCTGCAAAGACGGGCTGTTCGAATCGTCGGAGATCCCAATCTTACGGACAGATTGGAGTCGCTGGAGCAGCAGAGAGACTTTGGGTCACTCTGTGTACTCTACCGACTCTTTCACGAGAAGTGCTCCGAGGAACTGTTTGACTTGGTACCACTGTCACCGTTCTACCAACGTACCACTCGACATCGTAGTAGGGTTCATCCATTTCACCTGGAAACGTTATGGTCTTCAACTGTACGTTTCCAGCCATCATTTCTCCCACGTACGTGCAAGCTCTGGAATGAACTAACTGCTGCTGTGTTTCCCGAGCGCTATGACATGTCCTTCTTTAAACGAGGTTTGAGAAGAGTATTTCCTTCACGGTAGTCAGCGGCCTGGCTGTGCCCCTGGTATTGCAAAGGTCCATGTGCAACAGTTTCACTTACCATCAGGTGTGATGTTTGTTCGTTTGCCACCGTTGGCAATAAAAAAAAAAAAAAAACAACACGTCTGAGATGTTGGTATAGGGTTATATTTCAAATTTTCCTTCTCTTGCATAGATGTTATATCCGTATCGCATTCCTTAATCGTCTTTTGTGACACCCAGGGGCAAGAAAGGCGTGATAAATTGTAAAAGAACAATAATTATAAAATAATTGGTTATACGGATAAAAATTTATACTTTACTAGCTACCCAACAGACGAAAATAATGAAATGAAAAAATAGAAAATTGAATACTCCTTGAAATCGATCGCAGCGCCACTTACCGGTTCCAATTATTAATCTAAACCGAATGGTTTGGATGTTTCGAATGGCTATTGAGAATACATATCCATCGGAATGGCCATAAAAATCATCAAAATGGGTCCAGCCGTTAAGAAGGAGTTCAATTACAATCACACGCACAGAAGATTTATATATATATATATATATATATATATATATACTAGCAGACACAGCCACGCGTTGCTATGGCTAATGTTTTTGATATATTACATTTTATTAAACTATTTAAGTGGAACTGTAGGAGAACATCTGTCATGGAGGTCGTCATATTTTTTTACAAATGGCATCTATGTAAAAAAGCAAGTTAAAATCGTGTATATGACAAGTTTGTAGGTTTAACATAGCACCGCCATCTATTAATTAATTATTCAATTCAGTCAACAGATATCGCCATCTGTTAAAATTGTTTGGAGTTTACAGATAATTGTGAATGTCCAATAATAGGTATATACAGGTAATACAAATAATTTTCAATAAAGTAATATTGTGACAATAAATTAAGATGTAAGCTATCCTATCTTTCAAGTTGGATCAAACTGCACACGGTGTGCAAATTTGATTAAAATCGGTTAAGTAGTTTAGGCGTCCATCGCGGACAAACAACGTGACACGTAATTTATATATATTAAGATATGAAGATAGAAAAGTTTATATAGTCGAAGTCGGTTACATTAGAAAAGTAGTAAACGTTAAGTTTTCTTAAATTTTCTAATTTCCTGTGCAACTTTCTTATTTATTTCCGTAAAGACCTTTTTTAAAATTTTAGAAAATTAAAAAAAAAGATGGACGAAATTGGTAAAGTCGTTCTCAAGTTATGTTATTGTCCTGCTTGTACAGCGCCACCAAATTCCAATAGTGAATCTAAGCCATCCTCGAATCCCCTTGAACATGCACAAAAAATTTCATCAACATCGGTCCAGCCGTTTAGGAGGAGTTCAGTGACATACACACGTACACAAAAAATTTATACGTAAAGATGGGTGTATCCATAAGAAAATTAATAATAGTTGGTGACAGAATAAATGTATTGCACAATCTTCGTGACAAACTCAATAATAAGAAAGAAATTCCCTCCAGCGTTAATCTATGATGGCATTATATCAAGGAATATCATTGGTTATTATTTTCTTAATATTTTCTTATACGCTTATGATATATATAAAAAATATGTGTATTAATATTATTTAATGATTTCTCTTGTTTACACGAGTATTACATATTGTTAAACTAATTTTACGGATTTTCTGCGTGGAACGGTTCTCACCCTTCCCTCCATAGTGGTTGAGGGCAGTGATGGCTGCTCTAGTAGTTAACTCGTGATCGAGTGCCGCTTGTGGGATCTGATCCAGCCATCATCGTTTGAATTATATTATGTATCTTGTGGTTCGAAGGGCATCACACTGGAGCTAGTTCTTACAAAACTTGTTCTACACAATTTATATCTAGTAAGAAGAAAAAAAAAATGAAACTTATAGACAAGTCCGCTGAGTTTCTTGCCGGATCTTCTCAGTAGCGGTCGTGTTCCGATCCGGTGGTAGTATATTTTTTTTTGAAATTGTAAAGCTAACAATATGTAAGTGCCCTCTCGGGGTTTATGCATAATAAATGATTTGAATTTGAATTTATCGCGTTTGTATTTGATTTTTGATTGCCCGACGTTTCGAATACTTTACAGATGGTATAGCGTCACATGTACGAAAATACGTTTTATTTACAATCAATATTTCTGTTATAGTTTCTTCGTTTTTCATGTGAAGAGTGAGAAATATATTTACCCTTTTGCTGTTTCGTGAGTATTAAAAAGCAACGAAGTATGAAAGTTTAATAAAAATTCGTACCAACCGACTTGAATGTGTTGTTTTATTTATTTTCTCTTTTATTTTTGCCTTCTTATCTTTATATATAAATTTCTTGTGTACTTTGTGTATGTCACTGAATTCCTCCTAAACGGCTGAACCGATATTGAACAAATTTTTTGTGTGTGTGCTAGGGGATTCGAGAATGGTTTAGATTAACAATTGGTCCCGGTAGGTGGCGTTACTGTCGATTTCAAGGAGAATTTCTTTTATTTTTTTTCACCAGAACAACGTCTGTTGGGTCAGCTAGTCTTATATATATATTTCTTGTATACGTGTATATGTCACTGAACTCCATCTAAACGGCTGGATCGATGTTGATGAAATTTTCTGTGTGCGTCCAAGGGGATTCGAAAATGGTTTAAATTCACAATTGGACCCGGTAGGTGGTGTTTATTTAGCCTCCCACCCGGGCTGGGCGTGATTTGTTACGCCGACGACACGCTCGTCACAGCCCGCGGTGGGACGCTAGAAGAGGCGGTAAGCCTGGCGACCTCTGGTACCGAGGAGGTAGTCAGGCGGATCGAGGCGCTGGGGTTGAGGGTCGCCCTGGACAAGACGGAGGCTCTCTTGTTCCATGGGCGCCATATGAGCCCTCCCATCGACGTCTCGATCACCGTCCACTCGGTCGACATCAACATCAGGGCCCATATGAGGTACTTGGGCCTAGTGCTCGACGGGCGATGGTGGTTCCGGGAGCATTTCCGCAGGCTCGCTCCACGGCTCGTCGGCGTGGCGTCCACCCTATCGTGGCTTATGCCGAACGTGGGCGGACCGAGCGCTGCGTGCTGCGTTAAAGGATCTCACCGCCTGGCGCGTCGACGCCCGCCGAGACGTCATTGCCCGTTGGGCAGTCCGGCTGGAGAGGCCTCGGTTCGGGGTGCGAACCGTGGAGGCCTTCCGGCTGGTGCTGATGCAGTGGTTGGAAAGGCGGCACGGTGTGCTCTCCTTCCGACTGATGCAGGTTTTGACGGGGCATGGGTGCTTCGCCAAATACCTGCACAAGGTCGTTAGGAGGGAGAGTACACCGTCCTGCCACCACTGCGATTGCGACGAGGACACGGCGCGCCATACGCTCGAGGCCTGCGGGGTTTGGGCAGTGCAGCGCTGTGAACTCGTCGCAATCATCGGTACGGACCTGACGCTGCCGGCTATCGCTAGGGCGATGGTCGATAGCGTCGGGAATTGGGACGCGGTCGCAGCCTTCTGCGAGACGGTGATCTCGCGGAACGAGGCGGCGGATCGCCTGCGCGAGGAGCGCAGCTTCGATGAGGAGATCCGCCGCCGGCGACTGGGGCGGTGCAGGCGCAACTATCTGCGCCTCATGCCGCCCTAGCCGACGCCGCGGTTGACGTGACCGGGGTCACGTCGACGATTAGTCCGTCACCCACCGAGAGGCCGACCGCGTGAGGAAAGACTGACGTCCTCTCCGAGGAGGGGACGTTGGTCGATAGGAGGGTACCCCGCGGTATTCCGTCGGGCCGACCACTGACGACAAGTTAACGCTGCTCCAGTGGTCGGCCCAACGACGAAGGCGACGTGGTTTTTGGGTGGGTCGCGGGAGTTGCGTGCTTAGGCCCCTCTGTCGCCCCGGACGGAGTGGTGCGGAGGCGCGCCGACTGCGACCCACTCACAAAAAAAAAAAAGGTGGTGTTTATTTGAACAGAACAACGTCTGTTAGGTCAGCTAGTAGAGGTTAAATAATGTCCCAGTGTACGCTAGTGCTGCACCAAGTATCTGCACAATATCGTGAGAAGGAAGAACACACTATCCTGCCACCATTAAGGCCATGCGCAGCTTTCAATGATTCTAATGCTTTCCTACATTATCCGGGCCAGGGTAAAAGAGTCTTTATAGTTACTTCCATAAGAAAATTAAACTGCCGTCCAGGTATAATGGCAATAAAATTGAATGAACTCATAAATATTTATCTATTAATTATTAAATGTTCAAATGCTTATGCAATTCAATATTATCACAACATTGCATGCATTGAAAAACTGCATTGAAAAGAGGACCATACTGACTTTACTCTTATATGCCGTAGGGACTTGGATATATTAACTATTTCGTTTTGTAAATAACAGTTTCATGTCTTGAAATATTACAGATGAATTATTATTGCGAGTATCAAGTAAATACCAGCAATAGAAATTGAATTTCAAAACGTTACTGAGAACACTTGAATGGCTCAATGTTGCCCTGCAAAATGTAATAATAATCTATTAATAGCCAAGCTATGTTGTATTCATCGTAATCTTTTATCAAAGTTTATATAAGCCTTATTGCAGGACTCAAACCTCCCCCTTCCTCCTCAACTACAATACTACTCTGTTCTTATGGGTTGATTTAGTGCAATACTGTTCAGATGGGTTGATTTAATATTTTATTTCTAGTTTTCCTTCTCTATGACCATCATTATCTCAGCTTATATACGTCCTACTGATGGACCTGAGTCTCCTCCACAATAGAAGAGAAATGGACCTACTATACCACACTGGACAGACGTGTTGTTTATTTTCAAGTTATCCCTGTCTTACAAAGATATTATATGTATGTACCTTTTTACTCGTCTATTTTGATATCGAAATGGGGGAGGGGATAAATTATATTCTTACTCCCCACTTTACGAAAAATTACTTTACTTGTAATTATGACTGTGCTTCGCTCGAGGAGTAAAAGAATAGTATGATTAAACCTCTACTGTGGTATACAAACCTGACTATTCCTTTGGTTTTGCAAGCATCCTCGTGGATTCTTCAGGAATTTCCTCTTAGCGTGCCGTTATCCCATTTGGCAATTGGCAATCGCAGTTGGTGTTATAAGCTTAGCAAGACAGTGCTGCTGTTCATTCTTTTGTTTACCCATCAAGCAGTCTTTGAGGATCCGTCCAGAATGTAAGGAATGACAAATTTTACTTTGAATGCCTCTCTTCAGGGAGAGCTTTGCTTATCGCAAAGCTATCATTATTTGATAAATGTGCATTGCAAGGAATTTAATAATAATGCATAACGTTTGATTTATAGACTAAAGTTATAACAGCTGCCGCGGCAAGGAAACACTACTGAACGTATTTGTGCGAGAACTCCGGGAATTGAATGCCCCATAATGAACCGCGTGTAATAAATTACTGCCGTTAAAATTTTACTTTAGATCGTTTTAATAAAGGATAATTAATTTGTAGATGGTTTATTTTATATTTAATCGTGAGAGCATATACATTTTTTGCTTTGCTTGTAATTTTCTATTTTAGAAGTTCGTCGTAGTCTCTAAATGATGGCTTCATTAAAAGGCTCAAAGTCGCTCAACGTGCTATGGAAAGGGCTATGCTCGGTATTTATCTACGTGATAAAATACAAAATACGACAATCCGTAGAAGAACGGGTATTACTTTGAAACGGCAAAGGGTACATAGATTATATCGCAACTATTGGGGAAGAAAGATTCACGAATGGCGACCACGAATCGACCGACGCAATGTAGGACAACTCTCTATTAGTTTGACAAACAATAATATTTTGAAAGTCGCAGGGAACCGTGGGATGCAAATAGCACAGGACTGTTCTCAGTAACATTCTTATGGGGGAGGCCTATGTCCAAATGTCTACGTGCTGAATGTTAGATGGATGTTACTTCGCCTGCGTGGCACATATTTTTTAGTTCACTCAGTTTAGTACTCGGAAAACTTTGGCTTAAACTTTTGTAATGTGTATAATAGAAAAGTATATAAGATGGTGTGGATCTGAACTAATTAGGATATGAGTAGGATAATGTTAATAGTAAATAGCAAATTTAATCAACACAATGAAGTCAATTTTCATTTATATTCACTCCTGAACACAATATAAGCGAGATTTCCCCAATAGACTCAGGATCAATATATCAAAATTGTACGACCTAGTCGAGCTATCTTTGAAGCCTAATGGAGGTCGTTGATTTACATAACAATGGATCGAATCGAGTGTCGTTCGGGTACATCAGAGATATTAGCAGTAATTTTGTCATCTATACGCTTCAGAATATAGTAGTTAAGTATTAACAACTTAACGATTGAAAAGATGGTGTAGTAAGGTAAATGGCGATTTGCTAAACCGCGTATCGTAGTAATGATTTTTGATGTTTACATTGTAAATAATACTATTTATAGATTTAGTCGCGTTTGTATTTGATTTTTGATTGCCCGACGTTTCGAACACTTTATATCGTTCGTGGTCTCTCATGCTGTAAAGTGTTCGAAAGGACGGGCAATCAAAAATCAAAATACAGACACGATAAAATCCATAAAATAGTTTTATTTACAACGAGCATCGTAGTTTTTGATCTTTAGATAAGATTTTTGGGCGACCCATAAACGATTATTGTGATTTTAATATTATTTGTTTCATTTAATTGTATGCTTCTCCATCATCATCATCATCATAGCCCATATACATGAATCTGTTGGGCTCAGGACTCCTCCTTGGCGGATAGGAGAGAATTTGACTTACTATATCACGCTGGTCATACGTCGGACGTGTTGGCATGAGTTATCGTTTTGAGTTTTCTTTCTGTTGCATCGATGTTATCTGAATATTATATCCCTTAGTCGTCTTTTATGCCACCCACGGGCAAAAGGGGAGTGGTGAATTGTATTTTAACTCCGTCACCACACGGAACAGCTTCAAAGCGTGCTTACAAAATTATAATTAACCACCCCTTCTTTTACCCGTAGTTGTTGTAAAAGACGACTAAGAGATATCTCGTACACTAAGGGAAGATGATGATTACTAAGGGATATGTTTTACCTTCCTTGCAGGCCTCCTTTCAATCAAGAGGTGGAAATCTCGATAAAAACTATTCTGCCTGTCTGCCCAGCTTGTTATAGTAGGTCAAATTGCCTCTCATTGTGGAGGAAGATCGAACCAAGGGTGAGAGTTATATGGGCGGAGATGGCGATGAAAGATCCTAGGAAACTCATATAATCCATTATTACTCATATTTTGAAGATGCTTTACTGGACATACACCTCTCCACATTATGATTTATTATTACTAAAAGTTAATAATAACTTAGCATCATGCCTCCTAGAGTTTTCTAGCCGGCTCTTTCTCAGTGTGGTCACGTGCCGATCCGTAAAGAATATATTTTTTTCATATAGAATCATTATCTTCTTGTACTGGCAATAAATTTGTAATAAAATGTAGGTCAAAATCGAATAACTAATATCTGTAGCGGACAGATATAAACCTTTGTAATAACGATGAATCGTTGGACGTGATACATCTTAGTCCAACCATGACCATGAATCCTGAAAAAGTGTTAGAAACATCAGGCAATCAAAAATAAAATACAAACGTGATAATATCTGTAAAATATTTTTATTTATAATGTTTAGTATTCGCGTAAACGTCAGAAATTATCATTTAGCATTTGCAATTTTACATGTAATAGATGTTAAAATTATTTCAAAATCCCATTTAACATCAATAAAACCTTAGTACTAAGCTTTAATGGTTTTCTGAAACAGTTTTTTTTATCCTTCGCTCAAGTCTGAACCGTTGAATGTTCTTGAAACGAAAGTCAATGGCTATTTAATTTACATAACAAACTCGTAAAGGTAAAGGAACGATTTGCTGACAGCATTCACTGAACACATTTAAAGTAGTAATGTGAGAAAATAAACTAAAATGTTAAGTAGAAAGTTTTCCTTGTAGTGAAGAAGTAGGAAAAAAATTCAACACCTTTTCTTTCACCCGTGGATCTCAGCTCATAAGCTCAGCCCACTGCTGGGCTCAAGCCTCCTTCATATTACGAGGGAAATTGACCTAATATACTATGCTAGTAGGCGTGCTAGACGGATAGCTATAGGGTTTCAATTATTTTTTTATTGCAAACGTTGGCAAACGAGCAAACAGTACACCTGATAAGTGTTGCTGCCGCTCATGGACTTTTGTAAAGCCGCTGCCTACCGCGAAGAAAGTGAAGAGAGTGTGAATGCGTGCAGTGAGGTTCAGTGATACTAAAAGCATCAAAACCCACCACATGCTAACACATATAGCTGCATCATCATCGTCATCATCATCGCAGCCCACATACGTCCCACTGTTGGGCTCGGGCCTCCTCCACAATGGGAGGGAATTTGACCTACTATACCATGCTGGTCAGACATGTTGGTATAGGGTTTCATTTCGAGTTTTCCTTCTCTTGCACAGATGTTATGTGCACATTATATCCCATAGTCGTCTTATACGACATCCACGGGCAAAATAGGGAGTGGTGAATTGTATTCTTACTCCTTCACCACACGGACAATAGCTGCATATCTTAGAATAATAACCGACAGACATCGTGTAAATCAAAAACATTTATAGTCCATAAAATATAGCTTGATCTCTGTGACAGTTGTCCCTAGTGTTGTCACGCTTACGATGAAGTCCGTAGTTTTTTATCGATAAAACTCTTTATTTTTATATTATGATTTTCTATTATAATTTAAATACAATCAATGAAATTTTTTTTGAATTCAAATCAAACTAAAACTGTTTTTTGACTGTTTTAATTATTCGAAAGGAGTACAATCAAGGTCAACGTCACTATTGTCATCATCACTGAAGCGTTTCTGCTAGAATATTTATAATATTTTGCCAAAATAGGGACAGTCGTTAGATCAATCGATTAATTGCGACTATTTTATGAATACACATGTTTAGTTTATTGAAAATAATGCGTACATATTACACAATATTATCATTTACACTGAGACAAAAAATATTTTTTAATTTAAATTAATATTTTTAAAATAATATTTTTTAGTTCAATGTATTTTATAATGTCTGTTGTAATTGTAAAAAATGTGTTGAAAGTTTTATATAGGTACTGTATTGGGTTTATTTCCTTTATGAATAATTGAATAAAGATCGGTTATCGACTTACGTATATCGACTGTCTCATATCTTTTTTATTTTCAGCCCAGTATGACCTTGTAAGTGTGTGTCATTTTTCTATAAAATGTTTACTAGGTATTTCAGTACTTACGAGGTACATTTTAGACATGAATATTAATATTTTTATAGTTATAATACATTGCACTTCAATTGCAATAAAACTGGCACGAAAAGAATGAAAATATATGTGATACAAAATAAAATTGTAAACATGTCGCGCGTTCAGACTTACTTCGTCGGTTTCGCTGACATCTGTCACAGAGATCAAGCTTTATTTTATGGACTATAATTACAAAACCAGATAATTTTAATTGGAGATCCAAAAATAGCAACTGTATGTTCATAGCTTTTCACTTCTGTCGGCAGTCCTCTTAAGTGCTTTATGCTTTTTTTTCACATTGTCATGCATAGTCCTCCACTTCTGAGATATGTTCTAATTTTCAAGTATCTAACTCATCGCGAAGGTAGTTTAAAATCAATTATGAAATTCCACCCGCACAGACATACAAGAAAGCGAGTTAATAAAAACAATAATATAATATTTAATGGGGACATTAGATGATTCTTCAATTATACATATATTATTTTCATTAAAATAAATTGATTACTCATTGGAAATATCTGTTTGCCAGAATTCCTTGATTAACCCACATCTAATTGAGTAAGAAATTCTCCTCGACTTGCCATGCAAATTAGTTGAAGACAAACTAGAAGAAATTGTGTGGTCCAAAGAAAAGTAATATAATCCAAAGTGTCTATATAGATTTTTATTCAGCAATACTGTTTTTGTTACCGAGGCGTTGAAGGGGACGTTAGCTTTAGGGATAATCAGTTGGGACAGCCACTAATTTCAAGGAATCAGTACCAGTAATAGGCTCAATAACCATGTTGAAGAAATATTGTTGATTAGGATATATCTAAACCATAAAAAGGGGCAGGCCTGTGTCCAAGAGTAGATGCTGTAATAATTCACACATTGATGAACGAATAGTTTGGACAATTGCTTATTTATAACGCTTAAAGAGAAAAAAAAGACCATCATCATCAATATCATCTTGCTCTTATCCCAATTACTTGGGGTCGACGCAATATGTCATCTTCTTCCATACGGTCCTATCAGACGTCATCTCTGCAGTCACTCCCAGGCAATCCATGTCATGCCTCACGCAGTCCATCCATCTTTTCCTCGGTCTTCCTTTACTCCTAAAGCCTTCAACATTCATACCTAAAACTTTCCTCACAACATTACTTTCATCCCGCCTCATCACATGTAAATTAAACACCATAAATTTATATTGTTACTAATTTTTGTCGAATAAAAATGTCTATCAAGACTTTACATAGAACAAATATCAAATCTGTTTGGTAAGAGCACACTGTCGCCAGTCTTCTTTCTACAGCCGTGGATTGGTTCGTCCGGGATAGTACCATACTCTCGCAGAACATCGACGTCTGAGTAGAGTAACAATTTATTACTGCATTTCGTACGGCGTACGAGAGCGCGCTGAATTTTGGTGATGCCTATAATATCATCAAATCTTATTACACACAATCACACTCTCTTTACTCTCTTCGCGATAGGCAGTAGTCTAGCAAAGGTCCATGACAGTATCATTTATCAACAGGTGTGTTATTGGCTCGTTTGCCAACAATAGCAATAAAAAAATATGGGACTCAAGAGCCGTTTGATTATTTAAATACATTATAGTAAAATCTCTACAGTTTTCACCTTGGGACAAAATCACTATTCAAAACTGTGCAAATTCGTTACCGCAGCCATTCTTGTTAGATACACACAATTGCTTATTTTAAACAAGTTTATTAGAACTAGATCAATATTTACTAAAATTATGAATGTATGATCGACTATACCCCTATCTTACCCGTGGATGTCGTAAAAGACGACTAAGGGATATAATACGCATATAACACCTATACAAGAAAAGGAAAACTCGAAATAAAACCCTATAACGATCTGTGTAACTAGCATGGTCAATTTCCCTCCTATTGTGGAGGAGCCTCGAGCCCAAAAGTGGCACACTTTTGGGCTCGAGGCTCCTCCTCTGAGGTATATGAGTTGAAATGATGATGATGATGATCAACTAAAAATAAAAATCAGTCTTTGCTTTTCCATGTGGTGATGGAGTAAGAATACAATTCACCACCCCCTCTCTTGCCCGTGTTATCATGAAAGACGACTAAGGGATATAATATGCATATAACATTTATATAAGAAAAGAAAAACTCGAAATAAAAACCTATATCAACCCATCTTACCAGCGTGGTGTAGTAGATCAACTTCTATTCTGATTTGGAGGACGCTCGATCGAAGTAGTAGGACGTATATGAGCTGAAATGGTAAATATTAATATCACGCTGGTGAGATTGTTTGGTATGGGAGTTCTTTGGAGTTTTCCTTCTGTTACAGTAATGCAAATTGCTTGCATGTCTTAGTCATCTTTTACGATCATCTATGAGAAAAAATGGAATGATGGCTATTCTTACTCCGGCATGACATGGATATGACCTATTGAGAATTACTTTAACATCGTGATCATATACGTTTCGGATATGAAACTTCGGAACTGGATACAGAAACGGATATTTATTCAATTATCACAGTTCATATACGTCCCACAGCTGGGCTTTTCTTTTTATTTGGGGTGTGTCGCGGTCGGCGCATTCCTCGCACCACTTCGTCCGGGGCGACAGAGGGGCGTAAGCACGCACACCCGCAACCCACCCGAATTCCACGTCGCCTTCGTCATTGGACCGACCACCGAAGCAGGGTTACTTATCGTCAGTGGTCGGCCCGACGGAATATCCCCTAGTGGGGTACCCTCCCATCGACCGACGTCCCCCCTCGGGGAGGACGTAGGTTTTCCCTCACGCAGTCGGCCTTTCGGCGGGTGATGGACTAATTCCCCGGTCACGTCACCCGCGGTCTCGGTTATGGTCCCACTGCTGGGCTCGAGCTTCCTCTGCAAGGGGAGGACAATTATCTACACCCACACTGGTCAGACGGATTTATACAGAGTTTTATTTAGAGTTTTCTCTTGCATAAATGTTATAAGCAAATTATATTTCTTAGTTGTCTTTTACGATACCCACCGATTAGATAAGGGGTGGTGAATTGTATTCTTACCACACCGAAGGTATATTAGAATAGGTTACAAATATAGTTACCGATATGAAACTGTTTCTGAGTAGCCGTCAGCTTCGTTTTATTTCATTTTCCGATATTGGATTTCTAGGGAATTGTTAAATAGAAATGCAAAACGTGATGCTTTTAGTATTTCCCTTTGGAGAAATTGCCGTTTAGGCTTTCGATCCGGTCGGCTCAAAGAATACTGAATCCTTACTAATATTATAAATGCGAAAGTAAGTTTGTTTGTTTATTTGTTACGCTTTCACGCTAAAACCACCGAACCGATTTCAAAAATTCTTTCACCAATGGAAAGCTATAATATCAGGAAGTAACATAGGCTATATTTTATCCCGGTATTCCCACGGGAACGGGAACTACGGGGATAAGGCGACAGAAACCGAAGCGAAGCGAGGGCGGGTTGTTAGTCTATACATATAAATGTAAGTAATATGAACATATCTTTGTTTTAATAAAATACTAGCCTTTACATCAATTCATATTATTATTTATAGAAAAATAATACTCGTAAAATAACTAAAAAAAAAATATCTGTATTCTGGCTAGTTCTCTAAAATTGCGAGAGTAATTTTAGAGAACTAGCCAGGTAGGGTATTTTAAAAATAGTACCTGACACTGCTTTTTGATAATCGAAATCTAGAAAAAGCTCCAATTTTTAGTTTCAAAGGATATTTTCAAAAATTAAGATTTATTCTTACTTTAAGTTGTCTATTAGTGATTAGTCCACCACCCGCGGCGAGGGCGATCGCCCCGCTACAATGCCTCGCTGAAGGTACCCGAAAGGGTAATCGGCCGATCGGCCACGAATGTCAAGCAATCGGTACTAGTGATCGGGCCAATGGCGGTAGGAAGAGAATACGGTAGGTTATGGAGCTGCACGCCGCCCATCCGTTGCCCCGGACACATTGGGCGAAGAGTGTCCAGCCCATAGCCTACCACAAAAAAAAACATCAGATCCGTAAATAATGGAACACACCCCCACTTGCCCGCACTTTCCGTTTGGTGACGGAATAAGAACACAATCCACCACTCCCTATCTTACCCGTGGATGTCGTAAAAGACGACTAAGGGATATCATACGCATATAACATCTATTCGTATGCAAGAGAAAGAAAACTCGAAATAAAACCCTATACCAACCTGTCTGACCAGCTTGGTATAGTAAGGTAGTTTTCCTTATTATCGTGGAAGAGGCTCGAGCCTAGTAGCAAGACGTATATAAGCTGAAATAATCACCATCATCATCGTCATCACCGTCTGCAAACGATGAAATAATAAAATAAAAGTATCACTACCCAGTTATATAATATTGATAACATAAGCGTATTTTTTCTTAAATCAACAGATATTATGAATATAGTTAGATATAAATAATTTAAAGATGTCGCGACGGGTAATTTATAACGAAAATTCGGCAAAAGCACTGGCCTTCGAATTATTACAATACTTATCTCCAGAACCAATAAAATGGTGTAAGACATTGTATTAAAGTTTTAAAAGATTTATGTCTCTTATAGAAAAGAATATTTAGATCAAAATTTATAGGCCGTAATTCGTCGTCCACTCCAATGGTGAAAAAAGACAGAAAATATAATTTTATATCTTTAAACGAACAATTCTTGTGTATGTATATATATATACAAATATATATATTCAGGAACCCGGAAAGGGCTCCAACGATTTTGATGAAATGATGAAAAAAAACTACTTTTTCGGATTATATCGCGTTTGTATTCGATTTATGATTGCCCGACGTTTCGAACACTGCAGCATTCATGGTCACGGGTGGACTAAGGTGTCTCGCGTCCAATAAATGTCGGGCAAACAAGAAACGTTGAGCAATCATAAATCAAATACAAATGCGATATAATCCGTCAAAGTAGTTTTTTTACAATGTGTAGTGCTCGCGTAAACATCAAATATCATTATCATTATTTATATAGAAAATATTGTTTTGTCAGTGTTTTTAGCTAATCAATCAATAGAATGACATAAAATGTTATTGACATTCTCTGAATAGGAATTCGAATTTCATCGTCGTTATCAAGAGTGATAATAGCTCAGTTGGGAAGTTGTCCCGTTTTCGTTTTGTTTTGTTTTGGCATTTAAACAGTGTGGGATCTAATCTCGGTGTTGTTATTATTCTCTTTTTGTAATTTTTGATATTTTTTTTCATTATTTAATTTTAATTTTTGATTAATATATATCTAAATAAGACGAACGACGACGACTAAGAGCCCTAGATTGACCCGGACCAACTCCATCTGGTACTATTTGGGTCAAGGATTATATTTCCAAGGAGGGTTGACGTCAGGCAGGCGGCCGGTCATAAAAGTCGTTGCCGAAACTTTTTGCAATATGTCAAAACAGATGACATATTGCGTCGACCCCAAGTAATTGGGATAAGAGCAAGATGATGACGATGATTAATATATATCTAAATAAATTCAGCACGAATACAAGAAAAATATACCTCGCGAAGCTCGGTCAACCAGATATTTATTTATTTATAGAACATGCAAACAAACTTTTATCATTTTTAGTCGATATTATTGTGTGTATTAGTGTCGTAAAAGACGGCTAAGCGATATAATTTGGAATCATGCAAGAGAAGTCAAACTCAAATAAAACCTATACCGACCGGTCTATATCCAGCATAGTATAGTGAGTTCTCTCTTATTGCGGAGGAGGCTCGACGCCAGCAGTAGGACGTATATGAGCTGTGATGATAATGATAATATTCCTTAGAGGTCGTTTACGATCGGCGACACGTTCCGCCGCCGCAACCCGGGCGGCGCAGGCGCGAGTACCTGCGCCTGATGCCACCCTGGCTGAGGTGACCGGACCGGGGAATTTAGTCCGTCACCCGTAGAGAGGCTGACTGCGCGACGGCGACAGACATCCCGGGACAGGGACGTCGAGAGGTGAGTGTACCCGAAAGGGTATTCCGTCGGGCCGACCACTGACGACAAGTCACCCTGCTCCGGTGGTCGATCCAAGAACGAGGTGACGTGGGTACGGGTGTATTATGTTCCCGCACGCCGTCCTTTCGTCGCCCCGGACGGAATGGACCGTGCGTGCGTTTACCATAGCAAAAAAAGAGGGCAAGATAGTAGGAAGTGAAAAGTATTCTTCTTCAATCCCACCACTCCCACACGGAGAAATTGTGGAGATTTAGTTGTACTGAATTGTTGTTTCGCTTATAGTTATACTGTAAATAAAACTACGAATTTTATCGCATTTGTATTTGATTTTTGGTTGCACGACGTTTTGAACACTTTACAACGTCCATGGTCAGGGGCTGACTAAGATGTCTCACGTCCAACAAGTCATCGTTGATAACGGGAGATAACAGGAGATGCGTCCATGACCATGAACGCTGCAAAGTGTTCGAAACGTTGGGCAATCATAAATCAAATATCTACAAACGCGATAAAACCCGTAAAGTAGTTTTATTTACAAAGAACTAGCAACCCACCCTCGCTTCGTTACAGTTTCAGTCACCTTACCCTCGTAGTTCCCGTTCCCGTGGGAATGCCGGTACAAAATATAGCCCTTGTTACTCCCTGATATTATAGCTTTCCATTGGTGAAAGAATTTTTAAGTCGGTGTTCGGTGGCTTAAGCGTGAAAACGTAACAAACAAACATACTTTTGCATTTATAATATTGGTAAGGATGTGTTATACTCGCTTAAACATCAGAAATCATTATTTATACCGTAGTTAATATATTATAAAATTAACTTAATAAAATTAACTGTGGGTAGTTCTAGCGTCATGAATTTTTAACCAAATTACCCGACATATAGTAAAACCCAGTAATTCTTGATACTAAAGTTAATCCATGTAACTAGCATACAGAATGTTTCATAATGAAAATTTAATAAATGGCATAATTACACTGGCGTTAAGGGTAAAAAGGACAAAATAGGTTCGGGGCGCCGGAAATAATACCCCAGCTAATTAATATAAAGAGCACTATACGTTTTAGATAATCGTCGTCTGTTCTTATGCTATAAAATATATTGTTGTCTTAAATTTGCTTTGATTGAAAAAGAGACAAGAGAGATCATCCGTGTGGTGACGGAGTAAGAATACAATTCACCACCCCTCTCTTGTCCGTGGGTGTCCTACAAGTATGGTATATAATTACGGCATTTTTTTTTGGGGTGGGTTGCGGTCGGCGCACTCCTCGTACACCTGCAACCCACCCACGATGCACGTCGCCTTCGTCGTTGGGCAGACCACCAGAGCAGGGTTACTTGTCATCAGTGGTGGGCCCGACGGAATATCCCCTATTTGGGGTACCCTCCCATCGACCGACGTCCCACCCTCGGGGAGAACGTCGGTCTTTCCTCACGCGGTTGGCCTCTCGACGGGTGACGGACTAATTTCCCGGTCACGTCACCCGCGGCCTCGGCTAGGGCGGCATGAGGCGCAAGTACTCGCGTCTACGCCGCCCCAGTCGCCGGCAGCGGATCGCCTCATCGAGGCTGCGCTCCTCGCGCAGGCGATCCGCCTCCTCCTTGCGCGAGATCACTGCCTCGCAGATATAATTACGCCATATGATATGCATAGAAAACTCGAGAGAAAATCCTTTAACAACACGTCTTACCAGCGTGGTATAGTATTAAAATTAATCTAATTACTTCATTGTGATTATTATCACCAAAAATCATGTGGCACTGCTGGGCTGGGGCCTTCGCCAGAATGGTGGGGATTTTTCCACAATGGAAGGGGAAATATACTATGTTAGTTAGATGTTTTGGAATCTACTTATTAAATCCTTTAGTCAACTCTAACGACATCCACGGGCAGTAAATGAGGTGGTATTCTTACTCTGTTACCACATTGTAAATTAAATTACTTATCTATACTAATATTATAAAGATGAAAGATTTCTTTGGTTGTACCTATTGAATAAGCGCCGAAACTACTGGAATGATTTCAAAAATTCTTTCACCAATGGAAAGCTGTAATGATAGGCTATATTTTATCCTCGTAATCCCACGGGATTGGGAACTACGCGGGTAAGGCGACTGAAATCGAAGCGAAGCGAGGGCGGGTTGCTAGTAATTCATAAAAAGATTTTATTTACTTATTCAATCTGGTTGCAATTACGAATACTACCAATAAAGGTCCATGAGTAGTAGTATCGCTTATCATAAGGTGTGCTGTTTACTAGTTGGTTCAACAAAAAAAAGTAAGAACTAACCTATTAATTTCTACTTATAAGATATACCACGTTTTGACAAAAGCTCATTTCTGTGTGGTGTAAAAAACGGCTAAGGAAATACTGGGGAGTGAGTATAAGCTCCCTGGAATACTTAAACATTATGGTTTCCATAGCAATTATCATTAATATCTCTAAGGATCTACGTTTAACACAAAATAATTACTGTTTCTTAGGCAAAACTTTAAAACCTTTAAAATGAAGTCAAGTTATAAGCAGAGTAAAGCATGTACTAAACGAAGATGGGCTATTATAAGCCTCCAATCAACTCTTTAATCTTAAAATATATAAGGTCTAACTTTTAAATTTACGTAATTTAGAATAATTTTGGCAATTCAAGTACTTCAAACGAAAATTAAGTATTAATATTATGATGGACTCACGACACATCCTTATCTATAAGGAGGTAGGTAGAGATGATATACTTACATTTACGCTTCATCCTCTCTAACTTTTACTAGTAGATAAGTATTCAACAAGAAATAGCGTTTGCTAAAGCAGACTTGATGCACTTAAGGATTGCAGCTTAGAATAATAACGTATAGAAGGATAGTGTCAGTACTTCGAACGTTCGAAACTTGAATCTAAAAATACTAATGGCGCGCAGACGATTACACACATACACACGCACACCACTATACAAATTATGAAATCAAATTTTGTTTTTATTAACATAAATCGTCGAAATACTTTTAAAAGTAATGTTAAAAACCTTTTTAAGTTTTTCAAATGTTGTTGTGACACCATTTAAATGCACAAACCGTCATAATTACCTATTTATTTTTTAAGAGTTGCGTACGTACGTGCAGTAAAATGATTTGTACATTACGGAATGGTACCGGCGTAAGCTCGATTAGGCTCCAATTGAAATGCCTCACTTTTTGTGCGCGAACTTACCTTCTATACGTTATTATTCTAAGTATTTCAGATACACTCCTTCGCGTTTTTCAATCAATCAATAATAATTATCTCAGGTTATATATATGGGCGCATATCGCCTTCTATCGCCCTCTATCGGCAATATTTGTAAATTGTTGATGTATGTGTTATCAATTATAGTTATAAACATGTTTGAAATATTTGCAACTAATATTTAAATAATTATTTGTAGTAACAACACTGCTATTTACCATGCTATGATATTTAAGACACTTTTTGAATGTATTTCTAGAAATCTTTGATTTAATTGTTTAAATATTTATATAATTGATCAAATTAAAATCGATTAGAATTAATGTAATTATTTGTAACCATATTTAGTTGTTTTTACACAATAAAGATTGTAATTTATTTCTAGTTAGAACGCCGTCTGTTGAACAATATATGAGAACAATATTTCCTTTAATTACATTAATGTAAATTGTGTAAAATTGACTATTTGGAATTACGTTAAATGCATTAGAATATTTATCATTATTATTTAGCTATATTCCGATAGTAAAAGTAGTTGTTTTATTTGTTTGTTATAAAAAGTAATTGTAGTTACTAAGACTAGACCGTTTCATTGTAAAGCGGAGGTTATAAAAACATTGTAAGATTAGAATAGAGGACAGTTTTACTTCACTCACTTCTCCGGCAAGACCTCCTAATAAATACAGTGATTACATACTCAGTATTTTACTATCATCGTCCAAATTCCTGACGCAACGCCGACATATACGTGCCTAGTGGCTTTCCGTGTGGTGACGGCGTCAGAATACAATTCACTACTCCCTCTCTTACTCGTGGGTGTTGTAAAAGACGACTCAGGGATTTAATATGTACTAGTGGTCGCCGTGTGGTCGAAATTCGACAAAATTCTTTTTAATTAATTTTTCTGCTACACAATTTTCTTTAATTTTATTTATGTATAATTGTAAATTGAGCAAGCTGTATTTTACTAATAACTAATATATAAGCACAAATCTCTATTAGACATTGTCATCATAATTATGATTGTTTGACATTCAGTTCGACCAGAGATTTTAACCGTAAACAAAGGTGTATAAGCGTTCCTACGCAACACACTTACGAAAAAGCGTGTGTGTGCGTGTGTGTGTACCGATTGCGTTGTAGTGTGCGTGCCTGCCTTTTTTAATGAATTTAATGTATTTCTAATTTAATGTATTCTATTGTATTAAATTTCATTTTTATGCACTTCTAATTATGTTCTTCAACTGTGCCAAATTCCACACTTGTCCATCCACGTAATTTTCGTAAAAAGGGGTACAAAGTTTTTGCTTCACATATTAATATATAGATATAACATAAATGCAAGAGAAGGAACACTCGAAACAAAGGTCTATGCCAATACGACTGATCAGCGTGATAGTATGTCAATTTCTCTCTTATAGTGGATTAGGGTCGAGCCCAACAGTGGGACGTATATGGGCTGAAATGATGATGATTATCATGATGATATACGTCCCACTATTAAGCTACAACCTCCTCCAGAATAAGAAAGAAAATTGAACTACTATAGCGCCCTAGTACTTGTTTAATTTTAAGACTTTCCTCTGCTGCATAGAACATACATATTTAATCCTTTAGTCGCCTTTTACGATACTCACGGACAAGATAGGGCGTGATGAATTGTATTCTTATTCTATCAACACAAAGAAAGCAATAATATTATGCCTCATTATAGATGTTGACTGACCTAAAAGGAAATAACTAAGTAAGAAATACTTTCATTATCATGATTTCACGGTCACGGGTGGACTAAGATGTCTCTCTGTGATGTTCTTACTGGCAATAAATTTCTATCAAAATCTGTATCAAAATTTAATAACTAATTCTGTAGCAAGTATATATTTCTGTAACAACGATGTCTTGTTTGATGTGAGACATCTTAGTCCGTCCGGGCAATCGAAAATCATATACAAACGCGATAAAATCTGTAAAAATAGTTTTATGTATAATAAATTTTAGTCATGATAAAGTTTTTATAAATAGTAAAAATGCTTTTAGAGGCGCGTTCCATAAATATCTTAAAAATACTACCAGGTTTTAAGTCTTCATACAAGGAAAAACTTCGAGCATCCCTTAACTCGAGAACAAAATCAATTATTGAAGCCTTTCTAAATTTCGTTATAAAGCAAACAAGGAAAAGCTTTTAGTTCTACTGGCCATTTACCAGATGGATTCATTGAAAGTATTCTTCTCTTAGTATTACAAAATTTTCTTGCGTTGTAAAATTATTATATATAAGAATTAGGTTCACCACACACAAACTCTTGGACAAATTTTATTTAAAAAAAATGTATGAAATAAACTCACTCCACCCCTTATCTTGCGCGTGGGTGTCGTATAAAATGACTAAAGAATATAAAACGTAGATAATATTACCGCAATGAAAGCAAAACTTGACAAAAAACCTGTTACGCTGAGGATAGGTAAAATAAAAATAAAAGGAATTAAATATCTAAAGTATATTATAATTAATAATAGAAGGTATACAATGGGAGTGGGTTCGTTGGTCTTTCTAGCTATTTCCTAGGCTCTGCAACGACAATGAACAGAAAAACCAGTACTCTCCTTACGCTTGTTGCCTGTAGAGAACCGTAGCGAAGAAGATGAGCAGCTGCAAGTCGGCTCCGGAAGATAGATAAGTCTAATCTTAAAACCCTGTAATCATTTAAGGGTGGACAATGAGTATATTTCCTCCATGCGAACACCGTGACTGTAACCCAGCGATAAGCGAGAAGCTACTGATTCGGTTAGATTGTTGGTAAATCAGTAATCCGAGGTCTGACGGTCAAGGTTTATAGTGAAACGGAAGGACATAAACAACACAATTAAAAAAGAAATACACTACAACTTTAACACATTTACACATGAACATTTGAGAAGAATACTCTACAGATAATAACTAATGAGCAAATGATGTATGTAGGTATACGTTAAATGATTGCTTAAAAACTATTAATACTATACAATAGGAAAAGATTAGTTACATTTAAAACCTACGTGCTGTTAATATTACTCTCTGGCTAGGAAGGGCTCAGGTTCTAAGATTACCTATTTGTATTATCTAATAGCTATTAAACCAATAAAAGCACAGCTTACTCTGTGACGGGGTTTTAATATCCACAAACAGTTAAGTAGGTTGAAGGATTATCACAATATAGAATAATTGAGTAAATATTGAATGTAAAAGAATAATAAGGTCCTTTTATAGGATTTATAATAAAAGTGTTTTTATCGGCCGCACGAGTAGTTCGAGCGTTCGTTGGTGTGAAGTGAGCGATGAAGCGGCCAGCGTGGTAAGGCTAACCAACGCGAAGTTCATGCAGCCTCTGTGTTTAGTGCCTACTCACGAAAGTTATTATTATAGCAATGTAACATGTTTTATCAATTTTCCTCCTATACCTTCAGTGTGGGTTGGGTATTATAAAATCTATAACGGCAAAACACTCGCGTAGGGAAATCGATTACGTCGACCCAGGTTTCGGGCATATCCGATGCTCATCATCAGGGCGAGCATGCAGCGGCGTCTGCGAGGCCCCGACGTGCACTGCGGGGCGCGTAACGTGCGGTGCGATGCTACACAGCTGTGTGGGATGCGGAGGTTTGCCTCTTGAGCGTCTCCAGCGGAATCGTCCGATGATACTTTCTCGCAACCGGGGTTAATCAATGTTGTTGGTGTGAAGTTAGTCCGTGTGCCGTAATTGGTCTCAGCACGTGAATGTTTTGCCGTTATAGATGTTATAATACGTATTAATCTCACGATAATTTCAATACTAGAACTGGAGGTGGGATCAAATCAAATTTAATAATGGAACGTGTATGGAACGTATATGGTCATGTGATGATGGTGATGGTTACCGCATAGTGATGTTATTCGAATATGTCCCTTACTTGCTCCTAGGTATCGTTAAAACAACAAAAGAAATGTCTAAAGAATTTGTACTCATTTTCAATTTAAAATATCGCCTTGAGGTCTTGAATTGAGATAAGTATAAGTCTCGCCATCACTTACTTGCCCGTAGAAGTTGTAAAATTTGGTTAAAAGAAACGTGTAGCACTTCACTGCAATCTCTAAACTTGCTTATGAAGCTAGATGGTTACAGTACTATTTCTTATGATATGGTACTTCCTAAGGGTATTCCGTCGGGCCGACCACTGACGATAAGGAACTTGGCACCGGTGGTCGGCACAACGACGAAGGCGACGTGCTACGGGTGGATCATGGATCACGGGACCGCGCCGCCCCTCCGTCGCCTCGGGCGGAGCCGGGTGGCGGGTGCACTGACGATGACCCACTCCCAAAAAAAAAGGTTTCCTTTAATTTATGAGGGAGGCCTCCAACAAACTATATCAAAAATCTAAATAATGATGGCGAATAGTGACATATAATGTTTCTATTGTTTTGTAGTCCTCGCACCGTACACTGTTCGTAAATAATATATAAGTAGTTGTATAATGCTTTATAACTAACACATTTGCTGAAGTGTAAACTTTTCCTAGATATAAACATTAGCAAAATTTTAATAATTGTACATGGAAATAAAAATAAAGTTATTCTTAAAAAAATTAACGTTCATCATCATCATCTTCTCAATCCATACACGTCCCACTGTTGGGGTCGGACCTCTTCCACTATGGGAGGGAAATTGATATACCATACCACGCTGGTCAGACATGTTGGAATAGGGTTTTGTTTGGCGTTTTCTTTCTCTTGCATAGATGTTATATGCACATCATATCCCTTTATTGATTTTTACGATAACCACGGGGAAGAAAGGGGATGGTGTATTGAATTCTTACTCCGTCACCACACGGAAATTTTAACAATACTTGCATTATATTGAGCTATTTCATAAAAATATTTTAAATATTTCGTGTGGTGACGGAGTACGAATACAATTCACCACCCTCGCGTTAAGGTTAAATTCCCTTTCCCTCTTTTTTTTAGGAGTGGGCAATGGTCGCCGCACACGTCACCGTGCCGCCCGGCTCCGTCTGGGGCAACGGAGGGGCGGCGCGCGGCCCTATGACCCACCCGTGGCTCATCGCCTTCGTCGTTGCGCCGACCACCGGTGCAGAGCCCTTGTCTTCAGTGACCGGCCCGACGGAATACCCCGGTCGGAGGCTACCCTCTCCTCTCGATGTTCTCCCTCGGAGGACGTCAGTCGCCGTCGCGCGGTCCGCATCTTTAAATTTTCCGTGTGGTGACGGAATACGAATACAATTTACCACCCCAGCGTTAAGGTTAATTTCCCTTCCCCTGAGATGATGATGATGATTGATGGTGATTATATATTTATACATTGTTTAGTTTACATATTACAATAGTAAACAAAAAGAGAAATGCCTTTTAAACTTATTTAATAATATTATATTAGCTCTATATTAAATTTGCAACTTAACATTAAAACGATGGCAGTCACAAGGTGGATCATAGGCTACCTTGCTAGTTATAGCCAAAAACTTTTATAAGTGATGTTCAAGTACTTGAGTGTTTCTCCGATAAAAATCCAAACTTCTTAACTTTTGATTCTTTCGCAGAAAAATCTTACAAATTACAAGAGGGAAATTGTAAATAACGTTTGTTTGCGAGCACTTTGAAGCCGACGCTTAATCCCGCGATAAATCTAAAAGGTTTAATCAGAGAACAGATAAAAAATTGCGAGTATAATGCTCAGTGCTTTGAATTTTAATATTTACCAAACTTTTATAGGAACAAGTGTAATTTTTTATCGTTTCAATGTAATTAACGTTTAACGAGAATGGCTATTAGATTTTATTTTTGGTTTTTATACGTATAATTTTGGATATATTCACCGCATAAGTACGAATTTCGTGCAAAGGCTGCATGTGACCGGACGGACTAAACTCGCTGAGAGTTTAGTTCGTCACCCGCGGAGGGGCTGACCTCGTGACGGCGACCGACGTCCCGGGAAGGGGGCGTTGATGGGAGGGGGGTACTCCCTTAGGGTATTCCATGGGGCCGACCACTGAAGATAAGAAACTCTGCGTTGGTGGTTGGCCCAACGACGAAGGCGACGTGCTATCGGGAGGAATACGGAGCCGCGCGCCACCCCTCTGCCTAGCTATCGCGGTTCTTGAGATCGGACGGACAGACAGCGAAGTCTTAACAATAGGGTCCCGTTTTTACCCTTTGGGTACAGAACCCTAAAAAGGAAATAACTAAGTAAGAAATACTTTCATTATAATGAGTTCACGGTCACGGGCGGATTAAGATGTCTATCTGTGATGTTTTTTTTTTAATGGCAATAAATTTCTATCAAAATGTGTTTAAAAATTTAATAACTAATTCTATAGTGGGTACATATAAATCTCTGTAATAACGATGCCTTGTTAGACATGAGACATCATAGCCCGCCCGGGCAGTCGAAAATGAAATACAAACCGTAAAAATAGTTTTATCTATATCAATAAATAAAATTGGAGTGTCTGTTTGTAATGTCAAAATAATAGGCTTTTTTCATGCTCACACGGTTATTTGCACGACACCTATGCCTAAAATAGCAATTAAAAATATTTTGTCTGTCTGTCTGTCTGTCTGTTTGTTCCGGGTAATCTTCAAAACGGTTGGACCGATTTCAAAAATTCTTTCACCAATGGAAAGCTATAATATCAGGGAGTAAACTAGGCTATATTTTATCCCGGTATTCCCACGGGAACGGGAACTACACAGGAAATACTGAAACCGAAGCGAAGTGAGGGTGGGTTGAAAAGAAAGAACGAAAGAGATTTTGTACACCTCACACAATATAGACACCAACAAAAGAAATAAGAACTACTAACTACGAACTACTAACAAGGAGTCGAATATGTGAAGCCAAAATGTGGTGCCCGTATCAGCTTATGGTACAGTAAACATGATACTACACCGCCGATATTCTGATGGGCTTGTACAATCAAGTCGCGGAAGCAACAATATATGCAAAACAAATACATGTAAAAAAAGTAGGTTAGGTTAGGTTAAATAAAAAGATAGACATCCTGCACTAATAAAATAATCCTTACGTTAAGAGGGGTTGCGGGGGTTAAGAGGGGGGGGCGGGTGATCGGACCGGGGAATTGTCCGTCACCCGCAGAGAGGCTGACCGCGCGATGGCGACCGACGTCCCAGTACGTCGAGAGGTGAGAGGTTACCCGAAAGGGTATTCCGTCGGGTCGACCACTGATAACAAGTCACATCTGCTCCGGTGGTTGGCCCAACAACGAGGTGACGTGGGTACGGGTGGGTTATGGGCCCGCGCGCCGTCCTTTCATCGCCCCGGAAGGACAGGACCGCGCGTGCGCTTACTATACCCCACCCATAAAAAAAAAAAAAAGAAACATTAAGAGGGGTTTTACACACATATATAATAGTCAGTTCATCATGAACAGATATACGGGTGTATTATTCCTAGACGTAGCGAAAGCATTCGACAAGGTTTGGCATGAAGGCCTAATCTACAAACTCTATCTCCTCAAGATCCCTCACTACTTAATTCTCATTATACATGACTACTTAAGTCATCGCAGCTTTCGCTACAGGGTGAAAGGGACGTTGTCGACCTCCCACCCTATCAAGGCCGGCGTCCCTCAGGGGTCGGTCCTCTCCCCATTTCTCTTCACGCTATACACTAGCGATATGCCCAAATTCAACCGGGTACATAAAGCGCTTTACGCTGATGACACCGCACTCTTTTGTGCTGGTAGATCCCCGACAACAGTAGCCAGGACTCTCCAAACAGCGGTTACCGCCCTAGCCAATTGGTTTAGGAAATGGAGATTAGAAATCAACCCCGAGAAGAGTCAGGCGGTCATGTTCACTAGACGAACTGCCCGTTCCTACTCTATCGATAGCATTCCCCCCCTTAAAATTTTCAACAAGCCGGTCACTTGGACCAGGCAGGCCAAATACTTGGGTGTGACCCTTGACGATCGACTCAGCTTCGCCCCTCACATAAAGAAAGTCCGCGCACGGGCAGCCTTTGTGATGGGCCGTCTCCACTGTCTACTCAACTCTAGGTCGCGTATGCCCCTGAGTAGCAAAATCCGACTATACACCACCTGCATACGGCCTATCATGACCTATGCCAGCGTGGTGTTCGCGCATGTTAAGCCACACAGGATCCACAGGCTACAGACACTACAAAATCGTTTCATGCGCCGAGCTACGGGAGCACCGTGGTTCATACGAAACGTCGATCTCCACATCGACCTCGATCTGCCGACCATCAAGCAGTTTATGAAACGGTGCTCTCAGAGCTACTTTGACTCTGCCATGACACACCCCAACCAACTAGTGGTTGGGGCGGCTTCCTATAGACCCTCCAAAATCTCCTCCATCCGACGTCCTCGTCACGTCCTCGACGAAGAGGACGACATTATCACACTCGCTCAACAAAGAGCCTACACGGCCCGCGAGGCCTTAACAAATAAATATCCGCGGTTCCGCCCTCGCCGTCGAGGTGCGAAACCGCGCCGCGCAAAAGTCACTACTAAAAACGTGGGCACGCCCACTTTGCCTCCAGCGACGCCCCAAGCCGAGGTCCGTTCCCCACAGGAGCCCTTGGGCGATGTCGCTTAGCATACTTTTCTCCGGGTTGAGAGCCCTCAGCGCTCACCCATAGTCCGCGTCAAGCTGTCAAGGCCATCTGCGGCCAACAGCTGTACACACACAAAAAAAAAAAAAAAAAAAAAAAAAAAAAAAAAAAAAAAAACACATATATAATTAACAGACACAAATTACATCCATTTCAAGAGTGGTAGGACCACACTGTCGACAGTTATCTGTCTACGGCCGCGGGCAGGTCCGTCCGGGGTAGTATCACACTGAGCAGAAAATCGACGTCTGAGTAGTAGCAATTTGTTACTGCGCTTCGTTCAGGAGCGAGAGAGCCACAAGCCCAACTTTCTGAGGGTGTTTGTGTGTTGGTTTTGGTCCTTGGTATCACCGAGCCTCAATGCACGCATTCACACTCCCTTCACTTTTTTCGCGATAGGCAGCGACCCTGTAAAGGTCCATGAGCGGCAGCAACACTTACCATCAGGTGTACTGTTTGCTCGTTTGACACCGCTTGCAATAAAAAAAAATCCATATATTGTATGTACATGAAGTTTGAAAGTTGCGTCAGTGACGGAAAAGGTAAGGACTGAACAGTTGATATGGTATGGACATATGATGAGGCGGGATAAACGTAATATTCTGAGAAAAGTTTTGGGTATGTATGTTGAAGGCTTTAGGGGTAAAGGAAGACCGAGGAAAAAATGGATGAACTGCGTGAGGCATGACATCGATAGTTTGGGAATGACTGCAGAGAGACGTCTGATAGGACAGTATGGAAGAAGATTACATATTGCGTCGACCCCAAATAATTGAGATAAGAGCAAGATAATGATGATGATATTGTATGTAGATAAAATCTATACAAATGCAGGAAATCTCCAAATTAAACCTTTTACCAAACATTCTCAACAGCATGGTACAGTAGGTCAATTTGCCTTTCATTGTGTAGGAGGCTCGAGCCTCGCAGCGGGACGTATATGAGCCGAGATGATAATAATGATGAACTATAAGAATAAAAAGTAACACCTATAACTAATTTTTACCAAAAAAAAACCCGACTTCAAACAGTAAACAAAAAAGCAAAAAAAATTACGAAGTATAAGAAAAACGTTAAAAATGCCTATAAAATTTGAAGAATGCCACCAATTTCTCAAGGATACCATCATCAGATCATGACCTGATGACTATGGGACTATCTGGGAAGTATACCTTATCAAAAAAAAAGAATCTTGTAAATCGGTCCAGATGTCTTTGAATAATCGGTGAACATACATAAAAAAAAAACATGTGTCACTCGGAGACTGCCGCGGCAAAGCTATTGCATAGCATTTTTTATCAACTGCAATTATAATTAGTTATTATTTTTTTATTTATGCAATTTTTTTTTTCTTTGATATTAATTCAGGTTTTTTCTTTGATATTAATTCAAGTTACACTTTTTGAGCGTGGTGACCGATAAGAAAACAAATGTACTATATGTGTAACAATAAAGGCGGTTTGGATTACCACTGTCGTCCACTGAAGATAGTTGGGACCGTTAGTAAACGCGCGAAAATACTTTTTGACGTAGGCTACGTAAAGCGGTGGCACGTGTGCGCACCGAGACGGATGAACGCAGAATGTCGACGAACGTCTTACCGAACGCTCGTCCGAGCTACATGGTAGGCGGGTGTTAGGTTTTATTTTCGTTACGGTATTTCTTGATTCGGTCGCCGCGCTCAAAGCCTGCGATAAAAGCTATGCAATAGCTTAAAAATATTGCGACGAATTGAGAACATCCTCCTTTTTTTGAAGTCGGTTAACACAATAACGAAACACATTATCACCACCCCTTCCCTTCCCATGAATGATAATCATCTCGACTAATACACGTCCTGCTGCTTGTCTTGAGCCTCTTCCATAATGGCAAGGAAATTGACCTACTATACCATGCTGGTCAGACGGGTATTTCTACCCGCTATGGAGCGGGCTGTACTAGGGAGTTCTCCGCGAGATAGAATCCGAAATACGAACCGACATTGCTCGAAGAATTAGCGAGCTAAAGTGGCAATGGGCAGGCCACTTCGCTCGACAAACTGACAACCGGTGTGATAGAAAGGTTCTCAAGTGGTGACCACGTATCAGACGACGCAGTGTAGGACGCCCCCTACACTAGGTGAACCGATGACCCGGTGAATATTGCTGGGCGTCGTTGGATGCAGGCGGCACAGTATTCTGTGGCGTAACATGAGGGAGGCCTACGTCCAGCTGTGGACGGCGATAGGTTGAAATGATGATGATGATATTTGAATACTTTTTAGAATTTATAGTCATAGAAAAACTTCAGAGTGAGAGCCCTCATTTGTCATAGCCATAGCATAGCCATCATATCATGTCATAGCCATCTGCGGCTAACAATTACAGGTACACAAAAAAAATAATCAAGTAAGGACCAAATTGTATGATGTCCATTAAGGCAAAGTTTTACAGAGATTTTTATGCATCAATTTATATGATACGTTATCAATTTCGATACATATATTTCATCTGTATAAATATATGCCGTCAAAAACATTACTTGTAGAAAACCAAGTCTCGCAGCTCAGTTCTTCTACAGTGAAAATTGTAGGATCCATGTAATACAGAGTCTGTTAATTTATTCCGTCCCTACTTAAGTGACCTTCTGTATTAAGTTATTATGTTATTAGCTAACCTAACAACTTCCTATGGTGACCATATCAATATTGAAGATCTTTTACGTTTTAAATAAACAGATTGGTAATTGTCGTGCCCGCTGATACCGTATGATGATGGATTAAGAATTTAATATGTAACCTCACATTAGATGGCGTATTTTGATAGATCCATCCATCCACGACCTTATTCTATCACCTTGGCTTTCTTCTCAAGAGAGAAAGACATAATATATAAATCATCTAACTTCAAAAATATTTTTCTCTTCTAGAACCGTGTTATGAAGTAATAAAATTTGCTGAGGAATATTTACCTCTACTTCTTGTCGTAATGAGCTTCAAGTGCTGCGGTAACGGGAAGGCTTCGTAAGGCTTTTGAGAGAGAGATGAGATTATTAAATCATATTTGAGCTGTCGTGATTGCAAAAGGGAGTGGAAGCCTTTTATAGTTCCTCTGAAATATAAATTCACAGATTTTCTTGCTTGCATTGCTCGATAAAAAAATTTAGAGTTCTTATATGATCCAGGCCTATTGACGTCTAGTATCGGGTATAGGCCTACTCAAATAAATGTAGAGATTTCTTCATCTCATTTCATATATGTCCACAGTGAGGCTTAAGCCGCCTCCTCCACAATAGGAGGGAAAATGACCTACCATACTATGCTCCAAAGTTCGTAGAATAACGGTGTAACTGATATAGCCCGCGGAATTAACACGTTGAAATGGCAATGGACAGGCCACTTCGCTCGTCGCACCGATAACCGTTGGGGAAAAAGGTTCTCTAACGAACGACGCCACCTAGGACCACCCTCTACAATTTGGTTTATAATATCTAGAAACAGGACCATTGCCGCTTGCATCTAGCAAGCGGCAATGGTCCTGTTCCGAATGGCATTCTCGTTAGGAGGCCTATGTCCACGTTACGTCTACGGGCTGATGGATAGATGGTTACTACGCTGGTTAGACGTGTTGCTATAAGGTTTTATTTCTAATTTTTCTTCTCTTGCATACCTAGATGTTGTATTTAATCCTTTAGCAGTCTTTTAAGTCACCGACGAGCAAGAGGAGTGGTGAATTGTATTCTTACTTCGTCACCACACGGAAAAAAAATTATACAAAGTCTCAGCTTGTACAGTTTATATTCATCAGCATATTTTGTTTTGTGCCGCTTTTCAATTTACTTATAAACCTTCATCTTTCATCTTCCATTAACCACGACCTCGTTTTTTTTTTATTTGATGTACAGTTTCATGATTTCCAACAAATATTTTTACACAACGTCCACTTACCTCCGTTCATTTTAATATTCATGGAAGCTTTCCGTTTCTTCAATTTATTTTTGGAACAGGATAAAACTTTGAATGAAGACTTAGCGGCATCGAAATAATTTTCTATTACTTTATTGCGTTGTAATTAATACAGGTATGTATACTATGTTGAGAGTTCGATTACCATTTTTTATCATTTTTATTTGACACTAGCAACCCGTCCTCGCTTCGCTTCGGTTTCTGTCGCCTTATCCCCGTAGTTCCCGTTCCCGTGGGAATACCGGGATAAAATATAACTTAGTTTACGCCCTGATATTATAGCTTTCCGTTGGTGAAAGAATTTTTTAAATCGGTCCAGCCGTTTTGAAGATTATCCGGAACAAACAGACAGATAGACAGACAGACAGACAGACAGACAGACAGACAGAAAAAAAATATAAAGTGATTTTTAGGCATATGTATAGTGCAAATAACCGTGTGAGCATGAAAAAAGCCTATTATTTTGACATTACAAACAGACACTTCAATTTTAATTATTAGTATAGATATAGATTAAAATATATGACTTCATCCGGGGTGATGGATGAGCACTGTGTGATCCCATAGCCTGTTGTATTACCACCCCTCATCATCAATTCAAATGGATCATCGAAACTGATTCTTTGACAGATTATTTATTGGAGAACCAGTACTTATTGGACTGTTGGATCCAGGTAGTACTTATTGGATCCAGGGCAACAAAAGGGTGATGCTAGTCATTATAAACCGTCGTATTCCCTCTCCCTTGCCATTGGATCACTGATATCGAATCTTGTCATGGGTGGTCAGGCGGGTTATCCTTTCGGGTACCATCCCCCGTTGATGCCCTGGCATCACTGCTGGTCACTTTCGAACGGTCAGTCTCTCTGCGCGTGACTGATTTTCCCTCAATAATCAATCCCGTAAATGAGCAGATATGAATGAATGAATGAAAGTCACCCGCGGCCACGGCTAGGGCTGCATCAGGATTTGGTATTCCTAACTGCAACACCAGGCACTAGTGACGAAGTGCATTAACATGATCCATCTCGGCCCTGAACCTCTCCGTCGCTCGTCATCAATTATATCTAAAATATTATCATAAAATACTAAAAATCGCCGAAAATAACAAGGGCTCTGAATGACTTAAAAGAACTACTTTTAGGCCAAATATTTTTTATCTCGGTACACCAAAATATGTGGACGGCGGCCACTGTAATTGGCCTGTAAAGGACGCAAGTGGAAGATTGTTTGTCGCAAAACAAAAGCTGTAACTATGAAAAAAAGTTATGTATCTTATTTTGTTTGAGATAAGGTTTAATTTTCTATGTTATTTACTTTTATACAAGCAAGTTGTTTGCCTGAAAAAGGTTCGCACGTCGGGCGAGTTTGCGATAACGTTCTAGACAGTGTTATCAGCCAATCAGAGGCGACGTGTTAAGGATACGAGGGAAAACTTTGCCTGCTTGTGTTAACCTTTTTTCTTGTAGCATCTTCGTTCGTTTAGATTTCTTGGTAAGTATATACATATATATATACTTTGATGTTTTTATCTTTGCTTATAATTATTAAAGTTATGTGATCTTATTTTCATATGTTGACCAAATAAAAAATACAATTTACCTCATATTTTTTTTGTCATGGATGTCGTAAGATACGGCTAAAGGATTTAAAAATATAATAGAAAAAAATTGCCAGTAAACCAACCCTTTGACTAGCTTAACGCAAATAAATTTTTCTCCACTATGTTTTCTAATTCGTTAAGTTATACTAGTAGAAGGATAGTGTTCGCGACAAGTGTAAAATACCGTGATAGTGCTTAAAAACGAACTGTAACATAATAGTGAATTTTAAGAAAAAGTATAGTGATAAGAATACCGTGAAAATTAACTAACTCAAAGTGTATCGCCAGATAGGAGTGCGTAACGAATATCGACCAATCAGGGCGCTCCAAATACATAGCAAAATTCGTAAGATGTAAACATTACGAGAAAATGTGTACAGTGCTAAATAAACAATGTGAGTAATGAACATTAAAGTAGATTAATTATACGTTATATTGTAGTAAAAATTGTGTTAAAATAGCCAATAACTGTTTGTTTTTCTTAATTCATGTAAAAGCATAATTGTACTTAGTTACGTTGTAATTTTTGTTGTTTATAGTGTCAAATTTGCAATAAACATAAATATTCTTGGTATTTTATTGAAATACACGCTAGGACCTTTCGAACGCAGTAAGAACCAACACCCTAGGTATTATAACTTGCGAGATATAGCCTAATAAAGATAGAAAAAACAATGCTGATAGTATAAAATAATAGTTTTTAGTGCTTGTATAAAGCCTATTTTACTACCTAGGGTCGCGGCCACTACTGAAACAGATAGATGTATCTTAGATAAATAGAATAGTATATAGAATGTAAGCATATCTGTAATAGTCTAAGCGTTATAGTTAATTGTTCAATAAAATCATAGCACAAATCGGACGAATGCGACAACCGTTTACGCTAAAGCCTCGCGGCTCTCGTTACGGTAACACCTCAAGGTGCCTAAGTGTCTCGTTTAATGAACACATAGCGTACGTAGCATAATATACATAACGTAGCATAGACTACCGAAGAACCTAGCGGCGCGCGATGGAAGCTTGAAACCATAGTATGAAGTAATGATATGAAGAAATAACGAACTTCAAGCATTAACATTCAGGGGCTAGGCAGCAACGGTGTAATTAATATTCGTCCGATGTGCAAGTTACTTCAAAATCGATCGTTTTATTTGTTCACTGAAGCCCGCCAGTAGGGAACCGAACCCGAAGATACAGTCCACACATACAGTCCACATAAACCAGCGACCAACTGGGACGTCAGCCGACTACAACACATTTGTCTGAAGGCCCGTCCCGCACAGATAGCGTGGAATCCTATAATGTGATACATGTTTTCACTATGTACTTGTAGCACATATAACATTGATAAGTTATTTGCCTTTAACTGTATAAATATCTACAAAGAGAAGTAGCCCTTTCAATCAGTGACGGATTTAGGTTTGTGTGCGCTCTAGGCTCAGGATAATTTGATATCTTTATATCATCATCATCATTTGCCCGCCCTCATCCCACGCTAAGTGGGGTCAGCATAGTATGTTCTTACCTTCCATAACCTCCTATCAGTCGTCATATCTGCACTCACTCTTTTCATACGCACATTCTCATCCCATTTTAAGGCTCTTACGCTTCTTACGTCCATTCACAATGATACCGATAATCCGCCTTGCCACATATCTTTTATTCCTCCTCATCACATGTCCATACCAAGACAATCTCGCGCTTCTAATCTTCTCTATCACTGGTGCCACTTTCAAACTTTACCTAATATGCTCATTTATGCCTTTATATATTATAATAGTAATATTATAACATTCTTCGTGTGGTAACGGCAGATACAATTTACTACTCCCACTCTTCTCATGTGGGTCGTAAAGGACGACTAAGTGATATAATACGTATATTAAATCTATGCAAGAGAAGGTCAATTTGAAACAAAACCCTTTACAAACTTATCTGACCTGCATGGTATAATAAGTTCATTTTCTCTTGTTAAACTCACCTTGATTACACTTTCGCGGACTAGTATTAAATGTTATTTAACCTTGGTTAGGTTAATAAACCACAGATATCGCATATAATCACCATTACACTAAACGAACAATAATTGAATGTCTAACACGACATTCCAATACTTGGCGTACAATCTTAGCTTAGCTAGACTATTTCACCGCTGCTGCCACCAATCGACTGACTGAACACGGCTGCCGCTTGTCATACATCACCTCCTACAGTGGCGCTCTTGTGGCAGCCATGTTGAGTAAACTACCTTCAATTGGAAAAAAAAAATCATAATACAATCAAGAACAATACTTTTAAAATGTTAACATTCTCCTAATGTAGAGGAGGCTCGAGCCTAACAGCACGACTTGAATGAGCTGTGATCATGATGGTAATTCCCTCTGTTAATTTAGCTGGTCTGCTACCTTGCGTTAGATAGCCTATCGGCTGGATATATTTGATATTAAAATAAATGGCTAAATAAATTCAAATTAATTGTGCAGGTAACATATCAGTCTTAATACTAAACTAATTAAGGGGTTTCTGTTTGCTGACGGAGAAACAATATAATTCACTGCCTCCCCATCTTACCCATGGGCTTTGTAAAAGACAATAAGGGATATATAAAGCATATAACAACTGTGCAAGATACGAAAATCTCGAATTAAAGCCCTATATCAATCCGCCTGACCAGCGTGGTGTAGTAAGTCCATTTCGTTCTCATTATGGAGGAGGCTCGAGGTTAGGTTAGGTTAGGTTAGACGCCTGACCAGGGTGGTGTAGTAGGTCCATTTCGTTCTCATTATGGAGGAAGCTCGAGCTTAGAGACGTATATGAGCTGTGATAATGATGATAATAAAATTAAGGTTTATAGATTACATTACCGCGCAGAACAATTATTTTAAAATTCATAAATTGCTTGTTTTAGATGTATTTTTGTAATAGAACCACACATCGACAGTCATCTGTCCACAGCTACGGGCCGGTTTGCTCAGAATAGTATAATCACACTCTAATAATAATCAAAATCACACTCTTGCAGAAAATTGACATCTGACTACACTTCGTTCGTTGAGTGAGAAAACCAGGCTCAACTTTCTCAGAGTGGGCATTGGTGTCCTTCAAATTCTCTTCATTTTCTTCAGGGTAAGCAGCGGCCTAGCAAAGGTCTATGGGTGGCAGTATCACTTACCATAAGGTATGCTGTTTATGGTTTGCCACCAACCAAGAAAATTAGCATCAGTTAATTTCATCGTTATAAATTCTCTAAAAAAACCGAGGTTTTATTCTATATAATTCTCGAACGCGTTTATGTGAAACATAAATTTAAAGGCTTAAAAGTTAAATTATTATCAGAAATTATTATTAGTTCATCTATGAAATATAACGTTCATTTTCAAGTGGTAATTCTTAGAAATCTATTGAACTGAAATGTTTGAAGAAAACTCTTTCATAAATCAAATGAAGATGCCATCGCCTTAGTTCCTGTCTGCGACACGGCTAATCGGTAACTCCAAAGCAAAGAATGGCATTGAATGCTATTGAACTGACCTGAAGCCAATAAAATATCTAGAGTACATTGAGAATCTTAGCGACTCGATTTATGTTGGAGTATAAGTACTACTTAACTAGTTATCATGAACTTTTGCAAAAACGTAACCTGAGGCATAGAAAACTGAGTTATCTTTTTTATAGGACTATTGTTGCTGTCGGTGGCAAACGAGCAAACAGCAGAATTTTACTGCACAGATGGCGTAGTGGTTAAGATAGCGACTTATAACGCCAGTGTCGGGGGTTCGAATCCCACGCGGGACAACACTTTGTGTGATCCACAACTTGTTGTTCTGAGTCTGGATGTAATTTGTGTCCGTTAATTATATGTTTGTAAAGTTCCCAGCAATACAAGGATTATTTCCTTAGTGCATGGTGTTGTCTTAAAATTATAATTATAAAATTAAAACAGTACAACTGATGGTAAGTGATACTGCTGCTCATGAGCATTTGCAAAGCCGCTGTCTATCGACAAGAAAACAAAAGGAATGTACCTAAATGTGTGCTATGAAATTCGGCTAATACTAAAAGGAGCACTAAATCCCACCATATGTAAAGAACCTCAGAAAGTTAGCCTCTCGGCTCTCTCGCTCGACGAACGAAATGCAGTAACAGATTGATACTACTCGGACGTAGATTATCCGGGAAATTGTGGTACTATAAGTGTGGTTGTACATAGAAAATTAGCAATAGTATGCCTCTATCAAAATAACTATAAATATCACGCAAACTTGCATTTAATTTCATCAATAGCAGAACGATCTCCAATACAGGTAAATCAATTTGGAGGTCAGCTATCTCGAAACGAGCTAGTCGACGTACTGAGACGTCGGCTGCCATCGCTCGGACAGCCTCTCTGCGGGTGACGGACAATTCCCCGCTCCGATCACCCGTGGCCTCGGCTAGGGCGGCATTAGGCGCAGATACTCGCGCCTGCGCCGCCCAAGTCGCCGTCGGCGGAACGTGTCGCCGAATGGGAGCTCTACTCGCACACGATCCGCCGCCTCCATGTTAAACGTCATAAGGTTACATTAAAAAAGTTTATATTGTCCAAAGCGGTTAGATTAGAAATAATTTTATATGATGGTTAAGTATTCTTAAATTTTCTAATTTTCTGGGCAATTTTTCTTATTTTTTTCTTTCATAAGGACCTTCTCCTGACAATAACAAATACAACAAAAAAAGAATTAATGAAATTGGTCCAGCCGTTCATGCGTGATGACGTGACCAAGGAAAACAGGGATTCATTTTTATATATATATACATAGATAGATAAGATAACTGACTTCGTGAATAAAAAGGGATTTCCAGTTGTACGACTACTCCCACTTTGCCAGCGACCGCCCGAGCCGAGGTCCGTACCCCACAGGGGGTGCCCTCGGGATGGGTCGCTTAACTATAAGCGGGTTGAGAGCCCTCAGCGCTCACCCACCAGTCCGGGTAAAGTTGTCACAGCCATCTGAGGCTAACAACTAAGTCAAACAAAAAAAAAAAAAAAAAAATGTACGACTACGACTACGTTCTAGGTCCGAGGCGTGAATAAGGTATAACGTACACTTGTATATATTCTGTATTCCACAAACGATTCACACAAAAGAATTTTTTTTTTGTATGTGACTTAGTTATTAGCCTCAGATGGCTGTGACAACTTTACCCGGACTGGTGGGTGAGCGCTGAGGGCTCTCAACCCGTACACAAAAGAAACAATTTTTTTTTTTTTTTTTTGTGTGTGTACAGCTGTTGGCCGCAGATGGCCTTGACAGCTTGACGCGGACTATGGGTGAGCGCTGAGGGCTCTCAACCCGGAGAAGAGTATGCTAAGCGACATCGCCCAAGGGCTCCCCCTGTGGGGAACGGACCTCGGCTTGGGGCGTCGCTGGAGGCAAAGTGGGCGTGCCCACGTTTTTAGTAGTGACTTTTGCGCGGCGCGGTTTCGCACCTCGACGGCGAGGGCGGAACCGCGGATATTTATTTGTTAAGGCCTCGCGGGCCGTGTAGGCTCTTTGTTGAGCGAGTGTGATATTGTCGTCCTCTTCGTCGAGGACGTGACGAGGACGTCGGATGGAGGAGATTTTGGAGGGTCTATAGGACGCCGCCCCAACCACTAGTTGGTTGGGGTGTGTCATGGCAGAGTCAAAGTAGCTCTGAGAGCACCGTTTCATAAACTGCTTGATGGTCGGCAGTTCGAGGTCGATGTGGAGGTCGACGTTTCGTATGAACCACGGTGCTCCCGTAGCTCGGCGCATGAAACGATTTTGAAGTGTCTGTAGCCTGTGGATCCTGTGTGGCTTAACATGCGCGAACACCACGCTGGCATAGGTCATGATAGGCCGTATGCAGGTGGTGTATAGTCGGATTTTGCTACTCAGGGGCATACGCGACCTAGAGTTGAGTAGACAGTGGAGACGGCCCATCACAAAGGCTGCCCGTGCGTGGACTTGCTTTATGTGAGGGGCGAAGCTGAGTCGATCGTCAAGGGTCACACCCAAGTATTTGGCCTGCCTGGTCCAAGTGACCGGCTTGTTGAAAATTTTAAGGGAGGGAATGCTGTCGATAGAGTAGGAACGGGCAGTTCGTCTAGTGAACATGACCGCCTGACTCTTCTCGGGGTTGATTTCTAATCTCCATTTCCTAAACCAATTGGCTAGGGCGGTAACCGCTGTTTGGAGAGTCAGACAGTAGCCAACTACTGTTGTCGGGGATCTACCAGCACAAAAGAGTGCGGTGTCATCAGCGTAAAGCGCTTTATGTACCCGGTTGAATTTGGGCATATCGCTAGTGTATAGCGTGAAGAGAAATGGGGAGAGGACCGACCCCTGAGGGACGCCGGCCTTGATAGGGTGGGAGGTCGACAACGTCCCTTCCACCCTGTAGCGAAAGCTGCGATGACTTAAGTAGTCATGTATAATGAGAATTAAGTAGTGAGGGATCTTGAGGAGATAGAGTTTGTAGATTAGGCCTTCATGCCAAACCTTGTCGAAAGCTTTCGCTACGTCTAGGAATAATACACCCGTATATCTGTTCATGATGAATTGACTACTTGTGTATTCTACCAAGCGGTGAACTTGTTGTACGCAGCTGTGTTTAGCTCGGAAACCAAACTGTGCGTCGGGAACGAGGTTGTTAGCCTCGGCGAATGTGCGTAGTCTACTGAGAACTATTCGTTCGTAGATCTTACCTAGACCTTTTAGTAGACTAATCGGGCGGTAACTACTGGGTTCGGTACGGCGCTTGCCGGGTTTGTGGATTCCTATTACCACGGCCTTTTTCCATTGCGCGGGAAAGATGTTATTATTTAGTGCTGCATTGAAGATGCAGCACAACAGGACTATCAAGTGGGCGGGGAATAATTTAATGACTTTATTTGAGATTCCGTCTGAACCTGGGGCTTTTCTGGTTTTAAGACCCCTGACTAACGATTCGACCTCATCGGTGGTTACTACTGGGATAGGTTGATCGGGGTTGTCGTTTCGTAACGAGCGCGAGAGAGTGGTACGACGTTCCACTTCGTCGGCGATGAAGCGGTGATTCGCGGCGTCGGGGTGTAGTGTACTCGGCGTACACTGAAGCTCCAAGCAGTCGGTCAGGCATTCTGACTTTTCGTCGTCCATAAACGCCGGTGGCTGGTTGGGTCTGGTGAGAGGAGGGAGAGTGGACACGATGTCTTTTTTGAGTGAGCGGGAAAGCTGCCAAAAGGCTGTGTGAGAGGGCTCTAGCTCCTCGAGCATGGCGTCCCATTTGCTCTGTCTCAATTCATTAATAGCTTGTTTAACCTCCCTCTGGAGTGACCGTAGGTGGGTACGGTTGTCCTCCGTGGGGTAGCGGTCATAAGCGCGTGTCGCGGCGTTTTTACGTCTTAACAAGTCACGGACGTCGTCTGGCAGGCGCCATTTACGATCGCTCGTATCTGGTACCGGCCGCGAGCAGTCGTCCATTATCGACTGCACGTGACTTGTAAGCGACTCGATCGCCTGAGAGGTATGTTCCTTAGACGTAATGTCATTGGGAATTTGATCAAGGTGGACCGACGAGGTTGACTTGAGATTTTTCTCTAGCCGTGCCCAGTCAGTCGCTATCTTGGTCCTTTCGTTGTTGTGGCCTGAGGGGCCGGGGGTGCGGGAGGCTAATTCCAGAGTCACCGGGCGGTGATCTGAGTCTAACTCGTGTTGAACTTCTATTGAACATAAACGAAGGTTTATGTTTTTGAGAAGAAAGATATCGAGTATGTCCGGCCTGTGCGAAACGTTAAAGGGGAAGTGTGTCGGCTCTATGGGCGCTATGACATCAAATCCCAGTCTGTCAGCGAATAGCTCTAAAGTCTTGCCCCTCGTATTGGAACTTTGACAGCTCCAAGAGGTGTTCTTGGCGTTAAGGTCACCGCCAATGATGACGGCGCCTCCCAATTCTAGCAAGGCTTTTAGATCTTTTTCAACCAACTGTTTCGAATGTTCTCTATTGGGAGAGAGATATGCGGATACAAGGGTGATAGGCTGATGGCCTGAGAGGGCTAGTCTGCAAATTGAAGCTTCAATGTACATCAGAGAGGGCGGATCCACAGGTGTGCAATGCAGCGACCTTTTGTAGTAAATGAGCGTTCCACCCATTGGTGAGGTTGTCCTATCATTGCGAACTATATTATAGTTCGCGATTCTAGGGTCCCTGTTGAATGGTTTTAAGAACGTTTCTTGTACTAACAAGATGTCGAGCTGGTGTTCCTGAAGGAATGTGCCTACTTCATCCCTCTGTTGGGTAAGGCTATTAGCGTTGAATGTCCCTACTTTGAGGTGTCTGGGTTTAACTCTGCCGGGAGTGTACCTATCCATTTTAGTTGAATTTGAGTGAGCCTAGACGCTCTAACGTGGGGGCGAATTTGATCGCTATATTAAGGAGGGCGAGGTTGTTTCCCTCGTTCTTTCTTAGATCGGCTACAATTTCGCGGATTTCCGCGAAATTGATTTGAGCCGCGAAGTTGGCCACCAGGGCTAGATCTGGATCTAGTCCTTGGGGGGCTTTTGGGGGCGCGCTTTTAGCGACGACGATGGGAAGGGGGGCGCCCTGAAGGGGCTTGGGATTACCACCGGTGGGCTGGTTTGCCCCGATCGTTGGTGGTTTGGGCTGAGATGGTGCGGGTGGGGCAGCGGGCTGCCTGTTGGGCAGGGTTGGGAAAACCTCCTTGCTGGTTAGCAGGGGGCGAGCCCACGCATTGTGGGTTGGTAAGGGGGCTGGGACGAAGGTCTTGTTATAATACAAGGCCTTGCCATTTGAGTTGGGTTGGCGGACTATTCTTCTCGGCGCTCTTGGGCAGCCGCGATAGTTAGCCGGGTGGCCGTATTCTCCACAGAGAACACACGCTGGTGGCTCTTTGCAGAGGGAGATGTCTTTTGGCCGTTCACACTGGGAGGTGTGATGGTCACTTGACACACCTAGGACGGGCGAAGCAGTTCTTGGACGAGTGTCCATACATTTGGCACTTGTGGCACTGTGCCAAGTTGCCATTTTTGTGTGGGGGCTCTACTGAGACCCCGGATAGACCACATATGGCCTTGATTTTGAAAATGCCTTTACCCTCAGGGGTATTTGCTAGGCAGACCAATATCATATTGAGAGGGTAACGACCCTTGCCTCGGATCATCCGATGTACTTCTACAACCGGCAGATCCTGGGCTTTAAGAGATTCTAAGATCTCTTTGGTGTCAATTTCCCTCGGGACATTGCGTATTACTACACGCAGAAGTTTGGCTTCGGGGAGGGTGTATGTATGGTAGGGAATCTGTTGATTCCCTAGCATGCTTGACACGGAGCGGTGGTCAGCTGACGAGTGAAGGTCCACTCGTATGCCTTGGGGGGTGGATTTCGCAGATTTGTACGAAATCCTGTTGGTGTTTAGCCACGCGGAGATGGCTAGCCACTTCTCTTTATCCCTAATGTATAGGGGCGACGGAGCCAGTGGTTTTTTGACCGTCTGTGGGGCGACGGTGTTGCTGTCCGTAGTGGATGGGACAGAGAATGGGGCTGTCTGCGAGACGACTGGGAGGGCCGAGGCGGTCGTAGTGGTCGTTTCAGACGGGATTGCCGCTGGAGTTATGGCCGATTCGGTTGGCTTTATTTTTGGGGCCTTAGAGGGGGCCTCTTTGTTGGCTTTTGCCTTCTTAGTACGCTTACGGGAGCGAACTTCGATGAAGGAGCCCTCATTGGGCGAATCTTCCGACTCGGAGGAAGATGAAGCTGAGGCTGAGGAGGGGACCGATTCAGTATCCATCGCCGTGCCGGTGGCCGGTAATTCCGGTTTGAGCGGCAGGACGGTGGAGTGAGCGCGCAGGGGTTGCGGTGGAAGAATAGTTATCGCTCCAAAATGTTGAGCGATGTAGGCTTTTATCTCGGGGATCGCCAGAAGGGCGTCGATGGTGATAGTTTTTTCCGCCATCGTGGGCTGGCGGGAAAAACGTTCGCAGGAATGTGTCCTATCGCCCTGGGTGGGGTAAACCCTGGGTTGTGTGTAGTGTGTGTCCCTCCCAACCGGGTGCAGGTCGGGAGGATGTGTACTTAACTAATGTGCCCTAAGCTTGTACTCCTTCGCCAATCTTAATGTGCGATAGGTTCCTAGCTGCTCGGGCCGTTAGGCCTTCGCAGAAAAATGATGAAAAGCCGTAGATTAGGTCCGACTAGGAGATCCCCCAAGGCCGGATGCTCTAACCCCTTCCGATTGTTAGCTCTGCCCTGAAGGGGCTCGGCAGGCAAATCGGGGCCTTGCCTCACCCGGCTTCGTTTACACCGTGAGGTTTCCGCCGGGGACCAAACAATATGGTTTTCTGCCCTGAGGGGGCCAAAATGGGTTGACTTTTTATCTACCAACGGTAGAAATCTGCACTCGACGTCTTGAAAAAGTCGACTCGTGCAGTTGGGATCCGGCAACACCTGCGTCCAAACAGCGAAACTGCCACAGACAACCGTATACACGGCCACCCGGAGCGGGCCACTGAACGGCCACAGACGTTGAACAAGATGGCGGCTTGACGCGACGCGTGGTTCGCTGCGAGAGCGAGCGAGACGGAGCGAGAACGCATGACCGCAGGGGGCGGGTGCGGGGTGAGCGCGGCGAAATGGAGAGCAGCGAGGCACACGTCCGTGCGCTACGGGGTCTCCGACGCGGAAATAAGAAACAATTTTTTTTTTTTTTTTTTTTTTTGTGTGTGTACAGCTGTTGGCCGCAGATGGCCTTGACAGCTTGACGCGGACTATGGGTGAGCGCTGAGGGCTCTCAACCCGGAGAAAAGTATGCTAAACGACATCGCCCAAGGGCTCCCCCTGTGGGGAACGGACCTCGGCTTGGGGCGTCGCTGGAGGCAAAGTGGGCGTGCCCACGTTTTTAATAGTGACTTTTGCGCGGCGCGGTTTCGCACCTCGACGGCGAGGGCGGAACCGCGGATATTTATTTGTTAAGGCCTCGCGGGCCGTGTAGGCTCTTTGTTGAGCGAGTGTGATAATGTCGTCCTCTTCGTCGAGGACGTGACGAGGACGTCGGATAGAGGAGATTTTGGAGGGTCTATAGGAAGCCGCCCCAACCACTAGTTGGTTGGGGTGTGTCATGGCAGAGTCAAAGTAGCTCTGAGAGCACCGTTTCATAAACTGCTTGATGGTCGGCAGTTCGAGGTCGATGTGGAGATCGACGTTTCGTATGAACCACGGTGCTCCCGTAGCTCGGCGCATGAAACGATTTTGTAGTGTCTGTAGCCTGTGGATCCTGTGTGGCTTAACATGCGCGAACACCACGCTGGCATAGGTCATGATAGGCCGTATGCAGGTGGTGTAAAGTCGGACTTTGGTACTCAGGGGCATACGCGACCTAGAGTTGAGTAGACAGTGGAGACGGCCCATCACAAAGGCTGCCCGTGCGCGGACTTTCTTTATGTGAGGGGCGAAGCTGAGTCGATCGTCAAGGGTCACACCCAAGTATTTGGCCTGCCTGGTCCAAGTGACCGGCTTGTTGAAAATTTTAAGGGGGGGAATGCTATCGATAGAATAGGAACGGGCAGTTCGTCTAGTGAACATGACCGCCTGACTCTTCTCGGGGTTGATTTCTAATCTCCATTTCCTAAACCAATTGGCTAGGGCGGTAACCGCTGTTTGGAGAGTCTTGGCTACTGTTGTCGGGGATCTACCAGCTCAAAAGAGTGCGGTGTCATCAGCGTAAAGCGCTTTATGTACCCGGTTGAATTTGGGCATATCGCTAGTGTATAGCGTGAAGAGAAATGGGGAGAGGACCGACCCCTGAGGGACGCCGGCCTTGATAGGGTGGGAGGTCGACAACGTCCCTTCCACCCTGTAGCGAAAGCTGCGATGACTTAAGTAGTCATGTATAATGTGAATTAAGTAGTGAGGGATCTTGAGGAGATAGAGTTTGTAAATTAGGCCTTCATGCCAAACCTTGTCGAATGCTTTCGCTACGTCTAGGAATAATACACCCGTATATCTGTTCATGATGAACTGACTACTTGTGTATTCTACCAAACGGTGAACTTGTTGTACGCAGCTGTGTTTAGCTCGGAAGCCAAACTGTGCGTCGGGAACGAGGTTGTTAGCCTCGGCGAATGTACGTAGTCTACTGAGAACTATTCGTTCGTAGATCTTACCTAGACCTCTTAGTAGACTAATCGGGCGGTAACTACTAGGTTCGGTACGGCGCTTGCCGGGTTTGTGGATTCCTATTACCACGGCCTCTTTCCATTGCGCGGGAAAGATGTTATTATTTAGTGCTGCATTGAAGATGCAGCACAACAGGATTATCAAGTGGGCGGGGAATAATTTAATGACTTTATTTGAGATTCCGTCCGAACCTGGGGCTTTCCTGGTTTTGAGACCCCTGACTAACGATTCGACCTCATCGGTGGTCACTGCTGGGATTGGCTGATCGGGGCTGTCGTTTCCTAACGAGCGCGAGAGAGTGTTACGACGTTCCACTTCGTCGGCGATGAAGCGGTGATTCGCGGCGTCGGGGTGTAGTGTACTCGGCGTACACTGAAGCTCTAAGCAGTCGGCCAGGCATTCTGACTTTTCATCGTACATGAATGCCGGAGGCTGGTTGGGTCTGGTGAGAGGAGGGAGAGTGGACACGATGTCTTTTTTGAGTGAGCGGGAAAGCTGCCAAAAGGCTGTGTGAGAGGGTTCTAGCTCCTCGATCATGGCGTCCCATTTGCTCTGTCTCAATTTTTTAATTGCTTGTTTAACCTCCCTCTGGAGTGACCGTAGGCGGGTACGGTTGTCCTCCGTAGGGTAGCGGTCATAAGCGCGTGTCGCGGCGTTTTTCCGTCTCAGCAAGTCACGGACGTCGTCTGGCAGGCGCCATTTACGATCGCTCGTATCTGGTACCGGCCGCGAGCAGTCGTCCATTATCGACTGCACGTGACTTGTGAGCGAGTCGATCGCCTGAGAGGTATCTTCCTTAGACGTAATGTCTTTGGGAATTTGATCAAGGTGGACCGACGAGGTTGACTTGAGATTTTTCTCTAGCCGTGCCCAGTCAGTCGCTATCTTGGTCCTTTCGTTGTTGTGGCCTGAGGGGCCGGGGGTGCGGGAGGCTAATTCCAGAGTCACCGGGCGGTGATCTGAGTCTAACTCGTGTTGAACTTCTATTGAACATAAACGAAGGTTTATGTTTTTGAGAAGAAAAATATCGAGTATGTCCGGCCTGTGCGAAACGTTAAAGGGGAAGTGTGTCGGCTCTATGGGCGCTATGACATCAAATCCCAGTCTGTCAGCGAATAGCTCTAAAGTCTTGCCCCTCTTATTGGAACTTTGACAGCTCCAAGAGGTGTTCTTGGCGTTAAGGTCACCGCCAATGATGACGGCGCCTCCCAATTCTAGCAAGGCTTTTAGATCTTTTTCAACCAACTGTTTCGAATGTTCTCTATTGGGAGAGAGATATGCGGATACAAGGGTGATAGGCTGATGGCCTGAGAGGGCTAGCCTGCAAATTGAAGCTTCAATGTACATCAGAGGGGGCGGATCCACAGGTGTGCAATGCAGCGACCTTTTGTAGTAGATAAGCGTTCCGCCCATTGGTGAGGTTGTCCTATCGTTGCGAACTATATTATAGTTGGCGACTCTAGGGTCCTTGTTAAATGGTTTAAGGAACGTCTCTTGTACTAGCAAGATGTCGAGCTGGTGTTCCCGAAGGAATGTGCCTACTTCATCCTTCTGTTGGGTTAGGCTATTGGCATTGAATGTCCCTATTTTGAGGTGTCTGGGTTTAACTCTGCCTGGAGTGTACCTATCCATTTTATTTGAATTTAAGCGAGCCTAGACGCTCTAACGTGGGGGAAAATTTAATAGCGGTATTAAGGAGGGCGAGGTTGTTTCCCTCGTTCCTTCTTAATTCGGCTGCAATTTCGCGGATTTCCGTGAAATTGATTTGAGCTGCGAAGTTGGCCACCAGGGCTAGATCTGGATCTAGTCCTTGGGGGGCTTTTGGGGGCGCGCTTTTAGCGACGACGATAGGAATAGGGGCGCCCTGAGGGGGCTTGGGATTACCACCAGTGGGCTGGTTTGGCCCGGTTGTTGGTGGTTTGAGTTGAGATGTTGCGGGTGGGGCAGCGGGCTGCCTGTTGGGCAGGGTTGGGAAAGCCTCCTTGCTGTTTAGCAGGGGGCGAGCCCACGCATTGTGGGTTGGTAAGGGGGCTGGGACGAAGGTCTTGTTATAGTACAAGGCCTTGCCGTTTGTGTTGGGCTGGCGGACTAACCTCCTCGGCGCTCTTGGGCAGCCGCGGTAGTTAGCCGGGTGTCCGTATTCTCCACAGAGAACACACGCTGGTGGCTCTTTGCAGAGTGAGATGTCCTTTGGCCGTTCACACTGAGAGGTGTGATGGTCACCTAGGCACTTAACGCACCTAGGACGGGCAAAGCAGTTTTTGGACGAGTGTCCATACAGTTGGCACTTGTGACATTGTGCCAGGTTGCCATTTTTGTGTGGGGGCTCAACCGAGACCCCAGATAGACCGCAGATGGTCTTAATTTTAAAAATGCCATTACCCTCTGCGTTATTTGTAAGGCAGACGAGTATCATGTTGAGGGGATAACGACCCCTACCCCGGCTCATCCGGTGTACTTCTACAACCGGTAGATCCTGGGTTTAAGAGATTCTAGAATCTCTTTGGTCTCTATTTCCCTCGGTACGTTGCGTATTACAGCACGCAGAAGTTTGGCTTCGGGGAGGGTGTACGTATGGTAGGGAATCTGTTGATTCCCTAGCATTTTTGATACAGAACGGTGGTCGGCTGACGAGTGAAGGTCCACTCGTATACCTTGGGGGGTAGATTTCGCAGATTTATACGAAATCCTGTTAGTGTTTAGCCATGCGGAGATGGCTAGCCACTTCTCCTTGTCCCTAATATATAGGGGCGGCGGAGCGAGTGATTTTTTGACCGTCGGTGGGGCGACGGTGTTGCTGTCCGTAGGTGGTGGGGCAGCGATTAGGGCTGCCTGTGAGACGACTGGGGGGGCCGGAGCGGCCGTGGCGGTCGTTGCAGGCGGGGCTGCGGCAGAGGTTGTTGCAGAGTCAGTCTGCTTGATTTTTGGGGTCTTAGAGGGGGCCTCTTTGATGTTTTTGGTCCTTTTGCTCCGTTTGCGAGAGCGGACCTCAATGAATGAACCCTCATTGGGCGAATCTTCCGACTCGGAGGAGGAGGAAGACGAGTTTGAGGAGGAAAAAGCAGACTCTGTTTCCATCGCCGTACCGACGGCCGGTAGTTCCGGTTCCAGCGGCTGGGTGGTGGATCGAGCGGGTTTCGGTTGCGGAGGGAGGATTGTTATCGCTCCGAAATGTTGAGCGATATATGCTTTAATTTCTGGAATTGCCAGAAGGGCGTCAATCGTAATGGTTTTTTCCGCCATCGTGGGCTAGCGGAAAAAACAGAAAACGATAATTAGGAGGGAGTATAAAAACCTAGCGCCCTGGGTGGGGTACCCTGGGTTGTGCGTGGTGCGTGTCCCTCCCAACCGGGTGCAGGTCGGGAGGATGAGTACTTAATTAGTGTGCCCTAAGCTTGTAATCCTTCGCCAATCTTAATGTGCGATAGGTTCCTAGCTGCTCGGGCCGTTAGGCCTTCGCAGAAAAATGTTGAAAAGCCGTAGATTAGGTCCGACTAGGAGATCCCCCAAGGCCGGATGCTCTAACCCTTTCCGATTGTTAGCTCTGCCCTGAAGGGGCTCGGCAGGCAAATCGGGGCCTTGCCTCACCCGGCTTCGTTGACACCGTGAGGTTTCCGCCGGGGACCAAACAATATGGTTTTCTGCCCTGAGGGGGCCAAAATAGGTTGACTTTTTATCTACCAACGGTAGAAATCTGCACTCGACGTCTTGAGAAAGTCGACTCGTGCAGTTGGGATCCGGCAACACCTGCGTCCAAACAGCGAAACTGCCACAGACAACCGTATACACGGCCACCCGGAGCGGGCCACTGAACGGCCACAGACGTTGAACAAGATGGCGGCTTGACGCGACGCGTGGTTCGCTGCGAGAGCGAGCGAGACGGGGCGAGAACGCACGACCGCAGGGGGCGGGTGCGGGGTGAGCGCGGCGAAATGGAGAGCAGCGAGGCGCACGTCTGTGCGCTACGAGTCTCCGACGCGGAATGTAAGAAACAATTCTGAACATACTCGTATTTATATTAAGACTAACAATGAAACCATAGTGCGATCTAGTAATTTAGCATCGCCATCTATGGAGCCGTTGGCACATATAATTAACAAATAAAATAAACAAATAATTCTAATTTTACAAATCAAAATTTTATATGTCAATAATATAAATCTTAAATAAATGAATCTTAACCTACCTATTTGGATGGTTTATCTGAACACCAGTTACAAAAAATTAATAATCCACAATTATTATTGGTATCAAAACATTTTTTGTTATCTCAGCAGTTTCTATGACAACAACAATTACGCAGATCGCTTTCGGCTATCGCTTCTATATTTGCTGAAGGTGACTAGACTGGGAAATAGCCCGTCACTCGCAGAGAGACTGACCGCGCGAGGGCGACCGACGTCCTTGGAGGAGAGGGACCGTTCCCGAAAGGGTAACCCTCGGGGCTGGTCACGGACGTCAACGATTCAGTGTCAATGTTCGGCTCAATAGCGATGGGGAGGAAATACGGCAGGCTGTGTGATCGCACGCCGCCCACACCATAGCTTGCCACAAAAAAAAAAAAAAAATATACGCTTTCAACATAAACAATCTATCTGACACTGTAAGACTTGAAATCTGACTCGCTAATTGGTGCGTTCAAACAAACAAAGCTTTTATAATATAGTCTTGAGAGACAAATCTGAGAATTATTTAATCTACATTATTATTACAAAGTACTTACTAATTTATATATAATTGTAGAACAAAAAACGTAAATATGATACCTTTTTGAAGCTAATTAAGATTGGAAATGAAATTACCTTTTACCGTGTTTAAATTGTATTCATAATTGGAGTTAAGTACTTTTAAAGAAAATGTTTTCAAACGGTATACCTTTTAGCTAAATAGTTTCTGAGAAGTACTGGGCCCCGGGTGTCACTTTGTATCGTGGTTTACGTTAGAGGAGGAAGCGATTATGTTTTTCAAATTTATGAAAATTATTCAGTTTGGTCCTGTCATCATTATCAAAGTTTATATATGTTTCACTGCTGGGCTGAAGCCTCCTTCGTAATAGGAGGGAAATTGACCGACTGTACTACGATAGCCAAGGCAGATTGGTATAGGGTTATGTTTCGAGTTTTCTTCTCTACCAGATATATGCATATTCTATCCGTTAGTCATGTTTTTACGATACTCGCGGATTGTGTTCTATTGTGTTCTTACTTCGTCACCATACGATATACGGCTCAAATATTTTACAATTTTACATGGTGTGTTTACAATTTTACAACGTGGTTAAATTATTCTATTCTTAGTGTGTCGCAGGGATAACAAGCGGAAACACAGAGACAAAAAAAAAGACAGTCTGCCATAAAGATACACGATAGTTGTGAATATATCACAGGGATATATATATGTACCATAGTTTCTGTTGAATATTATAAAACTAGCAACCCGCCCTCGCTTCGCTTCGGTTTCAGTCGCCTTACCCGCGTAGTTCTCGTTTACGTGGGAATACCGGGATAAAATATATCCTATGTTATTCTCCGATATTATAGCTTTCCATTGGTGAAAGAATTTTTGAAATCGGTTCGGTGATTTAATTGTGAAAGCCTAAAAAACAAACTTACTTTCAGATTTATAATATTAATAAGGATAATAATTAAGAGTGCTAGGACCACACTGTCGACAGTTATCTGTCTACAGCCGCGGGCCGGTCCGTCCGGGGTTGTACCACACTCTCGCAGAAAATCGACGTCTGAGTAGTAGCAATTAGTTACTGCGCTTCGTTCGGTGAACGAGAGAGCCGGGAGCCCAACTTTCTGAGGGTGTTTGCGTGTGGAGGGTTTCGGTGGTGTCCTTGGTGTCAGCGAGCCTCGATGCACGCATTCGCACTCCCTTCACTTTCTTCGCGGTGGGCAGCGGCCTTGTAAGGGTCCATGAGCGGCAGCAACACTTACCATCAGGTGTACAGTTTGCTCGTTTGCCACCGTTGGCAATAAAAATAAATAAATAATTCATAACGTTAATGTATGATAAAGTTTTTTTTTTAAATGTTTATTATCAATTAGCAATATTATTATTAATATTTATAGTGACAAGTGATATTTATAGTGTTAAAAGTTGTATGACGAAAACATGACAGTACGTGCAGTCAGTCACTTAAGCTCTTCTTCTTGCAAACTTTTTCGTCATACAGAAAGATTTCGGATAAAAATTTCAAAGCCCTCCCATGAAGCGTTCTACTTGAAAAAAAAAAAAAAAAAAAAAAAAAAAAAACTCTAATCTCTATCACTTTTGACTTGATAACTACCGCGTCATAGCTGCCAAGTTTGTAATGACATTATCTACCTGAACCTTTGTTGCGCGTGTTGTATTCGCGATATGCCATTTAGATATTTCTGTTGTATCAGAAACACCTTAAGTTAGTTCATATTATTTGTTAAGATTACTTGCCCGAGGGTATCGAAAAAGATGACTTTAATAAGCATATCTATGCAAGAGATGATAAACTCGAAATACCAACACGTTTGACCAGTGTTCTCCTGTTGTAGAGGAAGTTGAGCCCAGTAGTGGGACGCTATTAAGCTGTTATGATGTTGATTAAGATGCTAAAAGCAAAAGAAGAAATGAATATGCAATCCTATTTCAACTAATCTAGACAAGAATTGGCTAATTTAGCTTACTTGGATAAGGCTCTTACTCAACTGTGAGACGTTTAAGAACCAAAAATAAGATATCTACTACTGTCAATTAATAATCATTAAATTCAAATTCAAATTATTTATTATCCATAGACCCCGAGAGGGCACTTACATATTGTCAATTTTACAAAATAAAATTAAATTATCCAATAAAAATAAACTACCACCGGATCGGAACGCGACCGCTACTAAGAAGATCCGGCAAGAAACTCAGCGGGCTTGTCTATTATTTTAATTTTTTTTTTCTTCTTACTAGATATAAATTTGTGTACATGTTTTGTAAGACCTAGCTCCAGTGTGATGCCCTTCAAACTGCAAGATACTTAATATAATTCAAATGATTATGGCTGGACCAGATCCCACAAGCGACACCCGATCACGAGTTAACTACTAGAGCAGCCATCACTCCCCTCAACCACTATGAAGGGAAGGGAGAGACCCGCTCCATGCAGCTACCGCAAGTAGATCCTTCAGTGAGCATGACCAAAACCATATGTTACAAACGACGAAAATGCAAAATTTCGTTAGGCAAAACACGCTACGCTTTACAATATTAGAGTTATTAAAAAAGAGTTTATTTAAAATAACAAGGAAATTGCATAATGAGGAGCTGCTCACAACCAAATTAAGACTTATAACAATAATATTATCCTATGTGATTTCTAAATTTAAAAATACCTTTGATACTAAACGAGTTATTACAAGCTCAAACATGGCTATGACTCCGCAAGCTCATTACCATACTACGTCCAAACACAAATTGAGCTATTCAACAGCGAAATTACAGCTGTGAATGTGTTAAAAATATTATTTGCATCTGAAATACCGCGCTTTCACGTCGGTTGTAGACTAAATTAATTTTGTCGTGTTAACATGATGTGAAATAGAGTTTCCTTGTTTTTAAAAATATAGAATGTAGAACTTATAATAAGTGTTTTTGCATATTTTTAATTCATCATTGCAGCCCACAAATGTCGCACTGTTGGGCTCGGGCCTCCTCCTCAATGAGAAGGAATTTGACCTACTATATATACCATGGTGATCAGACATGTTGGTATAGGGTTTTATTTCGAGTTTTCCCTCTCTTGCACAGATTTTATGTGCATATTATATCCCTTAGTCGTCTTTTACGACATCCACGGGTCAGATGGTGAATTGTATTCGTACTCCGTCACCACACGGCACTATTTTTAATTACAAAAATTTTATTAATAAGTACTTTTCCTCAGGCACTCACTTATTCTCTGATTGTTCCATCAATTCCAATCCGGTGTGTGGCCCAATATAATTAATTAAAATCGTCTAGAATCTTTGTCATAATAGATTTTTAGTAGTTTTTTTTCAATTTTTAAATGTCAATACAGAAACTTTTTTCGTGACGGAGTAAGAATACAATTCTCTACTCCCTATTTTGCCCTTGGATGTCGTAAAAGACGACTGATATAATATGCATATAACGTCAATGCAAGAGTAAGAAAACTCGAAATAAAACCTTATACTAACCCACCACCAGCGTAGTATTGTAAGTCAATATCCCTCCTATTATGGAGGAGGCTCGAATCTAGCAGGACGTACATGAGCCGAGGTGGTGGTGTGATGAAAGAAACTTTAGGGATGTACAGTTATAAATTAAAATTTGAGAGGGTATTTTTTTATTTGGTGATAAAGTTTTGTTAGATAAAACTGCAAGACATCTGATCATATTTAAAATACGATCAAAGGGTTTACGATATAACTTTTTGGGATATTCAGAAGTAATTTCACCAAACACCTTTTTGTTTCTCGCATTTACGAGATTTCACCAAACACCTAGGTGCTTCGCTAGCGAGTAAGCATATTATAAATAAAACTTTGCCGATTCTATCGCGTTTATTTCAAATCGCATTACCCACTAGAACTAAATATTGACAACAACTTACAGGACTAATTGCCAAAACTATTATAAATATAAATTAACTGAAGAGAAGACTGAGAAGAGGGACGAGGAATTTATCACTCTTAAGGTCTTGATCATTTCACAACTTAGACTATTTAACGCTTTTTTTATTATACATGAACTAACAGAGTTTATAAATAAATTTATATATCTACTAGCTGACCCAACAGACGTTGTTCTGTTCAAATCTGTAAAAAAATAGAAAATTTAATTCTACTTGAAATCGATCGCAGCGCCACCAACCGATTCCAATAATTAATCTAAACCAAATGGTTTGGATGTTCCACTTTATGGCCACAAAAAATCATCAAAAGTGATCCAGCCGTTTAGAAGGAGTTCAATTACAAACACACGAACAGAAGATTTATATATATAATATAGAAATGTTTATATAGTCGAAAAAGGATATATTAGAAAAGTATATTTAAACGTGAAGTTTTCTTAAATTTTTTAATTTTCTGCACATTTTTTTTAATGGTTTTTCCGTAAAGACCTTTTTTAAAATATTAGAAAACCTAATAAAAAAAGATAGACGAAATCGGTAAAGTCGTTCTCAAGTTATGTTATTGTCCTGCCCGAATAGTGCCACCTACTGGGTCCAATTGTGAATCTAAACCATCCTCGAATCCCCTTGAATACACACAAAAAATTTCGTCAATATCAGTCCAGCCGTTTAGGAGGAGTTCAGTGACATACACACGTACGCTAGAAATTTATATATAAGATACTAATAAATAAAACGGAAGGATTTGTTTGTTTCACCGCGTTAATCTCAGGAACTACTGGTACGACTTGAAAAATTCTTTCAGTATTAGATAGCCCATTTATCGAGAAAGGCTGTATATCATCACGCTAATACTAATATGAGTGGAGCAACAATGATAATGTTTCAGAATCGGGTTCTTTCCTTTTGAGAGCTTCCGCTGCGTGGACTACATAAACGGTTAGGTTTCGGAAAAATCATGTGTGACAGAATTGAATTATTTAAAAATATTTTCACCTTCTACGTAAACAAAGTCGCGCATTAAAGTTAGCATTAGCCTAAAGTAACTGTTTCACGCGTACAAAGTCGTGGGCATAAGCTAGGCATATGTATAGTGCAAATAACCGTGTGAGCATGAAAAAAGCCTATTATTTTGACATTACAAACCGACACTCCAATTTTTTTTATTGGTATAGATAACATTTTCTTCAAGAATGTGTTCATTTATCTTATATCTTTAAACGAGCAATTTCTGTATATATATATACACCTATATATATATTCAGGATCTCGGAAACGGCTTCAACGATTTTGATGAAATTTGGCGTACTAGAGGTTTCCGAGCCAAAAAATCGATCTAGCTAGGTTTTATTTATAGAAAATGTTGTTTTGTCCGTGTTTTTAGCAAAACAATGACATTAAATTTTAAAACAATATGAATTCAAATTTCGTTGTCAACGTCATGAGTTACGATAGCTCAGATGGGAAGTTGACAGGTTCTAATTTTGATTTTGTTGACATTCAAACAGCGTCGGTTCGAATCTCGGTGTTAATATTATTCTCTTTTTGTAATTTTTTATATCATCATCATCATCATTTCAGCCTATCGCCGTCCACTGCTGGACGTAAGCCTCCCTCATGTTGCGCCACAATGAGCGGTCCTGTGCCGCCTGCATCCAACGACGCCCAGCTACTTTCACTAGGTCATCGGTCCACCTAGTGGGGGGGCGTCCTACACTGCGTCGTCCGATACGTGGTCGCCACTCGAGAACCTTTCTTCCCCAGCGGTTGTTGGTTCGTCGAGCGATGTGGCCTGCCCATTGCCACTTCAGCGTGCTAATTCTTCGTGCTATGTCGGTTACACCCGTACTTCTGCGGATTTCCGTATTCCGGATTCTATCTCGCAGAGAAATCCCGAGCATAGCCCGCTCCATAGCACGCTGAGCGACTTTGAGCCTTAATATGAGGCCTACATTTAGGGACCACGTTTCCGTGCCGTAAGTCATCACTGGTAACACACACTGGTCAAAGACCTGTGTTTTCAGACACTGAGGTATGTTGGACGAAAAGATCCTCTTAAGTTTCCCGAACGCTGCCCAACCGAGTTGGATTCGGATTCGATTTTTTATATATTTTTCATTATTTATTTTTTATTTTTTACTAACATATATCTAAATAAATTCGATAAAAATATTCCGAGCGAAGCTCGGTCAACCAGATATTTATTTTTTAAATGCTCTAGATTTGATTGCACGAGTAATAAAGACGGTGCATCGATTATTTCTGCGTTGCCGGAGTAATGCAATCTTGTGGCTGTCGTCACAGTCGTGATCTGCGGCGATCTGATAGAAAATTCAATTTCATTTATTGACATTTCGATATAAAGTCTGAAGGAAACGGCGCAGTAAAATTCGTTGTAGGTGTTGATATGTGTATAAAATTTACTACACACATGGTGTTTATAGTCCAAATAGTTCTTTCCAAGTATATTCAGTTTATTTCATAAGAAATCTTTTATTGATTTCTGATTTTACGCGATTATTATCCATGCCATTTTTACGCATTATATCGCGTTTATGTTTAATTTTAATTGCTCAACGTTTCGATACAACGTTCTTACAGGCAGTCGGCGCGCTCCTCACACCACTCTGTCCGGGGCGACAGAGGGGCGTAAGCACGCACACCCGCAACCCACCCACGTGCACGTTGCCTTCGTCGTTGGACCGACCACCGGAGCAGGGTTATGGAATACCCCCTATTTGCCCCATCACCCTAACGATGGCCGGCAGCGTCAGGTTGGCACCGATGATTGCGACGAGTTCACGGCGCTGTGTGGCCCAAGCGGCGCAGGCCTCGAGCGTACACTGCGCCGTGTCCTCGTCGCAATCGCAGTGGTGGCAGGACGGTGTACTCTCCCTCCTTACGACCTTGTGCAGGTATTTGGCGAAGCTCCCATGCCCCGTCAACACCTGCATCAGTCGGAAGGAGAGCACCACGTGCCACCTTTCAATATATATTATTTATCTTACCTTTAATTTGACCTCTTCTTCCGTAATTACAAAAGTATTCTTTGTAATATAGGTAGTTATCTAATACTAGCAACCCACCCTCGTTTCTCTTCAGTTTCAGTCGCCTAATCCACGTAGTTCCCAATCCCGTAGGAACATCAGGATAAAATATGTTACTCCCTGATATTATAGCTTTCCATTGGTGAAAGAATTTCTGAAATCGGTCCAGTAGTTTCCCAGTCATTCAATACAAACAAATAAACAAATCTTTCCTCTTTATAATATTAGTATAGATGACCTTTCAATGTTGGTAGCTTAGGTGTGCTGTAGGTGAGTCCGGATCGTCTGCAAGGCTCTCCGGACGGCATAAAAGTATTATAGAATCCATATTTGGATACGATTCCATTATTGGAATAAATTGATATGAAGAAAGACAAACCATTATCAATTTGGTTTTATTCTTCTTCTTTTTCTTATGTAATGGCCAAATACTACAATATTATAAACTATTGTGGCCAGTGTCGAGTTATAATATTTATTCTTCATCTCTTCAGTCTCCGCATTTAAGTCACAGTCCTGTTACAACTGATTAAGTGCTGACAACCAAATCATGGTTCCTCTGGGAATTTTGGTAGAGTGTGGCAACGCACGCAATTCACTAATGTATTATATTCACTACATTTCAGCACTTTATCTACATAAAATATTAGCAAACTTATTCAATATAACACTGTAAAACATTACAATCCATACTAATATTATAAATGCGAAAGTAAGGATGTTTGTTTGTTTGTAACGCTTTCACGCTTAAACCACCGAACCGATTTCAAAAATTCTTTCACCAATGGAAAGCTATAATATCAGGGAGTAACATAGACTATATTTTATCCCGGTATTCCCACAGGAACGGAAACTACGCCGCAGGTAAAGCGACTGAAACCGAAGCGAAGCGAGGGCGGGTTGCTAGTAAAGAATAAATTTTAAAGCACTATATGACATTTTTGACATCACATTAAAATTCCCCCTAGTTTTATTCGATGAAATCCAGTGATGATTATAATTAATATAATTACTGTTATCCAATTACTTTTTAAGTATATAAATTTTATAGTTAATCAAAAAGTATTTACATCACTTTGCCTGTCCTAAAAAAAATGAACGCCTATGTCTAAAAACAATACCCAGAAAAAAGGCATTCGTTAAACTGAAATCAGCTTTATTTCAAAGCTCAAGGAACTAGGATAACATTTCAAAACAGTAATTAAGATCTATAAATACTAAGGACGATATTTTTGTTTAATATAGCTGTAGAAACGTGAAATTCTGTCTCCGCCAGTAAGCCGATTGTTATTAAAACTCAAGTACAACTCGACACCAATCGTCGGCATTGAAGATGTTCTGCCATTACTTTTAAAGTTTGTATAGGCAAAGTTTCTTCAAATTACTCACCATATTTAGTGTTAAAGACGTTAAAAGTATTTTGAAATAAAAAAGTTGTAGTAAAACTACCATAACTTTCGTTAATTTCATATTCTTTGTATAACTATTAATTTTTCATTTAATATTAAAAGTCCGTGTGGTGACGGAATAAGAGTACAATTCACCACACACCCTATCTTGCCCGTGGATGTTGTAAAAGATGATTAAGGTGTATAATCCGCGTGAAACATCTGTGCAAGAGAAGGAAAACTTGAAATAAAATCCTATCCCAACCTGTTTGACCAACATGATATGATAAGGTCAATTGCCCTTCTATTGTAGAGGAGGCTCGTGCCCAGAATTGGAAAGTATATGCGCTGAAATAATATAATGATGGTGAATGATTAAAAATAAAAATAAGGATAAAATCCTGCATTACACAAATATTTTTTTCTGATGTTTACGCAAATATTACACATCCTTACTAATATTATAAATGCGAAAGTCAGTTTGTTTGTTTATTTGTTTGTTTGTTACGCTTTCACGCTTAAACCAACGAACCGATTTCAAAAATTCTTTCGCCAATGGAAAGCTATAATATCAGGAAGTAACATAAGCTATATTTTATCCCGGTATTCCCACAGGAACAAACAAACAAACAAACAAACATCCTTACTTTCGCATTTATAATATTAGTATGGATATATCTTAAATTGCGGGGGATTTTAGAAGAATATAAGAACTATAATTTGTCACACGCACAAAATATTGACCTGCATGGAAATCGAACTCACATTGGCTCGGTAGGTCGGTACTTTATCTAGAGACAACTATAGATATAGAATATTTATTTTTTTGCAAAAAAAGAATCGGCCTTCAATAATGTAAGATAATGTAGATAAATATTTAGACTTTTGTTGATTTTCAAAAATTGCTTGTCCGATTTCGATTAAATTTTCATGGTACGTAATTTCCAACAAAAAAAAGAATCATCAAAATCGATTTATAAACGACGAATTTATCCACGAACAAACATAAAGAAGCATATATACGGTCGAATTGAGAAACTTTCTCATTTTTTGAAGTTGGTTAATAAAAGATTGAAAGAAATAAAGTATATCTTAACTCAAGCTATCCAAGATAGGAGAGAAATTGATCTACTATACCACGCTGGTTAGACGTATTGGTATAAGGTTCTATTTCGAGCTTTCCTTCTCTTATATAGATATTGTATACATATTTAATCCCTTAGTTGTCTTTTACGATATTTACGACACTCCAAATATCCGTGCAGTGACGGATTTAGAATACAATTCACACCCTCTCATAGCCATGCAAGATAGAAACTCGAAACAAAATCCTATACCAATCTGTCTGACCACCATAGAGGGTGGAAAATTGTATTCCTATTCCATCGCCTTTTTTTGGGGTGGGTTAAGGTCGGCGCACTCCTTGCACCAATCCGTCCGGGGTGACAGGAGGGTATAAGAACGCACACCCGTAACCCACCCGTATAGCACGTCACCTTCGTCGTTGGGCCGACCACTGGTGCAGAGTTCCTTGACTTCAGTGGTCGACCCGACATTATTCCATCAACTTACGGATATTTCGAGCTTTCATTCTCTTATATAGATATTATAAGCATATTTAATACCTTAATCGTCTTTTACGATACCCACGGGCAAGATAGAGAGGGGTAATTGTATTGTTATACCGTCATCTTAGGGAATATGGAATAAATTAGTATAAAATATGTCAATATAAAAATAAAATCCTTGATGTAGACGAATTCATCGATAGAGCTACCCTTTTTTTTTTTTTTTTTTTTTTTTTTTTTTTTTTTTTTTTTTTTTTTTTTTTTTTTTTTTAATGGGTGGGCTATGGTAAGCGCACGCGCGGTCCTGTCCCTCCGGGGTGATGAAAGGACGGCGCGCAGGCCCATAACCCACCCGTACCCACGTCACCTCGTTGTTGGGCCGACCACCGGAGCAGATGTGACTTGTCATCAGTGGTCGGCCCGACGGAATACCTTTCGGGTAACCTCACCTCTCGACGTACTGGGACGTCGGTCGCCATCGCGCGGTCAGCCTCTCTGCGGGTGACGGACAATTCCCCGGTCCGATCACCCGCGGCCTCGGCTAGGGCGGCATTAGGCGCAGATACTCGCGCCTGCGCCGCCCGAGTCGCCGGCGGCGGAACGTGTCGCCGAATAGGAGCTCTACTCGCACACGATCCGCCGCCTCCTTCCGTGAGATTACGGCCTCACAGAAGGCGGCGACCGCGTCCCAGTTCCTAACGCTGTCGAGCATCTCCCTGGCGATGGTCGGCAGCGCCAGGTCGGCACCGATAATCGCGACGAGTTCACGGCGCTCTCCCTCCCATGCAGCACACTCCTCGAGCGTGTGCTGCGCCGTGTCCTCGTCGCAACTGCAGTGGTGGCAGGACGGTGTGCTCTCCCTCCTGACAATCTTGTGCAGGTACTTCCCAAAACACCCGTGCCCTGTAAGCACCTGCACCAGTCGGAAGGAAAGCACCCCGTGCGTCCGCTCCAACCACTCCATCAGCATCGGCCGGAAGGCCTCGACGGTCCTGACACCGTACCGAGGACTCTCCAGCCGGACTGCCCAACGGGCAATGACTCCTCGGCGGGCGTCGACCCGCCAGGCGGTGATCTCCTGCAGGGAGACCATGCCGCCGCGGGTGCGCGTCTCAGACACCCGCCGATAAATCTCGGCGAGCATCTCCGCCTCCAGGTCCCAAGGGGGAGTTCCGGCCAGGAGGCACGCTGCCTCCGTCGACACCGTGCGGTAACCGCGTATGGCCCTGACCGCCATGACCCTCTGTGGTCGCCTCAAGAGGGCCCTCAGCCGGACGGTCAGGGACCCCGCCCACACCGGTGCGCCGTACAGAGCCATCGACCGGATCACCCCCGTGTACAGCTGTCGGCACGTAGAGCTGGGTCCGCCCACATTCGGCATCAGCCGCGAAAGGGCGGACGCCGCGCCGACAAGCCGGGGAACAAGTCGATGGAGATGCTCCCGGAACCAAAAATGCCCGTCGAGCACCAGGCCCAGGTACTTCATGTGGGCCTGGATGCTGATGGTGACCGACTTCACAGTGATCGAAGCGCCGGCGGGAGGCCCGGCGGTACGGAGGCCATGGAATAAAAGGGCCTCCGTCTTTTCCAGGGCTACCCTCAACCCCAGCGCTTCGATCCGCCTGACAATCTCCTCGGTGCCGAGAGTTGCCAGACGTGCCGCCTCCTCTAGCGTCCCACCCTGGGCTGTGACGAGTGTATCGTCGGCGTAGCAAATTACGCCCAGCCCGGTTGGGAGGCTTCCTCTCAACGCCCAGTCGTAGCCGATGTTCCACAGGGTCGGACCCAGAACCGACCCCTGTGGGACACCGCACGTCATGGGCGTTCGCACAACGTCCCCTACTCGGTCAACGTAGAGGACGCTGCGCCCCTCCAAGTAGTCTGCCACCAGCCGCCTGAGGTACACGGGCACCCCGTGATATCTCAGCCCCTCCCTGATGCAGCTGAATGGCAGACTGTTGAAGGCGTTGGCGATGTCCAGAGACACCGCCAACAGGACTCCTCCGCCGGCGACGGCCTCCGCTACCACGGCCTTCAGGCGCAGCAGGGCCGCGACCGTCGAACGCCCTCGCCGAAAACCAAACTGGGCGTCCGACAAATCGGGCCCGACCCCGACGAGGTGCCGCTCGATGCGGGCAGCCAACACCCTCTCCAGCAGCTTGCCCGCATCATCGAGCAGCACGATGGGCCTATAGGCCGAGGCCGACTCGGGAGACCGTCCCGGCTTCGGCAGAAGAACCAGCCTCCCCTCTTTCCAGCACCCAGGGAACTGCCCGGACGTCAAACAAGCGTCGAACAGTCCCCTGAGGCGTGGTCCCAGGTGCTCGAGGACCAGGGCCAGCACACGGTTCGGAATACCGTCGGGCCCGGGGGCGGTGGATTTGATTCGCATACGCGCCACCGCCACCCCCATTTCCGGCTCCGTGATGGGCGGAGCACTTTCATCGTCGGCCTCCCGGTCACTGTCCGGCGAAGCCATGACCGGAGGCGTGTGCTCCGCCCGCTGTGGAAAGAGGTCCTCGACAACTCTGGTGAGGAGGCTGGGCTGGAGAGTCTCGGTGAGGGGGGGGCCCCGCCCGCGGAGCTTGTTCAGCGGCGCGAGGTAGGGGCGACCCCAGGGGTCACGCTCGAGACTGTCCAGCATCTCCCGCCGACTAACGTCCTTGGCGGTACGGACGGCCAGCCTGAAGGCAGACCGCGCACTACGGTAAGCCTCGTACAGCTGGCCCTCCCGCTCAGCGTCGCGGTGACGCGCTCGGCTGCGGGTGTAAGCCCTCCGGGCACGTATGCACGCGACCCGAAGGTCCGCCAATTCTCGGGACCACCAGGGGACCGCATTCTTCGGGGGCAGACGCCGCACACGGGGCATGGCCGCATCGCAGATCTGCGTTAACGCACAGCGGATGCGGCCAGCCTCGGCATCCACCCCGTCCGCCTGGGGCGGTGAGGACAGCCACGACTGAACGATGGCTGCCTCCGCCAACAGGTCCCGATCCAATCGACCCACAGCCCACCGCGGAAACGCGGGAGCTCCGTCCGCCGTGTGACCCCTGCTGGGCTGCAGGAGGGTCCGGGAGACCTCTATCCGGATGTATCGGTGGTCGGATAGGGTCTCAACCTCCTCCTGGACGCACCAGCTCCTCACACGTGCTGCGACATTAGGGCTAGCGAACGACAAGTCCACTATCGACCCGCCCTGATCGATAGAGCTACCCTAAGATTCTATTCCGCTTCTCATTTAGTGGTTCCCACTTAACATCCTGAGCACGTAGCCGTGTTGAAGCTTGGTTGCTTCGACTGAATTTAATTAAGCACATTTTTGCAATATTTTAAGTTCGGAAAGGGTATAGGAAACATTTCCTTTGGCTTTTCATTAGCGACCTTTATTACTTTGTTATTTAATCAGATTTTCTTAAAAAAATTACATTCAATTACAATGAAAAATGAAAGCAAAATAAAATATCATCATCACCATTTCAGCCTATCACCGTCGACTGCTGGACGTAGGCCTACATCATGTTACGCTACAAAGTGCGGTCCTGTGCCGCCTGAATCCAACGACACCCAGTAACTTTCAATAAGTCGTCGGTCCACCTAGTTCATCCTACATTACATCGTCCGATACGTGGTCGCCACTCGAGAGTCTTTCTTCCAGCACTTGTCGGTTTGTAGAGCTATGTGACCTGCCCATTGCAACGTCCGCATGCTAATTCTTCTAAATCCTATCCTATTAATATTATAAACACGAAAGTTTGTATGTGAGAATGTGAAGATGTTTGTTGCTCTTTCACGCAAAAACTACTGAATGGATTTTGATGAAACTTCACAATAATATAGGCTACATATCAGAATAACACATAGGCTATAATTTATACCGATATTCCCACGGGAAAAGGAACTGTAGGTGAAACCGCAGGGCGCTGCTAGTAAAATATAATACTTATTTTTTTCGTGAGAATAATGCCATAATCGCCACAATTGTCAGGTGGGTTGGCGATAGCAGTGGGTGTTATAAGTTTTCCCAGCTGCAGCCCACTCTACTTGTGAGAGCTTTAGATGATTCCTACGACTCCCATGGGCAAGTAAGGGATGACGACAATTGTATTCTATCCTGTCGCCACACAGGCGCAGACATCTTGAAAGTCGCAGAGAACTGTTGGATGCAAATGGCGCTGGGCCGTTCCGAGCAGCATTCTTATGGAGAGGTTTATGTTCAACAGTAGGCGTTTACTGACAGATAGATGGATGCATGGAAAATATTTTACTTAATTTTACTTCTTTCTTCATATTGATTTATGGCAATCCGTATTTTTTTACAATCTAAATCGTCGTCACGTCGTCTCCGCTCATCCCACTACTGGGCATGAACTTCCTCTCCATTAGGAAGGAGATAGGTAAAGAATAAAAAAAGGTGAATAAAAAAGTGATAGAATAAGAATATTATTCGTAATATAAGTCGTCGTAATCGACGACTAAGGGGTATAACATGCATATAAGGTCTATGCAAGAGAAGGAAACTCAAAATGAAACCTTATATTAACATATCTGATCAGGAATTGAGATAAAAATATTACAGACTTAAATTGAGATTTGAAATTATTAAAATGGTATATTTATTCATCGTTATAAATTATAAGTACCTACTTATAATTTATAACGTGAATTGTATCTTTGTAAACAAGATTGTTTTGTTAATAAGAAATACAATAAACGGAAAATTCTGCTTATATTTTCTTTGTGCTAATTTGAAATAAAGTATTCATTGTCATATCATAGTTGGATTTAGTTGTCCTAAATGGAATATTGAATAGAAGAGTGCAATTCACCACCTCCTCCCACACCTGTGGGTGTCGTAAAAGACGATTAAGGGATATATATATTATTCGTATGAGATCAATGCAAGAGATGGAAAACTCGACACAAAACCCTATACCAACCTGTCTCACCAGCTTGGTGTAGTAAGTTCAATTTCCCTCCTATCATGGAGGAGGTTCGAGCCCAGCAGTGGGATGTATATGAGCAGAAATGATGACAATGGAATATGTCAAGTTAGGAGAATTGTAGGTAACTAATGTATTTTTTTTTCAGCCCATATGCCACTGTTGGGCTCAAACCTCATATACGATACTGTCATCTCAATATCTGCTCACTGCTGGGCTCGGGGCTCCTTCATCATTGGAGGAAAATTGAACTACAATACCTCGCTAGATAGGTGTGTTGGCATTTTTTTTTATGGGCGGACTATAGGAAACCCACACGTGGCCCATTCCATCCTGGGCGACGAAAGGATGGCACGCGGGCCCATATCACACCCGTACCCACGTCGCCTTCGTCGTTGGGCCGACCACCGCAGCAGGGTGACTTGTCGTCAGTGGTCGGCCCGACGGATATAGGTGTTGGCATACGGTTTAGTTTTGAATTTTCTTTTTCTTGCATATATGTTATCTGAATATTATATCCCTTAGTTATCTTTTATGGCATCTACGGGTAAGAGAGGCGGATGATTCATCGTTTTCTTACCCATCATTTTTACCTAACATGCCTAAAAAAGTATAACGTCAAAAATACACCTTTGAGAAGAATATATATATATATATAGATAGGTTAATTTTCATTTTTCGTCTTAAATTTCAGCAATGAAAGTCACATAAAGGTAAGCATTCAGCTGTGCAAATGGACCAAACGATTTAGAGAGTTAAATTGATGAGGATTTAATACAGTAGATGGGGGCGTAGGGAACGATAAAGTTCAAATTAAGCTCATATTTAGTCGTAAACGTTCCGACAAAAAAGCTCTCAATTTATTATTTTTACATTTTTTTTAAAGAATTTTTCCAAATACTTATTTTATGAAAGTAATAGCTTCTGCCCACGGTTTCGCCCACGAAAATATTCAAATTCAAATCATTAATACTGTTTGCTCGTTTGCCACCATATGCAATCAAAAATCTATATAAAAATCTATATGTACAATAAAGTATAAATAAATAAATAAATAAGGCCAGTTCTTGTTCGCGTAAGCTAAATTTTTGTGGGGGTAAATACGAATTAATAACTTAAATCCTGATAAATAAAAAAAATCGCTTGTTGAAAAAAAAAATTGTGGTGATGTCATAGGAAATATTAATGAAAATTACTACTTTTACGAATTAAATTATTGAGTTATCATTATTTTCTATAATACAAAGAACGTTAATTGAAAATTACGTTTTTTTACAGGGTGTATCAGGTTATGGGGTAACTGGTCAAACGGGAGTTAAGCAATGGTGGTAGGAACCCATGAAAAAAATTTGACGGAAAGATATTGATGCGTTAATGAATTAGAGTCATGTATAATTTTCAATTTTGTCATCGATTTTTCGTGTAAATGTGATTGAAATGTATAAAGTCAATGATACTTAATCTGCGACATATTCGTACTTTGTTAAATGTTCATTAGAAATTGAATAAATCAATGATTACATTCGCATAAGCAAGGCAAACTTCGCTTTAAATTAGCTGATCGACCGATGACCGTTGACGGCTCGCGTATGTACCTACGCGGTCATTGAAGCGTTTGCGCAATTCTAGGTATAAATTAATGAAATTATACGACAAAGCTTTACATGCCTACATGTGTCCTGTCTGTATATGCCTACATAATACGTAACATTTAAGGCCTATGCCTTGACTCTCAGACACACATTTTTGAAATCACTATAACTTTTATGTTATATTGTTTTTTTGTGTAATATACATTCTAATTATGATCTGTGACCGTTAAACTACAACATACTCGAATAGTTGCCCTATAACTTAATACAGCCTGTATATATTAACATTTATTTGCACGCTATATATATTTTCTTTACTTAGGTAATAGATATATGTGTCACAAGTCGAAAGCTTAGGTCCATCATGCCTCCCTATTGCTTACTCTGCACTCTGGTTTGCACGCTCGGCTCAGGCAGAACGTGAGTCATACTTTTTCATGCATGCAGCCGGCGTTCATCGATTTATAAGACGTGTTAATTCGATTTTAATCGAACGGTTGGCAAAGCTGAATTTCTTTATCGCTTTCACATCACTTCTCGTGGGAACGCTATGAGTTTCGATAAAAATAAAAACTGTAGGAAGGGCGGCGATGTGGTTCGCGACACGTCACGTCTCGTTTCCATCGGGGGCGAAAAGTGGCCCACAGAGAGCCGCTTTGCTACGCTGAATGTAAGAGGAGGAATAAATGAGAAAATAGATGAAGTATGCCAGGTGATGGACGAAAGAGGGATTGATGTTATGTGTGTGAATGAAACAAAGCGGAAAGGATGTAATACCACGAGTCATGGACTCTATGTGGCGTACTGGTCCGGGGTACCTAACACCAGCCGAGGTAAACAAGGAGTCGGTTTAATCCTTTCTGCGAGAATGGTTGAATGTATGTCTGAGTATGAATGTGTGAATCCCAGGCTCTTATGGTTGAGGCTGGAAATTGGTCTCACCCGCCTCTTTGTCCTAGGTGTCTATGCACCGACAGACTTGGGCTCGGGGGGCTCCACGGAAGCCAAGCAGCAAAACGTGGAGTTTTGGGATAGTATGAGAGATATTCTGATGAAATGTAGGGATAATGAAAGGATTATTATGTTAGGAGATTTTAATGGATGGGTAGGCCTAAAGCGTGATGGATATGAAAAGGTTCTTGGTAAGTTTGGCGACGATAGAGTGAATGAAAATGGAAAATGTTTGCTGGAGGTTTGTTTGGGATGGAATCTTTTTGTGACAAATACCATGTTTGCTCACAAGAGGATCCACACTTTTACGAGAGAAGAATGTGGGGCAAGAAGTATGATTGACTTTGTAATTGTTGACGAAAGATTGAGGAAGAATGTCTTAGATACCCGAGCGTACCGCGGAGTCAGTATTGACACAGACCACTTCCTGGTGATATCCCGAATAAGTGGTCTCTTTAAACGCTGGCGACATCGGGTAAAGAATTTTGCGAATGATTTAGAAAGGATAAAAGTGGAAAGTTTACAAGATACGATTGTAAAGGAAGTCTTTTGCGAAAGGTTGAATGAGAGACTTAAAGATGTAGACAAGTTCAGTGAGATAGAGGAAGTGTGGAAGACTTTTAAGGAAGGAGTTGTGAATGTTGCTGTTGAGGTATGTGGTGTTTCGAAAAGGAAAAAGGGAAGGAAGCAGTATAAGGTCTGTATGGATAAAGATGTACAAGTGGTTATAGGTAAGAAAAAGAAAGCATGGATGGACTGGTTAGCAACAAAAGCTAACTTAAGAATGCAAAAGGCGACAAATGAGGATGTAGACGAAGCAAAAGAGAAGTATAAATGTTTGAAAGAGATGGTAAAGAAAGCAGTAAATAAAAAGAAAGATGAGCGAAAAGATGAGCTTGACAGGAGGCTTGCTGGGGATTTCCGGTCTAACATAAAGCTATTCTGGAAATCCATAAGGATTGCTCGAGGGAGTTCTACAAACTCGGAGCTTACTAAAATCAGAAGTCAGAATGGAAGTTTTATGAAAGGACCAGATTGCGTGTTGAAAAGATGGAAGGAATATTTTGAAAGTTTATTTGATAAGGACGAGGAACTGATTCAGATGCTAGAACAGGAGCAGAGTGATTATGACTGTGATTGCGAGATAGGTACAGATGAGATCATGACTGCAATGAAGTATATGAAGTTAGGTAAAGCTGCGGGATATGATAGGGTGTCGGTCGAAATGCTGAGGGCTGGCGACGGGATAGTGGTGAGTCAGTTGCACCACCTTTTCAACTTGTGTTGGAGAAAGGGTCGAGTACCAGAAGACTGGTGCAAGGCTGTAATCGTGCCCTTATACAAGGGAAAAGGGTCGCAACAAGACTGCGCCAATTACCGCGGCATAAGCCTTCTCAGCGTCGTCGGCAAACTGTATGCTAAGGTACTGATAGGGAGAGTTATAAAAGAGACGGATGAAAGAGTCTGGGATGTGCAAGCAGGATTCAGAAAGGGAATGGGATGCACGGACCAGGTCTTTTCCTTACGTTGCATAGCCGAAAAATTCTTGGCTAAAAACCAGAAGGTCTATTGCGCTTTCGTGGATTTGGAAAAGGCCTATGATAGAGTGGTTAGGAATGAATTGTGGTCAGCATTGTCTTTGCATGGGGTGAACGACAACCTGATACGGGCACTGCAGTCTCTCTATGAGAACTCCAGTGCCTGTGTCAGAATAGAGGGAGCATACACTGAATGGTTTAGCATCCAAAAGGGTGTTAGACAAGGATGTGTAGCGTCACCATGGCTGTTCAACCTATTCATGGACAACTGCTTGACTGATTTAAAAGAGAGTGAATATGGACTGAGAATGAATGGATTACTTATCAAATGTCTTCTCTACGCTGACGATCAAGTTCTACTTGCTTCGTCGGTGAATGAGTTGCAAGAGATGGTAACAGCAGTACATGAGGCTTTTGAAAGAAAAGGAATGAAAATTAATGTAAAGAAGACGAAAGTTATGGTATTTGAAAGGGAAGAAGCTATGACGGAATGCAATATACGTATAGAAGAGGAAATATTAGAACAAGTGCAAGAGTTTGTATATCTGGGATCTACATTTGCGAGAGATGGTAAATGTGAAAGTGATATTGAAAGAAGAGTGTGTAAGGGAAATATGGTGAATGGTGCTTTGCGCACCTTTATGGGCAGCCAAAGCCTGTCTAAGAAGGCTCGCTTGGCTGTGCATAGGGGAGTGCTTGTACCAACTCTAATGTATGGAAGTGAGAGCTGGGTATGGCAGAAGAAGCACGAAAGTAGAATAAATGCTGTGGAAATGAGAGCGCTGAGGAGCATGATTGGTATGAAATTGAGTGATAGAATTAAAAACAGAGTAATTAGGGAACGTTGTGAAATGAATGTAGATGTAGTGACAAGGATTGAGAAAGGTATGTTAAGTTGGTTCGGCCATGTAGAGAGAATGAATGAAAGGAGACTAACAAGGAGAATTTATAAGGCGAATGTGAACGGAAGTGTTGGAAGGGGAAGACCGAGGCGGACGTTCCACAATCAAATCGGGGACGTTCTTAAGAAAGGCCAGGTTAGGAGTACCCTGAACCGAAGAACATGTATGAGGAGATTAATGAATGTGGACGAGGCGAAAGTGGTATGTCAAGATCGTAGCAAGTGGAAGGAAGTGGTCTCTGCCTACCCCTATGGGAAAGAGGCGTGATTATATGTATGTATGTATTTATTTCTCATCACATACACGCATACACTGTGTTGGTTGCCAGTACGTCGTCGTAACCTCATGCAACATGAGTTTGAACGATCTCACAGTCATCTCGCCGCCAATGTGCGTGGTCAAATCAAATACCGCGCGCTTCCCCGCTTTTCAGTAACATATTTCCGTCTTTTTTTAAAAATCACTCCCACAAAAAATACTCAGTAACTGAAAGAAAAGTGTTCATCATCATCATTTGTCTGGCCTCATCCCACGCTAAGTGGGGTCGGCACAACATGTTCTTATCCTCTATAGCCTCCTATCAGCCAAATCTGCACTCACTGTTTTCATACGCATATCCTCATTCACACAATACACCCATCTCTTTTTAGGTCTCCCAAGCTTCTTACGCCCATCCACAATCATATCAATAACTCTCCTCGTCACATGCCTTTCATCCCTCCTCATCACTTGTCCATATCAAGACAATCTCGCGCTCTTAATCTTCTTCGTTCTCTTAATCGACCCATTTTCAGGCTTCCCCTAAAATAGAGGAAAGTCTTATACATCAATAAAAACTACCTATAGTTCTAATATCATAATATCATTAAAGATATTGAAATATATATACTAGAAATATAATATTTTACAAGACAGCTGTTTGTTCTGATATTGTTCAAAATTGTTGTGTTAGTTACAAACTATCTGCGGTGTTGTGTTATCGAGTAGCGCGCACCCAGCGCCCCTAGCAATGAAGTTGGAAACTAAATTAACTGAAGTAACTTAGAAACTTTATCTGTATAATTTCTCTATGTAGTACAAATAAAATATTGAAAATTTTAATTTGTGCTTTACGATGATAGGTTAAGGATACCTCATCATCATCGTAGCCCACATACGTCACACTGGTGGGCTCAGACCTCCACGGCAATGGGAGGGAATTTGACCTACTATACCACGCTGGTCAGACATGTTGGTATAAGGTTTCATTTCGAGTTTTCCTCATCTTGCTCAAGTTATGTGCATATTATATCCCTTAGTCGTCTTTTACGACATCCGTGGGCAAAATAGGGAGTGGTGAATTGTATTCGTACTTCATCACCACACGGAATGAAGAAGATTTGAATTCTCCTCATCATCACGCTACTCTTATCCCAATTACTTAGGGTCGACTCAATAAGTACTCTTTCACAGTACATTTTGCGAAAGTTTTAGCAATAGTCTTATTACCAGCCGCTTGCCTGATATAAATTAATTTCCCTCCTTGGGAATATAATTATTGAGCAGCGGCATCAGTTGGCGAGTTGGCGAGAGTCGATGAAAAACTTAGCAATACAAGATATTAATATCTTTCTCTTAATCCGATTATGAAATCACGAAAATAATGCACATTTACACTCTTCTGGAAGACTTATAGTTCCATTAACAATCATCTATTAGCCTGTTAAGCGCGGTTTTATGTATCTAATTCAGTATAGGCTGGTTGAATAGTGGTGCCGATAGGCTGGAGGGAGGAGCTGAACTATTCAGCTCCTCCCTCCAGCCTAGAGAAGACGACTAAGAGATTTAATATGCATATAACATCCATGCAAGAGAAGGAAACCTCGAAGTAAAACCCTGTACCCACACGTCTGACCAACATGATATAGTAGGTCAATTTCCCTTCTATTGTAGAGGAACCCCGAGCCCAACAGGACTTGTATGGGTTGAGATGATGATGAATCGTTAATCTACTTATATATGCACATACGCGTATTATCAGCTTATATGCATATATGCAACGGGCTACATAATTTGCACAAAGCTTATATATATATATATATATATGTATATATATATATATATATATATATATATATATATATATATATATATATATATATATAATATACCTAATCAAAACAGGAATAGCATTGAATTTCCTGCAAATAAATGATCAATCGATCAATCAATCAAATTTTACTCCGTCATCACACGGACCATCAAAAAAGAAATACTGTATTAAAATATATACTAAAATATATTTTTGTTTAAAACCCTAGAGATTATCAGGGATATCATGATATAATATATAATTTACCCATTTTAACAAGAAAATACTTCTTAAACTTTTATATTACGTGAAAAATTTTGGGTAAGTAAAGTTATGTGTGTCGGAGGTCATTTACTGTAACAATTCATTCTCGCCATCTTTTGCAGCGAGAATATTTTAAATATATTAATAACGAAAAATTTTTAAGTATTCGATTTTACCCACCCTGGCTGGGCGTAATTTGTTACGCCGCTCGTTACAGCCCGAGGTGGGATGCTGGAGAAGGTGACAAGCCTAGCACCGCAGAGATTGTCAGGCAGATCGAAGCGCTGGGGTCTAGTATGGCCCTGGATAACACGGAGGCCCTCTTGTTCCACGAGCCCCGTATGGGTCCTCCCATCGGCGTCTCAATCACAGTCAATTCGGTTGACATCAGCATCTGAGCCCATATGAAATACTTGAACCTGGTGCTTGACGGGCATTGGTGGTTCTGGGAGCATTTTCGTCGACTTACTCCGTGGCTTGTCGGCGCGGCGTTTGCCCTCTCTTGGATCATGCCGAACGTGAGCGGACCCAGCGTTGCGTGTCGACGGCTGTACGCGGCGGTCATCTGGTCGATAGCGCTGTACGGCGCACCGGTGTGGGCGGGGTCCCTGACCGTTCTTCTTAGGGCTATCCTGTGGCATCTACAGAGAGCCATGGCGGGCAGGGCCATACGCGGCGACCACACGGTGACGACGGAGACAGCATGCGTGTTGGCCGGGACTCCCTTGTGGAGCCTGTTGGCGGAGATGCTCGCTGGGTTGTACCGGCGGGTGGCGGAGACGCGAGCAGAAGGCGGCATAGTCTCATTCAAAGAGATTACCGTCTGGCGGGTCGACGCCCTTCGCGACGTCATTGCCCGTTGGGCAGTTTGGTGCTGATGGAGTGGTTGGACCGGAGGCACGTGGTGCTTTCCTTCAGACTGGTGCAGGTGTAGGCGGGGCACGGTTGCTTCGCCAAGTACCTGCACACGGTCGGGAGGTGGGAGAGTACTCCGTTCTGCCACCACTGCGATTGCGACGAGGACACAGCGCAGTATATACTCGAGGTATGTGCCGCGTGGGCCGAGCAGTGCCGTGAACTTTTCACATTCATCGGTGTCGACCTGACGCTGCCAACCATCGCTAGAGATATGCTCAGCAGCGTCGGGAACTGAGACGCAGTCGCCGCTTTCTGAGAGGCATTCATCTCGCGGAGAGAGGCGGTGGATCGTGCGCGTGAAACTCGAAATAAAACCCTATACCAACCCGTCTGACCAGTGTGGTATAGTCGCTCAATTTTCCAATTTTCGGAAGAAGCTCGAACCCAACAGTGGAAGTTAAATGAGCTGTGATGATGATGATGACTATTTTTAAATATAACATAAAAAAAATATTTAATATTATAAAAATTTCGTTGATACACCTGTAGCAAATATGGAATTTGTTGCCAATGGTTAGGTATCTAAAAAAATAAAGTTCGACCATAATGCGCATTATGTCTAGAAATACCACCTTCTGCAAGACTGTAAGTCTTGGTTGAGGCTCTTCGTTGAAATGACTATCGGTACAATTACAATTACTATTCCCACCTTCCACATGTCGACAATCTCGTGAGCTAAGTCTTGATATTTTATGTTTGTCCATACTTAATGCAAATTAAAGACTTATGCGGTTTTCCCATGGATGCCATTGTCGAAACTGGATGAAATTAAAATGGGACCACACGGGAAGCACCTGCTTTCAAACAAAAAAAGAATTATCAAAATCGGTTTACCCAATCGAAAGTTCTGAGGTAACAAACATAAAAAAAAAAAAAAATACAGACGAATTGAGAACCTCCTCCATTTTGAAGTCGGTTAATAAAATGATCGCAAACTATAAAAGCAAATGAAGCGTTAGTGTGTGTCATGAAAATCTTTGAAAACGCTGATGAGTTTGACTCGTGCAGTTGACATCCGTGACGTTATTAAAGCACCTCTACGAAAGATCAATGGTCCTTAGCTATTCTTAAAACTGATAGGTTTTTAACTCACTATGCATTTTCCCAGCACCTACTATAACGTCTTTATGCAATGATTGGTTATGAATAGGTAGATAAAGTCACCATTTCACATTTTTCATTATTATCAAATACGTCCCACAGCTAGTCTCGAATCTTTTTCACAATAGGAAATTGATCTACTTATATCACCACTGGTCCGACGGGTTGGTTAAAGATATTATTTAGAGTTTTTCTTCTCATGCTATCTTTATATCTATTCTTGACGGAGTGGTGCGGAGGCGCGGCGACCGCAGCCCACCCACAAAAAATATATATATAAATTTCTTGTGTACGTGTGTATGTCGCTGAACTCTTCCTAAATGACTGGACCGATGTTCATGAATTTTTGTGGATATTCAAGTGGATTCAACAATTGTTTAGATTTTTATTATATTTAAATTATCACATTAATTTGAATGCTCTATTAATCATTTTGACATCTTTTAATAGCATACTAACTTATTTAATGACATATCTTTTTATATACATATATTACTTTAATTTTATTTTTTTTTATTACTGCAAAACTTGATACAATCAAGTTACAAAAATATCAATGTTTACTGAGTTCTTCTGATCATTCAGAAATGCAGATTTTAAAGTGTTGGTTTGATTTGGCTAATATGACTATTTACAATTTTGTATAATCTATGAACCTATTAAATGTAGCTCTTCTGTACTTGCACTTCTTGTGACCTTTAACTTAGATTAGTTAGGCTGCAGCTGAAAATCAGCGCTGCAAGTTTATGTAGCATATGCTGAGCTGTTGCCTTTTGGACACTAATATTTGGTATTTAATTTGTATATTCTATGATTATTTTAATCCTCAATACTTTTTCGTCTTCGTTTTTATATTATTTCTGTAATTATATTTCAAATGATTGATTATCTAGTTTATGTAATTAATGAAATAATGATGATTCATGAATTTCTATGTCAGGCATGTAACTATAGTGTCAAATAAATATTATTTTCTTTCTTTCTTTCTTTCAGATTCATAATTGAACCTGGCAGGTGGTGCTGCTGTAGATTTTTACTCTGTCACGAAATGGATAAACGTGGATTCTGAATAGATAATTACATTTATGAAATTAATACGAAACTATAGATTTTATTTTTATGTTTAACACTAGCATACGAAAATAGTAAAAGTATGTGTAAAGGCGCAAAGCTTTTAAAGAATTTAGATGGAATTACACCTTAGAGTTTCAGCCGAGAAAATAGCTGCCATCGTGGTGTATTATATTTTATACACCAGGCACTTAAGTGTCGCTTGCTTTTAGTAGTTTTATCGTTAAGTTGAAATGAAAGTTTAACGCATTGTAATATCTGCTTCAAACATAACATACTAGAGGCAACTAAGATGTATTTTATACGTGAAACTTATTTTAATTTACGATAATGTTACCTGATTACTGCTACCGTCACTCATGACAATGTCGAGTACATTGGCTTGAAAGAGGTACACAACTGCCGTGCTCGTTCGCTGGTCCTTCTACTATTACTAATCCGCACATTGCTCATTTCGTAAAAGAGTTTTACATTGTCCTGGTTCAAATCCATCTGATGCCGCTAGGTCAACAATTACATATTTCTTACTCCGTCAAAACACGAAAAAACTTTTTATCACCATTTTAATGAAATTGCAATTTTCGTATTATTTTCATGCGGTTTATAAATGGCAAGGTAACGTAAAATGAAATTTCATTAAAAAAGTGTCACTACCGATACTCTGCCGATAGAGAACTTTGCTGACATCTTTCATAGTACCAGGCATACAGTTTTGCTAGGAGCTTGAATGAAAAATATCGAATACTATTGTGTGAGTACAATGTGAGGCAATATGCTCTCAAGAAAATATTTTTAAATATGAATAAAGTTTGAGAAAATAAAGCTTTAAATGAATATACACTTAGCGAAGCAACATTTTTCGTATACAACACGAAGTTTTGACGTTAACATGAAAACGTCATGTAGCATTCTTATTATCCTAAGTATTATTTCTTTAAACTGTTTTACTGTCAGTCCGTGATGTTTTCGTTATTCCTTTATCAGATTTCACGATTTACCCCTCCTTTTAAAGATTATCGTACGGTATCAGTTATTGACCCAAAATGTCGAAAAATTATTATCATCAATCATCACAGATCGTATACGTCCCACTACTGGGCTCAAACCTCCTCCATAATGGGAGGGAAATTGACTAATCTATTAATTGACTATACCACGCTGGTCAGACGTCCTGCCACCACTGCAATTGCGACGAGGACACGGCGCAGCATACGCTCCAGGTCTGTGACGCTTGGGCAGAGCAGCGCCGTGAACTCGTCGCAATCATCGGTGCCGACGTGACGCTGCCGACCATTGCCAGGGCGATGATGATGTTCGACAGCATCAGGAACTGGGACGGCAGTAGTCTCGCGGAAGGAGGCGGCGGATCGCCTGCGCGAGGAGCGCAGCCTCGATGAGGCGATCCGTCACCGGCGACTGGGGCGGCGTAGGCGCCGAATACCTGCGCCTCATACCGCCCTAGCCGAGGTCGCGGGTGACGTGACCGGGGATTAGTCCGTCATCCGCCGAGAGGCCGACCGCGTGAGGAAAGACTAACGTCCTCAGCGAGGGGGGATGTCGGCCGATGGGAGGGTACCCCAAATAGGGGGTATTCCGTCGGGCCGACCACTGACGTCTAGTCACCTCGGTGGTCGGCCCAACGACGAAGGTGACGTGCATCGTGGGTGGGTTGTGGGTGTGCGTGCTTACGCCCCTCTGTCGCCCCAGACGGAGTGGTGCGAGGAGGGCGCCAACTGCAACCCACCCCCCAAAAAAAAAACAGAGTTTTATTTCGAATTTTCCTTTTCTTGCATAGATGTTGTACGCGTATTGTATTCCCTTAGTCACCTTTTCGGCAATCACGGGATAGAGGGTGGTGAATTGTATTCTTACTTCGTCGTCACTGCACGAAAATTTCTCACTCCGTCACCACATGGAAAACAGCAGTACCATGATAAAAACCAAATAACAGATCAATAAGAGAATGCGTACAATAGCACTCGTTCACAAACTGTATTCCGATTGCTGAGCACTCTACATCAAAAACCGTTTTCCATGGTGAATTATTTTAAAATGGAGGCAAGTATAAGACTACTAAGGAAAGTAAAAGACCCACTATTTTCATACGTTTAATCAATATACCGTACATACCGTGAAGAAAAGTCAAATGCATTTGATGCTGAACAGACCTGAAGGTATCTCAGTTAGATGCGAAGCATGTTATCGAATTAATATTCAAGTTCTGCGTCAAATTGCAAGTTGAAATTCTAGAGGCTGTTAATAAAGAAATAATAAATATAACTTCCACCTTGATACTATTCCGTTTTCCTTCTCTTCTAGAAATATCCCGTATATAGGTTAACAATGGAAAGGTAATGGGCTCCCGGTCTCTTCTCCGCTTTAAAATAATAATGGATTACCATCATATATAGCTCAATTCACTTAAATACGGTGCTTAGAATAAACAAAAGTATTCTTAACCCATTGTAAATAAAACTACTTTTACGGATTATATCGCGTTGTATTTGATTTATAATTGCCCGACGTTTCGAACACTTTGCAGCATTCATGGTCATCGTTATTACAGACATTTAATCCGTAAAAGTAGTTTTATTTACAATGTGTAGTGCTCGCGTAAACATCAGATATCATTATTCTTAACTCATTATCATACAAGACTGGCTAGTAATAAATACAATTAAAAACCATCACGTCGGTCTATAGCTGCGGGCTGGTTCGATCGAGATAATATTGTACTCTCGCAGAAAATCGACGTCTGAGTAGTAGCAGTTTATTAGTGCACTTCGCTCGGTGAGCGAGAGAGCCGGCAGCCCAACTTTCTGAGGGTGTTTGCGTATGATGGGTTTTGGTGATTCTTTTAGTATCACCGAACCTTATTGCACGTTCCCTTTACCTTCAATTTCGTCACGGTCGATAGCGGCCTATCAAAGGTCCATGTAACACCACCCGCTATGCTGTTTGTTCGTTTGTTATCAATAGTAATACCCAAAAATGCGTGGAAATAGTTTTATTCCACCAGCCATACTTCCACTTATTTCTTATCCCGAATTGCGGATCCTATTGAAATCATAAACAAAATTTATATACAGTATTACGCGAGTGACATTATTGAAGCAGAAACAAGTCAACAATCCTTGTTTGTTTTAGTTCATCCCGGATCGAAGAGGATTGCGATTCAAAGGGGAAAAGTCAGCCCTGAGAAAATTGCGACGTTGAGATCCCGAAGTGGTGAAAATAAAGATTTTTCAAAGGGTCCTTGAAAAGTTTTTAACAAGCAAATGTTTCTTTTCTATATATTATTTATTTTTAACCGACTTTAACTTTTTTTTTGTATACGTTCAGGCATAATTCAGTTCAGGCATATGTAAATATTTGGTATTGTTATTTATAAAAGAAGTTTGCTTCAGTATGATCATATTAAGTTTTTTTAAGCATCGCCACAAATCGATTTTATTTTAATAATTTTTAATGTTTACGCGAGTATTAAACATTTTAAATAAAACGGTTATTGCTGTTTTTATTGCGTTTGTATTTTATTTGTGATTTCCTGACGTTTCAAATACTTTGAAGCGTTCATAGTCATGAGAGGGATGTCTGACTGAATGATAGTCAAAAATCAAATACAAATGCGATAAAAACGGACTTTATTTTACTAAAAAATACTTGTTAAGTATTTCTAACAACCAGTTTGTTACTAGCTACTTACTACTTATTAAACTTATTGTATTTTATTACATTTTTAAAGTTACTGGTAGAGCCATCAAAGCCTTAAAATTTACATAAAATGAAATTATAAAAAAAAATTGACTTTTCTGATTTGCCCGCCGGCCGTTGTTATCTATGCATTTTTACCATCTCATAGGTAGTTCATTGATTTGCTTACTAAAAAATCCATGGGGGCGAGAATCAATAAACTCTTTGAAGACAGATTACCAGGCCCCCCCTTACAACAGTCATCATAATTTTATCATCTTGGTGATAAGAAATAAGCGGTAAGTAGTGCGAATCTGATAATATTTAAAAGATAAAAGGTATGTTATATATGTGTGTGTTTTTGTATAAATAAGTGAGTGTGTTAGTGTGTGTGTGTGAATGCGTGTATGAGTGTGAATGCGTGTGTGTGTGTGTGTGTGAATGCGTGTATGAGTGTGAATGCGTGTGTGAGTGTATGTTTGTGTGTGTTTTATCTGCCGTAATCATTTGGCCAGATTTTAAAAAGCTGTAGTGAATGACACCAGCGCTAGTCCACCAAATACTCACATGTAACTTTTTCTGAATCAATTTTCGTTTAGGGCAGGTTTTGGCTGGGTCTCCAGGGTTCAGCCATTGCAACGAGCGCTTCCGGTTATCGTACAGTATCCACTTTTCATCACAAGTAATGATTCAATTTAAAATCCCTTCATTCTTGTATCGGTTGAGCAAAGTAACATAGCAGTCAACACGTGTTTGCAAGTTCGATTCACTCAATTCATGGGTACTCATCGTTCAAGTTTTTTTTACTTTCCCTATTTGCTTCAAGTGGATTAATACAGTTTTGTCACTCACCCTGAAGCCTGCAGCTATCTCTGAAGTGCTTTGTGATTGATCCGCTTCCACAATAGCCTCTATTTCTTCATTTTCCACTTTGGTCTCCGGACGTCCACGGGGTTCGTTGAAAACAAAAACGTACAGTGTTTTCTTTTGCGACACCAGCACCGTACATATTATTCGACCTCTGGTACCGAAGAGGTCGTCAGGCGGATCGAGGCGCTGGGGTTGAGGGTCGCCCTGGACAAGACGGAGGCCCACTTGTTCCATGGGCGCCATATGAGCCCTCTCATCGCCGTCTCGATCACCGTCCACTCGGTCGACATCCAGGCCCATATGAGGTACTTGGGCCTGGTGCACGACGGGCGATGGTGGTTCCGGGAGCATTTCCGTAGGCTCGCTCCACGGCTCGTCGGCGCGGCGTCCGCCCTATCGTGGCTTATGCCGAACGTGGGCGGACCGAGCGTTGCGGGCCGACGGCTGTACGCGGGGGTCATCCGGTCGATTGCCCTGTACGGCGCACCGGTGTGGGCGGGGTCCATGACCGTCCGACTTAGGGCCCTTCTGTGGCGACCACAGAGGCGGTCAGAGCCATCCGCGGATACCGCACGGTGGCGACGGAGGCAGCGTGCCTATTGGCCGGGACTCCCCCGTGGGACCTGGAGGCGGAGATGCTTGCCGGACTATATCGGCGGGTGACGGGGGTGCGAGCGGAGGGCGGTGTGGTCTCGTTAAGGGATCTCACCGCCTGGCGCGTCGACGCCCGCCGAGACGTCATCGCCCGTTGGGCAGTCCGGCTGGAGAGGCCTCGGTTCGGGGTGCGAACCGTGGAACCGTGGAGGCCTTCCGGCCGGTGCTGATACAGTGGTTGGAAAGGCGGCACGGGGTGTTCTCCTTCCAACTGGTGCAGGTTTTGACGGGGCATGGGTGCTTCGCCAAATACCTGCACAAGGTCGTTAGGAGGGAAAGTACACCGTCCTGCCACTAGTGTTGCCCAAAAAAGTCTTGGTCTTGCGGTCTTGGTCTTGGTCTTGCGAGAAATGCGAGACCGAGACCAAGATCAAGACCGCTTAATTTTTGCAAGACCAAGACCAAGACTGGCCCTGCAAGACTTGAGCAAGACCAAGACTGGGCCTGCAAGAGTCTCGCGGTCTTGCATTTAATTCAAATCACCATTTTAGCTTATATACGGTTGAGCTCGTGTCTTCTACATAACAGGAGGAGAATCGGCCGTGGCCGGAGGGGAATCGCCACGGTGATCGGCCGTGTTGTTACAGGTCATACATGTCAAGTTTTCCTTCTCTTGCAGCGATGTTATATATTATAGCCCTTAGTCGTGGGTTCGCAGTCACGGGTAAAATAGGGGGTGATGAATTATATTCTCACTCCGTCACTACACGGCAAGTCAAATCAGTCTTGAGATATCCATCTATTGGCCAATCGATTCCCAATGTTGGTGTTGGCTTTTCAGAATTACTCTTCGGAAAGGCTTAAGGACAAAAATACCGTAATCACGAGAGTGCTCTTGCCCATTATACATATTTATATATCCGTTTATTCATTAGCCCAACGACGTTCACTGTTGGACATAGAAATATGCCTACAATTAATCTATATAAATGTCCATGTAGGGACAGAGTACGATCACCATCAGGCAGTACATGAAGCGTTGCTCCCAGCGCTATTTTGCCTCTGCCACGACTCACCCCAATTCACTAGTGGTTGGGGCGGTAAACTACGTCCCCTCAAAAATATCCGCGTTCCGACGTCCTCGTCATCTTCTTGAAGAAGAAGATGACGCTATTATGATCGCCCAAGAAAGGATCTACACAGCTCGCGCAGCGATAACAGAAAAAACGCCGCGGTATCGGCCTCGAGGTCGAAAACCGCGCCGCGTAAAAGTCATTAACCTAAACTTGGCCACGCCCACTTTGCTCTCAGCGACGCCCCGAGCCGAGGTCCGTTCCTCACAGGGGGGAGCCCTCTGGCGATGTTCGCTTAACTTACTTACCGGGTTGAGAGCCATCTGCGCTCACCCATTGACCGCGTTAAGCTGTCAAGGTCATCTGCGACCAACAGCTACACACACACAAGAAAAAAAAGACAGAGTACGAATATAATTTACCACTCTCTTACCCGTGGATGTCGTATCAAATCGGATCGGGCAATGGTGTTGTGGTGGAACCCATGAAAAAAAATTGAAATAAAAATATCGATTCTTTAATGAATTGAGAGACATGTAAGTTCTCAATTTTGTCATCGTTTTTTCGTGTAAATTGATTAAAATGTATAAAGGAATGATACTTAATCTACAACATATTCGTATTTTGTTAAATGTTCATTAGAATTTGAATAAATCAATGATTACGTTTGCATAAGCAAGACAAACTTCGCTTTAACATCAATCAGCTGATCGGCCGATGACCGTTGATGAGTCGCCTTTGTACCTACGTAATCATTGAAAGGTTCGCGTAAATCTAATACCTATTTATACTGTTGAAATTTTACATGCTTACATATATCCTGTCTGTACATACCTACATAATGCATAAAATTTAAGGCATAAACTCTTAGACACACATTTTTGTAATCACTATAACTTTTACGTTATATTGTTTTTGTGTAATATACATTCTAATTATGATCTATGACCTGATACACCCTGTGTATATAACATATGTGCAAGAGAAGTGAAACTAGAAAGAAAACCCTGTACCAACATGTCTGACCAGCGTGGTATAGTAGATCAATTTTCCTCTTACTGGAAGGAAGCTTAAGCCCAGCAGTGGCACTTTTATGAGCTGTGACGATGACGACGAATATCATACATTTTACAAGTATTAAAACCATAAAATTTTAAATCAGTTTTATATGTTCTTGAATAAATAGTATATTAAGAGCTACATGGATCCAGCGGCCAAAGTATTTATATAGGCAATAGAGCAACAGGTTTTTTCAAGTATCCAGAGTATCAGTAACTAAACTGGAAATACAATAGAGACATACCACTTAACTTGAAGGGGAATATAAACAATCGCATTAATTGTAAAATATCGCATTTATTATAAAATGACATAAAATTTATTGTATCAACTGCCTCGTGTGGTGACGTCTTAAGAAAATAGGGTCGAAAGTCCTGTCATAAGAGTAGTAACGCTGTCTAATGGAACACCAGGGGAATAGAAGAGTAATTTTCTCCAGTGGTAAATATTGTATTCAATAGTGAACTATAGGCTAGCAGATGGATAGGTAGGATAGGATATTTGATTAATTTAGTTGGATTTTTCATTGTCATGATAAATTACTGTTACGTTATTCTAACTGCAAAACTTTGCGAGACTCTTGCTGCAATACCAAGACTCGGGTGCGCAAGACCAAGACCAAGACTCGGGTGCGCAAGACCAAGACGAGACCAGGTATGATGTTGCAAGACCAAGACCAAGACCGGTCCTAGTCTCGTCTTGGTCTTGCATTTGGGCAACACTACCTGCCACCACTGCGATTGCGACGAGGACACGGCGCGCCATACGCTCGAGGCCTGCGCGGCTTGGGCAGTACAGCGCTGTGAACTCGTTGCAATCATCGGTACGGACCTGACGCTGCCGGCTATCGCTAGGGCGATGGTCGACAGCGTCGGGAATTGGGACGCGGTCGCAGCCTTCTGCGACACAGTGATCTCGCGGAAGGATCTCGATGAGGAGATCCGCCGCCGGCGACTGGGGCGGCGTAGGCGCAACTATCTGCGCCTCATGCCGCCCTAGCCGAGGCCGCGGGTGACGTGACCGGGGATTAGTCCGTCACCCGCCGAGAGGCCGACCGCGTGAGGAAAGACCGACGTCCTCCCCGAGGGGAGGACGTCGGTCGATGGGAGGGTACCCCAATAGGGGGTATTCCGTCGGGCCGACCACTGACGACAAGTTAACGCTGCTCCAGTGGTCGGCCCAACGACGAAGGCGACGTGGTTTTTGGGTGGGTCGCGGGAGTTGCGTGCTTAAGCCCCTCTGTCGCCCCAGACGGAGTGGTGCGGAGGCGCGCTTACCGCGACCCACCCACAAAAAAAAACCCCTACATATTATTAATCCTTCGAGCTGTTTCTTCAGCACTGGTACCACGGTAGAACTCATACGCGTAAATATACCGATATTTCATGTTTTCTATTGTGCAATAATAAGCGACGCTAAAGAAAAAAATAATGAGGAAAAACAAATGGATGACTGTTTTCAAAACTCAAATGTACCAGCTAAATGAATTTATAAATTTAAATTTGGAATTCTTAACTAAAGAGGAGATATTTCAAATCACAGTGGTCAGTACGACAAAACGCTAATTTCATATGTAAGGACCTAATATTTTTAATTTGATCTTTCAACTATCTTTTATGGTTGTCTGTTTTCAAATAATGGATTTTTTTTATGTAAGATTTATTTTTAAGGGAACGCCCTGCACTAAAAAAATAATCCTTGTATTACCAGACACAAATTACACACAGACTCAGAACAACAATTTCTGGATAGAACAGTGTTGTCCTGCATGGGATTCGAACCCGCGACACTGGCACGGTAGGTCGGCATCTTTACCACTACGCCATCAATGCAGTCAACTATGGGTGAACATTGTATTCTTAATCTATCATATACTAGGACGTAAAGTAATAAATATATTTACAATACATACTAAACTTCGAACTTTATTTGTTCGAACATATTTTGGTTAATTTTAAAAGCAAGCCAGTTTTACGAGCGGAAAGTATATTTCTTCCCAATGCTTTTAAAGTTAACTCCCAGTTCGTTGTCAGTGTTTGCTTTGTTGAGAAATGTGCTCAGATTTATGATAATTGCTTAATGTTTCTTTAAAGAGCTTTGGAACGTTAAGGAAGTGCTTTAACTTGTCGGTTAAGAACATTGATAACTGTCTTCTTGACTTCACAATACTATGTAGCATAATTTATCGAGACCCAAAATTGGGTTGAAGTTTAAATTTTTCTTTATTTAGTTTAAAAAAACTGGCTAGACGACGTCATCCTAGATCATTGAGATTAGTCAAACTAAATCTTGGCAATAAAATTTATTACCCGGATGGATATTTAATTTTAAACATAGTTTTCACGTATATAAATAGTTATTCAAGATCCTTATCTAAAATATTTTTGTAAGGATTATCGTCTTCCTATTTTTGACAGGTTTTCAGCAAGTTTGTTTCGAGATGTATTTTCGTTTAAATTTTAGTATATTTAAATTGGATTCAAACCATAAACAGACAAGCTATGAATTTTCATCGCTTGAGGGCGATGATCCGATGCCGAATAACACTGGGGCGTCTACTTAAGACGGCATCTGAAAGCCACTGCTGACATGTCAGGTACCGGTGCCCCAAGGAGCGTAGAGCACCCACCCGGTAGGCTATGAGGTCATCTGACGCCACCTCCGTCAACCCGCATGGAAGGGACGGGGTGTGACTACGTCATAAGCAGCCTCTAAAAATAGTATAAATTTACAGTTTTCTTTAAATTTTCAGCGTTATTATATGCGTTTCAAACCTAAGTTAGCTTTCATTACTCAAAATCTTTTTGTTTTGGCAGGTTATGGTGTGGATTCACTTCATCCATCCCATCCGGAGCGATGATAGTGCGGAGCGCGACTTATTTGGCCTATATAACCCACCACGTTCTGTCACCTTCGCCATTGGGCTGACCAGCGGTACCAAATCCTAGATGTACGTGGCCAGCCCGACTACTCATCATTTTAAATTAATTTTTGTTATTAGCAAGGAAATTAAACATCCCCAATTTTCTAGTATTATATAAGTCTTCGTATCATTTACATAATTAGGAAAATAAATTTTGTACGTATCCTTAATCAAGCGAGTGGAAATCGAATAAAATATTATTTAGAAGGTTTCAAGCTACCGTAACAAAAATGTGAGGCACTTTTGGCTGTAATGAAATCCATATCCATTGCATGACCCTAAAATTGTTATCCATATTATAATGGAACCAGTATAATGTTTCATTGACCAAGACTCAATCAATTCCGGTATATATACGTAGATGGTATAAAATATATCCTTACTAATATTATAAATGCGAAAATAAGTTTGTTTATTTGTTATGCTTTCACGCTTAAACCACTGAACCGATTTCAAAAATTCTTTCACCAATGGACAGCTATAATATCAGGTAGTAATATAGGTTTATCCGTGTGGTGGAGTAAGAATACAATTCACCACCCCCTATCTTAACCGTGGATATCGTAAGAGACAACTAAGAAATGTAATACGCATATAACATCTATGCAAGAGATGGAAAACTCGAAATAAAGCCCTATATCAACCTGACCAGCATGATATAATAAGGTCAATTTCTCTCTTATTGTGGAGGAGGCTTGAGTCCAATAGTGGGACGTACGTGGGTTTAAATGATGATGATGAAAATAGGCTATATTTTATGTATTCCTACGGGAACGGGAACCACGAGGGTAAGGCGACTGAAACCAAAGGGAAGCGAGGACCATTATCCTCACAGCTCATATACGTCCTACTGTAAGACTGGAGCCTTCTTCGCAATGGGAAGTAAATTGAACTATTAAAGCAAACTGGTCAGGCGGCTTGGTAGGGTTTTAATTCTAGGTTTTCTTCTCTTGTTGATGTTATCTGCATATCGTAATCCTTTAGTCGTTTTTTACTATACTCAAGTGCAAGATATAAATATCTTACATTTATGCAAATTATGATATCAATATTTACCCGTTTATTTCTCATCTATACCAATAAATAAAATTGGAGTGTCTGTTTGTAATGTCAAAATAATAGGCTTTTTTCATGCTCACACGGTTATTTGCACGACACCTATGCCTAAAATAGCAATTAAAAAATTTTTGTCTGTCTGTCTGTCTGTTTGTTCCGGGTAATCTTCAAAATGGCTGGACCGATTTCAAAAATTCTTTCACCAATGGAAAGCTATAATATCAGAGGGTAAACTAGGCTATATTTTATCCCGGTATTCCGACGGGAACGGGAACTACGCGGGTAAAACGACTATAACCTAAAACCGAAGCGAAGCGAGGGCGGGTTGCTAGTATATAATATGCACTTAGAGTGAAGTGCAGAAAATAATTTCAATAAACTTTCTTATTACTTTTACTAAGTTTGTATGGGAAATGAAGTTAAAACTGGCTTCCAACTGCGTATACAATTTATAACCTCGTAAATAACTTACCTACTCCGTGAAAATAAACGAGATTCTAGTCCAATATTCACTAACATATTACGGCTTTGATTGCAAACGATAGTATAATTTAATTAGTAAGCGATTATATTGCATAGATAGTCCAACGGTGTAAATTTCTAACTTCCTTAATGGTTATATTTTACTTACACGCACGAAGATACTTTGTGCTATTCAGATATTACATTTTAACCTAGGTGGAATATTCGTTCTTTAATGGTATTTTTGAAAAGTTTTTCGTGGTTATAAGTTATTACTTAACATGGGATATTGGCTTTTAATTATATTCCTTTACGTTCGTGACCAGCCTGGTGCGATACCCTTTCGGGTAACATCCCTCCCCGATGCCGGAACGTCACCCTCAAGCGGCCTGCCCAGGGCCGGATTAACCCTATCAGGGCCCCTAGGCAATACAATTCTGGGGCCCCTTTTCATTAACTTTTTCATTATTAACGGTATCGGTATCGAATCGTTTTTAAAGTATCGAGTACTTTTCATAGAGCCTGTCAAATACGAGATATATTCGTGCCGGGATAGTGATGTTTTTTTTTTCTTAGGAAATCTCATTTAATTGTAATCTAAGAGGACGTCAAGAAACTCTGGATGGCATGAAATGGTTAATAAGTTACCATTTACTACTACAAATTAGCTAAAAAAGGGTCATCACGTTAAACTCAGCAATGAAACCGAGCTCTCCGCCGCAATACCATTACAATGCCTGCCAATCTTGATGCATGCTCGGGGCCCCTAATCGATGCGGGGCTTCTAGGCAGTTGCCTAATCCATTTTCTGGATAATCCGGCCTTGGGTCAGCCTCTTTGCGAGTGACAGATTATTCCCCAGTAACGTCACACGCGGCCTCGCCTAGGGCGGCTTCAGGCGCTGGTAATGACCGCCTGCCTACCTGATAATCCTGACGACATGTTATGGAGTTGACCTACGTATATAAAACCTTAGTCAACTTTTACAACACCCACGACCAATGTGGTAGTATTCATAGCTACCACAGAGCACTTGTAAAACAATTATGCATTTAAATACAAAATTACAATATTGTAAATAAATATAATAGTTCAAAAAAACTAAAAAAATACGCTTAAATCGCTAATCCTGATTATCTTAGTAAGGATAACGGGTCAAACTGTTTAAAATATTGATTTGTCATCGGCCCTTAATAAGTATGCCAAATTTCGAGATAATCCAACGTTTTGAAGGGGGTCAAAATCATGTTCAAAGATTCCGTTACATACCAACATACTAACATAGATACGTCTGAAGCTAATAAAAGCGTATTAAAAATATTAACCACAACTTCTTTATACCTTAACAGTTGTGTAGCTTTATTATTATTTATCAACAGACTTTGTCAACTGATGTGTACATAAAACTGTCAGGCCTGGAAATTATAATGAGGATGTAAAGGTTAAATATTCTCGAGAGATTGCAAACAAAATTCTGAATACCTCAAAAAGGCTTTGATATTTATGTAGCTATTTTTTTGTGTACCTAGACGAATGAGTTTAATTCAGTATTTTTTTATATGGTACCTACCGTGTGGTGACGAAGTAAGAATACAATTCAATACAACCTTTCTTGCTTGTGAGTATCGTAAAAAACGACCAAAGGATTATAATATACAGATTACGTCAATGCAATTGCAAGAAAACTTGGAATAAAACCCTATACCAATCCATTAGAGCAACACGTAATAGGCAAATTTTTCACCCATTGGGGAGAGGGCTCGAGCCCAGCAGGGAATACAGAGAGTTATAGAGCCGCGCGCCGCCCTTGCGTCACCCCAGACGGAGTTGACGGCGAGTATATTGAACATTTCTGTGTGGTGAAGGAATAAGAATACAATTCATCACTCCCTATCTTGCCGGTGGATGTCGTAAAAGACGACTAAGCGATATAATACCCATGTAACATCTATGCTAGAGAAGGAAAACTTGAAACATAACCCTATACCAACCTGGCTGAACAGCCATTTTTGTTTTTGACTAACATAGCCTGTAGAGCTGCGAGCATTTCCAAGAAATTATAAGTTTTTTGTAGACTCATACAGAATAGCGCAGTGTTGGTTCAGCTGACCAGCCAACCAACTCCATCTGATGCCATTTGGTCAATAACGATATTCCCGAGGAAGGTTGACATCAGGCAGGCTGCTTATGAAATTATTTTCGTGACGTGACCGGGAAAGTAGTCCGTCACCCGCCGAGAGGCCGACCGCGTGAGGAAAGACCGACGTTCTCCGACGTCGGTCGATGGGACCCCAAATAGGGGGTATTCCGTCGGGCCGACCACTAATGACAAGTAACCCTGCTCCGGTGGTCGGCCCAACGACGAAGGCGACGTGCATCATGGGTGGGTTGGGGGTGTGCGTGCTTACGCCTCTCTGTCACCCTGGACGGAGTGGTGCGAGGCGCGCGCCGACCGCAGCCCACCCCAAAAAAAAAATAATGAAATTATTTCCAAAATTTTTGGGATCTGTGCTATGAAAGACGAATACATACTGACTCCAAGTAACTGAGATGAGAGGGGTGATGATGACAGTACTAATCTCACCATACATACCACCACTGAAATTTCAGCAAGCCATGATTAAAAATGCTGCCCCTGATGCCGCCCTAGCTGAGGTCGCGGGTGGACGGACCGGGAATTGGTTCGTCACCCGCAGAGAGGCCGACTGCGGGTGACGTCCTGGCTGGCAATACTGCAATGTTGCCGCATCGTCAAAGGGGACGGTAATCGAAAGAGTAACTCGCCGGGCTGGCCACAGATGTCAATGAATCGATTCCAGTGGTCAGCCTAATGACGATGGGGAGGGAACACGGTGGGTTATGGGGATGCACGCCACTCATCCGTCACCCAGACAGTTTGGGCGCGTCCAGACCATTGCCTAAAAAAAGGCTTTAAAATGGTTTCCATAAATGACACTGAGTTTTGATCCTTAGGAGTCCCGAGAAGCGCTTTTAATAACCTTAACCGATAACAAATTGATTTAGTTGTAACAATTATTATAAGAAAGTATACCTTTCAGCTTTTTATATTGAAACCACCAAAATAAGTTGAATATAGGCGAAAATAGCACGATGAGTTCAAATTACTTTATAAAATTCCCATGACAAATGCGATGACGTCGCTCACTGAATAAATCTGATGTTTCCAAAAACTTTGGGACGATTTATTATACGAACCTTTACCGCTGTTAAACAAAATGAAATATTTAAAAAGTTTTGATGCTTTTCCTTAAGCTTTATACGTACTAGTTTTAGTTTGCTATGTTATTTGCAGAGCAAAGGTATATTATATAAAATTACTATCGTCGTCATCTCAGATCATACATGTCCCAGTGATGGATTCGAGCCTCCTCCCCAATGGGAGGACTTGCTCAACTATACCGTGCTGGTCAGATTGGTGAACGATTTTATATCCTTCTCTCTTGCATAGATGTTGCATATTATATCCCTCCATTATCATCATCACAGCTGATAGAGGTACCTCCCACTTTTATCACACGCACGGGCATGAAAAGGGGTGTTAAATTGTAATCTTACTGCATCACCACATGGAACGATTGCGATCAATCTTCTTATGTTAAAACTAGCAACCCGCCCTCGCTTCGGTTTCAGTGGCCTTACCCGCGTGGTTCCTAATCCCGTGGGAATACTGGGATAAAATATAGCCTAAATTACTACCTGATATTATAACTTTTAATTGGGGAAAGAATTTTTGAAATCTGTTCAGCCGTTTTGAAGATTAGCCGGAACAAACAGACAGACAGACAAAATAAATATAAAATTATTTTTAGCCATGTGTATAGTGCAAATAAGCGTGTGAGCATGAAAAAAGCCTAACATTTTGACATAACAAACAGACACTTTCCGAGTGTTGACGGAGTAAGAATACAATTCACCACTCCCTATCTTGCCCGTGGATGTCGTAAAAGACGACTATGGGATATAATATGCACATACCATCTGTGTAAGAGAAGGAAAACTCGAAACGAAACCCTATACCAACATGTCTGACCAGCATGGTATAGTAGGTCAAATTCCCTCCCATTGTGGAGGAGGCCCGAGCTCAACAGTATACTTAAGTACACTGGCATTCGTTAAGCACGTAAAATGTGATCATACGCCATCACATCACTTGGGCAAAGAGTACTCTTACACTGCTAAACCGATATTACCCAAACATAGCTAAGAACCACCGCCAAGAAACTGGCTTTCAAATAAAAAAAACCGCATTGAAATCCGTCCATCCGTTTGAGGGCTACGATGGTCAGACAAACATCGACGTCAAATTTATAACACCCCTCTTTTTCCGTCGGAAGTTACATTTTTAAACTCGTGATATTTTTCGAATGCAATGTCCAAATTGAATAATTCAAAAAGTTATATAATGATATTGAAGCAATCTTAAATATGAAGTCATTTATTTTCATAAGGATTAATACCAAAGTATAAATAAAAGAGCTTTTATAGGGGTGGCATTTGAATATATTTTTTAAAATGAAAAAAAAACGCCTATTGTGATAAAACTATAATAGTTAGACATATGTTGTGGCAATATTTTTTGTAGGTAATTATATGTTCTACAAAGTTGTAGTACATTATTTTGTCTTATATTCAATAGTTTTCGCAGCGCACGCGATGTAAGAAAGTTTTATGGTATTTTTTTCACACCTTGGGTTACATTATTGGAGTTTTAGTATCGGTCCCTAACTTATTTGAAAATTTTATATAGCCTATGTTCACCGAGGATAGTGTAGCTTCCCAACAGTGAAAGAATTTTTTAAATCGGTCCAGTGGTCCAGTAGTTTTGGAGCCTATTCATTTCAAACAAACAAACAATCACATCTTTCCTCTTTATAATATTAGTATAGATGGAAGTGAGGTTATCGATGTATATATATATCATGTAGGTAATAATAAATATAATGGGTTTGATTGTCACGTAATTCATGTAGTTCTTTGTACGATCTACAATCTAGAGTGGTAGGACTAGGACCACACTGTCGACAGTTATCTGTCTACAGCCGCGGGGCGGTCCGTCCGGGGCAGTACCATACTCTCGCAGAAAATCGACGTCTGAGTAGTAGCGATTTGTTACTGCGCTTCGTTCGGTGAGCGAGAGAGCCGGAAGCCCAATTTTCTGAGGGTGTTTGCGTGTGGAGGGTTTTGGTGGTGCCCTTGGTATCACCGATCCTCAATGCACGCATTCACACTCCCTTCAATTTCTTCGCGGTAGGCAGCGGCCTTGTAGAGGTCCATGAGCGGCAGCAACACTTACCATCAGGTGTACTGTTTGCTCGTTTGCCACCGTTTGCAATAAAAAAAAAGCGATTTTTATAATTCTGAGTGCAATTTGTGCCCCCTTAATTATATGTTTCTATTATATATTTCCCATTAAAAATGGTTTAATTCCTTAGAATTCCTTCCTTAGAAAAAACAAATATTTCTATAACTCTATCGACGTTAACGCTTAGATATAAATCCTTTCATTTTATTTTTCTTATTCAATATACATCTCACTGTGGGGTACGGGCCTTCTGTAAATGCCTACGTCACAAAGCCATACAATAAATGTTTCTGTCTGTGAATAATCATTATTCACACAAAGTCAATACTTTGTGTGAATAATGATTATTCACAGCCCACGCAGAACAATTTCTGCGTGGGCAATAACCTCGTAACACCTTTTTAGCAAGCTGTCATGTCGTCTGTATACACCTCATCTGTTCCGTATAAGCAATGAAAAGGTAGCATCATCCACAGTATTTCCTTTCCATCGCCATTGAGCGGACCATTGTTACCGATACCTTATTATCCGTGGCCGGCCTGGCATGTTCGTTTCAGCTCGATCTCTCTGCTGGTGGCAGACTAATCCCTGGTTCGTTCATCCACAATCTCGGCTACGATGTCATTAAGGATAAACCGTGGCATGGTAGGTCGATACCACTACGCTATCTGTGTATTCACATTTTTTTCAAAGAATAGTGGTAGGACCACAGATATTTGTCTGTCTACAGCTGCGAGCCGGAAGCCCTACTTTCTGTGGGTGTTTGCTTGTGGTGGGTTTTAGTAATGACTTTAGTATCGCCGAACCTGATTATACGTATTCACACCCCCTTCACTTTCTTCGCACTAGACAGCGGCCTTGCAGAGGTCCATGAGCGACAGCAGCACTTACCATCAGGTGTACTGTTTGCTTGTATGCTACCATTTGTAATAAAAAAAAGATCTTGCACTTTGGAAATAATTCTTGCACTGCATTTCCATCATCATTATCATCATTTAACCTATCGATATATGCAAGGGACTTAACAAAATATAATTAATGGACAATAATTACAACAAGACTCGGATCAACAATTTTATGGATCCTACAAAGTGTTGTTCTGCGTCTGATTCGAACCCAGGACACCGGCATAGTATTCCGATATCACAACCACTACGCTATTTGTGCAGTAATTAAATAATTTTGAAGAACATTTACATAATCGTGTCTGGTGATTTATCATATTGAGTCGAGTCAAAATTAAAAAGAAAAGCTTTTACGATCACGTGTAGAACTTAAATTTCTCTGTATCCTCCTTTTGCGTCAGCTAAAATAAGTGTCAGTATAGTGTAAATCCAATCGAACTTGCCACTCCGGGATGAAGTTAAAATGGTTTTGATAGCAGTGTCGTGAGGTATCGCCGTCCCGGGAAATCTTTTATCGAGTTACTCTATTATCCCAGGACCCCCGAGACTGGCTAACGCAATGAACAGCCGACCAACGATGGCCGAAATTACGGTTTGTACTTAGGAGACTATGTTTTATGCGTCTTTTGTGTATGTAGTTAAGAGAAACTATATATGCATTCTAGACTCTGAGAAAATGTGTTTGACAGTTATTGCAAATGGTACATTGTAATAAATATTAACTAGAAGACATGTGCAAATACTCACCACTACTAGTTAAATTTCCATGCGGCGATGGGATAGAATACAATTGTCGTCACCCCTTACTTGCCTGTGGGAGCCATAAGAATCGAATGGACCAAGGCGAAGGGGAATGACCAAGAGAATGGGCAGCAGCTATCTCCTGGGCAAGTACCTACTGCGATCACCAACCTGTCTACCAAGTGTGGCGATTATGGCATTATTAAAAAAAACGGATGCAATTAAAATAACGGCCCCCCAATTACGGAAGTTCCGCCGATCCACGGGCTCATCTTGGTAGCGGGCTCGTGGATGGCGGGGCAGGGGGAGATAAAAATACACAACGTAGGACAATCTACTAAGTGAACTGCCGACATCTTGAAAGTCGCGGGAAACCGTTGAATGCATGTGGTACAGGACCATGCCGACATTCTAGCATACTGGTGGGGAGGCCTATGTCCTAAAGTGGACGCTTGTAGGCTGATGGATGGACAGACGGATGGATTAGGTGAAGATTAATTAGGTATTGTTTTGAACACATTATGTTTATTGAAATAACTACGTAAGACCCATCGATCAGCACGTTGATTCCGTCGGCCCGACGGAATACCCCCTACTTGGGGTACCATCCCATCGACCGACGTCCCACCCTCGAGGAGGACGTCGGTCTTGCCTCAAGCGGTCGGCCTCTCGGTGGGTGACGGACTAACTCCCCGGTCACGTCACCCGCGGCCTCGGCTAGGGCGGCATGGCACGCAGGTAGTCGCGCCTGCGCCGCTCCAGTCGCTGGCAGCGGCTCGCTTCGTCTAGGCTGTGCTTATCGTGCGCGCGACCCGCTGCCTCCTTCTGCAAGATCACTGCCTCGCAGAAGACTGCGACCGCATCCCAGTTGCTGATGCTGCCAAGCATCTTTCTAGCGCTGCTAAGCATCTCCCTAGCGCATATTTCATCCCTTACATATTTATTCTTATTATATCGTCAATCAGGCTTTGACCGCCATCCACTACTGGACGTGGGCCTCCTTCCTATGCTAATATGTGCGGATAATGCCTTAATCGCCACGCTTACCAAGTGAATTGGCGATCACAGTGAGGTGTTATACATTTACCAGGAAGGAACTGCTCCCCACTCTCCTGGTTAGCGCTTAGCGAAAGTGGTAGGATCACACTGTTGATATTTGTCTGTCTACAGCCGCGGGCTGGGCCATCCAGGGTAGTACCACACTCTCGCAGAAAATCGACGTCCGAGTAATAGCAATTTGTTACTGCACTTTGTCTGTATTTCGTTCGGTGAGAGAGAGAGAGAGAGAGCTGTAAGCCTAACTTTCTGAGAGCTTGCGTGGTTTTAGTGATGCCAGGTGTACTGTTTGCTTGTTTGCCACAGTTAACGATAAAAAAAATAATAGCGAATGTTTATCACTCCCAGGGACAATGAGTGATTGCAATAGTAGGCTAGACTTATCCTGTCACCATTCAGGTATTCCAAAAGTATGTAATCTAGCAATGGCATGCTTATACACGTTTTTATATGTTCTTAACACACGCTAGAAAAATAAGCAATGTTTTGTAATGAAGACATTAATTAAAAAATAACTTATTTTTCATAATTACAAGGAAATTAATCTTCAAAATGGCGTATCAAATATTATAATTGTCGGAGTATTATGCGAGTTATGTTATAATGATATTACAATTTTGGAAGATAATTTGTATAGATATCGAATGTATTTATTACTAGCAATCCGCCCTCGCTTCGCTTCGGTTATAGGTTATAGTCGTTTTACCCGCGTAGTTCCCGTTCCCGTGGGAATACCGGGATAAAATATAGCCTAGTTTACGCCCTGATATTATAGCTTTCCATTGGTGAAAGAATTTTTGAAATCGGTCCAGCCGTTTTGAAGATTACCCGGAACAAACAGACAGACAGACAGACAGACAAAATTTTTTTAATTGCTATTTTAGGCATAGGTGTCGTGCAAATAACCGTGTGAGCATGAAAAAAGCCTATTATTTTGACATTACAAACAGACACTCCAATTTTATTTATTGGTGTAGATTAGTGTTAGAGACCTGGTTAATTCTAAACCTATCAGACATTCTTCCTTTAAGTAAAACAATCTTGTCGTCATTGTAGGTCCAAGGTTTCCAATACGTGCCTAGCAATTGTCAGACATCGAAGCAAAACAGAATTTTGATTTTATCCACAATCCAACTTTTGGATCGCAATATTGTATTTCATACACAATTTGATAGTGTAATACTTGAAAAAACGCGCTCCATTACTAGCTGGTAAACTCAGTTACTTGATACTTAGTCAAAGATCAGGTTTGGTAGCCTTACGTGAATGTAGGTAGAGTACACAGTTTTAGTTTGAGTCGTGGGTAAAACAAGACTTTAAATCTGTATGACGTCTTTAAATGTGTTCCAGTGTTTTTTTTTTTCTTCATAAAGACAACTCTCCGCACTACGAAAATAATCCTTGAATTTCGAAGTCTTTACAAACATATTAATAACGGACACAATTACATCCAGACTCAGAACAACAGTTCGGATCGCACAAAGAGTTGTCCTGCGTGAGATTCGAACACACGCCTCTAGAGCGGTAGGTATTTTAACCGCTACGCCATCTGTGTAGCCATAAAAGTCGATATTTCTGTAAAGGTGAGAAATGTGTATATAAAAATCCTCAGATATAGCGATTTATTGTTAGATGCCAAATACCTTTGTCCTCTCTTTACTATGAATACTAAAAGGCCTTCGTAACCGTTGACATAGGAAATGCAATCGTGATAAAATCCGTAAAGAAATTTATTGAATTTTGAAACAATATCTTAAACAATTCTGTTATTTACGCGAATATTAAAAGAGCAAATATAACAGTAATTGATTTTTATGATCTCAAGAGGATTAGTCTAGTCCATTAGCGAAAATATTAAAATCAGAGAAGTATCTTATTATTTTTCTGTAGATAAAACAGTATTTGAAACGTCGCAATAGTGAAAACAAAATTAAAACGTGAACCGTAACTATTCATTTATTTACTTTAACTCATATGCGTTCCACTGTTCAGCTCTAGCCTTCTCTGTAATAGGAAGGCAATTGGGTCAATTGCCCTCCTATTGCATCCTATAGGGATGTGAAAAAATAATCTATTTTTATAATAATCGATTATTACAAAAAATTAATCGATTAATTATCGATTTTTACAATCAATTATCGAAATAATAAAAATCGATCGAAATTAATCGATTATTCACTGCCAGATTTCCTAAAAAAAAAGGTCATCACGATTGTTTCATACTAAATTAGAAAATAAAGCTCACATTTCCTAAATAAAAAGTCATCATAATCCTGTTGGGAGAAAAAATTGATTATTTTATAATCGATTATTTATTTTTAATCAATCGATTATTTTATAATCGATTTATTTTAAAGAAAAAAAAAATCGATTATTTAAAAAATCGATTATTTTCCCTCCAAGTCACATCCCTACAATTGACCTACTATAACCACGCTTGTCAGATGTGTAACCTATATCAACAGTACGAGACGAGACGGACGAGTAGTAGGACTTCTTCAGGCTATGATGATAATAATGATGGTGATGACATTGTACTTTTGCGTTTCACCAAAATTCTCACCATTACCATCATCTCAGCCCACTTATGTCCCACTATTGGGTTCGGGTCTCTTACACAATGGGAGGGAAATGGCCTAGTATATGGCGCTGATCAGACATGTTGATATAGGGTTTTATGTCAAGTTTTCCTTCCCTTGTGTAGTTGTTATATGCATATTTTATCCCTCAGTCATTTTTTACGCCACCCATGGACAAGAGAAGGGATAGTCAATATGCTTACTCTATCACCATCCAAAATATAATTTCATAGTACTGTTTAATTCAAAATAATTTTTTCCTGCATGTAAATTGTGTTAAATAGGGAATATGCATGTTTTTTTTTTATTTTTATAAACATTTCTACTAGTTATTATATTACTAGAAATAAATATAACACATCCAAAATATAAACAATTACGCTAATTTTTTTTTTTAAAAATCGGTATCATTTATGGGCGATGTAAACGCGGATACTTCGGCGCACATATTCTGTGACGTCAGAGTACTCGACACTCGTACAAGTTGCTAGCGCTGTCAACTAGGGCTGTTGATATTTTTATAAATATCGTTTCCTTGCATAGGACAATATGAAATAAATATTGACAATCGTCATTATCTGGATGATATCTCTTATTACTTGGGGTCGACGCAATATGTACCCCTTTTCCATCATGCATATTGCAAAAGTTATCTATAGAAACAAATAAAATTGATGTGGCTGTTTGTAATGTGAAAATACTGGGCTTTTTTCATGCCCTCACGGTTATTTAGACAATACCTATGCCTAAAATATAGTTTTAAAAGTTTGTCTGTCTGTTTGTTTGAGGTAATCTTCAAAACGGCTAGACCGATTTTGAAAATATTTTACTATCATGTAGCTGTCTATATATGGATTAACTTAGGCTATATTTTATTCCAGTATTCCCACGGGAACGGGAACTATGAGAGTAAGGCGATTAAAACCGAAGCGAAGTGCGGGTGGGTTGCTAGGCTGGTAATAATATTGTGTCCGTCTACCTGCTTGTGATCAGTCATCCTTGGGAATGTAATTGTTAATCAGACGGAATCATCACGACTTGTTTCAGTTCGATGTTAAACTGTTGGTCTTCTTTTACAACACCTATGGTCAATTGAAGGATGGGTTGTATTCGTAGCTGCCACCAAATAGTCAAAATGAATCAATTTCATCATCTCAGCCCATAGAAGTCCCACTGGTGGGCTCAGGCCTCCTCCACAATGGGAGAGTATTTTACCTATTATACCGCGCTGGTCAAACATAGGGTTTTATGTCGAGTCTCTCTTCTCTTGCATAGATGTTTTCTATATACATATACCCCTTAGTCATCTTTTACGATACCCACGGGGAAGAGAGGAGCTGATGAATTATATTCTTACTCCGTCACCACACGGATAATGAATATTAACAGTAATATTTAAATTTATCCATCTATCAGTCATCATTTATACTTTATCAATGCTTCAATAACTCTCTCTTACAATTACTATGACAAACTGTAATATAAATCTTCGTCAGTAAACTTCTTTTATCGATAATCTTCTAAGTCGGACAAAGGAACATTATCCTCCCAGCACACGCATCATCTATTTCATTCTACCGAAACATAATGAACGTAATAATGTTCTTAATATAACACAACTTTCCTAAACTCGTCCAAGTTATGAGTAAATACAATATTTTATTACATGTAACTTTGTTAGCGTTTGTACGAATGATGCCGTCGAATAAAAATGACCGTCCCGGGAAATCTCATATAGAGGGCATTAAGGTGGACTTTTCAATCAATCATATCTCATAGGGAATATGGTTAAGAAGATATATATTCTCAATGTGGCAGTGTTCCGATCTGATGGTAGCGTATTAGATTTGTTAGGTTTAAATTAGTAAGTTGTCGTAATTAACATAATTAGTAGCTCAATGTGCTATGAAGCGTTGGGGATTTCTCTGCGAGAAATACGTAAATGCCAGATCGCTTGACGAACCGACAACTGCTGGGGAAGAATGATATCTACTACGTATCGGGCGACGTAGTGTAGGACGACCCTCCACTAGGTGGACCGACGACCAGGTGAAAGTTGCCGGGCGTCGTTGGATGCAGGCGGCACAGAACTGCACTCTGTGGCGTAACATTATGGAGGCCTACGTCTAGCAAGGAATGGCGATAGGCCGAAATGACAATGATGAATGAATATGATTAAAATAAGATAAATGTTTAATATTGACTGATCAAATTTTCCTGTGGCGACGGAATAAAGACACAATTCACTACCCCCTCTCTTACCCATGGATGTCATAAAAGACGACTAAGGGATATGCGGATAACATCTAAGCAAGATAAGGAAAACTCGACATATAACCTTAAGACTGGTTATGAGCAGCTTCTCATTCAGGCATTTTCTCATTATTTCAAAAGGTGTTACACACATGTTTATTCTGTTGTTGTTACTATAATTGTAAAGAGTAGCGTGTTTTGCCAAACGAATTTGTTATTTAATCTGTGTTTTAGGTTTGTGGCACATGGTCATTGGTCATGCCCACTGAAGGGTCTGCTTGCGGTAGCTACGAGGAGCGGGTCACTCCCTTCCTTCCATTGTGGTTGAGGGGAGTGATGGCTGCTCTAGTGGTTAACTCGTGAGCGGGTGCCGCTTGCGAGATCTGGTCCAGCCATGGTACTTTTTCGTTATATTTAATAACAGTATTGTATGATGGTTCGAAAGGCATCACACTGGAGCTATTAATAGACGTGTTGTTGTATATTATTTTATTATATAAAATAAAACACTGAGTTTCTTGCCGGATCTTCTCAGTGCGGTCGCGTTCTGATCCAATAGTAATTTAAGGTATAATGTAAAAAATATTACCATATGTAAGTGCCCCCGCGGGCTTTATACATAATAAAGGATTGGAATTTGAATATGACGACACATCTGATCAGCGTGATATAGAGGGTCAATTTCCCTCCCATTGTGGAGGAGGCTCGAGTCTAATAGGGGGATTTATGTGGTCTGAGTTGATGATGACTGATGAAAGACAAAATTCCATTTTGTACTGGCAATGAATTTGTACCAAAAATGTGGATCAAAATTTTTAATTGAATACTGAATGTAGCTGACGCTGGTAAATTTTCGAGATCTGGTAATTAAAATCAAATACAAACACGAGGAAATTGGTAACAATAGTTTTATATCAAATGCGTAATACTCGCGTGAGTATAAGAAAACATTAAAATATAATATGAATTATATGTTTAAAAATAATACATAAAAAAAAAGGATTTTTTTTTGAAGCGCCCTAATGTATATGTATGTTTAAGTATGTATATATGTATTTCTATGTGTATATATATGTATCTATATATGTGTATTGTTTATGTGTATTGTGTATAAGAATATATTTGCTATACTTGGATAACCAAATTTTACAAATTACCTCTTACAATGTATTGCACCTGCCTAAATTATTTCTGCTCCACCCGAGGTTGACTGGTAGAAAATGCCTAAGGCATTAAGTCCGTTATGTACCTTATTTTTGTGTGCTTAAGTTTAAATAAATAAATAAATAAACGAATTAAAATAAATAATTCGTGGGTCAAAGTTTAATAACTAATTTTCTGTAGCGGGTAGATAATTATAAATATCTGTAATAACGATGGCTTGTTTGGACGTCAGACATCTTAGTCCGTCCATGACCATGAATGTTGTAAAGTGTGTGTGGTATAAACTATTGTTGCTCTGTCTTCTATGTGCTATGAAATATCCTTCTTTAAATATGGCTTAAAAAAGCATTTTTTTTTTCATTATAAGTAGCTGCCTAGCTGTACCTCTAATACTGCTGAAGTCAACGAGCGGTAGTATTGCTTGAGATATAGCTTGGCCGTTTACCATCATAGGCAATAATAATCTAAAATGTTAACAAAAAACTAACTTCAATAAGATTTATAGATATAGTTTTCTCGTAATATAATAATAGGTCACAACTGGATAAAATTGGAATAGCCCACTATAGCCCACATTGAAATTGTCACTTGATTGGCCTTAATAAATTATTACCTCATTGGTGTTTACCTAAAACCAACTGGCGAAATAATTAATACGATCGAGCTATTTTATGGCCGTTCGTGATGTCTCTGTCCCATTCCTCATTTACATCATCATTTTAGCTCATATACGCCCTTACTGCTGGGCTCAAGCCTTCTCCACAATAGAAGGGAAAATTGACCACACTGGTCAGGCTTTTATTTCAAGTCTTCCTTCTCTTGCATAGATACATATTTTATCCCTAAATCGTCTTTTACTACACCCATGGCCAAGAAAGGGCAAGATTTGTATTCATGCTTCGTCACCACAGGGAAAATTCAGAAAGTCGCATTAAATACCCTTAATATAAATTGCACAACGCGTCTAAAGAAAATTTTAATTCAAAAATATATTATTTCAATTGTTTCTGCAACATTAAGCGATTGCTTGTGTCATATCTTTCGATTAAAGCTTGATGAGTTGATAGGAAAAAATACACAGAGGATTACTATCACTGTAATTATGAAAAATAAGTTATTTTTTAATTAATGTCTTCATTACAAAACATTGCTCATTTTTCTAGCGTGTGTTAAGAATATATAAAAAAGTGTATAAGCGTGCCATTGCTAGATTACATACTTTTGGAATAGCTGAATGATGCCGGGATAAGTCTAGCCTACTATTGCAATCACTCATTGTCCCTGGGAGTGATAAACATTCGCTATTATATTGGGCGTTAGAGGTATCTTGCCCGTAGGTGTCATAAAAGACGGCTAAGTGATATAATATTCATATAAAATTTATGCAAGAGAAGGAAGACCGAGGCAGGATTCACCCATTTCACCTGAAAAATTATGGTTATCAACTGTATGTTTCCAGCGATCCTTTCTTCCAAGTATGTGCAGCTGCTGCATTTCCTGAGCGCTGTTAGATATTCTTTAAACGCAAAAAGAGCATTTCCCTCATGGTAAGCAGCGGCCTAACTATGCTTCTGGTATTGCATAGGTCCATGTGTGATAGTATCACTTACCATCAGGTGTGCTGTTTGCTTCTTTGCCATTATCACCAAAGTAATCATCATCATCATTTCAGCCTATCGCCGTCCACTGCTGGACGTAGGCCTCCCGCATGTTACGCCACAAAGTGCGGTCCTGTGCCGCCTGCATCGATCGACGCCCAGCAACTTGCACCATGTCGTCGGTCCACCTGTTGGGGGGGCCTCCTACACTGCGTCGTCCGATACTTGGTCGCCACTCGAGAACCTTTCTTCCCCAGCAAAGTAATAATAATTACAAATATTGTATTTCGTATTAACCACCTCGGCTTGATGAACTGACTTTGACTCCTGTCGTATGATATTAAATACGCTCCAATTTTTGTTTTCTTTTTTAATGATAACCTGCATAAAAGATCTTTGTAATAACTTTAGAAATATACACTAAATTAATAATTATTTGTACTTAATATCATATCTGGAACTAAATAAAAGTAAATCAAGATGGGTAAATTATTACAGAACAAATAACAAAGCATAAGTTATCTGTAAGACCATTTATCCCGACAACGGGTAATATTATAGTCTACATATATCTATTCAAACTAAGTATATGTCTATTCAAACTAAGTCTACACTATCTCAAACCAATGACGAAGTTTTAGACTTACTAGTATTTGATTATAACTTGATTAACTGTACATATAGTGGAATGTTTTAAGAGATGAATTTCCTTAGCGAACGTGGTGGGTTCGATTTATAAGACAGTATACGGGGATCGTTTCTATGAATGAATTATTTGATTTATTCTAAATGTTGGTTGCCAGAACTAGACATTAATGTAGATAGATAGACGAGGCCCTATCCTACTTACCACCTAACTGACCTGCGACAAGTTCTGTAGTTCAAGGCTGTAAGAGCCTGCACAAATTTCACCTCAACTACGAGTATATGGCCAAGGCGACATTGCATTGTTGAAATAAGTCCTGTTGATCTTTCATTATTCCCAAGAATCAGCACCACTAATTTAGTTTGTGGAGTAACAATGTATTTCACCAGCCTCTATGTTGCCTGAAGGTATAAAAGACGACTGAGGCATAAGGTATGCATATAATACCTATTCCAGAAAAGAAATATTCGAAATAAAGTCCTATATCTTATATCATTAAACAAGCAATTCTTGTATATAAACGGCTCCAACGATTTTGATGAAACTTGGCATACTAGAGGTTTCGGGGCCAAAAAATCGATCTAGCTAGGTTTTATTTATAGAAAATGTTGATTTGTCGGTGTTTTTAGCAAAACAATACAATGACATTAAATTTTAAAAGAATATGAATTCAAATTTCGCCGTCAACGTCAAGAGTTATAATAGCTCAGTTGGGAAGTTGTCCAGTTTTTTTTTATTTTGTTTTGGCATTCAAACAGCATCGGCTCAAATCTCAGTGTAATTATTATTCTCTTTTTGTAATTTTTGATATTTTTTTCATTATTTAATTTTTATTTTTTATTAATATATGTATATCTAAATAAATTCGACAAAAATACGACAAAAATATACCGAGCTTCGTTCGGTTAACCAGATATTCAACAAGTTTAACCAGCAAAGGAGGGTAATTGGCCTACTTTACCGCAAAGTAGATCAATTTCCCTTTTATTGTGCAAGAAGCCCGAGCCCAACAGAGGGACTGATATAGGCTGAAATGAATGAATGTATGATGAAGACTCATTTTTATTCAGTTATAAATACTGTAGAAATAAGTCTGTATTTTCATATAACGTTAATAAGTTATTATTACATTTTTTAAAGACCCTGCACTAAGGAAATATTTCTTGTGTAGCGAGAGTCTTTACAAATACATAATTAACGGACACAAATTGCATCCAGACTCAGAACAACAATTTGTGGATCGCATAAAGTGTTGTCCTGTTATTTTCATATTACGTTACAGTACGAAAAGATTAGTTATAAGCGGCAACAGATGTTTTGAAGAATATGCTTTTCTAACGGACATAAAAAAAAAAAAACTGTAGTATATCAAAACTTAAGCGTCGTCGCAACAAATTCGCACCAGTTTAGCTGTAGAAATATTAGAATAAATTGGTTGATAATATTATTGATAATCTAGTGTATTATTTAATTTTTATTTTAATTTTATTTATTTAAGACAACACCCTGCACTAAGAAAATAATCCTTGTATTGCGGGGGACTTTACAAACATATAATTAACGGACACAAATTATATCCAGACTCAGAACAACAATTTGTGTATCGCACAAAGTGTTGTCCCGCGTGGGATTCGAACCCTCGACACTGGCGCTCTAGGTTGCTATCTTAACCACTACGCCATCTGTGCAGTCATATCAGTATAGTGAGAATTGTGGTAACAGAGTAAAAATAAAATTCACCGGCCCTCTCCCATCGCCATCGCGAGAACTAACCTCCCTGCGGATGCCGGGCTAAATCCCCGCTCGGGTCACCCGCAGTCTCTGCTAGGGCGGCATCAGACGCATATTATATACGATAGTCTTCTTTTATGGTGTCCGACGGGCACGATAGGGGATAGTGAATTGTATTTTCACTCCATCATCATACAAAAAAGTACTTATATATTTATAATAAAATCTAGCAAGGCCTGTAACAAAAAAAAAGGACTCAATTACTCTTCGACACTTTTATCAAAGTAGAAAAAGATATACGCAATAGAATTGACCCCAATACCTTATCCATGTTTAAGTCAATAAGTCTTTTCGGCCAAAAGAATGTCAAGGACTTAGTCTGAAAGGCCAAATGGTTGACAATAGGTCACAACAAAATGAGATATATATATATCTATAAGGTATTTGAAATATGTCAACAATAACCAAGCTAGATAGAATATGGTTGTGACCACATAAGCGTGAAAAAGCGATTAAAGATTAAGTAATTTTCGTATGGTGACAGATTAAGAATACATTCAATAAATCTATTAGCAGTGGATGGCGTAAAAGAAAGAAAGAAAGAAAATGTGTTTATTGTGACAAACCCAACTTACAATTGATTTAAATAGTAGAATAAAATAACAATTGAAATTATTGCTCTTCACAAAACGTCTCCATCTCGTCATATTGCAGGTCAAAAGAACCTGCACTGATCTTCCGTGGAGGTGCTAATGACGTGAAAGATGACTAGGGGATTGTAATATGCAGATAACTGTACAAGAGAGGAAAAACTCGAAATAAAATACTATAGCAACCAGCCTGACCAGCGTGGTATAGCAGATCAATTTCATTCCTATTGTGGAGAAAGGTATAACTGCGCCTGATGCCGCTCTAGCTGAGGCCGCGGGTGATTGGCCCGATGAATAGTCCGTCATCGCAGAGAGGTTGAACGCGTAAAGGCGACTCCCCGGGGGGCGTCGGGATGGGAGAGCACCCGAAAGGGTACCCGCCGTGCTAGCCATGGACGTCAAGGATTCAGTACTGGTATTCAGCACAATGGTGAAGGAGAGGGAATACAGCGTGTCATGTTCATCATCATCATCATCGCAGCCCACATACGTCCCACTATTGGGCTCGGGCCTCACTACACCATGCTGGTCAGACATATTGGTCATTTCAAGTTTTTCTTCTTTTCCACAGATGTTATGTTCATATTATATCCCATAGTCGTCTTTTACGACATCTACGGGCAAAATAGGGAGTGGTGAATTGGTGTATTCTTACTCCGTCACCACACGGATTTCATGTTGTCATGTTGTAGATGTCATGTTGGTCGCGCGCAGTCCTCTCATCACCCCGGATGGGACTGAAGGCGTGCGGCTGCACAATATCCTGTAACTGGAACCCTGCAATTTGACATATATTAGCTGTCATGACTATTATGATCGCTAATAAAATAAAGACGAGATTTTAACACCTATATCATCATTCAGCCTATCGCCGTCAACTGCTAGATATAGCCCTCCCTCATGTTTTGCCACAGGGTGCAGTCCTGTGCCTCTTGCATCTAACGATACCAATCCCCTGTCACCAGATCGTGGGTCCACTTAGTGGTACGGCGTCCTGCACTGCGTCTTCCAATACGTAATTTCTACTCAAGAACCTTTCTTTCCCAGCGGTTGTTGGTACATTTAGCACGATGTGGCCTGTCTATTGCCAATTTCAGCGTGCTAAAGCTTCGTGCTATGTAGGTTACACCCGTTCTTCTACGGATTTCTGTATTTTGGATTATACCTCACAGAGAAATCCTAAGCATAGTTCGCGCCATTGCACGCTAAGCGATTTTGTGCTTGATTATAAGACATTTAAGGGCCAAATTGCCATGTCATAAGTCATCACTAGTTACAAATACTGGTCGTAAACCTGTGCTTTGAATACTTATAATTAAGTTTTATAATTAATTAATTAATTATGAGATAAAAAAATAAACTCTCATTCACATCTTTAATAGTAGGTTATATTTTACATTTTTAAATCGCAACATGAAATTTGGAATCTCAACTTATATAGGTCTTATGGCTGGGTCCTAAACTCCTCTATATTAGAAGAGCGATTACTTTACCACGCTGGTCATCATATTGAAAAAAAAAATCATCACATTTGGTGAAAATACTTCATTTTGAAAGCAATTTTATTAACAGATAAAAAGTCGTTTTAAGAATTATGTACAAGGATCATTTTTATCATGATCTCAGCACATATAAGTTCTACTATTAAGCTCGTACCTCTTCCATAATATAAGATAAATTGACTTACTATACCACGCTAGTCAAATGTAAAGAAAGAAAGAAAATATTTTTATTTTGCAACCTCACATTTTTCAAGCAATGAATGATGTGTTGCTCCTTCTCTTCTCTTCTCTTGCATAGAACTTCTATGAATAATATATCCTTCAATCGTCGAGTGGTGGTCACAACACGGATAAATATAAGTGAATTATTTGTTTTGGTTGATTTAATCGTGTAATTTGCTGTTTATATTATCATAGTCAATTAATTTTACTAATTAATGAGCGATGGTTTTGTCCATAGCTCAACACGTTAACAAACATTGATACAATTCATTCTCATTTAGTACTTAATTACGTGTATTACAACATAAATACATATTGTTTAACTACAACTATTACAAATACAAATTACTATAAAAAAAAAAAACTACTGTTATATATACAAATTGTAAAAGTTACTTTTTAGAATTATTGATGTGAAACATCTATACGCGAGGATGAACCTGATCGTTATCGTGGCGTTTACGCCACGCTTAGATATGTACATTTGTGTAACAAATCCTGTTTAAGGATTTTGTACAATGCCATCTGGTGAGCTCAAAATAAATGATAAACTTTTTTTTTTTAAATGATTAACTTAAACATATACCTTTAGTGTATACTAATGAAAATAAATCTTTATTGAATAAAAATCACCATTTTTTGGAAAAAAGATCGTAATACTTTATGACATATTAGTTCCAGTCGTAATCTGTTCTTTCATGCATATATACTTGTACAAAATAATTTCGTTGTTTCACATCTGCCAGGCGTCCTGAGCAACGGCTCCCTATTTTTACATGAGTCTATGATTTCGCCATATCTGCAGGTTTCAATTATTTCCATAGGTCTTCTAGTTTATTACATACTAACAGCCCGCCCTCGCTTCACTACGGTGTCCCCGTTCCCGTGGGAATATCGGGATAAAATATAGTCTATGTTACTCCCTGATATTATAGCTTTCCATTGGTGGATGAATTTTTGAAATCGGTTCAGTGGTTTAAGCGTGGAAGCGCAACAAACAAACATAGATACTTTTGCATTTATAATATTAGTAAGGATTTCTAAGATCTTTTATACGTCGTTATTTTATATATCGCTAAGCAAATCGCCATTATCCCCGCTAGTTTCTAACCTCTTCATCTTAAAAGAACCACAAAATGTAGCGTAAAAAGAAATATCTTAGAGGGCCAATGTCGATCGTTATTTATGAGTCAGCATATTATTTATGACTCGCCAATTTTCCGGAAAATAAATCCGGTAACGGTCTCGATCTAGCAACGTGACGATGTTGGATTGAGTTCTTATATCGATGGCGATTTGTATGATAATATATATGAATATGCGATTTTATTTAAACCAATGACAGGATATGCGGTGTGGTTTAATTTTTTTTCTGTGAAAATTTTCTTCAAAAATTATGATAGCGAAAGATATTTTTTTTAATAAAAATATTCGTTTTCGTGTCGTGACGGAGTGGAGACGGTGCCAGAGAAAGAAAACTGGATAGAAAATCAACCCTATACCAACTCGTCTGACCAGCTTGGTATAGTAGGTCAATTCCCCAAATTGTGAAGGAACCTCGAGTTCAGCAGTGGGGCGTATATGATCTAAAACGATGATGACCTTCATAAAAGTAGTAAGAATACAATTATATACAATATTAAGTAGTAAGAATACAATTATATACAATATTAAGCAGTAAGAATACAATACAGCACCCCTTTCTTCCCAGTGGATATCGTAAAAGACTAAGGGATGACATACATTTAACATCTGTTCAAGTTAAGGGACACTTAAAATAAAACCCTATACCAACCCGTCTAACCAGCGTGGTATAGTAGGTAAAAAAAGACATGATATATCTACACAATTTTGTATCAAGTAAAAAAAAAAAGTAATAGACAAGCCCGCTTAATTTCTTGCCGGATCTTCTCAGTAGCGGTCGCGTTCCGTTCTGGTGGTAGTTTATTCTTATTGGATAATTTAATTTAATTTTGTTAACTTTCCGTGTGGTGACGGAGTAAGAATACATTTCATCACTCCCTATCTTGGCCGTGGATGTCGTAAAAGACGACTAAGGGAATATGCACATAAGATCTGTACAAGAGAAGGAAAACTCGAAATGAAACCCTATACCAACATGTCTGGCCAGCATGATATAGTAGGTCAAATTCCCTCCCATTGTGGAGGAGGCCCGAGCCCAATGTTGGGACGTATGTGGGCTGTAATGATGATGATGATAAACTTGATAATATGTAATTTCCCTCTCGAGCTTATGCATAATAAATTATTTGAATTTGAAATGACCTCTTGTTGTAGAGAACGCTCAAGTCCATCAGTGGGATTGGACCGGATTTGAACTGAGATAATTAGGGCTTACGTAGTCTTAAATAACATTTAACCCACATTTAGAAATCTAATCCAGTGATGGAGTAAGAATATAATTCACTACCATTTTCTCTTACCCGTGATTAATATGCAGATAATATCGATGCAAGAGAAGGCAAACTCAAAATGGATCCCTAGATCATTTTCGTAGATCATTTTGTCTCTCACAATGGAGGGGTCCCAAAGTATGCCTCTTGGTAGGCTATGGTCTGGACACACCCTGCCCAATACGCCCGGAGCGATGGATGAACGACGTGCAACTCTATAATCTACTGTATTCTTTCCCCAACGTCATTGAGTCCACCACTGGTACCGATTTCTTGACTTCCGTGGCCAGCGCGGTGTGTTGCCCTTTTGGGTATCATCACATTCGACGCCCCGACAACAAGACAATGTTGTCAAAGCGTCGCCCTCAAGCGGTCGACCTCTCTGCGGGTGGCGGACTAATCCTCAGCCCGTTCACCCGCGGTGGCGGTGCACTCCTAGGAATCTGATAAAATCAACTACTATTTACGATCTTCTTTTGAGTCGCCTATGTCTAGAGTTCCATGGAAGATGGATGAGTTCATTAATAGATGGAAATAGATATATTATCATCATCATCGATCATTTTGGCTCATATACGTTCCAGTGCTGAGCTCGAGCCTTCTTCATAATGAGAAGAAAATTGACTTTACTATGCCATGCTTTGTCGTGGGGTGACGGACACGGACCCCCCCCCCCCCCCTATCTTGCCTCTGGATTTCGTAAAAGACGAGTAACTTCTGCGATAGATGCGATAGAGAAGGCAATCTCGAAATAAAACCCTTCATGTCTGACTAACATAGTATAAGTGAATATGGCTCCCTTTTTTTTTTTTTTTTGTATTGGTGGGTCGCGGTCGGCGCGCCTCCGCACCACTCCGTCCGGGGCGACAGAGGGGCTTAAGCACGCAACTCCCGCGACCCACCCAAAAACCACGTCGCCTTCGTCGTTGGGCCGACTACTGGAGCAGCGTTAACTTGTCGTCAGTGGTCGGCCCGACGGAATACCCCCCATTGGGGTACCCTCCCATCGACCGGGTACCCTCCCATCGATCGGAAAGACCGACGTCCCCCCCTCGGGGAGGACGTCGGTCTTTCCTCACGCGGTCGGCCTCTCGGCAGGTGACGGACTAATCCCCGGTCACGTCACCCGCAAATATGCCTCCCTATTGGCAATTCTTAATTTTACTTGTCATTCAAATAATAATATTATAGCTATACTGAAAAATCGTATCTATACCAATAAATGAAATTGGAGTGTCTGTTTGTAATGTCAAAATAATAGGCTTTTTTCAATCTCGCACGGTTATTTGCACGACACCTATGCCTAAAATACAAATTAAAAAATTTTTGTCTGTCTGTCTGTTTGTTCCTGGTAATCTTAAAAACGGCTGGACCGATTTCAAAAATTCTTTCACCAATGGAAAGCTATAATATCAGGGAGTAACCTAGGCTATATTTTATCCCGGTATTCCCACGGGAACGGTAACTGCGCGGGTAAAACGACTAAAACCGAAGCGAAGCGAGGGTGGGTTGCTAGTATATTATAAATTTCTTGTGTACGTGTGTGTATGTCACTGAACTCCTCCTAAACGGCTGAACCGATAATGATGTTTTTTTTTTCTTTTTTCTTTTGTTGTTGGTTTATATATATAGAAATATATAAGATTTGCTCATTTAAAGATATAAGATCTAATCTGATATGAAGCATAACAGTGAAGGCGCATTGGGTTAATGTATCTCAAATTTTGATACCTGCAATTTTAAGCAGTTGGTCTTACAATAATTAAATAAATAACAAGATATATATATATATATATATATATATATATATATATATATATATATATATATATATATATATATATATATATATATATATATATATATATATATATATATAAGTAGAATAAAAACTACGTATATATCAAGATCTTATTATATTGAAGGGTCAAAGCGAACAGCATTTTTCCATTATCTTTTGGATGAGAAAACAATCTCCTTCAAGGACTACCGTAAAGATTTAAGGTATCCCTTTTTCGCTCTTCAAAGTAGTTGCCTATTTGTTTTACAGTTTGATTTTGAAACAATTGCCAACTGAATGTGGTCTTGTATTAATTTTACTTTATTCAACCAGCTGAACAAGAAGAAAATGGTATTAAAAGCGTATTTTCATTATAATATTGAAAACCCTTTCCTGCGGTGACGGAGTAAAAACACAATTCACCACCGCCTCTCTTCCCCTTGGCTCTAGTAAGAGACGACAAAGGAATTAAATATATTTTAAAGAAATGGAAATCTAGAAATAAAACTTGCTATAGCGTTTTATTTCTAGTTTTCCTTTTCTTTTACTCTTCTAACCAGCTTAGTTTAGTAGATCAATTTCCTTCTTATTGTAGAGTAGGCTTGAGCAAAACAGTGGGAAATATATGAACTAAAGTGAATTTTGACAACCATTCGGGTTGGGAGGCCTCAACGCTCACCCACCAGTCCGAGTAAAGTTGTCACAGCCATCTGCGGCTAACAACTAAGTCACATAAAAAAAAATTGATAACCATTATCTTAAACTCTAATAACACGAGGCAGCGGATCGCCTGCGCGAGGAGCGCAGCCTCGATGAGGCGATCCGCTGCCGGTGACCGAGGCGGCGTAGGCGCGAATACCTGCGCCTCATGCCGCCCTAGTCGAGGCCGCGGGTGACGTGACCGGGGAATTAGTCCGTCACCCGCCGAGAGGCCAACCGCGTGAGGAAAGACCGACGTCCTCCCCGACGGGGGAACGTCGGTCGATGGGAGGGTACCTACCCCAAATAGGGGGTATTCACTGATGGGATCACTGACGTCAAGTCACCCTGTTCCGGTGGTCGGCCCAACAACGAAGGCGACGTGCATCGTGGGTGGGTTATGGGTGTGCGTGCCTACGCCCCTCTGATGCCCTGGACGGAGTGGTGCGAGGAGCGTGCCGACCGCAACCCAGCCCCAAAAAAAAAACTAATAACACAATGATTGTAAAATATTATTTTTAGAGTAAGAATACTGTTCATCATTTCATCCTCTTTCTTATCTCTGGTTCTTAAAAGACGACTCGGAACAGCAAAAGAAGAAAAACTCGAATTGAAAATTCTATACCAAACCGTCTGACCAATTTGTTATAGTAGATCAATTGCTATACCACGCAGCGAAACGGGTTGATATAGGATTGTATAGGATTTTATTTCGAGTTTCCCTTCTATTGCATAGTTGTTATATGCACAAGATATTCCTTAATCGCCATTTTCTGAACCACGTTGATAAAATGGGTTAGTATAGAATTTTATTTCAAGTTATCCATCTCTTGCATAGATTTTATCAGCATATTAGATCTTTAAGTCGACTTTTATGACACCCACGGCCAAGAAGCCAAGAAATATAGCGGTTAAATATTTTCTTACTCTGTCACAATACGAAATGTGCGTGTAAAAGTGGTACATTATACCGAGTATTTAAAATTCTCGGTCAGAGATTTGTTTAAAATCCTTCACCAAATAAAATAGCTGTTAAACTTCATTATTTATTTATACATATCCAGATAAAGTAATGTCTTCGTCCAAGGATAAACACTTCGTCAAAAAACTCATTTCTGTTTATGGCTGGGCCCATACAATCCCCATGTGTGTACATAATATTTTTTGTATTACACGAAAATACGGTCCAAGATGAAATAAATTACTCTAATGTATTGCTACTGCGTTAGTAAGATCAAAGTAGCAGTTAATACGAAATAAATACGATGGTTCTTTACATATATATATTTTTTCAAAGACAACACTATGCATTAAGAAAATCTATGTATTTCGAGGAACTTTACAGAAATATAATTTAGCGGACACTAATTACAATTAGACTCAGAATAACAATTTGTCCGTGTGGTGACGGAGTAAGAATACAATTCACCACCCCCTATCTTACCCGTGGGTGATCGTACGAGACGACTAAGGGATATAAAACGCATATAACATCTATGCGAGAGAAGGAAAACTCGAAATAAAACCCTATACCAACACGTCTGACCAGCGTGGTATAGTAGGTCAATTACCCTTCCATTATGGAGGAGGCCCGAGCCCAACAGTGGGACGTAAATGGGCTGAGATGATGAACAATTTGTAAATCGCATAAAATTTTAATCTGCATGGGAATCGAAACCATGTCACTGTTGGTGATATGCTAACCACTGCGCTATCTGTACAGTGCATGTATTTGGAAAGTTTTATTTCAATGCAGTAGTATATGTATGTATGTATATGTTTATGAATGAGTATGTGTGTATGTTTATATATATGAAAATATATACTTAAGATATAAATACAATTATCTACTATTTACTAATTTATATTGTTTTATTTTTACAATATTAGGGTTACAGATATTAACACATAATATTTATTAGTTACATAGTCATAATGTTATTTAAAGATTTTCAGTACCACCAGCCACAAATTACCTACCATCTCCCTTTTCTGTTATATTATCCATCCTAAGGTTGCCTGGAAGAGATCGCTTATAGGGATAAGGCCGCCCTTTGTACATTCTGGGTTGTAATATTTATTTAAGTTTTTCTTGTAATTGGTGTACAAATAAAGTATTATCTATCTGTCTATCTATCTATATTTGGCCCCACAGTTGTTAACTTCTACCTGCTGCTATTAATGAACTGGTTTATTGGGAGTAGTGCCACACTCTCGCATAAACAACATCCACGCACAAGATAGGGGGTGGCGTATTGTATTCTTACTCCGTCACTATTTATATAACCTAGTCTAGTAAGCTAATAATAATTTATTAGTGGTTGGAATAGCCGCAGGTCGGTCCGTCCGGGGCAGTACCACACTCTCGCAGAAAATTGACGTCTGAGTAGTAGCAATTTGTTACTGCGCATCGTTCGGTGAGCGAAAGAGCCGGAAGCCCAATTTTCTGAAGGTGTTTGCGTGTGATGGTTTTAGTATCACCGACCTTCATTGCACGCATTCACACTTCCTTCACTTTCTTCACAGTAGGCAGCGGCCTAGCAAATGTCCATAAGTGGCAGCAACACTTCAGTTGTACTGCTTACTCGTTTGCCACCGTTTTCAGAGAAAAAGACCCTCCTTTGGGGTCTACATTCCTTCATCATTAGACCCGCGATGAGCAGTAAGACGTAAACGAGAGTGGGAAGAAAAAAATGGATTTAAAGATTTATTTTCATTACACCTAATATTCACAAAAAATCCATGTGATGGAGTAAGAATACCATTCGCCACCCATGGATGCCGTATAATACGACTAAAAGATTAAACGTTTATGTAACATCTTTAAAAGAGAAGAAATACTCGAAATAAAACCCTGTAGCAATATGTCTGCCCTGCGTGGTGTAGTGGATCTCCACGATAAGAGGGCAATTACCCTCTTATTGTGGAGTAGGCTCGAGCCCAATAGTGGGACATATCTGAACTAAAGTGAATATTGATAACCATTACCTTAAACTCTAATAATATAATTAACGAGAAATCCATTTATGAACAAGTTTAACTCAAGTTCAAATCTTAAGCTGATTTTGGCGAGTAACCGATTGCTACCAGCGATTAAGCTCTTTAACTTCGAAACGGTTAAATCTGGGGTTAGAGAAACGAGTTGAGACTTTGGACAAGAGCTTAAAAGTTAGTTAATCAGACCGCGACATCTGTCCTTCGTGCTTTGTGTGACACGCTTAAAGCCAAGAGAAAACTTTTAGTTAGAAAGCTTTGTTTAGTAACGACCTTTACCGTTAAAAAATATTTAGAGGGTGTTAGAATACTTTGTGACTTATTCACCAGCCAAACAATGTATAGGAGTGTCTTCTTGTTAATAAATCTCCGATTGTGGAGAAGGTCTGGTCATTCCTTGTCCAAATAATATTGATTTACAGAAGAATAGAGTGGAATTCCATAACTTGGCATTAGCTCCGCTTCCCTAATTTAACGATCCAAGGTAGTAAACCGGTTTTTAATTTAATACGGTTAAATATTAATATTCATTTTATTCTTCACTATTATCATCATTATTACCTACAACTCATATACGTCCTACTGCTGGGCTCGAGCCTTTTTCATAATTAGAGGGGAAATTTATCTACTATACTACGCTGGTCGGACGGGTTAAGGGTTGCTATGGGATTTATTTCGAGTTGTACATCTCTTACATAATTGTAATATGCAGCAATATATCCCTTAGTCGTATTTTACAATATTCACGGGCAAGACATCATCATCATCATCTCAGTTCATATACCGCCCACTATTGGGCTTAGGCCCCCTACATTATGGAAGGGAAATTGATCTATTATCACACTGGTCAAGAGTGTTATCATAGGTTTTATTGCGAGTTTTCCTTCTCTTGCATATCTATGCAAGAGAAGGAAAACTCGCATAACATCTGTTATATGCTTATTTAATACCTTAGTCATCTTTTATGGCATCCACGGGTAAGACATACGGTAGTGAATTCTTACTCCGTCAATACATATTCTAAGTCTTAAGGATCTCTAAAAATCAGAATTGTGGACGTCGTAAAGATTGTTTCAACCCCGGGCCGAAAGTCGCTTCCACAATAAAGACATAAAGTGCTTTTATCTGATCATCATATGTCACTCGGATAGATTTGGTCGCCATATTGTTACAATGTTAGTTTAATCCGAGAACACAGTTTACTCTGCAATAAGACTACACTATGAATAAATTTCTCTCTTACGAAAATGCGATTATGTATATTATATTTTGAAATATTATTGACTGTACATATGGCATAGTGGCTTTAATAGTGATATTCTAACTAGTTTTTTTTTGTATGTAATAGGAGTAATTCCTGCGTATGACAGTACATTTCGCAGTGCATAAGTGATATATCTAAGTCTAGTAGTGATTGTGTCTATCTTATATCTTTAAACGAGCAATTCTTGTATATTATATATATATATATTCAGGATCTAGGAAACGGCACCAACGATTTTGTTGAAACTTGGCATACTAGAGGTTTCGGGTCCAAAAAATCAATCTAGCTAGGTTTTATTTATAGAAAATGTTGTTTTGTCCGTGTTTTTAGCAAAACAATACAATGACATTAAATTTTAAAAGAATATGATTTCAAATTTCGTTGTCAACGTCATGAGTTTCGTTATAGCTCAGTTGGGAAGTTGACCGGTTCTAATTTTGGTTTTTTTGACATTCAAACAGCGTCGGTTCGAATCTCGGTGTTATTATTATTCTCTTTCTGTAATTTTTTATATATTGTTCATTATTTATTTTTATTTTTTATTAATATATATTTCAATAAATTCGACAAAAATATTCCGAGCGAAGCTCGGTCAACCAGATATTTATATTTATTAAAAGGTTATTATAAAATCTCAGATTATCTTGATGATAACTCGGACTGGCAATGAGCAGCTCCTCATACAGGAATTGCCTCATTATTACAATGATAGAAATTACGCACATGTTTATTATTATTTTTTTTTTATTGTTGCTACTATAATTGTAAAGTGTAGCGTATTTTGCCAAACGATTTTTTTATTGGATCTGTGTTTTATGTTTGTGGCAAATGGTATTTGGTCATGCTCACTGAAGGGTCTGCTAGCGGTAGCTATGAAGAGCGGGTCACTCCCTTCCCTCCATTATGGTTGAGGGGAGTGATGGCTGCTCTAGTAGTTAACTCGTGATCGGGTGCCGCTTGCGGGATCTGGTCCAACCATAACTTTTTTATTACATTTGTGATTATTATTATATTTGTGAACTATATTATATAATATTTCGAATGGCATTACACTGGAACTATTAATAAGCATGTTGTAAGATGTAATATTATTTAAAAGAAAATTAAAAAAAAAAAAAAAAATAGACAATCCCGCTGAGTTTCTTGCCGGATCTTCTCAGTGCGGTCGCGTTCCGATCCGGCGGTAATTATAACTTTAAGAAAATTGTAAAAAAATTACAATATGTAAGTGCCCCCGCGGGGTTTATACATAATAAATGATTTGAATTTGAATATGTTCTTAAAGTTTCCCCAACTAATTTGTAAGTGATGGGGTATGGGTCTAAAATATATTGGATGGTAAGTATAATAAAGTCTTTTTATAATAAACCCAATTACTTCTAAGAATATAATAATTTATAAAATATTAACTGGCCCAACAGACGTTCTTCTGTTCAAATACAGACTATAGCAGCGTCACCTACCTGGTCTAATTGTAAATCTAAACCATTCTCGAATCCCATTGAACACGCGCAAAAAATTTCGTCAACATCGGTCCAGCCGTTTAGGAGGAGTTCAGGGACATACACACGTACACAAGAAATTTACATATAAAGATAATATCAAAATATTGTAAAGGTTCCATTTTTAAAGATAGAAGTATGAAAATATATTGTGTCGTAGCGGCGACTAATGCTAGCGATTTCTTGCATTGCTCTTCGTGGATGTAGTAAAAGATGACCAAGGGTTTTACATAGGCCTGGGCCAGCTCCACCTGATGCTGAACAATTGTATTACTAAGGTTGACGTTAGGTATGCGGCCAGTCATAAAACTATTGCCAATAATATTTGCAAAATGTATTATGAAATAAGAATACCAACATGTTGGGTTGTCCCCTAGTAATTGGATTAAGAGCAATATGATAATGATGATAGTGATTATGATAAACTTGAGAATTGATAATTAGAATAAAAACTTTTCTAGCGTTTCACAGTTCATAAAAAAAAGACAAATTCAATACCTGGGTATATAGAAATGGGCAAGCAAGGCAATAAGTAAATCAGAATGTAATGCTTTTAATAATGAGTTAAAATAATTTTTTTTATGAGTCCGAATAGTAGTTTTTATAATAAATCTTAATATTTTAAAAATGAGTCAGGACAGTAGTTCCAATAATGAGTCTTAATCTTATAATAATGAGTTAAAACAATAGTTCTGGCTCATTATTAAAAATATAGTAATAACCGAAACATTTCCTCAAGCCAAGTGCTAGTAATAGCAACAGATATTTTTATACAAAGCAATGTCACCCAATTTTATCCCTCAGAGATCGACATAAAAGACACTACGATATTTTTTTCGTCAAAGCTTTAAGATATTTAAATCAGGTCAAACGAGATCGAACACGAACAAATAAATATTCATTTTTTATACAATAAATGTACTTGAGTTCCTTTGAACAGAAATATTCAAACGTGAAGCAGCAAATTCATTATATGAAACGGTAAATATCGTTAATGGATTCATTGAGGTGTTGCTTTTTAAAATTTAATATATTTTGATCTGTACCAGAAACGAGAAGAAAATAGTTTATTGCATTTATTTTTTTCTATCTCACATTAAATTATGATCATCCTGCTCTTTTTTTTTGGGACTAATCCTACCACACATTCTCACCACTGTAATTCCTGTAAGCCAGGATCCACAACGGTCTCCGTATAAGACACCGAGGTTTAACGCTCAGAAAGTCACGGCAAACGCTTTTAATTTTCTTGGAAGCCGCAACAAATTTAATTAGAAAAAAACAGGAGGAGTTGGAAAAGATTCCACTTCTCTCCTAAGCAAAGCGAGAGTCATGAAGTAAAGTAGGCTAATAATCCAGTAAATAAGGGGATGTACATCTACGTGAAGCGCAGCAGTTTAGCACCATAGATTTAACATAGCTTAAGGAACCTATTATGTGAGTATTAGGATTGGTTGCAATAGTAGATATGGCAATCCTGCTCAATAACTTGGGGTCGACGTAATATGTAATGTTTTACCAACATACGTATTGCAAAAACTTTCATAATATTTTTATAACCATCCGCTGGCCTGACGTTTACCGTTTTTGTTGTTTTAATTATTGACTAGGCGATATTAGGTGTAGTTGAAGTCGATTTTAATTTATTTTATAGTCTAGACTAGCAGACCCGGCCACGCGTTGCTGTGACTAAGGTTTTTGTTATATTACATTTTAGTAAACTATTTATGCTATTGAATTGTAGATTATTTGACACGTTTGCAAGTTCGACATAGCAGCTCCATCTATTAATTACTTACTCAATCCAGTCAACGGATATCATCATCTGTTAAAATCGTTTAGAGTTAGCAGATAATTGTGAATGTCAAATAATAGACAAATAATTTGCAATAAAATAATAATATATACTTTATTATATCCTTATTACTAAACTATGTGATTTCCGTGTAGTGATGGAGTAAGAATACAATTCACTACTCCTTATCTTGTCCGTGGATATCGTAAAATATAATATGCACTAAGGAATATAATATGCACATAACATCTGTGTAAGAGTAAGAAAACTCGAAATAAAACCCTATATCAACATGCCTGATCAGCATGCTATGGCAGGTCAAAATCCTTCCAATTGTGGAGGAGGCCAAAGCCCAACAGTGGGTCGTATATGGGCTGCGATGATGTTATTTAAATGCTGAAATGTCATCCGCAACAATGTCCTTTTTTTTTTTTTGACTGAGCTATGTTGTTAGCTCCGCTCATACGCCATCCGCTCCGTCGAGGATGACAAAAGGGCAAAGCCCGGCCCGCCGTATTTTCTTCCCTTCGCTATTAGGCCCACCACTTGTACCAAGTTCCTTGTCATCCCGGCGTGATACTTTTTCGGATACTCTCTCTCCTAACCTAACCTAACGCCCCTCCCGCAACCTCGGTAGCCCTTACGTGGCCGCCACTCTGCTCGTGATGAACTATTCCCTAGTCCATTCACCTGCGACCTGGGATAGGGCGTCATCAGGTGTAGGTACTCGCGCCTGCGACACCCGAGTCGCCGGTGGTAGATCGTGTCACCGTAAAGGAAATCCTCACACGCACGCTCCTCCACCTCTTTCCGATCCACACTACACCTTATAGCAACCCGTATAAGCAGCGTGTTAATAGGTATTTTCTTCTCCTATTGCTTTCCCTTGAGCCCAGCCAACGGACGTATATGAGATGTGATGATGATGATGAAGACTATCCAAAATTAAACGAAATAAAACTAATACTATAAAATTCTACCATCTACATACAAATCTAAAGAGAAGCAATTATATAACAGTTAATCGAAAGGGGTGTCCCTTCTTGCGTAAAATTGTCAATGCCCGTATCCTCCTGAGACTGTACACTTAGCAATCCGATTCGTACTTTGTTCGTTAAACTTCCCACTCAAGTTATACGATGTCTTCTTGTACGTTTATAAATGTATCTGTTCAATGATTATCCAATTCAATAAGCAAAGTTATTACAATTTGGGACGGCGTAAATTTATTGTTTATGTTGTATATGTGGGGATGGAGTAAAAATACAAGTCACTACTCCCTCTCTTGCCCGTGGACGACTAAGGGATATGTTATACAGATAACATATATGAATAAGAAAAAAAACTCGACATAAAACCTTATGTCAACATGTAGCAGTGGCAGGACCATAATGTTGACAGTTGTCTGTATACAGCCGAGGGTCGGTCCATCCGGGGTAGTACCACACTCTGGCAGAAAATCGACGTACGAGTAGTACCAATTTGTTACTGCGCTTTGTTTAATGAGCGAGAGAGCCAAAAGTTCAACTTTTTGCGGATGTTTACGTGTGGTGGGTTTTAATTCAAATTCAAATTCAAATACTTTATTATGTATAAACCCCGCGGGGTACTTACATATGGTCACTTTTTTACATTTTACCTTACACTACTACCGGATCGGAACGCGACCGCACTGAGAAGATCCGGCAAGAAACTCAGTGGGCTTGTCTTCTTTTTTATTCACTTACTTTTTTTTTTTTTTTTGATGATGTTTTTAGTATCACCGAACCACTTTTCATGCATTCACACTCTCTTCACTTTCTTTGCGCTAGGCAGCGGCCTTGTAAAAGTCCATGAGCGGCAGCAACACTTACCATCAGGTGTACTGTTTGCTCGTTTGCCACCGTTTGTAATAAAAAAAAAAAGCTAGCGCGGTATAATAGATCAATTTCCCTTCTACAGTGGTGAAAATTCAAGCTTAAGGACGCCTTCAAATTTGCAGGAAAGTGCCGCGCGGTGGCAGCGCGTCTGCAGCGCTGCAGCCCCACTGCTGTCGCTAGGTTTGAGAATGGTAATGTGGTACATAGTTCACGATGGACTCTAACGAAGAAACTCTGTTCTCCTTGTACAAAAAAATACGTGCGCGCATCGCTAGTCGATCAATAAACTGATGCGTAGCCGCAGCGCGGGTGTAGCGCTGCAACCGCGCGTTGTTTATTTATATAGATTTACAAAGTGGGATTTACAAAGTGGGTACTAACAGTGGGACTTGTGAGCTAAGATGATGATATTATGATTTCATTGCTGTATGGTAGCTGTCTGTATACGAATACTACAAACCCTCACATTGCTTAAAAGGGTCTTAAAGGACAACTAAGAGTTTTACTATGTTACTACTAGGAAATGTTTCTTAGCTTGTCTTTTAATCAAAAATCTACACTAACCCAAATCAGAAGTAAGCTTTGAAGCTAGGACATTCGATAATAAAGACGAATTCTATATTTGCTTCATCATCATCATCATTATTTCAGCCTATTGCCATCCAATGCTGGACGTAGGCCTCCCTCATATTACACCACAAAGTGCGGTCCTGCGCCGCCTGCATACAACGACGCCCAGCAACTTTCACCAGGTCGTCGGTCCATCTAGTGGGGGGGCGTCCTACACTGCGTCGTCTATATTTGCTTACAGAACAATAAAGACAATGTAAGAAAAAACAAATTTTCCGTGTGGTGGCGGAGTAAGAATACAATTCACCACTCCCTATCTTGCCCGTGGATGTCGTAAAAGACGACTATGGGATATAATATGCACATACCATCTGTGTAAGAGAAGGAAAACTCGAAACGAAACCCTATACCAACATGTCTGACCAGCATGGTATAGTAGGTCGAATTCCCTCCCATTGTGGAGGAGGCCCGAGCCCAGCAGTGGGACGTATGTGGGCTGCGATGAAGAAAAACAAATTCCCTGTGGTGACGGAGTAAGAATACAATTCACCCTCTATCTTGCCTGTGGAAGTCGTAAAAGACGACCAAGGGATATAATACGTACATAACAACTGCGCAAGAGAATTAAAACCTCGAAATGAACCCCTACACCAACATGTCTGCGGATGACTGGACCGGGGAATTTAGTCCGTCACCCGCAGAGAGGCTGACCGCGTGACGGCGACCAACGTCCCGGTACAGGGACGTCGAGCGGTGAGGGTACCCGAAAGGGTATTCCATCGGGCCGACCACTGACGACAAGTCACTCTGCTGCGGTGGTCGGTCCAACAACGAGGCGACGGGTGCGTGGTGGCTACGGGCGGGTTATGGGCCCACGCGCCATCCTTTCATCGCCCCGGACGAAATGGACCGCGTGTGTAGCCCACCCATAAAAAAAAATACCAACATGTCTGACCAGCATGGTATAGTAAGTCAAATTACCTCCCATTGTGGAGGAGGCCCAAGCCCAACAGTGGGACGTATGTGTGCTGCGATGATGATGATGAATAACAAATAATATTATTAGAATTACTGACGTTTTCATGCAATTTAGTTATCATAGCGGTTTTTATGACAACAACGATTACTTAAGATATTTGATGCGCAATGGTTGTCACGTTGCCCTATTCCCGAACGTTTGTATTCATCACTTCGCTTATATTTATGTCAGTATTAGGTATGTATCTATCCCATAATATTTTTCAATAAGTATTGCCTAGAAAAATGGGTTCGGACATAATCTGTATAGTTTTACAATAATATAGATTAAAATCTAAATATTCATTAAATATCTTTGCTCCCCATAAAATGGATATTCTGAATATAGACTTTAACACGCTCACCATAAGCTCTTATTTCTCAAATATACGAAATTCTAGCACAATATAAAAAAAACTGAGTTACACGTCGAAATAATTTCGCAACAATTTTGAATGTATAACATAAAACATGAACATGAAAACCGCATTAAAACAAAAATACAGCATTAACAACAAAGCTCATTACAGGTGTTAGGCTTGTTTTAAACTAGAAGTGGTAGAAATAATGAATAAAATATCTCCCAGTTTTCACATTTGGTTCTAATTTAATATATACACCTTTAAAAAAAATACTTTCATCGAGGGTTTTGGCTTTAAGGGGTAAATTCTTACCGCAGTTGTTATAACAGATGCCTTGTTTGACAACCCAAACCTTCCATAAACTACAATATTACCCCTCTCTGTCAAATAAGCGAGTCCCCGTAACTAATTTCTTAACATAAAATTATTTTTTTTGGATTTTATCGTGTTTGTATTTAATCATGGTTACAGGCGGATACTGAAAAGTGTACGCTGAATACTGTAAAGTATTCGAAAGGTCGGACAATCAAAAATCAAATGCAAATGCTATAAAATCTGAAAAAAAAATAGTTTTATTTATGTAAATGTATCTATAGTTTTATTTATGTAATCTCTGTGTACTCTACCGACTCTTTCATGGGGAGTGCTCCGAGGAACTGTTTGACTTGGTACCACCGTCACCATTCTACCAACGTACCACTCGACATAGTAGCAGAGTTCATCCCTTTCACCTAGAAACGTTATGGCCTTCAACTGTACGTTTTCAGCTTTCATTTCTCCCACATACGTGCAAGCTCTGGAATGAACTACCTGCTGCTGTGTTTCCCGAGCGCTATGACATGTCCTTCTTTAAACGAGGTTTAAGAATATTTTCTTCACGGTAGGCAACGGCCTGTCTGTGCCCCTAATATTGCAAAGATCCATGTGCGGCAGTATCACTTACCATCAGGTGTGCTGCTTGCTCGCTTGCCACCGTTGGCAATAAAAAAAATGTAATGCTCGCGTAAACATCAGAAATCGTAATTTATTGGAAAAAAAATTCGTCATATAAGACGATAAGAGAGCTACAATCAGATGATGTTGTAAGAGAAGAAAAAGTCGAAATAAAACTCAATTCCAAAAACTATCCAGTTAGTATGAAACATAAAGTCTAAATTCCCTTTAATTAAGACAACATTGGTCCAATAATGAGATGTATATGAGCTAAGAAGACTAAACATCTGAGTTAAAACATTGCTGCTTAAGCAAGCTGTGAAACGAGTTTATTCCACAAGATAATTCTTCAAGTTTTAGACGAACTTTTGGATGTTTCAGCTATAGCTATGCTTTAAAAATAAACAACAAATAACCACTTGCAAATTATGATTTTTACGTATCTAAAAGAATGGTAACGAATTCTACCAACCGGTAAACAACAAAATCAGCCCAGGAATGGATGAAAATATTTTTATAGAAGTTTTGTTTAAATAAAATCGAAACTTTGACATAACTCGTCTTAGAAATATATCTATTTCCGATTTTAAAATATTGTTAGCCCTTTACGTAGGTCAGGTAGTCGTATATATAGATCATATAGTTGCTTTAAGGAGTATGATATTCTATTAAAATTGGTTGGATTAGAAAGCTGTTAGGCATCATAAAGGTTTTGTGTTGGTTGGCTTGGATGATATTTTCACATATGAACTTTTTCCTTCTCAGTTCATATACGTCTTACTACTATTCCTTTATAAAAGGGAACCTTTTATACCACGCTAGTCAGACAAGTTGGCAAAAAACTTTTTCAGTTACTGCTCTCGGTGTTGTTATCAGTACATTAGCTTAAATATCTTAGTGGTTATAACAAAAATATTTGAAAATATAACAACATTTTTAAACAAAAAAGCTGTAATCTAAAAGTATAACTTGTGATAAGTTTAGCAGCTGCATTATTCTATCACAGGCCTAAACAAGGCTGTACAAAAAAAAATGTATAAAAATCCTATTTATCAATCGTAACATTGATAAATGGGATATTTTTTTTCAGTAACAAATTCGAAACTTATGTTAATAAATTCGGATCACACTGTTCTCTTGTACACTGCAAAAGTTTATTTCAAATTGGTTTTCTTACTGTTTTTTTGTTTTGTTTTGAAATGTAACAGTATATTTGAGGAGATTTCGTTTTAATACAACTTTAATGGGCACATACGTAATATCATACGTCATCTCCGCTCATATACGTCCCACTGCTGAGCTCAAGCCCTCTCTACAATAGGAGACAAATTAATCTTACTATACCATTTTTTTCACGTTGTGGAAATGCATTTACGTACTGTCCTCGGTTACAGATTGGGGAGCGAATGTGGGACTCGCCGGCCACAAAAGTGACCGAGATACCCACTAAAACCACAGTGGCTCCTTCCGCGTTTTTACGGGGTGCCGGAGAGATTGTCTGATGACATTGTGTCCCCGAAATCTTATTATACCATATTGGTCAGACAAGTTGATATAAAATTTTGTTTCGAGTTTTCTTTCTCTTGCATAGATATTATATGTGTATTACATCCCTCAGTCGTCTTTTACGATATTCACAGGCAATATGTGTGGAGGGTTTTATTTAATAACTAGCAACCCGCCCTCGCTTCGGTTCGATTTCAGTCGCCTTAACCGCGGCGTAGTTCCCGCTCCCGTGGGAATATCGAGATAAAATATAGCCTATGTTACTCCCTGATATTATAGCTTTTCATTAGTGAAAGAATTATTGAAATCGGTTCAGTGGTTTAAGCATGAAAGCGTAACAAACAAACAAACATCCTTACTTTCACATTTACAATATTATTAAGGATTATCGTTCTTATAACGCCAGCCGAAATAAAATGCATGTTATTTATTTACTAATATTATAAATGCGAAAGTACGTTTGTTACGCTTTCACGCTTAAACCACTGAACCGATTTCAAAATTTCTTTCACCAACGGAAAGCTATAATATCGGGGAGTAATATAGGCTATATTTTATTCCAGTAGTCCCATGGGAACTACGCGGGTAAGGCAATTGAAAGCGAAGCGGAGAGCGAGTTACTAGTTCATTATAATTTTTCATTAAGCTGACAGTAGCCTGGCTTGACACTATTCAGCAGTTTAGAAAAACGACATTCTGTATTCTAATGTGGGCCTGTCTGTTTTCTCTACACCTATTAATTGTAGCAGTCGTAGCTGGTTTGACTTCGTTAACCCATGCCATTTGCGAACGTCACATAGTTGTATTTTTAACATCGTGTAAAATAAACGGCTCGTGAACACTATTCCACTCGAAAATATATTATTACGCTTTTAAGTGTAGTGGGAGAATAGGAATACAATTCACTTCCTCTCTTGTCCATGGGTGTTATAAAACACGATTAAGGGATATATCATGTGAATAACATCAATGAGAGAAGGAAATAAAACCGTTTTTTTTTTTTTGGGGTGGGTTGTGGTCGGCGCGCTCCTTGCACCACTCCGTCCGGTGCGACAGAGGGGCGTAAGCACGCACACCCACAACCCACTCACGATGCACGTCGCCTTCGTCGTTGGGCCGACCACCGGAGCAGGGTTACTTGTCATCAGTGGTCGGCCGGACGGAATACCCGCCATTTGGGGTACCCTCCCATCGACTGACGTCGGTCTTTCCTCACGCGTTCGGCCTCTCGGCGGATGACGGACTAATCCCCGGTCACGTCACCCGCGGCCTCGGCTAGGGCGGCATGAGGCGCAGGTATTCGCGCCTACGCCGCTCCAGTCGCCGGCGGCGGATCGCCTAATCGACGTTGCGCTCCTCGCGCAGGCGATTCGCCGCCTCCTTCCGCAAGACTACTGCGTCACAGAAGGCTGCGACCGCGTCCCAAAATAAAACCGTATGCCAACCTCTCTTACTAGAATGGTATAGTAGGTCAAATTGCCTGAAGCCTGAGCCCAACAATTGGATAGCACATAGGCTGAAATGATGAAATTACTATTATAAAAGTAAAATTTCAGGATTATATTCCTTGCTAAGCTGTCTAAATCGAGATAACTATAATAATCTCAACGGACATATGACGTACATATATAAAACGTAGTTCACGCAATGACAAAGGCCTAAATTAATCGGCTTTTAACAAGAACGTGTTGTGTTTTAGTGAAGCTTAAAGTTCGTTACTTCAAGTTTTCTAATCCTTTTAAACAAACTTGACATTTTGTGGTGACGGAGTAAGAATACAATTCACCACCCCCTTTCTTGCCCGTGGGTGTCGTAAAAGACGACTGCATTATTACAATATGCAGGTAAAGTGTAACAACAATAGAAAACTCTAAAGAAAACCTGGTATAGGGTTTTCTGTACACGTCTGATAAGCTTGGTATAGTAGGTTAATTGCACTGCTATTATGGAGAAGGCTCGAGCCCAGTAGTGGGATACGAGTATATAAAAGCTGTAACGATGATGATGAATGATGATGTTCAAATATAATACCTACTCATACCTCACTCTCCGAAGAGATTTTCTTCCTTTCGCCTTGCACTAAGGGAATAATCCTTGTATTGTGGAGGACTTACCAAATCATCATCATCGCAGCCCCCATACGTCCCACTATTGGGCTCGGGCCGCCTCTACAATGGGAGGGAAATTGACCTACTACACCATAGTGGTCAGACATGTTGGTATAGGGGTCATTTAGAGTTTCTCTTCTCTTGCACAGGTGTAAATACACACGAAAATAACAAATAACGGACACAAATTACATCTAGATTTAGACCAACAATTGTGGATAGGATAAAGTGTTGTTTTGCATGGGATTCGAACCCGCGACACTGGCACTGTATGTCGTTATCTTAATCACTACGCCGTCATGCAGTCAAGAGATGATGGGGTGTGATTTGATATAGTAATGGGATCATGATCTTGCTAGTACTACACTACCATCATTTTCACCATCATCATACAGCCTATCGTCGTCCACTGCTGGACGTAAGCCACCCTCATATTTCGCCACAAAGTGCGGTCCTGTGCCGCCTGCAGCCAACGACGCTCGGCAGCTTTCACCACATCGTCGTCCGCGTCCCACATAGTGATGGGGCGTACTTCACTGCGTCGTCCGATACGTGGGCGCCACTCAAAAACCTTTCTTCTTCAGCCATTGTTGGTTCTTCATGTGATATGGCCTTTTTTGTCGCTGTGGAAATGCAATTTACGCACTATCCCCCGCCGGTGACAGACGAGGGGGAGTGCGGGACTCGCCGGCTGCTTATGTTTCCGGAATACCCACTAAAAGCACAGCGATCCCTTTCGCGCTTTTACGGGGTGCCGGAAAGGTCGTCTTATGACATTCGATCCCCGTCACCCCTACAAGTAATATGGCCTGCCCATTACCACTTCAGCATGCTAATTCTTCGTGCTATGTCAATTACACCATACTTTAGCTACAGGATAAATAGCAAGCACCTGAATAATCTATGATATCAAAACTCAAGTCATGTGCTATTCATAATCGTCATCATTTCAGCTCATACAATTCCCACTGTTGACCTCGCCTTCTCTATAATAGGAGGGAAAGGGAAAAATCGATGTCCTTTTGAGAACCTTAGTCGAGAAGACTAATTTCTTTATGATGATGCGGAATTTTTGCGTGCGCTGATGAAGTAAAAATACAATTATCACCCCATCTCTTGCCTGTGGGTGTCGTAAAAGATGAACTAAGGGATTAAATATGCATATAACATCTATGCAAGAGAAGGAAAACTCAAAATAAAACTCTATGCCATTACGTCTGACCAGCGAGGTTATACTACATTAATTTCCCTGTTGTGGTGTACGAGGCTTGAGCCTAATAGTGAGACAAATATGACCTGAAATTAATGAATGAATTGGCGAGTCATGAATTTGATATGAATGGACATTTGTAGAAAACTTTATTATAAATAATTTATGATTTTTGCAAAAAAAAAACGCCTTCTAAACGCAATGCAGAGTAAACAAAAAGATCGTTAATATTGATACTGTAACCGCTTGTCCAATTTCGATAAAATTTTCATGGGACCATTTGGGAAGTATATCCTTTCCAACAAAAATAAAGAATTATTCAAATCCGTTGGCAAGCGATGGAGTTATGCGCGAACAAACAAAAAAGAAAAAAATACAAACATCCGAATTGAGAACCTCCTCCTTTTTTAGAAGTCGGTTAAAAATGGTAAACAACATAGTAATAATTTGTATACTGAAGTGGAAATTTACAGTCTATATCACTTGAGCAATCAACAATCATTGAAATAGAAAGCTTGCCGAGTAGTGACCATAAATTGGACAATATAAGACGATACTCACTGGCCTAGCAATATAAAAAAATCATAGGGAAGCGTTTACGATATTGTATGTATTTTGCATCTAGCAAGCGATTCAAGACTTTTCTATGTGGTATTCTAGTGGGGAGCCAATATAAGTGGATATCCATAGACTTTTCTTTTTTGGGGAGTGGGCTATAGTCAGCGCACATGCCGTCCAGCTCCGTCCAGGACAATGAAGTGGCGGTGCGCAGCCCCATAACCTATGGTCTCCTCTCCTTCGCCTTTAGGCCAACCACTAGTACCCAGTTCCTAGTCCTCTGTGGCCAAGATCTACAGGCTGACGGATGACGGACAAGGACTTATCAACAGAAGGGCAATATCGAATAGGTTAAAAACCACCATATGGTCTAACCTGAAGGCATAAACCAAGCTACTATTATAACGTTAACTTCGAACGCTCAGCCGACGCATTACCGTTTGGGGACCTATATCTAATAAAAGATTTAGTTTTCATAGCAGAATATGGTCCCCACAAAGTCAACGCAGGAATCTTTTGTCATTTTTAATTGGTTATTTTATTAGTTAACCAGTAAACGTATAACTTTTTTTTGGTCATAAATCTAAAACTGCTAGTGTAATAGGCAACAGATTTTTCACCTCAAAGCCAAATAAGGCAGCCACGTTAACGAATCCTAAGCCAACTTAAACCGCAAACCAAGCGGCTAACAACGACAAATTAAATTTAGGCTTTAAACTCTAAGGAATAAAGTTGTCTTTTCAACTGACAATGCACTTGAAAGGAACTTTAAAGGAGAGTTTCTTATGTGTCCTACGGTCTATTTCAATTTCCGCTTCGTTACCTCGCCGGCCGTGTACTTGTTTTATTTTTTCTTGTTGAATTTTCTCTGGATTGAAAGTGATTTTGTCTTGGATTTTCAAATACTTACTTTGCTTTTTGTAAAACATGATGCCGTTGAAAAGAATGCCTATTTTTTACGATAGTTGGCCAATTATGTGTCCTTACTCCCTAATTATCGTTGTCATTTTATTTCATAAGCTACTTGATTTGAACTCCTTCTAGCTAACGATGAGATATGTACTTTCGGTTTCTTTTTTACACTAACAATGTTTGTTACTATATGTCTTTATTAAATAACTAACTGACCCAAGAGACGCTGTAATGTTTAAATCTAAAAAAAATAGTAAGAGGAATTCTCCTTGAAATCGATCGCAGCCTGCTTCCAATTATTAATCCAAATCATTGTCATATCATTGGAACAGCCACAAAATAATCAAAATTGGTCCAGCCGTTTAGAATGGGTTCAATTACAAACACTCGAACAGAAGATTTATATTTGTTTCTTTTATTTCAATTATTCTGTATGATAATTATGAGATTTCTCACAAACTAGAATATGATATACTATAGAATTAATTCATGTTATTCTTAATTTAATGTTATTGTTTCAAATATTACTATTTTTTTTATTTTTATAATATTTGTCGTTGCTTGATATCCGCGACGTCATTATGCGGGCCCGTCAGAATATTAGTGGTGTAGTATAGAGTTTACTGTACCATAAGCTGAGACGGGCACCATATTTTGGCCTCGTACATATTCGACTCGTGTGTTTTAAGTTAGCGTTTATTTCTTACTTTCATCTTTATATTAATGTGTAAGGTTTCATCATCATCATCATTGCAGCCTATCGCCATCCACTGCTGGACGTAGGCCTCCCTCAAGCCAGCAACTTTTATCAGGTCGCCCTTCTTGAAGAACAGTACTACCACACTCCTGGTCCGGAAACGTTAACCCCGAGGATAATGGAATTAAATAGCTTTTGAAAGGCTTTCAAGACCGGCTTGCCACTTGCCTTCAGAAGATCTCTCTCCCTCTCTCACCGAACGAAGCGCAGTAACAAATTGCCACTACTCAGACGTCGATTTTCTGCAATTACAGTACCATCATCGGTCTTCAGCTTAGTCATTGGCTTTGCCCAATAGATAGATCTTGTGCGAACACTTTCGAGCCACGGTTCCGCTCTATCGCTTTTTTAATACGCAGCGTATTAAATCGGCGAATATTGTGACGCACAGATCAGGAGATTTGCCTATTTAGCTGCCTATGGCTCTCTCCATAATGATCAATTGGCTGAAGACTGCATCGTCATTTGTTTTCTCCGTTCCATGAGCTTGAAAGCCTGGTCAGAAAGTTTTTCAGGTCTATTAGCGCGACGAGCCCTCACAAATTTCGACCCAACCGCGTGGACAGATTCCATGAACCTGTTGTTCATATTCGCAGACATTAGAAGCGATTATGTAGTTCGAGTTGAAAGCTTTTGAGGTTCTGGTATTGGACAGGTATAGGTCGGAGTGTAAGTCTACACTCCGACCGACAAAAATCGAGCGCTCGATTTTTGTTTGAATATTCAATGTGCCTCGTACTATGCAGTGATCGCTCCCAGTGTTTATCCTGCTAATCACTGAGACGTCATTAATTATCTGTCGTTTATCTGACAAAATGAAGCCTATGTCGTTTTTTTTTGTTGAAAGATCGGGGCTAATCCAGGTCCATTTCCTTTGTGGCTGCTTCCTGAAGAACGAATTCATCTCTAGAAAATCAGCCAGTTTCTGGCCCCTCTGGTTTCTCTGTCCATATCCATGTTTCCCCACCCTCAAGTCATCATCACTCCCTTTGCCTAGTTATGTGTTAAAGTCTTACATAACCACCGTGAAGTGGGTTTTGGACTTAAGTCTAAGGTTTACAAAATAAAATTTCTTTCCTTCTTTCTAATTGAGCTTTTGAAAATTTTTTTTTTTTCTATGTACCTATTTTAAAACTTTATTAATAATAATATTGATATTTAATGCAGAAAACTTTAAAAATGATTTTTTCAATTAATTATAAAAAAACAAAAATGATCAAAACTTGAATAAAAATCACGTGACAATAAGCGCGCTTAGACTGGTTAGCACAGTTGTGACGTCATAATACCTATTAAAGCTATTTTATAATAGTACCGTGTTTACAGCTATTACCCGTGAGTTGACAATAATATCTGTCAAACAATAATATCCGCCAAGTCGAGCAAAAAAAAAAGTCGGGCAAAACGCAACACTGCCGTAACATACTTTTCTCGAAGCAATTCAGGCCATTTTCGACCCCCTATAACTTCGTTCTGAATAAAGCTAGAAGCCTGAATTTTTAATAACCCAGCAGGTATTGTATACACATTGTGTATTTCAAATTTCATTCAATTTGAACCAATAGTTTAAGAATTATAATTAGTCAAAATTTCGTAATTTTTTCACTCACTGACTCACTGACCGATTATCAATATTAAAGGGGCACTTTGCAGACATAGAAGCTTCAAATTTAGAATACAATTAGTGTTTAGTGTATAAATGAAGACAAAATTATGAAACATTGTAATTTTCATTCGGTTTCCAAGATACACTAACTACATAAATAATTTTGTAAACCTATACAAATATATAGGATTACAAAGTTACATTGCCAGTTAATGAAATATAACTTTGTAAAAAATAAGAATACATTTGTCGCCATCATTGCTTCCCTATGAGAATCGTAAAAACCGGCTAAAGACTGCGCAGATGCCGAAGTGGTTAAGATACCAACGTACCGTGCTGGTGTCGCGGGTTCGAATCCCATGCAAGACAACACCTTGTACGATCCACAAATTGTTGTTCTGAGTCTGAATGTAATTTGTGTCGGTTAATTATATATTCTTTCCGTGTGGTGACGAAGTAAGAATACAATTCACCATTCTCTATCTTGCCCGTGGATGTCGTATAAGACGACTATGGGATATAATATGCACATACCATCTGTGCAAGAGAAGGAAAACTCGAAATGAAACCCTATATTAACATGTCTGACCAGCATGGTATAGTGAGTCTAAGTCCCGCCGATTGTGGAGGAGACCCGAGCCAACAGTGGGACGTATGAGGGCTGCGATGATGATGCGATGACAACCCGCCTACCAAACGTGGCGATTACGGCATTATTCCTCATATGGCGAAGAAAAATGAGCTCTAGTCATGGCAACTCTGTTACCCTTGAGCGTCGTTGGATGCAGGTGACATAGTATCGAACTTTATGGTGAAGTATGAGGGGTGTCTATGTTCTGCAGTGAACGGCGATAGGCTGAATGATGATTGGCATAATAGGTGTAGACAGATACTTAGATATAATTATGTTCAAAGATAACTTGTAAAATGGTCAATCAACGGAATGAAAACGCAAGAGTGAGACATGTCTTATGAAATTGTACCAAAATCTGCTAAAGTATTAAGTAAACTAAATTGCCTTAAATTTATCTGAAAGAAAGAACTCCATCATTAGGTTCGATTGCCATCATATCGGAGAGAAGACTAGAGGAGATGTGTTTCAAAAAACCAATCAAATTTCTTTATATCCACATCTCGCCGCTTAGTTTAGGTAGAAATGACTCAAGCGGAAAGGAGAGATGTCTCATTTTTCAGAGAGTAGGCTCTAAGAAAATCCGTTGTTGGTATTCAAGAAGTAGAAGGTAAGCACAGGGGCCGATTATACTCTTCGGTCTTTTGTATAATCTGCCGAAGCGTGAGGATATGGTCTATGGTGCTATAGCCTTTTCGGAAGCTGATGAATTCATGAGATGCTTGACCGGAATTTAGTTCTCTAAAGATCATAATTTTGCTACCGTGAATGCTTTAGTTAAAGGCTAAAGAGCTGTTACTATCTTTATATATCTATTTCTTGTGTACGTCTGTATGTCACTGAACTCCTCATAAACGGCTGGACCGATATTGATGAAATTTTTTGTGGATGTTCAAGGGGATTCGAGGATGGTTTAAATTCACAATTGGACCCCGTAGGTGTCGCTGTTTGGACTGGATCATAACATAACTTGAGAACGACTTTACCGATTTCGTCCATCTTTTTTTTTTTTAAGTTCTTGTGTTTGTAATTGAACTCCTTCTAAACGGGTGGACCAATTTTGATGATTTTTGTGGCCATTCCGATCAGTTCAGTTCTCATATCCATCGGTTTAACTATTCAGAACATCCAAACCATTCGATTTAGATTAATAATTGGAACCGGTAGGTGGCGCTGCGATCGATTTCAAGGAGAATTCAATTTTCTATTTTTTTTACAGATTTGAACAGAACAACGTCTGTTGGGTCAGCTAGTTGGTAAAATAAAATATAATACATCTTATGAAAATGTTACATTTTTTTCTAATAATTAAAATTATTTAATGCAATGTAATATTTCATTACAGCTCATATACGGCCCATTGTTGGACTCAAGTCTCCTCCACAATGGGAGAGAAATTGACCGTACCATGTTGGTCAGATAGGTTGGCATATGGTTTTATTTCAAGTTTTTCTTCTCTTGCTTAAATGTTATATGTGTATTACATCCCAAAGTCATCTTTTACAACATCCACGAGCATGATAGGAAGTGGTGAATTGTATTTTTACTCCGTCACTACACAAAAATATTTTACCACTAACAAGGCAGGGATTGGAATGTGCATTTGAGGTGAAACCATTCTGAGGATGCTTCTTTTATGAGGTGCAACATAATGTCAAATTTATATTTGAAGTTTTACAACAAATTTCTGTTCTAGAGGCAGCTCATCCCAAAAGAGGCTTTCCTTATAGCTCATTCCAGCTTGATTCTATCCCGTATTCCTTTCTTTCTTGAGGTATACAGTATATTGAACAATACGAAAGTGGTAAGCCTCCCTGCTTTCAATCCATTTATTAGCATTTAAAGGACGAAGCAGACCAATTTTTTAAAGATTTAATTAATATAATCGTAAATTATACGCATATAATAAATTCTTAAACTTCTATACTATATACCCTTCAATGAAAATGGATAGGTCAACATTAAGAGATTAATTTGGGTAAGATTCTCGAGGGACTTTTTGTATAGATAATCTTGTTTATTCCAAGTGTGTTTACAGACGGTTCTGTAATCGATACTGAGAGAAGTCTTTAAGATGTTCTGTAATTAAATTACCAACAAATTTTAATTAATACTCAAATTATGATATGTATTTGTAATTTCGTGTGGTAACGGAGTAAGAATACAATTCACCGCTCTCTATCTTGCCAGTGGATGTCGTAAAAGACGACTAAAGGATACACATATGTATAACAACTATGCAAGAGAAGAAAAGCTCGAAACAAAACCCTCTACCAACCTATCTGACCAGCGTGGTATATTAAGGTCAATTTCCCTCCTATAGCGGGAGTAGGCCCGAGCCCAACAGTGGGATGTATATGAGCTGAAATGATGATGATTTTTTTTTTTGGGGGTTAGTTGCGGTCGGCGCGCTCCTCGCACCACTCCGTCCAGGGCGACAGAGGGGCGTAAGCACGCAACTCCCGCAACCCACCCACGATGCACGTCGCCTTCGTCGTTGAGCCGACCACCGGAGCAGGGTTACTTGTCATCAGTAATCGGCCCGACGGAATACCCCCTACTTGGGGTGCCCTCCCATCGACCGACGTCCCCCCCTCGGGGAGGACGTCAGTCTTTCCTCACGAGGTCGGCCTCTCGGCGGGTGATGGACTAATTCCCCGGTCACGTCATCCGCGGCCTCGGCTAGGGCGGCATGAGGCGCAGGTATTCGCGCCTACGTCGCCCCAGCCGCCCCAGATAAAATAGACAACAGGAGAAGGCTCAGCGTTGTGCTGCATAGAAAGTATGCAGCGCTGATTTTCAGCAAACCTTTTCGTTCGATATATATAAGGAAGAGAAAATAAAAAAAAGAGAAAAAGAAAGAAATAAAAGAACTAACAATAAGAATGATAATTAAGTTAATTGGCGAGTCACCGTTTGCCACCGTTCAACACAATTTGCATTGCAATTTGAATTTAATGCAGACGAAAAATTAAAAATCAATAATTTACAGATAAACCAGTCCATGCAACCTCCAACTCCATAATCAGATATTAAAAACCAACATGCACGTTGCATATCCTGCGCGCTTGGTATGAAGATACTCTAACCCGCGTATTTATTAACCCGTTTATTTACAAAATCCAGTCCGTACTGGTTTACGTAATGATTTCTGATATTTACGCGAGAATTATACATTGTAAATAAAACTACTTTAGGGATTTTATCGTGTTTGTATTTTATTTTTGATTACCAGACGTTTCGAACACTTTATAGCAGCGATACAAACGAGATTAAATCTGTAGTTTTATTTACAATGTGACTATAGTTGTTAGCCACAGATGCCTGATACTGAGAGCTCTCAACCCAAGAGCTTTGCTAGGTACATGTATACAATTTCGAAGGTCATCACACTGGAGCTAATACAAAGTTGTTATACAAAGTATAAAATAATATATATTTAAAACAATAATAAAAAAGTGACAGCCTGCTGAGTTTCTCAGCTTGTGGCCGCGTTCCGATCCGGTGGTAGATTATTGTATTGTATTCAAACAATGTTTAAACTTGACAATATGTAAGTGCACTTAATGGGTACTTGATTTATGATTGCCCGATGTTTCGAACACTTTGCAGTATTCATGGTCACGGGCGGACTAAGGTGTCTCACGTCCAACAAGTAATCGTTATTACAGATATTTATAATTATCTACCCGATACAGAAAATTAGTTATAAATTTATTAAATTTTGACCCACATTTTATTACAAATTTATTGCCAGTGTAAGAAGAGAATGATTATATGAAAAAATTTATATTGTTTATGGTTAGTAATTATTAATTATTAAATTTGCAGCAATTATTGTTACAATTTGTTGATTTAAAACTAACAAAACTGATATACTACCACCGGATTGGAACGGTATATCATTATACCGATATATTATGCCCTTTTTTTTTTTTTTTTTTTTTGTGGGTGGGCTGCGGTCGGCGCGCCTCCGCACCACTCCGTCCGGGGCGACAGAGGGGCTTAAGCACGCAACTCCCGCAACCCACCCGAAAACCACCTCGCCTTCGTCATTGGGCCGACCACCGGAGCAGGTTTACTTGTCGTCAGTGGTCGGCCCGACGGAACACCCCCTACGTGGGGTACCCTCCCATCGACCGACGTCCCCCCCTCGGGGAGGACGTCGGTCTTTCCTCACGCGGTCGGCCTCTCGGTATTATGCCCTTAAGGGGCTTATAGAGAATAAATGATTTGATTTGATTTGTTCGCCGCCTATCATAATGAAAGTGTAGGGAGTATGAATTGGTTATATTAAATCCCACCACCAAAACCCACCACACGCAAACACTCTCAGAATGTTGGGCTTATGTATATAAAAATAAGTAAAAGATATTTGGGATTTATGAAAAGGCTGACCAATATTATTAATAACGTGAGATATGATTTTCTTCGAGATGTGAACGTGCGTGAAATATTAACTGTTTATCTTTTGTATACCTATTATGAAAAAAAAATATAACAGTCTATTCTTATATTTTGCTTGTACTCTATGTAATGGCATATATGTTTCAGATGGTAATCTATACAAATGAATAAAATTAAAGTGTCTGTTTCGAAGGACAAAAGGTAGGTTTTTTTTATGAGTACGTGATTATTTATAGACTACCCAGTGCTATCACTAGTGTAATATCAGGAGTAGACGTTGTGGATCACTGTGTATATCTAGGCGCACTGATTAGCAACGCTGGTAGTTGCGCACCGGAAATAGTGAGGCGTATAGGTATGGCTAAAAATGCTTTGACCCTTCTCAATAATCTGGAGGAAGAGGGGAATTACCAACACCACAAAGACCAAGAGCGCTTTTATATTTCCTATATTTCTATATGAGGTAGAAACTTGGACAATACGAGCCCGAGAAAGACAGAGGATTGATGCTTACGAGATGTGGTGCTGGAAGCGCATGCTAAGGATCCCCTGGATCGCCAAGCGCACCAATGTGTCGATTCGTATGTTTGTTCTGGGTAATCATTGAAACGACTGGACTAATTTTGTTAAATTTTAGTACTAGGTCTTTATAAGGAGTCACTATTTTCCTCTCTACAAACCCTATAATATTTACACTATAAAATCGACTGGACTCGACTCATGGACTGCATTCGCGTTCGGTTACATCTTAGGAGATATTGGATATTTAAAATTGGAGGGTAAACCGTCTGAAACAATACCTAAGCTTTTATTTCATTTTTCCATTTATTGCATAGAACATTTATTCTATTTGCATATATCTTGGTCATCTTTCATGATAGGCACGTGCATGATAAGAAGTGGTGAATGAACCACACGCAAGAAATAAGGTAATAATATTACTGTTAATATATTATCGACAGAGGAAAAACAAATAACAAAAAATAATCACCTAATTACAACTAAGTGCCTCACACACGTGTTACAGCAGCGTAAAGCAAACTACTTAATTGGCTATTAACGCGCTCGATATCGACTAACGTAACCACAATACGGCCATCTTACGTTATTGGATAAGTTGGTTTTACGCGTGATTGGTGCAGACCGGTCACAATATATTGGACATACAGTACGGAATACTAAATAAGAACGATTAAGCATTGACCTAATCTTTTGTGGAGGAATGTAAGACATATGTTACCTATTCTGTAATTAATTAAATACGTGTCTATGATATTTCCGTGGTGACGAAGTAAGAATACAATTCACCACTCCCTATCTTGCCCGTGGATGTCGTAAAAGACGACTAAGGGATATGATACGCACATAACATCAATTCAAGAGAAGAAAAACTGGAAACGAAACCCTATATTAACCTGACCAGGCCTCCCGCCGGCGCTTCGATCACCGTGAAGTCGGTCACCATCAGCATCCAGGCCCACATGAAGTACTTGGGCCTGGTGCTCGACGGGCATTTTTGGTTCCGGGAGCATCTCCATCGACTAGTTCCCCGGCTTGTCGGCGCGGCGTCCGCCCTTTCGCGGCTGATGCCGAATGTGGGCGGACCCAGTGCTACGTGCCGACAGCTGTACGTGGGGGTGATCCGGTCGATGGCCCTGTACGGCGCACCGGTGTGGGCGGGGTCCCTGACCGTCCGTCTTAGGGCCCTCCTGTGGCGACCACAGAGGGTCATGGCGATCAGGGCCGTACGCGGTTACCGCACGGTGGCGACGGAGGCAGCGTGCCTCCTGGCCGGAACCCCCCCGTGGGACCTGGAGGCGGAGATGCTCGCCGACATTTATCGGCGGGTGTCGGAGAAGCGCGCCCGCGGCGGCATGGTCTCCATCACAGAGATCACCGCCTGGCGGGTCGACGCCCGCCAAGAAGTCATTGCCCGTTGGGCAGTCCGGCTGGAGAGTCCTCGGTATGGTGTTAGGACCGTCGAGGCCCTCCAGCCGGTGCTGATGGAGTGGTTGGAGCGGACGCACGGGGTGCTTTCCTTCCGACTGGTGCAGGTGCTGACGGGGCACGGTTGCTTCGGGAAGTACCTGCACAAGATTGTCAGGAGGGAGAGCTCACCGTCCTGCCACCACTGCAGTTGCGACGAGGACACGGCGCAGCACACGCTCGAGGAGTGTGCTGCATGGGAGGAGGATCGCCGTGAACTCGTCGCAATTATCGGTGCCGACCTGGCGCTGCCGACCATCGCCAGGGAGATGCTCGTCAGCGTCAGGAACTGGGACGCGGTCGCCGCCTTCTGTGAGGCCGTTATCTCACGGAAGGAGGCGGCGGATCGTGTGCGAGTAGAGCTTCTATTCGGCGACACGTTCCGCCGCCGGCGACTCGGGCGGCGCAGGCGCGAGTATCTGCGCCTAATGCCGCCCTAGCCGAGGCCGCGGGTGATCGGACCGGGGAATTGTCCATCACCCGCAGAGAGGCTAACCGCGCGACGGCGACCGACGTCCCAGGTCGAGAGGTTACCCGAAAGGGTATTCCGTCGGGCCGACCACTGACGACAAGTGACATCTGCTCCGGTGGTCGGCCCAACAACGAGGTGACGTGGGTACGGGTGGGTTATGGGCCCGCGCGCCGTCCTTTCATCGCCCCGGACGGACAGGACCGCGCGTGCGCTTACCATAGCCCACCCAAAAAAAAAAAAAAAAAAAAAAAAAAATATTAACCTGACCAGCATGGTACAGTAAGGTTAATTGCCGAGCAGTGGGATGTATATGAGCTGAAATGATGATGATATGAAGATCAACTGCACAGATGACGTAGTGGTTAATATATTGATCTAGTGTGTGCCAGTGTCGCGGGTTCGAATCCCATGCAGGACAACACTGTGCCAATCTATAAATTATTGTTCTGATTCAATTGTTGTGTTGATGTAATTTGTATGCGTTGAATTATTTTTTTAGGTCCCTCACAACACACAAATTATATCCTATAAAAATGAAGAAAAAAATTCTCAGAAAATAAGTATTTTTTTTTTATTTTTTATTTTTTTTATTTATTTCAGACAACATCCTGTACTAAGAAAATAATCCTTGTATTGCGGGGGACTTTACAAACATATAATTAACGGACACAAATTACATCCAGACTCAGAACAACAATTTGTGGATCGCACAAAATGTTGTCCCGCGTGGGATTCGAACCCCCGACACTGGCGCTATAGGTTGATATCTTAACCACTACGCCATCTGTGCATTATTAATGTGAGTTCTATTCCCACGCAGAACAACACTTTGTGCGAGCCAGAAATTTTTGCTGTTTGGGACGTATACGAGCAGAGATAATGGTAATTCTCCTGGTAATTCTACAGCTAGCTTTCAAAACTATTGTTATTCCATTAATACACGTGTAGAAAAATAAATAACTTTTCATAAATACTACGACCAAAGCAAAAATAATATCCGTGTAGTGACGGAGTAAGAATACAATTCACCATTCCCTATCTTGCCCTTGGATGTCGTAAAAGATGACTAAGGGATATAATACGTATACAACATATATTTAAAAGAAGAAAAACTCGAAACAATACTCTATACCAACCTGTCTGACCAGCGTGGTATAGTCTTCACTGAAGTCAAGAAACTTTGCACCGACCCCGCACTCTTGCTGACCACCGGGTCAGCCCAATGACGAAGGCGACGTGCTATAGGGTGGGTTACAGGGCCGCGCGCCGCTCCTCTGTCGGCCCGGACGGAGCCGGGCGGCGGATGCGCTGACCGTAGCTCACCCCAAACAAAAATTGTTTAGTCAGTTTCCCTCCTATTATGGTGGCGGTTCAAGGCCAGCAGTGGGACGTATATGAGCAAATATAATGGTGATTCTCCTGATAATCCGACAGCTAGCTTTTTAATACGCTTCTATTAGCTTCAGACGTACATATGTATGTTAGTATGTAACGGAATCTTTGAACATGATTTTGACCTCCTTTAAAACGTCGGATTAATTCGAAATTTGGCATACTTATTAAGAACCGATGACAATTCAATATTTTAAACACTTTGACCCGTTATCCTTACTAGGATAATCAGGATTAGCGATTTTTTGTTTTCCTCAGACGGGAGTGTAAAGCGTATTTTTTTAGTTTTTTGAACTATTTTCTATTATTTCTTATATGCACTATTCTTAAGACAAATTTTTTTTAATTTTTTTTAGATTATTTAGTTGGATTTCTTTAAAAGCGTATTTTTTTAGTTTTTTTGAACTATTATTTATTTTCAAAAGCATTCTTAGAAAGATTAACAAGTTTTCATAAATACTACAACCAAAGTAAAAATATTGTGAAAAAATTTCACGTAAACAAAATGGCGTCAAACTAGTATCTTATAACATTATCTACATAAGGTTTTCTGATGTATATGTCGTAAATAATAACAACACGAAAGTTTACTTTCCGTAAATTTATTCCGGGATCATTTCATCCCATTGTTGGATAGGGATTTACTTCGGACCTTGTGGACTTTCTCCAGGCGTTAGATCTGGGCTTGAAAGTAATCTTTTCATTTACATAGAACCCAGAAAGATAAAGAAAATATTTGGAGAATAATGTTTTACATAAAAATCGTTAGATAGCATCATAAAATTTATATTTTATATGGAGGATCTTTTACTAAATTGAATTTGGAATAATTTCAGATAGCTGTATCGTATGGTCACCTAGAGGAGCATGTTTTAGGGTCGATTTATAGCAAACGGTGGCAAACAAGCAAACATTACACCTGATGGTAAGTGATGCTGTCGCTCATGGACTTTTGAAAGGCCGCTGCCTACCGCGAAGGAAGTGAAGGGAGTGTGAATGCGTGCAATGAGGTTCGGAGATACTCTAGGCATCATTAAATCCCATCACATACAAACACCCTCAGAAATTTGGGCTTCCGGTTCTCTCCGAACAAATAAATACGTATATTACAACATTATAAGGAAAGCAATTTTTTCGGATTTTATCACAGTTGATTTGATTTATGATTGCCCGACGTTTCGAATAGTTTTCAGTGTCCATGATCAAGGGTGGACTAAGATATCTCACATTCAACAAATCGTCATTATTACAAAGATGTATGTCTATCCGCTACAGAATTAGCTATTAAATTTTGGGCCATATTGTGATATAAATTTATTGCCAGTACAAAAATTAAATAATATTCTCGTTCATTATATTATTCTTTCTCTGCACACATATATATACATCATCATCATCATTTGCATTGCTGTGATGATTACGATAATGATTTTGTTCGAGAATTAAATATTGAATTTGATTGATTAAAACTACTTTATCGCGTTTGTATTTGATTTATGATTGCCCGCCGTTTCGTATACTTTACAGCATTCATGGTGACGGCCGGACTAAGATGTCATGGACTAAGATGTGTACATTTAAGGTGCAAATTAATAATGTGGGTTTATTATAAAAATCAAAATTTATTAACTAATTTTCTGTAGCGGTTAGATAATTATAAATATCTGTAATAACGTTGACTTGTTTGGACGTCAGACATCTCAGTCCGCCCGAGACCATGAATGCTGTAAAGTATTCGAAACGTCAGGCAATTTAATCATAAATCAAATAGAAACGCGATAAAATCCGTAAAGTAGTTTTATTAACAATGTATAATACTCGCGTAAACATCAGAAATCATTTGATTGACATATAATATTTATCCTGGACAAGAATTGTGCCTCTCATACTCAGAATATGTGAGCAACTTAAACCACTACGCCTATTATGCATTCAAACTGTCATTGCCCATACGAAATGAACCTTTATCACGCCATAATAGTTTTACCAAAGTCTTTCAGCGTAATATAACTCACTGGACCGCGTAGCGCAATGATGGGTGTAAAATACGGACATTGGTTGACCCCAATATAGAACCCCCAAGTATCACGGTTCAATGGGATGTTAAACGGTGGTGAGATTTTATGGGGTGTAACAAATTTTAATGTTTGACATAGATAAGAGAAGTGACAACTGTGAAATAAGTCTATGACCATTGAGTTCACGTAACTATTTTTAACAAGTGCCTGATGTACTTGGTATGTTGTAATACCTCGATCCCTATGTTTGAGGGGAGTGGTGGCTGCTCTAGTGGCGGCTACTCTTATCCTTGATTTATCAATAGTACAATTCTGAAAGTTAACTCTAATCGAATTAAACATCAGAATTGTATTATATTGTTATACGGATACACTGTAATTATTAGTAGATATGCTGTGCGTATTTTTCTTTAAAATAAATCATATTATAGAGAAGGTAGAAATCTACTTCACGTAGGTATAGGACAAAATCTTTTCAGGGAGCATGATCAAACCAAATAAATATTCTCATGGAGTCTCTGTTTGTAATATCAAAATAATAGGCTTTTTTCATGCTCACACGGTTATTTGCACGAAACCTATGCCTAAAATACAGATTAAAAAATTTTTGTCTGTCTGTCTGTCTCTCTGTTTGTTCCGGGTAATCTTCAAAACGGCTAGACCGATTTCAAAAATTCTTTCACCAATGGAAAGCTATAATATCAGGAAGTAACCTAGGATATATTTTATCCCGGTATTCCCACGGGAACGCGAACTACGGGGGTAAAACGACTAAAACCGAAGCGAAGCGAGGGCGGGTTGCTAGTAAATAAATAAAATTGATGCGGTATTTTTGTAATCTATACCAATAAATAAAATTGGAGTATCTGTTTGTAATGTCAAAATAATAAGCTTTTTTCATGCTCACACGGTTATTTGCACGACACCTATGCCTAAAATAGCAATTAAAAAATTTTTGTCTGTCTGTCTGTTTGTTCCGGGTAATCTTCAAAACGGCTGGACCGATTTCAAAAATTCTTTCAACAATGGAAAGTTATAATATCAAGGCGTAAACTAGGCTATATTTTATCCCGGTATTTCCACGGGAACGGGAACTACGCGGGTAAAACGACTATAACCTATAACCGAAACGAAGCGAGGGCGGGTTGCTAGTGTCGAAATAATTTTCATGCTAAATTAATTTTCATGCTCGCCTTGTTATTTAGTATAGGTACGATATCTGTGCCTAAAAACCACACATTTTATTTGGTTACAGACAGACATACAGGTGTCTGTGTATCTGTCTGTTTCTTTACCTGCCTACCTGTTTATCCGTCTCTCTGTCGGTCTGTCTATTTGTCTGTCTGTCTGTACCGGGTAATCTTCAAAAAGGCTGGACTGATCTTGATAATATTTTACCACCTAAGATAGCTGTCTATATAAAGTATAACATAGGTTATATTTCACTCCGATATTCCCACAGGAACAATAACTGCGCGGGTAAAACCGCATGCATTTGCTAGTTATTAATATAATTGATGAAATATGTAAATACAGCCATTAAATACTCGACATTTATTAAGCTTGAAGCGTTATTCGTATAAATATTCAAATGGAGTCAATCAAAATTTGTTAGCGAAACAGACTAAAAGTTGCTGGATTTTGTTTTGGTAGCAAGCTTTGCCTGCGTTTTTATATAAGTACTAGCAACCCGCCCTCGCTTCGCTTCGGTTATAGGTTATAGTCATTTTACCCGCGTAGTTCCCGTTCATGTGGGAATACCGGGATAAAATATAGTCTAGTCTACGCCCTGATATTATAGCTTTCCATTGGTGAAAGAATTTTTAAAATTGGTCCAGGCGTTTTGAAGATTACCCGGAACAAACAGACAGGCAGACAGACAGACAGACAAAAATTTTTTAATTGCTATTTTAGGCATAGGTGTCGTGCAAATAAACGTGTGAGCATGAAAAAAGTCTATTATTTTGACATTACAAACAGACACTCCAATTTTATTTATTGGTATAGATTTTAAATTTCTTATTAGTTATTTTGTGTATGTAGAATTTGAAAAATATCAAATTACTTTTGCTAAGGACTAGCTATGTACGAGCCAGAAACCAAAGAGAATCATAGAGCCTGGATGTATTTATTTAGTTCACTAAGCTATTAAGTTTAATATAACAAATACTCACTTGAACTCACACACAGAACTTACAAGTTGTAACACATAATTTTGTAATATACTAGATTTAAACTTATTAGGGACTTTTATTTGGCACCAGTGTATCCTCTAAAGATACAACAAGCTAAGAATTCCACACCAACTCTTCTCTTGCCCATTGGTATCGTAAAAGACAACTAAGGGACTTAATATGCATATAAAATTTGTGCAAAAGATGTAAAACTTGTAATTAAACCCTATTCCAACAACTGACGTGTAGTAGATCAATTTTGTAAATAAAACTACGCATTCTGTCGCATTTGTATTAGATTTTTGATCGCCCAACGTTTCGAACACTTTACAGCGTTCACTATCACGGGCGGACTGTGAACGGCCACATAGTTTTATATACAACTAGCAACCTGTCCTCGCTTCGCTTCGGTTATAGGTTATAGTCGTTTTACCCGCGTAGTTCCCGTTCCCGTGGGAATACTGGGATAAAATATAGCCTAGTTTACGCCCTGATATTATAGCTTTCCATTGGTGAAAGAATTTTTGAAATCGGTCCAGCCGTTTTGAAGATTACCCGGAACAAACAGACAGACAGACAAACAAAAAAATTTTAATTGCTATTTTAGGCATAGGTGTCGTGCAAATAACCGTGTGAGTATGAAAAAAGCCTATTATTTTGATATTACAAACAGACACTCCAATTTTATTTATTGGTATAGACTAGCAGACCCGGCCACGCGTTGCTGTGGTTAATGTTTTTGGTTATATTACATTATCTATTAATTACTTACTCAATCCAGTCAACACATAACGCCATCTGTGAAAATCGTTTGGAGTTAATAGATAATTGTGAATATCAAATAATAGGCAAATAATTTTCAATAAAATAATATTGCGACTTTAAATTAAGATGTAAGCTATCCTATCTTTTAAGTTGGGTCAAACTGCACACGGTGTGCAAATTTGATTAAAATCGGTTAAGTAGTTTAGGAGTCCATCGCGGCGAAACAACGTGACACGTAATTTATATATATTAAGAAGATGTGTAATACTCGAGTAAACATCATACATCATTAGGTCAGTCATCATCATCGCAGCCTACATACGTCCCGCTGTTGGGCTCGGGTCTCCTCCACACTGGGAGGGAATTTGACCTACTACACCATGCTGGTCAGACATGTTGGTATAGGGTTTCATTTCGAGTTTTCCTTCTTTTGCACAGATATTATGTACATATCATATCCCTTAGTCGTCTTTTACGACATCCACGGGCAAGATAGGGAGTGATGAATTGTATTCTTACTCCATCACCACACGGCAAATTAGGTCGATATTCCTCCCAATTTGGAGGACGCACGAGCCCAACAGTGGGACGTGGATCAGCTGAAACCAATGAATGAATAAAATGAAGAATATAATAAGAAATTTTTATCATAAACCGTGTCTTTCTCCTCCTTTCAATGATGTTGAGAGAAGTGATGACTATCAATTAATCCCAATATTACAACCCTTTTTTCCCAATTTGCTTAAATTTCATCAGTATCGTCATCATCACAGCACCCAATGGGAGTACAATTGACCTACAATACCACGCTGGTCAGACAAGATGGTAAAGGCTTTTATTTAAGGCTTTCTTTCTCTTACATAGACGTTGTATGCATACTATAGTCCCTTAGTCGGCTTTTACGACACCCACAGCTAAGAAAGGGGGCTGTGAATTGGATACTTACTCCGCTACCACACGGAAATAAAAATAGCGTGAGTACTAAGTACGCAAGTCAGAAGTGAAACTTCTTTGGTTCTATGTGTTTTTTATCAGTATTTAAAAAAAATTAAAAGAAATAAATCTCTCGATCTTTCTCACTCGCTTGCTCCACACTCTCGCCCCGTGGCTATGCTTCGTGCTATGTTCGCCCTTTCTCACTCTCTCTCAATCGGTCTCAATCACTCTCTCCCTCTTCTTCGACAAAAACGCTGCACATCTTCATGACGCTAAATTGCGTTTCATCCGTAAAAAATTTACCCTCATGCGCGCAAATAAGTTTCACTTCAAAATTCCCTGCAATGACTAATGAATGCACAGACGGGATAGCGGTTAAGGTACTAACCTACAGTATCTGTGTCGTTAGTTCAAATCCCACGCAGGACAACACTTTATGCGATCCACAAAGGTTTGTAAAGTTCCCCGCAACACAAGGATTACTTCCTTAGTGCAAGTTGGTGTTAATAAAAAGATATATATTTAGATTTATTTCACGACATCTTCCCTATAATTATTCCCTATAATTTTTCTTGTTAAACAGCCTATTGATAAGACGCAATGAGATTTTTTGAAATCAAACTGTTAGTTTTTGAAACTAGCGCGTTTAAATTAACAGGTCCAAACAAACCTTTCACCTTAATAATAGTAATATAGACATGAATATATGACATGGACTCCATCTTTGATTGTTTGATTCCCAAAGCGTTGGAAATACTTCTTAACTAATTTCCATTTCAACCGAATAATTAGAAAATTAACACCCAGGGTGGGGTTGGTTGTTTAATGAAAATTCAGAATTCTCTGCTGCTTAGACACGCATATTACTATGAATTAATTCTAGAAGCAATCTTACTGTGTATTTGGAATTTTCATGTAACTTATATATGTGAAAATTGGTTAGAATGTGTTTTTCGTGACCGGGGAATTAGTCCGTCACCCGCCGAGAGGCCGACCGCGTGAGGAAAGACCGACGTCCTCCGTGGGGGGAGACGTTGGTCAATGGGAGGGTACCCCAAATAGGGGGTATTCCGTCGGACCGACCACTGGTGATCGGCCCAACGACGCCCAACGAGCAAAGATGTCACAACGGGAATCGTCCTGCTAGGCGGCTATTTCGCTAAGACGAGGTAGTCCTGACCAACAAGTACACTACCTCCGTCGCTATCATATGGTATGCGCTACGAGGGACGGTATGGGACCATGCCCACACCGGTGCGCCGTACAGGGCCATCGATCGGATAACCATCGCGTACAGCCATCGACAAGGAGTAGAAACCTAAACCGTTTAAACGACAGTCATATTAGCTTACTTTTTATTACTCATTAATTGAATTAAATAAATAAATGAATGACAAATAATTATTAAAATAATCATCATCATCATTATTTCAGCCTATATTTATCCCACTGTTGGGTTCATGCCTCCTTCATAATGGGAGGGCAATTAACCTACTATTCCACGTTGGTCAGATGTGTTGGAATGAGGTTTTGTTTCAAGTTTTCCTTCTCTTGTTTTATGCTTATTATATTATTTAGTTGTCTTTTAAGGCATCCACGTACAAGATGGGGGAGTGGTGAATTGTAGTCCCACTTTGTCACCGCACGGGAAAAATTTATGTCTATAAAAAATAAAATTGGAGTGTCTGTTTGTAATGTCAAAATAATAGGCTTTTTTCATGCTCACACGGTTATTTGCACGATATCAATGCCTAAAATAGCGATTAAAAATTTTTTGTCTGTCTGTCCTGTTTGTTCCGGATAATCTTCAAAACTGATGATGATGAAAACTGATTTCAAAAATTCTTTCACCAATGGATATCAATATCAGGGCGTAAACTGGGCTTTATTTTATTTCGGTGTTCCCACGGGAACTGGAACTACGCGGGTAAAACGACTAAAACCGAAGCGAAGCGAGAGCGGGTTGCTAGTAATATCATAATTTATGTACAGTACGCAGCAAGCAGTTTTTTATCTACTAATTCATATACAAATATGAAATTACAACGATATTTCGTATAATCAAAATGGCGTCCGTATATTCTTACTATGTCACTTTATAGATATAAACAAAATATACACCAAGGGGTTTAACTAAATGCGCCCTACCATTTGTGTATATTGTTTCAAATTAAAATCAAATATTGACGATAAATATGAAAACGTTTGCAATATAATCTGAAATATTACGAAGTGTGTAAAATTCAGTAATTGAAAGATTTTATTAATGCGTTCCAATCCATATGGTTATAACCGGATTATCTGATTCGTCGGCTATTAAATAAATCTGATTTGAATACTGTATTATTATTGGCTACGCGAAAATAATAATATAAAGAGAGAGATGCGAATATTATGTAGTACTCTTTCATATTATGTAATGCTATTTTGAGTGTGTATTTGAGTGGTGACGGAGTAAGAATACAATTCACCACTCCCTATCTTGCCCGTGGATGTCGTACAAGACGACTAAAGGATATAATATGCACATAAGATCTGTGCAAGCGAAGAAAAATTCGAAATAAAACCCTATACCAATATGTCTGACCAGCATGGTATAGTAGGTCAAATTCGTCGATGGGAGGGTACCCCAAATAGGGGGTATTCTGTCAGGCCGACCACTGACGTCAAGTCACCCTGCTCCGGTGTTCGGCCTAACGAAGAAGGCGACGTGTATCGTGGGTGGATTGCAGGTGTGCGTGCTTACGCCCCTCTGTCGCCCCAGACGGAGTGGTGCGAGGAGCGCGCCAACTGCAACCCCATAAAAAAATAAATAAATAAGTAGGTCAAATTCCCTTCCATTATGGAGGAGGCCCGAGCCCAACAATGGGACGTATATGGACTGCGATGATGATGATGAATGTTATTTTTCTTTTTACGTGTGGTGATGGAATCAGAATATAGTTCACCATCCGTATTCGTGGGTGTCGTAAAAGATGAACTACGGGATATAATATGCGTTTTTTGTTTCTCTTGGATTGAAGTTATTTCTATATTATCATCATTATCATTTCAGCTCATATATGTCCCACTGTTGGGCTCGTGCCTCCTCCATAATAGGAGGGAAATTGACCTTACCATACCATGCTAGTCAGACAGGTTGGGATAGGGTTTTATTTCGAGTTTTCCTTATCTTACAAAGATGTTATGTGTAAATACTTTAGTCGCCTTTTACGACATCCACGGGCAAGATAGGGTGTAAATAAACTCATTGGTAAAAATGGGATTTGTAAATTGTATTCTTACTCGAAAGACGTCCAGTTAAGTCAATTTTATTTTATAATTTGTGTAGTGGCTAATTGCTAATTTCCTTTTTTCATTTTCATCCATCTTTATTAAAACTAAACACGCAGATCCAATATCAGCTTGATTTCTGGCTCTTTTTCAGTATTACGTATTCAAAATGACACCGGCAAAGCCTGAGAAAGTGGTTGAAAATGCTTTGTAAAATTTTATGAAAACATATTTCGTAAAATAGCCACGCGCTGTAGCTTTGCTCCGGTTTCAGTCCCTTAGGCCCCGCATTTTGAATCTTCAATATCTGGTTCGCGACTGCAGTCCACAAGGCGAATTTAATCCAGCGAAGTGGGGGCTTCACTGGATTAAATTTTATGGGGTTTTCTCCTAAGTTGCTTCTCATTTATACAGCTTTTTTGGGGTGGGTTACAGTCGGCGCGCTCCTCGCTCCACTCCTTCCGGGGCGACAGAGGGGCGTAAGTACGCACACCTGTAGCCCACCCACGACACGTAACGTTTGTCGTTGGACCGACGACCGAAGCAGGGTGACTTATCGTCAATGGTCGGTCCGATGGAATACCCCTTGAGGAGTAGCCTCTCCTCGACCGACATCCCTCCCTCGGGGAGGACGTCGGCTCATTTATACAGCTACCAATTACTGAAATATTCTCTAAATCGATCCAGCTGTGTTGAAGTTTTCCCAGAACAAACAGATGGATAGACAGACACATGGATAGACAAATAGATAAAACATATTTGAACTTGTTTTTAAACATAGGTATCATATAAATAATCGTATGAGCCTGAAAAAAATTACAACCTTAACATTAAAGGAATATACCTTTACAATATTAAAAGATAATTTGTTTTTTTTTTGAGTGGGTTACGGTCGGCGCACTCCTCGCACCACTCCGTCCAGGGCGACAGAGGGGCGTAAGCACGCATACCCGAAACCCACCCGTATAGCACGTCGCCTTCGTTGTTGGGTCGACCACCGGCGCGGATTCCTTGACTTCAGTGGTCGGTATTAAAAGGTTTAAGGAAAGAATGCCATTAAGGAGAGAGTGTTTGCGTGTGGTGGATACCTTTAATATCAGGAACCTCATTGTACGCATTCACACTCCCTTCACTTTCTTCGCGGTAGCAAAGGTTCATAAGCAGCATTACCACTTAGCAGATATGCTATTTAGTCGTTTTCCACCAACAGCAATTAAAAAAAATGTAATAAGATTATTTTACAAAAAATAATACTCTCATTTCGCAGTTAATTTCTTGCGGCGGTATAAAGATCGTCAAAGAGAACCTTAATTACAATTTAATAAGATGATTACCGTCCGTTGATAACAGCTAACACGGATAAATTAAACAACGTTTTTCCTATAATAATATCTTTTTAATGTTATATTAATAGAATGAGATATATACTTTTTAGGGTTCCGTACTCAAAAAGTAAAAACAGGACCCTAGTACTAAGACTGCGCTGTATGTCCATCCGTCTGTCTCTCACCAGGCTGTATCTCAACAACCGCGATAGCTAGATAGTTGTAATTTCTACAAATTATGTGTTTCTGTTGCCGCTATAACAACAAATACTAATAACAAAATAAAATAAATATTTATTATATTCACATACAATAAACTCGATTTTTTTGCCCTTTTTTGCTCGATTTAGATAATGGCAACAGGTAGGCACTTGAAATATTCACAAAATATTTAATTGGATTTTTACTTTAATAATAAAATGAAAATAAAATAAATATTTAAGAAGGACTCCCATACAAAAAACGCCATTATTTTTTAAATATTTTTGCTCGACATTATGGTACGGAACCCTTCGTGCGCGACTTCGACTCGAACTTCCATTCATCCATCAGCCTACAGACGTCCACTGCTGGCCATAGGCCTCCCCACGAGAATGCCACTCGGAACGGCCCTGCGCCACTTGCATCCAACGGTTCCCTGCGACTTTGAGAATGTCGTCAGTCCATCTAGTTTCATGCTACGCTGCGTCGTCCCATTCGTGGTCGGCACTCAAGGACCTTTCTTCCCCAACGGTTGTCGGCTCGATAAGCGATGTGGCCTGCCCATTGCCATTTCAACGTGCTAATTCTGCGAGCTGTGTCGGTTACACCTGTTCTTCTACGGATTTCCGTGTTCCGGATTTTATCACGTAGAGAAATACCGAGCATAGCCCTCTCCATAGCACGCTGAGCGACTTTGAGCTTTTTTATGAGGCCGACATTTAGAGACCAATTTTCAGTGCCGTAAGTCATCGCTGGTAACACACACTGGTTATAAACCTTTGTTTTCAGACACACACTTATTTTATTAATATTTTTAAGATACTAAAGAAGTATTCCGTGTGGTGACTGTGTAAGAATACAATTCACCACCCCCTTTCTTGCCCGTGGATGTTATAAAAGACGATTAAGAGATTATAACATGCAGATAACATCCATGCAAGAAAGGGAATACTCGAAAGAGAACGCTATACGAACTCGTCTGATCAGAGTGGTATAGAAGGTTTTCCTCTTATTATGGAAGAGATTCAAGCCAAGCAGTGGGACATATATAGGCTGAAATGTTGATGATTATGAAGGAACTACTTTACAGTATGGTGACGGAGTAAGAATACAATTCCTCTTTTGCCCCTTGGTGTAGTAAAAGACGACGAAGAGGTATAATATACATGTCGTATGTACGCAAGAGAAAGGAAACTCGATATAAAACCTTATAATTGATTGAATTAAGCGATTCCAAATCCATTTTTATTTTAATTTTAAAATGGAAGGAAGGGAGACCCGCCACTTTCCCACGTTAATCAATATACCGGACACCACAATAGAAGGAGTATGGGATAGCATTATGGTTTTAGATTGGATGTCACACAGCCTTGATGGCTACACACAGCTTTGATTGGTAACAAATTCAAATTCAAATTATTTTATTATGCATAAACCCTGAGAGGGCACTTACATATTGTCAGGTTTACAATTTCCAAAAAAAATATACTACCACCGGATCGCAACGCGACCGCTACTGAGAAGATCCGGCAAGAAACTCAGCGGGCTTGTCATTATTTTTAATTTTTTTTTTTCTTCTTACTAGTTATACAATTGTGTACATGTTTTGTAAGAACAAGCTCCAGTGTGATGCCCTTCGAACCGCAAGACACTTAATATAATTTAAACGATTATGGCTGGACCAGATCCCACAAGCGGCACCCGATCACGAGTTAACTACTAGAGCAGCCATCACTCCCCTCAACCACTATGGAGGGAAGGGAGAGACCCGCTCCACGCAGCTACCGCAAGTAGATCCTTATGTGAGCATGACCAACACCACAATATGTTACAAACGCTGAAAATACAAAAATTCGTTAGGCAAAACACGCTACACTTTACAATAAAAGTTAAAAGTACATTTACAAACAGTATATTTAAAATAACAAGGAAATTGCTGAATGAGGAGCTTTGATCGACGTCACACAGCCTTGATCGGCCGCACACAGCTTTGATCGGTATTAGGACTAGGTTTTCATAGTGGGAAAGTGGTGACTCTCCCTTCCTTCCTTCCTTCCATTTTAAAATTAAAATGAAACCTTATAGCAACATGTCTGACCGGTACGGTTTAGCAGGTCAATTTCTCTCTGCCCTCCTCCCCTTGTGAAGGAGGCCCAAGCCTAACAGTGACAGAACTTATGAGAGCTGCAATGATGATGATATATTCTATAACTAACTTGACTACATATTTATTCAACTACAATGAACTTGGCAAGCTCAACTTGTATTTAAGACTTGGCAGAATGTTATCTTGCAACTCAAAATATGGTCTGTTAAGATGCTACTCGGATATTGTAAATTATTGCGCTAGGAATGCACCTAACGTTTTAATATTATTATATATGTATGCAGTTTTGTAAAGTGTAGAATGAAACAAAACATAAATATTTTGTTTCGCCATATTACATTTTCATTAGAATATTTTTTCTTGAAGTGATTTGTTACTGAAATGAATCCTCATTACAATTAAACTAAAGGCATTTTTACGTTTAATTGTAGTTATTTTGTAAGAATTAATGATTGATAATTGAGAGCGCCCGATATAACATGTAAAAATAATAAATGACAACTGATGGACTTGCTTGGTAGACTGACTAGTCTGAGGGCGGGCATCTAGCGTATTAAACGGGATAATTAATCGTATTAAGTGTTTAAGAAAACTATGAAAACATGTCTCAGGGACAAGTTGCAGGGACTTAAACGTAAAATGGTATATTATTCAATAAATCGTATTAAATGCGATCTTATTAAGCGTGGACGTTTTAAGCGTGATTGTTTTAAGCGTGATCGTTTTAAGTGCTATTGTATTAAGCGTGATCGTAATAAACGCGATCGTATTAAACGTGATCGTATTTAGCATGATTGTATTATGCGTAATTGTATTAAGCGAGTTCTACTTGTACATACAAATATCCTGTAGATGTGTATGTCACTAAACTCCTTCTAAAAGGTTGGACCGATTTAGATGTTTTTTTGATGTGAAACATCTATAGGCGAGGGTGACCGTGATCGTCGTGTGGCGTTTAACGCCACGCCTCGCGGTCCCCTAATAATTAATTAATTACATATTAAATAAATATTTGGATGCATATATCTACATTTTTGTAACGAAACCATAGTGCGATTTAAAATTTTGTACAATGCCATCTAGTGAACTCAAAGTAAATTGTTACTTATAATGTATATTAATGAAAATAAATGTTTATTGAATAAAAATCATAATTTTTTGGAAAAAAATCGCGATATTTTATTAATACTTTATGCTTTAGTTTTATCGTATTAGTTCCTGTCGTAATCTAATGTTCTTTTATGCATAAATACTTGTTTTATAAATTAATGTAAAATTCTCTAACTTAGTAATATAAATATATCAGTAGGTATGGTATTTAGTTTACTTTCAGCTACGAAAACTGGAGAACCGTTTTTTATAGGCTTTTATTAGTTTCAGGTGTATATATATTTATTTCTTTGTATATTACCGACTTCATAGGAATTGGATTTTGAATCACTTTAAACAGTCAAATTTCATTTAAAAGTTGAAAATTTAAGGAGGACCAATGACGTTAAAATTATTTAGATAGCTTGTCTTATTATCATTACAGGATTAAAAATTTCTTTATTAAATATATTGAAGCTGAGAGTTGGTCGTTAGCTCCATAAATGCCGCCATTTCTGTTTCCTAAATCACACTCTTCGTGCTGAAAAAATGTCTGTGAACGGATGAAAGCATTTCATTTTTTATAGGCTTTTATTAGATTCAGCTGTGTATTTATTTGTTTGTATGTCACCAACTCCTTAACAATTGGATTTTGACTCACTTTAAACAGCTTGTTTTATTATCATTACAGGATTAGAGTAAAATATATTGTAGCTTAGAGTTGGTCGTTTGCTCGATAGATGCCGCTATTTCTGGTTTATAAATCGCAAATTATTTCAAGCTACGTTTTAGAAGGTTCATTTCGTTTGTACTAAATGACGTTACCATAAATATAAGTCGTAAAGTCAATTTTAAAATGGATAATTTATTCGATACGATACCTACCAAAAAGTACTTATTGGCTAAAATATCGAATACAAAAGTATCGGTATCGAAAGAAAAGTACTCGATACCTAAAGATAAAGTAAATAAAAGTACTCGATACTTTAAACAGTACGTTACTTATCTTTCGATACTATTCATGAGTTCAGTATCGATACTTTATATTCGATACCGTGTCTCTACTCGTACAAAATAGTTTCGATGTTTCACATCTGTCAGGCGTCCTGAGTGACGGCTCACTTTTTTTTGTATCTTTGCGGTATATGTAATCTCTGTATCTATCTGTGGTATTAGCTCCTAAATAAATAAACAGATTATGATGCGATTTTTTGTTTGATAGCTCATCTGCTCGAGATGGTCGATATAGAGATATATCTTAGTCGTCTTTTATGACACTCACGCATAAGATTGGGTAATTGACTGTATATTTAATATTGATAAGACTACACTATTGATAGTTGTCTGTCTACAGCCGCGGGCCGGTCCGTCCGGGGTAGTACCACACTGAGCAGAAAATTGACGGCATCACTTGCCATCAGGTGTAATATTGGCTCGTTTTCCACGGTATGCAATAAAAAAACTTACTTCATTCGTTAATTATTTTCTTACATAACCATACTGACAAAAATATACACGGACATTATATGAATAAAATCATGTTTTAAAATATTAGAGAACATTATATATCTCAATATGATCCATTATTAGTGTATTAATAGGTTTTAAGGAAGAAAGTAAATGGATATTTAATGGAAAACTCAACAGATACTCGTTGCATGACACGTAATTTCATTAATTAATGGCAAGTACGTTACCCCTGTGGCAATAACTAATATGACCAATACATGCGCGAAAATATGGTGCAAGTTATAGGCGGTTATTCAAAAAAAAATATTCACAGATTATTAGCAGTATTTATTTTGATGTGGGAATTGTAAAACTAAGGGAATGAGAAGCAGCGATCTCTTAATATATGGCTTATGTACTGCAGAAACTTACAAATAAAAGAAAAATCAATTAAACTGTTTAATTTCAATATAACTTAAAATAATAACTTAAAATCACAGAAATGTTAACTTACATTATAAATACAAATGTAAGTTTGATGATTTGTTACGATTTCACAAATTCTTTCACGAATGGACATTAATTATCAGCAAGTAATAGGCTATATTTTGTCACTCTATTCCAACGGGTACAAGAACTAGGGTGAACCTGCGTGAATTTGACCGATTTAAAAAATCTCCAATAGGATCTTACATAAACTAGTATTATAAACTTTATTTTATCCGCGAATTCCAACGGGAACGGGCATTACGTGAGTAAAACCGAAAGAATGAAGTAGTAATTAATGAACAATTCTACCTCTTACTGTAAAAGGCAGCTAGATCAATATAAGCTCGATGGCAACACACCCAATTCTGTCTGTTTTCACACATACAACTAACGAACTCAAATTACACCCAGTTTCAGATCAAATATTTTATGAACCACAACGGTATTTAGATCACATCGCTTTCTATGTATTTAGCCAATAGCTGTAGATTTAATAAGTCTTTACAGGCGCGCTATTATTTTAATAAAAATCGCTTTTGCTTATGTTTTAAATCATACCCACAAACCTAATATCGGCACTCATGTGTCCAGCGTACTGACGTTGATTGAACCCATACCAAGGCGTAAATGTGGTCGCCCTATGAGACATCCAGTCACCATATATGTACTTATATAGTTCTATATAATAGCTGTATGTAATTAAGTTAAGAGAAACTGTTCCCTGTATTGCCTTAGAATGTGATGCTTATATATTATTTTATACTATATTATAAGATATATCGTGTGTTGACCATTTAAGAATACAACGACTATATTACATAATACACGGGCAAGGTGGTGAATTATATCTCTACTCTGTTACCACACCCTTTCTTGCCCGTGGGTGTTGTAAAAGACGATTAAGAGATTATAACATGCAGATAACATCTATGCAAGAAAGGGAATACTCGAAAGAGAACGCTATACGAACTCGTCTGATCAGGGTGGTATAGAAGGTTTGCCTCTTATTATGAAAGAGATTCGAGCCAAGCAGTGGGACATATATAGGCTGAGATGTTGATGATTATGAAGGAACTACTTTACAGTATGGTGACGGAGTAAGAATACAATTCCTCTTTTGCCCCTTGGTACACCAAAAAGAAAGAAAAAAGACGACAAAGAGGTATAATATACATGTCGTATGTACGCAAGAGAAAGGCAACTCGATATAAAACCTTATAATTGATTGAATTAAGCGATCCATACCGGAAATCCATTTTTATTTTAATTTTAAAATGGAAGGAAGGGAGACCCGCCACTTTCCCACGTTAATCAATATACCGGACACCACAATAGAAGGAGTATGGGATAGGATTATGGTTTTAGATTGGATGTCACACAGCCTTGATGGCTACACACAGCTTTGATTGGTCACAAAGCTTTGATCGACGTCACACAGCCTTGATCGGCCGCACACAGCTTTGATCGGTATTAGGACTAGGTTTTCATAGTGGGAAAGTGGTGACTCTCCCTTCCTTCCTTCCATTTTAAAATTAAAATGAAACCTTATGCCAACATGTCTGACCGGTGCGGTTTAGCAGGTCAATTTCTCTCTGCCCTCCTCCCCGTTTTAATATTATTATATATGTATGCAGTTTTGTAAAGTGTAGAATGAAACAAAACATATATATTTTGTTTCGCCATATTACATTTTCATTAGAATATTTTTTCATGAAGTGATTTGTTACTGAAATGAATCCTCATTACAATTAAACTAAAGGCATTTTTACGTTTAATTGTAGTTATTTTGTAAGAATTAATGATTGATAATTGAGAGCGCCCGATATAACGTAAAAATAATAAATGACAACTGATGGACTTGCTTGGTAGACTGACTAGTCTGAGGGCGGGCATCTAGCGTATTAAACGGGATAATTAATCGTATTAAGTGTTTAAGAAAACTATGAAAACATGTCTCAGGGACAAGTTGCAGGGACTTAAACGTAAAATGGTATATTATTCAATAAATCGTATTAAATGCGATCTTATTAAGCGTGGACGTTTTAAGCGTGATTGTTTTAAGCGTGATCGTTTTAAGTGCTATTGTATTAAGCGTGATCGTAATAAACGCGATCGTATTAAACGTGATCGTATTTAGCATGATTGTATTATGCGTAATTGTATTAAGCGAGTTCTACTTGTACATACAAATATCCTGTAGATGTGTATGTCACTAAACTCCTTCTAAAAGGTTGGACCGATTTAGATGTTTTTTTGATGTGAAACATCTATAGGCGAGGGTGACCGTGATCGTCGTGTGGCGTTTAACGCCACGCCTCGCGGTCCCCTAATAATTAATTAATTACATATTAAATAAATATTTGGATGCATATACCTACATTTTTGTAACGAAACCATAGTGCGATTTAAAATTTTGTACAATGCCATCTAGTGAACTCAAAGTAAATTGTTACTTATAATGTATATTAATGAAAATAAATGTTTATTGAATAAAAATCATAATTTTTTGGAAAAAAATCGCGATATTTTATTAATACTTTATGCTTTAGTTTTATCGTATTAGTTCCTGTCGTAATCTAATGTTCTTTTATGCATAAATACTTGTTTTATAAATTAATGTAAAAATCTCTAACTTAGTAATATAAATATACCAGTAGGTATGGTATTTAGTTTACTTTCAGCTACGAAAACTGGAGAACCGTTTTTTTATAGGCTTTTATTAGTTTCAGGTGTATATATATTTATTTCTTTGTATATTACCGACTTCATAGGAATTGGATTTTGAATCACTTTAAACAGTCAAATTTCATTTAAAAGTTGAAAATTTAAGAAGGACCAATGACGTTAAAATTATTTAGATAGCTTGTCTTATTATCATTACAGGATTAAAAATTTCTTTATTAAATATATTGAAGCTGAGAGTTGGTCGTTAGCTTGATAAATGCCGCCATTTCTGTTTCCTAAATCACACTCTTCGTGCTGAAAAAATGTCTGTGAACGGATGAAAGCATTTAATTTTTTATAGGCTTTTATTAGATTCAGCTGTGTATTTATTTGTTTGTATGTCACCAACTCCTTAAGAATTGGATTTTGACTCACTTTAAACAGCTTGTCTTATTATCATTACAGGATTAGAGTAAAATATATTGTAGCTTAGAGTTGGTCGTTTGCTCGATAGATGCCGCTATTTCTGGTTTATAAATCGCAAATTATTTCAAGCTACGTTTTAGAAGGTTCATTTCGTTGGTACTAAATGACGTTACCATAAATATGAGTCGTAAAGTCAATTTTAAAATGGATAATTTATTCGATACGATACCTACCAAAAAGTACTTATTGGCTAAAATATCGAATACAAAAGTATCGGTATCGAAAGAAAAGTACTCGATACCTAAAGATAAAGTAAATAAAAGTACTCGATACTTTAAACAGTATGTTACTTATCTTTCGATACTATTCATGAGTTCAGTATCGATACTTTATATTCGATACCGTGTCTCTACTCGTACAAAATAGTTTCGATGTTTCACATCTGTCAGGCGTCCTGAGCGACGGCACACTTTTTTTTTGTATCTTTGCGGTATATGTAATCTCTGTATCTATCTGTTGTATTAGCTCCTAAATAAATAAACAGATTATGATGCGATTTTTTGTTTGATAGCTCATCTGCTCGAGATGGTCGATATAGAGATATATCTTAGTCGTCTTTTATGACACTCACGCATAAGATTGGGTAATTGACTGTATATTTAATATTGAGAAGACTACACTATTGATAGTTGTCTGTCTACAGCCGCGGGCCGGTCCGTCCGGGGTAGTACCACACTGAGCAGAAAATTGACGGCAACACTTACCATCAGGTGTAATATTGGCTCGTTTGCCACGGTATGCAATAAAAAAACTTACTTCATTCGTTAATTATTTTCTTACGTAACCATACTGACAAAAATATACACGGACATTATATAAATAAAATCATGTTTTAAAATATTAGAGACCATTATATATCTCAATATGATCCATTATTAGTGTATTAATAGGTTTTAAGGAAGAAAATAAATGGATATTTAATGGAAAACTCAACAGATACTCGTTGCATGACACGTAATTTCATTAATTAATGGCAAGTACGTTACCCCTGTGGCAATAACTAATATGACCAATACATGCGCGAAAATATGGTGCAAGTTATAGGCGGTTATTAAAAAAAAAATATTCACAGATTATTAGCAGTATTTATTTTGATGTGGGAATTGTAAAACTAAGGGAATGAGAAGCAGCGATCTCTTAATGTATGGCTTATGTACTACAGAAACTTACAAATAAAAGAAAAATCAATTAAACTGTTTAATTTCAATATAACTTAAAATAATAACTTAAAATCACAGAAATGTTAACTTACATTATAAATACAAATGTTAAGTTTGATGATTTGTTACGATTTCACAAATTCTTTCATGAATGGACATTATCAGCAAGTAATAGGCTATATTTTGTCACACTATTTCCATGGGTACAACAAGAACTAGGGTAAAACCGCGTAAATTTGACCGATTTAAAAAATCTCCAATAGAAGCTTACATAAACTAGTATTTATTTTATCCGCGAATTCCAACGGGAACGGGCATTACGTGGGTAAAACCGAAAGAATGAAGTAGTAATTAATGAACAATTCTACGTCTTACTGTAAAAGGCAGCTAGATCAATATAAGCTCGATGGCAACACACCCAATTCTGTCTATTTTCACACATACAACTAACGAACTCAAATTACACCCAGTTTCAGATCAAATATTTTATGAACCACAACGGTATTTAGATCACATCGCTTTCTATGTATTTGGCCAATAGCTGTAGATTTAATAAGTCTTTACAGGCACGCTATTATTTTAATAAAAATCGCTTTTGCTTATGTTTTAAATCATACCCACAAACCTAATATCGGCACTCATGTGTCCAGCGTACTGACGTTGATTGAACCCATACCAAGGCGTAAATGTGGTCGCCCTATGAGACATCTAGTCACCATATATGTACTTATATAGTTCTATATAATAGCTGTATGTAATTAAGTTAAGAGAAACTGTTCCCTGTATTGCCTTAGAATGTGATGCTTATATATTATTTTATACTATATTATAAGATATATCGTGTGTTGACCATTTAAGAATACAACGACTATATTACATAATACACGGGCAAGGTGGTGAATTATATCTCTACTCTGTTACCACACATTGCCAAAATTATTATTTCACAAACACTATAAAAATGATTGCATGGCGGATTAATATGGGACGCGGTCGCAGCCTTCTGCGAGGCAGTGATCTCGCAGAAGGAGGCGGCGGATCGCCTGCGCGAGGAGCGCAGCCTCGATGAAGCGATCCGCCGCCGGCGACTGGGGCGGCGTAGGCGCGAATACCTGCGCCTCATGCCACCCTGGCCGAGGCCGCGGGTGACGTGACCGGGGAATTAGTCCGTCACCCGCCGAGAGGCCGACCGCTTGATGAAAGAGGACGTCGGTCAATGGGAGGGTACCCCAAGGAGGGGTATTCCGTCGGGCCGACCATTAATGTCAAGTAACCCTGTTCCGGTGGTCGGCCCAACGATGAAGGCGACGTGCAGGTGGGTGGGTTGCGGGAACTGCGTGCTTACGGCCCTCTGTCGCCCCGAACGGAGTGGTGCGAGGAGCGCGCCGACCGCAACCCACCCCAAAAAAAAAAAAATGGCGGATTAATATCTTCTAATATAATATACCTATATCATTTATATCTTTAAACGAGCGATTTTTGTATATTTTTCAGCAATAATTTTCGTGAAATTTAATATACTAGAGGTTTTAGGGGCAAAAATCGATCTAGCTAGGTTTTATTTATAGAAAATGTCGTCTTGTCGGTGTTTTTAGCTAATCAAAAAATGTCATTGGAATAGGAATGTAAATTTAACCATTGCCGTCAAGAGTGACAATTGCCCAAATGGAAAGTTGTCGAGTCGCATTCAAACAGCCTGAGATTGGACCTGTGTCATTATTATTCTGTTTTTTAATTTTTCATATTTTTTTCATTATTTCATCAATTAAATTTTTTTAATATTTGTCTAAGTGTCTTCGTCAAAAACACCATTAAAAAATTGTAACTGATAATCAACCTGATCTATATATTAATACGTGAAGCAAAATCTTTGTACCCCTTTTTATGAAAATTACGTGGATGGACAAGTAAGAAATTTGGCACAGTTGAAGTATATAATGAGGAGAAGTGCATAAAACTAAAATTTCATATAATAATGGATTAGAAATACATTAAATTCATTAAAAAAACGCATTACGCACACTACCATGCAATTGCTACACACCCACACACGCACACGCACGCGCACGCGCACGCGCACGCGCACGCGCGCACGCACGCACGCACGCACGCACGCACGCACGCACGCACGCAAAGAAGATTACCTGGAACAAACAGACAGACAGACAAAAAAATTATAAAGTTTATTTTAAGCATATGTATAGTGCAAATAATCCTGTGAGCATGAAAAAAGCCTATTATTTTGACATTACAAACAGACTCCAATTTTATTTATTGGTATAAATGACTTGGCTTCAGAGACTAAATAATAAGAAAGAAAGCGTGAATGGTCTACGGACCTCCGATTGGAATGAAATTCCTTTCGCTTGTTAGTAGACATTTGCTATACAATCGTTATAATATTATGTTATAAAATATCAAGTTAAATTATAATAATTGGTAAAACTACGACTAGTGTGTGTTACCAGTGATGACTTACGGCACGGAAACGTGGCCCCTAAATGTAACAAGGCTCAAAGTCGCTCAGCGTGCTATGGAGCGGGCTATGCTGGGAATTTCTCTGCGAGATAGAATCCGGAATACGGAAATCCGCAGAAGAACGGGTGTAACCGACATAGCACGAAGAATTAGCACGCTGAAGTGGCAATGGGCAAGCCACATTGCTCGACGAACCGACAACCGCTGGGGACGAAAGGCTCTCGAGTGGCGACCACGTATCGGACCACGCAGTGTAGGACGCCTCACTAAGTGGACCGACGACCTGGTCAAAGTTGCTGGGCGTCATTGGATGTAGGCGGCACAGAACCGCACTTTGTGGCTTATCATGAGGGAGGCCTACGTCCAGCAGTGGACGGCGATAGACTGAAATGATGATGATGATGAATCGGTAAAATTGCAAATTTTAAAAACTCCCGACACAAACTAGTATAATAAAAAAGTATTACATTCCCTTCAACAGGAATTATCAATAATTCATCATTTAATGAATATACTGGCACGCGCGAAGCACTTAATCGAAAAGTCATACGCCATTACATCATTTTGGAGTTGATACTTTTACACTACTGGACCAATATTAACCAAACATACTCGTAGTTAAGAACAACCGCTAGGAAACTGACTTTCGAATGAAAAAAACTGCATCGAAATCGGTCTATCAGTTTGAGAGCTACGATGCCACAGACAGACACACACACACATACACACACAGAGACAGACAGATATCGACGTCAAACTTCTAACACCCCTTTTCTTCGTCGGGGGTCAAAAATACGATAAAATACATAATTGATCGAATAAATAATAATGAATTAGATACTATATGATCAAGGATAAATAAGTTAATCTATACCAATAAATAAAATTGGAATGTTTGTTTGTAATGTCAAAATAATGGGCTTTTTTCATGCTCACACGCTTATTTGCACTATACGTATACATATGTCTAAAAATCACTTTATATTTTTTTTGTCTGTCTGTTTGTTCCAGGTAATCTTCAAAACAGCAGTACCGATTTCAAAAATTCTTCTACCAAGGGAAAGCTATAATATCAGGGAATAATGTAGGCTATATTTCATCCTGGTATTCCCACGGGATTGGAAACCACGCGGGTAAAGCCACTGAAACCGAAGCGAAGCAAGGGTGGGTTGCTAGTATGAAATAAAAATTAACTGACTGCAAAAATGGCGTAGCAGTCAGGATACCGACTTACCAAGCCAGAGCCATGGGTTCGAACAGGAGAACAATTTGTGCTATCCACAAATTGTTATTCTGAGTCTGGATGTAGTTTGTGTCCTTTAATTATGTTTGTAAAGTCCCCCGCAATACAAGGATTGTTTCTTTTGTGCGGGGTGTTGGCGTATCATCATCATCGCAGCCCACATATGTCCCACTGTTGGGCTCGGGCCTCCTCTACAATGGAAGGGAATTTGACCTACTATACCATGATGGTCAGACCAGTATAGGGATTCAATTCGAGTTTTCCTTCTCTTGCACAGATGTTATGTGCATATTATATCCCATAGTCGTCTTTTACGACATCCACGAGCAAGATAGGGAGTGGTGAATTGTATTCTTACTCCGTCACCACACGGAAAGTGTTATTAAAAAAAATCTATCTTATTTTATTAATAACCATAGAAACGTTCTCGTTATGCATTAGTTTCTTCCACTCTGCCCCGAATTTTATTTCTTTGATATCTCATAAGATATTCATTTTCATTATATGCTGTAAGGGACAATTTTAAACTACATTAAATACATACCCGTATAAACAGTTTTAATAGGAAATATCTTGGGCTAGCCATAAATTTGTGACTTCAAAGCGTAAGATGATTAGAAATCTTGAAGCGGATATTATAGAGTTTTCAGTCAGGAAGTTCTGAATATTATAACGATGACTGATATTAAGCTTCGGGCAATACTTTATAGAATGTTTCACCAATTTTACCGCCTAAACTTGTAAATGATTTCTAGTAATCCCAACAGAATTTACTATAGTGTTGTTAATGAAAAGAAGTTTTGAATTGTATGGCGACTCACAATTTAGACTTCGTGTAATATACTTTGTGATGAAGTTTAGAACACCATAAAATATTGTAAAAACATATGTTCTCAAAAATCTAAAAAATTATTGGATATAAAGACATCTTGCGATAAGTCAGGTACCTAGCTATTGTGTCCGATAATTCGTAATTTCCACTGTAAGTATATTACAGTAAAAGTTACGTATTAGTTAATTTAATTACCAATATAACAAAATTAAGTTAATTAACAATAGGTTAATTGTTTATTCGTGATGATATTGATTTTTACTAAGCAGTGAATCGTGTACGTCTAACTTCCCTGAAACTATAATCGGTTTACGGGATTAAAATCTTCCCCTATTCTACTCAACCCTTCTGTTCTAGGGTACAAGGCTATACTAACTGAGGGTAATAGGCCTAGTAGACTATGCTGACAAAATGAGATGGCATTTTTTTTAAGGGTTGGCTATGGTAAGCGCACACGCGGTCCATTCCATCCGGGGCGACGAAAGGATGGCGCGCGGGCCCATAACCCACCCGTACCCACGTCACCTTCGTCATTGACCGACGACCACCGGCGCAGGGTGACTTGTCGTCAGTGGTTGGCCCGACGAAATACCCTTTCGGGTACCCTCTAGCGATGAGCGTAGAATAAATGTACCCCTTAATTCGACCGTCGACAAGCAATAAACGGACGGTTCATCAACGATGAACGGTCTATAGTCGAGTTGGACGGATTGGACGGTCTACATAATATTCATAGCGACTGTCAACGCGACGACGACATGTGAACATAGATAATGCGACGTCGACGGTGCCCAGTCTACGTCTACAGGGATAACATACCCTATTATCAACTCATTTGCTCTAGATTTAAGGTTTAATTTTGCTTGCATGGACTGTCGTTTCAACGACGGTTCGTTGAAATGTCAGTTCATGCAAACAAAATTAAACTTTAAATTTAGAGGGTATTTTTTTTTTTTTTTTTGTGGGTGGGCCGCGGTCGGCGCGCCTCCGCACCACTCCGTCCGGGGCGACAGAGGGGCTTAAGCACGCAACTCCCGCGACCCACCCGAAAACCACGTCGCCTTCGTCGTTGGGCCGACCACTGGAGCAGCGTTAACTTGTCGTCAGTGGTCGGCCCGACGGAATACCCCCTATTAGGGTACCCTCCCATCGACCGACGTCCCCCCCTCGGGTAGGACGTCGGTCTTTCCTCACGCGGTCGGCCTCTCGGCGGGTGACGGACTAATCCCCGGTCACGTCACCCGTGGCCTCGGCTAGGGCGGCATGAGGCGCAGATAGTTGCGCCTGCGCCGCCCCAGTCGCCGGCGGCGGATCTCCTCATCGAGGCTGCGCTCCTCACGCAGGCGATCCGCCGCCTTCTTCCGCGAGATCACTGTCTCGCAGAAGGCTGCGACCGCGTCCCAATTCCCGACGCTGTCGACCATCGCCCTAGCGATAGCCGGCAGCGTCAGGTCCGTACCGATGATTGCGACGAGTTCACAGCGCTGCACTGCCCAAGCCCCGCAGGCCTCGAGCGTATGGCGCGCCGTGTCCTCGTCGCAATCGCAGTGGTGGCAGGACGGTGTACTCTCCCTCCTAACGACCTTGTGCAGGTATTTGGCGAAGCACCCATGCCCCGTCAAAACCTGTACCAGTCGGAAGGAGAGCACCCCGTGCCGCCTCTCCAACCACTGCATCAGTACCGGCCGGAAGGCCTCCACGGTTCGCACCCCGAACCGAGGCCTCTCCAGCCGGACTGCCCAACGGGCGATGACGTCTCGGCGGGCGTCGACGCGCCAGGCGGTGAGATCCCTTAACGAGACCACACCGCCCTCCGCTCGCACCCCCGTCACCCGCCGATATAGTCCGGCGAGCATCTCCGCCTCCAGGTCCCACGGGGGAGTCCCGGCCAACAGGCACGCTGCCTCCGTCGCCACCGTGCAGTATCCGCGGATGGCCCTGACCGCCATGACCCTCTGTGGTCGCCACAGAAGGGCCCTAAGTCGGGCGGTCATGGACCCCGCCCACACCAGTGCGCCGTACAGGGCCATCGACCGGATGACCCCCGCGTACAGCCGTCGGCACGCAGCGCTCGGTCCGCCCACGTTCGGCATAAGCCACGATAGGGCGGACGCCGTGCCGACGAGCCGCGGAGCGAGCCTACGGAAATGCTCCCGGAACCACCATCGCCCGTCGAGCACCAGGCCCAAGTACCTCATATGGGCCCGGATGCTGATGTCGACCGAGTGGACGGTGATCGAGACGCCGATGGGAGGGCTCATAGTGCGCCCATGGAACAAGAGGGCCTCCGTCTTGTCCAGGGCGACCCTCAACCCCAGCGCCTCGATCCGTCTGACGACCTCCTCGGTACCCGAGGTCGCCAGGCTTACCGCCTCTTCTAGCGTCCCACCGCGGGCTGTGACGAGCGTGTCGTCGGCGTAACAAATCACGCCCAGCCCGGGCGGGAGGCTCCCCCTCAACGCCCAGTCGTAGCCGATGTTCCACAGGGTGGGTCCGAGGACCGACCCCTGCGGGACACCGCACGTCATGGGCGTCCGCACAACGTCCCCTGCTCGGTCGGTGCAGAGGACGCTGCGCCCCTCCAAATAGTCTGCCACTAGCCGCCTCAGGTAAACTGGCACCCCGTGATACCGGAGCGCCTCCCTGATGCAGCTGGATGGCAGACTATTGAATGCGTTGGCGATGTCTAGGGACACCACCAACAGCACTCCCCCGCCGGTGACGGCCTCAGTCGCCACGGCCCTCAGGCGCAACAGAGCCGCGATCGTCGAACGACCCCTCCTAAACCCAAACTGGGCGTCCGACAGATCGGGCCCCGTGCCGACGAGGTGCCGCTCGATGCGGGCAGCTACCACCCTCTCCAGTAGCTTGCCCGTGTCATCGAGCAGCACGATAGGCCTGTAGGCCGAAGGTGACTCCGGAGACCGTCCCGGCTTCGGCAGGAGCACCAGCCTTCCCTCCTTCCAGCACCCAGGGAACCGTCCGGATGCTAAACACGCGTCGAACAGCTCCCTGAGGCGGGGTCCCAGGTGTTCGAGGACCAGGGCCAGCACGCGGTTAGGAACACCGTCGGGCCCGGGGGCGGTAGACTTTGCGCGCATGCGCGTCACTGCCACCCCCATCTCGGGTTCCGTGATGGGCGGAACACTGTCGTCGTCGGCCTCCCGGTCAGTGTCTGGCGGAGCCATGACCGGGGGCGTGTGTTCCGCCCGCCGCGGGAACAGGTCCTCAATGACCCGGGTGAGAAGGCCGGGCTGGAGAGTCTCGGTGAGGGGAGGGCCCCGCGCGCGTAGCCTATTCAGCACCGCGCGATAGGGGCGTCCCCAGGGGTCACGGTCGAGACCGTCCAGTATGAGTAGATAATAGTATTGGACGTCAGTACAAAGACGAAGTAAAGCTTTCTGTGCAGCTGATTTTGCGTTAAAAACATATTGACGAGTGTAACCTAGTGTGTGGACCTAGTGTAACTTTTTAGTTTTTAGTCAAAAGTTTGATTGAATGTTTGCGAGTGTAAATAATAGTTTATTTTGTACATAATAAATTAATATTGTGAATAGTGTAGATTCATTGTAAATAATATAAAAAAGTCTTGTTGTTTTAGTGAAGCCAGGTACCTACCTACTAGTTATTGACTATTTACTACTTGGACTATTCATTATTGATGCATCTAGCCTAAAATTGTCGTCGATATAATTGTCGCGTCAACGAAGTACGAACGTCCATAAAGAATAGACCGTCTAAATTCATCAACTAGTCGATAAATTTAACTGGTCCATCGACTAGTCCATGGACGAAAATGGACAAATCCGTCCAACCACCCATGGCCTTTTTGACATCTTGGTCGTACAGGCCGAATTATCGAGATACATGTGCATGCTCTTTGCGTTAGTGTGCACATGCTTCTTGAATCTCTACAAGTTATTTAACTTCCTTCATCCTTGTCCCTGTGTCCTTCTCCCTGTATAACTAGGGCGGACAGCATACGGTACGAACTTCATCGTCCGCGGTATTCCTACTAGCTAGCCACTACCCACTGCTCTGGCTGCCAGGACGAAAATGGTCAGTCTAGTTTCGTCTACGTTAAATGAGTCGACGACGCATCTCTAGTACACTCGCCTCTCGACGTCCCTGTCCCGGGACGTCGGTCGCCGTCGCGCGGTCAGCCTTTCTGTGGGTGACGGACTAAATTCCCGGTCTTGTCACCTACGGCCTCGACTAGGGCAGCATCAGGCGCAGGTACTCGCGCCTCCGCCGCCCGAGTCGCGAATGAGTTGGCATAGGGTTTTATTTCCCGCTACTTAAAACAAGAACTCACTACCAGTAGTACGTTTATAGTTCAAAGGTATCATTCACTTATGTATCCACCGACCTATCTACCCCTACATCATCATCATCACCATCATCTCAGCCTATATATGTCCCACTGTTGGGCACAGGCTACCACCATAATAGAAGGATTATTGACCTACTACTTATTCCAAGCTGGTCAGACGTGTTGGAATAGCGGTTTGTTTCGAATTTTCCTTCTCTTGCACAGATGTTATATGCTTATTATATCACTTAGTCGTCTATTACGATATCCACGGGCAAGATAAGGAGTTATGAATTGTATTATTACTCCATCACCACACAAAAAAAAACCCTACATAATAAAGTAATATTACAAAATATGTAGTAAATCGGCATCATAGTCTCGCGACAGTGTGCACTTGCCTGCTGATATATTTTTTTATTTAACGTGAATTCCTCCTTAACGGATTTCCGTTCCTAAGCATTCAGTTACTCCTTAGTCTTGCTAAAAATGTTATAATTCAAAAATATTACACTTGTATATATATCTAATCAAAGACAATTTCCAGAGTGTTTTCTTTATACAACAAAAGCATTCTCTCTTCTGAAATATTTGTTAATATCCAAACTTTATGAGAGTTTTGTTGTTCTGTTTTTTATTTACATAAATATTTTCGTAGTCGTTATTTCTTTATTGTTTTGGCAAACATACATTTGTGTAATTACGGAACGCGGATACTTCTGCTGAAATTTTTGTCATAACTGACATTATTGTTATTACGAATATTAAAGTCTGTAAGGATTTAATTTTGGGAATATAAAATTTTTGTCGAGCAAATTTTGTAAAATAGAGTCATATAATTAAAATCTGTGTTACATTTATATAATTTATTGACGTTTTTCCATGTGGTAACGATTTAAGAATGGATAATGTAAAATCTGGCAAAGGAATCAATAGAAGACCATTCTTCTGTTGATTGCATTGGCACAATACTCTCCTGGGAACCTTATAACATAAATTGTATTCACCAATCCCAGGTAAATTGGACAGGCGTGCAATTTAAGTAACCCTGCTCCGGTGGTCGGCCCAACGACGAAGACAACGTGGTTTTCGGGTGGGTTGCGGGAGTTGCGTGCTTAAGCCCCTCTGTCGCCCCGGACGGAGTGGTGCGGAGGCGCGCCGACCGCAGCCCACACACAAAAAAAAAAAAAAGGCGTGCAAAATAAAAAAATAACGCTGCACTAAGGAAATATTTTTGTATTGCAGGGGACTTTACAAATACCTATATAATTAACAGAAAGAAATTACATTAGAAATTACATCCAAACACAGAAAAACAATTTGTAAATCGGACAAAGTGTTGTTCTTTTTGTTTTAAGGGGTGGACCATAGTCAGCGTACACGCCGCCCGGCTCCGTCTGGGGTGACGGAGAGGCGGCGCAGTCCGGTCCAGTCACCCGCGGCCTCGGCTAGGGCGGCATTAGGCGCAGATACTCGCGCCGCGGATTGCATGGAGGAGTCGTCGTGGAGGCGTTATTCCCGCGCACGCTCCGCCACTTCCGTCACTTTCGCCTAAGGGCAGCGACTGCCTCGCAGAAGGCGGCGATCGCGTTCCAGTGTGTCCCAGTTCCAAAGTGTTGTCCTGTATGGGATTCGACGCTACGACATTGCCAATCTAGGTCAGTATCTTCACCCCTACACCATTTGTGCAGTCAATATTGACAATTTGCAGCAACATTCCATCTTGTGGATTCTAATCTATTCTTGTCTACTTGTATTTTTACTCCATCCCAGGGTAAGACTGGGGTAAGCTATTAAAGAAAACTTGTACTGTTCAGTTCAATTTCGATGGCCATCCATTGGTGCAGAATTCCTAATTCCGTTGCTCTACTGAAAAGTGTTTGACTCGAGATTATAAATCTCCATAGTTATTAATAACTATGGAGTTCCTTTAGGAGTCATTTAGTATATTGGTTTAAGCCCATATACTAATTGGTAAGAACGGAATATTTATCGATGGTACGTTTTCTGTATGGTGACTGAGCAGTAATACGATTGACCACCCTCTCTTTTACCCGTCTAAGGGGTATACTATGCATATAAAAATTGTGTAAGAGAAGAAAAACTCGAAATGAAACCATCCTACGTGACCAGCGTGGTGTAGGTTAATTTCTCTCCCATTGTGGAGGAAGCTCGAGATTGGGGGGTAGCCTTGGGACGTATATGAACTGTGATGATGATGGTGATGAATTTTCTGTTCTCTTCTGTCTCTCTATTTGTTTTTTTTTTTTTTTTTGGGTGGGCTGCGGTCGGCCCGCTTCCACACCACTCTGTACGGGGCGACAGAGGGGCTTAAGCACGCAACACCCGCAACCCACCCGAACACCACGTCGCCTTCGTCGTTGGGCCGACCACTGGAGCAGGGTTACTCGTCATAAGTGGTCGGCCCGACGGAATACCCCCTACCCGGGGTACCCTCCCATCGACCCGTCTTTCCTAATACTTTTCAGCTTGCATGATCACAGTTGGACTAAGATATCTTAAGTCCAACAAGTCATCGTTATCATAGAAATTTATTTCTACCTGCTACAAAAAAAGTTAAAAAGGTTAAAAGTGTAACCCAAATTATGATAAAATTTTTTTGCCAGTACAAAAAGATATGGTATTTATATATATTATATATATATATATATATATATATATATATATATATATATATATATATATATATATATATTGATATACATTCTATGGTATATTAAACAATTGTGCTGGTAGCGGCTTCGAATACTACCAACCCTTGCTTTGCTCGTGGGTGTCGTAAAAGATGACTAAGAGCCCTAGATTGACCCGGACCAAATCCATCTGGTACCATTTGGGTCAAAGATTACATTCCCAAGGAGTGCTGACGTCAGGCAGGCGGCCGGTCATAAAAGTCATTGCAATATCACAAAACAGATGACATATTGCGTCGACCCCAAATAATTGGGATAAGAGCAAGATGATGATGGTATATTAAACAATTTCATTGTTTTTGGTTAATAATTACTAACATTAATTTTGTGATAATTTTAATATTATGACACTTTATTAACTTAAACCTCACATTTCTAAGATAGGTACTAACAAGATATAAGGTATAATATAATATCAAAAACAAACGCGATAAAATACGTAAAAATAGTTTTATTTATAATATTCTTATGACAGGCCTGACGTTAAACCTTTGGAATATAATGATGACTACACGATACGATATGATCTAAATCCATGTAAAACGAATAATTGTCTTTTGCGATACCCACAAGCAAAAGAGCAGAATAAAGAAAAAACCGGCTAAGTGCCAGTCAGAGTAGCGCAAGAAGGATTCCGTACCATTATCTATAAAATTGGCCAAGTGCGAGTCGGACTCGCGCACGAAGGGTTCCGTACCATTGACTAGGTAAATAAGTGCCTTCCTATTGCCATAATCGATATTGAGCAAAAAAATCAAGTTTGTTGTATGGGAGCCGCCCTTAAATATACAGAGTGGAAGGGGACCGCTTCCGAAAATAAAGACAGGTGATAGTACTAGTCCTACTTGTGGTGATAGGCTAGAAAAAAAAACGATTTGGACGAAAAATGCTTTATTTGTCACAAAGGTTTTTTAGTTTTTTTCACACTACATCGTATTAGGACACTCCCATGTAACCATAATTTCATTAAAAATACGTCACTTTACTCAGATGAGAAAAAATGCAATGTATACAAAACATAATATCATATGGTCTAGAGGTCAGTCACCGAGCGCCCTACGTCACTGAATACGCACATAACGCTCGCGTCTGTATATTATATTTTGTTTTTAGTATTTGTTATTATAGCAGCAACAGAAATACATAATTTGTAAAAATTTCAACTATCTAGCTATCGCGGTTCTTGAGATACAGCCTGGTGACAGACAGATGGACGGACAGACAGCGAAGTCTTAGTAATAGAGTCCCGTTTTTACCCTTTGTGTACGGAACCCTAAATAGCAATGTTTAATGATTTCTGAGTTTTACGCGAGTATTACACATTGTAAATGAATATTTATTTATTTAAGTTAACCAACAATTGATTCACACATAACAATTATGAATACATTGATAAAAATTTACATTCTTAAGTGTATCAATTATTTAAAGATTAACACAGCATGCACTATATATGGTTAATTATAATAATTCGGGGTTATAATAAAATCTTTTATATTAACAATTTCAAACATAAAAATGTGGTAAAAAGAAATTAAATGAGGCATATGACACAAAAATACAAAAAAAAAATCAATAATAAACAATTTAAATACAATCAATAATAAAATTCATTTACCAAAACGTAGTCACAAAAAATTCAATAAATACGGATTTTATCTCGTTTGTATTTGATTTTTGATTGTCCGACGTATCGAATACTTTTCAGTGTTGATAGTCACGGGCGGACTAACAATTTATCTCAAAAAATTACTCAATTTCCAACCTGATTATGCAAACGAAGCCGTTATAACGAGTAATTTCGAGAGTTAATTATTTGTAAATAATTACATAGCTATGACCACCTCGCTACGGTTAAAATGTACCTCTAGCTATTTCTTTGATCAAACATTAATTACTTTCAAATTATAATGATATAAAACGTAGCATGGAATTTTATAAAAAGAATTTTCTTCAGATTAATACATTTCGAACCTTTATGTGAATCTTAGATACTCGTATTTATTTTTAAAATTAAAATTAAATTCAAAATCTTTTATTATGTTTAAGTCCAGGTAGGATACATACTTGGTCAAATCTACATTTTATATTAACTTCGTTTCCAGCCATTTTGTCCCCCTCATTTTAAATCTGCAATATCTCCTAAGATGTCTCCAGAAAAACAGAACAGAAAGGAGCAGAACAAAACAGAATTTATACATAAAAACAATGTCATTACAGTAATTTTTTAAATTGACAATTGGTAGTCAGTGCTTTGGGTACATGAAAACTATGCAGGGCTGGTTTTCAGAAAACCCCTTTCGTTGAAAATAGACAATGGAAAAATATATAGTAAAATATGTAATTCATCCAAAATTAATGTTCAGTATCCCAACATTAATTAATTAAACACGTAATAAATCGCAAGTAGGTATTCTCTAGAAATTAATTATCCGTTCATATAATGACTGGCTAAAAATAGAATTGAAACTAGTAAATTATATCGAGTTGTAAATTTGCGATATGCAATCCCGTTATAACGTATCTTTGTATTGGCTGTGTAAATCAAATACAGTTTCATTTCAAAGACAAATGTAATAGCAACAGATTAAATAAATTGAAATATTATTAATAAATAACAATTTTCCGTGTGGTGACGGAGTAAGAATACAATTCACCAGTCTCCATCTTGCCCGTGGATGTCTTAAAGGACGACTATGGGATATAATATGCACATCACATCCATGCAAGTGAAGGAAAACTAGAAATGAAACTCTATGCCAACATGTCTGACCAGCATGATATAGTAAATCAAATTCCCTCCCATTGTGGAGGAGGCCCGAGCCCAGCAGTGGGACTTATGTGGGTTGCGATGATGATGATTTGAAATCATCATCATTATCATCTCAACCCATATACGTCCCACTGTTGGGCTCGGGCCTCCTCCATAATGGAAGGGTAATTGACCTACTATACCACGCTGGTCAGACGTGTTGGTATAGGGTTTTATTTCGAGTTTTCCTTCTCTCGCATAGATATTATATGCATTTTATATCCCTTAGTCGTCTCATACGATCACCCACGGGTAAGATAGGGGGTGGTGAATTGATCAAATCTCGAAAAATAAATTAAATATTGCAAAATTACATTATTTACGTAAAATTTTTGTAGTTATCATCATCTCATCATCATCTCAGCTCATATACGTTCTACTGTTAAGCTCGAACTTCATTCATTATAGGAGAGAAATTGACTACTATATCGCGATGTTCAGACACGTTGGCAGGAATTTATGACGAATTTTCCTTCTCTTGCATAAATAATATCTACATATCGTATTCTTTAGTCGTCTCTTACGACACTCGCTGGTAAGAGGGCGTGGTGAATTGTATTCTTACTCCGTCATCACACGGATAGTAATTTCTAGTATTAGTACGAAGTATTTGCAAAGTTCTTCTAATTACATCATTTTTGTTTTAGTTTTGAATATTCTAAAACTATTTTTGCGGATTTCATCGCGTTTTAATTATTTACTTTTTTAACACGCTTTTATTAGTTTCACCTGTATGTACGTATTTGTGTATCTATATATGTAACGGAATTTTTGAACGTTATTTTGCCCCACTTTGAACGAATAGATTTTATTTAAACTTTGCACACGGCCCATAACAATGCAATAATTCAATTAAAATAGGCGAATATCCTGATTAGATTCGCCAGGTTTTAGAAATCGTTTACTTTGCATAAGAGCAAGAGAGATAGGGCAAGTGTGCGAACTGCGTATGCGCGAAACTCTAAACTTTTATGATTCGAGCTGTCAGCTTGTATGCGTGTTTTTAGTTTTTTCACGCTTTAATTTTCTATTATTTGGCCTGTTATTACCGTTAACGCTTATATATATTCCTACGTCGGGTGAATGAAATATGAAAAGTTGAAAAACACTACCGATGACACGGTTCGAAAAATTTGAAGTAGAACTTAAATCCACATCTAATAGAAATGGATTGCTGTGGGCTCTTATTGTCAGTGATAGTCAAAAACACTTAATCTGGCTGAAAATAGTAATGTCATGTGTTCATATCTTAGTGTATATACTCTATAACTTAGTTTGTAGAGAGTCTATGACCATAGACCCTAGTAGATTTGGATGAAAAGCACACCAGTTTAAAGTTTTATGAACAGAAAGAATTTTCGCCAAGATTTATTATGAGCCTTTTTAATGGCAACTTTCCTTTGGTATTTCTTTATTTCGTATAAAAAATATAGATGTATAATAGCTACTAACTACTAGGATAATGATACTAAAATAGATTTATAAAAATATAGAACTGTATAGCTAAGAATACAATGAAATTGTAGTCAGAATATACAACAAAATTATACGAGGAAAACAATTTCTAAACACTCAGTTGGAAATCTTAACCGGAAAAAAACGATAATAGTAACCGCATAGTGAACAGCTTTAAAAATAATAAAATCCATGCAGAAACTGCTTGGACCTGTGCCCGTATTTGTGAAAAAAAAAAGTATTTACATGCACATTTAAAAATAGAACGTGCAAAGGATTTTAAAGATATTTCTGTTTGAAATGTTTTAAAGAGAACGCTTTTAAAAAATGTATATCTATTTTTAATTGAAAGAATACAATTTACCACCCCTTCTCTTGCCCTTGGATGTCGTAAAAGACGAGTAAGGGATATAATATGTATATTATATATGCAAGAGAAGGAAAACTCGAAACAAAACCCTATACCTATATGTCTGATCAGCGTGATGGTAGGTCAATTTCCCTCCCATAGTGGAGAAAGTCCAAGCCCCATAGTAGGACGTGTATGGGCTGACTGATGATGATTTTTAATATCGACCTAAATTTGGTCAATATCCTCCGTATAATATTAAGAATGCGTCTCCTCTCTTTAATTTTATAGCGTTACTAGCAGTGCTCTGCGGTTTTACCCGCATAGTTCCCCTTCTCGTGGGAATAACGGGATAATTTATAGCCTATTCTGATATATAAGCTATATTATTGTAAAATTTCATCAAAATCCATTTAGTAGTTTTTGCTTGAAAGAGTAACAAATATCCTCATATACTCACAAACTCTCGCGTTTATAATATTAGTAGGATGATAAGAGATGTATCACTAAGACAAACTAAATTAGAAAGTGCCATTCCATGTTGGCAAAATGCCTTGGCACAGGCCGAAGCTTAAATTTCAACTCATTATGTGGCCTGCCATAAAAATTCGCAGGATTTTGAATCCCTAGGTTTACTCGTAAAATGTAGCATCTGGATATTTGATGCATCTAACCATACAACTTCAGATGAAACGTCTGGACACTTTCAAAGAGAAAAGATAATGCTAATAGCGGGTGTATATTTATCTATTTATTTGGATAACCAATAATTGTTACAGTTTAGTAATAATTGTAATAAAAATATTATTAAGAGGTAATTCTTGAAAGTATCAACATCTTGCATAATAAAAATGGTAGTTACATTATTTTAATCTATATGTATATATATATAGGAGTGGAGGGTTTTGCGAGCGATATATTGACACATCACCATATCTCTGGAACCATAAAGTGTACAGACTTGAAATTTAGCAGAAATATTCCTTTCGTCAAGTAGAGGTCAGCTAAGAACGGATTTTGCAAAATTCCATCTGCAAGGGGTGTTGCGGGGGCATTAAAAATAATATACATATAAAGAAACAGGGTGAGCCGAAGCTACTGAAGATAGAAAAATGAAATTTGGACCTTAATTTCATTTCATTACGTAGGCACCCGCTAAGAAAAGATTTTTTTGTAATTCCACCCCTAAGGGGGTGAAACGCAACAGTAAAGTCTGTTTGGAAAGAAAAAAAAATCTTTAGCTACTGTCTTCAAATTAATCACAAATACTCTTTAATAAAAATAAATAAACACGTATTTCAGCATTTGTCCATTTTCATCCTCTGAGGGTGTAAAATAGGTAGAAAGATGTCAGTTTACTGACTTATCACAGAGCCGAAACTACTGAAGTCAGAAACATGATATTTTGACATTACTTTCTTTGCGTGACGTAGAAACCCACTAAGGAAGGGTTTTTTTTTAAATTAAACCCCATTTTTGGGGGGTGGGTTGCACTCGGTGGACTCTTCGCACCACTCCGTCCGGGGCGACAGAGCGGCGTAAGCACGCACACCCGCGACCCACCCGAACACCACGTCGCCTTCGTCGTTGGACCGACCACCGGAGCAGGGTTACTTGTCGTCAGTGATCGAAATTCAACCCTTTTTTTTTTTTGTGGGTGAGCTGCGGTCGGCACGCCTCCGCACTACTCCGTCCGGGGCGACAGAGGGGCTTAAGCACGCAACTCCCGCAACCCACCCGAAAACCACGTCGCCTTCGTCGTTGGGCCGACCACCGGAGCAGAGTTAACTTGTCGTCAGTGGTCGGCCCGACGGAATACCCCCTACTTGGGGTACCCTCCCATCGATCGACGTCTCCCCCTCGGGGAGGACATAGGTCTTTTCTCACGCGGTCGGCCTCTCGGCGGGTGACGGACTAATCCCCGGTCACGTCACCCGCGGCCTCGGCTAGGGCGGCATGAGGCGAAATTCAAATTCGAAATTCAACCCCTAGGGGGTAAACCGCAGTAACAAAGTTTGTATAAGTAAGAAAAAAAATCTACATCGATTTTCTTCAAATTCTCCAAAAATACTCTTTAATAAAAATAAATAAACACGTGTTTCAGCGTTTTTTAATTTTCACCCTCTAATATTATAAAGAGGAAACGTTCCTAACGAATAAACTTAAAAACTTCTGAACGGATTTCGATAATTGTTTCACCATTAGAATGTTACAGTATCCCTGAGTAACATAGGCTATATTTATCCCAGTATATTCACGGGAACGGGAACTACGCGAGTAAGGCTACTGAAACCGAAGCGAAGCGATGGCGGGTCGCTAGTATTAAATATATTTAAACTTAAATTAAAAGGCTAGCTGAGGCCGCGGGTGACATGACCGGGGATTAGTCCATCACTCGCCGAGAGGCCGACCGCGTGAGGAAAGACCGACGTCCTCCCCAAGGGGGTGACGTCGGTCGATGGGAGGGTACCCCAATTAGGGGGTATTCCGTCGGGCCGACCACTGATGACAAGTTAACTCTGCTCCGGTGGTCGGCCCAACGACGAAGGCGACGTGGTTTTCGGGAGTTGCGTGCTTAAGCCCCTCTGTCGCCCCGAAAGGAGTGGTGCGGAGGCGTGCCGGCTGCAGCCCACCCACAAAAAAAAAAACTTAAAAAAATAGAACATATATTTTGTATTAAGGGAACGCAGTATTTCAGATTCATCAAAACTTATGCATATTTTTTTAAACACCCTGCACTAAGGAGCTAACATGTAATTCATTATTTTATCTCAGCCTACATACGTCCTACCTATTGAGCTCGAGATAAATCTAACTCCAATAGTTTAATAGTGGTAGGACCACACTGTTGACAGTTGTCTACAGCCGCGGGCCGGTCCGTCCGAGGTAGCATCACACTCTTGCAGAAAATCGACGTCTGAGTAGTAGCAATTTGTTACTGCGCTTTGTTCGGCGAGAGAGCCGGAAGCCCAATTTTCCGAGGATGTTTGCGTGTGGTGGGTTTTTGTTGATGCCTTTAGTATCACCAAACCTCATTGCACGCATTCACACTGCCTTCAATTCCTTCGCGGTAGGCAGCGGCCTCGCTGTGCCCCTGGTATTGCAAAGGCCCATGAGCGGCAACAACATTTACCATCGTCTGTCAACGTTTGCAATAAAAAGAATTCAACCATATTATTAATACAAAACGATTTTTATATTCAAATTCATATAAACTTCCTCTTATATAAAATATCTTCTATATCTTCAAAGGTGATAGGGATGTAGGGAATCAGTTCGTTGAATCGTATCAACGGCAATTTATCTCAATACTGACAAAGGTACCAGTAATCAATCTTAGCATCCTGAAAAGCGTCTTTCTTAGTGAATAATTTGAATGGGGAACATTTAAGTATTGGCATAAGAGTTATTTACGAGTGTGGCTTCGTTGATTGTATTTTTTTTTACTGAGAACGGGTTTTTGAATGTTCTAAATCAATTTCTGGCGGGAACGTAAAAGTGTCATGATGGTCTTTATATTTTTATTATATTTAATATCTTAGCGTTTTTAACGTGTTATATTAAATAATTTTGGTTTTGTGTAATGTGATGCGGAAGAAGTGCTGTGGTGTAGTTAATATGATATAAGACCACTAGTGTACCTACTTATCTTTAACGGTACACCCACAATAAACGATACAATGACACTAGGAAAATAATTTTCATATTGCGAGTCTAGAAATATGCAATTAATATATAAATTACGTATTGAAATTATCGTGAGACTGATCCATATTATAATATCTAAAACGGCCCCGGCGTGCACTGCCTCGCAGACGCCGCTGCGCGCTCGCTCTGATGATGAGCATCGGACATGCTCGAAACCCGGGTCGACGTAATCGATCTCAGCACGTGAGTGTTTGTGCCGTTTTAGATATTATAATAAATTACGTACCTTAGTAAGGTAGAGACCTTACTTCTAAAAAGTCATTCGACCATCGTTTACAATTTTGTTGCACCGAGAATGATAGTATTCGTCAACAAGTTTTATTATTTGAGTTTTATATCTGATTTGTTGATGTTCCATGTTTAAATGTATATAACCTTAGTCGTAGTTTCATTATGTTCAGTCTAAATATTGTATGATTTTCTTTTTTTTTAGCGTTTTTGTTATTGTTAATTTGTGTAACTCGCTTTTTAAGCTATTGCATAGCTTTTATCGCGGGCATTGAGCGCGGTGACAGAATCAAGAAATTCCGTAACGAAAATAAAACCTAACACCCGCCTACCATGTAGCTCGGCCGAGCGTTCGGTGTGACGGTCGTCGACATTCTGCGTTTGTTCGTCTCGGTGCGCACACGTGCCACCGCTTTGCGTAGCTACGTCAAAAAGGGTTTTTGCGCATTTTCTAACGGTCCCCAACGATCTTCAGCGGACGATAGTGGTAATCCAAACCGCCTTTATTGTTATAAATATAGTACATTTGTTTTTTTATCGGTCACCACGCTCAAAAAGTGTAACTTGAATTAATATCAAAGAAAACTTGAATTCATATCAAAGAAAACTTGAATTCATATCAAAGAAAAAAAAATACTGCATTAATAAAAAATAAATAAATAATTATAATTGCATAAGTTACACTTTTTGAGCGTAACTTTACCGTGGCAGTCCCCGAGTGCCACACGTTTTTTTTTTCGTGACATCAACATAACGAGCCCGCGGAATATCAGTGCTGGTTTTATTAATCTGCAGCATACTGGGTCGGGGTCATTTTGTGACGAGCAATAATTTATAGTTATAAAAAGTATATATATTTTTATGTAAAGTTTGCTTGTAACAATAAATCAATTCATTCATTCATTAATTCAATTACACCTAGAATCGGAACAAAAATTTGTACATCCCATACGTGGGAATCGTGCCCATGACTCACGCCATCTGCATAGTTATACCGCACATTTTTAAATGTATTTTTTCTCTCTCAGCAATCCTATTGCCACTAACCGGGCACAGTTCCAAACCCCGAGCTTACAAGCGCTAGCTAACTTTAGTATGGTATGAAATATAACAGTGCAATCTATTGGAACAGAATAGTGAGAAAAATTATAACATATTTGACAAACCTTATGATAACGATTAGGATATTGATTCAATTATGCAGCCGTATATTAACGAGTTAAAAATATGTCACCGCTCCTTGTCTATAGAGTGTTGTAAAAATTTATTAAAAATAATGAAAACTAAAAATATAAATCTATGCTAATTCATCCTGGTAACATTTTTTTCTTAATTAAAATACAACAACACTAGGAAAATAATCCTTTTATTGTGGGGGACTTTACAAATATATAACTAAGGGTCGCAAATTACATCCAGACTCAGAACAGAAATATGTTGATCGCACAAAATGTTGTCCTTTTTTTGGGGTTGGCTACGGTCAGCGGCCACTGGAGTCATGTTCCTTGTCTTCAGTGGTAGATCCGACGGAATACTCTGAGAGGGTACCATCTCCTCTCGACGTCGCACAGTCTGCAGCCTCTCTACCGGCGACGGACTAAAATCTACGGTAATCACACGCGGCTGAATGTTGTCCTGCATGAGATTTGAACCTATGACACTGACTTTGTCAGTATCTTTAACCACTACGCCATCTGCATAGTTAAAATTGTGTAATAGGTATTTTTTTTTTCATTTAGAATAATTTCATGTCCGACCAATGGACTTGGAACAAAAAGAAGAATAAGGAACTAATTCTGCTACCAACGTAACTCCTTCAGGCCGGAATCCGCAATGGTCTCCATATATGACACGTGGTTTGAGCTTTAGAAATTCCGATAAAATACGTTTAATCATCTTGTTGCAATAATAATTTTAATTAGCTGGAAAGATTCCACTTCCTTCTTATACAATCATCACAGTTCATATACGTCCCACTACTGGGCTCGAGCCTCCACAATATTTGGAGGGAAATTGACCTACTTTTTTTTGGGTGTGGGTTGCGGTCGACGCACTTCTCGCACCACTCCATCCGGGGCGACAGAGGGACGTCAGCACGCACACCCGCAACCCACCCGCGATGCACGTCGTCTTCGTCGTTGGGCCGACCACCGGAGCAAGGTGACTTGACGTCAGTGGTCGGACCGACGGAACGCCCTATTTAGGGTACCCTCCCAGGGAAATTGACCAACTAGACCACGCTGATCAGGTGCTTTGGTGTAGGGTTTTATTTCAAGTTTCCTTTTACTGGATAATTGTTATATACGCAAGATATTTCTTAGTCGCCTTTTCCGACACCCACAGGCAAGAGGGAGTGGTGAATTGAATTCTTACTCCGTCACAGACAATATAGAATACAGAAAATATAAAAAAAACCAAAGTGGCTGTCAGCCAATAAATAATTTTAGTCAACAATGTACTGTCATTTTAAATTTAGTCATTGTACGCCTAAATAACAACTTCTGCTTAATATTTCATAATTTATAATTAATACGACACCGCCATAATGATTAAATACCAAGGAAATTCTCACCGACAAAATTTTCTGTAACAACTTTCCATTAAATTTCTTTGTCTTCAAAACATTAGACAAGGGAATTAACGAGGAAGCTTATCTAAGACAAACTTAATAACAACAAAGTACTTTTGGGTGAAAAAAAAATTTAATTTTTGTTAATATTTCTTCAGAGTATTATAATAATTACATATTTAAGGGATACCTTTTTTAAATAACATTTTTACAATAAAGAACTTAGGGAGCGTTTCTAACACGTTTGTAGGAAATAAGCAAGACTAATGATCGTATTTGAAAAACATAATCCATTCATCCACATTTCCCTGACGTGACGGGATAAGAATACAATTCACCACCCCCTATCCTGCTCGTGGGTGTCGTAAAAGACGACTAAGGGATTGTAGTATGCATAGAACATCTATACAAGAGAAGAAAAACTCGAAATAGAACCGTATACCATCACAAATATCAACTAGATAATGCTTTATAATAAAACTTTCAATGTGTTAAATACCCTTTTTGCTATTATTAGTGTCATTTTTTCTACAAACGAAGAATGACGCAAAGCATAAATTTTTCCAAAGATTTTTATCTTGTTTCAGTCATCGGAACTGTAGCAAAAAGGGTAAGCTGTCTGCTCCGCCACTGATATCAAAGAATTGGTAGCGGTGATAGGCCCGATGACAATCGTGAGGGAACATGGTGGATTATGGGGTCGCAGGCTACCCTTTCAACACCCTGGATGGAATGAATTCCATAATCTGATAAAGAATGGTGATGGTGATATCATATCACCGTCGTGGGTAGGTCTATATCCAATACTGAACATCCATAAGATGGATGAACGGATTATTATTCAAATTCGATTACTATTCTTGCTTCTTCATCACAGTTCTTATACCTCCCGCTAATAGGGTCGAGCCTCCTCCATAATGAGAGGGAAATGAAACCTGCTATACCATGCTGGTCAGGCGGGTTAGTATAGAGTATTATTTCGAGTTTACCCTTTCTTTCATAGGTGTTATAATATGCATAATATATATCCCTTAATCGACTTTTACGACATCCACGGGCAAGATGAGAGTGATGAATTGTATATGTCGGCGTTGCGCCAGGAATTTGGACGATGATAGTAAAATACCGAGTATGTAATCACTGTATTTATTACAAGTTATTGCCGGAGAAGTGAGTGAAGTAAAACTGTCCTCTATTCTAATCAATGTAAATTCAATGTTTTTATAACCTCCGCTTTACAATGAAACGGTCTAGTCTTAGTAACTACAATTACTTTTTATAACAAACCAATAAAACAATATTGTTAACTATCTGAATATAGCTAAATAATAATGATAAATATTCTAATGCATTTAACATAATTCCAAATAGTCAATTTTACACAATTTACATTAATGTAATTAAAGGAAATATTGTTCTCATATATTGTTCAACAGACGGCGCTCTAACTAGAAATAAATTACAATCTTTATTGTGTAAAAACAACTAAATATGGTTACAAATAATTACATTAATTCTAATCGATTTTAATTTGATCAATTATATAAATATTTAAACAATTAAATCAAAGATTTCTAGAAATACATTCAAAAAGTGTCTTAAATATCATAGCATGGTAAATAGCAGTGTTGTTACTACAAATAATTATTTAAATATTTAATTGATAACACATACATCAACAATTTACAAATATTGCCGATAGAGGGCGATATGCGCCCATACGGCCATACTGACTCCAGCGCGTCCCTTGCGCTGTTAAGGCGTCACCCACCAAGGGATCTAGCCAACCACAAGGCATCACCCACCACGGGATTTAGCCAACAAGACCAGGTTTAAGGATACGCATGATGGCCAGCCAGCGCTTTAGGAAGGATGTTTTGGATAGAAAAAGCATTTGCAAGGCATCACCCACCAAGGGATTTAGCCAACCACAAGGCATCACCCACCAAGGGATCTAGCCAACCACAAGGCATCACCCATCCTGGGATCTAGCCAACACAAGACCAGGTTTAAGGATACGCATAGTGGCCAGTCAGCGCTTTAGGAAGGATGTTTCGGATAGGAAAAATAAAAAGCATGTTTCCAAATTAGTATTCACCCGCCCATACGGAATTACTTTGATAAAAAAAAACAGTTTTTGCAACAGGCGCTTGTCATAAAAAGTCATGGCTAGCGATACTTACACCACATTCGCGGAGATAATTATGCTTCAATATATATCGGTCATTAGGCAATACATCCTAAAGTGCCATGGGACCCTCGAAGAGAGTGCGTCGATCATGACGATGCACGAAAACAAAATTTCCAAAAAATACATTTATTTTGGCTTTACCTTTGTCAAATCAATTAACTCTATCGCTCGTCCATCCTTTTCTTACAGACGCTTAATCTTTTGTCCATTCGTCGTCCTCTACCTGCAACATCTCGATAAAACAGCGGTTAATATTTTTGCTGAACAATACTCCCAGTAATAAATATTGCATAGTTTATAGCCAACTGGAAATCGTGAATAGCATTGTGGCACGGTTGTCAAGCTCAACTACGGACATTAATATCTTTGATAATTTTCACAACTAGTCTCACTTAACCATTTGCTCTACTAGTTCCCTTAGCCACAAGGTATATTCAATACCGTATTTATTCATTATTATAAGAAGAGACGAGTTCCAAATATAGTTACAACTTCACAAAAGACCTCATAGCCGATTGTGACGTCTTTAGTGTAAACTACTATAAAGACAAATGCGTATTCTGGCTGATGATGTCCGCCATGAATGTAGCCTGTAATGTCAGCGAACATAGTATGAAAATTATATTGCAATTTTATAGATTGGAAGTCTATTGTTTTACGCCCGATTTCAGCTTTACGAATATTAGCCAACACAATTCTTCACAAATTTTTGAACATATTCGGGTACCAATATTGTTCGCCGATTTTAGCCAGTACGTTTTCGCAACAAAAGTTGTGTGTGTAGTCTCGCAATAGTCCTTATATTGCGGTGGAGGTAATAAACACATTAATGGAAACAAATTAGATCCAAATTCAGAACAAAAATTTATGGATCGCACAGAGCTGTCCTGCGCGGGATTCGAACCCGCGACACTGGTACGATATCTTAACCACTACGTCATCTGTGCAGTGCAGTGTGATCGTAACACGAGTTTCTAACGGTAATTACGTGAAACGATACTATTTAAACATTATAGCTCAGCAATATCTTGTTAAATGACATAAAGTATAGACTACTGCCAGAGTCTATCTCCTTAATTGAAGGATCACTCTTCTGCCCTACATGAAGCCAAGTATGGTCAAGAGTGGATGAATTTACGACGAGATAAACAATTACTACGTTTTAGAGCATATGGTTTACTTAACACAGATTAAGACTATAATCTGTATTAATTAAGCAGTCACCCTTTCGATATTCTACTTTAAACTAAAAATTTTAAAGAAATGCTACCAGTTATGCACTCCTGGAGTGTGCTCTTTCTGCCTTGCCTTGAAACCTTAAGTGAATTTCAGTTACAACATAATCAGTTACCACTTTAAATAATTGACCATCTAAGAAGTGACGGCAATGCTTAATAGCTTTATACGAAGTCTAGCGTCTTCAGCTCACGAGCGGTATTTATTTCAACGCACATGGTTCACATACTGAACTACGCGAGGACTTTTGAGCATTTAGTGATATTTAAAGTGATGGCAGCTTATCTCATTTTCATAGCGTTATAGAGGTGATAATCTATAGGGTCTGCGTTGAACTATTTAATCAGCCATTTAGTTTTATTGTTAATGCACTGGCCTTTATTTGCGATACACAGTTGTAGAGTATGAAACTAGATTTAAAGCTTGAGACCATCATGTAACTTAAAACAATATTGAGTCGTTTAGATTGAAGTTAAAATCAAAGTTATAGATAGCATGGAGGGTTCATTTATCAGCAGTTACAGTTTTCTATATATACCCTCTTTAAGACTTACGGTAATACCAGACAGCACTAATAATATCATAACCAATTCTACCTCGACACGTCATGGAAACTAACTTTGGTTATAATACAAGCAACATCAACGATCTGGCGTTTGCCCGGAATCGAACCAGTAAACTTATTTCGGTTCGGAGAACAATCAACACCAATATGGAATAAGCTATTGAAAATTTTACCTTGTGATAATGCGATCTCTAGAAGTAAAAAATAATAGTCCGATTGTTAGTTAACCATAAATTTTATCGATTTAAATCGATATTATCAAAATTATATATTTATCGAAATAATTATTTTCACTATGGTATTTTCTATAACAAAAACGGTACTAAAAACTTCGTCGTATTAAAGGGGTTATGAAAGTTATAAATCAAGGACTCTGCAAGCGTGATAAGTAGACGCTTCTATTTGCATCACAAAAAGGTCCTAGGTTATTACAGTTAACACAATTACTAGACAGTGTAAGCGACGCGAATTATCCAAAATAAGAACTATTTAATAAATGTAAATATGTAGTAGGCATTCTATTGTTACTATGCAAGTGCGCGCTGGGTAACTGGCGCGCGGGGTAATTGGTCGCGCGGGTAGAGGTTCTCGCTCGCTGCAGCGCTCACGTCACCGGGACTTGAGCGCCTTTTACGTCACGAAAGGTGCCAAATACGGGCATTATCATTGTCCCGTGCTGTTTACTATTATTGTTAGTCAATATCTATACCAATAAATAGAAATGGAGTGTCTGTAATGTCAAAATGGCTTTTTTCACGCTGACGCGGTCACCTGCACAACTCCTATGCCCAAAATATAGTTTAAAAAATTTTTTGTCTGTCTGCCTGTCTGTCCGTCTGTCTGTTTGTTCCGGGTAATCTTCAAAACGGCTGGACCGATTTCAAAAATTCTTTCACCAATGGAAAGCTATAATATCAGGGCGTAAATAAGGCTATATTTTACGCCCGGTATTCCCACGGGAACGGGAACTACGCGAGTAAAACGACTAAAACAGAGGCGAAGCGAGGGTGGGTTGCTAGTTATCTAAATAAACCAGTTTCTCTCAACACATCAGTACTTTTTGGCGTCAATAGTCATTACATAACTCTTCACCGCCTGCACACCGGTGAAACCCCCGGCGTCGCCTTCATACAGTTACAATTTCTGTTAGATGGTAGTTTTCGTCTAAAGAAAAGTTAACAAAACAAACACGAGCCTAGACAAAATCTAGGCGTGTTTCGCAATAGCTCAGATCTTATTAATTCAAGATACCAAAATATTTATATTTATACAAAATACCTGTTATTAAGGCGTCGATCACCTCGGAGTCCATAGCTTCACGTCTCAAACGTTTGAACAGAGAACGGCCCGTTGTAGCGTAGTCTGCGTAACTGTCCGCTTGTTCAGAGATGCCGCTGCGCCACCTCTGGACGTAGCCAGCATACCGGAACTCCTTGCCGAAGGTTCTAACGACGTCATCTTCCACTTGTTGCCATGTAATTGATTGAAGCGCCCATGTGTCTGGCGTACCGTCGAGTTCAAGAATAGCTTCCATTCTTGCTTCTTGCGGCTTATATGTTGAAGCTTGATAGTCTCGTTAACATTTGCGCACCAATCCCCCGATGTCGATGATTATCGATGCGATCTCTCGTCGGGGTTGAACGGCGGTAGATAAAAATTTTGGTGCCGCCGTTACATTGTAGCCTCCGTAGAAAATGCGGCTCTTGCAGCTGTTGTTGCAGCAGTATTTTGTAATGGAGGTCAGGAGATCCATCACTTGCTCCATAGTGAAGGTCATCCGTAGATCTTGAAGAGTTTTGGGGGCTGTGATCCCACCGCTGCTGTCGGCGTTGCGCCAGGAATTTGGACGATGATAGTAAAATACCGAGTATGTAATCACTGTATTTATTACAAGTTATTGCCGGAGAAGTGAGTGAAGTAAAACTGTCCTCTATTCTAATCTTACAATGTTTTTATAACCTCCGCTTTACAATGAAACGGTCTAGTCTTAGTAACTACAATTACTTTTTATAACAAACCAATAAAACAATATTGTTAACTATCTGAATATAGCTAAATAATAATGATAAATATTCTAATGCATTTAACATAATTCCAAATAGTCAATTTTACACAATTTACATTAATGTAATTAAAGGAAATATTGTTCTCATATATTGTTCAACAGACGGCGCTCTAACTAGAAATAAATTACAATCTTTATTATGTAAAAACAACTAAATATGGTTACAAATAATTACATTAATTCTAATCGATTTTAATTTGATCAATTATATAAATATTTAAACAATTAAATCAAAGATTTCTAGAAATACATTCAAAAAGTGTCTTAAATATCATAGCATGGTAAATAGCAGTGTTGTTACTACAAATAATTATTTAAATATTAGTTGCAAATATTTCAAACATGTTTATAACTATAATTGATAACACATACATCAACAATTTACAAATATTGCCGATAGAGGGCGATATGCGCCCATATATACTTACTCCGTCACCACACGGAAAAAAAGATGTATAACTTCAAAAAAGTCATGAATAAGAAATAATAAACACAATACCTAAGTATTTTTGTTAAGAGCGTCCGATATAAAATGGCGGCTTTACCCTAAACAGATTAAGTCACATTGTCAGCTACAGACATGTTATTTAAATACGTCGTTTGTTCTCGTCGTCCGCATCGTCCTATCATTACGTGTCAAAGGCAGAATTAATGACAGACGTTTTTAGATCGCTTTAAATTATATAGAGTCTGTAAACGTAGAATAATCTAATTAGATTGTTAAAATTCACATTACTTATAATAAATAGTTACTGAGTGAGGAATATAAAGTTACATGAAGTATTGTTGGAGATGAATAGAGAACATTCTTACTAATATTATAAATGCGAAAGTAAGTTTGTTTGTTGGTTACGCTTTCACGCTTAAACCACCGAATTGTTTTCATAAATTATTTCACTAATGGAAAGCTATCAGGGAGTAACATAGGCTATATTTTATCCCGGTATGGAACGGGAACTACGCGGCTAAGGCGACTGAAACTGAAGCGAAGCGAGGGCGGGTTGCTAGTTACTCAATAAATAAAAACTATAGTTACGGATTTTATTGCGTTTGTATTTTAGTTTAAAAATTAATTCTGTAGCGGGTAAATATAAATCTATATAATAACGATAACTTGTTGAACGTAAGTACTCCTTCAGAGTGGAAGCGGGCGCGGGTGCTAGCGTGGGCGCGTGTAATTCAAATGTATGCAGACGCCAATTGCGTTCACAGTGCTCCCACGAGCCGCGCGTCTTCATGAAGCTAGCGCGGGTAACGCGGATGTTTCTAATGGCTCAATCCGCCCGTATCGTTCACAGTGATATAGCGCCTATAAGACTGACTACGCTTGTGGTGCTAAACATTTTGATTCACCTGCCGAAGCGTCGTCAATCGTCATGGATATCAATACGGAAGAATTTACTCGTATATCTGCAGTACAACATCGCTCTGCTATTTGGCAAAGCAAACATCTGCAACATTTAAATAGGGCAGCCATAAATAAATTACTACTACTGATAAATACGTCCGTAAATCAGCGTATAATACATAAAATTCTCTAAACTCTTCTCTTCCTTTATTTAACTCGTGTGTTAACCTTCATATATTGCAATTTCTATTTCAAGTATGAATTTTCCATTAATAAAAGCAAATCTTCACCCAGGTCTTCTAAATACGTAGCAAAGTTTGAGAACAACCAAACACATGTGCAATGACACTCGTAGCTCGTTCTGCACTGTGAATACGCAGACTCCATGACCCTAGCGCTCGCGCCCGCCCCCGCACCCGCTAGTGCAGTCTGATTGAGCACTAAGACATCTTTTGCCGCCTGCGACCATCAAAGCTATAAAGAGTTCGAAAATCTGTAAAAATAGTTTAATTTATAATGTACTAATACTTGTGTATACATCAGAAACCTTTAGGGAATATTAATGATTAAAATTGAAGGAAAAGAGCAAATTAGAAACAAAATCTATGCTGTTCAGAATCATTTCACTCATAAATTATACACCAAAGTAACAGCCAAAGTTTTTTGAAGTTCTAGTACCAAATACTTAATTTAATAGTTCTAAGCATTAGAATCAGCGATTGTTTCTTTAGTAAAAAAGATCGCTATTTGCATAAAAAATTTAAATGATTCTATTTTTAAGGAGCGTATGGTGATGAAGTAGGAATACAATGCATCACTCTCTTTCTTGCCCGTGAGTGTCATAAAAGACGATTAAGGGATATAATGTGCATATAACATCTATGCAAGAGAAAGAAAATTCGAAATAAAACTATACCAACACGTCTGATCAGTGAGGTATAGTAAGTCAATTTTCCTCCTGTTGTGGAGAAGGCTCAAGCCCAATAGTGGGATGTATATGAACTGTGATGTTGAATTTTAGGAAGACGTTTGTGCCAGGTTTTTTATAATATAATGCCTCATTTTGAAAATATACAGCATTTATGTTTATAAGGCGATTCACACATTAGCGACGCGCCCAGGCGCGGAGGCGCGGGGCAGCAGATCCCGCACGCGGCGACGGAAAAGCAGATCTGCCTCTTCGAGCAGATTTTACTGCGCCTCCGCGCCTGACGGCTTTGTACGCGACCCGCACCAAACTAAAAGTTACTTTCCATTTGGTCTTCGTGGTTAGTTACGTTACAATGGGCAGTACTGAACTCATTCAAGACGCTGCAATTGTTTTACCAATATGGTGTTTGTATAAGCAAATGAGTAGACCTAATAGAAGATATAGGATACATAATAGGCGCGATACTGGAGAGTCCAGTATGTTTCCTGCCGTAATCCGCCCCGCGCCTCCGCGCCTGGTAGCAGAATCGGCTAGCGGGACGTGCTCCCGTGCCGTGGCGCGTTTTCGGTGTGTTGGACCTGGCGTGTTTTCTATACTAATCGATATACTTACATACAATATTAAAATCTGCCACTCCGCGCCAGGCGACGGAGCGCGGAGCATGGTGTGAAACTTCTTAGAGTTTTAACAGATATGACAGATATATATTAAAGTAATTGCAGAGCATAGTGCTGTTTATTGAGAGATAATTTTCTGTAATAACATTGACTTGTTAGAAATGAGATATCTTATACCTCCTGTTACCATAAACGCTGCACTACGCATTTAAAACATCAGGACATTAAAAAAATCAAATAATGAACGCTATAAAATCCGTGGAAAATAGTTTTATTGAAGTTTAAGGCTCATTTTCATCTGTGGCGACCACAGAGGGTCATGGCGGTCAGGGCCATCCGCGGATACCGCACGGTGGCGACGGAGGCAGCGTGCCTATTGGCCGGGACTCCCCCGTGGGACCTGGAGGCGGAGATGCTCGCCGAACTATATCGGCGGGTGACGGGGGTGCGAGCGGAGGGCGGTGTGGTCTCGTTGAGGGATCTCACCGCCTGGCGCGTCGACGCCCGCCGAGACGTCATCGCCCGTTGGGCAGTCCGGCTGGAGAGGCCTCGGTTCGGGGTGCGAACCGTGGAGGCCTTCCGGCCGGTGCTGATGCAGTGGTTGGAGAGGCGGCACGGGGTGCTCTCCTTCCGACTGGTGCAGGTTTTGACGGGGCATGGGTGCTTCGCCAAATACCTGCACAAGGTCGTTAGGAGGGAGAGTACACCGTCCTGCCACCACTGCGATTGCGACGAGGACACGGCGCGCCATACGCTCGAGGCCTGCGGGGCTTGGGCAGTGCAGCGCTGTGAACTCGTCGCAATCATCGGTACGGACCTGACGCTGCCGGCTATCGCTAGGGCGATGGTCGACAGCGTCGGGAATTGGGACGCGGTCGCAGCCTTCTGCGAGACAGTGATCTCGCGGAAGGAGGCGGCGGATCGCCTGCGCGAGGAGCGCAGCCTCGATGAGGAGATCCGCCGCCGGCGACTGGGGCGGCGCAGGCGCAACTATCTGCGCCTCATGCCGCCCTAGCCGAGGCCGCGGGTGACGTGACCGGGGATTAGTCCGTCACCCGCCGAGAGGCCGACTGCGTGAGGAAAGACCGACGTCCTCCCCGAGGGGGGGACGTCGGTCGATGGGAGGGTACCCCAACAGGGGGTATTCCGTCGGGCCGACCACTGACGACAAGTTAACGCTGCTCCAGTGGTCGGCCCAACGACGAAGGCGACGTGGTTTTCGGGTGGGTCGCGGGAGTTGCGTGCTCAAGCCCCTCTGTCGCCCCGGACGGAGTGGTGCGGAGGCGCGCCGACCGCGGCCCACCCACAAAAAAAAAAAAAAAAAAAAGGCTCATTTTCATTGGTCGTTAATTCGATCGTTATACAGCAGGCGGGGATTCCCCGAATACGGGATATCAACTAATGAAAGTAGGCTATCTATATCTTAGTCGATATACGGCATGCGGATATTCCCCGTATGCGGTTCTACAACCAATGAAATTCATCGGTCGGTGATTTATCGGTCGGTGTGGCGCGGGGACTCAGTTTACGAATGTTATCAGGTGAGAACTGACGTTGCGCGGGAGTATAATGGCTGATCGTTTAACCGATTTACAAATACTGAAACTAGTAGAAACATATCATTCAAAACAAATGCGCTGTAAAGAATATCCCACAATCGACAAGCGGGCCCTATCGACTAATGAAACGGCTATCGCATGCTGACCCTATGGCATGCTTGAACAGAAATCTCCCGTACCCCGCATGCGGGCCCTATCGACTAATGAAAACGGTTATCGCGTGCTGGCCCTAAGGCATGCGTGAACAGAAATCTCCCGTACCCAGCATGCGGGCTCTAACGACCAATGAAAATGAGCCTTTAAACTTCTATAGGCAGATTTGGATGGGGTGTAAATTCATGTAAGTCTTCATCGGCCAATGCGGCTAGCCTTGGCGTCCACTCCGTCTGTTAGAAGCTTTGAAGACAGCAACAAATGCAGTATTAACGGACACAAGCTACAAGCAGATTCGGGACATATATTAGGGTTTTATTTCCAGTTTCCCATCTCTTGCATAGATGTTATCTGCATATTGTAATCTCTTAGTGGTCTTTTACGACACCCACGGGTAAGACAGGGAGTGGTGAATTGTATTTTTACTTTACACTGAAAGTTAATATAAAATAAATTATTTAAATTCGAATAGATATTAACGAATATTAATTACAATTAGAATTGATTTGTATATTTACCTATCTCACAATTGATTCCTCAATTAATAATATCGAACATAATATCTAATATCATGTTCCATTAACGATAAAAGGGGCAAAGGAAGATAATTAACCAATAACTAATCATATTATTCTCTTACATATTATCTTATATCCACATTACATAATGGGGTGAGGGGTGTGTTCTCGAATTTATCTTCGATTACTCAACGTAAGATATGTTATTGCGATAATAATATATACAGCTTTATTTGTGTATGATTAATATAAGGGGAGTGATGGCTGTTCTAGTGGTTAACTCGTGATCAGGTGCCGTTTGCGAGATATGGTCCAGCCATAATCTTCTCATTATATTTGTGATTATTATTATATTTGTGAATTGTATTATATAATATTTCGAATGGCATCACACTGGAACTATTAATAAGCATGTTGTAAGATGTAATTATATTTAAGTGAAATTGGAAAATAAATAAAAAATAGACAAATCCGCTGATTTTCTTGCCGGATCTTCTCAGTGCGGTCGCGTTCCGATCCAGCGATAATTTTAAGAAATGTAAAAGAAAAATGATAATATGTAATTGGCCCCCGCGGGGTTTATACATAATAAATGATTTGAATTTGATTATTCATCAGTTTATATCAATATTACTACAAAAGTAAAAAGTTGTTTGTTTGGAAACGCAAATTTTTAGATGTTATCTATTGGTTAACAAAATTCTTATTGTAACAAAATAGAGAAGTTTAATTAATTTGGATTTAGAACATCGTGAATCTATAGTTTAAAATAAATTAAAAATATGTATTTAGCTTTCTGTGGGGTGACGCAGTAAGAATACAATTCACCACTCCCTCTTGCCCGTGGATATCGTAAAAGACGACTAAAGAATATAAATACACAGTTTCCCTTCTCTTGTACATATTATTTGTGCAAGAGCAGGAAAACTCGAAATGAACCCCTATACCAATATGTCTGACCAGTATGGTAGGTGAAATTCCCTCCCATTGTAGAGGAGGCCCAAGCCTAACAGTGGAACGTATGTGGGCTGTGATAATGATAATATTTTTAGGTTACATTGCGGTGCCACGGTGGGCAAGCAATCGGTACCAGTAGTCAACCCAATGGTGATGGGGAAGCAATACAGTAGGTTATGGAGCCGCGCATGGCTAATCCGTTGCTATGGAGAGATTAGGTGAGGTGTGACTAGACCAAACTACAAAAAAAATCCTACTATAAAAAGGCCTATCACAAAAAAAAGGTTTGTTTCGCGGTATGCAACAAAAGATATACAAACTTTACCGATTATTACTTTTAAATTTTACTGCTGTGCAAAAAGAATTATTTTATGGGATACTAGCTGACCCGGCGAACTTCGTACTGCCATCTTTTTTTTTTCGTAAATATATTTTCTAAATTTCCGAAGATATAGTCTCTGATAGAAGAACCATTACGGTCTTTTCAGGAAAGATTCAATCGTCTTGGTCGCGGCATTGTTAATGATAATTCAAAGAGAATACAAATTACTGATTATTGATTTCTGACAAAATTATAATTATAAAATTCTCTACCACACCTAATCATAGACAAAATCACGTTTAGCTGTCATTTGCGTTTTGTTATTACATATCAAATGAGTTTTTGTTGTACCACGTTTCATAATGACTTGTATTCTCTTTGACGTCTTATGTCACGTCCCACGGGGACGCGATCTAACGGGTTGAAAAGCTACCTCCCGACCAATTTTCAGCCAAATCGGTACAGCCGTTCTGGAGTTATAAATAGTGTAACTAACACGACTTTCTTTTATATATATATAGACTAGCAGACCCGGCCACGCGTTGCTATGGCTAATGTTTTTGTTATATTACATTTTATTAAACTATTTAAGTGGAACTGTAGGAGAACATCTGTCATGGAGGTCGTCATATTTTTTTTACAAATGGCATCTATGCAAAAAAGCAAGTTAAAATCGTATATGATACATTTGTAGGTTTGACATAGCAGCGCCATCTATTAATTAATTACTCAATCCAGTCAACAGATATCGCCATTTGTTAAAATCGTTTGGAGTTAACAGATAACTGTGAATGTCAAATAATAGACAAATATTTTTTTTTAATATATATGTAGATAATACAAATAATTTGCAATAAAATAATATTGCGACTTAATTTATTTAAGATGTAAGCTATCCTATCTTTCAAGTTGGATCAATCTGCACACGGTGTGCAAATTTTATTAAAATCGGTTAAGTAGTTTAGGTGTCCATCGCGGACAAACAATGTGACACGTAATTTATATATATTAAGAGGATATAGGTACGTGCTTACCCTTGTCTGGGTAAAAATACAATTCAACATCCTCGCTTGGATATCATAAAAAAGGTGTTAGGAATATAATATACAGACAACATCACAGAAAGGGACATGCAATAATATTGTTATAAAAATAATAAGTGATTGAATTTCTTCCCCCAATTTGGATACAAATATATCGCCACTCCAAAAAGAATAATCATTTTCTTTATGAATAAAATACATTGCTTTTCAGTAATTATTCACATTATATTTATGATAACTATTATATTATGACAATTTATGAATTTAAACCTAACAAATATAAATTAATACCACCGGATCAAAACGTGGCCGCACTAAGAAAGATTCGACAAGAAAACTCAGAGGGCATGACACTACATTATTATTGATTTTTAAAAGGTTTACTTTATCGTACGAAATAATTTTGATTTGTGGAATAACCTTAATTCATATTGTGGATCAAATTTAAATAATAAGTGCTCACAATGTCTTCCAGTCCCTTGGTGGTCCTTTTGGTTTTATTTTTAATTATGTTTATAACAGGATGGCAATACCCAGCCATGTTCTCTATTGAAATTATTGAAGCGAAAACTTCTTTAGCGACATGGTGCACTTTTTTGGGATGGGTAAAAAATGTTAAACTCGCGTCAGAACACGTGACATGATCGAAAATTCGTAAGACCGCGCAAGGCGCTTCACTATGGGACCGATCGGTATATCTCATCTCAAAAATCGATAACGTTGTTGTTTTGTGATGTTTCCCCTTGAATTTTTTTTTATGTATTAATGAATATATAGGCAATAAAATAAATTAAACATAATTATTTTAAAAGTTATATAATTTTCATAAAAAAATGACAAAGATAACGATATACGAAATTACATACAAAAAATTATACAGTTATAATAAAATGACAATAAAAGTAACACTTTTACTTAAAATAAGTCCTTAATTATTATTATTATTATCAAAAAAACATGCTAAAAAATGACACCATAAAAAAAATTGCGATCCTATTCATAACCTTCTATTTCCAATAATTCTTTAGCTTCGTCAAACAATTCTTCGGATATTACAAAACTGGGTTTATTTAAACTAGATATATAAGGATCAGATGTATATAACAAAATATGCAGAACGTCCTCGTTTGTTGCTGATCTGGAACACTTCCTCGCGTGATGTAACCTATATTTTTTGTAATCTTTATTCCTGGCTTCCTGAGCATCTTCGGATAATTGTCCTATAGGCAGAATTGCATAATGCTCTATTATTTTAGCACCATGTATAAGTACTTTATGGACCGAAGATGGCATGTAATACCAGTTATATTTGCTTACGTATAATTGCGCGGTTATCAATATATACTGACCAAATTTTTCTGCGTTTATAGGGAATCCCGATGACATGGTTTGAAGAATTACATAAAATCTCTTAATTAATTCTCCATCAATTCCAGTTATCCCTGCAGAGCATTCGTAATTTTGGAAAAATCGCCTTGCTGTATTTCCGTCATTGCTATTACCGGAACCTTGACGTGGTTTATCAATGTGCAAACCAAGCACTTCTCGGAAACGTTTTTGGACATATTTTTTCTTGTCTTCTTTAAGTTGCTTGTTTTCTGGAGTTGTTGCTGACCACTTCTCAAAACCCAAATTATAAGAAATATGGAGGATCGTCTCCATAAATCTTATCCATGCATGTAGTGTCGACAATCCGTATTTAAATACATTTTCAACTCTTGATGTAACTTTTAAAAGATCGTTCATTTGTCTGGGAGTTGCTCCACAAACAGTGCAGGTAGCACTGGATGATGTGTTCGTTAACACTTGAGCAACTTTCCCATCAATCATTGTCATAAACAGTTCATGTTTAACCTCGATGACTTTGTCGTCTATAGACACAAGAGTTGAAATCAATTGATTCATTTTGGCTTCAATTTCACTGACAACCGCTGTAGTTTTTTCGGGTGTTTCTTTTGCAAATTCCAATGAAATTGGTCTGCAATATCTAACAGATGAGCAAGTAGGATTCTGCCATATAACTGTAGACGTTTCTTCGTCTACTAGTCGCAGTAGTACAAGGGACACTATAAACAAATTAGCATCCGATATTTGTTCGTTTTCTTCCGGTAGAATTTGTTTATACTCACTTTGCCCGGAAGATCCATCACACCCCCATTTAGTGAACAGCTTGAGACGATTGTAGTTTGTCGAAGCTGACTTTATCTTTATAATACGGCAGACTGTATGGTCTAAGAGATCTTGCAGATTAATTTTTGCGCTTATATTTGTCACCGTTATGCTAGATGCAGGCGGATAGCAAGCCTTTTTTGCTTTACTTAGTATTTGATACGAAGGTAAAACAGAACTTAAATTTTTATCAACGAGCCTTTTTCTTAGGTACCCATATTGGGCTTTCGTTAGATCCGTTTCAATACACATGCTCAATGCCTCTTCTTTTGTAAAAGAAAGTGTGCACTATCTGGACTGATTATGGTTTGTAGAATTGCTTTCTTCTCGTCTTTTTCCTTGTTTCTGATAATAGACACAATTGACGCTTCGTCATTTTCACCCATAGATCGTAAACCTTGCACATAAGCGTTACGGACATGTCCCATTCCATACTCCTGGAGCAGTTCCATATTTTTTCGTTTTTTTGTGTTTTCCGAACACTCGTCGTATGGTTTTGTTGGTCTACCACGATCACCAAAAGTATTCAAGCCAGATATTTCAGAGGTTGAGGTACTGCAAGAATTCAATGGTACTTTAAATTCACCGTTTAACCAATTTGAGTATAGACTCTCGAACCTGTCTGGCTTTCTTTGAGCTTTCGTCCATTTCTGGTTGCAACTTGATGTTAAATTTTTTTGAATACTTTCTATTACAGTGATAACGTCAGTTTCCGACAGTTGAAAGTTGTTCAACAAATATTGTCTAAGGTCTGAAGTACTCTTCCCTCTTATTATTTGATCACAAAGATCGCGTCGAACACAAACGAATTCACTCATGTTTTTTTTCTGTTAATTGTTATCGAAAAGAAGTATCTGAATACTTTGATGAATAGTATGCTGAAAACACGCGTATATAAAGGACCAATATTTTGGTGCCTTGTGCAAAAACCGCAGGGTAATTGATTGTGATAGTTGTCATCGAAATAGTGTAATCAGTAGATACTGGTTGTAATAAATTACCGCAACAGATAAATAGAACTTCCGCAACAATATAGTTTATCATACTTGTGGTTTATTACCGCTATCGAAAGTACCAAGTGAATATTCTTGTAGTCTATTTATTTGTTAATGTATGCTTCTATCATAAAAATGAAAAAAAAAAAAGACAAGTTAGACATCAAATATAATATATCACAGTAAAAAAGAAGAACCGAACATAAGTTTCGAGATTTTTTTTGCCCCCGATTGACATATTGCCTTGAAATCACCATTCGCGCAAAAAACGCGCAATTTTTTTTTTGATCCTCATATTACTGAATAGGTAAGGTCTCAAATAGAGTGATTAACTTGACACCGGCAGCTTTCGGCAACATAGAAAAGTCCAATTGAAATAAACAAAATCGAAATTTTCTTTACTTTATTAAAAAAAATAAAAAAAAATATATATCATTATTTTTTTTTACAAAACGGAACATGGATACAAAGTGTACATTCTGATCTATCTAATGATGTATTACACTAATATGTTTCCATGGAAAACATCCGAATAATTTTGTGTTGAACTTCCTTAACGGTAATTTAATTGGCATGAAAATATTTATGCTCAATGTTTGAGGTTCACTTTATAAACATGAAACTAAATTATTTAATTTTTTTTGGAATTAATTCGAAAGTTGCATCCTTTGAGGGTATAAAACTATAAAAGGATCTATGGATTTACGACTTTTGTCAAAACCATTTATGAGATGGCAAATACTGTTTGGGCCCATAGTGCGCTTGCGCGAATTGCGATATTCCGTCGGGCCGACCACTGACGTCAAGTCACCCTGCTCCGGTGGTGGGACCAACGACGAAGGCGACGTGCCGCGCGGGTGGTTTGCGGGTGTGCGTGCTTACGCCCCTCTGTCGCCCCGGACGGAGTGGTGCAAGGAGTGCGCCGACCGCAACCCGACCCAAAAAAAAAATATATCAAAAATTAAATACAAACGTGATAAAATCCGTAAAGTAGTTTTATTTACTTTCGCATTTATAATATTGGTAAAGATAATACTCGCGTAAACATCAAAATTCAATACAATCTCTTGTAGAAAAGCGTCTCTAAGAACGTGAAATAATATTATGTTTTACTAATCCGTTACCTTGTTGAGATGATTACCAAGTAATATATTGTTCTTAGTAAATATATTCTATTAGTAATAATATATCATGCAAGGATTATATGAAGCAATTGAATCCAAGATTAATTTATATGTTATGTCAAACAGGATTTAAAGGAAGCCGTGTAGCGTTGAGGTTCGATACGGAAGCGTATTGTTATTTTATTAATGTGATGTTTGATAAACATATTGAAATCTAGTGAATCAGACGCATGGATGACAATTTCCGTGTAGTGACGGAGTAAGAATAGATTTACCCACCCCTTCTCTTGCCAGACACTTCAATTTTAAATAAAACTACGGATTTTATTTCGTTGTGCATTTGATTTTTGATTGCTCGACGTCTCGAGCACTTTGCAGCGCTCATGGTCATAGGCGGACTAAGATGTCTCACGTCCATCTAAAATGTTAAAATTACACTTAGATTTTAATTATTTGTATAGATTTATAATTAAGTTTAACTATTAAGCTTTTGTTAGACAAGCTATATTTCTTTCAGCGTTCTTTAATACTTTATCTACATTTAAGTGGAACGTCAATAAAACAGTCCTCTTTCTTTAGATGCTAACCTTCTATTTCGAATTTAATTAAAGTCTCTTACATGACTTTTTTACACTGGGTGACTGGACCGGGGAGTTAGTCCGTCACCCGCCGAGAGGCCGACTGCGCGACAACGACCGACGTCCCCGAACAGCGGGGAGACGTCCGTTGAGGAGAGGGTACTTCTCGGGGGTATTCCGTCGGGCCGATCACTGACAACAAGTCAGCCTGCACTGGTGGTCGGCCCAATGACGAAGACGACGTGTCATGGGTGGGTTACGGGGCCCGCGCCGCTCCTCTGTCGCCCCGGACGGGGCCGGGCGGGGTGTGCGCTGGCAGTAGCGCACCCAAAAAAAGACTTTTACATTCTGCACTAAGAAAGTAATCATTACGGGACAGTTTACAAATATACACACAGAAATTACACTCACCTCTAGTACAAATCTGCGTCACGCAAACTATTGTTCTACATGGGAATCGAACCTACGACCTGGCAAATAACTAATGTATATAACATAGATAACTAATGTATCTAGACTACAAAAAGATTCTACGCTTTGACTTCATTTAAAATTCAGCAGAAACAGCAACTACATACACCATTTACTAAAATTACTAGGTTAATATTCAAAAATATATTATTTGCAATCAATTCTTTGTATAACAAACATCTGCTCTGAGTCGGAATGTAATTTAAGTTCATTAATTATAGGTATACTTCTTTTTTATGTGTGTATAGCTATTAGCCGCAGATGGCTTTCACAGCTTTCCCGGACTATGGGTGAGCGCTGAGGGCTCTCAACTCGGTAGAAAAAGACCGCCCACGGGTGGGCTCGCACCACCAACCTTTCGGTTAACAGCCGAACGCGCTAGCCGATTGCGCCACGGAGGCTTAAACTTTTTGTGAGTGCCAACGTAGTGGGAAAGCAATTCACCTCCTCCTACGAGACCCTTGGGTGTCGTAAAAGACGAGTAAAGAATATAATATATATATATATATACATATAAGAAATATGAAAGAGAAGAACTGCTTAAAATAAAACCCTTTAGCAACCCATCTAACCAACTTGGTAAAGTAGGTCCATTTCTCTATTGTGGAGGAGGCTTTTTTTTATGGTTGGGCTATGGTAAACGCGCACGTGGTCCATTCCGTCCGGGACGATGAAAGGACGGCGCGCGAGCCCATAACCCACCCGTACCCACGTCGCCTTCGTCGTTGGGCCGACCACCGGAGCAGGGTGATTTGTCGTCAGTGGTCGGGCCGACGGTATTCCGTCGGGCCGACCTTTCAGGTACTCTCACTTCTCGATGTCCCCGTCCCGGGACGTCGGACGCCGTCACGCGGTCAGCACCTCTCTGCGGGTGACAGACTAAATTCCCCGGTCCGGTCACCCGCGGCCTCAGCTAGGGCGGCATCAGGCGCAGATCGCGCCTGCGCCGCCCGAGTCGCCGGCGGCGGAATGTGTGACTGAAGAGGAGCTCCTCTCTCGCACGATCCGCCGCCTCTTTCCGTGAGATGACGGCCTCACAGAAGGCGGCGACCGCGTCCTAGTTCCTGACGCTGTCGAGCATCTCCCTGGCGATGGTCGGCAGCGTCAGGTCGGCACCGATGATCGCGACGAGTTCACGGTGCTCCCCCGCCCACGCAGCACACACCTCGAGCGTGTGCTGCGCCGTGTCCTCGTCGCAATCGCAGTGGTGGCAGGGCGGTGTGCTCTCCCTCCTGACGATCTTGTGCAGGTACTTGGCGAAGCAACCATGCTCTGTCAGCACCTGCACCAGTCGGAAGGAAAGCACCCCGTGCATCCGCTCCAACCACTCCATCAGCACCGGCCGGAAGGCCTCGACGGTCCTGACACCGTAACTAGGCCTCTCCAGCCTGACTGCCCAACGGGCAATGACGTCTCGGTGGGAATAGAGGAGGCTTAGAGATGATAATAAAAATATATCATTCTGCATATATTTCGAATTTTCATTGTTTTCGGTGACGTTATCTGTTTGGTATTTTTTCCATCTTCTACGATCATTTAAAGCATGGTGGGTTTAATTCTCCATCGCATCATTAGCAAATTAACCCATTAAGAGCCAATGTAATCACCATTATTTTCAGAGTTATTAGCTGCCAATTTTTGCCGTAAAACCTTCCCACACATAAATATAAGCCGCCAATTCTACACGAGTTAAATATAAAAATATATATACAACTTTTTCAATTCCCTTAATCGTTCAATGCGTGAATACAGCAGCATCGATACGATGTTAGGGCTTGTACACATTATAGTTTTTGTTAGATATTTTGGCAGTGCCGGGTTGGACAACTAAGTTATGGAATTGGTACCAGTAGTCATCTCAATAGCGATGAGGATATTGTAAGTTAGATTACGAGGCCGCATGCTGCCTAGGGATGCAAATATCGAAACTAAAAACATCGATGTTTCGATACATCAATGTTTCAGAACAAACATCGATATACAAAAAACATCGGTCTTAAAACATCGATGTATCGAAACATCGATATTTTTTTTAACAATCATGCAAATAACTTTAATTTTAAAATTAAAGCTATATTTATTATCTGTAACAATATTATTATTGAATAGGTGAGTCTTTAAAACAAGGTAGATGTAGAGTTGAGGTAATAAAGTTATATTTAACATATACTTCTCTATTTATTAAAGCTATTACAAGCTTAACTGCAGCATGTTACCTATTCAGAAACAGAGTTTAAAAATAACAGTTTTTACGGAAAGGTACACACGTAAGTCATTTACTCTGGTAAACAAACTGTCATGCAAGTTTTGCTTAAATGACCATACATTTTAAACAGATGTCAGGCAAAAAATCGATGTTAAAACATCGTGGAAAATAACATCGATACATCGATTTTTCGCAATAATGAACAACGATGGTAAACATCGGCGTTTCAGAAACATCGATATATCGTTTGCATCCCTAATACTGTCCTGCCATCACCCTCTACGAATCGGACGGATTTTTCGAAAGGACGGCGTCCGGGACCATAACCCACCCATATCCACGTCGCCTCCGTCATTGGGCTGACAACCAGTGCCGAGTTCCTTGTCCACGGTGGTCGATCCAAGGGAAAACTCTTTCAGGTATCCTCACCTCTCAATATCCCTGTCCCAGGACATCTGTCACCGTCGCGCGGTCAGCCTCTCTGCAGGTGATGGACTAAAGTCGCCGGTCCGGTCACTCACGGCCTCGGCTAGGGCCTAGCTGTGCAAAGATCTATATGCGGCAGTATCACTCAATATCAGGCGTGCTGCTTGCTCGTTTGCAACCGTAGGCAGTAAAAAAAATATCATGATCATATTAAAATAATTAAAAATAATAGACAAGCCCGCTGAGTTTCTTGCCGGACCTTCTCAGTAGCGGTCGCGCGGTAATAGTTTTTTTTTGGATAATATAATTTTATTTTGGCAAATTGACAATATGTAAGTGCTCTCTCGGGGTCTATGCATAATAAAGATGCATATGCATTTTAAGTTGTTGTAAAATTATAAATCACTATGATACATATATATATATATATAAATTCTGAGCGTTCGCATGTGCATGTGTGTATATATAATACCAACCTTGTTTTATGCGTCTTGGGAATCCTTAATACACCCAGCAGTGTCGTTGGCAAGTGGCTTTCCTGTCACCTGACGCACGGATTGCTGTATAGGTTATGCATGGTCCTGTTTTAAGGCGCATAGGCTTCTGGAAATATTACATGCTGTCTGCGCTAGTCAACTTGTATCATTTTCCATGTTTTTATTTTGCTTACACTTGGCGTTTAGTAAACAAATCATTGCGTCATCCTTTGACAAACGAAGCTAGCATAGCGTTTATGTACACTTAGAACGGAGTGACAAAGATAATCCACGCTTACATTAACCTCACTTTCGTTACACAGAGTATATTATTAAATTATTTATCTATATACACTCATGTTCGTCTATTCTTTTACCTATCTTTTAATATTGCTAATTATGTACTATTCCTTTTGTACAAGCATTGATGGAATTCAGTTGCAATGTGAAATTATGTACCTATTTCTCTGTTGATATGCTTTATTGCATTATAATTTGTGTTTGACTTTGATATGATGGCTATTTTGGCTATTGTGACTTAGTGTTGCCCTATAAAATAGCGATAAAAGAGTATAATTGTATTTGTAGACTTAGTCGTCTTTTGTAGTGTGACTGTACTGTCATTAATTATGTATGTTTAAGTGAGACTTTTTCTTTTTTTTACATATGTATATTTTTAATTTTTATGTTATGCCAATTTTTTTTTCCTTTTTTGTTATTCTCTTTTAAATAGACCACTGCTTGGTGGCTTTGGAGTCTGACGTCGGAAGAATAAAAGGGACACTGCTGAAAATCAGCGTTGTGGTGTTACATTAACATCACAACAATTGCTGAGCAGTTATCCTTTTTTATGCCGCAGCTGAGACGTTCATTCTATCACAATTATTATGTCTCTTTATTTAGTTTATTGATTTTTTGTGTGTTTCATTTTGTAAGGTTTTTTTTATGTGTTACTAACGTCTCTACTCTGTGGCACAAAATAAATACTTTTCTTTCTTTCTTTCTTTCTATGTGGTGTTAACCTATAATTAATTGTTATACTCGTTTTTGTTAATCTAAGCTTTCAATTGTATAAGTATAAACAATTGTTGGTTAACCAAATAAATAAATAAATAAACGATTTGAATTTGAATTACACATTCTAAATGACACATGATAGTATCACATATACTAGAAGAATTCCATATCTAGGTTAATTAATGACATTGTGATTGTAAAATGTATTAATTACCAATTTTACATATTTCAAAATATAGTAGGAAGGGCTGCTGAATGAATGAATAAATTTAAATAAATTCCTTAGTTAAAACACGATAAAAGCAATAATATTGTGATATACAAAACGTTCACCTCTGATTGAGTGAATGCTTTACAGCGGTAAAACATTCGTGGAAATATTTTCAATATTATAAAGTCAATTGTGAGAAATTGCTGTTTAATAAATGAATTCTACGTTAAATTACTCTACGAAATTAGTGAGAAATTGACAATTGAATGATTGACTGAATAAAATTAAAATCTAAATAAATTACGAAAAAAAATCAATTTACAAAAGCTATTATTACCTCATTTTTGTTTCTATTTAAGTTTGTATTAGATGGTGGTGATTAGACCTTTAAAAATATATATTTTTGAATATCGCATGTTCTATCTATTTATTTATTTTTTATTTGGGGTGGGCTACTGTCAGCACCCCCGCCGCTCGGCTCCGTCCGGGGCGGGGAGGAGCGGCACGCGGCCCCGTAACCCACCTGATAGTCACCTGACAGTTTTTACGGAAAGGTACATACGTAAGTCATTTACTCTGGTAAACAGACTGTCACGCAAGTTTTGGTTAAATGACCATACATTTTAAACAGATGTCGGGCAAAAAATCGATGTTAAAACATCGTGGCAAATAACATCGATACATCGATTTTTCGCAATAATGAACAACGATGGTAAACATCGATATATCGTTTGCATCCCTAATACTGTCCTGCCATCAACCCTCTACGAATCGGACGGATTTTTCGAAAGGACGGCGTCCGGGCCCATAACCCACCCATACCCACGTCGCCTTCGTCGTTGGGCTGACCACCAGCCCAGAGTTCCTTGTCTTCAGTGGTCGGCCCGATGGAATACCCTGAGCGGATACCCTCTCCCATCGACGTCCCCTTCTCTGGACGTCGGTTGCCGTCGCCTCCCCGCGAGTGATGAACAAAACTCCGCAGTCAGATCACCCGCAACCTCAGTTAGTGCGGAATCAGGCGCATGTTCTATCTATTTTTAATAAGTTTTATCTAGCAACGTGAATTGATAAATTATGCTATATTTTTAGCTTTGTGTTACCGCATTCTACTATTAGTGTACATTTAAATAAAGTTTTATTTTTGTATTCAAATTGTGTGTCTTTTCTGTAAATGTTTAGATCTACATTGTGCGTTAATATAGTATATTTAGAAATATACTGTGAAGTATGTACGTATTGTATGTACCTATATTTAGTTAAAATATTACCCACTATCGCATAATTTGCTATAGAAATTCATATTACTTACATTTTATTCATAATATGCATAATTTTAGGTTTTCTATACCAATAAATAAAATTGGAGTGTCTGTTTGTAATGCCAATATAATAGGCTTTTTATAGATATGCCTAAAAATCACTTTATATTTTTTTTATCTGTCTGTCTGTCTGTTTGTTCCGGGTAATTTTCAAAACGGCTGGACCGATTTAAAAAATTATTTCACTAATGGAAAGCTATAATATCAGGGAGTAAACTAGGCTATATTTTATTTTGGTATTCCCACGGGAACGGGCACTGCGGGGATAAGGCGCCAGAAACTGAAGCGAGGGCGGGTTGCTAGTGTTGTACTAAGTTGGTGTAATCAAATCAAATCGAAGCAAATCATAATTATTAATCATCATTTGCCTGCCCTTATCCCACGCTAAGTGGGGTCGGCACAACATGTACTTACATTCCATAACCTCCTATCGGCCGTCATATCTGTACTCACCCTTTTCATACGCATGTCTTCATTCACACAGTCTATCCATCTCTTTTTGGGTCGCCCACGCTTCTTTCGTCCATCCACATTCATATCGATAACCCGCCTTATCACATGGCTTTCATCCCTCCTCATCACATGTCCATACCAAGACAACCTCGCGCTCCTAATCTTCTCTATCACTGGTGCTACTTTCAGGCTTCCCCTAATATACTCATTTCTTATCTTATCTAACCTTGTGACCCCACACATCCATCTTAGCATACGCATCTCTGTGGCATGTAATCTTCTCTCATCCGTCTTTTTCAATGCCCAACATTCAGATCCATACATAGCAACAGGTCTGATGACACTCTTGTATATTTTCCCCTTAAGTTTAAGGGGCATCCGTGCATCGCAAATTGTTCCCGAGACCTGTCGCCACTTCATCCATCCTGCATTCATTCTACGATTTACCTCCCGGTCGATGTTGCCGTCGTCTTGGAGAAGGGAGCCTAAGTACTTAAAGTCGGAGCAAACCGGTAGGGGTATCCCATCTAGGCCAATGTGAAAGAATTGGGAAGAGTCACCAAAGCTGCAGAACAGATGTTCAGTCTTGGTGCGGCTGATCCTAAGGCCTACTCTCTCCAACCTCTCTCGCCATTTCTCCAGTCTACTCTGTACTCCAGCTGCCTCCTCTCCAACGAGGACAATGTCATCTGCAAACAGCATACACCACGGTGCTTCCTCCTGTAGGTCTGATGTCAGAGCATCCATCACCAGGAGGAACAAATAAGGGCTTATGGCCGAACCCTGGTGCAAGCCTACAGTGACACTGAACTCATCAGTGACACCGGCTTCGGACCGGACATTCGTACGTGCTTCTGCATACATAGCTTTCATTAATCTCACATACTTCCCCGGCACTCTTCGTTCTTTCAAAGCCCACCACAGAACTTCCCTGGGAACTCGATCGTACGCCTTCTCTAGGTCAATAAATACCATGTGCAGGTTTTTACGTGCACTTTGGTATTTCTCCATGAGTTGGCGTAAAGCAAAAATTGCATCCGTGGTTCCCAGTCCTGGCCTAAAGCCAAACTGGTTCTGGGTTATTTCACTTTCCTCTCTCATTCTTTTCTCTATCACTTTTTCCTAATCTTCATGCTATGTGACATGAGCTTTATTCCTCGGTAGTTGTTACATTCTTGTACGTCACCCTTATTTTTAAAGATAGGCACCAGTGAACTGGTACGCCATTCGTTCGGGATCGACTCTTCATGTAACAACTTATTAAAGAATAAAGTCAGCCACTTCCATCCATCCGCTTGTAAAACCTTCCATACTTCTACAGGTATATTGTCTGGGCCAACCGCTTTACCTCTTTTCATACTCTGGACAGCCATTCTTACTTCGTCTAAGCTTACTTCTTCTACCAAACCCAGATTGGTCGGTAGGTCGACTACCTTTCCACTCCAGACGTTCTCTTCATTCATTAATGTTTGAAAATAACTCTTCCACCGGCCTTTTATTTCTTCATCGCTGGTCAGAACTCTTCCATTATCATCTTTTATACATTTAACGTGCACGATATCTCTAGCATTCTTTTCTCTTGCTTTCGCCAGGCGATACAGTTCCTTTTGTCCCTTGGAGCTCTCAAGACTTCGGTATAATCTGTCTTGGGCCTTAGCTCTAGCGATCGCTACACCTTTCTTACCCTGCTTCTTGCATTCAATATAGGCTAATCTTTTCTGCTCTTTCAATACCGGGTTATCGTCATTTACGCCTTTCCATTCTTTGAATGCATTCTTCTTTTCTTTCAAAACCTTTTGGACACACTCATCCCACCACCACGTATCTTTAGCAATCACTCCTTTACCTTTCGTCTCACCCAGCACATCCTTCGCCACTTTCCTCACACATGAGGCCATCTCGTTCCAGCATTCATTTACCGAGTTATCCTTCATTCTATTTTCCATCTCACTCATTTTATCAACCACTCTCTTCCGGAATTCATGCGCACAATCCTCTTTCTCAATCATAAACCACTTAATTTTTGGTGGGGGCTTAGGTTTAAACCCAGCTATCGGTCCTGTGATTTTAATCTCCAGTAACAATAGGCGATGCTGGGAAGTTAGAGGCTCACCTGGGATTACTTTGCAGTCTACAACTGCGCGTATGTTCGTTCTTCGAAGGAGGAAGTAGTCAATTTGGGTTCGGTGGTTCCCACTTTGATATGTTATCAAATGTTCATCTCGCTTTTGGAAAAAGGTATTAACAATAGCCAAATCGAACGCTGATGCAGCCTGCAGCAGTGTTACACCCTCTGAATTCCTCCTGCCTAAGCCCCAACCCCCATGCACCCTCTCATAATCTCCTTTCATTCTTCCCACATGACCATTAAAATCACCCCCTATGTACACATTCTCACATTGTGGGATATTCATTAATATTGAGTCAAAATCCTCCCAAAACTTACCTTTCACTACATCATCGCATCCAACCTGTGGCGCATACACACTTATAATGTTCAATATTAATTTTTCCCACACCATTTTCACTACTATAATTCTATCATTCACTCTTTTTACATCCGTCACACATTTTTTCAGATCCTTATCCAACACCACACCCACTCCATTTCTCTTACCATCACTTCCAGAATAGAAAAATTTGTAACCCATTCCGATCTCTCTAGCTCTCGTACCCTTCCATCTTGTCTCTTGCACACAGGCTACATTCACTCTTCTTCTTTCTAGGACATCCGCAAGCTCACTTCCTCTTCCAGTCATCGTTCCTATATTCCAGCTTATCATTCTCATTCTTACTTCACGGACTCGCGTCTTACGTCGCACCCGTCCCTGATGCGATAACCCTTGTCCATTTGCCGCAGGCACCGGGTGCTGCGCCTGCGCGTCGCTTACGGGGAACGCCCTAACATTTTCACACATTCCATTTGCTCTTACGTCCATGTTGTCTATAGTTCCGGCTATTTGTTTTATGACCGGCCGCCTGCCTGACATCAACCCTCCTCAGGAATTTTCGTTAATGGGAAAGGGGATGGGAATATGGAGGATGTGGTAGGAACTGGGTTAGGGGACACTACTGCCATGAGATATAGGATAAGAATATGACAGGAGCGGCTGGAGCAGTCCGGGATCGCGTGCCCGTAGCGACACTAACCAGTTAACGGACAGTCAACTGATAGTGACACCCTCTGAACCAATAATTATTAATAATAATCATAATTATTAATAATCATAAATAATTATTATTAATTATTTACCTACCTGCCAAAATCGACCGCTGAACGTATACCTCATGATAATGTCGCTTCATAAGAATATTCTTCGAATAATCCTTTATAGTCTGCATCCCGTTCAACAGTTCCCCGCGACTATTATTACTACTTCAGTCAAAAAAAGTTTCGTGTTAGTATGAATACGGCATTATCTGTAATAAACCATGCGAGGATTGAACGACGGGTGTATTCGTGCATGATGCGTGGTATCGCAGTCATGCGTTCACTGCGTAACGTGCCTGCTTACATCTTGAATGTATCTGCAATTTTTGTATTGTTGAAAAATCCTATAAATTTATTACTATTAAAACGATTTTTATCTCATATACTTATTGTGACAGTGAGCGTTGAAACACGATCGTATGTGTGAGTGTATGACATCGTAGCTATCGAATGGATGGACCGATTTCGATGCGGTTTTTTTTTTTATTTGAAAGGCAGTTTTCTTATGGTGGTTCTTAGGTATGTTTGGTATATATAATATCGGTCCAACATGTGAGAAAATTCGTCTCTCAAAATGCTATTTTCCAAAATGACGTAAAACCGTATGATTACTTGATTAAGTGTTTGCATGCGACAATTAATTGATAACTTCGAGTAGATGCTGCAACCAGAATGGTCTCCAGAGAATCCAACTATTCGAAAACTCACAGCGTACATTTTTTTACTTTTTAAGCTTCCTGTTGGATAGGAATGTAATTGAAATACAACAACACGCTGGTCAGACGGATATAGAATTTTATGTCAAGATTTCTTTCTCTTACATATTGTTAATAGTACTCTTACACTGTCACCACACGAAAAGTTATAGAAATTAAAATAATCTAGCAGTAGAATAACGCTGCTTCATTGATGTCAATGAGTCAATGCCGGCGGTCAGTCCAAATAGGGATATGGTAGTAATATGGCAAGTTTGAAACTTAACGCCCCACTATCCCTTAGTCGTCTTTTACGACATCCACGGGTGAGAAAAGAAGTACTGAATTGTATTTTTACTCAGTCACCAAACGGAACCTTCTATTGTAACTAATATCTATATTCTAACTTATAAGTACTGCAATACGTATATTGCAAGATTTATTGAAAATAGTTTTACAACCAAACGCCTGACTGACGTCAGCCCTACTTTAAATTTGATTTTTGACCAGACAGGCAGCGCCCGATGGAGCTGGCCGCGATTGGTGCCAACCTCTTAGTCACATTTAACAACACTAAAATATAAAAACTAACTTGTAATAAATAAAACTATTGTTACGGAATTTAGCGTGCTTGTATTTGATTGGCCGAAGTTTCGAATACTTTACAGCGTTCATGGTCACGAGCGGACTAAAAAGGCTCACATCCAATAAGTTGTCGTTATTACAGATATTTATATTTACCCGCTACAGAATTATAATTTATTAAATTTTTCACATTTTAATACAAATTATTGCCGGTACAAAAATAAAATGCTTAGAATAATAACGTACAGAAGGTAAGTTCGCGCATAAAAATTGAAGCATTTCAATTGGAGCCTAATGGAGCTTACAACGGCACCGTTCCGCAATGTACAAGTCATTGTACTGCACGTACGTACGCAACTCTTAAAAAATAAATAGGTAATTATGACGGTTTATGCATTTAAATGGTGTCATAACACATTTGAAAAATATAAAAAGGTTTTTAACATTACTTTTAAAAGTATGCCAACGATTAATGTTAATAAAAACAAAATCGATTTCATAATTTGTATAGTGGTGTGCGTGTGTACGTGTGTAATCGTCTGCGCGCCATTAGTATATTTAGATTCACGTTTCGAACGTTCGAAGTATTGACACTATCCTTCTATACGTTATTTTTCTAAGATAAAATGCTTTGATAAAAAAATAATTGTATTGTTTTTAGTCAGTAATTACTGTTAAACATTAAATTTATAGTAATTATTAATTTAAACCTAAAAAATCCAATATACTACCACCGGATCAGAACACGGCTACACTGAGTAATTATTATTGCTTTTTGAAGGCGGCTTTAAGATAAAATAATCTTACTAAAAGTTTTATTTTGCTTTAAAATAATTATTGTTTTAAAAATAGTATTTTAAAGCAAAATAAAACTTTTAGTAATCTTACTAAAGTAAGGTAGTAAAGGATAAAGTAATCTTACTTTATCCTAAGTATTGTTGTCTTTATTATTGTCTTAGATACGTAAGCACCTGCTAATTATAATTTCTGATAATAATACTTCATCATTTTTCATAATATTTTATCATTATTTCAGTAATATAACGTGTACACTGTAATATTTGTACACCGGAAACGGTAGAATATTTGAAACCTTTAAGATAATACTAACTAATATGACAATATTCTGACAAATAAATTATTTTGATTTGATTTGATTCATCACTGCACAGATGGCGTAGTGGTTAATGCTAGTGACCTACAGCGCCAGTGTCGGGGGTTCGAATCCCACGCAGGACAACACTTTGTGCGATCCACAAATTGTTGTTCTGAGTCTGGATGTAATTTGTGTCCGTTAATTATATGTGTATGTATTTCTCGCGGAAACGCAATGAGTTTCAAAAAATAAAAAAAACTGTACGAATGGCGGCGATGTGGTTCGCGACACGTCACGTCTCGTTTCCGTCGGGGGCGAAAAGTGGCCCACAGAGAACCGCTTTGCTACGCTGAATATGTCAAAGATCGTAGCAGGTGGAGGGCAGTGGACTCTGCCTACCCCTATGGGAAAAAGGCGTGAATATATGAATGAATGAATGAATGATTTGATTCATATATGTCCCACTGTTGAGCTCAGGCCTCCTCCACGATAGGAGGGAAATTGATCTTACTATACCATACTGGTCAGACAGTTTGTGGTGAATTGTATTCTTACTCCGTCAATACACGGCAAATTTACGTATACCTCTGCTTAACCCTTCTAGGGTAAAAAGCGTAAAACTATTAAAATAGTTTCGATTCCAAACCAGTACAATATTAACGACAGCTAATAAATAACAGGTTGGGAGGGTTTACTGAAGTAAAATATTACCTATAAGGGTCCTAGAGACATTGTATCCTAAAATATATATGACCTTATGTATCTATCTAACTCAGATACCTGTTGGTGTACATTTATATTAGAAACTAGCGACCCGCCTTCGCTTCGCTTCGGTTTCTGTCGCCTTATTCCCGTAGTTCCCGTTCCCGTGGGAATACTGGCATAAAATATAGCCTATATAACTCAAACATAATGTAGCATTCTAAATGGTGAAAGACCCATCGAAATCCGTCCAGTAATTTTTGAGTTTATTCGTAATAAACATACAAAAATACAATGTTTCCTTAGTGTAGACTAGCAACCCGTCCTCGTTTAGCTTCGGTTTCAGTCATTTTGCCCGCGGATTGCCTGCAATATCTTCTAAAATATTACGATATGTAACTGCAGTCTATGAGGCCTTGTGTTCAATTCCCAAAACCAGGCAAAATTTATAGGAGTTTCTTGACAGGAAAAAATTGCCTACGTTGCTACTTATATAGGTAGTAAAATATTATTAAAATCGGTCCAGATGCTTAGATCACTTGGAACAAACAAGTAGATAGACAGAAGTAGATTTTAAAGAGGTTTTTTTAAAGAGTTTTTTAATTTGTGTAGATTATAAAATGACTGCGTAGTTCCCGATGCTGTTGCACCCTTTGCCATATATGTAACAACTTAGGAAACGTTTAATTCATCTATCATTCTCATCATTTTAGCCTTTCGCCGTCCACTGCTGAACGTAGGCCTCCCTCATGTTACGCCATAAAGTACGGTCCTGTGCTCTGTATCCAACGACGCCCTATAATTTTCACCATGTCGTCGGTCCACCTAGTGGGGGGCGTCGGTTCGTCGAGCAATGTGGCCTGCGCATTGCCACTTCAGCGTGATAATTCTTCGTGCTATGTCGGTTACACCCGTTCTTCTGCGGATATATCATTAATTCCGAATTACACAAATTTAAATAAATAAAATTGTCTGTTAAATAATAAAAATATCTGTAATGTCAAAATGTTGAGCTTTTTCCATGAAAATACGGTTATTTGCACGACACCTATGCCTGAAATACAGTAAAAAAAAATTGTCTGTTTGTTTGAGGTAATCTTCAAATCGGCTGGACCGGTTTCGATAATATTTTACTACCAGGTAGCTATCTATATAAGTAGCAACTTAGGCTATTTTATCCCAGTATTCCCACGGGAACGGGAACTATGCCCGTAGGACGATTGAAACCGAAGCGAAGCGAGGGCGGGTTGCTAGTACTTCAATAAATACAAGTATAAAAAATACACTTACTAGCAGTGTATTTTAGATGTTCAGCTAGGAATATATCAAAACATACTGTTTTAAGAAATTCAAAACACGATTCTTACATGTTTATATTATGAAAGCAGGGAGGTGGGTTAAGCAATAAAATTAAAAATGTATGCTGACTCGCCTAGGAGTATTTTATTACGAAGTACTAAACCTTCACATAGATGTACGTTTAAAACGTGTATCTTTACATTTTTACAACATTTTAAAGATTATTTTATCGTGATGGCAAGTAATAAATGTATTATTTTCTTTAAGTTTTTACTGACTAGTGGCCATTAAATAATTTAAAACTTTTAGACTACTATTTATATATAATTTTCTTGTGTACGTGTGTATGTCATTGAACTCCTCCTAAACGGCTGAACCGATGTTGATGAATTTTTGTGTGTGTATTCAAGAGGATTCGAGAACGGTTTAGATTTACAATCGGACCCGGTAGATGGCGTTATTTTATTTGAACAGAACAACGTCCGTTGGGTCAGCTAGTCTTTATATATATATATTTCTTGTGTACGTGTGTATGTCACTGAACTCCTCCTAAACGGCGGTACTGATATCAACGAATTTTTTTGTGTGTGTTCAAGGGGATTCGAGAATAGTTTGGATTCACAATTGGATCCGGTAGGTGGCGCTGAAATCCTTTTATTTTATTTGAACAGAACAACGTCTGTTGGGTCAGCTAGTTATATGTATTTCCTTTGATCTTTCAACTTACTGGCATTTTCAGTTTCTCTGTCATACGTGCAGGCTTTAGAAGTGACTGTACAGATGGCGTAGTTGTTAAGATACTGACCTACCGTGCCAATTTCAGGGGTTCGAATCCCACGCAGGACAATATTTTGTGTGATCCACAAATTGTTGTTCTGAGTCTAGAAGTAATTTGTGTCCGTTATTTATATGTTTGTAAAGTCCCCCGCAATACAAATTTATTTTCAGTACAAGTGTTGTCTTTAAATAAAAAATACTAGACTAGACTTTGCAATGAACTATTTGCTGAGGTATTTCCTCAGAGTTACAACTTGTCCTTCTTTGATAGACAGCGAATTAATTGTGCCACTAGTATTACTGAACTGCACGCGGCATCGGCATTTCCGTGTGGTGACGGCGTAAGAACATAATTCACCACCCCCTCTCTTGTGGATGAAGTAAAAGACGACTAAGGGATATAATATGTATATAATATGGCAAGAGAAGGAAACCTCGATAGAAAACCCTATTTTATTTTTGGGGGTGGGTTACTGTTGGCGCACTACTCGCTCGACTCCGTCCGGGGCGACAGAGGGGCGTAAGCACGCGCACCCGTAACCCACCCGTGACACGTCGCCTTCATCGTTGGGCCGAACACCGGAGCACTCCTGTCTGTCTGTCACCAGGCTGTATCTCAAGAACCGCGATAGCTGGACAATTGAAATTTTTACAAATTATGTATGTCTGCTATAACAACAAATATTAAAAACAAAATAAAATAAATATTTAAGCGGGACTCACATACAACAAATGCGATTTTTTTGCCCTTTTTTACTAGATATCGATAATGGCAACAGGTAGGAGGCACTTGAAACATTCACAACACACTCAGTTGTATTTTTACTTTAATAATCTATACCATAAATAAAATTGAAGTGTCTGTTTGTAATGTCAAAATAATAGGCTTTTTTCATGCTCACACGGTTATTTGCACTATACACATGCCTAAAATTCACTTTATATTTTTTTTGTCTGTCCGTCTGTTTGTTCCGGGTAATCTTCAAAACGGCTGGACCGATTTCAAAAATTCTTTCACCAATGGAAAGCTATCATATTAGGGCGTAAACTAGGCTATATTTTATTCCGGTATTACCACGGGAACGGGAACTACGCGGGTAAAACGACTATAACCTATAACCGAAGCGAAGCGAGGGCGGGTTGCTATGTAGTATAATATATTTTTGGTTGTTTTTTTACTTTACCCACGGGTAAAATAAAGGGCGAATTGCAATTTTACTCCGTCACCACACCGAAATCTATATCGACATGTTTTTATAAATGCGAGGGTAGTTACTTATTATTCATCATCATTTAAATTTAATGTTAAATTATTTCAATAATCTACCACTGGATCGGAACACAAGCGCTATGAAGATGATTCATCAAAAATCTCGATGTCTTTGTAATTTTTTAACTATTTAATTTTCTATAAAATTTTACAAAACATTGTATGCTAAGTAATTATTTCCAGTGGTATCCCACCTTTAGAATGTTTTTTCAAAGTAACATGTTTTCGAAATGCATGATGTCAAAAATAATATCATTTCGGTTATCATCATTGTCATTATTCAACCTATCGCCGTTCACTACAGGACGTAGGCCTCCCTCATATTTCGACACAAAATACAGTCTTTGCCGCATTCATGGCTGGCTGTAACAGGAACTCAAAACAGCCTGCAGAGTCCTCAATTTCAGCTTGCCTTGTTCATACAGGGGTCGTCAGAGCTATATGTTCCATATGCGTTCTGATCAGACGCTGATTACTCGCAGTGATGTCTTGCATATCCAAGGCATCTTTTACGACACCCACGAACAGGACCAATGACGAATTTTATTCTTACTCCACTTACTTTATTCTTACGCATCTTAGCCCATATACGTCCCACTGTTGGGCACGGGCCTCCTCCACTATGGGAGGGAAATTGACCTACCATGCTGGTCAGACGTGTTGGTATAGGGTTTTGTTTCAAGATTTCCTTCTCTTGCAGAGATGCTGTATTCATATTATAATCCCTTAGTTGTCTTTTACTCATGGGTAAGAGAGTGGTGAATTGTATTCTTACTCCGTCACCACACGGGAAGTTACTCCGTTACCTAGCGAATAATTAATTAGAATTTTCACGGAAAAATACCTATTATGACATATTTTAACATTCGCTATTAATAAGATCATAAAATATCCGATGTTCAATTCAATATTCTCTTGGTACATCTTGTCTTTCATTGTAGTGGTGATGTATTGAGAGCCTTTTGTGATTCCCTGTTGTGAAAAGGTCACAGATTCCATTATGAGAGTACGGGTTACCTAATAATGTACCGTAATTCCGGTTACATTCCCCTGTGAATTGATTGAATTGAAATGTAAAGTATTTTATTAGGTTTGGTGTGAATTTTAGGGCTTATTAAGTGCGGAATTGTTAAAAGGTTTTTTTTTCTACTGTTATTTTTATAAATAATGCTTTAACAACAGGAAGTATATAATTATTTGAAACGAAGTTTCTATACATACTTTTGGAGATCGGTTAAGTTTTTCGGACTAAATATGAGTAACGTTATCGATACAAGAAAAAGGGTTACATGAGTTATAGAGGTATATAATTATTTTCTCACGTCTTTTGTTTTGATTACATTAGTGCATATAATTACTTCAGCGCTTAGTTTTCCTTATTTTTACTGTGCGCATGGTGACAAAGTATGAATACAATTCACCACCCCGTTTCTTGCTCATGGGTGTTATAAAGATGATTAAGGGATATGATATCAATATATTTATGTAAGTGAAGGAAATTCAAAGACTTGACTCCCTGCAAAGACGGGTTGTTCGAATCGTCGGGGATCCCAATCTTACGGACAGATTGGGAGTCGCTGGAGCAGCGGAGAGACTGTGGGTCACTCCGTGTACTCTACCGACTCTTTCACGGGGAGTGCTCCGAGAAACTGTTTGACTTGGTACCACCGTCACCATTCTACCAACGTACCACTCGACATCGTAGCAGGTTTCATCCATTTCACCTGGAAACGTTATGGTCTTCAACTGTGCGTTTCCAGCGTTCATTTCTCCCACGTACGTGCAGGCTCTGGAATGAACTACCTGCTGCTGTGTTTCCCGAGCGTTATGACATGTCCTTCTTTAAACGAGGTTTAAGAAGAGTATTTCCTTCACGGTAGGCAACGGCCTGGCTGTGCCCCTGGTATTACAAAGGTCCATGTGCAGCAGCGTCACTTACCATCAGGTGTGCTGCTTGCTCGTTTGCCACCATTGGCAATAAAAAAAAAATCAATATAAAACTGTACCAACCAGTCGATTCAGCGTGGTATAGTAGGACAATTTCCTTTCAATTTTCAATTTGTGGAGGGGGTTCGAGCCCAAAAATGGGATGTTTATGAGCTGTGATGAATTATTAGTTTGTATGCTTTATTGTCTAAAGATCTGCTTCTTTCGGGCGTCTAAAGAGGGCGCTGTTGTTTTTTATTTTTAATAGACTTTATAGTTTTACGGTGGAATAAGGTTATAAATTTTGTATACAAATTACATGCCTATGGAGCTCGTGATAATCGTTTAAGGGTAACATCAGGAGAGAGAGTAGTAGCTGCTCGTATACGTATAATATTTTACTGTAATCGCCAAACCGCCTGTACTCTCATTCATTTGTAGGGGAAGCCGACGTCCAAAGTCCGCAAAGACCGTCTTATTACCTCCCATGCTATGTATCATCGGTCTACTCTAAACACAAAATATTTCTTTGTGCACTCCACAGACATTTTTGCAGTCATTATCTCACAGTCTCACAGCTGGGTTCAGCCCAACGCAAAGCGACATTTATTCTCTACTGCGGAATAGTCTTTAAAAATGTTACGCAGAAGCAGTGAGCAGAGATGTTGTCGGGGATTGAATGTCATCAAACGATCTCTCCGGCACCCCGTAAAAGCGCGGCAGGCCGCTGTGGTTCTGGTGGGGGTATTTCAGCCGCGGATGTGTGGCCGGCGAGTCCCACACGAGTTCGTCACTGGCGGGGGACAGTGCGTAAATACATTTCCATTCAAATTGAAAAAAGAAAGCAGAGATGTAACTCGATGTACTATTAAATATCTTGCATCCTCATCGAGGTATTTATTAAGGGCAACCTGTAGGTTAGCTTTCTGGCGTATGCACTGACTTCGCTGGTGAAATTTGATTTGAAATATTTAGTCTTGAGTTTTTTGAGTGATGACCACTTATCGGACGACGCTGTCTAAGACATCAACTAGGTGGACCGACAACGTGATGAAGGTTGCTGGTCGTTAGAATCAGGCGGCGTAGATCCGTAGTTTGTAGTGAAACGTAAAGGAGGCCCTCGTCCAGCAGGGAACTGCATAAAGGTTAATGATGATGAATGATAATGTTCTATTTGTCTATATTTTATCCCGGTATTCCCACGGGAACGGGAACTATGCGGGTAAAACCACTATAACCTATAACCTATAACCGAAGCGAAGCGAGGGTGGATTGCTAGTACAATATATACACGCAATTTTGTTCGATGACTGTCTGCCATTTTGTAGGTAGTGATATAATCCCGTTGCTGTAGGGACGGACGGACTGGAAGGGACTTCTGATAAAAAAGCGATAAGTAGTTTCTGCAGTCCTATCGTGATATTTACCTGATACTGTCTAAATACTTCTGGAGGGAGCGAAACAGGTGAAATCTGCCAGTGTAAAGTCACGGCTATATGACGGATGCATTAATACCTCCCAGCCAAATTCTCTTAAATTTTGCTGATTGACTAAGAGATGTGTGTAGACCACAGTGTTATCATGATGAAAGACCACCACCTGTTGATTATTTTCAACCACTTTATATCAATTTTTGCTCTAATCTGATCAATAGTTAGCCGAAGAAATCCGAATCGATGGTTCTGTTCGGCGGTATTGTTTCTTCAAATACCCTTCCAATTTCACCGTACACAGCTTCATCTTATTACGAGTTAGCTTGGATTTTACCACAGTTTGTGCAGCCTGAACGACCTTTGACCACGAGCCTTTTCGAACGTTATTATCATACACGATTCAGTTTTCATTACCAGTTCAATCTTTTCAAAAATGGATAGGGTTCATTACGTTTCAATAAAGAATCGCAAATGAGTACACGATTCATTAAGCTGCGTTCAGTGAGCTCGTGTGGTATCCAAATATCTTCTTTTTTTGTATAGTATTTTTTGTAATGAATCTAAATTATTTTGTGGTAAACTCCCAGATCATCAGCTACGTCGTAAATACTGATATGCTGATAGATGTTGCCTGACTTTTTCGAAGTGCGTCTTTGATGTAAAAATACCCGGATTGAACACGTTCAAACCAACTTTCTACTACTCATACTGATATTGGATTAGGTCCATCAACGTCATAATTTTTTTCGCGGCTTGCGTTGCAATTTCTTCTTTTTAGGGTTCCATACCCAAGGATAAAAACGAAACCCTTATGAGAGCCCCATACAATAAAAGAGGTTCTCGCCGTTTATTTGCTAAAAATAATAATAATGAAAACAGGTAGAAACTTGTTTATAGATAATGGGTACGGAACCCTTCGTGCGCGACTTCGAGTCACACTTATTTTGTAATAAAATTTAAAAATACATCAAATCTCTTCCTTAGATTCACTCGTTTTTACAGAAGCATAAACAAATGAAAAACGACGGGTAACTATATTTTACTAAATTCTGTTTTTTTTTTTATTAAATTAACCTTTTTAATGATATAGAAACCAGCCAGATACAACTAGTACAGGCAAAGAGATTTTATTAAAAGCTTATAAAGAAAAGATTTTTCCCTAACTTATTATAAATGAATCAATGCTTTTTAGTTGCTGTAATACGTCTTTTATCCATATTGCCGTGAAGAATAAACAACTAAATAAAATTAGCATAGGTATTAGATAAAATTTATACCAGGGCAGCATAACTAAAGGACAACATAGAAGAATCACTCGTTAAAGTTCTTTGCGTAACCTAAATAGTATTCAGTATGTGTTTGTGCGATATAAAAATACCAGGGGAACATGAAACGACGTAGTTCTACGATAAAAAACCGCTCTATTCGGAGTCTCCGACCCGTAAATCGTTGCTTGCGTCCCCTTTTCTTCTAATACGCGGTTGGTTTGCAATTCCGCGTTATTGTGCCCGTTCAGAATGTTTGTCGACGTGAATGGGATAAAAATTGTACACAGAATTTGTGTAAATATATGTTTTTTGAACATGTTAAATGCGGATATATTATTTGCTAAATTCGTTTGTAAAATACTTGTAAATGTGTGGCCTTTTAAGATATTTTACGCAATATATTAATGTTATTTTCAGTATAGTATCGTAGCTATCCGAAAGAATGGCTAAGTGATTTGACGACTGGGATGTCTCGATGCAAAGAAAATATAACCAATCCGTCTGACCAGGATTTTTTCCACCATCCATGGGATGAGAGGTGTAAGAGAAAATGGGCTGCGGAAATAGGCAGAAAATAGATTGGTGTTAGATTTCGATGATAAAAAGATAGTACGAAATCGTTATTGAAATTATATAATAGATTATTTTAAATCAATCTTGTTAAATTATTTAATGGTAATGTAATGATATCCTTTGTGGTCAAGATTGATAATACACTGTATCGTCCACACTGCCTTCGTCATGGGACTCGAAAAAAAAAAGCGGTTAAGAGTGCGTCAGAAGAGTTGGCAATTTCAGTCTACTGGGCAACTACGATCAACAAATTGGCTGTCAAATTAAACGATTACGTAAGCTTCTCGCGGGGCAGTTTTTGTCCAATAATGAACTTTAATAGGCTGATAAATGAAGAGAATGAATATGACTAAGGGACATAAGCAGATAATATCACTGCAAAAGAAGAATAATTTGCAGTAAAAGCTTGCTAATCAGACGGACAAGTGTGGTGTAGTAGTTCAATTTCTCGCCCATTATGGAGAAGCAGCCAGCAATGGGAAGTATATGAATTGAGTTGAGAAACAAAACCAAGCAGTACTTTACATCCATATAACATCTCATGCTATAATAAAGCACAAGTTCGTCCTCATATTGCTCGCATCTCTAGACAGGCGCACCAAAATATCCACTAAACCTACGTGACCCCCTGCAAAGACATGTTCTTCAAATTGTCGGTGATTTGGTGACTTTTGGTCAGTCTCTGTATTCTACTGTCTCCTTCGCGGAGACTGATTGAAGGAACTATTTGAGTTGATACTGACTACTTTTTATCACCTTACCAATCAACATGGTAGCAGTCCTTATCCATTTCACCTGGAGATGTTAAGGTCCTTAACTGTATGTTTTCAGCGACTATTTCTTTTGCAATATGAAATGAACTATATTAACTAAAATGATAGAATATGTACAACGTAGATTTTGTAGATTTTTGTACAAGAAATTATACGGTTATTATCCATATTTTTATCCTTCTCTCTATGTATCTGGCATGGTAGGTCTCAACACTCTTGCTCTACGACGTAAGTGTGCCCTATTCTTGCATTATTACTCATAATTGAGAAATAAAGTTGAAAATTCAAATGTACTATCGTGTTTTTCGCTATCAGCACCGAACCAATACATGCGGCTTCGTTCGCATACCTTGCTTGCGACGCCCCAGATGCGAACATGTACCGCACATTTTGATCATACGAGTCAAGCCGTTGCACTGCTCAACTCACTGATAGCTCATTATCCGGAGGCTGATATATTTTTCACCAAATATGATGTATTCCTAAAATTATGTTTGCACTTTTTATCTCATAATTATGTATTTAAATTATAGAATTGTAATGGTTCACTACATGCTTTGGGCAACTGTAAGTGTAATGAACAGCTGAATAATAATAAATAAAAAAAAAAAATTACTTGCTGAGTTGTTTGTCATGTTCTGTTTCAAACGAGGTTTATGTAGAGCAATTTCTTTAAGGTAGGTAGATAGTAGGCTTGACTGTATCCCTAGTTTTGCTAGCGTCCATGAGTGGAATTGTCACAGGAAACAGTTCTTCTTCTCCTACCTCTAATCTCGGCTAGTGCAGGGCATAGCATAGTTTCTTATGACTTCATTTGGAAAGTCTTGACTTATCTTTAAAGACACATTCATTTACAAAAGATTTTTCTGATCTGAGGCGGTAAACGTTTAGACCATGACTCCCCAGCCAGAAAAAAAAAAGATAAACGTGCCAGTTAGTACGGCTATTGTTTTTTTTTACTACTTTATAAAATAAAGTAATATTTGCTACTTAGACTTTCAAAGCACCATAAACCTTGAAGGTTTGGGTGTGTGGGAATCTGCTCCATCTATCTATCAGCATATTGACATTTAAAGGTTTATCAAAGGCCTCTCCACTAAAACGCCACATGATATGAGCCCTCTTAAAGTATTCCAATTGTTTAAGAAATTTATTGTGGTATATCTTTATCATGTTCTTCTTCGTAACGAAGAACTTGCATAGTGACGTATTAGGAATATAATGCATCACCACTTCTTAGGTTTACGTGGGTGTCATAAAAATGGCTAAAAACCCGCCAGTGAGAAGACAACAACACTTCGATAGCAAGGGGATAGGCCCTTTTCCAACACGTCTGCCAAGCGTGGAATAGTAGGTCAATTCCCCTCCCATTATGAAGGAGGCCTCAGCCTAACAGTGGGACTTATATAGGCTGAGATGATGATGGCATACACAAACAAAGGTTTTGGCAATGGTTTTATATCTACTTAATATCAACCTTTTTTGGGAATTTAATCGTAGACCAGACGGCAACAGATGGAGTTGGTCTAAGTTGATGTAAAGACGACACTTACGAGCCATGTAAGAATTGGTAGTATTTGCAGCCATTAACACACAAAACAACAACAAATTTCCGTGTGGTGACGGAGTAAGAATACAATTCACCACTCCCTATCTTACCCGTGGATGTCGTACAAGACAACTAAGGGATATAATATGCACATAAGATCTGTGCAAGAGAAGGCAAATTCGAAATGAAACCCTATACCAAGCTGTCCGGCTGGATAGTCCTCGGTACGGTGTCAGGACCGTCGAGGCCTTCCGGCCGGTGCAGATGAAGTGGTTGGAGAGGACGCACGGGGTGCTTTCCTTCCGGCTTGTGCAGGTGCTGACGGGGCACGGGTGTCTTGGGAAGTACCTGCACAAGATTGTCAGGAGGGAGAGCACACCGTCCTGCCACCATTGCAGTTGCGACGAGGACACGGCGCAGCACACGCTCGAGGAGTGTGCTGCGTGGGAGGGGGAGCGCCGTGAACTCGTCGCGATTATTGGTGCCGACCTGGCGCTGCCGACCATCGCCAGGTAGATGCTCGACAGCATCAGGAACTGGGACGTGGTCGCCGCCTTCTATGAGGCCGCTATCTCACGGAAGGAGGCGGCGGATCGTGTGCGAATAGAGATCCTATTTGGCAACACGTTCCGCCGCCGGCGACTCGGGCGGCGCAGGCGCGAGTATCTGCGCCTAATGCCGCCCTAGTGGAGGCCGCGGGTGATCGGAATGAGAGGTTACCCGAAAGGGTATTCCGTCGGGCTGACCACTGATGACAAGTCACATCTGCTCCGGTGGTCGGCCCAACAACGGGGTGACGTGGGTACGGGTGGCTTATGGGCCCGCGCGCCGTCCTTTCATCGCCCCGGACGGACAGGACTGCGCGTGTGCTTACCATAGCCCACCCATAAAAAAAAAATACCAAGCTGTCTGACCAGCATGGTATAGTAGGTCAAATTCCCTCCCATTTTGGAGGAGGCCCGAGCTCAACAGTGGGACGTATGTGGGCTGAGATGATGATGATGAACACACAACACAAAATAAATCAAACTTCGAATGTAATTCATTAAATACATTTATTTATCGCCATTAAGAACGCGACATCGAGTGACATATATTTATGTTACATATTTTTTATACATACATATAATGCAATATTAAACTAACAAACATACGTTATCACAGAACATTTTGATAGTGCAAAATTGACCCATATTTTTACAAAGTGGACGAACACTAAAAATGAAAATTAAGATCGGTTCACATCATAGCCATTAGCACTAGCATTCCAGTTTAACGATCGAGTATAGTACAAATTATCATTCAGACTTTTACTGTTTACTGCTAAATTTAAACTGCAGAAAGACTTAGCGATAGATGAGTACTATAAAACAAGTTATAGATTTGCATGTCGTATCTTTCGAAGCTACAAATGCTCTAGGTGGCGGGGTATAACTGGGCCATAGTTTTTCTCAATAAAACTGGTCTTTCTTGATCTTTTTTTCTTGATATCTTGATCTTTTTTGTCTTTCCCACACAATGCTATTATGCGCGAATTTTTGATAAACCCTTATTACCGGAATCACTTAACAAGTGGGTTCACAATCACAATAAGGAATTATATTCCTTTATATTATTCGGACAACGGTACTGCTTATTTATTTGGTGATTATTTAGTCAATTTCTGGGTGCAAATATTGGGTGGCGATAATTGTATTATTATCTCTACATCACACTGGCAAGCATTCAAGTGCAAGTAGTATAAAATAAACGGTGTTCACTGTTAATATTTTTTTCAGTCACTGACTATGATTAATCTTAATAATGAACTAACGTGATTCATTATTATCTCGGCGTGTTTAGGTATAATTGCCGCGTGCTTCCCTACATTAGAAGAGAAATTAAAGTACTACATCACGCTGGTTAAACGGATTAGTATAGGTTTTTGTTTCGAGATTTCTTCCTTTGCATAGATGTTCTCTGCATATTATATTTCTTAGTTGTCTTTTTCTACACTCGCAGGCCAAAAATTAGTGAATAGTATTCTTATTTTATCACCTTATACTTGATTAAAATTATTGTATGTAATGAAATGCACGTTTAACGACGAATAATTTCTTAGCCACTATGCCAGCAGCTTGGATTATTTCAATTACTTCCTATTTAATGCTACTATTTTGTTAGTATACTAAACTACCTGACTCGCGTAACTTCGTCTGTCTCAAAAAAAACACAGGGAGTATAAAGCGAACGCATACGACGGCAGCGCTCACAAAAATATTTTCTCTCGTTTTTGTAAAATTTTCTCTAATACTTTTCTCCTATTGCTTGTAGCGTAAAGTTATGTATAAGTTATATATTCTACGATAAACGGGTTATCTAACACTAATTTTCAATTCGAGAACTTACTAAGGTGTTTGTATATTTGAACTAATTATACAAACTCTTCAGCTTCATAATCATCATCATCATCATTCAGCCTATTGCCGTCCAATGCTGGAGGGAAGCCTCATTCATGTTTCACCGCAGAGTACAATGCTATGCCACCTGCATCCAATGACACCCTGCAACTTTCACCAGGTCATCGGTCCCCCATTAGGAGGGTGTCCGATATGTGGTCGCCAGTCTAGAACCTTTCTGCCCCAGCGGTTGTCGGTTTATCGAGCGATGCGGCGATGATGAGCTTAATAATATTAGTATTGCTTACTGTTATGATGTGAACCGACCTTTACAATAATTAAAATCACATTCAAAGTAACATTACAATATTATTATAGATCTTTATTTTAAATAATTGGATGATACTTGTACAACCGGTGGAAGTCGTTGAAATCGACGGTGAATATTAATTTAACGCCGACTTGTTTTAATTTAAATTTCAAGTTATTTGAGAGGCTATTTAATTGTTAAGTTAAATTTGAATTCGGCTAATGGTTTTATTGTTTAATAATGAATTTTGAGAAATAAGTACCTTCCTGTTCCCATCCCAGTCCCTCCAATCTTATATCGTTAGGCAATTAGTTGGTTAGGCGTCTGGTATTGATATAGAATTATAGACTATAAGTGCCAGGCATCACTTAATCATGAAGGGGGTATTGTCCATCTACCATTACAATCAATCAAAGAAATGAGAAAAGGTAACGGTTTTATTTTAACTATTTTTATTGCAGTTGGTGGCAAACAGGTAAACAGCTCACCTGATGGTAAGTGATACCATCACTCATAGATCTTTGCTAGGCCGCTGTATACCGTGAAGAAAGTGAAGGAAGTATGAATAAGTGCAATCTGATTCTGGTTCTGACGTGGTAGGACCACACAGTTCATAGTTATCTCTCTACAGTCGCGAGCTGGTCCATCCGGGATAATACCAAACTCTCGCAGAAAATCGACGTCTAAGTAGTAGCAATTTGTTACTGCGCTTCGTTTGGTGAGTGAGAGAGACGGGAGCTCAACTTCTTGAGGGTGTTTGCGTGTGGTGGATTTTGGTGATGCCTTTAGTTTCTTCACTTTCTTCACGGTTGGCAGCGGCCTAGCAAAGGTCCATGAGCAGCAGCAACACTTACCATCAGGCCTACTGTTTGCTCGTTTGCCACCGATTGTATTGAAAAAATATTAAAGGCAATCACCAAAATACACCACACGCAAACACCCTCAGAAAGTTGGGCATCTGGCTCTCTTGCTCACCCAACGAAATGCATTACCAACTGGTAGTACTCAGACGTCGATTTAATGCAAGAATATGGTACAAACCCAGACGGACCGGCCCGCACACGGTAATATTAAGATCTATGACTTTACTAACGTGCACACCCTTTTTTATTATGTACGTGCCCCCATACATATTATAAATTTTACGTTTTCATTAAAATTATTATAAACTATGGACAGTTTGAAAAGCAACCGGTAAGAGGAGATCTGGAAAGAAACTCAGCAGTCTGATTTTCTTTTACGACTTTTTTAAGTCCCACTGCTGGGCTCGAGCCTCCTCCATAATAAGGGGGCAATTGGCTTTGCTATACCATCCTGGTCAGACAGGTTGGTTGGTTTTGTTTCGAGTTTTCCATCTCTTGCATAGATGTCATATGCGTAATATATCCCTTAGTCGTCTTTTACGACACCCACAGGTATGAAAGGGGGTGGTAAATTGTATTCTTATTTCGTCACCACGCGGAAAAGTAGTATATAATATATTTATTAGGTATTAGCTCGAGTGACTTAGAAGCAGGATCCTAGTAATATTATAAACGCGAAAGTTTGTGACTATGTGAGAATGTGAAGATGTGAAAATGTGAAGATGTTTGTTGCTCTTTCACGCAAAAACTACTGAATGGATTTTGATGAAACTTCACAATAATATAGCTTACATATCAAAATAACACATAGGATATATAATGATTTCTGATGTTTACGCGAGTATTATACAATTTTAAATAAAACTACTTTACGGATTTTATCGCGTTTGTATTTGATTTTTGATTACCCGACGTTTCGAACACTTTACAGCGTTCATGGTCTACAAGATGCAGAGGTATATTAACTTAACTGTGACTGTGATCTCTCTTACATTGGACAAACAAAGAGATCCATAAGAACTCGGATCAAAGAACACATAGCCGATGTGAAGCACCGCCGTGACACTAGGTCTGCAGTCTGTGAACATAGTCAGGACCGCGCCCACCATAACATCAGGTTTGATAAACCACAAATCCTCGCAAAAGAACACCGATACCTGCCTAGAATGGTACGCGAGGCTATTGAGATTAAAAAACACAAAAATTTTAATAGAGAGGATGGCTGGGTGTTACCATCAAGCTGGGATCCTGTTATAAACATTATTAAAAACAAATCCAAAAAGACCACCACAAGACTGCAAGACACCGTGAGCTCATATTGTATAGATTTGACCCACAATAATAATAACTAAAAATAATTTTATAAATTAAAACCTTTTAGTAACATAAAGTAAGCCGCCTTCAAAATTAACATTAATTTAGCATCATGTTACCTGAGTTTTCTTGCCGGATCTTTCTCAGTGTGACCGTGTTCCGATCCGGTGGTAGTATACTAGATTATTAGTTAGTTTTTAAATATAATTACTATTAATTTTAATGTTTAATTATTACTAACCATAATTAATATAATTTTTTCATATAGAATCATTTTCTTCTTACACTGGCAATAAATTTTGTATCAAAATGTGGATCCAATATTTAGTAACTAATTTCTGTATCGGGTAGATAATTATAAATTTTCTGCAGTAACGATGACTTGTTGGACGTGAGACATCTTAGTCCACCCGTGACCATGAACGCTGTAAAGTGTTCGAAACGTCGGGTAATCAAAAATCAAATACAAACATAGGATATAATTTATCCCGATATTCCCACGGGAAGAGGAACTGCGGGTGAAACCGTAGGGCGCTGTTAGTTTATTATAATTCTTAAATGCAATGTAAATTATGGTTTTTATTTCATTTTTGGGCATGGTCTTGATGTGTCAGACAGTGTCCGATCCGTCCGGAGCGACAGACAGAAGTGACAAGCGAGTCTATAGCCCAACGAGTGCTTACCTCTGCCTAGCGCCAAGTAGACGGGCTGGACCAAACCTCACAAGTGGCACGCTGATTACGAGTTAACTATTAGAATAGCCATTGCTCTTCCCACTATATTGTAGTAAAATGTTATAGATGTTAGAGAAGTTCCTTTGATAGATAAAACACACTATATTTGCCTTCCTAGGTTCTGTGAAGAGGTACAAACCTTAGCCGTATGGCCCTTGGATACTGAGCATTATTTTACCTATATATATCCAGTCCATAAGTTTCTCTTGTTAGCGACACATAAACATCATTATGTTTTGTATGCTTCTATTTTTATACATAAAAATTATACAGGGTGGAAAGGAACCGCTCCCGAAAACAAAGACTGGTGATAGTACTAGTCCTACTTGTGATGATAGGCTGGAAAAAAAATCTATTTGGACGAAACAAAATATATTTTGTCACAAAGGTTTTTTAGTTTCATAAAAAATACGTCACTTTACTCAGATGAGAAAAATCTATACAAGCAATGCAAGCACACACAATTAGTGTCACAAAATCGCGGGCGTTAGGTGCCTATTCAGTGACGTAGGGCGCTCGGTGGCTGACCTCTAGACCATATGATATTAAGTTTTGTATAGATTGCGTTTTTTCTCATCTGAATAAAGTGACGTATTTTTTATGCAATTATCATTACATGGGAGTGTCCTACTACGATGGAGTGTGAAAAAACTAAAAAACTTTTGTGACAAAAAATTTTTTCTTTCGTCCAAATCGATTTTTTTTCTAGTCTATCATCACAAGTAGGACTAGTACTATCACTTGTCTTTGTTTGCGGGAGCGATCCCCTTACACCCTGTATATAATTTATATACCATAGGGGGCGTCCATAAATTACGTGAGGTGTTTTTTTAAATTTTCTGTCAGTCCCTCCCCCCCTGGCGAGATGTCGTGAGATTTTATTGAACCCCTCCCCCATCCCCCAATCTCACGTGAGATTTTCAAAATGTGGGTTTCTTACTTTTTATTTAGGACTAGTTATGACTAGTAATCAATATTGCTGAGAGTTTATTAAAAGTGTAATAAAAAATTTAACAATAGAATACTTACATCGTAACTACTGTGATTAAAAAATGAATATCTACTCTAATTCAGTCCATGTAGAATCATGCGCGGTCTCAAGAGAGACTATTGGAACCAATATGTCCATATGATTTTCAGTAAAATCATCTGCTCCTTCAACTTCATAATGATCTAGCCACTTTAAGCCGTTGTCGCTTGCAGATTAAATCTTAAGCATGTACAATCTGGATTAAATGGAGCAAAATAATATTTTTTTTTTTTGTTTCAATCAGAAAAAAAATTGCGTGATATTTGCCGAGACCCCCCCTCTCTCCAACGTAAGATTAGATGAGATTTGACTCGACCCCCTCCCCCCCTTAAACATCTCACGTATTTTATGAACGCCCCCATATGATAAATTACAATGTAGTTATGGAGTCTTATATGTCAATAAATAATCATCCCTTCTGTTGCCCCTTAGTATTGTATAAGATGACTAAGGGATATATGCAGGTAACATCGATACAAGAGAAGGAAAACTCTATATCAACACGTCTGACTAGCGTGGAATAGTAGGTTAATTGTGCTCGCATTGCGGAGGAGACCCAATCCCAATAATAGGACTTATATAGGATAGGCTAGGGTTTGCAGTAGAGTTTGCCTTCTCTTGCATAAAACATATATGTCTGCATATCTTTTAAATTATTTAGACGATATTTAAGAAGAGCATTTTCTTCACGCTAAGCAACGGACTAGCTGTGCCTTTGGTATTGCAGAGGTCCATTTGCAGTATCACTTACATCAGATGTGCTGCTTGCTCGTTTGTCACCATGGGCAATAAAAAAAAATTATTAAAATTAATTTACAATAAACTGTTATATAAAGATTCTTATAATAAAACTAGCTGACCCAACAGACGTTGTTCTGTTCAAGTAAAATAAAAGGAATTTTAGCGCCATCTACTAAGTCCAATCGTGAATCTAAGCCATTCTCGAATCCCCTTTAACACACAAAAAATTTCGTCGATATGGGTACAGCCGTTTAGGAGGAGTTCAGGTCGCTATGTCAATACACATGTACACAAGAAATTTATATATAAAGATATCCTCCAATTATTTCAAAAAAATTATTCAAATATTTCAATAGATTTTCATATTATTTTTAATTTAGACATTGTGACTACCTAGCCATACTTATTTTTATATACAATTTTATACAATAAATAATTTTATATTTATATTTTGGCACGAAGAGGGATAAACATAATTATCTTGGCATTATATTGAATACTTTATAATTATAGGCATTCAATCACTGAGGTTTAATATTCGAGTCTTGGTCATATTTTTTCAAGTACCTACTTCGAGCAATATGAGCAAAAGTACGTACGTATGCAATAAATGATATTGGCCTCACTCTGTGTCTAGTTATTGGATGAATGGAGGCTTGAAATATAGCAAAAATGTCTTTTTTACATTTGACCGTATTTAAAATTTCATAAAATATAATGCCAAGACTGGATTGGAACAATACTTTGAGTAAAAGCTAAATTTAATTCATTTTTACAAAATTAAAGTTTAATTAAATTATTTCTTAGACTAAAAAGGAAATTTGGTAAATATATAAAATAAAATTACAAATGGCAAATATACAAATGCGAAGTTTTTTTTTTATTAAAAAATTGAGAATTCTATTAACTTGATTATTTATTAAATATATTATAAAATATATTAATTCACGAAGTAAATTATATAAATATAATATAAAACATAATAAATTCCATGCATAAAACTAAACAACGTACAAATAATTTTTCACAATTTGATAACCTTTAATTCTAACAACAATTAAAAAGTGTCATGTTGACAGTCGACAATTAAAAAGCAAATTTGTTTTTCAATCTTATATCTTTAAACGAGCAATTCTTGTATATATATATGTATATGTGTATATACATATATATATATATATATATACATACATATATATACATATATATATACACTCATTTGCAAAAAAAACGGGCACCTAAGCAATGAACCATTTCAAATGTTAATATTTCTTTGTTTGATAATTATAGGTAATTTTATCCACACAATTTGCTAAATTAATAAGAAAATAATCGTTTTCATCAGTATTTCATAAAATTTAGATACAATTTATGGGAAATAATGCTAAACCTCGCTAGTAGTGTATATTCGCTAGTAGTGCATATGCTCATGAAGTAAAAATAAAAAAGTTTTTTTGTTTGTTTTTCTTTAATAAAGTAAAAGCAGATAAATGTTTAGTATCGAGTGTGACCCCCTCTAGCTAAAATCACAGCTTGAATTCGTCTGGGCATGCTAGCGAGTATATCCCGGATACTTGCTTGCGGAATACGTTCCCACTCCGCAGTAATCACATTCTTCAGCTCTCTGATGGTCTGCGGAGCCGGGTGTACTGATCTCACACGCCGTTTCAGAACGTCCCAGACATGCTCTATGGGATTGAGGTCGGGACTTCGAGCTGGCCAATCCAAACGACGAATGCCGACCTCTTGCACATACGCATTAACATCGCGGGATCGGTGGGCGCGAGCATTGTCGTCCATAAAAATCGAGTCTTCACCTAGAGCGGCCAATGCGGGTTATGCATGAGAAATTAGAACTTCCGTTATGTATCGATGCCCAGTCAGTGAGCCGTTTTCAATGAAGACTAACTCTGTACGATCCATTGAATTTATTCCTGCCCAAAACATAACAGAGCCCCCACCATAAGGTGTGATTTCTTCGAAACATGCCTCTGCAAAGCGTTCTCCTTGTCTTCTTAGCACTCGCCGACGTCGATTTTCACCGAACAGAGATATCCTGGCTTCATCAGAGAACAAAACCCTATTCCAATCGTCTTGAGTCCATGATTCACAATTTCTAGCGAACCTAAGCCTGTGAACTCTGTGCTCACGGAGTAATTTGGGGCCGCGGGCCGGGCGGTGACTGCGTATATTGGCAGCGAGAAGCCTCCTCCTGACCGTCCATAGACTAATATGCACATTTCTTACTTCTTGGAGGTTGTTCTTAAGATCCACATACGAAGATTTGCGATTTCTCAATGCGCGACTCACAAGAAAACGATCATCCCGTGGTTGGGTACATGGTTTTCTTCCAGAACCAGGCCTTCTCTCGACGGAACCTGTCTCCTGATATCGCTGCCAGGTCCTTTGGACTGTCGAGCGACTAACATTTAGCCTCCTAGCCACGAAACATTGGCTGCAACCCTCTTCAAGCAGCGCGATAATTTTGGTAGCTTTTACCACTTTATCTACCATTTTTGATACAGCCAAACAGCATTAAATAAAGCTTTGACAGTCAAGGATATGAAATTAATCGATAAAAATTGAATAAAAGTTATGAAAGTCGATGTTAACTTCTGGAACTTCGCGCCAAAAATGTAGGATAAAAAGGGGTTTTCTGTAAAAATGAACATCAAATGAAAAATTGAATTTAGAACGTACTTTTTTAAATACCACAGCATTTTTAAAACCGGTCAGTAACGTGTACAAACGATTGAAACCTTTTTGGTATTGTATCTTTTTAAATATGAATGAAAATCAAAACCGCCCGTTTTTTTTGCAAATGAGTTTATATTCAGGATCTCGGCAACGGCACCAACGATTTTGATGAAACTTGGCATACTAGAGCTTTCGAGGCCAAAAAATCGATCTAGCTAGGTTTTATTTATAAAAGATGTTGTTTTGTCGGTGTTTTTAGCAAAACAATACAATGACATTCAATTTTAAAAGAATATGAATTCAAATTTCGCCGTCAACGTCATGAGTTACGATAGCTCAGTTGGGAAGTTATCCAGTTTTCTTTTAGTTTTGTTTTGGCATTCAAACAGCGTCGGATCGAATCCTGGTGTTATTATTATTCTTTTTTTGTATTTTTTTATATTTTTTCATTATTTAATTTTTATTAATATATATCTAAATAAATTGTTAATAAAATACGAAAACAATATTTCATTTGAATGCTTACTGTCCTGATAGTATATAACTTAAAAAAATTGTCTATCTGACTGTTTGTTCCGGCTAATCTTCCAAACGGCTAGGCCGATTTTTATAACATTTCACCACCTTTATATATAAGATTTATTTTCCTCTGAGGAAATCCCTATAAAATTTTACCCGGTCCGGGAATCGAACCCAATGCCTCATGGACTGTAATATATTAGAATATAGTGGCGATTTAAAATACGATGACAAGGTAACTGAAACCGAAGCAACGTGAGGGCGGTTTGCTAGTTATCAATAAATATCGCTAATTAATGAAGATTCTCAGTACTACTTGAATATAGAGGTTTTGGTCGAAACATATACACAACGATCATTTTCCAATTAAAAATTTCTAATGCTTTTCGTTTAAGATTCATAGCTAATCGTTGAAATGGGTGTCTTAAGCTAATGTGTCAAGCCGTAAGCTTTGAATCTTTGAATTGATAATAAAAATATAATTGGTTTGGTATCCAGCTAAAAGCATTAATACCAATTGCGGTATCATTTTAGTCCAACTTTTATATAAAATTACTTTTGTGAGGAAACAGTTTAAAAATCTCATTATTCTTAGTCTCGTTGAGATATGCCAACATAATGTACATAAAACAATTTGTTTTACTTTAGTGTTTCATGTTTTAAATAGACTACAAGACGTAACAAGACAAACTTTTAACAAACTCTATATTGCTTAAGCGTAACTTGTTGAATAACTTAAGATTTATCTGTCAACACGACACTTACCGGGCCTTATTCTGTAATAATCCTTATAACATAATGTCCACCCAACATATGTAAATATTACAAATTCTTATCTCTCGTGACATAAAACATCGAAATTCAGTGCTTGCTAGAATAATTGATTTATATAATAATGATTTATTTTTATGACATTTTTTTATTACAATTATCACTATTTACTAACGTTGTTATGTTCCGTCGTTGTTATAATATTTAATAATTAATGTTATACTGCGTTAAATATCTTATCTTATATCTTTGAACGGCTCCAACGATTTTAATGAAATTTGGTATACTAGAGGTTTCGGGGCCAAAAAATCGATCTAGCTAGTTTTTATTTATAGAAAATGTTGTTTTGTCGGTGTTTTTAGCAAATTAATACAATGACATTAAATTTTAAAAGAATAGGAATTCAAATTTCGCCGTCACTGTCAATAGCTCGGTTGGGAAGTTGTTCAGATTTTTTTTGTTTTGTTTTGGCATTCAAACAGCGTGGGATCGAATCTCGGTCGGTATATTCTCGGTTTTTGATATTTTTTTCATTATTTCATAATTTTATTATTTATTAATATATATCTAAATAAGTTCGGCAAAAATACAAAAAAAATATACCGTGCGAAGCTCGGTCAACCAGATATTATTAATTAAACACAAAAAATGTTTCTACCTATGCCCACTATGGACTCTGAAATCATAGAAACGATGTGCTCATATCCGATTTCATTAGGAATCTAATAATCCGAATATAGTTTTAGTTCTCTAAAACAATGAGTAATGATTTGAAAGATGGTGCTGCAATCAATTTTAAGAAATTATGTTAGAGTGAAAACCGCTATAGGCAGTGATATCTGAGGTTGTTGTTCGAATATTACATTCTTTCCGATTTCAAAAATTCTTTCATCAATGGAAAGATATAATATCAGGGAGTAACATAGGCTACATTTTATCCCGGTATGCCCACGGGAACAGAAACTGCGCGAGTAAGGTGACTGAAACCGAAGCGTGGGCGGGTTGCAGTTGTAAACAAAAATATATACAAGTATATACACGGATTTTATCGCGTTTGTATTCAATACTAGTCACGGGCGGACCATGAACGCTGTTAAGTATTCGAAAGATTGGACAATCAAAGATCAAATAGAAACGCGATTAAATCCGGAAAAAATTGTTTAATTTACAATTCAAGACCGATTTCGATTTAAAGGTATAATTTCAATAGTTGACCTAGTCCGACGCTTTTTTGAACATATTTATGTAGAAAGTAAAGAAAAGTTCCTTGAAATCGAGTGCAGGGCCATCTAACGAACACAGTTCATCATGTAAACCATTCTTGAATCTAATTGAACACACAAAAAAAAAACTAACAAAACTAATCCAGCCGTTTAGAAACAGTTCATTGATATACACTCGTACAGAAGAATTATATATAGAAATAAAGATATTCAATTTAACAAACGACAGAACATAACTACCTATTAGGTACATTGCTTACACACCGAAAGAGAATCCCCATTGAAACTACCAGAGCAAAATAAATATGAAACAATGAAAAAGAATGAACGATCACTGAACATTTACGATGACCATTAATTTATGGCGATAAAACAGATACATTTTTATTGATATTATACGTGTAAAACGATTTACTTTTATTTATTAATTTATTATTTCGGCTACTGATTTAAAACTTTTGGAAAAAAAATCATCGCCTCAGCCCATACGAGTCCCACTGTTGGGCTCGGGCTTTCTCCAATATGGGAGGGAAATTGATCTACTATACCACGCTGGTCAGACATCTTGGTGGTTTTTTTTTTCAAGTTTTCCTTCTCTTGCATATATGTGATATGTATATTATATCACTTAGTCGTCTTTCACGACATCCATGAGCATGATAGGGAATGGTGAATTGTGTTCTTACTCCTTCACCCCATGGAAAAATGATGTCTATAAAAAAGTAAATTAATATTATAAAAACAAATGTTAGTTTATTTGTTACGCTTTTACTCCTAAACAACTGAAATAATTTTAAAAATTCTTATCACCAATTAATAGCAGCATTATTAGTGGGTAACATAAGCTATATTTTATTTTAGCATTGCCACGGGAACGGAAACTACGTAGGTAAAAACGCGGATAATTTTGCGACATTTAAAATGATTTCACTATGGAAAACTTTATAGTGAGCGAGTAGAATAGGCTATATTTTAACCCCGTAATCCCACAGAAACAGGAATTAGAGGATAAAAAGACATAAATTTACTAGTAGTAAATAAACAGAACAACCACACAGCAATGTAGCTTATACTGAGCAATATCTTTTTTTGGAAGTTCTTGCAACTTTCATTGTATTTTTCAACTTAAATAATTGCTTTATTTTAATTTAAGTTTATTATGTTGAAAGCTTCTCAAAATAAACTTTCCTTCTTTCTTTATTTCTTTTTATATTTCTACCTTTCTTACCCTTTTTGAGGAGGTTTTTTCCAACAGTGGGTGATAATTAACTAGATGAATGGATTGCACATCGGCTTCAAATTAAAATGTACCTATTAAAGCTATTCATTCGGAATCCTCAAAATTGAGATGTTTATTGTTTTTCTTTTATCATCCATCAGTCTGTAGGAGGCCGTTATTGGAGATAGGTCTTCTCACGATAATGCTACTTAGAACTGTTATGCCACATGCATCCAACGGTTCCCTGTAACTTTCAAGGTGTCATCAATCTTGATTATTTAGTCGCGTCTCCTGGCGGATACTCCTGGTCTTCTATGAATTTCTGTATTCCAAATTTTATCACATAGAGAACTAACGAGAATAATCTTCTCCAGCGCTAGCTGCTTTTCCGTGTGGTGACTGAGTAAGAATATAATTCACCACTCCCTATCTTGCCTGCAGATGTCGTAAAAGACGACTATGGGATATAATACGCACACAACAGCCGCAAGAGAAGGAATACTCGAAATGAAATCCTATATCAACATGTCTGACCAGCATAGTAGTAGGTCAAATTCCCTCCCATGGTGGAGGAAGTCCGAGCCCAACAGTGGGACGTATGTGGGCTGTGATGATGATGATGATATTTAATAATTATTTGTCTTTTTTATAATTTAATTATGAAAAATATTAATAATTAAACGCTTTAAGAGACAGGTAGCTAATTAATTAAGCGTAAGTAAGAAATTTGTATGGTGATAATTGAACTATTAGGCAGTATAATTAACTAATAGGTGTATTCTACACTATATTAGTATTGTTATATATTGGAAATAGTTTGTCACATCAAGAACATTGTTAATAGCTATGAAACTAATTATAACTTTAAATTTGAAACTCCTGTTTTGACACAACCCGATAACTTAATTTAGGTAAGGAATTTTCTAAGAATAAGTAATTTTAAATACTTTGTTTATTTATGGCCGTTTTGAAATTTTATTAAACTGTTGATGTTAATTAATGCATAGGTATAATTGATGAACAAACATGGTCCCTAAATGTCCGTCACATAAAAAGGCTCAAAGTCGCTAAACGTGCTACGGAGACGGTTATGCTCGGTATTTTTCTATGTGGTTTAATCCGAATTGCGTAAATCCGTAGAAGAACGGGTGTATAATGTGAAGAAATGGCAATGGGTAGGCCACATTAGCCGTCGAATCGACAACCGTTGTAGAAGAAAGCTTCTAAAGAAAGGTGACTCTACGATGACGATACTAGTTGGGCTGACAACATCTTAAAAGTCATAGGGAACCGTTGGATGCAAGTAGCACATGGCCGTTCTGAGTGGGATTTTTGCGGAGATGTCTATATTCAACAGTGAACGCCTATGGGCTAATAGATGGATTGATGAATGAATGGTATTAGTAGCATAAATATAACCGGTGAATGAAAAATAACATGAAGAGGATAACTCTTTTTGTGATCAACAAAAGACTGAAATCTGTTAATCGCATATTTCTAAATCCCATGAAATAAGATTTTTTTTCCTTTGGCTATTGTTTTTTTATAAATAAAAATAATAATATAAATCTACAAAGCTCAATACAAAATCCATATGTTACCTTGTCATCACCATACTTTCAAACGGTGTGTAAGCATTGGAGTGATAAAATTGATATCTAACTATTCTAGACTTCACACTAGACCAGACTACCGCATCGATTAGACTTCACTCAAGGCACTGCGTTCAGAAAATATAACTCTTACCGAAACATATAAAATGATCAGTATTTGAGCTTTCATCATATTTGAATTCGAACCTGCGAACAAAGCGTGCAAAGTTAATATTACTGTCATCATGATCATCAATGTCCGTGTGGTGACGGAATAAGAATACAATTCACCATGCCGTATTTTTCCCATGGATGTCGTAAAAGTGGACTATAGGAGTGGTAGGACCACACTGTCGACAGTTATCTGTCTACAGCCGCGGGCCGGTCCGTCCGGGGCAGTACCATGCTCTCGCAGAAAATCGACGTCTGAGTAGTAGCAATTTGTTACTGCGCTTCGTTCGGTGAGCGAGAGAGCCGGAAGCCCAACTTTCTGAGGGTGATTGGGTGTGGAGGGTTTTGGTGGTGTCCTTGGTATCACCGAGCCTCAATGCACGCATTCACTCTCCTTTCGCTTTCTTCGCGGTAGGCAACGGCCTTGTAAAGGTCCATGAGCGGCAGCAACACTTACCACCAGGTGTACTGTTTGCTCGTTTGCCACCGTTTGCTATAAAAAAAAAAACTAAGGGATATAATACGCATATAATATTTATGCAAGAGAAGGAATACTCGAAATGAAACCCTATCCACGGGTAAGATAGGGAGTGGTGAATTGTATTCTTACTCCGTCATCACAGGGGAAACAACAACAATTAATATAATAGGTATTTTTTTCTCATTGTAAGGTATTTGTGAAATTTATTTGCTCTAACGAAAGAAGTAGTCCTATTCCCTCGTTCCCTTTCATCCCTTAAACTGATCGAATTATTTTCAATCAGAATTGACGGTATAAGCCTATTTCTTGTTGAATATGTCCCAATGGGATTAAGGCGATGAAAAATGAAACTGATATTACGATTTTTTTTATATTACTTTTTTACTATATCAGCCGTTTGAATAATTTACAACATGATATCGAGAGTACTAAGACTTCAAACGTCTTTCAAGATCTCAACGTTTATTCTGTATCATCATATTTATCACTCAAGTCTATCGCCGTCCACTGCTGGATGTAGACCTCCCTCATGTTTCGCAACAAAGTGCGATTCTGTGCCGCTTTCCACTAACGCCCAACAACTTTTACCAGGTCATGGGTTCATCTAGAGGGGGATTCTACCATAATATATTAAAGAATTTATTATCATCGTCACAGCTCATATACCTCCCACTGCTGGGCTCGAGCCTCCTCCACGGTGGGAGGGAAATTGCCCTACTATACTATGCTCGTCAGACGTATTGATGCATACATACATTTACGCCTTTCCCATAGGTAGGGGCAGGCAGAGACCACTACCCTCTACTTGCTACGATCTTGACATACCATCTTCACCTCCTCCGCATTCATTAATCTGGTCATGCACATGTTGATATAGGGTTTTATTTCGAGTTTTCCATCTCTTGCATAGATATTTTCTACATATTGTAATAATCCCTTAGTCGTCTTTTACGACACCCACGGGTACGAAAGTGGGTGGTGAATTGTATTTTTACTCCGTCACCACACGGAAAACTGAATCTATACCAATAAATAAAATTGGAGTGTCTGTTTGTAATGTCAAAATAATAGGCCTTTTTCATACTCACACGATTATTTGCACTATACATATGCCTAAAAATCACTTTATAATTTTTTTGTCTGTCTGTTTGTTAAGGGTAATCTTCAAAACGGCTGGACCGATTTAAAAAAATCTTTCACCAATGTAAAGCTATAATATCAGGGAGTAACCTAGGCTATATTTTACCCCGGTATTTCAACGGGATTGGGAACTACGCAGGTAAGGTGACTGAAACCGAAGCGAAGCGAGGGCGGGTTGATATTAATATTTAGATAAATAGAAGAATGAAATAAATTTCCGTGTAGTATACACGAATCCTATACCAACCTATCTGACCACCATGGTATGGTAAGGTCAATTTCCCTTCTATTATGGATGAGGCTCGAGACCAGCAGTGGGACGTATAGGAGCCGAAATGCTGATGATGGTGAATACACGGAATTTAAAAAAAAAAATTAAAATATCATATGTATTATGGCGTTCCCATTCCAGTTAATACGATGTCTGAAAGATACGCTAGTAAAATAATATAATTCTAGATACACATACCTAAATGCTTTTCCTAGAAAGCATCTTAAGTCTTGTACGACACCATTGCAATGGAATTGGGTTAATGACTGTCTGATTCTATCACCGAACGGTCTAAATACCAGCTAATTTATTAACTCCACATGAGTCTTAACATACTCAAGTGTATTTGCCTAGCCTAACGCTAAACGTGGATATATATTAAGGGGACTAACTTTAATCACAAGTACTTAGTGTGCTCTCAAATAGTTCCATACTCCACTCACCTTAAGTTAAGCATACTAGGAAAATTATCGCCCTTTGGAATCCTTTGAAAATTAAACAACTAATCCTAAACATCATCAAGGATTTAGTTCCATAATAGTTTCAAGTTACAAGCTGAATATTTTGTTAGTCTAGTGGTATGAATATGCGACTATTTTTTTTTTTTTGGGGTGGGCTGCGGTCGGCTCGTCTCCGCACCACTCCGTCCGGGGCGACAGACGGGCTTAAGCACGTAACTCCCGCAACCCACCCGAACACCACGTCGCCTTCGTCGTTGGGCCGACCACTGGAGCAGGGTTACTTGTCATCAGTGGTCGGCCCGACGGAATACCCCCTACTTGGGGTACCCTCCCATCGACCGACGTCCCCTCCTCGGGGAGGACGTCGGTCTTTCCTCACGCGGTCGGCCTTTCGGCGGGTGACGGACTAATCCCCGGTCACGTCACCCGCGGCTTCGGCTAGGGCGGCATGAGGCGCAGGTAGTCGCGCCTACGCCGCCCCAGTCGCCGGCGGCGGATCTCCTCATCGAGGCTGCGCTCCTCGCGCAGGCGATCCGCCGCCTCCTTCTGCGAGATCACTGTCTCGCAGAAGGCTGTGACTGCGTCCCAATTCCCGACGCTGTCGACCATCGCCCTAGCGATGACCGGCAGCGTCAGGTCGACACCGATGATTGCGACGAGTTCACGGCGCTGCGTGGCTCAAGCGGCGCAGGCCTCGAGCGTATGCCTAGCCGTGTCCTCGTCGCAATCGCATTGGTGGCAGGACGGTGTACTCTCCCTCCTTACGATCTTGTGCAGGTATTTGGCGAAGCACCCATGCCCCGTCAATACCTGCACTAGTCGGAAGGAGAGCACCCCGTGCCGCCTTTCCAACCACTGAATATGCGACTATTGACATTGACGTGACTGGTTCCACGTCCAGGTCACATAAAGATCTACTATGGAAGTTATACTTCTTTTGGCGTTAGAGAGAAAAATGACGAAAGTAAATTTTTACAATGCGCGTGCATATCTTCATGAAAAACTAACACTATTTTTTATTTGGGGTGGACTACGGTCAGCGAACCCGCCGTCCGGCTCCATCCGGAGCGATAGAGGGCGACGCGCGACCCCGTAACCCACTCGTGGTACGTCGCCTTCATCGTGGGGCTGACCACCGGTGCAAGGTGACTTGTCGTCAGTGGTCGGCCCGACGGAATCCCCCTGAGGCGTATTTTCTCCTCCGTCATGGGTGACGGACTAACTCCCCGGTCCAGTCATCCGCGGCCTCGGCTAGGAAAGAAAATAAACCAATACCCTGAAGTTAGCTTTTACAATTTCCGCGCATTCCGTCATAAATATTATTATTCAAAACAGTTAAAAGCTTTTTTTGCGAGATTAAGTAACAAACATCCAATCACCTACGCAAACTTTCACATTCATAATATTACTAGGGTTTCTTAATAGTAATCCAAATGTTTATAATTGAAAAAAATATTACCTGCTGCGGTAAACATGGATAAATGCGGTGATCTTGCAATCTCCAGGGTTTTATTCGTTGATCTCTTATATGGAGGATACGTGGGTTGCGTTGCTTCACACCTCAAGGACATGTAACCCTTCGACGAGGCGACTCGAAGCCGCAAAGACCGCCAACTCGATCTAAGGCCGAAATCATTTGCTAACGAGACTTGAGTGAAGTTCACCATCCATGGCTCGGTCTGTTGGCAAAATAATAGCGTTTTGTGATACCTATGCGAGTAATGCATATTTGAAATAAAATTATTTAATAAAGCTATCACGTCTTCCCCTGACCATGAACTGGGGAATTAACATTCAGACATTGTTCAGCTGCTAAGTGTTGGAACAACACCCCTCCATCGATAAGGAATCTGTCTAATTTGCATATATTCCAAAAAAAAAAATAGATTTTATTTAAGCAGATCAAAAAAAAACGAGCAACTATTGGTACATGACACTAGTGATTTTTAGATGTTTATTCATTTATATGATTTTTAATTATCAGGCACCCTTAAATTGAATGGCCTCTGATTATGTATTTATTATTTTAGGAATTAGTAGTATGTTTCATAATCTAAATTAGAATAATGTGTATTTATAAATTGCAATAATACTGCAGCAATTCGTAGTCTATTAAGCTGATATAGTTAAACAGAACTGTGTTCTCTATTAACAGATTTATGTGAAAATGTACACTATTTATAATTAATGTTAATATTAGAATTTCAATTAAGAGGATATTTGTGATATCGGGTGTCCTCCCGATAATAACGGAAGATCAGAGTTGGTCATCTGCGGTTAGCATTATGCTGAGTTGAGACCAGATTGTGGCGCTTTTCGAAATTATTATTATTTGTCTTACTTATGTTTGTGTCTGTCATAATATTAAATCATTTAATTTCAGATATAAATGGGATAAAATCCAATTTCATAAAAATAACTTGGTAAAATTAATAAAAGTGATTACACTTTTTAATAGACTTCAAAAAAGGAGGTCAATTTGTCTGAATCTTTCATTATTTAATGTATTTTCACCAATTACTCAAAGAGGCTTGAACTGATTTGGACAATTGCTTTATTTTTTTTTTTTGTTCGATAGGGTATACTTTCAAGGTGGTCCCATGATCATTAGATTGGGATTTGATGATGAGTTGCTTTACCACTTCAACGAGGTATCAAACATCGATTTCAATAGGCCATTGCAGCCCTACCAATGTCTGTTTGGTCAGGCTGTAGCAAAAGGACAAGGTAAAAAATAAAAAATGTTAAACTAACCTTCTCAGGTCTTCCGTCTATATACCACATTATATTGGCTGGTGGCATCGCCGGCTGCGTGGTACAATTGAGTAAAACATCTTCTCCCAATTGTACTGTACCCGGTATTCCGGTAATCACTGGGTCTTCTTTTAGCGTCACTGTTTTAACAAACAAATGTACCATCATTATTATCATTCATATACTCACCAATACTGAATTGTAATCTCCTCCACAATAGAAGGGACCGAATACCTATGCTATTCCGAATATTGGAATTGGTTTTATGATGAGGATTTTCAAGATTGCTAATAGATTATGATATCCTTTTTTGGGTAGGCTTTAGTCACACCCACCCAATCTATCTGGGGCGATGAAGCGGAGGAAGAGGAGGCCCGAGCCCAGCAGTCTGACTTATACAGGCTCAGATGATGATGACGCGTCACTGTCCGGATGATAAAGCATCCCGATCTAGTCTTTACTCGGTCAACCTCCCTATGGGTGGCGAACGTCCCCGGCTCGAGCTCACGCTTACAATAGCTCCTGAAGAAGTATTACTTGAAAAAGATTCATTGCTCTTAAATCATTCGCATTAACAATAGACACAATTCTGTATTTATTTACGATATAATACTCCGCAGTACCGCCATTGTTACGATAACAATAGTAATCAAAATAATATTTCATAATATTTAAGGCTCATTTTCCATCACCTATAAATAATCGTAGAATAAATTGCAACTAAATAAACGTTGGTACGAAATGTAAATTGTTTAAGTAAAACATTTTAATGGTTTCTGTTATTTACGTATGAAAAATAAACTATTTTTACGGATTATGACGAAATGAATGTTGCGAATAAGCGTGATAAAAGCCGCAAAATGAAATTAAAATGTGTTCAAAAATGTTTTAATATACATATATATCTTCATCAACATTCAGCCTATTGCCGTCCACTGCGGTCCAGTGCGGTCCTATGCCACCTGTAGTCGAAGACGCCCAGTAACTTTCATCAGGTCGTCGGTTCACCTAATGGGGGGCTGTCCTATATTGCGTCGGCGGATACCTAGTCCCATTCGAGAACCGTTCTTACCCAGCGGTTGTCAATTGGTCGAGAGATATGTCCTGCCTACGTATTTCGGATACTATCTTGCAGAGAAATCCCGAGCACAGCCCGTTCTATAGCACGCTGAGTGACTTTGAGCTTAGTTATGAAGCTCACATTTAGGGACCACAGTTTTGTAAGTCATCACTGGCAACACATATTGGTCGTAGACATCTGTTTTCAGATACTGAGGTATGTTGGGTGAAAAAACCTTTTAAGTTTCCCGAACGCTGCCGCGCCGAGTTGGATACATCGGCTGACCTCTCTCAAAATTAAACCTACCTTGTACGTAAAATTATATATTATAGCCCTTAATTGTCTTTTACGACAACCATAGGTAAGACTGGAGGGCGGTAAAATGTATTCTTACTCCTGACAGGTATAAATGACAATATATCTGTACCTAGTTCTGTCCTGTTTCACTCATCGTAACAAACAAGTTCAGAAGTTCTAACAATAACCAAACATCTAAATGGTACGAGCTTAATTCGCACTTAAATATTAAGTGTAGAATATCAAGTTAAACTTAATTTAAACTTTGATAGATACATGGTTTTACGTAGTTAAAATAATTTGAAACTTAAATTGTTGAGCGATGTCTTTTATTCTTATAAAATATCTTTTTCAAATTTGCCCATTTTTTATTGTTGTTGGTAGCAAACGAGCAAACATCACACTTGACAGTAAGTGTTACTGCTACCCATGCAAATATAAGGTGGCGGATCGCCTGCGCGAGGAGCGCAGCCTCGATGAGGTGATCCATCGCCGGCGACTGGGGCGGCGTAGGCGCGAATACCTGCGCCTCATGCCAGCCTAGCCGAGGCCGCAGGTGACGTGACCGAGGCATTAGTCCGTTACCGGCTGAGAGGCCAACCGCGTGAGGAAAGACCGACGTCCTCCTCAAGGGGGGACGTCGGTCGATGGGAGGGTACCCCAAATAGGGAGTATTCCGTCGGGCCGACCACAGACGTCATGTCACCCTGCTCCTGTGGTGGCGACGTGCATCGCGGGTGAGTTGCGGGCGTGCGTGCTTACGCCCCTCTGTCGCCCCGGACGGAGTGGTGCGAGGAGTGCGCCGACCGCAACCCACCCCCAAAAAAAAAAAACCCATGGAAATATGCTAGGCCACTACCTACCATAATGAAAATGAAGGGAGTGTGAATGCGTGCAATGAGATTGGGTGATACTAGGTAAAGGCATCCCCAAAATCCACCGCACGCAAACATCCACGAAAAGGTTTCGAGTTTCTTTTGCATAAATGTTGTATGCATATTTATTCCTATAGTCGTCTTTTACGACACCCGCAGGCAAGAAAGGAGTGATGAATTGTATTCTTACTACGTCCCCAAACAAAAACAACATAATAATATGAATAAAACATGTTTTATTTTGTATTTACATAATTTTAAATTGAGCATAAATGCTCCGACAATTCTCGGTGACTTTACAATTCAATAAACAGATTGAAATTATTAATCAATATGAGTTACTAGCTTTTACCCGCGTAAAAGTTAACATGCATATTAAACTATTACATCAAAGAATATTATCGACATAAAAAAGCGTTTTTGATTTGTTATGTTTACGTTTCTAGGCCCAGTGGTTTCGGCTGTATGCTTTTTATTGTTTTAGGGGTTGAATTTCATCCCCATGTAAGTGAAATTTCCAAAACGCTAGAACGAATATTTATTTATTTATTATCAAGTGCCTTAATAGAAAGATTCACGGTTCTATCATCGAAAATGACGAATTGTTATACAAAATATAATCCCCTATTTCAGCCCCTTATACCCATTTTTTCGCTATAAAAAGTATCCTATATCCTTTCTCAGGCTATAGTCCACCTCTGTACCAAATTTAATCAACATTCGTTCAGTGGTTTAGACGTGAAAGCGTAACAGACAGACAGACAGACAGACAGACAGACAGACAGACAGACAGACAGAGTTACTTTCGCATTTATAATATTAGTAAGGATAATGTGTAAAATTCGTTTTAAAATTCATCGTCAATCTGCTCTGATGCCAATTACTTGTGTTCCACACAATATGTACTCTTCTTACATAGTACACGTTGTAAAAGTTATTGGCGACCGGCCACTTGCATGACGTCAATCAACCCTTTGGAAGACAATTGTTGACGGTATCAAATTGAGTTGGACCAGGTTGATGAAAATCATCAATTAATTCAATTCAATCATCTTTTATCGTACTCATGAAGAGCGTATGGGTAAAATGTATGGATAAATAAAAATTTTGAATAACTCCCGACACAAACTAAAGTAATAAATATAAAAGTACTAGCTTTTGCCCGCGGCTTCGCCCGCGTTAAAATTAACTTGCATATTGAACTATTATCGCAAACAATATTATCGGCATAAAAAGTATTCTATTTCTTAATTTAAGAAATACTCTATCTATGTGTCCATTTTCATCCAAATCTGCTCAACAGTTTACGCGTGATTAAGTAACAAACATCCAAATATCTTCACAAACTTTCACATTTGAATATTACTTCCAGACGTGTAGTTCAGATTCCCGTGGAAATACGATGATAAATATGTCTTTCCTTAGTCCCTGATAATGTAGCTTTCCATTGGTGAAAAAAAAAAAAATATATCGATCAAATTTCCGCAGTTTCACCTACGTAAACGTCATTCCCATGCGAATGCCGAGATAAAAAACGCCTATGTGACTCACAACACAAAAACAAAAAATTTTGAATCGTAGGTACCGTGCAAATAATTGTGTGCATAAATAAAATCTATTATTTGGATAGACAAACAGACGCTTCAAATTTATTTATTTGTAGAGATAGAAAATTGACTTAATATCTTGACTTACTGTCTGGTAGCGGCTAGGAATATTACCATGCTTTCATTGTTTGTGGAGTGTCCCAAAATACTACTAAGACAAAGATTTACATCGATCTGGACCAATTGATGATGCCGTCTGGCCAACAATGGCGCCCGTCAGGCAGCCGGTCATAAAAGGTTGCTAGAACCTTTGCGATATATCTACGATGGGAGAAGAGTACCTATGGATAAGAGCAAGATAATGATGATATATAGACTGGGTGTCTTCGACTATATGCGTTTCACCCTTTTAGGGCTGCTTAAAATTATTCCTTAGTGCACTTACCCCGAAAAATAGATCGGTACACAAAATTTCACACATCTTGGGCTATGCACTTTTCATCCTCTTAAGGGTTGAATTTCCAAAAATTCTTTGTTAGTACTCATCATCATCATCATCTCAGCCCATATACGTCCCACTGTTGGGCTCGGGCCTCCTCCATGATGGAATGGTAATTGACCTACTATACCACGCTGGTCAGACGTGTACCTATACCATAGGGAATAGAGAAGGAAAACTCAAAATAAAAATTTTGATTTTTCCTTCTCTCGCATAGATGTTATATGCGTTTTATATCCCTTAGTCGTCTCGTATGATCACCCACGGGTAAGATGGGGGGGCTGGTGAATTGTATTCTTACTCCGTCACCACACGTATAATGTTAGCACTCGCTTATCCCAAAACAGAACTTTCACGTTCCTAGGACCATTATTTTAGGTTATACACTTTTCATGCCCTTAGGGGTGAGACTGCCAGAAGTTCTTTCATAGTGCTTGGTAAGCGAGCGCTAAGAAAAAAATCTTGGGATAATCCAAGAGAGCCGACCGTGTACTAAAATGACCGTTCCTCGGCTCACTGATTTCGGATAAACGCTTTTCACCCCCTTAGGGGTAAAATTGCAAAAAACTCTTTTTTAGTGAGCACTTTCCACAAGAAAGACAACTTCAGCTATATATTTTCACCCCCTTAGGGGTTGAGGTTCAAAAAATAATTTCTTAGAGCTCACATACAACAAAAGAAAGTGTATCGCATACAAAGTTTTACATGCCTGGCCCCAATAGTTTCGTCTATAAGCTTTTCACCCCTTTAAAGGGGTGATTTTCCAAAAATTCTTTGCTAGTGTTCATGTACCCCAAGAAATACGACGGTGTAAAAAAAAAATACGTATCTAGGCCCAGTGGTTTCGACTGTATGCTTTTTGGTCTTTTAGGGGTTGAATTTCATCCCCATGTAAGTGAAATTTCCAAAACGCTAGAACGAATATTTATTTATTTATTATCAAGTGCCTTAATACAAAGATTCATGGTTCTATCATCAAAAATGACGAATTTCCATACAAAATGTCATCCCCTATTTCAACCCCTTATACCCATTTTTTCGCGATTTCTTTGCTAGAGCTCGTGTACCCCAGAAAATACTACGGTGTAAAAAAATTACGTTTCTGGGCCCAGTGGTTTCGGCTGTATGCTTTTTGTCTTTTAGGGGTTGATTTTCATCCCCATATAAATGAATTTTCCAAAACGCTAGAACGAATATTTATTTATTTATTATAAAGTGCCTTAATACAAAGATTCATGGTTCTATCATCAAAAATGACGAATTTCCATACAAAATGTCATCCCCTATTTCAACCCCTTACACCCATTTTTTCGCGATAAAAAGTAGCCTACGTCCTTTCTCAAGCTTTATTCCATCTCTGTACCAAATTTCAACAAAATCGGCTCAGTGGTTTAGACGTGAAAGCGTAGCAGACAGACAGACAGACAGACAGACAGAAAGACAAACAGACAGACAGACAGAGTTACTTTCGCATTTATAATATTAGTAAGGATTACGTTATCTTCAACAGAAATTATAAATTAATTGTCATTTAACGATTATACTGGCACGCGTGAAGCACTTAATCGAATAATCATACGCCATTACATAATTTTGAAAAAAGGCTGATACTCTTACACTGCTAGGCCGATATTAACTTCCGTCGGGCGTCGGTATTGACGTCAAACTTATATCATCCCTCTTTTTGCGTCAGTGGCTAAAAATGGTCCAGTTTATATTAGTAATTAGCGAATATAATTATAAATTAACATTCCTCTGCCCTCCTTTTGTATAAAATCAACACAGTATTGTTTTTCCTTTAAAACATATTTAACCAAAACATACTGCATAGGGTTTTGGCTAAGTTTTGTAATAGGTCTATAAATAAAGTCCTTGTTAATGGGCACAGATCAGTCTTTATTGATTGGCTTTAAAGACACCCACGCCCTAAAGTTACAATAGCCATTATTCGTAACCGGTACTTATACCATAAATAATAAACGCGTGTTATAATATTTGTTATTTATAATATTATTGGACTGTTTATTTTTTTTTTCATCATCATCACAGCTTACATACGTCCCACTGCTGGGCTCGAGCCTCCTCCACAGCGGGAGGGAAACTGACCCACTATATCGCGCTGGTTAGGCGTGTTGGTATAGGGTTTTATTTCGAGTTTCCCTTCACTTGCATAGATGTTGTATGCCTACTACAATCCCTTAGTCGTCTTTTACGACACCCACGGGCAAGACAAGGGGTGGTGAATAGTATTCTTACTCCGTCACTACACGGAAACTTTTTTAAACAGTTAAATACTTCATTTCATTTATCATTTCAGCTCATATACGTTCCACTATTGAGCTCGAGCTTCCTCCTCAGTAGGAAAGAAATTGACCTAATATATCACACTGGTCTGATGGGTTGGTATAAGTTTTATTTCGAGGTCTCCTTCTCTTGCATAGATGTTATACGCACATTTAATCCCTTAGTTATCTTTTAAGATACCCATGGGATGGTTTACCACCCCTTATCTTTAGTGTATTCTTACTGCGTCATTGCATGGAAAACTAAATAACTAATTGCGTATTTTATTACTCTTATTTTTTCCTCTCAGCTAACATATTCCACAGCTGAATTCGAGGCCCTTCCAGGATAGGAGAGATATTGTTCTATTATACCGCAAGGCAGACGGGTAGACATAGGATTTTATTTACAGTTTTCCTTCTCTTGCATATGTCTTATCTGTTATGTCCCTTAAGAGTTTTTTACGACATCTAAGGACAAGAAAGGTGAATTGTAGTCTTTTTTCGATAAGAATAAGAAATATTTATTTGCTAAAATATGAGCAACATGAAGGTTGATAAATCTATATATATAAAATAAAGTCGTGTTAGTTACTACATTTATAACTCAAGAACGGCTGTACGGATTTGACTGAAAATTGGTGGGGAAGTAGCTTAGAACCAGGAGACGGACATAGGATACTTTTTATCCCGTTTTTTTTAAATGGTGTATACAAGATTTCGCCAATAACTTTTTTATCCCGTTCGATCGCGTTTCCATGTGACGTGACATAAAATTTCAAAGAGAACACAAGTCACTATGAAACGTAGCATAAAAATACGCGTTTGATATGTAATAACAAAAAGCAAATGACAGCTAAATGTAATTTTGTCTATAGTTAAGTATAGTTGAAAATTTTATAATTATAATTTTGTCAGGAATCAATAATGAGTAATGTGTATTCTCTTTGAATCATTATTAACAATGCCGCGACCAAGACGATCGAATCTTTCTCGAAAAAGCTGCAATGGAGATAAATCTTCCATTAAATACTATGTTTTCGGAAATTTAGAAAATATATTTACGAAAAAAATTATGGCGGTACAAAGTTCGCCGGGTCAGCTAGTAGCATATTAAACCTATAGGTTCGCAAATATTTGCCTTACGGCGGTACCAAACGTATAATAATTATTCATAATTATAACTTAAGGAGCGCGAGATTGTCTTGGTATGGATATGTGATGAAGAGATATGAAAGGCATGTGATAAGGAGGGTTATCAATATAATTGTGAGTGGACATAAGAAGCGTGGGAGGCACAAGAAGAGATGGATTGATTGTTGAATGAGGATATACTTATGAAAGCAATGAGTGAAAACATGTCGGCTGATAGGAATATGCTATGGAAGGTAAGACTATGTTGTGCTGACCCTGACCTGACTTTTTTTTTTTTGTTCACGCTGTGGAAATGCATTTACGCACTGTCCCCCGCCAATGACGGACGGGGGGGGCCGTGTGGGGCTCACCGACCACATCCGCGGCCGGAATACCCACTAAAACCACAGCGGCCCCTTCCGCGGTTTTACGGGGTGCCGGAGAGGTCGTCTGATGACATTCAATCCCCGACACCCCAACGCATGGCCGTCTGGCCACGTCCTGTCATTACTGTTCAGGGCGGTGGGAGTAGGTGGGCATATTGTCGCCTCCTCCTCCCGGGTCGCCGGCGACGAAGCGAGTCAGCAGACGCAAGCGCTTCGCGTTCCCGCTCCGCCACTTCCTTCCTTGATATGATGGCCTCACAAAATGAGGCCATCGACAACCAGCACCCGTCGCTGCCAAGCATCTTTGCGATAACGGTCGGCAGCGACAGGTCCGCTCCAAGTACCGCCGACAGGTCGTGGCGCTGAGACCCCCAGGTGGGGCATATCTCCAATGTGTGACGCGCATCATCAGTTGGCGCGCCACACTCATGACATCCGGGGGTCTCTTCTCTTCTAATCATATGCAGGTACTTACCGAAGACCCCGTGTCCGGTAAGCACCTGCACCATCCTAAATGTTAGGTTGCCGTGCTTCCTTGTGAGCCAGCGGTGGAGATGCGGCGCAACCGCTTCCACAGTCCCCCGCCCTGCTACGGGGGACTCCAGGTCTTCCCTCCACCGCCGCATAACCTCCCTTTGGGCCACTTCTTGTGCTCTGCCCGGTCTCCTTGCAGAGACTTGCTCGCCGTTGGCCCGCGCTGTTGCACGGAGCTGGTAGACCTCCGCCAACGCCTCAGCCACAAGTGGCCAAGGCGGATCGCCTGCTAGTAGACCCTGACCTGACTGATAATTTACTATTCGCCATAAATTTGTCAATAATTATTAAATTATTATTAATTCTAATAATTATTGATAAAATAATTAATAATAATTATTTTCAATAGTGTGTTATATTTAAATTATTAATAATTAGAAAAAATGTTGATTATCATTATTTTAGTTCTATTAATTAATATTATTAATTTAAAGAGTGCTATCCTTACCTGCAACTGTGAGATTCTTCGTCTGCTTAACTACAGCGAAACGAGGACCCTCAGTGGACACCTCACAGGTAAATGCAATTTTAGAATTGTACGCTCTGGGAAGGATAACACCTATGGCACAGCTATTCAAGCTGCATGTGCCTTTGGTTATCAATCCAGACGTTGAATTGAAAGTTCTTGTAGGAGGCTGTAAAAAATAAATTTAATAAATATGTATCCTGCTTAGGCGAGCACAAGGGGGTGTCATCGTCATTGTTTTAGCCCATATACGTCCCACTGTTGGGATCGTGTCTCCTCCAATATAGAAGGGAAATTAACCTACTATACCACGCTGGTCAGACGTTTTGAGTTTTCCTTCTCTTGCATATTGCATGCATTTCATATCTCTTAGTCGTCTTTTACGATATCCACGGGCAAGAGAGGGGTTGGTGAGTATTCTTACTCCGTCACCACACGGATAGCCAGGGGTGTAGATGGTGGCAACTTTCCGTGAAAATCATAACACTGACTGCCATCACTTATAAATCTATCAACAATGGTAATTGTGGCATATTTATTTTTTTTATCTAAACCAATAAATAAAATTGGAGTGTCTGTTTGTAATGTCAAAATAATAGGCTTTTTTCATGCTTACACGGTTATTTGCACGACACCTATGCCTACAATAGCAATTAAAAAAATTTTGTCTGTCTGTCTGTCTGTCTATCTGTCTGTCTGTCTGTTTGTTCCGGGTAATCTTCAAAACGGCTGGACCGATTTCAAAAATTCTTTCACCAATGGAAAGTTATAATATCAGGGCGTAAACTAGGCTATATTTTATCCCGGTATTCCCACGGGAACGGGAACTACGCGGGTAAAACGACTATAACCTATAACCGAAGCGAAGCGAGGGCGGGTTGCTAGTTTTAATATAAATCTAATGTATATGGAAATCGAAAAAAAATGTACATCTAACATTCCGTGTGGTGACATAATAAGAATACGATTCACAATCCCTTCTCTTACGGGGGTGTCGTAAAAGACGACTACGCTTACACATAAAACATATATGCAAGAGAAGGAAAATTTGACACAAAACTCTATATTAACACGTCTGACCAGTGTAGTATAGTACCTAGGTCAATTGCCCTCCCATAGGGGAAAAGGTGCAAGCCCAACAATGGGCCCGCGTGAGGAAAGACCTACGTCTTCCCCGAGGGGAGGATGTCGGTCGATGGGAGGGTACCCCAAGTAAGAAAGAAAGAAAGAAAGAAAAGTATTAAAATCAAGTAGGGGGTATTCCGTCGGGCCGACCACTGATGACAAGTAACCCTGCTCCGGTGGTCGGCCCAACGACGAAGGCAACCCAAAGGCCCACCCCAAAAAAAAAAAGCCCAACAATGGGACATGCATATAGGCTCAGCTGAGATTATGAATGTATGTATATCTAATAATTGAAATAATTTTTAAAATCTTTCGATTTCTAAACAATCCCATCTTCAGATATTATAATAACAATCACACAAAAACATTTTCTTGTAAAATGTCGTGAAAACTAGACCATATGGCTCGAACTGACAAAAAATATCAGATAGTAAAATGCAAACCCTCCGTGTGGTGACGGAGTAAGAATACAATTCAACATTCCCTGATGTCTTAAAAGAAGACTATGGAATATAATATGAACATAACATCTGTGCAAGAGAAGGAAAACTTGAAATGTTACCCTGTACCCACATCTGATCAGCATGGTATAGTAGGTTAAATTCCCTTCCAGTGTGGAGGAGGCCCGAGCCCAACAGTGGAACGTATGTGGGCTGATGATGATGATGATGATGATAATGCAAACCCAATTTATGAGGGTTCAAAAAATCGATGGAACGCTTTGGAAAAAGTAGTAATGCTTTTGCAGTTTTCTTGATTCATCTTGATAGAAGTACTACCGTGATGGGACGGAAGATATATATTTTTAAAGAATTAAAAGATTTTTTAAATCGGTTCTATGGTCTTCTAGTAATTTAGAAACATACTTAAAAATGTTTTGACTAAAACTTTTTCTTTATTTAAAATGCTTTAAAAAGTGTAATTTCTATTGCAAATACATGCTACTTTCTTGCTTTATGTCAAAATGATCATCTCGGCTCATATACGTCCCAATGCTGGGCTCCAGCCTCCTCTTTAATAAGAAGGATATTAACCTACTACACCAGGCTGGTCGTCCGACCCATCTGACAACCCGTCTGAGTTGATACAGGGGTTTTCTTCTCTTGCATAGACGTTACGTGCATATTACATCCCTCAGTCATTTTTTATAACATCCACAGGCAAGATAGGGAGTTGTAAATTGTATTCTTACTCTGTAACTACATACATGGATAAATCGGAAAAGATCTTGTGTTATGTATGCTGTATTTAACATAGGGTACCCCTCCGGGCCGGCCACGGATTACCACACGGTAACGGTACATACGTGAAGATATGTGAAAATATGCACAAATTTAAATACAGCATACTTTTTTTTTACTCATTCCGGTAAGAATTTAACTCGTAATTTTTTCTTGTAGCTAGCGTTGTAGCTATCGTAAACGAAAATGAAGATAGCATATAGATGTTACCTGCCTCTCATATACCTTAATCAAACAAGGGAAGGAAAACCTATGCTAATACGTCTGACCGGCGTGATATAATAGGTCGATTACCCTACTTCTGAGGAGGAGGCCCCAGGCCAATTGTGAGACAAATATATGCTGAGATGAGGGTAATATTTTTATTTGTTTTAGGAATTAGTTTGCTTTTATTAATGTTCTACGTATTTCTGCGTTTTATTTTAATTTTCTTTCGGCGATAAGAAGGACATAAACGCATGCCAGTGCACGTTCTAATGGAGGCCTGTACTGGAAAACAAGAAAATCTTCATAAAGTGTGGTAGAACCACACTGTCGACAGTTATCTGTCTACAGTCGCGGGCCGGTCCGTCCGGGGTAGTACCACGCTCTCGCAGAAAATCGACGTCTGAGTAGTAGCAATTTGTTACTGCGCTTCATTCGGTGAGTGAGAGAGCCGGAAGCCCAACTTTCTGAGGGTGTTTGCGTGTGGAGGGTTTTGGTGGTGCCTTTGGTATCACCGAGCCTCAATGCACGCATTCACACTCCCTTCATTTTCTTCGCGGTAGGCAGCGGCCTTGTAAAGGACCATGAGCGGCAGCAACATTTACCATTACGTGTACTGTTTGCTCGTTTGTCACTGCTCGCAATAAAAAAAAAAAACATTTGGTGTCTAATATTCTTTGCATAAGGTTATTAATTTTGTAGCGGCTATCTTTCGATCTGGTGGTATTGGATTAATTTAATGTATTCTGTAATTAAAAAGTTAGCTAAAATTGTCAACACGTAAGCATTTCCTTTCCATATGGTGGCGGAGTAAGAATACAATTCCCCACTCCCTATCCTGCCCATAGATGTCATAAAAGACGACTAAGGGATATAATATGCATATAACATCGATGCAAGTGAAGGAAAACTCGACCCTATCTGACCAGCATGGTATAGTAAGGTCAATTTCCCTCCTATTCTGGAATAGGCTCGAGCCCAGCAATGAAACGTTTATGATCTGAAATGATGACGATGATGAAGCGCCTCGAACTTTTGAATAATTATAACGTAATTTTGAGATTATAATATAAAAACTATAATTTCTTAATGTATCATTTCATTATGTCAGCTTATATAGAGGCAGGAGCCGTCTACTCGAAAGTGACCCTCTATATAACCACGTTGGTCAGACGCGTTGGCATATGGTTTCATTTTGAGTTCTCCTTTTCTTGCACAGCTGCTATAGCCATGTCATATCAGTTAGTTGTCTTTTACGACACCTATATGCAAGAAAGGGTGTCGTGAACCACATATAAAATTAATGTATACATATACAAAAATATATGCTGTGCTGTGTGGTAGCGGCTACGAATACTACCAACCCTTGCTTTGCTCGTGGGTGTCGTAAAAGACGACTAAGAGCCCTAAATTGACCCGGACCAACTCTATCTGGTACCATTTGGGTCAACGATTATATTCCCAAGGAGGGTTGACGTCAGGCAGGCGGCCGGTCATAAAAGTCATTGCCGAAACTTTTTGCAATATGTCAAAACAGATGACATATTGTGTCGACCCCAAGTAATTGGGATAAGAGCAAGATGATGATGATATACAAAAACATATAACTCTTATAAATTCAATTTTTAAATAAGAATATTGATTTATAAAGGAATTGAAACAAAAGAGACACGAAGCAAAGTATTTTTATGTAAAGGCCTTTTAATATATTTTTACCAATAAAAACGTATTCATTACCCGTAGGCTTTTCATTAGCGCGTTACGATTTTCCATTACAGATATATTTTATTTTATTTATATGAGGGTATTTATGTTTCAAGCGCTACTTTATACACGGAGCATTAACCTATTCTAATTTGGAATGCTGATAAGAAAGTCTTATTTAATAATAATCTCTAATAAGATATTTTTTCACGACGAGCTTTCCGGAAATAAATTACTAAGCTAATAAATTACAACATGGACGTGGATGGTTGAGGGGAGTGATGGCTGCTCTAGTAGTTAACTCGTGATCGGGTGCTGGTTGTGGGATCTGGTCCAACCATATTTTTTTTTCTTTTTTATTTCACAGTTTTTTTTAGTTCCAGTGCATCTCACTGGAGCTAATACTATATGTTGTATACGTAATTTTATTCTAAAGACTAGCAACCCGCCCTCGCTTCGCTTTTAGTCGTTTTACCCGCGTAGTGCCCGTTCCCGTGGGAATACCAGGATAAAATATAGCCTAGTTTACGCGCTGATGTTATAGCTTTCCATTGGTGAAATAATTTTTTAAATCGGTCCAGCCGTTTTGAAGATTACCCGGCACAAACAAACAGACAGACAGACAGACAAAAATTTTTTAATCTGTATTTTAGGCATAGGTGTCGTGCAAATAACCGTGTGAGCATGAAAAAAGTCTATTATTTTGACATTACAAACAGACACTCCAATTTTATTTATTGGTATAGACGATAAAAAAATGACAGCCCGCTGAGTTTCTTGCCGAATCTTCTTAGCTTGTGGTCGCGTTCTAATCCGATGGTAGACATTATATTATGTTCAAACGATGTATAAATTTGACAATATGTAAGTGCCCTTAAGTGGCCTATGCAGAATAAATGATTTGATTTGATGTAGCAACAATTCAGCCATTCATCATAGCTCATTAATATCACACAGCCGGGCTGGAGCCTACCCAACAATAGGGGGGAAATTGACTTTACTATACCACGCTGGTCAGACAGGATGGTATAGGATTTTGTTTCGAGTTTTCCTTCTCCTGCTTATGCTATATGTTATATGCTTAGGTTCCTTAGTCGCCTTTTACGATACCCACGGGTAAGATAATGGATGGTGAATTGTATTCTTACTCCATCACGACACGGACAAATTCAATATATTTTTTTTTTTATTGCCAACGGTGGCAAACGAGCAAGCAGCACACCTGATGGTAAGTGAAACTGCTGCACATGGAGCAGGTAGTTCATTCCAGAGCTTGCACATACGTGGGAGAAATGATCGCTGGAAACGTACAGTTGAAGACCATAACGTTTCCAGGTGAAATGGATGAGCCCTGCTACGATGTCGAGTGGTACGTTGGTAGAATGGTGACGGTGGTACCAAGTCAAACAGTTCCTCCAATTGTATTCTCACTCCGTCGCCACACGGATAGCAGTCAGTAAGACAATATTATTATTATAAATAGCACTGACCTGTTGTCCAGGAGTGAACCTGAATATTTCATTACTTCCTCTATACCATTTGACTGAATGCAGCGCAGGGTCACCTTGATCACTAACGTAGTGACACACCAGGTTCGCTTCTTGATGTGGATCTCCATACTGGGGCACCTCTAGGAATGTGATGTTGTGAGCAGTAGCTATTACTGTGAACAAAAGGACTTTATTAAAAAAAGCGAAAATTTATTTATTTATTTATTTATTTAAGATAACACCCTGCACTAAGGAAATAATCCTTGTATTGCGGGGGACTTTACAAACATATAATTAACGGACACAAATTACATCCAGACTCAGAACAACAATTTGTGGATCGCTCAAAGTGTTGTCCCGCGTGGGATTCGAACCCCCGACACTGGCGCTGTAGGTCGCTATCTTAACCACTACGCCATCTGTGCAGTCAAGAAAATTGACTTGTGCTTAAAACTACACGACAAAAGGGAAAATCAAATACAACTTTGTTTTGTTCAATATTCATAAATTAAAAAGATTTCTAATTAATAAATTACATCATCGTCATCATTATCACCCTACTCTTATCCGAGTTGGGCGAGGTCAACACAATATATATTCTTCTTCCATAGAGTTATTAATTATTAATTTAGCATCATGTCACCTGAGTATTCTTGCCGGATCTTTCTCAGTGTGGCCGTGTTCCGACCCGGTGGTAGTATACTAGATTGTTAGGGTTTTCAAACATAATTACTATTAATTTTAATGTGAAATAATTACTAACCATAAACAATATAATTTTTTCATACAGAATCATTTTCTTCTTACACTGGCAATGAATTCGTATCAAAATGTGGGTCAATATTTAATAACTATTTTCTGTATCGGGTAGATAATTACAAATTTTCTGCAATAACGATGACTTGTTGGATGAGAGACATCTTAGTCCGCCCGTGACCATGAACGCTGCAAAGTGTTAGAAACGTCGGGCAATCAAAAATCAAATACAAATGCGATAAAATCCGTAGTTTTATTTAAAATGATTTCTGATGCGATGCGATACGACGCGAGTATTAAACACTGTAAATAAGTCACTAAATAAGTCACAAGTATCTAACATTTTTTACATCACTAATGTCAACTACATAAAGTGTTGTAATAAAACTTTCAATGTATTAAATACCTTTTTCTCTATTATTAGTGATGTAGGATAACGCGAACGATAATTTTTTTTAGAATGATTTTTATCTTGTTACACTTTATTTCTCTGTGTGGTGACGGAGTAAGAATACCACTCATCACTCCCTATCTTGCCCGTGGATACTAAAAAGGACTAAATAATATAACACGCATATTATATCTGTTCAAGAGAAACTCGAAATAAAACCCCATACCAACATGTCGGACCAGTATATAGTAGGTCAATTTCCCTTCTATTAGAAAGGAGTCTCTAGCCCAGCAGTGGGACGATGAGCTGGGATGATGACGCCAAAATAACCTCTTACGTGCGTACATACACACTTTTTATCATATAATATATCAAAGCATAGTCAAAGAAAGATGTATAATGAACATCAGTATAACGAAAGATTACTACGTCGACTACGCGATGTAATTCCACCCTCTCAAGCTATAATTTATGAATATTTTATTCAAGTAATGTCCCTAGCTAAAAGGTATGTCAGTACTTAATAACTTTTCTTAAGTGATATATTAAATATTAACAAAGATTCACCACAGTGTTAAGTATAGCTAAGAGGAAATGACATATTCACGAGAAGAGTAAAAGGAACAGTAATTTATAACAGAAATGTCTAACGCCATTAAGGTCTAGCGACTAGAACAGAAAATTGGAACACTAATATGTTTCATGATAATCGACGTTCAATTTTAGAAATGGGCGTCTTCAAAGGGGATATTGGATACTGGGGCATTGATAAGGGATAGTATACGAAAGGGGTGACTTGCCAGATTGGCCACAGAAGTATGGTAAGTTAGTAGGTCATGCCGGGCCTGCCACACCTAGGACTCAATACCGGTGGTCAGCTCAATAGCGACGGTGAGAGGATACGGTGGGTTATGGGGCTGTGCTCCCCTATTTCGTCATTTCGGATGGAGCGGACTTTCGCAAAGGAGGGCATGGCCTGGTCCAAAGGTGTTTATTTTTTGAGATCGTTTATAATCCATCGTAAATTCATCCAGCCCTATAAAATAATGCAAATATGGGGGAAGGTTTTTTTTTTAATATAAGCATATAAATTTATGTTCCGTTTGGTGACTGATTAAGAATACAGTTCACCACCACCTATTCTGTTTGGGGGTATTGTAAGGGACTACAGGATCTGCATATAATAACTACCTATAATTACTTAAATAATATAGTTACTTAAATAAAAACTATAGAGAAATTAATGAAAAATAATCCAATATTAAAACGAATAATTAATAAAAAAAGGGAAAATCAAGAATCGAACTGGATTCTTTGGTTTGAAAAAGACTACTCGATTTCCCAACCGGACTATTTTTATTCTGCAGCAAAATTTACATCAATATTCTAATTATATTTCTTCATTACCTGAAATCACTGACAAAACGAATTAAATTTATGAAACTTAGCTATATTGATTAATCGCCTGTGTATAATTTTCATTGGAAATCTTTTAGCCATTATCGAGATTGTAAATATATGTCACCATTCAGTCTATCGCCGTCCACTGCTTTATGTGGGTCATTCCTGGTCGCTACAAAGTGCGGTCCTGTGCCGCCTGCATCCATCGACGACCATCAACATTCCCCAGGTCCTCGGTCCACCTAAATCGTCCTACACTACATCTTTCGATACGTGGTCGCCACTCGAGAACCTTTCTTCCCCAGCGGTTGTCGCTTTGACGAACAATTTGGCCTGCCCATCGCTCCTACAGCATAGTAATTCTTTGTGCTATATCTATTACAGTCGTTCTAATATAGGTATATAAATATACAATAACTAGCTTCTCCTTGCGACTTCATCCGTGTGGTATAGATGATTTGGTCTTACGCTAACTTTAACCTAAGGCTTTGTTTACGTAGAAGGTGACAATATTTTTTAATAATACAATTCCATCACAGATGATTTTTGCGACAATTTAGCCGTTTATGCAGCAGAAGCTCTCGAAAGGAAGAAAAAACCCCGATTTTGAAACAGTCTTCATTAGTGTTCCACTCGCCTTCCTCGATAAAGGGTTCAAACTGAAAGAATTTTTCAAATCGGATCAGTAGTTCCTCAGATTAGTGCTTTCAAACAAAAAAGCTCTTCACCTTTATATATTAGTATAGATTAATTATTTTTTTAAGTGTATGCGAGTACTACACATTGTAAATAAAACTACTTTACAGATTTTATGGTGTTTGTATTTTATCTCGGGCAATCAAATACAAACCGCGATAAAATCCGTAAAGTAGTTTTATTTAGATCTATCCTAATATTATAAATGCGAAAGTAAGTTTGTTTGTTTATTTGTTTGTTTGTTACGCTTTCACGCTTAAACCACTGAACCGATTTCAAACTTTTTTTCACCAATGGAAAGCTATAATATCAGGGAGTAACATAGGCTATATTTTATCCCGATATTCCCACGGGAACGGAAACTACGCAGGTAAGGCGACTGGAACCGAAGCGAAGCGAGTCCGGGTTGCTAGTCTATACCAATAAATAAAATTGGAGTGTCTATTTGTAATGTCAAAATAATAGGCTTTTTTAGCCTAGTTTACGCCCTGATATTATAGCTTTCCATTGGTGAAAGAATTTTTGAAATCGGTCCAGCCGTTTTGAAGATTACCCGGAACAAACAGACAGACAAAAATTTTTTAATTGCTATTTTAGGCATAGGTGTCGTGCAAATAACCATGTGAGCATGAAAAAAGCCTATTATTTTGACATTACAAACAGACACTTCAATTTTATTTAAGGTATAGATAAGTGTCACATGTATTTGTGGTAAATAGATAACACTTGAATCATGTATCAAGTGTTATCCTTTAACGACATGGGTCATGATTTATTAGCGTTCGTTCAACAACGTAATTGGTTGGTTGATAAATATCACGTTATTTATACTTGAATAGATATATTTAAGTTTTTCCCATGTAAATGGGTGTTATGAATACAATTTCTTTGTAAATAAAACTATTTTTATGGATTCGAACCCATTTGTATTTGATTTTTGATTGCCCGACGTTTCGAACACTTTGCAGCGTTCGTGGTCACGGGCGGACTAAGATATCTTGTCTTTTTTTTTTTGGTGTGGGTCGTGGTCGGCGCACTCCTCGCACCACTCCGTCCGAGGCGACAGAGGGGCGTAGGCACGCACACCCGCAACACACCCGAACACCACGTCGCCTTCGTCGTTGGGCCGACCACCGGAGTAGGGTTACTTGTCAACAGTGGTCGGCCCGACGGAATACCCTCTAGTGGGGTACTCTCCCATCAACCGACGTGCCCCCCCTCGGGGACGACGTCGGTCTTTCCTCACGCGGTCGGCCTTTCGGCGGGTGACGTCAATTCCCCGGTCACGTCACCCGCGGCCTCGGTTAGCGCGGCATGGCGCGAGACATCTTATGTCTAACAAGTCATCGTTATTACAGAAATTTATATCTACCCACTACAAACATTAGAATTTAATCAATTATGCACCCTTTTGATACAAATTTAGTCTAGCACTAACTAGTTTCTATATGAAAAATTATATATATTTTTTGTCAGTAATTATTAAACAATGAATTTTATATAAAAATCAAATACAAACGCTATAAAATCTATAAAAATAGTTTTTTTTACAATGTGTTATGCCAGCGTAAGATCAGTGATCAATACAATTTGTTACCAAGCATTACTTTCTCGTGAGAGTCGTGAAATCAGAGTGATGAAAACACCACATTTATCAAAGGGATTGGTGATCACAGTTCCTTTCTTCCTTTAATCCCATAGTCGATTTTTACGACAGCTACGGAGAAGTATGAGATGACAATGTCCATATTCTTACCCAAGGAATATAAAGAATTGAATATTAAATTGTTATGGAGAAACTTTTCGTACTTAGGTAAATGAAGAAAAAAAAACATGATATAATGATAAAATCCATGCAAGAAATGGAAAACTACATAAAGCTTTCTGCTTAACTGACTAACTTGGTAGTCTTATTGTGGAGGGCCCTTATGCCTACCAATAGAAGATATATGTGCTGAGGTAATATTATATTACTAGCAACCCGCCCTCGCTTCGCTTCGATTTTAGTCGTTTTACCCGCGTAGTTCCCGTTCCCGTGGGAATACCGGGATAAAATATATCCTGATATTATAGCTTTCCATTGGTGAAAGAATTTTTGAAATCGGTCCAGCCGTTTTGAAAATTACCCGGAACAAACAGACAGACCGAAAATTTTTTTTTAATCTGTATTTTAGGCATAAGTCGTGCAAATAACCGTGTGAGCATGAAAAAAGCCTATTATTTTGACATTACAAACAGACACTCCAATTTTATTTAATGGTATAGATGGAAGATTAGATAAGATTAGATGATGGAAGAATTATCGTCTTATTTTTGCAGTTTATCAAGAATTATCCAATTATTCTTCTATGTAGTAGAACTACACTGCCGGCAGTCGTCTGTCTAGAACCGCGTACCGGCTCGTCGGAGGTAGAACCACACTCTCGCAGAAAATCGAAGTCTGAGTAGTAGAAATTTATTATTGCACTTCGTTCGGTGAGTGAAAGAGGCGAAAGCCCAGTTTTCTGAGAGAGTTTGTGTGTAGTAAGTTTTAGTAATGCCTTTAGTATCACCGAACTTCACCTAGATTGACCCGGACCAACTCCATCTGGTACCATTTGGGTCAACGATTACATTCCCAAGGAGGGTTGACGTCAGGCAGGCGGCCGGTCATAAAAGTCATTGCCGAAACTTTTTGCAATACAGATGACATATTGCGTCGACCCCAAGTAATTGGGATAAGAGCAAGATGATTATGATGATGATCACCGAACTTCATTGCACGCATTTACATTGCCAGCAAAGGTCCATAAGCGGCAGCACCACTTATCATCAGGTGTGCTGTTTGCTCGTGTGCTACCAACAGCAATTAAAAAAAGGGAAAATGCGAAAGAAACTACTTATATTATATTATAAGAAATAAAATACGTCGGATAAAAAAGACATATCTGTTCCCTTAGAAGGCTTAGACTCAGGTAAAATATACACGTTTAAGCTAAGTTTATAAATACAACGTAAAAAGGGGTAAGTCTATTTTAATCTATAGGTTACCGGGACTATATTTAAACTCAATATTCACCCTGCCCGTGTGGCGACGGGTTAACAATAGATTTGTCGTCACCCCTTACTTGCCCGTGGGAGTCGTAAAAATCGGCTAAGGGCTCACCAGGAGAGTGGGCAGCAGCTCTCTCCTAGGAAATGTAAAACATCTCACTGCGATCGCCAACCCGCCTGCCAACCATGGCGATTACTGCAATATCCCCTCACAAAAATGGCGTACAAAGAAAAATGGTCCCCAGTCACGGCAGCTCCCGTACCCTACGGGCTCATTTTGACTGACGACCTGGTGAAAGTTGCTGGGCGTCGTTGGATGCAGGCGGCACAGGACCGCACTTTGTGGAGTAACATGAGGGAGGCCTACGTCCATCAGTGGACGGCAATAGGCTGAAATGATGATTAATCCTGTGTATCTACTTTAAAGAAATATAAAGTCATTTATATTATGCTAATATTATAAACGCCAAAGTTTGAGAATACATACGTATCGGTTTTTGATCTTAAAAATATAAATATCATAAAACTTCGCAGAAAGTATTACCTTCATCATCATCATCATCACAGCCCACATACGTCCCACTGTTGGGCTCGGGCTTCCTCCACAATGGGAGGGAATATGACCTACTATACCATGCTAGTCAGACATGTTGATATAGGATTTCATTTTGAGTTTTCCTTCTCTTGTACAGATGTTATGTGCATATATCCCATAGTCGTCTTTTACGACATCCACGGGCAAAATAGAGAGTGGTGAATTGTACTCTTACTCCGTCACCACACGGAAAGTATTAGCTTATAATTATGTTATTTCTTTGTACCATTAATCCATTTGGTGACGGACTAAGAAAACAGTTCACCATCCCGTCTTTTGCCTGTGGGTATAGTAAAAGATGGCTGAGGGATATGGTATGAACAGAATACCTATGAAAGGGAAGGAAGATTAGATTTAAAACCCTATACCAACACACATCTGATCAGCACGGTATAGTAAGTTAATTTCCTTCCCATTGCGGTGGAAGCCCAAGCGTAATAGTGACATTTCTGTGGACTGAGATAATGAAGAAAAATCTTTTTCAAATAAATGACAACACGAATAGGCGTAAAGTTACATACAAAAATGTACAAATGCCAGTGCCTCGACTTGAGACATTTCGTAAAAGTTGTGTATATATGGCTCCACTTATTTTTAACTCCATACCTGAGCAAATAGCAAAGCTAAAATATGATAGGTTTGGCCCTGTCTTGCGGCATTGGTTAATTGAAAAAAGCTTTTATTCTGTTGACAACTTTTTGAGTGAATATTGCCGTAATTCATATTATTTAAGAAACGCATTGTGAATGTACTGCTTTATACCTAAATATGTTATTGTAGTTAGAATGGAACGAAAATTATAAATATGACATTATACACTAATTTTAAAATTTGACATTATAACTAATACTACAAATATGACATTATTGCTTTTGAATTTTAAATCTATACCAATAAATAAAATTGGAGTGTCTGTTTGTAATGTCAAAATAATAGGCTTTTTTCATGCTCACACGGTTATTTGCACGACACCTATGCCTAAAATAGCAATTAAACAATTTTTGTCTGTCTGTCTGTCTGTCTGTTTGTTCCGGGTAATCTTCAAAACGGCTGGACCGATTTCAAAAATTCTTTCACCAATGGAAAGCTATAATATCAGGGCGTAAACTAGGCTATATTTTATACCGGTATTCCCACGGGAACGGGCACTACACGGGTAAAACGACTATAACCTATAACCGAAGCGAAGCGAGGGCGGGTTGCTAGTACGTAATATAATTGATAATTATTGAGTTCTCGCGACATATTTGTTAAATATTTGAATGCTATTAGAATATGGCATAATGTGTTTTATGCTTCTAATAATTATGAACATCTCTGTACTTACCACATTATATGCAAATAAATAAATAAGAAGATTTTGTACTAAAGAAAACCTTGACGAGATATTGTTGCCTTATTATTCTTACATCTGTGGTTAAAATTGTGGTTACAAAGTAGCAACGAAATCTATCCTTTGATATCTATAATACGTCATCAGCTTAATTACTTAGCGTCAAATCAATATGTATTCTACTTTCATAGTACATATTGCAATAGTTTTTTGTCCGGCTGATGTTAAACCTCCTTGGGAATGTAATCGTTGATCGACATCAGATGGAGTTGGTCCAGATCTATGTTAGATATCTATAGAACTACAAGGAGATCTTTGTAATAGAAGGTATTACGTATTTTTTTAACAATATTCCATACAAATTAATTATTGTCTTTTTTTTTGGGGGTGGGCTACGGTCGGTGCACTCCTCGTCCGCTCGGTCCGGGGCGACAGAGGGACGTAAGCACACACACACGTTACCCACCCGTAAGACCCGTCGCCTTCATCGTTGGGCTGACCACCAGAGCAGGTGACTTGATGTCAGTGGTCGGCCAGACGGAATACCTCCGGTGGAGTACCCTCTCCTCGACTGACGTCCCCCTATTCGGGGAGGACGTCGGTCTTCCCTCACGCTAATCATTATGTATTAAGGGTCTTTCACATCGACTCATATATATCCTACTGGTGGGATCGAGCCTCTTCCATAATAGGTGGAATATTGATACCACGCTAGTCAGACATGTTTTAGGTTAGGTTAGGGTTTTTGGTTGAGTTTTCCTTCTCTTGCATAGATTTTATATGCTTTTGTATCCCTTGGTCGTTCTTTTACGATATGCACGGGTAAGATTGAGAGTGGTGAATTGTATTCTTACTCCGTCACCACACGGAAGGACTTTACGAACATACAATTAATTGACATAAAACTCAGTACTACGAACTATTTTTTTTTTTATTTATTTATTGTTTATACAAAAAAAAATTACAGATTTAGTTAATATTAGCAACTAAAAACCACTAAGGTTTAAACACGTGCTACTAAAATCTACTTACAAACAAGTTTGTGTGGTAATCAAAGAGAATATATAATACAGCTTTACATATTTGAATAAGTGTGTTATATTCACTTCATTTTTTTTTTACATATTCTTGAAACACAACTTACACATTCTTTAAACTAAATTCCTTTTTTAAAAAATATTTTTTAAGCTTTATTATTTGTGGATCGCATAAAAGAGGGTCCTCCCTGTAGATCGAAACTATAAAACCCTTTCAGCTTGAGAAGTCAGTATTAAGACCTTCTGACTATTTCATAATTTCATAACATAGATCCTTAGACCAATCCACTTAGGAAGATATTGCCACCTACATCCTAACGCTTCAGTGCAACTCTTACAATGTCTTCAATCCAGATTGTAATCGTCCTGTGGGATTCATGATCGCAAGTCCAGAACTTTCCTTCCTAAACGAAGATAGGCCTACTATACCACGTTGGTCAGATGTTGGTACAGAGTTTTATTTTGGGATTGCCTTCTTTAGCACATATGTTGCTTTTATATATGCATATTTTATCATTTAGTCGTCTTTTATGATACTCATGGGCAAGATAAAGGGTGACAAATTTAATTCTTATTTCGTTATCACACGTAAAGGATTATGTAATATAAGACAAAGTATAACAGGTTGCTAACTATCTAACCAGCATAGTATAAAAATTTCTAATTTATAAAGGCCACATAATTAATTTTATATTTCTTCAAAAAGGCAACACCTTCTATCTACTAAGAAAATAAACCTTGTATTGCCTAAAGTCCTCCACTTTAACATAAATTAAGGGGAATTATATTCATACTCGTCGTGGTCCATAAATATAGGCCTCATAACAAGGCTCACAGTCGCTCATCATGCTATGGAACGAGCTATGCTCGTGATTTCTCTACGCGATAGAATCCGAAATACGGCAATCCGCAGAAGAACGGGAGTAACCGACATAGCACGAAGAATTAGCACGCTGAAGTGGCAATAGGCAGGCCACATCGCTCGACGAACCGACAACCGCTGGGGAAGAAACGTTTTCGTGTGGGGACCACGTATTGGACGACGCAGTGTAGGATACCCCCACTAGGTGGACCGACGACGATGAAAGTTGCTGGGTGTCTTTGGATGATGGCACAGAACCGCACTTTGTGGTGTAACATGAGGGAGGCCTACGTCCAGCAGTGGACGGCGATAGACTGAAATGATGATGATGATATTCATACTCTGAACAATAATTTGTAGATCGTACAAAGTGTTGTTCTGCGTGGGATTCGAACCTATGACACTAGAATCTTAACCACTACGTAATCTGTGTAGTCACATTAATAAATAAGTCTTTATAACTCATGGCATTTTATAAACGTAGAATTAATTACATATCGCCAACAAAATGCAGTGGAAACCCCTCTAAACGACAACAATTATCACAAGTATTTCCTAATGAATCATTAATTACATAAGTTTTTCTCGTAGACAACAGTGTTGACAAGGAAACTATTTGAAAGCCCATATATAGTTAAATGCTTTTAGTTTTAAATACGTATTTGTAAATACGTACATATACGTATACGTAAAGTATTAAATACGTTGAAAGTAACCTTTAACTTTTTTTAAATACATTTGTTTTGGATATATTGTTGCTTCCGCGACTTGATTGTACGGATCCATCAGAATATCAGCGGTGTAGCATCATATTTACTGTACCATAAGCTGAGATGGGCACCATATTTTGGCCTCACATATTCGACTCCTTGTTATTAGTTAGTAGTTCTTATTTCTTTCGTTGGTGTCTATTTTGTGTGAGGTTTTCAAAATAAAATTTCTTTCTTTATCTAATTGACATTTGTGATGCAGTGTGAAAAATGTTGACTAGCTAACTTCAGGGTGTCGGTTTCTCGTGACAGTATGCACGCATCGTTAAAATTTACTCTCATCACATATCCCTAACGCACTGAATGAAGTGTATCTTCAAAAATATTGATATAACTAGCAACCCGCCCTCGCTTCGCTTCCGTTTTAGTCGTTTTACCCGCGTAGTTCCCGTTCCCGCGGAAATACCAGGATAAAATATAGCCTAGTTTACGCCCTGATATTATAGCTTTCGATTGGTGAAAGAATTTTTGGAATCCGTCCGGCCGTTTTGTAGATTACCCGGAACAAACAGACAGACAAAAATTTTTTAATCTGTATTTTAGGCATAGGTGTCGTGTAAATAACCGTGTGAGCATGAAAACGCCTATTATTTTGACATTACAAACAGACACTCCAATTTTATTTATTGGTATAGATGATGGTACGTCTAATGTTACGTAAAGGCGTTCGACATTGGAGTTATTCGAACAGCCTTAACTATTAATGTCATACTAAAACATTCCCGCATTGCGCTTGTACTATTAAATATTTTATTTTACATACTAGCAATCCGCCCTCGCTTCGCTTCGGTTATAGGTTATAGTCGTTTTACCCGCGTAGATCCCGTTCCCGTGGGAATACCGGGATAAAAGATAGCCTAGTTTACGCCCTGGTATTATAGCTTTCCATTGGGGAAAGAATTTTTGAAATCGGTCCAGCCGTTTTGAAGATTACCCGGAACAAACAGACAGACAGACAGACAGACAAAAATTTTTTAATTGCTATTTTAGGCATAGGTGTCGTGCAAATAACCGTGTGAGCATGAAAAAAGTCTATTATTTTGACATTACAAACAGACACACCAATTTTATTTATTGGTATAGACTAGCAACCCGCCGTCGCTTCGCTTCGGTCATAGGTTATAGTCGTTTTACCCGCGTAGTTCCCGTTCCCGTGGGAATACCGAGATAAAATATAGCCTAGTTTACGCCCTGGTATTATAGCTTTCCATTGGGGAAAGAATTTTTGAAATCGGTCCAGCCGTCTTGAAGATTACCCGGAACAAACAGACAGACAGACAGACAGACAAAAATTTTTTAATTGCTATTTTAGGCATAGGTGTCGTGCAAATAACCGTGTGAGCATGAAAAAAGCCTATTATTTTGACATTACAAACAGACACTCCAATTTTATTTATTGGTTGGTATAGATAACGATTCGATGCACGATTACTGAAACATAAAAATATATTCGAATACCGTCTTATAGTGATCAGTTAAGAAACAATGTATCAATATCCTTTACTATACCGTTAAAAATATTAAAACTGAGTAAAGAATCCCCAGTCTACGGGAGACAAATCAAATTAAGCATGGAGATAGCTGACCTGATTAGATAGATACACTTGATTAATGGCGTGGCGTAAACAGACTGTGGCGACGCAACGCCACACTGTATAACGGAATATACGAGGATAAACTAGATCATTAGCGTGGCGTAAACAGGCCAGCGACGTAACACCACGTTATATAATGGAATATATGTAGTCTATACGTATAAGTGTGTGAGTGAGTGACGGAGCGACACGATGTTGATTTGATGTTATATCTATACCAATAAATAAAATTGGCGTGTCTGTTTGTAATGTCAAAATAATAGGCTTTTTTCATGCTCATACGGTTATTTGCACTATACATATGCCTAAAAATCACTTTAATTTTTTTTTGTCTGTCTTTCTGTTTGTTCCGGGTAATCTACAAAACGGCTGGACCGATTTCAAAATTTCTTTCGCCAATGGAAAGCTATAATATCAGGGCGTAAACTAGGCTATATTTTATCCCGGTATTACCACGGAAACGGGAACTACGAGGGTAAAACGACTAAAACCGAAGCGAAGCGAGGGTGGGTTGCTAGTTTTAAATAATAATATAAACTAGCAACCAGCCCTCGCTTCGCTTCGGTTTCTGCAGCCTTACCCGCGTGGTTCCCAATTCCGTGGAAATACCAGGATAAAATACAGCCTAGTTTACGCGCTGATAACATGTATTTCTATAAGTGACAGAATTTTTTAAATCTGTCCAGCCGTATTGAAGATTACCCGGAACAGACAGACAGACCGACAGACAGACAGATAGACAAAAAAAAATATAAAGTGATTTTTAGGCATATGTATAGTGCAAATAACCGTGTGAGCATGAAGAAGCCTATTATTTTGACATTACAAACAGACACTCCAATTTTATTTATTGGTATAGACTAGCAACCCGCCCTCGCTTCGTTTCGGTTTCAGTCTTTCCTGCGTAGTTCACGTTCTCGTGGGAATACCGGGATAAAATATAGCCTAGGTTACTCCCTGATATTATAGCTATCCATTGGTGAAAGAATTTTTGAAATCGGTCCAGCCGTTTTAAAGATTACGCGGAACAAACAGACAGACGGACGGAGCAAAAAATCTAAGGTGTATTTTAGGCATATGTATAGCGCCAATAACCGTGTGAGCATGGAAAAAGTCTATTATTTTGACATTACAAACAGACACTCCAATTTTATTTATCGGTATAGATTATGCCATATCGTAATCTGTTCTTTTATGTATATATATTTGTACAAAATAATTTTGATGTTTCACATCTGCCAGGCATCTGGAGCGATAGCTTACTTTTTTGTGGTAAGCTATGGTCTGGGCACACCCGGTCCAATCTGTCCGGGGTGACGGATGAATGGCGTGCGATACCATAACTGACAGTCTGAATTAACAGACAGGATGTTCATCCCTGTAATGTGTATCTTATCCTATCCCTATAATTTTTTATGAAAATATTTGAAAGAAAGAAAAAGAAAGAATTTGCATTTTTTTGGGCGTTAGTTGCAGTCGGCGCGCTCCTCGCACGACTCCGTCCGGGACGACAGAGGGGCGTAAGCACGCACTCCCGCAACCCACCCGCGATGCACGTCGCCTTCGTCGTTGGGCCTACCACCGGAGCAGGGTGACTTGACGTCAGTGATCGGCTCGACGGAATACCCCCTATTTGGGGTACACTCCCATCGACCGACGTCCCTCGGGGAGGACGTCAGTCTTTCCTCACGCGTTTGGCCTCTCAGCGGGTGACGGACTAATTATGAAAATATTTGCATAGAAATTCATATTAATACTTTAAATTAGATCTTCATTATCATTACAGATTCTATACATTCCACTATTAAGGTCAAGTTTCCTGCACAAGAAGAAATGCGTAAAAATTATCTACATATATTAATCACTAGCAACCCGCCCTTGCTTCGCTTCGGTTATAGGTTATAGTCGTTTTACCCACGTAGATCCCGTTCCCGTGGGAATACCGGGATAAAATATAGCCTAGTTTACGCCCTGATATTATAGCTTTCCATTGGTGAAAGAATTTTTGAAATCGGTCCAGCCGTTTTGAAGATTACCCGGAACAAACAGACAGACAGACAGACAGATAGACAGACAGACAGACAAAAATTTTTTAATTGCTATTTTAGGCATAGGTGTCGTGCAAATAACCATGTGAGCATGAAAAAAGCCTATTATTTTGACATTACAAACAGACACTCCAATTTTATTTATTGGTATAGATTTTATATGACAGTCGTACGGCCGGGATGATACGGATAGTAAATTCTAATATGTTTAAAACTACAAAGCATATCTTAATATAAATAAATTACGTGTCACGTTGTTTGTCCGCGATGGACTCCTAAACTACTTAACCGACTTTAATCAAATTTCCACACCGTCTGCAGTTTGATCCAACTTGAAAGATAGGATAGCTTACATCTTAATTATAGTCGCAATATTATTTTATTGCAAATTATTTATCTATTATTTGACATTCACAATTATCTGTTAAATCCAAACGATTTTAACAGACTGGATTGAGTAAGTAATTTGTGTGTGCTCAAGAGGATTCGAGAATGTTTTAGATTCACAATTGGACACGATAGGTGGCGCTTTATTTGAACAGAACGACGTCTGTTGGGTCAGCTAGTAAAATATATATTTTTATGGCTTCAGTATTACATATACATTATGCGCCTGATGCCGCCCTAACAGAGGCTGGCGGTGACTGGACTGGCGATTTAGTCTGGCACCCGCGGAGAGGCTAGCCCCGCGACGGCGGTAGGTACTCCCTCGGGATATTCCGTCGGATCAACCACTGAAGTCAAGGTGGTGGTGTGTGGTGTCTAGTGGTCGACCCAACGATGAAGGAGACTTGCTACTGGGCGGGTTACGGGGCCGTACACCACCCCGGACGGAGTCTGATGGCGGGTGTGCTGACCGTAGCCCAGACAAAAAAACAAAAATCTACATTATATAATAATTTTTTTAATAATAAAATAAAAATCTCTTCATCGTTATTATTTATTTATTTATAGCAGAACCAACAGCTTACATATAATATATTACAGCAGAATAACAACAGATAGCCAATTATAGGTTCTTACAGATAGATAATTTATTACAATAGGAGAAATTCATCAGTCGACAGTGAGGAGAAACCAATCACATACTCAAACGCAAAGGAGGTAATACTTGTATTAAACAAATCAAAATCGTGAACAGCCGTTAGTTCGTTGAACCTACTGCACACTCTCCACAGATACGAGTTCTGCCGATAATTGGTTGAGACTAATGGTACATGAAGCGGACGGTTTTTTCTCAGAGTTCTATGCGGGACTTGCAATGACAGTTTTGATACTAACTCTATACAGTCGACATAATTCTGAGCTATTTTAAATAGGTAAACTATATCAGATATGTCACGACGATTATCATCATTTCACCTTGTAATTGTTCCACTGTTGGCTCGAGCCCCCCTCTACAAGAGGACAAATTACTTTCAATATAACGCTTGCTATTTGCATATTTTAATGCCTTAGTCATCTTTTACACCACTCACGGGCGCGTGAACTGTATTTTCACGCCATCACCACATTCGTAAATCAAAAAAATCTTTTACTTTCAAATTGTTTCTCTTATCTTAAAATAGAAATAATATTCATCATCATCGCAGGCCGCGTACGTCCCACTGTTGGTATCGGGCCTCCTCCATAATGAGAGGAAATTTTACCTACTATACTATACTGGTCAGACATGTTGGTATTAGGTTTCATTACGAGTTTTCTTTCTCTTGTACAGATCTTATACGCATATTATATCCCTTAGTCGTCTTTTACAACATCCACAGGCAAGGAGGTATAGGGTTTTATTTGGAGTTTTCCTTCTCTTGAATAGATGTTATATACATATTATTTCCCAATTTCGTCTTTTACGATATCCACGGGCAAGATAGGGAGTGGTGAATTGTATTCTTACTCCGTCACCACACGGACAATAATTATTCAAGATTTTATTAAAGATGTCCTCTTAAATGCTACTATACGCGTACAAAATTAATTGCATCCACTCTCCTGTAAAATTTTCCTTGTCTTTGCGCAGTTTTCATTTCTTTTCCTAACGCGCGTACAAATGTTGACTTCAAAAATGTTCTAAAACTAATGGCGCTTTACTGTGTACGAAGTTTCACGGTTTCCTTGTCACCACTATTGTCTACAGAGAAAAACTTATGTAATTAATGATTCATTAGGAAATACTTGTGGATTTTAACTTGAAAGGTTGTCGACTGAATTTTGTTTCCAATACCTAGAAGTTTGTAAATATTCAGGGTAATTTTTGTTTCTTAAATTGTATTTGCATAAAACCGAGCCGACCATCTGTGCAGAGTTCCTTGACTTCAGTGGTCGACCCGTCAGTGGTCGACCCGACTCATAATTTATCCCTAACGCGACAAAAGAATTATAACAACAAAAAAATACTTAAATAAAGCTACTTTTTTTTTTGTGTGGTTGGGTCGCGGTCGTTGCGCCTCCGCACCACTCCGTCCGGGGCGACAGAGGGGCTTAAGCACGCAACTCCCGCGACCCACCCAAAAACCACGTCGCCTTCGTCGTTGGACCGACCACTGGAGCAGCGTTAACTTGTCGTCAGTGGTCGGCCCGACAGAATACCCCTAATTGGGGTACCCTCCCATCGACCGACGTCCTCCCCGAGGGGGGGGACGTCGGTCGATCCTCACGTGGTCGGCCTCTCGGCGGGTGACGGACTAATCCCCGGTCACGTCACCCGCGGCCTCGGCTAGGGCGGCATGAGGCGCAGATAGTTGCGCCTACGCCGCCCCAGTCGCCGGCGGCGGATCTCCTCATCGAGGCTGCGCTCCTCGCGCAGGCGATCCGCCGCCTCCTTCCGCGAGATCACTGTCTCGCAGAAGGCTGCGACCGCGTCCCAATTCCCGACGCTGTCGACCATCGCCCTAGCGACAGCCGGCAGCGTCAGGTCCGTACCGATGATTGCGACGAGTTCACAGCGCTGCACTGCCTAAGCCGCGCAGGCCTCGAGCGTATGGCGCGCCGTGTCCTCGTCGCAATCGCAGTGGTGGCAGGATGGTGCACTCTCCCGCCCAACGATCCTGTGCAGGTATTTGGCGAAGCACCCATGCCCCGTCAAAACCTGCACTAGTCGGAAGGAGAGCACCCCGTGCCGCCTTTCCGACCACTGCATCAGCACCGGCCGGAAGGCCTCCACGGTTCGCACCCCGAACCGAGGCCTCTCCAGCCGGACTGCCCAACGGGCAATGACGTCTCGGCGGGCGTCGACGCGCAAGGCGGTGAGATCCCTTAACGAGACCACACCGGCCCCCGCTCGCACCCCCGTCACCTGCCGATATAGTCCGGCGAAAATAAAGCTACTTTACGAATTTTATCGTGTTCGTATTTGATTTTTGATTGTGCGACGTTTCGAACACTTTGCAGCGTTCATGGTCACGGGTGGACTAAGATGTCTCACATCCAACAAGTCATCGTTATTACAGAAAATTTATAATTATCTACCCGATACAAAAATTAGTTATTAAAAATTTACCCACATTTTGATACAAATTTATCACATCTTTATCCCATTTGACAAAATCTGTAAAGTAGTTTTTTTTTAAATGTGTAATACTCGCGAAAACATCAGAAATCATTAAAAAAAATCTTTAGTGGTCAAGAAAATGATGTATAATGTAATGATGTGATGATGTATTGAATAGTATTCTTACTCCGTTACCGCACGCATGATGTAATCTCTTTAATATTTGCAAATCAGTGTACAGACGTCGCCAATATAACAAGGATGAGAACTGTTATTGGCTATCTCATTGTAGTTGACAAGTGAATAATTTGTCTGGAACAGTGCACCCTACATATCTATCCAGTAGCTCAGTATTCGCTTAAGCAAACAGTCTACTTGTATATTTATATTCTATACATACGTTCTGTGTGGTGACGGAGTAAGAATACAAGTCACCACTCCCTATCCTGGCCGTGGATGTCGTAAAAGACTACTAAGGGATATAATACGCATATAACATATATGCAAGAGAAGTAAAACTCGAAATAAAATTCCAACACATCTGACCAGCGTAGTATAGCAAGGTCAATTCCCCTCCCATTGCGGAGGAGGCTCGAGCCCAACAGTGGGACGTATATGAGCTGAAATGATGATGATGATGACTATGTATATAGAACTACTGTAATTATATTTCTTTCTTTATTAAAGACACCGTGCACTAAGGAGGTAATCCTTGTACTACGGTGGAGTACATTATCATATTTTCCGTGGTGACGGAGTAAGAATACAATTCTCTATCCCCTTTCCTGCCGTAGGTTTTGGAAAATACGACAAAGCGATTATAATATGCATACAATGTGGTTGTTTAGCGTAATAAGATTTTTTTTTCGAATAACTTCAAAAATCTTCCTAAAAATTATATACTTCGAGTTATTCTACCTTTGTAGAAAAAAAAACGATCATCATCATCATCTTGCTCTTATCCCAATCACCTAGGGTCGACGCAATATGTCATCTGTTTTGACATATTGCAAAAAGTTTCGGCAATGACTTTTATGACCGGCCGCCTGCCTGACGTCAACCGTCTTTGGGAATGTAATCGTTGACCCAAATGGTACCAGATGGAGTTGGTCCGGGTCAATCTAGGGCTCTTAATCGTCTTTTACGACACCCACGAGCAAAGCAAGGGTTGGTAGTATTCGAAGCCGCTACCACACAGCTCTGTAGAAAAAAAACGATATTAATAATAAATTGAAAATTGTATTATAATGCGTTATCTGATTGATATTTGTGACAGTGTACGCATGCATCGTAAAAATGTTGACTAGCTTCAGGGTGTCGGTTTTTTTTTTCACGATTTGCGCGCGTATCGTAATAATTTATTCTCATCACTTTTCCCAAACGCACTAAAAGCAGTATAAATTAAAAAAAAAAATAAACGATAACTAAAATTGCACATACATTCCAATTTGTAGTTTTCATTTGCAATTGAGTAACCTCATTTGCCCATTCTTTAGAGTTCCAAAAAAAACGTGGACACTTAATAATTATGTAACGCTTTAAAAAGTTTCAAACGAAAAAAATAAAGAAAGAATATAAAATTAATTAGGCAAGACGTGGCAAATTCTTAATGACTAAGAAATTATTTAATTGTTTCAATATTTTTAACTGTAGCTGCTAATTTATAAGAGCTTATTTTGCAAGAGAAAAATGATTACCACACCTGGGACTTGAAACTGCTGCATCTATTGGTATTTATTATTAATTAGACGAGCGTAGGTGTAAGTTACAACCAAATTGTCGCTCGCATTGTAATGTTTACTGGAGACGTTCTATTAGACTTTAGTCGGTAATAAAAATGTATTTTATTTATATATTTTTTTTTATTATATCTGTTGATGACAAAAGAGTAAACTGCATACCTGATAATGAGCCGAGGCCGCGGGCCTAGCCGAGGCCGCGGGTGATCGGACCGGGGAATTGTCCATCACCCGCAGAGAGGCTAACCGCGCGACGGCGACCGACGTCCCAGGTCGAGAGGTTACCCGAAAGGGTATTCCGTCGGGCCGACCACTGACGACAAGTGACATCTGCTCCGGTGGTCGGCCCAACAACGAGGTAACGTGGGTACGGGTGGGTTATGGGCCCGCGCGCCGTCCTTTCATCGCCCCGGACGGACAGGACCGCGCGTGCGCTTACCATAGCCCACCCAAAAAAAAAAAAAAAAAAAAAAAAAAAAAAAAAAAAAAAAAAAAAAAAAAAAAAAAAAATACCTGATAATGATGCTAGGCCGTTGCTTACCGTGAAGAAAATGGAGGGAGTGTAAATGTGTGCAAGAGGTTTAGTGATACTAAAGGCATCAATGAAAACCCACACTAACACCCTCAGAGAGTTGAGCTCCCGGCTTTCATGCTCACCAAACGAAGTGCAATTACGAGTTGCTACTATGCTATTATTAAATCGACGTTAGAGTAATATGTCGATTTTCTTGAGAGAGTTCTACCCTGTTCTACCCTGGATAGGTCGGCTTATGACTGTTGACAGAAAACTATCATCAGTGTGGCCCGACCACATATAAAGAATGATAACAATAACGGACTAACAACATAAAATGTCTACATTTTCGACCCCTTTAAAAATTTATTGGTCAACAAATAAATAACAGTTAGGTCATCATCATCGCAGGCCACATACGTTCCACTGTTGGACTTGGGCCTATCCCACAATGGGAGGGAATTTAAGCTACTATACTGTGCTGGTCAGACATGTTGGTATAGGATTTCATTTCTAGTTTTCCTTCTTTTGCACAGATGTTATGTGCATATTATAACAGTTAGATAATTTAACCAAATTGTGACATGGATTATCCTGGGAGATCTTTCAGACGATATAGACGTTCTATTAGAAATTTTTAACATATTATTCCAGTTTCGTTATCATAGCTCATACCTTCTACTTCTGGGCTCAAGCCTCCTCGGGAGACAAATTGGCCTACTATACCACGAGTACGCTCATTAGGCGAGTAGCCACATATTTCAAGCTTTCTTTCTCTTGAATAGATATTGTCTGCAATAATCCCTCAGTCGTCTTTTACGACACCTTTTACGGTATTTTAATGCTTTATATCTGAGTGAAAATATGAATAATTAATACACCAGTCTCATTTCTAGCGTAGACTGCTTTAAGCGATCTTTAAGTGATTCTGGAAAATTTCTATGTGTTCAGGCGCTACCGCTGGTTTCGTTATTGCAATCAGTTTTAAGTCTCATATATAGGGCTATTAAGTTTACTCATAGGTATCTGTGGAACGGTTCTGGTATATACTCTTATCTATTCAAATTACTGAGATTTAGATTATGTCGTATCATCGTTTAATTATTTTTTTGATATAAAATTTTCATCATCATCATCATATCAGCTTATATACGTCCCACTGTTGAGCTCAAGCCTTCACAATAGGAGAGAAATTAACCTTACTATACTATACTGGTCAAACAGGTTATATTATATCCTTTAGTCATCTATGACGATATTCACGGGCAGGATAGGGAGTGGTAAATTGTATTCTTACTCCGTCACCACAAGGATTAAAACATTAAATCAGAAAAAAATAAAATAATTTCCGTATAGTGATAGAATTAAAATGCAATATGTTACCTTTTTTTTTTTTTATTGCAACCAGTGGCAAACGAGCAAACAGTACACCTGATGATAAGTGTTGCTGCCGCTCATAGACCTAAGGCCGCTGCCTACCGCGAAGAAAGTGAAGGGAGTGTGAATGCGTGCATTGAGGCTCGGTGATACTAAAGGCACCATCAAAACCCTCCACACGCAAACACCCTCAGAAAGTTGGGCTTCCGTCTCTCTCGCTCACCGAACGAAGCGCAGTAACAAATTGCTACTACTCAGACGTCGATTTTCTGCGAGAGCGTGGTACTACCCCGGACGGACCGGCCCGCGGCTGTAGACAGATAACTGTCGACAGTGTGGTCCTACCACTCTTCCTTTCCCACGGGAGGTCAGGCAAGAGGACTAATTGACGTAAGCAGATAATTATGCTTCAAGAGAAGCAAAACCCGAAATAAAATCCTACAGTAAGTCATCTGACGACCATGGTATAGCAGTTTAATTTACCTTCCGTCGAGGAGAGCGCTCGAAACCTAGCATAGAGACATATGTAGAGAAGCAGAGATGATGATGACGATATTCATCAAAAATATGAAGAAAAAAATTACCTATTACACAGGTAATAGGTAAATTTTTTTTTTCACGTTTTTGTTGTGCAATTTGACATAAGGTTTGCATGAAGACTTCCTTTTTTTTCTATATTTCAATTTTATTTAAAAAAATACGTGAAATATATTTTTTTCTGTGTGGTAACGGAGTAAGAATACAATTCACCCTCTCTTGCTCGTGGGTGTCGTTAAAGACGACTAAGAAATACAATATGCATATAACATCTATGTAAGAGAAGAAAATTCGAAGTAAAACCCTATGCCAACACGTCTAACCAGCGTGATATGATAGGTTAATTGCCTTCTTATTGTGGAAGAGGCTCGAGCCCAGTAGTGGGACGTATATGAGTAGACATGATGCAAATAAAAATATATTTATAATCTCATAAATGCGCAGTAATTTTTGGACCCATTATTAATTGTATTAATCCAATCTGGGTGCACGGTAGTGCCCCCGCCAAGTCGAGCAAAGAAAAAGTCGGGCAAAACGCAACACTGCCGTAACATACTTTTCTCGCCAAATCGCACTATGTTTAGTACAATTTAATATAATATGTATTACTTGTGAGGTACATTGTGTTTTCATGCGATTGCCAAGTCATTCTGTTTATTTAAAACATAAAAGATCTTTAATATTGATATAGTCACTATAAGAAGTTGTTTGGTTAGCTATTTACGTAATAACTTAAGAAGAAAGGTCCCTTAAGGAGGGACTGAATGAGTTAACCCACTTGGTATAACATAGATCTCACAACTTTTTATGGTTGAGGAACTCAGTTGCGAGGCTTGGTTTTTTTTTTACAAGTTTTGTTTTTGATGGTATATAATATTTCGAATCCATTGAAAATATCAGCTTGAATAAAAATAAAATATATATCAGAAACATTTGTAAAGAAAAATCTGCTTTTCATTCATTTTCGCTAGGATTTATCTATAAATACTAGCTTGTGCCTGCGACTTCGTCTGCGTGGAACAATTACTTTGGGCTAACGTTAACTTTAACCCGTGACTTTGTTTACGTAGAATGTGAAAATATTTTTAAATAATACAATTCTGCCACACATTATTTTTGCGAAACTTTACCGTTTAAGTAGTGCACGCAGCGGAAGCTCTCAAAAGGGGAAAACCCCGATTCCGCAACATTTTTCATAGTTGCACCGCTCCTATTAGTCTTAGCGTGATATATAGCCTATAGCCTTTCTCGATAAATGGACTATCTAACACTGAAAGAATTTTGCAACTCAGACCAATAATTCTTGAGATTAGCGCGTTCAAACAAACAAACTCATCCGTTTTATATATTAGTATAGAGTATAGATATGTTATGTATCCTAAATTCATATTTAATAGTTTATAATTTATTACAGAGTTGTTTTCTTCCCACACATCATCATTTTTTTATTACAGTACACTTGATGGTAAGTGATACTGTCATTCATTGACCTTTGATAGGCCGCTGCCTACCATGAATAGAGTGAAGAAAGTGTGAATACGTGCAATGAGCTTTGGTAATACTAAAAGCATCACTAAAACCTAATACAAGTAAACATCCTTTTGAAACTAAGGCTGTCGGCTCTCTCGTTTACTGAAAGATGTGCAGTAGTAAATTGCTAGTACTCTGACGTCGCGCGTCGTTTATCTGCGAGAGTATGACAGTACCCTGGACGGGCCTTCCCGCGGCTGTAGACAGACTGCTATCGACAATATGCTTCTACCACATAAGGTCCTTTAAAGTAGCATCTAAAGAGCCTTTCTCAAAGTATCCTTCGAAATGTGATGCAAATTGATATACCAGCCATGTTAGCCTACCTAACTGGCCAATATTTTATAGCATACCAATTTACCGAAGATTTAGAGTTTCTCTTTAATTTATCCATCAACCCATCTATGCCCACGTTTGGACATAAGCTTCTCCATAGAGAAGATAATGTGATAATTACCAAGATTAGCATGCGGGTGATCGATAGCAGTTGATTTTTCACGTCTTCCAGAAAAATGCTGCGGTGCCTTAGTGGTTTCTAGAGAATTTTAAACCTAACACCAAACGTAAGGTCATCTTGGAAAAATGATATTTTAGCGTCCGTTAGTCCTACAAAATCGCAGAAATAAAAGCGTAATGCCCCATAGGATTCTTAGTAATACCGCACGATGGAGTAAGTCAATTTATAAAAACAGACTTAATGGAATAAAACTATGTAATAAAAATCTATTGCACTTATAGACTCACCTATGAAAAGTCCAAAAATTAGTAGTACGGGCATGTTGAAAGTAAAAATTAAATTAATCTGGACACTGAGCAAAAACTATTTTATACACTATTTATTTCACATTTTCAAACATAACGTTTCATTTTAAGCACGCTTAACTTTTATTTATACACTTAAAATCCCAGTTGATTTTATTTAAAACACAGAACTCGCAATTTAACTGAACTCGAAATCGACTGCCAAAAAATCCAAACGTCGAGACGTATAGATACCGCGGATGCCTTCAGCCAACTGCGGCGCAGCATCCAATCCTGCACCTCCCCCTCTTCGAATTTCCTCCTGCACTCACCCCTCACGCGCCCTTATCGCGATCCCGTAATTAGATAAATGTCATTGCTTTTGTCTGTGTTTTTTGCTCTTCCTACAAAGAATTCTGTCGGCCAGTGTAATAGACTCCGGGTCGTCGCAGATACTCATTTGCGTAAATGTTGTTTGCGCTAATACAAACTTGCGTCTGTGTGCGTACTTCAATTCCGCGCGCAAAAATATGCCCGTTCCGTATTGCTAGTAGTTTACGAGGTTTCTGTCTCATAGCTCGCAGTTTTCACCCACTTCTGATTTGTTTTATAACCATATTTTTTTGACAGACGACATTGTTGGGTTAATACTTTTAGTTTTGATGGCGACGAGTTCTGCGAACGCTTTTTAATAAAATCTTACTGTTGTAACTTAAAACAGAAAGATAATAAAGAAAATTTAACAAGCATTTGATCAAACATGAAAATAAATCTTAATTAAGTTTCTCTTATATTTTACGCTGATAACGCTCATAGGTAGGATTGAATCCTCCCATGTGAAAACCTCGGTAAATCAAAAATTAGATACAAACGTGATAAAACTTAAAAAACAGTTTTATTTTTAATATGTGATTCCCCTATGTATGTTTATTTATTGCATCTATTTTAAATTGAATCCAAGAAAATAGTATATTCAACGTACATTCTATAAGCTATATAAAATAGGCAATCTAAGTAAAAGGGTCTAAATTCTTATCAGCTTTCTGGAAGTATTTTGCTAATAGAAATTTCCAGACTAAGCATTTATATTTCTGTTAGACGAATCATAGCAATTTAAACAATAAACAGTTCCTATTGTACTCTTTTCATTATTCACCTATATCTGGGTTTTTATTATTGTTGGTGGCAAACGAGCAAACAGCAACAGGAAAAGAAGTATGAATGTGTTGCGGTAAGTCACACTAAAGGTATCAGTAAAACCCACGCACGCAAACACTCTCAGAAAGTTTGCTTACGGCTCTCTCGTTCACCTAACTTAGTGCAGTAACAAATTGCTACTACTCGGACGTCGATTTTTTACCAGAGTGTGGTACTTCCCTGGACGGACCGGCCCGCGTCTGTAGACAGAAGACTCCCAACAGTGTGTTCCTACCACTATTCGAAAGAAGGCGAGGATGTTACTAAATAATAAACAAAATGATCTTTTTAGCGCTCATAGTCACAGGAGAAACACTCCTGTGTCCTGTTTCTCTCGTTACCATGAACCTTAAGAACTGAAAGGAGATCAAGAAAGTAAAAATACATACAAAATAAAATTCGTAAAAGTAGTTTTATTTCTATACTAGCTGACCCGGCGAACTTTGTAACGTCTTAATTTTTTGTAAATATATTTTTTAAATTGCCGAATATATAGTCTCTAATGGAAGAACCATTACAGCTTTGTCGGGAAAGATTCGATCGTTTTAGTCGCGGCATTGTTAATGACGATTTAAAGAGAATACAAATTACTTATTATTGATTTCTGACAAAATTATAATTATCAAATTTTCAACCATTCTTAACTTTAGACAAAATTACATTTAGCTGTCATTTGAGTTTTATTATTACATATCAAATGGGTTTTTTTATACTGCATGATAGTAACTTGTATTCTCTTTGACATTTTATGTCACGTCACACGGGAACGCGATCGAACGGGATAATAGATTTATTGGCGAAATCTTATAAACACCATTAAAAAAACGGGATAAAAGGTATCCTATGTCCGTCTCCTAGTTCTGAGCTATCTCCCCACCAATTTTCAGCCAAATCGGTATAGCTGTTCGTGAGTTATAAATAGTGTAACTAACACGACTTTCTTATATATTACTGGCGGATTGGATGATGATGATGACTGGATTTAATACTGGCGTTAACATCAAAGATTTTGATGTTAACCCCATTAAATTATTAAATATGTTCTAAAACTGATCTTGATATTTGAAAATTTGTCAATGTCACAATATCAGCAACAATTTAGACCCCCAAATATTGTGATAACAGATAAGTGGTAATAAATTACTGCCCTACCGGCTGAACTCTCGGCCTCTTGGCTTAGGACAATATTTCTCAAAGTGTACTTTGACGAATCCTTTAGAAGTTCTCCTCCAGTTGGGGTCATCTATAAGTTGTTGCGAATAAATCAAGCTATAATTAAATACTTAATCAAAGACACCGTGAGCACTTCTTGTATAGATTTGACCCCCAATAATAATAGTTAAGATAATTTTATAAATAAACAACCTTTTAGTAAAACAAAGTAAGTCGCCTATAAAAATAAAAATTAATATTAATTTAGCATTATGCCCCCTGAATTTTCTTGCCGGATTGTTCTTTTGTGTGGCCGCCTTCCAAAGCAGTGGCAGTATACTAGATTTGTTAGGTATTTTAAATTAATAAATTGTTATAATAATTACTACAAATTTAATATTTAATAATTACTAACCATAAACAATATTATTTTTTCATATAGAATCATTTTATTCTCATTCTGGCAATAAGTTTGTAGTCCAGCAGGGGGATGTAAATGAGTTGTAATGATAATGATGAAGACTGAGCCGCCATGTTCGTTTATGTTACATTCATTCGTGTAAAGTCTGCTCTGCTCGACTAAGAGAGCATTTTTAGAATATGAAATCAGTGACAATCATAATAACATTTACTAGAGTAATTCATACCCAATTATAACTTTTATATATATTTTTAAATGTTATAAATTGCGTGTGGTTATGGTGTAAGAATACAATTTACTACCCCCTCTTTTGCTCGTAGGTGTCGTAAAAGACGACTAAAGGATATGATAAGCAGAAAACAGCATTGCTATAGAAAAAAAAATTGATATAAAATCAACCCGTCTCACCAGCGTGGTATAGTAGGACAATTTCTCTACCGTTACGAGGGATGCGCGAGCTGTGATATGAGCTGCGATAATGATAACTGCCTGAATATAGAATAAAAAAATAATATTATTTCGTATTAGTAATTTCATAATATTGTATTATTAATCCCGTACGGTGACGGGATAAAAATACTTATGTTGCCACTCCTTACATATACAGGGTGTATCAGGTTATGGGGCAACTGGTCAAACGGGAGGTAGGCAATGGTGGGAGGAACCCATAAGAAAAATTTTAAGGAAAAATATCGATTCGTTAATGAATTAGAGACATGTAAAGTTTTCAATTTTGTCATTGTTTTTTCATTTAAATCTGATGAAATGTATAAAGTCAGAGATACTTAATCTGCAACATATTCGTACTTTGTTAAATGTTCAATAGAAATTGAAAAAATCAATGATTACGTTTGTATAAGCAAAACGAACTTCGCTTTAAATCAGCTGATCAGCCGATTACCGTCGCCGAGTTACGTTTGTACCTACGTACCATTGAAGCGTTTGCGCAATTCTAGGTATGTATGAATGAAATTATACTGTCGAAGCTTTACATGCCTACATGTATCCTGTCTATCCATGCCTACATAATACGTAACATTTAAGGCGTAGACTGTTAGACACACATTTTAGAAATCACTATAACTTTTATGTTATATTGTTTTTTGTGTAATATACATTTTAATTACGATCTATGGCCGGTATACTACAACATACTCGAAAAGTTGCCCCATAATGATACATCCTGTATATGGGAGTCGTAAAAAGCGGCTAAGGGTTCACCAGGAGAGTGGGCAATAGCTCTCTCCTGGCAAATGTAAAACATCATACTGCGATCGCCAACTCATCTACCAAACGTGGCGATTACGTCGTTATGTCGTACATGAGGAAGGCCTACATCTAACATTGGAAAGCGATAGGCTGAAATGATGATAATAATTGAGGCCATGAGAACCATAGTGGCCTAACTAATTTTTTTACAATATTGACTTTATTTTTTACAGATATAATTGAACATTTTGATAGAACCAAGGTGGCTTAAAAGTGATACAAAGAATATTCAATAGAGGCATCATAATCATTGTTATGATTTTTACTAAACTGTCTTTATTTTCTATGGTACTCAAAAGGCTTGTCCATTGAATTAGGCCAGTATGGTTCTCATGGCCTCATTTATTAATTACGTCGTGTATTTTTCACTTCCGTCTATAGTCGTGATTAAGCCTATATTAAGTTTTATCTTTATTCGTATAATTTATTTTAATTGTTTGTAGCAATTTTAGAAACGCTGACTTAAGGCTAGTCACATATTAGAGGGACAATAAAAGGATGGTTAAGTACAGTACACATTTTGTTTATTATGACAATCTTCTTCGGTTTATATATATGCCACTATAGCATATATACTTCCATGGAAAGAAAATTGGTCTCATACTTTATGTTGCTAAAGCGAGATAGGATAGCGCCGCGATATCTAAATTACTGATATTTCACATAAGTACCGTTAAGTTAAGTTTCACATAAGTACTGTTCAACTAGGGCTTCTTTCACAATGAGAGGAAAATTGACATACTATACCATGCTGGTCAGACGTGTTGGCACTGTTGGCAAAAGGTTTTATATCAAGTTTTCCTTCTGATATACTATACCATACTAGTAAGACGTGTTGGCATAAGGTTTTATGTCTAGTTTTCCTTCTCTTGCATAGATTTTATATACATAACACAATAAAAGTGAGATGAGATGTTTTAATGACCTTACCGCGTTTGTATTTGATTTTTGCACATCAATCATTTTGAACACTTATCACGAGAGGAACGCTTATTTCGTATTTGTAATACTCTTATAAACATCAAAAATCATGATGTACCTATTTGTAGTAAAATATGAGAGAAGATTTGCATTACGATGGTGATTTGCAGTACAGGTGCATAACATATCCTCGACGACGCGAACCGCCGCCGGCGACTGAGGCGGCGCAGGCGCGATTACCTACGCCTGATGCCACCCTAACCGAGACCGCGGGACTGGACCGGGGAATTTGTCTGTCACTCGCTGAGAGGCTGACCGCGTGAGGAAAGATCGAGATCGAGAAAAGGTCGAGGAGAGGGTACTCCTCAAGGGGTATTCCGCTGCACCGACCACTGACGTCAAGTCACTCATTAGTGCATTTAGCACGAATGTAATAATTATCCACTAGAGGCGCTGCTCCAAATCCTTTACAAATTAGACTTAATATCGATACGAATACTTTGACGCAAATATTCATGGTGGGCCCACATATCAATGAAAAAAACACATCGTAATTAGTCTATTCATTTAGAAGCTACGATGCCACAGACCGACACACATATATTTTATTTATTTAAAACTGTTGCACACAAAATAGGTACAAGGCGGACTTAATGCCTTAGGCATTTTATGCCAGTCGACCTAGGGTGGCAGTTTGGTTATATAGATGTGGCAAATTTATATAATGTTATACCTAATACAAGCAAGCAATACACACACACACATATATATATATATATATATATATATACATATATATATACATATATATATACATACATAAATACATAGATACACACATACATACATATAAATTTTATAAACAGCAGAGGTGATTCCTTAATGATGAGTTGATTCCGCCAGAAGGCCTAGGTATAGGCGTTTGACCATAGTTTTAAAACTATCACGATATATTCGCCTCGTCATCTCTTCATTTTGTTATGGAGAAAGACTATGTCCAATTCAGTCCCTAGACCATGAATATATCATTCACAAAATTAAGTATTAAATACATAATCCTATATATGTTATGTATAAATATTTATGTACCAAATTATAAACACTTTGTAGATAATGTACAGAATTTGGCAAACTAAAATAGTTCCAACATTCAAAACAAAAGTTGAAATATTATTTCGTTTGATATTAACCTAAAATCTTACTATAAATCAAGATTCTGCACATATAGGCATTATATTGGAGGAAAAAGGCGTCTTTATTTTTGGAAATACGATGAAAATACTCCGTGTGAATAAAGGGTCGCTCACGTACGTAACACAGTGCGTGGAATAGGAGATATACTGCGAACGTCACGTACTTGGGCATTTGGGATGTGCCCTAGTGAACCGACAATCGCGAAGAATGGCCATAATGACTGAGAAACTCTGTATAAAGTTTGTTTTATCTTGACGTAAACCTACCCACTTGTGAATAGATATTACGAAATCTATCCACGCCATTCCATTTTTTAACACAATAATTTTGTCAAGCATTTTTTTTTCTAATAATATAAACTTAATAATAATTCGTCGGTATACATATGTCTATTTTTCGATATAGATAGGCCACACCGAAAAGGAATTATGCCATAATTGATGCGATGGATAAGACCGTTGGCGATTACTTTTTTTTAGAAAAGGCAACACCCGCATTGGCTACGGTCCGGCAAATTCTTGTGTAATCCAACCAAAATGATATAAAGGCGGCATGCCACTCAAAGACTTAGGCTATTTCCTACCAATCGCCAGTGAACTAACCAATAGTAATGATTCCTTGACATCGGTAGCTAGAATGAAGATACAATATACGAAAACAACCTGCACTAAGGCATCAACCCCTCTATTGCAGGCGACTTTACAGCTAAGATATAAACAAACACAGATTACACCCGGACTCAAAATAACAATTTGTGTCATTTTCGCTTCATATATATTAATACAAGTTAACGCTGCTCCAGTGGTCGGCCCAACGACGAAGGCGACGTGGTTTTCGGGTGGGTCGCGGGAGTTGCGTGCTTAAGCCCCTCTGTCGCCCCGGACGGAGTGGTGCGGAGGCGCGCCGACCGCGGCCCACCCACAAAAAAAAAAAAAAAAAAAAAAGGGGTTGAATTTCCAAAAATTCTTTGTTAGTCATCATCATCATCATCATCATTTCAGCCCATATACGTCCCGCTGTTGGGCTCAGGCCTCCTCCATAATGAAAGGGTAATTGACCTACTATACCACGCTGGTCAGACGTGTTAGTATAGGGTTTTATTTTGAGTTATCCTTCTCTTGCATAGATGTTATATGCGTTTTATATCCCTTAGTCGTCTCGTACGATCACCCACGGGTAAGATAGGTGATGGTGAATTGTATTCTTACTCCGTCACCACACGGTTAACGTAAGTACTCGCTTATCTCAAAACAGAACTTTCACGTTCCTAGGACCATTATTTTAGGTTATACACTTTTCATGCCCTTAGGGGTGAGACTGCCAGAAGTTCTTTCATAGTGCTTGGTAAGCGAGCACTAAGAAAAAAATCTTGGGATAATCCAAGAGAGCCGACCCTGTACTAAAATGACCGTTCCTCGGCTCACTGATTTCGGATAAACGCTTTTCACCCCCTTAGGGGTAAAATTGCAAAAAACTCTTTTTTAGTGAGCACTTTCCCTAAGAAAGACAACTTCATACAAAATGTTACGTTTCTAGGCCCAATGATTTCAGCTATATATTTTCACCCCCTTAGGGGTTGAGGTTCAAAAAATAATTTCTTAGAGCTCACATATAACAAAAGAAAGTGAATCGCATACAAAGTTTTACGTGGCTGGCCCCAATAGTTTCGTCTATACGCTTTTCACCCCCTTAAGGGGGTGATTTTCCAAAAATTCTTTGCTAGTATTCGTGTACCCCAAGAAATACGACGGTGTAAAAAAAATACGTTTCTAGGCCCAGTGGTTTCGCCTGTATGCTTTTTGGTCTTTTAGGGGTTGAATTTCATCCCCACGTAAGCGAATTTTTCTAAACGCTAGAACGAATATTTATTTGTTTATTATCAAGTGCCTTAATACAAAGATTCATGGTTCTATCATCGAAAATGACGAATTTCCATACAAAATGTCATCCCCTATTTCTACCCCTTACACCCAATGTTTTGGGATAAAAGTAGCTTATGTCCTGTCCTGCCTTAAGCTTTAGTTCATCTCTGTACCAAATTTCATTAAAATCGTTCTGTAATTTAGACGTGAAATATTATAGGGTTTTCACCCCCTTAAGGGGGTGATTTACCAAAAAACCTTTGCTAGTGCTCGTGTACTCCAAGAAATACGACGGTGTAAAAATACGTTTCTAGGCTCAGTGGTTTTGGCTGTATGCTTTTTGATGTTTTAGGGGTTGAATGTCATCCCCATGTAAGTGAAATTTCCAAAACGCTAGAACGAATATTTATTTATTTATTATCAAGTGCCTTAAACAAAGATTCATGGTTCTATCATCAAAAATGACGAATTTCCATACAAAATGTCATCCCTATTTCAACCCCTTATACCCATTTTTTCGCGATTTCTTTGCTAGAGCTCGTGTACCCCAAGAAATACTACAGTGTAAAAAAATTACGTTTCTAGGCCCAATGGTTTCGGTTGTATGCTTTTTGTCTTTTAGGGGTTGAATTTCATCCCATTATAAATGAAATTTTTAAAACGCTAGAACGAATATTTATTTATTTATTATCAAGTGTTTTAAAACAAAGATTCATGGTTCTATCATCAAAAATGACGAATTTCCATACAAAATGTCATCCCCTATTTCAACCCCTTATACCCATTTTTTCGCGATTTCTTTGCTAGAGCTCGTGTACCCCAAGAAATACTACAGTGTAAAAAAATTACGTTTCTAGGCCCAATGGTTTCGGCCTTTATGCTTTTTGTCTTTTAGGGGTTGAATTTCATCCCCATATAAATGAAATTTCCAAAACGCTAGAACGAATATTTATTTATTTATTATCAAGTGCCTTAAAACAAAGATTCATGGTTCTATCATCAAAAATGACGAATTTCCATACAAAATTTCATCCCCTATTTCAACCCCTTATACCCATTCTTTCGCGATTTCTTTGCTAGAGCTCGTGTACCCCAAGAAATACTTCAGTGTATAAAAATTACGTTTCTAGGCCCAATGGTTTCGGCTGTATGCTTTTTGTCTTTTAGGGGTTGAATTTCATCCCCATATAAATGAAATTTCCAAAACGCTAGAACGAATATTTATTTATTTATTATCAAGTGCCTTAAAACAAAGATTCATGGTTCTATCATCAAATATGACGAATTTCCATACAAAATGTCATCCCCTATTTCAACCCCTTAAACACATTTTTTCGCGATAAAAATTAGCCTATGTCCTTTCTCAAGCTTTATTCCATCTCTGTACCAAATTTCATCAAAATCAGCTCAGTGGTTTAGACGTGAAAGCGTAGCAGACAGACAGACAGACAGAAAGACAGACAGACAGACAGACAGACAGACAGACAGACAGACAGAATTACTTTCGCATTTATAATATTAGTAAGGATGTGAAGCGAAAAGGTATACAGACAATATTATGAAAATGAGAAGAGCATATACTGCATTCTTCTTAAGATCGCATTCGCGTATTAGTCATACATTTTTCACTTCAAAGAATGCGACGAATAAACTTAAATACACGATATAGTAGACACAATTTCCTTTCTCACGAACTTTTCATTACAAAACATTGTTAAACAGAATTTCAAAACCCTCATAAGAAGTTTTACTTCAAAATGTAAATACAGTGTAAACTCTATATAACGACACTCAAGGGGCTGTGAATTTTTTGACGTTATAGGGAGTTGTCGTTAATTGGAGTGAAAAAAAAAATATATTATTTTACTATTCTAATATTTATTTACCAACTAGCAACCCACCCTCGCTTCGCTTCGGTTTTAGTCGTCTTACCCACGTAGTTCCCGTGGGAATACCGGGATAAAATATAGCCTATGTTACTCCCTGATATTATAGCATTCCATTGGTGAAAGAATTTTTGAAATCGGTTAGGTGATTTAAGCATGAAAGCGTAACAAACAAATAAACAAACAAACTTACTTTCACATTTATAATATTAGTAAAGATATAGTGCAAATTTTACAAACGTAAAAACAACTATGATTAAGATAACGTTTAACAACCTAACGACGGTCCAGTGGCCGAACTAAACATGTGCAAGTTTATCACACAAAAAACAAAAGAGAATTTTTTACAATGTTTTGTTGGTCAGTTGAGGTAAACACGTGCTAGATAATAAAGTAACAAAACAACAAAGCAAAGAACGTACACAGCTGCAGTTCTTCTAATTTTGGCAATTAAGAAAGTACTGCTCAATGCTAAATAATGCCGTATTGTCGTCGTTATTTCGAGTGAACGTTATGTTATATAGAGTGTATGACAAACCAACCAAAATCAAGTTATTTCGATGTTTTAAGGAGTTTGTCGTTAAATGGAGTGACGTTATGAAGAGTTTACACTGTATTTGATGCGCGTATGCAATAAGAAGTGTGGTACTCAGCTGATGTACAACCGGTTAACTTGAAGCACGCGGTGCACATTTGTTGATCCCTCCTAACTGCAACATCCCCGTCATGGTCTAGATTGAATAGGTAACTTATAAAACCCATACATCGTAAGACATTTCCATGTAGTAACGGATTAAGAATAGAATTCACGATCTTGGTCGTGAACAGTGGCGGCTGGTGGGTCATTAAAGTGGTTTACTTGCTGACTAAGTATTAAGAACAGAAATTGCAATTAAACAATAAATTACGTGAAAAAAAATAATTTTTTATTATGTATTTTTGAACGCATTACATTTTGTAGGTGTACTTGCGAAGAAAAATATGTTTTTTGTTATTCTCACCTTAAAAAATATTTATAAAAGAGGGCCTTGGCGGTCCCGCAAATTTATATCAACTTTATATAAAAAAAAAATTATTGTCTTTGATATAGTCCATTTGATTGATATAGCTCATTTTCACTCACACCACACACTGTATACGCAGTATAAAATAGAACTAAGACTAAAATACATCGATCACTAATAATACTGATCGATGCTAAAATAGAATAAAACAATTAATGTAAACAAACCATATTTAACGCGTCACAGATACATCGAAACTACTGTACTTAACGCGACGTCATCACCGAATTTCGTCGAAAGTCGAGTTCTCTCGACAATATTCGATTCGCCGGTACGGCGTACGGTAACAGACTCATTTTTCAGTATATTTCTATGAACTATCTTCTGTCTCACGCGCCAGGCGTTATAACTCATAACTAATACATTGGCATTTTCATTGGCATTGGTTGTATTGGCAGTCCCCGTGCGCTCGCCTAAGCGCACGAGAGTTTTTTTACAGGGAAAATAAGCTTTAATAGTTTAGTAAGGCGCTTAAATTGTTTTGTGATAATTGGAAATTTTATTTGTTATAATATATATTTTTTTTTTCTATATTCAATTAATTAATATGGTAATTTAAATTAAAGATAAAGTAACATTTTGTATTTTTAAATCTTTTGATTTGGTGGTTCAGTGGACGAGCGCACTTAAGGTACAGCCGCCACTGGTCGTGAATGCCGTAAAAATTGACTAAGGGATATAATATTCTTATAATTTGAAAGAGAAAGACAACTTGAAACAATAATTTTTTTTTGAGGGTCGGTTGCGGTCGGCACGCTTCTCGCACCACTCCGTCCGGGGCGACAGAGGGGCGTAAGCACGCACACCCGCAACCCACCCCACACCCCACGTGCACGTCGCGTTCGTCCTTGGTCCGACCACCGGAGCAGGGTTACTTGTCATCAGTGGTCGGCCCGACGGATTACCCCCTATTTGGGGTACCCTCCCATCAACCGACATCCCCCCCCTCGGGGAAGACGTCAATCTTTCCTCACGCGGTTGGCCTCTTGGCGGGTGACGGACTAATCCCCGGTCACGTCACCCGCGGCCTCGGCTAGGGCAGCATGAGGCGCAAGTACTTGCGCCTACGCCGCCCCAGTCGCCGGCGGCGGATCGCCTCATCGAGGCTGCGCTCCTCGCGCAGGCGGTTCGCCGCCTCTAATAATAACCCTATAACCACACGTCTGATTGCCGTGATGTAGTAGGTTGCCTTCCTATTTAAAGCTCGCGCCCAACACGCGGGGCACGTATATGAGCCGAGATGAAGATAAGACGAACTCGAAATAAAAACGTATATCTATCTAATCCATAAGAGGACTTTTTTTTCTTTTTTTGTTAACGCTGTGGAAATGCAATTTACGCACTACCCCTCGCCGGTAATAGACGAGGGGGGTGTGTGGAACTCACCAGTCGCCTATGCAACCGGAATACCCACTAAAACCAACAGCGGTCCCTTCCGCGCTTATACGGAGTGCCGGAGAGATCGTCTAATGACATTCGATCCCCGACACTCCTACGCAAGGCCGTCGGGCCACGTCCTGTCGTCACTCAAGGCGGTGGGAGGAGACGCGCATATCGGCGCCTCCCCCTCCCTGGTCGCCGCCTACGGAGCGAGTTAGCGGACGCAAGTGCCTCGCGTTCCCGCTCCGCGGCCTTCTTCCGGGCGATGACCTCCTCGCAGAAAGAGGCCATCGCTGACCAACACCTGTCGCTGTCGAGCATCTTTATTATGATGGTCAACAATGACAGGCCCGTTCCTATGACCGCCGACAGGTCGCGGCGCTGAGGCCCCCAGGCGGGACATACCTCCAGGGTGTGACGCACATCATCATTTGGCGCGCCACACTCATGGCATCTGGGGGCCTCCTCACGTCTGATTCTATGCAGGTACTTACCAAAGACCCCGTGTCCGATAAGTACCTGCGTCATCCGGAAGGTCAGGTTGCCGTGCTTTCGTTTCATCCAGCGGTAATCCATAAGAGGACTATTGCGGATCAATTATCCTCTTATTGACGACGATGATCATAATAAATTCACGCAAGCAAAAGTTGCAAAAATAGTTTCCTTTTTATTCAATTACTAGCCGACCCGGCAAACTCCGTATCGCCTATTTTGTTTTTCTTTTTTTTGGTAAGCTATGGTCTGGATATACCCCGCCCCGGACCATTGGGGTGTTGCCGACCAGGGCATCACCCTCACGCGGTTCGGCTCTTTGCTGACTAATCCCCGGTCCGTCCACTTGCCACTTCGTACCGAATAACATTCGATTCTTTAATTTTTAGTTTTTTAATACTCATTCTGCTATTCGCGATAGCTAGCAAGATAAAAACAGGAAAAATATACTTAATAAGTCATCAATAACATTATGTCAAAAAATAAAACTTATAAAACATTTAAAATTTTGTGTTTGACAATATATGTACGATACTAACTCACTCGATTGTTTTGCCTTCCCAGAACCTCTCCACTAACACCTGAACTTTATTGTATGGTATTAAAGTTCAAATTGACTTTTAAGTATTATTAGTATTACGAATCGTTTGTATGGCAGTATAGAAAGGTGTGAGTTTTTAGATATTTTAGGCAGTTTTTGAAATTTTACTCTGCATAAGAACCACCCTTGTATTTCAAGGAATATTCTAAAATCGTATTGAATCCGTCTTGAGTATGAAGTAATTTATTTTGAAAAGGATTAATAAGTATCAAGGTACAAAATAAAAAGTTTTAAGCGATGGCATTGTAATTATTTAAAAAAATAATAAAAATAACACTTATTGTGAGATAACTACAATAATAATAATAATAATGGTTTATTTCAGGCATAAAAACCCATATACAATAGTCAATACCATATACAATAGTTAGACATAAGATGTCGCAATATTTTTTGTAGACAATTATATGTTTAGCAAAATTGTAGTACATTATTTTGTTCTATAATTAATAGTTTTCGCAGCACACGCGATGTAAGGATTTTTTAGGTAATTTTTTTGTACCTTGGGTTACATTATTGGACTTTTAGTACGGATCCCTAATTTTTTAGAATATTTAATATAGTTTATAGCCTTTTTCGATAAATGAACTACCCAACACTGAAAGAATTTTTCAAATCGGACCAGCGGTTCCTGAGATTAGCGCGTTCAAACAAACAATCTCTTCAGCTTTATAATATTAGTATAGATTGGCACGATAACTCAAAGTAGTTATGAGTCACAGTTTTAGCTTCGCTATGGCTGGCGTCATAGCGACGCAACTCGTTGATATTTGTAACTGGTATCGATAAGACTCGTTAGCTCAGTAGGTTAGAGCGCCGATATACCAATACGCTTGACCATCGGAGGGCGAAGGTTCAAATCCTTCACGAGTCAGATTTTTATTTTAAATTTTTATTGTGTAATAATAATATTTAATAAATATAATATTTTCCGTATGGTGGCGGAGTAAGAATACAATGCACCACACTCTATGTTACCTATGACAGAAAAATCCTTTATACCATCGACAAACTGTTGTTCTGAATCTGAGTATAATTTTCGGAGATTAAATTGTAGGTCTAAAAAAAACTGTCGTTGTACAAAGATTAGTTTCTTAGTATAGGTTATTATAGATATGGCGATGGAGTAAGAATACAATTCACCGCCCCTCTCTTATCCGTGCGTATCGTAAAAGGCGACTAACAGATGACATCTATGCAAGATAAGGTAAACTCAAAATAATATCCCATAGCAACCCGTCTAACCAGCGCCTTAGTTTATGTTTCCTTCTATTTTAAAGGGGATGCGAGCTGATATTTTAACATTAATCATTAAATAGTTCTGTATCATCTATACCAATAAATAAAATTGGAGTTTCTGTTTGTAATGTCAAAATAATAGCCTTTTTTTCATGCTCACACGGTTATTTGCACTATACATATGCCTAAAATAGACTTTATATTTTTTCTGTCTGTCTGTCTGTCTGTCTGTCTGTTTGTTCCGAGTAATCTTCAAAACGGCTGGACCGATTTCAAAAATTCTTTCACCAATGGAAAGCTATAATATCAGGGAGTGAACTAAGCTATATTTTATTCCGGTATTCCCACGGAAACGGGAACTACGGCGATAAGGCGACAGAAACCGAAGCGAAGCGAGGGCGGGTTGCTAGTTCTTCAATAATGTTTATATCGCCTTTTATTCTAAATGTTAGTATTGTTGGCGCAAAATAAGCACCATTCCTCCTTTACTCTTTAGCCCATCAACATTTACGATTAGACAAAGGTCCCCGAAAGTGGAGGACAAAGCGACAATCGCCAAAACTGCAAGCGATTAGATGATCGCAATATTAGATGTTTGCCTTAAGACTGTTTCAGTACATTCTTTTAGTAAACCTGCAGCCAGTTGTATGGTGCCTATGGCAGATTATGTGATAGATACTGTATTTGTAACTCATCACTATACTAACAAGTACCTAACTATATAAAAAAATATCTTAACTTTGACAATGGTAACAATTTTTTTTTGTAAAAGAGTACCCCGTTGCACAATATTGCGTCAGTACTTATGAGTCACAGTTTTAGCTTCGCTATGCATGACATCATAGCGAGGCAACTGGTTGATATTTTTAACACTCGTCGATAAGACTCGTTAGCTCAGTAGGTAAGAGCGCCGATATACAAATTCACTTGACCATCGGAGGGCGGAGGTTCAAATCCTTCACGAGTCAAATTTTGTTTACTTTTTATTTTTATTATTCTTTTTTTATTTTTATATATTTTTTAGTTATTTTTTGTGTTGCTATTGGTGGTAAATAGCATACACACATTTTTTTTTGAGGGTGGGTTACGGTCAACGCACTCCTCGCACCACTCCCTCCGGGGCGACAGAGGGGCGTAAGCACGCACACCCGTAAACCACCCGTGACACGTCGCCTTCGTTGTTGGACCAACCACCGGAGCAGGGTGACTTGACGTGAGTGGTTGGCCTGACGGAATACCCCATATTTAGAGGTACCCAAATAAAAGGCACACCTGATGGTAAGTGATACTGCTGCACTACCTACCATGAAGAAAGCGAAGGGAGTGTAAATGCGTGTAATGAGGTTCGGTGATACTGAAGGCGTCTCCAAAACGCATCTTGCGCTTTCGGCTATCTCGCTCATCGAACGAAGTGCAGTTATAAATTGCTACTACTCAGACGGTAATATTTTGTGAGAGTATGGTACTACCCCGGATGGACCAGCCAGCGGCTGTAGACAAGATTGTCGACAGTGTTTTCTACCACTATAAAGTAAATTTTAAGTATTCTATCTTTTTTTTGTTTTGATAATCAGCTATTAGTCTAATCTAATTTTTGATAATCGACTGTTACACATTTTTTTTTAATTTTATTTATGTATAATTGTATATTGAGCAAGCTGTATTTCACTAATAAGTAATAGATAAGTACAAATGTCTATTAGACATTGTCATCGTAATTATGATTGTTTGACATTCAGTTCAACCAGATATTTTAACCGTAAGAAAGTGTATAAGCGTTGGTGTGTGAGTGTGTACGTGTATAGCGATATCATGGTAGTGTGCGTAATGTCTTTTTTAGTGAAGTCAATGTATTTCTAATCCATTATTATAAAAAAATTAGTTTTATGCACTTCTCCTCATTATATACTTCCATCCATCCATCCATCCATCAGCCTACGGACGTCCACTGCTGGACATAGGCCTCCCCACAAGAATGCCACTCGGAACGGTCCTGCGCTACTTGCATCCAACGGTTCCTTGCGACTTTGAGAATGTCGTCAGTCCACCTAGTGGGGGGTCGTCCTACGCTGCGCCGTCCGATTCGTGGTCGCCACTCAAGAACCTTTCTTCCCTAACGGTTGTCGGTTCGACAAGCGATGTGGCCTGCCCATTGCCATTTCAACGTGCTAATTCTGCGGGCTATGTCGGTTACACCTGTTCTTCTGCGGATTTCCGTATTTCGGATTTTATCACGTAGAGAAATACCGAGCATAGCCCTCTCCATAGCACGCTGAGCGACTTTGAGCTTTTTTATGAGGCCGACATTTAGAGACCACGTTTCAGTGCCGTAAGGCATCGCATTATATACTTCAACTGTGCCAAATTTTATACTTATCCATTCGGGTAATTTTCGTAAAAATAAGGTACAATGTTTTTCCTTCACGTTCTTAATATACATATAGATAGATACAAGTCTATTGTTGCCAATGTCAAGTAGAATTTTTTTTGGAGATCTGTCTATAACTAATAACTTTTGCATAAAGTATGCTATAAATAGAGTACTTATTGCATTGAGCCCAAGTAATCGGGATAAGAGCAAGATGATGATGATTGTAATTCACGTTTTTCACATGAACAAATACATCATGTCTGTATTTCAAACCGTTTTTTAACCCCCGAGACGAAAGGAGGGGTCATATCTATATTTATAAAAATCAATTGCTGTTCGTTAGTCTCACTAACACTCGAGAACGGCTGGACCGATTTGGCAAATTTTTGTCTTGAATTATTCGTGGAAGTCCAGGGAAGGTTTAACGGTAAGAAAATATGGAAATTTTGTGAGTAAAATACTAAAAAAACAAATTAAAAAAACAATCAGTTTGCCCATACAAATTGATCTTACCTGTCAAACATTTGATGTTCGTCCCGTCGTTCGTTATTTTTGGCATAATTATATGTAGATCTAGATTAAAGAAAAAATGTTTTGGAACCGATAAGAAAAGACGGCAGGTATATTAAGTACGCCCATAAATTCCGATCGACTGCATCTAATTGGATATTTTTTTTTTATTGTGTTTTTTGTTGTTAGGACAAGGTTTGTATAGAAGAAAATTAATAGAAAAGATTTTTTTTTATTAAAACTAGATGACCCGGCGAACTTCGTAGTTCGTACCACTTTTTTTTTCGTAATCATTTTGTTTTAGTATTTATTAGCTGACCCGGCGAACTTCGTACCGCCTTTTTTCGTAATTATTTTGTTTTAGTATTTGTCAGTTTGGTTTTAGTATTATCCGTGCGGTGACGTAGTAAGAATACAATTCACCACCCGTGGGTGTCGTAAAAGGCGACTAAGGGTTATAATATGCGTATAATTGCATAGATGCAAGAGAAGGAAAACTCGGAACAAAACCCTGTACCAACACGTCTGTCCAGCGTGGTACAGTAGGTCCTTCTCCCTCCTATAGTGGAAGAGGCCCGAGCCCAACAGTGGGACGTGTATGGGTTGAGGCGATCATGATGATTTATCAGCCTCCTAAAAATAGCGTAAAGTTACGGATTAAAGAAATATAACACTTCGTTTCCGGTTACTGTCCAGCAAAGCAATGATAGGGGGAGTTTTTTTGCGGTGGGAATAGGTCCTCGACAATCCTGATGAGGAGGCGGGATTGGAAAATTTCGGTGAGCGGAAGAGGACGTAGCTTTCTCAACGCCGCGCGGTAGAGGTGACCCCAGGAGTCACGTTCAAGATTGTCCAGATTTCGAAAAACGGCGGTACGAAGTTCGCCGGGTCAGCTAGTAAGTTTGATAAAAATATCTCTCTGCCTGTGGCATTGTAGCTCTCAAACGGATGGACCAATTGGTAAAAATTTAACTATTATTTTAAAGAGCATCAGCTATTTTCCAAAAAGATATGTCGACATAAAATGAATTGCATGGGTTAGTTTTTGATGTGAAACATCTATAGGCGAGGATAAACCTTAACCTGTGGCGTGAAGCTACACGTGGCGTGAAGCTACACGTGACGTGAAGCTACATGTGGCGTGCAGCTACACGTGACGTGAAGCTACACGTGGCGTGAAGCTACACGTGGCGTGAAGCTACACGTGGCGTGCAGCTACACGTGGCGTGAAGGTACACGTGACGTGAAGCTACACGTGGCGTGAAGCTACACGTGGCGTGAAGCTACACGTGGCGCGAAGCTACACGTGACGTGAAGCTACACGTGACGTGAAGCTACACGTGACGTGAAGCTACACGTGGCGTGAAGCTACACGTGACCTGTAGCTACACGTGGCGTATAGCTACACGTGGCGTGAAGCTACACGTGGCGTGAAGCTACACGTGGCGTGAAGCTATACGTGGCGAGAAGCTACACGTGGCGTGAAGCTACACGTGACGTGAAGCTACACGTGGCGTGAAGCTACACGTGACGTGTAGCTACACGTGGCGTATAGCTACACGTGGCGTGAAGCTACACGTGGCGTGAAGCTACACGTGGCGTGAAGCTACACGTGGCGCGAAGCTACACGTGGCGTGTAGCTACACGTGGCGTGTAGCTACACGTGGCGTGAAGCTACACGTGACGTGAAGCTACACGTGGCGTAAAGCTACGCGTGGCTGTCACAATTTGAAATATGTATGTTTGAATTTTTAATTCTTGTATTTAATGATTACAAATGTTTATTGAATAAAAATCATCATTTTCTGGAAAGTAACCGTAATATTTTTATTAATACATCTTGTATGCATATATACTTGTATAAAATAATTTCGGCGTTTCACATCTGCCAGGCGTACTGAGTGACGACACCCTTTTTGTTATTAATCTTCGTAAGAGTTAAACTTTTAATTTAATAGTTATTATCTTAAGCGCAAAATACAAAAAAAAAATACAATGATGAGACTGCATGCGTCTAAATATACAAGTTAGAAGTGAAACTTTTATTATAGGGAAACCTTTTAATTTCATATAAATTACCTTAGAATGTCGTAGATTGTATTTATTCTGCATATCATCAGTCATCATCATCATTTCATCTCATATACGTCCCACTGTTGGGCTCAAACCTCCTCCACAACAGGAGGGAAATTGACCTCACTATACCATGCTGGTAAGACAGGTTGGCATAAGGTTTTGTTTCGAAATTTCCTTCTCTTGCAGAGATATTATATACGAATTATATCCCTAAGTCGTCTTTTACGACATCCACAAGCAAGATAGGGAGTGGCGATTTGTATTCTTACTCCGTCACTACAAGGAATGCATATTATTTCCTAAGACTAAAAATGCGTTGAGCTTTTGCCTGAATCTTCTCCGATACCCAAAGTCAAGCGAGATACTAGTCTTACTCTACTCGCCAGTGGTTATCTTCACCTCTATCACAAGTTCGCAATTTAGAATTTGAACGTACTCCAGTAAAAAAATTGTCTCTAAAATGTAATGTCCTGTAAAAAACAATAAAATAAAAGCTTCCAGAAATTTGAATGATCACCCACCAATTACGTCCGTCTTAAATAAAAAGTTAAAAGAACATCTGACTCGTGAAGGATTTGAACCTCCGCCCTCCGATGGTCAAGAGAATTTATATATCGGTGCTCTAACCTACTGAGCTAACGAGTCTTGGACGACACAATTGAAAATATCAACTATTCACTAAAATATGATGTCAGAAGAATCTATACCGAGACTGTGATTCATACTATTTGTAAGACGAGTAGCGTCCAATATTTTTATCATTTTTTATTTTTTTTTATATTGACTTAAAAACACGTGGCACCCTAATAAATAATATTTATCTTAATATATATAAATCTACTATTAAAGGTGTTTGTAATTGAACTCCTTCCGAATGGTCACCGCCAGCCACCTGCCGGTCAGCAGGGGACCCGAACCCAAGATCAACCCCCTGAGAGGCTGCCTGCCTGACCGGCGAAAATCCTGTTGGATGGTCGTCGTGCCGTTACGAGAAACCGTAGTGGACCTCGGCGCCTACGCACGGGTGTATGTTGAGACAGCTAGCAACAACTCATAGTATACTGCATTTTATTCAACTTTCTCTTATTTCTTTATCAATGCTTTATTCAAGTCTTATGCGATCGACAAACTGTGGTTCTGGGTCTGGATATAATTTTCGGAGATTAAATTGTGGGTCTAAAAAACTATTGTACTGAGTCTGGTTATTATTTTTGGCGATTAAATTGGATATCTGAAAAAAATTTGATTTAATGATTTAAAAAATCTTTCTAAATACAAAAAATAGTACCTTAGGCTGTTATAGATATAACGATGGAGTAAGAATAAAATTCAAACACAACAGTTCCCCCCTCTTCCCTGGTCCCCCCTCTTATCCGTGCGAATCGTAAAAGACAACTAACAGATGACATCTATGCAGGATAAGGAAAACTCAAAATAATAACCAGCCGTCTAACCAGCGCTTTAGTTTATTTTTCCTTCTATTTTAAAGAGAATGCGAGCTGATGTTTTAGCATTAATGATTAAATAGTGCTGTATCATTCTTCAATGGTTTTTATTCTAAATTTTAGTATTGTGCAAAGGAAGTACCATTGTATCACTTACTCGTCGGACAAAGATCTCCGAAAGTGGCGAACAAAGCGACAATCGCCACGACTGCAAGCGATTAGACGATCGCAGTTAGTATAAGATGTTTGGCATAAGAGTGTTTCAATACATTCTTCTAGTAATCCCTTTTCCATTTTTAAAGCTCCTAGAGACTTTGGGATGGACGCTATATTCGTAACTCATCGCCACACTGGCAAGTACCTTACTATGTAAAAGAATACCATTTTTTTTAAACATTACCCCGTTGCACAATATTTCGCCAGTAGTAATGAGTCAGTTTTAGCTTCGCTATACATAATGTCATAGCGAGGCAACCGATTGATATTTTCAATTCATGTTGGTAAGACTCGTTAGCTCAGTGGGTAAGAGCGCCGATAAATCAAATTCCTTAGCCACCGGAGGGCGAAGGTTCGAATCCTTCACGAGTCTAATTATTTTTATTATGCTTTTTTTATTTTTGTTATATTTTTTAGTAATTTTTTTGTGTTGCTGTTGGTGGTAAATAAAAGACACACCTAATGCTAAGTGATATTCCTGCTCTACCTACTATAAAGTAACAGGACTAAATGGTAGACTATTGAATGGGGGTCAATGCAATAAGTACTCCAGTACTTATTGCATTGACCCCAGTAATCGAAATAAGAGCAAGATGATGATGAAAATGAATTGCATGGGTTAGTTTTTATGTGAAACATCTATCATCATCATCATCATCTCAGCTCAGCTCATATACGTCCCACTGTTTGACTAGGGCCTCCTCCATAATGGGAGGGAATTTGACCTACTATACCATGCTGGTCAGACATGTTGGTATAGGGTTTCATTTCGAGTTTTCCTTCTCTTGCACTGATGTTATGTGCCTATTATATCCCATAGTCGTCTTGTACGACATCCACGGGCAAGATAGGGAGTGGTGAATTGTATTTGTCGGCGTTGCGTCAGGAATTTGAATTGTTAACAAAACAAACACGAGCCTAGACAAAATCTAGGCGTTTCGCAATAGCTCAGATCTTATTAATTCAAGATAAATACCTGTTATTACGGCGTCGATCACCTCAGAGCCCGTAGCCTCACGTCTCAAACGTTTGAGCAGAGCCCGGCCCGTTATAGCGTAGTCTGCGTAACTGTCAGCTTGTTCAGAGGTGCAGCTGCGCCACCACTGGACGTAGCCAGCATACCGGAACTCCTTGCCGAAGGTTGTAACGATGTCATCTTCCACTTGTTGCCATGTAATTGATTGAAGCGCCCATGTGTCTGCCATACCGTTGAGTTCAAACAATAGCTTCCATTCTTGCTTCTTGCGGCTTATATGTTGAAAGCCATGATCGTCTCGTTAACATTTGCCCACCAGTCCGCGATGTCGATGATTATCGATGCGCTCTCTCGTCGGGGTTGAACGGCGGTAGATAAAAATTTTGGTGCCGCCGTTACATTGTAGCCTCCGTAGAAAATGCGGCTCTCGCAGCTGTTGTTGCAGCAGTATTTTGTAATCGAGGTCAGGAGATCCATCATTTGCTCCATAGTGAAGGTCATCCGTAGATCTTGAAGAGTTTTGGGGCTGTGATCCCACCGCTGCTGTCGGCGTTGCGTCAGGAATTTGGACGATGATAGTAAAATACCGAGTATGTAATCACTGTATTTATTAGGAGTTCTTGCCGGAGAAGTGAGTGAAGTAAAACTGTCCTCTATTCTAATCTTACAATGTTTTTATAACCTCCGCTTTACAATGAAACGGTCTAGTCTTAGCAACTATAACAAACACATAAAACAATTATAAATAACTATCGGCATATAGCTAAATAATAATGATAAATATTCTAATGCATTTAACATAATTCCAAATAGTCAATTTTACACAATTTACATTAATGTAATTAAAGGAAATATTGTTCTCATATATTGTTCAACAGACGGCGCTGTAACTAGAAATAAATTGCAATATTTATTGTGTAAAAACAACTAAATATGGTTACAAATAATTACATTAATTCTAATCGATTTTAATTTAATCAACTATATAAATATTTAAACAACTAAATCAAATATATCTAGAAATACATTCAAAAAGTGTCTTTTAAATATCATAGCATGATAAATAGCAGTGTTGTTACTACAAATAATTATTTAAATATTAGTTGCAAATGTTTCAAACACGTTTATAACTATAATTGATAACACATACATCAACAATTTACAAATATTGCCGATAGAGGGCGATGTGCGCCCATATATTCTTACTCCGTCACCACACGGAAAACATCTATAGGCGAGGTTAAATCTGATCGTTGCCGTAGCATAAAACAACGCATGGCGCAAAGCTACGCATGGTGTGACGGTACGCGTGGCGTGAAGCTACGCGTGGCGTAAAGCTACGCGTGGCGTAAAACTACGCGTGGTGTGACGGTACGCGTAGCGTGAAGCTATAGGTAGACGTCGCTACAGCTTCGGCTAATTATTTAATGAGCATATGTTAATATTATCTCAGTGTATACCGCAGTAAAGTGGAAAAAAAAGAATGTGGTTGATACTGAGTATTCACAAAAATAAAACAATGTAAGATATATTCGTGTGGTGACGGAGTAAGAAAAATTCACCAGTCCCTATCTTGTACGTGGACGTCGTAAAAGACGACTAAGGAATATAATATATAATACGCATATAACATCTATAGATGAGAAGGGAACCTCGAAATAAAACCCTATACCAACCTGTCTGACTAGCATGGAATAGTAAGGTCAGTTTCCCGCATATTGTGGAGGAGGCTCGAGCTCAACAGTAGGACGTATATGAGCTGAAATGATGATGAATGATGAAGATACTTTTTGATACTATAGGTGACTTGGATCTAATTATTTACGTCGCATATCTAAAAGTAGTGGTGCAAATTTGAAAATATAATCATTTGTGTTGAGCGACATTATCACATTAAACGCGTCTAACAGTGATGGATGTCAACCGTGCAATGGCGAGCAGGCCAACGTGTGGACGGCATTGGCGGAACGCAGACGAGCGCCTTTGGTTTGTACACAAAGACCGACACCGAGGCAAAGTGCGGCAAGTGATCACGAGCGACGGCAAGTGACGGCGAGTGAAGACAAATCAGCTGTCCACACGTTGACGCTTGTATTCACTCGGCCAACTAAGCGAGCGAGGACGAGCGGTGGCCAACTAAGGCAAATCGGGTGTACACACGTTGGCGTTGGCCATCGCTCGCCTACGCTCGGCCAACATGTGGTCGGGGTATTAGAAGTTAAACTTTTATTATAGGGAAACCTTTTAATCTATATATATATATATAAAAGAAATTCCTGTTAGTTACATTATTTATAACTCAAGAACGGCTGTACAAATTTGGCTGAAAATTAGTGGGGAGGTAGCTTAGAACCAGGAGACGGACATAGGATACCTTTTATCCCGTTCTTCTTCTTTGCTATTAGGCAATGATCTACTTTTTTAAATAAAACTACTTTACGGATTTTATCGCATTTGTATTTGATTTTTGATTACCCGACGTTTCGAACACTTTGCAGCGTTTATGGTCACGGGCAGACTAAGATGTCTCATGTCTGATAAGTCATCGTTACTGGAGAAAATTTATAATTATGTTTTCTTTAAACGAGGTTTAAGAAGAGTATTTCCTTCACGGTAGGCAGCGGCCTGGCTGTGCCCCTGGTATTGCAAAGGTCCATGTGCAGCAGTTTCACTTACCATCAGGTGTGCTGCTTACTCATTTGCCACCGTTGGAAATAAAAAAAAAAAAAAAATATCTACCCAATACAGAAATTAGTTATTAAATATTGACCCACATTTTAATACAAATTTATTGACTGTGTAAGAAGAAAATGATTCTATATGAAAAAATTATATTGTTTATTATATATTTACTAACCATAGTAATTATTTAACATTAAAATTAATAGTAATTATATTTAAAAACCTAACAATCTAGTATACTACCACCGGATCGGAGCACGGCCACACTGTGAAAGGTCCGGCAAGAAAACTCCGGTGACATGATGCTAAATTAATATTAATTTTGAAGGCGGCTTACTTTATGTTACTAAGAGGTTTTAATTTATAAAATTATCTTTAGTTATTATTATTGTGGGTCAAATCTATACAATATGAGCTCACAGTGTCTTGCCGTCTTGTGGTGGTCTTTTTGAATTTGTTTTAATAATGTTTATAACAGGTTCCCAGCTTGATGGTAACACCCAGTCATCCTCTCTATTGAAATTTTTGTGTTTTTAATCTCAATAGCCTCGCGTACCATTCTAGGCAGATATCGGTATTTTTTTACGAGGATTTGTGGTTTATCAAACCTGATCTTATGGCGGGCGTGGTCCGGACTATGTTCACAGACTGCAGACTTAGTGTGACGGCGGTGCTTCACATCGGCTATGTGTTCTTTGATCCGAGTTCTTATGTCTCTCTTTGTTTGCCCAATTAGGGAGTGGTGAATTGTACTCTTACTCCGTCACCACACGGAAAAGATGGTATACATTTTTTTATTACAGAGCTCATAAATTTAAATATCGATATTTTTTCGATGATCATGATGGATGATTATATTTCAATATATCGATATTATTTGAAAAAATCGATATATTGAAATATAATTTTCAATATATCGATATTTTTTTGACAGTCCTAACATATAAAGACGAGGGGAAAGTACAGAGGTGAGGAGGGATGGAAAACAATTTATACGTCAAGTAATATATGGAAGTATGGAACCATAGATTAATTCTTACGGTCGAACAGAAATGTACGGTGATTCCTGGCCGCGCGCAAACGTGTTTGTGTGTCGTGTGTAGCGATTGCATGGTAGTGTGCGTAATTTCTTTTTTAATGAATTTAATGCATTTATAATCCATTATTATATGAAATTTCAGTTTTATGCACTTCTCCTCATTGTATACATCAACTGTGCCAAATTTCATACTTGTACATCCACGTAATTTTCGTAAAAAGGGGTACAAAGATTTTGCTTCACGTATTAATATATAGATAACCGTGGTGTTATTATGAGCTATTTGATTTTGGCAGAACCCTAATGACTACTACCCCTAGGTTCCGTGGAACATACTTTGGGAATCCCTGCTCTAGACTATAATGCTGTATAGGAGGAGCATCTCTTTTTCGTTCACGCTGTGCAAATGCATTTACGCACTATGCTCCACCAGTGACGGACGTGGAGTATGTGGGACTCGCCGACCACATACGCGACTGGAATATACTCACTAATACCACAGCCGCCCCTGCCGCGGTTTCACGATGTGCCGGAGAGATTGTCTGTTGACATTCAATCCTCGACATCCCAACGCATGGCCGATTTGCCACGTCCTGTCGTTTTCTAGAGCGGTGGGAATAGGTGCGCATATTGTCGGCTCCTCCTCCTTGGTCGCCGGCGAGGAAGCGAGTCATCAGAGGCAAGCTCCTTGCATTCACGCTTCGCCGCTTCCTTCCTTGATATGACGGCCTCACAAAATGAAGTCTCGACGACCAGCACCTGTTGTTGTCGAGCAGTGACAGGTCCGTCCTAAGTACGGCCAACAGGATGTGGCGCTGGGGCTCTCAGGTGACACATATCTCCAATGTGTGACGCGCATCATCAGTGTGCTCGCCAAACTCTTGGCATCTGAGGGCCTCTTGTGTACCAATCATATGCAGACTCTTACTCAAGACTCTGTGTCTGGTAAGTATCTGCACCATCCTAAAGGTTAGGTTGCCGTGCTTCCTTGTAAGCCAGCGGTGGAGATAGGGCGTGACCGTTTTCGCAGTCCTCACCCTGCTACAGGAACTCTAGATCTTTCCTGCATCGCCAGATAACTTCCCTCTAGACCACTTCCTGTACTCTACCCAGTGTCTTTGCGGAGACTTGCTTGCCGCTAGCCCGCGTTGTGACACGAAGCCGGTAATCTTCCATCAACAGCTCCACCACAAGTGGCCTAGGCGGATCGCCTGGCAGTAGTGTCGTTGCAGTTCAAGACGTTTTACGGTAAGGAGGAGTACTCCTATACAGCTAGACCGATTTGGATTTTCTTATGATATGTCTCTTCAGGTAGATTCAATAATCATCGGCATTGTCATCACCGCTCATATACCTCCCCTTGCTGGACTCAAATCTCCTCCATAATACAAGGGAAATAGCCATACTAAACCACACTGGCCATACATATTGGTATAGATGATTATTTTTTTATTTTCATTTAGTGTATCATGTCATTCGCGCAGATGTTATATGCATATTGCTAAATGCATCAGTCACTTTTTATGACACCCGCAGGCGTGTTGTATGTGTATGTTGAGACAGCTAGCAACAACTCATAGTATACTGCATTTTATTCAACTTTCTCTTATTTCTTTATCAATGCTTTATTGAAGTCTATTACATAATTGCCGTGTCATTTCTATTTATTTTATTTTGTCATGGTGGTGTGAGAATACAATTCACCACTATCTATCTTACCTATGACAGGAAAATCCTTTATGCGATCGACAAACTGTGGTTCTGGGTCTGGATATAATTTTCGGAGATAAAATTGTGAGTCTAAAGAACTATTGTTCTGAGTCTGGGTATTATTTTTGGCGATTATATTGGATATCTGAAAAAAAATGATATAATGATTTAAAAAGTCTTTCTAAATACAAAAAATAGTACCTTAGACTGTTATAGATATAACGATGGAGTAAGAATAAAATTCAAACACAACAGTTCCCCCCTCTTCCCTGGTCCCCCCTCTTATCCGTGCGCATCGTAAAAGACTACTAACAGATGACATCTATGCAGGATAAGGAAAACTCAAAATAATAACCAGCCGTCTAACCAGCGCTTTAGTTTATTTTTCCTTCTATTTTAAAGAGAATGCGAGCTGATGTTTTAGCATTAATGATTAAATAGTGCTGTATCATTCTTCAATGGTTTTTATTCTAAATTTTAGTATTGTGCAAAGGAAGTACCATTGTATCACTTACTCGTCGGACAAAGATCTCCGAAAGTGGAGAACAAAGCGACAATCGCCACGACTGCAAGCGATTAGACGATCGCAGTTAGTATTAGATGTTTGGCATAAGAGTATTTCAGTACATTCTTCTAGTAATCCCTTTGCCATTTTTAAAGCTCCTAGAGACTTTGGGATGGACACTATATTCGTAACTCATCACCACACTAGCAAGTACCTTACTATGTAAAAGAATACCATTTTTTTTTTAAACATTACCCCGTTGCACAATATTTCGTCAGTAGTAATGAGTCAGTTTTAGCTTCGCTATACATAATGTCATAGCGAGGCAACCGATTGATATTTTTAATTCATGTTGATAAGACTCGTTAGCTCAGTGGGTAAGAGCGCCGATAAATCAAATTCCTTAACCATCGGAGGGCGAAGGTTCGAATCCTTCACGAGTCTAATTATTTTTATTATGCTTTTTTTTATTTTTGTTATATTTTTTAGTAATTTTTTTGTGTTGCTGTTGGTGGTAAATAAAAGACACACCTAATGCTAAGTGATATTCCTGCTCTACCTACCATAAAGTGATAGGACTAAATGGCAGACTATTGAATGGGGGTCAATGCAATAAGTACTCCAGTTCTTATTGCATTGACCCCAGTAATCGAGATAAGAGCAAGATGATGATGATGGTAATTTACGTTTTTAACATGAACAAATACATCATGTTTGTATTTCAAAGCATTTTTAATCCCCGACACGAAAGGGAGGTCATATGTTTGATAAAAATGTCTCTCTGCCTGTGGCATTGTAGCTCTCAAACGGATGGACCAATTGGTAAAAATCGATCCAGTAATTTAAAGAGCATCGGTTATGTTCCAAAAAGATATATCGACATAAAATGAATTGCATGGGTTAGTTTTTGATGTAAAACATCTATCATCATCATCATCATCATCTTAGCTCATATACGTCCCACTGTTGGACTAGGGCCTCCTCCATAATAATAATAAAATAATTTATTTTCTCTTCACAAGGTTTCCTTAGGTCTAATTAACATATGTGATTTTATAAGAATAACTACAACCTGTGTGAGAGACTGGTGCCTGAAGTAGGTTTTTTTTTAACATAAAACCTGTGTTACAAGTCACCAGGGCTCCCGCTAAAGGAGAATGATAGAAATGGATAATTATTCAAAAGTTACAAATTAAAATGAAATTAGGATAGACTCACTGCGAAGCAAAAATAATAATAATAAAAATAATAAGCAGCTTGTGGCGTGCTGAATGTGAGTGGCGACACTGCGGTCCTGAGTGCCCCAGAGAGTCGGCCAGGGCCTTGTATCCAGCTGGCCTTTATTGGCTGGCTGGAGTGGAAACCGAAGAGTGCCCGCAGGATTCTCAACTCTGGCTTGCCTTGAATGGCTGGTCAGAGAGGGTTCGCCAGAGCTATATGCTCGGGGGTGGAAGTGTCATTTTCAAGGGCATAACTACGGGGAAATCACTGCGATGGTGAAACCGACGCCGCATCGCTCGACACCCCAAGCCGCTTGCACCAATGTTGCTCCTCTGTTGCCCGTATGGCCTGTGTGTCTGTGGCGACCGTTTGGGGGGGTGGCCATTCAGTGAGTTGGCGAGTCACCGTCTGCCAAAGTTCAAGACGATAAAGGTATTGAAGGCAGACGACAGTTTTTCAATCAATAGTTTTTAGTTTAGCCAGTCCATCAAACCTCCAACCCCATAAACAGTTATTAGATACCATCATCACACAATAGTTTTACACCTACCGTTGGCAGTTCACGTGTGTTATGTGCAGACGTGGAGTATCATCGGTAGACGTCCCATCCTATTTTTAGATTATAATAATAATAATAATATAAGCCTTTATTCAGACAGAATTTTACATTAATAATATTAAACTAGTTAATCTAGAACACCGACATTTCGATCTGTTTGCCCAACTTTGGCAAAGGCCTCCTCCAATTCTTTCCACTCCGTTCTGTTTAGCGCTTTTCTAGTCCATGTTTTGCCTGCTATAGACTTTATTTCGTCTTCGATGGGAAGACTTGTCGGAATTGCCTACCTCGTTTTCTTTTACTATTTCTGGGATACCAAAAAACTATGCTCTTATTCCATTTATCAATTCCTCTTACTATATGGCCAGTCCATTTCCACTTTAATTTTCTTATTCTTTTTGTAACGTCTTCGATTTTCGTGCGTTTCCTTATGGTGGTATTGTTAATCCTGTCAGACTTCTTTATACTCAGCATGCTTCTTTCCATTGCTGATTGGCATGTATTTAGTTTCCTATTTTGCGCTTTAGTGAGTGCCCAAGTTTGGCAGCCATATGTTAGAACTGGGAGTATACAGGTGTTGTATAGCTTTGTTTTGACATTCATTTTAGTTTCTGTGTTTTTCAAAACTTCCTTAAGTCCCCAATAACATTTCCATGCTTTCCCAATTCTTGTGTCTATTTCCTTTGACATTATATTAGTGGTTGAGATTTGTTGACCAAGGTAGGTGTACTCCTTCACAAACTTGATTATTTCGCCATTAACAATGAGAGTACCTTCTGTTGCATTTGTCATGGTTTTGGTTTTGGAAGTGTTCATTGTTAACCCCACTTTGCGACTCTCTTTTTCCAGATCTATGAGCATGTTTTGTATATCTTGCTTTGTTGTGGCGAATACTATGATGTCGTCTGCGAATCTTAAGTGTGATAGTAGTTCCCCGTTAATGTTTAAGCCATACTGGTCCCATTTTAGTTGCCTAAAGATTTCTTCTAGTACAGCTGTAAATAATTTGGGTGAAAGAGGGTCTCCTTGACGTACACCTCTGTTTATTTTTATTTCTTTCCCCTCCTTTTCTAGTTTTATTTTGGCTGTACTATTAGTGTATATATTTTTTAAAATTCTTATATATTTGTGTTCTATTCCTTGATTCTTTAGACAATGCCAGATATTTTCGTGCTCTATTGTGTCGAACGCCTTGTTGAAGTCGATGAAGCAGCAGTAGAATGGAATATTAAATTCTTTGTTCTTCTCGAAAATTTGTTTCACCGTGTGGATATGGTCTAATGTCGAATAGCCTGCCCTGAAACCAGCCTGCTCCCTAGGCTGATTTTCATCCAGAGTTCTAGTTATATATATCGACGTAGAATTATTTTTGCAAAAACTTTATAAACATTTGACATTAGGATTATTGGTCTGTAGTTGTTCACTTCGCCTCTGTCGCCTTTTTTGTGAAGTAGGATTATTGTTGATGTTGTCCACTGTATCGGTATTTCTTCGGTGTGTAGAATGTCATTGAAAATGTATTTTAGTACGGGTGCAATTTCGTATTTGCAATCCGAAAGCAATTCGTTGGTAATATTGTCGGGACCGGGAGCTTTATCTATCTTCTGTGTTTCGATTGCTTTAATTATTTCTTCCATTAGTATAGGTGGTATGTGTTCGTTGTTATTTAGGTCAGTGTTGTTTATTCGGTTTTTGCTTGAGTAAAGGTTTTCGTAGAAACTTGTGGCTATAGATAAAATATCAGATCTTTTTGTCTTCGACCTGCAAGATTGGTCTTTCATTGTAGGGATCCAGGTGGTTTTGTCTGATAAAAACTTCAGGGCCTTTTTAATACCTCCAGTTTTAATTATATGTTTGTCAAAAGTTTCAAACCTATAGTGTTCCCTGTCTTTTCTCATTTGACTTTTAATTTCTTTACTTATTTGCCCTATTTCTTCTCTAATAGTTTTTGTTTTGTGTGTAGTCTTAATTAATTTAAACCTTTTTTCTAGAAGGTCATTCACTTTTTCTGATCTGTATCATTTATTTTGTAATTTGTTGTCTCCAATGTTTGTTTGTGGTATTGCTGTAATTATTTTATGCAATGTATTATATTTTTGTTGGGTATTTTGGTGCTGAAAAGATGATTCTGTGAGAAGACTAAACTTTTCTTTGATGTTGGCTATTATTGTCTTGTTATTTGGTATTGACGTTTTGATTTTGAACGGCCGATTTAACTTTAAATTATATGACGTGTTTAGTCGTGCTCTAAGCATCCTATGGTTACTATTGAAATTTAGGTTGGCGATGGTATCACAATCATCAAATGATTTTGGTCTATTTGTTAGAAAGTAATCAATTTCATTTCTGTATCGCCCATCTGGCGATACCCATGTCCATCTTCTAGAAGATCTTTTTTTTTAAAGACACTGTTCATTACTTTCATAATATTTTCAAAAGCCATTTCCATTAATTTTTGTCCGTTTCTGGTTCTTCTCCCATTGCTGTAAGGACCTAGTACAACATCTTCTCCATTCCGTGGAGTTCCAACTCGAGCATTGAAATCACCCATTACAATACAGTTTTTGAATGCGTGTTCTTTTAAGGCATTGTTAAGGGATGAATAAAATAAGTCAATTTCTAAAGTAGTTGATTGCTCGGTTGGTGAGTATATTTGCACTATCGACCATATTTCATTGCTTGGAGGCATCCTAATATTCAATATGGCGATTCTATCCGATATACCGATTAATTCCACAATCAAATTTTTAAGTTCTTTCTTGATCAAGAATCCTACTCCATGTCTCCCTGGAGTTTCTCCTTTGTGATACAGTATAACTTGATGGTACTCCTCGATAGCTTCGCCATGCCTTCTCATTTCGCTTAAGCCTATTATGTCCCACTTGATGTCTTTTATCGAATATAATAGTTCTTGTAGGCTCTCCTCGGTTCTTAATGATAGTGTGTTGTATGTAGCTATATGTATGTGTTTAGTATTTTTTAGTTTCTTGGTTATGCAGGTAGTGTTCGAAGGGTAGTGGTCGCCTTCCCCCACGGTGACCAACCGGCTTGGGGTGAGTGTTTCGGATGTTTCTTTGGGTAGATGTTTCTTGTTAGTTGGGTTGGGTTTTCCATTGTCGGTGTCTATTGTACATTTTTTGACGTTGATGGTAGTGATAGAGACGCAGACCTACCCCGTGCTACGTAGTCTAGTATATTTGTTTTGTTTATTTTCTTAGCAGCTGGGGTCGATTGATGATCATTTGGAGATTTATTTGGAGAGCAGATGTCTCTTTTCCTCTTGTCTCTTTTGTCTTCTTTCGGTTCTCTATTGACTATTTTATCCTTGACAAAATAACAAATTTTTCCCTTTGCTCTTTCTTCCTTAAGTTGGGGTAGAAGCTGTTTCCTTTTCTCTAAGGTTTGTTTATTGAGATCCTCTTTGATATAAATTTCAGAGATCAGTTTCTTTTTGTTTTTGAGAATTTCGTTTCTTTTCCAATTAGTTGTAATTGGAAAAGAAACGAAATTATATCTATGGTGACGGTTAAGTTTGCAAGGTTGGTATCGCGAACTGTCACCGTTTAAAGTAACTTTATTTTTCTAACCTGTTCCACGATGTTGTTTACGATGAAATTGTTGTGTTTCTTGAAGTTTGATCTTCCTGTATGTTCAATATATATATTTGTCACAGTTTTCAACTCTGATCACAATTTTAGGCCGTTTTTGTTATTATAGACAGTGAATTAGAATTATTTTAAACCGAGTAACGACAACCAGTGTTTACTACTTGACGCCGGAAAACTACCTTGTGTTATGTGCAGACGTGGAGTGTCATCGGTAGACGTCCCATCCCATTTTTACATTAAATTTCTCCTAAGGCTGCGTGTTGGATCCATATTCCCATGTAAGCCTTTCAAAGGACCGGGTATCTTCCCTTGGGAGATATCCGTGAATCGGAGATACATAAATAATAAAAACAAAAGTAAAAATAATGGGAGGGAATTTGACCTACTATACCATGCTGGTCAGACATGTTGGTATAGGGTTTCATTTCGAGTTTTCCTTCTCTTGCACAGATGTTATGTGCCTATTATATCCCATAGTCGTCTTGTACGACATCCACGGGCAAGATAGGGAGTGGTGAATTGTATTCTTACTCCGTCACCACACGGAAAACATCTATAGGCGGGGGTAAATCTGATCGTTGCCGTAGTATAAAATTATCCGTGACGTAAAGCTACGCGTGGCTGTCACAGTTTGAAATATGTATGTTTGAATTTTTAATTCTTGTATTTAATGAATATAAATGTTTATTGAATAAAAAACGTCATTTTCTGGAAAGGAACCGTAATATTTTTATATATACATCTTGTATGCATATATTATATATACTTGCACAATATAATTTCGATGTTTCACATCTGCCAGGCGTACTGAGTACAATGATGAGACTGCATGCGTCTAAATATACAAGTTAGAAGTGAAACTTTTATTATAGGGAAACCTTTTAATTTCATATAAATCACCTTAGAATGTTGTACATTGTATTTATTCTGCATATCATCAGTCATCATCATCATTTTATCTCATTTACGTCCCACTGTTGGGCTCAAACCTCCTCCACAACAGGAGGGAAATTGACCTCAATATACCATGCTGGTATGATAGGTTGGCATAAGGTTTTGTTTCGAAATTTCCTTCTCTTGCAGAGATATTATATACGAATTATATCCCTAAGTCGTCTTTTACGACATCCACAAGCAAGATAGGGAGTGGCGATTTGTATTCTTACTCCGTCACTAAAAGGAATGCATGTTATTTCCAAAGACTATAAAAATGCGTTGAGCTTTTGCCTGAATCTTCTCCGATACCCGAAGTCAAGCAAGATACTACTCTTACTCTACTCGCCAGTGGTTATCTTCACCTCTATCACAAGTTCGCAATTTAGAATTTGAACGTACTCCATTAAAAAAATTGTCTCTAAAATGTAATGTCCTGTAAAAAACAATAAAATAAAAGCTTCCAGAAATTTGAATGATCACCCACCAATTAAGTCTGTCTTAAATAAAAAGTTAAAAGAACATCTGACTCGTGAAGGATTTGAACCTCCGCCCTCCGATGGTCAAGAGAATTTATATATCGGCGCTCTAACCTACTGAGCTAACGAGTCTTGGACGACACAATTGAAAATATCAACTATTCACTAAAATATGATGTCAGAAGAATCTATACCGAGACTGTGATTCATACTATTTTTAAGACGAGTAGCGTCCAATATTTTTTATCATGTTTTATTTTTTTTTATATTGACAAAAAAACACGTGACACCGTAATAAATAATATTTATCTTAATATATATAAATCTACTATTAAAGGTGTTTGTAATTGAACTCCTTCTAAACCACTGGTCCGATTTTGACGAATTTTTGGGGCCATCACGATGGATAACATTAGGTGAGGCTGATATCGATTTCAGTGGTTGGGTCACACTGTCGACACTGCCTTCTGTCTGCAGCCGCGGACTGATTTATCCGGGGTAGTACCACACTCTCGCAGAAAATCGACGTATGAGTAGTAGCAATTTGTTGCTTTGTTTCGTTCGGTGAGCGAGAGAGCCGGAAGTCCAATTTTCTGGGTGTGCTTGTGTGTGGCGCGTTTTGGTGATGCCTGAAACTTGCGGTCTTGGTTGGGCCATTAAGCGTGAGGGCTGACATGAAGTAGAGGGAGACCCGATGGGAATGGTGATCGCCAGCCACCTGCCGGTCAGCAGGGGACCCGAACCCAAGATCATCCCCCTGAGAGGCTGCCTGCCTGACCGGCGAAAATCCTGTTGGATGGTCGTCGTGCCGGTACGAGAAACCGTAGTGGACCTCGGCGCCTACGCACGGGTGTATGTTGAGACAGCTAGCAACAACTCATAGTATGGAGTCTGGGTATTATTTTTGGCGATTAAATTGAATATTTAAAAAAAAATGATTTAAAAAGTCTTTCTAAATACAAAAAATATTACCTTAGACTGTTATAGATATAACGATGGAGTAAGAATAAAATTCAAACACAACAGTTCCCCCCTCTTCCCTGGTCCCCCCTCTTATCCGTGCGCATCGTAAAAGACTACTAACAGATGACATCTATGCAGGATAAGGAAAACTCAAAATAATAACCAGCCGTCTAACCAGCGCTTTAGTTTATTTTTCCTTCTATTTTAAAGAGAATGCGAGCTGATGTTTTAGCATTAATGATTAAATAGTGCTGTATCATTCTTCAATGGTTTTTATTCTAAATTTTAGTATTGTGCAAAGGAAGTACCATTGTATCACTTACTCGTCGGACAAAGATCTCCGAAAGTGGAGAACAAAGCGACAATCGCCACGACTGCAAGCGATTAGACGATCGCAGTTAGTATTAGATGTTTGGCATAAGAGTATTTCAGTACATTCTTCTAGTAATCCCTTTGCCATTTTTAAAGCTCCTAGAGACTTTGGGATGGACACTATATTCGTAACTCATCACCACACTAGCAAGTACCTTACTATGTAAAAGAATACCATTTTTTTTTAAACATTACCCCGTTGCACAATATTTCGTCAGTAGTAATGAGTCAGTTTTAGCTTCGCTATACATAATGTCATAGCGAGGCAACCGATTGATATTTTTAATTCATGTTGATAAGACTCGTTAGCTCAGTGGGTAAGAGCGCCGATAAATCAAATTACTTAGCCATCGGAGGGCGAAGGTTCGAATCCTTCACGAGTCTAATTATTTTTATTATGCTTTTTTTATTTTTGTTATATTTTTTAGTTATTTTTTTTTGTGTTGCTGTTGGTGGTAAATAAAAGATACACCTAATGCTAAGTGATATTCCTGCTCTACCTACCATAAAGTGACAGGACTAAATGGCAGACTATTGAATGGGGGTCAATGCAATAAGTACTCCAGTTCTTATTGCATTGACCCCAGTAATCGAGATAAGAGCAAGATGATGATGATGGTAATTTACGTTTTTAACATGAACAAATACATCATGTTTGTATTTCAAAGCATTTTTAATCCCCGACACGAAAGGGAGGTCTCATGGTTTTAATAAAAATGTCTCTCTGCCTGTGGCATTGTTGCTCTCAAACGGATGGACCAATTGGTAAAAATCGATCCAGTAGTTTAAAGAGCATCGGTTATGTTCCAAAAAGATATATCGACATAAAATGAATTGCATGGGTTAGTTTTTGATGTGAAACATCTATCATCATCATCATCGTCTCAGCTCATATACGTCCCATTGTTGGACTAGGGCCTCCTCTATAATAATAATAAAATAATTTATTTTCTCTTCACAAGGTTTCCTTAGGTCTAATTAACATATGTGCTTTTATAAGAATAACTACAACCTGTGTGAGAGACTGGTGCCTGAAGTAGGTTTTTTTTATCATAAAACCTGTGTTACAAGTCACCAGGGCTCCCGCTAAAGGAGAATGATAGAAATGGATAATTATTCCAAAGTTACAAATTAAAATGAAATTAGGATAGACTCACTGCGAAGCAAAAATAATAATAATAAAAATAATAAGCAGCTTGTGGCGTGCTGAATGTGAGTGGCGACACTGCGGTCCTGAGTGCCCCAGAGAGTCGGCCAGGGCCTTGTATCCAGCTGGCCTTTATTGGCTGGCTGGAGTGGAAACCGAAGAGTGCCCGCAGGATTCTCAACTCTGGCTTGCCTTGAATGGCTGGTCAGAGAGGGGTCGCCAGAGCTATATGCTCGGGGGTGGAAGTGTCATTTTCAAGGGCATAACTACGGGGAAATCACTGCGATGGTGAAACCGACGCCGCATCGCTCGACACCCCAAGCCGCTTGCACCAATGTTGCTCCTCTGTTGCCCGTATGGCCTGTGTGTCTGTGGCGACCGTTTGGGGGGGTGGCCATTCAGTGAGTTGGCGAGTCACCGTCTGCCAAAGTTCAAGACGATAAAGGTATTGAAGGCAGACGACAGTTTTTCAATCAATAGTTTTTAGTTTAGCCAGTCCATCAAACCTCCAACCCCATAAACAGTTATTAGATACCATCATCACACAATAGTTTTACACCTACCGTTGGCAGTTCACGTGTGTTATGTGCAGACGTGGAGTGTCATCGGTAGACGTCCCATCCCATTTTTAGATTATAATAATAATAATAATATAAGCCTTTATTCAGACAGAATTTTACATTAATAATATTAAACTAGTTAATCTAGAACACCGACATTTCGATCTGTTTGCCCAACTTTGGCAAAGGCCTCCTCCAATTCTTTCCACTCCGTTCTGTTTAGCGCTTTTCTAGTCCATGTTTTGCCTGTTATAGACTTTATTTCGTCTTCGATGGGAAGACTTGTCGGAATTGCCTACCTCGTTTTCTTTTACTATTTCTGGGATACCAAAAAACTATGCTCTTATTCCATTTATCAATTCCTCTTACTATATGGCCAGTCCATTTCCACTTTAATTTTCTTATTCTTTTTGTAACGTCTTCGATTTTCGTGCGTTTCCTTATGGTGGTATTGTTAATCCTGTCAGACTTCTTTATACTCAGCATGCTTCTTTCCATTGCTGATTGGCATGTATTTAGTTTCCTATTTTGCGCTTTAGTGAGTGCCCAAGTTTGGCAGCCATATGTTAGAACTGGGAGTATACAGGTGTTGTATAGCTTTGTTTTGACATTCATTTTAGTTTCTGTGTTTTTCAAAACTTCCTTAAGTCCCCAATAACATTTCCATGCTTTCCCAATTCTTGTGTCTATTTCCTTTGACATTATATTAGTGGTTGAGATTTGTTGACCAAGGTAGGTGTACTCCTTCACAAACTTGATTATTTCGCCATTAACAATGAGAGTACCTTCTGTTGCATTTGTCATGGTTTTGGTTTTGGAAGTGTTCATTGTTAACCCCACTTTGCGACTCTCTTTTTCCAGATCTATGAGCATGTTTTGTATATCTTGCTTTGTTGTGGCGAATACTATGATGTCGTCTGCGAATCTTAAGTGTGATAGTAGTTCCCCGTTAATGTTTAAGCCATACTGGTCCCATTTTAGTTGCCTAAAGATTTCTTCTAGTACAGCTGTAAATAATTTGGGTGAAAGAGGGTCTCCTTGACGTACACCTCTGTTTATTTTTATTTCTTTCCCCTCCTTTTCTAGTTTTATTTTGGCTGTACTATTAGTGTATATATTTTTTAAAATTCTTATATATTTGTGTTCTATTTCTTGATTCTTTAGACAATGCCAGATATTTTCGTGCTCTATTGTGTCGAACGCCTTGTTGAAGTCGATGAAGCAGCAGTAGAATGGAATATTAAATTCTTTGTTCTTCTCGAAAATTTGTTTCACCGTGTGGATATGGTCTAATGTCGAATAGCCTGCCCTGAAACCAGCCTGCTCCCTAGGCTGATTTTCATCCAGAGTTCTAGTTATATATATCGACGTAGAATTATTTTTGCAAAAACTTTATAAACATTTGACATTAGGATTATTGGTCTGTAGTTGTTCACTTCGCCTCTGTCGCCTTTTTTGTGAAGTAGGATTATTGTTGATGTTGTCCACTGTATCGGTATTTCTTCGGTGTGTAGAATGTCATTGAAAATGTATTTTAGTACGGGTGCAATTTCGTATTTGCAATCCGAAAGCAATTCGTTGGTAATATTGTCGGGACCGGGAGCTTTATCTATCTTCTGTGTTTCGATTGCTTTAATTATTTCTTCCATTAGTATAGGTGGTATGTGTTCGTTGTTATTTAGGTCAGTGTTGTTTATTCGGTTTTTGCTTGAGTAAAGGTTTTCGTAGAAACTTGTGGCTATAGATAAAATATCAGATCTTTTTGTCTTCGACCTGCAAGATTGGTCTTTCATTGTAGGGATCCAGGTGGTTTTGTCTGATAAAAACTTCAGGGCCTTTTTAATACCTCCAGTTTTAATTATATGTTTGTCAAAAGTTTCAAACCTATAGTGTTCCCTGTCTTTTCTCATTTGACTTTTAATTTCTTTACTTATTTGCCCTATTTCTTCTCTAATAGTTTTTGTTTTGTGTGTAGTCTTAATTAATTTAAACCTTTTTTCTAGAAGGTCATTCACTTTTTCTGATCTGTATCTTTTATTTTGTAATTTGTTGTCTCCAATGTTTGTTTGTGGTCTTGCTGTAATTATTTTATGCAATGTATTATATTTTTGTTGGATATTTTGGTGCTGAAAAGATGATTCTGTGAGAAGACTAAACTTTTCTTTGATGTTGGCTATTATTGTCTTGTTATTTGGTATTGACGTTTTGATTTTGAACGGCCGATTTAACTTTAAATTATATGACGTGTTTAGTCGTGCTCTAAGCATCCTATGGTTACTATTGAAATTTAGGTTGGCGATGGTATCACAATCATCAAATGATTTTAGTCTATTTGTTAGAAAGTAATCAATTTCATTTCTGTATCGCCCATCTGGCGATACCCATGTCCATCTTCTAGAAGATCTTTTTTTGAAGACACTGTTCATTACTTTCATAATATTTTCAAAAGCCATTTCCATTAATTTTTGTCCGTTTCTGGTTCTTCTCCCATTGCTGTAAGGTAGTAAGGCTGTAAAAATTCCTCTTTGATATAAATTTCAGAGATCAGTTTCTTTTTGTTTTTGAGAATTTCGTTTCTTTTCCAATTAGTTGTAATTGGAAAAGAAACGAAATTATATCTATGGTGACGGTTAAGTTTGCAAGGTTGGTATCGCGAACTGTCACCGTTTAAAGTAACTTTATTTTTCTAACCTGTTCCACGATGTTATTTACGATGAAATTGTTGTCATATGTCGTCAACTGTTGTCAACATAAAACCTGTGTTACAAGTCACCAGGGCTCCCGCTAAAGGAGAATGATAGAAATGGGTAATTATTCCAAAGTTACAAATTAAAATGAAATTAGGATAGACTCACTGCGAAGCAAAAATAATAATAATAAAAATAATAAGCAGCTTGTGGCGTGCTGAATGTGAGTGGCGACACTGCGGTCCTGAGTGCCCCAGAGAGTCGGCCAGGGCCTTGTATCCAGCTGGCCTTTATTGGCTGGCTGGAGTGGAAACCGAAGAGTGCCCGCAGGATTCTCAACTCTGATTTGCCTTGAATGGCTGGTCAGAGAGGGGTCGCCAGAGCTATATGCTCGGGGGTGGAAGTTTAATTTTCAAGGGCATAACTACGGGGAAATCACTGCGATGGTGAAACCGACGCCGCACCGCTCGACACCCCAAGCCGCTTGCATCAATGTTGCCCCTCTGTTGCCCGTATGGCCTGTGTGTCTGTGGCGACCGTTTGGGTGGGGCCCATTCAGTGAGTTGGCGAGTCACCGTCTGCCAAAGTTCAAGACGATAAAGGTATTGAAGGCAGACGACAGTTTTTCAATCAATAGTTTTTAGTTTAGCCAGTCCATCAAACCTCCAACCCCATAAACAGTTATTAGATACCATCTTCACACAATAGTTTTACATCTACCGTTGGCAGTTCACGTGTGTTATGTGCAGACGTGGAGTGTCATCGGTAGACGTCCCATCCCATTTTTACATTAAATTTCTCTAAAGGCCTCTGCGTGTTGGATCCATATCCCCATGTAAGCCTTTCAAAGGACCGGGTATCTTCCCTTGGGAGATATCCGTGAATCGGAGATACATAAATAATAAAAACAAAAGTAAAAATAATGGGAGGGAATTTGACCTACTATACCATGCTGGTCAGACATGTTGGTATAGGGTTTCATTTCGAGTTTTCCTTCTCTTGCACAGATGTTATGTGCCTATTATATCCCATAGTCGTCTTGTACGACATCCACGGGCAAGATAGGGAGTGGTGAATTGTATTCTTACTCCATCACCACACGGAAAACATCTATAGGCGAGGGTAAATCTGATCGTTGCCGTAGTATAAAACTACCCGTGACGTAAAGCTACGCGTGGCTGTCACAGTTTGAAATATGTATGTTTGAATTTTTAATTCTTGTATTTAATGAATATAAATGTTTATTGAATAAAAAACGTCATTTTCTGTTAAGGAACCGTAATATTTTTATATATACATCTTGTATGCATATATATACTTGCACAAAATAATTTCGATGTTTCACATCTACCAGGCGTACTGAGCGACGGCTCCCTTTTTTGTTATTAATCTTCGTAAGGGTTAAACTTTTAATTTAATAGTTATTATCTCCAGCGCAAAATACAAAAAAAAATACAATGATGAGACTGCATGCGTCTAAATATACAAGTTAGAAGTGAAACTTTTATTATAGGGAAACCTTTTAATTTCATATAAATCACCTTAGAATGTCGTAGATTGTATTTATTCTGCATATCATCAGTCATCATCATCATTTCATCTCATATACGTCCCACTGTTGGGCTCAAACCTTCTCCACAACAGGAGGGAAATTGACCTCACTATACCATGCTGGTAAGACAGGTTGGCATTTTTTTTTTTTTTTTTTTTTATGGGTGGGCTATGGTAAGCACACGCGAGGTCCAGTCCGTCCGGGGCGATGAACGGACGGCGCGCGGGCCCATAACCCATCCGTACCCACGTCACCTCGTTTTTGGGCCGACCACCGGAGCACATGTGACTTGTCGTCAGTGGTCGGCCTGACGGAATACGCTTTCGGGTAACCTCACCTCTCGACGTCCTGGAACGTCGGTTGCCGTCGCGCGGTCAGCCTCTCTGCGGGTGACGGACAATTCCCCGGTCCGATCATCCGCGGCCTCGGCTAGGGCGGCATTAGGCGCAGATACTCGCGCTTGCGCCGCCCGAGTCGCCGGCGGCGGAACGTGTCGCCGAATAGGAGCTCTACTCGCACACGATCCGCCGCCTCCTTCCGTGAGATTACGACCTCACAGAAGGCGGCGACCGCGTCCCAGTTCCTGACGCTGACGAGCATCTCCCTGGCGATGGTCGGCAGCGCCAGGTCGGCACCGATAATTGCGACGAGTTCACGGCGATCACCCTCCCATGCAGCACACTCCTCGAGCGTGTGCTGCGCCGTGTCCTCGTCGCAACTGCAGTGGTGGCAGGACGGTGTGCTCTCCCTCCTGACAATCTTGTGCAGGTACTTCCCGAAGCAAGCGTGCCCCGTCAGCACCTGCACCAGTCGGAAGGAAAGCACCCCGTGCGTCCGCTCCAAACACTCCATCAGCACCGGCCGGAGGGCCTCGACGGTCCTGACACCGTACCGAGGACTCTCCAGCCGGACTGCCCAACGGGCAATGACTTCTCGGCGGGCGTCGACCCGCCAGGCGGTGATCTCTTTGATGGAGACCATGCCGCCGCGGGCGCGCGTCTCCGACACCCGCCTATAAATGTCGGCGAGCATCTCCGCCTCCAGGTCCCACGGGGGAGTTCCGGCCAGGAGGCACGCTGCCTCCGTCGCCACCGTGCGGTAACCCCGTATGGCCCTGATCGCCATGACCCTCTGTGGTCGCCACAGGAGTGCCCTAAGACGGACGGTCAGGGACCCCGCCCACACCGATGCGCCATACAGGGCCATCGACCGGATCACCCCCACGTACAGCTGTCGGCACGTAGCACTGGGTCCGCCCACATTCGGCATTAGCCGCGAAAGGGTGGACGCCGCGCCGACAAGCCGGGGAACAAGTCGATGGAGATGCTCACGGAACCAAAAATGCCCGTCGAGCACCAGGCCCAAGTACTTCATGTGGGCCTGGATGCTGATGGTGACCGACTTCACGGTGATCGAAGCGCCGGCGGGAGGCCCGGCGGTACGGAGGCCATGGAACAAAAGGGCCTCCGTCTTTTCCAGGGCTACCCTCAACCCCAGGGCTTCGATACGCCTGACAATCTCCTCGGTGCCGAGAGTTGCCAGGGGAGCCGCCTCCTGTTGGCGATGTCCAGGGACACCGCCAACAGGACTCCTCCACCAGTGACGGCCTCCGCTACCACAGCCTTCAGGCGCAGCAGGGCCGCGATCGTCGAATGCCCTCTCCGAAAACCAAACTGGGCGTCCGACAAATCGGGCCCGACCCCGACGAGGTGCCACTCGATGCGGGCAGCCAACACCCTCTCCAGCAGCTTGCCCGCATCATCGAGCAGCACGATGGGCCTATAGGCCGGGGCCGACTCGGGAGACCGTCCCGGCTATGGCAGGAGAACCAGCCTACCCTCTTTCCAGCACCCTGGAAACTGCCCGGACCTCAAACAAGCGTCGGTCAGTCCCCTGAGGCGTAGTCCCAGGTGTTCGAGGACCAGGGCCAGCACACGGTTCGGAATACCGTCGGGCCCGGGGGCGGTGGATTTGACTCGCATACGCGCCACCGCCGCCCTCATTTCCGGCTCCGTGATGGGCGGAGCACTTTCATCGTCAGCCTCCCGGTCGCTGTCCGGCGAAGCCATGACCGGGGGCGTGTGCTCCGCCCGCCGTGGAAAGAGGTCCTCAACAACGAGACTGTCCAGCATCTCCCGCCGACTATCGTCCTTGACGGTACGGACGGCCAGCCTGAAGGCAGACCGCGCACTGCGGTAAGCCTCGTACAGCTGGCCAACCCGCTCAGCGTCGCGGTGATGCGCTCGGCTGCGGATGTAGGCCCTCCGGGCACGTATACACGCGGCCCGAATGTCCGCCAATTCTCGGGACCACCAGGGGACCGCACTTTTTGGGGGCAGACGCCGCACACGGGGCATGACCGCATCGCAGATCTGCGTTAACGCACAGCGGATGCGGCCAGCCTCAGCATCCACCCCGTCCGCCTGGGGCGGTGAGAACAGACACGACTGAACGATGGCTGCCTCCGCCAACAGGTCCCGATTCAATCGACCCACAGCCCACCGCGGAAACGCGGGAGCTCCTTCCGCCGTGTGACCCCTGCTGGGCTGCAGGAGGGTCCGGGAGACCTCTATCCGGATGTATCGGTGGTCGGATAGGGTCTCAACCTCCTACTGGACGCACCAGCTCCTCACACGTGCTGCGACATTAGGGCTAGCGAACGACAAGTCCACTATCGACCCGCCCTGCTGCCGCACGCACGTTTGCACCGAGCCCCTGTTCAGCAAACAGAGGCCCAGTGCCGCCGCCCACTCTTCGACCGCCCGCCCGCGGTCATTCGCCCTGGGGGATCCCCACGCCGTGGACTGGGCGTTGTAGTCCCCCAGAACGAAGACTTGGCGCGGTGCCAGTCGCCGTATCGAGGCCCCCAGGATGGTGAGGAAGGCCCCGAAATCCGTCGCGCTCCAAGACAGGTTGGCATAAGGTTTTGTTTCGAAATTTCCTTCTCTTGCAGAGATATTATATACGAATTATATCCCTAAGTCGTCTTTTACGACATCCACAAGCAAGATAGGGAGTGGCGATTTGTATTCTTACTCCGTCACTACAAGGAATGCATATTATTTCCTAAAACTATAAAAATGCGTTGAGCTTTTGCCTGAATCTTCTCCGATACCCGAAGTCAAGTATCTACTCTTACTCTACTCGCCAGTGGTTATCTTCACCGCTATCACAAGTTCGCAATTTAGAATTTGAACGTACTCCAGTAAAAAAATTGTCTCTAAAATATAATGTCCTGTAAAAAACAATAAAATAAAAGCTTCCAGAAATTTGAATGATCACCCACCAATTACGTCCGTCTTAAATAAAAAGTTAAAAGAACATCTGACTCGTGAAGGATTTGAACCTCCGCCCTCCGATGGTCAAGAGAATTTATATATCGGCGCTCTAACCTACTGAGCTAACGAGTCTTGGACGACACAATTGAAAATATCAACTATTCACTAAAATATGATGTCAGAAGAATCTATACCGAGACTGTGATTCATACTATTTGTAAGACGAGTAGCGTCCAACATTTTTTATCATAATGATATCTGATGTTTACGCGAGCACTAAAACATTGTAAATAAAACTACTTTTACGGATTATATCGCGTTTGTATTTGATTTATGATTGCCTGACGTTTCGAACACTTTGCAGCATTCATGGTCACGGGCAGACTAAGGTGTCTCACGTTCAACAATAACACGTCTGTAATAACGATTACTTGTATTTTTTTTTTATATTGACAAAAAAACACGTGGAACCGTAATAAATAATATTTATCTTAATATATATAAATCTACTATTAAAGGTGTTTGTAATTGAACTCCTTCTAAACCGCTGGACCGATTTTGACGAATTTTTGGGGCTATCACGATGGAGAACATTAGATTCAGTTCGATATGAGTAGATCGGTTTAGATTAATAGTTGGCAGCGGTAGGTGAGGCTGATATCGATTTCAGTGGTTGGGCCACACTGTCAACACTGCCTTCTGTCTGCAGCCGCGGACTGATTTATCCGGGGTAGTACCACACTCTCGCAGAAAATTGACGTATAAGTAGTAGCAATTTATTGCTTTGTTTCGTTCGGTGAGCGAGAGAGTCGGTAGCCCAATTTTCTGGGTGTGCTTGTGTGTGGCGCGTTTTGGTGATGCCTGAAACAGCTAGTTAGTCAGCTAGCTAGTTGAGACAGCTAGCAACAACTCATAGTATACTGCATTTTATTCAACTTTCTATTATTTTTTTATCAATGCTTTATTGAAATCTATTACATATTTGCCGTGTCATTTCTATTTATTTTATTTTGTCATGGTGGTGTGAGAATACAATTCACCACTATCTATCTTACCTATGACAGGAAAATCCTTTATGCGATCGACAAACTGTGGTTCTGGGTCTGGATATAATTTTCGGAGATTAAATTGTGGGTCTAAAAACTATTTTTCTGAGTCTAGGTATTATTTTTGGCGATTTAATTGGATATCAGATAAGAAAATGATTTAATGATTTAAAAAATCTTTCTAAATACAAAAAAATAGTACCTTAGGCTGATATAGACATAACGATGGAGTAAGAATACAATTCACCCCCAACCTCTCTTATCCGTGCGTATCGTAAAAGACAACTAACAGATGACATCTATGCAAGATAAGGAAAACTCAAAATAATAACCAGCCGTCTAACCAGCGCTTTAGTTTATTTTTCCTTCTATTTTAAAGAGAATGCGAGTTGATGTTTTAACATTAATGATTAAATAGTTCTGTATCATTCTGTATTTTATTCTAAATTTTAGTATTGTGCAAAGGAAGTACCATTGTATCACTTACTCGTCGGACAAAGATCTCCGAAATTGGAGGACAAAGCGACAATCGCCACGACGGCAAGCGATTAGACGATCGCAGTTAGTATAAGATGTTTGGCATAAGAGTGTTTCAGTACATTCTTCTAGTAATCCCTTTGCCATTTTTGAAGCTCCTAGAGACTTTGGGATGGACACCTATATTCGTAACTCATCGCCACACTGGCAAGTACCTTACTATGTAAAAGAATAACATTTTTTTTAAACATTACCCCGTTGCACAATATTTCGTCAGTAGTAATGAGTCAGTTTTAGCTTCGCTATACATAATTTCATAGCGAGGCAACCGATTGATATTTTTAATTCATGTTGATAAGACTCGTTAGCTCAGTGGGTAAGAGCGCCGATAAATCAAATTCCTTAACCATCGGAGGGCGAAGGTTCGAATCCTTCACGAGTCTAATTATTTTTATTATGCTTTCTTTATTTTTGTTATATTTTTTAGTTATTTTTTTTTGTGTTGCTGTTGGTGGTAAATAAAAGATACACCTAATGCTAAGTGATATTCCTGCTCTACCTACCATAAAGTGACAGGACTAAATGGCAGACTATTGAATGGGGGTCAATGCAATAAGTACTCCAGTTCTTATTGCATTGACCCCAGTAATCGAGATAAGAGCAAGATGATGATGATGGGTATTTACGTTTTTAACATGAACGAATACATCATGTTTGTATTTCAAAGCATATTTAATCCCCGACACGAAAGGGAAGTCACATAAGTTTGATAAAAATGTCTCTCTGCCTGTGGCATTGTAGCTCTCAAACGGATGGACCAATTGGTAAAAATCGATCCAGTAGTTTAAAGAGCATTAGTTATGTTCCAAAAAGATATATCGACATAAAATGAATTGCATGGGTTAGTTTTTGATGTGAAACATCTATCATCATCATCATCATCTCAGCCCATATACGTCCCACTGTTGGACTAGGGCCTCCTCCATAATAATAATAAAATAATTAGTTTTCTCTTCACAATGTTTCCTTAGGTCTAATTAACATATGTGCTTTAATAAGAATAACTACAACCTGTGTGAGAGACTGGTGCCTGAAGTAGGTTTTTTTTAACATAAAACCTGTGATACAAGTCACCAGGGCTCCCGCTAAAGGAGAATGACAGAAATGGGTAATTATTCCACAGTTACAAATTATAATGAAATTAGGATAGAATCACTGCGAAGCAAAAATAATAATAATAAAATCACACAATAGTTTTACACCTATCGTTGGCAGTCCACGTGTGTTATGTGCAGACGTGGAGTGTTATCGGTAGACGTCCCATCCCATTTTTACATTAAATTTCTCTAAAGGCCTCTGCGTGTTGGATTCATATCCCCATGTAAGCCTTTCAAAGGACCGGATATCTTCCCTTGGGAGATAGCCGTGAATCGGAGATACAAAATAATAAAAACAAAAGTAAAAATAATGGGAGGGAATTTGACCTACTATACCATGCTGGTCAGACATGTTGGTATAGGGTTTCATTTCGAGTTTTCCTTCTCTTGCACAGATGTTGTATGCCTATTATATCCCAAAGTCGTCTAGTACGACATCCACGGGCAAGATAGGGAGTGGTGAATTGTATTCTTACTCCGTCACCACACGGAAAACATCTATGGGCGAGGGTAAATCTGATCGTTGCCGTAGCATAAAACTACGCGTGGCGCAAAGCTACGCGTGGTGTGACGGTACGCGTGGCGTAAAGCTACCCGTGGCGTAAAGCTACGCGTGGCTGTCACAATTTGAAATATGTTTGTTTGAATTTTTAATTCTTGTATTTAATGAATATAAATGTTTATTGAATAAAAAACGTCATTTTCTGGAAAGGAACCGTAACATTTTTATATATACATCTTGTATGCATATATATATACTTGCACATAATAATAATGATGTTTCACATCTGCCAGGTGTACTGAGCGACGGCGCTCTTTTTTGTTATTAATCTTCTTAAGGGTTAAATTTTTAATTTAATAGTTATTATCTTCAGCGCAAAATACGAAAAAAAAAATACAATGATGAGACTGCATGCGTCTAAATATACACGTTATGCCCCGTCCACATGTTGGCCGAGCTTAAGCCAACGCAAGCGTCGGCAAATAGGTACAAGGCAAGTACTAGCGTCCACACGTTGGACAAGTGCGGCGAACGCCAACGCGAGTGGCCAACGTAGACTAGTATTTGCAGAGTTGTCCACACGTTGGTCGCTGTCAGTGTTCATTGTGCACTGAAACACTATGGACGTTGAGGTAGACGTCGCTGCAGCTTCGGCTAATTATTTAATGAGCGTATGTAACTATTATCTCAGTGTATACCGCAGTGAAGTGGGAAAAAAAGAAGGTGGTTGATACTGAGTATTCACAAAAATAAAACAATGTAAGATATATTCGTGTGGTGACGGAGTAAGAAAAAAATCACCAGTCCCTATCTTGTGCGTGGATGTCGTTAAAGACAACTAAGGGATATAATACATAATACGCATATAACATCTATGCAAGAGAAGGAAACCTCGAAATAAAACCCTATACCAACCTGTCTGACTAGCATGGAATAGTAAGGTCAGTTTCCCTCATATTGTGGAGGAGGCTCGAGCTCAACAGTAGGACGTATATGAGCTGAAATGATGATGAATGATGAAGATACTTTTTGATACTATAGGTGACTTGGATCTAATTATTTACGTCGAATATCTAGAAGCAATATCTAGTGGTGCAAATTTGAAAATATAATCATTTGTGTTGAGCGACATTATCACATTAAACGCGTCTAACAGCGATGGATGTCAACCGTGCAATGGCGAACAGGTCAACGTGTGGACGACATTGGCCGAACGCAGACAATCTCCTTTGGTTTGTACACAAAAACCGACACCGAGGCGAAGTGCGGCAAGTGATCACGAGCGACGGCGAGTGACGGCGAGTGAAGACAAATTAGCTGTCCACACGTTGACGCTCGTATTCACTCGGCCAATTAAGCGAGCGAAGACGAGCGTTGACCAACTAAGGCAAATCGAGTGTACACACGTTAGCGTTGGCCATCGTTCGCCTATGCTCGGCCAACATGTGGACGGGGTATTAGAAGTGAAACTTTTATTACAGGGAAACCTTTTAATCTATACCAATAAATAAAATTAGAGTGTCTGTTTGTAATGTCAAAATAATAGGTTTTTTCATGCTCACACGATTATTTGCACGACACCTATGCCTAAAATAGCAATTAAAAAATTTTTGTCTGTCTGTTTGTCTGTCTGTTCGTTCCGGGTAATCTTCATAACGGCTGGACCGATTTCGAAAATTCTTTCACCAATGGAAAGCTATAAAATCAGGGCGTAAACTAGGCTATATTTTATCCCGGTATTCCCACGGGCACTACGCGGGTAAACCGACTATAACCTATAACCGAAGCGAAGCGAGGGCGGGTTGCTAGTCTATATATATAAAAGAAAGTCGTGTTAGTTACATTATTTATGACTCAAGAACGGCTGTACAGATTTGGCTGAAAATTAGTGGGGAGGTAGCTTAGAACCAGGAGACTGACATAGGATACCTTTTATCCCGTTCTTCTTCTTTGCCATTAGGCAATGATCTACTTTTTTAAATAAAACTACTTTACGGATTTTATCGCGTTTGTATTTGATTTTTGATTACCCGACGTTTCGAACACTTTGCAGCGTTCATGGTCACGGGCAGACTAAGATGTTTCACGTCTAACAAGTCATCGTTACTGCAGAAAATTTATAATTATCTACCCAATACAGAAATTAGGTATTAATTAATGACCCACATTTTAATACAAATTTATTGCCAGTGTAAGTAGAAAATGATTCTATATGAAAAAAATATATTGTTTATGGTTATTAATTATTTAACATTAAAATTAATAGTAATTATATTTAAAAAACCTAACAATCTAGTATACTACCACCGGGTCGGAGCACGGCCACACTGAGAAAGGTCCGGCAAGAAAACTCAGGTGACATGATGCTAAATTAATATTAATTTTGAAGGCGGCTTACTTTATGTTACTAAGAGGTTTTAATTTATAAAATTATCTTTAGTTATTATTATTGTGGGTCAAATCTATACAATATGAGCTCACAGTGTCTTGCAGTCTTGTGGTGGTCTTTTTGAATTTGTTTTAATAATGTTTATAACAGGATCCCAGCTTGATGGTAACACCCAGCCACTTTTTTAATCTCAATAGCCTCGCGTACAATTCTAGGCAGGTATCTGTATTCTTTTACGAGGAGTTGTGGTTTATCAAACCAGATCTTATGGCGGGCGCGGTCCGGACTATGTTCACAGACTGCAGACTTAATGAGACGGCGGTGCTTCACATCGGCTATGTGTTCTTTGATCCGAGTTCTTATGGATCTATTTGTTTGCCCAATATAAGAGAGACCACAGTCACAGTCAAGTTTTTCTCCCACAACCGCCGCTAGATACCAAATTAGGTAGGGACGACGCCCCAAGTCGGCCTATCCCAGCAGTCACCATAAATGAAGTAGCTTCGATCGTCAAGGGACTACGCCCTAGGAAAGCCCCCGGTTCGGACGGCATAACCAATAGAGTTATTAAACTCTTTCCCGCGTCCCTACTGGTCCTTCTGACCTGCATTTTTAACGCAGCGCTCAATAACATAATCTTTCCCGCTCAGTGGAAAGAAGCCGTGGTAATAGGAATCCACAAACCCGGCATGAACCGATCCGAACCCAGTAGTTACAGGCCGATAAGTCTTCTTAACGGTCTTAGCAAAATGTACGAGCGCGTAATCCACCAAAGACTAAGAACCTTCGCCGAGGAAAACCACCTCATACCACACAAGCAGTTTGGCTTTAGACCCAAACACTCGTGTGTCCATCAAGTCCATCGTATCGTGGAAAGCATCAACGTAAAACTGCAACGCAACCTTTTTACGGGGACACTCTTCTTCGATGTAGCCAAAGCCTTCGACAAGGTATGGCATAATGGCCTTATCTTCAAGTTATTCCAACTAGGAATTTCCCACTACCTCGTAATTATCATACGAGACTTTCTAACAAATCGTAGCTTCCGCTACAGAGTAGAAGGGACACTCTCTTCCCCACACCCGATCAGAGCTGGCGTACCGCAGGGTTCAGTCCTCTCTCCCCCTCTATTCTCGCTATATACTAGCGACATCCCCAAGTCGAAGCTCGTGCAGTCAGCCCTCTACGCTGACGACACAGCTATATTCGTATCCGTCACTCGAAATCTCCAAACTGCAGCTTTTTTTTTTTTTTTTTTTATTGCCAACGGTGGCAAACGAGCAAGCAGCACACCTGATGGTAAGTGAAACTGCTGCACATGGACCATTGCAATACCAGGGGCACAGCCAGGCCGCTGCCTACCGTGAAGGAAATACTCTTCTTAAACCTCGTTTAAAGAAGGACATGTCATAGCGCTCGGGAAACACAGCAGCAGGTAGTTCATTCCAGAGCTTGCACGTACGTGGGAGAAATGATCGCTGGAAACGTACAGTTGAAGACCATAACGTTTCCAGGTGAAATGGATGAACCCTGCTGCGATGTCGAGTGGTACGTTGGTAGAATGGTGACGGTGGTACCAAGTCAAACAGTTCCTTGGAGCACTCCCCGTGAAAGAGTCGGTAGAGTACACAGAGTGACCCAAAGTCTCTCCGCTGCTCCAGCGACTCCAATCTGTCCGTAAGATTGGGATCCCCGACGATTCGAACAGCCCGTCTTTGCAGGGAGTCAAGTGGGTCTAGCTGATATTTGGGCGCACCTGCCCAGAGATGTGAGCAGTACTCCACATGAGGACGAACTTGTGCTTTGTATAGCACAAGACGCTGTCTCGGTGTGGAGTACCGCCTGGCTCTGTTCAGGACGCCCAACTTTTTGCTTGCCAATTTGGCTTTGTCCTCCAAATGACTCCCAAACTGGACTTTGCTCGATATTTTGACGCCGAGAATCCCAATACTCTCAGAAATTGGAAGAGTTACTCCTTGGAACTGAGGTGCCATGACAAATGGGTCCTTCTTTGCAGTGAACGCGCAAACTTGTGTCTTTGTGAGGTTGAACTGGACTAGGTTCCGTTCACCCCATTCCGAGGCCCGCCCCAGAGAGCGCTCGACTTCAGACACAAGGTGAACCCTTCTTTCCTGAATACTCCGAGGGATATACCGTTGCTCAGTGTACCGCTCATCACCCGTACTGTCATCCGCATAGCAACGCATACTCTCGATAGAGAGCATGTCATTGATATGCAGGATAAACAACGTCGGGGAGAGCACCGAGCCTTGTGGTACACCAGCATTAATGGTCATGGTATCGGAGCAGGAGCCATCTACGACGACTTTTATACTCCGACCATCCAAAAAGCTGGCAATCCAATTACAGAGTCCCTCGGGGATTCCGTATGATGGTAGCTTCGATAGAAGTGCCCTGTGCCAGACCCTATCGAACGCCTTTGCGATATCTAGGCTGAACGCCAGCGCCTCACCCTTGCCCTCCAAGGCCTCTGCCCAACGGTGTGTGAGGTACACAAGAAGATCACCAGCCGACCGACCATGACGAAAGCCGTATTGGCGATCACTGATAAGCTGGCGATCCTCAAGGTACTGCAGAAGCTGGCGGTTTATAACCTTCTCCATTATCTTGGAGAGCAAGGATGTTATCGCAATTGGCCTGTAATTCGATGGGTCAGACCGGTCTCCCTTTTTAGGGATCGGGTGGACATGGGCTACCTTCCACGAAGACGGAACCCTATTAGTAGCGTAGGAAAGTCGGTATAGGCGCGTGAGGATGGGAGTCAATTCAGGGGCGCACGTCTTTAGTACCACTGCAGGGATGCCATCCGGTCCACTCGACTTATGGACGTCTAAAAGCCGCAGCTCCCGCCTAACCGCTCGCTGCGTGATGCGGATTTCGGGCAGTGAGCTTTCACACCGTGGGATGGTAGGTGGTGTGGCAGCTCCGGCATCCAAAGTCGAGTTACAGGCAAAGAATTGACCTAGAAGATCGGCCTTCTCCTTTGCGCTGTGGGCCAGACTACCATCGTGTTTCTGCAGTGGTGGGAGATTGGGCTGGCAGAAGTTGCCTTGTGCAGCCTTGGCGAGCGACCAGAATGCACGACTCCCAGCAGGATAGCTTTGCAATCGCTCGCCAATTCTGGCAACATGTTCCGCCTTGGCTCTGGCAATAGCCTTCTTACTAGATCTAGAAGCGGCGTTAAATTTCCGCTTCACCTCTTTGGCGTTCGGGTCCTGGCATTTTTTGGCCCTATTCCAGGCCCGATATGCGGACTGTTTCTGGCATGCAGTCGTCCTGCAGGTTTTGTTAAACCAGGGTCGGCTGCGGCCACCGACGGGTATTTTGGTGTTGGGGATGAATAATTCCATCCCCGTAATAACCGTTTCGGTAACGCAGTCCGCACAGACGCCAGGGTCCCCAGAGGCGAAGCAAAGCCGCTTCCATGAGTAGGATGCGTAAAACTCGCGCAGTCCATCCCAATCTGCTGACTTATATTGCCAGACTCTGCGAGTCCCAATCGCCTTAGAACGACTAGGCCTTACAACAGGGGCACTGCTACGGACCAAGCAGTGGTCAGAAGATCCAAGAGGCGCTTCAACCACTACCTGATATCCGTGCTGGTGTGTAGTCAGCAGAAGATCCAGTAAAGAAGACTCATGGCTCTCAATATCTGGGATACGGGTGGGCTGTGTCACCAGTTGTGAGAGACCATAGGCCGAGACCATATTGAAGAGATGTCGACCCTGGAGGTCGGTGGTTCGGGACCCCAGCCACTCTTTATGATGAGCGTTGAAGTCTCCAAGAACCACCACCTCCGCTGATGGACACTGCTCCAATATTTCGTCAATCCCCCATTGGACGTTCTCAAATAATTGAATTGACCCCGGATCACTGCCATGGGACCTGTAGAGGCATGCGTAGATGCGGGTAAGCCCTCCATAGTCTACGCGTAGCCACAGGATTGACAAGTCACCCTGTTCGAGGGCCCGAAGGCGGCGACAGCAGATATCCCCTCGGATGAATACGCACACCCCGGCTTTACGACGGAAGGTATGCTCCAACTCGTAGCCGGGGTAATTTAGGTACGAAATGTCATCCGGAGCACCTATCTGCGTCTCCGTTAAAAAGAGTAAGGCAGGTCGCGCCGTCTCGAGGTGATGGTGGACGGCGTCGAGATTGCTATGTAAGCCCCTGATATTGCAAAAATCCACATCAAATGTGGATAAGGGGACCGCCGTAGAAAATCGTCTCTTTTTAACTTTCTTGGCCATGATTTTTAATTTAAGAAGAGGAGGGAGGGAGTGTGAATGTGTATAACGGAGTTTGGTGATACCAAAAAAAAAAGGCAGGGCATAGTGCATGGTCGAGGAGTGAGTGTTGTGAGGAGCTGACACGAAGCACGGAAGGGCCCCCGATGCCCCCCCGTGTGTAGCCGCCGAGGTCCACTCCGGTTTCCCACACCGGCACGACGACTACCTAACGGGATTTTCGCCGGTTGGTGGGACAGCCTCCCAGGGAGGATGATCCTGGGTTCGGGTCCCCTGCTGACCGGCAGGTGGCCGGCGGTGACCATTCCCATCGGGTCTCCCTGTACACCATGCCAGCCCCTCACGCTCAATACCCCGACCAAGACCTCACCACCGCAGGTTTCAGGCCTCACCAAAACCCGCCACACACAAACACACCCAGAAAGTTGGGCTCCCGGCTCTCTCGCTCACCGAACGAAGTGCAGCAGCAAATTGCTACTACTCAAACGTCGATCTTCTGCGAGAGTGTGGTACTGCCCCGGACGGACCGGCCCGGCAAATGGTTAAGCTACTGCCCTTGGCAAATGGTTCCGAAAGTGGAGAATAGACATTAACCCAGAAAAGAGTCAGGCGGTCATGTTTCATAGGAGACGTGCCGACCTGCACCCCCCCGAGAGCTTCACTCAAGTCCGCATTTTTGACAAGCCCATCCCCTGGGCGTCAAATGCCAAGTACCTAGGCGTCACCCTTGACAATCGTCTCAGCTTCGCTTGACACATAACCACTGTGCGCTCGCGTGCAGCGTTCGTTATGGGTCGTTTACACAACTTACTCAACCCAAAGAGTAAGCTGTCGCTCAAATGCAAAATCCGTCTTTACACTGCCTGCATACGCCCCATCAAGTTGTATGCCAGTGTAGTATTCGCTCACGTTAGGCCACACAGGATCCATAGGCTTCAAACACTTCAGAATAGGTTCATGCGTAAGGCTACGAGCGCACCGTGGTTCATACGCAATGCCGATCTCCACATCGACTTGCACTTGCCGACCGATCAGGCAATATATGAAACAGTGTGCCCGTAGATATTTTGATTCTGCCACAACACACCCCAACCCCTTAGTGGTCGCTGCGACCAACTATATCCCGTCCCGCATCTCGAAGGTCACTCGACCGAGACTTGCTCTCGACGAGCCCGACGACGAGATCACGATAGCTCAGAATACAGCATACGCGGCCCGCGAAGCCGCAACAAAGAAAAGACCACGGTTCCGTCCTCGCCGTTGAGGTGCGAAACCGTGCCGCGTAAAAATAAGTAAATCTAAAGTGGGACCTCCCACATTGCCCTCAGCAACGCCCCAAGCCGAGGTTCGTACCCCACAGGGGGTGCCCTTGGGCCCCGTTGCTTAAATTTTTTTGGTTGAGAGTCCTCAGCACTCACCACTAGTCCGCGTAAGGGTGTAACAGCCATCTGAGGCTAACACTCCTTGTCAGACAAAAAAAAAAAAAAAACAGTCAAGTTTATATACTCCTGCATCTTGTAGAGGGAACTGGCACTTGACAGGTGTGGGAGGGCGAAGGTTCAAATCCTTCACGTGTCAATTTTTTATTGTGTAATAATAATATTCAACGACATTTATAATTCATCTGTAAATATACATTACTCTAGCACCTCCTGGTCTTCCTAAACTTTAAAGATAACGGAACACCAATCAAATACTTTTTATTTTATGGAACCCCGTATCAAATGATAATACAGGATGCGTTTGAGGGTCCAAACTCGCTACGCAATGTCGCACATTGTCACTGGTTAAGTGTACTGCTATGCCATAGTCGGAGCTAAATTCTTGCTATTTACTTTCTTCCCTACATAATATTAATGAGTTCATATCACTAATTTTGTGCTCTTTCAAAATAATATTTACTAGTGGCCGCCGAGTGATCGAAATTCGGCCATAATTCATTTAAATTATTTTTCTACTACACAATTTTCTTTTAATTTTATTAATGTACTAGCAACCCGCCCTCGCTTCGCTTCGGTTATAGGTTATAATCGTTTTACCCGCGTAGTTCCCGTTCCCGTGGGAATACCAGGATAAAATATAGCCTAGTTTACGCCCTGATATTATAGCTTTCCATTGGTGAAAGAATTTTTGAAATCGATCCAGCCGTTTTGAAGATTACCTAAAACAAACAGACAGACAGACAAAAATTTTTTAATTGCTATTTTAGGCATAGGTGTCGTGCAAATAACCGTGTGAGCATGAAAAAGCCTATTATTTTGACATTACAAACAGACACTCCAATTTTATTTATTGGTATAGATAATTGTATATTGAGCAAGCTGTATTACACTAATAACTAATATATAAGCACAAATCTCTATTAGACATTGTCATCATAATTATGATTGTTTGACATTCAGTTCGACCAGAGATTTTAACCGTAAACAAATGTGTATAAGCGTTGCTACGCAACACACTCATGCAAACGCACAAAATAAGTAGTACTATAGGCGGTCATCTCTAGTACAAGCTTTTCGACCGTAAGAAAATCAGTGAATTTGAACATGACAGCTAATACATGTGTGCGTGTGTGTATATATATACACGCTATTATATATGTATATGTATCTAACATGTCTTTCATTTCTTGCTTTTGTGCAGGATATTTAAAAGAATTCATACGTTTCTACATTCATTTATTCAATATATAAAAATAATTATTAACACATACGAAATATTTATCTCCCTTTATTTCGTTTTTATTTTGTTTATTGGTACTTTTTGGTTTATAACACTTAAAACGCATTAGAAACCGTGAACTAAGATCCACTTAAATTAAGGCAAACGTTCTGTTTGTTCTAATAACACACTTTTACAAAATAACATTAAGAAAAGGAAGATTTCAGTGTCTCAATGCCGCCATTTATTTTATTATGTATATAATTGTAATGATGTTGCTGTTGATTCAATATCGATACATCGAAATATCGATATATCGAAACATCAATATTTTTATTTCAAAAGAGTTATTCCTAATATTTTAATAGAATATTATTTTATTTTTTCTCAAATTAATAATATTTTTTGGACGTTGCGATTGTTGGATATTGAAAAAGATATCGAGATCCGATATTAATTTTTAATATATTTTATTTGTTCTTGTAGATTATTTCATCTGCAAAATCAACGTAAACTTAATCTGCTAAACTTTATTTAAATTATGTTATGATTTTTCACTTTTCCTAGTTTATTGATATTATAATGTACTTATTATCTTATTTAAATTAAGGTAGATACTAAAACTAGATGTGATTTTGTAAAGATGTATGTTATAGTTCGATGCTCCTAGGTTTGACAAGTTACTCCCCAAATTTGGATAAAAATCATAGTTAAAGCCCAAATGAATAATTTTTTTCGACTTTTGACTAAATACCTTTCGTTCGTTTCGTCGGTTTTGCCTCGACTATGCTTGCATCACCATGGTCTCGTCATCATCAGATCAAATATTTTTGAGATGGTCTCATCATCATCGCAGCCTATATAGGTCGCACTGTTGGGCGCCGGCCTCCTGCACAATGGGAGGACCTACTGTGTAAATAATGGGTTTGACCTACAGTACCATGCTGGTCAGACATGTTCGTAAAGGGTTTCATTTCGAGTTTTCCGCTTTCCCTTGCATAGATCTTATGTGAATGTATATCCCTTAGTCGTCTTATACGACGACCACGAGCAAAATAGGGAGTGGTGAATTGTACTCTTACTCCGTCACCACACGGAAAAGATGGTATACATTTTTTTAATACAGAGCTCATAAATGTAAATATCGATATTTTTTCGATGTATGTATTTGAAAATATCGATATATTGAAATATAATTTTCAATATGTCGATATTTTTTTGACAGTTCTAACATATAAAGACGAGAGAAAAGTACAGAGGTGAGGAGGGATGGAAAACAATTTACACCTCAAGTAATATATGGAAGTATGGAACCATAGATTAATTCTTACGGTCGAACAGAAATGTACGGTGATTCCTGGCCGCGCGCAAACGTGTTTGTGTGTCGTGTGTAGCGATTGCATGGTAGTGTGCATAATTTCTTTTTTAATGAATTTAATGCATTTATAATCCATTATTATATGAAATTTCAGTTTTATGCACTTCTCCTCATTGTATACATCAACTGTGCCAAATTTCATACTTGTACATCCACGTAATTTTCGTAAAAAGGGGTACAAAGATTTTGCTTCACGTATTAATATATAGATAACCGTGTTGTTATTATGAGCTATTTGATTTTGGCAGAACCCTAATGACTACTAGGTTACGTGGAACATACTTTGGGAATCCCTGCTCTAGACTATAAAAATCGGTCTAGCTGTATAGGAGGAGCATCTCTTTTTCGTTCACGCTGTGCAAATGCATTTACGCACTATGCTCCGTCAGTGACGGACGTGGAGTATGTGGGACTCGCCGACCACATACGCGACTGGAATATACTCACTAATACCACAGCGGCCCCTGCCGCGGTTTAACGGTGTGCCGGAGAGATTGTCTGTTGACATTCAATCCTCAACATCCCAACGCATGGCCGTTTTGCCACGTCCTGTCGTCTTTTAGAGCGGTGGGAATAGGTGCGCAGATTGTCGGGTCCTCCTCCTTGGTCGCCGGCGAGGAAGCGAGTCAACAGAGGCAAGCTCCTTGCATTCACGCTTCGCCGCTTCCTTCCTTGATATGACGGCCTCACAAAATAAAGTCTCGACGACCAGCACCTATTGTTGTAGAACAGTGACAGGTCCGTCCTAAGTACGGCCAACAGGAAGTGGCGCTGGGGCTCTCAGGTGACACATATCTCCAATGTGTGACGCGCACCATCAGTTGGCGCGCCAAACTCTTGGCATCCGAGGGCCTCTTGTGTACCAATCATATGCAGACTCTTACTCAAGACTCTGTGTCTGGTAAGTATCTGCACCATCCTAAAGGTTAGGTTGCCGTGCTTTCTTGTAAGCCAGCGGTGGAGATAGGGTGTGGCCGTCTTCACAGTCCCCCCCCTGCTACAGGAACTCTAGATCTTTCCTGCACCGCCAGATAACTTCCCTCCAGACCACTTCCTGTACTCTACCCAGTGTCTTTGCGGAGACTTGCTTGCCGCTAGCCCGCGTTGTAACACGAAGCCGGTAATCTTCCATCAACAGCTCCACCACAAGTGGTCTAGGCGGATCGCCTGGCAGTAGTGTCGTTGCAGTTCAAGACGTTTTACGGTAAGGAGGAGTACTCCTATACAGCTAGACCAATTTGGATTTTCTTATGATATGTCTCTTCAGGTAGATTCAATAATCATCGGCATTGTCATCACAGCTCATATACCTCCCCTTGCTGGACTCAAATCTCCTCCATAATACAAGGGAAATTGACATACTAAACCATACTGGCCATACATATTGGTATAGATGATTATTTTTTTATTTTCCTTTAGTGTATCATGTCATTTGCGCAGATGTTATATGCATATTGCTAAATCCATCAGTCACTTTTTACGACACCCGCAGACGTGTTGTATGTGTATGTTGAGACAGCTAGCAACAACTCATAGTATACTGCATTTTATTCAACTTTCTCTTATTTCTTTATCAATGCTTTATTGAAGTCTATTACATAATGGCCGTGTCATTTTTATTTATTTTATTTTGTCATGGTGGTGTGAGAATACAATTCACCACTATCTATCTTACCTATGACAGGAAAATCCTTTATGCGATCGACAAACTGTGGTTCTGGGTTTGGATATAATTTTCGGAGATTAAATTGTGGGTCTAAAGAACTATTGTTCTGAGTCTGGGTATTATTTTTGGCGATTAAATTAAATTGAATATAAAAAAAAATGATTTAATGATTTAAAAAGTCTTTCTAAATACAAAAAATATTACCTTAGACCAGCTATACTCTAAGTGTGTTCCGCGGAACCCTAGGGTTCCGTGATACCTCTGTCGGGGTTCCGCAAGAATTTAGAAATAAAAAAATCAAAACACCTCTCTCTGGTCGCTCCGCGGCTGTGCGGACTCCGCGGCCGCGCGGAGACAAAACGCTATGAATGTTATTTATTTATTTATTTATATTTGTATAAGCTTGTGTTACATTAGCTGGTACAATATCTCATAAGTTTGGTCTCAACAATTTTATACTTGTACAACGCGTTCGCTCTAAGTTTGCCGGTCTGTGGAATGCGCGTACCCTCCCCCACGTGACAACAAAACTTATAATGTGTCATAGTTTTACCCAAATATCTAACGTACACAATTTTTATTGTTACAATTAAATAAAAAATTTCGAACGTCATACACTCATACCTATCGCCAGCGGCAAACTTAAAACGAGCGGGTAGTATACTTGTAAGCGCTCAGTCTCTTTGATAAAAGCCGCCTCTGAATTAGACGCTATAGTTGTCAACTAGCGACTTTCGTCTCTAACTTCAAAGGATAAAGTCGATATTGTTTACAACGCTATTTTTATATTTCTGTTTTTATTTTTGCTTTTTGTTTATCAAAGGTGCCGACTCGAGTATTTTCGAGAATATTTGAGATCGAGTCTAGGACTAAGTATAAAAGCGGCGATCGCGCGTTGGCGTCGTCAGTTGATGATTAGCGTTCGGAGCGATAAGTTACTACCTACTTACAAGCTCGCTAGCGAGAAACTAGTGTTCATTGTTTTACTGCCTGCTGTATTCTGTTGTCTCAGTTTTATACATTTCTTCCCTGTAGGTTCTAAATTTAGTCTCTTATACGCAGTAACGATTGTGCATTATTTAAACCCCACTATCCTGACTTGTAACATTATAAATAAAGAAGAATGGAACGTTGGCTTAAAGGTGTTAAACGTGTTCCAACAACATCTTCTAATGACGCTGAATGTTCAAAAGCAATGCGCGCGGAGAATTTAGCAATCACCGATCCAGAAGATGATGCCAGACGAGTGCTACGACGTCAAGCTCGACGGTTTCAAAGACGAAAAAAAGGAAGTATGATGAATCTTATATCAGTTTCGGATTTGTTGATTCCAACGGCTCACCTCTCTGCATGCTCTGTAGTAAACTGCTTCCTAATAGTTCCATGGCACCTGCCAAATTGCGTCGACATTTAGAAACCGTACACCTCGAGACTAAAGACAAGAATAAAGAATTTTTTGTTCGCAAAAAAGATCAGTTATTAGAAAGTCAAAAAAATATGATGCATGTAACACAAACTACCAACGAAAAGGCCACGGAGGCATCATACTTAGTTAGCTATCGCATTGCACAAGCAGGTGAAGCGCACACTATCGCTGAGAAATTAATAAAACCATGTGTATTAGACATAACAAAATGTATGCTTGATGAAAAATCTGCAAAGCATCTTTCTACTGTTCCGCTATCAAACGATACTGTTTCACGACGAATCCATGATCTGGCAAGCTACGTCAAACAAGAACTAGTTACACGTCTACAAAATACACGATTCGCTTTGCAAATGGACGAGTCGACTGATGTCGCTGGTTTGGCTATCCTGCTGGTTATTGTGAGATATCCATATAAAAGTTCTTTTGAAGAAGACATGCTTATGTGTTCATCGCTGCTTACAAACACTACCGGGGAAGAAATTTTTAATAAAATAAATATATTTTTTGAAGAACATAATCTCAGTTGGAACAATTGCATTGACATTTGTACAGATGGGGCCAAGGCGATGACAGGTAAAACAGCAGGAGCAGTGTCACGAATGAAAAATAAAGCGCCTAATTGTAGTTCCAGTCATTGTATTCTGCATAGACAAGCACTTGCGATGAAGCAAATGCCGTCTAATCTAAAATTAGTTATGGATGAAGCGGTAAAAATAATTAATTTTATCAAATCACGACCACTACAATCCCGATTGTTCTCATTATTGTGTGAAGATTATGGCAGCAAACATAAAACACTGCTGCTCCATACAGAAGTGCGATGGCTGTCTCGGGGAAAAACTTTAATAAGGCTATTTGAACTTAGAGCCGAGTTACAAATGTTTCTTTCAGCAGATACTTCTTTTAATTTGAAGGACCGTTTGTATGATAAAACTTGGTTGTTCCGATTGTCTTTTATGGCGGATATCTTTCAAAAACTTAACGAATTAAATTTATCGTTGCAAGGTAAACAGACAACACTGTTTCACGCCTATAATAAAATAACTGCTTTTAAAAGAAAATTAGATTTTTGGATCATTTGCATTGGTAAGAAAGAAATAGAAAGTTTTACGTTACTCAGTGAGTTTGTTAGCGAAAACGACTCAGAAATGTTTGAAGATAATGTGTTTGAAGAATTGGTCCAATATCTCAGTTCGATGCGCGCATCTTTTGAAAAGTATTTTCCAGAAGAACACAATACAAAAATTAAAGTGAACTCCTGGATTCATAATCCTTTTTTACCCAACTTGGAAAAGCCTGAAAACATGTCAAATGAAATATATGAATCTCTTTTAGAAATGTCATCAGACACAAGTATGGAGTCATTGTTCAAAACGACGCCTCTTAATGATTTTTGGTGCAGAATCCAAGATGAATATGCAATGCTTGGCCAAATGGCTCTGGATATTCTTCTCCCGTTCCCAACTACATATTTGTGCGAAACAGGATTCTCTACCTACGCAGCCACGAAAACAAAATATCGCAATAGACTGGACGCCGAAGCTGATATGAGACTCCAACTTTCTTCCATCAAACCTGATATCAAGCAATTGATGAAAAATAAAAAACAGTTTCATACCTCCCACTAGTTAGATTTTTTCTTTTTAATGTTTTCTATTATTGTCCTTACCAAGTGGTGAAGTAAATAATAATTAGCAACTGATACATTGTACTTTTATTATGCTGATTAATATAGAATACACTTATAAAAATAATTGTTTTATTGTAGGGTTCCATCAAGTATTTTGCTTCCCAAAAGGGTTCCGTCATTTAAAAAGTTTGAGAACCACTGCCTTAGACTGATATAGATATAACGATGGAGTAAGAATACAATTCACCCCCAACCTCTCTTATCCGTGCGTATCGTAAAAGACAACTAACAGATGACATCTATGCAGGATAAGGAAAACTCAAAATAATAACCAGCCGTCTAACCAGCGCTTTAGTTTATTTTTCCTTCTATTTTAAAGAGAATGCGAGCTGATGTTTTAGCATTAATGATTAAATAGTGCTGTATCATTCTTCAATGGTTTTTATTCTAAATTTTAGTATTGTGCAAAGGAAGTACCATTGTATCACTTACTCGTCGGACAAAGATCTCCGAAAGTGGAGAACAAAGCGACAATCGCCACGACTGCAAGCGATTAGACGATCGCATTTAGTATTAGATGTTTGGCATAAGAGTATTTCAGTACATTCTTCTAGTAATCCCTTTGCCATTTTTAAAGCTCCTAGAGACTTTGGGATGGACACTATATTCGTAACTCATCACCACACTGGCAAGTACCTTACTATGTAAAAGAATACCATTTTTTTTTAAACATTATCCCGTTGCACAATATTTCGTCAGTAGTAATGAGTCAGTTTTAGCTTCGCTATACATAATGTCATAGCGAGGCAACCGATTGATATTTTTAATTCATGTTGATAAGACTCGTTAGCTCAGTGGGTAAGAGCGCCGATAAATCAAATTCCTTAACCATCGGAGGGCGAAGGTTCGAATCCTTCACGAGTCTAATTATTTTTATTATGCTTTTTTTTATTTTTGTTATATTTTTTAGTTATTTTTTTGTGTTGCTGTTGGTGGTAAATAAAAGATACACCTAATGCTAAGTGATATTCCTGCTCTACCTACCATAAAGTGATAGGACTAAATGGCAGACTATTGAATGGGGGTCAATGCAATGAGATAAGAGCAAGATGATGATGATGGTAATTTACGTTTTTAACATGAACAAATACATAATGTTTGTATTTCAAAGCATTTTTAATCCCCGACACGAACGGGAGGTCATATAAGTTTGATAAAAATGTCTCTCTGCCTGTGGCATTGTAGCTCTCAAACGGATGGACCAATTGGTAAAAATCGATCCAGTAGTTTAAAGAGCATCGGTTATGTTCCAAAAAGATATATCGACATAAAATGAATTGCATGGGTTAATTTTTGATGTGAAACATCTATCATCATCATCATCATCATCTCAGCCCATATACGTCCCACTGTTGGACTAGGGCCTCCTCCATAATAATAATAAAATAATTAGTTTTCTCTTCACAATGTTTCCTTAGGTCTAATTAACATATGTGCTTTAATAAGAATAACTACAACCTGTGTGAGAGACTGGTGCCTGAAGTAGGTTTTTTTCTAATATAAAACCTGTGATACAAGTCACCAGGGCTCCCGCTAAAGGAGAATGACAGAAATGGGTAATTATTCCACAGTTACAAATTATAATGAAATTAGGATAGAATCACTGCGAAGCAAAAATAATAATAATAAAAATAATAAGCAGCTTGTGGCGTGCTGAATGTGAGTGGCGACATTGCGGTCCTGAGTGCCCCAGAGAGTCGGCCAGGGCCTTGTATACAGCTGGCCTTTATTGGCTGGCTGGAGTGGAAACCGAAGAGTGCCCGCAGGATTCTCAACTCTGGCTTGCCTTGAATGGCTGGTCAGAGAGGGGTCGCCAGAGATATATGCTCGGGGGTGGAAGTGTCATTTTGAAGGGCATAACTACGGGGAAATCACTGCGATGGTGAAACCGGCGCCGCACCGCTCGACACCCCAAGCCGCTTGCACCAATGTTACCCCTCTTTTGCCCGTATGGCCTGTGTGTCTGTGGCGACCGTTTGGGGGGGGGGGGCCCATTCAGTGAGTTGGCGAGTCACCGTCTGCCAAAGTTAAAGACGATAAAGGTATTGAAGGCAGACGACAGTTTTTCAATCAATAGTTTTTAGTTTAGCCAATCCATCAAACCGCCAACCCCATAAACAGTTATTAGATACCATCATCACACAATAGTTTTACACCTATCGTTGGCAGTTCACGTGTGTTATGTGCAGACGTGGAGTGTCATCGGTAGACGTCCCATCCCATTTTTACATAAAATTTCTCCAAAGGCCTCTGCGTGTTGGATCCATATCCTCATGTAAGCCTTTCAAAGGACCGGGTATCTTCCCTTGGGAGATATCCGTGAATCAGAGATACATAAATAATAAAAACAAAAGTAAAAATAATGGGAGGGAATTTGACCTACTATACCATGCTGGTCAGACATGTTGGTATAGGGTTTCATTTCGAGTTTTTCTTCTCTTGCACAGATTTTATGTGCCTATTATATCCCATAGTCGTCTTGTACGACATCCACGGGCAAGATAGGGAGTGGTGAATTGTATTCTTACTGCGTCACCACAGGGAAAACATCTATAGGCGAGGGTAAATCTGATCGTTGCCGTAGTATAAAACTACCCGTGACGTAAAGCTACGCGTGGCAGTCACAGTTTGAAATATGTATGTTTGAATTTTTAATTCTTGTATTTAATGAATATAAATGTTTATTGAATAAAAAACGTCATTTTCTGGAAAGGAACCGTAATATTTTTATATATACATCTTGTATGCATATATACTTGCACAAAATAATTTCGATGTTTCACATCTGCCAGGCGTACTGAGCGACGGCTCCTTTTTTGTTATTAATCTTCGTAAGGGTTAAACTTTTAATTTAATAGTTATTATCTCCAGCGCAAAATACAAAATAAAAATACAATGATGAGACTGCATGCGTCTAAATATACAAGTTAGAAGTGAAACTTTTATTATAGGGAAACATTTTAATTTCATATAAATTACCTTAGAATGTCGTAGATTGTATTTATTATGCATATCATCATTTCATCTCATATACGTCCCACTGTTGGGCTCAAACCTCCTCCACAACAGGAGGGAAATTGACCTCACTATACCATTCTGGTCAGACAGGTTGGCATAGGGTTTTGTTTCGAAATTTCCTTCTCTTGTAGAGATATTAAATACGAATTATATCCCTAAGTTGTCTTTTATGACATCCACAAGCAAGATAGGGAGTGGCGATTTGTATTCTTACTCCGTCACTACAAGGAATGCATATTATTTCCTTAGTCTATAAAAATTCGTTGAGCTTTTGCCTGAATCTTCTCCGATACCCGAAGTCAAGCGAGATACTAGTCTTACTCTACTCGCTAGTGGTTATCTTCACCTCTATCACAAGTTCGCAATTTAGAATTTGAACGTACTCCAGTAAAAAAATTGTCTCTAAAATGTAATGTCCTGTAAAAAACAATAAAATAAAAGCTTCCAGAAATTTGAATGATCACCCACCAATTACGTCTGTCTTAAATAAAAAGTTAAAAGAACATCTGACACGTGAAGGATTTGAACCTCCGCCCTCCGATGGTCAAGAGAATTTATATATCGGCGCTCTAACCTATTGAGCTAAGGAGTCTTGGACGATACAATTGAAAATATCAACTATTCACTAAAATATGATGTCAGAAGAATCTATACCGAGACTGTGATTCATACTATTTGTAAGACGAGTAGCGTCCAATATTTTTTATCATGTTTTATTTTTTTTTATATTGACAAAAAAACACGTGGCACCAGTTACCACACTGTAGCAACCCGTTTCGATGACGCTGCAGTCCAGATACCAGGAACACGCTCGCAATATTCCATTGTTTTGGAAATCAATGTAATTATGTATTGTTAATTTAATAGCAGTCTTATACCAGCATTCGTAATAGTAATTTGTAACTTTTTTTGTAATATTATATTAAGTTTAAAATAAATTTGTATTTTTTATAATAAGACCGACCGCCAAAATATAAGTGGCGCAGTCGGTAGGATCGCGATACGCTTATTTGAATACGCCTTTTCAAATAAGTCGTGAAGGTTCTGAAATCGTGCCGCCGCGATCCGAAAATAGAACCTACGGTCGGTCGGTCGCCTTTCAAGAAGACTCAAGAAGAACTGAGAAGAGGTGCTGAGAAGAGGTGCTGAGCAGAGCTGCAGCTGACAAGACTCCACAGGGGAAGCAGAGAATGCTCTGGTGAGTGATCTCTTATATTACCACAAGTGTTCCTTGCTCTATTTCCTGTGTTATTTTATATTCATTGTGTGTGTCTGTCTATTAGCTGAAATCGCGTAAGACATTCTTATTACTTTATAAACTTACTTTTAATAAAATACGGTAACTTAACACTCTATTGTTAACGCGGCCCATTGTTCGATTAAACATAAAAATGTCGCTAAAGGATTGCGATAATGCTCATTTTAAAATTCTCACAGGTTTAATGCCTAAGTATGACGGGAACGCAAAACGTTTAAATTATTACATTAAGGAAGTAGAAAATATTTTAAGTTTAATCGACGAGGCGGATAGAGCTCACCCTGCATTAATATCACTAATTAAGAGTAGGTTAAGTGAGAAGGCGATTGACGCAATCGCCTATGACGCCGATCTTAGCAACTGGGATCTAATCAAATACGCGCTCATAAGACGACTTCGCGAACCGCGTAACGAAATACAGGTCATGCAGGACCTTACGAGGACTAGACGGCAACGTCATGAGGATGCCGACACTTTCGGCAAACGCTTACGGGACATATTAGACACGTTGTATTCGGTTGGCGAACACGCGAACAAGTTATACTATGAAAAAATGGTTATTGAACAATACGTTAATCAATTAGACTTTCAAGTTTCTATAGGCGTAAGAATTGCTAGGCCAGAAACACTCGAGCTAGCAATTATAGCCGCTATTTCCGCTAGAGGAAAATAGACTTGCATATAATAGATCAAATAATTTCAACAACCACTTTGTACCGCAAGGAAAACCAAAAGAATTACCCAAAGCAAATAACAGTAATTTCTTCCGGAATTTCCCCAATACACCTAGGTCACAACCCAACTACACCAAACACGATGAAAGTCTACCTAGCCCTTTCGGAGCGGGTAACTTCACACCACAAAATAGGTATTTTCCAGAACAGCACTCTAGGCCATACAACGGGTTTTCCTGGAACAACAAACCTACGTCAGGTAATTTTAGACCAAATCCTCCTAAATTTAATTGTGGTAACTTCCGAAACCAGCAAAACTTGCCCAAGCCGCAGGTCCTTCCACCAAGACAAGTATCAGACGTTACCATGCGTTCCGTGGATAAGCCTACTCCACAATTCACAACGCAAGAATTGTTCTATACTCCTAGCCAAGTAGATCAGATGCAGGCGTACGACGTAACCTACGAAACCGGTGAGTATTATAACAATACACAACCGAACGATGACTTTAACCCATCGCAGTTAGAACCCTACAACAGCAACATGCAGGTAAGTTATGAGCAGGATTTTCGCTTGACCGAGGATCAAGACGTCCCGACCTAGTTAAAATAAATATTCAATACCAAGATTACTTACCATATATTGAGATACCCGAATTTAACGGTAAGTTTCTAATAGATACAGGAGCGAGTCGATCATCTATAGCACCCGGTGTTGTTTTCGGTACTATGTTTGAAAATTCTGTAGAAATAGAACCATTTGAGATCTTAACAGCCCACGGAATTTCATGCCATAATCAAGTTGTTCATCTTCCACTTCCACCTATATTTAATCGTGAGATAACACATAAATTCTTAATCTTTGACTTCGACCCTAAATATAAAGACCTTATAGGTTGTGACTTACTCAAATTATTACATAGTAACATTGATTTTAATAATAACGTCTTATGTACATCTACTGCCACTATACCCATTCACTTTAATTACCCGGTACAAAAAATTAAAATAGAGCCTAATTGCGAGAAACTCATTACGGTTAAAACACATTATAACGACGGACAATATATACACGACGATTTTTACTGGTCAGACAACTTAGTTTCACCCGCGGCAATAGTTGACGTCACTAATGGATCGTTTAGAACTTCAGTTATTAATTATAGTGACGATAATAAGTACATACCTAACAAATCTGTACTAACACTAGAGAAGTATTCGGCATCTGAAACACCAAACATACACAAACTCAATAACGTTCAAATAAAAAATATAGATAGAAAACTATGCCATAACCTTAATAAAATACGTACCGAACACATGAACGAAGAAGAGAAGCGTGAAGTGTCTAGACTATGCTATCAATTTAGAGATTTATTTTATTCCGATAACATACCACTTACCTTTACACATGCGGTTAAACATGAACTTAGACTTACCGATAATACCCCTATTTTTGTACGTAGCTATAGGCAAGCTCCACAACAACGTGAAGAAATAAGTAAACAAGTTAACAAGCTCTTAGAACAAGGGATCATAAGAGAAAGTATTTCTCCATGGTCATGTCCAGTGCATATTGTACCCAAGAAGGCTGATGCTTCAGGAAAAGTCAAATGGAGGCTTTTCATTGATTATAGACGTTTGAACGAACGTATTATCGAAGATAAGTACCCCTTGCCAAACATTCATGACATTTTAGATAGATTAGGACGCGCTCAATATTTCACTACCCTGGATTTAGCCAGCGGCTACCATCAGGTCGAAATGCACCCCAACGATATCGAGAAAACTGCATTCACCACCGAAAGAGGACATTACGAATTTTTAAGAATGCCTTTCGGCTTAAAAAATGCCCCAAGTACCTTCCAGCGTTTAATGGATCATATCCTAAGAGGAATAACTAACGTATATACCTATCTTGATGACGTAATAATAATCTCGACCAGCCTTCAACAACATATTGAAACTCTTAAGGAAGTTTTTCAAAGATTCAGGACCCATAATCTCAAAATACAGTTAGACAAATCTGAATTCGTACAAAAGCAAGTTAACTTCTTAGGACATGAGCTAACGGACGAAGGACTCAAACCTAACAAAGATAAAATTAAAGCTGTGCTTAATTATCCCCTCCCTAAGACTCAGAAAGATATTAAATCTTGCCTAGGTCTCGTGGGATATTACAGGAAATTTATAAAAGATTTTGCCAAACTAACTAAACCATTAACCATATGTCTTAAGAAAAACCACAAAGTAATTCATACACCAGAATTTATAGAAGCCTTTAATAAATGTAAACAGATTTTAACAAACGCCCCAATACTACAGTATCCTAACTTTAACGACCACTTTATTTTAACTACAGATGCGTCAGATGTAGCCTTAGGTGCTGTTTTATCTCAGGGTACTGTCGGATCTGACAAACCCATAGCATTCGCATCCCGTACTTTATCTGATACTGAAACCCGATACTCTACCATAGAGAAAGAGTTACTAGCCATAGTCTGGGCAGTTAAATATTTCAGACCCTACTTATATGGTAGGAAGTTTACTATATACACAGACCACAGGCCACTTACGTGGCTAATGTCACTAAAGGACCCTAACTCAAAACTAACTAGATGGCGTTTGAAACTCTCGGAATACGACTATAATGTAGTTTATAAAAAGGGTAAACAGAATACTAACGCAGATGCTTTATCTCGTGCTAAAATCTTTCACCACAGTATTGACTCATTAGCCGTAAACTTGGACGACAATAATGACGATGATATAATCAATAGAATTTTCGAAAATGCGCGCAGAGAACATGAATTAACTGAAAATCCACCTGAACAACCTGGAGTACCGGAATTTCAAATAGGTACAGCTTCGGATAGCATGAGCATCGTATCCCAAAATCCGGAATTCGTTTCAACCAATCACACCCAACCAGATAATGAAATTAAAGGCATTCCTATAATAGCAGATGCGATAGATAGGCAACTGAAACAATTCCACATACGATCCACACCCGGTTCAACTTACAGAGTAGACAATAGGTCCACAAACACTAGAAATACTATTAAAGACGTGTTTATCCCCGTCAATAACACAGAGACAGAAATAATCAGATTTTTAAAAGAACACACCATAGCCGATAGAGTTTTCCAGTGTTACTTTTATGATGAAGAATTATATTTAGCTTTCTCCAGAGTCTATACAACAATCTTTAACGACCGTGGCCCAAAATTAATTAAGTGCACATCCCGAGTAACCTTAGTAGAAAATAGACCTGAACAAAACGAGATCATAAAGAAATACCACGAAGGTAAAACTATCCACCGTGGAATACAAGAAACATATAAACAAATTCACCGTAATTACCACTGGCCCAATATGTTATTAACCATACAAAGCTACATTAACCAGTGTGACACATGCCTAAAAGCAAAATATGAAAGAAATCCTCTAAAGACACCCTTAGCTCTCACTGATATACCCTCTAAACCCATAGAACACATATTTATGGATCTCTATTCAACAGGAGGAGCAACCTTTTTAACTATCATAGACAATTTTTCTAAATTCGCACAGGCAGTTCCATTAACCGCAAGCACAAGCGTTCACATAGCAGAAGCATTGATAAAAACGTTTTCTATATTAGGATTACCTTGTAAAATAACAACGGACTCTGATAGCAAGTTTGAAAATGACGTCATAAAAGAAATATGCTTACTGCATAATATTAGTATACATTTTACAACGCCGTATAACCCATTTTCAAATTCTCCAATCGAACGTTTTCATTCCACTATAGCCGAAATAATCCGTATTCAAAGAATGACTAACAAAGACGATCCTATTCAATCTATTATGATGTACTCCGTAATAGCATATAATAATGCAATTCACTCAGCCACAGGATTTACACCCCACGAACTACTATTCGGTCATACAGTCTCTAGAAACCCCTTAGAATTATATTACCCTAAAGAATTTTACCAAGACTATGTACTGAAGCATCGCACGAACGCAGAAGCAGTTCAAGAATGCGTTGCAGCATATATGTCTAAAAATAAAGAACAAGTCATAGTCAAAAGAAATCAGACGGCTGAAGAAATCACTTTTAAGGTAGGTGAAACCGTTTATAAACAGGTAGCAAAGACAACTCGCAGTGACAAAACGAAACCTGTCTTCAAAGGACCATATAAAATTATACACCTACACCCGAATAACGTAGCCGAAATAATAGGTAACCACCCTAACTCTAAATCTATTAGGGTGCACTTTAAATTACTACTGAGGCCTCATCTTGTTACAGGTCTCTCATCGCAGGAGCCATCGTGCTCTACGCATCAGCCACCGTAGACATAACGTCCGTAGAAAACGGTAATGGCATCCTTTTGCTTAAAGAAGGACAAATCCTTAAGCAAGAGAATTATTTTAGTTTAGTTTGTATTTATAATATAAGTAATTTACGTCTTACATCTATGAAATTGATGGAATTATATGCAAGTACTATAAACACTGAAGGATTAGCTCTGGGAGAACTACATAAAACATACAGAGATCAAATACAATATAACATTAATCTTATTAATAGTAAAATGCAATTTCTAACACCCCAAATTAGAAAGAAACGTGGCATTATTAACGGCTTAGGATCAATAGTTAAAGCTATAACAGGTAACCTTGATCACGATGACGCAGTTAACTTTGAAATGAAAATTACTAATCTTAAAAATAAAATTAATAATATTCAAACCTCTCAGAAGAATACTTTAGTGTTAGCAGCAAATACAATAAACCAGTTTAGTAGTCAATTAGACAAATTAAATAATAACCAGAAACATTTAGCAGAAATTCTAAAAAACCTTACTACAGACGCTAAAAGTATGAATAACCATATACATATCTTAGATATTTACGTACAGATAGATTTTAGTTTACAGATAGTATTAGATAAGTTAATGCTGTTAGACGACGCTATAACATTTGCTAGACTAGGCACTATGCACCCCAGTATCATTAGTCCTCAAAATTTTATTGACGAATTAAACAAATTACGTAGCACGTTTTCTTTATTACCAGTAGTTGAATTAAATATCAATAATATACATATAATAGAAAAGTCGATCACGGTCAAAGCATATAGTACAGCACACTCGATAAACTTCATTCTTGAAGTCCCGTCAGTCTCCTCTAATAAATATGATTTATTACATCTCTATTCCATTCCTAATAATAATAACCTTACTATTATTCCTAAATCCAAATACCTTGCACTTGGTAATGATGAGTACACTTACCTGGGAGGTACCTGCAACCCGCTGACCGACGACACTCAGCTCTGTAAAACCCTGGAAACAGAAAAAATAGACAAGACAGAAGATTGCATCATATCCCTCGTACAACATAGAAAAGGCAGCTGCACATACGCCAAGATGAACCCTAGAAGTGACAAGATACAAAAGATAGGAGATAGTAGCTGGTTGGTAGTCCTGAAGCAAGAAGAAGTTATAAAATCTCAATGTAATACCAAGACGCAATATACAAAAGCAACTGGAGTTATATTAATCTCCGCGACAGAAGATTGCACGATATACATTATGAACAAAACCCTTAGATCACATACAACCACAATAGTCACCAATGAAATTATACCCTTACCTGAGAAATATCAAATACCAGAAGAAACTGTTAAATATGAACTAAAGCTAGAAGAAATATCTCTGGACAGCATCCACGAACTAACTAATCAGGCTAACGACATCTCACTCAACGATGAAGTCGATTGGCCCCTTATCGTCGCAACACCGAGCTGGACAACATTGCTGCTATACACTCTGTTAATAGCAGCGATAATTTGGAAAATATATAAATGGAGATCTACAACTACCAAAGGGGACAACGCCACCACTATCTCACAGCATACCAAACGTAGCGAGGACGCTACCCGAAGCAGCCCCTGCTTCTGACTTAAGGAGGGAGGAGTTACCACACTGTAGCAACCCGTTTCGATGACGCTGCAGTCCAGATACCAGGAACACGCTCGCAATATTCCATTGTTTTGGAAATCAATGTAATTATGTATTGTTAATTTAATAGCATTCTTGTACCAGCATTCGTAATAGTAATTTGTAACTTTCTTTGTAATATTATATTAATTTTAAAATAAATTTGTATTTTTTATAATAAGACCGACCGCCAAAATATAAGTCACCCTAATAAATAATATTTATCTTAATATATATAAATCTACTATTAAAGGTGTTTGTAATTGAACTCTTTCTAAACCGCTGGACCGATTGTGACGAATTTTTGGGGCTATCACGATGGATAACATTAGATTCAGTTCGATATGAGGAGATCGGTTTAGATTAATAGTTGGCAGCGGTAGGTGAGGCTGATATCGATTTCAGTGGTTGGGCCACACTGTCGACACTGCCTTCTGTCTGCAGCCGCGGACTGATTTATCCGGGGTAGTACCACACTCTCGCAGAAAATCGACGTATGAATAGTAGCAATTTGTTGCTTTGTTTCGTTCGGTGAGCGAGAGAGCTGAAAGTCCAATTTTCTGGGTGTGCTTGTGTGTGGCGCGTTTTGGTGATGCCTGAAACTTGCGGTCTTGGTTGGGCCATTAAGCGTAAGGGCTGACATGAGGTACAGGGAGACCCGATGGGGATGGTCATCGCCAGCCACCTGCCGGTCAGCAGGGGACCCGACCCTAAGATCATCCCCTTGAGAGGCTGCCTGACTGACCGGCGAAAATCCTATTGGATGGTCGTCGTGCCGGTACGAGAAACCGTAGTGGACCTCGGCACCTACGCACGGGTGTATGTTGAGACAGCTAGCAACAACTCATAGTATACTGCATTTTATTCAACTTTCTCTTATTTCTTTATCAATGCTTTATTGAAGTCTATTACATATTTGCCGTGTCATTTCTATTTATTTTATTTTGTCATGGTGGTGTGAGAATACAATTCACCACTATCTATCTTATATATGACAGGAAAATCCTTTATGCGATCGACAAACTGTGGTTCTGGGTCTGGATATAATTTTCGGAGATTAAATTGTGGGTCTAAAAACTATTGTTCTGAGTCTGGTTATTATTTTTGGCGATTAAATTGAATATCTGAAAAAAACATTGATTTCATGATTTAAAAAATCTTTCTAAATACAAAAAAAATAGTACCTTAGGCTGTTATAGATATAATGATGGAGTAAGAATACAATTCACCCCCAACCTCTCTTATCCGTGCGTATCGTAAAAGACAACTAACAGATGACATCTATGCAAGATAAGGAAAACTCAAAATAATAACCAGCCGTCCAACCAGCGCTTTAGTTTATTATTCCTTCTATTTTAAAGAGAATGCGAGCTGATGTTTTAACATTGATGATTAAATAGTTCTGTATAATTTTTCAATGGTATTTTATTCTAAATTTTAGTATTGTGCAAAGGAAGTACCATTATATAACTTACTCGTCAGACAAAGATCTCCGAAAGTGGAGAACAAAGCGACAATCGCCACGACTGCAAGCGATTAGACGATCGCAGTTAGTATTAGATGTTTGGCATAAGAGTGTTTCAGTACATTCTTCTAGTAATCCCTTTGCCATTTTTAAAGCTCCTAGAGACTTTGGGATGGACACTAAATTCGTAACTCATCAACCACACTGGCAAGTACCTTACTATGTAAAAGAATACCATTTTTTTTTTATACATTACCCCGTTGCACAATATTTCGTCAGTAGTGGTCAGTTTTAGCTTCGCTATACATAATGTCATAGCGAGGCAACCGATTGATATTTTTAATTCATGTTGACAAGACTCGTTAGCTCAGTGGGTAAGAGCGCCGATATATCAATTTCCTTAACCATCGGAGGGCGAAGGTTCGAATCCTTCACGAGTCTAATTATTTTTATTATGCTTTTTTTATTTTTGTTATATTTTTTAGTTATTTTCTTGTGTTGCTGTTGGTGGTAAATAAAAGACACACCTAATGCTAAGTGATATTCCTGCTCTACCTACCATAAAGTGACAGGACTAAATGGCAAACTATTGAATGGGGGTCAATGCAATAAGTACTCCAGTACCTACTTATTGCATTGACCCGAGTAATCGAGATAAGAGCAAGATGATGATGATGGTAATTTACCTTTTTAACATGAACAAATACATCATGTCTGTATTTCAAACCATTTTTTAACCCCCGACACGAAAGGGAGGTCATATAAGTTTGATAAAAATGTCTCTCTGCCTGTGGCATTGTAGCTCTCAAACGGATGGACCAATTGGTAAAAATCGATCCAATAGTTTAAAGAGCATCAGTTATGTTCCAAAAAGATATATCGACTTAAAATGAATTGCATGGGTTAGTTTTTGATGTGAAACATGTATCATCATCTCAGCCCATATACGTCCCACTGTTGGAGTAGGGCCTCCTCCATAATGGGAGGGAATTTGACCTACTATACCATGCTGGTCAGACATGTTGGTATAGGGTTTCATTTCGAGTTTTCCTTCTTTTGCACAGATGTTATGTGCCTATTATATCCCATAGTCGTCTTGTACGACATCCACGAGCAAGATAGGGAGTGGTGAATTGTATAATGATATCTGATGTTTACTTACAAGGTGAATTGTATTCTTACTCCGTCACCACACGGAAAATATCTATAGGCGAGGGTAAATTTAATCGTTGCCGTAGCATAAAACTACGCGTTCTTTGCCATTAGGCAATGATCTACTTTTTTAAATAAAACTACTTTACGGATTTTATCGCGTTTGTATTTGATTTTTGATTACCCAACGTTTCGAACACTTTGCAGCGTTCATGGTCACGGGCAGTCTAAGATGTCTCACGTCTAACAAGTCATCGTTACTGCAGAAAATTTATAATTATCTACCGAATACAGAAATTAGTTATTAAATATTGACCCACATTTTAATACAAATTTATTGCCAGTGTAAGAAGAAAATGATTCTATATGAAAAAAATATATTGTTTATGGTTAGTAATTATTTAACATTAAAATTAATAGTAATTATATTTAAAAAACCTAACAATCTAGTATACTACCACCGGATCGGAGCACGGCCACACTGAGAAAGGTCCGGCAAGAAAACTCAGGTGACATGATGCTAAATTAATATTAATTTTGAAGGCGGTTTACTTTATGTTACTAAGAGTTTTTAATTTATAAAATTATGTTCAGTTATTATTATTGTGGGTCAAATCTATACAATATGAGCTCACAGTGTCTTGCAGTCTCGTGGTGGTCTTTTTGGATTTGTTTTTAATAATGTTTATAACAGGATCCCAGCTTGATGGTAACACCCAGCCATCCTCTCTATTGAAATTTTTGTGTTTTTTAATCTCAATAGCCTCGCGTACCATTCTAGGCAGGTATCGGTACTCTTTTTCGAAGATTTGTTGTTTATCAAACCTGATCATATGGCGGGCGCGGTCCGGACTATGTTCACAGACTGCAGACTTAGTGTGACGGCGGTGCTTCACATCGGCTATGTGTTCTTTGATCCGGGTTCTTATGGATCTCTTTGTTTGCCCAATTAGGGAGTGGTGAATTGTACTCTTACTCCTTCACCACATGGAAAAGATGGTATACATTTTTTTAATACAAAGCTCATAAATGTAAATATCGATATTTTTTCGATGTATGTATTTGAAAATATCGATATATTGAAATATAATTTTCAATATATCGATATTTTTTTGACAGTTCTAACATATAAAGACGAGAGAAAAGTACAGAGGTGAGGAGGGATGGAAAACAATTTACACCTCAAGTAATATATGGAAGTATGGAACCATAGATTAATTCTTACGGTCGAACAGAAATGTACGGTGATTCCTGGCCGCGCGCAAACGTGTTTGTGTGTCGTGTGTAGTGATTGCATGGTAGTGTGCGTAATTTCTTTTTTAATGAATTTAATGCATTTATAATCCATTATTATATGAAATTTCAGTTTTATGCACTTCTCCTCATTGTATACATCAACTGTGCCAAATTTCATACTTGTACATCCACGTAATTTTCGTAAAAAGGGGTACAAAGATTTTGCTTCACGTATTAATATATAGATAACCGTGTTGTTATTACGAGCTATTTTTTGGCAGAACCCTAATGACTACTACCTCTAGGTTCCGTGGAACATACTTTGGGAATCCCTGCTCTAGACTATAAAAATCGGTCTAGCTGTATAGGAGGAGCATCTCTTTTTCGTTCACGCTGTGCAAATGCATTTACGCACTATGCTCCGCCAGTGACGGACGTGGAGTATGTGGGACTCACCGACCACATACGCGACTGGAATATACTCACTAATACCACAGCGGCCCCTGCCGCGGTTAACGGTGTGCCGGAGAGATTGTCTGTTGACATTCAATCCTCGACATCCCAACGCATGGCCGTTTTGCCACGTCCTGTCGTCTTTTAGAGCGGTGGGAATAGGTGCGCATATTGTCGGGTCTTCCTCCTTGGTCGCCGGCGAGGAAGCGAGTCAACAGAGGCAAGCTCCTTGCATTAACGCTTCGCCGCTTCCTTCCTTGATATGTCGGCCTCACAAAATGAAGTCTCGGCGACCAGCACCTGTTGTTGTCGACCAGTGACAGGTCCGTCCTAAGTTCGGCCGACAGGCAGTGGCGCTGAGGCTCTCAGGTGACACATATCTCCAATGTGTGACACGCTCCATCAGTTGGCGCGCCAAGCTCTTGGCATCCGAGGGCCTCTTGTGTTCTAATCATATGCAGATTCTTATTCAAGACTCTGTATCTGGTAAGTATCTGCACCATCCTAAAGGTTAGGTTGCCATGCTTTCTTGTAAGCCAGCGGTGGAGATAGGGTGTGACCGTCTTCACAGTCCCCCCCTGCTACAGGAACTCTAGATCTTTCCTGCACCGCCAGATAACTTCCCTCCAGACCACTTCCTGTACTCTACCCAGTGTCTTTGCGGAGACTTGCTTGCCGCTAGCCCGCGTTGTGACACGAAGCCGGTAATCTTCCATCAACAGCTCCACCACAAGTGGCCTAGGCGGATCGCCTGGCAGTAGTGTCGTTGCAGTTCAAGACGTTTTACGGTAAGGAGGAGTACTCCTATACAGCTAGACCAATTTGGATTTTCTTTTGATATGTCTCTTCAGGTAGATTCAATAATCATTGGCATTGTCATCACAGCTCATATACCTCCCCTTGCTGGACTCAAATCTCCTCAATAATACAAGGGAAATTGCCATACTAAACCACACTGGCCATACATATTGGTATAGATGATTATTTTTTTATTTTCATTTACTGTATCATGTCATTCGCGCAGATGTTATATGCATATAGCTAAATCCATCAGTCACTTTTTACGACACCCGCAGACGTGTTGTATGTGTATGTTGAGACAGCTCATGGTGGTGTGAGAATACAATTCACCACTATCTATCTTACCTATGACAGGAAAATCCTTTATGCGATCGACAAACTGTGGTTCTGGGTCTGGATATAATTTTTGGAGATTAAATTGTGGATCTAAAGAACTATTGTTCTGAGTCTGGGTATTATTTTTGGCGATTAAATTGGATATCTGAAAAAAAATGATTTAATGATTTAAAAAGTCTTTCTAAATACAAAAAATATTACCTTAGACTGATATAGATATAACGATGGAGTAAGAATACAATTCACCCCCAACCTCTCTTATCCGTGCGTATCGTAAAAGACAACTAACAGATGACATCTATGCAGGATAAGGAAAACTCAAAATAATAACCAGCCGTCTAACCAGCGCTTTAGTTTATTTTTCCTTCTATTTTAAAGAGAATGCGAGCTGATGTTTTAGCATTAATGATTAAATAGTGCTGTATCATTCTTCAATGGTTTTTATTCTAAATTTTAGTATTGTGCAAAGGAAGTACCATTGTATCACTTACTCGTCGGACAAAGATCGCCGAAAGTGGAGAACAAAGCGACAATCGCCACAACTGCAAGCGATTAGACGGTCGCAGTTAGTATTAGATGTTTGGCATAAGAGTGTTTCAGTACATTCTTCTAGTAATCCCTTTTCCATTTTTAAAGCTCCCAGAGACTTTGGGATGGACACTATATTCGTAACTCATCACCACACTGGCAAGTACCTTACTATGTAAAAGAATACCATTTTTTTTTAAACATTACCCCGTTGCACAATATTTCGTCAGCAGTAATGAGTCAGTTTTAGCTTCGCTATACATAATGTCATAGCGAGGCAACCGATTGATATTTTTAATTCATGTTGATAAGACTCGTTAGCTCAGTGGGTAAGAGCGCCGATAAATCAAATTCCTTAACCATCGGAGGGCGAAGGTTCGAATCCTTCACGAGTCTAATTATTTTTATTATGCTTTTTTTATTTTTGTTATATTTTTTAGTTATTTTTTTGTGTTGCTGTTGGTGGTAAATAAAAGATACACCTAATGCTAAGTGATATTCCTGCTCTACCTACCATAAAGTGACAGGACTAAATGGCAGACTATTGAATGGGGGTCAATGCAATAAGTACTCCAGTTCTTATTGCATTGACCCCAGTAATCGAGATAAGAGCAAGATGATGATGATGGTAATTTACGTTTTAAACATGAACAAATACATCATGTTTCTATTTCAAAGCATTTTTAATACCCGACACGAAAGGGAGGTCATATGTTTGATAAAAATGTCTCTCTGCCTGTGGCATTGTAGCTCTCAAACGGATGGACCAATTGGTAAAAATCGATCCAGTAGTTTAAAGAGCATCGGTTATGTTCCAAAAAGATATATCGACATAAAATGAATTGCATGGGTTAGTTTTTGATGTGAAACATCTATCATCATCATCATCATCTCAGCTCATATACGTCCCACTGTTGGACTAGGGCCTCCTCCATAATAATAATAAAATAATTTATTTTCTCTTCACAAGGTTTCCTTAAGTCTAATTAACATATGTGCTTTAATAAGAATAACTACAACATGTGTGAGAGACTGGTGCCTGAAGTAGGTTTTTTTTTAACATAAAACCTGTGATACAAGTCACCAGGGCTCCCGATAAAGGAGAATGATAGAAATGGGTAATTATTCCACAGTTACAAATTAAAATGAAATTAGGATAGACTCACTGCGAAGCAAAAATAATAATAATAAAAATAATAAGCAGCTTGTGGCGTGCTGAATGTGAGTAGCGATATTGCGGTCCTGAGTGCCCCAGAGAGTCGGCCAGGGCCTTTTATCCAGCTGGCCTTTATTGGCTGGCTGGAGTGGAAACCGAAGAGTGCCCGCAGGATTCTCAACTCTGGCTTGCCTTGAATGGCTGGTCAGAGAGGGGTCGCCAGAGATATATGCTCGGGGGTGGAAGTGTCATTTTCAAGGGCATAACTACGGGGCAAATCACTGCGATGGTGAAACCGGCGCCGCACCGCTCGACACCCCAAGCCGCTTGCATCAATGTTGCCCCTCTGTTGCCCGTATGGCCTGTGTGTCTGTGGCGACCGTTTTCATTCAGTGAGTTGGCGAGTCACCGTCTGCCAAAGTTCAAGACGATAAAGGTATTGAAGGCAGACGACAGTTTTTTAATCAATAGTTTTTAGTTTAGCCAGTCCATCAAACCTCCAACCCCATAAACAATTATTAGATACCATCGTCACACAATAGTTTTACATCTACCGTTGGCAGTTCACGTGTGTTATGTGCAGACGTGGAGTGTTATCGGTAGACGTCCCATCCCATTTTTACATTAAATTTCTCCAAAGGCCTCTGCGTGTTGGATCCATATCCCCATGTAAGCCTTTCAAAGGACCGGGTATCTTCCCTTGGGAGATATCCGTGAATCGGAGATACATAAATAATAAAAACAAAAGTAAAAATAATGGGAGGGAATTTGACCTATCTATGGTATAGACCATGCTGGTCAGACATGTTGGTATAGGGTTTCATTTCGAGTTTTCCTTCTCTTGCACAGATGTTATGTGCCTATTATATCCCATAGTCGTCTTGTACGACATCCACGGGCAAGATAGGGAGTGGTGAATTGTTTTCTTACTCCGTCACCACACGGAAAACATCTATAGGCGAGGGTAAATCTGATCGTTGCCGTAGTATAAAACTACCCGTGACGTAAAGCTACGCGTGGCTGTCACAGTTTGAAATATGTATGTTTGAATTTTTAATTCTTGTATTTAATGAATATAAATGTTTATTATACAAGTTAGAAGTGAAACTTTTATTATAGGGAAACCTTTTAATTTCATATAAATCACCTTAGAATGTCGTAGATTGTATTTATTCTGCATATCATCAGTCATCATCATCATTTCATCTCATATACGTCCCACTGTTGGGCTCAAACCTTCTCCACAACAGGAGGGAAATTGACGTCACTATACCATGCTGGTAAGACAGGTTGGCATTTTTTTTTTTTTTTTTTTTTATGGGTGGGCTATGGTAAGCACACGCGAGGTCCAGTCCGTCCGGGGCGATTAACGGACGGCGCGCGGGTCCATAACCCACCCGTACCCACGTCACCTCGTTTTTGGGCCGACCACCGGAGCACATGTGACTTGTCGTCAGTGGTCGGCCTGACGGAATACGCTTTCGGGTAACCTCACCTCTCGACGTCCTGGAACGTCGGTTGCCGTCGCGCGGTCAGCCTCTCTGCGGGTGACGGACAATTCCCCGGTCCGATCACCCGCGGCCTCGGCTAGGGCGGCATTAGGCGCAGATACTTGCGCCTGCGCCGCCCGAGTCGCCGGCGGCGGAACGTGTCGCCGAATAGGAGCTCTAATCGCACACGATCCGCCGCCTCCTTCCGTGAGATTACGGCCTCACAGAAGGCGGCGACCGCGTCCCAGTTCCTGACGCTGACGAGCATCTCCCTGGCGATGGTCGGCAGCGCCAGGTCGGCACCGATAATTGCTACGAGTTCACGGCGATCCCCCTCCCATGCAGCACACTCCTCGAGCGTGTGCTGCGCCGTGTCCTCGTCGCAACTGCAGTGGTGGCAGGACGGTGTGCTCTCCCTCCTGACAATCTTGTGCAGGTACTTCCCGAAGCAACCGTGCCCCGTCAGCACCTGCACCAGTCGGAAGGAAAGCACCCCGTGCGTCCGCTCCAACCACTCCATCAGCACCGGCCGGAGGGCCTCGACGGTCCTGACACCGTACCGAGGACTCTCCAGCCGGACTGCCCAACGGGCAATGACTTCTCGGCGGGCGTCGACCCGCCAGGCGGTGATCTCTTTGATGGAGACCATGCCGCCGCGGGCGCGCGTCTCCAACACCCGCCGATAAATGTCGGCGAGCATCTCCGCCTCCAGGTCCCACGGGGGAGTTCCGGCCAGGAGGCACGCTGCCTCCGTCGCCACCGTGCGGTAACCCCGTATGGCCCTGATCGCCATGACCCTCTGTGGTCGCCACAGAAATGCCCTAAGACGGACGGTCAGGGACCCCGCCCACACCGATGCGCCATACAGGGCCATCGACCGGATCACCCCCACGTACAGCTGTCGGCACGTAGCACTGGGTCCGCCCACATTCGGCATCAGCCGCGAAAGGGCGGACGCCGCGCCGACAAGCCGGGGAACAAGTCGATGGAGATGCTCCCGGAACCAAAAATGCCCGTCGAGCACCAGGCCCAAGTACTTTATGTGGGCCTGGATGCTGATGGTGACCGACTTCACGGTGATCGAAGCGCCGGCGGAAGGCCTGGCGGTACGGAGGCCATGGAACAAAAGGGCCTCCGTCTTTTCCAGGGCTACCCTCAACCCCAGGGCTTCGATCCGCCTGACAATCTCCTCGGTGCCGAGAGTTGCCAGGCGTGCCGCCTCCTCTAGCGTCCCACCCCGGGCTGTGACGTGTGTATCGTCGGCGTAGCAAATTACGCCCAGCCCGGGTGGGAGGCTTCCTCTCAACGCCCAGTCGTAGCCGATGTTCCACAGGGTCGGACCCAGAACCGACCCCTGCGGGACACCGCACGTCATGGGCGTTCGCACAACGTCCCCTACTCGGTCAACGTAGAGGACGCTGCACCCCTTCAAGTAGTCTGCCACCAGCCGCCTGAGGTACACAGGTACCCCGTGATACCTCAGCCCCTCCCTGATGCAGCTGAATGGCAGACTGTTGAAGGCGTTGGCGATGTCCAGGGACACCGCCAACAGGACTCCTCCACCGGTGACGGCCTCCGCTACCACAGCCTTCAGGCGCAGCAGGGCCGCGATCGTCGAATGCCCTCTCCGAAAACCAAACTGGGCGTCCGACAAATCGGGCCCGACCCCGACGAGGTGCCACTCGATGCGGGCAGCCAACACCCTCTCCAGCAGCTTGCCCGCATCATCGAGCAGCACGATGGGCCTATAGGCCGGGGCCGACTCGGGAGACCGTCCCGGCTATGGCAGGAGAACCAGTCTCCCCTCTTTCCAGCACCCAGGAAACTGCCCGGACCTCAAACAAGCGTCGGTCAGTCCCCTGAGGCGTAGTCCCAGGTGTTCGAGGACCAGGGCCAGCACATGGTTCGGAATACCGTCGGGCCCGGGGGCGGTGGATTTGACTCGCATACGCGTCACCGCCGCCCCCATTTCCGGCTCCGTGATGGGCGGAGCACTTTCATCATCAGCCTCCCGGTCGCTGTCCGGCGAAGCCATGACCGGGGGCGTGTGCTCCGCCTGCCGTGGAAAGAGGTCCTCAACAACGAGACTGTCCAGCATCTCGCGCCGACTATCGTCCTTGACGGTACGGACGGCCAGCCTGAAGGCAGACGATGGCTGCCTCCGCCAACAGGTCCCGATCCAATCGACCCACAGCCCACCGCGGAAACGCGGGAGTTCCGTCCGCCATGTGACCCCTGCTGGGCCCCAGGAGGGTCCGGGAGACCTCTATTCGGATGTATCGGTGGTCGGATAGGGTCGCAACCTCCTCCTGGACGCACCAGCTCCTCACACGTGCTGCGACATTAGGGCTAGCGAACGACAAGTCCACTATCGACCCGCCCTGCTGCCGCACGCACGTTTGCACCGAGCCCCTGTTCAGCAAACAGAGGCCCAGTGCCGCCGCCCACTCTTCGACCGCCCGCCCGCGGTCATTCGTCCTGGGGGACCCCCACGCCGTGGACTTGGCGTTGTAGTCCCCCATGACGAAGACCTGGCGCGGTGCCAGTTGCCGTATCGAGGCCCCCAGGATGGTGAGGAAGGCCCCGAAATCCGTCGCGCTCCTGTTAGGGGAGAAGTAAACACCAAATAGCGTAACCTCTCCCCATTCTGCCGCGACATACCCATCGCCCCTGTCCTTGAGCAGCAAGGGCGGGGAATGCCACGACGTGGAGGCGACGATTGCCACAGAGCCGTCACTGCTGCCCAGCCAATTGGGCCGGTCAGGCACCACGTACGGCTCCGCGGCTACGGCTGCACCGATCAACCACTCCGCCATGGCTTGCAGGAAAACGTCCTGTGCCTCGGCGGCGTGGTTGAGGTTGGCCTGCAGGAGGTGGTAAGATTCGGCCGCCATTAGTGGGCCGTATCCATTACCTCCTCCACGCTGGCGGGCGATCGGGTCGCGCTAGGGGCAGGAGCGGCCGGGGTCGTCGGGCCGCTCCGCCCCTTTGGGGCCGAAGCCGGGGGTCTGCACTCCCTGCCCCCCATGCGGTACTTGGCGGGCCTATTGCCCGCCGCACACGCGGGGCAGTGGGGAGTGGCGGCGCACGATGCCGCCTTATGCCCGGGTTGACCGCAGCGGAAACAAAGGTCGCTGCAGTCAAAGCAGTTAGTGCATGTCGGCCGAGTGTGTCCGACCGCCATGCACTTGTAGCACCTCGCAGGCCGGGACTCCAGCACGGTCACCCGCGCCGAGCTCCAGCCCACGAGGAGCCTGCCTGAGCCGGCCAATTGCTTGGCCGACTCCACCGGGCACTGCACTCAGGCAGCACCGACGCCGCCCGGACCAGGGCGGATGGCGTCAATTCGGACGGTGTCCACGGGACACCCGGTTTTCGAGACGATGGCCTCCCGGATGTCATCCACCGTCACGGAGTCGTCCAGACCCGCGACGCGTAGTTCTGCGCACTTTACGGGTCTGGCGATTTTGACGCCATCCTCCTCTGCGAACAGACCCCTCAACTTGGCCGCCATGCTATCGGCCGTCTTGGCGCCCTCGGCCCCAGGGAACTCTAGAATCCGAGCCCCTGTCCGGGCCTTGCGGGTCCTGGCTTCGACGCCTCCTAAATCGGAGACGTCAAGCTCCCGCCGGGTGCGACGTAAGACGGCCTCATAGCTGAGGCCGTTTTCAGCGGCCTCAGGCAGCACGGTGATCACCACCGCGGCTGACTTCGGCGGCCGGAGCCTCCTGCGCGACCTCTTGCTTTCGGCTCCTGCCTTGGGAGCGGAGGCATTGGCGGCGCTTTTGGCCTCTGCTCTCCTCTTCTGGCCGCGACTTTTTCGGCTGCGCTCAGCCGTCTGCCAACCCTCTTCGGGGGCAACGGGGTCGCTAGGCGCAGCAGTTGCGGTCGCGGCTACGGTGGCCGCCGCCGACGATGCAGTTGCCGGCGGCGGCTTAGGTCCGGCCTTGGCAAGAGCCGGTGCCACCTTCTTCTTCGCGGCGGGTCCTTTGGTTTTCGGCCCAGCAACGGCCGCAGCGTAGCTTCCCACGCGCCCGCCCTGACAGGGTAGCGCGGTAGTAGCTGACGCCGCAGCCTTCGGCCTGTCCGCAGCAAGCGGCGGCCGGAGACGGGGCTCCGGAGGCAGGGACAGTCTCTGCTGCAGAGCCGCCATGCTCGCGTCAAGCATTTTCCCAACAACCTCCACTACGGCGCGCATGGTCTGGTCCGGCACGCCATCCACCGCGGGCAGCGGGACCACTTCGGCTGGCTGGGCCCTCTGGGAACTCGCCGCAGCGCGAGTTGGCGCAGCGGAGATGACGGGGGCGGCGGCAGGGCCGGCAGTTGTCGGCGGCACGGTCCTCGCCAGCTGCGCGACCTGGCGCCGCAAGTCGGCCATTTGTTTGGCCAACTCGCGGTTCGCCTTCTGCACCGCCGACAGCTCCTTTTGTAGGGCCTTGTTCTTCTCCTGCAGGCCCGAAACCTCGCCACTAAGGCGGGTATTTTCGGCCTGCAGGGTTGCCACGTTAGTTGGTGGGGGGTCGATACCTACAGCGGGCTCAGTAGCTGCCGCGCCGGAGACATGTTGGTATAGGGTTTCATTTCGAGTTTTCCTTCTCTTGCACAGATGTTATGTGCCTATTATATCCCATAGCCGTCTTGTACGACATCCACAGGCAAGATAGGGAGTGGTGAATTGTATTCTTACTCCTTCACCACACGGAAAACATCTATAGGCGAGTGTAAATCTGATCGTTGCCGTAGCATAAAACTACGCGTGGCTGGCACAATTTGAAATATGTATGTTTGAATTTTTAATTCTTGTATTTAATGAATATAAATGTTTATTGAATAAAAACCGTCATTTTCTGGAAAGGAACCGTTATATATTTTTATATATACATCTTGTATGCATATATATATACTTGCACAAAATAATTTCGATGTTCCACATCTGCCAGGCGTACTGAGCGACGGCTCCCTTTTTGTTATTAATCTTCGTAAGGGTTAAATTTTTAATTTAATAGTTATTATCTTCAGCGCAAAATACAAAAGAAAAATTACAATGATGAGACTGCATGCGTCTAAATATACACGTTATGCCCCATCCACATGTTGGCCGAGCCTAGGCCAATGCGAGAGTCGGCAAATGGGTTGCAACAAGGCAAGTGCTAGCGTCCACACGTTGGACAAGTGCGGCGAACGCCAACGCGAGTGGCCAACGTAGACGAGTATTTGCAGAGTTGTCCACACGTTGGCCGCTGTCAGTGTTCATTGTGCACTGAAACACTACGGACGTTGAGGTAGACGTCGCTGCAGCTTCGGCTAATTATTTAATGAGCGTATGTGACTATTATCTCAGTGTATACCGCAGTGAAGTGGGAAAAAAAGAAGGTGGTTGATACTGAGTATTCACAAAAATAAAACAATGTAAGATATATTCGTGTGGTGACGGAGTAAGAAAAATTCACCAGTCCCTATCTTGTACGTGGACGTCGTAAAAGACGACTAAGGGATATAATACATAATACGCATATAACATCTATGGATGAGAAGGGAACCTCGAAATAAAACCCTATACCAACCTGTCTGACTAGCATGGAATAGTAAGGTCAGTTTCCCTCATATTGTGGAGGAGGCTCGAGCTCAACAATAGGACGTATATGAGCTGAAATGATGATGAATGATGAAGATACTTTTTGATACTATAGGTGACTTGGATCTAATTATTTACGTCGCATATCTAGAAGTAGTGGTGCAAATTTGAAAATATAATCATTTGTGTTGAGCGACATTATCACATTAAACGCGTCTAACAGCGATGGATGTCAACCGTGCAATGGCGAGCAGGCCAACGTGTGGACGGCATTGGCAGAACGCAGACGAGCGCCTTTGGTTTGTACACAAAGACCGACACCGAGGCAAAGTGCGGCAAGTGATCACGAGCGACGGCAAGTAACGGCGAGTGAAGACAAATCAGCTGTCCACACGTTGACGCTTGTATTCACTCGGCCAACTAAGCGAGCGAGGACGAGCGTTGGCCAACTAAGGCAAATCGGGTGTAAACACGTTGGCGTTGGCCATCGCTCGCCTATGCTCGGCCAACATGTGGACGGGGTATTAGAAGTGAAACTTTTATTACAGGGAAACCTTTTAATCTATACCAATAAATAAAATTGGAGTGTCTATTTGTAATGTCAAAATAATAGGTTTTTTTCATGCTCACACGGTTATTTGCACGACACCTATGCCTAAAATCATCATCATCATCATCATCATTTCAGCCTATCGCCGTCCACTGCTGTTGCGCCACAATGAGCGGTCCTGTGCCGCCTGCATCCAACGACGCCCAGCTACTTTCACTAGGTCATCGGTCCACCTAGTGGGGGGCGTCTTACACTGCGTCGTCCAATACGTGGTTGCCACTCGAGAGCCTTTCTTCCCCAGCAGTTGTCAGTTCATCGAACGATGTGGCCTGCCCATTGCCACTTCAGCGTGCTAATTCTTCGTGCTATGTCGGTTACACCCGTTCTTCTGCGAATTGCCGTATTCCGGATTCTATCTCGCAGAGAAATTCCGAGCATAACCCGCTCCATAGCACGCTGAGTGACTTTGAGCCATGATATGAGGCCTACATTTAGGGACCACGTTTCCGTGCCGTAAGTCATCACTGGTAACACACACTGGTCAAAGACCTGTGTTTTCAGAAACTGAGGTATGTTGGACGAGAAGATCCTCTTAAGTTTCCCGAACGCTGCCCAACCGAGTTGGATTCGTCGGCTGATCTCTTTCTCGAAATTGGATCTACCTAACTGGACTGTTTGTCCTAGGTAAACATAGTGATCGACAACTTCAAGAATCGCATTGCCAACTAGGACCGGTACAGGAATGACATGGGCATTTGACATGACTTTCGTCTTGTCCATGTTCATTCGTAAACCCACTAGTTGGGATACACTGCTGAGATCATTGAGCATTGTGCCAAGGTCCTCCATGGATTCTGCCATAACGACTATATCGTCCGCAAATCGAAGGTGAGTGATGTATTCGCCGTTAATGTTGATGCCGAGTCCAGTCCAGTCTAAGAGCTTGAAGACATCTTCCAGTGCAGTGGTGAACAGTTTCAACAGTGAATGCCTAAAATAGCAATTAAAAAATTTTTGTCTGTCTGTTTGTCTGTCTGTTTGTTCCGGGTAATCTTCATAACGGCTGGACCGATTTCAAAACTTCTTTCACCAATGGAAAGCTATAATATCAGGGCGTAAACTAGGCTATATTTTATCCCGGTATGTCCACGGGAACGGGAACTACGCGGGTAAAACGACTATAACCTGTAACCGAAGCGAAGCGAGGGCGGGTTGCTAGTCTATATATATAAAAGAAAGTCGTGTTAGTTACATTATTTATGACTCAAGAACGGCTGTACAGATTTGGCTGAAAATTGGTGGGGAGGTAGCTTAGAACCAGGAGACGGACATAGGATACCTTTTATCCCGTTCTTCTTCTTTGCCATTAAGCAATGATCTACTTTTTTAAATAAAACTACTTTACGGATTTTATCGCGTTTGTATTTGATTTTTGATTACCCGACGTTTCGAACACTTTGCAGCGTTCATGGTCACGGGCAGACTAAGATGTCTCACGTCTAACAAGTCATCTTTACTGCAGAAAATTTATAATTATCTACCCAATACAGAAATTAGTTATTAAATATTGACCCACATTTTAATACAAATTTATTGCCAGTGTAAGAAGAAAATGATTCTATATGAAAAAAATATATTGTTTATGGTTAGTAATTATTTAACATTAAAATTAATAGTAATTATATTTAAAAAACCTAACAATCTAGTATACTACCACCGGGTCGGAGCACGGCCACACTGAGAAAGGTCCGGCAAGAAAACTCAGGTGACATGATGCTAAATTAATATTAATTTTGAAGGCGGCTTACTTTATGTTACTAAGAAGTTTTAATTTATAAAATTATCTTTAGTTGTTATTATTGTGGGTCAAATCTATACAATATGAGCTCACAGTGTCTTGCAGTCTTGTGGTGTTCTTTTTGGATTTGTTTTAATAATGTTTATAACAGGATCCCAGCTATATGGTAACACCCAGCCATCCTCTCTATTGAAATTTTTGTGTTTTTAATCTCGATAGCCTCGCGTACCATTCTAGGCAGGTATCGGTATTTTTTTACGAGGATTTGTGGTTTATCAAACCTAATCTTATGGCGGGTGCGGTCCGGACTATGTTCACAGACTGCAGACTTAGTGTGACGGCGGTGCTTCACATCGGCTATGTGTTCTTTGATCCGAGTTCTTATGGATCTATTTGTTTGCCCAATTAGGGAGTGGTGAATTGTACTCTTACTCCGTCACCACACGGAAAAGATGGTATACATTTTTTTAATACAGAGCTCATAAATGTAAATATCGATATTTTTTCGATGATCATGATGGAAGATTATATTTCAATATATCGATATTATTTGAAAATATCGATATATTGAAATATAATTTTCAATATGTCGATATTTTTTTGACAGTTCTAACATATAAAGACGAGAGGAAAGTACAGAGGTGAGGAGGGATGGAAAACAATTTACACCTCAAGTAATATATGGAAGTATGGAACCATAGATTAATTCTTACGGTCGAACAGAAATGTACGGTGATTCCTGGCCGCGCGCAAACGTGTTTGTGTGTCGTGTGTAGCGATTGCATGGTAGTGTGCGTAATTTCTTTTTTAATGAATTTAATGCATTTATAATCCATTATTATATGAAATTTCAGTTTTATGCACTTCTCCTCATTGTATACATCAACTGTGCCAAATTTCATACTTGTAAATCCACGTAATTTTCGTAAAAAGGGGTACAAAGATTTTGCTTCACGTATTAATATATAGATAACCGTGTTGTTATTATGAGCTATTTGATTTTGGCAGAACCCTAATGACTACTAGGTTACGTGGAACATACTTTGGGAATCCCTGCTCTAGACTATAAAAATCGGTCTAGCTGTATAGGAGGAGCATCTCTTTTTCGTTCACGCTGTGCAAATGCATTTACGCACTATGCTCCGCCAGTGACGGACGTGGAGTATGTGGGACTCGCCGACCACATACGCGACTGGAATATACTCACTAATACCACAGCGGCCCCTGCTGCGGTTTAACGGTGTGCCGGAGAGATTGTCTGTTGACATTCAATCCTCGACATCCCAACGCATGGCCGTTTTGCCACGTCCTGTCGTCTTTTAGAGTGGTGGGAATAGTTGCGCATATTGTCGGGTCCTCCTCCTTGGTCGCCGGCGAGGAAGCGAGTCAAGAGAGGCAAGCTCCTTGCAATCACGCTTCGCCGCTTCCTTCTTTGATATAACGGCCTCACAAAATAAAGTCTCGACGACCAGCACCTGTTGTTGTCGAGCAGTGACAGGTCCGTCCTAAGTACGGCCAACAGGAAGTGGCGCTGGGGCTCTCGGGTGACACATATCTCCAATGTGTGACGCGCATCATCAGTGTGCTCGCCAAACTCTTGGCATCCGAGGGCCTCTTGTGTTTTTTTTTTTTTTTTTTATTTCTTATATTTAAGGAGCTTGGTCAAGTTCATTTGACTATGTTGCTCCATTAGATCTTCCACATAATAAACCTTAAAACTAAAACAGATGTTGGGCACAGCATTCAGACCGTATCTCACCTATAGTAAGACACGATCTCAACACTGTGCGCGGCGTCTTATACCAATTTCAACTAATCTATATAGAAGTTTGGCCGCATCAGACAAGGGATATGATAGGATACAATTACAACCTCCGTTTGTAATATCTACACCGCTGTTAACAACTTCATTTCTGAAATCTTCGTTCCGGATACACTCCACCACAATATGTATTATGTCCTCAACTATTCCACATTCCGAACAGAGCGGGGACGGTACCTTTTTCATCAGGAAAGCAAATTTATTGAGTGGAATGTGTCCGGATCGAAGTCTAAGTGCAGTGGTAACATTATTTTTATTAATTTTAGCTTTTTCAAACCACGGTGATTTCCAAGGCTCATTTTGTAAGGTCCTGTACCATATGCCCTTCTCTACTGACCTCCTATCGAAGTGTGTTTTCCATAATTGGTAACAATATTCTTTAACAACATGGATGTAGTCAGTGAAGAAAGGTGGAATACTTGTAGCAACACCCTCGCAAGAAGCTTCTTTTGCTAGCCTGTCTGCATTTTCGTTCCCCAACAAACCGGTATGGGAAGGAATCCACTGAAGGATTACTTCCTTTGACTGTATTTTCAGCTCGAATATCATTCGGATTATATTGTAGGCGATCGGTGTGCCTCTTAAATAAGAGGTGCACCGAGCCACATGCTGTAGGGCACTCCTTGAGTCAGTTAAAATAACGAAACTATTGTAGTCAGCCATAGTCTTAATATAGGATAGTGCTTCCAAGATAGCTATTAATTCTATGTGCATAATAGATATGTCACCATAGATTTTAATTTTCATAGAACTCTCTGTTTGGGGATCGAAAAACGCAGCGCCTATATATCGATGGTGGGTGTTCACTGTTATATCCTTAGAGCCATCTGTGTATAATTTGTAATGTGACGGATAACGTTTTTGTATTAAAGATGAACAAATCCTTTTAAGTTTATTCCTGTCATATTCTCTTTTAGCTTGTTGTATCCCTTCAATATGATCTTTTATTAGGTTGCTTAAATCGTACCAACTTGCCCAGTAATCTAATGAATACATAGCGAGACAGTCCGCACAATAAAGGTTAATATTTTTAAATTTTACATACATTTGGACTAAAAGCGGTGTCTGTCTGCGCCTCCAGTACCTACGGGTGGTTAGAGAACTTAAATCACTTACAGCCTCTATTGTTTTATTATTAGCTATTGACATTGATTTTAACCAATATTTTCCAGCGAGAAAGAACCGTCGAACATATAGAGGTTGTAAGCAAAGTTCGCTCTCCATCACATGGATAGGTGTACTTTTAACAAAACCACCGATGATACGTAATGCCTGGTTTTGTAATCTATCTAGTTTGATTAAGTTAGAGTTACAACTGCTGCTGTACAGAAAACTAGCAAAATCTAAACGGCTTCTGATGGTACTTATATAAAGCTTTCTTAAGTGTTTCGGATGTACACCCCATCCGGGACCAGCCAGTACTTTAAGAATATTTAAGGATTTATGGGTTTTTTCATATAACTCGGCAATATGATGTGTCCATCTCAACGAGCGGTCAAGCCACATCCCTAAATATTTTACACGGTCTACCTCTTCTAATGGCATATCATTAATAACAATACGAGTACTATCTCTATTGTTACCCTTTCTAAATAAGCACAATTTGCTTTTTGTAGAAGATACACTTAGGCCTATGTTATCTAATAATCTAATTATTATATTCAATGAGTTTTGGATAGAGCATCGCGCTGTTTCTATGTTTTTATCTATGGCATATATGACGAAATCATCGGCATACTGTGAGACAAAAACATTTTGTATTATTTTACAAATATGATGTGTAGCAACATTAAATAATAAGGGAGACAAAGGGTCACCCTGTGCAAGACCTTGTCCGGTAGATCGACAGATGTAATCATGTCCTTGTCTAATCTTTAACTTCCTTAGTTTTAAAAAATTCCACAGATATGTGCCTATCCTTCGCCCAATGCCAGCCTTATCCAAAACCTCAAGTAATGAACTTACATTAATATTATTATAAGCGCTGTCAATATCCAAGAAACACGCTAATGTGACCAAATCTTTAGAGAAACCTGATTGGACCCTTGTTACTAATCTAACTAAGCTATCTATACAGGACTTGGATTTTCTGAAGCCCACCATTTCGTTTGAAAAGATGCTTTTATTCTCAAAATGCCATTCAAGTCTCCTGTTAATAATTGTGTGAAATATTTTACAAACGCAGGACATTAAACTAATAGGACGAATGGATGAAACTAGAGAAGGATCACGACCAGGTTTAGCGATTGGGACTATGCAAATGTCTCGCCACTGCATAGGAATGAAGCCGGTAGAAAGGAACCTATTAAATAGGAATAGTAATATAAGTTTACCATTTTTAGGTAGTCTTTTTATCATAGAGAAGGATATGTTATCGCAGCCTGGTGCCGTGTCTTTAGCTTTAATACCTACCTCCATTTCATGTAAACTGATAGGCGATTCTAATTTTCCGTTAAGGGAATTAAATATAGGTTTAGGTGGAGTTACGTAAGGAGGACACAAACTACATAAAAGATATTCACATTTGTTATCAGCTAAATAAGTGTTTTGAATTTTGTTTCCCTTTAACCATTTCATTCTTCTCCATAGCTCATTGTTAGATGTATTTTCATCAATACAGTTACAGAATTTTTTCCAACTATCTGATTTTGCTCTCCGTATAAGTTTTTGGGACTCACTGATACACCTTTTGAGAGTATTCAAGTTTGTTGGAGTAGGATTTTTCCTAAATATTGAAAGTGCTAATCTTCTTCTAGCAACCGATTGAGATAAAACAGGTGACCAATATGGTTTAGGGGAAAATTTACTAGACGGGTTTAAATTTATTTTAATATTTGGAATATGATTATCTGCGGCTTTATTAACGGAATTTAGAAAATTGTTATATACTGACTGTAGCTCTCCAGAATTATTAAAGTTTGAGAAAACTTCGTTAAGATATTCTTGGTATGCGTTCCAATCGGCGTATTTAAAATTGCGTTTGTTTAGAAAATTAGGACTGTATGAAATAGTAGAAGAAATATTAACTACAAGGTGGTCGCTTCCTAGGGATTCGTTAACTACCCTCCAATTAAAAAGGCATGCAATATCTGAGGTACAGAACGAAATATCGGGGGAACTTTGTTGTAGATTACCTGCCACTAACTTTATACGGGTATGACTACCGTCGTTTAATGAGATCATATTGTAATCAGTTATAGAATCGTAAATTTGATACCCTCTAGTGTCTGATTTATATGACCACGTAAAATGATGTGCATTAAAATCGCCTAAGACTAATGTTTTGTTATTGAAACGTGAAAAAATAATGTCCCAATCTGATTGTTTAGTTCGTACCCATTGTGGGCAGTAAACAGCCACTACGTGTTCAATATTTTTACAATTAAATACCTTAATATATAATATCTGCAAGTCTTCATTAGGATGTACTACATCACACTGCTGGGCTCTAATCGATTTATGTGAAAGGATGCAAATACCTCCATAATTATCTTGTCGGTCGTTTCTAAATATGGTATAATTATTAATTTTAAGACGCGTATTCGGCGCCAACCAGGTTTCACTAATTACAGCTAAATGGATTTTGTTTTGACTTAGTAATTGCTCAAAGGCTAGTAATTTTGGTCTTAAACTTTGTGCGTTCCATTGTATCACAGTAAACAAAACAGCGTTGACATTTTTATTATTAGCCATTATGTGAATTAAAAGTAGCATTATATATATTTTTTAATATTGACAAATCAGAAAAATTTTCTATGACCACAGATACACACCATTCTATAATTATAGTGATAACATTCTTAATTTTCTGTGAAAAAGTGTATCTTTTGGAAAAAATTATCTCCTTAATTTTATTCATTAATGATTCAAACGACTTATTACTACCACGAACTTCAGAATTTACTTCGTGCGCGCATTCAGTAGTATTAGGATTCTTATTACTACAGCTATCATTCAACTTGCAGTTAAAATTATTTTTGTGCGTAGTAGTCGTACTGCTAATCGTCCTAGTTCCGCAGTGATTGGTACGGCTATCCACTGCCCTCGCAGTCTCAGTCTCAGTATCCATGCGCACGCCAAGTGGTGCGGACCTCTGATTCATTGCTATACTGCACGGCTCCGATGACAGCGAGCTATTATCGTCATAATATGCTATTTGCTCAGAGGAACTACGCTGTTTACGCTTTGTTGGCACTTGTCTATGTTCTCTCGATGCATTCTGGTTTTGAGCGTTTGTTGTTTGTTTGTATTTATTACCCACAGCCGATGCATATGACATAAAATCTGGTGAATAATAATGTTGCTGTGGCGATTTGTTTGACGTATTGCCAATAATGGGGTACTGTTCGACAGGCCGTGGTGAAAAAGGCGGCACATATATTGTCAATGCTCGGCTGTACGTGCAGTTAAATTCTGACATTAATTGTCTGATTTTTTTTTTCTTTTATATACGCCGGGCATGATTTTACTAAAGCCATATGATTACCTCTGCAGTTTACACATTTATAGGTTGTAGCTTCGCAGTTTGCGTGATTTTTTCCACATTTAGGACATATTATTTTAAGGGACGGGCATATCTTAATCGTGTGGCCAAAGCGCCAGCATCGCGAGCACTGTGTAACAGGGAAAACAAATGGCTCCACAGCGACTCTCAGGTTAAATATCTTAATGAAAGCTGGCAGAGAGCTGCCTTTAAAGCATATACGAACAGTTTCGCTCTGTGTCCACCCTGACTCGTAAGTTCTACGATTTAGTCTTTTGACAGATATAATTTCTAAATCATTACATTTTCTAATACATTCAAGCAATTCAGAGTCAGATAAATCTATTTCAATATCTCTTATTATGCCGTAAGATGTATTGACTTCCCACGTCTTTTGAATTCTCCACTCTTTTTCAATAAAACTTTGACAGGTAATTAATTTTTCAGCATTTATTTGGTCATCGAACTTAACCAAGACTTTATAGGCATTAACATATTTTACACTCTGAATGCCTAATATTTTTGCCGAGTCCAAAAGTCGTGCCAGTGCAAATTTTTTTGGCAGCATCTCTTTACTAGAAATACTTATGTTTATTTTTTCCATTTTCCTTCTTTTTTCTCGTCCAGCTACTATCCAGTCGTCCTCCTGATTTCTCACACGTTCTCGTACATTGTGTAAGTTCTCTTCATTAGTAACATCATTTCCTGTCATCTCTTCTTCATTTATACTATTTTCTTCAAAACCAATATTGTCAATAATTTCATCGTCTTCTTGAAGTACACTTTCACTCATATTGCATACGGTTCAGTATCAATCGGCACGATAACGGCCGGCAGCGCGCGAGCGCGCCGACAGTAACCGGTTTTAATGTAGTAAACAAGTGTTAAGATGTTAAGTGCTAGTTGCACTTCGCAGTTAATGAAACACGTCTTATGCACTCACAGTGATAGTGAACACTGCGGGGGCCTCTTGTGTTCTAATCATATTAAGACTCTTACTCAAGACTCTGTGTCTGGTAACTATCTGCACCATCCTAAAGGTTAGGTTGCCGTGCTTTCTTGTAAGCCAGCGGTGGAGATAGGGTGTGACCGTCTTCACAGTCCCCCCCTGCTACAGGAACCCTAGATCTTTCCTGCACCGCCAGATAACTTCCCTCCAGACCACTTCCTGTACTCTACCCAGTGTCTTTACGGAGACTTGCTTGCCGCTAGCCGGCGTTGTGACACGAAGCCGGTAATCTTTCATCAACAGCTCCACCACAAGTGGCCTAGGCGGATCGCCTGGCAGTAGTGTCGTTGCAGTTCAAGACGTTTTACGGTAAGGAGGAGTACTCCTATACAGCTAGACCAATTTGGATTTTCTTATGACATGTCTCTTCAGGTAGATTCAATAATCATCGGCATTGTCATCACAGCTCATATACCTCCCCTTGCTGGACTCAAATTTCCTCCATAATACAAGGGAAATTGCCATACTAAACCACACTGGCCATACATATTGGTATAGATGATTATTTATTGATTTTTTTATTTTCCTTTAGTGTATCATGTCATTCGCGCAGATGTTATATGCATATTGCTAAATCCATTAGTCACTTTTTACGACACCCGCAGACGTGTTGTATGTGTATGTTGAGACAGCTAGCAACAACTCATAGTATACTGCATTTTATTCAACTTTCTCTTATTTCTTTATCAATGCTTTATTGAAGTCTATTACATATTTGCCGCGTCATTTCTATTTATTTTATTTTGTCATGGTGGTGTGAGAATACAATTCACCACTGTCTATCTTACCTATGACAGGAAAATCCTTTATGCGATCGACAAACTGTGGTTCTGGGTCTGGATATAATTTTCGGAGATTAAATTGTGGGTCTAAAAACTATTGTTCTGAGTCTAGGTATTATTTTTGGCGATTTAATTGGATATCTGATAAGAAAATGATTTAATGATTTAAAAAATCTTTCTAAATACAAAAAAATAGTACCTTAGGCTGATATAGACATAACGATGGAGTAAGAATACAATTCACCCCCAACCTCTCTTATCCGTGCGTATCGTAAAAGACAACTAACAGATGACATCTATGCAAGATAGGGAAAACTCAATAATAACCAGCCGTCTAACCAGCGCTTTAGTTTATTTTTCCTTCTATTTTAAAGAGAATGCGAGTTGATGTTTTAACATTAATGATTAAATAGTTCTGTATCATTCTTCAATGGTATTTTATTCTAAATTTTAGTATTGTGCAAAGGAAGTACCATTGTATCACTTACTCGTCGGACAAAGATCGCCGAAAGTGGAGAACAAAGCGACACTCGCCACGACTGCAAGTGATTAGACGATCGCAGTTAGTATTAGATGTTTGGCATAAGAGTGTTTCAGTACATTCGTCTAGTAATCCCTTTGCCATTTTTGAAGCTCCTAGAGACTTTGGGATGGACACTATATTCGTAACTCATCGCCACACTGGCAAGTACCTTACTATGTAAAAGAATAACATTTTTTTTTATACATTACCCCGTTGCACAATATTTCGTCAGTAGTAATGAGTCAGTTTTAGCTTCGCTATACATAATGTCATAGCGAGGCAACCGATTGATATTTTTAATACATGTTGATAAGACTCGTTAGCTCAGTGGGTAAGAGCGCCGATAAATCAAATTCCTTAACCATCGGAGGGCGAAGTTTCGAATCCTTCACGAGTCTAATTATTTTTATTATGCTTTTTTTATTTTTGTTATATTGTTTAGTTATTTTTTTGTGTTGCTGTTGGTGGTAAAAAGACACACCTAATGCTAAGTGATATTCCTGCTCTACCTACCATAAAGTGACAGGACTAAATGGCAAACTATTGAATGGGGGTCAATGCAATAAGTACTCCAGTACCTACTTATTGCATTGACCCCAGTAATCGAGATAAGAGCAAGATGATGATGATGGTAATTTACGTTTTTAACATGAACAAATACATCATGTTTGTATTTCAAAGCATTTTTAATCCCCGACACGAAAGGGAGGTCACATAAGTTCGATAAAAATGTCTCTCTGCCTGTGGCATTGTAGCTCTCAAACGGATGGACCAATTGGTAAAAATCGATCCAGTAGTTTAAAGAGCATCGGTTATGTTCCAAAAAGATATAACGACATAAAATGAATTGCATGGGTTAGTTTTTGATGTGCAACATCTATCATCATCATCATCATCTCAGCCCATATACGTCCCACTGTTGGACTAGGGCCTCCTCCATAATAATAATAAAATAATTTATTTTCTCTTCACAATGTTTCCTTAGGTCTAATTAACATATGTGCTTTAATAAGAATAACTACAACCTGTGTGAGAGACTGATGCCTGAAGTAGGTTTTTTTTAACATAAAACCTGTGATACAAGTCACCAGGGCTCCCGCTAAAGGAGAATGATAGAAATGGGTAATTATTCCAAAGTTACAAATTAAAATGAAATTAGGATAGACTCACTGCGAAGCAAAAATAATAATAATAAAAATAATAAGCAGCTTGTGGCGTGCTGAATGTGAGTGGCGACATTGCGGTCCTGAGTGCCCCAGAGAGTCGGCCAGGGCCTTGTATCCAGCTGGCCTTTATTGGCTGGTTGGAGTGGAAACCGAAGAGTGCCCGCAGGATTCTCCACTCTGGCTTGCCTTGAATGGCTGGTCAGAGAGGGGTCGCCAGAGATATATGCTCGTGGGTGGAAGTGTCATTTTCAAGGGCATAACTACGGGGAAATCACTAGGATGGTGAAACCGGCGCCGCACCGCTCGACACCCCAAGCCGCTTGCACCAATGTTACCCCTCTTGCCCATATGGCCTGTGTGTCTGGGGCGACCGTTTGGGGGGGGCCCATTCAGTGAGTTGGCGAGTCACCGTCTGCCAAAGTTAAAGACGATAAAGGTATTGAAGGCAGACGACAGTTTTTCAATCAATAGTTTTTAGTTTAGCCAATCCATCAAACCGCCAAACAGTTATTAGATACCATCATCACACAATAGTTTTACATCTATCGTTGGCAGTTCACGTGTGTTATGTGCAGACGTGGAGTGTCATCGGTAGACGTCCCATCCCATTTTTACATAAAATTTCTCCAAAGGCCTCTGCGTGTTGGATCCATATCCTCATGTAAGCCTTTCAAAGGATCGGGTATCTTCCCTTGGGAGATATCCGTGAATCAGAGATACATAAATAATAAAAACCAAAGTAAAAATAATGGGAGGGAATTTGACCTACTATACCATGCTGGTCAGACATGTTGGTATAGGGTTTTATTTCGAGTTTTTCTTCTCTTGCACAGATGTTATGTGCCTATTATATCCCATAGTCGTCTTGTACGACATCCACGGGCAAGATAGGGAGTGGTGAATTGTATTCTTACTGCGTCACCACAGGGAAAACATCTATAGGCGAGGGTAAATCTGATCGTTGCCGTAATATAAAACTACCCGTGACGTAAAGCTACGCGTGGCTGTCACAGTTTGAAATATGTATGTTTGAATTTTTAATTCTTGTATTTAATGAATATAAATGTTTATTGAATAAAAAACGTCATTTTCTGGAAAGGAACCGTAATATTTTTATATATACATCTTGTATGCATATATATATACTTGCACAAAATAATTTCGATGTTTCACATCTGCCAGGCGTACTGAGCGACGGCTCCCTTTTTTGTTATTAATCTTCGTAAGGGTTAAACTTTTAATTTAATAGTTATTATCTCCAGCGCAAAATACAAAAAAAAAAATACAATGATGAGACTGCATGCGTCTAAATATACAAGTTAGAAGTGAAACTTTTATTATAGGGAAACATTTTAATTTCATATAAATCACCTTAGAATGTCGTACATTGTATTTATTCTGCATATCATCAGTCATCATCATCATTTCATCTCATATACGTCCCACTGTTGGGCTCAAACCTCCTCCACAACAGGAGCGAAATTGACCTCACTATACCATGCTGGTAAGACAGGTTGGCATAAGGTTTTGTTTCGAAATTTCCTTCTCTTGCAGAGATATTATATACGAATTATATCCCTAAGTCGTCTTTTACGACATCCACAAGCAAGATAGGGAGTGGCGATTTGTATTCTTACTCCGTCACTACAAGGAATGCATATTATTTCCTAAGACTATAAAAATGCGTTGAGCTTTTGCCTAAATCTTCTCCGATACCCGAAGTCAAGCGAGATACTAGTCTTACTCTACTCGCTAGTGGTTATCTTCACCTCTATCACAAGTTCGCAATTTAGAATTTGAACGTACTCCAGTAAAAAAATTGTCTCTAAAATGTAATGTCCTGTAAAAAACAATAAAATAAAAGCTTCCAGAAATTTGAATGATCACCCACCAATTACGTCTGTCTTAAATAAAAAGTTAAAAGAACATCTGACTCGTGAAGGATTTGAACCTCCGCCCTCCGATGGTCAAGAGAATTTATATATCGGCGCTCTAACCTACTGAGCTAACGAGTCTTGGACGACACAATTGAATATATCAACTATTCACTAAAATATGATGTCAGAAGAATCTATACCGAGACTGTGATTCATACTATTTGTAAGACGAGTAGCGTCCAATATTTTTTATCATGTTTTATTTTTTTTTATATTGACAAAAAAACACGTGCCACCCTAATAAATAATATTTATCTTAATATATATAAATCTACTATTAAAGGTGTTTGTAATTGAACTCTTTCTAAACCGCTGGACCGATTTTGACGAATTTTTGGGGCTATCACGATGGATAACATTAGATTCAGTTCGATATGAGTAGATCGGTTTAGATTAATAGTTGGCAACGGTAGGTGAGGCTGATATCGATTTCAGTGGTTGGGCCACACTGTCGACACTGCCTTCTGTCTGCAGCCGCGGACTGATTTATCCGGGGTAGTACCACACTCTCGCAGAAAATCGACGTATGAATTTGTTGTTTTTGCAATTTGTTGCTTTGTTTCGTTCGGTGAGCGAGAGAGCCGGAAGTCCAATTTTCTGGGTGTGCTTGTGTGTGGCGCGTTTTGGTGATGCCTGAAACTTGCGGTCTTGGTTGGGCCATTAAGCGTGAGGGCTGACATGAAGTACAGGGAGACCCGATGGGAATGGTCATCGCCAGCCACCTGCCGGTCAGCAGGGGACCCGAACCCAAGATCATCCCCCTGAGAGGCTAGCTGCCTGACCGGCGAAAATCCTGTTGGATGGTCGTCGTGCCGGTACGAAAAACCGTAGTGGACCTCGGCGCCTACGCTCGGGTGTATGTTGAGACAGCTAGCAACAACTCATAGTATGGAGTCTGGGTATTATTTTTGGCGATTAAATTGGATATCTGAAAAAAAATTATTTAATGATTTAAAAAGTCTTTCTAAATACAAAAAATAGTACCTTAGACTGTTATAGATATAACGATGGAGTAAGAATACAATTCACCCCCAACCTCTCTTATCCGTGCGTATCGTAAAAGACAACTAACAGATGACATCTATGCAGGATAAGGAAAACTCAAAATAATAACCAGCCGTCTAACCAGCGCTTTAGTTTATTTTTCCTTCTATTTTAAAGAGAATGCGAGCTGATGTTTTAGCATTAATGATTAAATAGTGCTGTATCATTCTTCAATGGTTTTTAATCTAAATTTTAGTATTGTGCAAAGGAAGTACCATTGTATCACTTACTCGTCGGACAAAGATCTCCGAAAGTGGAGAACAAAGCGACAATCGCCACGACTGCAAGCGATTGGACGATCGCAGTTAGTATTAGATGTTTGGCATAAGAGTGTTTCAGTACATTCTTCTAGTAATCCCTTTGCCATTTTTAAAGCTCCTAGAGACTTTGGGATGGACACTATATTCGTAACTCATCACCACACTGGCAAGTACCTTACTATGTAAAAGAATACCATTTTTTTTTAAACATTACCCCATTGCACAATATTTCGTCAGTAGTAATGAGTCAGTTTTAGCTTCGCTATACATAATGTCATAGCGAGGCAACCGATTGATATTTTTAATTCATGTTGATAAGACTCGTTAGCTCAGTGGGTAAGAGCGCCGATAAATCAAATTCCTTAACCATCGGAGGGCGAAGGTTCGAATCCTTCACGAGTCTAATTATTTTTATTATGCTTTTTTTTATTTTTGTTATATTTTTTAGTAATTTTTTTGTTTTGCTGTTGATGGTAAATAAAAGACACACCTAATGCTAAGTGATATTCCTGCTCTACCTACCATAAAGTGATAGGACTAAATGGCAGACTATTGAATGGGGGTCAATGCAATAAGTACTGGAGTATTTATTGCATTGACCCCAGTAATCGAGATAAGAGCAAGATGATGATGATGGTAATTTACGTTTTTAACATGAACAAATACATCATGTTTGTACTTCAAAGCATTTTTAATCCCCGACACGAAAGGGAGGTCAGGTATATGGAGAAAAGGTATGTTTGATAAAAATGTCTCTCTGCCTGTGGCATTGTAGCTCTCAAACGGATGGACCAAATGGTAAAAATCGATCCAGTAGTTTAAAGAGCATCGGTTATGTTCCAAAAAGATATATCGACATAAAATGAATTGCATGGGTTAGTTTTTGATGTGAAACATCTATCATCATCATCATCATCTCAGCTCATATACGTCCCACTGTTGGACTAGGGCCTCCTCCATAATAATAATAAAATAATTTATTTTCTCTTCACAAGGTTTCCTTAGGTCTAATTAACAGCTTTTATAAGAATAACTACAACCTGTGTGAGAGACTGGTGCCTGAAGTAGGTTTTTTTTTAACATAAAACCTGTGTTACAAGTCACCAGGGCTCCCGCTAGAGGAGAATGATAGAAATGGGTAATTATTCCACAGTTACAAATTAAAATGAAATTAGGATAGACTCACTGCGAAGCAAAAATAATAATAATAAAAATAATAAGCAGCTTGTGGCGTTCTGAATGTGAGTGGCGACACTGCAGTTCTGAGTGCCTCAGAGAGTCGGCCAGGGCCTTGTATCCAGCTGGCCTTTATTGGCTGGCTGGAGTGGAAACCGAAGAGTGCCCGCAGAATTCTCAACTCTGGCTTGCCTTGAATGGCTGGTCAGAGAGGGGTCGCCAGAGCTATATGCTCGGGGGTGGAAGTGTCATTTTCAAGGGCATAACTACGGGGAAATCACTGCGATAGTGAAACCGACGCCGCATCGCTCGACACCCCAAGCCACTTGCACCAATGTTGCCCCTCTGTTGCCCGTATGGCCTGTGTGTCTGTGGCGACCATTTCGATCTGTTTGCCCAACTTTGGTAAAGGCCTCCTCCAATTCTTTCCACTCCGTTCTGTTTAGCGCTTTTCTAGTCCATGTTTTGCCTGCTATAGACTTTATTTCGTCTTCGATGGGAAGACTTGTCGGAATTGCCTACCTCATTTTCTTTTACTATTTCTGGGATACCAAAAAACTATGCTCTTATTCCATTTATCAATTCCTCTTACTATATGGCCAGCCCATTTCCACTTTAATTTTCTTATTCTTTTTGTAACGTCTTCGATTTTCGTGCGTTTCCTTATGGTGGTATTGTTAATCCTGTCAGACTTCTTTATACTCAGCATGCTTCTTTCCATTGCTGATTGGCATGTATTTAGTTTCCTATTTTGCGCTTTAGTGAGTGCCCAAGTTTGGCAGCCATATGTTAGAACTGGGAGTATACAGGTGTTGTATAGCTTTGTTTTGACATTCATTTTAGTTTCTGTGTTTTTCAAAACTTCCTTAAGTCCCCAATAACATTTCCATGCTTTCCCAATTCTTGTGTCTATTTCCTTTGACATTATATTAGTGGTTGAGATTTGTTGACCAAGGTAGGTGTACTCCTTCACAAACTTGATTATTTCGCCATTAACAATGAGAGTACCTTCTGTTGCATTTGTCATGGCTTTGGTTTTGGAAGCGTTCATTGTTAACCCCACTTTGCGACTTTCTTTTTCCAGATCTATGAGCATGTTTTGTATATCTTGCTTTGTTGTGGCGAATACTATGATGTCGTCTGCGAATCTTAAGTGTGATAGTAGTTCCCCGTTAATGTTTAAGCCATACTGGTCCCATTTTAGTTGCCTAAAGATTTCTTCTAGTACAGTTGTAAATAATTTGGGTGAAAGAGGGTCTCCTTGACGTACACCTCTGTTTATTTTTATTTCTTTCCCCTCTTTTTCTAGTTTTATTTTGGCTGTACTATTAGTGTATATATTTTTTAAAATTCTAATATATTTGTGTTCTATTCCTTGATTCTTTAGACAATGCCAGATATTTTCGTGCTCTATTGTGTCGAACGCCTTGTTGAAGTCGATGAAGCAGCAGTAGAATGGAATATTAAATTCTTTGTTCTTCTCGAAAATTTGTCTCACCGTGTGGATATGGTCTAATGTCGAATAGCCTGCCCTGAAACCAGCCTGCTCCCTAGGCTGATTTTCATCCAGAGTTCTAGTTATATATATCGACGTAGAATTATTTTTGCAAAAACTTTATAAACATTTGACATTAGGATTATTGGTCTGTAGTTGTTCACTTCGCCTCTGTCGCCTTTTTTGTGAAGTAGGATTATTGTTGATGTTGTCCACTGTATCGGTATTTCTTCGGTGTGTAGAATGTCATTGAAAATGTATTTTAGTACGGGTGCAATTTCGTATTTGCAATCCGAAAGCAATTCGTTGGTAATATTGTCGGGACCGGGAGCTTTATCTATCTTCTGTGTTTCGATTGCTTTAATTATTTCTTCCATTAGTATAGGTGGTATGTGTTCGTTGTTATTTAGGTCAGTGTTGTTTATTCGGTTTTTGCTTGAGTAAAGGTTTTCGTAGAAACTTGTGGCTATAGATAAAATATCAGATCTTTTTGTCTTCGACTTGCAAGATTGGTCTTTCATTGTAGGGATCCAGGTGGTTTTGTCTGATAAAAACTTCAGGGCCTTTTTAATACCTCCAGTTTTAATTATATGTTTGTCAAAAGTTTCAAACCTATAGTGTTCCCTGTCTTTTCTCATATGACTTTTAATTTCTTTACTTATTTGCCCTATTTCTTCTCTAATAGTTTTTGTTTTTTGTGTAGTCTTAATTAATTTAAACCTTTTTTCTAGAAGGTCATTCACTTTTTCTGATCTGTATCTTTTATTTTGTAATTTGTTGTCTCCAATATTTGTTTGTGGTCTTGCTGTAATTATTTTATGCAATGTATTATATTTTTGTTGGGTATTTTGGTGCTGAAAAGATGATTCTGTGAGAAGACTAAACTTTTCTTTGATATTGGCTATTATTGTCTTGTTATTTGGTATAGACGTTTTGATTTTGATCGGCCGATTTAACTTTAAATTATATGACGTGTTTAGTCGTGCTCTAAGCATCCTATGGTTACTATTGAAATTTAGGTTGGCGATGGTATCACAATCATCAAATGATTTTGGTCTATTTGTTAGAAAGTAATCAATTTCATTTCTGTATCGCCCATCTGGCGATACCCATGTCCATCTTCTAGAAGATATTTTTTTGAAGACACTGTTCATTACTTTCATATTATTTTCAAAAGCCATTTCCATTAATTTTTGTCCGTTTCTGGTTCTTCTCCCATTGCTGTAAGGACCTAGTACAACATCTTCTCCATTCCGTGGAGTTCCAACTCGAGCATTGAAATCACCCATTACAATACAGTTTTTGAATGCGTGTTCTTTTAAGGCATTGTTAAGGGATGAATAAAATAAGTCAATTTCTAAAGTAGTTGATTGCTCGGTTGGTGAGTATATTTGCACTATCGACCATATTTCATTGCTTGGAGGCATCCTAATATTCAATATGGCGATTCTATCCGATATACCGATTAATTCCACAATCAAATTTTTAAGTACTTTCTTGATCAAGAATCCTACTCCATGTCTCCCTGGAGTTTCTCCTTTGTGATACAGTATAACTTGGTGGTACTCCTCGATAGCTTCGCCATGCCTTCACATTTCGCTTAAGCCTATTATGTCCCACTTGATGTCTTTTATCGAATATAATAGTTCTTGTAGGCTCTTCTCGGTTCTTAATGATAGTGTGTTGTATGTAGCTATATGTATGTGTTTAGTATTTTTTAGTTTCTTGGTTATGCAGGTAGTGTTCGAAGGGTATTGGTCGCCTTCCCCCACGGTAACCAACCGGCTTGGGGTGAGTGTTTCGGATGTTTCTTTGGGTAGTTGTTTCTTGTTAGTTGGGTTGGGTTTTCCATTGTCGGTGTCTATTGTACATTTTTTGACGTTGATGGTAGTGATAGAGACGCAGATCTACCCCGTGCTACGTAGTCTAGTATATTTGTTTTGTTTATTTTCTTAGCAGCCGGGGTCGATTGATGATCATTTGGAGATTTATTTGGAGAGCAGATGTCTCTTTTCCTCTTGTCTCTTTTGTCTTCTTTCGGTTCTCTAGTGACTATTTTATCCTTGACAAAATAACAAATTTTTCCCTTTGCTCTTTCTTCCTTAAGTTGAGGTAGAAGCCGTTTCCTTTTCTCTAAGGTTTGTTTATTGAGATCCTCTTTGATATAAATTTCAGAGATCAGTTTCTTTTTGTTTTTGAGAATTTCGTTTCTTTTCCAATTAGTTGTAATTGGAAAAGAAACGAAATTATATCTATGGTGACGGTTAAGTTTGCAAGGTTGGTATCGCGAACTGTCACCGTTTAAAGTAACTTTATTTTTCTAACCTGTTCCACGATGTTATTTACGATGAAATTGTTGTGTTTCTTGAAGTTTGATCTTCCTGTATGTTCAATATATGTATTTGTCACAGTTTTCAACGCTGATCACAACTTTAGGCCGTTTGTGTTATTATAGACAGTGAATTAGAATTATTTTAAACCAAGTAACGACAACCAGTGTTTACTACTTGACGCCGGAAAACTACCTTGTGTTATGTGCAGACGTGGAGTGTCATCGGTAGACGTCCCATCCCATTTTTATATTAAATTTCTCCAAAGGCTGCGTGTTGGATCCATATCCCCATGTAAGCCTTTCAAAGGACCGGGTATCTTCCCTTGGGAGATATCCGTGAATCGGAGATACATAAATAATAAAAACAAAAGTAAAAATAATGGGAGGGAATTTGACCTACTATACCATGCTGGTCAGACATGTTGGTATAGGGTTTCATTTCGAGGTTTCCATCTCTTGCACAGATGTTATGTGCCTATTATATCCCATAGTCGTCTTGTACGACATCCACGGGCAAGATAGGGAGTGGTGAATTGTATTCTTACTCTGTCACCACACGGAAAACATCTATAGGCGGGGGTAAACCTGATCGTTGCCGTAGTATAAAACTACCCGTGACGTAAAGCTACGCGTGGCTGTCACAGTTTGAAATATGTATGTTTGAATTTTTAATTCTTGTATTTAATGAATATAAATGTTTATTGAATAAAAAACGTCATTTTCTGGAAAGGAACCGTAATATTTTTATATATACATCTTGTATGCATATATATATATACTTGCACAAAATAATTTCGATGTTTCACATCTGCCAGGCGTACTGAGCGACGGCTCCCTTTTTTGTTATTAATCTTCGTAAGGGTTAAACTTTTAATTTAATAGTTATTATCTCCAGCGCAAAATACAAAATAAAATACAATGATGAGACTGCATGCGTCTAAATATACAAGTTAGAAGTGAAACTTTTATTATAGGGAAACCTTTTAATTTCATATAAATCACCTTAGAATGTCGTACATTGTATTTATTCTGCATATCATCAGTCATCATCATCATTTCATCTCATTTACGTCCCACTGTTGGGCTCAAACCTCCTCCACAACAGGAGGGAAATTGACCTCAATATACCATGCTGGTATGATAGGTTGGCATAAGGTTTTGTTTCGAAATTTCCTTCTCTTGCAGAGATATTATATACGAATTATATCCCTAAGTCGTCTTTTACGACATCCACAAGCAAGATAGGGAGTGGCGATTTGTATTCTTACTCCGTCACTACAAGGAATGCATGTTATTTCCTAAAACTATAAAAGTGCGTTGAGCTTTTGCCTGAATCTTCTCCGATACCCGAAGTCAAGCGAGATACTAGTCTTACTCTACTCGCCAGTGGTTATCTTCACCTCTATCACAAGTTCGCAATTTAGAATTTGAACGTACTCCATTAAAAAAATTGTCTCTAAAATGTAATGTCCTGTAAAAAACAATAAAATAAAAGCTTCCAGAAATTTGAATGATCACCCACCAATTTCGTCTGTCTTAAATAAAAAGTTAAAAGAACATCTGACTCGTGAAGGATTTGAACCTCCGCCCTCCGATGGTCAAGAGAATTTATATATCGGCGCTCTAACCTACTGAGCTAACGAGTCTTGGACGACACAATTGAAAATATCAACTATTCACTAAAATATGATGTCAGAAGAATCTATACCGAGACTGTGATTCATACTATTTGTAAGACGAGTAGCGTCCAATATTTTTTATCATTTTTTATTTTTTTTTTTATATTGACAAAAAAACACGTGACACGGTAATAAATAATATTTATCTTAATATATATAAATCTACTATTAAAGGTGTTTGTAATTGAACTCCTTCTAAACCGCTGGACCGATTTTGACGAATTTTTGGGGCTATCACGATGGATAACATTAGGTGAGGCTGATATCGATTTCAGTGGTTGGGCCACACTGTCGACACTGCCTTCTGTCTGCAGCCGCGGACTGATTTATCCGGGGTAGTACCACACTCTCGCAGAAAATCGACGTATGAGCAGTAGCAATTTGTTGCTTTGTTTCGTTCGGTGAGCGAGAGAGCCGGAAGTCCAATTTTCTGGGTGTGCTTGTGTGTGGCGCGTTTTGGTGATGCCTGAAACTTGCGGTCTTGGTTGGGCCATTAAGCGTGAGGGCTGACATGAAGTACAGGGAGACCCGATGGGAATGGTCATCGCCAGCCACCTGCCGGTCAGCAGGGGACCCGAACCCAAGATCATCCCCCTGAGAGGCTAGCTGCCTGACCGGCGAAAATCCTGTTGGATGGTCGTCGTGCCGGTACGAAAAACCGTAGTGGACCTCGGCGCCTACGCACGGGTGTATGTTGAGACAGCTAGCAACAACTCATAGTATGGAGTCTGGGTATTATTTTTGGCGATTAAATTGGATATCTGAAAAAAAATTATTTAATGATTTAAAAAGTCTTTCTAAATACAAAAAATAGTACCTTAGACTGTTATAGATATAACGATGGAGTAAGAATACAATTCACCCCCAACCTCTCTTATCCGTGCGTATCGTAAAAGACAACTAACAGATGACATCTATGCAGGATAAGGAAAACTCAAAATAATAACCAGCCGTCTAACCAGCGCTTTAGTTTATTTTTCCTTCTATTTTAAAGAGAATGCGAGCTGATGTTTTAGCATTAATGATTAAATAGTGTTGTATCATTCTTCAATGGTTTTTATTCTAAATTTTAGTATTGTGCAAAGGAAGTACTATTGTATCACTTACTCGTCGGACAACGATCTCCGAAAGTGGAGAACAAAGCGACAATCGCCACGACTGCAAGCGATTAGACGATCGCAGTTAGTATTAGATGTTTGGCATAAGAGTGTTTCAGTACATTCTTCTAGTAATCCCTTTGCCATTTTTAAAGCTCCTAGAGACTTTGGGATGGACACTATATTCGTAACTCATCACCACACTGGCAAGTACCTTACTATGTAAAAGAATACCATTTTCTTTTAAACATTACCCCGTTGCACAATAATTCGTCAGTAGTAATGAGTCAGTTTTAGCTTCGCTATACATAATGTCATAGCGAGGCAACCGATTGATATTTTTAATTCATGTTGATAAGACTCGTTAGCTCAGTGGGTAAGAGCGCCGATTAATCAAATTCCTTAACCATCGGAGGGCGAAGGTTCGAATGCTTCACGAGTCTAATTATTTTTATTATGCTTTTTTTATTTTTGTTATATTTTTAGTTATTTTTTTGTGTTGCTGTTGGTGGTAAATAAAAGATACACCTAATGCTAAGTGATATTCCTGCTCTACCTACCATAAAGTGACAGGACTAAATGGCAGACTATTGAATGGGGGTCAATGCAATAAGTACTCCAGTTCTTATTGCATTGACCCCAGTATTCGAGATAAGAGCAAGATGATGATGATGGTAATTTACGTTTTTAACATGAACAAATACATCATGTTTGTATTTCAAAGCATTTTTAAGCCCCGAGACGAAAGAGTCATATGTTTGATAAAAATGTCTCTCTGCCTGTGGCATTGTAGCTCTCAAACGGATGGACCAATTGGTAAAAATCGATCCAGTAGTTTAAAGAGCATCGGTTATGTTCCAAAAAGATATATCGACATAAAATGAATTGCATGGGTTAGTTTTTGATGTGAAACATCTATCATCATCATCATCATCATCTCAGCCCATATACGTCCCACTGTTGGACTAGGGCCTCCTCCATAATAATAATAAAATAATTAGTTTTCTCTTCACAATGTTTCCTTAGGTCTAATTAACATATGTGCTTTAATAAGAATAACTACAACATGTGTGAGAGACTGGTGCCTGAAGTAGGTTTTTTTTTAACATAAAACCTGTAATACAAGTCACCAGGGCTCCCGCTAGAGGAGAATGACAGAAATGGGTAATTATTCCACAGTTACAAATTATAATGAAATTAGGATAGAATCACTGCGAAGCAAAAATAATAATAATAAAAATAATAAGCAGCTTGTGGCGTGCTGAATGTGAGTGGCGACATTGCGGTCCTGAGTGCCCCAGAGAGTCGGCCAGGGCCTTGTATACAGCTGGCCTTTATTGGCTGGCTGGAGTGGAAACCGAAGAGTGCCCGCAGGATTCTCAACTCTGGCTTGCCTTGAATGGCTGGTCAGAGAGGGGTCGCCAGAGATATATGCTCGGGGGTGGAAGTGTCATTTTGAAGGGCATAACTACGGGGAAATCACTGCGATGGTGAAACCGGCGCCGCACCGCTCGACACCCCAAGCCGCTTGCACCAATGTTACCCCTCTTTTGCCCGTATGGCCTGTGTGTCTGTGGCGACCGTTTGGGGGGGGGGGCCCATTCAGTGAGTTGGCGAGTCACCGTCTGCCAAAGTTAAAGACGATAAAGGTATTGAAGGCAGACGACAGTTTTTCAATCAATAGTTTTTAGTTTAGCCAATCCATCAAACCGCCAACCCCATAAACAGTTATTAGATACCATCATCACACAATAGTTTTACACCTATCGTTGGCAGTTCACGTGTGTTATGTGCAGACGTGGAGTGTCATCGGTAGACGTCCCATCCCATTTTTACATAAAATTTCTCCAAAGGCCTCTGCGTGTTGGATCCATATCCTCATGTAAGCCTTTCAAAGGACCGGGTATCTTCCCTTGGGAGATATCCGTGAATCAGAGATACATAAATAATAAAAACAAAAGTAAAAATAATGGGAGGGAATTTGACCTACTATACCATGCTGGTCAGACATGTTGGTATAGGGTTTCATTTCGAGTTTTTCTTCTCTTGCACAGATTTTATGTGCCTATTATATCCCATAGTCGTCTTGTACGACATCCACGGGCAAGATAGGGAGTGGTGAATTGTATTCTTACTGCGTCACCACAGGGAAAACATCTATAGGCGAGGGTAAATCTGATCGTTGCCGTAGTATAAAACTACCCGTGACGTAAAGCTACGCGTGGCAGTCACAGTTTGAAATATGTATGTTTGAATTTTTAATTCTTGTATTTAATGAATATAAATGTTTATTGAATAAAAAACGTCATTTTCTGGAAAGGAACCGTAATATTTTTATATATACATCTTGTATGCATATATACTTGCACAAAATAATTTCGATGTTTCACATCTGCCAGGCGTACTGAGCGACGGCTCCTTTTTTGTTATTAATCTTCGTAAGGGTTAAACTTTTAATTTAATAGTTATTATCTCCAGCGCAAAATACAAAATAAAAATACAATGATGAGACTGCATGCGTCTAAATATACAAGTTAGAAGTGAAACTTTTATTATAGGGAAACATTTTAATTTCATATAAATTACCTTAGAATGTCGTAGATTGTATTTATTATGCATATCATCATTTCATCTCATATACGTCCCACTGTTGGGCTCAAACCTCCTCCACAACAGGAGGGAAATTGACCTCACTATACCATTCTGGTCAGACAGGTTGGCATAGGGTTTTGTTTCGAAATTTCCTTCTCTTGTAGAGATATTAAATACGAATTATATCCCTAAGTTGTCTTTTATGACATCCACAAGCAAGATAGGGAGTGGCGATTTGTATTCTTACTCCGTCACTACAAGGAATGCATATTATTTCCTTAGTCTATAAAAATTCGTTGAGCTTTTGCCTGAATCTTCTCCGATACCCGAAGTCAAGCGAGATACTAGTCTTACTCTACTCGCTAGTGGTTATCTTCACCTCTATCACAAGTTCGCAATTTAGAATTTGAACGTACTCCAGTAAAAAAATTGTCTCTAAAATGTAATGTCCTGTAAAAAACAATAAAATAAAAGCTTCCAGAAATTTGAATGATCACCCACCAATTACGTCTGTCTTAAATAAAAAGTTAAAAGAACATCTGACACGTGAAGGATTTGAACCTCCGCCCTCCGATGGTGAAGAGAATTTATATAAAGGCGCTCTAACCTATTGAGCTAAGGAGTCTTGGACGATACAATTGAAAATATCAACTATTCACTAAAATATGATGTCAGAAGAATCTATACCGAGACTGTGATTCATACTATTTGTAAGACGAGTAGCGTCCAATATTTTTTATCATGTTTTATTTTTTTTTATATTGACAAAAAAACACGTGGCACCAGTTACCACACTGTAGCAACCCGTTTCGATGACGCTGCAGTCCAGATACCAGGAACACGCTCGCAATATTCCATTGTTTTGGAAATCAATGTAATTATGTATTGTTAATTTAATAGCAGTCTTATACCAGCATTCGTAATAGTAATTTGTAACTTTTTTTGTAATATTATATTAAGTTTAAAATAAATTTGTATTTTTTATAATAAGACCGACCGCCAAAATATAAGTGGCGCAGTCGGTAGGATCGCGATACGCTTATTTGAATACGCCTTTTCAAATAAGTCGTGAAGGTTCTGAAATCGTGCCGCCGCGATCCGAAAATAGAACCTACGGTCGGTCGGTCGCCTTTCAAGAAGACTCAAGAAGAACTGAGAAGAGGTGCTGAGAAGAGGTGCTGAGCAGAGCTGCAGCTGACAAGACTCCACAGGGGAAGCAGAGAATGCTCTGGTGAGTGATCTCTTATATTACCACAAGTGTTCCTTGCTCTATTTCCTGTGTTATTTTATATTCATTGTGTGTGTCTGTCTATTAGCTGAAATCGCGTAAGACATTCTTATTACTTTATAAACTTACTTTTAATAAAATACGGTAACTTAACACTCTATTGTTAACGCGGCCCATTGTTCGATTAAACATAAAAATGTCGCTAAAGGATTGCGATAATGCTCATTTTAAAATTCTCACAGGTTTAATGCCTAAGTATGACGGGAACGCAAAACGTTTAAATTATTACATTAAGGAAGTAGAAAATATTTTAAGTTTAATCGACGAGGCGGATAGAGCTCACCCTGCATTAATATCACTAATTAAGAGTAGGTTAAGTGAGAAGGCGATTGACGCAATCGCCTATGACGCCGATCTTAGCAACTGGGATCTAATCAAATACGCGCTCATAAGACGACTTCGCGAACCGCGTAACGAAATACAGGTCATGCAGGACCTTACGAGGACTAGACGGCAACGTCATGAGGATGCCGACACTTTCGGCAAACGCTTACGGGACATATTAGACACGTTGTATTCGGTTGGCGAACACGCGAACAAGTTATACTATGAAAAAATGGTTATTGAACAATACGTTAATCAATTAGACTTTCAAGTTTCTATAGGCGTAAGAATTGCTAGGCCAGAAACACTCGAGCTAGCAATTATAGCCGCTATTTCCGCTAGAGGAAAATAGACTTGCATATAATAGATCAAATAATTTCAACAACCACTTTGTACCGCAAGGAAAACCAAAAGAATTACCCAAAGCAAATAACAGTAATTTCTTCCGGAATTTCCCCAATACACCTAGGTCACAACCCAACTACACCAAACACGATGAAAGTCTACCTAGCCCTTTCGGAGCGGGTAACTTCACACCACAAAATAGGTATTTTCCAGAACAGCACTCTAGGCCATACAACGGGTTTTCCTGGAACAACAAACCTACGTCAGGTAATTTTAGACCAAATCCTCCTAAATTTAATTGTGGTAACTTCCGAAACCAGCAAAACTTGCCCAAGCCGCAGGTCCTTCCACCAAGACAAGTATCAGACGTTACCATGCGTTCCGTGGATAAGCCTACTCCACAATTCACAACGTAAGAATTGTTCTATACTCCTAGCCAAGTAGATCAGATGCAGGCGTACGACGTAACCTACGAAACCGGTGAGTATTATAACAATACACAACCGAACGATGACTTTAACCCATCGCAGTTAGAACCCTACAACAGCAACATGCAGGTAAGTTATGAGCAGGATTTTCGCTTGACCGAGGATCAAGACGTCCCGACCTAGTTAAAATAAATATTCAATACCAAGATTACTTACCATATATTGAGATACCCGAATTTAACGGTAAGTTTCTAATAGATACAGGAGCGAGTCGATCATCTATAGCACCCGGTGTTGTTTTCGGTACTATGTTTGAAAATTCTGTAGAAATAGAACCATTTGAGATCTTAACAGCCCACGGAATTTCATGCCATAATCAAGTTGTTCATCTTCCACTTCCACCTATATTTAATCGTGAGATAACACATAAATTCTTAATCTTTGACTTCGACCCTAAATATAAAGACCTTATAGGTTGTGACTTACTCAAATTATTACATAGTAACATTGATTTTAATAATAACGTCTTATGTACATCTACTGCCACTATACCCATTCACTTTAATTACCCGGTACAAAAAATTAAAATAGAGCCTAATTGCGAGAAACTCATTACGGTTAAAACACATTATAACGACGGACAATATATACACGACGATTTTTACTGGTCAGACAACTTAGTTTCACCCGCGGCAATAGTTGACGTCACTAATGGATCGTTTAGAACTTCAGTTATTAATTATAGTGACGATAATAAGTACATACCTAACAAATCTGTACTAACACTAGAGAAGTATTCGGCATCTGAAACACCAAACATACACAAACTCAATAACGTTCAAATAAAAAATATAGATAGAAAACTATGCCATAACCTTAATAAAATACGTACCGAACACATGAACGAAGAAGAGAAGCGTGAAGTGTCTAGACTATGCTATCAATTTAGAGATTTATTTTATTCCGATAACATACCACTTACCTTTACACATGCGGTTAAACATGAACTTAGACTTACCGATAATACCCCTATTTTTGTACGTAGCTATAGGCAAGCTCCACAACAACGTGAAGAAATAAGTAAACAAGTTAACAAGCTCTTAGAACAAGGGATCATAAGAGAAAGTATTTCTCCATGGTCATGTCCAGTGCATATTGTACCCAAGAAGGCTGATGCTTCAGGAAAAGTCAAATGGAGGCTTTTCATTGATTATAGACGTTTGAACGAACGTATTATCGAAGATAAGTACCCCTTGCCAAACATTCATGACATTTTAGATAGATTAGGACGCGCTCAATATTTCACTACCCTGGATTTAGCCAGCGGCTACCATCAGGTCGAAATGCACCCCAACGATATCGAGAAAACTGCATTCACCACCGAAAGAGGACATTACGAATTTTTAAGAATGCCTTTCGGCTTAAAAAATGCCCCAAGTACCTTCCAGCGTTTAATGGATCATATCCTAAGAGGAATAACTAACGTATATACCTATCTTGATGACGTAATAATAATCTCGACCAGCCTTCAACAACATATTGAAACTCTTAAGGAAGTTTTTCAAAGATTCAGGACCCATAATCTCAAAATACAGTTAGACAAATCTGAATTCGTACAAAAGCAAGTTAACTTCTTAGGACATGAGCTAACGGACGAAGGACTCAAACCTAACAAAGATAAAATTAAAGCTGTGCTTAATTATCCCCTCCCTAAGACTCAGAAAGATATTAAATCTTTCCTAGGTCTCGTGGGATATTACAGGAAATTTATAAAAGATTTTGCCAAACTAACTAAACCATTAACCATATGTCTTAAGAAAAACCACAAAGTAATTCATACACCAGAATTTATAGAAGCCTTTAATAAATGTAAACAGATTTTAACAAACGCCCCAATACTACAGTATCCTAACTTTAACGACCACTTTATTTTAACTACAGATGCGTCAGATGTAGCCTTAGGTGCTGTTTTATCTCAGGGTACTGTCGGATCTGACAAACCCATAGCATTCGCATCCCGTACTTTATCTGATACTGAAACCCGATACTCTACCATAGAGAAAGAGTTACTAGCCATAGTCTGGGCAGTTAAATATTTCAGACCCTACTTATATGGTAGGAAGTTTACTATATACACAGACCACAGGCCACTTACGTGGCTAATGTCACTAAAGGACCCTAACTCAAAACTAACTAGATGGCGTTTGAAACTCTCGGAATACGACTATAATGTAGTTTATAAAAAGGGTAAACAGAATACTAACGCAGATGCTTTATCTCGTGCTAAAATCTTTCACCACAGTATTGACTCATTAGCCGTAAACTTGGACGACAATAATGACGATGATATAATCAATAGAATTTTCGAAAATGCGCGCAGAGAACATGAATTAACTGAAAATCCACCTGAACAACCTGGAGTACCGGAATTTCAAATAGGTACAGCTTCGGATAGCATGAGCATCGTATCCCAAAATCCGGAATTCGTTTCAACCAATCACACCCAACCAGATAATGAAATTAAAGGCATTCCTATAATAGCAGATGCGATAGATAGGCAACTGAAACAATTCCACATACGATCCACACCCGGTTCAACTTACAGAGTAGACAATAGGTCCACAAACACTAGAAATACTATTAAAGACGTGTTTATCCCCGTCAATAACACAGAGACAGAAATAATCAGATTTTTAAAAGAACACACCATAGCCGATAGAGTTTTCCAGTGTTACTTTTATGATGAAGAATTATATTTAGCTTTCTCCAGAGTCTATACAACAATCTTTAACGACCGTGGCCCAAAATTAATTAAGTGCACATCCCGAGTAACCTTAGTAGAAAATAGACCTGAACAAAACGAGATCATAAAGAAATACCACGAAGGTAAAACTATCCACCGTGGAATACAAGAAACATATAAACAAATTCACCGTAATTACCACTGGCCCAATATGTTATTAACCATACAAAGCTACATTAACCAGTGTGACACATGCCTAAAAGCAAAATATGAAAGAAATCCTCTAAAGACACCCTTAGCTCTCACTGATATACCCTCTAAACCCATAGAACACATATTTATGGATCTCTATTCAACAGGAGGAGCAACCTTTTTAACTATCATAGACAATTTTTCTAAATTCGCACAGGCAGTTCCATTAACCGCAAGCACAAGCGTTCACATAGCAGAAGCATTGATAAAAACGTTTTCTATATTAGGATTACCTTGTAAAATAACAACGGACTCTGATAGCAAGTTTGAAAATGACGTCATAAAAGAAATATGCTTACTGCATAATATTAGTATACATTTGGCGAAAATCCCGTTGGGTAGTCGTCGTGCCGGTGTGGGAAACCGGAGTGGACCTCGGCGGCTACACACGGGGGGGCATCGGGGGCCCTTCCGTGCTTCGTGTCAGCTCCTCACAACACTCACTCCTCGACCATGCACTATGCCCTGCCTTTTTTTTTTGGTATCACCAAACTCCGTTATACACATTCACACTCCCTCCCTCCTCTTCTTAAATTAAAAATCATGGCCAAGAAAGTTAAAAAGAGACGATTTTCTACGGCGGTCCCCTTATCCACATTTGATGTGGATTTTTGCAATATCAGGGGTTTACATAGCAATCTCGACGCCGTCCACCATCACCTCGAGACGGCGCGGCCTGCCTTACTCTTTTTAACGGAGACGCAGATAGGTGCTCCGGATGACATTTCGTACCTAAATTACCCCGGCTACGAGTTGGAGCATACCTTCCGTCGTAAAGCCGGGGTGTGCGTATTCATCCGAGGTGATATCTGCTGTCGCCGCCTTCGGGCCCTCGAACATGGTGACTTGTCAATCCTGTGGCTACGCGTAGACTATGGAGGGCTTACCCGCATCTACGCATGCCTCTACAGGTCCCATGGCAGTGATCCGGGGTCAATTCAATTATTTGAGAACGTCCAATGGGGGATTGACGAAATATTGGAGCAGTGTCCATCAGCGGAGGTGGTGGTTCTTGGAGACTTGAACGCTCATCATAAAGAGTGGCTGGGGTCCCGAACCACCGACCTCCAGGGTCGACATCTCTTCAATATGGTCTCGGCCTATGGTCTCTCACAACTGGTGACACAGCCCACCCGTATCCCAGATATTGAGAGCCATGAGTCTTCTTTACTGGATCTTCTGCTGACTACACACCAGCACGGATATCAGGTAGTGGTTGAAGCGCCTCTTGGATCTTCTGACCACTGCTTGGTCCGTAGCAGTGCCCCTATTGTAAGGCCTAGTCGTTCTAAGGCGACTGGTACTCGCAGAGTCTGGCAATATAAGTCAGCAGATTGGGATGGACTGCGCGAGTTTTACGCATCCTACCCATGGAAGCGGCTTTGCTTCGCCTCTGGGGACCCTGGCGTCTGTGCGGACTGCGTTACCGAAACGGTTATTACGGGGATGGAATTATTCATCCCCAACACCAAAATACCCGTCGGTGGCCGCAGCCGACCCTGGTTTGACAAAACCTGCAGGACGGCTGCATGCCAGAAACAGTCCGCATATCGGGCCTGGAATAGGGCCAAAAAATGCCAGGACCCGAACGCCAAAGAAGTGAAGCGGAAATTTAACGCCGCTTCTAGATCTAGTAAGAAGGCTATTGCCAGAGCCAAGGCGGAACATGTTGCCAGAATTGGCGAGCGATTGCAAAGCTATCCTGCTGGGAGTCGTGCATTCTGGTCGCTCGCCAAGGCTGCACAAGGCAACTTCTGCCAGCCCAATCTCCCACCACTGCAGAAACACGATGGTAGTCTGGCCCACAGCGCAAAGGAGAAGGCCGATCTTCTAGGTCAATTCTTTGCCTGTAACTCGACTTTGGATGCCGGAGCTGCCACACCACCTACCATCCCACGGTGTGAAAGCTCACTGCCCGAAATCCGCATCACGCAGCGAGCGGTTAGGCGGGAGCTGCGGCTTTTAGACGTCCATAAGTCGAGTGGACCGGATGGCATCCCTGCAGTGGTACTAAAGACGTGCGCCCCTGAATTGACTCCCATCCTCACGCGCCTATACCGACTTTCCTACGCTACTAATAGGGTTCCGTCTTCGTGGAAGGTAGCCCATGTCCACCCGATCCCTAAAAAGGGAGACCGGTCTGACCCATCGAATTACAGGCCAATTGCGATAACATCCTTGCTCTCCAAGATAATGGAGAAGGTTATAAACCGCCAGCTTCTGCAGTACCTTGAGGATCGCCAGCTTATCAGTGATCGCCAATACGGCTTTCGTCATGGTCGGTCGGCTGGTGATCTTCTTGTGTACCTCACACACTGTTGGGCAGAGGCCTTGGAGGGCAAGGGTGAGGCGCTGGCGTTCAGCCTAGATATCGCAAAGGCGTTCGATAGGGTCTGGCACAGGGCACTTCTATCGAAGCTACCATCATACGGAATCCCCAAGGGACTCTGTAATTGGATTGCCAGCTTTTTGGATGGTCGGAGTATAAAAGTCGTCGTAGATGGCTCCTGCTCCGATACCATGACCATTAATGCTGGTGTACCACAAGGCTCGGTGCTCTCCCCGACGTTGTTTATCCTGCATATCAATGACATGCTCTCTATCGAGAGTATGCGTTGCTATGCGGATGATAGTACGGGTGATGAGCGGTACACTGAGCAACGGAATATCCCTCGGAGTATTCAGGAAAGAAGGGTTCAACTTGTGTCTGAAGTCGAGCGCTCTCTGGGGCGGGCCTCGGAATGGGGTGAACGGAACCTAGTCCAGTTCAACCCCACAAAGACACAAGTTTGCGCGTTCACTGCAAAGAAGGACCCATTTGTCATGGCGCCTCAGTTCCAAGGAGTAACTCTTCCAATTTCTGAGAGTATTGGGATTCTCGGCGTCAAAATATCGAGCAAAGTCCAGTTTGGGAGTCATTTGGAGGACAAAGCCAAATTGGCAAGCAAAAAGTTGGGCGTCCTGAACAGAGCCAGGCGGTACTTCACACCGAGACAGCGTCTTGTGCTATACAAAGCACAAGTTCGTCCTCATGTGGAGTACTGCTCACATCTCTGGGCAGGTGCGCCCAAATATCAGCTAGACCCACTTGACTCCCTGCAAAGACGGGCTGTTCGAATCGTCGGGGATCCCAATCTTACGGACAGATTGGAGTCGCTGGAGCAGCGGAGAGACTTTGGGTCACTCTGTGTACTCTACCGACTCTTTCACGGGGAGTGCTCGGAGGAACTGTTTGACTTGGTACCACCGTCACCATTCTACCAACGTACCACTCGACATCGCAGCAGGGTTCATCCATTTCACCTGGAAACGTTATGGTCTTCAACTGTACGTTTCCAGCGATCATTTCTCCCACGTACGTGCAAGCTCTGGAATGAACTACCTGCTGCTGTGTTTCCCGAGCGCTATGACATGTCCTTCTTTAAACGAGGTTTAAGAAGAGTATTTCCTTCACGGTAGGCAGCGGCCTGGCTGTGCCCCTGGTATTGCAATGGTCCATGTGCAGCAGTTTCACTTACCATCAGGTGTGCTGCTTGCTCGTTTGCCACCGTTGGCAATAAAAAAAAAAAAAAAAAAAAATTTTACAACGCCGTATAACCCATTTTCAAATTCTCCAATCGAACGTTTTCATTCCACTATAGCCGAAATAATCCGTATTCAAAGAATGACTAACAAAGACGATCCTATTCAATCTATTATGATGTACTCCGTAATAGCATATAATAATGCAATTCACTCAGCCACAGGATTTACACCCCACGAACTACTATTCGGTCATACAGTCTCTAGAAACCCCTTAGAATTATATTACCCTAAAGAATTTTACCAAGACTATGTACTGAAGCATCGCACGAACGCAGAAGCAGTTCAAGAATGCGTTGTAGCATATATGTCTAAAAATAAAGAACAAGTCATAGCCAAAAGAAATCAGACGGCTGAAGAAATCACTTTTAAGGTAGGTGAAACCGTTTATAAACAGGTAGCAAAGACAACTCGCAGTGACAAAACGAAACCTGTCTTCAAAGGACCATATAAAATTATACACCTACACCCGAATAACGTAGCCGAAATAATAGGTAACCACCCTAACTCTAAATCTATTAAGGTGCACTTTAAATTACTACGGAGGCCTCATCTTGTTACAGGTCTCTCATCGCAGGAGCCATCGTGCTCTACGCATCAGCCACCGTAGACATAACGTCCGTAGAAAACGGTAATGGCATCCTTTTGCTTAAAGAAGGACAAATCCTTAAGCAAGAGAATTATTTTAGTTTAGTTTGTATTTATAATATAAGTAATTTACGTCTTACATCTATGAAATTGATGGAATTATATGCAAGTACTATAAACACTGAAGGATTAGCTCTGGGAGAACTACATAAAACATACAGAGATCAAATACAATATAACATTAATCTTATTAATAGTAAAATGCAATTTCTAACACCCCAAATTAGAAAGAAACGCGGCATTATTAACGGCTTAGGATCAATAGTTAAAGCTATAACAGGTAACCTTGATCACGATGACGCAGTTAACTTTGAAATGAAAATTACTAATCTTAAAATTAAAATTAATAATATTCAAACCTCTCAGAAGAATACTTTAGTGTTAGCAGAAAATACAATAAACCAGTTTAGTAGTCAATTAGACAAATTAAATAATAACCAGAAACATTTAGCAGAAATTCTAAAAAACCTTACTACAGACGCTAAAAGTATGAATAACCATATACATTTCTTAGATATTTACGTACAGATAGATTTTAGTTTACAGATAGTATTAGATAATTTAATGCTGTTAGACGACGCTATAACATTTGCTAGACTAGGCACTATGCACCCCAGTATCATTAGTCCTCAAAATTTTATTGACGAATTAAACAAATTACGTAGCACGTTTTCTTTATTACCAGTAGTTGAATTAAATATCAATAATATACATATAATACTGATATATACATATAAGACTGCACAGATGGCGTAGTGGTTAAGATAGCGACCTAGAGCGCCAGTGTCGGGGGTTCGAATCCCACGCGGGACAACACTTTGTGCGATCCACAAATTGTTGTTCTGAGTCTGGATGTAATTTGTGTCCGTTAATTATATATTTGTAAAGTCCCCCGCAATACAAGGATTATTTCCTTAGTGCAGGGTGTTGTCTTAAATAAATAAATAAAAATAAAAAATAGAAAAGTCGATCACGGTCAAAGCATATAGTACAGCACACTCGATAAACTTCATTCTTGAAGTCCCGTCAGTCTCCTCTAATAGATATGATTTATTACATCTCTATTCCATTCCTAATAATAATAACCTTACTATTATTCCTAAATCCAAATACCTTGCACTTGGTAATGATGAGTACACTTACCTGGGAGGTACCTGCAACCCGCTGACCGACGACACTCAGCTCTGTAAAACCCTGGAAACAGAAAAAATAGACAAGACAGAAGATTGCATCATATCCCTCGTACAACATAGAAAAGGCAGCTGCACATACGCCAAGATGAACCCTAGAAGTGACAAGATACAAAAGATAGGAGATAGTAGCTGGTTGGTAGTCCTAAAGCAAGAAGAAGTTATAAAATGTCAATGTAATACCAAGACGCAATATACAAAAGCAACTGGAGTTATATTAATCTCCGCGACAGAAGATTGCACGATATACATTATGAACAAAACCCTTAGATCACATACAACCACAATAGTCACCAATGAAATTATACCCTTACCTGAGAAATATCAAATACCAGAAGAAACTGTTAAATATGAACTAAAGCTAGAAGAAATATCTCTGGACAGCATCCACGAACTAACTAATCAGGCTAACGACATCTCACTCAACGATGAAGTCAATTGGCCCCTTATCGTCGCAACACCGAGCTGGACAACATTGCTGCTATACACTCTGTTAATAGCAGCGATAATTTGGAAAATATATAAATGGAGATCTACAACTACCAAAGGGGACAACGCCACCACTACCTCACAGCATACCAAACGTAGCGAGGACGCTACCCGAAGCAGCCCCTGCTTCCGACTTAAGGAGGGAGGAGTTACCACACTGTAGCAACCCGTTTCGATGACGCTGCAGTCCAGATACCAGGAACACGCTCGCAATATTCCATTGTTTTGGAAATCAATGTAATTATGTATTGTTAATTTAATAGCAGTCTTGTACCAGCATTCGTAATAGTAATTTGTAACTTTCTTTGTAATATTATATTAATTTTAAAATAAATTAGTATTTTTTATAATAAGACCGACCGCCAAAATATAAGTCACCCTAATAAATAATATTTATCTTAATATATATAAATCTACTATTAAAGGTGTTTGTAATTGAACTCTTTCTAAACCGCTGGACCGATTGTGACGAATTTTTGGGGCTATCACGATGGATAACATTAGATTCAGTTCGATATGAGTAGATCGGTTTAGATTAATAGTTGGCAGCGGTAGGTGAGGCTGATATCGATTTCAATGGTTGGGCCACACTGTCGACACTGCCTTCTGTCTGCAGCCGCGGACTGATTTATCCGGGGTAGTACCACACTCTCGCAGAAAATCGACGTATGAATAGTAGCAATTTGTTGCTTTGTTTCGTTCGGTGAGCGAGAGAGCCGGAAGTCCAATTTTCTGGGTGTGCTTGTGTGTGGCGCGTTTTGGTGATGCCTGAAACTTGCGGTCTTGGTTGGGCCATTAAGCGTAAGGGCTGACATGAGGTACAGGGAGACCCGATGGGGATGGTCATCGCCAGCCACCTGCCGGTCAGCAGGGGACCCGAACCTAAGATCATCCCCTTGAGAGGCTGCCTGACTGACCGGCGAAAATCCTGTTGGATGGTCGTCGTGCCGGTACGAGAAACCGTTGTGGACCTCGGCACCTACGCACGGGTGTATGTTGAGACAGCTAGCAACAACTCATAGTATACTGCATTTTATTCAACTTTCTCTTATTTCTTTATCAATGCTTTATTGAAGTCTATTACATATTTGCCGTGTCATTTCTATTTATTTTATTTTGTCATGGTGGTGTGAGAATACAATTCACCACTATCTATCTTATATATGACAGGAAAATCCTTTATGCGATCGACAAACTGTGGTTCTGGGTCTGGATATAATTTTCGGAGATTAAATTGTGGATCTAAAAACTATTGTTCTGAGTCTGGTTATTATTTTTGGCGATTAAATTGAATATCTGAAAAAAACATTGATTTCATGATTTAAAAAATCTTTCTAAATACAAAAAAAATAGTACCTTAGGCTGTTATAGATATAATGATGGAGTAAGAATACAATTCACCCCCAACCTCTCTTATCCGTGCGTATCGTAAAAGACAACTAACAGATGACATCTATGCAAGATAAGGAAAACTCAAAATAATAACCAGCCGTCCAACCAGCGCTTTAGTTTATTATTCCTTCTATTTTAAAGAGAATGCGAGCTGATGTTTTAACATTGATGATTAAATAGTTCTGTATCATTTTTCAATGGTATTTTATTCTAAATTTTAGTATTGTGCAAAGGAAGTACCATTATATAACTTACTCGTCGGACAAAGATCTCCGAAAGTGGAGAACAAAGCGACAATCGCCACGACTGCAAGCGATTAGACGATCGCAGTTAGTATTAGATGTTTGGCATAAGAGTGTTTCAGTACATTCTTCTAGTAATCCCTTTGCCATTTCTAAAGCTCCTAGAGACTTTGGGATGGACACTAAATTCGTAACTCATCAACCCCACTGGCAAGTACCTTACTATGTAAAAGAATACCATTTTTTTTTATACATTACCCCGTTGCACAATATTTCGTCAGTAGTAGTCAGTTTTAGCTTCGCTATACATAATGTCATAGCGAGGCAACCGATTGATATTTTTAATTCATGTTGACAAGACTCGTTAGCTCAGTGGGTAAGAGCGCCGATATATCAATTTCCTTAACCATCGGAGGGCGAAGGTTCGAATCCTTCACGAGTCTAATTATTTTTAATATGCTTTTTTTTATTTTTGTTATATTTTTTAGTTATTTTTTTGTGTTGCTGTTGGTGGTAAATAAAAGACACACCTAATGCTAAGTGATATTCCTGCTCTACCTACCATAAAGTGACAGGACTAAATGGCAAGTAATCGAGATAAGAGCAAGATGATGATGATGGTAATTTACCTTTTTAACATGAACAAATACATCATGTCTGTATTTCAAACCATTTTTTAACCCCCGACACGAAAGTTGGCCCGGCACGAAGTTTGATAAAAATGTCTCTCTGCCTGTGGTATTGTAGCTCTCAAACGGATGGACCAATTGGTAAAAATCGATCCAATAGTTTAAAGAGCATCAGTTATGTTCCAAAAAGATATATCGACATAAAATGAATTGCATGGGTTAGTTTTTGATGTGAAACATGTATCATCATCTCAGCCCATATACGTCCCACTGTTGGACTAGGGCCTCCTCCATAATGGGAGAGAATTTGACCTACTAAACCATGCTGGTCAGACATGTTGGTATAGGGTTTCATTTCGAGTTTTCCTTCTTTTGCACAAATGTTATGTGCCTATTATATCCCATAGTCGTCTTGTACGACAGCCACGAGCAAGATAGGGAGTGGTGAATTGTATAATGATATCTGATGTTTATTTACAAGGTGAATTGTATTCTTACTCCGTCACCACACGGAAAATATCTATAGGCGAGGGTAAATCTAATTGTTGCCGTAGCATAAAACTACGCGTTCTTTGCCATTAGGCAATGATCTACTTTTTTAAATAAAACTACTTTACGGATTTTATCGCGTTTGTATTTGATTTTTGATTACCCAACGTTTCGAACACTTTGCAGCGTTCATGGTCACGGGCAGTCTAAGATGTCTCACGTCTAACAAGTCATCGTTACTGCAGAAAATTTATAATTATCTACCCAATACAGAAATTAGTTATTAAATATTGACCCACATTTTAATACAAATTTATTGCCAGTGTAAGAAGAAAATGATTCTATATGAAAAAAATATATTGTTTATGGTTAGTAATTATTTAACATTAAAATTAATAGTAACTATATTTAAAAAACCTAACAATCTAGTATACTACCACCGGATCGGAGCACGGCCACACTGAGAAAGGTCCGGCAAGAAAACTCAGGTGACATGATGCTAAATTAATATTAATTTTGAAGGCGGTTTACTTTATGTTACTAAGAGGTTTTAATTTATAAAATTATGTTCAGTTATTATTATTGTGGGTCAAATCTATACAATATGAGCTCACAGTGTCTTGCAGTCTCGTGGTGGTCTTTTTGGATTTGTTTTTAATAATGTTTATAACAGGATCCCAGCTTGATGGTAACACCCAGCCATCCTCTCTATTGAAATTTTTGTGTTTTTTAATCTCAATAGCCTCGCGTACCATTCTAGGCAGGTATCGGTACTCTTTTACGAAGATTTGTTGTTTATCAAACCTGATCATATGGCGGGCGCGGTCCGGACTATGTTCACAGACTGCAGACTTAGTGTGACGGCGGTGCTTCGGCTATGTGTTCTTTGATCCGGGTTCTTATGGATCTCTTTGTTTGCCCAATTAGGGAGTGGTGAATTGTACTCTTACTCCTTCACCACATGGAAAAGATGGTATACATTTTTTTAATACAAAGCTCCGAAATGTAAATATCGATATTTTTTCGATGTATGTATTTGAAAATATCGATATATTGAAATATAATTTTCAATATATCGATATTTTTTTGACAGTTCTAACATATAAAGACGAGAGGAAAGTACAGAGGTGAGGAGGGATGGAAAACAATTTACACCTCAAGTAATATATGGAAGTATGGAACCATAGATTAATTCTTACGGTCGAACAGAAATGTACGGTGATTCCTGGCCACACGCAAACGTGTTTGTGTGTCGTGTGTAGCGATTGCATGGTAGGGTGCGTAATTTCTTTTTTAATGAATTTAATGCATTTATAATCCATTATTATATGAAATTTCAGTTTTATGCACTTCTCCTCATTGTATACATCAACTGTGCCAAATTTCATACTTGTACATCCACGTAATTTTCGTAAAAAGGGGTACAAAGATTTTGCTTCACGTATTAATATATAGATAACCGTGTTGTTATTACGAGCTATTTTTTGGCTGAACCCTAATGACTACTACCCCTAGGTTCCGTGGAACATACTTTGGGAATCCCTGCTCTAGACTATAAAAATCGGTCTAGCTGTATAGGAGGAGCATCTCTTTTTCGTTCACGCTGTGCAAATGCATTTACGCACTATGCTCCGCCAGTGACGGACGTGGAGTATGTGGGACTCGCCGACCACATACGCGACTGGAATATACTCACTAATACCACAGCGGCCCCTGCCGCGGTTAACGGTGTGCCGGAGAGATTGTCTGTTGATATTCAATCCTCGACATCCCAACGCATGGCAGTTTTGCCATGTCCTGTCGTCTTTTAGAGCGGTGGGAATAGGTGCGCATATTGTCGGGTCTTCCTCCTTGGTCGCCGGCGAGGAAGCGAGTCAACAGAGGCAAGCTCCTTGCATTCACGCTTCGCCGCTTCCTTCCTTGATATGACGGCCTCACAAAATGAAGTCTCGGCGTTCAGCACCTGTTGTTGTCGAGCAGTGACAGGTCCGTCCTAAGTTCGGCCGACAGGCAGTGGCGCTGAGGCTCTCAGGCGACACATATCTCCAATGTGTGACGCGCACCATCAGTTGGCGCGCCAAACTCTTGGCATCCAAGGGCCTCTTGTGTTCTAATCATATGCAGATTCTTATTTAAGACTCTGTATCTGGTAAGTATCTGCACCATCCTAAAGGTTAGGTTGCCATGCTTTCTTGTAAGCCAGCGGTGGAGATAGGGTGTGACCGTCTTCACAGTCCCCCCCTGCTACAGGAACTCTAGATCTTTCCTGCACCGCCAGATAACTTCCCTCCAGACCACTTCCTGTACTCTACCCAGTGTCTTTGCGGAGACTTGCTTGCAGCTAGCCCACGTTGTGACACGAAGCCGGTAATCTTCCATCAACAGCTCCACCACAAGTGGCCTAGGCGGATCGCCTGGCAGTAGTGTCGTTGCAGTTCAAGACGTTTTACGGTAAGGAGGAGTACTCCTATACAGCTAGACCAATTTGGATTTTTTTTTGATATGTCTCATGAGGTAGATTCAATAATCATCGGCATTGTCATCACAGCTCATATACCTCCCCTTGCTGGACTCAAATCTCCTCCATAATACAAGGGAAATTGCCATACTAAACCACACTGGCCATACATATTGGTATAGATGATTATTTTTTTATTTTCATTTAGTGTATCATGTCATTTGCGCAGATGTTATATGCATATTGCTAAATGCATCAATCACTTTTTACGACACCCGCAGACGTGTTGTATGTGTATGTTGAGACAGCTAGCAACAACTCATAGTATACTGCATTTTATTCAACTTTTCTTATTTCTTTATCAATGCTTTATTACATAATTGCCGTGTCATTTCTATTTATTTTATTTTGTCATGTTGGTGTGAGAATACAATTCACCACTGTCTATCTTACCTATGACAGGAAAATCCTTTATGCGATCGACAAACTGTGGTTCTGGGTCTTGATATAATTTTTGGAGATTATATTGTGGGTCTAAAGAACTATTGTTCTGAGTCTGGGTATTATTTTTGGCGATTAAATTGGATATCTGAATAAAAATGATTAAATGATTTAAAAAGTCTTTCTAAATACAAAAAAATAGTACCTTAGACTTTTGTAGATATAACGATGGAGTAAGAATAAAATTCAAACATAATACCGCCCCCCAGCTCCACCCTCTTATCCGTGCGCATGGTAAAAGACAACTAACATGTGACATCTATGCAAGATAAGGAAAACTCAAAATAATAACCAGCCGTCTAACCAGCGCTTTAGTTTATTTTTCCTTCTATTTTAAAGAGAATGCGAGCTGATGTTTTAGCATTAATGATTAAATAGTTCTGTATCATTCTTCAATGGTTTTTATTCTAAATTTTAGTATTGTGCATAGGAAGTACCATTGTATCACTTACTCGTCGGACAAAGATCTCCGAAAGTGGAGAATAAAGCGACAATCGCCACGACTGCAAGCGATTAGACGATCGCAGTTAGTATAAGATGTTTGGCATAAGAGTGTTTCAGTACATTCTTCTAGTAATCCCTTTGCCATTTTTAAAGCTCCTAGAGACTGTGGGATGGACGCTATATTCGTAACTCATCACCACACTGGCAAGTACCTTACTATGTAAAAGAATACCATTTTTTTTAAAACATTACCCCGTTTTTTTTTTTTTTTTTGTGGGTGGGCCGCGGTCGGCGCGCCTCCGCACCACTCCGTCCGGGGCGACAGAGGGGCTTGAGCACGCAACTCCCGCGACCCACCCGAAAACCACGTCGCCTTCGTCGTTGGGCCGACCACTGGAGCAGCGTTAACTTGTCGTCAGTGGTCGGCCCGACGGAATACCCCCTATTGGGGTACCCTCCCATCGACCGACGTCCCCCGCTCGGGGAGGACGTCGGTCTTTCCTCACGCGGTCGGCCTCTCGGCGGGTGACGGACTAATCCCCGGTCACGTCACCCGCGGCTTCGGCTAGGGCGGCATGAGGCGGAGATAGTTGCGCCTGCGCCGCCCCAGTCGCCGGCGGCGGATCTCCTCATCGAGGCTGCGCTCCTCACGCAGGCGATCCGCCGCCTCCTTCCGCGAGATCACTGTCTCGCAGAAGGCTGCGACCGCGTCCCAATTCCCGACGCTGTCGACCATCGCCCTAGCGATAGCCGGCAGCGTCAGGTCCGTACCGATGATTGCGACGAGTTCACAGCGCTGCACTGCCCAAGCCCCGCAGGCCTCGAGCGTATGGCGCGCCGTGTCCTCGTCGCAATCGCAGTGGTGGCAGGACGGTGTACTCTCCCTCCTAACGACCTTGTGCAGGTATTTGGCGAAGCACCCATGCCCCGTCAAAACCTGCACCAGTCGGAAGGAGAGCACCCCGTGCCGCCTCTCCAACCACTGCATCAGCACCGGCCGGAAGGCCTCCACGGTTCGCACCCCGAACCGAGGCCTCTCCAGCCGGACTGCCCAACGGGCGATGACGTCTCGGCGGGCGTCGACGCGCCAGGCAGTGAGATCCGTTAACGAGACCACACCGCCCTCCGCTCGCACCCCCGTCACCCGCCGATATAGTCCGGCGAGCATCTCCGCCTCCAGGTCCCACGGGGGAGTCCCAGCCAACAGGCACGCTGCCTCCGTCACATTACCCCGTTGCACAATATTTCGTCAGTAGTAATGAGTCAGTTTTAGCTCCGCTATACATAATATCATAGCGAGGCAACCGATTGATATTTTTAATTCATGTTGATAGGACTCGTTAGCTCAGTGGGTAAGAGCGCCGATATATCAATTTTTTTAACCATCGGAGGGCGAAGGTTCGAATCCTTCACGAGTCATTTTATTTATTTTTACTATGTTTTTTTTTTCATTTTTTTATATATTTTAGGTATTTTTTGTGTAGCTTTTGGTGGTAAATAAAAGCCACACTTTATAGTAAGTGATACTGCTGCACTACCTACCATGAAGAAAGTAAAGGGAGTGTAAATGCGTGTAATGAGGCTCGGTGATACTGAAGGCATCTCCAAAACGCATCTTGCGCTTTCGGCTATCTCGCTCATCGAACGAAGTGCAGTAATAAATTGCTACTTTACAGACGATGATTTTCTGTGAGAGTATGGTACTACCCCGGAGGGACCGGCCAGCGGCTGTCGACAGAAGATTGTCGACAGTGTTTTCTACAGTGGTAGAAAACACTGTCGACAATCTTCTGTCGACAGCCAGACTTTATAGTGATAAAGTAAATTTTATGTATTCTTCCTTTTTATTGTTTTGATAATCAGCTATTAATGTAATTTTTGATAATCGACTATTATATAACTAATAATATACAAGTCTATTGTTGCCAATATCGAGTTACAATTTTTTTTGGAGATCGGTCTATAGCTAATAACTTTTGCGATAAGTATGCTATAAGTGGAGTACTTATTGCATTGACCCCAAGTAATCGGGATAAGAGCAAGATAATGATGATTGTAATTCACGTTTTTCACATGAACAAATACATCACGCCGGTATTTCAAACCGTTTTTTAACCTCCGACACGAAAGGAGGTTCATATAAATTTGATAAAAACGTCTTTCTGCCTGTGGTATTGTAGCTCTCAAGCGGATGGACCAATTGGTAAAAATTGATCTATTATTTTAAAGAGTATCAGTTATTTTCCAAAAAGATATATCGACATAAAATGAATTACATGGGTTAGTTTTTGATGTGAAACATCTATAGACGAGGATAAACCTGAACCTGTGGCGTGAAGCTACGCGTGGCATGAAGCTCCGCGTGGCGTGAAGCTCCGCGTGACGTGAAGCTCCGCGTGACGTGAATCTCCGTGTGGCGTGAAGCTCCGCGTGACGTGAAGCTCTGCGTGGCATGAAGCTCCGCGTGGCGTGAAGCTCCGCGTGACGTGAAGCTCCGCGTGACGTGAATCTCCGCGTGGCGTGAAGCTCTGCGTGACGTAAAGCTCCGCGTGACGTGAAGCTCTGCGTGACGTGAAGCTCCGCGTGACGTGAAGCTCCGCGTGGCGTGAAGCTACGCGTGGCTGCCACAATTTGAAATATGTATTTATTTATGTTAAATTTTTAATTCTTGTATTTAATAAATATAAATGTTTATTGAATATAAATCATCATTTTCTGGAAAGGAACCGTAATATTTTTATTAATAGATCTTGTATGCATATATACTTGTACAAAATAATTTCGGTGTTTCACATCTGCCTGGCGTACTGAGTGACGGCTCCCTTTATGTTATTAATCTTCGTAAGGGTTAAACTTTTAATTTAATAGTTATTATCTCCAGCGCAAAATACAAAAAAAAAAATACAATGATGAGACTGCATGCGTCTAAATATACACGTTAGAAGTGAAACTTTTATTATAGGGAAACCATTTAATTTCATATAAATCACCTTTGAATGTCGTAGATTGCATTTATTATGCATATCATCATTCATCATCATTATTTCATCTCAAATACGTCCCACTGTTGTGCTCAAACCTCCTCCATAACAGGAGGGAAATTGACCTCATTATACCATGCTGGTCAGACAGGTTGGCATAGGGCTTTGTTTTAAAATTTCCTTCTCTTGCAGAGATGTTATATACAAATTATATCCCTAAGTAGTCACGTTCTGTGAGGCCGTTATCTTCTGTGAGGCCGTTATTGGGACGCGGTCGCCGCCTTCTGTGAGGCCGTTATCTCACGGAAGGTGGCGGCGGATCGTGTGCGAGTAGAGCTCCTATGCGGCGACACGTTCCGCCGCCGGCGATTCGAACGGCGCAGGCGCCAGTATCTGCGCCTAATGCCGCCCTAGCCGAAGCCGCGGGTGATCGGACCGGGGAATTGTCCGTCACCCGCAGAAAAGCTGACCGCTCGATGGCGACCGACGTCCCAGTACGTCGAGAGGTGAGGTTACCCGAAAGGGTATTCCGTCGGGCCCACCACTGATGACAAGTAACATCTGCTCCGGTGGTCGGCCCAACAACGAGGTGACGTGGGTACGGGTGGGTTACGGGCTCGCGCGCCGTCCTTCCATCGCCCCGGACGGACAGGACAGCGCGTGCGCTTACCATAGCCCACCCATAAAAAAAAAAAAAGTCGTCACGTTACGACATCCACAGGCAAGATAGGGAGTGGCGATTTGAATTCTTACTCCGTCACCAAACGGAATGCATATAAATATATAGCTCTTTTATAGATTTAGGTAAATACCTAAATCTATAAAAGAGCGTTGAGTGTGTGCCTGAATCTTCTCCGATACTCGAAGGCAAGCGAGACACTACTCTTACTCTACTCGCCAGGGTGTATCTTCATCTCTATCAAAATATTGCAATTCAGAATTTGAACGTACTCCAATAAAAAAGTTATCTCTAAAATATAATGTCCTGTAAAAAACAATAAAATAAAAGCTTCCAGAAATTTGTATGATCAGCCATCGAGTACGCCTGCCTCAAATAAAAAGTTAAAAGAACAACTGACTTGTGAAGGATTTAAACCTCCGCCCTCCGATGGTCAAGAGAATTTATATATCGGCGCTCTAACCTACTGAGCTAACGAGTCTTGGACGACACAATTAAAAATATCAACTATTCGCTACAATATGATGTCAGAAACATCTATTCCAGGACTGTGATTCATACTATTTGTGAGGTTGAAAAACGTTGCATGTTACAAAGCATGTAATCTGTAATCCGACTGCACAGATGGCGTAGTGATTAAGATGTCGATTTCAATGCCAAGTGTCGCGGTTTCGATTTCCACACAGAAAAATCCTTTCTACGATCCACAGACTATTGTTTGAGTCTGGGTATAATTTTTAGCCATTGTATGTCTGAAAAAAAAAGCTTTCGTAATACAAGTATTACTTCCTTAGTACAGGCTGTTCTAGATATGGCGACGGAGTTAGAATACAATTCGCCACTTCCTCTCTTGTTCGTGCATGTCATAAAAGACTGCTAAAGTATATAATGTAATCTGCAGATATGCAGATAACATCTATGCAAAAGAAGGAAAACTTGACAAAACTCTATGCAAACACCTCTGACCAACGAGGAAAAAAAATTAACCTACTATAGGTTATTTTTTTTTATTGTACTGATTTATGTAGGCGAGATACAGTTTTAAAAAAATGCTCTACCATTTTCAAAGTTAAGGTTCTCTTTCATATAAGAAGATACTTGCCAGTGTTGTATTGAGTTAAGAATACCTTGTCCATTCCATAATTTCCCTTAGCAACTATAAAACTGGCTGAGGGTTTACTAAAATATTTATTCTTTTCAAGAATTTTAATACCAACTGTGAACGTCTACTCGCTTGCAGTCATATCATCATCATCATCATCTCAGCCCACATACGTCCCACTGTTGGGCTCGGGCCTCCTCCATAATGGAAGGGTAATTGACCTATTATACCACGCTGGTCAGACGTGTTGGTAAAGGGTTTTATTTCGAGTTTTCCTTCTCTCGCATAGATGTTATATGCGTTTTATATCCCTTAGTCGTCTCGTACGATCACCCACGGGTAAGATAGGGGGTGGCGAATTGTATTCTTACTCCGTCACCACACGGAAGGTGCAGGTTGCAGTCATATAGATAAGGCAAAAAAACGTCTCTCTGCCTGTGGCGTTCTAGCTCTCGAACGGATGGACCAATTGGTACAAATCGATGCAGTAGTTGAAAGATTATCAGTTATTTTGCAAAAAGATATATCGACATAAAATGAATTGCATTGGTTAGTTTTTTGTTAATCTTCTTAAGGGTTCTTTTAAATTTTTAATTTAGTAGTTATTATCTTCAACGCAAATTACAAAAAAATAAAGCCAAAGATGAGAGCGTGCGTCTAAATATACACCTTAGAAGTGAAACTTTTATTATAGAGAAACCTCTTAATTTCATATAAACCTTTGAATGTCATACATTATGTTTATTATGCATATCTTTTCCTAAAATTATAAAATTGCGTAGAGCGTGTGCCTGAATCTTTTCCGATACCCGAAGGCAAGCGAAACACCACTCTCACTCTACTCGCCAAAAGTTGTTTAACTTCACCTCTATCAAAAGTTTGCTATTCAGAATTTGTACGTACTCCAGTAAAAATATTGTCTCTAAAATCTAATGTCCTGTAAAAAAAAACAATAAAGTAAAAGCTTTCAGAAATTTGTATAATCACCTATCAATTACGCCTTCCTTTAATAAAAATTTAAAAGAACATCTGACTCGTGAAGGATTTGAACCTCCGCCCTCCGATGGTCAAGAGAGTTTATATATCGGCGCTCTAACCTACTGAGCTAACGAGTCTTGTGCAATGCAATTGAAAATATCAACTATTCGCTACAGTATGATGTCAGGAACATTTATACCGAGACTGTGATTCATATTATTTGTAAGACCGAAAAATGTTGCATATAATCGTCTTTTTTAAGCACGTAATCTATAATGCGATAGCACAGATGGCGTAGTGGTTAAGATATCGACTTCAATACCAAGTGCTGCGACTTCCATACAGAAAAATTCTTTCTGCGATCCACAGACTGTTGTATGAGTCAAAAAATCTTTCGTTATACAAGTATTAGTTCCTTATTACAGGTTGTACTAGGTACGGCGACGGAGTTAGAATACAATTCGCCACTTCCTCTCTTGCAGAAAAAAATAAAATGTTTTTGACAAAAGATAGTTCTTATCTTTCAAAATTTTACAAAAAACTGATAGCTGATTCGCTATCTTATTATTTATTTACATCAGCCAAGAACTTGGCTACCAAAATTGCTTTTATTGATTTTTTTTTTTTTTTTTTATTGCCAACGGTGGCAAACGAGCAAGCAGCACACCTGATGGTAAGTGAAACTGCTGCACATGGACCATTGCAATACCAGGGGCACAGCCAGGCCGCTGCCTACCGTGAAGGAAATACTCTTCTTAAACCTCGTTTAAAGAAGGACATGTCATAGCGCTCGGGAAACACAGCAGCAGGTAGTTCATTCCAGAGCTTGCACGTACGTGGGAGAAATGATCGCTGAAAACGTACAGTTGAAGACCATAACGTTTCCAGGTGAAATGGATGAACCCTGCTGCGATGTCGAGTGGTACGTTGGTAGAATGGTGACGGTGGTACCAAGTCAAACAGTTCCTCCGAGCACTCCCCGTGAAAGAGTCGGTAGAGTACACAGAGTGACCCAAAGTCTCTCCGCTGCTCCAGCGACTCCAATCTGTCCGTAAGATTGGGATCCCCGACGATTCGAACAGCCCGTCTTTGCAGGGAGTCAAGTGGGTCTAGCTGATATTTGGGCGCACCTGCCCAGAGATGTGAGCAGTACTCCACATGAGGACGAACTTGTGCTTTGTATAGCACAAGACGCTGTCTCGGTGTGAAGTACCGCCTGGCTCTGTTCAGGACGCCCAACTTTTTGCTTGCCAATTTGGCTTTGTCCTCCAAATGACTCCCAAACTGGACTTTGCTCGATATTTTGACGCCGAGAATCCCAATACTCTCAGAAATTGGAAGAGTTACTCCTTGGAACTGAGGCGCCATGACAAATGGGTCCTTCTTTGCAGTGAACGCGCAAACTTGTGTCTTTGTGGGGTTGAACTGGACTAGGTTCCGTTCACCCCATTCCGAGGCCCGCCCCAGAGAGCGCTCGACTTCAGACACAAGTTGAACCCTTCTTTCCTGAATACTCCGAGGGATATTCCGTTGCTCAGTGTACCGCTCATCACCCGTACTGTCATCCGCATAGCAACGCATACTCTCGATAGAGAGCATGTCATTGATATGCAGGATAAACAACGTCGGGGAGAGCACCGAGCCTTGTGGTACACCAGCATTAATGGTCATGGTATCGGAGCAGGAGCCATCTACGACGACTTTTATACTCCGACCATCCAAAAAGCTGGCAATCCAATTACAGAGTCCCTCGGGGATTCCGTATGATGGTAGCTTCGATAGAAGTGCCCTGTGCCAGACCCTATCGAACGCCTTTGCGATATCTAGGCTGAACGCCAGCGCCTCACCCTTGCCCTCCAAGGCCTCTGCCCAACGGTGTGTGAGGTACACAAGAAGATCACCAGCCGACCGACCATGACGAAAACCGTATTGGCGATCACTGATAAGCTGGCGATCCTCAAGGTACTGCAGAAGCTGGCGGTTTATAACCTTCTCCATTATCTTGGAGAGCAAGGATGTTATCGCAATTGGCCTGTAATTCGATGGGTCAGACCGGTCTCCCTTTTTAGGGATCGGGTGGACATGGGCTACCTTCCACGAAGACGGAACCCTATTAGTAGCGTAGGAAAGTCGGTATAGGCGCGTGAGGATGGGAGTCAATTCAGGGGCGCACGTCTTTAGTACCACTGCAGGGATGCCATCCGGTCCACTCGACTTATGGACGTCTAAAAGCCGCAGCTCCCGCCTAACCGCTCGCTGCGTGATGCAATGTAATAACATATCCACTATTGTAAATAGTGATATTAATTCAAAAACTAATTTAAATTAGCTATTAAGACAATAGAGAACCCCTCTTGCCTTATTATTTTAAGCACTAAGAATAATAATAAATCAATCACCCTGGTACATCAAAATATTCAGGGTATGTTAGGTAAAGATTTGGAAATTGAATTATTTTTGAATGATTATCAAATAGACATTTTATGTATTACTGAACACTGGCTCAAAGTTAATCAACTAATGTTGATGTTTAATATGAGTCAATAGGATACGAGGCGGCTCATTGATAATTTTAAATAAGATGGTTAAATTTAAAGAAGGAAATGATATTGTGAGACTCTCTATTGAACGTGTTATAGAAATTGCTTGTATTGAGTCGGAGCAGTTCATAATTGTATGCGTATACAGACCTCCATGTTCATCATATGATAATTTTGAAAGATATATGGAGGATATATTGTTCAAAATCTCTACCTCTAATAAAACAGTTATTATCTGTGGCGATTTTAATATTAATTTATTAGACCACAACAACATCACACAAAATTTATAACTCTTATGAAATCATATGATTTATATAATGTCTTTTTGGAGCCTACTAGGATAACGTCTGAGAGTGCAACTTGTATTGATAATGTATTTACAACTGTTAAACCCATTGTTCACTCTATTCTGAGTGCTCTAGAATCGGATCATTGTGGTCAATTTGTTGTATTTCCTAGAACTAGTAGGGTTCAACGAGAAAGTATTAGCTTTGTTCCCATGACTGCTAGCCGCTTAGAGCAGTTTAAAGATGAACTGAGTATGAAGGTACCGCTGTTGCCTATTCATTACAGTCCTAATGAGCTATATACATCTTTATTTCACACAATCAATACCGAATTTAGTAAAATTTTTAAACCAAAAACATTAACATTTGGAGTGCCTGCTGGTTTTAGTGAGTGGGCTACTTGTGGTATCTACAAGAGTAGAAGAAGGTTATATGATCTTTACAGTGAAAAATCTTATAACCATAACCCAGTATTTTTAGAGTATGTTAAAAATTATTCAAAAATTTTCAAACGTGCCTGTTCTAGTGCTAAATCCATTTATTTAAGGAGGAAAATTAAAGGATCTAGTGATATAATTAAAATGACTTGGACAGTGATTAATAGTGAAACCGGTAGGAACACTGTGCGGAAGAAGGACTTTAATTTAAAGATTGGTGATAAAAATGTGACAGTAAATAAAGAAGTGGCACATGAATTTGAAAACTATTTTACAAATGTGCCTGTATTAACAACAAAATCCTTAGCGTCGTGCCCTATTTTGGTTGAATCGCTCCTTAAATAAAGCATTGTAAAATGTGACACTTCCTTTGAATTTTCAGATGTAGGTGTGGATGATATTTTAAAGTCTTTTAAAAATCTTAATATTAAGAAAACAGCAGATTTATGGGGTTTATCAGTAAAGACCATTGATTTTATAATACCTGTTATTGCTCCCCACCTGGCATTTGTATTTAATGGTTGTGTTGCTCAGGGTGTGTTTCCTGATTTCATGAAAATTAGTAGAGTAATTCCTTTATTTAAATCTGGTAGTATGTCAGATATTAATAATTTTCGTCCTATTTCCATACTACCAACACTCAGTAAAGTATTCGAAAAAATTATGCTTAATCAGATGTTGATTTATTTTAAGAGACATGGTATTTTTCACAAAATCAATTTGGCTTTACTAAGAATTGCTCAACTACTGATGCGGGCGTAGAGTTATGGAAAAATATTTTTGCAGCCTGGGAGGAATCACATGAGGCCTTAAGTGTTTTCTGTGATTTATCCAAGGCATTTGATTGTGTACAACATGAAACACTCATCAAAAAACTATACCACTATGGGATCAGGAATAACGCTCTTGAACTTGTAACCTCTTATTTAAGCAACAGAATCCAGAGGGTTGATGTTAATGGTGCACGATCATCTGGTTCTATTATAAAAATGGGCGTTCCACAAGGGTCCATTCTGGGGCCATTTCTGTTTCTTGTATATATTAATGACCTACCCTACCATATAGGGGACAATCTGGACATTGTGTTGTTCGCAGATGACACTTCTTTGTTATTTAAAATTAAAAGACAAATGTTTAATTATGACGATGTGAACAATGCACTGTCTAACGTTGTTCATTGGTTTAACACTAATAATTTGGTTCTCAATGAGAAAAAAACTAAATGTATCAAATTTACTACTCCTAATGTGAGGCAAGTGGAAACCAATGTCCAAATGAATGGTGTGGCTCTAGACCTTGTGGAGTCAACAGTTTTTTTAGGTATCACCATAGATGCTAAACTTCAGTGGGGACCTCATATTGAAAAGTTGTCCAGTAGGCTTAGCTCAGCGGCTTATGCAGTAAAAAAAATAAGAATGTTAACAGATACTGAAACAGCTAGAATGGTTTATTTCGCTTATTTCCATAGTCTTATGTCTTACGGTATATTACTGTGTGGATGCTCCGCGGACTTTAATAGAATTTTTGTTCTCCAAAAAAGGGCTGTCCGTGCAATTTATAATCTAGGCCCAAGAATTTCACTTCGGGAGAAATTCAAAGAAATAAATATTCTAACTGCTGTATCACAATATATATATACGAAAATATATTATATGTCAAAAAAAATATCGCTAACTTTAAGAGATATTGTGACATTCATGAAATGAATACTCGTAATAAGGACAGATTAGTTGCACACACTACTCGTCTCCAAAAAGTTAACAAATCATTCATGGGGCAATGTATACGCTTTTACAATAGATTACCTAAAGATATCCAAGACCTGCCTATGAAAAAGTTTAAAAAAGCCATCAAGAATAGACTTTGTAAAAAAGCTTATTATAAAATCTCGGATTATGTAGATGATAATACAGATTGGTTGTGAGCAGCTCCTCATTCAGCAATTTCCTTGTTATTTTAAATATACTGTTTGTAAATGTACTTTTAACTTTTATTGTAAAGTGTATCGTGTTTTGCCTAACGAATTTTTGTATTTTCAGCGTTTGTAACATATTGTGGTGTTGGTCATGCTCACATAAGGATCTACTTGCGGTAGCTGCGTGGAGTCTCTCCCTTCCCTCCATAGTGGTTGAGGGGAGTGATGGCTGCTCTAGTAGTTAACTCGTGATCGGGTGCCGCTTGTGGGATCTGGTCCAGTCATAATCGTTTAAATTATATTAAGTGTCTTGCGGTTCGAAGGGCATCACACCGGAGCTTGTTCTTACAAAACATGTACACAATTGTATAACTAGTAAGAAGAAAAAAAAAAAAATTAAAAATAATGACAAGCCCGCTGAGTTTCTTGCCGGATCTTCTCAGTAGCGGTCGCGTTCCGATCCGGTGGTAGTATATTTTTTTTGGAAATTGTAAACCTGACAATATGTAAGTGCCCTCTCAGGGTTTATGCATAATAAAATAATTTGAATTTGAATTTGCCCGTGGGTGTCGTAAAAGACTACTAAAATATATAATGTAGACTGCAGATATGCAGTTAACGTCTATGCAAAAGAAGGAAAACTTGACAAAATTCTCTGTCATCACCTCTGACCAATGAGATTAAGTGGGTCAATTTTTTATTGTACTGATTTATGTAGGCGGGATATTGTTTTAAAAAAATGCTTTTCCATTTTCAAAGTTAAGGTTTTTTTTCATATAATAAGGTACTTGCCAGTTAAGAATACCATATCCATTTCATAGTCGTATATAGGAGGCATAAAACTGGCTGAGGGTTTACTAAAATAATATACTGTAAAATTCTCTCGGAAAACTTTTAATACCAACTGCGTACGTTAACTCGCTTGCAGTTATATAGATAAGGAAATCTTCGGACGGTTCAGCTTCAAATGCGTAAATAATCGTTATGTTGCGGGGTATTGTGAAACATATAAGTAACAGACACAAACTACATCCAGACTCGAAACAAAAATTTTTGGATAGCACAGTGTTGTCATGCGTGGGATTCGAACCCACGACACTGGCACGATAGGTATCTTACCACTACGCTATCTGTGCAGTCATATTTATGTCACTGAATGTAATATTATTATTACTCAACAAAAATTAAAAATGAAAATCTGACTAGTGAAGGATTTGAACCTCCGCCCTCCGATGGTCAAGCATTTGTGTATATCGGTACTCTAACCTACTGAGCTAACGAGTCTTGTTTAGTACAACGGAAAATATAAACTATTTTCTTCGACATGACGTCAGAAGAATTTATATAATACAATTTAAATAATACATTGAGATACATCTATATAACCATCACAATATTGTTTATATATATGCTATTGTTTATATAAAGAAGAACCTGACTGATTGACTGACTGACATATCAACGTACAGCCTAAACTATAAGGGCTATGACCATAAAAGTTAGAACGCTGGTTCCTTTTATATTCTAGAAGCATTGAGAACGAATTTTTAAAAATTCAACCTCTAAATAGGTAATGAAAAGAGATGCGAAATTTTGTATGAATGTCATTCTTGAGTCTAGAGTTAAGAAAATCGGTATATTGTCGCTCAGTTAAAAATTATAATCGGCCAAGTGCGAGTCGGACTTTTTTTTTTGTTCACGCTGTGAAAATGCATTTACGCACAGTCCCCCGCCAGTGGACGGGGGTTGTGTGGGACTCACCAGCCACGTCCGCAGCCGGAATACCCACTAAAACCACAGCGGCCCCTTCCGCGCTTTTACGGGGTGCCAGAGAGATCGTCTGATGACATTCAATACCCGGCACCCCAACGCATGGCCGTCTGGTCACGTCCTGTCGTCATTATTCAGGGCGGTGGGAGTAGGTGCGCATATTGTGGCCTCCTCCTCCCGGGTCGCCGGCGACGGAGCGAGTCAGCAGAGGCGCTTGCTTCGCATTCCCGCTCCGCTGCTTCCTTCCTGGATATGACGGCCTCGCAAAATGAGGCCATCGACGACCAGCACCTGTCGCTGCCGAGCATCTTTGTGATAACGGTCGGCAGCGACAGGTCCGCTCCGAGAACCGCCGACAGGTCGTGGCGCTGAGGCCCCCAGGTGGGCATACTTCCAATATGTGACGCGCATCATCAGTTGGCGAAGTGCGAGTCGGACTCGCACACGTAGGGTTTCGTACCATTGACTAGGTAAACAAAAGTAGGTACATTAATTTCACATTGTAACCTTCTACTGTTACCATTTACTGATATCGAGCAAAAATAGGCAAATAAAACCAGCTAAGTATGAGTTGGCGTCGCGCACGGAGGATTCCGTACCATTATCTGTAAAAATCGCCTTTGTTTTATAGGAGCCCCCTTAAATATTTATTTTATTTTGTTTTTAGTATTTGTTGTTATAGCGGCAACAGAAATACATAATTTGTAAAAATTTCAACTGGCTAGCTATCGCGGCTCTTGAGATACAGCCTGGTGACAGATAGACGGACAGACAGCAAAGTCTTAGTAATAGGGTACCATTTTTACCCTTTGAGTACGGAACCCTAAAAAGTACCAGTTTCATAGTTTTTACAAATTCAACACCTGATTTTGACAAATTCAAGTTTGTAAAACATGGGGTGAAAGTAGTTATAAAAACTTGATAAAAGCAAGTAATGATATCTGTTTGCCACAGGTAAGACTATCGACGTAACTGTAATATCTATTAACGTATTACTTAAAAAAAGAAATAAAATAATACGAGCAGGCCACACTTTAGGACCTTAAAATATAACAATACTCAACTGTAACATTTTATGAACAAAAAGAAAATCTGAGTAACTGACTGCCTTATAAGCACATACCATAATAACATATACCTTGAGTAATAAACGTAAAATTATATCATAATTAATTTTATCGATATCTGTATATCTATTATCAATATTATCTATTATATTATACAACTAGCAATCCGCCCTCGCTTCGCTTCGGTTATAGGTTATAGGTTATAGTCGTTTTACCCGCGTAGTTCCCGTTCCCGTGGGAATACCGGGATAAAATATAGCCTAGTTTACGCCCTGATATTATAGCTTTCCATTGGTGAAAGAATTTTTGAAATCGGTCCAGCCGTTTTGAAGATTACCCGGAACAAACAGACAGACAGACAGACAGACAGACAAAAATTTTTTAATTGCTATTTTAGGCATAGGTGTCGTGCAAATAACCGTGTGAGCATGAGAAAAGCCTATTATTTTGACATTACAAACAGACACTCCAATTTTATTTATTGGTATAGACAAACGTAATTTTTATAGATAGTGGTACGGAACCATTCGTGCGCGACTCCGATTCGCACTTAGCTGGATTTATTACAAGTGGTTGTAAAGTAAGGGGTGGCGACAATTTCATTCTAATACCATCACCACGTAGGCAATTATCTCAGGTGCTACATAAAATGCAGATGTCGTTCGTCAAAACGGACATTAGGTCATCACTAAATGAACGAAAAGTCTAAATTTAATTCTTAAAAAATAATACTTGAATAGCTTAAAAAAAATATGAATTTTTCTGGAAGCGTGCAACAAAAGATGCATTTCAAATAAGTATCCACGCCTGTATTATATAAGTTCTTCTAACGTCATGTGGAAGAAAATAGTTTATATTTTCCCTTGTACTAAACAAGACTCGTTAGCTCAGTAGGTTAGAGCACCGATATACACAAATGCTTGACCATCGGAGGGCGGAGGTTCAAATCCTTCACGAGTCAGATATTCACTTTTAATTTTTGTTGATTAGTAATAATATTGTATTCAGTGACATAGTTTGACTGCACAGATGGCGCAGTGGTTAAAATACTGGTTTCCCAAGCCAGTGTCGAGAATTCGAATCCCACGTAGGACAAGACTTTGTGCGATCCACAAATTGTTGTTTCAAGTCTGGATGTAGTTTGTGTCTGTTAGTCTGGGACCACACGGCAGTGCCCTCGCCAAGTCGAGCAAAAAAATGTCGGGCAAAACGCAACACTGTTGTAACATACTTTTCTCGAAGCAATTCAGGCCATTTTCGACTCCCTATAACTTCGTTGTGAATAAAACTAGAACACTGAATTTTTAGTAACCCAGCAGGCATTGTATTCACATTACGTATTTCAAATTTCAATCAATTTGAATCAATAGTTTAATAATTATAACTAGTCAAAATTTCGTAATTTTGTCACTCACTGATTGACTGACCGATCATCAATATTAAAGAGGCATTTCTAGCAGATATAGAAGCTTCAAATTTAGAATACAATTAGTGTTTTGTGTATAAGTGAAGGAAAAATTATGAAACATGGTAATTTTGGTCGTTGCCGAGATACACTAACTGCATAAATAATTTTGCAAATCTATATAAATATATAGGATTACAAAGTTATATTTGCAGTTATTGAAATGTAACTTTGTTAAAAATAAGAACACTTTTGTCGCCATCATTGCTACCCTATTGGAATCGTAAAAACAAGCTAAAGACTGCGCAGATGGGGTAGTGGTTAAGATACCAACGTACCGTGCCAATGTCACGGTTTCGAATCCCATGCAAGACAACACCTTGTACGATCCATAAATTGTTGTTCTGAGTCTGAATGTAATTTGTGTCGGTTAATTATATGTTCTTTCTGTGTGGTGACGAAATAAGAATACAATTCACCACTCTCTATGTTGCCCGTGGATGTCGTGTAAGACGACTATGGGATATTTCCTTTATGCTTAAATTTTTTTTTGTCTTGCATTAAATCTTGAAAATTTATACATAATATTTAATTTCGAAGGGCATCACACTGGAGCTAATACCATATATGTTGTACGAAGCATAATATTATGTATATTTAAAAGATTAAGAAAAAAAATGACTGCCCGCTGAGTTTCTTGCCGGATCTTCTCAGTTTGTGGCCGCGTTCCGATCCGGTGGTAGATTATTGTATTGTATTCAAACGTGTAATTTGACAATATGTAAGTGCCCTTAAGGGGCCTATGCAGAATAAATGATTTGATTTGATATAATATACACATACCATCTGAGCAAGAGAAAGAAAACTCGAAATGTATAATACAATAGTATAATATCAACATGTGTGACCAGCAGTCATTCTGTTTATTTAAAACATAAAAGATCTTTAATATTGATATAGTCACTATAAGAAGTTGTTAGGTCAAATTCAAATTCAAATCATTTATTATGTATAAACCCCGCGGGGCCACTTACATATTGTCATTTTTTTTTACATTTTTCTTAAAGTTATAATTACCGCCGGATCGGAACGCGACCGCATTGAGAAGATCCGGCAAGAAACTCAGCGGGATTGTCTATTTTTTATTTATTTTTCTAATTTCTTTTAAATAAAATTACATCTTACAACATGCTTATTAATAGTTCCAGTGTAATGCCATTCGAAATATTATATAATATTATATAGTTCACAAATATAATAATAATCACAAATGTAATGAGAAAATTATGGTTGGACCAGATCCCGCAAGCGGCACCCGATCACGAGCTAACTACTAGAGTAGCCATCACTCCCCTCAACCATAATGGAGGGAAGGGAGTGACACGCTCCTCATAGCTACCGCTAGCAGACCCTTCAGTGAGCATGACCAATAAATACCATTTGCCATAAGCATAAAACACAGATCCAATAAAAAAAATCGTTTGGCAAAACACGCTACACTTTATAATTATAGTAGCAACAATAAAAAAAAATAATAATAAACATGTGCGTAATTTCTATCATTGTAATAATGATGAAATTCCTGTATAAGGAGCTGCTCATTGCCAGTTCGAGTTATCATCAAGATAATCTGAGATTTTATAATAACCTTTTAAATAAAATCTACTCTTGATTGCTTTTTTGAATTTATTCACTGGCATATCTCGGATATTATCCGGTAATTTGTTGTAAAAGCGTATACTTTGCCCCATGAAAGACCTGTTAACTCGCTGAAGACGAGTACTATGTACAACTAATTTGTGCTTATTCCTGGTATTTACATGATGTCACTATATTTTTCAAATTTACCTATATTTTTTTTTACATATAAAACATTTTCGTAGGTTAGGTTATAAAACATTTTCGTCGTTAGGTTAGCTATTTACGTAATAACTTAAGAAGAAAGGTCCCTTAAGCAGGGACTGAATGAGTTAACCGACTTGGTATAACATGGATCTCAGAACTTTTTATGATAGAAGAACTCAGTTTCGAGGCTTGGCTTTTTTACAAGTTTTGTTTTTGATGGAATTGTATATTTCACAATCCCCCGTAATATAAGGATTATTTACGCATTTGAAACTGAACCGTCCGAAGATTTCCTTATCTATATGACTCCAAACGAATAGACGTACACAGTTGGTATTGAAAGTTTTCCAAGATAATTTTGCAGTATAATATTTTAGTAAACCCTCAGCCGATTTTATGGTTGCTATGGCAGACTATGAGATGGACATTGTATTCTTAACCCACTTCTTCTTCTTCTTCGCAGCCCACATACGTCCCACTGTTGGGCTCGGGCCTCCTCAACAATGGGAGGGAATTTAACCTACTATACTGTGCTGGTCAAACATGTTGGTAATAGGGTATCATTTCGAGTTTTCCTTCTCTTGCATAGATCTTATGTGCATATTATATCCCTTAGTCGTCTTTTCCGATATCCACGGACAAGTTGGGAGTGGTGAATTGTATTCTTAATCCGTCACCACATGGAAGCTATCAAGCCTCAACCCATCACTGGAAAAGAAAAAAATGGAAAGCCATTTTTTTAAATCAATACACCGCCCACACAAATCAGCCCAATAAAAAAAAATTGCCTACTACACCGCGCTGGTCAAACATGTTGGCATGAAGTTTCATGTTGAGTTTTCCTTCTTTTGCTTAGATGTTATCTGCATATCAGATATCCTCCAGAGATCCTTTAGTACTTTACCCCTTTTCCCTATCTTGCCCGTGGATGTCGTAAAAGACGGCTGAGGGATATATAATACGCATATAATATCTATGCAAGAGAAGGAAAACTCGAAACAAAATCTATATCAACCTATCAGACCATCATGGTATAGTAATGTTAATTGCCTTCCTATTACGGAGGAGGTTTGAACCCAACAGTGGGACGTATATGAGCTGAAATGATGAATGATGACTCTTTTACGATACCTACGGGCAAGAGAAGAAGTGATGAATTGTATTCTTACTTCGTCGCCATACCCACAGCAACTTGTACTAAGGGACTACTTAGCACTTGGATTACAAAAGATTTTTTTCTCAGACATACAATGACCAAAACTTTTTACCCAGACTAAACAATCTATGGATCGCATGAAGGATTTTTCTGCGTGGTAATTCTTCTGCAACACTTGGTATTGAAGTCGGTATCTTAACCATTGCGCCATCTGTGCTGTCGCATTACAGATTACGTTATTAAAAAAAAATAATAATAAAGATGCAACGTTTTTCGGCCTCACAAATAGTACGAATCATAGTCTCGATATAGATGTTTCTGACATCATATTGTAGCGAATAATTGATATTTTCAATTGCGTTGTATAAGACTCGTTAGCTCAGTAGGTTAGAGCGCCGATATATTAATTCTCTTGACCATCGGAGGGCGGAGGTTCAAATCCTTCACGAGTCAGATGTTCTTTTAACTTTTTATTAAAGACAGGCGTAACCGCTGGGTGATAATACAAATTTTTGGAAGTTTTTATTTTATTGTTTTTTACAGAACATTAGATTTTAGAGACAATTTTTTACTGGAGTACGTTCAAATTCTGAACTGCAATCTTTGTTAGAGGAGTTGATAAACACCGACGAGTAGAGTGAGAGTAGTGTCTTGCTTGACTTTGGGTATCGGAGAAGATGCAGGCACACCCTCAACGCACTTTTAAAATTTTAAGAAAATATATGCATAATAAACACAACCTTTATATGAAATTAAAAGGTTTCCCTATAATAAAAGTTTCACTTCTAACGTACATATTTATTTAGACGCACTCAGTCTCACCTATGTTTTTTTTGTATTTTGCTTTGAAGATAAAAACTATTAAATTAAAAATTTAAAAGAATCCTTATGAAGATTAATAACAAAAAACTAATCCATGCTATTCATTTTGTATAGTTATATGTTTTTGTAAAATAACTGATGCTCTTTAAAATACTGGATCCATTTTTACCAATTGCTCCATCCGTTCAATGTCACAGGCAGACAGCTATTTTTGTCAAACTTATATGACCTCTCTTTCGTGTCGGGGGTTAAAAAGGGTTTGAAATACAGACATGATGTATTTGTTCACGTTAAAAACGACCATCATCATCCCGTTCTTATGCCAATTACTTGGGGTCGTCGAAATAAGTACTCTTCTTGCATCATATTTATTGCAAAAGTTATTGGTTATAGACCGACCGCCTGCTCGATATCAACCCTCTTTGTGAATGCAATTATTGACCAGGAGGCATAAATAGAGTTCGCCTAGATCAATGCAATTTTTGGTCGTCTTATGCAGCGTCTATAGCCCTTAGTCGTATTTTACGACACCTAAGATCAATGTAAGGGTTGGAAGTATTTGTAGGCGTCACCACACAGCACCAAAATACATAAAATTTTACTGAAATGTTTTTTAAAAGAATAATAACAATAGTTTACAGAATTCAATGTACTTAATGTGACATCAATTTACTCTAAGATTAAACCATCGCTGAGATAAAAGAGAAACAGATATATCATTTACGGTGAATTAACTTGATTCTCCAAATGGTTCTAAAAGAAATTCTAATGGCAAGTCTCGGAAGTAGCTTGATATATTAGCTAAAGGCCAAATAAGACTCCGAAAAAAGTTGCATGTCCAATAAAAGTAAGTAATTTAGAATGATTTTATTTTATTATTACGATTTCAGATTATCTTCTGATGATCTAGTGCCTGTTTTACCTACGTACTTTTTAAGTATACGTAATCCCTAAGGCAATAATAAAACATAGATGATGTTAAATCCTTAAGGGTTATATAAAACTTTATTTTATTTAACATCGATTTACTTCAAAAAGTGTGGTTACGATCTAAGAATACAATTCAGCACTCCCTATCTTGCCCGTGGATGTCGTAAAAGACGACTAAGGGATATAATATTCACATAAGACCTGTGCAAGAGAAGGAAAACTCGAAATGAAACCCTATACCAACATGTCTGACCAGCATGGTATAGTATGTCAAACTTCCTCCCAACGATTACCGACGTTACGTGTGTCTCGTTAAAATACAAAATCTTAATCTCGTTATATTTAAATACAAAATCTATTACTCTATGTGTTTTTCGGTATCACACAAAAAGTGCATATATTTAATTTAATTTGGTATCGAAAATGCTTCTGACGCGATATCGGAGCAAATGAACAGGGAAAATGAAAAACATTTTAAGATTAGACATGCAAGACTCTTTAGCTCAGTAGGTTAGAACGCCGATATATAAATTCACTTGACCATCGGAGGGCGATGGTTCAAATCCTTCACGAGTCAAAATTACTTACAGTATTTTTATTTTAGTTATAATATTAAAAAAGAATACTTTCAGTGATAGAATACTTATCCTTACTTATATTATAAATGCAAAAGTAAGTTTGTTTGTTTGTTTGTTACACTTTCACACTTAAACCACCAAACCGATTTCAAAAATTCTGTCACCAATGGAAAGCTATAATATAAGGTACTCCTTATATTATAGCTTCTTATATTATAGTCTATGTTACTAACATAGGCTATATTTAATCCCGGTATTCCCACGGGAGCGGACATTACGCGCGTAAAGCGACTGAAACAAAACGAAGCGAAAGCGGGTTGCTAGTAAGAATATAATTCACCACCCTCTTGCTTACTTGTAGATGTTGTAAAAGACGACTAAGGAATAAAGATATACAGATACCTGACATTTATGCAATGGCAAGAAAACTCAAAATTATATCTTCCATTCTATCCAACGCATTTGTCCAGCGTGATATAGCAAGTCAATTTATCTCCTATTGTAGATAAGACTCAAGCCCTGCAATGGGAAGTATTTGAACTGTGATGAAAATGATGATAAGAAAAGATTTATTTTTTTCGCCTTGTTTATATTTAACTGCACCACCACAATCCTGGTCCACGACTCTAAAACGTCGCCTTAAGCACAACGGAATTAAATAGTTTTTGAAGAGCTTCTGAAGGCAGACGGAAAGCTCCTAAGGCAGGCACTTTCTGCCTGCCTCAGAAGCTCCGCGTTAATTCCGTAATCACCCGATGCATTACCATTTCTTAGTCGTTTGAGAATTATTATAATCTCTTACAAGCTGATGTCCGGTGTGCCGTGTAGTGCCGAGTGTAGTCGCGATAAAATCTGTAAAAATAGTATTATTTTAAATTTACTACTCAAAATTATTTTTGGCATAGCACAAAAATGCATGCAGTAGTTTTGGCATCAGAAATGCTTCTGACGTCATATTGAGGCAAACGTTTGATTTTTTCAATTAGATGGAACAAGACTCGTTAGCTCAGTAGGTTAGAGCGCCGATATATAAATTCACTTGACCATCGGAGGGCGGAGGTTCAAATCCTTCACGAGTCAAAAGTTCTTTTATCATTTATTAGTTATAATTATTATGTAGAGAATACTCTGTGTGATGGAATAAGAATACAATTCACCACCCTTTCCTTAGTCGTAGATGTCGTAACAGGGAATATGGGACTGTGATATGTACTCGTAGATAATATCTATGCAAAAGAAGGAATGCTCGGAATTAAACCCCATGCTATGGCGACTGCCCAGTATGATATAGTAACTTAATTTACCTGCTATTGTAGAGAAGGCTCGAGCCTAGCAATGGGAAATTTATTATTTTTTTGGAGAATTTTAAATGCGATGATAATGGTGATTAATTTTCAGTGTGGTGACGGAGTAAGAATATAAATCACCACTTCCTATCCTCCCCGTGGATGTTAGACTCGTTAGCTCAGTAGGTTAGAGCGCCGATATATAAATTCATTTGACGATTGGAGGGCGAAGGTTCAAATCCTTCACGAGTCAGAAATTCTTTTAAATTTTTTATACGTAAGTAATATTATATTCTCTTATAGTGGAAAGAGAATACAATTCATCATCCCCATTCTTACCCATAGATGTCGTAAAAGACTACTGATATACAGATAACATCTATGCAAGAGAAGGAAGAGTCGAAATTAAACCCTGTATCAACGCGTCCGACCAGCGTAATACTGTAAATCAATTTGCCTCTTATCGGAGAGAAGACTCGAACCCAGTATTTGAACTGAAACGAAAATAATGATAAGATATGTAAAACTTAAAATAAAATTCTATGCCAACATATCTAACTAGCGTAGTATAGTAGGTCAAACGAGCAAACAACATTCCTGATAATCAATGATTTTGGCGTTCATGGATTTTTGTTAGGTTGGTTGGTGTTGGTATAGGATTTTATATCCGATTTTCCTTTTCTTATCATGATTTTTATCTCAATTCAAATACGTCCCATTGCTGGACTCGAGCCTTACATACTATATCACACTGGACAGACTCTTTAGCATAAAGTTTAACTTCGAGTTTTCCTTCTCTTGAATAGATGTTCTGTATATCATATCTTTTAGTCATCTTTTACGACATCGACGGATAAGAAAAGACGTTGTGAATTGTATTCTTATTCCATCACATAGAGAGATATAATATTATAACTAAAATAAAAAAGTTAAAAAGAACTATGACTCGTGAAGGATTTGAACCTCCGCCCTCCGATGGTCAAGAGAATTTATATATCGGCGCTCTAACCTACTGAGCTAACGAGTCTTGTACGTCGCGATTGAAAATATCAACAATTTGCCTCGATATGACGTTAGAAGCATTTACCGTGCCAAAAATGTAATTTATATGCATTTTTTATGCTATTCTGGAAAATATTGCGAGTCTCTAGAAGTATGTCTTGGCTAACAGCCACACTGTCTCCGTCGCCACCATGCGGTACCCCTGGCCGCCATGATCCTTGCCATAGCCATGACCGGAGGTATGTACTCTTAATGTCGAGGTGCCACGCATAAATCACTGAGCCGATTCCATAAATTCTTTTAACAGTGTAAAGCTACATTAACATCGAGCAATATAGATTATATTGTATCCCAGTATTTGTTCAGGAACGGGTACTAGGCCGGTAACATTACGGGAAATTGACGGCTTTTAAATCTTCTTCAGCAATGGAAAGCTACATTATTAGCGACTAACATACATATTTTCTTTACGTATTCTCACAGAATCGGGAACTATGCGGGTAAATTAGCGGTGATTTGCTATTATATTAATCTACTAGCAATCCGTCCTCGCTACGCTTCGGTTTCAGTCGTCTTCCCTGCGTAGTTCCCGTTCCCGTGGGAATACCGGGATAAAATAAAGCCTAGTTTACGCCCTGATATTATAGCTTTCCATTGGTGAAAGAATTTTTGAAATCGGTCCAGCCGTTTTGAAGATTACCCGGAACAAACAGACAGACAGAAAGAAATTTTAATTTGTATTTTAGGCATAGGTGTCGTGAAAATAACCGTGTGAGCATGAAAAAAGCCTATTATTTTGACATTACAAACATACACTTTAAATTTTATTTATTGGTATAGACCATATTACGCTGGTCAGTCCGGTTGATATAGGCTTCCATTTTGAGTTTTCCTTCTCTTCCAGAGACGTTATAATTATGCATATTATGTCTATCGGTAGTGTTTTATTATCGATTGGCAAGATAGAGAGGGGCATTGTATTCTTAAACGGTCATCACGCAGATTTGCTAATAATACAATATTATTAATTAAATTAAAAAGTTAAAAGAATTGACTCGTGAAGGATTTGAACCTCCGCCCTCCGATGGTCAAGTGAATTTATATATCGGCGCTCTAACCTACTGAGCTAACGAGTCTTGTACGTTATAACCGAAAATATCAACTCTTTGTCTCGATGTTATGTCAGAATAAATATAGGCACGATGCCAAAACTGTGATTTATATCCTAGCTTATTACGATAGACCGTAACTTGGCTGTCCTGAAGCATTCCATAAGCGGAAGTTATCAAATAACCTTCTGTTGCTTGCTCAATGCCAAAAAAAAATATCAAAATCATCATCATTATTTAGCCTATCACCGTCCATCGCTGGGCGTAGGCTTCTCTCATATTTCGCCACAGAGTGCATTTTTGTGCCGTCTGTATTCAACGACGTGCAGCAATTTTTACCAGGTCGTTGATCCACCTAGTTATTTTGGGTCCTACAATTCGCCGTCCAATACGTGGTTGCCACTCGAGAACACTTCTTCCTCAGCGTTTGTCGGTTCGTCAAGCAGTGTGTCCTGCTCATTGCTACTTAACCTTGTTAATTATTCGTGCTACGGCGGGTTCGCCCGTTTTTCTACGGATTCTATCTTGCAGCGAAATTCCGAGCATAACCCGCTCCATAGCACACTGAGAGACTTTGAGCTTGGTTATTAGACCTACATTTAAGGACCATGTTTCGGCGCCGTGAGTCATCACAGGTTACAAATACTGGTCCTAAACCTGTGCTTACAGACACCGAGGTATTTTAGATGAGAAGATCCTCCTAAATTTGACGAAAGCTGTCCAACCTATTTGGATTCTCCGTCTGACTTATTTCTAGATATTGGAGATCTCTCCAATATCTCAAAGTTGTAACTACTTTGAGAATTGTGTACCTGGGTATCTACCCAGTAGATTCTCAAAGTCCCAATTCTCAAAGTAGTTACAACTTTGAGAATCGCATTCCCTACTAGGACCGGTACAGGAGTGAAATAGACTTTTAGCATGACATTCGTCTTGTTCATGTTCATTGGTAAAGTCGCTAGTTGGGATACCTTGTTGTGATCATTGAACATGGTGTCAAGGTTCTCCATGGATTCTGTTTTTTTTTTTTTAAGTTTACACAAAACAGCGTCTGTAGGATTATCTAGTAATAAAATAAATAACAACAGGGTATCCCAACTAGTGGGTTTACGAATGAACATGGACAAGACGAAAGTCATGTCAAATGCCCATGTCATTCCTGTACCGGTCCTAGTTGGCAATGCGATTCTTGAAGTTGTCGATCACTATGTTTACCTAGGACAAACAGTCCAGTTAGGTAGATCCAATTTCGAGAAAGAGATCAGCCGACGAATCCAACTCGGTTGGCCAGCGTTCGGGAAACTTAAGAGGATCTTCTCGTCCAACATACCTCAGTGTCTGAAAACACAGGCTTACACACTTACGGCACGGAAACGTGGTCCCTAAATGTAGGCCTCATATCAAGGCTCAAAGTCACTCAGCGTGCTATGGAGCGGGCTATGCTCGGGATTTCTCTGCGAGATAGAATCCGGAATACGGAAATCCGCAGAAGAACGGGTGTAACTGACATAGCGCGAAGAATTAGCACGCTGAAGTGGCAATGGGCAGGCCACATCGCTCGACGAACCGACAACCGCTGGGGAAGAAAAGTTCTCGAGTGGCGACCACGTATCGGACGACGCAGTGTAGGACGCCCCCCCACTAGGTGGACCGATGACCTAGTGAAAGTAGCTGGGCGTCGTTGGATGCAGGCGGCACAGGACCGCTCATTGTGGCGCAACATGAGGGAGGCCTACGTCCAGCAGTGGACGGCGATAGGCTGAAATGATGATGATGATGATGAAAATAAATACCAGCATTATAGACAGGTAAATAAAACCAATTCGGAGGTTATTCATTAAAATTACAGATGCCAAAACAACATTATTTGATTTTGCTGCATCATGGAGTAATTTTTGTTTGTGGTGTGTGTATATACTTAGCATATAAATATATTATTACTAAAATAAAAATGTTAAAAGAAATTTTGACTCGTGAAGGCTTTGAACCTCCGCCCTCCGATGGTCAAGTAAATTTATATATCGGTGCTCTAACCTACTGAGCTAACGAGTCTTGTACATTGCAATTGAAAATATCAACCATTTGTCTCGATATTATATCAGAATGCCAAAACTGATTTATATGCAATTTAGGCCCTATTCCAAAATGCAACAGATTATTTCTCTCAAAAATCCATGAACGCCAAAATCATTGATTATCAGGAATGTTGTTTGCTCGTTTGACCTACTATACTACGCTGGTTAGATATGTTGGCATAGGATTTTATTTTAAGTTTTACATATCTTATCATTATTATCGTTTCAGTTCAAATACTGGGTTCGAGTCCTCTCTACAATAAGAGGCAAATTGATTTAATGTATTACGCTGGACAGACGCGTTGATACAGGGTTTAATTTCGACTTTTCCTTCCCTTGCATAGATGTTATCTATCATATCTTTGAGTAGTATTTTACGACATCTATGGGTAAGAACAGGGATGGTGAATTGTATTCTTATTCCATCATAAGAGATTATAATATTACTTACATAAAAAAAATTTGAAAGAATTTCTGACTCGTGAAGGATTTGAACCTTCGCCCTCCGATGGTCAAGTGAATTTATATATCGGCGCTCTAACCTACTGAGCTAACGAGTCTTGGACGTCGCAATTGAAAATATCAGCTATTTGCCTCGATATTGCGTCAGAAGCATTTTCAGTGCCAAAACTGTAATTTATATGCACTTTTTGTGTAATTCCGAAATGTAAGAGATAATTTTTACATGTAATTTATAATGATTCTTTCATTTTAAGAATGCCATGTCACACAATTTCGCACTTGCCTGTATAAGACTTAAAAGCTGGTTGAGGGTTTATCATCATGGATGGGTGTATCCAGTTTCTTTGCAAGAAGACTTAGAAGATCTAGAAGATAAGACTCTTTGTACAATGTTGGTATTCGACATTGCTATAAATTCAAATTTTAAATAGGAAAAAGCCGAAGTACTAAAGATAATCGCAGAAAATCGCGTACGGAACATTACAACAAAAACGCCGACACTATTTTAACACATTTTAAGTGGGATTTAAAACCCAGATGCAAAAAAGGGATATTTTAAGATTGACGCCAGTGTCTGTATATCTATGGAATTGTAACTGTCGAACGGATGGCCCGAATTCGATGTAGTTCTAATTCTGAAATCGACAGTTTAAACCCAGTTTGAGCCAAACGCTATTATTATTGTATATCCTATTATTATTTAATTCCTTGCAATCCTGCATCTCTTAACGGTTGTGACAACTACACAGTATTCAAATATTATCATCCTCATTATCTCAGCTCATATAATTCCCACTATTGGGCTCAAGCCCCCTCCTCAATAGGAAAGAAATTGACTTATAATAACACACTGTTCAAATGAATAGGTATAGAGTAATATTTAGAGTTTACTTTTGTTATGTAAACATTATATGGATTATATCTCCTTTACGATATCTACGGATAAGATAGACGGTGGTGTATCGTACTATTCCGTCACCACACGAAAAAATTGATATTATAATTACATAATTACTATAACTTAACTAAAAAGCTAAAAGAAACCCCGACTCGTGAAGGATTTGAACCTCCGCCCTCCGATGGTCAAGTGAATTTATATATCGGCGCTCTAACCTACTGAGCTAACGAGTCTTGTACGCAAGAATTGAAAACGTCAACGATTTGCTTCGAAATGACGTCAGAAGACGGTGACGGACGGACGGAAGATTGACGGTGCCAAAAATGGGATTTATATGCACTTTATGTGATGCCAAAAAAAATTCGAGTAAATAGATTTCAAATAAAATTTTTGATTTCCTAACCTTTTGTACACTTTGCAGCGTTCATGGTGCTCCTATGCCGTGCGGTGTCACCTGTGTTGCACAGGGATCGGTCCTCAGTTTCTGTATTGGGTAGATAATTATAAATGTCTGTAATAACGATGACCATGAATGCTGCAAAGTGTTCGAAACGTCGGGCAATCATAAATCATATAAACACGATATAATCCGTAAAAGTAGTTTTATTTACAATGTGTAGTGCTCGCGTAAACATCAGATATCATTAAAGTAAAAAATATTGATTAATTAGTGTTTTATTTCTCTGATATTGTCCCGAAGGACCTGCTTAAGGTCTCCTATAAAAGGGAAATAAAAAGCAGGTTCGAGCACAACTAATTTTTTATAATTAAAATTAAATATTATTTTAGCCCAACGGCCAACTAATGGGTAGGCAAGGTTGGTCAGTAGATTTATGAGCACACCAATTCTACCGATCCTTTCGATCCTGTACTCCCCTTGACTGTCCACCGCAGTAGTCGCCGCGATGCCGAAGCGGCGAATTGAAATCTGCTGCTGGCACGTCGTCCGGTGACAGTTCCGCTACAGCAAGGTGAGTACGCGTAGCGTAGTCCTAGGACCCTGGAACTTCCATGAAGTTGATGTTAAGGGCAGATCCAGTACCGTGAACGACCCACGGCAACAGTGCGAGGGAAAGCATAGTTATGCTGTCATGGTTGTTCACAATCAGAGAGGAGATGACAATGAAAAAGCGATGAAATTATATGTCTAGCTACTTAACAATACTAACAATAGTTCATAATAATGTTATGTGTAGGTAAACTACGAAATAATTTAATAGAGAAATAGCGAAGGTGAAATTATTATAAAATATGACAGTTTACATAAAATTATAAGCCACTTAGCCCAGCTCAGGCGGCGGTGAGGTGGATGCGCGGGCGCGTCAACGCGAACAATAGGAGCGATAAGAGTGGTACTAAAATGACGCTTGTTTATTGCGCTTGCGTGTTGATAATTTATACTAATTAAAATTAAAGATAATAATTATTTTATTAGGTATATTTCATTCCTTTAAAGTCATGTAACGCATAACGTTACAATATATCCAATAGGTCTTTTAGGTTACGCGCGACCGTTACAATTTCATTTCATTTCATTTTTCATTTTCATAATAAGATACCTTTGTGGAAGATAACAATAAATTATTATTATTATTATTATTATATTGTGTCTCCCAGTTTCACGGCTATCTTCCATATTGTTTAAAATATTTAAAAAGGGAAGATTCCCGGTCCTTTGAAAGGCTTACATGGGGATATGGATCCAACACGCAGAGGCCTTTGGAGAAATTTAATGTTAAAATGGGATGGGACGTCTACCGATGACACTCCACGTTTGCACACAACACTCGTGGACTGCCAACGGTAGGTGTAAAACTATTGTGCAATTATGATATCTAAAACCAGATTATGGGGTTGTAAGGTTTGATGGATTGGATTAAATGAAACTATTGATTGAATAACTGTCGTCTGCCTTCAATACCTTTATCGTCTTGAACTTTGGCAGACGGTGACTCGCCAACTCACTGAATGGGCCCCTCCAAACGGTCGCCACAGGCACACAGGCCATACGGGCAACAGGAGGGCAACATTGGTGCAAGTGGCTTGGGGTGTCGAGCGGTGCGGCGCCGGTTTCACCATCGCAGTGGTTTCCCCGTAGTTATGCCCTTGAAAATGACACTTCCACCCCCGAGCATATAGCTCTGGCGACCCCTCTCTGACCAGCCGTTTAAGGCAAACCAGAGTTGAGAATCCTGCGGGCACTCTTCGGTTACCACTCCAGCCAGCCAATAAAGGCCAGCTGGATACGAGGCCCTGGCCGACTCTCTGGGGCACTCAGGACCGCAGTGTCGCCACTCACATTCAGCACGCCACAAGCTGCCCTGCGGTTTATTGGCTTTCCTATAAATCTTGTGATACATTTTTTTTTTATATCAAAAGAATTTAGAGAGCCATATAATGTTCCTCCGAGTTTTGCGTTAGTCTCATGGTGAGATAACGACTGGCCCAGAGGGTGGTGAGATAACGACTGGCCCAGATTATTATTATTATTATTATAAAAATATTAAAAACAATTGACTCGTGAAGGATTTGAACCTCCGCCCTCCGATGGTCAAGTGAATTTATATATCGGCGCTCTAACCTACTGAGCTAACGAGTCTTGTACACTAGAATTGAAAATATCAACTATTTGCCTCGATATTACGTCAGAATGCCAAAACTGATTTATATGCAATTTTGGCGCGATTCCAGAATGCAAAAAATGTTTCTGCATGTAACCCATAATGATTCTTTTATTTTAAGAATGATATGTCTCACAAACCCGCACTTATATGTAGGAGACTTGAAAGCTGGCTGAGAGCTCATCATCAGGTGTCGGCTTTTTTGACTCTTTACCCTTAGAAGATCTAAAAGTTAGGACTCCTTGTAGTGATAGTATTGGACCTTGATTAAATTAAAACTTTTAACCGGAATAAGTATAATTGAACATTTTGAATAACCTCCGACACAAACTAAAATAATAAATAAAAGTATTACGGGTTCTTCTACAGATTATTAAAATTAATTATCAATTAATTTTAAATAAAATTACTTTACGGATTTTATCGCGTTTGTATTTGATTTATGATTGCCCGACGTTTCAAACACTTTGTAGCGTTCATGGGCACGGGCGGACTAAGATGTCTCACGTCCAACAAGTTATCGATATTTCAGAATTTTTTTATAATTATCTACCCGATATAGAAAATTAGTTATTAAATATTGACCCACATTTAGATTCAAATTTATTGCTAGTGTAAGAAGAAAATGATTCTTAATGAAATAAATTTATATTGTATATGGTTAGTAATTATTTAACATTAAAATTAATGGTAATTCTATTTAAAATCTAACAATCTAGTATACTACCACCGGATCGGAACACGGCCACACTGAGAAAGATTCGTCAAGAAAACTCAGGGGACATGATGCTAAATTAATATTAATTTTTAAGGCGGCTTACTTTATGTTACTGTTTTTGATTTATAAAATTATCTTTAACTATTATTGTTGTGGGTCAAATCTATACAAGTGCTCACAGTGTATGCAGTCTTGTGGTGGTTTTTTTGGATTTATTTTAAATAATGTTAATAACAGGATCCCAGCTTGATGGTAACACCCAGCCATCCTGTCTCCAAATTTTTGTGTTTTTTGATCTCAATAGCCTCGCGTACAATTCTAGTCAGGTAACGGTGTTCTTTTGCGAGGATTTGTAGTTTATGGCGGGCGCGGTCCTATGTTCACAGACTGCAGACTTAGTGTGACGGCGGTGCTTCACATCAGCTATGTGTTCTTTAAGCCGAGTTCTTATGGGTCTCTTTTTTTTTGCCAATATAAGAGAGACCACGGCCAATATTAATTACATAATGACAATAACTTAAATAAAAAACTAAATGAAACTGACTCGTGAAGGATTTGAACCTCCGCCCTCCGATGGTCAAGATAATTTATATATCGGCGCTCTAACCTACTGTGCTAACGAGTTTTATACACCAGAATTGAAAATGTCAACGATTTGCTTTGAAATGACGTCAGAGGTATTGACGGTGCCAAAAATGTGATTTATATGCACTTCTTGAGATGACGAAAAAAATTCGAGTAATAGATTATAAATAACATTTTTGATTTCCTAATGTTATCGTGAATCAGAAGGTGGCAACACAAAGTATGCATCAACAATATTTTTAGCTACGTTTCGTCATGCTCGAGTGGTTTAATAGCGAAAGACTAAAGAGGGTATAAATAGAAGGTCTCGAATAAGTGGAACCCCTATCTTTCCCGTGGATGTCGTAAAAGACGATTAAGGGATATAATATGTATCTATATAACATTTGTGCAAGAGAAGGAAAACTCGTAACAGAACCCTATTCCAACATGTCTGACCAGCGTGGAATAGTAGATCAATTCCCCTCCCATTATGGAGGAGGCCTGTGCCCAAAAATGGGACATATGTGATAATGATGATGAATAAGTGGACGACATTTGGTGGTCACACATAGCTCAGAGTCAACAGAAACATGGAAGAAGTATAATATTTGGATTTTACAAGTGCATATTAAGGTTATATTACTGTGTATTTTTGAAGACTAGTGGTTGCCGAATGGTCGAAATTCGGCCATAATTCATTTACTTTTTTTTTGATACACTATTTTCTTTTAATTTTTTTTATGTATAATTGTATATTGAGCAAGCTGTATTTCTATAATAACTAATATATAAGTACAAATTTCTATTAGACATTGTCATGATAATTATGATTGTTTGACATTCAGTTCGACCAGAGATTTTAACCGTAAACAAAAGTGTATAAGCGTTGATGTATGTATGTGTGTGTATGTGTGTAGCGATTGCATTGTAGTATGCGTAATGCCTTTTTTAATGAATTTTATGTATTTCTATTCCATTATTATATAAAATTTCAGTTTTATGCACTTCCCCTTATTATATACTTCAACTGTGCCAAATTTCATACCTGTCCATCCACGTAATTTTCGTAAAAAGGGGTACAAAGATTTTGCTTCACGTATTAATATATAGATGTAATTGTGGAGACATACGTATAACGGATTGTATTCCATACACGAGATTCACGTATTGCTTATACTAACGTTTCGAACACTTTTCAGCGTTCATGGTCTCGAGAGGACTTAGATATCTCACATCCATCAAGTCATCATTGTCACAAAAATTATGTTAATTTTTTTGCTTGTTTGTCTAAACCTTTTTTGCAGACAGCATGACAAATCTGTGACAAAGAATACCTGGCTGGGGAGATGCAGTACGTCAAACAGGTTCTATGAGCAAATAAAGTGTAAGTTCCTCGCCCCCATCGTAGAGACTGTCAGAAACCACCCACAGTTGAACGCCGTCCTGCAGCCCTATTTGAAATGAGTCTAAGGATTAACAATAATGTCTAAATCTTGAAGCTTACTTTTATAAAAACTTATTTTAAGCTACTAAGGATGGTTAGTCAGTTTTTACCGCTTGTCACCTAGATGGCTCTACAGGTTATGGGCGTTTATAAGCTTGACAGTTACCTATATAAGCCAAACAAAGAGATCAATAAGGATCAAAAAACACATAGCCGATGTGAAGCACCGCCATCACACTACTGCGAACACGGTCAGGACTACGCCCGCCATAACATCAGGCTTGATAAACCACAAATCCTCGCAAGAGAACACCGATACATGCCTGGCTGTTGCAGTTAAAAAACATAAAAATTCCAAAACAGAAGAGAGCTGGGATTTGCTATCAAGCTGAAATCTTGTTATAAACATACTTTAAATTAAAAACAGCACCACAGGACTGCAAAATACTGTAACCACTTATTGCATAGATTTGACCCACAATAATAGTTAAAGATTATTTCATAATGAAAATATTTTCAGTTAAATAAAGTAAGACACCTCTTAAAAATCAAAACTAATTTACCCTCTGAGTTTTCTTGTTGTACCTTTCTCAGTATAACCACGTTCCGATCCGTTGTTATTGTATAAGATTTGTTATGTTTAAGTTAATAAATTGTCATAATATAATAATTACCGTGAAATTAATTTTTAATAATTAGGTATTGACTACAATATATAGAATCATTTTTTTTTGGACTGATAATAAATTTCTATGAAACTCGTGGGTAAAATTTAATAACTAATTCTGAAGCGGTTTATAAATCACTGTAATAACAAGAACTTGTTGGACATGAGACACCTTAATACACCGTGACCACAATCGATGAAGTGTTCGATACGTCGGCAAATCAAAAATGAAATCATCATCATCATCGCAACCCACATACGTCCCACTGTTGGGCTTGAGCGTCCTCCATAACAGAAGGGATATTGACCTACTATACAACTTTTGCCAGACGGATTGGTATAGGCTTTTTATTTTGAGTTTTCATTTCCTTACATAGACGTTTTATGCATATTATATCTCTCGGACATTTTTTACGATAAGATAGATGTAGTGAATTGTATTCTTACTCCGTCACCACGCAGATTTGTTAATGTTAATATTATTAATTAAATCAAAATGTTAAAAGAATTGGACTCGTGAAGGATTTGAACCTCCGCCCTCCGATGGTCAAGTAAATTTATATATCGGCGCTCTAACCTACTGAGCTAACGAGTCTTGTACGTCGCCTTTGAAAATAACAACCATTTGTCTCGATATTACGTCAGAAGTATGCCAAAACTGATTTATATGCAATTTTGGCCCCATTCCAAAATGCAATAAATTGTTGCTGCATATAATCCATGATGATTTTTTATTTTAGGAATGTTATATCTCATAACCCTACAAAAAAAAACAAACTTACCTGTATGAGACTTAAAAGTTGGTTGAGGGTTTACTATCAAGTGTCGGCGTGTCTAGTTTTTTGGCACAAAAACGTAAAAGATTTCGAAGTTAAGACTCCTTATACAAAAACAATATTCAACGTTGATATAAATTCTAATTTTAATTTGGAAAAAGACGAAGACCTTAAGACAATCGCAGAAAATCGCGTACGGAACATAACAGTGGAAACGCCGATATTATTTTTATAGCATTTTAAGTAGATTTTCAACCCCAAACGCAAAAAGGGGTACCATAACTTTAACGCCAATGTGCATGTATCTACATTTGTCATCGTAACTCTCGGACGGATTTTGATGCAGTTCAAATTCTAAAATCAACTTTTGAACCCTGATTGAGCCAAACTCTGGTGTCCCTTTCTAATATTATTTAATTCCTTGCAATCCTGCGCCTTTTAGAGTAGGCCTTTGTCACTACACAGCATATGGATATTATCATCATCATCTCAGCTCATATATTTCCTACTATTAGGCCTCAAGCCCCCTCCACAATAGAAAAGAAATTGACTTATTATATATACCACGCTGGTTAAACGGGTTGATTATAGGGTTTTACTTAGAACTAGCTGACCCGACTAACTTCGTACCGCCATATTTTTTTACCGTAAATATATTTAACCTTTTATTCGCAATGTTTCGTATCCTTCTTACGTTACGGAACGAACGTTACGTACTTTGTAGAGGAAGATTCGATCGTCTTAGTCGCTGCATTGTTAACGATGATTCAAAGAAAATACAAATTACTGATTATTGATTTCTGACAAAATTATAAAATTAATTTTTCAACCCTATTTAACCATAGACAAAATAAGGTTTAGCTGTTATTTGTGTTTTGTTATTACATATCAGATACGTTTTTGTTATACCACGGTTTATAGTGACTTCTATTCTCTTCTATGACGTTTTATGTATGTCAAGTCACACGGGAACGCGGTCGAACTGGATCAAAAGTATCCTATGTCCAGATGGACATAGGATACTTTTTATCCAGTTCGGACACTTAGACCCAGGAGATCCTGGTTCTAAGTGCCCTCACCACCAATTTTCATGGCCGCGGATGACGTGACCGGGGATTAGTCCGTCACTCGCCGAGAGGTCGACCGCGTGAGGAAAGACCGACGTCCTCCCCGAGGGGGGGGACGTCGGTCGATGGGAGGTTACCCCAAGTAGGGGGTATTCCGTCGGGCCGACCACTGATGACAAGTTAACCCTGTTCCGGTGGTCGGCCCAACGACGAAGGCGACGTGGTTTTCGGGTGTGTTGCGGGAGTTGCGTGCTTAAGCCCCTCTGTCGCCCCGGACGGAGTGGTGCGGAGGCGCGCCGACCGCAGCCCACCCACAAAAAAAAAAAACCACCAATTTTCATATAGTATAGCCGTTCTTGAGTTATAAATAGTGTAACTAACACGACTTTCTTTTATATATATAGATTTTACTTTTTTGTATAAATTGTATACGGATATTATTTCCCTTTGGCGTCTTTTATGACCACCACAGGTGAGATAGAGGGTAGTGAATCGTATTCTTACTTCCGTCAGCGCAAGAAAAATAGATTTTATTATTACATATTAACTATAACTTAAATAAAAAGTTAAAAGAAACTTTGACTCGTGAAGGATTTGAACCTCCGCCCTCCGATGGTCAAGATAATTTATATATCGGCGCTCTAACCTACTGAGCTAACGAGTCTTGTACGTCGCTATTGAAAATATCAACCATTTGCCTCGATATTACGTCAGAAAAAATATAGGCACGATGCCAAAACTGTGATTTATATCCTGCCTTGTTACGATAGACTGTAAATTGGTTATCCTAGCTTTGAAGCAATCAATGAATGACAATTATCAAATTACCTACCTACTACTACCTTCCTTGCCTACTACCTTCAGCTGCTTACTCATTGCAACTAAAAATTAATAGAATGTATGACATGATTTTACATATATCTTACGCCATATAGTACAACGTATTCGCACCACATAAATTCCCCGCTTCCAATTTCAGTCTCGTACGAGTTGAACGTATTTCAAACACGCTATCAGCTACCATTCATTATCCGACGGACTGGATGTATGCAATTAGGGATGCCTCGCGTATTTCATAGTTCATTGACAGATAGTGGGAGCTATATAATATGGTTGGACAACGGCGCTGCGATCTATATGAAATAAATTATTTGTGAAAATAAAGGCACTAGTTAAATATTGTATATAATAATTATTTTTAACCTTATATAATTGAGTTCATATTATCAAGTCGACTTTTACGACATCCACGAACAAGATAGGAAGTGGTGAATTGTATTCTTGCTCCGTCACCACACGGAAAGAAGTACGTATATAACATCTATTCAAGAAAGGGAAAACTTGAAATAAAATCCTATACCAACCTATCTCCCATGACGTGAGGTGTCGGACAGGGGTCGGTTCTGGGTCCGACCCTGTGGAACATCGGCTACGACTGGGCGTTGAGAGGAAGTCTCCCACCCGGGCTGGGCGTAATTTGCTACGCCGACGATACACTCGTCACAGCCCGGGGTGGGACGCTAGAAGAGGCGGCACGCCTGGCAACTCTCGGCACCGAGGAGATTGTCAGGCGGATCGAAGCGCTGGGGTTGAGGGTAGCCCTGGAAAAGACGGAGGCCCTTTTGTTCCATGGCCTCCGTACCGCCGGGCCTCCCGCCGGCGCTTCGATTACCGTGAAGTCGGTCACCATCAGCATCCAGGCCCACATGAAGTACTTGGGCCTGGTGCTCGACGGGCATTTTTGATTCCGGGAGCATCTCCATCGACTTGTTCCCCGGCTTGTCGGCGCGGCGTCCGCCCTTTCGCGGCTGATGCCAAATGTGGGTGGACCCAGTGCTACGTGCCGACAGCTGTACACGGGGGTGATCCGGTCGATGGCCCTGTATGGCGCACCGGTGTGGGCGGGGTCCCTGACCGTCCGTCTTAGGGCCCTCCTGTGGCGACCACAGAGGGTCATGGCGATCAGGGCCATACGGGGTTACCGTATGGTGGCGACGGAGGCAGCGTGCCTCCTGGCCGGAACTCCCCCGTAGGACCTGGAGGCGGCGATGCTCGCCGACATTTATCGGCGGGTGTCGGAGACGCGCGCCCGCGGCGGTATGGTCTCCTTGCAGGAGATAACCGCCTGGCGGGTCGACGCCCGCCGAGGAGTCATTGCCCGTTGGGCAGTCCGGCTGGAGAGTCCTCGGTACGGTGTCAGGACCGTCGAGGCCTTCCGGCCGGTGCTGATGGAGTGGTTGGAGCGGACGCACGGGGTGCTTTCTTTCCGACTGGTGCAGGTGCTGACGGGGCACGGGTGTTTTGGGAAGTACCTGCACAAGATTGTCAGGAGGGAGAGCACACCGTCCTGCCACCACTGCAGTTGCGATGAGGACACGGCGCAGCACTTGCTCGAGGAGTGTGCTGCGTGGGAGGGGGAGCGCCGTGAACTCGTCGCGATTATCGGTGCCGACCTGGCGCTGCCGACCATCGCCAGGGAGATGCTCGACAGCGTTAGGAACTGGGACGCGGTCGCCGCCTTTTGTGAGGCCATAATCTCACGGAAGGAGGCGGCGGATCGTGTGCGAGTAGAGCTCCTATTCGGCGACACGTTCCGCCGCCGGCGACTGGGGTGGCGCGGGCGCGAGTATCTGCGCCTAATGCCGCCCTAGCCGAGGCCGCGGGTGATCAGACCGGGGAATTGTCCGTCACCCGCAGAGAGGCTGATCGCGCGATGGCGACCGACGTGCCAGTACGTCGAAACGTGAGGTTACCCGAAAGGGTATTCCGTTGGGCCGACCACTGATGACAAGTCACATCTGCTCCGGTGGTCGGCCCAACAAACAACGAGGTGACGGTGGGTACGGGTGGGTTATGGGCCCGCGCGCCGTCATTTCAGCGCCCCGGACGGACAGGACCGCGCGTGCGCTTACCATAGCCCACCCAAAAAAAAAAAAAAAAAAAAACAAACAAAAATACCAACCTGTCTGATCAGCATAGTATGCTCGATTTCCCTCCTATTGTGGAGGAGGCTCGAGCCCAACAGTGGGACGTATATGAGCTGAAATGATGATGATAATAATAGAATTCATTACCCTCTCTTGCCCATGGGTGTCATAAAAGACAACTAATGTTATGCAAATATGAGTAACATCTATGCAAGAGAAGGAAAATTCGACTTGAAATCTTATACCAGGCCGTCTCACCAGCACGGTATAGTTGATCAATTTGCCTCCCATTGTAAAGGCGGATCGAGCCATGGGCTTTATGCCGGTTGAGAGAGTTAAATCCCTACTAATATTATAAATGCGAAAGTAAGTTTGTTTGTTTATTTGTTTGTTACGCTTTCACGCTTAAACCACCAAACCGATTTCAAAAATTCTTTCACCAATAGAAAGCTATAATATCAGACAGTAACATAGGCTATATTTTATCCCGGTATTCCCACAGGAACGGCAACTATGCGGGTAAGGCGACTGAAACCAAAGCGAAGCGAGGACGGGTTGCTAGTATTTATATAAATTAGATTGCCGTTGGACGATTACACTGTCCCGCGATATTACTTATTAATGAGATAATTATATCATTTACGTCTTCATAGTCTTTTTCTCCAGTGCCTGGAAGAGTGCAAATTCTCGAACGATATAAGCAGCAGGTTCGTGGAAATAGTTCACGCGTTTGTGTCGAAATTCTTTAAGGCCCTTCACCCAAATAGACTTAAAAATATTTCAGACTAGACTTGCAAGCACATGGAGTGAGAAATGAAATGACGGTGTAGTCTTCAGTTGATTGATCCAAATATAGGCCGCTAAATAGATAATTCTTCAAGTCTGCGCGACATTCTTCGATTCAATTGTTAATTCAATAAACTGTATTGAAGAGGCTATAGAGCGAAAACGTGGCTCTAAATTATTCGCATGAGATTTGTCTAGAGGGCGGAGCTAAATGACCAGTCATCTGCATACTGGCGAAGTAAGAATTCAACTCACTAGCCCCGTTTTGCCCGTGGACAAAAAGGAAATGTTATGCCTAAAATATCTGTGGAAGATTTATATATTATTTTTAGATTTAAATTGACCTGCTATACCACGCTGGTGAGACGGATTGATACAGGATTTTCTTTCGAGTTTTTCTTCTCTTACATAAATATATGTACATTCGAATTGTATTCTTATTCCGTCACGTCAATAATAACAACTTTTATCTGCAAATAAACATTCATGTGAGAAACAAAAATATATAAAAGTACCAGGAGAGTATAACTAAGTAGAGTAAAAGCCTTTCTTAGTCATAATAATGCACTGAAATGGGTCAATTTAAACCGCGCTATGTGTAATAAAACCTTAACAACTTTACTCTATAAACACCCCATTCTCTAACCCTTTCCTAGTTGAGGTTGGAACGAAGCAAATGACTTTATAATTACTTCAGCGATCTATTTAACGCACACAATGAAATACCAGGATAGCATAACATAAACGTAATATATATTAAAACTAAATATATGGTCATGTGCTATTGAGATGAGGTTTTTATAATTTACAATTCTCTTAAATATACATATATTATTTAGCAGTCTCCGTGTGGTGACTGATTAGGAATACCATTCACGAGAGGGGGTGCCTCTCGAGGTATCGTGAAAGATGACATCTATGCATGAAAAGGAAAACTCAAAATAAAATACTGTTTTTGGGGTGGGCTATTGTCAGCGGACCCGCCGCCCGGGCGAGAGAGGGGCGGCGTGGCCCCATAACCCACCCGCAGCCACGTCGCCTTCGTCGTTGAGCCGATCACCGGTGCCGAATTCCTTGTCTTCAATGGTCGGCCCGACGGAATACCCGGAGGGGATACCTTCTCCTATTAATAAAACCCTTTTTTTTTGGAGCTGGCTTGGAGTAGTGCGACAGAGGGGCGTAAGCACGCACACCCATGCGTGACACGTCGCCTTCGTCAGTGGGCCGACCACCGGAGCAGGGTGACTTGACGTCAGTGGTCGGCCCGACGGAATACCCCCTATTTGGGGTACCCTCCCATCGACTGACGTCCCCCCCCCACGGAGAGAACTTTGGTCTTTCCTCACGCGGTTGGCCTCTCAGCGGATCACGGACTAATTCCCCGGTCACGTCACCCGCGGGATAAATAAAACCCTATAGGTACCAACATGCCAGCGTGGTGCGTGTGGTGGTTATAGTAGGTTAATTTCACTCCTATTGTGATGGAGGCCCAAGCCCAACTGTGGGACTTATGCGGGCTGAGATAATAATGATGAAAAATCTATCTCAATCTCTTTTATTTATATCTCAAAATGTATCGTAAGGGTTAAAATTTTAACATACCATAAACATTTTACTACCGTTTACTGAATACTACAAATGTCATAAAAATACTTCCTACATATAAAATTATATGAATTATTGTGTGAATTTGTATATAAATCACTGTTTGCCGCAATGAATGGTAAATTTTGGCCGTAGATGGGAATTACCATAAAATACCACTTAAGCCCGTTATGTAGATTTATGTTTGAACAGACAAACGTTGTTTTGTTAGTAGATATTTCTTCAAGCAGTTAAGTAATAATTCATTGATATTTTCTTGTAAAAATATTATTATAAGTCAAATATAAATGAAGGCTTTATTATTTTATGATAAATTTAATAATTAGACTGGACCAGAAATTATTTATATCACATAATATCCATTTTACTTGTGAAGCCATTTTGCTCTATTGTGGCGGCTACAAATACCAACAATCAAGCTTAACATAGACCTGAACCACTTCCATCTGATGCTATCCAGTAAATTAAAGGGCCGATTCGGTGGTAGTATATTAGATTTGTTAGGTTAAAATTAACAAATTGTCATAATAATTACTACACATTTACCTAATCTATACCAATAAATAAAATTGGAGTGTCTGTTTGTAATGTCAAAATAATAGGCTTTTTTCATGCTCACACGGTTATTTGCACGACACCTATGCCTAAAATAGCAATTAAAAAATTTTTGTCTGTCTGTCTGTCTGTCTATCTGTCTGTCTGTTTGTTCCGGGTAATCTTCAAAAGGGCTGGACCGATTTCAAAAATTCTTTCACCAATGGAAAGCTATAATATCAGGGCGTAAACTAGGCTATATTTTATCCCGGTATTCCCACGGGAACGGGAACTACGCGGGTAAAACGACTATAACCTATAACCGAAGCGAAGCGAGGGCGGATTGCTAGTGTTTAATAATTAGTAATCATAAACAATATAATTTTCTTGTACTGGCTATAAATTTATACCAAAAATGTGGTTCAAAATTTAATGACTAATTTCTGTAGCAGGTAGATAATTATAAATCTCTGTAATAATAATAATGATTTGTTTGGACGTTAGACATATTAGTTCGCCCGTGACCATGAATGCTGCAAAGTATTCGAAACGTCTGACAACCTATACCAATAAATAAAATTGGAGTGTCTGTTTGTAATGTCAAAATAATATGCTTTTTTCATGCTCACACGGTTAGAGAGAGCGTAAACTAGGCTATATTTTATCCCGGTATTCCCACGGGAACGGAAACTACGCGGTTAAAACGACTAAAACCGAAGCGAAGCGAGGGCGGGTTGCTAGTTTACGCCCTGATATTATAGCTATCCATTGGTGAAAGAATTTTTGAAATCGGTCCAGCCGTTTTGAAGATTACCCGGAACAAACAAACAGACAGACAGACAAAAATTTTTTAACCTGTATTTTAGGCATAGGTGTCGTGCAAATAACCGTGTGAGCATGAAAAAAGCCTATTATTTTGACATTACAGACAGACACTCCAATTTTATTTATTGGTATAGATCGTGGGTGTCGTAAAAGACGACTAAGAGCCCTAGATTGACCCGGACCAACTCCATCTGGTACTATTTGGGTCAACGATTACATTCCTAAGGAGGGTTGACGTCAGGCAGGCGGCCGGTCATAAAAGTCATTGCCGAAACTTTTTGCAATATGTCAAAACAGATGACATATTGCGTCGACCCCAAGTAATTGGGATAAGAGCAAGATGATGATGATGATGATGATAGTATAGATGTGTAATATTCGCTCAGAAATCATTAAAATAAATTATTTTACTAAGGATGGTTGAAGTCAGGCAGGTGGATGGTTCTATAATTACTGTCAAAACTTTTACAATGTACGGTGAAAGAAGAACACATTAAGTCTACTCAAGCAATTGGAATGAGAGTGGGATAATGATTCTCCGTGTGGGGACGGAGTGAGAATACAATTCACCGTCCCCTTTATTTCTGAGAGTGTCATAAAAGACAACTCAGGGATATGCATATAAAAAAAAAAAAAAAAAATAATTAAAAATAATGACAAACCCGCTGAGTTTCTTGCCGGATCTTCTCAGTAGCGGTCGCGTTCCGATCCGTTGGTAGTAGCGAGAGAGCCGGAAGCCCAACTTTCTGAGGGTGATTGCGTGTGGAGGGTTTTGGTGGTGTCCTTGGTATCACCGAGCCTCAATGCACGCATTCACACTCCCATCTCTTTCTTCGCGGTAGGCAACGGCCATGTAAAGGTCCATGAGCGGCAGCAACACTTACCATCAGGTGTACTGTTTGCTCGTTTGCCACCGTTTGCAATAAAAAAAAAAAAAAAAAAAGTATATTTTTTTTGGAAATTATAAACCTGACAATATGTAAGTGCCCTCTCAGGGTTTATGCATAATAAAATAATTTGAATTTGAATATAATATATAGATGTTATACCAAGAGAAGGAAAATTCGAAATAGTGCACTTGTGCAGATTATTAATACGTATCATATTGCATTGTATTATATGTCTATTTATATTGAATAGGATGTATTATTTAGGTATTTATATATATATATATATATATATCTATACCAATAAATAAAATTGGAGTGTCTGTTTGTAATGTCAAAATAATAGGCTTTTTTCATGCTCACACGGTTATTTGCACGACACCTATGCCTAAAATAGCAATTAAAAAATTTTTGTCTGTCTGTCTGTCTGTCTGTTTGTTCCGGGTAATCTTCAAAACGGCTGGACCGATTTCAAAAATTCTTTCACCAATGGGAAGCTATAATATCAGGGCGTAAACTAGGCTATATTTTATACCGGTATTCCCACGGCAACGGGAACTACGCGGGTAAAACGACTAAAACCGAAGCGAAGCGAGGGCGGGTTGCTAGTTCGAAATAAATGCCTATGCCAACGTATAATAGGTCAATTTCCGTCCCATTGTGGAGAAGGCTCGAGCCCAGTGGGATGTATACGAGGTGTGATGATGATGATGAATGATAATAATGTTATGAAGTCTTCTCTTACTCTGCGTTATAGCACACTGAATGACTTTGAATTTAGGTATGAGGCTTTTTTGGCAGTAGGTCCATCCGTCCGATCTGTTCAGGGCGACGAGAAGCGTCCAATGAGCTCAAAACCGGCCGGGTGGGTACCTCTTTCAAGCGCTATGTAAACGGGCTACCGATATCCGACCTTATCATCAATTGCACATTCAGACTCGTCACCCTTGCGGCTACCGACTCCATAGTAATAAGGTTCAAGCAAAATATTAAATCTAAATATTTGTATAAACTTTATTTTTACTATAATCTCTTTATCGAGAAATTTCCATCCGTTTAGGCGTTTCTTCCATACCTACTATTATCATCGTCATCATTCATCATTTCAGCTCATGGATGTCCCACTACTGGGCTTGAACCTCCTTAATGGAGGGAAATTGACTTTACTTATACCATACTGGTCAGACATGTTGGTATAGGGTTTTATTTCGAGTAGTCCTCTTGCATAGATATTACAGTGTAAACTCTATGTAAAGACATTCAAGGGACTGTTCATTTTTAGACGTTATAGAGAGTTGTCGTTAATTGGAGTGAAAAAAAATTGATATTATTTTACTATTCTAATATTTATTTACTAATATAGTGTAAATTTTACAAACGTAACAACAACTATGATTAAGATAACGTTTAACAACCTAACGACAGCCCAGTGGCCGAAGTAAACATGTGCAAGTCAATCACACAAAAAACAAAAGAGAATTTTATTACAATGTTTCGTAGGTCAGTTGAGATAAACAGGTGCTAGATAATAGTGCTAGAACACAGTTAAACAAATACGTTAAACTTCACGATAATAAGTTCGGGTTTCGTCCTCGGCTGTCTACAGAGAGTGCTATACTGTGTTTAAAGCATACCGTCAAATACTATACTGATCGTAAAACACCTATATTCGCGTGCTTCCTTGACTTGTCAAAGGCGTATGATCTGGTGTCATATGACCGTCTGTGGGACAAACTTGGGAGTATAGAACTGCCGCCGGAGCTCATCAGCGTATTCCGTTATTGGTATGCGAACCAGTCCAACTGTGTTCGATGGGGGAGTGCAATGTCTGACATGTATCAGCTTGAATGTGGTGTGAGGCAGGGCGGGCTTACTTCACCAACTTTATTCAACTTGTACATTAACGATTTGATCGGTGCGCTTAGCAGTCAACATGTCGGCTGTCACATTGATGGGGTATGTGTCAACAATCTAAGTTACGCAGACGACATGGTGCTGCTGAGCGCTTCGGTTTGCGGCTTAAGAAGGTTGGTTCGAATATGTGAGCAATACGCATGTAGCCATGGACTCGTATATAATGTGAATAAAAGTCAATTCATGGTCTTTGAGACTAGGAGTGCTAAATGTCCCCAGAGCATACCTCCGGTTCTGCTAAATGGATTTCCTCTCCAGAGAGTCGACCAATTCAAATACTTGGGATATGTGGTCACGGCTGGTCTCAGAGACAATGAAGACATAGAACGTGAGCGGAGGGCCTAGTCTTTACGAGCGAACATGATAGCCCGCAGGTTTGCGAGGGCTTCTAGGAGTGTGCAGCTGACACTCTTCAGGACATTCTGTACGTCCCTGTATATTTGCAGCTTGTGGGCTAATTATACAGAAAAAAGCTACAATGCCATCCGCGTACAATACAACAACGCGTTCAGGGCTGTGATGGGGCTGCCCCGGTTTTGCAGTGCCTCGGGCATATTCGCGGAGGCACGTGCTGATTGTTTTCATACAACCATGCGCAAGCGGGCGGCTTCCCTAGTGCGCAGGGTACGGGCCAGCTCCAATACTGTGCTGATAATGATCGCCAACTGACTGGACTGTCACATTATCAGACATTGTTGCAACAGACATCTGGCGGTACCAGTTCCACAAAGAATAATGATATAAAATGGAATGCTTTTAATTTTAATTAATCTAATTTTGTGTAAAATAATTATGTATTGATTTTGGTATAGGATGTGTTGTTGAAAATAATTTAATTGCATGAATGTAATGCATGTTTTTGAGTTAAATTCTATTATTGTATAATTAATTTTATTACTGTGATTATTATTCTTATGACATTTATTATTATTTATGAGTCTTTATGCTGCTTGAAATAAAATGATTATTATATTATTATTATTATAATAAAATAACAAACCAACAAAGGCAAAAACGTACACAGCTGCAGTTCTTACAAATTTTGGCAATTAAGAAAGTACTGCTGAATGCTAAATAATGCCGTATTGTCGTCGTTATTTCGAGTGATGCTATATAGAGTGTTTCATTGTATGGATAATATGACAAACCAACCAAAATCAAGTTAATTCGATGTTTTAAGGAGTTTGTCGTTACTTAGAGTGACGTAATAAAGAGTTTACACTGTATATGCGTGTTATATCCCTTAGTCGTCTCTTACGACACCCACGGGCAAGAGAGGGTGGTGAACCACCACACGGATTATACCTACTGCATATAGCAATCAATATTAAGGTTCACATATAGGTTTCGTCAAGCTCTCCTATAACCCTGTTGCTGTGCGGCTGTGCTTATCGTAACTACAATTATTCCTCTTATTTATTGGCTAACTATTCAATTTTTTCCGTGTGGTGACCGAGTAAGAATACATTTCACCACTCCCTATCTTACCCGTGGGTGATCGTACGAGACGACTAAGGGATATAAAACGCATATAACATCTATGCGAGAGAAGGAAAACTCGAAATAAAACCCTATACCAACACGTTTGACCAGCGTGGTATAGTAGGTCAATTACCCTTCCATTATGGAGGAGGCCCGAGCCCAACAGTGGGACGTATATGGGCTGAGATGATGATGATGATTCAATTTTGCTTCATGTCATCCGCATCGTATAGGTGGAATCAATCTCTTCCAACTCCTCTTGTTTTACTTTTCTAATTAAATTTGTTGCGGGTCCTACAATTAAAATCATTTCCCGGTACTGCCTGAGGGTCAAATCTCGGTGTGATGTATGGAGACTATTGTAAATCCTGGCTTACAGGATTTACAATGGGAAGAATGTGTAATGGCATTAGCCCCAATAAAAATATAAAAAAAAAATTGTTTCATTACAAGAACATTTCCTTCAATACCTTATACTTTATTCTTATTTGAATAACGTTCTTACTGATTTACATAACACTATCTGTTTATAAGATCAGGCGTATTGTTTACATTACGCTACTGTTGGAGGCTGTATTGCGGCTTTAATTTCCGGTTGTCTGTTAGTCATTGTGTTGGCTACTCATTCAGGTATGTACGTATTATATAATATTTCAAAGTTTTTTCTAATGTATCTCAAGATGGAGATATGTCTGAATAAGAATACACCATTCCCTATCCTAGCTTTGGATATCCTAAAAGATGACTAAGGGATATAATATGCAAATAACATCTATGCAAGAGAAGAAAATCTCGAAATAAAACCCTGCTCCTGTCTGATCAGCATGGTATAGTAAGGGCAATTTCCTTCCTATTATGGAGGAGGCTCGAACTAAGTTGTAAGACGTATATGAGTCAAGATGAATAGATTACGGTTTTTTTATAGCTTTTGGTTGCTGATGAGTCAGAAGCCTAGCAGGTAAATAACAACTATCGCTCATAAGCCTCTGCCAAATAATCATCGTAGTTATTTCGATTTCCTTCCTTCCTTCTCTTGCATTCACGTTAAATGTATATTGTATGCCACAGTCGTTTTCTATGACATCCATGGATGGTGTGGTGAATTCTATTCTTACTCTCACCACACGGATAACTCCTAATAAGCATTTTTATTACCCAACGTGATCATAACAGGTTTTTTTTTTTTTTAATTATGGTTTGGTCATGCTCACTGAATAAGGTTCTGCTTACGGTAGCTATGTGGGGTGGGTCGCTCCCTTCCCCTAATTTGGCTGAGGAGAGTGATGGCTGCTCTAGTAGTTAACTCGTGATCGGGTGCTGCTTGTGGGATCTGGTCCAGCCATATTTTCTTCCTTTATGCTTAATTTTTTTTTGTCTTGGAGCTAATACCATATATGTTGTACGAAGCATAATATTATGTATATTTAAAAGATTAAGAAAAAAAATGACTGCCCGCTGAGTTTCTGGCCGGATCTTCTCAGTTTGTGGCCGCGTTCCGATCCGGTGGTAGGTTATTGTATTGTATTCAAACGTGTAATTTGACAATATGTAAGTGCCCTTAAGGGACTAAAAAAAACAACTTTAAACAAAAAAAAAACTACTTTACGGATTTTACCACGTTTGTGTTTGCAAGGGTAATAAAAAACCAAAAACAAACGCCATAAAGTACGTAAAGTAGTTTTAAACATCACAAATCACCACTTCCATTTCTTTCTCCTGGATGATCATAAAATACGACTAAGGGACGCAAACAGGGATACAGGAACTGATCTTATTAGATCAGGGAATTACTAGATTTCAATTATTATTGAAATCTAGTAATTCCCATATAAAAAGCCCGAGACCAGTAGTGAAACATAGATGCGCGGCGTTAATGTTGAATAAAATTAATAAAAAATTAAATCATCATCGTTTAATCATCTCGGCTTATATATATGCCATCGCAGGATTTGAGCCTTATCCACAGGGGAAGAGAATTTGTCCTATTATACTACACCTCGTACGGGCTTTAGGGTTTTATTTCGAATCCGCATTTTTTTTTATTGGCAATGGTGGCAAATAAGCGGGCAGCACACTTGATAGTAAGTGATACTACAACACATTGACCTTTGCAATAACAGGATACTAGGGGTACAGACAGGCAGTTGCCTACCGTGAAAAAAGTGCTTTATTTAAGCCTCGTTTAAGAAAAGCGTTTCCAGTTGAAATGGATGAACCCTGCTACGGTGTCGAGTGGTACGTTTTAGTAGAATGGTGACGGTGGTACCAAGTCAAACAGTTCCTCGGAACACTCCCCATGAAAGATGCTCCTCTCCTTCGCATAGATTCCCTTGCATAGATAATATCTGCACAATTTTATCTCTTAGTCGATGTGTACGACATCCGGAGGAAAAATTTAATGTTGAATTGTATTCTTACTCCATTACCACACAGAAAGAAGAATAAAATAGCTCTTGATTATTAAAGAAATCACTTTAATCCTAATAATAATTTAACTGAAACGTCCAGGACAGCCTCATTTCCCGCTGTCACAGTCATTTCAATTGCATTGAGTCCCCGCCTGCGTAGACTGTTCGCGGTAAATATCTGATTGACAATTAATTAACGTAATATGGGTCAGTGCTTCTATTTTAGCGGTTCTATTTCATCATTTATATCTTCTGTATAGTGATGGAGTAAGAACACAATTTACTAAATACTTTTTCTCAGTGTGGAAAATTGCCACCTAAACGTTACTCGTAGGTGTCGTAATAAACGATTAAAGGCTAACACGTATACAAAAAAAGCTCGAAATAAAACCCTATACAAGCATGTCCGACCAGTGTGGTATAGTAGATCAATTTCCCTCCTGTTATGGAGAAAACTCGAGTGATAAAAAAATAATGATTTCTGATGCTTACGCGAGTATTACACATTTTAAATAAAACTACTTTACGGATTTTATCGCGTTTGTATAAGTAATTATAAGCGCAAGGGGGGCGCGGCCGGAGCACCTCCTCGTGGTGCTCCCTGGTAACGTCCATTTGGACGTCATGCGGCCATTTGGACGGCCAAGATTCCGGCAGGGGGGGGGGTCTCCGCGTGCGGCTCTGGTGGCAGAGCACGGCGGATCTGACCCGGGGCCAATGGGGCGGATGTGCCTCATGGCACTCCGTCGCCAAGGACGGTTGCGTCACGGCCCGGGGGCGTGACGGGTCGGTCGCTCGCGAGCGGCCAGACCCGGAAGGCCCAAACCGTAATCCTGAATGGGGGGGTCAGGACCGGGGGTCTTCGGACCGCGGGGAAGAAAACCCCTATAAAAAATCACCCCAATCTTAAGTTTGGCCACTCGGCGAGGAGATGTATGACTGGTGGGTTAAGAAGCGCACGAGCGTCCAGTCGTTAGAGTGGTAGTCAAGGCGAGACTTAAAAATGACCAAACACCATGGCAGGAGTTGAAACGAGCGTAGCTACTCCAGAGGGTCCCGGCCACGCCGGGGAATCCCTCACTGTGCTGGTTTCTGAGCGCGAGAGGCGCACAGTCACCAGCACAGTCAGTCTCCACACGTATGGGAGGGAGACGACAACTGCTTTGACGGCCGAGAGCCCGGCCCAACATCAAGTGGCTCAGGGGGGGAAGGGGAATGAGGAGAAGACGGTGAGGAAGAAGACCCGGAGGACGAAGCCGAGGCGTTCCGCCGCTGCGCGAGCCCGCATAAGCGCCACAACATCCAAGGCGAGGCGGGAGCGGAAGAAGGCAGAAGCCATTGCTGCACGCGAGGCGGGTGGCAGCATTGCCTCTACTGGGCCGTCGGGCCTGGAGAGCGAGTCCACCGCAGAGCCGTCGCTGGAGGAGAGCGTCGGCAGTGGCAGCGGATCCGAGGACGAGGGCGGCATTGCCGCAGGGCCGTCCAAGACGATGGAAGGCAGCTCGGAATCGAGGCTGCCGAGTGACGAGGGCGGCACTGCTGCAGAGCCATCGCGAGACGAGGGCGGCAGTGCCGCAGGACCGTTGGAGGCGGCAATACGCACGATCTCGGAGATATCGGCGGACGAGGGCGGCAGTGCCAAGGAGCCGTCCGCCGAAGAGGGTGGCTGGATGCAGGTCGGCCGAGGTGGTAGCGAGGGCGGTGGATGCGCCGTAGCGAGTAGCGGGCCGTCAGTTGAGGTTCTGCGTAGGTCGTCGGTGTCGCCGAAGAGAAGCGAGGAGAGGGTTAGGGAGGCTGCGGAGGCGCCATCCCCAAGGGTGAAGAAGAGGGAGGAGGCCCTCCCCCCGAGCGTCCGGAAGCGCCCCCTCAACGGGGACAGCTCGAACACCGACTCGGAGGGGAGTACCAACATGCCTCCTCCCAAGGTCCCGACTATGCCCCGTGGACGCAGAGGTCGAGGATCGGCGGTGGTGGCGAGGCCAGGGACCCCCGGTCCGGCCGGCCACGGTGGCGAGGTGGCGGCCCTACAGGCCGCGAACGCCCGCCTTAGTGAGGAGGTCTCCGGCTTGCGGGAACGCAACCGCAAGCTGGAGACGGAGCTATCGGCGGTGCGACGGGAGAACCGCGGGTTGGCCAAGGAGATGGCCGACCTGCGGGCCCAGTTCGCGCGCCTGGCGCCGGCCACGCCGCCGGTGCCGGCCTCGCCACCGAAACGGGCTGCGCCGGGGAGGGCGGGCCCGTCGTCGGCGTCTGAGGTGCCGGCTGCGCCCGTCGCGGCTGCTGCGCCGGCTGCGCCCGTCGCAGCTTCGGCGCTTCCTCCCCTCGTCGTGGTCCCTCCGCCGCCTCGTGGCCGCGGGAGACCGCGGAAGGGGGAGGAGCCGCCGCTCGACGAGGTGCACGGCGTGTCGGAGACGGCGGTACGCGTCATCTTAGCCCGAGTAGGGGTGATGGTGGATGCGCGTATCGCCGCCGTAGCGGCCAGGCTCCCGCCTGAGCCGCCCCTCCGACCGCCGCTCGCCGCGGACGGGGCGAGACGGCCGCAAGCGTCAGCTCCCACCCCGCTGCCCTGTCAGGGTGGCCGCGTGGTGAGCTACGCTGCGGCCGCGGCCGGGCCCAGGGGGGCCAAGAAGGCCGGCAAGGTGCCGGCTCCCGCCAAGGCCGGGCCGCGGCCGGCGCCAGCGGCTGCACCGCAGGCGCCGGCCAGCGCACCCGCGACCGCTCCTGCTGCGCTCAGCGCTGCTGCCAAGCTCGAACAGGGCTGGCAGGTGGCTGAGCGGAGCAGGAAGGCACGCGGCCAGAAGCGGAGAGCGGCGGCCAAGAGTGCCGCCATGGCCACCGCTCCCCAGGCGGGAGCCGGCAGAAAGGGCAAGAAAAGGTCGCGCAGGGGCCTCAAGTCGCCGAAGACGGCCGCGGTGGTCATCACCGTGCTGCCTGAGGCGGCTGAGAGGGGCCTCAACTATGAGGCCGTCCTAAAACGCGCCCGGCGGGAGCTGGACGTCTCCAATATCGGGGGCGTCGAGGCGAGGACCCGCAAGGCCCGGACAGGGGCTCGAATACTCGAGTTCCCTGGGGCCGAGGGCGCGAAGACGGCCGATAGTTTGGCCACGATGTTGAGGGGGCTGTTCGGGCCGGAGGATGGTGTCCGAATCGCCAGGCCTGTCAAGTGCGCAGAGATGCGCCTGACGGGCTTGGACGATTCCGTGACGGTGGAGGACGTCCGGGAGGCCATTATGGCGCGTACCGGATGTGCCTCGGACACCGTCCGGATTGGCACCATCCGCACTGGTCCGGGCGGCGTCGGTGCTGCCTGGGTGCAGTGTCCGGTGGAGTCGGTCAAGCAATTGGCCGACTCAGGCAGGCTCCTCGTGGGCTGGAGCTCGGCGCGGGTAACCGTGCTAGAGCCCCGGCCCGCGAGGTGTTACAAATGCATGGCGGTCGGGCATACCCGACCGACATGCAAAAACTGCTTTGACTGCAGCGGGCTATGTTTCCGTTGCGGTCAGACCGGACACCAGGCGGCATCGTGCTCTGCGGTGCCCCACTGCCCCGCGTGTGCGGCAGGCAATAGGCCTGCCAAACACCGCATGGGCTCTGGGGACTGCAGACCCCCGGCATCGGCCCCGAAGGGGCGGGACGGCCCATCGACCGGGCCAGTCCCCGCTCCGAGCGCGGCCCGATCGCCCGTCAGCGCGGAGGAGGTGACGATGGATACGGACCGTTAATGGACCCCGTATCCATTCGTCTCCTCCAGGCCAACCTCAACCACACCGCCGGTGCGCAGGACGTGTTCCTGCAAGCCATGGCGGAGTGGTTGATAGGAGTAGCCATAGCTGCGGAGCCGTACGTGGTGCCCGACCGGCCTAACTGGTTGGGTAGCACCGATGGCACCGTGGCAATCGTCGCCTCCACGTCGTGGCCTTCGTCGCCTCTGACCCTTAGGGACAGGGGCGTCGGATACGTCGCGGCGGACTGGGGGGAGATTACGCTCCTCGGAGTCTATCTCTCCCCTAACTGGAGTGTGACCGATTTCGAGGCCTCCCTCACCATCATGGAGGCCTCGTTACGGCGAATGGCATCGCGCCAGGTCTTCGGCTTGGGGGACTTCAACGCCAAGTCCGTGGCGTGGGGGTCTCCCCAGACGAACGACCGAGGACGGGTGATCGAGGAGTGGGCGGCGGCACTGGGCCTCTGTTTGCTGAACAGGGGCTCGGTGCATACGTGCGTGCGACAACGGGGCGGGTCGATAGTGGACCTTTCGTTCGCTAGCCCCGAGGTCGCCGCACGCGTGGGGAGCTGGCGCGTCGTGGAGGAGGTGGAGACCTTGTCGGACCACCGGTATATCCGGATGGAGGTCTCCCCGGTAATCCCGACGCCCAGCAGGGGTCACGGGGCGGATGGACGTCCTGCGTTCCCGCGATAGGCTGTGGGTCGCTTAGACCGGGACCAGCTGGCGGAGACAGCCATCGTTTACTCGTGGCTGTCCTCTGCCAACCAGTCGGACGGGGTGGACGCCGAGGCTGGCCGCATCCGCAGTGCGTTGACGCAGATCTGCGATGCGGCCATGCCCCGGGTACGGCGTCCGCCCCCGAGGAGGGCGGTCCACTGGTGGTCCCGGGAGCTGGCGGATCTCCGGGCCGCGTGCATTCGCGCCCGGAGGGCCTACACCCACAGCCGGCGGCGGCAACGCGACGCGGAGCGGGAGGCCTTGCTGTATGAGGGCTACCGCAATGCGCGGTCGGCCTTCAGGCTGGCCGTCCGCTCCGCCAAGGACGTCAGTCGGCAGGAGATGCTGGACGGTCTCGATCGTGACCCCTGGGGACGCCCCTATCGCGCGGTGCTGAATAAGCTCCGCGCGCGGGGCCTTCCCCTCACCGAGACTCTCCAGCCCAGCCTTCTCACCCGGGTCGTCGAGGACCTGTTCCCGCGGCGGGCGGAACACACGCCCCCGGTCATGGCTCCGCCAGACACTGCCCGGGAGGCCGACGACGACAGTGTTCCGCCCATCACGGAACCCGAGATGGGAGTGGCGGTGGCGCGCATGTGCGCAAAGTCCACCGCCCCCGGGCCCGACGGTGTTCCAAACCGCGTGTTGGGCCTGGTCCTCGACCACCTGGGTCCCCGCCTCAGGGAGCTGTTCGACGCGTGTTTAGCATCCGGACGGTTCCCTGGGTGCTGGAAGGAGGGAAGGCTGGTGCTCCTGCCGAAGCCGGGACGGTCTCCGGGGTCGCCTTCGGCCTACAGGCCTATCGTGCTGCTCGATGACACGGGCAAGCTACTGGAGAGGGTGGTAGCTGCCCGCATCGAGCGGCACCTCGTCGGCACGGGGCCCGATCTGTCGGACGCCCAGTTTGGGTTTAGGAGGGGTCGTTCGACGATCGCGGCTCTGTTGCGCCTGAGGGCCGTGGCGACTGAGGCCGTCACCGGTGGGGGAGTGCTGTTGGCGGTGTCCCTAGACATCGCCAACGCATTCAATAGTCTGCCATTCAGCTGCATCAGGGAGGCGCTCCGGTATCACGGAGTGCCAGCTTACCTGAGGCGGCTAGTGGCAGACTATTTGGTGGGGCGCAGCGTCCTCTGTACCAACCGAGCAGGGGACGTTGTGCGAACGCCCATGACGTGCGGTGTCCCACAGGGGTCGGTCCTCGGACCCACCCTGTGGAACATCGGCTACGACTGGGCGTTGCGGGGGAGCCTCCCGCCCGGGCTGGGCGTGATTTGTTACGCCGACGACACGCTCGTCACAGCCCGCGGTGGGACGCTAGAAGAGGCGGTAAGCCTGGCGACCTATGGCACCGAAGAGGTCGTCAGGCGGATCAAGGCGCTGGGGTTGAGGGTCGCCCTGGACAAGACGGAGGCCCTCTTGTTCCATGGGCGCCTTATGAGCCCTCCCATCGGCGTCTCGATCACCGTCCGATCGGTTGACATCAGCATCCGGGCCCATATGAGGTACTTGGGCCTGGTGCTCGACGGGCAATGGTGGTTCCGGGAGCATTTCCGCAGGCTCGCTCCGCGGCTCGTCGGCGCGGCGTCCGCCCTATCGTGGCTAATGCCGAACGTGGGCGGACCGAGCGCTACGTGCCGACGGCTGTACACGGGAGTCATCCGGTCGATGGCCCTGTACGGCGCACCGGTGTGGGCGGGGTCCTTGACCGTCCGACTTAGGGCCCTTCTGTGGCGACCACAGAGGGTCATGGCGGTCAGGGCCATCCGCGGATACCGCACGGTTGCGACGGAGGCAGCGTGCCTATTGGCCGGGACTCCCCCGTGGGACCTGGAGGCGGAAATGCTCGCCGAGTTGTATCGGCGGGTGTCGGGGGTGCGCGGGGAGGGCGGTGTGATCTCGTTAAGGGATCTCACCGCCTGGCGCGTCGACGCCCGCCGAGACGTCATTGCCCGTTGGGCAGTCCGGCTGGAGAGGCCTCGGTTCGGGGTGCGAACCGTGGAGGCCTTCCGGCCGGTGCTGATGCAGTGGTTGGAGAGGCGGCACGGGGTGCTCTCCTTCCGACTAGTGCAGGTGTTGACGGGGCACGGGAGCTTCGCCAAATACCTGCACAGGGTCGTGAGGAGGGAGAGTACACCGTCCTGCCACCACTGCGATTGCGACGAGGACACGGCGCGCCACACGCTTGAGGCCTGCGCGGCTTGGGCAGTGCAGCGCCGTGAACTCGTCGCAATCATCGGTGCCGACCTGACGCTGCCGGCCATCGCTAGGGCGATGGTCGACAGCGTCAGGAACTGGGACGCGGTCGCAGCCTTCTGCGAGACAGTGATCTCGCAGAAGGAGGCGGCGGATCGTCTGCGCGTGGAGCGCAGCCTCGATGAGGAGATCCGCCGCCGGCGACTGGGGCGGCGCAGGCGCAACTATCTGCGCCTCATGCCGCCCTAGCCGAGGCCGCGGGTGACGTGACCGGGGATTAGTCCGTCACCCGCCGAGAGGCCGACCGCGTGAGGAAAGACCGACGTCCTCCCCGAGGGGGGGACTTCGGTCGATGGGAGGGTACCCCGCGTAGGGGGTATTCCGTCGGGCCGACCACTGACGACAAGTAAACCTGCTCCGGTGGTCGGCCCAATGACGAAGGCGAGGTGGTTTTCGGGTGGGTTGCGGGAGTTGCGTGCTTAAGCCCCTCTGTCGCCCCGGACGGAGTGGTGCGGAGGCGCGCCGACCGCAACCCACCCAAAAAAAAAAAAAAAAAAAAAAGTGGTTTTATTTAAGATAAAATAATAATTATTTAATAAATAACGTAATATATTTTTTAAAAAAAATTTCTGTTGAAATAGTTTCAGCATATGAAGTTGTATATATGGGCGCATATCGCCCTCTATCGGCAATATTTGTAAATTGTTGATGTATGTGTTATCAATTCTAGTTATAAACATGTTTGAAATATTTGCAACTAATATTTAAATAATTATTTGTAGTAACAACACTGCTATTTATCATGCCATGATATTTAAAAGACACTTTTTGAATGTATTTCTAGAAATCTTTGATTTGATTGTTTAAATATTTATATAAATGATCAAAATAAAATTGATTAGAATTAATGTAATTATTTGTAATCATATTTAGTTGTTTTTACGCAATAAACATTGCAATTGATTTCTACTTACAGTGCCGTCTATTGAACAATATATGAGAATAATATTTCCTTTAATTTCATTAATGTAAATTGTGTAAAAGTGATTATTTGCCATTATGTTAAATGCATTGAAATATTTATCGTTATTATTTAAGCTATAGTTCGATAATTGTTATAGTTGTTTTATTTGTTTGTTATAAAAAGTAATTGTAGTTACTAAGACTAGACCGTTTCATTGTAAAGCGGAGGTTATAAAAACATTGTAAGATTAGAATAGAGGACAGTTATACTTCACTCACTTCTCCAGCAATAACTCCTAATAAATACAGTGATTACATACTCGATATTTTAATATGGACAACTTAATTCCTGGCGCAACGGCAACACATACATAGTTTTTTATTCTTACTATTGGTAGCAAATGAGCATACAGTACACAGTATACCTGATTCAAATTCAAATTCAAATCATTTATTATGCATAGACCCCGAGAGGGCACTTACATATTGTTAACTAGCAATCCGCCCTCGCTTCGCTTCGGTTATAGGTTATAGTCGTTTTACCCGCGTAGTTCCCGTTCCCGTGGGAATACCGGGATAAAATATAGCCTAGTTTACGCCCTGATATTATAGCTTTCCATTGGTGAAAGAATTTTTAAAATCCGTCCAGCCGTTTTGAAGTTTACCCGGAACAAACAGACAGACAGACACAAACATTTTTTAATTGCTATTTTAGGCATAGGTGTCGTGCAAATAACCGTGTGAGCATGAAAAAAGCCTATTATTATGACATTACAAACAGACATTCCAATTTTATTTATTGGTATAGATTTTATAAAATAAAATTAAATTATCCAATAAAAATAAACTACCACCGGATCGGAACGCGACCGCTACTGAGAAGATCCAGCAAGAAACTCAGCGGGCTTGTATATATGTCTAATATTTTAATTTTTTTTTTCTTCTTACTAGATATAAAATTGTGTACATAAATGTTTGTGTGTGTGATGGTACGTGATACCTACTACAGCCTATGTACCTTTGCTAGGCGGCTGACTAGCGTGAAAAAGTGAAGGCTACTGTCTTCTTGAATGCGTTCAATGAGGTTCGGTGATACTAATGGCATTATCAAATCCATCACACACAAACACACACAGAAAGTTGATCTGTTGTCTCACTCGCTCACTAAAAGAAGTGCAGTAACAAATTGCAAATTTCCGTGTGGTGACGGAGTAAGAATACAATGCCCCACTCCCTATCTTGCCCGTGGATGTCGTATACGACGACTATGGGATATAATGTGCACATAACATATGTGCAAGAGAAGGAAAACTCGAAATGAAACCCTATACCAACACGTCTGACCAGCGTGGTATAGTAGGTCAATTACCCTCCACTTGTGGAGGAGGCCCGAGCCCAACAGTGGGACGTTTGTGGGCTGCGATGATGATGATGAACAAATTGCTACTACTCACCCGTCAATTTTCTGCTCAGTGTAGTACCCCAGACAGACCGGCCCGCGGCTGTAGATAGACGACCGTACTGTAAACCGCATAGCTGGCACATTGATAATAAATATTTTAAAACCTTTAATAAAATTAAATGAGTATTTAAACTATTCCGTGTAGTGACGTAATAATACAATCTTGTCTATCTTGGCCTATCTTGCTCGTGGATGTCGTAAAAGACGACTGAGAGATATAATACGCATATAACATCTATGCAAGAAGGAAAACTCGAAATTAAAACCTATACCTGTCTGACAGTATGATATAGTAAAGTCAATCTCCCTCCCTATTGTGGAGGAGGCTCAAGCCCAACAGTGGGACGTATATGAGCTGAAATTATGATGATAATGAAGATTTAAACCATGTGGGTAGATCCCACGTCATAATCATCATCATAGCGGTCCATATAAATTCCCACTCTTGTACTCTGGCGTGTTGGCAAAATAAAAGAAATCATATTATATTTCTTGGTCGTCTTTTACGATGCCCACAGGCTTGAGAGGGGGCGGTAAATTGTATTCGAACTCCCTCACCACACGGAAATCGGATTCCACAGCGTTGAATGTAAGATAAATTTTCTTTATTATTTACATTTGGTAGCCGGATCGCTGTCGAAGATTCTCCGCACTCCCCACTCCACCGCTATCGGGCTCGCCACCAAAATGAGACCATCGGGAATCGTAGCTGCCTTGACATGCCATTTCTGGTTTGCTCGTCATTAGGGGATAATACCGTAATTGCCACCCTTGGTAGGCGGGTTGGCAATATTATAAATTTCCGAGGAGAGAACTACTGCCCACTCTCCTACTGAACCCTCAGTCAATTTTTACGACTCCCACGGTCAAGTAAGGGATGGTAGCAAACGTATTCTTAACCCATCGCCACACAGGGAGGGATTTATATTTGGACAGTATTAACAGCAAAATTTATAATTATTTTTACATCCATGTGATGACGGAGGAAGAATACAATTCACCACTCCCTATCCTGCCCGTGGATGTCGTAAAAGACGTCTATGGGATGTCAAATGTATATAACATCTGTGCAAGAGAAGGAAAACTCTATACAAAACCCTATTCCAACACGTTTGACTAGCATGGAATAGCCGGTCGATTCCCATCCTATTATGGAAGAGGCCTGAGCACAACAGTGGGAGATATACAGGCTGAGATGATGATGATGAAGAGATGATTTTTACATCATAAATCTTTATAAAAAGAAATAAGGAAATTTGTTTCACCGTTCGTATGTAATTGAGTGAAACATCAAATTATCATCAATTGACAATATTCCAAGGTATAAATCATCATCATTATCATTCAGCCTCTCCCTATCTACATTGGACGTAGGCCTCTCTATAAATGAGAGATTAAAGATAATGTTAAAGAGATTAAAGATAATGTTATAAATCAAAAAACCTTTTAGTAAAATAAAGTAAGCCGCCTTTAAAAATAAAAATCAAAATTAATTTAGCATTACATCCTCCAAGTTTTCTTGACGGTTCTTTCTCAGTGATGCCGCGTTCCGATCCGGTGGTAGTATATTAGGTTTGTTAGGTTTAAATAACAAATTGTTATAATAATTATTACAAATTTAATGTTGAATAATTACTAATCATAAACAATATATTTTTTTTTACTATTCCCACGGGCAAGTAAGTTATTCTTTCGATACGGATAGAACTGACATTATAAAAAAGAAAACAGAAACCATTCGGCGTACTTGAAAAAATAACGGTACTGCCACAAAGCAAAATATAACGATGAAATAAAAAAATAAAATATTGGCAGTATTCAAACGAAACTCGTAAACGTACTCTTAATAAAAATAGAGAATAGGAACCCGTGTCTGTTTTTGATATGTAAATAAATGAAAATTGTAGATATTGGAGGAAAAATAAATTGAAGCACGTGTTTTTAATACGCTTTTATTAGCTTCAAACGTATGTATGTTAGTATGTAACAGAATCTTTGAACATGATTTTGACCCCTTTCAAAACGTCGGATTAACTCGAAATTTGGCATCCTTATTAAGGACTGATGACAATTAAATATTTTAAACAGTTTGACCCGTTATCCTTACTAGGATAATTAGGATTAGCGAAAATTCAACTACAAAGTTAAAAATAAATAATAGTTCAAAAAAACTAAAAAAATACGCTTTTAAAAAAAATCCAACTAAAAAATAGAAAAAAATTTTAAAAATTTGAATTAAGAATAATGTATATAAGAAAAATATTTTTTATTGTAAAAAAAGCGTGGGGTGCTTTTTAAGATATTATCAAAATGATGATCTTTCTACTCATATCTGTCAATAAAATATTTATAACTATTGACAACATGCACCCCACGCTTTTTTACAACAAAAAATATTTTTTTCTTATATACACTATTCTTAATTCAAATTTTTAAAAATTTATTTAAATGATAGAAGTAATAACCAGAGCTGAAATCGTATGAAGATAAGAAATTTTATGATCTAATCAAGCTATTTTTTTAATTTGATTTTTTTATATTTAATTTACATTATTTATCTCAGCTTACCTATACACGTCTCATTGTTGACTACGAGCCTGCTCCGCAATAGGAGGGTAATTGGCCTACTATACCATGCTGGTCAGATATGTTGGTTTTATTTTGAGTTTTACTTATCTTGCACAGATGTTATACATACATACATATACTCACGCCTCTTGCCCATAGAGGTAGGCAGAGACTTCCTTCCACTTGCTACGATCTTGACATACTACTTTCCCCTCCTCCACATTCATTAATCTCCTCATACATGTTCTTCGGTTCAGGGTACTCCTAACCTGGCCTTTCTTAAGAACGTCCAGATGAGTGCAGATGTTACTGCAAAGTTTAATAACTAATTTCTGTAGCGAGTAAATAATTATAAATCTCTGTAATAACGTTAACTTGTTCCGTAACACAGTTTTAGATAGTGTACTGTTCAATTCGAAAATACACTACATCGTGTCATGTATTTTCGAATTGAACAGTATGAAGTACACATGTTATATGCGTATTGTATCCCTTCGTAGTCTTATACGACATCCACGGGCAAAGTAGGGAGTGGAGTATTGTATTCTTATGCCGTCATTACACGGATATTACATCAATTATTTATATTACCACAATTTGTAATATATTACTTGGCATTGAAAATCTGTTGGTAAATGCTGATTTCCACAGGGTCAGTAACTAATTCCAATATCCAAACAAGTCAGAGCTGATCCGATAGGTTAAACTGATGATGATGATCAAGTTGTTCTTTGTGATGACGGAATAAAATATATCACTCTCCCAAGAAAGTTGTAAAAACTAAAGATGTTATGAATATGAAGTTTTGGGTCAGGATACGGTTACAGATATTAGGATAACATTATATCGGTAACGGTTACGGATATGTAATTATTTACCGGATCGGGGACTTACTCCGGCATCGGCGGAGAGGCTAGCCTCGCGACGGCGATCGGCGTCCCGGAAACGGGACGTCGATCAGAGAGGGTACGCCCTCGGAGTATTCCGTCGGACTGACCACTGAAGTCAAGGAACTCTGCATCGATGGTCAGCCCAACGACGAAGGCGACGTGCGGGGCCGCGTAACGCCCCTCTGTCGCCCCGGACGGAGCAGGGCGGCGGGGATGCTGATAGTAGCCCATCCAAAAAAAAAATTAAATTTCGGATTATCGAACAGTTTTGGATAATTTCGGTTACGTATACTGATTTTTTAGGGAATTGTAAAACGATTTAGCTAATTGTGATGTATAACTTCCTTTTAGGAGGCTTATGTTTAAGCTGTCAGGTCTGCTGGTAGATAGAAAATCTGCCATAACCTGTTTCATACAGACACCGACCCAATCCGAAAATGTCCAAAACTTTTATATCGGTTTCGGTTTATATTATTTTCATTTCGGATATCCGATAATTTCGGTTACAGGTACGGAGCTCCATCAGATAACTAGTAAAAACCCCTAACGGATCACTATGAACATAAACTCTGTGGTGAAAATTATCAAATACGATCACCAACCCGTTCGCATTGGAAAAGCTTATGTCTACCCGTGAACGTAGAAATGCTGATATGATGGAATGAAAAATATACCCGGAGAACAGCTTCAAATTTAACAATACAATAAATCAAACAAATTAACACGGAAAGGTTTCGGGTTGACGTTAACAGATGGTGCTTCAGAGACATCTGCAAACATTTTGCAACGTCAGCTATCAATCACGACATCAAATTACGACAAGATGTAGTGTATTTTCGAATTGAAGAGTACACTATCTAAAACTATTTTCGGAACAAGTTAACGTTGTTACAGAGATTTGTAATTATTTACCTGCTTTTTTTTTTGTGGGTGGGCTGCGGTCGGCGCGCCTCCGCACCACTTCGTCCGGGGCGACAGAGGGGCTTAAGCACGCAACTCCGGCAACCCACCCGAAAACCACGTCGCCTTCGTCATTGGGGCGACCACCGGAGCAGGGTTACTTGACATTAGTGGTCGGCCCGACGGAATACCCCTTATTGGGGTACCCTACCATCGACCGTCGTCCTCCCATCAGGGAGGACGTCGGTCTTTCCTCACGCGGTCGGCCTCTCGGCGGGTGACGGACTAATCCCCGGTCACGTCAATCGCGGCCTCGGCTAGGGCGGCATGAGGCGCAGGTAGTTGCACCTACGCCGCCCCAGTCACCGGCGGCGGATCTCCTCATCGAGGCTGCGCTCCTCGCGCAGACGATCCGCAATTATTTACCTGCTACAGAAATTAGTTATTAAAATTTATTGAATTAGGCGATATATTGCGGCAATCCATTTTAATTTTAAAAAAGGGAGGAAGAGAGGAAGACCTATCACTTTCTCACGTTAATCAATATAGAAGGAATACAGGATAGGATCAAACTGGACTAGGAAATAAGAAAATCTTAGTCTCGCGTAATGAGCACCTTCCAAAACATTAACTTGCAATTTGCCGCAGAACTTCGAATATTTGTTCGACACATGTTTCTTCTCTAAACGAGGCATCCTCAGGACGGTTCGCCTTTAAATTTTGATAAAAAATTATTGCCAGTACAGGAAGAAAATTATTCTATACGAAGAAGAAAATGTTTCTATTATATTGGACGTGAGACATCTTAGTCCGCCCGTGATCATAAACGCTGTAAGTATTCGAAATGTTCGGCAATCAAAAATCAAATACAAACGTGATAAAAGCCGTAAATTAGTTTTATTTACAATGTGTAATACTTGCGTAAACATCAGAAATCATTAAGTACACTATCTACTTTTTGGAGTGAAAATTCTATAGGTAGTTTTGAATAGGAAGTAAACACATGTAGGTCTCATGACGTGTTAACTCTAGCAGTATATCTATAACTATATCAATATCAGCTCATATACGTCCCACTGCTGGCCTCGAGCTCGGGGTAAAAGTTTACCTACCATATTACACTGAGACGGATTGATATAGGGTTTTATTTTGAGTATTCTTTCTCTTGCATAGATATTCTATAGTTTTATTTTACTATATTAGGCAAGAGCAAGGGTCGTGAATTGTATTCTTATCTCGTCATCACCGAGATTATATATAAACTGAGAGTATTGGAAATCTCGGCGTAGAAATATCGAACAACGTCCAGTTTGGGAGTCATTTGGAGGACAAAGCCAAATTGGTAGGCAAAAATTTGGGCATCCTCAACAGAGCCAGGCAGTACTTCACACCGAGACAGTGTCTTGTGCTATACAAAGCACATGTCCGTCCTCATGTGGAGTACTGCTCACATCTCTGGGCAGGTGCGCCCAAATATCAGCTAGACCCACTTGACTCCCTGCAAAGACGTGCTGTTCGAATCGTCGGGGATCTCAATCTTACGGACAGATTGGAGTCGCTGGAGCAGCGGAGAGACTTTGGGTCATTCTGTGTACTCTATCGACTCTTTCACGGGGAGTGCTCCGAGGAAATGTTTGACTTGGTACCACCGTCACCATTCTACCAACGTACCACTCGACATCGTAGCAGGGCTCATCCATTTCACCTGGAAACGTTATGGTCTTCAACTGTACGTTTCCAGCGATCATTTTACCCACGTACGTGCAAGCTCTGGAATGAACTACCTGCTGCTGTTCTGTTTCCCGAGCGCTATGACATGTCCTTCTTTAAACGAGGTTTAAGAAGAGTATTTACTTCACGGTAGGTAACGGCCTGGCTGTACCCCTGGTATTGCAAAGGACCATGTGCGGCAGTATCACTTATCATCAGGTGTGCTGCTTGCTCGTTTGCCACCGTTGGCAATAAAAAAAAATTATTAGAATTTAACAGCCTGGGTGTAATTTACGTAGTTTAATTATATAACTACTATCTGACCCAATACACGTTGTTCAAATCTAAAAAAACAATAAAGGAAATCTCCTTGAAATCGATCGAAGCGCCACCTATCGGGTCCAATTGAGGATCTAAGATATTCTCGAATGCCTTTAACACTCACAAAAAATTTCATGAACATCGCTCTAGCCGTTTAGGAGGAGTTCAGTGCCATACACACGTACACAAGAAATCCTTACCAACATTATAAATACGAAAGTAAGTTTGTTTGTTTGTTACGTTTTCACGCTTAAACCACTAAATCGATTTCAAAAATTCTTTCACCAATGGAACGCTATAATATCAAGGAGTAACATAGACTATATATTATCCCAGTATTCCCACGGGAACAGGAACTACGCGGATAAGACGACTGAAACAGAAGCGAAGCGAGGGCGGGTTGCTAGTATATAATAAATAATTAGAATTTAAAAGACTGGGTCTAATTTACGTTCTTTAATTATATAACTATAAATTCCCCTGCTGATGTTAGATTAAAATACATTCTAATATAATGATATCTGATGTTTACGCGAGCACTACACATTGTAAACAAAACCACTTTTACGGATTATATCGCGTTTGTATTTGATTTATGATTGCCCGACGTTTCGAACACTTTGCAGCATTCATGGTCACGGGCGGACTAAGGTGTCTCACGTCCAACAAGTAATCGTTATTACAGACATTTACAATTATCTACCCGATACAGAAAATAGTTATAAACTTATTAAATTGTTACCCACATTTTAGTACAAATTTATTGCCAGTGTAAGAAGAAAATGAATCTATATGAAAAATTATATTGTTTATGGTTAGTAATTATTAATTATTAAATTTGTAGCAATTATTATTACAATTTGTTGATTTAAAACTAACAAAACAAATATACTACCACCGGATCGGAACGCGGCCACACTGAGAAAGATCCGGCAAGAAAACTCAGGGGACATGATGCTAAATTAATATTGATTTTTAATTTTAGATGCGGCTTACTAAAAGATTTTTGATTTATAAAATTATCTTTAACCATTATTATTGTGGGTCAAATCTATACAATAAGTGCTCACAGTATCATGCAGTCTTGTGGTGGTCTCTTTGGATTTATTTTTAATTATGTTTATAACAGGATCCCAGCTTGATGGTAATACCCAGCCATCCTCTCTATTGAAATTTTTGTGTTTTTTGATTTCAATAGCCTCGCGTACCATTCTAGGCAGGTATCGGTGTTCCTTTGCGAGGACTTGAGGTTTATCAAACCTAATGTTATGGCGGGAGCGGTCCTGACTATGTTCACAGACTGCAGACTTAGTGTGGCGGCGGTGCTTCACATCAGCTATGTGTTCTTTGACCCGAGTTCTTATGGATCTCTTTGTTTGCCCAATATAAGAGAGACCACAGTCACAGTCAAGTTTATAAACTCCTGCATCTTGTAGAGGGATCTGGCACTTGACAGGTGGTAAGAACTGACTTATCCTTTTGAGTGGCTTAAAATAAGTTTTTATGGAAGCCCGTTTCATTCATTTTCTTCTTACACTGGCAATAAATTTGTACTAAAATGTGGGTAACAATTTAATAAGTTTATAACTATTTTCTGTATCGGGTAGATAATTGTAAATGTCTGTAATAACGATTACTTGTTGGACGTGAGACACCTTAGTCCGCCCGTGACCATGAATGCTGCAAAGTGTTCGAAACGTCGGGCAATCATAAATCAAATACAAACGCGATATAATCCGTAAAAGTGGTTTTGTTTACAACATTCTAATATATTTAAAAGATATCTCTAAGACTATCTCATTAGTGCCTAAGGCCTTATTTCCGTTTGTCAGCAACACTTGACAATATCACCAAAATAAACACGAATGAAATAATAATCTCCTTTTGTATCCGAGAAATAAGCTTTGAACATTCGGGATATTTGACTCCAAAGATATCCCTAATTAGAAACATTCGGGCTAATTAACTTGTTATATCATATTTCTATATATCTTTCTATGTAATTGTATTATATATTTTTGTATCTGTTATTATTTCAACCTACATAAGTCCCATTGTTGGGTTCGAGTCTCCTCAACAATAGAAAGGAAATTGACCTACTACAGCACGTGGGGACGGGGTTTTTATGTCGACTTTCCTTGTCTTGCATAGGTGTTATCTACATCGACCCATCCATCAACCTACAGAGGTCCACTGCTGGATATAAACGTCTCGGAATGGTCCTGCGCCAATTGCATCCAACGTTTCCCTGCGACTTTGAATGTCGTCAGTCCACCTAGTGGGCTGACGTCTTACGCTACGCCGTCCGATTCGTGGTCGCTACTCAAGAACCTTTCTTCCCCAAGGGTTCGATGAGTGATGTGGCCTGCCCACTGCCATTTCAACGTGCTAATTCTGCGGGCTATGGTTACACCCGTTCTTTTACGGATTTTCGTGTTCCGGATTTTATCACATAAGAAATACCGAACATAACCCTCCCCATAGCACGTTGATGGATTTTGAGCTTTTTTATGAAGCCGACATTTAAATACCACTTTTCAGTGCCGTCGATTTTATTGGTAGCCGGATCGCGACCGGGGATTCTTAGCACACCCTGCCCCGCCACTTAACTGCCGTTATCTACATATTAAATAGAAAATAAAACTATTTTACGAATTAAATCGCGTTTGTATAACACTACAGCGTTTATGGTCACGGATGAATTGGTCAACGTTCATGAACGCTGTAATGTATTCAAAACATCGGGCAATCAAAAATCAAATACAAACGTGATAAAATCCATAATATAGTTTTATTTACAACTAGCTGACCCGGCGAACTTCGTATCGCCATAATTTTTTTCGTAAATATGTTTTCTATATTGCCGAATATATAGTCTCTAATGAGGGAACCGTTACGGCTTTGTTGGGAAAGATTTGATCGTCTTGGTCGCGGCATTATTAATTATGATTCAAAGAGAATACAAATGACTGATTATTGATTTCTTTGAATTATATTCATTTTTTTAGTGTTTTATAGTGTTATATTGAATAATTTTGCTGAAATTTTATGTAATATAATACGGTTAAGGTGCTGAAGTATGATGAATGTGATATAAGAGTGGTTTACGTGTATTTTCATATTCTACCGAAATTCCCAGAGATAGCAATGAATTAAGTTTTCAGCGCTTAATTAATGGTAACGACTTGACTTACTGACGGACCTGACAATAAATAAGCTATTCTATATAAAGAAATATTAAATAATATGAAGAAAATATTATCAGACTTGGCTGTATGCGCTTTGACCCCTTTGCCAGTCCGAATGGACAAATAGAAACAAAAAAAAATACATTTGAAATTATGTCATGTCACACGGGATCGCGATCGAACGGCATAAAAAGTAGCTCATTGCCATTAAGAAGAAGAATGGGATAAAAGTATCCTATGTCCGTCTCCTGGTTCTGAGCCATCTCCCCACCAATTTTCAACCAAATCTGTACAGCCATTCTCGAGTTATAAATAGTGTAACTAACACGACTTTCTTTTATATTTTATACTAGCAATCCGCCCTCGCTCCGCTTCGGTTATAGGTTATAGTCGTTTTACCCGCGTAGTTTCCGTTCCCGTGGGAATACCGGGATAAAATATAGCCTAGTTTACGCCCTGATATTATAGCTTTCCAGTGGTGAAAGAATTTTTGAAATCGGTCGGAAGATTACCCGGAACAAACAGACAGACAGACAGACAAAAATTTTCAATTGCTATTTTAGGCATAGGTGTCGTGCAAATAACCGTGTGAGCATGAAAAAAGCCTATTATTTTGACATTACAAACAGACACTCCAATTTTATTTATTGGTATAGATATAGATACGAGTACATAGATGTGTAATACTCGCATAAACATCTGCAACCATTGCATATTATATCCCTTTAGTGGTCTTAAAGAAAGAGTGTTGAATTGTATTCTTACTGTGTCAATGTGTAATTCATCATCATCATTTCAGCTCATATACGTCCCACTGCTGGCCTCGAGCCGCTTCCACAATAAGAGGTAAATTGACCTTACCTTATGCTAGTCAGACAGGTTAATATAGGATTTTGTTTCGAGTTTTCGTTCAAGTTATAGATGTTATAATGCGTATTATATCCCTTAGTCTTCTTTTACGACATCCACGGGCAAGATAGTGAGTGGTGAATTGTATTCTTACTCCTTCACCACACGGAATCATCATATCATATCGTAAATTAAGGGATGTAATATGCACATAACATTTGCACATGAGAAGGAAAACTCGAATTGAAACCCTATACCAACATGTCTGACCAGCATGGTATAGTAGGTCAAATTCCCTCCCATTATGGAGCAGGCCTAAGCCCAACAGTGGGACCTATGTGGGATGCGATAATGATGATAATGACACTATGCTGGTCAGACAGGTTGGTATAAGGTTTTTTTGAAGCTTTCCTTCTCTTGCATAAAAGTTAAATGCATAATATCAGGTTGACCGAGCTTCGCTCGGAATATTTTTGTAGAGTTTATTTAGGGATATATTAATAAAAAATAATGAAAAATATATAAAACATTACAAAAAGAGAATAATAATAACACCGAGATTCGATCCGACGCTGTTTGACACACAAAAACTAAAATTAAAACCGGTCAATGTCTCACCTGAGCTACCGTAACTCTTGACGTTGGGAACGAAATTTGAATTCATATTCTTTTAAAATCTAATGTCATTGTAACGTTTTGCTAAAAACACCGACAAAAGAACATTTTCTATACATAAAACCTAGCTAGATCGATTTTTTGGACCCAAATCCTCTAGTATGCCAAGTTTCATCAAAATCGTTGGTGTCGTTTCCGAGAGCCTGAAAATATATATATTTACAAGAATTGCTCGTTTAAAGATATAAGATTATATCCCTTAGTCGTCTTTTGCGACATTCACTGGCAAGATGTGGAGTGGTGAATTGTATTCTCAATCCGTCACCTCACGGCAAATGTACAATAAAGGTTGCCTGTTGTTATATAGATATATAATGAATATCTATACCAATAAATAAAATTGGAGTATCTGTTTGTAATGTCAAAATAATTGACTTTTTTCATGCTCACACGATTATTTGCACGACACCTATGCCTAAAATACAGATTAAAAAAATTTTGTCTGTCTGTTTGTTCCGGGTAATCTTCAAAACGGCTGGACTGATTTCAAAAATTCTTTCACCAATGAAAAGTTATAATATCAGGGCGTAAACTAGGCTATATTTTATCCCGGTATTCCCAACTACTATACTAAACTATATAAACTAATAGTATAAATAAAACTACGGATTTTATCGCGTTTGTATTTGATTTTTGATTGCCCGACGTTTCGAATACTTTGCAGCGTTCATGGTCACGGTTTATAAATTAAAGTCTCTTAGTAACATAAGGTAAGCGGCCTTCAAAATTAATATCAATTTAGCATTATGTCACCTGAGTTTTCTTGCCGGATATTTCTCAGTGTGGCCGTGTCCCGATTCGGTGGTAGTATACTAGATTGTCAGGTTTTTTTTAATATAATTACTATTAATTTTAATGTTAAATAATTACTAACCATAAACAATTTAATTTTTTCATATAGAATCATTTTCTTCTTACACTGGCAATTAATTTGTATCAAAATGTGGGTCAATATTTAACAACTATTTTCTGTATCGGGTAGATAATTATAAATTTTCTGCAATAACGATGAATTATTGGACGTGAGACATCTTAGTCCGCCCGTGACCATGAACGCTGCAAAGTGTTCGAAACGTCGGGCAATCAAAAATCAAATACAAACGCGATAAAATCCGTAAAGTAGTTTTATTTAAAATGTGTAATACTCGCGTAAACATCAGAAATCATTATACATATAATGAATATACATTGTATTAGTATTTTTGTCGATACTATTAAAATCGTTACTTAATCTCATATTTCCCTGTTATATACAGTTTGATGTTGTCGTAAACCTATAAAACTTTTTTATATCTTCATTCACTCGCTTTTGTAAGCATTAACCTTTACGAGTCGACTATTTCTGAGATGTGTTCATAGAAAACTAAGTAAAAATTTATTTGAACTCATAAAAAATGAGTACCCGACGGAGTATACGTGTTTTTGACACACTCGGTCGATGCTTTGGCTTCAAATTTTTTGTGAGAGATTTTTATTCTTATATTTTTAATCTAGGAATGCTATAAATTGTGTCGGAGTCATTTTTTATGACCTAACTCAATTGTTATGTATCAAATAACGAGATTAATATTAATATTTTAATCACAAATTTTCGACTGCACAGATGGTATAGTGGTTAAAATACCCACCTACAGTGCCAGTATCGTGGGTTCGAATCCCACCCACGGCAACACTTTGTGCGATTCACAAATTGTTGTTTTGAGTATGGGCGTAATTTGTGTCCATTAATTTATATATTTGTAAAGATTTGATTTATTTCCTTAGCGCAGGGCATTTAATTGAAAAAAATATATTTTACCGTTTAGTGACAAAATGAAAATATAATAATTATTACGCCTCACTTGACTAAAGTAATTGTTAATGGTTTCATCAGGTGGATCACAGCTCTTTTTAGTGAAATATAATTTCACTGCGATCGCCATTTCGCCTGACAAATGTGATGATTAAGGCACAATTCCTTCAATTAAATGGCAGGCCTACATCCATGAGGAAAAATAATTATACTATACATCTTTGAATAGTCAACTGATACCAAAACGCTTCGTATCTACAATATAATCCTTGTAACGTCAAGGTTTTTTACTATAGGGAAAGGGATGGGCCCTGATCGGCGCACCCGCCACCCAGCTCTGTCCGGGGCGACAAAGCGGTGGCGCGCGGCCCCATGACTCACCCGTTGTACGTTGCCTTCGTCGTTGACCCGACCAGCGGTGCAGGGTAACTTGTCTTAAGTGGTCGGCCCGACGGAATACCTCGATCGTAGGGTACCCTCTCCTCTCGACGTTCCCCTTCGGGACGTCGGTCGCCTTCGCGCGTTCAGCCTCTTTGCGGGTGACTGATTAATACCCCGGCCCAGTCACCCGCGGCCTCGGCTAGGGAGGCCTTAAGCGCAGATACTCGCGCCTGCGCCTTAGAATTGTGTGATAATATTAAAAAATAAAATCCTCTTAAAGGCCATATTGCTTATGATGAAGTAAGAATATTATTCACCACTCCCTATCTTCTTCATGAGTGTATTAAAAGACGACTAGGGGATATAACACGCATTTAATATGAAAATGAAGAAAAAACGAAATAACCAGCGTGGTATATTAGGTCAATTTCGTTCCAATCGAGGAGGAGGTGGTCCCACAGAGCTAAAATGAATAGCTATTGCATATATTCAAATAATTACTAATAGGTATATTGCTTGAGTAAATCTCTGATATATTTTGCCGGTTAACGTCAACGCTTTTACAAGCTCGAATATTTTAAGCCTGATAACACTGCATATGCGTTCTACTATTAGCTAGACAAGGAAAACTTGAAATAAAACCCCGTACTAAACCGTCAGGTAAGCATGATATAGTAGATCAATTTTCCCTATTATGGCGGGAGCACGAGTCCAGCGTCCAGGCCGAACTGATATAAACTAACACGAAAATGATGATGATGACTAATAACTAGAATTAATCGCAATCAAACAATTTGTGAATAGTACAAATTATTCCTTTATTTTGTGGGTGGGTTACGGTCGGCGCACTCCTCGCTCCACTCTGTCCGCGGCGAAAGAGGGGCCTAAATACGCACACCCGTAACCCACCCGTGACACGTCGCCTTCGTTGTTGGACCGACCACCGGAGCAGGGTGACTTGACTTCAGTGATCGGTCCGACGGAAAATTATTCCCTACGTAAGAATCGAACCCAAGATGCATAGGAACTCTATATCTCAACCATAAAACCATTTATACAGTTTTTAAGTCATAACAAGAAAAATACTAATGCATTTTGCTTTCAAATGACATTTTCTTTCAAAACATCTACGAAATAATTCTAGTGAATCCTTAATTAGTTGTGAGAAAAACATACATATTATTTTGTTCGAGGGTATTGAATGGACTACTGAGAAAGCTTCCCTAATTAACATTCGAGTACAATCAGAACTAATTAGCACGTTAGCGAAGTAACAGATGGCGAACACTATTCATAGATTTTGTTACATAGAAATATGTAACAAATTTTCTATGGTTTATCTGTATGTTATTAAAGAAATTTTAAAGGTTGCAATACTACGTGGCAATTTTTTTGTGCCGATGCAGTGGTTGAAGCTCGGCACGGTGTGCTCTCTTTCCGACTGGTGCATGTTTTAACAGAGCATGGTAGCTTTGCCAAATACCTGTACACGGTCGCTAGGAGAGAGAGTACACCGTCGTGCCACCACTGCGATTGCGACAAGGACACGGCGCTGCACACGCTCGAGGTGTGTGCCGCGTGGCCGGGTCCGGCCCCGTGAACTCGTCGCAATCATCGCTGCCGACCTGACGCTGCCGACCATCATCAGGGCGATGCTCGGCAGCATAAGGAACTGACACGCGGTCGCAGCCTTCTGCGAGGCAGTAGTCTCGCGGAAGCAATTACCTGCGCCTAATGTCACGCTAGCCGAGACCGCGGGTGACTGGACCGGGGATTTAGTCCATCACCTGCCGATGAGGCCGACCGCGCGATGGCAACCGACGTCCCCAACGGGGGGCGTGGAGAGGAGAGGGTACTCCGCAGGGGTATTCCGTCAGGCCGACCACTGAAGACAAGTCACCCTCCACCGGTGGTCAGCTCATCAACGAAGGCGGCCCAACGACGGGTGGGTTACGTGGCCACGTGCTGACCCTCTGTTGCCTCGTACGGAGCCGGGCTGTGGGTGCGCTGACCGACCAGCATGGTAAGATCAATTTCTTTCTTATTGTGGAGGAGGCTCGAGTCTAGCAGTGGGACATATATGAGCTGAAATGAAGGCCAGGAGAATGAATAACAGTATTCCGACTAACTACGCTAAGGCCAATTATTCTCCTTTGGGAAGGCCTCAATCAACGATAGCTAGCTTATGGATGTATTTTAGAGCAAATACATTCCTATATATTATAAAAATACCGTATTAAATGTCTGGTCCATAGCAAATGCTCTCTAAATCTTCTCTCAAGATTTAGTATTACCTGTGTGATTAAGATAAACCTGAACATTAAGCGTATGTTGATATGCTTTGCTTAATGACCCAATCTGAATATAGACGACATATGAATAGCTCGGAGCTGAGAGATAGCCAACATCATAAATTCTTAGATTAGACATCTGGTCTTAATGTCGTCATATCAGAGATACAATAGTGTAGTAATTAATAATCGCTTGTTAAAATTATTTTTTCGTGTGGTGACGGAGTAATTCAACATACCTTTGCCCATAAGTGTCGTAAAAGAAAACTGAGGGATTAATTATGCATATATAATGCATATATATATTTATTTTATTGAAATAGCACGCTGAAGTGGCAATGGGCAGGCCACATCGCTCGACGAACCGACAACCGCTGGGGAAGAAAGGTTCTCGAATGGCGACCACGTATCGGACGACGCAGTGTGGGACGCCTCCCACTAGGTGGATCAATGACCTGGTGAAAGTTGCTGGGCGTCGTTGGATGCAGGCGGTATAGGACCGCACTTTGTGGCGTAACATGAGGGACGCCTACGTCCAGCAGTGGACGGCGATAGGCTAAAATGATGATGATGATGATGATATAATTTATGAAAGAGAAGGAAACTTTAAATGAAATCCTGTACCAACGCGTCTGACCAACGTATAGTAGGCCAAATTTTCTCCTATTATGGAGTGTATGAGTTGCAATAAATCCATACTAATATTATAAATGCGAAAGTGAGGATGTTTGTTTGTTTGTTTGTTTGTAACGTTTTCACGCTTAAACCACCGAACCGATTTCAAAAATTCTTTCACCAATGGAAAGCTAAAATATCAGGGAGTAACATAGGCTATATTTTATCCCGGTATTCCCACAGGAACGGGAACTACGAAGGCTTAAGCGACTGAAACCGAAGCGAAGCGAGGGCGGGTTGCTAGTAAAATAATAAAATTCACCGTCAATTCGTATATTAAAGCAATAAAACAGAATATGTTACCAAACTTTTTTCCTGGGTAATAAATTTACTTACTTCTTTCATTCTCTACTATCATCATCTTCATCTCAGCCCACATACGTCCCACTGTTGGGCTCAGGCCTCCTCCATAATGGGAGGGAATTTGACCTACTATACCATGCTGGTCAGACATGTGGTATAGGGCTTCATTTCGAGTTTTCCTTCTCTTATACAGATGTTAGGTGGATATTATATCTTAGTCGTCTTTTACGACATCCACGGGCAAGAGCGAGTAGCGAGTAGTGAATTGTATTCTTACTCCATCACTGTCATAATACTTCAAAACCTGAGTATCAATAGCTCCTGCTGAAATCTGTCGATCATTAAAATGGTAACGGTGGAAAAAAATGTCCAAATATTATGCCCTAAATGGGATAATAATTAGTATAATTTTTTTATAAATATGTACTACATAATAAATTCACGTGTGATACTAATTAATTTTTTTTTGGGCTAGGTTATGTTCATAGGCAAAGGAGCCGCCTTCGTCGATGGACCGACCACCGGTACCGAGTTACTTATCATCCGTGATCGGCTCGATGGAATACTCTGAGGGGTAATCTCTCCTCTCGACATCCCTTTCCCAGGACGTCAGTCGCCGTCGCGCGGTCAGTCTCTCTGTGGTTGACGGACTAATCCCAGGTCCGGTCACCCACCCACAGATTACACTAAGAATAACTATCATTAGAGTATCACAGAAAGATGAAATCGAACCCACGACATTCGAAAGATCATAATTTAGATCACTACACATTTAGTGTAAAATGAACGAGTTAAAACAAAACATTCTAACCAAATTAACGAATGTATTTTTACAAGAAAATTTTTGGTTCAAATAAATATCTTAATTTAGTAAACAAAGCGACATTCTCAAACGTTTGAAACGACAATTACGGGGTGTTTTAGGTTTGAGAAGGCTTTAAAAATAAGACAAAACAAACATTAATTTGTTGTTGCTAAACAATATTCATACTTGTAGAATTTCTATGTAGACTTAGAATAAGAATGGCTTCATTATTACAATGACTGTCATTTTAATTTGTATACGTTCTACTGCTGGGTTCGAGTATCCACTACAGTGTAAGATAAAATCACGTAGATCAGGCGAGTTAATATAGTGTTTATTATGTTTGTCAATGCAATGGAAAATATTCTTTTTTTTTGGCAGTCTGTCCATCCTGTCGCCATTGGGCCGACCATTGGTGCCGATTCTTTGATAGCCGTAGTCGACCCGGCGGGATAAACTAGTTACCCTTTTATTGGGGGGTGGGCTAGGGTCGATACACTCCTCGCCCGACTCCGTTCAGGGCGACAGAGGGGCGTAAGCACGTACACCCGTAACCCACCCGTAGAGCACATCGCCTTCGTCGTTGGGCCGATCACCGATGCAGAGTTCCTTCACTCTTTTACGACACTTTTGTGCCCGAAATGGGTTAGTGAATTGTATTTTATCTGTCACCATACGAAAGAAAACGACTCCTTGACTTCTTTAATATCGCAAATGAAAATAAATGTAACGTGAGTTTATTTATTCAAATAATAAACTTATACACAAACCACGAGAAGGCAATTACATATTATCAATTTAAACAAAATTATATGAAATTATCTAATAAATTCAACTACCGCCGGCTCGGAACGCGACCGCTATTGAGAAGATCCGGGAAGAAACTCAGCAGTATTTTTTTTTTTTTGGGGTGGACTGTGGTCGGCGCGCTCCTCGCACCACTCCGTCCGGGGCGACAGAGGGGCGTAAGCACGCATACCCGCAACCCACACGGACACCACGTCGCCTTCGTCGTTGGGCCGACCACCGGAGCAGAGTTACTTGTCATCAATGATCGGCCCGACGGAATACCCCCTACTTGGGGTACCCTCTCATAAACTCAGCAGTCTAGTCTATTGTTTTTAATAATTTTTCTTACAAGAAATAAAATTGAAAACGACATCTTGTTGAAAAAAAATCGAAAACTTGTTGTTCTGAGTCTGGATGTAATTTGTGTCCGTTAATTATATGTTTGTAAAGTTCCCAGCAATACAAGGATTATTTCCTTAGTGCATGGTGTTGTCTTAAAATTATTATTAATTATTAATTATTATCTTGTAAATACTAGCTCCATTGTGATGCCCCGAAGGATGACGGGACCCCCCTCCCCCCCACAGGATACGTAATATAATTCAAACGATTATGGCTGGACCAGATCCCTCAAGTGCACCCGATCACGAGGTAACTACTATTTCGATAGTTATAAACATATTTGATGTCATCATCGCATTATGAAATATTATATATGGTTAACCGACGGTTATATACGATTTGCCGAGGATTATATTGATCCGCATGATTTTTTTTTTGCCGATGGTAGCAAACGAGCAAGTAGCGCACCTGTTAGCAAGTGACGTATATGGATCTCTCCAATAACAGGGGCACAGCTACGCCGTTACCTACCGTGAAGAAAATGCTCTTCTTAACGAGTTGACGGACAGTACCCCCTCATAGGTTGTGGGTGATGTGACAGTACTTTTTTCATACATTGTCCGCATGTCATAGGGCGCAGTACTGCACAGATTGTATTGAAATACGACGTCTACGAGCGTAGTGTGCCTGTAAAAGGGCCATCTAAATGTGAATGTATGTTGAGATACTCTTTTTAAAGGATTTCTGAACATTATGTAGTGACAGTAGAAAGTCTAAATTAAATCTTAGGTGACAATAAAACATGATATTCCATATAATTACCTCAAAAATTATACGTCTCGAGACGTAGTGATTTTATGTGTGTTGAAACTTTGACGTCGATGGGAGTACTGTCGTATTAATTTTGGCTGTGCTCGGGAAACATTTCAGCTCATTCCAGAGCCTGTACGTACGTGGGAGAAATGGTAGGTACTGAAACTTTGACGTTCCAGCCTAGCAGGCTACCTTTTCGGGTACAGTCTCTCCCCGATGCCCATTCTATCACACATTTTTTTTAATCTTATAGGGCTTAAATCTATTTAGCTGTATGGCTAAGTGGCTAAGTGCTATCACTTAGCCACCCTATGATATGCAAATAACAACACTGTAAGAGAAGGAAAACTCGAAATAAAACCCTATACCAACACATTTGATAGTTCAGTCGTTAGCGCGCCCCCAGCCAGGGTACCTGCGGACCCCCTGTGTTGGGATACAAATTTACGCTTGCCCGGGTATCGGGATCTCTGCCCGAGTCGACCGTTTACTTCTCCCATACTCGTGGGAACTAGATGGAAAATTGTTCACACACACCTGACGTAGATAGGAGGGGTGAGACGCCCAAAAACACCACGGAGAACGAGAATTCACATTGTTCCCACCCAAAAGCCTTGCCAAGCTACGGCAAAACTGGCACAGAAGAAGGAGGGGCCTCGTCCGACTGCAGCTCGGCTGCTAGTCCGGTACTGGAGGCTCCAAAATCAGCCAAGGGCCCGGCGAAAATAGGGGCCCGTAAGAAGAAAAGCGGCAGAAAAATCGCTCCTGAAACGGCGCGCGCAAGACGGCGCGCTGCAAATCTGCGACAGGTGGCGCAGAAATTACTGGAGGCTGCCGACGTTCCACCCAATGATGTTGGCGCCTCTGAGGCGGACAGCTCCGCGGCCATAGAGACAGATGCGACCGCGGAGCAGTCGATGGACGAGGGCGGCAATGCCGCAGGGCCGTCCAAGACAAAGGAGAGCCCGGCCGCTCAGGCCGCCAGGGGGCCTACGCCATCAATCCTGGCGGCGGCCGAAACAATAAGGGAGGAGCCCCTCCCCCCACAGGTGCGGAAGCGCCCTCTGCACAAGAGTGGCAGCTCCTCATCCGATTCGGAGGGGAGCGGAGACCTAATGCCCCTTCCCAAGGTGGTGACCTCATGCAGAGGGAGTGGAGGGCGTGGGGCTACGGCAGCGGCGAGAACTGCGACTCCTTCGCCTGTAATGCAGGAGCGAGAGGCTGAGGCTTGCAAGCGGGCCAACGAGGCGGCAGCCGCGTGAATGATGAGGGTGTTGAAAGACATCCCTCCCTCTGGCGCGGCGGCTGCCGAGCCCGCTGCGACAAGCGTCGCCCCTAATGTGGCCACCCTGCAGGCCGAAAACGCCCGCCTTGGTGGCGAAGTTTCAGGCCTGCAGGAGGAAAACAAGGCCTTGGCGAAGGAACTGTCGGCGGTGCAGAAGGCGAACCGCGAGTTGGCCAAGCAAATGGCCGACTTGCGGCGCCAGGTCGCGCAGCTGACGAAGACTGCGCCGCCGACAAGCGCCGGCCCTGCCGCCGCCCCTGCCATCCCCGTTGCGCCCACTCGCGCGGCGCCGAGCCCCAAGAGGGCCCAGCCGGCCGAAGTGGTCCCGCTGCCCGCAGTTGACGGCGTGTCGGACCTAACCATGCGCGCCATAGTGGAGGTGGTGGGCAAAATGCTCGACGCGCGCATGGCGGCTCTGGAGGAGAGATTGCCTCTGCCTCCGGAGCCCCATCTCCGGCCGCCGCTTGCTGCGGACAGGCCGAAGGTCGTGGCGTCAGCTCCTGCCGCGCTACCCTGCCAGGGCGGACGCGTAGGGAGCTACGCCGCGGTCGTGCTGGACCGAAGCCGAAGGGGCCCGCCGCCAAGAAGAAGGCGGCACCGGCTCCTGCCAAGACCGGACCCAAGCCGCTGCCGGCAACTGCACCGTCGGCGGCGGCCAACGCAGCCGCGACGGCGACTGCTGCGCCTAGCGACGCGACTGTTGCGCCCGAAGAAGGCTGGCAGACGGCTGAGCGCAGCCGGAAGAGTCGCAGTCAAAAGAGGAGAACGGAGGCCAAAAGCGCCGCCAAAGCCTCCGCTCCCAAGGCAGGAGCCGGTAAGAAGAGGTCACGCAGGAGGCTCCGGCCGCCGAAGTCAGCCGCGGTGGTGATCACCGTGCTGCCTGAGGCGGCCGAAAACGGCCTCAGCTATGAGGCCGTCTTACGTCGCGCCCGGCGGGAGCTTCACGTCTCCGATTTAGGAGGCGTCGAAGCCAGGACTCGCAAGGCCCGGACAGGGGCTCGAATTTTAGAGTTCCCTGGGGCCGAGGGCGCCAAGACGGCCGATAGTATGACCGCCAAGCTGAGGGGTCTGTTTACTGCGGAGGATGGCGTCAAGATCGCCAGACCCGTCAAGTGTGCGGAACTGCGGGTCACGGGTCTGGACGACTCGGTGACGGTGGATGACATCTGGGAGCCCATCGTCTCGAAAACCGGATGTCCCGTGGACACCGTCCGAATTGGCGCTATCCGCCCTGGTCCGGGTGGCGTCGGTGCTGCCTGGGTGCAGTGCCCAGTGGAGTCGGCCAAGCAATTGGCCGGCTCAGACAGGCTCCTCGTGGGCTGGAGCTCGGCGCGGGTGACTGTGCTGGAGTCCCGGCCTGCGAGGTGCTACAAGTGCATGGCGGTCGGACACACTCGGCCGACATGCACTAACTGCTTTGACTGCAGCGACCTTTGTTTCCACTGCGGTCAACCCGGGCATAAGGCGGCATCGTGCGCCGCCACTCCCCACTGCCCCGCGTGTGCGGCGGGCAACAGGCCCGCCAAGCACCGCATGGGGGGCAGGGAGTGCAGACCCCCGGCTTCGGCCCCAAAGGGGCGGAGCGGCCTGACGACCCCGGCCGCTCCCGCCCCTAGCGCGACCCAATCGCTCGCCAGCGTGGAGGAGGTAATGGATACGGCCCACTAATGGCGGCCGAATCTTACCACCTCCTGCAGGCCAACCTCAACCACGCCGCCGAGGCACAGGACGTTTTCCTGCAAGCCATGGCGGAGTGGTTGATCGGTGCAGCCGTAGCCGCGGAGCCGTACGTGGTGCCTGACCAGCCCAATTGGCTGGGCAGCAGTGACGGCTCTGTGGCAATCGTCGCCTCCACGTCGTGGCATTCCCCACCTTTGTTGCTCAAGGACAGGAGCGATGGGTATGTCGCGGCGGAATGGGGAGAGGTTACGCTGTTTGGTGTCTACTTCTCCCCTAACAGGAGCGCGACGGATTTCGGGGCCTTCCTCACCATCCTGGGGGCCTCGATACGGCGACTGGCACCGCGCCAAGTCTTTGTTCTGGGGGACTACAACGCCAAGTCCACGGCGTGGGGGTCCCCCAGGACGAATGGCCGCGGGCGGGCGGTCGAAGAGTGGGCGGCGGCACTGGGCTTCTGTTTGCTGAACAGGGGCTCGGTGCAAACGTGCGTGCGGCATTAGGGCGGGTCGATAGTGGACTTGTCGTTCGCTAGCCCTAATGTCGCAGCACGTGTGAGGAGCTGGTGTGTCCAGGAGGAGGTTGAGACCCTATCCGACCACCGATACATCCGGATATAGGTCTCCCGGACCCTCCTGCAGCCCAGCAGGGGTCACACGGCGGACGGAGCTCCCGCGTTTCCGCGGTGGGCTGTGGGTCGATTGGATCGGGACCTGTTGGCGGAGGCAGCCATCGTTCAGTCGTGGCTGTCCGCACCACCCCAGGCGGACGGGGTGGATGCTCCGGCCATGCCCCGTGTGCGGCGTCTGCCCCCGAAGAGTGCGGTCCCCTGGTGGTCTCGAGAATTGGCAGACCTTGGGGCCGCGTGCATACGTGCCCGGAGGGCCTACACCCGCAGCCGAGCGCGTCACCGCGACGCTGAGCGGGAGGCCAGCTGTACGAGGCTTACCGCAGTGCGCGTTCTGCCTTCAGGCTGGCCGTCCGTACCGCCAAGGACGTTAGTTGGCGGGAGATGCTGGACAGTCTCGAGCGTGACCCCTGGGGTCGCCCCTACCTCGCGGCGCTGAACAAGCTCCGCAGGCGGGGCCCCCCCCCTCACCGAGACTCTCCAGCCCAGCCTCCTCACCAGAGTTGTCGAGGATCTCTTTCCACGGCGGGCGGAGCACACGCCCCCGGTCATGGCTTCGCCGGACAGCGACCGGGAGGCTGAAGATGAAAGTGCTCCGCCCATCACGGAGCCGGAAATGGGCGCGGCAGTGGCGCGTATGCGAGTGAAAGCCACCGCCCCCCCGGGCCCGACGGTAACCGTGCGCTGGCCCTGGTCCTCGAGCACCTGGGACCACGCCTCAGGGGACTGTTGGACGCCTGTTTGACGTCCGGGCAGTTCCCTGGATGCTGGAAAGAGGGGAGGCTGGTGCTCCTGGCGAAGCCGGGACGGTCTCCCGAGTCGGCCTCGGCCTACAGGCCCAACGTGCTGCTCGATGATGCGGGCAAGCTGCTGGAGAGGATTTTGGCTGCCCGCATCGAGCGGCACCTCGTCGGGGTCGGGCCCGATTTGTCGGACGCCCAGTTTGGTTTTCGGAGAGGGCATTCGACGATCGCGGCCCTACTGCGCCTGAAGGCCGTGGTAGCGGAGGCCGTTACCGGCGAAGGAGTCCTGTTGGCGGTGTCCCTGGACATCGCCAACGCCTTCAACAGTCTGCCATTCAGCTGCATCAGGGAGGGGCTGAGATATCACGGGGTGCCCGTGTACCTCAGGCGGCTGGTGGCAGACTACTTGGAGGGGCGCAGCGTCCTCTACGTTGACTGAGTAGGGGACGTTGTGCGAACGCCCATGACATGCGGTGTCCCACAGGGGTCGGTTCTGGGTCCGACCCTGTGGAACATCGGCTACGACTGGGCGTTGAGAGGAAGCCTCCCACCCGGGCTGGGCGTAATTTGCTACGCCGACGATACACTCGTCACAGCCCGGGGTGGGACGCTAGAGGAGGCGGCACGCCTGGCAACTTTTGGCACCGAGAAGATTGTCAGGCGGATCGAAGCGCTGGGGTTGAGGGTAGCCCTGGAAAAGACGGAGCCCCTTCTGTTCCATGGCCTCCGTACCACCGGGTCTCCCGCCGGCGCTTCGATCACCGTGAAGTCGGTCACCATCATTATCCAGGCCCACATGAAGTACTTGGGCTTGGTGCTCGACGGGCATTTTTGGTTCCGGGAGCATCTCCATCGACTTGTTCCCCGGCTTGTCGGCGCGGCGTCCGCCCTTTCGCGGCTGATGCCGAATGTGGGCGGACCCAGCACTACGTGCCGATAGCTGTACGTGGGGGTGATCCGGTCGATGGCCCTGTACGGCGCACCGGTGTGGGCGGGGTCCCTGACCGTCCGTCTTAGGGCCCTCCTGTGGCGACCACAGAGGGTCATGGCGATCAGGGCCATACGCGGTTACCGCACGGTGGCGACGGAGGCAGCGTGCCTCCTGGCCGGAACTCCCCCGTGGGACCTGGAGGCGGAGATGCTCGCCGACACTTATCGGCGGGTGTCGGAGACGCGCGCCCGCGGCGGCATGGTCTCCATCAAAGAGATCACCGCCTGGCGGGTCGACGCCCGCCGAGAAGTCATTGCCCGTTGGGCAGTCCGGCTGGAGAGTCCTCGGTACGGTGTCAGGACCGTCGAGGCCCTCCGGCCGGTGCTGATGGAGTGGTTGGAGCGGACGCACGGGGTGCTTTCCTTCCGACTGGTGCAGGTGCTGACGGGGCACGGTTGCTTCGGGAAGTACCTGCACAAGATTGTAAGGAGGGAGAGCACACCGTCCTGCCACCACTGCAGTTGCGACGAGGTCACGGCGCAGCACACGCTCGAGGAGTGTGCTGCATGGAGGGGAATCGCCGTGAACTCGTCGCAATTATAGGTGCCGACCTGGCGCTGCCGACCATCGCCAGGGAGATGCTCGTCAGCGTCAGGAACTGGGACGCGGTCGCCGCCTTCTGTGAGGCCGTAATCTCACGGAAGGAGGCGGCGGATCGTGTGCGAGTAGAGCTCCTATTCGGTGACACGTTCCGCCGCCGGCGACTTGGGTGGCGCAGGCGCGAGTATCTGCGCCTAATGCCGTCCTAGCCGAGGCCGCGGGTGATCGGACCGGGGAATTGTCCGTCACCCGCAGAGAGGCTGACCGCGCGACGGCGACCGACGTCCCAGGACGTCGAGAGATGAGGTTACCCGAAAGGGTATTCCGTTGGGCCGACAACAACGAGGTGACGTAGGTACGGGTGGGTTATGGGCCCGCGCGCCGTCCTTTCATCGCCCCGGACGGACTGGACCGCGCGTGCGCTTACCATAGCCCACCCAAAAAAAAAAAAAAAAAAATACCAACACATTTGATCAGCATGGTACTATCGTTTCCGCTTATATACGTCCTGCTATTGGGCTTGAGCCTCCTCCATTGTGGAAGAAGATCGAGAGGAGAGGCTAATTGGCCTTGCTATACCATGCTGGTCAGACAGGTTGGTATATGGTTTTGTTTCGTGTGCGTATTATATTCCTTGGTCGTCCTACGACATCCACGGGCAAGGGAATGATGAATTTTATTCTTACTCCGTCACCACACGGAAAGCACAGCATGGTATATAGTAGATCAATTACCCTTCCATTGTGGAAGACGCTCGAACCCAGAAGTCGGATGTATTTGAGCTATGATGATAAGTATTACATTGTATGAGCATTCAAAATTATATTACAAATGTGAAATTTATTCTGTCTGTTCGTGTGATTTTTACTATTAACTCTGTCCATATGATGACTGAGTAAGTATACAATTTACTCCCTATCTTACTCGTGGGTAAAATACGACTAAGAGATATAATATGCATATAATATCTATGCATGATATGGAAAAACTATAAATAAAACTTTATAACAACACGTCAGACTAGCGTGGTAAAGAACGATAATTTCACTGTTATTGTGAAGTGGACGCGCGCCTCGAGTAGTGGCACTTTAACGAGCTATGACGATAATAAGTCTCTATTTTTAAACGACTAACTAATACGAACTTCTTCTGCCTAAGGGCACCGACGTCAAAATCTATCTTTTAGTTTTTATTTCGTCGGTGTTTTTAGAAGCAGGTTCGCCTTTCTAACTTAAAAATATTTTTTTTAGAAATGACGTATAATTTTTAATCTTACACGAAAATGGTATTATTATTCTCGTCATACGCAAATCTTCTTATTTTCCTAATTACATCTATCATTATCATCATCACAGCCTACATACGTCCCACTGTAGGGCTCGGGCCTCCTCCACAATGGGAGGGAATTTGACCTACTATACTGGTCAGACATATTGGTATAGGGTTTCATTTCGAGTTTTCATTCTCTTGCACAGATGTTAAGTGCATATTATATCCCATAGTCGTCTCTTACGACATCCACAGGCAAGATAGGGAATGGTGAATTGTATTCTTACTCCGTCACCACACGGAACAACTTTTTATATCTATATAATTACATAATTACATGATGATTATCCGTGAGGTGATGGCAAATTCAATTCATCACCACCCCTTTCTCCCCAATGGGTGGCGTAAAAAACGACTAAGAGATATTAAATGTATATAACATCTATGCAAGAGAAAGAAAATTCGATATAACATCTTATACCAAACCTGTCCGGTGTGATAAAGCAGGTTATTGTGGAAACATACGCTGAGTTGATAACAATGATAAATTTAGATGAAATCTACAAATTTTGTTGTAAAAAGGCGGTCATGGGCATCAAAATATCATAGTCGAGTTTATTTTTTCAACGCATAGCAAAAAATTCTAGCAATTAAATTTCGGTAGCAAATTTTAGCAAATTTCTGAGCCATTTTTAGATAACCAGTGCTGATACGAAAGCGAATGGGGACGCTAGTCTATACAAATAAATAAAATTGAAGTGTCTGTTTGTAATGTCAAAATAATACATATTTTCATGCTCACATGATTATTTACACTAAACCTATGCCTATAAGCCACTTCAAAAAATGTTGCCTGTCTATCTGTTCGTTTCGGGTAATCCTCTAAACGGCCATACCGATTTTAATAATATTTTACTGTAAGGTACCCATCAAATAAGGAGAATCCATTATATACACGGGTTTACATAGGTATATTTGGTTGATGAGCCAAAAAATCGATCTAGCTAGGTTTTATTTATAGAAAATGTTGTTTTGTCGGTGTTAATAGCTAATCAATTAATCAATACAATGACGTCGTTGTCAAGAGTGCAGCTCCTAGTATAGCTCAGTTGGGAAGTTGTCCAGTTTTCTTTTTGTTTTCTTTTAGAATTCAAACAGCGTGGGATTGAATCTCGGTGATATTATTATTCTTTTTGTAATTTTTGATATTTTTTCATTATTTAATTTTAATTTTTTATTAATATATATCTAAATATATTCGACAAAAATACAACTAAAATATACCGAGCGAAGCTTGGTCAACCAGATATTATTATTAAAATCGATATCGAATAGCCTAAGTTACTTAAGCTAAGTTACTTATCGATAATTAAGTAATCAGTACCCTAAGCTAAAAGGAGCCTCAGGGTACTTAGGCTACTTTGCCTGGCAAAAAACCTCTAAAAATTTTACCCGGTCTGGAGATCGAACCCGAGACCTCAAGAACTGCAGCAAATCGTAATATTTTAGAATATATTAGAGACTAGCAACCCGCCCTCGCTTCGCTTCGGTTATAGGTTATAGTCGTTTTACCCGCGTAGTTCCCGTTCCCGTGGGAATACCGGGATAAAATATAGCCTAGTTTACGCCCTGATATTATAGCTTTCCATTGGTGAAAGAATTTTTGAAATCGGTCCAGCCGTTTTGAAGATTACCCGGAACAAACAGACAGACAGACAGACAAAAATTTTTTAATTGCTATTTTAGACATAGGTGTTGTGCAAATAACCGTGTGAGCATGAAAAAAACCTATTATTTTGACATTACAAACAGACACTGCAATTTTATTTATTGGTATAGATTTAAAAGCGGGGCCAATATGACTGAAACCGAGGCGAAGCGAGGGCAGATTGCTAGTATTTAATAAATGGCTACCGGCGCTCTCCTAATTAAAATTCAGGCACAATCGCAACTAATTAGTAAATTAGCGCGGTAAGAGATGGCTGCATTGTTCATTTGTTAAAAGATTTTCACTTGCACACTTTATTTCTGCTACGTGGAATATAACATATTGTCTACATATAAATATAATTAAAACTTCTGCTTGTAATGTAAAAATGACATATGTTATTTAAAAGAAGTCATCATCGTCACAATTTATGTACATCCCACTGCTGGGCTCGAGCCTGCTTCACAATGGGAGGGACTTGACCTACTTATACCGCTCTAATCAGACGGGTTGACATAGGGTTTTATTTCGAGTTTTCCTTTTTGCACAGATGTTATCTGCAAATGATCCCTTAGTCGTCTTTTACGACAGCCATAAATAGGAAAGGCATGGTGATTTATATTCTTACTCCTTATAATAGCTATAACGGTAAAACACATACTGAGATCGATTACGTGTACCCAGGTTTTGAGCATATCCGATACTCATCATCACGGCGAGTGCGCAGCGATGTCTGCGAGGCCTCGAGTGGTTTTCCATTATAAATATTATAATATGTATCAATCTCATAATAATTTAAATACTATTTTTACTCCAACATCACACAGAAAAAGATAATTTTAATAAAAGACTGGTTGTCTTTTAGACATAAGAATACAATTATCGTCACTACTAACCTAATTGCTCGTAGACTTCGTAATAATCGCCTGAGGGTTTTACCAAGAGAATAGGTCAGCAGTTCTCTACTGGTAAAGCTATCTAGACGCGCGATAGCGTGGCAAGCCTAGCTAGCAGTATGGCAAGCAGTTCCGTGTGTAATATTACACGAAGCATTCGGAGACACTTTTGATCCCCTCATAACTCAAAAACTATTTCACATAAGCTTGTCAAATTTGACTCGTATATTGAAACTTACGAGATACACATGTTTTTCAAATTTCATAAACACCCTTCCCCATTTAGATATTAACGTCCGAAAATTGACATTTTTATCACTGACTGACATATAGCCTAAAATTTTTGTTCCAAATGATCTAGAAAAGTCCAATTTAGCTATCGAACTAGTCAAGTCAAACTTTTATTTTGTGGTAGGTTATGGTCTGAACAGCCCAATCTCGCCGGGGCAATAAGCGGCACGTGGTTCCATTACCTACCGTATTGCCTTCCCATCGCCATTGGGCCGACCACTGGTACCGAATCCTTGACATCCGTGGCCGACCCAGGGAGTTACCCTTTCGGGTACCATTCCCTTCGATGACCCTGCAATAAAACAGTGCGTCGTCTTTCTACAGTTGAGTCTCTACGGGTGGCCAACTAATCCACGGTCCGTTCACCCGTGACCTCAGCTAAGGCGGCATCAGGTGCAGGTACTCGCCCCGCCCAACCCGCTGGCAGTGGCGGCGGAGCGTGTCGTGGTAGAGGAAGTCCTCCCGTCTCGCTCCGCCGCCTCTTTCTGCGAGGCAATCACCTCGGAGAAGGCAGCGACCGCATCCCAAGCCGAATCAAACTTAAAGCTTCAATAGGTATATTATCCTAAGTTACAAGAAGAAATGTTATTTTAAGTTGTTATAAAACATTTTATGTCGTCATAATATAAATTTCAGGACTGACCATCAAACTTGGCACCCATTTAGATCCCACTTCTATTGTCACTGAAGTTAACAACCAAGACATATATAATATTGAACTTGGCACTCATTTCGCATTTCTATTTTTGGTGAGTTAAAACTTTTCTGGAATCGCCAACCCACCTGCTAAAATTCTCTAATCTCTAAGATGACTGGAACGATTTCAAGTAAAGAATGAGTATAGAAACGAACTATATTTTTTTCTTACAAAGTAAGCATTAACCACCCTATCCATTCTCGCAGTGGTTTAAATAAAACGACTAAGGAACGTAAGCATATAACTGCCTTATATATATATATATATATATATATATATATATATATATATATATATATATATATATATATATATACTAGCTGAACCAACAGACGTTGTTCTATTCAAATAAAATAACGCCACCTACCGGGTACAATTGTGAACGTAAACCATTCTCGAACCCCCTTGAACACACATAAAAAAATTCATCAACATCGGTCCAGCCATTTAGGAAGAGTTCAGTCACATACACACGTAGATACACAAGAAATATATCTTTTTTTTTTGGGGTGGGCTGCGGTCGGCGCGCTCCTCGCACTACTCCGTCCAGGGCGACAGAGGGGCGTAAGTACGCAACACCTGCAACCCACCCGAAAACCACGTCGCCTTCGTCGTTGGGCCGACCACCGGAGCAGGGTTACTTGTCATCAGTGGTCGGCAAGTAATATACCTATAAAGATAATGTTTCTAAATAAGTTAGACTGAAACCAATGTGCCACTAAAACAACGCTTTTAATAGATGATATTACGGTCTATTTCTAGGAATTATATTGTTATTATTATTTAAATTTATACAGAATAACACTTCTTTTAGGTCAATGGCAGTCCGTAAATCAACAAGTCTTCAAATTATTGAACCCCGAAATAAATACTTTAAGCCCAATGAGTTCAATCACTAACTTGATTGTACAGATGGCGTAGTAATATAAGTATCCTACTCTCGTAGGTTCTATCTACGCATAGGATAATTCTTACCACGCAAATGATTTTTTCTGAGCCTGGATGTTATTTATGTAGATTAGTTTTAATGTTTATGAATTCCTCTGTGATTTAAAGATTTAATATTTTTTTTTTTATTGCAAGCGGTGGCAAACGAGCAAACAGTACACCTGATGGTAAGTGTTGCTGCCGCTCATGGAACTTTACAAGGCCGCTGCCTACCGCGAAGAAAGTGAAGGGAGTGTGAATGCGTACATTGAGGCTCGGTGATACCAAGGGTACCACCAAAACCCTCCACATGCAAACACCCTCAGAAAATTGGGCTTCCGGCTCTCTCGCTCACCGAATGAAGCGCAGTAACAAATCGCTATTAATCAGACGTCGATTTTCTGCGAGAGTGTGGTACTACCCCGGACGGACCGGCCCGCGACTGTAGACAGATAACTGTCGACAGTGTGGTCCTACCACTCCTAAATTCCTCCTCCTCATTAGTGCAAGATGTCTTTAAAAATATGAAACAAAACAAAATCACCGTTAATACAACAAGCATTAACGTATAATGGCTTTATGTAAGTAAAAATATATATCACATATCTGAAATTCTGTTACAAACTTCGTACAAACAATGGTTTCCTATGAAAAAATACACGCGTCTTGTTTCCTGATGCTAACAGAATTTGCCGTCGTTAATATATCAAGGAACGACAGAAAAAATATACGCTAAAAACGAATAAAAGCCAAGTTTTATAAAGTTTGGTAGGTAGTACATCTTTATGGTACCACACGTATGCTTTCAGCCATTTTGTAGTCAACGTATCTTGATCTCCCAGGCACCGAAAATTGTCCAAAATGATCTCTATCAACGTATGTTGTAAGAGGGGTGGGGGAGATCCTATGTTTTTGGTTGCTAATCATATATTATTCAATATCTTTTCCCCTATTATGTGGTTCTTCCTATATTTTTTGTCGCCGTAAAAGTATAAAGGTGAACGGTTTAAGACTTGTGCATATTTGATAAGTTAGAATTTCAGCATACAGACCCATGTCTTGTTGATTTAATAATAAGGTAAATATATATATATATATATATATATATTTACCTTATATATATATATATATATATATATATATATATGTGTGTTTCTGTTTGTTATTTTAAAATAGTAACGCTCGTGATTTTTTACGAATTTGATGAGATTTTATTTTTTAACCCCCTACACAAAAGAGGGGTGACATAAAGTTTGGCATGTCTGTGCATTTATGTGTCATATATTTGAAAGTAAAGTAATTACCCATTATACAGCGGATTAACCTTTCGGGTACCATCCCCTTCGACGCCGCGGCAACAAGATAGTGTTGCCGGGGATCGCTCTCACACCTAGAAACGCCCTAAACAGATTTTCATAAATTGTACAGCCTCAAATAAAATAAACACATCAAAATTAATCTACTCGTTTAGGAGTTAAAGTGCTACAGACAGATATACAAATATCGCAAACTTATAACACCCCTTATTTTGCATCGTGGGTTAAAAATATAGGAAATATAAAATACTATAGTGTGCATAAAAAATTTATGTAATAATGGATACCTTATTTGATATCAAATACCTTAACGAGAGTCGTCACCGCAAATTCATTAATTCATTTCAGCTCATATAATTATGTACGTCTCACCATTGAGCTCAATTACCCTGGACTGTATGGAGGGAGGGAATGTGGTCAGGCAACCTATAAAAAAATAGCGTGAGTGATAGAAACTTCTTTGGTTCCATGTGTTTTTTATCAGTATTAAAAAATTAAATCTCTCGATCTTTCTCACTCCCTACTCTCGCCCCATGGCTGTGCTTCGTGCTATGTTCGCCCTTTCTCACTCTCTCTCAATCGGTCTCAATCGTTCTCTCACTCTTCTTCGACAAAAATGCTGCACATCTTCGTGACGCGTTTCATCCGTAAAAAATTTACCCTCGTGCGCTTAAAGAAGTTGTACTTCAAAAAACAAAGAAATCATATGTGCAATTCACACGTGCTACTAGTGAAACCTCAAAAATTTTGTACAACTTTGTACTACGCATTAATACACGTACAACGGTGAGGCCTGAGTAATCCCCCACTGTCTCGGTAAACATCAATGAAGGGGTATACGAAACAGAGCATAAAGAGAATCACGAATATAAGAACTACTGTATAATGCTACCTATCTTATAATATCTAAAACGGCAAGAACACTCACGTGCTGAGATCGATTACGTCGACCCGGGTTTCGAGCATGTCCGATGCTCATCATCAGGGCGAGTGCGCAGCGGCGTCTGCGAGGCCCCGGCGTGCACTGCGCGATGCATATCGAGCAGCGCGCCTCGACACAGCCATGAGGGGTGCGGGGGAGGTGTTTGCCTCTTGATCGTCTTCGGCGGAATCGTCGGACGAAACTTCACAACCGGAGTTAAGCGAGTTTTGGCATGTCACTCCGTGTGTCGTCACCATCACATACCGCGCTGGTCACGTCACTCTCCACGCATACCATCACCTTACGGGTCGACGTAACCGATCTCAGCACGTGAGTGTTCTTGCCGTTTTAGATATTATAATATGGATCAGTCTCACGATAATTTCAATACTAAAAATGCTACCTATCTCATTTTCTCCCACGTTAAATCTTATGAATTTATGTGTCTGTCTCTTTTTACTGTCGCTTTTTCGTTTCATCGACTTTCAAATCACAACGATGCATCGATGCTCAAAAGGGTTGGTGAACTGTATTTCGTTACTAAAATCTATATCATTATCACAAGGATCATACTCTTAATAATGTAAAGTTATTATCTGCTTAGTGTTTTGTGACACATAGTAAATATATAGTCATCTCGTAAACGTTAATGCTCAGAAAAGCGTGAGTGAGAAGATAAAAAAGTTTCATAGATTTACGACGAACATCAAACTACATGTACTAGGGCATTATGAGTTGAAGGAACTGTTTTATATTACTAAGTCTTAAGATATAATGCTATCATATAAAGTTAGTTTAACTTTAACGTAAGGTTAGATCAGATGAAACACTCTTTGTCTCATCATCATAATCTAGATGTGTCCTTAAACTGTTCTTGTCTTATACTACTAAATCTTGATTCCCAAAGGGATACCTATATAGTGCTGCAAGCATTTGCCCCCTGTGGGAATTTTATTATTCTACACAGAAAATAATCACCGGATTAATATGTAAATGGGTAAGAAGGAATTGATCCGAAAACACAGCGTAGAGTGGAGCTCTCATTTCACTTCACTTTCATTCACTTTTTTAAAGCAGTCATGGTGACATGTTGGTATGTTATGACCATGTAACATGATTTTGATGAAACTTAGTATACTAGAGGTTTCAGAGCCAAAATATCGATCTAGCTAGGTTTTATTTATAGAACATGTTGTTTTGTCGGTGTTTTTAGCTAATCAATACAATGACATAAAATGTCAATAGAATATGGATTCAAATTTCGCTGTTGACGTCATGAGTGACGATGGCTCAGTTGGAAAGTCGTCCTGCTTTTTGTTTTGTTTTGATTCACACAGCGTTGGATCGAATCTCGGTGTCATTATTATTCTCTTTTTGTAATTTATTATATTTTTCATTATTTAATTTTTATTTTTTATTAATATATATTTAAATAAATACGACAAAAATACAACAAAAATATTTCGAGCGAAGCTCGGTCATCCAGATATTACGATACTAAAACGTGGTCTGTAAAAGTTGGCCTCATAAAAAGACTCAAAGTCACTCAATGTTGCTCAATTTGTAGGACAACACTGACAGTCGTCTGTCTAAAGCCGTGGGCCGGTGCGTGCCTGCTCCACAGTGGATGGACAGTGTTGTTAAATTTTATACGGAGGCTCGACTGTAAATTACCTTTCAGTAAAAGATAATACGTTTTGTGGGGGGCGAAGTGTGGGGGGTAAGTCGATTTTGTATGCCCCATTTTTGTATTGAGTTGAGACATATATCCGCCAATTTCTCCAGTCCGTCTCTAGTGTTTGACTGTATAAGTAGGAGACCGTCGTCAGCATAGCCAATCAATGAGCAATTTTGCGGTAGAGGTAGCTCAAGAAGGTTCTCAGAAAGGCTCAAGAAACCCTAGATTCCACAAGTATGGGCTTAACACTGATCCTTGAGGACAGCCCAACGTCAGTGATTTAGACACGGCATGGTGACCGAGTTTCAGTGTGGTTGAACCTTGTAGAAAGTATGACTGTACGAGTTGGTAGATGTTCCTAAAGCATCCACGAGCCTTCAGTTTAAGAAGTAACATCGGCCACCATGCGTTATCAAAAGCACCTGAGATATCTAGAAAAATACCTAGTATATATTTAAAATCTGATAGGGAAACAATTTTTCTAACGGCAATGACCGCGTCGACAGTCGATTTCCCCGGGGTAAATCCAAACTGACTACGATTGAATGTGGGGCCACCCGGTAACAAACGGGGAACAATCAGACGTTCAAAGAGTTTTCCTAGTGACGGCAGTAGAGTAATTGGTCGATATGACTTCGGGTCGTCCGGTGGCTTATCACCGTGTTTCGGTATTATACGTATAAACCCGCGATGCCATAGCCGAGGAAAGATGCCTTTCGCTATACAACGATTGAAAACTAGTAACATTGAGTCGGCTGACGTTTGACAAGCTTCTTTAATCATTTTATTAGAGATTTTATCTTCACCGGCTGCTTTGTTTAGAGGAAGGGCTTTTACGGTATTTAAAAGTTCAGTTAGAGAGGGAAGGTCAGACATAGAAGATAGAGGTAGCAAAGTGGCCCACGCTCTTATTTGCGTATGATGTTAGCTATCAGCTGTTACGTTATCGTCCGGTATTAAAGTATTTATTAGAGCTTCTGTGGTCTCCTCTACACCCGTGGTGTGTTTATTATCTATTTTGATATTTTGTATATAAGCTAGGTCAACTGATCGATTGGCTTTAAATTCGTGATATAATGGAGACCACGGGCCTTCATTTTCCAGTTTTTCTACTACCCTATTTAATAACGCATCTTTAGATCTTTCCACCGCAATCCGGTAGTAAGACCTTGCAGTTCTGAGTGCAAGTGAGGACTCATCAAACGTTACTCCCGTTACACATGACTTTTTAAGTTTGTTAAATTTTCTACGTGCTCTTCGAAAGCGTCTGCGAAGTTCGGCCAGTTTATTGTTCCACCAGTCGCACCTTCTAGTGTTAGGGATAGATATGCGACCTAGGGCTATGTCAGCACAGTATATCATAGAGTGTGACATTATCTCAGCGCTTTCTCCCGCGTTTAATTCTTCGCGAGTGAAATGCCCGGCACATGAGGAAAATAACGAACTAAAGAATTCCCAGTTTGCTCCCTTACTTTTATATCTATAATTGTAACTCTTGACTGGGAGGATCTTGTATCAGTCTCGGTTTAAATTCGTACACGATCAGGCGGTGATCACTACACGACGCGTCTGGGAGGACGCGCCACCTATCCAAGCGGACGTCCACGCTTGATAGCGTGACGTCAATAGAAGATTCGCCCAAAGGGCTGCAATAAGTTGGTGGTGCATCAGGTGTATTATGGATGGACAGGTTCATCTCGGCGATGAAATCTTCTATCGCACACCGACGATCAGTATCGGTGTATCTAATCTTGCCATACCACAGAGTAGATGACGCGTTTACGTCAGCACCTACTATCGTTTTACGGCCCGTAAGAGACCGCAAGACATGACGGAGATGGTTTAAGTGTGAGGTGACAGGGTCTGAGTATTGAAAATAGCAGCTCACAACGTAAACCCTACAGGATGGGGATGTAACCTCCGCGACAGCACAGTGTGATGTCATTAGATTTTGTAACGATGTGACTGTAAATTTAGAATTTGATACATATATTCCGGCGCGTGCTTTGTTATCTAATTGCACAACCCTACTGCGCAAGCGAGCATTCTGGTATTGCTTTTGAATAAGTACTATGTCCAAATTATTTTCCATAACAAGACGGTCTAATTCTGATGTAGCCACCCTATCATTGTGAAGATTTAGCTGTCTTATGTTTAAGCTATCCATTTTTAATAGTTAGTGTTTAAGACTAGTTGTTCCAGCTTAAATTTGTAGGTGGGACAGTCCGACGCGCCGCAGGGGTGATCGTAAGTTTTCTTAAAACGCTTACAAGAGGCACATTTTGGTTTAAAATCAGGTGTTTCCTTATTTGTGCAGGACTTAGTTATATGTCCTTCCGTACAGTGACCGCATGTGGGTGTTTTTTCATTGCAGTATTTAGCAACGTGACCATACTGTTGACAGTTCGCGCAACGTACAATTTCAAGGTCGTCATAAAAACGGCAGCTAGCCCAATCTATAAAAACTTTTTCTTTGGTGCTTAACAAATGGGTACGTACTTCTGGGTCGAGTTCTATGCCTATCCACTTGCGACTGTTCTGCAATTTTCGACTGCGAATAATTTTAGTGGCTTTAATAAAGTCGTCCTCTTTAATAGATATTTCGTCTTTAATATTTTGTCGATAGAGAGCGACTAGGAACGCATTGTCTTCCATAGAAATGGGGACGTCCTTAATTAGTAAGCGCGGTCGTCGACCTTTCGGTTTTTCTAGACGTAAACCCGCAGCCTTAATGGCGTCTACAGATTCCAATTTTTTAATCTGCTTTTCGTTAGTGACTCGCAGAACTACACCTGCTTTCACGGCCTTTTTAACGCCTACTATTTGAAAGCCATCGTCAACTGGCTTAATCGCGCTCAATAACGCTTTCTTTGTGGCAGACGACGACGCGTAATCGGCTGAACTTTCAGCGGTCGTATAAGCGATAACGCAGGGAGCACGTGACGTTCGCACCTCAACACTTGGCACAACCTTTGGTAGCTTAAGTTTTTCAGCGTAAGATAGTTTATGAATATTTGACGGCGAATGGGTTTTAGTATGGCTTAATTCTAGCTCAATATTCGCTAATTTAGTCTCATTAGACGATGATTTCAAGGCTTAAAGAGATACAATGGTAGTAACACGTTGAGTGTAATCCATTATCGTTGTTTTGTTCGCGATGTTCATGCGAGAACCTTGATCGTTGACGATTTCGTTAATTTTCGATAAAAGTAACAATGCTTACGTGACGAGATCGCAATAGTCGGCCTGTCTATCATCGCTAATATTAAGTGATGGAGAATTTTTTACACTATTCTCCTGTTGAAGCCTAGTTTCGGGTGTAACGTAGGCAGGCGATGGCTGGGTATAGAGCGCACGCCTGCTGTTGGCAGCGGGAGGTGACCGCGGTGTCAGCTGACTGAGGCGAAAAACTTCTTCCCCGCGATCAGGGGGTTCAGTGTCCGTATAATATTTCGACATTTTATAATGTAATATAAGTACTCAACGAATGTAAACAAAGTAACAATCAACGAATAAAAATTATTTTGTTCGTAAAGTGACTTGTCACTACCCACTACTTAATAAAAGTTAAAGACTTACCGATTTAAGCTGGATTTTAGAATAACTAAGCACAAATACTTATCGTAATGAACGTAAACACGCACTAAACACAATAAAACATAATTAGAAACAACGCACGAGCCGATAGTTAATCCTTAAAAGGACAAAAACTATTTTTATTATACGCGCTAACTGAATTCGCACTGCATCGAGCGGAGGGGAGGAAGGAAGTTATTATTATATCTGTGAATTAACTTTAACTTCCCAGCATCGCCTATTGTTACTGGAGATTAAAATCACAGGACCGGTAGCTGGATTTAAACCTAAGCCCCCACCAAGGGTGAAGTGGTATATGATAGAAAAAGAGGATTGTGCGCATGAATTCCGGAAGAGAGTGGTAGATAAAAATAAGTTATAAGTTTAATTATAAGTTTGTTTGTTATAACTTTCTTCAATATTATTTTTTTTTGTAAAACATTAACTAAGAAATTAACTAGGTCCGGGACTAAGTCCTTAACTAAGTCCGGGATCTGTCAAAATTCAACTTCTTCAGAATATCGTTCAGAAAATATCGTGTTTAAGGACGATAAGCTCAGAAATTACGATATTCATTTAGCCCATAGTTTTAGTTAATCTCAACTGCAATTAACTTTTAGTTTGCCGACAGGATATCGTCGAATTTACGCTCGAACTACTTTGATGACTGCTAGTTTTATAAGCGTGTGTAGTGGATCAATCCTTACACGATCTTTGGTGCACTATCTTAATCGAATCGCTTACAATAAATAAACATTAGGTTTATTCAAATTTTATAACTTTGGTCTGGTTACCGCAGTGATGTAGCTCAATAAATTCTTTATAGATTCAATCTATTTATTTTAAAGTTACAATACAAATTTCTTTCTTATTTTTTTCTAACTTCTGAATACTTTTGGCAAGCGTTTGAAATTTTAATTTCAATAAATAAATTCAATTAGAAAATATAATAGTTTTCAAGAAACACCGTGAAGCTAAAACTCAAAAATTATAGGATTACCTACTTAACCCTACTTTTTTGGTGAGTGAACATGATGGCTCACAGTCCAATCCGTGCGGGGCGATGAAAGGGGGTGACGAACGAGCCCATAGCTCACCGCGTACCTAACCCTATAAATATATATTTGCATTATTATTATTTTTTGACGTGACAACGTCTTTTAATTCGATGGAGCCGGCTGCACACACGAAAAAACATGACGTATGCGGCGTTACCTCGCTTTAAGGTGTTCCATTTAAGGCTTGATCCATACAATATATCTATCAAACAAATAAAATTAAAATTTTCTTTTGAAAGATTAATGGTTTAATTTTTCAAAAGAAAATTCATCAGTATTTTCTTATGACGTTGTCACGTTCAACTATCGTCAGTAAACCGACTTTACAGACAACCGATTTTTTTTATTAACCATTTGAAGTTCGTACCTCCTATAAACTACTACCTAATATAACTAAAACACATGAGAATCTTAATTAAATACTAATTTAAGCAAAGCACCAACCAATTACTACTAACTTATTAGATGAATCTCATTTAAGGAACAAAATTTATTTTTATCACATCTTCCATAATTGGAGAGAAATTGACCTACAATACCACGCTGGTCAGATAGTTTTACTTCGAGTTTTCCATCTCTTCCATAGATGTTATCTGCATATTACATCTTTTACGTAAAATTCTCATAGTTACAATGCATATTTAAATGTATGTATTTTGTTATTAAACGCATTATGCCTTTATGACGTAATAGAATCAACGACACAGCTTCATTTTAAAACTGTCAGCTGCATTCTGAAACATCTCTAAAATATACGCGCTTGAAATAATAAACCTCCTTTGTATCTTACCCCTATACGTACTATTGTTCTCAGTATTCTGAACATTATTACGTACAGTAAATTACTCGCTAATTAGGAACAAGGAAGCGTAACTATTTAACAGACTTAAATTAAAATAGTGTAAATTAGGCTTGTAAATTCTTTATTATATGTAATATCAGGATCCTTGTGGTGACGGAGTAGGAATATAATTCACCACGATTTATCTGGCCCATGGATGTCGTAAAAGATGACTGAGGGTTTATAATGCATACTACATATGCATTATAAACCCTTAGAGATAGATAAAGAGAAGCAAAGATCGAAATAAAACTCGAAATACGACGACGAGTAGTTAAATAAATTGAAATAAATCATCGCAGCCCACATACAACTCACTGTTGGGCACGGGCTTCTTTTACAATGGGAGGGAACTTACTTATACCATGCTGGTCAGAGAGGTTGGTAGACTGTACCGGGGAATAGTCCGTCATTAAATAACTCGATACCAGTGGTCGGCTAAAAGGCGAATGGTAGGAAGGAGAGGGAATACGCGGAGCTACGCGCTGCCCTTGCGTCGAATGTATAACGTATGTGCTGACCAAAGCCCGCCCCAAAAAAAAACGACCTTGATAATCAGACGAAAAGATAGTATTTAATATCCTTACTAATATTATAAATGCGAAAGTAAGTTTGTTTGTCTGTTACTCTTTGACGTTTAAACCACCGAAGCGATTTCATAAATTATTTCACAAATGGAAAGCTATAATATCAGGGAGTAACCTAGGCTATATTTTATCCCGGTATTCACACGGGAACAGGAACTACGGGGATAAGGCGACTGAAACGAAGAGCGGGTTGCTAGTATTTTAATACATTACAACATACTCTAAAATGTAATAATTCAATGCCTTGTATTTTTTTCATACTATTGTATTGTATATTTGTACTAAAATGTATTTTCTAAACATAATCCATTATATAAACGATTGTACCCTTTGTGACGTGACAGCGGCGTGATTACGACATAAATTGATGACGCAGCGTCGTGACGCGAACAACGTCATGTCTTCTTAGACAATCTGGGCTTTGTCGCGAGAAAATGGGCTCTTTTAATACAGTAAATGTATTTACTGAAATTTTAGTAAGGATTTTCTTTTATTACTCATCGTAATGATAACTTATTGGGTAAGACTAATGGACTCTGTCAGATGTCTCGGTATTGAATGTATCAAACACATTTTATTTTTCGATAAATTTAGACACAAGCCTGGACACAAGAGTGGTAGGACCACACTGTCGACAGTTATCTGTCTACAGCCGCGGGCCGGTCCGTCCGGGGTAGTACCACACTGAGCAGAAAATCGACGTCTGAGTAGTAGCAATTTGTTACTGCGCTTCGTTCGGTGAGCGAGAGAGCCAGAAACCCAACTTTCTGAGGGTGTTTGTGTGTGGAGGGTTTTGGTGGTGCCCTTGGTATCACCAAGCCTCAATGCACGCATTCACACTCCCTTCACTTTCATCGCGGTAGGCAGCGACCCTGTAAAGGTCCATGAGTGCCACTCATACACTTAGCATCAGGTATACTTACTGTTTGCTCGTTTGCCACCGGTTGCAATAAAAAAAAAAAGCCATTTGTACCATTTGAGGCGGTGTAAGAGCGGCGGCCGTCTCCTAAAATTAAAATTATCTCCTGATGGCTACTCCAAATTTCAAACTGATCACGGGTACCGGTTTCTTGACATCGGTACTGTCGTATGTGACTGGAGTAAAAAAGGACGTGACTGGAGCCATGCTCCAGTCACGTCCTTTTTTAACAGACTTCAAAAAAGGAGGAGGTTCTCAATTCGACTGTATATTTTTATGCGTGTTTCCTCAAAGCTTGAACCTCAACTGGGAGAACCGATTTTAATGATTCTTTTTTTATTTAAAAGCTGTTGCCTCCATCTGGTTTACTTTTGACAATGGCATCCATGAGGAAACGATTGAAGTTGTTTTTTTATTCAGAATTATTTATGATGGGTTATGGTCTGAACACACTCTGCCCAATTTGACCTGGATGAGGGAAGGGTAGCATGGCTGCTTAACTTACCGTGTTCCCCATTGCTATTAGACCGACCAGTGGTTGCGATTCTTTTAATATTCGTTGCTGACATGATGGATTACTCTTTCAAGTATTGTTTTCTTCAACGCGACGCGTCTGGGAGGACGCGCCACCTATCCAAGCGGACGTCCACGCTTGATAGCGTGACGTCAATAGAAGATTCGCCCAAAGGGCTGCAATAAGTTGGTGGTGCATCAGGTGTATTATGGATGGACAGGTTCATCTCGGCGATGAAATCTTCTATCGCACACCGACGATCAGTATCGGTGTATCTAATCTTGCCATACCACAGAGTAGATGACGCGTTTACGTCAGCACCTACTATCGTTTTACGGCCCGTAAGAGACCGCAAGACATGACGGAGATGGTTTAAGTGTGAGGTGACAGGGTCTGAGTATTGAAAATAGCAGCTCACAACGTAAACCCTACAGGATGGGGATGTAACCTCCGCGACAGCACAGTGTGATGTCATTAGATTTTGTAACGATGTGACTGTAAATTTAGAATTTGATACATATATTCCGGCGCGTGCTTTGTTATCTAATTGCACAACCCTACTGCGCAAGCGAGCATTCTGGTATTGCTTTTGAATAAGTACTATGTCCAAATTATTTTCCATAACAAGACGGTCTAATTCTGATGTAGCCACCCTATCATTGTGAAGATTTAGCTGTCTTATGTTTAAGCTATCCATTTTTAATAGTTAGTGTTTAAGACTAGTTGTTCCAGCTTAAATTTGTAGGTGGGACAGTCCGACGCGCCGCAGGGGTGATCGTAAGTTTTCTTAAAACGCTTACAAGAGGCACATTTTGGTTTAAAATCAGGTGTTTCCTTATTTGTGCAGGACTTAGTTATATGTCCTTCCGTACAGTGACCGCATGTGGGTGTTTTTTCATTGCAGTATTTAGCAACGTGACCATACTGTTGACAGTTCGCGCAACGTACAATTTCAAGGTCGTCATAAAAACGGCAGCTAGCCCAATCTATAAAAACTTTTTCTTTGGTGCTTAACAAATGGGTACGTACTTCTGGGTCGAGTTCTATGCCTATCCACTTGCGACTGTTCTGCAATTTTCGACTGCGAATAATTTTAGTGGCTTTAATAAAGTCGTCCTCTTTAATAGATATTTCGTCTTTAATATTTTGTCGATAGAGAGCGACTAGGAACGCATTGTCTTCCATAGAAATGGGGACGTCCTTAATTAGTAAGCGCGGTCGTCGACCTTTCGGTTTTTCTAGACGTAAACCCGCAGCCTTAATGGCGTCTACAGATTCCAATTTTTTAATCTGCTTTTCGTTAGTGACTCGCAGAACTACACCTGCTTTCACGGCCTTTTTAACGCCTACTATTTGAAAGCCATCGTCAACTGGCTTAATCGCGCTCAATAACGCTTTCTTTGCGGCAGACGACGACGCGTAATCGGCTGAACTTTCAGCGGTCGGATAAGCGATAACGCAGGGAGCACGTGACGTTCGCACCGCAGTAAATGTATTTACTGAAATTTTAGTAAGGATTTTCTTTTATTACTCATCGTAATGATAACTTATTGGGTAAGACTAATGGACTCTGTCAGATGTCTCGGTATTGAATGTATCAAACACATTTTATTTTTCGATAAATTTAGACACAAGCCTGGACACAAGAGTGGTAGGACCACACTGTCGACAGTTATCTGTCTACAGCCGCGGGCCGGTCCGTCCGGGGTAGTACCACACTGAGCAGAAAATCGACGTCTGAGTAGTAGCAATTTGTTACTGCGCTTCGTTCGGTGAGCGAGAGAGCCAGAAACCCAACTTTCTGAGGGTGTTTGTGTGTGGAGGGTTTTGGTGGTGCCCTTGGTATCACCAAGCCTCAATGCACGCATTCACACTCCCTTCACTTTCATCGCGGTAGGCAGCGACCCTGTAAAGGTCCATGAGTGCCACTCATACACTTAGCATCAGGTATACTTACTGTTTGCTCGTTTGCCACCGGTTGCAATAAAAAAAAAAAAGCCATTTGTACCATTTGAGGCGGTGTAAGAGCGGCGGCCGTCTCCTAAAATTAAAATTATCTCCTGATGGCTACTCCAAATTTCAAACTGATCACGGGTACCGGTTTCTTGACATCGGTACTGTCGTATGTGACTGGAGTAAAAAAGGACGTGACTGGAGCCATGCTCCAGTCACGTCCTTTTTTAACAGACTTCAAAAAAGGAGGAGGTTCTCAATTCGACTGTATATTTTTATGCGTGTTTCCTCAAAGCTTGAACCTCAACTGGGAGAACCGATTTTAATGATTCTTTTTTTATTTAAAAGCTGTTGCCTCCATCTGGTTTACTTTTGACAATGGCATCCATGAGGAAACGATTGAAGTTGTTTTTTTATTCAGAATTATTTATGATGGGTTATGGTCTGAACACACTCTGCCCAATTTGACCTGGATGAGGGAAGGGTAGCATGGCTGCTTAACTTACCGTGTTCCCCATTGCTATTAGACCGACCAGTGGTTGCGATTCTTTTAATATTCGTTGCTGACATGATGGATTACTCTTTCAAGTATTGTTTTCTTCAACGCCCCGGCAACAAAGCAGACTTGCTGCGGTGTCGCATTCACACAGTCTGCATCTCTCTGGATGGCAGATCTTGGCTCTACACCCGGTCACATCCTGCTCAGATCATTCGTGGCAATAAAAGGGATACAATGCACGCATATTCCCATAACCTGCCGTACCTCCTTATGGCCATTTGGGCGAGTCATAGCTATGGAGTCTTTGCCTTTGGTGTTAAATTTAGATATCGTTTGTACCTGACCTTAATTAAACTAAGAAGACATAATTTAATAATTAAATATGTCTTGATACTAAATATTAATAAATCTCTACAATAAATTATTAACAAATATTTATACCTATATATAAATTTATTAGTTAATCCCTGTGAATGCTATTTTCCTTTAAGATTCTTAGCAGTCCCTTTCGTGGAAATATTTCGTAAAAGTTTCTAGTTCGTAAATAAATCATGCTCCGATTGTTAACTGGGTTAATCTTAAACCATGAAGTTACTTACGCAGCAGTTTTGTTATTGTTGTTTTATTACCAGTACACAAAGTTCTTTGCTCGGATTATTCAGCATTTCGAGCTTAAAACAATTTGGTAATAAGCCACATTGCCAATATAGAATCATTTTGTAGATTTTCGAAAAGAAAACCAAATACTTTTAAGAGCCGGATTTTATTCATAATCATCATCATTTAGCGCTTTGCCTTCCACTGCTGGATGCAAGACGTAGGAGAGAGAGGCCTCGTAATTCACCACAAAGTGCGGTCCTATGTCACTTACAACCAACAACTTGCAGCAACTTTGAACAGGCCTTCTAGTGGGGAGCCTACGCTCATACAGCTTTTTGCAGCACCCATTGCTATTCAATCAACATGCTAACGTTTTGTGCTATGTCAGTTCCACCCGTTCTTCTACGATTTGCCGTAATTCGGATTTCATTTCGCTGAGAAATCCCCCACATTATCAAGTAAATGCCCCCATGAGTTTTGTAAATACTAAATGATTGCAAATTTGAATTCCTTGAAAACATTGAAAATAAATCTTTTGTAAAATTACTTTACAGACCTCATTAAAGGTTTATTTCTGTGCATCGCGACCGACCCGCAGTCGTAAGCGATCGATCGCGCGCGACTGATGCGATAATAGTCAAAGTTGAAAATGTATGGCGCCGTTTCCGTGGTACGCGACAGTTGCGCGCGGCCAACGATAGAAACTGCGCCATTCATTTTCATACTTTGACTACTGTTGCATCAGCCGCGCGCGACAGACGCAAGCGATTGATAGCACGCGGCCGCGATCTGCCGCGATGCACGGCAATGAACCTTAATGTCGGTAGGTTGATAGGCTTAATTCTGGAATGGGTAAAACGCGATTGTTACTAAAAATCTCTCAATGTATAAATAAGCTATTGTAAATGAAGTAAATAGCAGTAGTCGGCAAACCAAATAACTAAACACATGTCTTTTTATTCAAAACAAACAGTTTAATTTCAAGTGGTTTATCTCTAGCAAAATGTTATTATTCCTTAATACTTCTTCCTTAGTAAGAATACAATTCACCATTTCTGGTATCATCGTCTACGTTCACGTCTTCTTTCATCGACATCTACAAACCACTGGATGTAATCCACGGAAGAACATAAATATTATGACTGTGGAGTTGGTGAGCAAAGATGGTGCTTGAAGTTACCCCGTAGAGTGCGACCCACTGCTCTGGTACCTAATTTCTTAGCCGAAGTTGCTGAAATGAGAACTGAGCTTATTAGAAGTCAGTATAAAAATCACATTTTTCTGTACTGACTTTTTCATTTACAAATACCTACATTTTATGCCAAAATAATTAAAAATATAATTTTCTTATATCTAACAATCTACTGTCCTAAAATTTTAAAATGTTTTTAATACAATTTGCATGCCAGTTTATGGTGAATCGTGTAATTGTAGCCTTAATGAATTTAAAAAACATCTAACTTTTACCGTGTTTCTGACAAATATACAAGTTAGGGAGTGGTGACAGATTATATTCCTAACCCGTTACCACCCAAGGAAGATTGCTGTATAAACTGTTCATATTTTTTGTCTTGGTACTTGACTGGTATCTTGAATGATGGTATGGGTATAAGATGAAACAGGGTGATGGTAATGTTGTGAGGAAAATTTTAAATATGAATGTTGTAGGTTTTAAGAGTTAGGGAAGATCGAAGAAGAGATGGATGGATTACGTGAAGCGATATGGATAGAAAGGGAATGTACACAGAGACGATATCTGATAGGGTTGTAGGTAAGAAGGTGATAAATTGCATCGACTACCAGTAATAGGGCTACGAGTAGGGTAATGATTTGGCGCCTAATGCCGCCCTAGCAGAGGCTGCGAGTGACCTGGCTGGGGATTTTAGTCCGTCACCCGCGGAGGCGACCTCGCGACGATGACTGACATCCCGAAAAAGGGCATTCGATGGGAGAGGGAACCCCTCCTCAGGGTATTCCATTGGGGCGACCACTGAAGACAACTGAACTCTGCGCCGTACCCCACTGTATCCCACCCCAAAAAAAAAGATGATATTTTTCTTGGCCAAAGATAAAGTTTAAGTCATTCATCATCATCATCATTTTAGCTCATATACACCCACTGCTAAGCTCAAGCCTGCTCCGTTCTAGGAGAGCAACCTATTGGTAAGATTGGCTGAAATAAGGTTTTATTTCGATTGTTTCTTCTTCTAAGGTTTTGAATAGCATTTTTATACTCCATCACCACAGAAAAGAAGTGCAGTTGTACATTTACTAGTCAATAATGAACTGTAAAACTAACGAAGTTAAAGAACAAGAACTACGATAAAGAAATGGGTGGTGTCATTATATTACAAATCGGTTACGGGGTACATTTGGCTATATAAAAATAACACGAGTAATAAATTGATAATACCAAACAAAAAAAAAAACCAAACGTAAACTTAATGAAACGAAACTACCAGGCTCACATAACAATCCAAGAGTTATAAGCCCACCTTTAAGATTTATGCGGAGTCAATCTATTCCACTCGCGTAGCTCGCACGTGTACGCAGCAATAACTGAAAAATACAGGAAACATTGCAAACGTGATGGTACGTGTTCGAAGTCATCTCTTGCTTGGGATTTGAAATGAAAATCTTTGTGATAATATTTGTTTTGATATTAGTTTTAGTTATTAATATGTTTGATGAAAGTTTATCTATTAAACTAGGGCTATGGATTTAGAAAACAACGTGCATTCTTACTTTATAATATTCTTGATGATAATGAATCTAGTTATGACGCAATGATAGTATCGTCTCCAACAGTTCCTCAGAGCAGTCCCTGTGAAAAAGCCAATAAAATACACAGAACAACCCAAAATAAAACTCCACCGCACCATAAATCCTTCTGATAGTGAAAACAAACCAACAGAGACTTATCTATATAACAGGTATTGTTTAAATCCATAAGCATTACCTTTAAGTGGACTTCTGATACGTTTGCCCATCAAAGGCAATAAAACTACATTTGCAATCAAATCATGCACCAAAAATAATGTGACTCTATGAAATATTAATATATATCTGTATTCATTATTTTCCATTTTCATCTTAAGTACTTTGCATACGTACCTGATATAAATTTTAAAATAAAAATATGTAAAGTTTATGTATGCAAGGTGAGTGGTACGTGCTCCTCGGTTGCAGTTTTAAACGTGACTGGAGAATACAATCCAACCTTGTCTATGTCTTGAAGAGATGATGTACAAGGCAATAACCGCATTATGCATGATACGAATCGTCATTGTGAAGGAACGAGACGACTGCATACGATGGATCGAATAAGATATTGCATATGGAAATGGGATTTCGTAAAAGACGGCTAAGGGATATACTATTTATAAAACATCTATGTAAGTGAAGGAAAAATCGATACAAAGCCCCGTGCGAATATGTCGGACTGGCATGGTGTATGGTGCCAGTAGGTCAATTTCTCACATATAATAGAAGAAGTCCCAGCAGTGGGAGGTCTATTAGCTGATATGATGATGATATGGCAGTGAGAATTTGAAGATGGATGGATTTTATAGAAGTGATTCACTCTGAAAACGAGTAATTCTTATATCTTAATATGTATAAATTACGTGTCACGTTGTTTGTCCGCGATGGACTCCTAAACTACTTTATCGATTTTAATCAAATTTACACACCGTATGCAATTTGACCCCACTTGAAAGATAGGATAGCTTACATCTTATTTATAGTCGCAATATTATTTTATTGCAAATTATTTATATTACCTATATATACCTATTATTTGACATTCACAATTATCTGTTAACACCAAACGATTTTAACAGATGGCGATATCTGTTGACTGGATTGAGTAATTAATTAATAGATGGCGCTGCTATGTCAAACCTACAAACGTGTTATATACGATTTTAACTTGTTTTTTTACATAGATGCCATTTGTAAAAAATATGACGACCTCCATGACAGATGTTCTCCTACAGTTCCACTTAAATAGTTTAATAAAATGTAATATAACAAAAACATTAGCCATAGCAACGCGTGGCCGGGTCTGCTAGTACTTCTATATATTTATAATTTCGGCAAAGTCCTTAAGAATTTTCGTGAAATTTAGCGTGCTGGCTTAGGAAGTAAGTATCACTATATGTCATTTAATCAGTGTTTTCAGACAATGAAAAAAATTTAATATGAATATAAAAATACCCCAGTTAGATAATTAAGCAGTCTTTTTATCCAGAGCTTCAGATATTTTCCTTTTCTACAAATTTCTTTTTTGGTAAAAACTGTTGTTACCTAAAAAAAATTCTTCAATATCACATATTTTGGGGGGCTTGTGGGTGTCGTAAAAAATGACAGATTTTCATCAAGCTGGAGCTGAATCTGATGCTTTCACGTGAACAATTACATTCCCAATGGTTGACATCAGGGAGGGGGCCAACAGTTTTATATCCGCCCGCCTACCTAACCTCAACTTTCCTTGGCAATTATATAATTCTTGACCAGACGGCATCAGATAAAATTGACCAAAGTCTATGTAAAGCTCATAGTCATCTTTTACGACAGCCATGAATAATGTAAGGTTGGCAGTATGCACAGTAGCCACTACACAATAATATATAAAACAATGATAATAGTAATTATCTCTATCTATACAATTGTATCTGTTTCATCATCATCTCAGCCAATATATGTCCCACTGTTGAACTCGGACCTCCCCTCCTATGGGAGGTAAATTAATCTACTATACCACGCTAGTCAGACGTGTTGGCATAGGGTTTTGTTTCGGGTTTTCCTTCTGATGATGTTGAATACATATTATAATCCCTTAGTCGTCTTTTACGACACCCACGGATAAGAGAAAGAGTAGTAAATTGTATTCTTACTACCATCCCCACATTCTTTACCATCTTCGTTCTTACTACCATCACCACACGAATGTTTCTGTTTGTAATCTCAAAATAATTCTTTTTTTTTTCATGCTCGGATGATTTTCTGACTATATCAAAAACCCACTTTTTACCTGTCTGTCTATTTGTTCCGGCTAATCTTCGAAATGGCTGCACCAATTTTAGTAATATTTGTACCTGTCTATATGAGGGGTAACTTAAGCAAATTTTTACTCTCAAGAAACATATAAAATTTTGTCCGGTCCGGGAATCGAACCCGAGGCCTCATGGACCGTGTATTATAATATTTTACAAGATATTAGAGCTTTAAATTGCGGAGCAAGGCGACTTAGACCGAAGTGTAGCGAGGGCGGATTGCTAGTAGTAAATAAACGTACATTATATTTGATTAGGAAACCTAGGATATAAAATGTAAGAAAGCCATTCTCTAATTGCGCTCGGGCGTCACTTAAACTCCACACATAAAAATACACAGCTCCTTAGTGTCGCTATTGGTATGTTCTATACTGAACTTTGAATTAAATGTTCTTAATCAAAAATATACAATTCGTCTTAATTCTTCATCATTTCTATCCTATTGCTGGGCTGGAGCATCTTCTAAAATAGGAGAGAAAATGACCTACAATAGCATGTTCGTCAGACATGTTGGTATGGCGGATCGCCTGCGCGAGGAATGCAGCCTCGATGGGGCAATCCGCCGCCGGCGACTGGGGCGGCGTAGGCGCGAATACCTGCACCTCATGCCGCCCTAGCCGAGGCCGTGGGTGACGTGACCGGGGAATTAGTCCGTCACTCGCTGAGAGGCCGACCGCGTGAGGAAAGACCGACTTCACCCCCTCCCCAAATAGAGGGCATTCCGTCGGGCCGACCACTGACGTCAAGTAACACTGCTCCGATGGTCGGCCCAACGACGAAGGCAACGTGCATCGTGGGTGGGTTGCGGGTGTGCGTGCTTACGCCCCTCTGTCGGCCCGGACGGAGTGGTGCGAGGAGCACGCCGACCGCAACCCGCCCCAAAAAAAAAAGACATGTTGGTAGAGTGTTTTATTTCTAACTAGCTGACCCGGCGAAATTCGTACCGCCAGATTTTTTTTCGTAAATGTATTTTCTAAATTACCGAAGATATAGTCTCTAATAGAAGAACCATTACAGCTTTGTCAGGAAAGATTCACTCGTCTTGGTCGCGGCATTATTAATGATAATTCAAAGAGAATACAAATTACTGATTATTGATTTCTGACAAAATTATAATTATCAAATTTTCAACCATACTTAATCATCATCATCTTACTCTTATCCTAATTACTTGGGGTTGACGCAATATGTCATTTGTTTTGACATATTGCAAAAAGTTTCGGCAATGACTTTTATGACCGACCGCCTGCCTGACGTCAACCCTCCTTGGGAATGTAATCGTTGACCCAAATGGTACCAGATGGAGTTGGTCCGGGTCAATCTAGGGCTCTTAGTCGTCTTTTACGACACCTACGAGCAAAGCAAGGGTTGGTAGTATTCGAAGCCGCTAAACGTAACATCTAAACGTAATTTTGTCTATGATTAAGTGTGGTTGAAAAATTGATAATTATAATTTTGTCAGAAATCAATAATGAGTAATTTGTATTCTCTTTGAATCATTATTAACAATGTTACGACCAAGACGATCAAATTTTACCCGACAAAGCTGTAATGGTTTTTCCATTAGAGACTATATTTTCGGATGTTTAATATATGTAATATGTAGAAAATACATAAAAATTATGGTGGTATGAAGTTCGGCGGGTCATCTAGTAATTAAATAAAACGAGAACATCCCCATGTGTCCTAAAATAGAAGAGAAATTGACTCGTATCATCATCCTCCCACTGTTGGAATCGAGCCAATTCCACATTGAAAAGGAACTTGATCTTTAATGACCACGTTGATGAAGCGGATTAGTATAGGGCTTTATTTCGAATTTTCCTTCTATTGTATAGATGTTGTATGGATATTAAAAAAGGCGACTATGGTATCCCTTAGTCGTCTTTTACGATACCCACGGGGAGGAAAGGGGGTGATGAATTGTGTTTTCTCCTCTTGCAGTGACTTTGATCACTTACATTCCTTATTCATTCTTAAAGATCTCCGAGGAAAAGCAAGAATTATTCTAAATTGTATTACATTTTATTTTTAGACAAATCATTTTATTTGTTTGTATTGTATTTGTTCTAAATTTTATTTCATTTTATTCTTAGACAAATCATTTTATTTGTTTGTATTATATTACTCGCTTTGTGAGTCCTTATGATTTTTATAAGATCCTTATTATATTGTTTTTCTCGTGAAGAACGTGAGAGAATACTGTAATAATATAATTTTATTAAGAAGTAACCCATGTTTTAAAGATATTTTCATGAGAAAATTCAAAAAGCAAGTACTTAACTTTTTAAGATCAAAAGCCACTTAACGATTCAATTTTTTGCTCGACATTTCTAACTAGCTCTGACTCTTTATAATAAAGCTAACCGCAACATAAATCTGTAATAAGTCTTAGGTCATTCAGATTTCTAGGCGAAGGAGTATAATGAGTAGAATATTAATTGAGTGGACTTATTCGAGTCACGGTGAAAGCAGACCATCGACTTTTTAATCTAATGACATTCTGTAGGTAGGGCTTAACGCGAAATGCCTGATTTTTAAATTCTAATTTTACTTGGTAATTTAGAGGTTTTTTCATAGTTTTAAGGCAAATTCAATTCTTTTTAATACTTTTCTTTAACGATACCCTGCAGTGATGAATAAATCCTTGTATCTTTGGAGACTTTATAAATGTACAAAAAGTGCTCACAATAAACACCCATTTTCAGGATTTTCATATTTGCATCGCACAAAAAACTATCTTTTTGCAGCAACACATAACGTCCGAAGCATCTAAGGGAGAGGGCGGCGATCGAGGCCATAACCTGCTGGGTGCATACTTCTCCCTAGTGCCAAGGCTTGCAGTCTTCACCCTCACTGATCGGCCTCACGTCGGGTCGAGTATTATAATAAAGAATTATAGTTAAGCAGGGCAGCTGCTTAACAATCAAAACCCCTAGAAACCAAAAAAAATATATGCAACTTTAACAATACAATGTAATTTTCTTCTTATCTTCAGGTCATAAATGACCCACTATCGATCAAGGGCTTTCACAGCCACAGTTTCACTGTCTCATGCTATCCAGCTCCTAGCTATCATGAGATAATGAGCTTTTAATTCGAATCGCCAATGTCAATAGAGAGTATAATTGCTAGATTTCTCAGGACTCTGACGTTCCCATCGTCTGGAGAATTAAATTGTCGGCAAACGTTCATATTCAATGTGTGAACACACCAGTGCATTCAATGTCATACCACCGCATTGCCTTAACAAAGGGAAAAGTACTACTAAAGAGGTTTCTTTAAATGTTTTGATGAATGTGGTGAAGCCGTAAAACGCCGACGATAAACTTGGCACAGCCCGGGGTGGGACACTAGGGCGGCCTGGAAGGGGAAATGCTCGCGGTCTCTACCGGTGGGTGTTGGAGACGTCCGGCTGGAGAGGCCTCGGTTCGGTGTTTGGACCGTCGAGGCCTTCCGGCCAGTGCTGATGGAGTGGTTAAATCGGCGGCACGGCGTGCTCTCCTTCCGACTGGTACAGGTGTTGACGGGGCACGGTTGCTTCACCAAGTATCTGCACACGGTCGTGAAGAGGGACAGCACATCGGCCTGCCACCACTGTGATTGCGACGACGACACGCCACAGCACACGCTCGAAGTATGTGCCGCATGGGCAGAGTAGCGCCATGAACTCATCGCAATCATCGGTGCCGACCTGACGTTGCCGACCATCGATAGGGAGATGCTCGACAGCGTCAGAAACTAAGACGCGGTCGCCGCCTTCTTTGAGGCAGTCATCTCACGGAGGAAGGCGGTGGAGCGTTCGCGAGAGGAACTTATCTACGGCGACACAGCCTGATGCCACCCTAGCCGAGGCTGCGGGTGACTGAACCGAAGAATAGTCCGTCACCCGCAGAGAGGCGGACCGCGGGAGGGCGACTGACATCCCGGAAGGGGCGTTAGAAAGGGAGGGTACCCGAAAGGGTATCCCGCCGGGCTAGCCACTGACGACAAGAAATTCGATACCACGTCGGTGGACGGCTCCACGGCGAAGAAGAGGGAATGCGGTGGATAATGGAGCCGCGTGCCGTCCTTTTGTCATCCAGGATGGATGAGTTGGTGTGTGCGCTGAGCTTAGACCACCAAACAAAAGACTTGGCATAAAAATAGTTGTCAAATATGGTTGACATGTTTTGGCCCGGACTTAAATTCTTTGGACTTCTATCTATGAAGCGTGGTTGAAAAGGTCCCTATCAAGTCCAGATATTCATAAATGGCATCATTGGGAGCCTTATTGAAGCAACATTCGATGATATGAATCGAGATTCTCTAAAACGAGCCTACGATTCTTCAAATTAAGAACGGAGGCAGCCTTTTGAGCAGAAGCGGGTTATATAGAATAAATGTTTCATTTATAAACAAATTTGATCTATACTAATATTATAAAGAGGAAAGATTTGTTTGTTTGTTTGTATTGAATAGGCTCCGAAACTACTGGACCGATTTCAAAAATTCTTTCACCAGTGGAAAGTTATACTATCAGGAAGTAACATAGGCTATATTTTATCCGGGTATGCCCACGGGAACGGGAACTACGCGGATAAGACGACTGAAACAGAAGCGAAGCGAGGGCAGGTTGCTAGTTACTTATAAAATTATAAACTTCTCAATTTTTTGCAATGAAAATGATGTGCTTAATAGATTTTCACTTTGCCCAGATTTTGGCGTCGCACCCTATGTAGGCTACTGGATGGAATTATTAAGAACATAAAATAAAGTACAAAGGGTACTAAGAGGAATACATCAAACAAATTGCACTTTCGGGCACTTAAAGTAGAAGTCAAAACGTAGAGCGAAACTTAAAAGCTTGGGGCTCAAATTGTTCTCGAGAGAATCCGATCGTGGCCGAACTATCCCGAAGCTGGATGAATCCACTTTGGCTAATGTTGAGGAAAGTCGCCGGGGAATATCTTGTTGTGACGCAGAGAAAGTATACGGTATTTCAGTTAGCCATCTATGAAAGTTTTAAAAGTGAATATAACATTTATGACAGCCGAGTATGGAAATATGTTTATGTAACAATGTAGAACGTGGCGTGTTAAGAATATGTGTTAGAAACATGTTAAAATAATATAATATGTTAAAATATTTTTAAACGAGCATACGGGACTACGTATTGCGTCAACCTCAAAAAATTGGGATGAAACCACGGTAACGATGATGATGATATAAACCCATTCTAGTCTAATTAGTAGAGCAATTGAAAAGGATTTCCAAAGGTGTGGGTTCGAGTTCGATGTGTGAAAATCATTTCTCCAATTTTTTAGAACACCACATCGCCTTCGTCGTTGGACCGACCACCGGAGCAGGGTTACTTGTCGTCAGTGGTCGGCCCGACAGAATATTTTACGTTAGTCTTTCTCTTGCAGAAAATAGGCGTATCTAAAGCGAGGTAGCGGTTAATTACCACAATTGTTAGACGATTTTATATGACATTGCCAGGGTCACAGAATAGCCATTAATGATCGGCCCAATATCAATAAGGAGGAAACAAGGTAGGTTCTAGGGGTGCCCTTCCATCCACCCGGACTGAATAGACAGAGAGTGTTAAGAACATAGCCAGCCCAAAAATAGACCATACTGTTCAATTGGTAATTCGTCAACTGGACTGTATAACACCCACGGTAAAATAAGGGTATCATCATTTCAGCTCAGATACGTCCAAGTGATGGGCTCGAAGCCTCCTCCACAATAGGAGGGAAATTGAACCTACTATACCATACTGGTTAGACAGGTTGGTATAGGGTTTATTGTCGAGTTTTCCTTCTCTGGCGTAGTTCTTAACTGCGTATGATATCCCTTAGTAGTCTTTTACGGCATCCACGGGCATATTCTTACTCCATCGCCACATGAAAAATAGGGTTATATTATCACAAAAATGTGTGTAAATAGAAGATTATAGAAATCCAATTTTATAACGAAGTTTTATAATGAAACGACAAAGTTAACAAACATTTAATTGCAAATAACGTTCGATACGAAAACAAATTATTGTTTCTACAAACTAAATAATCGGATATAAATCCAATTAAGCTAACAACGACAGTCTACAAAATATTTTTCAATTCAATATTTTCTCACGAAATTATACTTAACAAGATTTAGTTTAAAATTTTTTCAGCTCTTATACGTCCCACTAATACCAATCGTCGGCCCAATATGGGCGGTTTAGAAGACGGTGGGTTATGCAGCGGACGGCAAGTTTGCTGACACATTACCCACCAAAAAAAATATTCATTATCATCATTTCAGTTCATATACATCTCACTGCTGAGCTTGAACCTCTGCCTGTATAGGATTCAAATTGACTACGCTAGTCAGACGGTTTGGTATAGTTTTATTTCGTGTTTTACTTCTCTTTCATAAATATTATATGCGTTTTCTTTTCTCTAAGTCATCTTTTACGACACCCACGGGCAGTAAAGGGGGTGGTGGAAAGTAATCTTACTCTGTTACCACATGGAAAATAGAATATTCATACTCAGGAAAATTATATTTTCTACTCCGTCATAATGGAAAAGATTATTAAATCCTGTTAATCACAATTTTTTAAGTGTTGGTTACCACGATAGTTTGCAATCCTACATCAATATCATCATCATCTCAGTACATATAAGAGGCCATCCATTAATCACGTGAGGCTTGGAAGGGGGGGGAGGTTGAGTTTGACAAAAATCACGAAATATCCCAAGTGGGAGGGGGGGTGTGGTAAGATATTACGTGTATTTATTTTTTCGTCAAACACGATTTATAAACCGATAGACACGATGTCTGGACATTTTTATCATGGTCCTTAATTTCAGAATAAAATAAGATTATACTTTATACCTGTATTTAAAGATAATACTCTAAAAATTTTAAGATTCTTTATAGGTACTAAAAATACCGGTTCGGTTCGGTTCGGTTCGGGGTAGTTTTAAATCGCACCACGTATCACCAAGGGGGAAGGGGGAGGATTGGGTTTGGTTAAAAAATGCCTAAAAAACGATCACGTAATTAATGGACGGCCTCTCATCCCAAAATTGGGATCCAGCCTCCTCAAAAATGGAAGGGAAATTGACCTAGTAAAGCACTTAGACGTGATAACACCGAGTTTTATGTCTATTTTTCCTTCTCCTTCTCTTTCATAGATGTTATATGCATATTATATCCCTTAGTCTTCTTTTACGACACCCATAAGTAAGAGGGTGATAAACTGTAATCACTCCGTAATCACACAGAAAATCAATATATCGTGTTTTACTGCTATCTCTATCGTCATTTCAGCTCACAAACGTCCTACTGCTGGATTCGAGCATTCTCCATTCTTCTTAGCCTATATTATGCTTGTCAGACAAGTTGGTATAAGTTTATATTGGGTGTTTTTCTTCTCATGTATAAATGTGGTGATATGATTTCTTATTTTCTTATCGCAGAGACCATTATCACTATAACTAATGATGTGGTGAAGGAGTAAGAATACAATTCATCACTCCCTATCTTACCAGTGGATGTCGTATAAGACGACTATGGGATATAATATGCACATAACATCTATGCAAGAGAAGGAAAATTCGAAATGAAACCCTATATCAACATGTCTGACAAGCATGGTATATATCCCTCCCATTGTGTAGGAGGCCTGAGCTCAACAATCGCAACTATTGAAATTATATTGGACAAAGGCCCTGCATGATTATGCAATAGGAGCATACTGTCGACAGTTCTCTGTATACATCCGCAGGCCAGTCCGTCCGAGGAAGTACTATACTCTTGCCGAAAATCGACGGCTTTTTTTTTTTTTTTTTTTTGTGTGTGTACAGCTGTTAGCCGCAGATGGCTTTGACAGCTTGAGGCGGACCATGGGTGAGCGTTGAGGGCTCTCAACCCGGCAAAATCGACGTCTGAGTAGTAGCAATTTCTTACTGCACTTCGTTCGGTGAGCGAAAGAGCCGGCAACCCAACTTTCTGACAGTGTTTGCTTGTCGTGGGTATTGTTATGCCGTTACATCCACGGGCAAGATAAGTGGTTTTTTATATTCTTACTCCGTCACCACACGGATAATAATAGGTCTTTACCTATGTAATTGCCGTTCTGTAGTACTGGCCATTTCAAATCAAAATAATTTTTGTTTGGCTAAGAATTCTAAATTCAAATTAATTTTATTTTAAAACATGGAATTCATTTTCCAAAAGCAGTCATTTGTGTATTGATTAGTGTTACGTTTTCATCGCATTTCAATCTTTTTCGTCATCATGGATACGTTAAAAATTCGAGTAATTATGGAATATGAGTATCGTCGTGGCAGCAACGCGGCACAAGCGGCACGGAACATCAACGACGTTTACGGAGCTAACACTACACACTAACGCACCGCCTGTTATTCGTTTGCTCGCTTCCGTTCTGGAAATTTCGACCTGAAAAATTAACCTCGCGGTCGTCCGAAGACTTTGGTCGACAATGACGAATTAAAGGCGATTGTGGAAGCCGATGATACACAATCTACAGCTGAATTAGCAACAGCTTTTGACGTTAACGTCAAAACAATATTGGTCCATTTGCGTCAAATTGGCAAGGTAAGAAAGCTTGACAAATGGGTGCCCCACGAACACAATGATTGCCAGCGTGAAGTACGCGTCGAGACATGCCTTGCATTGCTCTCAACAGACACATAAATGAAGGAATTTTGAAACGCATTGTTACTTGCGATGAAAAATGGATTCTGTTTGATAACCGCAAGCGCTCAGCAAGTTGGTTGGATCCTGGTTCAGCACCTAAACAATGCCCTAAACGAAAACTTACCCCTAGAAAAGTGATGGTCACTGTGTGGTAGTCTAGCGCCGGTGTGATTCATCACAGCTTTTTACTAAACGGGGTGAGCATTACTGCAGATGAGTACTGTGAAGAACTGAACACAATGATGGAGAAGCTGGCACATCTCCAACTAGCATTGGTCAATTGCTCGTCTGCGCTGCTCCTGCACGACAATGCGCGACCTCATACTGCACAGCAGACGGCCTCCAAGTTGCAAGAACTGGGGTTGGAAGCTCTCCGTCATCCGCCATACTCACCAGACCTTGCGCCTACAGACTACTTCTTTTTCCAGAATTTGGATAACTTTTTGGCGGGAAAGAAATTCAATACCCGAGAGGCAGTATAAAATACCTTTGAAGAATTTGTTGCCTCCCGTCCAGCTGATTTCTTTAAGAAGGGCATCAATAAACTGCCGCTGCGTTGGCAAAGATGCATTGATTGCATGGGTGATACTTCGATTAATACAAATAAAAAATACATGAAAAAAATCGTTTAATTGTTTTCATACATAACGGCAATTTCATAGGTAAAGACCTAATATATATAGTATATATGATCATTATTTCGATCCATACAAGACTGCACAGATAGCCTAGTGTTTAAAATACCGACCTACCGTGCCAGTGTCGTCGTCGTTCGAATCCCATGCAGGACAACACTTTTTGCGATCCACAAATTGTTGTTCTGAGTCTGGATGTAATTTGTGTCCGTTAATTATGTTTTTAAAGTCTCCCGCAATACAAGGGTCATTTTTTTATAAAGGTGTTGTCTTTAAAACAAAAATGAAATAACTGTTGTGCTCGGTGCTCTTTTGCAATGGGAGGCAACTTGACCTAATATACCACACTGGTCAGACGTGCTGTTATAGAGTTTTATGTAACGTTTTTATAGATGTTTTCTGTATTTTATATCGCTTTAGAATTATCTGTGTGGTGACGGCGTAAGAATACAATTCACCACCCCCTATTATACCCGTGGGTATCGTAAAAGACAACTAAGGGATATCTTGTGCATATAAGAACAATGTAAGAGAAGAAAAACTCGAAATGAAACCCTATACCAACCCGCTTGATAGCCGTGGTATAGTAGATTAATTTCTTCCGTGTGGTGACGGAGTAAGAATACAATTCACCACCCCCTATCTTACCCGTGGGTGATCGTACGAGACGACTAAGGGAACATCTATGCGAGAGAAGGAAAACTCGAAATAAAACCCTATACCAACACGTCTGACCAGCGTGGTATAGTAGGTCAATTACCCTTCCATTATGGAGGAGGCCCAAGCCCAACAGTGGGACGTATATGGGCTGAGATGATGATATGAAGGAGGCTCGAGCCCAATATTAGGATATATATGAGCTGTGATGATATCCCTTAGTCGTCTTTTACGATCCACGGGCAAGATAGAGGATTGGTGAATTGTATTCTTACACCATCATTAACTGAAAATATATTGTTTTACTTAAAAAAAAGAAGTTAATTTTATATTTACATTATTGTTTTTTTTTTCAGTTAATGCTCGACCCTTGGCATTTGTCGTTCAAAATACAATTGTGTATTTCAACGTTGTTTTTGTTACCCTTAAATGTTTCTTGACGAAACCAGATGACATTTTATCATTTTATAGACAGCGATGCCGGAACAAGGTCCTTTATTATGATTGTGAACAAAAAAATGTAATGTCTGTCTGTCGTACAAGAGGGTACGGTTTAATTGAATGGTTTTATGTGTGTTTCGTTCGAATTGTGTTTTCCTATAATTGACATTGTTCAGATTGAGATAAAATGTTTGCAGTTGATAAATGAACAATGTTTTTTCTTTAGATTGAAATTTAGACATTTATTCATATTAATCATTCAAATATTTGCTTTTATTTTCTTTATTTAAAGAATTATATATATGTACATACATAGTAGCATGAAGTACTTATTTGATTCCATCCATTTATCCATCAGCCTGCAGACGTCCACTGCTGAACATAGGCCTCCCCACGAGAATGTCACTCGGAACGGTCCTGCGCCACTTGCATCCAACTGTTCCCTGCGACTTTGAGAATGTCGTCAGTCCACCTAGTGGGGGGTCGTCCTACGCTCCCGTCCTGCGCCGTCCGATTCGTGGTCGCCACTCAAGAACCTTTCTTCCCCAACGGTTGTCGGTTGGACGAGCGATGTGGCCTGCCCATTGCCATTTTAACTTGCTAATTCTGCGGGCCATGTCGGTTACACCCGTTCTTCTACGGATTTCCGTGTTCCGGTTTTTTCCGGATTTCCGGATTTGATTAATCATACGGTATTACATCATTTTGTTAAGGAGCTGATGCTCACACACCGTTGAACCGGTATTAAACAAACATAGTTGACCCACTATAAGAAAAATATCTTTCAAATGAAAAAAAAACCGCATCGAAATCAGTCCATCCGTTTGAGAGCTACGATGTCACAGACAATACACACACAGAACGACATCGACGTTAAATTTATAACACGAGGGGTGTTTTTGTATCGGGGGTTAATTATACAAAGACTAAAGATGTGAAGAATAAATATAATTAGCTGATGCTGGAATTAATAGCTTATTTTTTTCTTTATTGCAAACAGTGGCAAACGAGCAAACAAACCTGATGGTAAGTGTTGCTGCCGGTCATGGACCTTTGTAAGGCCGCTGCCTATCGCGAAGAAAGTGAAGGGAGTGTGAATGCGTGCAATGTAGTTCGGTGATACTAAAGGCATCACTAAAGCCCACCACAAGCAAACACCTTCACGCCCAGAAAGTGGGGCTTTCGGCTCTCTCGCTCACCGAACGAAGCGCAGTAACAAATTGCTACTACTCAGACGTCGATTTTCTGCTCAGTGTGGTACTACCCCGGACGGACCAGCCCGCGACTGTAGACAGACAACTGTCAACAGTGTGGTCCTACCACTACTACTAATAGCACATCATTGTAGGTAATTGCCATTACGCAAGTAGAATAATTTATAAGAATTTACTCCCATCAAAATCCGTCTATAAAAGTTTTCACTTCAAAAAAATACAACCAATTAATATGCATTTGTAAAGTATCTTATATCTTTAAACGAGCAATTCTTGTATATATATATATCTCGAGACGAGGGGATGTGTCTCGTATTTCGTCACTATCAGAATGGGTTATACATCGCGATGGATTCGAAATAATATTTCGGATGGCTATTAAACTGTATTCTACAATTAGTGTTAACAAAGTTCTATTATAACCAGTAATTACACGGATGCCGGCGGATAAACCACAAGTTAAGGAAACGCGGTGATTTCGACGCAACATGGCAACAACTACAACCGTTCGCCCTAGAGTCTCATCCCCATCTGAATATTCATGGGACCGCTTTAAAACAAACTCTCATAATAACATTCCAAATGTAAACGGTCATGTCAACTGGTCATAAATTATTGCCAATCGCTGTATCGACTCCACCAAAGTGTAGCACTTTTCGTTTCCATAATCAAGTATTTCTTAAGTGTTACGAATGACGCTGCGACATATATATATATTCAGGATCTCGGAAATGGCTCCAACGATTTTGTTGAAATTTGGCATACTAGAGGTTTCGGGTCCAAAAAATCGGTCTAGCTAGGTTTTATTTATAGAAAATGTTGTTTTCTCCATGTTTTTAGTAAAACAAACAATGAGATTAAATATTACAAGAATATGAATTAAAATTTCGTCGTCAACGTCATGAGTTACGGTAGCTTAGATGGGAAGTTGACAGGTTCTAATTTTGGTATTTTAGAATTCAAACAGCATCGGTTCGAATCTCGGTGTTATTATTATTCTCTTTTTGTAATTTTTTATATATTTTTCATTATTTATTTTTTATTTTTTATTAATATATATCTAAATAAATTCGATAAAATATTCCGAGCGAAGCTCGGTCAACCAGATATTTGGTTGTAAAACAAGAATTCATAACTATATATATATATATATATATATAACTTGTAAGTTTCAAACATCTACGTTATCATTTAAACCAAATTTACTGACAAAACAAACTTTATATCAGATATAATATTCATTGTTACCGTAAAGTTTTCACAGAGAAATAATTTATAGAGCAAAAAGCTTGTTTATATTTCTTTATGGCCACTAAAAAGCTATTTTGATATTATAAATTACGAATTTGAATCTTGTTCACAATTTAAATGCATTTAGTTTATTACTTTTCTTCTGTTGACGGAGTAAGAGTACAATTCACCATACTTTACCGATCATGGATGTCGTAAAAAGTGATTAAGGGATACAATATGTAGCTGAAGGATAAGGATATATAGGATGTATCGGGTTATGGGGCAACTGGTCAAACGGGAGTTAGGTAATGGTGGTAGGAACACATGAAAAAAATTTAAAGTAAAAATATCGATTCGTTAATGCGTTAGAGACGTGTAAAGTTTTCAATTTTGTCATCGCTTTTAAATGTATAAAGTCAGTGATATTTAATCTGTAACATATTCATACTTTGTTACATTTGCATCAGAAATTGAATAAATCAATGATTACGTTCGCATAAGCAAAACAAACTTCGCTTTAAATCGGCTGATCGGCTGATGACCGTTTACGAACCGTCTTTGTACCTACGTTACCATTGAAGCGTTTGGACATTTCATACCTATATCTACTGTCGAAGCTTTACATGCCTACATTTGTCCTGTCTGTACATGCCTACATAATAGGTAACATTTCAGGCATAGACTCTTAGACACATATTTTTTAAATCACTATAACGTTTATGTTTTATTGTTTTTAGTGTAATATACATTCTAATTACGATCTATGACCGTTAAACTACAACATACTTGAACAGTTTCCCCATAACCTGATACACAGGATATACAGGATACATAACCAGGATACATAACTACCAGGATACTAACATACTTTCGCATTTTCGTGTGGTGACGAAGTAAGAATGTAATTCAGCACCATATCTCGAACCCGGGGTAGTTTCCCGTGGTTGTAGTAAAATACGACTAAATGATTAGAATACACTGATATTATCTATGGAAGGGAAGGAAAACTAGTGATAAATACGTCAATTTGCCTGATCAACTACAGGTGTCCAAATTATTTCATCATCAAGCCAAGCCGTCTGACTCACTAGTCATATTATCACATAATATCTGGTTGACCGGAATATTTTTGTTGAATTTATTTAGATATATATTAATAAAAAATAAAAAATAAATAATGAACAGTATATAAAAAATTACAAAAAGAGAATAATAATAACACCGAGATTCGAACCGACGCTGTTTGAATGCCACAAAACACAAAATTAAAACCGGTCGTCTCTCCAACTGAGCTATCGTAACTCATGACGTTGACAACGAAATTTGAATTCATATTCTTTTAAAATTTAATGTTATTATATTGTTTTACTAAAAACACGGACAAAATAAAATTTTCTATAAATACAACCCAGCTAGATCGATTTTTTGGATCCGAAACCTCTAGTATGCCAAGTTTCAACAAAATCGTTGGAGCCGTTTCCGAGATCCTGAATATATATAGAATATATATATAGGTATATATATATATATATATATATATATATATATATATATACAAGAATTGCTCGTTTAAAGATATAAGATTACCCTAATATAGTAGGTAAATTTCCCCCAAACCAAGTTATAATGAGCCCAGCAGTGAAACATAAATGAGAGGAATTGATTAAAATAAAATAGTTCAAGTTTTCATTTATTAGTATACTCGTATCTATGAACTTATCTCAAATTCTGCCAAATGAAAAAAACATTATTTTTCGCCTATCTCACAATGACAAAGTCGAGGAATATCTAGTTTCATGTATGTGTCAATATACGTAGGTCCAGCAATAGATAAAAAATACTGGTAGCTAATAAGCGACGTATTATAACTAAGAGTGTTTCTACCAGCATGTGAGAGAAAATAATTGAAAAACATTCTTATTAAACGAACCTTTAAGAAATCACCTCACGTAAAAATCATCTTATTTAAATAATAGGGAGCAATGATGGAATCCTGAAACAATCTGTTTTTATTACAATAACATTGCAAATAGCAATGCAATTTTCTAAAACATTGCTTAAGTTTCTTTTAAAACGGGAATTTATTTTTATTTGAACTAAGACAATACAAACCCTCTTAAGCTTTCGTTGTGAAACTCACAAACCTAGCTGGCAACAATATAACTAGATAATAATAACAGTATAAAATTTGATATCATGCAATAGTACACGATATTTTGGGCCAAGAAAACAGCGATTTTCTTAAATAACACCCTGCATTAAGAATAACTTTTTGTATAGCTGGGGACTTAAACATACAATTAACGATCTCAGATTACACACAGAAACAGAACAACAGATATTATTTATTTATTTATTTTTTATTTAAATCTTCTGCACACAAAAAATGTACATGGCAGACTTAATGCCTTAGGCATTTTCTACCAGTCGACCTGGGGTGGAGCAGAAATAAATTAGGTGGGTGCAATTCAGCGAGAGCAATGAATTTTGGTGAACAGTTATCCGAATCAAATTAATTAATATAATCTTTTACCTAATACATAAAGACAATACATATATACATAGATACATACCTACCCATATAAATACATAAATACATGCATACACACAAATACATATATATATAAATATATATTATATAAACGGCTGAGATAATTCATCACTGATGAGTCGACTCCATCACAAGATTCAGGTATAGTCGTTTGATATTAATTGGCAATAAGTCCTGCATGAAAATTGAATCCACGACACTGACTCACACAAAATTAAACTTAAACTAAATTAAATACCGTGTGGTGACGGAGTAAGCATACAGTTCACCACTCCCTATCTTGCCTGTGGATGTCGTAAGAGACGACTAAGGGAAATAATACGCATACAAAATCTATGCAAGAAAAGGCAAACTCGAAACAAAACCCTATACTAACCTGTCTGACCAGCATGGTATAGTAAGGTCAACTTCCCTCCTGTTATGGAGAAGGCTCGAGCCCAGCAGTAGGACGTATATAAGATGAAATGATGAAATTAAATACAACTACTGTGGAAGAGAAAGTCACACTGGTTAGAGGAGTTCGCTTAGAGATTTATTTAGAATTTTCCTCCACTTACATAACGGTATATCTCCTTGGTAATTTTTTATAACACACATGTAATTATTTCCATTCGACAAACTATTTTTTTAGATAGGCCTGGACACACCCCGTCTACTCCATCCAGTATAACCGAAAGGCGATGTGTGGCCCGATAACTACCGTGTTCCCTCCCCATCGCCATTGGACCAACCACTGGTACCGATTCCTTGACATCCGTGGCCAGTCCGGCCCAGCAAGTTACCCTTTCGGGTATCATTCTCGGCTTAACGAATCTGGGTGATCAAGACTGATTCTGATATTCTGGAAGTGATTCGTAATCACTTCAGTTTCAACAGATCAATTGAAAGTTTGACCTACTTCGGTTTTGATAAAATATCTTAACCATAGATATTTTAAACACAATAGTGTAATTGCTCTCTATAAAAATATAACAAAATATATCTTTTATCAAGTTTCTTCTAGTGATCTTTAGCTTTTACAACTCCCATGTAAAAACGGCGATGACATTATTTTAACTCATCCCTACCTAGAAATTCCGTTTTAATATAAAATTAAATTAAATAACGCTAACTGCGTGGCCCTACCGGGCGTGGCATTTAAATAAACCACAACAGAGGGTAACTCGGGTCGACGGACGCCCTATGCAATCAGTTTACACAGCGTCCACGGACCTTTCATAATACATACTTTTTTAGCTCATGCATATTTAAGATGAATTATTTGAACAGATTACGGAAACTTTGTTATGTTTTCAGCTGAATTATGATATGTTTGTATCGTGTTAAATGAGAATTTATTTATTTCTAAAAAATCTGAAGTTGATTTATGTTCAAAAAAAAAACCTGAGCACTGGAATCCAGCAGGAATATGAGGTTGCTACCCTTGTTGACACCTCTTAACCCTAGCCAACATGGATCCATAAAGTATTTATGAATGATAAACTTTATACTGCCTTGGGAAAGGAGATCGCCATTTCGATAGAAAAGCAAGTATCCAGACCAGAGGTTTATCGTGCTCTCGCCTTCCCTTCGTACTTCTAATAACATTAAAATGTGGCATCGAATATTGCTCAAATCTTCTTTTAACTCGATGACCCTCATATCAGTCCTGAGTGTCAGTGTTAAAGGTTGTTTTTTATTATAGCCAGATCACTGGCGAAGATTCTCTGCACCTCCAATTCTACCACTTGGTCTACTATCAAAATAAGCTCGTAAGATAGCGCAGCTGCCACGACTATACAACTTCAGTCAGAATTGTTGACATAATGTCTTATGCCGAGTTTTCCAGCTTGTGCATGGATCTCATATGTATATCATATTTCTTAATCATCTTTTACGAACGCTATGTTCAAAAGAGTAAGTAGTGAATTGTTTTGCTGCTCCATCACTACACGGAAAAGCCCTATTGCTCTATATTACATTATCATCATCATCACAGCTCATCGTGCCACTGCTTGGCTTAAGCCCCCCTCCAAATTGGGAGAGAGAGATTGACCTATTATACCAGATTGGTCAGGCGGGTTGGTATAGGGTTTAATTCCCAGCTTTCCTTCCCTTGCATAGTTGTTACATGCACAAGATATCCCTTAGTCGTCTTTTACGACACCCATAGGGGAGGGAGGGTGGTGAATTGTGTTCTTACTCCGTTACCACACGATAAAATAGATTTATTTTTAGACTTCAAAAAACGAGGAGGTTTCTCAACTCAGCTGTATATATGCTTTTTTATGTTTGTTCACGGATAACTTCGTCGTTTATGATCCGATTTTGATAATTCTTTTTGTTGGAAAGGGTATACTTTCGAAATAGTCCAATGAAAATGTTATCGAAATCGGACCAGCAGTTTATAAAAAATCTAAAAAAATATCTAATTTTCTACATTATTGAAGGCGATTTCTTTTTTTGCAAAAAATAATTATTACTTTTATCTTGTTATTACTTTTATCTTGTTATTATTTATATTATTGCATCGGTCGCGCTCTGGATTTTGATTTTAGATTCGTTTATTATAATGTACTAAATTTTAAGCCAATTTAATTCCAGAGGTCGACTTAGGTTGCATACAATCCCAATTACATTCTATCCCAATTACGTACAACCAAGTTAAATAAAATCAAACCTATTTTACGAAATACGAGTAAAAGCTTTATTGCCATAAAAAAAAACTTATATCCAGTTAAATCCCGAGTATAACGGATTTTATTTGACGTTGTAAAATACCTAATTTTTAAGTCCGACGTAATAAACACGAAATTTAAAAATAAAAACTACATAGAGCTTTTAGCGTTTATTCATGTTGACATAGCTCTGGGTTGGCCCCATTAGACGTTGTGAGAGGGGCGTGATATTTAAACTCTAAACTCGACTTTCACTATAGTTGTGGATAAGGCGATAAATAGTTGGCCAACCATTGCTCATACTTCATAAAATTTTTGTGAAATATTAATTTTCATAATTTCATTATAATTAATTAGCCTCGCAATTGAAAACGAAATTAGCTTCAAGCAATTTATTGTTCATTATCATTATCGTCAATAAAAATTGCAATAAAATCCGTAAATTAGTTTTATTTACAATGTGTAATACTCGCATAAACATCAGAAATCATTATGTGTTTTGTATTTTGTGTTTTTTTTGTGATGTGATACAATTTACCGACTCCTTTTTTGCTCGTGTGTATCATAAAATACGACTTAGGGATTATAATATGTATACAAAATCTATGCAACAGAAGGAAAACTCGAAATAAAACCCTGTACCAACTCGTGTGACCAGTGTACAGTAGGTCAGTTGCCCTCCTATTGTGGAGGAGGCTCAAGCCCAACAATGGAACGCACATAGGCTGTGATCATGAGGATGTTTTGCGGTCAGGAGGGCAATAACATTGATAGCTTAGTTTGTAAGTTTGGTTTGGGCTGATAATAATCAAAGGCTGGAGGGCGCTGACATTACCAACCATTTTTTTTTTAGAAGTGGGTTACGGTCGGCGCACTCCTCGCTCGGCTCCGTCCGGGGCAATAGAGAGGCGTAAGCACGGACACCCGTAACCCACTCATATAGCACGTCGCCTTCTTCGTTGGGCCGACCACCGGTGCAGAGTTCCTTAACTTCAGTGGTCGACCCGAAAACATGCCCACCCATAAGTTGAATCTAATTCTATTTTGTTTTTACTTTTTTTACGTTTTGAATATTATTTAATTTTAGATTTTTTTTATTTTTTTATTGTAAAATCAAATAAAAATTGTTCTTTGCTTTTAACTTTTTGATTTGTTTTCGTATTTAATATTCGTTTATTAATACGGATCTAATGACAGTTTCATTTAACAAAATTAGTTGGACCATTGAGTGGTTACATGAGAACGAAGACACAGATCAAACACACAAACTTCTCTTTCATATTGCTGTATAATCAATAAAGTAATATGATAAAGACAGAAGCCAAACATAGTTGCGACATAGGCGACATGCAAGCAACTTTTCAGTCGCCTAGTCTATTCTAACTGAAATTTTAATACAAAATGTGGTTTATTAGGCTTTGTGAACGGCGTAGTCATGCATTAACGTATTATTTGTGACTCCAGCGAGACTCCACAACATTACAGTGTAGTCATAACTGCCTCGCGCCCCCTACCGTCAATTACTCAAATCAGAAAAACAGCTTTTCAAGTAAACTAAACCGCATGATTCTAATGTATTTTCTTTGTACGATAATGAGATTATTATCTTCGCATTTAAAGGTTTCTTTTTCAATTGTAATGATTTTACTTATTAAAGAATCTACGCAATTTTACGGCGTGTATTTTTTTAAACAGTATTTTATACTAAGGAACTACAAAGTATTTCATTAACATATGTACGTACTAGCAACCCGCCCTCGCTTCGCTTCGGTTATAGGTTATAGTCGTTTTACCCGCGTAGTTCCCGTTCCCGTGGGAATACCGGGATAAAATATAGCCTAGTTTACGCGCTGATATTATAGCTTTCCATTGGTGAAAGAATTTTTGAAATCGGTTCAGCCGTTTTGAAGATTACCCGGAACAAACAGTCAGACAGACAGACAAACATTTTTAATTGCTATTTTAGGCATAGGTGTCGTACAAATAACCGTGTGAGCAAGAAAAAAGCCTATTATTTTGACATTACAAACAGACACTCCAATTTTATTTATTGGTATAGATATAAATAATACAAAGTAACATACGTATATAAATAACACAAAGACTATACAAATATGTGTTTATCGCATAAACCATTATTCTACGTAGGAATAAATGCCTATCAAAGGGCTTACAACTGCACAGATGGCGTAGTTGTTAGGATACTGACCTATAGTGCCAGGGTCGGGAGTTTGAATCTACGCAGGACAACACTTTATGCGATCCACAAATCCTTGTTCTGAGTTTGGATATAATTTGTAGCCGTCAATTATATGTTGGTAAGGTACCCTGCAATCATCATCTCATCATCATCATCTCAGCCCATATACGTCCCACTGTTGGGCTAGGGCCTCCTCCATAATGGGAGAGAATTTGACCTACTATACCATGCTGGTCAGACATGTTGGTATAGGGTTTCATTTCGAGTTTTCCTTCTCTTGCACAGATGTTATGTGCCTATTATATCCCACAGTCGTCTTGTACGACATCCACGGGCAAGATAGGGAGTGGTGAATTGTATTCTTACTCCGTCACCACACGGAAGATTGTATTCTTACTCCGTCACCACACGGAAGACTCCGTCACCACACGGAAGTACCCTGCAATACAAGAATTAATTCGTTAATATAGGGTGTTATTTTTTATTTAAAAAAATCCTCAACAAATATGACGTTTATATGCATATAAATAAAATTTGAGAGTGTTTGTAATATTAAAATATCAAGTATTTTTCTATATCATCATCATAATTATCACAGCTCATATACGTCTACTATATCACGATGTAAAGGCAGGTTGGCGCAGTGTTTTATTTCGAGTTATCCTTCGCTTGCATAGTTAATAAATATACAAAACATTCCTCAGCTATTACGACATCCACGGGCAAGAGATTGGTGAATTGTATTCTTACTCCGTCACCACACGGAAATTATCTTATACACTTCTTTTTATTTATACAGTGTCAAAAATTATTAAAACAATTTCATCAGTCACTTAGTTTATACCGGCTAATCCTCACATCAGGTCGGCTTATTTTAAAAACATTTTCCATTTTATTAGAAACTAGCAACCCGCCTTCGCTTCGCTTCGGTTTCCGTCACCTCACTCGCGTAGTTCCCGTTCTCGTGGGATTACCGGGATAAAATATAATCTATGTTACTCCCTGATATTATGGCTTTCCGTTGGTGAAAGAATTTTTGAAATCGGTTCGGTGGTTTAAGCGTGAAAGCGTAACAAACAAACAAATAAACAAACAAATAAACTTACTTTCGCATTTATAATATTAGTAAGGATATATATATGCGCTCTATGTAAAAAAAAAAACCAAAAGAAGGGTAACTATACCGAACCCTCAACCCATCTAGCTATCATGCAATACCAGGCTATTTTCATCTTCCAATTTAGAAAAGACCTATTAACTATAGGTATATTACCGGGGATTAGTCCGTCACCCGCCGAGAGGCCGACCGCGTGAGGAAAGACCGACGTCCTCCCCGAGGGGGGGACGTCGGTCGATGGGAGGGTACCCCAATTAGGGGTATTCCGTCGGGCCGACCACTGACGACAAGTTAACGCTGCTCCAGTGGTCGGCCCAACGACGAAGGCGACGTGGTTTCTGGGTGGGTCGCGGGAGTTGCGTGCTTAAGCCCCTCTGTCGCCCCGGACGGAGTGGTGCGGAGGCGCGCCGACCGCGACCCACCCACAAAAAAAGAAAAAAATAGGTATATTATAGTAATCAAATATGGAAAGAAAGAAAAAAGAAACATATTTATTCTGCTCTTATTACGTGCAATAAAAAACACAAACATAACTGAGGAATAGAACTTTTTACAAACAAAAGAACTTTTTTTAACTGTAAATGTGACTTGCAAACATGCATATTGATATTCCCCCAAAATTACTCGTTATGACTCTTGTCTCTTTATGGGAAGATATTTAATTGTTTCAGGAGTCCACGAAAGTGGAGTTGCGGCCTTAACCGGTTTGTACACAAAATATTGGAACAGGAAAATATCTTAAAATATATATTTCTCAAATTGAAAAATGTCGGAAACCCTCTTTACCAAAACAAATTGGTTTATCAATTGCACGCATACAAAATAAATGTTATTTAAAAATTGTCCCATACAATTTATATAATGAAGACAATATCATATGAAATTTTATTGGTAATAATTTCATTTGTTCTTGCGTGTGGTGAAAGAGTAAGAATATAATTCACCAACATGGTTTCTTGCCTGTGGCCAGGGTTGCAACCTTTTATGTTTTAATAAAGTATATTGGTTAATAAATGAAGAAAAAAGAAACGTACTTTGTGTCTACGTACGGTTTCCATTATTTTGCTTTAAAACAAATTCATTATTTTTAGCAAACTTTAATGAATAATTATCAGTGCTAAACATCATCTTTGTACTTTATATTTATTTTATAATAAAAAAAATAGTAAATTTTTTAACAGATTGAAAGACACTTTGTTTAACTTGAAATTTTGCCCAGAGAAGTCACTTCGGGCGAAATAAAGTATTATCGCATACTTTATCGTTCACATAAATTATAGAGTACAATTACCCGAAATAACGTACAATACTTTATAATTAGGTTGCCTGTCAGATGTGAAACATCTAAATTATTTTGTACAAGTATATCTTATGTCCGTGTGGTGACGGAGTAAGAATACAATTCACCACTCCCTATCTTGCCCGTAGATGTCGTATAAGACGACTATGGGATATAATGTGCACATAACATCTATGCAAGAGAAGGAAAACTCGAAATGAAACCCTATACCAACATGTCTGACCAGCATGGTATAGTAGGTCAAATTCCCTCCCATTGTGGAGGAGGCCCGAGCCCAACAGTGGGACGTATGTGGGCTGCAATGATGATATCTTATATCTTTAAACGAGCAATTCTTGTATATATTTTTATACTAGCAACCCGCCCTCGCTTCGCTTCGAATTCAGTCGCTTTACCGCGTAGCGCCCGTTCCCGTGGGAATACCGGGATAAAATATAGCCTATGTTACTCCCTGATATTATAGCTTTCCATTGGTGAAAGAATTTTTGAAATCGGTTCGGTGGTTTAAGCGTGAAAGCGTTACAAACAAACAAACAAACATCCTTACTTTCGCATTTATAATATTAGTAAGGATATATACGAGTATATATATATCTAATAAAATGGAAAATGGTTTTAAAATAAGCCGTCCTGATGTGTGGATTAGCCGGTAAAAACAAAGTGACTGATGAAAAATTTTAATAATTTTTCACACTGAATAAATAAAAAGAAGTGTGTAAGATATATATATTCAGGATATATATTCAGGATCTCGGAAACGGCTCCAACGATTTTAATGAAACTTGGCATACTAGAGGTTTATGGCCAAAAAATCGATCTAGCTACGTTTTATTTATAGAAAATGTTGTTTTGTCGGTATTTTTAGCAAAACAATATACAGTGAATTTTAAAATACATAATACGATTTCTAATTTCGCCGTCAACGTCAAGGGTTATAATAGCTCAGTTGGGCAGTTGTCCAGTTTTCTTTTTGTTTTGATTTGGCATTCAAACAGCATGGGATCGAATCTCGGTGTTATTATTATTCTCTTTTTGTAATTTTTGATATTTTTTCATTATTTTATTTTCATTTTTTATTAATATACATCTCAATAAATTCGACAAAAATACAACAAAAATATACCGAGCGAAGTTCGATCAACCAGATATTATGCATAAAAGAACAGATTACGACAGAAACTGATATGGCATAAAGTATTAATAATATATTACGATATTTTGCCAGAAAATAATGATTTTAATTCAATAAATATTTATTTTCATTAGTATACACCTTAGGTATGTGTTTAGGTTAATAATATATTTTGAGCTCACTAGATGGGGTTGTGCAAAATTTTAAAACCGGTTATGGTTTCTTTGCACAAATGTACAAATCCAAGCGCGACTTTAACGCCACGCCAACGATCACTGCACATAGATGTTTCACACCAAAAATGATCTTATTTTTATTTTTTATTTTTTTGACGATATAAATGCACTTATCTATAATTTGAAAATTGAACAATTCTCACAATCAACGTACTAGGACATCATAAATAAAAGTTAATCTAACGTGAACGGTCGTAAAGTAGCCAAGTTATAGCTATTAAGTCGTATCTTTCTCGAAACTGCTTCTAAGAAGCATCTAAATTCGATTTAAACCCAATAATCTTTGCAGATGGAAGTTTAAATCGTAGTTGTGCTATTAACTTTTTGACTGGTGGCCAATTTATTGTTTATTTTGGAGTTCCATACCGCTTGACTTTCATAGTTCGCCGTTATTTCCGTTCATACTTTTCACAATTTATTACTTGATATTGACGGCTCATTTTATTAGTGCATTGTAAAATATTGGCTCTTTCATTGGAAAATTCGCGTACTTCATTCAGGAGTGAACTTTTTGGGAAATAAACGAATGCTTTTTATAATATCGCATATTTTCTATGACAATAGTGTAGGATAAGTTATTGCAGTGGCTAAAACGATGGCACGGGGTGCTTTCCTTCCGACTGGTGCAGGTTTTGACGGCGCATGGATGCTTTGCCAAATACCTGTACACGGTCGTTGGGAGAACGAGTACAACATCCTGCCACCAGTGCGATGGTGACAAGGACACGGCGCAGCATACGCTCGAGGTTTGTGCCGCTTAGGCAGAGCAGCATCGTGAACTCGTCGCAATCACCGGTGCCGACCTGACGCTGCCGACCATCGTCAGAGCGATGCTCGAAGGCGTCAGGAATTGGGACGCGGTCGCAGCCTTCTGCGAGGCAGTAGTCTCGCGGAAGGAGGCGGCGGAGCACGTGCACGAGGAGCGTCTCCTCGACGACGTGAACCACCGCCGGCGACTGGGGCGGCAGAGGCGCGATTACCTGCGCCTAATGCCGCCCTAGCTGAGGCCGCGCGTGACCGGACCGGGTAGTGCGCCGACCGTAACGCACCCCCAAAAGAAAGGATAAGTTATTTATTCTCTCGATGGCAACTACTGCTTGAAACCATAGGAAAGAGCCTAACTTCTTTGCCTACTATTCTAATCTATACGTAGCTATCTATACGTATCTATATATGTATACGTACCTATACGTATAGGAAAATCTTTGTACCCCTTTTTACAAAAATTCCGGCGATGGACCAGTATGAAATTTGTCACAGTGGAAGAATATATTAAGGAGAAGCGCATAAAACTAATATTTGATATAATAATGCATTAAAAATACATTAAATTCATAAAAGAAAAGATTACACACACTACCGTGCAATCGATACACACTCACGCACACAAGCACATGTTTACCCTATTGTTTATGGTTAAAGTCTCTGCTGGAACTGAATGTCAAACAATCATAATTATGATGACGATTTCTAATAGATATTTGTACTTATATATTAGTTATTAGTATAATACAGCCTCTTCAATATACATTTATTAAAATTGTTAGCAGAAAAATAAAATTTAAATGAATTATGGTTGAAATTCGACCACTCGGCGACCACTAGTTCACTTAGTTATAACAAGTTGTTAACTAAACCAAAATCAAGGAGAGTCAATAGTCAACTATTATTTTTAATTTCGACAAAACTTATAAATCATACCACTTTTGGGCAGGATCGTTTAATATCATATCTAACAATATCCTAATGAAGTTTGATAGACTTAAAGTTTATCATCAGCAACAAGAGTAAGTACAAAATTGAAAAGTAACTAACAAAACTTAGATGTTAACTGATATTATAAACAAGTTATAGATTGAATAAAAACCTTCACCGTCGAAGCTCATATACGTCCCGCTGGGCTCGAGCCTCCTCCACAATGGGAGGTAAGCCGACCTACTATACCGCGCTGTTGAGACAGGTTGATATAGGGTTTATTTGGAGTGATCCCCTCCTTGTCTAAGTTATATGTATATTATAATCTTTTAGTCATATTATTCATCACCCATAGGTAAAAAATGAGGTGGTAAATTGGATTCTTACTCCGTCACTACGCGGAAAGCCGTTCATATCAAGTTTTAATTAAGTATTTCATGCACATACTTTTTGTTCCTGAAGAATTTTGGTACTTGGTGAAAATGTCTTACCTAAATAATCTAATCATCATCATCATCGCAGCCCATATACGTTCCAATGTGGGGCTCGGGCCTCCTCCACAATGGGAGCGAATTTGACCTACTATACCATGCTGGTCATACATGTTGATATAGGCTTTCATTTCGAGTTTTCCTTCTATTGCACAGATGTTATGTGCATATTATATCCCATAGTCGTCTTTTACGATATCCACTAGCAAGACAGGGAGTGGTGAATTGTATTCTTACTCCGTCACCACACGGAAAGGCAAGGTAAATCCAATACTGTGTGACAATCCAATCTTTTATCTTCTAAACCTACAAAACAGTTTTCATATTTCATATTCTTATTCATTCCTTTCAATTTCCGACCTTGAAAAGTCGCCAGCTTAAGGTTTATGCAGTTGATTCCCTGGAGCTTGTTGAATAATAAAGGCAAAAGCATATTTGACAAAAAGCGGTAATATGCTAAATTTATAGTCTGTGGTTGGACGTTGCTTCTACCACTGAATTAACGTTAAAATAACTCCCAAATTGCACATTAAGTACTTAGTGTGACCAAGCTTTACATAATGTTAGGACAAAAGAAATTTAAATTTCTAAAATTTGAATTTATCCTTAAAATTATTTTGTTTCTGTTTTAATAGTCTAAATATTGAGTTCGGATCCTAGACGGCAAGTTATTATATTTGTTCGTTTTTCAGATTATTCTCAATTCAAGAGCTATCGACGCCTGGTGTACGGCAATAACACTTCTCATAGCCTAACATGATATTTTATACAGCGGGGCTTATACGAGTAGTATTCGTTGATTATTCAATTTTATTAGCTATCTCCTGAAATGGATTATAACAAAGTAGAAATGTCCACCGATTTCTGTTCATCTTCTTTATTTAATCACTAACAACCCGCCCTCGCTTCACTTCGGGTTCAGTCGCCTTACCCGCATAGCTACCGTTCCCGTGGGAAAATCGGGATAAAATATAGCCAAAGTAGTCTATGTAACCTATGCCTCCCTGGTATTGATAGATGAGATATATTATAGCTTTTCATTGGTGAAAGAATTATTGAAATCGGTTGGCCATTTTCTTAGACATTAAAATGGGTATTGTAAGTTATCCGTAAAAGATAGACATATACTATCATGGACTTTTTTGTAGACCTATAAAAGATACACAATTCCACCATACATTGTTTTAATATATCTTTAACGGATCAGACAGCGTTTTCAATAAAAGCTCCCGGGCGGCTTGACTTTTGCCGAGCTCTTCGTCAATTATTGTCATATTTATATATTATATTATCGTCGTATTATACATAAAAATCTTTCTTATGAACCACTCCGTCATTTGGTGAAAACCACATGAAAATCTGTTCAGTAATTTTTGAGTTCATCGCGTTCAGACAGACAGATAGAGGCAGCCAGGGACTTTGTTTCATAATATTTAATAAAGATTTCAAAATACCATAAAAACCAATTTTATCGCGTTTGTATTTGATTTTTGATTACCCGACATTTCAAACACTCGTATGAAATGTTTATGGTTATGATGTCTCTCGCCATACCTTCGCCTCGGATGGATCGAGCGATATATACATGCCATACCATAATTTATCCCCCAAAAATCACTCCTCAAATACTTTGACAAGGAGTATAACTATAAATTTGTTGCCTGTTCAGGTGGTCAAGGTCAAAGGTCAGTTATTCCGTGCAAAAGTAATATTGTGTAAAATTTCTTCGTATGGTAACTGTAAGTATACAATTCACCAACCCCTTTCTTGCCCGTGGGTGTCGTATAAGAAGAGAAGGAAAACTCAAGATAAAACCCTATACTAACACGAATGACTAGCGTGCTATAGTAGATCAATTTCCCTCCCGTTCTGAAGGAGGCTCAAGCCCAACAGTGGGACGTATATGAGCTGTGATGATGATGAAAATGTAGTTCAAATAGATAATCAAAACAAAAAAAGAAAAAAAAAAGATAGCCGTGATGGTTTTAAAGCTATAGTAAAACCTTTATACCTAGATTTTCTGACGGAGTCAACTCACTGATGCTATCCTTTACTTTTAATAAAATTTCTACGTATGTATATGTATGTTTATGTATGTATATATGTATTTCTATGTGTATATATATGTATCTATATATGTGTATTGTTTGTGTGTATTGTATATAAGAATATATTTGCTATACTTGGATAACCTAATTTTTACAAATTACCCCTTACAATTTATTGCACCTGCCTAAATGATTGCTGCTCCACCCGAGGTTGACTGGTAGAAAATGCCTAAGGCATTAAATCCGCCATGTACCTTATTTTTGTGTGCTAAAGTTTAAATAAATAAATAAAATAAATGATCAATTAAAGTATTTGTCAGGAATAATAAAAATCCTTGGCTGACTTTACTATAAGAACTATTGTATAATAGAAAAGTAATGAACAGTAAATAAAATTTCACCGTACACCCATCTGACCATAGTGAAACAGTCATACCACATATTTTGACAAAGGTGTAGAGTTTGTGAACTTAGGGCCTGTACATTTAACACGTGTAGAGTTAGAAGCTTGTCTCTACATGAGATCTAACATGCTTTTGCAAATATTAGCTCGTCTTAGCGAGATTTTACAAAAAAATATTTTTGGCAGGATTTATTCTGCTGAAACTAAATACTCCGTGTAGTGACGGAGTAAGAATACAGTTCACGACCCCATCCCTTGCCCGTGGGTGTTTTAAAAACGACTAAGTGGTATGGTAGGTTAATTTCCATCCCATAATGGAGGAAGCTAGAACCCAACAGTGGGATCATCATCATCATTATTATCTCGGCTCATATACAGCCGAGATAATAATGATGATGATTATGCTCAAAAATATTTAAAGTTTCTAAAACCTAATTACAAATTTATATTATATAATTTATTAAACTGTCAATTATTCGAGCTTTTGAAATTGTAATAATAAAAATAAAGAAAAGCCCTTAAAATCGTTTACTTTATAGTATTTTTTTAACATGTCCATCATTGTTTTAAAACAACTGCAAAAATATCAGATAAACAGAGCCACTATGAGCATAATTCTTGACAATTTTACGGTACAACAGCCGGTATTAATTTAATAAAGGGAATCCCGCGGTATATAAAGTTATGGCCCCGCTAAACCACTGCGGTGCGCTGAGTTTAAATGTGCTTGTTCTAAAAACACGATGAAAGCCTGCCAAATGTACGTTGTTTAGCAGTATAGAGAATCAGTTGTAGCTTGGACAGAATGAAACCTAGAATCATCATGTTTTTTTTCAAGCCTCGGCCATTTAACAACTTTTTATCTGGTATTAGAAATTATATTTTCAGTAAATTTTATTTGCCGTGTTTGTGTCGGAATATGAATACAATTCAACATCCCCTCTCTTGCGCGTGAATGTCGTAAAAGACGATTAAGAGATATAATATGCATATAACATCTAAGCAAGAGTAGGTAACTGGAAATAAAATCCTATTCCAACACGTTTGACCAGCGTGGCATAGTTAGGTCAATTTCCCTCTATTGTGGAGGAGCTTCGAGCTCATGAGTTGGACGTATATGAGCCGATATGAAAAAATTTTATTTGTCAATATTAACGTATATTTTTTGCGATTTGCCGACACCATGTGAGCACCCTTCATCATTATCTCAGCCCAAATACGTCCAACTGTTGGGTTCGGGCCTCCGCCACAATAGGAAGGAAATTGACCTACTATATCACGCTGGTCAGACGTGTTGGTATAGAGAGCACTATTAAAAAAGGTTATTTATTGTTTTACACTCAGTAAGTATGGTTTTTTGGTTTTACTTTTAACCAACTTATTTAAAATGATGCATGTTTGTAGAAACAGTTTTATTTAGAATCTTATCTTAATATATCCAGCTACTAGACATAAGTATCAGATCTTAACTTTATTCACAAGTCGGTTGATAAAACTTGTGAAGTAAAGTTATCACTATGTTATATCTTAGTCACACAACTTACGAACTCATCAACTCTCTAAATAGTTATTCAACTCTGAGTTTAACATAATATTTTCATATTATATTATTTTATTTTTTTATATTTTTTTTAATCCAACGACTTTAACAGATGTTCTTAACCCCCGACGGAAAAAGAGGGGCGTTATAAGTTTGACGTCGATGCCTGTCTCTCTTTGCGTGTGTCTGTATGTCTGTAGTATATAAACGGATGGCCGAATTTCGATATGTTTTTTTTAACACGCTTTTATTACTTTCACCTGTATGTATGCTTGCTTGTAATCAAACTCTTTCAGCTCGATTTTCTCCTACTTTGAGCGATTCGATTTTATTTAAACTTTGCACACCTGTCAGAGACCGATGACAATGCAATAATCCGCTTTTTTATTTGAAAGCCAGTTTCCTTGCGGTGGTTATTAGCTATGTTTTGTTAATATCGGTCCAGCAGTGTAAGATTAGCAACTGTTTTCGCAAATGATGTAATGACGTATGATTACTTGATTACAAGCTTCACGCGTGCCAGTAAACTTAATCGTTAAATGACAATTAATTGATAACTTCGACCTGATGCTGCAACCAGAACAGTCTCCAGAGAACCTAACTCTTCGAAAACTCACAATAAACATATCGTACTTTTGGGTTCAATAGATTAGTTTCAATGAGAACAGGAACCTTAGAAGTTATAATCTTGAAATATGGTTTTTCTTCTCTTCCATAGATATTTTATGCATATTATGCCTTTCGTCGTCTTTTACGACATCCACGGGCAAAGGGAGTAGTGTTTTGTACTCTTACTCCGTCACCACATGGTCTATTCAATATATACTCTTATTTCATAGTACATACAACAGTTATTGCTATTGGCAATAGATTTAGCACCGAGCGCCTGCCTGACGTCAACCCTTCACGGGAATATCTTGTTGACTACACGTCATCAGATGAAGTTGACTTAGTCCAAATCGTTGGTGACGGAGAATCACTTCACCACCCACACTCTTGCCCATGGGTGTCGTAAAAGACGAATGAGGCATGTAATATGCATAACGCGTTCTGTTTACGCGAGCATTACACATCTATACCAATAAATAAAATTGGAGTGTCTGTTTGTAATTTCAAAATAATAGGCTTTGTTCATGCTCACACGGTTATTTGCACGACACCTATACCTAAAACACAGATTAAAAAAAATTTTGTCTATCTATTTGTTCCGGGTAATCTTCAAAACGGTTGGACCGATTTCAAAAATTCTTTCACCAATGGAAAGCTATAAAATTGGGAAGTAACCTAGGCTATATTTTATCCCGGTATTCCCACGGGAACGGGAACTACGCGGGTAAAACGACTAAAACCGAAGCAAATCGAAGGCTGGTTGCTAGTCTATACCAATAAATAAAATTGGAGTGTCTGTTTGTAATGTCAAAATAATAGGCTTTTTTCATGCTCACACGGTTATTTGCACGACACCTATGCCTAAAATAGCAATTAAAAATTTTTTGTCTGTCTGTCTGTTTGTTCCGGGTAATCTTCAAAACGGCTGGACTGATTTCAAAAATTCTTTCACCAATGGAAAGCTATAATATCAGGGCGTAAACTAGGCTATATTTTATCCTGGTATTCCCACGGGAACGGGAAATATGCGGGTAAAACGACTATAACCTATAACCGAAGTGAAGCGAGGGCGGGTTGCTAGTCTATACCAATAAATAAAATTGAAGTGTCTGTTTGTAATGTCAAAATAATAGGCTTTTTTCATGCTCACACGGTTATTTGCACGACACCTATGCCTAAAATAGCAATTAAAAATTTTTGTCTGTCTGTCTGTCGATCTGTCTGTCTGTCGGTCTGTCTGTCTGTCTGTTTGTTCCGGGTAATCTTCAAAACGGCTGGACCAATTTCAAAAATTCTTTCACCAATGGAAAGCTATAATATCAGGGCGTAAACTAGGCTATATTTTACCCCGGTATTCCCACGGGAACGGGAACTACGCGGGTAAAACGACTATAACCTATAACCGAAGCGAAGCGAGGGCGGGTTGCTAGTTGTAAATAAAATTCAAATCGTTTATTATGCATAAACCCCGAAAGGGCACTTACATATTGTCAAGTTTATAGAATTAAATTAAAATATCCAAAAAAAATACACTACCACCGAATCGGAACACGACCGCTTCTGAGAAAATCCGGCAAGAAACTCAGCGGGCTTGTCTATTGTTTTTAATTTTTTTTTCTTCTTACAAGATATGAAATTGTGTACAATATGTTTTGTAAGAACTAGCTACAGTGTGATGCCCTTCGAACCATAAAATACGAAATATAATTCAAACGATTATGGCTGGACCTGAAACTACATTACGTGGGCAACCTTAGTCCTCCCATGATTATTACCCCCTCAAGCGCCAAACATCGCGGCGCTCTCGAGTGCCCCGCGCGCTTGGGTATATTGAAAAAAAGTTCAGTGAATTTTATTATTTTACCTAAACTATTATTGTTGCTATATGACAAGGAAATATGAAATAAAATATATATTAATAGCTTTTGATTAGTTGATTTAAATAAATGTACTAAAAGTAATTGCTAATTGTAAAGTATTTTTTTGGGTCAACGTGTTCCAAAAGCGCTTTGAGCACATTTATTTTTGGGTCTAATGGTGTCCCAAAAGCGCTCGAGGGGTTAACGCTGTAAAGTGCTCGAAACGTCAGGTAATCAAAAATCAAATACAAACGCGATAAAATCCGTAAAGTAGTTTTTATTTACAACTAGCAACCCGCCCTCGCTTCGCTTCGGTTATAGGTTATAGTCGTTTTACCCGCGTAGTTCCCGTTCCCGGGAGAATACCGGGATAAAATATAGCCTAGTTTACGCCCTGATATTATAGCTTTCCATTGGTGAAATAATTTTTGAAATCGGTCCAGCCGTTTTGAAGATTACCTGGAACAAACAGACAGACAGAAATTTTTTAATTGCTATTTTAGGCATATGTGTCGTGCAAATAACTGTGTGAGCATGAAAAAAGCCTATTATTTTGACATTACAAACAGACACTCCAATTTTATTTATTGGTATAGACATGTAATATGCAACTAACAACAATGCAATGAGAAGTAAAACTCGAAATAAAACTTTATGCCAACACTTTTAACCAGCGTGGTATAGATTAAATTCCCTCTCGTAAAAGCGGAGGCCTTTTTTTTGGGGTTGGGGTTACGGTCAGTGCACTCCTCGCACCACTCCGTCCGGAGCAACAGAGGGACGTAAGCACGCACACCTGTAACCCACCCGTGACACGTCGTCTTCGTCGTTCGACCGACCACCGAAGCAGGGTAACTTGAAGTCAGTGATCGGCACGACGGAATACCCCCCTGAGGGGTACCCTCCCATCAACCGATATCCCCTCCTCGGGAAAGACGTCGGTCTTTCCTCGCGTGGTCGGCCTCTGGGTGGGTGACGGACCAATTCCGCGGTCCAGTCACTCGCGGCCTCGGCTAGGAAAGGAGGAGGATATATATTGGCTGAGATGATGGTGATGAAGCGAATCGTCTTATACGACAACCACAAGGAATTTTAAGGGTTGGTAGTATTCGTAGTAACACAGAATAATCAACCTAATCCAACATGTTAATATGTTATGTTAATATTCTCGTTCATGTATAGTTTTAATTAACAAAACAAATAAGCGAGTCGCTAGCAACCCTATTTGCAATCAGCTATGTAAAGTCTATCGTATTCCCTCTATTCTTGCTACTGATTCATAATGTATTGTATATTTTGAGTTGTTTTAGTAAGAAATTAATAATAATACATAAAGGCAATTAGTTTTATGTAAACGATAAAAGTAACTATAATTTAATATATTAAATCTATAATGATTTCTGATGTTTACGCGAGCATTACACATTTTAAATAAAACTACTTTACGAATTTTATCGCGTTTGTATTTGACGAGATTTGATCCACAATGATAATAGCTAAAGATAATTTTATAAATTAAAGTCTCTTAGCAACATAAAGTAAGCCGCCTTCAAAATTAATATCAATTTAGCATTATGTTACCTGAGTTTTCCTGCCGTTCCGATCCGGTGGTAGTATACTAGATTGTTAGGTTTTTAAACATAATTACTATTAATTTTAATGTTAAATAATCACTAACCATAAACAATTTAATTTTTTCATATAGAATCATTTTCTTTTTACACTGGCAATTAATTTGTATCAAAATGTGGGTCAATATTTAATAACTATTTTCTGTATCGGGTAGATAATTATAAATTTTCTGCAATAACGATGACTTGCTGGACGTGAGACATCTTAGTCCGCCCGTGACCATGACCGCTGCAAAGTGTTCGAAACGTCGGGCAATCAAAAATCAAATACAAACGCGATAAAATCCGTAAAGTAGTTTTAAAATGTGTAATGTGCATGTTATATCCCTTAGTTGTCTTTTATGACATCCACGGGCAAGATAGGGAATAGTGACTTGTATTCTTACTCCGTTACCACACGGTATGAATAAAATTTAGTGTTTAATATTTTTGGCTGTTTAGAAAGAGGTCTCCAAGTGGTGATGGAGAGAGAATAATTCCCCCACTCTTGCCCGTGAGTACTATAAGAGACTGCTTAGAGATATGATATGCGAATAACATCTATGCAAGAGAGAAGGAAAACTCTACATAAAATCCTATGCCAACACTTCTGGCCAGCGCGGTATAGTAGGTCAATTTCCCTCCCATTGTGGAGGGGACCCGAGCCGTAATGGGACGTATGTGGGCTGCGATGATGTTAAAAACTACTAAAACAGGCCGTATATAAATAGATGAGATTTCGGGTTTAATATTTTAGGTTTTCCGTGTCGTAACAAAATAAGAATACAAGTCACCACCCCCCTCTCTTGCTCGTGAGTGTCATAAAAGATGACTAAGGCATACGATATGCAGAAAATATCTATGCTAGAGAAGGAAAACTCGAAAGAAAACTCTATGCCAACACGTCTGACCAGCGCGGTATAGTAGGTCAATTTCCCTCCCATTGTGGAGGAGGCCCGAGCCCAACATAGGACGTATATGGGCTGAGATTATGATAAAAAGTTCTTCGTGTGGTGACGTAGTTAAAATGCACCACCCCCCTTGGTTTGCCTGTGGATAGGGACACGAAAAAAGTATCGATACTTTTAGGTATCGAGTACTTGTCTTTTGATACCGATACTTTTGTACTCGATACTTTCTATTCGATACTTTTACTCAATAAGTACTTTTAGACAGGTATCGTATCGAATAAATTGTGGAAAGTATCCATGTTAAACATGACCTTACGGCTCATGCTTATGGTAACGCCATCTAGGTAAGGCGTAACGAACCTTCCAAAATGGCTCGACATATTTTAATCCGAACACAGATGGACAAAATCCTAAAAAAAAAAGAAGTTCATCTCGACCTAGATAGAAAAGTACTCAGTACTCGATACTTTGGAGTATCGATACTTTTGTTTCGATACTTTATTGAATACGATACTTTTTCTTCGATACTACTCATGAGTACAGTATCGATACTTTCGTTTCGATATCGTGTATGATATGCAGAAACCATTGTTGGGTTCAGACCTCAACAATGGGAGGGAATTTACTTACTGTTTCATGCTTGTTGTAAAATGATCACAAACATGGAAGTCTTAAATCATGTAGAGTTCCCATCAGATCACCGTATAGTTCGAGCTACATTACTTTTGAAATACCCAAAAAAGAATGGGAAAAATTTTGCAAACTCTATGAATACTCTGAAAACAGAAAAAGAGATAGAAAATTATATATCTAACTTGGAAGCTAATATAGCTAACTTATTAAACAACGATTCGGGGGACATACAAATATTCTACGATAAATTCGAACACTGTATTAAGAGCAGTCTGAAACAAGAGACAGAAAATAGAATCAACGATCATATTTGCTATTTTTTCAGCCATCAGACTAAACAATTAATTGAAAGAAGAACTGAACTCATAAAAAACAAAAATAAAACTAAACAACAGAGAAAAGAACTATCAGATCTATTTAAAAGAACCAATAAATCAATTAGAATCGACTATAAGATACATAGGAGAAAAATTATAGAGACAAGCCTAACAAAATATAGGAGTGCGAAGAGAGCTTTCAAACGACTAAATACCCATACTGATTGGATCAAGAGCTTAAAAGATGGATCAAACGAAACCAAATCAAGGAGAAGTCTAATATCTTGCGCTACAAACTTCTACAGAACTCTATATGCCAACAACAAGCCGCAAAACTTATCATCTGTCAACGAAACAAACCTGCTAAGCACAGCTACAAATGCTACAATTATTATAACAGAGGAAGAAATCACAAAGAGCATCAAGAAGTTAAAATGAGAAAAGAGCTCTGGCCCTGACGGTTTAAAGAACGAATTGCTAAAATCCGGTGAAAAAGTACTTACCAAGCCACTGATGTACATATTTAATAGAGTACTAAGTACAGGCAAAATACCGGAACAATGGCATAAGTCAGACATAGTACTACTGTATAAATAAGGAAATCCACTCATCATTGCCAACTATCGCCCAATAAGCCTGCTTTCAAGCGTTTATAAACTTTTTACTTCTATTATACTTAATAAAATCAGTCCTTATATAGATAGAATGCAGCCAATAGAACAGGCGGGCTTCCATCCCAGTTTTTCAACAATGGACCACATCCATACGCTGGAACAAGTTGTGGAAAAGTATAAAGAATTTAATAAAAAGCTCTACATTTTTTTTTTGTGGATGGGTCGCGGTCGGCGCGCCTCCGCACCACTCCGTCCGGGGCGACAGAGGGGCTTAAGCACGCAACTCCCGCGACCCACCCAAAAACCACGTCACCTTCGTCGTTGGGCTGACCACTGGAGCAGCGTTAACTTGTCGTCAGTGGTCGGCCCGACGGAATACCCCTAATCGGGGTACCCTCCCATAAAAAAAAAAAATAAAAAAGCTCTACATAGGATTCATTGACTACACAAAAGCGTTTGACAGTCTCTATCATGACTCTATATGGCAAACTTTAAACAGCTGCAACATAAACCCATTATTTACAAGAACAATAAAAAACATTTACTTAAATAGTGTGAGTAGAGTCAAACTGGAAACTCGAGGCGATGAAATTAAAATAGGTAGAGGCGTTAGACAGGGGGACCCTATATCTCCGAAACTATTTATAGCGGTCCTGCAGTCCATATTTAGCAAACTAAATTGGGCCTCTGAAGGTATTTGAATCAATAATACGTTTCTCAGTCATCTAAGATTTGCTGATGATATTGTTGTCTTTGCTGAAACTTATCAGAAGTTAGAAAATATGATACACCAACTTAATTTAGAGAGCAAGCACCTTGGCTTGCATATGAATCTAAGCAAAACAAAAATAATGACCAATGGTATAAAAGGAAAAATCATGCTAGACTGCGAAGAACTAGAGTACGTAGAACAGTACATATATCTGAGAAAACAAGTATCTTTTAACAAAACGAGTAATGAAGACGAGGTCAACACAACAATCGCATCAAGCTGGAATAAATTCTGGGCGTATAAGGAAATATTAAAAGGCAATCACGACCTAAACCTTAAAAAAACAGTTATGGACACATGCATTTTACCTTGTATGATCTATGGCTCCCAAACGTGGACTTTTACAAGTAAGATAAAATATTAAATTACAACTTGCCAAAGAGTAATGGAGAGAAGTATCTTAAGCATAAGAAAGATCAATAAAATAAGAAGCCAAGAAATTAGAAATAAGACCAAACTAACAGATGTTCTACATCATGCAATAAAATCAAAATGGAATTGGGCTGGCCATGTTGCCAGATATACAGACCAAAGATGGACTTTTAAGAGCACAAAATGGACTGGTCCACACGGAAAGCGGAAAGTAGGAAGGCCACAAAAAAGATGGATGGACGAAATAACAGCGGTAGTTGGGAAGAACTGGATGAGAACAGCACAAGACAGAGAGAAATGGAAAACATTGGAGGAGACCTATATCCTATCAAGGGATTCCTGTAAATAAGTTTAAAACGAATTATATAGAATATTAGAATATTAACTAAAACAAAAAATATGTAAATAGTATTGTAAATATGGTTTATGGGAAATAAAAAGGTTTTATTATTATTTACTATTATTATTCATGCTTGTCAGACATGTTGAGATAGGATTTTATGCTTGGTTGTCCTTCTCTTGCATAGATATAACATCTTTATCTTTATTATAAATTTCTTGTGTATGTCACTGAACTCCTCCTAAACGGCTGCCCCGATGTTGGTGCAAGTTCAAGGGGATTCTAGAATGGTTTAGATTCACAATTGGACCCGGTAGGTGGCGCTTATTTGAACAGTACTACGTCTATTGGGTCAACTAGTATATTATAATCCGTTAGTCATCTTTTACAACACCTAGGGGGTAAGAGAGGGAGTGGTTAATTATATTCTTACAAGATAATCACACGGATAAATAGTTATAGTTACACAGTATTAGCTTTGAACTAGTAAGTAAACTTGTAACATACACAAACATCAACATAAATTTAAGTTCCACATAATACTATCACCATTTGTGCCCATTAAATTATATATTTATTAAGTTCCCCATAATACAAGGATTATTTCCATAGTGCAGGGTGATAGTCTTTAAAAAAAAATATGCAAGAGAAGGAAAACACGACTTCAGCCGAGCCTTCATCCATAGCAAACGAATTTCAATTGACCCATGGCAAATGAAGGGTTGAGAAATATATTCGTTCGACCACATGAATCAGAAAAAATCGTGGGGTTTTCTTTGTGGACTACTGATAGAAGTGAAAACTAAGTAAGTTTGTCGTCGAGCTATTAGATTATTTTTTTTAATTATTTTTGGTTTGTAAATAACTGTTAATGACTAATTCAAAATTTAGTTCGTAATCATAAACACTTCTTAAAAAACTAATAATAATTTAGAAATAATAATCTAAATTAATAAGTTATAGCTAATATTTATTACAAAATGTATTGTGCAATATTTTCAACATAAGTTAAACAACATTTTAAATTTAGCGCTTTGTGTTAGTGGATTTAAAAGAAAAGAACAGGCGCGCATGCGCTACACGCACATTCGAGCAAGCGCACTGCGGCGTCTTACGAATTTTCGATCAGTTCACGTGTCCTGACGCGAGTTTAACATTTTAACCCATTTCAAAAAAGTGCACAAGCCGCTAAAAAAGTTCAAACTTCACAAAAATCGCATCATCTAAAAAAACTGACGGCTCACATAATATTTTTATTTCATACAAAATGTCCGGCATTATATAGTTCCCCACTTATATTTTGTTATTATTCCATCCGCGATCACTTGCCATAAGGATTGCAATAATATGCTTAGGGCGACTTGTTGAAAAAGCTACGGTCAACATGGCAAGATGATATAATAACAACATCGCTAAACTTTCGTAAGATCCAGAAACATCTAAACAGATTTATATCCAGCTAAGCAATTTTATACGTATACTTATTATATAATAACTAAAAAAAGAAAATGTTGAATAAAGACACAAACTGAAATAATAAAACAAAAGTATCTTTTCGTGTGATAACGGAATAAGAATACAAATCACCACTCCCTATCTTGCCCGTGGATGTCGTAAAAGACGACTAAAGGATATAATACGCATATAAAATCTATGCAAGAGAAGACAAATAAATTAAAATCATTTATTATGCATAGACCGCGAGAGGGCACTTACATATTGTCAATTTTACAAAATAAAATTAAATTATCCAATAAAAATAAACTACCACCGGATCGGAACGCGACCGCTACTGAGAAGATCCGCCAAGAAACTCAGCGGGCTTGTCTATTATTTTAATTTTTTTTTCTTCTTACTAGATATAAATTTGTGTACATGTTTTGTAAGACCTAGCTCCAGTGTGATGCCCTTCGAACTGCAAGATACTTAATATAATTCAAATGATTATGGCTGGACCAGATCCCACAAGCGGCACCCGATCACGAGTTAACTACTAGAGCAGCCATCACTCCCCTCAACCACTATGGAGGGAAGAGAGAGACTCGCTCCACGCAGCTACCGCAAGTAGATCCTTCAGTGAGCATGACCATATGTTACAAACGACGAAAATGCAAAATTTAGTTAGGCAAAACACGCTACGCTTTACAATATTAGAGTTATTAAAAAAGAGTTTATTTAAAATAACAAGGAAATTGCAAACTCTAAATAAAACTCTATACTAACCTATCTGACCAGCATGGTGTAGTAAGATTAATTTCTCTTCGATTGTGGAGGAGGCTCGAACCCGTGGGACGTATGTGAGCTGAAATGATGATGATGATAATCTCTACAACAGGAATTACGCATAATTGTCACTAACGATTATACTTGTACGCGTGAAACACTTAATCGAGTAATCATATGCCATTGCATCATTTTGGAACTGATACTCTTACACTGCTGGGCCGATATTAACTAAACGTAGCTAGGAACCAAAATCAAAATAAAAAAACCGTATTGACATCGGTTCATCCGTTTAAGAGCTACGATACCACAGACGGACGCACGCATACATGGACAAACAGATACTGATGTCAAATTTATAACACCCCTCTTTTTGCATCGGGAGTTATTTCGAGTTTTCCTTCTTTTACATAGATGGTATCTGCATATAATATCCTTTTAATCGGTTTTCACAACACCCATGGTTAAGAAGGGTGGTGAATTGTGTTCTTATTCCGTTACCACACGGATTCACGGAAGAAACTCACCTTCTCGTTATTATAATATTTTAGGATTAGAATTGTGGAATGTTATCATTAAATAAAATAAAAGGCAAAAAATTTTAGATATATGAATATAACATTTCTGATTTTTTTATTTATAAAATTGCCAGCCTAATATTTCCTTAACAGTGATACTGTGATACGCCATTTTGAATATCATTTATTTTTCAATGTAACTAAACATTTTTTAAAAGGCATTTACAAGATTTCGCTAATAACTCAAGTTAGATTAACATCTATAGAAGTTAGGAACCTAGGATTCTAAGAAATTTAACGAGTTAATTTTTGTTGTTGGCTTTTGAATTTTCGATCATGTTGATTAGTTGAATTATTCTTAAAAACTATTAAATGGTATGATTTAATCTCTAAAACTACCATAACATTTGGCTATAATCACGTGGCTGATAATTTACAACAACGGACAAAAAAATTAGTTATTACTTAATGTCTCGTAACAATGAAAAATAAATGCTGAATGCATTTATTTTTCACATTGCCAAAAATGAGAACTTATTTGCGTATTATAAAATTAAAAACTACAATTACTTATAAAGATTTCGTGATTTATTTATGCCAATTTATTCCGACTGTCTTTTTTCAAAACGTACATGTGTACCGTTCAATGCTTTGATGTTGAAGTTGTGAGGTTTAATTTTAATCAGCTCTGAAGTCTTCGTGGTCTTTACTCTTTTTTTCTTTGGTCTTTAATCTTGTAGTTCACGATTAAATAATACAAAAGCACTTTAACTTCCATCATAGCAAACCTCATTCCTGTGAGAAAGAAATAATCATTAATATTTTATACTAGCAACCTGTCCTCGCTTCGCTTCGGTTTCAGTCCCATTACCCGCGTAATTCCTGTTCCCGTGGGAATACCGAGATAAAATATAGCCTATATTACTCCATGATACTTACTATAGCTATATATACTATAGCTTACCATTGGTGAAAGAATTTTTGAAATCGGTTTAGTCGTTTAAGCGTGAAAGCGTTACAAACATACTTTCGCATTTATAATATTAGTAACGATAAAGATTATAACAAAATACTGCAAATTCTCAAAAGACTGCAAAATGGATTATTTTCAATAAAATTCGTATGGTAACGGTCCCATGGTGTAATAATAAAACAATTCACTCCCTTTCTCGCCCGTAGATGTAGTAAAAGACGACTAATGTATAATATACAGATACCATCAATTCAAGAGTAAGAAAACTCAAAACTAAACCCTATACTAACCCTAAATCAGCGTGATATAGTACGTTAGTTTTCCTCTTATCGTGGAGAAGACGAAGGTAGTATTTAATTACTAAATAAAGTATACTAGTAGTCGCCGTGTGGTCGAAATTCGTCCATAATTCATTTTAATTAATTTTATTTATGTATAATTGTAAATTGAGCAAGCTGTATTTCACTAATAGCTAATATATAAGCACAAATCTCTATTAGACATTGTCATCATAATTATGATTGTTTGACATTCAGTTCGACCAGAGATTTTAACCGTAAACAAAAGTGTATAAGCGTTGCTACGCAACACACTCACACAAACGTGTGTGTGTGTGTAGCGATTGCGTTATAGTGAGTGCAATGCCTTTTTTAATGAATTTAATGCATTTCTAATCCATTATTATATGAAATTTCAGTTTTATGCACTTCTCCTCATTATATACATCAACTGTGCCAAATTTCATACTTGTGCATCCACGTAATTTTCGTAAAAAGGGGTACAAAGTTTTTGCTTCTCGTATTAATATATAGATACCACCTGTAATAATCTATCTTACCTATGCAAGCTCTAGGACCGATTCCAAATGGCATGAAGGTAAAAGACTTTATTTCCTGTTTATTATCATCTAAAAATCTCTCCGGATTGTACTTATGTGGTTCCGGCCAGTGTTTCGGATCCATCTGTACTTGATTCACCAAGGTGTATAGGATGTTTCCGGGTTTAATCTAAATAGGAAATTATAACTATTAAATATTTGAAATATGTTGAAATAGATCGTTTACACCACACTCCATTGTCTATGAGGAACTTTTAACTGAATGTCAAGAAAGATGGGATTCATCATCGAAAGGTCGTCTATTTTTTCCGTGCATCCGGGAGCGCCTGGAGAAGGTGTGGCTGGAGGTTGACGACTTTGTGTCCCAATTTTTGACTGCCCATGGCAACTTTAAAAGTAAATTATTTTCTTTTAAACTCGTACCATCACCATTATGTCAATGTTCCACATCTGACCACGAGTATGAACAATCAGCACATCACATTCTCTGGGAGTGCGATCTCTGGCGAAACGAGCGTAACCTTATGTTAAACAGTTTGCAAGTCACCTGTGGGGTAGTATACTATACGGACCTTGTAGCAACTCGAGAAAATTTCCGTGCGTTCATGCGTTTCTGCCATACCTACTATAGCAATCAATCTTAACGCTCACATATAGGCCCCGTTAAGCTCTTCCGTATCCGTGGTGCCGTACTGCTGCGCTATCGTAGCAGTATACCCTTTCACTTATTGGCTGACTAGTCATTTTGTTTTCCTGTCTCCCGCTTTGCCTAGGAGGGAAGTGGAATCTCTCTTTCCAACTCCTCCTCTTTAATCTTTTCTAATTAAATTTGTTGCGGGTCCCAAGACAATTAAAATCATATCCCGGGACTGCCTGAGGGTCAAACCTCGGTGTCATTTATGGAGACCATTGTGGATCCTGGCTTACAGTAGTTACAATGATGGGAATGTGTGGTGGGATAAGTCCCAAAAAAAAAATGTTGAAATAAAAACATGATTCACTGATTCACCACTCCCTTTCTGACCCGTGGGTGTAGTACAAGGCCACTAAGAGATATAATGTGCATATAATATCTGTACGCGCCCCTTGTAATTTAAAAACAAATCACTTTACACTTAACGCACTACAAAGGTACACAATTCTTATTTACATTTCAGAACGCATCCTCTCTTGGCCACGCCCTCTCATTTCCGCTACCTTTATTAAGAATGAAGAAACAAGAAGAATGGCCGCCTCGCAAATCACTACGCTCTCATAAAGTCGAGTTGAACTCCTAAGCCCTAAGTCTCCCGAAAGGGTATTCCGTCGGGCCGACCACTGACGACAAGTCACATCTGCTCCGGTGGTCGGCCCAACAACGAGGTGACGTGGGTACGGGTGGGTTACGGGCCCGCGCGCCGCCCTTTCATCACCCCGGATGGATTGGACCGCGCGTGCGCATACCATAGCCCACCCATAAAAAAAAAAAAAAAAAAAAAAAAAAAAAGCCCTAAGTCTAATAAACGCAATTGCGCCCGCGCGTACGCTAAAACTAACTAAATAATCCATATTGTTTGTGACGTGTAATTTGTGATGAACTTTGTGTGGTAACAATAAGAACAGCGAGCCGAAGGAAATTATGGATTGCTGTGACAAGTGAGTTATTGAAGGACATTACAGGTACCCAGCCTTTCCTATCTAGAATAAAACCACACAATATCTATGCAAGAGAAGGAAAATTCGACACACAACCCGAAGGCAAAACGTTTGATCAGCTTGGTATAGTAGGTCAATTTCCCTGCCATAGTGGTGGAGATCCACCCAAGAGTGGGCTATGTTTGGGCTGATATATGATATGATAGATATAAAAACGATATATATATATATATAGATATATATATATGTATATAGATATATATATATATATATATATATATATATATGACGGCGGGAGCGGTAGACCTTAATTTTCTAGTTCGTCCATGTGTTGTCCAGACATGTCTGCATAATATTGTGGAAATAACACTAGGTTAACGTCCAGTACACTAAATCTTTAATTAATAAACTTAACTTTGATATTCTAATCACTAAAGAAACAATATTTTAGAACTAACACTATACAGAATAATCACATTGAATGTAGTGAGGTTAGTGGTGACCGATCGCTACGACTGCTCACACCATACTCAATTATGAAAATATCGCACCTTTCAAGTTGACTAACTTTTTGTAAACTACCCTCTATCGTATCACAACCAAACACACTCAAGCAAAATTCAAAATGTATAAACTAAACGGATAACGAAAATAATAACAAACTAATTTAGAGCCTTTAATATCAATGGGCCAATTTTCATTTTCCCATAAGAACGGGGAAAAGTTCTTCTATTTTTTACTTTAGTTTTATTATCATCTATTGTTCCAAGAGGATGAGCAAAGTAACTAATCCAGGGGGTAAAAAGGAAAAGAAAAGCTGATAGACACATATGTCATACAGTTTCAACCTTTAAAGTACTTACCACACATGGTTTGCCGCCTTCTCTAGGCGGGGGTAATTCGTAGCTCTTAGTACATGCCCTATCCAAAATAACAGCCGGACTCCATTTTCTTAAAGTTTCTGTTCAATAAAAAAAAAACAGTATTAATTAAACCCACACTTGTACATATTCAGCTGTGTCATGGCTATAAATACCATCAGCTCTTAAATTGCTCAAGGGTGTACTAAAAGACAACTAAAAGCACACATCTACCTGAGCCAACTCCATCTGATACTGTTTTCCAGGAGAATGCTGTTACCCATTAGAGGTGGCAATCCTTCAACCGGTTTATATAAATCCCACGGAAAAATAAAAATAAGCCACTGGCATTCTTAAGCCTATCTTGCCCGTGGATGTCGTAAAAGCGAGTCGCGAGTGGACGGACTGGGATTAGTCCGCCACCTACAAAGAGGCCAACAGCGTGCAGAGAGAGAGAAGAGGACGCTAATCAAAAGAGTGTAAAGAAAAGGGCTCTAATCAAAAAAGTAATCCGCCGGACCGGTTACAGAGGTTAAAAAATCAGAACGTCAACCCAATGACGATGAGAAAGGAGTACGGTAAATTATAGGGCCGCACGCCACCCATCCATCGCCCTGGACGGATTGAGTGGAGGTGTCTAAACAATAAAGCAAGGAGAATACTATTACCCATTAGCCTGGCAATCCTTCGTCCGATTTCTATGATCCCCACAGCAAAGTAAAAATAGGCAACTGGTATTCTGAATAATGATTTCTGATGTTTACGCGAGTATTACACAAATAAAACTACTTTACTGATTTTATCGCGTATGCATTTGTTTTTTGATTGCCCGACGTTTCGAATACTATACAGCATTCATGGTCACTGGCGGAGTAAGATGTCTGACGTCCAAACAAATCATCGTTATTACAAATATTTATGATTATTTACCAGCTACAGAAATTCGTTATTTATAAAAATTATATAAACATTTAATAACAAATATCTTAATATATATAATCAAATTTGCACATCGTGTGCAGTTTGATCCAACTTGAAAGATAGGATAGCTTACATCTTAATTTATAGTCGCAATATTATTTTATTGCAAATTATTCGTCTATTATTTAACATTCACAATTATCTCTTAACTCCAAACGATTTTAACAGATGGCGATATCTCTCGAATGGATTGAGTGAGTAATTTGTGTGTGCTCAAGGGGATTCGAGAATGGTTTAGATTCACAATTGGACCCGATAGGTGGCGCTTTATTTGACCAGAACAACGTCTGTTGGGTCAGCTAGTATTAAATAAAAATTTGTTGTAAAGTATTCGAAACGTCGGGCAATCAAAAATCAAATACAAACGCGACAATAATAATCTACATCTCCTTCCCAAAATGTCTTATGTTAGTATTCGCAGTCGCCGTGACAAATGCAGACTGTGTATGCACGCGGCTAAAACGTCCCTCTTAGGAAAGAGACTGCATGACTCCCATAATATATAATAAAATACCAAATGGATTTTATGGACCTAAACATTACTCAATTTAAAAAGAGATTAAAAAATATATTGACAAATAAATGCTATTATAACATAAAAGATTTTATTGATGATATATCTATTATATATTACGAATTGTAATATATAATAGATATATCATAGATGTATATATTTAATTATTATTATTATGTATCTCCGATTCACGGCTATCTCCCAAGGGAAGATACCCGGTCCTTTGAAAGGCTTACATGGGGATATGGATCCAACACGCAGAGGCCTTTGGAGAAATTTAATGTAAAAATGGGATGGGACGTCTACCGATGACACTCCAAGTCTGCATATAACACTCGTGGACTGCCAACGGTAGGTGTAAAACTATTGTGTGATGATGTATCTAATAACTGTTTATGGGGTTGGAGCTTTGATGGACTGGCTAAACTAAAAACTATTGATTGAAAAACTGTCGTCTGCCTTCAATACCTTTATCGACTTGAACTTTGGCAGACGGTGACTCGCCAACTCACTGAATGGGCCTCCCCAAACGGTCGCCACAGACACTCAGGCCATACGGGCAACAGGGGGGGCAACATTGGTGCAAGTGGCTTGGGGTGTCGAGCGGTGCGGCGCCGGTTTCACCACCGCAATGGTTTCCCCGTAGTTATGCCCTTCAAAATGACACTTCCACCTCCGAGCATATAGCTCTGGCGACCCCTCTCTGACCAGCCGTTTAAGGCAAGCCAGAGTTGAGAATCCTGCGGGCACTCTTCGGTTTCCACTCCAGCCAGCCAATAAAGGCCAGCTGGATACGAAGCCCTAGCCGACTCTCTGGGGCACTCAGGACCGCAGTGTCGCCACTCACATTCAGCACGCCACAAGCTGCCCTGCGGTTTATTGGCTTTCCTATAAATCTTGTGACACATTTTTTCTTTTATATCAAAAGAATTTAGAGAGCCATATAATGTTCCGCCGAGGTTTGCGTTAGTCTCATGGTGAGATAACGACTGGCCCAGAGGTTCTTATTATTATTATTATATTTTAAATTCATTCTGTACAAGTAATATTTCAATTAATGACATTCATATTTTAATTAATTATAATTATTTGGCTGCTAGTAGCAATTCTTATTATATGTTATATAATAATTCCCATTAATAGATATTTAATTGTGTTACCTTATGCATTATTATTAGGTATAAGTTTGCATGTCTACTAATGGACAGAACATGTTGGTTCTATAAATTATGTAACATCTTATCGTACACATGTTGAGACAAATAAATAAAGTTATCAAAGTTAAAATCCGTAAAGTAGTTTTATTTACAACGGTATTCTGGCGCCATCGCTATAGAAAAGTAGCTTCAAAACTTACCATTGACAACGGCTTCCAAATATTTCAAATCGTTCAACTTATCGAAGGTAAGCACTTCATCTTTACAGTTCTTGCACTCGTCATTTAATTTATCTTGAACATGTGGATTAAGAGCGAGCTCATGAATGGTCATGACCAGTGCAGATGCTGAGGTTTCGTAACCCGCAACGAAAAAAATAAAGACTTGACTCGCCAGTTCCTCGGGTGTAAAATCTAAAATTATTTTATTAATAATATTTTATTCATACCATTTATCATCAATATTCCATATAAAACCTGCTGAGCTCTTCCATAATAAAAAGGAAATTGACTATGCTGGTCGAACGTATTGGTATATGATTTTATTTTATGATGCCCTGGTTTTACACAGATGTTTTATGAATATTATATCCCTTAGACCTTCTTTACGACACCCGCAAGCAGGAAAAGAGGTGGGGAATCGTATTATATTTCCATCACCACACGGAAAATGATTATAGTTGAGTTGATATTCACACCTTTTTTTAGGTTGGCTACGGTCAGCTGACCCACCGACGGCTCCGTCCGGGGCGACAGAAGGACGGTGCGCGGCCCCGATAGCACGTCGCCTTCGTCGTTGGGCCAACCACCGATGCTGAGTTCCTTGCCTTCAGTGGTCGACCCGACGGAATACCCCGAGGGAATACCCTCTCCCATCGACGTCCCCTTCCCGGGACGCCGGTCGCTGTCGTGAGGTCAGCCTCTCCGCGGGTGACGGACTTAACTCCGGTCCTGTCACCCGCAGCCTCTGCTAGGGCGGCATCAGGCGCAAGATATTCGCACCTGAGTAATAACTAACTGCTTATTATCTTTCCGTGTGGTTACGGAGCAAGTATTCACTCCCCCGTCTTTAGCCTATGGATGTTCTAAAAGTCCACTGAGGGAAATAAATAAATATGTATTTAACATCGATGCAAGATATGAAAACCTTAAAATAAAACCCTATATCATCCTATCTGACCAGGGTATTAGGTGAGTAGGTAGTAAGCATACACATTTTTATTACATTATTTTAAGCATGAAACATTACCCTTTTTCGTTTCCATTAGTAGTTGAATCATATCAGGCCTTTCTACATTATGCTGTTTTCTGAATTCCATTGTCGACGCTACAACGTTTGAAAAGAATTTGTATACCCTCTCAGAAAATAAGCGACCGACTATCTGTGAAAAATTATTACAACAAAATATTTTTTACAAAAAGAAATTGACTTCAAAACTCAATGCCGAGTAAACGAAAAAATCGTTAATGTCCAAAATGTAATATTTTTTTTTAGATATTTATTGATTTTTCAAAAACTGCTTGTCCGATTTCGTTAACATTTTCATGAGACTATTAAGAAAGTACACCCTTTCCAATAAAAAAGGAACTTTACACTTTTTGTTTACATTTAATACCCAAAAGTCATACGTACGAGTACGTACGTTGTATATTTGAAGCGGTTCTGGAGTTATCCTTTTTGATAAAACCTGTATCATTTTTTGGGCTATAGGCTATTGTATGATCACACGCCTTCAGATTCGTGTGGAGAGGACGACGCCCGACTCCATAACCGATCGTACACAGTACTTAAAATATTCTATATGGCCGGGTCTCCAGCACCCGCTCTTGTCATCAGTAGTCCGTCTGATGAGTAACTCTTTCAGGCACCTTCTCGAGTCACCGTCCCGGCGATTTTCGTCGTCAAGGTGTCGCCCTCACAGGGTAAACCAATACTTAACAGTCTTTTCCATGTAGTAACGGAGTAAGAATATAATTCATCACCCCCGAATGACCAACCAATGAGACTAGTGACACGTATATGATCTGAGATGAGATGATGCTTAACACCCAAGGTCGAAAGGCTTATGGATGGATGAATTTTATTTCCTAAGAAAATTTAATTTACATACCTTTCCTAATGATGGAAACTGACTGACCAATAACATGAGTACTCTCTGTCGAAAATTGAAGTCGAATATCCGATCACCAATACTGTAAAATTCATTGTCTCTATCCTTCACAGAATTTACTTCAAGTCCAAATCCCGCGGATGCTATGACGTCATTTGTATACCGGCGCATTAGATCATCTACATCAATATCCTGACCTTGGTGATCTAAAAAAAGTTTATCTGTTATGTCTAATATAGTTCTGTATACTATAGGCAATTATTTTATTTAGGGATGCTATAGAGCTTTGTAACCGTAATCGAAACTACCGGATATCCCAATTGAAAATATATCTGAAACTATTTTTGGTCATGTTATTGTAAGGACCACAGAAATATTAACATTTTAGAAGGGCTATCAAACTAATTTTGTATTAAAACCAGTGTCACCGCATTTCTCCCTCTGTTTAATGTTAAGACATACGCACTAAACACAACACACACACCCATAAATCACGGCACTGCTATTCGTACACAAACTATTCGCCATTGGGCCGACCACTGTTACCGAGTTCCTGGACGTCCGTGGCCAGGCCGGCAGGATACCCTTCCAGGTAACGTCCCTCCGCGAACAATCCGCAGCATCCCGCAGGTTGACACGATCCGGCCAATCGGGTAGAGGTAGAGTAGTTTCTCCCACGCATGATCCGCTGCCTCCTTCCGTGAGTTTACCTCATAGAAGGCGGCCAAATCCTAGTTAAATCCTGGTTATCTGCTATAAATTGCTTACCATTCAAATATTCCACTATGTTGTTGGTAATCTTCAACATAAATGGTAACATAAACTTCATTTTGGAAGCGGTGAAGCTTGGACTCAATGTGGTTCTCATATTGCGCCATCTATCACCTGCAAGTGAAATATGTCTCATAAATTATACCAATTATTTTCATCATCTCATCTCAACATCATCTTGGTTCATTTACGTCCCACTGCTGAGCTCCAAACTTCTCCACAATAGGAGGAAAATTACCTACACTCAACCACGCTAGTCAAACGGGTTGGTATAAGTTAGTGGGCTTTGGTTGACTGATACCTATGATCTTCCTAATTAGTACAATTATTCACATAATTATTATAGATAAAACTATTGTTGTTTAGAATTTTTTACGAAATAATAACAAATAATTAACTGTTTTTTTTTTTTTGGGGGGTGAGCTGCGGTCGTCGCGCTCCTCGCACCACTCCGTCCGGGGCGACAGAAGGGCGTAAGCACGCACACCCGCAACCCACCCACGTGCACGTCGCCTTCGTCGTTGGGCCGACCACCGGAGCAGGTTTACTTGTCATCAGTGGTCGGCCCGACGGAATACCCCCTATTTGGGGTACCTGCTTCTCAGTGGGTGACGGACTAATTCCCCGATCACGTCACCCGCGGCCTCGGCTAGTCGCCTCCTTCTGCGAGAACACTGCCTCGCAAAAGGCTACGACCGCGTCCCACTTCCTGACGTTGCCGACCATTGCCCTGGCGATAGTCGGCAGCGTCAGGTCGGCACCGATGATTGCGACGAGTTCACGGCGCTGCGCTGCCCAAGCGGCGCAGGCCTCGAGCATATGCTGCACCGTGTCCTCGTCGCAATCGCAGTGGTGGCAGGACGGTGTACTCTCCCTCCTAACGACCTTGTGCAGGTATTTGGGGAAGCACCCATGCCCTGTCAACACCTTCACTGGTCGGCAGAAGAGCACCCCGTGCCGCCTTTCCAACTACTGCATCAGCACCGGCCGGAAGGCCTCCACGATTCGCACTCCGAACCGAGGCCTCTCCAGCTAGACTGCCCAACGGGCAATGACGTCTCGGCGGGCGTCGACGTGCCAGGCGGTGAGCTTCCCCAATGAGACCACACTCCCGTCACCCGCCGATACTATCCGGCAAGCATTTCCGCCTCCTGGTCCCACGGGGGAGTCCCAGCTAGCAGGCACGCTGCCTCTGTCACCACCGAAATAATTAACTGTAGCAATTATTCCTATTCAACTATTTGAAATAAACTTAATTATCTATTTTTCCCCCGGGTGGTAAAGAATTAAAACACATATTAAGAATGACTCAGTCACTGGTGAAAAATACAATGTGTAAACCTCTTATTTTTTAATGTTTGTCATAAAAACGGCTGAGAAATCAAGAGAAGACTGGATAGTACTTGAACTAGCATCAATTGGAACTTTATCTGTCAGACGCGGCGAGCCTTCACTGGACGTAAATACACTAGATACATCAATCATTGGCTTATCAAATTATTATCAAAGGTCAAGCCACAATTACATTTAAATATAGATCTGATAAAGAAGGCCTGTATATACAAACATAATAAATGAAATAGTAAACATAGGAATTCTGAATCAAAACAATGATTGGGCGATATAATTATAGCCCCGCAGATTTTCATTGTCGTCTGAACTCACAATTTTTGTTAGTATAATTATACAGCGTAGATCGAAGCGCGCGCATACTAACGAAGTTAGGTTTCTGTTGTTTTAGAATTCTAGTTTGTAATTTGTGGATTGCTTATGCTCACTGAAAAAGTATGTGAGCTAAAGTGGCTCTTTTCTTTCACTTCAATGTGGTTGAGAGAAGTAATGACTAATCTAGTAGTTAACTTGTGATCGGGTGCTGCTTGTGAAATATAGTCCAGCCATATTCTTCTATTATTTTTGAATTAAAAAAATGTGTCATCATCGTGTTCGAAGGGCATCACATTGAAGCTAATACCTTTAAGCGTGAAAACATAACAAATAAACAAAATTACTTTCGCATTTATAATATTAGTAAGGATAGTCACTTAAATGAAGGTGACACAGGACCGCATTTAGTGGCGAAACGTGATGCCTCATGTCCAGCATTGGACTATGGCTATGTGTTATTCTGATATGTAAGCTATATTATTGTGAAGTTTTATCAAAATCCATTCAGCAGTTTTTTCGTGAAAGAGCAACAAACATCTTCACATCCTCACAAATTTTCGCGTTTACAATTTTAGTAGGATAGGATGTAAAGAATAAAATTAGCGTCAAATTTTGATTACAAAAATTTTTCATACGCCCAACTACTTTTGAGATAGCGGACAGATAGCTGGCAACGCTCAGCCATATCCACTGTAGTGGAAGGTCAAGCGTTAATCAGTGATTAATATCTCGTACAAAGTTATTAAACCATTGATATCTCAATAACAATAAATAATTTGTATTATTGACTAATATTTTCGTGTTACGACGGAGTAAAAATACAATTCCCCCCCCCCTCTCTTATCCCCTCTCTTATCCGTAGGTATCGTAAAAAACGACTAAGGAAGATGATATCCAGAACAAATGTGTTCTAGAAAATGAATGTGAAAAAAACAAATGTGTTCTTCTACGCAATAGAAGGTAAATTCGAAACAAAACCCTGTACCAATATATCTGAGCAGTGAAATAGAACCATATATCAACACATCTAACTTTAATAATGGCAGCACCACACTTTAACAATTGTTTGTCAACAGCCGGTCAGCCGCAGGCCGGTCCGTCAGGGGTAGTACCACACTCTCGCAGAAAATCGACGTACGAATAGTAGCAATTTGTTACTGCGCTTCGTTCGGTGAGTGAGAGAGCCGGATGCCGAACTTTCTGAGGGTGTTTACGTATCGTGGGTTTTAGTGATGCCTTTAGTATCACCGAACCTCATTGCACGCATTCACACTCCCTTCACTTTCTTCGCGATAGGCATCACCCTTGCAAAGGTCCATGAGCGGCAGCAACATTTACCATCAGGTGTACTGTTTGCCACCGTTTGCAATAAAAAACAGGTCAGCCTGATATCATCATCGTCATTTCAGATCATAAATCTCACTATTACACTCGAGAAATTGACCTATTATCACACTGGTCAGACGTGTTGGTATAGGGTTTTATATGGCGATTACCTTCCCTTGCGTTTATGTTATTTACATGTCATATAGATCAAGATGTAATGAATTATATCTTTACCCCGGTACCACACGGAAAACATATACTTATACATATATATAAATATCTGGTTGACCAAGCTTCGCTCGGTATATTTTTGTTATATTATTGTACAATTTATTTAGATATATATTAATAAAATATAAAATAAAAATTGCTGTGTGGTAGCGGTTTCGAATACTATCAACCCTTGCTTTGCTCGTGGGTGTCGTAAAAGACGACTAAGAGCCCTAGATTGACCCGAACCAACTCCATCTGGTACCATTTGGGTCAACGATTACATTCCCAAGGAGAGTTGACGTCAGGCAGGCGGCCGGTCTTAAAAATCATTGCCGAAACTTTTTGCAATATGTCAAAACAGATGACATATTGCGTCGACCCCAAGTAATTGGGATAAGAGCAAGATGATGATGATGATATATTAATAAAAAATAAAAATTAAATAATAAAAAAATTACAAAAAAGAATAATAATGACACCAAGATTCGATCCCACGCTGTTTGAATGCTAAAACAAAACAAAAAGAAAACTTCCCAACTGAGCTATTGACACTCTTGACAACGACGACGAAATTCGAATTCATATTCAATAACATTTTATGTCATTGTATTGATTAGCTTAAAAACACTGACAAAACAACATTTTCTATAAATAAAACTTAACTAGGTCGATTTTTTGGCCCTGAAACCTCTAGTATGCCAAATTTCATCAAAATCGTTGGAGCCGTTGCCGAGATCCTGAATATATACCTATACATACATATATATGTATATATACAAGAATTGCTCGTTTAAAGATATAAGATAGGTCTTTTTACCTCCCTCGTCATTAAATAGGCTTGAGTCCAGCAGTGGAATGCATATGAGTTGAAATGATGATGATAAAGATACATACATCCGCTGGTGTCAATAATGACGGTTATATCCTATAAACGTTTGATTGCCGGTTGATTGGAAACATACCTTTCATTAAAAATAAACTATCATATAATAATGGATCCAACTCCGGTGTAAAAAAAGCTCTGTGGTCAACGAAGTGATCGAAGTCTTTAACGAGTACGTTCTTAATAATCTCTGGGTCCCGAATAAGAATTAGTGGGGTCGTAAGTTCGGTAAATCCCACGTATCTGTAAAAAAATAACAGTAAGTATAAAGTTACATTTTCAGTTCTGTGTGTGGCCATTACGAATATTAACAACCCACACACTGTTAGTGGGTGTAGTAATGACTTCGAAGAGGTTTATATCAACCCCGGCCAACTTCAATTGATCTCTTTTTGTCAAAAATTTTCCGGGTGGTGACGGAGTAAGAATACAATTCATGACTCCCTATCTTGCCCGTGGATGTCGTAAAAGACGACTAAGGGATATAATATGCACATAACATCTGTTCAAGAGAAGGAAAACTCGAAGTGAAACTCTTATACCAACATGTCTAACGAGCATAGTAGGTCAAATTTTCTCCCATTTTGGAGGAGGCCCGAGGCCAGCAGTGGGACGTATGTGGGCTCCGATGAGTCAACAATTACATTCCCAAGGACGGTTGATGTCAAACAGGATCATAAAACTATTGCCAATAACTTTTACGCGATATGTATAGTACAAAAAGAGCACATATTCAAGGTAATTGGTAAATAACCAAGTAATTGGGATAGCAGCAGGAAAATGGTGATGAATAGATATAGCGACTGCCATCCAGAATGGATATAGCGACTGCCATCCAGAATGGATATAGCTCAATAGGGAGATAATATAGACCTGAACCAATTCCATTTGATGCCGTCTAGTCAACAATTATATTAAGGAGGGTTGATGTCAGGCAAGCAGCCACTTATAAATATATAATGAAATCAGATGTTTACGGGAATATTACACACTATAAATAAATCTATTTTATGCATTATTTTTGTATTTAATTTTTGATTGCCCAATGTTTCGAAGCCTTTTTAGTGTTCATGATAAGGAACACATTTTAGCAGACTCAAATGCGATGAAACCCGTAAAAATATTTTTTGCAGTGTGTCCATAAGTGTCTACAAGTAATTGCGATAAAAGAAAGAAAGAAGAAAGAAAAATAGTTTATTTCTCCCTCGCAGGGGGATACATATTTATACAACTTAGTTTACATATAGATAGATGTAAGAGCCGGGATCCCACCCGCAAATGAGTAAAAAGATCGCTACTCAGCTTAAAGGATGATTCACGCTACACCGTGTCACGACCGGACCGGGCCTCGGCCGGGGCACGTCCACCGTACGCCGACCAGGCCAGTCATTCATGTTACACCGGGCTTTTTGGGTGTATTCTTTGCACGGCCGTGTCTGTGTTATGTGGTTTTTATTAGCTAGTGATTTCATCTGTCGATAGACTTGACGGTTAAGTAAATATGCAATTTTCACAATTTGAATTGACAGCTATTGCAATTGCCATCGAATCTACTTTGTGTCTGATGTACGTAAAATCCCTCTCAATTTGAGGATTTATATTCTGGTGTCATTATCATCATCTCATCTCATAGGTATACATCCCATCGCTACGCTGGAGCCTACTCGACAGTGGCAGGAAAATCGACTTATTATATCACGCTGGTCATTCGGGTTGGTTCATATTTAGGGTAATATTTCGAATATTCTTTTTCTAGCAATGATTTTATCTGCTTGAGTCCCATATTCATCTTTTACGTGTACCTAGAGAAGGGAGGAGCAGTTATAGTGTTTTTATTCCATCCCCAGACAGATATTCTACTGTAGAATATCTCAAAAAATAATAATACAAACTAAATGATAAATATTTTATTTGGCTCTTAACAGTTTTAGCTTAATTTTTCATCGCTGACGTCTACCTCAAAAACTAAAGACGCTCTAAAAAAATCCTTACCTTTCATCTGGAAATGCATTGTACACTTCATCTAACTCTTCCAAATAGTGTTTCTTTAAAAATGTTACACGCAAAACATTGCCAAAAATTGGCCATCCTGGTAGAAACTTGATGTCTCTATCTTTGAAGTAACTATGATTTCTTTTATATGAATACAAATAATATGCCACTATTGTGGTCAATATAAATATTATTAGTTCCAATATCATAGTTGTTGACTTGATGCGGCCTGCTAGTTCACTATGATTACTGGAGCCTAGGGTGACAAAGAGGTCTATGATACAAGCTTTATGGAAAAATACGTGGTACAAAATGATTCGCTGTAAGCGTGACAAAAACGAATTTAGTCGTTGTTGGACGTTACTAAACTCACATTTAATACTTAATGGTCATCATTTTAGCTCATATACGTTATTATTAATAATGTATAATTATTAATTTTGTTATTTTTTATTTTTTTGTGGGTGGGTCGCGGACGGCGCGCCCCCGCACCACTCCGTCCGGGGCGACAGAATTAATTTTGTGATAGTAAAATTGGAAAAAAAGAAATATTTCATTCGCGTACAGATCAAAAACAATAAAAGGATTTCGGGATTACCTAGCAACTGTTTCTTATTATTAAATCATTTCTTATATTTACGCAAGTACTAAATTATTTTTAAAGATTTAATTAAAATTTAAAATTTCACCTTTGGGGTCGATCGAGTAGCCTTATCTTAATCTCAAATCATGTAACAAATCAAAAGCTGGAAGCTCTACCCTAGTGTTCTAGAGAAAATCTTAGATTTGACGACAAATTGAACTTTCAAGTTTCTCATCTCGTCTCCATGTGCAAAAACCAAACCACTTATATCCTACCTACCTACAATCTACTATATATAATTTCTGGACATAGGCATAGATTTTATTTACTTCTAGCAAATTCCTGCAGTTGCAGGAAGTGTAAGTGTAAGTAGTTCCCATTCCTGCGAGAAAATACTTTAAACTAGTGTATAAACTTTTAAAATCGGTTCACTGGTATTGGCGTGAATACGTGACAAATAAACTTACTGTCACAATTGCAATATTAATTAGAATATCTTAATTCGCTTCTGCCTATAAAATAATCCATCGCTGAAAAAATTGAGCCCAATTGATAAAATCTACGATACTCTCAGATTAATTCATTTAACTTTTAACTTTACAATGCGATATATAAAGGTTAATTTACTTTGTCATAGTTACACCTCAGGTACCTATCATCATTTATTATAATCTGGACAGTTAAAAGGTCAAATTGATAAGAATAATTTATTGTATATAAGTTTAATGCTCTTGTTTCTATATAATAGCGCAAATGTCTTTTATTGCTTAGATACTGACCTGTAGTCTTGGTATGGCGGAAAGTTTCAACCCAAGTTCAAGCCAAGAAAATAGAATTGGCGAGCAGTACCAAGTGCAATATAAGAAAGTGATTTTATTATATGGTAGGACCACACTGTCGACAGTCGTCTGTCATCAGCCGCGGACCGGTCTGTCCCGGGTAGCACCACATTCTTTTTTTTTTTTATCACCACATTCTCTCACAAAATCAAGGTCTGAGTAGTAGCAAATTGTTACTACAGTTTATTCGGTGAGAGAGGTGAGTGAGGGAGTGACAGAGCAGGAAGCCCAACATTCTGAGAGTGTTTGCGTGTGTTGGGTTTTAGTGATGGCTTTAGTATTATCGAACCTCATTACACGTATATATTTTTTTTATTTTATTTTATTAAACTTCATGCAACAATGCAATGGCGGACTTAATGCCAAAGGCATTCTCTACCAGTCAACCATAGGTGATGCAGAGACGAAAAAAAGGTAGGTGCAATATATACAAATACACTCCTTTCCCTTTCTTCACGGTAGGCAGCCAGGCAAAGATTCATGAGCGGCAATATTACTTAGCATCAGGTGTGCTCTTTGCACGATTGCCACCAACAGATATAAAAAAAAAATAAAATTAAAACCTTTTTTAATATGAAATTTTGGCGCGGAGTGTCTGTTTATAATGTCAAAATAATAGGCTTTTTTCATGCTCACACGGTTATTTGCACGACACCTATGCCTAAAATAGCAATTAAAAAACTTTTGTCTGTCTGTCTGTTTGTTCCGGGTAATCTTCAAAACGGCTGGACCGATTTCAAAAGTTCTTTCACCAATGGAAAGCTATAATATCAGGGCGTAAACTAGGCTATATTTTATCCCGGTATTCCCACGGGAACGGGAACTAAGCGGGTACAACGACTATAACCTATAACCGAAACGAAGCGAACGCGGGTTGCTAGTTAGTAGTAAAATGCTTTCTAAATTGCAGTTAAATTCATGTTTGGGTTACGCAAATATGATCATGTTACACAGTTTCGCCAGCAGCTCAAATGGTTACCTATATATCTTCGTCGCAATTCTCATATTCTTTCTGTGTATTATTTATTTCTTTCACTCCTTCCTATCTTAAAGCTCGTTATCAATATTTTCATGATACGCATAATAGAAATTTGAGGTCATCAGGTAGCATAAAACTGAAAATGGCGCTGTATTGTACATCATTTTCCGAGAAATCGTCCACAGTCACGGCGGTACATCTTTGGAATGAATTTCCGCTAGATATAAAACGCTAAGCCACCTTTAGAGTAAAACTTAAAAATTATATATAGTGAAATTTATTCGAATGGCGTGATGCAAAACGACATGACGCTGTAGTAATTATAGAATTTTATTGATTACTTCCTCAACATTAAAAAGTTAAAAGTGTATAATTGAACTATTGGAACAAATTAATTTGTTTAATTTCTTATCAATCCCTCACGACAAATATTGAGATTTATTAAATTGAACAGTTAACTTTTTGTCCCTTTCTGACTTCACTGTGAGTTAATAAATCACATAAAACGCTTGTCATATCTAAACAATATATATATTATATATATAAATACATATTAGGTATACATTCATGTAGTCGTTAACCAGGATGACGCGGACGCAACGACGCGATAATCCGTTAAGACGCTCAAACCTTATTTTTATTGATCCAATAATGGTACATATACTATGGATATGGCATTTTTTCATTGCTTGAAATTTGTTTGTTGTATATATAAAAATGATGTTATTATTTCACTAGTAATCGTGTTTTCGAGACCCTACAAATAGATACCCTAATTTCAGCCCACTATGGCCTCGCCTTACTCAGTCCAGCCGTTCAAAATCTATTGGGGGCTAAAACCTCAAAATATATCAAGAATCTCCTTAGAAAGTGTTCCAGCAATGACGGTTTGATGGAACATCGCCTCACGCGATTGATCTGACAGTACATGGCGAACTGATCTTTAATTCCTCGTCCCCAAAACGTCACGAATAGGATGACATCAGATTTAGGTAGAGACATCAATAATTTCATCATCATCTCAACATATGTCTCAATATACACCTTATTGCTGGCCTCGGGCCTTCATAATAGGAGACAAATTGACTTATTATACCATGCCAGTCAGACCAATCGGTATAGGCCTTTACTTCAAATCCTCTTTCTTTTGCATGTCTTATGCAAACATATCCTTTACTTAATATTTTCTAATGTTTAATAACTAATTTCTGTAGCGGGTAGATTACTATATCTGTAATAACGATGGCTTATTGGACGTGAGACATCTTAGTCCACCTGCGACCATGAACACTGTAAAGTATTCGAAACGTTGGCCAATACAAAATCAAATACAAACGCGATAAAATCCGTAGTTTTATTTGCAACTAGCAATCCGCCCTCGCTTCGCTTCGGTTATATGTTATAGGTTATAGTCGTTTTACCCGCGTAGTTCCCGTTCCCGTGGGAATACCGGGATAAAATATAGCCTAGTTTATCCCCTGATATTATAGCTTTCCATTGGTGAAAGAATTTTTGAAATCGGTCCAGCCGTTTTGAAGATTACCCGGAACAAACAGACAGACAGACAGACAGACAAAAATTTTTTAATTGCTATTTTAGGCATAGGTGTCGTGCAAATAACCGTGTGAGCATGAAAAAAGCCTATTATTTTGACATTACAAACAGACACTCCAATTTTATTTATTGGTATAGATATCATTTATTTGGTTTTTGTGGCAATCACGGGCAAAAAGAGGGGTGGATATTATATTCTTACTTTATCAACACACGAATACAAAGAAAATATCATCATTATCTGTATCCTGTTTTTTATCCAACTTACTCGAGGTCGACGCAATATGTACTCATCTTCTATCGTATAAAGGCAGACTATAGTGGAGACGAACGTGATCCCTGCCGTTTGGGGTCACGAAAAGGCGACGCACGACTCCATAAACCACTGTATTTACTTAATTTCGCCACTGGGCCGACCACTGGTACCGAATCCTTGACTTCCGTAGCCAACCCGCCGAGATATCCTATCAGACGATCCTCCCTCCCCGTCGCCCCATCCAAGACGTCGGTTACCCTCGGTTAACCTCCCTACGTAACGTGTGGTGGTGAGGAACTATTCTCTGGTCCAGTCACTAACGGAGGGTTATTTTTGGCCACTTACCTGACGTCAACCCTCTTATCTTTACTAATATTATAAATGCGATAGTTAGTTTGGTTGTCTGTTTGTTACGCTTTCACTCTTAAACCACCAAACCGATTTCAAAAATTCTGTCACCAATGGAAAGCTATAATATCAGGGAGTAACTATAGGCATGCATGCACATACTTTATCCCGATATTCCCACGGGAACGTGAAATATGCGGCTTGCTAGTAGAATATAATTGTTGACCGGACAGGATCAGGTGGAGTTGGGTCAGGTTGATTTAAAGTTCTTAGTCGTCTTTAATGTCATCTAGGAGGTTGGCAGTATCCATAGCCGCCAGCACAGAGAACACTACAAAACACCATATATTAATAGTTAACCTTAACTGCCGCATCTACCCTTAACCACATTTGTACATCGAGCGCAGATTTCTTCAACGAATGACTGTTAGATTTTTGATAGATGTGCTCATTCGTAGAGCAGGAAGATGAGACATATTTATCTGATCTACAAAACAATTTTCCTCGATATATTTTCCCATCGTACGTGATATCTTCTTATATTGAATAAACAGTCGGTCAAATGAGCAAATATTGTGAAAGCAGCACATTTTCTCATTGACATTAATGCTAAACTCGACAGTCGGGATAAGTTACTGAGACAGTACTATTGTTTGAATAATATTATGTAAATATAGAGCCGTATTGTCTATGGAATTGACATCTTTGAGATGTCATGTTATACTGTAGGATATATTTAGTTATTGTCTTTACATAGCTCTATAGATATTAAAGTGGAGCTCGCATCTACAGTCCCAGTCTGACGAAAGCCTGGCAAGCTTGTGAAATTTAGCATAGCTGCGGCCGCGGGTGACTGGACCAGAGATTTAGTCGTTTACCCGCCGAAAGGCCGCCCACGCAACGATGACTGACATCCCAAAGAGGAGAAGTCGTAAGGGGAGGGTACCCCGCGACCAGGGTATTCCGTCGTGCCAACCACTGAAGACAAGGAACTCTGCACCGGCGGTCGGACCAACGACGAAGGCGACGTGCTACGGATGGCGCATGGGGCCGCGAGGCGCCCCTCTGTCACCCCGGACGGAGCCGGGCGGCGAGTAAGCTGACCATGGCTCAAAAAAAAAGAAAAGTTCGTGAATTTTAATTTCTCAATAATTTCTGTGTTATTTCCATATTACATAAAATTTATTGTAACTCAATAAAACTGTTGCATGTTTATTTAACAACATAACTTTGATTTTATCTTTTTTCTCTGTGGTGATGGAGTAAGAATACAATTCACCACCCTCTATGCCGTGGATGACGTAATTGTCCACTAAGAGTATACATCAACCTTAGCTTATTCTAAGTCATCATCATCATCATCACAGCTTATATACGTCCCACTACTGACCTCGAGCCTCCTCGATAATAGCAGAGATAAATATGGCTCAATGAACTTATTACATCGCGCTGGTCAAACAGATTGGCATAGGATTTTATATCCAGTTTTCTATCTCTTGCATAGATTTTATATGCATATGACATCCCTTAATCGTCTTTAGAGAGGGATGGTGAACTGTATTTTTAATTCATCAACATACTCAAAACTCATATAATATTTATGAGCGAACAGGAATACTCAAAATAAATCCCTATACCAACTAGAGATGCAAACGATATCTATGTTTCTGAAACATCGATGTTTCAGTAAAAAACATCGATGTTTTCCATCATTATTGCGAAACATAGATGCTATTTTCTACGATGTTTTAACATTATTGTTTTGGCTGACGTCTGTGTGAAATGTATGGTCATTTAAACAAAACTTGCGTGACAGTCTATTTACCAGAATAAATTACTTACGTATGTACGTTATCGTAAAAACTATTTTTAAACTCTGTTTTTAAATAGGTAACTTGCTGCAGTTAAGCTTGTAATAACTTTACTGAATAGAGAAATATATGTTTAAATATAACTTTATTTTCTCAACTCAACATCCCCCATTGTTCTAAAGACTCACCCATTCAATGACAATATTGTTACAGATAATAAATGTAGCTTGCATTTTAAAATTAAAGTTGTTTGCACGATCATTAAGAAAACATCCATGTTTCGATACATTGATGTTTATTCTGAAACATTGATGTATCGATATATCGATGTTTATGGTTTCGATTTTTGCATCCCTAATACCAACCCATCTAGCTAATGTGATGATAGGTTAATTGTCCTCCTACTTTAGAGAAGGCTTGATCCCGGCTGTACGTGCATAGCTTAGAATGATACCTATAGTTTACACCAATCCGTTAAGATAAGTAGCTGTCATCATAGTCATCCTGCTATTATTCCAAACCCTTGGGGTCTACTCAATACGCACTCTTATTTCATAGTACATACCACAAAAGTTATTGTTGGTGAAATAATTTTAAAATCGATCAAACCTCCCGTGGAATTTTTCTCGTAGCTCCCGTTCCCATTGGAATACCGGAATAAAAAAATAGCATATAAACTCATTTGCAAAAAAAACGGGCGGTTTTGAGTTTCATTCATATTTAAAAAGATACAATACCAAAAAGGTTTCAATCGTTTGTACACGTTACTGGCCGGTTTTAAAAATGCTGTGGTATTTAAAAAAGTACGTTCTAAATTCAATTTTTCATTTGATGTTCATTTTTACAGAAAACCCCTTTTTATCCTACATTTTTGGCGCGAAGTTCCAGAAGTTAACATCGACTTTCATAACTTTTATTCAATTTTTATCGATTAATTTCATATCCTTGACTGTCAAAGCTTTATTTAATGCTGTTTGGCTGTATCAAAAATGGTAGATAAAGTGGTAAAAGCTACCAAAATTATCGCGCTGCTTGAAGAGGGTTGCAGCCAATGTTTCGTGGCTAGGAGGCTAAATGTTAGTCGCTCGACAGTCCAAAGGACCTGGCAGCGATATCAGGAGACTGGTTCCGTCGAGAGAAGGCCTGGTTCTGGAAGAAAACCATGTACCCAACCACGGGATGATCGTTTTCTTGTGAGTCGCGCATTGAGAAATTGCAAATCTTCGTATGTGGATCTTAAGAACAACCTCCAAGAAGTAAGAAATGTGCATATTAGTCTATGGACGGTCAGGAGGAGGCTTCTCGCTGCCAATATACGCAGTCACCGCCCGGCCCGCGGCCCCAAATTACTCCGTGAGCACAGAGTTCACAGGCTTAGGTTCGCTAGAAATTGTGAATCATGGACTCAAGACGATTGGAATAGGGTTTTGTTCTCTGATGAAGCCAGGATATCTCTGTTCGGTGAAGATCGACGTCGGCGAGTGCTAAGAAGACAAGGAGAACGCTTTGCAGAGGCATGTTTCGAAGAAATCACACCTTATGGTGGGGGCTCTGTTATGTTTTGGGCAGGAATAAATTCAATGGATCGTACAGAGTTAGTCTTCATTGAAAACGGCTCACTGACTGGGCATCGATACATAACGGAAGTTCTAATTTCTCATGCACAACCCGCATTGGCCGCTCTAGGTGAAGACTCGATTTTTATGGACGACAATGCTCGCGCCCACCGATCCCGCGATGTTAATGCGTATGTGCAAGAGGTCGGCATTCGTCGTTTGGATTGGCCAGCTCGAAGTCCCGACCTCAATCCCATAGAGCATGTCTGGGACGTTCTGAAACGGCGTGTGAGATCAGTACACCCGGCTCCGCAGACCATCAGAGAGCTGAAGAATGTGATTACTGCGGAGTGGGAACGTATTCCGCAAGCAAGTATCCGGGATATACTCGCTAGCATGCCCAGACGAATTCAAGCTGTGATTTTAGCTAGAGGGGGTCACACTCGATACTAAACATTTATCTGCTTTTACTTTATTAAAGAAAAACAAACAAAAAAACTTTTTTATTTTTACTTCATGAGCATATGCACTACTAGCGAATATACACTACTAGCGAGGTTTAGCATTATTTCCCATAAATTGTATCTAAATTTTATGAAATACTGATGAAAACGATTATTTTCTTATTAATTTAGCAAATTGTGTGGATAAAACTACCTATAATTATCAAACAAAGAAATATTAACATTTGAAATGGTTCATTGCTTAGGTGCCCGTTTTTTTTGCAAATGAGTTTATTATGTTACTGATAACGTACCCTTTGATTGGTGAAAGAATTTTTATTCGCTATTTTATTCGCGTAGCGCCTATTGCCTTGGTAATACCGAAATAAAAATAACTTAAAATATGTTACTCGCTGATAATGTAGCTTTCCTTGGTAAAAGAATTTTCAAAATCGGTGAACTTGCCACGATTTCCCTCGCTCAGTTCTCGTTCCCCTGAGAATACCGTGATAAAAATGCTCTACACCTGTTACTCACTGCTAATGTAACTTTTCATTGGTGAAAGAATTTTTATAATCGGTCTACACGAGTCGTAGAGTTCCTGTTGCTGTGGGAATATAAAGATAAAAACAGCCCATATATATGTTACTTGCTAATAATGTAGCTTTCCCTTGGTGAAAGAATTTTCAAAATCAGGCGCCATCACGCGACGTTACTCGCGTAGTCCCCGTTCCTGGGAATCTAAGATAAAAAATACCCATTTTATTCACTTTTAATGTAGTCATCCATTAGTGCGACAATTTTTTCGCCATGTTTGGGCCATGCGCCGCCCGATTCCATCCGAGGCGACAGAGGGACGGCGCGTGGCCCCATGACCCACCCACGTCACCTTCGTCGTTGGGCCGACCACCGGTACCGAGTTCCTTGTCGTCAGTGTTCGGCCCGACTGAATACCCGGGGTACTCCCTCCTCTCGGCCTACCACCTAATGGGGAGTCATCCTACGCTACGCCGTCAAATTCGTGGTCGCCACTCAAGAACCTTTCTTCCCCAACGGTTGTTGAGTCGACGAGCGATGTGGCCTGCCCATTGCCATTTCAACGTGCTAATTCTGCGGGCTATGTTGGTTACACCCATTCTTCTACGGATTTCTGTGTTTCGGATTTTATCACGAAGAGAAATACTGAGTATAGCTCTCTCTGTAGCACGTTGAGCGACTTTGAGCTTTTTTATGAAGCCGACCTTTAGAGACCACGTTTCAATGCCGTAAGTTATCACTGGTAACACACACTGGTTATAAACGTTTGTTTTCAGACACTGCGGAATATTGGGCGAGAAAATCCTCTTAAAATTCCCGAACACTGCCCAGCCGAGTTAGATTCATCAACTGACCTCTTTTTCGAAATTGGATCTACCTAACTGAACTGCTTGTCCTAGGTAAACATAGTGATCCACAACTTTGAGAATCGCATTCCCAACTAGGACTGATACAGGGCATTAGCCTAATTAATCTAATTAAATGGGTATTTGACTGCACAGATGGCGTAGTGGTTAAGATAGCGACCTACATTGCCAGTGTCGGGGGTTCGAATCCCACGCAGGACAACACTTTGTGCGATCCACAAATTGTTGTTCTGAGTCTGGATGTAATTTGTGTCCGTTAATTATATGTTTGTAAAGTCCCCTTCAATACAAGGATTATTTCCTTAGTGCAGGGTGGTTTTAAATAAATAAATAAAAAATAAATAAAGTAAAGAAGGTGGTAACTCTGAATGAAAGTGTTATCAGCGAATGTACAGCAGCTTCTATGCATGCAAATGAGATAGATATATCGTTAATTCTTTCCGATGATGAAGTCCTATAGCACGTGCTTCTTATTGTATTAAATTGGTAATTTTTAGTGATTCAGTAATAAAATACACTACTCTATTACATACGCATATAAAATATTGACTATCAATACATCGAAGTGCTGAATTGTTTGTATAGAAACGCTACTATGTCGATCCGCATTCAGAATAAGAGTACGAAACCGATTCAGTTGCAGAGAGGTGTGAGACAGGGAGACGTCATCTCTCAGAAACTGTTCACATCTGCGCTGGTAGATGTCTTCAAGCTCTTAGACTAGACCGGACTCGGCATCAACATCAACGGCGAATACATCACTCACCTTCGATTTGCTAACGACATAGTCATGGCAGAATGCACGAAGGACCTTGGTACTATGCTCAATCAATTCAACAGGGTTTCTCAACTAGTGGATCTGCAAATGAACTAGACGAAAGTCATGTCTAATGCATCAAAGCATAAGTCTTATTGTTGAGCTAGGTTCTCTTCAAAATTAGGAGGGAAATTGACCTGCTATACCACGCTGGTCAGACGTGTTGGTATAGGGTTTTATTTAGAGTGTTCTTTCTCTTGCATAGTTGTTATATGCGTAGGATATACCCTAGTCATCTTTTACGATATCCACGGACAAGATAGGGAGTGGTGAATTGTATTCTTACTCCGTGATCACACGAATAAAAAACTACATTGGATATTAAAAAAAAGGGATAAGAAAAAGTAAATTGTATCAAAACCAAGTAGGATTTACTTTACTTCATAATTTTGGTCAAAAATATACATTTTAGCAACTTTTATTGTATAATTATCATAAATATCTGCACAGCATTGTTTTTATTGCAACCGGTGGCAAACGAACAAATAGTACACCTGATGGTAAGTGTTTTTGTCGCTCATGAACCTTGACTAGGCCACTGCCTACCATGAAGAAAGTGAAAGGAGTGTGAATGTATGCAATGAATAGATATGAATAGAATATAAAGTATTTCTCTATGATACTGTACGAGAAAAGATCCGAGTTAAACCTAAGTCGCGGTTAGTGAAATTTTTCTTACAAAAGACTTCTTCTTCTTTTTATGTCTTGACAATGCTAATTCGAGCAATTTCTAGCAGTGTTAAGTTATAATTTTCCTTACAATTTATCAGTTTATATTAGTAATTGCCCGTCAGTAAATCAAATTGTCGCTGCCAATAGTGTTATTGCCACTGTTAACGGTATCTTCTAAAAATCTTTTTTGGTAGGCTATGGTATGAATACACCCTACCGTATCCGCCCGGGGCAACGGATAAGCAGCGTGCGGCCCCATAACCTTCCATATTTCTTCCCCATCGCTATTGAGCCAACCACTGGTATCGATTCCTTGACATCCATGGCCGACCCTGTGGGTTAACCCTTCGGGTACCGACCCTTTCGATATTCCGGCAACAAAACTACATTTACTACACCTTAGTAGTTCTTCTTCTACATATTACAGAAAATGCCATCAACATTATTTAATGCAACATTAAAACATTAAGATATTAAATACAATACTAGAACACTACATGACTCTTTCACATTCCCGCCAAACGTCCCAAAAAAGACCCCTACATAAGAAAGGGAAGTATTTCTGAAGATCTTCTTATTAGCAATTATTAGTCTAAGTGTTAAAAACTTTTATAATTTTAAGAATATTTGCCACCAAGAATCCTTAGTATTAAACACTTATAAATTCATAAGGAATTATGTCAGGAAAAATAATGCAGGAAAAGTGCTAACTGTATATTTATATTTTGTCAATATTCTCACAGAAAACTTTGAGTAAGACACCATCGCTTTACTAAACTCAACAACTTAACTATCGTAGACAATAATTTAATACCTAACTAAATGTCTAATAACAACAAAAGAAAAATCATTCGGCATTAACAAAAATGGGGTATAATTTGTGTATTGTTAAATTAAAAACTATAACTACTTATAAAGATTTCTTAATGTATAAATAAGCAAAGTTATTCCGACAGTCTTCTTTCAAAACGTACATGTGTACCGTTCATTGCTCTGAGGTTGAAGTTGTGAGGTTTTACTTTAATCAGATCAGTCCTCGCGATCTTCACTATCTTGTAGTTCACGATTAAATAATATAAAAGTACTTTCACTTCCATCATAGCAAACCTCGTTCCTGTGAGAAAGAAATAATCATTAATATTTTATACTAGCAACCCGCCCTCGCTTCGCTTCGGTTTCAGTCGCCTTGCCCACGTAGTTCCTGTTTCCATGGGAATACCGGGATAAAATATAGCCTTTGTTACTCCCTGATATTATAGCTTTCCAATGGTAAAAGAATTTTTGAAATCGGTTCGGTGGTTTAAGCGTAAAAGCGTAACAAACAAACATCCTTGGTTTCACATTTATAATATTAGTAAGGATAATACTTTGCAAGACAGAACATTTTTTGTAACTGATATTATAAATGCAAATGTATAAAGTGTTTGTTATGCTTTTATGCCTTTACCGTTAAACAAATTTTTTTATTGCTGTTGGTGGCAAACAAGCAACCAGTATACCTGATGGTAAGTGATACCGTTGCTCAATGACCTTTGGTAGGCCACTGCCTACCGTAAAGACAATGAAGAGTTTAGTGACACTAAAGGCATCACCAAAACCCATCACAGAAATACACCCTAAGAAAGTTGGGCTTCCTGCTCTTTCACTCACCGAATGAAGTGTAATAACAAATTTTACTAATCAGATGTTTTTCTGTAAGAGTGTAGTACTGCCCTGGAAAACTGGCCTGTAGCTATAGACAGACTACTGTCGACCGTGTGGTATACCATATAAAAATTTAAAAAGTTCTTTCACCTATGGAAAGCTACATTATCAACGAGTAATACAGCTGCTATATTTTGCGAACTATATTTTATCTTTTGCAAGCTATATTTTATCTTTAGTTGTATGAATTTGCTAGTTATTTATGGATCCGTTTTACTGTTTTTATAAACATTCTAAAATCCATCGCCACCTCAATATTCACTATTATACATAAACCTATCTATATCCTTATCCCTACTATCCTTACTTCCTTACTAATATTATAAATGCGAAAGTAACTCTGTCTGTCTGTCTGTCTGTCTGTTACGCTTTCACGTCTAAACCACTAAACCGATTTTGATGAAATTTGGTACAGGGCTGGACTAAAGCTTGATAAAGGACATAGGCTACTTTTTATCGCGAAAAAATGGGTAAAAGGGGTTGAAATAGGGGATGACATTTTGTATGGAAATTCGTCATTTTCGATGATAGAATCATGAATCTTTGTATTAAGGCACTTGATAATATATACATAAATATTTGTTCGAGCGTTTCGGAAATTTCATTTATATGGGGATGAAATTCAACCCCTAAAAGACAAAAAAGCATAAAGCCGAAACCACTGGGCCTAGAAACGTATCTTTTTTTTTACACCGTTGTATTTCTTGGGGTACACGAGCTCTAGCGAAGGGTTTTTCTAAAATCACCCCTTAAGGGGGTGAAAATCATATAGCCGAAACTATTGGGGCTAGGAACGTAAAACTATGTATTTCTCTGTATTGTGCGATTCTCTTTCTTTTGTTGTAAATGAGCTCTAAGAAATTAGTTTTTGAAATTCAATCTCTAAGGGGGTGAAAGATGTATATCCTAAATCATTAGGCGTAGAAACTAGGGATGTGAAAAAATAATCGATTTTTATAATAATCGATTATTAATCGATTTTTTTTAATAATCGATTTTTACAATCGATTATCAAAATAATAGAAAATCAATTATTTTTATAATAAAATCGATTTTCCTAAAAAAAGAAGGTCATCACAATACTGCGTGCAGTATTTCATACTATATTAGAAGATGAAGCTCACATTTCCTAAAAAAAAGTCATCATAATCTTGTTGGGAAAAATTTATTATTTTATAATCGATTATTTTATAATCGATTTATTTTGAAGAACAAAAAATCGATTATTTAAAAAATCGATTATTTTCCCTCCAAGTCACATCCCTACTAGAAACGTGAAATTTTGTACAAAGTTCTCTTTCTTGGGGAAAGTGCTCGCTAAAAAAGAGTTTTTGTAATTCTACCCCTAAGGAGGTGAAAAGCGTAAAACCGATTTCACTGAGCCTAGGAACGATCATTTTAGTACACGGTCGGCTTTCTTGGGTTACCCCATTATTTTTTCTTAATGCGCGCTTATCGAGATTACTTTGGATCGACGCAATATGTATTCGGTCCTCTGCCATCGTAGATATATTGCAAAGGTTCTTTTAGCAACATTTTATGACCAGCTGCCTGCCAGACGACATAGCTGGCTAGATGGCATCACCAATTGGTCCAGGTCAATGTAAATCTTTGTCTTAGTAGTATTTTGCGAGACCCACAAACAATGAAAGTGTTATAATATTCCTAGCCGCTACCAGACAGTAAGTTACAATCAAGATATTAATCCAATTTTCTATCTCTAGAAATAAACAAATTTGAAGCGTCTATTTGTTGTCAAAATAATAGGTTTTATTTATGCTCACACAATTATTTGCACGATACCTATGTCTAAAAAACCGGCCAAGTGCGAGTCGGGGTCACGCACGAAGGGTTCCGCACCATTATCTATAAAAAAGGGGAAAATTGCGTTTGTTGTATAGGAGCCCCCTTAAATATTTATTTTATTTTGTTTTTCATATTTATTGTTATAGCGGCAACAGAAATGCATAATTTGTAAAAAATTCAACTGTCTAGCTATTGCGGTCCTTGAGATACAGCTTGGTGACAGACAGACGGACAGACAGACAGCGAAGTTTTAGTAATAGTGTCCCGTTTTTACCCTTTGGGTACGAAACCCTAAAAACGGCTCAATTTTTTTTTGTCTGTCTATTCGATACGGGTAATCTTCAAAACGACTGGACCAATACTGATAATACTTTACCACCAGGTCTACCAAGCCTTACATAAGGAATAACTTAGGCTATATTTTATCCAAGGCTATATTTTATCCCGGTGTGGCCGGAGCAACTGTGAGAATTTAATCGATTTTAAAATTATTTCACTAACGGAAAGCAAATTTTAAGCGAGTAACATATTTAGGTTTTATTCCGTGTGGTGACGAAGTAAGAATACAATTCACCACCCCCTCTCTTACCCGTGGGTGTCGTAAGAGACGACTCAGGGATATATTACGCATATGACATCTATGCAAGAGATGGAAAACTCGAAACAAAACCCTATACCAACCTGCCTGACCAGCATGGTATAGTAAGGTTAATTTCCCTCCTACTATGGAGGAGGCACGAGCCCAGCAGTGGGACGTATATGAGACGAAATGATGATGAACATATTTAGGCTATTTTTTTATCCCAATATTCCTACAGGCCCGGGCACAATGCGGGTGAAATCGCGGACATTTAATGGATATAAAAATTAATTTACGAATGAAAATCTAAATTATCAGCGAATAACAAATAAAGGCTATTTTCATCCTGGTGTTTGCCCGGAACGAGAACTCTCCGAGAGAAACCGGTGGAAGTTGACCAATCTTTAAAATTCTTTCAACAATAGGAAGCTACGTTATCAGCGAGTAACATAGGCAATTTTTATCTCGGCATTCGCATGGGAACGGGGTCTACGTGGGTGAAACTACGGGAGTTTGATCAATATTATTCTTTTTCACCAATGGAAACCTATCATGGATAATGTATTATCAGCGACTAAGAATGGCCATATTTATCATCGTCTTTCCACGTGAATTTGAACTACAAGGGTGGAAGTAATATTCAAATATAAAAATTTGTGAAGTTATTTGGACCTTTCTTACTCGATCACGCGTAAACTTTTGACCAGATTTGGATGAAAATTGACACACAGATAGAGTATTTCTTAAATTAAGTAATGTCATCATCATCATCATCGCTGCCCATGTACTTCCCACTCTTGGACTCGGGCCTCCTGCATAATGGGAGGGAATTTGACCTACTATACCATGCTGGTCAGTTATGTTTGTATAGGGTTTCATTTTTCGAGTTTTCCTTCTCTTGCATAGATGTTATGTGTATATATCCCATAGTCGTCTTATACGACATCCACGGGCAAGATAGGGAGTGGTGAATTGTATTCTTACTCCGTCACCACAATAACACAATAAAAATAAATATGCAAGCCAACTTTTACGCGGGCGAAGCCGCGGGCAAAAGCTAGTCGTAGATATATTGCAAAGGTTCTTTTAGCAACATTTTATGACCAGCTGCCTGCCAGACGACATAGCTGGCTAGATGGCATCACCAATTGGTCCAGGTCAATGTTAATCTTTGTCTTAGTAGTATTTTGCGAGGCCCACAAACAATGAAAGTGTTATAATATTCCTAGCCGCTACCAGACAGTAAGTTACAATCAAGATATTAATCCAATTTTCTATCTCTAGAAATAAACAAATTTGAAGCGTCTATTTGTTGTCAAAATAATAGGTTTTATTTATGCTCACACAATTATTTGCACGATACCTATGTCTAAAAAACCGGCCAAGTGCGAGTCGGGGTCACGCACGAAGGGTTCCGTACCATTATCTATAAAAAAGGGGAAAATTGCGTTTGTTGTATAGGAGCCCTCTTAAATATTTATTTTATTTTGTTTTTAATATTTATTGTTATAGCGGCAACAGAAATGCATAATACATAGTTTTACGTTCCTAGCCCCAATAGTTTCGGCTATACGATTTTTACCCCGTTAAGGGGTGATTTTACAAAAACCCTTCGCTAGAGCTCGTGTACCCCAAGAAATACAACGGTGTAAAAAAAAAGATACGTTTCTAGGCCCAGTGGTTTCGGCTTTATGCTTTTTTGTCTTTTAGGGGTTGAATTTCATCCCCATATAAATGAAATTTCCGAAACGCTCGAACAAATATTTATGTATATATTATCAAGTGCCTTAATACAAAGATTCATGATTCTATCATCGAAAATGACGAATTTCCATACAAAATGTCATCCCCTATTTCAACCCTTTACACCCATTTTTTCGCGATAAAAAGTAGCCTATGTCCTTTCTCAAGCTTTAGTCCAGCTCTGTACCAAATTTCATCAAAATCGGTTTAGTAGTTTAGACGTGAAAGCGTAACAGACAGACAGACAGCCAGACAGAGTTACTTTCGCATTTATAATATTAGTAAGGATGGCTGAGGACCGAATACATATTGCGTCGATCCAAAGTAATCTCGATAAGCGCGCATTAAGAAAAAATAATGGGGTAACCCAAGAAAGCCGACCGTGTACTAAAATGATCGTTCCTAGGCTTAGTGATATCGGTTTTACGCTTTTCACCTCCTTAGGGATAAAATTACAAAAACTCTTTTTTAGTGAGCACTTTCCCCAAGAAAGAGAACTTTGTACAAAATTTCACGTTTCTAGTAGGGATGTGACTTGGAGGAAAAATAATCGATTTTTTGCTCTTCAAAATAAATCGAATATAAAATAATCGATTAATTAAAAATAAATAATCGATTTTTCCCAACAGGATTATGATGACTTTTTTTTAGGAAATGTGAGCTGCATCTTCTAATATAGTATGAAATACTGCACGCAGTATTGTGATGACCTTCTTTTTTTAGGAAAATCGATTTTATTATAAAAATAATTGATTTTCTATTATTTTGATAATCGATTGTAAAAATCGATTATTAAAAAAAATCGATTAATAATCGATTATTATAAAAATCGATTATTTTTTCACATCCCTAGTTTCTACGCCTAATGATTTAGGATATACAGTTTTCACCCCCTTAGAGATTGAATTTCAAAAACTAATTTCTTAGAGCTCATTTACAACAAAAGAAAGAGAATTGCACAATACAGAGAAATACATAGTTTTACGTTCCTAGCCCCAATAGTTTCGGCTATACGATTTTCACCCGCTTAAGGGGTGATTTTACAAAAACCCTTCGCTAGAGCTCGTATACCCCAAGAAATACAACGGTGTAAAAAAAAATTACGTTTCTAGGCCCAGTGGTTTCGGCTTTATGCTTTTTTGTCTTTTAGGTGTTAAATTTTATCCCCATATAAATGAAATTTCCAAAATGATAGAATAAATATTTATTTATAAATTATCAAGTGCCTTAATACAAAGATCATGGTTATATCATCGAAAATGATAAATTTGCATAATAAATGTCATCCCCTATTTCAACCCCTTATACCCATTTTTTCGCGATTTCTGCTAGAGCTCGTGGACCCTAAGAAAATCTACGGTGTAAAAAAAAAAATATGTTTCTAGGCCCAGTGGTTTCGGCTTTATGCTTTTTTGTCTTTTAGGGGTTAAATTTCATCCCCATATAAATGAAATTTCCGAAACGCTCGAACAAATATTTATGTATATATTATCAAGTGCCTTAATACAAAGATTCATGATTCTATCATCGAAAATGACGAATTTCCATACAAAATGTCATCCCCTATTTCAACCCCTTATACCCATTTTTTGCGATAAAAAGTAGCCTATGTCCTTTCTCAAGCTTTAGTCCAGCTCTGTACCAAATTTCATGAAAATCGGTTCAGTGGTTTAGACGTGAAAGCGTAACAGACAGACAGACAGATAGAGTTACTTTCGCATTTATAATATTAGTAAGGATTACTAACTAAAACATATACCATCTATAACCATTTATCTTACCGATGCAAGCTCTAGGACCGATTCCGAATGGCATAAAGGTGAAGGACTTTATTTTCTGTTTATTTTCATCTAAAAATCTCTGCGGGTCGTACTTATGTGGTTCCGGCCAGTGTTTCGAATCCATATGAACTTGACTCACCATGACACATATAACATCACCAGGTTCAATCTAAACGGACAATTATTTGTAATTATTTATTATTTCAGATATATTAAAATATGCATACTTAATACCAATAAGGTTGTTCGTATCGACTTTTCGATTTCGCCTAAGAATAACACAGGAAAAATCTAATCAACGAAATATTGCACTGACCATTATTTTATTTTTTTTGTAGAAAATCTCTGTATTAACTGGGGGAACGGTAGTGCCCCACATCAGGACTAGCAAAAAAAGGACACTTCCAGCTTTTCCCGAAGTCTTTCTTCGATTTTTTGAACCCTTATAACTTGGGTTTTTATTATATGGCTAGATATATATTATCTGTGTCTAATAATAAAAATGTGTAGTGACCCCTTCTACTATCCATGGGTATCATAATACAATAAAGGATGAAAGGATGACTACGATGTGGAGGATGAAAATGGCCATGATATATGCAAATAACCTCATTGCAAAAAAGGACTCCTCGAAATAAAAATCTATACCTGCCTAATTAACGTTTATTATATGTCAGAAATGACCTATGATGATAATAAAAATATCCTCATTACATACAGACATTAAAAAATTACAAGAAAACAATTTTTACGAATTTCATTGGTTTAAATTTTCAATACCCGTTTTATTATTTACTAGCTTCTACTCGAGATTTCGGCCGCGTGGTATAGATACTTTGTGCTAACGCTAACTTTAACCTAACACTTTGTGTACATAGAAGGTGAAAATATTTTTTAATAATACGATTCTGTCACACATGATTTTTGCGAAAATTTTGCCATTTACAGAGCAGCAGCTCTCAAAAGGAAAGAAAAACAATTTTGAAACATTCTTAAATGGTGCTCCACTCCTGTTAGTTTCAGCGTGATGATATTATAGCATTTTTTTTTTTGGGTTGGGTTGCGGTTGTCGCGCTCCTCGTACCACTCCGTCCAGGGCGACAGAGGGGCGTAAAAGCACGCATACCCGCAACCCACCCCACGTACACGTCGCCTTCGTCGTTGGGCCGACCACCGGAGCAGGATTACTTGTCATCAGTGGTCGGCCCGACGGAATACTCCCTATTTGGGGTACCCTCCCATCGACCGACGTCCTCCCCTCGGGGAGGACGTCGGTCTTTCCTCACGCGGTCGGCCTCTCAGCGGGTGACAGACTAATTCCCCGATCACGTCACCCGCGGCCTCGGCTAGGGCGGCATGAGGCGCAAGTACTCGCGCCTACGCCGCCCCAGTCGTCGGCGGCGGATCGCCTCATCGAGGCTGCGCTCCTCACGCAGGCGATCCGCCGCCTCATATTATAGCCTATGGCCTTTTCGATAAATGGGCTATCTAACACTGAAAGAATTTTTCAAATCGCACCAGTAGTTCCTGAGATTTGCGCGTTCAAACAGACAAACTCTTCAGCTTTATATACATATTAGTATATAGTGTCATAAAAGAAGGGTTAAAAAAGCTTTTACTAGCTAAACCTTAGGAGAATAATATAGCAACTAAAATAGAGGTTTTTTTTTCGTAAGCACGCATACTCGTAACCCGTATAGCACGTCGCCGTCATCGTTGGGTCGACCACCGGTGCAGAGTTCCTTGACTTCAGTGGAAAATAGGGGTTAAAAGCTGATAGACACACATTTTACATTCGTCTGACTCAGTTTTTAGATCTACAGCTTTAAGCTATAAAGTTACTTACCACACTTGGCTTGCCACCTTCCCTAGGCGGGGGTAATTCGTAGCTCTTAGTACATGCCCTGTCCAAAACAGCAGCTGGAGTCCACTTTCTTAAAGTTTCTATTAATAAAAAAAACAATACTAATTATATCCACATAGATGTGACTTACGAAGGCTGTAGCCGGAGAGTGCAAACAAATACAAAGTATTTTCCTTGATAAAGGGGTTTGAGTCATTTTGGTCCAATGCCTCAACAGCATTTTAAGTGATGCCAAATGAATGCTTTTAGGGTATTGTTTATTTCATATTATGATGGCGAGGTGAATATCTAACGCGAAAATGGTGTTTTGACGCATTTTCAAACTAAGAAAGCATAAATGCCGACTGTAAGTAACACTATAGTTTTTATTTTCATTCTTTGTGAATCTACACTGCGCATACGCCGCGCACCCGCCTCAATTCCACAATACACACAGGCAGAGAGCAACCTCGTCCCCCTTTTCTACTCCTCACCCACCGAAGGGATAAAACTATACAAATAAAATTTACAATAAAATTTGTCTTTTTTTTTAAATAGGTATACTTACTACAGGTATATTATGGGTATAAGCTGAAAAAAATATTAATAAACACCATGTTCGCGCTCGATTTCAGCTTGACTATCATAGTCTATACCAATAAATAAAATTGGAGTGTCTGTTTGTAATGTCAAAATAATAGACTTTTTTCATGCTCACACGGTTATTTGCACGACACCTATGCCTAAAATAGCAATTAAAAATTTTTGTCTGTCTGTCTGTCTGTCTGTTTGTTCCGGGTAATCTTCAAAACGGCTGGACCAATTTCAAAAATTCTTTCACCGATGGAAAGCTATAATATCAGGGCGTAAACTAGGCTATATTTTATCCCGGTATTCCTATGGGAACGGGAACTACGCGGGTAAAACGACTATAACCTATAACCGAAGCGAAGCGAGGGCGGATTGCTAGTTTGAAATAAAATACACTTTAAATGCTTTCATTCGACATAGATTTTACTATTGTTGGGATTATGCACCAGGGTCTATACATTTTTGCCCACAGTCCTTTATTTAAATAATTACAAGCTACAGTATGTCAACAATCGATCGATGCTAGATCGTGAATGACCTAAAACTAACTAACCTAACGCTAAGGTAGGTTGACAGTGGATCGATGCTATATCGAAAGTGCGAGTTGGTAAGTGGAGTTGCAATTTACTACAACGCTCAAGGCTTCTGGTGTTCGTCATGAGGTACATTCTGCTGGCTATGGTCCTCGTATCTGTTGCTATCGCTATGTCGATATTGCGGAACGTGCGTATGCAAGGTCAACCAGGCGGTAACTTGCTTGGTGCTGAGTGTTCATGTAACATCCATACTAATATTATAAATGCGAAAGTAAGGATGTTTGTTTGTTTGTTTATTTGTTTGTTTGTTTGTAACGCTTTCACGCTTAAACCACCGAACCGATTTCAAAAATTCTTTCACCAATGGAAAGCTATAATATCAGGGAGTAACATAGGCTATATTTTATCCCGGTATTCCCACGGGAACTACGCGGGAAAGACGACTGAAACCAAAGCGAAGCGAGGGCGGGATGCTAGTGTGTAATAATAATCAAAAACAATATAATTTTTTCATATAGAATCATTTTCTTGTACTGACAATAAATTTCTATCAAAATGTGGGGCATAATATAATTACTAATGTCTGTAGCGAGTAGAGATATAAGTATCTGTCTATATCTGACGTGAGATATCTTAGTCATCCCGTGGCCATGAACGCTATAAAGTGTACGAAACGTCGGACAATCAAAAATTATAGACGTATTCAGTTGTGTGATGCCTATAAATACCACCAACCCTAAATTGCTCGAGGGTGTAGTAAAAGACAGCTAAACGCTTTACGTACTGAACTCCATTTGATGCTATTCGTTTCCCAGGGAATGCTGTTACCCATTAGAGCTGCCAATCTTTTACCAGTTTTTTTTTATCCCCACGGTAATATAAAAAGTTACGAATGGTATTCTTAAGGTAAACTTACCATTGACAACGGCTTCCAAATATTTCATTTCATTCAGCTTATCGAAGGTAAGCACTTCATCTTTACAATTTTTGACCTCGTCATACAATTTGTCTTGGACGTGTGAGTTAAGAGCGAGCTCGTGAATAGTCATGACCAGTGCTGACGCTGATGTCTCATAGCCCGCAATGAAAAACAGAAAAACTTGGCTCGACAGTTCCTGTGGTGTAAAATCTAAAAAATAATGTATAACGTTCAATATCATCATCATCTTAGCTCGTATACGTCCCATTGCTGAGCTCGAGCAACCTGGACTAGCCTGGAATGGCAGGGGCTTTTATCAAAATGACAACACCCTGTACTAAGAAAATGTTCCTTGTATTACGAGGTAAATTTACAAACATGTAATTAACAGACACAGTTTACTTTTAGACAACAATTTGTGGATTGAACGTGTTGTGCTGCGTGGTATTTGAATGGCACGGTAGGTCGGCTTTTTAATCGCTACGCCATCTGTTCAGTCAAACTGACCTGACGTGAGACACCTTCTTTTTTTTTTTTTGGGGTGGGCTGCGGTCGGCGCGCCTCCGCACCACTCCGTCCGGGGCGACAGAGGGCTTAAGCACGCAACTCCCGCAACCCACCCGAACACCACGTCGCCTTCGTCGTTGGGCCGACCACTGGAGCAGGGTTACTTGTCATCAGTGGTCGGCCCGACGAAATACCCCCTACTTGGGGTACCCTCCCATCGACCGACGTCCCCCCCTCGGGGAGGATGTCGGTCTTTCCTCACGCGGTCGGCCTCTCGGCGGGTGACGGACTAATCCCCGGTCACGTCACTCGGACGTGAGACACCTTAGTCCGCCCGTGACCATGAATGCTGCAAAGTGTTCAAAACGTCAGGCAATCATAAATTAAATACAAACGCGATATAATCCGTAAAAGTAGTTTTATTTACAATGTGTAGTGCTCGCGTAAACATCAGATATCAAACTGACCTATTTCACCAAACTAGTCAGACGAGTTGCCATAGGGTTTTATATCGGCCTTTCCCTCTCTTACAGTGATGCATATTATATTTATTTATTTATTTTATTTATTTATTTATTTATTTATTTAAGACAACACCCTGCACTAAGGAAATAATCCTTGTATTGCGGGGGACTTTACAAACATATAATTAACGGACACAAATTACATCCAGACTCAGAACAACAATTTGTGGATCGCACAAAGTGTTGTCCCACGTGGGATTCGAACCCCTGACACTGGCGCTGTAGGTCGCTCGCTATCTTAACCACTACGCCATCTGTGCAGTCAATATTATATTATATCGTTTAGTCGTATTTTACGAAACCCACGGGCAAGAATGCGGATAGTTAATTGTATTCTCATTCTTACTACTACCGCCATATTTTTATTCGTGAATATTTTAATTTGTTTTTAAATTCGGGGATGTGCCTTGCCGTGGAAATAGTTCCTCCACAACAGAAAAGGAGAACTTCATCATCATCATCATTTCAGCCTATCACCGTCCACTACTGGACTTAAGTCTCCCTCATGTTACGCAAAGTGCGGTCCTGTGCCACGTGCATCCAACGACGCCTGGCAACTTTCACCAGGTCGTCGATCCACCTTGTGGGGGGCGTCCTACACTGCGTCGTCCGATACGTGGTCGCCACTCGAGAACCTTTCTTCCCCAGCGGTTGTCGGTTCGTCGAGCGATGTGGCCTGCGCATTGCCACTTCAGCGTGCTAATTCTTTGTGCTATGTCGGTTACATCCGTTCTTCTGCGTACTTCCGTATTCCGGATTCTATCTCGCAAAGAAATCCCGAGCATAGCCCGCTCCATAGCATGCTGAGCGACTTTGAGCCTTGTTATGAGGCCTACATTTAGGGACCACGTTTCCGTGCCGTAAGTAATCACTGGTAACACACACTGGTCGTAAACTTGTGTTTGAAGACACTGAGGTTTGTTGGACGAGAAGATCCTCTTAAGTTTCCCGAAAGGAGAACTATTTACTAAGAATTGCATGGTTGAAAGTTCTCCATACGTGCATGTTAAACCATATAATGAAGGAGTAAGAATACAAACTAACCCCAAATTTCATACAGGTATCATTAATTGCATTCTTACTCTGTCACCTCACGGAAAGGTAAACAAACATACACATTTTAATAATATTATTTTAAGTTTGCAATATAACCTTTTTTCGTTTCCATTAGTAGTTGAATCATATCAGGTCCTTTTACGTTATACTGTTTTCTGTACTCCATGGTCGACGCTACAACGTTTGAAAAGAATTTGCATACCCTCTCAGAAAATAAGCGACAACCGGGTATCTATGAAAAATCATAAAAATTACACGTGTGCATTAGAACAGATAAATTTGACTTTAATAGACCGAAACGAATGCAAAGTCAGAAGTGGGATATGTGGAGACAAATGTAGGAAGAAAACGTTAAATGATTTTAATATTTAGTTCTCTCACAATCGATATATAGGTTTGTATCTTTTTCATCTCATTCTTCATATCAGCCCATATACGTCCCACTGTCGAGCTTGGGCCTCCTACATTATGGGAGGGGATTTGATTCTACCATACCACGCTGGTCAGACGTATTGGTCCGCGAAGGAAGGACAGCGTGCTGCTCTATAACCTATGCCCTCGCCATCACCATTGGGTTCGACCATCGGTACCGATTCCTTGCATGAACTTTTCGGTTGCCGCGAGCTTGTTGGTTAATAGAAACTTTGAGCGTAACCAAACACTACACTTGTAGCATCATTCAACAAGCGACATCGCTGGATACTTCGCACCTGATCCAATAATCGTTGAGCCGTTACGTTGATACTTGGTTCCAGCTCCGAAATGGAAGCAGCAGGCAAATTTCAATGCTTAGAGCATTGAAAATTTCGTAAAATCGCTGAAAGCTGATGTTATAAAGTTTAACTTGAGCTACTTTTATTTTAGAAAAGGCATTAATCTTATAAATAAAAATATTTTTACTGATTTTATCGCGTTTGTATTTGATTTTTGATTGCCCGACGTTTCAATGAACTCTGAAGTATCATTGAACGCTGAAGAAGCCATTTTCTTGTAAGGGACTTTACAGACATACAACTAACGGATAGAAATTACATACAAACTCAGTAAAACATTTATTGATCGTTTAAAGATTTTTATGCGTGGGAATTAAACTCTCGAGTCGATGTCCTGGCGACTTTCGCCATCAGGTCGCTCACGCGCCTCACGCGGTAGGCCCTTGCCAAACCGTCTTTTCCATATAGTGATAGAATAATCATTGATACATGGTCCCTAAATACATTTACATACAGGCCTCAAACCAACCTTAAAGTCGTTCAGCGTGCTATGGAGCGCGCTATGCTCGAGTTTTTTCTGCGGCATAGATGCCGACATACAAAAAATCGTAGAAGAAAGGATGTAATCGACATAGCACAAATAGAATAAGAACGCTGAAGTGGTAATGGGCAGGCCATATTGCTGCTGCGACGACCCGACAAGCGCTGGGGAAGAAAGTTTAGGACGCATTGTAGGACGCCCCAACTAGGTGAACCGACGACCTGATGAAAGTTGCTGGGAGTCGTTGGATGCAGGCGGGCTTATGGATGGATAAATTTTATTTCCTAAGAACTAGTAAAACAATTTTAAATTATATACCTTTCCTAATGACGGAAACTGACTGACCAAGAACATGAGTACTCTCTGTCGATAATTGAAGTCCAATATACTATCGCCAATACTGTAGAATTCATTGTCTCTATCCTTCAAAGAATTCACTTCTAGTCCAAAACCTGCGGATGCTATGACGTCATTGGTATACCGGCGCATTAGATCATCTACATCAATATCCTGATTTTGGTGATCTATTAAAAAAGTAAAGCTGTTATATCCAACAAAGATCTTATAAATAAAACTATTTTGCGGATTCTATCTCATTTGTATTTATTTTTTTATTGCCCGACGTTTCGAACACTTTATAGCGTTCATGATCACAATGTGGGTCAAAATTTAATAACTAATTTCTGTAGCGGGTAGATAAAAATCTCTGTAATAACGATGACTTCTTGGAGTGACATCTTAATCCGCCCGTGACCATGAACACTGAACACCTAGTATTATATACTCGCGTAAACATCAGAGAACATAGATCTCTTCACTGAGGGCAATAATTTTATTTAGGAAAGTTCTAGAACTTTATAACTCTAACCGAAACTATTGAATTGCCGAAAAGAAAATATATACATCCGAAACCGTAACCAAATTTGATAAAAAAGTTTTCTCCAGGAGGAAATAAAAATTAACCCAATAATAAACGCGGTATGATAGTGACCTAGATGAGGCTGCGAGGGACTGGACCGGGGAATAGACCGTCACCCGCAGAGAGGCAACTCATACGAGGGCGACCGATGTCCCAGAAGGGGAGGGAATACGATGGATTATGGTGCGCCTCGCCTTTTTGTCACCCTGGACGGAGCAGACTGCGTGTGTACTGACTATAGTTCACCAAAAAATAAATAATAGGATGCTGGTAAGAAAACTGTCTAACCAGAGTTGTACATGGGATTAATTTACCTATAGACAGGGTTTGATTTTATTTTAGTCATTTTCAGTAAAGTTGTGAAGTCACTGTCTCTTCTGTAATTCTAATGACACTAAAATGTGTTTTTTTTTTTGGAATTTGGGTTACAGTCGGCGCTCTAATCACATCAATTCGTCCGGAGCGACAGAGGGGCGTAAGCACGCACACCCGTAACCCATTCGCACGACACGTCGCCTTCAACCGGAGCAGGGTGACTTGACGTCAGTAGTCACACTAAAAGGTAATGAACTCTATTCTTAATATATTCTCCATCATCTCAGCCCATATACGTCCCACTATTGGGCTCGGGCCTCGTCTATTATGAGAAGAAAACTGACCTACTATACTTCGCCGATCAGACGTGTGTCATAGGGTTTTGTTTCAAGTTTTCCTTCTCTTGAATACATGTTATCTATACCAATAAATAAAATTGGAGTGGCTGTTTGTAATGTCAAAATAATAGGCTTTTTTCATGCTCACACGGTTATTTCCACGACACCTATGCCTAAAATAGCAATTAAAAAATTTTTGTCTGTCTGTCTGTCTGTTTGTTCCGGGTAATCTTCAAAACAGCTGGACCGATTTTAAAAATTCTTTCACCAATGGAAAGCTATAATATCAGGGCGTAAACTAGGCTATATTTTATCCCGGTATTCCCACGGGAACGGGAACTACGCGGGTAAAACGACTATAACCTATAACCGAAGCGAAGCGAGGGCGGGTTGCTAGTAGGCATAATATATCTCTTAGTCGTCGTTCACAACATCCACAGACAAAAGAGGGGGTGGTGATTTGTATTCTTGCTCCGTCACCACTTGGATATATGTATCTTAGTATGTTATCAGCATTAGAAATGCTAGTTATCTGTACAAATAAATAAAATTAAAGTGTCTGTTTGTAATGTCAAAATAATGGGCTTTTTTCATGCTGATACGGTTATTTGCACGATACCTAAACAGGTTTATTTTTTAAACCTGTTTATAGATATAGGTATATAATATATTTTGTCCGCCTTTTTGTCTGTCCGTTGATCTGTTTGTTTTGGGTAATCCCGCGAGGGTGGTTTGCTAGTCTGCTATAAATTGCTTACCATTCAAATATTCCAATATGTTATTAGTAATCTTCATCATCAATGGTAACATAAACTTCATTTTAAAACCGGTGAAACTTGGACTCAATGTGTTTCTCATGTCGCGCCATCTATCACCTGCAAATGAAATACCACTTTTTCAACATACGCACACAGAGTATGTTGGAAAAGTGGCACTGTAAGTTGGAGAATGTTGGCTTGAAAATCAGCAAAGTTAAAACAGTATACATGTTCTGCGATTTCGGCAGTCTCTTCAATTTTACACCCATGTCCTTAGATGGAGTACCCATATCAGTATGCACGGAATTCCGTTACCTAGGTTTTCTTATCCAAAGCGATGGCGACCTGGATCGTGCGGTGAAGCACAGAATTAATTCGGAATAGATGAAGTGGCGGCAGATCGCGGGTACAGCATGCCACCTCAGAGTACCCTTCAAATTAAAGGGTAAAATATGCAAAACCCTAATAAGACCTACTGTACTGTATGGATCGGCATGGATAAAAGCAACGGATGAGAGACGACTGCATGTAGCGGAGATGCGAATGTTGAGATGGATGTGTGATGTGACAAGAATGGATGAAGTAAGAATTGAACACATTAGAGGCAGTTTGAAAGTTGCGCCAGTGACGGAAAAGTTAAGGAGTGAACAAATGGGCATGTGATGAGGCGGGATGAAAGTAATGTTGTGAGAAAAGTTTTGGATATGAATGTTGAATGAAGGCTTTAGAGGTAAAGAAAGACCGAGGAAAAGATGGATGGACTGCGTGAGGCATGACATGGATAGTCTGGGAGTGACTGCAGAGATGATGTCTGATAGGATCGTATCGAAGACCATGACATAATGCGTCAACTCCAAGTAATTGGGATAAGAGCAAGATAATGATGAGTGGAGGCGGCCTGAATCCAACAGTGGGACGTATTTGGGCTGTGATAATAAGGCAATATCACTTAACATCAGGAGTGCTGTTTGTACACCTAATGTTAAGTTATGCTACCGCTCATGAACCTTTACCAAGCCGTTGCCTATGACGAAAAAAGGGAAGGGAGTGTGAATGCGTATAATGAAGTCCTGTGATACTAAAGGCATCACCAAAACCCACCACATGAAAAGCCCCCTCAGAAAGTTGGGCTTTCGGCTCTCTCGCTGACCGAAGCGCAATAACAAATTGCTACGATTAAGACGTCGATTTTCTACGAGAGTGTAGTACTACCCCGGCTGCATCGGCCTGCGACTGTAGACAAACTATTGTCAACAGTGTGTTTCTACCACTATGACCAAAAGAAGTTTTCACTTCAAAAAAAACACATAAATAATAGTGGCAATTTTTTCTCTTCAAATGTTTGAAATAAACTTAAGCATTGTATATTTTTCCAAGTGTGGCGAGTGGTTACAAATACAACACATAGAATATAGATGGTTTTTTTTTTTTTTTTTTGTGGGTGGGCCGCGGTCGGCGCGCCTCCGCACCACTCCGTCCGGGGCGACAGAGGACGTCGGTCTTCCCTCACGCGGTCGGCCTCTCGGCGGGTGACGGACTAATCCCCGGTCACGTCACCCGCGGCCTCGGCTAGGGCGGCATGAGGCGCAGATAGTTGCGCCTGCGCCGCCCCAGTCGCCGGCGGCGGATCTCCTCATCGTGGCTGCGCTCCTCACGCAGGCGATCCGCCGCCTCCTTCCGCGAGATCACTGTCTCGCAGAAGGCTGCGACCGCGTCCCAATTCTCGACGCTGTCGACCATCGCCCTAGCGATAGCCGGCAGCGTCAGGTCCGTACCGATGATTGCGACGAGTTCACAGCGCCGCACTGCCCAAGCCCCGCAGGCCTCGAGCGTATGGCGCGCCGTGTCCTCGTCGCAATCGCAGTGGTGGCAGGACGGTGTACTCTCCCTACTAACGACCTTGTGCAGGTATTTGGCGAAGCACCCATGCCCCGTCAAAACCTGCACCAGTCGGAAGGAGAGCACCCCGTGCCGCCTCTCCAACCACTGCATCAGCACCGGCCGGAAGGCCTCCACGGTTCGCACCCCGAACCGAGGCCTCTCCAGCCGGACTGCCCAACGGGCGATGACGTCTCGGCGGGCGTCGACGCGCCAGGCGGTAAGATCCCTTAACGAGACCACACCGCCCCCTGCTCGCACCCCCGTCACCCGCCGATATAGTCCGGCGAGCATCTCCGCCTCCAGGTCCCACGGGGGAGTCCCGGCCAATAGGCACGCTGCCTCCGTCGCCACCGTGCGGTATCCGCGGATGGCCCTGACCGCCGTGACCCTCTGTGGTCGCCACAGAAGGGCCCTAAGTCGGGCGATCATGGACCCCGCCCACACCGGTGCGCCGTACAGGGCCATCGACCGGATGACCCCCGCGTACAGCCGTCGGCACGCAGCGCTCGGTCCGCCCACGTTCGGCATAAGCCACGATAGGGCGGACGCCGTGCCGACGAGCCGCGGAGCGAGCCTACGGAAATGCTCCCGGAACCACCATCGCCCGTCGAGCACCAGGCCCAAGTACCTCACATGGGCCCGGATGCTGATGTCGACCGAGTGGACGGTGATCGAGACGCTGATGGGAGGGCTCATAGTGCGCCCATGGAACAAGAGGGCCTCCGTCTTGTCCAGGGCGACCCTCAACCCCAGCGCCTCGATCCGTCTGACGACCTCCTCGGTACCCGAGGTCGCCAGGCTTACCGCTTCTTCTAGCGTCCCACCGCGGGCTGTGACGAGCGTGTCGTCGGCGTAACAAATCACGCCCAGCCCGGGCGGGAGGCTCCCCCTCAACGCCCAGTCGTAGCCGATGTTCCACAGGGTGGGTCCGAGGACCGACCCCTGCGGGACACCGCACGTCATGGGCGTCCGCGAATATAGATGGTTAAGAATCAATTGGTCACTGGTTAAAAGTAGAATGTGTTACCAACTCTAATTTTCTCGTGGTTGTCTTAAAATAGAATTTGTCACCAACCCTTATTTTCTCGTGGTAGTCATAAAATAGGAATTGTCACCAACCCTTATTTTCTTGTGGTTGTCATAAGTGGTTGCCTTCCGTGTGGTGACGGAGTAAGAATACAATTCACCACCCCCTATCTTACCCGTGGGTGATCGTACGAGACGACTAAGGGATATAAAACGCATATAACATCTATGCGAGAGAAGGAAAACTCGAAATAAAACCCTATACCAACACGTCTGACCAGCGTGGTATAGTAGGTCAATTACCCTTCCATTATGGAGGAGGCCCGAGCCCAGCAGTGGGACGTATGTGGGCTGAGATGATGATGATGATGTCATAAAGTAAAATTGATCACCACATTTATTTTCTTGTGGTTGTCATAAAATAGAATTTCTCACCAACACTTATTTTCTTGTGTTTGTCATAAAATAGAATTTATCACCAACCCTTATTTTCTAGTGGTTGTCATAAAATAAAATTTGTCACCAACCCTTATTTTCTCGTGGTTGTCATAAAATAGAATTTGTCACCAACCCTTATTTTCTCGCGGTTGTCATAAAAAGTGGTTGAGAAATAGTGCGAAGAATAGACAGTATGGGAACTGATTGGAAATTCGCCTGCCCGATGTGATTCTTCACTGAACATAAATAAGCTGAATACGTCAATTACTAACTATCAAATTATCATCAAAGTACAAGCCGCCATCTATATCAATAAATAAAATTGGAGTGTCTGTTTGTAATGTCAAAATAATAGGCGTTTTTCATGCTCACACGGTTATTTGCACGACACCTATGCCTAAAATACAGATTAAAAAATTTTTGTCTGTCTGTCTGTCTGTTTGTTCCGGGTAATCTTCAAAACGGCTGGACCGATTTCAAAAATTCTTTCACCAATGGAAAGCTATAATATCAGGACGTATCAGGCTATATTTTATCCCGGTATTCCCACGGGAACGGGAACTACGCGGGTAAAACGACTATAACCTATAACCGAAGCGAAGCGAGGGCGGGTTGCTAGTTACAAATAAATTTAGATCTGATAAAAAAGGGATGTTATATAAACATAAATATTAGGTTGACCGAGCTTCGCTCGGAATATTTTTGTAGAATTTATTTAGATATATATTAATAAAAAATAAATAATGAAAAATATATAAAAAATTACAAAAAGAGAATAATAATAACACCGAGATTCAATCCGACGCTGTTTGAATGCCAAAAAAAAACAAAATTTGAACCGGTCAACGTCCCACCTGAGCTATCGTAACTCATGACGTTGACAACGAAATTTGAATTCATATTCTTTTAAAATTTAATGTAATTTATTGTTATGCTAAAAACAACGACAAAAGAACGTTTTCTATAAATGAAACCTAGCTAGATCGATTTTTTGGACCCGAAACCTCTAGTATGCCAAGTTTCATCAAAATCGTTGGTGCCATTGCCGAGATCCCGAAAATATATATATATATATATACAAGAATTGCTCGTTTAAAGATATAAGATAAGGAACCTTCGGTCCAGCAGTGGAACATATATGAGCACAGATTATGATGATGATGATGATGAAGAGACGAGAAGAGAGTGTCAATAGCAACATTTATAAAATGCGGACTGATTGAAAACATACCTTTCATTAAAAATAAACTGTCACAAATTATTTTATCCAACTCCGGTGTAAAAAAAACTCTGTGGTCAACGAAGTGATTGAAGTCTTTAACGAGTACGTTCTTAATAATCTCTGGATCCCGAACAAGAATTATTGGGCTCGTAAGCTCGGTAAAACCAACGTATCTGTAAAATAAAAACAGTAAATATTTTATACATTACACAGTTTGTGGGAGGGGGAGCGCCGTAATTACTCGTCGCGATTATCGGTGCCGACCTGGCGCTGCCGACTATCGCCAGGGAGATGCTCGTCAGCGTTAGGAACTGGGACGCGGTCGCCGCCTTCTGTGAGGCCGTAATCTCACGGAAGGAGGCGGCAGATCGTGTGCAAGTAGAGCTCCTATTCGACGACACGTTCCGCCGGCGGCGACTCGGGCGGCGCAGGCGCGAGTATCTGCGCCTAATGCTGCCCTAGCCGAAGCCGCGGGTGATCGGACCGGGGAATTGTCCGTCACCCGCCCAGAGGCTAACCGTGTCACGGCGACCGACATCCCAGGACATCGAGTGGTGAGGTAGGAGGATACCCGAAAGGGTATTCCGTCGGGCCGACCACTGACGAAAAGTCACATCTGCTCCGGTGGTCGGCCCAATAACGAGGTGATGTGGGTACGGGTGGGTTATGGGCTCGCGCGCCGTTTCATCGCCCCGGATGGACTGGACCGCGCGTGCGCTTACCATAGCCCACGTATAAAAAATATATATATATTATACAGTTTCAGTGCTATGTAATGGTGGACTACAAATATTAACAACCCTTATATTAATCTTGGATACCTATAGTAAAGTTGTAGGTTCCGTATGATAATGTAGTATTTTCGTGTGGTGACGAAGTAAGAAAAAATCACCACACCCTATCTTGTTTGTGGATATCGTAAAAGACGACTAAGGTATATAATCATCATCTTGCTCTTATCCCAATTACCTGGGGTCGACACAATATGTCATCTGTTTTGACATATTGCAAAAAGTTTCGGCAATGACTTTTATGACCGGCCGCCTGCCTGACGTCAACCCTCCTTGGGAATGTAATATTTGACCCAAATGGTACCAAATGGTGTTGGTCCGGGTCAATCTAGGGCTCTTAGTGGTCTTTTACGACACCCACGAGCAAAGCAAGGGTTGGTAGTATTCGAAGCCGCTACTACACAGCATGTCAAAGAAGACTAAGGTATATAATACGCCTATAAAATCTATTTAAGAAAAGAAAAACTTGAAATAAAGCTCTATGCCAACCTGTCTGACTAGCATGGTATAGTAAAGTCAATCTCCCTACTACCGTGGAAGAGGCTCGAGCCCAATAGTGGGATGTATATGAGCTGAAATGATGCTGATAGTAAATAACGACTAAAGCTTTATATTTATTTATTTAAGACAACACCATGCACTAAGGAAATAATCCTTGTATTGCGGGGGACTTTACAAACGTACAATTAACGGACACAAATTACATCCAGACAATTTGTCGGATCGCACAAAGTGTTGTCCCGTGTGGGATTCGAACCCTCGACACTGGCGCTGTAGGTCGCTATCTTAACCACTACGCCATCTGTGCAATCCATATATGGTCCGGGGTCAACTTTATCTGCTTGCCTTTTGGTCAACAATTACATTCCCAAGGAGTGTTGGCATGAGGCAAGCGGACAGTAAGTAATAAAACTACTACTAATAGCATTTGAAATGGATAAGGATTACATATTGCATCGAGGTAATTTGAAACATAAAAACAAAACCAGTGGTGACTTACGGTACGAAAACATGGTTCCTGAATGTAGGCCTCATAACCAAGCTCAAAGTCGTTTAGGGTGCTATGGAGCGGGCTATGCTCGGGATTTCTCTGCGAGATAGAATTCGAAATACGGCAATCCGCAGAAGAACTGATGTAACCGACATAGCACGAAGAATTAGCGCGCCGAAGTGTTAATGGGCAAACCACATCGCTCGACGAACCGAAACCACTGGAAAAGAAAGGTTCTCGAGTTGCGACCACGTATGCGACCCCCCAATTCCATTTGAGGCAGTCTAGTCAACAATTATATTCCCAAGATTGACGTCAGGCAGTGGCCGGTCATAAAACTAGTGTCAAAAATTTTTAATATGTACTATGAAATAACGGTAGATACATAGTAGGTACATATTGAGTCAACCCCAAGTAACTGGTATAAGATCACAATCGCTGATAGAAAACCCTCGGAACCATGATTCAATCTCCATATAGAAATCTTAAATACTGTAGTGTATACAAAGAAGTAAAAAAATGGTTACTGGGTTTACATACATAGGTGTACGTCCTACTGCTGGCTTCGAACCTCCCCCACAATTGGAGTACGATCGCCCTACTATATTACGCTGGTCATTCAGGTTAGTTGATATTGAGGTTATTACTTCGAATTTTCCTTTTCTTCAGTGATGTTATGTTCTTGAGTCCCGTAGTCATCTGTTACGTTTACATAGGGAAAAGGATTAAGCGGTGACGGTTATCTTACTCCATCACTGCATGGATATTCCAGTGTAGAATATCTTTAAAAATAACGATAAGAAATCAAAGGTAAAATTTTACACTTGACAATTTTAGCTAAATTTTTAATCGCTTATGTTTACCTCAAAAACTTAGAACCGTTGTAAAAATCCTTACCTTTCATCTGGAAACGCATTGTACACTTCAGTTAACTCTTCCAAAAAGTGGTTCTTCAAAAAGGTTGACCCGAAAACATTGCCAAATATTGGCCACCCCGGTAGAAACTTGATATCTCTATCTTTAAAGTAATTATGATTTCGTTTATATGAGTACAAATAATATACCACAATATTAGTCAATATAAATATTAGTAGCTCTAATATCATATTTGTTGACTTGATACGACTTACGTTTCACTATGATTACTGGAGCCTGAGAGACAGAGAACGCTATTATACAAGACCTTCGGAATAATACGTGGTACAAAATTATACGCTGTAAACGCGCGATATCACTAATCTCAGACTTCATACTTCATCATCATCGTCATCATCTCGTCCACAGCCGAACCCGAAACTCTTACAAAATAAAAGGTAATATGACAATTCCACTTGCCGTTCTAAGGTTATTAATCTGTAGAAATGCAATAACAAATTTGGTTTCGAAATAATTTTTGATTTTATTTACTTCTAGCAAATTCCCGCAGTTTCATCTGTGAAGTTGCCGTTCTTGTGAGAAAATACTTTCATCACTTAATGAACTTTTATAATCGGTTTAGTAATTTAGGCGTGAAAACGTAACAAATAAACTTACTGTCGCATTTGGAAAATTGATTAGAATATTTTAACACGCTTCTGCTTGTAAAATAGTCCATCGCTGAAAAAGTAGAGCCCAATTGATAAAATCACCGATATTCTCAAACTTTGTCATTTAATTTTTAACTTTAAATTGCGATGTATAAATGTTAAATTACTTTGTGATTACACCTCAGGTATTTATCATCGTTTATAATTAACTGCACAGTTATAAGGTCAAATTGACAAGAATAATTTGTAGTATGTAATTATACATTAATAATCTTATTTCTGTTAAAATAATAGATATGTTTTTATTAATCAGATAATGACTCTAGATCTAGGCACGGTGACACGTGCTAATGCAATTTCAAGCCAAGAAAATAAAACTATGGAGCCATGTGTAATGAGAAAATTATTCTATTATATGGTAGAAGCACATTGTCGACTATCGATAGTCATCTGTGTGTGCTGCGGACAGTCTGGGATATTACCACACTCAAGAAGAAAATCAACGTCTGTATAGAAGCAATTTGTTACTCTAGTTTGTTCAGTGAATGCGAGAATCAGCAGCCCAATTATCTGAGGGTGTTGCGTTTGGTGGGTTTTGGTGAGGTCTTTAGTATCACCGAACCTGGTAGCGCGCATTCACTCTTCACAGTAGACAGTGGCACACTAGCAAAGGTCCATAAGCGAGCTGTTTAAAATTTAACAACACTGTAGTTAAAAAGAAGGAGTCAGTATGTTACCTCGGCCTGGTCCTAGAGAAAAATTTTTCGTTCATTGAACATATTAAAACTGTAGGTGAAAAAGCCAAACGAAATTTCTATGCGCTTACCAGAATTTCAACTTCCACCTGGGGCCTTCGTTTTAACACACTTAAAATTATATATACAGCCACATATCTGAGCTGTATCTGTTATGGTGCACCGGCCTGGGCTGATCGTACTACCATAGGCGCGGCTCGGCGTAAGTTACTACAGAGTCAACGATTAGCGCTAATATTTCTGTGTAAGGCATACCGAACAGTTAGCACCGAAGCCTTACCAGTACTTGCAGGTGTACTTCCGGTCGACTTAGAGTCGACAATCCGTCGTTAACGATAAGCTCCTGACCGAATGGCAGGCAAGATGGGATTCGTCAACAAAAGGTCGTCATCTATATCTATTCTTTCCATCTGTTCGTGAACGTTTGGAGAGAACTTGGCTAGAAATTGACCACTATGTAGCCCAATTCCTCACAGGCCATGGGAATTTTAGAAGTAAATTATTCTATTTTACACTAGTAGATTCACCATTTTGTCAATGTTCGACCTCAAACTCCAATTTTGAACAAACAGCTCATCACATCCTTTGGGAGTGCATTCTCTGGCGCAACGAGCGGGACCTCATGTTAGATAATATGCATGTCACGTCTGGGGTAGTATACTATTCGGATCTTGTAGCAACTCGAGAAAATTTCCGTGCGTTTAGGCGCTTTTGCCATACCTATTACTGTAATCAAACCTAAAGCTCACAAATAGGTCCATTAAGCTTTGTCCAATCCGTGGTGCTGTACCGCTGCGTTTCACGTAGTTGTACAAACTCTTATTTACTGGCTTATCAGCCAACTTTGCTTCATGTCTCCCGCTTTGCATAGGAGGGAAGTGGAATCTTTCCAACTCCTCCTGTTTTCTTTTCTAATTAAATTTGTTGCGGGTCCCAAGACAATTAAAAGCGATTCCCGGGACTTCCTGAGGGTCAAACCTCAGTGTATTATACGGAGACCATTGTGGATCCTGGCTTACAGGATTTACAGTGGTGGGAATGTGTGGTGGGATTAGTCCCAAAAAAAAAAAAAAAAAAAAGCGAGCTGTTTGGCATCTGTCGCAATAAAAAAGTATAAAAAAAACCTTTTTGATATGAAATATCCATTGACGCGCATTAGCAGTAAAATTAGCTCAAATGCCATGACGCCAAATGGCATCACTCTGTGATACTTAAAGAATATGTTATTATCTCCTCAATGAAAAAAAAATCTACTAATCTTATAATATTTGGACCAGTAGAATAAATGAATTTGATTAATTTCTCTCCAGTCCCTCACGACAATATATATATATATATATATATATATATATTAGGTTATATCTGGTTGACCGAGCTTCACTCGGAATATTTTTGTCGAATTTATTTAGATATATATTAATAAAAAATAAATAACGAAAACTATATAAAAAAATTACAAAAAGAGAATAATAATAACACCGAGATTCGATCTGATGCTGTTTAAATGCCAAAATGAAACAAAAATACGGCACAGCATCCCAACTGAGCTATCGCCGCTCTTGACGTTGACGGTGAAATTTGAATCCATATTCTATTGACATTTTATGTCATTGTATTGATTAACAAAAAACACCGACAAAACAACATTTTCTATAAATAAAACCTAGCTAGATCGATGTTTTGGCCTCGAAACCTCTAGTATACCAAGTTTCATCAAAATCATTAGTGCCGTTTCCGAGATCCTGAATATATATTATATGTATATATATACAAGAATTACTCGTTTAAAGATATAAGATACATCATTTAGTCGTTAAACAGGATGACGCGGACGCAACGACGCGATAATCCGTTAAGACGCCGAAAACTTATTTTTATTGATCTACCTACTAATGTTGCATTTACTATGGATATGACATTTTTTCATTGCTTTCAAATGCAATTTCTCTGTTGTATATAAAAAAAATAATCCATAAAAATAATATTATTATTTCACCACGTTTTATTTTTTCGAGACTCCACAACCATGTTACTCATATTTTAGACCACTACGGCTTCGCGTTACCCAGTCCAGCCGTCCGAGACCAATCGAAGGGCACTGTAAAACCTTCAAATCCATAATGAATCCGTTCCGGCATGTGACGAATAACAGTGTGCTGGTACATAGCACGCAATTGATCTAACAATATATGATCGATAAATTTAGACGCAGGTAAAAACTGCATGTGTCATCAATGTCATGTCAACCTATATACGTCTTATTGCTGAGCTCGGATCTTCTCAATAAGAGGCAAATTAACCTACTATAGCATGTGACTCAGTCCTCTGAGCAACAAAGCAACAAAGATAGGGTGTATCTTATGTTATCTATTCTATCTGACACCACCCTTACGCGAATACAACGAAAACGTCATAATTATCACCATCCTGTTCTTATTCTATTTATTTGATATTTACGCAATTTGTTCTCTTCTTCTATTCATACCAATATTATAAATGTGAAAGTAAGTTTGTTTGTTTGTTTGTTACGCTTTCACGCTTCGCTTCTTTCGCTTAAACCACCGAACCGATTTCAAAAATTCTTTCACCAATGGCAATCCCACAACATATTCCCACCACTGTAACTCCTGTAAGCCAGGATTCGCAATGGTCTCCGTATAAGACACTGAGGTTTGACCCTCAGGAAGTCCCGGGAAACGCTTTTAATTGTTTTGGGACCCGCAACAAATTTAATTAGAAAATAAAAACAGGAGGAGTTGGAATGATTCCATTTCTCTCCTATGAAAACCGGGAGACATGAAGCAAAGTTGGCTAATAAGCCAGTAAATAAGAATTTGTACAACTACGTGAAAGCGCAGCCGTACAGCACCACGGATTGGACAGAGCTTAATGGACCTATTTCTGAGCTTTAGGTTTGGTTACAATAGTAGGTAGGTATGGCAAAAGCGCCTAAACGCACGACAATTTTCTCGAGTTGCTACAAAATCCGAATAGTATATTACCCCAGACGTGACATGCAGATTGTCTTCCATGAGGTCCCGCTCGTTGCGCCAGAGAATGCACTCCCAAATGATGTGATGTGATGTGATGTGATGAGCTGTTTGTTCAAAATCGGAGTGTGAGGTCGAACATTGACAAAATGGTGAATCTACTAGTTTAAAATAGAATAATTTACTTCTAAAATTCCCATGGCCTGTGAGGAATTGGGCTACATAGTGGTCAATTTCTAGCCAAGTTCACTAATAGAAAGCTATAATATCAGGGGGTAACATAGGCTATATTTTATCCCGATACTCCCACGGGAACAGAAACTACGCGAGTAAGACAATTGAAATTTGCTTGACCAGATCTGAGGAATCTGTAGTGAATTGCACCATAAAGTGACCACCAAATAGTTTCCATTATCTTTCTATAGATAAGCTTTGCTTTAGGGCAATGATGTGGCCTTTGACCTAGGGTCAGGCATTGCGTTGTTCATTTGCGATTAGCATAAAGAATCCACTTTTCATCACATGTCACAATTTACTCCAAAAGCCCTTTATTTCTATACCGGTTTGACAGGATAAGGCAAGCTTCAACGAGCGCTTCTCTCTGCAGATCTGTCAAATCATGAGGCACCCATTTTTTAAGTTTTTCTATTTTACCGATTTGGTGCAAATGGGTCAATATTGTGGGTATGCTAACACCAAACCAGGCCGCTAATTCCATAGTAGTTTGACTCAGATTGGCTTCCACCAACACCTTCAATTCATCGTTATTTACCTTAATGGCTGGCCTTCCTCGTGGTTCATTCTTCAAGGCCCAGTTTCCACTACGAAAGTGATTAACCCAAAAACGCAGGGTGCTTTCGTTAGCCATATCCTCCCTAAACACAGCATTGACATTACGAGCCGTTTCTGCTGCGTTAGTCGCACGTCGAAACTCATATTCGAAAATTACTCTGATTTGCGTCGTATCGAAGTGAACATGTCACTTCAAAATCTGAATGTAAAAACAATTGAACGTCGAACGATCAAATGTCTAACATTTTTTTTTATTTAGAACGTTATAGTTTAGTATAGTATAGTGGCTAGTACGTTAAAACGGCAATTTCATATTTAAACCCCTATTATTTAACTTTAACTGCCGCATCTACCCTTAACCACATTTGTACATCGAGCGCAGATTTCTTCAACGAATGACTGTTAGATTTTTGATAGATGTGCTCGTTCGTAGAGCAGGAAGATGAGACATATTTATCTGATCTACAAAACAATTTTCCTCGATATATTTTCCCATCGTACGTGATATCTTCTTATATTGAATAAACAGTCGGTCAAATGAGCAAATATTGTGAAAGCAGCACATTTTCTTATTGACATTAATGCTAAACTCGACAGTCGGGATAAGTTACTGAGACAGTGCCATTGTTTGAATAATATTATGTAAATATAGAGCCGTATTGTCTATGGAATTGACATCTTTGAGATGTTGTATTGTAAGATACATTTAGTTATTGCCTTTACGCCTAGTAAGTCCGTAAAATTCAATTACACAATAACTTCTATGTTACTTCTATTTTAGGTAAATGTTAGGAATTGGGCTCCAAAACCAAGCTCAAAGTCGCTCAGCGTGCTCTGGAGCGGGCTATACTTGGAATTTCTTTGGGAAATAAAATTCTAAATACGGAAATCTCTAGAACGTGTAACCAACATAGCAAGAAGAAAACCATGCTGAACTATCAATGAACAGGCCAAATTGCTGCAGGAACTGACCACTGCTGGGGAAGAAACATTCTCGAGTGATGACCACGTTTGCCATGTGGTGACGGACTCTCCCTATCTTGCACGTGGATGTCGTATAAGACGACTATGGGATATAATATGCACATAACATCTATGCAAGAGAAAGAAAACTCGAAACGAAACCCTAAATAAACATGTCTGACCAGCATGGTATAGTAGGTCAAATTCTCTCCCGTTGTGGAGGAAGCCCGAGCCCAACAGCGGGACGTATGTGGGCTGCGCTGCGATGATGATGATGATGACCACGTATTAGACGACGCAGTGTAGGATTAACTAAGTGGACCGACGACCCGGTGAATGTTGCTAGGCGTGTGTATGCAGATGGCTGTCCCGGAGGACCTGCTTAGGGTCTCCTATAAAGAGGAAAATAAAAAAGCAGGTTCGAGCACAACTAATATTTTTTTTAATGAAAATAAAATTAATATTATTCTAGCCCAACGGCCGACTAGTGGGTAGGCAAGGTTGGTCAGTAGGTTTATGGGCACACCAATTCTACCAATCCCTTCGGTGCTGTGCTCCCCTCGACTGTCCACCGTAGTAGTCGCCGCGATACCGAAGGGGCGGCTTGAAGTCTGCCGCTGGCACGTCGTCCGGTGACAGTTTCGCTATAGCAGGACGAGTACGCGTAGCGTAGTCCTAGAACCCTGGAACGTCCATGAAGTTGACGTTAAGGCCAGATCCAGTGCGTGAACGAACCACGGCAACAGTGCGAGGGAAAGCATAGTTGTGTTGTCGTGGTTGTTCACAATCAGAGAGGAGATGACAATGAAAAAGCGGTGAAATTTTATGTCTAGCTACTTAACAATACTAACAATAGTTCATAATAATGTTATGTGTAGGTAAACTACGAAATAATCTAATAAAGAAATAGCGCAGGTGAAACGAAGTATCTACACAATTATAAAATATGACAGTTACATAAAATTATAAGCCACTTACCCAATACTGGGGTTGAAGGTATACTGAATTAATTAATTAAATTTATATAAGTAATAATAGTAGTAATAAAACTAATTTAATTTATATGAGTTTGGAATTACGACACTGACGTAAGCTTTCTCAAAGGCAAATGGAAGGATGTAATGACGTACGTTCGCCTTGGGATCGCTCGGCTGTCTCGCGGGGTCTCGGGGGGTATTAATTTAAAGATATTAATTTAACTGTTTGTAAAATGTTGAATTAACATGCAAATAAAGTTATTTATTTTATGGGACTGCCATTTGTCACTCCAGGCGAAATAGATGGCGTGCTTGTATAATATAAGGCCACAGCCCTTTCGAAGAAAAAAGAAACCCCACCTAACAAATGAAAAAATTATTTAACGAGGTTGTCATACATAAATTATCAATATCAGGTTGACCGAGCTTCGCCCGGAGTATTTTTGTAGCATTTATTTAGATATATATTAATAAAAAATAAAAAAATATATAATGAAAATTATATAAAAAATTACAAAAAGAGAATAATAATAACACCGAGATTCGATCCGACGCCGTTTGTCACCGATGTCAAAAATAAAAGGAAACCTGACTACTTCGCCACTGAGCTATCGTAACTCATGACATGGATGGCAAAATTTGAATTCATATTCTTTTAAAATTTAATGTCATTATATTGTCTGCCAAAAACACTGACAAAACAACATTTTCTATACATAAAACCTAGCTAGATCGATTTTTTGGGCCCGAACCCTCTAGTATGCAAAGTTTCAACAAAATCGTTGGAGCCGTTTCCGAGATCCTGAAAATATATATATTTACAAGAATTGCTCGTTTAAAGATATAAGATATACATAAAACCTAGCTAGATCGATTTATTGGGCCCGAATCCTCTAGTATTCTAAGTTTCAACAAAATCGTTGGAGCCGTTTCCGAGATCCTGAAAATATATATATTTACAAGAATTGCTCGTTTAAAGATATAAGATTTTGAGAGAATGTTAAAATTAGAATAATTAACCGGAGATCTTGTATTTTGGCTAATGACTTTAGTTTAGGGGGGTTTAGGGGGTTAAGGAGTAAGGGCGCCTTCAAATTTGCCGGAGTGCCGCGCGGCGGCAGCGCTGCAGCCGCGCTGCTATCGCTAAGTTTGAGAATCGTAGTGTTGTACATAGTTTCACCATGGACTCTGACGAAGAAATTTTGCTGTACTTGTACAAAAAAATACGTGCGCGCATCACTAGTCGGTTGATGAATTGATGCGCGGTTGCAGCGCGGGTGCAGCGCTGCAACCACGCGTTGTTTATTTATATAGATTCACAAAGTAGCACGGCCGCAGCGCTGCAGACGCGCTGACACCGCGCGGCGCTTTGCCGCAAATTTGAAGGCGCCCTTACCTATACTCACTAAAAGGTTTATTTGTCATGGCTACGTGGAAAGGTTCTTTCCCTTCCCTTCAAGATGGTCGTGGATAGTGATGGCTGCTATAGTGGTTAACATAATCGGGTGCCGCTTGTGAGATCTGGTACAGTCATTATCTTTTACATTACATTTGAAAATTATATCCCGATGCCAAGAGCATCACCTTGAAGCTAATAATCACTAAACATGCTTTTGTATACAATTGGTTCTAAATAACATTTTCCTCATTCATGATTCGAATTTTACATTTTGAAATTGACAAAAAAATGCTGAAATTTTACAGCGTCAAAAAGTAAAAACAGACATATAAGCTATCTTATATTCGTATATGAGTAGTGGTTATGTAGATTATAAAATTTAACTTTAAAATAGAACTCCTTAAAATCGATTGCAGTGGCACCTAAACTAATAATTAATCTAAACTATTTAAAGAATCCACAGGAACACAGACAAAAAAATTAATTAAAATCGGCCTGGCCGTTTAGCCACAACCACTTCTACAGAATAATTATATATAAAAAATATATTTCCTATCAAGATTTATTTAAATATCAAAATTTCGTTCTTTACGTTAATACTAAAAAAAAAATAAGTAAAAATACATCTCAATGATGTCTGTCCACCGTTTCTAGTTAGTCTAAATACTGACTTCTTATGCCGATTGTCACAGGTTCCATCTCTACACAGTACAATTATTGGTATCTCCATCAAAATCTAATGGTAATCTAAATTAAATATATTTAATTAATATAAAGAATTACATATATATACAAATAGCTGACCCAGCAGCTATTGTTCTGAACAAATTGAAAAAAAAGATCCTTAAAATCTATCGCAGCTCCACTAAAATATGCATCAAATTTTAGTGGTCTAAAACCATCCTCGTATTATTGCGTCCACCAGATCTGATTCAAACCGGTTGGATAACTTCAAAGTCTACAACATCGAAAATCGAAACATTTTTGTATTTTTATATATAGAGAATGAATATAATATAGTGTGACTTAAAATTAACTATCAATACTTTTACGATTCAATTTTGCTTCAAAATCCGATGGAACATCGTAATGCCTTTGTGATCCTACACTTGCAGGATTATACCTCGGTGATACTGAATTGTATGCATTCATTACAGGATCCAAGGCCAAAGCTTCCTCTTCAGCCCGAGAGACAGAATCAAAAATTTCCCTTTGCACTCTTAACTGCAAATATTTCGGCAGATCCCGAGTTTTATAACACAGACTTTCAAATAACTTCGATAATGCATCTTCATTGCGATTCATCACTGCTACCTGCCTTAATAACTCTTCTCGATGTCTTTCTCTCTCCTCTCGTAATTTCTCTAGTTCGTAGATATCAGACATATCTCCTTTCCTCTTTCTATTATCCAGGTCCGAGTACAGTGGATCTTCGTGATATACAGAATCTGGCATATCAGTTGGTAATATTTTAATAGTCATATTATTGGCTTCTGCTAAATTATCATTATTGCTTTCCTGAGTATCATTAGAATCATTAGAATATAAGGGCACATCTTTATTTTCTGATTGGCTGAGTATAAATCTCATGTCTTCTTCGTATTTCCAAGGTTTTAGATATTGCGCTGAGGGACCAGCTTCTGGTTTTCGACGTCGCAATGCTTCTCTGTGGCTGTCTCGTAACTTCTTCCATTGACTTTTGGCATCCCTACCTGAAAAAGAAAATCATTAATCAACTGGGTTCAGTATTACCAATAAAATAACAAACTTGAGATTTAAAATAAACTCATTTGCAAAAAAAACGGGCGGTTTTGATTTTCATTCATATTTAAAAAGATACAATACCAAAAAGGTTTCAATCGTTTGTACACGTTACTGGCCGGTTTTAAAAATGCTGTGGTATTTAAAAAAGTACGTTCTAAATTCAATTTTTCATTTGATGTTCATTTTTACAGAAAACCCCTTTTTATCCTACATTTTTGGCGCGAAGTTCCAGAAGTTAACATCGACTTTCATAACTTTTATTCAATTTTTATCGATTAATTTCATATCCTTGACTGTCAAAGCTTTATTTAATGCTGTTTGGCTGTATCAAAAATGGTAGATAAAGTGGTAAAAGCTACCAAAATTATCGCGCTGCTTGAAGAGGGTTGCAGCCAATGTTTCGTGGCTAGGAGGCTAAATGTTAGTCGCTCGACAGTCCAAAGGACCTGGCAGCGATATCAGGAGACTGGTTCCGTCGAGAGAAGGCCTGGTTCTGGAAGAAAACCATGTACCCAACCACGGGATGATCGTTTTCTTGTGAGTCGCGCATTGAGAAATCGCAAATCTTCGTATGTGGATCTTAAGAACAACCTCCAAGAAGTAAGAAATGTGCATATTAGTCTATGGACGGTCAGGAGGAGGCTTCTCGCTGCCAATATACGCAGTCACCGCCCGGCCCGCGGCCCCAAATTACTCCGTGAGCACAGAGTTCACAGGCTTAGGATCGCTAGAAATTGTGAATCATGGACTCAAGACGATTGGAATAGGGTTTTGTTCTCTGATGAAGCCAGGATATCTCTGTTCGGTGAAGATCGACGTCGGCGAGTGCTAAGAAGACAAGGAGAACGCTTTGCAGAGGCATGTTTCGAAGAAATCACACCTTATGGTGGGGGCTCTGTTATGTTTTGGGCAGGAATAAATTCAATGGATCGTACAGAGTTAGTCTTCATTGAAAACGGCTCACTGACTGGGCATCGATACATAACGGAAGTTCTAATTTCTCATGCACAACCCGCATTGGCCGCTCTAGGTGAAGACTCGATTTTTATGGACGACAATGCTCGCGCCCACCGATCCCGCGATGTTAATGCGTATGTGCAAGAGGTCGGCATTCGTCGTTTGGATTGGCCAGCTCGAAGTCCCGACCTCAATCCCATAGAGCATGTCTGGGACGTTCTGAAACGGCGTGTGAGATCAGTACACCCGGCTCCGCAGACCATCAGAGAGCTGAAGAATGTGATTACTGCGGAGTGGGAACGTATTCCGCAAGCAAGTATCCGGGATATACTCGCTAGCATGCCCAGACGAATTCAAGCTGTGATTTTAGCTAGAGGGGGTCACACTCTATACTAAACATTTATCTGCTTTTACTTTATTAAAGAAAAACAAACAAAAAAACTTTTTTATTTTTACTTCATGAGCATATGCACTACTAGCGAATATACACTACTAGCGAGGTTTAGCATTATTTCCCATAAATTGTATCTAAATTTTATGAAATACTGATGAAAACGATTATTTTCTTATTAATTTAGCAAATTGTGTGGATAAAACTACCTATAATTATCAAACAAAGAAATATTAACATTTGAAATGGTTCATTGCTTAGGTGCCCGTTTTTTTTGCAAATGAGTTTATAAATAAACTAGTCTGAATTGAATTATAAATAAACTAGTCTTTTTTTTTTTTGTGGGTGGGTCGCGGTCGGCGCGCCTCCGCACCACTCCGTCCGGGGCGACAGAGGGGCTTAAGCACGCAACTCCCGCGACTCACCCAAAAACCACGTCGCCTTCGTCGTTGGGCCGACCACTGGAGCAGCGTTAACTTGTCGTCAGTGGTCGGCCCGATGGAATACCCCCTATTGGGGTACCCTCCCATCGACCGACGTTCCCCCCTCGGGGAGGACGTCGGTCTTTCCTCACGCGGTCGGCCTCTCGACGGGTGACGGACTAATCCCCGGTCACGTCACCCGCGGCCTCGGCTAGGGCGGCATGAGGCGCAGATAGTTGCGCCTGCGCCGCTCCAGTCGCCGGCGGCGGATCTCCTCATCGAGGCTGCGCTCCTCACGCAGGCGATCCGCCGCATCCTTCCGCGAGATCACTGTCTCGCAGAAGGCTGCGACCGCGTCCCAATTCCCGACGCTGTCGACCATCGCCCTAGCGATAGCCGGCAGCGTCAGGTCCGTACCGATGATTGCGACGAGTTCACAGCGCTGCACTGCCCAAGCCCCGCAGGCCTCGAGCGTATGGCGCGCCGTGTCCTTATCGCAATCGCAGTGGTGGCAGGACGGTGTACTCTCCCTCCTAACGACCTTGTGCAGGTATTTGGCGAAGCACCCATGCCCCGTCAAAACCTGCACCAGTCGGAAGGAGAGCACCCCGTGCCGTCTTTCCAACCACTGCATCAGCACCGGCCGGAAGGCCTCCGCGGTTCGTACCCCGAACCGAGGCCTCTCCAGCCGGACTGCCCAACGGGCGATGACGTCTCGGCGGGCATCGACGCGCCAGGCGGTGAGATCCCTTAACGAGACCACACCGCCCTCCGCTTGCACCCCCGTCACCCGCCGATATAGTCCGGCGAGCATCTCCGCCTCCAGGTCCCACGGGGGAGTCCCGGCCAATAGGCACGCTGCCTCCGTTGCCACCGTGCGGTATCCGCGGATGGCCCTGACCGCCATGACCCTCTGTGGTCGCCACAGAAGGGCCCTAAGTCGGACGGTCATGGACCCCGCCCACACCGGTGCGCCGTACAGGGCCATCGACCGGATAAATAAACTAGTCTACCCGATCATAAACACTGTAAAGTATTCGAAACGTCCAGCAATCAAAAATTCAGATATAAACGCGATAAACTCTGTAAAATAGTTTTATTTACAATGTAGAGTAGTGCTCGCGTAAATTACATAAATCGTTAAACTTGTGGTAAAGTTATTGATGTATTAAATACAGTCTTCAGGCAATTCTAAAGTTTTAAAGAACAATACCAATGAATGCCTTCCGACTTTTCGAAATTACTCGTATAATCAGATGATAAATTATCACTTGTATATAATACTCTGATACCCGCCTTAAGTTTTAATATCGCCATATGACAGGTCACCAGTCCATAGCTTTTCTGCTGAAGTAAAGAATGCTTCATATTGATCATTTGAATATCTGTTGAAAGACTTCATCATCATGATTCAGCCTATCGCCGTCCACTGCTAGACGTAAGCCTCCCTCATGTTTCACCACAAATTGCGGCCCTGTGCCGCCTGCACCCAATGACGCCCAGTAAGTCATAAGTAATTATTTATAAATAAATTCACAATCTTTTTTTTTTTCTTCTAAGAGCCGATTTCCCTAACATCATATATAGTTTCTTTATAGAATTAAAACACAACCATACTCGTGGTTTGCTGTGTAATGGTGACTGCGAATATTACTAATACAAAGCTCGTGGATGTCGTAAAAACAATTAATCCCTTTATATCTACCTGGGTCAAACCTATCTGATGTCATCTGGTCAGGCAGGCGGCCGATCACAAAACTACATATTTCCAAAACTTTTTACAATATATCTTATGAAAGAACAATACATATTGAGCCGATCCAAGTAATTGGAATAACAGCAAGACGATGATGGTGGTGATGCTGATGATAACTAGTGGTAGGACCACACTGCGAACAATTTTCTATCTGCTGCCATAAGTTTTGTCGTAGCTCGAACCACACTCGTAGAAAATCATTATCCGAATAGTAGTAATTTGTTCCTGTCCTTTGTTTGGTGAGAGAACCCAAAATATTACTTTCATTTTGGTAACAGGCCATAATGTGGTTACAACCTGCCTGATCCGTCCATCAGGACGGAACGGTACTAACCCATAACCTGCCATTCATATACATTTCTATCACCATGTGAGCAGACTAACGGTACCCGGGCTTGGTCTTCAATTACCCAACCAGCGGGTTCCTCTTTTTCGTGGCGATACTCCAGAAACACCGCCGGCAATAAAGGTATCACGCTCACGCGGTTGACGGATCATCGGGTTGAGAGCCCTCAGCGCTCACCCACAGTCCGCATTAAGTTGTAAAAGCCATCTGCGGCTAACACCTGTACACACAAAAAAAAACGCTTGACGGAATAATGCCCGATCCAACAGTTGACGAGCCCCAAAACTCATCTTGAGACAGGCAACGATCTAGGTGTGACCTTGGTATGGCCGTCAATGACCTTCAACATAATCAATATCAGCCTTCTCTTACCTTAATTACTTATGGTCAACTCAATATGTATCTACTATTCTTTCATAGTATATCCTGTAAAAGTTTTGGCAATAGTTTTGGACCGGCAGCCTGACATAATACTTTTTGGGAATGTAAATGTTGACCTGTAGAAATCAAATAGAGTCGTCGCAGGTCGATGTGAAAACTCTTAGTAATCTTTATAACAATCACGACCAATGTAAGAATTGGTAATACGTAGCAGGTACCACAATGATAAAAATCGGCCAAGTGCGAGTCGGACTCGAGCACGAAGGGTTCCGTACCATTGACAAAAATCACTTTAGTTGTATGGGAGGCCCCCTTAAATATTCATTTTATTTTGTTGTTAGTATTTGCTGTTATAGCGGCCATAGAAATGCATAATTTGTAAAAATTTCAACTGTCTTGGTTTCGCGGTTCTTGAGATACAGCCTGGTGACAAACAGACCGACGGACAGACAGCGAAGTCTTAATAATAGGGTTCCGTTTTTACCCTTTGGGTACGGAACCTTAAAAATCAGTAACGGTTATTCAAAGAGCGTCGGTTACCATAAAATCAGCTGGGCTTACTTATCTTATATCTACCACCCAAAGGTAAAAAACAAAGTCTAAAAATGAAATTTCTGTGTAGTGGCGGAATAAGAATACAATTCATCACCTCTTGACCATGGGTGACGTAAAAAACCAGTATGCAGATAATATTTCATGCAAGGGAAGGAACACTCAAAATAAAACCCTATGACAACACATCCGACCAGCGTATATATAGTAGGTCAAATTCCCTCCCACAAAGGGGGAGGCACGAGCCAAACAGTGGAATCTGATAGACTGAGACAAATGATGGATGAAAAACATAATTGTAAAATCACATTGAATCAAATTCGTTGATTCTTCAGCGACATTATAGTTACTATTCACGTCATCGTCATCTCAACTCATATACATCCCACTGCTGGGACTATACCATGATGGTCAGACACGATGGTATAGGATTTTATTTCGTCATCAGCGTCGGGAACTGGGACGCGGTCGCAGCCTTCTGCGAGGCAGTGATCTCGCAGAAGGAGGCGGCGGATCGCCTGCGCAAGGAGCGCAGCCTCGATGAAACGATCCGCCGCCGGCGACTGGGACGGCGTTGGCGCGACTACTTGCGCCTCATGCCGCCCTAGCCGAGGCCGCGGGTGACGTGATCGGGGAATTAGTCCGTCACCCGCTGAGAGGCCGACCGCGTGAGGAAAGACCGACGTTCTCCCCGAGGGGAGGGAAGTCGGTCAATGGGAGGGTACCCCAAATAGGGGGTATTCCGTCGGCCCGATCACTGATGACAAGTAACCCTGCTCCGGTGGTCGGCCCAACGACGAAGGCGACGTACACGTGGGGTGGGTTGCGGGTGTACGTGCTTACGCCCCTCTGTCGCCCCGGACGGAGTGGTGCGAGGAGCGCGCCGACCGCAAATCCCTCCCAAAAAAAAAAAAAAAGGGATTTTATTTCGAGTTTTCTTTCCCTTACATAGATGTTATATGCATATTACAATTTCTTAGTTGTCTTTTACAACATCCACGGTCAAGATAGACAGTGGTGAATAGTATTCTAGTATTCCGTCATCACACGGATAAAATAAACACAGACTGGAGGAGAAAAACATTGCACATTTTAGACTGCGTCATTTTTAGATTCGGTATTCCCACGGGAACGGGAACTACGCGGGTGAAACGACTAAAACCGAAGCGAAGCGAGGGTGGGTTGCTAGTTATTAATAAAGTTTTATAATAGGTACATATAAAACGATTTGTTTTTTTCAAAAGCCCAATTGCCTCGTATACAAAACTATATAAGCAATACACTTTGAACAGTACAATGCTCGCTGCACTTCACAAACAAGCGCAGGATATTACTACGTTGGTTTACATAAACTGGTAGTCAACTGTTCCGTGTGGTGACGGAGTGAGAATACAATTCACCACCTATCTTACGCATGGGTGTCGTAAAAGACGACTAAGCTGTATGATACGCAAATAACATCTGTGCAAGAGAGAAGGAAAATTCGACATAAAACCAAGAGGTATAGTAGGTCAAATGGGAGAGAAATTCTGTCCCATTGGGGAGGCCGAAGTCCAGCAGTAAGTTATGTGGGCTGAGATGACTCTTACTAGCTAGACAATAACAAGTACTGTTTAAAAGTTTGTTGTGAATTGTACAGCAAATTAAATATCGAGACCTAACGAAAACAGCGCTACCTAGCGGATCTAATTGTGTTTTCAAAATTTCCAAGGATACATTCAAATCTATACCAATAAATAAAATTGGAGTGTCTCTTTGTAATGTCAAAATAATAGGATTTTTTCATGCTCACACGGTTATTTGCACAACACCTATGCCTAAAATAGCAATTAAAAAATTTTGGCTGTCTGTCTGTCTGTTTGTTCCGGGTAATCTTCAAAACGGCTGGACCGATTTCAAAAATTCTTTCACCAATGGAAAGCTATAATATCAGGGCGTAAACTAGGCTATATTTTATCCCGGTATTCCCACAGGAACGGGAACTATGCGGGTAAAACGACTATAACCTATAACCGAAGCGAAGCGAGGGCGGATTGCTAGTCTAATATATTGTTAAAGATATAAGATGATTTATAATGTTTACGCGTGTATTACACATCTATACCAATAAATAAAATTGGAGTGTCTGTTTGTAATGTCAAAATAATAGGCTTTTTTCATGTTCACACGGCTATTTGCACTATACATATGCCTAAAATACACTTTATATTTATTCTGTCTGTCTGTTTGTTCCGGGTAATCTTCAAAACGGCTGGACGATTTCAAAAATTCTTTCACCAGTGGAAAGCTATAATATCAGGGAGTAAATTAGGCTATATTTTATCTCGGTATTCCCACGGGACCGGGATCTACGCAGGAAAGACGACTGAAACCGAAGCGAAGCGAGGGCGGGTTGCTAGTTGTAAATAAAACTACGTAACTGATTTTATCATGTTTGATTTTTGATTGCCCGACGTTTCGAACACTTTACCTCACCTAATGCATTATTTTAGAGGATTAAAACCATTTTGGTATTTTTGTATTTCTAAGGAAACTGGTTTACGTCATCGCGGTTGAATGGTTGCAAAGCCTATTACCGACAAAAATATTTTTTTTTTTTTTTTTTTGTGTGTATACAGCTGTTGGCCGCAGATGGCCTTGACAGCTTGACGCGGACTATGGGTGAGCGCTGAGGGCTCTCAACCCGGAGAAAAGTATGCTAAGCGACATCGCCCAAGGGCTCCCCCTGTGGGGAACGGACCTCGGCTTGGGGCGTCGCTGGAGGCAAAGTGGGCGTGCCCACGTTTTTAGTAGTGACATTTGCGCGGCGCGGTTTCGCACCTCGACGGCGAGGGCGGAACCGCGGATATTTATTTGTTAAGGCCTCGCGGGCCGTGTAGGCTCTTTGTTGAGCGAGTGTGATATTGTCGTCCTCTTCGTCGAGGACGTGACGAGGACGTCGGATGGAAAATATTTTTGTATTCTATATATGTACCTTATATGTACTTATAAAATGCATTAGCGTATTTATATGAATATCAGGTTGACCGAGCTTCGCTCGGAGTATTTTTGTAGCATTTATTCAGATATATATTAATAAAAAATAAAAAAATATATAATGGCAATTATATAAAAAAATTACAAAAAAAGAATAACAATAACACCGAGATTCGATCCGACGCCGTTTGTGGCTGATGTCAAAAATAAAATAAAACCTGACTACTTCGCCACTGAGCTATCGTAACTCATGACATTGACGGCAAAATTTGAATTCATATTCTTTTAAAATTTAATGTCATTATATTGTCTGCCAAAAACACTGACAAAACAACATTTTCTATACATAAAACGTAGCGAGATCGATTTTTTGGGCCCGAATCCTCTAGTATGCCAAGTTTCAACAAAATCGTTGGAGCCGTTTCCGAGATCCTGAATATATATATAGGTATATATATATATATATATATATATATATATATATATATATATATATATATATATATATATATATATATATATATATATATACAAGAATTGCTTGTTTAAAGATATAAGATAATTATCACTGACTCACTAAAAGCAAGCAGCAAGAAGCACGTGCTATAGAACGTCATCATTGGAAAAAAATAACGATATATTTATTTCTCTCCTACGCACACAAAGAAACGCTATCGGCTGTACATTCACTGATAACATGCATTTAGAGTTGCCAGTTTTTTTGTGTAAACAAAATATATTGGTTAATGCAAATAAAAACAAAGTATATTGTGTCAAAATAAAATACGATTTACTTTACTTCATAATTTTGGTGAAAGCGTTCAATTTGGCAATTTATATCGCATAACTATCACAAATAAATAGGCATGTGTCCGTTATAGCAAAACGTAACCGAAAGCGGTTGACATGCCTATAACGTATCCTATCGGTATTGATATAACTAGTAACGGCTATCAGTTATCTTGGTTCAAACATCTGACGATGACGCGACGCTATCAACTAACAATATCACAATAATAATTGGTTTCATGCCGTGATTCTCGTTTCGCTATATTGGTAACCGAACGATCACTAATAAATCTAATAACCAAAATAATTATGCCATCTCGCTCTTTCTACGTGATTCCTGGCATGCAAAACAGAGAGGGAGCGGTTATTGGCTCGGATTAATAACAAGCAAGATTTTACAAATATAGATATAGACTGAAGACTCTTTTTATTGACCTAAGACTTAACTATCATAAACTTAGGTAAATCAAACTATATGGAAAGTGTTTTTATTTCTCGTTGATATCGTGTGTTACGTGCCCGTGGGTGTCGTAAAAGATGATTACGGAATATAATATCGCATCCCCGACGAACACTCGTAATCGCTATTACGATAGAATCGGGTTTATTAAAGATTCATTATCTACACACCCTATTACAATCATTGAGTTTTTTTTTATGATCGGGCAATTAATACTTTTGGATTTATCCATTCAATAATGATCTTTATGCTTTTGTTCAACGGATAACATAAGTCAACATTTTAGAGTAAGCGGCTATTACCATATTGTTCGAAGGAAAAATGACAGAGCCGTTCCCGGTAAGCGGCAACACAATATCATTCAAGTGATTTTGCTGCTTACCTTTCATAGCACCTAAAAAATTATCATCAAATAAGCATGTAATTTATATTTACCGTAATATTAAAGTCAGTTATATCATCGAATACGATTGCAATGTTGTTTTACGAATAAAAAGTATATTCATATTTACCATGGAACAATAGCACAATGAACGATAACTATAACAATACCGATTTGTGATTATAGTCGAACACTATCGTAAAGTTAGTTTGCGTTAATTTTTTCCATAGCTTATTTCAGTAATGGACATTTTCACAATTTTCTTACTGATAAAGAAAATTTATAATAAAAATTTTGTAAAAATCTAGTGCAAATAAATATTCCCTATTTTTGATAAAAGAAGCTTCTTTTTAGTCTTGATAGTTTTCAAGATATTCCGTTTTTTATTTGCTCCTGTAAAATTGTCATTTTCCTATTACTATTTTGTTCGTCGGGGACTGCGATAATTCATATAATATAGAATGCAAGAGAAGGGAAACTCGAAACAAAACCCTATACCAACATGTCTGACCAGCGTGGCAAAGTAGGTTAATTTCATTCCCATATTAGAGGAGGCCCGAGCCCAATAGTGGGACGTATATGGACTGAGATGAGATGAAGAAAAAAGGTAATCAGTCTTAAAATTCATCTCCAGAATTCAGTTCACGCGAAATAAAGTATTTTCGCGTACTTGATTAACCAATCAAGTAACCACTAGAACTACTTTATTTGCAATCAATAAAATAGCCTAAGTTACTCTCTATATAGACCTGGTAGCAAAATATTATTAAAATCGGTCCAGTCGTTTGGATTACCCGGAACAAACAATAATAAAGTACGGTTGGCAACCCTAATTTCTTTAGGCAACGCATTATAAATTTACGGACAATTTTCAAAACAAAGTCTTCATTACTCAGACCTTTTTTGTTTATATATTTGTTTCACGGGTTGAGAGCCCTCAGCGCTCACCCACCAGTCCGGGTAAAGTTGTCACAGCCATCTGAGGCTAACAACTAAGTCACACAAAAAAAAAAAAATGTTTATATATTTGTAATAACAGTTTCAAACTACTGAAAATCTCCTTAAGAAAGTTTTCAAAAACCGACAACAGAACCGGAAAATGTCCTTTTTATGACCAACCTGGACCTTCAAACTCCTTAGGTACACTACGCAATGAGAACTAAGCATAATTATGCCATTAAACCAATAAGGCACCTATGTATTATTATAAGAATATATTAAACATTTATAAGATCGTAATGGCGCCGTAATTTAAGCAAAATATTTAACTCACCACATGACATTCCACATTCCTTAGCAACCCGTTCCCATGCCGCGTCCTTCTTGGCAACATCTCTATAAGATACGTGATTCATATTCCATAAACATGGCCGATTTCGCACTTTTTCAATAAAACATTCCACAGTAGTCTCCATAATCACAACAAAAATAACACAATATATATATAAAGAAATGATATTTAGATGATTCTAGAATGCAAATTAAAGTTATTTGACAAATACGAACATAATTCTCGAAGTATTCAAAGCAATATGACGCACAGTCAATGCTATGCACGCTGTATAGATTCCCCACCACTTCTACCTCAGTTACAAGAATTAACATTGCAATAACAACTCTATTTTAACTGTGTTAAAGTTCAAATTGCAATGTATATGTTAATATGGAGATATCGATCCGCGCAACGCTACGCCCACATGCACGCGGGGCACGTTTGTGTTGTATAATAACACGGTGTGACGTCATCAGTCTACATGTACTAATAGTTAGGCACGTTGCGTTCTACTTCGAGTTTATCTAAGCCTTTCTGTATTAACAAAATTATAAGTTGATTTATGACGTTGAGAATTTTTATTATATATGTACCTATGTACATATATTTCTTACGATTGAAAACTGTTTATTTTTAAGTGCAAGATAAAAGAAGAAAAGAAGAGTAAGTAAGAAGTGCGGGATAAATATAAAAAGTTTTAATATACAAATTTTAATTAAAGATCAAACAATTAATTTGAGTATCCAAAAATATCAACTGTTTGTTGATAGTTTTAAGCTTTCATTTCTTTTTTTTTTGAAGTGAAACTTCTTTAGAATCGTTGTGATTTCAAACCATCGAGTTTAACGAATAAGCGAGTCCATAGAGACACAAACATAAATGTATAGGATTCAGCCGGCGAGAGAATGAGATAAATAATAAAGGATAAAGAATGAAGGAGGAAGGAGGAAGGACGTAGGATGAGGGATGAAGGATGAGGGATGAAGAATGGGGACGAAGAATGAGCAACGAAGGATGAGGAATCAAAGATGAGGGATGAAGGATGAGGGATGAAAGATGAGGAATGAGGGATGAGGGTTGAGGGATGAGGGATGAGGGATGAGGGATGAGGTATGAAGGATGAAGGATGAAGTATGAAGGATGAAGGATAAAGGATGAAGAATGAAGGATGACGGATGAAGGATAAAGTAAACGTATTCTTTTTTTTTTGCCGTGGGCTATGGTCAGTGCACACGCCGTCCTTTCCGTCCGGGGTGACGAAGGGGCGGCGCGTGGATCCATAAACTACTCTCCTTCGTCGTTGGGCCGACTACCAGTACCGAGTTCCTTGTCCTCCCTGGCCGGCCCGACCCGATAACCTGTGGCGTGCCCTCGGACGTCGATCGTCATCGTGCGAAATATTCTATCGGTGTCAAAAATGGTACGAAAAATATGGCCAAAGCGCCTCACGTTTATTTCATAACTAGCAATCCGCCCTCGCTTCGCTTCGGTTATAGGATATAGTCGTTTTACCCGCGTAGTTCCCGTTCCCGTGGGAATACCGGGATAAAATATAGCCTAATTTACGCCCTGATATTATAGCTTTCCATTGGTGAAAGAATTTTTGAAATCGGTCCAGCCGTTTTGAAGATTACCCGGAACAAACAGACAGACAGACAGACAGACAAAAATTTTTTAATTGCTATTTTAGGCATAGGTGTCGTGCAAGTAACCGTGTGAGCATGAAAAAAACCTATTATTTTGACATTACAAACAGACACTCCAATTTTATTTATTGGTATAGATAATATTAATATTACTCGTTTTTTTTTTAAACTAGTTTTTATGAAGTGAAACTTCTTTGCGCGCATGAGGGTAATTTTTTACGGATGAAACGCGTCAGGAAGATGTGCAGCGTTTTTGTCGAAGAAGAGGAAGAGAGCGATTGAGACAGATTAAGAGAGAGTGAGAAAGGGCGAACATAGCACGACGCACAGCCATCGGGCGAGAGTAAAGAGCAAGCGAGTGAGAAAGATCAAGAGATTTTTCTTTTTTTATTTTATTTTTATTCATTTTTTTTTATATATTTTTAATACTGATAAAAACACATGGAACCAAAGAAGTTTCACTTCTGACATGCGTACTCAGTGCACACCCTATTTTTTTTTAAGATGTATGTTTTCTGTAAATCTATACCAATAAATAAAATTGAAGTGTCTGTTTGTAATGTCAAAAGAATAGGCTTTTTTTCATGCTCACACGGTTATTTGCACGACACCTATGCCTAAAATAGCGATTAAAAAATTTTTGTCTGTCTGTCTATCTGTTTGTTCCGGGTAATCTTCAAAACGGCTGGACCGATTTCAAAAATTTTTCACCAATGGAAAGCTATAATATCAGGGCGTAAACAAGGCTATATTTTATCCCGGTATTCCCACGGGAACGGGAACTACGCGGGTAAATCGACTAAAACCGAAGCGAAGCGAGGGCGGGTTGCTAGTAAATATATAAGAGCTGATATTACCACAAAAAGTAGCTCATTCAGCATTGCAATGGTACTTACTCAGCGTATATTTTGTATAATTCAAGAGTAAGGGAACAGAAATCAGTATCGGACAGCGCGGACCACGCACGTTAACTCTCAACAGAGTTCATTCGTGACCGGACTGAGTAATCACTAGTCCAAGTTGAAGAATAAAGCGGATGGCAATTTCATTAGTATCTAGTTTATGACCACTGAAGACAAGTTACTCTGAATCGATGGTCGGCCCAACGACGAAGGCGACGTGCCACGGGTGGGTTACGGGGCCGCGCACCGCCCCTCTGTCGCCCCGGACGGAACCGGCGGCGGGTGCCCTGACCGTAGCCTACCCCAAAAAAAAGTACCTAGTTGATGTTATTATCGTCAGTGATAAGAGGCTAAGGATTATCTTATCATCTTAGCTCATATCTGTCTCAATTCGGGACTCGAACCTCCTACACATTAGAAGATAAATTGATCTACTATACCACGCTGGTTAGACGTGTTCATCATTTCAGCCTATCGCCGTCCACTGCTGGACGTAGGCTCTCTCATGTTACGCCACAAAGTACGGTTCTGTGCCGCCTGCATCCAATGACGCCCAGCAACTTTCACCAGGTCTAGGGTCCACCTAGTCGTCTTACACTGCATCGTCCGATACGTGTGCTCGAGAACTTTTCTTCCCCAGCGTGTGCGACGTGTTAGTATGGACAATTATGTATTTAAATTTTTTCTTCTATTGTATGTTATCATCATCGCAGCCCACGTACGTCCCACTGTTGGGCTCGGGTCTCCTCCACAATGAGAGAGAATTTGACCTACTATACCATGCTGGTCAGACATGTTGGTAAGGTTTCATTTCTAATTTTCCTTCTCTTGTGCTGTTATGTGCATATTATATCCCATAGTCATCTTATACGACATCCACGGGTAAGATAGGGAGTGAATTGTATTCTTACTCCGTCACCACACGGAAGATGCCTATATATTGTATATTGCACGTTACATGTCTATAATATCCTCAGTCGTCTTCTGCTCACGCCGGGCTGGCCACTGCCGACAAGGTATTCGGTACAGGTGGTCGGGCCAATGGCGGAGAGGAGGATTTACGGTGGGATATGAAGCCACGCGCCGTTCTTTCATCCCCTCAGACGGACTGGGCAGCGTGTGTACTGAACATAGCCAAACTAGAAAAAAAGGCGTTTTCTGCTACAGCTACGGGTAAGAAAGTGAAGAATTGTGTTGACACCATCACCACAAGGGAGCACTGTGGGTTAACATTTGTTGAGTCACCTAACTCAACTTGGTCGGGCCACGACGGGGGCGTCGTGGCGAGGGGGGCGCCAATAGCTGTTCGCCGCGCGCCGCGTCCACCGACAGAACATTGCGGATAGAACATTGCGGAAAAATTATACGTGATGATAAAATATTATAACTATTTATAAAATTTACATGCAATTAAGCATTTGCTGTGAATTTTCCTTGCGGTGACCGAGTTGAAATAAAATTCAGCATCATCTTTATTTCTAAATGATATAAGATAATATAAGATTTATTTAGCCTTTAATGGGCTATATAATTTTTTTATAAAATTTTATTTGCAAGGGAAATTTTTTGCCCTGAAACTTGAATTCTTTGTTATAAGACAACACCCATTACCAAAGAACTAATCCTTGTATTGCAGCGGACTGTATTAACATTTAATGAAAGAATATAGGATAATATTCTGACTCTGGACAGCAATGGATCACACATTATTGCCCCACATGGGGATGGAATCCACGACGCTTAGCATATACTGAAATTTTAACCACACTGCTAACTGTGCAGTCTATTCGAGAGGCATTTGGAACAGATTTTCAATAGATGTGGGTTCGAGTCCCACTTTCATTATACGCTTGTATTTTACTTTTCTTGTCCGTGAGACAACGTATTCACGATTTATAAGGTGTAACTAATTTTGACTATTGATTATTTTTTAAACTTAAAGCATTATATTTATTTACTACCTATTGCCTCTTTTCGACGCAAAAAGAGGGTTGTTATAAGTTTAATGTGTCTATTTGTCTGTGGATCTGTTTGTATGGCATCGCAGCGCTTAAGTGCATGGACCAATTTATTCGTTTTTTGAAATTATACTTCTTTTAGCGCATTAGGGAAAATGTGAGAGTAATTTTTTACGTCACGAAAAACCGACACCATGGATGGATCTAACAGAAATTCCCAATCAGAATTTTTTGAAACAGTCTTTCTCAAACAGCGTTCTTGCAAACAACAGTGTTTCAAACGATATTCTTTAAAAAACAATCTTATTTCAAAGTATTATTATGTATCTGTTATATCCCGCTGAATTCTTATACCTTGAAGACAAATATTGTCGATGTAGTTGCGGCGAGTATACGAAATCAAACAAAATATTGTTTATTCCGATCCAAGATTTTGTTAGTTTCATAAATCAATGCTTCTCTTAGCTCTTGGCTAATAAATAACTTAGAAAGAAAAGTTTTTGTCTCATTTTCTAACGAAGGACAGACTTGGCTAAGAATCTACACTGAGACTGCCGTGACGTGAGACCAGGTGGATTGGATGAGCACCGCTAGGTTGTCGAGTGGTAACTTGGTAAAACGGTGGCGGTGGTACTGAGTCAAACAAGCTCCTCTCCACTCCCCATGACTGAGCAGATAAAGTACGCAGAGTGACCCAAAGTTTTGGCATAACTTGTTAATTATGTTTGAATATCTAATTTAATATCTGGTTGACCGAGCTTCGCTCGAAATATTTTTATCGAATTTATTTAGATATATATTAATAAAAAATAAATAATGAAAAATATATAAAAAATTACAAAAAGAGAATAATAATAACACCGATATTCTAACCGACGCTGTTTGAATGCCAAAAAAACCAAAATAAGAACCTATTAACTTTCCATCCGAGCTATCGTAACTCATGACATTGACAACGAAATTTGAATTAATATTCTTTTAAAATTTAATGTCATTGTTTTGCTAAAAACACGGACAAAACAACATTTTCTATAAATAAAACCTAGCTAGATCGATTTTTTGGACCCGAAACCTCTAGTATGTCAAGTTTCAACAAAATCGTTGGTGCCATTTCCGAAATCCTGAATATATATATATATTCAGTTCACAGTGAATTTCTCACTAGGTATTGGGAATACAATTCACTACCGCCGCACTTGGCCGTGGGTTTTCTAAAGACGACTAAGGTCTATCTAGTATACCATGCTGGTCAAACGTGTTGGTATAGGGTTTAATTTCGAGTTTTCCTTCTCTTGCACAGATTTTAAATTCATATTATATACCATAGTCGTCTTTTACGACATCCACAGGCAAAATAGGGAGTGGTGAATTGTATTCTTACACCGTCACTACACGGCAAGTGTATGTGATACCTATGCAGATAATATTTATACAAGAGGGATAAAACTAAATATAAAACTGCCAATACCTCTGACTAGCGCGGTATAGCAGGTCAATTTCCCTCCTATTGTGGAGGAGGTCTGAGCCCAATAGTGAAAATAAAGTCTAACCGTGGAACTCTTGTAGGCTGAGATAATGATGATCAAAATTATAAATAGGTACATCAGTTTTTCGTTTGGTGACAGAGTAAGAACACAATAACAAATGCTACAACTTAGCCGTTAATTATTTACGAGAGTGAGGACTTACTACTTGGGACCAATCGGTTTTTTATACGAACATGAAGAAAACTGTCAGCGGAATGACCTGGTTTTAATTGAGGTTCAAACATCTTATAATTTAAGTCGATCGCTAACTCGTATTGTAACTTTTTTATTAGGTACTGTTGATGACAAATGAGCAAACAGCACACCTAATTGTAAGAGTTGCTGCCACTCACCAACCTTTGCTAGGCTGCTGCCAACAATAATTAAAGTGAAGGGAGTGTTATGCATGCAATCAAGTTCAATGATACTTAAGGCATCACCAAAACTCACACACGCAAACACCCTCAGAAAGTTAGGCTGCCGGAGCTCTCGCTCACCGAACGAAATGCAGATACAAATTGCTACTAATCATTTCAATTCATATACGTCCCACTGGTGGACTCGAGGGAGCACAATAGGAGGGAAATTGACCTTACTATACCATGCTGGTTAGATCCGTTGGTATAGGGTTTTATTTCGGATTTTTCTTGCGTATTATATGCCTTAGTCGTCTTTTACGACATCCACGGGCAAGATAGAGAGTGATGCCCGTTGGGCAGTCCGGCTGGAGAGTCCTCGGTATGGTGTCAGGCCCGTCGAGGCCCTCCGGCCGGTGCTGATGGAGTGGTTGAAGCGGACGCACGGGGTACTTTCCTTCCGACTGGTGCAGGTGCTGACGGGGCACGGTTGCTTCGGGAAGTACCTGCACAAGTTTGTCAGAAGGGACAGCACACCATCCTGCCACCACTGCAGTTGCGACGAGGACATGGCACAGCACACGCTCGAGGAGTGTGCTGCATGGGAGGGGGATCGCCGTGAACTCGTCGCAATTATCGGTGCCGACCTGGCGCTGCCGACCATCGCCAGGGAGATGCTCCTCAGCGTCAGGAACTGGGACGCGGTCGCCGCCTTCTGTGAGGCCGTAATCTCACGGAAGGAGGCGGCGGATCGTGTGCGAGTAGAGCTCCTATTCGGCGACACGTTCCGCCGCCGGCGACTCGGGCGGCGCAGGCGCGAGTATCTGCGCCTAATGCCGCCCTAGCCGAGGCCGCGGGTGATCGGACCGGGGAATTGTCCGTCACCCGCAGAGAGGCTGACCGCACGATGGCGACCGACGTCCCAGTACGTCGAGAGGTGAGAGGTTACCCGAAAGGGTATTCCGTCGGGCCGACCACTGATGACAAGTCACATCTGCTCTGGTGGTCGGCCCAACAACGAGGTGACGTGGGTACGGGTGGGTTATGGGCCCGCGCGCCGTTCTTTTATCGCCCCGGACGGACAGGACCACGCGCGCGCTTACCATAGCTCACCCATAAAAAAAAAAAAAAATAGAGAGTGATGAATTGTATTCTTACTCCATTACTACACGGAATACTACTAATGCTACTAATCAGATTTCAATATTCTGCAAGAGTTTGGTGCTTCCCGCCGAGAGGCCAACCGCATGAGGAAAGATCGACGTCGTCGTCCCCCCCTCGGGGAGGATTGGTCGATGGGAGGGTATCCCACTAGGGGGGTATTCCGTCGGGCCGAACACTGATGACAAGTAACCCTGCTCCGGTGGTCGGCCCAACAACGAAGGCGACATGGTGTTCGGGTGGGTTGCGGGTGTGCGTGCTTACGCCCCACTGTCGCCCCAGACAGAGTGGTGCAAGGAGTGCGCCGACCGCAGCCCACCCCAAAAAAAAAAGGAGTGTGGGCCCTACTCTGGATGAACAAGCAACTTAGACAGACGACTCTTAACAATGTACTACCACGTATAAACAATGTTTATTTAGACACACAAAAACTGAACAAAGTCTTTTCACAGCACTACATCTATATAATAAAATATTCTCATTACTCGGGGGACTAATAGTAGCCGTTATTTGAGGTCGCTGCCCGGCTTCAAACCATAGCAACTCGTCTCAAAATAACTACATAAACATATTCTCTCACCCTTAAGTGGGTATATAGACTATTCAGGCCCATTTACCCGCTTATAACTGGGGTATCCATAGAGCCAATCGGGCTCACATAAACACAGCGAAAGTGGCTTTTGTCGTAAAAGATAAGCACCCAAGGATATCCTTTACTTATATACAAGAGCTTTGACGTGTTTGTGAATTGTACTTCTAGTATGAGATTCAGTGTTGACTACAAACTAGTTTTATTTTTTGACTACAGTTTCTTTGACATAATGAATTTTGATGTTTACGTGAACATTGCATATCTATACAAATACATAAAATTGAAGTGTATGTTTGTAATGGCAAAATAATACGATTTTTCCATGCTTGCATGGTTATTTGCGTAATAGGCCTAAAAACAACTTTAATTTTTTTTTCTGTTCCAGATAATTCTCCTGGAACCTGTCATGTAAAGAGTAACTTGGGCTATTTTTCCTCTCAAAAAACCCCGATAAAATTTTGTCCAGTCTGGGAATTGAACCCGAGATTTGATTGATTGCAGTCGCATATCGCAATATTTTAGAAGATATTGGAGAGCAGAGGCAAGGGGACTGAAACCGAAGCGAAGCGAGGGCGGGTTGCTATTACGAAATAGATCTGTTTTTGCAGATTTTATCGGGTTCATGACCGCCGGGAAATATTTTGAACGAAAAATGTAGATTGGAAAAGTAAATATTAAATCGTCTCAGCTCATGTAAGTCCCATTCCTCGGCTCAAGCCTCCTTAAGCATTTGAGGGCAAATTCGCCTACTATATATACCACGCTGATCAAACGTGGTATGGGTTTTATTTCGAGTTATTCTTTTCTTGAATAATTATTATATGCATATTCTTTAGTCGTTTTTTAGGACACCCCCGGGGTGGAGAATGATAATCTTACTCTAGAATACCACCACATGGATTATCGAATACAATCACGATTTATTTATTTATTTTCATTTCATATATTCTTTGACTAGATAAAAGATTGTCTGTACCAACAAATTCATTCGCGTGGATTACTTAATGCTATTATTTTATTTAGATACCCATCTCATCCTTCAACACTATTAAATCAATGTGGGTTCAATATTTGATCAAATAAAACATACACTTATTTGGATTGACTTAGCTTTTATCATAGAAAAAGAGATCTTACTCCTAGTTCTCCATCTAACGTACTCCTTGCACTCTCCTTGCTTTCACCTTGTCTACGCTGCTAGAAAATTCTATAAATAGGATATCTCTTACTCTCACGTGCCTCTAGATATTTACTTCATTAAACTACTCTTATTACACTCATTCATTCTAACATGATTGCACAGATAACGTGCTGGTTAAGATAGCGACCTACGGTACCAGTGTCGTGGATTCAATTTCCATACAGGACAATACTTGGTGCAACCCACAAATTATATAAAAATAAAACATTAGCAACCGCATACAGCTGATTACCAATTGATCTTCCAAATGACAGCGTATTTCACAATCAAAGAAAGGAAATATAACCATTTTCACACTAAAACCTTTTCAATATAACGTTCCGAAAGGTAGAATGATAAAAATGTCAAAAGCTCATAACTCACACATTGTGATTCTAACGGCAAACATCACGCCAATTATGCCGCGGTGCGGAACAGAACATTCATACCCAAAACATTTGTCAAACGAAACGCTTGAAAAATTCCAACTGAGGCAATACGGCTCGAATGAAAGATTAAATCGAAAAGGACAAAGATGTAGAGACTTTTTAAGTGGCTTTGCTTTTTTTTTTTGTAATTATTAAATTTGCCGCGGGGTGACGGAGTAAGCATATAATTTACCACTCGCCTCCATCTAGCCCGTGGATGTCGTAAAATACAACAATAACAACTAAGGGGTATAATATATACATAACATCTGTGCAAGAAAAGGAAAACTTCGAAATGAAACCGTATACCAACATATCTCACCAGCATGGTATGGTAGCTCTATTTCTCTCCTAATGGGGAGGAGACTCAAGCCCAGTAGTGGGACAGGTAGGAGCTGAGACGATTAAAAATTAAAAATAAGAAAAGTTGTGCAATTACATGCCAGCTTTTATGATGTTTTTTTTTTTTATTGCTAACGGTGGCAAACGAGCAAGCAGCACACCTGATGGTAAGTGAAACTGCTGCACATGGACCTTTGCAATACCAGGGGCACAGCTAGGCCGCTGCCTACCGTGAAGGAAATACTCTTCTTAAACCTCGTTTAAAGAAGGACATGTCATAGCGCTCGGGAAACACAGCAGCAGGTAGTTCATTCCAGAGCTTGCACGTACGTGTTAATGAAAGCTGGTGTGTAATTTCATAATATTTATTCATATGTTTTCTGAATGCTATTATCACCCCTCGAAATGTGGCAACTCTCAGTATGCTCTGACCTGACAACATTCGTAGCTGCAGATCATCCCACTGGAGTAGTTTAATAGCTAAAAACGTGTATAAATAGATAGTCTCGAATGAGTAGAGGGTTTGGGTTGAAAGTTCTCAGCGGTCATCACTAGTCCGTGTAAGGGTACAACAGCCATCTCAGGCTAACACTCCTAGCCCTAACAAAAAAAAAAGAGTAAAGGGCATTCGGTGGTCATACATAGGTATTTGACAAAGAAGTAGGTACACGTCTTTCCTTCCTTCCTTAATAGTCGGATATTTAAGTGCATATTTAGGTTATGTTACTGTGTATTTATGAAGATGTAATTGTGGAGACATACGTGTTCATTGCATTGATATTACGCTTGTAATGCCCACAAATAAATAGCCCTGGATTGAGACCATTAAATTGTACTGCACAATAGAATTATTTATTTTTGTCGAATCCTTATTAATATAATTTGAATTATGTATTAAGAAAGAAGAAAGAAAGAAGAAAGTAATATATTTATTTTGTACCACAGAGTAGAGACGTTAGGAACACATAGAAAAAAAACCTTACAATAAATGAAACACACAAAAAATCAATAAATTAAATTAAGTGACATAATAATTGTGATAGAATGAACGTCTCAGCTGCGGCAGAAAAAAGGATAACTGCTCAGCAATTGTTGTGATCTCAATATAAACACCACAACGCTTATTTTCAGCAGTGTCCCTTTTTTATTCTTCCGACGTCAGACATCAAAGCCACCAAGTGGTGGCGTATTTGAAAGAGAATAACAAAAAGGAAAAAATTGGCATAACATATAAATCATCAATTATTAAAAATGAGAGTGCTTATTTTTGACATAAAATAAATTTGTCAAAAACATAATACTTATTCTATTCAACGTAAAATATTTTAAATTACATTTTTGCTCTACAATTAGACATTATAAAACTAAAATAGGTCTACGTTATTAAAATATTATACTAACTTTTTTTCGGATTCGTTAGTTTTCAGTGAATAAATTTTCATAAAATAATAAGTAAATTACCTTAAATTTAATGTTTGATAATAGCTAAAATATGACTATGGGATATTATATCCATAAATAATATCGTTGCAAGAGAAGGAAAACTCAACATAAAACATTGGTCTTATGTATGGACCTATTGAGGCCAATAAGTATGACCAGGACTGTTGGTCAAGTTCCCTCCTATTGTGGATATTGTGGAAGAGGCTTAAACCCAACAATAATCTATATATTACATTTCTGTAATATGCAAGTTATTGCTTTCATCTTGTAAGGTTATATATATTCATCTAAATATTGTAAACTAGAAACTCGCCCTCACTTCGCTTCGGTTTCAGTCGCCTTGCCCGCGTGTTGCCCGTTTCCATGGGAATACAGGGATAAAATATAGCCTATGTTACTCGGGTATAATGTAGCATTCTAATGGTGAAAGATTTTTTTTTAAATCGGTCCAGTATTTTTTGAGCCAATTCGTTACAAACATACATACAAACCTTTCCTCTTTATAATATTAGTATAGATAAAACTATTTTACGGGTTTTATCGCGTATTTATTTCATTTTTGATTGTCCGAAAATACAGTACAGTACAGTTTTAAAACTACAGCGTTCATGGTCACGGGCGCTGTAAAGTCTTCGAACCGTCGGACAATCACAAACATCATAAAATCCGTAACATAGTTTTTAAAATGTATAATACTAGCGTAAACATCATAAATCATTCTTCTAAGTATTTAATTTGCTGGTAAAAATTAAAGAAGTCAAATATTAAGGTATAAAAGAACGTAATGACTGCTTTATACAAATAATTCAACTATAACAATTTAGAATGTGTTATTGACAAATAACAAATATTTTATTATGTTACTATGATTGTATTAACTTTCTTGTTTGTCTGTCCAGGTGGAATTTAATAATTGATTTAAAGTAACTTCCCGGTGAAACTTGAAATTTGGGTCATAGCTCATAAGTGGATGACTAGACATAATAATATGAAAAATAAGAAGAAAACCGAAAAGGAGGAGAGAAAGACGAAGTAAAAAAAAATCTTTATCTCGGTTTTTGTTTCTAAATTAATAAATGAATAGTTTCTTATATAACCAGAAAAAAAAAGATTGACATAAATTTGAAAAGTATTGCATGTATCTCTAAATAAGTCGTCAAAGTATATTTGATCATCGTCATTGCCGCTCGTATACGTCCTGCTGTTGAGCTCGAGCCACCTCCATAATAGGTAGATAATTAACCTAGTTTATCACGCTGGTCAGACGTATTTGTAAAAGATTTCATTTTGAGTTTTCCTACTTTTGCATAGATGTTGTATACAAATTTAATCCCTTAATCACATTTTAAGACATCCATAGTGGTGAATTGTTTTCTTAATCCGTCGCCTCACGGATTTATCAAACTATTTAAAATCAATGCTAAAATTTTAATTATATAACTCTAAAAATCAGATAATATACAGTGTCTACTGTATATTATCTGAATTGACGCATTAAGAGCTCGACTAAAAAAATTATTGCATGGCAAATAATATGAACTGATAAATTATGTTATTTTATTGATAGCTGTTCTCTACATTCTTTATAATAATACTATCTGACCCAACAGACGTTGTTCTGTTCAAATAAGCGCCACCTATCGGGCCCAATTGTGAATCTAAACCAGTGGTGGGCAAACTTTTTTAATGGCGGGCCACAAAGTTTAAGAAATTCTAGAGGAGGGCCAGAGTTATAGAAAAATGAATTTTGTATTAAAGCTTTTAGGCGTTTTCAGCTATTAGGCGTGTGAGACATATGCAATTGTTTTTGATTTTCCATAATATTTTCGAAAGCAGGTTCCATCCGTGACGAAGCAACTTTCAGCAGTGCCCAAAGGTGTTCATCAGTCAGTCGGTTTCTGATTGAGTTTTTCCGTTCTCGCCCTAGCCGCCTGCGCCTCACATTTCCCCACGCTTTGCGCCCCGTATTTGCCAACACATGAACTGCGCGGCTGGTTTAGCTTCACCATAAAGAAAATTGATTTTTTCCAATAAATAAACTAATACCTGTGACAGGCTGCCGAGATAATTATAATTATGGAAAGTTAATTATGTGATAATGAAAGTTCAAAACACCCCTGACGAATTGGCTTTCATTAAAAATTCGGAGATTTTTAATTATAAACGTCAAAATGCTGACTAGAATATTTACAATGGATGGACTCTCGGCAGGCCGGATTAAATACTTTCGCGGACCGGAGTCGGCCCGCGGGCCGTACTTTGCCCATCACTGATCTAAACCATCCTTGAATCCCTTTGAACATGCAAAAAAAAATTTCATCAAAATCAGTCCAGCCGTTTAGGAGGAGTTCAGTGATATACACTTTTTTTTTGTCTGACTTAATTGTTAGCCCCTGATGGCTGTGACAACTTTACCCGGACTGGTGGGTGAGCGCTGAGGGCTCTCAACCCGAAGTGACATACACACGTACACAATAAATTTATATATAAAGATTGTACGCACCCCTTGCTTTTCGTTTGTAATCTTACAAGTATTCTATAGCTATCAAAAGTTACAAAGTACAATTTTTATAATATGTAATTTAGAAAAAGTTAGGAATCTGTATGTTGTTTTATCCTTTCATAAGGATTAGAGAAATTATTTTATACTTCTTGATCCGTTATAAAAACATGGTACATTGAAAACTTATCATCATTTCAGCTCATATTTCCCACTGTTGGGCTCAAGCCTCTTCTACAATAGAAGGGCAATTGACCTACTATACCACAGTTATTAATCGTGTTAGTATAGGGTTTAATTCCGAGTTTTCCTTCTCTTACATAGATGTAATATTCATTTTTAATTCCTAAGTCTGACATCCAAAGGCAAGAAAGACGGTAGTGAATCGTATTCTCACTCTGTCCCCACACGACAAATTGTTATTTATAGAAAATAAATAGATTTTTCTTTTATATACTTAAGAATTGTATATATCTAGTAAATACATTTTAAACCTGTGTACAGAGCTGGGCACCCATTTACATCACAAGCCTATTGTCGGTGAAGTCTATATCATCATTTCAGCTCATATACATCCCACTGTTGGGCACGAGCCTCCTCCACAATAGGAGGGAAATTGCCCTACTATACCATGCTGGTCAGACGGGTTGGTATAGTTTTTATTTCGAGTTTTCTTCTCTTACATAGATGTTATATGCATAATTAATCTCTTTGTCGTCCTTTAGGACACCCACGGGTAAGAGAGAGAGAGAGGTGATGAATTGTATTCTTAGTCCGTCACCACACGGAAAGTCTACAATCATCATCATAATTACCATAATAATAAACTTACTTGGCTTCTATTTTCATATTTAAGTTTTAGTGCTATACATTTTTAGTATGATAGAATAGGATAGGGGATTTATTGAGCGTAGGTTTGAGTATATCACATCTAGGTATTATTCATCAATGTTATATATCCAGGACGCATCGCTTTATCATTTTAATCGGTTTCCGGACGGGCAGGTGCGAGCTGTGCCGTTTCAATAATTTCATTTAACACCAAACTTCACTGTTTAACTAAATGTTTTTATCTACAACCTTTTATTTTGCCGAAATAAGTATCATTGTTCTGTAAAGTCTCCGCAACGAAAAATCAATGTAATAAAAAAAATTTAAATGATTTCTTATGGAGTTCTTTCGAAATTTTCTTTTTATATAGATTTACTGTACAACTTATGCCCCTCAATCGTGTTTAAGATATGAGACTGGCAAAAAAGGTAACGAGTTAAATTTTTCTGTCACCACATACCAGAAAGTGACAATCAACCGGTATCAAATTAAAGTTAAGTAAGCAGAGATATAATAGGGATCCCCTTAAAAAGACCCACAGAGTTTTAAGGCCTCTTGAGAAACTGTTACCACTTTATAGCGGCAGGGTATAATCAAATCTTAACGTCATATGTTACATAAAAAATAGCCGAGTGGTCTTGTCTTAAATTTATTTTCAATTTTCTTTATAAAGGCAAACAGGATCTTATAAGGCTCGGCAGAAAAGACTGAAAAGATATTAATAATAGAAAACTATATAGGTATTTTAAGTTAATAGAATAAAAAAATTATCACACAAAACTTAAATATTAAAATACTATAAAAAATAATCCTTTGGAGGTGCTGGGATTTGAACCCAGGACTTTCAGCATGCGAAGCAGACACTCTACCACTGAGTTACACCCCCTCGATGAATCTTAGTACTAAAATATAATTCTAATTAAAAATACGACATGAATCATAATGAAGTTATCCTTTCACGTCTTACGAATTGCGTAATTATTCTATTACGCAACGCGTACCTGTCTACTAAAATATTTCCAAGGCTAAATTATAACACAGCAGCCTCAGGCAATTCTATAATGAATGTAACATATTAAGCTAGTAATAATTCAATATAACTGTAGTAATATCAGTGAAAGAGTAAAAATTCATTTATTTTCTTGCCCGTGGGTGTCGTAAAAGACGACTAAGGGATTGTAACAAGCGGAAAACATGTGCAAGAGAAGAAAAACTTGAAATAAAACCCAATACGTGTAACCAGTTTAATAAATTAGGTCAATTTCCCTCCAAATGTCGAGGATGCTCGATCCCTGGCGTATATGAGCTGTGATAATGATAAATATTGGATCATTCCTTAGAATAATCTATATATATATTGGAGAGGCGGATTTTGCGAGCGATATATTGACTCATCACCATATCTCTGGAACCATAAGGCGTACAGACATTAAATTTGGTACAAGTATTCCTTTCGTCGAGTAGAGGTCAGCTAAGAACGGATTTTGCGAAATTCCACCTACAAAGGGTGCTGCGGGGGCATTCACAATAAAATACATATAAAGGAACAGGATGAGCCGAAGCTACTGAAGCTAGAAAAATGAAATTTGGACCCTAGTTTCATTTCGTGACGTAGGCACCTATTAAGAATAAAATTTTTGAAATTCCACCCCTAAGAGGGTGAAACGCAACGGTAAAGTCTGTATGGAAAGAAAAAAAAATCTTTCTACTTCTTCTGTCGTCTTCAAATTAAGCACAAATACTCTTTAATAAAAATAAATAAACACGTGTTTCAGCGTTTGTCCATTTTCATTCTTCAAGGGTGTAAAATAGGTAGAAAGATGTCAGTTTACCGACTTATCGCGGAGCCGAAACTACTGAAGCTAGAAACATGAACTTTTGACATTAGTTTCTTTGGGTGACGTAGAAACCCACTAAGAAAGGATTTTTTGAAATTCAACCCCTAAGGGGTTAAACCGCAGTAGTAAAGTTTGTGTAGCGAGAAAAAAAATCTTCATCGATTTTCATGAAATTCTCTACAAACACTCTTTAATAGAAATAAATAAACACGTATTTCAGCATTTTTAATTTTCACCCTCTAAGGGTGTAAATAGATATAAAGAAGTTGAGTGTCTGACTCATCATCGCCGAGCGGAAATTACTGAAGCTAGAAACATGCAATTTTGACCGTAGTTTTATTTTGTGACGTAGGGACCTATTAAGAAAGGATTTTTGGAATTCATTCCCTAAGGGGTGAAAAAAAAAATCTACATCGACTTTCTTTAAATTTTGCATAAATACTGTTCATTCATCATTTTTTTCATCATTTCAACCCTTGTATAAGGGTTGAAATGATGATCCCACTGTTGGGCTCGAGCCTCCTCCATTATGAGAGGGAAATTGACTTACTACACCACACTGGTCAAACGTGTTGGCATAGGTTTTTCTTCTCTTGCATAGATGTTGCATGCATATTATAATCTCTTAGTCGTCTCTTACGATAGCCACGGGCAATAGAGGGGGTGGTGAATGGTAATCTTATAGCGTCACTACACGGAAAATACTCTTCAGTAAAAATGAATAAACAGCATTTGTCAATTTTTACCCTCTAAGGGAACTAGGCGGGTAAGGTGACTGAAACCGAAGCGAAGCGAGGGTGGGTTGCTAGTAACGTATAAAAGAATAGTGTCCCTACGTAAGCCATCAAAAATATGAAGCAAACAATACTACATGCGTGTAAGCGATTACCCACGTACACAAGCACACCACTATACAAATTATGAAATCAAATTTTGTTTTTATCATCATAAATCGTCGGCATACTTTTAAAAGTAATGTTAATATACTTTTTATGTTTTTCAAATGTATTGTAACACCATTTCAATGCACAAACCGTCATAATTACCTATTTATTTATTAAGAGTTTCGTACGTACGTGCAGCACAGCGACCTTGTGCATTACGGAACGGTTCCGGCGTAAGCCCCATTACGCTCCAATTGAAATGCTTCACTTTTTATGCGCGAACATACCTTGTATACGTTATTATTCTAAGGATCATTCATTATTTTGTGGTTATGAAGTAAGAATACAATTCAACGCCGACTTTCATGCCCGTAGGTGTCGTACAAGACGACTAAGAAATATGTAGATACCATATAGAAGGAAAGGAAAACTGAAACAAAATTCTATAATAAGCCGTCTGATTAGCATGACAACATCAATTTCCTTCCTATTATGGAAAAGGTTAAAGCCCAGCAATGGGACATAGTCATTATATGAGCACAGTTGATTATTATACGAGCCCGAGTGTCCCGTAAAAAATTAAACTAAGAGATACTTTGTCGTGTGGTGACGGAGTAAGAATACAATTCATCAACCCCTAACTTACCCGTGGGTGTCGTAAAAGATGATTAAGGGATTAAATATGTATTTAAAATGTATCAAAAATCGAAATAAAATCCTATATACACGTCAGAACGGCGTGGTATAATAGGTCGATTTTCTTTATGAAGGCTCGAGGCCAACAATGGGACGTAAATGGACTGAGATAGTTGGAGATAGATAGGATATAATAGAAAAATAACATTGAATGCAAAAGAAGGAAAATTCAGCATAAAAATGTGTACCAACCAGTTAGAATAACATGATATAATAGATCAATTTCCTCCACTGTAGGTATTTTCCATGCGGTGACGGAGTAGCACTTCCTCACCCCCACAAGAAGCGTATATGATCTACCATACCACGCTGGTCAAACTGGTCAGCATAGGACAGCATACATCGTCATCATCTTGCTTGGGGTCAACTCAATATATACTCTTTTTTCATAGTACATACTGCAAAACTTATTAGGAATAGTTTTATGACCAACCGCCTGACGTCATCCCTCTTTGGAAACATTAGTTGGAGTTGGCCTAGGTCAAAGGTCTCTTAGTGGTCTTTTATGATACCTACGAGGAATGTATGGGTTGGTAGTATTTGTAACCGCTACCGTAGGTATTACAGCTAGCACACAAAAATACAATTGACAAACACAAATAAAACCCAGCCTTGAAACATCATCATCATCATCATTTGGCTGCTCTCATCCCACGCGGAGTGGGGTCGGCACAACATGTTTAGTCTTTAACCCATGTTATAAGAGAGATACGGCTATTTATTTTATGGCCGGCCGTCTGCCTGACGCCAACCCTCTTCGGGAATTTTTGTTTATGGGAAAAGAATGGGACATGGTGGATGAATATGGAAGAAAATGGGTTAAGGATACTACTGTCATAGAAAAGAGGTACGACAGCAGAAGCTGGAACAGTCCGGGATCGCGCGCCCGTAGTGAATCTAATCAGTTGACGGACAGACAACTGGTAGTAACACCCTCTAAACTTTGAACTGAAAACTGAACTGAAAACCCATCTTGAATCAATTATTTGTAAATCACATTAAGAATTGTCCTGCGTGGACATCAAATACACCTGTGCAGCCTTATATAAAAAAAATCATAAAAACCCTAGCAAATAAAATATTCTTCCCGAATGCCAAAAACACTCTCAATTTTAGCTTTAATCATTTGATTTGAAACGATGTACCAGGGTAGTATAGAGTAGCGGGAGGTGGCAATATAACTCCTGAGTAAGACAGCAATCGGGGTCCGTATCGTAAAAAAGACGGAACGATCAACGTCCGGGGCTCCCGCCATTAACTGAACGCGGTCTTCGAATGGTACAAGTCTTAAAAATAGAGCGGCAGAACAATCTGCTTTCTCATTCAAATTTAAATGTTCCAATAATAATTTCCTAAATTTCCCATTTCTTTACCTTTGTTTACGGTTTATATGCACAGTAACCTTTTCTTTTGTTCACGAAAAAAGAACTTTGTCAATACATAGTGGCATAGTGTTTAAGATATCGAGTTACCGTTTCAAGTCTCATGGATTTGACTCTTATACAGGATAATACTTTGTGCGATCTTTAAACATAATATCTTTATGCTTCCGTATGGTGACGGAGTAAGAATACAATTCACCACCTCCTCTCATACCCATGGGTGTCGTAAAAGACGACTAAGGAATATATTACGCATATGACATCTATGCAAATGATGGTAAACTCGACACAAAGCCCGATACTAAGCTGTCTGACCAGCATGGTATAGTAAGGTCAATTTCCCTCTTATTATGAAAAAGGCTCGAGCAGTGGAACATATATGAGCCGAAATGATGATGATGATATCTTTATGAAGTCCCATTCAATACAAGGATTATTTCCTTAGTGCAAATAGTGTGTATTTTATTAAAAAAAACTCTTCATAACTATATTACCATGACTTGCCTTCACATGGAAGTCATTAACATCAGCTAAAAGACCAAAATAAGAAAGGAAACATCATTATAATGTTTTGGGGTGGTTGATAAAATGTCTAGAGACTGATGGGTGTTAATATTTTGCCTTTGAATCGTTCAGAACATGATTCAATTCAATCGTTCATCATTCAGAACATATTTTATAGCTTTACTGCGAAATATAACTATCAGCATTCAGATACTTTTCGAAGTTGGGTTCGGGCCTCCAGTCTAAAAATGAAATTCACCTATTGAACTACGTCCGTCAGACAGCTTAGATTTATTTCGAGATTTCCTTCTGTTGGATGAATGTTATATGCATATCTTAGTCGTCTTTTATAATACCCATGGGTGAATTGTATTCTTAATCCGTCACCACACGGAAATACTGTAAAAAATAATATTACATATAACTCGCTATTACATTATGACTTGAGCAGCAGTCGTTAGTAGAATCCCATGGACTTAAACTATGAAAACGATTCTTGAAGTAACGCGTTCGAAATGCCTTCGCGTCACTTCTAAGGGATTATTTTGTGAAAAAAAAAAGTAACAGGAAATTGCTTTCTGTGAAGTCAAACGTAAAGTTGACTTTAGATTCTATTGCGTGTATTAAAATAAGTACATTACGTTTTGTTTTTAATTTTCTTACATGTATAGACTCAAATCTGATAGCGAGAAGTTTAGGCAGAACCTATCTTCGAATATGTTATCAACATAGCTTATATATGTCATACTACTGGGTTTGGGCATCCTCCATAACGTATGAAAAATAGACTTACAATACTATTTTAAAATGGAAGGAAGGAAGGTAGACCCACCACTTTGAAATGCGCATTTGAAACCGAACCATCCTTAAGATGCCTCGTTTCACCGCCGGCGACTGGGGCGGCGTAGGCGCGACTACCTGCGCCTCATGCCGCCCTAACCGAAGCCGCGGGTGACGTGACCGTGGAACTAGTCCGTCACCCGCCGAGAGGCCGACCGCGTGAGGAACCAACGTCCAACCACAGACCAACGTCCTCCCCAAGGGGGGGACGTCGGTCGATGGGAGGGTACCTCTCAAGGGGATATTCCGTCGGGCCGACCACTGACGTCAAGTCACCCTGCTCCGGTGGTCGGCCCAACGACGAAGGCGACGTGTCACGGGTGTGCGTGCTTACGCCCCTCTGTCGCCCCGGATGGAGTGATGCGAGGAGTGTGCCGACCCTAACCCACCCCCAAAAGAAAAAAAAAGGATGCCTTGTTTTTAGGCGAAACACGTGTCGAATAAATATTTAAAGTCCTGCGGCATATTGCAAATTGACCTTCTGGACGGTGCTCATCACGTGAGAGTAAGATTTCCTTATCTCCTATTCCACCTTGATCCTAACCCGTATTCCTTCCATTCCATTTTGGTGTGCAGTACATTGATTAACCGTGGGAAAATGGTGAATTTCCTCTCCGTCCTTCCATTTTAAAATAATAATGGATTACCACAATGTATCGCCCAATTCAATCAATTATCTTACAATAAGTCCGAGGATTTGTATTGTACGGATTTAATTTCTAGTTCGATTTTCTTGTTAAGATGTTATCTGCATATTTATATCCCTTATTATCCTCATAACAGCCCTCAGAAGAATCGCTGTTGGGTTCGGGCCTCCGCCGCAATGAGAGGGAAATTGCCACGAGAATTTACTACGAGTATATCGCGCTGGTCAAATGTGTTTTATGTCAAATTTTCCTTTTCTCGCATAGATATTATGTGTATATTATATTCCTTAGCCCTCTTTTAAGGCACCTACGGGCAAGATAGAGGGTGGTGAATTGTATTCTTACTCCGTCACCATACGAAAGGGTTTGTGTCCCTTGATTGTCTTTAAATAGATCTATGTACAAATAAAGAGATAGTGAATTATATTCTTACTCCATCACGGTACATACGAATATATATTTGCTATTGCTACTAATCCATATTTTATTACAATTTAAAATAATTCTATGCACGTGTTTCTTTAAGATATTATTAACCATAGTTTGAAATGTATGCGTACAGCACATGAAATAAAATTTCAAAAGTATTCGTATTTATTTCTACTAACCCAACGCTTCGGACATTTTTCGACATTCGTAGTCTCCAGAATTACTCTTCAAAGCACTTAGTAGTCTCCAGAGTACTGGTATTTCACGTCCATTAAATCATCAGGCATTTTATCTAGGTATGTATAAATTTCCTCCATCCACTTCCCAGCCTATAAATGTTTAGTATTGTACATACCCATGAAAATGTCACAAAACTTATCGTCTTATTTTGCGTCGTTTGTTTCGTGGTTGCCATACAAAAACCTTTCTTACCCAATGATTTTAATGGGACTAATCACCATTGTAAGTAAGCCAGGATCCCCAATGGTCGCCATAAATGACACCAAGGTTTGATCCTCGAGCAATTTCGCCAAATACTTTTAATTGTTTTGGAACTTACAACAAAGTTGCTTAGAAACAGATTAAATAGGAGGAGTTGGAAAAATACATTTTCGTCCTTTACAACGCGACAGATGTAATACAAAATGAACTAATCAGGAAAAATAAGAAAACATTATAAGTGCAGCATCACGGTTACGATTGAACTTAAGAGGGTCTCTCCTTTCTCTTCGTATTCAGCAATAACATTTTAATCAAAATTACATATTTGGATTTATCTTCATATATAAATTTCTTGTATACGTGTGTATGTCACTGAACTGCTCTTAAACGGCTGGACCGATGTTGATGAATTTTTTTGTGTGTTCAACGGGATTCGAGAATGGTTTAGATATACGATTGGACCCGGTAGGTGGCGCTGCTGTCCTTTTATTTTATTTGAACAGAACACGTCTGTTGGGTCAGCTAGTAATTAATATAATCATTATCCTCGTCATCATCATCATCATCGTCATCATCTCAGCCCACATATGTCCCACTTTTGGGCTCGGGCCCTCTCCACAATAGGATTGACCTATTATACCATGCTCGTAAGACGTGTTAGCATAGGGTTTTTTGTCAAGTTTTCCTTCTCTTTTGCTTAAATGTTATTTGCAAATCATATCTCTTAGTCGTCTTTTACGATACCCACGGGCAAGATGGTGGTGAATTGTACTCTTACTTTGTCATGTCATAATAGCTCATAAAAGTCCCACTGTTGGGCTCGGGCCTTCTCCACAATAAGAGAGAAACTGACCTTACTATATCATGCTGGTCAGATAGGTTGGAATAGGGTTTTATGTCGAGTTTTCTTAGGTCTCTTGTGCTTAGATGTTATTCGCTAATTATATCCCTCAGTCGTCTTTTACGCCACCCACAGGCAAAATAGGGGTAGTGAATTGTATTCTTACTCCATCACCACACGGCAATTAATATCTTTATATAGTTTTTGCGTACTTGTGTCTGTCACTGAACTCCTTCTAAACGGCTGGACCGATGTTAATGACATTTTTTGTGTGTGTTCAAGGGGATTTGAGAATGGTTTAGATTCACAATTGGACCCGGTAGGTGGAGCTGCTGTCGATTTTGAGGAGAATTCCTTTTATTTTATTTGAACAGAACAACCTCTGTTGGGTCAGCTACTTTCGTATAAGTTACCAAGATCGTATCCTATGATGTTTTTAACAAACATTTTAAGAGTCCAATTTTACTAAATTTATATCTTATCAGGGAATTATAGAAGCGAGTCTTTTCAGTTCAGTCAGTTCTGCATATGGGCGCTTTATCCAGGACTTATCATGTAAAATTGCCTACCAAAATAGTAATTCTTAATTCCGTTTTCGGACTTTTTATACTTTGATATTCAACAGATCTCTTTTCCACATTGGTAACATAATAATGGTTGAATTGGATTTGAATATTAGGTACAGTGTCTCAAATGCCAGAGATTCAAACGTTTAGACGAGATTCAAGATAAGTTTCTTTTTTCCATTTTCGCTGGACCTTACAATTAAGTTTTTTTCTGAAGCGAAAATAAACTTGCTATATAAAAAAGGGTAAGTACTTCTAATTTGGGGTATTTAAGTCCAATTCATTTTATTGAAGACATTTTCTGCTATTAGTTGAAGGATTTAGAGTTTATTTTCTTGCTGTTTGAGTTAATTTGTTTGTGGTCTTAACGATAATTGAAGCAATGCATTATCTTCATTAGTTTCACTTCGTTACCCGTTTGAAGACGGATATCGTTCCCTTCCCTTCAATGTGATTGAGCGGAGTGACGGGTATTCTAGTAGTTAACTCGTTATTGGTTGCTGCTTGTGGCATCTAATCCAGGAATATTTTATTTCTTTTTTTAATTTCTACAAAATTTTTAAACATTTGTTTATATATGTAGCTAATATCATACGTTGTACTAAATATACAATTTAAATTAAAAGATTTAAAAAAAGACAGGCCGCAGTGTTTCTTACCGGATCTTCTCAGCTTGTGGCCGCATTCCGATCCGGCGTTGGATTATTGTATTGTTTCAAATGATGGGTAAATTTAACAATCATAAGTGGTGATTATGCAGAATAAATGATTTGATAATGAATACAATGTATAACAGTCACCTTTTTTTGGGTGGGTTACGGTCAGCGCACTCCTCGCACCACTCCGTCCGGGACAGAGGGGCGTAAGCACGCACGCAAGTGACTCGACGTCAGTGGTCGGCCCGACAGAATACCCCATGAGGAGTACCCTCTCCTTGACCCCCTCGGGGCCCTCCCCGAGAGGGTCAAGGAGAGGTCGGTCTTTCCTCACGCGGTCGGCCTCTCGGCGGGTGACGGACTAATTCCCCGGTACAGTCACCCGCGGCCTCGGCTAGATAACAGTAAGCTTAATATAACATGGTATTTTCAGAAAGTTGCTAAGTGATCATATGCTTATAAATAATTTATGTAACCCCCGTGGACATGAGACTAATGCATTAGTCAGAGATGTTAATGTCGAGATGTACGTGCGGCGTGACGAAAGATGTAACATGCGACGGGAGAATAAAATTTTATTTTACCTATTTGTATTAATAATTATAGCTTTTAAGAGCGTTATCGGTAATCGGCACTTCTCGCATTTTTGGTTTTTTGCTACGGTCCGATATCGACGCACACTAATGCACTACACACACGCGAGTTCACAGAATGACCAGTCTTGAGCCTTGGCGCTTATAATAATCAATCTCTAATATATTTTTCGGAGAAGTAGATTTTCAAAAATGAACATGATGTAAATTTAATTTTTTAATTAAAAACCAAATCTCATAACAGTAAAACGGTTAAAATTGTATTTTTAATATGCAAAGTACAGGAAATAGTAAAATATAGGCACAGAGTATAACTTACAAGGAGACCCTCAGACGTGTGGGTCGGGGATTTCCATGATTTTTGGTGGGATGGTAGAGGGGGCACGAGGGTATCACAACTACCAAATATTAGGGTCAACTGGGCCCTCGTTAAAAAGATTTTAACGGTCAAAGTTGGATGGGTAATTTATGTACTAGAAAAATTCAAAGTCGAATCGCCAACAAGCGGTAATCTCGTGGTAACGTGCTCGCCGGCGGGAACTCTGGTCTCGGGTTCGAGACTCGACAACTTATTTTTTTTAAATTATCACATTATTGTGTAATAATTTAAAAAAAATAAAAAGACCCCAATCGACGTCCCTATCCCGGGACGTCGGTCGCCGTCACACGGTCAGGCTCTCTGCGGGTGACACACAGTCCCCGGTCCGGTCACCCGTGGACTCGCCTAGGGCGGCGTGAGGCGCGGATACTCGTATCTGCGCCGCCCGAGTCGCCGGTGGCGGAACGTGTGACCAAAGATTGATCACACACGAGCCGGCTTCTTTCGTGAGATGACAGCCTCACAGAAGGCGGTGACCGCGTTCCAGTTCCTGACGCTGCTGAGCATCTCCCTAGTGATAGTCGGCAGGGTCCGGTCGGCACCGGTGATTGCAACGAGTTCACGGCGCTGCTCTGCCCATGAGGCACACACCTCGAGCCTGTGCTGCGCCGTGCTCACGTCGCAATAGCAGTGGTGGCAGGATGGTGTGCTCTCCCTCCTAACGAGCTTGCGCAGGTACTTGGCTATCGTAACCCATCAATACCTGCACCAGTCGGAAGGAATGTACCCCGTGCTGCCGACCCAACCACCCCATCAGCACCAGCTGAAAGGACTCGACGGTCCTGATACCGTATTGAGGCTTCTCCAGTCCGATTGCCCAACGAACAATGGCGTCTCGGCGGGCGTCGACCCGCCAGGCGGCAATCACCTTGTTTGAGGCTATATGTGGCTCGCGTCTCTGATACTCGCAGGTAAAGCTCGGCGAGTACCTCCGCCTGCAGGTCCCACCGGACAGTTCCGGCCAAGAGGCACGCTGCCTCCGTGGCTGCCGTGCAGTAGTCGAGTATGGCCCTAGTCACCATGGCCATGGATGTCTAACAAGTCCAGTCAGAGATTTAAATCTACCCACTACAGAAATTAGTTATTAAATTTTGATCCACATTTTGCTACATATTTATTGCTAGTACAAGAAGAAAATGATTCTCTATGATAAAATTATATTGTGTATGGTTAGTAATTATTAAACATTAAATTTGAGTTAGCTGATAATCTTCAGAAGATGAGGCTGCATAAATGTTCCGTTTGGATTTTTGATGTGAAATATCTATAGGCGGGGTGAACCTGATCGTCGCGTGGCATTAAAAGCGGCGTTAACGCCACGCTTTGCGGTAACGACTTCAAAATAATTCTGATGTTTCACGTCTGCCAGGCGTCCTGAGTGACGGCTCACTTCTCTTTTCGTTTACTCTTTTGAAACTATAAGTACCTTACAGTTTTGTCGTGTGTTCTCAAAGTCCGACTTTACACCACCTGCATACGGCCTATCATGACCTATGCCAGCGTGGTGTTCGCGCACGTAAAGCCACACAGGATCCACAGGCTACAGACACTACAAAATCGTTTCATGCGCCGAGCTACGGGAGCACCGTGGTTCATACGAAACGTCGATCTCCACATCGACCTCGAACTGCCGACCATCAAGCAGTTTATGAAACGGTGCTCTCAGAGCTACTTTGACTCTGCCATGACACACCCCAACCAACTAGGTTGGGGCGGCTTCCTATAGACCCTCCAAAATCTCATCCATCCGACGTCCTCGACGAAGAGGACGACAATATCACACTCGCTCAACAAAGAGCCTACACGGCCCGCGAGGCCTTAATAAATAAATATCCGCGGTTCCGCCCTCGCCGTCGAGGTGCAAAACCGCGCCGCGCAAAAGTCACGACTAAAAACGTGGGCACGCCCACTTTGCCTCCAGCGACGCCCCAAGCCGAGGTCCGTTCCCCACAGGGGGAGCCCTTGGGCTATGTCGCTTAGCATACTTTTCTCCGGGTTGAGAGCCCTCAGCGCTCACCCATAGTCCGCGTCAAGCTGTCAAGGCCATTTGCGGCCAACAGCTGTACACACACAAAAAAAATAATCGTGTGTTCTCTTTTTCCTTGCCTTGTAACCGATTTTGTTCCCAAGATACAATCTGCTTTTTCGACCCATCACCTAAAACGTAAAAAGATTCTATATTATTCTTTATAGAGATCGCATGAAAGTAATTAAAAGAATTAGGTAGTAATAAATACTTACGAATCAAAACCGATCAGTCGCAGTATACGCTGAAGTTCGTATTGTCGTCTTTTACGCTGTGAGCGGCGAGCTCGAGCGACGTGACCCTGCTCCGTTGAGCGCCAAGGCGCGACTGGCTTGCGAACAATTATGCCGTTCAATTTATAGTAATATTTAAAATTTAATTACGAGGGTGACTATTCGTATTTCAATTTGGTTTTTTTTTTACTGCTTCTACAATAGTCGAACAAATAGTGGATATTTTTTTAAATATTCCAAGGTTAGTATTATTCACAAAATTAAATGTTTTACAGGAGCCATTTTCGTCAAATTAATCTTAAGGAAATATTTTTTTTTTAGTTTTAAAAGGAAGAAATCTTGAATTTCATTTTATACATACCCAAGAACAGTAATTTTCCTAACATCTACAATTTTTTTCGAGCTTCCACGACTTATCGTTTATTCGTACCTGAACTTCAAAACTCAGCGTTTTCGTAAAATCTCATTAACTTAAGTTCAAAATACCCTTGCCTTTTAATAAAATAGTTACAATATTGAGTTATAATTCTGTACAAGCACAATATAAAGATGTGTTTAATGTAGTGGTTATATAAATTTTTAGTAAGCTATTATGATGAACGAGTAACCAGTCCTCAAAAAACCACATTTTTGGGTTTACGGCCGCTTATTACCGATAACGCTCTTAATGAATATCTTTATTCTGAAATGTCTTAAATCATCTAAATTGTGATGATCTATAAAGACAGGGACTTCACTGCCAAGGGTATCCCGCCGGGCTGGCCATGGCAGTCAAGAAACTTAGTATCAGTGGACAGCCCAATGGCGAAGAGATAGGAATGCCGTGGGTTATGGGGCCGCGTGCCGCCCTTACGTCGCCCCGAATGGTACGGACTGCCTGTGTGCTGATCATAGCCCACCCAAAGGCATCGTGCAAAGGTATCGTGCAAATAATCATATGACCAACTATTTTGACATTACAAACAGACACTTTAATTTTATTTATTAACCTCCCGACGTAAAAAGAGGGGTGTTATAAGTTTGACCTCGATGTCTATCTGTCTGTGTGTGTGTCTGTCTGTGGCATCGTAGCTCTTAAAGAAATGCACCGATTTCGATGCAGTTTTTCATTAGAAAGCTAGTTTTCTTGCCATGATTCTTAGTTATATTTGGTTACTATCGGAAGACTAAGAGGATCAGCTCCAAAATGATGTAATGGCGTATGATTACTCGATTAAGTGCTTCACGCTTGCCAGTATAATCATTAAATCACAATTAATTGATAATTCCTGTTGGATAGATTTTAATTTCTTATTTTATTGTTTCAGTTTATGTCGGGGGTCATTCAAAACTTTCAATTTTACTTATTATTTGTATAGATTATATTCTTAATCCATCATCACAGACCTGTTTATTTATCATAATAACTTTTTAATACTCACTAAAATTATAATAATCATTAAACTAAACTCAATCACCTCAATACAAAGCGACTTATTCAAACTCTCAAGTATCTAGAGCTAAAACTGCACTTTAACTGGATCTTGTACTAATTAAAACTTTCGACCAATCGACCAACGCTAATTCCAACTCTGCCACTTATCCATTTCAACTTCGGACAGCGTTTCCTACTGTAGTACATTCAACTCTATTGACAATTATAAAGGATGGCCCATTTAGATTCGTGATAGTGCACGTCTGAAACTATAAGACACACAAAGATCTATTCTTAGGAATCATGTCATCAATTTTAGTAATAAATATAAGAAAACCGGCTAAGTGCGAATCCTGGTCGCGCACGAAAGGTTCCGACCCATTATCTATAAAAAGCGACAAAAATCAATTTTGCTGTATGAGAGCAAATATTTCTTTTTTTTATTTTAATTTTATTATTTAGTATTAAACTAAATATACAATTACGAATTTTGTGAATATTTCAAGTGCCTAATGGTAGGACCACACTGTTGACAGTTGTCTGTCTACAGCCGCGAGCCGGTTCGTCCAGTACCACACTGAGCAAAAAATCGACGTCCGAGTAATAGCAATTTGTTACTGCGATTCGGTCGGTGAGCGAGAGAGCCGCAAGCCCAACTTTCTGAGGGTGTTTGCGTGTGGTGGGTTTTAGTGATGCCTTTAATATCACTGAACCTCATTGCACGCATACACGCTCCCTTCCCATTCTTCGCGGCAGGCAGCACAGCCTTGGAAAAGTCCATGAGCGGCAGCAACACTTACCAACAGGTGTACTGTTTGCTCGTGTGTCACCGTTTTCAATTAAAAAAAATGGCGTTTTTTTTGTATATTAAATAAATTAAACCCCCTTTTAAATATTATTTAAAGTTATCATTTATTATTAAAGTCGCGCTGTGTGGTAGCGGCTTCGAATAATACCAACCCTTGCTTTGCTCGTGGGTGTCGTAAAAGACGACTAAGAGCCCTAGATTGACCCGGACCAACTCCATCTGGTACCATTTGGGTCAACGATTACATTCCCAAGGAGGGTTGACGTTAGGCAGGCGGCCGGTCATAAAAGTCATTGCCGAAACTTTTTGCAATATGTCAAAACAGATGACATATTGCGTCGACCCCTAATTGGGATAAGAGCAAGATGATGATGATTTATTATTAAAGTAAAAATACAACTGATTTTGTGAATATTTCCAGTGCCTATATCTTGCCATTATCGATATCGAGCAAAAATGGCAAAAAAATCGCATTTGTTGTATGGGCTCAACAACAAACGCAATTTTCAACACAACAACTCTTAAATATTTATTTTATTTTTAGTATTTGTTGTTATAGCGGCAACAGAAATACATTATTTATAAAAAATTCAACTGTCTAGCAATCGCGGTTCTTGAGATACAGCCAGGTGTCAGTAAGGCGAATAGACAAGACCGCGAAGTCTTAGTAATAGGGTACCGTTTTTACTCTTTGAGTACGGAACCCTAAAAAAATCTTGTACTCTATTTGGGCATCGAGCCCGGTTGTATTAAACAATAAAATTTATATTATTGTTATTTTAATATTGATTGTGTTGGCCATTCGTCGCAGCTTTTATAAGTGTATTACCCACTATGGGCTCGAGCCCCCTCCAAAATAGGAAGGAAATTGACCTTCTATTTCACATTGGTCAGACGTGTTGGAATAAGTTTCTCTTGCATAGATAGTACTGTATATTTTAATCGTTTAGAAATCATTAAGTACAATAGTATCTATTCCATCATTCCCTTATATATCGTACAAATCAATTAGTGTAAGCAAATAAACCTAAAAACCTTCAAGAACCGCCCTAAAAAGTCCTAAAAGCAGTCCCCTATTTCAGTGATCCTCACACTATTATTTACTCATGCAATCAACGATTACCTCCAAATATCTACTTGTCCCCTGGTAATGAAAGAAGGTTTACGATCAACATAGTGCCAGATAAACATATCTATAAAATGTTTAAGTGAATTAAAGGAGGAAAAAAAGACTTGTTTCTACTTAGTAAAAAGAATAAACACTTCTATTTGAAGCAATATAGTTTTATGCCTTTTTTAGAGACAAATAAAAAGTTAATTCCTTTTAATTAATTATTCCTTTATTAATCATCGTCACCATCATTCAGTCTATCGCCGGCCACTGCTGGACGTAGGCCTCCTTCATGTTTCACCAACAAGTGCAATTCTATGCCGCCTGTATCCAACGACGCCCAGAAACATTCACGTGGTGGGCGTCCTACACTGCTTTGTACGATACGTGTCGCCACTCGAGAACCTTTCTTCCCCAGCGATTCTCGGTTTGTCGAGTGATGTGTCCTGCCCATTGCCACTGCAGCGTGCTAATTCTTCGTGCTATGTTCTTCTGTGAATTGCCGTATTTCGGATACTATCTCGCAGATAAATTTCAAACATAGCCCGCTTCATAACACACTCTACAGTACGCTGAGCGACTTTGGCTTGGCTATAAGGCCTACATTTAGGGAACATGTTGCCATGTCCTCTTTTGTATAAATTTAATTCTAAAAATTAAGATAAATTCCTCCTCCACAATGAGAAAGAAATTTACCTACTATACCACGCTGGTCGGACGCATGGGGCATACTATAACACGCATAATGTCGAGTTTTCCTTCTCTAGCATTGATTTTATGTGCGTATCATATGTCCTACTTTACCCATGGCTGTCGCAAAAGATGACTAAAGAATATAATATGCAGGTAACATCAACGTAAAAGAAGGTAAACTCGAAATTTATACCCTCTAATAACACGTTTGTCCAGCATGGTACATTAGGTCAATTTCTCTCCCATTGTGGAGAAGGGTTGACTTCAATAGTGGCCGGTCTTGAAGCCAAGATGATGATGTATTTACGAAAATAAAATGTAAAAGAAATAGTTTATATGTTCAGTTGTTACTAATAATTTAGAAATAACCATGTCTATTAATCTTATATCTTTAAACGAGCAATTCTTGTATATATATATATTACCTATATATATATTCAGGATCTCGGAAACGGCTCCAACGATTTTGTTGAAACTTGCCATACTAGAGGTTTTGGGCCCAAAAAGTCGATCTAGCTAGGTTTTATTTATAGAAAATGTTGTTTTGTCCGTGTTTTAATAAAACAATATAATGACATTAAATTTTAAAAGAATATGAATTCAAATTTCGTTATCAATGTCATGAGTTACGATAGCTCAGGTGGGACGTTGACTGGTTTAAATTTTGATATTATTGGCATTCAAACAGCGTCGGATCGAATCTCGGTGTTATTATTATTCTCTTTTTATAATTTTTTGTATATTTTTAATTATTTATTTTTTATTTTTTATTAATATATATCTAAATAAATTCGATAAAAATATTCCGAGCGAAGCTCGGTCAACCAGATATTAGTTTATTGAATGTTAACATACTAATTTATAGATGTTATGATAGTTTATTTTACCTTTTATAGTGTTTTTATTTCTTTGGTGGGCTATGGTCAGGGCACATGCCGTCCATTCTGTCCGGGGCGACAAAAAAACGGCACACGAGTCCGTAACCCACCAATACCCACGTCGCCTTCGTCGTTGGGCCGACAACCAGTGCCGAGTTCCTTGTCGTCAGTGGTCGGCCTGACAGCCTTTTATAGTGGTAGGAGCACACTGTCAACAATCTTTTGTCTACAGCCGTGGGCCGGTCCGTCCGGGGTAGTACCACACAGCAGATAATCGACGTCTGAGTAGTAGCAAGTTGTTGCTGTGCTTCGTTCGGTGAGCGAGGGAACCGGCAGCCAAATTTTTTGAAGGGATTTGAGTGTCGTAGGTTTTCTTTATGGTTAGTATCATTAAATCTCATTACACGCATTCATACTCCTTTCACTTTCTTCGCGGTAGGCAGCAGCCTAGCCAAGGTCAATGAACGGCGATATAACATACCATCAGGTGTGCTGTTTACCTGTTTGCCACCAACAGCCATGAATATTTTTTTTAACCATGAGCCATGGTTGGCGCACCCGTCGCCTTAACACCCACCCGTAGTACGTCGCTTTTGTCTCTGGCCCAACCACCGGTGCCGAGTTCCTTGTCATCAGTGGTCACCCCGACGGAATACCCCTGCGGGGTAACCTCTCCTTTCGTCGTCGGTCGCCGTCGCGTGGTCAGCCTCTCTCCGGGTAACGCACTAATTCCTGGTAATCAGGCGCAGGAACTCGCGCCTGACCCGTCCTAGTCGCTGGCGGTGGACCGTATCGTCGTGGAGGTGTTCCTGCACCAGTCAGAAGGAAAGCGCCTCGTGCCACCGCTCTAACCACTGCATCAACACCGGAACAAAGTATTGTCCTACGTGATAATCCAATCCTGGACACTTGCCGCGGCAGTTCGATACTTTAACTACTATGCCATTTATGCAATTAGGTAACATTCCAAGGACATACATTTAGATATATTTTACATAAATACTAGCAACCCGCCCTCGCTTCGCTTCGGTTATAGGTTATAGTCGTTTTACCCGCGTAGTTCCCGTTCCCGTGGGAATACCGGGATAAAATATAGCCTAGTTTACGCCCTGATATTACAGCTTTCCATTGGTGAAAGAATTTTTGAAATCGGTCCAGCCGTTTTGAAGATTACCCGGAACAAACAGACAGACAGACAGACAGACAGACAAAAAAATTTTAATTGCTATTTTAGGCATAGGTGTCGTGCAAATAACCGTGTGAGCATGAAAAGAGCCTATTATTTTGACATTATAAACAGACACTCCAATTTTATTTATTGGTATAGATTTATATAGCTCTACTATAAACATTCTGACTAGACAATGTGGTCCCAAAGATTCACGGGCAAATATCCACTTTAAAAAATCTGTGTAAAAGCACCGACGCAGTAAAGAATAGAGATTCAATGAAACTAATAAAATAAGTGTGTTTGTGTTCGCGATTTGGCGTGTGTAGCTTTTGTGTATACGTTGGTACGTTTGTGTATGCCCCTATACGTTTGGGTGCTCTTGTACGTGCGTTTGTGCGTGTGGGTGCTTATTGTATGAGTGCTTAAATAGTTCGCCATCTTTAGGTCCGCCACGTTGCATTTGGAATAATGTCTAAATGTCAATTTATTTCGTATTCTCCTTAGTAAACCATTTCATTTGATACCTACGTTGTAGAAATACATAAAAAATAACTAATCCGCCATATTGGGTGGTCCGCCATATTGGTATTAAAGTCATTTATATTCTTCTTTATAATTCATTTATATTCCCTTTCATTTGGTACCCCTGCTGTGTGTGTGTAAAAAGCTAGTCCACCTTTTTTATCCGTCCGCCATATTTGATTTAGAATGATATCACTTAGCTCCCCATGCCGCCAAAAGTGAATGTACGCAAAAATTTAGCTAAAACGGGTAAAGATATTTTTTTTAAATTCAGTTGTAAGATTTGCCACAAACATACATCTCTTCTCAAGTTAAATAAAAGCTTGTAAAAATAATATAAAACTTAGCCCAAGAGTTCATTTTCAGTCATAACATGAAAAATGTTAGCGTTCTACAGATGTTCTAGGAGAACATAAGTTTATAACAAGTTATCAAGTTGCCGCACAGTTCAAGTTAAAATATTTAAGCGGGCGAGCTTACTTAGTCTAGATAGTTCCACCTGAGCTAAGTTGACCGTATCGTCATCAAACATGCAGGATAATGTTCTTAAAGCCAGTACTTGTAATAACATTAAACATCACAACTGCCTTGTATGTTCTGCACGCCTGGTACATCAATCAACAAGCATATTTATTATCTTCATTATTTTCCTTGTGATTATCATCATCATTATCATCGCAGTCCATATACAATCCCACTGACGGGCTCGGGCCTCTTCCACAATGGGAAGGAATTTAACCTACTATACCATGCTGGTCAGACATGTTGGTATAGAGTTTCATTTCGAGTTTTCCTTCTCTTGCCTGTGCAAGAGAAGGAAATCTCTATCCTGTCTATCTATGTCATGTTTCATGCAGTCCATCAATCTTTTTTTGGTCTGCCCTTACCCCTAAAGCCTTCAACATTCCTACTTAAAACTGTCCTCATAACATTATTTTCTGTGGTGACAAAACACCGTATACCACCCTCTTTCTAGCCCATGGGTATCATAAATGACGACTAAGTGATATATTATAATATGCATATATGGGCAAATAAACTCGAAATATTCCGTGTGGTAACGGAGTAAGAATACAATTAACCTTGCCCGTAGATGTCATAAAAGACGACTAAGGCATATAATATGCATATAACATTTATTCAAGATTAGGAAAACTCGAAATAAATCCCTATACCAACAGCATGGTATAATAGGTTAATTTACCACCTGTTGGGGAGGAGACTTGAGCCCAGTAGTGGGACATTTATGAGATGAGATGACAACAACTAAGCTCGAAATAAAGTATTATACCAACCCGTCCAGTTAGCCTGGTTTAGTAGGCCAATTTCCCTTCTATTTTAGAAGAGGCTCAAAACCAACAGAGGGATGACTAGACCGAGGAATAGTTCATCACATGCAGAGAATCTGACCAGTGTGGGCAAAACCCCGAGAGGGGCGTCAAGAATGGACGCTATCCAAAAGGGTAACCCTCCAAGCTGGCAACAGACGTCAAGGATTTGGCACCAGTAGCCGTCCAATGGCAAAGAGGAAGGCTATGGTGGGTTATATGTGCGCCGCCTTTGTCACTCCGGATGAAATGGACGGCGAGCGTGCTGATCATAGCCCGCTCGAAATAAAGGATGATTTATAAAACTGAATGATATAAGGATTTTCAGCTTCTATAAAAAAAAACTGCACTGTCATTTCCTTTATTTGCTGCTCCTTGAGCTTGAGACTTGAACCAAAAAAAAATCTAATATAAGAAAAGCTAAAGCAAAAATAAAAAGGTTAAATAAAATTTGTAAAAAAATCTTTATAAAATACCAACCAGAATTATCATTACACAATTTTCCTTATGGCTTTTCCTTATGGGTTTTCCTTAGATTTACTCCTACATGTTTTTATGGGCTTAAAGCTTCGATTCGCATTTCTACCATGACAAATATAGACAGCCAACGTGAGATGTATCTTACAAAATTTCATAATGAACTTTCTTATAGGGTTTACTTAAATATAAAATATGCAACTTTTTCTAATAATAAGCTCGTTACGATGTTTATAAAGTAATGAGTTTAGACGTAAAATGTGAAGCCTGCACAGAAAATTACCTTCACGCTAAGAGCCAACGTCGTAACGAACATTTCAAGGGAGCGAGTCTTGAATTTTTTATTAAGAATATTCTATCTCACTAACTTACACTAAATATTAGCTTCAGTAAATTTCTTTTCTGAAACCGCTGTATACATTTTTTGGTTTAGACTTATTGGCTGTTATTTTCGGCGTTCATTTCGAAAGATGCCAACTGAAACTCATTCCTAAGCATCCAGTATTCTTCTTTAGTTAATGTAACCCTAACAGCAAGATGAATATTTCAAATGTGCATCTTATAATTGTAGTAATGAGGTTAGTTACCACACAACGTCTTATAACGTTTTTTTATACGTTTCATTTGAAAAGTTCAATTTGAAGGGATCACTAGTTTACTCAAGCAAGGTACGAATGATCTATGCCTTTCTTTGGACTACCTATGCTCCTCCCGCCCAGTCATTCGGACTAAAAGGACGGTATATGGCCTGTAAGCCATCGTGATTGCCTTATCTACCGATTAAATGAGTCACCCACCCAGGCTATCCTTGCCAGTAGTAGATTACTCGGTGGTTCAACCTTCTGTAGTGTTAACTAAGAAGACCTCAGTTTCAGGCCTGTATCAACCCAGAACTGTACCATACCCAAAAAAATATTATTGTGCAACGAGGCTCTGTCAAGAAAAATTAACTTACTGTTATAGAAAGATTTTAAAGGGCGCTGGAAGCGCTGGAAATAATCCCCTGCCGCTTAAGCTCCCTTTGCGCGTTATATAAAATACCCCGAATAAGAAATTTCATTTAAAGTGAAATCATTTTGGTTTTATTTTTATGCAAATTTCTTTATTAAATTGTGTCTGTTACATTCAGCCTTTGATGATATTTGACGGAGTTTTGAGCCAAATTTCGTATCCCTACTATATGACGAAAATATTAGTCATATCTGAATTGCTTGCTGTCTAGTAGAGGCTACAAATACTACTTATACGCTCGTAGATCCCATAAAAGACAACTGAAAACTTTACACCAACGTGGGCCAACTCCATCTGATGTTACTAGTAAACAGTTCATTCTCAAGGAGGGATGATGTCAGGCAAACGGCTGATCATAAAACTATTGCTAATAAGTTTTGTAATATGAAGGGAGATCACAACAGCCAAGATGTTGATGATGATGCGGCGGGGTCACTTGCCATCGGGTGAGCTGTTTGCTCATTTGCCACCAACAGTAATAAAAAAAAATAATTACAGCAAAAGTTATGTAACAGCACCCTTTTCGCAAAGGGAACATGTCTTAATAACGTCATAAAGTTGCATCTATTTTTTTTTATTTCCTTGTTATTTTTAAGGTTTACTTTTTTATGTTCTATGCGCTTCTTGTGGAAATAAATGTTTCTATTGTTTTTTATAGCATCTCGGGAATAAATGGTGACATAATATATTATTTTGTTTGAAGTAATTTTTTAAGCGTCCCGTGTATTTATTTTGTGTATATTGAATGGTGCGCCCAGTAGCGTTAATAAGTTTTGCCGGAGGTAGCTGCTCATTTTCTTGGGGAACTCTCGGTCTATTCTTACATTTCTCTCAGGGCAAAGATGACACAGGGGAGAGGATGACACATTATGTTCATGTCTTTCTTTTGCATTGACAATCAGTTGTGTGGTGATGAAGCAAGAATACAATGCACCACTCCCTATCTTGCACGTGGATGTCGTAAAAGACGACTAAGGGATGTAATGTGGATGTAACATTTATGAAAGAGAAGAAAAATTCATAATAAAACCCTATACCAACATGTCAGACCAGCATGGCGTAGTAGGTCAATCTCCTTCCTATTGGGGAGGAAGCTCGAGCCCAGCAGTGGGACGTGTAAGTCCTAATACGAGCTCATTGTTATCAGTGTTTGAGTTCTTCACAAATTATGAGTTTCTGTACATTTTTAGTTGAAAAATATTACTCATTACCTGTCAGTAAGCCAAATCGTCGCCTTTAACAACAATTTAATGTTATCTTCTGGCAATTTTGGGGAAAACCAAAAACGTTTTTAAAGCACTTTCTAATGATTAGACCCATAGAAAAATTTATCACACACCTCACGGTTGCTCCGCATCACATTGCATAAATTACCTTAATTATAACTAGTTAAAACGCTACGATATTGAACATAAGACTAGATCACCACTTGATGATTTCAAGTTCCCACCAAAAACCAAAGATATTATTATCTCCTTAACTCTTAGGAGTTAGGGATATACACCCACATAGGACTGTATACCAAATCGTATAGAAGTCGTATATAATGACTAGGTTAACATAACTCAATCTCAACCTCAAAACGCAGGTAAAAACCACAATAGAAGATTACATTGGCTCATTTTACTTGCAATAAAAAGCTCCGACTGTGATGAAACGACAAAGCCGTGAATAAACGACGCATGTGTATGAAGGCATTTAATCAAAATTCGCTTAAATCACACTTGATGGAACTTAGTTGTAGAGTTGTGCGGTACGTTTTACTGTATAAACTGGTTTCAGTAACTTGATATAATCGCGTTAACGCTGACGGATTTAATCCTTACTAATATTATAAATGCGAAACTAAGGATGATTGTTTGTTTGTATGTTTGTTTGTTACGCTTTCACGCTTAAACCACTGAACCGATTTCAAAAATTCTTTCACCAATGGAAAGCTATAATATCAGGGAGTAACATAGGCTATATTTTATCCCGATATTCCCACGGGAACGGAAACTACGCTGCGGGTAAAGCGACTGAAACCGAAGCGAAGCGAAGGCGGGTTGCTAGTACTATATAAATATTTTAACAGATACATTCGAATAATCGAAATCTTAAATAGCGATATATGTCATAGAGGTTTCATCCTTATCATCATCAATATATTGATGTTCACGGTTAGACATAGGGCGCCCCACTAAGATGGTACTCAAAACGGTCTACCTGTATCAAATCATTACATACAATTTTATTCCATACAATTTTAACGGTATAGTTGGCTAATGTATTGATAATTATTCTTAACTACATGTTCCTCAACCTATCAGAGTCCACTATTATATACAGGCTTTCTCGTCAGAGCTATTAATACGAGTATCAAGCATTGTCCCGCACGAAGCTTGATACCAGTGCCATCTCGCTCAAAAGTCCATTTTTTGGCATTCTCTCTTTTACATAATTTAAAGCACAACAAATATACATAGAGATTTATTGCAAAAATAATAGGTACTACGGTGCTCGGTCGTTGACACGTGTAGTCACTGCTGAGGCAAGCTTAAAAGGGCCTGGAACTCTGATATCACTTGTATCGAGGTTTGTCCCTTCATCCTGCTAATGCATAGACCGTTGTTGTGCAAATCATATAATAATTCCATACTAGATGCTCTCATTTCCATCTTATAGCAGTACGTACTCCTATTTAATAACTTAATAGTAAATTTTGCTTCATGTCTGCCGGTTTACATAGGAAGGATGAAATTTTTCGCACTCCTCCTGATTTTCTTTTTGAATTACATTTATTGCCGGATCGAAGACAATTAAAAACATTTTCTAAGGCTTTCTAAGGGTCATACTTTGGTGTTATTTATGGAGACTGTTATGAATACTGGCTTACAGTACTTAAACACTTTTAAGTACCACTAAAAAGTCCTCGACGCTTCCTCGGCAATTATATAGCTATTGATTTGAGTCTTTATCCATCTTCCTTCTAGAAACACAACCTTACGAAAAGGTGTCAAATGCGTTAACATTTACGTAAATAGCAACCAACTCTTACTTAATCTGAATTTATGACTTGCCTGACGCCTCCGAGCTCATATCAGACAAAATGAATACAAAGTTACTGTTATAAATGAGACGTGTCCTAACGTGTACAAAACGGGTATAAAAATATTAGTCGTATATAAAAATATTAAAGTCAAAGTTATTAGTGAGTGACGGATACGGCGGGAATGTCTCAATTTAGACAGGATTTTTTGTGGGAAATATTTGCGCGAGGGAAAATATTTGAGGCCACCTGAAAAATAGACTGAATAGTTAAAAGTTAAGCGTCTATTGCGATATGAGCATTTTAATGTAACAAAAGTCATCATCAGCTTGCTCTTATCCCAATTACTTGGGGTCGACGAAATATGTCATTTGTTTTGACATATTGCAAAAAGTTTCAGCAATGACTTTTATGACCGGCCGCCTGCCTGACATCAACCCTCCTTGGGAATCTAATCGTTGACCCAAATGGTACCAGATGGAGTTGGTCCGGGTCAATCTAGGGCTCTTAGTCGCTTTTTACGACACCCACGAGCAAAGCAAGGGTTGGTAGTATTCGAAGCCGCTACCACACAGCAATTTAATGTAACAAAAGTAATTATATAATAAATTCAGATATTTACGCGAGTATTATCAATGAAACTATTTCAGGGATTTTATCGAGTTTTTATTTAATTTTTGATGGCCTGACGTTTTGAACCCTTTTCAGCGTTCAGCTTTCAGTCCACCTGTGAAAATGTAAACTGTAAAAATTGATTTATTTGTAAAAGTAATTCCAGCCATCTAGGCTATCAAAGTCAACTCTATGATATAAAGCTATAAGATCCATTACCCTAATAATCACCACGCTTCCCAAGCAGATTAACCATCGAAGTTACTCTAATAAGTTTTCCATCAAAGTACTGTTGCCTTATTTCCCTGAGGCTGACGCTCCGGCTAAAAGGTCTTAGCAGATTTGTGCAACGCCCACAAAAAATGTGGTAATCTATTGTATACCTGTATTCCGACAATAGCATATTGTATAATCCGTCACCATTTTTTAAAGTAATTGAATGTCTCACTACCGAGCGAACGTCTCTCTTCTTATGTTTCACAGTACTGATCTTATGGTTTCTCCGACCTTACGTTACCAGCAAAAGTAAATATACCGTCCCCTCCTAGCTAATGGATACACTCTATGCAAATTTTATGTGTGGTCGCGTTGACGCATTTTTACTGGTATACATTCACGATGTGACCAGCCCATTTGAGATTGGACGCTTTTTCCCCATGCGCCTTGAAATATTGCATTGCAAATCCCCAAGCTTTAATTATGTAATCAAACATCATTTAATGTATCCTAGATAAGTCTTAATATTGTCAGTAGATATGCCTGACGTGAATAGATGGGCTGACGATTGTAATTTGTCTTCTATTCCTAGAATAAACCCTTATCAAGAATAGTAAATGCTGTATCATTATTATTAATGTTTGTATTGCGTGTAATCTTGTTTCCTATTGATTGTAATTTATCAAATCCAAAGTATTTTGTGATTAACGTTTGTATTAATCTATAAAACAATAAAATATCTATATTTTTTGTTATTTCCCACGAAATACAGCGATTCCAAAATGTTACGCAGGTAACATTTTCAGCTGCTGTTTTTAAAATTACACTTCTTTAATCGTCTTAGGAAAAAATATGTGAGTAAATTTTGACGATGCTCTCGCACACCGACACAAATGCCAATTAGATAATGCGTTATAATAAAATATTCTGTTATTATTAGTTTTTTTTTACAAACATAGGATAACGCGAAGGACAAATTTTTAGATAGATTTTTATCTTGTTACGCCAAATAAGTATAATTTCTTGGCTGCGTATATAAGTACACACTTTTTTGTCTTCCACTAACAATTACAGGGTGCTGGCCTATCGATTATTGTTTACATATCTGTCATTAAGAGAGGGAAAGCGAGAAATAAAGCCCTATATCGATCTATTTGACCCATGATATAAGTAATAAACGTTCCACTGCTGGGCTTGAGCCTCCTCCACAATAGGAGGGAAACAGATCTTACTATGCCATGCTGATCAGGCGAGTTGGTATAGGATTTAGTTTCAAGTTTTCCACCTCTTAATTTTTAAATAGAATTATATTATTTTTATACTGGCAATGAATTTGTATCAGAATGTGTGGCAACATTTAAAAACTGTATTAGGTACGTAACGGATAAATATAAATCTTAGTAATAATGATGACTTATTGGACTTGAGACACCCTTTTTTTTTTGTTTTGGGGGTGGGTTGCGGAAAGCGCTCCTCGCACCACTCCGTCCGGGGCGACAGAGGGGCGTAAGCACGCACACCCGCAACCCATCCGAACACCACGTCGCCTTCGTCGTTGGGCCGACCACCGGAGCAGGGTTACTTGTCATCAGTGGTAACTTGAGACACCCTAGTCGTCCCTTGAACATGAACGCTGAAAAGGAAGTGTCGGCAAATTAAAAATTAAAATTTAAACCCCATAAATATACTTTTATATTTAATTGCTAACCACCTAGTAGTAGAGATAGTTCCTTCTGTTATTCGTTAAAACTATCTTCAATAGTTTACACAATCAAAATATAAAATATTTTGTTTCAAAGAAGTTTGTTAGTTTTAGAATCACAAACATATACAGCACTTTAATTTTAAATTGCACTGACCACCCACATTGAGTAGTAGTCGTGAAGTTACCGCGAGCTTAACTAGAGCATACCAGTTTATCACTTAATTTATTATCCAACCTACCAAAGGATAAAGAGCTTTAAACGAATGGGATAAAGTGGTGTATAGATTGTATGGTAATACGTTTTCATTTTGATGTTATTCAGGCTCTGAAATCAGCGGTAGTTGGGGAATTACCGTTAATCATATTCAAAATATGTCGTACAAATTTATCGGTCAGCAATTCCCGTTGTGGTAACGTATACAATCGTCGCTTGTTACTTCCTTATGGGAGTTATAAAAAATGGCTATATGTCATTAAGAGAAGCAGCTCTATTAAAAAATAACACTAAACACATTTTTGTCTAGTGCACATATTTTTATAATCTATACAATCAACATTAATGTCTACGTAGAAGTGCTCGTTAAAGGGTTACTGTGGGTACCTGGACTACCGTAGCCAATGGATCACGTCCCCGTGCCATAAGTCACTGGTTGTGAACCTGTGCTTTCAAATGTTAATGAAGTAATAAGAGAGTGGTAGGCCCACATTGTCGACAGTTATCTGTTTACAGCCGCGGGCCAGTCCGTCCGGGGTAATACCACACTGAGCAGAAAATCGACGTCTGAGTAGTAGCAATTAGTTACTGCGCATCGTTCGGTGAGCGAGAGAGCCGGAAGCCCAACTTTCTGAGGGTGTTTGCGTGTGGAGGGTTTTGGTGGTGCCCTTGGTATCACCGAGCCTCAATGCACTCATTCACACTCCCTTAACTTTCTTCACGGTAGGTAGCGGCCTTGTAAAGGTCCATGAGCGGCAGCAATACTTACCATCATGTGTACTGTTTGCTCGTTTGCCACCGTTCGTAATAAAAAAAAAGAGAAATTTCATTATAATAAAATGACACATTTCACAATTTAACAGTTTTTCTGTATTTGCTATACTCGTTCCAACCATTTATTTTACTTTTGGCAGGTCGAATTCTGATCAATTAGTGTTGTACCAATGTATTACGGATACTATGTTTTGTAATAATCGATTTTAGTCAGGAAGAACTTTTAATCGATTTAACACGGATATTTTATTTTTGCTTAAATACATATTTCATATTATTTAAAAACTTCACTTCTGTAAATATATTTGTTATTTGGGCACATTAATTTTTGCATACCCACTAATTCAGTCCTCCCAAAATATTTTACTTTGTACTTTGCAAAATAAAAAATAACTACTTTATGAAGCATTTTTCCATTAAGCGGGGTCCGCTGCTCCAAACTTTACTTAGAGATAATGGCGCCCTCGTCTGCGGTAGTAAATCACTCATTTTCTCATCCAGCCTACCCCTTTTTTTTTAAGCCGAATTGGCAACACTGAACGGCGCGCCGGCGACGCCATTTTGTTGTGTTGTCTGTCACTCGCAACAAGACTCCCGTGCTAGTCACATTTCTGTTCGCTGAGTGCTCTTTCATATTTTTCATACGCTGTGTTGAGTATTTATATTCCACCGTATTGATTTCATTGTTCTTACTTTGATTGAGTTGAGCGTATCGTTCCTCCCAGTAAGATTTTACTTGCAAAATGCCGAAAGGTATGGTGCTTAAAGCATAATCCAGAGAGTTAGTGCTGCGGCTTCGTGAATTTTTTGAAAAGGAAAGCCGCAATGGCGGATTCCTTATACCAGTAACCCAAGTTAGAGACCGTGTTGCAGCAGCATTAGGTATTAGTGCTCCAACGGTGGCGAAAATCACTAAAGAAGCCTATGGTAGTAGTGGTATTGAACAGAACAAGCTATCTACGCCTAAGAAAAAACGTCAGCCCCGTAAAGTGACAGCAATTGACAGTTTTGATACTGATGCTATTCGTCGTCATATATACAATTATTACACAAGCAAAGAGATTCCTACTTTGAAAAAATTAGTAGCGTCTCTACGAAATTGTGGCTTGTTTCGTGGTCAAAAATCTTCTTTGTCAAAAGTGCTGCACCAAATCGGGTTCTTGTATAAGAAATCCGACAAAAGAAAAATTTTATTGGAACGTCGTGATATAGCCTTGTCTCGCTGTGAATTTTTAAGACAAGCGAAGAAAATAGAAGACTGGTCGAATGTCGTTTTCACAGATGAAACTTGGCTCAATGCCAATCATTCCATACCAAAAGGTTGGACTGACGATACTGCTGCTTCTACTTCTGCAGTGCCAATGGGGAAAGGTGAACGCCTCATCATTTGCCATGCGGAAACTACAAAGGGATTTGAACCAGACGCTCTGTTAGCGTACAAATAAAAAAAAAACAGGAGACTATCATGAGGAGATGAATGCGGACGTGTATGAAAAGTGGTTCAGAGAAATGCTTACATCACTTGAAGAGCCATCAACAATATTTATTGATAATGCACCATTAATCCAAAAATTCAATTCACTATGGAACTGAAGTCAAATAACTCTTTAGCCTTCTTAGACATTTTGGTTATACGTAACCCTAATAACACCTTGAGTCATACAGTGTATCGTAAAGCAACACATACAGACAGATACTTGAACGGTGATTCTCATCATCCCCCTTCACAGTTAGCTACCGTGTGTAAATCTTTGTTGCAGAGAGCACGAGGAATCTGTGACGATGAACACCTGGCTGGGGAGCTGCAGCATGTCAAGCAGGTGCTACGTGCAAACTAGCTGCCAGTTCCTTGCCCCCGTCGCAGAGACCGAGTGAAACCACCCACAGTTGAGCGCCTTCCTGCAATACTACCTTATGTCAAAGGAGTCACTGACAAGATTGGCTACATCCTGAAACGCTCTTCCATTAAAACTTATTTTAAGCCACTGAAGAGGATTAGCCAATTCTTACCACCTGTCAAGTGCCAGATCCCTTTACAAGATGCAGGAGTATATAAACTTGACTGTGACTGTGGTCTCTCTTACATTGGACAAACAAAGAGATCCATAAGAACTCGGATCAAAGAACACATAGCCGATGTGAAGCACCGCCGGGACACTAGGTCTGCAGTCTGTGAACATAGCCAGGACCGCGCCCACCATAACATCAGGTTTGATAAACCACAAATCCTCGCAAAAGAACACCGATACCTGCCTAGAATGGTACGCGAGGCTATTGAGATTAAAAAACACAAAAATTTCAATAGAGAGGATGGCTGGGTGTTACCATCAAGCTGGGATCCTGTTATAAACATTATTAAAAAGAAATTCAAAAAGACCACCACAAGACTGCAAGACACCGTGAGCTCATATTGTATAGATTTGACCCACAATAATAATAACTAAAGATAATTTTATAAATTAAAACCTTTTTAGTAACATAAAGTAAGCCGCCTTCAAAATTAACTTTAATTTAGCATCATGTTACCTGAGTTTTCTTGCCGGATCTTTCTCAGTGTAACCGTGTTCCGATCCGGTGGTAGTATACTAGATTATTAGTTAGTTTTTAAATATAATTACTATTAATTTTAATGTTTAATTATTACTAACCATAAACAATATAATTTTTTCATATAGAATCATTTTCTTCTTACACTGGCAATAAATTTTTTATCAAAATGTGGGTCAATATTTAATAACTAATTTCTGTATCGGGTAGATAATTATAAAATTTTCTGCAGTAACGATGACTTGTTGGACGTGAGACATCTTAGTCCACCCGTGATCATGAACGCTGTAAAGTGTTCGAAACGTCGGGTAATCAAAAATCAAATACAAACGCGATAAAATCCGTAAAGTAGTTTTATTTAAAATGTATAATACTCGCATAACATCAGAAATCATAATGAATTATCACTTAAATTTTATGAATAGAGCTATTTACGGCATATTAATGTATTTAGTGGGTAATAATTAAGATATATAAATATTATTGGGCAGTTTATATATTTCTCTGTTCACTCGTTTCAAAGTTAATAATTGCGTATAATGAAACAGTTACGTCCTAAAGCATGTGTCAAAAGTAAAATAAATGGTTGGAACGAGTATAGTTACGTGAAGATTATCTATTCGTATATGTAAAATTAAATTGTCTATTTGTAATGAGAAAACAATACGTTTTTATGCTCACACGATTAATTACACGATACCTTTTAACCACTTTAAAAAATTTTTGTTTGTCTGTCAGTTTATTTCGGGTAATCTTCCAAAAGGCTGGACCGATTTTAGTAATATTTTACTGCCAAATGCCTGTGTATGTAAAGAGTAACTTAGGCTATTTCTCCTCTCAAGAAACCTCTATAAAATTTTGCCCAATCCGGCAATAAAACCTGAGGCCTCGTGGACTGCAGTTGCGTATTGTAATATTTTAGAATATATTGGGGATTTAAAATTCGCAGACAAGGTGATTGAAACTGAAGTGAAGCGAGAGCTGCTTGATAGTTGATAATAAAAAGAAAGTTAAATGTGAAAAATATAAAAAAAAAATAGAAAGATCCTTCGAGTATTTAGTACTTTAAATATTTGAAATGAATGCTTGCTGGTTTTGTAGCCTCGAATAGAAACTAAACGGCAGCGCGGTGCAATTAAAACTTTTACCAATTAACCAGTGCCAATGACGCTTACACGCCGTTGCACCGTGTTCAACTATCACACTGCAAAATATCTGTGTTTCATTAAATAGTTTTGTGTAACATACAACTGATATTCAAATTAAATGGCTTACAGTTCGAAATACACGTCAGAATATCGTTTTTCCAGTTATCAAGTGAGCGCGAACTGCTGGCGAAATCTCCGCTTCAAGCTGGTTACAAATTCTTATGAATAAAGCCGGATAATCTTCTGTACACGGTGAATTACACAAATTCATGTGACGAATAATAGGGATCGAGGCTACGGGTGATCAGTCCGGGGACTTTAATCCGTCACCCGCAGAGGCTAACCGTGCGACGGCGACCGACATCTCGAGACAGGGACGTCGAGAGGTGAGGGTACCCGAAAGGATATTTCGTCGGGCCGACCACTGAGGACAATGAACTTTGCACTGGTGGTCGGCCAAACGGCGAAGCCGACATGGCTACAGGTGGGTTATGAGCCCACGCGCCGTCCTTTCGTCGCCCCGGACCGAATGGACAGCATGTGCGTTGACCATATGCCATAAAAAAAACAATAATAGGGACATTTTTCAAGACTTTATTTTTGTTATCGAAATGCCAGTTAGAAAATATAAAATAATACAATTTCCCTTTTTTATAGAGGAGGTTCGAGCCCAACAGTGGGACTTTTGTGCACTGAGGTGATGGTGATGATTGGATAGGACTCCACACGTAGTATCATGTTAGCTACTAGCATCACTACCGCGTGAGGAAAGACTGACGTCCTCCCTGAGGGGGCAACGTCAGTCGATGGGAGGGTATCCCAAGTAGGGGGTATTCCGTCGGGCCGACCACTGATGATAAGTAACCCTACTCCGGTGGTCGGCCCAACGACGAAGGCGACGTGGTGGAGGGTGCGAGGAGCGCGCCGACCGCAGCCCACCCTACAAAAAAAAAAGCTACCAGCATCGCTACTGCTTGGCAGGCAGGTTCGCCATCGCATAGAAGTTATAAGCTTCTTATGAGTGTACTGCTACTCATTTTCTTGGTGAAAATTCAGTCTGTCTTTACGATTTCCACAGCAAAATAAGCTGTGGTAACGCTTTGCATTCTTAAGCCTACATTAAAAGTTTTGGCGAGTTAGTTAAAATATTATTTGGCAGTTTTAAATTTTATTAAATACTAGTAACCTGTCCTCGCTTCGCTTCGGTTGCAATCGCCTTACCCGCGTAGTGCCCGTTCCAGTAGGAATACCGGGATAAAATATAGCCTATGTTCATCATCATCATCGCAACCCACATAGTCATACTTTTGGGCTCAGGCATCCTCCACTATGGAAGGGAATTTGACCTACTATATCATGCTGGTCATACACGTAGAAATAGGGTTTAATTTCGAGTTTTCCTTCTCATACACAGATATTATGTGCATATTATATCCCATAGTCGTCTTCTACGACATCCACAGGCAAGATAGGGAGTGGTGAAATGTACGGAAAAGAATACAATTCTCCACTATCTTGCCCGTGGATATTCGAAATCGAAATAAACTCGAAATAAAACCCTATAATAACCTGTCTGACCAGCATGATATAGTAAGGTCAATTTCCCTCCCATTATGGAGGAGGCTCAAGCCCAATAGTGGGACGTATATGAGCTAAGATAATGATAATGTGCAGTCGCCTTTACTAAACTCTCCCAGCTGTCTTTTAAATAGCTTTCTTACTATAGAAACGTTGTAAATAAGTATCTACTTTAGGTATTTTTTTTATTAGTACTAAACCTACCACACATTGCCACCAATGTAACTCCTGTAAGCCAAGATCCACAATAGTCTCTGTATGAAACACCGAGGTTTGACCCTCAAGAAGTCCTGGAAAACGTTTTTAATTGTCTTAGAACCCGCAATAATTTTAAATTAGAATAGAAAAAGTAGCAGTTGGGAAGGTTTAACTTCTTTTCTATACAAAGTGAGAGACATGAAGGAAAGTAGGCTAATAAGCCAGTAGATAAGAGAATGTACAGTTGCGTAAAGCGCAGAAGTACAGCACCACGAACAATTTCAGTTAGCAATTATTTTAGTTAAGTAAAGTTGTAAATAAAAGTTAAATTTTTCCTTATGGGCCAGGAGTAAATTCACCACTCCCTATCTTGCCCATGGATGTCGTAAAAGACGACTAAGAGATACAACGAGCATATAAATCTGTGCAAGAGAAGGAAAACTCGAAACAAAACCTTATTCCAACACGCTTGACCAGCGTGGAATAGTAGGTGAATTCCCTTCCCATTATGGAGGAGGTCTGAACCCAACAGGGGGACATATATAGGCTGAGATGATGATGAAGTTTGTAAATAAAAGTTATATTTTAATGTAAAATAATACCAATCTTTTCACAATCGACTTACTATTTTTTACCTTTGGTATCGGCTCGTTCAAATTCAACTCAACCGACGTCCGTGGCTTAGGGTTTTGCCGGGATTACGATAGATCCCGTGACGTCATCGCTCCTTGGCTTATACCCGAAAGACTTATCCGGGCACGTTTTCCCCTTTTCTGAAATATCTCTTCAGTCGCTTAGCCATTACCAGAGTGATGTCTCGGCATTCTAATCAACTTACTGTGTTCAAATGATTTCCTTGTTTCTTATATTAGCCGCAAGGGAATTAATGGCAATAGCCTTATTAATAATGATAATTGAACGCCATTTTTAAACAAGCAATTACATTGCTCGTTTTAGTTTTAGTTTAACAATAAAAGAAAATTAAAACCACACTGAGTAGTACCACACTGAGCAGAAAATCGACGTCTGAGTAGTAGCAATTTGTTATTGCGCTTCGTTCGGTGAGCGAGAGAACCAGAAGCCCAACTTTCTGAGGGTGTTTGCGTGTGGAGGGTTTTGGTGGTGCCCTTGGTATCAACGAGCCTCAATGCACTCATTCACACTCCCTTCACTTTCTTCGCGGTAGGCAGCGGCCTTGTAAAGGTCCATAGGCGGCAGCAACACTTACCATCAGGTGTACTGATTGCTCGTTTGCCACCGTTTACAATAAAAAAAAAAGCTTTTATAGTCAGCACTAATTTTAATACATTCCTGTGTATGGTATTTATTATATTGTGCGTGTGTGTGTGTACGTGTGCTTGGTATTTATTTGGTCAGATAGCGCTTCAGTCTCATGTTCTATCTCAAAGTGGGCTTTTGATAGAGCAGAGCAAGCTGGACCAGAAGGTTCGGCTTCAAATGCGCCGAAACCGTCCTGAGGATGCCGTTTAGAATCGAAACACATGTTGAATAAATATTCGAAGTTTTACGGAAATTGGCAAATCGACGTTCTGGAAGGTGCTCATCACGTGAGAGTAAGATTTTCTTATCTCCTAGTGCACCTTGATCTTATCCCGTATTCCTTTCATTCCATTGTAGCGAGCGGTATATTAACTGTGGGAAAGTGGAGGACCGCCCTTCCTTCCTTACATTTTAAAATAATAATGGATTGCCGCAATGTAACGCCTAATTCGATCAATTATCTTAAAAAAATACTATCAAATTGAGAATCTCCTCTATTTTGGAGTCTGTTACAAAAGAGAAAATAAATAAATTTTGATAGCTTAACCGAAAGAGAAATTTAAAATGTAACGCGTATAGAAACAGTAATAAAAAATGTCATCCATCATTTCTCGGGTGTCAAATAAAAATATTTGGTTTACGACGTTAACTTAATTGACATTCGACAAGCTTATTTATCAAGCTTTTATGCCAAGAAAATTCCCAGCGCATATTCCTTTTGATCTTTTAAAACAGCTCGCTAATATATTTTTTTTTTATATTCAATTTGTAAAGAAAACATTATTCACAGTAAAATCATATATAATTATAATTTTATATTATTTTACTGTAGTTTTATTGTGGCAAATGAGGAAACAGCACAACTGATCGTAAGAGAAACTGCCACTCATGGAGCTTTGCTAGGCCGCTGCCTACCGTGAAGGAAGTGAATGGGCGTTGTAATGTGTGCAATGCGATTTTATGATACTAAAACCCAGCACACGTCAACATCCTGAGAAATGGCATCCGGCTCTCTCGCTCACCGAACGAAATGCAGTAACAAATTGCTACAACACAGACGTCGATTTTCTGCGAGAGCGAAGGGCTACCGCGGAGTACCGACTCGCGGTTATAGACAAACGTGATCCTACCACATAAAATTAGTAATAACTTAGTAATGGAATTATTTTAAATAATAATTATTTTTATTTTCATCACAGCTCATATACGTCCCACTGTTGGGCTTGAGCCTCCGCAATAAGAAGGAAATTGACCTTACTATACCATGCTGGTCAGACAGGTTGGTATAGGGTTTTCTTTCGAGTCTTTCTAGAGAAAGAATACTCTATATAAAATCCTATAACAACCTTTTTGACCAGCTTAGTTCTATATTAGGTCAATTTCCTTCATACTCTAGAAGACGTTCGAGCCCAGCAGTAGGACGTTATATACAACATGAAAATGAAATATGCCATCCATCCATCAGCCCGTAAACGTCCACTGTTAGACATTGGTCCCTTCTTTCTCAATTCGAGCACTTCTTAGCACCCCATGTCTCGCAATCAACCGAATGCTACCTATAGTAGATTTAATGAGGGAACTGCCGTGACTGTTAATACTAATATTGTCTATTGCATCGAAAAATAATCTGATAGCAGTATTCCGCTCTTATCAATTACTTAGGATAGACGAAATATGCTCTCGTCTACATATTACAAAAGTTTTGCCAATAGTTTCACAACCGACCGCCTGCCTGACTTCATCACCCTACTTGAAAATGTCATTGTAGACCAGACGACAACAAATCAAGTTTGCCCAGCTCGATACACAGTACTGCGATAAAAAGAATACTTTAGAAAAGAAAACAGCAATAAATGTTCTATAACTACTAACATGTAGAGTTTAACACAAACATTATTAAAACAACACTAAAAATAATAAAATCTTCATTCAACAGAACATTACTTGTACTCCAAATTACATAGAATTCTGATATTCATTAAAACTTTACAAAGTAAAAATCTAATTTCTAGTACAAACAGCAATTTCAGTTTTAAAACAGAACTGCTCCAGAAGTTTCTATATAATATCCATTTAGAAACCATTTAAATGGAAAAAGGTCGTCTACCTCGCTATCTCTTTGATTGCAAAGTTTACCCGAGTAGCAGACGTTTTTCAAAGGCATCCTCACTGAATTGATGCATAGCAATCTTCAAGAAGAACTTGAATATTTTTTATGTTCTTTTTTATTTTATAGAAGAAATCTTGAGTGAAAGTACAAATCACTGTACACAGAATTAAGTTCACGTTTAGTTTTTTTTTTTTTATACCGAGTAATTTCTTAATTTAGATAGTAATTATAGTATAGTAGTACTTTGACACTATGCTCAATGATCTCGGTAAGAAAAAAGAAAGAAAATCGATTTATTGAGACGTACCATTTTACAAATTGTTTATATACTTACCTAGAGAAATAAAATAACAATTAAATCGCTGCTTCTCACAAAGCTTCTCCATTTCAGCATATTGCAGGTTAAAAGAACCTGCACTGATCTTTCGTAGAAGCTTTAATGACGTCATGGATATCAACGTTTTCAAAACAGATAAATAGAATGGACAATAAACACGAAAAAAGAAACAAAATTATAATTAAACCGGGCTATTATACCTAGTATAAAATGTTACTATTGGGTATCCCAACTAGTAGGTTCTTGAATGGAAAAAAATTAAAGACTTGTGATTCATTCCCAGTTGGCAATGCGTTTCTCGAAGTTACTAGCTATTAGTTATTACTAGCAAACCTTTTTAAGTTTCCATCTGCTCATCCAATATACCGCCTGAAAGCACAGGTTTATGACTATTTTGTGTCACCAATTTTACAACACGGAAACGTGTTTCTTTGGGGTGTCGGGGATAGTATGTCATCAGACGATATTTTGGGCACCCCGTAAAAGCGCGGAAGGGGCCGCTGTGGTTTTAGTAGGCATTTCGGTCACTTATGTGGCCGGCAATTCACACACACACTCCCTCATCTGCCACCGGTGGGAGCATAATGCGTAAAGAATTTACACAGCGTAAACAAAAAAAAAATTAAAAACGCAATCTTGGTTCTTAAATGTAAGCCTCATTAACAAGCTCAAAGTCGCTCAACGTGCTAGAGAGTAGGCTATGCTCGCGTTTAATCTACTATATAGAATCCGAAATAAGAAAATCGTTAGAAATACGGGTGTAACTGGTATAGCAAGAAGCAATAGCACCCTAAAGTGCTAACTGACAGGGCATATGGCGTAGCTAAAAACACATTGCAAAATTACTCTAAATTAATAAAAAGTTCTTAGTGAATTCCACAAGCGGTTAGTATCTTTGTTAGTATAATGAATATAGCGTTTGCCAACTAAACAAAAAAAAAATGGGTGCGTGTACTTATGTACGCGCGTGAGAAGTTATACTTCTTTGGCATCATTAAAATATATATATATATAATTATTAAAAACCAAATTTAGAGAATAATCTAAATAAAAAAAAAAAAAAGAAAAAAAATATATAAAAAAATAAAAAAAAATAAAAAAAATAAAAAAAAAATAAAAAAACGAAAAAAGAAATAAAAAGAAAATAAAAAAAAAGAAAAAAAAAACAGTGATCAGAGGTGACGAGCGTACCAACATGCGCGACTAATATCGAGGTTCAATTTCTATTTTGTTGGTAGCTTTTTTTTCGAGACTTAATGAGCGGTTAAGCAGACAACTTCATACTGTTAATTTTGTGTCGCATAATTAAAATTTCACTCTCATCATTTTTTCATAACGCGCCTAAAGAAGTATAACTTCAAAAAAAGAAAAAAAAAAAAAACAGTGATCAGAGGTGACGAGCGTACCAACATGCGCCACTAATATCGAGGTTCAATTTCTATTTTGTTGGTAGCTTTTTTTTCGAGACTTAATGAGCGGTTAAGCAGACAACTTCATACTGTAAATTTTGTGTCACATAATTAAAATTTCACTCTCATCATTTTTTCATAACGCGCCTAAAGAAGTATAACTTCAAAAATATATACGAAATCCTGTCATAAAGTACATGTACATATAAATATACAAGGTAACACCTCAAGGCATTATCCCCTAGCAAACGTATCATTCGTTTTGATTACCCGCCTAATGTTTTTATTATTGATATAAGTAGACACAGGTACGGCTTCCGTAGATGTTATGTTAGTAATGTTCAGAGGAAATTACTTTGTATTATGGTTCGCTATGGTACCTTTAGTGTAAGATAATATGACATAAAGATATAATGATATTTTGGTAAAATATAGTGTAATAATTTCTAATGTATACTTGAGTTTTTTTCCATATGGTCCTCCAACCCGCGTGTGTCGTAAAAGACGACTTCGTGATATAATGTGCATATAACAGCTATGCAACAGAAGGCAAACTCTAATTAATATCCTATACCAACTAGGGATGCAACTATCGATTTTTTGACGTGACAACGTCTAATAAATCGATGAACGCTGGCTGCATGCACGAAAAAGTGTCCCGTTATGCTCCTTGTTCCGTTACGCGCGTTGTCCCGTTACGCTGATTCAATTTTATTCATAAAAGTATGCAGTCATTTCATCAATGTTTTGTTATGACGTTGTCACGTTAAACTATCGTCCGTAAACCGACTTTACAGACAACCATGTTTATTTTAGTTAAATTCTTAGAGTTATAACCTATTATTAATTTCATGCAAGCATGTTTTTTACATGAAGCACTAACATTTGCGTGATATGATGGTCTTTTTATTTAGTTAGAAACAAGTACCTAAACTGTTACGCAGGGTGAGGTGATGTCAAGCAAGCGGTTAGTCAGAAAACTACAATTATTATAACTTTTGCAATATTTACTGTGAAAGAAGAGTACATGAGTCGATCCTAAATAATGATCCAGGTATTTACTGGTCTTTGGTAAGTACCTGCAGAAAATTAGAAGAGAAGAGGCCCCAGTACGTAAATGCATTTCTACAGTGTGAAAAAAAAAACTCATTCACTTTTTTGTAATACCATTATACATCATTATTATCGCAGCCCACATACGTCCCACTGTTGGGCTCGGGCCTCCTTCACAATGGGAGGGCATTTGATCTACTATACTATGCTGACTAGACATGTTTGTATACGGTTTCATTTCAAGTTTTCCTTCTCTTACTTAGAGCTTATGTGCATATTATATCCCTTAGTCGTTTTTTACGATATCTACAGGCAAGATAGGGAGTAGTGGATTGTATTCTTGCTTCGTCACCATAGGGATAGCGTCCTTTATTGTTGAATGTTATCCAATATACCTGTATTATAAGATTCGTCTATTTTTATACCTATTGTTCCCATCGCGGACATTTAAAAATGCATTTGTTGACTAGATGGCATCAGATTTAGTTGGTTCATCATCGTCTCAGCCCATACACCTCCCACTGATGGGCTTGCGCCTCCTCCACTGTGGAAGGATGTTGATCTACTATACCACGTTGGTTAGACGTGTTGGTAAAGAAAACTCGAAACGACTATCGTTTCGAGTTTTCTTTCTCTTGCATAGATATGATATGGATTTTATACCCCTTAATCGTCTTTTACAACACCCACCGGCGGGTGTTAAAATCTATTCTTACTCCCTCATCCCATGGATTAGTTGGTTAACAGAAACCAATATGTAGAAGGCGTTATTGCAGCGTATGTTGAAATAGGTACCAATATCATCAGTATAATGGCCATCAGGCATCATATAATAGTTTTTGACGTTTAACTATTAGTAATAGGGAATATGCATATTTTTTTAATTTTTTAAATGTTTCACTCACTCCTAGAATTTGATAAAAAAAAGCTCGGCACGGCAACCCCGCAATGAACGAAGTTAAAGAGTAGTCATGGGGAAACTATCGAAATATCGATATTTTTTTCGTTATATCGAACTCCGATATTGATATATTTAAAAATATCGATATATCGAAAAACTATTTTTTTTTAATATAGACTGCCCTAACTAGAAGACTCGGGTGTCACGTGTTCAAAACGTGACATCATAGTACTCCAACCAATGAGGTGCGTTTCAGAAATTTTGCGCGCATCTCAAAAAAGGCACTTTTTGATAATTAAATTTAATTATTAAATAATGATACAATTAAAAAATAATTGTATAGGTACGTTTTTTAAGCAATAAAGATTACAAATAAAAATAATTTATTCATTTTGGAGATTCGTGCATATTCCCTATTGAATACTTACGGTATAGTTTCAGTTCATACATGTCCCAATGCTGGGCTCGAGCCTCCTCTCCAATAGGAGGAAAATCGACCTACTATTTACCATGCTGGTCAGACATATTAATATAGGGTTTAATTTCGAGTTTATTTTCTCTTGCACAGATGTTATATGCATATTATATCACTAAGTCGTCTTCTATCACATCCGTGTATAAGACCCACGGGCAAGAATAGGAGTGGTGAATTGTATTCTTACTCCGTCTCCACACAGAAATATGGCTTATGTTACGAAATAAATGATCTATCAATCTGATCTCTGAAATTTTAATTCATTTGGCCAAATTAATATTATGAATTGATAATATAGATATTGTGGTTATAGCTTTCAGCCATACATTATGTAGTGGCATTGCAATCAATTTCATAAACATTATTAAATGAAGCTTTGAATATTTATGGTTATCAATCAATCACATTTACGATTTGTACGAAACCGCCTGTTTAATTTTATTTATTGAGATATTCTACAATAATTTATTGTATAAATATTTCTGGTGTTTACGCGCACATTGTGAGGGAGTCATCTCGCGAAAGGAGGTGGTGGACCGTGCACGAGAGGAACGCCTTCACGACATGGCGACATGGGCGGCGCAGGTAGCGGGAGTACCTGTGTCTGATGCCGCCCTAGCCAAGGCCACGGGTGACTGGGCCGGGAATTAGTCCGTCACCCGTAAAGACTGACCACGCGACGGCGATCGACGTCCCGAGAAAAGGAAGTCGGGAAGAGAGTACTCCACAGGATATTCCGTCGGGCCGGCCACGGAGGACAAGGAACTTCATCGGTGGTCGGTCCAACAACGAAGGAGATTAGCTACGGTGAGTTATGGCCTTCTATGAAAACTATTTTTGTCCGTATGGTCATGGAGTAAGAATAAAATTCACCACCCCAACCTTTAGGTGCCTGTAGGTGTCGTAAAAGACGACTAAGGGATGAATATGGAAATAATATCTATGAAAGAAAAGTAAGTCTCGAAATAAAATCCTATTCCAACCTGTTTGGTGGTGGAATTGGTCAATTTCGTGGCACTTATATGAGCTGACACAAAATAATTTCAAGCAAATAGATTTATTTTTAATATAGTGCATAACTATGTCTATTAGATGAGCTAATAACTATCATTCATATATCAAAGTCGACAGTCGAGGCTTGCAACATGAACACAAGTGTGCATTACAATATATATATAAATATATATATTTTGCTACAGCGGGAAATAGAGGAGCCAGTTCAATGTTCAATTTCGTTCAGTTCGCAGCTGATGCTGAATTCTCTTCACACTAATTTTATACATAAATGTTCGTAGAAGTAACTTTATACTTATTTATTTTATTTTTTATTTTTTTGACTTATTTTAAGAAATCTTTGTAATGCATGAATAAATTACAAAGATTTCGTCATCACAGAAGAATGGATAGTAGTACTCTTCAGGAAAACTTATTATACTAACTAACGCTAGTGAACGCTAACCCACCTGCCACGCGTAGCCATTTTATGGTATTCCTAATTCCAGAGCTCTTATCCCATAGCAAACGTTAATGGGCTGACAAGAATGAAGGATATAGCTTATATTCTAAATAAAACTAATTTGTGGATTTTATCGCGTGTGTATTTGATTTTGATTGTCCAAACGTTTATGGTCATGGCCGGACTTTCCGCCTGTCAAAGCTGTAAATTGCGTGATTAAATCTGTAAAATAATTTTAATTATAACATGTAAAACTCGCGTATACATCAGAAATCAAATAATAAATTTTTTCAATTATTCGAAACTCATAAATAATAATGGAATATGGAATTTGATTTTTATCTATGATTTATTTTATTTATACTATGAATCGCTTCGGGTTGCTAGTATACTCATAAAAGTCTTTTACGAAGCCCATGGGCAACATAGGGGGCGATGAATTGTATTCTTATTCCGTCACCACAAATTTAAATAATTAAATACAAAATATTTAAGAGCTTAAATATAGCACTTTGAACATCAGGCAACATGTTAAAAGCTTTCATTCAAAGCCATCAAAAAGTAAAAGCCGTTTATACAATCGACTTTATATTTAAATCCAAGTCTTTTCACTAATAAGCTATGGATTGGGCAAACTTCGTCGTAAATATACAGAGCGGGTGGAAGGACGATGTGCGGGTTTATAACCTACCGTATTACCTCTCATTCGCTAATTGGACTGGCCACCGTGATGCCCCTACAGCAAAGCGCCAGAACGTCGCTCTGACGCGTTTAGTCTCTCTGCAGTTGGGACAAAATAATCTGAGTCCATTCACTTACGACCTGGCCTGAGGCTACATCAAATGCAACACATATAAATATTTAAACTCGGTACAATCACTGAGTGATATAAAGATTTAGGAATACCGAACTGAACACCGTCACAAATGTCAACTAGATACAGCGTTATAATAAAACTTTCAATATATTAAATACCTATTTTTCTATTTTAGTGTCGTCTACAAACGTAGGATAACGCGAAGGATATAATTTTTAGAAATACTTTATCTTGTTACGCCAAATAATTATAACTTTTTACGTGCCATACACACTTTGTTTTATTTGAGAATCAAAATTATATATATATACAGAAAATCCCTACCAAAACTTTCCTCTAACTATGTAGTTCAATAAAAAAGCAGTAAATAGGAGGTGAAGTGAAAGGACAATGGGCAAATCACATCGCTTGACGAACCGACAACCGCTGGCGAAGAAAGGTTCTCGCGTGGCGACCACGTATCGAACAACGCAGTCCAAATAGACCGACGACCTGGTAAAAGTTGCTGGACGTCGTTGGACGTAGGCGGCAAAAGACCGCACTTTATGGTGAAAATGAGGGTGGCCGTATCCAGCAGTGGACTGCGATAGGCTGATGATGATGAAATACATAGATTAATATTCATCATCATTTCATCATTTCGGCTTATATACGTCCCACTGCTGGGCTCAAGCCTCCTCCACAATAGGAGAGAAATTGATTGAACTGGTACAGGCTTTTATTTCGAGTTTTCCTTCTCAGACATAGATGTTATATGCGTATTATATCCCTTAGTCGTCTTTTACGACATCCACGGGCAAGATAGGGAGTGGTGAATTGTATTCTTACTCTATCACCACACGGAAATAAATTTTATAATTAATATTATAATTTAAAATTGTGCTTAAAAAACGCATTTCATATGAAATCCTTATTTATTGTGAATGTCATCGAAAAATCCATGACACGTGATATACACGAAGATTTATAAAAAAAATATGGTTATCTTTTAACTTTTATGCACGTTATGTGTCAAAGATGACAGATGGTTGTACAGGCAGTTTGGATTAACGAAAACTGATATCCACACAAATAAATTATCTTTACAGCATAAAAATACATTTGATGGAATAATATTTTGTTGTTATATCGAAGCGATTTATAGTATAAATAAAATAAATCATAGATAAAAGTCAAATTCCATATTCCATTATTATTTATGAGTTTTGAGTAATTGAACATTTTTATTATTTTATTTCTGATGTTTACTCGAGACATATTGTAATTAAAACTATTTTTACGGATTTGATCGCGCAATTTACACTATCACTGTATACTATCCTGTCACCATGAACATTGTAAAGTGTTCGAAACGTCGGGCAATCAAAAATCAAATACAAACACGATTAGTCCGGTCAATCAAAACATTCTATCTAGATTGACCGGTGTAGATAAAATTCGTAGAATAGTATTATTCACATCTTTCATTCTTTTTAGCCCATTAACGTCTACTATTGGACAAGACCTATGGAATTGGGGATAAAATGGCTACGCCTGGCACCTGCCACGCTAACGCACCTGCGTTACCGTTCACAGTTAGTATAATAAGTATTCCTAGAGAGTACTACAATCCTTTGTTGACACTCAGCCGCTTTTTTCAACTCCGCGGGTAAGTAAATGATGGTATTGTATTCTTTACCCCTATACGGGGAGATAATTATGAAATATTTCTAATTCATCATCATCTTGCTCTTATCCCAATTACTTGGGGTCGACGCAATATGTAATCTGTTTTGACATATTGCAAAAAGTTTCGGCTATGACTTTTCTGACCGGCCGCCTGCCTGACGTCAACCCTCCTTGGGAATGTAATCGTTGACCCAAATGGTACCAGATGGAGTTGGTCCGGGTCAATCTAGGGCTCTTAGTCGTCTTTTACGACACCCACGAGCAAAGCAAGGGTTGGTAGTATTCGAAGCCGCTACCACACAGCACATATGAAATATTTCTAATTATACATCGTAAAAGGCCACTAAGGGATATCTACATAACATTCTGTCTGTTTTTGAGCCAGACTTGGATTTACCTTTACATAATAATTGAGTCAACCATAATTGCATAATCAATTCTGTTTACATGAATGCTAACGTGGTAGACGTATTTAAAAAAACTAGACGTTTCTAAAGGTTCAGGTACGGATGGGACTCATCCCTTATTTTTAAAGAATTGTTGTGAACAGCTGGCTGTACCTCTCTCATTTCTATTTAATCTTTCGCTAAAAGCAGATAATATGCCTAAATTTGGAAAAAGTTACTAATTATGCCTATATTTAAAAGCGGAAACAAACATAATATAGCTAACTATTGAGGTATTTCAAAACTGTCTATCATACCAAAACTTTTTGAAAAATAGTTTTTGACTCTTTGAGTTTGGCAGTTAAGCACTTGCTTATACCTAATCAGCACGGCTTTATTACTGGTAGATCCGTTGAGTCAAATTTAAGTGAATTCACTAACATACCTTTAAATGCAATGGATAGCGGTTATCAGGTTGATGCCGTGTATACAGATTTTTCAAAAGCCTTTGATAAAATTTCACACTTATTATTAATAAGAAAGCTTGAGGATTTTGGTATATGTGGTGATCTTCTTCGGTGGTTTACATCTTACTTACGTGATAGAACTCAGGCTGTTGCTGTTAAGGGATTTAAATCCAGTTTTGTACCAATAAGTTCAGGCGTGCCTCAGGGATCCACCTTGACCCCCTACTCTTTAATATTTTTATTACTGGAATATTACGATGTTTTCATAATTCAAAAGCATTATTATATGCTGATGATACTAAATTTTTTTCTGTTATAAGTTCCTTTGATGACTGTAAACTATTTCAAAATGACCTGCACACATTTTATAATTATTGCATAGATAATAATCTTAAATTAAACATTGATAAATGTTATACAATTACATTCTCTCGCAAAAAATATCCAATAAATTACTTATATAATTTTAAGAATACCTGTATAAAAAGGGTGACCGAGGTGAGGGATCTGGGGGTACTCCTAGATGATACTCTTTCGTTTGTTCCTCATATCAATAGAATAACTGAACGTGCTTACAAGATGTTGGGCTTCGTCTTTAGACAATGCAAAGACTTCAAAAATATAAATACTTATTTATAAAATTCATTAGTAAGAACTCATCTGGAATTTGCATCAATCATATGGAACCCTATTTATGCGAAGTATAAGAATCAAATTGAGGGAATCCAGAATAAATTTGTACGTAGGCTTAACCTTCCTATACTCGCGCGTTGGTCTGTGAGACCGACGAAACACATTTTCGTAATTATTTTTATGCAGGTAAATCCTAAGAAGTTGAGTTCCTTGCTAGCTGCCGGATTTGTGGCTAACTTCGTTTTAGTGCACGCCGCGCGTTCGGGCGAAACACACGTGTTGTAGCACTCGTCACCAATCGGTCCACGAGACCGACGCGAGTATAGGTGTAACTTTTTGTGTAAGTATTAATATAATTTATTTCGTGCATTTGTATATTTTTTGCGGACTTTGATTACTTTATAAAGTATATATAGTAAAATATATGTATGTATGTTGCTCTATATTATATTTTGACCAATTTTATCATTCTTTTTTAGGTTTTAATCCATATCAAAATGGACGATGATCACATCAGATTGTTGCTGGAAGAATTAAGTTCTAGCTCAAGCTATGAAGACGAAAATGACAGTGAGGTGGAAGATAACGTGGAGGTACAAGAAGAGACATATGATACCGAGCAAGACGATGACAATGACGAGATATCTGAGGAAGAACATAATGAACGATCCCATGATTTTTACTTAGGAAAAGATGGACAGACAAGGTGGAATAAATCTCCTGCCTCAAACCCAACTAGGCGACGTGCTAGAAATATAGTTACTCAACTTCCAGGCGCTAGAGGAGAAGCTAGAAATTTGAAGGAACCAGGTGAGCTGTGGCGGCTTTTTTTTTCGGAGGGCACTATCAGCCTGATAGTAAAGTACACTAATGAACAAATTAATCGCATGAAGCATAATTTCACAAGAGAGAGAGACTGCGCCGATACAGACAATATTGAAATTGAAGCTTTTTTAGGCCTTTTACTATTTGCTGGAGTCAGAAGGAACGCTCGTCTAAATGCCAAAGATTTTTTCAGAACTGACGGGTCATCCCCGGAGATATTTCGTTTGACTATGGGATTATCCAGGTTTTTTCTATTGATGCGTTGTCTCAGATTTGACAGTAAAGATACACGAGAAGAGAGAATACAACTGGATAAACTGGCACCTATTAGAGAGTTGTTTGATATAGTTGTGGGAACGTTCAAAAAATATTACAGCGTGTCTCAGTATGTTACAATTGACGAGAAGTTAGAGGCTTTTAGAGGACGTTGTAACTTTCGCCAGTACATTCCATCAAAACCCAACAAATACGGAATCAAAATTTATGCGTTGACAGATGCCAAAATGTTTTATACCCATACCATGGAAGTTTATGTTGGGAAGCAACCAGACGGTCCATACCAAGTTGATAACTCCGCTTTGGCTTTGGTTTTGCGATTGAGTGAAAATATTCACAATACTGGGCGTAATATCACATGTGATAACTTCTTCACTAGTATTCCATTGATAGATAAGCTTGAGTCTCAACACAAATTGACAGTTATTGGGACAATTCGTAAAAACAAACGAGAATTGCCTAAAAATTTCACGGAAATACGAGGAAGAGCCGACAAATCTAGTTTATTCGGGCACCGTGGCAATTGCAGTCTTGTATCCTATGTACCAAAAAAAGGCAAAAATGTCCTTCTCGTATCCAGCATGCACGATGATGCCCAGATCAATGAAGATACAGGTAAACCGGAAATTATAATGGACTACAATAGAACCAAAGGTGGAGTAGATACCGTAGACAAAATGTGTGAGACTTACAACGTCGCACGTGGGACAAATAGATGGCCAATGGTGATATTTTATAGCCTAATGAATGTAGCGGGTATAAATACGTTTATAATATACCTGCAGAATAACCCTAACAAGAAAATTAGCCGTCGAGTCTTCCTTGAAGCCTTAGCATACGATTTGATCAATCCGCAACTTAGACGACGGGCTCTCATTTCATCCTTGCCGAGAAGCATAAGACTCAGGCTCACCGAAATATGCAAATTAGATGGACCCGAGTCTGCAGCAACATCTTACAATAATAAAGTAGGTCGTTGTGGATACTGCTCTTCGAAAAAAAACCGCAAGACACGTTACAACTGTGCCACCTGCAAAAAATACTTTTGTTTGGAGCATGCTGTAACCGTATGCCCTGATTGCTATGGCGAGGCTCAAAATTAAGTCAAACATAGATAAATATGTTTATTGATATGTTTGTTGTTATTAATAAGAAGTTTAATTTGTTTTTAAAAAGAAGTTCAGATTTTATTTTAATTTTTTAGTACTTAAGAAAATAATCTCAAATTTTAAGACTGATTTGTGATAAAACTATAAGTTGGTAAAATAATTAATAAAATAACTTTTAGTTATACTGTTTTGTTTCATTACATCCTAAACTTTAAAATAATAGTAATACTTTATGTGTTTCTTGTTAAAAAAAATATGTTGTAGGGGTACAAACTATCGGTCTGTGACACCGTGCGCGAGTATAGGTGTTACAAAAATTGGCGCGAGTATAGGAAGGTTAAATATAGGTTTAATAATAGCTCAACTCAACTGTTATCCTTGCAGCAACGGCGTGAGCATAGGGACCAGATATTTTTATATAAAATTATGCACAGTATCGTTGACTCTCCGTATCTTCTTGGCCAGACAGATTTCAGATACCCAAGATTTACGGCTCGCTCTAATTCATTATTTTCAGTAGGTACCTACATGTAAAACTAATTATTCATGTAACCGATTCTTGGTAAGAGCTTGTAGAACTTATAATGCTAGCTATAGTGAAATTGATATATTCCATAAGGAACTTCCTCAATCTGTTTCATTAATAAAGATGATAAGAACTGATGCTTAATTTGTGACTATAATGTCCTCTATAATATTAATAATATTTGTCTACTGTTTTTGTTCTTAATTCCTTTCTCTATAATCTATAATTTAGTTTCTATAGTTTTGCCACAGGTATGATGTTTTTATTTGTCTTCATATTGTGTTATATATAAGTGGAAACTGTTTAGCTATTGTTACGTGCATTTGTTTTTACTTTACCTGTATTTTTAAAAGCTATATGTTTTCCTTAATAAATAAATAACATCTGTGAAGAGAAGGAAAACTCGAAATGAAACCCTATACCAATATGTCTGACTAGCATGGTATGGTAGGTCTATTTCGCTCCTAATGGGTGGAGGCTCAAGCCCAGCAGTGGGATGGGTACGAGCTGAGACGACGATGACAAATTATACAAATGAAAAAGAGAAGGAAAACTCGAAATAAACCCCTACACCAACACGCCTGATCAGCGTGGTATAGTAGGTCAATTTCCCTCCCATTGTGGAGGAGGCTCGAGCCCAGCAGTGGGACGTATATGAGCTGTGATGATGATGCAAATGAAATCGCCTTTCGTAGATAACCACGGCCATCGTAAGAGATAAATTATTGGATTGACAAACAGCAATAGTGCTAGAGATTGATAACTCAAAATCTGATACACCATGTAGGTCTCAAGACCCCTTGCCCTTCTGCGAGGCAATGGTCTCACAGAAGGATACGGTGGGGTGAGTTCGGCAGGAATTCCTCTACCACGACATGTTCCGCCATCGGCGCGTTAAGCGGCGCCTGCGCCTAATGGCGCCCTAACCAAGGTCGCAGGTGGATGGACCGCGGATTAGTCCGCCTCCCAGAGAGAGACCGATCCCGAGAGGGCGACGCTCTGGCAATGTTGCCGGGACTTCGAAAAGGACGGTACACAAATAGGTAAGCCGCCGGGTCGGCCAACGTATATCAAGCAATCGGTACTAGTGGCCAGCTCAAAGGTGTTGGAGAGGGAATAGGGTAGGTTATGGGGCTGCACATCGCTCACTCGTCACCGCGGACACCTGTCCGATAGGACAGGGTCTGTCCAGACTATAGCCTAACAAAGAAAAGGCAACATGAAATTTATGCTTATTAAATCATGACAGTTTGAAGTATGCAAAACAATTAAAAAGGGTATTAAAATTTTGTGTATAAGCATAAACATTGGACTTATTGAAAACTAGTAAATTAGTCCGGTTAATCTAGACCAAAAAATGAGAGTGAAGGTACATAAAATCCCAACAAGCTGAAAATCAGTGAAATTGTTCAAAACATAATTATAAATAATATTTAAAAGTTCCCCATCATTTCCGTGTATGGAAAAAAAATTATTGAAGTTCAAAGGTCAGAAAATGAGTTTTTCACGATTTTCAGCAAAACGGTAAGTTTTATCATAAACGTACCTCAAACAAAATTGTAGATCATAAAATTATCTATAAAAAACGTATCAATACTTTTTTTCCTACTAGCCACTGTTTCTGAGATATGACGATTCAAAAAGTTATAAAAGTTGTTATCGTCATAATATGCATGAGTACGCCACGTATATACATCTCTAGAGTTATTATATAGGCCGGTCGTGCTTTAATGTTGAATCACAAACAATGGAGGATTCGTTTGATTCCGACGAAGTGTCATGCGATATATCGCTATTGACGCAATTTACTTGCATCCAAATGAAGATGAAGAAGAAGCAGGAGAAGAAGAAGAAGAACAAGAAGAAGATCAAGAAGAAGAACAAGGAGAATTTGAAACTTACGAATCAGGCGAATGAACTTCACCACTTTTTTTTAATTTTGCAATAGTTTCACATTAAACAGGATCACAACTGACCCGTGGAGTAGGCCTACTGGAGAAACCACGTTAAAAAAAACGCGCTAAGTACACTACCTCATAGGTGGCGTGGAAACGTGTGCATCTGTGCATATTATGACGATAACAACTTTTATAACTTTTTGAATCGTTATATCTCAGAAACGGTGGCTCGTAGGAAAAAAGTATTAATACATTTTTTATAGATAATTTTATGATCTACAATTTTGTCCCATATACTTTTATGATAAAACTTACCGTTTTGCTGAAAATCGCGAAAAACTCATTTTCTTGACCTTTAACCTTGAATTTTTTTTTTCCATACACGGGAATGATGGGGAACTTTTAAATATTATTTATAATTATGTTTTGAACAATTTTACTGATTTTCAGCTTGTTGAGATTTTATGCACCTTCGAATGTCTAAATTGACTGGACTAAATTTCTGCGATTTTTTCACCCACGTAGTTCCCGTTTCTGTGGTAATATCGGTATCAAATATAGCCTATGTTATTCCTTATATAGACAGCTACCTGGCATTATAAGATTATCAATATCAGTCCAACCATTTTGAACATAACCTGGAACAAACAGACATATAAAGTAAAAGATTAAACCAGTCATGTCAAAGATACGGCGAGCGGGCCGCATCCGGCCCCAGGTTCGTATCAATAAGGCCCGCGATCGCAATGTGTTTGATATGATTATTAACAACCGTATATTATACACTATATAATTTTTAATTATTAAATTATATTATTTTTATATATATATAATTATAATATTTAATTAATTAAATTATATTATATATAAAATGTTATAATAATTCAGTTCATTTTTGTTTTTTTTTTTTATTTTCAATGTGGCCCGGCCCGCCTACGAATTCAAAATTTAATATATGGCCCTCTGCAAAATTGAGTATTTTTTTTTTTTTTTTTTTTTTGGGTGGGTCGCGGCCGGCGCGCCTCCGCACCACTCCGTCCGGAGCGACAGAGGGGCTTAAGCACGCAACTCCCGCAACCCACCCGAAAACCACCTCGCCTTCGTCATTGGGCCGACCACCGGAGCAGGTTTACTTGTCGTCAGTGGTCGGCCCGACGGAATACCCCCTACGCGGGGTACCCTCCCGTCGACCGACGTCCCCCCCTCGGGGAGGACGTCGGTCTTTCCTCACGCGGTCGGCCTCTCGGCGGGTGACGGACTAATCCCCGGTCACGTCACCCGCGGCCTCGGCTATGCAAAATTGAGTATGACACGTCTGGATTAAACTGATTATATGCATATGTAGATATGGTGCATATAACCGCGTAAACATGAAGAAAAAACACTAGTATTTTAACATTACAAATAGGCACTTTAGTTTTACTTATTTGTATCATCTCAGCACACAACTGTTGGGCTCGAGCCTCCTTCACAATAGGAGGGAAATTGAGCTACTACATGCTATCCGCATATGATATCCCTTGGTCGTCTTTTACGACACCCACGTGCAGTGGTGAATTGTATTATTACTCCGTCACTACACGGAAGATTATTTATTTATAAAGATATACAAGAATACAAGCACAAATATTACTAAAAACGTACGCAAAAAACATAAAATGTGCACAAGAATTATAGAAATACATAAATTACAAAACAAAAAAGCACTCTATTTCATGAAAAATAATACAACACTATGCACTATTATGCTCTTAACTTCGCTCGAAACATATCTATACCAATAAATAAAATTGGAGTGTCTGTTTGTAATGTCAAAATAATAGGCTTTTTTCATGCTCATACGGTTATTTGCACGACACCTATGCCTAAAATAGCAATTAAAAAATTTTTGTCTGTCTGTCTGTCTGTCTGTTTGTTCCGGGTAATCTTCAAAACGGCTGGACCGATTTCAAAAATTCTTTCACCCATGGAAAGCTATAATATCAGGGCGTAAACTAGGCTATATTTTATCCCGGTATTCCCACGGTAACGGGAACTACGCGTATAAAACGACTATAACTTATAACCGAAGCGAAGCGAGGGCGGATTGCTAGTTTTATAATAAACTCTCATTACGGTCGGCCACCGCCAAATCATATAAAAGCCAGACCACCATTATTTTGTTGCTCGTAATTTGACAATACGAGACAAATATACATTTAGCTGGTTTTTAACGTAAAAAAGATACTATGTCATTTTCCATTGCAGATATATTATTATAAAAACAATTTTATTATGACTACATAATACTTTTTGGTCAGTCGACAGTTGTATGTCTACAGCTGCGGGCTAGTCCGTCCGAAGTAGTAGCATACTCTCGTAGAAAATCGACAGCTAAAAAGTAGCAATTTGTTACTGCACTTCTTTCGGTAAACGAGAGAGCCGGCAGTCTAACTTTCTGTCTCCCAGAAGGAGGCGGCAGATCGCCTGCGCGAGGAGCGCAGCCTCGATGAGGCGACTGGGGCGGCGTAGGCGCGAGTACTTGCGCCTCATTCCGCCTTAGCCGAGGCCGCGGGTGACGTGACCGGGGAATTAGTCCGTCACCCACCGAGAGGCCGACTGCGTGAGGAAGGACCGAGGTCCTCCCCGAAGGGGGGACGTCGGTCGATGGGAGGGTACCCCAAATAAGGGGTATTCCGTCGGACCGACCACTGATGACGAGTAACCCTGCTCCGGTGGTCGGCCCAACGACGAAGGCGACGTGCATCGTGGGTGGGTTGCGGGTGTGCGTGCTTACGCCCCTCTGTCGCCCCGGACGGAGTAGTACGAGGACCGCAACCCACCCACAAAAAAAAAGGTCTAACTTTCTGTGTGTATTTGCGTGTGGTGGGTTTTAGTGATGCGTTTAGTATCACCGAACCTTATTAACACACATTCGCACTTTCTTTAAGGTAAGCAGCGGCCTAGCAAAGATCCATTTGCGGCAGTATCACTTATCATCAGGTATGCTGCTTGCTCGTTTGCCACCACAGCAATAAAAAAAAGATTTATAATTGTAACAGTTACGTCCGACGCTCCATTTAGATTAAGTACAGATTTTAAAAAATATTCTATTCATAGTGAATAAATAGCACGTTTTCAGAATGTGTTCAATTTATATTTATAGGCAGTTAACGACACAAAAACGTAGTCCCTAAATGTAGGCTTCATAACTAAACTCAAAGTCGCTCAGCATACAATGTTCTTATGTTCGGAATTTCTCTGCGAGATAGCATCTTGAATACAAAAATTTACAGAACAAATGTAACCGATATAGCACGAAGAATTACCACGCTGAAGTGACAATGGGGAGGCCACGTAGTTCGACGGATCGATAACCACTGAAGAAGAAATGCTTTCGAGTGGCGATTACGTACAGTATACTCGAAATTGGAAGATGCCTATACCAGCTGGACTTGGTAAAGGTTACTGGAAGTCGAAGAATACGGGCGGCAGAGTTCCGCACTTTATAGCTAAGAAAGCTGATGTAGATTTTTCATTATGTATGATGGCAACTGAAAAACACTCATTAGTTTCTTGTAGAAGTCGAAAAAATCTTAGCTGGCTTTTACCATAAAACCCATAAACTAACAATAACCATTACCAATTAGTAAAATTGCTATATATCCTTCTATTAGCCCCTTATTTTGCATTGTTAAATAGGGCTAATGAAAAGAAAGCCAGAGTAAAGTTCCGCCTTCTGTCCTCAACGTCTTTCTTCATATTGCCTCCAAATAATATAATCTCTCAGCTGATGTTTTTGACTCTTATAAACAGATTATCACAAAAAAGGGTCCCAGTGAGAAAGTAAAAAGATATTAAATATCAGAATACCAAGTGCTGATGGAGTAAGAATGCAATTCACCACTCCCTATTCTGTTCGTGGATGTCGTAAAACACGACTAAGGGATATAATATGCACATAACATTTTAAATAAAACTACTTTACGGATTTTATCGCGTTTGTATTTGATTTTTGATTACCCGACGTTTCGAACACTTTACAGCGTTAATGATCACGGGTGGACTAAGATGTCTCACGTCCAACAAGTTATTGTTACTGCAGAAAATTTATAATTATCTACCCGATACAGGAATTAGTTATTAAATATTGACCCACATTTTGATACAAAATTTATTGCCAGTGTAAGAAGAAAATGATTCTATATGAAAAAATTATATTGTTTATGGTTAGTAATAATTAAACATTAAAATTAATAGTAATTATATTTAAAAAACTAAGTAATAATCTAGTATACTACCACCGGATCGGAACACGGTCACACTGAGAAAGATCCGGCAAGAAAACTCAGGTAACATGATGCTAAATTAAAGTTAATTTTGAAGGCGGCTTACTTTATGTTACTAAAAGGTTTTAATTTATAAAATTATCTTTAGTTATTATTATTGTGGGTCAAATCTATACAATATGAGCTCACGGTGTCTTGCAGTCTTGTGGTGGTCTTTTTGGATTTGTTTTTAATAATGTTTATAACAGGATCCCAGCTTGATGGTAATACCCAGCCATCCTCTCTATTGAAATTTTTGTGTTTTTTAATCTCAATAGCCTCGCGTACCATTCTAGGCAGGTATCGGTGTTCTTTTGCGAGGATTTGTGGTTTGTCAAACCTGATGTTATGGTGGGAGCGGTCCTGACTATGTTCACAGACTGCAGACCTAGTGTCCCGGCGGTGCTTCACATCGGCTATGTGTTCTTTGATCCGAGTTCTTATGGATCTCTTTGTTTGTCCAATGTAAGAGAGACCACAGTCACAGTCAAGTTTATATACTCCTGCATCTTGTAAAGGGATCTGGCACTTGACAGGTGGTAAGAATTGGCTAATCCTCTTCAGTGGCTTAAAATAAGTTTTAATGGAAGAGCGTTTCAGGATGTAGCCAATCTTGTCAGTGACTCCTTTGACGTAAGGTAGTATTGCAGGAAGGCGCTCAACTGTGGGTGGTTTCACTCGGTCTCTGCGACGGGGGCGAGGAACTGGCAGCTTGTTTGCACGTAGCACCTGCTTGACATGCTGCAGCTCCCCAGCCAGGTGTTCATCGTCACAGATTCCTCGTGCTCTCTGCAACAAAGATTTACACACGGTAGCTAACTGTGAAGGGGGATGATGAGAATCACCGTTCAAGTATCTGTCTGTATGTGTTGCCTTACGATACACTGTATGACTCAAGGTGTTATTAGGGTTATACCCTAATAACACCTTGAGTCATACAGTAGGGTTATAGGGTTATACCCTAGGTCATAGGGTTATACCCCTGGTATTGCAAAGGTCTATGTGCAACAGTTTCACTTACCATCAGGTGTGCTGCTTGCTTGTTTGTCGCCGTTGGCAATAAAAAAAAATAATAAAGTAAGCTGAGAACTTACCTGTGCTGGTGGAGCTGCAGACCTGCTGTGCTGAAGGTAGTGTTCCCGACGAGCTAAGTTGGAGCTGAACGCGGGCACTGAATTTATAGTCTGTGATCACTAAGACGGTGCATACACTCGTGTGCGCGGGTTGGTCGACCAGCGTGGTACTATTTCAGTGTCTTGTAATGCGGAACGGTGAATGCGTGCGCCACGGAACAGATACGTCACGGTAGTAATTGTAGTAATGGCGGTTAAGCGCTGAGCATCGCGAACGAATGAACTAATCATACATCGCGACCGAAGGCGCGAACATAACATATATGCAAGAGAAGAAAAACTCGAAATGAAACGCTATACCAACATGTCTGACCAGCATGGTATAGCAGGTCAAATTCCTTCCCATTGTGAAGGAAGCCCGAGCCTAACAGTCGGACGTGTGTGGGCTGCGATGATGATGATGATGATGATAATATCAATGCAAGAGAAGGAAACAAACCCTATATCAACATGTCTGACTAGCGTAGTGTAGTAGATCAATTTCCCTCTCATTATGGAGGAGGCTCAAGCCCAATAGGACGTATTTGAGCTGCAATGATGATTAGCAGATTAGCCAAATAAATTGGGTTCCAGTGCCAAAATTAAAGAGTTAAGCTTAGAATAATAACGTATAGAAGGATAGTGTCGCTACTTCGAACGTTCGAAACATGAAACTAAAAATACTACATGCGTTAGTGATGTAACGAATGTCGTATTTTGGACATTCGCGAATGCGAATGCGGATGCGAATATCTGCTGCCAACATTCGCGAATGCGAATGCGAATATTCAGTATAAACGTCTGGCAAATGACGTTGACCCTTTAACTTGGTGGAAAGTGAACAAAGAAAGATACGTTCTTCTGCTTCCTGTAGTTCGGCATTATTTTCGACGATCGCGGCTCTGTTGCGCCCGAGGGCCGTGGCGAATGAGGACGTCACCGGCGGGGGAGTGCTGTTGGCGGTGTCCCTGGACATCGCCAACGCATTCAATAGTCTGCCAGTTAGCTACATCAGGGAGGCGCTCCGGTATCACGGGGTGCCAGCTTACCTGAGGCGGCTAGTGGCAGACTATCTGGAGGGGCGCAGCGTCCGGAACTGCATCAACCAAACAGGGGACGTTGTGCGAACGCCTATGTCGGGCGGTGTCCCACAGGGGTCGGTTCTCGGATCCACCCTGTGGAACATCGGCTATGACTGGGCGTTGCGGGGGAGCCTCCCGCCCGGGCTGGGCGTGATTTGTTGCGCTGACGATACGCTCGTCACAGCCCGCGGTGGGACGCTAGAAGAGGTGGCAAGCCTGGCGACTCTAGGCACCGAAGACATCGTCAGGCGGATCGAGGCGCTGGGGTTGAGGGTCGCCCTGGATAAGACGGAGGCCCTCTTGTTCCATGGGTGCCGTATGAGTCCTCCCATCGGCGCCACGATCACCGTCCATTCGGTTGACATGAGCATCCGGGCCCGACGGGCAATGGTGGTTCCAGGAGCATTTCCGCAGGATCCCAATCTTACGGACAGATTGGAGTCGCTGGAGCAGCGGAGAGACTTTGGGTCACTCTGTGTACTCTACCGACTCTTTCACGGGGAGTGCTCCGAGGAACTGTTTGACTTGGTACCACCGTCACCATTCTACCAACGTACCACTCGACATCGTAGCAGGGTTCATCCATTTCACCTGGAAACGTTATGGTCTTCAACTGTACGTTTCCAGCGATCATTTCTCCCACGTACGTGCAAGCTCTGGAATGAACTACCTGCTGCTGTGTTTCCCGAGCGCTATGACATGTTCTTCTTTAAACGAGGTTTAAGAAGAGTATTTCCTTCACGGTAGGCAGCGGCCTAGCTGTGCCCCTGATATTGCAAAGGTCCATGTGCAGTAGTTTCACTTACCATCAGGTGTGCTGCTTGCTCGTTTGCCACCGTTGGCAATAAAGAAAAAAAAAAGGCTCGCCCCTCGTCTCGTCGCGTCGATACCCGCCGGGACGTCATTGCCCGTTGGGCAGTCCGGCTGGAGAGGCCTCGGTTCGGTGTGCGAACCGTGGAGGCCTTCCGGCCGGTGCTGATGCAGTGGTTGGAAAGGCGGCACGGGGTGCTCTCCTTCCGACTAGTGCAGGTATTGACGGGGCACGAGTGCTTCGCCAAGTACCTGCAAAAGGTCGTTAGGAGGGAGAGTACACCATCTTGCCACCACTGCGATTGCGACGAGGACACGGCGCGGCATACGCTCGAGGCCTGCGCCGCTTGGGCAGAGCAGCACCGTGAACTCGTCGCAATCATCGGTGCCGACCTGACGCTGCCGACTATCGCCAGGGCGATGGTTGGCAGCGTCAGGAATTGGGATGCGGTCGCAACCTTCTGCAAGACAGTGATCTCGCAGAAGGAGGCGGCGGATAGCCTGCGCAAGGAGCGCAGCCTCGATGAGGCGATCCGCCGCCGGCGACTGGGGCGACGTAGGCGCGAGTATTTGCGCCTCATGCCTCCCTAGCCGAGGCCGCAGGTGACGTGACCGGGGTTTAGTCCACCACCTGCCGAGAGGCTGACCGCGTGACGTCCGTCGATGGGAAGGTACTCCAAGTAGGGGGTATTCCGTCGGGCCAGCCACTGATGACAAGTAACCCTGCTCCGGTGGTCGGCCTAACGACGAAGGCGACGTGCATACTGGGTGGGTTGTGGGTGTGCGTGCTTACGCCTCTCTGTCGCCCCGGACGGAGTGGTGCGACGAACGCGTGGACCGCAGCCCAACCCTAAAAAAAAAAAGTTCGGCATTATTTAGTTACACCACCAACGAGTGTCCCCAGCGAGCGCATATTTAGTGGTGCTGAACTTATTTACACGCCACATCGAAACAGACTAGAAGCAGACAAGGCATCAAAACTACTATTTTTAAAGTTTAATATTCCCCTACTGAAGTTCCATTATTAATATGAAAAATATATATAACTTTTAAAGTTTAATATTCCCCTACTGAAGTTCCATTATTAATATGAAAAATATATATAACTCACTGTTACTTTTTTAATGGAGAGAAGTATTTTTGTTTGAGAATCTATATTTTTGTTAGAGTTAGACTATTTAATGGTCTATTGTAGAAGAATATAATTTTTGTTTGATAATTTAAATATCTATATCTATACCAATAAATAAAATTGGAGAGTCTGTTTGTAATGTCAAAATAATTGGCTTTTTTCATGCTCACACGGTTATTTGCACGACACCTATGCCTAAAATAGCAATTAAAAAAATTTTTGTCTGTCTGTCTGTTTGTTCCGGGTAATCTTCAAAACGGCTGCAGTGATTTTAAAAATTATTTCACCAATGGAAAGCTATAATATCAGGGCGTAAACTAGGCTATATTTTATCCCGGTATTCCCACGGGAACGGGAACTACGTGGGTATAACGATTATAACCTATAACCGTAGCGAAGCGAGAGCGGGTTGCTAGTTAAAAATATATCTAAAGACTGAGAAAAGTTTAAATGAAGAATTTAATTTTATTAGTTTCAATTGCATTAAAATTTTGTGTCACAAGTTCTAATAACAATTAAATTTTTTAGCTTTATTAAAGTAAAAGACTTAATTTTATTCTTGTTTGCTTAAAGTGTTAACTGTTATGTAAAATGATTATATTTATACTATAAATACTATAAACTATATAATATAGAAATACTATAAACACTTTGTGATTGTGATGACAGCAACTCATATTAAGCTTTTATTTGATTTTAATTCTAGTAAAAAATCGTAGATTATTTTTGTTTACATTGCATTTAGGCCATTTACTATATAGTTTTGTTTGTTAAATTCTTATGACAATTTAATTGTTAGGCTTCATTGCCCAAAGTTAAATAAATATTAATTGTAGAAGTATTTGTAGATTATTATTTTTAGTTTTGTTTAAGAAGATATCTTCTTAATTATATATATACAGATATAACATTAAACTTTGATAAAAATTCATAGAAGATTATTTTTGTTTGATTACATTGCATTTAGGCCACTTAGTATATAGTTTTGTTTTTTAAATTGTTATAAGTTTGATTGTTATGTTTCATTGCCTAAAGTTGAATAAATAAATGATACCAATAGATAAAGTGAAGACCGATAATGTGATTACGAGGTTAAGTTATTTTTATTGCATTAAAAACATAAGAAATTAATGGAATTGGATTTTCTTATATTAACCAACTATTATTGCCTACTTAAAAAAATTATACACGCAAAAATATTAGCATAAACATTCGCAATAATTTCGCGAATGCGAATGCGAATATGCAAAAAACATGCGAATATTCGCGAATGCGAATGCGAATATTCGTTACATCACTAACATGCGCACAGGCGATTACACACGTACACACGCATACCACTATACAAATTATGAAATCAAATTTTGTTTTTATTAGCATAAATCGTCAGAAATACTTTTAAAAGTAATGTTAAAAACCTTTTTAAGTTTTTCAAATGTGTTGTGACACCATTTGAATGCACAAACCGTCATAATTACCTATTTAGTTTTTAAGAGTTGCGTACGTACGTGCAGTACAGTGACCTTGTACACTACCGAACGGTTCCGGCGTAAGCTCCATTAGGCTCCAATTGAAATGTTTCACTTTTTGTGCGCGAACTTACCTTCTATGCGTTATTATTCTAAGGAGTTAAGTAACAGAATTTCTAGTGTTGACGGAGTAAAAATACAATTCACCATCCCCTATTTTAACCTGTGGATATCTTATAATACGATTAAGGGACATAATTTGCAGATAACAGCTATAAAAAGGAAAGAAAACTCGAAAAAACCTACCTACATATCTGATCCGCGTGGTATAAAAGACCAATTTGCCTCCAAGAAGACTCAAGCTTAACAGTGAGACGATATGAGCTGAAATTATGATGATGTATAGCAAATAAAAGGTGGCGACAACGGTATTTCTGGATCTTTGCCACGCGTAAAATATATCTTAAAAGCTATATAAAATCCAAGCAAATTTATGTCAATGGTAATGCTATAAATAAGTTTTTGCTTACGAAACAGTATCACGACATATATGGCAAATGACACGCCGAACTATGGGTAACACATTAAAAATAAATTCCACGTTGTTTCGTCTGCCAAATGATGTGATATAAAAGAGTCCATTATTTCAACTGTAATAGGACATCGGGCGTACCACAGCACTGCATTTGCCTGAGCTTGCCAACGTTTGCCTTCGCACGCAGACAATGCAATATACTTTTAAACTCGCTTATGAACACATCGGTTGATTTATTTCTACGAAACTGTTATGTTCTTTTTTCTTTTAAATTGCTTATCTATACCAATAGATAAAATTGGAGTGTCTGTTTGTAATGTCAAAATAATAGGCTTTTTTCATGCTCACACGGTTATTTGCACGACACCTATGCCTAAAATAGCAATTAAAAAATTTTTGTCTGTCTGTCTGTCTGTCTGTCTGTCTGTCTGTCTGTTTGTTCCGGGTAATCTTCAAAACAGCTGGACCGATTTCAAAAAATCTTTCACCAATGGAAAGCTATAATATCAGGGCGTAAACTAGACTATATTTTATCCCGGTATTCCCACGGGAACGGAAACTACGCGGGTAAAACGACTATAATCTATAACCGAAGCGAAGCGAGGGCGGATTGCTAGTCTACACTAATATTATAAAGAGTAAAAATATGTATTTTTGTGTGTTTGCATGTTTGTAATGGATAAACTCAAAAACTACTGTACGGTTTTCAAAAATTCTTTCAACATTGGAATGCTACATTCACCCTTAATAACATAGACTATATTTTATCCCGGTATACCCTCGGGTACGTTAACTACGCGGGTAAGGTGACTGAAACCGAAATGAAGCGAGTTGCTAGTAATAATATTTTAAAGAGGAAAATTTTGTATTTTTTTGTGTGTTTGTTTGTAATGTATAAACTCAAAAACTACTGTGCCAATAATGATATCTGATGTTTACGCGAGCACTACACATTGTAAAGATAATTTTATAAATCAAAAATCTTTTAGTAAGCCGCATCTAAAATTAAAAATCAATATTAATTTAGCATCATGTCCCCTGAGTTTTCTTGCCGGATCTTTCTCAGTGTGGCCGCGTTCCGATCCGGTGGTAGTATATTAGTTTTGTTAGTTTTAAATCAACAAATTGTAATAATGATTGCTACAAATTTAATAATTAATAATTACTAACCATAAACAATATAATTTTTTCATATAGATTCATTTTCTTCTTACACTGGCAATAAATTTGTACTAAAATGTGGGTAACAATTTAATAAATTTATAACTATTTTCTGTATCGGGTAGATAATTGTAAATGTCTGTAATAACGATTACTTGTTGGACGTGAGACACCTTAGTCCGCCCGTGACCATGAATGCTGCAAAGTGTTCGAAACGTCGGGCAATCATAAATCAAATACAAACGTGATATAATCCGTAAAAGTAGTTTTATTTACAATACTGTGCCAATTTCAAAAATTCTTTCATCATTGGAAAGTTACATTCACCCTGAGTGACATAGGCTGTATTCTATCACGGTATTCCCACGGGAACTACGCCGGTAAGGCGACTGAAACCGAAGCGAAGTGAGGGCGGGTTGCTAGTAAACTTTAACATATTTATGTATACTTACTTAAGCATGTTTCTCAGAGAGGTAGACAGAGATTACGGATTATCACAAGACACACTGGCAGTGGTAGGACCACACTATCGACAGTTATCTGTCTACAGCCGCGGGCCGGTCGGCGGTCCGTCCGGGGTAGTACCATGCTCTCGTAGAAAATCGACGTCTGAGTAGTAGCAATTTGTTACTGCGCTTCGTTCGGTGAGCGAGAGAGCCGGAAGCCCAACTTTCTAAGGGTGTTTGCGTGTGGAGGATTTTGGTGGTCCCTTTAGTATCAGCGAGCCTCAATGCACTCATTCACACTCCCTTCATTTTCTTCGCGGTAGGCAGCGGCCTTGTAAAGGTCCATGAGCGGCAGCAACACTTACCATCAGGTGTACTGTTTACTCGTTTGCCACTACTTGCAATAAAAAAAAAAACACGTTTCTGGTGTATGTATATATACCAATGTGGGCTCGGCACCCTCCACAATAGGAGGGAAATTGACTTACCACGCTGGTCAAACGTGTTGGTAGCTGCTTTATCAGTTATCGGCACCAAGTACCTAATTGAGATAAGAGTTAAATGATAATAATATCATTCTTATTCATAAAGTGAGTTTAGCATACGAAGTGTTACCATCTCTTCCAATTGTAGAGGTTAAAAAAAAATAAAGCGTAACTATGAATGTTATACAGATAGTCTGTAAAATAAGTATATTTTTGTTTGTTTACACGAGTAATATAGCTGGTTTGCAACCACCTGCGGTGTGTCTGAAAGTGCTAGAGTACTAATGTGAGTACACATTAAATAAGAATATTATTCATTAAAAAATGTAGCAAAGGTTTGCAATTCTTAGTATAAAAGTATAAATTAAATGTAAATTTAATATCAGAGACTAAGTATATTTTTTTTTATTGCCAACGGTGGCAAACGAGCAAGCAGCACACCTGATGGTAAGTGAAACTGCTGCACATGGACCTTTGCAATACCAGGGGCACAGCTAGGCCGCTGCCTACCGTGAAGGAAATACTCTTCTTAAACCTCGTTTAAAGAAGGACATGGGACATGGACATATACTTTGGGCATGGTAAGGTTAAAAGGTAGCTTAGTGGTGGTAACGTGTGGTGACGGTGAAAGAAAACTATTCACCACCTCCTATCTTACCAGTGGGTTTCGTGAAAGAGGTCTAAGGGTTTAAATTCCTTTCATCATCATCATCATTTCAGCTCATATATGTTCCCCTGTTGGGCTCGAACCTCCTCCACAATAGGAGGATATTGACCTTAGTATACCGTGCTGGTCAGACAGGTTTGTATAGGGTTTTATTTCAAGTTTTCCTTCTCTTGTATAGAGGTTATATGCGTATTACATCCGTTAATCGTCTTTTACGACATCCACGGGCAAGATAGGGAGTATTGAATTGCATTCTTACTCCGTCACCACACGGAATTTCTTCCCTTTATATGCCCATAATATGCTTGCATAGATATGCAAACTTGATATCGTATCCTATACCAACACGTCTGACCAGCGCTGTAAAAAATTGCCCTTTCATAGCGGAGGTGGCCTAAGCCAATTAATTAGTGGGACTTCTGTAGGCGGAGATGAAGATGAAGAATATTATATTTGAAACCATATTGGTTTCAAATATTTATTTTTAAAGGAATTTCTTGGTCCATACTTCATATATTTATTTTTAAAAGAATTTCTTAGTCATTATGAAATATCTTCCATATCGCTACATCAATTATGATCATCATTCAGACTTTATTTATTCCGCTACGGTGCGTAGACCTCCTATAGAATGCCATATTGAACAGATAATAGCAGTGCATTAGCGATCGCAGTAAGGTACTGCACGTTTCTTATGCTCTCATTGCTACGCTCAAGAGAAGGTTCTTCTCGAACCTAAGCCTATTTTTATGCCTTACACGGACAAGAAAAATATTGACGATAACTCTATTCTTATCCCGTCACCAGAAGGAGAAATTCTTCATTAATATTATTGTGCAATTTGAAAATATTTCGTCCACTAGTAGACATAGACCTTCCCACTAGAGTGTCATTAGGAACGATCCTATGCCACTTGCATCCAACGGTTCCCTGCTACTTTTAAGATGTCGTCAGTCTTAGTAGAGAGTCGTCCTACGCTGTGTCGACGAGCGATGTGGCCTGCCCATTGCCATTTTAACGTGCAAATCTGCGGGCTATGTTGGTTATGTAACGTGTCAATAAAAGGCGAGGGCTAACGGCTGACTGGTTTATTTCACAAAGAAAACAACATACCCACAACATATTATTATCATCATTAATCTCATATCACAAAATATAGAAATACCTACAATCGCTACATCATCCCTCCCTTTAATAACAAAATATCTTAAAGCTAATACCACCACCGAGAAACAATAACATAAGTAATGAAACAGATCTAACAATACACATATACATTTGTTGTGAACTTACAGTCTAAGTATCTAATGTTTAGCTCGATTATATGCACGCAGTGCACGAGCAGATGCACCGGGTGGGGGCGTGGTCAAGCGCGGCTCTAGAGGCAACTCTGAGGCGCGCTGCGGACTGTCCACCTGTACTGGCGACGGTGTCCGCTCAGTCCCACTCGGCGGCACTTCTAATTGTTTGGTCCCGCAATCGTTCTCAGACGGTTCCAGGTTGGATGCCGCTGGACTAGTACGCGATAGTGAAAACCTATTTTTAAGATTGGCCGAGGCTGTCACTGGTAGGATCTGATCAGCGTGTCGACGCCATAGTGTTCCGTCACCTACGTCGACCTTATACGATACCGGACCAGTTTTTTTACTAACCATACCTGACGTCCACTTTCCTCCCTTTGCCGTATAATCACGAGCTAGCACCGCTTCCCCTATTTCGAAATCGCGCACGGCGCTGGGCCCGTGACGTACTTGTCGCTCTTGAGCGGCACGTACCGTGCTGGCCACATCCGGGCGTAACGCATCCAGGCGGTTACGCAATCGCCTCCCCTGCAGTGCCACGGACGGGGGTATTCCCGTCGTGGCATGTGGGCAGTTGCGATATTTAAACAAAAATTTGTTTAAAGCTGCGATAATATCGTCCCCTTCATATTGAGCTCGTCTTATTGCCTTTTTAACCGTTTTAACTGCATTCTCTGCAGCTCCATTAGCTTGCGGCCTATAAGGGGCTGACGTGATATGGTTTATGCAGTTTTTTACGCAGAATTCTTTAAACTCTCGAGATGTAAAGGGCGGGCCGTTGTCCGTCACGAGCTGTAATGGCAGACCAAATCGCGCGAATATACTTCTAAAAGCATTCACCGTAGTCCGTGCGTCCGTGGTTTTCATCGGTAAAGCTTCCAACCACTTCGAATGTGCGTCTACCATTATAAGGTATCGAGTCCCACCACAATCCGCGAAATCAGCGTGTATTCTTTGCCACGGGTGGAGCGGGAACTCCCAGGGATGTAACTGAGCGCGCGGCGGCGCATCGCGCACCGCACGACACGCTTCGCACTCGCGACAAGTCGCTTCTATATCCTGGTCGAGCGTCGGCCAGTATACATAGCTACGTGATAAACTTTTCATTTTATTTACCCCTAAATGACTTTCATGTATTTCTGCCAAAACATTTTTTTGTAAGGATTGTGGAATTACGATTCTGTACCTATAAATTAAGCAACCTTGGTCTAATGATAGCTCTAGCTTTCTTGCAAAATAAGTTCTCTCGGCGTCGCACCTCGGTTCGGCCGGCCAACCAAACAAAATATAACCTTTTATTTTGTTTAACACTGCGTCACGCTCCACTGCCCGTGCTACATCCTTAAACGAAACCGGTAACTTGTCCTCTACTAAGTTGAGATAATCTACTGTATCCTTCCAACGACCTTCCCTGGGCAAGGGAAGTCGTGATAAAGCATCAGCGGGCCCATTGCTCGCTGATTTAACAAATTCTATTGAAAAATCGTAAGCGGCTAAGCGCGCTGCCCACCGTTGTAAACGGCTCGCTGCCGTCTGTGGAATACCACTCTTCACTCCAAAAATATGTGTGAGCGGCTGGTGGTCAGTGCGTAATGTAAACTTCCTACCGAACAAATACTGATGGTGTTTACTTACGCCGAACATGATGGCGAGCGCCTCTTTGTCCAGTTGGCTGTAGTTGCGTTCGGGCGCGCTAAGCGTGCGCGATACACAACTAACGAGCCGCTCGCTGCCGTCGGCGTAGCGATGCGCGAGTACGGCGCCCAGTCCGTACGCGCTGCTGTCCACGGAGAGAACGAGCGGCCGCCCCTCCTCGTAGTGCGCCAATACACGCGAGCTCATAAGCGCACGCTTTGCTTTTGTGAAGGCTTCCTCACACTTAGAATCCCATTCCCAATGGGCATTTTTCTTTAATAAACTATACAAGGGGAATAATAACGTACTAAGATTTTGTATAAATCGTCCATAGTAATTTAACATCCCTAGAAAACCTTTTAACTGAGAAATGTTTTTTGGTATGGGAGCGTCGCCAATCGCAGTTAGCTTTGCCGGATCTGGCTTTAAACCTTCTTTATTAATAATAAATCCTACATATTTAACGGCATCCTGCAGAAAACTACATTTATCTAGCTTCACTGTAAGCCCCGCTTCACGCAATCTTTTCAACACAGCTCTTAAATTATCTAAGTGGTCCCTATCGTTGGCTCCAGTAACACAAATATCATCTAAAAATACTACACAGCCAGAAATACCCCGCAATGTTTCTTCCATAATTTTTTGAAACTTTTCTGGTACAGATGACAAACCGTATGGCGTGCGGCGATACGCAAAAGTCCCTATATGCGTAGTTATCGCGGTATACCTCTGACAGTCCTCTGTTAACATGCATTGTTCGTAAGCGTGTCTAAGGTCTATTTTCGAGTATTTTTGTCCTCCGCTTAGCCTCGAAAACATTTCTTCGATACGCGGCAAAGGGTAATAATCCCGTTTTAATTTGGGGTTGATTGTAATTTTGTAGTCCCCACATATTCGTATTTCACCATTCCGCTTAACTACTGGTACAATCGGTGTACCATAGTCTGAATAATCGACTCGATAAATAGAACCGTCGGCTTCGAGCCGGCCTAGCTCACGTTCAACCCGTTCGCGTAGTGCGAGCGGGACGGACCGCGCGCGGACGTACACCGGTTCATCATCTGTTAATTGCAACCGTAAGGGTTGTTTACAAGTACCTAACTTGTCCTGGAACACCTCAGGAAACTCTCGACGTAATCGATCCACCAACCCGTCGTCTGCAATTACATTGAGGGTTATTTGTTTAATGTCCAGAGCACGCATCCAATCGCGACCTAAAATAGGTCGTGCTCCCCCCTTGATTATATATAAATGTAAAGAGTTAACTTTGTTGCACCCGAATGTGACATCCACCTCAATGTAACCGCGTGACTTAATACGAGCCCCGGAGTAACTTCGTAATATAATATTGTCATATTTAATGTCTTTATATGAAAACATTCTCGTATACATGTCCTCACTTATCGCTGAGATGCGACTACCCGTATCTATTTCACATTTTACTATAATTTTATCTATGTTTAATTTAATAAAGTAAGGTTCGTTACTTTTCGACTGCAAACTAGTAAAGTTAAATAAATCTTCCTCACTATCACTTAAGTAATTCTGCCGCACACTACCGGCACGTTCACTTTTGCACATCACCTTTAAATGACCTCTCTGACCGCACATATCACAATTGTAACTTTTAAACCGACACCGATCCGCGGGGTGTGGCTTGCCGCAACGCCAACACGGCCTATAGCCGCCGCCAGCCGTCGTCGCTCCACCAGCCGCCACCGCTCCCCCAGCACGCGACGCGTTAGCTGCGCCCGCGCCTGAGGCTCGTCGGTTTCGCACATAATGTACTTACTCCCTCGCTGGCCGCCCCTGTCATGCCCGCTGAGTCAGCTGATGCCCCTATAGTGGTGGCAGCGCTCACCTCGGCGTGTTTCTCCGCCGCCTCCAGAGCCAATGCCAACTCCACCGCTGCCTTATATTCGATTTTCTTTTCCGCAAATATTCTCGATCGCATGGCGTCGTTTGCCAACCCCGACACAAATTGATCACGTAGATTCTCTTCTAAGGTCGAACAGGATCCACATTTACCGAAATTACAGGTAGATGCCAGATGTTTTAAAGCTTGTAAATATTCGGCAAGAGGTTCGCCTGCGCGTTGACGTCGTAAACGGAACACGTGTCTCTCGGCTACCTCTGATCGCTGCGGCTCCAGGTGTTCGTTGACTAAATTAACTAACTCATCAAAACTTTTATCTTCAGGAAATCTTGGTGCGCACAGATCGCACATAAGTGCGTAGGTAGCTTCCCCCACGACGGATATTAACAGCGGTACCACTAATTTACTGTCCACTGCATTTAGTAATATATACTGTTTTACGCGACGTATATATGCAGGCCATTTGTTCGCCTCGAGGTTAAACGGTTCTAATTTTCCGATCGGCATGATAATTACTAAACTGCACACGTGTAATTTTAAATCTTTCTCGTCGCCAGTGTAACGTGTCAATAAAAGGCGAGGGCTAACGGCTGACTGGTTTATTTCACAAAGAAAACAACATACCCACAACATATTATTATCATTAATCTCATATCACAAAATATAGAAATACCTACAATCGCTACAGGTTACACCCGTTTTTCTACGGATTTCCGTATTCCGAATTTTATCACCGGACTTTGAGCTTTTTTATGAGACCGACATTTAGAGACCATGTTTCAGTACCGTATGTCATCGCTGGTAACACAGACTAATTACAGTTATATAAGCAATAAATTCTTTACGAATCGTGCGAAGTATTCACCGAAGTGTTTTAGTAAAAAATATTTCTTAGTCTATTAAAATTAAATTGATGACAAGCTTAGATTATACTTTGAATATATTACGTACTACATAAATCCAATTAAAATCATACTATTTGCTGGCATAATAAAAAAGGCAAATATTTCAACTAAAATTTTGCATTTATAGTTGTTTACCCGTGCCCTTAACGAAGCGTCTATGACCGACACGATGCAACGCCATTTTGAATTCTCGTATAAACAAAATGGCTATTTGCATAATGTGTACGTATATTTAAATATTTGCATTTACTTAACTACGTAGTTGTCGAAAATATAAATTCAGTTTAGGTTTTACTATTTTTTAAGTTATTATTTATTTTTAAGTTATTATCGATTTAAGTACCTCCATGACACACATACAAAATCCTTGCGATCATCTGAGAATTTGAAATTAAAGGTACCAATACACTTTTCTGATTTCATAGGTAAGTCTTTTACTGTAAAGGCTACAACGTTGTGGAATGCGTTACCAGTAGCAATCAGAAAAGCCCGGACTTTAACTACATTTAAAAAACAGTTGACAGATTACTATTTATCGCTATAATATTTTTAGTTCTTAAAGCGTGCGAGTTCCTGTAATATATGTGTATGTATGTGTATGTAAGTATATTTATATGTATGTATATGTGTATGTATGTGTGTATGTTTATTTATATGAAAATATATGCTTAAGACATAAATACAATTATCTACTATTTACTAATTTATATTGTTTTATTTTTACAGTATTAGAGTTACAGATATTAACACATAATATTTATTAGTTACATAGTCATAATGATATTTAGAATTGATTTTCAGTACCACCGGCAACAAATTACCTACTATCTCCCTTCTCTGTTATATTATCCATCCTAAGGTTGCCTGGAAGAGATCGCTTATAGCGATAAGGCCGCCCTTTGTACATTCTAGGTTATAATTATTATTTAATTTTTCTTGTAATATGGTGTACAAATAAAGTATAATCTAATCTAATCTATAATACGCAATTATGAAACGTTCAAAACATTTTCTTATTCATAACGGGCATATTCAAATTTTTGTAGTGATAACGTCTTATAAATCGATGAACGCTGACTGCACGCACGAAAAAGCATTACTCAATGTCACGTTCCGCCTAAGCTAATATATAATAAATACAAATTAATAAAATTGAAGTGTCTGTTTGTAATGACAAAATAGTACCTAAGTTTTCTTCATGTTCATAGGGTAATTTGTGATACCTATGCTTAACAACCAGTTTAAACATTTTTGACATAATAACGTCCTATAAACCGATGAACGTCGGCTGCGCGTACCAGAAAGTATGGCTTATTGTCAAGTTCCGCCCGAGTCGAGCGTGCAAGTGAGAGCACGTAATAAACGATAGAGAGGCATGATCGGCCTAAACATTCGGCTTGTGACGCATCTATCTCTAATTTAAGTAAAAAAAATATTTGAATTAATGAGTACAAATCAATGTTAATTTATCGAAAAAAAAAATGTTACTCCTTCTTTGTATTATACAAAATAATGATAATTCAGTAATAATAATTAAATTCAGGTTAATTTCATTATAAGCCTCATAACAAAGCTCAAAGTCGCTCAGCGTGCTATCGAACGGGCTATGCTCGGCATTTCTCTGCGAGACAGAATCCAAAATATGGTAATCCGCAGAAGAACGGGTGTAACCGACATAGCACGAAGAATTAGCACGCTGAAGTGGCAATGGGCAGGCCACATCGCTCGACGAACTGACAACCGCTGAGGAAGAAAGGTTCTCGAGTGGCGACCACGTATCGGACGACGCAGTATAGGACGCCCCGCCACTAGGTGGACCGACGATCCGCTGAAAGTTGCTGGGTATCGTTGGATGCAGGCGGCACAGAATCGCACTTTGTGGCGTAACATGAGGGAGGCCTACGTCCAGCAGCGGACGGCGATACGCTGAAATGATGGTGATGATGATTTAAATTCATAAAAGTATGCAATTCTTCATCAATGTTTTCTTCTTCTTCTTTTTTGTCTTGGTAATCAGCTATTAATACGAGCCATTTTTGCCAGTGTTGAGTTATAATTTTCTTTAGTTTACAAATTATGTTTCTTTTAATTAGTCATTGTCCGTCAGTAAGTCAAATTGTTGGCTTCAACAATGTTATGGCCACTGTTAACGATATCTTCTAGGGTTTTTGGTGGAAATGATACCTTTTATGTAAAGCACTTTTATATCATATTCACAATACCCCAGCAGTGCCTCCGTCACATATTACATAAAATGTCATTAAAATTATTTAATACTAGCAACCCGCCTTCGCTTCGCTTCGGTTTTAGTCGTTTTACCCGCGTAGTTCCCGTTCCCGTAGAAATACCGGGATAAAATATAGCCTAGGTTATTTCCTGATATTATAGCTTTCCATTGGTAAAAGAATTTTTAAAATCGGTCCAGCCGTTTTGAAGATTACTCGGAACAAACAGACAGACAGACAGACAAAAAATATAATGTGATTTTTAGGCATATGTATAATGCAAATAACCGTGTGAGCATGAAAAAGGCCTATTATTTTGACATTACAAACAGACACTCCAATTGTATTTATTGGTATAGATAACACCTTAAACCACAAAGATATTGAATAAAATACAAGATCACCACATGACAGTTCCACATTCCCGCCAAAAATCCAATGTTTTCCAAACCTACTATACAGACAATTAATTTTTATTTATGATAATTAAATTAATTAAATAAGCGGTAGTCATTTAAGTCGTAAAATCGCTATTAAATCAGACATAGGTGTTGCAAAATTTCCTTAGTATGTTTACATTTTATTTAATCACAAACCCCTCTATAGTCACCCATTTGGCTCGAAGCCAAACTGCTTGTTATTGCTAAGGATTACGTGATAGAAATACTAAATGTGACTTTTTGTCTAACTTATGAAATCATTACGTCCACATAACAACTATTAAAGATTTGCTAGTATAATTAAAAAAGAGACAAAATGTACTTATTGCAAAGTTAGAATAGAGACGAGTTATATCATCATCATCATCACAGCTCATTTACGTCCCACTGCTGGGCTCGAGCCTACTCCACAATAATGAATTTACCTTCTATACCACGTTGGTCAGACGTACGGTTGGTTTTACGACGATAGGGTTGGGTTTAATTTTGAGTTTACCTTGGGTTGAGGTTGTGTGTGATATTATAGTCTCTTAGTTACATTTTACCTTAGTTACCCAACTAGGTAGACCGACGACCTAGTGAAAGTTGCTGGGCGTCGTTGGATGCAGGCAGCACAGGACCGCACATTGTGGTGCAACATGAGGGAGGCCTACGTCCGGCAGTGGACAGCAATAGGCTGAAATGATGAATGATAGTTATCTTTTACGACACGCACGGTTAAGAAAAGGACTCGTGAATTGCATTCTTACTCCGTCCATCCGTGCCGTCCCGGGTGATGAAAGGGTGACGCGCGGCCCCATAACCTACAGTATTCCCTTTCGCCATTGGGCCGACTACCGGCACCGAATTGTCGTCCATGGCCAGCCCAGACCAGACAGATATACAGGTAAGTATATCCAATTACTAGTTTAATAATTCTTAGTAACACAATGATTTCTGATGTTTACGCGAGTATTACACATTTTAAATAAAAATACTTTACGGATTTTATCGCGTTTGTATTTGATTTTTGATTGCCCGACGTTTCGAACACTTCACAGTAGTATACTAGATTGTTAGGTTTTTAAATATATAATTTTAATGTTAAATAATTACTAACCATAAACAATTTAATTTTTTTCATATAGAATCATTTTCTTCTTACACTGGCAATTAATTTATATCAAAATGTGGGTCAATATTTAATAACTATTTTCTGTATCGGGTAGATAATTATAAATTTTCTGCAATAACAATGACTTGTTGGACGTGAGACATCTTAGTCTGCCCGTGACCATGAACGCTGTAAAGTGTTCGAAACGACAATCAAAAATCAAATACAAACGCGATAAAATCCGTAAAGTAGTCTTAGTAACATCTTCTAGGGATTACTGTATTCCAAATTTTTTCGCATAGAGATATATAGACTAATATATATAGACTATAGCATATATAGACTAGCATATATAGATATATAGACTATAACAAGTTGAGTAACTTTGAGCTTTGTTATGTGTCTATCATTTAAAGACCACTTTTCATTGCCGTAAGTCATCATTGTTAACACAAACTGGTCATAGTCCTTGGTTAGCAGACGCTGCAGTACATTAAACGAGAAGATCCTCCAAGTTGCCTCAACCATTCGGGAACACTACTCAATAATAAATCATAGCAATTACATTTTCTTTTATTAACAGTATATTCGACATTAGCATATTAAAGAAACTTCATTTTATTTATTTCTATAGCGTATTTTGTTTATTACTCTGCATATTTATGGTCCCTTGGTACACAGACTACTGCGCATTGCGTACTATTTGTTTTAGCGTAGCAATAATATAAAATTGTGTTACTTTAACAAATTTATTGATATTGTGTATTTCTTCCTCTTATTTAATATTCTGTCAATATTTAGAAACGAGATATATCTAGACTAAGTGAGCATTTCTCTGTTTATGGAAGTGTCAGTGGTAGCATTCTTTAGTATAAGTATTCAGTCTTTCTTTTTCATTTCTTCAATCTTTGCGTTTAAGTTTCCGAGTGGTTTCTCCTCACTGTCGACTGATGAATTTCCTAATGTAATAAGCTTAGAATAATAAGGTATAGAAGGTGAATTCGCGCACAAAAAGTGAAGCATATCAATTGGAGCCTAATGGAGCTTACGCCAGAACCGTTCTCTAATGTCAATGTCACTGTATTACAGGTACGTACGCAACTCTTAAAAAATAAAAAGGTAATTATAACAGTTTGTGCATTCAAATGGTGTAATAACACATTTGAAAAAAGTAAAAAGGTTTTTAACATTACTTTTAAAAGTATTTCGACGATTTATATTAATAAAAATAAAATTTGATTTCATTATCTGTATAGAGTGGTGTGCGTGTGTACGTGTGTAATCGTCTGCGCGCCATTAGTATTTTTAGATTCATTTTTGGAATGTTCGAAGTAGGGACACTATCCTTCTATACGTTATTATTCTAAGGTAATAAGTTATCTATCTGTAAGAACCTATAATTGGCTATCTGTTATTATTTTGCTGTTAAATATTATATATAAGCTGTTAGATCTTTTTTAAATAAATAAATAATGGGATTGCACTAAGAAATTAATCCTTGTATTGCTGGGGTCTTTACAGATCTTATCATCTCGGGTCATATACGTCCCACTGTTGGGTTCGAGTCTCCTTCACATTGAGAGGTAAATTAACCTATACTTATACAACGTTGGTCAAATGGATTGATACAGGGTTTTATTTCGAGTTTTCCTTTTATTGTTTACATGTTATCTATATATTATATCCCTTTTTTTTAATGGATGGGCTTATGGTAAGCACACACGCGGTCCATTCCGTCCGGGGCGACGAAAGGACGGCGCGCGGGCCCATAACCCACCCATACCCACGTCGCCTTCTTCGTTGGGCCGACCACCGTAAAGTGACTTGTCGTCAGTGGTCGGCCCGACAGAATACCCTTTCGGGTACCCTCACCTCTCGACGTCCCTGTCCCGGGACGTCAGTCGCTGTCGCGCGGTCAGCCTCTCTGCGGGTGTCGGACTAAAATCCCCGGTCCACTCACCCGTGGCCTTGGCTAGGGCGGTATCAAGCGCAGGTATATATTATATCCCTTAGTCGTATTTTACGACACCCACCGACAAGAAAAGGACTGCTAAATAGTTTTCTTACTGCGTCATCACACGAAAGTGTTTTTATTAATAATTGTTATAATCCCTATCGTTCAAGACCTCGTCGTGACATTCCTCAATTTTACCGTTAAATTCATTATTTAACCAGCATGGATGAAATTTCTAACACATCTGCCAAGTATCATCGATGAAATAAAAGCAATATTATGCAAAATAGGTTATATTATATCTGTGGCCATAGGTCAGAATATGATAAATACAAATTCATTACTTTACAGGACAAGCAAATTAAATTATTGAGAAATCTTGAAGGGACTATTAAAATATGAGACACTCGGTATATATGACAAAAAATATTTTTACAATTAAGGAAATGTATTACTAATTTGTAAAATTACTTAAAATTCATTGTGCAATGCGTAGTATTCATGTGGATATTGATGAATGAATTTGTACTTATCATATTCTGACCTATGGCCACAGATATGTTAAAAAATTACTTAAATACTTAATAATTATTAATTAAATACTTCAAGAATTGCGTAAATAAAATGAAAAATGTATTCTGCAAAGAATATATAAACTGTGCTGTTTGTATTCTTGTTTAAATAATCTTTACGATAAAAAACATGCAACTACAACTGTGCTGTGAACATCGCTGTGTTGTATTTTTAACCCCCGACACAAAATGAGGGGTGTTATAACTTTGACGTCAATGTCTGTCTGTCTGTGTGTGTTTGTGTGTATGGCATCGTAGCTCTCAAACGGATGGGCCGATTTTGACGCCGTTTTTTCATTTGAAAGCCTATTTCCTTGCAATGATTCTTAGCGATGTTTGGTTAATATTGGTCCAGCAGTGTAAGAGTATCAACTCCTTTCCAAAAGGATGTAGTGGCGTAATTATATTACTTGACTAGCAACCCGCCCTCGCTTCGCTTCGGTTTTAGTCGTTTTAGCCGCGTAGTTCCCGTTCCCGTGGAAATACCGGGATAAAATATAGCCTAGGTTACTCCCTGATATTATAGCTTTCCATTGGCGAAAGAATTTTTGAAATCGGTCCAGCCGTTTTGAAGATTACCCGGAACAAACAGACAGACAGACAGACAAAAATATTTTAATCTGTATTTTAGGCATAGGTGTTGTGCAAATAACCGTGTGAGCATGAAATAAACCTATTATTTTGACATTACAAACAGACACTCCAATTTTATTTATTGGTATAGATTTCTCCAAAGGCATTTGCGTTTTGGACTCGTATCCCTATGTAAAACTCCTAAGAGACCCGTTATCTTGCTTTGGAAGATTCTGCGAAAATGGAGATACAATAACATGACACAAGAACAATAGAAGTTATTTGCAACAATATGGAGACCATTAGTGAATAATCGTTTCTTTTAAAAAACAAACCCAATATAACAAAATGTAGTTACAAAATTCTCTAAGCACACACTCGGAACGTGCTAGACTAAAATAAGAACAAGCAACTGCAATTAACAACCACTTTTTGATACAAAAAGCGTACACCCATCTCGCTTGCTCCTCACTTCATGTCATACGTACGAGTGGGACGGGTGACACATTGTCGGTTCGCATCTGCGTCCCCACTTACAGTTCCTGTATTTTTTCCCACCTACAAGGCTTTTTTTATGCTAGTATGTTGGTTAGCAGATATTCTAATTATGTCTGTTAGTTTAGATCCTAATTTGATTTTGTTCTTCCTTTGCTTTATTTTCTGGCATGCCGAAACCCTCTGTGAGCGCTACGGCCGGCGGAGTGACATAAGTGCCCATGTTATGAGTTCGATTCACGCAGAACAATTTCTTATGCGATGCACGAACAATTATTCTGAGTCGGGATGTAATTTTTGACTGTTAATTATATATTTATTATATATTTAATTTATTAATAGAAAGAAAACTCGAAACAAAACCCTATACCAACCTGTCTGACCAGCATGGTAAAGTAAGGTCAATTGCCCTCCTATTGTACACTCGAGCCCAGCAGTGAGACGTATATTAGCCGAAATGAATGATATATTTGTGAAATCCTTCGTACTACAAGGATGTATTCCTTAGTTTTTCATTTAAAAAAAGGAAAGGAAATAACGAATGTAAATTCAACAATAAATTTCGATAAAATTTTAATACACATGCAAATTTAGACGGATAATGTAGATTAAAGTCAAAAGGCCACCGACAAAATCTATTATTTCACATTTATCTCTGAAGATAACACGGCATTGAATCTGTTTGATTAAGATCTTGTCAAGATGTGATTTTCACTTCGAGAATTCTCATATTGTAGCTTATTTAGTAAGTGTATATGTATGTCGTTGTGTGTTTTAGTGACGATTTACGACAACTAACTCAAGAATATTTGGGGGAATAAAGAAGTGAATAATGAGATGAATAAAGAGGTCAATAAAGAAGAGAATAAAGAGATGAATAAAGAGGTGAATAAAGAGGAGAATAAAAAAGGAGAATAAATACGAGAATAGAGACAGTAGAACTCTCCTTGCAACTTATAAGACCAACTGCAATTGACAAACTACCTGCCAAGATTGACTATTGTTCCGTCGGGCCGACCATTGACGACAAGTCACCCTGCTCCGGTGGCCGGCCCAACGACGAAGGCGACATGGGTACGGGTGGGTTATGGGCCCGCGCGCCGTCCTTTCGTCGCCCCGGACGGAAAGGACCGCGTGTGCGCTTCCCATAGCCCACCCATAAAAAAAAGCTTGACTATTGCGATATTTCGAGTAGCGTAGTGGTCCAACAGTAGACAGGAATTATTTATTTAACTTAAGATAAGTTAAACTTTTGTTTCGATCTAAAATATTAACTTTAAAAAAATGGTGTCGACACAATATGTATTCCAATATCTAAAACGACAAAACACTCACGTGCTGAGATCGATTACGTCGACCCGGGTTTCGAGCATGTCCGATGCTCATCATCAGGGCGAGTGCGCAGCGGCGTCCGCGAGGCCCTGGCGTGCACTGCGCGCTGCATATCGAGCAGCGCGCCTCGACACAGCCATGAGGGGTGCGGGGGAGGTGTTCGCCTCTTGATAGTCCTCGGCGGAAACGTCGGACGAAACTTCACACCCGGAGTTAAGCGGCGTTGTTAGTATGTCACTCCGTGTGTCGTCACCATCACATACCACGCTGGTCACGTCACTCTCCACGCACACCATCACCTTACGACTCACGGCAGTATTCAGAGCTGGTAACCATGCTGACGACAGCTTCCATCCGCCGTCTCTGTTGAAGGTCCGATGTTGGTTTATCTCTATGGCCTCACGTATTTTCCGCGGTCTGTAACGTCTCTCTGTGGCTAATACGGAGGCTTTGTCGAACCGAATGTAGTGCCTTGTATTCGCGAGACTGGCATGCTCTGCTATTGCTGATTGTGTCGTATTCATGCTCTTCATACTCCTGATGTGTTCAGTTAGTCTGGTGACGATGTTGCGTCCAGTTTCTCCCACATAACTCTTGCCACAATCACATGGTACTTGATAGACGCCAGGTACGCCCAGGTGGTTTTTGTCTTTCGGTGAACGAAGCATTTGCCGTATTTGGCCCGGTGGGCGGAAGAACGTTCTAATGTCGTATTTCCTTCGCAAGAGATGCCCGATTTTGTCCGTTATTCCTTTCACGAACGGTAAGTAGGACGGAGAACGTTCCACACCTGTTGGCCGCTTACGTTCACTTGGCTTGGCCAAATACGGCAAATGCTTCGTTCACCGAAAGACAAAAACCACCTGGGCGTACCTGGCGTCTATCAAGTACCATGTGATTGTGGCAAGAGTTATGTGGGAGAAACTGGACGCAACATCGTCACCAGACTAACTGAACACATCAGGAGTATGAAGAGCATGGATACGACACAATCAGCAATAGCAGAGCATGCCAGTCTCGCGAATACAAGGCACTACATTCGGTTCGACAAAGCCTCCGTATTAGCCACAGAGAGACGTTACAGACTGCGGAAAATACGTGAGGCCATAGAGATAAACCGACATCGGACCTTCAACAGAGACGGCGGATGGAAGCTGTCGTCAGCATGGTTACCAGCTCTGAATACTGCCGTGAGTCGTAAGGTGATGGTGTGCGTGGAGAGTGACGTGACCAGCGTGGTATGTGATGGTGACGACACACGGAGTGACATACTAACAACGCCGCTTAACTCCGGGTGTGAAGTTTCGACCGACGTTTCCGCCGAGGACTATCAAGAGGCGAACACCTCCCCCGCACCCCTCATGGCTGTGTCGAGGCGCGCTGCTCGATATGCAGCGCGCAGTGCACGCCGGGGCCTCGCGGACGCCGCTGCGCACTCGCCCTGATGATGAGCATCGGACATGCTCGAAACCCGGGTCGACGTAATCGATCTCAGCACGTGAGTGTTTTGCCGTTTTAGATATTGTAATATGGATCAGTCTCACGATAATTTCAATACTAACAATATGTATTCTTCTTTCATTATACGTATTGCAAAAGTTTTTGGGATTAGTTTTATTGTTGTCTCCCTGACGTTAATCGTGATAATGTAATTTTTGACCAGATGGAATCAGATGGAATTAACTTAAGTCTATATAAAGCTTTTCCGTGTGGTGACGGAATAAAAAAACAATTCTCATTCTCTTACTCGTGGGTGTCGTAAAAGACGACTAAGAGATACAATATGGGGGGCGCGGCCGGAGCACCTCCTCGTGGAGCTCCCTGGTAACGTCCATTTGGACGTCATGCGTCCATTTGGACGGCCAAGATTCCGGCAGGGGGGGGGTCTCCGCGTGCGGCTCTGGTGGCAGAGCGCACGGCGGATCTGACCCGGGGCCAATGGGGCAGATGTGCCTCATGGCACTCCGTCGCCAGGGACGGTTGCGTCACGGCCCGGGGCGTGACGGGTCGGTCGCTCGCGAGCGGCTAGACCCGGAAGGCCCAAACCGTAATCCTGAGCAGGGGGGTCAGGACCGGGGGTCTTCGGACCGCGGGGAAGAAAACCCCTATAAAAAATCACCCCAATCTTAAGTTTGGCCACTCGGCGAGGAGATGTATGACTGGTGGGTTAAGAAGCGCGCGAGCGTCCAGTCGTTAGAGTGGTAGTCAAGGCAAGACTTAAAAACGTCCAACAAGATATGGCAGAAGTCAATACACGTTTAACTTCACCAGAGGGTCCCGGCCAGGCCGGGGAATCCCTTGCTGTGCCGGTGCTTGCGCGCGACGTCCATTTGGAGTCGCGCCCAAGTCCCGGCACAGTCAGTCCCCAATCGTATGGGTGGGGGACAACTACTGCCTCAGAAGCCGAGAGCCCGGCTCAACACCAAGTGGCTCAGGGGGGGAGGGAGAACGAGGAGGAGGTGCAGGTGCGGAAGAAGACCCGAAGGACAAAGCCGAGGCGTTCCGCCGCTGCACGAGCCCGCATTAGCGCCAATGCATCGAAGGCGTGGCGGGCGCGGATGAAGGCTGAAGCCATTGCCGCACGCGACGAGGGCGGCAGCATTGCTGCTGCAGGGCCGTCGCGGGACGGGGGTGGCGTTGCTGCCCAGCCGTCGGAAGAGAGGATGGAGACCACTGCAGGGCCGCCGCGTGAGGAGAGCGGCAGCAGCAGCGGGTCCGAGCACGAGGGCGGCATTGCCGCAGAGCCGTGCATAAGGTTAGCAGGCGAAAGCTCCGAGCTGTCGAGCGATGAGGGCGGCATTGCCGCAGAGCCGTCGCAGGATGAGGGCGGCAGTGCCGCAGGGCCATCAGAGCGTCAGGAGACGGATGCGGCATCGGAGATGGTGCTGACGGACGTGGGCGGAAGTGCCGCAGAGCCGTCCGCCGAGGAGAGCAGCACCACTTGGGTGCTAGTCGGCCGGAGTAGGGACGAGGGCGGTGGATGCGCCGCAGGTAGACAGATGCTAGGCGCGCCGTCAGTTGAGGGTGCAGTTAGGCCGTCGTCGTTGTCGTCGTCGCCGTCGTCGTCGCCGTCGCCGAGGAAGAGGACGGAGGGGGCTGCAAAGGCGCCAGCTCCAGCCCCAAGTGCGAGGAAGAGGGAGGAGGCCCTCCCCCCGAGACCCTGGAAGCGCCCCCTGCAAGAGGGTGGCCGCTCCAACACCGACTCGGAGGGGAGTTCCATCATCATGCCTCCTCCCAAGGTCCCGACCATGCGCCGGGGGCGCAGAGGCCGAGGATCGGTGGTGGCGGCGTGGCCGGGGACACCGGGTCCGGCCGGCCACGGTGGCGAGGTGGCGGCCCTCCAGGCCGCGAACGCCCGCCTTAGTGAGGAGGTCTCCGGCTTGCGGGAACGCAACCGCAAGCTGGAGACGGAGCTATCGGCGGTGCGACGGGAGAACCGCGGGTTGGCCAAGGAGATGGCCGACCTGCGGGCCCAGTTCGCGCGCCTGGCGCCGGCCGCGCCGCCTGTGCCAGCCTCGCCACCGAAACGGGCTGCGCCGGGGAGGGCAGGCCCGTCGTCTGCGCCCGTGGCGCCGGCTGCGCCCGTCGCGGCTGCTGCGCCAGCTGCACCCGTCGCGGCTTCGGCGCTTCCTCCCCTCGTCGTGGTCCCTCCGCCGGCTCGTGGCCGCGGCAGACCTCGGAGGGGGGAGGAGCCGCCGCCCGACGAGGTGCACGGCGTGTCGGAGTCGGCGGTACGCGTGATCCTAGCCCGAGTAGGGGTGATGGTGGATGCGCGTATCGCCGCCGTAGCGGCCAGGCTCCCGCCTGAGCCGCCCCTCCGACCGCCGCTCGCCGCGGACAAGGCGAGGCGGCCGCAAGCGTCAGCTCCCACCCCGCTGCCCTGTCAGGGTGGCCGCGTGGTGAGCTACGCTGCGGCCGCGGCCGGGCCCAAGGGGGCCAAGAAGGCCGGCAAGGTGCCGGCTCCCGCCAAGGCCGGGCCGCGGCCAGCGCCAGCGGCTGCACCGCAGGCGCCGGCCAGCGCACCCGCGACCGCTCCTGCTGCGCTCAGCGCTGCTGCCAGGCTCGAACAGGGCTGGCAGGTGGCTGAGCGGAGCAGGAAGGCACTCGGCCAGAAGCGGAGAGCGGCGGCCAAGAGTGCCACCGTGGCCGCCGCTCCCCAGGCGGGAGCCGGCAGAAAGGGGAAGAAAAGGTCGCGCAGGGGCCTCAAGTCGCCGAAGACGGCGCGGTGGTCATCACCGTGCTGCCTGAGGCGGCTGAGAGGGGCCTCAACTATGAGGCCGTCCTAAAACGCGCCCGGCGGGAGCTGGACGTCTCCGGTATCGGGGGCGTCGAGGCGAGGACCCGCAAGGCCCGGACAGGGGCTCGAATACTCGAGTTCCCTGGGGCCGAGGGCGCGAAGACGGCCGATAGTTTGGCCACGATGTTGAGGGGGCTGTTCGGGCCGGAGGATGGTGTCCGAATCGCCAGGCCTGTCAAGTGCGCAGAGATGCGCCTGACGGGCTTGGACGATTCCGTGACGGTGGAGGACGTCCGGGAGGCCATTATGGCGCGTACCGGATGTGCCTCGGACACCGTCCGGATTGGCACCATTCGCACTGGTCCGGGCGGCGTCGGTGCTGCCTGGGTGCAGTGTCCGGTGGAGTCGGTCAAGCAATTGGCCGACTCAGGCAGGCTCCTCGTGGGCTGGAGCTCGGCGCGGGTAACCGTGCTAGAGCCCCGGCCCGCGAGGTGTTACAAATGCATGGCGGTCGGGCATACCCGACCGACATGCAAAAACTGCTTTGACTGCAGCGGGCTATGTTTCCGTTGCGGTCAGACCGGACACCAGGCGGCATCGTGCTCTGCGGTGCCCCACTGCCCCGCGTGTGCGGCAGGCAATAGGCCTGCCAGACACCGCATGGGCTCTGGGGACTGCAGACCCCCGGCATCGGCCCCGAAGGGGCGGGACGGCCCATCGACCGGGCCAGTCCCCGCTCCGAGCGCGGCCCGATCGCCCGTCAGCGCGGAGGAGGTGACGATGGATACGGACCGTTAATGGACCCCGTATCCATTCGTCTCCTCCAGGCCAACCTCAACCACACCGCCGGTGCGCAGGACGTGTTCCTGCAAGCCATGGCGGAGTGGTTGATAGGAGTAGCCGTAGCCGCGGAGCCGTACGTGGTGCCCGACTGGCCTAACTGGTTGGGTAGCACCGATGGCACCGTGGCAATCGTCGCCTCCACGTCGTGGCCTTCGTCGCCTCTGACCCTTAGGGACAGGGGCGTCGGATACGTCGCGGCGGACTGGGGGGAGATTACGCTCCTCGGAGTCTATCTCTCCCCTAACTGGAGTGTGACCGATTTCGAGGCCTCCCTCACCATCATGGAGGCCTCGTTACGGCGAATGGCATCGCGCCAGGTCTTCGTCTTGGGGAACTTCAACGCCAAGTCCGTGGCGTGGGGGTCTCCCCGGACGAACGACCGAGGACGGGCGATCGAGGAGTGGGCGGCGGCACTGGGCCTCTGTTTGCTGAACAGGGGCTCGGTGCATACGTGCGTGCGACAACGGGGCGGGTCGATAGTGGACCTTTCGTTCGCTAGCCCCGAGGTCGCCGCACGCGTGGGGAGCTGGCGCGTCGTGGAGGAGGTGGAGACCTTGTCGGACCACCGGTATATCCGGATGGAGGTCTCCCCGGTAATCCCGACGCCCAGCAGGGGTCACGGGGCGGATGGACGTCCTGCGTTCCCGCGATGGGCTGTGGGTCGCTTAGACCGGGACCAGCTGGCGGAGACAGCCATCGTTTACTCGTGGCTGTCCTCTGCCAACCAGTCGGATGGGGTGGACGCCGAGGCTGGCCGCATCCGCAGTGCGTTGACGCAGATCTGCGATGCGGCCATGCCCCGGGTACGGCGTCCGCCCCCGAGGAGGGCGGTCCACTGGTGGTCCCGGGAGCTGGCGGATCTCCGGGCCGCGTGCATTCGCGCCCGGAGGGCCTACACCCGCAGCCGGCGGCGCCAACGCGACGCGGAGCGGGAGGCCTTGCTGTATGAGGGCTACCGCAATGCGCGGTCGGCCTTCAGGCTGGCCGTCCACTCCGCCAAGGACGTCAGTCGGCAGGAGATGCTGGACGGTCTCGATCGTGACCCCTGGGGACGCCCCTATCGCGCGGTGCTGAATAAGCTCCGCGCGCGGGGCCTTCCCCTCACCGAGACTCTCCAGCTCAGCCTTCTCACCCGGGTCGTCGAGGACCTGTTCCCGCGGCGGGCGGAACACACGCCCCCGGTCATGGCTCCGCCAGACACTGACCGGGAGGCCGACGACGACAGTGTTCCGCCCATCACGGAACCCGAGATGGGAGTGGCGGTGGCGCGCATGTGCGCAAAGTCCACCGCCCCCGGGCCCGACGGTGTTCCAAACCGCGTGTTGGGCCTGGTCTTCGACCACCTGGGTCCCCGCCTCAGGGAGCTGTTCGACGCGTGTTTAGCGTCCGGACGGTTCCCTGGGTGCTGGAAGGAGGGAAGGCTGGTACTCCTGCCGAAGCCGGGACGGTCTCCGGGGTCGCCTTCGGCCTACAGGCCTATCGTGCTGCTCGATGACACGGGCAAGCTACTGGATAGGGTGGTAGCTGCCCGCATCGAGTGGCACCTCGTCGGCACGGGGCCCGATCTGTCGGACGCCCAGTTTGGGTTTAGGAGGGGTCGTTCGACGATCGCGGCTCTGTTGCGCCTGAGGGCCGTGGCGACTGAGGCCGTCACCGGTGGGGGAGTGCTGTTGGCGGTGTCCCTAGACATCGCCAACGCATTCAATAGTCTGCCATTCAGCTGCATCAGGGAGGCGCTCCGGTATCACGGAGTGCCAGCTTACCTGAGGCGGCTAGTGGCAGACTATTTGGTGGGGCGCAGCGTCCTCTGTACCAACCGAGCAGGGGACGTTGTGCGAACGCCCATGACGTGCGGTGTCCCACAAGGGTCGGTCCTCGGATCCACCCTGTGGAACATCGGCTACGACTGGGCATTGCGGAGGAGCCTCCCGCCCGGGCTGGGCGTGATTTGTTACGCCGACGACACGCTCGTCACAGCCCGCGGTGGGACGCTAGAAGAGGCGGTAAGCCTGGCGACCTATGGCACCGAAGAGGTCGTCAGGCGGATCGAGGCGCTGGGGTTTACGGTCGCCCTGGACAAGACGGAGGCCCTCTTGTTCCATGGGCGCCTTATGAGCCCTCCCATCGGCGTCTCGATCACCGTCCGATCGGTTGACATCAGCATCCGGGCCCATATGAGGTAGGTACTTGGGCCTGGTGCTCGACGGGCAATGGTGGTTCCGGGAGCATTTCCGCAGCCTCGCTCCGCGGCTCGTCGGCGCGGCGTCCGCCCTATCGTGGCTAATGCCGAACGTGGGCGGACCGAGCGCTACGTGCCGACGGCTGTACACGGGGGTCATCCGGTCGATGGCCCTGTACGGCGCACCGGTGTGGGCGGGGTCCTTGACCGTCCGACTTAGGGCCCTTCTGTGGCGACCACAGAGGGTCATGGCGGTCAGGGCCATCCGCGGATACCGCACGGTTGCGACGGAGGCAGCATGCCTATTGGCCGAGACTCCCCCGTGGGACCTGGAGGCGGAAATGCTCGCCGAGTTGTATCGGCGGGTGTCGGGGGTGCGCGGGGAGGGCGGTGTGATCTCGTTAAGGGATCTCACCGCCTGGCGCGTCGACGCCCGCCGAGACGTCATTGCCCGTTGGGCAGTCCGGCTGGAGAGGCCTCGGTTCGGGGTGCGAACCGTGGAGGCCTTCCGGCCGGTGCTGATGCAGTGGTTGGAAAGGCGGCACGGGTTGCTCTCCTTCCGACTAGTGCAGGTGTTGACGGGGCACGGGAGCTTCGCCAAATACCTGCACAGGGTCGTAAGGAGGGAGAGTACACCGTCGTGCCACCACTGCGATTGCGACGAGGACACGGCGCGCCACACGCTCGAGGCCTGCGCGGCTTGGGCAGTGCAGCGCCGTGAACTCGTCGCAATCATCGGTGCCGACCTGACGCTGCCGGCCATCGCTAGGGCGATGGTCGACAGCGTCAGGAACTGGGACGCGGTCGCAGCCTTCTGCGAGACAGTGATCTCGCAGAAGGAGGCGGCCGATCGTCTGCGCGTGGAGCGTAGCCTCGATGAGGAGATCCGCCGCCGGCGACTGGGGCGGCGCAGGCCACTATCTGCGCCTCATGCCGCCCTAGCCGAGGCCGCGGGTGACGTGACCGGGGATTAGTCCGTCACCCGCCGAGAGGCCGACCGCGTGAGGAAAGACCGACGTCCTCCCCGAGGGGGGGACGTCGGTCGATGGGAGGGTACCCCGCGTAGGGGGTATTCCGTCGGGCCGACCACTGACGACAAGTAAACCTGCTCCGGTGGTCGGCCCAATGACGAAGGCGAGGTGGTTTTCGGGTGGGTTGCGGGAGTTGCGTGCTTAAGCCCCTCTGTCGCCCCGGACGGAGTGGTGCGGAGGCGCGCCGACCGCGACCCTCCCAAAAAAAAAAAAAAAAGAGATACAATATGCATATTACATTTATGCAAGAGAAGGCAAACTCGAAATAAAACTCTATAACAACACGTCTGACCAGCGTGGCATAGTAGGTCAATTCCCCTACTATTGTGGAGGAGGCTCGAGCCCAACAGCGAGCCGACATGACATGATGATATGTAAAGCTCTTATTCGTCGTTTACGACATTCACGAATAATGTAAGGATTGTTTGTATTTGTAGTTATTACGATACAGCAACATACATACACACAGACTTTTGTTTAGATAAGTATCGAATCATAAATGTCTAATGCACCGACCTTACCGCGACAAGCGTTCGTGTTCCACTTTTCCCCACGTTACCCTTCCATTACTCTATTATGATGAGCGAATGTTTTGTCGTTTGCACGCCTCTCTGCCTGCATTATAACGTTTTGTTATATTTTTATTAAAAAATATTTTACTGAACAATTCAACGAAAAATGTTTCTTTGCGGTCGGATAACGTTCCCCCTTTATTTGGAACCACTCAAAGGTATATTTCCTCGTTTATTTTGAAATGGAAAAGATAGCACTTATTTAATACGAGTAATTGTATTTGATTGAGGAAAGAGGGGTTGAAATGATCTTAACTTCTTTACATGCATGCGATTATCTCAAAATATAAAGCTACAAATACTGTTAGCATTTTTACTCAAATAAGGGAAGGAAATCTTAAAATAAGACTCTATATCCGTTTGACCAGCGTGCGATAGATGCTGGAACCCAGAAATGGGGCGTTTACGAGTCATTATAATAATGTCGACTGCACAGATGGTGTAGTGATAGATACCGATCTACAGTGCCATTATCACGAGTTCGATTCCCACGCAGAATAGTACTTTGCTTGTGTGATCTACAAATTATTATTCTGAGTCTGAATGTAATATGTGTCCGTTATAAATAAAACTACTTTACGGATTTTATCGCGTTTGTATTAAATTTTTGATTGCCCGACGTTTCGAACACTTTACAGCGTTCATGGTCACGGGTGGACTAAGATGTCTCACATGTAGTCTCATAAAGTAGTTTCATTTACAATAATGTCGCGTAAACATAAGAAATCATTGTGTCCGTTAATTTCATATTTGTAAAGACCCCCGTACTAAAAGGGGGTAATTCCCTTAGTAGTCTTTTAGAAAAAAAAAAGATCTTATCTGCGGTTGTCAGATATAATCTACTTCATTGGTTTGGTGGTATGAATATTTTATTGTCGATCATCAGACCCAAGTTCGAGTCGTTAGTGTTATTAGGATTTTTTACACCTTTTGTAACAGACATTTCGTTACACTTTTTCTGACAAACCATAGTCTGACCATAGTCACATTCCGCCCAAACCATCTGGGGCGATATTGGGTCAGCGTGCAGATCTGCTGTATTACGGTCCCTCCCTCTCTTTCCTCCTTAACACCGTGATTATTTTTTGCTCGCACAAAATCATATTAGCGTAATTACATAGTTATAGCGATATAGTTTTACCTTTAACACGCCACTTGACTATGTCGGTGACGACTTACATGAATTTACTCTCCATCGACACCTGCCTATAGAAATTTTCACCTCAATTTCACCTAAATAAAATCTACCAATGATATCTATTTTAGAGCTTCTGCAACACGTTTCTTTTTAGCAAGCTATAGTTTTGTTTATGGGACTAATCCTACTACACATTCCCACCACTGTAACTCCTGTAAGCCAGGATCCACAATGGTCTTAGTATAAGACACAGGTTTGACCCTCAGGAAGTCCCGGGAATCGCTTTTTATTGTCTTGGAACCCGCAACAAATTTAATAAGAAAAGAAAAAACAAGAGGAGTTGGAAAGATTCCACTTCTCTCCTACGCAAAGCGGGAGACATGAAGCAAAGTAGGCTAAAAAAGCTATAGTTTGGCAAACCCTGAGAGAAACCGTTTTCTTGACTTAGATATTTTTGTTTCCATGTACGGAGTAAGAATATAATTCACCACACCCTATCTTGTCTGTGGATGTCGTAAAAGATGACTAAATAATTTAATACGTATATAACATCTGTGCAAAAGATGGAAAATTTGAAAAAAACCCTATATCAACATGTCCAACCACTGACGACAAGTAACCCTGCTCCGGTGGTCGGTCCAACGACGAAGGCGACGTGGTGTTCGGGTGGGTTGCGGGTGTTCGGGTGGGTTGCGGGTGTACGTGCTTACGCCCCTCTGTCTCCCCGGATGGAGTGGTGAGAGGAGTGCACCGCCCGCGAGATACCCAAAAAAAAATACCAACATGTCTGTTCAGCATGGTATAGTAGGTTAATTTCCCTCTTATTTTAAGGAAGCTGGAGCCCAGCAGTGGGACACGTATGGGCTGAGATAACGGCATTGATAGTTTAGACACATCCCCAGCAATAATATGTCGAATAGAAATATATAAGTAAAGTTAATATGTAAAAGCATTGTATGCTCTGTAATATTTTTAGTTTCCCTTGACAGTTTGCCAATTCCTTCTTATCTAAGTTAATCAAGGTTGTCGCAGAGGCAGATAAAATTCAAGGACCCATACCGTATTACTCTAATATGGTTACAACAAAGTTTTTTTTATCTAGTATAAACATTTTTGCTCTAAATTTGGGTAAATCATTTGGGAATATTGTGTTTCGAATTTAGATACTGCGAATAATTTTTCAAGGATATTATGTATATTTGTTTTACGCGGTGACAGACTATTATCCGTGGATTATCATAAAATACGACTAAAGTACGCAATAATGTCACTGCAAAGGCGACGTCCCGGGGGGCGTCGAGAAGAGAGAGTAACAGGAAACAGACGTCAAGGATTATACCAGTGGTCGGCCCAATGGCGAAGTGGAGGGAATACAGGATTATGGGGTCGCGCACCACGCTCTCGTCATCACTCCGGACGGGATAGACGGTGTGCGGCCGCATCATAGCCTGCCTAAAAAAAAATAACGTGAGTACTAAGTACGCACGTCAGAAATGAAACTTCTTTGGTTCCATGTGTTTTTATCAGTATTAAAAAAAAAATCTCTCGATCTTTCTCGCTCGCTTGCTCCCTACCCTTGCCCCATGGCTGTACTTCATGCTATGTTCGCCTTTTCTCACTCTCTCTCAATCGGTCTCAATCGCTCTCTCCCTCTTCTTACAAAAACGCTGCACATCTTCGTGACACTAAATTGCGTTTCATCCGTAAAAAAATTACCTTCATGCTCGCAAAGAAAGAAGAAAGAAAGAAAAATAATTTATTACTCCTTCACGGGAGGGCAACATCACAAAAGCTCAAACAGTGAGTACAATATAGAAAAACAATAAATTATAATAAAAAAAAATACAAAAAGAAATTGATATCAATATTGGTTTTCCCTTCGTGGAAGAGAAAAAGGATCGCTGCTCAGCATAATGTTGTAAAGAAGTTTCACTTCAATAAAAAAGTTGAATTTCAAGAAAAGTACTTTCTTTACGGTATGCAGCGGCTTGGCTATGCCCCTGATATTTCAAAGCTCTATGTGCGATAACATCACTTACCATCAGGTATGCTGCTTGCTTGTTTGCCACAATAAACAATAAAAAGGAAGAAAAGGCTATAATCAAAATGGCCCCTAGTCGTGATAGTTTTAAGGCTATGGTCAAACGCCTATACCTAGGCCTTCTGACGGAATGAACTCGTCATTGAGGAATCACCTCTGCTGTTTATAAAATTTATATGTATGTATATGTGTATGTATGTGTGTATGTATGTATTTATGTATGTATATATGTATGTGTGTATATATATATATATATACACTCATTTGCAAAAAAAACGGGCACCTAAGCAATGAACCATTTCAAATGTTAATATTTCTTTGTTTGATAATTATAGGTAGTTTTATCCACACAATTTGCTAAATTAATAAGAAAATAATCGTTTTCATCAGTATTTCATAAAATTTAGATACAATTTATGGGAAATAATGCTAAACCTCGCTAGTAGTGTATATTCGCTAGTAGTGCATATGCTCATGAAGTAAAAATAAAAAAGTTTTTTTGTTTGTTTTTCTTTAATAAAGTAAAAGCAGATAAATGTTTAGTATCGAGTGTGACCCCCTCTAGCTAAAATCACAGCTTGAATTCGTCTGGGCATGCTAGCGAGTATATCCCGGATACTTGCTTGCGGAATACGTTCCCACTCCGCAGTAATCACATTCTTCAGCTCTCTGATGGTCTGCGGAGCCGGGTGTACTGATCTCACACGCCGTTTCAGAACGTCCCAGACATGCTCTATGGGATTGAGGTCGGGACTTCGAGCTGGCCAATCCAAACGACGAATGCCGACCTCTTGCACATACGCATTAACATCGCGGGATCGGTGGGCGCGAGCATTGTCGTCCATAAAAATCGAGTCTTCACCTAGAGCGGCCAATGCGGGTTGTGCATGAGAAATTAGAACTTCCGTTATGTATCGATGCCCAGTCAGTGAGCCGTTTTCAATGAAGACTAACTCTGTACGATCCATTGAATTTATTCCTGCCCAAAACATAACAGAGCCCCCACCATAAGGTGTGATTTCTTCGAAACATGCCTCTGCAAAGCGTTCTCCTTGTCTTCTTAGCACTCGCCGACGTCGATCTTCACCGAACAGAGATATCCTGGCTTCATCAGAGAACAAAACCCTATTCCAATCGTCTTGAGTCCATGATTCACAATTTCTAGCGAACCTAAGCCTGTGAACTCTGTGCTCACGGAGTAATTTGGGGCCGCGGGCCGGGCGGTGACTGCGTATATTGGCAGCGAGAAGCCTCCTCCTGACCGTCCATAGACTAATATGCACATTTCTTACTTCTTGGAGGTTGTTCTTAAGATCCACATACGAAGATTTGCGATTTCTCAATGCGCGACTCACAAGAAAACGATCATCCCGTGGTTGGGTACATGGTTTTCTTCCAGAACCAGGCCTTCTCTCGACGGAACCAGTCTCCTGATATCGCTGCCAGGTCCTTTGAACTGTCGAGCGACTAACATTTAGCCTCCTAGCCACGAAACATTGGCTGCAACCCTCTTCAAGCAGCGCGATAATTTTGGTAGCTTTTACCACTTTATCTACCATTTTTGATACAGCCAAACAGCATTAAATAAAGCTTTAACAGTCAAGGATATGAAATTAATCGATAAAAATTGAATAAAAGTTATGAAAGTCGATGTTAACTTCTGGAACTTCGCGCCAAAAATGTAGGATAAAAAGGGGTTTTCTGTAAAAATGAACATCAAATGAAAAATTGAATTTAGAACGTACTTTTTTAAATACCACAGCATTTTTAAAACCGGCCAGTAACGTGTATAAACGATTGAAACCTTTTTGGTATTGTATCTTTTTAAATATGAATGAAAATCAAAACCGCCCGTTTTTTTTTGCAAATGAGTTTATATATATATATATATATATATATATATATATATATATATATATATATGTATTGTTTGCTTGTATTAGATATAAGATTATTTAGATTTGCCACATTTATATAACCAAATTTCAGAAATTATTGCTCACATTGCATTGCACCTGCCTAATTTATTTCTGCTCCACCCTAGGTTGACTGGCAGAAAATGCCTAAGGCATTAAGTCCGCCTTGTACCTTTTTTTTTTTTGTGTGCAAAAGTTTTAAATAAATAAATAAAAGGCAAATATCCGTATAAACTTATCTGAAGAACACGGTGTAATAGGTCGATATTCTGGTTTCCATTGGTGAAAGAATTTTTAAAAAATCAGTCGATTACTGTAAGTTTGTAAGCATAGAAGAAATTTGGTTTCGCATTATTTAGTTTCATAGCAGCCTGCCTGATGTCAACCCTTCTTAGGAATATAATTGTTGACAATACGACATCAGATAGATTTGATCCAATTCGATGTAACGCTCTTAGTCGTCTTAAAGTCGGTAGTATTCGCAGACGCTATCAAACATATTTAAATAAGTCATCATTTTCATCATCATCATTTCAGCCTATCGCCGTCCACTGCTGGATGTAGACCTTCCTTATTGGAGATTTTTTGCAGCTCCCACTCCACCGCTACCGAGCCCGCCTCCAAAATCGGAGTACAGGAGCTGCCGTGACTGGTGACCATTTCTTTTCTACTCATCATAAAAGGATAATTCGGTAATCGCCACGCTTGGCAGGTGGGTTGGCGATTGCAGTGAGATGTTAAATATTGTCCAGGAGAGAGCTACTGCCCACTCTCCGGATGAACCTTTAGCCGCTTTTTACGACACCCACGGGCGAGCAAGGGGTAGCGACAATTACATTCTTAACCCATCGCCACATTACTTATTAGTATTATTATAATACTAACAATAATAAATACTAAATATCCCTCGGAGTACTCAGGAAAGAAGGGTTCAACTTGTGTGTGAAGTCGAGCGCTCTCTGGGGCGGGCCTTGGAATGGGGTGAACGGAACCTAGTCCAGTTCAACCCCACAAAGATACAAGTTTGCGCGTTCACTGCAAAGAAGGACCCGTTTGTCATGGCGCCACAGTTCCAAGGAGTAACTCTCCCAATTTCTGAGAGTATTGGGATTCTCGGCGTCGAAATATCGAACAAAGTCCAGTTTGGGAGTCATTTGGAGGACAAAGCCAAAATGGCAAGCAAAAAGTTGGGCGTCCTGAACAGAGCCAGGCGGTACTTCACACCGAGACAGCGTCTTGTGCTATACAAAGCACAAGTTCGTCCTCATGTGGAGTACTGCTCACATCTCTGGGCAGGTGCGCCCAAATATCAGCTAGACCCACTTGACTCCCTGCAAAGACGGGCTGTTCGAATCGTCGGGGATCCCAATCTTACGGACAGATTGGAGTCGCTGGAGCAGCGGAGAGACTTTGGGTCACTCTGTGTACTCTATCGACTCTTTCCCGGGGAGTGCTCCGAGGAACTGTTTGACTTGGTATCACCGTCACTATTCTACCAACGTACCACTCGACATCGTAGCAGGGTTCATCCATTTCACCTGGAAACGTTATGGTCTTCAACTGTACGTTTTCAGCGATCATTTCTCCCACGTACGTGCAAGCTCTGGAATGAACTACCTGCTGCTGTGTTTCCCGAGCAATATGACATGTCCTTCTTTAAACGAGGTTTAAGAAGAGTATTTCCTTCACGGTAGGCAGCGGCCTTGCTGTGCCCCTGGTATTGCAAAGGTCCATGTGCAGTAGTTTCACTTACCATCAGGTGTGCTGCTTGCTCGTTTGCCACCGTTAGCAATAAAAAAAAATGTGGCGTAATGAGTAAGTAATATACTAATAATACTAATAAATAATACTATTATACATTACTTAAAATATTTTTGACAAGCTACCAAGTAAATATAGATTCAATGTTCAGTTTTAATTAAGTGACTTAATTACGTAAGAAGCGCTGACTCCGAAGCGAGGGTTAAAATTCACCAAGTTACTGCTCTATAATAATGTGGAACATTGTATAAAGAAAAAGTTATATTCCTCCAGGGCTGTCAAATATTTATTTAATATAGGTACTTTTATAAAAGAAAACTATTTTTACGTTTGTAATTAATTTTTACTTTACTGAAGTTTCAAACACTTTTCAGGGTTCATAGACATGGGAGGAGGAACTTTTTATGTCTAACAATTTATTCTTATTACAGAGAATTTTCCGTGTGGTGACGATGTAAGAATACGATTCACCACTCCCTCCTTTGCCCGTGGATATCGTAAAAGTAAGGGATTAAATATGCATATCACATCTATGCAAGAGAAGGAAAACTCAAAATAAAACTCTATACTAACTTGTCTGACCAGCGTAGTATAGCATAGCATAGCAAATATTCTAACTTAAATGCATATGCCTTTACTAGTTTCCTTTATTTAATTTCAACTATTAATACCCCGTTTTCATTATCCTTCTGGTTTGTAATACAAATATAGATTGACCTACTATATATCGTTGGTCGCATGGGTTGGTATAGAGTTTTATTTACAGTTTTCCCTCTCTTGCATAGATATTACCTGCATATTATATCCCTTAGTCGTCTTTTACGACACCCACGGGTAAGAGAGTGGTGAATTGTGTTCTTAATGCATCACCCCATAGATGGTGGACAGCGTCAGGAACTGGGACGCGGTCGCCGCCTTCTGTGAGGCCGTAATCTCACGGAAGGAGGCGACGGATCGTGTGCGAGAGGAGCTCCTCTTCGGTGACACGTTCCGCCACCGGCGACTCGGGCGGCGCAGGCGCGAGTACCTGCGTCTGATGCCACCCTAGCTGAGGCCGCGGGTGACCGGACCGGGGAATTTAGTCTGTCACCCGCAGAGAGGCTGACCGCGTGACGGTGACCGACGTCCCAGGACGGGGACGTCGAGAGATGATGGTACCCGAAAAGGTATTCCGTTGGGCCGACCACTGACGACAAGTCACCCTGCTCCCATGGTCGGCCCAACGACGAAGTTGACGTGGGTACGGGTGGGTTATGGGTCCGCGCGCCGTCCTTTCGTGGCCCCGGACGAAACTGACCGCGTGTGCGCTTACCATAGCCCAACCATAAAAAAAAGCCATCACCCCACGGACTGTTTATTTAAACTGATTTTTTTTAAACATTAAAATCTGGCGAGGCCTCCAAATATTTTATTCATTTCGGAATGAAATTATAAGGAATTATATCATCCTGATGATCACAGCTCATATACGTCCCACTGCTAGGCTCGAGCCTCCTCCACAATGAGATGGAAATTTACCTACTATACCACGCTGGTAAGAGTGGTTGGTATAAAGTTTGATACGAGATTTTCCCCTTTTTCATAGATGTTATATGCATTTTAGAATCCCTTAGTCGTCTTTTACGACACCCACAGGCAGGAAATAGGGCGGTGACTTGTATTCTTACGCCAGCACCATACGGGAAAAACAATAATAAAAATGCAAATATTTTTGGTTTAATTTCTTCTTTTGATTAAAATAATAAAATTAGCAGCCAACCCTGACTAGTTCCTATAGTTCGAAGGATTCTGGGGATTTCAAGATATTTTGTTAGGCAACTTTCAGAACAGCTTAAGTAAATACTTTCTAAGAATCACTAGGTACTTACAAAAGGGCTGAGAGGGCTACTGAAACTAAAGAATCAGTACCGGAGATCCGATGCAATAGCTGCGAAGTGAAATATGGTATGTTATGGAGTCGTACGAAACTTGCACGGGTATGGCTGGAAGCTAGCCTATCAAGACAGTATACTTCTGAAAAGGCTAGGTCTTACCAAAATCTTTCCATCCATTCATCTATTCATACAGCCATCTTTTCATCTATCTCTCCCTCAATCCACCCCTTTATCCATACATCTGTCCATCTATCTATCCACCCTTTATACATCTTATCTGTCCATCCACCTATCCATCTATTTATCCGTCTAGTCGACGTCCTTTACTGGGCATAGTCTTACCCACACTGCCTTTTACTTATTCATACACCTAATAAACATTCCGCGTGCGTCCAGACGATAGACCGTCCAAAAAAAAGATAAAAAGGATGTCCAGAATGCAGAATGTTAATAAATACATTAAAGCGCTCTAAAATTACTACCAGCCACTCATTTGGCTGGGTTTTATGACTTACGATGACGAAAAATTATATTCCTTCGAAAGAACACCTTTGAAAGAAAACTCCTTGTTCATTCATTTTATTTCATATACGTACTACTATTAGGCTCAGGCTTCCTCCATAATAGGAGAGAAATTGACCTTATTATACCAGACTGGTCAGACAGGTTGGTGTAGAGTTTTATTTCGAGTTTTCCTTCTCTTGCATAGATGTCATATGCTTATTATATCCCTTTTTTTACGACATCCACGGGCAAGATAGGGAGTGGTGAATTGTATTCTTTTTCCGTCACCACATGGATGTCACCGTCATCAACCTCACCTTCTGGTGGTCTTTAAAATATAATATGTAAAAAATAATCTAAGAATAACAACACCAATATTCGTCGAAGTCAATTAAATCTCGTTCTCTTACTTCGTCAAGGAGCAGTTTGATTTGTGAATAATAATGTTCACTTAACAAATGTCAAAAGTCTAAACTTTTGTAATTAAGAACGAGATTTTCGTAAACCTTTAACGAAATTCTTACGTCACAATGTAAATTTGGTGTAAGGAAATCGTCACTTTAATGGGGAAGTGAAATAAGTCGCGTGTTCAAATAATCGTGAGTTACAAATGACGTAATGGGCAAATTCAAATCATTTATTATGCATAATGTTCGTGTGGTGACGGAGTAACGATACAATTCACCACTTCCTCTTTTGTTCGTGGGTTCATAAAAGACGACTAAGGGATATAATGTGCTTATAATATCTATGAAAGAGATAAAAACTCGAAATAAAAGCCTATACCAACATGTCTGACCAGCTTGGTGTAGTAGGTCAATTTCCCTTCCATAATGGAGGAGACCCAAGCCCAACAGTGGGAGGTATATGGGATGAGACGATGATTATACATAAACCCCACTGGGCACTTACATAATTATCTTTTTTTTACATTTTAAACTACCGCCGGATTGGAAGGCGACCGCACTGAGAAGATCCGGCAAGAAACTCACCATTTGTCTATTCTTTATTTATTTATTTTTAAATATAATTACATACAGCAACATGCCCATTAATAGCTCCAGTGTGATTCTCTTCGAACTATGATATAATACAATTCTCAAAAATAATGCAAATGATTATGGAGTTAATTACTTGAGTGGCCATCACTCCCCTCAACCACAATAGAAGGAAGGGACTGCCCATATGGCAGAGTAGTTTATGTAATTGGTTTCGCATGCCAAGTGTCGGCCATTCGATGCTCACTTTGGATAATTCTTCGTATCATTCGCTAATAATTAATTGTTCTGCATATATGTATAATTCATGTTAAAGTTTTAAATTTCTTTTGTTCGTTATATTTTCATCTTATGTTATATGGGTAATTCGCGCAGCTTCGTTTGCGTCCGCAAGCGTCCATGTGCGACAATATCATTTACCATCAGTGGGCCTACTATTGAAATCAATTCTAATTTCGAATCCGATTCAATGCCAATCTCACCAAACTTATATTTGGTACTCTTAAGCAAAATCGAGAATAAATTCTTCGCGTTCGCCGTTGTTATTTTCACCAAATGTGCCGTATTTTATTACATTAAATTAATAACGTTACCGAACTCGATCACCACAAAGATGCTTTCTTGAAATTTTGCAACATTAACGATTTTAGGAGGAGCAAATTTTTTTTTAATGCAAACGGTGGCAAATAAGCAGACAGTACACCTGATGGTAAGTGTTGCTGCCGCTCATGGACCTTTACAGGGTCGCTGCCTACGCTAAGAAAGTGAAGGGAGTGTGAATGCGTGCATTGAGGCTCGGTGATACCAAGGGCACCACCAAAACCCTCCATACACAAACACCCTCAGAAAGTTGGGCTTCCGACTCTCTGCTCACTGAACGAAGCGCAGTAACAAATTGCTACTACTCAGACGTCGATTTTCTGCGAGAGTGTGGTACTACCCCGGACGGACCGGCCTACGGCTGTAGACAGTTAACTGTCGACAGTGTGGTCCTACCACTCTTAAATATTTGACTCGAGAAACTTAAGAGGATCTTCTCGTCCAACATACCTCAGTGTCTGAAAACACAGGTTTACGACCAGTGTGTGTTACCAATGATGACTTACGGCACAGAAACGTGGTCCCTAAATATAGGCCTCATAACAAGGCTCAAAGTCGCTCAGCGTGCTATGGAACGGGCTATGCTCGGGATTTCTCTGCGAGATAGAATCCAAAATACGGAAATCCGCAGAAGAACGGGTGTAACCGACATAGCACGAAGAATTAGCACGCTGAAGTGGCAATGGGCAGGACATCGCTCGATGAACCGGCAACCGCTGGGGAAGAAAGGTTCTCGAGTGGCGACCACGTATCGGACGATGCAGTGTAGGACGCCGGCGATAGGCTGAAATGATGATGATGATGAAATATTTGACTTAATCGACGAGAGTTGAATTCATTTAGTTTAAAAAAAATCCACCGGAGTTGATTCCAATCGTGTACTAGTGTCGCTTTCAAGCCAAATAGCTCAAATTCGAGCTGAGATTGGATTTAGGATTGGAATCGAGATTCAAGAGCAGACACACAGATGTGCTGTTTCCTCGTTTGCCATCAATAGCAATAAAAACCATAAAAATGCGCTATTGAACACGAAAAATACGTATAAAAACTTTTATGCGTATCAAAATAATCGTTTCATCCGAAGCCAAAGCGTACCTACCTACTACTAATAATTTATAATAATAAACGCCATAACTATTCTCTTTGCCCTTAACTTGACATTAACGAAGTGATTTCAATTTAAGTAAAGCAATCCAATTTCACACGGCCGTGGATATGAATGGATGTCATTTTATATCGCGCGGCCGTAGGCGCCTCTTGGAATTAACTCCTCGTAGTTATGATGACCTAGTATACGATTACAGATAATTTATAACTTATTCTGGAATAATAAAATTTGAAATACATTATGGATCATTTTATAACTCTTTCATGTATCGTCAATAACATTTTTAATCTATTGTAAAGTGTGTCGAAAGCTGAACCAACCAGATCCTATGACAACGGACACAAAGCATACACACATGACTTTTGGCAGGAATGTTGCAGTGTTATGTGGTGTTCTTGTATTATATTCAATGTTGCGGAAGAACTGCTGAGGTGTAGTGATTATGATATAAAAGTGCTTTACATACCTCTTTGTTGCCGCCATAATTCTCAGAAAATATCGATAAGAGTGGCCATAATAGAGTTGGCGGCAACAATTTGACTTACTGACGGACAATTATTAATATGAAGAAACTGAAAATTTAATTATTTCTGATGTTAACGGGTGATTACGCGGTACAGCCACATGAACGCTGTAAGGTGTTCGAAACATCGGGCAATCTAAAATCAAATTACAATCGCGATAAAATCCGTAAAATAGTTTTATTTACAACCTGATAATTTGTAAATATAAAAAAAAAACATGATAACTGGACACCGAAAATGACTCGCATTAGCTGATTACTGAGATAAAAAAAATAAGAAGAGAACACCGCACACACATGCTTATTCATACAGCATTAAAGTCTTAATTCACACACAGCTAATTAATGCTAGACACAACAATACCTAGGTGTATTTCTAGAGACAAGATAACCAATGCAAAAAATAGGAATAATTTAATCGAAAATGTAAACAGGCTGGCCTATTTAAACTAGTTGGTATAGGCAAGTCTGAAAGTGTAAGCCATAGAAAGAGCTGCTTTTTTGGAAATACGTCATCGATCTTAGTAAAAGACAGTTTGTCTTTGGATACATAAAAAAAAACTTAAAATCGGTTCGTGAATTTAATTCGATCGTATTGATAAATAAAATTTACCTTATTTCTAATTGGATATTGATTGTATACTTACCTTTAGGTGTACTTGATGATAAATGGTACTGGCGCTCATGGAGTTTTGTTAGGCCACTGCGTACCGTGAATATAGTGAAGGAAGTGAGAATGTATGCATGTAGATTCGGTAATACTAAAGGCATCACCAAAACTCACCGCCTGTAAACATCCTCAAAAAGTCGGGCTTCCGGCTCTCTCGATTACCGAACGAAATGCAGTACCTAACCAATTGTTACTACTCAGATGTCGATTTTCAGTAAGTGTGGTACTGCTATCCTGGATGAACCGGCCCGCGGCTATAGATAAACGACTATCGACAGTCTACTACTACATAAATATGCTTTCAGACTTAGCCCTATACTTTCAGAATTATCGCTACTAACCAATTTAAATGAGCCAGCCTATATAATATCTCTGCCTATTTATTCAAAAATAGAGATGTAAGTTTCTTCTTAAATAATAAATTTAAAAACTACGTACTTTATACGAACTTCGTATAAATTTGTTAAATACACAAATATAAATGTTTCTCAGTACCAGGCTTGCACAAACATGAGGAGATTACACAAATACTCAGTTGGATACAGCTACAAGAAACATGATTACAACTAGCCTCGTGCTAGCCGCCGCCCCAGCAAAATGTTTAAACAGTTTCGTTAAACTTCTGCGCTCCTAGTTTAAGCAAGTTGTAAATGCTAGGGCACCGGTGCGAATGTAAAAGTTTGCTCAAAATATTATTATTGCTGTCTGTTTCATAAGTAATACTCATTAGAATTTCTTATGAGATAACCAAGCAAGAAAGATAACTTTTTAATAATTTTAAAAGTTTGAATCGTTATACAAAGAAAGCTATTCTGGGAATACGAGATGTGCACACGTTTTTTGGTGTATTTTTTTTATATTTACGTATAATTTTTATAGTAAAACTGAATGCTCTAACAACAGAAACGCATTACGACGGCAATTACGTTCAAATAATATTATACTAAGCGGACAACGAGACATGTCCCGCCATGCTACAATTATAAAACGCTACTAAACTTATTATAATAACATTAAAGTACAAGTAATTGTCATATCGCAGTCGAGTTAAAAATAAATAAGGCTATTTCGCTCTCTCATCTGTCACCTTGTAAATTTCAACAGAACGTAATGCTCGCTGCAGATTTCTATTCTACAATATAGGACAACGGTGTTTAGTAGAAGCTTCTGTTATGGGGATTTTAAAATCTTAAGTAATTTACCGCCACGAATACATCACCTTCAAAATATAACCCTTAAGAATCATTTACAGCTAAATCTTATAGATTTACAATTTTAATGTTTGATTGCCTTTTTGAAAATTGCTTTTTATTCTAACGACGAAATATTTTCCGTGTTACCATGTGAAAAATTATTCTTATCGACAATACATCACCATGTCTTACCCGTGGGAGTGCTAAAAGGCGACCACGTGATTAAATATGCATATAACATCTATGCAAAGCAAATTTAAAATGAAATCATAGGGTAACACGTCTGTCAGACCGATCTCGGAGGACAAGGAACTCGATACCGGCGACGTGCTACAGTGGGTTATCGCCTCTGGCCAGAATCTGGCGGCAGGTGCGCTGACCATGGCCTACCCCTAAAAAAGGGTAACACATCTGGCCAGCATGATGACCGACATGATATAGCAGATTTATATCCCTGCTCTTACAGAAAAGGTTCTAACTTACTCAACACTGGGACGTGTATGAGTTGAAATGAGGAAACATGAATGACGAAAAATAATTAAAAACTTCAAAAATCTATCATTTCAAACAAAAATCCATTTTGAAATTAGCTATATCCCACGTATAAGACATATGTTTTTCAAACAGTATAAATATTTCGTTTCTTTACAGTTATATGTGTAATAAACCTTTGCCTAATGGTATCAATTATTTCCTCGGATATTCTAGTATTATTTTATTTAATATAATTCCAATTTACCCCACATCAAAGTCAAATAAAACATTACAAACTTACACCAACCCCATAGAGTTAACGACATTAAAACATGTAACAATGAAGGAACAACAACCATAAATTTTAATACGACAGTAAAATTTGGCAAAACTTTGTCTTGTCGCGCCTCCTACGACAAAATATTTTGACAAAACATGAAAATCATTGACTAGGCAAACATAAGTCGACGATAAAATGTTATAAAATTGTTGTTTTATGTTTATTATTCATTTAAGTAGCGCAATAGTTAACGTGACAAGGGAGTGACAGGATAACAATAATTTCAGACTTTTGAGAAAAATATGTAAAATTACTTTTATAAATTGACTAGCCGTGCCATTAGCTTCGCTTGCGTGAATTATTTACTTATTCAATGTTATTATTTTATTTGAATACCCAGATGCTGATATTTCGTGTGGTGACAGAGTAAGAATACAATTCACCACTACCTATCTTGCCCGTGGATGTTGTAAAAGATGATCATCATCGCAGCCCACATACGTCCCACTGTTGGGCTCGGACCTCCTTCACAATACCCACCGTATTTAACTTACTATACCGTGCTGGTTAGACATGATGGCAGAGGTTGGGTACTCAACGAGAAATCGCTGAACGAAACCGCGCTAGAGAAACAAGCATTGAACGAACACAACGTTTGGCTTCAAACAAACAACCCAATCTTCGTCTAATCGACAACGGGAATCAAGTGCTGAACGTTCTCAACGTTTGGCCACAGAAGTTTCAAAATAAATAAATAAACCCTGAAAGTCATTATACCCTCCAAAGTCACTATTCCACGCGGACGAAGTCGCGGGCGCTGCTAGTACTCTATAAAAAGGCTGGCGTGATTTTGATGAATTTTTATACACTCTTAATTAATCTTTTGAAATATAATTGCGATTAGGTCATCATAAATGGTTTGTCAATTTTTATCACGATTTCACTATAAAACAAAATGGAATAGTAGGGCACTAGTAAAACTAAAAGAAATAAGAATCAAACACAGTTAATTCGTTTATAAGAAATCAGACATAAATAAAAAGTTTATTTCATAAATGTTTTGCGAAACTCCATTCTAGAAATATAGGCTAGATTAATCTATGAAGCAATATCGTCTATACGACAGTCTTGATTAACTTAGATACGAGGAATTGGAATTGGCAAACTGTCAAAGGATGCTAAAATAATATGAAACGTTATGGACGTCTTCAACTGAATTATTATGAGACGGAATCGTCAATTGCTTCATACTGCTATTACTGACCATCCGAAGGCCCAGATAAGATTACTGAATCGCATATTATTAAGATTTACAACAGTTTCCGTGTGGTGACGGAGTAAGAATACAATTCACCACTCTCTGTCATGCCCATGGATGTTGTATAAGACGACTAAGGGATATAATATGCATATAACATCTATGCAAGAGAAGGAAAACTCGAAATGAAACCCTATACCAACATGTCTGAGGCCGTAATCTCACGGAAGGAGGCGGCGGATCGTGTGCGAGTAGAGCTCCTATTCGGCGCGAGTATCTGCGCCTAATGCCGCCCTAGCCGAGGCCGCGGGTGATCGGACCGGGGAATTGTCCGTCACCCGCAGGGAGGCTAACCGCGCGACGGCGACCGACGTCCCAAGACGTCGAGAGGTGAGGTTACCCGAAAGGGTATTTATTCCGTCAGGCCAACCACTGACGACAAGTCACATCTGCTCCGGTGGTCGGCCCAACAACGAGGTAACGTGGATACGGGTGGGTTATGGGCCCGCACGCCGTCCTTTCATCGCCCCGGACGGATTAGACCGCGCGTGCGCTTACCATAGCCCACCCATAAAACAAAAAAAAAATACCAACATCTCTGACCAGCATGATATAGTAGGTCAAATTCCTTCCGATTGTGGAAGAGGCCCGAGCCCAACAGTGGGACATATGTGGGCTGCGATGATGATGAGAACAGAATTCTCTATAATATGATGATTTGTAATGTTTACGCGAGTATAATACATCCTTACTAATATTATCGAAAGAAAGTTTGTTACGCTTTCACGCTTAAACAACCGAACAAATTTCAAAAACTTTTTCACCCATGGAAAGCTATAATATCAGCAAGTAACATAGGCTATATTTTATTCGGGTATTCCTACGGGAATGGGAACTACGCGGGTAAGGCGACTGAAACCGAAGCAAAGCGAGGGCAGGTTGCTAGTTGAAAATAAAATTATTTTTTCGATTTTATCGCGTTTGTATTTGATTTTCAATTATTTCAATATCTACATATTTTATGCGAGCGAAATTGCGGGCATAGATAGATATAAAACATTTTTTTTATTTTATCGTGTTTATATTTAATACTAGCAATCCGCCCTCGCTTCGCTTCGGTTTTAGGTTATAGTCGTTTTACCCGCGTAGTTCCCGTTCCCGTGGGAATACCGGGATAAAATATAGCCTAGTTAACGCCCTGATATTATAGCTTTCCATTGGTGAAAGAATTTTTGAAATCGGTCCAGCCGTTATGAAGATTACCCGGAACAAACAGACAGACAGACAAAATTTTTTTAATTGCTATTTTAGGCATAGGTGTCGTGCAAATAACCGTGTGAGCATGAAAAAAGCCTATTATTTTGACTAGTGTTGCCCAAATGCAAGACCAAGACGAGACTTGGACCGGTCTTGGTCTTGGTCTTGCAACATCACACCTGGTCTCGTCTTGGTCTTGGTCTTGCGCACCCGGGTCTTGGTCTTGGTCTTGGTCTTGGTCTTGCGCACCCGAGTCTTGGTATTGCAGCAAGAGTCTCGCAAAGTTTTGCAGTTAGAATAACGTAACAGTAATTTATCATGGCAATGAAAAATCCAACTAAATTAATCAAATATCCTATCCTATCTATCCATCTGCTAGCCTATAGTTCACTATTGAATACAATACTTACCACTGGAGAAAATTACTCTTCTATTCCCCTGGTGTTCCATTAGACAGCGTTACTACTCTTATGACAGGACTTTCGACCCTATTTTCTTAAGACGTCACCACACGAGGCAGTTGATACAATAAATTTTATGTCATTTTATAATCAATGCGATATTTTACAATTAATGCGATTGTTTATATTCCCCTTCAAGTTAAGTGGTATGTATCTATTGTATTTCCAGTTTAGTTACTGATACTCTGGATACTTGAAAAAACCTGTTGCTCTATTGCCTATATAAATACTTTGGCCGCTGGATCCATGTAGCTCTTAATATACTATTTATTCAAGAACATATAAAACTGATTTAAAATTTTATGGTTTTAATACTTGTAAAATGTATGATATTCGTCGTCATCGTCACAGCTCATAAAAGTGCCACTGCTGGGCTTAAGCTTCCTTCCAGTAAGAGGAAAATTGATCTACTATACCACGCTGGTCAGACATGTTGGTATAGGGTTTTCTTTCTAGTTTCACTTCTCTTGCACATATGTTATATACACAGGGTGTATCAGGTTATGGGACAACTGTTCATGTATGTTGTAGTTCAACAGTCATAGATCATAATTAGAATGTTTATTACACAAAAACAATATAACGTAAAAGTTATAGTGATTACAAAAATGTGTGTCTAAGAGTTTATGCCTTAAATTTTATGCATTATGTAGGTATGTACAGACAGGATATATGTAAGCATGTAAAATTTCGACAGTATAAATAGGTATTAGATTTGCGCGAACCTTTCAATGGTTACGTAGGTACAAAGATGACTCATCAACGGTCATCGGCCGATCAGCTGATTTATGTTAAAGCGACGTTTGTCTTGCTTATGCAAACGTAATCATTGATTTATTCAAATTCTAATGAACATTTAACAAAATACGAATATGTTGTAGATTAAGTATCATTCGTTTATACATTTTAATCAATTTACACGAAAAAACGATGACAAAATTGAGAACTTACATGTCTCTCAATTCATTAACGAATCGATATTTTTATTTCAATTTTTTTTCATGGATTCCTAACACCATTGCCCGATCCGATTTGATACGACATCCACGGGTAAGAGAGTGGTGAATTATATTCGTACTCTGTCTTTTTTTTTGTGTGTGTGTAGCTGTTGGTCGCAGATGACCTTGACAGCTTAACGCGGTCAATGGGTGAGCGCTGATGGCTCTCAACCCGGTAAGTAAGTTAAGCGAACATCGCCCGAGGGCTACCCCCTGTGGGGAACGGACCTCGGCTCGGGGCGTCGCTGAGAGCAAAGTGGGCGTGGCCAAGTTTAGGATAATGACTTTTACGCGGCGCGGTTTTCGACCTCGACGGCGAGGCCGATACCGCGGAGTTTTATCTGTTATCTCTGCGCGAGCTGTGTAGGTCCTTTCTTGGGCGATCATAATAGCGTCATCTTCTTCTTCAAGGAGATGACGAGGACGTCGGACCGCGGATATTTTTGAGGGGACGTAGTTTACAGCCCCAACCACTAGTGGATTGGGGTGAGTCGTGGCAGAGGCAAAATAGCGCTGGGAGCAACGCTTCATGTACTGCCTGATGGTGATCGTACTCTGTCCCTACATGGACATTTATATAGATTAATTGTAGGCATATTTCTATGTTCAATAGTGAACGTCGTTGGACTAATGAATAAACGGATATATAAATATGTATAATGGGCAAGAGCACTCTCGTGATTACGGTATTTTTGTCCTTAAGCCTTTCCGAAGAGTAATTCTGAAAAGCCAACACCAACATTGGGAATCGATTGGCCAATAGATGGATATCTCAAGACTGATTTGACTTGCCGTGTAGTGACGGAGTAAGAATATAATTCATCACCCCCTATTTTACCCGTGACTGCGAACCCACGACTAAGGGCTATAATATATAACATCGGTGCAAGAGAAGGAAAACTTGACATGTATGACCTGTAACAACACGGCCGATCACCGTGGCGATTCCCCTCCGGCCACGGCCGATTCTCCTCCTGTTATGTAGAAGACACGAGCTCTACCGTATATAAGCTGAAATGGTGATTTGAATTAAATGCAAGACCGCGAGACTCTTGCAGGCCCAGTCTTGGTTTTACTCAAGTCTTGCAGGGCCAGTCTTGGTCTTGGTCTTGCAAAAATTAAGCGGTCTTGGTCTTGGTCTCGGTCTCGCATTTCTCGCAAGACCAAGACCGAGACCGCAAGACCAAGACTTTTTTGGGCAACACTAATTTTGACATTACAAACAGACACTCCAATTTTATTTATTGGTATAGATATAGATTTAAGTACCATTTTGTACGTTTCGTACACCTTTCTATAAATCATAGCCACATAGACTTTGAGCTTAATTACAATTCAGTATTTAAAAGCCACATTTCTGTAACATAAAATATTTCTAAGCTTTACTTTATTAAACTATATTCTAATCAGTAAATTAGCGAACCACTTTGATAGTGAAGGTTGTTCTTGTTAGCTTTGTAATAATTTGAATAATTACAAAGCTACTCGTATTTTTGAAGTTGAATAAAGAGAACATTTAATTTAATAACAAAGTTTAACGACAAAGTCTATAAAGGTTCGATTCTTATGAAATTTAAAGGCTTGTAACGAAATAAAGTAATGTTAGCTTAATTTTGTGATATTCGTGGAAACAATTTGGTAAATTTAGGATTTACTAAAAACATAAGAAACGGAGAGCCAAGATCAATATTATCATAATAATTTCTGAAGTTTACGCGAGTATTACACATTGTAAATAAAACTATTTTACGGATTTTATCGCGTTTATATTTGATTTTTAATTACCCGACGTTTCGGACACTTTGTAGCGTTCATTGTGACGGGCGGACTAATACAATTTACCATCCACTCTCTACCTATGGGTGTCGTAAAAGTCGTCTAAGGAATATGATATGTATATAACATTTATCTAAGAGAAGTAAAATTTGAAACAAAGTTGGCAACACGTCTGACCGGCATCATCATCATCTTGCTCTTATCCCAATTACTTGGGGTCGACGCAATATGTCATCTATTTTGACATATTGCAAAAAGTTTCGGCAATGACTTTTATGACCGGCCGCCTGCCTGACGTCAACCCTCCTTGAGAATGTAATCGTTGACCCAAATGGTACCAGATGGACTTGGACCGGGTCAATCTAGGGCTCTTAGTCGTCTTTTACGACACCCACGAGCAAAGCAAGGGTTGGTAGTATTCGAAGACGCTACCACACAGCTTCTTCTGACCGGTATGGTATAGTAAATTACCCTCCTATTGTGGAGAAGGCTCGAGCCTAACATGATTTGGCTGAGATAATGATGTCAATTTCATCGACACGATATTTGATATCTACTTAAATAGTTGCCAAGTTTTGTAGACAATCCTATTCATTTTCATTTGTCATTCATCTCAGCATATGTAAGTCCCACTGTTGAGCTTAGGCCTTCTCCATAATGGGAAGGCAATTGACCTACTATTCCACGATAGTCGGACGTGTTGGAATAGGATTTTGTATCGAGTTTTCCTTCTCTTGTATCGATGTTCCCTGCATATATCCCTTAGTCGTCTTTTACAACACCTACAGGCAAGAAAAGGGGTAGTGAATTTTATTCTTACTCCGCCATCACGCGGAAGTTTTCTAGAATGTTATAAATTAATAATTGAACCCGGTAAGTGTCGGTGCGACTTGGGGACCTCTTGGGTTAACCAGTATACTAAAAACATTTTCAATTCGCCAGAAATTACTACCAATTAACACTAATATCAAAGGATAATACAGTTATTCAAACAAAATAGTAGCCATGTCCACGTAAGCAAAGCCGGTACTACAGCTAGTTTTCTATATAATTTAGTGCTATTGTTTCATGTAAGTACATTATTATACGGAGCGCTTGAAAATCGCATTCTACAATCTGATTAAATTAAAGCTCCTACGAAATAAACGACGCATTTAAAATAAGCTCCGCTGCTCCTCTGCTAACGGATTTATGCACTGAACTTTCATTTACATATTCTTAAAATTAATTAATGAAAAATAATATATATTACTAGTTATGCAACATGACTTCGTTCACCTTAGTGTAGCTCATCATCATCATTGGTCTGACATCAACCATCCTAGGGAATGTACTGTACTTCTACAAGAGATGGATATTCGTAAACAATGAATTATCAAACAGAAAAAAAAACCATCGCTCAGGACGCCTACGCCAGGTTTGAAAAATTGAAGTTATTTTGTAAAAGTATATATGCATAAAAGAACAGATTACGACACGAACTAATATGGCATAAAGTTATTAATAAAATATTACGATATTTTTTTCCAGAAAATGATGATTTTTATTCAATAAATATTTATTTTCGTTAGTATACACTTTAGGTAGGTTAACAATTTATTTTGAGCTCACTAGATGGCGCTGTACAAAATACTAAAACAGGTTATGGTTTCGTTACACAAATGTACATATCCAAACGTGGCGTTTAACGCCACGCCAAATATCATCATTTTCATCCTCGCCTACAGATATTTCGCATCAAAATTGTCCTTGGTATGGTCAAACCCTGTCCAATGCATCCAGGGCGACGGAAGGGTCGGCGTGCAACCTGATTGACCGGCCGTACACGTACCTTACTATGGCCATGTGGGCAAATTATCCGGTCATTGTCATCGGTGATTGCCGAAACATAAAGACAATAAATACCCTGCACTAAAAAAATAATTATTGTATTACGTGAGATTTTACAAACATACAATTAAAGGACACAAATTACATCTGGACTCTAAAGACTAATTTGTAGATAGCATTTATGCTATCAGAATATTTTAATATTCTCCTGCGTGCAGAACAGAACACTGTCGACAGTTGTCTGTCTACGGGCCGGTCCGTCCGGGGTTTCCCTGCAGAAATCCAACCTCTAGCAGGAAATCGGTTTCTGAGTAGTAGCAATGTGTTATGGATTGCTTTAATATCACTAAACCTCATTGCACGTAATTCACATTCACTTTCGTCACGGTAGACAGCGGCGTAACAAAAGTCCATGTGCGAAAGTATCACTTACCATCAGGTGTGGTGTTTGCTCGTTTGCCACCAAATGCAATAAAAAAGTCGAACCCATCACACTTGGCACCGTATATTAACCACTACCATCCATCTAACCATCCATCAGCCTAGAGACGTCCCCTGCTGGACATAGGCCTCCCCACGAGAATGCCACTCGGCACGGTCCTGCGCCACTTGCATCCAACGGTTCTGCGGAACTGCTGACTGGGGGCCGTCATTTTTACTGCATTCATTTTTATTTTTTAGGGAGGTATAATGCCATAATCGCCACGCTTGGCAGACGGGTTGGCGATCGCAGTAGCTGTTGGTGTAAGAAGTTTTCCCAGGAGATAGCTGCTGCCCATTCTTCTGGTGAGGCCCTCAGCCGATTTTTACGATGCCCACGGGCAAGCAAGGGGTGACGACAATTGTATTCTATCCCGTCGCCACACTACACTATCTGAATATTCAATTGTAGTAATGTTTCCTAAACATCATTACAGCGTGCTATAACTTGGAACCAAAAACCAAAAAGTTGAACGAATACAAGATACCTAGCGTATCTGTTCATTTTATGTCAAGTCTAAGAGCCTGTCTAACGCAATTACTGTCAAAGAGAATTGAGTGAGTCGACAGAAATTTTATTCATATGTATCTTAAAATTCTCAATATATATGTACATATTGATATTTAATATTTTTGAAGGATTTATATGAGGAGTTCTAAGTGTATATGGTTATGAATACAATGTATTAGTCATTTCTATTGCCGTGTGATGATGGAGTAAGAATACAATTCAACACTCCATATCTTACCCGTGGATGTCGTAAAAGACAACTAAAGGATATAATATGCACATAACATCTGTGCAAGCGAAGGGAAACTCGAAATGAAACCCTATACCAACATGTCTGACCAGCATGGTATAGTAGGTCAAATGCCCGTCCATTGTGGTGGAGGGGCGAGCCCAACAGTGGGACGTATATGAGCTGAAATGATGATGATGATGATAGTAACAGAGTCCTCCTTATGGTGACGGAGTAAGAATAAAATTCACCACTCCCTATCTTACCCGTGGCTGTCGTTAAAGACTAAGGGATATACTAAGCATAATAGGCTAGAGAAGGAAACCTCGAAACAAAACTATTCCAACACGTCTGAGCAGCGTGGAATAGTAGGTCAATTCCCCTCCCATTAGGGAGGAGTCCTGAACCCACTAGTGGGTCATGTATTATTATTATTAATATTAAGGCTAAGTATCCGAGCGATATCATATTTCATCTGTCCTTTCATTTTATTAACTTGAAAATTAGAAAACTATTTGTTTTATTGATTTAAAAATCACACATATCAATCACAATCTTAAAGAAAACATTATATTCGTTTATTTTAATCATAAATAAAATGTTTCAACAATAAATATTTTATAATATAATAATTTACTCGATAATATTAATAAAAAGCCTTGATAATATTAATAATAATATGAAAATTAAACTTTGACGTTGAATAACTTTTAAACCAATAGACTAATGGAAAAATAAGAGATGTTTTTTGTAGAGCGTTAAATTCTCTATAAAAATATGTATGATTTATAATTTTTAATTCATTCGTTCCCAAGTTATAAAATTATAAACAACAAAAGTAATTTTTCCTATGTTATTTCAATAGGAAGCTTAGATTGGAATGCGCACTATCTTAGAGTTAATATTAAGAGCTCAAATTTTCAGGGATTTTTTTTTATCAATTTGGAAGCATTTGAGACCCTGGGAGCAAAGAAATTTGAAAATAACCTTATTAAGGATCACCCTAATGTATAGGCTGAGATGATGATAGTAACGGAGTAAGAATATAATTCACCAATCCCTATCTACCTGATGGGCATCGTACGAGACGGCTAAAAGATATAAAACTATAATAAAATTCGGTTCAGCCGTTTGGATGATTACAGAGACAGACAGACGGACGGACGAACGGGCATCGAACAGACAGACACAGAAAGACAGACAGACAAAAAAAAATAAACTGAATAAACCTACTATTTTGATATTCATCATCATCATTTCAGCTCATATACATCCCACTGTTGGGCTCGAGCCTCCTCCACAACAGGAGATTAACCTTACTATATGATGCTGGTCAGACATGTTGATATAGGATTCTGTTTCGAGTTTTCCTTCTCTTTCATAGATATAAGCATGTTGTATCCCTTAGTTGTCTTTTACGACATCCACGTGCAAGATAGGGAGTGGTGAATTGTATTCTTACTCCGTCACCACACTGATTAATCCCTTAGTTAACATAAGTATTTATACGAACAATTTTAAAAGGTAACATAGAGAAAATAGTTATAATAAAGAGCATTTATGTTAAAAAAAAACTTTATCAAATCACGTATAATGTAAGTCGCCAACATCTTAATCGCATTTCAACATCTTTTACTATTGTATTAGTTCAGTTAGTTTTATTACTTATATTAACTATCCTTTTGTTTACTTGGCTCTTATCTGTCGACGTACATTTGAGGAGACAATATTAAACTATAGTTTGTAACAATGTTACACTATACTCGGTAAAGTAGCTTGGAAGCTTTTAAGGTATTCGAAAAGTAAAAGTCCCAAATTCCCTCGTATCAAACTTTTAGGCACGATGTCACTAAGAAAACTATATATAAACTCTTTATGTGATAATTCTAATATATTAGCCAACTAAAACAATACCTATTTATTGTATATTTACTCTTTTTGTTTGTTATTTTTGTAGTCAATATTTCTTTAGTGCGCTGTTCAATGTATTTTGTGGATATTAAATGAGACAAAGCTGTCATTATCATTCATTCATCATCATTTCAAATTATATAGGTCCCACTGTTGGGCCCGAGTCTCCTCCACAATAGGAGGGAAATTGACCAACTAGCCTATTGTGAAATTGAACTACCTTAAACGTGTTGCTATAGGGTTTTATAACAAGTTTGCCCTTTTCTTACATAGATGTTATAAGCATATTTAATCCATTAATCGTCTTTTACGGCACCAAACAACAGAATTGTATTAATGAACCCGGTAGGTGGCACTGCGATAGATTTCAAGGAGAATTCCTTTCTTTTCAGATTTGAACGGAACAGAGATAACCCTATGTATTTGTAATAAAATGTACTAGGATATCAGCAATTTATAAGAAGTTACATCAATAAGCGCATAGATTTCCCATGTGGACGGGGTAAGAATACTGATTCGCCACCTATCTTCTTGATCGTGACGATCGTAAAAGACGACTAAGAGATATGATATGCTTCTGCATAATAAAAGAGAAGACAATCCTGATTCGACCTGAAGTTATTTCCCTCTCTTCTGTTATGGAGGAGGCAATAGCCCAACAGTGGGCGTTATATGTACTGATAAGAGGAGGAAAATCATAGATCAACTACGAATTAAACTCATAACTATTAGGGCAACATAAGTACAGAGCTATTACTTCCTCAAACATGTTAATAACGCGACACTAAACTTTAATATCGAAGGCGTTTATATTTCTTTTTCGTATGAAATCTTGTATCTTTCCTCTCCAACGATTTGAGAGGCGCGTTTGCTTCACGAAGGGAATATTGTATTTTTTTCTTGTCTGTTCGCTGTGTCATAAAGGGGATAAAGATGGCGTTCGCCACGAGTTTTATTTTCTTTGACAATTTCATATGATACTTTTTATGGCGGGCGTAAGTATGGAAGAGAAAAATCTTTGGTACAATATGACGTTGTATCCATGCCGCGGTTCCAGCTAATTTTATATTTTTATAGAATTAGAAATACATATAATTCTCCATTTTTCAAAGTGAAAACTTCTATAAGCAGGTTTCACTGGGACTCCAGTCGTCACCGACATGATCACGTGACGTATTAACGCTAACACTATATCTACACTATCCACCACCCCCTTTATGCTCGTCGGTATCATAAAAGACGATAAGGGATATAATATGCATCTATGCAAGAAACGGGAACTTTGAAGAAAAATCTTATCAAAATCTAGTCAGTGTACTATTAAGATAATATCCCTTATATGAAGAAAGCCTAGCAGTGAGACTGAGGCTACAAAAAACTTATTTGTGTTTTATAATATCCACAATGTTTGTGGTAACGAGGTAAAAATACAATTATCTCCACCCCATTTATCCATGGGACTCGTGAAATCATCTAAGTGCTCACCAGGCTTTCCTGGAAACGTATGAAACATGACTGCAATCACCAATCCAATTGCCAAGGGCAGTGATTACCGTACTATTCCCTCATTGATGAACAACGAAAGGCTGAAAGATGATGATGATGATAAATAATCATATTTAAAAACACAATCCTCTTTTCGAGCCTCATCCATATTAAGAAAGAATTAGACCTACTTATACCACACGCTGGTCAGACGTGTTGGTAAACGATTTTATTGAAAATCTGCCTTGTCTTGGACCGATGTTATATGCATTTCATATCCCATATTCACCTTTTACTATACCGACGGGCATGATAAGGGGTGGTGAATGATAATCTTATTCGTGTAAAAATACAATACGTAAAGTTCTGTGTGGTGGCGGAGTAAGAATACCGTTCAACATTCAGCTACCGATATAACATGCAGTTAACATCAATGCAAGCAAATAAAACTCAAGGAAATCATATGCCAATATATCTAAACCAGGGTGTTATAGTAGATCAAATACCCTCACAAAATAGAGAAGGCCCGAGCCATCAGTGGGGCGTGTATGAGCTGAGATGATAATGAAAGTCTATTCTTATCATCATTATCACATCATCGCAGCCCACATAAGTCCCACTGCCGGGCTCGGGCCTACTTCACTATAAGAGGGCATTTGACCTACTATACCATGCTGGTCGGACACTTTGGTATAGGGTTTCATTTCGAGTTTTCCTTCTCTTGAAACGGGAAAGTGTATTCTACTAAATTAATACCGACATGGTATAAAATTTATCTCAAAAAGTAAAAAGTTCAAGATCTTCTCTGTAAAATGATTGCGACTGTAACTCGGAATATTAATTGGTTTTTGATTTACTGTACCAGTCTCTTCTTTAACCATTATTCTCTGAACTTTGAACGAGGAGTTCATCAAGATAATTTAAATGGGCCCTGAACTAGAAGAGTCGTTTAACTGTCAAATTTGTGAAACACGTTTTAGATGCTTCGTACTTCTAATATACTGTAATTGTAATATGATTATAGGAGGCATGCCTTTTAAGTGTTGTCGTCTGAAGAAAAAACACAACTAGAACCTTATAGTACTTTTTATTGTTTTTCAAAGTATTCACCACGTAGCTTAATACACTTTTCCATCCGCTTAAACCAGTTATTATAATATTTATTCCACTCTAAAGTGGGGGTTTCAAAATGGCTGACTTGAAAGCGTCGACTGCTTCTTCACCGGACTGGAATCTTTGACCACGAAGACGTTTCTTAATTTTAGGAAATGTAAAGAAATGGTTAGGGCTTAGGTCAAGACTGTATGGAGGATGGTCAAAAATTTCTACTTTTTCCTGCTTCAAATACTCAATCGTTTGACGAGCGCTGTGTGAGCTTTCGTTGTCGTGGTGCAGGATGATGCGTCGCTTTGAGTTAGATTTTCGAAGTTCGGCGATGTCTTGTGGTAAACAAACTGCGGTATACCACTCTGCGTTAACCGTTCTACGATCTTCAAATGCAATAGTCGCAACATGGCCGGTTTTTCCAACGAACGTGGCCACCATCTTCTTTGAAGTGCTTCGAGAATGAACAACTTTAGTCGGCTTTGGCTCGTGTTGAAAGACCCAGATTGTAGATTGTTGTTTGGAATCAGGATCGTAGGCATAGATCCAAGAGATCCAAGATTCGTCACCATTGATGATGTCGTGGACGTGATTTGACTCTCCTCGGTTGAACCTTGGTAGAGTTTTCTTACACCATCTGACGCGGGCCGCCTTGTGATCGTCAGAAAGCAGATGCGGTATTCAACGGCAAACTAGCTTTCTCACATCAAGCGCTTCATGCAAGATCTTCTGAATGGTTGTCCCTGAGATGCCTAATAGAGCCTCTATCTCTCGATACGTCACACGACGATCTTCGAGAATTAGTTGTCTAACAGCAATGATGTTTTTTTCAGTGAAAGCGGATTTTGGGCATCCTTCGCGAGATTTGTCACTAACACTAGTATGTCCACGCTGGAATTCTAAATACCAGCGCTCGACAGTTCGCAGACATGGGGCTTCATCACTGAACACAGATGTTAGCTCTTCAAAACACTGAAGCCGTGTCAGGCCTCTTCTAAAGTTATAGAAAATTATTGCACAAACATTTGCCTTAGAAAGATTCATTTTCGTACGTAACCTGACAGATTCCAATCGACGCTGTGACTAAACAATAGCATTAATCCTAACACTTTCAACTGTTTTGAGATTCAAAATTTAAACACATTCGAATATATGTAGAACAGTTCCAAATTCAAAATTACCGGGAAATATGGAAACGACAGAACTTAAAAGGCATGCCTAGTATCGTAATGCTGATTGAATAGATGGCTCAATAGTTAAGATATTGATTTCTCATACTAGGTGTCGTAGATTCTATCCCACGCAGGTTATTTTTTCAGCTAATCAATAATAATTGAATATAATTGTGACTGTTAATTATATATATTTTTAAAGTCGCTTTACAAGGAATATTTTCTTAACGCAGGTTGTTAACTTTCTTAAAAAAAAACAATGTGTTTGGGTGTAATTTTTGTACATTCATTTCTTTTCCTTCTTTTTTGTCTTGGCAATCAGCTACTAATACGAGTCAAGTTATAATTTTCTTTACAAACTAGCAAACAGCCCTCGCTTCGATTCGGTTTCACTCACCTTACCCGCGTAGTTCCCAATCCCGTGGCAATACCGGGATAAAATATAGCCTAGGTTACTCCCTGATATTATAGCTTTCCATTGGTGAAAGAATTTTTTAAATCAGTCCAGCCGTTTTGAAGATTACCCGGAACAAACAGACAGACAGACAGACACAAAAAAATTATAAAGTGATATTTAGGCATATGTATAGGGCAAATAATCGTGTGAGCATGAAAAAGGCCTATTATTTTGACATTACTGTCGCCGAAGTACTACAATACACAGTACATGGCGAATATGTTATATGTTAAACTCTGATATCTAAACAATACCACTTTATATACATGCCAATAGGTTCAGTTAGCTATTTCAATATATTGGGGCAGAAATGCTGATCTCTCAGGTCGGAGATCTCTCCCCTTAAATGGCCTCCTACCTCCCCTTATAGCCATCCCGAGCCTCGCTCTCACAATCTGATATTCAGACATATCTCATTCTGTTCTCCGATATGCCTGAACTTGGTCTGCTGATATATCTGAATCTCGTATTCAGATATATCCAGCACTGGTCTGATTCCTGCTCTGATATTCAGACATATCTGATTCTGTTCTCTGATATGCCTGCACTCTGTCTGCTGATATATCTGAATCTCGTATTCAGATACATTCAGCACTGGTCTGATTTCTGCTCTGATATTCAGACATATCTGATTCTGTTCTCCGATATGCCTGCACTCTGTCTGCTGATATATCTGAATCTCGTATTCAGATACATTCAGCACTGGTCTGATTTCTGCTCTGATATTCAGACATATCTGATTCTGTTCTCCGATATGCCTGCACTCGGTCTGCTGATATATCCGAATCTCGTATTCAGATATATCCAGCACTGGTATCTCTCGCTAATACCTGATGTACCATTATATTGAAATAGCTTCTGATAAACACTGGTACAGTTGTCACTAGTGCTGTCACGCTTACGATTTAGTTTATATTTTTTTTATCGATAAAACTCTTAATTTTTATAATTGTGATTTATCATTATAATTGAAATACAATCAATGTTTTGATTTTTCGAAAGGAGTACAATCAAGGTCAGCGTCACTATTATCGTTATTGCTGGAGCGTTCCTGCTAGAACATATACCATTTTTTGCCAAAATAAAGACAGTTGTTAGATCAATCGATCGATTGCAACTGTTTTATGAATAAACATGTTTATATTATTGACAATAATGCGTACACAATATCTGGAGCCACGGCAGTGCCCCCGCCAACTCGAGCAAAAACGCAACACTGGCGTAACATACTTTTCTTGAAGCAATTCAGGCCATTTTCGACCCCATATAACTTCTTTGTGAATAAAACTAGAAGCCTGAATTTTTAGTAACCTAGTAGGCATTGGGTATATAGAGACAGTATATTTTATATTTCATTCAATTTGTACTAATCGTTTAAGAATTTTAACTAGTCAAGATTTGGCAAATTTTGTCACTCACTCACCGACTGATTGACCGATCATCAATATTATTGAGGCACTTCCAGCAGACACAGAAAATTTAAATTTAGAGTACAATTAGTGTTTAATGTATAAATGAAGGAAAAATTATAAAACACTGTAATTTCGTCCAGTTTCCGAGATACACTAACTGCATAAATAATTTCGTAAACCCTTATAAATAAACTAGCAATCCGCCCTCGCTTCGCTTCGGATTCAGTCGCCTTACGCGCGTAGTGCCCGTTCCCGTGGGAATACCGGGATAAAATATAGCCTATGTTACTCCCTGATATTATAGCTTTCCAATGGTGAAAGAATTTTTAAAATCAGTCCAGTACTTTTTGAGTTTATTCGTTACATACAAAAATACAAATCTTTCCTCTTTATAATATTAGTGTAGATAGGATTACAAAGTTACATCTGCAGTTAATTAAACGGGATAAGAAAACAATTGTCGCCATCCCTTGCTTCCCTATGGATACATCGATGTTTTTGAGGCGATACTTTTTTTGTACATAGATGTTTGAGAACAAACATCAATGATTTTGAACGATACATCGATGTTTTTGGTTTCGATATTTGCTTGCATCCCTAAGGATAACACTGTACGATCCACAAATTGTTGTTTTGAGTCTGAATGTAATTTGTGTTTGTTAATGTTTTAATTCCGTGTGGTGACGGAGTAAGAATACAATTCACCACCCCCTATCTTACCCGTGGGTGATCGTACGAGACGACTAAGGGATATAAAACGCATATAACATCTATGCGAGAGAAGGAAAACTCGAAATAAAACCCTATACCAACACGTCTGACCAGCGTGGTATAGTAGGTCAATTACCCTTCCATTATGGAGGAGGCCCGAGCCCAATAGTGGGACGTAGGTGGGCTGAGATGAATGAATGAATGAAAATGTTTTAATTATATGTTTGTAAAGTCCCCCGCAATTCAGGGATTATTCCCCTAGTGCAAGGCGTTGTCACTTAGAAAAAAAGATTCAACAGCAGTATGGTCAGCAGCTCTCAGCCAGGTAGGTATAGGCTTTTATTTCGAATTTTCCTTCTCTTGCATAGATGTTATATGCGTACTATATTTCTTAGTCGTCTTTTACGACACACGTCTTTTACGGCAAGAGAGCAGTGATTTGTATTCTTACTCCGTCATCACACGGAATATGGAAATGTCATATAGAAATTAAATGTCTTGAATTATATTTTTCTGTTTTATAGTGTTATATTAGATAATTTTGCTGATATTTTGTGTATTATAATTCAGTTAATGTGCTGAAGTGTGGTGAAAGATTACGTGCATTTTCACGTTCTACCGAAATTCCCAGAGAAAATTTAATTTGGTTGTCAGCGCCCAATTAATGTTAACGACTTGACTTACTGACAGACAATGACTCTTAAGGGGGCATTCATAAAATACGTGAGATGTTTAAGGGGGGGAGGGGGTCGAGTCAAATCTCATCTAATCTTACGTTGGAGAGAGGGGGGGGCAAATCTCGGCAAATATCACGCAATTTTTTTTCTGATTGAAACAAAAAAATATACTATTTCGTTCAATAGAAAATAATTTCATTCATACTTTGACGTTATACCATAGATAATTCACTATAAATAAAAGCACGAAGCAATTTTATTTTTCTTTTTATAATAACACTCCAACGCGTTTACATAAGAAACCCACATTTTGAAAAATCTCATGTGAGATTGGGGGATGGGGGAGGGGGTTGAATAAAATCTCAGGACATCTCACCAGGGGGGGGGAGGGAGGTACATAAAATTAAAAAAAACACCTCACGTAATTTATGGACGCCCCCTAATACACTACTCAAAATGAAGACGTGGTAAATAACACGGGAAGGAAATGATTTGTAAGCTACGTAAGACAAGGCAGTATGGTCTAAAAGACTTTAGCCTGTCCATAAGGGCGATTAAATAATAAGAAAACGGTGGAAGTTGGCACTGTCAGAAGAGTTTCTGCGCGGATATGGAAATTTCATGTTAAATTCTTGTATTATATTAATTTTTTTAGTGCTTTATAGTGTTATATTGAATAATTTTGCTGATGTTTTATGTAGGGACACGATATCGAACACGATTTCTTAGAATCTAGATCCTGATGAGCTTTTTTTTTTAGGAAATTGTCCGTCTCTGTTCGGATTAAAATAAGTCGAGCATCTTTTTAGAAGGTTCATTACGCTTTAACTAGATGACGTTACCATAAGCGTGAGCCGGAAGGTCAAGTTTAACATGGATACTTTCTACAATTTGTTCGATACGATACCTGCCTAAAAGTACTCATTGAGTAAAAGTACCGAATAGAAAGTATCGCGTATAAAAGTATCGGTATCGAAAGACAAGTACTCGATACCTAAAAGTATCGATACTTTTTTCGTGTCCCTAGTTTTATGTGATACAATACAATACAATTAAGGTGCTGAATAGACGTGGGTCGTTACGTTATTTTTAAGAAACGTAACGAAACTAGTTTCTTGGTCGACATCACTTGTTTCAAAACTAGCGATTTTTATAACTAGTTATTTGTATACAGCCACTGTGATTCTTTGCATATTGTATGATTCTTGGTCGACGTCACGAGTTTCAAAACTAGTGATTTTTGTAACGACATATTTGTATACAACTACTGTGATTGTTTGCATATTGTATGAATAGCTCCACTAACTAGGTATATACAGTAACACGCGAAACGAAAATAAATTTGTGACTATACAGTTAAATCAATAAATTAACTTCCTTTATACTTTTTCAGATTGAGGACTGACTGCATTATATGTATTTACGATTGATTAGTAGTTATTATGTAACCATTATTTTAATTAAATTTGTATTAATGCAGACGTATTTAAAAGTAAATTGAATGTATATTCAATGATTATATTTACAGTTTATTTACACTTTTGATATATTTACAGTTTTTTTCATTGTTATATGCACTGTATAATGTATGATGATTTTATTAGTAAAACAACAAACTAAAACAATAAATAAATTAAATTCTTTACTTTAAATTTAAATTTCAAAATAACACTCGCTTCGTTTCCTGCAATTGCAAGCCGTTGAAATTACTTATAAACAAAAATCACTCTATTTTATTATCTATAAATGCAATTTTACGTATGAAAATTAAACGTACAAAATGTATTGTGACGCTGTTTTGCCTTTGTTGCATACCACAGCTCATGAGTGTTCGGTATTTGGTTGGATTACTTGGAATAATTTCGTGTCATTCGATTAGCTATCTCGCTCGCTCACTCAGCCGCGATGAGAAAGAAATGTACTTAGCGTAGTCATCGTGGTGCGGTCGGCTCTTTCTCGCTCGCTCGAATATAATATTGTTATCTCATATCTGTGAGACGTGTTAAGTATAACGCAGTTACAAAAATCACCTCTTTTCTTGTCGACTCGTAACTAGTGATTCAGTTACATGTCGCGTAATTAGTTATTGTAACTAATGACGTGAAATAACGCTCACGTCTAGTGCTGAAGTGTGGTGAATGTGATATAAGAATTATGGTTTACGTGTATTTTCATATTCCCAGAGAAAACATTTGATTATGTTCACAGCGCCTAATTAATGATAACGACTTACTGACGGACAATGACTATTAATAAGTTGCACAATATGAAGAAGTAAATAATATGTAATGAAAATTATTTGTAAGCTACGTAAGACAAGGCAGTATGGTCGAAAAGACCTTAGCCTGCCTGTTAGGACGATTAAACAAAAATATTGTCACTGTCAGATGTTAATCAGAAATGCGGAGTTTCGGCGCGAATATGGAAATGTCATGTTAAGCTCTTGTATTATATTCTGTTTTATAGTGTTATATTGTATAATTTTGCTGATGTTTTATGTAATATAATATAATTAAGGTGTTGAAGTGTGGTGAATGTGATATAAGAGTGGTTTACGTGTATTTTCATATTCAACCGAAATTCCCAGAGAAATCATCTAATTAGGTTCTCAGCGCCTAATTAATGATAACGACTTGACTTACTGACGGACAATGACTGTTAATAAGTTATACAATATGAAGAAGTAAATAATATGTAAAGAAATAAGCTACGTAAGACCAGGCAGTATGGTCGAAAAGACTTTAGCCTGCCCGTAAGGGCGATCCAAACAAAAAAAAAAAATGATCAGAAACGCGGTTTGGTTTGTCAATTTGTTCTTGTAAATAGTGACTGTTGATATTTTATTTGTGGTTTTATAGATTTATTTTTCGCGTACCTTTTTATAATGTCCGAGTAAATATGTCCTTCGTGATGTAAAATTTTGTATAGTGTTGATGTTGGTTAGTTATCACTGTGATTTTAATTATAAAAACTGGGAGCACACAATTATTATTAAATTCTATTTGTAACTCGCTTTTCCGTGTGGTGATGGAGTAAGAATAAAATTTACCACCCCCTCTCTTATTTGTGGGTATTACACCCACATAAGATGGTATGTAATCATCTTATTCAACACTCACAAGTAAGTAAGATAACATTGATGCAACAGATGCAAAACTCGAAATAAAAGCCTATGCCAACACACTTGACCGGCGTGGAATAGTAAGCGAAATTCCTTGCCACAATAGAGGAGTCCTGAACTCAACAGTGGAACGTATATGTTGGGTATATGTTACAAGTCGATTGTAGCACCATCTACCAGGTCCAATTACTAGTCTAAAGCATTCTGAATCAAACTTGAACTTAAATTGATTGCACAGAGAGCGTAATGCTTAAGATACCAAACTATCGTGCCAAGTGTTAGGGAATGCGAGTCCCACCCAAAACAATACTTTGTGTGATCCACAATTTATTTGTTCTGTGTGTGTAGGTATGTAATTTTTGCCTGTTATTTATGTTTATAAAGTCCACAGCAATACAAACATTATTTCTTAAGTAAATTGTGTTCTTTTTAAAAAAACTAGTGTAAAGAAAAGCACTTTTTTTATAAACAACACTGCACTAAGAAAATAATCTTCGTGTTGCTTACTTTAGAAACATACAATTAACAGACACAAGTTATATCCAGACTCAGAATAACAATTTGTGGCTCACACAAAGTGTTGTCCTGCATGGGATTCGAACCCACGACACTGGCACTGTAGGTCGGTATCTTAACCACTACCCCATCTGTGCAGTCAGTGCACTAACATTGGTCCAGTCGTTTAGAAGGCCTTCTGTCTCGCCGATACTATATATTTGAGACATTTGTGTATATTTATAGCTATAATAAAAACATCGAAAAGACTTTCTTTTTTCACCTGAAAATATATGTAAATTGTGAAGATTTAAATTTCTATCTTATATCTTTAAACAAGCAATTCTTGTATATATATATATATATAAAACTTGGAAACTTGGCATACTAGAGGATTCAGGCCCAAAAAATCTATCTAGCTAGGTTTTATGTATAGAAAATGTTCTTTTGTCAGTGTTTTTGGCAGACAATATCATCATCATCTTGCTCTTATCCCAATTACTTGGGGTCGACGCAATATGTCATCTGTTTTGACATATTGCAAAAAGTTTCGGCAATGACTTTTATGACCGGCCGCCTGCCTGACGTCAACCCTCCTTGGGAATGTAATCGTTGACCCAAATGGTACCAGATGGAGTTGGTCCGGGTCAATCTAGGGCTCTTAGTCGTCTTTTACGACACCCACGAGCAAAGCAAGGGTTGGTAGTATTCGAAGCCGCTACCACACAGCAAGGCAGACAATATAATGACATTAAATTTTAAAAGAATATGAATTCAAATTTTGCCATCAATGTCATGAGTTGCGATAGCTCAGTGGCGAAGTAGTCAGGTTTCATTTTATTTTTGACATCGGCGACAAACGGCGTCGGATCCAATCTCGGTGTTATTATTATTCTCTTTTTGTAATTTTTATATAATTTTCATTATTTATTTTTTTTATTTTTTATTAATAGATATCTAAATAAATGCTACAAAAATACTCCGAGCGAAGCTCGGTCAACCTGATATTTATTATCATCTAAGGTCGCATACTTTCCACTGCCGAGCTCAAACTTCCACCACAGTGAGATATAAATTGACCTATTTATACTATGCCAATCAAACTACGGTGGATTTCATTAATAACGATCTCTATTGTAATGACTTTTCGGTTATAGCGATGTCGAACTTGTGTCCCTAGAATTTAAAGCATACGTTCGTAGGAAATTAATTCGGTAATAGCGACTCCAGATATAATGCCTAATTCAGGTCTATTTGGGACAAATTCCTAGAAATTCCTTGCCGATGTTACTACAGTCGGCAAAGGCACAAAGTCTCATTCATAAGCTTTAACTATTGAGCTTTCTTATCCTTTATTTATATTCGCAGATGGGCAAATGCTTTGTTTATGTGTAGGGTTATCCTTTGTTTACATTCGCAGATAATAAAATGCTTTGTTTGTGTATAGCCTTAATTAGCATGTGTGCCAAGTTAAAAGTATGAATCAGTTACGTAGCTATTTCCAGTGAGTGAACAATGTTTCTTAAACTTGTGAAAATGGCTCCTAGACGTACATTTACTGTTAAAGAAAAACTGATTTTGGATATAAAGACCTCCGGATATAGCGACGAAATTAAAGTGGTCCCTCCACCGTCGTTATAACCGAAATACACTGTGTTGGTCGCATCATTATCTAGCTCTTATCCCCAATTACTTGGATTCAATTCAATATGTATTCTTCTTTCATAGTACTTATTGCAAAAGTTTTAGCAATAATTATTATAGTATTTGAAGGGGAAGAAGTTATGATGGAGTACAAGATACATATAGAAGAGTTTGTATTTGTTTGAACAAATGTAAGAGTTTGTAGGATCTACATTTGCAAGAGATGCTAAATGTGAAAGTGATATTGAAAGAAGAGTGTGTGAGATAATGTGGAAATATTGTGAATGATGTTTTGCACACTTTTATGGGCAGCCAGAACCTGTCTAAGAAGGCTCGCCTGGCTGTTCATAGAGGAGCACTTGTGCCAACCGTAATGTATGGAAGTGAGAGCTGGGTATGGCAGGACAAAAGTAGAATAAATGCTGTAGAAATGAGAGCGCTGAGGAGCATGATTGGTGTGAAATTGAGTGATATAATTAAAAACAGCATGATTAGGGAATGTTGTGATATGAATGTAGATGTAGTGACAAGGATTGAGAAAGATATGTTAAGTTGGTTCGGCCATGTAGAATGAATGAATGAAAGGAGACTAACAAGAATATTTTATAGTGCGAAAGTACCATCCTGACCAGACAAGTTGGTATAGGGTTTTGTTTCGAGTTCGTCAGCTCTTGCATAGGTGTCATATGCGTAATATAACCCTTAGTCGTCTTTTAAGACACCCACAGGTGTGAAAGGGGGTGGTGAATTGTATTCTTACTCGGTCACCATGCGGATGTAAATATGTATTTTATGAAGTATATGTATGTACTTTATGAGTGGCTGCCTGCCTGGGATAATGGCCTCCTTAGAAATGTAGTTGTTGACCAGATGACGTCAAATGGAATTGACCCAGGTCGCCGTAATGCTCTCACTCGTCTTTTACGATATCCACAAGCAATTTAAGAGTTGGTAGTACTCGCCGCTGCCACTACACAGTAAAAGGATTAGTTCGAGGTTCGGGGTCTTATTTGAGTCTTTCTTTTTTTTGTACTGATGTTATTTAATTGCATCGCATACTCATCTTCTGTGTGGTGACGGAGTAAAAATTCAATTCACTACCCCCTTTCTTGCCCGTGGGTGTCGTAAAAGATGACCTAGGGATATAATATGCAGATATAGATCTTTTATGCAAGGTGAGGAAATCTCGGCGTAAAACTATGTCAACACGTCTGACCAGAGTGGTATAGTAGATCAGTTTCCTTCCCATTGCAGAAGAGGGCCGAGCCTAATATGTGGGCTGAGATGACGACGATCATGATGAGTCTTGTTTTACAATCACTTCCAGGAAAAGAACGGGTTCATCATCCCTTTTTTCTTTAGCCGACTTCAAAAAAGAAGATACTCGATCGACAGTTTCTTTTATGTTTTCTACCTAAGAACTTTCGATTGGGTTAACCGATTTTGATGATCCTTTCTTTTTATTATTTGAAAGCTAGTGCTTTCCGTGTGGTCAGATTACAATTTCATCTAGTTTGAAGTCGTTATTTTTTCATTATCTTTGAATCCTTATCTCATAGAATTTTCATTCGGCAAGATTCATGATATACAGCCCGAATATACGCTGACAAACGGACGAACGAGCAGCGTGGGCTTAGTAATAAGTTCTATTAACAATCTTTGAGCTCGGAACCCTAAAAATAAAAGGCAAATAGATGTGAAAATCTTTTCTATTACCCATAACTACCTAGATAAAATATGGTACCGAAGCTGTTCGATTAAGATCTTGTTGAGACGAAATTGTCGCTTTGAAAACTGTCGGATGTCAGAATCTTTAGTATAAGTAAAGATATATATTTTGTGGAAAGCGATAAATTTTATTATTGTTCTTAGTTGACAGAATTTGAAGGAATCGCCAAGTGTTACTTAAAGTCTGGCCTTCAAAAAAAGAACAGAATTTTATCTTTCTAATATTAGTTACTATTACGTAAAACATCTTCTGTGTGGTTACGGAGTAAGAATACAATTCACCAGCCCCTATCTTGCACGTGGGTGTAGTGAAAGACGACTAAAGGATTACAATATGCATATAGCATCTATGTAAGAGAAAGAAAACTGAAAATAAAAACGTGTACTAATACGTTTAACCAGCGTGGTATAGGAATTCAATTTCCCTTCCGTTGTGGAAGAGGACTGAGCCCAACAGTGAGACGATGAGAGAGAGATATGAGCTAATATGATGTGAAATATGTTAAATGATAAACATTTTACATTAAATGTTGAAATTAACTATTCAATTTTGAATTTAACTATCAAATATTTCTTATAGATTAATAAAATATATTATTTGTTGTAATATATTTGTAAACTAGCAACCCGACCTCGCTTCGGTTTCTGTCGCCTTATTCCCGTAGTTCCCGTTCCCGTGGGAATACGGGATAAAATATAGCCTACTTTACTCCCTGATATTATAGCTTTCCATTGGTGAAAGATTTTTTAAATCGGTCCAGTCGTTTTGGAGATCACCCGGAACAAACAGACAGACAAAAAAAAAATTTAAAGTGATTTTTAGGCATATGTATAGTGCAAATAATCATGTGAGCATGAAAAGGGCCTATTATTTTGACATTACAAACAGACACTCCAATTTTATCTATTGGTATAGATAAAACTACGTATTTTACTACTAATTACTTGTGGTGATGGAGTAAGAATAATATTAATATAGATGAACTTGTCCCTTATATCAAGTAATTTGTACGAATACTCATAGTTTAAAAAATATCTCGATTTTAGTGAAGTATCATTAAGCGCCAACTGCGTAGAGGGACGGTGTAGGCAACGTTCGCGGCTTAAGCCTGAGAGAAGACATGGACTACCTTTTTCTATACCACGAGGGCTAAGCCTATGTTTCACAAAAATCTATACAAATACATGTTATTGACATATTAATTGAGTTAAGGTATCACGCAAGGAATGATAATTATGTAGCTGACATAATTATAAATTGCTAAGAAACTTCTCCAACTTCGACTACACTATTAAATCATACAAAAATTCTACCAGTGCGCGTATCTTATCTTTTGTTTTGTAAGTAAAAGAAAATATGTGGACATTTTTACATCCTCAGGGATTTACTAGAGGTTTTCTTTTTTATGTCAGCTTTTATAACTATTACAAGCTTTTAAATTGCGACTGATACGGTTTATTTACAAAGTTTCATTGTCTAAATCAGAACTTGAAGCTTAGAATAATAATGTATAGAAGGATAGTGTTGCTACTTCGAACGTTCGAAACATGAATCTAAAAATACTACATGCGCGCAGGCGATTACACACGTACACACGCACACCACTATACAAATTATGAAATCAAATTTTGTTTTTATTAACATAAATCGTCGAAATACTTTTAAAAGTAATGTTAAAAACCTTCTTAAGTTTTTCAAATGTGTTGTGACCTCGTTTGAATGCACGAATCGTCATAATTACCTATTTATTTTTTAAGAGTTGCGTACATACGTGCAGTAGTGACCTTGTGCATTACGGAACGGTTCCGGCGTAAGCTCCATTAGGCTCCAATTGAAATGCTTCACTTTTTGTGCGCGAACTTACCTTCTATGCGTTATTATTCTAAGACTTGAAGTACTAAGACTACAGCAACTAGTAGGATATTCAATGAAATGGATACGGTTATTGATTACAATTGTTCATTAGGACGATTAGATAAATACATAGTGAAATTTACGATTTTAATATTTGTTTCTTTTTTCGACCCATAAAAGTTTCAATTTTGGGCAAAAATCGTTCGCACTATACCAAAATGTGTCCGAATGTTAATGCGAATATTTTAAATGACCCATTCAATCAATTGACATCCAATATAAGATACATATCGAACATTCTTCGAGCAGGATTATAAATTGCTTTTTCGTCATTTTTTTTTTATAACATATAATTAATTATGTATAAATGTGTAAATGCTTATAGAATACTAGCTGACCCAACCGACGTTGTTCGGTTTAAATCTGAAAAATTGTAAAAAGAATTCACCTTGAAATCGACAGCAGCGCCAACTACCGGGTCCAATTGTGTCTAAACCATTTTCGAATCCCCTTGAACACAAAAAATTTCATCAATATCTGTCCAGTCGTTTAGAAGTTCAATGACATACACACATACACAAGAAATATATATATAAAAATAACAATCTCTATCATAGTGTAGGAATTTAAAGGTTAAATAAACATCAAAATAAAATAATGTTATATGTATATCATTTTATGAACTAAGTTTCAATAAAATACGCAACACATTTTCCATTAATTTTATTAAACAATGTGTATGCAAAATTTGAAGTAGATTGGACCAAGGAAATACGTTATTACAATTATGTAAGAGAAGGAAAACTCGAAATTAAACCGAATGATAGAAGTGAAAATTTCGTAATACAAGGAAATATTTTTAATTATTCATCAAAGAATTTTGAGTAGCATAGATTGGTGTTAAGGTCTGGTCTCATTGTCATCTCAGCTCTTCACGTCTGCTAGGCTCGAGTCTCCTCCCCAATAGGAGGATAATTGACCTACTATACTGGTCATTCGTGTTGGTATAGGTTTTTATTTCGCGTTTAAGAAGGAATTCTTTTCTGATTTTATATGCATATTATCGCTTAAACATCTTTTACGACATCCACGGGTAAAATAAGAGGTGGTGAATTGTAATCTTACTCCGTCACCACATGTGTTATAAGTATGTTACGAATACGCGTGAGTACACGATACGGTAGTCGCTTATGCTCTTTTTCCCTCGCGAAGTTTTCGTAATATAAAAATACTGAGCCGCGCAACGCCATATAAGAGAAAGAGAAGATTAAAAAGAGGGCGGCGTAGATATCCACAATTCACAGCGCACGCAACGAAAGCTCAAGAAGAATTAATCATTTCCAATTTTGAGAAATATTCTAGTTTCAATGTAAATATGTATGTATACATATATAGTCAAAACCGTTTATGGCGACGTCGTTTAAAACAACATATCTGTTAAAGTGACTAAAATGAAAGGGCCCGGCTGAATGCTATATGGCTGCCTTATAAAAAAAAATATTGCTTTTCACGACATTGTTTACGACATACCGCATTTAACGACCACATTAAACTAATGTTTTCGAAGAATTATATCTGTAGAACGACAAGCTTAGCTTGTAAAAAATTTGAATAGGCACAGTATAATGGTCAATGGCTATTATCTTAAAAGGAAACAACACGTTAACAGCCTTTTGTAATTCTTAGATATAAAACACGTGCAGGCTGACGAGTCAAGACATTTCTCTTCAGTTAGTTTATTACTTACCTGTATACAAGACGTACCAAAATATATTGTGGAGCCAATTGTGAAACTTTTAACATGTCGCAAACAAAAAGGAAACAAATTAATATCGAAGAAAAATGGCGTATTATTTCAAAGCTAGAGAGCGGAATTCCAAACAAGGACTTGGTAAAAGAATATGGTGTATCACATTCGACAATTTCAACCATTTGGAGAGAAAGAGAAAAGATTCACACCTTATATGAGAAAAATTTTTTGAAAATGAAACGCGCCAGAAGAACTAAGCATACGAAGATTGAGGATGCTTTGTTAGAGTGGCTTAAATATCAAAGGGCAAACAATGTGCCCATAAATGGACCCACTCTTAAACAAAAAGCAAACGATTTTGCTCAACATTTGGGTGAAGATTTCGTTTGCTCGCCTAGTTGGATTCAACGTTTCCGGGCTCGGTGCGGCATCAGGAAAATGAGTGGTGCAGCTGTCGGTGTCAGCAAAGGTGCTGTAGAAGAATGGATGACGCAAAAGTGGCCTACATTATGTGAAGGCTACAGACCAGAAGACATTTTTAACGCAGCTGAAACCGGACTTTTTTATAATATGACACCAGACAGGACTTTATTTTTCAAAGGCGAGAATTGTTTGGGAGGAAAAATGTCCAAGATGAGACTAACGATCATGGTTGCAGCAAATATGACAGGGTCCTGTAAAAGGAAGCTTTTAGTTATTGGCAAATATAAGAAATCAAGATGCTTTAAAAACATACACTCACTGGCGGTAACGTATGAAAATAATGTGAAGTCATGGATGACATCGGAAATTTTCGAAAGATGGTTACGAAACTGGGACACAGAATTAATAACAAATAATAAAAAAGTTCTACTTTTAATTGATAATTGTCCTGCTCATCCGACTGTTACCAATCTGAATTGCATTAAAGTTGTGTTTTTACCATCAAATGATACATCTGTACTGCAGCCTATGAACCAAGGTGTTATAAGGTGTTTAAAATCTCATTATAGAAAACTGCAACTGTTAAAGTTAATACAAGACCTTGACAGTAACAATCAGACCAGCTTTACGATCCTTGATGCCATCTTGATGATATCAGAAGCATGGGAGAAAGTTTCACAAAAAACTATAGTTAACTGCTTTAGACGTGCAGGTTTTAAATATTTCATAATCTTAGATGATGTTCTTGATGATAATGAAGAGGACAATATTCCTTTGGCAAAATTAGCTCAACATTTAAGACCTGTTTTATCTTCTACTGAAGCAGACGACTTTATTAATGTAGATAGGTCTATTGCAATTTGTGCACCAACTACGGAGGATGATATTAAACAAGAAGTTCAAGATGAAAATGACGAACAAGACGACTTTGAAGAACAATTTACAGTGCCAACTTTGAGTGAGGGTCTGAATGCTATTAGTGTACTAAGAAAGATTATTCTTTTTAATGAACAGTTTCATATGCAGAAAAATTGTGACTATACGCTGATGAAAATCCAACGTAATTTACAAAATGTGTATGTACAAGAGAAGTGTTTTAAACCAATTAAAATTACAGATTCTATGCATATGGATCAATGATATTGTACTCGGGTATATATATTATAATTGACAAAATATAATTTACTTTCATACATGATTTTTTTTCCTTTTATTGTTATTATATGTCCTCTATATACAGGTGTATCAAGTTATGGGGCAACTGTTCGAGTATGTTGTATTTTAACGGTCATAGATCGTAATTAGAATGTATATTACACAAAAAACAATAAAACATAAAAGTTGTAGTGATTTAAAAAATGTGTGTCTGAGAGTCTATGCCTTAAATGTGACGTGTTGATGTTGCGTACGTCTAAGTCGAGTCGCCTGCCTTTATACCTACGAATGTTGGCGCTGTAGGTATAGTTTAAAATAAACTTTTATAGGTAAAAAAAAATAAAGTAAATATGTACTATTGTATTTTTCAGGTGAAATAGTTAAGACTCAAAAACATGGGTTTTTATTTTAGCTATAAATATACACAAAGTACTCAAATATATAGTATCGGCGAGACAGAAGGCCTTCTAAACGGCTGGGCCAATGTTAGTGCACTGACTGCACAAGGGTTAAGACCGACCTACCGTGCCAGTATCGCGGGTTCGAATCCCACGCAGGACAACATTTTATGCGACCCACAAATTGTTCTGAGACTGGATGTAATTTGTGTTCGTTCATTAAATGCTTGTAAGTCCCCCGCAATACAATAAGTATTATCTTAAAAATAAAATTATATATCTACCTATTTTTAATACAAAAGATGGGACTAACTTTTTCGTGAAAGTTGCCGTAGAAGTAAATATCCCATATTCATAACCGCAATAATCCACATAATAGGTATATGGTATTAACATGCCGATATTAACAATTGCTAATATTTCACACATTTTTAAAAACGCACATCAAACCAATTCACTGAACCGGGAAAAGCCATATTTAGAAAGAAAGAAAGAAAATACTTTTATTACCACCGTCTCGACACACAACAACAAAGCAGCAATATTAAACACAGTTAATACTTGTCTAAAATCCGTTGGCAATTGCATGTGTCGTGACCGTGTCAACGAGGCGTACACTCAGCATAACGCTGCGTTATGAGGACACAACACAGCGCTGGTTTTCAGTGTCAACCTCAAGTGACTTACGGGGTACAATTATATAACAACTTTACTTAACTAATGTATGAAGGCAAAATGTTAATAATAATAAAAAGTGAATAGTAGTAGTCGTATACAATATCAAATAAAATTATAGTAATTATAGTAATATAAGTTAATTGTTATGTATATAATATATATATGTATATAATATCTATATATATATATATAAATACCTAAATAATACATCCTATTCAATATAAATAGACATATAATACAATGCAATATGATACGTATTAATAATCTGCACAAGTGCACATATATATGTACATCAAAATTGAGTAAAGAAAGAAGTGTATTGGTGTATAAAGGTAATGTTGTTCATATCACATATAAGTAACATCCGATTTCTGTTCATAAAGTAATAGTCTTTTTATGTGAAATCTGAAAGTACCTTTTGTTTTTATGGATCTTAAAGGAAGGTCTAAGCCGTTCCAACAGTGCGTAGCTGCATATTTGAAACACCCCCTGAATGCTGCAGTATTGTGTTCTGGAATTAATAGTGGCTTTGAAATCGCACGAATAGCATGGCTGCAGTGATTCCGTTTCCAAATCAATTTTCTATACAAATAATTTGGTTTTTTAGTTTTTATAATTTCGAACACATAATTTACTAGATGTAGCTTACGTCGTTTATCCATCTTTAATACGTTATTTTGAACCAAAAAAGGTGTAACATGACTACGTCGCGGAATACGGTAACAAAAACGAGCGCAGGCATTCTGCACACGCTGAATAAGGCGCTCCGTGCGTGATAAAAGACATGGTCCATATACTAAATCGCAGTAGTTAAATTTTGATAAAACTAGACTCTCAGTCAACATTTTCCTCATAGGTATACTTAAAAACTGCCTTAGTCTGTATAAAACTTTCAGTCTGTAAAAACAAGATTTCACTACGCTTTTTATATAAGCTTCAAAACGGAGGTCTGGATCGATGATTAGGCCTAAATTACGAGCAGTTTCGACTCTTTCTATATTTTTACCCATAATTTTGATCTGTGGGCCTACTGATAAAATTGTTTTAACCTGGTTTTTGCTACCCATGACTAAAAACTTAGATTTTTCATGGTTAAGCACTAAGCAGTTATTCTCAGACCAAAAAGCCACTTTGTCTAATTGCGCATTTAATGAATTCACAGCTGCGACTGTATTACTGGGCTCAAAAGAATGGTATAACTGGGTGTCATCAGCATATATGTGATACCTAAATTCACTCAGACATTCAATCACATCGGCACTATATAATATATACAAAAGTGGGCCGAGGAGCGATCCCTGCGGAAAGCCCCTGGCGACAGGACGAAAGGAGGAGAGTACCATTGAACCATTTTCACCGCGCAATTGAACCTGTTGAGACCTATTTGTCAAATAGCTATCAAACCATTTTATTGTATCTGGGTCAAAACCATAAAAAGATAGTTTGGAAAGCGTTAAAGGTACATTTGCAGAATCAAATGCGCGGGAGTAGTCGAGTAGCGTCAATATGGACCCTTTCCCCCGATCCCTGGCTTCCAGAATATTGCCAACGACGTCTGCCAAGGCTGTAGCTGTACTCCGTCCTTTACGAAAGCCTGATTGAAAGTCAGGTAATATGTTATTTTCCTCCAGATAAGCCGTTACCTGTTACACAACTTTCTCGAGGACCTTGGATAAGCAGGGCAGTATACTTACAGGTCGAAGATCTCTAAAGTTTTGAGGATTATCGTTCTTCGGCAGTGGTCGCACAATAGCCTTCCGCCATTGGTCTGGAAACGTTTTTGTATATATAGATGTATTTATAATGGCTGTAATTGCTGGTAATGATAGTGATAGAGTAAGCATTATCATGTCCTTCGATATGCCGTCGGCGCCCTGGGCGTTAGTGGATATGTTCTTGATGACTCCAGCAACAGTCTCTTGATCTGTTGGCTTTAGCGCAAAACATGCTGGGCCCCAACGATGAAACTCATAGAAAGTTAGCTGAGAAATGGAAATATTTGTGCTACCTGGGACGGTTAAAAATGAAGCATTTATTTGCTCTGGATCTTGAAACTGTGGACCCAGCTGATCATTGGCCCTACCGTCGCTAAGCAGATGACTTTTAAGATTACGCCACAATACCTTGGGATTACTAATATTGCTATTAATGTATTTCGCAAAGAATGCTTTTTTCTCATTATATAGTGCCTCATTTGCAAGATGTTTTAAATCTAGGTAATACTTTTTATGTGCTTCTAGTTTAGTTTTGTGGGCTCTATTCCGGGCATTATTGCGTAATTTAAGTATTAGCCTTATATTGTCTGTAATCCAGGGTGTGGGCTGAGTCTTAAATATATTTGTTTTTACTGGAGCGTGCATATCAAATAACCAATTTATATATGTATTAAATGTTTCTACCATAATATTGACATCCTTCATGCGACATATGTTATCCCAAGGAATAGTTTCTAGGTCTGTTTTAAAATAGTCAGGCAATATGTTATTAAGTGGACGGTAGGCTGTAACTAAGTGTGTCGGTTTTGCTTTCCTGAACTTAATTTCGCATGTGATAAACGAATGATGTCCGAGTTCACTTATATGGTCCACGACTACATTCCGATAGACAGTGTCGGAGTCCACACATATAACATCTATTAGCGTGGCACTCTCGGCCATATAATGCGTTGACGTTGATACTGAGTCATGTTACTATAGTTCAAAAAGTCATTCATCTTTCTTGTTTTTGTATTATCAGTATCAAGCATGTTTATGTTAAAATCACCCAGTATTACTAAAGCATCGTGAGGGGCCAAAGCACATCTGCTGACTGTAAGGGCATCTAAAAAGGTATCCACATCTAGCCAAGGCGGTCGGTACGCTGTTCCAATTAACAATGTTTTACCCTTCGTTTTAGTTGTTAACCACATTTGCTCAACTGTGGGATGAAGAGGATGAGTTATTACTCGTACACTTATACTCGCTTTAATGTAAAAAGCGACACCCCCTCCTCGGCCTCCCCGAATCTTTTGAGGTCGTGGAGTATGGCGTAATCGATAACCAGGCACCACTGGCGCTCGCCCCTCCTCACCACTCCGGAGCCACGTCTCATTGATTGTCATGATATCCACTGTGTGAAGATTCATGGGTAGAAGAAACTCATCTTGATGTGTTGCCAAAGACCCAGCATTGAAAAAACCAACTTTAATATATTTTAAAGCAGGCATTTACCTAAGAACTAAAGACTTCCAATAAGAACCTGCGATAGAGAGATAAGGTAAAACGAAAAATCCATAAAAAAAGAAACAATAATAATCTGAGTGCTGTAAATATTTGTACATATATATAAATATTGTATATAAGTAAATTTAGATTTAATTAAATTGTTTAGATGGACATGTATGATATATGGTTTACAGTTACATAGTGAATAAATAACAGTTTTTGTTAATAAACATGTGTACATAATATTCGAATAATGTAGGTAATTAGTATTACAACTTACCAATGACTCCCTATTTATTTTCCTATTACGACCTGCAATGCCAAACAATACAACAGACCTCAACAATGCCAATAGTTTAACACATACAGTTATAAAATATACTATATAAACCCAAACAACCACAAATTGATAACTTAAATTATTTAACATGTTCAGACTATCGACTACAATATTCAAAATTTCAACCATTTTCGTAGTTTTCATAGTTTTATACGCTAGTGATGGTGATACATATCTTATTCTATAATACCAACATTTTGCTAAATAAGAGATTGAGTAGTAGTAAGTATTATTATAAGAAAATACAGTTATTAATATTAACAATAAATTATAACGTAAAAAGACATAAATTAAAAGTATTCCATAGTAATTGTGGTGGAGTAACTTATTTTTTATATAGAACAAACTCAAATACGTCCAAAAATTTTATCAATATCTTCTTCGCATTTAATTTGTTCTACTTTATGATCCGCTTCTTTTCTGGCGAAGATACGTCCCTCCTTAGTCCATATATACTTCCATTTATTTATTGTGCCTGCTTGTCGCGCTTTATAGAATAGTTGGCGATTAATACGGGTGAGCCGCTCATTAACGTAAACACGTCGTGTCGGCGTGTCTATGAGGAGATCTGCGGTGGTCAGTCCGCGACGCACTCTGGCAGCGCGTAACAGTGTATCGCGCGTCGAGCGTCGTGCAAACCTTACGTATATATTGCGCGGGCGCTGATTATCGGGGACGTCACTGTCCAAAGCCGAAATTTGATTTCTACGCGGGGAGCCAAATCTCTCGACGTGAACGACGTCCCGTTCCTCCAAGTTGACACCTAGCTTTGTGGACAGTATTTTTACCAAGTGTAAGGTGCTTTCGTCCTTTCTTTCAGAAATTCCTGAGATTTCGATGTCATTTGCCAGCAGCTCCTGATCACGCTCGTTCAATTGAATTTTTAATTGTGCTACGGTGGCTTCCAACGAGTTCCTCTCCATCATTAGGTTTTGGCTTAGCTTATTTTCCACTACATCCATTCTTGCCTCCAAATCACTCACTCGACTTTCACTTGCTGTTAAACTCTCTTTAAATTCTGTCATATCCGTGCGGAACCTCTGGATCTCCTGCCTCATCAGGCGCATATCAGTTCGCATCTCCTCCCTAAACAGACGCAGTTCATCAGCCAAGTCTGCAAGCAGACTAGTAGAAGCATCAGCCGGCATGCCAATTATTTTACCGGCTCCCGTGGGTTCAACTGACTGGTGCGTGGAGTCGCACCACGCGACTCCACCTGTGCAGCTTGTATTCTGCCTCGTACCGGTGTATCAGGTTTGTTGTCTCTAACAACATTCCTCGTGCACTCAGGGCAGCACCAAGTGGGCGCTATAGATCCTGTCGGGGGTAGCAATACGCAACCCCGATGATATAATGCTTTGCATGCAGTGCATTTAGCGCTCTCTATTGACGATAAGAATTTAGCACAGGCACCACACTTCATAGATGGCATGACGATATAATTAATTTGCTAGAGATTTCAACTACGATAATCAATCAAGTGAACTTGATAGTTCTGTAAGTTGTGAATAGATGGCACTATATTCAAAATTTTTATATGTGATAATATAACTATGTTCACACCATAGATCAGTGGCACAAAATGAAGTAACTTATAATGCCGGAAAGTGTACACTTCTGAGAGGTTTTTCACCACAAAGATTAATTGATTTAAAAAACTTTTATATAGTTTTGAGCTAATAGAAGGTAGTTTTTAGTTTATTTGATTGTACTAAACAAGTTTACAACACAATTTTGGTTTATTCACTGCACTAAAAGCTGTAAATAATGTTTGACACTATTTCTAGGACTTAAACTATCAATATGGAACACTTGAAAAACTTTTAGGAACTTAGTTATTATTTTATTTATTATCGTTCGTTAGTAACAGCTATTGAAACAACCTTTCAGTTTAAAGGATCAAACGTCACTCAATACGTCACAAATATTTGAATCACTTTAAATCGCTATTCTTTAATACGCGAGAAAATTCGTAAGGTGATAATAATCATTCATACGTGTCACTAAACTGGACATTTTTTTGGGGGTTGGGTTGCGGTCGGCGCGCTCCTCGCACCACTCCGTCCGGGGTGACAGAGGGGCGTAAGCACGCACACCCGCAACCCACCCACGATGCACGTCGCCTTCGTCGTTGGGGCGACCACCGGAGCAAGGTTACTTGTCATCAGTGGTCGGCCCGACGGAATACCCCCTATTTGGGGTACCCTCCTATCGACCGACGTCCCCCGAAGAGAAGGACGTCGGTCTTTCCTCACGCGGTCGGCCTCTCGGCGGGTGATGGACTAATTCCCCGATCAAGTCACCCGCGGCCTCGGCTAGGGCGGCCTGAGGCGTAAGTACTCGCGCCTACACCGCCCCAGTCGCCGGCGGCGGATCGCCTCATCGAGGCTAAAAAGCCTATAGGGTAAAACACCCGGTTGTCAGCCTCGCTTTGTTTGTGTATAGCTGTTAGCCGCAGATGGCTTTCACAGTTTAGCCCGGACTATGGGTGAGCGCTGAGAGCTCTCAAGCTGGAGTCAGCCTCGCACCAGTGCTCAGCCTTTTTGGACTTTATTGTCGTGTAAATAGTACTGACACTTAACCAGTTTTATACTTGTCCCAAAACTGATAAAGTTATTGCACCCAGTGAGTACAGTACAACCTTGCCTGTTATATCTAAATCAACAAAAAAGCAATATCAATTAACATTATAGGAGCTATTTCTTCTGAAGAGTGGAGGCAATTCGAGAAATAGAAAGAAAAAGTAAAAGAATAGAAAAATATCGGTTTTTGATAAAAAATAAGAGATTAGAAGCTAAGAAAAAAGAAGAAGTGAAGCAAAAGAAGATGCTTTACAAAAAAGGAAAGCTGAGAAGCTTTTGAATTTCAAGAATAGTAAGGAGATGAAGATAAATATGACATGTACAATAAACAAAATAACTTGCAAAACATGTGATGAGAAAATGACTAGCGACACAGAAATAAACTATTTAAAGAATATTGGAAGTGATAATTGCCTTGCATGGTATCATTAGAAATGTACTGAGTTCAGTGGGGACGTCTAGGAAAACAAACATATTTAGTCAAAAAATTGTACGTCAAACATGCAACATAACAAAATAATTCAGAGACTGACTACTGGTCTATCTGTCTACTGGGTAAGCTGTGGTCGACTTGTGGAGAACTGAGGCTGACTACTGGTAAAAAGTGCCATAATTTGTTTAATGTTGATTTTTTCTATAACTTTAACATAAACACAATAATAATAATATATATTATATATACCACCGGCGGCTTGGTCCTTGTATTCGCTGCCGGTGGGTCAATACGCTTTTTATATTTTTAAATATTTTATTTTTTATATCATATTTAAAAATGTATTAGGTAGTTTTTAAGTTGAATAAATGTAATAATAATAGTTTTTATTTCTCACCATAACATTTCATAGTATACAATAACACTTATTACAATGTTTTGTTAATATTTTCAGAAAATTTAATAAATAACCTTTTTATTTTTTATTTAACCTTATATGAGCATTTTATTCATAGAGTTTAATATTTAAAATACAGTCGAATACAATTTTAATATTCACTAAAAGGATGACTACTGGTTGTTTTACCCTATCTTGTGTAGGCATTGAGCGCCCGACGTTGGCGGCGAGGGCTCCTTTGACCTTTTTCGTTGAATTTATTAGCCCTAAATATGCAAACAGAGACGAATTTCACATTCGATAAAAAGTTACAGTTTAGATTTTATTGTTTTATTTTGCCTACAAGATATAGGTAATTATTTAATTTGTTTCCTTTTTTCTTAGTACATCCCTGTGAGGTCGGTATTTCTTTCAATAACTGTCGCCACGCCTCTCGGTCATTGACCGATCAGCTGTTTTAAGGCGAAGTTATCCTGCTTATGCGAACATAATTATTGATTTATTCAATTTCTAATAAACATTTAGCAAAGAACGAATATGCTGCAGATTTTAAGTATCTTGACTTTATACATTTCAATAAGATTTACACGAAAAAGCGATGACAAAATTGAAAACTTTTAATGTCTCTAATTCATTAACGAATCGATATTTTTACTTCAATTTTTTTTCATGGTTTCCTACCACCATTGCCTATCTCCCGTTTGACCAGTTGCCCCCATAAACAAAACTGTATATTGAAACACCTTGTATATTGCCCTGTGATGACGGAGTAAGAATACAATTCATCACTCCCTATCTTGCCCGTGGATGTCGTAATAGACGACTATGGGATCTGCCAAGTCGAGCAAAAAAAAAAAGTCGGGCCAAACGCAAAACTGCCGTAACATACTTTTCTCGAAGCCATTCAGGCCATATTCGACCCCCTATAACTTCGTTGTTAATAAAACTAGAAACCTGAATTTTTAGTAACCTTGCAGGCATTGTATACACATTGTGTATTTCAAATTTCATTCAATTTGAACCAATAGTTTAAGAATTATAACTAGTCAAAATTTCGTAATTTTGTCACTCACTCACTGACTGACCGACCGATCATCAATATTAAAGTGGCATTTCTAGCCGACATAGAGGCTTCCAATTTAGAATACAATTAGTGTTTAGTGTACAAATGAAGGAAAAATTATGAAACATTATAATTATCATCCAGTTTCCGAGATACACTAACTGCATAAATAATTTTGTAAACTCATATAAATATATAGGATTGCAAAGTTACATTTGCAGTTATAGAAATGTAACTTTGTAAAAAATAAGAATACATTTGTCGCCATCCTTGCTTCTCTATGGGAATCGTAACAAGCGGCTAAAGACTGCGCAGATGCCGTAGTGGTTAAGACACCAACGTACCGCGCTAGTGTCGCGGGTTCGAATCCCATGCAAGACAACACCTTGTACGATCCACAAATTGTTGTTCTGAGTCTGAATGTAATTTGTGTCGGTTAATTATATGTTCTTTCCGCAATTCATCACTCTATCTTGGCCGTGGATATCGTATAAGACGACTATGGGATATAATATGCACATACCAACTGTGCAAGAGAAGGCAAACTCGAAATGAAACCCTATATCAACATGTCTGACCAGCATGGTATTGTGAGTTAAATTCCCTCCCATTGTGGAGGAGACCCGAGCCCAACAGTGGGACATATGAGGGCTGCGATGATGATGCGATGTTGAATTATATGTTTGTAAAGTCCCCCACAATATAAGGATTATTATTCCCTTAGTGCAAGGCGTTGTCATTAAAAAAAAAAGATTAAACAGGAAGAAGAGTGGGCAGCAGCTCTCGCCGGGGAAAATGTATGATAGCTCACTACGAAACTAACCCGCCTACCAAACGTGGCGACTACGTCATTATTCCTCATAAGGCGAAGAAAAATGAGCTCTAGTCATGGCAACCCTTTAGCGTCCTTGGATGCAGGTGCCACAGTACCGCACTTTATGGTGAAGCATGAGGGGGGTCTATGTTCCACAGTGGACGGCGATAGGCTGAATGATGATTGGCATAATAGGTGTACACAGATACCCAGACATAATTATGTTCAAAGATAACTTGTAAAATGGTCAACCAACTTAATGAAAAAGCAACAGTGGGACGTATCTTATGAAATTGTACCAAAATCTCCCAAAGTATTAAGCAAACTAAAGCAATCGCACTGTGTTTAGTACAATTTAATATAATATGTATTACTTGTGAGGTGTGTTTTCATGCGATTGCCAAGTCATTCTGTTTATTTAAAACATAAAAGATCTTTAATATTGATATAGTCACTATAAGAAGTTGTTAGGTTAGCTATTTACGTAATAACTTAAGAAGAAAGGTGCCTTAAGCAGGGACTGAATGAGTTAACTGACTTGGTATAGGTACATGGATCTCACAAATTTTTATGGTTGAAGAATTCAGTTGCGAGACTTGGCTTTTTTTTACAAGTTTTGTTTTTGATGGTATATAATATACATATAAAATCTGTGAAAAAAGAAAGGAAACTCGAAATGAAACCCTATACTAACATGTCTGACCAGCATGGTATAGTAAGTCAAATGCCCTCTCATTGTGGAGGAGACCCGAGCCCAACAGTGGGATATGTATGGGCTGTGATTATAAGATTATATATATAATATACATGTGTGGGTTTGTATATGGTTAAGATAGATAGCTAGTCTGCGCGTATTGTGCATCCGAATATTTTAAAGCCCTCCCATAAAAGATTCCTTTCAAAAATAGAATATGTCCTCCTTGTGGTGACGAAATTAAAAAACTAGCCAAGAGATATAATATTAATTTAATATCCATCGAAGAACAGGAAAATACGAAATAAAACTATACACATACTCAAACACACTCAAATACAAACTTTACTCCTAGTAGAGAAAGCACAAGCCCAGCGGTTGGACATACTGAGATAATAAATTATGTTGATGTGTTAAAAATATAATACGCTGACAACTACGGCACGTTTTATTTTATTTTAAACAATTTATACTGAAAATACAAAATAACTTTACAGCGTTGTAAAAGCGACAATTATTTGTACAAACTTTTGTTTAACAATAGCAACCTAACATTCACAACTAGTTTTAACTAGGAGCGCATAAGTTTAACGGGAATTCTATTTAAACATTTCGTCGGTACTGGAACTGGTGGTTACTACGAGAAGTTACCTAGCAGTTATTACTTTTCTTAGTTATACTCATTATACTATATATGTGTTAAGCTCCTCATAGTTATGAGAGCCTCATATAGAGAACAAGATCATTATCTCAGCCCATACACGCTGTTAAGGTCGGGCCTCCTCCACTATGGCCCTCCCATATTATATAAATATAATGAATTATATTAATATTATATAATGAATTTTTTAAATTTTTTATTTTCATATTTAGTATGTTTAAATAATTTTTATGTGTGTTAGTGTTCAAAGTGGGCGTGGCTTGTCCAAGCCAGAGTACCCGTTCTCGGCCGTATTTTTATCCCTCTGGGAAAATTATAAATATTGATCATACAGTTTCGGGAATCAAGACTTTTTTTAGGAAATTTCCTCCTCTTTTTGAATCTTTTTCCAAATTTGAAAAATATTTATTACTTTTTGAGATATTTGCAAAAACTAAACCCTCTTTTTTTTAATTGTTAATAACTTACAATTTTTGCAAGCGGTTTTTTTTTTTTCAAAAATCATCTAGATGCCATTACGAATCGAATGACACCTCATTTATAATTTGTAGAGACTGCTGAAAAAAGTTGGTCCAAAAGGCACTTGTTGACTAGTCTATTCTATAAGATTTTATTTTGTACTAAATGACACTCGCGTCGCCGTCGTCAAGACCAATTTTATGAAGTACTAGCAACCTCGCTTTGCTTCGGTTTCAGTCGCCTTACCCGTATAGTTCCCGTTGCCATAGAAATACGAGGATAAAATTTAGCCTAAGTTACTTCTTATGTAGGTAGATAGCTACCTAGTAATGAAATATTATCAAAATCGGTCTAACCATTTTGAAGATTACCTCAAACAAACTGACAAAAAATTTTCAATTGTATTTTGGGCATAGATGTCATGCAAATAACCGTGTGAGCATGAAAACAGCCCAGTATTTTGACATTATAAACAGATACTTCAATTTTATTTATTCGTATAGATAATTAAAATTATACATACATTAACACAGATAGAAGATATATACTTAATTTTTGGCCTCGTCACAGTCGATTAAAATAGTATAATAGCAAAATATTATCTGTGGTTTGAACATATAATATTTTATAAGTAAAAATACTTTGTGTCATAATAATTGAGAAGAATCGATATCTTTTATAAAGATGTGATCCATTATGAACCTCTACGAAGGTCGTATGTGACCTAAATTTTTATATCTCCAAGCCAGACGAGTGAATTAAGCACTTTTCGGAGATAAAAGAGAATTTTCTCATAACGTCCTCTGTCGACGAAATTATACGTCTTAACATTTCAAGAACTAAGATTTAAAATAAAATATAAAAGTTACGTCTAAATTTTTTTAGGTGTAGTGTGTTATAATAAAAATAATCTTATTTTGTTTTCTTTTTTACTAATGTTACATTTTCGGAGTTCTAAATACTAGCTAAAAATAACCAAAAATATAAAGGATGATACTCGAAAGTGTGGCTTAAAAAATGGAAAGGTACTATAGCCTGTCAGAGAAGTAAAAACATAACAGAGAAGGAGGCACCATTTTATCATTTAGCCTTTTTTATAGGGTCTTTTGAAAGCAGTCCGTGACACATCGTAAACCTAAACATACTCTCTTGACATAACCCATTATACAGAATTAACACGCTAAAGTGAGAATGGGCAGGCCACATCGCTCGACGAACCAACAACCGCTGGAGGAAAAAGGTTCTCAAGTGACGACCTTGTATCGGACAAGCAGTGTAGGCCAAACTAGATGGACCGACGACCTGGTAAGATTTAATAGGCGTTGTATGATGTCGACGGCGCAGGACCGCACTTTGTGGCAAAACATGACGAAGGCCTACGTCCAGTAGTAGACTGCGATCGCCGGCATAATGATAATGATGAATCGGTTTTATTTAAAATAATACCGAATAATAAATTGGCGAAGTGAAATTTATCTACGTGAAGATATTTTCAAAAGACTATCTGCCTTTAAAAATAGAGTAATGTGTACTCATGGAGTTATATTAAAACAAAACCTAGGTCAAACAATTTGTACATGCTGAATGAGCTTAACCGTTCTGTCTTAAATATATAGACCATAAACAGAATCGGCGTATTTCATCATCTCAGCTCATATACGGTGGGTACGAACTTCCTCCACAATGGGAGTAAAATTGACCTATTATACCACGCTGGTCAAACAGGGTTTATTTCGAATTTTCATTCTCTTGTATTAATGTTATCTGCATAGTATATCCCTAAATCGTCTTTTACCACACCCACAGGCAAGAAAGAAGGTGGTTTTTTTTGGAGGTGGATTACGGTCGGCGCACTCCTCGCCCGACGCCGTCCCGGGCGACAGATGGGCGTAAGCACGCGCACCTGTAACCCACCCGCTTAGCACGTCGTCTTCGTCGATGGGCCGACTACCGATGCAGAGTTCCTTGACTTGACAAGAAAGGAGGTGGTGAATTGTATTCTTACTCCATTACCACACGAATACAGACTACTAAATACTAGTACCATATTTTATTAAATTAATAGTTTAAAATAGCCATTTACTAATGTTAACCGCACGATCAATCACAATTTTCTTTACCAAATATCATGACAGTTAAAGTCCTTTGGCGAAGCGACAAAGATAAAAGGCGATACAGAAAATAAACGAAGCAGATAATAACATCAGAACGAGAAAAAGATATCACAAAATAAAAGTGTTTATGAAGCCGTCGGACCAACATGTTACCAAAGACAATGTTACTGAGAATTATCGTATTTTTATTATTTCAACTAGCAGCGCCTTTTACCCGCATAGTTCCCCTTCCTATGGAATATCGAGATAAAATATAGCCTGTGTTATTCTGATATATAAGCTATATTAATGTGAAGTTTCATCTAAATCCATTTAGTAGTTTTTGCGTGAAGGAGCAACAAACTTCACATATTCACAAACTTTCGCGTTTATAATATTAGTAGGATAATAGTACGTAACACCACTTATAGAAAAGTAATACAGTGTAGACTCTTTATAACGTTAGATACTCGATTTAACGACAAACTTCTCAAAACATCGAAATGACTTGATATTGGTTGGTTTGCCATATTATTCATACAATGATATACTCTGTATAGGTAGTATCACGTTCACTCGAAATAAGGACGACAATAAGGCATTATTTAGCATTAAGCAGTACTTTCTTAATTGCCAAAATTAGTAAGAACTGCAGCTGTGTACGTTCTTTCCTTTGTTGTTTTGTTATTTTATTATCTAGCACGTGTTTACCTAAACTGGCCTACGAAACATTGTAAAAAATTCTCTTTTGTTTTTTGTGTGATTGACTTGCACATGTTTACTTCGGCCACTGGGCTGTCGTTAGGTTGTTAAACTTAATCATATTTATTTTTACGTTTGTAAAATTTGCACTATATTATTAAATAAATATTAGAATAGTAAAATAATATCCATTTTGTTTTCCACTCCAATTAACGACAACTCTCTATAACGTCAAAAAATTCAGTCCCTTGAGTGTCGTTACATAGAGTTTACACTGTAATAATAATCATTTTAAAAAGTGATTAATTATTTCATCGCAGCCTACATACGTCCCACTAGTGGGATCGGGCCGCATAATATCATCATTTCAGCTCATACGCCCTACTGTTGAGCTTGAACATCCTCCATAATAGGAGCAAAATTGATCTACTATGCCATACTGGTCAAACCTGTTGAAGTTTCATTGTCTTGTATGGATGTTATATGCTTATTTAATTTCTTTGTAGTATTTTACGATATCCCTGGGCAAGGGGTGGTGAATTGTATTCTTACTCCGTCACCACACGGCAAATACATTAATATGAAATCAGTATGACAGACATTTAATATATGTAAACTTCAAAATAAAACTTCTACAGTGAATGTTTTATTATATCAAGATTTGAAATAAAGTTAATTTATTTAATCAAATAACTTATCTTTTCATTGCACAGATGGTATAATGGTTAAGGTAACTACCGTGACAGTTCCGGTTCGATTAGGTTCGGCAGGACTATTGTCCTGCGTTGGAATCGAATCGGTTTATACGCACCACAAATTATTTTTTTCAAGTCGATGTAATTTGTTAATTATATTTGTAAAGTTCTTCGCAATACAAAGGATCATGATATCAGCCCATTTAAGTGCCGCTATTACGCTCAGACCGCCTCCATTGTGGGAAGGAATTTGACTTACTGTACCACGCTGGCCAGATGTGTTGGTTTATGATTCTATTTATAGACTAGCAACCCGCCCTCGCTTCGCTTCGGTTATAGGTTATAGTCGTTTTACCCGCGTAGTTCCCGTTCCCGTGGGAATACCGGGATAAAATATAGCCTAGTTTACGCCCTGATATCATAGCTTTCCATTGGTGAAAGAATTTTTGAAATCGGTCCAGCCGTTTTGAAGATTACCCGGAACAAACAGACAGACAGACAAAAATTTTTTAATTGCTATTTTAGGCATAGGTGTCGTGCAAATAACCGTGTGAGCATGAAAAAGCCTATTATTTTGACATTACAAACAGACACTCCAATTTTATTTATTGGTATAGATTTCCTTGTCTTGCACAGATGTTTTATGAATATATTCCTTTAGGCGTTCTCTACGATACTCACGAGCAAGAGAGGAGGTCCTTAACAACACTGAACTGTTAGGGATGTAAAAAAATAATCGATTTTTACAATCGATTATTAAAATAATAAAAATCGATTTCTAATCGATTTTTTATTATTTGAAATTCGATCGAAATTAATCGATTTTTCACTGCCAGATTTCCTAAAAAAAAACGGTCATCACGATTGTTTCATACTATATTAGACAATAAAACTCGCATTTCCTAAAAAAAAAGGTCATCATAATCCTGTTGGGAGAAAAATCGATTATTTTATAATTGATTTATTTTAAAGAACAAAAAATCGATTATTTGCCCTCCAAGTCACATCCCTATGAACTGTCATAAAAAAAATGTATTAAATCTATAAATTGATTTATTCAATATTTTCTGCAGAGAACTCTTTCTGTAACACTAAATACAAAGTTTTATCTATTTGATGAAATAAAAATAGAATTCACCACGCCCTTTCTTAAACGTGTGTACGTAAAAGACGAATAAGGTATTGTAAATAAAACTACTTTTACGGATTATATCGCGTTTGTATTTGATTTATGATTGCCCGACGTTTCGAACACTTTGCAGCATTCATGGTCACGGGTGGATTTGACCCACAATAATAATAGTTAAAGATAATTTTATAAATCAAAAATCTTTTAGTAAGACAAAGTAAGCCGCATCTAAAATTAAAAATCAATATTAATTTAGCGTCATGTCGCCTGAGTTTTCTTGCCGGATCTTTCTCAGTGTGGCCGCGTTCCGATCCGGTGGTATCAGATATCATTACGAATAAGGTATGTTGATAACATCTATGCAAAGGAAAGAACTCTCGAAATTAAAACCTATATAGCAACATCACCAGCGTGGTATAATCACCATCATCGTCACCGCAACCCACATATATCCCCCTGTTGGGCTCGGACCTCTTCCACAATGGGAGAGAATTTGAGCTACTATACCATGCCAGTCAGACATGTTGGTATTTTTTTTTATGGGTGGGCTATGGTAAGCGCACGCGCGGTCCATTCCGTCCAGGGCGATGAAAGGATGGCGCGCGGAAAACGTCACCTCGTCGTTGGGCCGACCACCGAAGCAGAGGTGACTTGTCATCAGTGGTCGCCCCGACGGAATACCCTTTCGGGTACCCTCACCTCTTGACGTCCTGGGACGTCGGTCGCCGTCGCACGGTCAGGCTCTCTGCGGGTGACGGACAATTCCCCGGTCCGATCACCTGCGGCCTCGGCTAGGGCGGCATTAGGCGCAGATACTCGCGCCTGCGCCGCCCGAGTCACTGGCGGCGGAACGTATCGCTGAATAGGAGCTCTACTCGAACACGATCCGCCGCCTCCTTCCGTGAGATTACGGCCCCACAGAAGGCGGCGACCGCGTCCCAGTTCCTGACGCTGTCGAGCATCTCCCTGGCGATGGTCAGCAGCGTCAGGTCAGTACCGATAATCGCGACGAGTTCACGGCGCTCCCCCTCCCACGCGCCACACACCTCCAGCGTGTACTGCGCCATGTCCTCGTCGCAATTGCAGTGGTGGCAGGACGGTGTGCTCTCCCTCCTGACAATTTTGTGCAGGTACTTCGCGAAGCAACCGTGCCCCGTCAGCACCTGCACCATTCGGAAGGAAATCACCTCGTGCGTCCGCTCCAACAACTCCATCAGCACCGGCCGGAAGGCCTCGACGATCCTGACACCGTACCGAGGACTCTCCAGCCGGACTGCCTAACGGGCAATGTCTTCTCGGCGGGCGTCGACCCGCCAGGCGGTAATTTCCTGCAGCGAGACCATATCGCCGCGGACGTGCGTCTCCGACACCCGCCGGTAAATTCTGGCGAGCATCTCCACCTCCAAGTCCCACGGGGGAGTTCCGGCCAGGAGGCACGCTGCCTCCGTCGCCACCATGCAGTAACTGCGTATGGCCCTGATCGCCATGACCCTCTGTGGCCGCCACAAGAGGGCCCTCAGACGGACGGTCAGGGACCCCGCCCACACCGGTGCGCCGTACAGGGCCATCGACCGGATCACCCCCGCGTACAGCTGTCGGCACGTAGCGCTGGGTCCGCCCACATTCGGCATCAGCCACGAAAGGGCGGACGCCGCGCCAACAAGCCGGAGAACAAGACGATGGAAATGCTCCCGGAATCACCAATGCCCGTCGAGCACCAGGCCCAATTACTTCATGTGGAATGCCTGGCCTGGATGCTGATGGTAACCGACTTCACGGTGATCGAAGCGCCGGCGGGAGGCCCGGCGGTACGGAGGCCATGGAACAAAAGGGCCTCCGGCTTTTCCAGGCTTCGAAGGCCAGCCCCAGCGCTTCGATCCGCCCGACAATCTCTTCGGTGCCGAGAGTTGCCAGGCGTCCCGCCTCCTCTAGCGTCCCACTCCGGGCTGTGACGAGTGTATCGTCGGCGTAGCAAATTACGCCCAGCCCGGGTGGGAGGCTTCCTCTCAGACATGTTGGTTGGTTTTATTTCAAGTTGTCTTGCACAGATGTTATGTGCATATTATATCCCTTAGACGTCTTTTACGACATCCACGGGCAACATAAGGAAGCGAAGTGAGGCAAGTGATCACGAGCGACGGCGAGTGAAGACAAATCAGCTGTCCACGTTGGCGCTTGTATTCACACGGCGAGCGTTGGCCAACTAAGGCAAATCGGGTGTACACACGTTGGCGTTCGCCATCGCTCGCCTACACTCGGGCAACATGTGGACGGGCTATTAGTCGTAACAGACTTTTTTCAGGCAAGTTATCTATACAGTAGACCCCCGGCAATCCGACAAACGTTTTGCACGGCAGTGTCGGATTATCGAATTTGTCCGATTATAGAGTACTACCTAAGAACCCCTTACAGTCCGGCTTTTTTTTACTACGAACTCGGCGGCGTAGATAAAACAAAAAAAATTAGATGATTTTGTGGCGGTAATTGATACCGAGGCATTTATCACAGAAATCTAAAATTGACCGCCTACATGGATGTCATAACATTCCCAACATAAGTATACAAACCTTGGTATAGGTCACAAAATTCGCCATTTAAATACCGATATTTAGTTAGTTCGTGCACTCCTTCTCTCATATTAAATATATCTTTAAAAATGTACTGCTTTCTAAACAGAGAAGGGATAATTTTGATAACGCCATAATTTTGAACACGTTTTGACTACCTAAATAAGTCCACCGCAGCCGCTGCAACTAACCGCTGCTGAGGGTACATGGCGTGCAAAACGCACCGCACGCCGCGCCGCGCACCGCTAAGACCAAAGTTGTGACCAGGCCGTTAAGTAGTCGTATTTTACGAAATCCACGGACAAGACAGAAAGAGATGATTTTTATTATTACTCCGTCACCACACGAAAAACTAAAAACGCAAGATAGTTATTATTAAATTTGCATTTTTAGTCTGATTAATCGTTGAGGCACGATTCTTGGGTTTTTTAATTAACTTTACTTATTCGCTGCACGCTATAGTAGAGGAAAAATAACGATAGGTAAGGGGCGCATCCGTGGCCATTTTAATAATTTTCGTTAATCGCTATCCCCGAAGATCTTTGTAATAATAATTGAACAAACTTTTTAAATTATTATACTCTCATTAGACCTTCATAAGTGTCCAAATTTCAAAGTAATCGTTTAAAATTGCTCAAGAAGCGAGTCAAAATATGCTGCTACTTATATGTAAATCTAATAAAAAGTATATTAAAAAGAATAGAAGAATATTACACGTTCAAATTACTTTCACGTTTCAAAGTAAAAATCTGGTGTAAAATGTCAAAGCTTAACGATTTTCTACTACGAAAACTACTACGGATATATTGTACCAAAATACTATGCGTGGAATTCTAATACAGCTTTGGTATTTTTCGTACATTCACGGATTACGGGGATATACGAGAGAATATATGGGATTATTTGAAAAGAGGTTTCGTTATTAAACTGTGAAACGAAAGGGACGAAATACTTGACAACTATTGCTTCCTTTACCCGTTTGTTGAAAGCTGTGTTGAATAAAATGTCAACACTTTCCTTTAAAAATCACCTGTGGAATATAGAAAAGAACTTTTCTGTGAATATAGTAACACTAATTGCAATTCTAAAATTTATGTTCACAATCTAATTCAGAAATAAAGGTTGAAGTCAAAATAACAACTTTTTTTATATTAAAATGTATATGTGTGATTATATTTATAAATGTATGTATGTGCGTAGACTTATAGCATGCTCGAGATAGTTAAATATGTATATATATATATTTCCATGCATAATTGTTATAATATGCACGCAGTTATTTAGATTCCATTAATTAAGATTTAATTGTGACTGTCCGTGATTCCACTCTAGATCTTAACATAATAAAGTAACAGTAACTGTTTTAAGCTTTATTATTTGCACAAGTTAATTACGTTTCAATTTTGTTTTTTCCTTCTCGATATTACATGTAAAATGTATGAGAGCATAATAATTGGCTTTGGCATAAAAGACGCCGTTGTGTATAATTGAAAAGTCTATACCAATGAATAAAATAAAAGTGTCTATTTGTAGTGTCAAAATAGACGGTTTTTTTCATGCTCCCACGTGTGAGCTACTATTTCCACATTACTCTTCTAAGTAGGTACCTAGTTGCCGTAACAACGGCTACCACGGAGAACGCTTAACAGCTTTAAAATTTTGTCCGATTTGTTAGCCTTTATAGACACTGCTCCGGAGCAATTTACCAATATGTATGTATGTCGCAGTGTTATGTATTAGAGCCTAAAACTTTTCTGGTTAAACAGACTATCTGACAAGATAACATTTGTTTTGGAATATTTTCTGAGATTAGGGCGTTCAAATAAACAATTTCTCCCGATTTATCATAAGTAGTAGTATAGATAATAATAGTTATTAATAATATACCTATGAAGAGGGTCACCAAATGTATGATATTCGTCGTCATCGTCTCAGTTCATAAAAGTACCCCTGCTGGGCTTAATCTTCCTCCCAGTAGGAGGAAAATTGACCTGCTATACCACTCTGGTCAGACATGTCATTTTATTTCTAGTAGTTTTACTTCTCTTTCACATTATTATATTGTGATCTTTAAGTACACATACCGACCTACGCATAATAATTCTTTTTGCGAGTCTGGGTGTTATTTATGTAGATTAATTGTAGGCATATTTCTACGTCCAACAGTGGACGTCGTTGGGCTAATGAGTAAACGGATATATAAATATAATGGGCAAGAGCACTCTCGTGTGATACTTGTCAAGACTAACTAACAGGGTGACGATTATGGTATTTTTGTCCTTAAGCCTTTCCAAAGCGTAATTCTGAAAAACCAACACCAACATTTGGAATCGATTGGCCAATAGATGGATATCTCAAGACTAATCTGACTTGCCGTGTAGTGACGGAGTAAGAATACATTTCATCACCCCCTATTTTACCCGTGAGTGTCGTAAAAGACGACTAAGGGCCGATGTTATATACCTAATATATAGGTATTTAACATCAGTACAAGAGAAGGAAAGCTTGACATGAATTCCTGTACTAACACGTCCGATCACCGTGGTAGGTCAATTTCCCTCCTATTATGTAGAAGACACGACCTCAACAGTTGGACGTATATAAGCTGAAATGGTAATTTGACTTAAATGCAAGACGCGAGACTCTTGCAGGCTCAGTCTTGGTCTTGCTCAAGTCTTGCAGGGCCAGTCTTGGTCTTGGTCTTGCAAAAATTAAGCGGTCTTGGTCTCGGTCTCGCATTTCTCGCAAGACCAAGACTTTTTTGGGCAACACTACCGCCTATTTGTGGCGAAAGATATATGTGTGCGGCGGGTTATGGGGTCGTGCGCTGTCTCCCCGTCACTCCGAAAGAATCGATCGGAGTGTGACCCTTCCATAGCCTGTCCCAAAAGGTAAAAGGTTTTTACTGCTGTATTATATACATTTTGATCTACACATGTGTAGGTGAAAAGGTTAACCATTTGTAGTTGTTTCATTTCCTTTTTATTATGCAAATTCAGTTTATTTAGAAGTTTGTGATATAGATAGACCTCTATTTATTTTTAACGTCAACACCTTAAATGTTACCTAAAATTTAGGACTCATTGGTGAAAAGGACAAACTCCTATCTATTACGTTATGAGTAACATGTACTAGGTATCATAACTAAGAGGAGAACCCAAGTGGCGCTTACTTTGTATCTGAAATGTAACCCTAATTTTATAAGTCTTTTATAATAAACCTTATGTTACCTAAACTTTGGGATCGTTGGTAATAAAGCCCAAAATTGTCCCTAGTTCTTACTTTATGAATAACATGTACTAGCTCATCATAACTACGAGGAGTTGATTTCAAGCGGCGCGGCGGCGCCTACATTCTATCTGAAATAATATAACACTCATTTTACAAATCCTTTATGTTACCTTAAGTGTTACTTAAAATTTAGAGTCGTTGGTGAAAAAGCCAGTTTCCTAATTTGTTACATTATAAGTAACGTGTACCAGGTCATCATAAATAAGCCGAGTTAATCCCAAGCGCCACTTATGTATGTTATATTTGAAACATAACGCTCATTTTACAATGCCTTTATATTGCTTTAAGTGTGACCTAAAATTTAGGATTCGTTGGCGGAAAGGTAGCAGTTTCCTAATTTCTTATATTATGAGTTACGCGTACTAGGTCATCATAACTAAGAGGAGTTAATTCGAAGAGGCGCCTACGGCCGCGCGATATAAAATGACATCCATTCATATCCACGGCCGTGTGAAATTGGATTGCTTTACTTAAATTGAAATCACTTCGTTAATGTCAAGCGGGGGACATATGCAAATTGTGTTATTATAAGACAAAGTGAAAATTGTCTACGTTTTATTTTTATTTTATTTATTTTTCTGTTTTAAATTATCACATCTTTAATTCTTGTACCAGGAGAGCTAGACTCCTGTCGTCTTCTACCCAAATTTCTACAAGTTTTGGCTTACTTAGTATTTTCTGCTGTGTGGTATATATAATATGTTAATACTCCTTCAACATGGCTCATTTACGTACCACTGGGCTTTAGTCTGCTCCACAATAGAAGGAATATTGACCTACTATACCGCGCTGGTCAGACGTCTTGGTATAGGGTTTCATTTCGAGTTTTCCATATCACGCATACAGGGTGTATCAGGTTATGGAGCAACTGTTCGAGTATGTTACAGTGTACCGGCCATAGATCGTTTATCGATTAAAATGTATATTACACAAAAAACAATATAATATAAAAGTTATAGTAATTTCAAAAATGTGTGTCAAACAGTCTACCCCTTAAATGTTACGCATGGATAGACAGGATACATGTAGGCATGTAAAGCTTCGAGTATAATTTCATTCATACATACCTAGAATTGCGCAAACGTTTCAATGGGACTGTAGGTACAAACGTGACTCGGCGACGATAATCGGCCGATCAGCTGATTTAAAGCGAAGTTCGTTTTGCTTCTGCGACCGTAATCATTGATTTTTTCAATTTTTATTGAACATTTAACAAAGTACGAATATGTTGCAGATTAAGTATCACTGACTTTATACATTTTAATCAGATTTAAATGAAAAAACAATGACAAAATTGAAAACATTACATGTCTCTAATTCATTAACGAATCGATATTTTCCCTTAAAATTTTTTTTTATGGGTTCTTACCACCATTGCCTACCCCCCGTTTGACCAGTTGTCCCATAACCTGATACACCCTGTATTTATTATATGCATATTACATCCCATAGTCGTCGCGTTATATTAGATTTTTGATTGCTCAACGTTTCGAACATTTTGCAGCGTTCATGGTCACTGCACCTGATGCCGCCCTGGCAGAGGCTGCGGGTGACCGGACCTGGCACCCGCGGAGAGGTTAGCCTCGCGACGGCGATCGGCGTCGTGGGGGGACATCGATGGGAGAAGGTACTCCCTCGGGGTATTCCGTCGACCACTGAAGTCAAGGAACTCTACACCGGTAGTCGGCCCAACGACGAAGGTGACGTGCTATATGGGTGGGTTACGGGGCCGCGCGCCGCCCTCTGTCGCCCCGGATGGAGCTGGGCGGCGGGTGCACTGACCGTAGCCCACACCAAAAAAAAAACCTTCAAGGTCATGGACGGACCAAGATGTCACCTGTCCAACAATTTATCGTTATTACAGAGCTTTATAAAAATATATTGTTTATGGGTAGCATAATTATAATTTTTAAATAGAATCATATTCTTCTTATACTGGCAATAAATTTGTACCAAAATGTGGGTCAAAATGTAATAACTAATTTTTGTATCGGGTAGATAATTATAAATCTCTATAATAACGATGACTTGTTGGACGTGTGATATCTTAGTTCGCCCGTGACCATGATCGCTGCTAAGTGTACAAAACGTCGGGCAATCAAAAATTAAATCCGTAGTTTTATTTACAATTGTATAATAATACTTGCGGAAACATCACAAATCATTAAGAAGAAACGAAGTCACGTGACCGTGTGGATGAAGACTTATATGAGTTTACTCCCTATATATGTATTAGTTATCATTTCAAAAGTTTGATTCCACGTGTTAAGCATAATTGAGAATCAACACGATGATATAACGAAATCTGTTGTGTGTTGTTTGCGTGTAATATTTGTACATAACCATGATAGAGCAGTCGTTAGAATAAGACGTATCGTATTTGTGCTTCGTCATCTGATTAAGTTGTTCAATCTAGCGAAAAGATTGATGGGCGATCACATCGTTAATTATAAGCTCACAGTAAGTAAAGGATTGGAAAGAAAATATTCTAGCTGTGATCCTTTTTTTTTAATTGCAAATATTTTCAGTATTCCCAAAATAACTTTTGAATTGTTCTTCTTTTGAAATCCTATTTCTTATGTGGGTGTCGTTAAAGACGATTAATAGATATAATATGCATATAACGTCTATGCAAGCGAAGGAAAATTTGAAATAAAACCAACCAGTCTTCCGGTCGATGGCCCTTTACGGCGCACCGGTGTGGGTGGGGTCCCTGACCGTCTGTCTGAGGGCCCTCTTGTGGCGACCACAGAGGGTCATGGCGATCAGGACCATACGCGGTTACCGCACGGTGGCGACGGAGGCAGCGTGCCTCCTGGCTGGAACTCCCCCGTGGGACCTGGAGGCGGAGATGCTCGCCGGTATTTACCGGCGGGTGTCAGAGACGCGCGCCCGCGGCGGTATGGTCTCGCTGCAGGAAATAACCGCATGGTGGGTCGACGCTCGCCGAGAAGTCATTGCCCGTTGGGCAGTCCGGCTGGAGAGTCCTCGGTACGGTGTCAGGACCGTCGAGGTCTTCCGGCCAGTGCTGATGGAGTGGTTGGAGCGGACACACGGGGTGCTTTCCTTTCGACTGGTGCAGGTGCTTACGGGGCACGGTTGCTTCGCGATGTACCTGCACAAGATTCTCAGGCGGGAGAGCACACCGTCCTGCCACCACTGCAATTGCGACGAGGACACGGCGCAGCACACGCTCGAGGTGTGTACTGCGTGGGAGGGGGAGCGCCGTGAACTCGTCGCGATTATCGGTGCCGACCTGACGCTGCCGACCATCGCCAGGGAGATGCTCGACAGCGTCAGGAACTGGGACGCGGTCGCTGCCTTCTGTGAGGCCGTAATCTCACGGAAGGAGATGGCAGATCGCGTGCGAGTAGAGCTCCTATTCGGCGACACATTCCGCCGCCGGTGACTCGGGCGGCGCAGGAGCGAGTATCTGCGCCTAATGCCGCCCTAGCTGAGGTCACGGGTGATCGGACCGGGGAATTGTCCGTCACCCGAGAGGCGGACCGCGCGATGGCGACCGACGTTCCAGGACATCGAGAGGTGAGGGTACCCGAAAGGGTATTCCGTCGGGCCGCCCACTGATGACAAGTCACCTCTGCTCCAGTGGTCGGCCCAACAACGAGGTGACGTGGGTGCGGGTGGATTATGGGCCCGCGCGCCGTCCTTTCATCGCCCCGGACGGACTGGACCGCGCGTGCGCTTACCATAGCCCACCCATAAAAAAAAAAAATACCTACCAGTCTGATTAATGTGTAAGTCAATTTCTCTCCTATAGTGGCGGAGGCTCGAATCTAACAGTGGGACACGTGTATGAGCTGAAATGAATCCTGTAACCTGTTACCCGATTATCATTATCATCTCATATAAGTCCCATGTAGGCCTCATATCAAGGCTCAAAGCCGCTCAGCGTGCTATGGAACGGGCTATGCTCGGGACTTCTCTGCGAGATAGAATCCGGAATACGGAAATCCGCAGAAGAACGGGTGTAACCGACATAGCACGAAGAATTAGCACGCTGAACTGTCCGACGACCTAGTGAAAGTTGCTGGGCGTCGTTGGATGCAGGCGGCACAGAACCGCACATTGTGGCGCAACATGAGGGAGGCCTACGTCCAGCAGTGGACGACAATAGGCTGAAATGATGATGATGATGATAAGTCCCACTATTCGGCCTCCTCTACAAAAGGCGTGAAATTAATTTACTATACCACGCTGGTCAGAAAACTTTAGGATTTTATTTGGATTTTCCATCACTTAAAGGTGTTATATCTTTATATACAGTAGAATTCATATATAACGACTTCGCTTATAACGACTAACCGTTTTTAACGACGATAATGTTTACTCAAGTTAGGTTTCATAGTTAGGTATTGAGAAAATATAACCGTTTAGTGCGACTCCGGTTTAAACGACCAACTGCTTATAGAGACCATTTTTTATGATATACGTCCGGTTAAAACGACGCGCAATGTTTTGTTTATACAACCTACGCACCAATAATTCGGCGCCCCGACTTCATCCCGCCTCGCGCGCTTCACCTTTCCTTATTAGCGCGCGTAAATCACAGTTAGTGTTTGTCACTTGTTATGAAAAGTTCTTAAAGCTCGACAAAATGATTTCTGTGAAGCGAAAGTGTTTTACAATTGAAGAAAAAAGTGCAATATTACACCGCATTTGTTAGTTTCGCACCGCATTGGTTTGTTTGGTTGCATTTGATTCCCCGGCTAGAAGCCAAGAAACAAACTTTCTCAATTATAATACAAGTGTACATATGTATTCGTAAGTTAGGTATGTACTTATGTACATAAGAAATAATCCTGCCGTTTTGTACGTCATCCGGTTAGTACAACATAGTATTGCCGGTCCCTTAAAGGTCGCTATATCCGGATTCTACTGTATAAATTTTTTGTGTGTATGTCACTGAACTCCTCCTAAACGGCTAGATCGATGTTGATGAAATTTTTTGTGGATGGTCAAGGGGATTCGAGAATGGTTTAGATTCATAATTGGACCCGGTAGGTGGCGCTTATCTGAACAGAACAACGTCTGTTGGGTCAGCTAGTATATATATATAATCTATACTAATAGATAATCTTCACTCTATACTAATATATAAAGCTAAAGAGTTTGTTTGTTTGAACGCGCTAATCTCAAAAACTACTGGTTCGATTTGAAAAATTCTTTCAGTGTTAGATAGCTTATTTATCGAGGAAGGCTATATAGTCTATATATCATCACGCTAAAAGCACTAGGAGCGGAGTACATAAATCTCTGTTCGTGAATTTGTAATTGAACTCCTCCTAAACGACCGGACCGATGTTGATGAAATTTTTTGTGTGTGTTCAAGAGGATTTGAGAAGTGTTTAGATTCACAATTGGACCCGGTAGGTGGCGCTGCTGTTGACTTCAAGGAGAATTCCTTTTATTTTATTGAAACAGAACAACGTCTGTTGGGTCAGCTAGTCTTTATTATATAAACTTCTTGTGTACGTGTGTATGTCACTGAACTCCTAAACGGCTGGACCGATGTTGATGAAATTTTTTTGCATGTCCATACCAAACCATTCTCGAACTCCCTTGAGGGAGTTCGAGAATGGTTTAGATTCACAATTGGACACAGTAAGTGGCGCTGCTGTCGATTTCAAGGAGTCCTTTTACTATTTTCTTAGATTTAAATAGAACAATGTCTGTTGGGTCAGCTAGTCTTTATTATATAAATTTATTGTGTACGTGTGTATATCACTGAACTCCTCCTAAACGGCTGGACCGATGTTGATGAAATTTTTTTGCATGTCCATACCAAACCATTCTCGAACTCCCTTGAGGGAGTTCGAGAATGGTTTAGATTCACAATTGGACACAGTAAGTGGCGCTGCTGTCGATTTCAAGGAGTCCTTTTACTATTTTCTTAGATTTAAATAGAACAATGTCTGTTGGGTCAGCTAGTCTTTATTATATAAATTTATTGTGTACGTGTGTATATCACTGAACTCCTCCTAAACGGCTGGACCGATGTTGATGAAATTTTTTTGCATGTCCATACCAAACCATTCTCGAACTCCCTTGAGGGAGTTCGAGAATGGTTTAGATTCACAATTGGACACAGTAAGTGGCGCTGCTGTCGATTTCAAGGAGTCCTTTTACTATTTTCTTAGATTTAAATAGAACAATGTCTGTTGGGTCAGCTAGTCTTTATTATATAAATTTATTGTGTACGTGTGTATATCACTGAACTCCTCCTAAACGGCTGGACCGATGTTGATGAAATTTTTTTGCATGTCCATACCAAACCATTCTCGAACTCCCTTGAGGGAGTTCGAGAATGGTTTAGATTCACAATTGGACACAGTAAGTGGCGCTGCTGTCGATTTCAAGGAGTCCTTTTACTATTTTCTTAGATTTAAATAGAACAATGTCTGTTGGGTCAGCTAGTCTTTATTATATAAATTTATTGTGTACGTGTGTATATCACTGAACTCCTCCTAAACGGCTGGACCGATGTTGATGAAATTTTTTTGCATGTCCATACCAAACCATTCTCGAACTCCCTTGAGGGAGTTCGAGAATGGTTTAGATTCACAATTGGACACAGTAAGTGGCGCTGCTGTCGATTTCAAGGAGTCCTTTTACTATTTTCTTAGATTTAAATAGAACAATGTCTGTTGGGTCAGCTAGTCTTTATTATATAAATTTATTGTGTACGTGTGTATATCACTGAACTCCTCCTAAACGGCTGGACCGATGTTGATGAAATTTTTTTGCATGTCCATACCAAACCATTCTCGAACTCCCTTGAGGGAGTTCGAGAATGGTTTAGATTCACAATTGGACACAGTAAGTGGCGCTGCTGTCGATTTCAAGGAGTCCTTTTACTATTTTCTTAGATTTAAATAGAACAATGTCTGTTGGGTCAGCTAGTCTTTATTATATAAATTTATTGTGTACGTGTGTATATCACTGAACTCCTCCTAAACGGCTGGACCGATGTTGATGAAATTTTTTTGCATGTCCATACCAAACCATTCTCGAACTCCCTTGAGGGAGTTCGAGAATGGTTTAGATTCACAATTGGACACAGTAAGTGGCGCTGCTGTCGATTTCAAGGAGTCCTTTTACTATTTTCTTAGATTTAAATAGAACAATGTCTGTTGGGTCAGCTAGTCTTTATTATATAAATTTATTGTGTACGTGTGTATATCACTGAACTCCTCCTAAACGGCTGGACCGATGTTGATGAAATTTTTTTGCATGTCCATACCAAACCATTCTCGAACTCCCTTGAGGGAGTTCGAGAATGGTTTAGATTCACAATTGGACACAGTAAGTGGCGCTGCTGTCGATTTCAAGGAGTCCTTTTACTATTTTCTTAGATTTAAATAGAACAATGTCTGTTGGGTCAGCTAGTCTTTATTATATAAATTTATTGTGTACGTGTGTATATCACTGAACTCCTCCTAAACGGCTGGACCGATGTTGATGAAATTTTTTGCATGTCCATACCAAACCATTCTCGAACTCCCTTGAGGGAGTTCGAGAATGGTTTAGATTCACAATTGGACACAGTAAGTGGCGCTGCTGTCGATTTCAAGGAGTCCTTTTACTATTTTCTTAGATTTAAATAGAACAATGTCTGTTGGGTCAGCTAGTCTTTATTATATAAATTTATTGTGTACGTGTGTATATCACTGAACTCCTCCTAAACGGCTGGACCGATGTTGATGAAATTTTTTTGCATGTCCATACCAAACCATTCTCGAACTCCCTTGAGGGAGTTCGAGAATGGTTTAGATTCACAATTGGACACAGTAAGTGGCGCTGCTGTCGATTTCAAGGAGTCCTTTTACTATTTTCTTAGATTTAAATAGAACAATGTCTGTTGGGTCAGCTAGTCTTTATTATATAAATTTATTGTGTACGTGTGTATATCACTGAACTCCTCCTAAACGGCTGGACCGATGTTGATGAAATTTTTTTGCATGTCCATACCAAACCATTCTCGAACTCCCTTGAGGGAGTTCGAGAATGGTTTAGATTCACAATTGGACACAGTAAGTGGCGCTGCTGTCGATTTCAAGGAGTCCTTTTACTATTTTCTTAGATTTAAATAGAACAATGTCTGTTGGGTCAGCTAGTCTTTATTATATAAATTTATTGTGTACGTGTGTATATCACTGAACTCCTCCTAAACGGCTGGACCGATGTTGATGAAATTTTTTTGCATGTCCATACCAAACCATTCTCGAACTCCCTTGAGGGAGTTCGAGAATGGTTTAGATTCACAATTGGACACAGTAAGTGGCGCTGCTGTCGATTTCAAGGAGTCCTTTTACTATTTTCTTAGATTTAAATAGAACAATGTCTGTTGGGTCAGCTAGTCTTTATTATATAAATTTATTGTGTACGTGTGTATATCACTGAACTCCTCCTAAACGGCTGGACCGATGTTGATGAAATTTTTTTGCATGTCCATACCAAACCATTCTCGAACTCCCTTGAGGGAGTTCGAGAATGGTTTAGATTCACAATTGGACACAGTAAGTGGCGCTGCTGTCGATTTCAAGGAGTCCTTTTACTATTTTCTTAGATTTAAATAGAACAATGTCTGTTGGGTCAGCTAGTCTTTATTATATAAATTTATTGTGTACGTGTGTATATCACTGAATTCCTCCTAAACGGCTGGACCGATGTTGATGAAATTTTTTTGCATGTCCATACCAAACCATTCTCGAACTCCCTTGAGGGAGTTCGAGAATGGTTTAGATTCACAATTGGACACAGTAAGTGGCGCTGCTGTCGATTTCAAGGAGTCCTTTTACTATTTTCTTAGATTTAAATAGAACAATGTCTGTTGGGTCAGCTAGTCTTTATTATATAAATTTATTGTGTACGTGTGTATATCACTGAACTCCTCCTAAACGGCTGGACCGATGTTGATGAAATTTTTTTGCATGTCCATACCAAACCATTCTCGAACTCCCTTGAGGGAGTTCGAGAATGGTTTAGATTCACAATTGGACACAGTAAGTGGCGCTGCTGTCGATTTCAAGGAGTCCTTTTACTATTTTCTTAGATTTAAATAGAACAATGTCTGTTGGGTCAGCTAGTCTTTATTATATAAATTTATTGTGTACGTGTGTATATCACTGAACTCCTCCTAAACGGCTGGACCGATGTTGATGAAATTTTTTTGCATGTCCATACCAAACCATTCTCGAACTCCCTTGAGGGAGTTCGAGAATGGTTTAGATTCACAATTGGACACAGTAAGTGGCGCTGCTGTCGATTTCAAGGAGTCCTTTTACTATTTTCTTAGATTTAAATAGAACAATGTCTGTTGGGTCAGCTAGTCTTTATTATATAAATTTATTGTGTACGTGTGTATATCACTGAACTCCTCCTAAACGGCTGGACCGATGTTGATGAAATTTTTTTGCATGTCCATACCAAACCATTCTCGAACTCCCTTGAGGGAGTTCGAGAATGGTTTAGATTCACAATTGGACACAGTAAGTGGCGCTGCTGTCGATTTCAAGGAGTCCTTTTACTATTTTCTTAGATTTAAATAGAACAATGTCTGTTGGGTCAGCTAGTCTTTATTATATAAATTTATTGTGTACGTGTGTATGTCACTGAACTCCTAAACGGCTGGACCGATGTTGATGAAATTTTTTTGCATGTCCATACCAAACCATTCTCGAACTCCCTTGAGGGAGTTCGAGAATGGTTTAGATTCACAATTGGACACAGTAAGTGGCGCTGCTGTCGATTTCAAGGAGTCCTTTTACTATTTTCTTAGATTTAAATAGAACAATGTCTGTTGGGTCAGCTAGTCTTTATTATATAAATTTATTGTGTACGTGTGTATATCACTGAACTCCTCCTAAACGGCTGGACCGATGTTGATGAAATTTTTTTGCATGTCCATACCAAACCATTCTCGAACTCCCTTGAGGGAGTTCGAGAATGGTTTAGATTCACAATTGGACACAGTAAGTGGCGCTGCTGTCGATTTCAAGGAGTCCTTTTACTATTTTCTTAGATTTAAATAGAACAATGTCTGTTGGGTCAGCTAGTCTTTATTATATAAATTTATTGTGTACGTGTGTATATCACTGAACTCCTCCTAAACGGCTGGACCGATGTTGATGAAATTTTTTTGCATGTCCATACCAAACCATTCTCGAACTCCCTTGAGGGAGTTCGAGAATGGTTTAGATTCACAATTGGACACAGTAAGTGGCGCTGCTGTCGATTTCAAGGAGTCCTTTTACTATTTTCTTAGATTTAAATAGAACAATGTCTGTTGGGTCAGCTAGTCTTTATTATATAAATTTATTGTGTACGTGTGTATATCACTGAACTCCTCCTAAACGGTTGGACCGATTTTGACGAAAATTTTTGTGTGTTCAAGGGGATTCGAGGATGGTTTAGATTCACAATTGGGCCCGGTAGGTGGTGATGCTTTTATTTGAACAGAACAACGTCTGTTGGGTCAGCTAGTACTTATTATATTCCTTAGTAGTTATTTACGACACTCGTGGGTGAGATAGTGCTAAATTGTATCTTTATCTATCATCTTCATTTCATCATTCCAGCTTATATACGTCCTACTATATTTTATAGTAGTAAGACCACAAAGTTGACAGTTGTTTCTCTACAGCCTCTGGCTGGTCCGTCCGGGGTAGTACCACACTGAGCAGAAAAACGACGTCCGAGTAGTAGCAATTTGTTACTGCGCTTCGTTCGGTGAGCGAGAGAGACGGAAGCCCAACTTTCTGAGGGTGTTTGCATGTGGAGGGTTTTAGCCTTTAGTATCACCAAATCTCATTGCACGAATTCACACTCCCTTCAATTTCTTCGCGGTAGACAACGGCCTTACAAAGCTCGATGGGCGGCAGCAACACTTACCATCAAGTGAACCTACTGTTTGCTCGTTTGCTATCATTTGCTATAATAAAAGAAAATCTATGCTACGCTGGTCAAATGTATTGGTATAGGGTTTGATTTGAAGTTTTACTTCTCTTGCATAACATCTATCTTATATCTTTAAATGAGCAATTCTTGTATATATATATATATATTCAGGATCTCGGAAACGGCTCCAACGATTTTGTTGAAACTTGGCATACTAGAGGATTCGGGCCCAAAAAATCGATCTAGCTAGGTTTTATGTATAGAAAATGTTGTTTTGTCAGTGTTTTTGGCAGACAATATAATGACATTAAATTTTAAAAGAATATGAATTGTATATTAGAGGGAATGGTGAATTACGTTCATACTCCGACACCATACGGAAACCATTTTTTAGAAGTGAAACTTCTTTGCGCGCATGAGGGTAAATTTTTTACGGATGAAACGCAATTTAGCGTCACGAAGATGTGCAGCGTTTTTGTCGAAGAAGAGGGAGAGAGCGGTTGAGACCGATTGAGAGAGAGTGAGAAAGGGCGAACATAGCACGAAGCACCACCATGGAACGAGAAAAGGGAGCAAGCGAATGAGAAAGATTGAGAGATTTTTTTTTAATACTGATAAAAAACACATTGAACCAAAGAAGTTTCACTTCTGACATGCGTACTTTGTACGCACGTTTTTTTATTTAAAACCATTTTTTTTCATTTATTTTTTTATCATATCCACGGGCATAATAAGGGTTAATAGTATTCGTGGTTATCACATAGCAACTACCGCCAATTATTATACCAACGTTTAAAAATACCATAAAAAACACATTAAGATTACCTACCGAAGAAATTTCATTTTAAAATAATCAGTATTTTTAATTGCAGTAACACTACTTGCTTTCGTAATAATTAATGAAGACTAGTTATTTTTACACTAAGAGCATTATATAGCGTAGTTAAGCTTTGTAACTTAATGTTATTAACTTAATGGTTGAGCTAGCTTTTAAAATTAGATAGAGTAGTTAAAAATATTATTATATCTACTATTTTAAAATATCTTTAAAAGAGCAATTCTTTTTTTTTTTTCATTTAGCGAAATACGTCTAAGGTGGTATGGCCATGTAATGAGAAGACTCGAAAAGGACATGACCAAAAAAGTCCAACATATGACTACTGGACCAAAAAAGCGTGGTAGACCCTTTCTAACTTGGATATCCGTAGTAAACAATGACATAAAGACAGCCCAAATTAGTGATTCGACGACCCAAAACCGAAAAGTCTGGCGAAAAATGACGAGGAGAGCCGACTCCAAATAAAATAGGATAAGGCTAGTTAAAGAGAGAGATAGACAGCATTTTTTTTTGTGGTAGTTTGTGGTCTGGACACACCCCACCTAATCCCACCCGGGGCGACGGATGAGCGACGCGCGGCCCCATATCCTATTACTACAGGGGACCCTCGATATTCCGACAAACGTTTTGTACAGCAGTGTCGGACTATCGGATTTGTCGGATTATAGACTACTGCCTAAGACCCGTTATAGTTCGGCATTTTTACAAAAGATACCTTGTAATGATATCTGATGTTTACGCGAGCACTACACATTGTAAATAAAATAATAACCCACAATAATAATAGTTAAAGATAATTTTATAAATCAAAAATCTTTTAGTAAGACAAAGTAAGGCCGCATCTTAACTTAAAAATCAATATTAATTTAGCATCATGTCCCCTGAGTTTTCTTGCCGAATCCGGTGGTAGTATATTAGTTTTGTTAGTTTTAAATCAACAAATTGTATCAATAATTGCTACAAATTTAATAATTACTAACCATAAACAATATAATTTTTTCATATAGAATCATTTTCTTCTTACACTGGCAATAAATTTGTACTAAAATGTGGGTAACAATTTAATAAATTTATAACCTTTTTCTGTATCGGGTAGATAATTGTAAATGTCTGTAATAACGATTACTTGTTGGACGTGATACACCTTAGTCCGCCCGTGACCATGAATGCTGCAAAGTGTTCGAAACGTCGGGCAATCATAAATCAAATACAAACGCGTTATAATCCGTAAAAGTAGTTTTATTTACAAAAGATACCTTGTACATAAGTACCTTGTGATCCGACAGGTCTATCTATATCTCTCGTATCTATCTATACGTAATATGCAATGAATAAACTAGGCTATGAAGACGCGATTGGCCGTACTGCTATTACATATCAATCAAATTCAATCCAAACAATCAGATTCAAAACATAAGCACAATACATACTGATAGCACTTACAAGTTATAACCTGTTTAATCATACATAACTTACATTAGCAAAGATTGACGAAAAAATTTTCAATCATAATAGATATGTCGGATTACAAGGGACGCTGGATTAGACAGGGGCCGGATTACCGCGGGTCCACTATATATTATTTCCTCCCCATCACTATTGGGCCGACTACTGAAACCGATTTCTTGACATCCGTCAACGCGGACGGGACGTCGATAGGAATAATACATGAAAGAGTATCCCACCGGGCTGGACACTAACGATACAATGCGCACCGCCCTTGCGTTGCCTCGGACGGAATGGACGATGTATGTGATGACCATGACCTCCCATAAAAAAGTAATACTTAGCTAGGTTTTATTTATAGAAACCCCTTTTTATTAATGCAAAAATTATAATTAAAGTATGAAACCACTGCCATGAATATAAAATATAGCTCAGCTGAGAAATAGAGATGTGACTTTTAATAAGATTTTAGCCCCAGTTCAATTTTGGTTTTTGGATTCGATTTTAAATTTTTATTAATTTCTCATTGTTTATTTATGTTTTTACTCATATAACTATTACAGAAAACACATTTCAACAAAAATAAATATACAGTTACGAGCTTACCTTGGTAGTTTTCATTAGTCATTTAGGTATTGTTATTTTATTTATAACAATAGTGTCATACTGTAATGTTGTGCAAGTTGCCGTTGGGCGAGATGATTAAAAATTTCATAGAAATTTTGATGATCAGTATATATATTACCCATCCAACCAATACGCTACGGATATCCACTGGATGAATATTACGTCGCCAAAAGGGGACCAGGCATAATCACCACAGCATAGGTTCGCAATTGATTTTAGAAGTTTTCTATGCAAGACTCATTCTCCTGATGATCCCCTCGGCTGATTGTTAGGATTCCCACGAGAAAATAAGAGGTGATATTACATTTTTTTCGAACCTTGTTGGTTTATCATATGGAATATCCAGACATTTATCGGCGGTTCCCACATTATTATCCGATTCGTGGGATAGTCTATGTCCAGCAGTGAATGTCGATCGATAAATGCAGACGTTTTTTTTTGTGTGTACAGCTGTTGGCCACAGTTAGCCTTGACAGCTTGACGCGGACTATGGGTGAGCGTTGAGGGCTCTCAACCCGGAGAAAAGTATGCTAAGCGACATCGCCCAAGGGCTCCCCCTGTGGGGAACGGACCTCGGCTTGGGGCGTCGCTGGAGGCAGGTTTTGATTAATGATTTTTGCGCGGCACGGTTTCGCACCTCGACGGCAAGGGCGGGACAGCGGATATTTATGTGTTAAGGCCTCACGGGCCGTGTAGGCTCTAAGTTGAGCGAGTGTCATGTTGTCGTCCTCTTCGTCGAGGACGTGACGAGGACGTCGGGTGGAACCATAAATGCAGACGCATCCACACTATTCTTATGTCTTTAACGAGATCGATACCAGGGCGACATAAACTAGAAGAAATATCAGCTACATTTATTGCATTGAATGTGACGCATTGATACTTTTGAGATCGTTACATTTATATATATAGACCAAGAGACCAGAGCTGCAAGATATATCTCATTTTCTAAATTATACAAACACATCTACATTATTCTTATGTCTTTAACAAGTCGATACCAGGGCGGCAGAAACTAAAATAAATATCAGCTACATCTATAGCATTGGATGTGACGCATGTATACTTTTAAAATCGTTTCATTATTCATTTTAACCCATGAAGTCTTATTGGTAGGCGTGGGCCTCCTCTACACTGGGAGAGAAACTGTCCTACTATACCCCGCATCAAGAGACCAGAGGTGCCAAATATGTTCTAAATGATGGAATGTGGGACATAGCATAACTGCAACGTTAAATTAGACGGCCGAGTTAAAGGGATCTTACTTATAAATAAAATAGGGCAAACCTACTTTCATTTCTAGCGGTTGCTTTTAATACTTACATAATTCAAAGACATATTTGTTCAGACAGATAACTTGTAAACGCCAAAGATTCTTACCACACACAAAAAACATTCAGCTGAGACTATTGTAACTTTATGTAACAGTGTCATCTTACTTAAAATAAGGTACTTTTATCAATACCTATTATGTTTGTATAAAGGGTATATTAAGTAATGAAGCAATACTCATGGTTTTTACCTACAATTTCTCACTTGGTACTTCTAAATATGCTGTCTGCTCGCAGTCTATACATATTATATGAACATTATTAGAAGCGCCACATTTTATCTATAGAAAATAAAGGGTGTCTGGGATAACTCAGCTCTTAAACTAACAGAACTATTGCGCTTGAAGTTACAAACGGATGAAATAAATCGACATCTTTGTGATTTTATTGAAGTTTTCTTACGGGTTGTACGTTTCCTGAATATGGCATATTTGATAGCGGAGTCTCACAAAACTCTTGTACATTGTAACTTATTTTAAATCCTTTCTGTCGTATTCGCAGAAAAGCATTTTAGATACAAAACAATATAAATGGCATTTAAGTTTCTTTGTTGTTGAGCCTGGGTGTAATTTATGTTTCTTAATTTTATGGCATCACCCATCCCATCATCAGCCACGTCCACGATTGGACATAAATCTCTCATAATTCCCCGGGAAGAGGCTCATATGCTGTTAATAGTCTAATTAATGACTTTACTGAACAGGTGACGGAATGAACCTTTCGTATCAAGTGTCGAGGTTCTACCACCTAAGCAAGTTAAGCAGTTCGGTCTGAGTTTAAATGTGATTGGAGTCCCAATTGTATGTATGCAAAGTCCCCCGCAATACAAGGATGTCGCTAGTATAGATTTAAAATTAAATATAGTAATTTTAATCTTCTAATTTACTGCACAGATGGCTTAGTGGTTTAGGTACCGAACCTCCGTGCCATGTGTAGTGGATCTCATTCGCACACTAGAAAATACTTTCCTTAAAAAACTTCAGCACAACTTCAGTACAAAAGTACTAGAACTGAAGCATTATGCAAGAACTTATAACTAGTAACATAACGTAAACTTCTTCGAGAGATATAGTTTTATATTATTATACAACCTATCTATTGTTTCAGTCTTGCACCGCTCTGCTACATTCTCGAGCTACACTTGAAAACAAGTTGAATTCGAACCCAGTTCAAAATGTACACAATTATCTACTAACTAACAAACTAACGAGAAGTTAACTAGCACTTAAAACTCTACTCCGCCTCAGGCTTTTTGTTTACGACAGTACTTGTTCTCATATCGAAGTTCTACAATTAGTGTTGCCCAAATGCAAGACCAAGACGAGACTTGGACCGGTCTTGGTCTTGGTCTTGCAACATCACACCTGGTCTCGTCTTGGTCTTGGTCTTGCGCACCCGGGTCTTGGTCTTGGTCTTGGTCTTGGTCTTGCGCACCCGAGTCTTGATATTGCAGCAAGAGTCTCGCAAAGTTTTGCAGTTAGAATAACGTAACAGTAATTTATCATGGCAATGAAAAATCCAACTAAATTAATCAAATATCCTATCCTATCTATCCATCTGCTAGCCTATAGTTCACTATTGAATACAATACTTACCACTGGAGAAAATTACTCTTCTGTTCCCCTGGTGTTCCATTAGACAGCGTTACTACTCTTATGACAGGACTTTCGACCCTATTTTCTTAAGACGTCACCACACGAGGCAGTTGATACAATAAATTTTATGTCATTTTATAATCAATGCGATATTTTACAATTAATGCGATTATTTATATTCCCCTTCAAGTTAAGTGGTATGTATCTATTGTATTTCCAGTTTAGTTACTGATACTCTGGATACTTGAAAAAACCTGTTGCTCTATTGCCTATATAAATACTTTGGCCGCTGGATCCATGTAGCTCTTAATATACTATTTATTCAAGAACATATAAAACTGATTTAAAATTGTATGCTTTTAATACTTGTAAAATGTATGATATTCGTCGTCATCGTCACAGCTCATAAAAGTGCCACTGCTGGGCTTAAGCTTCCTTCCAGTAAGAGGAAAATTGATCTACTATACCACGCTGGTCAGACATGTTGGTACAGGGTTTTCTTTCTAGCTTCACTTCTCTTGCACATATGTTATATACACAGGGTGTATCAGGTTATGGGACAACTGTTCATGTATGTTGTAGTTCAACAGTCATAGATCATAATTAGAATGTATATTACACAAAAACAATATAACGTAAAAGTTATAGTGATTACAAAAATGTGTGTCTAAGAGTTTATGCCTTAAATTTTATGCATTATGTAGGTATGTACAGACAGGATATATGTAAGCATGTAAAATTTCGACAGTATAAATAGGTATTAGATTTGCGCGAACCTTTCAATGGTTACGTAGGTACAAAGGCGACTCATCAACGGTCATCGGCCGATCAGCTGATTTATGTTAAAGCGAAGTTTGTCTTGCTTATGCAAACGTAATCATTGATTTATTCAAATTCTAATGAACATTTAACAAAATACGAATATGTTGTAGATTAAGTATCATTCCTTTATACATTTTAATCAATTTACACGAAAAAACGTTGACAAAATTGAGAACTTACATTTCTCTCAATTCATTAACGAATCGATATTTTTATTTCAATTTTTTTTCATGGGTTCCTAACACCATTGCCCGATCCGATTTGATACGACATCCACGGGTAAGAGAGTGGTGAATTATATTCGTACTCTGTCTTTTTTTTTTGTGTGTGTGTGTAGCTGTTGGTCGCAGATGACCTTGACAGCTTAACGCGGTCAATGGGTGAGCGCTGATGGCTCTCAACCCGGTAAGTAAGTTAAGCGAACATCGCCCGAGGGCTCCCCCCTCGAACGGACCTCGGCTCGGGGCGTCGCTGAGAGCAAAGTGGGCGTGGCCAAGTTTAGGTTAATGACTTTTACGCGGCGCGGTTTTCGACCTCGACGGCGAGGCCGATACCGCGGAGTTTTATCTGTTATCGCTGCGTGAGCTGTGTAGGTCCTTTCTTGGGCGATCATAATAGCGTCATCTTCTTCTTCAAGAAGATGACGAGGACGTCGGACCGCGGATATTTTTGAGGGGACGTAGTTTACCGCCCCAACCACTAGTGGATTGGGGTGAGTCGTGGCAGAGGCAAAATAGCGCTGGCAGCAACGCTTCATGTACTGCCTGATGGTGATCTGTGACTTTGACGCCTGTTGTTGTCCTTGGATCCAGGAACTCGATTGCTCGAAACCGTTGTGTTAGGAATTCCTGAAATTGTTTATACGTGGGGAGATCATCTACGGTAATGTTGGTGGTTACATGAAACTCCCATTGACGTCTGGTTTCTGGATCCAACTTCAACGACAGTATGTGGATTATTAGTATGTCCCAGTTGCTAACATTGATACCTATATTTGTGAGGGACGCTAAACAATCGTTCATAGTATTTACAAGCTCTTTGAGCCCAGTTGCCGATTCATTAGTAAGATTTTTCTGACTAAGCAAACGTCTCAATACATTTTGAGAGACGTATTTTTTATTATTATACCTCTCTTCTAATAACTTCCAACATCGTTCGAAGTTGGCGTCTTGAATCGGTATGTGCCTGATCAGTTGCTCTGCCTCACCGGTGAGGTACCCTTTTAGATAATGTAGTTTCTGAATACTATCCAAAGAATTGTTGTTGCCGACTAATGACTGAAACATATCTCTAAAAGAGCACCACTCCGTATACAGACCAGAAAAATTTTGAATTTGTAGTTTGGGCAATTTTAAATGAGGTGATACATTTTGAACTTGATCACTTACCGAAGTGCCCATAGACTGTGTTTTCTTATTGAAATCAAATCGAACCAGTTCACATTTTAATTTACATTTATAACTGCTATATACTTCTTCACATTCATCGTATTGTTCTGATTTGACATAATCAGTAGATTTTAATTCTTGTGTGGTATAGCTACGCAATAACTCTTTGTGGCCAGACAAAAATTCGAACCACAGCTGCTCGACTGATTCCAATCTCCCTTCTACATACTCCTTAGTTAATCTATCTTTCGGACATTTTTTAAAATTTACATGTGCCTTTGAAATTCTTTTAAATATATCTACTTGAAAGTTTATTGTGTTCTGCATTTTTAGGCAACGTTAAATAAAGCAATGAGCAACAATCAAATACACCCAAGTTCAGAAATAAATTTATGAAATCACAAGATCAAGAAAATATTGTGTTCAATAAGAGTTCAAGAAAATTTTACAAGTGTTTAGAACCTTGTCGCTTTCAATTTTGTAGAAATTTGGCGATAGGTTCCCCGTACCTTCGTTTTTTAGCAAACTATTCTAAGTCCTTATTTACCATGCACACTTTACAAATTTTCTAAGTCTAAAGTAGATATTTTAAATTTGAAGTTAACAAAATATTAATAAAAGTAAATCTAAAGTTCTCAAAATAAATTTGAAGTTTCAATATTTGTATAATTAGCACTTTGTATTTTTCACTTCTTGAAATAATATTTATAGTCTTGCACCGCTCTGCTACATTCTCGAGCTACACTTGAAAACAAGTTGAATTCGAACCCAGTTCAAAATGTACACAATTATCTACTAACTAACAAACTAACGAGAAGTTAACTAGCACTTAAAACTCTACTCCGCCTCAGGCTTTTTGTTTACGACAGTACTTGTTCTCATATCGAAGTTCTACAATTAGTGTTGCCCAAATGCAAGACCAAGACGAGACTTGGACCGGTCTTGGTCTTGGTCTTGCAACATCACACCTGGTCTCGTCTTGGTCTTGGTCTTGCGCACCCGGGTCTTGGTCTTGGTCTTGGTCTTGGTCTTGCGCACCCGAGTCTTGATATTGCAGCAAGAGTCTCGCAAAGTTTTGCAGTTAGAATAACGTAACAGTAATTTATCATGGCAATGAAAAATCCAACTAAATTAATCAAATATCCTATCCTATCTATCCATCTGCTAGCCTATAGTTCACTATTGAATACAATACTTACCACTGGAGAAAATTACTCTTCTATTCCCCTGGTGTTCCATTAGACAGCGTTACTACTCTTATGACAGGACTTTCGACCCTATTTTCTTAAGACGTCACCACACGAGGCAGTTGATACAATAAATTTTATGTCATTTTATAATCAATGCGATATTTTACAATTAATGCGATTATTTATATTCCCCTTCAAGTTAAGTGGTATGTATCTATTGTATTTCCAGTTTAGTTACTGATACTCTGGATACTTGAAAAAACCTGTTGCTCTATTGCCTATATAAATACTTTGGCCGCTGGATCCATGTAGCTCTTAATATACTATTTATTCAAGAACATATAAAACTGATTTAAAATTGTATGCTTTTAATACTTTGTAAAATGTATGATATTCGTCGTCATCGTCACAGCTCATAAAAGTGCCACTGCTGGGCTTAAGCTTCCTTCCAGTAAGAGGAAAATTGATCTACTATACCACGCTGGTCAGACATGTTGGTACAGGGTTTTCTTTCTAGTTTCACTTCTCTTGCACATATATACACAGGGTGTATCAGGTTATGGGACAACTGTTCATGTATGTTGTAGTTCAACAGTCATAGATCATAATTATAATGTATATTACACAAAAACAATATAACGTAAAAGTTATAGTGATTACAAAAATGTGTCTAAGAGTTTATGCCTTAAATTTTATGCATTATGTAGGTATGTACAGACAGGATATATGTAAGCATGTAAAATTTCGACAGTATAAATAGGTATTAGATTTGCGCGAACCTTTCAATGGTTACGTAGGTACAAAGGCGACTCATCAACGGTCATCGGCCGATCAGCTGATTTATGTTAAAGCGAAGTTTGTCTTGCTTATGCAAACGTAATCATTGATTTATTCAAATTCTAATGAACATTTAACAAAATACGAATATGTTGTAGATTAAGTATCATTCCTTTATACATTTTAATCAATTTACACGAAAAAACGTTGACAAAATTGAGAACTTACATTTCTCTCAATTCATTAACGAATCGATATTTTTATTTCAATTTTTTTTCATGGGTTCCTAACACCATTGCCCGATCCGATTTGATACGACATCCACGGGTAAGAGAGTGGTGAATTATATTCGTACTCTGTCTTTTTTTTTTGTGTGTGTGTGTAGCTGTTGGTCGCAGATGACCTTGACAGCTTAACGCGGTCAATGGGTGAGCGCTGATGGCTCTCAACCCGGTAAGTAAGTTAAGCGAACATCGCCCGAGGGCTCCCCCCTCGAACGGACCTCGGCTCGGGGCGTCGCTGAGAGCAAAGTGGGCGTGGCCAAGTTTAGGTTAATGACTTTTACGCGGCGCGGTTTTCGACCTCGACGGCGAGGCCGATACCGCGGAGTTTTATCTGTTATCGCTGCGCGAGCTGTGTAGGTCCTTTCTTGGGCGATCATAATAGCGTCATCTTCTTCTTCAAGAAGATGACGAGGACGTCGGACCGCGGATATTTTTGAGGGGACGTAGTTTACCGCCCCAACCACTAGTGGATTGGGGTGAGTCGTGGCAGAGGCAAAATAGCGCTGGCAGCAACGCTTCATGTACTGCCTGATGGTGATCTGTGACTTTGACGCCTGTTGTTGTCCTTGGATCCAGGAACTCAATTGCTCGAAACCGTTGTGTTAGGAATTCCTGAAATTGTTTATACGTGGGGAGATCATCTACGGTAATGTTGGTGGTTACATGAAACTCCCATTGACGTCTGGTTTCTGGATCCAACTTCAACGACAGTATGTGGATTATTAGTATGTCCCAGTTGCTAACATTGATACCTATATTTGTGAGGGACGCTAAACAATCGTTCATAGTATTTACAAGCTCTTTGAGCCCAGTTGCCGATTCATTAGTAAGATTTTTCTGACTAAGCAAACGTCTCAATACATTTTGAGAGACGTATTTTTTATTATTATACCTCTCTTCTAATAACTTCCAACATCGTTCGAAGTTGGCGTCTTGAATCGGTATGTGCCTGATCAGTTGCTCTGCCTCACCGGTGAGGTACCCTTTTAGATAATGTAGTTTCTGAATACTATCCAAAGAATTGTTGTTGCCGACTAATGACTGAAACATATCTCTAAAAGAGCACCACTCCGTATACAGACCAGAAAAATTTTGAATTTGTAGTTTGGGCAATTTTAAATGAGGTGATACATTTTGAACTTGATCACTTACCGAAGTGCCCATAGACTGTGTTTTCTTATTGAAATCAAATCGAACCAGTTCACATTTTAATTTACATTTATAACTGCTATATACTTCTCCAATCACTACTACACACACTCCAAACACTAGTGGATTGGGGTGAGTCGTGGCAGAGGCAAAATAGCGCTGGCAGCAACGCTTCATGTACTGCCTGATGGTGATCGTACTCTGTCCCTACATGGACATTTATATAGATTAATTGTAGGCATATTTCTATGTCCAACAGTGAACGTCGTTGGGCTAATGAATAAACGGATATATAAATATGTATAATGGGCAAGAGCACTCTCGTGATTACGGTATTTTTGTCCTTAAGCCTTTCCGAAGAGTAATTCTGAAAAGCCAACAACAACATTGGGAATCGATTGGCCTGTTAAATGTTATTTAGTTACCAACAGTGTCAATAGATGTCGCTGTATTGAACTCTGAATCGCACCATGTTGGATTTGAGACATTTATATTAAATAATATTTTAGTTTCTATTAATGGCAAAAGATGTCGCTGTAACAACTTTTAGATCGCGCTATGGTTCGATCGCACGTATATTCTTAATTGAACAATTAATTCGAATAAAAACAAGCCCCGGGTTGAGAGCCTTCAGCTCGCCCATTGCCCGCGTTAAGCTGTCAAGGTCATCTGCGACCAACAGCTAAATACACACAAAAAAAAAAAAAAAAAGAATAAAAACAACTTTCATGCGACGAGCTACGGGAGCACCGTGGTTCATACGAAACGTCGATCTCCACATCGACCTCGAACTGCCGATCATCAAGCAGTTTATGAAACGGTGCTCTCAGAGCTACTTTGACTCTGCCATGACTCACCCCAACCAACTAGTGGTTGGGGCGGCTTCCTATAGACCCTCCAAAATCTCCTCCATCCGACGTCCTCGTCATGTCCTCGACGAAGAGGACGACAGTATCACACTCGCTCAACAAAGAGCCCACACGGCCCGCGAGGCCTTAACAAATAAATATCCGCGGTTCCGCCCTCGCCGTCGAGGTGCGAAACCGCGCCGCGCAAAAGTCACTACTAAAAACGTGGGCACGCCCACTTTGCCTCCAGCGACGCCCCAAGCCGAGGTCCGTTCCCCACAGGGGGAGCCCTTGGGCGATGTCGCTTAGCATACTTTTCTCCGGGTTGAGAGCCCTCAGCGCTCACCCATAGTCCGCGTCAAGCTGTCAAGGCCATCTGCGGCCAACAGCTGTACACACACAAAAAAAAAAAAAAAAAAAAAAAAAAAAAAAACAACTACCTTGATAACAACCATAGTTTCATTTCAAAGTGCCACCTATAGTAATAGTGAGAACTCGTACATGGTCCTTCGTCGCTGGATATCCCCTAGTGGATAACAGTGAAAGCAGCGTATTAAGCTGGTGGACAGTGGATTGCTGTCGCAATATCACCAAGCTTATCCGGTGGATCGAGGCTACTGCAAGGAGTTCCCGCATACCAGGTGTGGGTGCCCCACTGCACATGCCCCGCCCCGGAGGTGAAAAGTGAATAGTACATAGTGAAATGAGTGTAACAGCCCAGTGACGTCAACTGGCACCACGGCGGAGTTGAGACCCAACGAAGTCGGTCACGCAGACGGCGCAGGGAGAAGTTCGTGTCCCCGTCTCGTGAAGGAAGCAGCGAAGTTCGCAAAAGTTGAACGGAATTGGCGTAAGTGGAAGTGAAACTGTGAGTACTTTTAAAATATTATTTCAAGAAGTGAAAAATACAAAGTGCTAATTATACAAATATTGAAACTTCAAATTTATTTTGAGAACTTTAGATTTACTTTTATTAATAATTTGTTAACTTCAAATTTAAAATATCTACTTTAGACTTAGAAAATTTGTAAAGTGTGCATGGTAAATAAGGACTTAGAATAGTTTGCTAAAAAACGAAGGTACGGGGAACCTATCGCCAAATTTCTACAAAATTGAAAGCGACAAGGTTCTAAACACTTGTAAAATTTTCTTGAACTCTTATTGAACACAATATTTTCTTGATCTTGTGATTTCATAAATTTATTTCTGAACTTGGGTGTATTTGATTGTTGCTCATTGCTTTATTTAACGTTGCCTAAAAATGCAGAACACAATAAATTTTCAAGTAGATATATTTAAAAGAATTTCAAAGGCACATGTAAATTTTAAAAAATGTCCGAAAGATAGATTAACTAAGGAGTATGTAGAAGGGAGATTGGAATCAGTCGAGCAGCTGTGGTTCGAATTTTTGTCTGGCCACAAAGAGTTATTGCGTAGCTATACCACACAAGAATTAAACTCTACTGATTATGTCAAATCAGAACAATACGATGAATGTGAAGAAGTATATAGCAGTTATAAATGTAAATTAAAATGTGAACTGGTTCGATTTGATTTCAATAAGAAAACACAGTCTATGGGCACTTCGGTAAGTGATCAAGTTCAAAATGTATCACCTCATTTAAAATTGCCCAAACTACAAATTCAAAATTTTTCTGGTCTGTATACGGAGTGGTGCTCTTTTAGAGATATGTTTCAGTCATTAGTCGGCAACAACAATTCTTTGGATAATATTCAGAAACTACATTATCTAAAAGGGTACCTCACCGGTGAGGCAGAGCAACTGATCAGGCACATACCGATTCAAGACGCCAACTTCGAACGATGTTGGAAGTTATTAGAAGAGAGGTATAATAATAAAAAATACGTCTCTCAAAATGTATTGAGACGTTTGCTTAGTCAGAAAAATCTTACTAATGAATCGGCAACTGGGCTCAAAGAGCTTGTAAATACTATGAACGATTGTTTAGCGTCCCTCACAAATATAGGTATCAATGTTAGCAACTGGGACATACTAATAATCCACATACTGTCGTTGAAGTTGGATCCAGAAACCAGACGTCAATGGGAGTTTCATGTAACCACCAACATTACCGTAGATGATCTCCCCACGTATAAACAATTTCAGGAATTCCTGACACAACGGTTTCGAGCAATCGAGTTCCTGGATCCAAGGACAACAACAGGCGTCAAAGTCCAAGTAAACAAAGTTAAATCCATGCATGTAACCAACGCACCAAGTCGTTCTTGTCCATCTTGTTCAGACGGTCATAAATTGAGCCAATGTAAGAATTTTCATAATGATACTATCGACAACCGTCGCAAATTTGTACTGGACAATAAAATATGTTTTAATTGTTTGGGTAGCAATCATACTGCTAAAGAATGCCGCAGTAATTTAACGTGTCGAATTTGCAAGCGATCTCATCATTCGCTGCTACATCCCACGCGATCTGGGTCAAACGCGATAGCGCCTGAGAGCAGCCACGGTGGGCGGGTTGCTTCTTCATCAGACAAGGCAAATGCTTTGTCAGCATCTTCCGATGCAGGTGAGCAAACTTCAGGTGTTGTGTCGTGTTTCGCTACTGGCAAGGGCCAGCAGCAAGTCTTGCTAGCCACGGCAGTGGTCATGGCTATGGCAAAGAACGGGAAACGTTACTCAATTCGTGCGCTTCTAGACCAAGGATCCCAAGGATCATTTGTAACGGAAGCTACGGTTCAGTATTTGGGTCTGAGAAAATCACCAGCCACTAATCAAGTAACAAACTTAGGGGGAGACACAAATGTTGTTTCTAAATCAATGGTCACTATCGACATACAATCCCGGATTGATCCAAACTTCAAGATTCCGGTGAAGGCATATGTGCTTAGTAACATAACTTCTCTTCTCCCATCGAAAAGAGTTGAGGCAATACAATGGGAAGAAATCAGCGTAACACTAGCTGATCCACAATATTACATACCTAATAAAATTCAAATTTTGTTAGGATCTGAAGTATATAGCCAAATACTTCAAGCAGGTTTTAAACGCGGACCTCCTGGTACACCTATAGCACAAGCTACAAGTCTGGGTTGGATTTTGTCGGGAATGACAAATTCAACAGACGAGGTTTCTTCAAGGATAAACGTTCTTCATTGTTGCACAAATGAAGACAACGAGCTGCTCAAACGGTTCTGGGAGCTCGAATCTGATATTCCACCACCACGTGAAGTCATGTTCACCGAAGATGAAAAACGCTGTGAAGAACATTTTGCCGCGACGACTCGACGAGATGAAGAAGGCAAATATATCGTCCGTCTTTCATTCAAAACTAACGATCCTCAAGTAACTTCATCCTATGACATAGCTGAAAAAAGATTAAAGGCATTAGAATATAAATTAAACAAAGATGAATCATTAAAGAAGCAATATCAAGAAGTGATACATGATTACCTAGAATTAAAACACATGGAAAGGGTACCAACAGAGGAGATAAATAATCCAAAGGTCATATACTTACCACACCATGCGGTGATAAGAAATGACAAGTCAACCACGAAGGTGAGAGTAGTTTTTGACGCATCCTGCAAGGGAAAAAATAATCTCTCTTTAAACGATCAATTATTAGTAGGACCTACTTTACAGCCTGAAATCAGACACCTTGTAATGCGCTGGAGAATGGCACCAATCTGCTTATCAGCAGACGTGGTGAAGATGTACCGGCAGGTGAAGACAGATGCTCGGGATAATGACTTCCAAAGAATTCTGTGGAGAGAAAATCCAGACACAGATATAGAACATTATAGACTTACCAGGGTCACGTTTGGCACAGCTTCCGCTCCTTACCTGGCGATAAAGGCACTTCAACAAGTTGCTCTGGATCATGGTGTTGAATATCCTTTAGCATCTGAAAGAACTCTTCGTGACTTCTATGTCGAAGATTTTATGAGTGGAGCCGCAAATGTAGAGGAGGGGATAGAAATAGTTACACAAATGAATCAACTAATGGATAAAGCTGGATTTACCTTGCAAAAATGGAGTAGCAACAATGATAAGTTATTCGAGATGATGAAAGGAAAGGAAGAGAATATGAATGTAGAAGGGGACAGGAATGTAGAGGAAGGGGTGAAAATAAAGGAAGATGAACTCATAAAATTGATGGGACTTACCTGGAACCGAAGCGATGATACCTTCCGCTATGTTGTGACTCTCCCAAAACTGATGATACCTGTAACAAAAAGAAAAATTATTTCTGACATATCTCGTTTCTACGATCCATTGGGATGGGTTGCACCAAGCATAATACTAGCAAAGATAATGATACAAAAGCTGTGGTTAGCTGGGTTGGAATGGGATGAAACAGTCCCAGACAACTTATTAAAGGCCATTCCTTTAATAAGTTGTCTGGGACTGTTACCGTGAAGAACAACTAATGTTAAGCAAAATTCGCATACCAAGATGGGTTGGCACTCAGCAAAATGATCGCAAGATCGAGTTGCATGGCTTCTGCGATGGGTCGAAGGCGGCGTACGCAGCTGTTGTGTATCTTCGAAGGCTCGATGCTGAAGGCAGGGTAGGTGTTTCATTGGTCGCAGCAAAAACGAAGGTGGCTCCGGTGAAGCAAGTATCAATCCCAAGACTTGAACTGTGCGGCGCAGTATTGTTGTGCAAACTAATGATGGATATTGCAACAGTACTAAACATTAAAAAGGAAAACTTACATGCATGGACTGATTCCACCGTCGTCCTTGCTTGGCTGAATAAACACCCCAACAAATGGAGTGTGTTTGTTGCAAACCGGGTTTCTGAAATCTTAACACACTTCGATCCAACAAATTGGTCTCACATTTCCACCAAACGGAATCCAGCAGACGCATCGCGAGGTTTGCATCCGTCAGAACTTGTTAACAACAAACTTTGGTTCAACGGCCCTGAAATAATTTCAAATGAAACTATAATTTACAGCAAGCCTAAATCAACAGAAACAGAGTTAGAAGCACTAAAATCTCACTGCGCAACCGTAGCCAGTGAAGATGATCTGTGGAATAAATTTTCATCGTTAGCAAAATTGGTTCGTGTCATAGCATACTGCAAAAGATTCATCAACAATTGTAAAACCTACCGCTCAAACAAAACTCAACCAAAATATTTAACAAGTAAAGAATTAAATGAAGCTCTAACTATATACATACGCAAGGTTCAAGGAATTTACTTCAAAGATGAAATCAATCTGATTGTTAAGAAGAAAGATCTACCTAAAAATAGCAAAATCCGTCCATTAAATCCATTTCTTGATGTCGAGCAAGTGTTAAGAGTGGGTGGACGATTGGATAATTCGATTTCACTAACTTATAACCGTAAACATCCCATTTTGTTACCGAAGCAGGGTCAACTCACACAACTTATCGTTGCCAACGCACATAAGACAACGCTTCACGGAGGACCGCAGCTGACCTTGAATTACCTTCAGTCACGGTACTGGATAGTTGGAGCAAAGCAATTGGTTAAGTCTCACAACCGATCTTGTGTGATTTGTGCAAAAAACGCAGCAATATCGAAAAGCCCTATTATGGGTCAATTGCCTCCTGCCAGGGTAACACCGACACGCGTCTTCAGCAATTCTGGAGTGGATTATGCAGGACCCATACAAATAAGGACAACGAAGGGTCGAGGAAACAAATCTTACAAGGGATACATTGCTTTGTTCATTTGCATGGCGACACGAGCTGTCCATATAGAGGTGACCTTACTTCTGAAGGGTTTTTGCAAGCCTTCAAAAGATTTGTTGCCAGACGCGGCCATTGCTCGCATTTGTGGAGCGACAATGGTACAAACTTTATTGGAGCATCATTGGAGCTGAAGAAGTGTACTGTCGCAGAAGAAACCCAAATGCTAACTGAAGTTGCAGAGTCTTTAGCGTCAAACAATTGCGAATGGCATTTTATACCGCCACACTCTCCTAACTTTGGAGGATTATGGGAGGCTGGCGTAAAATCCATTAAATACCATCTTAAACGAATAATTGGCAACGCAACTCTAACATATGAGAAAATGACAACAGTGTTGGTGCAGGTAGAAGCCTGCTTAAATTCTCGTCCTCTGTCTGTGGTTACGGATAATCCAGACAACATAACCGTATTAACCCCGGGGCATTTTATCATTGGAGAGCCTCTGATTACAGCACCTGATCACAATTTTGAAACTACAAATGTGAGTTCTTTGAGGAGATGGCAGCACTCACAACGAATGCTACAAACCTTTTGGCGGCAATGGTCACGCGAATATCTTACCAAATTTCTCATTAGGTATAAATGGTTAAACCGAGATCAACAACTTAAAATTGGCGACATTGTGGTTGTAAAGGAGGATGGTCTGCCTCCATGTCGTTGGCTGTATGGCAAGGTGGTTGCTACTCATCCCGGGTTAGATGGTGTAGTACGGGTGGTCACATTAAAGACAAAAAACGGAATTCTTAAAAGACCATCATCAAAACTTTGTATACTTCCTGTTGCTCATTAGCTAATTGTATTACCAAATTTAAATTTTATTTCTTTAGGTTAACTTAAGAAAAATATATCGTGCAATGGACATCTATCAATAAGGCATATTTTGTTTAATCAACTGTGGAATATTAGTCGATAAGGTTAAGTAATTTGTAAGATGTAACTATTTGTTTATAAAGCCATATTTTGTAATTAAGGCCAAAGGTCCACTTTGCCCTTGGTGGGCGGTATGTTAAATGTTATTTAGTTACCAACAGTGTCAATAGATGTCGCTGTATTGAACTCTGAATCGCACCATGTTGGATTCGAGACATTTATATTAAATAATATTTTAGTTTCTATTAATGGCAAAAGATGTCGCTGTAACAACTTTTAGATCGCGCTATGGTTCGATTGCACGTATATTCTTAATTGAACAATTAATTCGAATAAAAACAACTACCTTGATAACAACCATAGTTTCATTTCAAAGTGCCACCTATAGTAATAGTGAGAACTCGTACAGGCCAATAGATGGATACCTCAAGACTGATTTGACTTGCCGTGTAGTGACGGAGTAAGAATATAATTCATCACCCGCTATTTTACCCGTGACTGCGAACCCACGACTAAGGGCTATAATATATAACATCGGTGCAAGAGAAGGAAAACTTGACATGTATGACCTGTAACAACACGGCCGATCACCGTGGCGATTCCCCTCCGGCCACGGCCGATTCTCCTCCTGTTATGTAGAAGACAGAGCTCAACCGTATATAAGCTGAAATGGTGATTTGAATTAAATGCAAGACCGCGAGACTCTTGCAGGCCCAGTCTTGGTCTTGCTCAAGTCTTGCAGGGCCAGTCTTGGTCTTGGTCTTGCAAAAATTAAGCGGTCTTGGTCTTGATCTCGGTCTCGCATTTCTCGCAAGACCAAGTATTGTAGATAACAAGTATCATTCGTATTACGCATCATATACTTCTTTGATTTGCTGCTATCCTGGCACAACTTTATCACATGTTAGAGACAATCATCATCAGCCTGCCATCGTCTACTGCTTGACGTGGTCCTCCATAGAATGCGACATGGTATAGTCTGGCATGACGCTAGACCATGAAGTAACTTTCTTTCCTATTTTAAAACTAATTAATATTATTATTCCTCATAACATCGTGACTAAATTAATCTGTCTAATGGACCGTTTCATACTATGATTGTACTATGATTGTACTATGATTGTACTATGATTGTACTAGGATTGTACTAGGATTGTACTAGGATTGTACTAGGATTGTACTAGGATTGTACTAGGATTGTACTAGGATTGTACTAGGATTGTACTAGGATTGTACTAGGATTGTACTAGGATTGTACTAGGATTGTACTAGGATTGTACTAGGATTGTACTAGGATTGTACTAGGATTGTACTATGATTGTCTAGAAAAAAAAAGTATATTCTTTGCCGTATACGGACCATCAGCAAGATGGCGAGAATATTTTGCTGATACGGCTATACTCTGCCCTAGTGAGTGATAGCAGACCGTAGCGTATTTCAATCCATGGCCACGATCATGGTATAAAACAGTCCCACCGGGCTGGCTACGGACGTCAAGGGTTTTGTACCAATGATCGCAGTTATGGCGAAGAAGAGGGAATAGGGCGGGTTGTGGTGTTACGCGTCGCATTTTCGTCACCCCGGATGGGACGGACGGCGTGCATCTGCACCATAGCTTGCCAAAAAATAATGATATAATGATTAAAATAAGGCATACGAGAAAATTTAAAATCCAATTGACTTTTTTGGCTGCACAAATAGCGATAATGTGTTTTAATAAATTTCTTGACAGAAGAATTCTTCGGCAGATCCACAAACGATTGGCCTGAGTCTAGATATATGCATTAATCACTATTTATTTTGTAGTTGTTTTTAAGACTGTTGTTTTTATTAAAAACATACATACATATATTCACGCCTTTTTCCCATAGGGGTAGGTAGAGACCACTTCCCTCCACTTGCTACGATCTTGACATACTAATTTCGCTTCCTCTACATTCATTAATCTCTTCATGCATATTCTTCGGTTTAGGGTACTTCTAACCTGGCCTTTCTTAAGGACGTCCCGATGTTTCACGATTATTAAAAACAAAGATAAATAAATTGCCTTAAAGGCTAAGTTACCTTCATAAGTATTATTACAATGTAATATAGTCTGTAGTAATTCATAGATAAGCGAGGAGGGGCATAAACAAGACTATAATAATAAAACCGAATGAATTGACAAAATAATAAGGACATAAAAATCTGTTGTTGTTTTAGTAGACTTTAATGTTACTTTGTAGTTTGATGGTTTCAATTTGTTGGTTCGCCTTAGGGACCTGAACATATTTATTCGAGTTTATTTGGATCTTCCTTCCGAGTAGTGACGAGCTAAAGATATAATGTCTTATTACACTTTCCTTTTACAGTGGTATTCTAGAAATAGATTAGAATTAGAAATAGATTTAGTTTGTTTTTTTTTGTGGTAAAGTTCTTTTTGTGGAAGGTTCTTCTTCTTTCTTTGTTTGTTTAGGTGCTCCTTTTTTGTGGTAACTTAAAAAGAGTTCATTGTTGTCAGTGTCGAGTTCCAATTCCGTAAGTAAATCTCGACGTCGCCTTCACTACACTATGGCCACACTGTTAATGGTATCTGGCAATTTGATATCACTTTTATATTATATTCACTACATCCTAGCTGTTTTTCCGCATCACACGACATAAAATACCATCAACATTATTTAATATAACACGTTAAAACACTGAGATATTGAATATAAGACCACCACATGACACTTTCATGTTCCCGGCATTACTCATATTGTTTGATAAGGTGCACCCTTTCGTTGTTTCAAATCACCGTGTCAATATGCCAAGTCATTGCCCGTAATTGGGCGCAAGCGGAATTTCTCTTGAATATTGGTAAAATATAAGCATATACCTAAAGTACTGCTAAATCATATCTTGTAAATTTTAACACTTTCCCTTCATTGCATTACATAAAGTGACTCCAAAAATTATTTAATATCATTATCATCATCTTAGTTCGTATATGTGCTACTGTTGGCCACGAGTCTCCACCACAATAGCAGGCAAATTGATCTACGTTGGTCAAACGAATTGGTATAGGATTTTATTTCGAGTTTGCCTTCTCTTGCATGGATTATAGTTATGCGCATTTATAGTTATGCCCTTAGTCGTCTTTTACGACACCCGCGGGGGTGGTGCGTTGTATTCTTACTCCGTCAGCACACAGAAAGTTATTAAGTATAAAGTTTAGGTACACCACATGACATCTTTATGTGACCAAATCGGCACTGTAAGGGTCAGCGCAGACAGAACGGAGCGCAGCGGAGAGGATTTTATTAACGCACTTGAAAATAAACTTTACTATTATTACAATAAAGTGCATAAATGCTTGAACCTTACAAACGCGTCCTCGAAGATACGCGGGAATCCCCGCGCGGCGTCGAGTCGCCGCCCGCATCGTCGAGTCGCCGCCCGCATCGTACGCGTACTTTCAGTGTTGTCACTGAGTTTAAAGGGAAGGACATCACTTTTTAGATTTTTAATCCGAAGTACCTACATAACGAACAGTAAAATGGACAAAGAAAAGTTAATATGTTTAGTATCATCTCATGAATGTTTATTTAAATTCACCAAAACTACTCATTTCTTGCCAACATTCCTCGACACATATTCTTCGTCTGACTTTCTGACGCCTTATTTTATTAACATGTTCTTCCATTTTTTCCTGTTCCGCCAAAAACACAATTAGGTATAATCATATCCCAGTCCACCATCGTTGACGAACTTTCGCGACAAATTGGCATGTTTACTGTAGAGTGGTAACACAGAATGGTTAACTCGCGCAGGCTCGCGAGCTCGCGCGCAAGTTCGAGCATACGCGATCCGTAAAGAAAATGCCCGAGACCGCGCGGAGATTATTCCTCTCTGTCTGCGCTGACCCTAAGACGAAGATTACGAAATTACGACGATTACGAAATAAACCCGGTGGCCATCGAAATGGTCTGTATGAAGCAGTAAGCTAATTTCCAACATAGCAAAAAAAAATGCCCCGGTTATAAGTGAACAACTAGAGCAAATAAAACTCTCCTCAACCATACTAAAGAGGAAGAAGAAACCCACTCAAGTAGCCATCCAGTAATCTATTTGAACAGACATTACCATCAAAATCCGTTCAGTCTTTTAGGAGTAAAGTAATCACATGCAGAAGAAATATGTCAATAAAAGATTAGTTCTTATTATATTATCTTCTTTAATGCTACAAAAACTTAAAGTGTCAACCAACAACTCTTATTTTGCCGTGGTAGTAGTAAAAATCAGCTCTTGAAGTATCAGAAGAGAAACAACGTCACTTTCTTAGTAATACATAACACTAATTATTCGTGAAACTGTTTGCCATCACGAATATGACATTCTCCCACTTTCGTGGGAAGACCTATAACCTATACCCAGTAGTAGAATTAGATAGTCTAATGGATGGACATAAATTCTTAAGAGCCTTGTTTGGACTTACGTTGGACTTTAGAAATAGATGTGGCACAGCAGAAGTACTAGGTATACAGCGTATCGAGAAGCTAGCTTAATCCAAACATTTTAAGCCTATAAACATAGACAAAGCCATCCAATATTATTGTAAAGCGTGGCTTTACTTTGCGGTTACGTCTGAGCCAGTAATTTATGCGGACCTATTTATTACAGTATGGAAAGAAACAATTAAAAGAAATAGAAGAATCGGTTTATTAGATAATTTTTATAACAAAAATGAAACAATAACAAATGAGAAAATATGTAGACATTTTCTGATACATGGCATATAAAAACGACAATGCAAGACACAATTTGGTTACCATGTATATGTACGCCCATACTGGCCTAATTGATAAGGTGGTTAAATTAAATTTGCAATAAAAGTGTGTTTCAATCCCACGTCTAGTAATCATTTTCGCTCACAACTAGGGTTTTTTTATTTTTTTTTATTGCCCATAGTGGCAAACGAGCAACCAACACACCTGATAGTAAAAATACTGCCGCATATGGACTTTTGCAATACCAGGGGCACAGCCAGGCTATTGCCTACCGTGAAGAAAATACTCTTCTTAAACCTCGTTTAAAGAAGGACATACCATAGCGCTCGAGAAATACAGCAGCAGGTAGTTCATTTCAGAACCTGCACGTACATAGAAGAAATGATTGCTGGAAACGTACAGTTGAAAACCATAACATTTTACTTTTTAATAAATAACTTAGGATGTTAAATCTTAATAATATCAATGAAAAAAACGCTAAATATAACAAGTTTTATTATTTATATTTTAAACCAAATAATTATTCAATATTCGTAATTTTTAAGTTATATTTTAACAGTAATAAGAAGGGTGTTTTAAGTTTGACGTTTCGGTCTATCTATGGCATAGTAGCTTATACACAAATGGACCGATTATGACGTATTGACGTATTTTTATGCCTCCTCTAGAATCCGGTAATCCTACCATACTATAAGACTGGTTTTTATTTTGATTTTTCATTTTCTTCGATAGATAATAAGTATCTATATCCTTATCCTAGCATATTATATCCTTGGTGTATACAGTGAATTGTATTCTTACTCCATCACCACACAGAAAAACCTTCCCACATAGGTTTTATACCGTAATACCGTAATTGTAACACTTCGCACGCAGGTTCATAATTATTGCCGCTTGGGCAGAGCTGCGTCGTGAGCTCGTCGCAATCATCAGTGCCGACCTGACACTGCCGACAGCGACTCGACAGCGTACGGAACTGGGACGCGGTCGCAGCCTTCGCGAGGCAGTAGTCTCGCGGAAGAGGGCGGCGGATCGCTTGCGCAAGGAGCGCAACCTCGATGAGGCGATCCGCCGCCGGCGACTGGGGCGGCGTAGGCGCGAATACCTGCGCCTCATGCCGCCCTAGCCGAGCCGCGGGTGACGTGAACGGGGAATTAGTCCGTCACCCGCTGAGAGGCCAACCGCGTGAGGAAAGACCGATGGACGGGAGGACGTCGGTCGATGGGAGGGTACCCCAAGTTACCCCCTGTATTCCATTGGGCCGACCACTGACGTCAAGTCACTCTCCGGTGGTCGGCCCAACTACGAAGGCGACGTGCATCGCGGCTGGGTTGCGGGTGTGCGTGCTTACGCTCCTCTGTCGCCCCGGACGGAGTGGTGCGAGGAGCGCACCGACCGCAACCCACCCGCCAAAAAAAAAGGTTCATAATTATTGTTATAAATTTCCTAAAAAGAATGATATTTCCCATTTCCTTAGTGATATTTGAAATAGTTAAATGATGAATTCGGCCTGAAAGAAAGGGGTGATGACATATTATATTCATAACCACTTTGTTTTAATAACAATGTATTTTAATAACACAATACTAGGGGTACAGCGCAGCGAGGAGTTCGTATAATCAAAACAGTTTATTAAAGCCTATGTGTATAGATAGAGGCGTCCAATTATTTTCGTAAATTATGACTTCATTCTGCGGTTCTTGTGGGGTGGTAATTTTATGTTGCTAGTTTTTAACTAGCTCAAGTTTAAATTAAAATTACATTTATTTAAGGTAACTAGTTTATGATAATAAAGAATATCATTATTACTTACTATAGAACCAGTGAAACATGTTTAAAATATAATATTTCTTTATATATATTTAGTTACATTTGCTTGGTTTTCGGGATAGTGCAAAATTGTTGAGAGTTATAATCTTGCTCCGAATATTTGTGTAATTGATGCATAGATAATGTAGTATCTTTAGTGATAAAGGTGATGAAAGTGAAACCTCATTGCACGCATTAATACCCCCTTCATTTTCTTTACGGTAGGCAGTTGTCTAGCAAAGGTTCATGAGTGGCAGAATCACTTACCATCAGGTGTGCTGTTCGCTCATTTGCCACCAACAGCAATAAAAAAACCATTAATAAAGTGTGTGCTTATTAGATGATATCTAACTTCTAAAATGGTATAATTTATCACTTTTGCCCGTGTGGCAACGAAGTAATAATACAATTCACCACGCCTCTTCTTGCCCGCAAACCATGCTGACAGACGATTAAGTGATATAATATTCACATAATAATCCGTAGCGTCCACGACCCGTCTCCTATAGTGGAGGAGACTCAAGCCCAGCTGTGAAGCGTATATGGGCTAAGATGATGATAATGATGATGACCAGGCCGACTACGCATGTCAAGTAATTGATACCAATAGTCAGGTTCCTTCTGTGAGGCATAAGGAGGCGACAGATCGTACACGGCAGTAACTCCTCTACGCCGACATGCTCCGCCACCGCCGGCCTCGGCGGTACAGGCTCGGGTACCTGCTCTTGATACCGCTCTAACCAAGACCGCGAGTGACTGGACCGAGAAATAATCGGTCAAACACAGAGAGGCTGACCACGTGAGGACAACGGTTCCATCATCGAGGAAAGGTAAATCGGATGTCAAGGACTCTGTACGAGTCGTTAGTCCAATAGCGAAATGGATGGAATAGAGTGGGTTATGGGTCCGCGCGGACTGTTCGTCACTCAGGACGGAATAGACAACGTGCGTCCCCACCAGAGCGAGCCCAAAAAAACGTGCCTAAAGAAGTTTCACTTCAAAAGTAAAAAAATGCTCACAGTTTTAGAAGAGTAACGTTCACAGATAGGACGAATATGAGTTGAAGAAGAAGAAAAAAGACTTCGTAAAATCTATTCTCTCCTGTGTTAAGGACATGTAAGCTTTTATAATACAAAGGAAAAAGTCTTATGGTAAATTATCCCATTACGTCGCTAAGCGTATAATGGAGGAAACATAAAACGTAACATTTTTAAACACAATTTTTTTTTTCCTTATCCGTTCAAATTTGCATGAATCGATATTAACCATTTACTGGAACAGCCATCGACGTGACCTTGCATTTTAATATAAAAATATACTTATTTGCTATTCTTACGTCACTAGCTTGTATGTTATTTTCTTCGTAAAGCTGTGAATGATTTGCTAATAATGTACTAATTGAAGAAATCTTTTACTGTTGCAATATTATGTTAGCCTGGTACTTAATGTAATCCAAAGAGTTCATCACCATAATCATTTAGCCTTTCACCGTCCACTGCTGGACTTACGCTTACCACATAGAACGCACTCATTCGTTTAAGGAAATAGTGCCTCAGACACTTAGTAGGCGATTTGGCGATCGCAGTAGGTTTTATACGTTGCCTAGAATAGATATTGCTCTTCATATTTTTATTCTTAAACATTCAATTTTTAATTATAATTTTTCTTTGCCTGGAAACACTGATTAAATGAGGTTTTCTATAAATGCCACCTAGCTAAATCTATTTATATACACAAGGATTAAAATGCCGTGTGGTGACGAAGAAAAAGAAAACTCGACACAATCCTACGCTAACATGTCTGACCAATATGGTATAAGACAATTTCTCTTCTATTACGGAGGAGGCTCCAGCTCAATTATGTGGGCTGAGATTGATACAAGAATTGCTCATTCAAATATTATTACATTAATTGTAATAAAAATATCCTAAAATAAAGCAATTTTAATAAAAAAATATATTCTCAACAATGCAGATTATTCACTTTCGTTAAGCCTTACAATTTTCGGCACGTATTCACTAACAAACCCTAAATTTCAGGTAGTTATTAAAATTTCTTCCAAGTTATGTGTCTATATATCACATTATCATCATGGTGTCGTCACAATCTGTACTTTTCCTTTGTAATACATAGTTAATACTACTACTACCAAAACTTATATATGTATATATAATAGTTTTATGACCAACCACCTGCCTGACATCAACGCTCCTTGGTAATGTAATTACTGACCAAAAGCTTCGAATAGGATTAGCCAGTGTCGATGTAAACCTCTGAGTCGACTTTTACAACACCTAGTAAGAGTAAGAGTTAGTAGTATTTCGTAGCTGCCACACAGTAATGTTTTGTCCATCATCATCATCAGCATTTCAGCCTATCGCCGTCCACTGCTGGATGTAGACCTCCCTCATATTACGCTACAAAGTGCGGTCCTGTGCCGCCTACATCCAACGACACCCAGCAACTTTCACCAGGTCATCTGTCCACCTAGTGAGGGAGTGTCCTACACTGCGTCGTCCGATACGTGGTCGCCACTCGAGAACCTTTCTCTTCCCCAGCAGTTGTCGGTTCGTCGAGCAATGTGGCCTGCCCACTGCCACTTCAGCGTGCTAATTTTTCGTGCTGTGTCGATTAAACCCGTTCTGCGGATTTCCGTATTTCGAATCCTCTCTCGCAGAGAAATCCCGAGCATAGCCCGCTTCATAGCACGCTGAGCAACTTTGAGCTTGGTTATGAGGCCTACACCTAGGAATTTCATTTTGTCTATACGTCCCACTTATATTACTTTAGATGTTACCTAAAATTTAGGGTTATCTGAAAGTTGCCCTTAGTGTCATTGTAACATGAATTTTATTCTTACTTAAATATTTGTAGACATTAATTTTAAAATTAAAACAAATTAAATTTAACTCGATGACATTTTATTCTAACAAAAATGTCATTGGTAGATGTATAAGCCGTTAAGACTGTTACGTTTAAACAAAATAAATAAATACATTTCGTATTCTCACTAAATGATGTCTCTCTAAACAATTTTTGACAATCGCAAATTGAGTTATAGGTGCTTTCAAAGCCAATATAAAATAAATATTTTTAGAATGCTTTGAATGAATGAATTTTGTATTACTTTGAATATCTGAATAATCGCTTAGGGTAATATTTTTTTGGTTCAATTCAGGTAAGAGACCTCGGTCTCTTACTCGTCTTTTATAGGAACGTGAAAAAATAATCGATTTTTATATTAATCGATTATCTAAATAATAAACATCGATTAAAAAGCAATCGGATTTTTTTATATTAAAATTAATCGATTATTTTAGTACTTAGATTTCTGTTTAAATTTAAAGTTTTTTATTATATAGAAACTAAATATCACTGTCAGATTTCCTAAAAAAAAAGTCATCATAACTGTGCCAGGAAAAGTGTTCGATCGAATGTCAGTGTTTCTTTTCATACTATATTAGAAAATAAATCTTAGATTTCCTAAAAAAAAGGTCATCATAATCCTGTTGGGAGAAAAAAAAATCGATTATAAAAATTATCGATTAATTAAAAATAATTAATCGAATTTTTGCAATCGATTTACTTTAAAGAAAGAAAAATCTATTATTTATTAATCTATAGGTTTTAGAGTCATATCATCATCATCATCACAGCTCATATACGTCCCACTGCTGACCTCGAGCCTCCTCCATAATAGGAGGGAAATTAACCTTACTATGCTGGTCAGACAGGTTGGTATATGGTCTTATTTCGAGTTTTCCATCTCTTGCATAGATGTCATATACGTAATATATCCCTTAATCGTATTTTACGACACCCATAGGTATGAGAGGGGGTGGTGAATTGTATTCTTACTCCGTCACCATACGGAACGGACAATGATCAATAGGAAGAAATTGAAGATGTTAATTATCTGATAATTTATGAAGAAAATTGTAACTCAACATGGCCAATAATAGGCTCTTATTAGTAGCCGATAGAAAATACAAAAATAAAGACGAAGGACCTCTGTCCTAAGTAAATGCCAGTATTTCGGTCACGTGGCGCTTCTATGAGGCGCTTGTTTAAATCTTTAAAGATGCGTCAAGCCCCCCACGGCCTCAAGGTTTTTAGGGTATTTGAATAAGTCTTTGAATAGGTTTTTTGCTTTTCATTTATATTGTTCAGTAAATATGATTATTCTACAAAATAATGCGTGCCGAAGTTTACGCGAGTATTACACATTATAAATATACCTGAGTCAGCCGTGATTGATCGAATCAAAAAGATGGAACTATGAACTATTTGATCACTAATCACTTATGACCGGATCTTTCGTGATCGATCGATCATGAGCGACCTACAAGATTCCACCTCGATCCTCGTCTCAATTTCGGTCACTCGCCATTCAATTTTTTAATTAGATCAATCACGACCGACATAAGTATAATTCTTACTTCCTCACTAATATAATAAATGCGAAAGTAAGTTTGTTTGTTTGTTACGATTTCACGCTTAAACCACTGAACCGACTTCATAAATTCTTTCACCAATGGAAAGCTATCAGAAAGTAACATAGGCTATATTTTATCCCGGTATTCCCACGGGGACGGGCATTACGCGGGCAAGACCACTGAAACCGAAGCGAAGTGAGGGCGGATTGCTAGTTAATATTACAAAGAGAAAACGTTGTATTTTTGTATGTGTGTTACGAATAAATTCAAAAACTACTAGACGGAGTTCGAAAATTCTTTCACCGTTAGGATGTTACATTATCCCTGAATAACATAGGCTATATTTTATCTATTTTTTATTTTGATGATGATTAAATAAAACTATTTTACGGACTTTATTCCGTTTGTATTTGATTTTCGATTTCCCGACCTTGCGAACACTTTACAACTTTCATGGTCACGGGCGGACTAAGACGTCTCACGTCATCGTTATTATAAAAAACTACATCTAGCCGCTACAAAATTAGTTATTAAATGTTTGACCCATATTTATATACAAATTTATTGCCAGTACGAAAAAAAGACTACATAAAAAAAAATTATTGTTTTTGGTCAGTAATTATTAAATTTGTAGTAATATATAATAATATGACAATTAATTAATTTAAATCTAATATAATACCGCCAAATCGGAACGCGGGCATACTGAGAAAGGGTCGGCAAGAAAACTCAGGGGGCAAGCAAGATATTAAATTATTATTGATTTTTAAAAGGAGACTTACTTTATCGTACTATTTTTTTTTCTTTATGATTATTGTAGGTTAAATCTATACAATAAGTGCTCACGATGTCACGCAGTATTGATGGTCTTATTCTGTAATATAGTGTGAGAATCAACACGAGGATCTAATGAAATTAGGGATGTGACTTGGAGGGAAAATAATTATTTTTAAATAATCGATTTTTTTATTACTTTGATAATCGATTATTACAAAAAAATAATCGATTAAAATCGATTATTTTAGGGATGTGAAAAAATTATCGATTAAATTATTTTTTCACATCCCTAAATGAAATCCGTTGTGTGTTGTTTGCGTGTAATATTTGTACATAACCATGATAGAGCAGTCGTTAGAATAAGACGTATCGTATTTGTGCTTCGTCATCTGATTAAGTTGTTCAATCTAGGGAAAAGATTGATGGGCGATCACATCGTTAATCTATACCAATAAATAAAATTGGAGTGTCTGTTTGTAATGTCAAAATAATAGCCTTTTTTCATGCTCACACGGTTATTTGCATGACACCTATACCTAAAATACAGATTAAAAAAAAATTGTCTGTCTGTCTGTTTATCTGTTTGTTCCGGGTAATCTACAAAACGGCTGGCCCGATTTCAAAAATTCTTTCACCAATGGAAAGCTAAAATATCAGGGCGTAAACTAGGCTATATTTTATCCCGGTATTCCCACGGGAACTACGCGGGTAAAACGACTAAAACCGAAGCGAAGCGAGGGCGGGTTGCTAGTTATAACTATATTAGATAGACTTGATCGCTAAATTTATTCGTCATTTCTTTATATATATATTTCTTGTGTACGTATATCACTGAACTCCTTCTAAACGGCTGGACCGATGTTGATGGCATTTCTTGTGTGTGTTTATTCGAGAATGGTTTAGATTCACAATTGGACTACGTAGGTGGCGCTGAAGAAATCCTTTTATTTTATTTGAACAGAACAACGTCTGTTAGGTCAACTAGTTACATATATTTCTTTATTATTTTTTCCGTGTGGTGTCGGAGTAAGAATACAATATGCAAATAAAAATACAATATACATATGCAAAAGATGAATAATTTGACATAAAATTCTAAACCAAACCATCTAACTAACGTGGTATGTTGTATGGTATTATAGAGTAAAAAAAGATATAATTATATGTACGACTTCATAAGTACTATATTAAAAAAAAAATCATGATGTATTTACTGAAAATTTGTATATTTTAATTAGAATACTACAAATTCCTATTTCTATTATGATACGAAAAAATTAGTTATAAGACAGAAATATCATCATCATAGTTCATATACGTCCCACTGCTGGGCCCGAGCCTCTACCACAATGGAATGGTAATTGACCCACTACTCCACAATGGTCAAACTAGGGATGTGACCTGGAGGGAAACTAATCGATTTTTAAATAAACGATTTTTCGTTCGTTAAAATAAATCGATTATAAAATAATCGATGATTAAAAAAATAATAATCGATTTTAAAATAATCGATTTTTTCTGCCAGCAGGATTGTGATGACCTTTTTTTTTAGGATATGTAAGCTTTATTTTCTAATATGAAAACGATTCTGATGACTTTTTTTTTTAGGAAATGTGAGCTTTATTTTGTAATATAGTGTGAAAACAATCCTGATGGCCTTTTTTTTTAGGAAATCTGGCCATGAATAATCGCTTAATTTCGAATAGTAAAAAATCGATTAATAATCGATTTTCTCATTTTCAAAATCGATTATAAAACTCGATTATTTTTTACATGCCTAGGTCAGACGGGTTAGTATAGGATCTCATTACAAGTTTGCCATCTCTTTCATAATTTTTTTTACCTAATATCGCTTAGTCGTCCTTTACAAGATACATGGGCAAGAGAGGAGGTGGTGAATTATAATCAAGCTCCATCATCACACGGAATACGTAACATAAAAAGCTTTTAACCTATGATAGGTTAAGGCTATTAAAAATGTTTATGGAAATGCATTTTTCATTTCGTAGCCTTTGTTATTTACACAATAAAAATACTCAAACAAAAAATGGTTGCGGCAATATGCCAAGGCCAATATTGTTTATTCTGGTGAGCGTCCGGGTCGCGTTTAAAAACGGTGATAGCGGGGCCCCCATACGCAACATTGAAAGGGTAACAATAGGAAGGGTTCCACAAAAAACGGTGCTAAAAATATGACAGAAAACGACCAACACAATCTGTTTGTATTTTTAAAATGTAGTTTAAATGCAAATGTTTTGGTGAATAAAAATTGTTTTACTAATAATCTTCTCTTTAAATTGTGAAAATTCAAATTTAAAATTTAATTATATTTACTCTTCAGTTATAAAAACATTTTTTTTTTATTTATTTATTTAAGACAACACCCTGCACTAAGGAAATAATCTTTGTATTGCGGGGGACTTTACAAACATATAATTAACGGACATAAATTACATCCAGACTCAGAATAACAATTTGTGGATCGCTCAAAGTGTTGTCCCGCGTGGGATTCGAACCCCCGACACTGGCGCTGTAGGTCGCTATCTTAACCACTACGCCATCTGTGCAGTCAGTCACATTGAGATCATTCTGTCGAGAACGCTTAGTTGGCTCTATTTGTCTGTATAAAGTTGTATTAGAAATACGTCTCTTAACGTATTCAGAATACGATCCACCAAGGCTTCCTTTTCTATGACTATCTTCATCATTCATCATCATCATTTCAGCTCATATACGTCCCACTGCTGGGCTCGAGCCTCCTCCATACTAGGAGGGAAATTGACCTGGTCAGACAGATTGGCATAGGATTTTGGTGAGACCATGGGTAAGAGAGGCAGTGGTGAATTGTATTCTTACTCCGTCACCACACAGTAATGACTATCTATATAAAATGACTATCTTACAGGACGACTAAGGAACACAAGCTAATAACATCAATTCAAAAGGAATAAGTATAACGTCAACTCATCTGACGTAGATTGGTATATCAATATTTTTCCAATTTTAGAGAAGACAAACGAGCAAACGACGTACCTGAGGGTACCTTTGCTGGGCCGGAATGAAAGGAAATGAAAGGAATGTGAAAGCATGCCATGGGGTCCAGTGATACTTAAGGCGTCACTAAAACAAATACCCTCAGAAAGTTGTGCATCCGGCACTCTCGCTCACCGAACGTAGTACAGTAACAAATTGCTAGTAATAGATTACGAATTTCTGTGTTTTTGTTCTTCGAGAGTGTGGACCCTGGACGGACTGTAGAAAGACGACTGTAAACGTTGTGCTCCTACGACATAAGAAAGCTTAGAAAAAGACAGAAAAGAAGCAACCTGATACTAATAAATTATAATCACTAAATCCTTTACATAATTTCCTCAACAATATTCAAATTCAAAATGATTTCATCATCTCGGCTCATATACGTCCCACTCTTGAGCTCGAACCTCCTCCACTCATAATCCCCCTGCTCTTTTAACCCAATCGCTTGGTGCCGACTCAATGTGTACTCCTCGCTTATTTTGTGAAAGGTTTGGCAAGAGTTTTGTGACCAGCCTGCCTGACGTCAACCCTCCTTGTCTGTGTAAATCTATCTATTACACCTATGGGAAAGGAAAGAATTGTATACCTACTCCGTCACCACACTGCTACTTCATATGAACAATAGATAGTTCATAGTTAATTATTAGTAGTAAGTTAGCCAGAGCCCATATACGTTATGAGCAAATATACTCTTAATGTGGTCTAAAGTTATCGTGCCAAGTCGCGTTTATATATCGTAACAAATCCGGAGCCTAGATAAGTTCAACTTTAACCACACATCTAAAAATAAGAAAAAAACTAGAATGTGTTTTTATTCTAGCCATTACTTTAAAATACCAGGCTAACATATCAGACAGGAGATATTTCAAGCAATAAAACTTAAAAGCAAAACAAGCGAGCGTTGTAGCAAAGTAATGTATTTGCATCCGCCGTCCGCCCGCAAACAATAGTGCCAAGTTAAATGCTTCTTGAATTATTGCTCTCCTGGTATGGAGAGCAAATTAGTACTATGTTTTACTACTAACAATACAAAGATAACATTTACAAATATTGTTGTCCGTTTGTAGTATATTGTTAATAATAAGAATGAATAATAATTATCAATAATTCCATCTGTCCATCGATGTACTTACGTTGGAGATAGATCTGTCTAACAGAGGCATAATAGTTACTGTTAGCGCCTGATAACCCGCCCGGCTTAGTGACAGCAGATAGATTAGTTTACCATAAAAGTGCTTTTTTTTTACTTTTTTTTATGGGTGGGCTATGGTAAGCGCGCACGCGGTCCATTCCGTCCGGGGCGACGAAAGGATGGTGTGTGGGCCCATAGCCCACCCTTACCCACGTCACCATTGTCGTTGAGCCGACCACCGAAGCAGGGTGACTTGTCGTCAGTGGTCGGCCCGACGGAATACCCTTTCGGGTACCCTCACCTCTCGACGTCCCCGTCCCGGGACGTCGGTCGCCGTCGCGCGGTCAGCCTCTCTGCGGGTGATGGACTAAATTCCCCGGTCCGGTCACCCGCGGCCTCGGCTAGGGCGGCATCAGGCGCAGGTACTCGCGCCTGCGCCGCCCGAGTCGCCGGTGGCGGAACGTGTCGCCGAAGAGGAGCTCCTCTCGCGCACAATCCGCCGCCTCCTTCCGTGAGATTACGGCCTCACAGAAGGCGGCGACCGCGTCCCAGTTCCTGACGCTGTCGAGCATCTCCCTGGCGATGGTCGGCAGCGTCAGATCGGCACCGATGATCGCGACGAGTTCACGGCGCTCCCCCACCCACGCGGCACACACCTCGAGCGTATGCTGCGCCGTGTCCTACCATAAAAGTGCTAAGATTAATTTTCCGGGTGGTCTTCAGTCTGTTTTTATGAATTCCATGAAAATCAAGGGGGGTTGTATTCTTAACCCGCTTACTTATCACCACAATTATGCAAGTAATAAGTAAGTAACAAGGATAAAGTAATAAAAAGTAAAATCTCTTGTTGGAAAACTGTTTCCAACAGTACACACTGCTTATTTGCCTTCCTGAGCAGCTAAAATATATTTGAGACATCAATTAATTTTTTAAACGAGTAAAAAAACAAGATAAACAAAATTTGAATGAACATTTTTACTACAAAATATCCTTCTAAAATATGTGCCGAAACCTTTTAAAAATTTGACCCACTTCCGTTCGTTGAGATACATTTTTTTATCATTTTTATGGAGAATATTTTGCGTTACACTGCGCTTAAAATATGTTCTGATACGATATTGCGAACTGAAATTTGACCGAGTTCTGGTTGACCCACTAAAACCAGATATGCCTGTGAAATACTTTCAGAGGCATCTGCAAAATTATCACTCTTGATCTCCCAGAGATGTCAAGCCATTCAGACCCATTGAGTGTATTAAGAAATATGCACCGCACAGAAGAATAAAGCAAGATGCAATTGCAAGATATGTAATAACTCCATTTTATTTTACGACTATCAAACCAAATAGATATTTTGTAGTTTCTTGAAATGTCGTGAATAAATACACCTTTAAGTCAAGAGCTTGACAATAAATCACGTCAAGTAAAACCCCTTGGAATGTATACAGCAATAAACAAAAAAGTTCATCTTCAAATGTTCCGTCAACGGAACGCTAGTCGAAATAGTAATAAATTCAGATTAAGTGAGCAAGCCCGGGGCAAACGCCGTAATGATATATTTCATTGGTGTTACATACAAAGTTGATGGTGCGACTGACATGTCTATAGACACAATTCTTTATAATTCATGTGCTAGTACTTTTACTAGGCTCTAGTACTTTTATTTTTAAATCATACCATTGATGACTTCATCTTCGTTCAGACTTTCGCAATCCATTCCTGAATGAACTCAGGCTTTCCCCATAAAACGCCAAATAGCGGGGTTATTCATTAGAGAAGATATTACCATAATTATCACTAAGTATAATCTTATCCCATCGCCATACAGGAAAGAGTTTATTTAGTTCATTCATAATCATTATCACCCTGCTCTTATAGCAATTATTTGAGGTCGACTCAATATGTACTTTTCTTTCATATTCCAAAAATTATTGGCAATAGTTTTCTGACCGACCAACCTACCTGAAATAAACACACATTGGGAATGCAAAAGATTTTCCTAGCCTAGAAAAAAGAAAAAAGAACACTCCTGATAGTAAGTGATTTTCTCGCTCATGAAACTTTGCCATACTGCTGTCTGTCGTAAAGCAAGTGAAGGGAAGGTGAATGCATGCAATGAGGTTCGGTGATACTAAATGCATCATTATAACCCACGTAAATATCCTCAGAAAATTGGACTTCCGGCTTTCTCGCTCACCGAACAAAGTACAGTAACAAATTACTGCTACTCGGACGTCGATTTTTTGTAAGAGTGTGCTAATACCCCGGTTGGACCAGCCCGCGGCTGTAGACAGACTACTAACGACAGGGTGGTCCCACTATATTAAATAATTTAGATAAAAACGCGATTATGATGCTTCATAGCAAGATATTATACTTTATTCTGAAAAGCCGTAGTTACGCGCTGTGGTATTCGAACCCAAAACCATTGCGTAACAGTAAATTCGTCTCTCACTCGGCTATCGTTGTTCAAAAAATATCAATTATGAAATTTAAATAATACCGTATAAAAACAAAGCTTAAATAGAAAATTTTCTAAATTTGTTCAAAGTTAACCGTATTACTAAGTTTTGTGAGAAGTTACGTTAAGTTTAATCAAACCTTTGAATAAATTAGTAAGAGAGGCGCCTTAGAAATATCTGTGGATAGGGCCGTTTTATTAGATTAATAACTTTAGTATCAATCAAATTTATTTTAATTTTATTGTTTTTGGTAGCAAATAAACCAAAAGCTCATCATCATCACGGCTCATATACGTCCCACTGCTGGGCTCGAGCCTCATCCATAATAGGAGAGCAATTGACCTTACCATGCTGATCAGACAGGTTGATATAGGGTTTTGTTTAGAGTTTTTCTTCTCTTGCATAGATGTTATATGCCTGTTATATCCCTTAATCATCTCTTACGACACTCACGGATAAGATAGGAGGTGGTGAATTGTATTCTTATTCCGCCACCACATGGTTTTTTTGTTAACAGCTAATAGTAATGCGTAAAGATAAAAAGAGAAGGAAGAGAAATATGACATAATTTGGAAGGTTTAATTTCTTTAACTTGTAAAATGACCCTATGTGTGTATTGTCTGTACGGTGACGGAGTATGAATACAATTCACCATCCCCTCTCTTGCCCGTGGGTGTCGTAATAGACGACTAAGGGATATAGTATTCTTATAATATCAAGAGAAGAAATTCTCTAAACGAAACCCTATTCTACCAGCTTGGTATAAATGGGTTATTTGCCCTCCAATAATGGTAGAAGCCCGAGCCCAACAGTGGAACGTATATGGGTTGAGATGATGAATTGACGGTAATTTATCTACACTAATATATAAAACTGAAGAGTTTGTTTGTTTGAACCCGCTAATCTCGGTAGTTACTGCTCCGATTTGAAAAAAATATTTCTTTTAGATAGCCCATTTATCGAGGAAGGCTATAAGCTATATATCATCACGCTTTTTTTTGGGGGTGGGTTGCGGTCGGCGCGCTCTTCGCACCACTCCGTCCGGGGCGACACAGGGGCGTAAGCACGCACACCCGCAACCCACCTCACGTGTACGTCGCCTTCGTCGTTGGGCCGACGACCGGAGCAGGGTTACTTGTCATCAGTGGTCAATATATCATCACGCTAAGACTAATACGAGCGGAGCACCAATGAAGAGTATTTTAAAATCGGATGCTTTTTTCTTTTGATAGCTTCCGCTGCGTAATGGCCAAAATTTTCGCAACAAGCGTGTGTGATAGAATCGTATTATTGAAAAATATTTTCACTTTATACGTAAACAAAGTTACGTAAACAAGTAAAATCCAAAGTATTATATCATATCTATACCAGGTGGACGAAGTCGCGAGCAGAAGCTAGTTTTAAATAAACATTACAAATGAGGGCTAGTGATCATGAAACATTTTAGTTTTCAGTTTGATTTACTTTAGGTATAGTACAAAGCTTTCAACTTTTTTGTAAACGACAGAAAACTTCCTTTTCATTAAAGATTACAAAAATAAGCAAAATATTGAGGCAGTTGGTTCCCTCGTGGCGACTGGATAAAAATACAGTTATTGTCATCTCTACTTGGCTATCTAGCAATAGACGCTTATATACTGAATGGTGTATCATCATCATCATCATCGTCACAGCTTGTGTATGTCCCACGCTTGGGCTAGAGTCTCCTTCATAATAGGAGTAAAACTGACTCACTCTATCACGTTGGTCAAACGAGCATAAGGTATTATGTCAAATTTTCCTAGTCATATGCATATTATATCTCTTGGTTGGGCTCTTAAAACTCCCATAGCCAAGAAAGGGAGTAGTGGATTGTATTCTAACTTCGTCAACACACGGAATGGTATATAGTAATACCCCGACTTACGCTACCCCGTTTTACGCGATTTCAAAGATACGCGGTTTTCTTTTCGAGCGCTCAAGCCTTAGATATACTTTTTTATTCATAAAATTTCAATTATTTTTATCTAAGATTTTGACCAAATTCTTTAAAATTATTGTTTTCTTTGAACTAATTCCAAGTAACCATTTTTTTTGTACATTTAATATAAGCAAAATTAAATACCGACTTACGCGAATTCGACTTACGCGATTATCGCTCGGTCCCACCTATCGCGTAAGTCCGGGGTATCACTGTATTTATAAAAAACTAGCAACCTGCCCTCGCTTCGCTTCGGTTTCAGTCACCTGACCCGCGTAGTTCCCGTTCCTGTGGGAATACCGAGATAAAATATAACCTATGTTACTCCCTGATCTTATAGCTTTCCATTGGTGAAAGCATTTTTAAAATCCGTTCGATGGTTTAAGCATGAAAGCGTAACAAACAAACAAACTTACTTTCGCATTTATAATATTATTCAGGATATTCTCGATTCAATGAGATTACTATTTTATTCATAGCTCATTTCAGTTCATATAGGTCCCACCGTTGGGCTCGACATTCCTTCACAATAGAAGAGAAATTGATTCACTTGATAACACGCTGATAATTGATACCACGCTTGGTCAAACGGCTTGGTATTTTTTTTATGGGAGGGCTATGGCGGCTTGGTATTTTTAGGACTAATGTAAGCGCACAAACCGTCCATTCCGTCGGGGGCGGCGAAAGGATGGCGCGTGGGCCCATAACCCACCCATACCCACGTCGCCTTCGTCTTTGGGCCGACCACCAGTGCAAACGTGTTGGTATAGGGTTTGATTTCAAGGTTTCCTTCTCTCATATATATGTTAGTCCGCTTGTACGACATGCACGGGCCAGAGAGGAGGTGGTGAATTATATTTTTACTTTTTTGTTTTTTTTTTATTGCCGATGGTGGCAAACGAGCAGGCAGCACAGCTGATGGTAAGTTGATACTGCCGCACATGGACTTTTGCAATACCAGGGGCACAGCCAGGCCGTTGCCTACCGTGAAGAAAATACTCTTCTTAAACCTCGTTTAAAGAAGGACATGTCATAGCGCTCGGGAAACACAGCAGCGCGTAGTTCATTCCAGAGCCTATACGTACGTGGGAGAAATGATTGCTGGAAACGTACAGTTGAAGACCATAACGTTTCCAGGTGAAATGGATGACCTTGCTGCGGTATCGAGTGGTACGTTGGTAAAACGACGACGGTGGTACCAAGTCAAACAGTTCCTCAGAACACTCCCCGTGAAAGAGCCATACTCCGTCACCACATGAAAAATTATTATTTACTCAAGTTCAATGTTTATGCAAACGTATTTGTTGGTTGTAGAATATTTGAATACTCCACATTAGGACGTTTATAACGTTGTATGACGTGATTGTGGGTGACAATTTAACACGAATTCGTCCTCATTCAAAAATTATACGTAAACACTTGTTAGGTAATAAACAGAATATTACTTTTTAACCTCCTACGCACAAAGATGTTATAAGTTTGACGTCGATATCTGTCTGTCTAAATGTGCGTGTCTGTTTGTGGCATCGGAATTCTCAAACGGATGGACCGATATCAATGCGATTTTTTCATTTGAAAGCCATTTTCATTGCGGTGGTTTTTAGCTATGTTTGGTTAATATCTGTCCAGCAGTACCTATAAAGTATCAGCTCTTTTCCAAAATTATGTAATGGCATATGATTACTCGATTAATTGTTTCACTCGTGCCAGTATAATCGTTAAATGACAATTCATTGATAATTCCTCTTAAAGAGAACGTAATACTATTTTAGTTTGTGTCGGAGGTATTAATTTTTTTTAAATTTTACTTATAATATGATAACCAATTTAGTTGTAATCACCTTCTATTATATTATTTGCTTCATTATCTTAACTCTTATATTTCCCACTGTTGGGCTCGAGACTGCTACACAATGGGAATTGACTTACCACGCTGGTCTGGCGGGTGGATATGGATAGGGACACGACATCGAATAGAAAGTATCGATACTGTACTCATGAGTAGTATCGAAAAAAAAAAGTATCGATACTTCAAAGTATCGAGTACTTTTCAGAAAGCCTATTGTGATGAGGTTTTTTTAGGTAAATATAAGAGGAAGTGATAACTTACAATCAATTTTTCATGTAAGCATCTTTTGTACATAAAGCACTAACATTTACGGGATACCCATGATGAGCTTTTGTTTTTTTTTAGGAATTAAACAACGGATAAAAGTTCAAGTTTAAAATAAGTTCGTTCTACAATTTATTCGACGCGATACCTGACAAAAAGTACTTATTGAGAAAAAGTATCGAATACAAAGCATCGGCATCAAATCAAAAGAAAAGTACTCGATACCAAAAAGTATCGATTTTCGTGTCCCCTAGGTATGGGTTTCATATAGATTTTAATGTTATCCACATATCATGTGCCTTATTTGTCTTTTAAGACACCCAGTGGCAAAAGAAGGAGTGATGGATTGAATTCTTACTGCATCACCACGCGGATTTAGAAGTAGATAGACGTAGAAGGGAGTACTGACGCGTTACTAGTATTTATAGACGTACTTCCAGCCGATTTGGTTATCGAAAAGAGGTTGTCAATTAGTGTTGCCCAAATGCAAGACCAAGACGAGACTTGGACCGGTCTTGGTCTTGGTCTTGCAACATCACACCTGGTCTCGTCTTGGTCTTGGTCTTGCGCACCCGGGTCTTGGTCTTGGTCTTGGTCTTGCGCACCCGAGTCTTGGTATTGCAGCAAGAGTCTCGCAAAGTTTTGCAGTTAAAATAACGTAACAGTAATTTATCATGGCAATGAAAAATCCAACTAAATTAATCAAATATCCTATCCTATCTATCCATCTGCTAGCCTATAGTTCACTATTGAATACAATACTTACCACTGGAGAAAATTACTCTTCTATTCCCCTGGTGTTCCATTAGACAGCGTTACTACTCTTATGACAGGACTTTCGACCCTATTTTCTTAAGACGTCACCACACGAGGCAGTTGATACAATAAATTTTATGTCATTTTATAATCAATGCGATATTTTACAATTAATGCGATTGTTTATATTCCCCTTCAAGTTAAGTGGTATGTATCTATTGTATTTCCAGTTTAGTTACTGATACTCTGGATACTTGAAAAAACCTGTTGCTCTATTGCCTATATAAATACTTTGGCCGCTGGATCCATGTAGCTCTTAATATACTATTTATTCAAGAACATATAAAACGGATTTAAAATTTTATGGTTTTAATACTTGTAAAATGTATGATATTCGTCGTCATCGTCACAGCTCATAAAAGTGCCACTGCTGGGCTCAAGCTTCCTTCCAGTAAGAGGAAAATTGATCTACTATACCACGCTGGTCAGACATGTTGGTACAGGGTTTTTTTTTCTAGTTTCACTTCTCTTGCACATATGTTATATATACAGGGTGTATCAGGTTATGGGACAACTGTTCATGTATGTTGTAGTTCAACAGTCATAGATCATAATTAGAATGTATATTATTATATTACAAAAACAATATAACGTAAAAGTTATAGTGATTACAAAAATGTGTGTCTAAGAGTTTATGCCTTAAATTTTATGCATTATGTAGGTATGTACAGATAGGATATATGTAAGCATGTAAAATTTCGACAGTATAAATAGGTATTAGATTTGCGCGAACCTTTCAATGGTTACGTAGGTACAAAGCCGACTCATCAACGGTCATCGGCCGATCAGCTGATTTATGTTAAAGCGAAGTTTGTCTTGCTTATGCAAACGTAATCATTGATTTATTCAAATTCTAATGAACATTTAACAAAATACGAATATGTTGTAGATTAAGTATCATTCCTTTATACATTTTAATCAATTTACACGAAAAAACGATGACAAAATTGAGAACTTACATGTCTCTCAATTCATTAACGAATCGATATTTTTATTTCAATTTTATTTCATGGGTTCCTAACACCATTGCCCGATCCGATTTGATACGACATCCACGGGTAAGAGAGTGGTGAATTATATTCGTACTCTGTCTTTTTTTTTGTGTGTGTGTAGCTGTTGGTCGCAGATGACCTTGACAGCTTAACGCGGTCAATGGGTGAGCGCTGATGGCTCTCAACCCGGTAAGTAAGTTAAGCGAACATCGCCCGAGGGCTCCCCCCTGTGGGGAACGGACCTCGGCTCGGGGCGTCGCTGAGAGCAAAGTGGGCGTGGCCAAGTTTAGGTTAATGACTTTTACGCGGCGCGGTTTTCGACCTCGACGGCGAGGCCGATACCGCGGAGTTTTATCTGTTATCGCTGCGCGAGCTGTGTGGGTCCTTTTTTGGGCGATCATAATAGCGTCATCTTCTTCTTCAAGAAGATGACGAGGACGTCGGACCGCGGATATTTTTGAGGGGACGTAGTTTACCGCCCCAACCACTAGTGGATTGGGGTGAGTCGTGGCAGAGGCAAAATAGCGCTGGGAGCAACGCTTCATGTACTGCCTGATGGTGATCGTACTCTGTCCCTACATGGACATTTATATAGATTAATTGTAAGCATATTTCTATGTCCAACAGTGAACGTCGTTGGGCTAATGCAGCTATACTCTAAGTGTGTTCCGCGGAACCCTAGGGTTCCGTGATACCTCTGTCGGGGTTCCGCAAGAATTTAGAAATAAAAAAATCAAAACACCTCTCTCTGGTCGCTCCGCGGCTGTGCGGACTCCGCGGCCGCGCGGAGACAAAACGCTATGAATGTTATTTATTTATTTATTTGTATTTGTATAAGCTTGTGTTACATTAGCTGGTACAATATCTCATAAGTTTGGTCTCAACAATTTTATACTTGTACAACGCGTTCGCTCTAAGTTTGCCGGTCTGTGGAATGCGCGTACCCTCCCCCACGTGACAACAAAACTTATAATGTGTCATAGTTTTACCCAAATATCTAACGTACACAATTTTTATTGTTACAATTAAATAAAAAATTTCGAACGTCATACACTCATACCTATCGCCAGCGGCAAACTTAAAACGAGCGGGTAGTATACTTGTAAGCGCTCAGTCTCTTTGATAAAAGCCGCCTCTGAATTAGACGCTATAGTTGTCAACTAGCGACTTTCGTCTCTAACTTCAAAGGATAAAGTCGATATTGTTTACAACGCTATTTTTAAATTTCTGTTTTTATTTTTGCTTTTTGTTTATCAAAGGTGCCGACTCGAGTATTTTCGAGAATATTTGAGATCGAGTCTAGGACTAAGTATAAAAGCGGCGATCGCGCGTTGGCGTCGTCAGTTGATGATTAGCGTTCGGAGCGATAAGTTACTACCTACTTACAAGCTCGCTAGCGAGAAACTAGTGTTCATTGTTTTACTGCCTGCTGTATTCTGTTGTCTCAGTTTTATACATTTCTTCCCTGTAGGTTCTAAATTTAGTCTCTTATACGCAGTAACGATTGTGCATTATTTAAACCCCACTATCCTGACTTGTAACATTATAAATAAAGAAGAATGGAACGTTGGCTTAAAGGTGTTAAACGTGTTCCAACAACATCTTCTAATGACGCTGAATGTTCAAAAGCAATGCGCGCGGAGAATTTAGCAATCACCGATCCAGAAGATGATGCCACGAGTGCCACGACGTCAAGCTCGACGGTTTCAAAGACGAAAAAAAGGAAGTATGATGAATCTTATATCAGTTTCGGATTTGTTGATTCCAACGGCTCACCTCTCTGCATGCTCTGTAGTAAACTGCTTCCTAATAGTTCCATGGCACCTGCCAAATTGCGTCGACATTTAGAAACCGTACACCCCGAGACTAAAGACAAGAATAAAGAATTTTTTGTTCGCAAAAAAGATCAGTTATTAGAAAGTCAAAAAAATATGATGCATGTAACACAAACTACCAACGAAAAGGCCACGGAGGCATCATACTTAGTTAGCTATCGCATTGCACAAGCAGGTGAAGCGCACACTATCGCTGAGAAATTAATAAAACCATGTGTATTAGACATAACAAAATGTATGCTTGATGAAAAATCTGCAAAGCATCTTTCTACTGTTCCGCTATCAAACGATACTGTTTCACGAGGAATCCATGATCTGGCAAGCTACGTCAAACAAGAACTAGTTACACGTCTACAAAATACACGATTCGCTTTGCAAATGGACGAGTCGACTGATGTCGCTGGTTTGGCTATCCTGCTGGTTATTGTGAGATATCCATATAAAAGTTCTTTTGAAGAAGACATGCTTATGTGTTCATCGCTGCTTACAAACACTACCGGGGAAGAAATTTTTAATAAAATAAATATATTTTTTGAAGAACATAATCTCAGTTGGAACAATTGCATTGACATTTGTACAGATGGGGCCAAGGCGATGACAGGTAAAACAGCAGGAGCAGTGTCACGAATGAAAAATAAAGCGCCTAATTGTAGTTCCAGTCATTGTATTCTGCATAGACAAGCACTTGCGATGAAGCAAATGCCGTCTAATCTAAAATTAGTTATGGATGAAGCGGTAAAAATAATTAATTTTATCAAATCACGACCACTACAATCCCGATTGTTCTCATTATTGTGTGAAGATTATGGCAGCAAACATAAAACACTGCTGCTCCATACAGAAGTGCGATGGCTGTCTCGGGGAAAAACTTTAACAAGGCTATTTGAACTTAGAGCCGAGTTACAAATGTTTCTTTCAGCAGATACTTCTTTTAATTTGAAGGACCGTTTGTATGATAAAACTTGGTTGTTCCGATTGTCTTTTATGGCGGATATCTTTCAAAAACTTAACGAATTAAATTTATCGTTGCAAGGTAAACAGACAACAGTGTTTCAGGCCTATAATAAAATAACTGCTTTTAAAAGAAAATTAGATTTTTGGATCATTTGCATTGGTAAGAAAGAAATAGAAAGTTTTACGTTACTCAGTGAGTTTGTTAGCGAAAACGACTCAGAAATGTTTGAAGATAATGTGTTTGAAGAATTGGTCCAATATGTCAGTTCGATGCGCGCATCTTTTGAAAAGTATTTTCCCGAAGAACACAATACAAAAATTAAAGTGAACTCCTGGATTCATAATCCTTTTTTACCCAACTTGGAAAAGCCTGAAAACATGTCAAATGAGATATATGAATCTCTTTTAGAAATGTCATCAGACACAAGTATGGAGTCATTGTTCAAAACGACGCCTCTTAATGATTTTTGGTGCAGAATCCAAGATGAATATGCAATGCTTGGCCAAATGGCTCTGGATATTCTTCTCCCGTTCCCAACTACATATTTGTGCGAAACAGGATTCTCTACCTACGCAGCCACGAAAACAAAATATCGCAATAGACTGGACGCCGAAGCTGATATGAGACTCCAACTTTCTTCCATCAAACCTGATATCAAGCAATTGATGAAAAATAAAAAACAGTTTCATACCTCCCACTAGTTAGATTTTTTCTTTTTTAATGTTTTCTATTATTGTCCTTACCAAGTGGTGAAGTAAATAATAATTAGTAACTGATACATTGTACTTTTATTATGCTGATTAATATAGAATACACTTATAAAAATAATTGTTTTATTGTAGGGTTCCATCAAGTATTTTGCTTCCCAAAAGGGTTCCGTCATTTAAAAAGTTTGAGAACCACTGGGCTTATGAATAAACGGATATATAAATATGTATAATGGGCAAGAGCACTCTCGTGATTACGGTATTTTTGTCCGTAAGCCTTTCCGAAGAGTAATTCTGAAAAGCCAACATCAACATTGGGAATCGATTGGCCAATAGATGGATATCTCAAGACTGATTTGACTTGCCGTGTAGTGACGGAGTAAGAATATAATTCATCACCCCCTATTTTACCCGTGACTGCGAACCCACGACTAAGGGCTATAATATATAACATCGGTGCAAGAGAAGGAAAACTTGACATGTATGTGACCTGTAACAACACGGCCGATCACCGTGGCGATTCCCCTCCGGCCACGGCCGATTCTCCTCCTGTTATGTAGAAGACACGAGCTCAACCCTATATAAGCTGAAATGGTGATTTGAATTAAATGCAAGACCGCGAGACTCTTGCAGGCCCAGTCTTGGTCTTGCTCAAGTCTTGCAGGGCCAGTTTTGGTCTTGGTCTTGCAAAAATTAAGCGGTCTTGGTCTTGGTCTCGGTCTCGCATTTCTCGCAAGACCAAGACCAAGACCGCAAGACCAAGACTTTTTTGGGCAACACTATTGTCAATGCACCATTTCACCAAAGAAAACTTGAACACAGATTTTCTTTTAAAAATATAGATTTTTCGCGTCTGAATCCCTCATAGCAAATCCGTCGTAAGTGAAGCGCTCCTAATTGGATGGCAGGAAAAGTGAAATTTATACACATTCTTTCCATATATTTGTGAGGATTTAGAGATAATATGACAGCCTTTGGAGTTGCCGACTTTACTTAGGTTACTTAGGATGACGTTTTTTTTTTTGGTGCTTTCCTTCTGACAGATGCAGGTGTTCACGGGACACGGATGCTTCGCCAAGTACCTGCACACGGTCGTGAGGAGGGAGAGCACATCGTCCTGCCACCACTGCGATTGCGACGAGGACAGAGCCCAGCACACACTCGAGGTGTGTGCCGCGTGGGCTGGGGAGCGCCGTGAACTCGTCGCAATCATCGGTACCGACCTGACGCTTGCGATCATGGGAGATGGTCGCCAGCGTCAGGAACTGAGACGCTGTTGCCGCCTTCTCCGAGGCTGTCATCTCGCGAAAAATAACGTTTTTGTTTTTATTTTATTGCAAGCGGTGGGCAACGAGCAAACAGTACCCATATGGTAAATGATGCTACCGCTCATGCACCTTTGCCGCTGCCTACCACCATTCCACCACCATAAGCGCCTGAGATCATTCAATAAACCTCAGCCGCAAATTTTTTAATATTAAAACATTGCCCGCAAATGGCGAGATCTAAGCTCACAAGTTGACATTTTTATTCGCGAAAAACTACATGATGTAAACACAAATCAACTACTTTTACTCTCAGGTTATATTGACAAAGTAGAACAGAGTATTTTAAGTCTTCTGTAATGTATTAACTCGACGTTTAGTTATTGCTAACACCATGAAAAAACGGTGGAAGCAAAGTTGTATATCTAACCCTTTTTTCACAGAACAACTGTCATCTAACTTTCTCCACGAAGATATTATAATCGCTACGCTGAACAGCTATTAATTTATAAAATACCCATAAGAGTGCTGCTATTCTTCTCTCAGCGGAATTTACAACTGTCACGGCAAATATGGTGACATTAATTCTGGATATGTCACCAAAGAATGAAGAAAAACATTGGAAAACAACGTACAAAACTTAATCTTCATATTTTATTTTGGTACATTAATAATATTCATGTTGAGAGTATTCCTTAGTCGTCTACTTAGTGTGCAGACAACGGGAAAGCTGCTAGGATTACTGTGTAAAATAATCTTGAATATAAGTCTATGGGGATGTAGCAGTCTGGTCACGTACTAGAGTAATTTACGGGCCCCGCCACGCGTATCGTGAAACATAAAGAGGGAACTGTAGACAACATATCTTTATGTGTTCGTACGTTTAGCTTAGGAGCTCATAACACATTTCGCTATCATCAACGAAGTTATCTTCTAATTAAAATATAATCTCGATTATACCAAAACAAGGCAATCAAATTTACACAAATAAAGGCTTTTTAAACTCTTATCTGTCGATTTAAAATGAAAGGTAACTCTTTTGCACGTTTAAACATCTCCCAACTTGTGAGTTTTCTTCTGTAGAAGAAAGAAGGAAGAAAATAATTTACCATTATTTTAACTAAGATTAATTACCAGCTCCCTACCAGAAATTAATTAACGTATATTGGAAATACCTTTCTGCTGACCAGCTACCCCACTTATTGCTATATAAAACCATCCACCAGGTTCAGGCTTTAACATGCAGAAAATGTACATGGTAATCTAGATATATTATTACTTGTTTTGAATGGCTGACTGATTCTTTAACACAGACCCTTAATCTTAATGAAACTTTGGTAGTAGACGCTTTTAATGTTGTTTCCACTCAATAACAATGGATTTTCGGAAATTTCTCCCTTAAGGCTGTAAAATAGGAAACTCCATTATTAATGGTTTTACAGTTAGATCTGTGAAATGTTGTTTAGTTTTAAATCACGTGTTTTAGAGCTTTCAAAAATCGGGATTGAAAATTTGTATGGAGTTAATATTTTCTTTATGTAATTCTAAAAACCCGCATTTGATAGTTTAATTAAAAATAAAAAACCACGTAATTGACCTTTTTTTATAAAATCAACCATTAAGAGAGTAATATAAGACACAAAATTTTAAATGAAAATCATTATATCTATAAAGTTATATCTAGAAAGTATAAACAAATTACATTGAAAAAAATAAAGAAAGACTAGTAATTATTATTAATGTTTTAGGTAAATCTATCCCAATCGTAATAAAACCAGTGGTACATTTTTGCATGAAATTTCATCAGTTTTCAAGTTAAATCTAAAGAAATATGTGGTTTCTGGGATAGATATAAACACAATTATATCTATTAAATCGTTATCGTTTGGTTAGCGTATAAAATTATGACGGTATAATTTAATTTTATTTTTATCGTTTAACTAATATTAATAATATTCCATCAGAACATTCACATCATTGTAAATAAATACAATTTCCTACGGAAATTTGCTTTGCCCTAACTATTAATAAGTCTCAAGGCCAATCCCTTAAAATCCAAGATCATATTCATTGTAATATGCAATCGCTTCCTCGACTACAAGATAATATAGTGCTTCACGATCCCTTAGCGGAAGCAACTCTAAAAATATTTGGATTGAACAAAGTTGCAGTAGTTGTAGCAAATTGAAAACCATTTTATTTAACGTACTCTACATTTTGTTTGAAAGTATTTTTAGCATTTATTTACTGTATTACATACGATTCTTTATATTTTAAATGTATACAAAGTTGAGAGGTATTTACTTCGAATTCCTTTACAATGAAAGTCTTAATTTTTTTTGACGACACCTAGCATTAAGGAAATAATCCTTGTATTGCGGGGCACTTTACAAACATATAACATAAAAATTACACCCAGACTCAGAACAATTCATGGATCGCACAAAATATTGTCCCGCATAGGAATTGAACCCATGACACGATAGGTCGGTATCTTAACCACTACGCCATCTGTTCAGTCAGTCTTTTAACAATGAATCTTTAAAATTATTTAAAGGGGAATGTCCATTGAAGTATGGAACACGGTTTCACATTGTACATTTATGAAACTTACCTTATTTTATAAGGTTTTAGATATATTATTATATTCTACTACAAAAAAATTATGCCTCTAGTTCGACGGGTTATGGCAGAAAATTACCTTTATTCATCTTATGAAATCACGTTATTTTCATGAGGATAAACAAAACAAGTATCGCGTTTTAACGTGTTTTTCAATTATAATTTACTCAATCGTTGTTTAAAAGTAATAAAAATGTTAAGACAATGTCCCTTTATGTTACAATACACGTTTCAATCGTGATGGGTTTTTATAATTCACCTATAATTAACGTTAACATCAACCGAAGCCGGCTGGTGAAGATCCATTTTAAAATGTTTAGTAACCATTTCAGTATTAATAGGTACTTATATAGTTATAATAATAATCTTTTGATTAATAAATACGTGTGATAAGTCCTGCAACCAATATGATTAAACATCTCCCACTTAATAAATACTTATTAGTTCGATTTCCAAAACGGAAGTGTTAGTTATGAAAAAAATAAATCATTTGTATATTCACTTGTCATATTCGGTGTTGCCCGTATGACATCATATTATTATTCTTACTATAATATTATAAATGCGAAAGTAACTGTCTGTCTGTCTGTCTTTCTGTCTGTCTGTCTGTCTGTCTGCTACGCTTTCACGTCTAAACCACTGCACCGATTTTGATGAAATTTGGTACAGAAATGGGCTAAATCTTGAGAAAGGACATAGGCTACTTTTTATCGCGTATAAATGGGTATAAGGGGTTCAAATAGGGGATGACATTTTGTATGGAAATTCGTCATTTTCGATGATAGAACCACGAATCTTAGTATTAAGGCACCTGATAATAAATAAATAAATATTCGTTCAAGCGTTTTGGAAATTTCATTTACATGGGGATGAAATTCAACCCCTAAAATACCAAAAAGCATACAGCCGAAACCACTGGGCTTAGAAACGTATTTTTTTTTTACACCGTCGTATTTCTTGGGGTGCACGAGCACTAGCAAAGGATTTTTGGAAATTCATCCCCTTAAGGGGGTGATAAGCATATAGTCTTTCACGTCTAAATCGATTTTAATGAAATTTGGTACAGAGATGGACTAATGCTTGAGAAAGGACATAGGCTACTTTTTATCGCGAAAAAATGGTTATAAGGGGTTGAAATAGGGGATGATATTTTGTATGGAAATTCGTCATTTTCGATGATAGAACCGTGAATCTTGGTATTAAGGCACCTGATAATAAATAAATAAATATTCGTTCTAGCGTTTTGGTAGTTTCACTTACATGGGAATGAAATTCAACCCCTAAAATATCAAAAAGCATACAGCCGAAACCACTGGGCCTAGAAACGTATTTTTTTTACACCATCGTATTTCTTGGGGTGCACGAGCACTAGCAAAGGATTTTTGGAAATTCACCCCCTTAAGGGGGTGAAAAGACTATATTTTATCCCGGTATGGCTGGAGCAACCTTGAGCATTAAATCAATTATAAATTATTTCACTAATGGAAAGCTATTTTTAAGCGAGTAACATGTTTAAGCTATTTTTATCCCGATATTCCTACGAGACCGGGTACAATGCCGGTGAAATTCCGGGCATTTAATGGTTTTAAAAATTAATTCTCTAATGAAAAGCTATATTATCAGTGAATAACATTTAAAGCCAATTTTCATCCCGGTATTAGCCCGGGGACGAGAAATAAACCGGGGCATGTCGACCAATTTTTAAAATTCTTTCACCAATGGCTATCTATGTTATCAGCGAGTAACATAGGCATTTTTTATATAGGCAATTTTTATCTCGGATATTTCTGGGATTTATATTTTTTGTTTCACCCATGTAAATTTATAATATCAGCGAGTAACATAGGCATTTTTTATCTCGGCATTGGCATGGGAATGGGGTCTACGTGAATGAAACTGCGGGTGTTTGATTGATGATCACCAATGGAAAAGTACGTTATCATAGACTAAGGAAAGGCATATTTATCATCGTATTTGCACAGGAATCTGAACTACAAGGCTGGAAGTAATATTCAAATGTGAAAGTTTGTGAAGAGATTTGGATGTTTGTTACTCAATCACGAGTAAACTGTTGAGCAGATTTGGATGAAAATTGCCACGTAGATAGAGTATTTTTTAAATTAAGAAGTGTAATACTTTTTATGCCGATAATATTCTTTGCGATAATAGTTCAATATGCAAGTAATTTTTTACGCGGGCGAAGCCGCGGGCAAAAGCTAGTAAATCCATAAGCGTTAATTTATTGATATTGGATTGTCTGTTTATGCTAATGATTAATAAAAAAATTGTGTTATGCAAAATAATCTGCTTTGATTGAAATATTTTTAGTTATCCTTTTAAATCTTTCTCGCGATCATGCTGAGGGTTTGTGCTTCTCAATGTTTGTCGACGTCATCTTCTTTTTGATTAACCATTATTATTTTATTTTCCACGATTTTCTTGCAATTGAAGCCACAGAATGGTGTTTTCAAAAAAATATTGTTTGACAAAGAACAGTTTATAAAACATGTTTATAACTAAAATTACCAAAATCTAAGACACAGAAAATATATTTTTAAATCGACGACTTTTGGTTGTATAACATTTTTATTTTCTATACGTATAGTTTTAGATTAATAAACGGTGAGAATCAATAATTTCTCAGAAGTATTACATGCCTCCTAGCAAGAGACGATAAACATCGTCGAGTGTCGTTTGCCGTTCGACGGTTGCTTGTATTTAAATGGTGGTTTGTATTTAACCATAACCAGAATAACGCGAAACTTATTTTAATTAGGACCTATATAATACCTATGACTAGGAAAATATATTTGTACCTATGGCTAGACAAATACATTTGAAGCAATAAATAAAAAAACCGCTATAAACCCAACTCACGCCCTTAAATAGTCTGGACGAAGCTGTGAAAGCCATCTGTAGTTAAATAACAGCTATACGCAAAATAATCACGTTCTTAAATCAATTAAAAACGAGAATCGATTATAATTAGTACAGTTTTCAATACTGGCACCTATACTAAACAATAAAATAAAAAATAGCCGGGACGTAATTACAAGGACGTGAAACAACTTTTTATTGATTAGCATATTTAATCCGGCGTTGTGATGGCTTGATATTTTAAAGGGGAGCATGATAATTAAAAACTTAATTTTTGATAATAATTTGATTGCTGCTCTTCAGTTCTCCTAGTGGAAACCATGAATGAGCATACCCCTTTTATTTCTAAAGTCATCTTATATATTCTTCTTCATATTGTATACGTCGGCATGGCGTCATCGTTCGGGTAATGAGGATCCATTTTAGTGAAGAATTTCTCCAAACAGTTCTACAGAATGCATGATAATACAATCCTATCATCATTCATCATCATCTCAGTCCACATAAGTCCCACTGCTGGGTTTGGGCCTCCTCCATGATGGGCGGGAAATTGACCCACAATACCGCGCTGGTATAGAGTCAAACGTGTTGATATAGGGTTTTATCTCGAGTTTTCCTTCTCTTGTATAGATATTATCTCCATATAATATCCCTTAGTCGTTTTTTACGACACCCCACGGGCAAGAAAGTGGGCATGGTCGTAAACTATATTCTTACTCCGTCACCTCACGGAAAATACAATCCTATAGTACCAAAGATTACTGTAGATATCAAACGACTATTTAGCCGTTAAAAACATTGGCCTTTTTATAAGATAAAATTACTGACATCACTTTCGATACAAATTATTTTAAATATCAACTGTGTTAATATACGTTTTCTTGCACTGAGAGAGTCATAAGTACCAAGCCCTTGAAGTTCGTGACTAGCCCGACGGGTTACTCTTTCGGTTACCTTCTCTATCGTCCATTTACCTACCTCGTTGCATTGATAACACACGATTCTTTAAATTTTGATTTTACTAAGGCATTGATTAGAATATTATTAGCTTATAGCCTTAATAGGCCTTGAAGATAGGGCTGTGGGAATGCTCATCGTGCCCATCCTACCCACATGGATATCAAAAAGGACTACACTGTTGACAGTTGTTTGTCTACAGCCGCGGGCCGGTTCGTCCGGGGTAGTACCACACTCTCGCAGAAAATATGAACGTCCAAGTAGTAGTTATTCTATAGTCGCCCCGGGCAGAGTGGTGCGGAAGCGCGCCGTCCGCAGCCCACCCCAAAAAAAAAAGTAGTAGCTATTTGTTACCGCGCTTCGTTCGGTGAGCATGAGAGTCGGCAGCCCAACTTTCTGACTTTGCGTGTAGTGAGTTTTAGCGATGCCTTTAGTATCACCGAATCTCATTGCATGCATTCACACTCCCTTCACTTTCTTCGCGGCAGGCAGCAGTCTTGTAAGGGTCCATGAGCGGCAGCAACATTTACCATCAGGTGTACTGTTTACACGTCTGTCACCGTTTGCAATTAAAAAAGCACTTTGAGTTGTTTAAAATAAAATATAAGTACATAAATGTACAAGTTATATTAAACAAAGAAAATAGCTTTCAATATCTTAATCTCGAGAATTTTGATTAATACAATTAAGAGATTTCTTGTAAAGCTTAACAACTAATTAGTAAGTGAACAAATGTTAGTTTATTTATAGATTTATTTGTTAAAGTTATAGAAGTCGCTAGCAGTCACTCGCTATTATTCAGGCGGGCTTAACTCGTTGAATTTTAGCTGGGATTTAGTATAATTTACGTTTGTACGTCTATTTGATACTGGCGCTAGTAACTGGAATAAGAAATAATTAAGGCTTAGATTATACCTGACAATTATCAAAAGGTATATTGCGGTCTCGCACATATTGTATTACATATTCATCTCAGCTCGTACTCTACTCGTCTCTACTATAATGGATCTTGTAGCAACTCGAGAAAATTTCCATGTGTTCAGGTGTTTCTGTCATACCTACTATCGCAATCAATCTTAAGGCTCACAAGCTCTCCCATATCCCTGGTGCTGTGCGGCTGCGCTTATCGTAACTGCACGTCGTCTTATTAATTGACTAACTAGTCAATTTTGCTTCATGTCTCCCGCATTGCCTAGGAGGGAAGTGGAATCAATCTCTTCCAACTCCTCCTATTTAACTTTTTTAATTAAATTTGTTGCGAGTCCCAAGACAATAAAAATCATTTCCCGGGACTGACTGAGGGTCAAATCTCGGTGTGATCTATGAAGACCATTATGGATCGTGGCTTACAGTAGTTACAATGGTGGGAATATGTGGTGTGATTAGTCCAAAAAAATACCACACTGGTCAGACAAGTTGGCATAGGGTTCATGTAATTATTGCATATTTTGGACTTTCACCATCTTAGCTCATATACGTCCCACTGTTGGGCTCGAGCCTCCTCCACAATAGAAGGGAGATTGACCTACTATACCACGCTAGTCAAACTTGTTGGTACTAAGTTTTATTTTGAGTTTTCCTTCTCTTTGACTTTACAAATATAATTAACGGACACAAATAACATCCATACTCGGAACAAAAATTTGTGGCTCGCGCAATGTGTTGCTTGCGTGGGAGTCGAACCAACGACACTGGCGTCAGTTTCTTAACCACAACGCCATCGATGCAGTCAATTGATATATGATTTATAAAATAGCTATTAAATATAATACGATCTAAGTTAATATCAGCTAGATCTGCTCTCAATTCTAGTTAACTTACACAAGTTAGACTAAGTCAAGTATACAAAGTGTAAATTGTTTCAAACTAGTGATTTATACATGAAGTTAGCTTTACAACATTAAGTAAGTACACATCTTTATTGACTATAAGTAATAAATATGTAAATCACTATGCTTAGTTAAGTGAATTATGTGTTGAACTTGTTGCTTCTTTCTTTCTTTTCAGCCCACATATGCTCCACTGTTGAGCTCCGACCTTCTTCATCATCATTCATCATCATCATTTCAAGAATATAGGTACATCCCACTGTTGGGTTAGAGCCTCCTCCACAATAGCAGGAAAATTGACCTTACTATACCACGCTTTTTTTTTTCACACTGAGGAAAAGCATTTACACACTTTCTCCTAGGAGATAGACGGGGGGAGTATGTTTGGGACTCGCCAGCCACATAAGCGATCGGAATACCCACTAAAACCACAGCGGCCCCTGCCGCGCTTTTACGGGGTGCGAGAGAGATCGTCTGATGACATTCTATCCCCGACACCCCAACGCTTGGCCGTCCGACCAAGTCCCGTCAGTATTACTATACCACGCTGGTCAGACATGTTGGTATAGGCTTTTATTTAGAGTTTTCCTTTTTTTACATAGATATTATGTTGCCAAAAAAATTACTTTTTGTCAAAATTTAATAACTAATTTTCTGTATAGGGTAGTTTATTATAAATATCTATAATAACGATGACTTGTTGGACGTGTGACATCTTAGTTTGTCCGTGACCACGAACGCTGCAAAATGTTCGAAACGTCGGGCAATCAAAAATCCAATACACACGCGATAAAATCCGTAAAGTAGTTTTATTTATAATGTGTAATACTCGCGTAAATAGCAGAAATCATTAGATATTATATGCGTATTTAATCCCTTAGTCGTCTTTTACGACACTCACGGGTAAGAGATGGAGTGCTGCATTGTATTCTCTTGCCCTTGGGTGACCAAAAGATTATAATATGCAGATAACATCTATATAAAGAGAGGAAAAACTCGAAATAAAACATTATGCCAATAAGTCTGACCAGCGAGGTTAAATTTCTTTCCTATTGTGGAAGATAGGATTTTATTTAGTTTTCCTTCTCTTGCATAGATGTTATATGCATATTTAATCTCTTAGTCGTACTTTACGACACCCATGGGCAAGAGACGGGTGAATTATATTCTTACTCCGTCACCACATGAAAAATTCATTTAAAACAATTTTAAATCAAGTCTTTTATTTAATTATATTATAGCCACGGTATGAGAAAACGTAGTTCTACTTATAGTAATTAAAAAGTAAAGCAAGTTACTGGTAAGGTCTAAACAGCACAACAAATGTAGCAGTGTTCAAGACAAAATCCTTGCTTTGGTATTTACGATTTAAAATAAATGGTAGGGATTGGCGTCAAGGCCTTACAGACAAACGTTGCTTACTATCTGTACAAGTCACTAAATTAAAGCGTATTATTCACTTTTTTTTCACCATCTTAGGCTGGTTTTAGAGTCACGCTGACCGTTCGCTGACCGTCGGCGCTGATAGCCAAAACGTCTAGGAAGCGCTTTAGAATAACGCGTAGGTATTAGCGCGTACGGTGGTCCGCGCTGACAGGTCAGCGGCAGTACGCGTCGCGCGTCGGCGCCGCGTAGCTATCGGTGCTGACCGCTGCACACGCGCCTCTTCCTTCAGTGAGCGTTTTTGCGATAATGGAACGTCAGGCGCTGAACTTTAACGCTGACAAGCGACGCGCTGAGCTGTCGGCGCCGACAGTCAGCGTGATTCTAAAACCAGCCTTACCCGTAGGTATTATTTTATTGCAAACAGTGACAAACGAGCCTCATGGTGGGTGATGTTGTCGCTCATGGACCTTTGCTAGGCAGCTGCGTAGTGTTAAAAAAGTGAAGGGAGTGTGAAGACAAACAATGAGATTCAGTGACACTAAAGGCATCATCAAAATACCACACGCTGAACTACGGAATGAACTACCTGCTGCTGTGTTTCCCGAGCGCTATGACATGTCCTTCTTTAAACGAGGTTTAAGAAGAGTATTTCCTTCACGGTAGGCAACGGCCTGGCTGTGCCCCTGGTATTGCAAAGGTCCATGTGCGGCAGTATCACTTACCATCAGGTGTGCTGCTTCCTCGTTTGCCACCGTTGGCAATTAAAAAAAAATGCAAACATCCTCAGAAAGTTGGGCTTCCAAACGCAGTGCAATTACAAATTGCTACTACTCCGACGTCGATTTGGTAGTACCCCGGACGGACCGACCCGCTGCTGTAGACAGACTACTATCAACAGTGTGGTCCTACCACGTCCTCCCCGAGGGGGAGACGTCGGTCGATGGGAGGGTACCCCAAGTAGAGGGTATTCTGTCGGGCCGACCACTGATGACAAGTAACCCTGCTCCGGTGGTCGGCCCACCGATGAAGGCGACGTGGTGTTCGGGTGGGTTGCGGATGTTGCATGCTTAAGCCCCTCTGTTGCCCCGGACAAAGTAGTGCGCAAGCGCGCCAACCGCAGGCCACCCCAAAAAAAAAAAAAAGGGGTTTAGAACACATATTTACACAATATGTACAAGAGAAGGAAAACTCGAAATAAAACCATATACTTGTAAGCGACGCAGATCACATGTAATATTTTATATTAATTTGTATAATTCAATTTGTAAGGTAATCTTAGTACAGTAGTCACCCGTTAACCGCCGCTGCGATCGGCACGCTTAAGTTTAGCTCTGTACTTTATTTAAAAATAACAATGAACTACGCATATTCGAGTTGAAGAAGTTGTTTACATCAATTGTGCATTATACCCCATACACTAACCCGTCTGACCAACGTGGTTATAGTAAGATAATTTCACTCCTATCCATTAAGAGGCTCTAGCCCAGCAGTGGGATGTGTATGACTTGAAATGGTGATGAAAATTGATTCACCTTTTAGAATTTCATCATCATCATCATCACAGCCCACACTCGTCCCACTGTTGGGCTCGGGCCTTCTCCCTAATGGGAGGGAATTTAACCTACTATACCATGCTGGTCAGACATGTTTGTATTTTTTTTTTTATGGGTGGGCTATGGTAAGCGCACGCGCGGTCCAGTCCGTCCGGGGCGATGAAAGGACGGCGTGAAGGCCCATAACCCACCCGTACCCACGTCACCTCCCTATAATACCCTTTCGGGTAACCTCACCTCTATCACTGAAACTCATAGCACACATTCACACTTCCTTCACTATCGCCACAGTAGGCAGCGGCCTGCAACGGTCCATGAGCGGCAGCGTCACTACCATCAGGTGTACTGTTTGCTCGTTTTGAAATATAATTTATGGGTAGTAAATTGTATTCTTACACTGTCACCACACGAAGGTTAATTTCCTTCCTATTGTGGAGGACGTTGAAGGGGTGTTGGCTGAAGTGAATAAATAAAACACAGACAATACATATTTACGGACTTAATCGCGAAGATAAGCAATCTGCATATAATACTAAATATTAAGATTACCGCTATCAGCTCATGTCTTAAATAAACACCAAAGGGTTTTCAGATTATAGGAAAGGACTTCGGTCCCGAGTTTGTGTCTGTCCTAAGACATTTTCAATGAAGCTTTGATATCCGAGTAATACCTACTAAAAATACCCTCTGCGGCAACACAAAACCATAAAAACATCCCGTTTTAATATCAAGATTATTCCTCTCCTTCTTTTCTTCTTCTTCTTGTTCCCATATCCGTCTTACTATTAAATTGGAGCCTTCTTTACAATTAAAAGGAAATTGACCTTCATCAACTTAGAGGGGTTTGTTCAGGGTTTTATTTCAAGGCTACCTGTCTTACAGTGATGCTAACTGCATGCCTTAACCGTATTTTACAACACCTATAGGACCATTCCTATGGATGGCATGGTGATTATGGTTTTTACTCCATTATACGCTATGTGGTAGCGGCTTCGAATACTACCAACCCTTGCTTTGCTCGTGGGCGTCGTAAAAGACGACTAAGAGTCCTAAATTGACCCGGACCAACTCCATCTGGTACCATTTGGGTCAACGATTACATTCTCAAGGAGGGTTGACGTCAGGCAGGCGGCCGGTCATAAAAGTCATTGCCGAAACTTTTTGCAATATGTCAAAGCAGATGACATATTGCGTCGACCCCAAGTAATTGGGATAAGAGCAAGATGATGATGACTCCATTATACGCAAAAAAACTACTTATTTATTAACAATCAATACAACAAATTGAATTAAAATCTAGGATTTACCATCCGTACGAACGTTCAAAATAGGCTGAGAGAACATTATCATTAATAAATATTTTTTTTACTCAACATTAATTTGTGTATATATTATGGATCTACATTTATTTGGTTACCCAAATAATGTCAAACAAATCTAAGATATTAAAAAGTTACTATAAATCGATCGCGGTCCTATCTACTGTGTCCTCTTGTTATATTTATTATATACTTGACTAACAAGGGTCTTTGACCTTACCGTATATGCTTATTTTATAATAAGCATATACGGTAAGGTCAATTTCCCACCTATTGTGGAGGAGACTTGAGCCCAACAGAAGGACGTGTATAAGCTGAGATGATGAACTAGCCTGTATATCTTCCCATTTTCTGAATGGCATATGAGGGAAGTGTAATCATTTTTTTAAACTCCTGTTTAACTTTTCTAAGCAGACTTGTCCCAAGACAATTAAAATCATATCCCAGAACTGCCTAAGGATCAAACCACAGTGTAATCTATACAGTGATAATGGTGGGAATGCGTAGTGGGATTAATCCCATATCGTGCTCAATTTATGGGTTATACAATACTAAAGAAATTTTTCAATTCGTAGCAATAATTTCAGGTAGATTAACACGTTCAATCAAATAAATTCTTTATATAGGTATATATTTCTTGTGTACATGTGTATGTCACTGAACTCCTCTTAAACGGCTGGATCGATGTCGATGAAATTTTTTGTGTGTTTTCAAGGGGATTTCGGAACGGTTTAGATTCACAATTAGATGGGGTAAGTGGCGCTGCTGTCGAATTCAAGGACAAATCCGTTTATTTTATTTGAACAGAACAACGTCTTTTGGGTCAATTAGTATTATTAATATATATTGTGTGATACAAGTTGTGACATAGGTACCCATTGCGCTGTATTGTGTAATCGCCCTATAAGCGTAAAGTTTCCAACCGAAGGATTTTAGCCGCTTTATTAAAATATTAAAATAAATCCAATATTACCTGAACGCGTTGTGCATAAAGTATAATTTGACTATTTTCAGAATAAAAAGCGGTCCGTCTTTCTGGCGTCTCGTCAGATAGCCAAATAGGGCTGCTGACTCAAAATAGTAAGGGGCTAAATTTTAGTAATTGAATGAAAAACTTTCTTTGTTTCCATAATTATTAATTATCAATAATGAAACCATCTTTATAAATTTTACAATTTATCATGTGGTCCCCTCACCATGTATTCTTCTTTCATAGTAAGTACATATTGCAAAAATTTTGTCAATTTTTATGATCGGCCGACTGCCTGACGTCAACCCTCCTTGGGAATGTAACTGTTGATCTGACGGCAATAAATAGATTTGACCCAAATCGATAAAAAAAGTCTTAGTCGTGTTTTACGGCATCCACGATTAGTAGTAGTAGCTAACTTTGGTAGTATTCGCAGGCAGATAGCTCATCACCCAAACTCTTAATTAAAAATTTTATGAAATAAAACTTTTTTTATTGTATTGATACTTCCGCTGAGCACGCACTTCCCTGTGGGTATCGTAAAAGACGACTAAGCGATGTACTGCGTACATCGCTTACCACTGACTTTATACATATCAATCAGATTTAAACGAAAAAATGACAAAATTGAAAACTTTACATGTCTCTAATTCATTAACGAATCGATATTTTCCCTTCAAATTTTTTTTATGGGTTGCCACCACTGCCTACCTCCCGTTTGACCAGTTGCCCCATAACCTGATACACCTGCATTTCAACCCCAACCTTTTTTGTAGGTGGGCTGTGGACAGCGCATCCGTCGCCCGGCTCCGGGGCGGCAGAGGGCCGGCGCGCGGCTCCATAACCCATCCGTAGCACGTCGCCTTCGTCCTTGGGCCTACCACGGAGGACAAGGAACATTGTACCGGTGGTCGGCCGAATATATTTAAACCCCTAACAGTTAATGAAATGAAAATATTCTTGAATAAGGGGAGGTGGGTATTTCTACAACTTTCTTTGGATTCTAAACCTATATCTATTGAAAAGCCATTCCAATCTCTTTATTAATGAAGCTGCGGCGAATATAGAATATAGTAGTGATGAATTTTCTGTTAAATTTGTTACTCCGTCACCACACGATTGCAGATTTAATGTCTGTATTGATAGGTGACGGTCACACCCCGCTCGATTCGATCAGGGTGATGGAAGAAACGACGCACGAACCCATAACCTGTCGTACACGTCTTTTAAGCTATGTGGCCGGGCCACCGGTACCTATTCTTGTCATCAGCGGCCCATCAGGTGCTCGTTCTAAGACATCGCCTCGGAAAAATAAAGTGACAACCCTACGAATAACTTCTCACTAAAATTGCACTTCGACTGTTCACCACGAAGCGTTTAGTTTAACGACCATTATCTATCTTAAGAGATACTTAGCTTTAAATTATATTCCATCAAAATCTGACTAATTTAGTGCCATTATGCAAATAGCTAATGCGAATATTGCAATGATTTTACAACAGATTCTAAAGTGAAGATCGAAAATACAGATATTCTAAGAGTTCTACTGTAATTTTTCATAAAATGCCCTTCAAGAGATCGACAAAATTATTACTACAATGAATTCGAAGTCGTGTCTATTCAAAAGCTTATTCAATCAGATGCATACATGGGTCTAATTCTGCTGTTTATACTGCTCATCTTTACTAAAAAAGTTTTAATATGACATTTACATTTATTGTGTTTATTAATTTTGTGTTTGTAAAATCTTATAGCTCCGTGTGGTGACGGAGTAAGAATACAATTCACCACCCCTTTCTTGCCCGTGGGTGTCGTAAAAGACGACTAATGCAAATGATATGCATATAAAATCTGATGATGCAAGAGAGGAGAAAAACTCGATATAAAACCCTATGCCAACACGTCTGACCGGCACTGTATAGTAGTTAATTCGTCTATTGTAGAGGAGGCCCGAGCTCAACAGTGGGACTCTGGGCTGAGATGATAATGATGATGAAAATCTCATAATGCCTTAACGCGGTTAAGGTCTTTAACAAAATAAACTAAATTTATTTTTAACGTTTGTACTTAATTTTTGATTGCCCGACGTATCAAACACTTTTCAGCGTTCATTGTCACGGGCGGACTAAGATGTCTTACGCCCAATATTATTTATAATGTGTAATACTCGCGTACATCATAAATTATTATAAAACTAATTTGATGGGAGATTTAATATCTCATTCATGTAATTACTGTAACCTAGACACGCGGTAGCATGTGAAGTTAAGTTCAAAAGAAATTACGAGCCACACGATTTGTAAGTTTATACGTACGTATTTCGAACCATTTTTGACCCATTCTTAACTCAAAACTGATTTAACAGTAACACATTAATCAAATTTAGTTTACGTTCGAGATCCGAGACCCACTTTAATTGTCCCACATTTTAGGAACACACTTTAAACCGTTATCTGAATATTTAAGTACAAAAATCATATTTCGTCGTTGATCGTTATTTTTACGACTGATTTATACAAAGATATTTATTGATTCTAACTTAATCCATTTGCAGATGAGTTAGAAAGTTCAAATTTGGTATCTAGTTAGGTACTTGGGTGTATATAAAGGAAATACCTAATAGGAAATCAGTGAATTTATAAGATTTAAAAAAAATGTTCATTAAAATGTTCAGTTCAGACCCGTCTATCTTCCCGAATAGATTAGGCGGAGTGTGTGCAGACCATAGTCTACCATAAAAAAAAACAAAAGAAGTGCAGGGTACGCCACTAGATACCGCCCGTAAGAACCCTCACAGCCAATGAATGGGGTATCGGCACGGATTCCTAGGTATCAGCGTGATGCCTTATAGTGACTTTTTTGTAATTCTGAGATATTTTAAAATTGATTACATAACACAGGCCTACAACGATTTTAGTGCCCGGGATTTTAGACCTGATTTTAAGTATGTCTTACATGGTGATATCAAAAATTTTAGCGGGTTTTTTCTATATAAGAAATATAGTTTTCAGAAATTAAACATCAAGAAATTGCCTTTCAAGTGATTTTCTAAAATGAGATTGACGTGGGCAATCTCGTATGACTCGCCAGCAATGGCCAGCCATCATGTGGGTACCCCACCTTCCTTGGTATCTATGTTCCATCGTTTTTATGTCTTGGTGGAAACGTTCACCTTGTGCCTCGCTTAAATTGCCTAAATTGTGTTAAAATTGCGCTAGATGGCTATTGAGATAGTGTAATTTTATACTCATATTACACTCTAATTTTTTAAACGAACCAGCATTTCTTCTATTAACTCTACATAGTTATCAGCCTAATCAAATTTTTCCTCTTGAGACTGCTGCACTATCTGGTGAAAAGCTGGTATTGGAACATTTTCTGAATGCGGAGTAGGTCTTTGTGCTGAGGAAGTATTAGGGTATTTCCATTTACGGCGATTGGTTTTGTTGATGACCACCATATTAGTCGTACACAACTAACAGTCGTCATAGTGTTTTCTTTTTGTTCTCGCCATATCATAGGCATTCCTAACTTCAAAGACTTACGTGTCTCTTTCTCCCATTGTCGCAAATGAACACTATGAGGTGCCTACACTTTATCTTGGCGTTGAATTTCAATACTGAAGTAGGCAAAATACAGACGATTCAGAAACAGACACTGTCTGTTATCGATTTACGCTGATCTTTTAGTATGTATTCACCACAAACATAACAAAATGTATCAACACAACATCTCATCAACAACATAATGATATAGTAATATAAACTTTATCGATGTTATTGTAATAATGACTATTTACGAAAAAGACCGCGAAAAAAATTAAATGAGGGTAGAAGATAAACTAGAGCTGATGAGTAAAAATAACGTATGGCCATATATTATACTTTACCTACTTTATCGATCATAGGCACAAACAGAACTGCACCAAAAAAAAATATTTTTTTTGTATGCCTGTGTAATAAATAAAACGCTAATTACTGATATTTACCCAAATATTATACGTTGTAAATAAAATTATTTTACTGATTATATCGCGTGTCGGATTTTTAATTGCTCGACATTTCGAACATTTTACAGTGTTCATGGTCGTCCGTGCAATTAACAAAAACCGGCTAAGTGCGAGTCGAAGTCGCGCACGAAGGGTCTCGTGCCATTCTATCTATAAAAAATCGCGATCGTTGTATGGCAGCCCTCCTTAAATATTTATTTTTCTTTGTTTTTAGTATACATAAATTGTGAAAGTCTCGACTGTCTAGCTATCGCGGTTCTTGAGATACAGCCTGGTGACAGACAGACGGACCGACAGATAGCGAAGTCTTAGTAATAGGGTTCCATTTTCACCCTTTGGGTAGGGAACCCTAAAAATCAAGTACAAACTCAATAAAATCCGTAAAAAGAATTTTATTTAAGGCTATTGAAAATACTGAATTCCAATTAAATACTTTAATAATTTTATTAATAAAATTATGCAATATAACACAATTTATTTTTATACTAAATAATATATAGTTAAGCATAAGATATAAAAAAATGTGAAATTTAATTTCAAAATAAAACATTCATTATCACATTTAATATCACACATCATTTTCATAATTTATTACATCAACATAGCATGTCTTATATCCCTATACAATAATATCCTGACCGTATTATTATTTAATAAGAAAAAGATGTGTAAGTAACAATAATAACATCAAAAACATATTTACTTATAATAATGATATGCAAGTACAAAATAGGGAATATGCATGATATTTTTTTATTTTTTTAAACGTTTCTACTAGTTATTACATTACTAGAAATAAATATAACACATCCAAAATATAAACCATTACGCTGAAAAAAATTTTTAATAATCGCCATTATTTATGGGCGATGTAAACGCGACTATTTCGGCGCGCGTATTCTGTGACGTCAGAGTACTCGACACTCGTACATGTTGCTGGGGCTGTCAACTAGGGCTGTTGATATTTTTAAAAATATCGTTTTTCGACATATCGATATTTTACAATGTATCAATATCGGGGTTCGTTATATCGGCAAAATATCGATAAAAATATAGATTTTTTATTATTACGATTATTAAATATATTATATCTTATTTACCTTGCAGCTTTTATTCCTCCGAGTTTAACAGACATTAAATCTGAATTAGATGCGAAATATGTTGTCATCATATACACGTCTATTTTAGGAAGATTATCTGACTATACTTTGACGAAACCGGTTTCAGTCATTGTAATAAGACTTATTCACAAGATTAATACTTGAACACAGAAAACTAATAACTTATTATGAAATAACTGGGTAATAATACAAAATAATTAGGGATGTGACTTTGAGGGGAAAAAATCGATTTTGTAACTATCGATTTTTTGTTCTTTAAAATAAATCGATTATAAAATAATCGATTAATTAGAAAAAAATCGGTTGTAAAATAATCGATTAATTAAAAAAAAAACGATTTTAAAATAATCAATTTTTTGTTATTCAAAATAAATCGATGATAAAATAATCGATAAATAAAAAAAATCGATTATAAAATAATCAATTAATTAAAAAAAAAACGATTCTAAAATAATCGATTTTTCTCCCAACAGGATTATGACTTTTTTTTTAGGAAATGTGAGCTTTATTTACTAACATAGTATGATGAATTTTGATCGAATTTCGAATAAAAAATCGATTAATAATCGACTTTTATTATTTTGATAATCGATTATTAATCGATAATTTTTTTGTAAAAATCGATTTTTATAAAAATCGATTATTTTTTCACATCCCTAAAAATAATCACTAGAAACATACAAACAGCAACTTGATATCACAAGGTTCTCCTCCTATCCAAGGTTCAAGGAGGGCTGTTGATAAAATATAGATATTATTATTTAAAAATATCGATAATACTGAACTTTTTTTGGACGATAATAAAAAGTACGTATCGAGGGTCGATATTTATTTGAATAAATTTGTTTTTTTTTTTCTTTTCTTCTAAAGTATTTATTCTACAAAATCACCGTAAACTTAATCTACTGTAGAAGCGCTGGCATGAAACTGATGATTAGTTATCACTTACTCCTAGAATTTGATAAAAAAAAGCTCGGCACGGCAACCCCGCAATGAACGAAGTTAAAGAGTGGTCATGGGGAAAATATCGAAATATCGATATTTTTTGTCGTTATATCGAACTCCGATATTGATATATTTAAAAATATCGATATATCGAAAAACTATTATTTTTTTTAATATAGACAGCCCTAACTAGAAGACTCGGGTGTCACGTGTTCAAAACGTGACGTCATAGCAACCAATGCGGTGCGTTTCAGAAATTTTGCGCGCGAATCTCAAAAAAGGCACTTTTTGATAATTAAATTTAATTATTAAATAATGATAAAATTAAAAAATAATTGTATAGGTACGTTTTTTAAACAATAAAGATTACAAATAAAAATAATTTGTTAATTTTGGAGTTTCATGCATATTCCCTATTATTATTACTGAGATACTAATAATATACTAATATTATTATTATTTAATAATAATAATATATGGAATGCAGATACGCCAATAATTATACCGATAACTAGCAACCCGCCCTCGCTTCGTTTCGGTTATAGGTTATAGTCGTTTTACACGTGTAGTTCCCGTTCCCGTGGGAATACCGGGATAAAATGTAGCCTAGTTTACGCCCTGATATTATAGCTTTCCATTGGTGAAAGAATTTTTGAAATCGGTCCAGCCGTTTTGAAGATTACCCGAAACAAACAGACAGACAAAAATTGTTTAATTGCTATTTTAGGCATAGGTGTGCAAATACAAAATAACAGTGTGAGCATGAAAAAAGCCTATTATTTTGACATTACAAACAGACACTCCAATTTTATTTATTGGTTTTTTTTCCAATTAATCATTTCGATCAAAGTCTATTACTATTAGCCAAAAGCCTCAGCCAAGTTTCTGAGAGTGTTTGCGTGGTGGGTTTGGGTGATGCCTTTAATATGCTGCGGGTCTCCATTCATAGGGGACTTGCAGTGGTGAAACCGACGCCTCAAGCCACTTGCAACAATGTTACCCCCTGTTGCGAGTCACTATCTGTCACCGCTCAATACAATACAAGGAACCGAAGGCAGAAACGAACCGCACTACCCCATAATAAGGTTTTAGATACCATCATCACACAATAGTTTTACATGGGATGCGACCTGGAGGGAAGATAATCGATGTTTAAATAATCGATTAAAAAAAAACGATTTTAAAATAATCGATTTTTTCTGCCAACAGGATTGTGATGACCTTTTTTTTTAGGAAATGTATGCTTTATTTTGTAATATAGTATGAAAACACACCTGAAACAATCCTGATGACCTTTTTTTTTAGGAAATCTGGCCATGAATAATCGCTTAATTTTGAATAGTAAAATATCGATTAATAATCGATTTTTCTCATTTCTATCTTTTCTTGGAAGATCCCGTGAAAAAGGGAGACACAATAATAACATAAAATTTAAGTAATTTATAACAATAATAATATTTTTCACTTATAATAATGCCTATGTAAGTACAAACTAATTATTACTGAGACATTAATAATTTAATAATAATATAATAAATTCGATAAATCATAATTATAATATTTACATGATAATTTCAAATAGTAGAAGACATTACAAATAAAATGAATGGTATACAAAAATATACAGGGTGTATCAGGTTATGGGACAACTGTTCGAGTATGTTGTAGTTTAACGGTCATAGATCATAATTAGAATGTACATTACACAAAAAACAATATAACATACAAATTATAGTGATTTCAAAAAAATGTCTCTAAGAGTCTATGCCTTAAATGTTACGTATTATGTAGGCATGTACAGACAGAATACATTTAGGCATGTAAAGCTTCGACAGTATAATTTCATTCATTCATACCTAGAATTGCGCAAACGCTTCATTGACATGTAGGTACAACGGCAAGCGATCAACGGCCATAGGCCCATCAGCTGTTTTAAAGCGAAGTTTGTCTTGCTTATGTGAACGTAATCATTGATTTATTCAATTTCTAATGAATATTTAACAAAGTATGAATATGTTGCGTATTAAGTATCATTGACTATACATTTCAATCAGATTTACACGAAAAAGCGATGTCAAAATTGAAAATTATACATGTCTCTAATTTCTTAAAGAATCGATATTTTTGGTTAAATTTTTTTTATGGGTTCCTACCACCATTGCCTAGCTCCCTTTTGACCAGTTGCCCCATAACCTGATACATCCTGTATACAGACTTCTTACAACTACGTGTAGCACACAAATAATTAATACACAAATAATTGTCCTAAACAAATAATTATCCTTCATGAGACTTCAACTTATTATTCCTTTTTATTTTTTTATATTATTACTAGCTTCGGCTCGCGACTTCGTCCGCATTGTATATATACTTTGGGCTAACTTTAACCTAAACTTTGTTTACGTAGGTGAAAATATTTTTTAATAATACGATTCAGATGATTTTTACGAAAATTTAGACCTTTATGCAGCGGAAGATCTCGAAGGGAAAAAAACATACCCGCAGCGGAAGCTTTTAAAAGGAAAAGGAATACCCGATTTTGAAACATTCTTCGTTTGTGCTCCGCTCCTGTTGGTCTTAGCGAGATGATATATAGCTTATAGCCTTCCTCGATAAATAGGCTATCTAACACTGAAAGAATTTTGCAAATCGGACCAGTAGTTCCTGAGATTAGCGCGATCAAACAAACAAACTTTATATATTAAGAATAGATATAGATTTAGCCACAATTGATTTTATTATATTATTCTTTCTCTAGCAAAGTAGATCTCGACGTTAACCACAGATCTTCAGATGAGTAAAATTTGCCTATTTTTTAATGAGCCATACCTGTTGGCATAGAATTTTTGTCGGGTTTCCTTCTCCTGCATAGAATCTACATATCTTATCCCTTAATGGTCTCTAGCGGCCCCCATAGGCAATGGAGGTGGTGAATTTTATTCTTACTCCGTCACTTTATATAATTTATTATTTTTATCAAAAATATATTTATATTATTATAACTTATGCTTTCAAATATTAATTCATTATATTAATACTATATATAAACTTATTGAAATTGGCAATTTAAATAATTAATCAGTTCTTAATATTTTCTAGATATGAACGTTAGAGACCATTTTATTTTACATCCAGACATTTTTATTAGACTAGCAACCGCCCTCACTGCGCTTCGGTTCCAATTGCTCTAGCCCCGCATTTTAAATCTGCAATATATTCTAAGATACAGCCTCAGGTTCGAATCCTGGACCGTGAAAAATATTATAGGATTTGTCTGAGAGGAAATACAGCCGAAATTACTCCATATCCAGTTCCCTGGTGCTAAAATATTATCAAAATCCGTCCAGCCGTTTTGAAGATTACCAAGAATATACAGACATATGCTAACAGTATGAGCACGAAAAATCCTAATAGTTGTCATTACAAACAGACATTTCCATTTTATTTACTTAGATAGACAATAAGACCCTAAAACAAATCTATTTGTCGCGAAGGACTTCACAAATGAAATTAAATCACACAAATAACACCCAAACAATCATTTATGGCTCGCAAAGACTATTATCCTACATAAGAATCAAACCCGCATGGAAAGTCGAGTACTTAAACCACTAAACCGTCTGTGCAGTTATGAAGTATTTCAGTCTGTAGAATAAAATAGCTGATTCAATCGTCACATCACTTTTGAAGGGTCGAGAAGTTCTTTATGGCAACGGCTCTTATGTCCCCATAGCGTGGATACCTATGAGTAACTGTTGCCGCTTACTAACTCTCTCTCTTAAAGATGACTATCGAGGTGATTCCAGTCCTGTAAATAATACATCATTATCATTATCATCATCTCAGCGGTAGCTACGAGGAATAGGTCACTCCCTTCTAGGGCTTCCAAGCCGGGATCCCGCAATACCGGGATCCCGGTATTGCGGGATCATTTTCCAATCCCGCATGATGCGGGATTACGGGTGCGGGATCCGCGGGATTTGCGGGACTGGAAAAAAAAGCGTGTATGCAACCTCAAATTTAATAAACTCTCAAACTCAAACAGTAACATATCCTATATAAATTTGCAGTTTAAAAATGTGTTTTTTTAGTTGATTTTTTAATTTTCTTTGTGTATTTTTTTGAAGAATTTTTGAAGATTTGTTTTGGTTTGTTTTTTATTCAGCATTTGTTACTGTTTTTTGTGAAGAAAAAAAAAACGCTGTAATTTGATTGATCTCATATTAATAGTAATAGGTACGTAAATAAATGTGGAGTTGATTAATTCATGGTTTTATTTGGTTTATATAAATGTGGATATTTTCAATATGCGGGATCCCGCAAATACCGAGATCCCGCGGGATTCAAAATTCGCAATCCCGCAAATACCGAGATTGAATTCAGGCTGCGGGATTGAAAGCCCTACTCCCTTCCCTCCATTGTGGTAAAGGGGAGTGATGGCTGCTCTAGTGGTTAACCCTTGATCAGGTGCCGCTTGCGGGATCTGGTCCAGCCATAATCTTTTCATTATATTTGTTTTTATCACATATCATATTTCGAAAGGCATCATACTAGAGCTATTAATAAGCATGTTATTTTATTTAAATGAAATTGTAAATTAATAAAAAACAGACAATCCCGCAGAGTTTCTTGACGGATCTTATCAGGGCGGTCGCGTCCCGATCCGGTGGTAACTCTAAGGAATGTAAAAAATTACAATATGCAAGTGCCCACGCGAGGTTTATACATTACAAATAATTTTAATTTGAATTTAACTCTTGTATGTCCTACAGGACTCAATTTTCTTCCAAAATAGGAGAGAATTTGCCAAAATAAACCAATTATTTCTATATAGAATCATTTTCTTTTTTTACTGGCAACAATATGTATCAAAATGTAGGTAAAAATTTAATAACTAATTTTGCAACGGATAAATTATATCTATTATTATCTAAAACACAGAGATTTATAAAATCTCTGTAACAACGATGACTTGTTGGACGTCAGACATTTTAGTCCGCCCATAACTATGAATGTTGTAAATTGTTCAAAACGTCGGGCAATCAAAAATCAAATACAAACAATAAAATACGTAAAAAAAGTTTAATTTGTTTACAAATTATAGTTGGACGGTAAGTAAGTAAGTAAGTATAAGGTTTTATTTCGAGTTTTCCTTGTATTGCAGTGATTTTATCTATTTGCCTCTCTTAATCGTCTATTATTATCACCCACGAGCAAGATGGTGATCACATACTCCATCACCACTCGGAACAGATAAAATTATTGTTATTAACTTTTTTTACATGTTTTCAACTTTTATTAAGGGAACTATTGATTCTAAAATCGCCATTTCATCTCATCATTATCATCTCAGCCCATATACGTCCCACTGTTGGGCTCGGACCTCCTTCACAATGGGTGGGAAATTGACCTACTATTTCGCGCTGGTCAGAGCTGTTTCAGCGTTTGTTGGTATAGGATTTTATTTCGAGTTTCCTTCTATTGCATCAATGTTACCTGCATATATCCCGTAGTCGTATTTTACGACACCCACGGGCAAGATAATCGCCAATTCAAATTACAATTTTAATTCAAAATTAAATATTTCAGCAAAAAAAATATTTTATTCCGCTCTTCTCTTATCATCCACTTTTTTTTAATCAAAACTAAACATACCTCTTTTTCGTGTGGTGATGGAGTAAGAATACAATTCACCACCCCGATCTTACCTGTGGGCTTCATAAAAGGCGAAGGGATATATTGGGTTTATAACAACTATACAAGAGAAGACAAACTCCAAATTAAACCCTATACTAACGTCTGACCAACGTGGTATTGGTGGTCAATTTCCCTCTCAATGTGAACGAGGCCCCATCCTAGCATTGGGATATACATACGCAGTGATAAAACATCATCATCTCAGCTCATATACATAAAAAAGTGGAAATATTACCTATTACAGTGGTAGCTCTGTTCATACGGGTTGGTTTTATTTTGAGTTTGACTTATATTGCATAAATGTTACATGTATATTATATCCCTTAGTCGTTTTTTACTTCACCCTCGAACGAGATCGGGGATGATGAATGATGTATCCTTATTTATTATGTTCACCACAGAGAAGGGTAAAATAAACTAAAACATCAATTTCGGCAGCGAACGAGAAAGAAAATATCGCTTTTTTTCAGCACACCTAATAAAGATTAATCTTAATATACAGGATGTATCAGGTTATGGGGCAACTGTTCGAGTATGTTGTAGTTTAACGGTCATAGATCGTAATTAGAATGTACATTACACAAAAAACAATATAACATAAAAGTTATAGTGATTTCAAAAAAATGTGTCTAAGAGTCTATCTATGCCTTAAATGTTACGTATTATGTAGGCATGTACAGACAGAATACATTTAGGCATGTAAAGCTTCGACAGTATAAATTCATTCAGTAATACCTAGAATTGTGCAAACGTTTTAATGATATACTCAGTGCCATATAACTTGGCAAAAGACGACCCTTTTTTTTTTATTGCAAACGGTGGCAAACGCGCAAACAGTACACCTGATGGTAAGTGTTGCTGCCGCTCATGGACCTTTACAAGGCCGTTGCCTACCGCGAAGAAAGTGAAGGGAGTGTGAATGCGTGCATTGAGGCTCGGTGATACCAAGGGCACCACCAAAACCCTCCACACGCAAACACCCTTAGAAAGTTGGGCTTCCGGCTCTCTCGCTCACCGAACGAAGCGCAGTAACAAATCGCTACTACTCAGACGTCGATTTTCTGCGAGAGTGTGGTACTGCCCCGGACGGACCGGCCCGCGGCTGTAGACAGATAACTGTCGACAGTGTGGTCCTACCACTCTTATACCTTCACCTACCTTCACCACGATATCTTAAAATGCAAAAAAAATCTATCGCTTACCATACAAATCTATCGAAAAGTTTTATCGCAAAATTCTCTTGGTAGATGCCTACCAGGAAGCAACATTACAAACAGCACAACCCAAAATTTTAAGAAATCTAGTAAAATTACCATAGAAAATATATGTTTTTAATATCCTATAATCATGTATTTCATTGTTTTAAAATACCAGATTAACCTGTAACTGGTGACATTAAATTATTTTATAAATAATATCATTGATAACAATGCCAAATTACTTTCAAATGTCTGAATATCAAAAGTTTTTAAGTAACATTAAAATTAAAGTACCGAGAATATTTATATAAATTCAATATAATATAGATCCTATAATTAAATACGTAATTAGCTTCGAAGAGTTATGTAACGCCCAAAAAATGCCAAGCTTTAAGTTATGACACATTTCTTTCAACTCATTTTACCGTCAGGTGTAATAAACCTAAAGGATCGCACAAGTAGATGCAAGATTTTAGGTTATGTGTATCAAACATAAAATCTTTTCTTAACTGATTTTAGCGTCAGGTGTACGAGATCAGTGGCGTCGTGTGGCCCAGTCGCCATTTTGTTTGACATTCCGTGTGGAGCACGTAAAAGATATTGAAAAAAAAATGATGGGCCTCGATGACAGTACATACCGAAAGATTGATGCATTCATAATTCATGTATCAGACAGCAGTGATAGTAACAGTAGTGGAAGTGACAGTCCAGAACTATAGATTTTTGTGAAGTCATAAATAAATTATTTTAGTATATTATTTTACCTCACCTTACGTATTTAACAAAAAGTTAGCCTTAAGATAGATTAGCTATCAGTTTTATGCTAGGGCAGTGGTAAGGTAGGTAACGTGTACGTATGCTTTATTATTGCAGGTGTAGGTGTTTAATAATTTCTTAATTAAACTTCTAAACAAATTACACGCAGACAAATGTTTGTAACCTCTGTACAGTCTAGACACCTTCACCACGATATTACAACGATAAGACGGTTTGTATGGAAAGCGATAGAATTAGCGATAAATTACTTGGATTTGATGATATCGTGGTGAAGATCACCAAATCACCTCTTTTGCCATGCTATTTGGAACACACTATAGTGTAGGTTTGTACCTACGAGCGACGAGCGGTCAACGGTCCAAGGCCGATCAGCTGTTTTAAAGCGAAGTTTGTTTTGTTTATGTGAATGTAATCATTGATTTATTCAATTTTTAATGAACATTTAACAAAGTATGAATATGTTGTGTATTAAGTATCATTGACTTTATACATTTCAATCAGAGTTACACGAAAAAGCGATGACAAAATTGAAAACTTTACGTGTCTCTAATTCCTTAACGAAACGATATTTTTCGTTCAAATTTTTTTCATGGGTTCCTACCACCATTGCCTAGCTCCCTTTTGAGTTGTTGCCCCATAACCTGATACACCCTGTATATAAATTACGTGTCACGTTCTTTGTCCGCGATAGACTCCTAAACTACTTAACCGATTTAAATCAAATTTGCACACCGTTTGCAGTTTGCTCCAACTTGAAAGATAGGATAGCTTACATTTTAATTTATAGTCGCAATATTATTTTATTGCAAATTATTTGTCTATTATTTGACATTCACAATTATCTGTTAACTCCAAACGATTTTAACAGATGGCGATATCTATTGACTGGATTGAATAATTAATTAACAGATGGCGCTGCTATGTCAAACCTACAAACGTGGCATATACGATTTTAACTTGCTTTTTTACACAGATGTCATTTGTAAAAAAATATGACGACCTCCATGACAGATGTTCTCCTACAGTTCCACTAAAATAGTTTAATAAAATGTAATATAACAAATGAATCTAGGGACCTACACCAAAAAATTCGCGCCATCACAAAAACCCTAAGTTGCAAGACCTGGGCTATTAAAAACTCTACTGGAGAGACGGTGACAAACATGGAGGCAATAGCTGAAACGTGGAGACAATACTGTCAGACCCTATTTCAAGACCCGGAATCAGAGTTTTATGTTCCTACGGAACCCGGCAACGAAGATTTCGAACCCTATATCCTGAAAGATGAAATACGAGCCGCTATTAATCATCTAAAGAACGGCAAAGCCACAGGGGTAGATGCCATACCGATCGAAACAATCAAGGCATCGGGCGAACATGGTGTCCAAATCTTCCACACCCTGTGCAATAAGATATGGCTCACAGGACAATGGCCGAAAGAATGGGCTCATACTGTTTTTGTCCCCTTGCACAAGAAGGGTTCCACCAGGACGTGCAGTAATTACCGACTTATTGCTCTTATCACTCACGCAAGTAAGATTTTACTACACGTACTAAATGAACGTCTAAAGCCCTACTTGTGCAAAGAAATTGCTCCTGAACAGGCCGGTTTTGTCAAGGGGAAGGGAACCCGGGAGCAAATTTTGACAGTTCGACAAATTATAGAGAAAGCCAGAGAATTCAACAAGCCCACCTATATATGCTTTGTGGACTTCTCTAAGGCGTTCGATTCTGTCAAGTGGCCCAAACTCTGGGAAACGTTGACGGCGATGGGTGTTCCAAAACACCTGGTACACCTCCTGCGAAGACTTTATGAAGATGGCACAGCCTCAGTACGAGCAGATGAAGTCCAATCTAGTCACTTTCACCCCAGCGCCGGAGTTCGTCAGGGATGTATTGTTTCTCCGCTACTGTTCAATGTGTACACAGAGCTCATAATGAGGATTGTACTTGAAGACTGGACAGATGGCGTATCGATCGGTGGCTCGAAGATATGCAACCTGCGATATGCAGACGATACTACTTTGTTCGCCACCAGTACCCAGCACATAGAGGAACTTCTCGGAAAGATGGAACGCGTTAGCCTTGAGTTCGGACTTAAGATAAACCGGAATAAAACAAAAATGATGATTGTCGACCGCGTGTATAACAATTCTCCAGAAATTTCAGAAATTGCTAATTGTGCTGTGGTGCAATCATACATTTATCTGGGGTCCTTAATTACGAACAACGGTGGATGTATCGATGAGGTGAAGAGGCGTATGGCAATTCCCAGGTCTGCAATGGACAAATTGAGGAAAATATGGAGGAACCGTAACATATATAGAGCCACAAAAATCCGGCTAGTTCGGGCACTTGTATTCCCCATATTTTTGTACGCTGCAGAAACGTGGACCTTGCGGGAAGTGGAGAAAAGGAAGATAGACGCTCTAGAGATGTGGTGCTGGAGGAGAATGCTTGGAGTATCGTGGACTGAATTCCGTACCAACGAATCTATACTTCGAGAACTCGGCATCAAGCAGCGTCTATCATCTTTGGTACAGTCCCGTATCCTTACCTTTTTTGGTCACGTATGCCGCCGGGGTGAGGTGGCTATTGAGCGACTTGTGATCCAGGGAAGGGTTGAGGGTACCAGGCCACGGGGAAGGTCGCCTATGAGATGGACTGACCAGATAAAAGCGGCAGTACATGGTTCATCATCGCTACATGAATGCACGAGGAAAGCGGCCATCAGAGAGGAGTGGCGGCGTGTTGTGAAGCTTGCCACCAACACCTGAAATGATGACCACGACCACTCTGTCAAGAGTGATACCGCCAAAGAAGAAGAAGAATATAACAAAAACATTAGCCATAGCAACGCATGGTCGGGTTTGCTAGTAGTAGTATTTATAAATATTTACCTAAAATATGTTGATCAATACTGGGTCCGTCCACGAACCGGACATCGAACCCATTATGTAAATCCTCGAACAATTTTCTCAATTCATCTTTAAAGTTCCAAAATAGAAACTTGTGTCCGCCTTTCTCCAAATCTATTATCACAGCTATTAAATTCTGAAAAACAAAAACAAACATTATTTCAATTTATAGATTGCACAGATGGCATAGTAGTTAAGATACCGACCTACCAAGCCGTTCGAATCCCACGCAGGACAACACTTTGTGCGATCCACAAATTGTTGTGTTGAGTCTGAATGTAATTTGTGTCCATTCTTATATGTTTGTAAAGTCCCCCGCAACACAAGGATTATTTCCATAATACGGAGTGTGTAGTTTTTAAAATAAAAATATCCATATATCAATCTAGACGCAATGTTCAATAAATTAATAATTTCATCTGAGCCCATATATGTTACTACCCCCATTATTAGGGTCACGCCTTCTCTGCTTATGGAGAGAAATTGACGTAATATGCCCATATCAGACGTGTTGGCATAGGCTTTTATTTCGAGTTTTCCCTTTTAATGCATAGATATTGTATGCATATTATATCCCTTAGTCGTCTTTACCCATGGGCAAGAAAGGAGAACAATGAATTCTTACTCCAGCACATATAAGAATATAAGTTATTTGCGTTATCTATATATAAACACGTGAAGCAAAATCTTTGTACCCCTTTTTACGAAAATTACGTGGATGTACAAGTATGAAATTTGGCACAGTTGAAATATATAATGAGGAGAAGTGCATAAAACTGAAATTTTATATAACAATGGCTTAGAAATGCATTAAATTCATTAAAAAAGGCATTACGCACACTACAACGCAATCACTACACACACACACACACACACACGTCTGTGTGAGTGTGTTACGTAGCAACGCTTATAAACTTTTGTTTACGGTTAAAATCTCTGGTCGAACTGAATGTCAAACAATTATAATTATGATGACAATCTACTAAAGATTTGTGCTTATATATTAGTTATTAGTGAAATACAGCTTGCTCTACGGGTTGAGAGCCCTCAGCGCTCACCCACCAGTCCGGGTAAAGTTGTCACAGCCATCTGAGGCTAACAACTAAGTCACACACAAAAAAAAAAAACAAAAACAAAAAAAACAAAAAAACAGCTTGCTCAATTTACAATTATACATATATAAAATTAAAGAACATTGTGTAGCAGAAAAATTAATTTAATTAATTATGGCCGAATTTCGACCACACACCGACCACTAGTATAAATAATTCGACAATAGGCATTTAAAAAAAAAACCAAGCCATTTAAAGGCAATAAAAGAGTATAAATAGTAAACAACTTTGTAATTAAGTTGTAATAAATAATTTAACAGAATTATCTACCGAACTTGGCACCTATTTGACACCTTGGAGTTAAAATCAAATGAGAGTGTCACACCAGAAGAGTAGGCAGCAGCTCGCTCTTCTGGCAAATATATTCAATTCACTGGGATTGCCAACCCGCCTGCCTAGCGTGGCGATTACGTCACTATCCACACATTTGTGGGCAAGAACTACGTCCAGCAATGGGTGTTGGATAATGATGATGACAATGACTATGTGAGAAAATCAATAATGCTAAGAATGTGTGAGAAAGCTGCCTTTAAAACAAAGTAATTCTTACCTCAGCTACGCCCAAGTCAATTGAGTACAATTGTCTGCCATCCAGTACTACGACAGACTCGTGTTCCGGCACGTTCCGCCTCAATCGCTGCTGAACATGCTGCGAGCTGGAGTACGACAGGGCACCAGTAAATGTGATCGTCACACAATCTTGATTACCAACCTGTGGGGAGAAATTTTATTACAAATGCTGGCTTACAAGCGAAGTGGTAAATGACCCAATTTTACGGACAGATTGGAGTCACTGGAGCAGCGGAGAGACTTTGGGTCACTCTGTGTACTCTACCGACTCTTTCATGGGGAGTGCTCCGAGGAACTGTTTGACTTGGTACCACCATCATCGTTTCACCAACGTACCACTAGATACCGCAGCAGAATTCATCCATTTCACCTGGAAACGTTATGGTCTTCAACTGTACGTTTCTCAACGATCATTTCTCCCACGTATGTGCAAGCTCTGGAATAAACTACCTGCTGCTGTGTTTCCCGAGCGCTATGACATGTCCTTCTTTAAACGAGGTTTAAGAAGAGTATTTTTTTCACGGCAGGCAACGGCCTAGCTGTGCCCCTGGTATTGCAAAGGTCAATGCCGCATCACTTACTATCAAGTGTACTGCTTGCTCATTTGCAATAAAAAAAAGAATTAAAAAAATAATAAAAGTAATTTGAACCTTAAACGCTTGAGACTGCAGTGGTGGTCTGGCAGCCTGGGCCAGGGCTCTGGCTGCGTCAGCCGCCGCCCCTATTAGTATACCGTACTCCAATCCCATACAAGTGCCCGTCACAACCGTCAGGCCGTAAACTAGTAACTCCACCTCTGGAATGTACGTAAAACGAATACGTTAACTTACATTCTTAAAAATCTGTTACAGCGCCATCTACCGAGATTAATTATAAACCTAAGCCCTCCAGTGACCCATATAGATGCAAAAAAATGGTTTCGCATATAAAGACATGCCTATTTGTGCTATTTCCAAGTGCTGACAGACTAAGAAAACTGTAAATGTGTGAATTCACCACCCCCTTTGGTGTTATTAAATCTTCCCCATGGATGTCGTAAAAGACAACTAAGGAACATAATATGCATATAAAATCTATCTAAGAGAAGAAAACTCAAAATAAAAGACTATAATACATCATCATCATCATCACTGCACACATATATATATACTGCTGGGTCGAGGCTCCTCAAAAGTAGGAGAGAAATCGACCTACAACGCGGGTAAGATGGGTTGGTTCCCGGTTTTATGTCGAGTTTTCCTTTCTCTTGCTTCCTTTTTCTTGCATAGATATTATATGCATATTTTAATCCTTTAGTCGTCTTTTACGACACCCAGGAGCAAGAAAGGGTGTGTTGAATTATATTCTTGTCCGTCACCACACGGAAAAGCAACTTCTGACGAATGTGGTATAGTAGGTCAATTCTTCACCTGTTGGAAGAGACTTAAACCTAGCAGTAGGATGCATATTGACGGAGATGGACGATGAAGTATAACCACGCTCACACATCAAACGTTAAGCAAAAATGTATCTTTAAGTCCTTCCTATTGTGGAGAAGGCCAAAATCCAATAATGAGACATACGGGCTGATAAAAAAAATAGTATTAGATACTCACTGCTATTTCGCCATAATTTGCGAATGATCTGAAGTTCCATGAGCGAGAACATTGCCACTACGATTATGCCCGCCAGGGTCGCACGCGGTATGAAGTAGAACGCATCAGCTAACAGCGTCACAGCTAGCAACACCAGCATGGCTGAAATTTTAAAAAATTATGAAATGAAGACCTTTCTTTAAGCGCGTTGAGCATTTTTTTGTATGAACATAAATCATGGAACTTGCGTCATCGTTGGACGAACAGAAAGCGTGAAAATCGCGTCATCGTCACCGCACGTTCCCTCGTATACTGTGTATATAGGTATATAGATATAGTCGTGGGTCGTAACGTCTTTTGGGCGTAATCGGTTATACGTAGTTTCGTAGACATGAGTAAGTAGTTTCAAAAACGCTTATTTTTGTAACTAGTTACTTCTGTATACAGTCAGTGTTGGTTGGTTTTGCGTTTGTAATATGTTATGATTACAAACATGTTACAGGTTATATGGGTATTACAATATTAGTTTTACTTTTGTTTTGTGTTATGATTACGAATATGTAACAGTTTATAAGTATTGTAATACGTATATATACAAGCATTGCGCTTGTAATTTGAGTATCTACATAAGTTTATCAATTGAAGTTCCCTTCATACTCCACAAAAAATCAACCTAATCTATACTTTATTAAATTATTTATTTTCACTACTGAATTTGTCTATTGATGTACACTTAATATTTATTTACACTACTTAATTTTTATTAACAATCAAAACAATCATCATCATCATCATCGCAGTCCACATACGTCCCACTGTTGAGCTCGGGCCTCCTCCATAATGGAAGGGAATTTGACCTACTATACCATGTGGGTCAGACATGTTGGTATAGGGTTTCATTTCGAGTTTTCCTTCTCTTGCACAGATGTTATGTGCATATTATATCCCATAGTCGTCTTGCACGACATCCACGGGCAAGATAGGGAGTGGTGAGTGTATTCTTACTCCGTCACCACACGGAAATTATCAAAACAATATCTAAATGTAATAAATTTATAAAATTAAAAGAAACGCAAAAAGTCTAGGAACACAGTTCACAAACCCGAGATAAATAACTTTCTGTCACATCAGTCTTCCTTTGCACTTGTTAACTGAACTGCCTAAAATTCTATTTATAAATAAAAACACGGTCAAGGTCGCAATTTCTTCAAAATAAATAATAGTACCATAATGAACTTAAGCTCTTTCCAGTTGCATATAAATTTGCATGGACATTTGAAATTAAAAAAAGACGCAACGATTACTATATTGTCGTCTCTTTTTATCTTGCGTGTAAGCCATACTTATCCTATACTCTCGTTGTGCGAGTCGTCTAACGCATTTTGTGTAACCTATAATCGTTTTAATAATAATCTGTTGAAAGAAACGCTTACGCGTGCACCGGTCATTGTGTGAGTGTCAACTGCGTACGTAAAATAATCGTTATATTTGTGTCTACGAAACTACGTACACGATTATCAGCCACGTAACTAGTTACTGAAACAGATTACGTTAAATAACGCTCACGTCTACATAGATATACCTCCGTGCATATTTTTTGTGGTTCACAACTTGACCCATAAATGATTTTGGCTTCTTTGTGAGACTTACGCGATCGATCAATCAATGAAATGTCTGCCTCCCTTAAGTCTTGATTGATTGATTGATCAATCGATCGATCGTTTAATATTGATTGAATAGTTGATCAATATATCTACTATAATCATCCTGCTTGGCAGACAGATTGGTATAAAATAGAAATACTTACCCATCTACCTACTATAGGTGTCGTACAAGGCAAGTAAGGAATATTAATATGCATATAACATCTACGTAAGATATGGAAAACTCGAAATAAAAAACTCTATACCAATAGGTCAGACCACCGTGGTATATTGGGTTCAATATCTCTTATATTGTGAAAGAAACTCGAGCGCAGCAGTGGGATAGTAACGGAATAAGGTCTATTAATTCTCCGATTACACCAGCTTACCTTTAAAGAAGCATCCAGCAGGTGTGACCACTCCGCTGGCGTGGTTGATAGCTGTGCGCGTGAATGAGCCGGTGGCTGGCATGGCCTGGCAGAAGGAAGACAGCAGGTTGGCAGCACCTATAGCCAGCATCTCCTGTGTAGCGTCCACGGTCGCACTGCCAGCTATAATAAAAATAAAGTAATTGTATTATTTTATTTAATCATCTCGACAGATACTACCAACCCGTACTTCATTCAAGGGTGTCGTAAAAGACGACTAACGGCTTTACATCGACCTATTCAATCATGCTTTCTAGTTAATAATTGTATTCTCAAGGAACATTGACGTCAGACAGACGGCTGGTCTTAAAACCACTTTTCTTTTTTTTTGGGTGAGTTGCGGTCGGCGCACTCCTCGCACCACTCCGTCCGGGACGACAGAGGGACGTAAGCACGCACACCCGCAACCCACCCGAACAGCACGTCGCCTTCATTGTTGGACCGACCAGCGGAGCAGGGTGACTTGACGTCAGTGGTCGGTCCGATGGAATACCCCCTGAGGAGTACCCTCCCATCGACCGACGTCCCTTCCTCGGGGAGGACGTGCAGTGGCGGAGTAAGAATACAACTCAAAACTCTCTTTTTTGCCCGTGGGTAATTGGGTATCGCAAATTACAGTTAGGGATATGATGTGCCGATAACGTCTATGCAAGGGAAGGAAAACTCTATATTAAACCCTATATCAACATGTCTGACCAGCGTGGTGTACTCGGTCAATGTCTCCTATCGGGGAGGAGGGTCGAACTCAACCGTGAGTAGTATATGAGCTGAGTTGATGATAAGAAAACATATTGCGTAGACCCCGAGTTCTCCCTGTGGTGACGGAATAAGAATACAATTCACTATCCCCTATCCTGCCCGTGGAAGTTGTAAAAACGACTAAGGGATTAAATATGCATATAACATCTATATCATCATCATCATTTTCCTGCCCTCATCCCACGCTAAGTGTGGTCGGCACAACATGTCTTTACCTTCCATAGCCTCCTATCAGCCGTCATATGTGCACTCACTGCTTTCATACGCATATCTTCATTTACGCAGTCCATCCATCTCTTTTTGGGTCTCCCACGCTTCTTTCGTCCATCCACAATCATATTGACAACCCTCCTTGTCACGTGCCTTTCATCCCTCCTCATCACATGTCCATACCATGACAATCTCGCGCTCCTAATCTTCTCTATCACTGGTACCACTTTTAGACTTCCCCTAATATACTCTATAACATCTATATAAAAGAAGGAAATCTCGAAATAAAACCCTATACCAATCCTTCTGACCAGTGTGGTATAGTAGATTAATTTCCCTCCCATTGTGGAGGAGATTCGGCCCAACAGTGGGACGAATATGAGCTATCATGAAGAGACGCCCCAGAAAATTAGAACAAAACCAGGATAATGTTGACGCCATTAGACTAGAGAGGCAAAGAGACTTACAAATGACTTACCAAATGCTTTAGCTATAGCGATGGTCTCCAATATCGCGACAAGTGGCATCACAAAACCTTCTACTCCGAAGACAGACAACATGTCATCGAAATACAGCGTCTCATTGTTCACAACCGTCTGAAAAGGTGGGGGACCGAAGTCCGGCAGACCACCGTGAATGGCACCTGTCAATGGGGAATACTTAAATATACATGTATGACTTTGAGTACAGTAAAAATACAGTTTGTAATTTTAACAAGAACAACATTTTTTTTTCTTTATTCTTTCAAATATTTTATATACGCACAGTATTTCAATTCGTACAGTACAGTAATATTTTCCATGTGGTGGGTTTTGATGATGCCTTTAGTATTACTTAACCTCATTACACCCTAAACTTTCTTCTTCTGAGCGACAACATCCCCACTATTTGCTAGTTTACCAGCAATAAAAAGAATTTTTTAGCATATTACCAGGCGCCCATAACAGAAAAGAGATTAAAAGAAAAACTGATCCAGCGAAAATGATAACTAAATAAGTAAGTCTGTTTGAACTAGTTTCAGGGTCAGATTATCCTCGGCCAACTTCCAAAAGATCTCTGCCGTCATTATTTAGATGAGTTATTGTGACCATGATTATGATCAGACGTTTCGGATCACAAAAATACCAGGAATACAGAAGTTACAAGAGATATACTCACCAGTAAGTGCGAAGGGCGTGATGTTGTTAATATTCAGTATGAAGGCTAGTATTGCCGCTGCAAACACCACAAGTGCATTTCGTGCTCGTACTACATACACCCATGCGTTGGCAAAGCGGGTGCAACAGGCTGAAGTAGTTGGCGTAACTGGGATGGTAGCCCGCTGAGGACGTAAAACATAAAGTCTATATACTGAAATGATTCCGGTAGGTGACGCTGCGATTGATTTCAAAGAACGTTACTTAATTTTTTTTTAATTTGAACAGAGCAGTGTCTGTTGGGTCAGCTAGTATACAGGATGTATCAGGTTATGGGGCAATTGTTTGAGTATGTTGTAGTTTAACGGTCATAGATCGTAATTAGAATGTATATTACACAAAAAACAAACATAAAAGTTATAGTGATTACAAAAATGTGTGTCTAAGAGTCTGTGCCTTAAATTTTACGTATTATGTAGGCATGTATAGACAGGACACATGTAGGCATGTAAAGCTTCGACAGTATAAATAGGTATTATTTGCGCGAACGCTTCAATGGTAACGTAAGTACAAACGCGACCCGTCAATGGTCATCGACCGATCAACTGATTTATTTGTCTTGCTTATGCGAACGTAATCATTGATTTATTCAATTTCTAATGAACATTTAACAAAGTACGAATATGTTGCAGATTAAGTATCATTGACTGTATATACGAGTATTTCAATCAGATTTACATGAAAAAGCGATGACAAAATTGAAAACTTTACACGTCTCTAATTCATTAACGAATCAATTTATTTTTTTTTCAAATTTTTCATGGGTTCCTCCCACCATTACCTAGCTCCCGTTTGACCAGTTGCCCCATAACCTGATACATCCTGTATAATATATTAAACACAATATATGCAATACAAATATGTTTTCCTGTAGCAATAAAGTTTCACTTCTAGCGTGTGCCTTTACGATAAATCTTTTATAGTTTTTTTTTATGGCATTAATGACATCATACATTTTCACTAACAACTCACATCTACAAAAGTCTCCATAAATGACACTAAGGCTTGACATTCAGGAAATCCCAGGGAATGCTTTTAATTAATGCGCAATAAATTTAATTAAAAAACATTATCTCCGAACATAAAATCCAAATACATTAAAACTAGCAATAATATTCCAACCAAGTATCTCTGATGTAAAATTCATCAACATCGAAGAACCTCCCATTTCACCTGGAAACGTTATGGTCTTCAACTGTCTGTTTCCAGCGATCATTTCTCCTACGTAGGTGCAGGCTATGGAATAAACTACCTGCTGCTGTGTTTCCCGAGCGCTATGACATTTCGTTAAACAAGGTTTAAGAAGAGCACTTTCTTAACGGTAGGCGGCGGCCTAGCTGTGTGCCTGGTATTACAAAGGTCCATGTGCAACAGTATCACTTACCAACAGGTGTGCTTACTCGTTTGCCACCATCAGCAATAAAGGAAAACCTTTCGCTGAAGCCATTTGGAATAGTGCTATATAGGCAATGCGGGGCAAGTGGATCGATGATCGCAATTGTTATACGTTTTCCAGAAGAGAACTAATACCCACTCTCCGTGTCAGATGCTTAGCCGATTGTTATGGCTGTCACAGGCAAGTAACTGGTGTCATTTCATTGTAATAATATCTGGTTGACTGAGCTTTTCTTCCGTGTGGTGACAGAGTAAGAATACAATTCACCACCCCCTAACTTGCCCGTGGGTGATCGTACGAGACGACTAAGGGATATAAAACGCATATAATATCTATGCGAGAGAAGGAAAACTCGAAATATAACCCTATACCAACACGTCTGACCAGCGTGGTATAGTAGGTCAATGACCCTTCCATTATGGAGGAGGTCCGAGCCCAGTGGGACGTATATGGGCTGAGATGATGACTGAGCTTTGTTCGGTATAATTATTGAAGTGAAACTTCATTAGAATCGTTGTGATTTCAAACCGGATGCAACGGAAAAACCGACAGGTAAGAGACAGAACTACAAAAATGTGTAGGAAGAAGACTGCAAAGAATGAGACAGAAATATATATACTATTTTATATTATTTTTAAATCCGTCTATAATTGACGGATTAAAGGATGAAGGATGAGGGATGAAGGATGAGGGATGAAGGATGAAGGATGAAGGGTGAAGGATAAAGAAGTTTCACTTCTGACTTGCGTACTTTGCACGCACGCTTTTTATTTTTTTCGTGATTTGTATTTTTGACGAACTTATTTAGATATACATACCTATATTAATAAAAAATAAAAATGATGAAATAATGAAAAAAAAATGTCAAAAATTACAAAAAAAGAATAATAATAACACCTAGATTCGATCTCACGCTGTTTGAATGCGACTGGATAACTGTCCAACTGAGCTATCATCACTTTCGACGGCGACGGCGAAATTTAAATCCCTATTCTATTCACATTTGATCGTTTAAAGATATAAGATTAACCGTAATCATCATCATCATCTCGGCTCACATACGTTCACTGCTGGGCTCAAGCCTCCTCTACAATAGGAGGGCAATTTACCTTGTTATATCATGCTGGTCAGACAGGTTGGTGTGGTATATCCCTTAGTAGTCTTTCACGACATCCACGGGCAACCGTAATATTCAAATTTAATATGAACTTGTTATGACGACAGTTGTTATGACAACATATCTCCCACACAAGGCGTTCATTATTACTTACCTTAAGTAAAATTAATGCTATAATGGAACATATGCCCAACACTGTGTCCCATAACTGAATTGTTTGTATGTTCTTAAAGAAGTTGATGACTGCGTCTATGAACGTGTTACCTGATGACCCTGGAAATATACAAAATAAGGAATATTATTGCGTTCGTATTTGATTTCTAATTGCCTGATGTTTCGAACACTTTAAAACGTTCATGGCCAGCATTTGTATAAGGTTTCATTTTGAGTTTTACTTTTCTTAAATAGATGCATATGATATCCACTGATGACAAGTAACCCTGCTCCAGTGGTCGGCCCAACGACGAAGGCGACGTGGTGTTCGGGTGGGTTGCGGGAGTTGCGTGCTTACGCCCCTCTGTCGCCCCGGACGGAGTGGTGCGAGGAGCGCGCCGAGAAAAAAATATGCGTATTATATCGCTTAAGGTAGTGCATTATTGTATTCTTACTCCGTCACCACATAGAAAAAGGTCGTTCTTAGTTCGGAGTTTTGCCGCGGGACTTAATAATGCAGAGAATAACCTAAATAAAGTCAAATCAAATCGTTTATTTTGCAAAAAATGGGTATAAAATATTAGGTGTTACAGGCGTTAATTGTATCACCATATTTGACCATCAAGCGGCTAGCAAAAAAAGCTAATGCCCTTAGAATAAAGAGTGGTAGAACCACACTGTCGACAGTTATCTGTCTACAGCCGCGGGCCGATCCGTCCGGGGTAGTACCACACTGGCAGAAAATCGACGTCTTGTTACTGCGCTTCGTTCGGTGAGCGAGAGAGCCGGAAGCCCAACTTTCTGAGGGTGTTTGTGTGTGGAGGGTTTTGGTGGTGCCCTTGGTATCACCGAGCCTTAATGCACGCATTCACACTCCCTTCGCTCTCTTCGCGGTAGGCAGCGACCTTGTAAAGGTCCATGAGCGGCAGCAACACTTACCACCAGGTGTACTGTTTGCTCGTTTGCCATCGTTTGCAATAAAAATAAAATATATATATATATATATATATATATATATATATATATATATATATATATATATATATATATATATATATATATATATATATATATATTTAACTAAATGAAGGAATAAATTTATCTCTTACATGATTATATCTTGATTAATACATAAACTTGCAATAAAGTCATATGTTGGTCAAGGTTATTAGCTAGTCAGTAGTCCTTTTGAAATTTCTTGATATTTAAGATTGTTATTTTTTATGGATTGCGATGGAAGATAAATCATCATAGTTCATATATGTACGTCCCATTGTTTGGCTCGAGCTTCCTCCATAATAGAAGAGAAATTGATACCCTATACTGCCTATACCACGCTGGCCAGACATGGTGGTATACGGTTTTATTTCGAGTTCTTCTCCTATATAGATTTTATATGTATATTATATCCCTTAGTCGACTTTTACGACTGTTACTGACTTTTACGGTGCTGTGTGGTAGCGACTTCGAATACTTCCAACCCTTGCTTTGCTCGTGGGTGTCGTAAAAGACGACTAAGAGCCCTAGATTGACCCGGACCAACTCCATCTGGTACCATTTGGGTCAACGATTACATTTCCAAGGAGGGTTGACGTCAGGCAGGCGGCCAGTCATAAAAGTCATTGCCGAAACTTTTTGCAATATGTCAAAACAGATGACATATTGCGTCGACCCCAAGTAATTGGGATAAGAGCAAGATGATGATGATGATGATGAGTCTACTTTTACGCCACGGGCACGATAGAGGTTATGAATTGTATTCTTACTGCATTACCACACGAAGTAGGTATATAGCTTTAGCATATTAAGTAACAGAATCAAATTAAAATTTTTCAACATTACAACATTGCGAACTTCAATGATGATGAAAATTGACAGAAATGGACATAAAATACATTTTTGGTAATTTCAACTTTACATAACTTTCAAAAGGTTACTAAGTCAAGGCGTTTTTTTTTTTTGTTATATAAAGATTACACATCGATAACTCGACAAATCGGTAATGCTGGAGTAAACATCAGAAATCATAGGGTTTTGATTTAGACTTTCCCTTCTCTTGCATTGATGTTATCTGCATACTTAATCCCTTAGTAATCTCTTACGACATCGACATACGAGCAAAAGAGGGCGTGGTGAATTGTATTCATACTCCGCCACCACACGGAACAATTATATTAAAGAACATATTACCGGAATAAAAAGGAAAACACCTATCTATATGTCGGAAAAGCTTAATCTATATTCCAATTTTCATCGAAATCTGTTCAGTGGTTTACCTGTTATTAAGTAACAAATAAACATCTTTACGTGTGGTGACGGAGTAAAAATACAATTCATCACCTTCTCTCTTGCCCATGACTTATTATGCATAGGAATTAAATATGCTGTCAATGCAACACGGAAAACTCAAATTGAAACCCTATATCTACATGTTTGACCAGCGTGGTATAGTAGGTCAATTTACCCCCAACTCACTCCCCCCTTCCCTCCCACAGTTGAAGAGGTCCAAACCCAACAGTGGGACGTATATGGGCTGAAAAGACGATGAACAAAAATTATATAATTATGATAAAGACTTGGTCTCATAAGGTACCTTTTATTCTGAACAATGACTTCATTTGCGAAGCACTTATCTGCAACGCGGCCGCTGTTGTGAATCCGCTGATAACTGGTTTCGATATGAAATCCAATAGAAAACCTGAAAAGAAACATAAGATACTTTTAAGTTTTTTTTTTATGCCGTTGGTGATAAACAAACAAACAGTACACCTGTTGGTAAGTGACGCTGCCGCTCATGGAACTTTGCTAGGCCGCTGCCTAACGTGAAGGAAGTAAAGGGAATGTGAATGCGTGCAATTAGGTTCCGTAATTATAAATAAAACTACTTTTACGGATTTTATCGCGTCTGTAATAACGTTGACTTGTTTGGACGTCAGACAGCTTAGTCCGCCCGTGACCATGAATGCTGTAAAGTGTTCGAAACGTCGGGCAATCATAAATCAAATACAAACGCGATAAAATTCGTAAAAGTAGTTTTATTTACAACGTGTAGTGCTCGCGTAAACATCAGAAATCATTAGGTTCGGTTCACCAAGGCATCACGAAAACCCACCACGCGCAAACACCCTCAGAAAGTTGGGCTGGCGGCTCTTTCGCTCATTAAATGATGTGCAAGTAACAAATTGCTACTTTTTTTGGAGTGAGTTGCGGTCGACGTACTCCTCGCACCACTCCGTCCGGGACGACAGAGGGGCGTAAGCACGCACACCTGCAACGCACCCGAACACCACGTCGCCTTCGCCGTTGGACCGACCACCGGAGACTTGATGTCAATGGTCAGCCAGACGGAATACCCTCTGAGGAGTACCTTCCCAGCGACCGACGTCACGGATAGGACGTCAGCCTTTCCTCACGCGGTCGGCCTCTCGGCGGGTCACGGACTAATTCCCCGATCCAATCACCCGCGGCCAACAAATTGCTACTACTCAAACATCGAATTTTGGCGAGTGTGGCCCGGTGCCGTCTTCTTTTTAAAAAGATATGTTTAAAAAAAATGCATTCAAATTCATTTACTATGCACTTACTGACGCATGCATCTTCGTTTGTTATATAAAAAATAACATAGGAGTACATGCCTATTGTAACCATATTTTTTACAACGAAATGCTTACATAACGTAGTTGTTATTTTTGTGTCAAAATGTACCTTGCAAAAATAGGTAAAATATGAAATTTAAAGCTAAAAAAGCAAGGACGTTTGGAAGTCTTGCTGGAATAGGCAAAACTATGGACTTTTCGTGTGGTGACGGTGTAAGAATACAATTCACCACCCCCTTTTTCCCGTGGATATAGTAAACGACAACTAAGGGATATGATATGTAGATACCATCTATGCAAGAGAAGGTAAACTCGACATAAAATCCTCCTCGACATATAACCCTAATATGCCTATATTGGGCAGGGGGCTTGAGCCGAACAGTGGGACTTACGTGGGATGAAATGATGATGTATGACGATGGACTTAAAATTATAAAGTGTGTATGTACTTATGTACGCACATAAGAAGTTATACGGCGTAACAAACATAAAAACATTTATATACCTTCTTTCCTTTAAACATTTTATCTTTATAAACATTTTATCCATTAAATATTTTATCTTTATAAACATTTTATCCTTTAAACATTTTATCTTTATAAACGTTTTATCCTATCTTAAGATTGTAGTTAACATTTGTGACGGTGTGCTCATGCATCGTCAAGTGTTGACTAGCTAACTTCACAGTGTCAATTTTTAGTGACGATGTACGACCGCATCGTAGAAAATTACTTTCATTATTTTTCCCTAACGCGCCAAAAGAAGTATAACTTTAAAAACGAGACAACCCTATGAAAATAATAAATGAATATTTATATTCTGTTTTTAAAATCTGGCCATTTTTCTATTTTTTATTTTTGGTGGTGGGTTATGGTCAGCGCCCCCGCCGCCGCCGCCCAGGCTCCGTCCGGGGCGACAAAGGGGCGGCGCGCGGCCCCATAACCCATAGCACGTCGCCATCGTCGTTGGGCCGACCACCGGTAGAGAGCCGGGCGTGGTCGGCCCGACGGAATGCGTACCTAGGTACTCTCTACTTTCAACGTCCAGGACGTCGGTTGGCGTCGCGCGGTCAGCCTCTCTGCGGGTGACGGACTAATCTCCGGTCCCGTCACCTGCGACCTCGGCGAGAGCGACGAATCGCCGGCGAAGGACTACGTCGTCGTGGAGGCGTTCCTCCCGCGCACGCTTCTCTGCCTCCTTCCGCGAGATGGTCACATCTCCCTAGCGATGATCATTATTCTATGGCTGGGAACAACCGTACAGCCAAGCTAACTACGGTGCTGTCGTCCAAACTAGACATATAAGTTAGTCATGCCGTATTAACTCGGAGATCGAATCACTTTCATTTATGCAAAGTTTCTCAATAAAAATGTCGCCCGTGATAAGTTCATTGCCTTGAATTGATTAACATACAAAACATAACACTTTCGCCGCTTATGTAACTATTACGAAGTGGTATATAACTGGTATGAAAGACTTTTGGCGGGAATATGTAAATGTCATGTATTATATTCAATATTCTATTAAATAATTTTGATGGCATTTTATGTAATATGTAGCGGCAGAACTGTTAATATGTATTGAATGTGATATAAAAGTGCTATGCATATACTTAAGGGTGACACTTTCTCTTACTGACGAACAATTACTAATATAATAATTTGTAAAGCAAATTATAACTCGACACTGACAAAAATGGCTTGTATGAGTAGATGATTAAGACAAAAAAGGGGTATGAACTGCAGACAACAAAAATAACTACATCCTCTTGAAAGCTCTGTGGTATCAACTTTTAAGTATTATCTCCCTCTCAGAACATACACATCCAATAGTTGGATATATGCCTTCTCTTATGATACAACAGATTTTAATTCCTACCTCTTAGAATAATAACGTATAGAAGGATAGTGTCAATACTTCGAAGGTTCGAAATTTGAATCTAAAAACACTAATGGCGCGCAGACGATTACACACGTATAGTCCGACATAAAAGAGTAGAAAATAAATGAGGGCGCTACTATCGTTCATATAGCAACACAGCATATGTGACTAGAATGATTTTGATACATTACAAAATCATTATTGGTTTGTTCCTATCCTAACTTGAGGTCGACACAATATGTACTCCTCTGCTATCGTACATTTTACAAAATCAATATCCACGAGCGTCATCATTATCGACATCCACAAGTAAAGTAAGAGCGGATAGTATTCGTAGCCTAGAGGCTAGTTCTAGAGAACGTAGCAGAAGTTAATGAAGAATTGCTTACAAAGTTATGAAGATAAATGTAATAGATTTTTACCTTTGAAAGCTTTTAACAGACTTCATAGTATTATCTTAAACTTAGTACACTAAAAGCGGAGCCAACATGATTGTGGGAATAAGCCTAGGAGAATTATGGTGAGTAGATCATATAAAGCAATAAAACAACGTAGGTATTTCAGTGTAAAATATTATAATATATTATTCTAACAACTCCATATCTAAATATTCTACACCTTCAGTAAAAGTATCATAATTTTGTTGCGATGTATCAGCACTCGTATCAGGGTTTGAATCATCCATGGAGAGGAGTGTTGAACTATTGCCAGAAGTCATTTCCTCTGACAATAAATCATCATCACTGTCGATATTAGAGTCATCGTCACTGTCATCGTCTTCATCACGAACTTGGATAATTAGGCTATCTATGTCATCATACAATGTTCTACCACGATCATAATACTCCTTTTCAATTTTTTTTATATGATTACAGCAATTCATCCAATCTTGATTCGTAATAGAATTGAATGCTACTTCAGCCTTTATGTCTTTCGCGCCTACATTTTGTGAGAGAATCTTTTGTTTTGCGAGGGCCCAAATTAATTCTATAGGATACGAATCACAGTGGTAAGGTAGTAATCTTACCACTGTGCGCCCATGTTCACCCAAAATCTCGTCTATCTCATACACTGGTTCGGGCTTATGCCGCTTTACTAAAGCCAACAATGTTGGTTTTCTCATATTAGGATCAAAATCAATATTATTCTCTGATAGCCAAGACTTTATATCACCAACCTTAGATGCTGATGATGGAGCTTTATTTTTCACTATACTGTGATAAGGCGCATTGTCCATTACTATTATTTAGGCCTCTGTGATGTTCGGGATCAACTTTTCTATAACCCATTTATTAAAATTCAATCTGTTCATTTCGGAGTGGTAGTCCTCCTGTTTATTAGCACCACTAAAGATTAAGAGTGAATTAGCTACAAATCCTTTTTCGCTTCCGGCATGCACAATGATCCATCGTTTACCTTTTGATACATTCGTAATTATACCTTCAGTATGAATAGGTTGCCAGCATTTTTTGAGTTTATAACTGGAGTGAATGTAGCTTTCATCTAAATAAATAATATCTTTTTACAGCTCTTCTGGCAAATTCCTGTTCCGCATTATAGTCTCTAAATAAATTTCTTTCTTATGTGCTATGATAGGCTTTTCTGGCAAAGCCTGTCTATTAGACTTACATTTTTTAAATCTAAATCCAATACGTTTTAAAAGTTTTCGCAAATGCTCCCTACTGCCATCATAGCCTATATCTTCCTGCAATTGTTTTAGTAATATTTTCCTATAGGTGGAAAGAGATTATCAAATCTTCGATATGCCGACGATACCGTTCTTCTGGCAACATGCATGGAAGATATGAATGAGCTATTCCGAAGACTCGAAATTGAAAGTGGCAAAATTGGTCTCGTAGTGAACAGAGCAAAGACTAGGGTGATGATAGTGGATCGTGCCGGGACACTGGCAAATGTCACCTGCAACATTCCGGGCATTAACGTGGTCGACCACTACATTTACCTTGGCTCCCAAATCTGCAACGATGGCAGCTGTGCCCCCGAGATAAAAAGACGCATCGGAATGGCTAAAGATGCTATGACCCGTTTGAGCGTCATTTGGAGGAAGAGAGGAATAGGTATTATAACCAAGATGCGGTTGATCCGAGCTCTGGTATTCCCTATTTTCCTCTATGGCGTAGAAACGTGGACAATCTTAGCCCGAGAACGACAAAGGATTGATGCATTCGAGATGTGGTGCTGGAGGCGATTACTCCGAATACCTTGGACCGCAAAACGCACCAATGTATCTATCTTGAGTCAGCTCAGAATAAAAACCCGTTTGTCGACAATATGCCAACAATGCATACTTTCCTATTTCGGACACACAGTGCGCAGAGGCGATGAGAGTCTGGAAAAGCTGATTGTCGTTGGGAACACCGAAGGCAAGAGATCGCGTGGTCGTTCACCAACTAGATGGACTGATCAAGTGAAAGACTCATCATCCTCCAAATTCTATGCGGTCGTGAGAGACGCGCTGGATCGAGACCGGTGGAGGCAGATCATCCGCTCCAGATGTAGCTCCGATGCTAACCACGATCCTCAGATATGAGGGACCGACTTTAGAGAGAGAGAGAGAGTTTTAGTAATTTACTAATAGTTGGTGCTTTTTTCACAGTATAAAAGTAATGAACCTTCTGTCGAACTGCACATGTATCGAAATCATCATATATATATATATATATATATATATATATATATATATATATATATATATATAATTAAAATAACTTAAATTCATAGGGCTTTTAAAAATTCCTTAAACAAGAGAGTTGTAAATTTATTTTCGACTAATATAATTTCTTTACTATATTATGTATTCAGTAAATAAGTCACAATATTCAGCGATATTCAAAACAACAAAAATAACGACTATTCATGCCATTCCGCTTACTGTACTTGTATTTGTCTAGAATAAATAAGAGGTCTAGCATTTTCTTATTTATTATGTAATAGATAAAGTCTCAAAATAGTTTAGTTACGCTATACACGCGATCGTCTTTGTTTACAAAATCCTAACCTTAAAATGAAAGCTAAAACTAGAGTAATTACAATTATCATTGAGAAAATAATCTTCCAGCGTATAGTGAGAGCTTTTTATTACGTTTTGCATGTTTATTAACAATTACTTACCAGTATAATCAGCTATACGTTTGTAAACACAATCCAAGTCGGTCAACAACTGTCCGGATTGAAATTCTGCTAAACACCGCATAAAAACTTTATAAATTATCTCGCGGGCACTACCGCGAATAGTTTTGTTCATGATAATCTATTTCTTTATCCGTTTAAATAGACTAAACAAGAAAATATGAACAATTATTATAGGAAGGTTGTAACAAATAAATCAGTTTGACAGCTTAAGTACCCAATTTGGGTGTTGCCAGGAGCAGACAATATTTTAGTTCTCAAATATTTAATTTCTACTCTTTTATGTCGCACTATACACACGCACACCACTATACAAATTATAAAATCAAATTTTGTTTTTATTAACATAAATCGTCGAAATACTTTTAAAAGTGACGTTAAAAACCTTTTTAAGTTTTACAAATGTGTTATGACACCATTTGAATGCACAAACCGTCATAATTACCTATTTATTTTTTAAGAGTTGCGTACGTACGTGCAGTACAATGACTTGTACATTACGGAACGGTTCCGGCGTAAGCTCCATTAGGCTCCAATTGAAATGCTTCACTTTTTGTGCGCGAACTTACCTTCTATATGTTATTATTCTAAGTCCTACCTCCATAATTGCCGAAGTTGTGCATCTTTTTGAGGTTATACGTCTTTTGGCGCGTAAAGGAAAAATGATGTGAATACATTTTTATGATGCGCGCTCGCACACCGTCACAAATGTTAACTATATTATACGTTATAATAAAACTTTTAATGTATTAAATACCTTTTTTTTTCTATTACTAGCATCGCTTTTTCTACAAACGTAGGATAACGTAAAGGATAAATTTTTTTATTAAATATGGCATGATTAAAGTGACCATACGTCCCGTTTCGAAAGGGACAGTCCCGTTTTAAATAGTCTGTCCAGTTGTCCCGAACTGTATTATACTGACAGGTACGTTTTTTGTATTGCTGACTCTTGGCGTGTTCTTGATTTTTTAGCTTTTAATTTAACAAGTTAAGTTATTTTTTCAAATATCCCATTTTGATCCATCAACTGTTCCAGCGTCACGTTTTGAGTTAACAAAAATACGGTTACTTTAGGCATGACTAACGTAAAAAACATATGTCTGGTTTTGAACGGGACAGCGCAGTTTTTAGGTTGTCTGTACCGTTATACACTAATGTCCCGATTTGAAAAAGAGTATAAATAATCATTTATTGTTTTGATGTGGACGTCTTCTTGTTTTTGAAGTTGTACTTCTTTTGGCGCCTAAGGGAAAAATAATGAGAGTAAATTTTTACGATGCTCGCACACACTGTAACGAAAAACCAACAACCTGAAGTTTTTAAATGCCTTTTTTAACTGACTTCAAAAAAGGAGAGTTTTCTCAATTCGACTGTATAAATGCTTTTTTATGTTTGTTCGCGGATCACTTCGTCGTTTATGAACCGATTTTGGTGATACTTTTTTTGATGGAAAGGGTATACTTCCCAAATAGTCCCATGAAAATTTTATCGAAATCGGACAAGCGGCTTTTGAAAAATCAACCAAAATATAAAAATGTATCTACATTGTCTACATTTATTGAAGGCGGTTTCTTCTTTTTTACAAAAAATAATTATGTTATCTATTTATTAGTGTCGTTTTTTCAACAAACGTAAGATTACGCAAAGTATAAAATTTTGAGAAAGCTTTTATCTTGTTACGCCCAAGAAATATAACTTCTTAGGTGCGTACATAAATACATACAACACACACACACTTTTTTTAACAGAAATATTTCACTCACCTAACTGCAGAATTCCAAGCAGAAGTATAATACATCCGGAAAGGAATGAAGCCAGATAAGCGAAGTCGGCAGACTTGGCTACGTATTTAGCAAGCAAAGCGGCCAAAATTGCTGTTGGTCCAACGGTCACATCCTTGCAGCTGCCGAAAAGCATGTACGCGAGACCGGGAAATATGCTGGAGTAAAGGCCCACCTGGAACAGATAGCAGGCACATCTGCTAGAATTATTAGTTAAAAGCCTCGTCGTACTGTAGGGTTGCGCCAAACTAGTCTACGAGGAGCGGGTCACTCCCTTCTCTCCATTATGGCTGAGGGAATGATGGCTGCTCTAGTGGTTAACCCGTGATCGGGTGCCGCTTGCTGGATCTGATCCAGCCATAATCTTCTCATTATATTTATGAATTGTATTATATATTTCGAACAGCATCACACTGGAGCTATTAATAAACCTGTTGTAAGATGTAATTTTATTTAAGTGAAATTAGAAATGAAATAAAAGACAATCCCGCTGAGTTTCTTGCCGGATCTTCTCAGTGAGGTCGCATGATGATCTGATCTGGTGATAATTTTAAGAAATTAAATTAAAAAAAAATACAATTTGTTAATGCCCCCGTGGGGTTTATACATAATAAATGATTTGAATTTCAACTACACCTCGCTGGTCAGAAATTTATGTTTAAGGGGTTTAGCATGACGTTCCACTATTTGAACTGGAGCAGCTTCATCTAGTGCTGTAAGATCAACAATTAGATTTCCAGCGAAGGTTGATGTCAGTCAGACGCCCGTCATAGAATTACTGCCAAAACCTTTGCATGAGCTATGGAAGAAGAGTACATATTGAATAGACCCTAAGTAACTAAGATATTTTTCCGTGTGGTGACTGAGTAAGAATACAATTCACCATTCCCTATCTTGTCCGTGGATGTCGTAAAAGACGACTAAGGGATATAATATGCACATAACATCTGTGCAAAAGAAGAAAAACTAGAAATGAAACCCTATACCAACATGTCTGGAGATGCTCGTCAGCGTCAGGAACTGGGACGCGGTCGCCGCCTTCTGTGAGGCCGTTATCTCACGGAAGGAGGCGGCGGATCGTGTGCGAGTAGAGCTTCTATTCGGCGACACGTTCCGCCGCCGGCGACTCGGGCGGCGCAGGCGCGAGTATCTGCGCCTAATGCCGCCCTAGCCGAGGCCGCGGGTGATCGGACCGGGGAATTGTCCATCACCCGCAGAGAGGCTAACCGCGCGACGGCGACCGACGTCCCAGGTCGAGAGGTGAGGTTACCCGAAAGGGTATTCCGTCGGGCCGACCACTGACGACAAGTGACATCTGCTCCGGTGGTCGGCCCAACAACGAGGTGACGTGGGTACGGGTGGGTTATGGGCCCACGCGCCGTCCTTTCATCGCCCCGGACGGACGGGACCGCGCGTGCGCTTACCATAGCCCACCCAAAAAAAAAAAAAAAAAAAAAAAAAAAAAAATACCAACATGTCTGACCAGCATGGTATAGTAGGTCAAATTCCCTCCCATTGTGGAGGAAGCCCGAGCCCAATAGTGGGCCGTATGTGGGCTACGATGATGATGATGAATTAAGATAAGAGACAATGTAATGTTAATGACTCCATGTTGGGAGGGAAATTGACGTATTATAGCACGCTGTCAGGCGGGTCGCCATTTTTTTTTTATGGGCTATGGTAAGCGCACGCTCGGTCCAGTCCGTCCGGGCGATGAAAGGACGGCGCGCGGGCCCATAACCCACCCGTACCCACGTCACCTCGTTGTTGGGCCGACCACCGGAGCAGATGTGACTTGTCGTCAGTGGTCGGCCCGACGGAATACCCTTTCGGGTAACCTCACCTCTCGACGTCCTGGGACGTCGGTTGCCGTCGCGCGGTCAGCCTCTCTGCGGGTGACGGACAATTCCCCGGTCCGATCACCCGCCGCTTCGGCTAGCTAGGTTGGCATAGGGTTTTATTTCGAGTTTACCTACGCACAAGACATTCCTTGGTCGTCTTTTACCGATACCCGCGGCCAAGGGGTAGTGTATTCTTACTCCGTCACCACGAAGAACTATTAGTAAATAATTTATATTTTTATATAATCTTATTTTACCTGTGGTGGTAGACCGGCGACCATTGCGTAAGCGATACCTTGCGGTATAGAGGTCAGTCCAACAGTAATACCTGTAGATAATATCAATATTAACACAATTTATAACATGTCTTTATTCAGCACAAGGATACCAACGTAAAAATGTCAACTCGATACATTGTTGTTAAAATACATCGTCAATTCAATGGTCATCGTACATTATCACAGCTATATCCCACTGATAGGCTGGCGTCATCTATAATAGGAGGGCAATTGACCTACTGTATCATAGAAATCAGACGAATTGGTTTTTTTTATGGGTGGGCTACGGTAAGCACCCACGCGGTCCTTTCCGTCCGGGGCGACGAGAGGACGGCGCGTGGACCCATAACCCACCCATACCCACGTCGCCTTCGTCGTTGGGCCGACCATCTGTGGCGAGTGCCTTGTCCTCAGTGGTCGGTCCAGACGGATTGGTCTAAGGATTTATTGCAAATTTTCTGATGCATAGATGTTATCCGCATGTGATATCACTTAGTCGTCTTTTACGACACCCACAAACAAGAGTAGTGGTGAATTATATTCTTACCGCTACTATACGGAAAATAGTATCTCGTTATCTATACCAATAAATAAAATTGGAGTGTCTGTTTGTAATGTCAAAATAATAGGCTTTTTTCATGCTCACACGGTTATTTGCACTATACATACATATGTCTAAAAATCACTTTATACTTTTTTTGTCTGTCTGTTTGTTCCGGGCAATCTTCAAAACAGCTGGACAGATTTCAAAAATTATTTCACCAAGGGAAAGATTATAATATCAGGGAGTAATATAAGCTATATTTTATACCGGTATTCCACGGGATTGGGAACCACGCGGATAAGGCCACTGAAACCGAAGCGAAGCGAGAGCGGGTTGCTAATTTAAAAATATAAAAAGAAAGTACCAATCTGATCGTGGTAGCAACCACGAATTAGACGACAGCTTAGGACGACTCTCCACTACGTAAAATAGCGACATTTTAAAAATAGCAAATTAGAATAGAAATAAAGCGTAGGGATTTTAGAAAATAAAAATAAAATAAATAATTTTTTATATTTTGTGAACTGAATTTCAATTTTTAAAATACGAAACACGTCTTCTATGATAATGATTTCGGATGTTTACGGGAGTATTACACAATATAAATAAAACTATTTTACGGATTTTATCGCGTTTGTATTCGATTTTTGATTGCCCAACGCTGAAAAGTGTTCCAAACATCGGTCAACAAAAAAGTATTCTCAGTGTGGCCGCGTTCCGATCCGGTGGTAGTATATTAGTTTTGTTAGTTTTAAATCAACAAATTGTAATAATAATTGCTACAAATTTAATAATTAATAATTACTAACCATAAACAATATAATTTTTTCATATAGATTCATTTTCTTCTTACACTGGCAATAAATTTGTACTAAAATGTGGGTAACAATTTAATAAATTTATAACTATTTTCTGTATCGGGTAGATAATTGTAAATGTCTGTAATAACGATTACTTGTTGGACGTGAGACACCTTAGTCCGCCCGTGACCATGAATGCTGCAAAGTGTTCGAAACGTCGGGCAATCATAAATCAAATACAAACGCGATATAATCCGTAAAAGTAGTTTTATTTACAAAAAAGTATTATAAAAATAATTTAATTTATAATGTTTAAAGAATCATCTAGTGATGGAAGTCTTCCCGCTACCATGAATGCTGAAAATTATTCAAAACATTCCTATAGGCGGCAACTACCATAAAAAACAGGGACCTTAACCATCTGCCACTAAGGCCTCATTTACGGAGACGCGGGACGTCGCGCGTCGCGTGTGGCGTGGCGTCTCGCGGCGCGTCGGACGTTTTTATTGTTTACGTAGCGGCCGCGCGTGAAGCGGCACGTATCATCGCACGCGTAAACACAAACTTATAGCAATATGCGATGTTGTTTATAGAGACGCGAGGCGGAAAGAGTGGCGATGCCCGCCGCTGCGCCCGCGTCGTATTCTCAAGCGTGTAGCGGAGCACGCGGCGAGCATCGCTGTGGCGCACGCGGGGTTCTCAGTTAATCCGACCCAAACTTCTCATGTTCCGCTATTATAAATACTGGGCCACTCTTTATATTAAATAACTCACTTTTTAAAATACAATTTTCTTCTAAAAAGTCTATCATATCATACTCCGTTGCGACGGTAACTACGTCTGTGTTGCACGATTATCAAATGAGACTGGCAGAAGGTTCCGCCACAGGCATCGCTTCATCGAGAATTGCCGCTGCGTGCGCCGCCGCGATAAACGCCGTGTGAGACGTGACGATGCCATCCGCGGGCTCGGCCGTAGAACACGCTCCATTTCAAGCAAACGCATGTAAAATCACTTCTCCGTAAACGGACTCATCCAACGCCCTACATTTGAATTTAGTGCGGGCCGCGCAGCCTATCGCGACGCGCGACGCGCCGCGTCTCCGTAAATGAGGCCTAAAAGCAAATAATACCGGCTTAGTGCGAGTAGAAGTCGCGCACGAATGGTTGCGTATCATTATCTATAAAAAGGGCAAAAAAATTGCGTTTGTTGTATGGGAGCCCCCCTTAAATGTTTATGTTATTTTGTTTTTAGTATTTGTTGTTGTGGCAGCAACAGAAATACATAATTTGTAAAAATTTCAACTGTCTAGCTATAGCGGTTCTTGACATACAGCCTGGTGACAGACAGACGGACAGACAGCGAAGTAGTAATAATGTCCCGTTTTTACCTTTTGGGTACAGAACCCTAATAAAAAACGAAATAATGAAACATCCAATTTCAATTCAACTATTTTCAATCTACACAAGTTCCACTTTTTATTTTATCGGTGGACTATGGTAAGCGCACACGCGGTCCATTCCGTTCGGGGCGACGAAAGGACGGCGCGCAGGCCCATAACCCACCCATACCCACGTCGCCTTCGTCGTTGGGCCAACCACCGGCGCAGGGTGACTTGTCGTCAGTGGTCGGCCCGACGGAATAGCCTTTCGGGTACCCTCAATTCTCGATGTCCCTGTACCGGGACGTCGGTCGCCGTCGAGCCTCCCTGCGGGTGACGGACTAAATTCCCCGGTCCGGTCACCCGCGGCCTCGGCTAGGGGGAACGTGTCACCGAAGAGGAGTTCCTCTCGCGCACGATCCGCCGCCTCATTCCGTGAGATGACGGCCTCACAGAAGGCAGCGACCGCGTCCCAGATACAAGTCCCACTATAAGGATTGGTCCTCCTCCGCTGTGGAAGGAGTGTGGATTTGATGATGATTAGACGTGTGGGTTTTATGTCGTTTTCCTTCTCTTGCGTTGATCTAGCCTGTGTATTATATCCCTTAGTCATCACGTTCCTTCTCTTGTACGACACCCTCGGGCGAGAGACGGGTGGTGAATTTTATTTATTATGCTGTCATCACACACACTTAATTATTCACAATTAATTATTCAGTAACAATTTAAATCGAATTGAATACTTATTTGTTCTGAACATTGCCAATTGCTATTGCCTGCATCCGATATATGTGTCAAGGCTAGATAAAACTTATTGCAATAGATCTATTTACCCTTCCTCTATTTATATCAGAATGATTGCAGTACTTTCCGTGTGGTAACGGAGTAAGAATACAATTCACCAACCTTTTTCTTGCCATGGGTGACGTAAAAGATGATTAAGAACTTTTTTAAGACATCCTCAGGAGTGGTAGGACCACACTGTCGACAGTTATCTGTCTACAGCCGGGGGCCGGTCCGTCCGGGGCAGTACCATGCTCTTACAGAAAATCGACGTCTGAGTAGTAGCAATTTGTTACTGCGCTTCGTTCGGTGAGCGAGAGAGCCGGAAGCCCAACTTTCTGAGGGTGATTGCGTGTGGAGGGTTTTGGTGGTGTCCTTGGTATCACCGAGCCTCAATGCACGCATCCTCCTTTCACACTCCCTTCGCTTTCTTCGCGGTAGGCAACGGCCTTGTAAAGGTCCATGAGCGGCAGCAACACTTACCATCAGGTGTACTGTTTGCTCGTTTGCCACCGTGTGCAATAAAAAATAAAAAAATCCTGCACAATGAAAATAATCCCAGTATTGCTTTGGGGACTTTACAAAAATAATTCATCATCTTGTCATTGTCCCACCCCATTTACGTTCCACTGTTGGGCTCGGGCCTCCTCCACTATGGGAGGAAAATTGACCTACTATACCGCACTGGTCAGACGTATTGCTATAGTTTATTTTGAGTTTTTCACCTCTTGCTTCATCCAAACTCAGAACAACAATTTGTGAATCGCACAAAGCGTTATCTTACATGGGATAGGGAACATACGATACTGGCACCATTGGTTGGTATTTTAATCTATCACTAACAGTGCAGCTTGACATAGACCAGGGCCAGCTCCGTCTCATGCCGTCTCATCTACAATTACATTCCCAAGGAAGGTTAAGAACAAGCAGAACCACTATTGCCGATATATTTTGCAACATCTTCTATAGACGTAAAGTACATAATGAATCGACCCCAAGTAAGTGATATGAAAGCAGTTTGATAATGAAGTTAATAAAACTGTAAGATTGATTTATGAGCAACGATTTATTACATCTCATAAATTTTTAATTTATTGCAAGGTGAAATTAATCTGAGGATTACTCATAAAAAAAAACATAATTTAATCATCATTTCAGTTAACACACGTCCCACTGTTGGGCTGGAGCCTTCTTCACCGTAGAAAGGAAAGAGACCTACTATACCACGCTGGCCAGACGTATTCTTATAGGGTTTTGTTTGCGGGTGACAGGACCGGGGATTTAGTCAGTCACCCGCCGAGAGGCCGATCGCGCCACGACAACCGACGTCCGAGAGGGGGGACGTTGGTCGAGGAGAGGGTACTCCTCAGGGGTATTCCGTTCGGCCGACCACTGACGACAAGTCACCCTGCATCGGTGATCAGCCCAACGACGAAGGCGACATGCCACGGATGGGTTACAAGGCTGTGCGCCGCCACTCTGTAGCCCCGAAAGGAGCCGGGCGGCGGGTGCGCTGACCGGAGCGTAACACAAAAAAAAAATTTTTGTTTTACAGGACAATGGGCAAAAATGTATGGCGCTTGTCCCATCGGCGGCCACATCTGTCCTATATATTTTTTAGTCGACAATTATGTATATATTAAGACTGCAAAAAATTATTTCGGCAACTTGTTTAGATAAAAAGTTATAAAGCGTTGATCATATAAAAAAATCGAATTAATTAAACCGAAAGTACGTAAATGATAAAACGTAATGCATGTCTAAGTATAAGATAATGATGGATTAAATAAAACTAAAGGTTAATTGGTTATTAAATACATCGATTTATTGACAGACACATATACAATGCTCGTATATAATGCTAGTATTCCTTTAAAAAAAGAAAATGATGGGATTCAATTGTCGTCTACAATAATATCGTTTAAAAAATGAGCTGGTAAACGGATATCTTCCTCTTGGTTTCTCGCCCACCCTAAATACCACACTACACACATAATGTGGGCACAGCAACCAAGAGTGCGCTTACCGCTTAGACAACTGCAATAGTAGTTTTCTATGGCTTCTCTGCCGCTTTTCTCTCTATCTACTATAATGTACGAATAATATATTTTTGACCTAGTATGTCTAGATTGTATTCGACATCTTAGCAGCCAAACATTTGTTGCTGTGATGCCGCACCTGCCTAGGCCTGTAACATCGGGGTCCCTATACGTTTCTATATTATAGAGACCTTGTCGCACATGCTCCGCATAATAGCTGCGGGCTAGCTTCACTTGGTATGTACCAAGTGCAAAAATGGTTAAATCGTCCTCAGTCAGCAAAGGAAAATCACTTATGTTAGGTTGGTTTCCTGTAATGCTATCGAAACTAGCCCGTCTACGATTAAGGTTGTTGGCTAGGACATACTCTGCTAGGTTATTTGGTTGGTTCACTCTTTGGTTTATAACTTCTATAAATGTTTCAGCGTGAACGTTATCTGACAATGGTTCTCTGCAAGCATTCAATAATGCAGCACCTATTCTAAAATCTGTCATCATATGAGGCAAAGCACGATTGAAAAAGTCTTGTCGGAATAGTTTAAAATCGCGTTTGAACCAACCATTTATAACTTCAACAACCCAGCGGCACATAGTAACCAACCTAGACTTATTCGCTTGTTCTGTCGTCAATTGATCTTCGTCTCGATTTTTTGTTTTCGGTAAGTGAGCTTCATAACCATAGGCATGTAAGTCGTCGATTACGTCGCGAAACCCACGGTCTAAGATGAACACATCTCCATGTTCAAAAAACCAATGGAAAGGATTTCCTTCGTCGTCAATCATATTTTTCATTATTTGTGCATCTGATTCTATGGCTGAATATGGCCCAAAGGCATCTAAAATGTGGCCATCGCAGCACACTATTAAAAACGGTTTCAACAAATTCGTGTATTTGTGTAGACTATATGATCGCTTTTGGAATAAATAGTTTGCGGACTTTTGTATATATATATAAGTGGCGTCTGCTATCACAATTGCCTTTCTGTTTAAGGCATTTGCATTTCCAAAAATTGCATTTGGTACTTGTAGGTTTCGGTTAGCTACATCAATTCTATTGAGATGATCATAACCAAGATGCCGGGGAACGAAGTCCAGTAAAAGAGAGTCTCTGGCGAACGTTAAATGTCGTTCTAGGGTTCTACGGCTCATATTAAAAAGCGTCGCCAGCCTTTCATTTGCTTCACCGCTTCGCAGTTTCATTAAGTAGCATGCCAAAGATGTTTTCGGGCGTGTTGATACGTTCGACAATGAAGGAGTTTGTTCCAAAATATTCATAAATTGGTCTCGACTAACGCCTAATCGGATGTATACTTCATTTGGGTCCATGTCATCTATATTATCAAAATCTAGTATAGATCCTCGAGGCACCGCGATTTTCATGAGGCTCATGATATGCACAAAATGTGTGGCATTGAAGTCGTGGAGCAAGTTAGGGCTGTCAATTATTTGATCCCAATCATTGGATACCAAATGATGATCGCGAACTCTTGCACTATTTGGAATATAAAAATTAAAATGAATCAAGAATGTCACTTTAATGTTATCCGGAATCCTTCGGAGATCCGTTCGTCTGCAGTTTTCATACATACAACGCGTTGCTGTATTAGGGAGTCTTGAATATTCTTCAATATGTAATACACATTCGTGTGGACGGTCTTCTCTTGGCTGCGCAGCTTTCTGCCCGTTGCCAGCATGGTCGACAAATGTACTCCTGACCATTGTATTGTATCTGAAAATGAGAGTATTACAATTAGTTAAAACGCTTAGTTATTTTCATTGAACGCTGTTCAAACAAAGCGAAATATAAAGAAAAATATTTTACTCGATTGCCTAAGCAGTATTAATTATCTCGCTTACTCATACGTAAATACCGATACTTCTATCCCGTTCTCGCCCCGTGGATCAAACGGAACGACAACGTCGCCGCGTCGGTAACAGTTTACTTACTACTTACAGCGAAATGTAATCTCAATGCGCGAGAGTTAAAACACTGTGACCACCTCAAGTTAAACAGTACTATATTGTTGACGTGACAACTAAGAAATAATGATTTCGTTTGATGTACTTACCTGATGTTCAGAGGTAAGAGCTTCAAAGATATATTGGCCTACAGCGGGATGTTCTTCAAACCGAGCAAGGGTTATTTCGTATCTTCTTCTGTTTATCACGGATCGATTACATAAAATACACACTTGGCGATTATCTGCCATTGTTATAGGAATCTGCTTAAAAAAAGTCCAAAAAAACGAGCACAAGTCACCAAGATAGATATTAACAAGTCCGATATGCAAGCCAGAGTCAAAAGAAATTGTCAAACAATAATAATCGCACAGTACTCAACGAAACAAATGTCAACGATGGACTGCGCTGTGCGCTCGAGCATAACGGTAATCGCCGAGTCGCCGAGTGCGAGCGGCACTCGTCGCCGATTGGTTGACGCATGAAACATAGCGAGACCAATTTTAACAAAGGTTCTTAGACCTCTAATAGAAAAAGTATTGAATATTAGGATACATAAATAATAATGAAAAAAAAAATAGTATTTTAACTATATTTTTTTTCCCAAACGGTATTTCATAGTACTCCTTGAACAATATTTGTTGTCAAAGATCTCCCCTTTCAAATGACACTAGTTTCATTGATGGCCGCTCATGGGCCGCAATGCCCATTGTCCTTTACCTTCTCTTGCATGGATATTATACGCATATTATCTCCCTTAGTCATCTTTTACGAGACCCAAGGACAAGAGAGAGGATGTTGAATTGTATTATTACTCCGTCACCACACGGATAAATAGCGACTAAAGAATAAGTATAACATCCATAAAAGAGGACTTGTCTGACTGGTGTGGACAATTTGCCTAATATCGTGGCAGATGCTCGTGGTCAAGAAGGTCGGGAGGTCTTCGGTCCACCTAGTGGGTCCTCCAGTCCGTCGTTCGACACGTGGTCGCCGCTCGAGAACCTCTCATCCCCAGCGATTATTGATTCGTCGAGCGATGTGGCCTGCCCATTGCCACTTCAGCCTACTAATTCTTCGTACTATGTCGGTTACACCGGTTCTTCTGCAGATTTCCGTATTTCGGCTTCTATCTCGCAAAGAAATCCCGAGCATAGCCCGCTCCATAGTACGCTGAGCGATTTTCGAGCTTGGTTATGAGCCTACATTTAGGGACCACGGTTTCGTGCCGTAAGTCATCACTGATAACACACTGGTAGACCTGTGTTTTCAGGCACTAAGGTATGTTGGACAAGAATATATTCAGCAGTAACATCCAAATTTGACTGCAAGGTCAAATTGAGGTCGTTAGGTGAATCACCTGAAACTGGATTGTGCAAGCACACAATTGAAAAAAAAAACATAACCTGTTTTAACAAGTAATTTTCCTCAAACAGTTCTTTTACAAAATAGCATTACAATGAACAACATATTTTACGTATGATGCCGGAGTCAGAATATAATTCACCACCATCTTGCCCGTGGGTGTCGTAATAGACGACTTAGATACATTATAGATAGACAAACAAAAAATATTCTAAATACACTTTATCTTCTTGAAGAATATTTTAAATCTTATAGAGTTTTGAAGGACATGTGAAAATGTCATGTGCCTCTTAAATTTTACTCAATAATTTAGATTTTTATAGTGCGCGTAGTAATTATCTCGCTCATATTAATTTATGTAATCTATACCAATAAATAAAATTGGAGTGTCCGTTTGTAATGTCAAAATAATAGGCTTTTTCATGCTCACACGGTTATTTGCACGACACCTATGCCTAAAATAGCAATTAAAAAATTTTTGTCTGTCTGTCTGTCTGTCTGTCTGTTTGTTTCGGGTAATCTTCAAAACGGCTGGACCGATTTGAAAAATTCTTTCACCAATGGAAAGCTATAATATCAGGGCGTAAACTAGGCTATATTTTATCCCGGTATTCCCACGGAAACGGGAACTACGCGGGAAAAACGACTATAACCTATAACCGAAGCGAAGCGAGGGCAGATTGGTAGTATAATATAAAGAAAATGCTAAAGTATAACGAATATAATACAAGAGTGGGATATTTTCACATTTATGTCAAAATATTGGGTAACGAAGAAGGAATTGAATAATTTGATTATTAGCGTCAAATTAATGTTATTAAGAGAATTATAGCACAAAACTTGTGAATTTTATTTAAATCTATATTGAATTTTAACTTAAATACGTTCTATTTCAAGTCACTATAAAATAATAAAAAAAATATCATCACAATTGTATAATATGAGATTAATTAAATACCCAGCTTATTTCTGTGCTTATAATAAATGTCTAAGACAATAAAAAATCTTTATAATTCCTCGACAAACACTATAATATGAATGCCTACGTGGCGTAGTAATTTTTAAACCTTAATACCATAGAACTTAACCTTTTTACAAATATTTAGCCCATCCCAATCTAAGTCTGCAACAATTGTTACTTCACAAATAATTATTTAACGGACATAAAATACAAGGTGTATTTTCATTTAAGGATTGTAATAAAGAATTATCCTGCTGGGGAATCGAACCTATGACACCCTGTAGCAGAAGGGCAGAGTGACATATGTGCAGTCACACGATAAATTTACGATTCTCACGGTACTCCATGACTATCATCAAGGATATTTTTTTTCATGACCAATGGTGGCAAACGAGCAAACAGTACACCTGATGATAAGTAATGATGCCGCTCATAGACTTTTGCTAGGCTGTTGCTTACCGCGAAGAAAGTGAAGAGAGTGTGAATCCATGCAATGAGGTTCGTTGATAATAAAGGCATCACCAACACTCACTACTCGTAAACGCCCTTCAGAAAGTTGGGCTTTCGACTCTCTCGCTCATCAAACAAAATGCAGTAACAAATTACTACTAATGATATCTGATGGTTACGCGAGCACTACACATTGTAAATAAATGGGTATTACCATCAAGCTGGGATCCTGTTATAAACATAATTAAAAATAAATCCAAAGAGACCACCACAAGACTGCATGATACTGTGAGCACTTATTGTATAGATTTGACCCACAATAATAATAGTTAAAGATAATTTTATAAATCAAAAATCTTTTAGTAAGACAAAGTAAGCCGCATCTAAAATTAAAAATCAATATTAATTTAGCATCATGTCCCCTGAGGTTTCTTGCCGGATCTTTCTCGGTGTGGCCGCGTTCCGATCCGGTAATAGTATATTAGTTTTGTTAGTTTTAAATCAACAAATTGTAACAATAATTGCTACAAATTTAATAATTAATAATTACTAACCATAAACAATATAATTTTTTTCATATAGAATTATTTTCTTCTTACACTGGCAATAAATTTGTACTAAAATGTGGATCACAATTTAATAAATTTATAACTATACTCGTTCCAACCATTTATTTTACTTTTGGCAGGTCGAATTCTGATCAATTAGTGTTGTACCAATGTATTACGGATACTATGTTTTGTAATAATCGATTTTAGTCAGGAAGAACTTTTAATCGATTTAACACGGATATTTTATTTTTGCTTAAATACATATTTCATATTATTTAAAAACTTCACTTCTGTAAATATATTTGTTATTTGGGCACATTAATTTTTGCATACCCACTAATTCAGTCCTCCCAAAATATTTTACTTTGTACTTTGCAAAATAAAAAATAACTACTTTATGAAGCATTTTTCCATTAAGCGGGGTCCGCTGCTCCAAACTTTACTTAGAGACAATGGCGCCCTCGCTTGCGGTAGTAAATCACTAATTTTCTCATCCAGCCTACCCCTTTTTTTTAAGCCGAATTGGCAACACTGAACGGCGCGCCGGCGACGCCATTTTGTTGTGTTGTCTGTCACTCGCAACAAGACTCCCGTGCTAGTCACATTTCTGTTCGCTGAGTGCTCTTTCATATTTTTCATACGCTGTGTTGAGTATTTATATACCACCGTATTGATTTCATTGTTCTTACTTTGATTGAATTGAGCGTATCGTTCCTCCCAGTAAGATTTTACTTGCAAAATGCCGAAAGGTATGGTGCTTAAAGGACAATCCAGAGAGTTAGTGCTGCGGCTTCGTGAATTTTTTGAAAAGGAAAGCCGCAATGGCAGATTCCTTATACCAGTAACCCAAGTTAGAGACCGTGTTGCAGCAGCATTAGGTATTAGTGCTCCAACGGTGGCGAAAATCACTAAAGAAGCCTATGGTAGTAGTGGTATTGAACAGAACAAGCTATCTACGCCTAAGAAAAAACGTCAGCCCCGTAAAGTGACAGCAATTGACAGTTTTGATACTGATGCTATTCGTCGTCATATATACAATTATTACACAAGCAAAGAGATTCCTACTTTGAAAAAATTAGTAGCGTCTCTACGAAATTGTGGCTTGTTTCGTGGTCAAAAATCTTCTTTGTCAAAGGTGCTGCACCAAATCGGGTTCTTGTATAAGAAATCCGACAAAGGAAAAATTTTAATGGAACGTCGTGATATAGCCTTGTCTCGCTGTGAATTTTTAAGACAAGCGAAGAAAATAGAAGACTGGTCGAATGTCGTTTTCACAGATGAAACTTGGCTCAATGCCAATCATTCCATACCAAAAGGTTGGACTGACGATACTGCTGCTTCTACTTCTGCAGTGCCAATGGGGAAAGGTGAACGCCTCATCATTTGCCATGCGGGAACTACAAAGGGATTTGTACCAGACGCTCTGTTAGCGTTCAAATCAAAAAAAACAGGAGACTATCATGAGGAGATGAATGCGGACGTGTATGAAAAGTGGTTCAGAGAAATGCTTACATCACTTGAAGAGCCATCAACAATATTTATTGATAATGCACCCTATCACTCTCGCCAAATTAATAAAATGCCAACACAGGCCAACAAAAAACACGAGATTATAAACTGGCTTCGTGATAATGGGGAAAGTAGAATTACTTAAAATATTAAAAAGTAAAAAGCAGCCAAAACGATATGTCATCGACGAAATGGCAGCAGAATATGGACATGTTGTAATCAGAATTCCTCCGTACCACTGTCACTATAATCCAATTGAAATGATCTGGGCACAAGTCAAAGGACACGCCGCAAGAAACAATACAACTCCTCCTTTTACAGCAAATAAAATGCTTGAACTTTTAAAAAACGCATGTGCTAGTGTGACGCCTGAAAACTGGGCGAGTGTCGTCAACAAGACAAAAAATATAATATTCTCTGATCGGGATCGGGAAATTGAATTTGACAACATACCTACACAAGAGTTAATAATAAACACTGCAGATGATTCAAGCGACGATTCGAGTTCGTATGAAGAATCCGACGATTCGTTATAATAAAATAATATTAAAATATTTTGGTTTTATTTCATGTTATAGGTATGATGAGAAGATTTTTATATCTCCCTGATACAATTTTAACGTGTTGTCTATTACAACAATTCAAAACTCAGTTGTCAGCTGACTTAACTGCAAATAAGTGTAATCGATTATTTGCGATTCATTAGTTTGCACCGAATACTTTTGATCCTGTCACTAGATGCGATAGAACGTAACTTTTTTTATAACGGAAATGACTTATCACTTAAATTTTATGAATAGAGCTATTTACGGCATATTAATGTATTTAGTGGGTAATAATTAAGATATATAAATATTATTGGGCAGTTTATATATTTCTCTGTTCACTCGTTTCAAAGTTAATAATTGCGTATAATGAAACAGTTACGTCCTAAAGCATGTGTCAAAAGTAAAATAAATGGTTGGAACAAGTATAATTTCTGTATCGGGTAGATAATTAGAAATGTCTGTAATAACGATTACTTGTTGGACGTGAGACACCTTAGTCCGCCCGTGACCATGAATGCTGCAAAGTGTTCGAAACGTCGGGCAATCATAAATCAAATACAAACGCGATATAATCCGTAAAAGTAGTTTTATTTACAAATTACTACTACTCAAGACGTTCATTTTCTGCTCAGTGTGGTACTACCCCGGACGGACCGGCCCGCGGCTGTAGACAAACAACTGTCAACAGTGCAGTCCTTTTTTTTTTCGGTGTGCTGCGGTCGGCGCGCTTCCGCACTACTCCGTCCGGGGCGACAGAGGGGCTTAAGCACGCAACACCCGCAACCCACCCGAACACCACGTCGCCTTCGTCGTTGGGCCGACCACTGGACCAGGGTTACTTGTCATCAGTGGTCGGCCTGACGGAATACCCCCTACCCGGGGTACCCTCCCATCGACCGACGTCCCCCCTCTCGGGGAGGACGTCAGCAGTGCAGTCCTACCACTAAATAATAACACTTTATTTTTTTTACAGTAAGTAAATAATCCTTGTATTGCGGAGGACTACATAAAAATTACTCCCAGACTCGGAAGAACAATTTGTGAAAAACACAAAGTGTTGTCCTGCATGGAATTCGAACCCAGTACTAACACGGAAGTAGGTTTTGAACCATTAAACCATCTGTGCACTGAAATATACCTGCGATTGCATCTCTTAATAGATATTCGAAGCTGTATTTTGGAAGCCATATCGTAATCGGCAGCCTCTTCTTCCAGGACTCCGCGCTGCACAATCGTGATGCTGTGCGTCGCCATCTGCTGTTCTGTACAGTAGTACCTGAGCAGAAAAGGAAGAGAAAAGAAATTACATATGATTATTTATACGTATAGTAGAAGAGAAGGAATACATTACCACCCCTCTATCTTCCCCACAGGAGTGGCAAAAGACGACTAATCTATACTAATATATAAAGCGGAAGAGTTTGTTTGTTTAAACGCGCTAATCTCATGAACTACTGGTCCGATTTGAAAAATTCTTTGAATGTTAGATAGCCTATTTATCGAAGAAGGCTGTAGGCTATAGGCGATATATCATCACGCTATGACCAATAGGAGCGAAGCAACAATGAAAAATGTTTTAGGATCGGGTTTTTTTTCCTTTTGAGAGCTTCCGCTGCGTGCACTACATAAACGGTTAGTTTTCGCAAAAATCATGTGTAAAATTGTATTATTTAAAAATATTTTCACCTTCTACGTAAACAAAGTCGCGGGTTAAAGTTAGCATTAGTACAAAGTAACTGTTTCACGCGGACGAAGTCACGGGCTATAGCTAATGGATTATAATATGCATATAACATCGATGAAAAAGAAGACATAGTCGAAATAAAAACCAATAGCAATGTGTCTGATCAGCCTTGTAAGTCCATATCCCTGCTATTGTGAAGGAGACTCAAACCCAGCAGAGAGACTCTGATTTTTAATATCTCGACGTTTCAAATAGGGACGCGGTATCGAATAGAAAGTATCAATACTGTATTTATGAGTAACTAGCAGCGCCCTGCAGTTTCACCCACAGTTCCTCATCCCGTGGGAATATCGGGATAAATTATAGCCTATGTGTTATTCTGATATGTAAGCTATATTATTGTGAAGTTTCATCTAAATCCATTCAGTAATTTTTGCGTGAAAGAGCAACCAACATATTCACATCTTCACATACTCACAAACTTTCGCGTTTATAATATTAGTAAGGAAGGATATCGAAAGAAAAGTATCGTACTCACAAAAGTATCGATACTTCAAAGTATCGAGTACTGAGTACATAGAACCTATGCCCGTGATGACCTTTCCTTTTTATTAGGAAATGAACGTCTATGAACGGATGAAAACATTTCGAGCCTCGTTTTGGAAGGTTCATTACGTTTCAACTAAATGCCTAAAAGCCGTACAGTCAATTTTAAAATGGATAATTTCTACAATTTATTCGATTGTTTATCATGGAGTTTTAACGAAATTGCCAAACACTGTTATGAGCAGTTAATGTACAGACTTGACCAACAATAACAGTTGAAAATTCTTTTATATAATTTCTAGTAAGTCAAAGTAAGCTGACCTATAAAAGTCAATAATAATTAGTGTGGCGTTACGTTCCAGTGGTAGCAATAGATTTGTTAGACTTAAATTAATAAATTGTCCTAATATAATTATCTATACCAATAAATAAAATTGGAGTGTCTGTTTGTAATGTCAAAATAATACTTTTTTCATGCTCACACGGTTATTTGCTCTTTACATACGCCTGAATTACACTTTATATTTTTTTTGTCTGTCTGTTTGTTCCGGGTAATCTTCAAAACGGTTGGGCGATTTCAAAAATTCTTTCACCAATGGAAAGCTATAATATTAGGGAGTAACATAAGCTATATTTTATCCCGGTATGCCCAAGAGAACGGAAACTACGCAGGAAAGACGACTGATACCGAAGCGAAGCGAGGGCGGGTTGCTAGTTTACTATAAAGGAGAATGCCCAAAACCAGGCCCTTTTTATTTGGGAATGGTCCAAAATCAAATACTCTCCTAAATTCACATCTTATTTTTATTCCCCCTCAGAATTAATTAGGGTAACTTACATTAACTTAACATAACATTAAAAATAATAATTAAGAGTCACACAAATGAATTTAGGTTTGTTATTTGAATAGATTTGAGTGACACGTAGGATTGCCAAAATATGTCGATCGACCTTGTCTATAGCAATAAATAAAATTGGAGTGTCTGTTTGCAATGTCAAAATAATAGGCTTTTTTCATGCTCACACGGTTATTTGCACAACACTTATGCCTAAAATACAGATTAAAAAATTTTTGTCTGTCTGTCTGTTTGTTCCGGGTAAACGGCTGGACCGATTTCAAAAATTCTTTCACCAATGGAAAGCTATAATATCAGGGCGTAAAGTAGGCTATATTTTATCCCGGTATTCCCACGGGAACGGGAACTACGCGGGTAAAACGACTAAAACCGAAGCGAAGCGAGGACGGGTTGCTAGTTACGTTTATAAAGGAGAAATAACTATTAAATATCAGACGAAATTAGGCAAAAAACTAACACATTTAATTATGGCTATGCAGTGCACCCTCGGTATTCCGACAAACGTTTTGCTCGGCAATGTGGAACTCGAATTTGTCCCTTAGTCGTCTTTTACGACATCCACGGGCAAGACAAGGAGTGGTGAATTGTATTCTTACTCCGTCACCACACGGAAAAACGAATAATGAAATAAAATGAATATATGAAGCTTAATCATATAATAAAATAAAAATAAATAAATTCTATCTTAATTTATTTTTTTAAGTCGATTAATCGATATTACAATTAAGGGTAATTAGGTCTGGTAGAACTAAACAATAGCGCCGTGTCGTTTCGTAGGTACAGTATTTACGATTTACGTTGAGTTGAATAGAAGAATAAAAATAGATTATACTATTCCGACAAGATAATTTTAGTAGGGCTTCAACTCGTCTTACGTTTAATCTTAGGATATCTTGTTGTCTATTAAAATAATTCCATTCAGCTATTGTAGACAGGTAGAGTTATTACATTTACCTACACAATTTAAATATAGTTATACAGTTATCAGAATTTCAGAAAATATAAAAAACGACGTAAATTTTTCAAAATATAGACAGTAATTCTTCCCTATTTAGACATTTCTTTCCAGATTTTATCATAAATATTCATTGTATTTAATAATATATTATTTTACTAGCAAACCGCCCTCGCTTCGCTTCGGTTATAGTAGTTTTACCCGTGTAGTTCCCGTTCCCGTGGGAATACCGGGATAAAATATAGCCTAGTTTACGCCCTGATATTATAGCATTCCATTGGTGAAAGAATTTTTGAAATCGGTCCAGCCGTTTTGAAGATTACCCGGAACAAACAGACAGACAGACAAAAATTTTTTAATTGCTATTTTAGGCATAGGTGTCGTGCAAATAACCGTGTGAGCATGAAAAAAGCCTATTATTTTGACATTACAAACAGACACTTCAATTTTATTTATTGGTATAGATAAAAAAAAAATAAAAAAAAACTGTGGCTTTGTACGAGTATTCTATTTACATTCCTCTGTTTTTTATAAGTTCTATTCGTTAAAAAGTTAAAAATTATTAAATTCGCGATTCAATAATGTATAAGAGTTTAAAAGAAATAAGAGAGAAAGAGAGTTTTTCTTTCTTTCTTTCTCTTTCTAAAAGAAATGGTTTATAAAGATTTATTAGATTTTAATACAAAAAGATTTTTTTTCCAAACTTCCGGATTTTTTCTCGGCAATGGCTAAGTGGTGCGCTCTAGGGTTTGAGTATATGAAAACACTGACTAAAGTGCTAACTACACGCGAAACCTCCCGTTTCATTTGAAGACCCCACACCCTTGCCGTCTTCTTGTAAGTGATTTACGACCAATCTTACCAAATCAAACAGATGATGCTCCCCATAATAAGATCGATCGATCGTTTTAGGTCAGTTATTACTTAAACACTAAACGAGAATACCCATTTTGTTTGAAAGTTAGTTTCAATATTTAGAATGGCCTTCATAATTTATTTTCTATTTTATACAATAATTATTCTAGATTTATATTTATTTCCGTACTTGTATTTTCGTATTCAGGTTTAAACACAATCTTATTTTTGGTGAATTATTTTTAAGGTTAGAAAATACGTGAAAATATGAGTACCTATTATCTCTAGTCAATACGCTTACAAGAGTATCCTTACTAATATTATAAATGCGAAAGTACGTTTGTTTGTTTGTTACGCTTTCACGCCTAAACCAACGAACTGATTTCAAAAATTCTTTCACCAATGGAACGCTATAATATTAGGGAGTAACATAGGCTATATTTTATCCCGGTATTCCCACGGGAACGGGCACTACGGGGATAAAACGACTGAAACCGAACCGAAGCGAGGGCCGGTTGCTTGTATCAAATACAAATCCAATACTTACAATAAGAAATCGTTATAAGATGATGACGATAATTATCTTTGTCCGTGTGGTGACGGAGTAAGAATACAATTCACCACCCTCTCTCTTACCCGTGGATGTCGTAAAAGACGAGTAAGGGATATAATACGCATACAACATCTATACAAGAGAAGGAAAACTTAAAATAAAACCCTATAACAACATGTCTGACCAGCATGGTATAGTAAGGTCAATATCCCTCCCATAGTGGAGGAGGCCAGAGCCCAATAGTGGGACTTGTATGGGCTGAAAAGATGATAAATATTTTAGTCCATTCATCCATCCTTACATACTTTTGAAATGAGACCTTTTAAGACGGGTCTCCAATTCCATAGTTACCACACCTATGATAATCTAATGAAGGAAAACGTTATCTTAATACAAAATTTGAACCAAATACTTGAAACAGTTTTAGAGATAAGCGAGGTAAATATGCACAAGAGTTACCCCACTTAAAAATTTATACTATACTAGCAACCCGCCCTCGCTTCGCTTCGGTTATAGGTTATAGTCGTTTTACCCGCATAGTTCCCGTTCCCGTGGGAATACCGGTATAAAATATAGCCTAGTTTACGCCCTGATATTATAGCTTTCCATTGGTGAAAGAATTTTTGAAATCGGTCCAGCCGTTTTGAAGATTACCCGGAACAAACAGACAGACAGACAAACATTTTTAATTGCTATTTTAGGCATAGGAGTCGTGCAAATAACCGCGTGAGCATGAAAAACGCCTATTATTTTGACATTACAAACAGACACTCCAATTTTATTTATTGGTATAGACTAGCAACCCGCCCTCGCTTCGCTTCGGTTTCAGTTGCCTTATCCGCATAGTTCCCGCGTCTAAATAACTTTCAAATTATCACGTTATAATTTGGCCATTTTCTTAAACATTAAAATGGGTATTGTACGTTATCCGTAAAAGATAGACATATGCTATCGCGGACTTTTTTGTAGACCTATAACAGATACACAATTCCACCATACATTGTTTTGATATATCTCTAACGGATCAGACAACGTTTTCGATAAAAGCTCCCGGGCGGCCTGACTTTCTTCTCTCTTCGACCTCTTCGACAATTATCGTCATATTTCAACCAATTTACACAAAACATTGATATAGTTATACATAAAAATCTTCCCCATGAACCACTGCGTCATTTGTGAAAACCGCATGAAAATTTGTTCAGTAATTTTTGAGTTCATCGCGTTCAGACAGACAGACAGAGGCGGCCGGGGACTTTGTTTTATAATATTTAAAGAAGCAGGTGACGACTGGTATCTATACAGTTTAGTAATGAGTAGAGACCGGATTATATGCATGTGCATATGCATTTGCATATTTAAGCCAATTACAGGGGTAATAGCATATTTTACCTAAGATCTAGTTATGATGCATATTCTCAGTATATTTCAATATTTTTCAGAGTGCAGTGTACTCACTCTGCGTTCCGAAATGCGTTAAAATGTGATAATATCGCGAATACGACCAAATTTAATCATCATCATTTCATATCTACCTATCACCGTCCACTGCTGGATGTAGGCCTCCCTCATGTTACGCCACAATGTGCGGTCCTGTGCCACCTGCATCCGACGACGCCCAACAACTTTCACCAGGTCGTTGGTCCACCTAGTGGAGTGGTCCTACACTGCGTCGTCCAATACGTGGTCGCCACTCGAAAACCTTTCTTCCCCAGCGGTTGTCGGTTCGTCGAGCGATGTGGCCTGCCCATTGCCACTTCAGCGTGCTAATTCTCCGTGCTATGTCGGTTACACCCGTTCTTCTGCGGATTTCCGTAATTCGGATTCTATCTCGCAGAGAAATCCTGAGCATAGCCCGTTCCATAGCACGCTTAGCGACTTTGAGCCTTGATATGAGGCCTACATTTAGGGACCACGTTTCCGTGCCGTAAGTCATCACTGGTAACACACACTGGTCGTAGACCTGTGTTTTCAGACACTGAGGTATGTTGAACGAGAAGATCCTCTTAAGTTTCCCGAATATTTACGTTATATAATATTAAATAATTTTAATGTCCTGTAATGTTATTATATCTATCATAGCCTTTTAAATGATTATTACTAATTGTATACGGAGTTTGAAATAATAAAAAAAAATTACATTTTCTTTGTATGGGTTCTTAAAATTTACAATTTAATTTTGCATATTCTGACCATTTTCGTGCATATTTTAAACATTTGTCATGCATATAATAAGCTTTTTATGTTTCATATAATCCGGTCCCTAGTAATGAGCATTACTTTTAGTTTGCCTTCCCAAAATAAGACTAAGAATATCATCACAGCTCATACTCATATACGTCCCACTGTTGGGCTCGAGCCTACTCCACAATAGGAGGGCAATTGACGGCGACCGACGTCGAGAGGTGAGGGTACCCGAAAGGGTATTCCGTCGGGCCGACCACTAACGACAAGTCACCCTGCTCCGGTGGTCGGCCCAACAAAGAGGCGACGTGGGTACGGGTGGGTTATGGGCCCGCGCGCCGTCCTTTCATCGCCCCGGACGGAACAAACCGCGCGTGCGCTTACCATAGCCCATCCATAAAAAAGAAAAAAAAAGAAAAAAAAAACCAGTTGGTATAAGGTTTTGTTGCGAGCTTTCCTTCTCTAGCATTAGTGTTGCCCAAAAAAGTCTTGGTCTTGCGAGAAATGCGAGACCGAGACCAAGACCAAGACCGCTTAATTTTTGCAAGACCAAGACTGGCCCTGCAAGACTTGAGCAAGACCAAGACTGGCCCTGCAAGTCTCGCGGTCTTGCATTTAATTCAAATCACCATTTCAGCTTATATACGGTTGAGCTCGTGTCTTCTACATAATAGGAGAGAAATCGGCCGTGGCCGGAGGGGAATCGCCACGGTGATCGGCTGTGTTGTTACAGGTCATATATGTCAAGTTTTCCTTCTCTTGCACCGATGTTATATGTATAACATATAACATCGGTGCAAGAGAAGGAAGCCTTTAGTCGTGGGTTCGCAGTCGCGGGTAAAATAGGGGGTGATGAATTATATTCTTACTCCGTCACTACACGGCAAGTCAAATCAGTCTTGAGATATCTATCTATTGGCCAATCGATTCCCAATGTTGGTGTTGGCTTTTCAGAATTACTCTTCGGAAAGGCTTAAGGACAAAAATACCGTAATCACGAGAGTGCTCTTGCCCATTATACATATTTATATATCCGTTTATTCATTAGCCCAACGACGTTCACTGTTGGACATAGAAATATGCCTACAATTAATCTACATAAATGTCCATGTAGGGACAGAGTACAAATACAATTCACCACTCTCTTACCCGTGGATGTCGTATCAAATCGGATTGGGCAATGGTGTTAGGAACCCATGAAAAAGAATTGAAATAAAAATATCGATTCGTTAATGAATTGAGAGACATGTAAGTTCCTAATTTTGTCATCGTTTTTTCGTGTAAATTTGATTAAAATGTATAAAGCAGTTATACCTACTTAATCTACAACATATTCGTATTTTGTTAAATGTTCATTAGAATTTGAATAAATCAATGATTACGTTTGCATAAGCAAGACAAACTTCGCTTTAACATAAATCAGCTGATCGGCCGATGACCGTTGATGAGTCACCTTTGTACCTACGTAACCAGTGAAAGGTTCGCGCAAATCTAATACCTATTTATACTGTCGAAATTGTACATGCTTACATATATCCTATCTGTACATACCTACATAATGCATAAAATTTAAGGCATAAACTCTTAGACACACATTTTTGTAATCACTATAACTTTTACGTTATATTGTTTTTGTGTAATATACATTCTAATTACGATCTATGACCGTTGAACTACAACATACACGAACAGTTGTCCCATAACCTGATACACCTGTGTATATAACATATGTGCAAGAGAAGTGAAACTAGAAATAAAACCCTATAACAACATTTCTGACCAGCGTAGTATAGTAGATCAATTTTCCTCTTACTGGAAGGAAGCTTAAGCCCAGCAGTGGCACTTTTATGAGCTGTGACGATGACGACGAATATCATACATTTTACAAGTATTTCATTATCATTCATCATGATACAAGTATTAAAACCATAAAATTTTAAATCAGTTTTATATGTTCTTGAATAAATAATATATTAAGAGCTACATGGATCCAACGGCCAAAGTATTTGTATAGGCAATAGAGCAACAGGTTTTTCAAGTATCCAGAATATCAGTAACTAAACTGGAAATACAATAGATACATACCACTTAACTTGAAGGGAAATATAAACAATCGCATTAATTGTAAAAATATCCCATTGAGTATAAAATGACATAAAATTTATTGTATCAACTGCCTCGTGTGGTGACGTCTTAAGAAAATAGGGTCGAAAGTCCTGCCATAGGAGTAGTAACGCTGTCTAATGGAACACCAGGGGAATAGAAGAGTAATTTTCCCCAGTGGTAAGTATTGTATTCAATAGTTAACTATAGGCTAGCAGATGGATAGATAGGATAGGATGCTATTTGATTAATTTAGTTGGATTTTTCATTGCCATGATAAATGACTGTTACGTTATTCCAACTGCAAGACCTTGCTGCAATACCAAGACCAAGACTCGGGTGCGCAATACCAAGACCAAGACGAGACCAGGTGTGATGTTGCAAGACCAAGACTGGTCCAAGTCTCGTCTTGGTCTTGCATTTGGGCAACACTATGTAGCATAGATTTTATACGCGTATTAGATACCGTAGTTCGTTTTTCAACATCCGCGGACGACGAATTGGTGAAATATATTCTAACTCCGTCACCACACGGACAAGAATATATAAAAACTAGCTGACCCAACAGACGTTGTTCTGTTCAAATAAAATAAAAGGAATTCTCCTTGAAATCGACAGCAGCGCCACCTACCGGGTCCAATTGTGAATCTAAACCATTCACGAATACCCTTGAACACACACAAAAAATTTCATCAACATCGGTCCAGCCGTTTAGGAGGACTTCAGTGACATACAGACGTACCCAAGAAATATATGTATATGGAAAGACATAAAAAAAATCGTTTTCCTTTCAAACAAACCCAAACATCCTTACTAATATTATAAATGCGAAAGTAAGTTTGTTTGTTTATTTGTTGGTTACGCTTTCACACTTAAACCACCGAACCGATTTCAAAAGTCTTTCACCAATGGAAACCTATAATATCAGAGAGTAACATAGGCTATATTTTATCCCGGTATTCCCACGGGAACGGGAACTACGCGGGTAAAGCGACTGAAACCGAAACGAATCGAGGGCGGGTTGCTTGTTGTAAATAAAACTGTTTTACGAATTTTATCCCGTTTGTATTTAACCAGTAAGATATTTTTTAATTTGTGGTAATTCCACACTATATTCTTCTAACTACACTAATTTCCTTCCTATTGTGGCGGCTCGAGCCCAGCAGTGGGAATATCTGAGCCGACATGATGAATCATAACAATTATAATTTCAAAGATATTATGATAAGCATTACTCGATCTGTTATGAGAACAATAATAAACGAACGAGCTTTGATAAGATTGTGTTCATTAAATCGTGAGAACAAAGTAAAATACTTCAACTGAGACAATAGAGTAATTTAATTAAATGAATAATAGTTCAAAAAAACTAAACAAATACGCTTTTAAAGAAGATCCAACTAAAAATTGAAAATAAATTTTAAAATATTTGAATTTAGAATGGTGTATATAAGAAAAAATATTTTTTATTGTAAAAAAAGCGTGGATTGTCAATAGTTATAAATATTTTATTGACAGATATGAGTAGAAGGATTATCATTTTGATAATATCTTAAAAAGCACCCCACGTTTTTTTTACAATAAATAATATTTTTTTCTTATATACACTATTCTTAATTCAAATTTTAAAAAAATTATTATCTATTTTTAGTTGGATTTTCTTTAAAAGCGTATTTGTTTAGTTTTTTAAACTATTATTTATTTTTCATCTTTTAGTTGAATTTTCGCTAATCCTGATTATCCTAGTAAGGATAACGGGTCAAACTGTTTAAAATATTGAATTGTCATCGGTCCTTAAGGGTGTAGATTGTTGGCCTGAGTTCTCGATTTCGAGCGACCGCAGCGCCAAAGTTTAATGTAACATCCGACGGGGCGGATGAATGACCTAGAGAGCGCGATTTTCAAAATGTTTTGCAACAAACGTTCCACGTTGAGAAATTGTTATTGAACTTGAATATTTACAGCATAACAATAACGTTGAATTTTTGGAAACTAGCTGTTGATTCTTTTTAATAGATTAATAAGAGTAGTCGAGACACAATTTTTATGTTTTTCTATCATTACATTACATAGTATAAAACAAAGTCGCTATCCGCCGTCTGTCTGTCCCTATGTATGCTTAGATCTTTAAAACTACGCAACGGATTTTGATGGAGTTTTTTTTAATAAATAGAATGATTTTTAAGGAAGGTTTATATGTATAATACATGCATAATATAGTAGAGAAACACTGATTAATTTAGAGGTTTCTAATGTGATGTCGTAAATAAGCACGTTTTTGCGCTTATATTGCAAACGTTGGCTGAACCCTACGAGATAGACCAAAATAATGTACTACAGTATTATCCATCTTAAAAAGTTCAACAAAAAGTCCACGATGGCATATGTCTATCTCTTAGGGATAACCCACCATAACCATTTTTTATCCTCTACTAAAAAATGATTATTTACTAAGTGATTTTATACAATACAGCATTAATACTTATCCAATTAAGTACCTTAAATAAATTGTGCATTTATTATAGATCAATATGCTTTTTATAGTATGTAATGTGAAGTGAATATTGCCGAAGATAGCGAGGGCGGGTTACTAGTTTATAATATAATATACAATCAAGAGCAGGTCCGGACTGACATTTTTGTATTCTACTTACCTAAAATTCCAACTATTTATTTATTTGTCACTACCAAAATTTATTCTAATTCGTAAAATATTCATTCAATAAAATAATTGCAAATTCAGTAGGAAGTGTGTTTATCTCTACGCAAGGAAATGTGCCTATTGCGTAAACTCAAATACTTACTTTTTGTTTACGATCACCTCGTCGATATCTAAAAAAAAATCCTAGGGTTTTAAAAAAAATGTCAATAAATGAAATACAAGTATAAAAATGATTTATTTACTACACAATAACAAATATGAGTCGCCATTACTCGCTATCCTAAAAGCGTGCTAGGGTTGTACAAAAATTAGTAAATAATTCATTTATTTACTAATTTTAACAGAAGTTTGTAAATTATTAATATACTAATTAAAAGTATGTAATTAAACAATAACGAAATATGAGTTCAAAATTCTAATGGTTTTTCATTCGATTACGGATCAAGTTCTGATTTCTGCTAATTTGATGATAAAATCAATGGCTATCACAAAACCTATCAGAATGAAAACGTTACCAGCTGCCCGATTCACGTAAGTAATAAAAACCGTAGCGCAGTGACGTCACTTCGTTTTGTGCAAATTTAGCCCTTTTAACCGACTTAAAAAAAGGAGAATTCTCAATTCGCTGTATTTTTGAACCAATTTTTATGATTCTTTACACCAGGTAACTCAGAAATTGTATAGTAATTGAGCTATTGGAAGATTTATGACAATCCAAGACTAGATAAGTAAGTGCGTTTAAAACAGAAAACCAAAAGGCGATTTCTAAATTCCTAAGTTAAAACGACTTTTGGACTGGCGTGTTTACGTGAATCGACTGGCTGGGTAGTTAAGTTACCTGTATCTTTCAAAATCATTAGGCGTTCTTCTCTTTCATAACATGTAAAGCTCTTTCTTTCCTCTCTTTCATAGCCTCTATGATACTGGGCGCGTCACGAATGGGCATGCTTCGTGACTGCCGAGGATCAACTAATTCTGGAAGTAGGCAATCGTAATAAAACCTAACTAATTTCATCTCCATTTTCTCCTCCCAAAATATGTCGTCCTTTTCTATAATATAAACTTTCATAGGTACAGTAGCACCAAACCAGATGCCAAGCATGCAAACGTTTCTTTTAGTAATATGTACCTGTCCCTGAATTTGGAAATACCAGTTATGATTTTTATTTATGACATAACCCTTGGAAGCCTTGTCCTTAACCCAAAAGGTATGTTTGGCCATTGCTTCATCAAGAGTCATGCCAGCTAAAGAATGTGGGCACTTAATTTCAATTAAACCGTTTGCATAAATGCCATCTGGTGTAGTACCAAGAAATTCATATTGATCGTCGACGAACAAACCGCAACCTTGTATACTAATATTCTCTTGAATTTCTAACTGTTTAATTGCGGTTTCTTCGTTTTCGATACCGTACCGTACAGCAGGCAAACTGGAGATATTACTACCATAAACGATTTTACGAACAAGAACAGCACAACTTGTGCTCTCTCGTTTTTTACAAACTTCCCCGAACGATGATGAGGTTAGTAATTTTCTCCTTGTACTCATCCACTCAGAACTACTTCTTTGCAAATGGGTCGACCTTTCAAGCTCCTCTCTTTCAGCACAAGACAACTTTAAATCGGCTAAAAAAGATGACTTGGCTTTCTCATATAATTCTGGACTCAGATCAGGTTTTTCGCAGTTTGGTCCATAGTGAGCGTCTTTCGATATAGCGCTGTGGCTCTTTTTCAATCTTAATTTAGGTTTAGCAATTAAACGGATTCTACGATTACAATTTTCCACTTTCGCGATCAAAGGATTAGGACTAGATTTAAATATTACTTCATGAGTTTTACTATGAATCGATCCTGTATTAAAAGACACAACAGCAGCTGCGCATCGGCCCGCATAAGAACCACGGGAAGAATAATTTACACGCTTACCCCCTACTAATTTGGCAATCACTGCGTTAAAACTTTCAACTATATTACTTGTACAATTATGAATTAAACTTCTAGAATGATATGACAGTCTTTTACTTAAAATGTGTACCGCGTCCATTAATCCGCATCCAACAATTGCTGGAAGCAACCCAACAGGTTCTATTCGACGAGTATCAGGTCTACAGAAATACTCTTTGCAATATTGGTGATTACCAAATACGTGTTGTGGACCATTTAGGATATCTTCACTAAGATTTTTTATTTTTTCTTCGAGTGACTGATTTTGATCGCCCCAATATTTAATAGCGCATTTTACACCCGTTCTTAAACGCAAATACCTTTCTTTTAGGAATTTCCGCAATTCGCAAGGATACTTAGTGTCTTTCGACAGTTTCTCCAAGCTATTGCAGTAGTTTCGTAAAAGATGATTTTTGCATTCAATTTTCTCTACTGTTAAATTACCGTACGGTCGCGAATCTAATATTTTTTTATAAGTACTGGAATCGCCGTCTGTTACAAATTTATTATAAATTACACCGTGATCAACAATGGAACGTTTAAACCCCTCAACTATTATGGTCGATTCCATACCGGTAGATGATCCCGAATAATTCTTGAAACAACGGTGTTCCGAGGGCTGACTGTCGTTCTTTGCGGCTCGTGCACAAACTACGCAGTATTTATTTTTAACTCCAAAAAACAATACTTTATTAGTTTTAATGCCAATTATCGCAGCTGCGCCGGACAAGGCGGAAAAATTCTTACCATAAGATCTCTTGCTCCAACAACCGTCAACAGCAACAGATATTAATGGTGTACCATTTTTATCAACACTACCTATAGACACTGCGTACTCCGCTTCTTCCTTGACAGCTTCTGCCATGGAATGTGCTGCTGTCTTTTCCCACCAATCGCATGCTGCTGTCTTTTCCCACCAATCGCAAACCGTATTATTAATTTCATTGTATAATGAAGGTGACATGATTGGTAGGGCTACTGCGGCAGTTAATGTTTTTAACTGATAGTAGCTCCCACCAGATGATATGATACCAGATACAATTTGATGATTCACTTCCATTCTATCTTCTTTCTTTTCAATCAAACACACAGTAAATTTCATACTACACATACTACATTTCATGATGAGTTTTGAGTCCAGACCAACTTTTACTTCACCTATTATACTGAGGTAACTTAACTTACAATCCATTGGACCGTGGTCCCCTATGGCCTGAAGAGCTTTAAAAAAAAAAGAAACGTCTACAACTCTACGCCCAACTTCCATTTCATCCACCTTTCCCTCTTGGTCGTTTTCAATAACTAGTTCCTGTAAAGAAAGATAATGGCTTGATTTTTTTTATAAAAAATAATTAAAAATTTAAAAAAATGCAAAAGAATTTAATACAATATTAGGTTCCTGATGAATAGAAATTATAATTTCTTTACGCATTAGGTATTGTTTTTTTATGACGTCACCTATTTGAACGTAAATTTTCTTTTGAGAAAGTAATTGAGAAGTATTTCGGTACTAAGGTGTTTGTCTCTCGATGAAAATAATAAATATTGCAAGAAAAAATCTATAGGTAGGTATTGAGATTTTGTCTTCGCCCATCACTAACTAAGTAGTTTGTTTATTTATGTAACAAGTCTACAAGAATTACGTATAACAACTTACCTCTATACAGCGCGTAGCATTGTTGCTCAGTCTCGGCCCCAAGGTTTTCTTTATTTTCAATACTGGAAATATTATTCATCAATATTATCCACTTTTTATTTATTTTGTACAACCCTAAGCCAGACGCTAGGCGCCTCGCGTCTGTTTGGCGGTATAGGTATGTCGACCAAGTTGCGCTGTCGCCTACCTACTTCCACAATTTGATATTTAGACAATACTAGCCGACCCGGCGAACTCCGTATCGCCTTTTTTTTTTAAAAAATCCTATTATTTTGATATTACATACAGATACTTCAATTTTATTTATCAGTATAGATATAGATAATACAAACCAATATTTACATGTTATTGTAGGTATATGTCTGAATCGGGCGATCTAAATCATATGACATATTGTATTAGCTTTGTAATGTACCCTGTTCAAATGCGATAATAAATAAGTAGGGAGGAACTTACATTTTATTCCGAGATCTTTTGGCTTTCATATTTTTATAATGCGTACAAAACTTTCTTTTCCCTGGTATGACACTCAAATTCAATCAGTCCTGCGAAAAAAATAGCCTATGTTACTCAGTGATAATGTAGCTTTCGAATGATAAAAGAATTATTAAAATCGGTCCAGTACTTTTTGAGTTTATTCGTTACATACAAAAATCCAAATCTTTCCTCTTTATAATACCTATTAGTGTAGATATTGTATTTTTTACGATTTATATCTAGTTCCATCATGGTTTTCTTTCAGACATTCATTATATCGATACTTTCTAATAACTGAAAATAAATTAATTATAAAAATGTTATACTTACAATTTTTTACAAAACACACAAATTCACAATACGTAATTCTGCTGTCTGCAGCCGACAAGCGTGGTGTCGCGTTCACTTACAGAAAGGAACTGCCGCTTTTGACCACCGAGATTGCACGAATGAAACGAACGTTTTACCCATACATTTTTGTATGAAAAATTTACCTTAAAATATATCTAGATTTTAGGGCTTTAAAAGAGGAAGTCTTTGTTTGTAAAGGTATAAAAAGAAGTATACAGCTATACTTATTGGTTTCTTCAGTGTTCAAAAAGTGTTTCTTTTTATCAATTTGTGTTGATTTATGGGGTTAAATCTGAAAAATACGAAGTCATGTTTTTGCATTTTTACTCAATTTTGTGCGTTTGTTGACGTTTATTATATAACAACTATTAGGTTTAAGAGTTTAATATAAGCATGAACATACTTATTGGTCTTTGATTGTAATATATACAAATTATCATTGATATCAATCATATGTAAATAGGTTAAATATGAAAAATCGTAACACTCTTTTCGGTGATTTTCACGATCTACACCCTTAATAAGCCAAATTTCGAGTCAATCCGACGTTTTGAAGGGAGTCAAAATCATGTTCAAAGATTCCGTTACATACTAACATACATACGTCTGAAGCTAATAAAAGCGTATTAAAATATGTTATTGAATGCATGTTTCATATGCATGTTTTTGAAACGCCATTTATACCAATAAATAAAATTGGATTGTCTGTTTGTAATGTCAAAATAATAGGCTTTTTCATGCTCACACGGTTATTTGCACGACACCTATGCCTAAAATAGCAATTAAAAAATTTTTATCTGTCTGTCTGTCTGTTTGTTCCGGGTAATCTTCAAAACGGCTGGACCGATTTCAAAAATTCTTTCACCAATGGAAAGCTATAATATCAGGGCGTAAACTAGGCTATATTTTATCCCGGTATTCCCACGGGAACGGGAACTACGCAGGTAAAACGACTATAACCGAAGCGGAGCGAGGGTGGGTTGCTAGTAATATATATATATATATATATCTTTTTGTTCTAATCCTAATTGACTGAATATTAATTAATAATTTAAAGTCATTTCAAGTTAAAAACAATTAAGTATATTATTTTTTAATTTAAGGCAAATTTTATAATGTCCAACTGTGCGAAAACAAACGATTAATTTCGTCATGGTATAAAAGTCAGTTGAAGACCAAATAATTTAAATACTCAGTTTTTAGGGTTCCGTATCCAAAGGGTAAAAACGGGACCCTGTTACTAAGACTTCGCTGTCTGTCCGTCCGTCTGTCTGTCACCAGACTGTATCTCGAGAACCGCGATAGCTAAACAGTATTTTTACATTTTATTTACGACTGTTGCCGCTATAACAACAAACACTAAAAATAAAAAAAGTAAGCCGTCGCTCAGGACGCCTGGCAGATGTGAAACTTTGAAATTATTTTCTACAAGTATATATGATTTATTCATATATACTTGTAGAAAATAGATTACGACAGGAACTAATATGTAAAGTATTGAATAAAATAATACGAATTCTACTATTATTTAAAATATTACAAAGAAATGATATTAGTTCACCGCTCAGTCGCTTACGACCTAACATAGCGTCGCTACGTCTCCCTCACACACTTCTACGTAGTTCAAATCAAAAGGATCGGTTAAGAAAGTATGATCTAGCAAACAGAAATAACGACATCTATCGAGCTAAGACTAAATCTCAGCTACAAAATATATTTTATAAAGAAATCTCTAATCCTATAATGATGATGATGATAATGAGACAAGCTATTTAAATTATTTTATCGTCATTGATCCTTGTTAAATTAACAAATTTTAAATGAAATCTGACTGTTGAAAGTGGGTCAAGATCCAATTCCTAGGAGTTTGTAACACAAACAAATAAATATGCATCTAAAACTAATAAAACACCTACAAAAAGCGATTGTCCAGGTTTCGTACGTGAAAGTACTGTAAGTAGGTATGGTATACTTATGTTGGAAAGTTAGAGAATTACACATTATTTTATAGAACATACATTATTTTATAGAAGTATATATGCATAAAAGAACAGATTACGACAGGAACTAAAATAGCACATTATTAAAAATAATATTACGATTTTTTTCCAAGAAAATGATGATTTTTATTCAATAAACATTTATTTTCATTATAGGTAACAATTTACTTTAAGCGCACTAGATGGCGTTGTACAAATTTTAAATCGCACTATGGTTTCGTTACAAAAATGTACACATATGTATCCGGATTTTTATTTGTAGTTTCGGGTTGAGAGCCCTCAGCGCTCACCCACCAGTTCGGGTAAAGTTGTCACAGCCATCTGAGGCTAACAACTAAGTCACAAAAAAAAATTGTAGTTAATTAAAATGGTATCCCGAAGCGTGGCGTTAACGCCACGCGACAATCGGGATCACCCTCGCCTATAGATGTTTCACATCAATCAATATTTAAGGGGGGCTCCCGTACACCAAACGCGATTTTTTATAATGATACGGAACCATTCGTGCGCAACTCCGACTCGCATTTCGCCGGTTTTTTTATAGAAATATCTACTAGTATCTATAGTATTTAGTGAGCCTATGCTGCTGTCAGGAAACTAACCTACTGTAACTACTCATACATGTTGGTATAGGGTTTTGTATCAAGTTTCCTTATGCCTTAATAATTTGCGACGGCGTTCGGCGTCCCGGTAGGGGACGTCGACGGGAGAGGGTACTCCCTAAGGGTATTCCATCGGGTCGACCACTGAAGTCAAGGAACTCTGCACCGAGGCCGCGGGTCGCGCGCACGAGGAGCGCAGCCTCGACGAAGCGACCCGCCGCCGGGGACTGGGGGAGTTAGTACGTCACCCGCCGAGAGACCGACCGCGTGAGGAAAGACCGACGTCCCCCCCGAGGTTGTTTCAATTTCATCATCTTCATCATTATTTCAGCTCATATATGTCTCATTGTTGGTCTCGAGCCTCCTCCACAATAGGAGGGAAATTGACTATACCATGCCGGTCAGACAGGTTGTTATAGGATTTTATTTCGAGTTTCCCATCTCTTGCACAGATGTTATGTGCATATTATATCCCATAGTCGTCTTATACGACATCCACGCGCTAGATAGAGAGTGGCGAATTGTATTCTTTATCCGTCACCACACGGAAAGTCTAAATAGTTAAACAAATACGAAATTTTATTTACCTAGCTTTATAAAAGGCATAAAATGAGATTTATATCTTGCAAGTGATAAACAACGCTCAATCATACAATATTACCCACCAATCGGATTCGAAATATTTAATGAACTTCAGACCAAAGAACAAACCATTGTATTATAACAAAAAAAAACTTACAAAAGCAAAATCAGTCCAGTCTTGTGTTTTCTTAAACTAAAGCATAATATTGTAATAACTGTTCTGCAAAATAAACGTATATTTTCTTTATATGTATATTTGTTGTGTACGTGTGTATGTATGTCATTGAACTCCTTAACGACTGGACAGATGTTGATGAAACTTTTTGTGTGTTCCAGGGGATTCGAGAATGGTTTATATTCACAATTGGACCCGGTTGATGGCGCTGCTGTCGATTTCAAGGAGAATTTCTTTTATTTTATTTGAACAGAACGTCTGTTGGGTCGGCTAGTATATCTATACCAATAAATAAAATTGGAGTGTCTGTTTGTAATGTCAAAATAATAGACTTTTTTCATGCTCACACGGTTATTTGCACGACACCTATGCCTAAAATAGCAATTAAAAAATTTTTGTCTGTCTGTCTGTTTGTTCCGGGTAATCTTCAAAACGGCTGGACCGATTTCAAAAATTCTTTCACCAATGGAAAGCTATAATATCAAGGCGTAAACTAGGCTATATTTTATCCCGGTATTCCCACAGGAACGGGAACTACGCGGGTAAAACGACTATAACCTATAACCGAAGCGAAGCGAGGGCGGGTTGCTAGTTTTATGTAAAATACATGCATTTCTTTTGTTGTTTGATATCAGCGACTTCATTAAACGGGCCTGTCTGAATTATCAGCATCCATAAGTTGGATTGCGGGTTTAGCACGAACATTTGCGTCAAAGTATTCGTATCGTTATCGAGACCAATCTGTATGGAATATGGAGCACCGCCTCTATCGGACGGCAAAAAAATCAAATTTAACAATCATAAATCAAATTATTATGAGAGATAATGAATCTCTGCTCATACATACCCCATTGGTTCGAATCTCTTCCACAATAGGAGACAAATTGTCTCCTTGCGTCAGACATGTTGGTGCGTCAGATAAGGTTACAATCTATTTTTCTTGAATAAATTTTATCTGCATGTTATATTCCTTAGTCGCTCTTTACGACACCCACGGGCAGGAGGGAAGGTGGTGAATTGTATTCTTCGTCACCACATGGAAATTTATACAACAGTTTTTTTTTTTTCTTCAATTATAGACTATTAGGCAATCCATCCAACAATCAGCACATGTCCACTACTGGGCATAGATTAATAAAAATATCCGGTTGACCGGTATATATTTTTTTGTATTTTTGTCGAACTTATTTAGAAACTAGCAATCCGCCCTCGCTTCGCTTCGGTTATAGGTGATAGTCGTTTTACCCGCGTAGTTCCCGTTCCCGTGGGAATACCGGGATAAAATATAGCCTAGTTTACGCCCTGATATTAGAGCTTGCCATTGGTGAAAGAATTTTTGAAATCGGTCCAGCCGTTTTGAAGATTACCCGGAACAAACAGACAGACAGACAAAAATTTTTTAATTGCTATTTTAGGCATAGGTGTTCGTGCAAATAACCGTGTGAGCATGAAAAAAGCCTATTATTTTGACATTACAAACAGACACTTCAATTTTATTTATTGGTATAGATATATCAATAAAAAATAAAAATGATTAAATAATGAAAAAATATAAAAAAAAGAAATGTGGTGTCGTGGGACACCAGGTAGGAACGAAGTTCCTTCGGCTAATGTAGAATCGACACAATTTGCAAAAAAAAAATCGTGCTCAATTTTATGTAGGTTTTCTTGATTTTTCTCTTAAATTTTGCTGATTAGTTTTTATTTAAGTACAGGAAAGTATTTAGGAAATTCAGTATTTTAGGAAATAATAAATTACGTTAAATAAAAATAAAATCGTAATTCAAATTATCAATTAAAATAACAAAATATGTCTCTTTATTTTTGTTTGACAACATAAAATTACATAGAAATAGAAATAATTACAAAAAGTAAACGTGGCTACTCACAAGTAAAATGTATCTATAATATGAGTATTCGCCACGTGCTTGTCCATGAATTCATGAGTATATACTATGCATTGGCGGGGTGGAGTGGTAATAGAGAGAGAAGGGATGAGAGAACGAAAAGAAGGAGAAAGAGAAAGGTATTATACACTACTCGCACGTCTCATTTAACGGTTTTATTCCACGCACTTTTTCTTACGGTTTTACTATCACATTTTTTTCAGTTCGGTCGCGCAGCAAAATCCCTACCTCCTCCAAGCCTGCCGTAAGGAACTTCGTTCCAATTACAAAAAGAGAATAATAATAACATCAAATTTCGATCTCACGCTGTTTGAATGCCAAAACAAAAAGAAAACTGGACAACTTCCCAACTGATCTATTTGTCAATCTTGACAGCGGCGAGGAAATTCGAATCCCTATTCAGAGAATGTCAATAACATTTTATGTCATTGTATTGATTAGCTAAAAACACCGACAAAACAATATTTTTTATAAATAAAACCTAGCTAGATCGATTTTTTGGCCCCGAAACCTCTAGTATGCAAATTTTCATCAAAATCGTTGGAGCCGTTTCCGAGATCCTGAATATATACATATATATATATACAAGAATTGCTCGTTTAAAGATATAAGATGATACTAATGAATTATTGATAGTAAATGGTATTTTTTTTTAATAACAAGGTATAATTTAATTAATTAAAAATATCAAAAACAATGTAACCGGTTAATATTTTCCTGATCATGTCCTTGTACCGACATATTACGCATTAAAGAAATAATCTTGTTTATACAAGATCAGTCACCCCACTTTACAAACATTTCCGTGTGATGACGGAATAAGAATACAATTCAGCACCCACTGTGTGCTGTCGTAAAAGTGCTCTGTAGTGGTGCCTACGAATACTACCAACTCTCAAATTGCTCTTGGGTGTCGTAAGATTTACATCGACCCACTATTAAGAACCTAACAGCAACCTAGGCCACTTTCTCCGGCTATTTTTTTAAATGCTGTTAGTGGCAAACAGCACACCTAAGATGGTAAGAGATATTGCCGCTCATGGACCTTTGCAGGGACGCTGCCTACCAGGAAGAAAGTAAAGGGAGTCTGAATTAAGGCATTACCAAAACCCAACACACAAAATACCCTCAGAAAGTTGGATTCCCAGTTCTCTCGCTAGGGATGTGAAAAAATAATCGATTTTATATTACTCGATTATTACAAAAAAATAATCGATTAATAATCGATTTTTACAATCGATTATCAAAATATTAAAAATCGATTATTAATCGATATTTAATTATTCGAAATCCGAACGAAATTAATCGATTATTCACTGCCAGATTTTCTAAAAAAAAGGTCATCACGATTGTTTCATACTATATTAGAAAATAAAGCACACATTTCCTAAAAAAAAGTCATCATAATCCTGTTGGGAGAAAAATCGAGTATTTTATAATCGATTATTTATTTTTAATTAATCGATTATTTTATAATCGATTTATTTTAAAGAACAAAAAAACGATTATTTTCCTTCCAAGTCACATCCCTTTCTCTCGCTCACCGAACGAACTTCAGTAACAAATTGCTACTACTCGGGCGTCGATTTTTGAGAGAGAGTGCTACTACAATGAACGGACCTGCCCGCGACTATAGACAGACGCCTGTGTTGGCTACATAAGAGATATTATATGCAATAACGGGTTTTTTTAATATACAATTACGGGTTTCATTAATATGCAATAACGGGTTTTATTTCGTGTTTTCTTTCCCTTGCATAGATACATATATGTTCGTCAAATCCCTCGTCGTCGTCTTTTACGACATCCATTGGCAGGCAGGTGTTCGTGCATTGTATTTTTACTCCGTCACAACACGGAAAATAAAAGAAAATTAAAAAGTATTTCGCAAAGAAAATCATTTGATAGAAATATGAGTTTAGAACAATAGAGATGTTTTAATAAATCGCGAAGGAAATTAGAATTAAGTATATTCTGATTTTATCCTTGAGAGGATATGCGCCCATATACCTAAGTCTCTCGGGCCTCTTCCACTATGGGCAGAAAATTTATCTACTATACCAAACTGGTTAAACAGACTAGCATTTTTTTTTCTTGGATGGGCTGTGGTAAGCGCACGCGCGGTCCATTCCGTCCGGGCCGATGAAAGGACGGCGCGCGGGCCCATAACCCACCCGTACCCACGGCACCTCGTTGTTGGGCCGACCACCAGAGCAGGGTGACTTGTCGTCAGTGGTAAACCGATTAGCATAGGATTTTGTTTCGAGTTTTCTTGCTCTTGCATATATCCCTTAGTCGTCTTTTAAGACATCCACGGGCAAGAGAAACACTGGTGAATTTTATTCTTGTACACCAAACTAAAAATTTGAATCTATTTACGACTAGCTAGATGACTAGCTTATGCCCGCGACTTCATCCGCGTGAAACAGTTACTTTAGACTAATGCTAACTTTAACCCATGACTTTGTTTACGTAGAAGGAAAGAATATTTTTAAATATTTTAGCTTATAGCCTTCCTCGATAAATGAGTTATCTAACACTGAAAGAATTATTTAAATCGGACCAGTAGTACATGAGATTAACGCGTTCAAAAACAAACTCTTCGAATATAAAAGTACATAGAAGTATAGATTCTAAAATTTCCAATTCAAATTTTTCTTCGATTTCGTAACTCGTGGTAATCGAACCCGTAACACTGAGCAAATATACCTTTAAACTACTAAGCCAAGTTTATAGCATGATTCTATCATCTTAACATTCACAAGGTTAACCGTCATCATCATCTCAGCTCATATACGTCCCTTTGGGTCGAGCCTCCTCCACAATAGGAAACAAATTGACTATACCACGCTGGTAAGACGAGTTAAAATTTTTTTTTAAGTTTTTCTTTGTCTTGAATAAATGTTATATGCATACTAAAACTCTTAGAATAATAACGTATAGAAGGTAAGTCCGCGCACAAAAAATGAAGCATTTAAATTGGAGCCTAATGGAGCTTACGCCGGACCGTTCCGTAGTAAATAAGGTCACTGTACTGCACGTACGTACGCAACTCTTAAAAAATAAATAGGTAATTAGGACGGTTTACGCATTCAAATGGTGTCACAACACATTTGAAAAAACATAAAAAGGTTTTTAACTTTTAAAAGTATTTCGACGATTTATGTTAATAAAAACAAAATTTGATTTCATAATTTGTATATTGGTGTGCGTGTGTACGTGTGTAATCAATCGCCTGCGGGTATTTAGTATTTTTGGCTTCATGTATTTGATCGCTCGAAGTACCAACACTATCCTTCTATACGTTATTATTCTAATCTAAAACTCTTATTTGTCTTTTAATAGAGATAAAGATAGAGAGTGAATAATTGCATGCATTACTCCGACACCATACGGAACTTCACAAGGTTGATGTACACGAAATGAATACCACAAAAAAAGTGATAAGAACATTTTTAAATGCATCTAAATTCAATATAAAAACACAAGCATTACGAAACAAAGTTATTTTAGTTATAAATAAATCATATTACCTATAATTTCAATCATTTTCGAGCAAAAAAAGCACTGAATTAATATAAATTAAATCCGCGTTACATATCGAATAGAAATATTATTGAAAAGAAAATATACTTGAGCAATAAATACGTCCGATTCGTACGACATGTACGCGATTACTGAAGTAGTATGCTATGTTTTTGCAGACGACTTAATAATTACATGCTTCGAATTTTAAATTAATGTCGCAGTAATAATAAGAATTCCACTTTTTTAAAAAGGTCCAGCAAAACAATTACAAAATAAGTATATTCAAATCAAATCATTTATTCTGCATAGGCCCCTTGAGGGCACTTACATATTGTCAAATTTATACATCGCTTGAATATAATACAATATCTACCACCGGATCGGAACGCGGCCACAAGCTGAGAAGATCCGGCAAGAAACTCCGCGGGCTGTCATTTTTTTACCATCTTTTGAATATGATTACGTATACAACATATAGTCTTAGCTCCAGAGTGATGCCCCTTGAGATAGGATATAACTATTTTTTTTAATTTAGTTCAAATAAAAAAGGAAAGGAAACCATGGTGGGATCAGATCCCACAAGCAGCACCCGATCACGAGTTAACTATTAGAGCAGCCATCACTCCCCTCAACCACATTGGAGGGAAAGGAGTGACCCTGAGAGTGGGAGTGATATTAACAATCCTCTTTACATAGTAAAATTAAGTACGCTTAGATCGCACGATGCACGCTGGTTAAACCTTATGAAATAAATCAAAATCTTACTCATCAAAAGAGTACTACAAAATTAAACGTCAAAAAGATCAACAAAAATGTCCGTAACGGTATATATCTATCTCCTAAGGAAAATCCATTGTAACTATATTTTTCATCATCATCACCACCCTTTCAGCTCATATACCTTCCACTTTAGTTTGGAGCCTCCTTCACAATAGGAGGGAAATGACCTACTAAACCACGCTCGTTCGACGTGAGGAGGTTTCGTTACAAGTTTTCCTTCTTTTGCATAATGTTATATACATATTTAATCCTTTAGTCGTCCTTTACAATGCCCACGGATAAAAGAGGTCACCACACGGTTTATTTTCAACATATCACTAAATAAATAATGAGTTATTTACAAAGCTATTATTAATAACAGCCGTCACCCATTCTGCGCAGTTGCTTTTTTCATGGCGACCGTTGAGGCAATAAAAATTGTGATTAATTTATAATAAATATTATTATTATTGATATTACTACCATGTCATGGGACGACATTGGGTATTGAAACATAATAATAACATTAAATATATAATCTACACAAGCACAGCCAGTGTACACATATAACTATAATTTATTTAAATAAATCAAAGCGAATCGTGACCGGTATGATACTTATAACAGAGGTTTAGTATTGCCATTCAATGCGGCAATTTTGTCAGTATTTTGGGCACATTGCCCATTAATGGCGTACAACTTGAATTAATTATTGCATAGCTTTTTGGTTTTCATTAATTTTATTTTACTCAAACATATGTGCATACTGCTCAAGGACAATTGAAAATAAAGTTCACAAAAAAAACTGGATAAATAAAATAAAAGAATTAAATAAACTAACATATATTGAAGAACAAATATGTGACCGTTAGTTAAATATTTTCCATAAACAAGGATAATTTATAATATGAGGCTTTATATTACATTCTGGAATTTTCGAATCATTCCAAATTTTCTACCATTTCTACAACATTTATAAGGTTTGGATAAGACGATTCGGTTCAACGCCAATAAAAACTTATTACTCAAGGTTCATCATCATCATCGCAGCCTACATACGTCCCACTGTCAGGCTTTGCCTCCTCCGTAGTGGGAGGAAATTTGACCTACTTTTTTTTTTTTTTTTGTGGGTGGGCCGCGGTCGGCGCGCTTCCGCACCACTCCGTCCGGGGCGACAGAGGGGCTTAAGCACGCAACTCCCGCGACCCACCCGAAAACCACGTCGCCTTCGTCGTTGGGCCGACCACTGGAGCAGCGTTAACTTGTCGTCAGTGGTCGGCCCGACGGAATACCTCCTATTGGGGTACCCTCCCATCGACCGACGTCCCCCTCTCGGGGAGGACATCGGTCTTTCCTCACGCGGTCGGCCTCTCGGCGGGTGACGGACTAATCCCCGGTCACGTCACCCGCGGCCTCGGCTAGGGCGGCATGAGGCGCAGATAGTTGCGCCTGCGCCGCCCCAGTCGCCGGCGGCGGATCTCCTCATCGAGGCTGCGCTCCTCACGCAGGCGATCCGCCGCCTCCTTCCGCGAGATCACTGTCTCGCAGAAGGCTGCGACCGCGTCCCAATTCCCGACGCTGTCGACCATCGCCCTAGCGATAGCCGGCAGCGTCAGGTCCGTACCGATGATTGCGACGAGTTCACAGCGCTGCACTGCCCAAGCCCCGCAGGCCTCGAGCGTATGGCGCGCCGTGTCCTCGTCGCAATCGCAGTGGTGGCAGGACGGTGTACTCTCCCTCCTAACGACCTTGTGCAGGTATTTGGCAAAGCACCCATGCCCTGTCAAACCCTGCACCAGTCGGAAGGAGAGCACCCCGTGCCGCCTCTCCAACCACTGCATCAGCACCGGCCGGAAGGCCTCCACGGTTCGCACCCCGAACCGAGGCCTCTCCAGCCGGACTGCCCAACGGGTGATGACGTCTCGGCGGGCGTCGACGCGCCAGGCGGTGAGATCCCTTAACGAGACCACACCGCCCCCCACTCGCACCCCCGTCACCCGCCAATATAGTCCGGCGAGCATCTGCGCCTCCAGGTCCCACGGGGGAGTCCCGGCCAATAGGCACGCTGCCTCCGTCGCCACCGTGCGGTATCTGCGGATGGCCCTGACCGCCGTGACCCTCTGTGGTCGCCACAGAAGGGCCCTAAGTCGGGCGGTCATGGACCCCGCCCACACCGGTGCGCCGTACAGGGCCATCGACCGGATGACCCCCGCGTACAGCCGTCGGCACGCAGCGCTCGGTCCGCCCGCGTTCGGCATAAGCCACGATAGGGCGGACGCCGCGCCGACGAGCCGCGGAGCGAGCCTACGGAAATTCTCCCGGAACCACCATCGCCCGTCGAGCACCAGGCCCAAGTACCTCATATGGGCCCGAAATTTGACCTACTAGACCATGCTGGTCATACAAGTTGGTATAGGGTTTCATTTCGAGTTTCCCTCTCTTACACAGATGTTATGTGCACATTATATCCCATATTCGTCTTTTACGACATCCACGGGCAAGATAGGGAGTGGTGAATTGTATTCTTATTCCGTCACCACACGGAACTCAAGGTTAGAAGATCAAAACTGGCATACAGAAGTTAGAAGAGCAACTCCCCGTAGCATCACTGATGACAGAGAAACTGTGTTACCCGTGATGCTTACTTCAGGGCTAAGAGCGAGTACACGTCCCACTCGTTGAGCTCGAGCCTCCTCCATAATAGGAGGGTAATTGACCTATTATATCATGCTGGTCAAACGGATTGGTATAGGTGACACCTACGGGCAAGGTAGGGGGTGGTGAATTGTATTCTCACTCCGTCACCACACGAAGAACCAGCGGACCCCACACTATCTTATTATTGTCCTAAACTGCGGAGTACGTGTACCTCAAAAACAACAATGGCTACTGGTGCCGATTTAACAATAAAACAGAAATCGAACGCCATAATAAGTTTACAAATATAATCGTTATAGCATGACGCTATTTCAAGACATATTGACCATGGTTTGTTCGGATAAGAAACGTTGTGAGTCTTCCGCTTGGTGACGGAATAAAAATAGAATTCACCACCCTCTTTTCTGCCTGTGGGTGTCGTAAAAAACGATTAAGGAAATATGCAAATAAGATCTATGCTAGAATAGGAAACCTCGAAATAAAATCTTATGCCAACCCGCCTGACCAGTAAGGTCAATGGCTGTCGATATGTCAGGTCGATAGCCCAGTACGGCGGACCGGTGTGGGCGGGAATACCTGCACTTGGTCGTGAGGAGGGTCAGCACGCCCTACTACCACCACTGCGATTGTGACGAGGACACGACGCAGTACACGCCTCGAGCGTGCCCAGAACAATGCCGCGAACCCATTAGTACCATCGGTGTCGACTTAACGCTGCCGACCATCGCTAGGGAGATGCTTGACAGCGGCAGGAACTAGGACACAATTGGCGCCTTCTGTGAAGCAGTTATCTCAAGGAAGAGACTGCCTCACAGAAAGCGGCGACCGCGCGGAACCAGAAACTCGGAACCGATGATCGGTCCAATGACGAAAGGCAGGGAATACGGTGGGTTATGGGGCCGCGTTCCGCCCTTTGGCACCCCGGACGACGTGTGTGCTGATCATTGCCCACCCAAAAAAAAAAGGATCAAGAATTAGACCCCGGTAGGTGCCAAACACACGCACAAACACAGAAGAATTATATATAGAAATATATACAAGTATAGAATAATATCGTTAATTTTAAATAACAGCAGAGTTTAGATTTATCATTCAGTCATTAGTATAAAAACATGAAAGTTACGAGAAGGACATGAATTAACCCCGATATCTGCGGGCGACGACCGTTTTTCTGTACAACTTGTTTTAAAATTGATTTTTGACACTACAAATTTACACATATTCAACACACTCATGATTTAATTTTTATATTTTTGCATTATTCTGTCTTTCCGTGTGGTGACGGAGTAAGAGTACAAGACGGCCTACCGTGCCAGTGTCGCGTGTTCGAATCCCACGCAGTACAACATTTTGTGGGATCCACAAATTGTTGATCTGAGTCGGGATGTAATTTGTGTATTTTCATGTTTGTAAAGTTGCAATACAAGGATCATTTCCATAATGCAGGACGAAGTCTTAAAAATTCACCACCCCCTACCTTACCCGTAATGTCGTAAAAGACGACTAAGAATTAAATGTGCATAGCAAGAAGGAAATGTGAAAAGATGACACTCCTGACAGCCGTCTATTTAAACCTGGGACTGGTCCTTTTATCACACTCTCGTAGAATATCGACGTCTGAGCAGTAGCAATTTCTTACTGCACTTCGTTCGGTGAACTAGAGAGCCGGCAGACCAACTTTCTGAGGGTGTTTGCGTGTTGTGAAAGAAAGAATAGTTTATTGATACATTCGGTTAACATAATTATGCAAATTATAATAAAAGAACATACAACGTGTGTTTGAAATGTATCAACCAGGAGTCCATTTCAGCATACGCTAGGTACAAAGTCCTGGCGCTGATTTTCAAATGGAACCCTTGAGTGATGTTACGGATGCCCGTAGGGACTATAAAAAAATTGTGGACTTTGATCAGTGGGCCTACTCTTGAAATCAATTCTAATTTCAAATCCGGTTCAATTCCAATCTCACCAAACTTATATTTGGTACTCTTGAACAAAATCGAGAATGAATTCTTCGCGTTCGCCGTTGTTATTTCCATCAAATGTGCCGTATTTTCTTGCTTTAAATTAATAACGTTATCGAACTCGATCACCACAAAGACGCTTTCTTGAAATTGTGTAACATTAACGATTTTAAACTACGTCAAAATCATGTCGGGAGTAGCAAATATTTGATTTATCGACGAGAGTCGAATTGATATAGTTTAGAAACGTTCCACCGAATTTGATTCCAATCGTGCGCTAGTGTCGCTTTCAAGAGTACCAAATTTGCTCAAATTCGAGCTGCGATTGGATTTAGGATTGGAATCGAGATTCAAGAGTAGGCACACAGGTGTGCTATATTTGCCACCAACAGTAATAAAAAAAAACTCGATATAAAACCCTACATCAACCCCTCTCTCCAATGTAATATAGTAAGTCACTTTCCCTCCCATTGTGGAAGAGGCTCGTGCCCAAATTTGTGAGGCGTAATGATGAATGATGATGGACACTGTCTAAATCATCTCATTAACTAGGTAATGGGAAAACGTGTTTCTATGTATGGTATTTTCAACCATATGCCTAATTATTTTTTGCAACCAATTCTAGCGCTTGTTCAACTTGAACTAGTACGTAAATTATCATACTGTTTTTTACTTAAATTTTTGTTTGATTAAATACTGCTGTGCTCTAAGATAAAAAATTTTAAATACGGAAATACGTAGGAGATCTAGAATTACCTACATATCCTGAAAAATAATCACGCTGTAGAGGAAAAGACCGCCACCATTGGCGAAGAACATTTCTCAAATAGCGACTGCACTATTGAATAGCTCAGTGGGAAACGGCCTCCCATCTGTTGGACTGTCGACTTGGTCAAATTTTTAGGGATTTGTTGGATAAAGACTACATATGAGCGCATTATACGGCTTTCTATGCCCGAAGCATATATACTTTCGGCAGTGGACGATGAAAGGTTTCTCCACTCCCTATCTTGCCCGTCCACGTCCTATAAAACGACTAAGGGATATAATATGTATATAACGTTTATGCAAGGGAAAACTCGAAATAAAACCCTATATCAACATGTCTGACCATCAGGTTATAGTAGGTCAATTTCCCTTCTATTGACCAAGAGGCTAAAGCTCAGCAGTGGAATATTTATGAGTTGAGACGACGATGGTCTGAACACATCTCGTCCGTTCCATGCGAATTGACCCAAGGACAGTGTGTGCCCTCATAACCTACGGTATTAAGACCCGACTGTTGTTAGGCTGACCATTGGTACGAATTACTTGAATTTGGTAACCCAACCTTTACGAATACCATACCTCGTTAGCATGCGAGCATTCAACAATATTCTTGGGGCATCGCTCTCACATGATCGGCCTCTCTGTGGATGACACACTAATCCCCGATCCGATCATCCTTGACCTCAATTAGGATGGCTTCGGACACAGGTATTCTACTCTACACCACCCGAAGATATCCTTAAGGTATACTTAAGGCGCATCCACAGTTGATAAACTAGCGGGTACAAATGTTAACATGCACAAACGTTAAATATTCAATCGCGCATCGAAAAACATGCACGCAATCGTAAATTTTGTTAGCCTTTTTTTTATAACGGATTTTTTATACCCGGATGACTGAGATTAGTTGGATATTTTTTACTTTAGAAATAATATTTTTTCTGGACAGCTATTTTAATTCTCGATTGCGATGACTAAAACCTTCATATTCCAATTATATTTTGTCATAGACTGATAAAACCAGATTTTTATAAATGAAACTTTGTTGGATCAATTTATCGCCCATAAAACCTACTCATGCTGAATTTTAATGAAATTTGAGCTGGATTGGAGCTGTTTCAGAGATTTGGGACATATACAAGAATTACTTGTTGTAGTATATTAAATACTGTCCATCAGCCCTCGCTATGCTTCGGTACCAGCCGCTTTGTCCTCGTATTTTAAATATGAAATATTGCCTAAGATAATGACCTCGGGTTCGAATCCTGAACTGTGTAAAATTTCATAAGGTTTTTCCTGGTAGTAAAATATTTACAAAATCGGTCCAAACGTTTTGAAGATTACCAGAATAAACAGACGGACGGGTTTTAGGCAAATAACCGTGTGAGCCTGAAAAATCCCTACTATTTAGATATTAGAATCAAACACTTCAATTTTATTTATTTGTATAGATTATACACCACACCTTAAGAAATTAATCCTTGTATTGCAGTAGAATACAAATAAATAACAAAGAGAAGTTTTACACCAAAACTCTAACCAAAGAAATGTGAATTGCAAATATTTGCGCACCAAGTTAATTGAACCCAGTAGTACAGACAGTCAGCATGAAAGAATGTCAAACATCAAACATTTCATCAATTTTATTTTAAACCAGCAACTCGCCCTCTCTTTGCTTGGTTCGGTTCCAGTTGCTTTACCCGCATAGTTCCCGTTCCCGTGGGAATACCGGTATAAATTATAGCCTATATTACTCCTTATATTATATATAAACAGACAGAGCGTCAGACAATAAAAATTTAAACTGTGTTTTAGGCATATGCGTGTCATTCAAATAACAGCATGAAAAAAGCCCAGTATTTTGACATTACTGTGCCTGATGCCGCCCTAGCCGAGGCCGCGGGTGACTGGGCCGGGGAATTAGTCAGTCACCCGCCGAGAGGCTGACCGCGTGAGGCAGGACCGACGTCCACCCCGAGGGAGGGGTGTTCCGTCGGCCCATTCACTGACGACAAGTCACCCTGCTCCAGTGGTCGGTCCAACGACGAAGGTGACGTGGCACGGGTTGGTTACGGGTGTTCGTGCTTACGCCCCTCTGTCGCCCTGGACGGAGTGGTGTGAGGAGCGCGCCGACCGTAAACAACCCCCAAAAAAAAGAGTATTTTGACATTACAAACAGGCTTAAATTTTATTTATTTGTATATATGTATAGATTAGCTTCTGGCCTGTCCTCACCATCTTAAAAGTAACTTTTACAAGATGAAATTATGTCCAAGTACTTTCAGTTCAATAATAATTCACACCCCAAAGAAACACATTACCAGAATAAAAAGTACGCCATGTGCTAATCCAGAAAATATTCAATCTATGTGGTACAATCATCTAGATATCTTTACAAACTTTCACATCTATGTCATCATCACGGCTCATATACGTCCCAATGCTGGGCTCGAGCCTCCACCACAATGGGAGACAAATGACCATGCTAATCAGACAGGTTGGTGTATAGGGTATTGTTTCGAGTATTCCTTCTCTTGCACGTTATATCCCTCAATCATCTTTTACAACATCCACGGGCAAGATAGGGAATGGTGAAATGTATTCTTGTTCCAACACCACATGGATTATGCCATTTACTTGGGGTCAACTCAATATGCATTCTTCTTTCATAGTTCATATTGCAAACACTTGGCAATAGTTAATCAGCCACCCTGCCTGACATCAACACTCCTTTCAAAAGTGATTGTGTCCAGATAGCATCAGATGTAGCTGCGTAATCTTTATATATATATATATTTCTTGTGTATGTGTGTGTATCACTGAACTCTTAAACAACTGAACTGATGTAGATGAAATTTTTTGTGTGTGTTCAAGGGGATTCGAGAATGGTTTTGTTTCACAATTGGACCCAGTAGGCAGCGCTGCTGTCGATTTCAACGAGAATTCTTTTTATTTTATTTGAACAGAGCAATGTCTGTTGGGTCAGCTAGTTTAATATAAATCCCCTACATTGACAAGCAATGTAAAGGTTCATAGTACTCGCAGCATGTAAAGTAAATATAATATTAGTAGGATACAAATACACACTAAGACATAAGATTAATTTTTCTGAGTGCAAAATACACAGATTATCATAATAATATAACAATACTTTTGTATTTTGTTAACAATGTAAAAGGTGTCACATAAAAGATGGCTACCCTAGGGTTGGCACAATCAACTGCTGATCATTTTAAATAATAATTCTTTGTTCTCATCTTTACAACCTATGATGCTACCAATAATGGGCACTAGCTCATCAACAAAGCAATTAATAAACCATACAACACTTATCAGATAACAGAATAAGCATAAAATGATCACCATTTGACACTTTCTTTCCCTTCACTAATCTGGAGAAGGAAGGGAGGTTATTCCACTATTATTGGGCTGAGAAGGGGAACATAACACACTGGTCAGTTGGGTTGATACCAGATTTCTCATTCAAGATTTCCTTCCCTTGCAGTAATAGTAGATAGTCCTTAGTAGTCTTGAACCTCGTGAAAGAGTGATGACATATTCATACTCCATTAACACAAGGATATCATCTTCATTTCTGCTAATAGGTTCAGACCTCCTTCACAATATGAAGGCAATTGACCTATTAAATCACACTGGCAGATGGGGGCAATACAGGGTTTTTATACCGAGTTTTCCTTCTCTTACATAGACATTAGACATATGCCATAATCATCTTTTACGCTACTAGCGTAAAAGATGATTATGGCATATGTCTAATGTATGAACTCCAAGAACTACGGCAAGAACTCCACATGGGCAAAAAAAGCCAAGACATTTCACTGCTTACGATCAAACAACCCTAAAACATACAATCACAATCCTTAATGTGAGAGACAAAACAAATATTCTTTATACCATTGTATAAAGTTTATTATATTCAAACAAGATTTTCTGCTTTGTAAGTTTATGGTGGATTATAAGATAACAGATTTATATCGTGTTTTAACTTTGAATAATCTCCTAGTAGAGCTATCCATTAAGTTTATGGTGATTGTAACATTCCTTAGTTACAATAAATAGTGCCTGCGTAAAATATAACAGCATAATTGTAATCAATGAACATGAAGATTGCTATTAATAATGTTTTATTGTTAGGTAGGTATCTGTTAAATACTTTTAACAAACAAACATATAATTGGAATAATGACTGTAATTACCTTCATTCTTCACATTATGTTACAAATCTTAAATAGATGAAGTTGCTATACACATATAATTAAATAGATACTGATGTAAACAAAGAAAATAAATTGACGATGTTTAAAAAGAAACTTCGAATAAGTACTTCAATTTAAATGTTAGCGTGTTAGTTCTTTTTTTTTAATTCTAAACAAAGGAAGTACATATTTAAGTAGAAAGAAGGCTACGTCCTCACAACCTTAATATTTACCTTTTAATACCAACAAAAACAAAAGAATTACTTACCTAATAATGGTCTCCGCGGATCATTAATATCCATTGTTCTGTTTTATTATATTACAACACATGCTAAAATTACATACATCGCGATTGATTTGCAGTTCTTATCAAATTATTGAATAGATAACAAATTTGTTTTTGTTTAGAACATTCAAATTAGGTCACAACTTCTGACATTGTCAATGTCACACTGACATTTTGATTCGTTTAATCGCTCAGGCAAAGGGCAAGGCGATTATAACAACTAAGAATTGCAACAATTCAAGCCTTTTGGTAAAGCGTTGACTGTCGTATTCTAACGGTTCTCTCCTATAACCCGGTTGATGACGATTATATAAGCATTAAGCATTGATATATCATATTCATTAAACAATTTCACTTTTTAAGAATTAGATTTCATAAAATATCTTTTAAATTATTTAGAATGGTTCTATGTCTTGTTATTAACCTGGTTATGCGTGAACAAAATTTTCTAATAATCGGTTAAGTAATTAAAGTGTTAGTTTGACACGGGGTCCCAAAACCCACCGTACATCCTCTTTTCGCCTTTTGAATACTGCCACCGCACCGCAGTGATTTATCAGCCCTAAGTTTATTATTTAAAAAGGTATCTTTTGAATTTTAAATTTTTCAAGGCGTAACACTATTTAAGTTTTTTAGTGCAATGTCTTACTTAATGTATTATTGTGGATCCCGCCAATAGAGACTAATTTCTCTACTGTTAAAAAATGAAAATCACCGGAAAGAAAAGAAATTTACTACTCAGTCACCATTAGTCACCATTACCAACAATGCGCGCTGGAGCGCAGTTATACAGGGTGACTGGCAAAAGATTGTACATATTGAAGGAGGGTATTCAGTACTCGATTCTGATACCGAATCATCATCATCTTGCTCTTATCCCAATTACTTGGGGTCGACGCAATATGTTATCTGTTTTGACATATTGCAAAAAGTTTCGGCAATAACTTTTATGACCGGCCGCCTGTCTGACGTCAACCCTCCTCAATTCTGATACCGAATATATAAAAAAAATTGGTACTTCAATTTTGAACTAATTATCTTATAAAAATATTTAGTTATGGACACATGAGATAGGTCGACGTACGTCAGCAGTTGTAGGTACTAAACAGTTCGCGCATTGAACTAGTTACATTTTAGGTAAATATTCTACCTATGCGACTCGACCCAGTAGGTATTTTTTTTCGTTGCGGGCCGCAGACAGAGGTCAACGTACGCTGGCAAACCTATTGTTTTGATTTTTTTTTTTTTTTTTTTTTTATTGCCAACGGTGGCAAACGAGCAAGCAGCACACCTGATGGTAAGTGAAACTGCTGCACATGGACCATTGCAATACCAGGGGCACAGCCAGGCCGCTGCCTACCGTGAAGGAAATACTCTTCTTAAACCTCGTTTAAAGAAGGACATGTCATAGCGCTCGGGAAACACAGCAGCAGGTAGTTCATTCCAGAGCTTGCACGTACGTGGGAGAAATGATCGCTGGAAACGTACAGTTGAAGACCATAACGTTTCCAGGTGAAATGGATGAACCCTGCTGCGATGTCGAGTGGTACGTTGGTAGAATGGTGACGGTGGTACCAAGTCAAACAGTTCCTCGGAGCACTCCCCGTGAAAGAGTCGGTAGAGTACACAGAGTGACCCAAAGTCTCTCCGCTGCTCCAGCGACTCCAATCTGTCCGTAAGATTGGGATCCCCGACGATTCGAACAGCCCGTCTTTGCAGGGAGTCAAGTGGGTCTAGCTGATATTTGGGCGCACCTGCCCAGAGATGTGAGCAGTACTCCACATGAGGACGAACTTGTGCTTTGTATAGCACAAGACGCTGTCTCGGTGTGAAGTACCGCCTGGCTCTGTTCAGGACGCCCAACTTTTTGCTTGCCAATTTGGCTTTGTCCTCCAAATGACTCCCAAACTGGACTTTGCTCGATATTTTGACGCCGAGAATCCCAATACTCTCAGAAATTGGAAGAGTTACTCCTTGGAACTGAGGCGCCATGACAAATGGGTCCTTCTTTGCAGTGAACGCGCAAACTTGTGTCTTTGTGGGGTTGAACTGGACTAGGTTCCGTTCACCCCATTCCGAGGCCCGCCCCAGAGAGCGCTCGACTTCAGACACAAGTTGAACCCTTCTTTCCTGAATACTCCGAGGGATATTCCGTTGCTCAGTGTACCGCTCATCACCCGTACTGTCATCCGCATAGCAACGCATACTCTCCATAGAGAGCATGTCATTGATATGCAGGATAAACAACGTCGGGGAGAGCACCGAGCCTTGTGGTACACCAGCATTAATGGTCATGGTATCGGAGCAGGAGCCATCTACGACGACTTTTATACTCCGACCATCCAAAAAGCTGGCAATCCAATTACAGAGTCCCTCGGGGATTCCGTATGATGGTAGCTTCGATAGAAGTGCCCTGTGCCAGACCCTATCGAACGCCTTTGCGATATCTAGGCTGAACGCCAGCGCCTCACCCTTGCCCTCCAAGGCCTCTGCCCAACGGTGTGTGAGGTACACAAGAAGATCACCAGCCGACCGACCATGACGAAAGCCGTATTGGCGATCACTGATAAGCTGGCGATCCTCAAGGTACTGCAGAAGCTGGCGGTTTATAACCTTCTCCATTATCTTGGAGAGCAAGGATGTTATCGCAATTGGCCTGTAATTCGATGGGTCAGACCGGTCTCCCTTTTTAGGGATCGGGTGGACATGGGCTACCTTCCACGAAGACGGAACCCTATTAGTAGCGTAGGAAAGTCGGTATAGGCGCGTGAGGATGGGAGTCAATTCAGGGGCGCACGTCTTTAGTACCACTGCAGGGATGCCATCCGGTCCACTCGACTTATGGACGTCTAAAAGCCGCAGCTCCCGCCTAACCGCTCGCTGCGTGATGCGGATTTCGGGCAGTGAGCTTTCACACCGTGGGATGGTAGGTGGTGTGGCAGCTCCGGCATCCAAAGTCGAGTTACAGGCAAAGAATTGACCTAGAAGATCGGCCTTCTCCTTTGCGCTGTGGGCCAGACTACCATCGTGTTTCTGCAGTGGTGGGAGATTGGGCTGGCAGAAGTTGCCTTGTGCAGCCTTGGCGAGCGACCAGAATGCACGACTCCCAGCAGGATAGCTTTGCAATCGCTCGCCAATTCTGGCAACATGTTCCGCCTTGGCTCTGGCAATAGCCTTCTTACTAGATCTAGAAGCGGCGTTAAATTTCCGCTTCACCTCTTTGGCGTTCGGGTCCTGGCATTTTTTGGCCCTATTCCAGGCCCGATATGCGGACTGTTTCTGGCATGCAGCCGTCCTGCAGGTTTTGTTAAACCAGGGTCGGCTGCGGCCACCGACGGGTATTTTGGTGTTGGGGATGAATAATTCCATCCCCGTAATAACCGTTTCGGTAACGCAGTCCGCACAGACGCCAGGGTCCCCAGAGGCGAAGCAAAGCCGCTTCCATGAGTAGGATGCGTAAAACTCGCGCAGTCCATCCCAATCTGCTGACTTATATTGCCAGACTCTGCGAGTCCCAATCGCCTTAGAACGACTAGGCCTTACAACAGGGGCACTGCTACAGACCAAGCAGTGGTCAGAAGATCCAAGAGGCGCTTCAACCACTACCTGATATCCGTGCTGGTGTGTAGTCAGCAGAAGATCCAGTAAAGAAGACTCATGGCTCTCAATATCTGGGATACGGGTGGGCTGTGTCACCAGTTGTGAGAGACCATAGGCCGAGACCATATTGAAGAGATGTCGACCCTGGAGGTCAGTGGTTCGGGACCCCAGCCACTCTTTATGATGAGCGTTGAAGTCTCCAAGAACCACCACCTCCGCTGATGGACACTGCTCCAATATTTCGTCAATCCCCCATTGGACGTTCTCAAATAATTGAATTGACCCCGGATCACTGCCATGGGACCTATAGAGGCATGCGTAGATGCGGGTAAGCCCTCCATAGTCTACGCGTAGCCACAGGATTGACAAGTCACCATGTTCGAGGGCCCGAAGGCGGCGACAGCAGATATCACCTCGGATGAATACGCACACCCCGGCTTTACGACGGAAGGTATGCTCCAACTCGTAGCCGGGGTAATTTAGGTACGAAATGTCATCCGGAGCACCTATCTGCGTCTCCGTTAAAAAGAGTAAGGCAGGCCGCGCCGTCTCGAGGTGATGGTGGACGGCATCGAGATTGCTATGTAAACCCCTGATATTGCAAAAATCCACATCAAATGTGGATAAGGGGGTTGATTAGAAACAAATCACTTTATCTCAGGATTGGTAAGAGCTATGAATCTGCAAATAACTTTAGTGTTTTATGACATTATTCTTACACCTAGTTTAAGTAATTCTAGTAATAAATATCCAAAATCTTGACAACAGTGCTAACAAAACTGTTACTCAATTTCGGTATCGGCGTATCGCCAGTAGGGTGACAATATTTTTGGAAGTCTTGTAACACTAATATTGTTGATGTTTACTATGTAGTTAATTAATATTATCTTCTTTTTACACTTTTATTAGTTACATGTAGCCATTATCTATCGTTTCCTTGAATATGTACAATCTTTTACCAGTCATACTGTATAAAGAATGACAACAGTTTGTGGTCTACAGTAATATAGCGTCTTATACTATAATGCAACACATAAAGCGACCCGTTGACATATGTGAAACGAAACAACAGGGTAGGTACCTACTGCGGACCAAATGACATCCAAACCGATATTTGAAACGTAGAATTCCGCAGTGTTGTAATGTCTACCAATTTTTTTGGTAGATCTACCTATTGTGCTTCCTGTTGGCCTATCAACATGAGCCATATAAATACACTTGTTTTCGACATTATCCAAAAATATCATTTAAAATCAAATATTATCAACGTTTGAATTAAGCAATTGTGTAACGTTAAAGCCAGTAATTTACTCGAGTAACAAGTACTTACTTCATTAACTATATAATAACTAACCCACTAACAAAACTATTAGGCTAGTGCCAGCTAAATACAATCTAATAATACTGACAGTTTAATTTTTCATAGTTTCAAACCATATTTTGTTATATCATCGTATTTTAAATTTGATGAAATATTTAAAATAATATTTTCACCATCATCATCATAGCTCCTACCAGTCCCACTGCTGGGCTCAAGCATCCTCCAGAATGGGAGGGAAATTGATCTACTATACCACGCTGGCAGATGGATTGATGACGGATCGATCAACGTAAAGGATTTTATTTCGAGTTTTCATTCTCTTGCACAGTAGTTATATCCAATTAAAGCTTATTGCATAGAGGTTAACTGAGTACAATATTAGCTCGAAATAACTTCACTACACGTTTCAACAACCGTCCGACTGGCGTGGTATATGTCAATATCCTTTCTATTACGGAGGAGGTTCGGGCCCAGCAGTGGGACATATATGAGCCGAGGTGATGATAGTGATGGGATGATGATTGGGTGGTTATTGGTTAATATCGTAGAATAAAATAGTAAACCACATAGTATTTTTTTTATTTTCCATAACTATAGGATAAGTACTTCGAATACTACCAACCCTTGCTTTGCTCGTGGGTGTCGTAAAAGACGACTAAGAGCCCTAGATTGATCCGGACCAACTCCATCTGGTACCATTTGGGTCAACGATTACATTCCCAAGGAGGGTTGACGTCAGGCAGGCGGCCGGTCATAAAAGTCATTGCCGAAACTTTTTGCAATATGTCAAAACAGATGATATATTGTGTCGACCCCAAGTAATTGGGATAAGAGCAAGATGATGATGATGAACTATAGGATAAGTACCTAGATTCTTTCCGTGTGGTGACGAAGTAAGAGTACAATTCACCCTATTTTGCCCGTGGATGTCGTAAAAGACGACAATGGGATATAATACGCATGTAACATCTGTGCAAGAGAAGAAAAACTCGAAATGAAACCCGATACCAACATGTCTGAATAGCATGCTATACTAGGTCAACTGTGGACTGCGATAATGAAGTAGATCTATCGAAATTCTTTTACTAATTTTTTGCAGTAACTGCAATAATCACCTATTTCTTACATATGTTTTTACTTTTTTGAAATTAAGGTTTTTGTCGTATTTGACGGACGGCCACCTCGAGATTTGCTAAAAGCTTTACAGGGCTTATTGCTCTAACTTTTATAGTTTTTCAGTTAGTGACAATTATAATTTAATGAACAAGAAAAATAATGCACTTTGTGTTAATATTAGACTATATATAACGAATATATAACGATTAGACGATAACCTCTTTAAAATGTGTGCCAAATAATCTTACTCAAACTGGTTAGTAATAATCAAAATTTAAGTCAACATTTCCCAATAGATAGGTCGCGACCCGGTATCGGCTCGCGATATTAAAATATCGGGTCACAAAATTGTCTCCCCAATTAAATGAACAATTCTTTAGAAACTTTTAAACTTAAAACGTAGTTAATAAAACTAAATGAGAAAAACCTGCACAAGAACTGATTGTATTAGTCGTAAAAGTTTCTTAATTAATTGGCGAATATCGTACTCCCGACCTCAGTGCCGGGTTGAGAGCCCTCAGCGCTCACTCATAGTCTGGTCTAAGCCAGCTGCGGCTAACAAGCCACACACACACATAAACACACGCACAAAAAAGTGAGCTGTCACTCAGGACGCCTGGCAGATGTGAAACATCGAAATTATTTTGTACAAGTATACCTATATGCATAAAAGAACAGATTACAACAGGAACTAATATGGCATAAAGTATTAATAAAATATTACATATTTTTCTCTAGAAAATGATGATTTTTATTTAATAAACATTTACTTTCAATAGTATATACAATAGGGATGTGTTAGGTTAATAAATTATTTTGGGCTCACTAGATGGCGTTGTACAAAATTCTAAAACAGGTTATGGTTTCGATACACATATGCAAGCGTGGCGTTAACGCCACGCCAACGATCAGGTTCACCCTCGCCCATAATGATTCACATCAAAAAACTAACCTTATCTAGTTTTTAAAACTCAAAACAACAACAGGTAGTGGATTTTTTTTTATTGCTAACAGTGGCAAACGACCAAGCAGCACACCTGATGGTAAGTGACACTGCCGCACATGGACCTTTGCAATACCAGGGGCACAGCCAGGCCGTTGCCTACCGTGAAGAAAATACTCTTCTTAAACCTCGTCTAAAGAAGGACATGTAATAACGCTCGGGAAACACAGCAGCAGGTAGTTCATTCCAGAGCTTGCACGTACGTGGCATAAATGATCGCTGGAAATGTACAGTTGAAGACCATAACGTGTCCAGGTGGATGAACCCTGCTACGATGTCGCGTGGTACGTTGGTAGAATGGTGACAGTGGTACCAAGTCAAACAGATCCTCGGAGCACTCCCCGTGAAAGAGTCGGTAGAGTACACAGAGTGACCGAAGGCTCTCCGCTGCGACTCCAATCTGTCCGTAAGATTAGGATCCCCGACGATTCGAAGAGCACGTCTTTGCAGGGAGTCAAGTGGGTCTAGCTGATATTTGGGCGCACCTGCCCAGAGATGTGAGCAGTACTCCACATAAGGACGGACTTGTGTTTTGTATAGCACAAGACGCTGTCTCGGTGTAAACTACCGCCTGGCTCTGTTCAGGACGCCCAACTTTTTGCTTGCCAATTTGACTTTGTCCTCCAAATGACTCCCAAACTGGACTTTGCTCGATATTTCGACGCCGAGAATTCCAATACTCTCAGAAATTGGGCGAGTTACTCCTTGGAACTGAGACGCCATGACAAACGGGTCCTTCTTTGCAGTGAAAGCGTAAACTTGTGTCTTTGTGGGGTTGAACTGGACTAAGTTCCTTTCACCCCATTCCGAGGCCCGCCCCAGAGAGCGCTCGACTTCAGACACAAGTTGAACCCTTCTTTCCTGAATACTCCGAGAGATATTCTGTTGCTCGGTGTACCGCTCGTCGCCCGTTCTGTCATCCACATAGCAACGCATATTCTCGATAGAGAGCATGTCATTGATATGCAAGATAAACAACGTCGGGGAGAGCACTGAGCCTTGTGGTACACCAGCATTAATGGTCATGGTATCGGAGCGGGAGCCATCTACGACGACTTTTATACTCCAACCATCCAAAAAGCTGGCGATCCAATTACAGAGTCCCTCGGGGATTCCGTATGATGGTAGCTTGGATAGAAGTGCCCTGTGCCAGACACTATCGAACGCCTTTGCTATATCTAGGCTGAACGCCCGCGCCTCACCCTTGCCCTCCAAAGCCTCTGTCCAACGGTGTGTGAGGTACACAAGAAGATCACCAGCCGACCGGCCATGACGAAAGCCGTATTGGCGATCACTGATCAGCTGGTGATCCTCAATATACTGCAGAAACTGGCGGTTTATAACGTTTTCCATTATTTTGGCGAGCAAGGATGCTATCGCAATTGGCCTGTAATTCGATGGGTCTGACCGGCCTCCCCTTTTAGGGATCGGATGGATGTGGGCTACCTTCCACGAAGACGGAACCCTGTTAGTAACGTAGAAAAGTCGGTATAGGCGCATGAGAATGGGAGTCAATTTAGGGGCGCACGTCTTTAGTACCACAACAGGGATGCCATCCGGGCCACTCGACTTATGGACGTCTCAAAGCCGCAGCTCCCGCCTAATCACTCGCTGCGTGATGCGGATTTCGGGCAGCGAGCTTTCACACCGTGGAATGGTAGGTGGTGTGGCAGCTTCGGCATCCAAAGTCGAGTTACAGGCAAAGAATTGACCTAAAAGATCGGCCTTCTCCTTTGCTCTGTGGGCTAGACTACCACTTTTCCGTCACTCTCGGACAACTTCTTAATAGATCAATTATATATGTAACTATTTATTAACTGCATTGATAGTGAAGTGTATACAGACCTTCTGTTGACGGGTCTTGTGGTTACGAGGCCTAAGGAGGCCATAACTTTGTATGATCCACAAAGAATCGATCCTAGTTTGATTGTAATTTGTGGTCGTTAATAATTACTATTTGTACAATTAATTGTTTAAATCATGCGATATATGCCGGTAATCCGTTATTATTTTAAAACGGAGAGAAAGAAGGGAGATCCGACCCACCACTGTGTCAAAACACGCATTCGATGCCGAACCGTCCTGATGATAAACGAGGCCTTTGGAGGCGAAATACGTGTCAATTAATATTCGTGAATATATATCTTTTAGAGGATTCGTGAATATAAACACGTGTCGAATAAATATTGGCAGTTTCACGGCTAATTGTTAGTTGAAGTTTTGGTGGCTGCTTATCATCTGGGAGTAGATTTCCTTATCTCCTATTCCACTAAATCAATTCAATGTCAAAATAATAGCCTTTTTTAATGCTCAAACGTTTATTTGCACCATACCTATGCATAAAACAAGGTCAAAAAATTTTTGTCTATTTGCTTGTACCGAGTAATCTTTAAAACGGTTGTAACGATTATGATAATAATCTACTACCAGGTAACTGTCTATATAAGAAGTAACTTAGGCTATTTTTGCTCTCAGAAAGCCTTATAAAATTTTGCCCGGTCCGAGACTCGAACCCGAGGCCATATCTTAGAAGATATTGCAGATTTAAAATGCGGGAAGCGCAGCCAGGGCAGGACGCTTTAAATGAGTTCGTAAAATGATCCACTATACCTATAAGGATTATTATTCAGAAGCGCGGGGTCTGTTTAATAAAAATAAAAAAAATGGATCGTGTTATTCATATACAGTGGATATCTGATGTTAATACATATTTTGCTGTTTATTTAAATATAGCTACGTCAAATGTGTATATTTATTCCATAATGTTTTTGTGGTAAAATACCACATACGAGAAATAGAATTTTCCATGTCGCTTATCTATTAGTTAGTTATTTATTTAGTTATTCGTGTAGATCCATAAAAGTGACGTTTACAATAGCAGAGACTCGAAGATTAAGGCTGATACTGTGTAAAATTTAAAAAGACTATGCTTTTTTTTGGGGGGGTTAGCTACTGTCAGCGCACTCCTTGCCCGGCTCCGTCCGGGGCGACAGAGAGGCGGTGCACGGCCCCGTAACCCACCCGCGACACGTCGCCTTCGTCGTTGGGCCGACCACTGATGCAGGGTAACTTGTCATCAGTGGTCGGCCCGACGGAATACCCCTTGAGGATTATCCTCTCAAAAATAGAAAAAAAAAAGAATATGCCTGGCCCTATATTAAGATCGAATTTTAGTGTAATCATTTTTGATTGAAACCAAAATTGCCACCAAATTATAATATCACCAATTAAAATGACACATTTTCCACAAGTCTAAATATCTGGTTGACCGAGCTTCGCCCGGAATATTATTGTTGTATTTTTGTGGAATTTATTTAGATATATATTAATAAAAAATAAAAATTAAATAATGAAAAAAATATAAAAAATTCAGTTCAACATATTACCGTACCAGGCGCCCAGAGAATATGGGTTCTCTGGGCGCCTGGTACTAACAACTGAAGTACATAAGAAGTACATCATCAGATTATTTATTAGGTACTTTTACGGAAGCGAGAGAGGAATTTTTCTACAACTTTCCACTTAACATATGTTTATTTATGTAAAAATTACAAATCAGTAATTTTCCCTTAATACAACTCAAATGTCAACAATTTATCGTAAACATTATAAACTATAAACAAATTATAGCGGTAGAGAGATATGATCAATATTATTTACCAACATATGAACGCAGAAACATCCTCTTCATTTTAAAACTCTTTACCTGATGAATAGCAGTTGCCATGGAATGATAATGCAATATTTCCACCACCCTCAATTATCCTACAAGTGTCATAATAAGGTTTAATGCTAAAGAAATTAAGTACAGAATTTAACATCGAAATTAGAAGATTTGCCAACTACACCGTTTTATATTGACCATATTAGTCAAAAATATTCATTATCTTAAAAATTACGAAATTATGGCGTCTAAATCGTTCCGCCACTGACCTATAACATAGCAGACCATGCACGGACCATCAACGAGTCGGCAAATATAATTTTCTTCTCATAAGAATAGAAAAGAACCTAAGAGTTATAATTATAATACAGATTTTCCGTGTGGTGACGGAGTAAGAATACAATTCACCATCCCCTAACTTACCCATTGGTGTCGTAATAGACGACTAGGGGATATAATAGCCAGATAATGTCTACGCCAGAGAAGCCAAACTCATAATAGAACCCTATACCGACCCGTATTACCAGCATGATATTCTTTTCTTTTGTGGAGGAGGTTCGAGCCCAGCAGTGGGACTTATATTAGCTGTGATAATCAGATGAATAGATATACTAGAGAACACGTATTTTTTTAATTATTATATACTGATTTATTTTTATGTTAATAAAAATACACATTTAGGTTTTGATTTTAGATGTATATTTTAAAAAAGTTTCTCTCACTCTTTCCCTTTCCCTTGGATATTGTAAAGAACATTTAATGGATATAATACGCATATAACATCGAGGACCACTCGAAATAAAACCCTAGATCTACACGTCTAACCAGCGTGGTATAATACGTCAATTTCTCTCCCATTGTGGAGGAGGCTAAAGCCCAGAAGTGGGACGTGTTTGAGACGAGATGAATGTAAATGAATATTTTAAAACGCCTGTTGAATTTATTTATCAGAAGACTTTTCATTTCAACATTGCATTGCAAAAAAGTATTTTCGTGTATTACCTAGGTACCTGCTTTATTAATTTTAAACTAATTAAAATATTATCATCATAATGGTCGCAGCCTATAAAAGTCCCTCCTCCATAATGGAAGGGGAATAAAGCTACAATACCGCGCTAGTAAGAGGTATAGGGTTCTGTGTTGAGTTTTCCTTCTCCTGCATAGATGTTTTTTGCATCTCATATCCCTTACTCGTTTTTTTACAACCACACAGATTAACTAATTAAATGAAATGATATAATACATCCCCTTATGGTAATAGATTAAGAATACAATAAGGAGTGGTGTCAGAGTAAGAATACAATTCAACACTCCCTTATCTTACCCGTGGATGTCGTAAAAGACGACTATGTGATATAATATGCACATAACATCTATGCAAGAGGGAAAACTCGAAATGAAACCCTGGTCTAGTAGGTCAAATTCCCTCCTATTTTGGAGGAGGCCCGAGCCTAACAGTGGCGATCGCAGCCTTCTGCGAGGCAGTAGTCTCATAGACGTGACCGGACAATTAGGCCGTCACCCGCTGAGAGGCCAACCGCGTGGGGAAAGACCGACGTCCTCCCCGAGGAGGGGACGTCGGTCAATGGGAGGGTACTCCACTAGGGGGTATTCCGTCGGGCCGACCACTGATGACAAGTAACCCTGCTCCGGTGGTCGGTCGAACGACGTAGGCGACGTGGTGTTCGGATGGGTTGCGGGTGTGCGTGTTTACGCCCCTCTGTCGCCTCGGACAGAGTGGTACGCCCCGTGCGTGGACCCACCCCAAAAAAAAGCGTAACAGTGGGACGTATGTGAGCTGCAATGATGATGATGATGGATTGGTGACGCTTCTTACTTGCCGGTAGAAGGCGTAATAATCTACGCCTCGAAAGTGAGCAGCAGGGCGTCAAGTGTCATTTAAACATTAAAATATCTGGTTGACCGAGCTTTGCTCGGTATATTTTTCTTGTATTTTTGCCGAACTTATTTAGATATATATTAGTAGAAAATAAAAATAAAATAATGAGAAAATATCAAAAATTACAAAAAGAGAATAATAATACCACCGAGATTCGATCCCACGCTGTTTGAATGCTAAAACAAAACAAAAAGAAAACTGGACAACTTCCCAACTGAGCTATTATAACTCTTGACGTTGACGGCGACATTTGAATTCATATTCGTTTAAAATTTAATGTCATTGTATTGTTTTGCTAAAAATACCTACAAAACAACATTTTCTATAAATAAAACCTAGCTAGATAGATTTTTTGGGAGGGTTGGCCATGATCAGTGCACCCGCCGCCCAGCTCCGTCCGGTGCGACAGAGGGGCGGGGTGGCCCCATAACCCACCCGATAGTACGTCGCCATCGTCGTTGGGCTGACCACCGGTGCCGATGTCCTTGTCTTCAGTGGTCGGCCCGACGGAATACGCAGAAGCGGTACCCTCTCCTATCGACGTCCCTTTCCCGGGACGTCGGCCGCCGTCGCGCGGTTAACCTCTCTGCGGGTGACGGACTAAAATCTCCGGTCCGGTCACCCGCAGTCTCTGTCAAATTATGTGTTACTTAAATGCTATTTAGAATTTAGGGATCTTTGGCGAAAGCATATTTGTCTTGTCTTGATTTGTAGAGATCCCTCCGTAAGAGAGTCCCAATCGCGCTTGACAGATTTATTAAGCATTGCAATGGTATACGAAAACGTAAATAACATCGGCTATAATATGACATTCGCTTACACAAACTTGCATAGGAAAGTCGTCATCTTAAGGCCGTTATCTCACTGTCGTCATTGAAGTAAATTTTCACTGTGAACTTCATTCAACGTTTACAATCAAGTGAGTGTATTTATGTACATAGCTTTAAGCATACATCTTAAGCTTTTATTTACGGCGTAGTAATATAGTAAAAGTATAAATAATTTCTGACGTTTACGCGATTATAACACATTGTAAATAAAACTATTTATTTTTACGGATTTTACCGCGATTATATTTGATTTTTGATTCGACGTCCGCCCGTGACCATGAATGTTTTAAAGTGTTCGGGACATCGGTCAATCAAAAATCAAATACAAACTCGATAAATCCGTAAAAACAGTTTTGTTCACAATGTGTAATTTATAATAGCAAAAAAATAAAAAAAAGGAAATGTAGTTAATAATAGCGAAAATATAACTTATTTCCTTGCTCATTGAGGTTCATAAGACAATTTAAAAACAACACTTACTTAAAAAATATAAGTCATTATTTTGCGGAGTAATTTTCGAACATACAATTAACAGGACCAGATAATTACCAAACTATAGTCCATAAAATACAGGATGATCTCTGTGACAGTTGTCCCTAGTTCTGTCACGCTTACGATAAAGTCCGTAGTTTTTTATCGATAAAACTCTTAATTTTTATAATTGTAATTTTCCATTATAATTAAAATACAAGCAATGAAAATCTTTTTGAATTTATTTCAAACAAAAACTGTTTTTACTTTTTTCATTATTCAAAAGGAGTACAATCAAGATCTAGGTCACTATTATCGTCATCACTGGAGCGTTCCTGCTAGAACATTTATCATTTTTTGCCAAATAGGTACGGACAGTCGTTAGATCAATCGATCAATTACGACTGTTTTATAAATAAATAGGGTATCTATTTATTGACAATTTTTATTTTCAGTCCAGTATGACCTTGTACGTGCGTAAGCGTCATTTATGTATAAAATGTTTACTAGTAGTTTCAGTACTTACGAGGTACATTTGAGACACGAATATTAATGTTTTTATATTTATAATATACTAGCTGAACCCGGTGAACTTCGTACCGCCTTTTTTCGAAATCTAGACAGTCTTGAATGTGATTCCTGGGGTCGCCTATATCGCGCGGCGTTGAGAAAGCCACGTCCTCCTGCGCTCACCGAAATTTTCCAATCCGGCCGCCTCATCAGGGTTGTCGGGGACCTATTCCCACCGCAAAAAACTCCCCCAATCATATATAACTACGTGAAGCAAAAACTTTGTACCCCTTTTTACGAAAATTACGTGGATGGACAAGTATGAAATTTGGCACAGTTGATGTATATAATGAGGAGAAGTGCATAAAACTGAAATTTCATATAATAATGGATTAGAAATGCATTAAATTCAATGAAAAAGGCATTACGCACACTACAGCGCAACGTATCACTACACACACACACACACACACAAACGCTTGTGTGAGTGTGTTGCGTAGCAACGCTTATACACTTTTGTTTACGGTTAAAATCTCTGGTCGAACTGAATGTCAAACAATCATAATTATGATGACAATGTCTAATAGAGATTTGTACTTACATTAGTGAAATATAGCTTGCTTAATATACAAGAAAATTGTGTAGCAGAAAAATGAATTTAAATAAATTATGGCCCAATTTCGACCATCATATTACGAAATACATCACACTATAGGCATATCGTGGTGTAGTTTTATTTAAATGAAATTAGTTAATAAATAAATATAATAGTTCAAAAAACTAAAAAATTACGCTTAAATCGCTAATCCTGATTATCCTAGTGAGGATAACGGGTCAAACTATTTAAAATATTGAATTGTCATCGGTCCTTAATAAGTATGCCAAATTTTGAGTTAATCCGACGTTTTAAAGGGGGTCAAAATCATGTTCAAAGATTCCGTTACATACTAACATACATACGTCTGAAGCTAATAAAAGCGTATTAATAAAAATAGACAATCCCCGCTGAGTTTCTTGTCGGAACTTCTCTGTGTGGTCACATTCCCATCCGGTGGTAATTTTAAGGTAAAATGTAAAAAAATGACAATTTATAAGTACCCCCGCGGGGTTTATTCTTATCTTTACTAATATTATAAAAGCGAAGCGAATTTGTTTGTTTGTTACACTTTCACGCTTAAACCACGGAACCGATTTCAAAAATTCTTAGGCTATATTTTTCCCGATATTTCCACGGGAACGGGAACTATGCGTGTAAGGCGGCTGAAACCGAAGCGAAGCGACGGCGGGTTGCTAGTACATAATAAATCATTTGAAATTCGGAGTAATAACAAAATTTACTTCTGATTCAAGCAATGGCTCGGGTATGTGTTATTGGAGCTGGTGCAGCCGGTCTGTGCGCAACACGGCATCTACTCATGGAGCCCTGCGTTAGGGTCATCGATGTATTGGAGCAAGCTAACCAACTCGGCGGCACATGGGTTTACACGGAGACAGTCGGATATGACGATTTCGGGCTTCCTATTCATACTAGCATGTATAAGAGTTTAAGGTGAGTTTTTGTCTTGGTTTAGGTTAGGCATGATCATGAGAACAGCGCATTATTTTGGCATTACAAACAGACATTTCAATTTTATTTATTTGTATATATCGATACACAGGTCGGAAAGTTATCTAAGTATTAGGGCGGTATAACTTCGAACGAATAAAATTGATATATTTAGAAACTTCCTTGGGTCAATTACTTATGAAATGTAAAATTAATCAGTAGAAGTCATATGTTATCGATATAGTAACACATTTTTTGACGTTACACTACTTTTGGCGCGTTAGGTAAAAATGACGAGACATCTTCACAAATGTCAACTAGATAATGCGTTATAATAAAACCTTTAATGTATTAAATACATTTTTTTTTTCTATTATTAGTGACGTTATTTCTACAAACGTAGGATAATGCGAAGGATACAATTTTTAAAAAGATTTTTGTCTTATTACGCCAAAGAAGTACAGCTTCTTACGTGTGTATATAAATACACACACATTTTTATTTTTATCATTGTCGTTGCCCGATAAGAGGTAGGTAGAGACAATTTGCTCAAATTTTTTTTAATGGCAACATTTCGCACTTAAGATTAAATTCATTTGTCACGGGAAACTTCACAAACACTAGCTGCCAACACTAGAAGTTCAGTTAAGATGACGTCATTGGTCGGGGCCTCCGAGTCGAATGCCTAAAGGCGATCCTCTGACGCTCCACGTATGACAGTGGAGTGAAGCCACTAATGGTATTTAGTGGGTATTCTGGCAGGTTAGCCGCCCCGTAAATCCCACATACCCCGATACCATCATCAGGGCATGCGTAAATGAATTTTCCAAATAAAAAAATTACGTCATTAGATTTTTAACTGAGATATGCACAATTAACGAACGAATGGACTTATAATTAGTGAACATATTACACGTAACTCAGACCAATAATTTGTGGATCACACAAAAATTGTCTTGTATGGGGATTAAACCTTAGACACTAGATACTAGAGGTTTTTGACAATGCCGTCAAAAAAAGAGAGCTCGAATTTTGCTTTCATATTTTTCACCCTACACACACAAATAATGTACACCAGAGACGTCACGTCATACAAATGACTTCTATGCAGACGAAGACGCGGGCAAAAGCTAGCAACTTTATATATACGTAAATAATATTCGATTTGTTTACAATACACCGTCTGTCGTTCATGTTATCCTAGTAGTTACGCTTATAAATCGTAAGAGATTTTATGATTCAATGTTTTTAATTAAAGTTGATTTTATTATTTGCATTATTTATTTATACGTATTAGAGAGAGGTAGTATTTATCATAATAAAACAAAATACGAAAAGTTTGATAACTTCTCCTTGCACTCCCTTTTAACACTTCAAAAGCCTACTAAAATACTTTAATCATATTCCAGAACAAATCTTCCAAAAGAAATCATGGGGTTTCCCGATTTCCCAATCCCAGAGAGCGAGAAATCTTATTTGCCTGCTAAAGATATGCTGGCGTTTCTTCAGTCATATGCCGACAAACATCGTGTTACCGAGCTCATAAAGGTAAAGTAAAAAAAACGAAGACACTTTTTATCGAAAAGTTTTTATGACAATTTAACAACCTTTCAAAACAAATTTATTTAAATAAAGTAAATTCTTCATTTTTCTATGTGGGGACGAAGTAAGAAGTCGATTCACCCCCTCTATTGCCCGTGGGTATCGTGAAAGACGCTCAAGGGATTAAGTATTCATGTAACATCTGTGCAAAAGAAGAAAATTCGAAATAAAAGCCTATAGCAACACGATTGACCCGAATAGTTATAGTAGGGCAACACAATCCAATAATTCAATATCCTTTTCTTTTTTAGTGGATTAACGACATCTTAAACTAATTTAGATTGTACGAACCAAAAAACGTATGATTTCAACACAATCAAAGCAGAATCTGTGAAGGAACTTAGGGAACAGTATAGAGAATATTATACTATCTATACTGATGGGTCTAAGAGAGGTAATGGTGGTGGTGCTGCGTACTATGGTCCTCGACAATCATCAGCTGTTAATAAGAATAATAATTTTAAAATAGATCAGTATGTATCAGTTATGTCTTTGGAGCTCTGTGCAGGTTCAGAAGCGTTATCTTATTTACAAAATATTGCAACTAGAAAAGCATTAATATGTGTAGACAGTAAAAGTGCTTCACTACATATAGCTCGGTGCGCTTCTGGCTCCAGAAGTGCATCGATAGCTTATGTAATTCTGGCTAAAATGAAAAATTTAGTTTTAAGCGGCGCGTTAGTCTGAAATTGCAATGGATGCAATCACATATAGGCATAAAAGGAAATGAGGAGGCCGATTGGTTATCAAAATGGGGAAGAATTAGAGGGTAAATTTTGGATATTGGAACGAATTATGTGGAATTATTACCTAAATATAGAAATAAATGCTGCGAGCTTTTTATTTTAACCATCAATCTAAAGAGAAAGGAATTTGGTATAGGACTATAGTATCGGAGCCTCCTCATATTCCATGGTTCATAAACACTAAGCTTAGCAGGCAACATGCTGTGATAGCACACAGACTGAGATCTGGACACATGCCGCTCAATAAGTTTGGGTTCCTTATGAAAAAGAGAAGTTCACCAAATTGTGATGTGTGTGGAAATATTGAAGATGTCACTCACTTATTGTCGGAGTGCTCTAGATTTCAGTCTGCTAGAGAGGAGCTATTTAAAAAGCTCAACATGAATATATTTGATATAGGTATGTTTCATCAGATATTGTCGGTACCTAATTCTGAAGCAGCCTATAATTTATTTAGGTTTATCATGTTACACTTTAATTAATATTTAACTTTGTGAGGTACAATGGGACTGGCATGTACATTTGTATAAAAGTCCCTAATAATAAATAAAGAGAAAAAAAACGACATCTTTTTAACCCCTAACACAAAAGGAGGGGTTGATGTTATAAGTTTGACGTCGATTTCTCTCTATGACATCATAGCTCTCCAACGGATGGACTGATTTCGATGCGGTTTTTTCTCATTTGAAAGCCAGTTTCCTTGCGGTGATTCTTAGCTACGTTTGGTTAATATCAGTCCAGCAGTGTAAAAGTATCAGCTGAAAAATAATGTAATGGTGTATGATTACACGATTAAGTGGTTCAGGCGTGCCAGTATGACAATGACAATTAATTGATAATTCTTGTTGAAGAGAACGTAATACTTTTTTTTTTATTATTTTAGTTTGAGTCAGGGTTATTCAAAATTTTCAAGTTGACTATTTATTTTATTTTTATTTTCTATGTCCACGTTATTATCCCCGTAGCGGTAAGCGGAAGTGAACACATTTCCCGTCATAATGTAGTAAAAGTAAAAATTCTTTAGTGCTGTTTAGGGTTAAACGAGTTACCGTTAACTGGAGCATGTTTTCAAATTTCGTGCCTGTTACCAACTCTTCACGGAAATCTGCTGCTATTCCCAGCAATACTATACGTTTTTGATCGAGCCAGGATTCGAATCCAGGACCCTACTATGGTAATAGTTACACCAATTTGTTTATTTTTAATCATGTTAAAGGATACCCCACCCCGGTTTAAATTATTTATAATTTGTATCTACAAATACCAGGCTATCATAAAAGAACAAGAGTTCTCTTTACAGTTTAATAGCCACGTTCAGCTAGTGAAACCTAAAGAAGGTCCTTCAGGAGAGCTTTGGGATGTCTCTTTCAAGAACTTGAAGACTGGAGTATCAGAAACCAGAGAATATGATTATATTTTCGTCTGTAATGGACACTATAATACACCGTTTATACCTAATATACCAGGGTTGAAGGAATTTGAAGGTAATCTACGTTACTTTTGAATATAGGCTTACTGCGTGGGTAAGTGGACTGATGGCTGCTATAGTAATTAACCAGCCTTCATTTTAATTTTTATTATTGTACTAGCAACTCGCCCTCGCTTCGCTTCAGTTATAGGTTATAGTCGTTTTACCCGCGTAGTTCCCGTTCCTGTGGGAATACCGGGATAAAATATAGCCTAGTTTACGCCCTGATATTATAGCTTTCCATTGGTGAAAGAATTTTTGAAATCGGTCCAGCCGTTTTGAAGATTACCCGGAACAAACAGACAGACAAAAATTTTTTAATTGCTATTTTAGGCATAGGTGTCGTGCAAATAACCGTGTGAGCATGAAAAAAGCCTATTATTTTGACATTACAAACAGACACTCCAATTTTATTTATTGGTATAGATTGTCATATCCGAAATACGGAAATCCTTAAAACAACAGGTGTAACTGTCGTAACAAGAATAATTAGCAGGCCACATCGCTCGACAACCCAACAACTGCTGGGAAAGAAAGGTTCTCGAGTGGCGACCACGGATAACACAGTGTAAAAGACGACTGAGGGATATAATATGCATATAACATTTATATAAGAGAAGGAAATCTCAAAAACCCCATACCAACCCCTCTGATCTACGTGGTATGGTAGGTGGTAGAGTAATTGTGGGTGGGTCGAGCCCAGCAGTGGGACATATATGAGCTATGATAAAGGAAATGAATTAAAATAATGATAATTATAGGTATTTCCAGGTGATGTGATGCATAGCCATGATTACCGTGTGCCTGAAATCTTCACCGGGAAAAAGGTTCTAGTTGTTGGCGCTGGACCCTCAGGCATGGACATTGCGCTAGAGATTAGCAGCGTCACAAATAAAGTGATTCTTAGCCACCATCTAAAAACGCGACCAAGAACTGTGTTCCCAGAGAATCTTATTCAGAAACCTGATATAGTGAAAGTGGAGGGTAGAAAAGTGTACTTCGAAGATGGTAGTGGAGAGGAAGTGGATGCGATATTCTTATGTACTGGTGAGTCTAGTAATATATATTGCCTGACATCTTCAGTCCCATGTTTTTTAGACTATAGTCCAGTCAGACTCCGCTAAAACCATCTAGAGTGACGGACGGAGCGATATACAACCTCATAATGTGCCGTATACCTTCTCTGTTGCCATTTATGCTGACCTTTACCATGTCTTATGGGTGCTATTTACGGTGAGGTTGCGCCGGCAAAAAACCATGTTGCATGCTCAACATCTTGATGGTAGAAGATTGACCATTTTTTTTTTTTTTGTGGTGTGCTGCGGTCGGCGCGCCTCCGCACCACTCCGTCCGGGGCGACAGAGGGGCTTAAGCACGCAACTCCCGCAACCCACCCGAACACCACGTCACCTTCGTCGTTGGGCTGACCACCGGAGCAGGGTTACTTGTCATCAGTGGTCGGCCCGACGGAATACCCCCTACCTGGGGTACCCTCCCATCGACCGACGTCCCCCTCTCGGGGAGGACGTCGGTCTTTCCTCACGCGGTCAGCCTCTCGGCGGGTGACGGACTAATCCCCGGTCACATCACCCGCGGCCTCGGCTAGGGCGGCATTGCACGCAGGTACTCCTGCCTGCGCCGCCCCAGTCGCCGGCGGCGGGTCGCATCATCGAGGCTGTGCTCCTCGCGCTCGCGACCCGCCGCCTCCTTCTGCGAGATAACTGTCTCGCAGAAGGCTGCGACCGCGTCCCAATTCCTGATGCTGCCGATCATCTCCCTAGCGATGGTCGGCAGCGTCAGGTCTGCACCGATGATTGCAACGAGTTCACGACGCGGCTCTGCCCAAGCGGCACAGACCTCGAGCGTATGCTGCGCCGTGTCCTCGTCGCAATCGCAGTGGTGGCAGGACGGAGTTCTCTCCCTCCTAGCGACCCCGTACAGGTACTTGCCGAAGCATCCATGCCCCGTCAAGACCTGTACGAGTCGGAAGGAGAGCACCCCGTGCCGCCTTTCCAACCACTGCATTAGCACCGGCTGGAAGGCCTCCACAGTTCGCACCCCGAACCGAAGCCTCTCCAGTCGGACTGCCCAACGGGCAATGACGTCTCGGCGGGCGTCGACGCGCCAGGCGGTGAGATCCCTTAACGAGACCACACCGCCCTCCGCTCGCACCCCCGTCACCCGCCGATATAGTCCGGCGAGCATCTCCGCCTCCAGGTCCCACGGGGGAGTCCCGGCCAATAGGCACGCTGCCTCCGTCGCCACCGTGCAGTATCCGCGAATGGCCCTGACCACCGTGACCCTCTAGAAGATTGACCCTGGACCAGCCATTCAAAGTATTCAAACACCTTTAACCTCAAAAAAGTCTAATACAATAACACATAACTAGTCATATTTTCCGTGTGGTGACGGAGTAGGAATATAATTCACCACCTCCTGTGGTCCACCGTCTTGCTAGTGGGTATCGTAAAAGACGACTATGAGATATAATATCTATGCAAGAGAAAGAAAACTCCAAAAAAGCTTTTTACCAACCCGACATAGCATCGTGGTTTCTATATAGTAGGTCAATTTGCCTTCCTATTGTGAAGACAGTTTCGAACCCAATAGCGGGGCGTACGTTGATGATGATGATGAGTCATACTTACTTTTCCTTGAGTGAGACCGGTTTTTGTCCGCTCCAGCCTCACCAGGAGAATAAAAAACAGCAATTTCCTTGCTAAACGAAATATTGAAATATTCTATTTATCGACAGAAGTCAGAGAAGCAGATATAAATACAAGAATATATACGGCATTGTATAGGTATGAATTGATTGACAGGGGTGTTCAATTGTATTCTAGAGCAAGACAGAGGTGAAGTTGTAAGTAGGTAATATCACTAGTACTAAAAGAAGGAAAATTCCAAAACCTATGCCAAGCGTCTGACCAGGCTTAATGTCACTCATTTTATGAAAGAAGCAAGCCCTATAGAAGATGTAATTTTATTTCCAGGATACCTATACAATTTTCAGTTTCTCCACGAGTCGTGCGGTATCGTGGTAGAAGATAATTGTGTGGAGCCTTTATATAAGCACCTGGTGAATATTCAGCACCCGAGTATGTGCTTCATCGGAGTACCATACTACGTGTGTGCTTTCTCCATGTTTGATTTGCAGGTAACAATATTATGGATATATGTATTTGAATAGATAACCTACTGGACTGTCCAGCAAAGTTAAGTAACAGCGATCTATTCAATAGGCGAAGATGGAGAAGATACATTATGACCTTTTAGCGGCCTAAATTGCTGGCTTTGCGGCGACATAACGTTGTAAGCGGCTTTGTCGTCAATTCGAGAAGGTAACGAAGGAACCTTAAACGTTACCCGCTAGACAGGCCCCCACAAATATGGGTATCGGTGGCCCGCCCACATGGCAAAGAGATGTACTGTATCTGGCAGGTTATAGAGTGTCGCTTCGTCCCCTCCCTATTCTGTTTTATGTTGGAGTTTTCATTCTCTAGCTGATGTTATCTGCAATAATCCCTTAGTTATCTTCTATTACACCCATGGGCAGGAAAGGGGTTGGTCAATTATATTCTTCCAATATTACAATGATATTAAGTATATTTTCTTCGTGGTGATACAGTAAGACAATTCAACACCCGCGTGTGGTAAAAGGATAAGGGATATACAGAGAATATCTTTGCAACAGTACAAAGAAGTCCCTCTGATGGGCTCAGGTCCCCTCTACAATGAGAGAATAGAGTTTTGTATGGAATTTTCCTTCTCTTGCATCGATGATATCTACATAGGGTACTGACACCAGAAGTCAGGCCCTCACCAGTGCTCAGCCTTTTATGGTTCAAAACCGATAGAAATAGCGCTCTAATAGAAACTAACCAATCAAAATACTATAAATTGGTTCTATGACTTTTCATTTATTGATTCAAGTCCAGAGATATTACCTAAGTAGCTGCGAAGCATATTAAATATCAGTCCAATTCTACGTCGTCAGCTGACGAGGCGACACGCGATGCGCGCGCAATTTTTTTGTTAGTGGGAAGTGTTCGCAAAAAAGGTAAGTTATCTAAATTTTTTGTTAGTTTAGGGCACGTTGTATTAAAATTTATATTAATTAAGAGTTTTGGCATCTTAATCAATGGAAAAGTATCGTGTTTTTTTTTAGAATTATTAAATAATGAGGCGGCCGAGTACTAGGTCCCAATTTTATATGCATTATCTAGTACTCAGCCACCGACAGACGACGACATTAATCTAGGATCATTTGAAGTTAAAGACAGTTTAATATTTGTACCTATAAATGACAATTCTCTGATCCAACGAAATGAACTTCGTGATAACAAAATACAGACAGAATCTATTATACAAGTTAAGTCTCCAAAAGTATCACCTTGTGTACGAAAACATCTTATTATACCATCAACAATAAAGAAATCTACACTCCTAGAGTCATGAACAGAATTGGCGTAATTTCTTCTGAAGAATGGAGACAATTTGAAACATCTAAAAAAGAAGAGAAACAAGAAAAGAAAGATGCTATTCAGGAAAGAAAGTTACAGAGGCAAAAAATTAAAGAAAATAAACAAAATAAAAAAATTAAAGAAGATAAAAAATTGCTCTATATTCTACCAAAAGTAAAATGAAGGAGACTACAAAGAAGAAAAATGATGATTCTAATCAGGAATTGCGAGTAAAATGCACAAAGAAAAGGAAATTGGAAGATTCGAATGACAAAGCTGAAGAAGCAGAGAACACTGGCTGTAATTTAGTGGAAATTAAACAAAATAAAATTAAAATTCTCAGTAATATACTTCTATCACCTGAAGCTCCTGAAACAGAAACCTGTAAGAAAGATAAGCTTGTGAAAAAGATTGTTAATTAACGAGAAACTTTTAGAAGTGAAAAAGAACTTGAAAACTTTTTAAATACTAATGTTACTGAAGAATTTACCGACTGATTTAAGTAGAAGTTAGATATTTGATTGTTGTGATTATCAGGGCAACACTTAAGTCCTATTAGCTTCTTTGACCGGACTAATTGATTAATGTTCTTAATTATTATGCTTGAAACTATTGATCTAAAGAGAGGCTGACCACTGGTGGCAATATGGCTGAGTATTAGTTTTGGGCGGCTGAGCACTGGTGAAAAGTGCCTTATTATGTTAAAACTTATTTTTCATTTTATTAAAGTATAAGTTTGTAATTTTTGTTCATTTTATAACAAAGTTTAATAAATGAGTAAGTCAATTTAAAAAAAAGACTTTCAATTAACTCCTTCTAATATTTTCTTATATGTGTTTGAACCTAAACTTTCCACTAAAAGGCTGACTACTGGTGCCAGTACCCTATACCCTTTAATCATCTTTAACGATGCCCATGGGCAAGAGATGGGGTGGTTAATTGTATTCTTACTTCATAACCACAGAACAACTAATAATCACTGCAAGTAAACTCGCTTTCACGTTGATTTGCACAGCGTTATTGCCACATGGATTGGCAAGGATTAACATTTGTGCCAAATAAAGGCCGGCATGCCGGTTACGAGTCGTTTCAAGAAAGATTTAATTAATGTATCTCATTTCAAGGATATGTAAAGATTTCTGTGATCCGCCCATGATCATGAACGCTGTGAAGTGTTCTAAACGTCGGACAATCAAAAATCAAATACAAACCCCATAAAATCCCTAAAATAGCTTTATTTACATGGGACATACGAGTAAAAACTTAGATGTTTTTTAATTTTTTTTTAAATGTTTGTCTGCAGGTCCGGTATTACGTGCGGTCAATGAATGGTACCTTCCGTCTACCATCGACAGCACAGATGGTCCAGCACTGGGAAGAAGAGAAGCAAGAGCGAGCCTCTAGAGGATACACGAAACGTCAGGCCCACATGATGGGACCAGACCAGGTCAATATTTTATAACCATCTCGGCTCATATATGTTCCACTGTTGGGCTCAAGCCTCATCCACAATAGGAAGGAAATTGACCTTATTATACCATGCTGGTCAGACAGATTGGTATAGGTTTTCGTTTCGAGTTTTCCTTCTCATGGACAGATGAACAGAGCCAGGGGGTACTTCACACTGAGACAGCGTCTTGTGCTATACAAAGCACAAGTTCGTCCTCATGTGGAGTACTGCTCACATCTCTGGGCAGGTGCGCCCAAATATCAGCTAGACCCACTTGATTCCCTGCAAAGACGGGCTGTTCGAATCGTCGGGGATCCCAATCTTACGGACAGATTGGAGTCGCTGGGGCAGCGGAGAGACTTTGGGTCACTCCGTGGACTCTACCGACTCTTTCACAGGGAGTGCTCCGAGGAACTGTTCGACTTGGTACCACCGTCACCATTCTACCAACGTACCACTCGACATCGTAGCAGGGTTCATCCATTTCACCTGGAAACGTTATGGTCTTCAACTGCACGTTTCCAGCGATCATTTCTCCCACGTACGTGCAAGTTCTGGAATGAACTACTTGCTGCTGTGTTTCCCGAGCGCTATGACATGTCCTTCTTTAAACGAGGTTTAAGAAGAGTATTTCCTTCACGGTAGGCAGCGGCCTGGCTGTGCCCCTGGTATTGCAAAGGTCCATGTGCGGCAGCATCACTTACCATCAGGTGTGCTGCTTGCTCGTTTGCCACCGTTGGCAATAAAAAAAAAACAGATGTTATGTGCATATTATATCCCATAGTCGTTTTTACGATATCCACAGGCTACCGTGAAGAATGTGAAAGGAGTGTGTATGCGTGCCATAAGGTTCGGTGATAGTTACTAAAGGCATCACCAGATCCCGCCATACGCAAACACCCTCAGAAAGTTGAGCTTCCGGCTGCCTAGCTTACCAAACGAAGCCTAGTAGCCAATTGCTACTACTCAGACGTCGACTAACTGCTCAGTGTGGTACTACCCCTGACGGGCCCGGCCAGCGGCTGTAGACAAACAACTGTCAAGTGCTCCTAAATATAATCATTCAAGCAATGAATTTCAATTAAAAACGATTTGTTCGTAGTTTCAAATTTTCACATCTGTCGGCAGTCCTCAAGACTGCTGTTTTTTTTTTAAACAAACATGTTTATTTGTATTTTATTTAATCAATATCTAATATACCTTATTACAGGAAAAATACTACGCATCACTTGCAGCAGAAGCGAAAACAAAAAATCTACCCTCAGTCCTCACGAAAATTAGGGAGGAGAGTTCAGAGAGGTTCCTCCACAACTTGAAGCATTACAGACAAGATGTCTACAAGATTATTGATGATAATACTTATGAAATCATTAGCAACGGGAAAAGCGAAATACTTTGTTAAATTCAATATCTAAAAACTATCATAGTATGTATATCAAAATCTATATAAATTTAAAAAAAAAAAATCAAAAATTTAATTGTCTATTTGTAATGTCAAAATTTTTTTACCAAGTATGTTATCTTGTTACGAATTATTTTTGTTACAATTCATATCATTAAAAAAAAATCATATCACCTCATATACTGAGCTCAAGCCTCCTCCATATTGGAAGGGCAATTGACCTACCATAATACACTATACCATACTGGTCTGACTAGCTGGACTGTCTGACCAGCGTCGCATATGGTTTTATTTTGAGTTTGGCTTCTCTTATGATTGTAAATAAAACTACTTTTACGGATTATATCGCGTTTGTATTTGATATATGATTGCCCGACGTGAGACACCTTAGTCCGCCCGTGACCATGAATGCTGCAAAGTGTTCGAAACGTCGGGCGTAAAACGTAAAAGTAGTTTTATTTACAATGTGTAGTGCTCGCGTAAACATTAGATATCATTCTCTTATGATTTTTCGTAATAATTGACAATAGTGGGTTTGACAGCGGTGTAGCAGCTACGAATGTAACCGATTCTTACATTGTTCCGTGCTTATCCGTGTGGTGACGGAGTAAGAATACAATTCACCACTCCCTATCTTGCCCGTGGATGTCGTAAAAGACGACTAAGGGATATAATACACATATAACATCCATGCAAGAGAAGGGAAAACTCGAAACGAAACCCTATATCAACCTGTCTAGCCAGCATGGTATTATAGGTGTTTCCCTTCTATTGTGGAGGAGACTCGAGCTCGACAGTGGGACGTAGGTATATGAGCCGCAATGGTAATGATGCATTGTATGCTTGCTCCCTGATCACAAGGCAATAGGAGTCACCTAATAATTAGTAGAACAATGATAGTCTATACCAATAAATAAAATTGGAGTGTCTGTTTGTAATGTCAAAATAATAGGCTTTTTTCATGCTCACACGGTTATTTGCACGACACCTATGCCTAAAATACAGATTAAAAACTTTTTGTCTGTCTGTTTGTGCCGGGTAATCTTCAAAACGGCTGGACCGATTTCAAAAATTCTTTCACCAATGGAAAGCTGGAAAGCTGAAGCCTAGTTTACGCCCTGATATTATATCAGGGCGTAAACTAGGCTATATTTTATCTCGGTATTCCCACTAAAATGACTAAAACGGAAGCGAAGCGAGGGCGGGTTGCTAGTTTTAGAAATAAAACTACTTTGTGGATTTTATGGCGTTTGTATTTGACAACATTGACTGTGATTGCTGTAGTGTTCGAAACATCGGAAAATCATATATATAATACAAACACGATAAAATCCGTAGTTTTATTTACAACTAGCAACCCGCCCTCCCTTCGCTTCGGTTTCAGTTCCCTTACCCGCGTAGTTTCTGCTCCCGTGGGAATGACAGGATAAAATACAGCCTATGTTACTCCCTGGTATTAAAGCTTTCCATTGGTGAAAGAATTTTGGAAATCGGCACAGTAGTTTTTGAGTTTATTAATTACAAACATACACACTCGCACAAAAATAAAATTTTTTGCTATTTATAATATTAGTGTAGATGTGTAATACAGTACCTAATATCCCGACTTACGCTACCCCGTTTTACGCGAATTCAAAGATACGCGCTTTTGTCTTGGAGTGTTCAGGCCTTAAATTTACTTATTTATTCATAAAATTTCAATTATTTTTTATATAATATTTTGACCATATTCTTTAAAATTATTGTCTTCTTTGAACTAGTTTCAAATAACCATTTTTTTGTACATTTAATATAAACAAAATTAAATCCCGACTTACGCGAAAACGACTTACGCGGTTATCGTTCGGTCTCACCTATCGCGTAAATCCGGGGTATTACTTGCTTAAACATCAGGAATCATAGTGATAGTTTTAATAAAACAAACAAAAATCAGCCAAAAATATTTTATTTAAGCGTATTTATAATCTTTATATTATCAATGATGATATATTATTTAATCTTTAACCTAATATTTTTATGGCTTCCCATTTCTAATACACACTAAGACAGATATTTAGGTAAAATTCACAAAAAATTGTAACAGCCAATGTCATGTAGCTATATAAATTTTTAATAAATTCTACCATAATGTAATTTATACGTATAGAAGTAGGGGAGGGGCCGAGCCAAAATAACTCATTAACATGTTTGTACTTATTTCAATAATAACTTTCACGTAAAATAAAAAAATGTTTTTTTTTTTCACGTTTTATAATATAAAAATACTACATTTCATCGATATTTTTTTTTTATACGAAAATCCGCAATTTCAATTTTTCCTCCAATGCGTATAATTTCGAATCATTATTTTTTTAATTATTCAAAAAATAATATAAACAAAAAATCTTAAAATTAAACTTATCCTATTTAAAACTTATAACTAAATCTATATTCGAATAACAAAAAGTACGACGCACGATAAAGTAATCTAAAATTATTTAAAAAATATTAAAACCATTATCTATATACTTATACAAACATAATTACCAAAAAAAAAAATGTCTCCGCTATTTTTTTAATAAGCTGAATAATATTAAAATATATGTACTTGTCTAAAATAGCGTATTATTAACGACATATTAAGGCTGAATTATTTGCAACGTTTTTTTTTTCTTATAAACTCCATAGGCCAATCCGTACAAAACTAACCCTACATACCTATACCTTGGTCGACCTACCTACATCCCTGTCTATTCAGTCCCTCAAACATCAAGATATGAATAAAAAGGATCAAAAGAAGGGTACAAACATACCCTGTCCAAAATAATATTACTTATGTACTAATTAAGATATATAGTCGTATTAGATTTAGTAAAATGGCAACGTTTTAAGAGTACAGACGAAATAGACATTTCGAACCAAATATAAGTTGTTACTTGACAACTTATTAAGTTACATATTCAAACACTAGCTTAATTTACTGCGGCGAACGTAAACGAGCAGCGTCTAGCACCATTAATATATATATATAAAAAAAGTTTTATATTTAACCAATATAAAATATTCAACCAAAAAATATAAAAATAAAATCAATGATATAACAATCAGCTTCAAGAAACAATCGACATTTATATATAAAATATATATTCTTTTTATCAATTTCAATTTTAAAATTATGAAAATGTGCAAAAAGAGAATAAAAATTCAGTGTTAAATTTTGAAATTAAACATCGAACTAGTTCAAAAAGTATTGCGTTAAAGTTTTAATATACATTTTTTATACGAAGAAAAATGTGTATACGATCAATATACATGAAAATACACTATCGAGATTACAGTTTCTAAAGGTATAAAAAAATAAAATCACCTCATAGGTCGCATCACTACCGTCGACCATTTACCGTCACTTTAGATGTCACCAAATACCATCGAGCACCATTCGGCCCATCACAAACAATTCAACTTACCATCAGGATACCACTAAAAATAACGTAACGAAGGGGTAACTTTTAACTGTTTCGCACATCAATAAAGTCGTCTCCTAAGGACGGTGAATCTGAAGTCACTATTTGAGCCTCAAAACCTACGTTGTACTTTAAAAACCTGTATATAGGTGAAACATTTATTATTTTAATGGAAGAAAACACATTTATATTAGGGTAAGAACTATTAACACACAATAGTTGAAGATCCCCAGTAAGATCAAACTTCACCCATCTGCTTACCGAAAGATTGTATTTCAAAAAAAAACCCCGCAAGGAATATGTTCATTACGAAAATCTATTAAAATTATAAAGAAAAATATAATAGTAGAAATAATTTTTTGAAACTTTTTAAAATTCTAATCCCTCACTTTTTATGTGACGGCAAGTTTGTAAAAAAAACAGCTTAGGCCTTCCGAGAAAGAGTGAGCCATACGCTCTCTCTCTCTCGCTTTCCAAATTTTATGTAATTAAAAGAATTTTAAACACAATCAATGCTATTTCAAAGGGACTGATAATTGAAATGTTTCATGTAATACAAAGTTTACAGTTTTCCATTTGGTTTTTTATGTGGTGACAGAATAAGAATACAATTCGTTATTCCCATCTTGCCCGTGGATGTCATAAAAAACGACTAGGGGACGTATTATACAGGTCTATGCAAAAGAAGGGATATTTGACATGAAATCCTATGACAACACGTCTAATCAACGTCGTATAGTAGGTCAAATTCCTGTTATGAAAGGGTTCTAACCCCACAGTAGGGCGTATGTAGTATTTTAACGACACACCCTTTCTAGTCTTCTTTATATCATTTTTATTATATATTTTTTTATAGTTATAATTTATTTTTGCAGATATATAAACATATTTTTTTTGCGGTAATCCTATTGGAATATATACGGAAAAATATTACCTGACTAAATACAATTATCATTTGCTAATCAGATGGGTGAGGTTCAATCTTAATTCGGATCTTAGACCACTAACACCGATATAGATTAAAATGTGTATTTTTTAATTATATTTTTAACACTGGGATTGTACTGAGTATATTAAATAAATTCTACGATCAAGATCGTTCAATTGCACTTTATTAATAAATAACATTTAATCCTTGTCCAATACTTTTGCTGTTGGCAGACAGACTTAATGGCCGTAGAAGAGCATCGCTGGTGAAAAAGTCATTAGCCAAAATCGCCTTTCATAATATAAACCCGTCCCTTTGCTCCGAATAATCGGATGACAAGTACAGCAATTTTGTCATTTAAATCGGAATACCTTGTTGATCCTGCGGCGAGAGTATCTTCTACTTAGGCCCGCATTAATAAACTGATTTCAATCTTAAGTGCGATCTGAAGTGAAAGGATAAAAAGCTGAAATATACCTTTTAGTTTTATCTGTTTACTTGTGATCGTATTCGGAATTAAGATTGGTTTAATAATACAAATACGATGTTGGCTAAAATAAATATTTTAGCGTCTTATTTGTTTGCTTGAGATCGCACTTATAACTGAGATCGATTCATTAATAGGGGGCTTAGTACTAACTAAACCCATCCCGGAATTGGTCCGGGTGAGTAAATCCAATTTCATAAAAATTGAAGTACTAGGATGTCAGTAATACTTAGGAGGTGGCTTTGATAATAAAGGGTATGTCTGGTTCCATTTTAAGTTGTTGTTGTGTTGGGTCGTAGTGTCCGGCGAGGTAGTACACGTCGTTATTATCGTAGACGGTGTTGTAACGCGCCGGGTCATCGCCCATGCGCTCCTTGTACATCGCAAGTGGCAAAACTTCGCATTTGTGAGATATCGTTTGGACATCATTCTCGTCTGTGTGTGGAGATTCGAACAGTCCACCCTGGAATTATAACAAAACACCATTCAGCTCTATTATCAAGAAACCTGAGATGACGGAGTCAGAATACAGTGAATTGCATCCTTTCCTTTCCAATGGGTGTTAAAGAATTAAGTTATATAAGTAGGTTAGGTTAAGAAACTGGTTCCGATGATTCACCTAGTGATCAAGTGGAATGTGACCGTCAAAGACGAAACACAGATGCTGATATTGCTGTAAGAAGTCTCAAAATAAACCGTTTACCAACCCGTCTTTCCATGATTTACTAGGTCTGTGAAGGAAGACCGTAGACAATAATGGAACGTTATAATAGCTAAAGAAGAAGCACTTACCGGATAATGCAATTGATCGGTGCAACCAACAGTTTCTTCGGGATGGTAAAACCATTTGACTCTTACAGCCATGGCTCCGCGTGCCTCCCACAGCGCAATGATGCGCCCTATATATGGCCTGTCAGGTCTGCCGGTGGATAAGAATACTGCTGCATCGCCCACCTGAAATTGACATCATTCATAAAAATTTAGTATAGAGTAGAAAGATTCGACTACACGGATCACGTAATGGTTTAAAGAGCGGTTTAATAAACCGATCTCAATCTTGAGTACGATCTCAAGAAAACACGTAATTCTTAGCTAATATTTTAGCGTCTCATTCGTTCACCCAAGATCGTAATCGTTTTAATAACCTGATCTTAATCGCGAATATGATCACAAGTAGTACCAATAAAAAGCTAAATGTATGTTTTTGCGTCTTATCTGTTCGCAAATTATCGCATTCAAGATTAAGATCAGTTTATTGGCCCAAATATCGACTGCCTGTGTCAAGTGACAAATATCACATAGACTAAATCCGCTTCCGTCTACCCGCGCCATAGGAAAGGGAAAGTCAATTGAACTTACCGAAAGCGTGTCCTCGCCTCTTTGGATAGCCCTGTAGAACAGCTTCTTATGTCGGGGACGAGCTGTTCGGCGGTAGGCAGCGCCAAGCCATCGCCATAGGGTCCCACCTGGTAGAAAGGCCGCCATTTTGCTCACACCACATCCACCTTCCGACGAAGTCGACGACACTGTTCGACGTTTCGTCTTCTAAAACCAAAAACACATTTCAGAAACTGTATACAAAAATTAAACAAATTGCAAGTCTGACTGACCCTCGGCTTTTTTTGACAAATGTCATGGAAAAGTAAAGGGGTGACGACACATTCCATTTTTAAACCATACATCCTTTCAATCTATATAGTCCTAGTGTTATCCTTAAGCTTCCTTCCTCCACTGGAGGAGGAAAATTAACCTATCATACCACGCTGATCGATCGATAGGCTTTCATGGTCATTCTTTTTTTGTTATTACACAAAGACCAACAGCATAATGATTTCTGAGGTTTACACAAGGCACATTAAAAATAAAACTATTTTTACGGATTTTATCGCATTTGTATTTGATATTTGATTGCCCGAAGTTTCCAACACTTTTCAGCATTTATGGTCACGAGCGGACTAAGATGTCTCACGTCCAACAAGTCATCGATATAACAAAGATTTATCTACCCGCTACATAAATTAGTTATTAAATGATCATGAACGCTGAAAAGTGTTCGAAACGTAGAGCAATCAAAAATCAAATACATACGCGATGAAATCCGTATAAATAGTTTTATTTATGTTTTAGTTATAATTACCAACAAGATGTAATAAACAAAATAGTGTATAAAAATGAGTACCTTTTTAGAAACATCATTCGTAGATGTAGTTGGTTCTTCTGTTAGCCCAACACCACTATCTTTCAAATTATGTTTAGATTCGTCATCTTTCTTTAGCACAATCTTGCCCAAGTTGCTGAAGTCCAAAACAGCGTTCTTAACCAACGCCTTTTTGGATAACACTGCTTTCTTTATTACAGTTTTCATTTTATCATCAGGAGATTTCTCCATCGCAATAAGTGTTGAAAGCCTGTCGTTGGAATCAATAGAATCTTCATTAGACTTGTTAGAGTCTATGTAATCAGAGGAAGACTTGAGCCTTTGGTGATCATCACCGGATGAACTAGAATGTTCTTTGCAACTGGAGTGATGCCTTTTCCTATGTTTCCTATGGTGTTTCTTATGATGTTTCCTATGTTTACAATGCTCTTCGCAGCATTTATGTTTTTTCTTTTTCTTCTTTATATATTCCACCGCGTTAGGATCGTCTTCGCTCGAATGACGCTTTTCTTTGTCTTTTCGGTGCTTTTTCAGTTTTTTCCTATCTTTCCTGTCCCCTTCGTCTTTTGGCTTCGCTACTAATACTTCAGATGTCGACGGTTTCGTATCCGTTACACCAGTAGTTACTGCAGGCGCTTTCTTCTCTTCCCCAGATACGCTGGTGTTCCTTCTTCTTTTACCAAGTGTGAATAATGGGTTTTCGTATTCTGTAATCGATAATATATTCGATTAGCTTAAAAGTTATATTCTTAATACAAATTATAATTATATTTACTAAGTGACATAATTGCTAACTGACCTACAACAGGATAATTTGGCTCCAAGAATCTTATATCTTCGATAGCTATTCTTCCTGAATCACCATCATCGAATTCCACGGCTACGAATTTGTCATCGTGAGGATCGGGAGACGATACTGCCACGGTACCAGGATACAAACATCTGTACTGCTGAGACCAATACGCGCACACTCTAGTGCCTGATGGTAGTTCTGTGACTGACGATGGAATTACTTCCAAAATCTAAAAGAAACAGATAATAGCATAAATTTACTTACTTATCAACTATATAATAATAATAATAATAATAATATCTTTAATGAAGAAACTTACAGCATCTCTCAATGTTTCTTCCCTTGACAATATGTGAGGCTTGTTACCCCTTTCCCCATCCAGAGTAATAGCATACACATCAGGCGCCTGCACTGCACTCAATTTGCCAGCATAAAATAATCCTCCCATAGCAGTAAGTACTCTAGGCGATGAGTCCAGCTTATCCTCTGTTAAAGTACACATAGATATCTGCTGGGCTACCTCGGCTGGTTTGTCTTTAGCTTCTTCAGTTTTTTCTTTAGATTTGTGACTCTTTCGTCGTTTTTTCGCACGCCGCCTCTCTTTTTCACTATCACTGGAAGCACTAGCCCGCCGTAATGCAAATTCAAGTTCTGGGATGTCGTCTCGTGAATGTTTGCGTGCTAATCGATCTACTTTCTCTCTATTTTTCTGTCTTACTTCATTGAGGCTCTCCATGGATGAGCTAGCTGATCGGTTAAGATTCCATTCACCATGTTCCTCCTCTTCGGAGCACACCTTCATGATAGGTTCAGCCTTTAACTTGGGACGCACTTTACTTGTTCGGTTTGGCTCCTCTCTTGAAGGTTCGCCACGTGTACAAAGTATGCCTCCTTTGTTGAATTTCTGTTTCGCTAAAAGGTAACCCACCAAACTGCTTTTTGATTTTGGCTTCTTTGCTACAATTGTTTCTGTAGAATCTGGACTTGAAACTTTACGGGGCCTGCCCACTTTACGTTTCTTTGACGATCCTCTATCAGAATCAGGAGATAATGCTGGTGTTGAAGGTGTGGTAGATGCTGAAAGTGTCTGCAAAGGTGGAACTAAGGCTTGCAATTGAGCTTTCCTCTCATCAAATTGTCTTTCTAACGCAAATAGTCTCTCACGCATGTCTTTTTCAATCGCATTAGCGAGAGCATGAGCTGAACGGACATTTGAAGTATGTGTGCATGTCACAGAGTTACATGCACAAGCTGTCACACGACGTAAGCTTGTTTCTAACTCGCCTCCACTACTTCTACTCTCATCTCTTTCTCTCTCCCGTTTATGTCTCCGCATCTTTTCTATTTTATGTCTTAATCTTTCTTCTCTATCTCGACTCCTTTTTCTTCTCCTTTCACCTGAAGAGTCAGCATCTCTATGTCTATGTTTGTCTTTTTTATTCGTCGATGCCTCCACTGATCGACTTCTTTCCACAGGGCTCAGTAACGGTTCAGTTTTAATAAAAGGACGGGGAGATGCGGACCTAATGGCTGGAGGTTTTTCAACTACTTCTTCCATAAACCTTTGTTCAGCTAAAGCACATAATAAACCTAAGCCATCTAGGGAAGGTTTTGCTTGTTCACTAGTCGAAGGTACTGTAGATGGAAATTCAAATATTCTGTGAGGTTCTAAGTCTGACCTCGATGGAGATTTTGGGGACGTTTTTATCAAAATATTTAATTTTGTTGTGCTTCTTGTATCTATGGTTAACGGTGTTGAATCTAAAACTGGCATACTTGTACTAGGAGTAGTACGTTCAAATTGTTCTATACTGTTTGATAGAAGTTCTAAGCCACTAACGTCTACTAATGGTCTGGGTTGAGGTGTCACCGTGTGAGAAATTGGTGTTGTTCTCGTAGTGTCTATCATCAGCTCATTGGATGCACCACTGCTGCATGTATCTCCTAATACTTCATCTCTTTCTATTGCATCTATAGCCTTTTCCACAACACCTACCATATTAGTTGCAAGACCTTCTGAGGATGAATCCTCAGCACTATCAATGGAAGCAGGCTGCAACAAGTGTGTTTGAGTTTGCATTGAAATTATATTTTCTTCGGGATAATGCGCAACCCCTACACATGCTACGTCTCTTTCATCTTCATCAGCATTATTTGGTGAATCATCCTCATCATCGATGTGGTCGGTTTGATTAGAGGCATCTTTATGTGCAGGAGCCTCGGGAGCTTCTGGGGGAGGCGTTGGTGGGGCAGATGGAGATGTCGCTTGACTCCTACATGCTTGTTGGTCTGAGTAGTCGGGCTGATAATACAAATGCGTAGTGATAATGGGCTGCTGTACTGGTTCCGGTGCATAGCTAGGTTGTGGTTTCTCTTGAGGAGGTTCTGGTTCTATTTTTATTAAATGTGGCGTGATTAGCGGTTGAAGAATTTGTTTTCTTTTATCTGCCGTGTGAGCTGGATGTGGTTGTGTGGCGGGGGCTGGGGCAAGAGTTACTAGGCGCGTAGAATGTGTGTGGGTATGTTGTAATGTCGCAGTAGACGCGAGGAGATCTCCAGGTAAGAGTTGGAGATGATGTGAGTGATGTGGTGCAGGAGGTAATAATAGTGGTGCAGAAGGGTAAGGGACTCCGCCCCAGACGACAGCTGGTTGAAGATCCGGTGGGGCTGGCAGTAATAGTAAAGCGCCCGATGTAGGTTCTCGTACTAGTTGAAAGCCGCCAACCGATGACATACCACCGCCCATCGTACTCACACCGCCAACACCAACGCCGCCCACCATCATGCTTTCCATTGATACTGGAGCTGTAATAACAACAAAAGAATTGTTAATCGACGAGTAGATTTATTTCTCGGGTGACAACGGGATTAGAAAACAGTTTTCATCATCATCATTAGCCCACGTAAGTCCCTATTGGGCTCAGGCCTCCGCCGTGAGAAGGAAATTGACCTAGTATATCGCGATGGTCAGACGTGTTGGCATAGAGTTACATGTCGAGTTTTATTTCTCTTTCATTGATGTTTTCTACATGATATATCCCTTAGTCGTCTTTAACGACACACATGGACAAGAGACGAGGCGGTGAATTGTATTCTCAGGCCGTTACTACACGGTAAATGATTAATATGGAGAGATTTAAAACGAAAAACTAGCAATTTGTAAACACAATTATAATTCGATATTGGCACCAATGGCTCATATCATGTAGCTAATCTTTCTTGTCGGTTCAATCAAAATTATTTACCACTATTACAATATCTAAAACGGCAAAACACTCACGTGCTGAGATCGATTACGTCGACCCGGGTTTCGAGCATGTCCGATGCTCATCATCAGGGCGAGTGCGCAGCGGCGTCCGCGAGGCCTCGGCGTGCACTGCGCGCTGCATATCGAGCAGCGCGCCTCGACACAGCCATGAGGGGTGCGGGGGAGGTGTTCGCCTCTTGATAGTCCTCGGCGAAAACGTCGGACGAAACTTCACACCCGGAGTTAAGCGGCGTTGTTGGTATGTCACTCCGTGTGTCGTCACCATCACATACCACGCTGGTCACGTCACTCTCCACGCACACCATCACCTTACGACTCACGGCAGTATTAAGAGCTGGTAATCATGCTGACGACAGCTTCCATCCGCCGTCTCTGTTGAAGGTCCGATGTCGGTTTATCTCTATGGCCTCACGTATTTTCCGCAGTCTGTAACGTCTCTCTGTGGCTAATACGGAGGCTTTGTCGAACCGAATGTAGTGCCTTGTATTCGCGAGACTGGCATGCTCTGCTATTGCTGATTGTGTCGTATCCATGCTCTTCATACTCCTGATGTGTTCAGTTAGTCTGGTGACGATGTTGCGTCCAGTTTCTCCCACATAACTCTTGCCACAATCACATGGTACTTGATAGACGCCAGGTACGCCCAGGTGGTTTTTGTCTTTCGGTGAACGAAGCATTTGCCGTATTTGGCCCGGTGGGCGGAAGAACGTTCTAATGTCGTATTTCCTTCGCAAGAGATGCCCGATTTTGTCCGTTATTCCTTTCACGAACGGTAAGTAGGACGTACGCCGCTGCGCACTCGCCCTGATGATGAGCATCGGACATGCTCGAAACCCGGGTCGACGTAATGGATCTCAGCACGTGAGTGTTTTGCCGTTTTAGATATTGTAATATTTACCACTAGCAACCCGCCCTCGCTTCGCTTCGGTTTCAATCTTTCCTGCGTAGTTCCTGTTCCCGTGGGAATACTGGGATAAAATGTAGGCTAGCTTACTCCCTGATATTATAGCTTTCCATTGGTGAAAGAATTTTTGAAATCGGTAACAGCCGTTTTCAAGATTACCCGGAACAAACAGACAGACAGACAAAAAAATATAAAGTGTATTTTAGGCATATGACGTATAATGCAAATAACCGTGTGAGCATGAAAAAAGCCTATTATTTTGACATTACAAACAGACACTCCAATTTTATTTATTGGTATAGATGACACGTTCAAATACCGTATTGAATAAACCACACGAAACTTCCACATTTCCACCAAAGTCCAGTTCGATGTTTAGTAAATGTATTCTTTAGCGCGATGTGTTTACAAAAAATAAATTACACCATTACCATACAAAAAAAAAATAAATTCTTCCTTATTATATGCATCATCATCATCAGCTCATATACGTCCCACTGTTGGGCTAGAGACTCCTCCACAATAGGAAAATGGACCTTACTATACCACGCTGATCAGACAGATTGGTAGACTTTTATATCGAGTTTACCTTCTCTTGCATGGATGTTATATGCGTATTAAATCCCTTAGTCGTCTTTTACAACATCCACAGGTAAAAGAGGGAGTGGTGAATTGTATTCTTACTCCGTCACCAAACGAAAAATAATAATAATAATTATGCATAATTACAATATAATAATATAAACATTGTTATAAAAAGGCAAAGTACCAGGACAACATAAAATCGTATGAGTAGCATGTGTCAGTATATGTACTATGCACAGAACCAACAGCTGTGTTATCAACTTAAGGTGTGATTCTGTTGAGACATTAAAAAATACTGTCAAAAACTATAAGATTATAATTGACAGTTTTTATTAATAAAATTGTGTCTGCAATAAGTATATCTATTACACACAAATATTTGTTACGTGTATTACTGTTGACAGTTGCCTGTTTACAGCCGCGGGCCGGTCCGTCCGGGGTAGTACCATACTGAGCACTGAGCAGAAAATCAACGTCCGAGTAGTAGCAATTTGTTAATGCGCTTCGTTTGGTGAGCGAGAGAGACGAAAGCCCAACTTTCTGAGGATGTTCTTCTTCTTCTTTTTTTGTCTTGGCAATCAGCTATTAATACAAGCCACTTTTGTCAGTGTCGAGTTATAATTTTCTTTTCAAATTATCAATTTCTTCATGTCAGTAATGGTCCGTCAGTAAGTCAAAGTGTCGCCTCCAACAGTGTAATGGCCACTGTTAAGGGTATCTTCTGAGAATTTTGGTGGAAACAAAAATGTATGTATAGCAGTTTTATATCATATTCACTACACCTCAGCAGTTTTGCCACTATATATTACATAAAATGTCATTAAAATTATTTAATATAACACGTTAAAACACTAAGATATTGAATATAATACAAGAACACCACATGACACTTCCAGATTACCGCCAAAATCCTCTGAGGATGTTTGCGTGTGGTGGGTTTTAGTGATGCCTTTAGTATAACCGAACCTCATTGCACGCATTCACTCTCCCTTCACTTTCTTCGCGGTAGGCAGCAGCCTAGCAAAGGTCTATGAGCGGCAGCAACACTTAACATCAGGTGTACAGTTTGATACCGTTTGCAATAAAAAAGAAAACACTGCGACTAATATTCGTTATGAAATGTCGTGTTTTTATAAATCACACATTAATTGAACGTCATTTATTCAAGATACGTGGAGGCACACAAGTGGATTAGTTTATATTCAATGCTCGCACTTCCGGGTACGTATAGTAATGTTAATGTGTTCGGTGGGAAATTACTATTTACATTTGTTATATTACAACGTGCTTTTGTGAATTTAGTTTAGTCGAGAACGCCATGCGCTGGTAATAAGAATGGTTTTTATAGTAGGAGAGCTTTGAAATTCAAATCTTCTATACCACGATTGACCTACTATACTACGCTGGTCAGACGAGTTGGTAAAGGGTTTTATGTCGAGTATTTCTTATTTTGCTACGCTGTTACATATATGTATATGTAGAAATATATCGTTTCCCTTAGTCGTCTTTTACGATATCCACGGCCTCCGCGGGTAAGACTATGTTGGTGAATTGTATGCTTACTCAGTCACCACACAGAAAACTTTATAATTCTAATCTGAAACTAATGACTCACCCCGGCTTCGCACGAGTCCAAGGCTGATACTGAATATACTACAAAATGTTAATTTCTCTTCCGTTGTGAGGGAGACTCGAGCCCAACAATGGGACGTGTATGAGCTGCGATGATGATGATTAAAATTGTTAATATATGTATAAACGACATCTAAATCGGATAAGCCATTTCGGAGATTAACGTACAGACAAACAGATAAACAGACAAAAATTTTAACAATCATTGTTTTGGGTGCCATTTGCGTTGATAAAGGTCCCAATAATATTTTTTCTGTAGGTATCCTGTCTCCCACGGCCTTTATACATAAACTAACTGATCAAATAGACGTTGTTCTGTTCAAATCTAACAAAAGAAGAAATTACCATCCCCGCTCTGTTCGGCACATGGAATAGTTAAGGACGTAATACATATTGCAGTGGAGTGTATTCGGAACGAAGATTTCAGAAATGAAATCGTTAACAACGGTGTAAACATTATAATGGCGCATTTGAAGCCGAACCGTCCTGAGGATGCCTCGTTTAGAGGCGAAACACCTGTCGAATGAATATTCGAAGTTCTACGGAAAATTTAAAGTTGATGTTCTGGAAGGTGCTCATCACGTGAGAGTAAGATTTACTTATTACCTAGTCCACTTTAATCCTATCCCGTATTCCTTTTATTGTGGTGTGCGGTATATTGATTACCGCGGAAAAGTAGTGGGTCTCCCTTTCTTCCATTTCAGAATAATTATAAATGGCGATTGTAATAGTATCCTGTCATATCCCTTGCCTGATACGGCCAAACTTTTATATAGGTTAGTTCAAATTTGTATAAGACGGCGCCCACAGTATTGAGATCGTATCTTACTGTAGGTGAGATACGATCTGGAGATACGATCTCTAGTTTTAAGGTTTATTATGTAGAAGATCTACATAGTCGGAGCGACATAGTCAAATTAACATGACCAAGCTCCTTCAAATAAAGAAATAACAAAATATATCTAACAAAATAATAAAAGAAATTTGCCTTCAAATAGATCGCAGCGTCACCTACCGATTCCAATTATTAATTTGAACCATTCTCATATCCATCAGAACAGCAACAAAAAATCAACAAAATCGGTCCAGACGTTTAGAAGGAGCTCAATTACAAACACACGAAGAGAAAGATGATTTTGCATTTGAATATACTTATGGACAAATTTTAACTAAGAAATATCATTTTAATACTGAACCCACGACATTTTTATTTTTTAATTATAACCGTTAATACATAACACCTACTTCCTAAGGAAGTAATAAAACATACATGAAGTAAATGATAATAATCATTTTACTATACAAAAGCCATAATTACTAGCGGGCGCACGTTTTAAACACACGACACGTTATAAGTAATAGAGTTATTTACATAAAACGTGTAAATTGAACCTGACCGTTAACCGTCGACCGTTTATGATGCCCTGGTACCTATTCGTAGTCAATGTTACAGGTGTAACATGTCTTCGTCTTTCATCATCATCATATTCATCATCATTCGTATCAAATATAATAAAAATAAAAACTATCATCAACTTCACCTTTCGTCTTCTTTCATCTTCATCATCTTTAAGCATTATCACCATTTTTCATGAACATCATTTGTCATAATCATCATCATCTACAGCTCAAGCCATATGCGTTTTACTTTTGGATCTGACTTGACCTATTATACCACACTGGTTAGATAGATCTATAACAGTTTTATTTCGAGTATTCCTTCTCTAGATGCAGGCAATCTTTAGTAAAAAGTACTTAAGCGTCTTTAATGACAATCGTTATATAATAGCCAAGTTGGGTACGGATCCATATAAGTAATTGATCTACATAATAACTTTATAATTAACGTATGTAGGTCATTGTAGGTACTTAAAATGTATGTACGTATTTATATACATATAATAAGCTGTTCATAATTAATGTTTATGACTTAACATCCACTTAATTAACATTTTGGCATTCGTTTGATTTACTTTTTAAATCACAAGCCGTAATAGCCTATGGTTTAGTAAACTCTTATTGTAAGAAATTATTAAAGGAATGGGAATGAATAAAAAATATTTCCTTAGAACAGGTATTTTACATGTTACAGAACTCGTTCCCTTAGCCTCGAGTTGAAATAAAGAAACACCAACAAATTAATTATTAGATAGGTACTCACTCCTGATAATCTTGTATTATATGTAGGTATGTATTATAATTCGTGATTTATAACAAGAAACTTTATAATAATAAGATAAAAGTTATACTTTATATTTTAACGATAATTTTAAAATGTATTATTAAATATAATACATCCAAAACAAAAATGACTTGCATTTCGCTGTTCCATTCATTAATTACTTTTCACATCCCTATTGAGAGTGAACGAGACAACAGAATAGAATCGTCACATGAAAAAACGAGATAACTATATGCAATTAGCATCGCTTTAAATTTAAACGTCTGTTAAAATCAACCGGTTTTTAAATAGTTTGATTTTGTATAAATTGAGTGATGTGTTGAATTGGTAATAGTTAGTTTTTATGGCCTGAAGGGTTTTTAGTATGGCGCCTGAGTTCATAATAACTTTTTAACGTAATATGAGATAGATATGTATGTATAGAGATTTATGGAGTGGTAGGACCACACTGTCGACAGTTATCTGTCTACAGCCGCGGGCCGGTCCGTCCGGGGTAGTACCACGCTCTCGCAGAAAATCGACGTCTGAGTAGTAGCGATTTGTTACTGCGCTTCGTTCGGTGAGCGAGAGAGCCGGCAGCCCAACTTTCTGAGGGTGTTTGCGTGTGGAGGGTTTTGATGGTGCCTTTAGTATCACCGAGCCTCAATGCACGCATTCACACTCCCTTCACTTTCTTCGCGGTAGGCAGCGGCCTTGTAAAGGTGCATGAGCGGCAGCAACACTTATCATCAGGTGTACTGTTTGCTCGTTTGCCACTGCTTGCAATAAAAAAAAAAAAAGATAGACATTCCGTGTGGTGATGGAATAAGCATACAATTCACTTACCCGTGAGTGTCGTAAGAGCCGACTAAGGGATAGAATATGCAGATAACTTCTATGCAAGAGAAGGAAAACTCGATATAAAACGCTATACCAATCCGTCTGAGCAGTGTGAGACGGTAGGTCAATTCCCCTTCCACTGTGGAGGAGGCTCGAGCGCAGCAATGGGGCGTACATGAGCTGAGCTGTGAGATTATTGTTGTGTTGTGGTGACTACGAATACTACCAACTGCATTTCGCTGTCGTAAAAGACGACTAAGAGCTTTATATCGATAGGACCAACCCCATCTGATGTCGTCTGGTCAATAATTACATTCCCTATGAAGGTTGACGTCGGGCAAGTGATGGTCATAAAACTATCTGCCAAATGTATGATGGTAGAAGAGTAGATCACGATAATAAAAGACTTATATATGATAAATAAAAGACCATAAGGTATATAGGGGATCTTTCGTATTGCATCAACATCGGATGGGTCAGATATCGCGATGGAATCGAAATAATACTTCGGATGGCTTTTAAACTGTATCCAACAATTAGCGTTAACAATGTTCTATTATAACCAGTAATTACGCGGATGCCGGCGGATAAATCACCGCGTTTCCTTTTATTTATCATATATAAGCAGCTAACATCTATTCAATAGGAGGAAAACTTGAAATAAAACCAACCAACACGCCTGACCAACGTGGTACCTATAACAGGTCAATTTCAGTGCCACAGATGAGAAGGGCCGACCCGAATAGTGGGACGTATATGGGCTGTGATGATGGGGATGAGGATGATATATGGTGAAAGATAATCCTAATGTGGTGACGGGGTTGAGAATAAAAATACAATTTATTATCATTTTAATATCACGTGGGAATTGTAAATATAAGTTCGGGCCCAGAGGATGGGTATCTATCTCTTTTGGGAAAATCTGTACATAGCACGTTGAAATGGCAATGGGCAGGTCACATTGCTCGTCGAATTGATAATAATTGGGATAGAAAGGTTCTTGATTAGCGACCACGAGTCTGACGACGACGCATAGGTCAACCCCATAGATAGGTACCTACATAGTAGGTACCTACACTGACGAAGTCTTGAAAGTCGCAGAGAGCCGTTGATGCTAGTGGTACAGGACCTCTTTCGAGTTGCATTCTCAAAGGGGGTCTTTGTCCAATTTGAGCTATGCATGGAATTAAGACGCGTGCGGTGACGGGGTAAGAATACAATTCACCCCTCTGTTTTACCTTTATATTATAATATTCGTATAACGTCTATGCCAGAGAAGGAAAACTTAAAATTAATCCCTAGATTATACCAACACGTTTAATCGGCGTGGTATAATAGGTCAATTTCCCTACTATTGTGGAGGAGGATGAAGCCCAACATCTATATTTTGAACTAGGTATATTTTATAAAAGCTATAAAACCTAATTAACATATTAATGAGGATAATATAAAATTTTAATACGACAGCGCGGCGGTTTGTTAGCGCGTACAAAATTTATGTTTAATTGGCACGCGCAACATATAGGAACCCATGACTACTTATACACCTACTAGCAAACCGGCTTCGCTTCGGTTTTAGTCGCGTTACACGCGTAGTTACCGTTCCCGTGGGAATACCGGGATAAAATATAGCCTATGTTATTCCCTGGTGTTATAGCTTTCCATTGGTGAAAGGATTTTTTAAATCGGTTCGGTGGTTTAAGCGTGAAAGCGTAACAAACAAATAAACAAACAAAGTTACTTTCGCATTTATAATATTAAGTAAGGATAGTAACCTCATATATAGGAAATATTAGTTTATGAGACGAGCTGGCCGCCATTGTAGACATTACAATCCTATTCAACTAATATTATACGTATATGTGAAAGTTTGTGAAGATGTTTGAATGTTTCTTTTACTCAACATCATCATCTCCTCATCACAACTCGATGTACCTACCTATCTTCTCTGTCTTCTTATCTATACTTGTTGGGCTCGAGCCTCCTCATAATTCTGCTCTTATCCCAATTACTTTGTGTCTATGTATGCGTATTGTCTTACTTAATACGTAGGTACCTACCTAAATATTGAGTAGACACAAAGTATATTATTCTTTCATAGCATATTCTGCAAAGGCTATAAGACAATAGTTTTATGATCGGCCGCCTGCTGACGTCAATTCTCCTTGTGTAATTGTTGACCAAACTGCATCAGATAGGTAAAGTTGGTCCAGGTCCATAAAAGTGTATGACAATCGTATTCTAATTTGCATTATCATCATTCCTGGCAAACTTTTCACGAACCATCTTACCTATAGAATTTTTTACACATTAGGTATTCCCATTAAATTATTTTTACATTACATTTCGAATTATATGAAACAATGGAACGATCAAATACTTACTACTTAGGTATATATCACTATCAACATCCCGCGATTTCACCCTCGTAGTAGGTACCCGTTCCCATGGGAATAAGGAGATGAAATATAGCCTATAATACTCGTCGATAATGTAACTTTCCATTGGTGAAAGAATTTTCGAAATCGGTTTAATGCTTTAGGCGTGAAACCGTAACGAATAAACTCACATTCACATTCACATACCTAGACCTATATCTAGGTACCTAGGTACCTAGATACTAGCTTCTGCCCTCGTGAAAAGTAATTATCCCAAAGTTTTAATTATTAACCCAAAGGTACACGTTACTGGTACAAATAGTATTCTAGGTTCTTATTAGGTAATCCAGGCAATGCTCTCTATCATGTGCCAATTTTCATCCAAATATGTTTAATGGTACCTATACCTACGCGTGATTGAGAAACGAACATCCTAATATCAAAACATTTTCACAAACTTTCATATTTTTAATATTACCTAGGAGAATTGGGTTCGGATTTCTGTTCGCAATTACGAGTAGGTAGACAAATTATTGTCTTTGTTGGCAAATGTGCTAGCAGCCTATCTGATATACCTAAATGGTAATTGCAATATTAGAAGCAGGCAGGTGACTGCCCAGCGTAACGTTTCAACTTTAAACTCTTCAGCTCATCAAACAAAGTGCAGTAGCAAATTGCTGCAAATCAGAGGTCGATTCTGTAGTGACTGAGCAAGAATATAATTCATCACTCCCTAATCTGCCCGTGGGCACTATATTGAAGAATTCTCCACCTAAGTTACTTACGACATTGAAAAGATATGCAATTTGCTTTTCTTTTCGATGATATTATTTCTAGATTACGGAGGTTTAGGAAATTACTGAGCATTTAGCACATTAGGCTAATTATAACAACTTATTTGCGAACGCAAGGCACTCGTGGGACTTAAACCTACATCTATTTCAAAATCCGTTCCAACCGTCTTTATTCTAAAAGTTGTTGTGTGTTCACTCGAGCGCAAACTATACCTCGTCAGTTAGTATTAATTAAATAATAATTAGATTATAATTCATTAAAATATCAGCTAAATACGTAACAGTTTAAATGCGTATTTAAATTACAATTTACTTATCATAAGAATCAAGTGTAAGCCAACAATGACGTTATCAATCATTTTAACTAAATGTTATTTTTTAAACGTCGCGTGAGGCGTCAAGCGCAAGACGCCACAAAATCACCATCACGCCACAACTTGTTATTACAAGAAAAACATAAACGCAAAAAAGTCATTCACAACACTATAAAGATGTGGGCGGTGAAGGCGACCCTCCGCCTCCCGAGAACACGCATGCTTCTGATTGGATGTAATGACTAAGAGGCGGGGCTTAGTGGGCGGAGTGTCGAAGATTAGGGTTGTACGTAAGTCGATTCAGGTTTATCGATAAATTACTTTTATGTTTTTTTCACTGTGTTATAATTTATAGTGGGGAAGTGACAGAGTTCCGATTGCGGTAATGATTTAGCGGATGGACGCGAGTGAGCGATGGATCCGGATGATGGTTTTATTAAAACGTCATTTATAACGGTGTATCATAGAAGAGTTATGTAGTTACACAGAATAAACTAAAAAAATACTTTATGATCAATTACAGCAGCTTTTGATCGTGAGAAGTTTATGAAATGAAATGAATGGGAGATCATTAACAATATTTAACAATATTCAATTCTGTTTTAATGTATAAAAGAACTCCTTGTGATAACGGAGTAAAAATACAATTCACCAATCCATTTCTTGACCGTGGGTTTCGTAAAATACAGCTAAGAGATTTTATAATGTGTAGATAGCATCTATGCAAAAGAAGGAAAACTCGAAATAAAACCAACACCACGTCTGACAAGCGTGATACCTATAGTGTGTACCTAGGTCAAAAGCCCTCCCATTGTGGAGGAGTCTCAGCAGTGGGATGTAGGTATATGATCTGTGATGATGATGATGAGATACTTACTTGATGATAATTAAAATAGGAATTTATCGATATTCAATTATTTTTTAATGTATAAAAATAAAAGCTTAAAAAATTCCTCCATATTTGATACTAAGTTTACCTAAGTGATACCTAATGAGTATCTTCGTGGTGAAACCATATAATTTTTGTATTCAAAATGTTACACCGCCACAATTCCTAACTCATTTTCATCTGGGCCATATACCCACCATCGAATTTTACCACCAAAAAGACCTACTCTTAGTCAACTTATACGAAAGTTGAAATGACAGGTAGACACATTATATATAAGTACACCTGATGGTAAGCGATACCATCGTTCATGAGCCCTTGTTCGGCCTCTGCCTGCCGTGACAAAATAAAAAAGAAATGTGAATGCATGCAATGAGATTCGTTAATACTAACTAACAGCATCACCAAAACCAATCAAATGCAAACACTCTTAGAAAGTTGGGCTTCCGGCTCTCTCGCTCACCGAACTAAATGCAGTAACATATTGTTACTGCTCAAGACATTGATTTTCTTATTTTTTTTTTGTTCACGCTGTGGAAATGCATTTACGCATTGTCCCCCGCCAGTGGCAGACGGGGATCGTGTTGGACTCACCGACCACATCCGCGGCCGGAATACCCACTAAAACCACAGCGGCCCCTTCCGCGCTTTAACAGGGTGCCGGAGAGGTTGTCTGATGACATTCAATCCCCGACACCCCAACGCATGGCCGTCTGGCCACGTCCTGTCATTACTGTTCAGGGCGGTGGGAGTAGGTGGGCATATTGTCTCCTCATCCTCCCGGGTCGCCGGCGACGAAGCGAGTCAGCAGACGCAAGCGCCTCGCGTTCCCGCTCCGCCACTTCCTTCCTTGATATGACGGCCTCACAAAATGAGGCCATCGACGACCAGCACCTGTCGCTGCCAAGCATCTTTGCGATAACGGTCGGTAGCGACAGGTCCGCTCCAAGTACCGCCGACAGGTCGTGGCGCTGAGACCCCCAGGCGGGGCATACTTCCAATGTGTGACGCGCATCATCAGTTGGCGCGCCACACTCATGACATCTGGGGGTCTCTTCTCTTCTAATCATATGCAGGTACTTACCGAAGACCCCGTGTCAGATAAGCACCTGCACCATCCTAAATGTTAGGTTGAAGACATTGATTTTCTGCGAGACTGTGGTATTAATCCAAAGGGGCTGGCCCACGGTTGTAGATAGACCACTGTCGACAGGCTGCGCCTACCACGTACCATATACTATTATCATTTTCATTATCATAATTATCCCGTTCTTAACCCAATCACTCTTGGTCGAGGTAATATATAGATAACACTCCTTTCATCGTAGATACTGCAAAACTTATTAACAATAGTTCTATGGCTAGCCACCTGCCTAACAACCCTCCATGGGCATGTAATTGTTGAAAGTATCAGATATAATGCCCAGGTTGATATAAGGCTCGTAGTCGGTTTTTAGGATACCTACCCAGAAGCAAAATGGTCAGTAGTATTCGAATACTACCTTAAACATTGTTATCAAACGGTAAAAAAAGTGAAGTTACCTAGATAAGTAGTCTAATATACCTAATCTTAGTCAACAAAAATATTTGGTAATTTTAAATACCTCAGTCCACATAAATTCCACTGTTGGTGCCGTAATGGAAATTGACACATGTTGATAAGAGGTGTTTGCATGGAGTTTTACGTCGTTTTCTTTCTCACATCTTATACCCCTTAGTCGTCTTTTACGACACCCACGAGTAAGATAGGCGGTGGTGAATTGTATATTTACTCCGTCACCACAGGGAAGAGACAATTTACTTGTCTACGAAACAGAAAAATCATACTTTTGAAATGAAAGTTTATTTGGGCTTCGAAAAACCTTAAGTAGTTAGTTAACCTTAGTTTGACAATGTAAGGATCTTAATCGCTTAGGAGAGAAACATAGCTACGTTCTTCTCACCTTTTTTAATTTTATATAAAAAAAAAATATTTGCCGTGAGATGACGCAGTAAGAATATAATTCACTACTCCCTCTGTAGTCTGTTGCCAGTGGGTGTCGTAAAGGACTAAATATGCATACCTATAAAACCCTATACGAAGGCCCTAGACCAAGTTTGATCAGCATGGTAGGTATATTAGGTCAATTTTCCTTCCATGGTGCAGAAGGCCCGAGCCCAACGGGCTGAGATGAAGATGCAAAGTTTATATTTTCACAATCTACGCTATAGAAAAGTGATTGATTTATAATTAAAATGTTTGCCAGTAACAGTTTCACTTCTATTGTGTGCCTTTACGACACACTATCTAGTGTTTTAGCATTACTCAATAGGTGCATCAAACATTTGACTGCACAAATATCGAATTTGAACATATTGTGATCATGTTGAGGCTATGTTCGGGACACATCGTGTCGAATAAATTTGTATACTTATTGTTAGTGAATCTAATTTACCTAATTGTTCAGACTGCAACTCAGTTAATGACATCCAACATATTTGTAAATAAAAATATTTTTACGGATTCTATCGTGTTTGTATTTGATTTTTGATTGCCCAACGTTTCGAATACTTTACAGCGTTCATTGTCACGGGCGGACTAAAATGTCTCACGTCCAAGTCATCGTTATTACAAAGATTTAAATCTACCCACTACAGAATTGGTTATTAAATTTTGACCCACAACGCTGTAAAGTGTTCGAAACGTAGTGCAGTCACAAATCAAATACAAACGCTATCAAATTCGTAAAAACGTTTCTATTTACAATGTGTAAATACTCGCTGAAACATCAGAAATCATCCAACATATTTCTCAACATCAGTCTCAACGTCGACAATTCATGAATGGTCTGTAAAGAATGTTAGTCTAGGTATATAAAACAGTATTTTGGCAGCCAAATTTTCAGATGAAGCTAGGAACCTCTGTAGCACATACCTTACGAGATTGATATCATAATCAATGATTTTTTTTTGTTTAATGGCGAATATTCAGTTGACATCTTTTTTTTTTTATTAGGACTAATCCCACCACACATTCCCACCATTGTAACTTCTGTAAGCCAGGATCCACAATGGTCTCCATAAATGACACCGAGGTTTGACCCTCAGGCAGTCCCGGGATATGATTTTAATTGTCTTGGGACCCGCAACAAATTTAATTAGAAAAGATTAAAGAGGAGGAGTTGGAAATAGAGATTCCACTTCCCTCCTAGGCAAAGCGGGAGACAGGAAAACAAAATGACTAGTCAGCCAATAAGTAAAAAGGTGTACAGCTACGATAGCGCAGCAGTACGGCACCACGGATACGGAAGAGCTTAACGGGGCCTATATGTGAGCGTTAAGATTGATTGCTACAGTAGGTATGGCAGAAACGCATGCACGCACGGAAATTTTCTCGAGTTGCTACAAGGTCCGTATAGTATACTACCCCACAGGTGACTTGCAAACTGTTTAACATAAGGTTACGCTCGTTTCGCCAGAGATCGCACTCCCAGAGAATGTGATGTGCTGATTGCTCATACTCGTGGTCAGATGTGGAACATTGACATAATGGTGATGGTACGAGTTTAAAAGAAAATAATTTACTTCTAAAGTTGCCATGGCCAGTTAAAAATTGGGCCACGAAGTGGTCAACCTCCAGCCACACTTTCTCCAGGCGCTCCCGGATGCATGGAAAAAATAGATAAAGATGACGACCTTTCGATGATGAATCCCATCTTTCTTGCCATTCAGTTCACATCTATGGAAGAAAATGAAAACTGGACAAACCCTATGCCAAAACGTGTAACTAGCGTAGGCCAAACATCCTCCTACAATGGCAGAAGCCCGAGCCCAACAATGAGACGTGTATGGACTGAGCTGACCATGATGATGAACGGCAAATATATTTGATTTCATTTGTTTTTGTTTATGTAGGTAATTTGTGTTAGTTATAGGACGACATAGTCAATATTAACAAAGTGTCTGTTAATAAAGATATAAAAAAATATAGGTAGATAGAAAAATATAGATTCATCTAATTATAGACTTCCTATCTAATAATTTGATATCATCGTCATTGCAGCCCATATACGAGCCACTCTTGGGCTCGGGCCTTCTCTACAATGAGGGAATTCGACCTACTGCTGGTGAGACATGTTGGTATAGGATTTCATTTCGAGTTTTCCATCTCTTGCACAGATGTTATGTGCGTATTATATCCCTTAGTCATTTTTTACGACATCCATGGGCAAGATAGGGAGCGGTGAATTGTATTCTTACTCCGTCACCACACGGAAATTAATTTGATATATTTTATCAAATTATTATACAGGACGTCCAGTGGAGGATTTACTACTTTTCGGCGAGAAATCAAGAATACAATTCACCGCCCTCCTATAACGCCCGTGGGTGTCGTAAAAAACGACTAAGAGATATAATATGCACATAACATCTATGCAAGAGAAAGAAAACTCGAAATAAAACCCTATAACAACACGATTGACCGGCGTGGTATAATATGTCAATTTTTCTCCCATAGTAGTGGAGGCCCAAACCCAGTAGTGGGACGTCTATGGTCTGATATGATGATAATCTAGGACTTATATCTCCCGTTTTTTTTGGGTCTTACGGTCGGCGCGCTCCTCGCTCCACTCCGTCCGGGGCAACAGAGGGGCGTAAGCACGCACACCCGTAACCCACCCGCGACACGTCGCCTTCGTCGTTGGACCGACCATCGGAGCAGGGTGACTTGTCGTCATTGGTCGGCCCGAGGACTTATATCTCCCCTAGACAGATAAAATTAACAGGATGATTTCTGAAGTTTACGCGAGTCGACAGTTATCTGTCTACAGCCGCGGGCCGGTCCGTCCGGGGTAGTACCACACTGAGCAGAAAATCGACGTCTGAGTAGTAACAATTTGTTATTGCACTTCGTTCAGTGAGCGAGAGAGCCGGAAGCCTAATTTTCTGATGGTGTTTATGTGTGGCGGTGGATTTTGGTGATGCCTTTAGTATCACCAAATCTTGCAAGCAATCAGACTCCCTTCACTTACTTCATGGTAGGCAGCGGCCTAGCAAAGGTCTATGAACGGCAGTATCACTTACCATCAGGTGCGTTGTTTACTCGTTTATCACCCACAGTAATAAAAAAATTATTTGTACAAGTATATATGCATAAAAGAATAGATTACGACAGAACTAATATGGCAAGAAGTATTGAATAAAATAATACGATTTCGATTATTATTCGAAATATTACACAGCAATAAAATAAAATTAATCCGCCGCAGAGCCGCATCGCTCCTTCTCGCTCACACACTTGTACGTAGTTCAAAGTGATCGGCTAAGAAAGTGTGATCTAGGAAATAGAAATAGCGACATCTATCGAGCCACTAAGTACTAGTGTCGAAGGATAATAATAAGTATCAATTGAAAAGTATCGATACTTAACAATCGAATCGTTTTGAAAGCATTGAGTACTTTTCATAGAGCTTATCGGATAATTTCTTGCCGGGATTGTTTGTGATGAGCTTTTTTTTCGTTGGTAAGTTTGAGAGAATATAATATTTGCTACTGAGTACTAGTATTGTAGCAGTAATGAGTATCAATTGACAAATACCGAAACTTACTGGTATCGAATAGTTTTCGAAGATTCGAGTACTTTTCATAGAGCTTATCGGAGACGTTTCTCGCGGGATTGTTTGTGATGAGCGTTTTTTTTGGTAAGTTTGAGAGAAAGTAACATTCTATAATGAGTACTAGTATCGCATGAACAATAATCGGTATCAATTGAAAAGTAACGATCTTTACTGATATTGAATCGTTTTCGAAGCATCGAGTACTTGTCATAGAGCCTATCAGATCGCGATCGCGGGATTGTTTGGGATGAGCTTTTTTTTACCAAGTCTGGGAGGAACTATAAAGAACTATAAGTGTGATGTTTGAAGTGATGGTAAAATGTAAAATTACTCGACAGGAATATAATGCCATATCACATTACTTCGCGAAGCACTGTTTCGTGCATGTCTACTTGATAAGTCTATAGCGTTTGAATGAAATCTAACCGATTGGATAAAAATTGAGTTCAAATAGGTCAAATACATGAAAAAGTGCCATGTAGAAATTAGAAGATCGAATTAGCGACATCTATTGAGCCAAGCCTAAATGTCAACTACAAATATATTTTATAAAGAAATTTCTAATCCTATGATGATAATAAGACAAGCATCTAAATTATTTTATACCTTGTTAATCCTACAAATTTTAAATGAAATCTAACTCTTTAAAGTGGGTCAAAATACAATTCCTAAGAGTCGGTAACATATAAACAAATAAATATACAGCTGAAACTAATACAAAGCCTATAAAAATCGGTTGTCTAGTTTTCGTACCTGAAAATAAGGTAGTTATGGTATACTTATGTTAGGAAGTTAGAAAATTATACATTATTTTATAGAACAAGTACATACGCATAAAAGAACATATTACGACAGGTATTAATATAGCATAAAGTATTAAGAAAAATAAAGTTACGATTCTTTTCCAGAAAATGATGTTTTTTATTCAATAAACATTTATTTTCATTAGAATACATTATAGGTAACAATTTACTTTGAGTTCACTAGATGGCGTTGTACAAAATTTTAAATCGCACCATGGTTTCGTTACAAACATGTAGATATGTGTCCAGATATTTATTTTATAGTTAATTAAGAGCGGACCACGAAGCGTGGCGTTAAACGCCACGCGACGATCGCGGTCATCCTCGCCTATAGATGTTTCACATCAAAAAAATATTACATATAAGAATAAAACGATTTACAGAAATGGTTTTTTTGTAGCGAAATCACAAATTAATGACCATAAAATCACATTCTAGACGAACGAAGGGCAGTAGTAAATAGATATTAGTTCAAACGAGGATTTTTTTACGAGAATGGTAGGTACCTAGATACTATCCCGAATAAGCCGATTCATTTATGGATGCAGGCAGAAAACTGTAAAGCATGGTAATGACATAAGCCTTTCTTTCGGGTGTGAATCGAGAAATATCGATCCTACGGCAAAAATGATGAGAACAAAAATTGTAGGAAATTTAATTCTGAACAACTTTGGTAATGACCATTTTTCGTGTAAAATTGAAAATATACGAGTTATTTAAAAAACATAAAACCACCCTTAAAATCAAGATGGCGGAAAACGCATGACCACTGGGAATTCGAAAACCGAAATGTAGACTCCCAGTGACCCCCCCCCCTAACGAATTCCGAAGGAAAAATTCTACTTATAATTTTTCCTGGGTTTGGTCCGTTTTTCGTCTAATTCGACTGGGCTATTAGATCTCTACGCTAACTGTAGAGTCCAAACACAAAGTGCGTGCGCGTGCAAAACACTTCCCGTCCAAGATTCAAGCTGTGAATGCCGTTCTCAAGCTGCACTCATTTTGAACTCAAAAATCAGGTTGACATCTACACTTATTTGTTGCTAATAGCTGTCTCAACAAATCTAGTATTTTGTCACAAAATATCTGTCACGGGTATTCGATACATAATGTCACCTATCTATACCTGTAATAGGTTCTCAGCTAAATTTATCAACCAAACCAAAACAAATCTGAGCATACCTTTAATTTTGATAGTACACATTACACAACGCGTCATGTTAAGCAATAAAAAATAATTCCGGTGTAACCTAAATCGTCCATTCAACTTACAATCGAGTGTGAAACTCAACGCCGGCCATCAATTCATAAAAGGATTTCATTAATTTATGCCTAATGATGTCAGAAAGAGACGAAAAAAGGTACGTTGAAAAGGCGCTGAACAATAACAAAAGCGATCGGGTTACGCGGGCAAGTAAAGCCCCTTGCATTTCTGGACGCCTGGTAGACAATTTAGGGATATACTAATTTTGTTTCCTGCCAGTTACGACCCTTATGGCGCCGTTCAGACTTTATACCATTGTAACTCGAAAGAGTTAAGGATTAAAGTTTCGAGTTTATACCACTGTAAGTCAGAAAGAGTTAAAAATTAAATTTTACTTAGTACTTAATGTATGATACTTAGTACTTAATGGGATAAAAATTCGCTTTTAGTAGATTATTGGCTAGAATGACAAGATAGAGAGTATTAAGAGTTTTTAAAATCCTACTTAATATTATAAACGAAAGTTTGTATGTGAGGATGTTTGTTGCTCCTTCACACAAAAACTACTAAATGGATTTTGATGAAACTTCACAATAATATAGCTTACATATCAGAATAACACATAGGCTATAATTTATCATACCCCAATTAGGGGTATTCCGTCGGGCCGACCACTGACGACAAGTTAACGCTGCTCCAGTGGTCGGCCCAATGACGAAGGCGACGTGGTTTTTGGGTGGGTCGCGGGAGTTGCGTGCTTAAGCCCCTCTGTCGCCCCGGACGGAGTGGTGCGGAGGCGCGCCGACCGCGACCCACCCACAAAAAAAAAAGGCTATAATTTATCTCGACCTTCCTAAGGGAAGGGGATCTATGCGAGTGAAACCGTAGGGTGCCGCTAGTTTTCTATAAATTCGCCACTCGTCCGCTTTATCTATAGGTACATTCATCATCATTCATCTCGGTTTATATATGTCCCACTGCTGGGCTCGAACCTCCTCCACAATAGAAGGTAAAGTGACCTTACCTTATACCATGCTGGTCAAAAAGATTGATATATAGGGTTTTGTTTTGAGTTTTTCTTCTCTCGAATAGATGTTATATGCGTATTATATCCCTTAGTCGTCTTTTACGACATCCACGGGCAAGATAGGAAGTGGTTAATTATATTTTTACATTCACCACACGAAATAAAACCACACAAACAAATAAAATTTAAATGTCTGTTTGTAATGTCAAAATGGTAGGTTTTTCATGCTCACACGGTTTTTTGCGCAATACCTATACTTAAAAACCAATTTACACATTTTTGTTTGTCTGTCCTAGGTCTCCGGGAATAATCCGGAAGGATAATTTTCAAAACGGCGGGACAGATTTTGATAATATTTTATTACCAGGTACCTGTTCTATATAAGGTGTAACTTAAGTTTATTTTACTTCTCAGGAAAACCCTATAAAGTTTGACCGGTCTGGGCATCTAATCCAAGGCCTCATAGACTACAGTCAAGAACCGTAAAATCCTAGGAGATGTAGAAAATTTAAAATGGAGGGCAAAGCGACTTTATCGGAAGCGAAGCGGGGACGAGGCCTAGCGCCTCGTTAATTATAATTATAAAATTTCTGCAATAACAATGACTTGTTGGACGTGAGACATCTTAGTCCGCCCGTGACCATGAATGCTGCAAAGTGTCCGAAACGTCGGGCAATCAAAAATCAAATACAAACGCGATAAAAACCGTAGTTTTATTTAAAATGTGTAATACTCGCGTAAACATCAGAAATCATTAATACAAGACAGTCAAGTAATTGCCGGCCAAAACCTACTTCCTGTTTCTTATTGCATTAAACTTTCATCCACACAAATATTGCCGTGAGGCCACAATTCACCAGTCTCTATCTTGCTCGTGGATGTTGTTAAAGATGACTAAGGAATATAATATGAAGATGATATCGACGCAACAGAAGGAACAGTCGAAATTAAATCCTATATCAATCCATCTGCTGACCGAATAGTCCGTCATCCAAAGAGACTGAAGAGAGACTGACTGCGTGACGGTAGGTACCCGAAATGGTATTTTGCCGGGCTGGCCATGGCCGACAAGGAATTTAGTACCAGTGGCCGGCCGAATCGCAAAGAGGAGGGAATATGGTGAGTTATGGGGTCGGGCACCTATTCTCGAGGAGCAGGAGCATTTCCTTCACGGTAGGTCGTTACCTACCGTTACCTACCAGAGGTCGCTACCTACCAGAGGCACAGCTAGGCCGTTGCCTAGCTGTGCCTCTGGTATAGCAAAGGTCCCTGTGCGGCAGTACCTATAACTTACCATCAGGTACGCTGCTTGCCACCATCGATAATAAAAAAGGCCCGCAGAACGTTTATAAGCTGAGATTAATATTACACATATTTTCGTTCACAGCACAAACTGAAATCGAACCTTTACACCAAACAAATGCATCCTCAAACTTGAATCAAACAACAAAAGTCTTAATTCTAAGTTATCTATAGATCAAATTAGAAAAATATTTCTATAATGGCACATAATTAAAATAGGCCGTAAAGGTTTTTAATGTAAAAAAAATGTTTATTCAAATTAAACTGACTTTATCAACGATCGGAATCAAAACTAATTTATTTAAGTGCGTCCAGTTCTTAAATCGATTCGTTTTGTCTACTAATGACAACAAATCAATTCAATGAGAAAAATGATGATTTACTACGGATAAATATAGTTATAGTTAATGTTTACTATAATAGTTATAGTTCGTGTTTACTATAATAGTTATAGTTTATCTTTACTACAACAATTATAGTTTGTTTACTATAATAGGTATAGTTTATATCTACTACAATGAATATTAATTCAATCTTTGCTGCGTAATCGATGATAAATATAGATAGGGAAGTAAAGTCCTTTGATAATATGGCAATAATATATAAGTTAATTATTTACATTTATTTTTTTTAATTGAAGGAATAAAGACACGTTTATGTAGTTGATTAATATTGGCACGAGTATGAGAATTGACAGCCTTATGCTCTTGTTCACCAATAATTAACTGACGCTGAGTTAAAATGATTGTAAATAAAAGAAAAAGTGGAGTATAGGAACTTAACTATATTTCTAATATCGAAATAACAAAAAAAAATAGCCTTGCTAAGATGTAAATGCAAAATCAAAAAAGTAAAAAAAAAACCTGAACGCATAAGAAAAAAAACTGATTTAATAGGAACCACGCGCAAGCGCGTTGTCATTGTATGATCCATCTCAATTCAGTACGTAGCGTTCTTAACGAACATTTTTCCATATTAAACTACTATCCAAAATGTCCGTCTTATAGAAACCGGTCAGCAGTAACTATTGACCGGACGAGTACGGTTGCAATGCCGTTACCAAAGCACCAGGAATTAAGAGGTGGTATATTTAAACGGGCGGGATATCTCGCCCAGAATTAGGCGCCGCAGCGACGTTCTCACTTAGTCTATCTATCTGTCTCATTCTTGCACTATAAATTAGAGAAGGATAAGAGATAATATTAAGGACGCAATGTTCAATTTTATCTTCTAGCGGTATTGCGAGTGTCGCTGAAACCGCGGTCTCGCAATGCAGTTGGCGCGTAGCTACCAGGATTGCAGAAGTATGTAGGAGGTAACTTACCAGGGTAGGGCCAGAGTGATGCGGGTGGTGGGGCAGCGGGCGGTGCAGGCCACGCCAGTGGGGCGGATCGCTCGTCACAGAGTACGTTCGCCACGCCGACCGTCATGGCCGCCTGTGCCGCGTCTGCACAACAATTTATTGTGTAAATTACTATGCCACTGCAACTAATCGACATTATTATTACACAAAGCATAATATTAATTGATTTAATTTTTATAAAAAGCCAGAAAATATGCAATCATTACATTACTAAATGTAGTAAAAATCAAGTAATGATTATTGCCAGTCATCCGTAAAACTCGATAGCGCTGACGGCTAGAGTCCCCTAAAATCTCTTACGTAAATCTTAAAATCATTCCATATGGTGAGGGTGTAAGAATTCAATTCATCATCCCCTCTCATACCTGTGGGTGTCGTAAAATATGACCAAGGCAATAAATATGCATATAACCTTTCCCATAAAGATATGCGAATACTAATTGACCTACTAAAGTATTAAAATATCGTTTTGATTTGTTTTTCTCCAGCCTTTTGAGATTTCCATCACAGTTCATTTGAGCTCGAGTTTAGGCCAAAATAGAACAGAAATTGACCTACTATACCTACCACGCAGGTCAGACGTGTTGGTATAGGATTTTATTTCAAATTTTCAGCACAGATTTTATCTGCATTATAATCCCTTATCCGCCTCTTACAGATACCCCACAGGCAAGATAGGGGGTGGTGTGTTGTATTCTTACTCCGTCACCACACGGAGGAATTTGATATCAGCAGTATTAATACTGGTTATGATTCAGATTCGATAAAACCCTTTTTTTAACATAAAGGGACTATCCATGTCATTGTCACAATCCATAATAAAACATGTAGGTACCTATCCTTTGTCAATTTTGCTTCCTATCCCCAGCATGCATAGGAAGGAAGAGGAATCAATCTCTTCCAACTGCTGTTTTAACTTCTCTAATTAATTTTATTACGGGTGCCAAGAGAATTCAAAGTGTTTCCCAGAACTTTCAGGGTGTAAACGTCGACGTCTTTTATGAAGACCGTTGTGGATCTTGGCTTACAGGAGCTACAATCTTAATATACCTATATAAATTACGTGTCACGTTGTTTGTCCGCGATGGACTCCTAAACTACTTAACCGATTTTAATCAAATTTGCACACCGTGTGCAGTTTGATCTAACTTGAAAGATAGGATAGCTTACATCTTATAGTCGCAATATTATTTTATTGCAAATTATTTGTTTATTATTTGACATTCACAATTATCTGTTAACTCCAAACGATTTTTACAGATGGCGATATCTGTTGACTGGATTGAGTAAGTAATTAATAGATGAAGCTGTTATGTCAAACCTACAAATGTATCATATAATCTACAATTCAATAGCATAAATAGTTTACTAAAATGTAATATAACAAAAACCTTAGTCACAGCAACGCGTGGCCGGGTCTGCTAGTGGTAATATATCTTAAGATTAGTTCCAGAACAAAAAGATTCCAAGAACGTATCCAGATGTTAATTGAGAATAATTTAAGTTAAGCCAATTTATTAATAAGTTAATTTATTAGTTAGTTTTCCGTGTGGTGAGGGAGTAAAAATACAATTTACAACCCGCTCTCTTGCCCGTGGGTGTCATAAAAGACGACTAAAGGATATCATATGCAGTTAATGTGACTTCAAGAAAACAACACTTCGTTTGACCAGCATGGATACCGGGTAAATTTCCTTCTTATAGTTAAGGAGGCTCGAGCCGTGGGTCCAAAATTTAGATCCAGAATTTAGGTGCAAAAATTTAGATCTAAAACCAAAAATTACTCTTATGCCTTATAAAAGAGAGTAATTCAATTTAATTTTAGCTATTACTAACAGGCCCGGCCACGCGTTGCTGTGGCTAATGTTTTTGTTATATTACATTTTATTAAACTATTAAAGTGGAACTGTAGGAGAACATTTGTCATGGAGGTCGTCATATTTTTTTACAAATGGGATCTATGTAAAAAAGCAAGTTAAAATCGTATATGCCACGTTTGTAGGTTTGACATAGCAGCGCCATCTATTAATTAATTACTCTATCCAGTCAATAGATATCGGCATCTGTTAAAATCGTTTGGAGGTAACAGATAATTGTGAATGTCAAATAATAGACGAATAATTTGTAATAAAATAATATTGCGACTATAAGATGTAAGCTTTCCTATCTTTCAAGTTAGATCAAACTGCACACGGTGTGCAAATTTGATTAAAATCGGTTAAGTAGTTTAGGAGTCCATTGCGGACAAACAACGTGACACGTAATTTATATATATATATATTAAGACTAGTTAAATACAACTTCCTGAACAAGATTCTACATAGGGAAGTCGGCCCTAGAAAAAAAATAGCGTGAGTACTAAGTACGCATGTCAGAAGTGAAACTTCTTTGGTTCCATGTGCTTTTTATCAGTATTAAAAAAAAATACTTAATAAAAAAAAATAAAAAAAATCTCGATCTTTCTCACTCGCTTGCTCCCTACTCTCGCCCCATAGCTGTGCTTCGTGCTATGTTCGCCCTTTCTCACTCTCTCTCAATCGGTCTCAATCGCTCTCTTCCTCTTCTACGACAAAAACGCTGCACATCTTCGTGACGCTAAATTGCGTTTCATCCGTAGAAAATTTACCCTCATGCGCGCAAAGAAGTTTCACTTCTAAATATTTTTCATTATTCTAAGTAATACTATAGATATGCATAGAAGATGGGTGAGGTTTTATATTAAAGACAATCTTCTTAAATTCAAATTATTTGAGGAATAAACTGTAATATTTATGAAATAGGTAAAATTTCTTTAGCCGTTACTTACCTAAGAGTAACGCATATTTCGAACGGAAGTAACTCACATTAAAATAATGTTACACACTAATAATGTTAAAATTCCCTTAAGATAGACTAATTTTAGTATGAGTATGTGGATTATTTATCATCATCATCATCATCATCATCATTTCAGCCTACAGCCGTCCACTGCTGGACGTAGGCCTCCCTCATGTTGCGCCACAATGTGCGGTCCTGTGCCGCTTGCATCCAACGACGCCCAGCAACTTTCACTAGGTCATCGGTCCACCTAGTGGGGGGGCGTCCTACACTGCGTCGTCCGATACGTGGTCGCCACTCGAGAACCTTTCTTCCCCAGCGGTTGTCGGTTCGTCGAGCGATGTGGCCTGCCCATTGCCACTTCAGCGTGCTAATTCTTCGTGCTATGTCGGTTACACCCGTTCTTCTGCGGATTTCCGTATTCCGGATTCTATCTCGCAGAGAAATCCCGAGCATAGCCCGCTCCATAGCACGCTGAGCGACTTTGAGCCTTGATATAAGGCCTACATTTAGGGACCACGTTTCCATGCCGTAAGTCATTTATTTTTACCTAATTATTTATACCTAAATTAATATATAATTTTTGATTAAACATTATAACGTTATAAGAATAACAAATAATAATAACAATTATTTATTTTTATTACCTAAATAAACACAATTTCCAATAGACAGCCTTCTTCCTTACTAATCGTAAAACGATAATTAGTAGATGAAAAACTACGTTGCTTTTTTTTTCATTTCAGCCGTCATACCTTGTCGATTAATAAACTTTGTTCCTTAAGGCTACAGACCTTGCAGTTTTAACTGTGCAGTTTAACTGTAGGTACAGTGGAACTGTATAGATAAACCATAGATCCATAGTTCAACTGTTTGTTCTACACACCTAACGATTTATCTGTACAGTTCGGCTGTACAGTTAAATTGCCCAGTTAAAACTGAAGGTCTGTAGCGGCCATTATGTCTTATGATAATGGTCGAGCTGGAAGAAGGAAGAACCTAAAATAATTACTTAACATACTTTTTAATATAATATGGTTTATTATAAAGGTAGGTATATTCTTCTACATTGTGTCGGTCTCATATAATTTCTACTTTTGAGCTCGGGCCTCCTCCGCAAATGGAAATAGACCTATAGAGTAGGTCTAATCCCCTTTGCGGATAAAGCCGCCAAGTTGTTCAGACATATTCTCTTAGGATTTTATGAAGTTTCCCTTCAAATTGTATACCTTAATCGTTATTATTGATGCTCACAGACAAGAGGGTGGTAAATCGTATTTCTACTAGGTACATCTAATTCTTGAAATGAATTAATATAGGCACCGCAGAGAAGTTTTTATAAGAAGTATGAACAAGTTATTGAAATGCAAGCTATCAATAAAGACATTGTTTAATATATTTCTTGATTTTAATGACGAGATATTATCGGTTTATTTTCCTTCTAAACAGACAAAACATTATCGTGTTGCGTCTGCAGGCAAAATAAAAAGAAAGACAATTTCATTAGACTAAAGCGAACGCTGTATTTTTTTTTTTTAATAATATAAGTACATACATATTAAAGAAAACTATTCGTGAAATCCGTTAGTAATGTTTTAAAACATAATAAATAAGATATAAATGCCTTTCAAAATAGAAACGGAATTAATCCCCAATATTATTAACCATAACGGAAGCATTCCATTCCAAAGAAATATTTAGTAGGTGGGTACGTATTGAATACCAGTCCAGCCGGCTCAGCTGATCATCAAACCGGTCCAGATTCGAACCGGTTATCAGCCGGTTCGGTGTTGATTATTTAACGACATACTAAAAGCCGGCCTTTAGATATTAGTACTAAGGCATCATAATTAAGAGGAAGAATATCCTCTAGATAATTTTTACAACTTGAAGTAACTGGTTTTAAAAAATTAAAAATCTTCAAGCTTTTTTGTCGTTATGAGTTATACATAGTTAAGAAAATTCGTAATACTAGTTTAGTCTATTCCAATAACATAATTTAGAAAAAAAAAAACAAGAAAATACCATAGAACAACTACCCGACTTATCTCGTTAAACATATTTATTTCCCATCGTAAAAAAAGTAGAAAAAAACTATTGTATTATTTCTCCCGAAATCTAATTCCCCCAATGAGTCGAGATATTGGAGCAGCAGCAAGGCGAGGAGCCAAAAAGAAAATTATGAAAGGAAGCACGTGCTGATTATACTATTTCACTCTAACTTATAGCAGTATCTCTTATTCGTTCCCGCTACACCTACTACAGAGTAGTACGAAAATATGTACTTCGAGAGAAAATACTTTTAACTATAAGTTATAAATTAACAATAACTATGTCGGTTTAAATACTTCTGCATTTTCATTTTTATCCTTAGAACTTAGATTGCATTAAAAAATACAGAATTTATAATCATAATATATGTAGGTATAAATATATAATAGAACCGATTGTGTTCATATTTAAAAAAAAAATATATTTATTAGATAAAATAAAAACCACTATAAATAATATTATCGTTCCGTAATCACTATAGAATGCTTTATCTCATATTTCTTGAATTACTCTGTGTGACGTATCAGTTGACCTTCACCGTGTTGTCTCTTTCTAACGTTCGCATTCCAACCGCAAGTGCTTCTCGCTCGCTCATACGGCAACAATTCGACGCCGCGTTCTGTACAACTCCTCTAACATGCTGTGCGCCTAGTATCACGCGCGCTGAAGAAAAGGGTTTATCCGACGCTAAGTGACCCGGATGCAACTAGGATTTTCCGGCCAAAGAAACTATTTAATTTTCCGCAACAAATACAATAATTTTCCATGAAACCAGTACCTATTTTTAAATTTATTTCTGTATTGAGTTTTCTTGGTTTTATAACGTCCATCATTTTCACCAAAATTTATTATAAATTTAAAGCCAAACATTAATTACTACTTGTAGCTAAAAATTGAGGGTGAAATATAAATGCGGGTAAGTTATTTTTCACTCGAGAAAATCTAGGTTAGATCGCCTCTGTTCTAGGACTAAAATAGCTGCACGTTGGCTTGGCGTGCTTAACGCAGTGAAACGTAGCGTAAATAGAATGACGCGACGTCAATAGTCGACGCTGTTCACTATTTGCGAACCAAAAGGTATTTATGTATTTAATAAATAAATAAACATACATACTATGACATCCATATGAATGTTACTGTTAGTATATAACATAATATTAGTATCATAAATAGGTTTTATATTATGTATATATATATGCATATGCATATTTTATACAAACAAAATGCGTATTTATTTGATATTAAACCATAGGCATAACTGGTTGGCTATGCATTCAGGAATCTTGTTTAAAACATTACTTGAAAATTAAATTTTTTTATTACCTATTTAAAAACATAAATATTATTAATCTATTTTATTTATATATTTTCAAATGACGAATTTTCTGTAGTTATTTAATGGCAAATGACATTTAGTATATTTTTTTGTATTCTTAAATTTTTCATTAAAATAATAACTGGTTAATTATACTAGATAAGTCGTATAAAATGAATAACTATGTAGTTGCAGAGTGCAAATAATATTAAATACACACACAGACACCATTTGTGTGCGTACACTAACAGTACATGATAAGTAAAAAAGAACTCTAGCCTCAAATAGTTAAAGATTAAAATACTTTAATCAAGGGAAGTCGACGCCATCCAACGATAACATTCTCGATAGAAAACATCGATCGAACATACGCGAAAATGTACCAGGGCGACACGAAAGCAAGAAGATTGTGAGGATACAGTACAGACGGTTGCAATAATACAACTGTGTTGATCAACAAAAATACATATACGCTATTCAAAAGCTACTACTACTACTACTATCCGGATCCGCACGCCCAAATTCTACAGCCAAGTCGCTCCCTACCATATAACACTTTGGCTGTGCTACTCGTATTGAAGTGGTCTATGATCGCCGTTACCATTTAGGTACTTGGTATGGTGCCTTTGCTGGTGGACTTTTACCACCAGGATCAAAAAAAAAATTCTAATGGTTGTCTATTGGACTTATAATAGCTATATACTATATCCTCTGCTTTAATGGTTGTTCTGCCGACTTATTGTTGTTTCCAATATACGAGGGAAATGGAAATCCTTCGCATTTAGATCATTGATGAATTCTATGACAATACGAAGCATTGCCCGGGACATTAAATAAATTCTCGGTGATAATGAATGATAATAAAGATAAGTCCGGACTATGGAATATAAAAGATATCTTTAATAGTAACGTAATGTTTATTTATAACGGACTCGAATCAGATTAAAACTTAGGACATTCATGTAGGTATATACCCGTAAAATTGTCCTGGATGATATTGAACTCACTTATTCGGGACGAGGGGTCGATACTTATCTGCTTACTATCCCTTGTCGCCTCTTATGACCCACTGAAATGAAAGGGATGGTGTATTCTATTATAACACTAGCAAATTCCTGCGATTTCATCCACGTAGTTCCCGTTACTCCTTATACAGACAGCTACCTGGTATATTATCACAATCGATCCAATTGTTTTAAAGATTACCCGAAACAACAGACGGACAAAAAAAATCAAACTCGTTTTTAGGCATAGGTATCGTTGCGGGTGACCGGACCGGGATCCGGCACTCGCGGAGAGGTTAGCCTCGTGACGGTGATCGGCTTTCCGGGAAGGGGACGTTGAACAGAGAGGGTACTCCCTCGGGGTATTCCTTCGGGACGACCACTGAATTCAAGAAACTCTGCACCGGTGGTTGGCACAACGACGAAGGCTATGTGCTATTGGGTGGGTTACGGGGCCGCACGCCGTCCCTCCGTCGCCCCGGGCGGCGGATGCGCTGACCGTAGCTCACCCCAAAAAAAGGTATCGTGTAAATATTCTTATTAACATGAAAATACGTATTAATATTACAAATAGACGCTTCAATTTTATTCCTAATAAACCGCCCCAATTTAATTTCTTAGTAAAAAAAACGTCACCGATTTAATGAAATGGGCGTACGCTTAGTGCCGGATTAACCATGTCAAGGCCCCCCAGGCAATACGCAGAGCACCTTTTTTGAAAATACCTGTCCACCTGTTTTCAAATTGATGAAAAGATTTAAGTGATTGGGAATTATTTAAATTAATTTCATTTGATGAAATATTTTTAATTTATTTTGTACACCAGGCCTTTAGGCGAGCCGGGGCCCCTAAGGCCAGAGGCCTACTCTGCCTAATGGTTAATCCGGGACTGTAGACTGCTTAGTAATAAATACAAATATTGACTACTAGCGACGCTGATAATTTTTATGAAATATTTTCACTATAGACCTCTAAATTTTAGGTAACACCTAGGATAATATTAATAACTATTGATGCTAATTAGATTATTTATGTTAAACGATCATTACCAGTCAGTTTTTATCATCTCGGCCCATATACCTATGTACGTCCCACTGTTGGGCTTGAGCCTCTTCTACAACAGAAGGGAAATAGATCTATTACAACACGCTACTTGGTCGCGTTGTCTTATGCTAGAACCCTGTAGTTTAATTTCGAGATTTCCTTCTCTTCCTTCAGTCTTTTTAAGCTGGTAATTTTGAAAAAGAATGCTTATAATAAGCACGTTGGTTGACGTTAGGTTCGTTGGCGAAAAAAGTGGGATAGACATGTTTCATATTCGCAACAGCTGCGGAAAAGAATGGTCATCGTCACCTTGCTTTCATCATCATCATACATCATTTCAACTGTACGTTTTCAGCGATCATTTCTCCCACGTACGTGTAGGCTCTGGAATAAACTACCTGCTGCTGTTTCCCGAGCGCTATGACATGTCCTTCTTTAAACGAGGTTTAAGAAGAGTATTTACTTCACGATAGGCAACGGCATGGCAGTGCCCCTGGTATTGCAAAGGTCCATGTGCGGCATCACTTACCATCAGGTGTGCTGCCTGTTCATTTGCCACCATCGGCAATAAAAAAAAATTAAAAAAAATTTATATACGTGCGGCTGTTGGGCTCGGCTTGAGCAGTGGGAGGGAAATAGACCTTAGCGTACCACGCTGGTGAGACAGGTTGTATACCAACCTGTTTCATTTAGATTTTTCCTTTTACGACATCCACGGGCAAGATATGGAGTGGTGATTTGTATTCTTACTCTATCACCACACGAAAAATTTAATATTATTTAAATGGTTAATATTCAAGCTGCTTATCTAAAATTACAAATATATCTTAAATGTAATGTCAACACACGCATTTAATAGCAGAGTCAACAATTTTTATACAAACAACGCAAAACTGGGGTGAGATATGCCACCCTTTTGCTGCCACCCCAAATAATATTATTCACGTAAATATCACATCTATCGCTCAGTAATACGGTTGAATATTACGTGAATTTCAAATATAGGGGGAACGGTAAGTTTATTTGGAAATTTTAGGCATGCATTTACCCAATTGAAAACTTTATGGCGGTGCGAATTTTCTATTAGTTAATACTACTTTGTGAAGAAATAACTCCTTATAAAAAAGAATAATAAATTTGTTTATGGAAGTGGTAAGAAGTGGTAAATGCTTTACAGAGTAAGAATACAATTAATCATCCCCTCTCTCCTACGCGTGGCATAAAAAGTTACCTATAAGTGACTAAGGGATGTTTTCCTATATAAGAAAGAATACAATTAAACATATCTTCTGCTGCGGGTGTCATAAAAAGTTACCTGTAACCGACTAAGGGATATTTTCCTATATAAGAAAGACTATAATTAATCATACCCTCTACTGTGGGTGTCGTAAAATGTTACCTACAAGCAACTAAGCGATATTTTCCTATACAAGAAAGAATACAATTAACCATACCCCTGCTGTGGGTGTCATAAAATGTTACCTGCAACTAAGGGGCATTTTCCTATATAAGAATACAATTAACCATTCCTTCTCCAGTGGGTGTTGTAAAATGTTACCTGCAGGCGACTAAGAGGTATTTCTCTTAGTCGCTTGCAGGTAACATTTATGTAAGAGAAGGCAAACTCAACATAAAACCCTACTCCGACACGTCTTACCAGCGTGGAATAGTAGGTCAATTCCCTTCCCATTTTGTGAAGAAGGCCTGAGGCCAATATGGTGACGACTATGAAAGTAGCTGTAATCAATAGCAGTGAAACGTAATATTAGAAATTCATATACAGAGAAGTATACCGTGTAGTGACGGAATACAATTCACCACTCCGTATCTTGCTCCTGGATGTCGTAAAAGACGACTAAGGGATATGATACGCATATGACATCTATGCAAGAAAAACAAATCCTATACCAACTTGTCTGACTAGCATAGTATAATAAGGTCAATATCTCTCCTATTGTGGAGGAGGCTCTAACCCAGCAGGAGGACGTATATGAGCGGAAATTTTCGAAATTATCATCAGTGTCATTATCTTGCTCTTAATCATAATTACTTGGAATCGCCGCAATATGTAACCGTATGTACAGAGAAAAAATACAATTTGCAACAAATTTTCTTAGCCAGACAGGCTTACTTATCGTAAAACACGACTTAGAGATGTATTAAATTATGGGTCAATATTTGCAAATTGGCAAAAAAAATTGTTGTCATTTAAAAAAAAATATTTTAAAGAATTTGAAAGGCTATTTTATTTATTATTTCAAAAAAATAGGTAAGTACAAACGCGATACGCAAAATATAAGGCCGTCAGATTAGGTTGGGTCTAGGGCGCCACTGAATTTAAATCCGCCACTGAGTTGGCACTCCAAATAATTTATCTATACCTAGAATATCGTTAAGCTTTCTATTGCAGTGCAGAGGTAAAGAAGCAGTTCAACTGTGGCAAATTGCCTCATCATGGGATATACCACATCTGTCGAATTTGTTAGGCTCGAAAACCGACCATTCTATCTATACCAATAAATAAAATTGGAGTGTCTGTTTGTAATGTCAAAATAATAGGCTTTTTTCATGCTCACACGGTTATTTGTACGACACCTATGCCTAAAAGACAGATTAGAAAATTTTTGTGTCTGTCTGTTTGTTCGTGGTAATCTTCAAAACGGCTGAACCGATTTCAAAAATTCTTTCACCAATGGAAAGCTATAATATCAGGGCGTAAACTAGGCTATATTTTATCCCGGTATTCCCACGGGAACGGGAACTACACGGCTAAAACGACTAAAACCGAAGCGAAGCGAGGGCGGGTTGCTATTATATAATAAACTAAAATATAAACTAAAAATATTATATTATATAATAAACGAACTAATATTCTTCTCAGCCCATATACGTCGCGTCCGGTTCGGGCCCTCCATTATAAGAGGAAAACAAACCTACTATACCCTGTTGGTCAAACGTGTTGCCATAGTTTTGTTTCAAGTTTTCCTTCTCAAACTATTGTAGAATTGTATTCTAAATACGAATATAAGTTTATTAGTTTCGCGTTCACCCGTTAAAATTTAAACACTTTAAATTTGCCTATATTTTCGCTAGCGAAGTCGCAGGAGTGGCTAGTAATGAATAAACGTTAAGTATTCAATCCATTCTTCACAAATTCACGCGTACAAGTAAGTAGTATTTAAAATCGTTAAAAATATCGACAAGTAAATATTGTTTGTGTAAGTAACTTACATGAAAAGACAATCTAAAAGTGAATGATGAATGAATGGAATTATTCTGAAGTTAATAGAAATAAAATCTCAAAATATCTGATAAAACTAAACGAACTATTTTAAAAGTAAATATAATTAAGTTTGCTCTTTCTCCTTTGCTCGTTGTGACCGTTCAATCAAACCGCATATCGCAATAGAAGGCAACGTCAAGATCGTAACGTCACGGAATGTACCAGGGCCGCATAAGCTTGCTGGCGGTATGTGGCGCAGAGATGCTCAACTGTCGCTACTAGGGTCGGGTGAGGGTCGCATTCGCTTTGCGGGGGTAGACTGCCTTGCTTTAGTAGAATGTTTAGGGTTGGCAAAGTTAATTTACAAAATAATTTTATCCGTGCATTACAAAAACCGATTGCTTTAAAATATTATCGATTTTTAAATGATTACCATTTGCCATAAGTGTCACTGACTTAAAAGAAGTAGGTTAAGCGATGGTATATTTGAGCTGCTCAATTGTAGAGGCGTAGATACGAAATGTCCATGAAAAAACTGTGAGGTCATTAAACCTATGAAACCTACGTATGCAAACATTTGTGAGAACACGTAGAGTTAAAAAAGATGATGAAAAAACCATTGATTAAATTGATGAAATATACCATAAATCACAATACAAAATCTTAACGTTACCTATTTTTAAAGCATTATCAATATTCTAAATATAAATTATTTTATATATTTGCGCACAGAAGCTCCGCTAAAAGTATTTATATATAGCGTCAAAAAAAAACTAAAAAAGGAAAATATTTAGATATATTTAATACTAGCAACCCGTCCTCGCTTCGCTTCGGTTATAGGTTATAGTCGTTTTACCCGCGTAGTTGCCGTTCCCGTGGGAATACCGGGATAAAATATAGCCTAGTTTACGCCCTGATATTATAGCTTTCCATTGGTAAAAGAATTTTTGAAATCGGTCCAGCCGTTTTGAAGATTACCCGGAACAAACAGACAGACAGACAAAAATTTTTTAATTGCTATTTTAGGCATAGGTATCGTGCAAATAACCGTGTGAGCATGAAAAAAGCCTATTATTTTGACATTACAAACAGACACTCCAATTTTATTTATTGGTATAGATCAAATAGTTGAGAAATCAGGCCACTATAAATCGACATAGGAAACCCATCCAACCATCAGCCTACAAACTTTCAGTAATCATCTTAGACTTCTCCAGGGATGAATATTGCTATCGACACGCTTGGCATGGAGATTAGCGACCGTAAATGATGTGAAGCGCCCAATCTTTATGACTCCCATGATAAAAATCGTTTTATAAAGAATGTAATAATGATGTTGAATCATTGGTCAGTGGCCCATATGGGATGATTATGTGCAATTATAAAGCAATATAAGTCTAGTATTAATCTCTATAAATATTTAAAAATGTGCGATGAATGAAATACGCGACGCAACGTCGTGAAATACGTCGCTTAAGCTCTGTTTCTCGAAAAATTTTCGTCGCATTAAATTTCAAAGCCCTTCTAAGAAAAAAATTCACTTGAATAATTATTTCTACAATCATCATCATCTTAGCTCACGTATATCCCATTCTCCATACTAGGAAGGCAATTGAACTTATTATACCAAAGACAAAACAGATTGATGAAGGGTTTTATCCAAAAAATATTATTTTTTTTTGTATAAATGTTATATGCATATGAAATCATTTAGTCGTCTTTTACGACATCTACATGCAAGATAGGAGGATAATGACTGTATTCTTACTACATCAGCTTTGAAAAATTTTACTAAAATTTCTAAACTAAAATTGTGACAGCCCTAGACTCGCTAGAGGCGGTGAACACCGAATGTTAGTGAGGAGCAGTCGCTGTCGGGCCAGAATTGCCGACGTGATTAGAAATACTCGTACTGAAGTATGAACGAACGACTCAGATTAAATGCAATAGACATGTTCGTTCATATCTCACTGATCACAATTGTTACATGATAATTATTGTCTAAAATAGCAATTTAATATTAGGTAACAGGAGATTAGAAGTTTAGATATAATAATGCCAAGTATCACATGTTTGATTCTCAATACATTTTGTGCGATATACGAATTATAATTTTAAGTCTAGATGTAATTTGTGTCTGAAAATGTTTGTCCGTGTGGTGATGGAGTAAGAATACAATTCAGCACCTACCTTACCCTTGGGTGTCGTAAAAGACGACTATGGGATTATAAATATGCATATAACATCTATGTAAGAAAAGGAAAATGGAAAGGCTACAGGACTGACTAGCGTGGTACAGTAAGTCAATTTCTCTCCTCTCCTCCTCTCATTGTGGAGGAGGCTCGAGCCCAATAGGACATGCATGAGTTGAAATGATGATGACATAGGTCGAAGGCGTCGTAAAGGACTATTAAGAATTAAAATTGAAATTTTATCTATCAGTAAGTACCATGTGATGGCGTCTCGTCAACAAATCACAAGATGGGTTGGCGTCCGACAGACGGCCGATCATTAGACTATTGACTAACTTTTGCAATAAATTATAGGTAATTGTAGAAGAGTATTCCAAGTAATTAGGATAGGAGCAGTATGACGACAGAAGTAAATAACCACACGGAATTGCATCTATTATAATTGAAACACGTCTTTCTTAAACAAAAGTACAAAGAGAAATGTTTAAAAAAAGTTCTTGTTAGATAAGTTTTAATATTTTTATCCGCAATCTTATTGTGTGACGTTATAGTGATATAGTAGTCGCTTAAGCTCTTTTTGACGCGACCTAGAGTAAGATATAAGCACTTCTCATTTCCCTACTTTAAATAAATAATAAACAAAAGCTATGGTAAAATGTTTGATGAATAATTAAAATGTTTCCTATAATACTAAAGTTTCACTTCTGTAATGACTTTATGACACACCTGTTTAAATTTTTTTAGGATTAACTAAAGATAATTTAAAAGTGAACAGAACGTACCGACCTATTTATTCCATAGTATACAAACCATATATTTGTTGCTTGCAACTACACCTCAAGATAATCATTTAATATTTATGGTTTTCCTTACTTATTTCATTAATAATGACAATAAATCAAACTTACAAATATATACAAACAAAAATAATAAATAAATAAAATATGAAATTGATCAATATACGAAGTTTATAAGCAGCAAATACAAGGAATTCATAATTTTATCAGTTATACTACCATATGTTTTGTTCGCTTGCTGTGTGGTATTACACTTACTAACGGGCATTTCAATATGAGTCTTTGTGTAAAAAGATAAGGATTATTTTTCCATAGCTGTACAGTTTGTTTAAGCATCAATCAACTGGCTGTGAAACTTAATAGTGCTTCTCATATTTATGTTATCCTGGTACACGAAAAGGTGATTTAGTTGTTACGACAGAGAACTCAGTTTCGTAGTTACAATTATTGGCTTTATTTCTAGTTAGTCCCTGAGGGTACGGAGACCTTGAACAATTATGCAAGTTCGCCTCATTGTTTGATGATAATAATTATTGTATTGACAAAGCATGTTCTCAAAAACTGCATATTTAATTTATAATAATTATTATTTCAAGTAAGTCTTAAATAATTTGCCATCTCGCTAATGAAACACATCGTCAATGAAATTAGAGCAGTATTTACTGATAGGTATTTACATGTTGCTTACTAAATACAGCATGTTCTAAAAATTTGTTGTGCGTAAATTCAATGCTATTATTAAGGTAAATGGCTATTGTAATTGTAAAGTCTGATTAGCATATAATTGGAAGCCGGTGGGTTTTAGTATATAATTCTTAAAGCGATACTATCTGTCCGCTTTCGCGATGCTATCTGCTTAGAATGGGAACGAGGTTTCGTTTATATTGCTATATAAAAGCATTATTTGATATTTATTTTATTATTTTTATTGGATGGCTATTTTTAGTAATTATTGTTTATAAGTCAAGTTGACTTAAAAGTGACCATTCAAGGTCATATTACGAGAGCGAACGTAGAAATAAGGACATATAAATGTAATTTCTTACAATAATCACAAATCGATCACAAATAAAGCATTTGTTAATTTGTAATTCAAATTTCGCGCGTTTCTTATATAAACGTATTTTCTATTGCTTCAAATATACATATTTATTATTTAGTTATTTATATACATCATCATTATTCTCCTATTTATATCCCAATCTATATGGTACCACACCACAGATCTTCCACATATCTTCTTCCTCTAACACATGTGGAAGAAAAACAAAACTTAGAGCTTTAGCTGGTTTAAAATCAGCCCCAAGCATAATGTTAAGACTTTTTGGGCATAAAATAGTTGACCATAAAGCATTACGTGGAAATGAATACATGTTATGTAAGTCTGTAATTGGATTTTACGACACCCACAATCAACCTTAGTATTTGAAGTACATATTCCTAACAAGAAACGTAAATTAATTTATTTAGAATAAGATTATATAATCTGTTACCGACCTACATAACAGCATAATATATTCAGCATTCTCTGAATAAGCCATATTAAAAAGCCAGGTGAAGTGCCGAGTAACGGTTTTTAATGTCCTAAATAAAAAATGCTGATACTGAATATCCATACTAACATTTAAAAAAATTAACGATGTATCATTATTTCACAATGTCGAGTAATTGCATTTTACATAAATCATAATGATTTACACTGCTGAGACAGTTATTACATAGCAATTTTTTGTAAGTTATAAAATACTGTACATGATATAATATTCATATGTAGTTTGATACATAATATTATCGAGAATACCTTGCATAGACAGACTTGCTTGAGCATATCATATTATCAAATAAGTTTTGATAGCGATGGGTCCAAGAATGATCCAGTTAAAATTCTGAATCTGACAAAAGGGTTTTAACTTTTAGCCTAGGAAATCAATTTTTGTTCTTAGCAACCACAAAGTGAGGTGTAGGTAGGTACACGGTGAACACCTACGTACCTTTTTCTTGACATAAACCATTTGTTACTCGAACATGATTTAGATTTTCACAACATCTGAAAATATTTGAGTGGCAATAATTTAGGATTTAAAATTCGTAATAGGAATGTTATGGAGTTCCGTAACCATAACCTAAATTATCGAACATCCGAAAACGTAACGGAGTCCGATGTAAGTTTCGAATAATTTCGGATAGGATCCGCGTCTGTATGAGCCACATCTTATACGACAAGTTTTCTATCAACTAGCCGAATTGACAGCCTAAATTAAAACTATTATAATATTTTCCTTTTACAAATCCCTAAAAATCCTATATTCGTACGTAAAGTCATCCGAAAATGTCGAATAATTCGAAATAATTTCATATTCGTAACCGGAAACTAAACGGTAAAATTTTATTTTAATATCCGTAGGCAAATTAGAAACTTCATCTCCGCAGCATGCTTAGTTTGTAGCATATATTTCCTTTGCATTTCCCTTCTAAGGAAATTTTACCTGATAATAAAATAAATATATAAAACATATTTTTTATTACCAGGTAAAATTATGTATTTTCCATAAGTTTTTACACATTTATCAAATTACTTTCCATTGATAGTAACGGTGTAAGAATACAATGGTTGGGACTCCTACCTTTCCAATAAATAGGTATCGTAAAATATCTATACCAATAAATAAAATTGGAGTGTCTGTTTGTAATGTCAAAATAATGGACTTATTTCATGCTCACACGGTTATTTGCACTATACATATGCCTAAAATACACTTTATATTTTTTTTGTCTGTCTGTCTATCTGTTTGTTCCGGATAATCTTCAAAACGGCTGGACCAATTTCAAAAACTTTTTCACAAATGGAAAGCTATAATATCAGGGAGTAAACTAGGCTATATTTTATCGCGGTATTCCCACGGGAACGGGAACTACGCAGGAAAGACGACTGAAACCGAAACGAAGCGAGAGCGGGTCGCTAATATTATTATATATATACATAATTGCAATATTCCTTATAGTAAAATAAAATCTTATAGCAAATATTTTGGCCAGTTTGTCATAGTAGACTAAATTTCCTCTCCTGAGACAGGCCTATGGACAACAATCACTCGTATATAAGCTGATAGAAATGAAAAACTTCTAAAATTCATAGAAAAGAACAGGGACCAAATTTTATTACGAGTACATAAGTAAGTACATTAAGGTGAAAATAATTAAAAATGCAAAATATCATAAACATTTACATATATTCTGAACACCATTGCAGTTACCATATATGGCGCTCGTTTAAGGCAGTACAATATAAAATATTCAGTAATTGCAATTTACAGGAGATGCAATATAATAACACCTTGTAATTACAAAGGCACCTGCTAGCTTACATAATTGATTTTAATCGGCCTTTGTGTAAACGAAATTGGATTTATTGGAAAGCTGATATTAAACTTTCACAGCTACGTGTTACAAGTCGAAACATCACAAACTTTCTGACAAAGAGTACTACTAGCAGACACCAATTTATGTGATGTACGCGTATTATATATTTGTAAAGAGGCTTCTTATATGGCTAGTGCAATTCCCGATTGAAAATTAAAATGCAATTTTTCATCAGATGGGATGTAATCATTTGCATAATTTAAGTGGAAACATGTAAACTGGTATATACATACACATATAATAATAATAATAATAATAATAATATAATAATAATACCCTCTGGGCCAGTCGTTATCTCTTTTTTTTTTTTTTTTTTTATTGCCAACGGTGGCAAACGAGCAAGCAGCACACCTGATGGTAAGTGGAACTGCTGCACATGGACCATTGCAATACCAGGGGCACAGCCAGGCCGCTGCCTACCGTGATCTCACCATGAGACTAACGCAAAACTCGGAGGAACATTATATGGCTCTCTAAATTCTTTTGATATAAAAGAAAAAATGTGTCACAAGATTTATAGGAAAGCCAATAAACCGCAGGGCAGCTTGTGGCCTACTGATGACGGAGGAGAGTGACGAGATCCCACCTATCACTGATGGAGAAATTGAGAGGGCTCTCTCTCGTCTCCGAGGCAAAAGAAAAGCACCCGGTCCTGATGGTATCCCGGGGCTGATACTTGCTACCACCGCGGAATATTTGAAGGGAGGGCTCCGGGAACTCCTCGATCAATGTATGACATGCGGTCGATTCCCGGAGTCATGGAAGGTTGGTAGACTCTGCTTGTTACATAAGCCAGGTCGACCAAGCGATTCTCCCTCTGCGTATAGACCGCTCGTACTGCTGAACGAGACGGCTAAGCTGTTTGAGAAAATATTAGCTGACCGCCTTGTTCGGCATCTCGAGATAGAAGGTCCGGGCTTGTCGGATGCACAATACGGCTTCCGGGTCGGCCGGTCGACAATAGATGCGCTAGCTGCTTTGAAGAACTTAACGACGGAGGCGATATCTAACGGCGAGGTTGTTTTGGCAGTATCGCTTGACATTGCGAATGCCTTCAACAGCCTCCCGTTCGGGACGCTCAGGGAGGCACTCCGATATCACAACGTGCCCCTTTATCTCCGCAGGCTGCTAGAGGCTTATCTTCAAAACAGATACGTGCTTTGGGAAGGTACAAATGGACGTCTGTTTCGCCATCGGATGGAGTGCGGTGTTCCACAAGGATCGGTCCTTGGCCCGGTATTGTGGAACATCGGATTTGACTGGCTGCTTAGGGGTGCCCTCCTCCCTGGAATGGCAATGATTTGCTATGCAGACGACACTCTTGTAACCGCGAGAAGAACAGGATTCCAAGAAGCAGCCCGTTTGGCGGAGGTCGGAACGGCCCTCGTCGTAGAACGAATCGGTATGCTGGGCCTGAAGGTCTCCCTGCACAAGACAGAGGCCCTCCTATTTCATGGTCGTCGGCGAGGTCCTCCGCGAGGTGCATGTATCAGGGTGCTAGGAGTTGCCGTGCCTGTACGGGCTAGCATGAAATATCTGGGCCTGCTCCTGGACGGAAGATGGGGTTTCGGACCACATCTTACCCAGCTTTCTCCAAAACTCGTGAACACAGCTGCGGCGCTGGGTAGGCTTTTTCCCAATTCTGGAGGGCCACGCTCATCTTGTCGGCGATTATACGCCGGTATTTTGCGGTCTATGGCACTCTATGGTGCTCCTATATGGGCTGACTCACTCACCGACTATAACAAGGCTCTTCTACGAAGACCTCAAAGAATTATAGCGGTGAGAGCTATTAGGGGCTACCGTACGGTGTCATGGACGGCAGCCACATTGCTGGCAGGTGATCCGCCTTGGGAGTTACAAGCAAAGCTGCAGGCGGAAGTATATCAAGCCTACGTCGCAGCACGAACACGGGGTGAAAGGATGTCCGAAAGGGAGAGGCACAGGATAAAGAATGTGGCCCACGCAGCTCTTGTCCGGCGGTGGAGAGGGGACCTAGAATCCTCCGTAGCAGGGCGAGGAACCGTAGCCGCGGTGAGTCCGCACCTCTACCGCTGGATAAATAGAAAACACGGCAACCTATCGTTTAGGCTGACACAGGTGCTTACCGGGCACGGGTGCTTCGGTAAGTACCTGTATCAGATTGCGAGACGAGAAGAGGCCCCTGGATGCCATGAGTGTGGTGCACCTATTGATAATGCGGACCACACTCTGGGAGAATGCCCCACTTGGAGTGCGCAGCGGCACGACCTAGTGGCGACCATTGGAGGAGATCTGTCACTGCCGGCTGTAATTAGAAAGATGCTCAGCAGTGACGACTGCTGGTCGGCGACCGCCTCCTTTTGCGAAGCCGTGATAGCGCAGAAGGAGGCCGCAGAACGAGCACGAGAAGCCAACGCCCACGCCAATCAAATTCGCAGACGGCGATTAGGGAGACGGCGGAGGGAGTACGCCCGCCTGATGGATCCTCCATCGTGATAATCCCTACACGGGATGTGGCCGCAAGGCCGACCGTCGGGATGCCAAAGTCGCATGCCCAAAAGGCGACCCTTTGGCACCCCAAAATAGACGAGGAAGTGGGCCGCTGCTGGTTTTTAGTAGGTATTCCGACGAGCCATCGTCGGCGAGTCCTACATACCCCCCTGCGACTCATACGGGGGGGATGCATAAATGCATTTTCCACAGCGAAACAAAAAAAAAAAAAAAAAAAAAAAGGGCAGCTTGTGGCCTGCTGAATGTGAGTGGCGACACTGCGGTCCTGAGTGCCCCAGAGAGTCGGCCAGGGCCTCGTATCCAGCTGGCCTTTATTGGCTGGCTGGAGTGGAAACCGAAGAGTGCCCGCAGGGTTCTCAACTCTGGCTTGCCTTAAACGGCTGGTCAGAGAGGGGTCGCCAGAGCTATATGCTTGGGGGTGGAAGTGTCATTTTCAAGGGCATAACTACGGGGAAACCACTGCGATGGTGAAACCGGCGCCGCACCGCTCGACACCCCAAGCCACTTGCACCAATGTTGCCCGTATGGCCTGTGTGCCTGTGGCGACCGTTTGGGGGGGCCCATTCAGTGAGTTGGCGAGTCACCGTCTGCCAAAGTTCAAGACGATAAAGGTATTGCAGGCAGACGACAGTTTTTAAATCAATAGTTTCATTTAATCCAATCCATCAAACCTCACAACCCCATAATCTGGTTTTATATCATAATTGCACAATAGTTTTACACCTACTGTTGGCAGTCCACGAGTGTTGTGTGCAAACGTGGAGTGTCATTGGTAGACGTCCCATCCCATTTTAACATTAAATTTCTCCAAAGGCCTCTGCGTGTTGGATCCATATCCCCATGTAAGCCTTTCAAAGGACCGGGTATCTTCCCTTTTTTTAAAACAATATGGAAGATAGCCGTGAAACTGGGAGAGACAATATAATAATAAACTTTATTTCCAAAAATAATTTACAATGTTTAAAACACCAAGTTAATTATCCGTTAAGTTATACATCATATTTAGATTTCTGACACCCAAACTAAGATTGAACTTGTGTTATGGGTGCCAGGTCTCTCTATAGTTACGCTGATTGTAAAATAGAAAACGGAGTATAATTTAATTCTACATACTAATGCTTATTACTGATGTTAATATTACTGCTTTTCTTTTAATTTAGCTCTAAATCCAAAATAGATTCTCATAAAAATATAAAATAAAATATATATTGTAGGTGAATGTGTTAGTGTGTTCATGTGTTGCAAGTTCTATGTTTGTAACTGAATGTGATGTGTAAGATAGTGTGTAAGTGCATACATACTTGCATCCATGTATGTGTATATGTGTGTGTGTGTGTGTGAATGAGACTGTGTGTGGTGTGAAAGAACGATACGTTTATGTGAGTGATAATAATTGTGTGCAGGCACGTGTATGATCACTTACACAAACAGTAGTAGCATGTGTGTATTGTATATGTTATATGAACTGTTCGGTTTCCTCATAGGTGAATCCTCCTCATATAAATGGTTACAATTATCACAATTGAAGAGAAACTAAAATGGGAGCCATATAATTAGTGCAACAGAAGTCGAACGAATGCTTTTTTTTTAAATGTGTCTGTAATAACAAAAATATTCCGCTGGTAAAAAAATATTTTATTTAAAACGACAGAAATATATTTAAAATACATAGAAGAAACGAAAACGATTACAACAGACTGTTGTATAATGAATTAATAAGTCAGCAATATCTGATTAAGATATAATTGTTACCTACAAACGCGTTTTATTACTATAAATCTTATGTACGAAGGTCGCAGCATAAATCTATAATACTAATATAAAGCTTAAAAAGTTTATTTGTTTGTACACATAAATCTTTAATACTACTTGGATTCTTAAAAATCTTATTGGGTAAGATAGCCTTATTAATCGGGAAAGGTTTTAGACGATTAATACATAACATTGTGAGAAATAAGTGCTTAGTAATCAGAGCTTATAAATATTAAAATATCGGAAGGTTTGGTAGCAAAGATACGTCGTGCATAAACCGTTCTGAGCAGTCACTATTATCATTTTGTTGCTGTTGATGGCAAACGAGAAAACAACACAACTGATTAATTATGTAATACTGCCTGCCTACCTATGGACCTTTGCTAGGCTGTTGCCTACTGTAAAGAAAGTGAAGGGAGTATAAACTAGGGATATGAAAAAATAATCGATTTTTATAATAGTCTATTATTACAAAAAATTTATTGATTAATAATCGATTTTTACAATCGATTATCAAAATAATAAAAATCGATTATTAATCGATTTTTAATTATTCGAAATTCGATCGAAATTAATCGATTATTCACTGCCAGATTTGCTAAAAAAAAAGAAAGGTCATCACGATTGTTTCATACTATATTAGAAAATAAAGCTCACATTTCCTAAAAAAAAAGGTCATCATAATCCTGTTGGGAGGAAAATCGATTATTTTATAAACAATTATTTATTTTTAATTAATCGATTATTTTATAATCGATTTATTTTAAAGAACGAAAAATAGATTATTTAAAAAATCGATTATTTTCCCTCCAAGTCACATCCCTAGTGTAAACGCGTGCAATGAGGTTCGGTGATACTGAAGGTATTACCAAAACCCACCACACGCAAACACCCTCAGAAAGTAGGGGTGCCGGCTTTCTCGCTCGCGGAATGAAATGCAGTAACGAATTGCTACTACACAGACGTCGATTATCTGCGAGGGTGTGGCACTACCCTGGACGGATCAGTCCACGGTTCTAGACAGAAAACTGCCGACAGTGTGGTCCTACCACATATAAGCTGCTGCTATAACAAAAATAGTGATTGATGTATTACGATTATTATACACACATACAATATTACTTTAAGGGTAAACGATGTGCGTGTTCAAACAAAGTAAAAGCATTAAATATGTAGGTAGTTAATCTATGCGAAGGAAGCCACTGGCGCGGCTAGCATATGATATTATTATACACAATTGCGTTTATTAACCGCTAATTAAATGTCAAACTAGGCTCATGGAAGTTAAGAGGAAAACCGCACATTTATATATAGAATATAAAAGCATATAATAGAATATAATATAAAAGCCATATTTTTCTATTTTAATTAACAGTATGTCCATAGTAAAGCCTTTACCTAGAGGATAAGCCATTTATAACATACAGCAAAATGTCCAATATCAAATGTCGTGGGTTTGACTTCCTGGGTGGAAAAATACTGTCTACGATATGGAAATGTAGGTAAATATATATCTATCGTTTAAGTTCATATACGATCCACTGCTATGTTCGTGATGCCGCTTCGCTCGAGTTGGTATAGACCTTATATAGAGATTTATATCGAGTTTTTTTTACAATGTCTTTAGTCGTCTATTACGACCATCCACAAGAAATAAAGAGCTGATGACGCACTGCATTCTTCCTCCATTACACAGATATCTATCCACATTTTAATATTTCACAAATTGATATTGAGTTTTGGTAGGGGCATTAAATAACTAATGTGTGTACAAAATCGCTTTTGAGCATGCGATGCGGTAGGAAACGAGCTTACTAAACTGTCATGAACTTTTGTCACACACAAAAGGCGGGCAAGTGAAGCCACTGTTATAATTTAGTCATTAGAGTAGGAATTGTGAAGAAAGAGGATAATACGTCCCCCTATGGACTACTTAGTCAGTAAATTCCACTTACTCCTTCCTATAAGTAATTGGCACCCATAAAAGTAATTGTGGCATGAATAAAAATTGGTTTATTAGCTGTTTCAACAATTTATTTTTTATATCGTATTTTAAACCAATTAAAATAGTTAGCGACACAGAAGCAAATTAATATGATAATACAAATATCAATCCACATATAAACGTTAAGGCAATATTTACAAAATCTTGCAGTGGTATCCAGCTTTAGTTACAATATGTTTTCAATATCCGTGCACAGTGCCAGGATAGGTAGAATTCGTAGCCACCACATAGCACATGGATATAATGTATTTATAACATTTATTTAATAAAAGGAAAACTTTAAATAATTCTATACAAACACGTTCAACCAGCGTGGTATAACAGGTCAATGTCCTTAATATTTTAGAGGAAGCTCGGACCCAACAGTAGGCGTATCTCAGCTGACGTGATAAATTGAAATGGCACATGAAATCAATTAAAATATAAAAATTGATATTAACTATTAACTCTTAAAATTGATATAAATTAACCAACTTGCATCTGGGGGAAATGCCAAAATGGTTATGCTTTGTAAGCTAGTTGACATTGCGATGCAGTTGTAATTTTAACTTTTCCAGGTTAGTGCTGGTGCCCTATATACTGAAAATACCTATAAGTCGCTCGCTATAAAGCAAGAAGATACAGTATTCTTAAGCCGCAACTACACAGATAACCAAAGTTAACCAGATTAAAACATAAAAAAAATTAAAACATCTCCGAATAAATAAGAAAAATATAATCAAGAAGCACCTTAACAGAATAAATTTGGAAATGAGAGAGAAAGGTCTTCATCGATGCCGAATACAATTATGATTTTAATATTTGCTCAATAATCACACCCAGAGGCTATATCCTAAACGATAGTAATCAATTCAAAAAAACCCACGAGATTGCATCTCAAATAAGATACGTTAGAGATTTCTGTATCATACTAACAAGTTTCTTCGCACGCTGTCGAAATAATCCCTGAAGCAGAATGTTTTAAATTAAACGGTAGCATTGCATTAAGGTAAATTTTGATATCAGCATTTCGCCATCTATTGTCTAAGCTTGCCCATAAATAGGAGGATAGAGACATAATTGCCACGCTTACCTAACGTGTTACCGACATCCACGACAAATAAGTTATTTTAACCTTAATGTAATAACTATGTAAGAAGCTAAAAATAATTAGTTTATAAAATAAGAGAAAAGAAAAATGTATAGGTAAAATAACAGAAATTGCGGGTGACGACGGAGTAGGAATACAATGAGCCAATCCTATTTTGCCTGTAGATGTCTAAAATATGATCAAACCAAGGTGTCTAAAACACGATCAAGCCATAATATACATTAGTGTTGCCCAAAAAAGTCTTGGTGTTGCGGTCTTGGTCTTGGTCTTGCGAGAAATGCGAGACCGAGACCAAGACCGCTTAATTTTTGCAAGACCAAGACTGGCCCTGCAAGACTTGAGCAAGACCAAGACTGGCCCTGCAAGACTTGAGCAAGACCAAGACTGAGCCTGCAAGAGTCTCGCGGTCTTGCATTTAATTGAAATCACCATTTCAGCTTATATACGGTTGATATACGGCTGCAGCCGTAGCCTCGGCTAGGGCGGCATCAGGCGCAGATATTCGCGCCTGCGCCGCCCCAGTCGCCGGTGGCGGTTCGCGTAGCCGAGGAGACGTTCCTCGCGCACGCGCTCCGCCGCCTCCTTCCACGAGACTATAACCTACTGCCTCGCAGAAGGCTGCTACCGCGTCCTAGTTCCTGACGCTGTCGAGCATCCAGCAATATCAGCTCCATGTACCATGTTGGGCACACTGGTTAGCAAAGTGTTATGACGCATACCTATTCCTGCAGAAGTCGGTAATCTGAGTGCCTAATAGTAACGTATTATTAATATAACGTCCATATACATTACGGCCCGTAGTTAAAAATACGTCACGACATAACTACTGTAACCCATTGTAGGTACCTCGGCAGAACTGAGTTTAAATAAAGACAGAACTATGTTTTTAGTTGATAGGTATCTAACCTAACCTAACAAGTAACAACGTTTGTCCGTTAAGTCTTTTATACGCGCCAAATCGTTAAATATTTTAAAACAAAGTCCTCCGGTGGGTGTCTGTCTATTTGGCACGATTTGGCCCGATGGCACCATCGGGGCCCCTGACCCCCTCCTCTGCTCCCGTTCGTCATACCGTCTTGCCTATTTAAAAATTATTTAACTATTAGCTATTAGACTTGAGTTATATATACTACGCAAAATAAGTTACTAGGTATCATAGCGACAGTGATGTAAAAATACAATTTATTGTGATAAAATATTAGGTAGGCAGAGGTTCAACTGGTAAAAAACTTAATAAAGAATTTAGTACATTTTGCTAATATTTACTTTCTTACTACTGTTTCTCCAATATTCTCGAGAGGTTTTTTATAATAGTGCTATCTAGTAAATTGTACTAATATAACAACAAAAGTAAAACCGTAATCAATAGCAATATGGCATAAGTACCTACCTAAAAAATATTAGGTAGCGATACAATATATATATTTTGGAATACATTTTTTTTTTATACAGAAAATATAAACAAAAATCGAATGATCTAAATTCAGTTTTTGGCACAACACATAACTACACTTGTATTATTCTCAATCACATTACGCTTAACTTTCTAGTCTCATCAGTAAAATTTTCATAGTGTGTTTGCCAATTGACTTGCGCAACCTATAATAAGATAAATATTTTATCAGAAGAGTTGATTTGGAGCTTCCAACAAATTACTGCTCAAATCCATGATTACAGCATTCATAATATTACTTTTGACTTAATATCTACAATAGCGCCATCCAATGATTTTTGTAAAAACCTGTATCAAAGGGATCTTAAACTTAACAGTTAAGAATATAGTTCAATAAAGTAAAGTATTAACTATATATTTAAAAGATGGCGTTCTATATTCTAAAAACTATTCTTTAAGTTAAAATTCTTCCTTGTATTTTAAATTACATATTTATTATGTAATTATATATTATGATAAATAACCATTTTTAGCTATCATAACTCGTTTTAACCGACTTCTAAAAATGGAGGTTCTCAATTCGAATGCTTGTATTTTTTTTTATGTTATTTCGTGCATAACTCCGTCGCTTTTTTTATGGGTGGGCTATGGTAAGCGCACACGCGGTCCATTCCGTCTGGGGTGACGAAAGGACGGCGCGCGGGCCCATAGCCCACCCATACCCACGTCGCCTCGTTGTTGGGCCGACCACCGGAGCAGGGTGACTTGTCGTCAATGGTCAAATAACTCCGTCGCTTGCCAATCAAATTGAGAAAATATTTTTTGTTGGAAAGGGGGAATGTTAAATGACATAAAATTTATTGTATCAACTGCCCCGTGTGGTGACGTCATATGAAAACAGGGTCGAAATTCCTTCCTTTGTCATAGGAATAGTAACTCTGTCTAATGTAACACCAGGGGAATAGGAGAGTAATTTTCCCCAGTGGTAAGCGTTATATTCAATAGTGGACTATAGGCTAGCAGATGGATAGGTAGGATAGGATGATATTTGATCAATTTAGTTGGATTTTTCATTGCCATGATAAATGACTGTTACGTTATTCCAACTGCAAGACTTGCAAGACTTTGCGAGACTCTTGCTGCAATACCAAGACCAAGACCAAGACTCGGGTGTGCAATACCAAGACCAAGACGAGACCAGGTGCGCTGTTGCAAGACCAAGACCATGACTGGTCCAAGTCTCGTGTTGGTCTTACATTTGGGCAACACTAATATACATATACTTAAAATCTGTGCCAGAAAGGAAAACTCGAAATAAAAACACGTTTGCCTACAACCCGCCCGAAAAATGCAGTATAGTACAACGTGATATAAAAATTTGACTACATCAGTATGCACAAGCGTTTTGCTTTTATTCAACTTTTGCCGTAACGCGACCCTGTACTAAAATATTAAAGATTAGAAGAAAGAAATTTTACTTCAATAGTTACATTTCATATGTTATAAATTTTAGATAGGTACTTTTTTCTTCTTCCTTTAAAACATTTTGTAAATGAAATACCATGTCTAATCCTTACTAATATTATAAATATGAAAGTAAGTTTGTTTGTTTGTTTATTTGTTCGTTTGTTATGCTTTCACGCTTAAACCACCCAACCGATTTCAAAAATTCTTTCGCCAATGGAAAGCTATAATATTAGGGAGTAACATAGGCTATATTTTATCCCGATATTCCCACGGGACGGCGACTGAAACCGAAGCGAAGCGAGGACGGGTTGCTAGTATTTAATATATCAACATAAAACACACACCTTCCTATATTGTCAGTAATCAATGTATACATTTATTACCTTCAATAATCATTATTTCAATAGTCATTTGAAAGAATACAGCTTAAAGAAATAAACATCAATGAGCCTCTCAAATTGATGGGAGGAACCCGCTAAGTGTTAAAAAAGCCAAAGTCAAAGTATTATCACAAGAATGCAAACGGTAAGGAAAGCGAGTAACATAGTACTGTGACTGTGTAAATAACCGGAAAAAAATTCCTAAAATAAAATAATCACTTATTTTAGTTTGACAAAAAGATTTTGAGACATTAGCAATTACAAGATTTTCAACGTAATTTAATTTTCGCAGTGCGTTTTCGCTTTGATTCAAATAAGTTACATAGCCTCTTAAATCATTAACTGCTAATAATGCCCGGGCATGTGACAAAATCGGAGTTGACTCATCTTCTTTTTTGTCATTATCACTTAGGGTCACTCGACAGTCGTCACTTCCGTCAGTCGCTGGCCGCTGCCGCAAGGGGTAATATGTGTATTTGAGTGGCACGTGTTGGCGTATTAAACGGGATAACGATCGTATTAAGCGTTAAGAAATGTATGAAAATATGTCTCAAGTTGCTGGGCCTGATGCAAAATGGCGTATTATGCGGGAAATCGTATTAAACGGGTTCTACTGTATTATTTTATGCATCAAACCGTAACATAATTTTAATTTGCGCTTTTAACACGGAGTTTTTAATATGATGGTACGATACCGCTTAAAAATACATAAAACACAAAAAACCGCAAAGAAAACAGTAGTAAGTAATCATAACGAGCAATGATAAAATCATGACCAGCTACTGATAAAATAAAACTTATATATACATTTTATTAACTGATAAAATATTATCACCTTTTAAGTTCTCGGGACAAGGTTTTAAATGTACACCGAGAGTAAGAATTTTACCTATGCATAGTATGACGTCATAGTTCAAGGCAATACCGAGAAAAGGTTGCGTGATCATTTCAAATATGCAGCCAATTTACCTAGTTGATGCACGAAACCAACATTAGATTTGTTGATATTGTTTTCAGCGAAACGAAATCTTTTTTATAACGGAATACGGAAGCTGAATAAATAATTAAAAAGTAAAACAACCTGTAAATTAGCCAGAGTATTGTTCATACATGTTAACTTAAGTTTTGTACAGAATTAGTCATTATTCCACATTCGTCTAGTTAATTTAGCTTTTTTTTCACTGCCAGCGCATCATAGTAAATACATAGTAGTACCAGGCTAACAGAAATTGCAAAGAGATTGTTGGTCACGTCGATGACTAGTTTATCCGACTATCGATATCGTGTCTACCAATGACAGCGAAGATAAAACCGTTCTTATGAAACGTATATCTATCTATGTGTAGCACACAGATATGAGAATGTTTACGCCTGCTATGTATTTTGTGATACGTAATTGGCAATTCATATCATACGTGAAGTTGAAAAAAATTTAAAGAATAACTTACCCAGATCGTGCATTCGTTGTTGATTGTCTTTTTGAGAGAGAGCTGCGAGTAGACCGGCATCACCTACTCTTTGTCGTGCGACAGCAATACCAACGGGAATTGAACCTACGATAATTATTAACTTACAATTAATCCATTCACAGAAAATTTTTACGTAAAACTAATACAAATTACGAAAAAACATATCCCACTGTTGGGGTCGAGCTTCGTCCACAATGGGAATAAGGTTGACCCAAGATGCCATGCTGGTCAGACAGGTTACTATAGGATTTTATGTCGAGTTTTCCTCTTCGTGCATAGATGTTATTAGCATATTATATCCCTTAGTCGTATTTTACGACACCCACGGCTAAGAATAGGGGTACTGAATTGTACCACACGGAAAAATATAATTATTAGAAATTTAATTAATTGGCAGGAGAATTTTTTTTTTTTATTTTAAACTAGCAACCCGCCCTCGATTCGCTTCGGTTATAGGTTATAGTCGTTTTACCCGCATAGTTCCCGTTCCCGTGGGAATACCGGGATGAAATATAGCCTAGTTTACGCCCTGATATTATAGCTTTCCATTGGTGAAAGAATTTTTGAAATCGGTCCAGCCATTTTGAAGATTACCCGGAACAAACAGACAGACAGACAGACAAAAATTTTTTAATCTGTATTTTAGGCATAGGTGTCGTGCAAATAACCGTGTGAGCATGAAAAAAGCCTATTATTTTGACATTACAAACAGACACTCCAATTTTATTTATTGGTATAGATTAAAATATGTATTGAGAGCGTATTGACACTGATAATAATAAATTATTGTCTTTGCCAAAGACTCACAGATGTCGTAAATAAGTTACACCAAAAATAAAAATCGTTCAGCCATGTCACCGTTAAGCAAATGAACTTCAGAACAATCTCTTAAATTATTTATAAAATTGCTTTTAATATATGAATTGGTACATTAATTAAATAAATATGTGAATTGGTACTATTTATTAATTAAGGAAATATCCCACAATAAAGTACTGTACCAACCACCCATTGAGTAGGTAGGAGAAGAAGATTCCCGTGTCCAATAGCGTGAAGAAAAAAAAATTAAATAATATATTAAATTTTCATCACAAACATACCAGGCTCACATAACACAATAGGATTTTAGCTTACCGTTATTGAGTGAGGCCGGTATTGGCGGTGGCCCGTGGTCGTGCTTATTGCCAGGCGACGCTTGCTCCAACTTGACAGCAACGAGTTCGGACACTTGTACATGTTGAGGTTCACGCTTGACTTGTACTTGGACGTTTTGACCAGCCACACCTAACCAAGTTACAGGATTTGTTCGACTACATCCACCATCTGTGTGTATAACCTGCGAAAGAAAATTAAATTAGAATATGATTGCAAAATATATCCTTTAATAAAGAAGCAATATAATCCTTGTATCGTCATACAGACTACAATCTTAAATTTGAGGGACACAAATTAAATCCATAATCAGGACAAAAATATGTGGATCCCACAAAGCACTATCCAGCGTGGGACTGGATCCTGTGACATTTGCCGCGGTAGCTCGGTATCTTAACACCTTCTGTGCAGTCAATTAGAAATGACAAAATATATAATAATTTATTTTGTATTGTTATCCTTAATAGAAAAATAACAATAAACAATGGCTAACTAGCTAAAATCTTACCTTTTTAGGTGAATTCGTGAGGCATGTATTGCAAGACCTTTTCGCTTGTTCCGTTTTAATAGTAAGCGGCTGCATAACGCTGATTCCGTCTAAAATTTGACGCTGATCACCAGGACAACATAAGTTTTCAGGAAGACACGCTTTGTTTAGTTTCGCCTCTTCCATCTTATTTGGATCCCTGTATCATACAATTTATTTGTAAAATTTATTTCCTAAAAAAGCCAAGCTACTAAACATCTAATTAGATAACCCTTAAATTATAATTAATTCTCTGGTTACAGGGTCTGCATCATACATTTTGTATGTCCGATATTCACAGGAATATGGCGTCTGCTTCGGCTTATGAGCATTTGAATATAACACAAACGAGGTTTCGATATTTTCATTTACAATGAGGTCATCTGTTTAGATCATCAATCGATCATTCGTCGTTGTCGTCTCGTCTCAGTTTATAAACTTCCCACTGCTGGGCTCGAGCATCCTCTTCAATAAGAGGGAACCTATTATACTATGCTAGTCAGACATTAGTACAGGGTTTTATTTCGAGTGTTCCTTCTTCTGCACAGGCAGCGTCTCTATCGGACGATAGGGGCACTGATCCAGATCCATACAAATCGTCGTGCTAAACCCACTGATCTTTTATACATTGTCGAGGACTTCCTGTATTTGCTTCCTTTATCTGGACAAAGTATTGCCCAACACTAAGACGTATGATGGTTGAGAAGAATATGAAAGTATTGTCAACTTACCCCAGCGACTCCTAAAATTTTAGGTAACAACTAAAACAACACAGATGACACATAAAATTTAAGTTAATTAAATATGTTGACGTATAAAAAATATGTCTCACTTATGCCGCTGTCAATAAGTCTGACTGACTTCGTCATTAGAAATAAAAACTATAGGAGTAATAATAAAAACCAAGACTTAAATGGAGATAGGTTGGCCAAGAGGCGACAAAGGAAGCAAAAGAGCGACAAAGTGGTAACTCAAAAAAGACAAAATGAAAAGAATTAGGTAAACCGTAGAAGAGATGGGTTTACGACATTAAGTGGCAGGAGTCATGGCTGGAGTAGGCCTTTGCCGACTGGTAAACATATCTAGGATAATCAAACAACAAATATTAGTTTAAATAATTTCTTTAGTTCAACTATGTAGTTTGTTGTGTGGTGACGGTGTAAGAATACAATTCACCACCCCTCTTTCTTGCCCGTGCGTATTGTAAAATAAGATTAATTATAATATGCAGATAAAATTTATGCGAGAGGAGGAAAACTTGAAATAAAACCCTATAACAACACGTCTGACCAACGTGGTATAATAGTGGTGGTATAAGGGCTGAGATAATAATAATAGGGAATATAATAATAAGAGTATGCAGTGATAGCTTTTTGTTTTTTTTTTATAACATTAATTGCAATGAAGAAGACTGAATAAAAGGGTTTTCATGTTATTATGGACATATAAATAACACAACATCAATGTTATTTGTTATTATTACTGTAAGTATTACCTAAAACTTAGGGACCGTCGTTGAAAAGGGGCATAAATTTACATAGCAATGACAAAGACAAAAGTGAACAAGATCAATCAATCAATAAATGACGTCAAGTAGGAAACATATCGAACAACTTATACCAGGCTATCATAACAATACAAGATACTCACTTGTCGGTAACGAAAACCCGCTGCGAACAGTTGAGCAACTCCAACTGCAGCGGCGAGTACGGTGAATTTGGCGGCGGTGTTGGTACGCCGAATGTCGACAATGACGTTGAGAACAAACTCTCCGTTACTGGAACAAAATGAATAATAAGTTAAACGTTTTATAACATTATTTTTACGGATTTCGTTACGTTTCAATTTTGTTTTTATTATCTCGATGTTTCCTATACTTTTCAGCGTTCATGGTCCTCTTAAAATCCATAGAAAATGATTTCTAGTATACCTATATATACATAATACTCGCATAAGCTTCAGAAATGATCTTCTAATGCGGCTCTAAGGCAAGGACTAAGGTAGGTGGCCATGGCCAATTATCGTGTAAAATTTTTTGTTCCTCATTTGTCTTTACAATTGCACCAAATTGCATTATTTATATTCACGTATATGCAAAAAGTATGACGTGCCGCTATTTAAATACGTAAGTACGTAAATGCCTCTATATTCAAACTACCAACTTTATCGAGTTCAAAAAATATTCATTTAGCATCTATTTTTTTACCTTTCCATTGTAAATACAATTAATCTTATTTACTCTAAAAAAAGTGCAATAAATCTCCCAAAGTTTTCGTCACTAAACAAAGATTACATAATTATTTAAAAATATCTATACTACCCATGGCAGCTGTACGACTGAAAAATAAAATGAACCGTTTGCACATTAGCGAACAAAGAATCTATTTCTGTCGAGGCCCAAGGGATCTAAGACCTTAATTACTGAGTGTCACTCGACAGAAGCGACTCCGAAACGGCACATGTGCGCTCACGCATATTTATATCGCATACTCGACACTACGTTATATAGACATGCTTTATCTAATACATTGCGAACGACAATACTAAATTGCTACCGTTATAAAATGCTACATGATATTTCATAGTTGTCATATAAATTACGAACAAGTTTAAAGTCGTTGAAATAACGAACTTTATTCTATCTATACAAATAAATGAAATTAAAGTTTCTGCTGTTTCTAATGTTAAAATAGTAGGGTTTTTACATGCTCACACAGTTTTCAGCACGGAAACAGTCCTAAAAACAGTTTTAAAAATTGTTGTTGTCTATATGTTCTGGGTAATCGCTGGACCAATTTTATTAAAATTTTACTACCAGTTAGCCGTGAACAGAAGGGATTGATCTGACCACTGTTACTGATTCCTTGATATCCGTGGTCGGCTCGGCGGATTACGTTTTTGACTATCGTCCGCTTCGAAGCCTCGACAATTTAATACTTTTGACTTGAATTTTAATAGCAGTATTATTTTTTTATTGCAAGCGGTGGCAAACGAGCAAACAGTACACCTGATGGTAAGTGTTGCTGCCGCTCATGGACCTTTACAAGGCCGCTGCCTACCGCGAAGAAAGTGAAGGGAGTGTGAAAGCGTGCATTGAGGCTCGGTGATACCAAAGGCACCACCAAAACCCTCCACACGCAAACGCCCTCAGAAAGTTGGGCTTCCGGCTCTCTCGCTCACCGAACGAAGCGCAGTAACAAATTGCTACTACTCGGACGTCAATTTTCTGCGAGAGCGTGGTACTACCCCGGACGGACCGGCCAGCGGCTGTAGACAGATAACTGTCGACAGTGTGGTCCTACCACTATTTGTAGTATTTGATCAACAGACGGATAAATAAAATGGAAGTTATTTATTCTGTTCTGTTAAATGGCAAATGAGGGTAGTAATAAGAACTCCTTTTATTAAATACAATAAAGCAAAAGAAAATAAAATCTTCGAGCATACGAAGTTCCTAGTAGCGCTGTTGTCTGGAGCATTTCACGGATGTCATTCAAAACCGCGGGCCCTTGTGGAACTAATGTTTAAAGTATCCTGATGTAACGGCGTCAATTACATGTCATTGTCTCAAGCATGAAGCGTGTGATGGATTCAAAAATTTTAACGCTAACCAACAGAATGTATTTGATGATAGTTGCTTTGTGTTTTTCAGGGAGTCGTCGTTTAGGTCCACATTTTACCAAATTAATGATGTATGTAATTTAAATATAAGTTCTTAAACAATCGTAGAGTTTAATAGGTGTCCATAACTTTGGTATTTCTTGTATATATTCTATTTATCTGCGACTGTTAATAGATTTGATGCAGAAGTGGCTTAATCCTGCATTGGTACTTGGTTGATTTCTGATATTTACGTGAGTATTATTATAAGTAAAACAATTTTTATGGATTTTATCGCGTTTGTATTTGATTTTTTTGAATAGAATACAATTCACCACTCCCTATCTTGCCCGTGGATGTCGTAAAATTCTTTTACGACATCCACGGCTATGGGATTATAATATGAACATAAAATCTGTGCAAGAGAAGGAAAACTCGAAATGAAATCCTATACCAACATGTCTGTAATTTGATCTAATGTCAATTTCCCTCCCATTGTGGAGGTTTGAGATGAACAGTGGGACTTAAATCAGCTGAAATGAAGTGCATTATAATGAAACATATAATTTTTTTTTTTTTTTTTCTTTATTTAAAGAGTTTTTTCACAAATGTGAATATGTCACTCTGTAGGTACAATCAAAATATAATGTTGACTTAATTATAGCTTAACTAAATATTGTTAGCTTTTCTAAGATTTAGTGCATATTTGACCATGTCCAGTATCAGTTTCACTTCCTCCACCAGAGGGTCCGATAAAGTGAAACCGACACCGAGTTGTGATCTGAGGGCTTTGTTCCGAGCACATCTCGTCAAGATATGATACACGTCTTCATCGTCTTCTATGCAAACGTCACATTTGGGTGACGGTACTTTCCTCATTAGGTTGCCAAATTTATTTAACGGCATGTGTCCGGAACGAAGCCGCATCAACAGAGTCAAGTCCCCTCTAGAATAGGAACATTTATCGAGCCATGGCTGAGGCATAGGTGCCGACTGGATCGTTCTGTACCATATTCCTTTCTCATTTGAACGTTGATCAAAATATTCTTTCCATTTACATAAGCAGGTATTTTTAATGGTTGGTATATGTTCAGTGTAATGAGGAGCAACTGTAAAGCCAATACCTTCTGAACTAGCTTGCCTGGCCAGTAGGTCAGCCTGCTCGTTACCATAAATGCCTATGTGGGATGGAATCCACTGGATTTTAATTGTTAATGAAACATATAATTCCAACAATTGTACTAATCGTTGTAAACTCGGCATTTGGTAACTATGATAATTTGCCCACGTTGATGGCAACGGTTTCCTGAGCATTAAAGATTTGCATAATTGCATCATGTACAATAGCAGGGAGCCCCTCCCGTCCGGTTTGCCGGACTGATAATTATCAAAGCTTAGTGTAGTGGACTAAGGTTTATCGTTTACCCTTAATGAAACAGGAGCACAAGAGATTTGGGGAGAAAACTGTTCTGTTCTTTTATTATTTTTATTTGAATACTAGCAATCTGCCTTGCACCGTGTATTTTAAATCTCTAATATCTTCTAAAATATTACGATAGGCGACTGCAGTACATGAGGCCACGGGTTCGATTCCCGGATCGGGCAAAATTTTATAGGAGTTTCTTGAGAAGAAAACTAGCTCAAGTTACTTCTTATTTAGACACATAACTTGGTGTTGTGTATTCTACAGAAAAAATACAAATAAAACCCTATACCACGTCTATAACACGTCTGACTAACGTGGTCAACCGTTGTGGAAGAGACTCGAGCCCAACAGTGGGACGTATGTGGGCTGTGATAAAAATGATGATGATTCTACAGGAGTCCTGTTGCTCATTTACATCATGATCCCTTATCTGGATTATCATTGGCAATTAACAAGTGATGAGATAATATTTTTCTTACTCTATCCTCTATCACCTCTTTCTTGCCTGTGGGTGTCGTAAAAGACGACTAAGAGATTAAATATGCAGATAAAATCTAGGCAGAAGCGAAAATCGAAATAAAACCCTGTGCCAACACGTCTGACCAGCATGGCATAGTAAGGTCAATTTCCCTCCTACTGTGGAGGAGGCTCGAGCCCAGCAGTGGGACGAATATGAGCTGACATGAAGTAGATGTTTACTAAGTTATTTTTTTAAATTTCATCATCATCAATCGTCATCGTTCAGCCTATTGCCGTCCACTGCTGGACGTAAGCTTCCTTCGCCACAAAGCACGGTCATGTGCCGCCCGCAACTTTAAATTTAAATATATATCATCATCATCTTGCTCTTATCCCAATTATTTGGGGTCGACGCAATATGTCATCTGTTTTGACATATTGCAAAAAGTTTCGGCAATGACTTTTATGACCGGCCGCCTGCTTGACGTCAACCCTCCTTGGGAATGTAATCGTTGACCCAAATGGTACCAGAGTCAATCTAGGGCTCTTAGTCTTCTTTTACGACACCCACGAGCAAAGCAAGGGTTGGTAGTATTCGAAGCCGCTACCACACAGCACTTTAAATTTAAATATATATAATTTTTTTTTTCAACGAAAAGCAAAATCATCTATTGACAAAACTATTTTCTAAAATACATCCTATTTTTCACAGTCCAGATTCCATGTACAGATACCTAATGAAATAATAAAAAAATATAATCTATAGGAATAGAAAACTAAGCGGTCTAAAAACTCAAACAAACAAACAACAAACTCAAACTCAACTCTTTTTATATAATTTAATCCTAGAGTATTATGCCAACTAGTTCTTAATAATGATCAGATAAAGGCAACACTGTAACCGCAGACAAGGCTTATTACAGGTAATAGACCATATGATATTTGACTGACTAGCGCCTCCGGCTATAGTCACTATCCCTCAAGATACCAATCACAGCGACGATTATAAAAGACAAGGTTGAGATTTATTTTAAAGTTGGTACATAATTCAGTTACAACTAATTTATGGTTACTTGCTGATGAGTGCCAAGGATAAGTTCATTTTTGAAAGCAATTTTTATTAAAAATAATACTCAAAATTGGGTATTGATAAAAAATAATAATAAAAAGTCTGAATACAAAGGTTTATATGTGTATTACCAGCGATGCTATAGGGCATTGAAACGTGGTCTCTAAATAAATCCGGTATACGGAAATCCGTAGAAAAACGGGTGTAACAGCTCGTAGAATTAACTCGAAATGGCACATCGCTCGTCGAAGCGACAAGTCGACAACCGACGAACGAACGACGATACGGACGACGCAGCGTAGGACCCCCTATTAGGTGAACTGACGACCGTTGGATGCAAGTAGTACAGGACCATTCCGATTGGCATTCTCGTGGGGAGGCCTATGTCCGACGTGGCTAATGAATGGATGGATGGAAAAATAATAATTCCGTATGGTGACAAAGTGAGAATACAATACAGCGCTTCTTATTTTGTCCGTGGATGTTGTATAACATTGCATTGCATTGACAAGAGATATAAAACTCGTAATAAAACTCTTTAACAATACGTCTGATCGACATGGTTATAATAAGTCTCCTCCTCTCATTGTGGAGAAGGCTCGAGCCTTAGATTAGGATGTATTTGAGCTGAAATGATAATGAATTAATGAATAGTGAAGGCTTTTTATTTTTACATTACATATTTATATTTTGTTGTATTTGTACGGTTCATTGCAACGCTTACTTCCAAGTAAGCATTGCAATGAACCGTTATCGTCAAGCGTTGCCGACTCGTTGATCATAATTGGTGTTTTGAGTTACCTAGGAAAGTACTGCTGATCTGGCTCTAACCGTCTCACGAAGTGTGTAATTTTTTTGACGGTGGTGTGGATAGATACCATCCATTCGGGTGAGGTAGGGGAGGCGCGTGGGCCCATAATCCGCCGTCTCCCCGCAACCGGGGCGAAGAAGTATGTGAGAGAAGTAACTATGTATAAGAAGGAAAACTCGAGATAAAACTTTACCAACCTCTCTAATTGGCGTGATATAGTAGGTCAATTGCCCTCCTGTTGTAAGGGAGGCGTAAGCCCAGCAGTGGATAAAGATGATACTTTGTCATTTATAAAAGGACTGCCAAAATCATACTAAAGGAGAGTTAAGGTAAGGTGCAAGACAACAAAAAATATTATACAAAATACTAGGATCGCATGAAGGATAAAGAAGTTATTGTTTACAGTTCCCATGTGAGAACATTTCCGATTCTGAAGTCCTAACCACTGGCAGCTCGCATATCTAATCAGTTTACAGCGGATGTCCTGTTCTGTGGTTTTGTAACATATTTTACATCATTTATTAACTTGTTTCATATTAATATATGAGAAATGAAAAAAAAACGTAACACAATTTCGCAATAAAAGTTATTTTATTATTTGTGAAATTTGTATTGAAAATAGTAGAAATATTTTAATGACTTATTTCCTTATTTTGGCATGATTATTTAACTTTTACCTTTACAAGATTTCATAAACAATAACCCCCTCATACACAAAACTTTTGTGGATCGTACAAAAAAATGACCTACACGAGAATAGAACCTACTTGACACTTCTGTCATTTATATAGTTTTTACAGTTTAATTCATACTCGTTATTAAATAAATAATTCAATTATATAATGATATGAGAATGTTATCCTAATCCAAGCAGACGAACTTAATAAATAATAGATGAAGAATATTATCACAAATGTCTATAAAAGTTATCGAATGACTCAAGAGACTTGTATAGGTGAATTCATTGAAACATGTTAAGCCCTTTTTGATTTATCATATTTAACAAGGTCGTTACGTGATTGATAATAATTGATAAAGAGTTGATTGAAACGAAAATTAGTTCAGAACAATCTAAAATCCGAAACTACCATAGGACTTGTTTGGGCGGGGTTAAGAGATAGGGTAGAAAAAATATCGAAAAAAATGTTGTTAGATACCTTACATGTAGGTGATAGAATAATATCCACTTTTATTAATAACTTTTATCAATCAACATTTTCGTTATCTCAGCGATTGTTATGACAACAACGATTTAGCCAGAATCCTTGATATTCTAATGTTATTAAATTTTGCCCGATTTGTTAATATTTGTAGATACTGTTCTGCTCCTATATGTTGTAGCGTTACGATTAACAGGTTTTTTTTTTAATCTAAGCTGTAGTAACTGAGATTACGGCGTAAAAACAAACTCTTCAGTTTAATAGAAGTAATAATATATATATTATACCTATATACACAAATAAATAATAAATTGATTATTATACTTGGCACATAGTACATATTATTATATGATATTACTAGGGCAACATAACATTGATAAAGATTTAGGTATGCTTGTTCGAATTGCTTGTTATAAAATTATTCTATACTGGAATAACAGACCTTGTTTGGTTTAAAATTAACATTTAATACAATGTAAGGTCAACTGTGGACCGGTGAGCCGGGCTGTCAGAAACGTCATGTCAGATATATCCTCACGGTCGCCTGGGGCATATGTATCGAACACGCAATGTGTAACCCGGTTACTAGTAATGAACATTCTTTGTTTAAACATTGTATAGTAATTAAACTTAACGTCCAACCTACTAGTATTTTATGTTGTCCTGGTAATTCACGATCAACAATGTATTGTTACACAAATTTAAACTTGAAACATTTAACAATTAAACTTACATTAAAAAAAGCGTACGATATGCACATAGGTACGTATTATTCATTAAATTTTCAAATTATTTTGAAACTTTCAAGAGAAAAATAGTTTGATAATGTCCCAAGTAAGATTGTAATACAATGTAATCTTTTAACATTTAAAAGTTTAAGTAATGCGTAGTAAACTGGTGTAAAGATTATTTTTTGCGACAGTTAAGTTTCAGCTCCATTGCCGTGTAGTGACCGAGTAAGCAAAAATTTGTCACTGCTTCGTTTCCTATGGATAATCATAAAAGAACTAATATGGGGGACTCAAGCTATACCGTGTAGACCATGCAATGGAATTATTTTCTCAGATTTCGCATCATTTTTCATTGATACTCCGCTCCTATGGCTCACAGCGTAATGTTATTATAGCCTACAGCTATCCTCGATAAATGGGGCTAACCGACACTAAAAGATTTTTCAATTCGAACAAGTAGTTCCTGAGATTAGGAAGTTTAACCAAACAAACTCCTCAGCTTACTATAGCATAGACTTCTATGGTAGTTTATATGGAAACTAGATTATCATTTTCTACAAACTATAAAACAGGTTATAAATAAGTCGAAATATAATCTATAATACACAAGGCGCCATTTAATTCAGCTTATCTATAAGTATATTGTTTGTTAGAAATTTACTGCTTTAAAACAACTCTAACGATATCTATACAAAACAACTGGCTTCATATTAGTCATTAAGTACGAGGAATGATACAGAACTATTTTGCACTAGAACAATAAACGTTTTTATGTTTGAAACAAAGCGCATAAAAATTTGCGTTGTAGTTTTATATACAATGAATCATTTACGTTTCTGAATAGTTGAACCATGGATACAAAAGGGAACTAAATTAAAACATGATGTAATTTTTGTAATAAACATTCATCATCAATATTACTGGCGTCGAGCCTCCTCCACAATGGGAGGAGAAACCTACTATACCACAATGGTCATATTGAAAGAAAGAAAATAATTTATTACTCCTTTAGGGAAGGGAAATATCATAAAGGCTTAAAATGTGAATACAATAGTATAGAAATAAAGGGTTTTATTTCAAGTTTCTCTTCATCAGCATATTACCTATACTCTTTTAGTTGTTAAGACAACCATGGGCAAGATAGGGGGATGGTGAATTGTATTTCTACTTTGTCACCAAACGGCAAAAAATTAACATTCACCTTGAATAAAATGAACAAGAAGATAGAAAGCTAACAGTTACCATTCAAACCATTATATCAGTTAAGTAATGTCCAGATTTCAAGTCGTTTGTCTCGTTCTCTGTACAAAAATATACAGTTTTTACAAACACAAGATAAATGTTCAATCGTTATACTGATAGATGTTCTTGATTTGTTTTAGCCTTAAATTTAATATTTTACCTATTTCTGCAAGTGTTCTATGGGCTTAGCACGAATATTTGTGTCAAAGTATTCGTAACGTTTTCGAGATCGAATTGTATGAATTTGCAGCAGTGTTCTCATGGACCGATAGAGGCGCTGCTCCAAATCGCATACAAATTGGTTTCGATAACGATACGTATACTTTAACGCATATATTTGTATTAAGCCCACTGTTCTGACACAAAAATAAGAGTCCCATTTTAACATACAAATATGACCGTATTAAGTACAAGCTATGTCAAGTAGTCTCATTCAATTTCGGCAACGTCATGCTTGATGGGTGGTTTCATCATCAAATTTGCTACCATTCATCATTAGTCTATTTAGTCATACTTAAATGAGACTTTCAGTGTTGCGTATCTGTGACTTCAAGATGATAACGTAGACAAAGTATCTGTTCTGGAGGTTTGGAAAGTAAATCGAGAGTGGAACACGATTGCTTATGGGACCCCAGACCGTCCTCCCATCACCTTGAATCAGGCAGAATGAAGTCGTATCCAAATAGGCTCAAAAATCCATATGATAGAGGATTTTCTTATTAATTAATTTAGGTTCTTAATTAATTATTTACTTTCTGTATGTTAACGGAATAAGAATACAATTTACCACTATCTTTCGTGCCCCTGGGTGTCGTAATAGACAACTAAGGGATATAATAGACATAAAACATCTATGCAAGAGAAGGATCACCCTAAATAAAACTCTATACCAACCTGTCTGACCAGCGTGGTAATTGAAGTAAACTTCTTTCCTATTATTGAAAAGAATGGGCTGTATGAGTTGAGATAATTATGATGGTTTGATAAAGACGCCACTTACCTTTGTGAACGGTCGGTCTGTTATTCGTCTGAGTCGGGAACAGTGAATATAGCGGGAATCTGGTTACACCTGCGGACAAATTGTAAAATTTTATAAAAAAATATTTTCGCTTTTATACATAACTAGCTTCTGCCCGCGACTTTGGGCTAACACTAACTTTAACCCGCGATTCTGTCACATATGATTTTTGCAAAACTATTTATGCAGCATACACAGCGGCAGCTCTCAAAAGGAAGAACAAAACACTTTTATTGGTGCTCTGCTCCTATTGGTCGTAGCGTGATGATATATAGCCTTCCTTGATTAATGGGCTATATAGAAAGAATTTTTCGAATCAGACCAGTAGTTCCTGAGATTAGCGCATTCAAGCAAACGGACAAACTTTATATGTCAGTATAGATAAATAATAATACTTATAAATAAAATTATTTTTACGGCTTTTATCGCGTTATTACGTGCTCTGTAATAACGATGATTTGTTGTACGTAAAACATTTTAGTCTGCCCTTGACTATGAACGTAATGTTCGAAACGTCAGGCAATCAAAAATCAAATACAAATTCAAATCCGTGAAAATAGTTTTTTTTTATATTGTGTAACACTCGCGTAAACATTAGAAATCCATACTAATATTATAAATGCGAAAGTAAGGATGTTTGTTTGTTTGTTTGTTTGTTTGTTTGTAACGCTTTCACGCTTAAACCACCGAATCGATTTCAAAAATTCTTTCACCAATGGAAAGCTATAATATCAGGGAGTAACATAGGCTATATTTTATCCCGGTATTCCCACAGGAACGGGAACTACGGCGCGGGTAAAGGAACTGAAACCGAAGCGAAGCGAGGGCGGGTTGCTAGTCATTAAATAAACTGTCTCTCAGATATATTATCTAAAATTAAAATTGCCTTCAAGTAGCAGTCCACCCTCGCTACGTTTGGGTTTCGTTCGCCTTGCCCCCGCGTTTATATTACGAAAACTACGGCTGCGGTCCATGAGGCCTCGGGTTCGACTCTCAAATCGGAATAATAATGGATAAAAGATGTCAGTAAGTAGACAATTCCAACATCTGTAGAGATTAAATTTAATTGAAAAATACGAGAAAATCTATGTAAAGAAAGAATATAGTGGTAGGAGCACACTGTCGACATTCTTTTTGTCTACAGCCGCGGGCCGGTCCGACCGGAGTAGGAATACACTCTCGCAGAACATCGACGTCCGAGTAGTAGCAATTTGTTACTGCGGGAGCGAGAGAGCCGGAAGCCCAACTTTCTGAGAGTATTTGCGTGTGGTGGGTTTTGGTGATGCCTTTAATATCCCCAAAGCTCATTGCACGCATTCACGCTCCCTTCAATTTCTTCATGATAGGCAGGCCTAGCAAAGATCCATCAGCAACAGTATCGCTTACCATCAGGTGTGCTGTTTGCTACCAACAGCAATAAAGAAAGAACGGACGATACTATCTTGAGGAAAACTTTTCGGAGTTAATTTAACTATCAAAATGTAATGCAATTTCATCGGTTTTTAATGAATAATCTAACACAAAATGCATCGATGATAAAATTTTGCGTACTTTAAGATAATTGAACTAAGTTTTATTTTGGATACCAATGCAATGTCGACCTTCCTTGGGAATGCAATGAATCACCAAGAAGTTGATAAGAATTGATAATGGACCGTTTATCAAGCTTTATCGTTATATTAAAAAAAACGATAGTTTAGATTCAACATTCTATTTTATTTTATGCATTATTTCTTATCATCATCAACATCACAACCCAAATAAATCCCACTGTTGGGTTTAGGCCTCCTTCATAACGGAAGGGAAATTGACCTGCTATATCACGCTCCGGTCAGCCGTTTTGACATAGGGTTTTATAACAAGATTTCCTTCTATTGCATAAATATTATATGCATATCATATCCCTTAGTCGTCTTTTACGACACCCACGGGTAAGAAAGTGGATGGTGAATCGTATTTGTACTGCGTTGCCACACGGATATTTCTTATCATTTCACCTTAAAAATATCATATTTAACTGACTTCTTCAATTTATGTATTACAATATTTTTTAATCGTACATCTCTTTTATATAACACTAAAATACTAGGACCCACCTTGCTGGAAGTCAGAGGGCGGGCGGGAGCGGGCGCCCCCCGCCGCCCCGCCCAGCATCGCCTCTCGTGGTGAACCACCTCACTACCTGAGAACAAAATATAACATTCATTATTATAACATTCATCTTAATAATCGATAAAAATATTAAATAATAATAAGATCGACTTTTATTAAAGAATAAAATAGTGTGCAGCAGCGCATTTATGCGTCGACGTAAAAAAACCATATCAAAATAAAGATATATATTTTACTAGTAGCGCCCTGCGGTTTCACCCGCAGTTCCTCTTCCCGTGAGAATATCGGGATAAATTATAGCCTATGTGTTATTCTGATATGTAAGCTATATTACTGTGAAGTTTCATCAAAATCCATTCAGTAGTTTTTGCGTGAAAGAACAACAAATATCTTCACATACTCACAAACTTTCGCGTTTATAATATTAGTAGGATTGCAAACGGTGGCAAACGACAAACAGCACTGCAAATGATAAGTGATGCTGCCGCTCATGAACCTTTGATAGGCCGCTGCCTACCGTGAAGGAACAGGACCGGATTATCCACTCGGGGCCCCGAGCATACACCAAGAAAGAAAAACACTGCATTAAACGATTTTTGTATTTTCTCAATATTATTCCGTTTTTTATTGTTGTTGGTGGCAAAAGAGAAAACAGCACACTTGATAATAAGTGATTCTACTGTACATTTCTACTGAACACCGACCACGACTTACGGCTCTTTCGCTCACCGAACGAAGTACAGTAACAAATTGCTACTACTCGGACGTAGATTTTCTGCGGGAGTGTGGTACTACCGCGGACGGATCATCTCGCGGCTGTAGACAGACAACTGTCAATAATGCTACTACCACTACTAATTATCAACTTAACACTGACATAACTAAAAAAAAATTAAAATTGTGCGCCGTGGTTTCGAATATAAGTCTTATGTGTGATAATGTATTGGTCCGTAAAATTTATATTAATTGCTGTTAAATATAATTTTAAAAATGACTTCACACGTCATTTCCATTTACATGATTAATGTATAAATTAAAATAATTATTTTTCATATTAAGTGTAACAATAGCCTAATAAATTGTAAACAAAACTAATATGTTAGAACAATGCTTAATTCAGTAGTTACGTCATATTACAACAAAATGTGTTGGTGGGTATGAGATGACGTAACTTTATAAACGTACTTTCGCTCCTTAAGCTTCTGCTGCCCTAGTACATCGTCGCGTTGTTCACTTTCAAATTTGGGATACACAGCTGTTTTGTTTGTTAATTTTGTTGTTTTGCTTGCTGAGAGAACTTTAGAGTGATATGCTTCACGACTTTTGTAGATTTTACTTTTTATGTTTTGCATAGAGGGGGACATAACGTTTTTTTTTTAATATTTATTTTATGTACGTACATTGTAGAAATATGTATATTTATTTAATTATTTAATAGTTAGTAGTTAGAAAAAAGTACCTACTCATAAGGACTGCCGGCAGAAGTGAATTAAAACTATGAATAGCTGTTACTTCTGGATATTCAAATAGTAATTTAAAACTTTTTAAATTTATCTGGTTTTATGTATCGGCACAGATATAGTATTAGCATTAACGCGTCAAGTGACCATGTAGATTACGACTTACATGAATTTACTAACTGTCTAAATCTGTCTATAGAAGATTTCACTTCAAGAATATTAAAAGGTCTACGTTCGTTGGTTTTAAAAATACTTTTTTGTCAATGTTGCAAATATTAATTAAGTAGATATTAACTTCATTTTACATAACTCTGTTCAGTACCATCTTTACCATAAGAGCAAGCGGGACCTGTGCCCAAGGCATCCCATCTGACGAGGGCCTCGAAAGTCTGGTCTTACATGATATGTAATTGATATTTTTTGAAGTAAAACTTCTTTGCGCTCATGACGGTAAAATTATTACGGATGAAACGCAATTTAGTGACATGCAAATGTGGGACGTTTTTGACCAAGAAGAGGGAAAGAGCGATTGAGACCGATAGAGAAAGGGCGATCATAGCATGAAGCATATATGGAGCCATGGAGCGAGTGGGAAAGATCGAGAGAGTGGCACCAAAGAAGTTTCACTTCTGACGTGCCGCTCGCTCTTTTTATTTCTATTTGATTGCACAGATTATTTATCACAGATGTTATCTTTACCACTGTGCGACTATCACAGTGTTTAAGATAACACGCTGCACGATACCGTGGCATTCCACGACACAGGATACCGTGACCATTCTCGCACAGGACAATAATTGGTTCGAAACAGAAATTGATGTTCCGAGAATGTGTTTATTAATGAGTATTTTTGTAACTAGGGATGTGAAAAAAAAAACTATTTTTACATTAATCGATTATTTTTTTATAATAATCGATTGTCTAAATCATAAATATCGATTTAAAAGAAATCGTTTTTTTTATGTTATAATTAATCGATTATTATAATATTTGCTTTTGTGTTTAAACTTAAAGTTTTCTATTATATATAAAATAAATATCACTGTTAGATTGCCTAAAAAAAAGTCATCACAATTCTAGCACAATTGAAGCCAGGAACAGTGCTCGATCGAATGTCAGTGTTTCATACTATATTAGAAAATAAATCTGATTTCCTAAAAAAAAAGGTCATCATAATCCTGTCGGGAGAAAATTTTTAAAAAAGAACTACGAATAGTAAAAAAAATCGATTATATAAATAATCGATTAATTAAAAACAATTAATCGATTTTTTTGCAATTGATTTTTCCCCTCTAAGTCATACCTTATTTGTAAGGTTACCTTACGGCATGTATTTCTTTCTGTACGATAGGTATATGTATTATAGGTATAAATACGCCATGCAAGGAGCCTTACAAGATCTTGCCTTGCAAGTTCCTTAAAACAATTTAGCTAACTTAATGAGAGTAGGGGGAATTTTCTTCCTCTAAGAATTTCAAACCTGCTACATATTTTATTAACAATTTTTTTTTATTTGTATCAAACAATCATAATATTTCTGTTTTTTTAAGGCTTCAAAATTTTGCTTTGTCTAAAATCTCGTTCCCTTAAGACCGTACTAACTGTACTCTTTTTTTACGGTAATCATAACCCGCTGTTGGGCTCGAGCCCCTTCCACAATAGAAGTAAATTGAATTGCCATTCAGTCAGACGGGTTGGTATGGTATTTTTTTGAAATATTCCGTCTCTTGCATAGATATTATCTACATATAATAATAATAATTTATTTGATAACGATTACAATATACATAGCAATGTTTACAACGATTCCCGAACTAGGCTAGTGCCTGTATCTCGGAAGCCTGAGTTGTGAGTATACAAGTTTTTAAAAGTTAATGAAACATATTTAAAGATACAAAACGAGAAAAAAAGAAAATAAAATTTAGTAATGAATGTTCAGTAATTTTGCCAATGTTATGACTTGATCAACTGCGTGATTGAGTGTGTTTGCGTGTGTGCTATAGGGTGTGTGTGTGCGCGTGTATATTTGCGTGTATTTGTGTGTGTGTATATGTGCGAATGTTTCTGAGTGGGGGTGCATGCGTCTGTGTCATTACTTACTAACATTAGTGATCATTTCAGTGGAAGCGTATGAGAGTGAGAGTAACCATTTCTTTACAGTATTTTTGCAGGTGAAGTAAGAGAGGTCTTTAAGGTTACAGTGTTTAAGGACAGCGTTGTAAATGTGTGGATGTAAGAAGAATGGGCATCGCCTCGCAAGAAGTGAGTCTGCTCGCGGACAGGGAATCCTATATATTCTCCTCCGAATCGTCCTCTGGTAGTCAGAGCGGCTTTTCACGCATTTATGGGCAAGGAGGGTGGCTTTTAGAATAAATATCTGTCTGACCCGTAGGACCGACGACTCTTGGTATAGGAGATCAGTTGAGTATCTGTAAGATTTTTTTAGCATTACTTTAAGCACAGCCCTCTGTGCTCTTTCTAGTTCCATAAGGACAGATTTCGCAGCGCCGCCCCATAAAGCAATGACGTATTGTAGAGTTGACTGGCATAGCGCGAAGTAGACGGTACGCAATGTTGATGGAGGTGTACAGTCTCTCAGTGCTTTGACCACATAAATGAGTTTCCTGGTACGGTTGGCGAGTAGGCGTATATGTGTTTTGAAGGATAAATTACTGTCGACTGTGATGCCAAGGTATTTTATACAATCTCTTTGGTCTACGATCGAACAGTTGCAACTTTTGTTAGGGACGTTGTTCTTTGGACAAGTGTGATATTTGAGGAGGAGGTGTTGTGGTGGTTTAGATTTGGAGGTTTTGTGGAAGTTAATAATTTTGGTTTTATTTAAATTTAGAGTTAGTAGATTTTTATTTAGGGTTTCTGCTATAGTTCTGAGTCCAATCTCCGCGTAGTGATAGACCTTTTCCCAGGTTTTGGCGTGGAAGATAATCACTGTATCATCGGCGTAAGATATAATTTGGCCATTGGTAAGGGGTAATATGTATACTTTAGTCATCTTTATGACAACTACGGGCAATAAAGGTAAATATGGTATATTGTCAGATTTATAGTTTCTCTGTAACTACATTGTTAGAAATAAAAATCGGTAGGTAATCATAAAATAAATCACTACTTCGTTTAAGAAGGTGAAATATGAAAAAAAATATTTGGATTGCCATAACAATTTGGACCTCGTGTTACCAGGATAATAGAAACTTGAGGAGTTTGTAAATATAATAATTAAAGGCGTGCTGATTCACCAATAGCATTGTAGGTACAACGATTACGTCATAGACATTCAAATAGGTACTGGCCAAGTACTGTCAGACAGAACAATATAATTTTGTTATCTACTCCGCAACGCAACGGACAAAGAATTTTTATGAAAAAGAAAAACATCAAAGGAGTTAAAATGGCGCCAGTTAAATTATAAGAACGTTGACCTTTTTTATCGGACTCGTAAAACGGCCACAATTGTGTATTACATCAATTTATTACATCTCTTCTTTTATAATGAACGATAATACTGATATTTTTGCAAGATAATTGAATTATTAATAAAGTACTTAACATTTGGTATAAGCGCATTCCAAAACAAAGTAAAATAGGTTAATAGTAATTTTCTCTCATCATCTATACCAATAAATAAAATTGGAGTGTCTGTTTGTAATGTCAAAATAATAGGTTTTTTTTCATGCTCACACGGTTATTTGCACGACACCTATGCCTAAAATAGCAATTAAAAAATTTCTGTCTGTCTGTTTGTTCCGGGTAACCTTCAAAACGGCTGGACCGATTTCAAAAATTCTTTCACCAATGGAAAGCTATAATATCAGGGCGTAAACTAGGCTATATTTTATCCCGGTATTCCCACGGGAACGGCAACTACGCGGGTAAAACGACTAAAACCGAAGCGAAGCGAGGGCGGGTTGCTAGTTAAATTATAGTTTTGTTCGCATCTCCTCAATATATTCTTCAACTATGGCAAATTTTATACTTGTACAGCAATGTTTTTTATTTAAGGCATAGGCACTTAAAGCATATGTGAGAAATCCACAGTTATAAATCAAAACTTTATATTTTTAAACGTACTAAACAAAGAAATTTCATTGTACACGTACAAAATTACTTGTTAATACGCTAATATTGTCTGTTTCACAACGCCTTAGACTCTCAAACAATATAAAAACAGCATATAGGTAGTTTCGTAACAAATAAATTAACATTTTATAAGGCGAGGCTAGCGTAACTAAATGGCTATGGGAGTGTAACGGGTGTTATTGTAACATTACAATTATTTACGTTTAACTTATTATCATAATAATTTAATAGATTACAAGAATTTATTGTGACAAGGTATAATATAAGCGGATAATATTAAAATGAATGAGAGTACGCGAAGTCCGTGTGGTGATGGAATAAGAACACAATTTATCACTCGCAGTCTTGTCCGTGGATGTCGTAAAAGATGACTAAGGGATATAATATGGAGTGTCGCTACGGTCGTTACACGGCATACATCAGCTGATCGGATTGTTCAAAGTAAACAAAGTAAACATTCATTCTTAACGTCACGAATACTTTTATTTGTCACATACAGTGCAATAGTTTTGATGACAATAATTTCGTAGCGATTTATAGATAAAAACTAGGCTAAAACTGTGATAATTCGTGTGAAGTTATATAATAATACCCACATAGTGAAAAGTGACACTTTTATAGATTATCATATAAAACTAATATACGGACTGTGTAACACCTCATTCGATATATCTATCTTCGGCAGTACTATCTATCATCATGGTGAAGTGTGCAGCGTGTGGGAAGTACATCGCGGCGAAAGGGGGCGCAATTTGCTCCAATGTCGCATGCTCAAACAGGTATCACTTTGCCTGCTTACTCTTGCCAGAAACTACTCAGATGAATAACAATTGGAAATGCCCAGATTGCAAGAAAAAGGTGCCTAAAGGTGACAATAGTAGCACTCCAGTAAAACAACTGAGTGGCGAGCCAAGCGACAACTATGTACCATCAAATGATCGAGTATTTGTGGCTGAGTCAACTGTTGAGCCCAGCACCCATACGGAGACTGACGTCCTGCCATCTCTCCGCGAAGAGATTATACTATTTAGGTCCGAACTGCGAGAAGTCAGGGATGAATTGCGGGCATTTCGCCGTGAGGTGACTGAGCTCCACGCTGCGTTTGGAGACTGCACACAACGTGTGGACACTTTGGAGGCTAGGCTGGAGGTACTAGAGAACAAACAGATCGCCATTTCGCCTGACAATACGCCAATAACTCAACTCCAGAACACAATAACGCGGTTGCAGCTCGAACTCAATGACAGAGACCAAGAAGCACTGAGTTCCGACTTAGAGATCACAAACGTCGCTGAAACACCTGGCGAGAATGTGACGCACACTATCGTACTCATTGCGTCTAAGCTTGGAGTTGGTATAGAGGATCGGGACATAGTCTTCGCGCAGAGAGTGGGACCCCCCGTGCGCCGCGACTCCGCGGAGGTGACGACTGCGCCGAGACCACGTCGCATCGTGGTGCGGCTGGCACGACGCGCACTCCGAGACGCCATGCTACAAGGAGCACGCGTACGTCGTGGTGCTACCACCGCGGACCTAGGCCTGCCCGCCCCTTCGCGACGTTTTTATGTTAACGAAAGGCTCACCAAAATAAACAAGCACTTATTCTATCGCGTTCGTGAGGCTGCTGGGCGTCTGGGATGGAAATACACCTGGACTAAATATGGACGTATATTGACCAAACAGAGTGATGGAAAACAAACATATCATATTCGCACTGAAGAAGATCTACACCGTGTTTTTGGCCTGGACAGCATTAGAGATAAGAATTAAAAATAACATATTGTATTTATCAAGACCAAATTGTCTATATATATGTTATGTTTACGTTGTAGAATTTAATATACCATTGTGCATTATCTATCATGAGGAATTAACTATTTATGTCATTTTGTTAACAATTGGTGACAGCCAAGTCACCTGCACACATATGTATTACTTAATTATAGCATTCTATTTTATGAATGATCTGTACATTATATACACAGTCCTATTTATTACTTTTAAATTGTTATATTCACCTTTACACATGATACATATCTTTCAATTATTTAAAGCTGTTAAAAACATACAATTAATACTATATGAGACACATTATTTCACATATCCATTTAATTATATTAGAACCTTTGATATGCATTGCACTATTAGTCATGCCTGAAACGAAGAACTTAAAAATTGGGCTTTTTAACGCGGGTTCGCTAGGTACCCGCCACGAGGAATTTATCGCAGCTGTAGAGAACCTAAAAGTAGACATATTAGCGATTAATGAGACTTGGCTACGAACGGGCGAGGAGGCGCGAGCGCCTTCGCTGACTAACTATAGACTGATGCACGTGCCTCGAGCGCGTGAGGTGTACTGCGGTCGCGGCGGCGGAGTAGGCTTCTATGTGCATCGTAGCGTACGCGTGCGCACTGTCCCTCATCCCCGCGCGCCGTGCGTTGAGCAGATGTGGCTCCGTCTAAACGTAAATGCGTGTTCGGTGATCATCGGTACTGCATACCGGCCACCATGGTTGGACCTAAATAATTTTATTGAAGCGATTACTGAATCTCTCTCTTCTTTTCCTAATGCCGATAAAATTATTTTACTTGGTGATTTCAATGTCAATCTTCTTAACCCATCTGATAATAAAACTAAACTTCTTTATAATTTTCTTGAATACTCAAATTTAAAACAGATCATCAATGAGCCTACCCATTTTACGGACCACAGCGAGACTCTGATAGACATTCTGTGCACGGATGCTAAGGTCTACTCAGTAACAATTACACACATCCCTGAACTGGGTCACCACGCTATTGTATCTGCGGAGATTAACTTGAAATTAGAAAAGCCATCACCTTATTGGGTCACTTACAGGCCAATTAAAAACATTGTGGTAGATATTTTTAATAACGATTTAGACATGATGAATTGGAAAAATGTTGAGAACGCGGCAGATGTGAACAGTATGGTTGCTATATTTAATACGTACATATTAAGATTATTCGATTTACACGCTCCTCAGAAAACTGTCCTTATCAGAAATAAGTCACTCCCATGGATCACTGATACCCTAAAATTAATGATGAAGCTGCGTGACAATTGTCATACTAAATATAAGTCAACAAAATGTGATCGTGATCTCAAGTCCTATAAGGAGCTCAAATATATAGTTCGTGCCGCGATCGATAGTGAAAAACGTGCCTTTTTCAACTTCTACATTAACAAAAATATTAGTAAGCCTAAAAAATTATGGAAGCAAATAAAATCCACTATAAACATCACAAAAAAAAGAGACCGTGATCTGCCCCATTTCTGTAACGACCCTGAAGCAATGAACGCACAATTTTTAGACATTCCTGGCAATAAACTAGCTGCAATATCTGATTTGACCTACTTCGAATTCTTTCGATCTGCAAATAATTTTCAGCTTCAAACAGTATCTGAAATAAGTGTCCTTCATTTTCTTCGCGGTCTTAAGTCCAATGCTCTCGGATCAGATAACATTTCTTTAGACATGTTACTGATGACGTTGCCTCATACTCTTGGGATAATAACATCCATAATCAATAAGTCAATCTCAACTTCTATCTTCCCCAATTTATGGAAAATGGCAGTTGTGCAGCCAATTCCTAAAGTAGTAAATCCTAACAGCATAAAAGACGTACGTCCTATTAGTTTGCTTCCTTGTATCTCCAAGATACTAGAAAGGGCTGTATTCAATCAATTAAGGACTTATCTGGAACAGTCTAAGATACTACCTGTTACCCAATCCGGGTTTCGCCAGAAGCATAGCACCACTACAGCACTACTCGATGTAGTCGATAATATAATAGAAGATAGGGACCAGGGTATGACAACTTTACTAGTCCTCCTCGACTACTCACGAGCGTTTGATGCTATTAATGTTTCACTTCTCCTGTCCAAGCTGTCATACTATGGTTGTAGCTCTGAAACTATAAAATGGTTCCATAGTTATTTGTCCTACCGCTCTCAGTATGTCTCAGTTAAAGCTAAGAAGGGGAATAATATCATATCTTCTACAAAAGAGGTGAGCAGGGGTGTGCCTCAGGGCTCTATCCTTGGGCCACTCCTCTTCATAGTATATACTGCTGACATCTCTAACTGCCTGCTGAATTGCAAATATCATCTCTACGCTGACGACCTTCAGTTGTATATCTCGTTTTATCAGCATAATGCTGATCAAGCTATAAAACAGCTCAATGAAGACCTTGAGAGGATTTCAGAGTGGTCGTTAAAAAACTCTTTAGAGCTGAATCCTGGGAAGTCAAAATTTATTGTAATGGGTTCTAGGCACATGTTAAAAAAGTGTACTAATTTCAATATACGCATAAAAGGTCATCCGATTGCACAGGTGCAGGAAGCCCGTAATTTAGGAGTAATATTTGATGGGCAGTTACATTTTGAAGCACATGTCACTGAAGCAGTACGTAACTGCTTCTATAGGCTTAAGCTATTGTATAGGATTCGTCCCTATATATCTGTTGATATTCGTGTTATGCTCTGCGAAACATTGATTCTGTCTAAGCTCAACTATGCGGACACAGTTTATGGCACTTGTATTCTGGGCAAAACGGAAAAACTTATACAACGGGTTCAGAACGCCTGTGCGCGATATTGTTATAACGTCCCTCCTCGATCTCATATCACCCCCTTCTTAAATAAGGGGAATTTAATGAAAATGGCGGCACGTAGAAAACTTCATTTAGCGACGCTTTTGTTTGATGTTGTGGTATCAAAAACGCCTGAATATTTATATCGCAAGTTATCATGGTCGAAGAATCATCACACAATAAAAACAAGGGCATCCTCCTATCTATTATTAACACCAAGACATAGAACGGCAGCATTTCGTGGAAGCTTCAAATTCGCTGCTTCACGATGCTGGAACGATTTGCCACCTCCTTTACGCCTGTTAGAGTCAGTTCACTATTTTAAAATCAAATATAAAAAATATTTGCTTGAAGAACAACACAAGGCGTAATAAAACATCTTGTATAATATATCTACACTGGTATATGTATATGTATATGTGTGTACGTGTATGTATGTATGTATGTATGAGTATGTATGTATATGTATGTGTATGTGTATGTGTATATGTATATATGTATGTCGCGCTCCCAGGTACTATGTTAATAGCCTTATGAAGTTAGTTATAATTTATTTACCACAATTCTTTAATTCTTTAATATTATGTTTCCTCTTTCAATGCCCCGGTAACCTATTAAATCCATAAACTAATAAATTGTAAATATGTTTATATGCATGTACATGTTTATGCGCATATGTGTGCGCATGCGTTGTCTTTGTGTATGTGTGTGTCTTTGTGTATATGGCCATATATGTATGTTTTTTAAGTTTTACGAATAATCAAAAATCACAATTATAATAAATGAATAGGAAGAAATAGTACTTAGTATGTTTAAGTCTGTGTGTATATTGTGTGTATACTGTACATACAATATATAGTGTGGCGCAGTATTCTATTGTATACGTTGTGATGAACCGTACTCACTCTGAAGGTTTTACCTGAAAATCAGCGCTGTAACACGTTTGTGATGCAAGCTCATGCTGAGGTGAGACCTTTTTCGGTATCCTATATGCATGAATTTGTACGAATTTTGATTACTTACTTTAGGTTTTGGAAACCGAAATAAATGTTTTTCTTTCTTTCTTTCTATATACATATAACATTAATGCAAGAGAAGGAAAATTCGCATACTAGATGTTTCAGAGCCAAAAAATCGATCTAGCTAGATTTTATTAATAAAAATTGTTGTTTTGTCGGTGTTTTTAGCTAATCAATACAATATCATAAAATGTCAATAGAATATGGATTAAAATTTTGCCATCGCCGTCAAGAGTGACAATAGCTCAGTTGAAAAGTTGTTCAGTCGCATTCAAACAGCGTGAGATCGAATCTCGGTGTTATTATTATTCTCTTTTTGTAATCTTTGATATTGATTTCATTATTTCATCATTTTTATTTTTTATTAATTATATCTAAATAAGTTCGGCAAAAATACAAAAAAAAATATACCGACCAAAGCTCGGTCAACCAGATATTAATTATTTATTTGATTTGACTTTGAAAGTTAACGAAGATGATTTAATAAAACTAAACGAAAATAATTGAATGAAGATAAGTGAGGAGATTGAGATGGGTGACAAACAGGTAATAAAATATTATCCCCTTATTTCCGTTTACCTTCAGTATTGTAAGAGAGAAGTAGTAGGAGTGGAATTTTTTAAGGCAACAGGAACCTGCATTAAGGTAATAATCCGGTAAATCATTCACCGTAACTGCCATCCGTTTGTGGAATGATCTGCCACAAGAAATAAGGCATGCTGAATCACTGGAAATTTAAAAAAAAAATGGTAAAGACACTATCTGGGACTGTAAAACTTACATTGCAAGTCACTGATTACTTGCATTCTATATATTATTTCCTATATTATTGAATTATGTATTTAGTACTAGCAACCCGCCCTCGCTTTGCTTCGGTTTCAGTCGCCTTACCCGCGTAGTTCCCGTTCCTGTGGGAATACCGGGATAAAATATAGCCTATGTTACTCCCTGATATTATAGCTTTCCATTGGTGAAAGAATTTTTGGAATCGGTTCGGTGGTTCAAGCGTGAAAGCGTTACAAACAAACAAATAAACAAACAAACAAACATCCTTACTTTCGCATTTATAATATTAGTATGGATATTTTATTATAAATATTTAAGTAAGTAAGTCTATGTAATTGTATTTACATATATGTGTATGTACATATGTATTTATGTTGAAATTATTTATTAATCTATAATTTATCATATGTTTCACTATTTTATTGCCTACACCAACAACTACCTTTTTTTTCCTACGCTAATTCCATCCAAAGGTAGCCTGGAAGAAATTGCTTATAGCGATAAGGGCGCCCATTGTACTGTCTATTATATATAGCTCTTTTGTATTAATTTCTGGTGTACAATAAAGTGTATAATAACATAAATAAATAAATAATCCTTGTATCGCGGGCGATTTTACAAACAACTAACGGACACAAATTACATCCAAAAACAAAACGTAATATGTAAACAAATACTATAATTGCTAGTTAAAAATTAACATGTAGATAAGATATAAAAGAAATATTCTTATTTTTATAACCAAATGAAAAGGAATAAAAAAGGGATGAAAAAAAAACACACGAATCGTTTGGAATTGTGAGATAAAGTCAGCGATGGCTCTTCACACACGCGCCTCAAACCGACAGGACGTTAAAAAAAAACTCTTATCCTATTAAATAGTGAGAGATGCTGGAAATAAATTATGCTAACTCATTTGAAAAGTTAAAGGCATCGCATAAAAGGCACCGGACCTTCCCGGAATACCGACGCAATTCTCCAAATGCTATTAGAATACCACTTAAGAACTGCTTTATGGAAGTTTTAGATGTTGTGTGTTCCTCCGTTGTTGTATACAAAGGTTATGTGGTTCATAGATATTCTATAGATATAATGATATAATATGGCATTAGACTGCGTCAAAAAAAGTTTTTTTTTTTTTGATTAAACGTATGTAAAAAGTTTCTTCAGTATAAAAAAAAAATTCTCCTCAATTTTGAGCTCAATATCTCAAAAATTGAGCTGGCGCATAGGGGGGTCCCCTTTCCCGTTTAAAATACATAGGAAAAAATATTTTTTTTTTATTTTAAAATACATGCATAAAATTGTTAAAAATTTTTGCTTCTCACTATCATCATCATCTTGCTCTTATCCCAATTACTTGGGGTCGACGCAATATGTCATCTGTTTTGACATATTGCAAAAAGTTTCGGCAATGACTTTTATGACCGGCCGCCTGCCTGACGTCAACCCTCCTTGGGAATGCAATCGTTGACCCAAATGGCACCAGATGGAGTTGGTCCGGGTCAATCTAGGGCTCTTAGTCGTCTTTTACGACACCCATGAGCAAAGCAAGGGTTGGTAGTATTCGAAGCCGCTACCACACAGCAATATGCTTCTCACTATCTTATAGGAAATTTAATTCTCTACAAATTGCTTTCCGGGTTTTTTTTAAACTCAACCGCAACGAAGTTACAGGGTGCTGAATAAAAGGCAAAAAATCAATTAATGATTTAAGAATCGAAAACAATTTATTATATTAATTTATCAATAAATTAACTCAAAATACTTAATTATCCAACAAAATTTGTCAATTTAACATTATATTAATTTTAGTTCATTCAATTAATTTAAGTTATTATTATATATATATCAATATTCCTCCTATTGTTGAATTTGTGGAGGAGGCTCGGGCCCAAAAGTGGAAGGTTCATAAGCTGAAAAGAAGAGGAAATCTAAATGAAACCCTATACCGACCCGTTTGATCGGCGCGGTACCTACCCGTAGATCATTATCCCTTCTATTGTGCAGGGAGTACAAACCCTTAATAATAATATTTTAAGATTTCAACTTGGTGTCGAATTAATCAAATTATGATGCGATTTTTCCATATTATGACGGTATAACTCATAACTCATTTATTCATAAGGGTTTCTTACATGTCAGTCTTTGATATAGATAATTACATTTTAACAATACATATTAGATTGACAATTGAAAAGAAAAATAAATACTAAAACGATGTCAAGGAATAATAGTTAAAAACTTAAGCAATATGCGCTTTGAGTATTATCTACATTTTGAAAAATTATACGTATAGAATGCTTGCTCGATGAGCCACCGCTTTAGGTGAACCTTGAAGCTTTGGAGGCTAGGAGCGGCAGTTACCAGTGTAGGCAATTTATTGTACACTTCTGGGCCCATAACATGAGTCGTCCTCTTCGACTTAGCGAGTGCTCGTGCTACAGCTGATAAGTTATTACGATGTCTCGTGAGATATGAATGTTTATCGCTTGCCTTGTCAAATTTTTGTAAATTTTTTCTGACATAAATATTACCACACTAGAAAGGGTAAGGATGTTCAGTTTAGTGAAATATGGTTTCAATGTCGCATCGTTAGATATCCCGACTATTGCCCGTACGGCGCGCTTCTGCATACGAAATATGCTATGTTCTCGGTCTGCCGCTCGACCCCAGAGCTCTGCACGATACTGGAGTAGGTTGTAGGAGTGCGTATTGAGTATATAATTCCAATCACTATATCTATTAAATATAACATCTCAGAGAAAGATGGAAAGTTCTTAAAAAAACTCTATACCAACCCGCCTGATCAGGAATAGGAAAGAAATTGACCTAATATATAATCTGGGTCTAGATAGGGTTTTATTTCGTGTTTTATTTCACTTGCATTATGTTGTACGCATATTACATCCCTTAGTAGTGTTTTACAGCACCCACGGGGTAATAAAAGGGGTAATGAAGTGTATTATTACCCCGTCACAATACGGGCTGTCTACAATAAATTATTATTGTATCAATCATAATAAAAAATCATACAAATAATAAACATTAATAACAGATAGTAGGATCCAATTATTTTCAATATTAATTGATCCGAATACTCAAAAGGTAAGCCCTATAGAGTTATAGATACGCGTGAACGAATGAGCGAGCTCAGTTCATTAGTAATATTCTGTATTTCTCATTTCCTGCCCATTTCATATTTATGACCAATGGATAACTGATTTCAATTTACGGCAATTGAAATTCAAATCAAAAGTATATTGCTTTAGTCATTAAATGTAACCTATTCGATGAAAATGAATGAAACTGATAATCAAATATACTTACATTATAATAAATATGAAGGAAAATTGTTAAGACAAATTATTTCTTACGCGAGTTTTTTTTTCCTCGTGGTGATGGAGTAAGAATACTATTCAACATCCATACTTTTGTATTTTTATATTTTTTTAACTGGCGGTGTTCGAATATTTTTATCGCGGCTTCCGACCTTATAAAATAGGATCGGCGCCGCGAATAGTCAAACTCTCGCCCAGACGGAGGCATACACAGCCCGCGAGGCCCTGACAAGTAAATATCCACGATTTCGCCCCCGCCGCAGGGGACGGAAATCGTGCCTCGGTAAAGTTATAAACGTGGGAATGCCCACTTTGCCAGCGACCTTCCGAGCCGAGGTCCGTACCCCACAGGGAGTGCCCTCGGTATCGGTCGCTTAACTTTAAAGGGGTTGAGAGCCCTCAGCGCTCACCCACCAGTCCGGGTAAAGTTGTCACAGCCATCTGAGGCTAACAACTAAATCAAACACGAAAAAATAAAAAGCGAATAGTCAATTGATCGACGACCAAGTTAGAGAACAGTACGCTGCAGTTGTAGGATGTCGTGTTTGACATTCAATTATTGTAAGTTTAGTGTAACGATGTGTTATCGGTGGTTTATTGGTAAGGTTGAATAATATTTAATACTAGTCCGCGAAAGTATCATCAAGGGGACTCTAACAAACGTATGTAAGCAGAAATGATGATGATTATATCATCTATACCAATAAATAAAATTGGAGTGTCTGTTTGTAATGTCAAAATAATAAGCTTTTTTCATGCTCACACGGTTATTTGAATGACACCTATGCCTAAAAATCACTTTATATTTTTTTGTCTGTCTGTTTGTTCCGGATAATCTTCAAAACGGCTGGGCAGATTTCAAAAATTCTTTCACCAATGGCAAGCTATAATATCAGGGAGTAAACTAGGCTACATTTTATCCCGGTATTCCCACGGGAACAGAAACTACGGTGATAAGGCGACAGAAACCGAAGCGAAACGAGGGCGGGTTGCTAGTTCAAAATAAAATCCTATACGAACCCATATGACCAGCGTGAGTAGTAGATCAATTTTCCTCCCCTTGTGAAGGAAACTCAAGCCGAGCAATCTATACCAATAAATAAAATTGGAGTGTCTGTTTGTAATGTCAAAATAATAGGCTTTTTTCATGCTCACACGGTTATTTGCACGACACCTATGCCTAAAATAGCAATTAAAACATTTTTGTCTGTCTGTCTGTTTGTTCCGGGTAATCTTCAAAACGGCTGGACCGATTTCAAAAATTCTATCACCAATGGAAAGCTATAATATCAGGGCGTAAACTAGGCTATATTTTATCCTGGTATTCCCACGGGAACGGGAACTACGCTGGTAAAACGACTATAACCTATAACCGAAGCGAAGCGAGGGCGGGTTGCTAGTGGGACATATATGAGGTATGCCATATGATCATAATGAAATCGCATTTATACCTTTTTTTTTGTAACTTAATAAAAAATTATAACAAAAAAATATTTTAATTAGATTTTCACAACCTCAAACACTTTTTTAAATAAGTATATGCTATTCTACAATACAAAAAATGGTATTTACAGTTTTAAATATCGTATTTCTTTTAGCAAAGCATCTTTATCGTTTAAGCGGATGGGTGAAAATCTATGTTACTTCGTATGTTAGACCATGTGACGCCTGACTGACTGTAACGAATACCATATAAATATGACAAGTGGAACCGAAAACTTAACATGCTTTGCAAGTGACGTAGTAGTCGCGATAACCATCTATACGGCATCTTAACTGTGAAATTTGTGATATTATCAATGCTGTTTTTATCTTTATAATATAATTTTTTTGTGTACGTGTGTATGTCACTGACCTCCTCCTAAACGGCTGGACCAATGTTGCCGAATGTTTTTTGTGTTCAAGGGGATTTGAGGATGGTTTAGATTCACAATTGGACCCGGTAGGTGGCGCTGCTTTTTTATCTGAACAGAACAACGTCTGTTGGGTCAGCTGGTATATATATGTATAATGTACATATCAAGGCGTGAAAGGCTATTTGGTTTAAGCGACATTTTTGTAAGTTTACAGGAGAGCCATTTAAAGTTAAAAATTTTAGAAAAAAAATCATAAAAAAACTTCTTGAGCTGTTTGAATGGGCTACATTTAATTAAAATTCAATTAAAAACATCGAATTCTTGATGCTAATACTAAATAAAACGTACCTTTAGTTACAAAGATAAATGTCGCTTAATACAAATTGCCCTCGTTTTTCAGCGTATGGAAAGTGTAAAAGAGTTCAGCGTATGAAAAATGTGCTCCGAGTATAATGAATTCGATATCATTCGACGGAGTAAAATTCGCTGATTCCGAATATGTATATAACTCAATATCACCCCAAATGTCGCTTAAACCAAATAGCCTTTCACCCCTCGATATATTATCAATGCTTATGAAACAAAAGCTCAGACCATAATATAATTAAAACTACGTAGGTACTTTAAATATGTACTACTTATACCTGTAGTGAGAGTCCTACCCACCACTCTTGCCGTGGGTGTCGTAAAAACCGTCTATGATACACGCATATAATCTCTAAGAGAAGGAACTCGTTTTACCCTACGAATGGAGTAAGAATACAATACACCACCCCCTATCTTGCTCATGTATTAACACACGAATGAGGGATATGATATGCATATTCATTCATCACAGTCCATATACGTCCCACTGCTGGGCTCGAGCCTCCTCCATATTGGAAGGGAAATTTGTCTACCACATTGATCAAACGTGTTGTCATAAGATTTTAAATTGAATTTTTCGTCTTGCATAGATTTATATGTACACTAGCTGACCAAACAGACGTTGTTCTGTTCAAATAAAGTAAAAGGAATTCTTTTGGAAACGGCAGCAGCGCCACCTACCGGGTCCAATTGTGAATCTAAACCATTCTCGAACCCCCTTGAATTCACACGAAAAATTTCATCAATATCGGTCTAGCCGTTTAGGAGTCAGTCTTATTTTTTCACCAATAAATTTTTAGTTTCAAGTAATACGATACGAGATTTTCCCTTGCTATTATTATTATGTAATTTTAACCGAATAATTTAAAAAGGCAATTAAAAAACTTGCTCGAATCGGGTTACAAACCCAATGAAAACAAATAAGAAAATATTTTACTTGCCTGCGTGATGACGAAATAAGAATACAACTCTCTCTTAACCGTGGGTGTCGTAAAAGATGCCTAAAGGATATAAAATACACGTAACAGCTATGCAAGAGAAGGCAAAATTCAACATTTGTTACTGCGCTTCATTCGGTGAGCGAGAGAGCCGGCAGCACAACTTTCTGAGGCTGTTTGCGTGTGGAGGGTTTTGGTGGTGCCCTTGGTATCACCGAGCCTCAATGCACTCATTCACACTCCCTTCACTTTCTTCGCGATAGGCAACGGCCTTGTAAAGGTCCATGAGCGGCAGCAACACTTACCATCAGGTATACTGTATGCTCATTTGCCAATATTTGCAATAAAAAAAAAACTTAAAACTATTTATACAAACACGTTTGACTGGCGTTAGGTCAATTTTACTTTCCGTAGTGGAGGAGGCGCGAGTCCAACAGTGGGACTTGTATCGGATGAGATGATGAAAACAATGCATTAAGACCAGGTAGGTGTTGCTGCGACCGATTTCAAGTAATTCTATTTTTATATTTTAACTAGCAACCCGCCCTCGCTTCGCTTCGGTTTTAGTCGTTTTACCCGCGTAGTTCCCGTTCCCGTGGGAATACAGGGATAAAATATAGCCTAGTTTACGCCCTGGTATTATAGCTTTCCATTGGTGAAAGAATCGCACACAATTTGTGGAGGTAGAATATCATAATTCTGAAACTGGTGACATAAGTAATATTAGATCAGAAGGAATTACCATAAATAATTCGATTCCCCAAGGAAGTGTGCTTGGATGCCTGCTGTTCTTAATATATATAAATGATTTACCTAAAATAATAAATGCCGTTAGCATACTGTTTGCTGATGATGTATCAGTGGTCTTGCCATGTAAAAATGAGCTCACTCTAAATAGAGATGTAAATGAAATACTCGGTAACATTATAAATTGGTTAGAGGCACATAACCTCAAATTAAATTGCCAAAAAACAAAAGTCATGCAATTTCATCCTTATCAAAAACGTCCATTGAATATAGCTTGCTCATTCAATAACATAGATTTGGAATGCATTAACACTATTAAACTTTTGGGCCTGAATATAGACAGTCATCTAAACTGGAAGTCCCATATACAAGTCATAAGTGGGAAATTATCCAGCTTTACGTATACCCTAAATGAGTTGGGAAAAACAACAGATTTAAAATCAGCTATGAACGCTTATTATTATGAGGCATAAGCCTATGCGCACTCCTGGCTTCGATATGGCATATTACTATGGGGGAATAGTACTCAAGCAGACGCTTTATTTATTATTCAAAAAAAATGCATAAGAATACTAACAAATACTGACAGAATGGCAAGCTGTAGACAGCACTTCAAGAAACTAAATATATTGACTTTGACGTGTTTATATATTCTTGAAGTATGCCTGTTTGTAAAAAAAAGCCCAAAGCTGTTTCCCCTTACCAAGAATCACCACACACGGGACCGTAACTTAAGGAATAAAAATAGACTTGCTATGCCTACCTCTAGCTTGTCATTATTTCATTCGGGACCTTATGTTATGGCTATAAAAGTATATAATAAAATACCAGGAATACTAAAACACATGACAAATTTTAACTTACTTAGAAATAACTTGACTAGATACCTTAATCAAAAATGTTTAAATATATATATAATATATACCTTAATCAAACAGACACTCCAATTTTATTTATTGGTATAGATTTATATAGATCAGCATTCAATAGTTCCCGATAATCCTCAATCATATGCTTATTGCGCTGGTAGACATTGAAAATGTTAACAAAATTAACCCTTTTGTTTAAAAAAAAAAAAGGTTTCCTGACCCATTAGGGTGTAGGGTGTAGACCGAAGATATGATGCGCAACTTTTTATTACAGCGGAGGTGTAATTTTCAGAACATATGTGATATCTCGAGGTTTATTACACTTAGCTACTAATACGACATCATTATCATCATCATCACAGTTCACATACGTCCCACTGCTGGGCTACTACAAAATAGGAGGGAAATTGACCTACTATACTACGCTGGTCAGACGGGTTGGTATAGGGTATTATTTAGAGTTTGCTTTCTCTTACATAAGGGTGGTGCATTGTATTCTTACTCCGTCGCCACAAGGAATTTACGACGTGGAAATTAAAAAAATTTGTACTCTTATAGACACGATTATTTTTTGCTGATAAGTGGTAACTGTCATTTATAGAGGTCTGATATACAAGCAGCAATCGTTCATCTATCTGATGAACAATGACAGCTCAAGTGATAGGTTTATTCCATTTTCTCGTCAACTATATGAGTGTAATCAAAAGACATTATATTTTAAGATCATATCTTTACTAATATTATAAATGCGAAGGTAAGTTTGTTTGTTACGCTTACACGCTTAAACTACTAAACCGATTTTAAAAATCTTTCACCAATGGAAAGCTATAATATCAGGGAGTAATATAAGCTATATTTTATCCCGATATTCCCAGGAAAGGGAACTACGCGGGTAAGACGACTGAAAGCAAAGCGAAGCGAGGGCGGGTTGCTAGTCTAGAAATGCGTCGTTCTATTGAAACAAGCTGTAAAACATTAAAAACAGACCAAGCGCCTACAATTCCGTAGCTGAGCATCAGAATAAATAATAGTATGAGCTCAGAGATACTTCAAGCTACTTCAGCTCGCGATAAAACATTACAATAAAAATGTACTTGAAATCAATTTTCTAGTCTTATCTAATCTCATGTTATGTATTTTGCCATAGTAAATACAATACCATGTGGTGACGGAGTAAGAATACAATTCACCACCTCGCTCTCTTACCCGTGGGCGTTGTAAAAGACGACTAAGGGATATACAACGCATATGACGCCTATGCAAGAGAAGGAAAACTAGAATTAACCCCATTTTGTATTCGTACTTCGTTATCACATGCAACATATAATACTTCAAATTATATTACAAAAAGTTTGATATGTCTTTGCTTACTTATGCGGGTATAAATTCGAAAGACAGCACAGACCTCGCAAAGGTCCACGATTGACAGGAGGATTAGTGAACGCACGAGAGGATTTACGTTTTTATTTCTTCTCAAATTAACCTCAAAGATGACATATTCAATGTCATCTTTGAGGTAATTTAATCTTTTGCATTATCTTCTTAAGGAATAAATTAAAAGCAACAAAACATTTTGTTTTGCATAACAGCAGGGATGTAATTCGTGTCCGTTAGTTAAATGTTTGTAAAGTCCGCCGCAATACAAGGATTATTTACTTGGTGCATATGTTGTTTTAAAAAAAAAACAATATGTAATCAAAATCTTTTTATAATCCCACTTTTTTACCCTATATTATGTGATTACGTCAATCTACTACACCATTTTTTTTTATAATATAATTCAATACACTTTTTTTTGTAAAAATTATAATACATTTCTGTGTGGTGACACAGTCAATTCAGCACTCCCTCTCTTGCCTCTGGGTATTGTAAAAGAGTAAATATACATAGCATATAGCATCTATGCAAGAGATGGCAAACTCGAAATAAAACCAACAGGTCTGATTAGCGTGGTATTATCATCATCAATTCAGCTCATATATGGGTTGGTACAGGTTTTATTTCGAGTTCTTCCTCTCTAACATAGATCTTATACATATTTAATACCTTAGTCGTCTTTTAGGACACCAACGGGCAAGATAAGGGGTGGCGAATTGTAGTTTTATCCCGTCACCAGACGTACAGCGTACCAGCGTGGTTATAGTAGATCGATTTCCTTCCTATTGTGTAGTAAGCTCGAGTCCAATAGTGTAACGCAAATGAACTGAAATTAATGAACGAAAATGAATGCACACGTGGATATATAAGGCTTGACATAATGTCTAGGTTATCTACATCTACACTAATATTATAAAGAGGAAAGATTTGTATTTTTATATTTTTGTATGTAACGAATAAACTCAAAAAGTACTGGACCGATTTTAAAAATTCTTTCACCATTGGAAAACTATAATATCAGGGAGTAACATAGGCTATATTTTATCCCGGTATTCCCACGGGAACGGGAACTACGCGCGTAAGGCGACTCAATCCGAAGCGAAGCGAGGGGGGATTGCTAGTATATAATATTCATGAATTTTGTCGTGTAACTACAGCCTAAATGACAGACACAAATTGAGCCATCGTTGTATTAATCTGCATATGTTTAAATATGTAATATCACTTGTGACAGATTATATTAAACATGAATGAATGCGCACTGATCTATTTGCACATTGTTTAAATTTGATATTTAATATATCCGTTTAAGGGATTTTCTATGTGGTGACGAATTCACCCCTTCCTATCTTGCCCGTGGATGTCGTAAAAGATGACTGAGGGATACAATATACACATAAGATCTGTGCAAAAGAAGAAAACTCGAAATTAAACCCCCTAGTGGCGACGGGTTAAGAATACATTTGTCGCCACGCCTTACCTGCCCATGGGAGTCGTAAAAATCGGCTGAGGGTTCACCAGGAGAGTGGGCAGCAGTTCAATCCTGAGAAATATATAAGATCTTACTGCAATCGCCAACCCACCTGCCAAGCGTGGCGATTACGGCATTATCCCTTTATGATGAACGACCTGGTGAAAGTTGCTGTTGTTGGATGCAGGCGGCACAGGACCGCACTTTGTGGCGTAATATGAGGGTGGCCTACGTCCAGCAGTGGACGGCGATAGGCTGAAGTGATGATGATGAATGATGAAACACTATACTAACATGCCTGACCAGCATGGTATAGTAGGTCAAATTCCCTCCTATTGTGGAGGAGGCCTGAGCTCAAATATTCATCCAAATCTGTTCAACGATTCACGGGGATTCAGTAACAAACATCTAAAGTTCTAAACATCTTCACAAACGTTCACATAATAATATTAGAAAGGAGGGAGTAAGGATCGAATGATATCTTTATTAAAAATAAGAGATATAATTTGACTGACAAGGGACACGACAGTGAAAATTTTTAGTCAAATTTTCTTTTTATTATTGCAATTGCCTTTTCTTGTCACAATTTTTAATAAATAATAATAAATTATAGTTTAAAAAATTAAGAAACACGCTTACAAGCTGACAGCCCGAATCATAGAAGCATGCGTAGTTCGCACACTACCTCTATCTCTCTTGCTCTTATGCAAAGGACACGATTAGAAATTTCTAAAACCTGGCGAATTTAATCAGGATATTCGCCTATTTTGATCGAATTATTGCATTAACATGGGCCTTTGACGACTGTGCAAAGTTTAAATAAAATCTGTTCGTTTAAAGTGCGACAAATCGACGTTCAAAGATTCCGTTACATATGTACGTACATATAATAGACTAGCTTCTGCCCGCGACTTCGTCCGCGGAAAATTTCTTGTTTTAACATAAGATTACACTCGATTGATATTACTGTATTTAATTTTATTAGTAAAATATTTTTTGGAATCAGATCAGTAACTTAAAAGATTACCGAAGTTCTATTTTCTGCTCAAGGTAACTTAACCCTTAGTTGCCTTTTACTTATTTTATTTATTTGTTTAAGTTAGGTATCTATTTAATTTAAAGCTTCTCTATATACAATGTTTGAGGTTGTTTTATTTTCCGGTAACAGAATAATCTGCCTTTCGGATGATCCCACTCTTGATAGACCAACATATAATTGCCCATGGGAAAAACATTCTTTTCGTAGGTCAATGCCAACCAAAGAGAATGTTTGTCCCTGGGACTTATTAATAGTCAGGGCAAATGATGTTTTTATTGGAAACTGGAGTCGTTTAAACGGTATGGGTAGGTCCGTCGGAATCATTGGAATTCTTGGGATGTGCGCCAACTGGCCAGCTCCTGGGCCGATGAGAATGGTCGCCACAATTAGGTTGTCTTTTAAATCTTTTATTAGTAGCCTTGTGCCATTGCACAGGTTAGGTGGGCTTAAATTTCTTAAAAGCATGATAGGTGTCCCGGATTTCAACAGCAGTTCGTGAGGTGGCAGACCAGATGGTTTAAGGGAATTTAAAAATTCCTGCGGATAGTGGACTGCATCCTCGATATTACACACTGTATCAATTGACTTGTAGATTTTACCATGGCCGGGAACTTTTTGTAAAATTAGATTATTGATTTCATTGACTGTATCGTTCCTTGGTGAGACGATAGCCCTTGAACAATGCCAATGAATGTCTCTATCTAGTAAATATTCGAGGTCAGGATATACTGCATCTATAAGATGCTGTAGACTGTGAACTATACGACCCAGAGTCTCATTTATAACGATTTCCGCAGAGTTAGAGTCCAAGGTTCGAGAAGAAAAAGACCCTTCTCCAATTTTGAGCAGCTGTTGTGGAAAATCGTTATCCATATTTCCAATAACGTGGACTCTCATGTTCGTACGTAAATTCAAAGTTTGGACTATACTCCATAGGGGCGATGATTTTAGACATGCCTTTATGATATCCGCACGTGTACCTCTTGTGACGACGGGAAGTGTCTGACGAAAGTCACCTGCAAACACAAAAGTGACACCACCCATGACAGCGACTGAGTTTCTCAAGTCCTTAAGTGTTCGATCCACTGCTTCAACATGAGCTCTATGACTCATGGTACATTCGTCCCACATTATCAACGACGTATTCTGTAACAATTGACCAATGGGCCCATTTTTGCGTATCGAACATACCGACTGTTGCTCCAATGAAACTGTCAATGGGAGTTTGAAGGTAGAGTGAGCAGTTTTACCGTCACTCAATAAAGTAGCCGCAATCCCAGAAGAAGCCACTGCCAAAGCTATTTTTCCGGATTGCCTAACATGTGCTAATATTAAATTAGCGAGGAATGTTTTCCCTGTGCCTCCTGGGGCGTCTAAAAAAAAAATTTTTCCTTTATTATTCGTTACGCTATCAATAATTTCATCAAAAGCCTGTTTTTGGTCTGTGACTAATTTAGGCAAATTTTCATTTACAAAAGTAGCTAATTCACTGATGTTGTGCGGATGTACCAACATTGTATCTATTGCATCATTTACAGGGCGAACTGGAGACGGTAATCCAAAGTCACTCAATGTTTTATCATTCAATGCTAAAAGTTTGTTTTCAATTTGTATTAAACCTTCATTGTACATAACATCATTAAAAGGCATGGTAAAGTCCTGATTTTGTTGTCGATTTCTATGTCTGATATCTTCACAAAAATTGTCCTTGAAGATATCCCATAGTTTTAACGGTTCAGATGGCTGACAAAATAGCAGTATCACCACAAATAACTCCCTAAGTTTCAATGAACATTCCGACATCGAAGCTTCTCTTAATGTCTTCTCCCAGTGATCATCATTTTCCAGCAAACCTCTGTCCCGGCAAGCCGCTTGATACGTCTCCTTGACCACTCCATTTATAGTTTTCAAATCTTTGAATGATGTGGGACCGCGTACGTGGTGCAATAAAATTCTTAGATAAAAGCATTCTGATTGTGACGGATGTACACCGTACACTCTTCCCAAAGCTTCATCTCTTTTTATTTCTGGATGCCCATCGACGTCTTGACCGCGCCTTCGTCTTGAAAATTTGTTATTAGCCCACGTATAATAGTGTGGAACTTCGTGGTACAACAGCGTTTTTGCAAATTCGTCGGTATTGCAGAGTTCAAAAAACGCTAATAGAGTGGTTTTGCGCGGATTTTGGGCAACTTGTCGCGCAGTTCCTGGTGTGAAAAACACCCTTTGCCCGTTTTCTAAGTGCACGGCCAAATGCACGACCGTGGGATGTCGGTCGTGGATCGGAAATTCGAGTATTCGCCAGACGGCTTCCGATGTACTTATATATCGCCCATTTAAATAATTTTCCACCTCATCATGCGGATTTCTAACGCTGAACGTGGCTTGATCGGAACCTTTATTTATATATTTACATATATATTTTATAGCCTGAACTGAATGGCAGTATTCGACGTTAATGTGGGCGTTAAATGACCTGCACAACATTGGAGAGTATGGTACAATCCATCTGTTATCTATTGTAATCGGCCTCCCTCTGATGTTTACAACTGCGACTTGACCACCATTTTCAGCATTACGACGACGATATACAGGATAACCATCCTCGCCTGTCTGAGTATCGGTGACGAATCGCCGAGGATATTTCTTTGAACATATACCGTTCTTCATACACGGTGATGATAAATTGTGCTCCCCACAAGGTCCATGGATCATGTTTTTGGTGATAATATCGAATAATATTGGGTCATCATCTTTGTTTGGTAGTTCAGCAACTATTATACTGTCTATTTCATCTGGTTGTATTTTTTGTGCAAACCAAAACAGCATATGACAGTGTGGTAGTCCGCGTTTTTGCCATTCAACACTAAGCATATGGCATTTGACTTTGCCGAATACCTCGTCTTTAGTGAACGACTTGATCATTTTCTTCATCTTTAAATGAAAAACCCTAGCAATAATGTCATGACGGTCGAAAGAACGTTGGCCAGCAAATAGCTCTTTCTTAATTTCTGGCCACTCCGGATTGCAAGTGAACGTCACAAATAAATCGGGTCTTCCATAGTTGCGTACATACGTCATTGCATCTTGGGTTTTTTCATGCATGTAACGCGGAGAGCCGGTGAAAGATGAAGGCAAGATGACATGTTGGCCAATATTTGCAGCGTTGACATTAGCATCCTGATTTATAGCGTCTCTTAAATGGATATAGTCATCAGCTCTCAGTTGTTGTTGATTGCGACTTATGTAACTTAGTCTCTCTGTTATCATTTTAGCCATCATGTCAACACAGTATTGACTAAACAAATCCCGATAATAATGAAGGGGATTAAAACTGTTGGCCCTGGTCATCAATCTATACATATAAAATTGCATACACGAAACTGTTTTATTTCGCGCTGAATTTTGTAGAGGGATAGTCAAATAATAACCATCTTCACCGTTAACAAACATCAAAGGGTATTGTAAGGGATCGTAAGCTCTGTGTAATTCAGAAACTCTTTTCAGTTGACCATCTTTGCAATGAAGGACTATATCTCTAGGTCCCTTATCTTCGTCCACCAATAATACTGCAACTTCGTTTGCTGTAGGTGAATTGTATCTTCCACGATGTTGATTTTGTGGAGTGCGGTCAGCGTGAATGATTAATTTTAAGTTTTCAGATGAAGAGTTATGTTCTAAATTGTATTTGAAACTGCGAATATAAATGTTATGACTATTTAACGACGTCTGTAAATCATTGATTAAATCGATATTTAGGTTAGGAGCAATATTAGACCGCAACGAAAGTTGGTCGGCATCAGAAATGAAATAAATTTGTAGAAACTGCGGGCTTTGCCCTGGCGAAGGGAGTAGACTACCAATTAAGTGATAAACTTGCCCTTCTACTTTAAATGTAGGCATAAAGTTTCCTTCGCGAATTTCTTTAGCACCGAATGACGTCATTTGGAAGAGTGTATTATACTTTCGTATGTTTTTTAAAAAATGCGCAGATAATAGATGATTGCCCAGTAATAGATCTTTTATTGGTTGTGGTGGTGCCTGGATATCAGGAAGAACCACTTTTCCTGCAGCACAACACATACCATTTGGTTCATCGCTCCATTTATTTGCAAAACACTTAGGACATGTTTTATTCATTTCGCCTATTTTCACAGTGTTTTGCTGAGCATAATCTATATTGGCATCGTAATTGAAGGCTGATCTATTTCCTTGGGCTATATTCCGATTACGCGCTCTGACTGTAGCTGCTCGCTGTCTTTCTGTTGCTAGGCGCTGCGAGCGCTCAGTGCTAGTCTCCCTATCCCTTGTCTCACAGACATGCTGCCTTAACTCAGATAGACGGTGCGCACGTTCAGCGCTAGTTTCTCGAGCACGGGCCCGCGTCGTCCTCACATTTTGGCTTGCGAGGCGCTGTGAGCGCTCGGAGCTAGATTCTCTAGCGCGTGCTTGCGAAATATATTCTCTATTTCTCGAGAGGCGTTGCTCATTTTCAGGGGCAGATTCTTCCGTACGGCGTACTCGATCGGCTCTTGTCTGTGATGTCTGCCGAGACAGTTGAGATTTCCTTTTAGGCATGCTCTCAACAAACCACGCACAGACTTGAAAACAATTATGAACAAAGGGAGAGCGACTCGAACACCGTCCGCCTTTACAAAACAAAACAATCGTAATATCGAATAACTCGTGTCGATTATTACGATAGAACGAAGTACGAAACTACGAACATACAAAACAAACGTACAACGAAATTACGATATTTTCGATTATGAGGTATCTATCAACAACAACAACCATGCGAACGAAACAACCGAAACCAATAACCAACTGACATGTAATTTTTAGAACTCCAACTAACGACAACGTGGGCATAATAATTCGAGAGGGTCATCAATCCACGGAAAGTCTTAACACCGCGATTCAGAAAAATGACGTCATTGCAGAACGCCATCTATGGGCAAATAGGTAAAACGTCTGCACAATGAAAGTTATGCTAGGGTCATTTTGCGTTTTAGTAATTTTATATTATCTCCGAAACTTTATGACCAATTGATATACTGTAAATGGCAAATCTTATCTGTATGATGTTCCTGTGATACTGAAATAATTTATTGTCATAAGAATTAATATTTTGTTGCTCAAATAATCAACCAAACGTAACAATGCCGAAAAAAAAATTTTTTAATGCAATAATAGAAGTATAAAAGATAAAATATAAAAGATAGAGATATGGTATCGCTGACTTTTTTGTAGAAATAATTAAGATGAACCAGGTAGCCATACATTCTTTTTAATTTTAAGCAACTGTTTAGGCAGCGCACGCAAATAATTCTGTTTTACGAGGTATTTTTTTCCGACTTGCCAGACAAAAGTTGTGATAGCTCGGTTAATATACATGTTATAGAAACAATTTATAGCCTATAGCACTCAGGAATAATGTAGCTTTCTGCCAGTTAAAATAAAATTAGAATTAGATTATGAGTTCCAGAGATTACCCCCTGCATACAAACTTACAAATTTTACCTCTTTATAATATTAGTATAGATAAATACAGGTGAAACTAATAAAAGCGTGTTAAAATAGCAGTTGAATATAACTTTATTAACATCTGCCTGTTCATATTTTTAAAATAAAATAGCTAAGGAGCAATGATAATAACGTAGCAAGCTAACTAATGCAGTGAATCTTTGTACTAGGGCCCGATTAACAAATCATTCAAAATGCACGCACAGATTGTTTTTTGGTAACTTTTGATTGAACACGTTCCGTTCACGTCCCGGTATGTGTAAATAAATAGTTAAATAGTTAAGAAATTTGGACAATAGAATGTATAAAACTTGTCATATAAAAAGTTAGCTTAAGAACTAGCCCCTATGAAATAATTTCTATTGTTACAAACGAAATCGATTAATTCGGCAATACAAATAGCCTGAGCCTGTCTCTGCGGGGTTGCTAAGCTGCTCCCTCTGCGTTCATGTTGCCCTAGTAGTTAAGTCCGAAGCACCCCGCTGGTCACCCCATAAAATCGTTTTCTTAACGACCTTATTTTCTTTCTATTATGGCAACATTCTGTGGTTTCGCAAATAATGTTGCATTTTTAATATTGAAATAATAAAATTAACACTTCGCCGTGTGGTGACGGAGTAAAAATACAATCCCTATTTTGCCCGTGGATGCCGTAGAAGACATCTAAGCGATATAAACTCGAATTAAAACCCTTTACCAACATGGTATACCTAGTCGGACAATTTCCCTTCTATTGAGGAGGAGGCTCGAGCCCAGCAGTGGGACGTGTACGAGCTGAGACCATGAAATATATAGATAAAAAATATTAAAATTAAACTAAGCAGGATTATAAATAAAAGTAAGAAAATAAATTTTGAAATCGGTTCGGTGGTTTAAGCGTGAAAGTGTAGCAAACAAACAAACTTACTTTCGCATTTATAATATTAGTAAGGATGTAATACTCGCGTAAACATCAGAAATTATTATGATCAGGGTTAGTTTTCTAGAATCTTTTACATAGCTGAACAATTTGTTTGATTGTTTGAATGCGCTAATGTCATTAACGGTCAATTAAATTCCGAAAACCTTTACTATCTCAGATAACCTGCAAAGGTTATTTATGTTTATATACTACGCTACGACTAATATGGGCGGGGCAGCGTCTATCAATGTAACAGAATCTGACAGATTGAACAGGCATATTTCAAGCTATAACTTTACGTCATATCCATAAATTCACGATTATCATCATCATCTTAGTCAATATAGGTCCCAGGGGAGTCCAATGAGTTCAGGCCTCCTCCACTGTGAAGGGAAATCAACCTAGAATACTACGCTGATCAGACGTATTGGCTTTTATATTGAGTTTTCTTTATCTTGCTTAGATGTTATCTGCATATTATATCCCTTAGTCATCTTTAACGATACTCGCGGAACAAAAATAGGGTTGTGAATTGTGTTTCCACTCCATCATCACACGAAAATATGTGTATAGCACATAACATCGTTATGAAGTTGGGCGAGCATCGTCTCAGTTTAGATATCATCGTCCGACTGATGGTCTTAAACCTACAGTGAAAGAAAACTTGATCTACCTTATCAAGCTGGTCAAATGGGTTGGTAAAGGGTTTTATTTCGAGTTTCCCTTCTCCAGCATTGATGTTACTACATATGATATACCGTTTATTATACTCACAGGTAAAAAAGGGGTAATGAATTTTAATCTTACTCGGAAAAATCAAAATTTCAAAGAAATCCGTCTATTAGGTTATTAGACCAATCCGTGAATAAGGCGAGTTCTATAGCAGTGTCTTATCAATTAAGCCACAAATAAAAAACCATGCGTACACAGTTATAATCCCTAGAAGTATAAATATAAACAAATTTCAGAACTTTTCTCATTGTCCGCTTCACGTGAAACGTTGGTACTCGTATTTTAAGAGTCAGACGGCTCCGTTCAATTGTATGGGTTACATTTAACCTTAATTGGTTAATTCACACTTTGCTTAGTGCCTCAATTAAATATAATTACTTTATTGTCGACTGAGTCGTCATATCCATTGCATAAGCCCCATCGCTGACAGGAAAAAATACATTTAAACACGAAATTGTCCATGGGGAAGAGGCGATTTTGTTTCAGAGTTTCTTTGATCACATCACAGAAATCACTGTTAAGCTCGAACCGCCGGCATAATAGGAGGGAAATTAACCTACTATACCGTGCTGGTCAGTGACAGAACACCAACGCTTTTTCTTTAAGGAGAAGTAGCATGAGCTGAGCCTATAGCCTTATATCCCTCGTTAAAATTAAATTATTTTACGTAAGAAGTTCTTTTCTCTGATTATGTTTGTGTTTTTATTATTAGATTTAAAGAGAACATAATAAATATTTCTCTTTTTTTCAAACGGGTTGGGTTAGGTTTCTTTCATAGGGTTGTACTTCGAGTTTGCCTTCTCTTACACAGATTTTATATGCATATTGTAACCCTTAATCGTCTTTTAGAGAACCCACGGGTAAGATATTCAGGTGAATTTTATTCTTACTTCGTCATCACACGGAAAATCGTTACTATACATGCAATAATTATTAAAATTTAATAACAATTGATATGCAAATTATCATTAAGAAAGTCTATAAAATTGAGAAAGTTTTCTGAGTAAATTGTAGCAATACATTAATAGTAATAAGTATATTATTATTTTGACTACTAAATACATTTTTAAATCGTCATCATCAACTGCTGCTCTTATCCTAATTGGTGGACGCAATAGCTACCTACTTCTTCTCCATCGTGCATATGCTAAATGTATTGGCAATATCTTTACGACTTGCCACCTGCCTAACGTCAACTCGCTTTGGGAATGTTATTGTTGATCAGATGGCATCAGATGGAGTTGGACTTGATCTACACATAGAACTAAATTCTTCAGTCGCGAGGAATCTAAGGATTTATAGTACCCTTATTCGCTACCAAACAGCACTGCCAACACAAATTCAAATCATTTACCATGCATAAACCCCGAGAGGGCAATTACATATTGCCAACTTTAACACAAACCAAATAAATATAACAAACTACCACCGGATCGGAACGCGGCCGCTTCTGGGAAGATCCGGCATGAAACTGAGCGGGCTTGTCTATTATTTTTAATATTTTTCATTCTTATTTAAAATTGTGAACAATATATCTTATAAATACTAGCTCTAGTGTGATTCCCTTTGAACCACAAGATACGTGATATCATTCAAACGATTACGGCTGGACCAGGACCCACAAATGGCACAAGATCACGAGTTAACTACTAGAGTAGCCATCACTCCTCTTAACTACTATGGAGGGAGAAACACACAAATTCTGATTGTGAAGGCGGATTTAGGTTAAGGAAAAAGAATACAAGATTTTGGTGTACTTCTAACCATTCCAGTTAATTTAAGAATGTTACATCGAAAGTAACGGTTATTTTTAACTTAAGAATAACTTAAATGTCACTTTACAACCGCTTGTACGTGCAAGTTACAATATAACATCGTAGTTATATATGTATGTCGGAGTGTCGTGACTCAGCTGTGTTCCTTACTTGAAGCGTGAAGCTAACAAAGTTTAATCAACACCCGACTAACTTAACAAATACTTTAAAATCGTCAAGTTTACAAGCTGTGAGTCATGTATGTGGATATTAAGTAATAAATTATAATATGTATAAATTATGTTACAGTTGTGTTACAAACGGCTAACTGCTTAAAACACAGTTAAGATTTCGAAACTACAACATTTCAAATTATTAAAATATTTATCGTCGCTACTTTTAATTTCAAAATTAACATGTTTTCTACTGTTTCACGATTTTATCGCCGAATGGCTAGTAAAATGCGTAACAGCAACACTTAGCTGATTAACGCTATTCTAAGTGGGCAGTGATGGCTGCTGTAGTAGTAATACTAAATCGGCTGCCGCGTGTGAGGCCTAGTCCAAAAATATCTTATTTTTTGTTTTTGTATTATATTTTGGAGAAAAAGTAACCTATTTCGATGGGCGTTCACTGGAGTTTTCAATTTCATCTAAAATAAATTATTAAAAAAAATACGAATTTGTTGCCGGATCTCTTTAGCTTGTGGCCGCATTTCGATCCAGTGGTAGATTATTAAGTTAATTTTAAAATTAAATGCAAAATTTACAATATGTAAGTGTTCTTTTGGGACTTATATAGAATAAATGATTAAATGTGGACTCTTAATTTTATGTCTTATTACATCAAAAAGTTTATTAGACTTGATAATGAAGCAGCTCGTCTTATGGTAAGAGCCAACTGCCGCTCATACTCCTTTGTAATATCAGGGACATTGTGAGGTGACGGAGTAAGAACACAACGGTCAATACACCTCCCTTTCATGTGAACAGATTTAACAACATCAAAAGAGCTTTTTCTTTTCACCATATCTGATTTAACGCCTTATCCAACCCCTTATCTGCAGCAGGCGCATGCCTAAATATATGAAAAATGTGATTATCTATATATCACAACGCATATTAATTTTGAATCACTTACAAGGGTTCAGGGTTCGTTTAAAGACTGTCAAGGAATATAATTACTGTGCTTAAATCGATGTGGGCTTCATAACCAAGCTCAAAATCGCTCAGTGTGCAGTAAAACTGACTATGTTCGGGCTTTCTCCACGAGATAGAATTCGAAATATGGCAATCCGCAGAAGAACGGATGTAACTGACATAGCATGAAAATTTTGCACGTTCAAAAGGCGAAGCTAAGTGCTGCTTTTTCATTTTATTCGAATTTGAAATCACGACGGCAGTTTTCACTTCAAATATTTAATAAGTTATATGTTACTATTATTTTTCTTTGAGTGAATTTTTATCGTTTTATATTGCTCATACCTTTGAAGGGGAACCGAGTATAAATCCTTAGATATTACTTTTGCCGTCGCCACTCGGCGACAACTCGCTTCACTAATACGCCGGAGGTCTGAAACTGAATGCCAATATCCTGTATTCTGTAAGCTTTGAAATATTCTTTAAATCTGATAGCGAAAAAGTTTTTAATATATTTCCTTGATATAGACAGTCTGTCGGTGGGATGGGTGTAAATAGACTTCATCATCATCATTCCGCCTATCACAAAGCGATCCCGTACCGCCTGCACCAGCAATTTTCACCAGGTTGTCGCTTTCTACCTAGTGAGGAGGCAGCATGGTATAGGTAGGTCAATTTCCCTCCTATTGTGGAGAAGGCTTGTACGCAGCAGTGGGACGTATATGAGTTGAAATGAACGAATAGATGTAAGTATAGATGTGTAACGCTAGCGCAAAAATAAATCACAGTGTAAAATTAGTTCGAATTCGCAGCCCTAATGTATGTATAAGTCAGGTCGTAAAATGTCACATTCAATGGACGCAGACTGGGATAGTGATAATTCCGACATAATGTATTACGTGAGTGATCGAAAACGACAATAAACTTCAATATCATGAAGTTACTGACTTTTAAATTCATCATCATCACAGCTCATTTACGTTTACGTCCCATAGCTGGACTCGAGCCTCCTCTACAATGGGCGAATAGGGTTTTATTTCGAGATTTCCTTCTCTTGCATAAATGTTAACTGAATATTACATCCCTTAGTCCTGTTTTTATACACCCACGGGCAAGAAAGGGGGTGGTGAATTGTATTCTTACTCCGTCACCACACAAAACAACTTTAGAATTATTTAAAAGTAATTTTAGATACGATATAGGCTATATTTAATTAGTGACAATTTGGTTGGTCGTTTTTTTATTTACTGCTTTAAAGTTTAAAGGCGTTTTATTGGTTTAGAGGCTATTAAGTTGGAATCTCAGATTGGGTGAAGATGTCAATGTTTATTTTTCAATATTTTTTTTCTCTTGGACACATAGTACAGACTATGTTCGCATAGGCAATAATACGTCAGTTCCTTATTACATATCATCATCATTTCGGCTAACAAACCTCCCACTGTTGGACTAGGGGACTGGGCCTCCTCCACAATAAGAGGAAAATTGACCTACTATACCATTATGCTGATTAGACGAATCGTTATAGGATTTTATTCAGAGTTTACCTTCTCTTGTAAAGATGTTAGCTGCATATTATAATCTCACAGTCGTTTTTATCCATGAACGTAATGAATTCTTACCACACCGATACTTTTACTACGTACTTAGTACATTCAAAACTAGCCGCAGCAGCAGTTTAGTTTGATTCAATCCCATATTAAACGCTTATTATTTTATTTGAAAACTGTCGCAGTCTCGCGAAATCAGTAATAATACTTCATCAATGACAATTTTGGTTATCATAGAAGTTGTTATGACAACGGTGACTGCAGGACGCTTGAGTAACCGCTGTTGTAAATAATAATTTTCCCATATTTGATCATTTATATATCCTGCACAGTTTCCACTTAACGCAGCTTTACGTATAAAACCTATAAACTTCTGTTAATAACAAGCTTGCTGATACAATAAGTATTTTTTGGATCCCGGTTTAATTATTAGTTCTTGTTTAAATTTTTAAACAAACAAACACAAACTCATCATTTTTAAGATAGTAATATACAAGTAGATTAGTTGAAGCACTCTAGTTTCAACTTTGTGAGAGTCGTGTACCTACCTATAATACAAGGCAGATACGCGTACATAAATAAGTACGTACGGAGCACGGGCGAGACACGGGCGAAAGTCCCTCAATGCGCTATAATTCGCTTGCCGAACGGATGTGTACGGTCAACAAATAAATTTACCTCAGCTAAAAATAAGTCTATTATTTATTGTTTCTTATAATTTCTATCTAAAATTATAGTTACTGCTTCGTTAGTTATGTTATACTATTACGATCGAAAATACAGACAAAGAGTCTGAAAAGAGATCTAGAACGTGCAAAGAAAATTTCTTGAAGTGTGTTCTTATGGAATTATTTAATGGGTTTTTCGCAATTTATTTGCCAATATGTTCCGTCTCACATACATATATGTAATGGGTTCAGGTTCATCATCACCAGGGTTTAGCATAGGCATAGAGTTTTTGTCGAGTATTCCTTTTCTGACAATCATGTTAAGTATTTAGTCGCATTTCATTAATATTTTGCCACTACGCTATTAATAGAAAAAGCAGTAATTACCTTTTGTAGCTTAATCCAGTACGTGTACCTACGATTGATAGTCAATCATATATCTATTCATTTTCCTTTAATGAGTTCGTCCTGGTACTTTGTTTATCTTTCCGAGGTGACTTTGATTTCATTGAGCGTTCAGATTGTCCCGCTAGTATTAGTAATCATCGCAGCCCACATACGTCCCACTGTTGGGCTCGGGCCTCCTACACAATGGGAGGGAATTTGACCTATTATACCATGCTGGTTAGACATATTGGTATAGGGTTTCATTTAGAGTTTTCCTTCTCTTGCACAAATGTTATGTGCATATTATATCCCATAGTCGTCTTTTACGACATCCACGGACAAGATAGGGATTGGTGAATTGTATTCTTACTCCGTCACTACACGGCATTAGTAATAGAAAAGTATTATTACTAGAAAAAAATAATTCTAACATTTATTTGCGAACGGTACGGTCTCCCTACGTAGTTTTTCAGCGTGGTGCAGTGAGAGTGGAGTGGGATTATACATAATTGTGTGTTTATTTAGGGTTTCCTGCCAGACGCTGCGTAGGTAGGCACCTACTGCGTATATATTTGCCTTGGATACTTGATCTTGTAATTATATCTTGTGGAGTAATCCGCTTCCCGTATGTAGTGATTAATTATAAATAAGAGGCTCTAGTTAATTTTATACAAAAGCTTTCGTTAATAACCATAATAATTAATTGAATGGATTGATATATGTGAATTTTATTTCAGTTGAACCTTTTAAAATGGTAGATATTTTAAGAAGTTATTGCAAAATATCTTAGCAAACATGCACACTTGTTAAATTAATAAAGTACCTTCAGTAATTAGTCTGTCTCACTGAATTAAAAGGTAAAGGTCTACAAATGCTCCCTTGTGAAACCTCACTCGACTGCCATAAGATCTCGAGGCTCTAACTATCAATGCAACTATATTATAAAATCTCCACGAGAAATAATTATGAATACTATCTGATCTATGATCTAATTATTTTTTTTAATTATTTTCTCAACGAAATCGTGACATTATAAACGAGAGTAGTAACTATAATTATGCAGTCGAACGGCTTTGTAAGGTCTTTTGTAGAATACCTTAAATTAGCACGATACACGATGAACATAAAACAAATACATTAAGTAAGGCTGTAGTCAGTGCTATGTAACTTCAGAGAACTTATTATCATATTGAAATAGCCAAAATCTCTGTGACAGCATAATGTATTTCACATTATGTTTTAATTCAGGATGGATGGATTTATCCCATTGGCGTTTAATTTTAAAGCCATTAAATGAAATGCTATACTGTGTAAAGTCTCGAGAGGAATACTTACATATGTACTTGTTATATATCTTTTGTTTGAATGCACATGTATGTTACGAACAAATTGGAGATCATTGAGAAAACTATTACCGTTAATATCCATAATGCGCCTTTGATAATTTCGTGTGAATTTGGTATCTTAGCAGTTGTTACGACAATGGCTATTGGCGATATTTAATGCGCAATACTAATTATTAAAATAATTTTAATTATTTGCGAACATTTATAGTTTCTTATCATTTATAGTCTCCGTGTGATAACAGAGTAAGAATACAATTCACCACTCCCTATCATGCTCCTGGATGTCGCAAAAGACGACTAAGGGATATAATTTGCACATAACATCTGTGCAAGAGAAAGAAAACTCGAAATGAAACCCTATACCAACATGTTTGACGAGCATGTAGGTTAAATTCCCACCCATTGTGGAGGAGGCCCGAGCCCAACTTTGGGAAGTTTATGAGCTGAAATGATGATCCGCTCCTATTGATCCTAGCGTTAAGTGTTATTACCTTAAAATCGTTCATGATAATAACAGGTCTATCTAACACAATAAGGTTTTTCGAATACTACTTTGAGTTTCTAAGATCTTGCTGATCTTACACGTTCATACAAATTCATCAGTTTTATTATAATATTATAGTATAGATTAGAATTACTAAACTAATAATTAAAGTGCCGCACTTGTGTAATAATCTACCGCTTATATAAATCTACTGTATTATGGTTCAAGTTTATTAAGGAAACTTGCTGAAGGGTTAATCAACATAATTGAACAGAAAGGCATAATCTGTCAGATATTGAAAGAGAGCCGCGATATTCTCGTAACAGTAATTAACTGTTTTATATCTTCCGCTAAAAGCAAAACATTATAATTGATTATACGACAAAACAAATTCCTTAGTTGTCTTATGCTTCTGGTGACGGAGTAAAAACACAATTCACCACCTGTCCGTGGGTGTCGTAAAAGACGACTAAGGGATGAAATCGCTTAATATTGACAATTAGTAGTCAGCAAAAGACTAATATCATCATCGTCGTCTTAATTCATACACGTCGTACTGTTAAGCTCGGGCCTTGGGTCTCCACTATAGGTGGAAAATTAACCTACTATACCACGTTGGTCAGACGTGTTGGTATAGGGATTTGTTTCGAGTTTTCCTTCTCTTGCATATATTTGCAATTTATACCCACGGGCAAGATAGTTCTCTCCAAAGACTCCGTCACCACACGTAAAAAGACTAATAGCCACTACAATATTATAACAAATATGTATATTATAATTGGGGGATGGTTATTAAACCCGTGTCTAATATAGCACAGTTCCCATCACGTAACAAACGAAACGTTATGCCGCTAAACATTTATCGTTATCAACTGAAGACGGTTCCAAGAAACGCCTACCTCCGAATCCTGGGCCCAGGTAGCGCGCTCGCACCTATACAAAAAAATAATAGGGTTGCGTCTACCACATATCGATATCACACTTCGTTCGTTTAAGCTACGGTGAGGTTAATAAATAATTCTGGGAAATTACGTATATGTATAGTAGAAATGTTATGGAGCTCCGTAACTGTAACCGAAATTAACGGATATCTGAAATGAAAATATAACCGAAACCGATATAAAAGTTTTGGATATTTTAGGGTCGGCGTCTGTATGAGACAGGTTATGACAGGTTTTCCATTTACCAGTCGACCTGATAGCGTAAACCTAAGCCTCTCTAAAGAGAAATAATACAAAGATGATCACAATTTAGTAAATCCTTTTACAATTCCCTAAAAAATAAACTATATGCATAACAGAAACTATAGAAAACGGTCGGATAAGCTGAAAATTACATATCCCTAACCGTAACCGTATCCAGATCCGAAACTTTATATCCATAATATCCCTAGTCTGCGAAACTGAACTATACATTTAAGTTTAGTTTCGCAGATTTATTTTTCTGCCGCAAAGATACTTGCGACGTACCTAATTTTGTTCAATTCTACAAATGGTATCTCCAATGGGATGACGGTCCTGTAGTAAATTACTATGGCGTCTTCCATCTACGAGCATATTTATTAGTTTCGTACCAGTAAGTAAATTACCATTTAAAATTACGCCTTTATAATGAATAATGTGCAAGTAATACTGATTGTCAGTATTCTTTTCAGGGCAGAAAACATTACGTATATCTTCCTAACCTCATGTAATGATCGTCAAATATGGTAAAATATTCTTTAGTAACGAGTATGTTAGAACTGATAGAATAAACTGAAAGCAACACAACTTAGGAGGTATATTGGCCGAAATAGCGAGCACATGGATGCAACGAACACAACAAAATACTGCAATGGGAATATACAGTGAAAGACTATGTTCCATAGTTATAATATTATGCATTAAAAGTATTCTTCGTTCCAAGTTGCAATCAAATCCATTCACTCGTGAGCAGAAAGGAACTTAAAATATGAATAAACATAATCTTCTAAATTTGTTATATCAGTAAGATACAGTGCAACAATTTAAATAAAAGTTTTGATAATTTTTTTAATATACTTCCATTTAGATTCAAAGCTTCCTCCATTTCAACTTTATATCTCAACAATTATAATGTCGTGTTTATCTAAATAGCTTAGGTTTTTTTTATCATTTGGGACTAATCACATCGCATATTTCCAGCTCTATAAGTCCTGTATATGGTAGGATATAGGGTTCAATAAATGACGCCATGGTGTGACATTCAGAAATTCCTGAGAAACGCTTTTAATTAGAACTCTCAACAATTTAATTTTAAAAGACAAAAGAGTTGGAGAGATTAGACTTTCCTCCTACGCGAGACATGATGCGGAAGATATGAAGCAAAATTGATTAATGACCCAATAGATAACCTCTCATTTCTACGTAAGCACGTGTGTATGCACGGGTACAATAAGCACAGCAGAGCCTTAAGAGTATTTAATAACAGAACGATAAAGCATATTCATTCGATATATATGTATATCAAATGAATATACTTTATCGTTCTGTGTGTAGAGCTGGTGTATACACCAGCTGTTCTATAAAATTATAAATACAACTATTTTTAAGGATTTTTTTGCGTTTGTATTTGATTTTTGATTGCCCGACGTTTCAAATACTTTTCAGTGTTCACAAGCGGGCTAATATGTCTCACGGCCAACAACTATTGTGATTTATATTTACCCGCTACAGAAATATAAATCAAATACAAACGCGATAAAATCTGTAAAAATAGTTTACTTTATAATGTATAGTGTTCGCGTAAACATCAGAAATCATTACTATAAAGTTACATAAAAACCGCATTAAATTCTATTGACGTCAATAGAAATAATTAATACGCCCCCAATGAATTCACGATGCATCAGACAATTTAAATAAACCTAATATCTATATATTTAATGGAGTTTCAAATATCCAAGATCGGTGATCGCATACTTTCAAAAACCAGTTTCCGATTCAAATATATCCAGTTTTACCGGTGAAACGAAGTAAAAAGTGTTGAATGGTCGTAGCTAGTTCGGTTTTTGCATGAGTTGTAGGTAAATAAGAACATATTTTTTTACAATGCATGAATAACATAGAACCGGTTATCGATAATTAAATCGATTTATTCGTTCATGAATATAAATATCAAGCAACGTGTTTTAGATCTAGATGCGAAATGATATGTGAATAATGATACAGACGAATATATAAACTGGTCTTTTCTATTTTGCAGAAAGGTTGTCATTTATTACAGTGACTTAATTTTCTATGTTATTATCCGTTAGAAATGTCTACTGCCTACACTTTTAACATATTACCGTTTTACAGCTAAGAATCATATAATTATTTCACATAACATGAATATTGAAACATAATTAAAAATAAGCAATCAACTGTAACAAACGATAATATAACAATGTAAGTACATCACTAGCTCGCTATTCCCACCGCACCATAAGTTTTTTTTTCTATCACAGGAATAATAAGTATTGAATATTTTTTATTAAGGATTTGGAAGGTCGTCTTATCGTTGGGCCTATCCTAACGCGGGCGGTTTTGAATTTGAATGAAGTTTTTAATATGAAATTTAATTCTTATGGCATCGCAGGCGATGGTTACTGATGAGTTCTGGATCATCAGGTAGGTAGACTCTGATATTGACAATCATGAGTAAGTTAACTCTTTGACGAAAGAAAATAAATTCTTTCACGTTGAAGGACAACGCTCTCGGGCAACACAGCTGCAGATCCTGCAGATTAATTGCAGATCCTGCACGTATATAGGAGAAATGATCGATGGAGACATATAGTTGAGGACCATAATGTTTCCAGGTGAAATAGATGAACCATGCTGTGGTGTCGAGTGGAACGGTGATAAACGGTGATGTTGGTACCAAACAGTTCCTCAGAGCAGTCCCCATGTAACCGTCTTTCAGATATGTTTTACACAATTCTAGGAGTGAAATCCGGATTTCGCCAGGCGGGTCACTGAATTTGTATCAAAATCTTTCTTATAAACTAATTGACGCTTCATCTCAGCTCATACATGTCCCACTAACCTACTTATATCACGCTAGTCAGACAGGTTGGTATAGGGTTTTATTTCAAATTTCCCTTCTCTTGCATAGGTGTTAAATACACGTGATACTAAATCGTCTTTTTCGACACCTACGGTTAAGAGAGGGGGTGGTGAATTGTATTCTTACTACGTCCAGCATAGTATAGGTCAATTGCTCTTATATTGGGGAGGAGGCTCCAGACCAGCAGTGGGACATGAATGAGCTGAGACTAAGAAAGTTTGACTATATAAGAATAGAAACTAAAAGCTAATCATTATACCCAGCATTAAACTAACGTGGCGTTTAGATCAAGTATCTTACTAAAACAGTAACAATAAGTTAATTAGTTTTCTCTATCAGAAATTCAAGAGGACATCATTAATTTGGTTCAAAATGAAGCCGGGCCCGGGCACAATATAATGAATAATGACAGGGTCAGGGCGATTGCTTCATTAGTACGACAGAACCAATGAAAAGTTAGCTATATCTTGAACAGATATGCTGGTTTTAATTGTTTTTTTTTTACAGTTAGTAGTTTACTCGACCAAATTTAACAATGTAAAAACTTCCGTGTCAATATTGCTATATTATGATTTTTATTTGATTAATTCTATTCTATGCACTATAAATAATAATATATTACTAGCCCACCTAGAAATATTTTATTATTTATTTTATTAAATATTTTATTAAGAGCCTTAATAGAAACCTACTTTATCTGATGTTTACGTGATTATAAAATAAAACTTATTTTTTCGGATTTATCGTGATTGTATTTCATTTTATGTTATTCCACCAGTCTTCTGGTGATTATAAATAATGAAATATTTAAAACGTCGTGAAATGCGATATAATCCGTAGTTTTATTTCATAAACATAACTCATTTTTCACATTAATTTAAAATATGCAAAAATGTATACTAATTTTTAAATATATAATTCTTTTGTACGTGTGTATACAACTGTACTTCTCTTAATCAGCTAGAACGATAATGATGAAATTATTGATAAGTGAAGCTGTTAAGATGAATTTAAGAATAGTTTGAATGATTTTTAAGGATTCTATTTTTATTTTCTTTTGTATTTGTCGTGAGAGTAGTAAAAATGGGCTAAGAATATGCCTAAGAGAGCCTATTGCAATCGCCATGTCATTTGCAAAACGTGGCGATTACTCCTCTATTTCAAATGATGAGTGCGGATCTTTAGGAAGGCCTCGTTCAGCAGTGGACGGCGAGAGACTGAATGATGATTTTAAAGATAAAAAGGTACATGGAGACTATCAATAAAAAATGTCATATCCAAGTTTGATGTTAAATCGGCAGTAATTTTTACAATCAATATTTGAAAACGGTTCGGCTGTTTTGTCACTAGTGTATGGAGAAATGAAAACATAGATTTTTGACCAATACAGATTTGAATATACATAGCGTCGGTTTCGTTAAAAGACAGGAAGTTGGTTCTAATATAAAATTTAAAAGTAAAAACAAACTTTAAGGTATAGTTTATAAACTCTCCTAATAGCCGCCGGCATGTATAACACTATGTAGTTAAATAAAATTGAATGTTACGAACCAGTTAAGTGTTTTCAGATGAAGTGTCGACAGATGAAAAGTCTCCCCGCTCACATCTAACCGCTAACTAAATCGTATTGACTCACGAAAGTACCAGGACATCATGTGTCACATAGATGTCACAAAACCGGACTCTGTTGACACAACGCATACCTAGTTGAATGAAGTGCCCATTTATGTGATAAGTGGCAAATGGATTCCTACCGAATACCTGATCGCCTGGTACATTAAAATGCATTTCAACATAAAATACATTCTTGTATTATAATTGTATGAATAAATCAATAATTTTATTACAAATCTGAGTTTTAGTTGTCTCAGAAACTACTGTTTTGAATTGAAAAATTCTTATAGTGTTTGTTAACCCTTTTATTGAAGAAGGCTTAAGCTATAAAATATGGAGGAAAGGGTACCCGCTCAGGGTATCCTTTCGAGTTCTTTGTCCTCCGTCGGGCCAACCACGGAGGACAAAGCATTCGGGAGCGGTGGTCGGCCCAACGACGAAGGCGACGTGCTACGGGTGGGTTATGGGGTCGCGCGCCGCCCCCTCCCAAACCCCCTGACCCAGACGGAGCCAGGCGGGGGGGTGATGACCATAGCCCACTCCATAAAAAATAGATGCTTATAACCCTCTCTCTGTCTCTCTTGCGCGAGTCAGCCAGTATAGTAATTAAATCAGTCACTAATTAATCCTTTATTAATTAAAATATTTTTACACGATGCAATATCTGTAATTTTAAAATAAGAATATGAATATAAGATTAAGTGTTGCTAACTCACAAACATAATAAGTACAGAAAATTAAGTTAAATAAAAATAATGATTTTATTTTCTAAATTGATATGTCAACTTATATATGCCAACTAGCAGCCCGCCCTCGCTTCGCTTCGGTTTCAGTCGCCTTACTCGCGTAGTTCCCGTTCTCGTGGGTATACTGGGATAAAATATAGCCAGTAGCCTATGTTACTCAGGGATACTGTAACATTCTAATGGTGAAAGAATTATCGAAATCCGTCTAGAAGTTTTTGAGTTTATTCCTAAGGAACGTTTCCTCTTTATAATATTAGTGTAGATTTACACCCTTAGAGGGTGAAAATTAAAAAATGCCGAAATACGTGTTTATTTATTTTTACTAAAGAGTATTTTTAGAGAATTTGAAGAAAATCTATGTAGATTTTTTTCTCCTTATACAAAATTTGTCACTGCGGTTTACCCCCTAGGGGTTGAATTTCATAAAACCCTTTCTTAATGAGTTTCTACGTCACGCAAAGAAACTAATGTCAAAATTTCATGTTTCTGGCTTCAGTACTTTCGGCTCTGTGATAAGTCAATAAATTGACATCTTTCTACTTATTTTACACCCTTAGAGGATGAAAAAGGACAAACGCTGAAACACGTGTTTATTTATTTTTTTATTTATTTATTACTTCATGTATTGAGTACAATGGCGGACTTAATGCCAAAGGCATTCTCTACCAGTCAACCATAGGTAGTGCAGATAAAATAATTAGTAGGCACATGTGTCGAGAAAGAAAGTTAAATGCTTAAAAAAGAAAAGAGAATACACAGGAATATACAAGAATACATAATACATACCAGATATACATAGATCAAAACACATAAATACGATATACATATATATATATATAAACATATACATTTTTATTAAAGAGTATTTCTGCTTAATTTGAAGACAGTAGCTAAAGATTTTTTTTTCTTTCCATACAAACTTTACCGTTGCGTTTCACCCCATTAGGGGTGGAATTTCAAAAAATCTTTTCTTAGTGGGTGCCTACGTCACGAAATGAAACTACGGTCTAAATTTCATTTTTCTAGCTTCAGTAGCTTCGGCTCACCCTGTTCCTTTATATGTATATTATTGTTAACGCCCCCGCAACACCCCTTGCAGGTGGAATTTCGTAAAATCCGTTCTTAGCTGACTTCTACTCAACGAAAGCAATATTTGTGCCAAATTTCAAGTCTGTACGCCTTATGGTTCCAGAGATATGGTGATGAGTCAATATATCGCTCGCAAAACCCGCCTTTCCTATATATATATAGATTATGTAAGACAACTAAAATCGTTTCCTACAACTTCTTGAGGCTAAGAGTTATAATGATAGGAATGTCCAGCTGGTTTAGTCGCAATGCGCCTGCCAAGTGTAACCCTCTCCCTATTATCCCCCTAGTGGGCGAATGGGCCATGTTCAATAGATAAGTTAATGGAAAAAAGGTACAATACACATTTTAGCCAAATTGTGATAGTATTTGTGTAATACTGTGAGTTTAGAAAGCGCATTTCATGTGAACTCGAAAATCCAAGAATAAAGATCGACGTAAGCTGCATTTTTTTTTTGTATTACCATAAAATTCCGACGGTATCAATGTTCACAAGGTGCCGCTAGAAATAAATCGTCCAGTGAAATACATATAGAAACAAAAAGGTTTCTTTTATCGTCTATGGTTACAGATACAGTCGGTGCATCTGATGGTGAATATTTTTGACTAGTAAAATACTTTTGAAGAAAGAGAACTTAGAATGCTTTATTACTTTTGGTAGGGAAAAATTATGAGAGTAAATGTTACGATGCGCGCGCACACCGTCACGAAAAACCGACGTCCTGAAATTAATTAGTCAACATTTTATACGATCCGCGCGTGCACACGCCGTCGCAAATGTCAACTAGAAAATGCGTTATAATAAAACTTTCAATGTATTAATATTTATTGTGTCGTTTTTTCTGCAAACCTAGAATAAAGCGAAGGATTAAATTTTGAGAAAAATTGTCTCTTAGAAGTATAACTTCTTACGTACGAATTACATGCAATTTTATTTATTTTCAATAAATGAATACATTAGTGAATTTTCTCGTCCAATATTCTGCAGTGTCTGAAAACAACGAGTGTGTGTTATCCATGATATACAGTTCTAAAACGTGCCCTTTAAATGTCGGCCTCATAAAAAATCTCAAAGTCGCTCAACGTGCTATGGAGAAGGCTATGCTTGGTATTTCAATACTTGATAAAAGCCAGAATATTGAAATCCTTAGAAGAACGGATGTAACCAACATAGGCCGCGGAATCAACACGTTGAAATGGTAATGGGCAGACCACATCGCTCGATGAACCAACAACCGTTGGGAAAGGAAGGTTCTCAAGTGGCGTCCACGAATCGGACGACGCAGCGTAGGACGACCTACTAGGTGGACTGACGAGATCTTAACAGTCGCAGGGTACCGTTGGACGCAAGTGGCATTCTCGTGGGAAGATCTATGTCCAGCAGTGGACGTCTATAGGCTGATGGATGGATGGAATGATACATGTTCTGTTCTTATTCGGAGGACATAGTTGCTTCAAAGCTAGAATACCATCTGACGGGCAGGTTTGTGAATTAAAATTAAATTACCAATTCATCTTCATTTCAGCTCATACATGTGACATTGATCACTCTACCATACTAGTCAGACGTGTTGGTATAGGGTTTCATTTCAAGTTATCCTATCCCTTGCATAGATGTTATATGCGTATTTAAAACCTTAGTCGTCTTTTACAACACTCACAGGCAAGAGAGGGGGGTGGTGAATTGTATTCTTACTTCGTCACCATACGTAGTAAATTACCATTTACAATTTTTTTTAAACAAAACTCATCATCATCATTTCAGCTCATATACGTCCCACTGTTGGGCTCGAGCCTCCTCCACTATAGGAGGAAGATTGACCTTACTGTATCATGCTGGTCAGACAGGTTAATATATGGATCTGTTTCAAGTTTTCTTTCTCTTGCGTAGATGCTATATGCGTATTGTATCCCATAGTAGTCTTTTACGACATCCACGAGCAAGATAGGTAGTGGAGAATTGTAGTCTTACTCCGTCACCACACAGAAAGAAAGATAAACAACACTACACAAAGGAAATAATCCTTATTGCGAGGGACTAACATATAATTAACGGACACAAATTACATCCAGACTCAGAAAAACAATTTGTGGATCGCACAAAGTGTTATCCTGCGTGAAATTCGAACCCATGACTTTGCCACGCGGGTCGGTATCTTAACCACTACGTTATCTTTGCAGTAAAATTTACCATTAATATAAAACATATTTAAATACCTGTATACACCTGCAAGTAACATTGTAAAATTCTACAGGTGTTATTATATACTATTAAACATATTAACTGATATCATTATCGATACGTTAAATACGGTATTTTTTAACACAAAACCATGCGTTAAGGAATTAATTTTTATATTGCGAGCGACTTTGGAAACTATTCATTATTATTCAGCCTATTTCTGGCCATAGGCGTCCCTCAAGTTTCACCATAAAAAGCGGTCCTGTGCCGCTAGTATCCAGCAGCTAGTGGGAGGCGTCCTACACTTCGCCACTCGAGAACCTTTCTTCTCCAGCGGTTATAGATTCGTCGAGCGATGTGTCCTGCCTATTACCATTTCATTGCCTATCCCCTCATAATATATGATGAACGAAGTATTTAGAGCACTAAATTATACCCAGACTCAAAATAATTAATTGCGATGTTTGTTATCTATACTTACTAGCATAAAGTTGAACAATTTGTTTGGTTGCATGCTCAAATCTCAGGAATTTCTCTTTTGATTTAAAAAAATTGAGTGTTGGTCAGACCGTTAATCTAGGAAGACTATAGTCTATGTAATATCACGCTATAACCAATAGGAGCAGCGCGTTAATAAAGATTTTTAACGTTATTTTGACCGCGTATCACAGGTCTGATCACAGCATACTTTCCCCTTTACCATCATCATCTCAGGGATTAAAGACCGACTTTTGGGGTCAAAACTCCTCTGCAACAGAATAGAAGTTACAATACTATACCGCGCTGATCAGATGTGTTGATATATTTGATGATATAGATTTTATATGACGTTTACCTTCTCTTGCATAGATATTATGTACCATATTATATACCTTAGGCGTTTTTACGACATCCACGGGCAAGATAGGGAGTGGTGAACTGTATTGTTAGTCCAGCACTACACGAATAATATCCCCTTAAAGTAGTGAAAATGGGTTGAGGAATCACTAGGAGGTAAGCATTAAAAGGCGGCCATGACTTCGAGTTGGGCAGTCAAATTCAAATTCAAATTATTTATTATGCATAAACCCCGGCACTTACATATTGTCAGGTTTACAATTTCCAAAAAAAATATACTACCACCGGATCGGAACGCGACCGCTACTGAGAAGATCCAGCAAGAAACTCAGCGGGCTTGTCATTATTTTTAATTTTTTTTTTTGTTCTTACTAGTTATACAATTGTGTACATGTTTTGTAAGAACTAGCTCCAGTGTGATGCCCTTCGAACCGCAAGACACTTTATTTAAACGATTATGGCTGGACCAGATCCCACAAGCGGCACCCGATCACGAGTTAACTACTAGAGCAGCCATCACTCCCCTCAACCACTATGGAGGGAAGGGACAACCGCTCCACGCAACTACCGCAAGTAGATCCTTATGTGAGCATGACCATCACCACAATATGTTACAAACGCTGAAAATACAAAAATTCGTTAGGCAAAACACGCTACACTTTACAATAAAAGTTAAAAGTACATTTACAAACAGTATATTTAAAATAACAAAGAAATTGCTGAAAGAGGAGCTGCAGTTTATGTTAACTAGCTAACTGAGACTGCCGTTGTACTATTAAAAAAGACCAGATAGTAAGTCGGGTCCAATTGGGATAAAAGATGGACGATGACGAGCAGAGAGAGATGAATAGAGACAAGCGGGTCTCTCTCTTAACCTGTACCTACCGATGCAATGTTAAAAACAATCAACTACTGCTCATAATATCCTCAGAATCAAAACGAAGGCGAAAATTGCTGCCGTAGTTTGAAGATTATTTTTAAAGAATTATCTTAGTTGCTAATAGTAAGCTCGAAGTTTGGAAGTACGTCCACTTATTAACATATTGAAACCGTTGGCTGGCGGACGTTGGACGGCTCACCGGCCTAATTAACTTTTAGATTTAGATTAGTTATTTGAAATACACAAAAATCATACGTGATCCGGGTCCACAAAATTTTTTTCATTGCTGTGACTGCAATTTTGGTCTTTTTTTGAGGTTTTTTGCATTTTACTCAAAACTGGAGGGTGACCGGGCCAAACGGACTTGAAATTCAGATTCAGCGGGTCGAAAAACTTGTCGGTAGGTAGGTCCGGTCCAAAGTACATTCCACTTTTTTTTTGTGTGCCGGTGTTATTAACGAATTAAATTTTATATTACAAAACTAGTAATCAATCCATTCGATTTATAATTAATTAGGTCAAAAATTATAATCGTTGGTTATCTATACAATATTTTTAGGTTACCTATTATAAGATGGGTATCTTTATTCAATTATAATATAATCTAGCTATATGTATGTATGTGATGAGCGTCAGGTGCTACAATCTTGTCCCATACATTATCAAACCGATTATCATGATGTATTATTATGAATAAATAAACAACAAAATTGAGCTAAACGATTATTACTGAACACCTGCCGTTTATGAGCGCCTAGTACATTGTAATTAATTTTAATTTATAATGTATTTTTAATTTAAGCCTTCTTTTGTGGATACAAGCCTCACGAACAAGAGTGCTTGGTACAAAGTTTCAATTCTGGTTTTCTTTCTATAGTGATTATATGCTTATCCTAAGTTGTTTGTATAGTATTCTTATAATTGGTTTCTTTCTTTATTGTTTTTTATTAAAAAAAATAATTATATTCTATTGGTATTGGTCAACTGCACATTATTATTAATATGGAACGGCCACAATATTCTGTCTTTCTATGGTGAACTGTTTACTATAGGAATACGCAGGTAATAAACAAGTAACTTGAATAATAACCAAGACTAGCGCAATTGGATACACTTATAAATAAAATAACTAATATTTTATAATAACTAAATCTGTTATAATGTTAGCTGCATCAGAAACAACGCTTTTGCGTGGATTTCGTATATTAAATTTTGTTTGACTAACCACCATTCACAAATTCACCATCAATCACAATATTTGTAATCTCAGCGGTTGCTATGACAACGCCGATTTCCTATCATTAGGGCGACTTTAATTTTATGATAGTAATATAAATTGTAATGGGATATTTATAAGTATTTATCAGCGATGATTAGTGGAAATCCCCTGCCGTATGTATATGTACGTAAACAAATATAAGAATACTGCGAAGCAAACCAAAGTAAGCAAATAATGGTAGGGTCACACTGTTGACAGTTGTTTGTCTACAGCCGCGGGCCGGTCCGTCCGGGGTAGTACCACACTGAGCAGAAAATCGACGTCTGAATAGTAGCAATTTGTTACTGCGCTTCGTTCGGTGAGCGAGAGAGCCGGAAGCCCAACTTTCTGAGGGTGTTTGCGTGTGGGTGGGTTTTGGTGATGCCTTTAGTTTCACCGAATCTCACTAAACGCATTCACACTCCCTTGACTTTCTTCACGGCGGCCTTGCAACGGTCCATGAGCGGCAGCAACACTTACAATCAGGTGTTTGCTACGACGTGACCGGGGAATTAGTCCGTCCCCTGCCGAGAGGCCGACCGCGTGAGGAAAGACCGACGTCCTCCCCGAGGTTATGTCGGTCAATGGGAGGGTACCCCAAATAGGGGGTATTCCGTCGGGCCGACCACTGACGTCAAGTCAACCCTGCTCCGGTGGTCGGCCCAACGACGAAGGCGACGTGCATCGTGGGTGGGTTGTGGGTGTACGTGCTTACGCCCCTCTGTCGCCCCGGATGGAGTGGTGCGAGGAGCGCGCCGACCGCAGCCAACCCCAAAAAAAAAATAAACCGTTGGCAATAAAAAAAAGTTTTAATTATAAAGGCCTGACTTATTAAGTTTTTTTAGTGTACATAATGTTTCATTCTTATTGTAAGGGATTAAACAGAAGAATAATAGACCCAGACTTGATTAAGCTTTTTGTTGCAATGCTTGGCAATGCTTCTGACAATAATACAGCGCTTGATCATGCGAAACTGACCTACTATACCACGCTGGTCAAACATATTTATATAGCGTTTTATTCTAAGTTTCTTCTCAAACTCATGTGGGAATGCCCACTTTGCCAGCGACCAGAAAAAATCGAGGTCCGTACCCCACAGGGGGTGCCCTCGAGACCGGTCGCTTAGTTTTAAACGGGTTAAAAGCCCTCAGCGCTCACCCATCAATCCGGGTAAAGTTGTCACAGTCATCTGCGGCTAACAAGTCATGCAAAAGAAAGAAAAAAAAAAGTTTCTTCTCATGCATATATTTAGTTATATGAATATTTAATCTCTTAGTCGTCATTTACGACACCCATGGGTAAAAGAAGGGACTATGAATTGTATTTTTACACCTTAATCGCATGGCAAAAAAATTAAATACATCGCGTTTATTCACGATTAAAACACCCGCTCCAGGCCAAACAAAGTTACTCCACCTCTCTTACCATCTCTATAATCTATGAGGCTTCAACGGAAATGTAACCTATCACTAGACACCAATAAAAATAAACCAAGTCGAGTATCAATTACAATAAAACCAGTTTCAGCGGGCATAATACATAACTACATCGCCATTTTAGTATCCTTTATATTCTTGTAGGATTATATATTCATCGTCTCAATATCTCAGCCCATACATATCCCACTGTTGGGTTTGGGCCTACGCCCACTATAGGAGTAAAATTGACCAAATATACCACGCGGGTCAAACGTGTTGGCATAGGCGTTTCGAGTTTCCTTCTCTTGCATAGATATTATATGCATAATATGTTCCTTAGTCGGCTTTTACGACACCCACGGGCAAGAGAGCGGGTGGTGAATTGAATTCTTACTCCGTCACCACACGGAATGCATTGCATATTATTCGTATAAAAATAAGAGTTTAATGTCCATTATCATCAGTAACTCCTAAATTTTAGATAACATTTAAGGTAATATAAAATACTAGCAACCCGCCCTCGCTTCGCTTCGGTTTCAGTCGCCTTACCCGCGTAGTTCCCGTTCCCGTGGGAATACCGAGATAAAATATAGCCTATGTTACTCCTTGATATTATAGCTTTCCATTGGTGAAAGAATTTTTGAAATCGGTTTGGTGGTTTAAGCGTGAAAGCGTTACAAACAAACAAACAAACATCCTTACTTTCGCATTTATAATATTAGTATGGATATTCATCATTTATCATCATTATTTCAGCTTATGTACGTCACACTGTTGGGCTCCACTCTCCTTAAAAATAAAAAAGCAAGGAAATGAACCTACTATACTACGTTGGTCAGATGTGTAGACTACTTCTAGTATCCTCCATAATTAAAGAGAAATTAACCTGCTATACCACGCCGGGCAGATGAGTTTTATTTTGAATTTTCCTTCTTTTGCGTAGATTATATATGCATATTATATCCCATAGTCGTCTTTTATGATACCCACGGTATTTGGGATGGGTCCGAATTGTATTCTTACACTTTTTTTGTATTTGTAATCAAATAACGATATTGATAATCAACGTTATGAATTAATTTTAACATTCATAATGACCCTGTGACCGTGAATATGAAGTATATAACGATAAAATCTATTAAAATAAGTATTATTTCCTAAATTAGTCAAGATTAGTGTCGATGCGTCATTCGTGTGACTCACGAAAGTGCACCGAGCAACTATATCCGTGTATACGTACTTTTAATGACTCACTAATCATCAAATCACACCATATATGTCCATACTCCTCCGTCACCATGAATGCTGTAAATTGTTCGAAACGTCGGGCAATCATAAATCAAATACAAGCACGATACAATCCGTAAAATAGTTTTATTTACAATGGAAGGGAAATTGACCTTCTATACAATTCTGATAAGATATGTTAGCATAGAGATTATGTAGTTTTCCTTCTCTTGCATAGATATTATCTACATAAAACATCCCATATTTTTATTTCATGTCATCCACAGACAAGATAGGGAGTGGTGAATTATAATTATTCTGTCATCACATGGAATAATCCTTGCGGGGATATTTTTTTTTATTGCAAACGGTGGCAAACGAGCAAACAGTACACCTGATGGTAAGTGTTGCTGCCGCTCATGGACCTTTACAAAGCCGCTACCTACCGCGAAGAGAGTGAAAGGAGTGGAATTAGTGCATTAAGGCTCGGTGATACCAAGGGCATCACCAAAACCCTCCACACGCAAATACCCTCAGAAAGTTGGGCTTCCGGCTCTCTCGCTCACCGAACGAGGCGCAGTAAATTGCTACTACTCAGACGTCGATTATCTTCTCAGTGTGGTACTACCCCGGACGGACCGGCCCGCGGCTGTAGACAGATAACTGTCGACTGTGTGCGCCTACCACTCTTTTGTCTCAGCTCATAAACGTCCCACTGTTGGACTCGAGCCTCCTCTCCAATAGGAAGGAAATTGAGCTACTATACCATGCTGGTCAGACATGTTGGTATAGGGGTCGTCTTTTACGTCATCCGTGGGCAATAAGAGGAGTGGTGAATTGTATTCTTACGCTGTCACCACACGGAATAATCACATATAACTAACGGACACGTGCTGTGTGATTGCAGGTACAAAATAATACCTAAAGGTTACATTACTCGTGGGTGTTTTAAAAGATGATTAAGGGCATTACATCGACCTGTGTTAACGCCATCTAATGCTGTAGAGTCAACAATTATTTTCCCCAAGGAGAATTGACTTTAGGCAGATTACGAATAGCAATGGACAGACCACATCGCTCGACAAACTGACAACCGCTGGGGAAGAGAGATTCTCGAGAGGCGACCACGTATCGGATGACGTAGTGTAGGATACCCCAAATAGATGGACCGATGACCTGGTGAAAGTTGCCGACCAGTCTGTGGCGTAACACGAGGAAGGCTTACATCCAGCAGTGGACAACGATAGGCTGAAATGATGATGAGATATCGAGTGATAAAACTAATGACAAAACTTATTGCATATTGTACGATGGAAGGAGAATAGATATTACGTCGCCCCAAGTAATTGAGTTCAGAAGAAGATGATGATAATTAATAGAGACAAATTACATCTGAACTCAGAAGAACAAATGTTTACGCGAGTATTACACATCCTTACTCCTTACTAATATTATAAATGTGTAAGTAAGTTTGTTTGTTACGCTTTCACGCTTAAACTACCGAACCGATTTCGTAAATTCTTTCACCGATGGAAAGCTATAATATCAGGGAGTAACACAGGCTATATTTTATCCCGGTATTCCCACGGGAACGGGAACTACGCGGGTAAAGCTGAAACCGAAGCGAAGCGAGGGCGGGTTGTAGTTGTAAATAAAACTATTTTACGGACTTTATCGCGTTTGTATTTGATTTTTGATTACTAAAATGTGGGTCAAAATTTAATAATTAATTTCTGTAGCGGGTAGATAATTATAAATCTCTGTAATAACGATGACTTATTGGACGTAAGACATCTTTCTCCGCCCATGAACACTGCAAAGTGTTCGAAACGTCCGGCAAAAATCAAATACAAACGCGATATAATCCGAAAAATAATTTCAGAAGAACAAGTTGCGAATTGCGCAAGTTATTGTTCTGGTTAAGAATCGAAATCAGGAACCTGGCACGTAGATATCTTAATTATAACAGTCTCATAGTCAAATAATAATTAATTTCAAGATTGTCTATTCCGTTTGTTATATTAGTAACAGATAAAGTAATAATTGTATTGTACTTCGAAGCACTCACAGAATTAATCAATGGCTACTTCACTGCCTTGGAAGTTACAAATTAACTTCGTTAGCACAACTCCCGATACGCTTTGAGGAAAGCTTCTTCAAAAATTATGGTTTTCCTCTTAATATTACGCTGCGTGTCGTTCGTTACCTTAGTACAAATGCTGAGTTCGGATTACCTGAAATAAGAAACATACATTATTAATGAGTTATATAAAGCAAAAATAGATTCTTTTTTTCAAAATCTTATTCAAAAAATTTCATGAATTCCGATCCGTTGTCTGTCCGAAAGTCGAAATATAATCGCCACGTATGTTAAGGTTGGAAATTGCAGTTACTATTATAAATTCCTCAATGTCAAATTGGTATCGATGCACCAGTGATTAATCTAAATGGTGATGACTATGGGCCTAAGTCCGGGAACGAGAACTACGCGGGTAAAACGACTAAAACCGAAGCGAGGGCGGGTTGCTAATAAACACACACATATTTTTTTTTAATATAATAATAATAGGCTAGCAAAGACTCGGACCAGTAGTCTTAAATCTCGATGGGGAAGTAACACGCTAAGTTATGGGGACACAGGACGCTCTATCGGACAGCTTACTTAACGCCTGTCAAAGAAAAAGAGGGTATTATTGCATATTTTTATTGTGATCGCTAAGCAGTTTGTATAAATCCTAATAGATAATGCGTAAAAAAATTTTTGCGTCTGGTGAGGGCGTAACAATTAGTGTTGCCCAAATGCAAGACCAAGACGAGACTTGGACTGGTCTTGGTCTTGGTCTTGCAACATCACACCTGGTCTCGTCTTGGTCTTGGTCTTGCGCACCCGAGTCTTGGTCTTGGTCTTGCGCACCCGAGTCTTGGTATTGCAGCAAGAGTCTCGCAAAGTTTTGCAGTTAGAATAACGTAACAGTAATTTATCATGGCAATGAAAAATCCAACTAAATTAATCAAATATCCTATCCTATCTATCCATCTGCTAGCCTATAGTTCACTGTTGAATACAATACTTACCACTGGAGAAAATTACTCTTCTATTCCCCTGGTGTTCCATTAGACAGCGTTACTACTCTTATGACAGGACTTTCGACCCTATTTTCTTAAGACGTCACCACACGAGGCAGTTGATACAATAAATTTTATGTCATTTTATAATCAATGCGATATTTTACAATTAATGCGATTGTTTATATTCCCCTTCAAGTTAAGTGGTATGTATCTATTGTATTTCCAGTTTAGTTACTGATAATCTGGATACTTGAAAAAACCTGTTGCTCTATTGCCTATATAAATACTTTGGCCGCTGGATCCATGTAGCTCTAATATACTATTTATTCAAGAACATATAAAACTGATTTAAAATTTTATGGTTTTAATACTTGTAAAATGTATGATATTCGTCGTCATCATCACAGCTCATAAAAGTGCAACTGCTGGGCTTAAGCTTCCTTCCAGTAAGAGGAAAATTTATCTACTATACCACGCTGGTCAGACATGTTGGTACAGGGTTTTCTTTCTAGTTTCACTTCTCGTGCACATATGTTATATACACAGGGTGTATCAGGTTATGGGACAACTGTTCATGTATGTTGTAGTTCAACAGTCATATATCATAATTAGAATGTATATTACACAAAAACAATATAACGTAAAAGTTATAGTGATTACAAAAATGTGTGTCTAAGAGTTTATGCCTTAAATTTTATGCATTATGTAGGTATGTACAGACAGGATATATGTAAGCATGTAAAATTTCGACAGTATAAATAGGTATTAGATTTGCGCAAACCTTTCAATGGTTACGTAGGTACAAAGGCGACTCATCAACGGTCATCGGCCGATCAGCTGATTTATGTTAAAGCGAAGTTTGTCTTGCTTATGCAAACGTAATCATTGATTTATTCAAATTCTAATGAACATTTAACAAAATACGAATATGTTGTAGATTAAGTATCATTCCTTTATACATTTTAATCAATTTACACGAAAAAACGATGACAAAATTGAGAACTTACATGTCTCTCAATTCATTAACGAATCGATATTTTTATTTCAATTTTGTTTCATGGGTTCCTAACACCATTGCCCGATCCGATTTGATACGACATCCACGGGTAAGAGAGTGGTGAATTATATTTGTACTCTGTCTTTTTTTTGTGTGTGTGTGTAGCTGTTGGTCGCAGATGACCTTGACAGCTTAACGCGGTCAATGGGTGAGCGCTGATGGCTCTCAACCCGGTAAGTAAGTTAAGCGAACATCGCCCGAGGGCTCCCCCCTGTGGGGAACGGACCTTGGCTCGGGGCGTCGCTGAGAGCAAAGTGGGCATGGCCAAGTTTAGGTTAATGACTTTTACGCGGCGCGGTTTTCGACCTCGACGGCGAGGCCGATACCGCGGAGTTTTATCTGTTATCGCTGCGCGAGCTGTGTAGGTCCTTTCTTGGGCGATCATAATAGCGTCATCTTCTTCTTCAAGAAGATGACGAGGACGTCGGACCGCGGATATTTTTGAGGCGACGTAGTTTACCGCCCCAACCACTAGTGGATTGGGGTGAGTCGTGGCAGAGGCAAAATAGCGCTGGGAGCAACGCTTCATGTACTGCCTGATGGTGATCGTACTCTGTCCCTACATGGACATTTATATAGATTAATTGTAGGCATATTTCTATGTCCAACAGTGAACGTCGTTGGGCTAATGAATAAACGGATATATAAATATGTATAATGGGCAAGAGCACTCTCGTGATTACGGTATTTTTGTCCTTAAGCCTTTCCGAAGAGTAATTCTGAAAAGCCAACACCAACATTGGGAATCGATTGGCCAATAGATGGATATCTCAAGACTGATTTGACTTGCCGTGTAGTGACGGAGTAAGAATATAATTTATCACCCCCTATTTTACCCGTGACTGCGAACCCACGACTAAGGGCTATAATATATAACATCGGTGCAAGAGAAGGAAAACTTGAGATGTATGACCTGTAACAACACGGCCGATCACCGTGGCGATTCCCCTCCGGCCACGGCCGATTCTCCTCCTATTATGTAGAAGACACGAGCTCAACCGTATATAAGCTGAAATGGTGATTTGAATTAAATGCAAGACCGCGAGACTCTTGCAGGCCCAGTCTTGGTCTTGCTCAAGTCTTGCAGGGCCAGTCTTGGTCTTGGTCTTGCAAAAATTAAGCGGTCTTGGTCTTGGTCTCGGTCTCGCATTTCTCGCAAGACCAAGACCAAGACCGCAAGACCAAGACTTTTTTGGGCAACACTAGTAACAATCCAACTCGCTACCCCTTTTTTTGCCCGTGGATGTCGTAAAAGACAACTAAAGTATTTCCTTGCATAGATAACTTAACTTCCAATAAAATCCTATGCCAACCCGTCTGATGATAGATGACAATTTGTATTTTTAACTAATAACCACACTGGTGTATTCAAAAGGTCCGCCTTAAATAAACTAGTACGTCATACCATCACATTATTACGTCAAGCATTTAAAAGATACGTGAGTTCACGAAGCATACATAATTCCCATGGCGGTTGGTTAGGAAACAAAACTTAGTGTTGGTTGTACTAGGAGCGAGGCACATGTGGCGAATCGAATTACCCACACATTAGAACTGTTTAACGTTTATTTAGTTTTTTTTTTGTTGGATCGTGAACGCAGCGCCGGCGCCGTTCAGTCCGACTCACTTTATTACCATTGCTATCAGGGTTGCCAGGATTTTGTTATTTTATGACGAAATATAGTAGTATTTTTTTTTTTGTAATCTTTTAAGTGACATCGTAGATGATATTTTTATAGTATACAGGATGTTTCAGGTTATGGGGCAACTGTTTGAGTATGTTGTAGTTTAACGGTCATAGATCATAATTAGAATGTACATTACACAAAAAGCAATATAACATAAAAGTTATACTGATTTCAAAAAAATGTGTCTAAGAGTCTATGCCTTAAATGTTACGTATTATGTAGGAATGTACAGACAGAATACATGTAGGCATGTAAAGCTTCGACAGTATGATTTCATTCATTCATACCTAGAACTGCGCAAACGTTTCAATGACATCGTAGTTACAACGGCGAGCGGTCAACGGTCATGGGCCGATTTTTTTTATGGGTTCCTACCCCCATTGCCTAGCTCCCTTTTGACCAGTTGCCCCATAACCTGATACACACTGTATTTTAAATTTATATTGTAAGCAATTTTCTATGTAGTGACAGAATAAGAAATGGAATTGTATTAACCGCTCCATCTTACCTATGATAGCATAAAAGACAGCTAAGGGATATAATATGCACGTAACATTTATGCAAGAGAAACTTGAAATAAAACCCTAGATTAATATACCGCTTATTGTGTGGGAGGCTCGAGCCCAACATTGGGACCCATGTAGCCAGAGGTGATGAGCATATAGAAATTACGGTAAAGTGCAATAAATATAAAATTACACTGATTTATGTGTATTATCATGTTTTTTAAACATTATTTATAACAAGAATGCCTTTAGTACGAGGGGTGATCCAAAAGTAATGATAATCAATAATAAACACAATGAATAAAATAAAAAAATATATTTATTTCTCAACATAGTCTCCTAGCAAGTCTATACATTTAGTCCATCTCTTTTCTAAACCTAAAATTCCCTTACAAAAAAAATCTTTATCTTGACTCTCAAAAAAGTCCTCAACCGCGGCCATCACGTCGCTATCATCATCAAATTTCTTGCCTCGGAGGTGTTCCTTGAGTCGTGGAAAGAGATAGAAGTCACTGGGGGCTAGATCTGGTGAATAGGGGGGGTGTTCCACCAACTCAAAGCCCGCTTCCTGAATGCCAGCCATGGCAATTGCAGCTTTGTGAACAGGTGCGTTGTCTTGATGGAACAACACTCCAGCCCGCAGTTTGCCTCGCCTTTTCTCCTTAATAGCCTCCCGCAATCTTCTTATTTGTTCTGCATAGTAGGAGCCTGTAATAGTGGCCCCCTTTTCCAAGTAGTCCACCATGATTATTCCTTCAGCGTCCCAAAAAACAGACGCCATAACCTTCCCTGCTGAGCTTGACACTTTGAATTTCTTCGGCGTCGGTTCATCGGATCGTTTCCATGTCATCGATTGTTGTTTTGTTTCAGGATCAAAATGGTGGATCCAGGTCTCGTCCATGGTCACAAAACGTGACAAAAAATTGTCCTTGTCTGCCTGGAACTTTTCGAGATTTGCTCTTGACATGTCGACTCGTTTCTTCTTTTGCTCGTCGTTTAACATTTTCGGTACCCAACGCGCGGAGACCTTTCTCATATGCAATTCGTTCGCAAGGATTCTTTGAATGCTGCCATATGAGATCCCTGTGACCTCAGCTACATGCCTGATAGTCACTCTTCGATCTTCCAATACAACTTCTTCAACTTTTTTCACATTTTCTTCAGTGAGGGACGTCGATGGGCGTCCTTCGCGGTGTTCGTCTTCCGTCGATGTTCTTCCCAGCTTAAACTCCTTAGCCCAGCGTGCAACTGTGGAATATGGAGGAGAAGAGTCCCCTAATGTTTCCACCAAGTCGCTGTGTATGTCTTTGGTAGACATTTTTTTCAAGCAGAGGTATTTAATGACAGCTCTGATTTCGTGTTTTTCCATTTTGATGTTCACTCCTTGACAGTCCGTATTCAAATGAATGTAGCTCCCGGGAATTGTGGCCTATTTATATGATTTTTTTTTCCTGAACTAGTGGGTAACTGAGCAAGTGACTGAAATTTTTTTGTATTTTTGTGTGCACTAGAAATAACTGATTATCATTACTTTTGGATCACCCCTCGTATCTGCAGTCATAACTCTACTAAAACATGACAACTTTACTAAAGAATAGACAATAACTTTAGAACCATTTGTCATCTGTGAAACTTGATACAAAATATTTTACTAGACTTTGAATAAATATAGTAAGCAGATATACCAATAAATAAAATTGGAGTGTCTGTTTGTAATGTCAAAATAATGGGCTTTTTTCATGCTCACACAGTTGTTTGCACTATACATATGCCTAAAATACACTTTATATTTTTTTTGTCTGTCTATCTGTCTGTTTGTTCCGGGTAATCTTCAAAACGTCTGGACCGATTTCAAAAATTCTTTCACCAATGGAAAGCTATAATATCAGGGAGTAAACTAGGCTATATTTTATCCCGGTATTCCAACGGGAACGGGAACTACGCAGGAAAGATGACTGAAAGCGAAGCGAGGGCGGGTTGCTAGTAATAAATAAGGGAAGCAGAGATGATAAATATATCGACCAGCCTAGTCCGCCATACTTGTAAAAGAACGTAACATACTTTTTAGTCACCTCATCTTCATATTCTTCATCATTATTTTTGTTCCGATACGTCCTATTGCAATGGCAGGAAAATTGACCTACTATACCACTTAGTTCAGACGGGTTGGTATAAGGGATCTTTATTTTTTAGTAATTACAGTACATGCATTAAAAACGTGTAGTTTATATGAAACTAGATCCGTTTGTAATGGAGTTTTTATTGAATCACCGGATGTTGTTGCTTATATTAATAAATTACTTAAATAAAACATATTTTATTGTAAAATCGTTATTAAATGTGATATAATATTTGAAAACAGGTACGCAGACTTCACGGAATACGTCACTAGCTGAACTATGTTTTGAAATTAATCAGTGTTAATCGCTGATACTAACATCAAATACAGTGCTAATAAGCCGCGGACGTTGATATTGAAATTCGCAAACAATCCCAGTTTCATCTTGATATAATTGACGACCAAGTTCTTAGTCCCTATTTGCACACCAATAAGTTGTATGAAAGGCGATGTAATGATTAAATTCTTACGAATTTTTTAAAAAATTATAAATAATAATCTTTCATTCATCATCATGCTGTGCTCGAGCCTCCTCCGCAATAGGAGGGATTTGACCTACTATACCACGCAGGTCGGACGTGTTGGTATAGCGTTTTATTTAGAGTTTTTTGTCTCTTGCATAGATGTTCTATGTACGCGTTTAAATCCCTTAGTCGTCTTTTACGACACACACAAGCAAGACAGGGGGTGACGAATTGTACTCTTACTCCGTCACCACACGAAATATATTATAAAACTAGCAACCCGCCCTCGCTTCGCTTTCAGTCTTTCCTGCGTAGTTCCCGTTCCCGTGGGAATACCAGGATGAAATATACCCTAGTTTACTCCCTGATATAAAGTGTATTTTAGGCATATATATAGTGCAAATAACCGTGTGAGCATGAAAAAAGCCTATTATTTTGACATTACAAACAGACACTCCAATTTTATTTATTGGTATAAATTAGTATTAAATTTTATATTAACGTAAGCAACCCTAATTACTATAACGTACGTACACTACTACTGACTTATGAGGTCCTGGTAGAATAGATGAAACACTTTTATGGGAGAGCTAAATTGTTCAGCCGACGGTACAGTAATTAAGTTTTAAAGTTAACGAATGCGTTAAGCAATTAACATATTCGTGTTACATCGTGGAAGGTTTAGAGAAACAAATCGGTTTACGTCAACTTCACTGATATTGCATCTATATAAATAGTGAAAGAAATTTTATATAGGAGTTAGCCATTATTAATTATTTACTTTTAAAAAGACGGACATAATACAATGGACGGAGTAAAAATACAATTCACCCCTACACCATCTCGCCCGTGGATGTTGTAAAAGACGACTAAGGGATATAATATACATGTCACATCTATGCAAGAGAAGGAAAACTCGAAATAAAACCCTATACCAATATGGTATAGGAAGTCTATTTCCCGCCCACTGGGGAGGAGTTGCGAGCCCAACACTGGCACATGTATGAGCTGAGACGTAATTCATTCATCATCATTTCAGCTCATATACGTCCCACTGTTGGGCTCGAGCCTCTTCCACAATAGGAGGGAAATTAACCTTACTATACTATGCTGGTCAGACAGGTTGGTATACGGCTTTATTTCGAGTTTTCCTTCTCTTGCATAGATGTTATATGCGTATTATATCTCATAGTCGTCTTTTACGACATCCACGTGCAAGATAGGGAGTGGTGAATTGTATTCTTACTCCGTCACCACACGGAAAGAGACGTAATTACAACCATATAATATTTCTATACTGTCTCGTGTAAGGATCGAACCCACGACACAGCCTGGGACACTATATAAGACTTTAAAAATAAATGACCATCTAGAAGTAAAATGAGTTTGTTCCACATGTGCCTTTAGAAAAAAACGAGAACATAAACATTTATTAATTATGCTTTTCATGTTGATTCTTCTTAATTATATTGCGCTTCCCCATTTTAAAAGTGCCGCGTGGTGACAGAGACAATATCATCACTCTCTATCTTAGCAGTATGTGTGTCCTAAAAGACGACTAAGGGATATGATAGGCTGATAACATATATGCAAGAGAAGGAAAGCCCGAAATAAAACTCTATACCAAACCGTCTGACCAACGTGGTATAATAGATCAATTTCCCTCGAACGGTGGAGGAGGCTCAAGCCCAGCAGTGGGACGTATATGAGTTGAGATTATTATGATGATGATGATTGAATAAGTAATCGACCTTAACATGCTCTTTGAATCATTTATTTGCTATATCATCGAGAATTTTTAACCATATCATCGAGGAAAAACCTGTTTGTGGTTTCCTCATAATGTTTTCCTAAGAAAATATGTTTGAATACGTCCATTACTTTGAAAGTTAGATGCGGTCATGTGCCTTTTTTACGGCTTCTATCCGGACACACCGTATGTTCCTTCCGTGGCGACGATAAAACGGCACACGGTCACATAACCCACCGTATTCCTTCCCCATCACCATTAGGCCGACCACTGGTATCGATTCCTTGACACCCGCGGTCGGATATAAAGACGGGCGTCTTCGAACCTAATTCTTCATTGTCTTTAAGTCTCTCCAATAAATTATTATTGCTTGCAATAAATAAATTATACAGAAAAAATAACAAACAACGAGCACGTTAGCTCCCCATAGATACGGACTGTTAACTAGCGAACAGCGACACATCACGGCGAACTCTTAAGCACAGCAATCATTTCAACAGTTACCTCACTACTTGTATACGACTCAATATATGAGCGAGAAGAGATTATAAATTTTTTTCATGCTCATGGTTATTTACACTATACCTATGCCTAAAAACTATTTTTCTATTGTATGTCTGTCTGTTTCTTCGGGATACTAGGTGCCTCTGTCTTATATATAAGGAGTGACTTTGGCTATTTTTCCTCTCAAGAAACTCCTATGAAATTTTGCCCAGTTCAGAAATTGAACCCAAAACCTCACTAACTGCAGTCGCGTTTCGTAATATTTTAGAAGATATTGAAGATTTAAAATGCGAGGGCAAGGCGACTGAAAATGAAGCGAGGCGAGGGCGGATTGTTAGTCATCTATAAAAACAATAACATATTATAACCAAAGTTATCTAACTGTTTTACGCTCAAAAATTCACTAACTTGAATTAATTACTCAACCCGCGTTCACAGTTGAATAATTATAAGGGGATAATATCATTAATTTCATGTTTGTGATATTTTTTGTATAATTAATATACTATAGATATTAATAATTTTAATAAAAATCTTAATAAATGAATTATATAAAATTTCCGTATAGTGACGGAGTAAGAACACAATTCACCACCTCTATCTTGGCCGTGGATGTTGTAAAAGATTACTAAGGGATATGCACATACAATCTATACAAGAAAAGGAAAAATTATAATATATCCCTATAACAATCAGTCTGATCTGCGTAGCATATGGAAACTCAATTTCCCTTCTATTTTGGAGGAGATTAGAATTCAATAGTGGGGAATGCACGTGCTGAAATGATAAAGTAAAATTATGGTGTAGGTATAACACGAAATCTATCTCTTTTTCTTCTACGAAGAACTAAATTTACGTGTTGATGTGAACATGTCTTCTTAGTCGCAATTCTTCTTTAATAATTTATTAAAAAAAAAATATTCTATTCAGATTATCTGCAATAACAAAATAAACACTAATACGAGGAATAATTTTTACTCGCTATCTCTTATAGCTAGCGCCAATCCGTCCCAAGGCGCTCGTCGGTAGTCCCGGGACAACGCGACATTACTCATCGGTCAAGTGCGCCGTTGGGACGAGTGAGACATCACAGCCAACCACTTATCTATCTCTTTCCATCGCTGTCACTCGAATTTTATTAGTAGAATGAAGTTGAATGTACAAAATCAATGTCTGAAAAGGAAATAGTATAATTTTGAGAATGCATATCATAAATGTAAAATTATGTTGGGTTATGAAACGGCTGAACAAATATGAATTAAATTTGGCACAGATAATTTATACCCTAGATTTATACGTAAGATGTTTTAAGCTTATTTTAGTAAAATTAATAATTAAAATCTTAATCGTCCATTATTAAGTTTCTCAAAAATATAATAATGATTTTAAACACTATATTATTATGTAATGTATGACGGAAGACATTAAGACTAATAAAGACGAATGGACACAGCATCAAATTCTTGAGTCGTCGTTTATCTTACCACTCGGCTATTCGACAGAGATAATAGATACGCAGCGATGTATGGCTGACGTTTACAGATGCACCATTTGTTCAAATATAACTCATTTTAAAGGGACTCTGACATTTATTACACGGCGACATTACGAAAATATTTAAAAATAGAACGCTTAATACGTTAGTGTTACCCTATTTATTGTTACGTCCCTGAAAATGAAGGTAATATTGAGTGATAGGGATCGTAATATTAAATATTCTCTTTCATTACTAAGTATGGTAGATTAGCATACCAGTCGACTTTAAAATATTTCTACTTTCTCGCATACAGTACACTCATCCCGCAACTAAACATGGGACCACTTTCACATAAGGCAGATTAACCTAGTACGTCTCTCTGGGGAGGCTCATTTCCGTCCCCTAATCGATTCTAGGATACCCATGTAAATTGAATGAGTGATAACCAATGGATGAAGATACAAGGGAGTAAGTATATAAGGCACTTGAGATGATTGCGAAACATTATTAACCCAACAGGCAAATGGTATCACGTTATCTAGCTAGACCATCCTAGAAATACACTAAAGACGACAAACGTATGTTAGGAATAAAACCAAGGGCGCCGCCAATGGGGGCAGTTGCCTCCCCCTAGAGATCATATGCAGCTAGCCGCATAGCGACCAATTCGACTGTACCAGGCATTCATATTTTTTATCGTTTTTTTATCATATTTTTTGCCCTATTACCCCAGAGTCATAAGCTGGCGACGCCCTTGAATAAAACTATTAAAAAAAGTTGTTGCATTCTATACTATTGGCTGTTACCAACGACACCATATCTTATATTCCCTATGAGACTAACTTTGGAGATATTGTGATATGCCTCCAAAGAACTTTTCCAAGCAATTTTTACTTGATTTTAAAATTTATAATGCGTGTTCACACAAAATAAACATGCAGAGCGTATTGTACTGGTGGGTGAGGGCCATAAATTTATTATTAGCAAAGGAAATAATATTACATTCGCTCAGAGGGGAGCATACGTCTAAGCACAGTCATCATCTCAACACCGTCATCTCAGCTCATATACGTCCCACTGTTGGGCTCGAGCCTCCTCCAGAATAGGAGAGAAATTGACCTTACAACACCATGCTGGTCAGATAAGTTGGTATAGGGTTTGGTTTCGAGTTTACCTTCTCTTGCATAGGTGTTATATACGTATTATATCCCTTAGTTGTCTTTTACGACATCCACGGGCAAGATAGGAAAAATTACTGTAAAACTAATATACATTTTTATTTGCTTAACTCCGGTAAGGCGAGCGTAAAGCACTACCTCAACGCTTTGCGTTATGAGGCGAGATACTATTCAGCTTTTTAATCGCTGTATATCGCAAATACAGCGATTAAAGAGCTAAATAGTATATTCAAGCTTAAAGTACCAAACCTATACAAAAAAAATAACAATAATCGCTTCCATCAATGGATAATGTCGTTTTCAATTTTTATAATATACCATAATGATTTCATAAAAACAGACATGATACAAGGTAATTACGACCGCAAAAATAAAGATAATTTTAATGAAAAAATAAAGAAACAAACCATTTAATGATACATTCGCTTTAAAATATACAAAATAAGAATGGAATTGTCGCTAGCCACAAGGAGACTGCATTAAAGAAAAGTAATATTTAATGGCTTAACTTAAAACCAAAGCTATAATCATGCATTCTAAGATATTAATAAGATAATGTCATACGTTATGGTGATGACGTTGATAAAATAATAATACGAATAACTACAGACTAGTATTAGTGTTAATTTTTATTAATACTAGTGTTTCCGTGTGGTGACGGAGTACGAATACAATCCACCACCCCCTATCTTGCCCATGGATATCGTACAAGACGACTAAGAAATTAGAATACTCAAATAACATGTATGCAAATGAAGGAAAATTCCAAATAAAATTATATACCAACACGTTTATAGTAGATCAATTTTCTTCTCATAGTGAAGAAGGCCCGAGCCCAATATTGGGACGTATATGAGGTGAAATGATGAAAAAGATGACACTAGTGCTGTCTGGTGGCGGTTACGAATATTACGAACCCTTACATTGAGCTTGGGTGACAACTTTACCTGATGTCGTTTGATCAATAAACACATTCCCAAGAATGGTTGATATCAGGTGGCCGATAACTTTTGCATATAAGAACATGGTGATGATGATAATAGTAGATACGCGCACATGATAACGATGATAGGTATGTAACCAACTTAAGCAAAGTAGTAGTAGTATCAAATTTAATCTTCAAGATGTCCATTTTATAGAAATACACTAACATGTAGATATGTGTTCTTGCAAGTACAGAATGTTGTAATAAGTATATAAGAATGTATCCAATCAAGTTAGAATTAGTATGAAATGTTTACTCATCAAGTGAGCTGTTTTAATCTAATATCCCGAACGCCCAACCTTATATGGCGACTCTGCCATGTACGGCGATCTGGCTCGGGTTCGTTGAAGCGTCGCGTATAGTAAGCGAACTATTAAAATAATTTCACATTATATTCAAATTATAGTTGGCATATACAAAGAAAAATAAGCAAGATATGTGTCGATCAACGGTTGAAAAAGACGTTTTAATATACCAAAATGGGTTCTAACACAGCTACTGTTCAAGAGATAAAATATCAATATCAGGTTGACCGAGCTTCGCTCGGAGTATTTTTGTAGCATTTATTTAGATATATATTAATAAAAAAAAAAAAAAAAATAATGAAAATTATATAAAAAATTACAAAAAGAGAATAATAATAACACCGAGATTCGATTCGACGCCGTTTGTCGCCGATGTCAAAAATAAAACGAAACCTGACTACTTCGCCACTGAGCTATCGTAACTCATGACATTGATGGCAAAATTTGAATTCATATTCTTTTAAAATTTAATGTCATTATATTTTATGCCAAAAACACTGACAAAACAACATTTTCTATACATAAAACCTAGCTAGATCGATTTTTTGGGCCCGAATCCTCTAGTATGCCAAGTTTCAACAAAATCGTTGGAGCCGTTTCCGAGATCCTGAAAATATATATATTTACAAGAATTGCTCATTTAAAGATATAAGATCTTTCGGCCATAAGTGTTGTGCTGCCCTGCGCAATAATCGGACTCAAGTCGACTTGTCAAACTATAGTTTGTAATTTGTAACCTATTATAATCGACTTAGGTTAATTAACAAACTTAGATACAGTGTGAACGTGACTTTAAGGTGTATTTTCATGTGAAACGTCTTCTATCTCAACCCTATTTATTCCTATAGGTACTCCGTACTATATCTATCTTTAAACTTGTGTGAATCTATTGATTATAGGGCCAGTGTATTCACTAGGACTATAATTTATTCTAACCGCCTTGGTTGGTATTTAGAAGTTGGCGGTTATATGATAATGTTTTCTTGTTATTGAATTGTTAGTTCTATAATAATATGTGTGTAATATAAAGAATATAGATTAGTAATAATAATATGTAAATACAGATATAGATAGATATACAGGTATCTTGCTCGCAGGTGTAGTAAAACATGACTATGAGATATGTCTATAACATCTAGGAAAATAGAATCTGTGTGGTGACAGGGTAAGAGTATAATTCAACACCCCCTATCTTGCCCATGGGTATCGTAAGAGACGACTAAGGGATGAAATACACATATAACATCTATGTAAGAGAAGGAAAACTCAAAGTAAAACCCTATACCAAACCGTCTGACCAGCGCGGCAAATGCACCCTAAACCGACCCGTTTGGCCAGCATGATATACTTGGTCTATTGGGGATGAGGTTCGAGGCCAGCAGTAGAAAGTATATCAGCCGAGATAAGATGATGACAGATATAACTTGCTGGATAGTAAACAAAATTTCGTAAAATGTCGTAGTTTGGACTTACTTTTGGAATACTATTATGATATATGTAATTAGTTATGTGGAGCCACTAAGTCTAATTTCACACATTCCAATGGCCACTTGTGCTGTCACCTCGCACGATTGGGTCACATCATAGTTAGGGTTGCCACCTTTTCTTTATTACAAAGCACTGCATCTTATTTTAAGTAATAGTACCCTCCCTATACTTTACATGAACAACGTTTTAAAATGTGATCAAAAATAATTTATTTCGATTAACTAAGATGTCTTTGAATCTGACAAAATACATTATTTACTTTAAAATATATATAGAGTATAAGATGCTGCTTCGCGGTGATAATTTTTCATTCAAATTTGCTAATAACAATTGCCGTGCGCTGAGAGAGTAGGAATACAATTCACCATCCTCTTTCTTGTCTGTGGGTGTCGTAAAAGACGACTAAGGGATTATATGTGCATCTAACAGTCATGCAAGAGAAGGAACATTCGAAATGAAACCCTATACCAACACGTTTAACCAGCGTGGTATAGTAAGTCAAATTCCCTTGTACTGTGGAGGAGGATTGAGCCCAACAGTGGGACATTTATGAGCTGAAATGATGATAATGATGAATAACAATGAAAAATATGTTTTAAAACTATATAATGTAATAATCATACTTTATTTGGACAGACTTATTTTCTTTATTCATTTACAAATGTACTTTATTTAAACTAAAAAAAAGGTTGGCAACCCTAATTACAGGCTTCAAAAAAGTTATATGAAATCCAAAATTCGAAACTATTGTAAAGCCATAAGTATTTTATTATATCCGCTCGTATCCTGGATCAAGCAAAAGAGGTTTCTAGTGGTTTGCCTCAGATTTTCTCGAACTTCAAAGATTCTTAAGAGCAAGCTCGAAGTTTGGAACTACGATCGGTTAGTGGCAATAAACTCGCTTACCATTATTTGAAACTTGTGTATTGTCTGGCTAAATGTGGGTACTTTTATATGTCTGTTTGCTTCTTCGGGAATGAAAGCGTGAGACTATAGAAATAAAATATTGTGTTGCCACTTTGTGGCAGAAGTACCTACCAGAGATTTTTTTCAAGCCTTATCTATATATCTCTAACCTAAAATTGAAGTATCTGTTTGTAATGACAATACGTTTCTTTTCACACTGACACGGTTATTTTTACGTTACTTATACCCTAAAAATCAGTTTACTTTTTTTGGAAGTCTGTTCCGCTTAATCTTCAAAACGATAGAACAGATTTTAATAATATTTTACTATTAGGTAGCTATTAAGGAGTAATTTAGGCTATTTTTCTTCTCAGAAAAACTATAAAATTTTACCCAGTCCGGGACTCTACCTGAGGCCCTATTTTTGGAGATATCACAGATTTAAATTGCTGGGCCAAAGCGGCTGGCACCAAAGCGAAGCGAGGCTGGGTTAGTTTAAATTAAAAAACATACCTAAGGGTCTAAGGCTTGAATTAGAATCCAAGTCACACTATTTGCGAAATTTATGTGCATATCTAAACATACATTACCATTAGTACTGAACACTGAAGGACAATATCGGATGATTGAATACCCAAAGCAGTCTCGCAAGACTTCAAATGTTCATATGACTACTAGTCTGCAAATACGGCGCGGCATATTTGATTATGGCTTAATTATAACTTTGTCTTTTACGATACACACGGATAATAGAATGGTGAATCATATTTTTACTCCGTCATGATCATCATCATCATCAGCTCGTATACATCCCACTACTGGGATTGAGCCTCCTTCGCAATATAACACCTATTGACCTATTAAATTACGCTGATAAGACGAGTTGGTACAAAGTTATATTTTGAGATTTCCTTCTCTTGTATAGATATTACATGCATATTATATCCCTTAGTCGTCTTTTGCGACACCCATCCACCAAAGTGGGTAGTGAATTGTGTTCTTACGCCTTCACACGAAAAATGAAAAGAAGATATTTCTCTAAATAATCTGCACCAACTTCTACAATATAAAAATATAATAAAATAGATACTTGTGAAAGATTAACAAATCGTTATACGTACAAAATGGGGAACCACTTATATATATGGCAACTGGCAATCACTGGGACCACCCTTGGGACTGCTCGTTTCATTCGTATGGGGGAGATCCCCATTCACTGCAAACGAATCTCTTGCTTATATTAATTTCTGTCTAGTTCACGTTCAGTTAGAAATTTTGACGGAATAAAAATACAATTCACCACCCCCTTTTTCCGAAAGTGTCGTAAAAGACGACTAAGGGATATAATATGCATATAACATTTATGCCAAAAAGGAAAACTCGAATTAAAACGCTATCTATAGCTACCAGTTTGACCAACGTCGTGTAGGTGAATATCTCTCCTATTTTGGAAAAGGCTCTCGACTCAATGGCTCAGAGACCAAAGAGCCGAGGAATGTATGAGATGAGAAATTTGGTACTTATATAAAAAAAATCCGTGTGGTGACGGAGTAAGAATACAATTCATCACTCCCTATCTTGCCCGTGGATGTCGTAAAAGTCGACTGAGGGATAAAATACGCATATAACATCTATGCAAAAGAAGGAAACTCGAAATAAAACCCTATACCAATTTGTCTGTATAGTAAGATCAATTGCCCTTCTATTGTGGAGGAGGCTCGAGCCCAACAATGAGACGTATATGACCTGCGATGATGATGATATAAAAAATTATGCGATTGCACAGATAGTGTAGTTCGATTTCTAGGACAATATTTCATTCACAAATTATTCTGAGACTGGATTTAATTTGTGTCCGTTAAATGAGTATTTGTAATGTCCTCAAAAAAAAACAAGGATAAGTTCTTTAGTACAAGGTTATTGTAAAAAAAAAGAAAAGATTGGTAGCATAATTACAGCATACTTTACTTTTTTTATTATAGACCATCAACAACACGGCCAAGGAAAAAAACCCGTATGACAGGTTTAACTAAAACATAACAGTCATTCTAAATCGTAACGGACTTCTAGGTAGCTATGAATTTTTATTGGTTTGATCGTAAATAACACACAGATTAAGGTCAGAATAATGATCATACCGTAATTAACAGCTGTATGAAGAGTTAAAAGTATTCAAGGTGAGTGTAGGGATGCAAATATCGAAACCAAAAACATCGATGTAAATAAAACATCGCCCTGAAAACATCGATGTATCGAAACATCGATGATTTTTAGGAATCTATGGGATGAGCTTTTATTAGCTCATTCATTCATCATCATTTCGACTCAAATAAGTCCCACTGTTGCACTCGAGCCTCCTCCATAATAGGAGGGAAATAGACCTTACTATACGAGTATATGTATATCATGTTGGTCAGACAAGTTTTGTTGGTTTTGTTTCTAGTTTTCCTTCTCTTGCATAGATGTCATATGCGTATTATATCCCTTCGTCATCTTTTATGAGACCCACGGGTAAAAGAGGGAGTGGTGAGTTGTATTCTGACTCCGTCACCACACGGAAATTTATCTCAATCGGAATTTTAATCAAAACGGCATTTTAGCTCAATCAAGCATATTTGTACATGAAACACGAATATTTGCGTGATGCGAGGACCTTTTTTTGCAGGCTCTGCTAAAAGTAGGTACCATACATTTTAAATCATGGCAGGCAAAACATCGTATAAAATACCATCGATACATCGATGTTTTACAATAGTGAACATCGATGGCAAACATCGATGTTTTTTTATTGATACATCGATGTTTCAAAAACATCGATGTATCAATAAAAAAACATGTTTCAAAAACATCGATGTATCGTTTGCATCCCTAGGTGAGTGGGCGTCATTTAAAGGCATCCCATAAGAAAAATGTTTGATGCGTGCTTCAGTCTTAGCTTCGTTGCGATATATGTGTCATTATATTATTTTATCATTCACGATTTTGTTACTTGTATCTATCGTAATTCTGCTACTTTTTCCAATAACTTTTTGTTTATTGCTATCGGTAGCAAACGAACAAACAACACAGTCGATGGTAAGTAATACTGACCGCTCATGGATCTTTGCTAGATCGCTGCCTACCGTGGAGAAAGTGAAGGGAATGTGAATGCATGCAAACACCCTCAGGAAATTGGACTTCTAACTCTCGCTCACCAATCGAAATGCAGTAATAAATTACTACTTCTTAGACGTAGATTTTTTTTTGGCCGCGCGTGACGTGACCGGGGATTAGTCCGTCACGCACTGAGAGGCCGACCGCGTGAGAAAAGACCGACGTCCTCCCCGAGGGGGGGACGTCGGTCGATGGGAGGGTACCCCACGTAGGTGGTAAAAAAAAGACGTCGATTTTCTGCAGAAATTTTCAAATTCAAATTCTTCAGAAATTCTGTCAAATAAAGTCGGTTTACTGACGATAATTGAACGTGACAACGTCATAAGAAAATACTGATTGAATGGTTTCATTTTTCAAAAGAAAATTTTAATTTTATTTGTTTGATAGATATTCTGTATGGATCAAGCCTTAAATGGAACGCCTCAGAGCGAGGTAACGCCGCATACGTCATGTTTTTTCGTGTGTGCCGCCGACTCCATCGAATTATAAGACATTGTCACGTCAATAATGTATTTTGTGTCTAATTACATATATATTTGCGGTATTTTATAGACCTCTATAAAGAAAACATGTGGTGGCTGAGTAAAAATACAATTCAACAATCCCTGTCTTGCCTGTGGGTCTCGTAAAAGACGACTAAGGGATATAATATAACATCTATGCAAGAGAAGGAAAACTCGAAATGAGCCCTATACCCACCCGTCTGACCAGCGTGGTATTACTACAACATGCACTACGCACGCTCTATGAAGGCGGCTTGAGCCCAGTAGTGGCACGTATATGGGCAGTGATAATGATGATCATAAAGGAGACAAGAGTAGGTACTCATATTGCAAGCCTACAAGCATACCCTTGCAAGTTAGAAACTCAGGTTAATGAGAATCCTTTATAAGAGAAAGAGATATCGAGGTCCCTTGAGCTCTACTTATCACCGCGGGTGACTGGACCAGGGAATTAGTCTGTCACCCGCCGAGAGGCCGTGCGCGTGAGAAACGACCGACGTCCTCCCCGAAGGGAGGGGGGGATATTCCGTCGGGCCGACCACTGACGTCAAGTCATCCTGCTCCGGTGGTCGGCCTAACGACGAAGGCGACGTTTCGCGGGTGGGTTACGGGTGTGCGTGCTTACGACCCTCTGTCGCCCCGGACGGAGTGGAGCGAGGAGCGCGCCGACCGTAACTCACCCCCCAAAAATAAAAGCTCTTATTTATCCAGTTTCGAGAGTATTTGTGAATTACACTGAGCGTTGTTCTCCGTGGGAATCGAATCTGCGACATTCGTCACGGTATCTTAATCACTACGCCTTCTGTGTAGCCGAAAAGTGAGTAAAGATTAATAATAGTGAATGCAATTAGAACCTTTTTTGTGATTTATATTCACGGCCAATTAAAAGCGAGCCGAGTAACAATAAATAGGATGGGCGGCGCGTAAATATCACTCCGATGTGGTGAATTAACTAAAGTCATAAATACTTGGTTAATTTAGAAGTTATCATAGACAATTTGATGAATGCTATCTATTTACATTTTAGAGTTCCTCATAGTCAAATTTAATTACTATTGTGCAAGAGTGCTGTGAGGGGTGCGTGGTGGTAGGAGTGCACTGTCGACAGTTGTCTGTCTACAGCCGCGGGCCGGTCCGTCGGGTACCATACTGAGCAGAAAATCTACGTCCAAGTGGTAGCGATTTGTTTCTGCGCATCGCTCGATCTACTATCGGCAGCTCAACTTTCTGAGGGTTTTTGCGTGTGGTGGGTTTTGGTGATGCCTTTAGTTTCACTGAACCTCATTGCACGCATTCGCACTCCTTACACCTTCTTCCCAGTAGGCAGCAGCCTAGCAAAGGTCCATGAGCGGCAGCAACTCTTACTATCAAGTGTACCTACTATTTACTCATTTGCCACCGTTAGCAATAAAAAAAAGAAAAAATAAAAAAATCACTACTGGGCAAGGGTACCATAATATGGCAGCCACTTACAACCCTTATATTAGTCGTGGGTGTAGTAAAAGACGATTAAGGGCTTCATATGTACTTAGGCCAACTCCGCCTGGTCAAGATTTACATTCACAAATAGGCTTGACATCAGGTAAGCGGATAGGCATAAAACTATTGCTATTTTAGCAATATGTACTATGGAGAAAGCATATGTATCGAACCTAAGTAATTGGGATAAGAGCAGGATGATAATGATAATCACTGATCTGTGAGTGATACTTGCAATGGTAATCGACAGCACGAATGGCCTAGGTAGTTGTTAAGATATCGACCTACCGTGCAGTCTCCTTGTATCGATTTCCATGCAGGACAATGATAGTCTAAGTCTTGATGTATATGTTTGTAAAGTCCTCCGCAATACAAGAACTATTTGCTAGTGCAGTGTTGAAAAGAAATCAAAAATAGCAAGAAAGAAAGGTAGTAGAAAGTACATAACTTTCTTTTTTTCTGTCTTGCATAGTTAGGTATATAAACAAGCGGATGAATCTCAGGTCACACCTCAAACTATACTCCTGCTTATAGCTATAAAAATATTGTATTCAATTGATTAATTTGTGTTAAATCTTTGGAGCAATTACATAATATACTTTTATTAAATTACTTAATGTACGTATTTTACATATAACAGTATATTTTAAATTCGTTAATAATGTACTATGAGATCAGAACGCGGTCTGTGCCGAAGACATCCGACAAGCAACTCGGCAGCCTCGGTTATTCTTAATTAAGTTTCGTTACTGTTATAAAAGCGTAAATTTAAAATTCAGGTTATATTTTCAGCAAAATATAGTTGATTAAAATAGGCTCTAGAAGAGACTGCCGCTCCCGATTCAATCATCCCCATTAGCAACGAATAGCGCTTTAAATCATCACCCGGATCAGAGACATTTTAATTACCATGACGAAATTTCAAAATAAGACTAAGACTTAAGGTGACTTTACTATTAATTTCATTCTGAGTACAACAGGCTCTCATCGGAATGCCGTCGGTGCCACTCCTCACTCCGGTGTCGTGTTAGATAGCTGCTGATCTCTATCGGACAACAAGATTGACGGAATGTAATATCCATGTGTTTTTGTCTATGTTAAATCAAGTTATATGGTTTAAGTAACAAAAAGCGTTTAAAAATATATACCTTTTATGACCGCCAAAAGTCACTTAAAATTATATATATTATGGTCTAAGATCCATTAATATATTACGTATGAGTTGCCTAACAAATTTTAGTCCAGAGTATGATTAATTATTTTTTTTTTTATATATTGCACCAGTTTGATTATTAGACAAATTCTATACCAATCGAAAGTATGAAGCCCATAGAATATGCAAACGTCGATCAGACCGGTGCAAAATGCTAGTAGGTATCGATTTATCTGTTTATACCTGGCTACCCGAGAGTTGTGACCGGAAAAGAATAGGCAATCTAACGCTTGCATATTCTATGGGCTTCATACTTTCGATTGGTATAGAATTTGTCTAATAATCAAACCGGTGCAATGTTCAAAAAAAATTTTTTTTTAATATTAATTCATCATATTCTGGACCAAAATTTGTTAGGCAACCCATCTTATACATATATAAATTTCTAGCGTACGTGTGTATATCACTGAACTCCTCCTAAACGGCTCTGCCGATGCTAATGAAATTTATTGTGTGTGTTTAAGGGGATTCGAGGATGGTTTAGATTCACAATTGGAGCCGGTAGGTGGCGTTGTTCGGGCAGGACAATAACATAACTTGAGAACGACTTCACCGATTTCGTCCATCTTTCTTTTTAATTTTTCTAATGCTTTGAAAAAGGCTTTTACGGTAAAAAAAAAATAAGAAAGTTTCGCAGAAAATCAGAGAATTTAAGAAAACTAAACGACTGGATATCTAGGTTATTTATCTATACTGCAACTAAACGGCTAGATGGAATTGAATGAATTTTTGTGAATGCATTCAAGTGGGAGCCTGGATCATTTACATTCACAAATCATCCCGGGAGATAGCGCTGCAGTCGGTCAGTCCCTATTACTGCTGTCAATTTCAAAGAGAATTCCGTTTCTTTTATTTGAACAGAACAGAACGTCTGTTGGGTCAACTAGCGGGATCCTATACTATTAGCTAATAATAATACCTAATGATAAAACACGTCCAGTTTATGCAATTACCTTCAATTAACTAGATAGGTATTCAGTATTTAGAGCTGACATGAAGAGCATAAGGCAAGAAATTTTTTGATCCTGACTCACAAGATACTGAAATGTACAATATATAAAACTGAAATATTGGCTTAATGCATTTTTTAGGAAACAATGTATAATTCTTTGTTTAAAAGCAACGACTATCTATAGCTAAATAACGCCCTATTATTATAGTTACGAGTATCAGCATTATTCTAGAAAGTTCCGCCCAAGACATGACATATGAAGAGTCGAGCGGCCCCCGTCGCCGGAGGTCGTGTACTGGAACTGTAAGGTCTCTCAGGTGCTGCTTCTGGGTTCAACGCACATGCGCAGAAAGTACCAGGGCAACATGAAATCACCTCACAATATTTACGGTAGAAATAATCCTGCTACAGGAATTTCGACTTTACTGAAATAAATCTACGAACGCTTGCTAGAGCAATTGGGACTGTATCTTTAGGTCATTAAGTATGTGTTTACAGTGGGTAGTAGTCGATTACTGATGCCTTTATAGTTCTATTATAGTGGTATTATGCAAAATCGCGGCCACCTCTTCGGAGCGTCGTGATCAGGTGATGGAAACAACGTGATAAGTATCAGACTTTTATTTGAACCTGGAAGATTTATATTTCCTTACTAAACATATTCGATACAAGTGACCTGCCCTCGCTGCACTTCGGTTCCAGCCTCCTTGGCAGTTCCAGCATTTTAAATCTACAATATCTCTTAGATATTGCCTCGGATTCGAGTTCTGTACCGGGCAAAATTTTATAGGTCTTTTCTGAGAGTAAAAATAGCCAATGTTACTCTATATACGGTAGTAAAATATTATCAAAATCGGTCCAGCCATTTTGAAGATTGCCCGAAACAAAAAGACAGACAAAAAAATCGGGTTTTCAGCGATATGTAATCATGCAAATAACCGCGTAAGCATGAAAAAAAGACCCACCTAATTTGTCATTAAAAACAGAAACATCGAATTTTATTTATTTGATATTAGAATCTTCAATCAGAAGATATATACATATAACTAAGTTCTGAGAAATGCAATTGGATCATGGAAGATCTCGCGTTCACTGGTAAAGTGATACCGAAATTCCGTTTGAACATAATTTAATGAGCACTGATCTTATTCGTACTAGTGGTGTAGTTTGGAATTTCGCATGCATATTGTCAGGGATACGAAAAAGGCTTACAGCGAGAAAAAATGTTTTACCGTAAAAGTAATGTATATAGAAAATTCTTTAAATCCACGAAAAGTAATATTATTGAGGAATAGATTCATCATCATCATCGCATCCCACATACGTCCCACTGTTGGGCTCGTGTCTCCTCCACATTGAGAGGGAAATCTGACCCACTATACCATGCTGGTCAGACAAGTCGATATAGGTTTTCATTTCGAGTTTTAATTTTCTTGCACAGATGTTATGTGCATATTATATCCCTTAGTCGTCTTTTACGACATCCATAGGCAAGATAGGGAGTGGTGAATTGTATTCTTACTCTGCTACTGTTACGGGTTGAGAGCCCTCAACGCTCACCCAACAGTCCGGGTAAACTTGTCACAGCCCACTGAAGCTAACAACTAAGTCACACACACAAAAAAAAAAAGTATTCTTACTCCGTCACCACAAGGAAAGAATATTTTATTGAAAAAGTTTGAACTGTGAATATAGCCGAGAGCATAGCTTATAATTAGTTCACAAATAACAAAGACATATACTGCATAATTGTCATATTTCAACAGTATATTTATAATTATAAAGTTTTATAAAAAAACCTTCCTAATGGTTGACACACGCGAGAGTGGACTGATTTTCTAATTAGTTTTTTAATTACAATATATAAATTTCGGACAACCTAAGAGGAGCTTCTGGTCCAATATTCCGCAGTGCCTAAAAACGAAGGTTTATAACCAGTGTGTGTTACCAGCGATTACATACGGCACAGAAACATGGTCTCCAAATGACGGTCTAATAAAAAGCCTCAAAGTCCCCCGCTATTGCGAGGGCTGTGTAGTCGGCTGTTTGATCGCTACGTAATAAAATCCCGAATATGGAAATCCATGAATGAACAGGTGTAACCGACATAGTCACAAGAATTAGCACGTTGAAACGGGTAGAGCACCCATTGTCGTTTCAGTGCTCTTCAAACCGCACAGGAGAAAGTTTGAAAATTGCGTCAATGATGGAATAATTGAAGAGTGAACGCCTGACACGGAATGGACATGTGATGAGGCAGGATAAAAGGAATATTGTGAAGCAAGTATTATGTAAGAATGTCGATGGTTTTAGGGGCAAGGGAAGATAGAAGAAAAAGGGAGCCGTCGCTCAGGACGCCTGGCAGATGTGAAATATCAAAATTATTTTACACAAGTATATATACATAAAAGAACAGATTACGACAGGAACTAATGTGTCATAATGTATAACTAAAATATTACAATTTTTTTCCAGCAAATGATGGTTTTTATTCAATAAACATTTATTTTCATTAATTACAAGAATTTATAATTCAAAAATATATAAAACTAGCAACTCGCCCTCGCTTCGCTTCAGTTTCAGTCGCTTTACCCGCGGCGTAGTTCCCGTTCCTGTGGGAATACCGAGATAAAATATAGCCTATGTAACTCCCTGATATTATAGCTTTCCATTGGTGAAAGAATTTTTGAAATCGGTTCGGTGGTTTAAGTGTGAAAGCGTTACAAACAAACAAACAAACATCCTTACTTTCGCATTTATAATATTAGTATGGATTGTGACAACTCAATTCTTGTAATCAGTGATTTCTGTAATAATATACTGTACTATTAGGTATAGTACACATATTCAGTTACATAGCGTTGCGATGCGTCGTCGCGACCTGTGTACACCACGCGAACAATCAGGTTTACCTTCGTATATTCCGTCATATAGCGTGGCGATGCGTCGCCGCGATCTGAGTACACCACGCCAATGATCAGGTTTACCTCACCTATACGTTTCACATCAAAAATTAATGGACTTCGTGAAGTATGATATAGATAGAAGGAAACTGACCGCAGAGATGACATCCGATGAGGTTGTGTGGATACATTGCGTCGACGCAAGTAATTAACGTAAATAATTAGGACTAGAGCAGCGGGATAATGATATTAGAGAAGATATTTAAAAAGAAATCCAAAAAATATATTTACTTTGAAGTTTGTTAAATAATTATATATGTCACCCAACTTAGTAGGTGTCCGAGCAAGGCGGGTCTGACGTTACACTAAATAGGAAATGTATATGTAAATATATGACGGTATAAATGTAACAAGGCTCCAAATAGGTTAGGGGCACGGGCTGATGTGATAGACACGCGAGGACGTCTAGCCAACTATCCATTATACATTACACCATAAACTCATCAATATAATTACATTATTTTACAAGTTTGATGGTATATACTTGTGATTACTAGCTAATGCTATCTTTTCATGTCACATCATTTATTATGTATAAGTCCTAGTGGTAGGACCACACTGTCGATAGTTATCTATCCACAGCCGCGGGCCGGTCCGTCCGGGGTAGTACCACGCTCCCGCAGAAAATCGACGTCTGAGTAGTAGCAATTTGTTACTGCGCTTCGTTCGGTGAGCGAGAGAGCCGGAAGCCCAACTTTCTGAGGGTGTTTGCGTGTGGAAGGTTAAGGTTATGGTAGTGCCTTTGGTATCACCGAGCCTCAATGCACGCGTTCACACTCCCTTCACTTTCTTCGCAGTAGGCAGCGGCCTTGTAAAGGTCCATGAGCGGCAGGAACACTTACCATCAGGTGTACTGTTTCCTCGTTTGCCACTGGTTGCAATAAAAAAAAAAAAAAAAAAAAAAGTCCTGCGAGAACACTTACATAAATTCAATTTCACCTGAAAACGTTATGGTCTTCAACTGTACGTTTCCAGCGATCATTTCTCCCATGCACGTGTAGGATCTGGAATGAATTACCTGCTGCTTTCCTGAGCGCTTTGTCATTCTTTAAACGACGTTTAAGAAGAATATTTTCTTCACGGTAGGCAACGGCCTAGCTATGCCCCTGGTATTGCAAGGGTCCATATGCGGCAGTATCACTTAACGTCAGGTGTGCTGCTTGCTCGTTTGCCACTTTCGGCAATAAAATAAAGTAACTAATAATTACTAAACTAATAATCTACCAACAGATCGAAATACAACCGCAAGCTGATAAGATCTGTCAAGAAAATCAGCGGACGCAATATTTAGCTTCAATGCACTTTAAACCAGCTCACATACCTTTTTTTTTAAATATAATCCAAAATATTATTGATGAATCAGATCTCATAAGCGCTATTCGATAACAAATATTGTTTTTTTTTACCATATATTCGAACTTATTAAAAGTTCTTATTTTGCTCTATGGTGATGAATCTATCTATACCAATAAATAAAATTGGAGTGTCTGTTTGTAATGTCAAAATAATAGGCTTTTTTCATGCTCACACGGTTATTTGCACGACACCTATGCCTAAAATAGCAATTAAAAAATTTTTGTCTGTCTGTTTGTTCCGGGTAATCTTCAAAACGGCTGGACCGATTTCAAAAATTCTTTCACCAATGGAAAGCTATAATATCAGGGCGGAAACTAGGCTATATTTTATCCCGGTATTCCCACGGGAACGGGAACTACGCGGGTAAAACGACTATAACCTATAACCGAAGCGAAGCGAGGGCGGAATGCTAGTTAAAAATATATTTCCTCACTCTTTCTATTTACCGTAGGTGTATTAACGCAACTAGTCATCATCACAGCTCATATACCTACGTCCCACTACTGGCCTCAGGCCAACTCCATATTGGGAGGGAAATTGACCTACCATATCAGGCGGGTTGGTATATGGTTTTATTGCGGTATTTCCTTCTCTTGAATAGTTGTTATATGCACAAGATAACGCTTTGTCGTCTTTTATGACACAAATGGGCAAGAGGGGAGGTGGTGAATTGTATTCTTACTCTCTCACCACACGGAAAAAGAAGAAAAGTAAAAGAAGAAAATTTAAAAATAAAACCTTGACGATCACAGCCGGTGTTATGATTTCCCCAAGAGAGTACTGCTACTCAAGCTCCTGGTGCTCTATCAGTTGCTTTTTACGAGTTTTACAAGAAAGTAAGGTATAGCGGCATATTTTTTCTTACTGTGGCACTACACTGAAAGTTAAAATATTGCCAGTTAAATTAAAAAAAAATAGCGTGAGTACTAAGTACGCATGTCAGAAGTGAAACTTCTTTGGTTCCATGTGTTTTATATGTATTAAAAACATAAAATAAAATAAAAAAAAATATATATAAAAAAAATATCTCGATCTTTCTCACTCGCTTGCTCCCTACTCTCGCCTGCTGTGAGAAAGGGCGAACATAGTCTCAATCGCTCTCTCCCTCTTCTTCGACAAAAACGCTGCACATCTACGTGACGCTAAATTGCGTTTCATCCGTAAAAAATTTTCCCTCATGCGCGCAATGAAGTTTCACTTCAATAAAACATCGTTGTTACTCCATGGTTTCCTTTGTTAATGTACGTGATATGTAATATTTTAATATTCGAATAACTTTAGGATACTTCCTGTAGGTTTGAACTCGAAACCTTTGCAACCATCTTGTCTCCCGTTAAGATATTTTTAGGTTTGTATCACCAATGTGTTGCCTGATCACGTTCATGCTATTAGCAATAATCTACAACACCCCGTCGTTCCAGATTTGTCGTTTTGTGTCTGTTTACGGTAGGTACTGTGGTTCGCAAAAAATGTTCTATATTTATTTAAAATCAGCGGTTACCTAAGATAATTACGTTCATCAAAAAACTCCGCTTTATGATAATACACAGAGAACTCCTTTACAAAGAGCTCAGTTAAAAATAATTCAAGCACTTTAATTAAATGATAAGAATCTACTATCATTTATCGATTATCAAGGCACCCTTTTAGACAATATTATACCTTTTTAATTTAACAATTACTACATAAGCACTTGTGTTTGGTGACTTCAAAAACATTTAAAAAAAACTGGCAAAATATTGAAAATGATTGCTTTATATATTTTTTAATCACAAGCATTTCACACAAATACTTTCTATGTTTTCCTCCAGAGGTGATAGATTGAATCGCTGCAAGAGAAAGGAGTCTCGGTATAAAAGCCTACAGCAATTCGTTTAACCACCGGGACATAGTGGTTCATTTTCGAATTGTAAAGGAAGTTTGTGCCCATTTACAAGACAAATTTGGAATTGAGTACAATTGTATGTGCCCCAGGAGAGCTGTTGTCCACCCTTAAAGTGAGCCAGTTTTTACGACGCTCACGAATATGATGACATAAATATTAACAAATTACCACACTATAATATCATTTAAATACAAAACAGTAAGGTCTATTCTAAGTCTGCAGAAAAGTAATTATGTCTTGAAAGTAGAAATCAATAATCGTAGAACGGAAGTCTGCAAGCGTCGTCATATACATAGACCCTCGCTGATAGAAAATGGGGAGATAAATTGATTAAAGAATAGGAACCCCTATATGTATCCAATATGGCCGATACCTCGGCACAATCTGTTGTACGCGGCGTGTACTAGGAACGTGAAATAACATTGCATTAGGGTCTTGATAATAACATTTAAGCATCACGCCATTTTCCGTCTGATGACGGAGTAAGAATACAATTCACCACCCCGCATCTTGCCCGTGACGAGACGACTAAGGGATTAAATATACTTATAAAATCTATGCAGAAAAAGGAAAATTCGAAATAAAACCCTATAGGAACACGTCTGAGCGTGCTATAGTAGGTCAATTGGCCGCCTATTGTGGTGGAAGCTCGAAGCCAACAATAGGACTGTAATGAGGTTCGGTGATATTAAAGGCATCATCAAAACCCACCTTACACAAACACCCGCATAAAGTTGGGCTTCTGGCGAAAGAAGAACAGTAACAAATTGCTTCTGCACACGTTGATTTTGCAAGTGTGGTACCCTAGACGGACTGGCCCGCGGCTGAAGATAAAGAACTGTCGACGTTGTGCTCGATAATTATCGAATTGTTTAAAAACTAATTCTAATTCATTGCTTTACATACTTTCTTATCACACTAACATTTACCAAGTTTTACTAGTCATTAAAAATTTCAATTGGTTTCAGAATCAGTCAATTTTAAGATTTAAATGAACTAAAAGATCCTAATGAAGCTGATTATGTCTTAAATTATGCAGCAAGGGGACCGGTCAATGCAAACAAGCCATGCCCCCTAACTATAATACCTCGCAAGTTGTGCATACGGCGATAAGTATCGCTCTAAGCACTTCACTGGATAAATGGGTCGACTGGTTGGGACAATCTATGCGTAAAGTCGAGAGTTGGCCTCTATAAGCTTTTAATATTACACATAGATATAGGACCTTCATACTAGGCAAACAGAGAACCTTTAACGTTGGTAAACCTAGACAAAATTAAATGCGGAATACGTAAATGGAAATCGAGTGGTTTTATACCATTCTTCGCTTGCCTGATACAATATTTGATGCGTAGTCCAGTGGAAGTAATAATAATGCCAATATTAATAACATTTGTAATACGTCAGTTAACTTATATGTTATACCAGCGGTTGTTATGACAACGGTAACTATGCGAAGCGCTTGATGAGCGATGTACCAATAGTATCAAATTATGCCCGATTTACAACATTTATAGAAACTGCTAAGCTGCTAATTATTATGGCGATATTTATTACAGAGAAGGTAAAGCCGATATAAAACCCTGCTCCAACATGTCTGACTAGCGTGGCAAAATAGGTCAATATCCCTACCCAACAGTGGGACTTTCATGGACTAAGATGATATGATAATCTGGGTGTAATTTATATAACTTCTAGCAACCTACCCTCACTTCGCCTCGGTTTCAGTCGCCTTACCCGCGTAGTTGCCGTTGCCATGGGGATACCGGGATAAAATATAGCCTATGTTACTCCCTGATATTATAGCTTCCCATTGGTGAAAGAATTTTTGAACTCGGTTCGGTGGTTTATGCGTGAAAGCGTAACAAACAAACAATTTTTTTTTTAACAATAGGAAGGATGTACTTTGATTATATTATTGAGAAGTTTCCCGCGACACTAGAGCGACATGTCTTTTTATTTAATAAAAATAGTAAAATAATATTATTAATCCGAAGTTTATAAATCCAGACGCTAGTTAGAAATATTTTTAAATTAAGAGATGGTTTCCTATACACTGTTAGCTCAAGGGGTGCTATCCATTTTATTTAATTAAGTCTAGACGTCGCTCTCGGGTGAAACGAATTACATCGATAACAAAGTTACGGACAGACCTATGCCAGTTATTAACCATCTACAGAGATTTGTATATAAAGCCTTTATATAAAGGTACTAGCTGACCCAACATGCTCCGGGCTGACAGCCCTCAGCACTCACCCATGATACGAGCAAAGCTGTGAAAGACATTTGCGGCTAATACACTTTTTAACTTGAATACAATAACAGCAACAAGTTGCTGTTATTCAATTCAAGTTCAAAAAAATGAATTCCTCTCGATCTCTCGAATCGATCGTAGCTGCACCTACTGGGTCCAATTATTAATCTAAATGGATTAGAATGCACCTGAACACGCAAAAAAAATCATCAAAATCTGTCCAGCCGTTTAGGAGTACAGTCACATACCCAGTGGCGTAGCAGGGGGGGGGGGGGGTTGGCATTGGGCGGAGGGGCGGACCGCCCCGGGCGCCACTATTAGAAGGGCGGTAAAATTGGAAGAAAAATATTTTGTGCGGACACTTTTTTTTTGGGGGTTGAGTTACGGTCGGCGCACTCCTTGCACCACTCCGTCCAGGGCGCCATAGGGGCATAAGCACGCACACCCGTAACCAATGACCGTAACGGACTCATGACGGTCCCCCGTCCAGCCACATGCTGCCTCGGCTAGGGCGGCATGAGGCGCAGGTAGTCGCGCCTACGCCGCCCCAGTCACCGCCGGTGGTTCGCGTCATCGAGGAGACGCTCCTCGCGCACGCGTTCCGCCGCCCCCTTTCGCGAGACTACTGCCTCGCAAAAGGCTGCGACCGCGTCTCAGTTCACCCAACACCGAACACAAACTCACAAACCTCGAGCGTATGCTGCGCCGTGTCCTCGTCGCAATCGCAGTGGTGGCAGGACGGTGTACTCTCCCTCCTAACGACCGTGTACAGGTATTTGGCGAAGCATCCATGCCCCGTCAAAACCTGCACCAGTCGGAAGGAGAACACTCCGTGCCGCCGTTTAACTACTGCATCAGCACCGGCCGGAAGGCCTCCATGGTCCGCACACCGAACCGAGGACTCTCCAGCCGGACTGCCCAAAGGGTAATGACGTCTCAGCGGGCGTCGACGCGCCAGGCGTTGAGCTCCCTCAAAGATATCACACCACCCTTTTTTTTTGGGGTGGGCTGCGGTCATCGCGCTCCACTCACCACTCCATCCGGGGCGACAGAGGGGCGTATAGCACGCAACACCCACAACCCACCCGAACACCACGTCGCCTTCATCGTTGGGCCGACCACCGGAGCAGGGTTACTTGTCATCAGTGGTCGGCCCGACGGAATACCCCCTACCCGGGGTACCCTCCCATCGACCGACGTTCCCCCCTCGGGGAGTACGTCGGTCTTTCCTCACGCGGTCGGCCTCTCGGCGGGTGACTGACTAATCCCCGGTCACGTCACCCGCGGCCTCGGCTAGGGCGGCATGGCACACAGGTAGTCGCGCCTGCGCCGCCCCAGTCACTGGCGGCGGGTCGCTTCTTCGAGGCTGTGCTCCTCGCGCGCGCGACCCGCCGCCTCCTGCGAGATCACTGCCTCGCAGAAGGCTGCAACCGCGTCCCAATTTCTGATGCTGCCGAGCATCTCCCTAGCGATGGTCTCCAGCGTCAGGTCGGCACCGATGATTGCGACGAGTTCACGACGCTGCTCTGCCCAAGCGGCACAGATTTCGAGCGTATGCTGCGCCGTGTCCTCGTCGCAATCGCAGTGGTGGCAGGATGGTGTTCTCTCCCTCCTAGCGACCGTGTACAGGTCTTGCCGTAGCATCCATGCCCTGTTAAGACCTGTACCAGTCGGAAAGAGAGCACACCGTTCCGCCATTCCAACCACTGCACGCCGTACCACCGACCTCATCACTCCATCAGCACCGGCCGGAAGGCCTCCACGGTCCAGACACCGTATTGAGGCCTCTCCAGCCGGTCTACCCAACGGGCGATGACGTCTCGGCGGGCGTCGACGCGCCAGGCGGTGAGCTCCCTTAAGGAAACAACACCGCCCTCCCCTCGCACCCCTGACACCCGCCGATGAGGTAGGCAACGGCCTAGCCACGGTAGGCAGCGGCCTAGCTGTGCCCCTGGTATTGCAAAGGTCCATGTGCAGCAGTTTCACTTACCATCAGGTGTGCTGCTTGCTCGTTTGCCACCGTTGGCAATAAAAAAAAAAAATCCTGACCGCCGCGGCCTTCTGTGGACGCCACAGAAGGGCCTTGAGTCGGGCGGTCATGGACCCCGCCCACACCGCGCGCGTAGAGGGCCATCGACCGGATGACCCCCGCGTACAGCCTTCGGCATGCAGCATTCGGTCCGCCCACATTTGGCTTAAGCCATGATAGGGCGGACGCCACGCCGACGAGCCTGCGGAAATGCTCCCGAAACCACCATCGCCCGTCGAGCACCAGGCCTAAGTACTTCATATGGGCCCGGATGCTGATATCAACCGAATTGACAGAGATCAAGACGTCGAGGCGAGGGCCCATGCGGGGCCTATGGAACAGGACGGCCGCCATCTTGTCCAGGGCTATCCTCAACCACAACGCTCCGATCCGCCTGACAATCTCTTTGGTGCCTAGAGTCGCCAGGCTTGCCGCCTCCTCTAGCGTCCCACCGCGGGCTGTGGCGAACGTGTCGTCGGCGTTCCAAATCACGCCCAACTCGGGCGGGAGACTCCCCCTCCTACGCCCAGTCGTAGCCGATGTTCCACAGCGTGGGTCCAAGTACCGAATAAATGATTTAAGTAAGTACATACTTACATAATTTTGATATAAATATTTTTCACTCAATTCTTTCATTTCGTTACGTTTTTTCTAACCAACATCAACAATTATTATTTTACGATGTCAAAAGGGCGGCAAATTATAACTCCGCCCCGGGCGACAGTGACACACGCTACGCCACTGCACATACCCATGGATTTTATATAGATAAATTAATTGCTGAATCATAAGATGAAAGCGATTGATATATTTTAGCTTTCTCTATAGACAAATATTTTTATATAAAAAAACTAAGTTATTTCAGAAGGCGGCAATATGTACGCACTAAGCCATTTAATACTTTTGTTCTTTGAATATATGACGTCATCGCGACTCTCCTATCTCCAACGCAAATCTATCATGCGACATGTCTCGCTGTTTCAAGCGAAGATTTCGGCTAAAGACCATTTAGGACTTTGAAGCCTTATAAAATTTACTCGCACAAGAAAAAGTAAAATCATGATATTTTAACCATAACATAATCGACATCAATGTAAAACTTTAATCATAAGTGATTTCAATAAAGGGTTGTCAACGTATATAGTTATATTTTTTTACATATATTCGCGCATAATGAAGTTGTGTGTGTAAGATAGATATGCAATTGTTTACTTTTTGTTTATAAATCAGTTTATCAGAAACGCTTTGATTTAACTTTGGTAAAGATTTGGAGATTGGTTTTCAGCGATAAACAACGGATATCTTTAATAAATGCTAGCAAATCAACCGCGATAGCTGCTATCACATATCTTAAGCATCTTTTAAGCTATTACAGAATATAACACCACACTTGTAGCCGAAGAACGGCATTTTTCTTAAAAAAAAAATCTTGTAAAATATTTATAGTATATGATGCCAATTTTATTCTTAGTAATGAATCTTCGGAAATAGTCTTGATAAAAATCAATAGTTACGCAAATTTTTGGACCGTTTTTTAAATAAATAATAAATAAATAATTTATTTGATAACGATTACAATATACATAGCAATGTTTACAACGATTCCCGAACTAGGCTAGTGCCTGTATCTCGGAAGCCAGAGTTGTGAGTATACAAGTTTTTAAAAGTTAATGAAACATATTTAAAGATACAAAACGAGAAAAAACGAAAATAAAATTTAGTAATGAATGTTCAGTAATTTTGCCGATGTTATGACTTGATCAACTGCGTGATTGAGTGTGTTTGTGTGTGCGCGTGTGTATTTGCGTGTGTTGGGTGTATTTGTGTGTGTGTGTATATGTGCGAATGTTTCTGAGTGGGGGTGCATGCGTCTGTGTCATTACTTACTAACATTAGTGATCATTTCAGTGGAAGCGTATGAGAGTGAGAGTAACCATTTCTTTACAGTATTTTTGCAGGTGAAGTAAGAGAGGTCTTTAAGGTTACAGTGTTTAAGGACAGCGTTGTAAATGTGTGGATGTAAGAAGAATGGGCATCGCCTCGCAAGAAGTGAGTCTGCTCGCGGACAGGGAATCCTATATATTCTCCTCCGAATCGTCCTCTGGTAGTCAGAGCGGCTTTTCACGCATTTATGGGCAAGGAGGGTGGCTTTTAGAATAAATATCTGTCTGACCCGTAGGAGCGACGACTCTTGGTATAGGAGATCAGTTGAGTATCTGTAAGATTTTTTTAGCATTACTTTAAGCACAGCCCTCTGTGCTCTTTCTAGTTCCATAAGGACAGATTTCGCAGCGCCGCCCCATAAAGCAATGCCGTATTGTAGAGTTGACTGGCATAGCGCGAAGTAGACGGTACGCAATGTTGATGGAGGTGTACAGTCTCTCAGCGCTTTGACCACATAAATGAGTTTCCTGGTACGGTTGGCGAGTAGGCGTATATGTGTTTTAAAGGATAAATTACTGTCGACTGTGATGCCAAGGTATTTTATACAATCTGTTTGGTCTACGATCGAACAGTTGCAACTTTTGTTAGGGACGTTGTTCTTTGGGCAAGTGTGGTATTTGAGGAGGAGGTGTTGTGGTGGTTTAGATTTGGAGGTTTTGTGGAAGTTAATAATTTTGGTTTTATTTAAATTTAGAGTTAGTAGATTTTTATTTAGGGTTTCTGCTATAGTTCTGAGTCCAATCTCCGCGTAGTGATAGACCTTTTCCCAGGTTTTGGCGTGGAAGATAATCACTGTATCATCGGCGTAAGATATAATTTGGCCATTGGTAAGGGGGAGGTGCAACAAATCATTAATGTACAGATTGAATAAGGTCGGGCCGAGTATGCTTCCCTGTGGAACTCCAAAACTGATGGGGAGCAGGTCACTTGCTAGATCGCCAATTTTGACATATTGTTGTCGATTTGAGAGATAGCTGTGGAACCAGCTCAGTGCTAAGCCTCTTATTCCCGATGCCTCCATCTTGCGCAGGAGAAGGTCAGCGGAAACGGTATCGAAGGCTTTAGCCAGGTCTAGAAATACACCCACACATCGCTCGCCATTTTCTGCTAGCGTCGATACAGTGTTGGCTAATAATATGGCCGCATCTTCTGTCGATCTGCCCCTACGAAAACCGAACTGTTTCTCTGAGATGATTTTGTGAGATTCTAAAAAGGATACTAAACGGGTGTTAACTACCTTCTCCAGGATTTTCGAGGTGATATTTAATAGCGCGATAGGTCTGTAATTTTCAGGCGCGTCTTTTGGGCCACTTTTATGTATTGGGCTCACCGCTGCAGTTTTCCAGCACTCCGGGAATATACCAGTTTTTAGACTTAGGTTTATGATATATACTAATGGTTTAATAAATAGGGACTTAAACTTTTTTAAGAGACGAGCGGTAATGCCGTCTGGGCCAGGAGAGCAGTCGTTCTTTAGGTTCGATATGATGGAGTCAATTTCGGATGCATCACATGGCCGGAGGAAAATTGATTTGGGTGACGTCACTAGGGGTCTGTATTTGCGTACTAAAGAGCTATGTGTTTCAGATAGTTTGTTTAAGATTTCTTCGGACATTTGTTTGCTGACTGAAGTAAAATAAGTGTTACAGTTATTAATTGAGTCTAAAGATGATGGGGTGTTACTAAGGAGCTGCAGGGGATTCGATTTCTGGGAATTAGGGTCGTATATGGTTTTTAGAGTAGACCACAGTTTTTTGGGGTTATTTTGGTAACTATTAATTTGTTGTTTGTAGTGTTCGGTTTTTAAGTTATGTAACAGTTTATTAAAGTAGTTTCTGTAACGAGTGAAAGCTAATCGGCGTGTTGTGTCGCCCGGGTAAGTCCGTGAATCAATGTGGAGCTTGTCGCGGTGTCTCATGCATCTTATAAGCCCAGGGGTAATCCATGGTTTGATGTTGAGTTTACGTCGGCTTATCTTTTTATGTTTTGTGTGTTTCTGTATAATTCGTGTGACTGTTTCGGTGAAAGAGTTAGCGGCTGAGTCAATGCAGCAATTACTAAAGATGTTCTCCCAGTTTATGTTTTCCAGATCCGTGGCCACAGCAGTCTCATCAATTTTAGAACTCCAAGGATTCCTGCTTGCATTCGACCGTGTTGATTTACTTGATGTGGTGGCAATAACAATATCGTGGTCTGTGATAGAGCTTTTACATATTAATCCAAAAGATTTATGTTTGGATTTGATGAATGTGTGATCTAGACAAGCGTTAATTCTCGTTGGTCGCGTGATAGCGGGAATGAGGCCGTGCGATGCCATCAGAGATAGGTAGTCACCATGTTTGTGATTTAGAGTTTGGCAGATATCTATGTTCATATCTCCAGTGACGATTATAGTGGAATAACTGGTTAAGCTTTTCAGGGTAGTGTCAAGCGAACAGAAGAAGTTCCGGAGGTCAGAAAAGGATGGTGAGCGGTAAATACCTAAAAGAGCAATACTATTGTTGAGTGTGATTAAAAGACAATCAGCGTCCAATATGTTATGCTTAATTGAGTTTGTGGTCCACTCGGATTTGGAGTAAATAACTATACCACCGTTTTTGTTTTGTTGTTGGTGCGTGCTAGTTACAGAGTACCCTGGAATTGTCTCTAACAGATCGCCCCCCTTCAACCAACATTCTGTCAGCACTAAGGCGTCAAAGTCGGTATCGAGGCTGGCCAGTGCTATGCACAATTTATCAAAGTTGCGCTGATAACTTCTAAGATTAAGGGTAAGTACTTTGAGGTTGCTGTCAATACTCCCTAGTTGCCTCCTGCAATCACCAATACAATCAAAGCTGCGACATTCTATGAGAATACTGTCATCTATGTCTTGCATAATGTTATGGCAGGCCATGATAGTTTATAATAAAAAGGAGGCACATGAAGGCATATAGGATTGCAGCAGTAGTTACAGGCGGCTGACGCAGGGTGTGATGATTGTATGTAAAGGTAGTTAGTATGTTATGATGATTGTGGGTAAAGGTAGTTAGTAAGTTGGTGTAATTGTGTAAAAATGTGTGAGTGTGGTTAACTAACTGATGCGGTGGTGTTAGATCACTGAATGAAAAAAACATAGACAGGTGAGCAAAACAAAACAAACTAAAGAGAGCGTTATAAAATATTTTCGGTTTTTGCGGAATAATCAGCAGTACTCGAGGTTCCCAGGAGTCGGTCCAGGTCGTGATAAGATTGGATCTTGATTGCTGGATTACCTTCTTGTTTCCGAATAAGTATGGTGCCATTCTTGATCCAGCAATATTTGTAATCTTGTTCCCTGGTTCGTACCTTGGCGGATCGAAAAAGCTGTCTGTTAGCGTAGGAAAGACGTTCACAGAAATATAATTTCCTTATCGGTCCGGGAATTTCGATGTCATTTGAAGTGAGCGTGTGTCTGATTTTTGCCGCCTTTAGGAACTCATCCCGCTTGTGGCGGCGCACGAATCTAACTGCCAGGTGCCTGGGAGCTCTATCAGAGGCACCGTGGACGTCAGGTGACTGGCGCCGGGGGCCCACTCTGGAGACGTAGTTTGATTGATAATTACGAACAAAACTTGTGAATTCACACTTTAATTTAAATTTTATGCAAGTTATAGGTTCATTGTGATCGTTTAATTTATTTTTAATTTCACAGTTTGTATTTTAATCCTATTAGCATTTCAATCTAAAACGATCAGCAGAATTTCAAGTATACGAAAAGTATATTTTAGAACCTTGCGGCTTAGTTCGCGCTGATGGTAAGTGTTGATGGTAAGAGTCCATTCCATAGGGGGAAAATTGAACTACTATACCAAAGTCAGACGTGTTGGTCCAGGGTTTTATTTCGAGTTTTCCTTCTCTTGCATAGATATTATATGTTTATTTAATCCTTAGTTTTCTCTTACCACACCTACGAGCAAGAGGAATTGTATTCTTACTCCGTTACCACACGGAAAATCTTTTTACTATGTTATAAAACCCAAGTAAGTGTTAGTCCCGTTTCAAAGTAATGTCATATCTATATTGTGTACTGATCTATGCCGTTCCCGATCTACATACAATGGGTGGTAGGGGGAATATGCGCGGGCGACTCGAGCGCGCATTACTACGGCCGGGTGCACGCACATACGGGCACTCGCTACGCATTACAACAACAGACATTTACTAAGAAATAAGGATAAATACAATAGGGTTGGCCAACCCGTAATCATGTTTTGATCGCAATTTAAAAAGGGTTGTTTGAATAAAAGTGATAAGAATCGTTTAAAGTGTAATCATTAACTAAAAATATGTGTTATTTTCTGTACATTTAATATTTCGGTATCCATATGTTTACCAATTTCTTTTCATAGTTCAAATTCAATTCCAATTCAAATTAAGTATAGTAGTTTTTTTTCCGTATGGTGACGGAGTAAGAATACAAATCAACCCTCTCTATCTTGCCCGTGGATTTTGTAAAAGACGACTAAGGAATATAATATGCATATAATATCTATGCAAGACTAAGAAAACTCGAAACAAAATCCTGTACCAACCTGTCTGATCAGTATGATATAGTAACCGACGTCCTCCCCGAGGCGGGGGGGACGTCGGTCGATAGAAGGGTACCCCGGGTAGGGGGTATTCCGTCGGGCCGACCACTGATGCGGGCGACCCTGCTCCAGTGGTCGGCCCAACAACGAAGGCGACGTGGTGTTCGGGTGGGTTGCGGGAGTTGCGTGCTTAAGCCCCTCGCTCCGGACGGAGTGGTGCGGAGGCGCGCCGACCACAGGCCACACCAAAAAAAAAAAAAATGTATGATATAGTAAGGATATATAATAGAAGGCTATTGTGGAGGAGGCTCGAGCCCAACAGTGAATCGTATATGATCTGAAATGATGATGATGATGAAGGTCAATTGATCTTTTTATTGTGGAGAAGGCTTAAGACAAGTAATGGGACGTACATGAGCCGAGCTGATGATGATGACATTCATCTTTCACAGTACAGGTTATTGCCGTGAATGGAGTAAATTCAATTCTCATGCGACTCAATGCATTCTGCTATCTATACTAATAAATAAAATTGGAGTGTCTGTTTGTAATGTCAAAATAACAGGCCTTTTTCATGCTCACGCGATTATTTGCACTATACATATGCCTAAAATACACTTTATAATTTTTTTGTCCGTCTGTCTGTTTGTTCCGGGTAATCTTCAAAACGACTGAACCAATTTAAAAAATTCTTTCACCAATGGAAAGCTATAATATCAGGGAGTAAACTAGGCTATATTTTATCCCGCTGTTCCCACGAGAACGGGAACTACGGGGATAAGGCGACAGAAACCGAAACGAAACGAGGGCGGGTTGCTAGTTTCATAATAAACCGGCTAAGTGCGAGTCGGAGTCGCGCACGTAGAGTTCCACACCATTATCTATAAGAAGGGCCAAAAAATTGCGTTTGTTGTATGGGAGCCCCCCTTAAATATTTATTTTGTTTTGTTTTTAGTATTTGTTTTAGTTTTAGTGTTTGTAAGAGTACATAATTTGTAAAAAAATTCAACTGCCTAGCTAGCTATCGCGGTTCTTGAGATACACCATGATGACAGACAGCGAAGTCTTAGTAATAGGGGCCCATTTTTACCCTTTAGGTTCGGAATCCTAAAACCGATTCTTCTGAGGCCGTTAATTATAAATTTGATGACACAAATAATCCTTAATACGAAGCGTTGTTTTTAAAAATATTACATTCTTGTTGAATGTACGAAGCTGACTAGCTATAAAAACTATTTAAAAGATTTTTAATAATGATGCCAACCCTAAAATCAATGGCGTATTAAACATTACGAATTGTCAGTGCAATTTGCACAGTATTCCGTGAATATGCGATAATTATATGATAAAAGTACCGAGTCTTTAGATATTGCACCGTCGAGGATAATGTCGATATGAATTATGATAAGTTTCTAAGTAAACGTAAGTACCTGCTGGTTACACTTTTCTACGAATAAATATAATGATTCTTCAAGATTGTAAAGAATTTTTATAACACACCACCCTCTTGCCCGTGGGTGTCGTAAAAGACGACTAAGGAATATAATATACATATAAAATCTATGCAAGAGAAGGAAAACTCAAAACAAAACTTTCAATGTGATATAGTAGATGACTTTCCCTCCCATTGTGGAGTAGCCTCGTGTCCATCAATGAGACGCATATGGGCTAAGATGAAAAGATTTCTTTTTTTTTATTATATTAGGGATAACAACAGTCATTACAAATGCATCCTTACTAATATTATAAATGCAAAAGTAAGTTTGTTTGTGTGTTACACATTCATGTTTTAACCACCGAACCGATTTCAAAAATTATTTCACCAATGAAAAGCTATAATATCAGGATGTTTTGTCCCGGTATTCGCACGGGACCGGCAACTACGCTGGTAAGGCAACTGAAACCAAAACGAAGCCGGTTTCTAGTATTACATAAAACAAGATTACTAACTAATAGGACCAATTACAGTTATCCGTATAATGTTTTTGTTGTTTTTTTTCTTCCGTGTGGTGAGGGAGTAAGAATACAATTCACCACCCCCTTCTCTTACCCGTGGGTGTCGTAAGAGATATATTACACATATAAAATCCATGTAAAAGACGGAAAACTCGAAACAATTAAACGGTATAGGGTATACCAACCTGTCTGACCCCCATAGTATAGTGAAGTCAATTTCACTCTTATTATGGAGGGGACTCGAGCCGAGCAGTGGCTCCCAGTATGAACGTGATGGCTGCTGTAATAGTTAACTCGTAATCGGGTGCCGCTTGTGAGATCTGATCGAGCCATAATCTTTTGTATTATATCTGTGAATTATATTAGGTATATAGTGATTCGAAAGGCATCACTGTAACTATTATTTGTAGACATGTGTCCGCTATAGCAAAACGTAACCGAAAACGGTTACATGCCTGTAACGTATCGTATCGGTATTCATCATCATCATCTTGCTCTTATCCCAATTACTTGGGGTCGACGCAATATGTCATCTGTTTTGAAATATTGCAAAAAGTTTCGGCAATGACTTTTATGACCGGCCGCCTGCCTGACGTCAACCCTCCTTGGGAATGTAATCGTTGACCCAAATGGTACCAGATGGAGTTAGTCCGAGTCAATCTAGGGCTCTTAGTCGTCTTTTACGACACCCACGAGCAAAGCAAGGGTTGGTAGTATTCGAAGCCGCTACCACACAGCTATCGTATTAGTATTGATATAACTAATAATGGCTATCAGTTATCTAGCTACAACAACTGACAAGGACGCGACGTTGTCAACTAACAATAGCACAACAATTATTGTTTAGGTGCCGTGATTCTTGTTTCGCTACGTTGATAACCGAACGATCACTAATAAGCCTAATAACCAAAATAATTATGCTATCCCTCTCTTTCTATGTGATTGCTGACGTGCAAGTCAGAGAGGAGGTGGCTATTGGCTTGCGGCTTAATAACAAGCAACATTTCACGAATATTGATAAAAGCGAAAGACGCTCTTATTTATATTACCGTAAGACTTAACTCTCATAAACTCTGGTAATTTAAATTGTAATAGTAAAGTGGGTTTTGTTTCTCATTGCTATCGTAGGTATACTACGCAGTGTTCAGGTTCACTATAGTTTGACCCATGAAAGGTTATAATGGTTAAACCGCGCATTAATACAAGATCGCGACTATTTTACGCGTATTATATCGATATTTGGCAACGATTATCCATATCAATATTGACACCAAATACAGCTAGTAGCCGTTGCCATAAATAGCCAGTAACGCTCATATCTAATTACTTCGTATCATGTTTGCATACAATTGTATACAAAATCAGTAAAAAAATAATATTATAAATAAAACTACTTTACAGATTGTATCGCGTTTGTATTTGATTTTTGATTACCCGACGTTTCGAACACTTTACAGCGTTCATGGTCACGGGTGGACTAAGATGTCTCACGTCCAACAAGTCATCGTTACTGCAGAAAATTTATAATTATCTACCCGATACAGAAAATTAGTTATTAAATATTGACCCACATTTTGATACAAAATTTATTGCCAGTGTAAGAAGAAAATGATTCTATATGAAAAAATTATATTGTTTATGGTTAGTAATAATTAAACATTAAAATTAATAGTAATTATATTAAAAAAAAAAAATAAGTAATCAAAAATCAAATACAAACGCGATAAAATCCGTAAAGTAGTTTTATTTAAAATGTATAATACTCGCGTAAACATCAGAAATCATTAAAAAAATAATAGACAAACCTGCTGAGTTTATTGCCTGATCTTCTTAATGGGGTTCGCATCTAGATCCTAGGGTAATTTAATAGATTGATTCAAGTTCATCATTTCATTCATTTCAATTCATATACGTCCCACTGCTGGGCTCGAGCCTCCTCCACAATGGGAGGGAAATTGACCTTACTCTACCATGCTGGCCAGCCAGGTAGGTTTGTATGGTTTTTTTATGGGTTATGGTTTTTCGAGATTGCCTTCTCTTGTATAGATGTTATATGCCTATTTAATCTCGTCTTTTACGACATCCACGGGTAAGATAGGGGGTGGTGAATTGAATTGTCATCACACGGAGGAATAAATAATTTAAGTTAAAATGTTAAAATTAGCAGTGCGTTTCGATCCGATAGTTATTCATTAGATTAATTTAAGTTAAAATGTTAAAATTGACAATATGTAGTCCTTTTCTCTTCAGTCTACATATCGCTTAAATCACTAGACCAGAGGTAGGCAGTTATTTTATACAAAAAAGTGCATGTATACTTATGTACGCACGTAAGAAGTTATAGGTACTACTTTGGCGTAGCAAGATATAAAAATGTTATCCTTCGCGTTATCCTACGTTTTCAGAAAAAACGACACTAATAATAGAAAAAATCTATTTAATACATTAAGTTTTATTATAATGCATTATCTAGTTGACACTTATGATGATGTGCGCGTGCATCGTAAAAAATTTTGACTAGCTAACTTTAGGGTGTCGCTTTTTCGTGACGCACGTGACGGTGTGCACGCGTATCGTAAAAATATCCTGTCATCTTTTTTCGTAACGCGGCAAAAGAAGTATAACTTCAAAAATAAAAAATAATATTTACGTAACGAACTAGTGAGAAAGAACTCGTTATTAGTTCTAGGAAACGCCGCCATCTACAATAAGCTCACATATTGTTTACACAATCTGCGATAATCAACATTTGAGACAATACTCCCACATACCGTGATTGCACTGATGGCATAATGGTTAATACCGATCAATATGAAGAAATATAATTCCATAAGTTATGGAGTAAGAATGGAATTCACAACCCCATCGCTTGCAATATAGGGGATGGTGAATTGTATTCTTTCTCTATCACCACACGAAAAGTACATACATAAATACATATACTCGCGTCTCTTGCCTAGGGATGTGAAAAATAATCGATTTTTATAATAATCATCGATTATTACAAAAAAATAATCGATTATCAAAATAATAATAATCGATTATTAATCTATTTTTTTGCATTCGAAATTCGATTGAAATTAATCGATTATTCACTGCCAGATTTCCTAAAAAAAAAAGATCATCACGATTGTTTCATACTATATTAGAAAATAAAGCTCACATTTCCTAAAAACAAAAAACAAAAAAATCATAATCCTGTTGGGAGAGAAAAATCGATTTTTTATAATCGATTTATTTTAAAGAACAAAAGATCGATTATTTTCCTCCAAGTCACATCCCTACTCTTGTCCATAGGCGTAGGCAGAGACCACTTCCTTCCACTAGATACGATCTTGACATACCACTTTCGCCTCCTCAACATTTATCAATCTCCTCATACATTTACTTCGGTTTAGGGTAGGGGAGAGCGGGGCTAGAAGTTACCGGGGTAAGTTGTTCCGATTGAAATAACTCGGCGAGTAAAAGAGATAAGAATATTTTATAAACACGTCATGAAATGCGATGCCATAGCGCACCGACGTCGGTCATCTTACACAGGCCAGTGACGCCGGGAATATTGGATCGGCAGCATGTGTGTCGCTAATTCACGTAAGTAAATATTTTCGTACTTAGCATTTTTGGTTTGTTTCATGAATTTTAACGATTAGGGTTTAGTGACCTATTGTTTCAATGTGAGGATTTATCTATTGTTGTGATACACTATGCGTAAATGACGCATGTTTTGTAAACTAACCTATATCTTGTTTTTTGTTCAACACGTGTTATTGGGGCTAGATGTTCCTTTTTTCTGGGGCAGGTTGTGACCTCGGAACAACTTGCCCCGATTAAATTGATCCAATAATGAGGAATTATCAGTCTATAGCGTTCACTGTTGGTCGTCTCCCAATGAGCACCATAATGAGGTTTATATATATATATATATTGATATTTTCTTTTACAGCATGCGGACTTACAAACGAAAATCTACCCGAGGTTTAGTATCAAAAGAGTTACTGCAAACGGCAGCGAATGCAGTTATCAATGATGGAAGAAAAATAAAAACTGTTGCCAGGGAGCTTGACATTTGCCATATGACATTGTACAGATTCGTAAAAAAAGTAACAGCTGGAGAAGAAAATATCACAACTGGCTACAAAAAAACAAGAGCTGTGTTTACAGAAGAACAGGAAGATAAGTTAGCGGACTATGTATTAAAATGTAGCTCAATTTTTTTCGGCCTTCTGCCAGAAGAACTTAAAAAATTAGCGTACGAATGTGCAGTAAAATTCAATGCTCCTAATATTCCACCATCTTGGCACGAAAATAGAAAAGCTGGTCTTGATTGGCTAAATGGTTTTTTAAAAAGAAACTCTCATCTATCAATAAGAATACCGGAGTCAACAAGTGCTAGCAGAGCGACATCTTTCAATAAACACAACGTTGGTGATTTTTTTACAAAACTGAGCACAGTGTTGGATAAATATAAATTTCCGCCTTCAAGAATATATAATCTAGACGAAACGGGCGTCACCACAGTCTTGAAGCCGAGGAAAATCGTTGCCAAGCAGGGAATTAAACAAGTAGAGGCCATAGTATCTGCTGAACGCGAGACATTAGTTACTGTTGAACTGGCAGTAAATGCATTAGGTCATACAGTTTGTATCCCATGTTTGTATTCCCAAGGCTTAAATATAAGGATTTGTTTATAAAAAGTGGTCCATCTGAATCTATCGGCGCAGGAAACGGTTCTGGATGGATGACAGTCACGGAGTTTCTGATATATATGGATCATTTTATTAAGCATACAAAACCATCACCTGTAGGTGCTCCAGTTTTGTTATTGCTCGATAATCACCAATCTCATATCGACATCAATGTGGTAGAAAAGGCGAAATCTAACTCCATTATAATGCTTTCATTTCCACCTCATTGCACACACCGCCTACAGCCATTAGATGTTGGAGTGAATGCACCTTTCAAAAATTATTGTGCAAAGGCTCAGGACAATTGGATGAGAAATAATCCAGAGAAGACTATGACAATCTACGAGATACCAGAAATAGTTAAATATGCGCTGCCTCTCGCAGTGACTCCCGTAAACGTCATGAGCGCATTCCGGAAAGCTGGTATTTGGCCTTTTGACCCCAACGTTTTTATAGAGGACGACTATTCTCCATCGTTTGTTACAGATCGCCCTTTACCTTTAAATAATGCCTCCGAAGGTACAACTTTAGCTATTTCAGACAACATATTTACGAATAATCCAGAACCATCTGCATCTGCAGCTGTTAACATCAGTGTTGGTGAAACTCAAATCTTTGATGCGCCGGGGTCTTCAGGGATTGTTAATCTGCCTCCATCTTCTGGTGTCATAGAAGAACAACTCGGCAAGCATGGCCCTTTTTCTCCAGAAATTGTACGTCCTTTGCCAAAGGCACCTCCCAGAACTGGAACGCTCAAAAGACGTATAAGGAAGTCCACTATTCTTACGGATACGCCTGAAAAACAGGCCTTAGCTGAAGAGCAAAGCAAGAAAACAAAACGGATGAGTAAAACAAAGCAAGGCACTGAAAATAGAAAAGGAAAAGGAAAGGGGAAGTCAGTTAAACGACAGGTATTACAAACAAGTAGTGAAAATTCTGAGAGTGAAGAGGATAGCCTGGAGTACTATTGCCTAGTGTGCTGTGATAGTTACTCTAATTCACTTTCTGGAGAAGAATGGGTTCAGTGTCAAGAATGTAAGAACTGGGCCCATTCCAGATGTAGGCAGAATCAAGCTTTACGTACGTTTATGTATGTCCGAACTGTGATTCTGATACGTCTTCTGAAGATTAATTAAAAGTTATTTGTTTTTTGCTTATGATCGCATTTCTTTATGTTTTTTTATTGATATTTTTAGCTTTAGACAAGGCAATATAATTAAAGACTGAAATAATTATCAAGACTGATTAGCTGCAAGTTATTTAGTAAGCTCCTGACTAAATGTTTAAAGTACAAATTATAGTTACTTGTTAAAACATATAAATGTTTAACTTAGTTGATAATATGTAGAATATTGTTGATTATTTTCTACTAAATAAACAGACTTGGTTTAACCATTTATTGTTTTTATTTCCCAAATAATAGCTTGAACAGATATGGTAACAACTTACCCCGGCCTGTTAACAACTTGCCCCGAGTCGGGGTAAGTTGTTACTTTCCGACTTTGGTCATAAAAAAAATAATAACAGATAAATCTCACAGTAAATGACCCAGATAACTGTCTTAATACCAAAGTGAAATACGTAGGTTAATTTTAATCGCAACATAGGAATAATAAAATCAAGTATTCTTAACAAATTTTGAGGTTAACTGAAAATCGGAACTTGTAGCCCCGCTCTCCCCTACTTCTAACCTGGTCTTTCTTAATATCCCCGATTTGATCGTGGAACGTCCGCCTTGGTCTTCAAACACTTCCGTTCACATTCGCCCTATAAATTCTCCTTGTTAGTCTTCTTTCATTCATTCTCTCTACATGAGTGAACCAACTTATATCTTTTTCAATCCTTGTCACTACATCTACATTCATACAACAACGTTCCCTAATCACGCTGTTCTTAACACATAATAAAATATTCTTTGCAAAAAAAAACGACTTCAAAAGGCAATGCAGAGTAAACGAAAAGATCGTTAATGTAGTTAATGTAGATAAATTTTTCGATTCTTGAGGATTATTGAAAAACCAATCCAAATCGGAATTCAACTCGGTTGGGCAGCGTTCGGGAAACTTAAGAGAATCTTCTCGTCCAACATACCTCAGTGTCTGAAAACACAGGTCTACGACCAGTGTGTGTTACCAGTGATGACTTACGGCACGGAAACGTGGTCCCTAAATGTAGGCCTCATATCAAGGCTCAAAGTCGCTCAGCGTGCTATGGAACGGGCTATGCTCGGGATTTCTCTGCGAGATAGAATCCGGAATACAGAAATCCGCAGAAGAACGGGTGTAACCGACATAGCACGAAGAATTAGCACGCTGAAGTGGCAATGGGCAGGCCACATCGCTCGACGAACCGACAACCGCTGGGGAAGAAAGGTTCTCGAGTGGCGACCACGCATCGGACGACGCAGTGTAGGACGCCCCCCCACTAGGTGGACCGACGACCTAGTGAAAGTTGCTGGGCGTCGTTGGATGCAGGCAGCGCAGGACCGCACATTGTGGCGCAATATGAGGGAGGCCTACGTCCAGCAGTGGACGGCAATAGGCTGAAATGATGATGATGATGATTGAAAAACCGCTAGTCCTATTTCGATAAATTTTTCATGGGACCCTTTGGGCGAATATACCCTTTGCAACGAAAAAAGAATTTTCCAAATCAGCTGGCACGCGACGGAGTTATGCGCGAGCAAACATAAAAAAAATGTGTCTACAAAGTACGCCCATCAGAAGTGAAATTCCTTTATCCTTCATCCTTTTTCTTTCATCCTTTATCCTCTATCCTTTATCTCATTCTCTTGCCGGCTTAATCCTATACATTTACGTGTTTGTGTGTCTCTACGGACTCGCTTTTTCGTTTCATTGAGTTTGAAATCACAACGATTCTAAAGAAGTTTCACTTCAAAAAAAAAATACAAATATCCAAATTGAGAATCTCCTCCTTTTTTAGAAATCGGTTAATAAAACGGTCACTTATAGCCATAATAACGAGTATTTTGTTTATTACGCGAAAGTTATAGTTATTAAAGAATTTGTGACACATATGTCTGTAACCGAAGTCGCTTCTAAGAATCAGTAATATTGGTACAACAACTACGCTTCTGTGGAAATGATTATATTCTAAGAATTGTGTTTACTTCGTCCATAATATTTATTGTAGAAAATTTCTTATAAGCCACTTCAATATATGAACAACGAATGTTTTTATACTGCCAATAAATATAACGGCGAGTAGTTTTGTTGATTGAGATCTTATACAATTATTTTTTTACTAGCAAATAGTCGCAGTATTACCCGTATAGTTTCTGTTCCCTTGGGAATACCGGGATAAAATGTAAGCTAAGTTACTGCTTATTAGATGTAGATATTTTACTACTAGGTAGAGACCGGATAAAATTTGATACGGTTTTTCTAACACAGCTTATCTGATAGTAAAATATTACCAATATCGGTTTAGCCGTATTGGTGATTACCCGGAACAAACAGAAAGACAGACAAAAACCAGTTTTTTTGGGCATAGGTATTGTGTAAGTAACCATGTGAGCATGAAAAGCTTATTTTTTTTAAAAGAATGCCCTGCACTAAGGGTTCCTTGTATTGCGGGGGATTTTACAAACATATAATTAACGGACACAAATTACATCCAGACTCAGAACAACAATTTGTGGATTGAGCATAGTGTTGTTTTGCGTGGGATTCAAACCCGCGACACTGGCAGTGTAGGTCAGTATCCTAACCACTACGGCATCTGTGCAGTCGACTGCTACTATTTTGACATTACAAACAGACACTGCAATTTTATTTATTTGTAGATACACACGTGGAAACCATTGAAAATTATACATAATCATATTATCATAATTGAGAAATAAAATTATAGTGTCTATTGTAAAATCAGTAGGTTTTCTTCATAAACAGACGGTTACTTGCACGACACTTACGCCTGAAAATCAGTTAGAATTATAATATTATAATACGTGCATATGCACGTAACATCTGTGCAAGAGAAGGTAAACTCGAAATGAAACCCTATACGAACATGTCTGACCAGTATGGTAGGTCAAATGCTTTCCCATAGTGGAGGAGGCCTGAGCCCAACAGTGGGACGTATGTGGCCTGCGATGATGATATCTGATTGATCCCGATGTTTCGAGCACTTACCAGCCTTCAAGATGACAGGAGGACTGATCGTACTCACCTAAAAATCAGAAAAAATAATTATTGCAGTTGGAATTTCTTTTAATTACATCTTCACATGTCTTCCGTTCGGATGTAATCATCGTTAACATATTAACAAGTCAGTCGTAAAATCGTAGATGGCCGTTCCATTTGAAATAGTTGAGTATTTCCGAACTTGATTTTTTCTAACTCGACATCCGCTATTTGCCAAATAATAACAAAATCAAACGAAATATCTATCTTTTTGACTTTTTTATTTGATCGTGCTTATTCTAGAGTAGATCTTAATCTCATTATAAGAGTTGCTAGCATTATATACATATATAATGAGATCTATCATCTATAGAGAAGGAATACTGGAAATAAAACCCTGCACCAAACTGTCTGACCAGCATAGTATAGCAAGGTCAATTTTCCTCTAATTCTGGAAGAAGCTCGAGCCCAGCAGTGGGACATGTATTAGCCGAAATGAAAAAAAAAAAGAATTATGTTTGTAAATTCACACCAGAATAAAAAAATATTTTTTATAGCCGACTCTGACGGCCATTACGTACGTCGAATGACAAGTACGCACAGTCAGCTGTTGCAACAGTTAATAAAACGCCTCGTGGCGATAATAAGCGCCATAACTCATGGTGGTATGGTTGTTAAAAGAAGTAACGAGCTGGGCAGATGTGCGCGCCACTTACACGATATAAAGAGCATATGACGCGAACAATTTTATATCTGGGACACATCAACATACGTATTGGTGACTTGAAGTTCATGTTCGTCTACTGTTAATATATATTTTTTTTTATGAGTGGGCTATGGTAAGCACACACGTGGTCCATTCCGTCCGGGGCGACGAAAGGACGGCAAGCGGGCCCATAACCCACCCGTACCCACGTCGCCTTCGTCGTTGGGCCGACCACCGGAGCAGATGTGACTTGTCATCAGTGGTCGGCCCGACGGAATACCTTTTCGGGTAACCTCACCTCTCGACGTACTGGGACGTCGGTCGCCGTCGCGCGGTCAGCCTCTCTGCGGGTGACGGACTAAAATCCCAGGTCCAGTCCCCGGCGGCCTCGGCTAGGGCGGCATCAGGCGCAGGTAATCTACTGTTAATATAACATCTATTATGACGTGTGGTGACGGAGTAAGAATACAATTCACCACCCTCTATCTTGGCTGTGTGTAAAGTTTAACCAATATTTTCGACATGAGAAGGTAAATTAATCTTCAAAACGCTGTAACAAACATTTGTTGATGCACTATTGTGTAACAAAATCCATAAACACAAAAATCCTTTAGAATATAGAGACAAGTTTCGTTTGTGGCATGACTAAGTAATATATGAAAACTATATAGTTAAATCATAAAGGATTGAACTAGGCGATACTTTGCGGCAATCCATTTTTAATTTAAAACTCCGCCCTCGCTTCGCTTCGGTTTCAGTGGCCTTACCCGCGTGGTTTCCAATCCCGTGGGAGTACCGTGATAAAATATAGCCTATATACTCCCTGATATTATAGCTTTCCCTTGGTGAAAGAATTTTTGAAATCGGTCCAGCCGTTTTGTAGATTACCCAGAACAAACAGACAGACAAAAATTTTTTAATCTGTATTTTAGGCATAGGTGTCGTGCAAATAATCGTGTGAGCATGAAAAAAGCCTATTATTTTGACATTACAAACAGACACTCCAATTTTATTTATTGGTATAGATATAGACTAGCCGACCCGGCGAACTTCGTACCGCCATAATTTTTTTCGTGCGTGAATATATTTTCGAAACTTCCGAAAATATAGTCTCTAATGGAAGAATCATTACAGCTTTGTCGGGCAAGATTCGATCGTCTTAGTCGCGGCATTGTAAATGATGATTCAAAGAGAATACAAATTACTCATTATTAATTTGTGACAAAATTATAATTATCAAAATTTTGAACCATACTTAACCATAGACAAAATTACGTTTAGCTGTCATTTGCGTGTTGTTATTACATATCAAATGCGTTTTTTTATATTACGTTTCATAGTGACTTGTATTCACTTTGACATTTTATGTCATATCACACGCGAACACGATTGAACAGGATAAAAGAGTTATTGGCGAAATCTTGTATACACCATAAAAAAGACGGGATAAAAGTATCCCATGTATGTCCGTCTCCTTCTAGTTCTAAGCTACCTCTCCACCAATTTTCAGCCAAATCGGTACAGCTGTTCTTGAGTTATAAATAGTGTAACTAACACGACTTTCTTTTATATATATAGATTGAAAGGAAAGAAGGGACCTACTACTACTTTCCCACGGTAATCAACCCGTACACCTCAATAGAAGGAATACGGGATAGGATTGAGGTGGACTAGGTAATAAGAAAATCTTACTCTAACGTGATGAGTACCTTCCAGAAAATCAACTTGCAATTTTCTGCAGAACTAATAAAATTTATTCGACACGTGTTTCGCCTCTAAACGAGGCATCCTCAGGACGGTTCGGCTTCATTCGGCGCATTTGAAGCCGAACCGTTCCTAATCCGTATCCCGTACTCCTTCTATTGTGGTGTGCAGTATATTGATTACTGTGGGAAAGAGAAAGGGTGGGTCTCCCTTCCTTCCATTTTAAAATACGACTAAGGGATATTATAATATGCAGGTAACATCTATGAAAACTCGACACAAAACTCTATACCAGTACGTTTGACCAGCGTGATATGGTAGATCAAAGTCCCTCACCAACCGCCCAACAATGGGACTTGACGAATGACGAACCGGTCACGTATAAAAAAATCGGCACAGTAGTTTTTGACTTTATTCATTACAAACATACACACGCAACAAAAATAAAAACTTTTCCTCTTTACAATATTAGTGTAGATGAAAACTAAAGCAATTTGGATAAAATTTAGCACATTTTTTAACCCAGCATGAAGGATTAATAAATATGTCGTGGGGGACCTTAGAAACATTAACTGGATCAAATGACACCCAAACTCAGAACACTCATTGCACAAATAACAATCCTTTTTTTTTTTTGGTGTGGGCTGCGGTCGGCGCGCTCCTCGCACCACTCCATCCGGGGCGACAGAGGGGCGTAAGCACGCAACACCCGCAACCCACCCGAAAACCACGTCGCCTTCATCGTTGGGCCGACCACCGGAGCAGGGTTACTTGACATCAGTGGTCGGCCCGACGGAATACCCCCTATTGGGGAGGGTACTCCCATCGACCGACGTCCCCCCATTCGACCGACGTCCCCCATTCAAATAACAATCCTGCGTGGCATTTGAACCCTCGACGTGGATTGTCACTTATTAACCCATCACACCATCTATGTAACCGAAATATATGTACAGATATAGAAATTATAGTCCAAAACATATAGGCGACTTTTAATTTTTAAAATAATGTATTATTGTTCCCGTGAGATAGATTTCATTAATACAATCTCCATTAACTCGAATGACGCCGCGCGTATCAGCTGGTATAATAATTGCGAATGTGAGTGTATATTCATCTCAATTATCGCGCATATTTTTTTTTTGGTGCAAACGCTGGCAAACGAGCAAACAGTACACCTGATGGTAAGTGTTGCTGCCGCTCATGGACCTTTACAAGGCCGCTGCCTACCGCGAAGAAAGTGAAGGGAGTGTGAATGCGTGCATTGAGGCTCGGTGATACCAAGGGCACCACCAAAACCCTCCACACACAAACACCCTCAGAAAATTGGGCTTCCGGCTCTCTCGTTCACCAAACGAAGCGCAGTAACAAATTGCTTCTACTCAGACGTCGATTTTCTGCGAGAGTGTGGTACTACCCCGGACGGACCGGCCCGCGGTGTCGACAGTGTGGTCCTACCACTCTTAAATACGTATACGCCTTAACTACTCAATCTACGATAATAAACAAAAATGTGTACAAGTTATCAGTATAATAATTTCAATGTCTTTATTTTCAATATTTACAACACGCGTGATGGACGATCTAAGGGAAAAATGAAAAGGACTGCATGTAGCGAAGATGCGAATGTTGAGATGCGGCGTGACGAGAATGGATAAAATAAGGAATGAATATATACGAGAAAGTTTGAAAATTGCGACAGTGGTCGAGTAATTAAAGAGTGAACAACTGACGAGGGATAAACATGCGATGAGACGGTGAAAGCATTATTGTTTGGAACATTTTAGGTATGAATGTTTAAGGCTTTAAAGATAAGGGAAGAGTGAAGAAAAAGACGGATAGATTGCGAGAAGCGTAACAGTAAACAAAGGGGGATGAATAAAAAAGGAGTGAATACGGAGAAGACATATGTTAGGGTTGTGTGATTGAAGAGTACATATTGCGTCGATTGCAAGTAATTAGAATCATAACAAAGTGTTAAGCGGGTTTCAGACTACGCTATAATATAATAAGTATATAGCTCATCGCACAACAATATCGCGTACCATACATTGTTAAGGACACGTTCACACTGTACTATGTTTTATGTATTGTGCCCATATTAATAAACCAATCTCAATCTTGAGTGCGATCTTGGATTAGCGGATAAGATGATGAAAAATGCTTACATTTTAACGTCTTGTTTGCTGACTTCGGGTCGTAATCAGGAACGGATGGTATACTAAGTATGTATACATTTTGGCGTGTTACTTCTTAATCCGTTGTTAACACATGGGAAAAAATCCCAAATTACATGGGATTAAATATAAGGTATAAGTGTTTCTATCATGGTCTTCTCGACTCATGCAAGTCCCACGCTGGGCTCGAGCTCGTGCTTGAGATCGTACGAAAGAATGAGATCGATTTTTTATAACGGTCCTTTAACCACGCGAATATAGTGGCAGTAGAGTACGGCGACCGTAAAGTGGACCGTGTGGTCGTTTTTACAATTTCAATGTTTTAGTACCCGACCGGGACTCTAAAGCTTATTTACTGGTGATCGCTTGGTACAAAAACATGCGTGGAGCGATTATATAGCGAAATATATTCCTTTGGATTAATTTCGTTTCTATTTTTTACATTATTAATGACGACTTTCAGATTACTAAAATTGAATTCGCCGTAAAATTCTAGTCTGAAATTTTATCATTTTTATAAATTGCTTATTTAGTCGTAACGTAAAAAATCCTAATGAATCTCTTAGTCATAATTTTAGGTCAATTCGAGATCTAAAATTGCCCAATATCACGACAGATCAAGAATACAATAAGTCACCCCTTCGTATTTTCCCGTGGGAGTTATAAAAAACCAACCAAATGGGACTGCTAATCTAACCAAGCGTGACCTTAGCCACTTCTAAAGAAACCTGGTCATCCATAACTGGAAAAAAAATTGTTTCAGAGGGAAAAAGAGTTATAAGTATACTCTAAGCTAATAAAGACTTGGGTTGGCCATCAACATTAAGGAATCAACACCAGTGGTCAGCCGAAGTAACGATAGCGAAGTAATACGAGAGGTTGGAGGACTCCCCAGCGCACTTCTGTCGTCCCAGAGAGCATACAGCATCACCTTGTCATCATCTCAGCCCACATAGGCCTCACTGTTCGACTCAGGCCACCACCGCATTGAAAGAGGAATTGAGTTACTATACCGCGCATAAGTCTGACCAGCGTAGACTGTAGACAGACGTGAAGATCACGTAGACAGTCTGCCTCCCACTACGGAGGAAGCTCGAACTCATTAATGGGACATACATATATGATGATGATAATTACAAGTATATATTCATTAATACGCTTTTATTAGCTTCAGACATATGTATGTTAGGATGTTAGTATGTAACGGAATCTTTGAACATGATTTTGACCCCCTTCAAAACGTCGGATTAACTCGAAATTTGGCATACTTATTAAGGACCGATGACAATTCAATATTTTAAACAGTTTGATCCGTTATCCTTACTAGGATAATCAGGATTAGCGAAAATTCAACTAAAATTATTATATATTTATAACTATTGACAACATGCACCCCATGCTTTTTTTACAATAAAAAAAAATTGTCTTATATACACTATTCTTGATTCAAATTTTTAAAAAAATATTTTCTGTTGTTATGTTGGATTTTCTTTAAAGGCGTATTTTTTTAGTTTTTTTGAACTATTATTTATTTTCACTGCTAAATATATGTCTGACTGTACAGATCGTGTATATAAGTAACCAACGGTGCTAGTGCATGTCTTCAATACCAAAGCAGAATAATTCGAAAGATCCATAAATCGATATTATATATTCGAGTAAAATTATTTTGCGTTGTATCTTTATAAAGTTGTTAAAGAAATATTTCCTTATTAGTCATTTACGAAGTTAAATAATTTCATGGACAAAATAATAATTAATGTAAATTGAACTAAAATTATGTAAATACAATACTTTATAAGATCACTTAATTATGTTGCAACATGTAATACTTGGTATTAACATGCATTTATTCATATGTTTTACTGATAATTTAATGATGATATAAAAGATACTTCACAATGAAAAGAACCATATAATTATAATCATTATTTTTTTAAGATATACTACTTTTGGTGCGTTAGGGAAAAATGATGAAGAGTAAATATTTTCGATGCGCGCGCACACCGTCACAAATGTCAACTAGATAATGTATTATAATAAAACTTTAAATGTATTAAATACATTTTTTTCTATTATTAGTGTCGTTTTTTCTACAAACGTAGTTTAACGCGAAGGATATTTTTTTTAGAAAGATGTTCATATTTTACGGCAAAGAAGTAAAATTTCTTACGTGTACATACATACTTTTTTAATTATTGCACTAATTACATTATAGCAACATAATTTATATATTCATACCTCAGCCATTTTAGCTATGAATAATATTATTCCAATGTATCTGCTACCCTGGTTGGTTTAGTAATGCCTAATCTATAGAAAATATACAGTCGAATGGTAAACCTATTATCAGCTTGAAATCGTTTAATCTTTTTATAAAGAAGGAAGTTGGTATACTCATCAATATCGCGCTGAAACTACTGAATCTATAAATACGAAATTATGATTTTAGTTTTTTTTAAATATTTAAAGACTCACTGAGAAGAGCTTATATGAAATTCATTCCCAAAAGGGACGAAACGTAGTAACGAAGTTTGCATGGGCGGAACATAAAACATTATTATTTTTACTTTTCAAATTAAGCACAAATATTTTTCAGTAAAAATATTTAAATACGAGTTCAATCTATAGTAATTTTAATATTCGTTAATTAAAATTTGCGATGACACTTTGATTTCTTATCGAACTGAAAATGTGTATAAATATTAATTTTAAATTATTATGTTATATTTTAAAGCGATAAACATTGATAACATTGGGTTCGAGCCTCCTCCACAAAAGGAGGAAAAATAACCTACTATACCACGTTGGTCAAACGTTAACTTAATAAGGAAATCTAGTCGACATAGTGCAATTATAAACCTAAATTAATATAAATATAGAAAATACATATAAATTTCACAAACACTTCTTAAAAGTATATCATAACCTTATAAAAACAAATTGCTACAAATAAAAAGTGAAATATTTTTATGTTCCTATGTACTACCGAACGAAGTACTTCTTTTAAATTTAATCAAATAATTTCTATCCGCGACGGTCGCCTGCGTTACTAATTGCATGCCACTAATTGCTTACGCTAGAAATCAACTAAGTCGAACAATTACATTCATTTAACAGAAAAGAATACACATACCTACACCCATCCATATTTACTATTAAGTAAACTGCAAACATACATTGAAATAATTCCACCACTTAATAAGCTTTACAGAATTAAGCTCATTAGTCGTTTATATCAGCGAAGCTTTTGAGTTTCATTCAATTTATTTATAATAATATATATATTTAATAAATATATATTATAACTACTACTACATATTACTAAATATTAGCAGAAATCTGAAAGTACTACTAGGGCATCATAACCGAAAGGGAGATCGCTAAAAGTGTCTCGATTAGACCGCGGTTTAAACTAAAAATTGGTGACTGTAACGTCCCGCCGCCCGCATGTGTCGGACCGCGCCGCGTTATTACGGGTCGACGCGACGGATTGCCCAAGTTTACAACGTGTTGTTATTAAGTCATTTTGTTTTGTTCTTTGTCACTGTTTTAGAATAGTTTACCCTCCTGGAACTACCATTGTATTATTTAAACACTTCGTAAACAATAAATTGCCGTAATATTTTATGCGATGAGACTTAAAAATAAATCTGATTGTATGATATTGTATTAAAATGAATTTGATTATCAATCAGGCAATCGATTTCTTCAAGACATTCTCCACCCCAATACTACACATAATTACACAGTAAAATGATACACACAGTCCAGTTTTCTGCATCAAATGCTTCTTTCCTAATTACGTTAAAGAATCTTGCATAGACGTTATCTACGTAGTAGAACCCTAAGTCCTCTTTTACGACACCTACGGGCAAGAAAGGGGTGGTTAATTGTATTTATACTCCGGGACCAAACGGCAAGCAATTTACCACAATAAAATAGAATATGCTGCAGTATATTTAATATTCAATGCCAAATTAATTTAATAAGAACTAATAATAAGCTATATATATTTTTTTAAATAAATACATATACATAGATAAATAGTTATTAATACATATAAAAAAACCGAAATCTGATTTCCAAGTGTTAATTTTTTTTATATATTATATTAACTTTAAATCGTCGTATCTCCATCATTCGGTACCGGGAGAGCATACATTTCAAACGGTATAACATAAATACATAGTTCTCGATCATCAACGTATTCTTGGAAACGGCTATATATTTTACAAGTTATCCACGCCGTGTAATAAAAAAAATCTAGTGGACGGTTGTACTGTGGCGGTTTCCTGCGCGATAAGCAACTGATGGATCACTTCCTATGGATTAGGGATGCTCGATACATTGTCTACACTTCACACTGATTCTACAAACACTAACTTTAAATATGGCGGTCGTTATAGAAATCAGCGACATACATTATGTATAAGTTAGATTACATTACATACTTTGAAATATACAGGGTATCCCGTAAGTAATGGACCAACAGGCTATGAAGGGTAGCGAGACTTATTATCTAACAAAAATACTCAAATTAATTGTCCTAGGTCTTGTAGTTATGAAATTAGGATTTTTTTATTAAATGTGATGAAAATGTCATCCACGTGTGCTAAATATTAAATTTAAAAAAAACTTTTTATAATTGTCATGACATTTATAATTATCTACCCGATACAGAAAATTAGTTATAAATTTATTAAATTGTGACCCACATTTTAGTACAAATTTATTGCCAGTGTAAGAAGAAAATGATTCTATATGAAAAAATTATATTGTTTATGGTTAGTAATTATTAATTATTAAATTTGTAGCAATTATTGTTACAATTTGTTGATTTAAAACTAACAAAACTAATATACTACCACCGGATCGGAACGCGGCCACACTGAGAAAGATCCGGCAAGAAAACTCAGGGGACATGATGCTAAATTAATATTGATTTTTAATTTTAGATGCGGCTTACTTTGTCTTACTAAAAGATTTTTGATTTATAAAATTATCTTTAACTATTATTATTGTACCATTGGGTACCATTTGGGTCAACGATTACATTCCCAAGGAGGGTTGACGTCAGGCAGGCGGCCGGTCATAAAAGTCATTGCCGAAACTTTTTGCAATATGTCAAAACAGATGACATATTGCGTCGACCCCAAGTAATTGGGATAAGAGCAAGATGATGATGATTGTGGGTCAAATCTATACAATAAGTGCTCACAGTATCATGCAGTCTTGTGGTGGTCTCTTTGGATTTATTTTTAATTATGTTTATAACAGGATCCCAGCTTGATGGTATTAACCCAGCCATAAAATGTCCTAATATGTTTAAATTTACGGCCGTCATTGTGCCAAATCCATATATTTTGTTTCAATCACTTTTTTAAAACTAAGTAATACAAATATCTTTAAAAATATTAAAACTAGTGTTGCCTGTTGATTTGCATATATTATTATTCAATAAGTGCAATAGGAGCAGAATAGAGACATTTTTAGTTCAACGCATCGCTTGATTCTTGCAAGCGTTGAGGCGTGCAATAAATTAGACAACATGTGGTAAAGGCACACTATAGAAGTGACACTTTTAAAGAAAAACATTTTAATTATTCATCGATCATCTTCGAATAGTGTGTGTATGTGATTACATGTATTTACATAAAATTATAAAAGCGAGATGAACGTACTCTTTAACAAATACCGGAAAACAGTGAGAAGAAACGCTGCTTCCACTCTACCCGATACAGTGTTTACTTGCACCATTTATTGGCACATAAAAATGTTGCAGATAAGGATTTCAAGACTTTCTACATGTTCCCTTCAAAAATATAAATAACAGACGCCACAACCGGATTCAAATTAAAATTGCTATTAATTTAATTGCTAAGTTTACAACCTTATTGGTAAAAATATAAGTCCCGCGTCGCTACATGATGATGTAAATATATTTTTCTTTTTTAAAAAGGCAACACTACTTTGAAAAGAAAATTAACAGACACATATTACACCCAGACTTACCACAACAATTTATTGAATGCACAAATTAGGAAAATAACAACGGGGGGAATAAAACCGCGACTCTTGGTACCGGAGCTGGGTATTATAATCACTACGGCATCTACGCAATCAGTGTGCATATTTATGAATCTCAATTCCAATCCTAAATCCAATCGCAGCTCGAATTTGAGCAATTTCGTACTCTTGAAAGCGACACTAGCGCACGATTGGAATCGAATTCGGTCGATTTTTTTAAACCAAATGAAATCGACTCTAGTTGATTAACTGTTTACGATTTCAATTTCATTGTTGATTTTGTTCAAGAGTACCAAATATAAGTTTGGTGAGATTGGAATTGAATCGGATTAGAAATTAGAATTGATTTCAAGAGTAAGCCCACAGTTCTAACTTATATGTAGGTAATATTCACGTAAAACATTTCCGTATGGTAAAGGAGTAAGAATACAATTCATCACTCCCTATCTTGCGTGTGGATGTCATAAAAGACGTATAAGGGATGTAAAAAGCATATAACATTTGTTCAAGAGAAAGAAACCTCGAAATAAAACCCTATACTGACATGTCTGACCAGCATGATAGGTCAATTTTCCTCGTATTGTGGAGGAGGCTCAAACCTCAACGCCTCACGTAAAGAGAAGTCAACATTATTTTATTTGATCAAAAACACTTTTAAATCACAACGATCGCTTATACATTTAGATATATCGACGAAGGACACGTAGTAACCCATACATTTTTATAAACGCAAACATGAATGATAAATAAATATTTATCAATGAAAACACCACGTTGTGTATCTGCATATAACAATGTCGCAAGATTACAATACTACTATAATATAACGTATAATTTGTTTTTTAATGTATATTTTATCGATAAGTGCAATACTATAGAATAAAAAAGGCTTGCTATAGAATAAAAAAGTTGGTATATAATTTTTTACCGCTGGAAATTAAAGTGACTGAGTAAGAATTCGTCATTCTCTTTCGCGTGGATGTCGTAAAAGGCGCCTGAGGAATACAATAAGCGACACATTCCGCGTCGGAGTCACATTCCGCGTCGGAGACCCGTAGCGCACGGACGTGCGCCTCGCTGCTCTCCATTTCGCCGCGCTCACCCCGCACCCGCCCCCTGCGGTCGTGCGTTCTCGCTTCGTCTCGCTCGCTCTCGCAGCGAACCACGCGTCGCGTCAAGCCGCCATCTTGTTCAACGTCTGTGGCCGTTCAGTGGCCCGCTCCGGGTGGCCGTGTATACGGTTGTCTGTGGCAGTTTCGCTGTTTGGACGCAGGTGTTGCCGGATCCCAACTGCACGAGTCGATTTTTTCAAGACGTCGAGTGCAGATTTCTACCGTTGGTAGATAAAAAGTCAACCCATTTTGGCCCCCTCAGGGCAGAAAACCATATTGTTTGGTCCCCGGCGGAAACCTCACGGTGTTAACGAAGCCGGGTGAGGCAAGGCCCCGATTTGCCTGCCGAGCCCCTTCAGGGCAGAGCTAACAATCGGAAGGGATTAGAGCATCCGGCCTTGGGGGATCTCCTAGTCGGACCTAATCTACGGCTTTTCATCATTTTTCTGCGAAGGCCTAACGGCCCGAGCAGCTAGGAACCTATCGCACATTAAGATTGGCGAAGGATTACAAGCTTAGGGCACACTAGTTAAGCACACATCCTCCCGACCTGCACCCGGTTGGGAGGGACACGCACCACACACAACCCAGGGTTCACCTCACCCAGGGCGCTAGGTTTAACACTTTTCCCGCGAACGTTTTTTCCACCAGCCCACGATGGCGGAAAAAACTATTACAATTGACGCCCTTCTGGCAATCCCAGAGATTCAAGCCTATATTGCCCAACATTTTGGAGCAATAACAATCTTACCACCCCAGCCTCAACGCGCTCCTACTACCGCCCTGCCGCTTGAGCCGGAACTACCGACCATCAGCACGGCGATGGAAACGGAATCACCCCCGTCCTCCTCAGCCTCATCGTCCTCCTCCTCCGAGTCGGAAGATTCGCCCAATGAGGGCTCATTTACAGTAGTTCGCTCCCGCAAGCGGAGCAAAAAGGTAAAGGTCAACAAAGAGGCTCCCTCTAAGGCCCCAAAAATTAAGCCGACTGACTCGGCAAAAACACCCGCTGCAGCCCCGTCTGCAACGACTGCCACGGCCGCCTCGGTCCCCCCAGTCGTCTCGCAGGCCACCCCTACCTCTGTCCCATCTTCCACGGACAGCAACACCGTCGCTCCACAGACGGTCAAAAAACCACTGGCTCCGCCGCCCCTATATATCAGGGACAAGGAGAAGTGGCTAACCATCTCCGCTTGGCTAAACACCAATCGCATAAATTATAAATCGGCTAAATCCACGCCCCAAGGCATACGAGTGGACCTTCACTCATCAGCCGACCACCGCACCGTGTCAAGCATGCTAGGGAATCAACAGATTCCCTACCATACATACACCCTCCCCGAAGCCAAACTTCTGCGTGCAGTTATACGCAATGTCCCGAGAGAAATCGACACTAAAGAGATCTTAGATTCTCTCAAAACCCAGGAACTGCCGGTTGTAGAAGTACACCGGATGATCCGGGGAAAGGGTCGTTACCCTCTTAACATGATACTCGTCTGCCTTACGAATAACGCAGAGGGTAAAGAAATATACAAAATTAAGACCATCTGTGGCCTCTCTGGGGTCTCGGTAGAGCCCCCACACAAAAATGGTAATCTGGCACAGTGTCACAAGTGCCAAATGTATGGACACTCGTCCAAGAACTGTTTCGCCCGTCCTAGGTGCGTCAAGTGCCTAGGTGACCATCACACCGCCCAGTGTGAAAGGCCAAAGGACATCTCCCTCTGCAAAGAGCCACCTGCGTGTGTTCTCTGTGGAGAATACGGACACCCGGCCAACTACCGCGGCTGCCCAAGAGCGCCGAGGAGGCTAGTCCGCCAACCCAACACAAACGGCAAGGCCTTGTACTATAACAAGACCTTCGTCCCAGCCCCCTTACCAACCCACAATGCGTGGGCTCGCCCCCTACTAACCAGCAAGGAGGCTTTCCCAACCTTGCCCAACAGGCAGCCCGCTGCCCCACCCGCACCATCTCAGCCCAAACCACCAATGATCGGGGCAAACCAGCCCACCGGTGGTAATCCCAAGCCCCCTCAGGGCGCCCCCCTTCCCATCGTCGTCGCTAAAAGCGCGCCCCCAAAAGCCCCCCAAGGACTAGATCCAGATCTAGCCCTGGTGGCCAACTTCGCGGCTCAAATCAATTTCGCGGAAATCCGCGAAATTGCAGCCGATCTTAGAAAGAACGAGGGAAACAACCTCGCCCTCCTTAATATAGCGATCAAATTCGCCCCCACGTTAGAGCGTCTAGGCTCACTAAAATTCAACTAAAATGGATAGGTACACTCCCGGCAGAGTTAAACCCAGACACCTCAAAGTAGGGACATTCAACGCTAATAGCCTTACCCAACAGAGGGACGAAGTAGGCACATTCCTTCGGGAACACCAGCTCGACATCTTGTTAGTACAAGAAACGTTCTTAAAACCATTCAACAGGGACCCTAGAATCGCGAACTATAATATAGTTCGCAATGATAGGACAACCTCACCAATGGGCGGAACGCTTATCTACTACAAAAGGTCGCTGCATTGCACACCTGTGGATCCGCCCCCTCTGATGTACATTGAAGCTTCAATTTGCAGGCTAGCCCTCTCAGGCCATCAGCCTATCACCCTTGTATCCGCATATCTCTCTCCCAATAGAGAACATTCGAAACAGTTGGTTGAAAAAGATCTAAAAGCCTTGCTAGAATTGGGAGGCGCCGTCATCATTGGCGGTGACCTTAACGCCAAGAACACCTCTTGGAGCTGTCAAAGTTCCAATAAGAGGGGCAAGACTTTAGAGCTATTCGCTGACAGACTGGGATTTGATGTCATAGCGCCCATAGAGCCGACACACTTCCCCTTTAACGTTTCGCACAGGCCGGACATACTCGATATCTTTCTTCTCAAAAACATAAACCTTCGTTTATGTTCAATAGAAGTTCAACACGAGTTAGACTCAGATCACCGCCCGGTGACTCTGGAATTAGCCTCCCGCACCCCCGGCCCCTCAGGCCACAACAACGAAAGGACCAAGATAGCGACTGACTGGGCACGGCTAGAGAAAAATCTCAAGTCAACCTCGTCGGTCCACCTTGATCAAATTCCCAAAGACATTACGTCTAAGGAAGATACCTCTCAGGCGATCGACTCGCTCACAAGTCACGTGCAGTCGATAATGGACGACTGCTCGCGGCCGGTACCAGATACGAGCGATCGTAAATGGCGCCTGCCAGACGACGTCCGTGACTTGTTGAGACGGAAAAACGCCGCGACACGCGCTTATGACCGCTACCCTACGGAGGACAACGCTCGTTAGGAAACGACAGCCCCGATCAGCCAATCCCAGCAGTGACCACCGATGAGGTCGAATCGTTAGTCAGGGGTCTCAAAACCAGAAAAGCCCCAGGTTCGGACGGTATCTCAAATAAAGTCATTAAATTATTCCCCGCCCACTTGATAATTCTGTTGTGCTGCATCTTCAATGCAGCACTAAATAATAACATCTTTCCCGCGCAATGGAAAGAGGCCGTGGTAATAGGAATCCACAAACCCGGCAAGCGCCGTACCGAACCTAGTAGTTACCGCCCGATTAGTCTACTAAGAGGTCTAGGTAAGATCTACGAACGAATAGTTCTCAGTAGACTACGTACATTCGCCGAGGCTAACAACCTCGTTCCCGACGCACAGTTTGGCTTCCGAGCTAAACACAGCTGCGTACAACAAGTTCACCGTTTGGTAGAATACACAAGTAGTCAGTTCATCATGAACAGATATACGGGTGTATTATTCCTAGACGTAGCGAAAGCATTCGACAAGGTTTGGCATGAAGGCCTAATCTACAAACTCTATCTCCTCAAGATCCCTCACTACTTAATTCACATTATACATGACTACTTAAGTCATCGCAGCTTTCGCTACAGGGTGGAAGGGACGTTGTCGACCTCCCACCCTATCAAGGCCGGCGTCCCTCAGGGGTCGGTCCTCTCCCCATTTCTCTTCACGCTATACACTAGCGATATGCCCAAATTCAACCGGGTACATAAAGCGCTTTACGCTGATGACACCGCACTCTTTTGTGCTGGTAGATCCCCGACAACAGTAGCCAAGACTCTCCAAACAGCGGTTACCGCCCTAGCCAATTGGTTTAGGAAATGGAGATTAGAAATCAACCCCGAGAAGAGTCAGGCGGTCATGTTCACTAGACGAACTGCCCGTTCCTACTCTATCGATAGCATTCCCCCCCTTAAAATTTTCAACAAGCCGGTCACTTGGACCAGGCAGGCCAAATACTTGGGTGTGACCCTTGACGATCGACTCAGCTTCGCCCCTCACATAAAGCAAGTCCGCGCACGGGCAGCTTTTGTGATGGGCCGTCTCCACTGTCTACTCAACTCTAGGTCGCGTATGCCCTTGAGTAGCAAAGTCCGACTTTACACCACCTGCATACGGCCTATCATGACCTATGCCAGCGTGGTGTTCGCGCATGTTAAGCCACACAGGATCCACAGGCTACAGACACTACAAAATCGTTTCATGCGCCGAGCTACGGGAGCACCGTGGTTCATACGAAACGTCGATCTCCACATCGACCTCGAACTGCCGACCATCAAGCAGTTTATGAAACGGTGCTCTCAGAGCTACTTTGACTCTGCCATGACACACCCCAACCAACTAGTGGTTGGGGCGGCTTCCTATAGACCCTCCAAAATCTCCTCTATCCGACGTCCTCGTCACGTCCTCGACGAAGAGGACGACATTATCACACTCGCTCAACAAAGAGCCTACACGGCCCGCGAGGCCTTAGCAAATAAATATCCGCGGTTCCGCCCTCGCCGTCGAGGTGCGAAACCGCGCCGCGCAAAAGTCACTATTAAAAACGTGGGCACGCCCACTTTGCCTCCAGCGACGCCCCAAGCCGAGGTCCGTTCCCCACAGGGGGAGCCCTTGGGCGATGTCGCTTAGCATACTTTTCTCCGGGTTGAGAGCCCTCAGCGCTCACCCATAGTCCGCGTCAAGCTGTCAAGGCCATCTGCGGCCAACAGCTGTACACACACAAAAAAAAAAAAAAAAAAAAAAACAATAAGCGTATAACATCTGTGCAAGTGAAGGAAAATTCGGCATAAAACCCTATTCCAAAATGTCTGACTAGGGCAAAGTCCTCAGTCCAGCATTGGGATGTGCACTGAGATAATGATGATGGTTATAATTCACATACAGTTTTCAATTTTTATTCTTTAACGCATTAGTCTGACTAAAAAATGTTTAACAAAAAATAATAAATACACTATCGATTGATGTCTGCAAATGGCGCCGTTTGCAACAAAACGTCCAACAGTTTCGTCACGCAAATGAAAATCGCATTTTAAACAAAAAATAAAGTTTACGTAATCGTTGACTAAAAACTATATTAAAATTCTAGTGCAATTTTATGCGCCATTATGTATGATGAGAAAACAAATTGCAAATGTTGCAAAATGTTCTAAATAACAATGACGTAATTCTTATTTTGTACTAGGACAACATAAGTTTAAAGTATATGTATCCGTATATCGCACGTTTGTATAATAAAACTGTGAAGACAATTGTCGCCTTGACTTTTTCTCCTTTTTGTACCAGGGCGACATAAATTTAAAGCGTAATTTGCCTACGATACTTTAGTTGACTCACTATGTAAGCCGAGAATCATGTTACTGCAAAAATTTTCGTACCAGACACAACTCGACTCACATACAATCGGAAGGCATGCAAGATAGAATTACGTGTATTTTATTTTGTAATATCCACACCCGCGGCTCCGTCCACGTTGATGTAGATTTGTATCTTTTTTCTTGTCTATAGTTGCAGACGAGCAAGCGAATGACGTTGCTACTCATGGACCTTAGCTATACCAGGAGTACAGCCGCACAGCTGTCGTAAAGAAAGCGTCTATAAATTTTTCTATTCTTCGTGAACAGTAGTTACTTCCGCATAAAAGGTAAATAAAATTTCTGTATATTCTGATATGTGCGAAATATCAAGAGTATCGATTTATTACGTTTTTAAAACATTAATTTTGTTGTAAAAAATACTTATACCTTATACAATGACACTAATAACATTTACTAACACATTCTAACATTCCCTGTTTTGTTGGCGAATTATGTTGACAAGAAGTAAGCTATCATATATATCTATATAGATCTTGTCAGGCATGATAAGATACTTGATGAACTATTACACCCAATTTTTTTTATTGTTCGTGAATGGCACGACACAGTGCGAACGCTGCCGGAACAGTCGAGTGACCATAGTCTCATAGTTTTCAATATAAAGTTTTTCTGTTGTATGTCATGTTGCTTTTCTTCTCAGCCCACATAAGTCCCACTGCAGGGCTCGAGTCTCCTGCACTGAAATTGACCTACTATACCGGGCTCGTCAGACAGGTTGATATAGGATTTTATTTCGAATTTGCCTTCTCTGTGTTATTTGCATATTTAATCCCTTAGTCGCCTTTTATGGCGCCCACGAGAGAGGGGGTGGTTTGTATTCTACTCTGGCACCATACGGCACATTGTCACGTTCCTAGCGCTGTTATAATATTAATAAGCACGCAAAGAGATCTTTACGACGAAATATTAGGACTTTGAACATCAGTTGATATGTAAACGATCCAATGAAAAATTCAATAGTTTCTATGTAATACTTTAACGAAGTTTGTATTGCAAATTTAAAGATATTACCATAATAAAAACATTATTGAACGTTGAATAACGACACAAGCGTTCAGCGTTTGCTTATTTATAATGACACATCAAGATATATCAGGTAATATTATAACGATATTTATGGCTAATATCGATTGTCGTTTAGCATAAATAATCAAAAATAAAAAAATTCAACTGCGTAATAAATACCTATTTGTTGATACCACATTTTATTTAGTCGTTAGGCCTGCACTAAGAAAATAATCCTTGTATTACAGGGAACAAAGAAAATTTCACGAACACAAATTGCAGCCAGACTCAGAACAACAATTTGTGGATCGTACAATACCGGTATAGGAATCGAGTCCGTGACACTGGTACAGTAGGTATTTTAACCAACACGCCATTTGTGTAGTCACTAAACATACTTCTTCGATTTCCATTTGTCTTCCTTACAATATAAACTCTGCTTGTTGAGATATTGAATTTTGATTGCTGTCATTAATTTAGTAATACTTGCAAGATTAAGACGAATCGATTGATATAAGAATCAACAAAATAAATAGAGGTTTAGCCCTCTAAACCTCTGTTTATTTGATAGAAGAAGTAAAATACATCACCTTCGTATGATTATCTCGAAATTAAATAAAGATTAAAAAATAAATAAAGATGTCCATCAATAAAAAAAATGTACTTAGTCTATGATCGTCCTATGTTACGTCACACGACTCGTGATAGCCACAATATAAAATCCTTTCTTCCCTTAACTTCTTTCTATTCGAGTTATGTAAATTCATCATATCGGCTTATATACGTCCCACTGCTGGACTCGAGCCTCCTCCATAATAGGAGGGAAATTGACCTAATATACCATGCTGGTCAGACGGGTTTGTATAGGGTTTTGTTTCGAGTTTTTTTCTTTCGCATAGATGATATATACGTAATATATCCCATAGTCGTCTCTGACGACACCCTCGGGTAAGAGAGGGGGGGTGGTGAATTGTATTCTTACTCCGTCACCACACAGATAATTAGTTTCTTACTCGATAGATTTAAAACTTTTTGTCATATAGGTAAGTAAATTTTAATCCAACGAACAATAAAACCGGTCGAAGTGAACGGTGCGGTATAGCTCTGTTATCTGATACAAAATCAAATCCATCGAATACAATCTAAGGCGATCCAAAAGCCCTTATAGTTTATGGTGTATAAAACCCTCAATGAGTACTCTGAAATATAAGTTTTATATACATATAACAGATTTAGATGAACTTCGATTCATCATTGTCATCATTTCGACTCATACACCTCCCACTGTTGGGAACCAAAACCCTTAGTGAGTATTATAAGAGTTTTTTACATGACAGATCTAAATTAACTAGGATTAAATTAAATTTAAAAAAAAAATTTGCTATAGCGAATTAACGCAGATTTTTATATTATTATTTTTGAGTTGTTGTGTGTCCGTTCTATATGAAAATATTATATAATAGCAACCCGCCCTTGCTTCGATTACAGTCGCTTCACCCGCGTAGTTCCCGTTCCCGTGGAAATATCGGAACAGAATATATGCCTATGTTACTGCTTGATATAGCTTTCCATTGGTGAAAGAATTTTTGAAATCAGTTCGGTGGTTTAAGCGTGAAAGCGTAACAAACAAACAAACTTACTTTCACGTTTATATATTATTTGGATAAGATAACCTATATTGGATTCACTCTTTTAATTAAGTTGATATTACGGTACCCAAGTTGTCTAACAACTTTAGTAACGATTAGCAATTTAGACATTCTAAACATCTTTCAATACTCTTATGTAAAAAGTTTATGTTCTTTAATAATATAGCATAGATTTTTTTGTTGATACATAAAATAATGTATTTCGCAATCTAGTGCCGCAAATAGTCTTCAATAATGTAAGTAAAACAAGATGGTTGATGTTAATTGTCTTTTTATTGTTTCGCTTCAACTTATTCTAATTCTGTCATACTATCTCAATCACACATTATCTGTTGTCTTAACTCTTCTTACACACACATCATTCAAACATTCATCTCTCTTTCCTTCATGCTGTAGATATTCACCTTACATGCCCTTTGAAATTACAAATTTTATGATTACATACTTATATTAATTTTAATTTCACTTCCATACAATCCCTTACATGCTCTGGTACTAACTTTACAATAATATATTTATACTTAAAAAAACTAACTTATACAGAACTACTTCTTACTTAACAATAATGAATTTTAAATTTTATAAAACTTATAAAATTAAAACCAAGCAAAACTGAACTAATACTATTATTACCTAGTGGTGCATATCAATTTATTATAATTACATAATGAATGTATGCTTAGGTTTACCTATGTCTATATCTTGCTGACCTATTACTACATATATATATATAAAAACTTAAATTTGAAACTTATTTCAAATCTTACATTAATCTTGTAACAATTGATTAAAAACAAACAATATTAATCAACATATTGTTGTTGATACTGAACTACTTGACTTTATATTTATATGAAACTAACTTATTTAACAAGATTTATTTGTGACATCTTTATTCTTAAAACAATTTTTATTCAATAATGATGTATGTTAATCCCTGTTAACATACTAAGGATAGAATTTACTTATGACTATCAAACTGTGAATCTAATATTTAGGTATGCTGAACTACTTAACAATAAAAAATCTATGTGTAAACTAAGTTATTATAACAACATTAATTATTTAAAAACCTGTTTTACTTTAATATTGATGTGTGTTAATCCCTGTTAACATACTATATGTAGAATTTTAACTGTAAAATGTACGCAGAACTACTTTTAATTATAATTTTAAAAATGAATATTCGAGTTTTTATTGCAAACAAACACTAACCTGAAAAAATTTACAATTTATATGATATAGGTACATATGTTTTCCGACCTTTAGTAGTGATGTACTGCTGTTTATACTGCTTTCCAGAATCTATTGTATTATTCTCATTACTAGATTTATCCTGAATTTTAACTGAATCCGACTGTTCTTCCAATTGGTTCCTTTGTATTATATGAGTAAAACTTTCATCATTATTCTGTGTGTTATCATCTGAAAAGGCTGAAAAAGAATGCAAATCTGGCAACGAATGTAATGGTTTAATATACTGAACATGAACTATTTTCTTCACTGTGGGTTTTTGAATGTCTTGTATTTCATAACATACTGATCCTATTTTTCTTATGATCTTGAATGGTCCTTTATATCTTGAGGTTAACTTTGTATCTGTGGGCTTATACCATTCATACACTACATAGTCATCCGGCTTGAATTCATATTCTAGGCGTCTCATATCAAATTTCTTCTTATTACTCAAATGTATACTGATTATATTCGACAATGCTGTTCCTCTGGCATGTGACAATAAATCCAACTGATTTTCTCTATTGAAGTCTTCAAAAATAGTTCCAAAATGTATTTCATTAGGCGGTATTCTGGGTTCATAACCAAACATTAAATAAAATGGAGAATATCCTGTAGTTTTCTGTTTCGAAATATTTATGGCTAATATGGCTTTTGGCAACAATCTATCCCAATCATCCTTGTTTTCCATTGCGAATTTTGTCAATGTGGCTACGATTGTCGCATTGGCACGCTCCACCAATCCATTACTTTGTGCTGTATATGGTGAAGACGATAATCTACATATCTTTTGTTCTAACCATTTTTCAACAGTATCTTTCAAAAATTTTCGTTCAGGTTCTGGTAGTCTGTATGGTTTGCAACTTATGGGTTTATTATTCTTTAACTTAATTTCCATTTCAAAGTCTGTGAACTTTCCTATGTCATTACAATCATTTTTGAATATATCATCAAATTCTGACACTAACTTCATAACTTTATCTTGATCCTCCTTTACAATTGACTTAACTTGAACACAACAAGCAATTGAATCTATTTCTTTACAATTTGAAGGGAAATATTCAATATGAGTAGGTGTAATGATGCATACTTTACCATCAGGTTCATGTATTATTCTAGCATATACTGCAAATTGCCAATCTTTGCCTAAAATCATTGGGACAGGTAAATTTTCACAAACAGCTATCTGCGGCATTACATAATCTATTTTACCAATTTGCAATCGAGATGAGAACCATCCTATGGGCGTAAAATTACTGCCTACTACTTTATAGTCTCCTTTCTGCCATGCATATAGTTGTGTATCATTAGGTAAATATGATTTATCAATAATAGTTAAAACTGAGCCTGAGTCTGGAAGTGCTGTTAGCTGAATATTGTTATTTACTGTTACTGGTATCAAAGTTACATTTGGACTCTCATTTTGAATACAGCTTACATGTTTCCTTTCAATTTTATTGTTGTTGTTGGTTACATGACTTTTAGAAGTTACTTTATGTTTTAATTGTGTACTTTGCAAAGTATTTGACGAGGATGTGCTTTCTTTAGGTTCAACTGTACAATTATATGAAATATGGCCCTTATTTTTACAACGGAAACAAGTCTGTTCTTCTTCTTTATCTGTGGCGGGGTTTTCTATGCTTTCCATTTTGTTTTTGGCTTGCTTCTTGTAAAATACAATCAATCTGAAATATATAAAAAGCCTACCTAACACGCTGTCTTGTCGTGACGCGTATCGAAACTTATTTCGGTAATCACGAGATACTGGTTGCAATCTACGTATTGCCTCCAATATATTTTATAGTATGTAACGTATACTACACAAATTTCGTAAACTACCAGGCCAAAACTTATATTGAACTTTTTATATAATTTTTTTCTTTCCAATTTTCACAGCGCCATGTAAGTAAAACAAGATGGTTGATGTTAATTGTCTTTTTATTGTTTCGCTTCAACTTATTCTAATTCTGTCATACTATCTCAATCACACATTATCTGTTGTCTTAACTCTTCTTACACACACATCATTCAAACATTCATCTCTCTTTCCTTCATGCTGTAGATATTCACCTTACAATAAAATGTAAGATTTCCGTGTGGACTGAGAATACCATTCACCACTCCCTTTCTTGCTCATGGGTGTCGTAAAAGACGACTAAGGGATTGCAATATGCAGATATCATTGATGCAAGAGAAGGGAAAACTCGAAATAAAACCCAACTGACCAGGTGGTACGACAATCTCAATTATGGAGCAGGCTCGAACCCAGCTATGGAATGTATATGAGTCATGAGAATAAGAAGAAGATATCATAGCCATTTAGCCATTTTAAACCACTAATACCTGTTTACAACAACGCTTCCTAAATTATAAGTATCACCTAAGGCAATATAAATGACACATAACATTAATGTTAGGTGTCATTTATATTGTGATAGTTGTTGTTATACTACAAATATTATTTTTTTAATCAAAAAATAACCGTGTTAACTTTTAAGATATAATAACGCCTTTTGATACTTTCACAATGTTATTTTAATATTAGCTTATGTACACGTAATTTAACGCTGGTTCGTAGAAGCAATTTCAATATTAAGGTGCAAAACAAGAATATCTTTTGTTCCATCGCGCCCCACAAAATGAAGTTCAGCTAAAATTTTAGGGAAAATTTAATAGAAATATCTAGCTCTCGCATGTCGGGGAGCGAGTCTGACATCATCTCGCTCCCGGGGGGCTGAGAGCGCGTGCCGAAACAGCTGATTGCCGACCGACCACCATAAAAAATCATATAAAACCTCTGCCAAACCAATATGAACCTTATACTTCACAGACAAACTCCAATTATCAACAACACTAACCAAACGACCCTTAACTTAAACTATTTTATACAACTCTCGACTCTAACACCAAGCATATGGATATAAAATCGCTTGCAAATACATTTCCCTATTCGCGTCACCTCCAGCATAAAATCTATAGCGTTTTAGAATTTCAACTCTATCACTTTAAGATAGGGTATGTTATATATTGTCAAGGAATTTTAACGAGATAAAACGGAATGGATTTTGTGCATTTCACTCGGTTGGAGGCCCGATGCGTGCCTCGAGCGCTCTACTTCCATTGCATTCAACGCTCCGATGGATAATAAATGTGGAATATTTTGTACAAGACAGACTTAGGTGATTGTTTTCAGCGGTGTAAAGCGCCTACATGTGATTTCACGGTGACTGCTTCAATAAAACATTGACGTTTTTTGTAATCACTGTATTAATAGTGAGAGAAATTATTAAGGCGTGTAATTAATATAATTAAACAGAACAATCGTCTGGTAATTGAAGGTATATTTAAAAGCTTTCACCTCGAAGTTGACAATCATTGATAACTATTTTATTGGTATTTGATTTTTAGTGTAATTTCGCTAAAGAAGTTATGCTGATCTCTATAACTCGAAAAAGCTATATTAAGACACGTATATTTATTTAATCGAAGGAAATCTATAGGGATTTAGTTTAACGAAATAAGAATATAGTTTTATGTAAGTATACCCTCATATGGTGACGGGATAAAAATACAATTGTTATCATCCCTTATTTGTCTGTGGAAGTCGGGTAAGATCCTCTCTGTGTGGTGACGGAGCAAGAATACAATTCACTTAACTGGGGAGTCGTAAACCATAACTAAGGGATTTAACACGCAGATAACAACTATGCACATGAGAAGGAAATCTCGAAGTAAAACTTGTATATCAACACGTTTGACCGGCGTGATATAGAAGAGAAACCCTTCTAGTTTGGAGGGGGCCCAAAGGGACGTATATGAGTTGAAATGATACTGAGATTACTAGGTGAATTGTATACTTACTCCTTGGATACATGCAAAGTTAAGTCTACAGTAAATTCCGTCCGGCCGACCACTGACGACAAGTCACCCTGCTTCAGTGGTCGGTCCAACGACGAAGGCGACATGTCACGGGTGGGTAACGTGTGCGTGCTTACGCCCCTCTGTCGCCCCGGACGGAGTAGGGCGAGGAGAGCGCCGACCGTAACCCTCCTCCCAAAAAAAGTCTACAATAAATAAAATCTCTAATTATCCCTCTTCTGTTATTGCAATTTGATTCCCTCGCATTTCTACCAAGTGTGTCACTTTACTCCCTGCAAAGGCGTGCTGTTCGAATTATCCGTGATCCCAATCTTACGGACAGATTGGAGTCACTCGAGCGACAGAGGCTTTTTTAGGTCACTCTGTTTACTCTACCGACTCTTTCACGGTGAGTGCTCCGAGGAACTGTTTGATTCCACCACCGATGCTTAAATTTAAAATAAAAGATAAATTACCGCGGAGCGGTATAAGAATACAATTCACCACTCCATATCTTGTGGATACCCGTGAATGTCGTAAAAGACGACTAAGGGATATAATAAGCATATAACATCTATGCAAGAGATGGTAAACTCGAAATAAAGCCCTATACCTGTCTGACCAGCATGGTATAGTAGATCAATTTTACTCCTATCCAGGAGGGAGGTGGAGCCCAGCAGTGGGGCGTATATGAGCTGAAATGAAATATAACAGCATTCCTTTTTTTCAGTACATCAGATCTAAGTCACCAATAAACCTATAGATACTTTATAAGACAGGAAGGACCCTTCTGGTTCACTGTGATGTAAGATTGATATCTCACCATTTAGGTGCCCTTTAAGAATTTATTGATAAATAAAAAGCGGCACTTACTTTTGCTTAAAAGCGTTCTAATACTTTACTGCAAGACTAAATTCTAAGTTTTATTGTTTGAAATTTTAATATAATATAATCATCATCACAGCTCATATACGTCCCACTATTGGACTCGGACCTCCTCCACTATGGAAGGGAAATTGACCTTACTACACCATGCTGGTCAGACAGGTTGGTATGGGGTTTTATTACAAGTTTTCCCTCTCTTGTATAGATGTTATATGCGTATTATACCCCTTAGTCGTCTTTTAAGTCTATTATAAATTAATAAATTTGTATATATAGAAGCTGGTTGTATATAGAAGTGTATTGTATCTTGACATATACTATGAGTGGTCACCAAGATGGGATGAGGGGTAAAAAATGAAAATAATCGGTCACGTAGTATCGGTATGTTCCCTAAGTTGTTTAAATTTACGTCCCATGTCTAGAAAATTTATATCGGCTTGGATCTGTGTCATGTTTGGGGTTGAGAGGCCATTCGCTAATATTCCCTGTAAGGATGTAACCATCTAAGACTGACATACAAAGACCATAAAAATGTATCGTGTTAATCACGGCTAATCGTCAAAGAACTTGGACGGCATACATCAACTACGGTTGAATGTGACTTGCACTTTTCCGCCATCGAGCCCTAAATTTTAGGGAACACCTAAGATAACATCATAAATCATTAAAATCATTTACATCGCCATCTAGAATTTTGATATTATTGACTACGAAAAAAAAATCACTTTTATACTGCCGTAGTGTTTTTAGACGAAATACAAATAAATGCCTTTAAATTGTACATATACATAGGTTCTAAGAGAATAAGACTACAAAATAAAAAAGTAATAATTAAAAATATAATGATATCATTCATCTGTCGTCGAACAACATAATAGTTAAGGAGCTGTACCGGAAGCGAACCGATAATATAACCACTATGAACGCCACACCGGATACTAATGACTCATATATACATATACAATATACTAATAACATGACCTAATATACATATTTACTTTGCCATGGCGCAACTAAATTAAAAAAAAATATTAATTTACATATTTTTTCGTTAGATGCCGAAGTACGAATGTAATTAAACATCCCCTTTTGCTCGTGGGTAAAAAGTGTTTCCTGAGTGTTATGAATGTTCTTCTTTAAACGAGATTTTTTAAGAAGAGCATTTTCTTCACGGTAGGCAATGGCCTGGGTGTTGCCCTGGTATTGCAAAGGTGCATATGCGGCAGTCTCAGTTACCATCAGGTGTGCTGCTTGCTCGTTTGCCACCATCGGCAATAAAAAGAGGTTAAAAAGACGAATAAGGGTAATATGAAAGTAACATTGATGCAGAAGGAAAATTCTAGAAAATACCCTATTCCATCTGTGTGATCTCGTAGTAAAAATACAAATAGGTACATCAGCTTGCTCGTGGTGTCATAAAAGAGGCGACTGAGGGATATAATATGCATATGACACTTAGAATAATAACGTATAGAAGGATAGTGTCAGTACTTCGAACTTTAAAAATTTGAATCTAAAAATACTAATGGCGGGCAGACGATTACACACGTACACACGGAAACCACTATACAAATTATGAAATCAAATTTTGTTTTTATTAACATAAATCGTCGAAATACTTTTAAAAGTAATGTTAAAAACCTTTTTATGTTTTTCAAATGTGTTGTGGCACCATTTGAATGCACAAGCCGTCATAATTACCTATTTATTTTTTAAGAGTTGCATACGTTCGTGCAGTGCAATGACTTGTACATTACGGGACTGTTCCGGCGTAAGCTCCATTAGGCTCCAATTGAAATGCCTCACTTTTTGTGCGTGGACTTACCTTTTATATGTTATTATTCTAAGATATGACATCTATACAAGTGAAGAAATACTTGAAATAAAACCCTATATGCCACCCTAACCAGGGCGGTGTAATAGATCAATTCCCCTCCTAATGAGGAAATCTAAGCCTCAACAGTAGGACTTATATAAGGTAATTTAAAACCCTATCCCAATAGATCTTCACTAGCATGGAATAGTAAGTTCCCCCTACCATTAAGTCTAACAGTAGTGGTTAGATGGGCAGAAATGATGATGAATTTACATTCGCATGCTGCGTGGTGCGGGCTGCGAATACTACCAGTTCTCAACTTTTACACTGCTCGTTGGTGTCGTCAAAGGCGACTAAGAACTTTAGATAAACGTGGGCCAATTCCATCTAATAATTACAAGGAGGTTTGACGTCAGACTCATCATCATCATCGTAGCCCACATATTTATATCCCATAGTCGTCTTTTATCCACGGGCAAGATAGGGAGTTGTGAATTGTATTCTTACTCTGTCACCACACGTAAAACCAATAAAACAATAAGCATTTATAAAAAAAAATTAATAAGTAGGTGTACGTTGGATTAAGTGTAGGTATATTGCTCTGACCATAATTAATTCGGATAAGAGCACGATGTTGATGGAGTTACGTCAAGTATTAACTTTCTTAAAGTTGCCAGAAGTCTCCAGAACATTCGCCTTCTCCAAAACTTTAACTTGCGAATTTCTGCCATGAAATGCCGCTGAGCTTTAGAAATTTAAAATAAAAAATCAGAGTTTCTGTGTATTTTCAATGGGAAATCTTCACACGCCTTGGTCGAGGACTTAAATTAATATTAAGGACTCAAACTTTTAGGGAATCGTTTATTGGGTATTTCCAACAAGAATTCACGATGGGACCGAAAAAACAAAAATAAAGTCAGAAAGAAAATCACCCTATCCCACACTATTGGGCTCGAGCCTCCTCTATAACGGAAGGTAAATTGAGTTACTATACCACACTGGTCAGGCGGGTTGGTATAGGGTATCGTTTCAAGTTTTACTTCTCTTACATAGTTGTTATATGCACAAGATATCCATTAGTTGTCTTTTACGACACCCACGGGCAAGATAGGGGTGGTGAATTGTATTCTTACTCCGTCACCACACGGATGAAGCGTGGTATAGTAGATCAATATTCCTTCTATTATTGAGGAAGCTCTTGCCCAACAGTGGGACATATATGATCCGAGATGACGATGATCTAGACAATCAATTAGCATAAAGAAAAATAAAACTACGGATTCTATCGCGTTTCTATTTGATTTTTGTTTGCCCGACGTTTCGAACACTTTGCAGCGTTCATCGTCAATGGCGGACATTTATTTACAATGTGTAATACCCGCGTAAACATCAGAAATAATTAAAAATAATAAAAATAAAATAAATTTATTTTTTATCTCTTTTTAACGTCGATTTTTCGTATCATAAAATGTTCAATGATATTTAAAGTGAACATTTTCTTCATCATGATGATGATGAAAATGTTCACTTTAAATATCATTTGCAGAAAAACAACGCTTAAAGCAAGTGATGGACTTCAAATATTATTTGCAAAGATAACGAATGATGGAAGCGCTTAAATACGCTTCATATACAAAATGCACTGAAAAAATATCTCATGAAGGCATAGATTAAAATCTATCAACAAGTTAATGCACTTATTGGTTCGTGTTCCATCAACATGTCTTATTACATTAGCGTGAGTGCTTTTTCAACTTTCGACAACCCCCAAGGGATTTGAGGAGCAACTCAACTTCAAATTGTACGATAGAGAAGTTGTGATATTTAATAAGAAATTTTAGTGAATCAACGAACGCAGACTTACGATTGTTCCTTTTGGAATTTCGCAGGCAGTGAATCTAATTGTTGTTTTATGAAATAATTGCTAGCTATTATTGTAGGTTCAATATATATCTCGCCTTTTACAAGCATACACAGTACATATAAAGTAAGGGTATATATTGTATTCTAACTCCGTCATCACCTGTAGGGATGCAAATATCGAAACTAAGAACATCGATGTTTCAGAACAAAAATCGATGATTTTTTAAAGGTCTATGGTCCTAATTGTACACACAATCCTAACTTTAATTTAAAATGCAAGCAATCTTAATTATCTATATACCAATATTATCTATTGAATAGGTAAGTCTTTAGAGCAAGCAAGGTGTAGAGGTAATAAAATTATATTAAACAGCTATTATTTTATTTAGTAAAGTTATTACAAACTTATGTTAACTGCAGCAAGTTATTTAGAAACAAAGTAACTAAACTGTTACGCAGGCTCTGCTCAATGTACCATTTTAAATAGATGGCAGCCAAAACATCGATGTAAAAATATCGTATAAAATAACACCATTACATCGATGTTTTATAATAGTGAACATCGATGGCAAAAATCGATGAATCGTTACATCCCTAATCACATTTACCTAGTTTGTTTTAATAAAATTATCTTTAATTTCCAGGTGGTGATGGAGTGAGAATATAATTCACCGCCCTTGCATAATTCTTGCCCGTGTGTGTCGTAAAATACGACTATGGGATTAGAATATGTAGATAACATCTATGGAAAAAAGATTAACTCGAAATAAGAGCCTATACCCGTCTGACCAACTTGGTTATAGTAGGTCAGTCTCTCTCCAATTGTGGAGGAGGCTCGAGCCTAAGAGTGGGAGATATATGTCCAGTAAAGAGGATGATTACATGTTATTTGCGTAATGGTATTCATGAAGTTCTCCTCAATGAGAAAATTCCTTGACGTCTTTTAACAGAAATAAAGTGTTTGATATTGATGTAATTGGAGAGGTCTATATAAATATCATAGGAGACAGGTACAAATTTTTATCTGAAACAGATTATTTCGTAATATCAATCATCTGAAACGTTAACGGCAAACTTAAAAAGTAACGGAGGCTAAATGGGGTTCAAGGCGTGCTAAACCTCCAATAATCGTTTAAGAACTGCCTAAACCGTGCCAGTTGTTATCAACAAAGTAATCGATCACGTAAACCTTTCACCCATCGAATAGTATACTTTTTTAGTCTCGATCAACGCGCAACCAAACGAAACAAACAAAAAAAACTAAAAAGCCTTTTCAATATCAGCTGCTACTATTCACGGTAATAGAAAACTGCGTTTTACAGCAGACAATTGCAATAGTCGCTGTAATAAGCGCTGTAAGTATGTAAAAAATGTTTCGCATTGCCATTCCATGGGCTCGTAAAAAGCGGCGTATAGATATTGAATCAGCGTAGCGGAACTAGATAGGAATATGTTATCATAACCGCGTTTGATTACCGCAAATATACTTATTGAACACTTATGGAAAATACCGACAAGATATTCTTTACTCGATATAGTAATTTATTTAAGTGTAATTTTATTTAATTAGAAAAATAAATAAAAAATAGACAATCCCGCTGAGTTTCTTGCCGGATCTTCTCAGTGCGGTCGCGTTCCAATCCCGCGGTAATTTTAAGAAAAATGTAAAATAAATGACAATATGTAAGTGCCCCCGCGAGGTTTATACATAATAAATGATTGACTTGCCGTACTTGACTTGCCAGGTGGCGACCTATTAAAAATACAATTTGTCATCTTAACCTTCTGTATCGTAAAAGACAAGACATTCACCATAATTTCAGTACATATAAGTTCCACTCCTGGGTCCGCACCTCCTACACAGTAGAAAATTTACCTTCTATAAAACGCTGTTCCGTGTGGTGACGGAGTAAGAATACAATTCTCCACTCCCTATCTTGCCCGTGGATGTCGTAAAAGACGACTGTGGCATATAATATGCGCATAACATCTGTGCAAGAGAGGGAAAACTTGAAATGAAACCCTATACCAACATGTCTGACCAGCATAGTATAGTAGGTCAAATTCCCTCCCATTGTGGAGGAGGCCCGAGCTCAACAGTGGGACGTATGTGGGCTGCGATGATGATGATGAAGATAAAACGCTGGTCAGACGTATTGGTATAGGGTTTTATTTGTGGTCGGACCAACAACGAGGTGACGTGGATACGGGTGGGTTATGGGCCCGCGCACCTTCCTTTCATCGCCCCGGACGGAATGGACCGCGCGTGAGCTTACCATAGCCCACCCATAAAAAAAAAATAGCGTTTTATTTCGAGATTCTTTTCTTTCTTTTACAGATTTTTCTATTTTCTTTTACACATTCTCTTGTACAGATGTTAATTTTTTTATTGCAAACGGTGGTAAGCGTGCAAACAGTACATCTGATGGTAAGTGTTGCTGCCGCTCATGGACCTTTGTAAGGCTGCTGCCTACCGCGAAGAAAGTGAAGGGAGTGTGAATGCGTGCAATGAGGTTCGGTGATACTAAAGGCATCACTAAAACCCTCCACACGCAAACACCCTCAGAAAATTGGGCATCCGGCTCTCTCGCTCACCGAACGAAGCGCAGTAGCAAATTGCTATTTTTCGGACGTCGATTTTCTGCGAGAATGTGATACTACCCCGGCCGGATTGGCCCGAGACTGTGGATAAACAACTATCAACAGTGTGGTCCTACCATTTTATATGCATATTATATCCCTTAGTCGTTTTTACGTCCCCCACTGGCATAATAGGGGGGTGGTGAATTGTATTCCTACTCCGTCACCATACGGATAAAATACGAGTAAGTAATATACATATAACATCCATGCAATAGAAGGCATGCCCGAAATAAAACCTATATCAACACGTCTGACCAGCGTGGTTTAGGAGATTAAATTTTCTTCTATTCTAGGAGAGATTTGAGCGCAGTATTGGGACGTTATTTGAGCTGAGATAATGATTACTCATACACGACTCACTGAACTTGTACATTCTCCAATGTGGGAAGGAAATTTATCCACTACATCGCGCTGGTCAGACATTTCTATTATATCCCTTATGATCTTTTAAAACATCCAAGACCAAGAAAAAGGGTGATGGAAAACGATCACTAGGAGAATGCACTGGCATTCATCATCATCACATTTCAGCCTATATATGTCCCATTCTTACTTTAGTATTCTCTCTTATTACATAAAATACCAAAAAAAATACACCATAACTAGCAACTCGCCCTCACTTCGTTTCGGTTTCAGTCGCCTAACCCGCGTAGTTCCTGTTCCCGTGGGAATAACGGGATAAAATATAGCCTATGTTACTCCCTGATATTGTAGATTTCCATTGGTGAAAGAATTTTTGAAATCAGTCCAGTAGTTTCGGAGCCAATTCGTTACAAACATACTTACTTACATACAAATCTTTCCTCTTTATAATATTAGTATAGAAGTATAGATAACACTGTAAAACACTAAAATAATGAATAAAGTTTAAAAACGCCACCTTTTGTCATTTTCGTCAAAACACCTCCTATTAGGTACTTAATGAAATTATATAATACTGGATAGGAAGGGATAGTGTCCTTTGTATTCGCAATCTGTCACCACAACATACATATACACGATTATATTTTTGTAATAATAAATTCGTAGTATGATTGCAAGACAATCGATCGTCCTACGTATCGCATCGTTCAATCAAATTCTAACACGGCCATGATATCGATTTTGATATTCTTAGCCTCCATAAGATATGTATGTATCGATCAAATTGCAGACTATCTATCAATAATAAGTGAAATAAAATGCTATATTGATTTTTTATAATCACACCTCTAGACTGGATGCCTATCCAGTAGGAATGTATCATGGCCGCGTGGTGACGGAGTAAGAATACAATTTACCACCCCACCATCATCTTGCCCATGGGTGTCATAAACGACAATTAAGAGATATAATGACGGGGTCAATATTGGAGTAGTATAAGTGCACATTTTTCAGGGCATCGATCCCTACGCAGAAAAAAATTTGTACTACCCACAATAAATATTACTTTTAATCTGAGTGTGATTTATGCTTTTTCCCGTGTGGTGACAGAATAAGATTACAATTCACCATCCCCTCTCTTAACCATGGACGTAGAAAAAGACGCATATGATATACATATAGTAGGTCTATGCAAGAGAAGAAAAACTAGAAATAAAACCTTAGGTCATTTTCACTCGTATTGTGAAGGAGGATCCCAACAGTGGGACTTATTTGAGTTGAAACGAATATTTTCCGTGTGGTGATGGAGTAGGAAGACAATTCACCACTCTCTCTGATACCCGTGGATGTCGTAAAAGCCGATTAAGGAATATATTACGCATATGATATCTATGCAGGAGAAGGAAAACTCGAAACAAAACCCTATATCAACCTGTCTGACCAGCATGGTATAGTAAGGCAATTTCACTCCTATTATGGAGGAGGCTCGAGCCCAGTAGTGGGACGTATATGAACTGAAATGATGATGATGATAAATATTAATGGAGCATATATTCGTATTTCACGATAGTTTGAAATCTTTTAAGAATATCTCGGTGACAAAATTAAGTAATTTCTTACACTAGCATTGAGCTTAATGGATCAATAGCTCGCACTAAATAAAACAAAGACGATAGATTCGAAACAGTTGAATTGATGTTTATTCAAAGAATACCTAATTAAGGAAAACAATACAGGAAGTAGGATTTTAGGAGGTAATGAAAAAAATAGGAAGTAAAATTTAACGTTAACTTCAATAAGAATTTTTATACATTTTTTTAGGACTAATCACACCACACATTCCCACCATTGTAACTCCTGTAAGCCAGGATCCACAATGATCTCTATAGATCACACCGAGTTTTGACCCTCAGGCAATCTCGGGAAATGATTTTAATTGTGGACCTGCAACAAATTTAATTAGAAAAAGTTAAACAGGAGATTTTTTATTTTTTTTACAAATAAATAAAATTGAAGTATCTGTTTATAATATTCAAATAATAGGCATTTTTCATACTCACATTGCTATTTGCATTATACCTATTCTTAAAAAACAGTTCATATTTTTTGTCTGTTTATTCCAGGTACCTTCAAAACGGCGAGACCGATATTGAACATATTTTACTACTAAGTATAAGGAATAACGTAGTCCATATCTGAGCCCGGTATTCCGTTAACCGTAGGTATTTGCCAGTTTATAATCATATTATAGTCTTTAAGACAATAATTTAACCATGTTTTAACTTTTGATAGCATATAATAGGAGACATATTTAGATTTTCAAACTTAAAGTAAGACTTGAAATAAATATAAAAATAACATTTTGACTTATTTAAGGAAAACTTCACGATTAACATTCGCATACATTTGCCAGTGGTGCAACGCAGTAGATATTTAAACAGACAATAAATACAAGACAAATATATGACGTGCCGACTTAATACAGCGTCATGGTATGTGCCATTAAAGCATAAGAGATAATTATTCATCTAATGCAGACATGTCACTATTAACACGCTTTTTTTTGGGTCGTTTACAGTCGGCGCGCTCCTCGCACCACTCAAGCGGCAGAGCGGCATAAGCACGCACACCCGTTTTCCACCCAAGCGACACGTCGTCTTCGTGGTTGGACCGACCACCGGAGCAGGGAGACTTGTCGTAAGTGGTCAGCTCGACAGAAAACTTGAGGAGTACCCGCCCATCGACCGACGTCCCCCCATCGGGGAGGACGTCGATCTTTCCTCACGCGGTCGGCCTCTCGGCGGGTGACGTTCTAATTCCCCGGTCCAGTCACCCGGGGCCTCGGTTAGGGTGGCATCAGGCGCAGGTAATCGCGCCTACGCCGCTCACTATTAACACCCCTGCAATAAATGTGAAGTTCCGCTATTGAGGCCGCCCTCGTTTAAAATAGCAATCAAACTAACCTATAGTAGGTTAGTTTCCACGCTGGTCAGACGTGTTGGCATAAGGTTTTATGTTAAATTTTCCTTCTGTTGCAAAGATGTTATTTGCATATCATATTCTTTAGTCATGTCTCACGCCGTCCGCAGACAAGAACGAGCGGAGAATGAAATTGTATACTTCGTCACCACACGCAAATAATAAATGAATCCTTACTATCCTTACTAATATTATAAATGCGAAAGTAAGTTTGTATGTTTATTTGTTTGTTTGTTACACTTTCACGCTTAAACCACTGAACCGATTTCAAAAATCCTTTCACCAATGGAAAGCTATAATATCAGGGAGTAACATAGGCTATATTTTATCCCGGTATTCCCACGGGAACGGGCACTACGCGGGTAAGGCGACTGAAACCGAAGCGAAGCGAGGGCGAGTTGCTAGTAGTATTATAAATGCGAAAGCAAGCTTGTTTGTTACGCTTTCACGCTTAAACCACAGAACCGATTTCAAAAATTCTTTCACCAATGGAAAGCTACAATATCAGGAAGTAACATAGGCTATATTTTATCCCAATATTCTCACGGGAACAGGAACTACACAGTTAAGACGACTGAAACCGAAGCGAAGCGAGGGCAGGTTGTTAGTAATATTATAAGTGTAATCGTTTTATATAAAACACTTATGTATTTTACATAACAAATCAATCTATACATAATAAGTGCAATAATGAGAGAATCAATGCCTCAGACAGATTAATTAGCTCACAGAGATTTATCTGTTTCATTACGCGAGCATGTGTCATCCGAAACAGAAGCAGAGGGGGATAAGTGAGGGGCGCGAACGGGAGACGAAACGTAGAGAGATCGCTCACCCTGGCAAAACCACGATAATATCACCGGGATGATTTTGCTTTTAAACTTTGTTAATCAATTTTTATCTACTTATGTCTTGATGAAGTACGAATTTAAAAAGCAACAGCACTTCCTTTGCTTAAGGGTCATTAAAAATAAGCAACAGCAAGCAAGTCAAAGAAAATGCTAAATACCTACTAAACCAATTCAGAGCCATTTGTACCTACCTACTACAGGTCAAATTCATTCCCCCCTTTTAATGGAGTACGCCTTATGATCAACAGATACATTTAGAGTGAGAATATGAAAAAAACTTTCCTTGTGTTGCCGGAGTAAGAATATAATTCACCATCCACCATTTTGCCCGTTAGTATCGTAAAATACGACTAAGGGATACAATATGCATAATAAATAAACGATAGAAATGTTGATACAAAGTTTATCAAAACATTATTTTACTAATTACCAATGAATAAATGGCTAATGTCTAAACAATCTCTTGAAAGTCCACAAAAAAAGTAGAGACATAACACATACACACGAATTAAAAATAACCAAATGTTCTACAATCAAAGAAAATCAAGACAGTTTAAACGAATCCATCACGGGGTAGATAAACAATAGGAGCTTATCAGAATTCGGTAAACTAAATATCACGACGTATCTATATATCGTATAAGTATATGTGCATACAAGAACTTCCCATACAGACATAATTGATAAAGAACCCATACGTAGCAGACTTACTTTTTTTCTGAAAGACGAAATATGTAGGTTCCAGTGTTCATATAAGGATTGAATACCAGTTACCTGCAAGGTTAGACCTTCGATTTACAGCTATCTGAAAAAGGTTGGATACCACATAAGTTCTATGTTCTACTAATGTTAAATTCTTACGCTTGATTTTTATAATATAATGGTAGGTACTAAAACGACCATTTAAAATACAAATTTTATACTAAACCGCCAGTTTAGATGTGGCAATTATGAGATCATACCTCTTTGGGCAACCTATATCCCACAGTAAATGTCGAAAAGTTGATGCATAAGACGAAAAATCGGTTTATTTTGTGCTGATAGCGCGTCGCATATCCCAAACTTCTAGTATACGCAACCTAAAACCTAATAACATCGCCAAAGATGTCTAAATTACTAATAACATTGTTATAAGCCAGACATATCACCATTTGCTATAAATTAATATTTAAGTTTTCAAAGTAGCATATCAAAGAAACACAAATACAAACAAAACGAATAATCATATTCTTGAATTCTAATAAAACACGAAAGAAAATGAAAACAAACATTTTGATAAAGTTTTAAATGACTTCTCAACGAAAATAACTTTTTGGTTTTCAATCAAAGCAGTGTTCGAATGTTAGACTGTAGATCTTTTAGGTGATAATTAAAATTCTGTTATGAAATTAAAATTCCTAATAACAGTTTCAAACCGCGTTCGAAGTACAAAGCAAGTCTAATTTCCGCACGCACAAGACGGTGAGGTTCTAACGAAGATTAGAAAGGAATAGCGATATTAGAAGGATAGAGAGTTACTAGACGTAGGGTAACTTTGCCTTGAGGCTGTATTAAGAACGAGACGTTGAACTTGTCTTTTTATTTGTCAATATCCTACAATATTAAGAAGTCTCGACGGTCTCGTCTGCGAGTTCTGAATGCAGTAAATTAGAATTTATCGATTATATACATTTTATATTTGCAGCAAAATTTTTTACTCGTTTAAAACTTTGCATTTTTAACCTGTTGATTTAGGTATTAACAAACAGATTCATTCGCGCACTAACTTCATTCCTTACTTTAGAAGCCTTTAATAGAAGATCCGTGCGAAAACTTCTCACCGCTATAGAAAGAGTTTTCTGTTTTACTTGTAGCTTACTACTTTACTTGTTTTACAAAGTTTATTAGGATATGCCAATAGATGGCGACATTTATTTTTCTGAATATCCGTTTTCACGGGATCTTTCATTGAAAGGGGTCTTTTACATACCGGTGCGGCTTACATACGGATATGGATCCAACACGCAGAGACCTTTGGAGAAATTTAATTTAAAATTGGGATTGGGCGTCCACTGATGACACTCCACGCCTGCACGTAACAACCAACGGTAGGTGTACAACTATAGCATGATGATATCTAATATATCATTATGGGGTTGGTTTAACTGAACAAATTATCGTATGACGTGTTATAAGGTAAAGTTTTACCGATATAATGATTTCTGATGTTTACGCGAGTATTGCACATTTTAAATAAAACTACTTTACGGATTTTATCGCGTTTGTAATTGATTTTTGATTGCCCAACGTCGGGCAATCAAAAATCAATTACAAACGCGATAAAATTCGTAGTTTTACTTACAACGTAAATTAATCTTCAAAACGCTGTAACAAACATTCATGTTGATGCACTATTGGCGATATCTCATAAACACAAAAACCCTTCAGAATATAGAGACAAGTTTAGTTTGTGGCATGACTAAATAATATACAAAAATATATAGTTAAATCATTATATTTCATTGGACGAGTGTCTTAAAAGGCTTCAGCCGATTTGTCTAGTCAGCATGATCAGTTACTATAATAATTCCATATTTCTTTTAAAACGCGATTTCGGTTTTACTTGTACAATATGTGTGCGATTAATATGAACTTATAGTATTGCGAGTGTGAGGAAAAAGGGAATGCCTAAGTCCATTGTCTTTTGGTTTATATTTTGTAAATACAGTTAATTTAAAGATTTGCTTTAGCAACTGAATATTTAAGTTTAATGTTGTAAATAAAACTATTTGATGTATTTTATCGCGTTTGTATTTGATATTTGATTGTCCGACATCTTGAATACTTTAGAGCGTTCATATTCAAGGGCGGACTATGATGTCTCACGTCCAACAAGTCATCGTTATTACATAGATTTATATATACCCGCTACAGACATTAGTTATTAATTTTTACAACCTCAGATATCTAAATAATTTGAAAATTTGCACACGTATTTGCAATCATTTCGGCTCATATACGTCCTACTGCTGGGCTCGAGTCTCCTTCATAATACGAGGGCAATTTACCATAACATGCTGGTCAGACAGGTTAGTATAGCTTTTTTCAAGTCGTTCTCTTGCATAGATTTTATATGCGTATTATATCCCTCAGTCGGCTTTTACGACATCCCCAGGCAAGATAGGGAGTGGTAAATTGTATTCTTAATCTGTTACCACGCGGAACAATATAATTGCAATCAAAACTAATACATTAATTTCTGAACTATTTTATCTAGCATTGAAAGTGTGTTTCTCTTTGTCTCCGTGTGGCGTCGCGATAAGAATACAATGGTTCTAACCCATTCCTTGCTCATGGAAGTCGTAATAATTGACTTATAGAGTCTCATTACACAAGTAAGCAACAGTTCTCACATAAAAAGCATGTAACTTCTTACTGCGATCGTAAATCCGGTTAATAAAAACATTCAATAATAATGATGATCATTGATTACTATTATTTTAGAAATATACTAGCTGACCCAACAGACGACATTGTGTTCAAATCTAAAAAAATAATAAAATGAATTCTCCTTGAAATCGATCGCAGCGCCATCGGAACAGCCCCAAAAAGAACACCAAAATCGGTCCAGTCGATTAGAAGGAATTCAATTACAAACACACGAACAGTAAATTTTTATATATAAAGAAGATGATTAATTGTACCACCATAATAAGTTTAAAACTTATTATCATCTCTCATCCCAATTACTTCGGTCGACGCAATATGTGCTCTTAATTCATCGCATATATTGCCTACTAGCAACCCGCCCTCGCTTCGCTTCGGTTTCAGTCGCTTAAACCCGCGTAGTTCCCGTTCCTGTGGGAATACCGGGATAAAATATAGCCCATGTTACTCCCTGATATTATAGCTATCCATTGGCGAAAGAATTTTTTAAATCGGTTCGGTGGTTTAAGCGTGAAAGCGTTACAAACAAACAAACATCCTTACTTTTGCATTTATAATATTAGTATGGATAAAGAGGGTTGACCCATCTTGGGAATGTTAAACAATTAACAGACGGTATCAGAGGGAGTTAGACCAGGTCTATGTAAAACGCTTAGTCATCTTTTACGACACCCAAGAGCATTGTAAGAGTTGGTAGTATTCGTAGCCACCACAGAACTATAAAATAAACCTTTTTTTTTATTGCAAACCGTGATATACGAGCAAACACCTAATGGTATATGTTGCTGCCGCTCATGGACCTTTGTAAGGCCGCTGTCTACCGCGAAGAAAGTGAAGGGAGTGAGAATGCGTGCAATGAGCTTCGGTGATGCTAAAGGCATCACTAAAACCCACCATACGCAAACACCCTCAGAAGGAGTTTTTGGCGGGAATCTGAAGTGTCATGTGGTGTGTTCTTGTATTATATTCAATATCTTAGTGTTTTAACATGTTATCTATACCAATAAATAAAATTGGAGTGTCTGTTTGTAATGTCAAAATAATAGGCTTTTTTCATGCTCACACGGTTATTTGCACGACACCTATGCCTAAAATAGCAATTAAAAAATTTTTGTCTGTCTGTCTGTCTGTTTGTTCCGGGTAATCTTCAAAACAGCTGGACCGATTTCAAAAATTCTTTCACCAATGGAAAGCTATAATATCAGGGCGTAAACTAGGCTATATTTTATACCGGTATTCCAACGGGAACGGGAACTACACAGGTAAAACGACTATAACCTATAACCGAAGTGAAGCGAGGGCGGATTGCTAGTATTAAATAATTTTGATGGCATTTTATGTAATATATAGTAGCAAAACTAGTGAGGTGTAGTGAATATGATATAAAATTGCTATACATACCTTTTTGTTTCAACCAAAATTCTCAGAAGATACCCTTAACAGTGGCCATTACACTGTTAAGGGCGACACTTTGACTTACTGACAGACCATTACTGACATGAAGAAACTGAGAACTTAAAAAGATAATTATAACTCGACACTGGCAAAAATGGCTCGTATTTGTAGCTGATTGCCAAGACAAAAAAGAAGAAGAAGAACACCCTCAGAAAATTAGACTAAAATGTTAAATAAACGTTAAATGTTGTTAAATAAATAATTTTAAAACTATTAATAGCAATTGAATTCAATGTTTAAAAACTGTACTGCGTGACATTCTTGTATGAAGACATGTAGTCTGATAGTGGACCTTAGACTAAAATGTTAAATAAACGTTAAATGTTGTTAAATAAATAATTTTAAAACTATTAATAGCAATTGAATTCAATGTTTAAAAACTGTACTGCGTGAGATTCTTGTATGAAGACATGTAGTCTGATAGTGGACCTTAGACTAAAATGTTAAATAAACGTTAAATGTTGTTAAATAAATAATTTTAAAACTATAAATAGCAATTGAATTCAATGTTTAAAAACTGTACTGCGTGACATTCTTGTATGAAGACATGTAGTCTGATAGTGGACCTTAGACTAAAATGTTAAATAAACGTTAAATGTTGTTAAATAAATAATTTTAAAACTATTAATAGCAATTGAATTCAATGTTTAAAAACTGTACTGCGTGACATTCTTGTATGAAGACATGTAGTCTGATAGTGGACCTGTCGAAATACTGATGGATACACCTTATACTAAATGATTATGCCGAAGTAGGCGGTGCGGAGATGGCCCAGATAGCTCATAGACATTTTGCCTACGTAATACTCTTTCTTTTTTTAGTTTTGGCAATAAGCTAATAATAGACATCGTTATATGCCATATGGTGACGGAGTAACAATAGAATTTCCACCCACTTTCTTGCCCGTGGGCGTCATAAGAGACGACTAAAGAATATGATATACAGATAACATCTATGCAAGAGAGAGAAAACTCGATATATCTTATGCCAACCTGTTTGACCAGCAATCTACCATATTAGGTAAATTGCCCGTTGCTTCTGAAGGAGGCCCGAGCGACGTCATACCTGTTAGTGTCGAGTAAATTTGACTTCTAATTATATTTTGTTCATAAGTCAATAAAACAAAGTTATAGGACCTTCATTATCATCACAGCCCACATACGTCCCACAGTTGGGCTCGGGCCTCCTTCACAATGGGAGGGAATTTGACCTACTATACCATGCTGGTCAGACGTGTTGGTATAGGGTTTCATTTCGAGTATATCCTCTCTTGTACAGATGTTATGCGCCTATTATATCTCATAGTCGTCTTTTGCGACATCCACGGGCAAGATAGTGTTGTATGATAGTGTATGTGAATGGTATTGTATTCAAACTCCGTCAACACACGGTAAGATTATATTATAGGGCCTTATTGAAAGTTACTTATTGAAAGTCTTCTTATGATAACCCAATAATCATATCTCATTAAACAAACTGAAACTCAACACTTTCTCGTAGTTTCATGAAAATTTCACGTAATTTCACGTAATTTCCAATCAAAATGTCTTGGGCTCTATTGCCACGCAGAAAGGTTCTATGTGCGATCCAAAAATGATTGTTCTGAATCTGGCTGTAATTTGTGTCCGTTAATTATATTTATAAAGCTCTGCGGCAATACAAACATTTACTTTTTAATGGGGGTGTTACCTTAAAGAAATGCTGACTATTTTACTACGTACAGACGTACGTAGTAAAATTTAATTTAAGTTTAGTTTAATTGATTTTAAACTAACTTTTTAAGGAGTTAGATTAATTTTAGTCCGTTATAAAAACTTGGCGCCTACATTTATTTTATTATTATACGTCATCACCATCATCACAGCCCATATACATCCCCGCTAGGCTCGAACTTTCTCCACAAAGGGAGGGAATTTGACCTACTATGCCATGCTGGGTAGGCACGTGGGTAGAATTTTTATTTCCAGATTCTGTTCTCTTGTATAGATATTATCTGTATATTATAATCCTGTAATCGTCTTTTACTACATCCATGGCCAAGTGGTGGTGAATTGTATTCTTACTTCGTCACCATATGGTATTTACTACCTATTTCTTTTTCATTTTATTGTTATTCGTCAACTAATTAGATAATTTCAGACTCTGTGTCATCTCTGAGAATTTTCAAATCAATATAATTATTGAAATAATTCTATTTTTTATGCAGTCGGTGGCAAACGAGCAAACAGTACAGCTGATGGTAAGTGTTGCTGCCGCTCATGGACCTTTGCTAGGCCGCTGCCTATCACGAAGAAAGTGAAGGGAGTGTGAATGTGTGCAAAAACATTCGGTGATACTTAAGGCATCACCAAAATCAACCATATGCAACACCCTTGGGTTGGTCGATGGGAGGGTACCCCAAAAAAAGGGGGTATTCCGTCGGGCCGACCACTGATGACAAGTAACCCTGCTCCGGTGGTCGGCCCAATGACAAAGGCGACGTGGTGTTCGGGTGGATTGCGGTTGTGCGTGCTTACGCCCCTCTGTCGCCCCGGACGGAGCGGTGCGAGGAGGGCGCCGACCGCAGCCCAACCCAAAAAAAAGAAAAGCTCCCTTGGGTTGGGCTGCCGGCTCCCTCGCTCACCGAACTAAGTGCAATAACAAATTCCTATTACTCTGAAGTTGATTTTTTGCTCAGTGTGTACTACCCCGGACGGACCGGCCCACGACTGTAGACAGACAACTGTCAACAGGGTTGTCCTTCCATTGTCAAGAATCTAAGAATCAAGTTTCACATGGTATTCCTACACCATAAATGACGTCATTTTTATATTAGAACCATTGTTAGCGAGTAATATTCATAATTTACTTTTTTCTATCAACTTATGTTTTCATGTTATTTAGGACCACTATAGCCGTTCGCGTGACTATTAAACCCATATTCTATGTATATACAATACACAATGTGTTCTTGATACATGAAATAACAACAAATAATCGAATGCCGTGGGCCTTGACTGTTGTTTGGTATTTGTGCTTGCTAATTACTTAAAAGATTTTTCGAAAGTAATAAATACATCGAATTCGTTTGCTATTCAACTTCTATTGGTTTTGTTATCTGTGTGAGGACAGATTAAATTTCTGTTATTTACCTGTAGAATTATAAGCCAGCTAAGGTATCTTCAGGAGAATAATGAGAAGAGAATAAAAAATTGATGACGAGATAATTATTCCAAAAGCAGATAATTTTTTGTAACAGGCATACACTGCGTTTGTGGTGGTATAACCTTGGTGTGGTGTAACCTTCTCATTTAAGATCATTAGAATCGCCCCCTACTATATGGAACGTTTTCAGGATCATCATCATCTAGGCTCATACGTCCCACTGCTGGGCCGAGCCTCCTCCACTATAGGTAGTCGGGCACTGATCTAATGTACCATTGTAACAGGTTTTATATATTTCGAGAGATGCATAGATGTTATATGCATATTATATCCCTTTTAGTCATCTCTTACGGCACCTACGGACAGGACAAAGGTGAATTCTTACTCCGTAACCACACGAGTAGGAATTAGGATCGTCCTCTATATTGAACTGATGGGCGTTTTCTTCGACAACATGTAAATTTTAGGTAGCAGTGGTCTGACTTCCTTTCGATTTAAATACAAGACAATTCTTTATTCAATCCACAAATGTTTATTCTGGGTTTTTCTATTCGTGTCCATTTATATTTATACTAGCAACCCGCCCTCGCTTCGGTTTGAGTAGCTTTGTCCACGTAGTTCCCGTTCCCGTGGGAATACCGTGATAAATTATAGTCTATGTTACTCTCTGCTATTACAGCCTTCCATTGGTGAAAGAATTTTTGAAATCAGTTCGGTGGTTCAAGCGTGAAAGCGTAACAAACAAACAAACAACTTTACTTTCGCGTTTATAATATTAGTAAGGATTGATTATCGCTTACACACGCGTTAAAGTATTTTTTGGATGTAATGAATTTGTGAATATCCCCTCAACTGGCAAACCCCAACAAGTGGCAAACGAGCAAACAGTACACATGATGGTGACTGATACTACCACTCGTGGACCTTTGTTAGGCCGCTGCCTACCGCAAAGAAAGTGAAGGGAGTGTGAATGCGTGCAATGAGGTTCGGTGAAACTAAAGCCATCATCAATACCCACGAGTATGTTGGTGCTTCAATATTTTGGTCTGCCGGCTCACTGGTTCACCGAACGAATTGCAGTGACAAATTGTTACTACACAGACGTTGATTTTCTACTACCCTGGACGAACTGGCCCACGGCTGTAAACAGACGACAGTATGGTACTACCACATAAGATTATATTTTATCCATATTTGATTGAGAAAAGTCATAACATAACATTGATTGAGCTATATTAGTTCGTGTTATAAATAATTTCAATTTGATATCTCCAAGTGTATCTAAGCAAAGACAGACGAAGAAGTTTACATACAAGGATATCATAAAAAATCACAAATCGTGTCGAACTTAGTAAACCGTGACTCTCTTCCAGTGATTGTATATATTTTTCAATGAATATCAAGCTTGAATATCTGCTACTGAATGGAAAGTAGCAATATAATCTAGGTTCGCAAAATGTCTAACTTAAAGCCACTTTCACTTTTAAAAACGCTTTTTGATTAGACAGGTATAAACTGCTAGATACTGGAGTATCTAGCTACGTATGTATACTGGAGTATATACTTCTATTTCCGTGTGGTGAGAGTAAGAATACAATTCGCCAACTCTTACCTTGCCATGGGTGTCATAAAAATAATTAATTGATACAATATGCATATAACAATTATGTAAAAAAAGTAGAACTCTTTCAAGGGGAGTGCGCTCAGTGACTGTTTGACTTGGTACCATTGTCATTGTTTTACCAATGTACCAATCGATACCGTAGCATGGTTCATCCATTTCACCTGGAAACGTCTTCAACTGTAAGTTTGTAGGGATTTCCTGAGAGGAAAAATAGCCGAAGTTCCTTCCTATACAGATAGGTACCAATTGTTTGGGAGATTACCCGAAAAAAATAATTCTCTATATCTTCCATAGTATTTTGAAAAGTAATGCCATTGGTATTAACTAAAAAAAACATTTACCAAACGGATATTAATATCCAGCGTTATTATATTTCAAACTCAAAGTATGCTTTAAGAGGAACGATAAAAAAGATAAAATAAAAACAAACAGGAAAGGTTAAAAAATATATTAAAACCGTCAATAATTATTAAGTAATAAATATACCAAGAACAAACAGGTTTCATTAAGACGAAATTGAGGTAAAACGGTTTACATTTCCGCGTGGTGGAAAAACACAATTCACCATCTTATCTCGCCCATGGGTGTCGCAAAAGACGACTCATCATCACCCTGCCTTTATCCCCCAATTACTTGTGGTCGACTCAATATGTACTCGTCTTTCACTGTACATATTGCCAAGTTATTGGCGTGACTATAGCTGTTAGCCTCAGATGGTTTTGACAGCTTAACCGGACTATGGGTGAGCGCTGAGGACTCTCAACTCTGTAGTTGCCAATTAGCTTTCAAACAATCTTAAATTATCATTGAAAAATTCTGTACGAAAATTATCCTTACTAATATTATAAACTAGGAAGTACTAGCAACCCGCCCTCGTTTCGCTTTGGTTTCAGTCGCCTTACCCGCGTAGTTCCCGTTCTCGGGTTACTCTCTGATATTACAACTTTTCATTGGTGAAAGAATTTTTGAAATCCATTCGGTGGTTTAAGCGTGAAAGCGTAACAAACAAACTTACTTTCGCATTTATAATATTAGTAAGGATGCAAAAGTAGACTATATTTTATATCAGTATTCCCACGGAAACGGGAACTACGCGGGTAAGGCGACTGAAACAGAAGCGAGGGCGGGTTGCTAGTGTAATATAAAAAAACGAATATAACAATTGATATGTATATCAGAAATTAACGCTATCAAAACTTCGGGCATGGCTAGTTACTATTACAAATACTGATGAGTTTGTTTGTCTAAACACACTAATCCCAGGAACTTAAGAGTCGGAACCTAAAGAAAACTTGTATCAGACAGCCTATTTTAGCGAGAAAGTTTCGCAAGAAATAAATATCGCTGCGACCAATAGGAGCGATGGAGTTTATGAATATTAGCGAATCGGACTATACTTAGCAATAATAGGCGTCAAGCATTCTTCGCAGTCGCCGTTTTCATGACAACTGTTGGGATACAAAAATTATGATAACGTATTGTGGATGTTTCGTGTGGTGACGGAGTAAGAATACAATTCATCACTCTCTATCTTGCCCGTGGATGTCGTAAAAGACGACTAAGGGATATAATATGCATATAACAGCATGAGAAAACTAGAAATAAAACCCTATAGCAACCTGTCTGACCAGCATGATATAGTAAGGTCAATTTTCCTCCTATTGTGAGGGAGGTTCGAGTCCAACAGAGGGCCGTACATGAGCTGAAATGATGATAATTATGGATATTATACATAAGGAATTCCGATACGATTATCATTAAAATGATTTCTTCCGGAAAGTTTATTGGTATAATACGTTCATGTTCATTTTATTACATAGATAAGTCCTACTTTGGGCTCGGGCCTACTCTACGCGGGTTAAACGTGTTGGCATTATATCAACTTTTTTTAATTCTCTCGCATCGACGTTACCTGTATATATGCCTTAATCGTCTTTTACGTCAACCACAGAGAAAGTAGGTAGTGTTTATTTGTATTCTTGCTCCGTAATCACATGGCAGATGTTTAATCACGCTACATTTACGGAAAAAGAAGTTACATACCCATAAAAATTAAGTCCTTCTATCCTAATTTTGATAAAACTTTACGAGATATATCAAAATATACTACAACATTGTGTATATTAAAAATATCTATAAAAAAGTTGATAGTATGTCTTTATATCTTCCAAACAACCCATTCGCCAGCCTATCCATTACTAGACATGACCTTTCCAACGCCGAATAATGGCTTAATCGCCACACTTGATAGCCATGTTGGCGATTACGTTTGGTGTTTAAATATTCCCAGGAGAGCACTACCATCCATTCACCCGATGATCACTCACAGATTTAAAAAATATGTAAAAAACCGCCACAATCGCCTATAATGTCGTGAATGCATCACTTTATAGCAAAATATAATTTGCAGAATAACTAGAAATTAGAAATATTAGATTGTAGTAAGTTAGTACCTTACATCTTTAAACAAGCAATTCTTGTATATATATATATATATATATATACCCTACTCGGAAACGGCTCCAAAGATTTTGTTGAAACTTGGCATACTAGAGGTTTCGAGTCCAAAAAATCGATCTAGCTAGGTTTTATTTATAGAAAATGTTGTTTTATCTGTGTTTTTAGCAAAACAAACAATGACATTAAATTTTAAAAGAATCATCATCTTGCTCTTATCCCAATTACTTGGGGTCGACGCAATATGTCATCTGTTTTGACATATTGCAAAAAGTTTCGGCAATGACTTTTATGACCGGCCGCCTGCCTGACGTCAACCCTCCTTGGGAATGTAGTCGTTGACCCAAATGGTACCAGATGGAATTGGTCCGGGTCAATCTAGGGCTCTTAGTCGTCTTTTACGACACCCACGAGCAAAGCAAGGGTTGGTAGTATTCGAAGCCGCTACCACACAGCACTAAATTTTAAAAGAATATGAATTCAAATTTCGTTATCCACGTCATGAGTTACGATAGCTCAGATGGGAAGTTGACAGGTTCTAATTTTGATTTTGTTGACATTCAAACAGCGTCTCTATCTAAATAAATTCGATAAAAATATTCCGAGCGAAGCTCGGTCAACCAGATATTTTTTTATTTATATCGCTATTGGTAGCAAACGAGTAAACAGCACACCTGATGGTAAGTGATACTGCCGCTCTGTGAAGATAGTAAAGGAAATGTGAATGCGTACAATGAGGTTTGGTGACACTAAAAGCATCCAAACCAAACCTTACCACATGCAAACACCCTCAGAAAGTTGTGACTCTGGCTCTCTCACTCACCGTACTGCACAGTAACAAATTGCTACTACTCAGACGTAGATTTTCTGCGAGAATGTGGTTGCATCGGGCAGACCGGACTATATATAGCGTCCTACCACAGAATCATTGTTTAAAAATCTCACTAAACTGAAGTGAAATAACGGCGAGTCGGTCGTAATATTAATACATGACAAAAGGTATATTTCTCTGTGATGTCGGTTACGAATACTATCACCGCTTAAATTGTGTGCGTCGTAAAAGATGACTAAGAACTTTACATCGACCTGAGCCAATCACATCTTCAATTATATTCTCAAGAAGACATTAAGTTCAGGCAGACGGCCATATAATTATTGCCAAAACTATTTATAATATGTAAGCTCTTACTTACTCTTTCAGAGTATTGCGTAGCCCTAAGTGGGGTAAGATCAGAATATAATATAAACATGAATCGTATTAATTAAAAAGTATACGGGTTGAGAGCCCTCAGCGCTCACAAAGTTGTCTCAACCATCTGAGACTAAAAAATAAGTCACACACAAAAAAAAAAATTAAAAGTATTATTTAAAACGAATTCTTAGAGACGCCCAGATGACGTAGTAGTTAAGATACGGAGCTACAGTGCCAGTGTCGTTGGTGCGATTCCTATGCAGGACAACACCTTGTGCGTTTATTGTTCTGAGTCAGGGTGAAATTTGTATTCGTTAAATTATTAAACATGTTTGTAAAGACCATCGCAATACAAGGAGTATTTTCTTAGTGTAGGATACAGTATCAAAAAAATAATTGTTATTGTGAATTGCATATAAAGGATATCATTGTTAGCATCCTGTGAAAATATTTAAGATGGCCAAATTAGGTAATTATCTAGAATAAGTCAGGACAAATAGACGCTAATGTACTTTCCGTTAGGCCTTCATAATGCGTACTAGATAAGGTTACTTTATCAATCTTTCCCCACACAGGACGATTATTTATGTCACCTACAAATAATTGTTCTGGGTATAAGTGTATAAGTGGATTTATTCCTTTACGCGTGATGTTTTTATTAAATAAAAAAATAAAAATTAGGGACTGTTGTGTCTAGTCTACCTTTAAACTTGTGTTAGAGTAACGTGTCAAACTTCCCTATTTTAGAATTATATTTAAAATTACCACATTTTTGATAAAGTTTGGCAACATTGTTACAAATACAATATATTATTACTATTTATACTTTTAGGTCTAATGAAGGAGTTCAATTACAATTCACTACTCCCTATCTTGCCCGTGAGAGTCGTAAAAGGCGACTATGGGATGAAATATGCTATGCAGATAGCATTTGTACAAGAGAAGCAAACGTCGAAACAAATCCCTATACCAAACCTTTTGACCAGTTTGTTATAGTAGAAGAATTTCTATTCCCTTCTATATGTAGTCTTCTATCAATTTCTATTTATAGGGGTTCGGGGTACTACTGGGTAGTGCGACATATAGGATGCGAGTTGATGATTATTATTATTAAATTTCTTATTTCTGGATAATAACGGGAATTGGATATTTCAAGAGTGGTAAGATTATTGATTACAGGTCCCACCCAATTATAATTATCAGTCTTAAAACTTGTACCAGTACTGGCAATAAATTTGTACCAAAATGTGGATCACAATTTAATAACTAATTACTGTAGCGGGTAGATATAAATCTTTGTAATAACGATGACTTGTTGGACGTGAGATATCTTAGTCCGTGACCATGAACGCTGTATTGTTCGAAACGGCAGGCAATCACAATAAAAAAAAATCCGTAAAATTCTTAAAACTTACAGTTAAACGCATTATCTTTGTATATAATTTGTAGGTAGATTTGAGAACATATCTACGATGTCTTCAGTTTCTAACATTGCAAATGTTTACAACAGAGTAGACTTTGCCACTTTTAAAAATAGGCTTGCTTACCAGCCTTGTCTATCGAAGTCGACGGTGGCTATTTTCTCTCATCTGGCAAGGTTCCAGTCTCGATACGAGGGAACACTCACGACTTTAGGAGACTAACATCGGCTTTTATGACCATACGACTTTTACTCGAGTTTAAATCTTTTGAAGTTTTTACATAAAAATTAAGAAGAGAGGGACTAATTTTATGTTGATAAGAATACAGCATACTCCACTAATTACACATATAAAAAGTTATAATAGCATTTTATACCGTAGGATAAATATTAATTTCTACTACAGTACTTATTACTTTGGGTCGACGTATGTACTCTCTTTATGTACTATACAAGTATGTACTACAAAGTACAAAGATACAATAGTTTTACGATCTTCCCCAATGGCAATCCTTCTTGGGAATGTAATTTTTGACCAGACGACATCATATAGAATTGGCCCAAGTCTATTAAACCAATGTAAATGTTGGTAGTATTTATAAACCAATAAACTGTATTATGTAGTCGTTTCATGCACTTACAAAATATTTATCAAATTAATGCCCAATACAAACTATATTGTCCTAATTTACAGTATATGTCGATAGGTTTTTGCATGAAATTTTCGTTTAGTAGTATTTTGATATTCAGTTATCTCTCTAAAATAGAATATATGTTAAAACAGTTACATAGAAAGGTCCACGGAATGATTTTATGGTGTTGGCGAGTGCACGGTTAGGCCTACAGTTCAACGGAACTTCGCTGCGATAGAAACGGGCGGCTTCTACAATTTAAAAGCCACCCATTAAAACACAAATATAACAAATTATATATAAAAATAATAGCTTACCTTATTAACAGGTTTTAATCCAGATACTCCGTGAAAATTCAATCCAAATAACACAATAAAACACCGAATTTTAAACGAAATCACAAGCACGGTGCACGGGTTGCAATGTAATGCAATCGTTCTGATTTTGACGATTTAGTTTAGTTGTATTTTTTTAACAGAAATGCACACTTTTGTAGATTCCCAGATAGGTTTTACACTCACTAATTTCACCTATTGTATTTCACGTAGACACTAATGTTTAATACGAAAAGGTGTGTAATTATTTAGATGTTGTTAAATCTTATGCATTTTCATTCACAAGCACCTTTTATTTGGATTTCAACACTGCAGTCATGTAACAAAGAATAAATACAGCGGCCAGTGAACCGCTTCCGTATCCCCAAAACAGCTGTTCGGGAGTAGTGACGTCAAAAAATCGATAACAACCGGATTAGAACAACCGAAATTATACACCACACAACTTTTTCACAATACGATTACGTACCGGTTTCACACAAAAATATAGTTGCAACGTATAAGTTGAACGTAAAAATAACGAGAGATGTTATTGTATTTACGAAACTTTTGGAAATTGGAAGTAAATTAAAGGAAGTATTATTTTATATGTAGAAAAGAGTATGTCGGGTTTTCAAAATGCACAATAAGCGTTTTGTTTATGCTAAGTATTCTTTTGTAAGCACATTTACGTATGCGAGTTGCAGAGCGCACGCGGTCGCGCCCGGCAGTGTACTGGCGCGGCGGGAGAGGGGCGAGGGGCGCGCGGCAAGGCGGGGCGGCTGTCGGGCGGTCCCGAGCGCGCGCGGAATGCTATTGTAGGCGAACTTGCCCGCCACTTTTTTTCTCAATTCTGGTCAAACAAGTTTTGTATACAACCTGCATTGTAAGGATTCCGCCATTCTTCGTACGAAGCAACACTCTTTCTAACTTTAATAATGTGTAGGTAAGGTTTCGCTAAAATTTCAGAACAATGAAACATGACAATATAGCTACCGACCATACGCTCATGACGCTGAAAAACTTAAAATTATGCGTTATGAGAAAGCTTATTAATTTAATAACTATCTGTATATGAACTATCGAAATAAACTTTATTAGGAAGTACTTGCTATTCGGTGACGACTAACTGCCAACTCTTACAGGGGTAACTCGTGGGTGTTGTAAAAGACGATTATTAACGGCCGGTCCTAAAACCATTACCAATAACTTATACAATATGTACTATGAAATAAGAATACATAATGCAACGACTACAAGTACTAATTGAGATAAAAGCAGAGCAGACATGTAGAAGATAAAGCAGGCAGGTAATTAGCTACGTAGGTACTTGAAATCCATTTGGGTATTATCTTTACACTAAAGTTAACTCAAGAAAACAAATAAACTTAAGAAAACTCCTAAAAGTTTTTAGAACTCTTAGTAAACTTTAGCATCAGTATCTACGTAGATATTTACGTGATAAGTTCTTAGCATACAGTTTACCTGACCGACGTCCTCACCGAGGGGGGGACGTCGGTCGATGGGAGGGTACCCCGGGTAGGGGGTATTCACTGACCGACCACTGATGACAAGTAACCCTGCTCCAGTGGTCGGCCCAACGACAAAGGCGACGTGGTGTTCGGGTGGGTTGCGGGTGTTGCGTGCTTAAGCCCTCCTGTCGCCCCGGACGGAGTGGTGCGGAAGCGCGCCGACCGCAGCCCACCCAAAAAAAAAAACATACAGTTTACCTACCTACTATATAGGTATTTTAGTTCTACAAAAATCAATATACCTAAGTACCTATCAATATACCTATTTTTTATTGAAAACGATAAACAGCACACTTGATGGTAAGTGATACTGCTGCTAATAGTGATCCTGACTTTAGTAATATCAGGGGCACAACTAGGCCGCTACCTACCGCGCAAAAGTGCTCTTATTAAACCTGGTTTAAAAAAAAACATTATATTGCTCATCCAATACAGCAGCAGGCAATTCATTCCAGATTGGATCATTAGGAGTGGTAGGACCACACTGTCGATAGTTATCTGTCTACAGCCGCGGGTCGGTCCGTCCGGCAGTACCATGCTCTCGCAGAAAATCGACGTCTGAGTAGTAGCAATTTGTTACTGCGCTTCGTTCGGTGAGCGAGAGAGCCGGAAGCCCAACTTTCTGAGGGTGATTGCGTGTGGAGAGTTTTGGTGGTGCCCTTGGTATCACCGAGCCTCAATGCACGCATTCACATTCCCTTCGCTTTCTTCGCGGTAGGCAACGGCCTTGTAAAGGTCCATGAGCGGCAGCAACACTTACCATCAGGTGTACTGTTTGCTCGTTTGCCACCGTTTGCAAAAAGAAAAAAAAAGATCTACACGTACGTGGGCGAAATTATCGCTGAAATCGTCCAGTTGAACACCATAACGTTTCCAGGTGAATTGGATGAACCATGCTACGGTGTCGGATTACCACTCGTTGGTAAAATGGTGACAGTAGTACCTACCAAATCAGACAAAAATAACCAATTAAAGTCTTTATTTTGTACCATTTTTACTATTTTTTTGGCATCCTATGGTCAGCATACCTGCACGCCATCCGTTCCGTTCGGGGTGACGAAAGGGGTATGCGCGGCCCCATAACCCACCTTATTCCCTCTCCTTCGCAATTGGGCCGACCACTGGTACCGAAACCTTGACATCCGTGTCCAGCCCAGCGGTAGCATTTTTACTATAAGAACGTATAAATGCCGCGCTTAGGGTCTTCACACTGGCGAGAACCCTACAATGACTTTTCTATTTTAGATAGATACTTAAGTGCGATAAAGCATAGAATTGACACAGGAGGGATGAAATGGCGACAAGTTACGGGTACAGTTGGCGACTCCCGAGTACCTCATAAGATAAAGGGAAAATATAAAACCTAATAAGGCCTACTGTACTGTATAGATCGTAAAAACTGGAGATGTCACACGCTCCAAAATGGGGAGAAGTGTACGAAGAAAAGGGACGGTTATGGAAATGGAGTCAAGAAACGCTATAGGGGAAAGCAAGCAAGTACCCGGTAGTGTCTCCACGATTTCGGTCCGTATACCAGAATGGAAGTACCTATATGGCTTTACATACCTAAAAATATATGTTTGTACACTAAAATTATAATTACTACAAAGATAATCGCATTATAATTACGTTATCCTTACTCACCTAACGTGACCATTATTTTTATATATCAAAACGGTATGCTTGCAGGAATAACTAAACATAAGAATTTGTATTAATATTAATAACAACATCGTTGTTTGTCGACGGTGTACCTATATTAATTTTAAAGCATTGCGTCCAGTTTTCAACTAGGAATGGAAACTATGAAAATATTTGTTGATATTGGTCTTTTAATAAAATAAACAAAAATGCATACAATACGTCCATATTTTAGTCACTGCTAAAAAATTATTTTATAATGGGTAGGTAGAGGTTAGCCTATATGCAAGAATGGAACATTTTTGTCTTGGCGGTGGACAAGGGACATAGCATGATAATAATAACGCCACTGTCTTGTCAAGAGCGGGATGTATGGTCACTTGGTCACGTTACCCTACCTATAACGAATTTCCTTGTATTATAGTAATCACAAAATAAAAGGCCCGTTTTGACAGTTCACGCCAATCATATCCCGGAACTGCCTGAGGGTCAAACCTCGGTGTCATTTATGGAGACCATTGTGGATCCTGGCTTACAGGAGTTACAATGGTGGGAATGTGTGGTGGGATTAGTCCCAAATTTTCTTTATTAGTCCCAAGTTCACGCCCAAGAAGTTTTCTATTTTTTACTGATCATACTGTTTTGAAGGTAATTACATTTTTCATTGACGGGTACCGCCCACTGGACTAAGTGCTGTGGCATAACGATTTTTTTCATATCGTCCACAGACTATTAATAATCGGTTAAGGAAAAATAAATCGATCAAGATATATTTTTTAAGGTGGACTCGTACTTGCCTTACTTATTAATTTGAATACTAGTGTTTAGACCAACCATTTACAGAATTTCACCAGCTGTGTAGTGATTTATACTGAAAATTCGACAATATGAAAATGAAATAATATATGGGAACGATAACTCAACTGACAATTTTGGCTCATCATCTTAAGAAAATGATTGATTGAAGATTCACTTTTTCTCGATATTTTTGTGATTGAGTGAATGTTATTGTATCCGAAAAATATTAAATGTTAGAAAAATGACCATTCGTAACATTGTATCATTTCAGAATATCTACAATATCACAGTTTAAGTAAAATTTTCAAATCAGAACTTTAATCCAATGCACTTTACAATACATATTCAAATCGATTATATACTCATATAAACTTGATTCGATTTATCGTGAGTATCGAGTAAGTACTGAATCGTATGGTTCATCACTAAATACATCGGTAAGACCAAGTGTCAAAACGGGCCTCTTATTTTGTGACAACTATAGATACGTATTTAACCCGGCTTACAGAAGAACTTGATTTATTTATGGTAGGAGCATACTGTCGACGGTCTTCTGTATATAGCCGCGAGCCGGTCCGTCCGGGTGAGTACCACACTCTCGCAGAAAATCGATGTCCGAATAGTAGCAATTTGTTAGGTAGCACTTCGTCTGGCGAGCGAGAGCGCTGGAAGCTCAACTTCCTGAAGGTGTTTGCGTGTGATGAGATTTGGTGATGCCCCTAGTATCACCGTACCTCATTCACATCATTCACACTCCCTTCAATTAAGAAAAATAACAATTGTTCATGAACGGCAATGTCACTTACCATCAGGTATTCTGTTTGCTCGTTTGGAACCAACAGCAATAAATATATAAGTTTATTTATAACTAGCTGACACGCACACCTCGGTCAGCTTCACACGAGAGAAGGCGAGAAAAATGAAAAAATGTTGTATGCGCACATCAAATGGAGGCTCTAAAAGGCATAAATTTTACTCGTTTTTGGAACATTCTCATTAATGCTCCGCTCCTGTTAGTCTTAGCGTGATGTTATGAAGCTTATAACATTCCTCGATAAATCGGCTATCTAACCTTAGAAAAGTAGTAGTGCCTAAAAATATAGCATACAACCGAACAAATTCTTCAGCTTGATAATATCACTAGCTGACCAAACTCTGTTCTGTACATATTATAACAAAGTATAATATGCCTTGAAATCGATCGCAGCGCCACTAACAGGGTCCAATTATTAATCGAAACCATTCTTGAATTCACTGGAACACACAAAATATCATCAAAATATGTTCAGCCATTTAGGAGGAGTTCAGTTACATACAGACGGACAGAAAAAATATATATACATATATATAAAGCTTATAGATTTCTGTTACTCATAATAAAGTACCTACATACCTAAGTAGATGCATAGGTTTCTAAAACTCGTTTTGAAGAACGACACTTAGATTTTAAATAACTCCTAAACCAATCTTTATGAAATTCACGATTGATTATTCCGAATCACCGTAGATGTCTGTTTCTTCTTTTTTTTTGTCTTGGCAATCAGCTACTAATACGAGCCATTTTTGCCAGTGTCAAGTTATCGTTTTCTTTACAAATTATCTTTTCTTCAAATTAGTAACTGTCCGTCAGTAGGTAAGTCAAATTGTCGCCTTCAACAGTTTTATGGCCACTGTTAACGGTACCTTGTGAGAATTTTGGCGGTAACGAAAAGGTATGTAAGGCGCTTTTATAATATACTAGCAACCCGCCCTCGCTTCGCTTCGATTTCAGATGCCATACCCGCGTAGTTCCCGTTCCCGTGGGAACACCTGGATAAAATATAGCCTATGTTACTCCCTGATATTATAGCTTTCCATTGGTGAAAGAATTTTTTAAATCGGTTCTATGGTAATTCTGAAAGCGTAACAAACAAATAAACAAACTTAATTTCGTACTTATAATATCAGTAAAGCGCTTATTACACTACACGTTATTCAGGGCCCTGAATCACTAGGGGTGCTGTACAACAGCTAAATAGTGGAACCTGTGTCACCTTTAGCGAAATAACAGTTTCAGAAAACTGTTCCAAAATAACAGCCTGTTGTGCTGTAATACGAGAAAAAAGGGGAAATAACCATTATTTAGGAATAATGTTTAGAAGTGGTTTCAGTGTTTGTTCCTAAAATGAAAACGATATATTTTAATCATAAAAATTATCAACCATTCATTTTTAATACATTGTTCTTTGTAAATAAAACTATTTTTACGGATTATATCGCGTTTGTATTTGATTTATGATTGTCCGATGTTTCGAACACTTTGCAGCATTCATGGTCACGGGCGGACTAAGGTGTCTCACGTCCAACAAGTAATCGTTATTACAGACATTTATAATTATCTACACGATACAGAAAATTAGTTATAAATTTATTAAATTTGACCTTGTTGACATTGGTCTTTATTAATTTAACTACGTCCTTTCCACTATGGAGGGTAGAAGTAATCAGAGCCATCTCAGTGTATTAAAAAGTATCCGTTGAAAGGGAGCAAATTGAAGTGGCGCTATAGCATAAAGTGGGAGAATTTTAAGAAGAGCGCCACAAATTATTAGGGTAGGATACTAAACTGAAAAAGGAAAAAGAATCCGCTTTGTTACAGCACATTTTTAAAATTATCATAATATATAGACAAACATGAGTATCATTAATTTGTGACAAGATTTAATATTCGTTGCTAGAAAATCATTTTTTTCATTTCATTCATCATTTCAGCCTATTGCCGTCCACTGCTGGACGTAGGCCTCCCTCATATTGCGCCACAATGTGCGGTCCTGTGCCGCCTGCATCCAACGACGCCCAGCAACTTTCACTAGGTCGTCGGTCCACCTAGTGGGGGGGCGTCCTACACTGCGTCGTCCGATGCGTGGTCGCCACTCGAGAACCTTTCTTCCCCAGCGGTTGTCGGTTCGTCGAGCGATGTGGCTTGCCCATTGCCACTTCAGCGTGCTAATTCTTCGTGCTATGTCGGTTACACCCGTTCTTCTGCGGATTTCTGTATTCCGGATTCTATCTCGCAGAGAAATCCCGAGCATAGCCCGTTCCATAGCACGCTGAGCGACTTTGAGCCTTGATATGAGGCCTACATTTAGGGACCACGTTTCCGTGCCGTAAGTCATCACTGGTAACACACACTGGTCGTAGACCTGTGTTTTCAGACACTGAGGTATGTTGGACGAGAAGATCCTCTTAAGTTTCCCGAACGCTGCCCAACCGAGTTGGATTCGTCAGCTGATCTCTTTCTCGAAATTGGATCTACCTAACTGGACTGTTTGTCCTAGGTAAACATAGTGATTGACAACTTCGAGAATCGCATTGCCAACTAGGACCGGTACAGGAATGACATGGGTATTTGACATGACTTTCGTCTTGTCCATGTTCATTCGTAGACCCATTAGTTGGGATACCCTGCTGAGATCATTGAGCATAGTGCCAAGGTCCTCCATGGATTCTGCCATAACGACGATATCGTCTGCGAATCGAAGGTGAGTGATGTATTCGCCGTTAATGTTGATGCCGAGTCCAGTCCAGTCTAAGAGCTTGAAGACGTCTTCCAGTGCAGTGGTGAACAGTTTCGGAGAGATGACATCTCCCTGTCTCACGCCTTTCTGCAACTGGATCGGTTTCGTACTCTTATCCCGGATACGGACTGACATTGTGGCGTTCCTATACAAACACTTCAGCACTTCGATATAGCGATGGTCGATTTGGCACCGCTGAAGGGACTGCAGCACCGCCCAAGTTTCGACTGAATCAAAGGCTTTCTCATAGTCCACAAACTAGAAAGAAAATATTACGATAAAAAATAAATGCTCTGATTATACTGTATGTGTTTGTCTAATATTACTAGTTCCATTTGAATCATAATGATATGTTAACAAAAATATTATTCTATCAAAATGTGAATATCCAATCTAATGAACACAACAGGCAAACAGAAAACAGTTGTCAGCTGAGAACAGAACAGTTTTTTTCGCTTTCCTACAAATGTAATTGTTTATGCTAGAATAGAGAATAGCATGTTCCCTACTTTTATTCTATCTAACAAAGATGATCTGCGTAGGATAGAATAGAGAAAAGCATGTTCCGCGTTCAGATGTGTTCGGGTGGGTTGTTACGCCGATTTATAGACAACAGTTCCATGCTGTTATATTTCAAAACCGTATTTATTTTATTTAGGTATTTAACTGATTTGATATATACGCCTCTTATACCTTAGTATAACTTAGTTTTGCTGTAACCGTCTCAAGTGTTGCACGTCCGCTACAATGGCTCCTACATTGTCGAAACAAAAAATTGCTTTTGCTGTAGCCACTGTAGTTTCAAGCATGAAAATAAAAAAAAAGAAAAAGAGAATCTGGGTGAAGGAATATTTACAATTAAGACCAAGGCTTTCTAATATGCAGATACTTAGTGTTCTGGACCAATCAGATCTAAGAAATTACTTAAGAATAAGTGGTGTTGAATTTGAAGAGCTATTAACTTTAGTAACTCCTTTTATACAAAAACAGGACACAATTTTAAGACAAAGTATAAGCCCTAGAGAAATATTGATTGTCACATTGAGATTTTTAGCCATGTATTAGAAATGAATGGTTGATAATTTTTATGATTAAAATATATCGTTTTCATTTTAGGAACAAACACTGAAACCACTTCTAAACATTATTCCTAAATAACGGTTTTTTCCCCTTTTTTCTCGTATTACAGCACAACAGGCTGTTTATTTTGGAACAGTTTTCTGAAACTGTTATTTCGCTAAAAGTGAAACAAGTTCCACTATTTAGCTGTTGTACAGCACCCCTAGTGATTCAGGGCCCTGAATAACGTGTAGTGTAATAAGCGCTTAAGGATTCAATACACCTCAGCAGTTCTTCCGCTACATATCACATAAATTGCCATCAATATTATTTATTATAACACTTTAAAGCACTAAGATCTTGAATATAAGAGCAGAACACCACATGACACTTCTACATTCCCGCTGAAAGTCCCACAATATAGGTATGTCACTTATAATTAGAATTTTTTTGGTTAAAACAAGCATAAATCCTGTAATAAGTTATTAATTTCAAAAGAAGAATATGCACAACATTTAAAAACTAAATCATAGATAACCCCTGAAGCTCTATGACTTGTGACATTCATTCAATTTATTGTTCATTTATCTATACTCTAATTAAAAAGTATCAACTGCTGTGTAATCACGGTTGTTTTGTAAACACACTCAAATTGGTTTTCAAGTTTCTAATTAGTAGTAATCTGATCAAAGTCCCTGCAATCTGTAAAGACAGCGTTACATAGGATACAAATATTTACTTGTAAGTTTCCGTACGAGTATATTGTAGGTATACAAAAACCTGAGTTGAATTCCAACATTCAAGGTTAGAAGGGAACTTCTAAACTAAGTATTTGAAGAACGATAATCTAAGTTCCACGAGTTCAGATAGAGTCGGGATAGAAAAGGACAGCTTTATTCCACGCTCAACATGTCAAAGAGGGACGTAACGATTTATTTTATTTATTGCCGTATCAAGTTTCGTCGCGGGTTCTGTATCTGTGTGAGAGAGACAGATATAAAATATATTGTTCCCCTTGACCCCGTCAGCATGTGTTGCTGTTGATCAGATTTTTTGGGAATTAAACCTTTTAAATTAATGGAAACTGGTTCTGAGATAGGAATTTATTAATGAAGTATGTAGGTTTCTATCTAACTGCATTATTCTCACTGAAAATATGTCTGCTTGTGGTATCTACGTGGAGCGAATATAAGTGGTTACTTTTATATGTTTGTAATAATATGTCGGGGAAAACGTTTTTTCTCATATAGGTACTCGTAGTCTGTATAAAATTTTAATAAAATCTCTTCTTTCTATCTGGCTGGTTTTGATACCATTAAAAAGGTTTCAAAAAAAAGTTTAGAAAAATGTTGTTTCCCATCGTTTTACATTTGTTTTTCTTTCTGACAAAATTAGTGAATCTAATGAAGAAATTCGATACATTCTTAAATTTTATTACAAAAAAGGAAAAATGTAACGTAACCGGGAAAAAAAATTTAACATTTATGGATGTAGGTAATGCAGTCTCCGTAAGATAAAGTTGATTTAATCGTTTTTAATCCGGACATTTTGTTGTCAATGATTTGACACAAAATAGTTTTGACCCCTTAGAATAATAACGTATAGAAGGATAGTGTCAATACTTCGAACGTTCGAAACAATGGAGGACCAATACTCCTAAATATATCACTGAAAACAACTTATTTGATCTCTGCAAAAAATATCTAAATTTAAATAAAAAAAATTAAATATGTAATACCTATCAAAAATTTCGAAATTTCGTGAGAAATACCCATGAACGATTTTCATTAACTTAAACGTTGTTGGATGGCGTAAACGCAGACTAACACTCTACACCTTCCTAACTCATATACTTGATAGTCTCAGGCCTCCTCCACAATAGTAAGGACTATGTACATTGTAAATAAAACTATTTTACGGATTTTATCGTGTTTGTATTTAATTTTTGATTGCCCGACGTTTCGAACACCTTGCGTTCCTGGTCACGGCCGGACTAAGATGTCTCAAGTCCAACAAGTCATCGTTATTACAGAGGTTTATAATTATCTACCCGCTACAGAAAATTAGTTATTAAATTTTGAGCTACATTTTGGTACAAATTTATTGCCAGTATAAGAAAAAAAAATATTCTATATGAACTTATATTGTTTATGGTTAGAATTTATTAAACATTAAATGTGTAGTACTTATTATGACAATTCATTATTATAAATATATTATTATATTATATGTTATTCCTTAGTCGTCTTGAACAACATACACGCAGGTCTTACAGGCAGCCATGGACGTCAAGGAATCGGTACCAGTAGTCAGCCCAATGGGGATGGGAAGCAGTGTTGCCAACTTTATTTTTTCGAAGATCGTACCACGGACTAAAAAAGATAATATTTTGCTAAGAATTCAAGAAATATAATAGTACGCAATGAAATTTGCAAAAAATTACTGTAAAACAATTAAAAAACGGAATGTAATTATAATTTTCAATTAACATTTAAACCATACATCAAAATTCTCCGAAATTTTGATGAGCTTTTTTTTTAGGAAATTTGTGTGTCGTCGATGTTTTGATTTCAACGTCGATGTTTATGAACGATACATCGATGTTCATGAGCGATATATCGCTGTTACTGACTAATAAAATCCTCCGAGTAAATTCTGATGAGATTTTTTTTTAGAAACTTTGTCGGATATTTTACATTTTAACTACAGCAGGATAACACATCCATCTTCCGGGCAAATTTTAATAAGCTTATGATAAAACATCGTTCTTAACAACGATGTATCGTCGATGTCGTCGTCGTTGTCTGTAGGTGTCTTTTTCATAGAAATATATTAAATATACGGTTTATATATGCGGTTAAAAGTTGTCCTCGTTTTATTTTATTTCTACAACATTAAAAAAATCTAAATTATTTACTAAAAATAACACATTTAAGATTTAATTCAAAAGGTCGTATATTTTGCGTACGATTTCTATCACTCGATCGTACATCGTACAAGAACCAAAAAGGTCGTATAAATACGATTTAAATCGTATGGTTGGTAACACTGATGGGAAGGGAATACAAGGGTTGTTAAACCGCGCGCTGCCCTTTCGTTGACACTGACGGAAAGGAAGGCTTCTTTTCAGATTATAGCCTACAAAAAAAAATTGCTAGTTCTATTATCCAGACTTCCGTGTGGTGACGGAGTAAGAATACAATTCACTACCCCCTATCTTACCCGTGGGTGATCGTACGAGACGAATAAGGGATATAAAACGCATATAACATCTATGCGAGAGAAGGTAAACTTGAAACAAAACCTTATACCAACACGTCTGATCAGCGTGGTATAGTAGGTCAGTTACCCTTCCATTATGGAGGAGGCCCGAGCCCAACAGTAGGACGTATATGGGCTGAGATGATGATGATGATTACCCAGACTAGACAAACTTTATATAAGAAAGAACCTTAGAATAATAACGTATAGAAGGATAGCGTCGCTACTTCCAACGTTCGAAACATGAATCTAAAAATACTACATGCGCGCAGACGATTACACACGTACACACGCACACCATTATACAAATTATGAAATCAAATTTTGTTTCCAATACCAATAAATAAAATTGGAGTATCTGTTGTAATGTCAAAATAATAGGCTTTTTTCATGCTCACACGGTTATTTGCACGACACCTATGCCTAAAATACAAATTAAAAAATTGTTATCTGTCTGTCTGTTTGTTCCGGGTAATCTTGAAAACGGCTGTTACCGATTTCAAAAATTCTTTCACCAATGGAATAATTTAATATCAGATTTAATTTAACTAGGCTATATTTTATCCCGGTATTCCCACGGAAACGGGAACTACGCGGGTAAAACGACTAAAACCGAAGCGAAGCGAGGGCGGGTTGCTAGTTATTAATATAAATCATCGAAATAATTTTAAAAGTAATATTAAAAACCTTTTTAAGTTTTTCAAATGTGTTGTGACACCATTTGAATGCACAAACCGTCATAATTACCTATTTATTTTTTAAGAGTTGCGTACGTACGTGCAGTACAGTGACCTTGTACACTGCGGGGGTTCCGGCGTAAGCTCCATTAGGCTCCAATTGAAATACTTCACTTTTTGTGTGCGAATTTACCTTCTATACGTTATTATTCTAAGATAAGAACCAATGGATCAAAATTATTGGAAAAGCGTGTTAATCGATTAGGGATAGTCCGCTAAAAGAAATGACACTTATCACATGCAACATACCGGAGTGCCCCGGGACGTAGTCACCATAATATAATAGACTACTAACATAATATAATAGGTGTAAATCAATGTCTTCCTGATTGCACGTTTGATGCTCCATAATGTAAAGACCATCGCTTCGAGGCAATTATAACCATTCAGTTTGTAAATGTCATGTTATTTTGTTATTTGTCAAGAAAAGGTCAACTTCTTAAAGTTATATAAGCGTATTATAAGTATTGTGCTCTCATAATCGATAGCGGTGCTCAGTACACATGGTAACGGCGAGATATTACGGCAAGTTATGAGGCCGCTACCGGTGGCCGGCTCAGTGGCGAAGTGAGGGAATACGGTGGGTAATGGATCCGAGCGCCACTCTTTCGTCACCCCAGACAAAATAGACGGCGTGTGCGCTAACCATTGCCCATCCAAAAAAAAAAGTTATGAATTCGGGCGTCTTAGGCTGCCTCGGACGGGCGAGAAGTTTCCATATAGTGATAACCTCTCAAAGAATAAAAAAGATCTCTGTGCCAAGATCTGCCTAATCTATTCGTCATCATTATCATATCGCTTCATATACGTCCCACTGCTGGGTTCAAGCCTCCTCCACAATGGGAGGAAAATTGACCTTACTATACCATGCTGGTCAGACAGGTTGATATAGGGTTTTGTTTTGAGTTCTCCTTCTCTTTCATAGATGTTATATGCTTATTATATCTCTCAGTCGTCTTTTACGACGTCCACGGGCAAGATAGGGTGTGGTGAATTGTATTATTATTCCGTCACCACAGGGAAACTCTGATCTGCCTATTAGGAACTGATTTGAAGATTCTCATGGAAAAGTTTCGCTTAATTGTTTCGTGAGGGTCTTAGAACCTGTTAATGGAGCACCAGGGAAATGCACAGCAGAACTGTTACAGGAAACTCAACAACAGCAAAATGCGATGGCCAAATTGAAATATTGAATAGAAAAACCGTTGTAGGCTTCGTTGTATAGTCGCGTCCGTAGCGTCAGCACTATACTGAAATGCAAGACAATTTTTTTAACAGTACAGATATCGCTGATGCGGCAAGCATTTTTTACGACGTCGTCGTGCAAAATACTGACAAGCGATTTTATTTAGGTCAAAGTATGATTCTGTTAAATTAAAATCTGTTAAACTTTGGCGCTGTTGTGAGCCGCACGACCTTGCCCATATGGAAACCTTGTATCTGCTTGTATCTATGTGAGAACGACACTGGCATTTTGTTACCGGGGCATCGTCGGGACTTGGTATCCAAGCGGTAAACCTAGACCGAGTGGGCCAACGAAGTTAAGGAATCTGTATTGATGGTCTGCTCAAGTGGTTACATTATTTCTTTAAATTCTATTAATATATAAAAAAGATTTAAAGTTTAAAAATCAATAAAATTAATGACATCACACTGAAAACATGCCTGTCGTTACCAGATGGCGGATTATATAATTCTTTTCAATTCCCTTAGCATAGGCATTAAATGAAAGGAATTAAAAAGTAGAAAATAATAAAATTAATGACTTAATGCGGAGAAAATGATAAAATTAAATTCAATATGGCTGCCATTCCAATGTGACAAGTAAATTTTTTCCACCTCCTTTTTTTTTTTTTTTTTTTTTTTTTTTTATTGCAAACGGTGGCAAACGAGCAAACAGTACACCTGATGGTAAGTGTTGCTGCCGCTCATGGACCTTTACAAGGCCGTTGCCTACCGCAAGAAAGCGAAGGGAGTGTGAATGCGTGCATTGAGGCTCGGTGATACCAAGGGCACCACCAAAACCCTCCACACGCAATCACCCTCAGAAAGTTGGGCTTCCGGCTCTCTCGCTCACCGAACGAAGCGCAGTAACAAATTGCTACTGCTCAGACGTCGATTTTCTGCGAGAGCATGGTACTGCCCCGGACGGACCGGCCCGCGGCTGTAGACAGATAACTGTCGACAGTGTGGTCCTACCACTCCTTAATGTAGTCATTACATGAAAGGATTTAAAAAGTAAAAAAATTGGCTAAGTGCGAGTCGAAATCACGCACGGAGGATTCCTTACCATTATTATCTATAAAAATCGCATTTGTTGTATGGGAATTCCCCTTAAAGATTTATTTTATTTTGTTTTTAGTATTTATTGCTATAGCGGCAACATTTTCCTCCTATTGTCGAGAAGGCTCAAGCCGACTCAAGCCGAACAGTAGAACATGAATGATCATTGTCTTGAGATAATATCATCATCAATTCAGCTCATATACATTCCACTGTTGAACCCGAGTATCCTCCACAATAGGAGAGAAATCGACCTTACTATACCATGCTAGTCAGGTTGGTATAGGGTTTTATTTCGAATTTTCCTTCTCCTGCATAGATGTTATATGTGTATTATATTCTTTAGTCGTTTTTTACGACATCTACGGGCAAGATAGGGAGTAGTAAATTGTATTCTTACTCTGTCACCACAGGAACACAGATATTATAGTTATAAAATTTAAAATATATCAAAGCAACATTGCCACAGGCGTTACCTACAAGGAGACAATCATTAAGATAAAGTCTCAAGAAGCTTGCCACAGAGGCGACCTTCTAATCACAGAAAGTGTCCATCGACTCTTAGTAACTAAGGGGAAGCGATGTTTGCGACTCGTTATTGAAACATCACGTTAACAAATCTTAATGAAAACAATTGTTAGTGAAAGATATTTGTAACGAATGTTCAGTTTGTATTGTGAAATAAACATAATGAACATCATGGTAGTTATTATACGCATATTATACCCAAGATAGAGGGGTGGCGAACCGTATTCCTACCCATCACCACACTGAAAACTATAATAACATTATTTCATCGACAATTACTACAGATTGTAAATAAAACTACTTTACGGATTTTATAGCGTTTGTATTTAATTTTTGATTGCCCGACGTGATTGACCATGAACGCTAAAAAGTGTTCGAAATGTCGGGTAATCGAAAATCAAATACAAACGTGATAAAATCCGTGTACTAATTTTATTTAAAATGTGTAATACTCGCGTAAACATCAGAATTCAATTAATACAGAATTTATTTTTCTTAGTCTTATGTGCTGTCTACATAAGCAGGGCTGTAAATACACATCCGCCAAAGGCCATATTTGTTTTAGTAAGTAAACGTTTTCGTGTAATGAAATCAAATTCCAATCCTAAAATAATGAAATTTTTCAGGAAATTCTCTGTAAAGTCACTTGACCGACCAACTAATCGAATTTGAGCCATACCAGCGAACCAAACACAGAACACCAGATCAACGAAACACTCCTCTATTTATTATAACCTCAGTTCATACACAGCCAGCTTAGTAGGGCTCGAACCTCCTCCACAATAAGAGCAAAATTGACCCACTATACCACGCCGGTCAATTGTATACATAAAATTAGTCAGGATATGTCATAAAGCCACACGATAGAAGTGAAACTTTAGTATTAAAACGAAACATTTTGTTTATCAAACATTTTTAAAAAAACTTAACAAACTAACTTAAGTTCTTTTTGTTGTTGAAGTTCTTCGGTAATACAAAAAGGTTTAACATTCTTTTCTTAAGCCAACTTTCACTAATAACAAACTATAACTCTCTTGTTCATATACAATAGCAACCGCCCAGGTAGATACAGACCCAATGCCAATTTCTATTGTCAAGAAATCGCAAATCTTAAAACATTATAAAATGGTGAATACTTATTTAGCTAGTAAGTACTACCTATTATTTAGCAACGTAGTCATAATATAAAAGATACACTTCAATAAAATGTTTCTTAAACGATTGCCTGTGCATTTTAAACTTATTATAGAGACTCTTGTGGCACAGGAAGAAGACATTAGCGCCTTATTTGTGACAATCAGTAAAACCGACGTAGATTCAATATGGTACATAACATATGGTATTTGTATGTGCTTGGCAATAAATATAATTTAACTAGCTAACAATTTGGATGTTAATCGTCAAAGTTACTGAACGATCACGTACAATAAACAGCAGATATTATAGTGACGGACTTTACATGTGACATAAAAGTTGGTTAAGAGAATAGTTTAGAAATGATTCTTAAATAAAACTATTTTACGGATTTTATCGCGTTTGTATTTGATTTTTGATTGTCCGATGTTTCGAACACTTTACAGCGTTCATTGTCACGGGCGGACTAAGATGTCTCACGTTCAGCAAGTACTGTTCTAACAGAACTGTACAGAACTGTAACAACGAGGACTTGTTTCAAGTTCAGGTTTACCTGAAACATCTTAGTCCAGCCGGAACCATGAACACTGTAAAGTTTTAGAAACATTGGGCAATCAAAAAACAAATACAAACGCGATAAAATCGACAAAATAGTTTTATTTACAATGTGTAATGCTTGCGTAAACATCAAAAATCATTATGATTCTTGAATGTTATATACTTTTGATAGAAGACATTAGCCGTAGATCATATAGTATAGGATCCCGCTATACTACGACCTTCACCGAGATGCTTATTTGATGAAACTTATTTTATATGTAATTTAATATGTCATTAACTATATTGCATATGGGTTGCTTAACAAATTTTAGTCCGGAGTATGATTAATTCCATCCATCCATTCATCCATCAGCCAATAGACGTCCACTGCTGGACATAGGCCTCCCCACGAGAATGCCACTCGGAATGGTCCTGCGCCACTTGCATCCAACGGTTTCCTGCGACTTTGAGAATGTCGTCAGTCCACCTGGTGGGGGGTCGTCCTACGCTGCGCCGTCCAATTCGTAGTCGCCACTCAAGAACCTTTCTTCCCCAACGGTTGTCGGTTCGACGAGCGATGTGGCCTGCCCATTGCCATTTCAACGTGCTAATTCTGCGGGCTATGTCGGTTACACCCGTTCTTCTACGGATTTCCGTGTTCCGAATTTTATCACGTAGAGAAATACCGAGCATTGATGAACCATTTATGATTATTGATTATTTCATTTATTGTTGAGCATTTATGATTAATTAATAATTTAATAAAATTTTTTTTTGAACATTGCACCGGTTTGATTATTAGACAAATTCTATACTAATCGAAAATATGAATAGAATATGCAAACGTTAGATTGCCTATTCTTTTCCGGTCACAACTCTCGGGTAGCCAGGTATAAACAGATAAATCGATACACTAGCATTTTGCATCGATCTGATCGACGTTTGCTTATTATATGGGCTTCATACTTTCGATTGGTATAGAATTTGTCTAATAATCAAATCGGTGCAATGTACAAAAAAAATATTAATGAATGATACTCTGGACTAAAATTTGTTAGGCAACCCATATGCAATATTTTTATTGACATATTTAATTACATAAAAAATAAGTTTCATCAAATAAACATCTCGGTGAAGGTCGTTGTATAGCGGGATCTTAGACCAATATCATCTTCATCTCACCTCATACGTATCCAAGTGCCAGGCTCGAGCCTCTTCCACATGAGGAGGGAAATTGACCTAGCTGTCGCAGGTGATCACTAAAGACAACCAAGGAATGTAAGCAGGTAAAGAAGGAAAATTCCAAATAAAATCTTATATGTCTGACTAGCGCAAGCGTCAATTGCCCGCTTATTGTGAGGGAGATCAGGAGATTCGAGCTCAACAGTGGGAGTTTATATAAGTTGAGACAATGGTTAGTGCATTATTTACCGTTTTAGCAGAGTCAGACTAACAGATCATTAGTCAATACTGTCTTCATTAGCTATAAAAATATGTCTGACCTTAGCGGAATGAAATGTCTGTGGTGGTCTTGTATTATATTCAATATTGTTATGTTCAATATTGCAGTGTTTTAACGTGTTATATTAAAAATTTGATGGCATTTTATTTAATGTGATGCAGAGGAATTGCTGAGGTGTAGTAAATATGATATAATAGTGCTTTACAAATGTTTTGATATTCCACTAAAATATCCAGAAGATACCATTAATAGCGTTGATATATAGTTAAAAGCGATGATTGGTTTTACTGACAGACATTGACTAATATGAAGAAACTAAAGACGTATAGAAATTAATAATTATGAAGAATATTATAACTCGACACAGACAATGGCTTCGTATTAATAGCTGATTGCCATTAAAAAAAAAACAACGAAGGAAAATTATATCCTTATCTTCTATCAACTCCTATCAGCCAACATCCTTATTCACAGAATCTTTCCATTGTTTGAAATATATATGTGCATAAAATACGCAATATACCTAATATTGCGTATTTTATGATTTTTGATGATTACGCGACTATTTTTACGGAATTTATCGGGTTTGTGACAGGCGGACATCCGCTCGTTACGATGATGTACGTTGTAAAGTTTTCGAAACGTCGGGCAATCAAATATCAAATACAAAATGCGATTAAATCCGTAAAAATTGTTATAGTTACATTACGTATATTGTGGTTCGAAGGGCTTCACACTGAAGTGCCACAAGACATGATGTATACAATTTTATGCATAAAAAAGTTAGTACGAAGTTTTACAGTGGTAGGACCATACAGCCGTGGGCCGGTCCGTCTAAGGTAGTACCACACTCTTGCAGAAAATCGACTTCTGAGTAGTAATGCTTTTAGTATTACCAAACCTAATTACATGCATTCATACTCCCTTTGCTTTCTTCACGGTAGGCAGCGGCCTACCAAAGGTCTATGAGCGTCAGTACCTATCACTCTCTTTTTTTTTATGTGTGGGCTATGGTAAGCGCGCACGCGGTTCATCCGGTCCGTCCGGGGCAACGAAAGGACGGCGCGCGGGCCCATAATCTACCCGTACCCACGTCACCTTCGTCGTTGGGCCGACCACCGGAGCAGGGTGACTTGTCGTCAGTGGTCGGCCTGACGGTATACCCTTTCGGGTACCCTCACCTCTCGACGTCCCTATCGCGGGACGTCGGTCGCCGTCGCGCGGTCAGCCTCTCCGCGGGTGACGGAGATTAATAATAGGCTAACCCGCTGAGTTTCTTGCTTGATTTTCTCAGTAGCGATCGTCTCTCGATTCGATGGTAGTTTATTGCATTAATTTAATATTAATTGCCCTCGAGAGGGCACTTATACATAATAAATTATGTGAATTTGAATTTTTTAGGTCTCCTACGATTCCTGCATATATTGGAAACCCTTCCTTGTCCCTTCCCTGCCTTTCATCTCTCCTCAGTCAATAATCTAAGATTAGTTATAATAATTTTTGTTTTGATATTGACGTCATATTCATCCCTCACATAATCAAGGTGTATGCCTTTGATAATCAAGCAATTTCTGAATCGATTCAAGATTATCAATACATTATTCATATTAAAGAATTATCTCTTCTGTATTCTTGTTATCAATGCGCATAAATTATTACGTTCTTAAAACAGAATTTGCTATTTGACCATTTTTTATTTTTTTCTTTTATTAGTTCGTTGACACATAGCTTGCACCTTAGTAACGGTGTTAGAAAACGTGGGTGTTATGTTTTTTGTGTTGGAACTCGAACGTTATGCGTCATCCTTCATAATGTTCACTGCAGCAGAATAAATTCCTATATATCAGTTGGCAGCGTATACCTAAGTATTAGATTTCATATGGGTACGTTATCGAAACAAATGTCATTCTTCTCAACTCACACGTCTCATTGCGGGGCTTGAACCTCCTTTACGGTGGAAGGAAAGTTGACCCTCTAACCGTTTTTATGTCCAATTTTCCTTCTTTTGCATAAATTTTATTTGTGTATCTTATCCCTCAGTCTTATTATATTCATGGGAATGAAAAGGGATTGTAAATTGTATTCCTACTCCATCACCAATCGAAAAAAGTTAGACACAGACTTATCTAAGGGGATAATGCCACAATTGCAACTTTTAGCAGGTGGATGAGCGGTAACGAACCCTCAGTCGGTTTTTACGACTTCTACGAGTAAGGCCCATGTGGTGACGGTTAAGAATATAATGTGCTAAGTGCGAGTCGGAGTCGCGCACGAAGGGTTCCGTACCATTATTTATAAAAAGGGCAAAAAATCGCGTTTGTTTTATGGGAGCCACCCCTTAAATATTTATTTTATTTTGTTTTTAGTATGTGTATAGCGGTAACAGAAATACATAATGTGTAAAAATTTCAACTGTCTAGCTATCGCGGTTCTTGAGGTACAGCCTGGTGACGTCTGTCACCCTGTCATCCTATTACTAACATTTCGCTGTCTGTCCGTCTGTCTAGACAGACGGACAGACAGCGAAATCTTAGTAATAGGATCCCGTTTTTACCCTTTGGGTACGTAACCCTAAATAGGAGTCGTAAAATCTAGCTAAGTGATCATTAGGAGAATGACTTGCAGAACCCTCCCAACAAACTGGAACCACTAGCTGCGATCACCAACCTACACATCGATCACAAAATAAAAATAAAAAAAACGCATATTTTATTTTGTTTATTTTGTGAATAGTAGTCATTCTGTGATAGTAGACAGAACTTTGTCACTTCAGTTCAGTTTCATGAAGATACAAGTTCGTGCGTTCATTGCAAAAAAGGATTTATCATGGACTGGATTATGCCTCAGTTCCAAGAAGTGACTCTCCAAATCTCCGAGAGTATTGGACATACGGAAATAGAAATTTACCTGTAATGAATTTTGTATATTGTACTGGTTTGGTGTTTTTCTTACAATATTTAGCGGATCGCTGTATTTCTATTTTTACCGATTTCATCATTGTCCCATAACGATTTATAAAGATTAGTTTCGTAAAAGAACTCGAGATAACACACATTTTGTCGCCTATTGTAACGCCTGATTTCCCTTCCATTGTCAACGACCCGTGCTTATTATTATTAGACTTTACACGGACGCCTGGAAAAAGAGAAAAACGACTATTAAAAATATGCCTTTAGATCAATTGCACGTTTTAGATTATATATTAATACTATTTTTACATATAATTAATTGCCATAAAATTAAATGTTTAATAGTAACTGACAGAAAATAGTACTTATATATTTTTGAAGTGAAACTTCTTTAGAATTGTTGCAATTTCAAACTCGATGAAAGGAAAAAGCGAGTCCATAGAGACACACACACACGTAAATGTATAGGATTCAGCCGACGAGAGAATGAGATAAAGAATGAAGGATGAAGGATGAAGGATTATGGATAAAGTGTAAAGGAGTTTTACTTCTGATATGCGTTCTTTGTACACATACTCTTTTATTTTATATGGAATCATTGTCTATTTCTATTGGCAATGAATTGGTAGCAAAAATGTGGTTAAATCCTTACTAATATTATAAATGCGAAAGTAACTCTGTCTATCTGTCTGTCTTTATGTCTGTCTGCTGTTACGCTTTCACGTCTAAACCACTGAACCGATTTTAATGAAATTTGGTACAGAGATGGACTTAAGCCTGAGAAAGGACATAGGCTACTTTTTATCGCGAAAAAATTAGTGTAAGGGGTTGAAATAGGGGATGACATTTTGTATGGAAATTCGTCATTTTCGTTGAGAGAACCATGAATCTTTGTATTAAGGCACTTGATAATAAATAAATAAATATTTGTTCTAGCATTTTGAAAAATTCACTTACATGGGGATGAAATTCAACCCCTAAAAGACCAAAAAGCATACAACCGAAACCACTGGGCCTAGAAACGTATTTATTGTACACTGTCGTTTTTCTTGGGGTACACGAGCACTAGCAAAGGATTTTTGGAAAATCACCCTCTTAAGGGGGTGAAAAGCGTATAGACGAACCTATTGGGGCTAGGAACCTAAAACTTTGTATGCGATTCTCTTTCTTTTGTTATAAGTGAGCTCTAAGAAATTATTTTTTGAAATTCAACCTCTAAGGGGGTGAAAAATGTATAGCCGAAATCGTTAGACCTAGAAACGTGAAATTTTGTATGAAGTAGTCTTTCTTGAAGAAAGTGCTCACTAAAAAAGTTTTTTTTGCAATTTTATCCCTAAGGGGGTGAAAAGCGTATAAACGAAATCACTGAGCCTGGGAACGATCGTTTTAGTACACGGTCGGCTTTCTTGGGTTATCCCAAAATTTTTTCTTGGTACTCGCTTACCAAGTGCTATGAAAGAATTTTTGGCAATCTCACCCCTAAGGGGATGAAAAGTGTTTAACCTAAAATAATGGTCCTAGGAACGTGAAAGTTCTGTTTTGGGAAAAGCGAGCCCTAACAAAAAATGTTTGCAAATAGAATCCCTAAGAGGGTGAAAAGTGTATAATAGCCAAAGATACAGGGCCTAGGAATGTGAAATTTTGTGTACCGATCTGTTTTTTAGGGTAAACGCCCACTAAGAAATAATTTTGGGCATCCCCAAAGGGGTGAAACGCATATAGTCCAAGATATCCAGCCTATATAACATCATTATCTTCTATCTATATAACATCTATCTTGCTCTTGTCCTAATTACTTTGGGTCGACGCAATATGTAGTTACTCTTCTGCTATCGTAGATATATTGCAAAGGTTCTAACAATATTTTATGACCGGCTGCCTGGCGGACGATAATGTTGGCCAGACGGCATCACCAATTGGTCCAGGTCCGATGTAAATCTTTGTCTTAGTAGTGTTTTGCGACACCCACGAACAATGAACTCGTGGTAATATTCCTAGCCGCTACCAGACAGTAAGTTACAATCAAGATAGTAATTTGAAGCGTCTGTCTGTCAAAATAATAGGTTTTATTTATGCTCACACAATTGGCTGGAGCAACTGTGAGAATTTAGTGATTTTAAAATTATTTCACTAATGGACAGCTATTTTTAAGCGATTAACATATTTAAGCTATTTTTATCCCGATATGCCTACGGGATCGGGCACAATGAAATCGCGGGCATTTAATAGATTTAAAAATTAATCCACGAATGAAAAGCTACATTATCAGTGAATAACATATAAAGGGCATTTTCATCCCGGTATTTGCCCGGGAACGAGAAGTCCGCGTGTGAAACCGGGGGATGTTAACCAATTTTTAAAATTCTTTCATCAATGTAAAGCTACGTTAACAGCGAGTAACATAGGCAATTTCTATCTCGGATATTTCTATGGAATTTGATTAATATATATTTTTTTTCCACCCATGTAAACTTATAATATTAGCGAGTAATATAGGCATTTTTTTATCTCGGCATTCGCATGGGAATGGGGTCTACGTGGGTGAAACTGTGGGAGGTTGATCGATATTATTGTTTTTTCACCAATGGAAAGCTACATTATCAAGGACTAAGGAAAGCCATATTTCCAAGGGAATCTGAACTACAAGTGTGGAAGTAATATTCAAATGTGAAAGTTTGTGAAAATATTTGGATGTCTGTTACTCAATCACGCATAAACTATTTAGCAAATTTTGATGAAAATTGACACATAGAGTATTTCATAAATTAAGAAATAAAATAATTTTTATGTCGATAATATTATTTGAGATAATAGTTCAATATGCAAGTTAGTTTTTACGCTGGCGAAGCCGTGGGCAAAAGCTAGTATGTTATAGTTATATAAATGTCGTGGGTGTCGCGGTAGGGATATCGATCTTTGTGATAACAAGGTATTGTTGAACGTGAGACACCTTAGTCCTGCTATGACTATGGACGTAGCAAAGTGCTCGAAACGTCGGGAAATCAAAAACAAACGCAATCAAAATAACGCAAATCATAAAGAGTCGCTGTGAATTGGGGGATGAGGGTGGCAAAGTACCCCGGCTTATGGGGTTTAATGAGGGAGGCCTAAGTCCAACAGTGGGCAGCGAAAGTCTTAAGGATAATGACGAATACTTTTTTTATTGGGACTAATTACGTTACAAGTTACTACCATTGCAACTCTTATAAGTCATGAACCACGATGATCTGCATAAATGATACTCGACGATTGAGAAGAAATAACTCGCTTTTAATAACACGCTGGTAATAGATAGCCGCCTTCCGTGTGGTGACGAATTAAGAATATAATTCATCACTCCCTATCTTGCCCATGGATGTCGTAAAAGACGACTAAGGGATTTAATATGCACATAAGATCTTTGCAAGAGAAAGAAAACTCGAAATAAAACCCTATGTCAACATGTCTTAGCAGCACGGTATAGTAGGTTAAATTCCCTTCCATTGTGGAGGAGGCCCGAGCTCAACAGTGGGACGTATGTGGGCTGCGATGATGATGAATAGATAGCCTGCTGCCCACCTTGCGAGCAAATACAGTAAAATAAAATTCAAACATAACTCATAATTTTCACCCCTCTTATATCGGTTCCAACTGAACAAGAAATTAAATATTGCGTCTTTTTTTATACTGATAAGTGAGCGGAAGATTGCTTTGCAAGAAAATATGAAAGATTTTGTATTATTTACATTTACCGTGTGGTCACAGGGTAAGATTACAATTCACCACTCCCTATTTTGCCCTTAGATTTCATACAAGACGACTAAAGGATAAAATAGACATATATGGTAGTATCTATGCATGAGAAAGAAAACTCGAAATAATTTCCTAAACCAACCTGTCTGACCAGCATGGTATAGTAGGTCAAATTCCCTCGGTCAGTTGCCCTCCTATTGTGGAGGAGGCCCGAGCCCAACAGTGGAACGTATGTGGGCTGCGATAATGCTGATGATGGAAGGAAAAAATATGCATTATATAATGTAAGGGAAGTTAAACTCGAAATAAAGCCAACATGTCTGATCAGCTTAGCATAGTAAGTCATTTCCTTCATATTGGGGAGGAGGCTCGAGCCTGGGCTCGAGCCTCCTCCCCAGTGGGACGTGTATGAGCTGAGATGACGACGTATTAAATGTCCGTGTAATATCGAAGTAATAATACAGCCTACGACTCAATTTATTGCCCGTGGGTATCGTTAAGGAAGAGGGTATCGACTAAGGAATATAAAATGATTGTTTTTTATCTTAATTGTGTTTTTGTTTTTTCACTTTTGGTATTGTTTAATTTTTAGTTATTTTATTTTTTGAGTTTTGATACTATTCTTAACCGATTGTTTTTTTTAAGGTCATTATTTTTATTGTTGTTATTATTAATATTTGCACGTGTACTTATTTTAGTTTTAGGTATTCTCAACAAAAATATTGTTCTAAAAATAGTAAGCATTGAGTCTGTTGACAATCGTCACACCATAGGCCGCTACTGAAAAACAGCGTTGTGGAGTTACCACAACATAAAACTGAGTAGCGATCCTTTACTCTCTTGCTGGTGGGATCCCAGCTCTTACATGTATATGTAAAATAAGTTGTACAAATATAGTTGGAGAAATAAACTATTTTTCTTTCTTTCAGATAACATCATCATCATCATCATCATCGCAGCCCACACACGTCCCACTGTTGGACTCGGGCCTCCTCCACAACGGGAGGGAATTTGACCTACTATACCATACTGGTCAGACATGTTGGTATAGGGTTTCATTTCGAGTTTTCCTTCTCTTAAGATAACTCTCCAGATAACATCAAGAGAAAGAAAACTCGTCCTAATCCGTCTGACCAGTGTGGTATAGTGGAGGCTCGAGCCCAGCAGTGGGATATATATGAGCTAAGATGATGATGACATACAAACATATTCTTCGTTGTCGATTTAAAAATATAACAGTCACTAGCCCATGATTATACTAAAATTGATATTAAAAATAACATATTAATGGAGGCCATTTGATACAGAAAATTTACCTCCAAATAATGAAGTAAATGGAATGGACTTTATTCTTATAAATCAGTCCGAAATAATCTAATCCGGCAAGACACTACTGCCGCATTTTACTGCGTAATTTCTTCTCAATATGATAATGTAAAAATGCATGGGCCACGACGCTTCTTTTCCGTAAATATCCTAATTGATTAAAGGACTCGTCGGGGATCCCAATCTTACGGACAGATTGGAGTCGCTGGAGCAGCGGAGAGACTTTGGGTCACTCTGTGTCCTCTACCGACTCTTTCACGGGGAGTGCTCCGAGGAACTGTTTCACTTGGTACCACCGTCACCATTCTACCAACGTACCACTCGACATCGTAGCAGGATTCATCCATTTCACCTGGAAACGTTATGGTCTTCAACTGTACGTTTCCAGCGATCATTTCTTCCACGTACGTGCAAGCTCTGGAATGAACTACTTGCTATGTTTCCCGTGCGCTATGACATGTCCTTCTTTAAACGAGGTTTAAGAAGGGTATTTTCTCCACGATAGGCAAAGGACTGGCTGTGCCCCTGGTATTGCAAAGATTCATGTGCGGCAGAATCACTTTCCATCAGGTGTGCTGCTTGCTCGTTTACCACCGTTGGCAATAAAAAAAAAGGACTTAAGGAGATGAAGTCACTGCAAATGAAGGAAATATCGAATTGAAACTATATGACAATCTGTCAGCGTGCTATAGTAGGGACATGTCTTTTGTCTTTAGGAGGCCCTACCGTAGCAGGACATATAGCGGGCTGAAAATTAGAAGAATTATTAATCAATTAACAAATTTAATAAGATTTAACATTTGACATACTGGGTTATTTCATCATCATCATCATCTTTCAACCTATTACTGTTCACTATAGGTTGTAGGCATCCCTTATGTCTCTCCAGTGCAGTCCTCTGCCACCTGCAGGAGGAGGCTTGAGCATAACAGTGGAAAGTATACGAGCTGAAATGATGATGATTATATATAGCCGCCATTTTGAGAATAGGAGAGTATATACTTATATTAGTTTTACATCTATGAATAATGAAAATTGGAACGTTCTGTTATCTATACCAATAAATAAAATTGGAGTGTCTGTTTGTAATGTCAAAATAATAGGCTTTTTTTATGCTCACACGATTATTTGCACGACATCTATGCTTAAAATAGCAATTAAAAAATTTTTGTCTGTCTGTCTGTCTGTTTGTTCCGGGTAATCTTCAAAATGGCTGGACCGATTTCAAAAATTCTTTCACCAATGGAAAGCTATAATATCAGGGCGTAAACTAGGCTATATTTTATCCCGGTATTTCCACGGGAACGGGAACTACGCGGGTAAAACGACTATAACCTATAACCGAAGCGAAGCGAGGGCGGGTTGCTAGTCTACATCTATAACAGAACAGATAACAGAACATTCCTATTTTATATTATACTATTGGATTTTAACCAAAGGCGTAACTATACCATACCATCTGGGGCCTGCGGCAAATTCTTTGATGAGGCCTCATCAGTAAGAATCTTAGGAACTTCTTTGAATCTTAGAACTTTAGGTAAAATAAATCTTATATAAGTCGGGTACAATAAGATTCCCTAAAAAAAAGCTCATTCACAAACAATCTCGCTCTATAGGCTCTATTTACAATCGATTCGATACCGATACCAGTAAATATCGGTACTTTTCAATCGATACTGATTGAGTACCGATACGGTATCGATACCTAGGTGATATCGATTGATCCCTAGGCATGTTGGGCCGGGGCCTTCTCGGGACGGGGGCCCGTAGTATTTTGCCAGCCCTGCCACCCTATAGTTACGCCACTGATTTTAGCTTAGCTTCTTTTAAATGAGGAAGTTTGGTTTTCTAGGTATAACACGCTTGCAAAGCAGGTTGGTAATCGATTTTTTTCTTTTATATTGCCGTTGGTACCAAATAAGCAAACAGCCTATCTGTTGGTAAGTGATACCTACTGCTGCTGAAGGACCTTTGTTAGGCCGCTGCCTACCATGAAGAAAGTAAAAGGAGTGTGGAAGTGACCGCAAAAGAAAATTGGGTTTCCGGTTCTCTCGCTCACTAAACGAAGTGCAATAACAAATTGTTACTACTCAGACGTTGATTTTCTGCTCAGTGTGGTACTATCCCGGATGGACCGGCCCGCGGCCGTTAATAACACTACTGTTCGAACACCAACGGGTTGCGCGTTCACGCCTAATGTGCGTTACATATAATGTCGTGGCGTCTACCCACATACCTAATATACAGATTTAATGTTCTATACAATTTTTATTATATTTATTCATTCATATTTCATGTTGTGCATATATTTTAAATTTATCTACTTTAATTATCCTTCATAAATAATAGTTTACATATATCATAGTATATCTTATATTTAATAAAATTATATAAACTATTTCTACACCTGAGCCTTTGTGTATAACACTTAACACTTTATTTGGCATAAGTGACTTCACTGACGCGGATCTGTCAGAATATCAGCGCTAGGGTAACCACATTGCCTCAGCAATAGCTGAGACAGATACCATATTTTGGCCTCACGCATGTGCACAGTTATATATAAAAATTCATTGCTTGAAAAATGGGAGGTTGCAAAATAAAACTATTTTCTTTCTTCTTTCTTTCTTAGTACCACGTCAACGTGATCGTATTGCAAGATCATAACCTGCAAGGTACCTACTCATTGAAACTAATATATTAAACCCAAAAATACGATATATCTCCTGTGAATTTTCGAAGAGTTGGGTTCTCGGGTGACCATTCTGGTTAGGTTCTAGGAATTTGTTCCAAATAGTCCATAAAAACAAGTCGTTATACCCGAATTAGGCGTTATAACCGGAGTCGCTATTACCGAATGTATTTCCTACGAAAGTTTGCTTTAAATTCTAAGGACATAAGTTCGACGTCGCTATAACCGCGTCGCTATAATCGTCGCTATAATAGCATCAACTCGAAATTATCAATTAATTATCATTTGACGATTATACTGGCACGTGTGTAGCACTTAATCGAAAAATTTCGTCATTACATCATTTTGGTGCTGGTACTCTTATACTACTGGACCGATATTAACCAAACATAGCTAAGAACTACCGCCAGGAAACTGGCTATCAAATGAAAAACCGTCCACCGTTTACCCTTCTTCTGCGAGGCAGTGATCTCGCAGAAAGGGGCCGCGGGTCGCGCGCGCGAGGAACGCAACCTCGACGAAGCGACCCGCCGCCGGCGACTGGGGCTGCTGGGGCGGCGCAGGCCGCCATGCCACCCTAGCAGAGGCCGCGGGTGACGTGACCGGGGAGTTAGTCCGTCACCCGCCGAGAGGCCGCGGGTGTGCGTGCTTACGTCCCTCTGTCGCCCCGGACGGAGTGGTGCGAAGAGTGCGCCGACCGCAGCACACCCCAAAGAAAAAAAACCGTTTACCCCTCACCCTTCATCTTTTATCCTTTATCTCATTCTTTCGCCGGCTGAATCCTATACATTTATATATTTGTGTCTCTATGGACTCGCTTTTTCGTTTCATTGAGTTTGAAATCACAACGATTCTAAAGAAGTATCACTTCAAAAAGGGGTACCTCAAAAAATGCAACTTAAATTAAGAAACTCAACATTGGCGATATCATGGTGAGATATTTTAATTAATTATTTTGATTTGGTACACGATCGAGCCATTATTATTAATGTAGATAAATCTAAGCTACAAGGCTGTTTAAGATTAATAATCTCTGTTAAATTTTTTCCAAGACGACATCCTGCACTAAGGAAATAAGCCAAGACTTATATGGCAAGGCAACACATGTATTGCGAATGACTTCAAAAACATAATTAACGGACACAAATTACACTCAGTCTCAGAATAATAATAATTGATGATCATTATTTTAGCCCATATACGTCACACTATTGAGTTCGGAGCTCCTGCTCCTCCACGGAAAGAGGCAAACAGACCTTCTATAACAAAGTGCGTCTGACGTGTTGGTATAGGGTTTCATTTCCCCTAGCCGAGGCCGCGGGTGACTAGACCGGGGAATTTAGTCCATCACCCGCAAAGAACCTGACCGCGCGACGGCGACCGACGTCCCGGGACAGGGACGTCGTGAGGTGAGGGACTGAGGGTGCCCGAAAGGGTATTCCGTCGGGCCGACCACTGACAACAAGTCACCCTGCTCCGGTGATCGGCCCAACAACGAGGCGACGTGGGTACGGGTCGGTTATGGGCCCGCGCGCCGTCCTTTCGTCGCTCCGGACGAAATGGACCGCGTGTGCGCTTACCACAGCCCACCCATAAAAAAAAAAAAAAAAATTGGCTTTCATTTAGAGGTTTCCTTCTTTTGCATAGATGTTGTTTGAATATTATATCCCTTAGTTATCTTTTACGACACGCACTCGCAAGGCAATAAGAATACAATTCACCACCCCCTCGGTGGTGAATTGTATTCTTATTCTGCCACCACCGTTTAAAACCAGTTGAAGATTTTTTTATCTGTCTGTTTGTTCCGGATATTCTTCAAAACGTCTGCAGTGAATTTGATAATATTGTACTACCAGATCACTGTCAATATAAGAAATAACTTGGCTGTTTTCCTCTCAGAAAAACTTTTGAAAATATTGTTCGGTCCGGCAATGGAACCCGTGGCCTCACGGACTGCGATCGCGTACGATAATATCTTAAGAATAAAAAATAAGAAGAAATATTGAATATTTAAATTGCGGGGGGAAACTGACTAAAACCGAGCCGAAGTGAAGGCGGGTCGTTAGTTAATTATTTTTTTGTGTGTTTAAAGCTGTTAGCCCTAGGTTATAGCTGTTAGCCCTAGGTTATAGCTGTTAGATGGCTCGGCCCGAACTATGGATGAGTCCTGAGGCCTCTCAACCCACTAAAGAGCCCCGTTAAACGTCATCGCCCAGTATCCCTGCAGGAAACTAACCTTGACTTCATAAAATTCTTTGTCAAGCATTCTCATTACCCAGCAATGGGACATATTTAATAACTTAACATTCACATTACGATAATATAGCTTTTATAACAAAACAAAAGCGACAGTTAATTAAATAACTATAACAAGTAATACAAAAGAGGATTGCCATTGAACAGATACATGGTACACGCTGAGGGGCTATTCTTTGATTTGTCCCGTCTTTGTGGGCAACAAAGGCCGTCAATCCGTCACTCATTGTGTTCACCCCTGCTTCCGAGTACTCCTGCAATTGTCACTCACAACTAGGGTTGTCACTTATCATAGAATATATGTAAATCTAATATTTTTGTATTTAGATGTAACATAAATATTGCGTTGACTTAATAGAATAAACGATGACTTATTCCTAACATTGACTGAATAAATTTATTAGATACCTCCATATAACGAAATTTCTACCAGTCGACCTGGGGTGGAGCAGGAGTAAATTAGGTAGGTGCAATTCAGCGAGAGCAATGAATTCTGGTGAACAGTTATCCGAATCAAATTAATTAATATAATCTTATATCTAATACATAAAGACAATACATGTATAAATAGATACATACCTACCCATATAAATACATATATATATATGCATACACACAAATACATATATATATATAAATATATATTATATAAACGGCTGAGATAATTCATCACTGATGAGTCGACTCCATCACAAGATTCAGGTATAATCGTTTGACCATAGCCTTAAAACTGTCACGACTAGTGGCCATTTTGATATCTAATGGTAACGCATTCCAGAGAAGAATAGCCTGGATATAAAAGGAAGAGTAAACCAGATTAGAGGAGTGAGAAGGACAGTGAAGAAGAAGAGTTTTTGAGGAACGGAGATTATTTTAATTTTATTATATATTAAGTTATGTATTTGATGTCACCGGAACATTACACATCTATACTAAAATATAAAGCTGAAGAGTTTGTTTGTTTGAACGCGCTAATCTCAGGAAATACTGGTGCGATTTGACTATTCAAAGTGTAGTGTTAGATAGCCCATTCGTCAAGGAAGGCTATATATTATTACGCTAAGACCAATAGGAGCGAAGCAGATATGAAGAATCGAGGTTTTTTCCTTGTGAGAGCCGCCACTGCGTGCGCTACATAAGCGGTTAGTTTCGCAAAAATTATCATATATGACAGAATCGTATTATTTAAAAATATTTTCACCTTCTACGTGAACAAATTCGCGGGTTAAAGTTAGTGTTAGCCCTAAGTAACAATTCCACGCGGACGAAGTTGCAAACAGCAACTAGTTTTAAATAACACTATGAATATTTTCTAATCCCCTTGAATTTCGTTATATCGAGGTTGCACTATATAAATAAGTTTTTATAAATGACCTATTATTTTCGTGTGGTATCGAAGTTAGATTATAGTTTTACCATCCCATTTCTTGCCCGTGGGCGTCGTAAAAGTCGATTAAGAGATATTATTATGCAGATAAAATCTATGCAACAGATGGCTAACGTGGTAAGTCCATTTCCTTTCCATTGTGGAGGAAATTGGAACCCAGCAATGGGATATATTTTGGAACTTCTCGTCCAACATACCTCAGTGTCTGAAAACACAGGTCTACAATCAGTATGTTACCAATGATGACTTACGGTACGGAAACGTGCTCCTTAGGGGACGTCCATTAATCACTTGATCTTTTTTTAGAATTTTTTGAACGCCCCCCCCTCCCCCGTGGTGAGGTTTAAGACTGACCGCCCCTCCCCCACCAACATCACGTGAGTTTTAGTACCTACAAAGAAGTAGCCCACAGCTCATTATAGTCTGTTTTTTTGCTTTTTATACTTCGCAAAAAGGTCTTTATACAGATCACCTACTTTAAACTTTGTTCGTTGCCTGGCAACGGCAAGTCAAAGTAACACTACACGCTGCTTTTCAGTTTAGAAATCGTAGTATTGACGAAAAAATAAATACACGTGATATCTTATTACAAGCCGCCCCCCCCTCCCCCGGCTCCTTCCCGCCTTGAGATATTTCGTGATTTTTGTCAAACGCTCCCCTCCCCTTTCAAATCTCACATGATTAATGGACGGCCCCTTAAATGTAGGCCTCATAACCAAGCTCAAAGTCAAACAGAGGGCTCCGCCCTGATGCCGTTTCTCCTATCCCTTGTGGGATGGAGAGCTTAGTGAGATGATGAATGGAAAATATATGCGCTGATATGATATAATTTCAAATGCTTAATAGAATAGAATAGCATTTATTGTCACATAAATTGATGTTATACTACATAATACATATTTTTATGGTTCACTTTGACAATAGGGGAATGCTTAGCGTTGTGCTGCGTAGAAATTATGCAGGGCTGGTTTTCAACAATCAATAGTTACAATTAATATTAGTCAATGCCGCGGCCATAGCTAGTGTAACATAAAGTTATGTACGTTTGACAACCCTACGTATTTGTGTACTTCAGGGAACAGTGAATCATCTATTGTAGTTTTATGCTTGGGACTTTGAAGGTTATCTCTGAGAAGAAAATTTATAAATGTACTGTATATGCAGTATAGTAGAAATTATAAATAGTATGTATAACCTTATACCAACCCTATCGATTTTTTTTTTTTTTTGTGACTTAGTTGTTAGCCTTAGATGGCTGTGACAACTTTACCCGGACTGGTGGGTGAGCGCTGAGGGCTCTCAACCCGTTTAAAGTTAAGCGACCCATCCCGAGAGCACCCCCTGTGGGGTACGGACCTCGGCTCGGGCGGTCGCTGGCAAAGTGGGCACTCCCACGTTTATGATTTTAACGCGACACGTCTGCCTTCCCCGTCGGCGGGGGCGGTAACGTGGATATTTATTACTATTTGTCAAGGCCGCGCGGGCTGTGTATGCCTCAGTCTGGGCGAGCGTAATAATGTCGTCGGGTTCGTCGAGTATTAGTCGCGGTTGTTTGATCGCGGACATTTTAGAGGGGATGTAAGAAGCCGCCCTTACCACTAATGGGTTCGGGTGTGTCGTGGCAGAGTCGAAGTAACGGCGGGAGCACTGTTTCATGAATTGCCTGATGGTCGGCAAGCCAAGATCTATGTGAAGATCCACATTGCGCATGTACCACGGTGCTCCCGTCGCTCGGCGCATGAACCTATTCTGTAATACTTGTAGCCGATGTAGCCTGCGTGGCTTCGCTTGTGTGAACACTACACTTGCATACGTCATGATAGGACGAATACAAGCGGTGTATAATCTAACTTTATTACGGAGAGATAGCTTAGACTTTGCGTGTACTAAGCTGTGTAACCATCCTAGCACTAGGGCTGCGCGCGCGCGGACTCGCCCTATGTGAGGACCGAAGGTCAGTCGTCTGTCCAAGGTCACACCCAGATATTTGACCTCCCTTGTCCAGGGGATGGGTTGGTCGGACATCTTTATCTGTGGGTATTCAGCCATTGGGTAGCGGCGATCTATTCCCTTATGGAATATGATCGCCTGGCTTTTGGTGGGGTTTATACCGATTCTCCATTTCCTAGTCCATTTCGCTAGGGCGGTAGCCGCAATTTGGAGAGCGGTTATCATTGTAGTGGGGGATTGACCTGCATAGAAGATGGCAGTGTCGTCAGCGAATAATGCTGTTTGTATTTTACTATGTTGGGGTATGTCGCTGGTGAACAGCGAGAAGAGAATTAGAGAGAGCACCGATCCCTGGGGGACGCCGGCTTCTAGTTTGTGCGGTGCTGATAGAGTACCTTCCACTCTGTAGCGAAAGCTACGCTCGAGTAGGAAGTCCCTAACTATCATAACTAAGTAGTGGGGGATTTTAAGCTTTATTAACTTGAAAATAAGGCCGTTATGCCAGACTTTGTCAAACGCTTTTTCTACATCAAATAGAAGCATACCCGTATATAAACCGCGTTGCAGTTTATAACTTGTATACTCGACTATTCGATGTACTTGCTGAACGCAAGAGTGTTGCGTGCGAAAGCCGAACTGAATCGGCGGGATGAGGTTGTTTTCCTCAGCGCACTTTCTTAGCCTACTAAGTAGTACGCGCTCATAAATTTTAACTAAACTGTTTAATAAACTAATCGGGCGATATGATGACGGTTCGGTACGTCGCTTGCCGGGTTTAGGTATACCTATTACCACGGCTTTTTTCCATTGTTTAGGAAATATGTAATTAACTAATGCGGCGTTAATAATTGCTGTTAATATTAATAATGATGAATGAGGGAAGAGTTTAATAACTCTGTTAGAAATACCGTCCGAAACCCCTTCGACTAACGCGGTCCAATTTATCTAGAATACCCATGGCCTTTCGTGCGGTGACGGAGTAAGAATACAAATCACCACCCTATCTTACCCGCAGATGTCGTAAAGTACGACTAAGGGATATTGGAGGATATGGATATACATATAACGACCATGGCAGAGAAGGAAAACTCGAAATAAAGCCCGATACCAACTTGTCTGACCAGCATGGTATCATCAGCATCATCATCATCGCAGCCCACATACGTCCCACTATTGGGCTTGGGCCTCCTCTACAATGGGAGGGAATTTGACCTACTATACCGTGTTGGTCAGACATGTATGTTGGTATAGGGTTGTATTTACCGCGTGAGGAAAGACCGACGTCCTCCCCGAGGGGGGGACGTCGGTCGATGGGAGGGTACCCCAAGTAGGGGGTATTCCGTCGGGCCGACCACTGATGTCAAGTAACCCTGCTCCGGTGGTCGGCCCAACGACGAAGGCGACGTGGTTTTCGGGTGGGTTGCGGGAGTTGCGTGCTTAAGCCCCTCTGTCGCCCCGGACCGAGTGGTGCGGAGGCGCGCCGACCGCAGTACACCGACAAAAAAAAAAATAGGGTTGTATTTCGAGTTGTACCTATGTAATAGTTATAGTAAAGTGAAGTATGGTATAGTAAGGTAAATTTATTATCGTGGAGGAGGCTCGAGCCCAACAGTTGGACATATATGAGCTGAAATGAATGAACCCATGCCCAATAGTGGGGCCAGGTAATGTGCCAAGAAAAAAGTAGTACAAGCGTTTTTTAGGCACAATAATACTAAGTATATCATGCCGATTCTCATCATTCCGAGTTTTTTTCCCTTGCATAGATACTATCTGTATTTAAAATAAAAAACCGTACACTAAGGAAATAATTTTTATATTGCGGGCGACAAACATATAATTAACGGACACAAATTACATTCAGACTCAGAAACAATGATTTGGTGATTCACACAACAATAAAGCGTTGTCGTGAGCGGGATTCGAATCCACGACACTGGAACGGTAGGTCGGTCCCTCAACCACTGCAGCAATCTGTGCAGTCAATATTATATCTCATAGTCCTCTTTTACGACACCCCAAGAGCAAGATGTTTTGGATATAAATGGATACGGGTATTCATAAACATCATCATAGCTTATAATACGTGTTAGGCTCCAGCTAGGGTTGTAAATAAAACTACTTTACGGATTTTATACTACTTTACAGCATTCATGGTCACGGGCGGACTAAGATGTCTGCCATCCAACAAGTCATTGTTATTACAGATAGATATAATTATCTACCCGCTATAGAAATTAGTTATTAAATTTTGATCCACATTTTGTTACAAATTTATTGCCAGTCATATCATCATCTTGCTCTTATCCCAATTACTTGGGCTCGACGCAATATGTCATCTGTTTTGACATATTGCAAAAAGTTTCGGCAATGACTTTTATGACCGGCCGCCTGCCTGACGTCAACCCTCCTTGGGAATGTAATCGTTGACCCGAATTGTACCAGATGGAGTTGGTCCGGGTCAATCTAGGGCTCTTAGTTGTATTGGAAGAATGCCCCGCCTGGGGGCCTCAACGCCACGACCTGTCGGCGGTTCTCGGAGCGGACCTGTCGCTGCCGACCGTTATCACAAAGATGCTCGGCAGCGACAGGTGCTGGTCGTCGATGGCCTCATTTTGCGAGGCCGTCATATCCAGGAAGGAAGCGGCGGAGCGAGAACGCGAGGCAATCGCCTCTGCTGACTCGCTCCGTCGCCGGCGAACCGGGAGGAGGAGGCGACAATATGCGCACCTACTCCCACCGCCCTAAATAATGACGACAGGACGTGGCCAGACGGCCATGCGTTGGGGTGCCGGGGATTGAATGTCATCAGACGATCTCTCCGGCACCCCGTAAAAGCGCGGAAGGGGCCGCTGTGGTTTTAGTGGGTATTCCGGCTGCGGACGTGGCCGGTGAGTCCCACACAACCCCCGCGGGGGACTGTGCGTAAATGCATTTCCACAGCGTGAACCAAAAATAAAAGGGCTCTTAGTCGTCTTTTACGACACCCACGAGCAAAGCAAGGGTTGGTAGTATTCGAAGCCGCTACCACACAGCACATTGCATACAAATTTATTGCCAGTACAAGAAGAAAATAATTCTATATGAGAAAATTATATTCTTTATGGTTAGTAATTATTTAACATTTTTGGAGTTTTCCGTATCTTACATAGATGTTAAATGCATATTACATCCCTTGGTCGTTATACGACACCCACGAGCAAAAAAGTGGCTGGTGAATTGTATTCATACTTCGTCACCACACGAAGAAGAAAATTGGATTACACAAAATAAAGAGATACTTTATTTTATACATTCTCATCATACTAGTACTTCACATAAAAACTATTGTTATCTTGTGATAATCTATATATCATCATCATCATTCAGCTTATTGCCGTCCACTGCTGGACGTAGGCCTTCCTCATCCACTTAGTGCTGTGTCTGATTCGTAGTCGCCACTCAAGAACCTTTCTTCCCCAGCTATTTTCGGTCCGTCGAGCGATATGTCCAGCGCACTTCAGCATGCTAATTTCTTCGTGCCATGTCGATTACACCCTTTTTCTAGGGATTTCCGTATTGCGGATTCCATCGCGCAGACAAATCCCAAGCATAGCCTTTTTTTTTAACGCTGTGGAAATGCAATTTACGCACTGGCCCCCGCCGGTAACAGACGAGGGGGGTGTGTAGGACTCGCCAGTCACCTATGCAACCGGAATACCCACTAAAACCAACAGCGGTCCCTTCCGCGCTTTTGCGGAGCGCCGGAGAGATCGTCTAGTGACATTCGATCCCCGGCACTCCTACGCAAGGCCGTCGGGCCACGTCCTGTCATCGTTCAAGGCGGTGGGAGGAGATGCGGGATGCCTCCTTCTCCCTGGTCGCCGCCTACGAAGCGAGTTAGCGGACGCAAGTGCCTCGCGTTCCCGCTCCGCGGCCCCCTTCCGAGCGATGACCTCCTCGCAGAAAGAGGCCATCGACGACCAGCACCTGTCGCTGTAGAGCATAGTTGACGTGATGCTCAGCAACGACAGATCTGTTCCTATAACCGCCGACAGGTCGCGGCGCTGAGGCCCCCAGGCGGGACATACCTCCAGGGTGTGACGCGCATCATCATTTGACGCCCAACACTCATGGCATCCGGGGGCCTCTTTACGTCCGATTCTATGCAGGTACTTACCGAACACCCCATGTCCGGTAAGCACCTGCGTCATCCGGAAGGTCAGGTTGCCGTGCCTTCGTTTCATCCAGCGGTATCCCAAGCATAGCCTACTATATAGCACGCAGACTAACTTTGAGCTTAGTTATAAGGCCTACATTTAAAGACCACGTTTCCGTGTCGTAAGTCATCGCTATGTTTGGGATATATTCATCTCCTCAACGCATTTACATTCCTATACAGGACTCTAGTCTCATTCACAATTGAAGGGCATTTGACCTTCAATCACACGCTGGTAAGACGGGCTGATATAGGGTATTATTTCGAGGTTTCCTCCTTAACTAACATATTTGCAACTTGATATTTTGTTGGAAATTAATATAATAAATCCGTTGTCCGTGTGGTGACGGAGTAAGAATACAATTCACCACCCTCTCTTTTGCCATCGTAAAAGACGATTAAAGGATACTAGTGGTCCTGGTCGCCGTGTGGTGGAAATTCGTCCATAATTCATTTTAATTAATTTTTCTGTTACACAATTTTCTTTAATTTTATTTATGTATAATTGTAAATCAAGCAAGCTGTATTTCACTAATCCTTACTAATATTATAAATGCGAAAGTAAGTTTGTTTGTTTATTTGTTACGGTTTCACGCTTAAACCACTGAACCGATTTCAAGAATTCTTTCACCCATGGAAAGCTATAATATCAGGGAATAACATAGGCTATATTATATCCCGATATTCCCACGGGAACGGGAACTACGCAGGTAAGGCGACTGAAACCGAAGCGAAGCGAGGGCGGGTTGCTAGTAACTAATATATAAGCGCAAATCTCTATTAGATATTGTCATCATAATTATGATTGTTTGACATTTAGTTCGACCAGAGATTTTAACCGTAAACAAAAGTGTATAAGCGTTGCTACGCAACACACTCACACAGACGTGTGTGTGTGTGCATTACACCTTTTTTAATGAATTTAATGTATTTCTAATCCATTATTATATAAAATTTTAGTTTTCTGCACTTCTCCTCGACATATTCTTCAACTGTGCCAAATTTCATATTTGTCCGTGCGTGTAATTTTCGTAAAAAGGGGTGCAAAGTTTTTGCTTCACGCATTTATATATAGAGATGATATGCAGATAACATTTATGCAAGAGAAAGAAAACTCGAAATATGTAATACGTTATGCCTACACGGTTGACGAGCGAGGTACAGTAGGTTAATTACCCCCTTATTGTGGAGAGGCTCGAGCCCAACGAATTGCGCTGAGATGATGAAAATGATGATAAAATGAATACTCTATCAATGGATCGCAACGCAGCGGTAAGTTGAGGTCCAACAAGAAACTTAGCAGGTTCGTCATTTTTTAAGTTAAGCAGGAATGTAAAGTTTGGCAGTATACGTAGGCGAAGCCGTCTGGGGTAGTACAAATTGAACCTTTTAGCAACTCGAGAAAATAACCGTGCGTTTAGGCGTTATTGCCATATCTACTATTGCAACAAATCCGAAAGCTCACGCATAGGTCCCTCAAGCTCTTTCTTACTCTTACGGATTTATCATAGCGCTGTACGTGCACTTCACTAAGTTGGACATCCTCTTATCTAGTGGCTTAGTAGCCAACTTTGCTTCATGTCTTCCGCTTTGCGTAGCAGAGAAGTGGAACTCCTCTTACTTTTCTTTTCTATTTAATTTTTTTGCGGGTCCCAAAACAATTAAAAGCGTTTCCCGAGACTTATACGAAGACAATTATGAGTCCTGGCTTAAAGGAGTTTCATTGGTAGGCTTAGTCCCAAAAAAAGTATATGTACCTGGCGGCTACATAGCAAAGATCAACAACTTATAACATTGTTAATAAAAGAACAAAAATTACAATAGTGTCATTGAAATAATGGTTAATTTACTGTAATTAAACTTTTAATGCTTCTCTATGCGAGTAACCTGTCGCCGGCACTCGGCGGGAGAGGAGAGGAATCGATTCTCGTTGCGACGTTGCCGCTCCGCGCCGACTGTTTTGTTTGGGTTGTATGCAACGGCAACAGGGGCCGCGCACGCTCATACAATCCCCCTCCCTTCAACCGCCACCCCTCCCGCCTACCAACGCACAACCGCCAAACGTCATCGTCATAAAAACTAATAAAAAAATAGTTTAAAAACTAACTGCAAGGGACCACAACAATAACTATTGCTAATAGTATTTTTTTCTTGTATTCTTTGTTAAACGTGAACTGTATAGATAATAAAAACGTTTGTGTAATTCGATTGTAATGTAATTTGGTATACCTAGTTGTTGCAATAACAGTATTAGTAGTTTGTTTCGTGACTATGGTATACGAGTCGTATATTTTTACTAATGACCTCTAAAGTTTCAGTTACATTTAATTTATTGTCTATGGTGTTACTTATCTAAAAGTAAGAGGTGAAAATGAGCATTTTATTAAGGAATTGTCAAAGAAAAGGCGTATTCTTATGGTATCTGTCTATGTTAGAAACCGTGAAGTAAGGATTCAATGCACCAGCAACTTTAATGCCAGTGGATGTCGACTCTTAAGAGACGACTAAGGGATATAATATGCATATAAATTCTATGTAACAAGGAAAGCTCATAATAAATTTCTATACGAACATGTCTGACCAGCTTGGTATAATGAAGAAATTTCGCTCCTATTGTGGAGGAAGCTCGAGCATCGCAGTGGTCATATAAGTATAAGAGTTAAGGTGATGATGACGATGACGATTAATCTAAGTTATTAATTTATTGATTTAGCATTTGAAATGTTTAACTATTTATAAAAGCTTATTTGAGACTAAAATAATGTTGTGGTAGTTACATGTAGTAACCAAATTGTCGCTCGCGTTCTTGTCTTTATGACAATGGTATATCCAAAAGATTTACACAATTTTATGACGATGTCTGATCATCAACTAAGCTCATATACGTTCCACTCTTGGACTCGGGCCTACTCCATTGTGCGAGGGAATTCATCCTACTATACCTCGCACACACGGTTTTATTTCAAGTTTTTCTTTCTCTTGCATCGATGTTATATGCATATTGTTCCTTAGTCGTCTTTTACGACATCCGGGTAAGAGTGAGGGTAGTGAATTGTATTCTTACTTCGTCACCACACGGAAAATGATATTCTGATGCTTACGTGTATTATAATATGTATTACCTGATGTGAACAACGTATTATCTAACGTTTTTCATTGCATCAAAAACTGCTGCACAGATGAGGTAGTGTTTAAAATACCGAACTACAGTGCCAGTGTCGGTTTTGAATATCACGCTGGACAACAATTTGTGCGGTCCACAAATTGTTTTTCTGAGTCTGAATGTAACTTGTGTCTGTTAATTGTATGCTTGTAAAGGTCCCCACAGTAGAAAGATTATTTTCTTAGTGCGGGTTTGTCAAAAAAAAAAACAATTTAGTTTTTAATGAAAAGAAAACGAAACCCATTAAATTTGTCACATTTCATGTGAGACGAATAGAAACCAATGTTCTAATGGATGATGTGGCTCTAGATCTCGTGAAGTCCATGGCTTTCTTAGGTTATATGCCATAAATGCGAAACTTCAAGGGGGGCCTCATATTTAGAAATTGACCACTGTAAAGAAAATTTGAAAGTTAACTGACATTGAAACGGCTAGAATAGTTTATCTCGCTTATTTTCACAGTATCTTATGTCTTATAACATACTGCTTTGGATATGCTCTGCGGATCTGAATAGCATCCTTGTTCTCCAAAAATGGGTCGTCTATGCTTTTTATAATATAGGCCCAAGAGTTTTACTTCGGGTGAAATTCAGAGTAATAAACTTTCTAACTGTTGTATCATAATTCATATTTCAAAATTACATGTAAAAAAAATATGAAACATTTAAAATTTATAGTGATATTCATCATGTAAACACTAATATCAGGTTGACCGAGCTTCGCTCGGAATATTTTTGTAGAATTTATTTAGGGATATAACAATAAAAAATAAATAATGAAAAATATATAAAAAATTACAAAAAGAGAATAATAATAACACCAAGATTCGATCCGACGCTGTTTGACACACAAAAACTAAAATTTAAACCGGTCAACGTCTCACTTGAGCTACCGTAACTCTTGAAATTTGAATTCATATTCTTTTAAAATCTAATGTCATTGTAATGTTTTGCTAAAAACACCGACAAAAGAATATTTTCTATAAACAAAACCTAGCTAGATCGATTTTTTGGACCCGAATCCTCTAGTATGCCAAGTTTCATCAAAATCGTTGGTGCCGTTTCCGAGATCCTGAATATATATATAAACTCATTTGCAAAAAAAACGGGCGGTTTTGATTTTCATTCATATTTAAAAAGATACAATACCAAAAAGGTTTCAATCGTTTGTACACGTTACTGGCCGGTTTTAAAAATGCTGTGGTATTTAAAAAAGTACGTTCTAAATTCAATTTTTCATTTGATGTTCATTTTTACAGAAAACCCCTTTTTATCCTACATTTTTGGCGCGAAGTTCCAGAAGTTAACATCGACTTTCATAACTTTTATTCAATTTTTATCGATTAATTTCATATCCTTGACTGTCAAAGCTTTATTTAATGCTGTTTGGCTGTATCAAAAATGGTAGATAAAGTGGTAAAAGCTACCAAAATTATCGCGCTGCTTGAAGAGGGTTGCAGCCAATGTTTCGTGGCTAGGAGGCTAAATGTTAGTCGCTCGACAGTCCAAAGGACCTGGCAGCGATATCAGGAGACTGGTTCCGTCAAGAGAAGTCCTGGTTCTGGAAGAAAACCATGTACCCAACCACGGGATGATCGTTTTCTTGTGAGTCGCGCATTGAGAAATCGCAAATCTTCGTATGTGGATCTTAAGAACAACCTCCAAGAAGTAAGAAATGTGCATATTAGTCTATGGACGGTCAGGAGGAGGCTTCTCGCTGCCAATATACGCAGTCACCGCCCGGCCCGCGGCCCCAAATTACTCCGTGAGCACAGAGTTCACAGGCTTAGGTTCGCTAGAAATTGTGAATCATGGACTCAAGACGATTGGAATAGGGTTTTGTTCTCTGATGAAGCCAGGATATCTCTGTTCGGTGAAGATCGACGTCGGCGAGTGCTAAGAAGACAAGGAGAACGCTTTGCAGAGGCATGTTTCGAAGAAATCACACCTTATGGTGGGGGCTCTGTTATGTTTTGGGCAGGAATAAATTCAATGGATCGTACAGAGTTAGTCTTCATTGAAAACGGCTCACTGACTGGGCATCGATACATAACGGAAGTTCTAATTTCTCATGCACAACCCGCATTGGCCGCTCTAGGTGAAGACTCGATTTTTATGGACGACAATGCTCGCGCCCACCGATCCCGCGATGTTAATGCGTATGTGCAAGAGGTCGGCATTCGTCGTTTGGATTGGCCAGCTCGAAGTCCCGACCTCAATCCCATAGAGCATGTCTGGGACGTTCTGAAACGGCGTGTGAGATCAGTACACCCGGCTCCGCAGACCATCAGAGAGCTGAAGAATGTGATTACTGCGGAGTGGGAACGTATTCCGCAAGCAAGTATCCGGGATATACTCGCTAGCATGCCCAGACGAATTCAAGCTGTGATTTTAGCTAGAGGGGGTCACACTCGATACTAAACATTTATCTGCTTTTACTTTATTAAAGAAAAACAAACAAAAAAACTTTTTTATTTTTACTTCATGAGCATATGCACTACTAGCGAATATACACTACTAGCGAGGTTTAGCATTATTTCCCATAAATTGTATCTAAATTTTATGAAATACTGATGAAAACGATTATTTTCTTATTAATTTAGCAAATTGTGTGGATAAAACTACCTATAATTATCAAACAAAGAAATATTAACATTTGAAATGGTTCATTGCTTAGGTGCCCGTTTTTTTTGCAAATGAGTGTATATATATATATATATATATACAAGAATTGCTCGTTTATAGATATAAGATGAATAAAGACACTCTAGTTATCCATACTACTTGTGTCCAAAGAATTAGTAGGCAGTTTCATGGGGCAATGATTCCCCTTTCATGGGGAGTGAATAAGTTTAAAAAGGCTATCAATAGTAGACATTGTAGTAAATGCTATTACAAAATTTCGAATTATCTAAATGATAATACAGAATAGTTATGAGCAAGTCCTCATTCAGCAATTTATGTTATTTTAATTGTTATAGCTTTATGGCGCTCCTAATTTGTCTGAACTCACAGTTTTTTTGTTGTTATTCTTGTAAATGTACATACAGCTAGCGTTGCTTTTGCATAATGAATTTAGGTTTTAGTCTTTTTAACATCTATACCAATAAATAAAATTGAAGTGTCTGTTTGTAATGTCAAAATAATAGGCTTTTTTCATGCTCACACGGTTATTTGCATTATACATATGCCTAAAATAAACTTTATATTTTTTTATCTGTCTGTCCGTTTGTTCCGGGTAGTCTACAAAACGCCTGGACCGATTTCAAAAATTCTTTCACCAATGGAAAGCTATAATATCAGGGAGCAAAATAGGCTATATTTTATCACAGTATTCCCACGGGAACGGGCACTACGCGGGTAAAACGACTAAAACCGAAGCGAAGCGAGGGCGGGTTGCTAGTTTTTACTATAGTTCATAATTTATAGTTTGGTCGAGCTCACTGAATAAAGTTCTGCTTACCGTAGCGATGTGAGGTTACCCCTTTCCCTTCAATATGGTTGAAGAGAGTGATGGCCGCTCTAGTAGTTAACTCGTGATAGGCTGTTGCTTGTGTTATCTGGTCCAACCATTTTATAAAGTCTTTGATTTTTTAGCGTTGAAAACATCCTGGTCCTCTCGTGACAATGAAGTCTGAAATGCGTTTGAAACGTCGGGCAATTCAAAATCAAATGCAGACACGATAAAATTTGTAAATACATATATATATTTATTACCAATATTTTAATACACTATAGCTAGAATGGTGTCGATATTAACCGTTGACATGGCACAATAATTAGTTATTGATTATTTTTTGTCGCATTAGTAATTTGACATAATTATTTATTTGACATGCTAGACTAATTATTAAAACTGATTAAGCGATTTATTCACAAATACATATTACAACGACTTTTTTATTGACTTTAGTGGCAGAATTCCGTGTGGTGATGGAGTAAGAATACAATGCACCACCGCCTCTCTTGCCCGTGGGTGTCGTAAAAGACACCTAAGGGATATAATATGCAAATAACATCTATGCAAGAGAAGGAAAACTCGATATCAAACCAATGTCAATGTGAATACGCCTGACCAGCGCGATATAGTAGAGGAGTCCCATTGTGGAGGAGGCCCGACTGCAACAGTGGGACTTATGTGGGCTGCAATGATTAGTCACAGACTAGCAAGTAGTCTTATCTTCATTCATCATCATTTCAGCCTATCGCCGTCCACTGCTGGACGTAGGCCTCCCTCATGTTTCATCACAAAGTGCGGTCTTGTGCCACCTGCATCCAACGATGCCCAGCAACTTTCACCGGATCGTCGATCCATCTAGTTAGGACAACACTGCGTCGTCGCCTAATGGTCGCCACCCGAGAACATTTCTTCAAGTAGTAGGTATACCGTAATGATTTCTGATGTTTACACGAGTATTATACATTTTAAATAATATACCGTATACCGTTTATGAACCTTTGTATTAACAATGGCACAGCACGAATATTTGCGTCAAAGTATTCGTATCGTTATCGAGACCAATTTGTACGGGATTTTAAGCAGCGCCTCTATCGGACGATAGGCGTACTACTTGAAATCCATATAAATATTTGTTTTTATAACGTTACAAATAAAGTCCGACTTTACACCACCTGCATACGGCCTATCATGACCTATGCCAGCGTGGTGTTCGCGCATGTTAAGCCACACAGGATCCACAGGCTACAGACACTACAAAATCGTTTCTTGCGCCGAGCTACGGGAGCACCGTGGTTCATACGAAACGTCGATCTCCACATCGACCTCGAACTGCCGACCATCAAGCAGTTTATGAAACGGTGCTCTCAGAGCTACTTTGACTCTGCCATGACACACCCCAACCAACTAGTGGTTGGGGCGGCTTCCTATAGACCCTCCAAAATCTCCTCCATCCGACGTCCTCGTCACGTCCTCGACGAAGAGGACGACATTATCACACTCGCTCAACAAAGAGCCTACACGGCCCGCGAGGCCTTGACAAATAAATATCCGCGGTTCCGCCCTCGCCGTCGAGGTGCGAAACCGCGCCGCGCAAAAGTCACTACCAAAAACGTGGGCACGCCCACTTTGCCTCCAGCGACGCCCCAAGCCGAGGTCCGTTCCCCACAGGGGGAGCCCTTGGGCGATGTCGCTTAGCATACTTTTCTCCGGGTTGAGAGCCCTCAGCGCTCACCCATAGTCCGCGTCAAGCTGTCAAGGCCATCTGCGGCCAACAGCTGTATACACACAAAAAAAAAAAAAAAAAAAAAAAAAAAAAAACGTTACAAATACTTTGATGCAAATATAAGCTAAGCTTACACAGTTTTAGCTTTTGCGCTTACTTATCGAAGTGCAATAGTAAATTGCTACAAATCAAATGTTATTTTACTTCATAAATCATCATATGAAGAACCCCATTTATTTTTCACGCCTTCAATGCAGTTTGTTGCAGGTACAATGCCTTGAATAAAATTCCGCGAAAGGATTACCTGGTGTAGTTAGTACTCAGCGCAGACAATGGTTCAAATGAAATAGGCAAAGACAAGTTTTGGTTCTTAGAAACAATTTATTTATGGTCTATGATATGCATAGAGAAATAAACAATAGGTTACTTGTCTATGGTGAGGTCCAAATGTGGTTTCAGTTGTTCGACCGTCCGTTATTGTTGCCAGATGCAAGCTTACTTGGCAAACTTATACTATAAAAATATGATACTCATGGACTGACGTTAGCTAATATTAAAGACTACAAACTTTATATGAAGTTTTTCTGGATGAAAAGTATTCTTGTCGTATGGTGACGGATAATGAATACAATTTTATACAGCAATCCTTCTTACCTGTGGATATAGTCAACAAGATAAAAGAAAAAACTAAAACCCAACTACGATAAAAACGAGTTATCGGCGCTAAATGCTAATAATATATGTATATGTGTGTGTGCTAATAATAATATATATTTGAAATGTCCAAGTAACGCCATTTCCAATAATACGAAACATGACATATTTGCTTCAAACTTATTTTTGACACACTACTTTACGACCTCTAGAAGGCGCCATATTAGATTCAGTGACACATCATATAGCCTATAACCAACAGACGATCAAGACGCTTCTAACGATACCTCATTTGTCCGGTTCTAATAAGCAGTTGAGGAGCTATGAGGGAACAGATGAACATACACACTAGCCTGTCAAAATCATAATCCTCCGTAGTCTGATAAATATGACATACACGTGAGAAAGAAAATTCGACTAGCGTGGTGTAGTAGGTCAATTGTCCTCCTGTTGTGGAAGTGACCCGACCCCAGCAATGGGACAGTGTAAGCTGAGATGATGACGGTGATGAGATAGGTGCATATCATTTCAGCTCATATACATCCCACTGTTGGGCTAGAGCATCCTCCACAATAGGAGGGAAATTGACCTTAATATATCATGCTGGCCAGACAGGTTGGTATAGGGTTTTAATTCGAATTTTGCTTCTCTCGCATAGATGTTATATGCATATTATATCACTTAATCGTCATTTACGACATCCACGGGTAAGATAGGGAGTGGTGAATGTAATGTTAGTATACCGTGTGGTGACGGAATAAGAATACAATTCATCACCCCTCTTTCTTGCCCGTGGGTGTCGTAAGAGATGAATAAGGGATTAAATATGCGTATAACTTAAGGACACGATATCGAAACGAAAGTATCGATACTGTAATCATGAGTAGTATCGAAGAAAAGTATCGTACAATCGTACTCAATAAAGTATCGAATCTAGGTCGTGATGAGCTTTTTTGTTGATACTTTCTACAATTTGTTCGATACGATACCTGCCAAAAAGTACTCATTGAATAAAAGTGTCGAGTACAAAAGTATCGGTATCGAAAGACAAGTACTCGATACCTAAAAGTATCGATACTTTTTTCGTGTCCCTACTTAGAACATCTATGCAAGAGAGGGAAAACTGCATAAAACCATAGGGGTTGGTAAAGACCAACCCGTCTGATCAGCGAGGTATAGTAGGTCAATTACCTTCCTATTGTCGAAGAGGCTTGAGCGCAACAGTGGGACGTATATGAGCTGAAATGAATTAATGATGATAACGTAATGTTATTTAGGATTGTTTTTATAATCGCCGACTCGTTCCCCCAGTTTATGTAGAGGAAATGTAATTTTTTTTATTTCAGTTAAAGGTTACAAAACCGGTTTATAATATCTATACCAATAAATAAAATTGGAGTGTCTGCTTGTAATGTCAAAATAATAGGCTTTTTTCATGCTCCCACGGTTATTTGCACGACACCTGTGCCTAAAATAGCAATTAAAAAAATTTTGTCTGTCTGTCTGTCTGTTTGTTCCGGGTAATCTTCAAAACGGCTGGACCGATTTCAAAAATTCTTTCACCAATGGAAAGCTATAATATCAGGGCGTAAACTAGGCTATATTTTATCCCGGTATTCCCACGGGAACGGAAACTACGCGGGTAAAACGACTATAACCTATAACCGAAGCGAAGCGAGGGCGAGTTGCTAGTACTTTAAATATATTTTAAGTATATTTATTTTTATACTTTTCATATTATCCAATATTTATTCATTTGACAATTAAAATACCTATTACAGTGTGTCGTGGTGGTCCGTACTCAATAAATGGTTTTGCCTGTAAACCAGCGCTGTAACACTTCTGTGCTACAACGTATGCTGAGGCGGAGCCCTTTTGGTCTACTATGGTATTGTTGTTGTTCTTTTTCTTTAATATTATTGTTATTAGTAGTCTTTCTTAATGTTGTATAATAGAATAGCAGTTAATTGTTTTTTTTTCTCTTAGAAAATTATGCTGTAGAACTCAAATAAATAAGTTTCTGTCATTCAAATACCTCCGTAATACAAGATGTAAAAAAAGATTTATATAAAGATATAAAGAAGATAAAGAAAGCGTATACAATAAGATCAGTTTTATATTTATAGGATGATCTCAGTGACAGTTGTCCTTAGTGCTGTCACGCTTACGATAAAGTCCGTAGTTTTTTATCGATAAAACTCTTTATTTTTATAATTGTGATTTTCTATTATAATTAAAATACAATCAATGAAAACCTTTTTGAATTTATTTCAAACAAAAACTGTTTTTGAGTGTTTTAGTTATTCAAAAGGAGTATAATCAAAGTCTAGGTCACTATTATCGTCATCATTGGAGCGTTTCTGCTAGAATATTTATCATTTTTTGCCATAAAAGGAACAACCGTTAGGTCTATCAATCAATTACGACTGTTTTATAAATAAATATGTCTAGTTTATTGACAATAATGCGTACATAATATTATCATTTACTCTAAGACGAAAAGTAGTTTTTAATGTTTAATTAATTCAATTTATGTATTTTGTAATGTAACTGTCTGTTTTAATTGTAAAAAATATGTTGAACGTTTTATACAGGTACTGTATTGAGTTTATTTCTTTTATGAATAATTTAATAAAGATCAGTTATCGATTTACGTATAGCGACTGTCCCATCTCTTTTTTATTTTCAGTCCAGTATGACCTTGTACGTGCGTAAGCGTCATTTATGTATAAAATGTTTACTAGGTATTCCAGTACTTACGAGGTACATTTTAGGCATGAATATTAATACTTTTGTATTTATAATACATTGCAATTCAATTGCAAGAAAACTAGCACGAAAAGAGCGAAAATACATTTGATACAAAATGAAATTGTACACTGTCGCTCGTTCAAACTTACTACGTTGGTTTTGTTGACATCTGTCAAAAAGATCAAGCTATATTTTATGGACTATAATCATAGTACCTAACTATATACTTGCACATTCATCATCGCGACTCATATGCGTCCCACAACTGGTCTTGAGCCTCCTCTCTTATGGGAGGTTAATTGACTTATACCACGCTGGTGAGATCGGTTGGTACAGGGTTTAATTTCAGCTTTTCCTTTTATTACAACTATTTGTTATATATATACCTATTACATCCCCTAGTTATCTTTTACGACATCCACGGGCGAGAAATAGGGTGGTGAATTGTATTCTTACTCCGTCACCACACGGAATATTGGCCATTACAGTACATAATTTCAATTGTTACAGTATTAATTGTGTATGTAGTTATGCAGGTTTTAAGTTTAACATGGTATAACAAAACTTTTTAAATTTAAAAACAACTTCAGTAACCGTTATTTGCCATCTTTTGTCAATGTGATTAACTAAAATATAAATTAGTTATAGAAAAAGATAATAGATGGCGTAATTCTATAAACTCATCGGTGTCTGTGTTCTTTATTCTCTAGTTTATATATATATATATAGTATTAAGTATATACTTCATACCTTATTTGATTCTGCATTAAACTATATAGATTGAACTATATAGATTAACCTTAAAAAGATTTTTGAATTGAAGTCGCTTTGTAAATGTGATGCATCCTACTTCACTTGGCGATAGATGGCGCTATATCAATATCGCTGATAGTAACGAAATAATATAATTTTTACAAGAAACTATTAACGAATTTAGCAGCCTGCATTATATTTAAATAGCCTTGCCTGCCAAGTGTAGCAATTCTTGTATTATATATACCCTTTTTTGGTAGTTTGGTCTGATAGCACGTCGCTCATTCCGTCTCAGGTGACGGTAGCGCGGCGCGCGGTATATGTGTAAATTTTAATCAGTATTCAACTAAGCGATTGGACCTTAATCATAATAATATCAGAACAGATATACAAATAAGAACAACAAATGAAACTACTATTACAGTCTTATTTTTATTTATGTTATTTTTCTAATTGATAAAGTATATTACAGTTATTAAAGCGTGAGAGACTGTCGGCAGTTCATTATTATAACCATATATATGTGTCCCAATTCTACGCAAGAGCCTCGCAGTGGATCAATCCTTCCTTTTTTCTTCCTATTCCTTTTTTTTACTGTACTTTAGAAGGAACCCATAATTTTCATTTTAATAAATATTGAAGCCACAATTATACATTTTATCTTTAAATTATGGAAAGTTTATCAATAATTAAAGATAAAATCTAGGATCAGGCATTAATATGAATTATTTTCTATATTGATTGCTCATGTTGACGCCAGTTTCCTACGGAATAAATAGCAAATAACTATATGAAATCGCTATAAAATTTGTACAAATACATTTTTTTATATGATTAATTCTTAGAAGTATATTTTTATTTATATAAAGTATTATGAATGAAAATATTTTTAAGGATTTTTCACCCTGCGTAGCATTCCGCCCGTGACCATGAACGTTGAAAAGTGTTTGAAAACGTCAGTCAATCAAAAATAGTGGTAGGATCACACTGTCGACAATTATCTGTCTACAGCCGCGGGCCGGTCCGTCCGGGGTAGTACCACGCTCTCGCAGAAAATCGTCGTCTGAGTAGTAGCAATTTGTTACTACGCTTCGTTCGGTGAGCGAGAGAGCCGGAAGCCCAACTTTCTGAGGGTGTTTGCGTGTGGAGTTTTGGTTTTGGTGGTGCCTTTGGTATCACCGAGCCTCAATGCACGCATTCACACTCCCTTCACTTTCTTCACGGTAGGCAACGGCCTTGTAAAGGTCCATGAGCGGCAGCAACACTTACCATCAGGTGTACTGTTTGCTCGTTTGCCACTGCTTGCAATAAAAAAAAAAACAAATACATACGCGATAAAAGCCGTAAAAACAGTTTATACTATGTGAAATATTCGCGTAAACATCAGAAATCATTATATAAAGTAGGCAACGACTGGATGGGAACACGATCGGCATATTTGCTAGTTAAAGAAAGCCGCTGATCATGTTACCATCACTCAACTTTTCTTTGATTGGGAATGACTGGACGAAGATTGGGCAGCGATTTCATTTAGCAGCATATCTTGAATTTTATTTCTAACTACCAATTTGCTTATAGGATTCAGTTGTTTCATAAATGGAGCTAAAGATTTTAAAAACATGATGTCGTATTCGTCGTCGGTCGATGTCTCAATTCTCTTCTCTCTTAGAGGATCCTGGTATACTTCGTTCAAGTAATATACGACATTCTCACTATTATCGGCTTCATCTGATTCATCTATTTCTTTTTTAACAATCGTCACTGTGCCACTACTTTTGATAATACCATCGTTTTTAGTAGTTGATGTGTTTTTGTCATCCTCGGCGTCTGATTCAATAGGTTTATCCAAAAATCTTAGTCCATCGTAATGTCTCCATTTACCGGTGTATTGTCCTGTTGATAGTCCGAATTTTTTAGTTTCTCTCTTATATAAGTCTCGTATGTTCTTCCATTTCAATCTTAGACAAGGTGCTGTGAACAGAATTAATGATATTTAATAAATTGTGAAGGTATTGGTTTGGTTTATTTTAATAATTTTAGTGCGGGCAGCACGAGGCCGTATTTTGTGGCAAAGTTATTATTATTGTTTTTTAAAAGACAATCTGCAGTAAGTGAATAATCCTTATATTGCGGTGGACTTTACAAACATATAACTAACGGACACAAATTTCAGACTCAGAACAATTTATGAATCACTCATAATGTTGACTTTTTTTTTGGGGTGGGTTACGGGCGGCGCACTTCTCGCACCACTCCGTCGGGGACGACAGAGGGATGTAAGCACACACACCCGTAACCCACCCGCGCGACACGTCGCCTTCGTCGTTGGGTCGACCACCGGAGCAGGGTGACTTGACGTCAGTGGTCGGCCTGACGGAATACTCCTTAAGGAGTACCCTCCCATCGAGCGACGTCCCCTCCTCGGGGAGGACTCGGCGGGTGACGGACTAAATCACTAAATCCCCGGTCCAGTCACCCGCAGCATCGGCTACGGCGTCATAGTGTTGTCCTGCGTGGGATTCGAACCCCTGACACTGACACTTAGTATTAAGATACCTACGTCACTTGCAGTCTTCAATTCTTAGGGTCTTAAATCTTGCAGTGGTCAGCAAAGGGTTAAATGATGATGATGGTTTCAATTATTTTTTAAATTACAGATCTACTCAGATGATATTCTAGGTGACAATAATTGGAAAATCATCATCGTCAAAGCTCATATACGTCCCACTGTTGGGCTCGAGCACGGCGTATGCTCCGTGGGCTCGAGCCTCCTCCACAATAGGAGATGGTTAGACAACTAGCGTGGTATTGTTGGTGTTGCTATATCAATACCGGTTTTATTCGAGTTTTTCTTCTCTCTCTGACCAGCGTGGTACAGTGGTGGTAAGTTAAGTGGGACGTACATGAGCCGAGATGATGATAATGAATAAAAAATCTGATAAAAATGTTACGTTTGATACTACTACCGCCATCTCTGTTACACATTTAGAACTACTAAACATCGCACTAACCAGGTATCTTAAACAACGCTGTCAACTCTGCCCAAGCTGCACTTATGCTTATTCTGTCGTTGTAATGTTCATCTCTTGTATCCCAGAGGCATTTACGTTTCTTTACTTCTTTTATTAATGACTTCACAGTTGCTTCAGTGAGACGCGTCCGGCGGAGCGTATGCATAATGAAAATATATTTACAACAAAATCGCGTCGCGACTCAATACACTGCGTGTAAGTAGAACGCGGCGACTGCGGCGACTAGCGTGTCGCGTCTGATTGGCCGCTAGGCGCTAGCGACGACGTTCAGTGCTGCATGAACAAACGCTTTATACAGCAGTGCCGAAAGCGCTTGTCTATCTGTACAAATAAATAAAATTGCATTGTCTGTTTGTAATGTCAAAATAATAGACTTTTTCATGCTGATACGGTTATTTGTACGATATTGAAACCGGTTTTAAGATATTGGATCTTAAAACCGGTTTAAAAAAAGGTGTGTGTCTGTCTGTGTGTTTGTTTTGGGTAATCTTTAAATCGGCTAGACCGATAATGATAATATTTTACTTCCAGGTAGCTGTCTATATAAGGAGTAAGTTAGGCTATATTTTATCCTGGTATTCCCATGGTAACGGGAACTACGCGAGTAAGGCGGCTGAAACCTAAGCGAAGCGAGGGCGGGTTGCTAGTATGTTTATATGACAAGACTTTATAGAACAAAAAAAAAAATACGGCATAAATGCCGATTTTGACTCTGCTAGTTTAGCATAGTCAAAATGCACATTTATGCCGCATTTCTTCAGTTTTATGAAGTGTAGATTGCAAACATGGGAATATTCTAACTAATATGAACACTTGATGTGAGTTTATTTGTTATGCTTTCATGGGTTTATTATTCAATTAGTTTGTTTTTTTTGAAGTGAAACTTCTTTAGAATCGTTGTGATTTCAAACCAGATGCAACGGAAAAAACGACAGGTAAGAGACACAAATACAAAAATATGTAGGATGAAGAAGGCAAAGAATGAGACAGAAATATATATATATATATATATATATTATTTTATATTATTTTTAAATCCGTCTATAATTGACGGATTAAAGGATGAAGGATGAGGGATAAGGGATGAGTGATGAGGGACGAAGGACGAAGGACAAAGCATAAAGAAGTTTTACATCTGACATGCGTACTTTGCACGCACGCTTTTTTTTATTTTTTTTAGACTATTTTATACCCTGCTCTAAGGAAACAATTTTTGTTATAAACAAGAATGCTAACATGTTAACATATTTTCATTAAGGATGTTTATATAATTAACGGGCCCAAATAACACGCAGACTCAGAATAATAGTTTATGGGTCGCACGAGGTGTTATCCTGTGTGAGGTACGACGGCACGACAGGTCGGTATCCACTACGCTATCTGTGTGTGTGAGATTTCCTGAGTTAATCAGAGGAATTTCTAGAAATTTTCAGAAACATGTTCTCATTTTAAGTCTGCTCAGTTGTGTTCTCAAATATGCTTACATTATTTTATACAAGATATTTGATAATATTTTTACGAAATAAAATACTCTTTAAACACTAAAGCTGACAGAATTACATTAACGTTAGTGGAACATAATTAACCTAAAAAGCGCCAGATAAAGCAATAAAGCGGATGAATAGCAACACACTACCGCTATCTATTTGAACATCGATATCGCTTGTTGTAGATTTATTTGTATGTTTGTAACTTTAATATTTAAAGACTTACTCTGTTATGGGAATGAAATTCATTTTACCCGTTTACTTACCACAGGTAAGTTCTTGTTAAAGATTTATTCGAATTAAATAACGCTTAAAATCATCATTCATCTTCATTTCGGGTCATATACTTCCCACTACTGGGCTCGAGCCTCCTTCGTAATAGGAGGGTTATTAATCTACTATACCACGCTGGTCAGACGGGTTGGTATAGGGTTTTATTTCGAGTAGTCCTTCTCTTGCATAGACCTTATATGCATATTATATCCTTTAGTCGTCTTTTATGATATCCACGGATAATAAAGGGAGTGGTGAATTGTATTCTTACACCGTCACCACGCAGTTTAAAATATCTAACTTTATTTATTTGAACGCTTGGGTGATGGTCTATTCTATATATTTAATACAATGAATCGCCAGCACCACAACCTTACTTTTAGACAAATCATAAGAACAATGGGCAGCAGAATCTTTAATTTTTCTTTACAAGCAGTGGCAAACGAGCAAACAGTACACCTGATGGTAAGTGTTGCTGCCGCTCATGGACCTTTACAAGGCCGCTGCCTACCGCGAAGAAAGTGAAGGGAGTGTGAATGAGTGCTTTGATGCTCGGTGATACCAAAGGCACCACCAAAACCCTCCACATGCAAACACCCTCAGAAAGTTGGGCTTCCGGCTCTCTCGCTCACCGAACGAAGCGTAGTAACAAATTGCTACTACTCAGACGTCGAATTTCTGTCACCCGCCGAGAGGCCGACCGCGTGAGGAAAGACCGATGTCCTCCCCGAGCGGGGGACGTCGGTCGATGGGAGAGTACCCCAATAGGAGGTATTCCGTCGGGCCGACCACTGATGTCAAGTAACCCTGCTCCGGTGGTCGGCCCAACGACGAAGGCGACGTGGTTTTCGGGTGGGTTGCGGGAGTTGCGTGCTTAAGCCCCTCTGTCGCCCCGGAAGGAGTGGTGCGGAGGCGCGCCGACCGGAGCCCACCCACAAAAAAAAAAGACGTAGAATTTCTGCTCAGTGTGGTACTACCCCGGACGGACCAGCCCGCGGCTGTAGACAGATAACTGTCGACAGTGTGGTCCTACCACTTATAAAATAAAATCTGGGAAATTTATAATACACCAGCCAAGCGAGATCATTACTGTATTATTTCCCCTGCACGGGAGGTCCCTCTTCAAAAGTGGACGTTGATAGGCTTTTTGGATGTATGTAGGATATATGTACATATACATATATGTATGATATATATGATGTATTGCATATAATCGCGGCTATAATTATTATCATAATCATCTTTCCGTTGAATTATGGGATTTGAATTTACTCTGCTGTGGAAGGGGAATTGACCTACTATCCCACACGGGTTGGATGTGTTAGCATAAGGTTTTATTTTTGAGTTTTCCTTCTCTTGCATCGATGTTATCTGTATACTATATTCCATAATCATTTTTTACGATATACACATGCAAAAAAGCGGGTGGTGAATGTTATTAATAAGTAAGCCGGAGTGTGTAAACTAGTCATAATAATCAATGTTGGTGGACTTTAGACTCTGTGGTTATGCACGGTTAAAAACGCGCCAAGTGAAGTGGGGCGCGGCAGCTGGCGGGACGAGGCTGGCTCTTGCAGTCGCGTCGACACGCAACCGTGCAGGCAGTTAGGCAGGCAGTGTCCATTTTACATTGCTTGTATTAATACGTAATGGCGGTATATTACAATGTTTCACAACAATGCTGTAAAATATAATAGTTTAAATTAAATAAAACAAAACGTAAATTGATAGGATTCGTTTTTCTCAGTAATTTTTTAACTTGTTTTCAATTTAGTTAATTAATCAAAATTAAGAATAATCCAATCATTATCCAATTCAATAAATAAAAATAGGCTTCCTAAAGCAATGCGATATTACCTTTTAAAACTTTTATGTATTCATAAAATTAAATAAAATTGCATCATAACTTTAATATTAGATATTTTATTTTAACGCCATCTAGAGTGTTTTTATAATACCAGCCGACAAACAAGTTATCTCTGCAGTCACATTATAATAATACAGACTACTTAGTAGTTCGCCGAATACAAAAATGATTACCAGACTAAATGGTAGATGTCGCTTAGCTATTTCATTTTGGCGTGTAACGATTTTTAATTTATAAATCAGGTCATTCATTTCGCAGTAATAAATTTATTAAGTCAGATTATGTAATACTGTGTGGCTATATAATTGCCTTCCATTCTTAATGGAAATTCGTGCCTTCATAATAGATAACTCATGTTGTGAAAACGGATTGAAAGAAGATTCATCTAACATTGGTTCTTTCAATGCATCAAAAGATCTTTTCTCTATATGATGTATCCTTCTTGATTACAATCAATGTAAAAAAGAAATCTATTTAAGATTGTCAACCGTACATTATAATAAAGTATTTTACGTTATTTCTTTTGTGAACAATAAAGTTAACAATCTTACTATTTCACATTTATCCCGTATGAGATGATGATTTTTATAGAATTAATTTGTAGTAATTTTAATTATTTTTTTAAGTGTCGTGTCGGAGTAAGAATACAATTCATCACTCCCTATCTTGCCCGTGTATGTCATAAAGGCGACTAAGGGATATAATACGCATATAACATCAATGCAAGAAAAGGGAAACCTGAACTAAAACCCTATACCAACCTGTCTGACCAGCATGTTATAGTAAGGTCAATTTCCCTCCTATTGTGGCGGATGCTCGAGCAATGGGACATATATGAGCAGAAATGATGACGATGATAATAAATCTTAAAATGTAAACATCTGATAAACAATATTTATTTATGAGGAGATAGTACAGTAGTTAAGAGACTTATCATGCCGGTGTTGAGTTCGACCTCACGTAGGACAAACTTTGTGCGATTCACAAATTGTTCTTTCGCTTCTAAATGTAATTTATCTTTGCTAATTATATATTTGTAAAGCATTATTCACTTAGTGCAGCGTGTTGACGCTTACTTCAACATACGTAGCAACAACGTACTTCTACAGACTGCATTCGATTTAAAATAGTTTTAGTTAATTTAATACATTGTGTGTAACTACCGACACTAATCACTTTTTTATAAAATTTATTACGTACTCTACCATTCGAGCCGGCACCATTGTTAATCTTGTAAAATTGCTTTATATAATTTAATACAGCTAAAAAACGTACACGAGGGTTTTCATTTATGTCCAAACGAGACACAGGTGTTTAAAAACTTTTAAATAACCATAGAGTAAATAGATGCTATTCAGCAGTGATTATTGACGCGGTCGCAGCCTTCTGCGAGACAGTGATCTTGCGGAAGGAGGCGGCGGATCGCCTGCGCGAGGAGCGCAGCCTCGACGAGGAGATCCGCCGCCGGCGACTGGGGCGGCGTAGGCGCAACTACCTGCGCCTCATGCCGCCCTAGCCGAGGCCGCGGGTGACGTGACCGGGGATTAGTCCGTCACCCACCGAGAGGCCGACCGCGTGAGGAAAGACCGACGTCCTCCTCGAGGGGGAGGACGTCGGTCGATGGGAGGGTACCCCAATAGGGGGTATTCCGTCGGGCCGACCACTGATGTCAAGTAACCCTGCTCCGGTGGTCGGCCCAACGACGAAGGCGACGTGGATTTCGGGTGAGTTGCGGGAGTTGCGTGCTTAAGCCCCTCTGTCGCCCCGAATTTTCATCTCAGCTCATATACCTTCCAGTACTGAGCTTGAACCTCCTCCATAATAGGCGGGAAATCGACGTACTAATACCACGCTGGACAAATATATTGGTATAGGGTTTTTTTAGTTACATGCGTAATATATCCCGTAGTCGTCTTTTACAACATCCGCGTACAAGAAAGTACGTGTTGTTTGTATATTCTTAGTCTAATCTAGTAACCACACTATTTCTCTGCATTCATTCATTATTATTTATTTGCACGAAAAAGATTGCAACCATAATCACATCCGCCGATGGTTCAGTTTAATTTCCTGATTTTATTCACTCTTATGATAAATATTGCAAAATTTAAAATCATTATCACCATTAAATCCTTTCACCGTACCTTGCTGTATGTAGACCCTCTACAGAAACAAGGGCATTGCCCTTAATCTTCACACTCGGTACGTCGGGTTGGTGATCACAGTGAGATTTGCCTAATCTTCCCAGGAGATAGCTGCTCCCCACTCTCTTAGTAAGCCCTTTTTTTCACAGTCACGGGATGGTCTGGACACACCTCGCCCGAACCATCATGGGCGGTGTAAGAGCACCCTTCTGTACCTTTTTTTGAATGGGACTAATTCCACCACATCTTTCTACCACTACAATTCCTGTAAGCCAGGATCTACAATGGTTTCCGTATAAGACACAAAGTTTTGACGCTCAGGAGGTCCCGGAAAACGCTTTTAATTGTCTTGGGACCCACAACAAATTTAATTAGAAAAGAAAAACAGTAAAAGTTGAAAAGATTCCATTTCCCTCCTACGCAAAGCGGGAGACATTAAGCAAAGTAGGTTAATAAGCCAGTTAATAAGAGGATGTATAACTACGTGAAGCGCAGCAGTACAGCACCACGGATTTAACATATTAAGCTATGTTAAATCCGTTATGAGACCTGTATGTGAGCTTTAGGATTGGTTGCAATATTAGATGTGGCAAAAACGCCTGAACGTACGGCAATTTTCTCGAGTTGCTGCAAGACCTTGCACGGTTCGTACAGTAAGTATACTACCCGAAACGTGACTTGCATATTGTCTAACATGAGATCGTGCTCGTTACGCCAGAGAATGCACTCCCAAAGGGTGTGGTGAGCTGTTTGTTTAAAATCGGAGTTTGGGGTCGAACATTGACGAAATAGTGAAACTACTAGTTGAAAATAGAATAATTTGCTTTTAAAATTCCCATGGCCAGTGAGTAATTGGGCTATATAGAGGTAAATTGCCAGATGCCCGCAAGTAAAAATTGGCGACAATTTTGAATTTGTTATTCTGTCCACCGTTTTTCGTGTGGATACGAAGTAAGAATACATTTCCCCACCCATTACTTGCCCATTGGTCTCGTAAAAGCCAACTAAGAGATATAATAGGCATATAACATCTATGCAAGGGAAGGGAAACTCGAAATAAAATCCCCTTTTTTGGGATGGGCTATGGTCAGCGCCGCCGCTCGGCTTCGTCAGGGGCGACAGAGGGGCAGCGCGCGGCCCCATAAACCACCCATACCACGTCGCCTTCGTCGTTGGGCTGACCACCGGTGCCGAGTCCCTTGTCTTCATTGGTTGACCCCAGGAAATACCCTGAGGTGGTACCCTCTCCTCTCTACGTCCCGTTCTCGGGACGTCGGTTGCCGTCACGCGGTCAGCCTCTTTGCGGGTGACGGACTAAAATCCCCGGTCCGGTCACCCGCGGCCTCGGTTAGGGCGGCATCAGGCGCAAGTACTCGCGCCTGCGTCGCCCGAGTCGCCGGCGGCGACGGAACGCGTCGTCCTAGAAAGCGTATCTATCTCCCGCGCGTGCTTCACCGCCTCCTTCGAGATGACTGTCTCGCAGAAGGCGGCGATCGAAATAAAACCCCATATGAATACGCCTGATCAGCGTCGTATAATAGGTATATTAGCTTCCTATTATGGAGGAGGCTCGAGCCCAGCAGTGGGACGTATATGACTTGTGATAAGTTTTTTGTGTGACTGCAGTTGTTAAGCGCTGGTGGCTATGACAACTTTTAACCAAACTGATCGTGTTGAGAGTTCTCGACCCGAGTCACGCGGTGATTTTAAAATTTATAAGTTCAAATGAAAGTCTTCTGTATTGTTCACATTTTATTTAGAGACATCGGTATAAAATATATGAGATATAAAACAGCACAGTCGTGATAAAATTAAAATATATCATTAAATATACGACAATATAAAAGTTAATAATATTAAATAAACAATTTTTAATATTAAGAATTTTTATTAATTTCCATCTATCGAGAGACATCAGTTTGAATTTAGAACGAATTTAATATTTTCATATAAACTGACCACAGAATAAAAATTTCTAAATGAACATTATTAACTATATTTAAAAAATGAACTAGATATTTGGGTAATAGGCATAGATTAAAAATATTTTATTCACTGTGATATCATTCGATTACAATTATTTTTTTTTAATTTTTTAATCCAAAAACCTACCGCGAACAACGGAAGTATAGAAAAATTATACAAACACTTGATATTTTGACAATTTTTATTTTTAAATTTTTTATTTTACTTTAAACTTACAATTATTTTATCACAGTGAATAGAGCATAGGTGTGGGAATCAAAAGTGCGGGGTATACCTGATTGAATACCTAAATTGGTATTCACACGAAAACATATATGCCGTGTTATAATAACGGTTATAATAACATCTATTAGGTGTACGTTTATATGATAATACATAGTTATATCCTAAACATTAACTAATTAATACGTACCACATTATATATAATTATAATAAGTATATATAAACATTTAATACGGCGATAAATACGAACATACAAAGCAGCCGCGGAATGTTTCATAAAAAATGTTGCCTAAGAAAAACTAACTGGACTGCAAAAACAGACCATTACAAATTTTTATATTATAATTATTATACAAATAAAGACAAGCATTATTTTATCTAAAGTAAATGATAAAAACAATAATTTATGCATATTATTATCAAATTGTAACTATATTCCTTGCAACCGTGCAAAGAGCGAAATAATTTCTACGTACATTTTAATTCTGCCACAATTTTAGAATACCGTGTTGCAAATTGTAACACTTAGTTTATTTCAATGGCAACATTTATTCGCTGTCAATCTGTATTCATAAAATGATAGCAGAATATTTCTTAATGTTGGCAATTAATAATTAATTATATATTTTGCATAATAAATTCCTTTGGATTTCAATTCACGTTATCGTTTTAATCACATGGACTTGCCATAAGTAATTAAAAATAAAATATCTATCTAAAATTCATATGGTCACACCACGTTAACTTTGGCACGGCAATATATTTAAATAAATTGATAAATAGCTTAACAAAAATTTATAAATATATATATTTTTAATAATAATAATTCGGCTATAATCATTCAAAATGAATTGAACTCACATTCAACGTTCAAAATAAGCATTGGAGGGCTTTATTATATTTTAATAAAATATTATATATTAATAAAATATTATTTTTAAATAAAATAAGTCTGTCGACCTCATAAAAGGGCTCAAAGTCGCTCAATGCTTTATGGAGAGGACTATGCTCGGTATTTCTCCACGTAATAACGTCCGGAATACGGAGCTCCGTAGAAGAACTAGTGTAAACAACATATCCTGAAGAATTAATACGGGCAGGCCACGTCGCTCATCGAACTGACAACCGTTGGGGAAGAAAGGTTCTCGAGTACGACTACGAACTGGACTACGCAGCGTTGAATGACCCATACTAGGTGGACTGATGCCATCGTGAAAGTCGCAGGGAATCGTTTAAGGCAGGTGGAAAAGGTCCTCCTCGTTTTTTTTTTTTTTGGGTTGGACTGCGGTCGTCGCACTCCTCGCACCACTCCGTCCGGGGCGACAGAGGGGCGTAAGCACGCACATCCGCAACCCACCCGAACACCACGTCGCCTTCGTCGTTGGGCCGACCACCGGCACAGGGTTACTTGTCATCAGTCGTCGGCCCGACGGAATACCCCCTAGTGGGGTACCCTGCCATCGACCGACGTCCCCCCTTCGGGGAGGACGTCGGCCTTTCCTCACGCGGAAAGGTCCTCCTCTTGCAGAGACGTCGAAAAGTGAACGTCCACTGGCTGATGAATGGATGAAATATAATAAGATTTATAATAGTCAGTGATGCACCCAGCATTCTCTGCGACGTCATGGGACACACCGATAAAAGAATTTTTTGTATCAAAAATATGAATACATCAAAATAATTTTTAAAATAATGCACCCGTACCAATCAATAAGATGTACACGACGTGAGAAGAGATAGAGCATGATAATATTTCGAGGAGAGTACTAAATATGAATAATGAATGAAAAGCTATCAGTGAGAAGTGTGAAGAAGAGACATGAAGATTTATATAATTTTATTTCGATTTTTCCATACGAAAAGAAGGGGGGGAGTGAATGGAAAGACGTGTTACCAACGGCATAGCAAAAGTCTATCAGGGACAGTCACATACCATCAGGTGTGCTGTTGCATTATTTGCCACCAGTAAAAAAATAATAATAGAATCGCTGTACAAGTTTTCATTAAAATTCTTGAAGATATGTCAATGTTTAGAAATTTGATTATTTTAAATTAGATATTAATATCAATTTTACTTTTTGCGCAACTAACATAAATGTTGTAGATAAATGTACATTACATTGCAATGACCGAATATTTGCGTCAAAGTATTCGTAACGTAATCGAGACAAAGTGTGGAATTGGAGTAGTGCTTCTATCGTCCTATAGAGGCATTGCTCCAAATCCCATATAAATTAGTTTCGATAATGATACAAATACTTTGACGTAAAATATTCGTGTACAAAGTCCACATACTCGCTAAAGAAAAAAATCTTGTGAAACATTAGAAATTTTTATAATACATAGACAATTTATAGCATTTAGAGTACGAAAAACGTCGTCTGCAATAAAATAAAAGAAGAAATGAAAAGTTTATGAATTTGATAACGCATTAAATTCTATTCCTAAAAGATAATCTGATTGATTTTTGAAATAAATGCTGAATGTGAAACCAAGCATTTTGTTGATAAACAATGCATTTAAAAAAAATAAACCTTTTGGCAACGTTCATTTAACATAATTCAGGCGCTGAAGCTCATTACGCAGATTTAAAATAACATTATATCTCTAATATAATTACGACTTATAATATTACTAATTTGTTCTTATACTAACACATCGAATAACGAAATATTTATTATAATATGGAATACTTCACGAAATCAACTGACGTACACCTGTTGCCTTAAGTATAGGAAAGAAAACAAATTTACTTTTTTAAGATAACACCCTACACTAAGGAAATAATCCTTATGTAGCGGGTGACCTTACAAACGCACAAATTACATCCAGATTCAAAATTACAATGCGCAGTATTGTCCTATTTGGGATCAAATAGGTCGTATCAATCATAGGTCGTATATATATTAACTACTGGGCCATCATTCCACTCAATTGTACTTTTATAATCATACAGTAGTTTTTAAAATAAGTTATTTTGGAAACTTAGAAGAATATTTTTAATAGAAAGATACTTATAATAATAAAAAGCCAGGCTGGCCATAGACGTCGTAGATTCGGTACCAGTAGTCGGCCCAAAGGGAAGGGAATGCAATGGTTTATGGGTCCGCGCGCCGCCCTTGCGTCGTCCCAGGACGGAATAGACGGCGTGTGACCGTAGCCCGTCCAAAAAAAAGAGGTTAATTGGCATTCGCCAGTTGATTCCATAACTTAAATAAACATTTTAAACATTGACACGAGTACAACTTATAATGTCTTCATTATAATTTCTAATGTTACATAATTATTAATAAAAACATCCTCTTGTGAAATTATTTAATCGTTGTTAGGTTTGAAAAGTTGTTAGGTTTGAAAAATTGTAACTATTGTGTTTATTGATAGAAACGTAGTTTTGTGCAATTTATTTTGGACTCGTTTACAGCTGGCTCTATTCTTAGGTACCTATATCCATAATTTGTTTACCATTTTTTTCTTAACAAATTCAAAAAATCCATTCATACTTTTAAAATTAAAATATATATATTATATTCACTGTCACATAAAATTGTTTCCTAGTTTTTATTTTCTTAATTTGAAATAAAACTTCTGTAAGTTTTTTTTAATCTTCTGGCCCGTAAATTGGACCCAAAATGGTAATGAATTAATACCGTAGCAAAATAATATCATGCAAATTGACGTGTATAAAACAAAAATAAATAAAAAATATAAAAAAAAAAAACTGATAATGATTCAATGTGAAACTTTACTTTAGAACACTTCTCAGTCTCTTAAGGTATAAATTCCAAGGTATCAAAATAAAAATAAAAAAACAATAAAATATAAATACCCCACTACCGTTATACATTAGATTCATGCAAATATGATTATTTTATAAAGTGACTTACATAGCTTATACATTGGTCTATTCAAATATCATTACTACAGATAAAAACATCAAATACACAACATCGATTGTACACAAACAGCTATGGTATTGATATCGTCTTTATATTTACTATATGAGACAAAATATTACATTAAATACACTACTAGTTACACATATCAATATTGTAAATGACATGTTTAATACGAAGACATGTTATTCATAATTGATATTTGACAGACAGACATGTTAAAATATTGTAAGCAAATTTAAAGTATTGAGAAATATTTAGTATTCAGTGATTAGATTATCTATAGATATTTGGACTCTTTGATAGATAATAAATGATTTTTTAAAATAAATCGGACCTTATTTAATACAATTACTAAGCTCTTTTAAACATACTGCATGCTTTGAAAGAAATAATGCTAGTTAAATATCTATAAAATATTTGAAATGTATTTTTTTTTGTCTTTATTACATCTTTATGGCGAGAATATTTTTGTTTTCTACAGCATATGTTTTATGTTTCAAGAGCCTCAGTACAATTAAATATCTAAAAGAGGGGGAATACATTTAATTTTAATATTGAGTATTAATTGTAAATTTTTCAAAAATATATTATTTAAAAAAATCCAATTTCAAAAATTTTGAGTCTATAAGAAAATTAAGCATAAAATTTAAAAAAAATACTTGATCATATGAGCGAAATGTACTTAACATATTATATGTATAAGGTTATTTTATATTTTTGAGTGAGGTCTCGACAATTGGATTATATACGTACGGTTCTAATCAAAATGATATGTAACTAACATTGTATATATATTAAATACGATAATTGTGTAGATTAATATGTTCAAAATAAAATTAAAGTAGGAGATAGTGACAATAAACTAATATAAATAATTACAAAAAGAGTTGGAGGACATTATACAATCTCCCGTTGCAAACAATTCAGCCATAGCCATACACTAATATTATAAATGTATACTAATATCATAGAAGTAGATAAAAATTAATAGCATGATAAATTTAAATACTAGAATTTTAAAATAACATTCATAAGAAAATAAATTATGAACATATAGAAATTTGAGTATTGAGATGTAATTACTGATAATATTTTATAGCATAATTTAGATATTACGGCTAAAACAGTATGTCAAATTTTGAAATAGTGGAATAATATTGACGAAGATTAGAATTACAAGACAAATAATGCATACCGACATAAAAATACTTAGACAATAGAAATGTTTGATATTAAAATGACTATTACATTTAAAAATATTACCTAGTTATCAATTTGTTGGTGAATATTGAAGAAATTTGACACTATGAATTTCTTTGAACATTGAGAATAACTACAGTCAAGAATAATACAATCAATCAATCAGAACATCGAAGAATATACGACGAGTGAATACATAGCCGCAATTTAAGAGCGGCATAACATTAAACCCTTATGTTAAACACTTATCTAGTGGTCGATACTTAGTTTAGGTGTCGCTGGCGCCAGAAGGTTGCTTAATCAAGTCTACATCACGGCCTACGCTTGCTTGAGTCTTCAATTTCGGTTTGATTTCAGATTTAGCTTCATGAGTGGCCTTAATATGTTCATGTGTCTTATGATCGTGTCCTTTATGGTCGTGATGTCCTGCCTTATGCTCATGTCCACTTTCTACTGTGCTGACGCCGTTCTTATGTTGTGTTGTTGGTTCAGGCTCGTCATCGCTTTCGTGACGCATTTTACGATCATACCAATGGAGACAAATGCATCTGTAATTAAATAAACAAAGTTTGATTGGATATCAATTTTTTTATTGCAAACGGCGGGAAATGAGCAAACACCTTATGGTAAGTGTCGCTCATGGACCTTTACAAGGTCGCTGCTCACTGCAAAGAAAGTAAAGGCAATGTGAATGACTACAATGAGGTTCGTAGATACTAAAGGCATCACTAAAACCGTGAAACATGCAAACGCCGTCAGAATGTTGGACTTCCGGCTCTCTCGCTCACCGAACGAAACGCAGTAACAAGTTACTGCTACTTGGGCATCGATTTTCTGCTTATCTTATAATCATCTCGGCCCATATATACCCCACTGTTAGGCTTGGGGCCTACTTTATGAGAGCGAATTTGACTCATTATACCATGCTGGTCAGACGAATTGGCATAGGCTTTTATTTCGAATTTTCTTCTTTTGCATAGACGTTATCTGCATATTCCTTGAAGCATCTTTTACGACACTCACGGATGAGAAAGGGGGTGCTGAATTATATTCTAACTCCGTCACAACACGAAATTATTTTGCTTAATTCATCCCTATATGAATAATTACTGCTGACATATATTTCTATAATATTGCAATACTTAATATAATTTAAAATAATGTTTAGCTAAAGTATTCAGGTCGAGTACTGCGAATAAATAGCACAGGTGCCTTTCAAGTGCAATTAAAAGTGTTGTTTAGACGTGTATTTCATTTAGCTAATTGACTAAGGCAATTTTATGACTAATCCACTTAACTAAATACTTTACTTTAACTAAATACTTCAATTTAATGGAAATATTTGTTTACGCGAATATTTTATTGCGGATATTGTCAGCAGAATAATAATATAATTAATCTATTATAAATAATTAAGTCGTCCGTGTCATGACGGAGTAAGAATACAATTCACCGCCCCCCTATCTTATTTATTTATTAAAATCTTACGCGAGTATCACACATTTTAATTAAAACTACTTTTTTTTTTTTTGTGGGTGGGCCGCGGTCGGCGCGCCTCCGCACCCCTCCGTCCGGGGCGACAGAGGGGCTTAAGCACGCAACTTCCGCGACCCACCCGAAAACCACGTCGCCTTTGTCGTTGGGCCGACCACTAGAGCAGCGTACCCTCCCATCGACCGACGTTCCCCCTCTCAGGGAGGACGTCGGTCTTTCTTCACGCGGTCGGCCTCTCAGCGGGTGACGGACTAATCCCCGGTCACGTCACCCGCGGCCTCGGCTAGGGCGCCATGAGGCGCAGATAGTTGCACCTACGCCGCCCCAGTCGCCAGCGGCGGATCTCCCCATCGAGGCTGCGCTCCTCGCGCAGGCGATCCGCCGCCTCCTTCCGCGAGATCACCGTCTCGCAGAAGGCTGCGACCGCGTTCCAATTCCCGACGCTGTCGACCATCGCCCTAGCGATAGCCGGCAGCGTCAGGTCCGTACCGATGATTGCGACGAGTTCACAGCGCTGCACTGCCCAAGCCCCGCAGGCCTCGAGCGTATGGCGCGCCGTGTTCTCGTCGCAATCGCAGTGGTGGCAGGACGGTGTACTCTCCCTCCTAACGACCTTGTGCAGGTATTTGGCGAAGCACCCATGCCCCGTCAAAACCTGCACCAGTCGGAAGGAGAGCACCCCGTGCCGCCTTTCCAACCACTGCATCAGCACCGGCCGGAAGGCCTCCACGGTTCGCACCCCGAACCGAGGCCTCTCCAGCCGGACTGCCCAACGGGCGATGACGTCTCGGCGGGCGTCGACGCGCCAGGCGGTGAGATCCCTTAACGAGACCACACCGCCCTCCGCTCGCACCCCCGTCACCCGCCGATATAGTCCGGCGAGCATCTCCGCCTCCAGGTCCCATGGGGGAGTCCCGGCCAACAGGCACGCTGCCTCCGTCGCCACAATTAAAACTACTTTACGGATTATATCGCGTTTGTATTTGATTTTTGATTGTCCGACGTTTCGAACATTACTTTCTGTAATAACGATGACTTGTTGGACATGATTTAATATTAAATTATAAATTATTCGAGTGCATAGAGGGCGAGGGGTCCCTATCACCGCCCGATGGTGACAAATTATATTTTTGACATTAGTACAGGAAAAAAATATTTGCCGCCCTAGCCGAGGCCGCGGGTGACGTGACCGGGGATTAGTCCGTCACCCGCCGAGAGGCCGACCGCGTGAGGAAAGACCGACGTCCTCCCCGAGGGGGGGACGTCGGTCGATGGGAGGGTACCCCAACAGGGGGTATTCCGTCGGGCCGACCACTGACGACAAGTTAACGCTGCTCCAGTGGTCGGCCCAACGACGAAGGCGACGTGGTTTTTGGGTGGGTCGCGGGAGTTGCGTGCTTAAGCCTCTCTGTCGCCCCGGACGGAGTGGTGCGGAGGCGCGCCGACCGCGACCCACCCACAAACAAAAAAAAAAGGAAAAAATATTTATTTATTTAATATTTTATTTATTTATTTAATATTTTATTTATTTATTTAATATAATAGGACTATCTATTTACAGGTTGAAAACCTAATACGATGGTCCATACACTAGTGTTAATCCTAATCTTCTAGATGATTTACAATTAATCTATACCTTAATATTACTTTTAACTTAATTTATAACATAGAATAGAAAGAAGTGTCTTATGGAATTCACTCAATTGACATGTGAAAATATCAACTTTTGTGTGAACTTCGTTTATGGTACCAAGTGCTCGCGTTATTGGCGTTCTGGCTAGCAGGTTAGTTCTAGCCGTTGGCAGGGCCAGCGGTGGTGGGCGCCTACGCCTCCACACATAGCGATCTGGTATGCACAAACATAGGTTTTGCAACACACCCGGATTGTGTTGCAGACCTCTGAGTAATCTTACTAGATACGAAACCAGCGCGTATTCCCGTCGCACTCTTAATTCATTGTACCCGACCATTCCCAGCACAAATAAAGTTGGGTACATTAACGGATAAAATGGGTATACACCATACAGTTTTTTATATAAGTACCGCGTAAATTTGTTTTGTACTCGCTCCAACATGACCGAGTACTTAGCCTCGTGTGGGGCCCATATAATTGCACTATGTTCCAGATGAGTCCTGACTAATGCATCATACAGTGCAAATATTAATGTGATTAAGATACTGAACTACTGTGATGTCTTTCATATCACCGAACATCATTGCACGCAACCACACTCCCTTCTCTCTCTTTACGGTAGGCAACGGCCTAGCAATGGGCGGCAGCATCACTTACCATCAAATGTGCTGTTTGCCAAGAACAGCAATAAAATTAATGGAAAAATTCACTATCCACTTTCTAGGTGTCGTAAAAGACGAGTAAGGGATTAAATATGCATATAAAATCTAAGAAGGAATATTCATAATGAAACCTTACGTCAACACGTCTTACCAGCGTGATAGAGTAGGTCAATTTTCTTCCTATTGGGGATAAGGTTCGACCCCAGCGGTGGGATATCTATGAGCTGAGATGACGACGAGATAATGATTTATATTGAACCACCGTATATTATAATTCTTAAATGTAATGCAAAAGATTATGACTGGATCAGATTTCATTAACGACAATCGAACAGGGATTCATCATCATCTCAGCTCAATTATGTCTCACTGCTGAGCTCGAACCTGCTCTATAATAGGAGAAATTAACCTGTTATACCACGCTAGTCAGACGGATTGATATTGGGTTTTATTTCGAGTTACCCTCCTCTTTCATAGATGTTATAAGAATTTTGTACCCCTAAGTCGTCTTTTACGGCCTCGACTGGTAAGATGGATAGGTGAATTGTATTCTTACCCCGTCACAACTCGGAAAAAACACGAAATAACTACAGATATTTAGTTCAGGGAAGTATTATCATCATCATTATCTCAGCCTGTAAATATCCCACTCTTGGGTTCAGGCCTCCTCCATAATGGGAGGGGAATTACACCTACTATTCCACGCTGGTCAGACGGGTTTGAATAGGGTTTTGTTTCGAGTTTTCCTTCTCTTCCGCAGATATTGTATGCATATTAAATCCCCTGATCGTCTTTTACGATATCCACGGCCAAGATGGATGGATGAGTTGTATTCTTATTTCATCACAACACGAAGAAAACATGAATTAACCACAAATATTTAGTTCAGGGAAGTATTATCATCATCATCATCATCTCAGCCTATATATATCCTACTGTTGACCTCAGGTCTCCTCCATAATGGGAGGGCAATTAACCAACTATTCCACGCTGGTGTTGAAATAGGGTTCTGTTTCAAGTTTTCCTTCTCTTGCACAGATGTTATATGCTTATTATATCCCCTTTTTTGGGGGGGTGGGTTGCGGTCGGCGTGCTCCTCGCATCACTCCGTCCGGGGTGACAGAGGGGCGTAAGTACGCACACCTGTTACCCACCCGTATAGCACGTCGCCTTCGTCGTTGGGTCGACCACCGGCGCAGAGTTCCTTGACTTCAGTGGTTGCTTATTATATTCCTTAGTCGTCTTTTACGACATCCACGGTCAAGATAGGGAGTGCTGAAGTGTATTCTTACTCCGTCACTACAGGGAAGTATTATATGACAAACAAATATTTACGAAGGAGCATTGAAAGCTTTCACGGTACATATAATATTGTGTAACAATACTTTCCTTTTTACTGTTTTGTACCCGTATCGAATTCCCATTTCTCTAAGTTTCAAGCCGTCGTTATTCATGTTATGACAGTGGGATTTGATACTGAGGGGTGAATGATGTATTATATAAATTATTGGAACACGAGCGCCGTCTATTCCGAAACAGTTTGCACATTTATTTCGGTTCAACTCTAACCTTTTAATTGATTGAATTAGGCGATACATAGTGGAAATCCATTTTTATTTTAAAAAAATGGAAGGAAGAAAGGGAAGGGAGACCCACCACTTTTCCACGGTAATTAATATACCGCACACCACAATAGAAGGAGTATGGGATAGGATTACTTTGATTAGTCACACAGCTTTGATTGGTCACACAACTTTGTCGACGTCACACAGCTTTAATCGACGTCACACAGCTTTAATCTGTGCTAGCTAAAGCTGTGTGACACCGATTAAAGCTGTGTGACGTCGATTAAAGCTGCGTGACGTCGACAAAGCTGTGTGACGTCGACAAAGCTGTGTGACGTCGACAAAGCTGTGTGACCAACCAAAGCTGTGTGACCAATAAAAGCTGTGTGACGAATCAAAGTAATCCTATCCCGTACTCCTTCTATTGTGGTGTGCGGTATATTGATTACCTTGGGAAAGTGGTAGGCCTCCCTTACCTCCATTCCTTACTTCCATTATTTAAAATTAAAATCTAACCTTTTAGTAAGAACTGTATTAAATACACGACCTTATTATCTAAATTACTCAATTCTAATTGAAAATTTAGAATCATAATCATGGCAACTAATATACGTCTCAGTGTTGGGCTTGAGCCTACTCTATAGTAGGCGGGAGATTGATGCTACTATACCACGCTGGTCAGACGTGTTGCTATAGGGTTTTATTTCGAGTTTTCTTCTTTTAGTTTTCTTAGTCGTCTTTTAAGACACTTACGGGTGAGACAGAGGGTAGTGAATTGTATTCTTACTCCGTCTTAGTCGTATTAGGTTGGAAAAATGAGAAATGATTTCCGATAGATGGCGCACGTCTCCCATAAAGACGACAATATGAATGAGAATTTGATTGTAATACGACAGCACACGCTATTCTAGTTAGTAGGACGATCGGGATACATCTCCAATAGGTATGCGTAAAACTTAGTAAAAGTTCACCGACAGGTGGTGCATGTCGTTTATAAAATGACAGTACAAGTGACAATTTGTCATACGACAGCGTACGCTAATCTAATTAGTAGGACGATCCCAATAGATCTTCAATAGGCGTGGGTAAAATGTGTAAACACTATCCATGTATCCATTATTGGATGGCGCACGTCTCCCATAGATAAAGACGACAATACGAGTGACCATTTGATTGTAATACAACAGTGCACGCTAATCTAGTTAGTAAGGCGATTGGAAAGGATTTCCAATAGGAATGGGTTATAATGAGTAAAAGTTCACCGATAGATAGTGCACATCTCTCATAAAGACGACAACACAAGTGACAATTTAATTGTAATACGACAGTGCACGCTAATCTAATTAATGGAATTAGTAGGATGATCCTAATGGATCTCTAATAAATGTGGGTAAAAATAAGTATAATTTCACCGATAAATAGTACATATGGGCGCATATCGCCCTCTATCGGCAATATTTGTAAATTGTTGATGTATGTGTTATCAATTATAGTTATAAACATGTTTGAAATATTTGCAACTAATATTTAAATAATTATTTGTAGTAACAACACTGCTATTTCCCATGCTATGATATTTAAGGCACTTTTTGAATGTATTTCTAGAAATCATTGATTTAATTGTTTAAATATTTATATAATTGATCAAATTAAAATCGATTAGAATTAATGTAATTATTTGTAATCATATTTAGTTGTTTTACACAATAAAGATTGTAATTTATTTCTAGTTAGAGCGCCGTCTGTTGAACAATATATGAGAACAATATTTCCTTTAATTACATTAATGTAAATTGTGTAAAATTGACTATTTGGAATTATGTTAAATGCATTAGAATATTTATCATTATTATTTAGCTATATTCTGATAGTAAAAGTAGTTGTTTTATTTGTTTGTTATAAAAAGTAATTGTAGTTACTAAGACTAGACCGCTTCATTGTAAAGCGGAGGTTATAAAAACATTGTAAGATTAGAATAGAGGACAGTTTTACTTCACTCACTTCTCCAGCAATAACTCCTAATAAATACAGTGATTACATACTCGATATTTTAATATGGACAACCTAATTCCTGGCGCAACGCCGACATACATGTCTTCTATAAAGACGACAATACGAGTGACAATTTGTCATACGACAGCGCACGCTAATGTAATTGGTCGGAATGGGTCTTCAATAGGTTCGAGTCCCACGGGTATTATATTTCCTATATGAAGACATGTTTAGAATATAATATGGCCTTATTTCTTGTCCTTATTTAGGAAGATCGTAATTTCCTAAAATATATAGCACATATTCTGTATTATAGTTGGTGACCGATCGATCGGATAACCTTTAAATGTCAACACGATTATTTGATAAGTATCACAACTTTATCAATAGCTTATTAGTTCTAGAAATCAAACACAAAACTTTCCATTTTTTAGGTTCATTTCGAACGTATAGAAAGCCAAACTGAAATTTTCCATGTGGAGTTAGAATACGTACGACTCTCTTGGGGATGTCATAAAAGAGGATTTATTTCAGCTCATAATGTCCCACTGCTGGGCTCGAGTCTCTTCCGCATTAAGAAGGAAATAGACCTACTATACTACGTAGACGGATTAGTATAAGGTTTAATTTCAAGTTATTCTTCTCTTGCAATGATGTTATATGCACAAGATATCCCTTAGTTGTATTTTACGACACCCACGGGCAAGAGAGGGGTGGTGAATTGTATTCTTACTCCGTTACCACACGGAAAAAAGAGTATTAAGATATGATAGATCACCATCATATTGGACAGGCATCTCCTAAGAATCTTGCAACACCAATTGCGATCGCTCATCTCTGTCTGTTAACTTGGCGTTTATAGTATTCTGCTGTTAGAGGAGCCAATGTCTACCAGTATATTTCAACAGCCTGATAGATAAATTTTCCATGTGATGACGGACTCAGAATACAATTCACCATCCTCTCTCTTAACCGTGGGTGTCGTAAAAGACGACTAAGTATATGTCATAGTATAACATTTAAAACTCAAAATAAAACTATATCAACATATCAGATGACGTATAGGAATACGCGTAATAACTCTAAAGGGTAAGTCAATTACCCTCCTTTTATGAAGAAGGATCGAGCCCAGCAGTGTAACATCTATAATATGAGATAACAAAAAAGACATTTATTAGAAGTATTCTATGTGGTGACGGAGTAAGATTACAATTTACCACCCCTTATCCTGCCCGTGGGTATCATAAAGGACGATTAAGGACTTTAATATCCATTAACATCTATGTCCGTGTGACGGAATAAAAATACAATTTACCACTCTCTATGTTGCCCGAGGATGTCTTAAAAGACGACTTAGAAATATAATACGCATGTAATATCTATGCAAGGGAAGGAAAACTCTAATACAACCTGTCTGACCAGCATATGTCCGCCGAGATGATTTTCAGCTCGTATTAAATATACTTATACTCGTTCCAACCATTTATTTTACTTTTGGCAGGTCGAATTCTGATCAATTAGTGTTGTACCCATGTATTACGGATACTATGTTTTGTAATAATCGATTTTAGTCAGGAAGAACTTTTAATCGATTTAACAGGGATATTTTATTTTTGCTTAAATACATATTTCATATTATTTAAAAACTTCACTTCTGTAAATATATTTGTTATTTGGGCACATTAATTTTTGCATACCCACTAATTCAGTCCTCTCAAAATATTTTACTTTGTACTTTGCAAAATAAAAAATAACTACTTTATGAAGCATTTTACCATTAAGCGGGGTCCGCTGCTCCAAACTTTACTTAGAGACAATGGCACCCTCGTCTGCGGTAGTAAATCACTAATTTCTCATCCAGCCTACCCCTTTTTTTTTAAGCCGAATTGGCAACACTGAACGGCGCGCCGGCGACGCCATTTTGTTGTGTTGTCTGTCACTCGCAACAAGACTCCCGTGCTAGTCACATTTCTGTTCGCTGAGTGCTCTTTCATATTTTTCATACGCTGTGTTGAGTATTTATATTCCACCGTATTGATTTCATTGTTCTTACTTTGATTGAGTTGAGCGTATCGTTCCTCCCAGTAAGATTTTACTTGCAAAATGCCGAAAGGTATGGTGCTTAAAGGACAATCCAGAGAGTTAGTGCTGCGGCTTCGTGAATTTTTTGAAAAGGAAAGCCGCAATGGCGGATTCCTTATACCAGTAACCCAAGTTAGAGACCGTGTTGCAGCAGCATTAGGTATTAGTGCTCCAACGGTGGCGAAAATCACTAAAGAAGCCTATGGTAGTAGTGGTATTGAACAGAACAAGCTATCTACGCCTAAGAAAAAACGTCAGCCCCGTAAAGTGATAGCAATTGACAGTTTTGATACTGATGCTATTCGTCGTCATATATACAATTATTACACAAGCAAAGAGATTCCTACTTTGAAAAAATTAATAGCGTCTCTACGAAATTGTGGCTTGTTTCGTGGTCAAAAATCTTCTTTGTCAAAGGTGCTGCACCAAATCGGGTTCTTGTATAAGAAATCCGACAAAAGAAAAATTTTAATGGAACGTCGTGATATAGCCTTGTCTCGCTGTGAATTTTTAAGACAAGCGAAGAAAATAGAAGACTGGTCGAATTTTCACAGATGAAACTTGGCTCAATGCCAATCATTCCATACCAAAAGGTTGGACTGACGATACTGCTGCTTCTACTTCTGCAGTGCCAATTGGGAAAGGTGAACTCATCATTTGCCATGCGGGAACTACAAAGGGATTTGTACCAGACGCTCTGTTAGCGTTCAAATAAAAAAAACAGGAGACTATCATGAGGAGATGAATGCGGACGTGTATGAAAAGTGGTTCAGAGAAATGCTTACATCACTTGAAGAGCCATCAACAATATTTATTGATAATGCACCCTATCACTCTCGCCAAATTAATAAAATGCCAACACAGGCCAACAAAAAACACGAGATTATAAACTGGCTTCGTGATAATTGGGAAGATGTGGACGAATCCCTACTAAAAGTAGAATTACTTAAAATATTAAAAAGTAAAAAGCAGCCAAAACGATATGTCATCGACGAAATGGCAGCAGAATATGGGCATGTTGTAATCAGAATTCCTCCGTACCACTGTCAATATAATCCAATTGAAATGATCTGGGCACAAGTCAAAGGACACGCCGCAAGAAACAATACAACTCCTCCTTTCACAGCAAATAAAATGCTTGAACTTTTAAAAAACGCATGTGCTAGTGTGACGCCTGAAAACTGGGCGAGTGTCGTCAACAAGACAAAAAATATAATATTCTCTGATTGGGATCGGGAAATTGAATTTGACAACATACCTACACAAGAGTTAATAATAAACACTGCAGATGATTCAAGCGACGATTCGAGTTCGTATGAAGAATCCGACGATTCGTTATAATAAAATAATATTAAAATATTTTGGTTGTTTTATTTCATGTTATAGGTATGATGAGAAGATTTTTATATCTCCCTGATACAATTTTAACGTGTTGTCTATTACAACAATTCAAAACTCAGTTGTCAGCTGACTTAACTGCAAATAAGTGTAATCGATTATTTGCGATTCATTAGTTTGCACCGAATACTTTTGATCCTGTCACTAGATGCGATAGAACGTAACTTTTTTTATAACGGAAATGAATTATCACTTAAATTTTATGAATTATAGAGCTATTTACGGCATATTAATGTATTTAGTGGGTAATAATTAAGATATATAAATATTATTGGGCAGTTTATATATTTCTCTGTTCACTCGTTTCAAAGTTAATAATTGCGTATAATGAAACAGTTACGTCCTAAAGCATGTGTCAAAAGTAAAATAAATGGTTGGAACGAGTATAACTGCTAAATACTTATGTTCGCCTGGTACTCACCTCAGTACAGCGCCAAGTACGCCAGCGCCAACGAGCGCAGCACCGGCTCCCATCAGGTAATAGCGATGTTGAGCTGCCTCAGCACCAGGGGAGAGCTGCACCAATCCCACTACCAGTACCACGATGCCCAGCAGTAAGAATCCTACAATTGCGTGAAGTGCTGCCACCTTGCGTGAACAATAAATTTTGATGAATTATTTATTCATTATTTTCTTTTAAGACAAAAACATCTTTAAAGTGCCTTTAACAAACATACAATTACCTCCTTGTGACTTTAACAAATATACAATTATCGAATACAAATTACACCAACACCCGGATCAATCATTTGCGGACTATTAAAAAAATTGTGCCGTGCGGTGATCTAATCCACCATATTTTCCATAGATTCTCGTTACTTGGATCATTTCGCTATCTGTGTAGTCCAATTGGCGATGTAAAGTACTAGTTTCTTTTTATATAAAAAAGGGAGCTATTTAAAAATAAAATACTGTAAGATATAAAACTATTATTACGTATTTTATCACGTTTTATTTTGATTTTTACTTTTTCGACGTTTTGATCACTAGCGTTCATGGTCTCGGGAAGAGAATTCCATATTATTACAAAGATTTTCATGTAGACGCTATTAACTATTAAATTAAATGTGATATATAATAAAGAATGTGGCAACACACATTCTTTTAAGAAATTAATTGTTACTAAAAAAAGCAAATAGTTCTAAATAAAATTCTATTGTTTTTGGTCAATTATTAATAAACATTAATTTAATATTTTAATAATAAATATTGTCCTCATTTTAATAACTAATGCTGTAGCAGGTAGATAATTTCTGTAATAATGATGACTTGTTGGACGTAAACACATTAGTTTACCCGTAATCATGAAAACTGAAGTATTCGAAACGTCATGAAAGTAATAATCCGTAAATAGTTTTACTTAACCACATAAATCATTAATAAAATATTAATTAAAACATAATGTCAGTATAAGGTTAATTATGAATGTGAGACCTAACTGTTACTAAGCGTTTATTATACTTTGCATCAATGTTAAATTAGCTTCAATACATTAGCTAGTTGCTAGTTAAAAAGACATTAACTTCACCCCTAATCTTGTTCGTAATTTGATGTATTTTTTATCTACAAGCGCTTAATTAGCTGTGGTTAAAGAAATTTAAGGCAAATACTTGTCGCAACGATAATACCTCGATACCACGCCATCTTTTGTTGTTGAATAATTAAAAACTAAAACTATCAACCTAAATATTTATGATTGCAATTTATCTGTATAATAAGGTATTTTATAAAACAAGATAAGCCTATAATTGCCGTGAAACTACATTGCAAAATAAATTACTATTCTTTTAAAGATTACTGCCGCATGCAATGCTGTAGTCTTCTTGGAATAATAAGACGACTTTTTATCGCTAATACGTCGACTAGGAAAGTTATGCGATCTGGTAACCAGTGCCACTAGTAGCTCGTTTAATGAGTGGAGTCTATACGGCAGGATGGCAGGGTTGTACGGCTGGTTGGCCGTGTGAGGGTGACGTCCCGAGAGAGGGGGGATAGTACCCGGATGGGTATCCCGCCCGGCTGGCCACGGACAACAAGGAATTCGGTGCCAGTAGTCGCTCCAATAGCGAAGAGGAGAGAAGACGGTGGATTATGGAGCTGTGCGCCACTCTTTCGTCACCCCGAACGGGACGAACCGCCGAATAAAAAAGAATTCTCTAAAAGTGTATTCAATTATTGTCTTTCTAAACGACGGAACAGTTTTTGGTTTTTTTTACGTATCTATATGTTCAGGTGGATTCAAGAATGATTTAGATTTAGAAATTGCATTTTGTTTTTAAGGTATTCCGTCTTTTTTTTATTTGTACGTAACACCGTCCGTTGGATTAGTTGTTATTCAAAAACAAACGAAACAGTGCAAACCTCTATAGGTTTTTATAGGTATAGGTCTCTATAGATATAGTAAAAGTTGTTTGTTATTATACTTTTAATAATAAAATGTGCCAGAGAAATGCTGGAGTTAATTTTCTATATATATTTTTTATTTTAGTTTTGATACTAATTCTATTAAAATATTGAGTATAAGTCCGCATATCAATTATTAGATCTATGTAATAAACTACACATACATTTCTAATTGACATCCACAAGACAACATATTTTTATACACCTATCCCACCATTAAACGGACGTAGCAATTACTGCTGTACAGGGGTTTCTTCTGTTCAGGAATAACTTAATATAATACGCTTCGTTATCGAAACTTTTATTTTTTTCGGCCTGTTATTTTAAATCGCAAAAACTAATAGTTTTTTTTTTGAAGATAGTGTTATTATTTTAAATTGCAGCTTGCTATCAACTAGAATATGTATTAAATAAGGACCTTTTTACAGGTTTTTAAGCTTTTATATAAAATTAAAAGATTATTGGATGTATTTTTTTTGTACGTATGCGCATTTCCAAACGTTGCAATATATAAAAAAATAAATTTATACTTAGTTTAATTATTTCTAGATCTCAAAAATAATTATTATATCTTGCGTGGGCATCGAAGCTTTATTAGAATCGCTCATTATTTAGACTATTACGTCATTTACGCTTTTAGGAAATACGACAGCATGTGGTTGATAATGCATCCGGAAGTTGGCCTCAGAACATCTTAACTAAGTTAAACAAGGTTTTCTATTTGAACTTGTTGGATTGTTTTCGGAATACTACCTATATATATCATCATATATTTTATATTCATAAAATCTCATCACAAACCCTTATAGTAATGCCACTTAACATCACGAATGTAGAAGATGACCACATCTTACTTAGATTCATTAATTTGAACTTCAAAAATAAATATTGGCTCTGTAGTGAATAATCGAGAAACACGAATAATTTATTACGACTTTTAAAAACTATATTCATACTTTTAGACCTTTTGACTTGGAATTTTAATAGAATAATAGTTAACTGCGAATATGTAACATACCTTCCAAGAGTAGGAAAACTGGAAATAAAACTTTACGCATATCTGACCAGCATATCGTATTAAGTTTACAGAAATGTGTTTGTTTATCGTGGTAGGACCACACTGTTGACAGTTGTCTGTCTACAGCCGCGGGTCGGTCCGTCCGCGGTAGTACCACACTGAGCAGAAAATAGACGTCCGAGTAGTAGCAATTTGTTACTGCGCTTCGTTCGGTGAGCGAGAGAGCTGAAAGCCCAACTTTCTGAGAGTGTTTGCATGTGTTGCGTTTTAGTGATGCCTTTAGTATCACCGAACAACATTGCTCGCATTCACACTCCCTTCACTATCTTCGCGGTAGACAGCGGCCTTGTAAAGTTCCATGAGCGGCAGCAACACTTACCATCAGGTGTACTGTTTGTTCGTTTACCACCGTTTGAAATAAAAAAAAGAACTTGTATATTTTGAGTAAAATTCAAGTATACCCAACTATGGTCTACTTACTTGACAACATTGAAAGCCATGCACAGCCAGCGTAATGAATGATGATGATGAAACTCACTTCACTAACCTTGCCGCAAACGTACAGTTCATTTCTTAAGCGGTGATGATCAGGCGAGGGCGTGGCGTCCGGGTCCTGTGGACGGTTTATCTGTAGCGGTAGTTGTGAAGGTCTTCGTCCACCTGTACCAACCCGCTTCTCAGCACGCCGTCTCTCGTGGCGGACCGCCACAGCTGGCATCGCGCCGATCATCTTCGCTGTAATAAGAAATCAAAAGATCACTTTTTACCTCTAATTAAATCAATAAATGTGGTAATGGAGTAAGAATACAATTCACTACTCCCTATCTTGCCCATGGATGTCGTAAAAGACGACTAAGGGATTATAATATGCAGACGTGTTTGTATACGGTTTTATTTTGAATTTTCCTTCTCTTGTAGCGATATTGTATGTATGTTTAATCGTCTTTTATGATAAGTGAATTGTATTCTTGTATTCTCCTCACTCCCTTCGTCACCACCCTTTTTTTTTTTTTTGGGTTGGGCTGCGGTCGGCGCGCTTCCGCACCACTCTGTCCGGGGCGACAGAGGGGCTTAAGCACGCAACATCTCCGAATCCGTCACCACACTGACATCTTTTAAGTTATTTCTTTTAAATTAAATACAACATAAACACTTGTTTGCTACAAACTATTTCCACATTCAAGACTGTTAAGATTTGTAGGATTGGTAGGATCCCATTGCTGGTTTTTGTTTTCACTTGCGCGGTTTTTCTTTAAAGAAGAAAAAGAACGGGGTTGTCAAGACATATTGTATGTATATTTCACATTGTTGACAGTTGTCTGTTTACAGCCGCGCGGGCCGGTTCGTCCGGGGTAATACCACACGCCCCGCAGAAAATCGACGTCTGAGTAGTAGCAATTTGTTACTGCGCTTCATTCAGTGAGCGAGAGAGACGAAAGCCGAACTTTCTGAGGGTGTTCGCGTGTGGAGGGTTATGGTGATGTCTTTAGTATCACCGTACCTCATTGCACGGATTCACACTCCGTTCACTTTCTTCGCGGTAGGCAGCGGTCTAGCAAAGGTCCATGAGCGGCAGCAACACTTACCATCAGATGTACTATTAGCTCGTTTGCCACAGTTGCAATCCGTTTGCAATTAAAAATATTTTGTTGGTAACATTCGAGCTGAAAATTATTCTCATCATTATTCCAGCTCATATACATCCCATTGTTGTGGTTTGTCCTCCTCCATAATGGGAATGTAATTGACCTACCACGCCAGTCAGACGTGTTAGCATAGGGTTTTGTTTCAAGTTTTCGTTCTCTTGCATAGATGTTATAAGCATATTATATCCCTTATACTCGTTCCAACCGTTTATTTTACTTTTGGCAGGTCGAATTCTGATCAATTAGTGTTATACCAATGTATTACGGATACTATGTTTTGTAATAATCGATTTTAGTCAGGAAGAACTTTTAATCGATTTAACACGGATATTTTATTTTTGCTTAAATACATATTTCATATTATTTAAAAACTTCACTTCTGTAAATATATTTGTTATTTGGGCACATTAATTTTTGCATACCCACTAATTCAGTCCTCCCAAAATATTTTACTTTGTACTTTGCAAAATAAAAAATAACTACTTTATGAAGCATTTTTCCATTAAGCGGGGTCCGCTGCTCCAAACTTTACTTAGAGACAATGGCGCCCTCGTCTGCGGTAATAAATCACTAATTTTCTCATCCAGCCTACCCCTTTTTTTTTAAGCCGAATTGGCAACACTGAACGGCGCGCCGGCGACGCCATTTTGTTGTGTTGTCTGTCACTCGCAACAAGACTCCCGTGCTAGTCACATTTCTGTTCGCTGAGTGCTCTTTCATATTTTTCATACGCTGTGTTGAGTATTTATATTCCACCGTATTGATTTCATTGTTCTTACTTTGATTGAGTTGAGCGTATCGTTCCTCCCAGTAAGATTTTACTTGCAAAATGCCGAAAGGTATGGTGCTTAAAGGACAATCCAGAGAGTTAGTGCTGCGGCTTCGTGAATTTTTTGAAAAGGAAAGCCGCAATGGCGGATTCCTTATACCAGTAACCCAAGTTAGAGACCGTGTTGCAGCAGCATTAGGTATTAGTGCTCCTGCTCCTGATTGAACAGAACAAGCTATCTACGCCTAAGAAAAAACGTCAGCCCCGTAAAGTGACAGCAATTGACAGTTTTGATACTGATGCTATTCGTCGTCATATATACAATTATTACACAAGCAAAGAGATTCCTACTTTGAAAAAATTAGTAGCGTCTATACGAAATTGTGGCTTGTTTCGTGGTCAAAAATCTTCTTTGTCAAAGGTGCTGCACCAAATCGGGTTCTTGTATAAGAAATCCGACAAAAGAAAAATTTTAATGGAACGTCGTGATATAGCCTTGTCTCGCTGTGAATTTTTAAGACAAGCGAAGAAAATAGAAAACTGGTCGAATGTCGTTTTCACAGATGAAACTTGGCTCAATGCCAATCATTCCATACCAAAAGGTTGGACTGACGATACTGCTGCTTCTACTTCTGCAGTGCCAATGGGGAAAGGTGAACGCCTCATCATTTGCCATGCGGGAACTATAAAGGGATTTGTACCAGACGCTCTGTTAGCGTTCAAATCAAAAAGAACAGGAGACTATCATGAGGAGATGAATGCGGACGTGTATGAAAAGTGGTTCAGAGAAATGCTTACATCACTTGAAGAGCCATCAACAATATTTATTGATAATGCACCCTATCACTCTCGCCAAATTAATAAAATGCCAACACAGGCCAACAAAAAACACGAGATTATAAACTGGCTTCGTGATAATGGGGAAGATGTGGACGAATCCCTACTAAAAGTAGAATTACTTAAAATATTAAAAAGTAAAAAGCAGCCAAAACGATATGTCATCGACGAAATGGCAGCAGAATATGGGCATGTTGTAATCAGAATTCCTCCGTACCACTGTCAATATAATCCAATTGAAATGATCTGGGCACAAGTCAAAGGACACGCCGCAAGAAACAATACAACTCCTCCTTTCACAGCAAATAAAATGTTTGAACTTTTAAAAAACGCATGTGCTAGTGTGACGCCTGAAAACTGGGCGAGTGTCGTCAACAAGACAAAAAATATAATATTCTCTGATTGGGATCGGGAAATTGAATTTGACAACATACCTACACAAGAGTTAATAATAAACACTGCAGATGATTCAAGCGACGATTCGAGTTCGTATGAAGAATCCGACGATTCGTTATAATAAAATAATATTAAAATATTTTGGTTGTTTTATTTCATGTTATAGGTATGATGAGAAGATTTTTATATCTCTGATACAATTTTAACGTGTTGTCTATTACAACAATTCAAAACTCAGTTGTCAGCTGACTTAACTGCAAATAAGTGTAATCGATTATTTGCGATTCATTAGTTTGCACCGAATACTTTTGATCCTGTCACTAGATGCGATAGAACGTAACTTTTTTATAACGGAAATGAATTATCACTTAAATTTTATGAATAGAGCTATTTACGGCATATTAATGTATTTAGTGGGTAATAATTAAGATATATAAATATTATTGGGCAGTTTATATATTTCTCTGTTCACTCGTTTCAAAGTTAATAATTGCGTATAATGAAACAGTTACGTCCTAAAGCATGTGTCAAAAGTAAAATAAATGGTTGGAACGAGTATAGTCGTCTTTTACGATATACACGGGCGTGGTGAATTCTATTCTTACTCAAATGAAGAGAAAATATTGATCAAAGTTGCAGAAAATTGAAGCTTGAAGAAATCAGGCATGATGTTGTGCTAATTATGTAAAGATCGCAATAAAAATTGAGTATTTTTATTTCTGAGATTTTTAGTAGCTAGTTGCGGTAAGTCCAATGGCACGTATCGCCGTCGTGCTGTCATAAACGTGGGCATTTTTACGACGCCATCTTGATTCTTACTACATTGTTAACTATATGAGGTAATTCTAAAAGAAATTTCATGATTTTCACTCATTCATTTTATACTGTTACTGTAAGTTACTGCAACTTTTACAATGTAAAAACAGGTTATTTGTGAAGGCACTTTAATTGTTTTTATTGTTATAATAAAATTTTAATGACTTTCGCAACAAATTAATTCACATTAATTTAAATATTATATGAAATTATATTACAATTGAATTCCCAATGCAATCAAAAGCCCAGCTTTCTGAGGGTGTTTGCGTGTGGAGGGTTTTGGTGGTGCCCTTGGTATCGCCGAGCCTCAATGCACTCATTCACACTCCCTTCACTTTTTTCGCGGTAGGCAGCGGCCCTGTTAAGGTCCATGAGTGGCAGCAACACTTACCATCAGGTGTACTGTTTGCTCGATTGCCACCATTCGCAATAAAAAAAATGAAAACAAAAATCCGTGTGGTGACTGAGTAAGAATACAATTCATCATTCCCTATCCCTTCCCGTGGATGTCGTAAAAGACGACTAAGGGATATAATATTCACATAACATCTGTGCAGGAGAGGGAAGGCCTATAGGTACCAACATGTCTGACCAGCATGGTGGTAGGTCAACCGCCTTCCTATTGGGGAGGAGACTCGAGCACAGCAGTGGGACGTGTATAAGCTGAAAAGGATGATGAAATTATAAAAAAAATATTAATCAAGAAGTGTTCATGTGTGTGTGTTTTCCATGTGGTGACGGAATAAGAATACAATTCACCACCCATGGGTGTCGTAAAAGACGAATAAGGGATATGATAAGCAGATAACATCTCATCCATTGCAATGATAGATCATTGGAACGATCACAAGTCGCTGTATTTATATCATATTTTTCTATTCATTTCGTCGAACTGACAACCATTCGGGAAGAAAGGTTCTAGTGCGGACCAAGAACCGGACGACGCAGCGTAGGACGACCCCTACTAAGTGGACTGACGACATCTTAAAAGTCGCAAGGAACCGTTGGATGCAAGTGGCGCAGGACCGTTCCGAGTGGCATTCTCGTAGGGAGGCCTATGTCCAGCAGTGGACGTCTGTAGGCTGATGGATGGATGTATCATTATTTAGCCTGTCATCGTCCACTGCAATTGCTATTGAACGGTTGCTTATATAAATAAAGCGCCAACTATTACAAGTAGAGCAGTGATTTCAAGGTAAAATATTTTAAATTAAGCCGGCCTTAGGCATCTAAGTGCTTGTAGCACTTACAGTCGAGTCATTTATCATCATTTTAAGTATATTTATTTGATTAAATCTAAGATATAATCAAATAAGTATATTTAAAAGGACGCTAAATAAGTTGTATATGAAATTATTTTATTAAAGTTAATATATTGAGTTTAGTTTCCTTTTAGATCGATGGAAAAAAGTTATTCCAATTAAGTGGTTAAGATAAGCTGGTGCGCTCAGTGCTTTGCAGAACTTAACGCCCCAGGCGGTCGCTCCAGTCACCCATCCCTTAAATCTCGCACTTTTTAAATGAAGAAAATATGGACACGATATATTTTAATATTTAGTTTTAAATAAAACTACGGATTTTATCGCGTTTGTATTTGATTTTTGATTGCCCGACGTTTCTTCTTATACTGGCAATAAATATGTACTAAAATGTAGGGCCAAAATTTAATAACTAATTTTCTGTAGCGGGTAGATAATTATGTCTGTAATAACGATGACTTGTTGGACGCTCGGGACCATAAACGCTGCAAAGTGTTCGAAACGTCGGGCAATTAGAAATCAAATACAAACGCGATAAAAGCCGTAAAGTAGTTCTATTTCAAATGTCTAATACTCGCGTAAATCTCAAAAATCATTTAACTTTAGTTAATTTTTTTAGTAATATTATCTTACTTTCCCGTGGTAATCGAAAGAATCGATTAAAAGATAGATATCATTACTATAAGAGAAGGTATATTAGAAAAAAAAACTCTTATGCTGTATTATTTTGCCCGCGAGGTGTAGGTACTTGGTCAACTGCCCTCGCGAATACAACATAAATGTAAATAAACATTATTATTCAACATAAATGTAATGATATTGAATGATGAATAAACATTTTTTCAATGATTTTGGTGGCAAACAAGCTAACAACACACCCGATGGTAAGTGATATCGTCGTTTATGAACCTTTACAATACCAGAGACACAGTTTGAGCACTACCTATCGTGAAGAAAGTGCTCTTTTTAAACATCGTTTAAAGGTTTAAAGGATATGTTATAGGACGTGGGAAACAGTAGCAGATAGTTCATTCCAGATTCTCCACGCAGGTACGTGGGAAAAATGATTGTAGGAAATGTACAGTTGAAGACCGTTTCTAAGTGAAATATATGAATATCCTGATATATGCATTCAGCAATATAATGTATACACATTATATTCCTACGTGTAAGAATACAATTGTCGTCAACCCTTACTTGCCTATGAGAGCAGGGCCGGATTAACCCGAGCTATCAGGACCCCTAGGAAATGCAGTTCTGGGGGCCCCTTTTCTTTAAATTTTGCTTATCCAACCCTTTTTTTTTTGGGACTAATCCCACCACACATTCCCACCATTGTAACTCCAGTAAGCCAGGATCCACAATGGTCTCCATAAATGACACCGAGGTTTGACCCTCAGGCAGTCCCGGGATATGATTTTAAATTGTCTTGGGACCCGCAACAAATTTAATTAGAAAAGATTAAAGAGGAGGAGTTGGAAAGAGAGATTCCACTTCCCTCCTAGGCAAAGCGGGAGACAGGAAAACAAAATAACTAGTCAGCCAATAAGTAAAAAGGTGTACAGCTACGATAGCGCAGCAGTACGGCACCACGGATACGGAAGAGCTTAACGGGGCCTATATGTGAGCCTTAAGATTGATTGCTACAGTAGGTATGGCAGAAACGCATGAACGCACGGAAATTTTCTCGAGTTGCTACAAGGTCCGTATAGTATACTACCCCACAGGTGACTTGCAAACTGTTTAACATAAGGTTACGCTCATTTCGCCAGAGATCGTACTCCCAGAGAATGTGATGTGCTGATTGTTCATACTCGTGGTCAGATGTGGAACATTGACATAATGGTGATAGTACGAGTTTAAAAGAAAATAATTTACTTTTAAAGTTGCCATGGCCAGTTAATGGCCAGTTAAAAATTGGGCCACGAAGTGGTCAACCTCCAGCCACACCTTCTCCAGGCACTCCCGGATGCATGGAAAAAATAGATAAAGATGACGACCTTTCGATGATGAATCCCATCTTTCTTGCCATTCAGTTAAAAGTTCCTCATAGACAATGGATTGTGGTGCAAACAATCTAGCAATTTTATTTCGGTCACGCGATAGAAGGAAATCTGTATTCATAGTTTCCTTTGTGGTGTAATACATTGACGCTCGTCTCTGAATCTCCAAATCAACCGAAAGTGCACCCGCGAGTACTGGTAAGGCCTCGGTACTAACCGTTCTATAGGCTTTACATAAGAATATTAGGGCCAATCGTTGGCTCTGTAGTAATTTAAGGCGAGCCGCCCCTATGGTGGCCCTATCGGCCCATACAGGTGCAGCGTAACAAATACACCCCAAATATGTGGCCATGTATATGGTTTTAAGTGTATTAAAACGAAGGCCCCAAGTAGATGTGGATATTCTATCTAGTAAGCGCGTAGAAATTTCGTTTCACTTTTTCGCCTACAGTTTTAATATGCTCAATAAATGAAAAATTTTTTTCTAAGACTAGGCCGAGATAGCAAACTGATTCTTTCTTTTTGACAGTCATATTATTGAATTTTATACGCGGCGCCGATTGTAAATGGCCTTTTAATAAAAGATGATATGTTTTTTGTGGTGCGAAGGCAAGCCGGTTTCTTGTACCCCAATCGAATATATCATTGAGGCATGTTTCCGCTAATTTCTCTAAACCATCCCTTGTGTTCGATTGTATAAGTAAAAGTCCGTCGTCTGCATAGCCGATCAGTAGACAATTTTTCGGTAGAGGTAACTCTAGAAAATCGTCAAAACCTAAATTTCATAGATATGGACTTAATACCGAACCTTGAGGGCAGCCCATCGTCAGTGGTTTCGACACAGCACAGTGACCAAGTTTCAATTTAGTCGAGCCATTTAAAAAGTACGACTGTATGATTTGGTAGATATTTCTATAGCAACCACGAGCCTTTAATTTAAGAAGTAGCAAACCCTATCAATTATGAGATATATTCATGGCGGAATTGTGATGAGCTTTTTTTTTAGGAAATCTCAAAGATCAAGATCCTAGGCAGTTTGCCTAATCTGCCTTATGAATAAGAATAATCTGGGCCTGTATGACAGCTGTAAAAAAATCTTTACCTGCCTTTAACGACCATAAATTTGTTTTCAAGTTTTCCTTTTCCTAGATAGATATTACCTGAATCTAATAATTCTTGATTTGTCTTTAGCATACCCGCGTGTAGCGTTGTCAGGCATCCGGATAAAGGCGGACAGGTGGGCTTCTTGATTGCGTATCCGGTCAAAATATACGGGGTCCGGCTTGTCTAGCTTTTGTTAAGCTTTTTATATTGTTTGTTGTATTTCATTAGAACTTAACAAGATTTATGGTAAAACTCAAAAAGGTTGGTTCAACATTTTTTTGTAATACTGAGGCACAAAATCCTCAATAATGTATATTGTCCGGCCTTTTTAATCAATTGTTCAGCCAAACTGGCTGGTCTGTGCGGTTGTTATATTTGGTGACCTGACAACCCTACCCGCGGGTAAGAAAGGAAGTGGAAAATTGTATTCTTACTTTGTCCCCACACGGATAACTAAATTATCACCTACCTACTTATATTTATTTATACGTTATATCTGTATACATTATAGTAGTATGGGATAGATATCACGATGCTTTTCTGTTTTATTAAGAGGGCTTTGTCTGTTAATAGGTCACCGTCTCCCTATAGTTTGTATACAAAAAAATGTGTCCATTATTTTAAGTTAAGCCAGCAGTGCCAAGTATTATTGGATAAAATAGTAATGTAGAGTAAAATAAGAAATAAAAGTATATAGAAGAAATACAAATGGAAATAAAATTTCTACATATATTAGAGAAGGAAAACTTGAAATAAAACTCTATATCAATCTGTCTGAATAGCATGTTTAATTAAGGTTACAACAATAAGGTTAATTTTTCTCCTATTGTGGAGGAGGTTCGAGCCCAACAGTGGGATGTATACTAGCTGTGATGATGATAATTAAGATAGTGTATGCGAGGTAATTTTCGCAAATATCTACAAAAAATAGTACGACTATTTGTCATAGGGTAATATGTCTCTTTCAGGTGCTGATATTTGAGCTCAAATATGTCCTACTGTTGGGCTCCTTCTTATTAGGAGATAAATTGGCCTAACACAATATGCTGGCCAGACAGTTTGGAATAGAGTTTCATTTCGAGCTTTTCTTCTCTTTTTTTATGGGTGGGCTATGGTAACCGCACGCGCGTTCCATTCCGTCCAGGGCGACGAAAAGACGGCGCGCGGGTCCATAACCCACCCGTACCCACGTCGCCTTCGCCGTTGGGCCGACCACCAGTGCCAAGAGTTCTTTGTCCTCAGTGGTCGGCCCGACGGAATACCCTTTCGGGTACCCTCCCTCTCGACGTCCCTGTCCCACGTCGGGCGCCGTCGCGCAGTCAACTTTTCTACGGGTGTCGGACTAAAGTCCCCAGTCCAATCACCCGCGGCCTCGGCTAGGACGGCATCAGGCGCAGGTACTCGCCTGATGCCGCCCGAGTCGCCGCCGCCGGCCGCGCAAAGCTTTTCTTCTCTTGCCCTTAATCTTCTTTTACGATCCGCGGCATGACAGGAAGTAGTGAATTGTTTTCTTACTCCTACTCGCGTTATATGCTACTCGCGTTTCTGTGTGGTACACATATGAAATAAAAATTTTTAACGCGTTTTTTCGAGATTTACTCGCCCAACAATTCGAATACTTTTCAGCATTCATGTTAGAGGTGCGCTATTTCACAAAAACGGTATTTCGAAAAAGTCTTATTAAAGAGGTTTTTATTGATCGCGTGTTGATATGATGTGTGCAAGATAGAGAGTGGTGGACGAAAATAAGTAAAAATAAAAGTAATAATAAGCAAGCAAAATTTTTGCTATAGCAAGATTTTGTTTTTTTTTTTATTGCAAATAGTGGCAAACGAACATACAGTACACCTGATGGTAAGTGTTGCTGCCGCTCATGGACCTTTACAAGGCCGCTGCCTACCGCGAAAAAAGTGAAGGGAGTGTGAATGCGTGCATTGAGGCTCGGTGATACCAAAGGCACCACCAAAGCCCTCCACACGCAAACACCCTCAGAAAGTTGGGTTTCCGGCTCTCTCGCTCACCGAACGAAGCGCAGTAACAAATTGCTACTACTCTGACGTCGATTTTCTGCGAGAGCGTGGTACTACCCCGGATGGACCGGCCGGTAGACAGATAACTGTCGACAGTGTAGTCCTACCACTTTAAAGAAAATCAACAAAATCTTTTATATCTCCCCGTGTAGCGACGGGTCTTATTGTTAGCCTTAGCTAGCCGTGCCTCTGCTTGATCCTCCGTTTATAAAGAAGCGTGACTATAAATTTAAAAAAAAGCAGTAACCGCGGTCCTTCACCGCGATGAATGTTCCGTGACGGTCATTCATCAGAAAATGTAAGTGCTGCTTGTCACGATGCCTCCTTTGTCATAACCTTGTAAATACGCTTGTAAGTTCAATATATAAAACCGTTTTTTTTAATATTACTAATATCAGTTTGGTGACAAAGTAAAAATAGTATTCACCACTCCCTATCTTGCCCGTAGATATCGTAAAAGACGACTAAGGGATATACTATGCACATAATATCTATGTAAGAAAAAGAAACTTGACATGAAACCCTATGTCAATACCGATCAGCGCAGTATAATAGGTTAATTTACCTCCTATTATGAAAGAGGTCCAAGCTCAACAGTGGGACTTATATGGGCTGAGATGATGAATACGTATATTATTTGAAAAAATGTGCTTGTTTTTGAGTAAAATAATAGAAAACTTGTTTAAAAAACTAAAATAACACGCTTACAAGCTGACAGCCCGAATTATAGAAGTTTCGAATTTTGCACATGCGTACTTCGCACACTAGCTCTATCTCTCTAGCTCTTATGTAAAGGATACGATTAGAAATGTCTAAATCCTGGCTAATCTAATCAAGATATTCGCCTATTTTGATCGAATTATTGCATTCTTATAGATCTTTGATGAGTGTGCAAAGTTTAAATAAAATCTGTTCGTTCAAAGTGGGGCAAAATGACGTTCAAAGATTCCGTTACATACATAGATATATACATATAGGTGAAACTAATAAAAGCATGCTAAAAAGTGCCGTATGTTTTAAAATTTTATTTATATTATGCATTGCTTTACGTATGAGCGTTATGAATATACCAGTCACATGTACTCCCAAAGGAAATCAGCGCGAGTTTATTAGAAATACGTGCATTATTTGATTAAACAAGTTTCTTGTTTATCTCAGGTAGTAACATAGAAACAGCGTGGTTAGGTACGTGTAGTAATAAAATTGTCAATTGCATACTCATATTCAGGGAAAATATTTTACTATTGCCAACTGTTAGAAATTGTTTACAGATTGCTTTCACTTTTTTTCGGTGGTTTATGATCCGTCGTCCATTCCGTCTGGAGCGGCGCGCAGCCTCATTATCCACTGTATTCCCACCCCTTCGCCTTTGAGCCGACTATTGATACCGAGTTCCTTTTCTGTGCCTAGCCCAGCGGCGTTCCTCCCAGGGCGTCGCCCTCACGCGGTTAGCCTCTCTGTAGCTGACAGACTATTCCAATTTGTTTTCACTTAGGTGTAAGGCGATTTGAATGGATTTTCAATACATTTTATTTATTAGATATGGGCCCAAGTCGCACATGCGCTAACTATTTTTTCACACACAAAATGTGTGTTACAAATAAGCTTTAAAAGGCTAACTAATATTAAATGCAAAGTGAGCAAAAAGTAATAAATCATTTATAAATAAAACTAGTGGATTTCATTAATAACGACCTCGGTTGTAACGACTTTTCAGTTATAACGACGTCGAACTTGCGTCCCAAGAACTTAAAGCATACTTTCGTAGGAAATTCATTCGGTAATAGCGACTCCGGATATAACGCCTAATTCGGGTATACCGACTTGTTTTTATGAACTATTAGCAACCCGCCCTCGCTTCGCTTCGGTTTCAGTCGCTTTACCCGCGGCGTAGTTCCCGTTCCTGTGGGAATACCGGGATAAAATATAGCCTATGTTACTCCCTGATATTATAGCTTTCCATTGGTGAAAGAATTTTTGAAATCGGTTCGGTGGTTTAAGCGTGAAAGCGTTACAAACAAACAAATAAACAAACAAACATCCTTACTTTCGCATTTATAATATTAGTATGGATTTGGGACAGATTCCTAGAAATTCCTGCGGCAGCAGATATTGCGACTGAGTCGGCAAAGGCACAAAGTCTCATTCATAAGCTTTAACTATTAAGCTTTCTTATCCTTTGTTTATATTCGCAGATGGTCAAACGCTTTGTTTGTATGTAGCATTACTTAGCATGTGCGCAAAGTTAAAATTATGAATCAGTTACGTAGATATTTCCAGTGAGTAAACAGTGTTTCTTAAACTTGTGAAAATGGCTCCTAGACGTACATTTATTGTTAAAGAAAAACTGATTTCGGATATAGAGACCTCCGGATATAGCGACGGCATTAAAGTGGTTCCTCCGCCGTCGTTATAACCGAAATACACTGTATTTTTACGGTTTTTTGATTGCTCAGAGTTCAAATTGATCAAACGTGATAAAATCCGTATTTTTTTAATGTAATACTCGCATACACATCAGACTTCATTAAGTAATAAATTATTTAAAATTAATAACCTTTTTGGATACCCTAGCACCTGTGGGGTTAAGTCAAACTTTCATTGTTTACGTAATTAAAATTCTGCGGTGTTTCTGCTAATTAATTATAGCTAGGGGTGAGGATAAAGCTTTTCGCTCTATTCCTTTCCAAGCAGGTCTGGGCAGCTATTATTAGAGGAACACGTCTAATTTGGAGGGATATCCTCACTCAAAGAGAGGATAATGTGGCATACGTGCGCGTACATTTGTTTTTATTAATTATATGTTTGTAAAGTTTCTCTCTCCGTATGGTGACGGAGTAAGAATACAATTCACCACTTATATATCTTACCCGTGGATGTTGTGAAAGACGACTATGGGGTATAATATGCACATAATATCTGTGCAAGAGAAGGAAAACTCGAAATATAACCTTATACCAACATATCTGACCAGCATGGTATAGTAGATCAAATTCCCTCCTATTGTGGAGGAGGCCCTTGCCCAACAGTGCGACGTATGTGGGCTGCGATGGTGATGATGAAAGTTTCTCACAATACAAGGTTTATTTCTTCAGTGTAGTGAGTTCAAGATTCTAAAAAAAGAATAGTTCTTTGACACAATAACGTCTTATAAATGATCGTCTTATGATAATGATGATAAAGTAAAAAAATATTTGAATTAACGAATGTTAATTTATCGAAAAAATTATAATTTTCAATTAACTCCTTCTTTGTACAATGAAGGATATTATACAATGAAGGATATTATAAAATGAAGGATATTATACAATGAAGGATATTATACAATGAAGGATATTATACAATGAAGGATAATTCAATTCTATGAGGGTTATCAATATGATTGTGGGTAGACGTAAGAAGCGTTGTAGACCCAAGAAGAGATGTATGGATTATGTGAATAAGGATATGCGTATGAAAGCAGTGAGTGCAAATATGACGGCTGATAGGAGGCAATAGAAGGTGAGAACATGTGCTGACTCTACATTTGGTAGTGGTAAGACCACACTGTTGACGGTTGTGTCTATAGCCGCGGGCCAGTCCGTCCAGGGTAGTACTACATTGAAAATCGACGTCCGAGTAGTAGTAGCAATTTGTTACTGCGCTTCGTTCGGTAAACGAGAGAGCCGGCAGTCCAACTTTCTGAGGTTGTTTATGTTAAGTAAGAAGCAGTGGAAACCATTAAAATAAATTTTATTTTACTCAATAATAAAATACATACATTTTTTATCATAAGTCAATCGAATGAATCTACTTTTTTTGTTCTCTTTTTTTAAAGCAGAATCAATTAAAAGAAAAACTATGATTTTGCAATAAGGTTTAATATTACTAAAAGGATATTAAACCTAACACGCCCCTTCAAAATCAAAGTTATATAAATATAACAGTTGTTACACATTTTAACTAACTAATACTATCTAATGAATAGGTTTCACTCCTAAACCATTTACACATCTATAGTGTTTAATTTTACCTAATGGTTTAGTTAACACATCTGCTAACATATCCTGTGTAGGTATATGTCTCAAGCTTATGCTTTTGTTCTCCCTTAGAACTTGTCGAACAAAATGATATTTAATATCTATATGTTTGCTTCTAGCATGAAACACTGGATCTTGAGCAAGAAATATAGCAGATCTACTATCGGCATTTAGAGAAATAGATGTATACCTTTCCAATCCTATCTCTATTAATAGACTGTGCAGATAAAGCGTCTCTTTCATGGCTTCCGCTAAGCTGATATATTCCGCTTCACAACTTGACGTGGCTACAGTTCTTTGTTTGCGCGAAGACCACGATATACATGCATCTGCTAAAATGTAAGCATATCCAGAGAATGAACGTCGATCTATGGGACAATTTCCCCAGTCCGCATCACAGTAACCTTCAATAGACTTACCAGTCTTCTTGTAAGTAAGGCCATAGTCCATGGTTCCTTTCAAATATCTTAGAATGCGCTTAGCACTCAACCAATGTTTCCTTTCTGGTTTATTAGAAAATTGCGCTAATTTTGTGACAGAATTTGTAATATCAGGCCTTGTTGCGGTGCTTAAATACATGAGAGAACCAATTAGCTCTCTATAAGGATATTTTTCTCTCTCACTGCTCTGTTGTTCACATACATTTGCGAGTTTCTCACGTATTGGTTTACAACTACCTATTTCCATTGGCGTACTACAAACTTTGGAATCGCATAATCCATATTTTATTATTAGTTCTGAAATATAATTTTGTTGAGACAAACTAATGGCATTGTCACGTCTATTAATGTCAATACCTAAAAAATATTTAGCTTGACCATAATCTTTGAATTCAAACTCATTCTTTAATTCATTTTTGAAACGGGAAATACGATCTTCTTTTTGGGATGCAACTAAAATATCATCTACGAATACTAATACAAATAAATGTTCATCCTCATGTTTTCTCATATAAAAACAGGGTTCATTAAGACTCTGATATAAACCCATGTCTTTTAGTTTTTTATCCAGTCTTTGATTCCACTGCCTACCTGCATAATGACTTTTTCAATAAACAAACATCACAACCCGAATTCAGATTGTTCAACATTATGTTAGCACGTTCAACCACACTTGCATCTTCTTTCTCATTATTCACCAAATCAAGTAGACATTCCTTTAATAGTTTAGGAGTTTTCATATAAATCTCCTCATCAAGAAAACCATTTAAATAGGCTGTATTAATGTCTAACTGATGAATTTCAAGATTTAATTCTACAGAGAGAGCCATTAACAATCTAACGGTATCTAGCTTCACTACAGGTGCATAAGTTTTGTGGTAATCAACTCCAAATCGCTGACTGTAACCCTGAGCAACAAGTCTCGCCTTATGTTTTATTGTTTTGTCAATGTTTACTTTTGTAGTTAATACGTATCGCGAACCAACTATATTTTTATTTGGAGGTCGTTTGACAACATCCCACGTATCATGCTTTACTAGGCTTCTTATTTCAGACAAAATAGCTTCTTTCCATTTGGTACACGCTTCGCCTTTTAAAGCATCTTCTAAAGATATTTCAGCTGTGCCTATAAAATCTACACAGTCTGTAAAAGATTCATCGCTGGAATCTTTTAATTTTGCATTGTCTTGAAGGGTTTCAAATTGTAAATCAGTATTCATAGTATCATTATCAATTAATCTTTCATCAAGTTCAACCACTCTGTATTCCTTTTTGGGTCGTCCTACTTGACCAGTACGTAGTATTTTCGGTCTACCTGGAGCTCTTTTGGTTGTAATATCGCGCACAATTGATGTCTCAATTTCACTTCTTATATCTTCTTCTACTATTTCATTTCTTAACTGCTGGTTTGAAATAATAATCTCATCGGTTCCTTTTTCAGGCTCATTATTGGTTTCGATATGCTGAATATTTTCTGTACCTTCATTATCTAATATTATATTAATAAACTTCTTTTCAATATCATCTTTTGTGTTTTGATCTTCTATGTTAGATACTGGCAAAAGTTGCCCTAATGTTTTCTCTTCATAAAATTTAATGTCTCTTGATATTACAAATTTTCTGTTCTCTGGTACCCATACCCTGAATCCTTTATTTGTTTTTGGATAGCCTACAAATACACCTTCAATTGCTCGAGCAGCAAATTTATCTTGTTGAGGGTTTTTATCTAAAATATGAACTTTCGCTCCAAACTTACGTAAATAATGAATTTTTAATGGTTTTCCAACCCATTTTACATAGGGAATGTTATCACCTAAAGAAGATGTCGGGCAACGATTTCTAATATAACAAGCAGTATCTATAGCTTCAGCCCAAAATCCACTGGATAACTCACATCCTAGAAGCATACACCTAGCCATCTCAATTAATGTACGATTCATCCTCTCAGCTACTCCATTTTGCTGGGGAGTACGAGGTACAATCAATCTTCTTGATATACCCTCACGGTGTAAATACTCATTAAACTCTTTACTACAATACTCACCACCATTATCTGTTTGTAAATATTTTATCTTTCGCCCAGTAAAAGTTTCTGCATGATTCTTAAACATTTTAAAAGCCTCTAAAGCCTTATTTTTCGTTTTAAGAAAATACACTTCACACCAACGTGAACAATCGTCGATAAAAGTAATAAAATATTTAGCACCTATCATAGATTCACACTTCATCGGTCCTACAATATCAGAATACACTATATGTAATTTGTCCTCGCTGGGTCCTTCAGACTTTGAAAAAGGTAAAGCACACATCTTTCCTTTCATACACACATCACAATCACGTAGTATTTGAAAGTCATCTTTGTTTACTTTCTCACCTACTTTATTTAATATTTTAATCATATCAACACGATTAAGATGACCTAAGCGTTCATGCCAACGCTGCAAGTCTGCTCTATAATCTGTCATAGCATTTGCAGATTCATATTCTTCTATGTAGTATAGATTACCTCTTCGTGGAGCTTTTAATAAGACATTACCTCTTTTGTCAACTATTTTTGCAGAATCACGTGAGAAAATAACATCGTAACCATTATCGCAAATTCTAGCTACCGAAATTAAATTAGTTCTTAAATTTGGTACATAGAGTGTTTCCTTAAACTCAATCATGTGGGTTGATTGCTCATTTAATGCCGATAGTCTAACTAACCCCTTACCTTCGACCTCAGTGCTCATATTAGTAGCTAATTTTAGATCACCATTTATTTTGGTAAAAGTATTTCCGAATTTACTTACGTCATTGCATAAGTGAGATGTACACCCTGAGTCAAGCACCCACTGTTGATTAAATGTATTAACATTATAACATTTTGAAAAATCTGAAAGAGTTAAAGACATTAGTCCCTTATCTACATTATCATAGGTGTAGTTTGACTTTTGTAAATCAGATTCTTGGCAATCAGGAGCCTTATGACCTGGACGGTTACAACGATAACACACTAAAGTTACCTTTCTTCTTTGCCATACGATTCCATTCTTTCTACTTGTAGTTTCCCTCTGGAGCTTTTTATTTTTGTAAACGTACATTGCATCAACTCCATGTACATCATTATTTACTTTCCTAGACTCATACTGTTCTAAGATCTTTACTTTTAATATCTCTGGTTTAGGAAGATTATCTCGACTTTCAATAGCACAACGAAAATCAGAAAAACTTGCGGGTAAGGCGTATAAAAGCATAATCGATAGTAAATCCTCATGTATTACCACATCCATGCTCTCTAGTTTATCGACTGCATCAAAAAAAATACTCATCTCTTCGTGAATATCTCCAGTTTCACTCATTTTATGTATAAGTAGTCTTTTTAATAATGTAGCCTTTTTAGTAGGTCCACGCGATGCATATATTGATTCGAGTTTAAGCCATACCTCTCTGGAAGTTGTGCACTTTCTTACATGACGCAATTCTGATGGGCTTATTGAAAGTATTAGATCTGCCTTTGCTTTAGCATCTTCCTGTTGCCATTTTGCAATTGCCGCAGATTCAGTAGGTTTTTCTACCATACCGTTAACTAATTTCCAAAGATCACTTTTTACTAGAATAGCTTCCGCTTGAAGCTTTCAACTCTCATAGTTATCCTTATTTAAGGGTTCAATACGAGTTAAAGAATTCATCTCGATAATAATAGACCTATAGATACCTCGAATGTTGAATCTTCTAATTAATACTCTTATTCGTACTCTATTCTTCTGGGCCCATAACCTTTGTTAAGTAAGAAGCAGTGGAAACCATTAAAATAAATTTTATTTTACTCAATAATAAAATACATACATTTTTTATCATAAGTCAATCGAATGAATCTACTTTTTTTTGTTCTCCTTTTTTAAAGCAGAATCAATTAAAAGAAAAACTATGATTTTGCAATAAGGTTTAATATTACTAAAAGGATATTAAACCTAACAGTTTACGCGGTGATGCCTTTAGTATCACCGAACCTCATTGCACGCATTCACATTCCCTTCACTTTCTTCGTGGCAGGTAGCGGCCTAGCTGTGCCCCTGGTATTGCAAAGATCCATGCAACATTTACCATCAGGTGCACTGTGTGCTCGTTTGCCACCGTTCGGAATGAAAAAAAACTTAGCGTGGCATGAGGGCAGGCAAATGATGTTTTTTTTATGACGTTATCCCGTAAAATTATTGTTCGTAAACCGACTTTTTACAGGCAACTAAAATTCTTTTTCCAGAGTAATGTGTTAGTTAATCTACATAATTATGTTCTACTTACACCGCTGATTATCCCTTGGTTGTAATAACGACTGAAGCATATCTGTAACAAATTTCAAAACATGTTTATTAAACATATAAATGTTTAAGACTATTCTTTACATGTATAAAACTAAAGAGAATCGTAAAAATGTAATAAATTTCACTGTATTGTACTTTAAAATGTACAATCCGCATAAAGTTTTTTAAAATTCACATTCATACTTGGGTATAAAGGAAAATGTTTGAACCATTCAATGTGTTATTGCTGAATTATATTTTCTTTGAGTCAGCGTATAATAAGTATGTGTCAAAACTGAGAGTTTGAGTTACTAAACAGTTACGTCTTCAACTATATTTAAAATAAAAAAAAAATGTATTTGCAGTTAGCCGTTTCAAATATATAGGCGGATCTCCGTGTGGTGACGGAATAAGAATACAATTCACCACTCCCTATCCTGTCCGTGGATGTCGTAAAAGACGGATGTCGTAAAGGATGTAACATCTGTACAAGCAAGAACTCGAAATTAAACCCTATATCTGTGATGAATATCAAAACCAGATAAATGTACAAAAGTTTTAATTAATAAATTTTAATTCAAGATCGAACAATTAATTTTAATCTTCAAAAATAACAACTGATGGTTCAAAGTTTTAAGTTTTTATTTCTCTCAGCAATTCTTATGACTGCATTGTATTCTTTTTTTATATTTAAGAATAACATGGCAATTATGTGCCGTGTGATGACAGATAACATCCTTGCAACTGAAGAATATCTTGAAATTAAAGCAAACAGCAAACCGTCTGACGAGCGTGATATTTCTTCATTTTCTCTCCTATTATGTAGACTCAATTCTAGCAGTGGGATGTATAGAGCTGATAATAAATACAATTATGAATTACATATTCCAGTAAAAAAATAGATGTGAAAATTGGAGTCAAGTTCAATGTTATGATAATTATGGTGTGGTTATCGACTTCATTGACAAAATACTTTGCATATAAATGGGTGCTTATAAATGGGTGTCATTTATTTATTAGAAGAACATATAATATTATTACATAAATTTAAAACACAATTGCAAGTTTTTCTTTTACCCCGTGGGCATTCCTATTGAAATACGGCCTATATTACTGCCTAAAATGTTGGTTACTAGTTTTCATGTAAAATAATTTTTAAAAGCTTTCATCCGAGTAATTCCGATCTCGTGGGGATACAAAGATAAAATATAGACTAGACTATAGTTTTCTATTGGTAAAAGAATATTTATAATTGGGTTAGGCGTAAAAGCGTAACAAACAAACAAATTCACATTCAAATTTTTATAATGTTAATAAGAATTTCTTCATCCTGCTCTTATTCTATTTATTTGGGGTCAAAGTAATATATAATCTTTCGTTGTATATATTGCAAATGTTATTGGCAATAGTTTTATGTCCGGCCACCTGTCTGACGTCAACTCTTCTTGGGAATTTAATTATTTACCAAACGGCATCAGAAGTTGGCCCAGGTCTGTGTAAAACTCTTAGTTGTCTTTTACGACACCTACATATATACAATGTAAGGATTGATAATGATGATTGATGATGATGACCAATACTTGGTAGGCGCCACCACATAGCAATTATAATTTATAATTTTATTTAGATTATTATTATCTTTGTTTCAGCCTTTTTTTCATCTGAACTGGTCGCATCCTACTGGTGATGATTTTCTGGCTGTAGCCATAGATAGCTCCTCTGCGTTAATACCAAATTCTAGCAGGAAATCGCTGTTTGAATTGTTGCCATTTGCTACTATGATTTATTCGGTGACCAAGAAGCCGAAAGCTCAAACCTCGCCTTACGGGTCCACCAGGTTGTGGCTCTTGTTATTGCTATTATCAGTAAAAATAACGGAGGCTGAGAGGATGTGCAGACATAAATTGTAGAATTCTATAGCTATTTATCATTTTGTACAAAATCGATTATTGAAGTGAGTTATTCTAAGTGAATACTTTGTCAGGCGTCTTCAGCTTGCGTCTCATAAATAAACTTATCTTGAAATGTAAAGCTATTGTGAATTATTCGTTATTATTTTATATGAATTATACGCTCGTGTAGAACGGAAATACGATCGTTCAGAAACTTTGTGATAGATTACAAATGAAACGAAACATTCTGCCTTTGATACTTGACAAATGTTTCTATAATAATGATATCGAATGACGTTATTATGTTTATTTCTCCAAATATTTTTATTTGATCTAATAAAGTTCTTTTTTGGACTTTTGGCGGGAATGTGAAAGTAGTGATCTGATATTATATTCAATATATTGGTGTTTTAACGCGTTATCAATACCAATAAATAAAATTGGAGTGTCTGTTTGTAATGTCAAAATAATAGGCTTTTTTCATGCTCACAGGGTTATTTGCACGACACCTATGCCTAAAATAGCAATTAAAAAATTTTTGTCTGTCTGTCTGTTTGTTCCGGGTAATCTTCAAAGCGACTGGACCGATTTCAAAAATTCTTTCACCAATGGAAAGCTAAAATATCAGGGCGTAAACTAGGCTATATTTTATCCCGGTATTCCCACGGGAACGGGAACTACGCGGGTAAAACGACTAAAACCGAAGCGAAGCGAGGGCGGGTTGCTAGTCTATATATATAAAAGAGAAAGTGTGTGGGTATGTTCCATATAGGCTCCAAAACGGCTGGACCGATTTCAATGAAACTTTCAGAGAATCTCCAAATTGCCCTTGCGAGTAATCTTTGTAAAGTTTGGTGACGATCTCAGCACTCCTCTTTTTGAACTGTCGAATGATGTAAGTTTATTATTTAAATAAAATAAAGCAAAATTTAGCCAAGCGAAGCGGGCTGGGTACGTTAGTATAATATAAAATATCATCTATGTAAGAATGATGTCTGATCAGCATGATATAGTAGATTAATTTCACTCTTATTGAGGTGAAGGCTCAAGCCCACCAGTGGGACGTGCTGTGACGGGATGAGACAACTGCTACGGTGGCAAAGATAAGCTGAGACGATATAATTATGATAATAAATTCAGCATGTAAATCTAGAAGTCAGATATCGGCAAAATATCTTGCAATCATCCTCGTAAAGTTCATTAAGATGTAAGCATTCGGCTTTAGAAGCTTGCTCTTAAACGAATAATTCAGTATATTTACCTTAAAAGTATAAAAAAAATTTCCTTGTGTGACGGATTAAGAATACAATTCACTACTCCCTATCCTCCCTTAGATATCGTAAAAGACCATTAAGGGATATAATATCCCTATAACATCTATGCAAGAGAAGGAAAATTCGAAACAAAACCCTATACGAACCTGTCTTACCAGCGTAATGGAATTTCGCACCTGTGAAGGAGGCTCGAGCCCAGCAGTGGGACGTATATGAGCCGAAATTATGATGAATGATGATAAACTATAGACATATTATCCTAGAAGCTTGCGTTTAATATGTTTATTTTACAAATTAATAACTTGGCAAACTAACTTCTTAATAAATGATGATTGAAACACTTCAGCGAAACGTGCGCTTAGCAAAATGTTGATTCGAGTTTATGTGAGGTACTCGGTTTGAAGGTAATAACTAGCAATATTCTCTATTAAAATTGCAGTGTATCTTATTTATACATATAAATAAAATTGATATGTCTGTTTGCAATGTTATTTTGCAATTCCAAATGCTTGAGATCGATGCCATAGGTAATCTTCTATCTTAGAGCCGGCAGCAGACGAAGTTGACTGAGGTCAAAGCTTTTACTCGTCTTTAAGACGACGAAAAATCTAAAAGTTGGCAGTACTCGTAGCCGCCACCAGATGGCATAGGTAGTAAACTAATATGGCAAAATAATGATAAGATGATAGCTATTACAACATTTAATATTATTTTTTCTGTACTTTTAAATCTCATTTTTTTTTAAATTGTATATTGTATGTGGTACTCCTACCACACCCTGTTGATAGCTGTCCGTCTGCAGCCGTATGCCATGGCCGGTCCGTCTGCTAGTAGCGCAGTACCACAATCTCGCAAAATATCGACGTTTGAGTAATAGCAATGTACATTTCGTTGGCTGAGCAGGAGTTTGATATTGACAATCCCCCTGACATATTCTTCACCGCTAACACACAACACTTTAAAATAAAAATAAAATCGGCTAAGTGTGAGTCGGACTCACGCACCAAATGTTCCGTACCATTGACTAGGTAAACAACAGTAGGTACACAAATTTAAATTTCATATTGTAACCTTTTTTTAGTTTCTCGGCAGGCAAATTGCGTTTGTTGTATGGGAGCCCCCCTTAAATATTTATTTTATTTTGTTTTTAGTATTTTTTGTTATAGTGGCAACAGAAATACATAATTTGTAAAAATTTTAACTGTCAAGATATCGCGGTTCTTGAGATACAGTCTGGTGACAGACAGACGGACGGACAGATAGTGAAGTTTTAATAATAGGGTCCCGTTTTTACTGTTTGGGTACGGAACCTTAAAAAATGAACAATAGAAAAGAAGCACATAAAAGTACAAGTTATGTCGTATTTTTTTATTGCTGTTGATGGTAAACGAACAAACGGCAAACGAGTTGTCAGTACCTCTGATAGTAAGTAATAATGCCGCTCATGGACCTTTGCAAGACCGCTGCCTATCGTGAAGAAAGTGAAGGAAGTATGAATGCAGATGCAATACGGTTCGGTAATAATAAGGCATCACCAAAACCCAGAACCCACAAACACCCTCAGAAAGTTGGGCTTTTTTTTTGGGGGTGGGTTGCGGGTGTGCGTGCTTACGTCCCTCTGTCGCCCCGGACGGAGTGGTGCGAGGAGCGCGCCGACGTGCACGTCACCTTCGTCGTTGGGCCGACCATCGGAGCAGGGTTACTTGTCATCAGTGGCCGGCCCGACGGAATACCCCCTAGTTGGGGGTACCCTCCCATCGACCGACGTCCCGCCTTCGGGGAGGACGTCGGTCTTTCCTCACACGGTCGGCCTCTCAGCGGGTGACGGACTGAAAGTTGGGCTTACGGCTCTCTCGCGCACCGAACTAAGTGCAGTGACAAATTGCTACTACTCAGACGTAGATTTTCTGTGAGAGTGTGGTACTACCCTGGACGGACGCACGGCTGTAGACTCAATTATATTTTCTATCTGCATACATTCCTTAACCATCTTGTATAACACTTACGGATGAGCAAAGAAGTGACGTATTGTGCTCTCGGCCACCACATGGAAATATGGAGTTTGAACAGAAATATTATGTAGATACAAAATTAGTGGTCGATTGATTTGAACAGTGGTATCTCAGGTGCGTCACTGTTAACAGGAATAGCTCTGTTGTACTGTTATTTATGCTCCTGCTATTTTTATTTACCTACAAGTACACGTTACCTGACTGCGGTATTCCGTTGTTTATACAAAGCAATTTATTTTTCCGTGCAGTGACTGAGTTAGAATAAAATAGAACATCGCTTCCTTTCCTGTGGGAATCGTAAAGATCATCTGACCTGTCTGACCAGCATGATATAGTAGGTAAATTTTCCCTCCTATAGTGGAGGGGTCTCGAGCCCAACAGTGGGACATATGAGCTAAAATGATGATGAATTATTATAAGCTTTATTATGAGGTTCCCAAGCGCTGCTGACCACTCTCTTTAAATAGTTTTTAATAGCTATTGTAAAGTTAGAGGTATTATCTTATATCGTTAAACGAGCAATTCTTGTGTGTATATATATATATATATATTTTCAGGATCTCGGAAACGGCTCCAACGAGTTTGATGAAATTTGGCATACTAGAGGTTTCGGGGCCAAAAAATCGATCTAGCTATGTTTTATTTATAGAAAATGTTGTTTTGTCGGTGCTTTTACCTAATCAATACAATGACAAAAAATGTCAATAGAATATGGATTCGCCGTCAACGTCAAGAGTGGCAAAAGCTCAGTTGGGAAGTTGTTCAGTTTCCTTTTTGTTTTGTTTTGGCATTCAAATAGCGTCGGATCGAATCTCGGTGTTATTATTATTCTCTTTTTGTAATTTTTGATATGTTTTCATTATTTAATTTTTATTTTATATTAATATATATCTAAATAAATTCGAAAAAAATACAACAAAAATATTCTGAGCGAAGCTCGGTCAACCATATATTAACGTATAATTATGACGTATTATATTTTGTCAAAACAGATTTTTGCTGTTTCCATTCAATCTTTCTCGAGTTTTCCAATATCGTTTTATTGGGCTTGCAGTTTTTATAATGGGCCAACCAATTGGTGGTCAGTTCACTGAATGATGACATATCCATTATTTTTTTTAAAGGCACCACGCTGCATTATGGAGATAATTCTTGCAGGGGATTTACAAACATATAATTAATAGACAGAATGGATGTAATCATCCAGACTTGCGTGGGATTCGAACCTACGACACTGGTACGGTTGTTCTGTAGAACCAAAACGTCATGTTAATCACTTTAGAGTGCTATTCTTTGAAGATATGTTGGTTACACCTAATATCATAGGTTTAGCAACCAATTTGGTGTCTCTGGAAAAAGATTAATTAGGAGTTTCCTGAGACTGGTTGAATATTTGATTAGGGCAATGAATGAGCGCGTAATATTCTACGTTCCTTTAATACAAATAAAACTAACAAAAATCATTGTAATAATTACTTTATTAATAATAAAAGTGTAATAAATCGAGTGAAATAAATTATATTTAAATAAAGTGGAATGAATTGTGATCAGGCATCTGATTCATCGAGAAGGAAGACTATTGTATATTTTTGTTTAATTATATTATAATTTTTTATACACAGCTGGCGTAGTAGTGGTATGTTTCGCTAAAACTTCGCTGTAACACAACGATGAATTTCTTAATATTATGAATGTTTATTTAAAAAAATATATAACAAATAAAAAAAATACTTCGAACTAATTTAGTGATTAGCTCACTACACCAGTACGAAGCTTTTTTTTCACATTATTGGCAATAACTCAAAAAGTGCTGGTCAGATCTTGATCAAATTTTAATGGGAAGCTTTGAGTAGCTTTTAAATAAAAAGTAATTGTTTCGCAGCACTTACAGAAATATTCACATAAAAATACAGACGAATTCAAAACCTTTATTTTTTAAGTCGGTTACAGATACAGTATCTATCTTCCTTCTCGATTAAATCAGTATCAATGTTACAATACAAAATCTATACATAAGAAGTGATTAATTACTGTACTAAGAGTTTATAATGTTTATTAAAAGAACATCAATAAAGTTATTATTTTTAAATACTACGAGAAATATTTTAAATTTTTTTGTATAGGTATTGCTATTTAATTGTAGTAAATATTAGAATTGGTAATTTTTATTATTTTTTTAATAATATAACTATGATTAATATCACCCTGAAATGGAAAAAGTAAACGTTCAGCCTCGGCGTTACTATGAGTAATAAATTAATTTTGACTTGGAATGTTTCAGTATATTGTATTGGTACAAATACATTTTGTTTAATTAGATCTGTAAATAAATAATTATTTATGTATAATATATATATATGGCGCTGTAGTTTGCTACCATTTCAATTAATTATTATTCAAAATCATCAAGTACAAGTGCTTTAAGTGTATAGTTTAAAAATGCGCAAAAGCGTTCACAAAAAATATTTTCACGACACCGAAATTGCATAAAAAATTCACAACTAACAATGATTGAGCTTTATGTACGACACCAAAAAATTAAAAAAAAAACAGCTACAAATTATAATTGTAAATCACAATTAGGTATTTTTTTTGATGATTTTTATCAGTCTTGAAGCTCAGCAAAGCTCTTTAATACTTCAATATTTACTAAAAGCTTCAAAACTTTCTCGTCAATTCGAAGGCATATATTTTACAGGACAAGTGCAATGGGTGATTTTGTATGTACAAGTGATTACTATAGATAAATATCGTTTGAATTATTCTATTAAAATACCTAAATATAAAAGTGTAGGCACAAGAAATCTCGTAATTAATATGTGCGATATTATATCTTGCGCAATCGATATTACATATGTGCATTTTAAATTATTAAACTTTATTATTAATACCAATTTTAATAATGCTTTATTAAATTTTTAACTATTAATGAATGCAATTTGTCTCACGAAAGGAATGAGTTACAATTAATAATATCTTTTTGTAACAATATATAGGATGTTTATAATAATAGTTATGAAAGTGAAATAATTATATTAAAGTACAACAATAATAGTAAAAGATTAATAATTATTATGTAAAATAATAATAGTAAATATTTTAGAATACGTTTTATTTTATCGAAAAGTAGGCGTACACCGTTTATGAGGTCTTTCGATTTTATCAACTACTGAAGTTTTAATAGAAGGTGCTTGAGGTATTTTATTATTACTATTTAAATTCAATGGATTCCACTTATTAAATAACACGAAGCTAGCATGTTCTAGACACTTAGGCGACAGAATAATTATAAATATACAACTACATAATAATATAATTATCATTTTGATTTATTGAGAAAATACTATCACAGTTATATTTTACACATCTCTTTATTTAGTTATTTCATTTAAATCAGCAGTATAAATAATCAAAATACTTTAAAAAATCAATTTAAAATCTCAAATCCATCCATAAATTCATCAGCCCGTCCGTCCGGGAGGCCTACGTCCACTGTTGGACGTAGGCCTCCCTACGAGAGTGCCACTCGGAACGATCCTGTGCCACTTGCATCCACCTAGTAGAGAGTCGTCTTGCGGGGCATCCTCCGATTCATGGTCGCCACTCGACAGAATTTCGTCCTCAACGGTCATCGGTTCGACGAGCGATACCCATTTCCATTTCAACGCGCTAATTCTACCGTCTAAATCGGTTACACACATTCTTCCATGGATTGCCATATTCCGGCTTCTCATTCATTTCATCATTCATCATTTCAGCCTATTGCTGTCCACTGCTGGACGTAGGCCTCCTTCATGTTATGCCACAGAGTGCGGTCCTGTGCCGCCTGCATCCAACGACGCCCAGCAACTTTCACTAGGTCGTCGGTGCACCTAGTAGGGGGGCGTCCTACACTGCGTCGTCCGATACGTGGTCACCACTCGAGAACCTTTCTTCCCCAGCGGTTGTCGGATCGTCGAGCGATGTGGCCTGCCCATTGCCATTTCAGCGTGCTAATTCTTCGGGCTATGTCGGTTACACCCGTTTTTCTGCGGATTTCCGTATTCCGGCTTTTATCACATAGAGAAATACCAATCATAGCCCAACGCAAATGTTTTAAAATTTTGAGAGATGTTTGTTTCTATTATAGAAGCTTTAACGTCGACTAATTATAAATAATAGAAAAAATAATATAGCTATATACTTTATGGATTTGTTTCTTCAAAGTATACACAAAAGTGAAGTCAGTTACATAAAATAAATGTTGGTAATAAAATAACGTTGCGAACGTTTTATTCTTTCTTTAGTGCCAACATTAACATAAATATTTTATTCGGATCTTAACGCCTTAAGCTATGTGTATATCAATATTTTCTCAATAAACCGTCACCTAGCTCTTAAAATTACCAAAAAATTGTGCTATTACAAATACATGATACAGTACACGTGAAATATTTAATTAATAAGGCAATGTTTTATAGACAGCACTTACAGATAAAGATAAATATTAGACAACCGTTAATAGTTAAGAAATATATTTCAGTAATTAATGTTCCTCTTCAATTATTAAATTATTACTAAAAAAATAATAATTGAAATATTATATTTAATAAATATATTAAAATCAATGTTAATAATTCCGTTAAATTGTAAAAATAATCTATTACAACTTGAAAAAGAACATATGTTACTGAAGAAGTTTAAAAAGGAAGAAGTATTAGGAGAGAAGAAATGGAGAAGGGGTGTAAACCTAATAATTCATATGTTGAGCATTGGGAAGCTAAGCTCATGTGTTAAGCTTATTATTAATATCAATGTCTAATAAAGTAGCGTACTATATATATTTATATAATAATTTGACATCCTGATTAAAAATAGGAAATAAATTCACAGCCCCGAAATAAATTAAATTACAACTAATTCTTAAACAAAACAGTGGATGTTAAAAATAATTATTTCTATAATTTTGTGGCCCTTGTTGCGGATATCTTTAAGTCTTTATTTGATACTCATCATTCGATTAAATTTGCCAAAGCAAATTTCTAAGACAAATCGTTAGCAAATGAAATATTTTGTGACAGTGATAAAGGTCATATTCCACTGAATAGTCAAATCTTGCACTACAAATTCATCTAAAATTGAATAATTTTCTATAACAGTTGTCCTTTTTATAATAGATACAAAATTTGCAAAAATAACTAAACAATTAATTATTTACCCTAAAACCCCACCAAAAGTCGGACCAAATAATATTTAAAATAACATTTTCTTAAATTAAGATCTTAAAAGTATTAAACTGTATTTTTGTGTGTCCATTATTACACTGGAATGTTGCAAGCATAGTTGCGTCTGTAGTGCTAAAATTTATATAGGTCGTTTATAAGAGAACAATATTAGTATAAACTTCAGTTTCTCTTAATATTTGAAATGCAACTAATAAAAACGAAACTGCCAGGAAACATTTGGCACAGATCTGCTAAAAAAACACTAGAGGGTGCAGTACATTTATATGCTCAACTTTAAATCATTATATGAATACATGAGACAGGAAAATTATTAAATAGAACAATTTTTATATTATTAAATAAATTTATCCTTAAATTATCTAATAGACTAGTCTTTAAATTTCCGATTGTAATTGTGTTTTATGCTTATGTTGAGTTAATGATGGTTGAAAATTTTGCATTCGGTAACAGCGACAGTAACAAACTCATTACATATTTATAGAATTTTGTCCACAACCGACGGTAAAGCTCATCTAATTGAGATGACGAGCTTTCGCAAGTACAAATGCTACCTTGCATGCATTACTTATTATCAAAAATGTCAACTAGTTTATTAGTAATGCCTCAAACTATTTTAGATTTTATGTGCTTTATAACTCAATTCTCTGTACAATATGGTATTGTCTACGTTGTAGGCCTTAATTCCATTTGTCTAAACGTTAGATATTATAAGTCATGCAAAAAATTACAAATAGCTAGAAGAGTAATTACTACCCATAAAAAATAATAAAAAATGGCTATATTTATATTTATCACTTAACAAGTTGCTTTTAACCATTTTTATTTATGTTTTGTGATTAAAACCATGCTATTTTAATATTAAATAAGGAGAAATATATGAAGATCCAGAGACTTCTATGTATAAGAGAAACAAGACTGCAATGTGTTTCCTTAATTAACATCTTTATATTGAAGTATATTTTTACCACTGGCTCATGTGTTAATATAATGAATAAATTGTCGTACATGAAGGACGAACATACATATTATAATATAGAGAAATTTTATATTATAAGAACAGTATAACAATCAGTCTCAAGCCAATACATACGGAACCCCATTCATAATATAATTAAATTTACAAAATGTAAACACGTTTATGCCTGCAGTTTAACATAAGAAAGATACATACAATTTTATCCTTGACATAAGTCATAAAGAGAAAATTATATAATTCTTTTTACACATACACCAGATGAATTTTCAAATTTTATTTCCAGTGTTTTATTTATAAATAAAAATTTTATTTGCTTTCTGTTAACTAGATCTGCATCCTTATAATATAGGTTAAAAGCGTTTATTATACTTTGTTTTCAAATAAAATTAAATTCCGAGTCACGCGATCTGCCATTGATCTCGTTAACAGGATCGTTTCGTTTTTATGACTGCAGTTATAGACGCGTTTACAGTACAACTTACTGCTAAGTCTACCAAAGAGTTGGTCCATCTGTTAAAATATAAAATAGAGAGGCGTTCTCTGAATACCTATGAAATATCCATTGAAACGTTGAAGCATTGAAGCTTATTAACTCAATAGCAGAATAGATAGACAATTTAGTTAACATAAAGAAGTATTCGTAAGTACAAATACCAATGAGATCTCAATAAATATAAAGTTCATTTCATTTCAGTTCGTTGTTAGAAATGAAAAAGCCAATTTTCGACAATACTCTGATTCCGAGCATACTTGAGATTAGGGAACGAAAAGTGAGGAAATAGACTAACAGAATTGCTTCCGGCAAGCCATAAAGGCATGGTCTTTTATGTGCAAGTAAATGGACTATATTTTATTTCGCACTTTACATCGTGAAGACGTTTTTAAAAGCCCCAGTTTTCTCATTGTATTTTGTGAATTATATTTTAAATTTTTAGTTTTATAATTAGGCATTATAACCGTTAAAACTTCGAACTAGCTAGACTAATCACGAATAGAAATATGCAGGTTTGGGCCTGAAAAAAGTTTTGACATTGAGGGTAGTAGATTCCTAGTATGATTGAAGGGTTCGGAATCAGTGATTTATCGAACTTAATTGGCTCATATTCTCGACATAATCATGTACCGTCCATCAGATAGTAGTTCCCTCGTGTCACTTGGAGAGCCTGGGCTGAGGCTGGGTGCTACAGACGGTGATGAATACGTATCTTTGTTGAACTTGCCCAGTCGCCGATCTGTTTCTGATGTTACTGAGATCTCTTCTTCTGCGATTTGTTCCAGAGGTAGTTCCCGCATTGTGTCTCCGTTTATCGCCAGCGCATTCACGAAACCATGCACCCGATCTGGTGGAGGCTCCGTATACGTTTCAGTCACAGTCTCCGGCAGAACCTCAGTAGCTCTCGCTCTTCGCGCATGCTTCGTTCGCATACCGCCTGTTTCTTCATCCCTTTCCAATCTATGTCCTGATCGAGACCTGGTCAACTGTCTCTGTACGTAATCCTCTAAAGCATCTTCTTCGCTTTTCGTCAAGTATTTATGTAAGGCGATCAAAAATATCCCGATCGTAAGTGCAATAAGACCAGAGCAGACAAGTTCGTTGAACCAGCTGACAGATCCAATGCTGCTCCAAGAAGTGACGTCATCGGGTAGCCAACCGGATGCGACGAGGAATAAGCCGAGTACTAGAAATACGACTCCGAGGTGGAGCATACCAACGGACGAGACGACTTCATTGTCGGTGGTTCTCGTCTTTCTATGGCGTCTTCGTTCCAAGCTGCCTGTAGAGCAATGCGGCGAAGTGACTCCAGATTCGGAGGACTGTAGTGAGTAGCGGCGTTCTCTGGCCCTTTGCTGCTCGGCGCGGCGTTTCCGCTCCCGGCGGATTGCGAGGGCTGAGTGCAGGCCGACCGCATGCATCCTGCAAGCACGGGCACGGGTGAGTGGTGTGGTCTCCGCGCGTCGACATCGCAGCCCGGATCTCCAAGAGGGTAGGGGCTGCGATGACGACGCGTCCAGCGTGTGGCGTGGCCGCAGGCGCGGGTTCCCGCACGCCAGCGGAGTACCACCACCCGTGCCCGTGCCGTGCCGGTAATAATATACTTAGGCATATATATCGATAATGATTTAGTTTGATTATGAAGTAACTGAGACCAGTAAAGTTAAGCATCTCCATTTTTATTTTCGATTAAAACATGGTTTATAGTCCATAAAATATAGTTTGATCTCTGTGACAGATGTCAACGAAACCGACGGAGTAAGTTTGAACGAGCGACATGTTTACAATTTCATTTTGTATCACATATATTTTAATTTTTTTCGTGCCAGTTTTATTGCAACTGAAGTGCAATATATTATAAATATAAAAATATTAATATTCAGACCTAAAATGTAGCTTGAAAGTACTGAAATACCTAGTAACCATTTAATAGAAAATTGACGGTTACACACATACAAGGTCATACTGGACTGAAAATATAAAAGAGATGGGACAGTCGATATACGTAAATCGATAACCAATCTTTATCAAATTATTCATTAAAGAAATAAACCCAATACGGTACCCATATAAAACTTTCAACATACTTTTTACAATTATAACAAATAGTTACGTTATAAAATACATAAATTAAATTAATTAAACATTAAAAAACTACTTTTTGTCTCTGAATAAATGATAATATTATGTACGCATTATTGTCAATAAGCTAAACATATTTATTCATAAAACAGTCGCAATTGTTCGATTGATCTAAGGACTGGCCCTATTTTGGCAAAAAGTGATAAATTTTCTAGCAGGAACGCTCCAGTGATGACGATAATAGTGACGTAGACCTTGATTGTACTCCTTTTGAATAACCAAAACAGTCAAAAAACAGTTTATGTTTGAAATAAATTTAAAAAGATTTTCATTAATTGTATTTCAATTATAAATAGAAAATCACAATTATAAAAATAAAGAGTTTTATCGATATCAAACTACGGACTTCATCGTAAGCGTGACAGCACTAGGGACAACTGTCACAGAGATCAAGCTATATTTTATGGACTATAGTTTGAGTATAGATAATTTATTATTTTAAATGTTTACGCGAGTTATAAATACAACTATTTTTACGGAGTTACATGATACATTATATATGACGTTTTGATTTACCGACGTTTCGAACACTTTTCAGTGTTCGTTGTCAGGGAGAGACTTTAGTGTCTTCTCTAAGATGATTCTCTAAGGACTGACTAAGGTTCTCTGTCTAATGTTCAACAAGTCATCGTTATTACAAAAATTTATACCCGCTTCAAAATAAGGTATTAAATTATGACCCTCATTTTGATACTTAATTCCCAGTACAAAAACGTCGGCAAATCAAAAATGATATGCAAAGATTTAAAAACAAGAATTTTAACTCCGTAAAAGTAGCTGTATTTAAAATTTATTTCAAAATGGTTAATACCGATTCCTCATCTTCTATCTTGTCCGTGGGTATTGTACAAGGCAACTGCCTTACATAGATATTAAATGCATATTATATACCTATATAATATGCATTTAACATCTATGTAAGAGAAGGAAAAACTATATAAAACCCTATGCTAACCTGTTTGATCAGCATAGTATAGTAGGTCAATTACCCTCCTATTGTGGAGGTCTAACTGTGGGATGTATATGATGCTAAAATATTTATTCTCCGTGTAGTAACGGCATTAGAATACAAATCACTCTTCCTCTTTCTTTTTTATTTTAAATTCGCAAATATACATCTATTTACATCCTTGCACAGATGCACAGATTCACGGTCACATAGTAATTAACTTTATATATATATATATAATGGATTTCATTTATAACGACCTCAGTTGTAACAGCTTTTCGGTTATAGCGACGCCGAACTTGCGGCCCTAGAATTTAAAGCATCCTTTTATTGGAAATACATTCGGCAATAGCGACTTCGGATATAACGCCGAATTCGGGTATACCGACTTGTTTTTATGAAATATTTGGGATAGATTCCTAGAAATTGCTTGCGGATGTTGCGACTGAGTCGGCAAAGGCACAAAGACTCATTTATAAGCTTTAACTAATAAGTTTTCTTAGCCTTTATGCACATTCGCAGATGGTCAAATGCATTATTTGTGGTAGGGTTATCGTTTGTTTACATTTGGTATGGTATTTAACCATCTGCAAATGCTTCTTTGTTTGTGTGTAGGTTTACTTAGCATTTGCACGAAGTTAAATTTATGAGTAAGTTACGTAGCCAATTTCCAGTGAATAAACAGTGTTTCTTAAACTTATGAACATGGTTCCTAGACGTACATTTACTGTTAAAGAAAAAATGTTAGTATAATTATTTCGGATATAGAGAGTGTCGGATATAGCGCCGACATTAAAGTGGTCCCTTCACCGGCGTTATAACCGAAATCCACTGTATATATATCAGGTGTTGGCAGAATACCAGCGCGATTTCTTTAAAGAGAAGTAGCACGAGCTGAACCAATAGCCTTTTTAATTCCTGTTTAAAATTAGATTATTTTATGTAAGAAGGTCTATTCTTTAGTTACGGTTACGTTTTTTATTATAGGCCATAAAATATAGCTTGATCTCTGTGACAGATGTCAACGAAACCAACGAAGTAAGTTTGAACGAGCGAAATGTTTACAATTGCATTTTGTATCAAATATATTTTCATGCTTTTCGTGCCAGTTTTATTGCAACTGAATTGCAATATATTATAAATATAAAAATATTAATATTCATGCCTAAAATGTGCCTCGTAAGTACTGAAATACCTAGTAAACATTTTACTCATAAATGATGCTTACACACGTGCAAAGTCATACTGGACTGAAAATAAAAAAGAGATGGGACACTCGGTATACGTAAATCGATAACCAATCTTTATTAAATTATTCATAAAAGAAATAAACCTAATACAGTACCTATATAAAACTTGCAACATATGTTTTACAATTAAAACAGACAGTTACATTATAAAAAACCAAAAATTTAATTAATTAAACATTAAAAAACTACTTTTCGTCTCAGAGTAGATGATAATATTATGTACCCATTATTTCCAATAATATAGACATATTTATTTATAAAACAGTCGTAATTGATTGATTGATCTAACGACTGTCTTTATTTGGAAAAAAATGATAAATGTTCTAGCAGGAACGCTCCAGTGATGACGATAATAGTGACGTAGACCTTGATTGTACTTCTTTTGAATAATTAAAACAATCAAAAAACACTTTTAGTTTGAAATAAATTCAAAAAGATTTTTATTGATTGTATTTTAATTATAATAGAAAATCACAATAATAAAAATAAAGAGTTTTATCGATAAAAACTACGCACTTTATCGTAAGCGTGACAGCACTAGGGACAACTGTCACAGAGATCATCCTATATTTTATGGACTATAGATTTAAAACGAGAACAGAATAATGATTTCTGATGTTTACACGAGTATTAAATAAAACTGCTTTACGGATTTTATCGCGTTTGTATTTGATTTTTGATTACCCGACGTTTCGAACACTTTACAGCGTTCATGGTCACGCGAGGACTAAAAAGTGATCGAAACACGACAACAAGTGCAAATAACCGTATGAGCATAATAATATCTTATTGTTTTGATATTACAGACAAACACTTCAATTTTATTTATTTGTATAGACAACTTAAAAATGACACGCCCTGAATTTCTTGTTGGAATTTATCAGGTAATAAAAGGTATCAGTTTCAATCCGGTTGTAAGTTATTAGATTAGTTTCAATCGCAATTTAAAATTGACAATATGCAAATGTTTTTAGCTATATGCCTACGATCAGTGTGTGTTACTAGTGATGACTTACGGCACGGCAAGGTAGTCCCTAAAAGTAGGCTCTGGACTATATATGGGCAAGGCCACATTGCTCGAGGACCTAATAACCACCGGCAAGATTGGTGACCATGTATCGGTTGACGCAGTGGTGGACGCACGCTTACTAGGTTGAGCAACAATCTGGTGAACGTTGCTGGGCGTCATTGATGCAAGTGGCACGACACCGCACTTTGTGGCGACATTTGAGGTAGGTCTACGTCCAACAGTGGACGGGGATAGGATTTTTCTGAGTTTGGGTTTAATTATCAGAGTTAACGGACTCAAATTACACCCAGACTCAGAACAATTAATTGTGGATTTTACAAAGAACTAACACACATTGGGATTCGGCTATAATACTAGGCATAGTACTTACCTACCTACCATAATACCCTTGGTACTTAGACCACTCTGTCATCTCTGCAATCGTGAAAAGGAATCATAAATTATTAACTAATTTTGTGTTTCCCCTGATATAATTTTGCAATGCTCGGCTTGTTAGATTGTTGTACCTGCTAAATTATTAATATAACTTAGTCGCAATTTTCTGTCCACATCTAAAGGCAAAACTTGAGTAAAAATTTAAATTCTGTTTAAATAATAAGAATATTAGGTTTGATTTTGTATGTGATGGCTGCTTCGGTAGTTAACTTGCGATCGGGTGCCACTAGTGAGTATTAGTTCAGCTATATTTTTAGAGTTCCGTACCCAAAGGATAAAAACAGGACCCTATTACTAAAACTTCACTGTCTGTCCGTCCGTCTGTCTGTCACCAGACTGTAACTCAAGAACCGCGGTAGCTAGACAGTTGAATTTTTTACAAATGTATTTCTGTTGTCGCTAAAACAACAAATACTGAAAACAAAAAAAAATTATTTAAGAGGCACTCCCATACAACAAATGCGAGTTTTTGTCCTTTTTTGCTCGATATCGATAATGGCAATAGGTAGGCACTTGAAATGTTCACTAAACACTCAGTTGTATTTTTAATTTAATAATAAATAATAAAATTAAAATAAAAAATATATTAAAGGAGGGCTCCCATACAAAAAACGTATTTTTTTTGTCTTTTTTGCTCGATATCGGTAAATAGGTGAAGGTTACAATATGAAATTTGTCTACCTACTTTTGTTTACCTAGTCAATGGTACGGAACCCTCGTACGCGAGTCCGATTCGCTCTTGGCCAATATTTTGTATTTTGAAAAAACTTGAAAAGGAACTTGAAAAAACATTGGAGCTAATACTATATATTAAAGAAACATATTCTTTGATATTTTGAAAAAAAAAGGTATGCGTTTTGAAAGATCCTACCATACTACTACCCTAAAGGTCATACTGAAGTTAATATCTACTATATGTTGTATAAATACAATTTCATATAAAAGAGGTAATTTAAAAAATGACGAGCTCGCCGAGTTTCTTGCCGGTTCTTAGCTTGTATTAGGTAGTACATTATTAGATTTTTTTCCACCGTTATTTAAATTTGACGACATATAAGTGCTCTTAAACGGCTTATTACACGACTACGGGGGGGTTATGATTTTGACAGGCTATGTACGTATGTATGTAAATTCATCTGTTCCCTCATAGGTCCTCAACTACTTATTAGAACTGGACAAATGAGGTATCGTTAGAAGCGTCTTGATCGTCCGCTGGTTATAGGCTATATGATGTGTCACTGAATCTAATATGGCGCCCTCTAGAGCACTTAAAGTACTGTGTTACAAAATAAATTTTAGAAAATTATGTAGTGTTTCATTTCATTGGAAAGGGCGTTACTTGTAAATTTCAAAATTATATATATTATTAGCATTTGCTCGTGACTTTATCCGTATTTATTCGATAACTCGTATTTTGTCGTAGTTGGGTTTTAGTTATTATTACCTTTATCTTGTTTAGAATAAAGGAGGGTGCCACTACCAGTTGTCTGTCCGTTAACGGATTAGTGTCACTACGGGCGCGCAATCCCGGACTGCTCTAGCTGCTGCTGTCGTCTCTATCCTATAGCCCATGACAGTAGTATCCTTAACCCACTTTATCGCATAGGTATCCACCATATTCCCATCCTATATCCCCAGTAACGAGAATTCCTGAGGAGGGTTGGCGTCAAGCAGGCGGCCGGCCATAAAAAAAATAGCCGTATTTTTTACAATATGGTTTTATATGGAGGCTAGAAGGTAAAAACATGTTGTGCCGACCCCACTTAGCGTGGGATGAGGGCAGGCAAATGATGATCTTGTCTATACCAATAAATAAAATTGGGGTGTCTGTTTGTAATGTCAAAATAATAGGCTTTTTTCATGCTCACACGGTTATTTGCACGACACCTATGCCTAAAATAGCAATTAAAAAATTTTTGTCTGTCTGTCTATTTGTTCCGGGTAATCTTCAAAACGGCTGGACCGATTTCAAAAATTCTTTCACCAATAAAAAGCTGTAATATCAGGGCGTAAACTAGGCTATATTTTATCCCGGTATTCCCACGGGAACGGGAACTACGCGGGTAAAACGACTATAACCTATAACCGAAACGAAGCGAGGGCGGGTTGCTAGTTTAGAATAAACTATTATAAACCGTCTGCCATTCCACAAGAAAATATCTAGAAATAAACTACTTCTACGATACTTATTGTATCGGCAATGCAGCGACAAACATAACTTTATAGTTGATTTATGTAATACATTGTTTACTTTTAAATAAAGACAGACATTTTAATATGTTACAACGGAAGTTATAAACAAATAACCATTGGTAACGTTAAACTCGTTATTATAATAACAAAGTGGTAAATCTGAAGAGCAACACTACAATGTAGTTCGTCCATATAACGGCATCCATTGCTGGTGTGCTTGCCGTGTGTTGACAGAATAAGAATATAACCATACCGTATCTTCGATACCCGTGGATGTCGTAAAAGACGACTAAGGGATACAATAGGCTGAACGTATGTGGTAGTGGTAAGATATCGATCTATAGGTTCGAGTCCCACACTGGACAACTCTTTCTGCTCTGATCCGCAAATTGTTGCTCTGAGTTTGGATGTAATTTGTGTTCGTTAATGATATGTTTGTGAAGTCCCCTGAAATACAAGGCTTATTTTCTCACTGCAGAGTGTTATCTTTAAAAAAATATGTATATAACAAACATCTATGTAAGAAAAGGGAAACTCGGTATAAAACTCTATGCCAACATCTCTGATCAGTGGTATAGTAGGTCAAATTCCCTCTCATAAAGGAAGCCCGAACCCAACAGTGGAACATATGTCACCTACCCTTTGAGAAAGGCAGTAGTAATAAATTATTTCGTGAACAAACAGAAATATTAGGTTATATTTAAAATAATACAAATAAAAGCTATTAAGATTATCTGAATCTTGAATTAGTCTCGAGTTCCACTCGCGTTGAAGTGGCAGTTCTTAAACAGAGTACAGCCCTTTGATCGATAAATAGAGAGAGAGAGTTAAATGGAACTTTAAAGTGACGGTATCATAAGTTGGCAACAAGCCAAAGAGTCATCGAAGTGAAAACTTCGTCGGTTACTATGGATGTAATTTTAGCATATTTTTTTGAAGTAAAATTTTTTTTATGGGAGAACTTCGCAATTCTAAACTTTTCGTCACAGAAAAAAACGTACACGTTCTTATGCGACGAAAGTTTTTAAGAAAAATACTTATGCGTATTTGTCACACACTTTTATAGTGAAACATACGCTTTTCTCGCTTTCATGATTATAAATGTATACGAGACATATGATATACATGTATACAAGACATTTATATCTATACCAATAAATAAAATTGAAGTGTCTGTTTGTAATGTCAAAATAATAGGCTTTTTTCATGCTCACACGGTTATTTGCACGACACCTATGCCTAAAATAGCAATTAAAAATTTTTTGTCTGTATGTCTGTCTGTCTGTCTGTTTGTTCCGGGTAATCTTCAAAACGGCTAGACCGATTTCAAAAATTCTTTCACCAATGGAAAGCTATAATATCAGGGCGTAAACTAGGCTATATTTTATCCCGGTATTCCCACGGGAACGGGAACTACGCGGGTAAAACGACTATAATCTATAATCGAAACGAAGCGAGGGCGGGTTGCTAGTATGTATATAAAGATTACGTGTGTATGTCACTGAACTCCTCCTAAACGGCTGGACCGATGTTGATGAATGTTTTTGTTTGTGTTCAAAGGGATTCGAGAATGGTTTAGATTCACAAATGGACCTGGTAGATGGCGCTACTGTCGATTTCAAGGAGAACTCCTTTTATTTTATTTGAACAGAACAACGTCTGTTGCGTCATCTAGTAGTATATAGATGTTATCTTTATAACATACTAGCAACCCGCCCTCGCTTCGCTTCGGTTATAGGTTATAGTCGTTTTACCCGCGTAGTGCCCGCTCCCGTGGGAATACCGGGATAAAACATAGCCTAGTTTACGCCCTGATATTATAGCTTTCCATTGGTGAAAGAATTTTTGAAATCGGTCCAATCGTTTTGAAGATTACCCGGAACAAACAGACAGACAGACAGACAAAAATTTTTTAATTGCTATTTTAGGCATAGGTGTCGTGCAAATAACCGTGTGAGTATGAAAAAAGCCTATTATTTTGACATTACAAACAGACACTTCAATTTTATTTATTGGTATAGATCTGTTAAATGTATATATTGCATACGCAAGAGAAGGAAAATTCGAGATACGATTCGATATCGCGGTCTTGCGTCGCGTAGTATAAACCAGTATAAGTATTAAATCAATAAAAATAATTTAAAAAGAAAAGAAATAAGGAATATTGCCAAGAACGTAATTTATTATTAGTATATTTAAATGGCATTAATATTGCCTTATCTAAGTTAGCAAGTCTTGTATGAGTAGTGAAAGACGTTTCCTAACGGCCTATTTGGCGGTATTCCAAATAAATTGTTTGAGTCACATTGTTTTAGAAATTTGAAGCAATGTTGATATACTTTTAACTTGTTACTTCATTTAAGTAATTATCGGTGTAGCGATAAATTATTCGCCGGTGCCGTGTGGACATTCAAACTTTATTCAAGGAGAGCCTCCCTGAGAGACATTTCTTGCTTGTAATGTAATAGACTTTTAATAGGCTTATCGAATCGTAATCGAATGACATAAATCATTAATTGCCATTTTGATCATGATAAAGATTGTGCCATTAAAACTTAACATAAACCTACTAGTTTCACAAATGTGGGTCATAACTGGGTTGAATGCTGAATACCCACGCCAGCGTTCTATCTAGCAAACGTTGAGCGAGATACTTTTTGGACAGTCGCTACGCAATTGAATTTCATATATCATTTATTAATTGATTTCTTTTCTTTTCAATGCAAATAAATAAAATTGAAGAGTCTGTTTCTAATGTCAAAATAGTATATACAGTAGCACCCGTTTAATACGATCACGTTTAATGCGATTTCCCGCATAATACGCCATTTTGCCTCAGACCGAGCGACTTGAGACATATTTTCATACATTTCTTAACGCTTAATACGATGATCGTCATCCCGTTTAATACGCCAACACGTGCCACTCAAATACACGTATTACCCCTTGCAGCAGCGGTCAGCGACTGACGAAGTGACGACTGTCGAGCGACCCTAAGTGATAATGACCAAGAAGAAGCTGTGTCAACTCCGATTTTGTCACACTCTCAGGCATTATCAGCAGTTAATGATTTAAGACGTTATGTAACTTCTTTGAATCAAACGAAGACGAACTGCAAAAATTAAATTACGTTGAAAATCTTGTAATTGCTAATGCCTCAAAATCTTTTCGTCAAACTAAAATAAGTGATTACTTTAAGTAACGTAATAATAATAAACAATATTTGTTTTTTATATTTTAAAATATTATTTGTTTTTTAATATTTAAAAATGTATCTAGCAGTAAGTATATTAAATAAAGAAAATAAACAATATTTTATTTAGGTAATTTTTAAGTATTAAATTCAATACGTAGGTATTCAAAATAATAATATAATATAATAAATAATAATGGCACGTTTTTTCCCTTTCCCGCATAATACGCTTTCCCGCCTAAGACGCGTTTTTGGTCGGGTCCCTGCGAAATCGTCTTAAACGGGTCTTACTGTATTTTTCATGCTTACACGGCTATTTACTCGATACCGATGCCTAAACTACCACTATAAAAACTTGTTCCGGGTAATCTAAAAGCGGGTGGACAGATTTTGATAATATTTTACCACCAGGCAGCTTTCTATATAGGGAGTAACTTGCTAGTTTTCTTCTCAGATAATCTCTATAAAATTCTGTCCGGTGCGGGAATAGAACCTGATGCCTTATGTAGTGTAGTCACGTCCTGTAATATGTCCTAAGCATATTGCAGACTTACAATGCGGGGTTAAAGCTTAAATCTGTAAACTGAAATTGAAGCGAAATGAAGATTTGGTTTTTTTTGTGGACTAAGAGTGTTAGCCTCAGATGGCTATTACACCCTTACGCGGTCTAGTGGTGTGCGCTGAGGGCTTTCAACCCAATCGAAACGAGGGTGGGTCGCTGGTATTTTATATTTAGTTGATTTCTGTATAAATGTTTTTGTCGTTAAATAAAATATTTTCTTCATTATTCAACAGGTCTGAATAATGGATCAATTCGCCTTCCATTGTAGAGGAAGGGAGAGCCCAATAGTGGAACGTATGTGAACTGAGAAGAAGAAGCCGTCACTAAATCAGTAACGGATAAACGCCTTCGTTAAAGGTACATGTCGCCTTTGTTTAGCACCGCCTGATACTTATCCGTGATTATAAAGGATTTTCGTGTGGTGACGGTGTAAGAATACAATTCACCATCCCCTATCTTACCCGTGGGTGTCGTAAAAGCCGACTAAAGGATTAAATATGGATATAACATTCCATACAAGAGAAGAAAAGTTGAAATAAAATTCTGTTCCAACCGGAACCTGTTCTAAAGTAGAATAGTACGGCAATTCCCCTCCTATTGTGGTGTAGGCTCGAGCTTAACATTGGGACGTTTATGAGCTGAAATGATGAATAATGAATTGTAAAGGAATATAATTAATCTTTAGAGTAAGCATGGTAAATTACTTTATTATATTATAAACATATATTAAATATAGTACTGTGCCAAATGACTAAGCTTTCAGACATAGAGACGCCATTTTATTATGAAAACACTCGAGTCCTTGAAATACGACCGATGTAGTAGTTATGTCTAGACACAAGTGCCTATAGCTGGCTACATCCTGCTTAGTTGTTCGAGAGCATAGCAGGATTTCGTGGGACTTCATGGCTTTCCGTATAATCTGCTTTCTTGGTAGGCTATTGTCAAATCATCATGTCATCATCGTTTCAGCTCAAATACCCCTATTGGGCTCAGGTCTCCACCACTATGGAACTCCTCTATGGAATTTTTTAAAAACAGCTTCAGAAATTATTAAGAGAATGAGTAATGGAATTCTACCTTGCATTGCGAGAGGTTATGAAAATGTAATTAAGAGACATTTGACCCTGTGTAATAATAGATTCTGGGTAGGGTATCAAACTCGCGGCATTTACTACATAATCTTCCTCACTAGGCCATCTGTGCAGTTATGTTCCAATGTTAAGCTACGACTCATAATGGACGTTGATGGCCAGATAGATAAAAATTCTTGTAATCTAATATTACAGTTTTAAGGAAATGTGCGTGAAGTGATATTGAATGTCCCTTGGCCAGGTGGCATGACTGTCGGTTAGGTAACCTCTGGCCCCATGCCAGTATTTATGTTGTAAATAATTAGGGTTGTACGTATAATTTAGAACACTGCAGACTGCCGACCCCGGCAAGTAATTTTTCGTGATGATCGGATACTGTGAGAACAACTGATAATAATTAAGTGCTATCTATTTATTACTAGCTGATCCGGCTAATTTTGTAACGCCATAATTTTTTTCGTAAATATATTTTCTAAATTGCCGGAAATATAGTCTCTAATGAAAGAACTATTACAGCTTTGTCGGGCAAGATTCGATCGTCTTAGTCGCGTCATTGTTAATGATGATTCAAAGAGAATACAAATTACTGATTATTGATTTCTGACAAAATTATAATTATCAAATTTTCAACCATACTTAATCATAAAAAATTTTTTTTTTTGTTTGGATTGCCCTTACGGGCAGGCTAAAGTCTTTTCGACCATACTGCCTTGTCTTACGTAGCTTATTTCTTTACATATTATTTATTTCTTCATATTATAATTAGGCGCTGAGAACGTAATTAGATGATTTCTCTGGGAATTTCGGTTGAATATGAAAATACACGTAAACCACTCTTATATCACATTCACCACACTTCAGCACCTTAATTATATTATATTACATAAAACATCAGCAAATTTATACAATATAACACTATGAAACACTAAAAAAATGAATATAATACAAGAGCTTAACATGACATTTCCATATTCGCGCCGAAACCTAAAAAAAATAAGTTTAGCTGTCATTTGCGTTATGTTATTACACATCAAATGCGTTTTTGTTAAACCACGTTTCATAGAGACTTGTATTCTCTTTGACGTTTTACGTCACGTCACACGGGAGCGCAATCCAACAGGATAAAAAGTATCCTATGTCCGTCTCCTAGTTCTACGCTACCTCGCCACCAATTTTCAGCTAAATCGGTACAGCGGTTCTAGTTATAAATAGTGTAACCAACACGACTTTCTTTTATATATATATATATATATATATATATATATATATATATATATATATATATATATATATATATATATATATATATATATATATATATATATATATATATAATAGATGTGGTTTGAAGTAAATTTCTGTATTGTAAAACACAAGATTTAAAATAAATGTATTGTACTTAGTATACAATACATTCTACGTACCGTGTGGTGACGGATTAAAAATACAATACACCACTCCCTATCTTGCCCATGTGTGTCGTAAAAGGCGACTAAGGGGTATAATACGCATATAACATCTATGCAAGAGAAGGAAAACTCGAAACGAAACCCTATATCAACCTGTCTGTCCAGCATGGTATAGTAAGGTCAAATGCCCTCCTATTATGGAGGAGGCTCGAGCCCAACAGTGGGACGTATATGAGTTAAAATTATGAAAATGATGATCACCTATTTTTGTACGTTTTGAAATAAATTTCAAAATTTTTAAAAACACAAGATCTAAAATGAATATGAGAATTTACACCGAAGGTCTTGAGCCAGTATTTTATAGTTTGATTCTCGAGAAGAACAGCAATATCGAAGAAGATATACTTGGTAGGTATAAAATCATCATCATCATCATCATTTCAGCCCATTGCCGTCCACTGCTGGACGTAGGCCTCCCTCATATTGCGCCACAATGTGCGGTCCTGTGCCGCCTGCATCCAACGACGCCCAGCAACTTTCACTAGGTCGTCGGTCCACCTAGTGGGGGGGCGTCCTACACTGCGTCGTCCGATGCGTGGTCGCCACTCGAGAACCTTTCTTCCCCAGCGGTTGTCGGTTCGTCGAGCGATGTGGCCTGCCCATTGCCACTTCAGCGTGCTAATTCTTCGTGCTATGTCGGTTACACCCGTTCTTCTGCGGATTTCTGTATTCCGGATTCTATCTCGCAGAGAAATCCCGAGCATAGCCCGTTCCATAGCACGCTGAGCGACTTTGAGCCTTGATATGAGGCCTACATTTAGGGACCACGTTTCCGTGCCGTAAGTCATCACTGGTAACACACACTGGTCGTAGACCTGTGTTTTCAGACACTGAGGTATGTTGGACGAGAAGATCCTCTTAAGTTTCCCGAACGCTGCCCAACCGAGTTGGATTCGTCGGCTGATCTCTTTCTCGAAATTGGATCTACCTAACTGGACTGTTTGTCCTAGGTAAACATAGTGATTGACAACTTCGAGAATCGCATTGCCAACTAGGACCGGTACAGGAATGACATGGGTATTTGACATGACTTTCGTCTTGTCCATGTTCATTCGTAGACCCACTAGTTGGGATACCCTGCTGAGATCATTGAGCATAGTGCCAAGGTCCTCCATGGATTCTGCCATAACGACGATATCGTCTGCGAATCGAAGGTGAGTGATGTATTCGCCGTTAATGTTGATGCCGAGTCCAGTCCAGTCTAAGAGCTTGAAGACATCTTCCAGTGCAGTGGTGAACAGTTTCGGAGAGATGACATCTCCCTGTCTCACGCCTTTCTGCAACTGGATCGGTTTCGTACTCTTATCCCGGATACGGACTGACATTGTGGCGTTCCTATACAAACACTTCAGCACTTCGATATAGCGATGGTCGATTTGGCACCGCTGAAGGGACTGCAGCACCGCCCAAGTTTCGACTGAATCAAAGGCTTTCTCATAGTCCACAAACGCTAAGCACAGGGGCCGATTATACTCCTCGGTCTTTTGTATAATCTGCCGAAGCGTGAGGATATGGTCTATGGTGCTATAGCCTTTTCGGAAGCCGGCTTGTTCGGGCGGCTGGAAGTCATCGAGCTTGCGCGTGAGTCGATTGGTAATGACCCTCGAAAACAACTTATAAACATGGCTCAGGAGTGAGATGGGTCTGTAGTTCTTTAAAAGAGCTTTGTCACCCTTCTTGAAGAACAGCACCACCACACTCCTGGTCCACGACTCTGGAACGTCGCCCCCGAGGATAACGGAATTAAATAGCTTCTGAAGGGCTATTAATACCGGCTTGCCGCCCGCCTTCAAAAGCTCTGCCGTAATTCCGTCATCTCCCGGTGCCTTACCGTTACGTAGTTGTTTGAGAGCCATTCTGATCTCGTGCAAGCTGATGTCCGGGATTTCTTCGGTATAGTGCCGAGTTAGCTTGGATCTGGGATCTTGGACCAAGCCGACAACAGGATTTCGGGATGATTTGTATAACTGTCCATAGAACCTTTCGACCTCTCCCAAGATCTCACTTTGGGATGAAATGACAGTGCCGTCATCGGTCTTCAGCTTAGTCATTTGGCTTTTCCCAATAGACAGATCTTGTGCGAACACTTTCGAGCCACGATTCCGCTCTATCGCTTCTTTAATACGGAACGTATTAAATCGGCGAATATCGCGACGCACAGACCTGGAGATCTGTCTATTTAGCTGCCTATGTTTGGACCAATCGGCTGCAGACTGCACCGTCATCTCTTTTCTCCGCTCCATGAGCTCGAGAGTCTGGTCAGAAAGTTTTTTAGGTCTATTAACGCGGTGAGCCTTGAAAAATTTCGACCCAACCGCGTGGACAGTTTCCACGAACCTGTTGTTCATATCGTTCGGAGATTCGCACTCGTCCAGACATTGGAAGCGATTATGTAGTTCGAGTTGAAAGTTTTCGAGGTTCTGGTATTGGACAGATGTAGGTCGGAGTGTAGACTTCATCAAGCGTGACCGCTCGACTTTTGTATGGATATTCAATGTGCCTCGTACCATCCGGTGATCGCTCCCAGTTTTAATTCTGCTGATCACTGAGACATCATTGAATATCTGTCGTTTGTCTGACAAGATGAAGTCTATCTCATTTTTTGTTGAACCATCGGGGCTAATCCAGGTCCATTTCCTTTGTGGCTGCTTCCTGAAGAAAGAATTCATCATAAAGAGGCTTTCCTTCTCCAGAAAATCAGCCAGTTTCTGGCCCCTCTGGTTTCTCTGTCCATATCCATGTTTCCCCACTCTCAACTCATCATCACTCCCTTTACCTATTTTCGCGTTAAAGTCTCCCATAACCACCGTGAAGTGGGTTTTGGACGCGTGTATGGCTTTCGAGATGTCCTCGTAAAATGCCTCCACTTCGTCGTCGGAGTATGTCGAGGTCGGTGCGTATACCTGTATAACCTTCAGCGAATACCTCTTGGTAATTCTGAGTATAAGGTACGCTACCCTTGTCGACACACTCTCGATCCTCTCCACGTTGTCTATGAGAGACTTACGAACGATAAACCCTATACCACCTTGGGACGGGTGATCGCCCTCCCGGTAGAAGAGCAAGTTTCCAGACTGGAGGATTATCGTGCCCTCGCCCTCTCTTCGCACTTCTGATAATCCTACAATGTCCCAGCGGATTTTGCTCAATTCCTCTTCCAGCTCGATGACCCTCTCGTCAGTCCTGAGTGTCCGAATGTTGTGTGTTACCAGGGCCAAGGGTCGTTTTTGTTGGTAGCCGGATCGCTGCCGGAGATTCCTCGCACCCCCCGCTCCACCACTACTGGGCCCGCCACCAAAATGAGCCCGTAGGGTACCGGAGCCGCCGTGACTGGGGGCCATTTTTTTGTTGTACGCCATTTTTAAAAAAGGGGATATTGCCGTAATCGCCACGCTTGGCAGGCGGGTTGGCGATCGCAGTATGGATGTTTTACGTTTCCCAGGAGAGAGCTGCTGCCCACTCTCCTGGTGAACCCTCAGCCGATTTTTACGACTCCCACGGGCAAGTAAGGGGTGGCGACACATGTATTCTCAAACCGTCGCCACACGGCCAGGTATAAAATACATTACAATATTTGGTGGTCCGAGGTTCGACCTTTCACGGTCCGCCGATCTGTTTTTAAACGGACAGTCATCATCATCATCATCATGTCATATATGGCTCAAACATCCTCTACAATAGGATGGAATTTAATCTACTATACCATGCTGGTCGTTATTGTATAGGTTTTTATTTATTTATTTATTTATTAGTTAACAAAATCCAAAGCATCTTACATATTATGTTTAACCTTAAAGCTAATCTTACAGCCAAATATGGATTTTCAATTTATTTTTACACTTATGTAGCGGATACAAAATGACATTAAAAGCAAAAAAAAAATTTAATATAAACTGCTGTTTGTGTGTGTCTGTGTGTTTGTATGGGTATGTGAGTGTGTTTGAGCGCGTGTTTTCGTGTGTGCGTGCGTGTTCTTGTGCAAAGAGATCTTGTGATTTTAAGGAAAACTGGATATAAAACCCTATACCAACATAGATCGGCGTGATAATTAGATCAAATTGCCTCCCATAGTGAACATGTGACATGAACTTCCATAATAGGACAGTAATTTATCTACTGTGCTGCTAGCCACACTATAGGAACATGTAGAAGAATGAACCAACATAGCACGAAGGAACAGAATGTTAAAATTTCAAAAGGTAGTTCACATTGTTCGTTAAACTGACAGCCGTTGGCGAAGAAAGGTTTTTGATATGAATTGGACCCATAGGGCATCCCCTCACTGAGTGGACTGATGATATCTTAAAAGTCACCGAGAATGGATGTAATTGTCACATGACCGTTCTGAGTGCCTTGTGGGGAGGCCTATGTCCAACATGATGGATGGGGAATGTATTGTCCTTTTTTTTTTGGGGTGGATTACGGTCGGCGCGCTCCTCGCACCACTCCGTCCGGGGCGACAGAGGGGTGTAAGCACGCACACCCGTACCCACTTGTGACACGTCGCCTTCGTCGTTAGGCCGACCACCGGAGCAGGGTGACTTGACGTCAGTGGTCGGGGAATGTATTGTCCTGCGTGAAAATCGAACCCACGGCATTTTAACCTCTACACGATCACGATCAAATAAGTATTAACTTCTCAACACGTTAATTGAAACCTGCTCAAACTAATTACTGGTGTTACATTTTAAACGGATCACGTGTCGATAATAATTAGTTTCAGGTGGAATCGAATGAACTGAATTTGATTTTGAAATTCGCAGATGTAATAAATAAATATTTGTTCAAATACGTTTTCAACGTTCATGTGTCACTCTTACTCTCTGTTTGAGTGACGGGATAAGAGTCATCATTTCGTCTCATATACGTCCCACTCGAGCTCGAGTGTCCTTCATAATAAGAGGGAAATTGATCATACTATAAGCATGCTGTTCAGACAGGTTAGTATAGGGTTTTATTTCGAGTTTTCCATTTCATGCATAGACGTCATATGCGTAATATATCCCTTCGTCGCCTCTTAAAACAACCACGGGTATGAGAAGGGGTGGCGAATTGTATTCATACTCTGTCACCACACGGAAAGAATACAATTCACAATATCAAATCACATTTTGCCCGTGTGTCGTAAAGCAAGACTTCATCATCATCATCATCATTTCAGCCTATTGCCGTCCACTGCTGGACGTAGGCCTCCCCCCTCCCTCCCTAAAGCACGACTTAGGTCTATAATATGTATATAACCGTTGTGCAAGAGAAGAAAAAGATTTTTTATTATTTTATTGCAAACGGTGGCAAACGAGCCAACAGTACATCTAGTAAGTGATGCTACCGCTCATGAACCTTTGCGAGGCCGCTGGCCACCATAAGAAAGTGAAGGGATTGTGAATGGATGCAATAAGGTTCGGTGATACTAAAGGCATCACTAAAATCACAAACATCCTCAGAAAGTTGGACTTCTGGCTCTCTTCGAACGAAGCGCAGTAACAAATGGTTACTACTCAGACGTCGATAATGGTATACTCACCCCTCTGACCAGCGTGGTAAATCCAGTCGTAGAACATATATAAGCTAAGATGATAAAAACAGAACAACTACAGAACATTATTAAATATCAACTGAAATCTATCAGCATTCATCATCATCATCATTTCAGTTCATAACCGTCCCACTGTTGGGCTCGAACCTCCTCCGTAATAGGAGGGAAATTGACCTTACTATACCATGCTGGTCAGACAGGTTGGTATAGGGTTTTATTTCGAGTTTTTCTTCTCTTGCACAGACGTTAGGTGCATATTAGATCCCATAGTCGTCTTTTACAACATCCACGGGCAAGATAGGGAGCGGTGAATAGTATTCTTACTCCGTCACCACACGCAGAAGTTATTATTAACAAAATCCCATTTATTTTATAAGAAGAAATGAATATATAAAAAAAGCTAATGATATATTTTGATCATTAATGATATTTAAAATATCACAACACGTGTAGATAAAAACAAAAATATATCGGCTTCAACTAAACATAGTTACTGAGAATTGATACATAAATTTTACGACTTCCACATCGATAAATATCGAACGCATAACTAAAACAGGCCTATATACGTAACCGTTATTTGAAAACATTGCCAGCCCTAATTGTGGACTACAGAATGATTCACAGGCGCGTTCGCATTTGATTGATTCAAATATGATTTAAACACATCAAGAGCTTTATTTGTTTTGGCCAGATACATAATTAACAGACACATTTATAATCTGTAACATTAATATTTCATATAAATTATATGAAGATCTCGCTTTAAAGATGTTTATTATTTATTGCTTATAAAACATTTAAAGTTTATGTTATTAACTAGTTGAAGCACAAGTTTTTCCTACGTGGATTACTTAGTCCGTCACCCGCCGAGAGGCCGACCGCGTGAGGAAAGACCGACGTCCTCCACGAGGGGGGGACGTCGGTCGATGGGAGGGTACCCCGCGTAGGGGGTATTCCGTCGGGCCGACCACTGACGACAAGTAAACCTGCTCCGGTGGTCGGCCCAACGACGAAGGCGAGGTGGTTTTCGGGTGGGTTGCGGGAGTTGCGTGCTTAAGCCCCTCTGTCGCCCCGGACGGAGTGGTGCGGAGGCGCGCCGACCGCAGCCCACCCACAAAAAAAAAAAAAATGTGGATTTCTTAATAGTATTTTTTTTTTTGTTGCTATTGATGTCAAGCGAGTAACCAGCACACCTGATGGTATGTGATGCTGCTGATCACGGCCCTTTGCTAAGTCACTACCTACCGTGAAGGAAGTTTGAATGCGACCCACATATATACCATCACAGAGTTGGGCTGCTGGCTCTCTCACTCACCGAATGAAGCGCAGTATCAAATTGCTAATACTTATACGTAGATTTTCTGCTCAGTGTGGTATTAACCCCGTACGGTCCACGGCTGTAGGCAGATGACTGTCTACAGTATGGCCCTAACATATATATCTTTCTGTTCTGTTTTGTAAAGTCTACTCCGATCTTACCCTACCTACACCAGCAGGGTCCGGTATAATTGTAGGATAGAGTCAACTATAAAATAATTAGGTATAGTCCTCTATAGCTGATTGACTCGCCGGAATTCTGCTATGGGATCTGGAAGCGAGGGCACCCGCGTCCTTTATCGCTGGCGTGAGGAGGCGTTTGAGTGAAGAGCGCAGTGAAAGACGACTGTCGACAGTATGCTCCTACGACATAGAAGCTTTTATTTAAACAGTGCTGAATGGTTATGAATACTTCCAAACCTTTCATCGCTCGTTGGTTACGTAAAAGAAAACTAAGAGCCTAGGTCTATATTGATCTAGGTCTAGGCCAACTGCATCTGATGACGTTTGATGTCAAGCAGGCGGCTAGTTATAAAATTACTGCCAAAACTTTTACAATTTGTACTATGGAAAAACAGGGTATTGACGCAAAATAATTGTTATAAGACCAGGTTCACGTCGTCCAATGATATTGGTAATAATATAAATATTAAGACATATAATGCATCGATCATAAGTTTAGTTATCCCAGTAGTTGTCATGAAAACAGTCAACTACGCAAAACAGTTAACATATTGTTATTATATATTGTTCTATTTATTAACATTTATGGACATCGCTTTCTATTTATCGCGCGCGCTCTATCTTTATAATTTCTTTTTTTATAAACAGGCTGTCTATAATATCTCTTTGGCACAAACTGGTAGTTCCTAAGATTAGTGTACTGAAACAGATAAATAGACACACTTCTCAGCTTTATATAGTAATACAAAATTACATGTGAAGTTAGAATTGATAATATTCAATTATTTATAATTATATGCACCACATTCTCTAGGAGTACGATTTCTGGCGAAGTGAGGTCAAGTCATGTCTGGAGTGATACACTATACGGATCTTGCAGCAATTTGAGAAAACATATGTACCCTTTGGTGTTTCTGCCACATCTACTATAGCAATTAATCTTAAAGCTCACATATTTAGTTCCCATTAACCTTTCCGTATCCGGTGCAGCTGCGCTTATTGTCACTGCATATCCTCTTATTTACTAATTAGTTTCCATAGTACGGAAGTGGAATCATTATTTTCTCTCTTCCACATGCTTTAATTTTCTGGTGGTTCTCAAGACAATTAAAATCATTTTCTTCGACTGCCTGAGAATCAAATCTCAGTATCATATATGAAGACCATTGTGGATCCTAAATTACCTACAGAAATTTCAATATTGGGCATGTATGGTTGGATTATATACAATTACATACATATCCTGTTCAAGAAAGGTTTGCCCAAGGAAGCCAATATCATAGTCGCCTTGACAGAAGTAACTATTGCAATTGGTATTATAAGTTTTCAGGAGTTATCTTTACGTGGTTTTCATGGATCTTACACGATAGTAATGGGTGATGATAAATTAATTTCTTTACGCATCAATACATAAGACCACAGAGCATAAATAACATACAGCCACAGTGTATTCGAGTAATCGGTACGTAATACGTATACGTAAAAATAATAGAAAATTATAGTTTAAAATTAAAAAACACTCTTACAAGCTGACAGCCCGAATCATAGAAGTTTCGAAATTCCCGCATGGGTAGTTCGCACACTAGCTGTGTCTCTCTTGCTCTTATGCAAAGGATGCGATTAAAAATTTCTAAATCCTGGCGAATCTAATCAGGATATTCGCCTATTTTGATCGATTATTGCATTCTCATGGACCTTTGATAAGTGTGCAAAGTTTAAATAAAATTTATTCGTTCAAAGTGGGGTAAAATGACTTTCAAAGATTTCGTTATATATGTACATAGATACATACATAAATATAGGTGAAACTAATAAAAGTGTGTTAAAAAAAGAGTCGGGTAAATTGAGTAACTCCTTCTTTTTTAAAATCGTCTAACTAGCCGCCATTATTCTTGACAACGCATTTAAAAAGCTATAACATGACATTATTATGTAAATAATGTTGTTCTCATCATATTTTTCATCAAAAGCTAGTCTTAATGCTTTTTTTTTTCATCTTTTGATAAACACTGACATTTATAAAAAAACTTCGCATATTCATGATATGACAGCTGACAGTTCTTGAACGAGTTTAATGTATGGAATGATGTGTATATTGACTCTTTCGCCAAATATATGAAATGCGTTTAACAATTGTACTAAGAATAGTCCACATTAATTGCAATATGACGATAGTTATGTAGGAAATATGCCACACCCCTTTAATGAAAGTAGGGGGAATTGCAAAAATTATCTCTGGAAGTGGACAGTCGCGCTGTTCATTTTTGTTTGATGGGACTGGCTATCTTCGGTCCGCTCGCACTCCGTCTAAGCTACCGTACTGCGAGAAAGAACGCGACGACCATAATCTATTGTCTATGTATGTATCTCTCCATCACCTTTTGAGTGGACCATCAATTTCTTTTCACTAGTATTTGTCTTCAGTTTACCGCTCAATAGATGACCTTAAGGCTAACTTTTACACACGACTTCTTGTTGATACTGCGTGCTCTCATGCGACAACTTCTCTACGGATAGCGTATAATCCCATTATTTTCAGCTTATGTAAGTCCCACTCCTGTGCTTGAGCCTCCTACAGAATATTAGCGAAAATTGACCTACTGTATTACGCTCGTAGGGATATAGGGTTTTATTTTGAGTTTGTCTTCACTTGAATAGATGTTATAAGCATATTTAAATTCTTTAGTCGTCTTTTACGATACTCACGGACAAGAGAGGGGGGTGGTGAATTGATTTAGGACGTATAGTCCCACTGCTGGGCTTGACCCTCCTCCACAATCGGAGGGAAATTGATCTTACTATACCATAATGTCAGACAGGTTGGTATAGGGTTTCGAAAACTTAAAGTTTTCCTTCTCTTGCATAAATGTTATATGCGTATTATATCTCTCAGTCATCTTTTATGACATCCACGGGCAAGATAGGGAGTGGTGAATTGTATTCTTACTCCACTACCACACGGAAATTACCGTATTACTATAAAAAATTTCCTAACGCGTAAACCCAACATTTTAATAGCATGAAACCCTTATAAGTATTATCAAGCAAATCTCAAGTTCGATAAATCTAGTAAACCTTTTGTAGGGCTTCATAGCAAAAGTTTGCACGAAATTGGAATACCACGTTTCTCGACTCATTTCTATATTCAATTACATTCCGTTACGAGTAATTGGGTTCAAGTGTTAATGGAATTGGTACCTATAGACCTAAATTTTGTACCAGATAGGTTTTGGAATAGGTTTCGATAGATTAATTATTGTTTTCACTAAATCCCCAAAAACATTTCGATGTAATTTGTGACCGTTATTTATATGTTTGTAAAGTCCCTCGCCATACAAGAATTATTTCTTTAGTATTATAAAAAAAAAACAATTAAGACAATACTTTGACTGCTTAATAGCGAAAAAAAAAATGGCGGGTTAATTATATTATAGGTAATCAATCTCGTTATCCTTAGTGCATAAATGTCAAAAAAACACTAAAAATAACACAAATAAATATAATCTTATATCTTTAAACGAGCAATTCTTGTATATATATATATATATATATATATATATATATATTCAGGATCTCGGAAACAGCTCCAACGATTTTGTTGAAACTTAGCATACTAGAGGTTTCGGGTCCAAAAAATCGATCTAGCTAGGTTTTATTTATAGAAAATGTTGTTTTGTCCATGTTTTTAGCAAAATAAACAATGACATTAAATTTTAAAAGAATATGAATTTTCGTTGGCAACGTCATGAGTTACGATAGCTCAGATGGGACGGTGACAGGTTTTAATTTTGGTATTTTTTCAATCAAACAGCGTCGGTTCGAATCTCGGTGTTATTATTACTCTTTTTGTAATTTTTTTATATATTTTTCATTATTTATTTTTTATTTTTTAGTAATATATCTATACCAATAAATAAAATTGGAGTGTCTGTTTGTAATGTCAAAATAATAGGCTTTTTTCATGCTCACACGGTTATTTGAACAACACCTATGTCTAAAATAGCAATTAAAAAATTTTTGTCTGTCTGTCTGTCTGTTTGTTCCGGGTAATCTTCAAAACGGCTGGACCGATTTCAAAAATTCTTTCACCAATGGAAAGCTATAATATCAGGGCGTAAACTAGGCTATATTTTATCCCGGTATTCCCACGGGAACGGGAACTACGCGGGTAAAACGACTATAACCTATAACCGAAGCGAAGCGAGGGCGGGTTGCTAGTATCTAAATAAATTCGATAAAAATATGCCGAGCGAAGCTCGGTCAACCAGATATTTTTAATTGAAGTTAAATAATATTTAAATTTTAGGTAACACTTAATGGGATATATTTGATACTTAACGTTGATTTTATATGACATTAATATGGCTTTATTTGTTGTCTAAAATTTAAATGACCCGGTGAATTTTGAGGCAGCTGTAATCTATTTTATTATAATTAAGACAAAAATCCTAATCAGTTTGCAATTCGTATATATACTAGCTGACCCAACAGACGTTGTTCTGTTCAAATAAAATAAAAGGAATTCTCCTTGAAATCGACATCAACATCCGTCCAGCCGTTTAGTGATGTCACACGCGTATACAAGAAATATATATATATCCTTACTAATATTATAAATGCGAAAGTAAGTTTGTTTGTTTGTTACGCATTCACGTTTAAACCACTGAACCGATTTCAAAATTTCTTTCACCAATGGAAAGCTATAATATCAGGGAGTAACATAGGCTATATTTTATCCTGGTATTCCCACGGGAACCGGAACTACGCGGATAAGGCGACTGAAACCGAAGCGAAGCGAGGGCGCGTTGCTAGTAAAGATATATATTTCTCATGCTAGGTACGTTTAAAATTTTGACAAAATTTAAACGTCTGCCGTAAATGCGAGACGTGAGCGAGAATTTAATTACTGCAAGTATCTACCACAGTGGATTAATTAGTGAAATACTTGGAACGAATTTCTAGCAGCTGTGATTTCAAGGCTTTGTAATTTCTTTTTCACATGGCAGATAAATTTTATGAACAAGGAAATTTAGAAGTTTAGTGCAAGAGTAAAAATATAATTCATCACCTATATTTTGGTCCTGGGTATCGTAAAATACGACTAAGTTAAATAATATGAACGCTAAAGAAAACCTCGATATAAAATCCAATACCAAATCGTCTGACCAACGTGGTATCATCATAATTTTTTTTTTTATTGCAAACGGTGGCAAACGAGCAAACAGTACACCTGATGGTAAGTGTTGCTGCCGCTCATGGACCTTTACAAGGCCGTTGCCTACCGCGAAGAAAGCGAAGGGAGTGTGAATGCGTGCATTGAGGCTCGGTGATACCAAGGGCACCACCAAAACCCTCCACAGGCAATCACCCTCAGAAAGTTGGGCTTACAGCTAATTAAATTACAGCTCACGTATGTCCCATTGCTGTACTTGTGCTTCCTCCACAATGGGAGGGAAATGGACTTAATACACTACGCTGGACCTGAGGCAGGTGGATATAGAGTTAACGACTTTTTCTTCTCTTGCATAGATTTTATATGTGTATTTTATCCCTTAGCTGTTGTCCTTTACGGCATCGACAGGCAAGATAGAGAGTGGCGAATTGTATTCTTACTCCATCATCACACGGCAAATATAAAGTAATATCTGGTTGAACGAGCTTCGAGTTTTGCTGTATTTTTGTCGAATTTATTTAGATATATATTGATATCTGATGTTTACGCGAGCACTACAAATTGTAAATAAAACTACTTTTACGTATATCGCGTTTGTATTTGATTTATGATTGCCCGACGTTTCGAACACTTTGCAGCATTCATGGTCACGGGCGGACTAAGGTGTCTCACGTCGAACAAGTAATCGTTATTACAGACATTTATAATTATCTACCCGATACAGAAATTAGTTATAAATTTATTAAATTGTGACCCACATTTTAGTACAAATTTATTGCCAGTGTAAGAAGAAAATGATTCTATATGAAAAAAATATATTGTTTATGGTTAGTAATTATTAATTATTAAATTTGTAGCAATTATTATTACAATTTGTTGATTTAAAACTAACAAAACTAATATACTACCACCGGATCGGAACGCGGCCACACTGAGAAAGATCCAATAGATATATATTAATAAAAAATAAAAATTAAATAATGAAAAAAATATAAAAAAATACAAACAGAATAATAATAACACCGAGATTCGATCCGACGCCGTTTGAATGCCAAAACAATACTAAAAGGAAACTGCACTACTTCCCAACTGAGCTATTGTAACTCATGATGTTGACGGCAAAATTTGAATTCATATTCTTTTTAAAATTTAATGTCATTATATTGTTTTGCTAAAAACACTGACAAAACAACATTTTCTATAAATAAAACCTAGCTAGATCGATTTTCTGGCCTCGAAACCTCTAGTATGCCAAGTTTTATCAAAATCGTTGGTGCCGTTTCCGAGATCCAGAATATATATATATATATATATATATATATATATATATATAGAAGAATTGCTCGTTTAAAGATATAAGATTTAAATTTTCCATACCTAATGGAGGAAGCCCGATCTCAATAGTAAGACATACATGGGTTGAGATGATGACGATCAATTTAAAAAATAGCGTGAGTACTAAGTACGCATGTCAGAAGTGAAACTTGGTTCCATGTGTATTAAAAGAAAAAATCTCTCGATCTTTCTCACTCGCTGGCTCTCGCCCGATGGCTGTGCCTTGTGCTATGTTCGCCCTTTCTCTCTCTCTCTCAATCGGTCTCAATCGCTCTCTACCTCTTCTTCGACAAAAACGCTGCACATCTTCGTGACGCTCAATTGCGTTTCATCCTTAAAAAAATTACCCTCATGCACGCAAAGAAGTTTCACTTCAAAAATGCAATTGGTAAATTACAATACCATATTATTTACGGGACGGCCTCCGGGGTCGCCTTCGGCCTACAGGCCTATCGTGCTGCTCGATGACACGGGCAAGCTACTGGAGAGGGTGGTAGCTGCCCGCATCGAGCGGCACCTCGTCGGCACGGGGCCCGATCTGTCGGACGCCCAGTTTGGGTTTAGGAGGGGTCGTTCGACGATCGCGGCTCTGTTGCGCCTGAGGGCCGTGGCGACTGAGGCCGTCACCGGTGGGGGAGTGCTGTTGGCGGTGTCCCTAGACATCGCCAACGCATTCAATAGTCTGCCATTCAGCTGCATCAGGGAGGCGCTCCGGTATCACGGAGTGCCAGCTTACCTGAGGCGGCTAGTGGCAGACTATTTGGTGGGGCGCAGCGTCCTCTGTACCAACCGAGCAGGGGACGTTGTGCGAACGCCCATGACGTGCGGTGTCCCACAGGGGTCGGTCCTCGGACCCACCCTGTGGAACATCGGCTACGACTGGGCGTTGCGGGGGAGCCTCCCGCCCGGGCTGGGCGTGATTTGTTACGCCGACGACACGCTCGTCACAGCCCGCGGTGGGACGCTAGAAGAGGCGGTAAGCCTGGCGACCTATGGCACCGAAGAGGTCGTCAGGCGGATCGAGGCGCTAGGGTTGAGGGTCGCCCTGGACAAGACGGAGGCCCTCTTGTTCCATGGGCGCCTTATGAGCCCTCCCATCGGCGTCTCGATCACCGTCCGATCGGTTGACATCAGCATCCGGGCCCATATGAGGTACTTGGACCTGGTGCTCGACGGGCAATGGTGGTTCCGGGAGCATTTCCGCAGGCTCGCTCCGCGGCTCGTCGGCGCGGCGTCCGCCCTATCGTGGCTTATGCCGAACGTGGGCGGACCGAGCGCTACGTGCCGACGGCTGTACACGGGGGTCATCCGGTCAATGGCCCTGTACGGCGCACCGGTGTGGGCGGGGTCCTTGACCGTCCGACTTAGGGCCCTTCTATGGCGACCACAGAGGGTCATGGCGGTCAGGGCCATCCGCGGATACCGCACGGTTGCGACGGAGGCAGCGTGCCTATTGGCCGGGACTCCCCCGTGGGACCTGGAGGCGGAAATGCTCGCCGAGTTGTATCGGCGGGTGTCGGGGGTGCGCAGGGAGGGCGGTGTGATCTCGTTAAGGGATCTCACCGCCTGGCGCGTCGACGCCCGCCGAGACGTCATTGCCCGTTGGGCAGTCCGGCTGGAGAGGCCTCGGTTCGGGGTGCGAACCGTGGAGGCCTTCCGGCCGGTGCTGATGCAGTGGTTGGAAAGGCGGCACGGGGTGCTCTCCTTCCGACTAGTGCAGGTGTTGACGGGGCACGGGAGCTTCGCCAAATACCTGCACAGGGTCGTAAGGAGGGAGAGTACACCGTCCTGCCACCACTGCGATTGCGACGAGGACACGGCGCGCCACACGTTCGAGGCCTGCGCGGCTTGGGCAGTGCAGCGCCGTGAACTCGTCGCAATCATCGGTGCCGACCTGACGCTGCCGGCCATCGCTAGGGCGATGGTCGACAGCGTCGGGAACTGGGACGCGGTCGCAGCCTTCTGCGAGACAGTGATCTCGCAGAAGGAGGCGGCGGATCGTCTGCGCGTGGAGCGCAGCCTCGATGAGGAGATCCGCCGCTGGCGACTGGGGCGGCGCAGGCGCAACTATCTGCGCCTCATGCCGCCCTAGCCGAGGCCGCGGGTGACGTGACCGGGGATTAGTCCGTCACCCGCCGAGAGGCCGACCGCGTGAGGAAAGACTGACGTCCTCCTCGAGGGGGGGACGTCGGTCGATGGGAGGGTACCCCGCGTAGGAGGTATTCCGTCGGGCCGATCACTGACGACAAGTAAACCTGCTCCGGTGGTCGGCCCAATGACGAAGGCGAGGTGGTTTTCGGGTGGGTTGCGGGAGTTGCGTGCTTAAGCCCCTCTGTCGCCCCGGACGGATTGGTGCGGAGGGGCGCCAACCGCGACCCACCCAAAAAAAAAAAAACCTTATTATTTAAATTATAATTTGCCTTCGTGTGGTAACGGAGTATGAAAACAATATATCACTATAATGATTTCTGCTGTTTACGCGAGTATTACATCCATACTAATATTATAAATGCGAAAGTAAGGATGTTTGTTTGTTTGTTTGTTTGTAACGCTTTCACGCTTAAACCACCGAACCGATTTCAAAAATTCTTTCACCAATGGAAAGCTATAATATCGGCGAGTAACATAGGCTATATTTAATCCCGGTATTCCCACAGGAACGGGAACTACGCCGCGGGTAAAGCGACTGAAACCGAAGCGAAGCGAGGGCGGGTTGCTAGTATTGTAAATAAAACTACTTTACGGATTTTACCGCGTTTGTATTTGATGTCACCGGCGGACAATCGTGCGGTTACAGGCAGATTGCCCATCAACGCTGCAAAATGTTTGAAACGTCGGGAAATCAAAAATGAAATAAAAACCGTAAAGTAGTTTTATTTACAAATATATCACTGACCTATTCTTTACCATTGCATTTGTAAAAGCCGTTTTAATAATATTGTGATTGCCATCGTGCCTGTTAAGGGTGGACTTCTTTTGAATTACCTATAATATTATATAGGCACGTTTACATTGTAAGTAAATTCCTATAAGTCGTAATCGACATGGTCACGTGACGTTATAACGCTAACTTTATATCTGTAGCTATGTCAATCTCACCAAATCTATGACGATAGATGTCAAACATATTTATTTCAAATCAAATAATTGTTTGTTAATTCATTTCAATATCCATAAATAATAACTGCTTGTTCATAGTTTTAAGTTTTCTCTTCTGTTGGTACGCCTCATGATAGTTTTGTGTTTTATTGATGTTCTATAGTCCGGCCGGACTCCGCCTAAAGAGTCCGAGGCGATGGAAAGGTTGACATGCAGCCGTGTGATCTACCGTATCGACTGACCATTAGTACCGAATATTTGTCTTCAGGGAGACATGATTAAGGTTTTTAGATTTATTTCTAACAATAGACGTCGAGAGTCTCACTTTTGCAAGGTTGCTGCCTATCGTGAAGAAAATGAAAGGAGCGTGAATGCGTGCAATGAGTTTCACGAAAACACCCTCAGGAAGTTTGACCTCCAGTTTTATCGCTCACCGAACGAAGTAAAGTAACAAGTTGCTTCCACTCTGATGCCGATTTTCTCTGAGAGTACCTACTACCTCGGTCGGACCGGCCCGGTTCTGTTGATAGACCGACTGTCGACAGGGTGGACCTGCCACTTAAAATGTGTAAATATAAAAATATCTGTATTTGTATGATTAGTAGAAGAACAAAGTCGTCCATGTTTCATTGTTATTTTACACAATTGGCCGGGAACACATATTTGTGTATATGTTTCATAGATCGATTCTAATATTAGCGATTGTTTAAAATTACAAAAATAACATAGTTTTATTTTTAATTCATGCTGACGGGGCACGGGTGTTTTGGGAAGTACCTACACAAGATTGTCAGGAGGGAGAGCACACCGTCCTGCCACCACTGCAGTTGTGACGAGGACACGGCGCATCACACGCTCGAGGAGTGTGCTGCGTAGGAGGGGGAGTGCCGTGAACTCGTCGCGATTATCGGTGCCGACCTGGCACTGCCAACCATCGCCAGGGAGATGCTCGTCAGCGTCAGGAACTGGGACACGGTCGCCGCCTTCTGTGAGGCCGTTATCTCACGGACTCGGGCGGCGCAGGCGTGAGTATCTGCGCCTAATGTCGCCCTAGCCGAGACCGCGGGTGATCGGACCGGGGAATTGTCCGTCATCCGCAGAGAGGCTGACCGCGCGATGGCGACCGACGTCCCAATACGTCGAGAGGTGAGAGGTTATCCGAAAGGGTATTCCGTCGGGCCGACCACTGATGACAAGTCACATCTGCTCCGGTGGTCGGCCTAACAACGAGGTGACGTGAGTACGGGTGGGTTATGGGCCCGCGCGCCGTCCTTTCATCGCCCCGGACGGACAGGACCGCGCATGCGCTTACCATAGCCCATCCATAAAAAAAGGGCGTACTCGTTTAGACGTTTTTGGCCTTTGAACAATCTGATTTGACCTAAAGAATAGTCATCATTATTTCAGCCAATGTACGTCCTTGGTTCCGGCTTCCTTCATTGTGAGAGGGAAATTTACCAACGCTAGTGGGTTTCATTTCGAGTTTTCCTTCGCCTGCATCAATGGTCTTTTTCATCATATTAAAGAACTAGCAACCCGCCCTCGCTTCGCTTCGGTTTCAGTCGCCGTATCCACATAGTTCCCGTTCCCGTGGGAATACCGGAATAAAATATAGCCTATGTTACTCCCTGATATTACAGCTTTCCATTGGTGAAAGAATTTTTGAAATCGGTTTGGTGGTTTAAACGTGAAGGCGTAACAAACAAACAAACTTACTTTCGCATTTATAATATCGGTTAGGATTGCATTATAGCGTGGTTCAAAAAACCACACTGGAGCTATTAATAGCCATGTAGTTGTATGTAATTTCATTTAAAAGAAATAAATAGTTAGTAAGTTGAATAAAAAAAGACAATCCCGCCGAGTTTCTTGCCGGATCTTCTCAGTGCGGTCGCGTTCCGATCCGGTGGTAATTTAAGGTAAAATGTAGAAAATGACAATATGTATGTGCGCGGTGTTTATGCCTAATTAATGATTTGAACTTGCATTTGAATTTGTTATCTGCGTATTATATCTCTTAGTCGTCTTTTAAAGCACCCACGGGCAAGAGAAGGGAAGGTAAATTGTATTCTTACACTACTTCTTACAGGTAAACACGTCTAACTACTAGACGCGTACGTCCCGCTCTGAATAGAATAGAATAGAATAGAATAGAATAGAATAGAATAGAATAGAATAGAATAGAATAGAATAGAATAGAATAGAATAGAATAGAATAGAATAGAATAGAATAGAATAGAATAGAATAGAATAGAATAGAATAATTTATTTGTTGACGCGGTTGTTCCGCACCGTGGTCGCTTAGAGCGATGCGTAATTCGAATCATTTAATTGGAATAACTCGAATAAGACTATTGACTCGTTCATTCGAATCGCCGTTGACCGAAACTGAATCCATTCGTTAACTCGTGTCATACTCGTAGGCAGGTAGGTACTCGTAGCGCGGGCAGCCGCGACGGCGCGGTGATCAGTTGACTCGGCTTTATTGGACATTCGTTGATTCGTTCTTTATTCGTTGATTCGCTCTCTATTCGTTAATTTGCTCTTTGATACGGAGTCGAAGAATCGTATGAATGAATTCTACGAGTGAGAAAATACACGAAATGTTCTAAGAATCACGAGTTGGTTGGATACAATTCGATTCGTTTGACGTAGTCGTACCTATTACATTTGCAATTCGTCCCTCGCGCGATTTGATATTTTCTTGCATTTGTTGACTGTTCGTTTACGTAATTAATAATAATAGCTATTAATTATGAGCATACCTGAGACGTATAATAACGTATTTTTTTTAAGTGGATTTATCGGGTAATTATTAATTGGTCGCTTTTGTCGCGCATGTTTGGCTGTACCTTTATACGTCCCACAATAGGAGAGTAATAGGCTTTGGGCAGAGATAGAGTTTTCTTCCTCTTGCACAGATATTTTATGTATATCATATTGCTTAGTTATCTTTTATGGGCAAGATGGTGGGGAATTAATTAATTCTTAATTCGTCACTACACGGAAAGTTGGTCATCATATGTGAATACTTTTAAAAATAAATAACTTGGTTCCTATCTACCTTGCCCTCGACACGTTAGCATGGGAATGCAAGGCGTAAAAATACTTTTATATTTATGCTGTCACGTTTATATATAAATGTAATACCCTGGTGTGTCCCTGAGTTAATAAAAAGAAATGGATAAAGGTATTTTATGAAAAGTTACACGTTTTGGCGGGTACGTGAAAATGTCTTGTGTTCCTTTTATATTATAACAACTGTGCTCGCGACACAGTTTGCGGAGAATTATGTATTTTCAAGTAACTTTTTTGAAATGAAACTTTTTGTGGCAGGGTTTTAAAATGGAGTAGTAGAAGTGTCTCGTTTACCTTCGAGTATCAGGGAAGTGTGGTGGCGGAAAAAGAATACAATTCGCCACCAAAGGGGTGGCGAATTGTATTCTTTTTTGCTCGTGGGTGTCGTAAGATGACTGAGGGATATAATATGTATTTAATTGCTATGCAAACAAGGAAAACTTGAAACAAAACCCTATACCAAGACGTCTGACCAGCGTGCTTTAGTAGGCCAATTTCCCTCCCATAGGGAAGAAGGCCCGAGCCCAACAGTGGGACGGATATGGGTTAAGATGATGACAATTACATTCTACAATAATTTGTGGATCGCACAAAATAATGTCCTCCTTGGGTACCTGCCCATGACACTTGGTACGGTAGGGCAATATCTTAACAACTATGCCAACTGTGCGCTTAAAATATTGGCATTATAGTAAAAATAATATTATTATTTCAAAATAAATATATTGACAGTACAAAACAACAGCAATTTTAAAACAAGCTCAAAAAAAAACGCAGAATAGATTGGGATTACCAGTGATAAAGAAAATTGTTAGCTGGCGTGAAAAGATAAGGTAGACGGAACCGATCGGTAAAACTCGGATCTATTCGGTTACGATCGCAATCTTACGGCCCTTCGTCTGCGTAGAACGGAACGGCCTGATAAGGTTTATTGAGACATCAAGCCCGGACCATTTTCTTCATGAATGATATTATTTCTGATAACCAACGTAGCTGTGACAATAAATTACTAGATTTGCTGATAGGAATTAGTTTGCCGAATTACGCACAATTTCGTAGCCTCAAATGCTTCCTTAATCAGCTGTTGTTTATATCAGGGCTATCTTAAACCTTGTTCTTAAGGTTACCTGAAATGTCTCAATATTGTTGACAAACGAGTAAACAGTACATCTGATGGAAAGTGATACTGGCGTTCGTGGACATTTGCTAGACTGCTGCTTACTATGAAGAGAGTAAGGAGAATGTGAATGCCTTCAATCGGTTTCGGTGATATTAAAGCCGTGATACAAAACTCACCACACGCAAACACCCTCAGAAATGTAGGGTTCCAACTCTCTCGCCCACCGATTGTAATTCAGATGTCGATTTTTTGCAAGAGTGTGCTACTCCCTTGGATAGACTGACCCGCGGCTGTAAACAGAAGACTGTCGACAGTGTGGTCTTCTCATACATATCTTTCGGTTTTATTTTTTAAAGGCTGCCCGGTACCTTACCCTACTTTTTATAAGCCAGTATAATTGTGGCAGGTATTTTCATCGGCGTAGAGTCAACTACGAAATAATTAGGTATAGTCATCGATAGCCGATGGACAAATCAAAATTTCGCTAATCTGGATGCAAGGGCTTTGATATATAGACAAAATAAAAAAGTCCCCATTTTTTTAAACACAAAATATTTTTTGCTCTTATATTTGTTTTATATAATACGGATTTCATATAATATCGACCTTATACCATAATAATGATTTAAGATTATGGCATTCGTAATGGCCATTTTAAAGGACATTTTTTTATAAATACATGCCTATAGTTTATTTATTAAGTCATATTAATTAAAATACTCGACATTGTTCCTAGTGAGTACTCGCAGATCGATAAGTAACTCGCTGTGGTAGCCACTAACGTAACGCAAAGCTTTTAACAGTATATTTATTTAGTAAAAGGCCACTACTGCGCAGCTAAAATACCAGGATAGCAACAAATATTGAGAGTTTTTCGTCGAGGTCAGCTTCAAATGTCACAATACATAAATAAGCAAATATGAGTGCTTCAGCAAAATAAAGCTATTCTGTGGTAATTCCGTCTGTTGTTTTACGAAAGTTCTGGAAGGTAAGTAAAAGTAACTCAAATTACATTTAATACTCGTATATTAGGATTTTATGCTTTGATATTAAATAATTTATTTCCATCTTATGCAAGGATATGCAGAGAGAAGGTTAAAGTATAGTGAATATGATTAAATAGTGCTTTATTGGTGTTTTTATATTCTGCCAGAATTACTAGAGAAAAACGAAGAAACAAATAAAAGACAACCATTGTCTTTTTGGTAAACGATGATTTTAAGTAAGCTTCTTCGACGGGGCGTCGATTCAGCTAATTCAGCAGGTCTTTTAACTATGGTATACAATACCTAAAAAAATGTTTTTGACATTTTGGCTAGAGCGTTAAAGAGTGTTAAGCGGGGCGCAGTACTGCACACTGTGGCGTAACATGAGGAAGCCTACGTCCAGCAGTGGACGGTGATAGGCTGAAATGATGATGACTTTCTTTACGGTTGGCAGCGGCTTGGCTGTGTTCCTAGGATCGCAAAGGTCTATAAGTGGTAGTACATTTTACCACCAGGTGTGCTGCCTGCACATTTACCATCTTAAACGATAAAAAAAAAGCCTTTAACGCAGCACTGGGACAAATAAGAGCTGAAATGGAATAAAGGAAAAAAATCATTATCATCATCTCAGTCCATACTCGTCTCACTGTGGGGCTCGGGCCTCCTCCACAATGGGAGGGGAATCGACTTACTATACCACGCTGGTCAGACGTGTTGCTATAGGGTTTTATTTCAAATTTTCCTTCTCTCGCATAGATATTATATGCATATTATACCCCTTAGTCGTCTTTTACGACAGCCACGGGCAAGAGAGAGGGTGGTGAATTGTATTCCTATTCCATAACCAGACGAATAAGGAAAAATAATAAAAGGCAAAGCATTCATATTTCAAAAGTTTAATGATGTAATAATAACTTTCATATTAGTAAGATTAAAAACATGACCGCAATATATGTAGTTATAAAACGTATTTCTTAAGTATTTCAAGTAAACATCTGGTACTGGCAAATTGAAAACGATTTCCCGGGACAGCGATTTCATTTTGTGAAACTAAAAGGCGCGAAATTTCATTGCGACCTCGACTATTTATTATAATAGAAAGATTCCTTATACGATAGGAAATATATTGTAACGATATTAACTTTGTTAACAGATATATTTAGGGAGAATGAAATCTATGAGGGAGAGAGGAATTAAAAATATGACGGGTCGTCACTTCTTACTTTGACGGTAGAAATCTGTTGATAGATCACCAAGTGGGTATTAGCGGAGGATTCTATAAACATACAATTCATCAGTAGGATATCTTCCTTCCCTCCATTATGGTTGAGAGGAGTGACGGCTGCTCTAGTGGTTAACTCGTGATCGGGTGCCGCTTGCAGGATCTGGTCCAGTCATAATCTTCTCATTATATTTGTGATTATTATTATATTTGTGAATTGTACTATATAATATTTCGAATGGCATCACACTGGAACTATTAATAAGCATGTTGTATGACGTAATTTTATTTAAATGAAATTAGAAACTAAATAAAAAATAGACAATCCCGCTGAGTTTCTTGCCGGATCTTCTCAGTACGGTCGCGTTCCGATCCGGCACTAATTTTAAGAAAAAATGTAAAAAATATGACAACAACCCTGCGGGGTTTATACATAATAAATGATTTGAATTTGAATCACATGGGCCGACCACTGGTACCGATTCTTTGACTTCCGTAGCCGGCTCGGTAGCTTTAAGATACCTACGGGTAAAACGGTGTAGTGAATTGTTTTCTTACTCTGTCACCATACGAATAAATGCCTCATGCCACCCTAGCCGAGGCCGCGGGTGACGTGACCGGGGATTAGTCCGTCACCCGCCGAGAGGCCGACCTCGTGAGGAAAGACCGACGTCCTCCCCGAGGGGGGGACGTCGGTCGATGGGAGGGTACCCCAGTTAGGGGTATTCCGTCGGGCCGACCACTGACGAAAGTTAACGCTGCTCCAGTGGTCGGCCCAACGACGAAGGCGACGTGGTTTTCGGGTGGGTCGCGGGAGTTGCGTGCTTAAGCCCCTCTGTCGCTCCGGACGGAGTGGTGCGGAGGCGCGCCGACCGCGGCCCACCCACAAAAAAAAAAAAACCATACGAATAAATAATATTTATATTATCAATAAATCCTTGATTCTAATCTGACTAGCCGATTGAGAAGAAAAGTAAATTCGATAAGGTCCTCGCTACCCCGCTGCGGTACATGTTATTAATATTCATGACATCACCCTCAGCCCTCAGGGAATAAGCCTCTGTCACAAAATTTCATCGTTTTTATTATACTTTTACATAATCCCGTTTTACATATTATTACAAGAGTTTTAAGTATTTTTTTCGGGGACAAACGTTGTCCGTTTCGTCCGGGGTGAGAAAAGGGTGGCGCATGGCACCATAATCCACCGTCCATTGGGCCGATAACTGGCACCGTGTTCCTTAACGTGGCTGCCCAGCCCGGCGGGATATCATTTCGAGTCCCTAAGAGTTTTAAATATGGACAAGCTTTATTTATATTTAAAGCGCTCTTTGAACCAAACACTACTGATCTGAACCTTAGTTCAGAAAAGGGTGCCAGTGAGTACATTCTCGGAATTTTTTTTTTACTACAAACGGTGGCAAACGAGCAAACAGTACACCTGATGGTAAGTGTTGCTGCCGCTCATGGACCTTTACAAGGCCACTGCCTACCGTGAAGAAAGTTAAAGGAGTGTGAATGAGTGCATTGAGGCTCGGTGATACCAAGGGCACCACCAAAACCCTCCACACGCAAACACCCTCAGAAAGTTGGGCTGCCGGCTCTCTCGCTCACCGAACGCAGCGCAGTAACTAATTGCTACTACTCAGACGTCGATTTTCTGCTCAGTGTGGTATACTACCCCGGTCGGACCGGACCGCGGCTGTAGACAGATAACTGTCGACAGTGTGGTCCTACCACTCTTATAAATACTTTTATTATATGAATATTAGACGTATTTCTGTATGGTGACAGAGTAAGAATATAATTCACCACCCCATTTCTCGCCCGTAATTGTCGTAAAAGAGTACTTAGTGATTATAATATGCGTAAAGCATCTATGCCAGACAAAGAGCCGTCTCGTCGATCAGCGTACTACAGTGGATCAATTTCCCTCCCATTGTTCAGGAGGCGCAACCCGTGGAATGAGACTTATGTGAACTCTAATGATGACGATATTACTAGAAATATTTTAATGTTCTGTAACCAGGCATCGATGTCATGAAATTCGCTCTAGTTACAGCAGGTTATGAGACGAAACACTTTTTCTACCGTAACCCTCGACGGTTGGGGCGAGGTGTAACCGGGTCTAGATAGAAAGGGTTCGATTTGCTAACAATATGTTAAACTGTTCACGGTATAGCACTTTCAAATCTTTGCTGTAAGATTGACTACAAATACTATCAACCTTTACAATGCTAATGGGTGTCGTAAAAAACGACTAAAAGGGCCAGATCGACCTGGACCTGATCTGGACTTCATCTGATGTCGTTTGGTTAAGAATTTAATGCCCAAGGAGGGACGTCAGTAAGCCGAGTAGTTATAGAACTATTCCTAAAACCCTTGCAGCATGTACGATAGAATACATATTGTGTTGACCCCAGGTAATTAGCCTTTCATATCTGATGATTTGATTTTTGTAAATAAAACTATTTTTTATTGCGTTTGTATTTGATATGCAGCGTAAAGTAATCGAAACCTCGAGCAATTAAAAATCAAATCATAATACAATGATCGCATAAACATCAAAAATTTCTTTTATTAATCTTATTCCCACATCTTACGTGGATATATCCTGAGATATATAGGGATTTGGATATATATAAGTCAGCGACAGTTACATAAGAGTAATACGCGAAAACATCCTATAATACCTAGATTACAGTTCTATCATCTAAGAGCTTACCGCTCCGTGCGTCCGTCCATAAATAATATACAGCCTTCGCACCTTTTGATCCTCTAATAGGACCTCCGAAGGGTACCTCTACATATATCTTTTATGTGAAAATAGTTTATGACGCAACTGAGACGAAGATAATATAAAAATAAATGAATGATTCGCTGGTCTAGTGGTATCATATACGTTTTGGTGGCCGTGAGATTACAGGTTCACCTTTAAGGTTGAAAAATATGTTGACTTATATGCAGGCATAGTGACAATTCTCCACCTCGTTTTACTTCCTGTGGGTGTCCTACCACATAAAACTTCGTCATCATAAGTAAAATAAAATAAAATAAACATAAAAAGCCTTTTATTTTGTGCAAGCACAATAATTACAGTTATATAGAACAAGTTATTTAAATTAATAGTAAATAGTAGAGAGAAATCATGCAAAATAATATTGAAATTACATAATCACAGAATAAAATATCTTAAAACATTAAAATTGATAAATAAATAAATATTTAAATATATTTTTTATAATAAATTTGAAATTCATATATGTAATAAAGAATCATAATTAAAAACATAAAATTTCGTTACCATATGCATGACAAAATACAAACGCGATCCATGAAAATAGTTTTATTTCAAATCAAATACTACATGTGATTTTTTGTATCTCATCATCATCATCATCTCAGCCATTATACGTCCCACTCTTAGAATAATAACATATAGAAGGTAAGTCCACGCACAAAAAGTGAGGCATTTCAATTGGAGCCTAATGGAGCCTACGCCGGAACAGTCCCGTAATGTACAAGTCATTGCACTGCACGAACGTACGCAACTCTTAAAAAATAAATAGGTAATTATGACGTCTTGTGCATTCAAATGGTACCACAACACATTTGAAAAACATAAAAAGGTTTTTAACATTACTTTTAAAAGGATTTCGACGATTTATGTTAATAAAAACAAAATTTGATTTCATAATTTGTATAGTGGTTTCCGTGTGTACGTGTGTAATCGTCTGCCCGCCATTAGTATTTTTAGATTCAAATTTTTAAAGTTCGAAGTACTGACACTATCCTTTTATACGTTATTATTCTAAGGTCCCACTGTTGGGATTGAGCTTCCTCCATTACAAGAAGAAAATTGACCAACTATATCACGCTATTCTTATATGTTGGTATAGGATTTTATGTTGAGTTTACCTTCTCTTGCATATGTTATCAGCATATTACATCCCTTAGTACGAGACCTACGGGCAAGATAGGGGGGTGGTGAACTGTATTTTACTACGTCACCACACGGAAGATTTTTTTTTATTGTCTATGATCGCAAACGAGCAAGCAGCATACCTGATGGTAAGTGACACTGCCGCACCTTTGCAGTACCAGAGGCACAGCCAAGCACTGCAGCAGGTAGTTCATTCCAGATCCTGCACGTATGTGGGAGAAATGATCGCTGGAAAGGTACAGTTGAAGACCATAACGTTTCCAGGTGAAATGGATGAACCATGCTGCGTTGTCGAGTGGTACGTTGGTAAAACGGTCTTTGTATCTAAAGATAGTTTATTGATACGGTCTGTTCAATATATTCTTTTATCCATCTTTTATCGTTCACGAGGTGGATATAGTTAATATATCACTGAATGGTTATAAATACAGTTAACACAAAACAGTAGCGTGATCAGACATTAATTGTTTTTTTATCTCCGTCACGCAACAGGGTTCGTTGTCTGTTTATATTATGTAATAGTAATATGACTGAGTAATTTCCCGTGTGGTGACGAAGTAAGAATACAATTCACCCTTCCCAATCTTACCCGTGGATGACGTATAAGACGACTAAGGGATATAATACGCATATAACTTTTATGCAAGAGAAGAAAAGGCGAAATAAAACCCTATACTAACGTCTGACCAGCATGGTATAGTAAAGTCAATTTCCCTCCTATTGTGGAGGAGGACAACAAAACGTACTTTACTTCTCTTGGCATAGATGTTATTTGAATATTGTATACCTTTTTTTTGTGGGTGGGTCGCGGTCGGCGCGCCTCCGCACCACTCCGTCCGGGGCGACAGAGGGGCTTCAGCACGCGACTCCCGCGACCCACCCAAAAATCACGTCGCCTTCGTCGTTGGGCCGACCACTGGAGCAGCGTTAACTTGTCGTCAGTGGTCGGCCCGACGGAATACCCCCTATTGGGGTACCCTCCCAAATATTGTATACCTTAGTCGTCTTTTACGACATCCACGGGTAAGATCATCTTAGCCTCTATACGTTTCATCGCTAGGGAGATGCTCGGCAGCATCAGGAACTGGGACGCGGTCGCAGCCTTCTGCGAGGCAGTGATCTCGCAGAAAGAGGTGGCGGGTCGCGCGCGCGAGGAGCACAGCCTCGACGAAGCGACCCGCCGCCAGCGACTGGGGCGGCGCAGGCGCCTGCGTGCCATGCCGCCCTAGCCGCGGCCGCGGGTGACGTGACCGGAGATTAGCCCGTCACCCGCCGAGAGGCCGACCGCGTGAGGAAAGACCGACGTCCTCCCCGAGGGCCCTGCTTCGGTGGTCGGCCCAACAACAAAGGCGACGTGGTGTTCGGGTGGGTTGCGGGTGTGCGTGCTTACGCCCCTCTGTCACCCCGGACGTAGTGGTGCGAGGAGAGCGCCGACCGCAACCCATCCCACAAAAAAGCCTCTATACGTCTCACTGTTGGGCTCGGGCTTCCTCCACTATAAGATGGAAATTGACCTACTATACCATGCTGGTCAGACGAAAATCCTATACCAGATTTAATGTTAAGTTTTCCTTCTCATGCGTACATCAGCATCTTATATCCCTTAGTCGTCTTGTATGACACCCACGGGCAGATAGGGAGTGCCGAATCGTATTCTTACTCCGTCACCACACGGCATCGGCACTATAAACATAGCGTTAGTATTTTTAAATACAGTGTAAACGAATGGTAATTTGTGTAAAACGTGAACGCAGTTTTAAATACGTGTTCGCCCCCAACTTCCGATGTATTTCAACATAATAATAACAAAATAGTTGTTAATTTACAAAATATATATGTTATTTGCGTATAATTGTTGTACAAACATTTAATTGTTCAACTAAACACATTGAATTATTGTACTTACGCAAGCTATTGTAAATATATCGAAGTGTAATGAATATATGAAATTCTCATGAATTTAAATTGGTTTATAATAAAAATATTTATTTAATATAATCACTAAAATTCCTACAGATTTTTTAGTACATTTTAAACTCTTATATACTACTTTGTATTGGGTAAGACGAGACATGAAAAAGAGTTTGTAAGAGTAGCCTCTTTTTGTATTAAACCAGTACATTGAACTATCCTGCATTGTACTATAACGGTAGGTTATGGGGTCGCGCCGCTCATCCGTCACTTCGAACAGATTGGACGGGGTGTGCCCAGCCCTTAGCCTATCACAAAAAAGGGTATTAACGTTCTGAATGGCGACTAAGTATCGGACGATGCAGTTTTGGACGCAAACTAGCCAACTGATCATCCGCGATCTTTAGCTAAGATAGCATCACACGAAAATAATGCAATTATTTATTATAAATACCATCAAACAAAGAGAAGTGAGTGTGTATTTATGTAAGCACGTAAGAAATTATACTTCTTTGTCCTAAGAAGATAAAAATATTTTTAAAAATATTGTTCGCGTTATCCTACGTTTGCAGAAAAATGACACTAATAATAGAAAAAAAGGTATTCAAAACATTTAAAGTTTTATTTGTTTTATAGATCTCGGAAACGGCTCCAACGGTTTTGATGAAATTTGGCATATTAGGGGTTTCGGCGCCAAAAAATCAATCTAGCTAGATTTATTTATAGAAAATGTTGTTTTGTCAGTGTTTTTAGCTAATCAATACAATGACATGAAATGTCAATAGAATAGGGATTTGAATTTCGCCGACGCCGTCAAGAGTGACAATAGCTCAGTTGGGAGGTCGTCCAGTCGCATTCAAACAGCGTGAGATCGAATCTCGGTGTTATTATTATTCTCTTTTTGTATTTTTTTTCATTATTTTAATACTTTTTATTTTTTATAAATATATATCTAAATAAGTTCGTCAAAAATACAATTTACGAAAAAAAATTATACCGAGCAAAGTTCGGTCAACCAGATATTACTAAATAATGAATTGTTGTTACCAAAAAGAATTGAAATCAGGCAAGCGGTTGGCTTTAAATCTTGTTTCGTCTGGGCCTAAAACCATAAATGTGTCATCCCGTCTCAGGTAGCTCTCAAAATTAACGTCTGAGTTTAATTAGCTCCTGCACTTCATTCAGTGAACGAGAGAACAGAGCCCCAAACTCCCGACTGCAGACCAGAGAGACAGTTACTTACCGTCTGGTAGGCTACTTCTCTATCATTAAATGCAAATGCAATAATTAAGATTTATATGTCACTAAAAATTACAAAATCAGTCTTGTAAATACTAGCTCCAATGCGATGTCCTTCGAACCACAAGATACGTAATATAATTCATATATATAAATCAATGACTGCACAGATGGCGTAGTGATTTCGGCGACCTACTGTGCCAGTGTAGTGGGTTCGAATCCCACGCAAGACAATACTTTGTGCGATCCACAAATTGGTTTTAAGTGTCTGCATGTAATTTGTGTCCGATAATTATATGTTTGTAAAGTTTGTATAAAGTTTGTATATGTTTGCAATGTTTGCAACACAAGGATTATTTCCTTAGTGCAGGGCATATAATATCTATGCAAGAGAAGGAAAACTTGATATTAATTCCTATGCATCTGATCAGTGCGGTATAGTAGGACAATTTCCCTTCCACTGTAGAGGAGATCCAATCCCAACAGTAGGACTTAAATGGGCTGAGATGATCAGATGATAATGGTAGCATGAAACTCCATACTGAAAATAAAGATGTCGGTCTAACTGTTAAACCTTTGTTACGTTCTTTCAATACATCAAAAGATTTGCTTTCAGGATTTATTTTGTCTTAGATGTTTCTTAAAGTGACATGATGTGTAAAGAATGATCCGTTTCGCGATCCATTAGGTTGAGCGAAGCCGATATTCTGTTAGATGTGATTAATCTATACAGTTCTAAAGCCGTTTTAGCTTTGTAAGGGACATTACAAAGCTTCAAGGTAAAACGGTATCATGTAAATAACATATATATATCGGTAGGGATACTTGTTTGATCGCATTGATATAAAACTGAAGGCCTATTCAATGTTAGAGCCATTGTGTTTTTACGTTTAGCTCGCATGAAAAAATCAAATAGTTTTCTTACGATTACTCTAATGAAATTGAAATTTGCTGTGTTGTGATGGAGCAAAAATACAATTTACCTCCCCCTTTCTCGGCCATGGGGGTGTAAAGTACGACTTAGGGATATAATAAGTTGCGCCTTATGACGCCATAGCAGAGGCTTCGGGTGACCGGACCGGGGATCTAGTCCGGCACCCGCGGAGAGGTTAGCCTCGCGACGGCGATCGGCGTCCCGGGGGGATGTCGATGGGAGAGGGCATCTCTCAGGGTATGCCATCAGGTCGACCAATGAAGTCAAGGAACTGCACCGGTGGTCGGCCCAACGACGAAGGCAACGTGCTATATGGATGGGCTACGGGGCCGCGCGCCGCCCCTCTGTCGCTTCGAACGCAGCCGGGCGGGCGGGTGCGTTGACCGTAGCCCACCGCAAAAAAGGGATATGATTTTTTTTTACTATTTTTCAACTCTTTCCCCTTTGACGATCACCTGTAAGTATACGGTCAATACTCAATTATGTTCAAGCATGATATTTTTGAAGATCCCCACTGCGTAGTAAGGAAACGTTCTCTTATCTTCAAATTATATTCCTTAGTTGTCATTTACGATACCCACGGGAATAAAAGGCAATTATATTGTATTCTTACTGCGTCATCGCTCTAATTAACATAGAAGACTCAATTAATACGCATGCAGTGGTTTTTATATTACCAGGAGAACAAAACTGCGAGGGGTTGTGAATACAAATTGGCGAAGTTGTTGAAAATTCCGCCGCGTTGCTTCTGTTGTGAAAACAAACCGTGTTTACGAGTGCTCCTTACTTCTTACGACCGCTGCTGTGCTAGTACTTTCTACTTTAAATATATTTTATAGGAAAATAATGAGCTTATTTTCAAGCGAGTCTTGGGCAAAATGAAGTTTGTTTTATTTTTCTTTTGTTACTTTGCAACGTACATATTTTGGTACGTAATTATATAATGAAATCTAAACATGGCTGACTTATTTCATAATGATGTATTGAAGGAATTTGTAACACTTCTCCGTTTTGCAATGGCTAGACGGATTTTATTTAAAAGTCTGTTTGCGCTAATTTCAAGTTATAGAACTAATATTAACAAAGCAAAATTGTTAATAATAAGACATCGCGCATTAAGTGTTTTACGTAGTTGCCGTTGTCATAACAACTGCTAAGATAACAAAAATAGTGGTTAATGTTCTGTGGATGTTATTAATATTGATATACATATATATTATATCCATTGCACAACATGGATGTTTAAGCGTAACAATAATAGTAATACCTAGGTATATTTTGGATAGAACACTCTACCGATAAATATATGTAAATTTTTGAAGTTATACTTCTTTAGGCGCGTTATGAAAAAATGATGCGAGTGAAATTTTAAGATGCGCGCGCATCTGTGACACAAAATTAACAGTATGAAGTTGTCTGTTTAACCGCTCATTGAGTGAAATTTTAAGATGCGCGCGCATCTGTGACACAAAATTAACAGTATGAAGCTGTCTGCTTAACCTTAAATTCAATTTTTGAATTTATTATTAAATTTATTTTTAAAATATTAAATAATCAATGATAAAAATTTAAAATTAAGAATCTTATAATATTTAGTACAAATTATGTCTTATATATTTATTATTCTCTAAATTTTGTTTTTAATAATTATATATATATATATATATATATATATATATATAAATTATATATTATATAAATTTATATTAAATATGTATATTAAATATATTATTATATAAATATATTAATTTTCAATTTTTAATATTAATTATTGACATCTAAGATCAGTCTAAGATTCTTTTAGTTTAAATTTGATGACTATTAAACTGAACTTTGTTGATTATCCTTTTCCAATCCTTCTATTATTTTAATGTAATTAATTATTTGCATGCAATTAAAAACTATTTTTTAATGATGCCAAAGAAGTATAACTTCTCACGCGCGTACATAAGTAAACGCACCCATTTTTTTTTCGTGGGTTTCTTGTCTTATGGACGATAATAAAAAAAGGTATACTATTTAATACTTATCCATAGGTTTTATAATGAGTTTAGGTATAATACAATTCAATGTCTCCTCATTAACCTGTAGATGTCGTAAAGGACAACTAAGGTCATATAGTGCGGAGATAACCTCCATTCAAGAGAAGGAAAACTCAAAATAAAAACCTTAAATTCTTTTCCAATCGCCCGAGACCAATAATGGGGCATATGATGAAGATATGTTTTTAGAAAATTGTCTACTATAAATAAACCACTGGTTACCGAGTTCCATTTATTTTCAATGGGATTGTTTATATTTTAGATAGAGTATTTTCAACTGAACTATCAACATTAATGTTCCAATTTGGAAATAGCTTCGACCAGAATCAATGAAAGCATTTTGAGTTCCGTGTCAGTGCACAGTGCTCTATCTAAAACATTAATCTCTCACTCGCAGTGTACACACATGTGTAATGGAATGCAAATGTTCAGAAATAGCTCGTTCCTTTGTACTGTTTACGTGTCACCGTTAACCGTTGATGTTTCATGCTGCCCTGGTAGTTTGATACGTGATTATGTACTCGTATGATTTGCTTGATCAATTCACTCATCTGTCTGTTTGTTTGATTATGTATATAAATATCTGTACAATTATAATTTATATGTGTATGTTTGTCTGTTTGATAGTAGTAGTAGTGTATTAGTAATAAAATAGGATGAAGGTAAAAATACTTATGATACAAAAGCTATAGAATGAAGTTGCTCGTAAGTGATTTACGAGCAACTTCGGACTTCCTATAAATGATTTGCCAATTCATTCATATCTATTATGTACTGGCAAATACTACGACTGTGCATATAATTTAGAAATAAGTTTAACACGTCTGATCATCGCAGTATCCAGCCATCCATCCATCGGCCTACAGACGTCTACTACTGGACATAGGCCTCCCACGAGAATGCCACTCGAAACAGTCCTGCGCTACTTGCATTGAACGATTCCCTGCGACTTTGAGAAAGATGAGCCCGTGGAAAGGCAGAACTGCCATAACTGGAGGCCGTCATTCTTATTGATTTTTATTTTTTTTTCTATAATGCTATAATCGCTTAGCAGAAGGGTTGGCGATCGTAGTAGGTCTTATTAAATTTTCCAGGAGATAGCTGCTGCCCATTCTCCTGGTGAGGCCCTTAGGCGATTTTTACGACTCCCACGGGTAAACAAGGGGTGACGACAATTGTATTTCATCCCGTCGCTATACGGGTTACGCCGCGGTATAGTAGGCCCTAAATCAACCCCTAAAATTAAAGAGATTGTCTCTTAACCTGTGGATGTCGTAAAAATATGCAGTATGTATTATGGTGTAAGGGAAGGAAAAGTAGATATAAACTCCTATGCCAACACGTCTGACCAGCGCACAGTAAGTCAATTTCCCTTTTATTTGGCTGAAGCTAGAAGCTAAAAATCGGACTTATGCTAGCTGAGATGACGGTGAATTTTTACGCGACCAAAGATGCTTGCAGAAGTAGTATATAATAGCAAAATATTATCTATATAATAAATCTTTATATATAATAAAGTAACTCTGATCCGATAATAGCTTTCGCTACGGTAAACGGAAGCCATGATCGCTGTGATTCTTTACTTCCGGCCGGCGACGGATTTCCGGTGCCGCCGCCCGCCCATACCCGTACTGGTCACCGCCCACTGATAAGCCTATTAGCACCATTATTTTATCCGTAATTTATAAATAAAAAGATAAATATGTTTATTGTAAGTTCTGACCATATTCATAATGTATTCTTTTAGCCAATACGGTAAGTATCCTTATATCCTTTTCCATCTGTATCCTATACCGCTTTCCGGGCAATCCTTATTATCATCTTAGCTGTATGATACGTCCCATTGTTGAGCTCGAGCCTCTTCCGCAATAGAAGGTAAATTGACCTTAATATACCTTGCTGATTAGATATGATAATGTAGAGTCTTCAGTATTCTTGCCTGGATATTATAGTTAAATGCATATTTAATCCCTTTTTGTTTTTTTTTGGGGTGGGCCACGGTCAGCGCATCTGTTGCTCGGATCCGTCCGGGGCGACAGAGGGGCGGTGTGCGGCTTCGTGACCCACCCATGTAGCACGTCGCTTTCGTCGTTGGGCCGACCACCGGTGCAGATTTCCTTGGATATTTAATCCCTAAAACAAATGGGGTGGTGAATTGTATTCATACCCAGTCACCATGGATTTAATTGATAATGGGAAAGTGGTGGGTCCCAATCCTTCGTTAAAAAAAAACCATTACAGGTGGCCACGGATTAGGAATACCATTCACTACTCCTTATTTTACCCGTGGATGTTGTAAAAGACAATTAAGGGATATAATACGCATATAACATCTATGCAAGAGAAAGAAAAAATCCTATACCAACCTGTCTGATCAGCACAATAAAATCAATTTCCATCCTATTGTGGAGGCGGTTCGAGCCCAGCAGTGGGACGTATATGAGCTGTGATGAACGTGTAATATACTCTCGATAAATATGGCTCCGTCTAAGATCGCTCATCTAGAATGGAGGGCGTTTAATGAAGCGGTAAAGTTTAAAGTAAAAATAACTTTCTATTAATAATTTTATATTACACAACATAGCATTGTTCGTCATACCCTCAAGGACGTAGTCAGGCCCTTGGGGGTTGTCTACCACCCCTATTAGGGTGTGTTTGCTCGTGTACCGTAGAATAAATAATTATAAGCAACTTTGAATTTAAAATCATTTCTTTCATCTATTATTTGGTTTATTAAGTTAATTTTTTTTTATTGCAGACGGTGGTAAACGAGCAAACAGTACACCTGATGGTAAGTGATGCTGCCGCTCATGGACCTTTGTAAGGCCGTTGCCTACCGTGAACAAAGTAAAGAGTGTGAATGCGTGCAATAAGGTTTGGTGATACAAAAGGCATTACCAAAACTCACCACACGCAAACACCCTCAGAAAGTTGGGCTTCCGGCTCAGACGTCGATTTTCTGCTCAGTGTGGTACTACCACGGACGGACCGGCTCGTGACTGTAGACAGACAACTGTTGGCAGTATGATAAAGTTTAGTGCTGCCTCTCAAATTGCTAAATGTTTTAAACGTTATTTCGTCTCTTCTCTCAGCCCACCTAAGTCCCACTATTAGCCTCGGGCCTCTGCCACAATGGGAAGGAATTGACCTAGGAATACTGGACATAAAGCCCTATGCCAAAACGTCCAACCGGTGAGGTATAGTAGGTTAATTTTCCTCTTATTTTGGAGGAGGTTCAAGCCCAGCAGGGGATCGTATATGAGCTATGATGATGAGATATATGACTACCAGCGAATGCGACATAATAACCACCATACTTGAAAAGTTTTAGCAGTTTTTATAGAGCGCTGCTGTCCAATTCTCTGGTATTTTAGCAATGGATTTCAATAGACTCATCATTCATCTTCATCATTTCAGCCTATCGCCGTCCGCTGCTGGACGTAGGCCTCTCTCATGTTACGCCACAAAGTGCGGTCCTGTGCCGCCTCCATCCAACGATGCCCAGCAACCTTCACCAGGTCGTTGGTCCACCTAGTGGGGGGGCGTCCTACACTGCGTCGTCCGATACGTGGTCGCCACTCGAGAACCTTTCTTCCCCAGCGGTTATCGGTTCGTCGAGCGATGTGGCCTGCCCAATGCCACTTCAGCGTGCTAATTCTACGTGCTATGTCCATTACACCCGTTCTTCTGCGGATTTCCGTATTTCGGATTCTATCTCGCAGAGAAATCCCGAGCGTAGCCCGTTCCATAGCACGCTGAGCGACTTTGAGCCTTGTTATGAGGCCTACATTTAGGGACCACGTTTCTGTGCACACACTATTCGTAGACCTGTGTTTTCAGACACTGAGGTATGTTGGGCGAGAAGATCCTCTTAAGTTTCCCGGACGCTGCCCAACCGAGTTGGATTCGTCGGCTGATCTCTTTCTCGAACTGGACTGTTTGTCCTAGGTAAACATAATGATCGACAACTTCGAGAATTCAATAGACTAATGGATGCAAATATGGCTGCAACAATAAATATTTCTTAATAACTGCCATACTTTTATTAACACTGTCATATTCAAGTTTTTTCGATTTCAATACAAATCTAGCGGACTAATGGCTGTAAGGTTATTATCCGTCAATCAAGCCGTCACAGTAGAATGATGGTTATGCTATTAAAGACTTTTTACTGTGAGTTTAGGTAAACATTCTAGTAATTACGTAAGCGACTAGTATTTTATATGCAACATAGGTTTTATCTGTATTTTATTAGATTCAATGTGACCTTACGTCAAATAAAATTTTGCCTAACGCTTCACCACTTGCCTGGTTTTATTTCACATGGGGATGGTATATTTCGATGGTATCTACAGTTTTTTCCATGTGGTGACGGAGTGAGTATACAATTCACCACTCCCTATCGTGCTCGTGGATGTCGTAACAGACCACTAAGGGATTTAATATGCACATAACATCTGTGCAAGAGAAGGAGAATTCGAAATAAAACCCTATACCAACATATCTGATCAGCATGGTATAGTAGGTCAAATTCCCTCACACTGAGGAAGCCCGAGCCCAACAGTGGGACGTATGTGGGCTGTGATGATGATGATGATCTACTGGTTTTGTCTGGGCTAATTTTATAATAAAACCGTTTTCCTGAAAATCGCGAAGTTCCTGTTTTTGTGACCTTTGATGCCGAGTAATTTTTTGCCAAATGTCGGATCGATGAACACTTTTCACATTTCATTTATAGTGGTGTTTTGAAAATTCTATCAATTTTCAGCTGCCTGTGAATTTTTGTAGCATCGGATGTCTAAATTAACTGGACTATATATATTATCTTCTTAATATGTATACATTACGTGTCACGTTGTTTGTCCGCGATGGACTCCTAAACTACTTAGCCGATTTTAATCAAATTTGCACACCGTGTGCAGTTTGATCCAACTTGAAAGATAGAATAACTTACATCTTAATTTATAGTCGCAATATTATTTTATTATAAATTATTTGTTTATTATTTGTCTTTCACAATTATCTGTTAACTCCAAACGCTTTTAACAGATGACGATATCTGTTGACTGAATTGAGTAATTAATTAATAGATGGCGCTGCTATGTCAAACCTACAAACGTGTCATATACGATTTTAACTTGCTTTTTTACATAGATGCCATTTGTAGAAAAATATTACGACCTCCGTAACAGATGTTCTCCTACAGTTCCATTTAAATAGTTTAATAAAATGTAATATAACAAAAACATTAGCAACAGCAACGCGTGGCCGGGTCGGCTAGTAATATATATAATTCATGAAAACATTAAAATGTAGCTTATACTAGTATAAATCTGAAGTATTTAGTTTGTTTGAATGTGCTAATCTTATAATCTATCGATTAGATTAAATATAACCTTATTGTATCGGATAACCTGTTTATCAGGAAAGATTTTTATAACAATCAGGCAAAATATTGTACGTAACAATGGCTGTCAAGGGAAATACCATTGTCATAGCAAAGTGGCTTTTACAACTTTCACCACGGTTACCATACGGAATACGGCCCTTAACATTCCAGATACAACCTATTTCACACGAAAGCAAACGAGCAAATAGTACCTGATGGTAAATGATGCTGCCGCTTATGGACTGTGTAATGCAATGAGGTTGGGTGATACTTAATGCATCACCAAAACCTATGACACGCAAACACCCTCAGAAAGTTGGGTTTCCCTATAGAACGTTGCAAATAATGAAAATTAATTTTATAAAATCGCTTTACCAAACGCTCCGCTATCAGCCTGTCACGTCTATGAAAGCTGTCTTATAATTTATTAGACGAGATATATTTTAGAGATATATTTTCCTTGTATACAAATAAAAACATTTGTTATGTTGAATATGTGAAAATTGTGTTATTAAACCTTTATTGATTGAAATAAGTGGAATGTTAATTTACGATGTGGTTGTTTTTATTTGAATTAAAAATATTTACGGTTTTTACGTTTAATTTGTATGAAATATTTGTTTCATCGCTCTCTACAAAGTGTAGAGTAGGCCAAGTGGGTAATCATCCTCACAGCTCATGTACGTTCCACTGCTGGCCTACTATACTACAGAGATGTAAATATCGTTAGCAAAAACATCGATGTATCGAAGCATTGATGTTTCAGAACAAACATCGATGTTTCGAAACATTGATGTTTTAAGAGCGATGTTTACTTTTGTTATTTTAAAAGTTTTATGAGTCTAAATAGTGCAAACTATCCTAAACTTAATGTATAACGCAAGCTATATTTATTATCTATACTAATATTATAAAGAGGAAAGATTTGTTTGTTTGTTTGTATTGAATAGGCTCCGTAACTACTGGACCGATTTCAAAAAGTCTTTCACCAATGGAAAGCTATACTATCAGGGAGTAACATGGCTATATTTTATCCCGGTATTCCCACGGGAACGGGCACTACGCGGTTAAGATGACTGAAACCGAAGCGAAGCGAGGGCAGGTTGCTAGTTTATAATAATATTAAATAATATTATTTATTGAATTAGCTTACCTATCTTTAGAATAAGAAAGATGTCGAGTAGAGATTAGTCTAATCATTTAACAAGTACATTTTTATTTAAGCTAGCTTTTAAAGTTACTTCAAGCTTACGTAAACTAAGTTATTAAGAAACAGAGTTAAAACAATAACAGTTTTGACGAATAAGTCAATGGTATCCACAATATCATGCAGACTGCTAAAATTACCAAACATTTCTAATTGATGGTAGACAAAAATCGATGTAAAAATATCCCAATACAACATCAATGCATCCATGTTTTCCAATAGTGAACATCGATGGCAAACATCGATACTGAAACATCGATGTTTCAAGAACATCAGACATCATCAACAGTAAGAATACGATTCACCACTCCCTATCATGCCCGTAGATGTCGTAAAAGGCTAAGAGATATAATATCTATGCAAGAGAAGGAAAACTCGAAATTAAACCCTACACCAAATTATCTGACCAGCATGGTATCATTATCATCATCATTTCAGCCTATTGCCGTCCACTGCTGGACGTAGGCCTCCCTCGTGTTACGCCACAATGTGCGGGCCTGTGTCGCCTGCATCCAACGACGCCCAGCAACTTTCACCAGATCGTCGGTCCACCTAGTAGGGCAGCGTTCTACACTGCGTCGTCTGATACGTGGTCCCCACTCGAGAACCTTTCTTCCCCAGCGGTTGTCGGTTCGTCAAGCGATGTGGCCTGCCCATTGCCACTTCAGTGTGCTAATTCTTCGTGCTATGTCAGTTACATCCATTCTTCTGCGGATTTCCGTATTCCGGATTCTATCTCGCAGAGAAATCCCGAACATAGCCCGCTCCATAGCACGCTGAGTGACCTTGTTATGAGGCCTACATTTAGGGACCACGTTGCCGTGCCGTAAGTCATCACTGGTAACACATTCTGGTCGTTGACCTGTGTTTTCAGACATTGAGTTATGTTGGACGGGCAGATCCAGTTGCCTGAACGCAGCATGGTGGTATAGTAGGTCAATTTCCCTCCTATTGTGGAGGAAGCTCGAACCCAATAGTAGGACTTATGTAAGCGGAAATGATAATTGCCATGGGAACAGGAACTATACGGGCGAAACTACGAGAATTTGCTAAAATATATAAAAAAAATTCACAATATATTCACAGTTCGCGCGAACGAAGTTTAATAGTTAATTTACACCATATTTTCAATATTTTTATAATAATCTGTTTAATATTTATTGAAAGGCATATGGATTATTAGAAAAATGAATATTGTAAATGGACGTAATCCCTTTAGCTTGATGGAAATGTTTTGAAATTGAAAAATAATCTCATTTTCTTTTCACGTGGAAGAGTGAATATATCGAATTTAAAATAAAAATGTTAGAAGACTTCACGCTTTTATATTATCTTCTGTCTTTTTATTGAAATATGGATTGGATATAGCATTATACATATTTAAAATTTATTAATGAATATTTTTGAAACATGGATTTCTTTATGATTTCTGATGTTACGCGAGTATTACATATTGTAAATAAAACTACTTTACGGATTTTATAGCGTTTGTATTTGATTTTTGAATTCCCGACGTTTCGAATACATTACTACTTCACTTACTTACTTTCATCTAAGTAGTCGTATGCAATAAAAACGGCTCTTAAATGTACATTACATAATATACTTTTTTGAAATTATTAACTATTTAAATGAAAAATGATTATCATCATCATAGCTCATATACATCCCACCGCTGGGGTCGAGCCTTCTTCATAGTGAGAGGGCAATTGACTTACTATACCACACTAGTCAGACGGATTGGTATAGGGTTTTATTTCGAGTGCTCTTTCTAAGGGATATCCGTTAGTTATTTTATACGACGCCCACGGGCAAGAGATGTGGTGAATTATATTCTTACTCCGTCCCCACATAGGGAGAAACAGAAATGAAAAATGAAATTGAATTACATTTAACAATTAATTGTAAAGAAATGTCGGTGCAGCATTTAATTTTGAAATAACAATACTTTTTATTTACGCAAAGATAAAGTCATACCAAGCCTATTCAGTTGCGTCCGTGGTATCTATACAAAATGACAGCTTAAGAATGTCTCCCACATAACAATATTTTGTAAAGTCTTTGTCCCATTCAATTATCTTTAAGAAAATTTTTAAAAAGAAATATTTACAAAGCTCGTAAGACTTATTATTTAATATACTTTAATGTACATTTTACTTTTTATGAAGAATGTTGTGAAAAGAATTACTGTGACTTTGTAAACGCTGTTTTAAACAAAATGAAGAAGCTTTTTGTTAAAATGTTTCGTTGTATTACAAAGTTGTAATAAGGAAATAGTTTGATAAGTAATCAATATGGAAAGCTTAGAATAATAACGTATAGAAGGTAAGTTCGCGCACAAAAAGTGAAGCATTTCAATTGGAGCCTAATGGAGCTTACGCCGGAACGGTTCCGTAATGTACAAGTCATTTTACTGCACGTACGTACGCAACTCTTAAAATATAAATAGGTAATTATGACGGTTTGTACATTCAAATGGTGTCATAACACATTTGAAAAACTTAAAAAGGTTTTTAACATTACTTTTAAAAGTATTTCGACGATTAATGTTGATAAAAACAAAATTTGATTTCATAATTTGCATAGTGGTGTGCATGTGTATGTGTGTAATCATCTGCGCGCCATTAGTATTTTTAGATTCATGTTTTGAACGTTCGAAGTATTAACACTATCCTTCTATACGTTATTATTCTAAGATGGAAAGATATATATACAAGCACAGGTCTACGACCAGTGTGTGTTACCAGTGATAGCTTACGGCACGGAAACGTGTTCCCTAAATGTAGGCCTCATAATCAAGCTCAAAGTCGCCACGGAATATGGATATCCGTATAAGAACGAGTGTAACCGAGATAGCACGAAGAATTAGGATGCTGAGGTATCGAAACCAACAACCGCTGAGAAAGAAGGATCTTAAGCAGCGACTACGTATAAAACGACGCAGTGTAGGACAACAACTACATGGACCGACGACCGATGAAAGTTGCTGGGCGTCGTTGGATAAAGGCGATTGAAATTTGTGGCAAAATATAAGGTCTACGTCCAGTTGCTGCAGTTGGCTTACCGGAGTGTGAAGCAGCTAACAACCATCTCCAGGTACATCTAAATAATATTCACTCTTGATCTAGATCAATAGATTTTTTTTTAAAAATCCCCGACACACACTAAAATAATAATAAAAAAAGAATTACGTTCTATTCAATAGAAATTATCAATTAATTGTCATTTAACGAGTATACTGGCACGCATGAAGCACTTAATCGAGTATTCATACACCATTACATCATTTTGGAAAAGAGCTGATACTCTTACACTGCTGGACCGATATTAACCAAATGTAAGCTAAGAACAATCGCAAGGAAATTGGCTTTCAAATTAAAGAAATCGCAAGGAAATTGGCTTTCCAATGAAAGAAATCGCATCGAAATCGATCCTACTATTTTACACAGATAGACAGACCATCATCGACGCTAAACTTATACCATCGCTCTTTTTGCGTCGACAGTTAAAAATAACAGCAATCACAAGTAAAGCTTTCCTTCTTTATAGTTCACACAAAATCCATAATATCTTCACAACTAATACATATCAGTATAATCGATTCAGTTGACAGACAAGGCCGTCGTACACCTACAAAGGGTACCAACAAACAATTATACCCGCCTGGAGGTTTCGATACGGGCCAAGCACAAACATATTCGTTTGCAAATGACGACATTCAGCCGTACCTTTGTTTCCTAAAGCACTTTGTATTATGATGCTAATATTCATAATCTTTTAACATTACTGTAATGGAAGACATTATCTTATATATTTTGTTTTTATTGCACTAACACCAAACGAGCAAACAGCACACTTGATGGTGATACTCAAGGTCATAGACATTTGCTAGGCCGCTGCCTACAGTTAAGATAGTGAAGGGAATGTGAATGCATGCAATAGGTTCGGGATATTAAAGGCATCACTACCACTGGCCGACCACTGGAGCAGGGTTACTTGTCATCAGTGGTCGGCCCGACACATAAACACCCTCAGTGAGTTGGGCTTCTCGCTCTCCAAACGAAGTGTAGTAACAAATTGCTACTATCGTCTTCTCAGTCTCTATATATCCCACTGTTGGGCTCAGGCCTCCTCCATAACTATTGACCTATTATTCTATGCTGGTCAGAATAGGCTCTAGATTCGAGTTTTCCTTATCTTGCACAAATAGATCAATAGGCTCGAGACTGTAGACAGATGATTATCGACTTACCATCAGGTGTGCTGTATGCTCGTTTGCCATCAACAGCAATAAATAATAATAACAGTTTACTATCCATTTCAATAACCAGAAGGATTAGAATAGAATTTTATTTAGAGTTTTCCTTCTCTGCTTACACTCTTTAAATGTCTTTCTTAACACCAGAGAGAAATATCGATCTATATTCTTACTCCGTCAGCACATCGAAGATTCTGATAATCACCCATCAATCGTAGTGTATACGTTCCATTTCTGAGCATAAACCACCTCCAAAGTGGGTCGGTAATTGATACAATACCGCTCTGGTCAGACGGGTTGGTATTGCTTTTATCTCGAGATTTCCTTCTCTATTATAACCTATAGTCGTATTCAATATTCACGAGCAAAATAGGGGGTGGTGAATAATATTCTTACTTCTTCACCACACAGGAGATTCTGATAACCTTTAAAGAGCAGAAAAATAATTGGTGAATATGTAACAGATACTTATTGTATCAATATAACATAACATTGGGTTATAAAATATAAATATAGAATTCAAGCAATAAACGTATCGTAATATTATTATAATTTGATAAACTGGACTTCGAATGGAGTGTATTTTTAATCGACTGCGGTGACGCCAGGATGCGTTTTTTAGAGTTCCGTACCCAAAGGGTAAAACGGGACGTCCGTCCGTCTGTCTGTCACCAGGCTATATCCCAAGAACCGCGATAGCTAGAGAGTTGAAATTTTTACAATTTATGTATTTCTGTTGCCGCTATAACAACAAATACTAAAAACAAAATAAAATAAATATGTAAGGAGGGCTCCCAATCTCCCATACAACAAAGGCGATTTTATTTTGCCCCTTTTTTGCTCAATGGTACGGAACCCTTTGTGCGCGTGTTCGACTCGCACATGGCCGATTTTTTATTTTTTAAGAGAATACACTACCAACCACAATATGATTATATTGCGTTTTTTGCATTATTACAGAACCAGGCCTACGATGGCAGCACGCACGTGTTTCAGGTGTGTCTTTTGTAGAGGGAAGATGAGGCCTTCCAAATTTTGACTGCACAGATGACGTAGTGGTTAAGATACCGATCTATCGCCTCAGTGTCATGGGTTTGAACCCCACGCAGGACAATACTTTGTGCGATTCACAAATTGTCGTTCTGAGTCTGGATGTAATTTGTTTCCGTCAATTATATGTTTGTAAAGTTCCCGGAACACAAGTATTATTTCGTTAATGCAGGATCCATCAGCCTACAGACGTCCACTGCTGGACATAGGTCTCTCTACGAGAATGCCACTCGGAACGGTCCCCCGCCACTTGCATCCATCAGTTCCCTGCTACTTTGAGAATGTCCGATTCGTGGTCGCTACTCAAGAACCTTTCTTCCCCAACGATTGTCGGTTCGACGAGCGATGTGGCCAGCCCATTGCCATTTCAACGCACTAATTTTGTTGCCTATGTATGTGATTGTATCCGTTCTTCTACGGATTTCCGTGCTCCAGATTTTATCACGTAGAGAAATACCGAGCATAGCCCTTTCCATAGCACGTTGAGCGAGTTTGAGCTTTTTATGAGGCTAACATTTAGAGATCAGATTTCAGTGCCGTATGTCATCGCTGGTAACACACATTCGTTATAAGCCTTTGTTTTCAGACACTGCGGAATATTGGACGCAATAATACTAATGCAGGGTGTAGTGCTTTAAAAAAAATGAAAAGGTGCCGTCAGAAATGGCGGCAAAAACCTGGTAGAAGTTGGTTTGTGATGAACGTAACTTGCTCCACCGGAAATAGCTAGCTGAAGGCACACCGTAAGGTTTTAGCGGAGACCAGATGGTAATTTGCACCGGGAGTTTCGCATAGCACTTTCTGGCCGTCCAGCTATTGGGTTTATTATAGTTGCGGCACGCTATGATGGCCGTTTTGACATATTACAATAGTGATGAGAAATGTCGATTTATTCTCGAGAAAAAATATGGGTAACGAAATCTAAATCTATAAGCTTAGAATAATAACGTATAGAAGGATAGTGTCAGTACTTCGAACTTTAAAAATTTGAATCTAAAAATACTAATGGCGGGCAGACGATTACACACGTACACACGGAAACCACTATACAAATTATGAAATCAAATTTTGTTTTTATTAACATAAATCGTCGAAATACTTTTAAAAATAATGTTAAAAACCTTTTTATGTTTTTCAAATGTGTTGTGGCACCATTTGAATGCACAAGCCGGTGGTGGTAGGACCACACTGTAGACAGTCTTTTGTCTGCAGTCGCGGGCCGGTCCGTCCGGGGCAGTACCACACTCTCGCAGAAGATCGACGTTTGAGTAGTAGCAATTTGCTGCTGCACTTCGTTCGGTGAGCGAGAGAGCCGGGAGCCCAACTTTCTGGGTGTGTTTGTGTGTGGCGGGTTTTGGTGAGGCCTGAAACCTGCGGTGGTGAGGTCTTGGTCGGGGTATTGAGCGTGAGGGGCTGGCATGGTGTACAGGGAGACCCGATGGGAATGGTCACCGCCGGCCACCTGCCGGTCAGCAGGGGACCCGAACCCAGGATCATCCTCCCTGGGAGGCTGTCCCACCAACCGGCGAAAATCCCGTTGGGTAGTCGTCGTGCCGGTGTGGGAAACCGGAGTGGACCTCGGCGGCTACACACGGGGGGGCATCGGGGGCCCTTCCGTGCTTCGTGTCAGCTCCTCACAACACTCACTCCTCGACCATGCACTATGCCCTGCCTTTTTTTTTTTGGTATCACCAAACTCCGTTATACACATTCACACTCCCTTCCTCCTCTTCTTAAATTAAAAATCATGGCCAAGAATGTTAAAAAGAGACGATTTTCTACGGCGGTCCCCTTATCCACATTTGATGTGGATTTTTGCAATATCAGGGGCTTACATAGCAATCTCGACGCCGTCCACCATCACCTCGAGACGGCGCGGCCTGCCTTACTCTTTTTAACGGAGACGCAGATAGGTGCTCCGGATGACATTTCGTACCTAAATTACCCCGGCTACGAGTTGGAGCATACCTTCCGTCGTAAAGCCGGGGTGTGCGTATTCATCCGAGGTGATATCTGCTGTCGCCGCCTTCGGGCCCTCGAACATGGTGACTTGTCAATCCTGTGGCTACGCGTAGACTATGGAGGGCTTACCCGCATCTACGCATGCCTCTACAGGTCCCATGGCAGTGATCCGGGGTCAATTCAATTATTTGAGAACGTCCAATGGGGGATTGACGAAATATTGGAGCAGTGTCCATCAGCGGAGGTGGTGGTTCTTGGAGACTTCAACGCTCATCATAAAGAGTGGCTGGGGTCCCGAACCACTGACCTCCAGGGTCGACATCTCTTCAATATGGTCTCGGCCTATGGTCTCTCACAACTGGTGACACAGCCCACCCGTATCCCAGATATTGAGAGCCATGAGTCTTCTTTACTGGATCTTCTGCTGACTACACACCAGCACGGATATCAGGTAGTGGTTGAAGCGCCTCTTGGATCTTCTGACCACTGCTTGGTCCGTAGCAGTGCCCCTGTTGTAAGGCCTAGTCGTTCTAAGGCGACTGGGACTCGCAGAGTCTGGCAATATAAGTCAGCAGATTGGGATGGACTGCGCGAGTTTTACGCATCCTACCCATGGAAGCGGCTTTGCTTCGCCTCTGGGGACCCTGGCGTCTGTGCGGACTGCGTTACCGAAACGGTTATTACGGGGATGGAATTATTCATCCCCAACACCAAAATACCCGTCGGTGGCCGCAGCCGACCCTGGTTTAACAAAACCTGCAGGACGGCTGCATGCCAGAAACAGTCCGCATATCGGGCCTGGAATAGGGCCAAAAAATGCCAGGACCCGAACGCCAAAGAGGTGAAGCGGAAATTTAACGCCGCTTCTAGATCTAGTAAGAAGGCTATTGCCAGAGCCAAGGCGGAACATGTTGCCAGAATTGGCGAGCGATTGCAAAGCTATCCCGCTGGGAGTCGTGCATTCTGGTCGCTCGCCAAGGCTGCACAAGGCAACTTCTGCCAGCCCAATCTCCCACCACTGCAGAAACACGATGGTAGTCTGGCCCACAGCGCAAAGGAGAAGGCCGATCTTCTAGGTCAATTCTTTGCCTGTAACTCGACTTTGGATGCCGGAGCTGCCACACCACCTACCATCCCACGGTGTGAAAGCTCACTGCCCGAAATCCGCATCACGCAGCGAGCGGTTAGGCGGGAGCTGCGGCTTTTAGACGTCCATAAGTCGAGTGGACCGGATGGCATCCCTGCAGTGGTACTAAAGACGTGCGCCCCTGAATTGACTCCCATCCTCACGCGCCTATACCGACTTTCCTACGCTACTAATAGGGTTCCGTCTTCGTGGAAGGTAGCCCATGTCCACCCGATCCCTAAAAAGGGAGACCGGTCTGACCCATCGAATTACAGGCCAATTGCGATAACATCCTTGCTCTCCAAGATAATGGAGAAGGTTATAAACCGCCAGCTTCTGCAGTACCTTGAGGATCGCCAGCTTATCAGTGATCGCCAATACGGCTTTCGTCATGGCCGGTCGGCTGGTGATCTTCTTGTGTACCTCACACACCGTTGGGCAGAGGCCTTGGAGGGCAAGGGTGAGGCGCTGGCGTTCAGCCTAGATATCGCAAAGGCGTTCGATAGGGTCTGGCACAGGGCACTTCTATCGAAGCTACCATCATACGGAATCCCCAAGGGACTCTGTAATTGGATTGCCAGCTTTTTGGATGGTCGGAGTATAAAAGTCGTCGTAGATGGCTCCTGCTCCGATACCATGACCATTAATGCTGGTGTACCACAAGGCTCGGTGCTCTCCCCGACGTTGTTTATCCTGCATATCAATGACATACTCTCTATCGAGAATATGCGTTGCTATGCGGATGACAGTACGGGTGATGAGCGGTACACTGAGCAACGGAATATCCCTCGGAGTATTCAGGAAAGAAGGGTTCAACTTGTGTCTGAAGTCGAGCGCTCTCTGGGGCGGGCCTCAGAATGGGGTGAACGGAACCTAGTCCAGTTCAACCCCACAAAGACACAAGTTTGCGCGTTCACTGCAAAGAAGGACCCATTTGTCATGGCGCCTCAGTTCCAAGGAGTAACTCTTCCAATTTCTGAGAGTATTGGGATTCTCGGCGTCAAAATATCGAGCAAAGTCCAGTTTGGGAGTCATTTGGAGGACAAAGCCAAATTGGCAAGCAAAAAGTTGGGCGTCCTGAACAGAGCCAGGCGGTACTTCACACCGAGACAGCGTCTTGTGCTATACAAAGCACAAGTTCGTCCTCATGTGGAGTACTGCTCACATCTCTGGGCAGGTGCGCCCAAATATCAGCTAGACCCACTTGACTCCCTGCAAAGACGGGCTGTTCGAATCGTCGGGGATCCCAATCTTACGGACAGATTGGAGTCGCTGGAGCAGCGGAGAGACTTTGGGTCACTCTGTGTACTCTACCGACTCTTTCACGGGGAGTGCTCCGAGGAACTGTTTGACTTGGTACCACCGTCACCATTCTACCAACGTACCACTCGACATCGCAGCAGGGTTCATCCATTTCACCTGGAAACGTTATGGTCTTCAACTGTACGTTCCCAGCGATCATTTCTCCCACGTACGTGCAAGCTCTGGAATGAACTACCTGCTGCTGTGTTTCCCGAGCGCTATGACATGTCCTTCTTTAAACGAGGTTTAAGAAGAGTATTTCCTTCACGGTAGGCAGCGGCCTGGCTGTGCCCCTGGTATTGCAATGGTCCATGTGCAGCAGTTTCACTTACCATCAGGTGTGCTGCTTGCTCGTTTGCCACCGTTGGCAATAAAAAAAAAAAAAAAAAAAAACTTTTAAAAGTATTTCGACGATTTATGTTAATAAAAATAAAATTTGATTTCATAATTTGTATAGTGGTTTGCGTGTGACGTCTGCGCGCCATTAGTATTTTTAGATTCAAATTTTGAAAGTTCGAAGTATTGACACTATCCTTCTATATGCTATTATTCTAAGCCACCTACATTAATTATAAGTTCGTTTTCTAAAATATTATCTATGTTCACATCTCTTTCAAAATCTTCCCTTTCTCTGCGATCGATCGGCCATATCGACGAAATCCACAACAAAAGGCATAAACAGAGTCCAAATTAACGAGCAAGGGTTAACAGTACTGCAGTATCAATATGTGAAATCCAAAGCCAGGTCAAAACTATATCACAATCACAGTGCACTCACAGTTTGTACTTACAGATTTGTTTTGCATAGAGCATTGACGCGAGTTTGCCGGAGGTAGTAGTTGTGTGGCCAGCGATCCAATGTAACGACGTATTAAATTTCATTTTTTAAAATTTTGAATTTCGAAAAACAAATGCCGAGTTGTGTGGTAAATAAGTACACCAATAATTAAAATCTTATGAAAATAAAAAATAAATGTTCGCGGGACCCTAATATACGAGTATGTAGTTTAAAAATCAATGTAATAAATTTTGTGTCCTAAAATAATGATTCGATAAATTTTATGACTAACTGCATGTCACTATTGACAATAAAGAACAGCAATTTGCTCCAGCAATTTGCTTCAGCAATCTGCTCCTTCAAATGTAATTACTATAAATACGAAACTTCATGAGTGGACAAACGTCAAAACGGCCATCATAGCGTGCCGGTAGTATAATTATACAAGAAACCCTGCCACAAAGTCTAAGGTCGCGGGAATAAGGCAAGGGAGTCCCATATATTGTCTTATTATTCCCCAGTATTAATAAAGTCCCAGTATTAATAAATATTAATTAAGCAGGCAAACGGTGATAAGTGGCATGTTGGTATCGAGGGTGACTGGACCGGGGAATTAGTCCGTCACCCGCCGAGAGGCCGACCGCGTGAGGAAAGACCAACGTCCTCCCCGAGGGAGGGACATCGGTTGAGGAGAGGGTACTCCTCAAGGGATATTCCGTCAAACCGACCACTGACGTCAAGTCACCCTGCTCCGGTGGTCGGTCCAACGACGAAGGCGACGTGTCACGGGTGGGTTACGGGTGTGCGTGGTTACGCCCCTCTGTCGCCCCGGACGGAGTGGTGCCAGGACTGCGCCGACCCTAACCCATCCCAAAAAAAAGAAATAGGCATGTTGATATAAAGTTTTATTTCAAGTTTTCCTTCTCTTATGTAGCTGTTATATGCATATTATATTCTTTAGTCGTGTTTTACGACACCCACGGGCAAGAAAGAGGGTTCTCCACACGGAGAAACAGGGGACTAAATCAATAAAATTAGAGCGAACTTTTTCTTGACGACATCTCTCTCACCATTACATTAGACACTTTTATTCAAAATAATACATCCGAGATAATTACAGGTTAATATACGTAACAAAAGCAATTATTTTTAGGGAATAATTAAAGCAGAAAAGTTTACGGCTCGAGTTTTTCGTAAAAGTAATTATAAATTACAAAATGTTAGAAGTTTTTAGGCGATGAGATCAAACTCGAGTTTTGAGGGCCTTTTTACGAATAATTTGTTACGGCTTAATTGTGTCTCACGTGAAAAGGGTTGCATTAATTTTAGACTAATCAATACAGAGTGTTTAACTATGTATAAGCTAGAAATAAAAGTTATGTAGCCAAATGGAGTGTGGTTTGATAGCTTCAATTTAAATTAAAAGTTATATTATTTGATATTCTAGGTTAATTATAATAACTTATTTGAAAGCGAGAATTGATTACCACACACGGATTTTGAGTCTTTTTTTAGGGTTCCGTACTCGAAAGGATAAAAACGGGACCCTATTACTAAGACATCGCTGTCTGTCCGTCCGTCTGTCTGTCACTAGGTCTCACGAACCGCGATAGTTAGACAGTTGAAATTTTTACAAATTATGTATTTCCGTGGCCGCTATAATAACAAATACTAAAACCAAAATAAAATAAATATTTAAGGGGGGCTCCCATACAACAAACGCGATTTTTTTATAGATAATGGTACGGAACCCATCATGCGCGACTGCGACTCACACTTAGCCAGTTTTTATAGAGTAGGCTGTGACTTAGACTCACCTCGGCAATACTTCCGAGCTGACAGATAGGCGGCGCGCGACCCCATATCCTACCGTGTTAATAAGAACGCAATATAAGAAGCTCACTGGACGAATAAAAAGCTAGTTTACTGATTAAAAGGGTTGAAAAACCCGGTAGGTACATTCATAGCAAAATGGGTAGCAATCTTATGGAAAATAAAAAAAGAACTAATTGCGAACAACCTGTCCTCTAAGTCATGGTTATGCTCTTATTCTCTGCGCCTGATGCCGCCCTAGCAGAGGGAAGACAGGGACGTCGAGAGGAGAGGGTACTCCCGGGGGTATACCATCAAGTCGACTACTGAATACGAGGAACTTGGCTCCGATGGTCGGGCCAACGACGAAGGCAATGTGCTATGGGTGGGTTACGGGGCCGCGTGTCGCCTCTCTGTCGCCCCGGACGGAGTCGGGCGGCGGGTGCGCAGACTGTAGCCCACCCAAAAAAAAAACATTTGCTCCCACTTGTTTGTTTTTGTCTAACAGTAAAGGTAAATAGGTTGATAGATGGGTAGCTAGGATAGTTATAAAATAGCTTAGAATAATTACTAGCACTAAGTACATGAATCCATGCAGTGTGCGTTATTTATTAACGCTAGGGCTGTCAAAGAGTTATGTGAAGCGGAATTTTAATGAGACCACAGATTAAAATGAAATATCAAAGAAGTACGCTAGCGATTTCACGCGTAGAATAAACACATGAAGGGATTTATACTGATTATATTAAGTTTATGCAAAAATATATCTAATAAAGGATTAATAACCAAAGGACCTGAGTATAAATACCAGTATTTATCAAATAATTCATAAATGATGTAGCGTCGTCTATTGAACGTATTTCGTAATGTTTAATATATTTATTAGAGAAACTCAATGGCCATTTTATTTAAAGTTTTATATTGTAATAATAAAATAGTAATTATATATTATGAAAGAAATTTAACGCAGTTTTTTTATTAATTTTTTAAACGCAGACAAAAGTAAATAGTATTTAATTGTTATTCTACTTGATAAGATTTATTGATCTATATATATCTTCTTTATATATATATATATATTTCTTGTGTACGTGGGTATGTCACTGAACACCTCCTAAACGGTTGGACCGATGTTGATGAAATTTTTTGTCCATGTTCAAGGGGACTCGAGAATGGTTTAGATTCACAATTGGACCCGCTAGGTGGCGCTTATTTCAACAGAACAACGTCTGTTGGGTCAGCTAGTCTTTATCTTTATATATAAATTTCTTGTGTACGTGTGTATGTCAATGAACTCCTCCTAAACAGCTGGCTGGATGTTGATAAAATTTTTTGAGTGTGTTCAAGGGGATACAAGAATGGTTTAGATTCACAATTGGACCCGGTAGGTGGCACTGTTGAGAATTCCTTTTATTTTATTTGAACAGAACAACATCTATTAGGTCAACTAGTGTTTATATATAAATTTCTTGTGTACGTGTGTATGTCACTAAACTCCTCCTAAACGGTTGGCCCGATGTTGATGAAATTTGTTGTGTGTGTTTAAGGGGATTGGAGAATGGTTTAGATTCACAAATGGATCCGGTAGGTGGCGCTGCTGTCAGTTTCAAGGATGAAATCGGATTCCTTTTATTTTATTTGAATAGAACAACGTCTGTTGGCTCAGTTAGTATTTATATAAAGCACAACCAACTTTCTACGTCAGTTAACTATCATCCAACGGATATGCATCAAACCAGTTTTATCTGAAAGGCAATGTTCATTCATCATTTTCATTTCAGCTCATATACGTCCCACTGTTGGGCTCGAAACTCCTCCACAATAGGAGAGAAATTGACCTAGTTACGCCATGCTGGTCAGACAGGTTGTTATAGGGTTTTATTTCTAAAAAAGTTCTCTTGCATAGATGTTATATGCGTATTATATCCCTTGGTCGTCTTTTACGACATCCACGGGCAAGATAGGGAGTGGTGATTTGTATTCTTACTTAGTCACGAAAGGCAATGTTACGTATATGATTTGACACCGCTAGAACAACAATATAGTGTCACGTCACGTGATCATGTCAATGATGACTTACATTAAATTACTATCCATCCAAATCTGAATAAAAGTTTTCACTTCAAAAAAGATAAGATGACAGCCCTAAATGCTCAGTAAATTGGGTCACTGCACTCTCAAGCAATTTAGTCATGATTTACAACGATATTTTTATGATCATTTTGTTTTCTTAACAGTGTGCTACTAATGGAAATAAGCGTCTACGTTTATATAAAAACAATTGTAAAATGAGCTTCCTAGAAGCTAAGTAAGTTCCTGTTTCGTAACGATATTTGATCTAGTGAACCAAATACTTATAATAATATTACAAACCTATATTTGTTATTACAAAGTCGAAGAGTTCGTCTATTTGTTTATATACATTAATCTCTAAAACTACCAAGCTGCTTTGAACATTCTAGTTACGTTTGATAGCCTATTTGTATACACCTATATGCAATTATTTGCGCAGAATATGATAAACAAATAGTATTTTGATTCACATATAGATTTCCTTTGAGAATATTATGCGCTCGATTCTCGCCCATCATGGCACTTTGTACTGGGACGTGGTCACCGCTTTTTGCTAGACAGCCATCACGCGGAAGGCTACGGCGGATCGTGCGCGGGAGGAAGGCTCCACGACGACACTTGGACGGCGCAGGCGCGTGTATCTGCGCCTGATGAGGACCTATCCGAGGCTGCGGATGACTAGATCGGTGATTAGTCCGTCACCCGCAGGAATGTTAACCGCGCGACGACGATCGACGTCCCAGGAAAGGGAGGTCGAAAAGAGAGGGTACCCCGCAGGCTATTCCATCGGGCCGACCACGAAGAACATGGAACTCGGTACTGATGGTCGGCCCAACGATTAAGGCGATGAGCTATGGGGTTATGAGGCTACGCGCCGCCCCTTCGTCGCCCCGGATGGAGCCGGGCGGCGGGTGCGCTGAATATAGCCCAACCCCACAAAAAAAGGATGACATTTTGTGTGATCAACGCATGTTTATTCTCAGTGTGAATGTAATTTGTATCCTTAATTCCCTAGTGTTTGTTGCCCACATAATGTAGTTGTATCGAAATTGTAGCTCTATCTTAAATAATCTAAATTATTATTAATAATCTGAAAATGTTGTATGTTGGTTTGAATGCGTGAATCCCGGTAACAGCCTGTTCACTTGAAGATACCTTATTGTATTAAATAACTTATTTATTGCAGTATTACAAATACTGCTCAATATTTATACAAGCAAAGAAAACTTGAAATAAAACCCTATACTGATTCGTCTGGCCAACGTGGTACAGTAGGTCAATTTCCCTCCCATTGTGGGGGAAGCTCGAGCCTAATAGTGGGATGTATAAAAGCTGTTATGATGATGATGAAGAATTTGTATCTTGGTTTGAATGCGTTGATCTCAGTAACACCCTGTTCAAATGAGGATACCTTATTGTGTTAAATATTTAGACTTTGAAGCTGTAATAAATAAGAGGCAAGCAGAGATTAAGTGTGTTATTTTCAACAGTGCTATGACGCGGGTGACTGGACTGGAGATAACGGCGATCGACGCCCCGGGAGGGTACCTCATAGGGTATCCCGTTAGGCCGGCCACGGAGGACAAGGAACTCAAGACCGGTGGTCGGCCCAATGGCTAAGGGGAGAGGATATGGTGGGTTATGGAGTCGCACGCCACCCTTTCGTCACCCCAGACGGAGCGGGCGGCGTGTGTGCTAATCATCATAGCCCACGCCAAAAAAAAAACAGTTCGATGGCCATACTGTTAATCTTTTGCTCGGAAACGAAAACAATTGTAAAGCACTTTTATATCCCATGTGATATACCACAGCATTTGATCCGTAAAATATTGAAAATAATACACAATTATTCGCGCGATGACGGAGTAAGAATACAATTCACCACTCCCAATCTTGCCCGTGGATATCGTAAAAAACGACTAAGGGATACAATACGGATATAACATCAATGTATGAAAAAGAAAATTTGGAATAAAACCCTATACCAACTTGTGTGACCAGCATGATATAGTAAGCTCAATATCCCTCCTATTGTGGAGGAGGCTCGAGCTCAGCAATGGGACGTATATGAGCCGAGATGATGAATACAAGACCATCAGCATCAACACACACTTTATAAGGCGTTATATGAAAATTTTATAGTGGTAGAGTTCTACCACTGTTGACAGTTGTCTGTCTACAACCGCGGGCCGGTCCGTCCGGGATAGTACCACACTGAGTAGATAATCGTTTACCTTTGAGTAATTGCAATTTGTTTACTGCATTTCGTTCGGTGAGCGAGAGAGCCGGCAGCCCAACTTTCTGAGGGTGTTTGCGTGTGTACTCATTGCACGCATTCAGACTCCCTTCACTTTCTTCACGGTAGGCAACGGCCTAGCAAAGGTCCATGAGCGGCAGCAACACTTACCATCAAGTGTACTGTTTGCTGGTTTGCCACCGTTCGCAATAATAATAAAAAAAAGTACTCTACTCTCATCGTACGTTTTGTACACATCATTAAATGAGATTTGCCTACATCGATCCAAAAATCTTAGCCGTCTATAATGATTTTATGTTTACGTGAGTTTTATTCAAAATTTGAATTCAAGTAAATATTTACGGCTTTTATCGCGTTTGTATTTATTATTTGACTGCCTGATGTTACGAACAATTTCCAGTATTCATAGTCAAAGGAGGACTAGTTGCCTTACGTCCAATAAGTCATCGTTATTACAAGAAATTATATCTAATTTAGCAACAATATTAGTTACTAGCAACCCGCCCTCGCTACGCTTCGGTTATAAGTTATAGTCGTTTTACCCGCGTAGTTCTCGTTCCCGTGGGAATACCAGGATAAAATATAGCCTAGTTTACGCCCTGATATTATAGCTTTCCATTGGTGAAAGAATTTTTGAAATCGGTCCAGCCGTTTTGAAGATTACCCGGAACAGACGGACAGACAAAAATTTTTTAATTGCCATTTTAGGCATAGGTGTCGTGCAAATAACCGTGTGAGCATGAAAAAAGCCTATTATTTTGACATTACAAACAGACACTCCAATTTTATTTATTGGTATAGATTAAATTTTAACACACGTAATACAAATTCATTGGTATACAAAAAGAAAATGACTAAATCGAAAATATATAGTTTTTGATCAGATTAAACATTTAACTTTATGGTAATTATTGTATTATTACGATTTATTATTTCCATCTAATAAATATACCCTATAAATATGCTACCACAGGATTAGAAGGTGACTACACTAAGAATGATTAGTCTTTTACACTCACGGGCAATGTAATTATTGGCAATAAACTTGTGTCGGTCGTGATTGTTCGAATCAAAAAGATGGAATAATGACAAATTCGATCACCAATCACTTAAGACCGGGTCTTTCGTGATTGATCGATCGTAAGCGACTGGCAAGAACCGCCTCAATCCTCGTGAACCGCCGTTCATTTCAAATCAATCGATCACGCAGACAACGCGATTCGATCTTTTTAATTCGATCAATCACGACCTACACAGGTAAAATTGGCAGTATTCGCCGCTAACCGCTAACATACAGCACATCCAACATAGTTAAAGATATTAGTTGATTTAAAATCCATTCTCCTCCATCCGTGTTCAAAAGTAAACATTTCATATCATTCATCGTTCAGGGTAGACAGATAACGTAAGTGATGTTATATTTAGCTTGAACTCTGGTTTGTGTCGACATGTAGAACAAACGTATTCTGATTCATATTTCTAATACATGAACTAGGGTATTGGTGCATGATGGCTGAAATACTCATAACTGTATTTATTCATTCCTAACTTATAGGTAAGTCTTAAGGTCATCTATATAATTCTTAAAATGAATGATTTACTTAATGTGAATTAAAAAATTGTTACGTGTTATAACAATATACCAGGAAAAATCTTATTGATTTTATATTTATTATAACTAATATTAGTCCGCCAGTGTCCATGAATGCTGTGCAATGTGTTCGAAACGTCGGACAATCAAAAGTCAAACAATCAAATACAAACGCGATAAAATTCGTAAAATAGTTTTATTTAGCAACCCGCCCTCGCTTCGCTTCGGCTTCAGTCGCCTTACCCGCGTAGTTCCTGTTTCCGTGGGAATATTGGAATAATTTATAGCATATGTTACTCCCTGATATTATAGCTTTGCAATGGTGAAAAAAATTTTGGAATCGGTTCGGTGGTTTAAGCGTGAAAGCGTAACAAACAAACAAATAAACAAACAAACAAACTTACTTTCGCATTTATAATATTAGTAAGGATGTGTAATGGTCGCGTAAACATCAGAAATCATTAAATATTAAAATTGGGCATTTTTAATGGTTTCTACTTAGTCGAGCAATTTTTGACGTATAAAGAGTAAGTAGTATGAAAATCTTCTGTTCTCTTTCCATATGGCGACGAAATGAGAATACAATTAAACACCCCTCTTTGGCCCGAGGGAGGAGGATGATAGATTGAATTAGGTAATTCATGGTGGAAATCCATTATTATTTTAAAAGTTTTGAATTAATTTGAAGCGAAATCGGCCTGAGGATGCCTCGTTCGGAAGCTAAACACGTATCGAATTTGAAGTTCATCAAGAAATTGCAAATTAAAGTTCTGGATGCGGTCCATCACAGAGCAATAAGGGGGATTTCCTTATATCCTATTCTATTTTGATCCTAACCTACATTCCTTCCATTCTAACGATGTGCAGTATATTGATTCATCATCATCGCAGCCCACATACGTCCCACTGTTGGGCTCAGGCCTCCTCCATAATGGGAGGGAATTTGACCTACTATACCATGCTGATCAGACATGTTGATATAGGGTTTTGTTTTTTTTTTTTATTACCAACGGTGGCAAACGAGCAAGCAGCACACCTGATGGTAAGTGAAACTGCTGCACATGGACCTTTGCAATACCAGGGGCACAGCCAGGCCGCTGCCTACCGTGAAGGAAATACTCTTCTTAAACCTCGTTTAAAGAAGGACATTGTTTCGAGTCTTCCTTCTCTTGCACAGATATTATGTGCATATTACATCCCTTAGTCGTCTCTTATGACATCCACGGGCAAGATAGGGAGTGGTGAATTGTATTCTTACTGCATCATCTCACGGAAATAGAATAAAAGAGGAGTATATTGATTAACCATGGGAAAGTAGTGGACTTTCTTGTCTTTCCTCCTTTTTGGAAAACGAGCAAACAGTACACCTAATGGTAAGTGATAATGCCGCTCATGAACCACTGCTAGGCCGCTGCCTACCGTGAAGAAAGTGAAGGGAGTGGGAATGCGTGCAATGAGATTTGGTGATACTAAAGGCATCACCAAAACCCAACACAAGCAAATACCCTCAGAAAGTTGGGCTGCCGGCTCCCTCGCTCACCGAATGAAGAGCAGTAACAAATTGCTACTACCCCGGACGGACCAGCCTGCTGCTGTAGACAGACGACCGTTAACAGTGTGGTCCTACCACTACATCCATTTTAAAATACTTTATTATTTTAATATTTCATCATTATCTCAGCTCATACATTGCTGGGATTTGAGCCTTCTCCATACTGGGATTAAAATTTACGAACTACACAACTTTTGTCAGTCGAGTTGGTATAGCATTTTATTTTAAGATTTCATTCTCTTGCATAGATATAAGCATAATATATCACTCAGTTGTCTTTTAAGACATCCTCAGGCGTGATATGGAGTGATATTTGTATTTTTATTCTCGCTATACGTAACATTATTTCTAAGTTATAATTTATGTAATTAATTTTAAAATTGTAATTTGTGCTGTGTGGTGCTGGCTTGAGACTATTCTCAATGGTGGTACTTTTACCAACCCATCTCTTCCTGTGGGTGTCGCCAGGGCGACTAAGCAGCGATATTCTGTGTACTCCAACTTACTGCGATCGCCAATCCGCCTGACAAGCGTAGTGATTATGCCAATTCCCCCGAGACCTGTTATAGATCTCTTGGCGAGACCCGTGCCCAGAGGTGAGACACTTTATGGTGATGATGATGAATTAATTTCACTTTTTCATAATAAAAGTATTCTATTCTATAGGAAATATGTAAATATCGAATTTTCCACCCAAAGGTATTACATAATAATTTGAGCGTCTTCCATCGACGTTCACAATGTACAAACATGAAATAATTTGTGAATAACCTTCGTTAGAATGATTTTAGGGCAATATATTATGTATTATATAAGAATATATAATTTATTTGGTTGTTAGAATAGCTCAATTATATAAAAGATTGAAGCTTGTACTTGTAACGTATTATTTTACTAGTCCTACCCTTTTCATATAGCTTTCAATTGCCATTAAGTTTGGTTTTTTGTTTGCATGATGCGTATTTCTTTGTCTATTCAATGTTATCGAAAATGGAGAGTGATTATTCATTAGATGGGTCCGTAGGTTCTAGTGAGTCTAAACAGGTCAAATTTGAGCGTGATAATTTTTCGAGGTATGTCGATTACACTCATATTTCAACGGATTCCTGTATAACGGTCTTTATTGCGTAAAGAAATTTCAAGCATCACTCTGAGCTACTTTGAGCTTTATTATGAGGATAATATTTAGAAAATGTACTTGTTTTTTGTTTGTGTTATAAAATAGAAATTGACACATCACCTCTAAACTCTACAGTAGATGTCGTAAAGACGATTACGAGATACAAACGCCGAGCAATTAAAAATCAAATACAAATAGGTATATTTACAAAAGAAGGAAAGTTCAAAGTAAAACCCTATATCAAGCCGTATAACGTGGTAAATTTACCCTCATATTCTGGAGACGGCTCTAGCCCAGTAGTGGCTGGTCTAGAGCCGCCTTGTCAAACAGTGCCTCCACAATTACATCTCCATAAACAAATAACTGACTATCATCTCAACCCAAACACGTCCCACTATTGAGCTCGGCCCACTACCACACCTACTCTATCACTATACCACGCTGGTCAGACGTGTTGGCATTTTTTTTTTATGGGTGGGCTATGGTAAGCGCACGCGCGGTCCAGTCCGTCCGGGGCGACAAAAGGACGGCGCGCGGGCCCATAACCCACCCGTACCCACGTCACCTCGTTGTTGGGCCGACCACCGGAGCAGATGTGACTTGTCGTCAGTGGTCGGCCCAACGGAATACCCTTTCGGGTAACCTCACCACTCGACGTCCTGGGACGTCGGTCGCCGTCGCGCGGTCAGCCTCTCTGCGGGTGACGGACAATTCCCCGGTCCGATCACCCGCGGCCTCGGCTAGGGCGGCATTAGGCGCAGATACTCGCGCCTGCGCCGCCCGAGTCGCCGGCGGCGGAACGTGTCGCCGAATAGGAGCTCTACTCGCACACGATCCGCCGCCTCCTTCCGTGAGATTACGGCCTCACAGAAGGCGGCGACCGCGTCCCAGTTCCTGACGCTGACGAGCATCTCCCTGGCGATGGTCGGCAGCGCCAGGTCAGCACCGATATAGACGTGTTGGCATGGGGTTTTGTCTCGAGTTTTCCTTCTATTTTATATTATATCCCTTAGTCGTCTTTTACGACACCCATGAATAAGAGAGGGGATGGTGAATTGTATTCTTAAGCCGGGTATCGACTTCGCGCTCCTGGCACGCGTGCCTGGCGCGCGAGGCAACATTTCAGTGTTTGATCATTGTGATGTCTTTATCAAGAACCGCGATAGCTAGACAGTTGAAATTTTTACAAATTATGTATTTCTGTTGCCGCTATAAAACAAAATAAAATAAATATTAATGGGGAGCTTCCATACAAAAAACGCAATGTTTTTGCTCTTTTTGTAGATAATGGTACGGAACGCTTCGTGCGCGACTCTGAATCGCATTTATTTTTTAATATTTTAGAGACTAATCGTAGTGGAAAAATAAGGCTTCAATAAAATAAGGTTCGAAGTCTTACTGCTAATTTAATTGAGATTTAATGAATGCCAAAGTCTAAATTGCCTGCTTTAATCACAGCTCTGGAAATGTATAAGTATTTTTTTATTAAAATTTTAATAAAAAATCTTGTCTCAATAGCGGAGCAATTAACTTTGCACGTTATTTGTTAATTGGAGCAGTTAACATTTTTTAACCGGATTTAATTATGATTGAAACTAGGTTTATAAGCTTTTTAATAATGAGAGTAGGGTTGAAATTTACTCAATATGGTTTATAGTTCTAATAATATTTGTTTGGCCCTATTCCAGATTTCGCTGACAGTATTTTGTGTATAGTCGCACCCATATAGCGAAGACAAAAGAAAGAAATAAAGTTTTATTGACTTTAATAATAAATGTATATACATATTATTTGCTGTTAGTGGTAGACTAGCAAATAACACCTCTAATGGTAAGTGACACTGCCAATCGTGAACTTTTGATAGATCGCTGCCTACTGTGAAGAAAGTGACGTCTGCATAAATGCGTGCAATAAACCACAGAGAAATACCCTCAGAAAGTTGGGCTTACGGCTCTCTCACTCATCAAATGAAGTGCAGTTAAAAATTGCTACTACTCAGACGTCGATTTTCTGCAAGAGTCTGGTACTACCCCGGATAGACCGGCTCGCGGCTGTAGACAGACAACTGTCAACAGTGTGGTCCTACCACTATTAAATACTTATACAATCTATTAGTTATCAAGGTTGTAAAACCCTCACGGGAAGAAGTGTGATGGTACAGGGTAAAGACAACATCCTGCATTAATAAAATAATCCATATATTGGGGGGGAGGGGAGGACTTTACAAACATAGCTTTCACGGACACAAATTGCACCTAGAATCGTAATGATAATTTATCGATTGTACAAAATATTGTCCTGCATGGTAATCAAACCCGCGACACTTGGTATATTAGATCGGCATTTACCACTACATCATTGTAAAAATATTATCACGTCAAATAATTTAGGGCATTGCCCCTGGAATTGTCAGAATAATAAAGGGAACGAGCGGAATCGTCACAGACAGGGGTTGAAATTGTATCCGACAAATGGTTATCGATCCGGATTCTCTCTTATTGTGTTCTATATAGAAATATGTTAAGAAATCGTGGTTAGTGACGAGATTTTTTCTTTTCCATTGCTCAAGAAAAATCAAGGATATTTCCACTGTTGTAACTTCTGTAACATTCACAAAGGTCTCCATGAATGATATTGAGGTTTGGCCCTTAGGATATGCCGAAAAACGCTTTTCATTGTCAAAGAAGTAAAGCAGAAATAGAAAAGTAAGCTGAGATATAGACTCGTATTTTAAGCTTTTTTGGAGTGTTTTGTGGGTATTAAAGGAGACTGAGCCGTCACGCTCGGCGTAACGATTGTTCGAGTAAGTTCGACTTTCTTCGACTAAGAGAGCATTTTCAGAGTATGATGTAAATAAGAGTTAGAATAGAATTGCCCAGCAGTCATTTATAGGTATTTTTTTTAAATATAATAACAATAATAATTTATCTTCTCACCTCAATACATATGTTAAGAATTAAAAATTAAAATCTACATAAATTAGAAAAAAATAACACAAAATCATACATATTGAGCAAGACTGGTGCCTAAACTAGGCTTTGAGCCTGTATTTCAGGTCACCAGGTCTCCACCCACAAGCTATCCAACATTTTCAATATTTATATAATACAGCAATCAATAAAACATTACATAAGTAGATAATATTTTTTTTTTCAATTCAAAACAAGGTTCCCAAATAGTGTTTTGTATGGAGAAAGCAATTATAATCATATATATTGTAAACTAGAAAGATTTTCCAATTTCACTTCCGTAGTTACTATTCCTGTGGAGAAACCAGGGTCAAATATAGCCTACGGTATAACCTTATATACACATCTACCTGGTATCAAATAATGGCAGTATACGAAAGAAGGCAAATTCAAAATAAAAGCTAAACTAACCTGTATGACCAGCGTGTAGTAGAACAGTTTCTCTCCTATTCTAAGGGAAGCTTAAGCCTAGCAGTGGGAAGTATATGAGAATGATGAATAAAATGGTTCACTTATATCACTCTTACACTCAGGTTTTATTAAGTCTTTAATTTTTATCGATGGATTCTAATCGTAACTTAATTTTAAGTTACGATTAAATTCATGATTTTAAATTAATAATTCTAGACTCAAAAATTTAGTTGTGAGTACGTATCCATTAACAAGACTTAAATCTATTGATAAAACATTTTATTAAATAAATGAGAATTTGCAATAGAGAAGGAATATTAAAAGTTATGAATAAATTATAACTATACAGAGAATTCTTTTGAAACACAAACTAGATGGTTTCATATTTTAAGAAATAAATGGTCGTTTTCACTAATCATCTTTTAAATTTTGGGTAACACTTAAGGTTATTTCGGCTCATATACGTCCCACTGTTGGGCTCGAGCCTTCTCTACAATAGGAGGGAAATTGACTTTACTATACCATGCTGGTCAGACAGGTTGGTACAGGGTTGTCTTTCGAGTTTGCCATCTCTTGCATAGATGTCATATGCATAATACATCCTTTAGTCGTCTTTTACAACACCCACGGGTAAGAAAGGGGGTGGTGAATTATATTCTTACTCCGTCATCACACGGAATCATCACATTTCACTATGTTGACAGATTAAGAATACAATTAACCATAGTATCACCTGCAGATGTCGTAAAAGATGACTAACGTATATAATATGCATGTAACATACGTGTAAGAAAAGAAAAACTCGAAATAAAACCATATATCAACTTGTCTGTCCAGCGTGGTATAGTTAGGCAATTTCTCTTCTATTATGGAGGAGATTCGAACCCATTAGTGGGAGATATCTGCGCTGAGATGATGATGATATTATTTTAAGTTTATAGGGGTCGTTGACAAAAACAGACATAAATCTTTATGATCATTAAAAAAGAGTGCTTTTGCACATTCTTCTAGTTATTCCTCAATCAGGTAAGGTCCAAGGGAAGTAAAGGAAGGTCAATGTATGAATGACTAAACAGTTACGACTAATTTACAATATGGATTTTTATTAAAAATCAGCTTTCGGAAAATGCTGTAATTTTTCCTGTTTCAGATAAGATCTTCAAAATTGCATACAAAATTATAAAAGTCCTTTGATCGTATCAAATAATTAAATCTGGTTCGCATTTTTTTATTTGCTTGTTTTATAAATAAATTGTTCCATATTTATATCTTTTACTCAAAAAGGTAAGCCTCTATGATGAAAAAAGGAACGTTAGCCATTTATCTACGTAGGCCAGCCGAGACTGTAAACGGTTTTATTTTTAATTTTCTTCTCTCTCATTGATTATATGATACTAGCTGGTCCAACAGACGTTGTTCTGTTCATATAAGTGCGACCTACCGGCTCCAATTGTTAATCTAAACCATTCTCGAATCTCCTTAAACACGCACAAAAAATTCATCTAGCCGTTTAGGCATACACACGTATACAAGAAATTTATATATCTTTATATATAAATTTCTTGTATACGTATGTACAAAAAATAATAATATCGTATTACGCACGAAGATTATTAAATGTACGTGCGTAATACGATATTATTTTTTTTTGTCACTTGCTTATATCCTGCACACATCGGGGGCAGTATAGAAGTGATTTTGTTTTTGCGGGTGTGTTACGGTCGGAGCAGTCCTCGCAACACTGTCCGGGGCAACAGAGGGGGGTAAGCACGCACACCCGTAACCCACCCGTGACAAGTCGCCTTCGTCGTTGGGCCGACCGAGGGTGACTTGACGTCAGTGGTCGGCCCGATGGAATACCCCCTGAAGAGTACCCTCCCCTCGACCGACGTCCCCCCCCACCTGCTGCTGTGTTTCCCGAGCGCTTTGACATGCCCTTCTTTAAACGAGGCTTAAGAAGAGTATTTACTTCAAGGTAGGCAACGGCCTGGCTGTGCTCCTGGTATTGCAAAGGCCCATGTGCGGTCCCTATCACTTACCATGAGGTGTGACCATTGACAATAAAAAGAAAGTCAATTTTCCTCCCATCATTGAGGGGACTTGAGCCCAACAGTGGGATGTACATAAGCTGTGATAATGATGATGAAAGTCCGTAAAAATAGTTTTATTATATCTCAAATAATAAAGTACTAGGGTAACATAAAATATGAGGAGATACGCTAATCCCATGCAAAGTGTATCGTACTATGATAAGCGCCAAGTGTAGCACATCAATTGTTTGGAGTGCCCTTTAGTTCTCAAATTGTTTACACACTCATCCAGTTGACACCATTGCACAGATAATCGCCGGATGGAAATGTGACGTCATAATCTGCAATGGATATTGTCGATCGGATACAGATTATGAATTGAACGAACTAATTACTGCCGGATATATTCGGATTATTTATAATCTTATTACATTTGAAATTTAAAAAAGATTAATTTCAATCTCACATTCATTCATGTTAACAGATTTCGTTTTATGCCCACTGACTTTCTGAATACAAAGTAGTAAAGCTTTTTATTATCGGTCTTTTTATTCATTTAGAATGAACGATGATTTAGCTAAAGTATGTAACGCTGTGCGTTAAAACCATAGCCCACCCAAAAAAAACATAGCATGTACTGCTAGACTTAAATTGTTGTTGAGAATATCTGGTACGTTAATTTCTTTAGGCTTACATATTCGAATAAGGATTTAGGAAAAAGGAGGGGTGATCCGAACCGTCTCTAACTTATTGGAAGCCCTGGGTACATGGGGACAATGAGATCCTATAATCTTAATATCACTATTTTATCAGAATAACCAACGAAATCAAATAAGGAAGTTTCTAGGTTTATTTTAATTTCTTTACAGTAAAATTAAATGTATAGATAATATAACATAATCTATAAAAGAATTTTTCTACAAATAAATAAGTTTTTTCACTAATAAATATCGGTTATCATTTAGAAATCTGGCAGATACTGAGGGGCCTCAATCGACCAAGTGAAAAAGAATTCCTTGGGGTACATATTGTGTAACTAATTCATTTCCATACCTTTAGCTTACAATGATATAAAAATGAACACGTTGTGTCTTCTGTGGAATATCCAGTTTTCTTCCATAATGTTATTACAAAGTGATCTACAATTATCATAATACATAGTGACGGTATTATGTCGCCATTACTCGACATGGAGCTGACTTTACGAGCGACAACATGAATAGATAAGTAGGCGACAACATGGCATCGTACCTTGTAGGTATTTCATATAACAAGCTTTTAAATTTATTTCAATACTAACAACCTGCCCTCGCTTCGCTTCGGTTTTAGTCGTTTTACCCGCGTAGTTCCCGTTCCCGTGGGAATACCGGGATAAAATAGCCTAGTTTACTCTCTGATATTATAGCTTTCTATTGGTGAAAGAATTTTTGAAATCGGTCCAGCCGTTTTGAAGATTACCCGGAACAAACAGACAGACAAAAATTTTTTAATCTGTATTTTAGGCATAGGTGTCGTGCAAATAACCGCGTGAGCGTGAAAAAAGCCTATTATTTTGACATTACAAACAGACACTCCAATTTTATTTATTGGTATAGACTAACAACCTGCCCTCGCTTCGCTTCGGTTTCAGTCGCTTTCCCCGCGTAGTGCCCGTTCTCGTGGGAATACCGGAATGAAATATAGCCTATATTACTCCCTGATACTATAGCTTTTAATTGGTGAATGAATTTTTAAAATCGGTTCTGTGGTTTAAGCGTGAAAGCGTAACAAATAAACAAACAAATTTACTTATAAATTTACTACAATAATATATAACCAACATTTTCAAATGTCACAGTTTTAAAGACTCCCTGTCTTTAAAAAAAGAGGATTTATTTCTTAATATATTTAGAAGGCAAAATGTACAAAAAAAAAAGTTAAAATGTACATTTTATATAAACCAACTCTCACGCTACAAGATTTACTGAAATTCTAAGCATTTAAAAAAAAAGAAAATTGTCTTGAAACAGGAAAAACGTATTGGTTGCGAAGCTTTGCTCCTGAATTAAATATGACTTTTAGCATCTGACATTTACTTTCAAGTGCCTTCAATAAGTGTTACGTGGAAGTATATTGAATCCTTTTGAATTATTTATTCTAGATTAGCGCTTTATCCACAGTTTTGTTCGCAATTGTAGTTCAATTATCAATTCTTGAATTTTCTATATATCCAAAATCATGGAAAGGGCTTCAACGAATTGAAAAAAAATTATAGAATTTATAATTTAACTAGCAACCCGCCCTCGTTTCGCTTCAGTTTCAATCGCCTTACTAGCGCGGTTCCCGTTCCCGAGGAAATACCGGAATAAAATATAGCCTATGTTACTCCCTGATAGTATAGCTTTCCATTGGTGAAAGAATTTTTAAAATCTATTAGGTGGTTTAAGCGTGAAAGCGTAACAAACAAACTTACTTTCGCATTTATAATATTAGTAAGGATGTTTATAATAATACAATTGAAATATTTTGTAATATAATTTAATTTCCGGAGTGAGAATTCACCACCACGTCTCTAGGCCATGGATGTCGCAAAAGACGACTGAAACATGCGCATATGTTATCGCGATAATATGTACATTATTCGTTCGTATTCTTACTCCATCAGCACACGGTCGATCATTGCTTGCTCTTAGGGACACGATATCGAAAAGAAAGTATCGATACTGTACTCATGAGTAGTATCGATGAAAAAGTATCGAAAAAAAAAGTATATATACTTCAAAGTATCGAGTACTGAGTACTTTTTGAGAACTAGATGGCGTTACCATAAACAGGAGCCGTAAAATTAAGTTTAACATGAGTAATTTCTACAATTTGTTCGATACGATACCTGCCAAAAAGTACTCACTGAGTAAAAGTATCAAGTGCAAAGTATCGAGTACAAAAGTATCGGTATCGAAAGAAAAGTACTCGATACTTAAAAGTACCGATACTTTTTTCGTGTCCCTACTTGCTCTCATCTATGGATCGCACAGAAAATTATGCTGCCCTTTATCGAATCTACGACAATCGATTGAGAGGTGGGACTTAGACCACTCCGCCATCTATGTAGTCCTTGCATTCGACTTCCAAAGGTAATTTTTAGCAGTCTACAAAAAAAACACTATTACTTAATTATAATTACCTCTGGCTATCTCGTATACATTATGTAATATTTCTACGGAATATAAGGCTTTATTCTACGGCGTAGGTGGCTACGAGCTAAAGTAGTCTACGGCGTAGAAGCTACGACGTAGCGCATTTCAAACTGCGTAGATTTATATGCCAAAAGGTTGCCTCAAATATTATAGAAGACCGTGTTTGAACGAAGTATATATATATATATATATATATATATATATATATATATATATATATATATATATAAAGCACGCGGGTAGACTTACATATTGTCAATTTTAACATTTTAGCATAAATTTATTTAATAAACTTACCACCGGGGGACGGCGACCTCCATTGAGAAAATCTTGTAAGACATTCAGAGTATTTTTTTATTCTAAATATTCTGTCTTTTGACTGTGACTTCGTCTGCATAGAAGTACTACAAATATAAATAGTTGTTTAAATGTTTGAATACTTATAAAATATGCCATATTTATTACAGCGTAGCGATTTAAACGTTAAAAAACGTAAATTAAAAAAAAATACCATAAGTAACTTTAAACGAGCAATTTTGTATATATATATATTTTCAGGATCTTGGCAACGGCTTCAACGATTTTCATGAAATTTAGCATACTAGAGGTTTCGGGGCCAAAAAATCGATCTAGCTAGGTTTTATTTCTAGAAAATGTTGTTTTGTCGGTGTTTTTAGTTAATCAATACAATGACATAAAATATTCGGTGTTTATACGACAGCCCAAATAAATTATATCTCTACCCCTTGCTTATACGAACAAGGGATGGTGATTAGAATATATTTTTAAAATGTTCTTAAAACAAGAAGTACAATGTAAATATCTCCCAATTTTGAGTCAACTTTTTAGGCTTTTTTTTCCTTCAGTAATAAGCTAAAACTTTAAGGGTTACGATATTACGTTCATTAAGAAAGGGTTTTTATTAATTCCACTTCTAAAGGATTAAAATAGGGATGAAAGTTTCTTGTGAATCCGGGGTCAACTTCCTTGAAACCTTCCTTTCAGTTGGGTAGCTTAATTAAAATCGATCGTATATACGCGGGCACTAAGAAATATACGTTTATGTCGTAGAAGTAGACTTAACATAATTAAAGGACACAAAAAATATTCTGGATTAGGAACTTTTTAACCCCCGACGTAAAAAGAGGAGTGTTATAAATTATTCGCGTGATGGCGCAGTAAGAATTCACTACCCTCCTACCCTTTTTTTCTTTCACCGACCGACGTCTCCATCGGGGAGGACGTCGGCCTTTCCTCGTTCGGCAGTCGGCCTCTCGGCAGGTGACGGACTAATTCCCCAGTCGCGTCACCCGCGACCTCGGCTAGGGCGGCATAAGCCACCGCCTCCTTCCGCGAGATAACTACCTCGCAGAAGGCTGCGATCGCGTCCCACTTCCTCTACTCCACATCCAGCACTAATGATTGTGACACCCTTCTACCCTGCCTGCCTGTCGTAAAAGGCAACTAAGGCACCTAATATTCAAATAACATCTATGCAAAAATTTCAAAATAAAACGCTATACCAACCCGCCTGAACAGAACGGTATAATTAGTTAGTTTCCCACCTATTATAGAGAATGCTCAATTCTAACAGTAGGATACATATTTGAGCATTTGAGAATTGCAATTAACAATAATTAGGTCGGGTAATTTGTCAAACATACAGTTAACGGACACAATAAACATCCAGACTATTATTTGCGTTTTGTCCATGTGATGGATGGAAGAAGGGTACTTTGATAATTGTATTCTTGCCTCGTAAGAATACAGTCATCAAAGAACCCTTCTTCTGTTTTTCAGATTATCTATACTAATATTATTAAGAGAAAAAAAAAAATATTTTCGTGTATGTTTGTAATGAATAAACTGAAAAACTACTATGCAGATTTCAAAAATTCTTTCACTAATGGAAAGCTATAATATCAGAAAGTAATATACGCTATATTTTATCCCGGTATTCCCATGGGAACGGAAACTACGCGGGTGAGGCAACTGAAACCAAAGCGAAGCGAAGACGGGTTGCTAGTTTTAGATAAAACTCAAAAAAAAAAATACCAAACCGTTGGACCAACTATTTTCTTTCTTATATAGAGAAGACTGTAGCTCAAAAGTTAAATGTATCCACTGGACTAGCTACGGACGACAAGGAACTTGTACCAGTGGTCGGCCCAATAGCGAAGGATTGGGAATCCGGTGGGTTATTGGGCCGCACGCCGTCTTTGGCATCTCTTGGAATGGTATGAATTGCGGGTTTGCGGACTATAGCCCGCCAAAAAATAGCAGTACAACATATAGAAGCTCAGATGATGATTCATTTGCGAATTGCTCATTGTACTGCTGTTAACATTTGTTTACTTCATTTTACACAAAATAAACTGATTAATTCAAAACATGACAGTAATTTTCGTTTGTTACATGTTAACATTTCAATTACATCGCGTTGTAAAATTAAAATTTGCTTCTGTGACTCACTTTGTTTATAGTTTCTTGGAATATTTGAATACAACTTGCAAAGTTGTACTGCAAACTACTACTAAGAAATACGATTCATTTACAATTTCAAGCCGAATTTTTTGCGTCATTACTATATCACCCGTGTGGTGACGAAATATTATGTGTCATCTTCTATTATTTTGCCCGGGGTGTCACAAACAACGGCTGAGGGGTCACTAAAAGAATGGTACTTAGCTGTGTCAGGCGTGAAGCCTATCGGGTCATGTAAATTTTGTTAATCATTTTTTATTATAATCATATATCTGCATAAAAGCAAGCAGCAAGCCTTTTATGTACCTCTGAGAATGTATATGCGATTACAAACCGATTGTTTGAGTGGCTGAAGTTTGAAAACGTACCAAATAAACTTACAATGCCATTAAAATACCGGTTAAGATTTTTTAGAGCCTAATCCCATCACATATTCACACCTCTATGGGCACAAATCCCATAATGATATCCACAAACATATAAACCAGAACCAACAATGGTATTCCATAAATATAATAAACCACAACTCGTAATGATCTTTATCAATGTATAAGCCAAAACTCATGCTGCTCTCCATAAATATTTAAGCAAGGACCAATAACGATCTCATCAACAAATATACACACCAGGACTCACAACGGTATTCATAAATGACACCGGGGTTTGACTTTCACGAAGTCACAGGAAACGCTTTTAATTGTTTAGAGACTCAAATTCAACTAGAAAATAAAAACAGGCGTTGGAAAAAATCCACTTCTACCATATGCAAAGAGTTTATTAGTTAAGAATAGAAATATTAGGTTGATTTAATTTTTATTGGACTACTGGCATTTTACTGATGCAAGAATAATGTTGATTGTGCAATATGCGTTTGAACGGGAAGTTTTTATGTATCGTAAATACGCGGCAGTTTCGTTGAACGTTTTAAAACCATTTACGTTTGTGCGCTAAATAGCCATGATATTACTATATCGTTCTGATTTATGACGGTTAGTCCGTCATATATAAGTTGTCAAAAGCCATTTCCAGTTGGTATAGTAACTTAATAAAAAGATAAAAATAAGCCGAGTTTCGTGTCGTATTTTCAAAATGGCGGTCGCTTCTAATCTGATGATCTAACATCGGATGAATTGGGAATTAAAAGTTGAATCAGAAGTATTGAGTGAATTTTAGGTGTGATGTAATATTGACAATGTTTAACAATATTTATACATAATAGTTAGACCCATCCAAATGGGATTCCATACTTTTCTCTACACCATCCCAAGTAAATTGAATGGAGTGTGACCGCACTAAAGCCTATACAAATCAAAAAGGATTTATACATAACAAATTATTTTAAATTTGAATAGATACGGTTGAATTGTTTCATGGAAAAATTATATTAGGCCGTAACTAGTTAGATTAGATACCCGAAATTGATGTGATATAAAAAATACGTTTAATCCGCGTGGTAAAGGAGTAAAAATACAATTCATCTTACCCGTGAGTATCGTAAAAGATGACTGATGGATATCACATGCTATATATAAGTGGGAAAACTCGAAATAAAACCCTATAAGAGCTGTCTGACGTTCTGTTAACCTGTTACGTTCTGTTACCTATTATTAAGGCCAATTTAACATATTTTCTGCACAATTTACTATTATGAAACCAAGAAACACTAGGAGGCGGTCGCTGAATAGTTTTGTATCATATGCTTTTTTTTCAGATTTTTCATTAAAATATTTTTTCCATAAATCATAACATTTTTTCAATTTAAGGATCAAGTCTAGGTAGTCTTGTAATAAATTATTTTCATTCCCTGACAGTGCTGCTCGTTTAGAAGCCTCCTCATTTTGGTCAAAGGTTTTGTTTCAAGTTTTCTATCTAGCATAGACGCCATCCACTTATCATACCTATATATTAGACTGGGCCAAAAAAACGAACAATTTTTTTTTATTAACGGTACTATGAAAATATTGTTCATGATGACAAAAGAAAATTATTCTGAAAACTTGAGCCCTTAATATTAATATTAAGAGGTGCATCATTATGATTATCATTACATTAAAATTAAATTCAAAAGTAATTAACCGTTTATTTTAAAGTCGAATAACTTTGAAAGGAGTGAATTTGATAAAAAATGTTAAGAAACCTTTTTTGTAGATCATGAAATTTTACTTAAGAACAATTATTTGCTATATAAAAATATTGATATCTAGTGGTTAAAAAATCCAGAATCCAAATTAAAAAATTAAAAAAATATATCAATGTTTAAGGCTTGATTACAAGGGAACGGTTCGTCCTACGTTAATTTATTAACAGAGCTTTTTTGTAGGGAATTTAATTTCCTTCAAAGATATGAAATGGAAAAATTTTTAAAATTCATGATGTCCGAATTTTGTGTGAAAAATCAGTAGCTGCTCAAGTTTTCAGAATAATTTTCTTTTGTCATCATGAACAATATTTTCACAGTACCGTTAATAAAAAAATTTGTTCGTTTTTTTTGGCCCAGTCTACTATTCATCTTTTATGATACTCACGATAAATAGTGTTGAATTGTAATCTTATACCATCGCTATGCGAATAAATCAAAGCATTAACGGTAATAATTTTTACTTGTATATTTTTCAATATACTCTAATTTAATATAAGCGATAAAATAAAATGAGGTAAAGGAATGCAGAGCACTAGTAAATTGGATGACGTCAGTTAAAATTATTTTATAGTTTCATACAAAGCTGCTTTTTTTAAATTAACGATTGTTGTACTTACACCTACTTGGAAATTTTTTTTTGGGTCTCCGCTAAATTCAATTGAAATTTTTGTTTTCTTTTTATAAAAAATATAAGCCTAAAATCAAACCAAGCCCAATTCTTGTGTTGCAGAGGATTTCGAAAATAGACTTAAGATTACTCAATGACTCACTATCCTGTGGGCAATCCCATATCATTTGGCACGAAGCGTCAGAATTTATGCTTATTTGCAATCTGCGCAGTCGCTTTTCAGTATTTGTTACTACTAGAAGCGAGTGATTTATTCACTTTTTTTTAGGGGTGGGCCATGGTCAGTGCATCCGCCGCCCGGATTCGTCCGGGGCGACAGGGGGCGGCGCGCGGCCCCATGATCCACTCGTGACACGTCGTCTTCGACGTTGGGGCGACCACCGGTGCAGGGTAACTTGTCTTCAGTGCTCGGCCCGACGGAATACCCCGGTCGCGGGTTACCCTTTACTGCGGGGCACGCTTTATTCATAACGTTCGTTCTTATACGCCTAAAATGTCTAGGTTGCATGATTGCATGCATGTAACATCTATGTAAAAGAAGATAAACTCGATATAAAATCTTATCCCTAAACTAGTCCCTAAACAATTTTCCTTCCACAGTATCATCATAACCATTTCAGCTCATATACGTCCCACTGTTGGGCTTGAGCCTCCTCCACAATAGGAGGGAAATTGATCTTATTATACCATGCTGGTCAGACAGATTGGTATAGGATTTTATTACGAGTATTCCTTCGCTTGCATAGATGTTATATGTATGTTATATCCCTTAGTCATCTTTTACGACACCCACGGGTATGAGAGGGTGTGGTGATTGGTATTCCTAATCCGTCACCACACGGAAAATATAAAGTTATTATTTTTTTTTTTTATTGCAAACGGTGGCAAACAAGCAAACAGTACACCTGATGGTAAGTGTTGCTGCCGCTCATGGACCTTTACAAGGCCGTTGCCTACCGCGAAGAAAGCGAAGGGAGTGTGAATGCGGTATTGAGGCTCGGTGATACCAAGGGCACCACCAAAACCCTCTACACGCAATCACCCTCAGAAAGTTGGGCTTCCGGCTCTCTCGCTCACCGAACGAAGCGCAGTAACAAATTGCCACTACTCAGACGTCGATTTTCTGCGAGAGCATGGTACTGCCCCGGACGGACCGGCCCGCGGCTGTAGACAGATAACTGTCGACAGTGTGGTCCTACCACTCCTAAAATATTATTCTATATTATATATCCTTACTAATATAATAAATGCCAAAAGTAAGTTTGTTTGTTTGTTACGCTTTCACACTTAAACCACCGAACCGATTTCAAAAATTCTTTCACCAATGGAAAGCTATAATATCAGGGAGTAACATAGGCTTTATTTTATCCCGGTATTCCCACGGGAATGGAAACTACGCAGGTAAAGCGACTGAAATCGAAGCGAAGCGAGGTTGCTAATTATTATTATAAATATTTTATTCCAGAGTATATGAAGCCCGATCTCGATAGTGAGATGAATATGAGCTGAACTAAACTATGTGGGGCGTAGTTATCATCAGCTCAGTCCACAAAGTCGCACTGTTGGGCTCGGAACGGTAATTGACTTACTATATCAGTGTGCCTACTCTTGAAACTCGATTCCAATCCTAAATCCAATCGCAGCTCGAATTTGAGCAAATTTGGTACTCTTGAAAGCGACACTAGCGCCCGATTGGAATCAAATTAGGTGGAACGTTTTTAAGCTAAATGAATTCGACTCTCGTCGATTAACTCAAATATTTGCTACTCCCGACGGGATTTTGACGTAGTTTAAAATCGTTAATGTTACACAATTTCAAGAAAGCGTCTTGATGGTGATCGAGTTCGATAACGTTATTAAATTAAAGTAAGAAAACAAGGCACATTTGGTGAAAATAACAACGACGAACGCGTAAAATTCATTCTAGATTTTGTTCAAGAGTACCAAATATAAGTTTGGTGAGATTGGAATCGAATCGGATTCGAAATAAGAATTGATTTCAAGAGTAGGCCTACTGGTCAGGCGTGTTAGCAGAGGGCTTTATGTCGAGTTTTCGCTATTCACGCGTAAGCAGCATTCTTACTCTGCCACCACAAGGAAAGTGTGTGAATGGTAGTGGGATAAAAATGCAATGTATCTACACCCCCTTTTTTAGAGATTAGAAAAATCAGGTGATGAATTATCAGCAGAATGGACAGCACCTATTTCTTCGATAATAATAATTTAGGATGGCGCACCTGCTGGCCAAGCGTGACTGCCATAGTGTCCATCTTCTCTTAATTACCATTTCGGAGTTCCAACAATGGAGGCTATTAAGTTGATATGTGCACGGAAACTAATATATTCCTTACGGCTGATATACTTCCTACTGTTGGGCTCAAGCCTCCTCCACAATAGGAGGGTAATTGACCTACTATACCACGTATAATTGACCTACTGTTCAGATGGGTTAGCATAGGATTTAATTTCAAATTTTCCTTCTCTTGCACCGATGTTATGCATTTTGTAATTATGTCGTCTTTTATGGTACCCTCGGGCAAGAAAAAGAGGTGCAGAATTGTAGTCTTCCACGCGGAAGAGTAGAAATAAATCTATATTATATATTATTGTCCGTGTGGTGACGGAGTAGGAATACAATCCACCCCTACCTATCTTGCCCGTGGATGTTGTAAAAGACAACTAAGGGATAAATAAGCATATTACATCTGTCCAAGAGAAGAAAAACTCGAAACAAAACCCTATTCCAAAACGTATGATCAGCGTGGAATACTAGGTCAATTCCCCTCCTATTATGAAGGAGGCCTGAGTCCAACAATGGGACATATATAGCCTGGGATGATGATGATGATATATTAAATACTCGATATTATCAAAAACGGAATAACCTACTCTACGTTCAGCGGTCTCTAGTTCAGTTACTACGATTTTATATCAATAACCTTGCATGCTCCAATTACTCATGTCTTAGGTCACTTATCCAAAGCAACGATAAATGGGTCGTACAATGAACCGCAGAATTAATGTGACGCACATGATATAGTACATTTATTATAGAACTAGCTACCCGCCCTCGCTTCGCTTCGGTTACAGTCGCCTTATCCTCGTAGTGCCCGTTCCCGTGGAAATACCGGTATAAAATATAGCCTATGTTACTCCCTGATATCATAGCTTTCCATTGGTGAAAGAATTTCTGAAATCGGTTCGGTGGTTGAAGCGTGAAAGTGTAACAAACAAACAAACAAATAAACAAACACAAACAAACCTATTTTCGCATTTATAATATTAGTAAGGATATTAATATATTCCCGTTGGAAACCGAACATAAAATATAGTCTATATAACTCGCAAATATTGTAGCCTTCCATTTGTGAGAGGATTTTTTAAATCGACTTAGTGGTTTAGGCGTGGAAGTGTAGCAAACAAAAAAAAACAAACGAATTATTATTATTTTTTTATTTCAAACGGTGGCAAACGAGCAAACAGTACACCTAATGGTAAGTGTTGCTGCCGCTTATGGACCTTTACAGGGTCGCTGCCTACCGCGAAGAAAGTGAAGGGAGTGTGAATGCGTGCATTGAGGCTCAGTGATACCAAGGGTACCACCAAAACCCTCCACACACAAACACCCTCAGACAGTTTGGCTTAATTAATAATATTATTTAGGATTATTAAAAAAATCCTTTCTAATAAATATAGAGCTGGTTTTTTATTCGGTTATACTGCGAAAACTACCGATCGGAATAATACTTATACAATAACGTGCAGCTTGTTTCGAAGAAGGTTTTATAATATGACTAGCAACCGCCCTCGCTTCGCTTCGGTTTCAGTCGTCTTACCCGCGTGGTTCCCGTTCCCGTGGGAATACCGGGATAAAATATAGCCTATGTTACTCCCTGATATTATAGCTTTCCATTGGTGAAAGAGTTTTTGAAATCGGTACAGCCGTTTTGAAGATTACCCGGAACAAACAGACAGACAAAAAAATATAAAGTGTATTTTAGGCATATGTATAGTGCAAATAACCGTGTGAGCATGAAAAAAGCCTATTATTTTGACATTCCAAACAGACACTCCAATTTTATTTATTGGTATAAATATGTCGGTGATTACTTATCTGGGACCGTATTTTGACTTAGAAGTAATATTCTTTTTTTGTAAATATATTTATTCTGTTGGTTTAAAATAAATATTTTAATTCCTAGGATTGTTAAGATTTATTTATAACTAGCAACCTGTCCTCGCTTCGCGTCGGTTTCAGTCGCTTTAACCACGTAGTTCCCGTTCCCGTAGAAATACCGAGATAAAATATAGCCTATGCTACTCCCTGATATCATGGCTTTCCACTGGTGAAAGAATTTCTGAAATCGGTTCAGTGGTTTAAGCGTAAAAGCGTAATAAACAAACAAACAAACTAACTTTCGCATTTATAATATTAAGTAAGGATAATGATAATGCAAAAAAAGTAAGATTATTTGTTACGCCTTTGCGCCAAAACCACTACACTGATTTTAAAAATTGTAGAAGCTAAAGCTACTTTATCAACGAGTAACATAGACCTGTGTATTATTATTAATGCGATTGTTTTATTTTTTTTTTGTTTGCGTGTAGCAAACCACGCCTAAACCACTAAGGTGATTTAAAAATTCTTTCACAAATGGCAAGCTACAATATTATCGAGTTATATAGCGTATATTTTAAGTCCGTATTTTAACGGGAACGGGAATTACGTGGTTGAAAACGTGGGTATTCCCTAGTAAAAATATAAAATACCAAGAATTATGTCGTTAAATTTTCGATATGCGGGATGTAGACACTGTAGTTATTGTATCAATAGTAATTTCAACCAATGGTCTAATAATCTCAACTAACAAATTAAAAAAGGCTGGCGTTAGGTAGTTGGATTGGAGTTCTTAATCAGGAGGCGGTGTTAGGTACTAACCGTAACCTCCGACAACGTATTCACAGCTAAAGTTTTTGTCGTTTTTAAATTTTATAATACTTTATTTTCCGTGTGGTGACGGATTAAAAATAGAACTCACGAGCCCCACTCCTGTCCGTGGATATCGTAAAAATTTACTAAGGGATTAAATATATCCGCCGCCGGCGTCTGGGGCGGCGTAGGCGCGAGTACCTGTGCCTCATGCCGCCCTAGCCGAAGCCGCGGGTGACGTGACCGGGGAATTAGTCCGTCGAGAGTCCGACCGCGTGAGGAAAGACTGACGTCCTCCCCGAAGGGGGAACGTCGGTCGATGGGAGGGTACCCCAAATAGGGGGTATTCCGTCGGGCCGACTACTGACGTCAAGTCACCCTGCTCCGGTGGTCGGCCCAACAACGAAGGCGACGTGCATCGTGGGTGGGTTGTGGGTGTGCGTGCTTACGCTCCTCTGTCGCCCCGGACGGAGTGGTGCGAGGAGCGCGCCGACCGCAACCCACCCTCCCAAAAAAAAGGGGATTAAATATGCATATGACATCTATACAAAAGAAGGAAAACTCGAAATAAAACTCTATAGCAACACTTCTAACCAGTAGGTATATTTCCCTACTAGTAACCCGCCCTCGCTTCGCATCGGTTATAGGTTATAGTCGTTTTACCCGCGTAGTTCCCGTTCCCGTGGGAATACCGGGATAAAATATAGCCTAGTTTACGCCCTGATATTATAGCTTTCCATTGGTGAAAGAACTTTTGAAATCGGTCCAGCCGTTTTGAAGATAACCCGGAACAAACAGACAGACAGATAGACAGACAGACAGACAAAAATTTTTTAATTGCTATTTCAGGCATAGGTGTCGTGCAAATAACCGTGTGAGCATGAAAAAAGTCTATTATTTTGACATTACAAACAGACACTCCAATTTTATTTATTGTATTTCCCTATTATTATGGAGAAGAAACGTAAATTAGATAAAATGATGACGAGTTCTTATTGTACCTATGTAGGTATATGTCGGACGGAAAGGTGTGAAAGAAAAAAATACGATGATTTTTGGTACCTCTACTATAATTGGTACCAGCTATAAGGAAGCAAAAATAATATCCAACAAAAGTCCGAGGGGTTTCATAATAGTTCTGTCTATCCGTATGGTGACAAAAGAAGAATACAATTCCCCATTCTGTATCTTGCCCGTGGACGTCGTAAAAGACGACTAACAGCTATAATAAGCATTTAACATTTATGCAAAAGAAGGAAAACCCGAAACAAAACCCTATACCAACCTGTCTGACCTGAATGGTATAGTAAGTTCAATATCCCACCTATTGAGGAGGAGGTTTGAGCCTAGCAGTGGGGTGTCTATGAGCCGAGATGAATAGGTCTGTATTGAAATGTTATAATTAATAACGTTCCGTGTGGTGACGGAGCAAGAATACAATTCACCACCGCTATTATTACCCATGATTGTTGTAAAAAGAAACTTAGTTTATCAAATGTTCTTAACCTGCATGCAGTAAGAAGGAAACTAGAAATAAAACCCCGCCGCACAAACTGTCTAAGTCGGAGAGGTCCGTTTACATCATGGGACCATCTGTGTACAATAGACTGCCTGCGGATATCGTCGATGCAACAATATATGGTTTTAAACGTAAATTAAAGGCCTGGTTATTAGAGCATAGTTTTTATAGTACTGACGAGTTTTACACGTTGCCGGAAATATAATATGCCTACTCTGTGCGACATATTTAATAATGAAATGAAGTATTTATAAATGTAATTTATTCTAAATTTATGCACATATAATATAATTTCTCAATGATTGTAAATGTATTATTGAATTTTAAAATGTATTTTTTTGTTTTTCTATTATTTATTATTATATTGTAATTAAAATTAAATGTAAATGGATATGGAGATTAATGTAATACAGCCCTGACTTGTAACTTTGTTATGAATAAAGAATACTATACTACTACTACTATATTAATCCATCAGACCAGCGTGATATGGTGCGTCAGAGTGAGAAGTCACTATGAGAAGAGTAATCATCATCGCATCATCGCAGCCCACATACGTCCCACTGTTGGGCTCGGGCCTCCTCCACAATGGGAGGGAATTTGACCTACTATACCATGCTGGTCAGACATGTTGGTATAGGGTTTCATTTCGAGTTTTCCTTCTCTTGCACAGATGTTATGTGCACATTATATCCCATAGTCGTCTTATACGACATCCACGGGCAAGATAGGGAGTGGTGAATTGTATTCTTACTCCGTCACCACACGGACACGGAAGAGTAATAATTGATAGTAATCATCACGGCAATGTGTGTTTAGTAAAAATAAAAGTTTTCAGTTAAGACCTAGTCTACTATTAAGTGCTAGTCAGACATGTATAGGGTTTTATTTCGAGTTTTCTATCAACATATACAAGGTAAACATCATCATTATCATAGCTCGTATATGTCCCACTGTTGGGCTTAAGCCTCCTCCACAATTGGAGAAAAAATTACATACTATACCACGCTGGTCAAACGTGTTAATATAAGTTTTTATTTAGATTTTTCTCATTTCTTGCAGAGATATTATCTATTTGCATATTATATCCCTTCCCTGTGGTGACGGATTAAGAAAACAATTCACCACTCCCTATCTTGCCCGTGGATGTCGTAAAAGACGACTAAGGGATATAATACGCGTATAACATCTATAAAAGAGAAGGAAACCCGAAACAAAACCCTATACCTACCTGTCTGACCAACATGGCATAGTAAGGTCAATTTCTCTCCTATTGTGGAGGAGGCTCGAGCCCAGCAGTGGTACGTATATGAGCCGAAATGGTGATGATGATACCCCTTAATCGTCTTTTACGACATCCACGGGCAATATATGGCATGGTGAATTGTATTCTTACTTCGTCACCACACAGAATGTTGTAACTAGTTATAGAATATATGTTATAATTGTTTTCTCCAAAAAGATTGATTACAAAATTTAGATCTAAATATTATCAGATATTGAGCATATTTATAAAATTTACGCGAATTTTACGACTTGCGGCTGGAGAGTGCCGTAAACGAAAACTTTACTCCAATAACTGACGTCTGACGTCAAAATATAATTAATCAAGCTAATCACGATGTTCATAAATTGTATAATAAGTCACTACGAACGCCGCTGGGGGGCAGCACTAGCGTTTGAAAACTATTTGTCTATCATTCACAAAGGAATAGTACGTGTAACGAAAAATGTTTTTTCACCGTTTTGGCTGGCTAACAAAGAAAATATTGACGTTTAGCTTTAAATCGAATTTAATGTACAATCGAATTAGAGCTTTTCCGTTATAAAACACGTTAACGGATTCTTTTTTTAACCAAGCTTTTGTAAACTGTAATACGGAAAGCTCGGGCAATGACGTTGCGCACAAAATTGTATCAACTAATTGAAAAATTACAATTTTGCCTAAATAAATTACAAAGAAATAAATTATAAACAGACGAATACTACGAATATACTATAAAAAAATGTCTCAGGTCAATTTATGAATAAAATACTAATGCAAATACGCAGTAATGTTACCTAAAGATTAAAATATATAATATTTTTTATATATTGCCATGCGAACCAATTGGATTTGTTTTTCAATGTTTTGTTTCTTTATATCGTATTAACTACTGTATATTTTCAATTTATAATATCAACGTAACAAACGTGTTAACGGTTCACGAATATTTTGCCTTTCCACTTACATATAACAATATCGAATCAATTAGCATAAACATTTCTAAATTAAGAACGCTTTCCACAGATTAAACATTGAAAAAAAAATACATGAAAACTCAACAATGAAAATAAATTTTTAATACGCTAAAATTTAGAAAATGTTTTAAAATATTCACCTGAAGCTGTTCTGTTCAGTGGAGCCGGCTTACCACCGGTAACTGCATGTCGGTCACAAGGTATACACAGACACTAGTCGCTTGTCGTTTCAGCTGAGGTTACCACACTCCGGCAAGGCGCGGTCTGAACTGAGCATCCGCCGCGCCCGCTCGCCTACCAACCGGTCGATACACAACAGGTCCCTATGCGTGCGCCGAAATCTAAACACACTCCCGTCAGCACGACGAACTACTAACTGAACTAAATCCGTATTGATGCACAAACAAATGCACATGTGAATCTCACATATAATGTAAAGCTTATAAATGTTTCAAATACATCGAATATACAATTTTATAAGCGAACAATGAATGTAACTGAATATTTTATGCTTTGAAGGAATAGAAAAAACACCCTTCTCAGTCTATATACGTCGCAATTTCTGCTAACAGCTTCTTCTAACTAAAGTAGACTCGTCTAAACTGGCTACAAGGGTTTTATATTATTCTAGTCGATCCAATAGTCGCGGTTCCCTACAAAATAAAAATTCTTAAATCCATTCAATTTCACTTGTAATACAGCATTATACAGTCAACTCTATAGTTACAGATATAATGCTATAAGCATGTCGGTGACGCGAACGCACGAGATTTCATCCATACAAAAAATATTTAAGGCGCACACCACCAGTAAAGAGCATGTCAGTGACGCGAACTCATAAGATTTTCTCTACCAAAAAGTGCCTGTTGGCTAAAAAAGTTTTCAACTGAAAAAATAATAATAATAGCAGTATTACATGAAATCGATCGCAGCCTACCCAGTCCTAATGCATAGTTTAGTGGCTTAAAACCTTCGCATTAATGAATTTCTAATGAAACTGGTTTTTTTTTGAGCGCATCGGTTGGATGGTTTCAAAACCTATATTAATGTTAGTAAAACACAATAATGTTAGTTAGTAAAACATTTAGGTAACTAGGGTTAATAAAACAGAAAAAAATATAAAATAAGAAAAAATATAAAAATAACTAGCTTTTACCTGCGGCTTTGCCCGCGTGAAAATTGACTTTCCTAAAGATGAAATACTATTCTAAAGGAAAATATTACCGAAGGGAAAAGTATTCTATATATTGTCCTAGGAAATACTCAATCTATATGCCAATTTTCATCCATATCTGGTGAACAGTTTACGCACGATGAAGTAACAAAAATCCAAATATCTTCACAAACTTACACATTTATAATATTACTTCCACCTACATAGTTCAACTTGGAAATACGGTAATATATATATAGCTTGCCTTAGATTTTCTTATTCCCTTATAATTTAATTCTATTAGTGAGAAGGTGTATAAACCTATTTGTGAAATAATTTTTAAAATTACAAATTGTTCTACTGTTTTACCCGCGTATGTCCTGGATCCTTGGAAATACAGGGATAAAGCACAGTCCTATGTTACTCGCTGATAATATATAGGTTTCCATTCGTGAGCTTTTTTTTAATTAGCTAAACTTCTGCGGCCAACCACGTAGTTTTCGTTTCTGTGATAATACCGAGATAATAAACTGCCAAGTGAAGAAAAAATCGAATAATAAAATCCTTTACTAACCTGTATGACCAGCATATTATATTAAGGTTAATTTTCCATTGTGGAGGAGGCTGGTCAACATCCAGCTCTTTCAGTCACCAAAACTCCATTCCCGTGGCAATACCGGGATAAAAATTTGCCTGCATGTATTACTCAGAGATAATGTGGTTGCTCATTTTTATATATTTTTTTAAGTTTGTCAATATTCAGCTGTTTCACCCGCCTAAACCCCGTTTCCGTGGAAATAGGATAAAAATAGTTTACATATGTTACTCACTGCTAATGTAGATTACCATTGGTGAAAGAATTTTTAAAATCAGTCAACATCGAGCGGTTTCACATAGGAATAATCTCGCGTAGTTCCTGTTCCCGTGGAAATATCGGGACAAAATATAGCCTATGTTACTCGCAGGTAATATAGCTTTCGATTGTTAAAAGAATTTTTGAAATCGGTTCGGTGGTTTAAACGTGAAAGCGTAACAAATAAACAAACAAACAAACATCCTTACTTTCGCATTTATAATATTAGTAAGGATGTAACACAACACAGAATACAATTACAAATAATACGGAATACAAATAACACGAAATACAAAAGAATACAAATATAAACTATAACCGATATAGATTTTTTTTTGTATTATTGATGTGTGGTGATGGTGGGTATTGATGGTGACCATTGTATCTGGAGACACGGCAGTACCCTCACCAAGTCGAGTAAAAACACAACACTGCCGTACCATCCTTTTCTCGAAACAATTCAGGCCATTTTCGATATATTTTCCCCTTATAACTTCGTTATGAATAAAAGAAAAACTTGAATTATCAGTAATCAAGCAGGCATCCTTATTCCCTCACTACACGATTCAAAATATAATCATCATAAAAATAATCAAAATTCAATATGGCGTTAATCAGACGCCATACGACGTGAAAAAGGAATATTGAAAGTCGAAATATGATAAATTATGTGTAATTATTGAGAAAGAATCTAGATACTTGCTCGTTGTGTATAATAGAAGACATTTATTAAATCCTCGGGTTTGTTTCTTTTTAAACCTGCTTTTGTCCGCGACTGCGTCTGCATAGACATCATGTGTGACATCCATGTTAAATATGATTTTTAATATTCGTATTGTAACATGAAAATATCAAAGATGTATGGACTATCGTATTAGGTTTTTAGCCTGTAAATAGATAGTCACATCATAAATAAATAAATTTACTCCCTATTTTAAATGCTTAAGAAGTAACATATGAGACACTGTTTTAGTATAATCTTTCTCAGTGAGTCTCGATATAATAAAAGCAAGACGCTGTCTAGTGCTTATTTATTCTAATTTTTAATATAATTCAATAACAAATCAAGTAAAAGTATTACCGCTAAATTTATTTCCTTTTTTTTGTTGCCAGTTGGTGAATACCTGATACCTGATGGTAAATAGTGACTGCCGTCCATGAACCTCAGCAATATCCGGGGCATAATCAAGTCGCTGCCTATCGTGAAAGAAGAGCTCTTCTTAAGCCTTGTTTAAAGATATAACATAACGCTCAAGAACCATCGCAGCAGGTAGTTCATTCCAGTTCCTATACGTGTGTGGGGTTACGCTACAAACGTACGGAGAGAATTTCGTTTCTAGATGGTATGAGTGAATCATATTACGGCATCGAGTGGTACGATCATTAAATGGAGACGTTGCTACCAAGTCAAATAGTTCTTCAGAGCATTCCCCATTAGTCGATAAAGCATACAGAGAGACCTGGCATTGCTGACAATTCGAATAACGCGTCTGTGCAATCAAGTCAAACTGATGTTTGGGCGCTCTGCCCAAAGACGTGAGCAGTACTCTACATGTGAACGAACATATGCTAGCTTAAGTGGTAGCTCAAGACGAAACAACGACTTGTACAGTCGTTGTTTCGTCTTGAGCTACCACTTGGCTCTGCTCAGGACGCTTAGCTTTTTCCTCGCGAATCTGGCTTTGTTCTCCAAATGACTCTCAAACCCGACTTTCTTAGATATTTTGACGCCGAGCATAGATCTTTTTACTTTTTTAGAGACAACACCCTGCACTAAGCATATATATATAATTTAATAATATCATTGTATTGCATGGGGCTTTACAGACATATAGTTAACGGACACAAATTACATCCAGACTCAGAACAACAAGGGAAAGTGGAAGAGCTGGAACTGATGCGCTGTGATAAATGGATCCTTCTTTATTGAACGCGCAAACTTGTGTCTTCGTGGGATTGAACTGAAGTAAGTTTAATTCACCTTGTTGCCTTATCGCCCATAAATGGCGGCCCATAATTACACTCAAAATCGCTCAGTGTGCTATGAAGCGGGCTATACTCAGCAGATAAGAGCCGAAATATGGCAATCTGTAAAAAAAAGGGTGTTAGCTGTCCGTGGCACGAAGAATTAGCATATTGAAATGATAATGGGCAGGCCACAACGCTCAACAAACCGACTACCACTGGGCAAGAAAGATTCTCGAGTTGCGACTACATATAGCACAACATAGTGTTGGATTTACCAAATGGATCGATGACTTGGTTAAGGTTTATGGGACTTGTATGCGATGATACAGGACTGCGCTTTGTGACCTATTAAGAATGAGGCTTCTGTCCAGCATTGGCCAGCAAAAGCCTCAATAATAATGTTGAATTGTAATCATCTCCATCTCAAGTTATATATGTCCTACAGTTGGATCCAAGCCTCCTCCACAGTGAGAGGGAAACTGATACACCATTAAATTACTCACGAGAAAGTAAAGGATGGTGAGCATGGCATTCTTACGCCGTCACCACATGAACATTCTTTTGTTTATATTTGTAAAGTCCCCCGAAATACAAAGATTATTTCTTTAGTGCACGGTATTGTTTTTTTTAAATAGAATTGAATTGAAAACATATGTTTTAAATGACGTAGAATATATATTGTTTATCAGATTATAGTTATATATTGTCGTAGCATTACGTGACGCGAGTAAATGAACCTCAAACTACTCCCGAGGCACGTGAGGGTTGGGTTTATTAGATGACCTTTCTCCCAATTGTGCAATCTCTGCATATATCATCTCAGCACAAGTCCCAACTATAAGCCTTTCTATAAAAGGAGAGAAATTAAACTACTATATCACGCTGGTCAGACGGGTTGGTATAGGGTTTTATTTCGAATTTGCCTTCTCTTGCATGGCTATTATGCGCATGCTGTATCCATCGGTTTCTACGACATCCATGGGCAAGAAAAGAGATGAATGTCGTTTAATCCGTCACCACACAGAAGAAAAATATGATTCAACACTATTGTTTGCTCTTGGTCCAAGTATCGAACAGTCGCGCGATACACACATTCGATATTAACACAGGACATTATTTTTAATATAAAACTTTAAAAATATAATTCAACCGTGACTGTTATTTACAGTTTGTATAGATCTCCGCGGTTTATTTCTTAGTAGATCTCTGTCCAATAAAGGTAAATATAGACATAAAACCCTAACCGTACCTTAAAATCTATGCAAGAGAAGGACTATCGGTATTGGGTCTTATGTTTCATCATCATTTCAGCTCATATATGTTCCACTGCTGGGCTCGAGCCTTCTCCACAATAGGAGGGAAATTGACCTTACTATACCATGTTGATCGGACCGGTTGGTATAGGGTTTTATTTTGAGTTTTCCTTTCCATACATAGATGTTATATGCATATTATATCCCTTAGTCGTCTTTTACGACATCCACGGTCAAGATAGGGAGTGGTGAATTGTATTCGTACTCTGTCACCACACGGAAATGGGTTCTACTTTTGGTAGTAGTAAATACAAAGGAAATATAAATGCAATAATTGGAAATAAAACTACAAAAATACGTCTGACCAGAATTTCTTATTGTGCAAGAGGCTTCAACCCAGCAATGAGGCGTATATTAGTTGAGAAATAGATGATGGAAAATTGTGTTTAAAGTTTATAATAGTTACGTAATACTTCACAAAGTATACTGCTTGAAGATGTCTGACGTCACTGTAGAGAATGACGTCATAGTATTGATGTTATCGGTTAAGTAAATATTATATAGATGTTTTAGTTTGAACATATTTTAATAATGTCTTCAGAGATACATTAACATAATTCATTTCGGCTCGTCGTCCCACTGCTGGGCTCGAGCCTTCTCCATAATAGGAGAGAAATTGACCTTACCTTGGATGTACCAGGCAGGTTGGTATAGGGTTTTGCATCGAGTTTTCCTTCTCTTGCTACACACGTATTATATCCCTTGGTAGTCTTTTACGACATCCACGACTTCGACATACGACTATAATTACCACGCTGATGAGAGGGGCTGATTTAAGGTTTCATTTCGAAACTTTCTTCTCCTACAGTGTATTAATCTGTTTAGCATATTACTTATTCGATGAGAGTAATTTTTTACATAATAAAACTTTCAATGTCTAATACATTATTTTTACCTTTACCCTATATCTTTTTTCTATTATTAGTGTCGTTTTTTTTTTTTCTAAAAACGTAAACGGGAAATAATTTTAACAAGATTATCTTTTTACCCCACAGAAGACATATACCTTCTTTCTTACGTGCATATATAAGTACATACTAGTGATGTAACGAATGTTAGGATTGAGACATTCGCGAATGCGAATGTGAGTGCGAATATTTATCTCCAACATTCGCGAATGCGAATATGCGAATATAATATATATGAATGTTGACTTTCAAATAAAGCGCGTGCAAAATATCATACGGGTTTAACATTTCGTACCAGCCATGTTTAAGCCAAATATAGCAAAGGCTAACGGTTAACTTGAAGTTGAACGAATGAAACTAATCAGATTCGTTCGAAAATATTCGTTGTAATTTTGGTTTAGTTTATTATTATTATTATTATTATATTTGTCAAATTTACAAACATGAGTAAAGCACATGTTACTGAAGTGTGGAGTTATTTCCCAATTTGTGACGCTGAGAGTGTTAAATACATGGTATGTCAGAAAAGTTTAATGATTATTTAACAAAAATAATGTAATTTTTTCATATAGAATCATGTTCTTTTTTATTGGCAAAATTCATTATTCATTCACACAAAAAATCGGTTGTCTGTAAAGTCGGTTTACTGACGATAGTTGAACGTGACAACGTCATAAGAAGATACTAAATGGAATGGTTTCATTTTTCAAAAGAAAATTTTAATTTTATTTGTTTGATAGATATTTTGTATGGCAAGCCTTAAATGGAACTGGAGGCGGCAGTGCTCGCCGAATTGTATCGGCGGGTGTTGGGGGTGCGAGGGGAGGGCGGTGTTGTTTCCTTAAGGGAGCTCACCGCCTGGCGCGTCGACGCTCGCCGAGATGTCATCGCCCGTTGGGGACACCGGCTGGAGAGGCCTCGATACGGTGTCTGGACCGTGGAGGCCTTCCGGCCGATGCTGATGCAGTGGTTGGAACGGCGGCATGGTGTGCTCTCCTTCCGACTCATGCGGGTCTTGACGGGGCATGGATGCTTCGGCAAGTACCTGTACAGGGTCGCTAGGAGGGAGAGAACACCGTCCTGCCACCACTGCGATTGCGACGAGGACACGGCGCAGCATACGCTCGAGGTCTGTGCCGCTTGGGCAGAGCAGCGCCGTGAACTCGTCGCAATCATCGGTGCCGACCTGACGCTGCCGACCATCGCTAGGGAGATGCTCGGCAGTATCAGGAACTGGGACGCGGTCGCATCCTTCTGCGAGGCAGTTATCTCGCAGAAGGAGGCGGCGGGTCGCGAACGCGAGGAGCACAGCCTCGACGAAGCGACCCGTCGCCAGCAACTGGAGCGGCGCAGGCACGACTACCTGCGTCCCATGCCGCCCTAGCCGAGGCCGCGGGTGACGTGACCGGGGAGTTAGTCCGTCATCCGCCGAGAGGCCGACCGCGTGAGGAAAGACCGACGTCCTCCCCGAGCGGGGGACGTCGGTCGATGGGAGGGTACCCCGGGTAGGGGGTATTCCGTCGGGCCGACCACTGATGACAAGTAACCCCGCTCCGGTGGTCGGTCCAACGACAAAGGCGATGTGGTGTTCGGGTAGGTTGCGGGTGTTGCGTGCTTAAGCCCCTTTGTCGCCCCGAACAGAGTGGTGCGGAAGCGCGCCGACCGCAGCCCACCCCAAAAAAAAAAGCCTTAAATGGAACGCCTCAGAGCGAGGTAACGCCACATACGTCATGTTTTTTCGTGTGTGCAGCTAGCTGGCTCCATCGAATTATAAGACACGTCAAAAACAAATATAAATTCCGGATAAGTATTCACCAACATATCATATACTAAATCTTTCTCCGAAACATGCTGCATCTTATGGTATAAATATTATTCTGATCGTTCAGTGGTTTTCGCAGTATAACCGAACAAAAAACCGGCTCCCCGTTCATTAGTTTATATTAGACTGACAAAAATAAGAGAGACAGTATTTCTAATTTAGTTGCCGACCTGAGTGTTCCATAATATTGTTTTATTCAAATATTATGAGTAAATAAAAATAATAAATATTATCATATCATTACACAATTACATATATAATTTGCTTTTAGTTTGTCAAATATATTCACCAAACATTCGCATCGTTCCTTGCGCATGCGAATGCGATTGCGAATGTCAGAAACATATGCGAATATTCGCGATGCGAATGCGAATATTGGTTACATCACTAGTACATACATACTTTTTTATTTACGATACCTTCGAGCATTGTAAGATTTGTTAGAATTAGTAATCGCTATTATACAGCACACATTAATTTATATCATATGGTACAGGAATATCCCATAATTACAGGTACGTAAATGAGATTGTATGAATAACTAGCTGACCCGGCGAACTTCGTACAGCCATAATTTCTTTCGTAAATATAATTATTTTCTAAATTGCCGAAAATATAGTCTGTGTATACATTTGCGTTTTGTTATTACATGTCAGATGCGTTTTTGATATACCACGTTTCTTAATGACTTGTATTCTCTCTGACGTTTTATGTCATGACCCACGGGAACCCGGTCGAACGGGATAAAATCCATCTTAAGTATCCTATCTCCGTCTCCTGGTTCTAAGCTACCTCCCCACCAATTTTCAGGTAAATCGGTATAGCCGTTCTTAAGTTATAAATAGTGTTCGAGCCGACCACTGACGTCAAGTCACCCTGCTCCGATGGTCGGCCCAACGACGAAGGCGACGTGCATCGCGGGTGGGTTGCGGGAGTGCGTGCTTCCGCCCCTCTGTCGCCCCGGACGGAGTGGTGCGAGGAGCGCGCCGACCGCAACCCACCCCCAAAAAAAATAGTTATAAATAGTGTAACTAACACGACTTTTTTTATATATATATAGATGATATCTGATGTTTACGCGAGAATTACATTGTAAATAAAATAACTTTTACGGATTTTATCACGTTTGTATTTGATTTATGATTGCCCGACGTTTCATTATAAAAATCTGTTATAACGTTGACTTGTTTGGACTTGGTTGCCTACGATGAAGAAAGTGCTCTTCTTAACTCGTTTAAAAAAGGTCACAGCGCTTAGGAAACATTTGGTTTACATAAAGATTTCTGATGTTTATGCAAGTATTACACATTTGAAATCATATTATGCATTTAGACCGGGTGTAACCGACATAGCACGAAGAACTAGCACGCTGAAGAGGAAACGTGCAGTCCACATCGCTCGACGAACTGACTATCGCTGGGGAAGAAAGGTGCTCGAGTGGCGCCCACGTATCGGACGACGCAGTGTAGGATGACCAACTAGATAGACCAATGATCTGGTGAAAGTTGCTGGATGTCGTTGGATGCAGGCGGCATAGGACGGCATTTTGTGGCATAATATAAGGGAGGCTTACGTCTAGCAGTGGACGGCGATAGGCTGAAATGATGATGATGATTTAGACTGACAGGTAAAATTGTTTGAAACGTCGGGTAATCAAATACCAAATAAAAACGCTTACAAATCCTTAAAAATAGTTTTATGTTGATCTCGCGGTCGGTATTTACAACTTCCAATTGAAATTAAAGAGTGCTTACAAGTTGTAATCTTAAACTATTATCACATAATTTGTATACTGTGTACTTTTCGTGGTGACGGAGTAAGAACACAATACACCACCACCTATTTTGCCCGTGGGTGTCGTAAAAGTTGACTAATGAATATAATATGCAGACATATTTACGTAAGAGAAGGAAATCTCGGAATAAAATGCTATAACAATCTGACCAGTGAAAGAACGACTAAGGTTATAAATATGCTATAACATCTATGGAAGAGAAAGATAACTTAAAGCCCATATACCCCATACTAACATGTCTGACTAGCGTGGTATAGTAGGTCAATTACTACTCCTATTGTAAAGGTGGGTCAGGCTCAGCAATTGGTCGTATATAAGCTGTGACAATCATGATGAAATTTTGTACTTATTGAAGTGAAAACTTCTTTAGCGGCGTTATGTACTGTTTTTGGGTTGGATAAAAAATGTTAAACTCGCGTCAGGACACGTGACCTGATCGAAAATTCATAAGATGGTGCAGAGCGCTTGCTCGAGTATGCGTGTAGCGACTGCGCACCTGCTTTTTGCTTTAAATCCACAAACACTAAGCGCTAAATTTGACATGATGTTTAACTTTTGTTGAAAATATTGCACAACACATTTTCTAATAAATATTAGCCATATCCTGTTAATTAAGATTATTATTTTAGAATTATTTTTGGTTTATAAAAAAGTGTTTATGATCAAAGATTATATTTTGAATTAGTTATTAACAATCTTTAGTAACCATAAATAATTAAAAATATTAATCTAATAGCTCGATGACAAAGTTACTTAGTTTTCACTGCAATCGGCAGTCCCCAAAGACTGCCCCGCATTTTTATATTAGTACTAGGTTCTGCTCGCGACATCGTCCGCGTGGTACAGATACTTTAGGCTAACGCTAACTTTAACCTAAGACTTTGTTTACGTTGAAGGTGAAAATATTTTTTAATAATACGATTCTCTCACACATGATTTTTGCGAAAATTTAGCCGTTTACGCAGAGGAAGCTCTCAAAAGGAAATAAAACTCGATTGTGAAACATTCTTCATTGGTTCTCCGCTCCTGTTGGTGTTAGCGTGATGATATGTATATATAGCCTTCCTCGATAAATGGACTATCTAACACTGAAAGAATTTTTTACATCGGACCAGTACTTTCCGAGATTAGAGCGTTCAAACGAACAAACTTTTCAGCTTTATATATTAGTATAGATATTGTGTATTATATTGAACTAGCTGACCCAACAGACGTTGTTCTGTTCAAATAAGCGCCACCTACCGGATCCAATTGTAATCTAAACTATTCTCGAATCCCCTTGAACATGCACAAAACACAAAAAACTTCATCAACATCGGTCCAGCCGTTCAAGTGAAGTTCAGTGACACACACGTACGGAGGAAATTTATATATAAAGATATCAACATTTTTAAAATAAAAGTATCATCTAAAACACATATACAGTTTTCAATTTATGTTTCACGTGAATTTTAGTTCTCCACAATAAGAAAGCAATTTGATAACATAGCGGTTTGCATTTCAAAAAACAATTATTCGTACAGTTCTGTTATTGTACTGCTGTTATACACGACAACAAAATCATTCTGCGATATACATTTGAACATGAATTGTTCTGCCATGTTTTATCTACGTTATTCTCGACAAATTGTTTTTTTTTTATGTTCTTATACAAGTGCCTACAATAAAGCGTAAAAGTACATAGTACTTTAAATTTCTTTCTTATATTGCAAGCAACTTCATATAATTCATCATCTCTTCAGTTTTTACAGGTTATTTCAGGTTATGGAACAACTGTCGGGCCGACCACTGACGACAAGTCACCCTGCACCGGTGGTCGGCCCAACGACGAAGGCGATATGTCACGGGTAGGTTACGGAGCTGTGCGCGCGCCCCTCTGTCACCTCGGATGGAGCCGGGCGACAGGTGCGCTTTAGTCGTTTTTTAAGACATCCATCGGTAAGATAGGGGGTGATAAATTATGATCTTAATCTGTCACCACACAGAAAACGGCAATTTCCTGACACAAATAATAATAATACCCAAAATCAAGAAAATAATGTGTGGTTCGTATTAATAATTCTCTTTTTTTTGAGGCGTGAGCTACGATCGGCGCACCCGTCACTCGGCTCCGTCCGGGGCGACAGAGAGGCGTAAGCACGCACATCCGTAACCCACCCGTGACACGTCGCCTTCGTCGTTGGGTCGACCACCGAGGCAGGGTGACTTGACATCAGTGGTCGGCCCGACGGAATACCCTCGAGAAGTACACTGTCCTCGACCGACGTCCTCCCCCTAGGTGAGGACGTCGGTCTTTCACGCGGTCGGCCTCATGGCGGGTGACGGCCTAATTCCCCGGTCCAGACATGGTCCGACCCGCAGCCTCGGCTAGGGTGGCATCAGGTGCAGGGGATACTACCGCCCATTGAACTTTGCTAGGCCACTGTCAACTGTGAAGAAAGTGAAGGGAGTGTGAATACGTGCAATAAGGTTCGATGATACTAAAGGCATTATTAAAACTCACCATACGTAAACATCCTTAGAAAGTTCGGCTGCCGGCTCTCTTGCTCAACGAATGAAGTGCAGTAATAAATTGATACTACTCATACGTCGACTTTCTGCTCAGTGTGGTACTACACCGTACGGACACGCCCGCGGCTATAGACAGAAAACTGTCGACAGTATGCTCCTACCACATATAAATAAATAAGAATAAATTTACTGATTTTATCAAGTGTGTATTTGAATACTATTTCCCAAAGTTTTTAACACTTCTCAGCTTGATTTCTGATGTTTACGTGAGTATTACCACATTTTAAATAAAACTACTTTATGGATTTTATCGCGTTTGTATTTGATTTTTGATTGCCCGACATTTCGAACATTTTGCAGCGTTCATGGTCACGGGCGGCCTAAGACGTCTCACGTCCAACAAGTCATCGTTATTGCGGAAAATTTATAATTATCTACCCTACACTTTTCAGCTTTTGCTGTCACAGGAGAATCTACTTTGCTTTTTTACATTTGCAGGCCTTAAATATTATCTACTTTTCTAAAACAAAGAATTTAAAGTCTTAATTGTTCTAAAAGCCTATCTTTACCTTTCAATATGCTGGTTAATTGATTTTTAATTTCTTCTACTAATTAGCTCTATATATAATTTTCTTATTAGATTCCATTTTTAACTTTACAAAGAATTTTAAGTACCTGATTTGGTCTAAAAGTAAATACCGTCAATTTTATCTTATTATGATTATAACAAATCGGATTTTTACGGCATTAATTTTACCATTACAATGAATCTTAATTATCGGTATTTGACTTAAAAGCAAATATTGTTTTACTATCAATAGACTGGCTATTTTAACAATTATGTATTGCCTACTTATACTTCTTATTTTATAGTTTAGGATAACCAGTTTGCCATCAAGAATATGTTAACAAAATGTTGTGAAGATTTAAAAATTATAAGAATTAGGTAGATACTAAACTTGATAACACTACGTCGTCGCTTGCTCAAGAGTAGGTGTCGGCGTCCTAAGCTTGACCTTTTCATTTAAACTCGGTCTGACGTGTAATAGAAAATACCTTGGCTCTCTATTACGTAAATAATTTAGTGGTGCCTTTCTATATGTAATTTATATGTCTTATGTCTTTTCTTGGTGGTGAAATAATAAGAATACAATATCACTATCCCTATCCCTTTCTTTCTCAAGAGTGATCATAACTTGGCACTTGTGAAATCTTCTATGTCAGTCTATTCCTGTATAGTTATGAGATATGCCTTTTTTTGAAATTTACGATGTTGAAAGCACATTTAAATGAAAAATACATTTTACGAAACTTTTATTTTCATCAGTCCATTGACGTCTATTGGACATTACTCCTGCCTACTAGTAGAACACTCAGAACAGTTCTGTGCCACTTGCATCCAACGACTCCTTGCTACTTTAAAATGCCATCAGTTATGGGTTATCCCAGTGTCCTACGTTGCGTCGTCCAATTTGTGGCCTCCATGCGAGAACCTTTCTTTTTTTCCATTGGTTCGACAAACCATGTAGCCTGGACATTGCCACTACAATATGTCAGTTACATCCGTTCTTACACGAATTGCCGCATTCTGGATTTTATCACGTAGAGAAATACCGAGCATAGCCCATAGCACGCTTTGCACATTTGATCTTTTTTATGGGGCCATTTAGAGACCACGTTTCTGTGTCATAAGTCATCGCTAGTTATAAATCTTTATTTTCAGTTACCGTAAGATATTGGACGAAAAAATCCTCCTAAGTTTCTCAAACGAACGTTCTCGTAATTGGATGTACTTAATTAGACGTAGAGTAAAAATAATGATCGGCAACCTCGAGAATCGTATTGCAAATTTTAGTGTGGTGACGGAGTAAGATTAAATTTCTCTAGGAACTTTCCTTCTATCTAGGAAGGGAGTCTCGTAAAAGGAGTAAGAGATATATTATACACGTAGCGACTATACAAAAGAAGGGAAGAAATGGAAGCCTATACCAAAACCAGCTTTTTAGTCAATGCGGTTTGGAACACTGGTCAATTTTCTTTCATAATCTGATGGAGGCTCATGCCCAGCAGTGGGACTTAATAGGATCTGAGATGACGATTTCCAATAAAGACCGTTACAGGAATGACATGGATATTAGACATAACTTTTACCTATGTTTATTTGTAACCTCACTAGTTGAAAAACCTTGACGAAGACGTGTATTCGTTTGTTAGGTGGGCCAGAACCTATTCAAGTTTGGTTTACATATATAGCTGTAAAGTTAGAAATCATTTCAGGCCATATACGTCCCATTATTGTGCTCGAGCCTCCTTCACAATAGGAGGGAAATTGGAAATTGGCCTATGCTGGTCAGACAGGTTGGTATAGGGTTTTCTTTCGAGGTTCCTTCTCTTGCATAGATGTTATATGCGTATTATATCCCTTACTCATCTTTTACGACATCCATGGACAAGATAGGAAGTGGTGAATTGTATTTTTACTCCGTCACCACATGGAAAGAAGGAAAAAGTTAGAAATAGATACCAATTAATAATGTGTAATAACGTTGGCGTGGTAGAAGGTCTCTCGGGAAGATAACGTATGAAAAATATATTTATTTCACCACTACGTTATAGTTGGTAATTAGAACGGATTTCTTTGACAGTCTACAAATGAGTTTTATAATTATATCCCTCTATCCATTAGCTCAGTGTCAGAAAACATAGGTTTACGACCAGTGTGTGTTCAGTGCATGCATATTATATCCCTTAGTATGTATGTATGTATGTATGTAGTACGTAGTATGTATGTATAAGTGTGTCTTTTTCTTTTTTTTACAAATGTATATTTTTAATTTTTATGTTATACCAATTTTTTCCTTTTTGTTATTCTCTTTCAAATACACCACTACTTGGTGGCTTTGATGTCTGACGTCGGAAGAATAAAAGGGACACTGCTGAAAATCAGCGTTGTGGTGTTACATTGACATCACAACAATTGCTGAGCAGTTATCCTTTTTTATGCCGCAGCTGAGACGTTCATTCTATCACAATTAATATGTCTCTTTATTTAGTTTATTGATTTTTTGTGTGTTTCATTTTGTAAGGTTTTTTTTTATGTGTTACTAACGTCTCTACTCTGTGGCACAAAATAAATACTTTTCTCTCTTTCTTTCTTTGTCGTCTTTTACGACAACCACGGGCAAAGTAGGTGTTGAATTGTATTCTTATTCCGTCACCACAGGGCGATGTTATAAAAAAAATAATTTCTGATCAATTGACAATAAGTGTCAAATAAATATATTTTACCACTTCAGACGTAGAACGACGAAATTATTGCAAGGAAATTGCGTCAGAGAGAACAAAAGTCAATCTGTTTAACAGCTCAGTCAACTGTTTGGATTCCAGCCATGTCATTTAGAGATCGTAAAACTGAATATATGTAAAGCTTACAAAGGGATCTTATTCTATATATTATTCAGTATCAATAATACAATTGTAAATTCCCGTATGATGACGTAGTAAGAATACAATTCATCACTCCCTCTCTTACCCGTGGGTGTCGTAAAAGACGACTAAGGTATATAATATGCATATAATATCTACGCAAGAGAAGGAAAACTCGAAACAAAATCTTATATCAACACGTCTGAATAATGTGGTATATCCATTATTGACCATTTCCCTCAGATACAGTAGGCCCGAGCCCAACATTGGGACGTATATGGGCTGAGATGTTGATGATGATGATTAAAAAAAAAAGGGTGTGTTCAAAGTACGCATATCAGAAGTGAAACTCCTTTATCCTTCATCCTTGCCTTCATCCTTTATCTCATTCTCTCGTCGGCTGAATCTTATACATTTACGTGTTTATGTCTCTATGGACTCACTTTTTCGTTTCATAGAGTTTGAAATCACGGTTCTAAAAAAGTTTCACTTCAATAATTTATTTCAACTTCACCTGAAATTTTAAGTTACCTTTTTGATGTTATACTTCTTTTAGCGCGTTAGAGAAAAATGATGAGAGTAAATTATTAATGCGCGCACGCACCGTCACGAAAAACCTACACCCTGAAATTAGCTAGGCAACATTTTTCCAATAGCGCACACACCGTCACAAATGTCAACTATATAATGCGTTATAAGAAAACTTTCAATGTAATAATACCCTTTTTTTCTACAATTCGTGTAGTTTTTTCTCGTTACGCCAAAAGTATAACTTCTTACGTGCGCAAAAGCGTGTTTGTACTTATACAAACACGCTTTTTTTTTCTTGCCGATGGTGGCAAATGAGTAAGCAGCACGCCTGATGGTACGCACCTCGAACTTAGATCGGTGAGTGAGAGAGCCGGAAGGCTAACTTTCTGAGGTTGTTTGCGTGTGGTAGCCTTTAGTATCACCGAACCTCAATGCACATATTCATACTATTTTCACAGTAAGTAGCGGCCTAACAAAGGTGTAGAATCATTTACCATCGGCTGTGCTGTTTGCTCGTTTGCCACCAACAGCAATAATTGAAAGAAGGCAAAAGTTTATCTCGCTTTAACAATTTTGTTTTTTTTTTTATTGCAAGCAGTGGCAAACGAGCAAACAGTACACCTGATGGTAAGTGTTGCTGCCGCTTATGGACCTTTACAAGGCCGCTGCCTACCGCGAGAGGAAGCGAAGAAAGTGAAGGGAGTGTGAATGCGTGCATTGAGGCTCGGTGATACCAAAGGCACCACCAAACGCAAACACCCTCAGAAAGTTGGGCTGCCGGCTCTCTCGCTCACCGAAGGAAGCGCAGTAACAAATTGCTACTACTCGTACGTCAATTTTCTGCGAGAGCGTGGTACTGCCCCGGACGGACCGGCCCGCGGCTGTAGACAGATAACTGTCGACAGTGTGGTCCTACTACTAGAAATTGTATTTATGTAATGTAAATTAAATGATCTTCCGTGCGGTGACTACTAGTGACGGAATAAGAATACAATTTCACCACTCCTTATCTTGTCCGAGGATGTCGTAAAACTCGACTCAGGGATGTAACACGCATATAATATCTAAGCAAGAGAAGGAAAACTGAAAATATAATCCTTTAGAAACTCGTCTGACCAGCGTAATATAGTAGATCAATTCACTCCTATCGCTGCTCTAGTAACTTGTGATCGGGTGATGCGAGATCTGGTCCATGTTTCCTTTCTTTTTTATTTGTACTAAATTTTAATAATTTATATTTATTATATTAAAAGATTTAAAAATTGCTGAACCGCTGAGTTCTTGCTGGATCTTCTCAGCTTGTGCCCTCATTCCGATCCGATGGTAAATTATTGGATTTTTTTTTACGATAAATTTGACAATATGTACGTGCCCTTAAGGGGTTCGTGTAGAATAAATGATTTGATTGAGGAGGCTTGATCCCAGCAGTGGGACGTAGATGAGCTGAAATGAATACAAAATATTCACTCCTGTCGTGTCTTTACGATAAATCCGGTCTTATATTATTTTATTAATTATCTTCATCGATAACAATATTAATTTAATATAATTAATAAGTATATAACGCGGCAATATTAATCACAAAAGTAAATTAAAAGGCATATAACTTTATTAATATATCGGCCACAATTTATTCAAACACCGCATAACGATTAAAAATATTAATTACACATATCGTGGTTTGAGGTATAACTGTATGTTTTATTTCAATTGCCTAATATTACATTTTATTTAATATTTGGTCTGATGGAAGGCATAAATACTAACAAACCTTGCCTGCGGGTATCGTAAAAGATGACAACAGCTTTACAACGACCTATGCTCTAAAAGAAGATTATGTATTAAGTTAGCCTCAAGTAATTGGGATAGGAGCAGAATCTTGAGCATAGGTTACTAGTAATTTCTATGTGGTGACGGAGTAAGACCACAATTTATCTTATTTCGTGGTTGTCGGAAAGGACCAGTAAGTGATATAAGTAGATATCCTCTATGGAAAGGAATGAAAACTTGATACAAAACTATATGCATAGTTGGTATAGTAGATCAATTTGCCTCCTATTATAGAGGGGGGCCTGAGCCCAATATTGCCACATTATAAGCTGATATAATAAGGGAATATAATTATGTACGGATATTTTTATGTTTAAATTATGCTTCCCAGTTTTCTGCTTAGTTAATACGTGAAGCAAAAACTTTGTACCCTTTTTTTACGAAAATTACGTGAATGGACAAGTATGAAATTTGGTACAGTTGAAGTATATAAAGAGGAGAAGTGCATAAAACTGAAATTTCATTTAATAATCTATTACAAATACATTAAATTCATTAAAAAAGGCATTACGCACACTATCGTGCACACGCTACACACGCACACACACATACAGACACCAACGCTTATACGCTTTTGTTTACGGTTAAAATCTCTAGTCGAACTGAATGTCAAACAATCATAATTATGATGACAGTGTCTAATAAACATTTGTACTTACATATTAGTTATTAGTGAAATACAGCTTGCTCAATATACCTACAATTGTACATAAAAAAAAATATAATAAAATTGTGTAGCAGTTAATTTAAATGAATTATGACCGAATTTCGACCACTCGGCAACCACTAGTTTATCTTAATGTTTATGAAATGTAGAAAACATCACTTGCAGTCCGACCTTCCTTGAGAAAGATTGGTACGTTTGTTTGATCAATGTGTTTACTTTCCTTTCCAGCGATAACCAACTCACCAGCCAAGTTTCGCGATTATTATTTTCTAAAAATTATTCTCCCTCGTCTTTCCTGTAGTAAAGGAGAAAGAATACAATTCATCACCCCCTACTTTGCCCGTGAGTATCGTTAAAGACGATTAAGAGATATGCATAAAACATCTATGAAAAGATGGGCAACTTGTAATAAAACCCTATAGCAAAGCGTCTGACTAGTGTGGTATGATAGGTTAATTTCTCTTCTATTGCGGATGAGACTCAAGATCAGCATTGGTACGTATATGAGCGAAGATCATCACGGTGGTCATTGATTTATAAACGTTACAACTTTAATTTTAAAAGTTTAAACATCAGGTCTTTAACGGATGCCTGCCTATTTTGACCAATCGTTATTCGCATAGCAACGAAATAGGAATATAATTAACTAGCAACCTGCACTCGCTTCGCTTCGGTTTCAGTCGTCTTACCCACGTAGTTCCTGTTCCCGTGGAAATACCAAGATAAAATATAACCTTTGTTATACCCTGATATTATAGCTTTACATTGGTGAAAGAATTTTTTGAAATTCGTCCAATAGTTTCGGAGTCTATTCAGTAGAAATAAACAAATCTTTCCTCTTTATAATATTAGTATAGATAGGTCAATTGCCCACTTATTTTGAAGGAGGCTGGAGCCCAGCAGTGGGACGTATATATGAGATGAAATGAAAATCTATGAGATATATGTGAGACGTATATATGAGATGAAATGAAAAAAAAGGACGTATATATGAGGTAAAGAGGCTCATGCCCATCGAATTTTAAATATATAATGTACACTATAAGCTGAGAACACATGCGCACACATACACAATTACATTGTTGAACTTGGCCATCCTACGTAAGGGGGCGTTCATAAAATACGTGAGATGTTTAAGGGGAGGAGGGGGTCGAGTCAAATCTCATCTAATCTTACGTTGGAGAGAGGGGGGGTCTCGGCAAATATCACGCAATTTTTTTTCTGATTGAGACAAACAAAATTATACTAATGATTTCTGATGTTTACGCGAGTATTATACATTTTAAATAAAACTACTTTACGGATTTTATCGCGTTTGTATTTGATTTTTGATTACATTTGATTACATTCCATTAAAACTTATTTTAAGCCACTGAAGAGGATTAGCCAATTCTTACCACCTGTCAAGTGCCAGATCCCTTTACAAGATGCAGGACAAACAAAGAGATCCATAAGAACTCGGATCAAAGAACACATAGCCGATGTGAAGCACCGCCGGGACACTAGGTCTGCAGTCTGTGAACATAGTCAGGACCGCGCCCACCATAACATCAGGTTTGACAAACCACAAATCCTCGCAAAAGAACACCGATACCTGCCTAGAATGGTACGCGAGGCTATTGAGATTAAAAAATACAAAAATTTCAATAGAGAGGATGGCTGGGTGTTACCATCAAGCTGGGATCCTGTTATAAACATTATTAAAAACAAATCCAAAAAGACCACCACAAGACTGCAAGACACCGTGAGCTCATATTGTATAGATTTGACCCACAATAATAATAACTAAAGATAATTTTATAAATTAAAACCTTTTAGTAACATAAAGTAAGCCGCCTTCAAAATTAACTTTAATTTAGCATCATGTTACCTGAGTTTTCTTGCCGGATCTTTCTCAGTGTGACCGTGTTCCGATCCGGTGGTAGTATACTAGATTATTACTTAGTTTTTTAAATATAATTACTATTAATTTTAATGTTTAATTATTACTAACCATAAACAATATAATTTTTTCATATAGAATCATTTTCTTCTTACACTGGCAATAAATTTTGTATCAAAATGTGGGTCAATATTTAATAACTAATTTCTGTATCGGGTAGATAATTATAAATTTTCTGCAGTAACAATAACTTGTTGGACGTGAGACATCTTAGTCCACCCGTGATCATGAACGCTGTAAAGTGTTCGAAACGTCGGGTAATCAAAAATCAAATACAAACGCGATAAAATCCGTAAAGTAGTTTTATTTAAAATTATACTATTTTGGTCCATTTAATCCAGATTGTACATGCTTAAGATTTAATCTTAAGCATTATTACATTTCACAGCTTTATTATACTTATAATTAAACTATCAACAATATTGATTACTAGTCTTAATTGGTCGTAAATAAAAGCACGAAGCAATTTTTTTTTCTTTTTACAATAACAATCCAACGCGTTTACGTAACAAACCCACATTTTGAAGAATCTCACGTGAGATTGGGGGATGGGGGAGGGGGTTGAATAAAATCTCACAACATCTCACCAGTGGGGGAGGGAGCGTCAGAAAATTAAAAAAAAACACCTCACGTAATTTATGGACGCCCCTTAATGAGAGGGAAATTGATCAATACCGCGTTGGGCAGACATGTTTTCCTTCTCTTGCATTCGTATAAACTGCGTATCATATCCTATAATCATCTTTTGTGATAACCACGGGCAAGATAGAGGGTGGTGAATTGTGTTCTTAGTCACCATACGGAGTAATACAGCTAATAGATTTAATAAAATAGTAAAATAGAAAATGTTTCGTAGCAGTGTACAAAGTTCACGGCTCGCCAGTTCGATGCACGTTATGTATGCTCCAATTAAAACTCTGAGAGGTAGTTTAGAGAACTGCACGGTATCGAGAGAGCACTCCACATTTGCCCAGACGGTACCTTGAGGCACTAATGAGATTAGCTGATTGAATGATTTTACTATAAATTATTCTTAAAATCCGTATTATGTTTTAAATATCAGATAAAATGACACTACGGGAATACACAGCGACACTCTTTTGGGAAACATGTAATGACTACAGCAATTACCAATTCGCCATCAATAAATCAAATTTCAAATTCAAATCATTTATTATGCATAAACCCCGAGAGGACACACACAACATATTGTCAGGTTTACAATTTCCAAAAAAAAAATATACTACCACCGGATCGGAACGCGACCGCTACTGAGAAGATCCGCCAAGAAAATCAGGGGGCTTGTCTATAATTTTCATTTTGTTTTCTTCTTACTAGATATAAAACTGTGTACAAAAAGTTTTGTAAGAACTAGCTCCAGTGTAATGCCCTTCGAACCACAAGATACGTAATATAATTCAAATGATTATGGCTGAACCAGATCCCACAAGCGGCACCCGATCACGAGTTAACTACTAGAGCAGCCATCACTCCTAGTATCACGACTATTATTTTTTAAACATTATTTACCCTCGTCTTCCGTGTGGTGGCGGAATAACGGAATACCATTCACAGCTCCCTATCTTGCCTGTGGATGTCGTAAAGGGCAACTAATACATTATGCAGGTAACATCAAGATAAGAAAAATTGTACATAAAATCCTATGTCAACACATCTGATATTATCTGCTTGTTAAGTCAACTTTTACGATCACTCATGGGAAAGGAAGGCATGATGATCATTATATTCTTATTCCTTCATCACATGGCAATCTTATGTCGAAATTTAGATATTGTCATTTTGATACAGCATTTTAAAATTATACTCTCATCTGAGAGCTATCTTCAAAGAAATTGAGGTACTGTTATACTCATCTCTTGTAAGCCTTTCTGCCTATGATGCACTTTCTTCCCCTGACTCATCATTTCATGCACTACTTCCCTTCCACGCTTCAATCCCAAGTCAGTCCGCTCCGACCATCCATCCAACACACGTTCTTTTTGTAATATTGTCTTAGTTCAAGTAAATGCTCGTTAAACCTTCGAAAGTCTTTTTTTTAAAAACCCTCCGAAAGGGTCCCGTATAACAGTACGTCTTTTTTTATTAATTAAATCAACTTTTCTAAATTAATTTGTATTTAATCATGATTAGATCTCTTTCACTTTGGGAGAGAAGTTGATCTGCTATAGCACGATGGTTAGAGTGATTGTTATGGAGTTTCATATTTATTTTTTACTATTTTACAATGATATTATCACCATGAAAGGAGGGCGTGGTTAATTATATTCTTAGTCAGTTACTACAGCTTCTACTAGCAGCGTACAACATTGTAAGATTAAAAAAGATCGTTATCGTCATGAATAATTTGTTCATAACTCAGTCTTTGTTGTACACTACTGGACGTGAGCCTCCCTCATGTTTTGTTACTGATATAAGGGGATGCTGCCATATAAACGGATCGCTATGCTTGGCAGACTGGCAATCGCGGATATGTTATACACTTTCCTGAAGAGTTGTTGCCGCTTTCGTGGTGTTGAACCCTTAGTGGGTTTTACAACTTCGACAACAACTGTTTCAATTCTTATTCCATCTTCACACGGGGCATCATCTACACTACACTATCACTTTCAGCTGAGCTACGAATACTATCAACCTTTTCATTACTTGTAGGTACTGTTAAAGTCGACTTTAATAAGCTTTTCATCTACCTGAACCACCTCCATCTCACCGTTAGGTCAACAACTCAATTCCCAATTGACATCAGTTATGAAAATATTGTAATGTCTTATGAAAGAAGAGTACATTTTGGGTCGACCCCAAGTAATTGGAATAAGAGAAGGATGATATATAAAACTGTCTGAACGGGTTTATAAAACTGTCGTAATATATAACATATTACGTCTTCCAGCGTGATGCATAACTGAAAACTAAAACCAGAAAATTGTGTTATGTATAATTTAGGTATTTTTTTTTACAATTGCTATCAAGTGCGCAAACTCCCTTTTGTAATATTCTTTTTTTATATAATGAAAACTTTCATCATCATCATCTCAGCCCATATACGTCCCAATGTTGGGCTCGGGCCTCCTCCATAATGGAAGGGTAATTGACCTATTATACTACGCTGGTCAGACGTGTTGATATAGGGTTTTATTTCGAGTTTTCCTTCTCTCGCATAGATGTTATATACGTTTTATATCCCTTAGTCGTCTCGTACGATCACCCACGGGTAAGATAGGAGGTGGTGAATTGTATTCTTACTCCGTCACCACACGGAATGAAAACTTTATCATGACTAATTTCTTCGCAAAGTCTTTCAGTCTAATAAATTTTTAGCTTAACAATCTTAATATAATCATGTCTTGTACTAATTTACATACAAGCATCGTATTCCAATTCTACATATTAGGTAGCTTATTCGCAATAATAGTCCGTCTGTAAGTCAAATCATTATTGTGTTGTGCTGACAACCAAATCATGATTCCTCTGGCAATTTTGTCAGAATATGAAGATAAATGTAAACCGCTATTATATCACATTTACTGGACTTCAGCTTTTTTTTCTATTCTATGTACTAGATAAAATATCAGTCAAATAATGTTATATATATTATAGGTATTATAAACCCTTAGTCGTCTTTTACGACACCCACGGGAAGAGAGGGATGAATTCTGTTCTTATTCCGTTCGTTCTTATTACACAGATCATTATACATAGGTATTTCAAATAATAGATGAACAGGTGTTTGAAAGTAAAATTTCACTATGCGTTAAAGATCCCTAGGGTAGCTAAGAAAAAGAGCCGCTAATCTTGAAACGCCTGAACATGTATTTCAAACAAAAATCCCATTACCATCACTCCAATCGTTTAGAAGCTACAAAGCCACAAATACGTCACACTCACAAAATCCATATTTTGCATCGGGGGTTAAAAAAAGAACACACAAGGTCTTTGAAACCATCACGTCTCTTTGCAAAATTAAATACGAAAATTTATCGATACGTATCGAACCTTTAAAACTCATAAAGTAATCAAAAACACATTAGAATCGTTTTTATTGTCATTTATTTTGTAATAAATTCGTTCTTACATTGATATTTAACACTTCATATAACTTTACATTATATTTTAAGATAAGTACTTTTATAGATTACATTTATACTTAATCAATAATTATAACGAAGTTGTTATGGTGATAAATACTTCATATATAGCAATAAGGTTCAAAAACCTTATTGCTGATTAATTAAAGTCCTCAGTAAAGCATGGGCAGAGTAAGTGAGAGCTTTTTAATATTTTTATTGCAAGTAATTTATTATGATTATAATATTACATTTAACCGGCTCGAAGGACCATAACTTGTAGTATTGATTTTTGAATTGGACGTCTATGTATTTGATTGTTATAAATGCAAGCAAAATACGTCAATAATTATAATTCATAGTAATAAACTCTAAAATTGTGGAATTGTGTACTTTCATATAATTTAATTCGGAGACAGTGCTAAAGTATAGTAAATATAAAATAACAGTGCTATATGTGTTTTCATGTCCTGTTAAATCTCCCAAGGGAAACTTTAAGTATGATATCATCATAAAAGCGACATCTTATCTTACAAATATCTATTTGTAAGATAAGATGTCGCTGATGTAAATCTTTACATGTAAAAAAATCTACTTGAGGGCATTTCCCTCTTCATTCTGGCAACAAAGAAGTTGTTCTAACTGTAAGATAGAAGAGAGTAAAAATGTAAGTTTAAACAGTGTCTATCTATGTCAGCTAATAGAGAGCCATAATTTCAATTAAAAGAATTAGAGGGAAAATTTCAGTTTCAAAAAATCATATCTAATTGAGGACATACATTTGTCGCCGACCAGTGTAATTTACTTATTATCATACCGGGCCCATGCCCAATACTGGGGTACGAAGATGATGGTAAATGGTTTGAGATCATCCCAGAAATAAACCAAATATACTATCACCATAACTTCCATTTTAAAAATATTGCGTCAATATTCTAAAGATATAACACATTAAATAACTTAAAAAGAAATAATAATAATTTCGCGTTTATTAAACTAAGAAAAAAAAACCAAAGATATCTTTTGAGATTAAGCCACTGGACTGTAAATTTAATAATATTTTGGCAGGCCCAGTATATTTCAGAATTATAAATAAGTCAATAATAACAGAAATGCACAAACTATATAAAAAATAGTTATACCCTGGAGTAATGAATTGAAATTATAATACTAGTATATTCAGCCTTTCACCGTCTGTGTTGGATGTAGGGCTAGCTCATGTTTAGCCACAAAGTGCGGTCTTATGCCGCCTGCAATCAACGACGTTCAGCAACTTTCGCCAGCTCATCGGTCCAACTGGTGTCGAGGCATCCAATATTGCGTCGTCCGATACGTGGTCGCCACTCGAGAACCTTTCTTGCCCAACGGTTGACAGTTTGTCATGCGATGTGGCCTGCCCATCGCCACTTCAGCGTTCTATGTAGGTTATACCCATTCTTCTGCGGATTTCTGTATTTCAGATTCTATTTCACAGAGAGGTCCCAGTATAGCCCGCTCCCTAGCCCGCTGAGCGACTTTGAGTTTGGCTATATATTTAGAGAGAAGCAGTTTTTATTACCAGCCGCGTATTCTCTGGTGGGATTCTATGGGGCCTTATATTAAATATAAAAAAACTACAGTTCAGTAGTTTAATATCATATAACTACTATCAGATTAGAACTAAGTTTCATACGTCTAAAGACGTACCTATTCTTAAATGTTAATACGGTGTAGAATACTGTGAAAAAATTTGTAAATTGGAAATTGTAGTTGTATATAATTTGTAAGTAATCATTTTTCTTTCTTCACAAACAGTCTTGTGAATTTACCCGCTTCATATGTTGGCATAAATGGTAGGTAGCTGGTCCATGTCCATCTGAAATAATAGTTTTAAGACAATGAGTTTTAGGACAATGAGTTTTAGGTTAGACATACCCATACGGTTGCCGGATTAGGTTTCCTTATTCAGAATTCAGATTCAGAATTCCGCGTGACTAAGCGCATACGTCCGTTTTCTTAATATCGAAACGAATATCAGGTTTTCCCGTTCGGCAATATTACGGCACAGATAGTCTATCTAGATCTAATTATTTTTACCGTGTAGTAATATAAAATGTAATATCGTAGTCTTTACTTTTCAGCGTCAATACAATGTCCCCAAAAATATTTTTATCAAAAAGATCTACTCTACTGCGCTGGTAGCGGCATAGTTTAAATACCGACCTCTTGTGGCAGATATCGTAGGTTCGATCCCCAAACAGGCCAATTCTAAGTTTGATAAATGAATGGATGTCATTTGTGTTCATTGATATATATGTTTGTGAAGTCCCCCGTGATAAAAGGAGTTATTCTATAATACAAGTTGATGTATTAAAAAAATAAAAACAGCTAGCAATTTTAATAATAAAATATAAGTCACTGGTCACAAAGAAAGTCTATCATTTAGTAAAATAAGTTAATTAGTGGACCAAATAAAGAACCTTGTGGCACTCAGTGTCTATATTACGTACTGTAATAACATTTGCAAAGATAACACGTTTTAATGTATGCACTTTAGATAATTAGAATTACTTATATATAAAAATAACTTCACCTTCTTATAATAGACATGCCCACGGGGAAGTCGTATGTGTCACCCTCTTCCGACGCGCCGACCGCGTCGAGAGACATTTCCTTGGACCAAGCCGCTAGACCACGTTCCTCATCCGTGCCTGGTAAAAGATGTTTAAATTGTATGATCGATGATTGACTTAGTTACTTCTTTATTAAAATTTGTAGGCATAAAATAATAAAGAAACTCAAATATTTTGACCAAATTTATAAATTTAATTACAATGGAGGTGCCAACTATTCATAATAATCATCTCAGCCCATATACTAAAATATAAAATATGGTTGGACCAGCAGATAATGTGGTAGGAGCATACTGTCGACTATCTACAACCACGGACCGGTCCGTCTGGGTTAGTACCGCACTGAGCAGAAAATCGACGTCTTAGTGGTAACAATTTGTTCGGTGAGTGAGAGAGCTGCACACGCAAAAACCCTCAGAAAATTGGGTTCACCCTTAGAAGGTTGGGTTTTTTTTTTCAGAAGGTTGGGTTGCGTGTATATTACCGAACCACATTGCATGCATTCACACTCCCTTCACTCTCTTCACGGTAGGCAGCGACCTAGCAAAGGCCCATGAACGGCAGTAGCACTTACAATCAAGTCGCTCGGTTTGCTCGCCCGGTTTTCTCGTTTGCCACCCACAGCAATACAAAACGTCTCACAAGCGGCCTTATTAACATACAGGATAATTGTGTAAATGATTAACAAGAGAAATCAAAAGCTTAATAATGCAAAAAATTGTACTACATATTTTAAACTCACCGGGTATCACGTTATCTAGAAAACATCCAACAATACCACCCACCAATATGGATGTGGATAGCAAGACTTGTAAAACAGCATCTAATGCATCAACACCAGTCTGTATAACACCGCTGTGGGCTGTCATCCAACGAGTCAAGACTAGCGGAAAGAAGAGACTAAATCCTATAATGTATAAGTTTCGAGAGCTGTTTAGATTCACGTACTGAAGAGCAGAAAGACCTGTAGAAAACGACAAAGGTAAAAAATTGTATAACATCGTATTATATGTATTGTTTGATTTAACCATAGGAATTCATTAATTCATCACAGCTCATATACATCAGTGAGCTGCTGGGCTAAAGCCTCCTCTGCAAATTGAACGAGTTTTGCTTCTTTTGCATAGATGTTATAGGCATATTATATCGTATTTTATGATAGTTATAGCCAAGATTGGCGAGTTTTATTCTTACTCCGTCACCACATGGGAAAGCAATAGGTATGGTATTTTCAATTTTTCGTGTGGTGACGGAGTAAGAAAGAACCACTTCCTATCTTAGCCGCGGATGTCGTAAAAAACGACCTAAGGTATATAATTTAGATATAAAATCTGTGCAGATAAACTCGAAATAAAACCTTATACCAACATGTCTGACCAGCATGGTGTAGTAGGTCAATTTCCCTCCTATTTGAAAGGAGGCTTGAGCCCAGTAGTGGGACGAGAGATGACAATATATTCACTTACCAAATGCTGAGATCATGCCAAACATAACACAGAACAATCCGCCAATAATAGGCTGTGGAATGATGATGAAAACAGCACATAATTTGCCGATGACGCCTTGTAATACCATCAAACCTGCTGCCCATTGAATCACACGACGAGATCCGACCTATAAGAAAACATCATTCATCATCATCCCGCCCTTATCTCACTTTGGGTCGACGCAATATGCGGATGACTGGACCGGGGAATAGTCCGTCACCCGCAGAGAGGCTGACCGCGTGAGGGTGACCCGAAAGGGTGTCCCGCCGGGTTAGCCACGGGCAATAAAGAACTCACTACCGGTGGTCGGCCCAATGGCGAAGGAGGGGGATTACGGTGGGTTATGAGGCCGCGCACCGTCCTTTCTTCACCCCGGACGGAAAGAACGGCGTGTGCGCTAACCATAGCCCGCAAAAAAGGAATAATGAACATAACTCATAAAACGGCTGCCAAACGTCGCGTTATGACGATTGCAAAACTATTATTATTATTTGAAAAAAGAGGGAAGTTACCCTATCTTCTCGCTATATTCATACGGTTTATCAATTTGCTGCAAACATCAAGAAAGGGATGAATACGGGATAGAATCGAAATGGAGAAGGAAGTCTTCATAGATCTAATATTTTCAAAGCTGAAGTAGATCCATCAAATCTTACCTTAGTTACACCAATGGCTCCAACGTTCTCTCCAAATGTGTTAGTACCATTACCGGAGCCCCATAGTCCAGCAAGTACAGTACCAAGACCCTCTGTGCCCAGGCCGCGGTTGATTGCGTGTAATGGAGGCGGCGGGGCCGCTGTCAAATATAAGTTAAAGTTGAAATAAATGTAGTAGGAAATTCAAAATATACAAGTCTTTTAATATAACTTTTTCAATGTTCCCTTGATTGGCCAATTTGCGTACATTTTTAATTTTTCTTGCGTCAAAAATCTCCTTAGAACTAATATCAAATCCGTTCTCTTGTTATCCGTTCAAAGAGCATTACATTATATTTATATATTAATTAATAGATCTATACAAATAAATAAAATCGAAGTGTCTGTTGGGTAATGTCAAAATATATGTGAATGTGAAAATGTCAAAAATAATAATCTTTCATTACTTTCCTTCTATTTTCAAGTCCACTTTAAACTTACAAAGATAATTTTAATGTCAAGTTTATTTAGAACTAAAAACGAAATTATACTCACCACACATCCTGGCAGTTGTGGGATAGTAGCTGATAGACTCCACAGTGCAAGCAAGCACTCCAGCCAACATACCCAATACACCAGCAACACTAACAGTAGGTACACCCCATTGACCTATAGTACCAGATTAAGAATGAATATCATCGTCATCACCTCCGCTCACGTTGGTCAGAAGGGTTGGTTTAAGGTTTTATTTCGAGTTTACCTTCTCTTGCATAGAAGTTTTTATTAGTCGTCTTTTACAATATCCACGGGTAAGATAGGGTGGTGAATTGTATTCTTATTCCATCACCACCCAGAGATTTATACATATAATGAAATTCTAGTTATAGGTTCCTAACACCGGTTTTCAACAATTTTAATCCCCACGAAAAAAAAAGTATATACATAGACAAAAAAATATAAATGTAGACCTCGACCATTAAAATGCGGACAATAGTTAGAGTATCATCTAATTGCCTAAAGATAAGCAGTACTACTGAACTTTCAGAAGTTGCTATTTTGGACCTCTAGGAACAAAGTAACTATTATTAATTTTAATATAATTATCGCGATTACAGAAATAGTTTGGTAATTAACTTGGTCGTAGCTAAAGGTTAATAATTGAACTAATGCAAGCTGTAATTTTAATGAAATAATTCCCATTTTGCTATACTTCATTTTAGCTCCAATTCCGTAGGCGATGAATTTCTGTAGCGGAAAATTTAAATCAATTAAAATGTCAAATAGATATATATAACTTTAGCTATATTGGTATCATAAATAATCCTGGAAATATCACACAGAGGTATTTCACACCCACGTTAAATTATTTACGCTTAAATTAAAAGAAAACTGGATGGAAGAAATCTTTGAAATGCAGTCGGAATAGGTTAAAAAGTGAAACTTTTATAGTACCGCGTGTTTTTGTCCATATAAAAAAAATTGTACTGTGTCTCAGTCTCTTTCGATCGTTCTCATTTGCTTGCTCTCCACTCTCGTTCCATGGCTATGTTCGCCCTTTCTCACTCTCTCAATCGCTCTCTCCCTTTTCTTGGACAAAAACGTCCCACATTTCGTGTCACTAAATTGCGTTTCATCCGTAAAAATTTTACCTTCATGCGAGCAAAGAGGTTTCACATCGATTAAATGATATTTTATGTTTTTTGAATAATGTAAGTGACGAAGTAAGAATACAATTCACTACTCCCTATATTGCCCGTGGATGTCGTATAAGACGACTAACGGATTTATTATACAGATAACACCTATATAAGAAAGAAAACTCGACATAAAACCCTATGCCAACACGTCCGTCGGGCCGACCACTGATGACAAGTCACATCTGCTCCGGTGGTCGGCCCAACAACGAGGTGACGTATCCCGCGCGCCGTCCTTTCATCGCCCCGGACGAACTGGACCGCGCGTGCGCTTACCATAGCCCACCCATAAAAAAAAAAATGCCAACACGTCCGACCATCTTGGTATATTTAGTCAATCTCCTTTCCATTATGGAGAAGACTCGAGCACAACAATGGGACTTCTGAGAACTTAGGTGATGATGAAATCGAGTATAAGCTAGCGGCCTCAATCTATTACAGCGTCTTTGATTTAATTTCTAAAGATTTTTTATCCATCCTTGTTCAGATCTTTCAAGCAATATTTAAAATAAAATATATATGTATACTAATAGTAAGACCTTATCAAATAATATTCTTTTTGAATAAGTAGTTTTTTTAATAAAATACCTGGATAAGGAACACGGAACCATGGTGCATCTTCAATTATATTAAGTTTGACATCAGTCCTCGCTGGATGTCCCGTCGGTAATACTCCAGTTATTGTCAAAATACCGCAAACCGCCCACATTATTACTATTGTAAGCAGCACCTAAAAATATATTCAGAATTAGCGTACAAACATATCGAGATTGCTTTTTACAATATTACCATCAAAAGTATGGCAACGGGCAACAACTTTAAAATGTATCAATGGCTCTAGAGATGGCCATTTAAAGCATTGTTTATTAGATTTTTTTTTATATTACAAATATTTTATCTGGGTCCGGATGCTGGTGGATACCGAAGTAACGGTGATCGAGTCGCCAGCGGGTAGACCGTTGCGGGCCTATGGAATAACAGGGCCGCTGTCTTGTTTAGGGCCACCCTAGCGCTTCGATCCACCTGAAAATCTCCTCGATGTCGAGAATTACCAGGGCGCCGCCTCTGCTGGAGTTCCACCCTGGGCTTTAACGAGCGTATCGTCGGCGTAGCAAATTACGGCTAGCTCGGGAGGGAGGCTACCACGCAATGTCCATTCGTAGCCGCTATTCTACAAAGTCAGCCGCAAGACCGACGCTTGTGTAACCGTACCAAAGGACACTGAACCCCTCCAATTTGGTTAGTTAGAAGAACAGTTCAATTGTCTAGCTGAAATTCTTCCTAAGAATACACCATGTCGAGAGATACTTTAATCGCAAGTTTATTTTTCTTTTTCTCGATTTAGCAGTTGATAAAGAAGAAAGCAAATCTTACTAAGATTGATAAAATCAATGAAATAATTTCATTATATCTATATGATATTAGTTCATTTTCTGTCTTTCCATACATTTAAAAAAATTGTATCCTTTCTTAGTAGCAGGTTTTCTTAAGTCCACAAGATCAATTCGATACCGTTCATTAACAATACTCCTAGTATCGATTAGATATATTTAAAGACAAAACTTTCAAGGTTAAACTTTAAGATCTCGGCTGACCTATAGATATTTACTCGAACGAAGCTTTCGTTCGCAATGTTGAGTAAATATCTATGTCATCAAAAACATAGCTTGTAAAAAAACCAAGTCTCGCAACTCAAGTCTTCTACCATAAAAAGTTGTGAGATCCATGTAATAACCAAGTCGATTAATTTATTCGGAATTCAATTCAAGCCTCTAATTTTATTCACAATGAAGTTGACGTGAAAATGAATGAAGTGACTCCCTATAGTCGAAAATGGCCTGAATTGTTTCGAGAAAAGGATGTTACGGCAATGTTGAGTTTAATCGACTTGGCGGCAGATAGGTCAAACAAATATTTCGTAAAAATATCTGATTCAATGGGTAGATGAATAATTTAGCACTGACTTTCAAAATTATTTATGCTTCTATTTAAACCCAAAACATAACTTATAAAGACTTTCAAGTTAAATAAATGATAACCGCAAAAGTTGGAACAAGTCTTCGTTTTGAAGTTTAAATCGAAAGTGTGTCAGACTTTTCTAAATTATGTGCATATCTTAACATACATGATTACTTCTTAGAAACCGTGAAGAAGAATATCGTGAGTCGTAATGAACTTTTGAATTGTTTTTATTCATGTACACCAATCATATTTATTGCTCCACAACGCAAATTCAATAAAAAAAATGGGTTGACGTATTAAATTTGACAATAAATTTCCTCCTTACTAAATTTAATTTCATTATTTTTAACATATTGACAAGTAAGGACCTGATTATGGCAGAAATAGGCACTATGAATAATGTCTATTAATTATTCTTTTCAAAAATATGAATCTGTTTAATTAATATCGCACATTTAATCCAATACCGTCACTAAATAAAAAGTTATTGACTCAATAATTTTATGACCAAAGAATTGACATCAACACTCCTTGTGAGTGTAATTGACCAGCCGCCATCAGATGGAGTTGGCTCAGATCAATATTAAATTACTTCTATAGTGTCAATCATCATCATTCATCATTTCAGCCTTTCGCCGTCCACCGCTGGTCGTAGGCCTCCCTCATGTTACGCCACAAAGTGCGGTCCTGTGCCGCCTGCATCCATCGACGCCCAGCAACTTTCACAAGGTCGTCGGTCCATCTAGAGGGTTGCGTCCTATACTGCGCCGTTCGATACGTGGTCAAGAATCTTTCTTCCCCTGCGGTTGTCGGTTCGTCGAGCGATTGTATGATGGTTCCAAAGGCATCACACTGGAGCTACTAATATACATGTTGTTGTATATTATTTCATTTAAAAAAAAATTGTAAATGAATAAAAAAAAGACAATCCCACTGAGTTTCTTGCCGGATCTTCTCAGTGCGCTTGCGTTCCGATCCGGTAGTAATTTAAGGTAAAAATGTAAAAAAAATGACCATATGTAAGTGCCCCCGCGGGGTTTATACATAATAAAGGATTTGAATTTGAATTTGATGTGGCGTGCCCATTACCACTTCAGCATGCTAATTCTTCGTGCTATGTAGGTTACACCCGTTCTTCTACGGATTTTCGTATCTCGGATTCTATCTTGCAGAGAAATTCCGAGCATAGCCCGCTCCATAGCACGCTGAGCGACTTTGAGCTTGGTTATGACGCCTTCATTTAGGAACCACGTTTTCGTGCCGTAAGTCATCTCTGGTAACACACACTGATCGTAGACCTACATATGTTTTCAGCCACTAAAGTATTGTTGGACGAGAAGATCCTCTTAAGTTTCCCGAACGCTAGTGTCAATACGATAATAATATAATACTAGTAAGCAATCATCAATAAAACGATAAAATTTCTTAAGAAAACTTACCGGAAACAATTTAAACAGCGGGAACCATGTGATAGCTAATCCCTTATCTTTCTTATAAGAGAGCGTTGGTACTGTGACATTGGTCATGCACTGAGAAAATATTGTCAGCAGTATAAATGTCCTAAAACAAAATCATTACTATAATAAAACGAACACAAAGCCTTAGATTTTTTTTAGAAGTAATGCAACGTTAAATTATCAATAGAGAGATTTAGATCATTGATCCATTAGCTCTACGATTGGATACAGGTCTGCCCTTTTTTGGACAGTATAGTATGTTTTAAATAAAACTACTATACAGATTCATCGGGCAATCAAAAATCAAATACAAATGCAATAAAATCCGTAGTTATATTTAAAATATGTAATACTCCCGTAAACATCAGAAATCAGTATGATATGATCACACACCGCCCGATCCGTCCGGGCTGTTGGAAGGAATGGCGTGCAACCCCATAACTCTTTGTCTGTGATAACCCCCTGGGATAAAATAGGTAAGAGTGCCGCTGTCTATTCATCTAATCTTCCCTCAGCCGACTTTTACTATGCCTCCAGGCACTTTTAATGGGCATGTCAAAATATCATGTAACGTTTTTAAATTTGATTAATTATTTTACTAATTATTATTTATTGGAGTGTTAAATTGAATAACTTTGTTGGTATTTTATGTAATATAATGTAAAAGAATGCTAAAGTGTAGTGAATATGACATAATAGTGAATTGCGTAAATTTTCATGTTCTACCAAAATTCCCTGAGGCATCATTCGTTTAGTTGTCAGTACATAATCAATGGATTACCAGTAGTATGTCAGTCATTAGACTATGACTAATATTATGAAAAGAATAAAGACGTGAAAAAGCTAACAATTTCTGAAAAAATATAACTCGACACTGGCACCAATGGCTCATGTTTTATAGTTAACGTTAGGTACGAGTTCAAGGAATTGTATTTTATTTTTTTTTTACACTGAATAGCGTATTTGTAGTGCTCTGAATAAATTTATAACGTTATTTAAATACGTTATTTTAAATAAAAATAACAAAATCAAAAGTAAGTTTTCTTTTATTATAACGCACAATATCGACTCGATAATAAAGCATTAGTACATATGAACATTCCATTTCAAAAGAAATAATCAAATGATTACAGCCAATTAGCCCCAGATTACCCATATTCAAGGGAAATTTAACCTAAACAATGCTTGCGGCAAATAGCTTTAATAATATATCAAGAAAATTAAGGATAATCCACGACATCTCGGCGCCATAATAATTATTTCTTAGCAGACATAAATTAGTTAAATTAGGTAATTATGTTTTCAGGATAAATAAATAAAATTATATTGAAATACTAGCAATCCGCCCTCGCTTCGCTTCGGTTATAGGTTATAGTCGTTTTACCCGCGTAGTTCCCGTTCCCGTGGGAATACCGGGATAAAATATAGCCTAGTTTACGCCCTGATATTATAGCTTTCCATTGGTGAAAGAATTTTTGAAATCGGTCCAGCCGTTTTGAAGATTACCCGGAACAAACAGACAGACAGACAGACAAAAATTTTTTAATTGCTATTTTAGGCATAGGTGTCGTGCAAATAACCGCGTGAGCATGAAAAAAGCCTATTATTTTGACATTACAAACAGACACTCCAATTTTATTTATTGGTATAGATATGCCTATTATTCACGTAATTTGTTGGTACAACAATTCACAAAGCCATCTTTCTTTCTCTTGCCTTGAATATCGTAAAAGACATTATCATCATCAGCCTGCCAATTAGATGAGATCGACGCATTATATACCTACTTTTCTTCCACAGCTCATATTTCAAAAGTTTTGGTAATAGTTTTATGACTACCTGCGCCTCATGCCGCCCTAGCCGAGGCCGCGAATGACTGGACCGGGTATTAGTCGGTCACCCGGCAGGTTGTCCGCGCGAGTGCGATCGGCGTCCTGGGAGAGGCGTTAGAAAGGAGGGTACCCGAAAGGGTGTCCCCACCGGGCCGACCATGGACGACAAGGAATTCAGTACCAGTAGTCGGCCTAATGGCGAAGAAGAGGGTTTACGGTGGGTTATGGGGCCACGCGCCGTCCTTTCGTCGCCCCAGATGGAATGGACGGCGTGTGCGCTGACTATCGTCATTCATCATTATTTCAGCTTATTTACGTCCCACTGCTGGGCTCGAGCCTCCTCCATAACAAGAGAGAAGTTGACCTTACTATACTATGCTGGTCAGACAGGTTGGTAAATGGTTTTGTTTCGAGTTTTCCTTCTCTTGCATAGATTTTGTATGCGTATTATTTCCCTTAGTCGTCTCTTACGACATCCACGGACAAGATAGGGAGTGTTGAATTCTTACTCCGTCACCACACGGCTGACCATATCCACCCAAAAAATTACTAACCGCCTGTCTAACATCAATTCTCCTTAGGAATGTAATTTTTGACCAAGCGGGATAAGATAAATTTGGAACAGGTTGATATAAAGCTCTTACTCATTTTCTACAATACCCACAAACATCGTAAAGGATTAATAATATTTGTAATGACATATGATATGCTGAGAATGTCGAGAGAAAAAAAGAAAAACCGACATAAAAACTCTTTCTTTTTTAAAAAGGCAACACTCTGCACTAAGAAAATAATCCTTGTATTGCGGGGCACTTTACAAATATATAATCATCCAGACTCAGAACAACGATTTGTGGATCGCACAGTATGATCCTGCGTGAGATTCAAATCCAGGACACTGGGATGGTAGGTCAGTATCTTAACCACTACGCCATCTGTCACTCGACTCGATAAAATACGTCTGATAGGCGTGACATAGTATGTCAATTTCTTTCGCATTTAAATATATATACAAGCAATTTAATTTCTGTAATTTAATTTGGGCATGCTTAAGGCACCATAAACCGGGTCAAAACTTTTTGATACGCAACTGTCAAAAACAACTGATATCCCTTAGGAGTTACTGGAGTTTTGAATACTGGTCAAAAAGCAAAGTTGTGCAGTTTGTTAAACTTGTAATACGTTTTGAATAGATATAGCCACGGAAGCGTTTGTTTGAATAAAACAACGATACCTTAATGGGAAAAGCTGTAGTCAACCGTATGTAAATATTGATTATTGCTAAAATATTCAGTCAGACTTAAGAGGGAAGGTCACTTATACCCAATTTGTGGTTCGGTTTTTCTACTTTACAATATACATTTCGTCTTGTATTTCACACCTGTCCGATGTGATAAGCAGGGGTATTTGTGTAAAAACGTATACATTTCGCAAAAATTCTGACTCAGTCCCATGTAAGAGAGAGGTGTTGGTTTTACTTTAAATTGGAGCGTTGCTAAACATTTTTGGAGAACATTTGCGTAAATCTTAAAATCGAATCTGCAACAATATTGTATCAATCAAGAATTTGAATACTGATTTTGAATACTGTAATATATATAAGTATTAAATAAGGCTGAATAAAATGCTGTAAAAATGAAATTACTTAATGAAAAATAATGTTTTCTTTTTAAAATTGTATCGTTCAAATAATTTGACTTAAAATACGAAGTCTCCATCATTGTTCCATGCATTTTTTTTATAATAAGCATTATTATAAAAAATGCATACTTTCTTCCATCAATCAATCAGTCAATTGGCGTCCACTGTTGGATATACGCCTCCTCATGAGAATGCCGCTTAAAACAGCCCTGTGTCTTTTTGATCCACGGATCCCTACGACTTTCAAAATGTTGACATCTTAAAAGTCCATCTATGATGTTATGGCGACCACGAATCGGACGACGCTGCGCTACCTATGGTGGCGTGGTCGCCACACGAGAACTTTATTTTTTTTTCCAACGGTCGTCGATTCGTCATGCCCATTGCCATTTCAACGTACTAATTCTTCGGGTAATGTCACTTACACCCTTTATCCTACAGATCTCTGTAATTCAGATTTTATCACGGAGATAAATACTGAGCATAGCCCTCTGCATAGTATAGTGACCAGCTTCAAACCTTTCTATAAGTCTGACATTTAGAAACCAACATTTGAAGATCACAAACATTAGTATTATTGAAATAGGTTTTATATATTTTTGCATTTTGTGTTCAACATCCTTTACACGCGAACGAAATAGCGAGAAAAATCTAGTCTAATTTCATCATCATCATCTCGGCTCATATACGTCCCACTGTTGGGTTCGAGACTCCGCCACTATGGGAGGGAAAGGACCTGCTATACTACGCTGTTCAGACGTGTAGGTATAAACGTTTTGTTTCGAGTATTCCTTGTCTTGCATAGATATCTATACCAATAAATAAAATTGGCGTGTCTGTTTGTAATGTCAAAATAATAGGCTTTTTTCATGCTCACACGGTTATTTGCACGACACCTATGCCTAAAATAGCAATTAAAAAATTTTTGTCTGTCTGTTTGTTCCGGGTAATCTTCAAAACGGCTGGACCGATTTCAAAAATTCTTTCACCAATGGAAAGCTATAATATCAGGGCGTAAATTAGGCTATATTTTATCCCGGTATTCCCACGGGAACGGGAACTACGCGGGTAAAACGACTATAACCTATAACCGAAGCGAAGCGAGGGCGGGTTGCTAGTTTGGAATATAATGCGGCAGTGTGGGCTCCCCGTGAAACTAACTATATAATAATGATGGAGCGTATACATAATAAATATTAAGATTTATATATTCAAAACAGTTCGGGGTATATCCAGGATACCCATTATTATATCCAACCGCATTCATATTGGATATGGTAGGTTACTACAAATCAATACCAATAAATAAAATTGGAGTGTCTGTTTGTAATGTCAAAATTACGGGCTTTTTTCATGTTCACACGGTTATTTGCACTGTACATATGCCTAAAATACACTTTATTTTTTTTGTCTGTCTGTCTGTTTGTTCCGGGTAATCTTCAAAACGGCTGGACCGATTTCAAAAATTCTTTCACCAATGGAAAGCTAATATATCAGGGAGTAAACTAGTCTATATTTTATCCTGGTATTCCCACGGAAATGGGAACTACGCAGGAAAGACGACTGAAACCGAAGCGAAGCGAGGGCGGGTTGCTAGTTAGAAATAAGAAGAGAAATGGCTCTCGTCATGCATGTATTTAAAGTGTTACGGGGCCTAATCCACAACCCAGCTATTCTGCAAGAGATTCGGCTGTATGTACCAGACGAGTAAGATGGTAGGCGGCGGCGGCCACCACTCCTGGACATGCCACGGTCTCGCACCAACTTGTTACAGCATGCACCACTCACACGCGCTCTACATGTGCTTAACGCTGCCTTTTTTTTTTTTATTGCAAGCAGTGGCAAACGAGCAAACAGTACACCTGATGGTAAGTGTTGCTGTCGCTCATGGACCTTTACAAGGCCGCTGCCTACCGCAAAGAAAGTGAAGGGAGTGTGAATGCGTGCATTGAAGCTCGGTGATACTAAAGGCACCATCAAAACCCTCCACACGCAAACACCCTCAGAAAGTTGGGCTTCCGGCTCTCTCGCTCACCGAACGAAGCGCAGTAACAAATTGCTACTACTCAGACGTCGATTTTCTACGAGAGCGTGGTACTGCCCCGGACGGACCGGGCAGGTACGTATGCCTCAACATACACTGATATATTTTCGTGTTCACTGAACGAATTGACACGTACAGCTATTTTAAATTTAAGTAAATACAGTACATTCTTGCTAATCCGGCACAATTAAAAATCAAAGGGTGCCGGATTATTGGAATGTTTGGATTACTGGATTATAAAGAAAAAATATATACAATAAAGCATTTCATAGAGAGAATACGTATAATGTATTATTATGTAATTACATAGTTTTAGAACATGTAATTCTGAATTGAGGTCTGCTTTTGTGCAACCTGAAGTCCTTGCTTATAAACGTTTTCTCGCATGTTACGACGAAAAATTGAATATAATATTGTAATCGGGCGAGCGAGGCGTGAGCGGAGGGTGCCGGATTATTGGACGTGTCGGTCTATTATAAGAAAGCTTATTATAAAATCTCGGATTATGTAGATGATAATACAGGTTGGTTGTGAGCAGCTCCTCATTATGCAATTTCCTTGTTATTTTAAATAAACTCTTTTTTAATAACTCTAATATTGTAAAGCGTAGCGTGTTTTGCCTAACGAAATTTTGCATTTTCGTCGTTTGTAACATGTTTGTAACATATGGTCTTGGTCATGCTCACCGAAGGATCTACTTGCGGTAGCTGTGTGGAGCGGGTCTCTCCCTTCCCTCCATAGTGGTTGAGGGGAGTGATGGCTGCTCTAGTAGTTAACTCGTGATCGGGTGCCGCTTGTGGGATCTGGTCCAGCCATAATCAATTGAATTATATTAAGTATCTTGCAGTTCGAAGGGCATCACACTGGAGCTAGGTCTTACAAAACTTGTACACAAATTATATCTAGTAAGAAGAAAAAAAAATAAAATAATAGACACGCGCGCTGAGTTTCTTGCCGGATCTTCTCAGTAGCGGTCGCGTTCCGATCCGGTGGTAGTTTATTTTTATTGGATAATTTAATTTTATTTTGTAAAATTGACAATATGTAAGTGCCCTCTCGGGGTCTATGCATAATAAATGATTTGAATTTGAATTGAAGTGCCGGATTAGTGAGATTATACTGTAATTAGAAATAAGAATTCTGTGTTATTTATAATTATTACTATATATTTGTATGTACTAAGACTGTCTTCTTCTATCGAATTGGGTTGTAATACTATAATACTGTAATGATAGCTGTGTATTGAATTAAATAAATAAATAAATAAAAAATATTATATACATATTACAAACCCTGAGTCTTTTTTTATGACACCCACGGGAAGATAGTCACCACAGGGAGGTATAATTTCTAAGAGAGTCTAATTTATTATTTGCAAAATACTCAAGGAATATAAAGTCCATCAGTATTCTCATGAGGCAATCCTGCAGGTACAGTCAACGCAAATATTTCCAATCACGAGATTGCACCGCTCACGTCACCCCATTCCATTCCTCAGATGAAATAAATTAAATTTTAAAGCCCCTTAGCGTTCAAAGCTATCACTCGAGTATCTCCGACAAAATCTTTAGAATTATGATAAGCTGCTTAAAAATATTGTTTAATAATTCAAATAAATTAATTCGTCACAAAACAGAGAGTGCTATTATTTGTGGCAAAAACAATGGAACCTTTTCCCTATATCTTTCCCATGGGTATAATGAAATATTAAGAGTTATAAGTAGATAATATTATTATAAGAAAAACTTGAAGACACCTTTTATATCCATATTTTGCCTTTGTTTGGTACCTTTTCCGGGTGGTGTCAGAGTAAGAATACAATTCACCAGCCCCTTCTTTCTCGCTAGTAGGTGTCGTAAAAGACACCTAAGGGAGAGATGTTAGCTGCCCATTATAATCCCTTAGTCGTCTTTTATGACACCCACGGGCAAGAAAGAGGATGTTGAATTGTATTTTTACTCCGTCACCGCACGGTAAACCTTTGAAGTATGATGATACCAAACAAAAAGAATCATCAAACTCGGTTCTAATTGACGAAATGATCGCGTAGCATACATACTGTGAATAATGATGTACCTTACTTAATATTCCTCTACATTATCAGATGTTCATTATCAGATGCATCCCTGATTGTAGTTGGTATTAACGTGGCTCTGTGCTTTGTTTGTTGAACAAAGCAAGCGTTTGCATAATTTGAAAGCGACAGTCCAACCGCCTATCCGACCATTGAGTTGTAAGCTTTTGTCTGAAACTTACAGACAAACTATGCTATTTAATCTTAGTTTATATACAAAGAAGCGATTCCAACGAAATCATTTACTATGTTTAAGCCCCATAATGTCCCTATACTCAAATATTATCCTATTTACATTTTATTTCAAATTATGTAAATATGGGCCTCACAACCAAAGGAAATTCGCTCAGTGTGCTATAGCTCGGCATTTCTTTGCGAAATAAAATCCGAAATACGGAAGTCCATTAAAGAACAGGTGTAAAAGACATAGCACGAAGAAATAGCACGCTGAAGTGGCACTAGGAGGGCCACATCGCTCGACAAACCGAAAACTGCTGGGGAAGAAAAATTCTCAAGTGGCGACCACGTACCAGACGATGCAATGTTGGAAGCCCACTAGTTGGACCAACAACCTGATAAAAGATGTTGGGCGGTTTTGGATGCAGGCGGCACAAGACCACAATTTGTGTTGAAACATGAGGGAGGCCTATGTCCAGCAGTGGCCGGCGATAGGCTGAAGGATGATGATGATTGAAATTATTGTAATAATTATAGTAGATTACCGTTTTAGAATGCGGCTGTAAGGTGAGAAGATCTGATACAAAGCTCAATCGATTTATCATTTTTTGCTGACTTGTTGTAGTTGATATATTTTGCAACACTACTGTATCATGCTTTTTTTGGGTGGTGGTGACAAACGAGCAAACAGCACACTTAATCGTAAGTGATCCTACCACTCATGGACCTTTGCTAGGCCTCCGCCTACCGGGATGAAAGTAAAGGGAGTGTGAATGCGTGCAATGAGGCCCCACCAAAAACACACCACACGCAAACACTCTCAGAAATTTGGGCTGCCGGCTCTCTTACTCACCGAACGAAATGCAATAACAAATTGCTACTACTCAGACGTTTATATTCTGCGAGAGTGGTACTACCCTGGACAGACCAGCCAGCGGCAGGAGGAGGTAGGCCGGAGACTGTCGACAGTGCGGTCCTACCACTTCAAACTTGTGCACTCGCAGCGTCATATATGTCTATCAGTGTTCTTTATCTATTAATATTATTTTTTATCTCTATTTAATTTGCTAACTACTAAATACATTTTTAAATATAATATATAAAATATAATATTCAAAAATATAAAAAGCGTGTTGACCCATCGGCCGGGAATACAGGGACCAAGCTGTCGATGGTTAGGGCTACAGAGAGAGGAACTTTCTCACGATGCGTTGCCGTGTCCAGTAACACCGCCTTCTACATCAGACCCGTAATCCAACTAACCAATCCGAGCTTCTTTATGTCTTGATCGAGACTCTTGACTATTAAATCGTTGGTTGAAATGACTATAGGTACAACGATTGCCGTGTCCACATCCCACTTGTTGACGACAATCTCGTAAACTAAGTTTTGATATTTTGTTTTATCTTTCCAGCCTTCACAATATTCCCGTCATGAGTAACATTGACATCGGCAATCATTGCACTACGCTTTAACCAATCTATGACCACGATAAATGGCTTATTGGCTTATTTTTATTATTATTAGTAACATTAGCTAAACGAAATCATATCAGCTACACTATCAGAAACGATAGGCGGAACATAGTAACACTTTATCATTATGATTAGACGCAACATTTGTGAAACGCTTGTATATTTTATTGCTAAAAAGCCTATGATTAGTATAAAATGGAATTATTATCGTCGCTAATATATCGTAACGAAACCTTGTTCCTTTTCTTGAAAAATGAAACATTGTCGAAATTAGACGAGCAAGACCGATTGACCGTTAATACCTTAGTCACCTGCATAGAGGTAAACCACATGAGTGATGGGTTATTATGGTACCCGAAAGCATTACACGGCGGGTTGGCCACGGATTTTAAAGAATTTGGTAACAGTAGTCGACCCAATGGCTAAGGAAAGAGAATACGCTTGGCCGTGCATTAATCTTTGTCATCCCGAACGGAATACATCCTGACCATAGTCCGCCCAAAAACAAAATGCCAATACATATGACCAGCGCCGTATAATCGACTGACTTTCCTCTCATAATAGAGGAGACCCCAATCCAAAATTGGGCTAAATGAAGATGATGATGACGTAGTATAATAGGTCGATTTCCCTTCCAATACAGAGGAGCCCAGTTGTGGTATATATGTTAGCTGAGAAATTGATAGCATCAGTATAAATAAATAATAGTTCAAAAAAACTAAAAAATACGCTTTTAAAGAAAATCCAACTAAAAAATAGATTTTTTTTTTATTTGAATTAAGAATAGTGTAAATATATATAACAAAAAAAATTTTTTTTATTGTAAAAAAAGTGTGGTTCTTATATACACTATTCTTAATTCAAATTTTTAAAAATTTATATTCAATTTTTTAGTTGGCTTTTCTTTAAAAGCGTATTATTTCAGTTTTTTTGAACTATTATTTATTTTGCATTTTTAGTTGAATTTTTGCTAATCCTGATTATCCTAGTAAGGATAACGAGTCAAACTGTTTAAAATATTGAATTATCATCGGTCCTTAATAAGCCAAATTTCGAGTTAATCCGACGCTTTGAAGGGGGTCAAAATCATGTTCAAAGATTCCGTTACATACTAACATACATAAGTCTGAAGCTAATAAAAGCGTATTAAAAAAGAGAATCATCAAAACAAAACCATATATAGGTACCCTATGTAATTAGTGTGATGATATCTAAAGCAGACAAGCCAACAGATAGTCTTATATGGGTAGAAATGAAGGGAACAAAATGTATATGCGCTATCATCCCAGCCTAAGTCCCACTGTTAGGCTCGGTTCCCCTCCAGAATGGAAGGAGAATTGGCCTACTATTCCACGCTGGTCAGATGTGTTGGGATAGGGTTTTATATCGATGTTTCCTTCTCTTGGTTCTGGTAACATCGATATGTTATCGCTTAGTAGTTTTTTTTTCTACCCAGGGGGGTATTCCGTCGGGCCGACCACTGATGACAAGTAACCCTGCTCCGGTGGTCGGCCCAACGACGAAGGTGACGTGCATCGTGGGTGGGTTGCGGGTGTGCGTGCTTACGCCCCTCTGTCGCCCCGGATGAAGTGGTACGAGGAGCGCGCCGACCGCAACCCACCCAAAAAAAAAAGTAGTTTTTTACCCGCTCTTTCTTTTGCTCACGGCAAGAAAGGGACGATTAATTGTATTCTTATTCCGTGAATACAGGATCCGCTGTAAGAATGTGAATTGCACCAAAGTCATTGCAATTTCCTTCAATAATGCTACAAATATAGGCATTGACGCACAATATGCATATCTAGAATGCTAAAGCTATACAAATTATTGACCATTGTGTTTAAATTGTATTGTTTGAAATTCAATTCTAATTTAATTTGAAACTAAAGCATCAACACATATACTTACCTATATATTTACCAGTTCTAGGCTCGAGCCTACGACAGGAGGTTAATTGAGCAGGTGATGGGACCGGAGATTTAGTCTATCACCCGCCGAGAGGCCGAACGTGCGACTACGACCGATGTCCCCGAGCGAGGACGTCAGTCGAGAAGAGGATAGTCAGGGATATTCCGTCACGCCGACCACTGACAACAAGTCACCCTGCACCGGTGGTGACGTGCCATGGATGGGCTACGGGGCCGCGCGCCACCCCGCTGTCATCCCGGACGGAGTCCGGCGGCGGGTGCGCTGGGCGTAGCGCATCCCAAAAAAAAAAGAAAAAAATGATCCGCTATACCACGCTGTTCAGATAGGACGCTATAGGATTGCATTTGGAGTTTTCTTTCTGTTGCATATGTATTAGAGAATACATTCTCTTTTTTAACTTAGTTTTGATAAAATGTTAGCTAAAATTCGTAAAAAAATGTTAAACCTTTTTCGTCAGCATTTAAAGTTTTTAGAGTTCCGTACCCAAAGGGTAAAAACAGGGCCCTATTACTAAGACTTTGCTGTCTGTCCATCCGTCTATCCGTCCGTCTGTGTGTCACCAGGCTGTATCTCAAAAACCACGATAGCCAGACAGTTGAAATTTTTACAAATTATGTATTTCTGTTGCCGCTATAACAACAAATACTAAAAACAAAATAAAATAAATATTTAAGGGAGACAACCTACGCGATTTTTTTACGCGATCGTACGGAACCCTACATGCGCGACTGCGACTCGCACTTAGCCGATTTTTTTTATAATGATAGTTGAATGTCCGTTCATTGAAAACATTTTTTAGCCACAGAGATAACATATATTTTAAGAATTTCAGAACAGAAGTAGTGGATTTGACGGCAGGTATACATTTAGGCAGATACACCTTTTTTTTTTGGGTGGGTTGCACTCGGCGTGCTCCTCGCACTACTCCGTCCGGGGCGACAGAGGGGCGTAAGCACGCACACCCGCAACCCACCCACGTGCACGTCGCCTTCGTCGTTGGGCCGACCACCGGAGCAAAATATATAGAGAAAATATATAAATCACACGCACTTGTACTGGTAAACATAAAATATTTAGGAACTTATACCACTCTGTCACATTTTCAGTTCATATGTAATATATTTTTGCTATAAATCAAAGACTTTATAAAGTTCTTTTTACTACAAATTTCATTTAAAACATTTACATCTGTTATGTTTCTAGTAGAATGCATGCTGAAATGTATGTAAAAATTGTATTAGTGGATCTTTTGAATTTCCCTCCATTAACTGGCAGAAGACAGCTTTTTTAGGTTAAAAAGAAGTACTACCCTATATACATATAATATACTTTTTCTGTGTGGTGACGGAGTAAAAAAAACACAATTCACCGCCCTCCTTTTTGCCCGTGGGTGTCGTAAAATACGACTAAGGGATATAATATGCATATAATATATTTTCAAGAGAAGGAAAACTCGAAATAAAACCCTACACCAATCCGTCTTACCAGCGTGGTATAGTAGGTTAATTTCATTCCTATTCAGGAAGAGCAGTAAGACGTATATGAGCTGAAACGAAGATAAGAGAATGTACAACTTATTTTTTTTTTTTTTGAATAGTTGGCAAACGTGCAAACAGTATACCCGATGGTAAGTGTTGCCGCCCCTCATGGACTTTTCCAAAGCCGCTGCCTAACGTGAAAAAAATGAAGAGAGTGTGAATATGCGCAATGAGGTCTGGTGATTTCTATAAGCATCACTAAAACCCACCACACGCAAACACCCTCAGAAAGTTGGACTCCCGGCTCACTTGCTCACCGAACGAACCCCGGACGGACCGGCCCGCGGTTGTAGACAGACAACTGTCAACAGTGTGGTACAGGGTCACGAATTTATAAGAGCTTAAGGGGCTTATATGTGAACTTTAAGATTGATTGCAATAGTAGACATGGCAAAAGCTCCTAAACGCACGGCAATTTTCTCGAGTTGCTTCAAGAACCGTATAGTTTGCAACCCCAGACGTATCTTGGAGACTGTCTAACATGAGATCCCGCTCGTTGTGTACCAGCAAATAAGAAAGAAATTATAGCAACAATCAGTGTTTTATTAGTGTCAGGTATATTTTATTGTGTTGTGATTTTGGACCTCCTCCGACTTTAAAACATGACTAAGCAAAAACTTTTAGCCCGGTCATAAAAACATGAGGCAAAGCATTATCTATACCAATAGGAGTATATAAAGTTGAAGAGTTGGTTTGTTTGAACGCGCTAATCTCAGGCACTACTGGTCCGATTTGAAAAATTCTTTCAGTGTTAGATAGCCCATTTATCGAGGAGACTATAAGCTATATATCATCACGGTAAGACCAATATGAACGGAGCACCAATGAAGAATGTTTCAAAATCGGGTTTTTTTTTCCTTTTGAGAGCTTCCTCTGCGTAATCGGCTAAATTTTTACAAAAATCATGTGTGACAGAATCATATATATTATTAAAAAATATTTTCACCTTCAACGTAAACAAGTATTAGGTTAAAGTTAGCGTTAGCCTAAAGTATCTATGCGGGTGACGTGACCAGGGATTAGTTCATCACCCGCCGAGAGGCCGACCGCGTGAGGAAAGACCGACGTCCTCCCCGAGAGGGGACGTCGGTCGATGGGAGGGTACCCCAGGTAGGGGATATTCCGTCGGGCCGACCACTGATGACAAGTAACCCTGCTGCGGTAGTCCGCCCAACGTCGAAGGCGACGTGGTGTTCGGGTGGGTTGTGGGTGTTGCGTGCTATACGCCCCTCTGTCGCGTCGGACGGAGTGGTGCGTGGAGCGCGCCGACCGCAGCCCACCCCAAAAAAAAAAAGCCTAAAGTATCTATACCACAGGGACTAAGTCGCGAGCAGAAGCTACTAATTAATAAATCTAGGTCAAACATAAGGTTAAGATAAACATTGTTAAATGCGCTGAAACGTTTTCTTTTTAATTTATTCGCATCAAAGAACACTTAATTAACTATTTAATATACATGAAAGCGATTACGAAGGAAATAAATAAGAAATAAGTATTAACAATGGTTAGTCTGGGATAATCTGCATAGTATTTTGAAAACTTTCATGATCATTAACCTCACGATATGCATGATGACGGTAATTCCTGTCATATCTTTCAAGGAAAGGAATTTAAATCAATTGCGCGTAAATATAAACACACTCAACTTTTTTGGCAATTATATTACTCGTATCGTTTTCCGTGTGGTAACGGAGTAAGAATACAATTCACCACATGTCTGACCAGCATGGTATAGTAGGTCAAATTCCCTCCTAATGTGAGGAGGCCCGAGCCCAACAGCGGAACGTATGAGGGCTGCGATGATGATTACTCGTATGCCAAATTATAGTACATTTCTGAAACGTTTGAACAACATATTAACTCAAGATTTTTTTTTTTGATGTGAAACATCTATAGGCGAGGGTGATCGCGATCGTCGTGTGGCGATTTGACGCCACGCCTTGCGGTCCCCTCTTAATTTACTGTAATTTTTTTTTTTTTTTGTGTGTACAGCTGTTGGCCGCAGATGGCCTTGACAGCTTGACGCGGACTATGGGTGAGCGCTGAGGGCTCTCAACCCGGACATTTACTGTAAAATAAATATCTGGATATACATATCTAAATTTGTAACGAAACCATGGTGCGATTTAAAATTTTGTACAACGCCATCTAGTGAACCCAAAGTAAATTGTTACCTATAATGAAAATAAATGTTTATTGAATAAAAATTATCTTTTACTGGAAAAAATCGCCATGTTTTATTAATACTTTATGTCATACTAGTTCCTGACGTAATCTGTTCTTTTATGCATATTTACTTGTTTTATAAATTAATGTATAATAACTTCATAATATAAATATACCAGTAGGTATGGGATTTAGTTTACTTTCAGCTACGAAAAATGGGTAACCGTTTTTATAGGCTTTTATTAGTTTCAGCTGTATTTTTATATATTTATTTCCTTGTATGTCACCGATTTCTTAGGAATTGGATTTTGACTCACTTAAAACAGTCGGATTTCATTTAAAATTTGTAAACTTTGCAATTTGTAAAATTGCAAGGACCAATAACGCTAAAATAATTTAAATATCTTGTCTTATTATCATTACAGGATTAAAGGTTTCTTTATTAAATATTCAATATATTGGTCTGAGAGTTGGTCGTTAGCTCGATAGATGCCACTATTTATGTTACCTAAATCGCGCACTTCGTGCTCGATGCTGCATAGCTCGATAGATGCCGCTATTTCTGGTTTATAAATTGCACCTATCGTGCAATAGAACGTCTGTGAACGGATGAAAGTATTTCAAGCTACATTTTGGAAGTTTAATTACTTTTGTACTAAATAACGTTACCATAAATATAAGCCGTAAAGTCAATTTTAAAATGGATAATTTATTCGATACGATACCTGCTAAAAAGTACTTATTGACTAAAAGTATCGAATGCAATGTATCGGTATTGAAAGAAAAGTACTTGATACCTGAAGATAAAGTAAGTAAAAGTACTAGATACTTTAATCAGTACGTTACTTATCTTTCGATACTACTCATGAGTTCAGTATCGATACTTTATATTCGATACCGTGTCTCTACTCGTACAAAATAGTTTCGATGTTTCACATCTGCCAGGCGTCCTGAGCGACGGCTTACTTTTTTTTTTTTTTTTTGGGGGGCGCGGCCTGAGCACCTCCTCGTGGTGCTCCCTGGTAACGTCCATTTGGACGTCATGCGTCCATCTGGACGGCCAAGATTCCGGCAGGTGGGGGTCTCCGCGTGCGGCTCTGGTGGCAGAGCACACGGCGGATCTGACCCGGGGCCAATGGGACGAATGTGCCTCATGGCACTCCGTCGCCAGGGACGGTTGCGTCACGGCCCGGGGGCGTGACGGGTCGGTCGCTCGCGAGCGGCCAGACCCGGAAGGCCCAAACCGTAATCCTGAATGGGGGAGTCAGGACCGGGGGTCTTCGGACCGCGGGGAAGAAAACTCCTATAAAAAATTACCCCTAATCCTAAGTTTGGCCACTCGGCGAGGGAATGAATGGTTGGTGGGTTAAAAAGGGCGCGAGCGTCCAGCCGTTAGAGTGGTAGTCAAGGCAAGACTTAAAAACGTCCAACAATATGGCAGAAGTAAGACACTGTAATACTTCACCAGAGGGATTCCCCGGCCAGGCCGGGGAATCCCTTGCTGTGCCGGTGCTTGCGCGCGACGTCCATTTGGAGTCGCGCCCAAGTTCCGGCACAGTCAGCCCCCAGTCGTATGGGTGGGGGGCAACTACTGCCTTAGAAGCCGAGAGCCCGGCTCAACATCAACTGGCTCAGGGGGGGAAGGGGAATGAGGAGAAGGTGGAGATGAGGAAGAAGAGGAGGAAGCCGAAGCGTTCCGCCGCGGCGAAGGCCCGCATGGAGGCCGTAGCTTTGAAGGCGCGGCGGGAGCGGATGAAGGCGGCCGCTATTGCTGCACGCGACGAGGGTGGCAGCACTGCTGCTGCAGGGCCATCGCGGGGAGAGAGCGGCAACAGCAGCGGGTACGAGCACGAAGGTGGCATTGCCGCAGTGCCGTCGCAGGATGAGGGCGGAAGTGCCGCAGGGCCATCCGAAATTTTGGAGACCGACACGGCATCGGAGATGGTGCTGACGGACGTGGGCGGAAGTGCCGCAGAGCCGTCCGCCGATGAAGACAGCGCCGAGTGGATGCAAGTCGGCTGGAGTACGGACGAGGGCGGTGGATGCGCCGTAGTTAGGGACTCGATAGGCGGGCCGTCAGTTGAGGGTTCCGGTAGGCCGTCGTAGTCCGTCGACCATGCGCCGGGGGCGCAGAGGCCGAGGATCGGTGGTGGCGGCGAGGCCGGGGACACCGGGTTCAGCTGGCCACAGTGGCGAGGTGGCGGCCCTACAGGCCGCGAACGCCCACCTCAGCGAGGAAGTCTCTGGCTTGCGGGAACGCAACTGCAAGCTGGAGACGAAGCTATCGGCGGTGCGACGGGAGAACCGCGGGTTGGCCAAGGAGATGGCCGACCTGCGGGCCCAGTTCGCGCGCCTGGCGCCGGCCACGCCGCCGGTGCCGGCCTTGCCACCGAAACGGGCTGCGCCGGGGGCGGTGGACGAGGTGCACGGCGTGTCGGAGTCGGCGGTACGCGTCATCCTAGCCCGAGTAGGGGATCACCCCTACGCGCATCCACCATCAGGATACGCGTATCGCCGCCGTAGCGGCCAGGCTCCCGCCTGAGCCGCCCCTCCGACCGCCGCTCGCCGCGGACAAGGCGAGGCGGCCGCAAGCGTCAGCTCCCACCCCGCTGCCCTGTCAGGGTGGCCGCGTGGTGAGCTACGCTGCGGCCGCGGCTGGGCCCAAAGGGGCCAAGAAAGCCGGCAAGGTGCCGGCTCCCGCCAAGGTCGGGCCGCGGCCAGCGCCAGCGGCTGCACCGCAGGCGCCAGCCCGCGCCCGCGACCGCTCCTGCTGCGCTCAGCGCTGCTGCCAGGCTCGGACAGGGCTGGCAGGTGGCTGAGCGGAGCAGGAAGGCACGCGGCCAGAAGCGGAGAGCGGCGGCCAAGAGTGCCGCCGTGGCCGCCGCTCCCCAGGCGGGAGCCGGCAGAAAGGGGAAAAGGTCGTGCAGGGGCCTCAAGTCGCCGAAGACGGCCGCGGTAGTCATCACCGTGCTGCCTGAGGCGGCTGAGAGGGGCCTCAAATATGAGGCCGTCCTAAAACGCGCCCGGCGGGAGCTGGACGTCTCCGACATCGGGGGCGTCGAGGCGAGGACCCACAAGGCCCGGACAGGGGCTCGAATACTCGAGTTCCCTGAGGCCGAGGGCGCGAAGACGGCCGATAGTTTGGCCACGATGTTGAGGGGGCTGTTCGGGCCGGAGGATGGTGTCCGAATCGCCAGGCCTGTCAAGTGCGCAGAGATGCGCCTGACGGGCTTGGACGATTCCGTGACGGTGGAGGACGTCCGGGAGGCCATTTGGCGCGTACCGGATGTGCCTCGGACACCGTCCGGATTGGCACCATCCGCACTGGTCCGGGCGGCGTCGGTGCTGCCTGGGTGCAGTGTCCGGTGAAGTCGGTCAAGAAATTGGCCGACTCAGGCAGGCTCCTCGTGGGCTGGAGCTCGGCGCGGGTAACCGTGCTAGAGCCCCGGCCCGCGAGGTGTTACAAATGCATGGCGGTCGGGCATATCCGACCGACATGCAAAAACTGCTTTGACTGCAGCGGGCTATTTTTCCGTTGCGGTCAGACCGGACACCAAGCGGCATCGTGCTCTGCGGTGCCCCACTGCCCCGCGTGTGCGACAGGCAATAGGTCTGCCAAACACCGCATGGGCTCTGGGGACTGCAGACCCCCGGCATCGGCCCCGAAGGGGCGGGACGGCCCATCGACCGGGCCAGTCCCCGCTCCGAGCGCGGCCCGATCGCCCGTCAGCGCGGAGGAGGTGACGATGGATACGGACTGTTAATGGACCCCGTATCCATTCGTCTCCTCCAGGCCAACCTCAACCACACCACCGGTGCGCAGGACGTGTTCCTGCAAGCCATGGCGGAGTGGTTGATAGGAGTAGCCGTAGCCGCGGAGCCGTACGTGGTGCCCGACCGGCCTAACTGGTTGGGTAGCACCGATGGCACCGTGGCAATCGTCGCCTCCACGTCGTGGCCTTCGTCGCCTCTGACCCTTAGGGACAGGGGCGTCGGATACGTCGCGGCGGACTGGGGGAGATTACGCTCCTCGGAGTCTATCTCTCCCTTAACTGTAGTGTGACCGATTTCGAGGCCTCCCTCACCATCATGGAGGCCTCGTTACGGCGAATGGCATCGCGCCAGGTCTTCGTCTTGGGGGACTTCAACGCCAAGTCCGTGGCGTGGGGGTCTCCCCGGACGAACGACCGAGGACGGGTGATCGAGGAGTGGGCGGCGGCACTGGGCCTCTGTTTGCTGAACAGGGGCTCGGTGCATACGTGCGTGCGACAACGGGGCGGGTCGATAGTGGACCTTTCGTTCGCTAGCCCCGAGGTCGCCGCACGCGTGGGGAGCTGGCGCGTCGTGGAGGAGGTGGAGACCTTGTCGGACCACCGGTATATCCGGATGGAGGTCTCCCCGGCAATCCCGACGCCCAGCAGGGGTCACGGGGCGGATGGACGTCCTGCGTTCCCGCGATGGGCTGTGGGTCGCTTAGACCGGGACCAGCTGGCGGAGACAGCCATCGTTTACTCGTGGCTGTCCTCTGCCAACCAGTCGGACGGGGTGGACGCCGAGGCTGGCTGCATCCGCAGTGCGTTGACGCAGATCTGCGATGCGGCCATGCCCCGGGTACGGCGTCCGCCCCCGAGGAGGGCGGTCCACTGGTAGTCCCGGGAGCTGGCGGATCTCCGGGTCGCGTGCATTCGCGCCCGGAGGGCCTACACCCGCAGCCGGCGGCGCCAACGCGACGCGGAGCGGGAGGCCTTGCTGTATGAGGGCTACCGCAATGCGCGGTCGGCCTTCAGGCTGGCCGTCCGCTCCGCCATAGACGTCAGTCGGCAGGAGATGCCGGACGGAGATGGAGATGATGGACGGTCTCGACCGTGACTCCTGGGGACGCCCCTATCGCGCGGTGCTAAATAAGCTCCGTGCGCGGGGCCTTCCCCTCACCGAGACTCTCCAGTCCAGCCTTCTCACCCGGGTCGTCGAGGACATGTTCCCGCGGCGGGCGGAACACACGCCCCCGGTCATGGCTCCGCCAGACACTGACCGGGAGGCCGACGACGACAGTGTTCCGCCCATCACGGAACCCGAGATGGGAGTGGCGGTGGCGCGCATGTGCGCAAAGTCCACCGCCCCCGGGCCCGACGGTGTTCCTAACCGCGTGTTGGGCCTGGTCCTCGACCACCTGGGTCCCCGCCTCAGCAAGCTGTTCGACGCGTGTTTAGCGTCCGAGCGGTTCCCTGGGTGCTGGAAGGAGGGGAGGCTGGTTCTCCTGCCGAAGCCGGGACGGCCTCCGGAGTCGCCATCAGCCTACAGGCCTATCGTGCTGCTCGATGATATGGGAAAGCTACTGGAGAGGGTGGTAGCTGCCCGCATCGAGCGGCACCTCGTCGGCACGGGGCCCGATCTGTCGGACGCCCAGTTTGGGTTTAGGAGAGGTCGTTCGACGATCGCGGCTCTGTTGCGCCTGAGGGCCGTGGCGACTGAGGCCGTCACCGGTGGGGAAGTGCTGTTGGCGGTGTCCCTAGACATCGCCAACGCATTCAATAGTCTGCCACTCAGCTGCATCAGGGAGGCGCTCCGGTATCACGGAGTGCCAGCTTACCTGAGGCGACTAGTGGCAGACTATTTGGTGGGGCGCAGCGTCCTCTGTACCAACCGAGCAGGGGACGTTGTGCGAACGCCCATGACGTGCGGTGTCCCACAGGGGTCGGTCCTCGGACCCACCCTGTGGAACATCGGCTATGACTGGGCGTTGCGGGGGAGCCTCCCGCCCGGGCTGGGCGTGATTTGTTACGCCAACGACACGCTCGTCACAGCCCGCGGTGGGACGCTAGAAGAGGCGGTAAGCCTGGCGACCTATGGCACCGAAGAGGTCGTCAGGCGGATCGAGGCGCTGGGGTTGAGGGTCGCCCTGGACAAGACGGAGGCCCTCTTGTTCCATGGGCGCCATATGAGCCCTCCCATCGGCGTCTCGATCACCGTCCACTTGGCTGACATCAGCATCCGGGCCCATATGAGGTACTTGGGCCTGGTGCTCGACGGGCAATGGTGGAGAGTCATGGTGGTCAGGACCATCCACGGATACCGGTCCTCCCCGGACCACGGTACCATCCACGGTGGCGACTGAGGCAGCGTACCTATTGGCCGGGACTCCCCCGTGGGACCTGGAGGCGGAGATGCTCGCCGGATTGTATCGGCGGGTGACGGGGGTGCGAGCGGAGGGCGGTGAGATCTCGTTAAGGGAGCTCACCGCCTGGCGCGTCGACGCCCGCCGAGACGTCATTGCCCGTTGGGCAGTCCGTGGGGCTGCGTCATCGACTCGCGTCGGAGTCGGTTGTATTTTTGACAGCTCCGTGTCCAATTTTTATTGCCACAAATTTCCGTACTTTTCGGTAGTGAGAGTTATGTGTGTGCGTATCTAAAGTACCAGAGTACACCTGGGACTCTGTACTTCCCCGTTTCCCCTGCTCTTCGTTGCGAAAAGACGCATAAACATACTGTGACAATTTGAGTGTTTATGTGCGATAGTGACGATATCTAGGTATAAGTGATATTGGAGAGGACCACCATTAGTTAAGTTCTTTGTTTTTTAAGTAGTTATTAGTTATTAGTATAGTAGAATAGAATAAATTTGTACTTTTCCTATTTTAATTTGTTATAAAACTATAAGTAGGGTAGTCTTGAGGCATTGTGGCAGTGTCGCACCCCTGGTTAAAAGTGTAGTTCACCAAAGTGCTGTTTGGCGCCACTGAGACATAGTGTCCGCTTGGTTCTGCTATTCGCCGCTATATGTGGTGGCGCCAGTGTAGTAGTGTAGTGAAATTAGTTCACGAAAGCACTGTTTGGCGCCACTGGGACATAAGGACAGGTTAGTTTTACTATCCGTCACTATAGGTAGTGGCGGTAGTGTAAGTAGAGGACGGTTTTTACGGGACTACGTGGTTCCGATCTCTACCACTTTGCGTGTTGCGCTAGTGGTAGGTTGCGGTGGCACTAGCTTGTGCTTCGGCGGTTTCTTTCGATGATGGCGCTGGTAGGTAGTTACTAACTTCCCTTTAGTGCATATTGAGTACTAGCTTATATTAAATATTGCTTAGTGCTTGCTTCCTCACTTAGCTGTTTTACGCTTTGGCTGAGCCTTGCTGAGTACTATCATCAGTCTGGGACATGGCCGACGAGGAGGAGGATTTTAGGGCCCAGAGGTCTCTAATTGAGCAGGAGCTACACAATAGGGAGCTAGAACTGGAGGCTCTCCGAGAAATCGGCCGAGAGTCGGGCTTTACCCCCCGAGCCTCGTTAGCGCGGACCCCCCCTCAAGGATTCAGCACTCCTCCTGTCTTCATCGCGTCCGGACTTGGTTCCAAAAGGCTGTTATCATCCCCGGAGGAGGTCCAGGAAGCGGTCCGACGTCGCGTTCAGACCCGCCGGGCTGAACCCTCGGCCGCCCCACCATCGTCTAGTTCCGGCTCTGACCAGGTGCCCCTGCAATTGTTGGAGGCCCCTGTCGAGAGGCTTGTCTCCCTCGCCACCTCATCGACCAGCGGCATCATGGGTGCGGTCAAATGTAAGACATCAAAACTAAACAAGGACGAGATCGCAGCCATAGGGCAGCATGTGGACGCCGTTGGGTCTGTAATTACTCACCTCGTCACCCGTCTGGCTGCGGCTGAGTTGCGTGCTGCTCGGGCCGAGGCTGGTGCTCGGAACTTGCCACAGCGGGTGGCCCCTCCTGGCCAGGAACCGCCCCCCCCGCTAGTAAGATCGTATGCTGGAGCTATTAAGCTGGGCCGGAATTCCAACCCCTTGCCCATCCCGGCACGTCTTGGTCCTGCCGTCGCGGTTTTCCCTGCAGAAGATCAAGTAGACGCCCTCAAAACTGCGGATGACACTAAAAGGGCGCTGAAGGTCGCTATTGATCCCGTCGGACTGGGGATTAAAGTCCAAGGTGTACGCAAGACGGGTGGCGCTGGCGTCATTATCCAGACCACCTCCGAAAAAGACGCCAGCGCCTTCAGGGCTGCCCTACCTAACACTCTTCGTGTGGGCGAAGCACGCGAGCGAAAGCCGCTCGTCACTTTGGTGGGTGTTGATGCAGACACCAAGCCAAACGACATGATCGAGCAGCTGCATGAACAAAACCTGTCGGGGATCCACAAGCTTGAAGACCTGAAAAAGAACCTGCGACCTTTGTTTCACCGCACTAGACGAAACAACAAAAAAGCGTGGGTATGCGAATGCTCAGCGGAGTTGCGACGCCAACTCATGGACCTGTCCAGGGTGTACATCGGATGGGATGCCGTGGAGGTTCTGGACCACATCGGGGTTACGTGTTGCCGTAGGTGCCAGATGTTTGGACACCCCGAGAAGTATTGTAAGGCAAAGACAATGACTTGCGGTAAGTGTGGCGAGGACGGCCACAAGAACGCTGAGTGCCAAGCAAAAACTAGTTCCTGTGCTACGTGCAAGAAATTTAACAGGAAGGGCGCTTCGGATCACACCACCAACTCCCCTGAATGTCCAGCCCGGAAGAACGCGGAGGAAAGAAACATTCAAAACACAAACTATGGCCACTAAGATGTTAACGATAAAAGTAGGTCAAGTTAACCTACAGGGGTCAGCGGTGGCTACAGCAGAGTTGCCTGCCATCGCAGGGGAGATGGGACTGGACATGGTTCTTGTTCAAGAACCCTACGCCATGTCCTCTCTCTTCGCCACCGCCGGACTCCCCCTTCCGTGGCTCGTCGCTGCCGGGGACGGTCCCCCCAAGAGTGGAGTTCTAATCATGCGATCAAACATCACGTGCGTGGTATATCATCAACTGTCAAACAGTCACTGTCTAGCCTGCCAGGTATCTGTGGAGGGTGCCCCCTCCTTCAATATTATTAGTGCGTATTTTCAATACTCCCATGACATCAATCGTCACCTACAACATCTAGGGATGGTCCTAGACGCCATGAAGGGGCACCTTACCATCTTAGGACTGGACTCTAATGCCCACTCACCCCTGTGGCATTGTCACCCACGTCACTACACTGGACGTGGACAGGATGTGACGCGTCGACGTGAATTGATGGAGGATTTCATCGCCTCTAGAGGACTAGTAATCCAGAATGTTCAGGGCGAACCGGCCACCTTCTCCACAGCCAACGGCGAGTCCAATATTGACTTAACCCTGTCAACGAGAGGAGCATCCATCCAGGGATGTAAGGTACACCCTGATGCCAGCAGTAGCGACCACCGCCTGATCACTTTCAGCTACATTTACACACATCAGCCCGCTCCCTATGCGGAACCGTCGGGAGGGCCGAGGCGTTACCGGGAGCGTGGTGTTGGGTGGGGCCGGTTTGAGTCGTTACTACACGATAGGGTAGGAAGTATAAACTGGAGAAAGCCTGCAAGTGACGTCTGCAAGGAATTTATGAATGTTATGGAGCGTTGTGCAGAGGAAAGCTTGGGTCTCAGCTGTGACAGGCCGAATGCGAGGGGCTACGAATGGTGGTCTCCCGCCTTGGATTCCACGAGAAAGGAGACCAACAAGTTGCGAAAGGAATGGCAGAGTTCCAGAAAAAGAGGTCCGGGGCATCTAGAAGAGATTGCAAGATTAAGGTACCATGAATGCCGCAGGAAATATAGAGCTATGATGAGACGGGCGCAAACCGACTTTTTCAGGAGCATCGCAAACACTGGCAACGAAGACCCGTGGGGTGTGGCATATAGGCTAGCCTTGGTGAAGATACGACCCCCTCCAAATGTTGTAAGTGGTGCTCGGCTCGTAGAGGTATACGTAAGCACAACTCAAGAATCGATCTCTGCATTAATCGGCGCGCTTTGTCCCGATGACGATCCCCAAAGAGATGTCCCTTATCATCGCCAGGTACGAACCATGGCGGCATGCGCCCCATCTGGGCGGGATGCACCCCCTCCATCTAGACAGGTTATTGAGGGTATTGTTAGTCGCCTACCGAACTCGGCTCCAGGAATCGACGGAGTAACCGCCCGCATGCTCAAACATGCGTGGCGCGTGGCTGGCTCCGAGCTGACGCGTTTATTCGGCAAGTGTATTGAGGAAGGTACTTTTCCCGATGTGTGGAAGGATGGGCGGCTGATTGTTATCCCCAAAGGTAATAGTCGACCGCTCTCTGATCCCAAAGCATATCGCCCGATCACACTTCTCTCGGTTTTGGGTAAGGTCTTGGAGAGAATATTGCTACACTGTGCTCCCAACATCTCGCGCAGCATCTCCTCCTGTCAGCACGGGTTCAAACGCGGACATTCCACCGTCACGGCTATTCGGTCCCTTCTGGACACCGTGGCTCATAGCAACTGCAAATATGTCCAGGCAGTTCTTTTGGATATTTCGGGTGCCTTTGACAACGCGTGGTGGCCCATGATTCTGCTGAAGGCCAAGAATGGGGGTTGCCCGCCGAACATCTATAGGATGCTGGTGTCCTATTTTTGCGGCCGGCGTGCCGGTTTCTTTGCTGGAGGTGAAATCGTGTGGAAACAATTAACCATGGGATGCCCGCAGGGCTCTGTATTGGGGCCCTCTCTGTGGAATCTCCTGATGGACGATCTATTTCAACTCCCTTTACCAGAGGGAGTCAAACTGATTGCGTACGCGGATGACGTAACGGTCACCATCGAGTCGAACTCTCGTGCGGGATTAGAGGCTTTGGCCTCCACGGCACTCGGACTTGTCACAGCCTGGGGATTTCGTAACAGACTGTCCTTTTCCCCTATGAAGTCATGTTCCATAACCCTAAAAGGGAAGCTGAGTGGAAGACCGCCCACTGTTAGGCTCGGTGGAGAGCCGGTAAGAAGCGTCCAATCAGCGACTGTCCTGGGTGTCGTAATTGATTCTAACTTGAGCTTCCGGCTCCACGCGCAGTCCATTGGAGAGCGTGCTGCAGCAGCGTTCGGGAAAATGTCGCGTGTCTCCGCCTCATCCTGGGGCATACGGTACGTGGGCCTTCGAATACTGTACCAGGCTATATTCGTTGCCATCATTACTTATGCGGCGGGATGTTGGTGGAGACGCACGTCCATTTACATGGTAAGGAGCGCGTTGTTAAGGACCCAGCGGCAGGCCCTTATACTAATCACAAAGGCTTACCGCTCAGTTAGTTCGGCAGCATTGCCAGTTTTGGCAGGGGTTTTTCCTGCGGACTTAGAGGTAATCCGTGCTGGTAGGATAGACGATGTAAGGTTTTCTGGCCGGGACTGCCCTAGGACGGAGAGAAGCCAAATTTCGGAGGAGCTCGTTGCTGAGTGGCAGCGAAGATGGGACGGTGAGGAGAAGGGTAGGGAGCTCCATCGGTTCTTCCCCGATGTTCGTGTTCGACTCAGATCCCCCTGGGTTGAGCCCGACTACCAGTGCTCTCAAATTTTGACAGGTCATGGCTGTTTTAGAAGGAGACTTTATGAGATGAAGCTATGTCAGAACAGCCTGTGTTACTGCGGAGAGGAGGATGAATGTCTGGATCATGTGCTATGGCGATGCCCACTGTACGATGAAATCCGCATGAAGATGTTGGACGGGATTCAACGGGTCAATCCTGGACCGATACACTATTGCGATCTTGTTAACTCCGAGACCAACTTTCGACGGTTGAGAGACTTTTCGCACCACTGGCATAACATCAGGAGCGGGCTCGAGCTGGCGGAGAGAGGACAGGGTCCATGACGCAGTCGCCATCGTCGTGTCGTCCGTCGCAATAGCGATACCCACGCGGAACAAGCCGCCCCAGAAAGGGGAGAGGGCTCGGGCAGACAATTTTTAGGGAGTCAAGAAAGTGCACGCCCGAAAGAGCACACGCAAGTAAGGCGTGCATCTCCCGTGATTCGGTCCATATAGCCAGGATGGCTGGAGGGATCATGGGCTGGTGGAGGGGTCTGCCCGTTGGGCAGTCCGGCTGGAGAGGCCTCGGTTCGGGGTGCGAACCGTGGAGGCCTTCCGGCCGGTGCTGATGCAGTGGTTGGAAAGGCGGCACGGGGTGCTCTCCTTCCGACTAGTGCAGGTGTTGACGGGGCATGGGAGCTTCGCCAAATACCTGCACAAGGTCGTAAGGAGGGAGAGTACACCGTCCTGCCACCACTGCGATTGCGACGAGGACACGGCGCGCCACACGCTCGAGGCCTGTGCGGCTTGGGCAGTGCAGCGCCGTGAACTCGTCGCAATCATCGGTGCCGACCTGACGCTGCCGGCCATCGCTAGGGCGATGGTCGACAGCGTCGGGAATTGGGACGCGGTCGCAGCCTTCTGCGAGACAGTGATCTCGCAGAAGAAGGCGGCGGATCGTCTGCGCGAGGAGCGCAGCCTCGATGAGGAGATCCGCCGCCGGCGACTGGGGCGGCGCAGGCGCAACTATCTGCGCCTCATGCCGCCCTAGCCGAGGCCGCGGGTGACGTGACCGGGGATTAGTCCGTCACCCGCTGAGAGGCCGACCGCGTGAGGAAATACCGACGTCCTCCCCGAGGGGGGACGTCGGTCAATCGGAGGGTACCCCACGTAGGGGGTATTCCGTCGGGCCGACCACTGACGACAAGTAAACCTGCTCCGGTGGTCGGCCCAATGACGAAGGCGAGGTGGTTTTCGGGTGGGTTGTGGGAGTTGCGTGCTTAAGCCCCTCTGTCGCCCGGGACGGAGTGGTGCGGAGGCGCGCCGACCGCAGTCCACCCACAAAAAAAAAAAAAAAAACTCAAGATTTTTAAGTTGAGATGTACCTACTAGAAGGTTGCCATTGGAAATATTGCACAGCAGACTTGAATAAACGAGTAAATAAAATGACAGTCCTATATCGTACTAATACTACGCGTAAAACGTGAGCTGGCTGACTTATGACGAGAATGTCAAAATGTCATATTATAGCGCTTTTAAATTGTATTCATTATTTTTAGTATTTTACAGTTTTATATTGAATAATTTTGCTGATATTTTATGTTATACAGGGCACATAAAATGCTGAAATCTAGTGAATAGGATATAATAGTGAATTGCGTGCATTTTTATATTCTGCCAATATTTCTATGCTTTGGTTGTCAGCACCTAATCAATGGTAACAACTAAGACTAAAATATGAAGACTAAAGACGTGAAGAATAAATATTATAACTCGATATTGGCTCCAATAGCTAATAATTGTAACTTATTGCCATTACACAAGAAGAAGAACATAAGTGGCTGTCAATGTAAGTACAAAAATTGGCGGCCATTCACGCTGTCATATCGTGTAATCGGCTAATCAAAGATTAAAATCTAGTCTTTCAAAGTTTCTGGTAATTCCCTTATTAAGTAAATCAGATTAGGGAATAAATGTAGGATACCTGGCAATCAACAAAAACTTTATCTTTCATTTTAATTTCTACCCTTAAGAGAACAAAATAGTGGACGAAAGTTTTACACTATTTAATCAAAGCGAAGGCGGGGTTAGTTAATTATAAACGTCGACAATTACACGACAAAGTTCAAAGGTGACCCAAATCTATACTAATATTATAAAGAGGTAAAATTTGTAAGTTTGTATGTAACGAATAAACTCAAAAAGTACTGGACCGATTTTGAAAATTCTTTCACCATTGGAAAGCTATAATATCAGGGAGTAACATAGGCTATATTTTATCCCGGTATTCCCACGGGAACGGGAACTACGCGCGTAAGGCGACTGAATCCGAAGCGAAGCGAGGGCGGATTGCTAGTCCGTAATAAATTCGTCGGCATTACTCCCTGGGGCTCAGTTTAATATTGAACTAATAAAGTTGAGTTAAAGGTATGTATAGTGAACTTGTGGTTTACTCAATTAGTAGTTTATACCTCAACAACAATATTACTTATTTCTCATTCTCAGCCAATATATAATATTAGGTACTTCAAAACTACCAAACATATACCCCTCTATGTGATTACGGAGTAAGAATACAATTAACCACTCCCTTTCTCGCCCGTATGTAGGTAATATCGATGAAAGAGAAGGAAAACTCGATACAAAACCCCATTACAACACGTCCAGCGTAGCGTAGTAGATCAATTCTTCTCCAATTGTCGAGGAAGCCTTAGCCCAGCAATGGCACTTTATAGGCTGAGATGATGAAAATATTTATATAACATCTATGTTAAGGAAGAAATTGCTCAATTTCTAACTGCGATTTTGAACAAACAGCGCACCATATCTTTGGGTGTGCATTTTCTGGGATAAAGAGCGGGACCTCATGTTAGTCACGTCTAAGTTAGTGCACTATACGGACCTTGTAGCAATCATTGCAACCAATTCTTAAGCTCTCATATAGGCCCCTTAAACTCTAATATATTACATAAATCCGTGATACTGTACTGCTGCGCTGCGTCACTGAATACAAGCGGCACAGAATCGCACTTGGTGACGAAATAGGAGGAAAGCCTACGTCCAGCAGTGTACGGCGATTGGTTGAATAATAATATATTTTATACAAATTTTGACATTTAAGCGTCTTTAATCCCTTCCATGAAATAATATATATTTTGAATTAAACTTTACTCTATTGACTTGAGAATATTAAAGAAGTTTCCATTAAAATAAATAAGTTGGACTTAATAAGAACGTTTATACTGTAGCAACTTTATTTATTTGGACATTAAATTTCTTCATTAAATATTTGTCTTGCATAAAACAACAAGCAAACGTTGCGTCTTATACAGATGGGATCAATACAGGCACTTGTTGCGAGGCCGCCGACCCGGTTACCATGACAACCGTACGCCGAGACTACTCGCTTTAGAATATGCTCTCCTAGTACATAGAATGTGAAACTATGTGATTGAAATTAAATTCATTTTATCCCATACAAGTCCCACTATTGGGCTCAGACCGCATCCACTATGGAAGGGAAATTGATGTACTTTAAACGAGGTTTAAGAAGAGTATTTTCTTCACGGTAGGCAACGGCCTAGCTGTGCCTCTGGTATTGCAAAGGTCCATGTGCGGCAGGACCACTTACCATCAGGTGTGCTGCTTGCTCGTTTGCCAGCATCGCCAATAAAAAAAAACGATATCATGCTGATCAGACATGTTGGTATAGGGTATTATGTCCAGTTTTCCTTCTCTTGCAGTGAGCTTATATGCGTTTCACATCCCTTAGTCGTCTTATACGACATCCATAGGCAAGAGAGGGGGTAGTTGGTGAATTATATTCTTATTTCGTCACCACACAGAATTACTTTGCCGATATCATCATCATCTTGCTCTTATCCCAATTACTTGGTGTCAACGTAATTAATATGTCATCTTCTTCCATATGGCCCTATCAGACGTCATCTCTGCAGTCACTCCCAGGCTATCCATGTCATGCCTCACGCAGTCCATCCATCTTTTCCTCGGTCTTACTTTACCCCTAAAGCCTTCAACATTCATAGCTAAAACTTTTCTCACAGCATTACTTTCATCCCGCCTCATCACATGTCGATACCATGTCAGCCATTCACTCTAACTTTTCTGTCACTGGCGCAACTTTCAAACATCCTCTAATGTGTTCATTCCTCACTTTATCCATTCTTGTCACACCATACATCCATCTCAATATTCGCATCTCCGTTACATGCAGTCGTCTCTCATCCGTCGCTTTTGTCGCCCAACATACTGATTAATACAATACCTATATCAAACCGTACAGTATATCAAAACCATATATCAAACATTTTTAGCAATCAAAAGGAGAGTTTTTAAAGTCATTTTTAACCCCGACCGAAAAAGAGGAATGTTAATAGTTTGACGTCAATGTCTGTGGCATCGTAGCTATAAAACGAATGAACAAATTTCGATGCGGTTTTTTGAAATTGAAATCCATTTGAATGACTTTTAGCTATGATTGGTTAATATCGCCGTGAACTCGTCGCGATTATCGGTGCCGACCTGGTGCTGCCGACCATCGCCAGGAAGATGCTCGTCAGCGTCAGGAACTGGGACGCGATCGCCACCTTCTGTGAGGCCGTTATCTCACGGAAGGAGGCGGCGGATCGTGTGCGAGTAGAGCTCCTATTCGGCGACACGTTCCGCCGCCGGCGACTGGGGCGGCGCAGGCGCGAGTATCTGCGCCTAATGCCGCCCTAGCCGAGGCCGCGGGTGATCGGAACGGGGAATTGTCCGTCACCCGCAGAGAGGCTGACCGCGCGACGGCGACCGACGTCCCAGGACGTCGAGAGGTGAGGTTACCCGAAAGGGTATGGCGTCGGGCCGACCACTGACGACAAGTCACATCTGCTCCGGTGGTCGGCCCAACAACGAAGTGACGTGGGTACGGGTGGGTTATGAGCCCGCGCGCCGTCCGTTCATCGCCCCGGACGGACTGGACCGCGCGTGCGCTTACCATAGCTCACCCAAAAAAAAAAAATTGTTTGGTTAATATCGGTCGAACAGTGTAAGAGTATCAGCTCTTCTTCAAAATTATGTAATGGCGTATGATTACTCGAGTAAGTGCTCACGCGTGCCAGTATAATCGTTAAGTGACAATTAATAAATAATTCCTGTTGACGAGAACGTAATATTTTCTTTTATTATTTTAGTTTATGTCGGGGGTTACTCAAAATTTTCAATTTTACTTATGAATTATTTGAATATTATGGTCTCGAAATTTTCATTATCGATCTTTCTCAACGTGGTCGCGTTCTAATCTGCGACATATTAGATTTAAATTAGTTTAGACAGTGTCGTAAAAGGCGACTTAGAGCTTTACATAGTCAAGTCCATCTGATCAATAATTGCATTCCCAAGGAGCATTGAAGTCGGCAGCCGGTCATAAAACTATATGGCAATAACTTTTGCAATATGTACTATGAAAGGAGAGTATAAATATTGAGTCGACGACGAGTAATTAGTTTAAGAGCAAGGCAATGATGATGATGCTAATATAAATAAATAAATAAATAAATAAATCTTTATTAACGTAAAAAGAACATTTACATTGATTGGAGTTCCTAACACCTGCACTAGTAAGGACTGTGTTGCAGGTGTTAGTGTTTTCCCTTTTATATATATGACCTTAATAACATCAATTTCGGTTTAAAAAATGAGTACAAAATCCAAACAATATAAAAATATAAAAAAAAAATAGTAAGTTTGTTTGTTTATGTATGTGTTAGGTGTATGTGCACATGGATGTGGGCGCGTGCATTTGGTTCTGTGTGTGTGAACGTGCATGCGCGCGCGCGTGTGAAAAGCGTGTGCGTGTATGTGTGTGTGTGTGTGTGTGTGTGTACATATGTAATTGCGATACTACGGTACTTTTAGGAGATTTTCTACAGCGTCAAAGTCTATTGATTTTAGCCAAGTAGTTATAACCAATTTAAATTTGTGGGTACTTAATTTACGTATTTTATGTACTTTGTTACATTTGTTGTAAATATGGGGAGCTAAAAAATTATAATGCCTTCGTGCAAATGTGGATTTAACGCGAGGCACTAGGCATCGTTCCACACGTTTATGTGATGAACAAATGTAAGGAACAGTTTTTTTGTGGTATCTGCGCAACATTTCATATACAAACATTTTTCTCACTGATAGAACGCCTGACATATTATACACAGAAAATGTAGGGTGTCTATACGGTAAATATAAAAGTACCTTGAGCACCATGCGCTGTGCACGCTCAATTCCCAACATATGTGTTTTTGCTGCACCTCCCCATGCACAAATGCAGTATCTAATTATGCATTCGCACAGTGCTCGATACGTTTGCAGAAGAAGTATACTATTGGCAACTGTACGTAGGTTTTTGAAAATGTATACAAGCTTTCGGACTCTCGTAATTGTAGACGTTATGTGCATTTCCCAGGTAAGTGTATCATCTAAGAGTACACCCAAATACTTGACACAGTCCACTCGACAAAGAGATGCACATATACAGTTCTCTCGAGTTGTGATTCTATTACACGGAAACGTGTGAATTTTAAGACTATGTGTTGCAATAGGTTTGCCTACAGCCGATTTACTGAAGCAAACATACTTTGTTTTACCTGTGTTTATCGATAGCAGACTGTTTTCTAGCCAAGCAGTCACTTTAGTTAAACCGATTTCTGCCAAATTAAATACCATGTTCCATGTTTGACCATGAAAAATTAATACTGTATCATCAGCGAACATATACAGATCAAGGTATGTGGAGTTTGCCAACCTAGAAAGGTCATTGATATAGATAAGGAATAACGTTGGTCCCAGCGTACTGCCCTGTGGCACACCATATTTACATTTTAGGTCGGAACTTTCAATACAATCTATCTTAACGCGTTGGTGCCTGTTGGTCAGATAGTCAATGAACCAGTTCAGGGCCACACCTCTAAAACCAACGCTTTCCAAGCGTGTTATTAGAATTTGAATAGATACGGTATCAAATGCCTTCTGGAGGTCCAAAAAAACTCCCAAACATTTATCACCTATATCTACATATGACGCTATTTTAGTTGTCAATGTCAGTACGGCATCCTCAGTTGACCTTCCTTCTCTAAAGCCGAATTGACTATCACTAAGTAAATTTTTATTTTGCAGATATTTCACTATTCTCTTATTAACTATTTTTTCTAAAATTTTAGATAAATTTGAAAGAAGTGATATGGGACGGTAGTTAGTTGGCTCATTTTTATTTCCAGTTTTATAGACAGGACATACAACAGCTCTTTTAAATATATCAGGGAATTTGCCGGTTTCCAAACTCAGATTACACAAGTGTGTGATAGGTGGTACAAGAGAATTAATGTTTTGCTTCAATATTGTAGTTGTAATTCTGTCCCAACCAGAAGCACTGCGAGTTCTGAGTCCCAATATAATACCTCTTACTTCGTATATATCTGTAGGCATCAATAAAAAGGAACATAGAGGTGATGTATTCATAGAAGCCTCACGTGCTAATTCTTGTTCCGTTTTATTCATCCTGCTAAGCAAGTCATTCGCTAGTGTATTTCCAATGCCTGTGAAATACTCATTTAACTCATTAAGTGAATGCTCTGGTGTAGTGGCAATATTTAATAATTCTTCACAGTGTTCGTTGCTCTTTTTCATACTACAAACCTCCTTTATAATTTGCCATGTTTCCTTTGTATTACCTTTACATATGTTAAGTTTTTCCTGATAATATTGTTTTTTCAACTCTTTAATTATATAATTACAAGTATTTCTATATTTACGGTATTTGTTTATTAATATTATATTATCTGGTGCTTTTACTGTCGCTTTATGTAATTTGTCTCTTTTTCTTATACATTTTACTATCCCTTTTGTTATCCACGGTTTTAATGGTCTTAGACGACCAGAAGTTTTTACAATATTAGTATTATTAGTAATTGTATTTAAAAGTTTATTTGTAATTACTTCCGCTACTAAATTGGTATCTCTAACTTTATAAAGTAAATCCCAGGATTCCTTATTGAGTGAAGTTTTAATTGAGTTATAATCTGTTGTAACCCTGTTATGTAGTACAGTATTATGTTTTGCCACTTTAGAATCGTTAATGTGTAGTAAAATCGCGCAATGATCCGTTATCGGCTGCTCGAAGACTACTGTTTTGCAAAGACAGAAGCATTTGATCATAAAGTGATCAATACATGACTTAATGCGTGTAGCATTGAGTATGCCTTGTCTTAGTCCATGCATGGCCATCAGGTTTAGGTAATCTTGAGTAGTTCCAGACAAATTATCAGCCAGTGTGTCAATATTTATGTCTCCCGTAAAAATTACATTTTTTGTTCGCACATTACTTAAAATAGTATCAAGTGATTCTATATATGCACTTGGATTTTTAAAACATGGAGGTCGATATGAACAAATGATAGTGTAATCAGGTTTAATAGTGATTATTAAACAGTTACCATCTAGAATTTTAGGCTCATATGCAGATGTCACAATTTCACTACGCACATATACCACCACACCATCGTTTTGATTTAAACTATCTTTAGTCCAGTGTTTATTATAGTCAGTCATTTCAGGTGGTGGATTATTCAGACTTGTCCAACATTCAGATAACACAATTATATCAATTTTCATATTGAGAGCAGAAATAAAGGCAACTAGGAGGTCGAAATTGCAATTAATACTTCTAATATTGAGACTAATTATAGTTATTACTCCGTGCGTCTCTAGATTATAGTTAAATATTTTTGAACAAAGGCTGGTGTCACTGAGGGAAATACATTCAATCCGGTTAGACATATCTATTTCTTCTGTTATATTTAAATTAATATTACGATCGAATTTTAATAATTAATTATAATGGTAGCAATGAATTCCAAGCTGTACAATTATAGATCTGTATTAAATTGTTGGGTGTAATATTTGATGCCATGTTACTAGAATTACACACCACCAATTCATTACTACGGCTGCAAAAATAATTAGGTTCCTTTAAGGTTTTATGCATTTAAAGTTTAATAATAACTGATAAAAAATAACATCTTTTTTATTACACAAACATTTTATTTTTCTATTATTTATTAACTAACACTGCAACGGGTACATAAACAACTTTTTAATAACGATAACTTGAAATATCTTAGTCCTCCCATGATCAAGAACACCGAAAAGTGCTCGAATCTCAAGCAAATAAAAAATCAAATACAGACGCGACTCAAAATATTCTATTTATGTGTAATACTCGCGTGAACATTAGAAATCATGGTGTAAAGATTTTTTTTAGTTTAATTGTGCACTCGAGTTTTCTCTGCTAGATAGAATTTAAAATACAGATGAAAAACCCTATAAAATGTTGACCGGTCCGGGAATCAAATCCGTGGTCTCATGGCCTGCAGTCGCGTACTGTAATATCTTAGAATATATTGCAGATTTACAATACAGGACAAGGCGACTGATATTAAAGCAAGAGCAAGTCACCAGTGATAACGATTATAATACAAACATCATTCACTTTGAGCAAAGTTTACGGTAAAGGAAATAATTCATTAGCCACTTTTGTCGTATTAAAGCTACCCCTAAACTTTTCGGGTTAATAACAAAACAGTATAATATTTATGAGGTGTAAAACTACTGATAGTCTAAGATCTGATGTAAAATCGAATTTCACTCATCTGCGTAACGGATGAAAATCATATCCAATCCAATAACATATGTCTCTGAACATATCAAATCCATGCTCATTAAACGAGGTTTAAGGAGAACAGTTTTTACACAGTAGGCAACGGCCTGGCTGTACCCCTAGTATTACAAAGGTCCATCTGCGCCAATATCATTTATCATCAGGAGTGCTCCTTACTCATTTGCCCCCATTGGCAGCACAAAACAATAATAATATGATTGGCGCAAAAAGAATATTTTCTTGGTTATACTTAATTTAATACATATATTCTTTTATTTTTTTGAAGTGATAACTTCTTATGGGAGGGTAAACCGCATCGTTACGTAACGCGTTACGGCGACAGTCTGTCTGGCTTCCCTTTCACGCATACACCAGCATTATACAGGCTCCTCCTCTACCTTCTAAGGTACATATTCAAGAATAATAACTAAGAATAAAGTCTATTTTATAATCAATAAAAGAGTTTATTAATAAATAACCTTTCCTTTTTTTTACATTATCATATTAATATACATAAAATTTAAGTAATAACCTAAACTTTTTTCAAGTTAAACAATTTTAAATAAACGACGCGACGTTTCGAACACTTTACAGCGTTCATGGTCACGGTCATCTGTAATAATGATGACTTGTTGGACGTGATGCAACTCAATCCGCCCGTGATCAAAAATCTAATACAAACGCGATGAAATCCGTAAAGTAGTTTTATTTAAAATGTGTAACACTCGCGTAAATATCAGAAATCATTAAGTTAAACAATTTCAATATTAAACAGTTCAACTATGGATTAGTTTAAGTTATCACTTCCGTCAGGCGTGCCGAGACGCAGACGTTGTTTTAATTTTATTTTGCTGTGTGGTGGTAGCCACGTATACTACGAACACTTACATTGCTCGTTGATATCAGAAAACGAAGCCGTCTGGTCAAACATACCGTACTAAGAAGGATCTATGTTAAGCACATCATAAAACTATTGTCAAAATTTTGCAAAATGGACCATGAAAGAAACGTATATATTAAAAAATATATTATTTATATGTCTTTGCAATTTTAATTGAATAACAACAAATATGACTTTTGCGGCAATTCAATTGTAATAAACTCATTTGCAAAAAAAACGGGCGGTTTTGATTTTCATTCATATTTAAAAAGATACAATACCAAAAAGGTTTCAATCGTTTGTACACGTTACTGGCCGGTTTTAAAAATGCTGTGGTATTTAAAAAAGTACGTTCTAAATTAAATTTTTCATTTGATGTTCATTTTTACAGAAAACCCCTTTTTATCCTACATTTTTGGCGCGAAGTTCCAGAAGTTAACATCGACTTTCATAACTTTTATTCAATTTTTATCGATTAATTTCATATCCTTGACTGTCAAAGCTTTATTTAATGCTGTTTGGCTGTATCAAAAATGGTAGATAAAGTGGTAAAAGCTACCAAAATTATCGCGCTGCTTGAAGAGGGTTGCAGCCAATGTTTCGTGGCTAGGAGGCTAAATGTTAGTCGCTCGACAGTCCAAAGGACCTGGCAGCGATATCAGGAGACTGGTTCCGTCGAGAGGAGGCCTGGTTCTGGAAGAAAACCATGTACCCAACCACGGGATGATCGTTTTCTTGTGAGTCGCGCATTGAGAAATCGCAAATCTTCGTATGTGGATCTTAAGAACAACCTCCAAGAAGTAAGAAATGTGCATATTAGTCTATGGACGGTCAGGAGGAGGCTTCTCGCTGCCAATATACGCAGTCACCGCCCGGCCCGCGGCCCCAAATTACTCCGTGAGCACAGAGTTCACAGGCTTAGGTTCGCTAGAAATTGTGAATCATGGACTCAAGACGATTGGAATAGGGTTTTGTTCTCTGATGAAGCCAGGATATCTCTGTTCGGTGAAGATCGACGTCGGCGAGTGCTAAGAAGACAAGGAGAACGCTTTGCAGAGGCATGTTTCGAAGAAATCACACCTTATGGTGGGGGCTCTGTTATGTTTTGGGCAGGAATAAATTCAATGGATCGTACAGAGTTAGTCTTCATTGAAAACGGCTCACTGACTGGGCATCGATACATAACGGAAGTTCTAATTTCTCATGCACAACCCGCATTGGCCGCTCTAGGTGAAGACTCGATTTTTATGGACGACAATGCTCGCGCCCACCGATCCCGCGATGTTAATGCGTATGTGCAAGAGGTCGGCATTCGTCGTTTGGATTGGCCAGCTCGAAGTCCCGACCTCAATCCCATAGAGCATGTCTGGGACGTTCTGAAACGGCGTGTGAGATCAGTACACCCGGCTCCGCAGACCATCAGAGAGCTGAAGAATGTGATTACTGCGGAGTGGGAACGTATTCCGCAAGCAAGTATCTGGGATATACTCGCTAGCATGCCCAGACGAATTCAAGCTGTGATTTTAGCTAGAGGGGGTCACACTCGATACTAAACATTTATCTGCTTTTACTTTATTAAAGAAAAACAAACAAAAAAACTTTTTTATTTTTACTTCATGAGCATATGCACTACTAGCGAATATACACTACTAGCGAGGTTTAGCATTATTTCCCATAAATTGTATCTAAATTTTATGAAATACTGATGAAAACGATTATTTTCTTATTAATTTAGCAAATTGTGTGGATAAAACTACCTATAATTATCAAACAAAGAAATATTAACATTTGAAATGGTTCATTGCTTAGGTGCCCGTTTTTTTTGCAAATGAGTGTATATTAAGAAAGATTATTGAATGAAATGTGTTTTTAAGCGGCTAATCCAGATGGGTAGAGGTTGATCTTACTGGGGATCCTCAACTATGAGAGTCAACAAGTAGGTATTTTGTTTCCTATTAATCATATTCACTTAGAAGTCGGAAGGGTAACATTAACACCATAACTATTTATTAACTAAACCGCCAATTTATTTTAACGGTAATACTTTTTGATGTATTATTAACTAATTTTTACTTATGGAAATGAAGGGCCGAACACTTTAGTAATCACTCATTCTCTTAATTATTGTTTTGAATTTAAGTGTTGTTTATGTCTGTTATTTTTTTTTAACAACTTTTGCTGGCAAGAGGGCAGGTAGTCCGCCTGATGCTAAGTGGTATTTACGCTTCAAGGACTCTAGTAATACCAGGAGTAAAAGTAATTCGCTGCCTATCGGACATGGACGATTTTAGGGAATGAAATTATTATTATTTGATTCTTCATTTCTATGTAATAGATATAGGTATTTGTTAAAGACCCTTGCGAGACAAAGATTTGAAAGCGTTGTTTTTATTTTACAAAAAAAAAGGATGTGGGACTAAGAAGTTCATAGTGAATCTTTCCTTTTGTTTTCACTCTTTAAAATACACATTAAGATGCATGTGATTTTATTAGCTAATATAATAATCCTTGTTCTTTTATTTAACATTGAAAACCTACCCGGACAACGCCATCTTTCAAGTTCTAACGCGTTATTTTAGTAAACTCTAAACAGCCGTCTATATATCAGGCATGAACCTGCCGACTTCAGAAGTTGCCAGTCGGTCAATTTAGCCGGCGGCGGCGGCACGGCGGTCGCGGCATGTAATCAGAATCACTTGTTGAACTTTGTGCAAATGTTATTACAATTATATAGTTTTGAACAGTATGCCTATGTTGGCCATGCAATAGTACAGCGTTATACATTTTAAATGTTGATTAATATTTTAAATTTTCTTGCAATTAAATACGAAATCTATATTATAAATTAGTTCATAATACATAGTATTCATAATTAGAGTGTTCATAATTTGAGATTGTTTTGAGATTGCCAAGTGCTAGCTGCTACTATTATAAGGATTTGAAGCTGCATCTTCTCAGTCTAATGTTTCTAGATGTGTAGCTGTTTCTGGATTGGCTTGGGATGTAGCAGAGTGTATGGACAACCGAATGAGTGGAGGCGTGCCGCCGGGTTATAAGCGCAGGTGCAAGCCGCTGGCAAGATCGTTTTAAAATAAGGTCGACGGCCTGTCCCGGCGGTCTGGGCCACAGAGCTGGCGGCTTAGGTATGCAGTCAGCTTAAAATCATTTTGCATTATAACGTTTTTAATGAAATCAGTTGGATGGTTTTAAAATATATAACCAACACTGAAACCTTGACTGCACAGATGGCGTAGTGATTAAGATACCGACTCACAGTGTCAGCGTCGCGGATTCGAATCCCACGCAGGACAACCACTTTGTGCGATCCACAAATTGTTGTGCTAAGTCTGCTGTGCTGAATGTAATTTGTGTCCGTTAATTATATATTTGTAAAGTCCTCCGTAACACAAGGATTATTTCCTTAGTGCTGGGAGTTGTATTTCAAAAAAAAACAACACTTGTTTTGTTTACCTACCTAATCTATAGATTAAGAGCTGTATTAAAATTTCCGGGATAAAATACAGTGTAGTTTCATCAATCTGTGCTGTTCGAATCGTCGGGGATCCTAATCTCACGGACGGATTGGAGTCACTGGAGCGGCGGAGAGACTTTGGGTCACTCTGTGTACTCTATCGGCTCTTTCATGGGGAGTGCTCTGAGGAACTGTTTGACTTGGTACCACCGTCACCGTTTTACCAACGTACTACTCGACACCGCAGCAGGGTTCATCCATTTCACCTGGAAACGATATGGTCTTCAACTGTACGTTTCCAGCGATCATTTCTCCCACGTACGTGTAGGCTCTGGAATGAACTACCTGCTGCTGTGTTTCCCGAGCGCTATGACATGTCCTTCTTTAAACGAGGCTTAAGAAGAGTATTTTCTTCACGGTAGGCAACGGCCTGGCTGTGCCCCTGGTATTGCAATGGTCCATGTGCAGCAGCGTCACTTACCATCAGGTGTGCTGCTTGCTCGTTTGCCACCATCGGCAATAAAAAAAAAAAAACTACGACTATACGTTCGAGAGTTCATCATAATCATTCCAGCACTTATATACTCCAGTGCTGGGTTCGAATCTACTCCACAGCAGGAGGGAAATCAGCGTACTATAAAACGTTGATCATAAGTGTTGTTACAGAGTTTTATTTTGAATTTTCTTTCTCTTGCATAGATGTTATATGCATATTGTATTCCGTAATAGTTTTTTACGATAGCCACGGGCAAAAAAGGGGGGTGACGAACTGTATTCTACTCCAATACCATACGAAAAATCTCCGAGGGTTAATTGTAACGTAACCTGCTTCTTTCTGTGTGGTGACGGAGTAAGAATACAATTCACCACCCTTTATCTTGACCGTGAAAGTCGTAAAAGACGACTAAGGAATACGCATATAACATCTATGCAAGAGAAGGAAAACTCGACACAAAACTCTATACCAATCTATCCGACCAGCATGGTATAGGGTCAATCTATCTCCTATTGTGGAGGAGGCTCAAGCCTAGCAGTGGGACGTATATGAGCTGAAACGACAATGATGATGATGAACCTGCTTTAATAGCTGCCCGGAAACTAATCGGTTATCTTGTCTTCTTTTTGACAAATTGGCGAGATTGCCTCTGATTAAATGTTAGAAATATGTAGGTAGAATTTTAGTTATATATATTTTATTGTCTTTTTTTATTGATCCTTGCTCATCTGTAATGAGCAAGCATATAAGTCTCTCATGGACTTTTTTTTGGGGTGGGTCGCGGTCGACGCACTCCTCGCACCACTCCGTCTGGGGCAACAGAGGGGCGTAAGCACGCTCGCAAGCAAGCTCGGGGAGGACGTCGGTCTTTCCTCACGCGGTCGACCTCTCGGCGGGTGATGGACTAATTCCCCGGTCACGTCACCCGCGGCCTCGGCTAGGGCGGCATGAGGCGCATCATCATTGATGGGCTTGAGCCTACACTATGTAAGGGAAATTGACCTACCATACTGCGCTGGTCAGATGTGCTGTCATAAGGGTTGATATCGATTTTTCCTTCTTTCACTTTTTTACAGCACTTTTATTACTTATTCGATGAATTATATTATACGTTTATAATAATAAATTTTAATAATATTTATCTTCACAAACAAGCAATACAATTGCCTATTATCTAAACGGATATAAATCAACGAATATCAGTATTGTGATATCGTTTTAAGTACGTTGTAGAAGATATTAATTACCTCTTGTAATTATAACTACATTGTAAATGAAAAAAAGCGAAAACCGCCTTCAAAACACACCAAGGCACTAAAAAGCAAAAAATAATGCCTTTTGAAGTCGACGCTTTAGGTAGAATTCGTATTCGTTTAAGTCAGTTAATGGTTTATAAGAGGAACTGCCTTTACAGTTACACGGTGTTTTTGGAAGCAGTTTTCTTATATATAGAATAAATAGTGGCACATACATTATTCATAGAACCATACACATGTCGTTTATACTGCAAAAAATTTTAAGACTCGCGGGAGGCTGTTGGATACAAGTGGCACAAGACCTTATGAGTGGTACCTGCTGGCGGAGGCAGCCATCGTTCACTCGTGGCTGTCCTCTGCCAACCAGTTAGACGGGGTGGACGCCGAGGCTGGCCGCATCCGCAGTGCGTTAACGCAGATCTGCGATGCGGCCATGCCCCGGGTACGGCATCTGCCACCGAGGAGGGCTGTCCACTGGTGGTCCCGGGAGCTGACGGATCTCCGGGCCGGGTATATTCGCGCCCGGAGGGCCTACACCCGCAGCCGACGGCGCCATCGCGGCGCGGAACCGGAGGGCCAGCTTTACGAGGGCTACCGCAATGCGCGATCGGCCTTCAGGCTGGCCGTCCGTTCCGCCAAGGACGCCAGTCGACGGGAGATGCTGGAGAGTCTCGTCCGTGACCCCTGGGGTCGCCCCTATGACGCGGCGCTGAGTATGCTCCGCGCACGGGGCCCTCCCCTCGACCGAAGTCGTCCTCCCCGAGGGGGGGACGTCGGTCGATGGGAGGGTACCCCGGATAGGGGCCTTCCGTCGGGCCGACCACTGATGACAAGTAACCCTGCTCCAGTGGTCGGCCCAACGAAGAAGGCGACGTGGTGTTCGGGTGGATTGCGGGTGTTGCGTGCTTAAGCCCCTCTGTCGCCCCGGATGGAGTGGTGCGGAAGCGCGCCGACCGCAGCCCACCCCAAAAAAAAAAAGACCTTCTGAGTGGTGTTCCCATAGGGACGCCTAGATAGGCGTACATAGATTATGTATACCTATCAACAGTGAACATCGACGGGCTCGTGAATAAACGACGATAAAACTTTCGCAAAATTTTTATTGCTTTTCTTTAAATTTTGTGTTCTGGAAATCGTAATTTTGAAAAAAAGGCATATCTTATAAATGTACAAGAACCGACCAAGTAGCATTATATTTTATGCAATCCACATAATTTTGTCCCGTGTCTGGATGTAATTTGCGTCAGTTAATTATATGTCTGTACTATGTACATTCCCTTGCAATACAAAGCTTATTTCCGTGCGCTCAGCACGTTGTCTTTTAAAGAAATAAAAAAGACTTACCCAGCAGCTATCCCCCACTGCTGCGAGGCGGCCGCGGCTGCGTGGTCGAACAGTGTGAGACCCACCAAAGCTACCGTAGGAGCTATGGTTAAGGGCGTCACGAACCGTAGGAAGGATCCGATAATCCCAAAATAACCTGGACAATTATATAAAATTAGAAATTTTCTCACGCTCTCTCTCTCTCTCTCTCTCTCTCTCTGTCTCTCTTCTCCCGTGGGTATAATAAAAGACGATTAAGCGGTATAATATGCAAATTAGGGTGCTTCATTTTTGGGCAACATTTTTTTTCTTCAAGTCCCGGCTGAAAATCTTGTAATGTATAGAAAAACACAATTTTTGAGCATATTGCGAGCCCTGAATTCGAATTTTAACCCATTACTATAGAATTTTGAATTTTATCCATTAGAATAACATTAAAAAATTATTTTTTATATGTTTTTCCTTCCGTTCACCCAGAAAAAAATTTTCTTGGGATTTTTGACTCATGGATTCTTGTTATAGGTATAATATCCTACAAAAAAGTCCATTGCGTCGAGTTTGTAACTCCAACGAGTTCAACGAAAAATATCATTTAAGCTGAATTTTTATAAAAATAGCAGTAAATCGCGTTTATATGCTAAACTAGTGAAGATAGAAAGAAAATGTAAATGACAAATTTGGGGGATTTATGCCCGACAATTTTGTATTAAAATATTTTTTCGTAGCTCTCATAGCTTAGCTGTTAAAGAAACTTAAACCTTAAAATTAACGAAAAAACCTATTTTTTTTCTTCAATAAAAACTAATTTATGAAATCATAAAAAATTTTCAAGTAAAAATCATAATAGATACAAAATTTGTTGAATAGACAAAATTTGATAATAGATACAAAATTTGTTGATAGAATAGATATTTTGCAAGTAATTTTTGACGTTGATAATGAGAAATAAATTAGGTGTGCAAAGATTTCATGAATACAAATGGAAGAAAACTACAGGCAAACTAACAAAACTGCACATATTGTGCATAACTTTGAAGTCTAACATAGATAATCTATTTGTGAAAATCGCATAAAAATCCAAAAAGTCGTAATTGCTGTGAAATTACTGATTTGAAAAATTTTGCTGCCAGAAAATTTCAAAAAATACAATAACAAACAAATTTTTCATCCAATTTTTTAACTTGGATTTCATAAATTAGTTATTATTGAAAAAAATAGGTTTTTTTCGTTAATTTTAAGGTTTAAGTTTCTTTAACAGCTAAGCTATGAGAGCTACGAAAAAATATTTTAATACAAAATTGTCGGGCATAAGCCCCCCTACAAATTTGTCATTTACATTTTCTTTCTATCTTCACTAGTTTAGCATATAAACGCGATTTACTGCTATTTTTATAAAAAATCAGCTTAAATGATATTTTTCGTCGAACTCGTTGGAGTTACAAACTCGCCGCAATGGACTTTTTTGTAGGATATTATACCTATAACAAGAATCCATGAGTCAAAAATCCCAAGAAATTTTTTTTCTGGGTGAGCGGAAGGAAAAACATATAAAAAATCATTTTTTAATGTTATTCTAATGGATAAAATTCAAAATTCTCTAGCAATGGGTTAAAATTCGAATTCAGGGCTCGCAATATGCTCAAAAATTTTGTTATTCTATACATTACAAGATTTTCAGCCGGGACTTGAAGAAAAGAAATGTTGCCCAAAAATTAAGCACCCTAATGCACATGACATCTATGTAAGAGAAGGAAATCTCGAAAGAAAACCCTATGCCAAGGCGTATGACCAGCGCGGTATAGTAGGTCAATTTCCTTCCCATAATGGAGGAGGCTCGAGCCCAACATGGGACGTAAATGAGCTGAGATGATGATGATGAAATGTTTTCTATAAAACTCAATCATGAATTGAAGAAGAAAATATTGCCGATAGAACTTACATCTAGAACTGACCTTTAATCATCATTGTCTTCACAGATTACTACTAGGTTAATCACCATCATCATCACAAATCATGTATGTTTCAGGTTCGAACCTCCTCCACAGTAGAAAAGAAATTAATCTACTACATAGTAGTAATATACTTGGTATAGGGCTTTGTTTCGAGTTTTATCTTTTGCGTACATGTTAGCTGCATCCTATAACCAGTTAGTCACCTTTTACGACACCCACCCCGTGGTTTCATGTAATACCCGTTCCTGTGAGAATACAGGAACAATAATGTTACACGCTAAAAATGTAGCTTTTAATTGATAAAAGAATTTTTAAAATTAATTCAGTGATTTAAGCGTGAAAGATTAACATACAAAGAAATAACCTTAAATTTAAATTTATAGTATTAGGATAGAGGTAAGAAATATAGACTCACCGAAAAACAGTTGAAATAACGCAGATACTCCAATTGCACCGGACAATTCACACATTCTCATGGTCCACACATTTCTCTGTTCAGCTTCCGACATGGCATCGAATATTTCTGGCTTCGGGCACTGCCACATCGGTAAATTGAGGATGGCTAGTGTCGGCACCAGGAACGATATAGTGCCTCCTTGCACGATGGGGAGCCGACATCCGAAGGTGGATTGCAACCATGTCACTAGACCTGTAGGACATATTATAATTATGTACAAAAAATTCCGTGTAGAGTTAGAATACAATTCACCACCCCCTTTCCTACCCGTGGGTGTCGTAAAAAACGACTAAGAGATTATAATATGGCTATAACATCCATGCAAGAGAGCGGGCAAACTCGAAATAAAACCTTATACTCAGCCACCTGACCAGCAAGGTATAGCAGGTAAATTTCTCTCCTAGGAGGCTCGAGCCCAACAGTGGGACGTATATGAGCTGTGACGATGATGACTCTTATGACAGTGAGAATATAACTTCGGGTATGTGGATATCGTAAAATACTACCACTGACGTCAAGTCACCCTGCTCCGGTGGTCGGCCCAACGACGAAGGCGACGTGCATCGCGGGTGGGTTGCGGGAGTGCGTGCTTATGCCCCTCTGTCGCCCCGGACGAAGAAGTGCGAGGAGCGCACCGACCGCAACCCACCCAAAAAAAAATAAACCTAAAATACTACTAAGCGATGTAATCAAATAAAATCACTATAATCGAAAAGAAACTAAATAAAATTCTATAGTAACCCATCTGTCTACGTACTATAGTATTTTATTTTCGCTTCTATTATGTCTAAATCGTGAATATTTAGTAGTTGACACGCTAAGCCTATTTATAAAAAGTTATTTACAAGTGAAAATTGATTTATCACACATTGGACTTCAACCTTTATCTACTGAAAATCCGTTTCAATGCATGTCAAATGCTAAACATCAGTCATTTATTGAGCCGAGTCATCACTTAATACATTTCGAGCATCAAATTGGAACAATATGTTAACATTTTCTCTGATAGAAGGCGTGTGTTACGTATAAGAAAAGTACATAAAGGACCACTACCAAAGATTTGTGTCCAAACGAAACTACATTTTACGGCTGAAACCGAAACCAAATTTCGGCTTCAGTCTCAGTTTCGGCCAAAACCGAAACTTCTGTGTAAATCATAAGGTAAATTTTTTTGTGGAAAGAAAAATAAATAATATATCATAATCAGTCAGTTTTTACTCTTTACTATTATAAACATAAAGTGAAACTTACAAAACTTAACGATAAGAACAAAATAATTTCGTTTTATAACAAACCAAAGTCAGTCACTCTTGTGTTTCTGTGCCGTTGCGAGGCTATATGATATACGCTGTCTAATAATTCTTTTTTTAATGTATCTTTATATCATATGAACTTCCATTACTTATTATCTAACTACATATCCATTTTTTATTGCTGTTGGTGGCAATCGAATAAACACCTATTGTTAAGTGATACTAGCATGGATCATGGATCTTTGCTAGGCCAACTCAGAGATCGATTTTCTGCTCAATTTAGTAGTAACCCGAACGGATCGAACCGCGACTATAGACAAGAGACTGTTGACAATGTTGTACTACCACTATAAAACTGTCTATATTTATATAAACTAGTGGTCGAAATTCGGCCATAATTCATTTAAAGTAATTTTGCTGTTACACATTTTTTTTAATTATATTTAAGTATATATGTATATTGAGCAATCTGTATTTCACTAATAACTAATATACATATAAATACAAATATCTATTAGAGATTGTCATCATAATTATGATTGTTTGACATTTAGTTCGACCAGAGACTATAATCATAAACAAAAGTGTATTTGTATGTGTGTCAATTGCATAGTAGTGTGCGTAATATTTTTTAATGAATTTAATGTTTTTCTAATACATTATTATATAGAAATTTTAGTTTTCTGCACTTCTCCTCAATACATTCTTCAACCGTGCCAAATTTCATATTTGTCCATCTTTTTTTTTTCTGCGGTCCGCGCGCCCCTCGCACTACTCAGTCCGGGGCGACAGAGGGGCGTAAGCACGCATACCTGCAACCCACCCCACCTGCACGTCGCCTTCGTCGTTGGGCCGACCATCGGAGCAGGGTTACTTGTCATCAGTGGTCGGCCCGACGGAATACTCCCTACTTGGGGTACCCTCCCATCGACCGACGTCCCCCCCCTGCGTGATTTTTGTAAAAAGGGGTACAAAGTTTTTGCTTCACGTATTTATATATAGATAGACTTTTTTTTTATGGGTGGGCTATGGTCAGCGGATACGCCGTCCATTCCGTCCGGTGCGACGAATAAACGACGCGCGGGCCCATAACTCACCCGTAGCCACGTCGCCTTCGTCTTTGGGGCGACCACCAGTGCCGAGTTGCTTGTCCTCAGTGGTCGGCCCAACGGAATACCCTTTCAGGTACCCTCACCTCTCGCCGTCCCTGTCCCGGGACGTCGGTCGCTGTCGCGCGGCCTTTCTGCGGATGACGGGCTAAAGTCGCCGGTCCGGTCATCCACGGCCACGGCTAGGGCGACATTAGACGCAGGTACTCGCGCCGGCGCCGTCCGAGTCGCCGGCGACAGATCGTGTCACCGAAGAGGAGTTCCTCTCGCGCACGATCTGCCGCCTCCTTCTGTGAGATGACAGCCTCACAGAAGGCGGCGACCGCGTCCCAAATATAAATAGGCTTTAAAATTCTTAGTATTTTTATTGTTGAAAATGTTCATTATCATGATGGTTTATTGTATTAACGCTTTATCTTAAACTTATATGTACAGATTATATAATACGTCACAGATAGGCATATTTAATATATCTATTATCATACACGGTGGTGTTTGCTGTGTGGTAGCGGCTTCGAATACTACCAACCCTTGCTTTGCTCGTGGGTGTCGTAAAAGACGACTAAGAGCGCTAGATTGACCTGGACCAACTCCATCTGGTACCATTTGGGTCAACGATTACATTCCCAAGGAGGGTTGACGTCAGGCAGGCGGCCGGTCATAAAAGTCATTGCCGAAACTTTTTGCAATATGTCAAAACAGATGACATATTGCGTCGACCCCAAGTAATTGGGATAAGAGCAAGATGATGATGATTATCATACACGGCAACCGCCATCTTATAAAATTTATCTAAAATATTAACAAGTGGTTGTTATATATATATATATATATATATATATATATATATATATATATTATAACGAAAGGTATTGCTACGAATATTGTATATAATCAGAGGCTTAAGTAAATAACATCTTCATCATTTCAACCGATATACGTTCCACTGTTGGGCCGGGGCCTCTTCCACTATGGTAGGGAAATTGACCTACTATATCACGCTGGTCAGACGTGTTCGCATAGAGTTTTGTTTCGAGTTTTCCTTCTCTTGCATAGATGTTGTATGCATATTATAATCCCTTAGTCGTTTCTTACGACACCCACGGGTAAGAGAGGGGGTGGTGAATTGTATTCTTACTCCGTCACCACACGGAAAATACACATCTTAATCAATTTTATTTTTGTTTGGACTTTATTTATTTTTGAAGTTATACTCCTTTTGATGCGTTAGGGAAAAATGATGAGTGAATTTTTAACGCACACAGCGTCACGAAAAACCGACACTTACAAGTTAGCTAGTCAAAAGTTCTTTACTATTCGTGCTCATAATGTGTCAAATGTCAACTAAATAATGCGTTATAATAAAACTTTCAATGTATTAAATACTGTTTTACTATTATTAGTATAGTTTTTCTACAAACGTAGGGTAATGCGAAGGATAAAATTTTCATTAGTTTGACATTACAAACAGACTTTAATTTTATTTATTTCTATAGAGATGAACACGAATTACACCCAAAAACTCTCAGAACATCAATTTGTAGATCGTACAAAGTTTCGTCCTGCGTGGGGATTGAATTGGCGCGATAGGTCTTAGATCTTAACTAAGATCTTAACCACCACGCCATTTGTGCAATCGTAATAAATGGAATATGCAGATGTCATCGATGTAAAAAAGGAACACTTGAATAAAGCCCTATCCGACGTCTAACTTGCGTGACACACTTGATAAATTTGCCTCCAATCGTGAAGAAGGCTACGAGGATATATGAGTCGAAATGATAATTGAAACATCATCTTGGTCCACATAAGTCCCACTGTTGAACTCGGGATTCCTTCATAATAGGATAGAAATTGAGCAACTATACCGCGCTGGTCAAACGTATTGGGTCTACTCAATATACAACCCTCTACTTTTTAGGTTGGAATACGGTCAGCGCAACCGCCGTCCGGCTCCATCTGGGGCGACATAGGGGCGGCGCGCAGCCCTGTAACCCACCCGTGGCACGTCGCCTTCGTCATTGGGCCGATCGTGCAAGGTGACTTAACGTCAGTGGTCGGCCCGACGAAATACCCTTGCGAAGTACCCTCTCCTCTTGGCGTCCCGAGAGGGGTCTCGGGGACGTCCGTCGTCGTCGCGCGGTTTACCTCTCGGCGGGTGACAGACTAAATCCCCGGTCCAGTCACCCGCGAACTCAGCTAAATACAACCCTATGGTCTCATGTTGAGTTTTCCTTCTCTTGCATAGATGTTACCTGCATATCATATCCCTTAGTCTTTTACAACACCCAGGGGTGAGAGAGGAGGTGGTGAATTATATTCTTACTCCGTCACCACACGGATATGTAGAAAGAAGCCTGTGATCTTAATACACACAATAGAATCGGCAGTTTTGAGTAGAAAAACCTTAATCATAAAATATTTGCTGATTTTTTCATTATTATAACGAGCTAATCTTCTTCAAAATGGCGATGGCGTATCAAATATTAATATTGATGCCTATTAGAAGTATTTCATAACGACAAAAAACCTATGAGAAATTGACGTAGAGGTATTTCATATTCCTTTGATGTGAATGCTTTTTATACATTCATATACGTCAGGGGATGTAACTCAGTGGTAGAGTGTCTGCTTCGCATGCTGAAAGTCCTGGGTTCAAATCCCAGCATCTCCAAATAATAGTTGTTTTTATGTAATTCTATGGTTCTTATTCATACACGTATCCAATAAGGCCGTAAATATCAACTATTTATTTAGTGTAATTTACAATTTTTTTTTTTTTTTTTTTATTTGAAATAGTTGAATTGCCTATAATACTTATAAATTTTGTTTTTTTTTCCATGTTTTAACCTCATGTACACTTCGTACAAGTCATCGTTAATAAAAAGGATTCTCCTCTCCCCACTAGAGCATCAATTATTAAATTTTAACTCATTTTTAAATCTATACATATAAAAGAAAGTCGTGTTAGTTACACTATTTATAACTCAAGAACAGCTGTATTGATTTGGTTGAAAATTGGTGGGAAGGTGGCTTAAAACCAGGAGATGGCAATAGGATACTTTTTATCCCGTTCGACCGCGTTCCCATGGGACGTGACATAAAACGTCAAAGAGAATGTAAGTCACTATGAAACGTGGTATAACAAAATGCATCTGACATGTAATAACAAAACGCAAATGACAGCAAAACGTAATTGTTTCTATGGTTCAGTACTAATTATAAATTGTCAGAAATCAGTAATTTGTATTCTCTTTGAATCATCATAAACAATGGCGCAACGAAGACGATGGAATCATTCCCGACAAATTCGTAATGCAAAAAGGATACCAAACATTGCGAATGCAAGGACTGAAGAAGAACAAAAAGTTGCCCGTGAAGAGCGCCGTTTGGCTCGAATTCGTCACAAGTGAGGCAGCCCATGAAACGCCTCGGTTGTCAATGCGAAATCGTCGAGCAAACAACAGAGATCAACAAGTATCAATAAATTCTTAGCGGATCTCCGGGATGTGTGCATACGTGCCTAGAGATCCTACACCCGCAGCTGGCTCCATCACCGTGACGCTGAGCGGGAGGGTCAGCTGTACGAGACTTACCGCAGCGCACGGTCTACCTTTAGGCTGGCCCTCCGTCACGCCTTAGCGAGAAGTCCTTGGACTTCTCCCTCCTATTGCACGGCGTTGAATAAGATCCGCGCACGGCATAATTCGAGACTAGATTTTCGGCAATTCAGAAAATATAATTAAAAAAAAATTATGGCTGTACGAACTTCGTCGGGTCAGCTAGTATAAAATAATTGGCTAAAATTGTCCGTGTGATGACGGAGTAAGAATACAATTCACCACTCTCTATCTTGCCCGTGGATATCGTAAAAGACGACTAAGGGATAATATAAGTACATAACATCTATGCAAGAGAAGGAAAACTCGAGACAAAACACTATCAAAACACGTCTGACCAGGGTGGTATAGTAGGTCACTTCCCCTCCCATTATGAAGAAGGTCTGAGCTCAATAGGGCAACATATATAGGCTGAGATGATGATGATGATATTTTTTATTATCATTTATTATTAAACATTAATAAGTGGATTAAGGGGCCGCGCTTTTTAACCGGTTTTTAGACATGGCATACGTGTCGTGAAAGCAATCGTATCAGCATGAAAAAAAATCATTAATTTGACATTACAAACAGACACTTCAATTTTATTTATTTGTATAGATGTACCAGTCCTAGTTGGCAATGCGATTCTCGAAGTTGTCGAGCACAATTTTTATCTAGGACAAACAGTCCAGTTAGGTAGATTTGAATCTACCGATTTTGTTTCTATAAATACATATTTAGATTTTGCATAGAACTTGGCACTCATTTAGATCTCCATTCTTTTTGCGGCGAAGCCCACAGCCAAGCATAATTTTTGTATTGAACTTGGCTCTCCTTTTTTACATTTATGTTTTTGGTGGGATATCATTACTTTTTGTAAGGTAAACTAGGCAGGTATTGAGATTTAATGTTTTTTCTTGCATTTCCGCTGCATGGTTTTCTTTGTTATGCTATTGTCTACATTCTCTTGAATGTTAAACTTTATTTTTATATTTCTGTTATATAGCAAATATAATATACATAAATTGTGATAGTTTCAAATATCCGCTTGTAACGTTGTAACGGTTCCAACGCTACATTAAAAAAAAAATTGTGTGTGGGGCAAATTTTTTTTAACTTTTTTTAACTTTTTTTATTTTTAGATTTTTTCCTACGCTTACACACAATTACCAAGCTGGATTCCAAATTTCATCCTTCTAGGTCATCTGAAAGTAGGTTAGGTTTAGATACTATATGTCAGTCAGTCAGTCAGTACTAAAATTTACGACTTTTTGTCCTTCATATTTTTATAACCGTTTGAGCTAGCTTCGTGAAATTTGGGCTTCTAGATGTCCTTATGGATATAATTAAACACACGTAGTTTACGTTAAAGAGGTTTTGAGTTATAGAAGGGTCAAAAGTGGCACCAAGTGGTTCGTGTAATATTACACTTGGCTAGGGGGGGCGTTCATAAAATAAGTGAGATGTTTAAGGGGGGGAGGGGGTCGAGTCAAATCTCATCTAATCTTAAGTTGGAGGGGTCTCGGCAAATATCACGCAATTGTTTTTTTTTTTTGATTGAAACAATAAAGAAATTATACTATTTTGGTCCATTTAATCCAGATTGTACATGCTTAAGATTTAATCTTAAGCGTAATCGTAATACGATTAAGATCATTCACTAATTCGTTTGAAAGAAAATAATTTCATTATACCATAGATAATTCACTATAAAATAAGATAGAGAAATTTTTATTACACTTATAATTAAACTCTCAGCAATATTGATTACTAGTCTTAACTAGTCGTAAATAAAAGCACGAAGCAATTTTTTTTTCTTTTTACAATAACAATCCAACGCCTTTACGTAAGAAACGCACATTTTGAAAAATCTCACGTGAAATTGAGCGATGAGGGAGGGGATTGAATAAAATCTCACGACATCTCACCAGGGGGGGAGGCTCAGAAAATTTAAAAAAACACCTCACATAATTTATGGACGCCCCCTAGCCAGTTCCTTTGCTTGAACTTGGCTTGACACGCTGCCGCGTGTCTAAAAACAGAGACAAATATCCATATACCTCATAATAATATCATTTTGAGGTAAGAGCACACTGTTGACAGTCGGCTGTCAAAAGCCGTGGGCCGGCCCGTCGGGGTTGTACCACACTGAGCAGATAATCGACGTCTGAGTAGTAGCAATTTGTTACTGCAAATTACTGTCTACTAAACCATTGTCGGTCTGTGAGCAAGAGAGCCGGCAGTCCGATTTTTAGCGTGTTTGCGTGTGGCAGGTTTTAGTGATGAGTCTAATATCACCGAACCTCATTGCATGCCTTCACACTCTATTCACTTTCTTCTCTCTCTCTCTCTCTCTCTCACACACAGGAAATTATCTATACAAACTGTAAATAAACTTGAAGTGTTTATTTGTAAAATCAAAATAATAGGTTCTTCATGCTGACATGGTTATTTGCACGATACCTATGCCTAAAAATTAACTTAAAATGTTTATCTGTCTTTCAGTTCGGTCCGGAAATCTTCCAAACGACTGGATCAGTTTTAATCATGTTTTACTACCAGGTACTGGTCTATATAAGGAGAACTTGGGTAATTTTTACTTTCAATAAACCCCAAAAAATTTTTGTACGGAATCGAACCTGCGACTTCATGAACTGCATTCGCGTATCGCAATATCTTAGAAGATATTGGAGATTTAAAATGTGGGCGACTGAAACCAAAGCGAAGCGAGGACAGATTACTATCCTTAATTATAACATTTATAGTGTGCATATACTTTCTTATCTTAGATAGGCCTAAAAGTATTTGTGTGAGCCGCATTTAATCTATATATCTGAATGCCATGTTATCATGATAAACAATGTGATAACGAAATATATATAGTTATCAATATATTTTCATTATAATAAGATTGATAACACATAAGAAAGCAATTGATAATGTATTGGTCAAGGTCATACGGGACAATTGGGACGTTTTTTGTTTATTATTTCGAATAGGTGTTGAAGGCAGAGTTTCTATGAAAGGGCTTTTAACTTTTCATAACATAAAAAGCTTGTAGATCAGAATCTAAGTTCGGGGGAAAGAATTGAAAGAAAGGTTAAGCGACGACGACGAATACATCTCTCATTAGATACACATAAGGAGATGTAACAGGTCACTTTAAGTCCATTTTCGTGTGTAACGAATTTCAAAGAAGAGTGAGACATACCCTCTTCTCAGTTTCATAAATTTATATAATTAAATAAAAGATGATTTCTGATGTTTATGCGAGTAAACAAAATAGTTTTATGACAATACCTTATAATTAAAACTATTTTTATGGATTCAATTCAATTCAAAAACTGTAGTTCTGCGGTTCTGAATACCCTAGACTTAGAGAGCCGACCAAGGCCTCTGAATCCAGCTCGCCTTTATTGGCTGGAGTGGAACCCGAAGAGTGCCCACAGAACTGCTTGCCTGAAACGGCTGGTCAGAGAGGGGACGCCAAAGCGATATGCTCGGAGGTGGAAGTGTCATGTTCAATGACAAAAGAACGGGGAAAACACTGCGAGTCTTCGTTTGTCGGAGACTTGCGGTGGTAAAACCGGCGCCGTACCGCTCCAAACCCGTAGCCGCTTGCACCAATATTGCCTCTTGTTGCCCGTATAGCCTGCGTGTCTGTGGCGACCGTTTAGAGAGGCCCATTCAATGAGTTGGCAAGTCAAAGTCTGCCACCGTTCATTACAATGCAAGGCAAATGACAGATTAAAAATTAATAGTTTTCAGTTAAACAAGTCCATCGAACCTCCAATCCCATAATCAGATATAAGATACCATCATCGTGCTACAGTTTTACAACTACCGTTGGCAGTCCACGAGTGTCAGATGCAAACGTGGCATGTCACCGGTAGACGTCAAATTCCATCTTTAGATTCTCCAAAGTTCTTTAAGTTCTCCAAAGGCACCTGTGTGTTGGATCCATATCCCTATGTAAGCCTACTAAAGGACCGGGTATCTTCCCGATTGGCAGATGCCGTGGAAGCAATAGGAGATACATATGAATAATATTTATTAAAAATATTTATTTGCGATATCCACGGTTAAGAAAAATCATCAAGATCTGTATTCATACTCTGACAATTCAAGAAAGCTGAATTACTATAGATTTTCTATTATCAGTAAAGATTTTTGAAGGTTAAATTTTGAAGAACCGGTTTTTGAAATACAATATTAAATTTATAACATTTACTACTTGATAACGCAGCAAAAATAATCATGATAACGACATTTTATACGCACTATGACGTTTCAAGGTCTAATTAATTAGACCTTGGTTAGTTTAAACTAACTGTCACCATATAGGAGATATGAATTTACAAAATTTACTTACCCGTAACAAATATCATAGTTGATATAATATTAGATCTATCAGGGTCCGTCTCCTTCATGCAGAGCGCTGGACATAAGATGAACGGGATGGCCACAATGGCACCTATCATCGTCAGGTAATGCTGTGGAGAATAAAATATATTAGAATAGTATCTAAATCTGAGCTCAAATATACCGAAATGCTGTACTCGAACCTCTTCTACGATAGAAGAGACGTTGAATAGGTCAACGTAGGTACACTACGCCTGTCAGACAGGTTAGTATAGTTTTATTTAAAATTTTTCTTTACTTGCATAGTCGTTACGTGTCATTTCCCTTAGCCGTCTTTTATGACACCCACGCGTAAGAAAGGGGGGAGGGGGGATATGTATTGTGTTCTTACTCCGTTATCACACGGAAACAAGAGAGTAATAAACGGTTACCCAGAGTCCCCGGATTGGAATAACTGCTCACAGTTATGACTTTCCGAAGTTGTGCGTATTAAGTCATAAATTATTCGTTATCGCTTGATTTATCGGTGAAAGAAAACTTCATAAGAGAATCCGCAAATCTTCGAAAAGAGACCAAAAAGAATTTTTTATCTAGTTGATTGAAATCCACAGTAGGAGAGTAATGGGCCTACTATATCGCGCAGGTCCGATAGATTGATATAGAGTTTTCTTTCGAGTTTTACTTCTTTTGCATAATTATATGTTAAATGCATAATTTAATCCCTTACCCGTCTTCTACGACACTCATGGTCAAGAAAGGAAGTGGTGAATTGTATTCTTACTCCGTCACTACACGGATGGTATAATGATATTTTTGGAAATTTGGATGTTGGAAAGCATCCTAATACGATAAGTATAATAAAGGAGTTATGGAGCCCCACAGTGCCTTCCAATTGCCCCGTTGTAGCGAGGTTCGACCATACAGGGCCAAAGAAAAAAGGATGACGAGAATCATTAAACTAAGTTTTGATTTCTTCAGTGTTCTGTCTCTATCTATATCTATCGATCGAACTTACAGACGTCCAATTGCTTTATAAATGACGCGATAACTGATAAACAAAAACTTGACATAAAGGCCTTTGTAACCACGCTATAAAATTTTTAACAAAAGAGATTGAGGAGGTATTTATTTCATATAATAGATCATATATATAGAAATAGACTATATGTAGGTACCTAGCTTAGAATAATAACATATAGAAGGATAGTGTCGCTACTTCGAACGTTCCAAACATGAATCTAAAAATACTACATGCGCGCAGACGATTACACACGTACATACGCACACCACTATACAAATTACGAAATCAAGTTTTATTTCTATTAACATAAATCGTCGATATAATTTTAAAAGTAATGTTAAAAACCTTTTTAAGTTTTTTAAATGTGTTGTGACACCATTTGAATGCACAAACCGTCATAATTACCTATTTTTTTTTTAAGAGTTGCGTACGTACGTGCAGTACAGTGATCTTGTACGTTATGGAACGGTGCCGACGTAAGCTCCATTAGGCTCCAATTAAAATGCTTCACTTTTTCTGCGCGAACTTACCTTCTATACGTTATTATTCTAAGGTGCCTAGTAGGTATATTAATATTGTAAGATCACATTACTAACCTGTAAAGCCATGAAGATGCAGAGATACCATGGTGGTACGTCATCAATGCCATATGTCACGTTCCCTTTCCTTTCTTCCTTCAGCTCCACATCGTCCTCGGGTGGGACCTATGAGAACAAGTAATTAATTACTTAAGACTTCCTTTAAAAGGTTACCCCCACTTACGACTTTGAAAAATTCAAGTTTTTATTGCATTTTTTGAAGTATAAGTATCTGAGAATATGGCCTGAAAATTTCAAGTCGATCCGAACAAAATTGACAGAGATTTAACGGATTTAACGCTCATAGCGTTGAAAGAGAAGAATCCGTTGCGTACGACCGGCTAGTCTGTCGCCTGGCGCGCTCGACCCTCTCTCCGGTTTTAGTCCATTGTTCGATAAAAAGGGCTGTTTACCTGGCATTTACAACGTTCATAGAATAGAATGGAATTTGTAGAAACGAATTTTTTTTTTGCCTTTTATGGTTTAAATTCGTCAGTGAAGCTTGAAAGTTCGACTATATGACACGTATTCATTTCCGCCAAAACAAGAAGCAGTGATAATTTACGTAAATCTCGACTAAAAAAAAGGAAAGGTATTTTTAACGCGAACCTGGCCCAATCGGAAACTGAAAGTTGCAGCACGTCTGCGAAGAAACTGGAAGATTAAAAAAAATGTAAATTTACAAAAAAAAAAAATATTTTCTTCGTGTAAACTGAAATTGAAACTAAACGCGTTTTTCTCATAATGGCATTTCTGAAGTCGGCGACCAAGATTACTCGAACACTAATGAACCGATCTTCTTGAAATTTTGCAGGTTTATTTAATACATAAAAATCTAGTCTTTAATCGTTAGATTTTGTTTCGAAAAAAATGCCCGTTTTAAAGTCAGAAAACGGCCCCTTTGCCTGTCCGCCATTTTGTGAACAATGAATATTTTTTAAATCCTGTGATTAAAGACTAGTTTATACTTTAACTAACTCCATCCGCATTTTTTGTTTCAGATGATCCACTTAGCCGCAAATTTGGTCACCGCAAACCGTATAAATAAAAACATTATTTCATTGAAGGCCATTTGCCACTTAATAATGTAATATTTTTCAATAAAAAAATTACTTAAAGTTCTTCAAGATGGGTTCTTTAATATGATATAATTATCGATTTAAAAAAATTTGTGGTTTTCCTTAAAAAAATTCATGAAAAAGGGCTTTTTTTTGCGCTACAAGTGAAGGTAACCCCTTAAAGAAAAAGGGGGGATACTACGAAGTAAATTCTTGTGACGCAAGATATTTTGCAAAGATACAATTAACAAATTTATTAACTTAATATATAATTAAGCAAGCAATACTCAAACTCAGAAAAATGATTTAAGATACGAAGAATTAACTTGCGATTAAATGCTTGGCACTTGACGTGGGATGTATCGTTGCTAAAATACATATACATAGGTACAATAAATAAAAGCTGCTATTAATTGGTAGGGTAACTAAACAAGTAGGCAATAGAGTGTCGCGGGTTTTCAAACTGAACCTACCGCCCATACCTCTGACCTTTCAAAGTTAAATACTTGCTTAGATTGCTTACTATCGCTTGCGCTAAAAGTAAGCAAATGATCGTCAGGAATCGTCTATATCTAACAGTTCTACAAAATAATAAGGTAATGCAGTTGAAGTATTATCTATAGTTACATAAAAAGAATATGAAATCTTGATACCGTTGAAGTACATCTCTAGCCGTTTTTTTTTTATTTAATGAAGCTTTGGCAACGAAGCCATCAGCTTAAACCAAATTACAAAGTTAATTATAAGTTCTCGTATTATTTACTTCTTGTATAACTTATTTATAGTCATTGTCCGTCAGTTAGTCAAGTTGTTATCATTAATTAGGCGCTGAAAACCTAATTAGATGATTTCTCTGGGAATTCCGGTTGAATATGAAAATACACGTAAACCACTCTTATATCACATTCACCACACTTCAGCACCTTAATTATATTATATTACATAAAATATCAGCAAAATTATACAATATAACACTATAAAACACTAAAAAAATGAATATAATACAGGAGCTTAACATGACATTTCCAAATTCGCGCCGAAACTCTCATCTCTAGCTGTCTAGTTTTGCATAGATTATATCCATAGAGTAAATTTGATGACATCGAAATTTGACGTTTATTTATCGAATCTGTCACTCGTTCGAAATCAAACAAAAAAGAAATAACAGAAACAATAAGAAAAACAATAGTAGGTCCTATCTATAATAACGCAACACCATTTTTTTCGTTAAATACTTGAACCGACTGTTATTGTGAACTTTAACAGCCCGACGAGACGGCGTAAAAATACAGTGTGAGACCTCTAAACCAGTCAATCGATATAAGATCACCAGAAGTATTTAACTCTTAATTTTTATCGAGATAGCGAAATAATCAAAATTATTTCAAGTTAAAATGAATCACTATTCAATAGAATTTTTTTTCTTGAACAAATTTAAATTAGGATAAGTAACAATAAGATATTTTTTTAACTCTTAATACCTACCTATTTCAAATAGATGATTGCCTACGTGGGTAAGAATTTAGATAATTGTGTTTCAAATTATTGCGCAGCAAAAGCTATATACTAATTTATAGAGATTCTTTATTATAATTCTATAATTGAAATGCAAGTTGATAATTATAAAACCTACATATAAACTGGTTTTCTATGATGTAATAAAATTAGATTTCTGTGTGATGACAGAGTTCAAATACAATTCACCACCCCCTCTCTTACCTGTTGGTGTTGTAAAAGTCGACTAGGGATCAAATATGGACACAACATCTATGCAAGACATGAAAAACTTGAAATGAAACCCTATATCAACCTGTCTGACCAGGGTGGTATAGTAAATCAATTTCCCTCCTATTGTGGAGGACAATGTGCTCATGGCCAACAGTAGGACATGTATGAGCTGAAATGATGATGACAACAAAATTGTAAAACATCCTAACTTCCAACATCATGATTGGATTGCAAATAATAACAATGTAATAAGTTTTAATAAATAACAATGTAATAAGTTTTAATATCAATATAACACTAATTTTGTGAACATAATGATTGAGATATTAATTAGTCTATTCAAAAAATATATTAAATTAAAATCTGGTAAATTTGAGATTCTCACCATAAAATGCTTGTAATGTATATGTACCCTCGGTCACAGAGAACACAGACTTGTTAAAATACAAACTTACTTAGCTCTTAAATTTTTAAAAGAATTTAACATTCTACAATTTTGTAATATTATATTTTTTTGGAAAAATATTTTTACTGTTTCATAAAAGTCACATAATCTTTAGTTACATATTAACAGCAATGGTAATTACTGGGAAAAGTAATGAATTCCTACCCAGGCCACAAGACAGCAACTGTCTTTTTTTTAAATAAATCATGTTGATGATTAACTGTTAACATTATAATGAAATCTGCATGCTTTAGAAATATTTTGAAACATACATGCAGCCTACCAAAACTAAAACTTGCGTCGACTTAGTGAAGTATGAACTAAAACCCTTACATTCCATAATGAGTTTAATATCCAATAGTGACATCATGCCTAATATAGTTACTATTAAACTAATGCGTCTCCATTGTGATAGGAAAATTAACCCACTACATCACACTGGTCAGACAAGTTGGTGGTTTTATTTCAGATTTGCCATATCTTGCAAAAATGTTATCTTGTATACTGTATTGCTTAATCATCTTCTAAGACACCCACAGGCAAGGGGCTGGTGAATTATATTCTTGCTCCACCACAACAGGGAAAGAAAGTATTCAGTTATACATTATTTATCAATCACTAACATTCTACAATGGTTTATCATAAATATAATGGTTTGCTAAAAGAAAAAGTATTACATGCATCATTTTAGTGTATTTTTAAGGTAAACTAAGGACTGAAGGGTTTGCATAATTATATAAAAAACTAGCAACCCGCCTTCACTTTGATTTCATTCACCTTGGTCTCATATTTTAAATCTTCAATATCTTCTAAAACATTACCATACACAACTACAGTCCATGACGCCTCGGGTTCAATGCCTGGACCAGGAAAAATGTTATAGGGTTGTCTTGAGAAGAAAAATATCATGAATTATATACAAATGTATCCGGTACCTGATAGTAAAATATGGTCAAAATCGGTTCAACCATTTGAAAAATTACCCGAAACGAACAAACAAACCAAAATCTTAAGTTTTTTTTAGGTACAGATATCCTGTAAATAACTCTTTAAGCATGAAAAAATATATTATTTTGACATTACAAAGTTTTATGCTACTATAATTTCAGTCTTAAGGAGCTTTATAATATTTAATTAATTATTTTTAATAGTCTAAATATTGCACAATAGTAGATATAATAATAAAATATTAGATTTTTTTGGTATCTGTTCTCATTTTATACTTATATCTTTAAATTAGGTACTTCATTCAGTAATTATTATTTGCGAAAGTAGTATATACCTTTAGTCAGAAGAATTGTTATCATTATACTTAAATATAATATTTCATAAATTAAAATATAATATACTGTCTTAGACCAAAATAAAATTCACACTGCAAATACAGTTATTTTGAACATATTTATTTTTATTACTGTTAAGTCAATAATATCGTATTGTATATTAAAAATATTTGCAAGTTCTAATACAAGGACAAATTAATAAATGAAATAAAGCAAGGTCTTCCGAATCACGACAAAACAGAATTCATGACTGCAAAATGTACGAAATATTATCCCAAACACTTGCCACGTACATGTCATCAAATGTACAACAAATAAATATAAAATACTTAATATATTCACTATGTATTTGATATTATAAAAATCCATCGTTATACTTTGACAAATCAGCTGATCACTACTAGTACAAATTGCATAAAATAGGTTAAGTGTACACGCGAGCAATCAAGACTAAATTTATAATAGGCAAAATAATGTTCATATTAGTTCCAATAATGAATAAAGCAAGTTATTTTTTCATTCAACTTAGATGATTTATTGTCTCACTAACCGTATTCGATGATCAATTAAATAAATTCTAATCATTTAATAGTACTTTTAAACAATAGTTATATGCATCAGAAAAACTTTAAAAGTCATACCTTTTCACTCACAATACTATACGAACACTCGCAAGACTTTTTATTACTCATTTTAATACGAATTAATAAATTACTTGGAAATTATATTTATTTAATTGCGTGACATGCGTATTTATTAAAATATGAACTAATACTATTCATTCCAATCACATGGTCAGTCCAATTGTATTTTAAGCCTTGACTAACAATTTTTGCAAGGCTCTTATTCGCGATCTTATCGTTACATTGATATAGCAGACGAATACTTACATCTGAAAAATAAAGGCAGTTCTATACGATGATGACATCAATTTGATAAATAATCCATTTAATAATTTATTTATATTAACCAAATGGGTATAAACAGTATTTATTTATGAATAAAAACTAAGCTTAATAATATAGGGTAAGGTGGGGCACAGTGTTACAAAAAAAACAAATGATAATGTAACGATGAAAATATTTTTTAATTAACTTCTAATTGGGATGGATATAAACTATAACAGTCTTTCTTTACTTAAAATGATTAAAACATAAATTCTCTTAGCAACTACTTAATATTAATTGCACTTTAATGAGATAGGTCGATTGTAACACTGAACCCCATATCTGGGTTACACTGTTACAGGGCAAGGGGAACAATGTTACAATATCACAGTAGTATACAAAATTAACAATAAGAGAAGATGTCTAACAAATATTAAATTTCTTTATAATATTCTTCTGGAATGTATAAAAATCTGCCTGACGGACGTTTGGTTATTTTGCAACATTTTTTCACGTTCTGCTTTTCGAAGACTTATACCACTTTCTACCAACCTAATTGCTTCTCTCATATTATTTGCTGTATAAAGACCATGATCCGTCTTCCTCTTTCGATTTCTCGCCTTTTCCTTTTAAAACCTAGGTAGAATACAAAATATTATCGGTGCCGACCATCGCCAGGAAGATACTCGTCAGCGTCAGGAACTGGGACACGGTCGCTGCCTTCTGTGAGGCCGTAATCTCACGGAAGGAAGCGGCGGATCGTGTGCGAGTAGAGCTCCTATTGGGCGACAGGTTCCGCCGCCGGCGACTCGGGCGGTGCAGGCGCGAGTATCTGCGCCTAATGCCGCCCTAGCCGAGGCTGCGGGTGATCGGACCAGGTAATTGTCCGTCACCCGCAGTGTGGCTAACCGCGTGACGGTGACCGACGTCCCAGGACGTCGAGAGGTGAGGGTACCCGAAAGGGTATTCCGTCGGCCGACCACTGACGACAAGTCACATCTGCTCCGGTGGTCGGCCCAACAACGAGGTGACGTGGGTACGGGTGGGTTATGGGCCCGCGCGCCGTCCTTTCATCCCTCCGGACGGACTGGACCGCGCGTGCGCTTACCATAGCCCACCCATAAAAAAAATAATACAAAAATATGTTAATAGCGTTAATTGTTACAATGTAACACAGTGCCCCAGACGAGACAAATCCAAAAATTATCAAATGAGTCTTCTTAGGTTATGTTTACAAAAATCTACTTAACGATAAAATGAAGCTAAATATACAAAGGGACAAGGAAAATTACAATCACTTACCTATATATAATACACCAGGAATCAAAGGAATAACTTTGACTTGATTTTTTCTAGGTTTGGCCACATAAATTCGATTTTTGTTTGTTATCTCTAAAACGTAGTACAGATACGGGCAATGACATCTGTTTAAAGGCTCCCTATGAGCTTGTCAAAACTGATTTCCAACTTGTAAAAGTGAATGATAGAATCATAGATACTTGCCCTGTAACAGTGTACCCCATGTAACACTGGTCCCCACCTTACCCTACACATTTATATAATTCAATGCAATTTTCTAAATCTGTTTACGGAATTCGACTCAAAATTACACAAAAGTACTCTGTGGCAAAATTCAAAAGATATCATCATACATCTTTAAAATTCGTACATATAAAGATAAATCCCGGTAAAAATATAAATGTGAAAAAGGCACCCAAATACAAATTATCATAATTAATTAGTGTGTGGTTGTAAACTTCACCCCCAAAAAGCTTGAGATACAAATAGGTGCCTTAGGTAAATTTAAAACACATTCTTCGTCTTGCGTAAAACACATTCTTGTCCTTGTCAACGTTTGCAATATATAAATGTATATTGTAATTATCAAATTATTTATATAAAGAAAATAACTTATGATTTATAAAACCTCAACATTTGCCTTGACTAGTTTTCAGATGCTAGTTACTTTATATTTAGCTAATTAACATGATATAATTATATGCAAATTGTTGTGTTTATATTGTACGTTTCTTTTCTTCTAAATATTTGATTTGCAGGTAATCTAACCAAAAATAGCTATTTATAATTTTTATTTTACTTATAATTTTTTATCGAACAGCAAGAGTAGGTAACTCACCTGTTATACCTCAACGCGTTCGGCGCATTTGCGTTTAAGTTATATTTAACATTCAAATATTTAAAAAAAGTTATGTAAATAATACGACGTTTTAAAATAGTTTTAACATTTTTGTAAGTCCTTTACCTATAAAAACATTAAAATTAACTGTTCATAATGAAACTAATTCTCCTACAAAGAAGAAAGTTTTTGTTGATATAATTATGCAAGCGGCCAATTAAAACCCATTGTATGTATATTTTTAAAAATTTTACAAATTAGCTTTGTTGGATTCTTCTCCTTGTTTACGCAGAAATATCTAACTGGATGCCAAATTTGAGCTTTGTTGGTCATCGTGAATTGGGTTAAGTTTTTGATCAGTCAATAAGGCATAAAAATAACAATTTTTGACGTTAATATGTAAATAACTGTTTAAGCTGCGGTTATCAAATTTAGAATACTAGCTTACTTTTGCTCGAATATTCCTGTGCGGATTAACAGCAGTTATGTTCTTAAATTAGATTTTACTTATTACTATTAAATTAGAACTATTAATAAAGAAAAATACTGAAACCCATCCAACCCAATCAAATAGAAAAAACTTTCATTTCAACGTAACAAGAAAGTTTTATAAATGATACATATTAATGATGAACTGTTCTTCGATTAGGCACTCCTGAAATCTTACATTTAATATAGGTTAAAGTTCAACAGAACTCATTAATGATAAAATATAACCTTGAATAATACTACAATAGTGTGTAATACGCTTTACGTCCTCTATGTGTATTTAGATAAACTTTTAGCAAGCGTGTGTAAATTAAAGCGTATGGTTTATGAAATACTGTGAATAAGTACTAGGTGGCGCTTTAACCACGTGAAGCTTAATGTTAAATCTTAGATGGCGCCTAATTTAAAAAGCATATTGACATTATATTCAGCCTCATTTGTTTGCCTATTCAGTTGTGCGTAATTTATTATAGTCCATAAAATATAGCTTGATCTCTGTGACAGATGTCAACGAAACCAACGAAGTAAGTTTGAACGAGCGACATGTTTAAAATTTCATTTTGTATCAAATATATTTTCATTCTTTTCGTGCCAGTTTTATTGCAACTGAATTGCAATATATTATAAACATAAAAATATTAATATTCATGCCTAAAATGTACCTCGTAAGTACTGAACTACCTAGTAAACATGTTATACATAAATGACGCTTACACACGTACAAGGTCATACTGGACTGAAAATAAAAAAGAGATGTGACAATCGATATACGTAAATCGATAACCGATCTTTATTAAATTATTCATAAAAGAAATACACCCAATACAGTACTTATATAAAACTTTCAACATATTTTTTACAACTAAAACAGACAGTTACATTACAAAATACATGAATTGAATTAATTAAACATTAAAAAACTACTTATTGTCTCAGAGTAAATGATATGATGATGTCTCAGAGTAATATTATGTACGCATTATTGTCAATAAACTAGACATATTTATTTATAAAACAGTCATCTAACAGTTTTGTTTGAAATAAACTCAAAAAGATTTTCATTGATTGTATTTTAATTATAATAGCAAATCACAATTATAAAAATAAAGAGTTTTATCGATAAAAAACTACGGACTTTATCGTAAGCGTGACAGCACTAGGGACAACTGTCACAGAGATCATCCTAGGTTGAGTTTCGGCGCGAATATGGAAATGTCATGTTAAGCTCTTGTATTATGAGGCGGCGGATCGCCTGCGCGAGGAGCGCAGCCTCGATGAGGAGATCCGCCGCCGGCGACTGGGGCGGCGTAGGCGCAACTATCTGCGCCTCATGCCGCCCTAGCCGAGGCCGCGGGTGACGTGACCGGGGATTAGTCCGTCACCCGCTGAGAGGCCGACCGCGTGAGGAAAGACCGACGTCCTCCCCGAGGGGGGGACGTCGGTCGATGGGAGGGTACCCCAATTAGGGGTATTCCGTCGGGCCGACCACTGACGACAAGTTAACGCTGCTCCAGTGGTCGGCCCAACGACGAAGGCGACGTGGTTTTTGGGTGGGTCGCGGGAGTTGCGTGCTTAAGCCCCTCTGTCGCCCCGGACGGAGTGGTGCGGAGGCGCGCCGACCGCGACCCACCCACAAAAAAAAAAAACTTTTGTATTATATTCATTTTTTTAGTGTTTTATAGTGTTAAATTGTATAATTTTGCTGATGTTTTATGTAATATAATATAATTAAGGTGCTGAAGTGTGGTGAATGTGATAAAAGAGTGGTTTACGTGTATTTTCATAATCAACCGAAATTCCCAGAGAAATCATCTAATTAGGTTCTCAGCGCCTAATTAATGATAACGACTTGACTTACTGACGGACAATGACTGTTAATAAGTTATACAATATGAAGAAGTAAATAATATGTAAAGAAATAAGCTACGTAAGACCAGGCAGTATGGTCGAAAAGACTTTAGCCTGCCCGTAAGGGCGATCCAAACAAAAAAAAAATCATCCTAGGTTTTTTGGCGGGAATCTGAAGTGTCATGTGGTGTTCTGGTATTATATTCAATATCTTAGTGTTTTAACGTGTTATATTATATTATATATATTATAATAATTTTGAAGGCATTTTATGTAATATACAGTGGCAAAACTGCTGAGGTGTAGTGAATATCATATAAAACTGCTATACATACCTTATGGTTTCCACCAAAATTCTCAGAAGATACTCCTAACAGTGGACATTACACTGTTGGAGGCGACACTTTGACTTACTGACGGACTATTACTGACATGAAGAAAATGATAATTTGAAAAGAAAATTATAACTGGACACTGGCAAAAATGGCTTGTATTAATAGCTGATTGCCAAGACAAAAAAGAAGAAGAAGAGATCATCCTATATTTTATGGACTATAGTCTATCTATTCTTACTAGATCATTCATTAATTTCAGCCACTGTTAGGCTTTTATTTTTTTTGGGGTTGACCGCTGTTGGCGCACTCCTCGCACCACTCCGTCCGGGGCGACAGAGGGGCGTAAGCACGCACACCCGCAACCCACCCGAACACCACGTAGCCTTCGTCGTTAGGCCGACCACCGGAGCAGGGTTACTTGTCATCAGGGGCACTGTTAGGCTCAAGCCGTCTCCACAAAAGGAGGGAAATTGAGCTGCTGGTCATAAAGGTTGATATAGGGTTTTGTTTCGAGTTTTCTTCTCTTGTATAGATGTTATATGCGTTTTATATCCCTTAGTCGTCTTTTACGACCTCCACGGGTAAGACAGGGCGTGGCTAATTGTACTCTTACTCCGTCACCACACGGCAATAGATCAGATAGATTAATTAAATTAAAATATATTTTGTATTATAATGTGACTTAGATAAATATTTATAAATACCTCCAAAATATAACGCTAACGTTTGAATGTGTCGCTACCGTTTACTTACATGTAGGACTCGTAAAAATCAGCTGAGGTATCTCTAGAGGAAATAGCAGTACATGCTATCCTTCGAAATGCCTAAGAACCTAACTGAACACCTGCCATCGAAAATCTGCATGTTAAGCGTGGTGATTATGGCATTAACGCTCTTATAAGGTCTATTTCCAGTTCTGCATATTGATAAGCTGATGATAATCATCATCTTTACAATCAAGTTTACAAAACATTAGCGGATACTATGACGAACCTCATAAAAAAGTACGATAGAGCCATACTACTGCAGCTATAAATGAAGCAGCTCCTCCAGGAAAGTACCACAGTCGCAGAACATTGCTGTCTGGGTAGTAATAATTTATTACTACTGCCGTTAGTTTGTTCCCGTTGTTGTTGCAGTTAGTTCCCTGTCTAGTCTAGACAGGGAACTAACTGTGCTCATGATATTGCTAAGGTCTATCACTGGCAGATACCACTTGTCATCACTTAGTAATAAAAAAATACCAACTACTCTACATTATAAAGTCAAATGCAATAATACTGATTGCATTACAGTTTATGGTTTACATAGATATCTTCTTTTTTTTTAATTTTGGCAAGCGGCTGATGTGCCGCCCGCCAACTAGTTGGACCGACGACCTGGTAAAAGTTGCTGGGCGTTGTTGGATGTACCGCGGCATAGGACCGTGCTTTGTGACGTAACATGAGGTAGGCCTACGTCCAGCAGTGGACGGCGATAGGCTGAAATAATGATGATGATGAATCGGCTGATAATACGAGTCCATTGTCACCAGTGACGAGTGCATTTCTGAAGTTATTTTGCACTTTTTTTTAAGTCGTTTGTATGTCAGTAAGTCAAGTCGTCGACATTGGTACAGCAATAGCACCTTAGTGAAAGTTTGCTCTAGTAATTTTGCCGGAACGTGAAAACACTTGTAAAGCACTTTTATTTCGTATTAACTATATTTTACAGTTGTAAATCCTGAGTACTAAAACATTAGAACATTGAATACTATTTAAATCTGGAACATTATATTTTACGTTGCCACTAAAATACTTTATTTCCATTCAGACACAACAGACTTATGGTGAGTTTCTTAATTTTTTAAGCCCTTTATCACAAAGGATATAACATAGCTCCTATTTGCTCACATGGTGGTAGGGATGACCTTATTACCGTATAGCTTCGGTATACCTACATAATTCTGAAAAATAATACCTTTTCAAGGATTTTCCAAAATTCATCTAAAAGGGCTTACAATCGGCGGAATGGGCCAAGAAAATAATTGTCCATGTGGAATTTCCATTCATCAATTAACCTATGTAATACACTCTTGGACATCTCAAGCCATATACACCCAACTATCGGGTTCACTCCCCCTCAACATCTAGAAAGTAACGGATTGGTAGTTTCATTTTGGGTTTTTCTTTTCTTACATAAATGTTGTACCTATGCATATTATATTGCTCAATATAAAAGAGAACTCTTACAACACCCACGGGCAAGAAAAAAAATGCTTATAACCCTTCTCCTTCACCTCACCCCTTATTTGTGGGTTTGAATGAGGATGGATAATTTTTGGATTAAGGTAGCTGATTTATTTATTTTTTTCTGTACTCGCTTTTTTTTATATTTGCAGAGTTGGGCGAGGACTGAACTGTGTAGCGTACTCTATTATAAAGTTACTAAGTTATAACTTTTTTTCGTGTATAGAATAAATTTAATTTCGTTTATTATTGAATAAATTTGTCCAAGTAATAAAGTAAATAACTAATTGAATATTTTCTGTTGCATTGGGGAGATACTATACAATATACCAATATATTGTTGTGTTATGATTACTACACGTTTTAAAATTCTTATTGGTTATCATAATTCGTCACCATTTCAGCTCATACACGTCCCAAGAGACTGTTGGCTTTTTGGTTTATTTTGAATCCTGTATATTTAGTATAACAGTAGTGGAACAGTAGCTAATTCAAAACTTTGGAACAAATGTAGAAGTACTAGTCTTACAAATTATACAAAAGCGGGAACTGTGAGTATCAAATAAATAGCGCCTGAATAACATTATATATATTTACGATGTGATGTGTATAATATGTTTTATTGTAGGCATTACATCATTACGCTCTCGTCAAGTTAATTTTAAGGAAGACTTCGACATGCTCAGCCTATGCTGCGTATGATCAGACGCTGTCACTCGCAAAAACGCCAACCGCGCGACGAGGGATGGTACTCGAAAGAATAAACCGCCCAGTACCGAGATCAAGCCAATAGCAATGCAGAGGGGATATGATATACAGCCACAATCCATCTTCTTATCGCCCTATACGGTTGGTACGGGATGTGCATACCCATAGCCTGCCACAATATAATATGTAGATAACATCGATGCAAGAAAAAAGAACATTTCTCATAAAACTCTATGCCTCTTGTGACCATATTTTAACACTAGCAGAAATAGGTAAAAAGAATTAAAAAAAGTTAAAAAATAAACAAGGGCATTTATTGCAAATATTTGCACCACATTCTCGACGACGACTGTCGAGTCGTTTGTCTAGAGCCGCAAGAAGGTCCATCCGGGATAGTACTACACTCCGCAAAAAAAAAAACCCCAAAAAAAGCACACATTCACACTCTTTTCAGTTTCTTCACGGTAGATGCGGTGCGGCTTAGCAAAGTTGCATGAGCAACAGTATCACTTACCATCACGTGTGCTGTTTGCCACAAACAGTAGTAAAAAAGTGAAAAAATAATCTATGGCTGGGCACAATGGAATGGACAATCCGAAAATGGAACGTATCTATGTCATAATATATGACGAGCGTGGTATATTAGATAAGTTTCCCTCCTATTCACGGAGTGTATATATACTCCGTGCTCCTATTGTTCAGAAGACCGGCATTCAATAGTAGAACATGTAAGACTTAAAAAGACGGAATAAGAATATGATACATAAGTATATCACCGCATATTTTACACAACAATTCCTATAAAATGGATAGTTTATGAAATAACTAAACTGTCTTTTTAGATAAAATACTTTTTAGTCGTGTGTAAAATTTAACTAGCGTAAACTAGAAGATTGTAATAGATAATTTTTATTCACGGTCACATTTTCTCTTGTGTCCAATTTAGTATTGCATTTTATAATCCATCGTCTGTTAAAAATACTTTTAAGGTATTTATTTGCTTACAATTTATTTTACCATACAAATTATTTACACGAGTATCGAAAATTATAAACTAGGAATGCTCCCAGTCTTTAATAGACTTCACAAGAGGACAGTAGCCCAGCGTCTTGAGTTTTTTTGCAATGTAATAGCCTTTGTCCGCGTGGGTCCTGCGTGAAATTGGAAAATAGCAGTTTGCAGAATGTGTACTGTTCTTTTTTAAGCATTGCTGCAAAAAGAGGGATGTTATAAGTTTGACGTCGATGTCGGTCTGTCTGTGTGTTGGTATTTGTCTGTATCATACCGGATAGAATGGACGGCGTTTGTATTGACCATTAGCACGCCCAAAAAAAAATGTAAAAAAACAAAAAAGGATTACAATTTTTCTAATTCTATATTTTAGTGCAGATTTTTTTTGGAAAAATTACTAATTGCTAGCATGAAGTGAGTAACAATAGTTATCCTACGAGAAAAACCTCTCTTTCACAAACGATAAACTAAAAATAACGTCATGTAATGTGGTTAAACGTTTTACCACATCGCGAACAAAGATGAGGCTATAAATAACAATTGGCTTATTAATATTCGTTTTCACAGTATCGTGATGAATTGATTCTAATGATGAAAATGAGTATATGTGAACCCTATTTACATTAGAAACAATGATAAATCACCTTAACCCAGTCATAACAACTGTTTTCATTATTGGAATAATTTGATGAAGATAGACATAATTTTTTTCCGTACGGTGACGGAGTAAGAATACAATACACCATTCCAAAATTAGGCCGTGGGTGTCGTAAAAGACGACTTAGGGATGTAAAATGTGAATAACGTCAATGCGAAAGAAGAAAACTCGAAATTAAACCCTGTAACAATACGTCTGACCAGCCTGGTATAGTAGGTAAAATTTTCTCTAACAGAGGAGGAGGCCAGCCAGTGGGATATAGGCTGTTGGGCTGGACTGGCTGGGAGGCCAGCCAGTCCAGCTCAATGGTAAGTGTTACTGCCGCTCATAGACCTTTGCTAGGCCGCTGCCTACCGCGAAGAATGTGAAGGGAGTGTGAATGCGTGCAATGAGGTTCGGTGATACTAAAAACACCACTAAAACCCACCACATGCAAACACAAAAGTTCAGAAAGTTGGGCTGCCGACTCTATGTATCATATTCTATACTTTACTCGAATGAAAGATTTACAGTAAATTTCTTAAACTACCATGAACTTTTAATCTATGTCTTTTGAATTTACGGCAAGAGATCCGTTCTATGTGGCGCTATATAGCTATCTCACCCAAAAGTATTAGGCTAATATCACTTACCTGAAGGACCCCGTATTCAACAGTAGGATGTACCTGTTTGGAGCACTAAGCCCGAAACCTTCCTGTGTGCCCGATTGCTGCTATATTATATTATAGAGCTTATATATATAATTCGACGAGTCCAGTCACTCATTCCTTTGAGGACTGGGCAGGCAATTACTAACCGTGACAGACCATAAACTCAACTTTTACTTCAAGACGTTAGTCCTGACAACTAGAAACAAATTTACGTTTGCCCAGGTATCGGGATCTGGCCAAATCGATTTTTACTTCTGCCATACTCGTGGGACCTCTATGGACAGTTCTTACAACTTTGACGATGAAGAGAGAGGTGCGTTGCCCAACAATTCATCGAGGGTCCGGCGAAACATGAGGCCCCATGGAAGGTGAATACAAGCAATGGGTTGCCCTTACTTTTAAATGGGAGATGTAAAAACCAACTCAGTAATTACCAATAAACAAAGACTCTTTTATTATTATAACAACAACTGGGATCGCCTACTTCCCTGCCAAGCCTATTAAATGCCTATTATATTACCAAGCCTTATGACATTATCCCCGATTTAAGAGGCTTATGTCCAACAGTAGAAGTTAATAAGCTGATGCAAGGAATTGAATTATACCGTTTATTCCTTAAAAGTAATCCATAAAAATCTTTCTGTATACTTAGAAACAGTTTTGTAGAAAGAGTTTAAAATTAAATACCTGAAAAAATCATTTTTTGGAACGAAGTTCCTTACGGTAGGCTTGGAGGAGATAGGGATTTTGCTGCGCGACCGAACTGAAAAAAATGTGATAGTAAAACCGTAAGAATAAAACCGTAAGAAAAAGTGTGTGGAATAAAACTGTAAGAAAAAGTGCGTGGAATAAAACCGTTAAATGAGACGATATTGTTTTGACCGCCGTATCTCTAAAACTATAAGTGCTAGACCATTTTTGATAGAAATTTTGACCCCCCTCGCATCCTACATTGCCGCCCGGATTACCCCTACCCCCCATTAGAAACTTCCCTCCCCCTTTTTTTGATAGAAATTGTGATCCCCCTTGCACCCTACATTGCCACCTGGACTACCCCTACCCCCCATTAGAAACTTCCCTCCCCCCTTCTTTTGATGTGAAACATCGTTCAACCTACAATTGTTTTGACCGCCGTATCTCAAAAATTATAAGTGCTAGACCATTTTTGATAGAAATGATGACCCCACTTGCAGCCTACATTGCCACCCGGACCACCCCTACCCCCAATTAGAAACTTCCCTCCCCCCCTTCTTTTGATGTGAAACATCGTTCAACCTACAAATGTTTTGACCGCCGTACCTCAAAAACTATAAGTGCTAGACCATTTTTGATACAAATTTTGACCCCCCTTGCAGCCTACATTGCCGCCCGGACTACCCCTACCCCCATTAGAAACTTCCCTCTCCCCCTTTTTTGATAGAAATTTTGACCCCCTTGCACCCTACATTGCCGCCCGGACTACCCCTACCCCCCATTAGAAACTTCCCTCCCCCCCTTCTTTTGATGTGAAACATCGTTCAACCTACAATTGTTTTGACGGCCGTATCTCAAAAACTATAAGTGCTAGACCATTTTTGATAGAAATGTTGACCCCTCTTGCAAGCAGCCTACATTGCCGCCCGGACTACCCCTACCCCCCATTAGAAACTTCCCTCTCCCCCTTTTTTGATGTGAAACATCGTTCAAACCCCAAACTGCCATAAATCAGTCATCTTTGACCGCAGGAACTCCGGGTTTTTGACAAACCTCATAGAATTTCCAGTAGAACCGATTTAATACTAAAAACCTAAATTTTAAGAGCCTATACCCAATAGTTTAGTCACAATAAATTTTATAATTAGAAACTAACAATGTTCGAAACAAGGACACCAACTAAAAGAGCCCTGAATTTTGATTTTTTTTGCAAATTGTGTCGATTCTACATTAGCCGAAGGAACTTCGTTCCTACCTGGTGTCCCACGACACCACATTTCTTTTTTTTAATATTATTATAAATAAAATGAAATGCCGTAAGTAAATGCCTTACATTATTTTGGGAAAGAATTGGTACTCTTCAAACTGCTGGATCGATTTTTAGCAGACATAATTACGGGCCACTGCAAAGAAACTTGCTTTCACGTAAAAAAGTCGTAGACGGGGCTCGTTAATATTGACGACTTTTTGCAGAATGGTCTCCTATGGTACTTTCGTTGGATAGTCTATAGTCCGTCCAGATATAGCCTGTTGGAATTCTGCTGCGGGGCCCTAAACCATCATAGGTCTTTTTTCCTATTGACCAGATCAGGGCTAGCTACACGTATAAAACCTATTCATAGTCTCGCGATAAACCAAACTAGTTTGGACAGTCTATCAAGCTTTTTAATATGAGGTAACCATAATATCAAATAGGACAACTAACTATTTAGGCTTGGATTTCCATAGATATAAAAATAACGAAATTTACAATTTCCACTTTAAGGTCTTTAGGAACTGGTTCTCAGCATCCGGACTTAAAAACACTTACAAAGTTTGCACTTTCTTGTTAGTGACGGAGTAAGAATAGAGTTCACCGTGTAGTGACGTCCGTTATCAGTTATCCGTGTGGTCACTGAGTAAGAATACAGTTCACCCCCTATCTTACCCGTGGGTGTCGTAAAAGACTAAGGGATATAATATGCATATAAAAACTGTGCAAGAGAAGGAAAACTCGAAATAAAAGCCTATACCAACCCGCCTGACCATCGTGATGTAGTAGGTCAATTTCGCTTCCATTGTGGATGAGGCTCGAGCCCAGCAGTGGGACGTGTATGAGCTGGGATGATGATGATGAAGAATACAGTTAACCAACCCCTTTCTTGTCAGTGAGTTTCGTAAAAAACGACAAAGGGCATATAACGTCTGTGCAAGAGAAGGAAACATCAAATTAAAATCTTATATAGACCTATCTAATGATCGTGACAAGATAAGTTCAGTCGTCTTTCTGTTGTGGACGAGTGGGACTTATGAGCTGAGATTATGATAATAAAGATTGCACATTACTTTATATATGATAAGTATCAAAGAATCATTAACACTACCTTACGAACGAACGTAATTTATGTAAATATCAGTACTTTGAACTCCCGTAACCTATATAATATCGTGATTAGTTATGAAAAAACGTCTTTCAACTCTAAAAACAAACCATGACTGTATATTCTATAAAACTGGTTGGAAATGCGCGTGAATTACTAAATTAAATTCTACCTACCCCGTTCTATCTACGAAGTACCTAGTTATTAAGCAAGCTGTAATTCAATGTGTTTTAAAACCGGCTATGCCAGCTTTACGGATATTTTACAGCAACGATAATTATCCTAGATATTGAATATTAGTACTCTGCCTACGATAATTGCACATTTTTTTAAATCATCATCATCATCATCTCAGCCCATATACGTCCCACTGTTGGGCTAGGGCCTCCTCCCTAATGGGAGGGAATTTGACCTACTATACCATGCTGGTCAGACATGTTGGTATAGGGTTTCATTTCGAGTTTTCCTTCTCTTGCACAGATGTTATGTGCCTATTATATCCCATAGTCGTCTTGTACGACATCCACAGGCAAGATAGGGAGTGGTGAATTGTATTCTTACTCCGTCACCACACGGATTTTTTTTTTTTTTTTAAATATTTACCTTTAATTTTGACACACTATAATTGACGCCCTGACTATTAGGAGTGATGAAAGAGCAGCACGCAGCCTCATAATCAGCTCTAATACCTCTTAACGCCAATTAAACGAATCACTGGTACAAATTCTTTTACTTCGTTGGTGTGGTGAGCTAGTTTTATTATAGGCCTACCTATACCTACCTACAACAGCTTTTCTTTTACATTTTTTGTCTTGGCAATCAGCTACTTATAGGCACCAGTGGTAGAGAAGAAAGGTCGCGTCCATACCAAGACAATATGGGTCTTGGTATGGACATGCGATGAGGAGAGTTGATAGGAATGTGACAAGAAGGATTATTAATATGATTTTGGATAGACAAGAATCGTGGGAGATCCAAAAAGGGATGGAAGGATTTTGTGAATGAGGATATGCGTATGAAAGCAGTGAGTGTCGATATGGTTCTTACATATGGAAAGTAAGAACATGTTGTACCGACTTCACTTAACATGGGGTGAGGGCAGGCTAATGATGATTTAAACATAGAGTACATACATTCTTTTTTTTTTTCAAACATTTAAGTAGTACTAGGATGGATTTCAGGCGGAAATGTGTCATTTGGTGGTCATATATGGTATTCAATATCTTAATATTTTAAAGTGTATATTAAATAATTATGATGACAGGGAGAGTCTGATGAAGCGTAGTTGTTACGAGATAAATGTGTTTTATAAATGTTGCCGTTTGCCACCAAAGATATTAGACTATACCTACCATTAATGTGGCCGTAACAATATTAAAAACGACGAATTGGCTTGCTAATGAACAACATGCAGAAACTAAAAATGTGAAGAGATTGATTTTTCATGAAGAAAATTATAACTCGACACTGACAAAAATAGCTGATATCTCTGATTGAAAATACAAAAAAAAAGAATAAGACTCTAGGAATTATATAAAACTTATTATTCGATATTAATAAATACGTAGTAAAATGTCTTCCATAAAGATACGAGCTACTTATTTATGAGAGCATTATTATTACTTATACCAGTACCTATAACGCATTTGACGCGTATATCCAATAAATGTAGGTACAAATTTCATCTGTAGTAATCCCTTTTATCCTGAAGTAAACTCATTTGTAGTAATTCCTTTTAGTAAAAGAAGGGCAATGGGGTTATATTTTTGTCTGTTTATTCTTTATTTCTGTGTGGTGGAATAAGAATACAAATCTCCATATCTTGTCCGTGGATGTCGTAAACGACGACTAAGGGAAGCTTATTATGCATATAACATCTATGTAAGAGAATGAAAACTATAAATAAAACCAACCGTATACCAATTTGTCTGACCAGTATGGTATAGTAACGTCAATTTCCCTTCTATTGTGGAGGAGGCTCGAGCCCAACAGTGGGACGTATATGAGCTGAAATGATGATTATTTGAAGCGCTCCAGATAGCAAACATGTTTGCAAGCTTTGATAATTCAAACTGGTGATGTTACAGATAATGAAGTTTTGGATCTGGATACGGTTACAAATATTAGGATAACATTATATCGGTTACGGTTACGAATATGTAATAATTTCGGCTTATCCAAATGTTTTTTCTAATGCAAATGGTGGCAAACGAGCAAACAGTACACCTGATGGTAAGTGTTGCTACCATCATGGAGCTCTACAAGGCCGCTGCCTACCGTGAAGAAAGTGAAGGGAGTGTGAATGCGTGCAATGAGGTTCGGTGATACTAAAGGCTGATGCCTAAAATCCGCCACACGCAAATACCCTCAGAAAGTTGGGCTTCCAGTTCTCTCGCTCATCGAACGGATCTCAGTAACAAATTGCTATTACTCGGACGTCGATTTTCTGCGAGAGTGTGGTACTAACCCGGACGGAATGGCCCGCGGCTGTAGACAAACGACTGTTAACAGTGTGGTCCTACCAGCCTACCACTATTAAAAATAGTAGGATTATCCGGTATATAATAGTAGGTAGGGCCTCTCGGCGGGTGACGGACTAATTCCCCGGTCACGTTATCCGCGGCCTCAGCTAGGGCTGCATGAGGCGCAGGTAGTCGCGCCTACGCCGCCCTAAAAATCCTATGCCAACACGTCTGACGAGCGTGGCCTCTACGTCCCAAAATTGCATTGCTAATATAATAAGATTCGAAACAGCACAATCAAAATAACAATTTTATCGTCATTATTTGCCATTAATGGCAGGAAGGGAAAGGGTAGTGAATTGTATTTTTATTCTGTCATTATAAAAAAAATTAAAGAGATCAGTAGATTAAAAATTATATTTATGCAATTTGTATTTTAATGTTTCCGTCCTTCAATGCTTGTTAAACGTAAACATTTATGACCATAATAATAACAATACAATTCATGTAATTCACAAGAATATCTTCTTTTCTATATATGACGAATTATGGTATTTACATATCAATATATTCTATATTGATATGTAAATACCATAATTCGTCATCAGCACATTTAAAAAGTCTTCCTTGGTCTATTTAAATAGTAAAGGTACCTACGCAATATTAGATATGATAGGTATGCATATTTAAAAAAGTAATTACAATATATTAGAAACTCTCGCAGGTCAGTTCAATGATATTCCTGAGTTTCCGGGTTTGAATTCTTAGTTGCACTAAAAAATAAATCCTTGTGTTGCAAAGGACAAACATATTAAGGACACAGCTTGCGAAAATTATTTTTTATGTGAGTTATTCGCATAAAATATTAATATTTCTGCGTAGAAATGAAACGAATAACACTAGTTACTTAAATTATAATCTCTTTGTGCTTTCGAATATTATTTAATTTTTAATAAGTAACATAAAGAGCTTTTTTTTGGGGTGAGCTGCGGTCGGCGCGCTCCTCGCACCACTCCGTCCGGGGCGACAGAGGGGCGTAAGCACGCACAAACGCAATCCACCCGAACACCACATCGCCTTCGTCGTTGGACCGACCACCGAAGCAGGGTTACTTGTCATCAGTGGTCGGCCCGACGGCATACCCCCTATTTGGGGTACCCTCCCATCGACCCATCGTCTTTCCTCACGCAGTCGGCCTCTCAGCGGGTGACGGACTAACTCCCCGGTCATGTCACCCGCGGCCTCGCGCCTGCGCTGTCCCGGTCGCCGGCGACGGGTCGCCTCGCAGAAGGCTGCGACCGCGTCCCAGTTCCTGACGCTGTCGAGCATTGCCCTAGCAATGGTCGGCAGCGTATAACATAAAGAGCTGTCAGATTTTTTCATCATTTTTTTTCAAGCTCCATTATACATCCTATCCCGTTGGGCGAGAGTCCTTTTAGATGAGTGAATTTAGCTTACTATCCCATAGGAATGACGATTCTTACCGAACAAGATCAACTCGTGAATCGACTCGTGTAGAATCAACAAAGAAAAAAGAAATATACAACTCGGTTTTTAAAAAAAAAACGATACTTTTTTTGATCAACTTTTCAAGTTTGTATGTTTAAAATTAATTTAGTCGTGTAAAACAAAAAGAGTATAATAATAATGGATTTTTTATAAATTTTAAATATTATCTCCTCCAGGACTTAGTTCATAACCGGATTGACTTTATAGCCTAAGCACTTTCGGCTGAATATGATATTTACGTGGAATGAAAGTTGGATACTAATATGTCTATATTAGATGTTTTACCTCGGAATGAGAGAAAATACGCTCGTATACACTTTCATTGTAACGTTCTAAAAGATATTTCAAAAATCTCATATGTAAATCTTTGGGTCTGCGCCGTAAGTTATTCAAGGTCGCCTCTCAGATATTTAAGTCTGCGCGTAAGCGTTCAACTTGCAAATACTTTTATGGTTCAAAGTAAAACATAAAAAAATGGTCTATCAGATATTGATTTAAAAATTAAACGAGTTTTCGATTGAACGAATCCATTCTATGATTAATAGATCGCCATCCCTACAACACTACGCTCGCCAGACTTCGCAAATGATTTTATTTCCAGTTTACTTTCTCTTCTGTTAAATTTACTGTAAAAAATTCAGGTTGAATAAATAGTATTTAATGAACTATATGTCGTATTCACCGCACGATAAGTATTAATTAATTACTACAACCATACCTACGTCTTCCTAACTATACAAGACTTCTGTGTGACAAACGCTAAGTAAAATATATATAGGTACAACATACGTGTGTGTATTGTTTTTAGTAAAAGTCTTTCCTAAGGAAATAATCCTTGTATTGCGGATGACTTTATAAATATATAATTTGTGGAACACAAGTTATATATAATATCGAACAACAATTTGTGGATGCACAAAATATTATCCTGTGTGAATATCAACAATTTTTCCACCAAAACGATGATAATGAGTTTAACGTATTGTATCGGTATTGATATAAGTAATAACAGCTATCAGTAATTTAGGTACAAACAACTGACGATGACACGACATTGCCAACCACAATATCACGACATTAAATAGTTTGAATGAATGAACATGTACATGAACATGTCATTCCTGTACCGGTCATAGTTGACAATGCGATTCTTGAAATTGACCATCATTACGTTTATCTTGGATAAATAGTCCAGTTAGTAGGTTCAATTTCGAGAAAGATGTCCCACGAATCCAGCTCGGCTAGACAGCGTTCGCACAACTTAAAAGGGTCTTCTCATCTAACATACCTCACTGAAAACACAGGTCTATTAATGTGTGTTGCTAGTGATAACTTACGGCACGCAAACGTGGTCCCTAAATGTGAGCCTCGTAACCAAGCTTAAAGACGTTCAGCGTGCTATGGAGAGGGATATGCTCAAGACTTCTCTGTGAGATGGAATCCGAAATACAGAAATCCGTAGAAGAACGGGTGTAACCGATATAGCAAGGAGAATTAGCACGTTGTAGTTGCAATGAGCAGGACATTTTGCTCGACGAACCGACAACCGCTGGAGAAGAAAGGTTTTCGAATGACAACCATGTATCTGACGATGCAGTGTAGAACGCTTTTTACTAGCTGGACCGACAACCTGGTGAAGGTTGCTGTTCATTATAGTTTGATATACGAAAGGTTATAATATTTAAACCGCGCATTAATAGAAATAAGGTCGCGATTATTTTATGCGTATGATACCGATATTCGGCAACGGCTATCGATATCGGTATAAACACCAAATAAATGGTCAGTAGCCGTTGCCAAAAATAGTCGGTAGCGCCTATGTCTAATTCTTACTCCGTCATCACACGAAATGCCCCTATCTCTTCTAGTCTCATCATCATCATATCTCATATACGACTCACTACTAGGCTCGGACCTGCTCCACGATGGGAGGGCAATCGACCTGATTTAGTATAGGTTTTATTTCGATTTTCCTTCTCTTACATAAATGTTAAATGTATAATATATCCTTCAGTCATATTTTACGACACCCACAGGCGGGATGTAGTAGATTGTATTCATATTTCGTCACCACACGGAAAGAAAACTATTAACTCAGTGGAGAAAAAATCTACATTAAAGAGAGTAAAGTCGCAAGCATAGGTAGTAATTTATAAAAGAAGTTAAGAAATAAATGCCAATTTATTTTAAATTGACAATAACAATTTGAAGGCAAGTGTGAACAAGAAAATTTCTGAATTATATTATCATTTTAGCGTTAATTATATGCACATACAGCTCACTGTGTGGTGAACTATTAAGAAAACAATATCTTTATATATAAAACTGCGCTGTCTGTACGCTTATATTTTTTAAACTAAGAAATTTATATTAATACGATTTTCGTCAATAGACAGCGATTCCGATAGTTTATAATCCATATATATTATACTTTCCTCTCAGCCCATATACGTCTCAATCCCCAAGCCCCAAACGGTTTTTACGACACCCGCGGACAAGATAGGGAGTGGTGAATTGTATTCTTACTCCGTCACCACAATACAAAAACCAAGATAATAAGATATCTATACCAATAAATAAAATTGGAGTGTCTATTTGTAATGTCAAAATAATAGACTTTTTTCATGCTCACACGGTTATTTGCACGACACCTTTGCCTAAAATGGCGATTAAAAAATTTTTGTCTGTCTGTCTGTCTGTTTGTTCCGGGTGATCTTCAAAACGGTTGGACCGATTTCAAAAATTCTTTCACCAATGGAAAGCTATAATATCAGGGCGTAAACTAGGCTATATTTTATTCCGGTATTCCCACGGCAACGGGAACTACGCGGGTAAAACGACTATAACCGAAGCGAAGCGAGGGCGGGTTGCTAGTTAAATATAATACAAGATCACCACATGACACTTTCACATTCCCACCAAAAGAGTCTGTCATGTAGATAAAAATTTCCCTTTATAGTATCACTAAAATATTTAAAAAAATTATCAGAGATTTTAAATATTTGGGCTACGGTAAGCGCACGCGCGGTCCAGTCCGTCCGGGGGGATGAAAGGACGGCCCGCGGGCCCATAACCCACTCGTACCCACGTCACCTCGTTGTTGGGCCGACCACCGGAGCATATGTGACTTGTCGTCAGTGGTCGGGCCGACCACCGACAAGTCAACGACACCACACCCGACCAGGAGACGGACATAGGATACTTTTTATCCCGTTGGATCGCGTTCCCGTGTGACGTGACATAATACGTCAAGGAGAATACAAGTCACTATGAAACATGGTTTAACAAAAACGCATTTGATATGTAATAACAAAACGCAAATGACAGCTAAACCTAATTTGGTCTAAGTATGGTTGAAAATTTGAAAATTATATATTCAGTCAGAAATCAATAATCAGTAATTTGTATTGCCTTTGAATCATCATTAACAACGCCGCGACCAAGACGATTGAATCTTTGCCGACAAAACCGTAATGGTTCTGTCATTAGAGACTATATTCTCGGAAATTTAGATAATATATTTACGAAAAAAAATATGGCAGTATGAAGTTCGCCGGGACAGCTGGTATTTTAATATTTTAATGTGTTATAATAAATAATTTTGATAGCATTGTGTGTAATATGATGCAGAGGAACTGTTGGGGTGTAGTTAATATAATATAAAAGTGCTTTACAAAATTCCAAGAAGATAACATTGACAGTTGCTTGACCATAGCACTGTTGAAGAAGATTTGACTTACAGACGAACAATGAGTAATATAAAGAAACCATAAATTTTTGAAGAACAACTCGACACTGGTAAGAATGGCTCGTATTAGCTGATTGCCATTAGCGAAAAAGAAAAAGGCTTCTCATAAGCATCTTTGTAAACATGCTATAAAATTTCTTAAAAAAAAAAAATATATTTCACGTCGATAATTGCCGCCCACATATAAATTTATTTTCTAAAAGAATCATAGACGGCAAACAATCTATACCAATAAGTAAAATTGGAGTGTCTGTTAGTAATGTCAAAATAATAGGCTTTTTTCATGCTCACACGGTTATTTGCAGGACACCTATGCCTAAAATAGCAATTAAAAATTTTTTGTCTGTCTGTCTGTCTGTTTGTTCCGGGTAATTTTCAAAACGGCTGGACCGATTACAAAAATTCTTTCACTAATGGAAAGCTATAATATCAGGGCGTAAACTAGGCTATATTTTATTCCGTTATTCCCACGGGAACGGGAATTACGCGGGTAAAACGACTATAACCTATAACCGAAGCGAAGCGAGGGCGGATTGCTAGTTCTTAATATAGTTACATATTACTTTTGACTACCCATTATTAATATAATTACGGTAATTATTATATTATGCTTATTTAAATTCTGAAAACAAAAGCAAATTGCTGCCACCACGTCGGAACGTGGTCTTTATAAGAAAAATCTGACGGAAAACTCAATGAGCGTGATTATAATTAAAATATTTCGTCATGTAAAACGAAATAAATATTAACTTAAGCAAAACATTTAATTTAAATACAAATTATTATTAACCGCTAAAGTATTACGTCGTATATATGACCATGTATACGACGAATTATTATGACCATAGATACGATATATATCTGAGATCTACATTTGACGGAGTAAGAATACAATTCACCACTCCCTATCTTGCCCGTGGGTATCTTAAAAGACGACTAAGGGATATAATACGCATATAACATCTGTGCAAGAGAGGAAAAACTTGAAATGAAACCCTATACCAACATGTCTGACCAGCGTGGTATAGTAGGTCAAATTTCCTCCCATTGTAGAGGAGGCCCGAGCCCAACAGTGAGACGTATATGGGCTGCGATGATGATGCCACGCTAGTCAGACAGATTGATATAGAGTTTTATTTTATTAGTTTTTATTTTCTACTAGTCGACCCGGCGAACTTCGTATTGCCATAATTTTTTTCGTAAATATATTTTCTAAATTTCCAAAAACATAGTTTGTCTATAACTGTCATTTGCATTTTGTTATTACATGATAGATGCATTTTTGTTATACCATTTTTATAGTGACTTGTATTCTCTTTGACGTTTTATATCAAGTCCCACAGGAATCCGGTCGAACGGGATAAAAAGTATCCTATATCCGTTTCCTGATTCTAAGCTACTTCCCCGCCAATTTTCAGGTAAATCGGTACAGCTGTTTTTGAGTTATAAATAGTGTAACTAACACGACTTTCTTTTATATACAGGGTGTATCAGGTTATGGGACAAAAGGGAGCTAGGCAATGGTGGTAGGAACCCATGAAAAAAATTTGAATGAACAATATCGATTCGTTAAGGAATTAGAGACATGTAAAGTTTTCAATTTTGTCATCGCTTTTTCGTGTAAATCCGATTGAAACGTATAAAGTCAATGATACTTAATACGGAACATATTCATACTTTGTTAAATGTTCATTAGAAATTGAATAAATCAATGATTACGTTCGCATAAGCAAGACAAACTTCGCTTTAAAACACCTGATCGGCCGATGACCGTTGACAGCTCGCCGTTGTTACCTACGCTGATTGAAGCGTTTGCGCAATTCTAGGTATGTATGAATGAAATTATTCTGTCGAAGCTTTACATGCCTACATGTATTCTGTCTGTACATGCCTACATAATACGTAACATTTAAGGCATAGACTCTTAGACACATTTTTTGTAATCACTATAATTTTTATGTTATATTGTTTTTTGTGTAATGTACATTCTAATTACCACAGAAATATTTTTTCTGTGCTAATTACGATCTATGACCGTTAAACTACAACATATTCGAACAGTTGTCCCACAACCTGATACACTCTGTATACAGACATATCTGCATGTCATATTTCTTGATTGTCTTTTACGACCTCCCCGTCAAGATAGGAGATAGTGAATTGTATTCCTACTCCATCACCACACGGAAAGTCGTTACAGTATAGTAAATAAGTTTTTTAAAAACATGGCGGAAGCCTTAGACTAATGTAGCGAAGTATAGCCCAAGTTTCTGAGGGTGTTCGCGTGTGGTATATTTTGATGATGCCTTTAGCATCACCGAACCTCATTGCAAGCATTCACACTCAATTTACTTTCTTCACGTTAGGCAGCGCCCTAGCAAAAGGCCACTACCATCGAGTGCGCTCGTTTGCCATCTATAGCAATATACTTCTTTACACAAATGGCGGAGAGATCCAAGGGCCAACTGTGCCAAAGACCTTTATTTATTCTTCAGAATCACAAATTACACTCTAATTTGTGGCTGTTCGTTGTCTATTTGTAAAGTCTTCCACAATACAAAGATATATATTCCTCAACGAAAATACAACAAAAAGAAAAATAAACACCTAATATCTCCAGACCATAGACCCGCAAAAAAAGTTTTGAGGTCGTTGTTTAAAAAAAAAAGAAATAGCTACATAACAAAAAAGATTCTATATGATATCAGAAATAACTATTTACATAATGATTTCTTATATGTATACATTATTATTTACAAAATTATTTATTTATTGACTTGTCCAGTTTGCATGACTGATTAACAATTAAAGTTCACTTACCTATATTTTCAATAACTTTTATGAGATCATTTACAACGAAAACATTTCTCTAATCGATAATTAGAATAATATATAGGTGTTAATTTTAATGTGAAAACATTGACCTTGTTGATTTCTAATGTTCACATGACTATTAAATATAATAACTCAATATTATAAATTCAAATAAGAGTTTGCTTGTTACGCTTGCACGCCTAAAAAACTTAACCGTTTTTAGATATTCTTTCAATAATGGAAAGCTACATTATCAGCAAATAACATAGACCATTCCATCCATTTTATCCTCATATGCTAACGGGAACGCACCCTACTTGGGAGAATTACGAGGATTTTCTAGTACGAAATAAAAATCAGATTTGTTTGTGACTTTCTAGAAACGCAGATATGTTATGCATATAATATCTATACAAGTGAAGGAAATGTCGACATACAATCCTGTCACAACACGCCTGATCAGCCTGGTATAGTGCGTCAATGTCCCTCACACAGTCGAGGAGGCTGTAGTCCAAGTGGGACATGTATGGGCTTTGAGGATGATGAAGATGATGTTGATATCCCATGGTTATATTGTCTCGTCTGACACATGTCCCACTGTTGGGCTCGAACCTTTTCCTCAATAGGAGGCAAATTGATTTACTATACCATGCTGGTCAGACATGTTAGTATAGGGTTTTATTTCGAGTTTCCTTCTCTTGCACAAATGTTATATGGATATTATATTCCTTAGTAATTTTAACGATTTAAGATAGGGAGATGGTGAATTGTATTCTTACTCCGTCACCACACGGACAACGGTTATATTTAGTACTAGCAACCCGCCCTCGCTTCGCTTCGGTTACAGTCGCCTTACCCACGTAATTCCAGTTCCCGTGGGAATACCGAGCTAAAATATTGCCTATATTACTCCCTGATATTATAGCTTTCCAATGGTGAAAGAATTTTTGAAATCGGTTCGGTGGTTTAAGCGTGAAAGCGTAACAAACAAACAAACATCCTTACTTTCGCATTTATAATATTAGTAAGGACTAGCAACCCGCCCTCGCTTCGCTTCGGTTACAGTCGCCTTACCCGCGTAGTTCCCGTTCCCGTGGGAATACCGGGATAAAATATAGCCTATTATACTCCCTGATATTATAGCTTTCCATTGGTGAAAGAATTTAATTTTTTAAATCGGTTCGGTAATTTGAGCGTGAAAGCGTAACAAACAAACTTACTTACGCATTTATAATACTAGTAAGGATTTGCGATAGTAATTATAGTGAAAATAAATAAATATAAATTTATTGTTAATGTCGAAAGTCTTCAGATAAGCGTCTTTCTATTTAATTGCAACATTTTCAAAACGACTTTTTTTATCAACAACGGAAACGGTTTTCAAGGCTGCTAGTAAAATAAATTTATATGTGCATTATTTTATCGAAAGTACGAAGCATTTGTTTTATTTCCCTCTAATGTTTATTTAAATTGCTTTTACAAATTGCTTTTACAAATTGTGGGGACTTTATTTATTTACTTATTTACTACTCTGATAAACTACCACATTTTGCACTAAGTAACTAATCGTTGTGACTTGGAGGAATTTCATCATGTCGTCTTGTCATCTCAGTTTATAAATGTCCCACTGCTAGACTCGAGTTTCATCCCCAATGGAAGGGAAATTAACCTGCCGTACTGCGCTCATCAAATAAGTTGGAATGAGGTTTTATTTTAAGATTTCCTTCTGTTACATAGATGTTATATACATATTATATACCTTAGTCGACTTTACGACACCCACAAGAATGAAAGGTTATGGAATGAAATATTATAATAAGAATGAAAGGTGATGTTGAATTGTATTTTTACTTCATTACTTTACATTTTTGATTAAATCCTATTAATGTCTTTCCTGTTCTAATTCCATCCAAATGTTGCCTGGAAGAAATTGCTCATAGCGATAAGGCACCCATTGTACTGTATCTTTTATATTAAGCTCTTTTATATTCAATATTGGTGTACAATAAAGTGTATAATAAATTTAAAAAAAATGTCCACTTGCATGTCAGCATGTCCCCACGACATGCTTGCCCAATGCGGTATAGGTTGACGATCGTAGTTGAGCTCTAAGATTCTTAGTAGAATGTTACTTCTAATGATCTCTCAGCCGGTTTTTACGACTCCCTCGGTAAAACAAGAGGTGGTTAACATTATATTTTAACTCAACGTCACAAGGAAAATATATATATACCTAGCTAACCCAACAGACGTTCTGTTCAAATAAAATAAAAGGAATTCTCATTGAAATCGACATTGAATACACACGTACACAAGAAATATATATATATATATATATATATATTAAGATGTAGACTAATTATTCATATAAACACTAATATCTCAAGAGTCGAATTTTTATAAGCACACATTCGATCCTACAAATAAATGGCAAACAAGTCGTGTCAATTCTAATTGAAGCCTTTCTGTCTATTGAAATAAATGGTTGAACGGATTTATGAATCAAAGAAACCACGACATTTTCTGATCAAATAAATCACTCTACTCAAAGGCTACTAAATTAGAAATGCCCTTCACCGGCGGTCCTGCATGAAAACTGTCATTGAATGAAGTTAGAAAAGGTCACGATATTTGGATGCCCATTGTCTCTACCTCTATGACATATAGGTTTAAAGCTATAGCCATAAAGATAAATAAAATTAAAACTTTGTAAAGTCAAATTCTATAATCTCATAAAAATCTTTCTACTAAATTCATATGGTAGTACTGATGTTATCTATATCATCTCTATATATTAATAGGTGAAGCAAAAACTTGTACCCCTTTTTACGAAAATGGCGTGGCCATCCACAAGTATGAAATTTGGCACAGTTGAAGTATACAATGAGGAGAAGTGCATAAAACTGAAATTTCATATAATAATGGATTAGAAATATATTAAATTCATTAAAAAAGGCATTACGCACACTAGAATGCAATCGCTACACACACACAGTCATACGCACACAAACACAGGCACACGCATGCATGCGCACGCACGCACCCACGCACGCACGCACGAACGCACGCACGCACGCAAGCACGCACGCACGCACGCACGCGCGCACACACACACACACACATACATACACACACCAACGCTTATACACTTTTGTTTACAGTTAAAATCTCTGGTCGAACTGAATGTCAAACAATCATAATTATGATGACAATGTGTAATAGACTTTTGACGCGAATGTCAAAATGTCATGTAGCGCTTTTATATTCTTTTCATTATTTTAGTGTTTTAAAGTGTTATATTCAATAATTTTGCTGATATTTTATGTAATATAATGCAGATAAAATTCTGAAATGTAGTGAAAATGATATAATAGTGAATTACGTGCATTTTGACATTCTGCCCAAATTTCCTGAGACGCATGACTTGGATATCAGCACTAAGTCATGCTAACGACTGACTGAAAGACTAAGACTAAAGACGTGAATAATAATCAATATACTCGACACTGGCACCAATAGCTCATATTATTGTAGCTCATTGCCATTAACTAAGAAGAAGAAGAATGTGTAATAGACATTTGTACTTATATACCTATTAGTTGTAATTAAACATAAATAAAATTAAAAGTGTGTCGCAGAAAATTAATTTAAATGAATTATGATCGAATTTCGACCACTCGGCGACTAGTATTAATATGTACGTGAAGCAAAAACTTTGTACCCCTTTTTACAAAAATTACGGGAATGGACAAGTATAAAATTTGGCACAGTTGAAGTATATAATGAGGAGAAGCGCATAAAATTGAAATTTCATATAATAATATGAATTAGAAATACATTAAATTCATTAAAAAGGCATTACGCACACTACAATGCAATCGGTCTTATCCCAATTACTTGGTGTCGACGCAATATGTCATCTTCTTCCATACGGTTCTATCAGACGTCATCTCTGCAGTCACTCTCAGTCACTTCCTTTACCCCTAAATCCTTCAACATTCATACCCAAAACTTCTCTCACAACATTACTTTCATCCCGCCTCATCACATGTCCATACCATATCAGCCGATCGCTCCTTAACTTTTCCGTCACTGGTGCAACTTTCAAACTTCCTTAAATCCATTCTTAATTCCTACTTATCTAAATACTTTGGGGTCTTCATTAGCTCAAGACAAAAGGAATCTAGGCGTCCTTGCAAAAGTAGATCATTAAAACCGTACCAGATTCTAATTCCCATAAAAAGCCCAACTCCACATATGCATGTATATGCAATGGTAGTATATGCACTACGACAATGTAGTAAACTAGAAGAGCCGTGCGAATACTTTACGCTATTAGTAAAAGATTCAATACATATAAACTCATTTGCAAAAAAAACGGGCGGTTTTGATTTTCATTCATATTTAAAAAGATACAATACCAAAAAGGTTTCAATCGTTTGTACACGTTACTGGCCGGTTTTAAAAATGCTGTGGTATTTAAAAAAGTACGTTCTAAATTCAATTTTTCATTTGATGTTCATTTTTACAGAAAACCCCTTTTTATCCTACATTTTTGGCGCGAAGTTCCAGAAGTTAACATCGACTTTCATAACTTTTATTCAATTTTTATCGATTAATTTCATATCCTTGACTGTCAAAGCTTTATTTAATGCTGTTTGGCTGTATCAAAAATGGTAGATAAAGTGGTAAAAGCTACCAAAATTATCGCGCTGCTTGAAGAGGGTTGCAGCCAATGTTTCGTGGCTAGGAGGCTAAATGTTAGTCGCTCGACAGTCCAAAGGACCTGGCAGCGATATCAGGAGACTGGTTCCGTCGAGAGAAGGCCTGGTTCTGGAAGAAAACCATGTACCCAACCACGGGATGATCGTTTTCTTGTGAGTCGCGCATTGAGAAATCGCAAATCTTCGTATGTGGATCTTAAGAACAACCTCCAAGAAGTAAGAAATGTGCATATTAGTCTATGGACGGTCAGGAGGAGGCTTCTCGCTGCCAATATACGCAGTCACCGCCCGGCCCGCGGCCCCAAATTACTCCGTGAGCACAGAGTTCACAGGCTTAGGTTCGCTAGAAATTGTGAATCATGGACTCAAGACGATTGGAATAGGGTTTTGTTCTCTGATGAAGCCAGGATATCTCTGTTCGGTGAAGATCGACGTCGGCGAGTGCTAAGAAGACAAGAAGAACGCTTTGCAGAGGCATGTTTCGAAGAAATCACACCTTATGGTGGGGGCTCTGTTATGTTTTGGGCAGGAATAAATTCAATGGATCGTACAGAGTTAGTCTTCATTGAAAACGGCTCACTGACTGGGCATCGATACATAACGGAAGTTCTAATTTCTCATGCACAACCCGCATTGGCCGCTCTAGGTGAAGACTCGATTTTTATGGACGACAATGCTCGCGCCCACCGATCCCGCGATGTTAATGCGTATGTGCAAGAGGTCGGCATTCGTCGTTTGGATTGGCCAGCTCGAAGTCCCGACCTCAATCCCATAGAGCATGTCTGGGACGTTCTGAAACGGCGTGTGAGATCAGTACACCCGGCTCCGCAGACCATCAGAGAGCTGAAGAATGTGATTACTGCGGAGTGGGAACGTATTCCGCAAGCAAGTATCCGGGATATACTCGCTAGCATGCCCAGACGAATTCAAGCTGTGATTTTAGCTAGAGGGGGTCACACTCGATACTAAACATTTATCTGCTTTTACTTTATTAAAGAAAAACAAACAAAAAAACTTTTTTATTTTTACTTCATGAGCATATGCACTACTAGCGAATATACACTACTAGCGAGGTTTAGCATTATTTCCCATAAATTGTATCTAAATTTTATGAAATACTGATGAAAACGATTATTTTCTTATTAATTTAGCAAATTGTGTGGATAAAACTACCTATAATTATCAAACAAAGAAATATTAACATTTGAAATGGTTCATTGCTTAGGTGCCCGTTTTTTTTGCAAATGAGTGTATAACTGTAACCTAACATTTAGAATTTTTTGAATTTTGAATAAATCAATATCGTTCCGTTTGGCGGTGGAGTAAAAATACAGTTACCACCCTATCTTGCCAGTGGGTATCGTAAAAGATGCATTATCTATGCAAGAATGAAAACTCGAAATATAACCTTTTTTTTGTGTGTGTATAGATGTTAGCCTCAGATGGCTTTCACAGCTTAGCCCGGGCTATGGGTGAGCGCTGATGGCTCTCAACCCGGTAATGAAATATAACCCTGTACCAAACCGTGTGACCAGCATGGTATAGTAAGTCAACTTCTCTCTTTAACCTTTATAATGATGATAATGTCGAATCAATATTTTAGTGAAAACATTAAACTTAAATATTTAATTATTTTACAAGCTTTTATTTAGTTTCACTTGTCCCGTCGTCTGTAATCAAATCTTGCAAGTTAAATTTGATCCACTTCCCGGTTTCTGATTGAGCTGAACTTTTGCATGCATGTATAAATCGGATAACAATGCAATAGTCTTATGACATAGAGGTGATCTGATGATGGACCTGGAAGCTGGCCGTAGGAACTCCGTAATTAAACGACGCAACCCCATCGAGTTTGGACTCATTTGATTCATCTTGACGAGTACTTTGATACTATATGGTAACCAGGGTCTAATAATTGACCTGGATTTTTATCTTTTTAGTTCATTTTATTAACAAACTAGCAAACCGCCCTCGCTTCGCTTCGGTTATAGGTTATAGTCGTTTTACCCGCGTAGTTCCCGTTCCCGTGGGAATACCGGGATAAAATATAGCCTAGTTTACGCCCTGATATTATAGCTTTCCATCGGTGAAAGAATTTTTGAAATCGGTCCAGCCGTTTTGAAGATTACCCGGAACAAACAGACAGACAGACAGACACAAAAATTTTTTAATTGCTATTTTAGGCATAGGTATCGTGCAAATAACCGTGTGAGCATGAAAAAAGCCTATTATTTTGACATTATAAACAGACACTCCAATTTTATTTATTGGTATAGATAATAAAAGCTTGTTTTAAAAAGGTTTTTTCTTTCAATTATTTCATTATCATTCACTATCTCAACTTCGACTGCACAGATGGCTACAATGCCAGTGTCGTAGGTTGGAATACCACGCAGAATAACCTTGTATGATCCACAAATTGTTGTCCTGGGTTTGGATGTAATTTATCTCCGTTAATTAAATTGTAAAGTACCCCGAAATACAACCATTATTTCCTTAGTGCAGGGCGTATAAAAAGAAATAAAAAAGGTAAAAACAAAAAAAAAATACGTTAAAAGGTTTTACTGTAAACAAACAGTAAAAATATAAAAATAATTTTTAACAAAAAAAAAACCGACTTCAAACAAAAAACAATTCCCAAACAAATTAATATGCACTAAAAAGCAAAAAAATAATTCTTGTACAATGTAGTGCCCGCCCAACCTTACAACAACTTGATGAAAAAAAAAATAGAGTACTTAAAAGTCAATCAAATTATTACGACAATATAATGTAGTTACAATTATTGTCATTTTTGGAGTCGGTGTCTATGTCTATGTCGGTATGTTTGTCGGTGTCCTAGTTTTGTTAACTGACACCGACTCCAAAAATAATAATAATTGTAACTATATTATATTGTCGTAATAATTTGATTGACTTTTAAGTACTTTATTTTTTTTTTCATCAAGTTGTTGTAAGGTTGGGCGGGCACTACATCGTACAAGAATTATTTTTTTGCTTTTTAGTGCATATTAATTTGTTTGGGAATTGTTTTTTGTTTGAAGTCGGTTTTTTTTTTTGTTAAAAATTATTTTTACTCTTTGATTTTTAGTGAATGTGAAGTGCACATTTTTTTTCTACCTATGAGTCAACCTACTAATAGTGCTGCTCGTTTGAGACAGTGCCGTTCAACATTACGGTAGGTGACTCAAATATCCGGATACTATAAGAGATTCAGCCGTGTGTCGATAATTTGCTCCTAAGAATTGAAGAGTACCGTTACTTTAGCATGGATCCTATAATCAGAACCTAATCAAACTACCCTTGAAGTACATCCTATCCAATAAAAAGAATCATCGAAATCGGTTGGTATTATATTGAGTTTTCGTCCATGTGTACTATATACTTTATGCAAATTTAATACTTAAATAGTTTTCTCATGGATACCAGGTTCAAAACTGGACTATATTGAAACGGAACCACACGAAAAGCACCAGCTTTCAAATAAATAAAAAAGAATCATCAAAATCGGTTCACGCAGTCGAAAGATCTGAGGTAAAGAACATAAAAAAAATAATTAAAGTCGAATAAACTTTGAAAAAAGAGAAGGTTCTCAACCTTTTCCTTTTTTAAAGTCGGTTAAAAAAGAATCATCGGCTTCGGTTGGCGTTGTTATTGAGTTTTCGTCCATTTATCACGCACATACGTACTTAATGCAAATTAAAGACTTATGTGGTTTTCCCATGGATGCCATTGTTGAAACTGGATGAAATTAAAATGGGACCACACGGGAAGCACCAGCTTTCAAACAAAAAAAGAATTATCAAAATCGGTTTACCCAATCGAAAGTTCTAAGGTAACAAACATAAAAAAAAAAAAAAAAATACAGACGAATTGAGAACCTCCCCCTTTTTGAAGTCGGTTAAAAATCGTGAGACACTACAAAACGAACAGTTTAATCGACGATTGTAGATATTTAACGTGCCCCACGATTTTATTTTGACTGTTTGTTTACAATAAAACCGTTTAACTTAATTCTTTTTTATACCTTTTTTTATTTTCAAGTTTCTAGTTTGTATAGAGCACTGTATTCTACTTATGAAGCCCTTTCATTTAATACCCATATTAATGGGATTGAATTAACTTGAATTTACAATAAATTGTAGTATACATAGCGGTATTGTTACCAGAACCAAAGGCGTATACCAAATTTCTGATCAATCGGTTGTCAGGAAGAGGGTGAAATTTCAATTACTAAATTCGACCCAAGAAAGAGAAAACAAATGGAGTAAGCTAAATAAAACCGTTTAAAAATATGACGTATATTTCTGCGGCTATTACTACGCCCTTCTAGTTTCAAACTTCCTCTACAATAGAAGAGAAATTTGCGTATTACACGTATTCCGTCTACCCCGAGTAAAAACAGGATGATAATAATATTTATATTATCAAACATCGTACAATTGAAGGGCCACAGTCATTTGACTATGTTTAGATTGTGGATCGAGGACTGCATTGGTTACCTATCTATACCAATAAATAAAATTGGAGTGTCTGTTTGTAATGTCAAAATAATAGGCTTTTTTCATGCTCACACGGTTATTTGCACGACACCTATGCCTAAAATAGCAATTAAAAAATTATTGTCTGTCTGTCTGTTTGTTCCGGGTAATCTTCAAAACGGCTGGACCTATTTCAAAAATTCTTTCACCAATGGAAAGCTATAATATCAGGGCGTAAACTAGGCTATATTTTATCCCGGTATTCCCTCGGGAACGGGAACTATGCGGGTAAAACGACTATAACCTATAACCGAAGCGAAGCGAGGGCGGGTTGCTAGTTTACATATAAGATGGTAAGGACGTACGCATTGCCAAACATTATTTATTAAACGAAAAAACAATTGAGGTTATAGGGGCTTCGGTGTACATTTAAAATTAGTAAAGAAATAAACTTTGTCAATGGGTTATAATTAAAGAAAATATAAAAGTCATAGGGGTTCCTTTGAAATAAAACTATTGATACGTTTGTATTCGATTCTTGATTGGCAGATGTTTCGAAGATTTTTTGGCGTTCACGGTCACGGCAGGATTATCCTCTCTGAACGTTTTTAAATTGGTAATACTCGCATAAACAACAGAAATCAATAGGGGCTCCTGTTTCGTATCAAATGCATTTCATCTTGAGGTATACTTAAATTTTATTATCACACTAGCAGTGCCTTGCGGTTTCACCCACATAGGTCCCCTTCCCGTTAGAATTTCGAGATAAATTATAGCTTATGTGTTATTCTGATATGTAAGCTATATTATTGTGAAGTTTCATTCAAATCTATTCAGTAGTTTTTGCGTGCGAGAGCAACAAACATCTTCACATCCTCGCATACAAATTTTCGCGTTTATAATATTAGTAGAATTTGTACACATCGGCTAAAGAAGCAATTCAAGATAATAAAATAACAAAAATATGCATGAAATTTATCTCTTCTCTGCTCATATATGTCCCACTGCTGGACACCAGCGTCCTTCGGTATAAAAAGGAATATTGTCTTACTACACTATGCTGGTCAGATGGTTTGATATAGGGTTTTATATCGAGTTATCCGTCTCTTGCATAGACGTTATATACATATTATATCCCTTAGTCATCTTTTATGACATCCACGGGCACGATAGGAAATGGTGAATTGTATTTTTGCTCCGTCGCTACACAGATAAATTGCATAATATTTTTTCTTGATTTTGAATATTATTTTTTTACCGATATAACTCCATTCCCGCTACGTCCGTGTATAAGGCTTATTACACCACACGATATTCAGGGCCCTAACTTAGTAGGGGTGCTCTACAACAGCTAAATTGTGAAACCTGTTTCACCTGTTTCAGTTTTAGCGAAATAACAGTTTCAGAAAACTGTTCCAAAATAACAGCCTGTTGTGCAGTAATACGAGAGAAAAAAGGGGAAATAACCATTCCTTAAGAATAATATTGAAGTGGTTTCAGTGTTTGTTCCTAAAATGAAAACGATCATTCATGCTTTACATGCTTAGAACTGATTTTTATATATATATATATATGAACAAACACTGTAACACTGTTTTTTGTCTGTCTGTCTGTTTGTTCCGGGTAATCTTCAAAACGGCTGGACCGATTTCAAAAATTCTTTCACCAATAGAAAGCTATAATATCAGAGAGTAAACTAGGCTATATTTTATCCCGGTATACCCACGGGAACGGGAACAACGGGGATAAGGCGACAGAAACTGAAGCGAAGCGAGGGCGGGTTGCTAGTTATCAATAAAGTCACCAAACAAGAGAAGTTGACATTAATAATATTGAATGAATTTTAAAAGCAAATAAATAAAAATATATAGAAAATATCTAGTAATTAATTAAGAATACTGTGTAAAAAAACATATAAATTGATGATAATATAAACAGGTACATTTTTATTATTGTTATGTAATCTAATTCTTTTATAATATATTAAGATAATATGTAAAATTATTCCATTTGATACATTTTATAAATATTCTTATTATTTAAAACAGTAGAACATTGATTAATTTATTATACGTAGTAGGTATCTTAGTCACGAGTTTAACTGAATCACTATTTTATAAAATTGCCAGACAATTTTACATCAAAGCACTAATTCCACATATTATAGATACATAAATTTTATTTTCTAAGTTATCTGTGCATTCCAATGTCTTTGACTTGGTTGTTTTTTTTTAATTTGTATTTGGCATTGCAGTAAAAGATTTCTGTATTATAAAAACTATAATAAAATCGTAAATTATTAAATCTGCATAAACCGGCTTGCAAAATGCCTAAATAAGAGGCCAGATCTTAGAATAATAACATATAGAAGGATAGTGTCAATACTTCGAACTTTCAAAATTTGAATCTAAAAATACTAATGGCGCGCAGACGTCACACGCAAACCACTATACAAATTATGAAATCAAATTTTATTTTTATTAACATAAATCGTCGAAATACTTTTAAAAGTAATGTTAAAAACCTTTTTAAGTTTTTCTAATGTGTTGTGACACCATTTGAATGCACAAACCGTCATAATTATCAAGTTATTTTTTAAGAGTTGCGTACGTACGTGCAGTACAATGACTTGTACATTACGGAACGGTTCCGGCGTAAGCTCTATTAGGCTCCAATTGAAATGCCTCACTTTTTGTGCGTGAACTTACCTTCTATACGTTATTATTCTAAGAGGCCAGATATTTGGCAAACCGGTCAATTATCTAACAAGCAATCTGTTTTAAAAAGGATTGATTACTTACCGTATTATTGATTGCGCTCGACAATGTGTTAGTTATTGAAATAGTATGATGCACCATGTTATTTATTCTGAAAATAAAAAGATATCAATTTAGTACTAATCATTTTAATTATGTTCCATTAGTAGATATTAATACAAATATACATTTCAAAATATAGACCGTATATTTTTAATATAGAAAAAAGTAATATATATTTTACATAATAAAAGCTATATGTAAAAGTCTAACATGAAAAATTCGATCAGAAATAAATAAATAAATATATATTTGTTTTTATAAATATATTTTGCAGATTTTTTCCTTTTTTTATTAAAGATACGTAGAGTAACAGGAAGTTAAAATAAATGCCCAACTTAAACTTACATATATTTATTTTTCATAAGTCTCCTTCTTCACACGAAAGAAACAATTTAAAATTCACTCACAATTAAATATTTATTGAAAAGAGAGCGTGTATTATTAAAATATACTCCGGGAAGCCGGCATCAATGTACTAAGGCAAACTAAGGATGACTGATCGACGCCGCGGCTTTAAGTGACAATTAAAACTTGACTCGCAGTAGTGACAATCGTTTGTACCATATTTTTTTTTATTGTATGAGAACGAAAAACTATTTTGTATTTAATAAAATAGACAAGAGTACCCGTACAGAGTACTAATGATTATTCTAAATAGAATAAGCACACTTTATCACGCTGAAACCGTCACGATTACTGCGAAAAAGCAAGTTTTGTTTTTCTAATTTACATATTTATTGTTACGCTGGTATTTACGCAATTAAACTTACATTAATATATATTTTTGTAGATAATTTTTCACTAAGATATAACCATTTACGTCTATAAAATATTTAAAGAAATAAAAAAATAAAAAAGGTAATGAATAAAAAAGAATCTATAAATTTATACACGTAAATAAAATCCAGTATTTCCTTGTATTGTTAAACAAGTGCAGTTTTCTTTGCCTATTTGTTCCAACTAATCTCTGAAACTGCTGGTCCGTTTTTGAAAAGATCTTCACTGACAGGTAGCTGATGTTATAAGGACAATATTAGGCTTTCGTGCCTAAACTATGACTCTTGGAATTGCCGCTGTGTGTGTGTGCCGCCTGCATCCAACGTCGCCCAGCAACTTTCCCCAAGTCATCGATCTACCTCTTGGGGTGGCATCCTATACTGCGTTTTCCGATACGTGGTCGCCACTCGTCCACGTGGAACCTTTCTTCCTCAGCGGTTCTCAGTTCGTCGAGCTATGTGTCCTGCCCATTGTCATTTCAACGTGATAATTTTTTATGCTATGTTGGATACACCCGTTCTTTTACGGATTGTCGTATTTCGGCCGTATCTTGCAGAGAAATACTGAGCATAGCCCGCTCCATAGTACGCTGAGCAACTTTGAGCTTGGTTATGAGGCTCACATTTAGGGAGTACGTTTCCGTGCAGTAAGTAATCACTGATCGTAGATCTATGTTTTCAGACACTAAGGTATGTTGCATAAGAAGATTCTCTTAAGTTTTCCAAACGCTGGCCAGTTGTACTAGTAAGTACTTTTTTATGATTAGTAATATACTTCTACTTTATTTAGTAGTTATTGAATGTTTTCATGCACCGGATCAATCTCTGATGATATATGATCGATTATCTGTATCTGCGACTAAAGATTGGCCACACATTAAGCACATGGAATTCGCCACCATTAAGCGAAAGATAAAAAAGCTATAAAACTTAAAATATTTTGGCACTTGTTTAAATTGTAAATTATCGAGTAATGTTACTAGTAAGACAAGTTTTACAAATGGTTCCTAATAACTTATTTTAAATAGGTATTTAAAGTTAGTGGTAAGAATAAGAATAATAAACTGTCATGTAGAGAGAAGTGTCTTCAGTTTGAAACCATGATGTGAAATTTGAAAAACTTTTCATATCCCAAATACTTGTAGTCGATGCCATGTCGCATCTTTAATCATAAACTGAATTAATTCAAAATTTACGTTTTTTGAGTTTTCAATAAAAGCCGAAATAACTTCGTCAGTAGAATACGTACAATCTAACAGATAAATCGATACGACGTAAATGACAGAGATAAAAGATTGTCGTTCTCTTTTCCATTAACTCCTGAGTACATGTCGATACTTTATTCAAAAGCTGCATGTATTCATACTTATTTCATTTTATTAGAAAATTACATGTATGTTTTATTAATACATTATGATTTAATTGAGTTTTTTTAAATTATATTTTACAATTATGGCATCATTTTGAATTAATGCAGTTTAATACTAAAACATTTATGCAGAACTTTAATAACTAAGTTTTATTTCAGTTTTGTACTATAAATAAAATAATTATTCAGGTACATATTTTAATGAAAAGAGAAATAAGTACGAACTTTTTTTTAAACTGCTGTCTAAGGTGTATTCTTCCTTTAGATAGTATAATTTTGTATCATATTCCAATAATAGACTAATTACGCTACAGTTATCTTTTTTTTTAAATACCTACTCCTTCTATTAATTTTTTTATAATTTTTTGAAGTCATCAATCTAAATATGTCAAACTTTAAATGCGGGTTCCCACAAAATTGAAATTTTGTGTTAATTCCGTTTATGAATAAAGGTGCGATGTGTACTCTACTTTCATGGCACATATTGCTAAAATTTTGCGCTTTTTGTGACGGCCCACCTACCTAAACTCGACAGTCCTTAGGTATGTCATTGTTGACCAGCCGGCATCCAACCGAGGTGGCCTAGATTAATCTAAATCTCTTAAACAACCACAACTTTTCCACGTGAAATGGATAAATTCTGCTACGGTATCATATGGTACAATGGTAAACAGTGACGGGAGCACTAAGTCAAATAGTTCCTCAGAGCACTCCTTATGAAAGAGCCGGTAGAGTTCACAGAGTGACCCAAAAACCCAAAGGGTGACCCTTCCGTAAGATTGGGATGCCGATGATTGGAGTAGCACGCCTTTGCAGAAAGTCGAACGGGTTTGGCTAAAATTTAGGCGCGCCTGCCCAGTGATGTGAGCAGTACTCCACATGAGGTCGAACTTGTGCTTTTTATAAAACAAGACGCTGTTTCGGTGTGAAGTATCGCCTGGCTTTATTCAGGACGCCCATTTTTTTGCTTGCCAATATGGCTTTGCCAAACTGAACTTTGCTTGATATTTTGATGCCGAGGGTCCCAATACTCTCGGTAATTTGGAGAATTACTCCTTGAAACTGAGACGCCATGACAAACGCGTCCTCCTTTGCAGTGAGTGCGCAAACTTATGTCTTGGTGGCATTGAACTAGACTAAGTTCCGTTCACTCCATTCCGAGGCTCATCCCAGAGAGCGTTCAACATCAGAGACAAGACGAACTCTTTTTTCCTATGTACTCCGAGGGACATTCTGTTGCTCGGTATGCCACATTGAGAAAGAGTTGGCTAGAAAAGTAATATGCTAAATTATTATCTTACTAATTTTTGCTTTATAAAATAATCTTTAACTATTATCGTAGGTCACATCTATATAATAAGTGCTCACCGTGTCTTACAATCTTGTGGTGATCTAATTGGTATTGGTCCCCTTGCATACATGTTATATCTAAGCATATTATATCACTTAGTCGTCTTTCACGATATACGGCCAAGATAGAAGATGGTGAATTGTATTCTTACTCCATCACCTAACGGTAAATTTCGACATTCCCTATTGTTAATAAATTCCATAAGGATACCGCTTAGTGTTGCGGTAAGTAGCTATCCTATTTAAGATAAACATCCGCGTTATATTAACACGTGTAAAGAAATGAGGACGTTTTTAAAGGTTTTTGATGATATTAATAAGGTCGTTGTTGTTTTACAACCTTTCTAAGGAAACAGGTTATCTAATACAAAAAGATTATCTTAAATTTATGCTGGTGGTGCGTAAGATTAATACGTTAACACAAACTATACAGTTTTATAGTGATATTGATAAAGATTATAAATTTATCCTCGTGTTGACAGTTTTATTATGTGAATACGGTCACAACTGTTTTCCTTTTGAATTCAAAACTTCTATAGACAAGTTTGTATGGGGAGTAAATTCATGTAAGTCGTCACACAGTCACGTGACGTGTTAACTTCTTCTTCTTCTTATTTAATGGCAATAAGCTACAATAAAATAAGCTACGATAATATTGGTGGCAATGTCGAGTTATAATATTAATTATTCACGTCTTTAGTCTTCGTAATTAATCGTTAGCATTGATTTGATGCTGATAGCCAAATCATACTTCCTCTGGCAATTTTGGCAGAATGTAAAAATGCACGCAATTCGCTATTATATAGTATTCACTACATTTCAGCATTTTATCGACATTACATTACATAAAATATCAGCAAAATTATTTAAAATAACACTTTAAAACACTAAAATAATGAAAAAGAAAAAGAAAAAGCGCTACATGACATTTTTCGCGCCAAAAGTCCGTCGTATATCGTTTTAACGCTAACCCTATATCTGTAGCTATAACAATGTCAATGTCATATTTGTGCTGGCAGATGACAAATTTAGATAAAAAGGTTTTAATTTGCAAATTTTAATTTAAAATCAAACATTAATTCGAATATCCGAAAATAAAAACTGTTTGTTCATAGTTTTAGGTTTTCACTTCTATAGACAGTCGCCAAGACCTCGTTGTTTTTTTTTTAATCATCATAATCATCATCACAGCTCATATACGACCCACTACTGGGCTCGAGCCTCCTCCATAATAGGAGTAAAATTCGCCTGCTATGATCACGCTAGTCTAACGGATTGGTTCATTCTTGGAATTGTATTTTTACTCCGTTAACAAAAGGAAAACGTTTAATTAACGGACTTAACCGACTTAATTTGCCGTAACGCGAAAAATCCTTGATAATAAAAATGTTAACATTCAGACTACCCACGTACAGGGCCGGATTAACCCTATCAGGGCCCCTAGGCAGTGCATTTCTCGGGGCCCTTTTCCTTTATCCTTTACTTACTTTTTAAACTATATATTTATTCTATTATAAAATTCTTTCTTTGGTATCTTGTTACTTCAATCGCTTATTGCAACAAAATACCTTGTTACCTTGACTTGATGCTAAATTGTCTTAATCTATAGGCTATAATTGTAGTTAAGTGATAATCCAAATCTCATGATGGAATAGGCTCGAGAAATCTAATCTTCGCTCATGATGAAGTAGGTGAGAAAAAATTTAAATTAATCTTGTTAAAATCAATCAAATCAGTGGCCTAGCAAAGGTCCATGAGAAGTAGTATCACTTATCATAGGGTGTGCTGTTTTCTCTTTTGCCACCAAAAGTAATAAAAAAAAAATAATATTGAGGGAGTATACAACCATTCAAAAAAAAGTTCATTAAAATGTTTTTCTTGGCGCTTGCCCGGGGGCCCTAGTCGATGCCGCCTTATGGATAATCCGGCCCTGCCAGTGTGAATGCGTGCAATGAGGTTCGGTGATACTAAATGCATCACCAAAACCATACGCAGACACCCTCAGAATGTTGGGCTTCCAGCTCTCTCGAAATTTTTTATAGTTAAGTTGGGCTGTCGTCAAACCTAAGTATATCTAATAGTAAACCTATAAACAACGGCTGAACTTAATCGTTATCCTTACAGCAACGGCGTGAACATAGGCATCAAATATTTTTATATAAAATTAAGCACAGTACATTCTTGTTCATTCGCCATTATATATATATTCTTAGCCAGATTGACCTCAGATGCCCAAGATTTTTTTTTTTATTGCAAACGGTGGCAAACGAGCAAACAGTACACCTGATGGTAAGTGTTGCTGCCGCTCATGGACCTTTACAAGGCCGTTGCCTACCGCGAAGAAAGTGAAGGGAGTGTGAATGCGTGCATTGAGGCTCGGTGATACCAAGGGCACCACCAAAACCCTCCACACGCAAACACCCTCAGAAAGTTGGGCTTCCGGCTCTCTCGCTCACCGAACGAAGCGCAGTAACAAATCGCTACTACTCAGACGTCGATTTTCTGCGAGAGTGTGGTACTGCCCCGGACGGACCGGCCCGCGGCTGTAGACAGATAACTGTCGACAGTGTGGTCCTACCACCACCAGATATACAGATTTCTGAATACTTTCAGCATCCATGAAATCCAACATTGCTTCGGTTTTAACTATCAACAACGTTATTTATTCAACCCACATCTTGAAACAATATTAATTAGAAAAAAAGAACATAATTTCTCTTGATAAGGTTCATTCTGAACAAATCAATCGTTCACGTAACCTTGAAATACCTGATGAATGTCACGAAATATATTCCATTCAAAGTACGTCATTAAACAGCTAAAATTAACCAGGTATTTGTTAAAATAAATACAATTTTCACCGAAGTGTGATAAATTAAATAATAAATGTTTTATTCTTCATTCTAATCTGCTTTAGTAATTCTATTTGCGTTGTACGAGTTTTTGTTTTAAATTCAATTAATAAAATATAAAAAGAACTTTGTATATTTTCCGTGTAGTGATGAGGTAAGAATATAATTCATCACCGCATCTCGTGCCCGTGGGTGTCGTACAGGACGACCAAAGGACATAATACGTAGATAATTATCACTGCAAAATATATAAAGATATAGATATAGATCCGGTAGGTGGCGCTTTATTTGAACAGAACAACGGCTGTTGGGTCAGCTAGTAAAGATATACCTATAAGTATATTTCTTGTGTACGTGAATGTCACTGAACTCCTCCTAAACGGATCAAACGGATATTGATGAAATTTGTTGTGTGTGTTCAAGGGGATTCTAGAATGTTTTAGATTCACAATTGGATCCGGTAGGTGGCGCTGCTGTCGATTTCAAGGAGAACTCCTTTTATTTTACTTGAACAGAACAACGTCTGTTGGGTCAGCTAGTTATTTATATTTTAATCAACCATGGTGACGCTCTCCATAGTAGAATCTAGACAATATCAATGCATCCAGAGATTTTTGTAGACCAACAAGTAAAAAATCGTACATTTAAGTATTGTAACTTTTAATCTTTAGAAACAATTTTTTCGTAATATTAATTACTAGCTTCTGCTCGCGACTTCGTCCGCGTGGTGTAGATACTTTGGGCTAACGCTAACTTTAACCTAAGACTTAGTTAACGTAGAAGGTGAATATATTTTTTACTAGCTGACCCGACAGACGTTGTCATGTCTTAACTATGAATATTAAATTCGTATTGAATTAAAAAAAAATGTTTGTTAATAATTCCTATATACAACATACTTATTCTTATTCCTTATGCGTATGAAACCAATGAATGTAATGGCTCTGACGGCGATACCCATGGCGTCAATTGCGCTCGCGCAACACAATCCAGGACCTCAATTTTTAAACTTAAATGCCTTGTAATATTGGCATACCTACAACGTTCATTGACCCAATACTTACAACTTAAGTTTGTACGTCTAATTGCTGGCATTTTCAAAAACGAAAATTCAACTGTAAATTAAAGAAAACTATTGTATTCTTCTTAATAACTAAGTATATCACTAGTTATATTAGTAACATGTATCTTAATTACCAAAACTCCATATTAAATTGACTTTTTATATTAGTCGTGATGGCTCTGAACTTACCTACCTTGATGTGCACTAAGAAATTCAGTTTTCTTACATCATTTCTGTAAGAAATAGTGAATTAATTGTTTTACATGTATTTTATTAATAACATAACTCCAACCGAAGCATCTGTTTTAAACAATTTTCAGTTTTTTTACATCCTCTTTGACGATATTTGCAGCACGCGTTCTGTCAATTCTATGTTAAACGTCATAAGGTTACATAAGCGGTTAGATTAGAAATAATTTTATATGATCTTAAATTTTCTAATTTTCTGGGCGTTTTTCTTATTTTTTCTTTCATAAGAACCTTCTCCTGACAATAACAAATACAACAAAAAAAGAATTAATGAAATTGGTCCAGCTGTTCACGCGTGATGGCGTGACCAAAGAAAACAGGGATTCATTTTTATATATGTATATAGATTAATAGGATTACAAAATCGTACACACACATGATTTTTACGAAAATTTTGCCGTTTACGCAGCGGAAGCTATCAAAAGAGGGGAAAACCCGATTTTGAAACATTCTTCATTGGTGCTCCGCTCCTGTTGGTTTTAGCGTGATGATATATTATAGCCTATAGCCTTCCTCGATAAATGGGCTATCTAACACTGAAAGAATTTTTCAAATCGAACCAGCAGTTCCCGAAATTAGTGCGTTCAAACAAACTCTTAAGCTTTATATACAGTAAAACCCGTAAGATGATTTCGCAGGGACCCGACCAAAAACGCGTCTTAGAACTAGGCCGCACTACGGTGAAACCGCGGCGGTTTTTTACCGCGTGAGTTTGTGGAACAGGAAAATGAATGCAAGCGGCCGCACCTGCGGTTTTTATCCACGACTGATTTAAAAACCGCAAAATGTTACAAAATTGTTGCGGTAAAAAACCGCAGCAAATTTTGTAATTTATAGAACTACATAAGCGCACACGCATTATGAGTTAACCGCGGGCGGTTTTTGCCTTGGCTAGTATTCGGCCTACCGCCGCTAGGGATGTGACTTGGAGGAAAAATAATCGATTTTCCAATAATCGATTATTTGTTCTTTAAAATAAATCGATTATAAAATAATCGATTTTTTTAAATCGATTATTTTTTCACATCCCTAACCGCCGCAAAGAATAGTCGCATTGTCGTTTCGTTGCAATTGAATTAATTATATTTTGTATCTATGAAGGTGATGTCTGAACGCACATTATGCAATTTTTTTATGGAAGCTGGCTACTGACTGAATTCGATAGTAGTTTAGTAAAAAAATCTCTAGATATTCTTTTAAAATTTTACATTTTTCTGAAAATGAAACCTTTCTGAGATTTACGGCTATTGAATGAATGAACACAATATTTGCGAATTTTTTGTAGACGTTTTTTTTTCTACTTCGTAGTAACCGACAAGTGACAATACATACTGCTCGTTTGAAATCCATCTTTAAACTGTGCAAATCGGGGGCGGTTTTGCGGTTTAAAATCGCAGTGCGTGCGTCACGAGCGGTTTTGCGGTTAACCGCTTGCGGATAAAAACCGTAGTGCGGCCTCAGCCTTAGGCGGGAAAGCGTATTATGCGGGAAAGGGGAAAAACGTGCCATTATTATTTATATTATATTATTGTTTTGAATATTGAATTTAACATTTAAAAATTACCTAAATAAAATTTTGTTTATTTTCTTTATTTATACTTACTATTGTTGAGGTCTTGTTGAGAAGGGTTAAGAATACAATGCGTTATTACTACTTGCCTGTGTGTCGTGTAAGCCGACTTTGGCGACTTGTAAAACGAAACGAAATTGTTCGTAGAAGTTTTTAAAGTGAAACTTCTTTAGAATCGTTGTGATTTCAAACTCGGTGGAACGAAAAAGAGAGTTCATAGAGACATAAACACGTTAATATATAGGCTTCAACCGGCGAGAGAATGAGATAAAGGATAAAGAAGTTTCACTTCTGCCATGCGTACTTTGTGCACACACTCTTTTTTTGGTATGCACCAAGCTCGGGGCACCTAGTAGGTGCGGGGCCCCTGGGCAGCTACCTAGTCCGTCTTATGGATAATCCGGCCGTATGTTGTTTGCTCGAAGAAGATCTACAAACTACGAATATCACTGCAATTAGCATCTCTCTTTTCACCACTTGAGCCTCTTTTCGACACACCCGCTCGTGCCTCTTTTCAATTTCTTTTGAGTTTTCCTTCTTGCATAGTTGTTATATGCATATTATATCCCACAATAGTCCTTAACGATACCCACGGGCAGGATAGGGGTTGGTGAATTGTATTTTTAATCTCAAACAATTCTATATCCGTGAATCATATTCGTGTTCAATATTATACACGTATCTCTATCCGTATTCAGAGTAGAGAGTGCAAACCGGGGTGCCCTTTTAAACACCCACCGGGACCGGCCAATTCTTACCGGGCCCGGTCACCGGACCCGGTAAGGATGACCAGCTTTTTAAGATCATTCTTTCAGACTGAAAAATAATTGTTTTACCTTACAAAAAGTATATTCTAACTTGCATAGTTAGAATATACTTTTTGTTTTGTTATAATATACTTAATATCTGGTTGACCGAGCTTCGCTCAGAATATTTTTGTTGTATTTTTGTCGAATTTATTCAGATATACGTATATTAATAAAAAATAAAAATTAAATGATGAAAAAAATATAAAAATTACAAAAAGAGAATAATAATAATGCCGAGATTCGATCCGACGCTGTTTGAATGCCAAAACCAAACTAAAAGAAAACTGGTCAAATTCCCAACTGAGCTATCGTAACTCATGATGTTGACAACGAAATTTGAATTCATATTCTTTTAAAATTTAATGTCATTGCATTGTTTTGCTAAAAACACCGACAAAATAATATTTTCTATAAATAAAACCTAGCTAGATCGATTTTTTGGCCTCGAACCCTCTAGTATGCCAAGTTTCATCAAAATCGTTGGTGCCGTTTCCGAGATCCTGAAAATATATATACAAGAATTGCTCGTTTAAAGATATAAGATAAAACCTACGTAATGTAACCAATTTTACGTTAAATTTAGTTAGTTAAGACTATGCAAGTTTGGTTGTTTACAGTTACAATACAGGCTAGCCTATAAGATTTCGCTATCTGCTCATTTAGTAATAGTAACATTCACTAGTCTTAATAACCAAAGTTTAAGAAAAAACATAATACTTTACTTTTAGCAGATAAGAATTTGTTTTGTTTATACCAAAGCTACCAAAGTTTATCTATCTAATCTAAGTTGTTATGACACGTTTAGTACTTTAAGCTGCGTTATTAGTTTCTTAGTTTAATACTATGTTTTCAAATAGGTTGACACTATAAGGAGTAGAGTGAAAGACCTGCTTGATTAAACTTATAAAAATGAATATGAGTGAATATGAATGAACTAATACTAATGTTACTTTTCCGTTCATAAGTAAAAGTAACCAATTATGTATTAAGTGTGATTTTGAGACTTGAGTGAGACTGTTTATTGTGATAACTGTTTATCTGGTTATGTAACTGGTTATGTTTTTAGTTTGAAATAAAAATTAACCTTGAATCGTTGTCTTTTTCCATTCATATCTAGAAAATTTTCTTAAATACTTAAACTTAAAGGACTCATCGCTAATACAACCCGGCCGGGTTGGCGACGAATGCAGCCGGGCCCGGCCGGGTTGACAAAAATACCGGGTTGCAATCTTTAATTCAGAATCATTCACGTCAGTAATTTCATATTCATAACATCCCTATTACAAATTAATTTCTCTCGATACTCTTTTTTAAAAAGAAAATATTTCAGACTAGCTAAGCCTGCAGCTTCACTGGCGTGTATTACTTGCGTATTTAATACTAGTTTTGTTTGAAAAGTAGTTCCGCGACATTAATATTAGTAATCAATCACATTTTTTTATTATTTCAGCTTTTTTTTTTCTTCCTTTTTGGCTTCTGCTGCACTGTAGGAGCAATTTCGCCAATGTCCAAGTAAAAGGCCTCGAAGAAGTCGTTAAGTTTTCCTTTAGCAAATTAAATCCTCTAAATCTTGATGGTCGGTAATGCTGCCTTTCGATGCTTCAAGATCTTGTTGGTCGGTATAGTCATAGGTGCAACTCTTGAGTTCACAGACACACTCTTTAACTCATGTTGAATTGAGAATGGTGAAGGGTAAAGGGGAAAAAAAAAAAGATATAATTATAAAGGAAGATAACCGGACGGTCATTAACGAAATGTTAGGAACGTAAAACAACTTTAACTTTTAAAAACATACTAAAGCTTAAGTTTAGTAACACTAATATATTTACATAAAATATTTATGAATGGAGTAATCGCAAGAGAGAGAATTAATTCATCAGAAGTAGGACAAGGAATTTCTGTAGGAAGCACATCATAAAGTGAAATATTTTGTAGCGGGCAACTAAAAATTATGTGATCTATTGATCCTTCATTCAATCCGCATTCGCAGATAGAATTATCCCTAATCCTTAGTTTACGTAAATGAGTTGGCGTACAAGAATGACCAAATCGTAAACGACAAATTGTGGTGGTAATAGTTCTATTGAAGTTTTTATGTTTGTAAAACCATGGCCGGTAAGGAATAACAGGTTGAATAAATCCAAAATATTTGCCTTTTAATACTCGTGATTTCTCCCATTCTTTAGTCCAATTGTTAATAAGGAGAGGTTTGAATAAGAGCACAAAGCATAGCTGTAAATAACGGCGTGATCTATTGAACCGGTGATAGTAGCCCGTTTGGCACAAGAGTCTGCCGACTCATTGCCAGGTATTCCACAATGGCCCGGAATCCAATCTAATAAAACCTGTAACCCCAACTGGTGACACTGAAAAAGAGACTCCATTTTAAAAATAGGAAGGAAAAAGGATTTAAATTTAAACGGATTGGCTTTTATTGCTTGAAGAGTACTCTTTGAGTCGGTGAAAATAATAGATTTTGGAATATTATGAGCTATTATAAAGCAAATGGCTTCTAAAATGGCAATAGATTCCCCTGTAAAGACTGATGAGATAGAAGGAAGCTTAAATTCTAAAATAATTGATGATGGTGGAATCCAGACTGCAGACCCAACAGCACTATGAAATCCTAACTTAGAGGCATCTGTGTAAAAAGTTACAAAATCATCATAATGGTCAGCGATCTGTCTGTTAAATTTAGCACGAGACCCAGAGTCATTCTTGTTAATACCAAAATCTAAGATAACGTGAGGTTGAAACAAAAGTGCTTCAAATGAAAGTGAAAATAGCGGGTGAATTAAGCTATGTTATACCTACCGGATGAGGAAGGCGAGAAAATTTCAAAAAACTATATAGGAGAGGCGGGAGATTATTTGAGTAAGATAAATATTGTCTTCGTAAATATAGTGGGGGTTCAACACACTCGACTTGCATAGCATTTATTGGAGTGGATTTCATGGCACCTAGAATAATACGAAGACATTTGGATTGTATTTTATTAATTTTAACAAAGGAATATTTAGTGATTGGGTCTAAAACAAAGGATCCGTAATCTAAATGGCTGCGGATTATTATCCGCAGCCATTTAGATTACGGATCCTTTGTTTATGTAATTGTATTGTATATATGTATTGTAATTTGTAATGCAATTTGTATGCTATATATATATATATATGTATTGTAATTTGTAATGCTATTGCATTATAAAGGAGTTTTAAGAAAAAATGGGTGAGAACCCCACCATACACCAGCTAAGGATATTAGTATTTTTTTTCACATTTCTGCGATATGTATTCCATGTGAATAGCTCCAGAAAGTCTGGAGTCTAACCACAAACCTAGGAATTTAACTTTATTTTCCTGAGGAATTGATTCACCGTCTACTTCCAAAGATATGTTGGGAATATGTGTTTTCTTTGTAAATATGACGACGTTACTTTTGTTAGCAGAAATACAGAAGCCCTGATTGTGAAGATATCCACTTAATGATCTTAAAGATGAATTAAGTAAGTTACAGGCTCTGACAATATCCCGAGACTGAGTATAAATGACCAGGTCATCGGCATGTTGTAAAATCTGACATTGTGCGAGAATTGACTGCTCTAGATCCTGTGTATACAGATTAAATAGTAATGGGCTTAGAACGGATCCTTGATGTAAACTTTTCCAGGTAGTTCTAGGAGAAAGAAGGTTGTTAATTATAGAAACGGATCTTTCTGAAAGTAATTGCATGCAAAATCTAATAAGCTTCTCTGGAATATTTAGTTGGGCAAGTTTATTTCTAAGCATTGGGCGTAAAACGTTGTCATAAGCAGCAGTTATATCAAGGAAAACACCTACACAGTACTCTTTTTTTAAAAAGGATATACGTATATCTGTGGTTAATATGCTAAGGCTATCAAGAGTGCTGTAACCTTTGCGAAATCCGTACTGAGAGCTAGCTAAAATATTATGTTTTTCTACAAACCATTCAATACGGTTCTTAATTAAATGTTCCGTTATCTTTAATAGGACAGAGGATAGGGCAATAGGGCGATAACTGTTTGGATCTGTAGGGTTCTTTTTAGTTTTAAGAATAGGAATAATCAACTGTGATTTCCATTGCTCAGGTATAATACCATAATCAAAAAAAAGGTTTACCATATTTAAATAAAATAATTTGACCTTGTCCGAAGATTTGGTTAGAAAACTATAAACAATACTATCTATACCGGGAGAAGAGTCTTGCAAGCCATCCATAACTAACTTAAGTTCTGAAAAAGAAAAATGTGAGGATAAATGGTCATGAGAAGGAATATCTGGGGGCACGGCAGTGCCCCCGCCAAGTCGAGCAAAAAAAAAGTCGGGCAAAACGCAAAACTGCCGTAACATACTTTTCTCGAAGCCATTCAGGCCATTTTCAACCCCCTATAACTTCGTTGTTAATAAAACTAGAAACCTGAATTTTTAGTAACCTAGCATGCCTTGTATACACATTGTGTATTTCAAATTTCATTCAATTTGAAGCAATAGTTTAAGAATTATAACTAGTCAAAATTTCGTAATTTTGTCACTCACTGACTGACTGACCGATCATCAATATTAAAATGGCACTTCTAGCAGACATAAAAGCTTCAAATTTAGAATACAATCAGTGTTTAGTGTATAAATGAAGGAAAAATTATGAAACATTATAATTTTCATCCAGTTTCCGAGATACACTAACTGCATAAATAATTTTGTAAACTCATATAAATATATAGGATTACAAAGTTACATTTGCAGTTAATGAAATGTAACTTTGTAAAAAATAAGAATACATTTGTCGTCATCATTGCTTCTCTATGAGAATCGTAACAACCGGCTAAAGACTGCGCAGATGACGTAGTGGTTAAGATACCAACGTATCGTGCTAGTGTCGCGGGTTCGAGTCCCATGCAAGACAACACCTTGTACGATCCACAAATTGTTGTTCTGAGTCTGAATGTAATTTGTATCGGTTAATTATATGTTCTTTCCGTATGGTGACGAAGTAAGAATACAATACACCACTCTCTATCTTGGCCGCGGATATCGTATAAGACGACTATGGGATATAATGTGCACATACCATCTGTGCAAGAGAAGGAAAACTCGAAATGAAAGCCTATACCAACATGTCTGACCAGCATGGTATAGTGGGTTAAATTCCCTCCCATTGTGGAGGAGGCTTGAGCCCAACAGTGGAACATATGAGGGCTGCGATGATGATGCGATGATGAATTACATATTCGTAAATTCCCCGACAATATAAGGATTATTATTCCCTTAGTGCAAGGCGTTGACATTTAAAAAAAAGATTCAACAGGAAGGAGAGTGGGCAGCAGCTCTCGCCGGGGAAATGTATGTTATCTCACTGCGAAACCAACCCGCCTACCAAACGTGGCGACTACGTCATTATTCCTCATAAGGCGAAGAAAAATGAGCTCTAGTCAGGGCAACTCTGTTACCCTTGAGCATCGTTGGATGCAGGTGCCACAGTACCGCACTTTATGGTGAAGCATGAGGGGGGTCTATGTTCTACAATGGACAGCGATAGGTTGAATAATGATTGGCATAATAGGTGTAGACAGGTACCTAGATATAATTATGTTCAAAGATAACTTGTAAAATGGTCAATCAACTTAATGAAAAAGTAAATGTCTTATGAAAATGTACCAAAATCTCCCAAAGTATTAAGCAAACTAAATTGCCTGCAATTTATCTGAAAGAAAGAACGCCATCATTAGGCTAGAATGCCATCAAAGCGGAGAGGAGACTAGAGATGTGTTTAGAAAAACCAATCAAATATCTTTATTTCCACATATCTCCGCTTAGTTTAGGTAGAATTAACTCAAGCGGAAAGGAGAGATGTCTAATTTTTCAGAGAGTGTACTCTAAGAAAATCTTTTGTTGGTATTCAAGAAGTAGAAGGTACCGGAAGGGCAAATAAGTAGGTCTATCTACAAAAAGAAATGAGATACCATCAAAAACAAGACTTGTAAAAAAAAGCCAAGCCTCGCAACTGAATTCTTCTACCATAAAAATTTGTGAGATCCATGTTATACCAAGTCGGTTAACTCATTCAGTCCCTGCTTAAGGCACCTTTCTTCTTAAGTTATTACGTAAATAACTAATCTAACAACTTCTTATAGTGACTATATCAATATTAAAGATCTTTTATGTTTTATATAAATAGATTGACTTGGCACCTATGTAATGGACGCATGTGTCCATTAATGGGTATTGTATAGGAATCTAGTTATCGATATGATATAAAATGATACTGATTCCTTGTTTTAGAAAGGACTCCTAAAAAATTATATGCTTCAACAAATTGGCTGGTAAAAAAAGGTTTAAATATCCGAAGCAAACTAAAAAAGAAGGACAGAAAAGGAAGCAAATAGAAAAAAAGAATTGTGTGCTAAAAAAAGAAAAGGCTTGAGAAACTAAGCAAGAAAACTGTCAAAGTAAAAAAATAGATCCGAGTCTTCTAAAACTGAAATATATTATGCCGTAAGTGATGATAGTACCTTGTCTGGAGGATCGGAATAAGATGACGTACTGATGAGTGAGTTAGTTCCTTCTCAACAGAAACCATCAAAGAAGTTACGTTATAGTTTTATATGAAGGGCAACATTTTCCTGGAGTCCTTGAAAATACAAATAAAAATGAGTTTGAAGAAAGCACGATGACATTTTCATGTAGTAGAAAATTAAAATTTTGTGGCTGTATTATATTATCATAGATTAAGAAAAGTATTCGTAAATTAAAAATAAATATAATGATAGGCTGAATAAGTTTATGTTCGTAAATTACTAATTAATAAATAAAAACGAAGTATGAGTATAATCTAAATAAGTTCTTTAATGCTAATAGTCATTGTCAATTTAGAAAAAGTTTACTAAAAATAAAAATAAAATATTTTATTCCATTTTATTTTCATTTTAAATAAATTAAAGTCTTTTACATCATGACACATATCATAGATTCTTCGATTAGGTACTAGGTATACCTATATGACTAAGTTTATTGAAGGAGGTTCATGACTAGATTATGTCCATTACTGGATGTCCATAACTGGTTTTTTGCTGTCCATAGCTGGTTAAAAAACTAGGTTTTTTATTATTTCAATAAGTTTTAAAAAGTTTTGCAGTATCTCACGCGTAACACAGTAGGAATATTCAATAAGGACAGGACTTTACACTATAAGTATATTCAGTACTGAAACTTTCACAATATTGGTAAAATTTCAGAAATTCTACAAATTTTGTCTTAAACTGTCCATAATTGGTGTGTTTACTTTATAAGTTTCTTTAAAGTTCAGAATAGTAGGAGTAGCTATCAGGTCAATACTTGAATCAAGAGTTGATGAATAAGAGGACCAGTCACCATTTAATGTTTTAAACTTAGAATAATAACGTATAGAAGGTAAGTTGACGCACAAAAAGTGAGGCATTTCAATTGGAGCCTAATGGAGCTTACGCCGGAAACGTACCGTAATGTACAAGTTATTGTACTGCACGTACGTATGCAACTCTTAAAAAATAAATTGATAATTATGACGGTTTGTGCATTCAAATGGTGTCACAACACATTTGAAAAACTTAAAAAGGTTTTTAACATTACTTTTAAAACTATTTCGACGATTTATGTTAATAAAAACAAAATTTGATTTCATAATTTGTATAGTGGTTTGCGTGTGTACGTGTGTAATCGTCTGCCCGCCATTAGCATTTTTAGATTCAAATTTTGAAAGTTCGAAGTATTGACACTATCCTTCTATACGTTATTATTCTAAGGTTTTAAATTTAAGACGTGAATCACGATAAGAACAAGGGATTATTCTTTGTGGAAGGGAGATTATTGTGGGATAATGATCACTCCCATATGATAAGGGTAAGATGCTCCAAGATAGAAGAGGGAACAAGGAAGAGGAACACGCGGTAAGATCTACTGCACTATTTGGATTTTGAGAAAGAAGAACACGGCGGGTAGGAGAGCCATCATTTAAAATACAAAGGTTAAGCTCATCAAATACATCTAATAAAGAATAACCGAAGGAGTCACAACGATGAGAGCCCCAGGAAGTATGGTGGGCATTTAAGTCTCCCATTAGAATAATGGGCGGAGGAACAGATGAGATTAAATGGAGAATATCAGCAATGAGTCTAGAGTTAGGATGTGGAATATAAATAGATAATAAAGACATATTTAAAGCTCTAATTGCAACAATGTTGATCTGTGGAGGGTGAGAAGGAAGAGAAATTTGACTGAAGGGAATGGAGCGCCTTAATAGTAAGGCACAACCAGCAAAACCGTCATATCTGTCATCCCAGACACATCTATATCCCGGTACTCGAAAATGAGAGCCAGGAACAAGCCATGTCTCCGAGATGGCAATGACAGATGGGTGGAATTTATCGATTAGTTTAAGTAGTTCGGGTTTTCGTGGACGAATGCTTTTACAGTTCCACTGTAGGATTGGTGTGGGAGCCATTTATACCTACTAAAGAAATTAATGTGGAAAGTTTTGTGGCGACGTTGGACGGTAAGTTAGAGTTATTTTGGGATATTACAGTAATTAAGAGAGATAATAGAATATCGAGTAAGTTATCTTGTGATTCAGGATTAGAAGAGAGTTGTAAAGAAAGCGCGTAACCATTGGGGAGGGCAGAGGGAACTTGATTAATGATGGACTGATAGACTGATAGGCTTAGGGGTAGTGAAAACAGTTTTTTTATAAGATGTAGTGGTTGGCAGAGAAGTTTGAATTGATGGAGCTAGCCGGTCTGAAGAAGAATTTTGGGAAGCGACGTTAGCATAAAAACGGTTGACTCTAGGAATCTTAGAACTGGCATCTTGATAAGAAATACTTTCTTGAGACATGATAGTTTTTATTGAACGTTGACGTTCATGTTCTGGGCTACATTCATTGGTACAAAAATGATTACCCAAACAGTGTAAGCATGTAGATTTATCTTCGGCAATATTACAAGTATTACCAGAGTGAGGTTGAGCACATTTGAAACATATAGGCTTGGAGCGACATTGCGTTTGAATGTGGCCAAACCGACAACAATTGTTGCATCCCACCCCAAAAAGTTAAGACCACAGACTGAGTAGGAATCCACGTAATTTGCCCGTCAATAGATGATTTGCGGTTTAGTCTTCTAGCTTTAAGAACTTCCCCATATCCCAAAGGAAAAACAAGGGAGGATACGAACTCCTCCATTGATAAGTCAATGGGAACATCTCTGACGACACCATATTTACAGATGTTACACGTTGGAATAACCGCATTATAGTTACTGAGACCGAGAATTGGATTCATGACAAAATTATTGGCATCATGTGCAGTCTTAAACGATACAGCTAACCTATTTCTCCCAATGAGTTTAATGCCATCTGGGCAAATATTTTGGATGTTATGCCTTGACAAAAATTGGCCAAATTTAATAAATTTAAGCGTAGAAGATGAAGTATCAACAGCTGATTTTGACACATGCACAACAAACGGGCCAGTGTCATTGTCACTGTATGCTGATATACCAACAGTATATGCTGTGGTGGAGTAGATTGTTTGAATGGATGCTGAGGCTATTTCAGTAGTAGTAATCGTTTTTTTAGTTGAAGTTGTAGTCTCATCAATTACGGCACGCCGTTTTAATCGCATATCTATACGGCCCCGATCAGGAGGATCGGGTGGAGGTGGATCTTGAGGAATTATTTCCATTTCATTCATCTTAATAGGGTTAACCTACGTAGAGAATAATTGGGGAATTATTAGTGACACACGCTTGATTAAGGGGCTATTATATTTTGATTAAGATAAAATAGTTAAAGAAACTAAAATCACCAAGATCTCTGAAACAACAATGTGTCGATTCAGTGACGTTGATGATCCCATTTATTAACCATTGACTTCGTTGTATGAGAAATTATATATCCATCGATTTGCTTGATATTCTTCTTAAAAACATCTATATTCAGTAATCAGCTTCAAATTATGTAGCGCTTTTGAAATAGATCTTCCAAGATATTTATTAAATTCTAGCAAAGAAAAACGTGACAGACATCTAACCTCTCCAAACCGAAAACCAAATAAAGCTCATTATTTCAGCTTGCTAGGAGAGCAACAACTGCGTAGAACGCTGGACGGCTTGTTACAATATTTTACCCAATATGATAACATTTATAAACTGCACATTTATTGCTGGAATATTTATTATAGCCTATATAATTTTTCTTGTTCAAAGTGGTTTTTTCCAAAATTAGCACAGTCAAACAAACAAAAAAGAAACTCTAATAATAATTATTATTAATAAACGAATAAAATAGATTTTTCTACAGATTTGATAGAACCACAACACAGTAGTGTTGCCTGCTTTTCAGACCTGCCGATCGGGGAATCAAATCTGCGATTTTACAAACAACACTTATACCACTAAAACTACGAGACAAGTCTTATTTTAATAGCACCTTAATTGCATAAGTTATAGCAAACGGACGATCAAAATACTGTTGCCAAAATCGTTTACGCGAGTATCACACATTATAAATAAAACTCATCATCATCGCAGCCGCATACATCCCACTGTTGGGCTCGGGCCTCCTTGACAATGGGAGGGCATTTGACCTACTATACTAAGTTGGTCAGACATATTGGTGTAGGGTTTCGATTTTTCCATCTCTTGCACAGAAGTTATGTGCATATTATATCCCTTAGTCGTCTTTTACGACATCCACAGGCAAAATAGGGAGTGGTGAATTGTATTCTTACTCCGTCACCACACGGATACTAACACGGAAACTATTTTTACGAATTTTATCGCTTTTGAATGTTATCGGTATGATATGCATGTTACATTTAATAACTAATTCTGTAGCGGATAGATATAACGTCCACTGCTGGACATAGGCCTCCCCACGAGAATGCTACTCGGAACGATCCTGCGCCACTTGCATCCAACTGTTCCCTGCGGCTTTGAGAATGTCGTCAGTCCACCTAGTGGGGGATGGTCCTACGCTGCCCCGTCTGATTCGTGGTAGCCACTCAAGAACCTTTCTTCTCCAACGGTTATCGGTTCGACAAGCGATGTGGCCTGTCCATTGCCATTTCAACGTACTAATTCTGCGGGCTATGTTGGTTACCGTTCTTCTACAGATTTTCGTGTTCCGGATTTTATCACGTAGAGAAATACCGTAACCGAGCATAACCCTCTCCATAGCACGCTGAGCGAGTTTGAGCTTTTTTATGAGGCCGACATTTAGAGACCACGTTTCAGTGCCGTAAGTCATCACTGGTAACACACGCTGGTTATAAACCTTTGTTTTCAGACACTGCGAAATATTGGACGAGAAGATCCTCTTTTGTAATATGTACTATGAAATAAGAGTACATATTGTGTAGACAATAAGTAATTGGAATAACAGCAGGAAGACGATGATGATGAATTTTATAACAAATTTTGTCACAAAAGAAAGTTGTATGTAAGATGCTACATTGGTTAAAAGTGTCAGGCTGGTCTATAGATCCTAGATCAAAAATTAATCTATGGATGGTCTATGGATTCTAGAAACAATCCTACGCTTGACATCCAATTAACACCTCTTCTTCAGCAGACAATGGTCTTAACGATTTCCACCAAAAACCTCTAAAGTTTAGATAATACCTAAGGCAATATAAACAATATATATAGTGGTAGGACCACACTGTTGACAGTTATCTGTCTACAGCCGCGGGCCGGTCCGTCTGGGGTAGTACCACACTAAGCAGAAAATCGACGTCCGAGTAGTAACCAATTATTACTGCGCTTCGTTCGGTGAGCGAGAGAGCTGAAAACCCAACTTTCTGAGGGTGTTTGCGTGTGGTGGGTTTTGGTAATGCCTTTAGTGTCGCCGAACCTCATTGCACGCAATCACACTCCCTTCTTTTTCTTCGCGGTGGGCGGCGGCCTAGCAAGGCTCCATGAGCGGCAGCAACACTTACCATCAGGTGTACTGCTTGCTCCTTTGCCACCGTTTGCAACAAAAAAACACTTGATATCGTCTTAGGTGTTATATAATTTCATTTGACATCAATATCAAAATATTAAATTAACCTTAATTTTATGCGTCAATATTACATTAAGTGTTATCTAAAAATCAGGAGTCGTTAGTGAAAATGGGCAATAGATTATCACAGTTTTTATCGTCAACTTTAAAACTGTAACCATGTTTAGCAGTGACATGGCACACGACGCATTCTTCCACGTTCTCCAAATAAAGATGGCGGTGGTGTAGCAGTCTGTAACCTGTATCTGGAAAGAAAGAAGAAGATCTTTACTTCACTAATCGTGTCTTAGATGATGACTTAAGGCCTTAAAAGCGAAATTTAGACACTTGATTCTGGGGTCAATAAAATACATATTATCAACTTCGAAAAGGCTGGTTTTCCAAATATTAGCAAAATGTTGCAAGAACCTTCAAGAAACCACAAACAGAAAGTAATAAATTTTAAATATAATTTACCAGAACTTAAGCTTCCGTTCTCAGAATTGGACTTAACTTCTGACCTCCATTTTCTGCAATGAAAAATATTCTTTGTCAAATCTTTGTACATTAAAATAGAAAATTAAATAAATGGCTTTATTTTTAAATAATGTAATATATATTTTATAATATAATTTTAGGAGTGGTAGGACCACACTGTCGACTGTTATCTGTCTACAGCCGCGGGCCGGTCCGTCCGGGGCAGTACCATGCTCTCGCAGAAAATCGACGTCTGAGTAGTAGCAATTTGTTACTGCGCTTCGTTCGGTGAGCGAGAGAGCCGGAAGCCCAACTTTCTGAGGGTGATTGCGTGTGGAGGGTCTTGGTGGTACCCTTGGTATCACCGAGCCTCAATGCACGCATTCACACTCCCTTCGCTTTCTTCGCGGTAGGCAACGGCCTTGTAAAGGTCCATGAGCGGCAGCAACACTTACCGTCAGGTGTACTGTTTACTCGTTTGCCACCGTTTGCAATAAAAAAAAAAATAAAAAAAATATTATGCTCTAAAATAGACAATGTATAGCCTAACTATTTATATGAAACCTAAATATTTCATAATACTAGTTTTATTGCCTATTGGTGGTAAACGAGAATGCAGCCCACCTGATAGTAAGTGGCAACTGGCTCTTCTGAAACCTCGTTTGACGATGGACATGGCGCATTCAGGAACATCGCATCAAAAAGTACATCCCAGAGCCTCCACTTGCGTGAAAGAAATGTATGCTGAAAACGTACAGTCGAAGACGATATCATATTGCAGGGATTATGAAAGAAATAGTCCGTCACTCGCAGAGAGGCTGACCGCGTGAGGACGACCAACGTCCCTGGAGGGGCGTTAGGAGGGTTACCCAAAAGGATATCCTGCCGGGCTGTTCACGGACGACAAGGAACTCAGTACCGGTGGTCGGCCCAAAGGCGAAGGGAAGGGAGTACGGTGGGTTATGGGGCCGTGCACTGCCCTTTCGACACCCCGGACGATATATAGCCCACCCAAAAAAAGGGTTTATCTTTATGGGGGAAATTGCGGTATCAGATGATATGATGATAGAAAGTAGACGTTGGTATCAAGTTTAACAGCTCCTCAGAACACTCCCCATTATACAGTCGATATAACACAGAGGCCCAAAGTCTTCTCGCCACCTAATGACTCCAATTCTCCGTGTGGTGACGGAGTAAGAATACAATTTACTACCCCTCTCTTAAGAGTGTCGTAAAAGACGACTATGGGATATAATATACAGATTAAGAAACTCGACATAAAACCTTATATCAACACGTCTGACCAGCGTGGCTGTCTGATTAGCACAGTATAGTAGGTCAATATCCTTCCCATTACGGAGGCGGCCCGAGCCCATCAGTGGGACTTATGTGAGCTAAGATGACATCATCAGGTTTTTTTTTTTTGCCAACGGTGGCAAACGAGCAAGCAGCACACCTGATGGTAAGTGATACTGCCGCACATGGACCTTTGCAATACCAGGGACACAGCCAGGCCGTTGACAATGAATGCTTCAGGTCATGAATGATTCCAATCCATCCGTAAGATTGGGATCATTGACAATTCGAATAATAATTCTGCAAGGAGTCAAGTGAGTCGAACTGAAATTTGAGCGTATCCACCCAGTGATGTTTACAGTACTCCACGTAGGAATGACCTTACAAGTTACATTGTACAAGACTAGTTCTTGTCTCAGCTTAAAGTACCACTTGGCTCTGTTTAGTGCACTCAGCTTTAAGCCATTTTGAGTACATAATTACCCACTTCCATCCCCGACAACACAAAATATGGTTTAAAAAACATTATAGACATCATCATCGTCTCTTATTGCTTATATGTGTTTTAGATTAGAGCTGCCTCCATCATAGGAGAGAAACTCATCTACTACACCCCATTGGTCACATAGATTGGTATAGGGTTTTGTATCTTGTGTTTCTTCTTCTTTTACAATACCTAAGGCAAGATATTGAAGTGGCAAATTTTATTCTTACTCCATCGCCACACGGAACATACATAATAGACAAGATGCGCAGATGGCGTAATACTTAAGATACCGATCTATAGTGCCAGTGTCACGGATTCGAATCCCACGCAAGACTCTTTATATAATCCATAAATTATTGTTCCGAGTATGAATGTAATTTGTGTCCATTAATTATATGTTTGTAAAGTCCAACCGGTATACAAGGATCATTTCCTTAGTTTATAAATCAAGAAAGGGTTTTGTTTATAAACTAAGATTTTTTTGTGTAACGTTTATTTTAGAGGTAGACTTTAAAAAAACTTACTTTCTAATTGGAACTTCTGCTATAAATCGTTCCGTAATTGGCGAAACACGTTCCTCGATTTGTTCTTTCAGTTTGCTATTCGCCAAATATTTATTATAATATTCATTCGCTTTATCTGAAGGTGTATATTGACATTGAAGACTAATATTATCCGATTTTACTGATGTCAAGGGTATATTTGTTACATTATAAGTCTCTTTTCTTCTAAACATTGAGTTAGGAGAATTTAAAATGTCAGGCTTTTTGTCACGTATATTTCTTTCCTGAGCTTCAAGTATCGACTTAATGGCTACGTTCTTCTCGATTTTATTTCTTCTTGTGATGCCATTTTCTCCTTTAACTTGTGGAACATGTTCTTGACTTATATTTAAACCATTGCTTAATTTAGTATTTTGATTTAAGTCATTTTTACTGCTTACCTGAAATACGTATTAATATATACTTACAAGCGAACTGCATAAATAAAGTTACTTAGTTGTTTAAAGAAAAAAACCTATGAAGCAGGTCATATTATTAAAATATCTAGATCTGGTCATCATCATTGTCATCCGCATGATGATGAAGTAGTTGAAGAATGCCGGGTGAAAGAGGGGTAGTAGGTAATGCCGGCAATTCCTTAAAGGCGACTAAAGGACAACTTCGCGATATAATATGTAGTTAACATCTATAAGAATGAGAAGGTATACTTGAAATAAAATATACAAACGTGTCCGAGTAATACGGTACATTAGTAACCCGCCCTCGCTTCGCTTCGGTTTCAGTAGCCTTACCCGCGTAGTACCCGTTCCCGTGGGAATACCAGGATAAAATATAGCCTGTCTGTGTCACTCCCTGATATTATGCTTTCCATTGGTGAAAGAATTTTTGAAGTCGATTCGGTGGTTTAAGCGTGAAAGCGTAACAAACAAACAAACTTACTTTCGCATTTATAATATTACTAGTTTCTGCTCGCGACTTCGTCCGCGTGGTATAGTTACTTTGGGCAAACGCTAACTTTAAGCTAAGACTTTGTTTACGTAGAAGATGAAAATATTTTTTAATAATACGATCCTGTCACACATGATTTTTGCGAAAATTTAGGAAGTTCTCAAAAGGAAGAAAAACCACGATTTTGAAACATTCTTCATTGGTGCTCCGCTCCTGTTGGTCTTAGCATGATAATATATAGTCTATAGCCTTCCTCGATAAATGGGCTATCGCAACACTGAAAGAATTTTTTAAATCGAACCAGTATTTCCTGAGATTAGTGCGTTCAAACAAACACTCTTCAGCTTTATATATTAGTATAGATTAGTAAGGATAGTTCAATTTCTCTTTTTTTTTTTTTTTTTATTTCAAACGATGGCAAATGAGCAAACAGTACACCTGATGGTAAGTGTTGCTGCTGCTCATGAACCTTTACAAGGCCGCTGTCTACCGCGAAGAAAGTGAAGGGAGTGTGAATGCGTGCATTGAGGCTCGGTGATACCAAGAGCACCACAAAAACCCTCCACACGCAAACACCCACAGAAAGTTGGGCTTCCGGATCTCTCGCTCACCGAATGAAGCGCAGTAACAAATCGCTACTACTCAAACGTCGATTTTCTGCGAGAGTGTGGTACTGCCCCGGACGGACCGGCCCGCGGCTGTAGACAGATAAATGTCGACAGTGTGGTCCTACCACTACATTTTTAGTAGGCTCAAGCCCAGCTGTGGATTGTTTATGACCTGCGATAATGATAGTGATGATAGCTAAGACGTGCAGTACATGGTAATATTTATTACATGTGGTGCAATCACTATACTTCTCAGGTGAGTTGGTGAGTAAAGGCAGCAGTGATTTGCACTGCTTTCTTTTCCAGCAAAACATAAAGAAGGTAGAGATGTCAAGGCAGATTGGACATTCATATCACGTCTGATTATTGCTTTTGGAATTATTTGTGATGCCCCAAAACAATTTCATTCGAGAAATTCACTTAAAAACAATCTCTTGATTTTTAATGGCAAAATAAACTGACTTCGACTACACAGGTACCATGCCAGTGTCACAGGTTTGTATCCAATGCAGAATACTTTGTTCTATCCACAAATTGTTATTCTGAGTCTGAATGAAACTTGTTTCTGTTAATTATGTTTGTAAGTCTCCGGGCAATACAAGGATCATTTCCTTAGTGCATGGCGTTGTTTATAAACCAAGAAAATAAAAATAGATTTTTTATATAAAGTGTATTTTTTAACTCGTGAACTACCTAGAAAAATACAATTTTATCGAAATCGTTGCAGCCATAACAGTTTGATTACATATTAGATAAATATACATATATAAATAATACCTACACTTATTCATACATTTAATAACTTTAACTACATGTCATATTTATAGGTTTTTTTTGTGTGAGCCTAATTGTAACAACTTTACCCAGACCTATGGGTGAGTGCTGAAAGCTCCCAACCTAAAAGTATAAGTAACCAATCCCAAGGATACCCCCTGTGAAGTACAGACCTTGGGTTTAACTGTCAAAGTGGGCACTCCCACATTTATGACTTTACTGAGGCACAATTTCCATCCCTGGTGGCGAAAATTGTAGCTACACCATTGGAATATACTCACTATATTAAGCATTTCTTGTATGAGGTTGACATCAGGAGGTTTAATATTGAAATTTACATCACCACATGAACTGTAATAGCTTTGTGTATCTGGAAACCATAAATTAAGTACAGTAAAACCCGTTTAAGATGATTTCGCAGGGACCCGACCAAAAACACGTCTTAGGCGGGAAAGCGTATTATGGGGGAAAAGGAAAAAACATACCATTATTATTTATTATATTCTATTATTATTTTGAATACCTACGTATTGAATTTAACATTTAAAAATTACCTAAATAAAATGTTGTTTATTTTCTTTATTTAATATACTTACTACTTAGATATATTTTTAAATATTAAAATAAAAAATATTTAAAAATATAAAGAACAATGTTGTTTATTATTATTATTACGTTACTTAAAGTAATCACTTATTTTAGTTTGACAAAAAGATTTTGAAGCATTAGCAATTACAAGATTTTCAATGTAATTTAATTTTCACAGTGCATCTTCGCTTGATTCAAAGAAGTCGCATAACGTCTTAAATCGTTAACTGCTGATAATGCCTGGGCGTGTGACAAAATCGGAGTTGACGCAGCTTCTTCTTGGTCATTATCACTTAGGGTCGCTCGACAGTCGTCACTTCCTCAGTCGCTGGCCGCTGCCGCAAGGGGTAATATGTGTATTTGAGTGGCACGTGTTAGCGTATTAAGCGGGATGACAATCGTATTAAGCGTTAAGAAATGTATGAAAACATGTCTCATGTTGCTGAGACTGACACAACATGGCGTATTATGCGGGAAATCGTATTAAACGGGTTCTACTGTATTTATATTAAACAACTAGCAACCCGCCCTCGCTTCGGTTATAGGTTATAGTCGTTTTACCCGGGTAGTTCCCGTTCCCGTGGGAATACCGGGATAAAATATAGCCTAGTTTACGCCCTAATATTATAGCTTCCCATTGGTGAAAGAATTTTTGAAATCGGTCCAGTCGTTTTGAAGATTACCCGGAACAAACAGACAGACAGACAAAAATTTTTTAATTGCTATTTTAGGCATAAGTGTCGTGCAAATAACTGTGCGAACATGAAAAAAGCCTATTATTTTGACATTACAAACAGACACTCCAATTTTATTTATTGGTATAGATTTAAGTTGTTTTTAGTAAACAGCATTTTATAAGAAGAGTTATTCTGGGCAAAAAATAAATCTCAATAAATGGAAATCTATCGGGGCCCAATTGTGAGTTCATATAAAGATCAAGTCAAACATAAACAAATTTACTATGATTTTGTGGTGATGGAGGAAGAATATAATTCACCACAACCTTTCACATAGTTGTTATAAAAAGGGATATAATATGCAGATAACAGCTATGGAAGGAAAATTCAAAATAAAAGCCAATATTAACACATCTGAATAATATATCAAATTATATATCAAATTTCCCTCATATTGTGAAGGAAGCAAGCCCACCAGTGCTATATAAATAAACCATAATGACGATCAAAATTAATGTTTCTTAATACCAGACTATATCTAATACATACCTTCCTCAGTGTTTAAAGTTGGAGGTGTATTCCCTATTACTTCAAGAGCCGCTGGTACATCATTACCCTGAGCCATTGATAGATCTTGCATCACATCATTTAAATTTCTCCAATCACTCATGGTTGAGCTTGATGATAGTTGCCAATTTATTAAACAGTTTTAACTTCAGAGAAAAGTAATTTCATCTAGAAATAGTGGAACCTTCAAGCTCTGCAGTCAGACATACTGCATTAAAATAAATATATTAAAGAAAATAATTGCTGTTGTTAGAATGTTAAGAGTTACAGCTCCATGGCCACCAGCTTGGAATGCAATATTTGAATCATCACCATCCCACCCTTATTCCAATTGCTTGGAGTCAAATCACTATGTACCCTTTTTTGATTGTGCATAAAGTTTTGGCAATAGTTTTATGATTATCCGTCTTCCTGATGTCAACCCGCTTTTGGAATATAATTGTTGACCAGATGGCATTAGATGGAATTGGCTCGGTTTGGTTAGTCTTTTACGACACCCACAAATATTGTAAGGGTTGGTAGTGTTTGTATCAGCTACTACAGTGCATGCACATTGCAATACAAGAATACTAGAAAAATAAATAGCACGGAATTTATCCAGCAGTCTGTGAAATATTAGGTCTAAATCCCTAACTCTTGTGCTGAGTGCCGTAAGTTTGATTCTATGAAGGATAAAAGTTTATGTTAGGACCGTGATTGTTCAGTATATTTAAAAAAAAAAAACAAAAATACCACATACATTATTTAAAATGACAGTCTATTTAGACTTTAGTATACTAACAGGTGTTCTATGAGCTGAAACTAGTCTGAAGGTGTTTCTAGTTATTTTATTTACTTTTAATAACTTTCTTTCGTAAAAATAAAAATAACAACAAGTAAAATGACAACAACACTTCGGCACTGTCAAAATGACATTATTGCGTCAAAACTCAAAATAGTTGAGGTTTTTATTGCAGTGCAGAAATGCTTAGCTAAATGAAAATTTTCAATGATAGAAATTTGCTCAAAGGCTTTCACCTTCACCTGCAATAATTTAGACGATTTTGTATTTGAAAATATTTACGAGTTACTTACATCAATAGTTTTTACTTTATTGCAGTCTAGCCCAATTATTATTTTCAGGGGTGGGTTACAGGTGTGCGTGCTTACATTCCTCTGTCACCCCGGACGGAGTGGTGCGAAGAGTGCCGCCGACCGTAACCCACCCACAAAAAAAAGACTTACTTTCAAATTTGATAAGTCGTGGGTTAATTATTATCCAGTTTCCAACAGAAGCAGCTAAGCAGTTTTGGTATAAAACGCTGTCCATTATACAGATCTGAATACTAGAAAAACAACCTGTCATTAACTTTATTTCACCGCTGGAAAATAGTTATGTTATAGGCGTGGGCAGAAAATCTAATTAAGGCAGTTATAGACTAAGAGCCTGTGAACCCCAGACCTTCGTGATTTTATTAAAGCTGAAAGTTTATCAACGCATCCTCCCAACACAGGTAAGAACGGTGGCCCATTATGAAGTTTGGGTTACAGTGGCTTTGGCAGATAAAAGGTACTAAAGGTGTGTAAAATACCGATCTCATCATCAACATCGCAGCCCACATACGTCTCACTGTTGGGCTCCTCTGTAATAAGAGGGTATTCCTGATCTAATTTCGTCAAATTATAAAGCGTGTATTTTTTGATATTACCTTCAGAATATGATTAAAAATCACATTATTCATTGCCAGGCACTTAACATCGCTCCTACAGCTACCCTACATGCTTGTCTGACAAGGAGTTGGAACTATGAAAAATGTCTGGTTAACGAGGAAACATCATCTTTTTCATCAATCATTCATCGCAGCCCACATACGTCCCACTGTTGGGCTCGGGCCTCCTCCACAATGGGAGGGAATTTGACCTACTATACCATGCTGGTCAGACATGTTGGTATAGGGTTTTATTTCGAGTTTTACCTTCTCTTGCACAGATGTTATGTGCATTTTATATCCTATAGTCGTCTTGTACGACATCCATGGGTAAAATAGGGAGTGGTAAATTGTATTCTTACTCCGTCACCACAACATCATCTAGTGCAGGTAGAAACATTCTGTGAGAAAAGAAATAATTCAACTGTAGTCTAGCAGGTCAAAATGGAACTCACAGAGGTTTCTTTTTATTTTTTATTGCAAATTGTGGCAAACGAGCAAACAGCACACCTAATAGTAAGTGTTGCTGTCACTCATGGACCTTTGCAAAGCCACTGCTTACCGCGAAGAAAGTAAAGGGAGTGTTAATGCGTGCAATGAGGTCCGGTAATACCAAAGGTGGGCATTAACTCTTTAATCGTTAATTAACGAAGTTAACAATCTGCTTAACAGATTAACTTTTAAGTTAAATTCAAAAAACGTTAACGCTCGTGTTAACTTACGTTAAATTGAACGTCCGTTAACTTAGTCCGTTACACTACTGGTTTGTTGACATACTGTCATTTTGTTTGTTTGAATTACGCGCCCTGTCATATTCGTAATTTACACGACGCCTGCGCCACTCAAGTCGCCGGCGATGGATTGCGTCCTAAATTGTGTTTCTTCCGTGCACGAGCCACCCTTTCTTTCCGTGATATAACTGCCAGATGGAAGGTGGTGACCGCGTTCCAGTTCCTGACGCCGCCCATCGCGCATCGCCCTAGTGATAGTCGGCAGCTTGGGGTTGGCACCGATGATTGCGAAGTACTCAAGGTGCTGCTCTGTCCACGCGGCACACACTTCGAGCGGGTACTGTACCGTGTCGACGACCGTGTGCAAGTACTGGGTGAACTTACCATGCCCCGTCAATACATACACCAGTCGAAAGGAAAGCACCCCGTGCCGATAACCCAATCATTCCATCAGCACCGGCTAGCAAGTCTTGACCTCCAACCGGACTGTCCAACGGATAATGACGTCATGACCGGCGTCATGCTGCTGGGCGACCATCTCGCTATACGAGACTAAGTCCCTTCACCCCCGCCCTCCACCTGGTTGTTACGTCAAAAAGCGTCGTAAAGTATTGGAGAATCTTTTGGTATCGCGACTAACGGCAGTAGTGGGTAAGCTAGTGTGGACAGATGCATACCAACATAATTACAGAATTCCACTACATGCTGTAAAATATATCTATTTGTGTTAGCCTAAAAGTAGTTAAGTAAACTTGTACAGTTTTAAATGTTTAACTTTTAACGATTAACCGAAAATTTAACGCTTTAACTATTATCGCAGTTAACATCTTTATGAACGAATTAACGAAGTTAACTCTTGGATTAACTACGCCCACCTATGGGTAATACTAAAGGCATCACTAAAACCCAACTCTACTAGGACGCTGATTTTCTGTGACAATGTGGTACTAACCCGGACGGGCCGGCCCGCGTCTGTGGACAGACGTCTGTCAACAGTGTGGTCCTACCACTAACATATATCTAGCAAAATTATTATTCTTCCGTTATAGTTTTGTTTCCAAGGCACTTGAGTACAACCAGAGACCAAAGACAAATACTAGTGCAAAATAGACTCACTCTTGCAAACCACGTGTTTACTTAGCACAAATTTATATTTTACTCGATCATACTTGTCAACGTCATTTTGTATTACATGCTAGCCTATTTGTTATTATTAATTACTGCACCATTTATATTCAGACCTTATTCAGGCCGATTCGTCTGCTATCCTGGACAAGACAAACTCGACTGCACAAATGGAGTAAAGGCCGAGGTCGCGGGTTACCGAGCCAAGTGTCGAGGATTCGATTCCCACATAGGATCAAACTTTGTGCGCTCCACAAATTGTTAAGTCTGGGTGAAATTTATGTTCGTATGTATGTTTTGCTGTTGTAAAGTAGTAAGAATACATTTCACCACCATGTTCGTAGGTCTCACAAAAGACGACTAAGGGATATAATATGCAAGACAAGCAAACTAAAAATAAAACCGTTGTATAGTAGGTTAATTCCCTCTTATTTAGAGGAGGCTCCAGGTCAGCCATGGGATGAATTTGAGCTGTAATGATGCTAAATTTCATATATTCCCAGCATTACAAGCATTAGTTCTTTAGTGTTATTTAAAAATAAAAACACCTTTTTAGATACTATGCTTTTATTAAGAATATTTCACATATGGCGCACAGATTCCACCAGAATAAGATTACACAAGAATGGTTTATAATTATGTTCTATCTATTGACCTAGTTGGCTTTAATATCGATGAAGCGAGGTGCTAATTTAAATAAAGTCCGTAATATTCACGTCTTTAAAATTACTACACAAAACCGCAGAAGAGTTAATTATAACATTTTTGCAATGCTTATTGCAAAAAGTCCCAAATGTGGATTGAAAGGAATTATTCACTAAATTTTAGTACCTCACTCCATAAGAAAACTGAATTTACTACATTTCTTATTTAATTAGTAATATTGCGAAACATTGTATTTCTAATGTTAGCACAGTATCATAATTACCCTCCTCAGAACAATCACATTAACATAGACTAGGCTGAACCAAGAGGCTGCCTTTGCTTATGTTTTACAAAAAAATAAACGACATTTTGCCGCCTTTTTTTAACGTGAGAAAACACCTTTGCATCATATTAATTATTCCAACGAGGAAACGTTTTCATTATAATGGGTACAAATTTCATAGCATTTTTGATCGCATTCACTCGTTTGCTCCATAGTAACCTATTTGGTCGTTTACCTATGAAACAATAAGTAAGATTATTAATAAAAAACCTACTTAAAATATACCCTACCGAGTAAGGAATGCTATGTTACGCGTCTATGACTTGAATGGTTTTTTTTTACTTGCCAAAGAGACTTTTGAATTAAAATCTTTTATAAACAGGTTTAGATGGAAGTAAATTCTTGTAAGTCGTCACTGACATGGTCACGCGACAAGTACTATATCTGTGGCCATGTCAATGTCATTATATACCGGTAGATGTCAAAACCATATAATTTTAAAAATTTTAATTAAGATAATATCCAACAACTGACTTGAATATACAAAAATAATGGTTTTCTTATAGCTTTAAGTTTTCACTTCTGTTGGCCGTGGACACAATTGCTTATGTTTATTTTATTTATGTGCTTTTTATACGATCTACAGCTTTTGGCTTCGCACTAACCAATAATAATTTGATTATTATCTTATACTCATCACCTCCTAACATTTTGTTAGAAGGTTGGTAACTTATATTCATATAAATGTGATTCGGCTATAACATATTGGGGATATCGGTGCATTGCAGACCCTGTTTCCCTATTAAAATTGTTTTAAAATTACTAATTTTAATCACAATTCATAATGTTAACCTCTAATAAACAGCACATTGAATGTCGCTGGACAAATATCTCCTTATTTTTTATCACGCGGTAAAAAACACATTCACCGCCTTAAGATAAAGGATTTACGGTACGCACCGATCACAGAAAAACTGAGTTAGAATACACAATAAAAACATCCTCCTATCAATTTGGTCTTAATAAGCAATACTCCATATTCGCATTCAGTCTCTCACAGTCCGTTTTTTAATATCGAAAACTCTTACAGAATCGAATCGAATACGCTTATAAGAATCGTGGAATCCACTAAAAGCCTCACTAACTTGGATCACAGGCGGTTAACTTGGTCACATATCATAACCACAAGCATAACAATATTTTCGCAATTTTGAGCAAATAAGAACATTGATCAAGAAAATACTATTACTACTTTAGAATTACTTAATATAATACATACAAATCTTACCTAATATACTGAAAAATAATGAAAAAACTTTTTTTAATATACGAGCGTTACGACTAATGTGGCCATATTCTTTTAAGTCAAAACGGGACGCTTTAATAACTATCCTGTTATGCTTTGTGTTAGAACGGAACACTTTTAGGGTGGGCTATGGTTAGCTAACACGGACCACGCGGTCCTATGACCCACCGTATTCCCACCACTTTGCCAATGGGCCGACCACTGATCGCGATTTTCTTGTCGTCCGTGACCAGCCCAACAGGATACCCTTTCGGGTACCATCCCTCTCCGCCCGTCCCGGGGCGTCGTCTTCGCACTGTCAACCTCTCTGCGGGTGACGGACAATGCCCCAGCCCAGCCACCCGCGGCTTCGGCTAAGGTGCAGGTAATCGCAACTGCGAAGCTCTAATTGCCGGCGGCCGATCGTGTCGCCGTAGAGGAGTTCCTTCCACACACGACCCGAGAACGGAACACTTACAGAAATAGGTATAAATATTAAAGCTAATAAAAATACAAGGGCAGGAATAGGTAAAACTATGGACTTAAAACCTAAGAACAACAACATTAAGAGTGGTAGGACCACACTGTCGACAGTTATTGTCGACAGTTATCTGTCTACAGCCGCAGGCCGGTCCGTCCGGGGCAGTACCACACTCTCGCAGAAAATCAACGTCTGAGTAGTAGCGATTTGTTACTGCGCTTCGTTCGGTGAGCGAGAGAGCCGGAAGCCCAACTTCCTGAGGGTGTTTGCGTGTGGAGGGTTTTGGTGGTGCCCTTGGTATTACCGAGCCTCAATGCACGCATTCACACTCCCTTCACTTTCTTCGCGGTAGGCAACGGCCTTGTAAAGGTCCATGAGCGGCAGCAACACTTACCATCAGAACTGTTTGCTCGTTTGCAATAAAAAAAAAAAAAAAAAAAGATCACTAACAGTATAATGATTGCTAATTTATGCTCTGTTTGTAAAATGGGCCATTTTAGTACGGCTGAGGAGAACGGGACAAACAACCTGAAAACGGGACTATCCCGTTCAAAACGGGATGTATGGTCACACCAGTTATGACCAGAATGGGTAGGATGAAATTGTAAGCAATTATACATGAGCAAATTCGCGTGATAATGATGATGATGAAATTCACGTGGCCCAAATTATTTTGATTTGTTTAAAAAACTTAAATTCAATTAAATAATTCCGACTGGCTAAGGGAACAGCTAATTAAAGTCTTTTAATATTTCTTCGCTCACCTATAGAAGTAAATACAATATATTTATATAAAATAAAAGGAAAATATATATTATATTTTAATAAGTTTCGTCACCTGATTTATACAGAGTGTATCAGGTTATGGAGCAACTGGCCAAACGGGAGTTAGGCAATGGAGGTAGGAAGCCAAGAAAAAAATTTGAAGGAAAAATATTGATTCGTTAATGATTTAGAGACGTTGTAAAGTTTTCAATTTTGTCATCGATTTTTCGTGTAAATCTTATTGAAATGTATAAAGTGAGCGATACTTAATCTGCGACATATTCGTACTTTGTTAAATGTTCATTAGAAATTGAATAAATCAATGATTACGTTCACATAAGCAAGACAAACTTCGCTTTAAATCAGCTGATCGTCCGATGACCGTTGGCGGCTCGCGTTTGTACCTACGGTGTCATTGAAGGGTTTCCGCAATTCTAGGTAAAATTATGCAGTAATATTTATTCACATATTTATTCACTTGTAAAATTCAAATGAATGAAATTATACTGTCGAGGCTTTACATGCCTACATGTATCGTGTCTATACAACGTGTCTACATAATACGTAACATTTAAGGCATAGACTCTTAGACACACATTTTTGAAATCACTATAACTTTTATGTTATATTGTTTTTTGTGTAATATACAATCTAATTACGATCTATGACCGTTAAACTACAACATTTTTTTTTTATGGGTGGGCTATGGTAAGCGCACGCGCGGTCCTGTCCGTCCGGGGCGATGAAATGACGCGCGCGAGCCCATAACCCAGCCGTACCCACGTCACCTCGTTGTTGGGCCGACCACCGGAGCAGATGTGACTTGTCATCAGTGGTCGGCCCGACGGAATACCCTTTCGGGTAACCTCACCTCTCGACGTACTGGGACGTCGCACTATGGGCCCAAACAGTATTTGCCATCTCATAAATGGTTTTGACAAAAGTCGTAAATCCATAGATCCTTTTATAGTTTTATACCCTCAAAGGATACAACTTTCGAATTAATTCCAAAAAAAATTAAATAATTTAGTTTCATGTTTATAAAGTGAACCTCAAATATTGAGCATAAATATTTTCATGCCAATTAAATTACCGTTAAGGAAGTTCAACACAAAATTATTCGGATGTTTTCCATGGAAACATATTAGTGTAATACATCATTAGATAGATCAGAATGTACACTTTGTATCCACGTTCAGTTTTGTAAAAAAAAATAATGATATATATATTTTTTTTATTTTTTTTAGTAAAGTAAAGAAAATTTCGATTTTGTTTATTTCAATTGGACTTTTCTATGTTGCCGAAAGCTGCCGGTGTCAAGTTAATCACTCTATTTGAGACCTTACCTATTCAGTAATACGAGGATCAAAAAAAAAATTGCGCGTTTTTTGCGCGAATGGTGATTTCAAGGCAATATGTCAATCGGGGGCAAAAAAAATCTCGAAACTTATGTTCGGTTCTTCTTTTTTACTGTGATATATTATATTTGATGTCTAACTTGTCTTTTTTTTTTTCATTTCTATGATAGAAGCATACATTAACAAATAAATAGACTACAAGAATATTCACTTGGTACTTTCGATAGCGGTAATAAACCACAAGTATGATAATCTATATTGTTGCGGAAGTTCTATTTATCATGCATGGATAAGATTTATGGAGACGATCCTCCATATTTCTTATAATTTGGGTTTTGAGAAGTGGTCAGCAACAACTCCAGAAAACAAGCAACTTAAAGAAGACAAGAAAAAATATGTCCAAAAACGTTTCCGAGAAGTGCTTGGTTTGCACATTGATAAACCACGTCAAGGTTGCGGTAATAGCAATGACGGAAATACAGCAAGGCGATTTTTCCAAAATTACGAATGCTCTGCAGGGATAACTGGAATTGATGGAGAATTAATTAAGAGATTTTATGTAATTCTTCAAACCATGTCATCGGGATTCCCTATAAACGCAGAAAAATTTGGTCAGTATACATTGATAACCGCGCAATTATACGTAAGCAAATATAACTGGTATTACATGCCATCTTCGGTCCATAAAGTACTTATACATGGTGCTAAAATAATAGAGCATTATGCAGTTCTGCCTATAGGACAATTATCCGAAGATGCTCAGGAAGCCAGGAATAAAGATTACAAAAAAATATAGGTTACATCACGCTAGGAAGTGTTCCAGATCAGCAACAAACGAGGACGTTCTGCATATTTTGTTATATACATCTGATCATTATATATCTAGTTTAAATAAACCCAGTTTTGTAATATCCAAAGAATTGTTTGACGAAGCTAAAGAATTATTGGAAATAGAAGGTTATGAATAGGATCGCAATTTTTTTTATGGTGTCATTTTTTAGCATGTTTGTTTGATAATAATAATAATAATTAAGTCTTAAACTTATTTTAAGTAAAAGTGTTACTTTTATTGTCATTTTATTATAACTGTATAATTTTTTGTATGTAATTTCGTATATTATCTTTGTAATTTTTTTATGAAAATTATATAACTTTGAAAATAATGCTGTTTAATTTATTTTATTGCCTATATATTCATTAATACATAAAAAAAAATTCAAGGGGAAACATAACAAAACAACAAAGTTAGCGATTTTTGAGATGAAATATACCGATCGGTCCCACAGTGCGTCGGTCGCCATCGCGCGGTCAGCCTCTCCGCGGGTGACGGACAATTCCCCGGTCCGATCACCCGCGGCCTCGGCTAGGGCGGCATTAGGCGCAGATACTCGCGCCTGCGCCGCCCGAGTCGGAACGTGTCGCCGAATAGCTCTACTCGCACACGATCCGCCGCCTCCTTCCGTGAGATAACGGCCTCACAGAAGGCGGCGACCGCGTCCCAGTTCCTGACGCTGTCGAGCATCTCCCTGGCGATGGTCGGCAGCGCCAGGTCGACACCGATAATCGCGACGAGTTCACGGCGCTCCCCCTCCCATGCAGCACACTCCTCAAGCGTGTGCTGCGCCGTGTCCTCATCGCAACTGCAGTGGTGGCAGGACGGTGTGCTCTCCTTCCTGAAAATCTTGTGCAGGTACTTCCCAAAACACCCGTGCCCCGTAAGCACCTGCACCAGTCGGACTCCTCGGCGGGCGTCGACCCGCCAGGCGGTGATCTCCTGCAGGGAGACCATGCCGCCGCGGGCGCGCGTCTCCGACACCCGCCGATAAATGTCGGCGAGCGTCTCCGCCTCCAGGTCCCACGGGGGAGTTCCGGCCAAGAGGCACGCTGCCTCCGTCGACACCGTGCGGTAACCGCGTATGGCCCTGACCGCCATGACCCTCTGTGGTCGCCTCAAGAGGGCTCTCAGCCGGACGGTCAGGGACCCCGCCCACACAGGTGCGCCGTACAGAGCCATCGACCGGAACACCCCCGCGTACAGCTGTCGGCACGTAGCGCTGGGTCCGCCCACATTCGGCATCAGCCGCGAAAGGGCGGACGCCGCGCCGACAAGCCGGGGAACAAGTCGATGGAGATGCTCCCGGAACCAAAAATGCCCGTCGAGCATCAGGCCCAAGTACTTCATGTGGGCCTGGATGCTGATGGTGACCGACTTCACGGTGATCAAAGCGCCGGCGGGAGGCCCGGCGGTACGGAGACCACCGTTAAACTACAATATAGTCGAACAGTTGCCCCATAACCTGATACACCTGTATAAAGGGGGCAAATTTTGGTATTAACAATATTTTTTTAAATGTATTTATTATTATTCGCCTCGCCTACACAATAATAGTACAATCCTGTCATGGTATTAACTTTTATTAAACCTTTAACAGGGTCCCAATTTAACAACAGTACTCAACAATATTTCCTAACTAAATGATGGTATTTTTTTAATTTTCAATAGCTTCGCGAATAGCTCTAGGCTGATATCGGTGTTCTTTTGCGAAAATTCGCATTTAATTTTCAATCATACTATGATAACAAATTTTCCGTGTGGTGACGGAGTAAGAATACAATTCACCACTCCCTATCTTAATTATGGATGTCCTAAAAACGACTAAGACATATTATATGCATAGATATTATGTGCATATTATAATCCGTTAGTCGTCTTTTAAAATACCCACAGGCAAGAGATTAAATTGTATTGTTACTGTCATCCCACAGAAAATCTTATACGCAACTTCTACTTAGATTATATCTTGAACTAACTAAATATAAAAAATAAAATATTAATATTTCAATCAATTGCAAAACAAATAATATCTACATTCAAGAACAATATTTTATAATATGTTAATATATTATATATGTTAATATATTAAATTAATATAGTAGTTATACTATATTAATTTAATTAATATTGAAACAGAAAGAACGCTTAGAATATAAACAAATAATACAGAAATTGTTTAAGAGTTGAACAATCAATAGAAGGACATCACAAGAGATAAGATACTTCTAAAACCTGTATTAATAAGCCAAATGTTTCTTGAGTATGATCTTAAGTACTACATACTACATTATCTCTTTACTTAAAATTGGCTTAGTAATATGGATCTATGTATTAAATCTTAAACATTCAGAAAATCATTTCACTGTATCATCCCAGAAATTAATAATCTTATTAATATAATAATAAGTATAGAATATTCTTCTTTACTTAACTAAGTAACTACTTAAATTCTTTTAAAAAATAAGCGCGTAAATCAGTTCTTGCTAGTAATCATCATCATCATTTCAGCCTATTGCCGTCCACTGCTGGACGTAGGCCTCCCTCATGTTGCGCCACAATGTGCGGTCCTGTGCCGCCTGCATCCGACGACACCCAGCAACTTTCACTAGGTCGTCGATCCACCTAGTGGGGGGGCGTCCTACACTGCGTCGTCCGATGCGTGGTCGCCACTCGAGAACCTTTCTTCCTCAGCGGTTGTCGGTTCGTCGAGCGATATGGCTTGCCCATTGTCACTTCAGCGTGCTAATTCTTCGTGCTATGTCGGTTACATCCGTTCTTCTGCGGATTTCCGTATTCCGGATTCTATCTCGCAGAGAAATCCCGAGCATAGCCCGTTCCATAGCACGCTGAGCGACTTTGAGTCTTGATATGAGGCCTGGCCTTGCTAGTAATACCTATTGGTTATAGATATTTATTTTTAGATTCTAAAAATCGCGAAACTGAAGATATGCCTAAGTTGCCTAAACCCACCCAACCCAAGTTGGATTCCTTGGCTTTATTGCATTTGGATCAAGATGGATGCTGAGTTCTGCATCAACCAGAATAAAGGTTGAGAATTTGAAGATTTCTAAAACATGTAATATGTAAAAAGTTGCAGAGGTGACAATGTAGGGGCGCAAGTATCAATATCTGCGCCTGATGCCGCCCGCCTAGCCTGACTGGACGACAAAATAGTCTGTCACCCGCAGGGAGGCTGACCGCGTGACTAAAGGGCCTCGGGGAGGGATGGTACTCGCCGGGCGGGACGAACGTCAAGGCTTTGATACCAGTAGCCAGCCCAGTCCCAGCTATGAGGAGGGAAAACGGTGAGTTATGGGGCAGCGCGCCCCTCTTTCTTCACTCCAAACGGAACAGACGGCAGCAGCCCGCCAAGAAAGAAAGAGTTGACTATATAAAACCTTAACTGCCTAAGACCTTATAACATTCATTTTTTATGACTATATACACATCCATACTTCAATATATCGATAGCCAATTTGACATCTCTGAGTCCGCCATAACTTCGTCTGAACCGCTTTCGGCTTGGATAGTCCTCGAATTAAACAAAGGCAAATAGAATACCTCAGCCTTGTGGTAAAGATATGTCATCTACGTACCGCATATGTACGTACATATAAACTATTTTTTTTTTATTTAAAATTTAGCAGTCTTCAATAACAGTGGATTCCCGAGGCGTGGACTTCGCACAATTATTTTCGTCAAAGTATTCGTAACGTATAGAGACTAAAATGTATGGGATTTAGAGCAGCGCCTCTATCGGACGATAGGGGCATTACTCTAAATCCATGCCCACTGGTTTATATTACTGTAGACCACTTAAGTATGGAAACTGCAAACTTTAAACAACCAAAAAATATGTTTATACAACATAAAAATAGAACAGGTAATACAAAATACCATGTCATTATTATACTAGATACAATTACCTAATGGGCTTCCTCTGAATTGCTATTTTCATTGGCTTGCTCTTGTCGTTTTCTTATCAAATGATCTCTTTCTTTCAAAATTAAATCAAGATCTGTCCACGTGTTCCTTTTACTCTCTTTAATCTTATTCCTTGCCATATATTTTTTACCTAAATCTGCAGCATAATTAGAAGGCTGATATTGAGATGGCTGAGTGGAATTAGATGCTTTCTTTGGATCTGTTTCGCAGATTGATGGCGATTTTGATGTAGATGACTCTTTCCTCTTAAAAGCAATCGGTCCCAAACATAAAGGAGAAGTTTTTTTCTCAACAGGACTGCTTAACCATTGATTTACTTTTTCAATGGATTTCTTTATTTCTGTATCAACATTATTTTTACTATTCTTCATTGTATTTTCCTTGATGTCTTGTGTACACACAGGGTCAAGCGTCACAGGACTATCTGATACAACTTTATCCGAACTTGTCGAGGTTGATGGCCGGTCAATATCAGTTTTAGAAGATTTACTACATTCAAAAAAATCAGGTGTCAATAATTTTACTGGTGCCGTTTTCTTAGGCGATTTCATGTTACTATTGCTCGCGTAGAATTGTAGCAATGTTGCGATTGCAACGTTTTTCTGTTTTTTAATTTCAAAAGAATCTGATTTGGAAGCTTCTATTATTTCGTTCTTTAGTTTTTTGAGATATGGATCATCATAAACATTTGGTTTATTATCACCAACAACTTTATCCTCTTTAGTTTGTTCTTCTGCCACACAGTTAGTCTCAGATTCTCTATGACCAGTCTTTTCAACGCCTGCTTTACTTTCACTTACATTACTAGAACTAGGGCTAGCTAAACTCCTTGGTATGAATTCCTTTACATTTGGATTTAAGTTACTGGGTTTATGAATGACTACAACGCAATTCGACTGTTGTATATTATTGCTTAGATTTTCATCATTGTTCTCATCTTCAGGGCCTTGTACCTGCAATAAAATACGCAATTTGATTTTTCTTGCTCGTAATATTTCTTTATAAGTATCACACATTGAAACGAAATATTATAATAGAAAGGATACATGTTTTTTTTTTTATTATTGCAAACCTTGGCAAACGATCAAACAGTACACCTGATGGTAAGTGTTGCTGCCGCTCATGGACCTTTACAAGGCCGCTGCCTACCACGAAGAAAGTGAAGGGAGTGTGAATGCGTGCATTGAGGCTCGGTGATATCAAGGGCACCATCAAAACCCTCCACACGCAAACACCCTCAGAAAGTTGGGCTGCCGGATCTCTCGCTCACCGCACGAAGCGCAGTAACAAATCGCTACTACTCGGACGTCGATTTTCTGCGAGAGTGTGGTACTGCCCCGGACGGACTGGCCCGCGGCTGTAGACAGATAACTGTCGAGAGTGTGGTCCTACCACTCTTAAAGTATTTCTGGTAACTAACGTTTTGTAATTAACAAAATATGTATGTCTGTGTGGTGACGAAGTAAGAATTCACCACCTTAAAAGATTCCATCCATCAGTCTATAGATGTCCACTGTTGGATATAGGCCTCCTCACGAGAATGCCACTCGGAACGGTCCTGTGCCACTTGGATTCAACGGTTCCCTGCGACTTTCAAGACGTCGTCAGTTCACCTAGTAGGAGGTCGTCCTACGCTGCATCGTCCGATTCGTGGTAGCCGCTTGAGAACATTTCTTTCGCAACGATTATCGGTTCGACGAGCGATGTGGCCTGCTCATTGCCATTTCAATGTTAAAAAACTATTATGCATATAAAATCTATGTCAGAAATGGCAAACTCGAAATGAAACCCTATAGTAACACGTCTGACCAGCGTTGTATAGTAGGTTAATTTCGTTCTTATTTTGGAGCAGGCTCGAGCCCAGCAGTAGGGAGACGTTTGTGAGCTGTGACGATGAAAAAAATAGTTTAAGAAAACGAAGAGAACGCGCTTTTATAGATAAGCGAACCAAACAATGCGAGCAGCAAAATTGGGTTCGCGAAATCAATCGAGTTACACCAAAATCTTAGGCACGAATATAAAAAAAAACGCTAATTCTGTAAAGATAATGGGACAAACTATTTATATTAATGAATTGTCATTGATCCTCCCCGCGTGGCGACGGGTTGAGAATACATTTGTTGCCACCCGTTACTTGCCCCTGGGAGTCGTAAAAATCGGCTGAGGGTTCACCAGGAGAGTGGGCAGCAGCTTTCTCTTCGGAAAAATATAACATCTTACTGCAATCGCCAACCCGCCCGACAAGCATGGCGATTACGGAAATATCCCCTCATGAAATGACAAACAAAACAAAAATGACTCCCAGTCACGGCGGGGGCGGGAGCGGGAGCTGCAAAGAATCTCCGGACCGACGACCTGGTGAAAGTTGCTGGGCGTCGCTAGATGCAGGCGGCCCAGGATCGCACTTTGTGGCGAAACATGAGGGAGGCCTACGTCCAGCAATGGACGGCGATAGACTGAAATGATGATGTCATTGGTCATTGATGTTTACAGTTTCAAAATATTTCGACGTTTAGAAGAGGGTGAAATTCAGGTTCATTGATTTCGTTACATGGGATTGAATAAATAAATGTGTTTTTTTAGAGCTATGCACGAATATTATTTTTGTATTTATTATATGTCAATATCTGTCTGTGTGGTGACGGAGTAAGAATACAATTCACCACCCCCATCTTGTTCGTGAGTGTCGTAAAAGACGACTAAGTGATATATCTATATATATAAAAGAAAGTCGTGTTAGTTACACTATTTATAACTCAAGAACAGCTGTACCGATTTAGCTGAAAATTGGTGGGCAGGTAGCTTAGAACCAGGAGACAGACAGGACTTTTTATCCCGTTTTTTTAAATGATGTTTACAAGATTTCGGCAATAACTCTTTTATCCTGTTCGATCGCGTTCCCGTGTGACGTGCATAAAATGTAAAAGAGAATACAAGTCACTATGAAACGTAGTATAAAAAACGCATTTGATATGTATTAACAAAACGCAAATGACAGTTAAACGTAATTTTGTCTATAGTTAAGTATGGTTGAATATTTGATAATTATAATTTTCTCAGAAATCAACGATGAGTAATTTGTATTCTCTTTGAATCATCATTAACAGCAATGCCGCGACCAAAACGATCGAATCTTTCCCGACAAAGCTGTAATGGTTCTTCCATTAGAGACTATATTTTCAGAAATTTAGTAAATATATTTATGAAAAAAATTATGGCGTTACGAAGTTCACCGGGTCAGCTGGTTACTCATATGACATCTATGCAAGAGAAGGAGAACTCGATATAAAACCCTATACCAACCCGTCTGATTGACGTAGTATAGTAGGTCAAATTCCCTCCTGCTGTGGAGGAGGCAAGCCCCAGCAGTATATGAGCTGTAATGATGATGAAACTACAATTGTTAACCCATCTGCTAAGCATGGTGATGGGAAGAAAGGTTCTCGAGTGGCGACCACGAACCGGACGACGCAGCATAGGACGACCCCCCTTCTAGGCGGACTGACGACATTTTGAAAATAGCGGAGAACCGTTGGATGCAAGTGGCGCGGGACCGTTCCGAGTAGCGTTCTCGTGGAGAGGCCTATGTCCAGCAGTGGACGTCTGTAGACTGATGGATGGATGGAAGCATGGTGATTATGACATTCTCCATTCGTGGGGAGAACTTTGCCCATCAGTCAACATCGATAAACTAATTTATCGATCGAATGCAAGACTCACGAAAACAGTAACATTTTATCGAAACAGCGATTAAAACATGACTCACCATACGAAGCAGGTCTGTGATACCTCGAAGATCGGGTGGTTGGTTTTTGCATTCAATACTTTTTTTAGCTTCACTTATCTCTTCACCGAACATTTCTTGCATCTCGTCATCTGTAAACAATATTAAACTAATAAATACAAAATAATTATACATTTGAATTCTGTTTTAATTTCGTGTATATTTCTTTTGTGTCCTAATGCTGACATGTACTTGATTAGGGTTCCGTACATAAAGGGTAAAAACGGGACCCTATTACTAAGACTTCGCTGTCTGCCGGTCCGCCTGTCTGTCACCAGGCCCGCATTTAGCCAGTTTTGAAATTACATTTATAAAATGTATATTGAAAATGACGAAATAAAATGTATATTGAAATGATGATATTCCAAAGGGTTATATATCAGAAACTATTAATTAATCTACTGTGTTATTGATATTTTTAATTATTATTAATGATTACCGTGTGGTGACGGAGTAAGAATACAATTCACCACTCCCTATCTTGCACGTGGATGTCGTATAAGACGACTAAGGGATATTATACGAATATAATAGTGATGTAACGAATGTCGTATTTTGGACATTCGCGAATGCGAATGTGAATGCGAATATCTGCTGCCAACATTCGCGAATGCGAATGCGAATATTCAGTATAAACGTGTGGCAAATGACGTTGACCCTTTAACTTGGTGGAAAGTGAACAAAGAAAGATACGTTCTTCTGCTTTCTGTAGTTCGGCATTATTTTCGACGATCGCGGCTCTGTTGCGCCTGAGGGCCATGGCGACTGAGGCCGGCACCGGCGGGAGAGTGCTGTTGACGGTGTCCCTGGACATCGCCAACGCATTCAATAGTCTGCCATTTAGCTGCATCAGGGAGGCGCCCCGGTATCACGGGGTGCCAGCTTACCTGAGGCGACTAGTGGCAGACTATTTGGAGAGGCGCAGCGTCCTCTGCACCAACCGAACAGGGGACGTTGTGCGAACGCCTATGTCGTGCGGTAACCCACAGGGGTTGGTTCTCGGACCCACCCTGTGGAACATCGGCTACGATTGGGCGTTGCGGGGGAGCCTCCCGCCCGGGCTGGGCGTGATTTGTTACGCCAACGACACGCTCGTCACAGCCCGCGGTGGGACGGGACGCTAGAAGAGGCGGCAAGCCTAGCGACTCTAGGCACCGAAGAGATCGTCAGGCAGATCGAGTCGCTAGGGTTGAGGGTCGCCCTGGACAAGACGGAGGTCCTCTTGTTCCATGGGCGCCGTATATGCCCTCCCATCGGCGCCTCGATCACTGTCCATTCGGTTGACATCAGCATCCGGGCCCATATGAGGTACTTGGGCCTGGTGCTCGACGGGCAATGGTGGTTCCGGGAGCATTTCCGCAGGCTCGCCCCACGGCTCGTCGGCGCGGCGTCCACCCTGTCGTGGCTTATCCCGAACGTGGGCGGATCGAGCGCTACGTGCCGACGGCTGTACGCGGCGGTCATCCGGTCGATGGCCCTGTACGGCGCACCGGTGTGGGCGGGGTCCCTGACCGTCCGACTCAGGGCTCTTCTGTGGCGACCACAGAGTGCCATGGCGGTCAGGGCCATACGCGGATACCGCACGGTGGCGACGGAGGCAGCGTGCCTACTGGCCGGGACTCCCCTCTTGGACTTGGAGGCGGAAATGCTCGCCGGCTTATACCTGCAGGAGTGGCGAGTGCGAGCGGAGGGCGGTGTGGTCTCACTAAGGGAGCTCACCGCCTGGCGTGTCGACGCCCGCCGGGACGTCATTGCCCGTTGAGCAGTCCGGCTGGAGAGGCCTCGGTTCGGGGTGCGAACCGTGGAGGCCTTCCGGCCGGTGCTGATGCAGTGGTTGGAAAGGCGGCACGGGGTGCTCTACTTTCGACTAGTGTAGGAATTGACGGGGCACGGGTGCTTCACCAAGTACCTGCACAAGGTCGTTAGGAGAGAGAGTACACCGTCCTGCCACCACTGCGATTGCGACGAGGACACGGCGCGGCTTACGCTCGAGGCCTGCGCCGCTTGGGCAGAGCAGCGCCGTGAACTCGTCGCTATCATCGGTGCCGACCTGACGCTGCCGACTATCGCCAGGGCGATGGTTGGCAGCGTCAGGAATTGGGACGCGGTCGCAGCCTTCTGCGAGACAGTGATCTCGCAGAAGGAGGCAGCGGATCGCCTGCGCGAGGAGCGCAGCCTCGATGAGGCGATCCGCCGCCGGCGACTGGGGCGGCGTAGGCGCGAGTATTTGCGCCTCATACCTCCCTAGCCGAGGCCGCGGGTGACGTGACCGGGGATTAGTCCGTCACCCGCCGAGAGGCCGACCGCGTGACGTCGGTCGATGGGAGGGTACCCCAAGTAGGGGGTATTCCGTCGGGCCAGCCACTGATGACAAGTAACCCTGCTCCGGTGGTCGGCCTAACGACGAAGGCGACGTGCATCGTGGGTGGGTTGTAGATGTGCGTGCTTATGCCTCTCTGTCGCCCCGGACGGAGTGATGCGAGAGGCGCGCCGACCGCAGCCCACCCCTAACAAAAAAAAGTTCGGCATTATTTAGTTACACCACCAACGAGTGTCCCCAGCGAGCGCATATTTAGTGGTGCTGGACTTATTTACACGCCACATCGAAACAGACTTGAAACAGACAAGGCATCAAAACTACTATTTTTAAAGTTTAATATTCCCCTACTGAAGTTCAATTATTAATATGAAAAATATATATAATTAACTGTTATTTTTTTAAGGGAGAGAAGTATTTTTGTTTGAGAATCTATTTTTTGTTTGTTTAGAGTTAGACTATTTAATTGTCTATTGTAGAAGAATATAATTTTTGTTTAATAATTTAAATATTAAAAATATATCGAAAGACTGAGAAAAGTTTAATAGAAGAACTTAAGTTTATTAGTTTCAATTGCATTAAAATTTTGTGTCACAAGTTCTAATAACAATTAAATTTTTAGCTTTATTAAAGTAAAAGACTTAATTTTATTCTTGTTTGCTTAAAGTGTTAACTGTTAACTCTTATGTAAAATGATTATATTTATACTATAAATACTATAAACTATATAATATAGATATACTATAAACACTTTGTGATTATGATGACAGCAACTCATATTAAGCTTTTATTTGATTTTAATTATAGTAAAAAAAAATCATAGATTATTTTTGTTTGTTTACATTGCATTTAGGCCATTTACTATATAGTTTTGTTTGTTAAATTCTTATGACAATTTGATTGTTAGGCTTCATTGCCCAAAGTTAAATAAATATTAATTGTGGAAGTGTTTGTAGATTATTATTTTTAGTTTTGTTCAAGAAGATAATTATAACATTAAACTATGGTAAAAATTCATAGAAGATTATTTTTGTTTGATTACATTGCATTTAGGCCATTTAGTATATAGTTTTGTTTTTTAAATTGTTATAAGTTTGATTGTTAAGTTTCATTGCCTAAAGTTAAATAAATAAATGATACCAATTGATAAAGTGAAGACCGATAATGTGATTACGAGGTTAAGTTATTTTTATTGTATTAAAAACATAAGAAATTAATGGAATTGGATTTACTTATTTATATTAACCAACTATTATTACCTACTTAAAAAAATTATACCCGCAAAAATATTCGCAAAAACATTCGCAATAATTTCGCGAATGCGAATGTAAAAAACATGCGAATATTCGCGAATGCGAATATTCGCGAATGCGAATATTCGCGAATGCGAATATTCGTTACATCACTAGAATATAACATCTATGCAAGAGAAAGGAAACTCGAAATAAAACCCTATACCAGTGATGGGCAAAGTACGGCCCGCGGGCCAACTCCGGCCCGCGAAAGTATTTAATCCGGCCCGCCCAGAGTCCATCCATCCATCCTAAATATTTTAGTCAGCATTTTGGCGCGAAAAATAAAATCTGACGTTTATAATTGAAAATCTCCGAATTTTTAATGAAATTTCCAATTCGTCAAGGGTGTTTTGAGCTTTCATTATGTTATAAATAATTTGCCATAATTATAATTATCTCGGCAGTCTGTCACAGGTATTAGTTTATTTATTGGAAAAATTCCATTCACCTATCGGTGAAGCTAAACTAGGCGCGTAGTTCATGTGTTGGGTTACCGATTAGTCAATCGGTTTCCGATTGACTGATGAACACCTTTTCGCACTGCTGAAAGTTGCTTCGTCACAGATGGAACCTGCTTTCGAAAATATTATAGCAAATCAAAAACAATTCCATATGTCTCACACACCTAACAAGGCGTAAAAGTAAAAAGTATTTTTTTTATTAAAAAGCTTTAATACAAAATGCATTTTTTCTATAATTCTGGCCCTCCTCTAGAATTTCTTAAACTTTATGGCCCGCCATTAAAAAAGTTAGCCCACCACTGCCCTATATACCAACCTGTCTGGCTAGCATGATACAGTAAGGTCAATTTCCTTCGTATTGTGGAGGAGGCTCAAGCCCAACAGTGGGACGTATATGAGATGAAATGAATGAAGTATAAACTTTCTGCCGCTATAAGCTTTCTGCCGTATAGTTATATCTTAAAATTGTGCTGTAAAAAGCTTTTTGCATCATGAGTATACGTATTTAATATGATTTTATAGTACTTAAAACTTTAAAGGCGTTTTTCTCGAAATCACTTTTTTTGAACTGGCCGAAGACATAACTCGAGCAAATCTTCACCGATCTATACGAAATTTTGACAGCACATTCGAAATACCTTTCTCCGGAGACGTACGTAGGATTTTTTTTTATATTGCATAGTTTTTTTTATTCAACAATTTTGTCGTTTTTTTATAGTGTGTGTAGTAATTTTAATGTTTTGTTCAAACGTGCACCATTTCGCGAAAAAACAAAATATCGAAAAAATCCTACGTACGTCTCTTGCCGTTGTTATATAGAAAGTAAAAATTTTCGGGATTTTGTTCCAGGACCAAAATTAAGGAAAACATCTTCGGCCATGGACCCGTCTAAAAAATGAGGCGCCTCCGAAGAAATGCTGGAGAGCCGCCATTTTGAATTTAATTGACACGAAAAAATTTGTATTTGTATATTAAAACCTAAATTATAAAATCTCTTTCACAGATTTACGATTGATCTTTTTGTTGAGTCACAAAAAATTCATAAATTATAACCATTTTTTCACGCTCTAGACCAGCTTCCCCCCTTAAGAAATACTCGATTATGGAGACGTAAAGTGCTATACTTTGGTGGAGTCGATACAGCGATTGGCAATAATTTATGACCTCTTGACATGACTGTTTAGGTTTAAAGAATTTATTCTCAAAAAGACACATGTCACTTACATGAGAACAATGATTATTGTTTGGTATTATGCAAATAAAATGCATTGCGGTATCGCTGGCCAATGGGCGTGCGCTAAAATGACCGCATGCTGCACCGGCCAATCACCTACATAGGGTCATAGATCATCTTTTGTATTCCACGTCAAATTATTATATTACACGCTATTGAATCAAAACGTTGTGTACTCATTTTTCACGATATACCGGGGCCCAGGAAGCCCATAGATTACGCACAAACATTTATTGGACCTTCAGAGCCATATATATCAATAATGCATCAAGAATATTGAACTATTTACAATATTTACAATACAAATTCATCGAGACGAGCGACCTTTGGATGACTTTTGCTGCATTATAACGGCGATACATAAAAAGAAGCTATTAAGTTCTGGTGGATTGAAGTGAGGGTGGTGAAGATTGCCCACTGTGCAGTGTGATTCAACAGGTAATCGCACCCACGTTGACATCAGTACAATTGTTAGTGTTTTCACGTAAGTACACCACTTTTACTAGCCGCCGGGATGTCGTTAACTAAGGATAGTGAGCTTTCAACAAAAAAACGCGACAGATCCCCTTATAAAGACATCGGTGACCCCAAAACTGAACAGATCCTACGCGATTTGATTAGGAAGCGCGGTATATTAAAAGGCCGGTTAACTAAATTAGCCAATTATATAAGTAATATTAGCATATCCACGAGTGAATCGAAAATTGATCTTAAATTTCGGGTGAAGGGTGCCGAAATCTTATTTAACGAATTTAATGAAATACAGTCGAAAGTTGAGGAGTTGGTATTAGACTGTGATATCGATGAGCAGTTAGATCAGCGCCAATTGTTCCAGGATAGCTATTACACCACTCTAGCCCGAGCTGAGTCCATTCTTAGTGCCGGTGAGGAGGTCGCTAACTGTTCAAATGTGTGTCAACGTTCAAATAAACCATCAGTTAAGTTACCTATTATTTCACTACCTACATTCGACGGCTTATATGAACACTGGCTAGAATATAGGGATACATATTTGTCATTAGTGCATACGCCCACTGATATAAGTGATATCCAAAAATTTCACTATCTCAAGTCATCTCTTAAAGGAAATGCCGAGTTAGTCATAAGCGCGTTAGAAATATCGGCTACTAACTATGCTGTTGCGTGGGAGTTACTCTTAAATAGATATGACAATGATAGGTTGTTAGTACATAGTCACGTTAAGGCAATATTTTCGATACAGCCCCTTTCAAAGGAATCTCCTTCGCTAATTAGGAAGCTCATAGACACTATAATAAATAATTTACGCGCACTAAAAACCCTTGGTGAACCGACGGACACTTGGGATACCCTCATTATTTATATCATATCTTCCAAATTAGATAAAACCACTGAAAGAGAATGGGAAGAACATAAGGGGTTATTATTATCGAATACGGATTCTAAAACAAAATTAAAAATTGATTCGTTAATTAACTTTTTAAAAATTAGGGCTGATCTGTTGGAAACATTAGCATTATCGCATAATAAGTTACAACTAAATAATGTTGAAACAAAACGAATTAACCCAGTCGTAAGGAGTAACGTTTCCTCAAAATCGTCACAGCATTCACCAGGCACGGCCTCAGAGCGTAAAATACGTAGATTATGCATAGTATGCAACGCTAAACACCCAATCTACTCCTGCACTCAATTTATTAATATGGATTTGCAATCTAAATTAAAGATCGTTAAAAATAATAACTTATGTGAAAATTGTTTGCGTGCAGGACACTCTGTGGACAGTTGTTTGTGGGGACCTTGCAAACATTGTAATTCGAAACATAATTCCTTATTACATCCTAATGAAGTGAACAATATTTGCAGTATCGGGCACGACGCAACGATAGCTGCGACGAGCGCACTGAACGCGCGCACGCGCACCCCGCTGCCGGCATTACGATTCACTGAGGCACTAAGCGAGTGGGGTGACGGTATACAATTCATTCAGTCTAGCAGCGGTCACATTGATAGAGAATGCTTAGATGTGCAACCCATTCTGTTATCCACTGCGTTAGTGGACGTTCGCGATAAATATAATAAGTATCATGTCGCTTGCGTGTTACTCGACAGTGGTAGTCAGAGTTGCTTTATTACACAATCGTTTTGTAAATTATTAGATATTTCACTAATACAGTCCACTCACGAAATACGGGGAGTAGGCAATTCAATGACGCAGTGTACACAAACGTGTGAGATTGAAATTAAATCACGAATTAATTCCTACTCCACACACATTAAATGTTTTGTTCTGCCAAAAATTACCGCAATATTGCCTGCTATGCAGGCACAACGCGAGCAATTTAATATTCCTGCACACTTGCAGCTGGCTAATTCACAATTTTTAGGCCCGCAAAAAATAGATGTTTTAATAGGTGCGGATCGATTTTGGGACTTGCTTATCGATGGCAAGATGCGCTTATCCAATGGTCCGTTTTTGCAAAACACAAAGTTGGGTTGGATAATTTCGGGCCCTATTAATAATATTACGCACAAGGGGTCAGTCCAATGTAACTTTACTCATTCCATGGACAACCAGCTACGTAAATTCTGGGAACTGGAGGAGTTACCTAGGCGTCGGGATACACAGACAAACGAAGAGCGGTCCTGTGAACAGTCTTTCATGTCCACCACTACACGCAATCAGGATGGAAGATTTTGCGTTCGCATACCCCTCAAGGAGTCACCAGACGTTTTGGGCGAATCATTCTCACAGGCGAAGCGTCGCTTTTTGTCCTTAGAAAAGAGGTTAACACACGCACCGACCAGTTACAAAAAATTGTATACGGAATTCATTCACGAATATATTAATCTAGGCCATATGAGTCGGATTGATAGCTTCACAAATCCCCATTACTTTATGCCACATCATGGTGTTTTTCGAGAGCACAGCACGACGACAAAACTTCGTGTTGTGTTCGACGCTAGTGCTGCGACCAGTAATGGTAAATCCTTTAATAGCATTCAACTCGTGGGTCCGCCTATTCAAGGGGACTTATTAGGTATATTATTACGCTTTAGACAATTTAAATACACAGCAATTGCAGATTGTGAGAAGATGTACCGTCAAGTGCTTGTTGACCCTTCCCAACGAGACCTACAGCTTATCATATGGCGTGACGATCCGCTGAAGTCGCTCGAATTTTATCGACTAAATACGGTGACGTACGGTACGGCATCGGCACCTTTTCTTAGTGTCAGATGTCTAAAGCAACTAGCAGCTGAATGTCCTGACCTCGAGGTCAAAAGGGTCATAAATGATGATTTTTATGTCGATGACCTTTTGACCTCGTGTGAGGATAAGGTCAAGTTAATTCACATTTGTAAAAGTACCGTAGATATACTGCAATCCGGGTGCTTTCCACTTAGGAAGTGGTCATTCAACTTTGAACTAGATAGTACATTCCCTCTGCCTACGTCATCAAATATAAATAATACGGTCATAGGTTTAAATTTAGGTGACAATAGTCAATGTAAGACATTAGGCTTAGGTTGGTGTAATACCGCAGATGAGTTTAATTTTAACACACAATTCCATAATGGTAACGAACCTGTAACTAAACGAATAATTTTATCAATGGTTTCTCAGATATTCGATCCACTGGGATTACTAAGTCCTTCCGTAATTATCGGCAAAGTATTACTACAGAGACTTTGGCTATTAAAAGTGGACTGGGATGATCCACTTCCCACTGATATCGTACGTACGTGGAACCAATTTGTCAGCAGTTTGTCTTATCTTAGTACAATAAAGGTCAAACGTCACGCTTTCCTAAGTAATGTTCTTCGCACTGAGCTACACATATTTACAGACGCTTCACAGACTGCATACGGCGCGTGCGCTTATGTGCGTACCACAAACAGCAGTGGGGTAGCGGTGAGACTACTTATTTCAAAATGTAAAGTAGCTCCCTTGAAACCTGTTAGTATACCACGGCTGGAGCTATGTGGCGCTTTGTTGGGTGCTAGGCTGTTCGAGAAGATCCGTAGTACACTAACACGTAAATTTGATGACGTCACGTTCTGGACTGACTCGACAATCGTATTGGGTTGGCTACGCATGGCACCTAACTTACTTAAAACCTTCGTGCAAAACCGAGTCGCGGATATACACGAAATTACAGGTGAGCTTGCTTGGCGCCATGTAAGTGGCAAGGAGAATCCAGCGGACCTAGTTTCCCGTGGGGTTAGCCTGGAGGACCTGTCATCGTCTATGTTATGGTGGGAAGGCCCGAAGTTTTTAAACAATATTGATTTTAATAGTAAATTAAATTCTCAAACAATTATAAATAATATATACACCTCTTCCAGCGAATTACCTGATCTGAAATCTAGCTTCATAAATTCATTAATCGCAAAATGTAAAAGTAATGAATTTGCATCTCTTTTTCCATACAATCGGTTCTCGAATTTTAAACGTATGAGTCATGTCGTTGCCTATATACTTCGTTTCATTCATAATAGTGCGCGCAAAACAAAGCCACTAACTAATGCTATCTCTGTCACTGAACTGCAATGTGCCATTAATACGCTCGCTAAATGGTCACAAATGGAATCATTTCCAATAGAATACAATTTATTAAAAAAGGGACAGAGTGTGAAGTCAAGCGATAGACTTGCGAGTTTGAATTTGTTTTTAGATCACGATAATCTTATTAGAGTAGGTGGGAGGTTAAAGAATTCGCCAGAATTTGGTTACAATAAAAAACATCCCATTCTTCTGTCATCTGAACATTATTTTACACTGTTGTTGTTTCGGCATGAACACAATCAATCCATGCACTGCGGAATGCATGCTTTACTGTATCGTTTGCGCGAGTGTTGGTGGCCGCTGGCAGGTAAGAAGTTAGCTAGGCAAGTAACTAAGCAATGCGTCATATGCAGACGTGTTAAAGGGAAAACGTTAACCCCGCTTATGGGTAATTTACCTAAAGAACGTATTACTACTAGCTTTCCATTTTTTCACACAGGAGTTGACTATGCAGGGCCAGTGTTCATCCTAAACCGAAAGGGCCGCGGCGCGAAATTAGTAAAATCTTATATATGTTTATTTATCTGTTTCGCTACGCGCGCGATCCACTTGGAGCTAGTTAGCGACCTCTCCACAGACGCGTATCTACTCGCTTTCAAGCGTTTTATTTCACGGCGTGGTAAGCCGTCAGAAATGTTTTCTGACAACGGTCGTAACTTTGTTGGCCTATGTAATGATTTTGTTCAGTTTTTGTCTAAATGTAAAAAAGAAATTATTGATTACGCAAGAGATCAACAAATTAAATTTTCATTTATCCCTCCTTATTCTCCGCATTTCGGTGGCCTGTGGGAAGCTGGGGTAAAATCTTGTAAATACCACCTTCGCCGCATAGTGGGCAATTCAAACCTAACTTTCGAAGAACTTACCACCGTGCTATCTCAAATTGAAGCCATATTAAATTCACGTCCGCTGTTACCACTGTCATCGGACCCTCAAGATTATCTTCCTCTCAGCCCTGGACACTTCTTGATTGGACGACCACTTACTGCACCAGTTCTCGACAATGATTTGAGAGATTCACCAGTTCATCGATTAAATCGCTACCAGCGACTGGAACAAATCCGGCAGCAGTTTTGGTCACGCTGGGCTAATGAATACATCTCCGAGTTGCAGACTAGGACTAAATGGAGGCAAAATACTACCACCTTGAAACCTGACACGCTTGTCGTAATAAAGGATGTCAACCTTCCACCATTGAAATGGCAATTAGGACGAATTGTCAAGACGATTCCTGGCAGCGACGGCATTTCGCGGGTTGCTGACATCCGCACAACATCGGGCATCGTGAGGCGATCGTACACAAAAATATGTCCTCTCGTAGAGGATTAAGTTGGTTGAATGCTGGTGCCTTCAAGGCCGCGGGCATGTTTGGTATTATGCAAATAAAATGCATTGCGGTATCGCTGGCCAATGGGCGTGCGCTAAAATGACGGCATGCTGCACCGGCCAATCACCTACATAGGGTCATAGATCATCTTTTGTATTCCACGTCAAATTATTATATTACACGCTATTGAATCAAAACGTTGTGTACTCATTTTTCACGATATACCGGGGCCCAGGAAGCCCATAGATTACGCACAAACATTTATAAAAAGTAATAACTAGTAAAATCAATCAGGTTACAAAGCTTTCTTGAACATTCATTTGATGTGTTTTAATCAAATTAGGAATTTTTCTTGTATATAACGTAATAATTTATATTTGAACACATTAAACGAATTAACATTTTTTTATATATGGAGGTAGTTTATTGTACAATTGTGCTCCTTCAAACGTGATGTTTCTTTTTCCATAATTTGTTCGTACCTTTGGTAGTACCAATAGGCTAGCTCGACGAGTACTGCGTTTACTAATTTGTGAATGCTTTGTAAATGATAAACTAATATTAATATTTTTATTAATAATTTTTCTGATTAGAATACCGTTTACATTTGGAATGTTATTATGAGAGTTTGTTTTAAGTTGAATACAGTTTAAAAGCCATCAGAAGTATTATTTCGATTCCATCGCAATGTCTGACCCATCCGATAGTGATGCAGTACGGGACCCCTCGTTTTATATTACTACCAGGTATTTTTGAGGGACTAATCCCACCACACTTGCCCACCATTGTAACTTCTATAAGCCAGGATCCACAATGGTCTCCATAGATCTTCCACTTCCGTCCTACGCAATGCGGGAGACATAAAGCAAAATTGACTAGTTAGTCAATAAATATGAAGACGTGCAGTTACGAAAAGTGCAGCCGCACAGCACCAGGGATATGGGAGAGCTAACGGGGCCTATATGTGAGCCTTAAAATTGATTGCTATAGTAGGTATGACAGAAACGCCTGAACGCACAGAAATTTTCTCGATTTTCTATTTGACAAAAATCACGAAATATCACAAGGGGGGATGGAGGGTGTAAGATATCACGTGTATTTATTTTTTCGTCAAACGCGCGATTTTTAAACCGATAGACATGATGTCTAGACATTTTTATCATGGTCCTTAACTTCAGAACAAAATAAGATTATACTTTATGCCTGTATTTAAAGATACTCTATAAATTTTAAGATTCTTTGTAGGTACTAAAAATACACGTGATGTTGGTTGGAAGGGAGGGGTAGTTTTAAATCTCACCACGTATCACCAAGGGGGAGGGGGGTTCAAAAATGCTTAAAAAAAGATCACGTGATTAATGGACGGCCCCTAAGGCGACTGAAACCACAAGCGATGTGAGGGCAGTTTTCTAGTGTTTTTATAAAAACTTATTTAGAAATAGTTTTTTTATTATCGCTTGAACCTATGTTCAATGGAATTAATATTACCACAAGTGTATACTCGTGTAGATAATGGAATTCATAGCAAGAATAAGAGACGCGTATACGTCCAACCACTTGACAAGGGCTTCGACCCTCGACCATTTTCGCTGAGGGCTTAGTGGTACTTGAAACACTTAATAATATTTATAAATCAGTCCTTTTTATACAATATTAGAGCGTGTGAATGATTTCAGACATGTTTTTTTTTTCTCAAATGGCATCACAATTTCGTGTGGTGATGGAGTAAGAATACATTTCACCATCCCTTTTCTTGCCCGTGGGTGTCGTAAAAGACGACTAAGGGATTATTGCAGATGACATCTATGCAAAAGAATGAAAACGCGAAATAAAACGATATACTAAACCGTCTGACCAGGATGGTATAGACGTATAATAGGTCAATTTCCCTCCCATTGTGGAGGAGGCTCAAACCCTCAAACATATGTGTTGATGACATCACAAATGATAAAACTTAAAAATACAAAGAGTGATTATGGAACGTTTTGGTATGTAAGTTGATGTAGTGACAAGGATTGAAAAAAGTATGTTAAATTGGTTCGGACATGTAGATAGAATGATAGGAGACTCAACAAGAAGAATTTTTAAGCCGAACGGCCCTACCTTGCCTGTGGGTGTCGTGAAAGACGACAAATGGATATAATATGCACATAACATCTATGGAAAACTCGAAATAAAACCTTATGCCTACAAGTCTGACCAGCGTGGTGGATAGTAGGTTAATTGACTTCTATTGTAGAGGAGGCTCCAGCCCAGTAGTGGGACGTATATGAACAGAGATAATAATATAATAAAAGAACAATTTAAATAAAAAAACTTATGCTATAGAAATATAATATGGGGGGAATGCACGTGTATTAAGTAATAATATTCGAGAGCTTGAAATCGCGTACTATGAAAATGAGTTATAACAGTATAAGGGGATTACCTACTGTTTTTCTTATTGTATTGTTTTCCACTATCATCATAATATTAGTCCATTTCGCGTTTTTACGTAAAAAATAGTTCCCAGACTCTCATTCGATTTTTGAATGTGAAAAATCTATAGGCGAGGGTAAGTGTAATTGTTGGCGTGGCGTAAAGCGACGCACCACGCTATATGATAGTAAGTGTAGTTCCGACTAAATGTCACAGTAATATCGTCCGAGGCATCGAAAATAACTATTAAATTATATTACAGAAATCACTGATTAAAAGAATTGCGTTGTCACAATTTTAAATATTTCTGAATTTTACACTTTTTATCTAATGAATATAAATGTTTATTGAATAAAAATCATCATTTTCTGGAAAAAAATCGTAGTATTTTATTTTTACATTATGCCATATTAGTTCCTGTCATAATCTGTTCTCTTATGCATATATACTTGTACATAATAATTTCGATGTTTCACATCTGCCAAGCGTCCTGAGCGACGGCTCACTTTTTTTATTCATATGTCTTCTTCAATGGCATGAAGTAGCAACAAATGTTTTAATATATTTTTGATAAGCACCACTTACGAAGGCTGTAGCCAGAGTGACAAAAAATGCAAAAATCTCGTCCTTACTTTTAAAATTATAAATGCGAAAGTAAGTTTGTTTGTTACGCTTTCACGCTTAAACCACCGGACCGATTTCAAAAATTCTTTCAACCATGGTAAGCGGTAATATCAGGGAGTAATGTAGGCTATATTTTATCCCGGTATTCCCACGAGAACAGGAACTACTCGGGTAAAGCGACTTAAATCGAAGCGAAGTGAGGCACAGTGGGAAAATCGCGTATGTTTCGTCTCAAAGCTCCGTATCTCAGTTGTTTCAAAACTAAATGAGCTGTAATTTTGCACACATATACTTGAATGCTTAAAGTTTAAATGAAATATCTTTGATTTTAAAAATTCTGTTAATTAATTAAAAAAATTAAATTTAAAAAATACATGCATTATATAAAAAAAAAATACAAAATATGCTTGTTTAATTTACATTAATTTACATAAAATGGTAGAACATAGTACCAAACTAGAAAAAAAATTATGTACACAATTCAGCAAGCTCCTACAGATTTTCATTGACAGCAAGAAGGGCCTTGGCTTCATTTAAAAGTTCTTTCGATATTGTTTCTGAGGTATTTCTCAAACTTGATATATATGGATCAGAAGTATACAATAAGGTATGGAACACGTCTTCATTGGTAGCCGCTCTTGAACACTTTCTAGAATGATGCAGTCTAAACTTTTTATAATCCTTATTTCAGGATTGTTGCGCGTCTTCGGACAATTGACTGATAGGTAAAATATCATAGTACTCAATGATTTTTTCTCCGTGAATAAGTATTTTATGCACGGAAGAAGGCATATAATACCAATTATAATTATTTACGTATAGTTGGGCTGTACTATATGCGTATTCACAGAACTTTTTTGAATCAATAGCCATTCCAGATGACACAGTTTGTAGTATTATATATACATTCGTTTTATAAGTTCTTCGTCTACACCTGTAATGTCTGCAGAGCACAAGTAATTCTGAAAAAATGTCCGAGCTGTGTTTCCGTCATTACTATTTTCAGTGCCTTGACTAGGTTTATCGACATGCAGTCCCATTTCTTCCCTAAACCGCTTTTACACCAGTTTTTTCTTTTCGTATTTGATTTTTTTATTTTCAGGCGTAGTAGCTGACCACTTTTCAAAAGACAAGTTATAGGAAATGTGTAAGATCATCTCCATACTACTAATCCAAGCATGTAGTGTTGAAAGTCCGTATTGAAATGAACTTTCGTTTACATCTAGTGTCGTAACTTTTTTTTTCTTTTTTTTTTTATGGGTGGGCTATGGTAAGCGCACGCGCGGTCCAGTCCGTCCGGGGCGATGAAAGGACGGCGCGCGGGCCCATAACCCACCCGTACCCACGTCACCTCGTTGTTGGGCCGACCACCGGAGCAGATGTGACTTGTCGTCAGTGGTCGGCCCGACGGAATACCCTTTCAGGTACCCTCACCTCTCGACATCCTGGGACGTCGGTCGCCATCGCGCGGTTAGCCACACTGCGGGTGACGGACAATTCCCCGGTCCGATCACCCGCGGCCTCGGCTAGGGCGGCATTAGCCGCAGATACTCGCGCCTGCGCCGCCCGAGTCGCCGGCGGCGGAACGTGTCGCCGAATAGGATCTCTACTCGCACACGATCCGCCGCCTCCTTCCGTGAGATAACGGCCTCACAGAAGGCGGCGACCGCGTCCCAGTTCCTGACGCTGACGAGCATCTCCGTGGCGATGGTCGGCAGCGCCAGGTCGGCACCGATAATCGCGACGAGTTCACGGCGCTCCCCCTCCCACGCAGCACACTCCTCGAGCGTGTGCTGCGCCGTGTCCTCGTCGCAACTGCAGTGGTGGCAGGACGGTGTGCTCTCCCTCCTGACAATCTTGTGCAGGTACTTTGCGAAGCATCCGTGCCCCGTCAGCACCTGCACCAGTCGGAAGGAAAGCACCCCGTGCGTCCGCTCCAACCACTCCATCAGCACCGGCCGGAAGGCCTCGACGGTCCTGATACCGTACCGAGGACTCTCCAGCCGGACTGCCCAACGGGCAATGACTCCACGGCGGGCGTCGACCCGCCAGGCGGTGATCTCCTGCAGGGAAACCATACCGCCGCGGGCGCGCGTCTCCGACACCCGCCGATAAGTGTCGGCGAGCATCTCCGCCTCCAGGTCCCACGGGGGAGTTCCGGCCAAGAGGCACGCTGCCTCCGTCGACATGGTGCGGTAACCGCGTATGGCCCTGACCGCCATTACCCTCTGTGGTCGCCTCAAGAGGGCCCTCAGCCGGACGGTCAGGGACCCCGCCCACACCGGTGCGCCGTACAGAGCCATTGACCGGATCACCCCCGCGTACAGCTGTCGGCACGTAGCGCTGGGTCCGCCCACATTCGGCATCAGCCGCGAAAGGGCGGACGCCGCGCCGACAAGCCGGGGAACAAGTCGGTGGAGATGCTCCCGGAACCAAAAATGCCCGTCGAGCACCAGGCCCAAGTACTTCATGTGAGCCTGGATGCTGATGGTGACCGACTTCACGATGATCGAAGCGCCGGCGGGAGGCCCGGCGGTACGGAGGCCATGGAACAAAAGGGCCTCCGTCTTTTCCAGGGCTACCCTCAACCCCAGCGCTTCGATCCGCCTGACAATCTCCTCGGTGCCGAGAGTTGCCAGGCGTGCCGCCTCCTCTAGCGTCCCACCCCGGGCTGTGACGAGTGTATCGTCGGCGTAGCAAATTACACCCAGCCCGGGTGGGAGGCTTCCTCTCAACGCCCAGTCGTAGCCGATGTTCCACAGGGTCGGACCCAGAACCGACCCCTGTGGGACACCACACGTCATGGGCGTTCGCACAACGTCCCCTACTCGGTCAACGTAGAGGACGCTGCGCCCCTCCAAGTAGTCTGCCACCAGCCGCCTGAGGTACACGGGCACCCCGTGATACCTCAGCCCCTCCCTGATGCAGCTGAATGGCAGACTGTTGAAGGCGTTGGCGATGTCCAGGGACACCGCCAACAGGACTCCTCCGCCGGTGACGGCCTCCGCTACCACGGCCTTCAGGCGCAGCAGGGCCGCGATCGTCGAACGCCCCCGCCGAAAACCAAACTGGGCGTCCGACAAATCGGGCCCGTCCCCGACGAGGTGCCGCTCGATGCGGGCAGCCAACACCCTCTCCAGCAGCTTGCCCGCATCATCGAGCAGCACGATGGGCCTGTAGGCCGAGGCTGACTCGGGAGACCGTCCCGGCTTCGGCAGGAGAACCAACCTCCCCTCTTTCCAGCACCCAGGGAACTGTCCGGACGACAAACAAGCGTCGAACAGTCCCCTGAGGCGTGGTCCCAGGTGTTCAAGGACGAGAGCCAGCACACGGTTCGGAATACCGTCGGGCCCGGGGGCGGTGGATTTGACTCGCATACGCGCCACCGCCGCCCCCATTTCCGGCTCCGTGATGGGCGGAGCACTTTCATCGTCGGCCTCCCGGTCGCTGTCCGGCGAAGCCATGATCGGGGGCGTGTGCTCCACCCGCCGTGGAAAGAGGTCCTCGACAACTCTGGTGAGGAGGCTGGGCTGGAGAGTCTCGGTGAGGGGGGGGCCCCGCCCGCGGAGCTTGTTCAGCGCCGCGAGGTAGGGGCGACCCCAGGGGTCACGCTCGAGACTATCCAGCATCTCCCGCCGACTAACGTCCTTGGCGGTACGGACGGCCAGCCTGAAGGCAGACCGCGCACTGCGGTAAGCCTCGTACAGCTGGCCCTCCCGCTCAGCGTCGCGGTGACGCGCTCGGCTGCGGGTGTAGGCCCTCCGGGCACGTATGCACGCGGCCCGAAGGTCCGCCAATTCTCGGGACCACCAGGGGACCGCACTCTTCGGGGGCAGGCGCCGCACACGGGGCATGGCCGCATCGCAGATCTGCGTTAATGCACAGAGGATGCGGCCAGCCTCGGCATCCACCCCGTCCGCCTGGGGCGGTGAGGACAGCCATGACTGAACGATGGCTGCCTCCGCCAACAGGTCCCGATCCAATCGACCCACAGCCCACCGCGGAAACGCGGGAGCTCCGTCCGCCGTGTGACCCCTGCTGGGCTGCAGGAGGGTCCGGGAGACCTCTATCCGGATGTATCGGTGGTCGGATAGGGTCTCAACCTCCTCCTGGACGCACCAGCTCCTCACACGTGCTGCGACATTAGGGCTAGCGAACGACAAGTCCACTATCGACCCGCCCTGCTGCCGCACGCACGTTTGCACCGAGCCCCTGTTCAGCAAAAAGAGGCCCAGTGCCGCCGCCCACTCTTCGACCGCCCGCCCGCGGGCATTCGTCCTGGGGGACCCCCACGCCGTGGACTTGGCGTTGTAGTCCCCCAGAACGAAGACTTGGCGCGGTGCTAGTCGCCGTATCGAGGCCCCCAGGATGGTGAGGAAGGCCCCGAAATCCGTCGCGCTCCTGTTAGGGGAGAAGTAAACACCAAATAGCGTAACCTCTCCCCATCCCGCCGCGACATACCCATCGCCCCTGTCCTTGAGCAACAAAGGCGGGGAATGCCACGACGTGGAGACGACGATTGCCACAGAGCCGTCACTGCTGCCCAGCCAATTGGGCCGGTCAGGCACCACGTACGGCTCCGCGGCTACGGCTGCACCGATCAACCACTTCGCCCTGGCTTGCAGGAAAACGTCCTGTGCCTCGGCGGCGTGGTTGAGGTTGGCCTGCAGGAGGTGGTAGGATTCGGTCGCCATTAGTGGGCCGTATCCATCACCTCCTCCACGCTGGCGGGCGTTCGGGTCGCGCTAAGGACCGGAGCGGCCGGGGTCGTCGGGCCGCTCCGCCCCTTTGGGGCCGAAGCCGGGGGTCTGCAATCCTTGCCCCCCATGCGGTGTGTCGCGGGCCTATTGCCAGCCGCACATGCGGGGCAGTGGGGGGTGGCGGCGCAGGATGCCGCCTTATGCCCGGGTTGACCGCAGCGGAAACAAAGGTCGCTGCAGTCAAAGCAGTTAGTGCATGTCGGCCGAGTGTGTCCGACCGCCATGCACTTGTAGCACCTCGCACATCCGGTTCTAGCCACGATAGCCTCCCGGATGTCCTCCACCGTCACGGAATCGTCCAGACCCGTAATGCGCATTTCGGCGCACTTTACGGGCCTGGCGATTCGGACGCCACCCTCCTCCTCGAACAGACCCCGCAACTTCGTGGCCAAACTGTCGGCCGCCTTGGCGCCCTCGGCCCCAGAGAACTCCAGGATCCGAGCCCCTGTCTGGGCCTTGCGGGTCCTAGCTTCGACGCCTCCAATGTCAGAGACGTCTAACTCCCGCCGGGCGCGACTCAGGACGGCCTCGTAGCTTAGGCCCCTCTCAGCCGCCTCAGGCAGCACAGTAATAACAACTGCGGCTGATTTTGGCGGCCGGAGCCCCTTGCGCGACCTCTTGCCTCTCTTCTTTTTTCCGGCTCCCGCCTGGGGAGCAGCAGCTTCCGCGGCGTTTTTGGCTGCCGCCCTCCTTTTCTGACCGCGAGCCTTCCTGCTCCGCTCAGCCACCTGCCAACCCTGTTCCAGCATGGCAGCAGCGCTGAGCGCAGCGGGCGCGGTCACGGGCCCGCTAGCCGGTGCTTGCGGTATCGTTGCGGGCACCGACTGCGGTATGGCGGGAGCTGGCGCCACCCTCGCCTTTTTTGTTGTGGCGGGACCCTTAGGCCCAGCCACGGCCGCCGCAAAGCTGGCCACGCGGCCACGCTGGCATGGTAACGGGGTGGGACTCGATGCTACCGTCGCCCGCGCTGCCCTCGCCCTGTCCGCAGCGAGTGGCGGCCGGAGAGGTGCCTCAGGAGGGAGTCTCGCCTCCACGGCCTCAATGCGCGCCTCGACCATCCGACCAACTCTGGTGAAAATGGCGCGCATCGCCTCATCCGACACGCCGTCTACTACGGGAAGTGGCACCTCTGCAGCCGGGACAGGGGTACGTCCCGTGGCGCGAGTCGACGGAGCAGGGGGGGTGGCAGCGACAGCCCTCGTCGCCGGCGTCGGTGGCAGGGTTGGCTTCGGTGGCCCTGCATTCGGCGCGGCGGGCGTCAGCCGCGCGACTTGGGCCCGTAGGTCAGCCATTTCTTTGGCCAACCTGCGATTCTCCTTTTTCACCGCCGCCAGCTCCGTCTCCAGCTTCTTATTGTGCTCCTGCAGACCTGATACCTCGCCACTGAGGCGGGCATTTTCAGCCTGCAGGGCCGCCACTCCTGTGGTTGGAGGATCCCCCACTATCCTTGCAGCCTGGCTTACCGGAGACGGAGCCCCAGTCCTCGCCGCCACCGCAGCCCCACGCCCTCTGCGACCCCTGTGTGAGGTTGCCACTTTGGGAGGAGGCATGATGTCTCCACTCCCTTCCGAGTCAGATGCAGTGCTGCCACCCTTGTGCAGGGGGCGCTTCCGCACCTGTGGGGGGAGGGCCTCCTCCCTCACTGTCAGGGCCGCCGCCAGGGATGACGCCGCAGAACACGACGCAGGCCCCCCGGCGGCCTGAGCGGCTGGACTCTCCATCACATCAGAAGGCCCTGCGGCACTGCCGCCCTCGTCCATTGACTGCTCTGCAGTCCCATCGGTCTCCGCCGTCGCGTTGCTGTCAGCGTCAGATACGCTACCATCGCTGGGCGGAACATCGGCAGCCCCCCGTGCCCTCTGCTCCGCCCGTCGCAGTTTCGCAGCGCGTCGCCTGGCGCGCTCCGTTGCGGGGGTGGGTTTCCCCCCCCCTCTTCTTCTTTCGAGCCTCAATTTTCGCTGGGCCCTCGGCTGATTTGGATGCCTCCAGTGCGGAACTGCAGTCCGACGAAGCATCTCTCCCGTCTGTGCCAGAGTTGCAGTAGCCTGGCAAGGCTTTAGCGTGGGAACTAGGCTCCCCGTTAGTGGTGGTTTTGGGCATCTCACCCCTCCTATCTGCATCTTTATTGTACAAGAAATCCATAAGGTTCCCACGAGTATGGGAGAAATAACGGTCCACCCGGGCATATCCCAACACAGGGGGTCCGCAGGTACCCTGGCTGGGGGCGCGCTAACGACTGAACAACCCATCAGCCATGCATCCTCTCGCCGCGCGCCAGAACTTAGGATTCTGGGTGATTGTTTTATAGAGGTTTTCTTCCTCGCGGTCCAGGCGGTTAAGCCAAGACCCTCGCTCCTGAATCTAGGCCTCAAGACAAATGTCCCGAAGCAAGAATCAGGTCTACGATTTGTCGCGGTTGGCAAATGCCTGCCCAGTCCTCAAATGAATGAGTGACTGGACCCGTCGAATTTTTCCGCATCCAATACCCTCTACAATTAGAGGGCATGGAGCGAATTTGGGGCATCCCACAAACTGGGCCCCCCCTCGGGCCAGATATTTGCCACGAGCGACAATTCCAGAGAGCAGTCCAAGAAATTGTCGCTCGTGCCCAGGGTACACCACGCGGAGGTTTCTGGCGTAGTACCCCATCTAGTGTCGTAACTGCCTCTAAGTTATTCATTTGTCGAGGAGTAACACCACAAACTGTATAAGAAGCGCTCGAACGAGTTTCAGTTAAAACTTGTACCACTTTACCATCAATCATGGTTAAAAATAGGTCATGAGTAATTTCGATTACCTCACCATTTTTATTTATGGAAAGGAGGCAGTTTTTCTTTTTTATTGTTGATATCAGCCACAACAGACGTGGTTTGTTCAGGAGTTTCTTTGGCAAATTCTAACAATATAGGTCTGCAATATCTAACAGATGAGCAGGTTTCATTCTTCCAAACAACAGTATTAGTTGTCTCATCTATGAGTCTAATGGGTACAAGTGAAGTAATAAAAAGGTTTGCATCTGATATAAAATCGCTTTCTTCGGGCAAAACTTGCTTGTTTTCACTCTGGCCTGATGACCCGTCACATCCCCATTTACAGAATAGTTTCAACTTTCTTAAACCGTTTTTGTAAACTGAACCAATTTGTAATATACGTGCCACAATATGATCCAACAAATCTCGCAGATTCACTTTTGCACTATGTTAGTAATGGTTGGAAATTATTTATAATTAAATTATTTATATGTAAATTATTTTTATGTTTCTGTTTTGTGTTCGGGAGGGCAGTATAACATAGGCTTTAGTTTGTAAGTTTGGCTTGGGCTGAAAATCAACGGCTGGGGTGCGTACGCATCCCAACCACAAGTTGAGCCCAAGTCCATTTTGTTTTTACGTGTTTTATTTTTTTGTTTTTGTTTCTTAATTTTTATGTTTTCAAGCCCTAAAAACAAATAAAGATCTTTTCTTTCTTTTTTCTTTCTTATGCTCGAAATTTTCTCGTATGTAGGCTTCTATATTATGCTCATTTATCAATAAATTGCGCAACTCTCGTTTGCTACAAACAAATTCACACATTTTACAAATCAATCAACTTCTGCGAAAATTTGAAAATACTTAAGCTTTTTAGGGCAACTGAATGTCTAACCAACAACTCAGAATGTTTCAAGGTTCGCCTTCCTTTTATAGGCCAATGAAATAGTGATATGTGCAAAAAGCTAGACAACTAATAATTTGCACTCTTCCCATAACCAACCTGTTTTCAATTTGACCTTCATAGATAATAAGCGACCATATTTTATCAAGTAAGGTGGTTAAAACTTTATCAAAACCACAAAAAAAAACATTGCACTGTAATCAATTTGACCTTAATAGATACTATAATAATTTAACTATAATAATTTTATGAAAATAAAACAAAATTGAAATTTTTTTTTTTTATTTCGAGATATGTTTTGACCCTGTGTAGGAAATAGTGCAAGTTCGAGCAATTCTTTTTTTCTCCTTGCATTTACTAATGTATAAAGATCTTAAAACAACAAATATCTCGACAGCGGCAAGCAGCGGTAAAGGGTAAAAGTCTCGTTAAAAAAATATGAAAACTAAAATATATACCAGCTTAAACTATATTGGTTAATTGTATTTTATTAAACCAATATTTATAATATTAATTATGAAACGTTAGGAGGAGATTATAAGCATTCCAAAAATGTATTCCAAAGTGTACATTTATATGAAAAACTTCTGAGTAATGTGGCGTTGAATTGTAGTAACGTATTACCTAAAAAAACCACCAACCGAGTAGGGGACGTTGTGCGAACGCCCATGACGTGCGGTGTCCCACAGGGGTCGGTCCTCGGACCCACCCTTGTGGAACATCGGCTACGACTGGGCGTTGAGGGGGAGCCTCCCGCCCGGGCTGGGCGTGATTTGTTACGCCGACGACACGCTCGTCACAGCCCGCGGTGGGACGCTAGAAGAGGCGACAAGCCTGGCGACTCTAGGCACCGAAGAGACCGTCAGGCGGATCGAGGCGCTGGGGTTGAGGGTCGCCCTGGACAAGACGGAGGCCCTCTTGTTCCATGGGCGCCGTATGAGCCCTCCCATCGGCGTCTCGATCACTGTCCATTCGGTTGACATCAGCATCCGGGCCCATATGAGGTACTTGGGCCTGGTGCTCGACGGGTAATGGTGGTTCCGGGAGCATTTCCGCAGGCTCGCTCCACGGCTCGTCGGTGCTCGTCGGCGTCCGCCCTATCGTGGCTTATGCCGAACGTGGGCGGACCGAGCGCTACGTGCCGACGGCTGTACGCGGGGGTCATTCGGTCGATGGCCATGTACGGCGCACCGGTGTGGGCGGGGTCCATGACCGTCCGACTCAGGGCGACGTCTTGTGTGGCGACCACAGAGGGCCATGGCGGTCAGGGGGTTTTCAGCGGATACCGCACGGTGGCGACGGAGGCAGCGTGCCTATTGGCCGAGACTCCCCCGTGGGACCTGGAGGCGGAAATGCTCGCCGGATTGTATCGGCGGGTGACGGGGGTGCGAGCGGAGGGCGGTGTGGTCTCATTGAGGGAGCTCACCACCTGGCGCGTCGACGCCCGCCGAGACGTCATTGCCCATTCGGCAGTCCGGCTGGAGAGGCCTCGGTTCAGGGTGCGAACCGTGGAGGCCTTCCGGCCGGTGCTAATACAATAGTTGGAAAGGTGGCACGGGGTGCTCTACTTCCGACTAGTGCAGGTGTTGACGGGGCATGGGTGCTTCGCCAAATACCTGCACAAGGTCGTTAGGAGGGAGAGTACACCGTCCTGCCACCACTGCGATTGCGACGAGGACACGGCGCAGCATACGCTCGAGGCCTGCGCCGCTTGGGCAGCGCAGCGCCGTGAACTCGTCGCAATCATCGGTGCCGACCTAATGCTGCTGACTATCGCCAGGGCTATGGTCAGCAGCATCAGGAATTGGGACGCGGTCGCAGCCTTTTGCGAGGCAGTGATCTCGCAGGAGGCGGCGGATCGTCTGCGCGAGGAGCGCAGCCTCGATGAGGCGATCCGCCGCCGGCGACTGGGGCGGCGTAGGCGGAAAGACCGACGTCCTCCCCGAGGGGGGAGACGTTGGTCGATGGGAGGGTACCCCAAATAGGGGGGGTATTCTGTCGGGCCGACCACTGATGACAAGTAACCCTGCTCCGGTGGTCGGCCCAACGACGAAGGCGACGTGCACGTGGGTGGGTTGCGGGTAGTGTTGCCCAAATGCAAGACCAAGACGAGACTTGGACCGGTCTTGGTCTTGGTCTTGCAACATCACACCTGGTCTCGTCTTGGTCTTGCGCACCCGGGTCTTGGTCTTGCGCACCCGAGTCTTGGTATTGCAGCAAGAGTCTCGCAAAGTTTTGCAGTTAGAATAACGTAACAGTAATTTATCATGGCAATGAAAAATCCAACTAAATTAATCAAATATCCTATCCTATCTATCCATCTGCTAGCCTATAGTTCACTATTAAATACAATACTTACCACTGGAGAAAATTACTCTTCTATTCCCCTGGTGTTCCATTAGACAGCGTTACTACTCTTATGACAGGACTTTCGACCCTATTTTCTTAAGACGTCACCACACGAGGCAGTTGATACAATAAATTTTATGTCATTTTATAATCAATGCGATATTTTACAATTAATGCGATTGTTTATATTCCCCTTCAAGTTAAGTGGTATGTATCTATTATATTTCCAGTTTAGTTACTGATACTCTGGATACTTGAAAAAACTTGTTGCTCTATTGCCTATATAAATACTTTGGCCGCTGGATCCATGTAGCTCTTAATATACTATTTATTCAAGAACATATAAAACTAATTTAAATTTTTATGGTTTTAATACTTGTAAAATGTATGATATTCGTCGTCATCGTCACAGCTCATAAAAGTGCCACTGCTGGGTCTAAGCTTCCTTCCAGTAAGAGGAAAATTAATCTACTATACCACGCTGGTCAGACATGTTGGTACAGGGTTTTCTTTCTAGTTTCACTTCTCTTGCCCATATGTTATATACACAGGGTGTATCCGGTTATGGGACAACTGTTCATGTATGTTGTAGTTCAACAGTCATAGATCATAATTAGAATGTATATTACACAAAAACAATATAACGTAAAAGTTATAGTGATTACAAAAATGTGTGTCTAAGAGTTTATGCCTTAAATTTTATGCATTATGTGGGTATGTACAGACAGGATATATGTAAGCATGTAAAATTTCGACAGTATAAATAGGTATTAGATTTGCGCGAACCTTTCAATGGTTACGTAGGTACAAAGGCGACTCATCAACGGTCATCGGCCGATCAGCTGATTTATGTTAAAGCGAAGTTTGTCTTGCTTATGCAAACGTAATCATTGATTTATTCAAATTCTAATGAACATTTAACAAAATACGAATATGTTGTAGATTAAGTATCATTCCTTTATACATTTTAATCAATTTACACGAAAAAACGATGACAAAATTGAGAACTTACATGTCTCTCAATTCATTAACGAATCGATATTTTTATTTCAATTTTTTTTCATGGGTTCCTAACACCATTGCCCGATCCGATTTGATACGACATCCACGGGTAAGAGAGTGGTGAATTATATTCGTACTCTGTCTTTTTTTTGTGTGTGTGTAGCTGTTGGTCGCAGATGACCTTGACAGCTTAACGCGGTCAATGGGTGAGCGCTGATGGCTCTCAACCCGGTAAGTAAGTTAAGCGAACATCGCCCGAGGGCTCCCCCCTGTGGGGAACGGACCTCGGCTCGGGGCGTCGCTGAGAGCAAAGTGGGCGTGGCCAAGTTTTGGTTAATGACTTTTACGCGGCGCGGTTTTCGACCTCGACGGCGAGGCCGATACCGCGGAGTTTTATCTGTTATCGCTGCGCGAGCTGTGTAGGTCCTTTCTTGGGCGATCATAATAGCGTCATCTTCTTCTTCAAGAAGATGACGAGGACGTCGGACCGCGGATATTTTTGAGGGGACGTAGTTTACCGCCCCAACCACTAGTGGATTGGGGTGAGTCGTGGCAGAGGCAAAATAGCGCTGGGAGCAACGCTTCATGTACTGCCTGATGGTGATCGTACTCTGTCCCTACATGGACATTTATATAGATTAATTGTAGGCATATTTCTATGTCCAACAGTGAACGTCTTTGGGCTAATGAATAAACGGATATATAAATATGTATAATGGGCAAGAGCACTCTCATGATTACGGTATTTTTGTCCTTAAGCCTTTCCGAAGAGTAATTCTGAAAAGCCAACACCAACATTGGGAATCGATTGGCCAATAGATGGATATCTCAAGACTGATTTGACTTGCCGTGTAGTGACGGAGTAAGAATATAATTCATCACCCCCTATTTTACCCGTGACTGCGAACCCACGACTAAGGGCTATAATATATAACATCGGTGCAAGAGAAGGAAAACTTGACATGTATGACCTGTAACAACACGGCCGATCACCGTGGCGATTCCCCTCCGGCCACGGCCGATTCTCCTCCTGTTATGTAGAAGACACGAGCTCAACCGTATATAAGCTGAAATGGTGATTTGAATTAAATGCAAGACCGCGAGACTCTTGCAGGCCCAGTCTTGGTCTTGCTCAAGTCTTGCAGGGCCAGTCTTGGTCTTGGTCTTGCAAAAATTAAGCGGTCTTGGTCTTGGTCTCGGTCTCGCATTTCTCGCAAGACCAAGACCAAGACCGCAAGACCAAGACTTTTTTGGGCAACACTAGTTGCGGGTGTGCGTGCTTACGCCCCACTGTCGCCCCGGACGGAGTGGTGCGAGGAGCGCGCCGACCGCAACCCACCCCAAAAAAAAAAGGGATCGATTTCAAAAATTCTTTCATCAATGGTAAGCTATAATATAGGATATATTTTATCGCGGTATTCCCACGGGAACAGAAACCACCTGGGTAAAGCGGCTAATACTTAATAAATTTATTTAACTTATAAAATACTAGCAGTGCCCGCGACTTCGTCCGCGTGGAATAGTGACTTTGGAGAGCATAGTGACTTTCAGGATTTATTTATTTTAAAACTTCTCTCATTACTGCGCATAAGTCGTAGTCGTTTTGCAGTGGCAGACTGTCGAGGATGTTGAGGTCTTTTTCTAGGCATTTCGTAGAGGCTACCGCCCCCTCGTCTCTCATGACCGCCCGCCACATCATACATGCGCGCGCATTCTATCTATAAAAATGAATTGCTGTTCGTTAGTCTCGCTAAAACTCGTGAACGGCTGGACCGATTTGACCAATTTTGGTCTTTAATTATTTGTGGAAGTCCAGGGAAGGTTTATACGGTGAGAAAATATGGCAAAATTGCGGGTAAAATACTAAAAACAACAATTTTATTTTCCCATACAAACTGTTCTCACCTGTCAAACATTTGATGTTCGTCCCGTCGGTTCGGCATTTTTGGCATAATTCTAGATTAAAAAAGGTTTTGGAATCGATAAGAAAAGGCGGTATGTTAAGAGCGTTATCGGTAATAAGCGGCCGTAAACCCAAAAATGTGGTTTTTTGAGGACTGGTTACTCGTTCATCATAATAGCTTACTAAAAATTTATATAACCACTACATTAAACACATCTTTATATTGTGCTTGTACAGAATTATAACTCAATATTGTAACTATTTTATTAAAAGGCAAGGGTATTTTGAACTTAAGTTAATGAGATTTTACGAAAACGCTGAGTTTTGAAGTTCAGGTACGAATAAACGATAAGTCGTGGCAGCTCGAAAAAAATTGTAGATGTTAGGAAAATTACTGTTCTTGGGTATGTATAAAATGAAATTCAAGATTTCTTCCTTTTAAAACTAAAAAAAAAAATATTTCCTTAAGATTAATTTGACGAAATTGGCTCCTGTAAAACATTTAATTTTGTGAATAATACTAACCTTGGAATATTTAAAAAAATATCCACTATTTGTTCGACTATTGTAGAAGCAGTAAAAAAAAAACCAAATTGAAATACGAATAGTCACCCTCGTAATTAAATTTTAAATATTACTATAAATTGAACGGCATAATTGTTCGTAAGCCAGTCACGGGGTCACGTCGCTCGAGCTCTCCGCTCACAGCGTAGAAGACGACAATACGAACTTGAGCGTATACTGCGACTAATCGGTTTTGATTCGTAAGTATTATACTACCTAATTCTTTTAATTACTTTCATGCGATCTCTATCTATACCAATAAATAAAATTGGAGTGTCGGTTTGTAATGTCAAAATAATAGGCTTTTTTCATGCTCACACGGTTATTTGCACGACACCTATGCCTAAAATAGCAATTAAAAAACTTTTGTCTGTCTGTCTGTCTGTTTGTTCCGGGTAATCTTCAAAACGGCTGGACCGATTTCAAAAATTCTTTCACCAATGGAAAGCTATAATATCAGGGCGTAAACTAGGCTATATTTTATCCCGGTATTCCCACGGGAACGGGAACTACGCGGGTAAAACTACTATAACCTATAACCAAAGCGAAGCGAGGGCGGGTTGCTAGTAAAGAATAATATTGAATCTTTTTACGTTTTAGGTGATGGGTCGAAAAAGCAGATTGTATCTTGGGAACAAAATCGGTTACAAGGCAAGGAAAAAGAGAACACACGATTTTTTTTTTTTTGTGTGTACAGCTGTTGGCCGCAGATGGCCTTGACAGCTTGACGCGGACTATGGGTGAGCGCTGAGGGCTCTTAACCCGGAGAAAAGTATGCTAAGCGACATAGCCCAAGGGCTCCCCCTGTGGGGAACGGACCTCGGCTTGGGGCGTCGCTGCAGGCAAAGTGGGCGTGCCCACGTTTTTAGTCGTGACTTTTGGGCGGAACCGCGGATATTTATTTGTTAAGGCCTCGCGGGCCGTGTAGGCTCTTTGTTGAGCGAGTGTGATATTGTCGTCCTCTTCGTCGAGGACGTCGGATGGATGAGATTTTGGAGGGTCTATAGGTAGCCGCCCCAACCACTAGTTGGTTGGGGTGTGTCATGGCAGAGTCAAAGTAGCTCTGAGAGCACCGTTTCATAAACTGCTTGATGGTCGGCAGTTCGAGGTCGATGTGGAGATCGACGTTTCGTATGAACCACGGTGCTCCCGTAGCTCGGCGCATGAAACGATTTTGTAGTGTCTGTAACCTGTGGATCCTGTGTGGCTTTACGTGCGCGAACACCACGCTGGCATAGGTCATGATAGGCCGTATGCAGGTGGTGTGAAGTCGGACTTTGAGAACACACGACAAAACTGTAAGGTACTTATAGTTTCAAAAGAGTAAACGAAAAGAGAAGTGAGCCGTCACTCAGGACGCCTGGTAGACGTGAAACATCAAAATTATTTTGAAGTCGTTATCGCAAAGCGTGGCGTTAACGCCGCTTTTAATGCCACGCGACGATCAGGTTCACCCCGCCTATAGATATTTCACATCAAAAATCCGAACGGAACATTTATGCAGCCTCATCTTCTGAAGAATTTAATAATTACTAACCATACACAATATAATTTTTTCATAGAGAATAATTTTCTTCTTATACTAGCAATAAATATGTAGCAAAATGTGGATCAAAATTTAATAACTAATTTCTGTAGTGGGTAGATTTAAATCTCTGACTGGACTTGTTAGACATCCATGGCCATGGCAACTAGGGCCATACTCGACTACTGCACGGCAGCCACGGAGGCAGCGTGCCTCTTGGCCGGAACTCTCCGGTGGGACCTGCAGGCGGAGGTACTCGCCGAGCTTTACCTGCGAGTATCAGAGACGCGAGCCACATATAGCCTCAATCAGGGTGATTGCCGCCTGGCGGGTCGACGCCCGCCGAGACGCCATTGCTCGTTGGGCAATCGGACTGGAGAAGCCTCAATACGGTATCAGGACCGTCGAGTCCTTTCAGCTGGTGCTGATGGGGTGGTTGGGTCGGCAGCACGGGGTACATTCCTTCCGACTGGTGCAGGTATTGATGGGTCACGATAGCCAAGTACCTGCGCAAGCTCGTTAGGAGGGAGAGCACACCATCCTGTCACCACTGCTATTGCGACGTGAGCACGGCGCAGCACAGGCTCGAGGTGTGTGCCTCGTGGGCAGAGCAGCGCCGTGAACTCGTTGCAATCACCGGTGCCGACCGGACCCTGCCGACCATCACTAGGGAGATGCTCAGCAGCGTCAGGAACTGGAACGCGGTCACCGCCTTCTGTGAGGCTGTCATCTCACGAAAGGAGAAGCCGGCTCGTGTGTGATCATCTTTGGTCACACGTTCCGCCACCGGCGACTCGGGCGGCGCAGATACGAGTATCCGCGCCTCACGCCGCCCTAGGCGAGTCCGCGGGTGACCGGACCGGGGACTTTAGTGTGTCACCCGCAGAGAGCCTGACGGTGTGACGGCGACCGACGTCCCGGGATAGGGACGTCGATTGGGGTTTTTTTATTTTTTTTAAATTATTACACAATAATGTGATAATTTAAAAAAATAAGTTGTCGAGTCTCGAACCCGAGACTAGAGTTCCCGCCGGCGAGCACGTTACCACGAGATTACCGCTTGTTGGCGATTCGACTTTGAATGTTCTAGTACATAAATTACCCATCCAACTTTGACCCTTAAAATCTTTTTAACGAGGGCCCAGTTGACCCTAATATTTGGTAGTTGTGATACCCTCGTGCCCCCTCTACCAGCCCACCAAAAATCATGGAAATCCCCGACCCACACGTCTGAGGGTCTCCTTGTAAGTTATACTCTGTGCCTATATTTTACTATTTCCTGTACTTTGCATATTAAAAATACAATTTTAACCGTTTTACTGTTATGAGAATTGGTTTTTAATTAAAAATTTTAAAATTTACATCATGTTGATTTTTGAAAATCTACTTCTCCGAAGAATATATTAGAGATTGATTATTATAAGCGCCAAGGCTCAAGACTGGTCATTCTATGAACTCGCGTGTGTGTAGTGCATTAGTGTGCGTCGATATCAGACCGTAGCAAAAAACCAAAAATGCGAGAAGTGCCGATTACCGAAAACGCTCTTAAATAGCTAGAATATAATTCACCACTTGAGAGTGTTGTAAAAGACAACTAAGGGATATAATAAGCATATAATATCTGTGCAAGAGAAAGAAAACTTGAAACAAAGCCCTATATTGACACGTCTGACCAGCGTGGTATTATTCGTGCGGTGACGAAATAAGAATACAATTCACCACCTGTGTGTGTCGTAAAAGACGACAAAGTGATATAGTATGCATATAATATCTATGTAAGAGAAGGAAAACTCGGAACAAAACCCTATACCAACACGTCTGACCAGCGTGGTATAGTAGGTCAATTATCCTCCCATAGTTGAGGAGGCTCGAGGCCAACAGTGGGACGTGTATTATATGTTCTGCAAAGTTGTAGTATATTGTTTTGTTCTATAATCAATGGTTTTCGCAGCAAACGCGATATAAATATTTTTTCGGGTAATTTTTTTACACCTTGGGTTACATTATTGGACTTTTAGTACGGATCCCTAATTTTTTTTGAAAATATAATATAGCCTATAGCCTTCCTCGATAAATGGGCTATCCAATGCTGAAAGAATTTTTCAAATCGGTCCAGCGGTTCCTGAGATTAGCGCGTTCAAACAAACAAACAAATTCTTCAGCTTTATAATATTAGTATAGATTACAAATAATTATAACGCTAAAGTATGTCGACAGTCGATAGATGCTAGGTCGAGAGTAACGTTAATAATTGGAGTTGCAATTAATTATAACGCTCGAAGCTTCAGGTGTCCGATGCGACTCGTTCTGGTGACTCTGCGCTACGTGCCTCTTGCCGTATGTCGAGTTATCGATATTGCGAAATGCACGTGTGAAGTCCATTGAAATGTTACAATTTAAGGGCCCAAATATTGCATTTTGTAGTGGACGCAATTTTATTTTTCGGTCATGTGTGGGGGGTCAATAGAAGCTTAACCCCAAGTTTGTGGGGTTGCCGCCCTTGTCCCCCGGCCGCCATCTTGGAAAAGGGGGGTGCAAACACCTTTTTCGCGATATCGTGGCAACTGTGCGTCCTACTAAAAATTCATACAGACATAATTTGTAGCAAATCGCTTTACCTACAAATATGTTCATATAACTTTTGCCCTAAATTTAAAATTAAAGAAGTTATAAGCAAAAAAGTGAAAAAAATCTATAAACATTTTCTTTTTTGCTCTATAACTTTTTTTTATACATTTTACAAAAAAATTACATCAGACCAGGGATGTTATGGAGCTCCGTAACCGTAACCGAAACTATCGGATATCCGAAATAAATATATATCCGTAACCGTAACCGATTCAAAAGTTTCGCATAACTTCGAATAAGGGTGAAGTCTAAATAAAACATGTTTCGACAGGTTTTGTTTCGCCGCACTTGCACTCCATGTGAATCTTGTCGTAGAGACGATCGATATTAGAAAAACATCGATGTCAACATCGAATCATCGATCAAAACATCGATGTACGACATAATATCGATTGCAAAACATCGATGTATTTAAAATATCGATTAGTTTGGTAACAAACAAATAAAACTTTTTATTTTTATATGAAACAAAAGAAAATTTCGATGTAATGAGTTTTATTTATTTTTATATGTAACATAAGTAAACATGGACATATTTGGTAACCGACAAATAAAACAGTCAAATTATTTTTATGAAATGCGTTTTAATTTATTTTTTGAAACAAGTGTTTTTGACCACATACAAATAAAACTCTAAATTTATGAAATGTAGTTGTTCGAAACAAAAGAAAAGATCGATCTTTTTGGTAACAAACAAATGAGTCTATTTTCTTTTTATGAAATGTGTTGCTATTCATAAAAATGTTTGAAACAAAAATAATGGGACAATAGCATTCTTAGTGTCGTTTAGGCACATTCTGTAAAAAAAAATTCAACAGGAGTTTCTAATGACGCTCTAAATAATTATTGACTATTAAATGTTTTTTCCTTTTTTCGTCGATGTATCGATGTTATCGAAGTCAAAGCATCGATATTTTTAGCTAATGTATATCGGTCCACATCTAGAATTTTTCTAAAAAAAAAAGCTCATCACGGAAACCTTGCAATGAACGCGAAACTAAAAAGAGGTCATGCGCAAAAATATCGATATATCGATTTTTTTTCGATATATCGAACCCCGATATTGATATATTTAGAAATATCGATATATCGAAAAAACTATATTTTAAAAATATCAACAGCCCTAGTATAAAGGGAATGCCCCGGTTATTTGAGGGATTGAAATCGCGTAATATGAAAATGGGTTGTAAGAGTACCATTTTATAGGGGGATTACCTACCATGTTTCTTTATTGTATTATCTTTCATCATCGTCATCATCTTAGCCCATTTCTAGATTTTACGAAAAAAAAAATCATATATTTTCTTCAATAGGGTTGCCAAACATACTTTATAATAAAGAATTCTACTCTTGCATATAGATTTTATACTTTTGCATACCAATGAAGTATGTGAAAATACTTTATTTTTCGACTTATACTGTGATGCGTAAAACAAAACACTTATTATGGGTACTTAGCTAATTGGCGGTACACATAAGTGAAAACGGTCGATGGAAACTGTTAATAATTACTAAACGAAATATTAAATGTCAAATGTGGTCTGAATCAGACTTTATATGTGCTAAAAGCACACGAAAATAAGTTTTTAAGGCAATAAAAACATAAAATTTGGAAAATACTTTTTTCTTCCAAATACTTTATTTTTTCCTTTCCATCATTTCATACTTTTTCTTTTGTCAAACAAGTTAGCAGTCTTATTCGGCCATGATATGAAGGAGCAACAAATGTTTTGATATATTTTGGATAAACACCTATAAGGGTCGCCTCTCATTTACGACATATCGCTGCTTTTCGAAAATAGAGACGCAAATAAAAATTACTGATTTTAGAGAAGGGCATTTTTATTTTTTCTTTATAAATGTTTTAGTACACAATATTTGAATGATTGAGGGTGTAATGAACTGATTAAAGAAAAATTTCTCTGTTCACAGTTAAATACGAAAGATCAAGTATCAAGGGTCATTCGCCATACAATATTTAATTTGGCATCATTTTGAATTACGTCGATATTCTCGCAAACCAGCGATATTATGAAATGACAGATGCGTAAAATTATTAAGTAAGTATGCATAATTATAACATGAGTCATATATGAACATGTAGTAACTTGATTGTGTATTGGTGTGCCCGCTATCGGGTTAATTCCGTTTCAGTGGCCTTGACTCGGATTTTAGTCTTCAATATCTTTTAAATATTTTTTTTTTATTGCTGTTGGTGGCAAACGAGCAAGCAGCACACCTGATGGTAAGTGACGCTGCCGCACATGGACCTTTGCAATATCAGGGGCACAGCCAGGCCGTTGCCTACCGTGAAGAAAAATCTCTTCTTAAACCTCGTTTAAAGAAGGACATGTTATAGCGCTCGGGAAACACAGCAGCAGGTAGTTCATTCCAGAGCCTGCATGTACGTGGAAGAAATGATCGCTGGAAACATACAGTTGAAGACCATAACGTTTCCAGGTGAAATGGATGAACTCTGCTGCGGTGTCGAGTGGTACGTTGGTAAAACGGTGACGGTGGTACCAAGTCAAACAGTTCCTCAGAGCACTCCCCATGAAAGAGCCGGTATAGTACGCAGAGTGACCCAAAGTCTCTCCGCCGCTCCAGTGACTCAAACCTGTCCGTGAGATTGGGATCCCCGACGATTCGAATAGCACGGCTTTGGAGGGAGTCAAATGGGTCTAGCTGATATTTGGGCGCGCCTGCCCAGAGATGTGAGCAGTACTCCACATGAGGACGAACTTGTGCTTTGTATAACACAAGATGCCGTCTCGGTGTGAAGTACCGCCTGGCTCTGTTCAGGACGCCCAACTTTTTGCTTACCAATTTGGCTTTGTCCTCCAAATGACTCCCAAACTGGACTTTGCTCGATATTTCGACGCCGAGGATCCCAACGCTATCGGAAATTTGGAGTTACTCCTTGCAACTAAGGCGCCATGACAAACTGGTCCTTCTTTGCAGTGAACGCGCAAATTTGCGTCTTTGTGGGGTTGAACTGGACTAAGTTCCGTTCACCCCATTCCGAAGCCCGCCCCAGAGAGCGCTCGACTTCAGACACAAGTTGAACCCTTCTTTCCTGTGTACTCGGGGGACATTCCGTTGCTCGGTGTACCGCTCGTCACCCGTACTATCATCCGCATAGCAACGCATGTTCTCGATGGAGAGCATGTCGTTGATATGCAGGATAAACAACGTCAGGGAGAGCACAGAGCCTTGTGGTACACCAGCATTAATGGTCATGGTATCGGAGCAGGAGCCATCTATGATGACTCTTATACTCCGACCATTCAGAAAGCTGGCGATCCAATTACAGAGTCCCTCGGGGATACCGTATGATGGTAGCTTCGATAGAAGTGCCCTGTGCCAGACCCTATCGAACGGCTTTGCGATATCTAGGCTGAACACTAGCGCCTCACCCTTGCCTTCCAAGGCCTCTGCCCAACGATGTGTGAGGTACACAAGAAGATCATCAGCCGATCGGCCACGACGGAAGCCGTATTGGCGATCACTGATCAGCTGATGATCCTCAAGGTACTGCAGAAGCTGGCGGTTTATAACTTTCTCCATTATCTTGGAGAGCAAGGATATTATCGCAATTGGCCTGTAATTTGATGGGTCAGACCGGTCTCCCTTTTTAAAGATCGGGTGGATATGGGCTACCTTCCACGACGACGGAACACTATTAGTATCGTAGGAAAGTCGGTATAGGCGCGTGAGGATGGGAGTCAGTTCAGGGCGCACGTCTTCAAAACCACTGCAGGGATGCCATCCGGCCCACTCGACTTATGGACGTCTAAGAGCCGCAGCTCTCGCCAGACCGCTCGCTGGGTGATGCGGATTTCACACCACACACACCCCGGGATAGTAGGTGGTGTGGCAGCTCCGGCGTCCAAAGTAGAGTTACCCGCAAAGAATTGACCTAAATGATTGGCCTTCTCCTTTACGCTGTGGGCTAGACTACCATCGTGTTTCTGCAGTGGTATATTACGAATTACGATACACGATATATGAGGCCTCGGGTTCGATTCCCGGTCCAGGCAAAATTAATAGGCCTTTCTTGAGAGGGAAAATAGCCTCGGATACACTTTATACAGACAGGTAGGTACCTGGGTGTAAAATATTATTAAAATCGGTCTAGCCGTTTACAAGATTCATTGTTCATCATTTTAGCTCATATACATCCCACTGCTGGGCTCGAGCCTCCTCCACAACTGGAGGGAAATAGACCTTACTATACCCTGCTGGTCAGACAGGTTGGTATAGGGTTTTCTTTTGAGTTTTCCATCTCTTGTGTAGATGTCATATGCGTAATATATCCCTTAGTCGCTTTAACGACACCCACGGGTGTGAAAGGGGTGGTGAATTGTGTTCTTACTCCGTCACCACATGGAAAACTAAGAAAGAGAAGATTACTTGGAACATACCGACAAAATATTTTTAAAGTGGATTTTAGGCATAGGTATAATGTAAATAACCATTGAGCATGAAAAAAATGTTTAACATTACAAACAGGCACTTAAGATCACTTTTTTATAAAGTGTGTGTGATCTATCTACATCAAATGAGTTTGTGTGTTTGTATACAGTGTACTAATCTCAAGACTACAACACTTGAATTCTGTAATAGTTTATCAATAATCAAGTCTTTATTTGTAAAATTTCACACATTTGCCAGTGTCTGAATGTTATATCAAATCAGAAAAAAAACAATGCAAACTAAATCACTTCATAAAAGAAGTTTATCAACGCTTAATAATTTAAAGTAATTTCAGATGTTGTAATAGAATAAGTATAGTATAAATAATGTTGTAAAAAGAAGGGTGCAAAAAAGTCTTATACCTACTAACACTTAGATTATAAATGTATATCAGATATAATGTAGGCTAAAGATATAAAAAATATTACTTATCCTTGTGGTTTTGGGGTAAGAAAACAATTAACCACCCCCTTTCATGCCCGTGGGTGTCATAAAAGACGACTAAGGGATATATGCTGGTAACATCATTCCAAGAGAAGGAAAGCTCAAAATAAAACCCTAGTCCAAGACGTCTGACCAGCATGGAATATTACATCAACTTCCCTCCCATTGTGGAGGAGACTTGAGCCCAACAGTAAGACTTAGGTTAAAATGATGAAAAAAATACTAACATTATTTATGTCAAATGGGTACATAGCTCATTGTATTATAGTTGGTTACTTAACCCAAACCTAACACTGATTTACAGCTGCAACCCACAAATCTCTATCATACAATTGAAAAGAAAGTCTTCTTCATTATACAGAAGTAGAAAATAAATTAAAAAATTAACAATAATAAAGTGTTGATCTACATAATATAAAGGCTAATCTGGCAATATTGTGAAAGTTACCTACTAGTTAGTTATATAGCAAACAATAAAAACAGCATCTATATTCCTGTAAGAGGCCATAAGTCCATTATATGACAATGACCAAGAACTTACCTTCGGCTTCAAATCGAACTGGTGGTGGCGCGTTTCCATATAAGACATATCCATCGGATAGGCCTCTCATAAGCTCCTCGTTTGTCAACCACGTCTTTACTGAACTCATATTGTTGATACACTGTTTCCTTAACATAAACTGTAAAATTCTGGTGCTAAAAACAAATCGTATCATTAGTAATGGGAAATGCTTTTAATACACTTACTATTCTACCAATACTAAAACTATTACCTCGCTCTTTAATTCAAACAGTAACAGGTGGATGTTTAATTGAATGCGTGTGATGTGAAGGGCGTACAAGAGAAAATATCACGACATAAAGATATTTCATTTATCAATCCATTAAGTAAATTATATTACTCTATGGAATGAGCACTTGGAATGTGACCGAGTGTGGTGTAGGGTTGGCGATCCGAGATCGATTAATTGAAGAATAGATTTTGCAGGCCCAAAAAATCGATTTTATAAATCGAAATGAAGCACTGAATCGATTCGGTGAATCGATACTTTATCCTAGAGAATGGGGTATGTCCAAAAAATCTTGACCTCCATTTTTATTTTAGATTATGAAAATATAGAGCAATTAAAGAAACTAATTTGATTGTTCTTGTTATATCTGTCGTAATTATTTTTTAAATAATTTTTAAAATTCTAAGAAATTGTCATGGTGATGACGTCATCACTGGTGTTATGAGATTAATGTCGTTGCCTCTATTAAAAAACTACTAATGTCACTCTCAAAGTGTCACTGTCAATTATTATTAATTTGTTTACTTGAGACTTTAGTGTTTTAAAGTGTTATATTCAATAATTTTGCTGATATTTTATGTAATATAATGCAGATAAAATTCTGAAATGTAGTGAACATGATATAGTAGTGAATTACGTGCATTTTGACATTCTGCCCAAATTTCCTGAGACGCATGACTTGGATATCAGCACTAAGTCATGCTAACGACTGATTGAAAGACTAAGACTAAAGACGTGAATAATAATCAATATACTCGACACTGGCACCAATAGCTCATATTATTGTAGCTCATTGCCATTAACTAAGAAGAAGAAGAAGAAGAGACTGATTTTAATTAACATTTTGGTGATTTTGCATTTAAACTCAAAACAGTTCCCAAAAATCTCAGTCATTATAAACCTTCGCAATGAGTGATAATTTTCTCAAGGCTGACTCACGAAACCTTCCGAAGGTGAAGAACGTTATGATACTAAAATGTGTCTAGGAGTAACCTGCATAATATGGCTGAAATAAGAGGAGCAAAGATTTTAATGTAAGTTTATTGGCATATGTCGTTTCATTTCCGAGCTTTATTGTATATGATTCTACATAAAACAGTTTTATTTTCTTTATTTCAGGTCATCTGGAGATTCTTATGTGTATGGGAAACTAAACCTAACCGCTAATATTTGCATAATCAAAGCCAAAATTGTGCTTGAGCATAGAATTAACAAGAAAATGTTACATGTAAAATTGATGAACAGGAGGAGCATACACAGTTACATGTAAAATTGATGAACAGGAAGAGCTTATTCTAGGGGTAAACTGTGAGGACTGTGTAGCATCTGCCGGTTTGTAGGGACACGAAAAAAGTATCGACACTTTCAGGGGCGAGTACTTTTCTTTCGATACCGCTACTTTTGTACTTTAAACTTTGCATTCGATACTTTTACTGAATGAGTACTTTTTGGCAGGTATCGTATCGAATAAATAGTAGTGAGTATCCATGTGAAACTTGACCTTACAGCTTATATTTATGGTACCGCCATCTAGTTCAAACGTAATGAACCTTCTAAAATGTGGCTTGCAATATTTTAATCATCCATTCAAAATTCCTAAAAGAAAAAAAGCTCATCACAACAGATTCCAGGAAAAGTACTCAGTACTTGATACTTTGAAGTATTGATACTTTATTGAGTACGATACTATTCATGAATACAGTATCGATGCTTTCTGTTCGATGCCAATCAGTTAAGAGTATGAAGAATTAACAAACCACACAAACCAAGTATCATCTTTATAATATTAGTAGGATAATAACTTACATAAATCTAAAAATCTTATTTTGTTTTCAGGTGGTTGCAAGCATTAGTAACGCCTCCTTTTCTGGCTAGCAAAAAAAGTTCAGAGCCACCATCAATTGCAGTTGAATGTTACTGGAGCAATTCAACTCTTTCCAGTGCTAGTACAAAACCAGTGACTAGTAAAGAAATAGCAGAATGTTTTTGGCGTAAATATATATTTCTAAAACTAATTGAAAGTGTTAAAAAATAATAAAACACATCACATTTTAATAACTTTTTATTATTGCCCCATATAGATTATTTTGACCATTAGCAATCTTTTCAATTTCATCCAAGTAAGGTACATCTGTGATTGATAACGGAATGAGGTTTTAGCAGTGCATACTCCCTTACCCTTCTTATCACCCTCTCAACATGTACTTGTAAACTTGCAATCACTATTCTATTGTACTTCAAAAAGACTGCTTGGTGCCTGAATAAACACTTGGTGGTCTCAAAAGTTTTATATCCCGTGAACTTAATAATGATTCTATTTCTTTAAACCGATCCTATCCTTTAAACCTATCAGCTGAAATAACAGAACCAGAATTTAAGAAATTTAACAAATTACTTTTGTCCACAATCACTATCTGATATTCTTCCCCCGTAACTCTTGGATATAAAGCTTATAAATCCATTAGGTCTACAACCAATCAAATATTTTACAGTATTGCAATTTTTATATTGTGACCATGACTGAGCTTGCTTTAATGGACTGGAAGGCTTAGAAATTTGAATTTCAGAGCAATCAATAGTCATCTGAATAATTTTAAACACTAGTGGAAAGTTAGCTTTTATTAGTTCTGGTTCTGGATTATAAACAAAATTTTGAATAAAGTTACCTAATACTTCTATCCCCATCAATATTATTGATGATAACTTTGTTCAAGATATATCAAATTGATCACTTATTCTCTCTAAGGAGTCATTTTGTTTTATTTAGTGCTCTAATGTTACAATGAGGTGAAGAAACTCAATTTTTTCTGAACCTCTACTGATAATCTATTCAATAAGCCATAAATATTGTTTAGGTTATTATGATACTTAACATACTGTCCCTGCAATCATCAAGTACATCTTGATCTAGAGACTCACACTAGGCACCCTTCTGTTTCTGAAGTAGCACCAAATAGAGAAGGAGTAAAGGCAGAAGATATTTCTTGAGAAAATTGCACTTCCATTGTAGCAACATTTGTTGGGCCTTTCCCAATTTTATAGTTGGTACTTTTGTCTACCATCTTAATTTCAGACTGGCTTGCAGCATTTATCGGTAAATGAGGTTATAAGTTAATTTGGATAATAACAGAATATAAAAGCAATAGCACTTCCCAGCAAAAAGTAAGAATAATAGAGATTAAACCAATGAAACTTCATAGGTAATATTGAGCAGGAAGATGTTGTTGGCATTTTTATATCTTCATGCTTTCTTTTTAGTGGCTTGCTAGTGCTTGGCTGTTTTAAAAATATCTTAACTAAGTCAGATGAATCTCTCTTTGTATCCTGAGGAATATTCCGAAATGTAGCCGTTTGTTTCAGTCGGGGTTCTTACTTCCTTGGCAGCTAGACATTAAATTTTTCACAACGTGTAGATGCACTCGAGTTCGCACTAGTATATAATGAACGAAATAGGTCTTAAGAAACTTACATCCAAATGATCTTTGCCACTATAAATAGAGTAAGTCTTGAAGTATTCTGTTTACACTTCTTTGCACCATTTCTCTCTCAAGTCTTCCCATACACAAACAAAAATTTTGTTGGGACTATTGTTAGTGTCATTATTGCAGAACGGAACAAAACACTTTCTATACTCCATTATTTAGTATATTTCTTGTTTTAATTACTTTGATAAAAGTAGTGTAGAAATCAAAATCACTTTCTAAGAATATGAAAGTTATGTTTATATTTACATATTTTGACATTAGATAATGACAGAAAATTGTTTTTTTTTGTTTCGAGGCTCAGACATTCAATCCATTCCACCAACAATAACGTCATAGTAAGGTCAAATGAAGGTTATTCAATTACGGCCAAAAATAATAAAAAATTGAAATTTTTATTGATTTTTAAGTAATGCATAGTGATGAATAATCTTAATTCTCCAAATGGTTTTGAGGACACAAAAAATATTAAAAAATAGACATTCCCTATTGTCATTCGGTTTTTTCTGTCCCTAGATACTAAGTTTGTTAATGTTTTATACTATATTATAAGACTTTGCTACTACTACTACTTATAACACTTTCAGATTTCCTAAAAAAAAGATCATCACAAGCCCGTTCAAAAGAAAAGATTGATAGATCGGATTAATCGGGAATCGATCCTTCAGACCTCAATTTTTTGTGAATCGATTCTTTGGACGACAATTCGTATCGATTAAAGAATCGATCTTTTTCAGAAAGATCGCCCATCCCTAGTGTTGAGGAACACTTCTCCGTTTATTGCATTAGTCTGTGGTTTATTTATTTGAAATTATTCTGTCTCAGCAAATGTTCAAATAGTTTTGGGCAATATGTAATTTCTTAATTAAGTATTCAGAAACCCTTGAAAATTTGCAAAAAAGAAAAATTAGCAGATATTACTAAATGACAAACTTTATACTCTAAACTTTTTCATATTAGTTTGTACCTATAATATAATCCATTGTTTAATGGAATCATATTATTACGTAATAATTATTAGTTAAATACTAACCAATGCGTCAAATGTGTTTGTATTGGCAAACACACACATAACGTGATAGTGATAACGTCTTATAAATCTATGAACGTCACATGCACGCACGAAAAAGCATTGTCATGTTCCGCCTGAGCCGAGTGTGCAAGCGAGAGCGCGGAGTGGGCGATGGAAAGGCACGATCGGCCGAAACGTTTGGCTTCATCATCATCATCACAGCCCACGTACGTCTCACTATTGGGCTGGGGCCTCCCTTACAATGAGAGGGAATTTGACCTACTATAGCATACTCGTCAGTCAGGTATAGGGTTTCATTTCGAGTGTTATATGCATATTACACCCCACAGTCGTCTTTTACGACATCCACAGGCAAGATAGGAAGTAATGAATTATACATATTCTTACTCCGTCACCACACGGACAAGCGTTCGGCTTGTGACATTGTTACTTCTGTATTACTACAGTAACAAAATATTTGAATTAACGATTAATTTTTTGGAAAAACTGTAATTTTGATTAAACTCTTTCTTTGTATTACATAAAACTAATGATAATTCGGTGATAATAATTCAATTCATAAGAGTATGCGATTTTTCATCAATGTTTTTTATAACGTTATTTTGTAAAACTATCGTTCGTAAACTGAATTTACAAAAAATCTAAATTAAATATTTTGCCTAGATATAAAAAAACTACATAGTCCATGATTTTTTTCAGTATTATTGTTTTAAGCATATTAGTAAACAATAGTATTTTAGTTTTATTTTGTATCAGAAATAGCACCTCTTGGCAGCGCATCGCAATTATTTATGTTTAGGGAGTTCCCCCGATTTGCCTACATTTTAGCCACTCCCCTTTACACTGGTTTATATAAACTATTTTACTGATTTTATCTCGTTTATATTTGATTTTTGATACGAACGACTACGACTTGAAATGTAAGGCAATTAAAAATTAAATAAATAAAAATGCGATAAAATTCGTAAATTATTTTTATTTACACTCCCTTCATTTCTCCCCTATAATTTGTCTGTATTGGTTATCTTCCCTTTGTTTTACCAAATTCATAAATCTGACTAAAAATACTCTGTATTTGATTTGCTTAGTGCTATAAGTACATTAATCTGTGGCTTTGATTTTTGTCTTGCTCTTTGGAGGTATGTTATTACACTATAATAATTTTACATATATTGATGCATTAAAATATAATCAAAATCTTTGTCACCTACATTTACAAAAATGAGTGATGACAAGCAATCGGACGATCCCCAAACGGACTTATCTAATGCAACAGAAAGCTTGAAGATTGAGGAACATAAAGAAAACGGGGACTCGACCAAGTCTGATAAAGTTAAAAGTAAGTGTTTAAACAAGTATTTGAATGTCGTACATTGACTTGCTTACTTGATGCAAGATATAATTATTTTATAAGTTTATTGTTAATCAATGATATTACATTCATATATTTAGCAGTGTTGCTTATAAATCACTCCAATAGAGGGATAAGAGAACGTACCCATATTCCATAACCTGTTTCCCTACACACTCCCCCCCTGGGAGGGGGTTGTTGGTTATTTTGCACTACAGATGGTCACTGAAGTGGATCACTGAGGGTTTTTTTTTACAATTTCCAACACTAGGTTGAAAGTTGTAAAAAATATTACATATTGCACAAAATAGTGGCTTGTAGTTTCTAAAATATACTTTTTTTTGGGTATGGTCTATGCAATATACTTAAGAAAGTTTTACATGTATAGGTATCAACATCAAGTGGCTTGACAAGGAAAATTTACTCATTATATCTTCTCATAACCAATGTGTCCAACAGCGGACTTCAATATGCAGATGGATGCATGAATCAAGCTATACACAATAGTGATTTGTGGAAGTTATTCTTTCATTAAATCTACAACAGATTCCATTCATTCATCCATCAGCCTAGAGACATCCACTGCTGGACATAGGCCTACCCACAAGAATGCATCCAACGGTTCCCTGCAACTTTGAAAATGTTGCTACTCCATCTAGTAGGGGGTTATACTGTGCTTGTGTTGTCTGATTCCTTTCTTCCCCAGCGTTTGTCAGTTTGACGAGCCATGTGGTTTGCCCATTGCCATTTTAACGTGCAGATTCTGCGGGCTATGTCAGTTACACCCTATAACAATTTATTGTCTTAGAATGACATTATTGGCAATATATTTCTATATTAAAAGTTAAATATGTTTTTGATAATTACGTCACCTCTGTTCTTTACCAGAACTTTGTAGTAGTGGCTATGAATATAACCAACATCTGCATTGCTTGTGGCCATCATAAATGATGACTACGAGCTTTATACTGACCTAGACCAACTACATTGGATGCCGTCTGATCAAGAATTACATTCCTAATGAGTGTTAACATTAAACAGGTGGCCTATTATGTCCATTAAAACAATGATTAGGTAATATTGTTTATTAATTGAACTTGTACTAGGTAGCACACATCTCGTAGTGATAATGACAAGACATGACAAAACCATATCAAATAAGTGGGTACTTCATAATAATCTTATTTAACAAAAAGATATTAAAGTACCTGCAATGTTTATACACAACATACCTTTCCCCCAAGTATGCATAAACTTAACTAAAAACCAATCAACACTAATGTTAATAGAAACTATGAAATATGAATTTACTTAATTAATATAATAAGCACTAGACCTGGCATAAGGTGACTTCGCATATGAACATACTTTGTTTTTAAGTTTACCACCTGAATATGTCGTTTCTGCACCAGCAGGTATTCCTAACATTTCAGCCCATTGCTCTGAACTTGGTATTTGTATAATTTCATCTTTTGCCTGATTCGAAGCACTAGGCTCATTCCACACCTGTTCTTCACCTTGTGTCTCATTTTCTATGTGTATGTCATCATCTTGGATTAACTCCCTGTTAATCTGCTCTACCTCTCCTGTTCCTGAATTTGGACGCTTCTTTTTTATAAGCTGATCAATATGTCTGTTGATTATATCGCCATCTTCTGTTGTCACCTGATAACTAGATGGACCACCCCTACTTGTGACCATGCCAGGTAACCAACGTGCACCTGTTCCATAATTCCTATACATAACATCTTGACCAAGGTTAGTATCTCTCTGTTTTTTCTGTTCATTATTGTTATTAATTTGTCGTTCTATTCTATTGTGTTTCTTATTAACTGGATGTATACTATCCAATAATGTTCGCAACCGTCTATTCATCAGCAGTTCTGATGGGCTCTTGCCTGTGCCTGCACATGGTGTTACACGTAATCCTAGTAACATGTTTGGTATTTTGACATCCCATGGTATGTCCTCCATTTTTCGCAACTTGTCCTTAATGGTTTGAACCATTCGTTCTGCTAAGCCATTTGTGGCCGGATGGTATGGTGCTGTGGTGATGTGTTTGATTTTATTCGAAGCCAGGAATCTTTTCATCTCGGCTGATACAAATGCTGTCCCATTATCTGAAACTAATGTTTCACATAGCCCGTGCGTCGCAAATAACATTCTCAAATGGCGTATCACTGTATCTGTAGTCATATTATTTACTATAAAAGCTTCAGGCCAACGTGAATATGAATCTACAATTATTAAAAATATCTTATTTTGAAAAGGACCTGCGAAATCAATATTGATTCGTGACCAAGGCCTCGTAGGTACTACCCATTCACATGTTGTCTTCGGAGGCATGTGCTTATTTTCGAGACATTTTGTGCAATTGTTCACCATTGCCTCAATGTCATCATTTAATTCTGGCCACCACACATAACTCCTCGCCAAAGCCTTGGTTTGTACTATACCACTGTGAGCCTTATGTAAAGCCCGTAACACGTCCTTATGCAACGGTGGCGGTACCACCACACGATTACCTAGTAATAAACACCCTTCATGTATAGAAAGTTCCGTACGGTGTAACCAATACTTGCGTAGCTGCGATTCTGTCACTTTCGCTGGCCATCCCGACAACACACAGTATAAAACTTGGGAAAGAATTTTGTCTCTTTTTGTCAATATTTCGATCTGGTTCACATCAACAGGAAAGTCTTCAGGAGCCTCTGCCATCAATAAAATATCACAAAGTTGTTTTTCAGGTTCCTCTGGTACTGGTTGCGGCCAACGACTAAGACCATCTGCATTGCCTATTTGTTTACCTGGTTTATAAAATATGTTATAACTATGTGACGTTAACACGATAGCTATTCTCGTTAGACGCGGTGATAAAATGTTCGGTATGGGCTTCTGAGGATCAAACAAACTGACCAGAGGCTTATGATCGGTGACAATTGAAAAATGTCTGCCCATGAGATAATTATGAAACTTCTGAATGCCAAACAAAATAGCAGTAGCTTCTTTATCCAGCTGTGAATATTTACGCTCGTGCGCATGTAAAGTCCTAGAACTCATAGCAACTGGCCGTTCTTGCCCATCTTGCATAACGTGTGCTAATACGGCTCCCACACCATATTCAGAGCTATCACAAGTGAGAACTAAAGGTTTATTTAAATCATAATGTACTAACGTTACATCTGACGACAGTATATGTTTCGCAGTGTCAAAACTTTCCTGTTCGCGTTCTGTCCACTGCCATTTATGAGACTTGTCCAACAATCTATGGAGCGGTTCAAGTATAGTAGCTTTATGCTGTATGAATCTTTCATAAAAATTGTATAAACCTAAGAAAGCCTGTAGCTCCCGTATATTTTGGGGCTCTGGAGTTTTTAAGATTGATTCTACCTTACTAGGAGCCGGATGAATGCCATCGGCGTCGATGACAAATCCTAAAAATTCTACACACTCCCTGGCGACCTTACATTTATTTGCGTTGAGCCGTAGACCTGCTTTCTTTATACGTTCTAATACGGCGTCTAGTCTTTGACACATGTCTGCCCGTGTATGTCCACTAATGATGATGTCATCAATTAGTACTGCGACACCTGGAATGCCTGCCAACAATGCTGTCATCAGCCTTTGAAAAATACCTGGACACGCCTTTACTCCGAATGCTAGCCTGTGGACTGTGTATAGACCCTTGCTAGTATTCAAGGTTAGAAGTTTAGCTGTATCTTCGTCTACAATTACCTGTGTGTATGCGCGTTCTAAATCTAACGTAGTGAAATACCTTCCGCCAGCAATAATAGCAAAAACTTCATTAGCCGTGGGCATGGGGTATGTATCAGACTCGGTAGCCTGATTCACGGTGCTGCGGTAATCTCCACATAAACGTATTTCACCTGATTTTTTAACGATAGGTACCACGGGAGTTGCCCATTGTGAGTAAGAAACAGGACGAAGTACACCTTCTGCCTTTAACCGATCTATTTCTTTTTCTACCCTAGCCTTAATTGCGAACGGGACTGGACGTGCTTTAAGAAATCTAGGAGTAGCATCTGGTTTCAAATTAATCGTGACGGGATTACCGCGGTAGGTACCGAGACCTTCTTTAAAAACTTCAGAGTGTTTATTCAACATCTGATCGGTAATTGAAACGTGAGAACTTGATAAAACGTTAATGTTGATTGTTATCTTAAGAGCTGAAAACCAATCACGACCGACTAAATTTGGGCCTTGGCCCTTTGCAATAATAATAGGTAAAACACACTTAATGTCTCTAAATGTTACTTTAACTATCGCTTGACCAAGTACAGTCACCGGTGTTGCCGTCCAAGTTCGTAGATTATTGGGCGCGGTGCGCAGGGCGAGGTGCGATTGAGCGGCGCATAATCTTTTCCATGTGCGTTCATTCAGGATCGAAAAGCCGGCGCCAGAGTCCACTTGCATTGCCACGGATATGTCATTTATGTAAACTGTGATATTGTAAGCTGGTACTCGCACTTGAGCACCACCGACGTTGTATACACCATTTAATTGAACATAGGTCTCATCCTCCTCGGTATAATTAATTTTCTTACTCATTGCCCTTTTCTTTGCTATACAGATTTTTTCAATATGTCCTATTTTCTTACAGTACCTGCACGCCGTCTTGGCAAAACGACAATCCCCATTATGTCGATCTCCACAACGGTAACAAAACTTAATGTTATTTTGTGGTTGCACGGCGTTAATGTCCATGGGCTCTGCGGATGTAGTTACTGACGTTGACATACTGGCTGTATTCAGTTTCGAGTCATTTTCGATACTAGTAGTGTTTTCATTGGCATTTAGAATCATACGAACGTCTTTTCCTGACCTCTCAGAAGATAACATAGCTTCAACAACGTTGTCATAGGTTAGGTTATCTGTTTTTAACAGGTCATATTGCAACCTGTGATTGTTCATGCCACACACGAGCCTGTCACGTAACATACGTTCTAAGTCAGAGAAATTACAATGAGTACTAATTTTCCTTAGCTGGGCGATGTATTCCGCTGCAGACTCACCAGCTATTTGATCACGTTTATAGAATTGGTATGACACTGATATTTCATTAGGTTTCGGGCTATAATGTTTTGTTAGAATAACCACAATATCACTAAATGACACGTCCTTCGATTTCTTAGGCGATATTAAAGCAAGAAGCGTATCAAACACTTTAGATCCACATACTGTATAAAAATTTGCTCTTTTCTGTGAGTCTAATACGATGCCATTTGCTTCAAAACAAAATGTTAATCTGTCTATATAATTGTCCCAATTGTCCATTTGAGAATCAAATTCGCTAAATTTAACTGCTCTGCACTCCATTTTCAACAACTTTAATTCTCGTCGCCACTATTATGTCCATTAAAACAATGATTAGGTAATATTGTTTATTAATTGAACTTGTACTAGGTAGCACACATCTCGTAGTGATAATGACAAGACATGACAAAACCATATCAAATAAGTGGGTACTTCATAATAATCTTATTTAACAAAAAGATATTAAAGTACCTGCAATGTTTATACACAACATGGCCGATCATAAATCTATTGCCAAATTTGACTGCACAGATAGCATAGTGGTTAAGATACCAACTTACCATGCCAATATTGTGGGTTCGAATCCCACCCAGAACAACACTTTGTGCGATCCATAAATTGTTTTAAATAAAACTACTTTACGGATTTTATCGCGTTTGTATTTGATTTTTGATTACCCGACGTTTCGAACACTTTACAGCGTTCATGATCACGGGTGGACAGTCCACCCGTGATCATGAACGCTGTAAAGTGTTCGAAACGTCGGGTAATCAAAAATCAAATACAAACGCGATAAAATCCGTAAAGTAGTTTTATTTAAAATGTATAATACTCGCGTAAACATCAGAAACCATAAATTGTTGCTCTAAGTCTGGATGTAATTTGTGTCCGTCAGTTATATGTTTGTAAAGTCCTCCGCAATACAACAAGGATTACTTTTGCCAATTGGTATAAGAATGATGATGATGACCTCCATTCATCACCAAGAAAGCTGTTCTATTAATTATTCATATTGAATAAATATTCTTTAAGTATTGGTATTAATTTATTATTCTTTTAATTTTAGTTGACATTCTCTTAAAAGCAACAGGCAATGCACCAATTATGAAAAAAAAGAAATGGGCTGTTGATGCTGAGAAGCCAATCGGTTGGATCATGGAGTTTGTAAAGAAATATCTTAAATTGGAACCTGATGAGAAACTGGTATGCATACGCTCGGCTTTTTAAGTACTATATAAACAGATTCTTCGTCTCAGTACATCTGTCCCATTGTTGGGATTGGCCTTTTCTTGATGAGAAAATATAGCCCTTTTTTTCGGTTTGGGTTACGGTCGGCGCACTCCTCGCACCACTCCGTCCGGGGCGACAGAGGGGCGTAAGCACGCACACCCCCAACCCACCCGTAACACCACGTCACCTTCGTCGTTGGACGGACCACCAAAGCAGGGTTAAACCGACGTCCTTCCCCCCTCGGGGAGGACGTCGGTCTTTCCTCACGCGGTCGGCCTCTCGGCGGGTGACGGACTAACTCCCCGGTCCAGTCACCTGCGAGAAAAATTAGCTTAGTAAATTCCACTGCCTAGATAATTTGTCATAACTTTTTATTTTGGAGTCTTCTTCTCAACAATTACTTACTTGAAATCAATGCAAGAGAAGGAAAACTAAACAAAACCCTATACCAACACGTTTTGTCAGCGTGGTATAGTAGGTCAATTTCCTTCCTATTGTAGAGGAGGTTTGAGCCCAACAGTAAGACATATGAGCCGAAATGATGTTTTATTTCGAATTTTCCTTCTTTTAAAAAGATATCATATGCTTGTGTTGCCATCAACAGTGTTTTACAATATACATAGATATTAAGGAGGTCAGTAACTGCAAACATGATATTGTTTCCCTTAGTCATCTTTTACGACATTCACCGTTAAGATATGGGGTGGTGAACAATATTCTTATTCTGTCACCACACAGAAAAAAAAAATATAGAAAATAAATAAATCTTTTGATTACCATTGAGAAATCCCGAGCCCGGCTGTGGACCCTCCCAGTTATAATGATAAGTAGGGACCAGATTATATGCATTTGCATGTTTAAGCCATCTCCAGTGATATTAGGATATTTTATCTAAGATCTAGTTATGATGCATATTATCTATCGGTACGCGCACAATATTTTTTCGAGTGCGCTATTCACCCTGCTTTCCAAAATACGCTAAAAGTGATAATATTGTGAGTCCGACCAAGTTTAATAGTCACAAAATATAAGGGCGATTGAGTAATAATTGTAACTCTGATCGGATTCGTGATATTATCACCTATATCGCATTTCGGATCGCAGGATGATTAGCTGCGCGCATTTTTGTTTTGGCAGTTACGATTTTAAAATGAAAGAGACAGAAGAGCGTCATAATTTTAATGTCATATAATGCCTAATATTGTACCTATTATCGCCTATCATAGGATTATTTATTAAATGTATGCTGATTTTTTAATTAAAAAAAATTATAACAAAATATTTTTCTTTTTTTAGGTTCTTAAAATATATCATTTAATTTTGCATATTCTGTCAATTTTCGTGCATATTTCAAGCATTTTTCATGCATATCTGCACCATATAACAAGCTTTTTATGTTCCATATATTCCAGTCCCTAATGATAAGTGTGTTTTTTGTTACAGTTCTTGTATGTTAATCAGACATTTGCACCATCACCAGATCAAATTGTGAAGAATTTATATGAGTGTTTCGGTACAGACGGCAAATTAGTACTGCATTACTGTAAAAGTCAAGCGTGGGGCTGATACTGCTATCATAACTTATTGAATACTATATAATATGGACAATTATGGACTATTAATATTATATGAGATAGAATTATAAGTAATAAACTATAGAGCAATTCAAGTTTAAAAAGTCTGCCTATAACAGCTTTTCATACTAAGACCATGATTTCAAAAAAGGCAAAGGAAAGTTTCAAAGGAAGTTCTCAATTCGACTGTATTGTTTTTTATGTTTGTTACCTCAGTCAACCCAGTATACTGTTCTACCATAGTACATGTTATGACTGGCGGCCTCTTATCTGTCTGACGTCAACCCTCTTTGGGAACATAATTGTTAACCAGACAGCATAAGGTGAGGTTGGCCAAGGTCTATGTAAATTTGTTAGCTGTCTTTTACGACACCCACTAGCTTTTAATAAAACCTATAGTCATAATAAAACGCTAGCGACAAAATTGTGTACAACAATTGTTAACGTGTTCCGATGATTTTTTTGTCTATAAATTTGTTCGCGTATTACATTAAATTACCGGGCAGAATTTGATATAATTTCAGAAAATGATGTTTTTTTTTCAATAAATACAAGAATTAAATTTTATTTTTTATATATTTCAAATTCTGATAACTTAAATCTTTTAATCAGTGATTTCTGTAGAAATATGCTGTGCTACTTGTGTATAGACTATTTATAGTAAATATATAGCGTGGCGTTGCGTCGCCGCGGCCTGTTTACGCCACGCCTACGATCTGGTTTACCCTCGCCTATAGATGTTTCACATCAAAAAAGTGTCGTGACGCATCAAAATTGTAACTTTCATGCTAGTAATGCGCGATGGCGATGTATTTTGGATTTCCGCTGGAGAGTCATCAGACCAAAGTGCACGGTGCATTGAAATATAATTTCTAGTCTAGAAATCGTTTAATTTAGATAAAAATATTGTAAATTTATATTTTATTTTAGGTTTTATCGAATTTAAACGATTTATGTCGATAGGGCAGAATATTATTAGGGCGATGGTCGACAGCGTCGGGAATTGGGACGCGGTCGCAGCCTTCTGCGAGACAGTGATCTCGCGGAAGGAGGCGGCGGATCGCCTGCGCGAGGAGCGCAGCCTTGATGAGGAGATCCGTCGCCGGCGACTGGGGCGGCGCAGGCGCAACTATCTGCGCCTCATGCCGCCCTAGCCGAGGCCGCGGGTGACGTGACCGGGGATTAGTCCGTCACCCGCCGAGAGGCCGACCGCGTGAGGGAAGACCGACGTCCTCCCCGAGGGGGGGACGTCGGTCGATGGGAGGGTACCCCAATAGTGGGTATTCCGTCGGGCCGACCACTGACGACAAGTTAACGCTGCTCCAGTGGTCGGCCCAACGACGAAGGTGACGTGGTTTTTGGGTGGGTCGCGGGAGTTGCGTGCTTAAGCCCCTCTGTCGCCCCGGACGGAGTGGTGCGGAGGCGCACCGACCGCGGCCCACCCACAAAAAAGAAAAAAAAAAACCCTTGGATTTTTCAGTAGGGCAGAATATTACTGTTAGTAAGTATTAAGAATGTAAAATAAAACGTTTTTACCATAGGGTGTTTAATTTTATTTTTAGTACTACGACGCTTGAATAAATTTCTTTTTTTTTTGTATCAGAAAGGGACACTTCCAGAAATAGGTAAAAATATAACATTTTACACGTGGTTATGAAGTAAGAATAGAATTAACCACCTCCTCTCTTTCCCGTGGATATCATAAAAGGCAACCAAGGGACATATTCAGGAAACATCGATGCAAAAAAAAGAAAAATTTGATATAAAACGCTATTACAACGGATCACTCGCTCACCGAACGAAGTGCAGTAACTAACTCGGACGAAGATTTTATGTGAGAATGTGGTAATACCGCGGACGTAACGAGCCGCAGCTGTAGACAAACGGCTGTCATAAAATCTTACAGGAAAGTGTAAAACTAGACTGAATACTTAAAAAACAAGAAATATCCCTATTAGAATAACAAATTATCATCTATGCTTTGTAACATCGAGACATTTTTGTTATACGGAGGACAGACAACGTGAAAATGACGGACTGTCCCGTTCTAACGGGACTTAATGGTCACGCTATATTTCTCTTGTCTCCATTCCACGTATAATCACGGATGCTACCAAGCAAGGATGTTGCCAGACATTCAAATCCGTAATTGCTGAAATTCCGCATCAATTTGAACATACGTCTAAATGCCATTTTTTCCATAAGATGAAGGATTAAGAATACAATTCACTACTCCATATCTTGCCCGTGGGTATCGTAACAAAGGATACTTAACATCAATGCATGAGAAGGAAAACTCGAAATAAAACCCTATATGAACCTGTCTGATCAGCGTGCTATAAATTAAAATTCCTATATTTGAAATGTCCGTGTGGTGACGGAACAAGAAGGCAATTCACCACTCCCTGTCTTGCCCGTGAATGTCGTAAAAGACGACTAAGGGTAAGCTATCATATGCATATAACATCTATGCAAGAGAAGGAAAACTCGAAATAAAACCCTATACCAACCTGTCTGACCAGCATGGTATAGTAAGGTCAATTTCCATCCTATCGTGGAGGAGGCTTGAGCTCAGCAGTGGAACGTAAATAAGCTGAAATGATGATATTTGAAATAAAACTATTTTTACGAATTTTATCGCGTTTGTATTTGATTTCTGACTACCCGATGTTTCGAACACTTAATAGCGTTCATGGTCACGGGAGGACTAAGATGTCTCGCGTTCAATAAATCATCGTTCTACCCGCTACAGTATTAGTTATTAAATTTTGAAGATTTATAAATTTATATCTACCCGCTACAGAATTAGTTAAATTTTGAACCACCCTTTTTGGTACAAATTTATTGCCAGTACAAAAAGAAAATGATTCTATATGAAAAAAAGAATTCTCACCTATAGTGAAGGATAATAACTATAATAATTCTCTCCTTTCCGTGTGGTAACGGACTAAGAATACGATTCACCACCCCCTCACATAGCCGTGGGTGTCGTAAAAGACGACTAAGAGATATATTACGCATATGACATCTATGCAAGAGATGGAAAAGTTGAAACAAAATCCTATACCAACCTGTCTGACCAGCATGGTAAGGTCAATTTCCCTTCTATTGCGGAGAAGACTCGAGCCCAGCGGTGGGACGTATATGAGCCGAAATGATAGTGGAGGGGTCTCGAACCCAGTAGTTGGACGTATGTCAGTCGAGATTATGATGAATGCGGCAATTCACGAGGATGTCGATATACCACTATAGCGGCAGTTCCCAACATTTTATTGACCAGTATGTTGATTTACTTTTGTTAGCAGGGGCTAGCTGTATAGACAAAAACTCCTCAAGGTATAAACATAATTTATTTAATACAAAATCATTAATATAATTTTCATAATATATTAAGGGCACTCCATGTCAGTCTTCACTTTCTATCACCACTACCGCTAACATATTCTTTACTTGTTGTACGAGTTGGCAGGTTATCTGTTAATGAAATTAATTCGTCCCATCAAAAACATAAATGTAAAATGAGAGCCAAGTTCAATATTATTTATTACTAGCAACCCGCCCTCGCTTCGCTTCGGTTATAGGTTATAGTCGTTTTACCCGCGTAGTGCCCGTTCCCGTGGGAATACCGGGATAAAATATAGCCTAGTTTACGCCCTGATATTACAGCTTTCCATTGGTGAAAGAATTTTTGAAATCGGTCCAGCCGTTTTGAAGATTACCCGGAACAAACAGACAGACACAAAATTTTTTTAATTGCCATTTTAGGCATAGGTGTCGTGCAAATAACCGTGTGAGCATGAAAAAAGCCTATTACTTTGACATTACAAACAGACACCCCAATTGTATTTATTATACACCCTGGAATCTATTTGGCTGTTTTCCTGAAACGTATGTACTCAGTTCATCATTCTTAATATCCCCACATAACTAAAAACATAATAAATTTAGAAAAAAAGTCTGATAATTAGACATTTTTAAATTTGTCTGACATGCAACGGTATTGTTCCCAGCACGCCTACGACATAGCATTCGTATTAAATCGCAATAATAGGTAAAACAAAATAATTTTAGGCATAACACCTCGGAGCTCGGTGTCGCACCTCACCCGCTCGCGTCCCGCACCCCTTTCTTCTTTTGTGATGCGTCCGAGTCGAGCGAACTTGGTCTATGTTTTAATAGGTCAGTTAGCATGCTATCGTACCTACGGTCGATGCCCTTAACGACATGTTACAGTTATGCAAAAATGGTATTTTAAGGAAACGTCTGAGATTGCAAATGACAAGAATTTATGTTGTTATTTTATTGAATAAATGCTATAGTATGGTTCTATATCATTAACCGAGTATGTACGTTTCGGGAAAACAGCCAATTAGGTTCCACGGTGTATATGTCTTGATTGTTCATTCCAACGACGAAAGATGTGAGATCTAAATGGGTGCCAAGTTCAATGGCAAGTCTTGAAATTTATATAGAACAACATAAAATATTTTATAACAACTTAATATATTATTTCTTCTTATAACTTATATGAGTTGTGATGTGACATTGATCATCCTCATCGCAGCCCACATACGGTCCACTCTTGGGCCCGGGCCTCTTCTACTATGGGAGTGAATTTAACTTACTATACCACGCTGGTCAGACATGTTGGTATAAGGTTTTGTTTCGAGTTTTCCTTGCCTTGATCTTATGTGCATATTATATTCCTTAGTCCTCTTTCACGACATCCACGGGCAAGACAAGGGAGTGATGAATTGTGTAAAGGTAATCTATACCAATAAATAAAATTGGAGTGTCTGTTTGTAATGTCAAAACAGTAGGCCTTTTTCATGCTCACACGGTTATTTGCACTATACATATGCCTTTTTTTTTAGGGGGTGGGTTGCAGTCGGCGCGCCTCCGCACCACTCCGTCCGGGGCGACAAAGGGGCTTAAGGACGCAACTCCCGCAACCCACCCACGATGCTTGTCGCCTTCGTCGTTGGGCCGACCACCGGAGCAGGGTTACTTGTCATCAGTAGTCGGCCCAACGGAATACCCCCTACGTGTGGTACCCTCCCATCGACCGACGTCCCCCCCTCAGGGAGGACGTCGGTCTTTCCTCACGCGGTCGGCCTCTCGGCGGGTGACGGACTAGTCTCCGGTCACGCCACCCGCGGCCTCGGCTAGGGCGGCATGAGGCGCAGGTAGTCGCGCCTGCGCCGCCCCAGTCGCCGGCGGCGGATCTCCTCATCGAGGCTGCGCTCCTCGCGCAGGCGATCCGCCGCACTATACATATGCCTAAAAATAACTTTAATTTTTTTTTGTCTGTCTGTTTGTTTCGGGTAATCTTCAAAACGGCTGGACCGATTTAAAAATCTTTCACCAATGGAAAGCTATAATATAAGGGAATAAACTAGGCTATATTTTATCCCTATATTCCCACGGGAACTACGGGGATAAGGCGACAAAAACCGATGCGAAGCGAGGCCGGGTTGCTAGTGAAGTATATAAACGTTTAGTATTGTAGTTCTTTTTTTTTGTTTACCTTGGGGCTTGCAACATTTGGTTGCATTACGTTTGGTTGGCGTGGACTTCTTGGAATCAGTGCTACGTGCGGATGCCTCGCATGGACAGCAAGAGTGCACGCTGCCTCTACTTGTATCCATTGCTTCGATTTTCTCAACCTGTTACAATAATGATTGAATTTATATTTTTGAAGCGCAGCTTTTAAATAGATGTTCGGCGAACGAGAATTCTCCGCACTAAGTTCAGCATGAGTAACGTTATCGTTACACAAAAGCATTACATGATATATGTACAGGGTCATTGGTAAAAGATTGTACATATTGAAGGAGGCTACTCAGTACTCGATTCTGATACCGAATATATAAAAAAAATTAGTAGGTACTTAAATTTTGAACTATTTATCTTATAAAAATATTTAGTTGTGGACACAGATGATAATATACCTATAATAGGTATTTATGTATAGGTCAACGCACTTGTACTAAAAATTTACGTAACAATGACATTGAACTAGTTATTGGCAAGGCCGTGTCGGACCAATGAGAACGCACGGCGATCCCCCACGTATCCCTCGCGTCATACGCGAATCCTTCAAAAAATTCTACAATAACAATTAGTCGTTCGGGATTGCCTAATCGTACTAGTGTGTTTCTAATCCTTATGTAGCTCCGTTCGCTAAATTGTCTTTTATGCACGTTTGTTATTGTTTTTTTGATATTATGTAAATAACAATTTTCGATGTAGTAGTTGATGGCATCTTATGCTGATAATGCTACAATACTGCAGGCGGTTACTTGACTATGGCCCATTTCATATTCTGCGTCACCCTCAAAGACGTGGCTGAAACCGCTTTCCAGTAAGCCTTGAAGGACATATCTTGCAGTACTTCCAAGAGGAACTGCAAGCTAGCACAAGAGAAGCCGCTCGAAGTTTTAACGTACATATCTACGTCACAAAACTATTTGGAACATTTCAAAACGTGGCATGAAACATGCATGTCATTTTCAACGTGTTCAAGACTTTGATGAATGGACTATGTCTCGCGAGTGCATTTTGTCAGTGATTAGTGTTTAACGTAAAAAAATATATTTTATGGACAGACAACCGTGTCTGATTGTACAACGTTCATAATGAACAACGGTGGGCACATGTTAATCCACATAAAACTAGAAAAGACTAGCATCAAGTGAGAGACAGCGTAAATGTGTTATTGTTTTGTCGGTCGTAAGGATCCCAAGTATTAAAAGAAAAGTATGTTGTATGGATTGTTTTTAGACAGGCGCTCTCGCCACGCTGGACGTCGTACAAACAACCAACATAACATACGGTTGTTTGTAGATTAATGACATTATCCCTACACCTACTTTTAATAATTCTAGCAGTAAAATCGGCATTAAAAAAAGAAATTAGGCGAGTGCGTGACCTTGACAAGTGCTAATAAAACTAGTAGCCCTACTCTCGCACCTTCACGAACTGGCCTAAACCCCCCTGACGGGATGTCCCCCCCCGCGGTGCCAGTTCGTCTGCACTCAGTCAAAGCGCGCGCACCGATTTCGCCATGTTTTTTTTTTTTTTTTTTATGGGTGGGCTATGGTAAGCGCACGCGCGGTCCAGTCCGTCCGGGGCGATGAAAGGACGGCGCGCGGGCCCATAACCCACCCGTACCCACGTCACCTCGTTGTTGGGCCGACCACCGGAGCAGATGTGACTTGTCGTCAGTGGTCGGCCCGACGGAATACCCTTTCAGGTACCCTCACCTCTCGACATCCTGGGACGTCGGTCGCCATCGCGCGGTTAGCCACACTGCGGGTGACGGACAATTCCCCGGTCCGATCACCCGCGGCCTCGGCTAGGGCGGCATTAGGCGCAGATACTCGCGCCTGCGCCGCCCGAGTCGCCGGCGGCGGAACGTGTCGCCGAATAGGATCTCTACTCGCACACGATCCGCCGCCTCCTTCCGTGAGATAACGGCCTCACAGAAGGCGGCGACCGCGTCCCAGTTCCTGACGCTGACGAGCATCTCCGTGGCGATGGTCGGCAGCGCCAGGTCGGCACCGATAATCGCGACGAGTTCACGGCGCTCCCCCTCCCACGCAGCACACTCCTCGAGCGTGTGCTGCGCCGTGTCCTTGTCGCAACTGCAGTGGTGGCAGGACGGTGTGCTCTCCCTCCTGACAATCTTGTGCAGGTACTTTGCGAAGCATCCGTGCCCCGTCAGCACCTGCACCAGTCGGAAGGAAAGCACCCCGTGCGTCCGCTCCAACCACTCCATCAGCACCGGCCGGAAGGCCTCGACGGTCCTGACACCGTACCGAGGACTCTCCAGCCGGACTGCCCAACGGGCAATGACTCCACGGCGGGCGTCGACCCGCCAGGCGGTGATCTCCTGCAGGGAGACCATACCGCCGCGGGCGCGCGTCTCCGACACCCGCCGATAAATGTCGGCGAGCATCTCCGCCTCCAGGTCCCACGGGGGAGTTCCGGCCAAGAGGCACGCTGCCTCCGTCGACATGGTGCGGTAACCGCGTATGGCCCTGACCGCCATTACCCTCTGTGGTCGCCTCAAGAGGGCCCTCAGCCGGACGGTCAGGGACCCCGCCCACACCGGTGCGCCGTACAGAGCCATCGACCGGATCACCCCCGCGTACAGCTGTCGGCACGTAGCGCTGGGTCCGCCCACATTCGGCATCAGCCGCGAAAGGGCAGACGCCGCGCCGACAAGCCGGGGAACAAGTCGGTGGAGATGCTCCCGGAACCAAAAATGCCCGTCGAGCACCAGGCTCAAGTACTTCATGTGAGCCTGGATGCTGATGGTGACCGACTTCACGGTGATCGAAGCGCCGGCGGGAGGCCCGGCGGTACGGAGGCCATGGAACAAAAGGGCCTCCGTCTTTTCCAGGGCTACCCTCAACCCCAGCGCTTCGATCCGCCTGACAATCTCCTCGGTGCCGAGAGTTGCCAGGCGTGCCGCCTCCTCTAGCGTCCCACCCCGGGCTGTGATGAGTGTATCGTCGGCGTAGCAAATTACACCCAGCCCGGGTGGGAGGCTTCCTCTCAACGCCCAGTCGTAGCCGATGTTCCACAGGGTCGGACCCAGAACGGACCCCTGTGGGACACCGCACGTCATGGGCGTTCGCACAACGTCCCCTACTCGGTCAACGTAGAGGACGCTGCGCCCCTCCAAGTAGTCTGCCACCAGCCGCCTGAGGTACACGGGCACCCCGTGATACCTCAGCCCCTCCCTGATGCAGCTGAATGGCAGACTGTTGAAGGCGTTGGCGATGTCCAGGGACACCGCCAACAGGACTCCTCCGCCGGTTACGGCCTCCGCTACCACGGCCTTCAGACGCAGCAGGGCCGCGATCGTCGAACGCCCTCTCCGAAAACCAAACTGGGCGTCCGACAAATCGGGCCCGTCCCCGACGAGGTGCCGCTCGATGCGGGCAGCCAACACCCTCTCCAGCAGCTTGCCCGCATCATCGAGCAGCACGATGGGCCTGTAGGCCGAGGCCGACTCGGGAGACCATCCCGGCTTCGGCAGGAGAACCAGCCTCCCCTCTTTCCAGCACCCAGGGAACTGTCCGGACGACAAACAAGCGTCGAACAGTCCCCTGAGGCGTGGTCCCAGGTGTTCAAGGACCAGGGCCAGCACACGGTTCGGAATACCGTCGGGCCCGGGGGCGGTGGATTTGACTCGCATACGCGCCACCGCCGCCCCCATTTCCGGCTCCGTGATGGGCGGAGCACTTTCATCGTCGGCCTCCCGGTTGCTGTCCGGCGAAGCCATGATCGGGGGCGTGTGCTCCACCCGCCATGGAAAGAGGTCCTCGACAACTCTGGTGAGGAGGCTGGGCTGGAGAGTCTCGGTGAGGGGGGGGGCCCGCCCGCGGAGCTTGTTCAGCGCCGCGAGGTAGGGGTGACCCCAGGGGTCACGCTCGAGACTGTCCAGCATCTCCCGCCGGCTAACGTCCTTGGCGGTACGGACGGCCAGCCTGAAGGCAGACCGCGCAATGCGATAAGCCTCGTACAGCTGGCCCTCCCGCTCAGCGTCGCGGTGACGCGCTCGGCTGCGGGTGTAGGCCCTCCGGGCACGTATGCACGCGGCCCGAAGGTCCGCCAATTCTCGGGACCACCAGGGGACCGCACTCTTCGGGGACGAGGTAGGATTACCGATTTCGCCATGTTGCATTTCCGTATTTGTAACTTACGAGTCATTTGAACGCCTGCGCTTTTTTTAACCATATTTGTAAATAGTGATTGCTGGGATTAGCGTAATTGTAATTTGTAAATAGATTTATTATTTAATCACTGTACATAGGTATGATTCCACTTTATAAATACGTCAGAAACACCGAGGTGCCTCCTTATTTATACCAACTGCCTCTAATACAATTTAAGTACATTCATCATCATCATCGCAGCCCACATACGTCCCACTGTTGGGTTCGGGCCTCCTCCACAATGGGAGGGAATTTGATCTACTATACCATGCTGGTCAGACATGTTGGTATAGGGTTTCATTTCGAGTTTTCCTTCTCTTGCACAGATGTTATGTGCACATTATATCCCATAGTCATCTTATACGACATCCACGGGCAAGATAGGGAGTGGGGAATTGTATTCTTACTCCGTCACCACACGGACATTTAAGTACATTAGAAATTAATAATTTATTTTTAAAAATTCAGTTACGAAAGTTTATTATCATCTAGGTATTTTTGCCTGTCCTAAGCCAGGATCAAAGTATGAAGGAAAAGTGACTGATACCTTCATCAATGACTATAGCTCGAATACACTGAGTTTAGTGAAAGCACAACAATCAAATAAATTTACTTTCGCATATCTTTATAGATATATTTTTTGTGTACATGTGTATGTCATTGAATTCCCACTAAACAGCTGGACCGATGTTGATGAAATTTTATGTGCATGTTCAAGGGGATTCGAGAATGGTTTTATTGACAATTGGACCCGGTAGGTGGCGCTGCTGTCGATTTCAAGGAGAATTTCTTTTATTTGAACAGAACAGTCTGTTGGGTCAGCTAGTATAATATATATTTCCATCCTAACTTTATACCTTTATACAGTATAATTGGTAAAAGATTGTACATATTAAAGGAAACGATAGATAATGGTCACAGGTAACCAATAAAAATGTAAAAAGAAGATAATATTAATTAACAACATAGTAAACATCAACAATATTAGTGTCGCAAGACTCCCAAAAATATGGTCACCCTATAGACTAGAGGTATCGGCTGATTTTAGAAATTCTTTCACCAATAATAGTAAAGAGAAAGTTAATAGGCTTTTGGATGAATTATAAACAAGTTACCTTTGTCCTGGTAGATGCAGGCACATAAGGTCTGTCTCCAGAAGCTTTTTGTGCTGGTTTGTTTCCGAGAGCCAGCTTCAGTTCATCCTCCAGTGGAATCTTCGGGGACGCCGTAACATTGGGATTTTCTCGTGATGTGGGCGATGACTCCTTCTTTATATATTGCTGTAATAATAGAGTACGTTGGATGCAGTAGGCATAGGTTCATACTAAGTGGGATGATTCTAGGGAGGCAATTGTCCAGCATTAGAAGACGATAGGTTGGTGACTGTATGAAGATAATTCGTAGATATGGACTATGAAATCATATTAATAAGGCCCCGTGATGCCACATCCTAGGTGATAAATGTGAAGTCAATTGAAGAATATGTCGTGTTTATAATGCCTGATGCCGCCCCAGCAGAGGCTGCGGGTGACCAGATCGGGGATTTAGTCCGGTACCCGCTGAGATGTTAGCCTCGCGACGGCGATCGGCGTCCCGGTAGGGGACGTCGACGGGAGAGGGTATTCCCACAGGATATTCCATCGGGTCGACCACTGAAGTCAAGGAACTCTGCACCGGTGGTCGGCCCAACGGCGAAGGCAACGGGTGGGTACTGGGCGTGCGTGCTTACGCCCCTCTGTCGCCCCGGACGGAGCCGGACAAGGAATGCGCCGACCGTAAAAAAAGGCCATGTTTATAAGATAAATACTTATTTGGGATCGAAAAATTTTCACACACTCGCAAAAAATCGACATCTGATTCGTATCAATTTGTTTCTGAACTAGTTCGGTGACTGAGAAAGCCTTTCCTAAGGGATCTACGTGGGATGGATTTTGATGGTGCCTTTAGGATTACCAAACCTCATTGCACGCATTCAATTTCTTTCTATTTTCTTTACGGTAGGCAACGACCTAGCAAAGATTCACGAACGGCATTATCATTTACCATCAGCTGTGCTGTTCGACCATTTGCCATTAACAGTATTAAAAAAAACGTATAATACGTACATCAGGCACTTTCCAAACTATGATACTACCAGCGGCGCAACTGCTCACGATGTGTCGAGCGTCTGGGCTGAAACGTGCGCAGGTCACGGCACCGGCATGACCGAGGCCCATATGAGTATATATACCCTCTTGATACTTCCATAACTACAAATTAACAAACTGGTGTTATTAATTTATTTTGACAATAGGGGAATGCTCAACGTTGTGCTGCATAGGAATTATGCAGGGCTAGCTTTCAGCAAACCCCTTTTCTCAAATATAATTATAAGAAAGAAAAAAATAACAAAAAAGAGGAAAAAAAAGAAAATAAAATAATCTATAGATACCAATAAATAAAATTGGAGTGTCTGTTTGTAATGTCAAAATAATAGGCTTTTTTCATGCTCACACGGTTATTTGCACGACACGTATGCCTAAAATACAGATTAAAAAATTTTTGTCTGTCTGTCTGTCGGTCTGTCTGTCTGTTTGTTCCGGGTAATCTTCAAAACGGCTGGACCGATTTCAAAAATTCTTTCACCAATGGAAAGCTATAATATAAGGGCGTAAACTAGGGATTTATGCCGGTATTCCCACGGGAACGGGAACTACGCGGGTAAAACGACTATAACCGAAGCGAAGCGTGGGCGGGTTGCTCGTGTAGAAATAATTTAATTGAATAAAATGGATTTCACTGATAGTTTGACAGTTAATTTTGAAGTTCATTACGTTTAGGGTTTACCACACTATAGTAAGTTATTACCTTAACCATTTGATCGTTACCACCGGTCACAAACAGATCACCATTGGAGGTTATATCGAGACCATTGATGGCGCCAACCTTACTTGCCTCCAACTGTAAAAACAATATTTAGTTTATACCTTTCACAATGAATTAATTAGGGTCAAATAGCAGTAGGTAAGTATATGATTGCTGATCTTAGGGCCATGGCGTCGATTCCTGGGTACAGTCATAATGACAAATCTTCCAGATTTGGATAGTTTCAGGCTATTTTAAATAGTTATGTATTATAGTGGTAGGACTACACTGTTGGCAGCTGTCTGTCTACAGCCGCGGGCCGGTCTCTCCGGGGTAGTACCACATCGAGCAGAAAATCGACGTCCGAATAGTAGCAATTTGTTACTGCGCTTCGTTCGGTGAGCGAGAGAGCCAGAAGCCCAAATTCCTGAGGGTGTGGAGGGTTTTAGTGATGCCTTCAGTATCACCGAACCTCAATGTACGCATTAACACTCCCTTCACTATCTTCGCGGTAGGCAGCGCCCCTAACAAAAGTCCATGAGCAGCATCAACACTTACCATCAGGTGTACGGTTTGCTTGTTTGATACCGTTTGCATTAAAAAAATCTATTTAATTTCTGTTAATTCATAATTAGTTTTTTTCTGCCTATATGTCAAATATATTCTTGTATATTTTTTTTTCGTCCTACACATAACTACTGGCTTCTATTACTCAATAAAACATAATACTTTTGAAGTGAGACTTCTTTAGAATCGTTGTGATTTCAAACTCAATGAAACGAAAAATAGAGAGTCGGCGAGTCCATAGAGACATATTCAATTCAATTTAAATCATTTATTATATATAAACCCCGCGGAGAAACTTACATATTGTCATTTTTTTTTTGCATTTTTTCTTAAAATTACCACCGGATCGACCGCACTTAGAAGATCCGACAAGAAACTCAGCGAGAATGTCTATTTTTAATTTTCTAATTTCACTTAAATAAAATTACATCTTACAACATGCTTATTAATAGTTCCAGTGTGATGCCATTCGAAATATTACATAGTACAATTCACAAATATAATAATAATCACAAATATAATAAGAAGATTATGGCTGGACCAGATCCCGCAAGCAGCACCCGGTCACGAGTTAACTACTAGAGCAGCCATCACTCCCCTCAACCATAATGGAGGGAAGGCAGTGACCCGCTCCTCGTAGCTACCGCAAGCAGACCCTTCAGTGAGCCTAACCAATACCATTTGCCACAAACATAAAACGCACGCTCTTTTTTTAGTAAAATGTATGTCCCAGTCTGTCTCACCTCTCTTGCTAAATTTCCACTACCAGTCTCCCAGTATGCGATGCGTCTATCAGTGCCGCCGGTCAATAGTTGACAGCCGTGGGGCTCGAAGCAAACGCACATGAACAACGTGTTCGCATACATTACTTGACGACGTGATAATGAACTGTAACAAAACATAATATGCATTTCATACGATGCCACCTTTATATGTGTGCTGATGTAAACGTGAAGGAATAAACGGGTCCACATACAGCGAGTAGCCTTGAGAGGCATTTGGAGTACGAGACAATTGTCACAGATAGCCCAATGTTTCATCATCATCGCGGCTGTGCGAGCGCGTGCTGTTATAATCTTAATCTAATAACAGGCTGACCGAGCTTCGCTCGGAATATTTTTGTAGAATTTTATAAATATATATTAATAAAAAATAAATAATGAAAAATGTATAAAAAATTACAAAAAGAGAATAATAATAACACCGAGATTCAAACCGACGCTGTTTGAATGTCACAAAACCCAAAATTAAAACCGGCCGTCTCCCCAACTGAGCTATCGTAACTCATGACGTTGACAACGAAATTTGAATTCATATTCTTTTAAAATTTAATGTCATTATATTGTTTTACTAAAAACACGGACAAAACAACATTTTCTATAAATAAAACCTAGCTAGATCGATTTTTTGGACTCGAAACCTCTAGTATGCCAAGTTTCAACAAAATCGTTGGAGCCGTTTCCGAGATCCTGAATATATATATAGGTATATATATATATATATATACAAGAATTGCTCGTTTAAAGATATAAATTACGTGTCATGTTGTTTGTCCGCGATGGACTCCTAAACTACTTAACAGATTTTAATCAAATTTGCACACCGTGTACGGTTTAATCCAACTTGAAAGATAGGATAGCTTACATCTTAATTTATAGTCGCAATATTATTTTATTGCAAATTATTTGCCTATTATTTGACATTCACAATTATCTGTTAACTCCAAACGATTTTAACAGATGGCGATATCTGTTGACTGGATTGAGAAATTAATTAATAGATGGCGCTGCTATGTCAAACCTACAAACGTGTCATATACGATTTTAACTTGCTTTTTTACATAGATACCATTTGTAAAAAAATATGACGACCTCCATGACAGATGTTCTCCTACAGTTCCACTTTAATAGTTTAATAAAATGTAATATAACAAAAACATTAGCCACAGCAACGCGTGGCCGGCAATGCGATGTGTTCGTTTGTGTGTTATGCTTTCATGGGTTATCTACTCAATCGACGAATGTAATTTCGTATATACGTTGTCAGCGATATAGACAGGGGTGTAACACTTTATAGTCAGTCAAGTTCTTTTCCCGCGGGATAAAAAACAGGCAAATAGAGTAATTCTACATTAACGCACGCAAAGCCGCGGTCATAACAATGATATACGCTTCAAAAAGTTTCGTATAAGTCCCACAGCTGGATTCGCAACTCCTCCGGAATATGAAGGCGAATTGTCTAACACAGCTACCACGCTGATCAAACATGTTGGTTTCATTTGGACTTTTCCTTCTTTTTCATACTTAGTTGTTATAAACATATTACATCTGTTAGTCATCTTTTACGACACCCACGGGCAAAAAAGGGGGTGGTGAATTGTAGTCTTACTCTATCACCACGCAGAAAAATCTTATCGATCTAAATTTGGAATGGTGGTATCTATACCTATATAAATACGTGAAGCAAAAACTTTGTACCCCTTTTGACGAAAATTACGTGGATGAACAAGTATGAAATTTGGCACAGTTGAAGTATATAATGAGGCGAAGTGCATAAAATTAAAATTTCATATAATAATGGATTAGAAACACATAAAATTCATTAAAAAAGGCATTACGCACCCTACAACACAATCGCTACACACAGACACACACGTTTGTGTGAGTGTGTTGCGTAGCAACGCTTATACACTTTTGTTTACGGTTAAAATCTCTGCTCGAACTGAATGTCAAACAATCATAATTATGATGACAATGTCTAATAGAGATTTGTGCTTATATATTAGTTATTAGTGAAATACAGCTTGCTCAATTTACAATTATCTATACCAATAAATAAAATTGGAGTGTCTGTTTGTAATGTCAAAATAATAGGCTTTTTTCATGCTCACACGGTTATTTGCACGGCACCTATGCCTAAAATAGCAATTAAAAAATTTTTGTCTGTCTGTCTGTCTGTTTGTTCCGGGTAATCTTCAAAACGGCTGGACCGATTTCAAAAATTCTTTCACCAATGGAAAGCTATAATATCAGGGCGTAAACTAGGCTATATTTTATCCCGGTATTCCCACGGGAACGGGAACTACGCGGGTAAAATGACTATAACCTATAACCGAAGCGAAGCGAGGGCGGTTGCTAGTACATAAATAAAATTAAAAGAAAATTGTGTAGCAGAAAAATTAATTTAAATAAATTATGGCCGAATTTCAATCACTCAGCGACCACTAGTTATTTTAATTCTGTTAATGGTGGTGCAATGGAACTGTTAATAATGTTGTGAAAACAAGCGAAGTAAGTTCGTATTTATTTACACAAGGTCCCATATAATGGCGGATCCGTCTGTCCCAGCGCTGACGGCCTCCTTATTGTTGGGTGACACTTGTATAGCTGACACGGGACTCTTGTGCTCCTTCAGTACTTTCTTCAAACTCTGACACTCCGGTTTGATGTCCCACACACGCACCTGTTCGGCGAAATTCGATAATGATTGTAAATAAAACTACTTTCCGGAATGATTTCTGATGTTTACGCGAGTATTACACATTTTAAATAAAACTACTTTCCGGAATGATTTCTGATGTTTACGCGAGTATTGCACATTTTAAATAAAACTACTTTACGGAATGATTTCTGATGTTTACGCGAGTATTACACATTTTAAATAAAACTACTTTCCGGAATGATTTCTGATGTTTACGCGAGTATTGCACATTTTAAATAAAACTACTTTACGGAATGATTTCTGATGTTTACGCGAGTATTACACATTTTAAATAAAACTACTTTCCGGAATGATTTCTGATGTTTACGCGAGTATTACACATTTTAAATAAAACTACTTTCCGGAATGATTTCTGATGTTTACGCGAGTATTGCACATTTTAAATAAAACTACTTTACGGAATGATTTCTGATGTTTACGCGAGTATTACACATTTTAAATAAAACTACTTTACGGAATGATTTCTGATGTTTACGCGAGTATTACACATTTTAAATAAAACTACTTTACGGAATGATTTCTGATGTTTGCGCGAGAATTACACATTTTAAATAAAACTACTTTACGGAATAATTTCTGATGTTTACGCGAGTATTACACATTTTAAATAAAACTACTTTACGGAATGATTTCTGATGTTTACGCGAGTATTACACATTTTAAATAAAACTACTTTCCGGAATGATTTCTGATGTTTACGCGAGGTATTGCACATTTTAAATAAAACTACTTTACGGAATGATTTCTGATGTTTACGCGAGTATTACACATTTTAAATAAAACTACTTTACGGAATGATTTCTGATGTTTACGCGAGTATTACACATCTATATCAATAAATAAAATTGGAGTGTCTGTTTGTAATGTCAAAATAATAGGCTTTTTTCATGCTCACACGGTTATTTGCACGACATCTATGCCTAAAATAGCAAATAAAAAATTTTTGTCTGTCTGTCTGTCTGTCTGTTTGTTCCGGGTAATCTTCAAAACGTCTGGACCGATTTCAAAAATTCTTTCACCAATGGAAAGCTATAATATCAGGGCGTAAACTAGGCTATATTTTATCCCGGTATTCCCACGGGAACGGGAACTACGCGGGTAAAACGACTATAACCTATAACCGAAGCGAAGCGAGGGCGGGTTGCTAGTTTTAAATAAAACTACTTTATGGATTTTATCGCGTTTGTATTTGATTTTTGATTACCCGCCCCCCGCTTCGCTTCGGTTTCTGTCGCCTTATCCCCGTAGTTCCTGTTCCCGTGGGAATACCGGGATAAAATATAGCCTAGTTTACTCCCTGATATTATAGCTTTCCATTGGTGAAAGAATTATTTAAATCGGTCAAGCAGTTTTGAAGATTACCTGAAACAGACAGACAGACAGACAAAAAAATATAAAGTGTGTTTTAGGCATATGTATAGTGCAAATAACCGTGTGAGCATGAAAAAAGCCTATTATTTTGACATTACAAACAGACACTCCAACTTTATTTATTGGTATAGATTTTGCTGTGTCCTGACGCAGTAGTTATCCGTGTGGTGACCGAGTAAGGATACAATTCACAACCAACCCCCCCCCCCCCCCTCTCTTACTCGTGGGTACCGTAAAAGACGACTAAGAGATACAACATTCATCTAACATCTATGCGAGAGAAGAAGAACTAGAAATAAAACTCTATGCCAACACTCCTGACTAGCGTGGCATAGTAGGTCAATTCCCCTCCTATATTTGAGGAGGCTTGAGCCCAGCAGCATCATCAACATGTCGACTTATCTACGTCCCAACGTATATAAGTCGACAATAATACAATTCAGCCTATCTCACCCGTGGGCTTCGTAAAAGGCGACTAAGGGATATGATATGCAAATAACTTATATGCAAGAGAAGGAAAACTTGAAATAAAACCCTATACCAATAGTAGGTCAATTTCCCTCAAATAACTTAAAATGGGACGTGTACACTACATAGTATAAAACAAAGTCGCTTCCCGCTGTCTGTCTGTCTTGATCTTTAAAACTACGCAACGGATTTTGATGCGATTTCTTTTAATAGATAGAGTGATTCAAGACGAAGGTTTATATGTATAATACATGCATAATATGTCGCTCTTTCAAGAGTAACCTCTAAAGAAAATATGTTTGTATTGTCTAATAACAAAAAAACTTTGAACGTTGTATATAAAGACATTCTGAAGTAAGTATCTATATTTAGTATCGGCATTGGACCCGTACGAAGCTAGTCGGGTCGCTAGTAGTATATATAAGCTGAGATCATGAGATGAAGATTACCTGTCCCTCACATCCGCCAGATATGAGTATCTTCCCATCGGTGGTCATATCCAATGCGGAAGTGCCTTTATTGTGAGTATTATAGATGCAATAGATCAAGCGACCAGTCAGAGGTGTAAACGCACGAATGTTACCGTCGTTCCAACCTGAAAACAACAAAAAAAAATCTAAAACGCCTGATAACAAACACGCTTTGAAGAAAAAAATGTGGGGTGCTTTCTACCATATCTTTCATACTGCTTTTTAGTAATGGTACCGATCGAATATTTTCGAGAACTAATTTATCGAATACGCCACCATTTTTCACAATAATACTAATATTTTTCATTAATAATTTTATTCTATATTAAGAATTTTCATTTTTTAATTTGATTTATCATTGAAGCGTGTTTTATTAGTTAAAATTAAACTCCATTTTTCACTTTTTAGTTCGACAAGTAGGTCCAAAACGTTACGCATGCGCAGACCGCGCTCTTGCCTTATGTCTCGCGGTCTCACGCAAAGGATTTGTGAGAAAATTATTCATCCTGACGATGGAATTCAGATTACGATAATCTTAGTGAATTATTATCTCTTCATCGGTCCTTGATAAGTCGTTTAAATTAATGATATCTGATGTTTACGCGAGCACTACACATTGTAAATAAAACTATTTTTACGGATTATATTGCGTTTGTATTTGATTTATGATTGCCCGACGTCTGTAAATGAAAAATGTCTGTAATAACGATTACTTGTTGGACGTGAGACACTTTAGTCCGCCCGTGACCATGAATGCTACAAAGTGTTCGAAACGTCGGGCAATCATAAATCAAATACAAACGCGATATAATCCGTAAAAGTAGTTTTATTTACAACGTTTAAATTAAATATAACCGTTTAAAGTGGGTCAAAATCGAGTTCAAAGTAGTCCGTTACATACAAACAAACATACGAGTGAAATTAACAAAATCGTATTAAAAAAAAGACACCACTGTTGATAGTTGTACTCACCAGAGACAATAGATTTGCCGTCACCAGAGAATAGTACAGCGGAACATGTGAAATTTGGTACGACAATACGCAGCAACTCTTGACATGTTTCAAGGCACCATACCCGGACATCACCCGCACCAGCTGTGGCGAAAACTCCAGACATACCGCTGTAATACCACAGAGTATCTATCAAGGGTTCCAAGTCTACGTAGCGATGGATAAGAATCATGCTTTAACAGCCATTGTTTTCGCTTGGTTGTCGAGAAATATTCAGCAATGAATTCAAAATTTTAGGTAACTATTACTGACTTACTACTATGATGATCACATGTATTGTGAATTTTAGTAGAAAACGAAAACATTTGTAAAGCACTTTTGTATTATATTCACTACACCTAGCAGTTCCTGCGCATTACATTACATAAAATGCTATCAAATTTTTTCCTTCCATCCCTCAACCAGTAAACGTTGACTGTTGAACACAGGCCTCTTCAAGACAATGTCATTCAGAACGGTCATATGCCTCTTGCATCCAGCAATTCCCTATTACTTTCAGATGCCACTATTTAATGTAAAAAATTCCCGTGTGGTGATGGAGTAAGAATACAATTCACTACTACCTATATTGCCCCGTGGATGTCGTAAAAGACGACTAAGGGATATAATATGCGCATAGCATCTGTGCAAGAGAAGGAAAACTCGATATGAAAACCTATATCAACATATCTGACCAGCATGGTAGAGTAGGTCAAATTCCCTCCCATTATGGAGGAGGCTCAAGCCCAACAGTGGCACGTATGTGGGCTGCGATGATGACGATGAATGTAAAACGTTAAAACACTAAAATGTTGAATACAATACAAGATACACTATATGATATGACACTTTCATATTGGCGCCAAAAGTTTTTTTTTTTTTTATTGCCAACGGTGGCAAACAAGCAAGCAGCTCACCTGATGGTAAGTGAAACTGCTGCACATAGACCTTTGCAATACCAGGGGCACAGCCAGGCCGCTGCCTACCGTGAAGGAAATACTCTTCTCAAACCTCGTTTAAAGAAGGACATGTCATAGCTCTCGGGAAACACAGCAGCAGGTAGTTCATTCCAGAGCTTGCACGTACGTGGGAGAAATGATCGCTGGAAACGTATAGTTGAAGACCATAACGTTTCCAGGTGAAATGGATGAACCCTGCTACGATGTCGAGTGGTACGTTGGTAGAATGGTGACGGTGGTACCAAGTCAAACAGTTCCTCGGAGCACTCCCCGTGAAAGAGTCGGTAGAGTACACAGAGTGACCCAAAGTCTCTCCGCTGCTCTAGCGACTCCAATCTGTCCGTAAGATTGGGATCCCCGACGATTCGAACAGCCCGTCTTTGCAGGGAGTCAAGTGGGTCTAGCTGATATTTGGGCGCACCTGCCCAGAGATGCGAGCAGTACTCCACATGAGGACGAACTTGTGCTTTGTATAGCACAAGACGCTGTCTCGGTGTGAAGTACCGCCTGGCTCTGTTCAGGACACCCAACTTTTTGCTTGCCAATTTGGCTTTGTCCAAAAGTGCTGCAGCAATGTTTCCTTTCTCTTCTCGACAGGCTTTTGACAAACTCCGCCCATACCATCTGGAGCTATAGAAGGCGTGCCATCCTATAAATGCCGTATAACCCTCCTTATCACTATTGGGGGTTGAACTCTGCTGTCGATTTCTGGACATCAGTATTCTAAGGTTCCTCTTTGAATCTTATATCAGAAACAGCTATCGCCAACCCACAGACTTGGTAATTGTGGCATTATCTTCTTTATAGGTAAGTCTATATATTGATGAATGAATTTAGAAACTTTTTTTTTGGTGGGCTATGCACACGCCGTTCGCTCTATCCGGGGTAACGAATGGCGCGGCTCCCCTAACCCACCGCATTCGCTCCCCTTCGCCAATGTGCCGACCATCGGTATCGAATTCCTATCGTCCGTGGCCAGCCCAGCGGGATACTCTTTCGAGTACCCTCCCTCCCTAACGCCCATCCCGAGACGTCGGTCATCTAAAACACTTACCGTGGGAATGCTATGTCGTTGATGGCACATCTATGACAAGTGACCACCAGTATCGGTGAGAAAGTGGCCACATTGATAGCGTATATCTCACTAGTTCTGGTCCCCGCCAATAAAAGTCTGCTACTGCCTTGCAACGCTGCCGATTCCATGAGCTCTAGAGACGTGATGGAGCCATCCAATTTCGTCGATTTCAACTGTAAGCCCATGCAAAATAAAATGTTTACGCGAATATTCATCATCATCATCTCGGCTCAAATACAGTAGAAACTCGATTAACCGGACTAATTGTTGTCGTTAGGCATTCGGATAATCGAAAGTCAGGATAACAGAATGTATGAAAAACCTCCTTCGGTTTTGTGTATATGTAGTAGGTAAAAGACGAATACGTATCCCGCGGGGCATGCTACTAACTAAAACAATAATGAAACGCGTAGAGCGGCGACGCCGCGGGGTTCGATTTGTAGGTACAATACATAGGTCGCGGTTGGTAGTCCGGATAATCGCAAATCCGCCGGATAATCGAGTTTCTACTGTACGTCCCGTTAGTATAGGGTTTTGTTGTGCGTTTTCTTTCCTTTGCATAAATGTTATATGCATATTATATCCCAAAGTCGTCTTTTACAACATCCACGGGCATAACAGGTAGTGGTGAATTGTATTTTTATTCCGTCACCACACGGACACATCTATACCAATAAATAAAATTGGAGTGTCTGTTTGTAATGTCAAAATAATAGGCTTTTTTCATGCTCACACGGTTATTTGCACTATACATATGCTTAAAATACACTTTATATTTTTTTTGTCTGTCTGTTTGTTCCGGGTAATCTTCAAAACGGCTGGACCGATTTCAAAAATTCTTTCACCAGTGGAAAGCTATAATATCAGGGAGTAAACTAGGCTATATTTTATCCCGGTATTCCCACGGGAACGGGAACTACGTAGGAAAGACTGAAACCGAAGCGAAGCGAGGGCGGGTTGCTAGTCTATACCAATAAATAAAATTGGAGTGTCTGTTTGTAATGTCAAAATAATAGGCTTTTTTCATGCTCAAACGGTTATTTGCACGACACCTATGCCTAAAATAGCAATTAAAAAATTTTTGTCTGTCTGTCTGTTTGTTCCGGGTAATCTTCAAAACGGCTGGACCGATTTCAAAAATTCTTTCACCAATGGAAAGCTATAATATCAGGGCGTAAACTAGGCTATATTTTATCCCGGTATTCCCACGGGAACGGGAACTACGCGGGTAAAACGACTAAAACCGAAGCGAGGGCGGTTGCTAGTCACAAATATAATAAGAGGATTACGGCTGGACCAGGTCCCGCAAGTGGCACCCGATGACGAGTTAACTAGTAGAGCAGCCATCACTCCCTCAACTATAATGGAGGGAAGGCAGTGACCCGCTCCTCGTAGCTACCGCAAGCAGACCCTTCAGTGAGCATAACCAATACCATTTGCCACAAACATAAAATACACGCTCTTTTTTTTAGTAAAATGTATGTCTGTCTCACCTCTCTTGCTAAATTTCCACTACCAGTCTCCCAGTATGCGATGCGATATAACCTATAACCGAAGCGAAGCGAGGGCGGGTTGCTAGTAAGAAATAAATTTTTAACATTCGATGTAAAAAGAGGGCTGTTCTAAGTTCGACGGCGACGGGTCTGTCTATGGCACCGTAGCTTTTAAATAATTGTGATGCGATTTTTTTTCGAAGCTGATGTGATGACATTTTTCTTAGCTATAATTTAGTTTAATTTTGGTAGGACCACACTGTTGATGTTATCTGTCTACAGTCACGGGCCGGTGCATCCGGGGTAGTACCATACCCTCGCACATTATCGACGTCCGAGTAGTAGCAATTTCTTACTACGCTTCGTTCGGTGAGCGAGAGAGATGGAAGCCCAAATTTCTGAGGGTGTTTGCGTGTGGTGGGTTTTAGTGATGCCTTTAATATCACCGAACCTCATTGCACGCATTCACACTCCCTTCCCTTCTTCACGGTAGGCAGCGGCCTAGCAAGGTATATGAGCAGCAACAACACTTACCATCAGGTAGTGTTGGGTAGGACATGACAGTACTATCCTACTTCAAACGAGGCGATGGCAAAATAAAATCACACTATTCCGTGCCATTTGAAAGTCTATTTGCATTAACCTAAAGCTCAATATTGATGTTCACGACGTTCACGTTTCAGCAGAAACTTAGTAGCGCCATCTCATTCTAGTACATATAAATTAGGTGAAAGAGTAGACGCAGTACTGAAGTGACGCATACGACTACGACGAGGCTCGACGCGTTCTCTCTCACTCACTCTCTAGAGTTTTGAAGCGTGTCCCGTAGTTCTCGCTTGCGACTACCGCGACAGAAAATTTGAAGCGGTTCATTTTGAAATGCCGAGCCGCTCTTACATTTTGACGTCTTTGACGCAACAAATGTACTGCCTCTTTGACGTGCTACTCAACACTACCATCGGGTGTACTGTTTACTCGCTTGCCACCATTGGCAAGAAAAAAAATTATGAATGTTACAAATGAAGGAAGACGTCTTAAACATAACCAAGTATGTCAAATGGTAAATCTCAGTAATTTATGTCTACTTACTGCTTTAAAATATGGTATGTTAGGAGATATCAATTTGTCCTTTGGGAAGGAACCCTTCCAGTTGATTTCATCTAGTATTTCAACAGTTCCATCGCCCGCACCAATTATGAGACAACCATCGTCCATGATAATTATAGATTCTATACCTGCAAAGTCAAATATGTCGTGATAAAATTCAGTGCTATGAGGTGGCTACGAACATTACTAACCTTTACGGGTGTAGTAAAAAGCGACTAAAAGTTTTTACCGTGTGGTGACGGGATTAAAATACAATTCATCACTCCCCATGGGTTACGTAAAAGACGACTATATTCCTTATATGATATGCAAGTAACATATATACAACAGAAGGAAAACCCGAAACATAACCCTATACAAACACCTCTGACCAGTGTGTTATACTAGGTCAATTTTCCATTCCATTGTGGAAGATGCTCGAGCCCAGCAGTGGAAAGTAAATAAGCTGAAATTAATGAATAATAATAAGGCTTAACCATGATTTGACAGAGTAAGAATACAATTCAAGAGACTCTTTCTTGCCCGTGGGTATCTTAAAAGATGACTAAGGGATATAATATCGGATGACCGGACTGGAGATTTAGTCCGGCATCCGCGGAGAGGTTGGCCTCGCAACGGCGATCGGAGAGGGTACTCCCGCGGGGTATTCCGTCGGGTCGACCACTGAAGTCAAGATATTCTGCTTCGGTGGTCGGCCCAACGATGAAGGCGACGTGCTATATCAGTGGGTTACGGGTGTGCGTGCATACGCCCCTCTGTCGCCCCGGACGGAGCCGGGCGAGGAGTGCACCGATCGTAACCCACACTCAAAAAAGTATATAATATGCAGGTAACATCTATGCAAGTGAAGAAAAACTTAACATAAAACCCTATACCAATCTGTCTGACTAGCTTGCTTGTGTTGTGTGACTTAGTTCTTAGCCTCAGATGGCTGTGACAACTTTATCCGGACTGTTGGGTGAGCGCTGAGGGCTCTCAACCCGTTGCTAGCTTGCTATAATAGGTAATTTGCCCTACTATTGTGAAAGAGGCTGGTGCCCAGCAGTGGGACATATATAAGCCAAGATCATGATGAATAATAAGGCTAACAAGATAACATTATTGTAAACAAACCTTGACTATAACAGACGCACTCCGGTCGTCTGCCCTTCTTCCAAGGTCCACACTTAGCGTAGCAGCCAATTAACGAAGGTTTGCAGTGTGCTATTGAAGCCGATGCATCCGAAGGGTAGTTGATTGAGAATTTGATCATATCTCCCGTTCTATATCATAAATTCGTCATTAACTTGTTTCATAGTTCCAACGACGGATTAAGAATACAATTCACCTTTCCCTATCTTTCCCGTGGATGTTGTAAAAGACGACTATTGGATATAATACGCTCATAACATCTGTGCATGAGAAGGAAAGCTCGAAATGAAACACTATACCAACACGTCTGACCAGCATGGTATAGTAGAGCAAATCCCCTCCCATTGTGGAGAGGGCCCGAGCCCAACAGTAGGACGTATGTGGGCTGCGAAGATGATGATGACACCTGTCTTCGTTTCTGGTGTCGTAAAAGATGACTAATGACTGTAAGCAGATGAAATCACCTGCAAAACTCGAATAAAACTATGGGGATCCGTTAGGCTAGCGTGGGATAATAGACCAATTTTCAACCGAAAAGTGTAATAAACTATGGGGACCACGGAAGTTAAGAAGTTAGCAGAGCTGGTTAGCTCTATTGGGGATGGGAAGGGAATATGGAAGTTATGGAACCACAGAGCTCTTCTGTCACCCCGGATGATTCAGGTTGGATCTATTAACATAAATCTGAAAATCAATACGGCTTTCGCACTGGTAGGTCCACAGAGGATGCCGTTACAAAATTGGTTGATTTTGTAATAAATAAAACAGATGGCGACCAGAAATGCCTAGGGGTCTTTCTTGACATATGTAAAGCGTTCGATACGGTATCACGACCAATTTTGCTCAAAAAACTGGAGAGTGCTGGCGTGAGAGGTTTGGCATTAAAATGGTTTAAATCATATCTAGAAGAAAGAAAACAGCGTGTATGTATAGGAGAAATCGTTAGTGATTATGCTGATATTAATTATGGTGTACCACAAGGCAGTGTTCTAGGATCTACTCTCTTTCTGGTATATATTAATGATATTTGTACCTTACAACTTTTAAATGCTAGTATCTTTACCTTTGCTGATGATACTGCTATAATTTTTTATGCTGACTCTTGGGGTGATGTTGTTTCTATTGCTGACGATGGACTTAAAATAATAACCCTTTGGTTGCAAAATAATCTCATGACCGTGAACACTACCAAAACTAAAATGATTGCATTTCGAATAACATCCAGAACAGCCCCTAAACCATTAAAAATTAAGTTTCATTCATGCAATTCCAAAACTGATACTTGCCAGTGCAAGACAATAGAACAGGTCTCGTGTGTTAAATACTTAGGGATATTAATAGATGAACAAATATCGTGGAAGTGCCAAATAGAGGCTTTTACGAACCGAGTGAAAAAGTTATCACATATTTTTAAAAAACTTCAGTCCATTGCCGATCTGGAACTAATGCGAATAGTATATTTGAGTTTATGTCAGACGATTAATAATTACTGTATTGGAGTTTGGGGAGCTGCAAATAAAACTTGCCTTCTTAAACTAGAACGAGCACAGAGGTCAATCTTAAAAATAGCTTATAAAAAACCCTGGCGCTATTCTACTGATGCATTGTACTGATTGTAATCATCTTCGCGTAAGACAATTATTTATATGCTCAATAGTATTGCGATTTCACAAGAAAGCTAAAGAAGAGGCACGAGTCTCCTATAGAAGTCTAAAATGGGATGGGCCAAGGATTCATACTTCATTTGCGTATAGATCTTATACATTTTTGGGGCCGTTTCTCTACAACAAATTTTATAAATCTGATAAAAATGTAATAAATACTACTTATAGTTGCTGTAAATCCGCTGTTTATAAATGGCTAGAATCCAAAGACTATCGGGAAATTGAGAATTTAATGCTGACTGGGTTGTAAATCGTACCTCGTATTAACACACAATCATACTAACAAAACGCACACCCACAAGCACATACATGTACACGTACACACATACACACGGACAGGCTCACGCGCCACACACACGCACACACACACACACATACTCACACGCGCGCGCTTACACAAACACACACACACACACACACACACACACACACACACACACACACACACACATAGATACAAACGTATGAACAGATACACATACTCACGCAAGTATACATGCAAGCTCATACTCATAGGTACATATGAAAATGCGGAAACATGTACATGATTACACATGCACATATGCATACATGCACGGATATACTCAAGAATGCATGCATATATTTAAATACATACTATATAATTATTTGGGAATGGACTGGCCTCCACGACACAGGGTTTCCTAGTGTGGAGTCCAGAGCTAAACCTAATCTAGCAAATAGATATAAATGTATGCCGAAATTGTATAAGTTTAATTTAATTAATTTGATGTTCCTATTTAAATAAATAAATAAAAATAAATAAACATAGCCTCTAAAGAAAAGGTTTTACGAGTGTACTCATTCGACAATGACGACAATATTTTTTTTTATTGTTTAAACGCCCTTAGGTACTGGCAGGCTAAAGTCTTTTCGACCATACCTAGTGCTTTGTCTTACGTACAAATAATTTTCTTCACATATTATTTACCAGTTCTTCATATTGTATAGCTTATTAATAGTCCTTCTCCGTCAGTAAGTCAAGTCGTTACCATTAATTAGGCGCTGAAAACCTAATTAAATGATTTCTCTGGGAATTTCGGGAGAATATGAAAATACACGTAAACGACTCTTATATCACATTCACCACACTTCAGCACCTTAACTGTATTATATATATTACTGTAAATATCAGCAAAATTATTCAAAACAATATAATACAAGAGGTTAACATGACATTTCCATATTCGCGCCGAAACTCCAAATGTCGGCAGTATAAAATCCGGTATATTTTTTTAAATAAAAGCAACATCCTGCACTAAGGAAATCAAACTTTGTATTGCAGGGGACTTGACACATTTATAATTGACACAAATTACATAGGTACAGACTTAGAAAAACAACTTGTGGTGTTGTCCGGCGTAGGATTCGAACCTTCGACACTGGCACGGTAGGTCGGTATATTAACCATTATGCCATCTGCGCAGTCGGTCAATTACAGTAACCCTAAATGATGCAATAATATTAACTTTATTCTCTAAAATTCATTTACGATATTGTAATACCAATTATTGTGTTTCCATTAAATTCTAATTTTCATTATATACAGATATCTGACCTCCAAAATAAGTTTAAATGTGTGTTACGAGATAAATTACGTCAAAAGAACAAGCGGCCCGCCCTCATTTCGCTTCCGTTCCACCCGCTTTGTCTTCGTCTCTTATATCTCCAATATCTCTTAAGACATGGCTTTGGGTTCGAATTTTCGAACGGGATCAATTTTATAGCGTTATTCTGCGAGACAAAATAGCCAAAGTTACTTTTCTACTATTCCTCCTAAAATTGATCTCGCCGTTTTGAAGATTACCCGTAAAAATATATTGAAATATATTGCTCACGTGGTACCAGCTATGCCGTACGAGTCATCACTGCTGACAGCAATGCAACGCACGCTACGTCTCAACTTGCCAAGGGTCACATCGACCACGTCTAAATTCTTACTTTCAGTGCATATGTTCCAAACACGGAGATTTGCTGTAAAAATATCAACTTATCAATGCTTTTATAAATAAAACTTTAATATATGTAGTACCTACATAAAGCGTATTGGTTAAGATACCTACAGTACCTGTGTCTTTCGATTTCCTTATTGGACAATACTTTTTTTCTAAAAGCCGTAAGGAAAGCTCACTAAGGAAATAATCCTTGTATTGCAGAGGACTTTACAAACATATAATTAACAGACACAGATTGCATCCAGACATAGAAGACTAATTTGTAAATTTTCAATTTGTGGATCCAAAGTGTGGTTCTGCCTGGGATTCGAACCAACGTCAGTGGCGTGGTAGGTCGGTATCTTAAGCACTACGCTATCTGTGTAGTCAGTCATCCTTTGTGCGATACACAAACTGTCGTTCCGAGTCTGGGTGTGATTTTTGTCAGTTAATTTTATGTTTGTAAAGTCCTTCGCAATACAAAAATTATTTGGCGTAATGCACCGTGTTTTCTTTAAAAAGAAGTTAGTCAGATTCTGATGTCCCTGTAGAATATTTGTGGACCTTGATGTACTGTGTATTCGTTATTATAAAATATTTTCCATTATTTTTCACAATAAATATTTGCAGGTTTTACGCAGAAGATCAGCATATTTCACTGATGTGAAGTAGCACAAACTAGCTAGTAACTTAGACTAAGATAAGTTAAACTTGACATAAATACATATCAACACGTCTGATTAGCATAGTATAGTAGGTCAATTTCACTCTTATTGTGAAGGAGGTTAGAGCCCAAAAGTGGGACGTATAAGAGTTGAGATCAGAACCTTGTTTAATACTAGCAGCGCCATGCGATTTTACCCGCATAGTTCCCCCTCCCGTGGGAATATCGAGATAAATTATAGCGTATGTGTTATTCTGATATGTAAGCTATATTATTGTGAAGTTTCATCAAAATTCATTTAGTATTTTTGAGTGAAAGAGACCCGAGATCTTCCCGACCGACTCTCTCATGGAGAGTGCTCCGAGGAACTGTTTGACTTGGTACCACTGTCACCATTCTACCAACGTACCACTCGATATCGTAGCAGGGTTCATCCATTTCACCTGGAATCGTTATGGTCTTCAACTGTACGTTTCCAGCGATCATTTCTCCCAGGTACGTGCAAGCTCTGAAATGAACTACCTGCTGCTGTTTCCCGAGCACTATGACATGTCCTTCTTTAAACGAGGTTTAAGAAGAGTATTTTCTTCACGGTAGGCAACGGCTTGGCTGTGCCTCTGGTATTGCAAAGTGCGGCAGGATCACTTACCATCAGGTGTGCTGCTTGCTCATTTGCCACCATGGGCAATAAAAAAAAAACATTCTCACAGACTCAAATTTTCGCGTTTATAATATAGTGGGAATAGAAAATATTTTATTTAGCCATTTTCTTTAGTTATTATTTCTTGCTGGATGTTTTCAGCTTACGGGCGTGTAGATTGTTAAATTTATTATGATCTTAGCTCATAAATGTCCCACTACTGGGTTTGAGGCTCCTCTGAGCCTATGCTTGTACATGGGTTGGTATAGGATTTATTTCGAGTATTCCTTCTCTTACATAGGTGTTATGTACATGATGATTTCTGATGTTTACGCGAGTATTTTATACACTGTGTTCTTACTCTGTACCACACGGAAAATGATAATTTTGTTTATTGGTTCGATTATCATATGTAAATTAATATCTCGAATAGTAAGTATAGATACTCCGAGCGGTGACGGGTTACGAATACAATGTGTCACCACCCCCTCACCTTCCAGTGGTCGTCGTTAAAACCAGCTCGCTAAGGGTGACAACTATCCTTTGCGAAGCGTCAAAAGTTGGAACGTCAATTGGTTGATATGTAAATCGAAAAAATACTAACAATCGCCTCCACTAACAAACGAATTGGCTCTTAGAGATAATGCCGTCAATGTCATAGCATCTCCAGTCGTTAGCTTGGAAGCTGATGCTGTACCGGTAGCTGCCGCCGCGAAGCAGTCCCACAGTACAACGCAGCCATCATCACGACCGCCCAGCGATATCATGTAGCGCTCATCAGATGAGAATGTCAGCGCTTCTACCCGCACCTAAATATTACATGAAAAAGTCAGCTTAAATAATATGTAGATACTTATAATAACTCATAGAAGCTAACTCCGCGCACAAAATTTGAAGTATTTAAATTGGAGCCAGTAATGGCTCCCTACGCCGGACCGTTCCGTAATGTACAAGGTCACTGCATACAAGGCAAATCTATTGTATAGTGGTGTGCGTGTGAACGTGTGTAATCGCTTGCACGCATGTAGTATTTTTGGCTTCACGTCAGACGTATTGGTATAAGGTTTTGTTTCGAATTTTCCTTCTCTTGCATAGATATTATATGCATTATGTCCCTTAGTCGTCTTTTACGACACCTATGGACAATAAAAAGAGTGAATTGTATTCTGACTCCGTGACCAGACGGAAATACTACAATAAAACCTGTGCAAAATATCTGCTAAAAATTAAAGCGTTCCTAAAAAGGTCTTCATTTACCTCCAAAGTATTTTTATTGCTGTTTACCACCAGTAAACGAGCAAACAGCACACCTGATAACCTTCGCTAGGTCGTTGCCTACCGTGAAAAATAGTAAAGGGAGCATGTGTGTAATGAAGTTCAATAATACTAATAACATCATCAAAACCCAACACACTCAAACACCCTAAGAAAGTTGGGTTTCTGGCTCTCTCACTCACCGTCAGTAACAAATTGCTACTACTCAGATGTCAATTTTCTGCAAGTGTGTGGTAACCCTGGACGGACTGACCTGCAGCTATAGAGAGATAACTTTCAACAGTATGGTTCTACCACAAAAATATTAACTAACTTTACATTAACAACCAAAAGATTATGGTCTGTTCCACCTGTGATCTTAAAATGTTATATTTACACTGAAATAAGATTGAGTTACAGGAGCGAATGAAAGCCGGTCACTCCTTTGCTTGTGTACCGTCCGTAAATTGCGTATACATTACAGGCTGAATATAATATGTTAGATTCCTTAGCCTACCTTATTTGCTACGAGTAACTGCACCAGGGTCTGTCATTCGCAAAGAGGGTGACCGCCTGAGGGTGACGCCTCGGGGAGCGTCGGGGAAGGAGGGCATCCGAAAGGGTATCCCGCCGGGCTGGCCAGGAACGAAGGATTCGGTATCGGTGGTCGGCTGGTCGGGGTGACTATGCCAGTTAAGACGGACGGAATGCTTAGTCTACCAACAAAGCCTAGGTACCTTATGTAGTTCATGACTTCCCAGCAAGGTCTTCTTTTTAAAATCCCAAACTTTCGCCGATGCTTTGAATCCAATATGATTAATTTGTCCTGAACCTACAAATGTTCCTTTAGGTGAGAGAGCTACAGTCGACACGCTGTTAGTGTGCCCACTAAGGAAGTACATCTTCTTAGTCTTCCATTCCTGGATGCAGACTTTGTTACCCATTGGATATACAATATGTTGGCAGTCTGGATGGACCTTCAGTCCTTTGATAGCAGAGCCTGTTGAAGTTCAATAGAAAATGGATAACAAAATGTACTCAATACTCCATAGTAGGTATTTAGATCACACAGAAGATGAAAGAAACAAAACTGTATTTCGATTTAGGTACTCGTGGTCTAATACGGAAGCACTTGTACTTTAAAATAAAACTCTCACTCAAGTTACGCCTACACATACAAAATTAATAGGTATGGCCCATCGTCATGTCTCATCATTACAAATTAATTAAAAATTGTGGTCTGCTTTAATGGTAGAGAAAACGTCTTGAGTAAACTTGAAAATTTTTCGCAAACGCGTCTTAAATTTATAAGCTTTCGTTGAGATAATATTGTCGACCATCAGACAGTAGGTATATGAAACATTGCGCCCATAAATACTTTGATCCTACCACGATATACCCTAACCCCTTAGTGGTCGCTGCGACGATCATTACATTCCGTCCCGCATCTTAAAGGAGCCTGATGACGTGATCACCGTAGCTCAGAATACATGTAATATACACGACCCGTGAGGCTATACCAAAGACAAGGCCACGGTACCATTCTTGCCGTCGAGATGCGAAATCGTGCTGCGTAAAAATCATTAACTTTAACGTGCAATCAACAATGCCCCAAGACAAGGTTTGTATCCCATAGAAAGTGCCCTTGGGGCCCTGCTTAAATGTTTTGTGTTGCGCATTGCTTAAATGTTTTGAGTTGAGAGCCTTCTGTGCTCACTAGGCCGCGTAGTGTGTAACTGCCATTTGAGGCTAATACCTCTAGCCCAAACAAACAAAAAAAATAATAGGTTCACTTGCCTTGTTAGGTTGTAGCACCTTTGAACTGTTTTCAGCGGGTGAAAAAAAATGTTAACTATATATCAACCTTTTATAATAAAAAACTAAAAGGGACCCGACGCTCAAGACGGCAGATGTGAAACATCCAAATTTATTTGTACAAGTATATATGCATAAAAGAACAGATTACGACAGGAACTAATATGGCATAAAGTATTAATAAAATATTACGATTTTTCCAAAAAATGATGGTTTTTATTCAATAAACATTTATTTTCATTAGTATACACTACAGGTATGTGTTTAGGTTAATAGTTTATGTTGAGCTCACTAGATGGCATTGTACAAAATTCTAAAACAGGTTATGGTTTCGTTACATAAATGTATATGTCGAAGCATGGCGTTAACGCCACGCCAACGATCAGGTTCACCCTCGCCTATAGATGTTTCACATACAAAATAGCTTAAGTTTTTTTACGGCTTTCATCTGTTAAACCTGCTTTTAGAGCTTGTGCAATAAATCATCATCATCATAGCCTACATACATCCCACTGCTGGACTCGACCCTTCATCAAAATAGGAGGAAAAATAACCTAATACGCCACGCCGGTCAAACAAGTTGGTGTAGGGTTTTATTTAGAGATTTCCTTCTTTTGAATAGATGTTAAATATACATTATATGCATTAGTAGTCTTTTAGTACACCCACGGGTCTCCCTTGATAGGTGGTGAATTGTATTCTTCTGTCACCACACGGAATAACCATAATTCCATAAGGGGCCTAGCTACTATATTTCATGGTAGTGAGCCCTATAAATAGTTTTCAAAAAAACTTACCGTCAAAACCAATAATGGCATAAGATTCTAGATTTTTTACATCACTCATAGTCAGCCTTTTCTTATTGTCTTATTATTTAAAATATGTAGAATAGAAAATTATATACAAAAAGTGTTTTGCCAACTAGTTATGAAGTTTGATGACATTCACAAGGCAGTGTAAATAAAACAGTTGCTATGGTGACAGTCAACTTTTTATCGAGCATACAGTTTAGGAGACTGCACAGTAAAGCATGTGCTACACGGTTTCAAACAGTGGTTTGAAACAGAAAAGGCAGAAAAGCACTTTCCTGGCTACATGGTTTTTAAGCTAGTTTGAAACCAACAGTGTTTAGAGAACGTGGTGCGGATAGGACGTCTTTACGCTCGCGTACCGTATAATCACTACAACGACGTCATGACGCCTTACATATCAAAACAACAAAAAGTTGGAGTAAGTCTTGCACTTTTGTGTGCAATTGAAGGATAAAATTAAAATATCCCATGCATTTCTTTTCTGTGTTTTATTTTTATACCCTTCATAATTTAAGTCCCAAAGGCAGGGCAACTCTTTGTAGAACTCGAGAAGTTGAGTAATAAAATCACGATCGCGTTCCGCCTGCTCACGCGCCATTTTGTGCGCAGAACGTCGTCGCGTGCGCCTGCGCTGACCTTTGCAGCGTGACTAGACATGTGTAACACTGCGCTGCGCCGCGCAATTGCGCCAACTAAGTTCACTGCGCTGGAAGTATCAACTCACTTCTAGAAAATGTGTTAGCGCACTGCGCAATCGTCTCAGCGCCGGCGAATCTGAACATTTTTTTTATTTATGCGCCTATAAGGCAGGCTATAGTCGATCTTACTGCCTTGTCTTACGTAGCTTACACATAATTTTCTTTACATATAATTTATTATTAGCGTAAGAGATAAGTAACATCCGTCAGTAAGTCGTTACCATTAATTGGGTGCTGAAAACCAAATACACTATTATACATATTAACGTAAATCACTATTATATGATATTCACAACACTTCAACTGTATTACATATTAAACTAGCTGACTCAATACAGATGTTGTTCTGTTCAAATAAAATAAAGGAATGCTCTTTGAAATCGACAGCAGCGCCACCTACCGAGTCCAGTTGTGAATCTAAACCATTCTCGTATCCCTTTGAACATACACAAAACATTTCATCAACATCGGTCCAGCTGTTTAAGAGGAGTTTCAGTGACGTACACAACAAATATATATAATGTAAATAAAGATAAAATATCAGCAAAATTATTTAAAATATAAAACTAAAAACAATAATTCATTCAAGAGCATAACATGACACTCCCATATTCCCGCCGAAAAACTCAAGGTCGAATAACTCTGTGAAGTGTAAATAACTCTTTTAAAAATTGAGTTATACCTAGGTGCGCATTTAGTTGCTCATTCGGTTGTTTCATGTGTTGCGCCATGACGCAATGAGTTAGAAATGGAGTTATACCTGCAGTGGCGCAGATGGCGCACATTTCGTTCGTAGCTCACTCGGTCGTGTCCACATTTTGTTGCGCCATGGCGCAATTTTGAGTTAGCGTAATGAGCCGGCGCAGTCTACTGCGCCTGAGTTACTGAGTTAACGCAAGGATTATCGTTGAGTTACCCATGCCTAAGCGTGACTGTCGTTCGTTTGGTTTCAAACAAGCGGCTAGATGGTTTCAAACAAGATAAAAACCACCGCTTGGCCAGTGGTTTGAAACACAAGCCTCGCTACTAAGGGCGTTTAAAGGTCATATGAAATTTGGCATAAAACATCTATCTACACTGTTTCAAACCACTGTTTGAAACCGTGTAGCTCATGCTTAAACATGCGCTACACGGTTTCAAACAGTGGTTAAAAACCCTTCATAATGAAGGGTATAAAAATAAAACACAGGAAAGAAATGCATGGGATATTTTAATTTTATCCTTCAATTGCACACAAAAGTGCAAGACTTTCTCCAACTTTTTGTTGTTTTGATATGTAAGGCGTTATGACGTCGTTGTAGTGATTATACGGTACGCGAGCGTAAAAACGTCCTATCCGCGCCACGTTCTCTAAACACTGTTGGTTTCAAACAAGCTTAAAAACCATGTAGCCAGGAAAGTGCTTTTCTGCCTTTTCTGTTTCAAATCACTGTTTGAAACCGTGTAGCACATGCTTTAAGAAGCATAGACAAGTATATTATTATATAATAGCAAGAATTACATAGCCTCTAGAGGTGTCTCAGGTTATGGAACCACTGGTCAAACCGGAGTTAGGCAATGGTAGGATCGCTTTTTCGTGTAAATATTGATGGGATTGAAAGAAATAGGTTATCCGCCATCTTGTACGGTACGGCTACACTCGGTATTCGAGGTGGCGATTCGATGAGTCACGCTGTCACTTAGAGTAGTCCTATATAAAACGAATGATTTTCTGTTTCATAGACCCCGTAACTATACACCCATCGGCACAGCGATCACCTTTAATTCAGCTTCACTCGGTCGAGAACCAGATAAAATATTTAGGCTTAGTACTCGACGGGCGATGGTGTTTTCAGGAGCATTTTTATCAAATTTCTCCCCGGCTCGTGGACGCAGGGTTACATGGTGACAGCTGTACGCAAGACGGTGTTGGTGGTTCGATCAATGGCCCTGTGCACCTGGGCGAGTTCTGACCACTTGTCTTAGAACTCTCTTCTGAAGGTCGCCGAAAACCATAGTATTCAGGGCTATACGCGGATACCGTATCATGTCTACTGAGGCAGCGTGCGCTTTGGCTAGAGCCCTCCCGTGGGAATTAAAGGTGGAAATACACGGAGCCCTACCATAATTGTGGTTCTAGCTAGAATACAGCAGATATACTTTTGAGTTCTGTGTGGGCTGGATAAACCACCACCGTGAACGCATCGCAAGCATCACTATCGAAGCTGCAGACTATCACTTTCGACAGATCAGGAACTGGTATAAGGTCGCCCGCCATCTTCTGCTTGGTTGTTATCTTGCGTAAGAAATCAGAGGAGCGAATCAGGAAAAAAATCTTCCATGTTGACTCGTTCCACCACTGTGGCGTCGAGCTGGCTATCCAGAGTGCACTTTACTATCTTTACATGATAGGATTACACTTTAGACAGTCATCCACCTAATGTCGCGGCCCGCTCCATCCAGAGCAAGAGAGGCGAAAGACAAACTTTCTGATGGTGTTTGCATGTGGTAGGTTTTGGTGATGCCTTTAGTATTACCAAACCTCATTGCACGCAATCACACTCGATTCACTTTCTTCACGGTAGGCAGGGACCTGGCAAAAGTCCAAGAGCAGTATGACTTACCATTAGGTGTGTTGTATACTCATTTACCAACATCAGCAATAAAAAAAAACAAACCAAAACCTAGTCAAAGACACAGATGACTGAAACTGGGTTAGTCCGCCACCCGTAGAGAGGCTGACCGCGCGAGGGCGATACCACGACAACATAGTCTGCTGCCCGGGGTTATAAAAAGGGTGTTCGAGTTACCCTGCACAGCCTTCTTTTTCGATTCATTTTACAAACTATGAATTTCGTGCTACACCTTCCACTAAGGAACCTCACAAATATACATATATGAGGCGGACACAAATTACACCCAGTCTCAGAGCAACAATTTATCAATCACACAAAAAATTGACCAGTGTTGGAATTGAACCCGTGACACTGGTATGGTAGTGTGGTATCTTAACCATTACGCTATCAGTGCAGTTAATTAATCATTGGTATTGTATAAATTTTTTACTTGTGTATTAGAGTGGAAAATATCAAAGGATAATTGAGGCCATGAGAACCATAGTGGTCTAATTTTTTTACATTATTAAGTTTATGATTTTTTACAGATATAATTAAACATTTTGATAGAACCAAGGTGGCCTAACAGTGATACAATGAATATTCACTAAAGGCATCATAATCAATGTTATGATTTTTACTAAACTGTCTTTATTTTCTATAGTACTCAAAAGGCTTGTCCATTGAATTAGGCCAGTATGGTTCTCATAGCCTCAATTCATCCCCTATTTTAAACCCTTAAAAAAGAATATATCCTCTGAGGGATGGATATTTAGAATAATTTTATTTAATAATGAGTCTTTCTATATCTTCTCTCAAGTAGGTTGTGTACTAAGCTGTATAAGTTATTACAGTGTTTTAACTATCCCACAAGAACTCTTTAATTTTCGTGATTAAAAGTATTCTAAATGTTGACCGGGGATATAAGATACCACCACGCAAAATTTCATTGAAATCGGTCAGACAGCTTTGGAGATTAGCCCGTACAAACAGATAAACAGACAGACAAATAAAAAATTAGAAAAAAAATTAGACATGTTCTATTTCACTTCTAACATCCCCCTGACTTGGTTTTTAGCGTTTTTTTTCTATGTACAGACATTTGACCTATAAAGTTTTATTATATGTATAGATTATAGTTACTTAAAATTATACATATTTATATATTAACACGTTTGCTGCGGGAAACCCCACACAAGCGTGTTTTTGATAACACACGCGTGTGCGGCGATTACACGCCAGGCGTGTATGCGGCCGCACACGCGTGTGTTCGTGTCGTAATGTACCTGTATGCGATATATGACAGCAGTCAAAGCGTTAAGAAGATTTGTATTAAGAGTTGTCTAGTTGAGGAAGCAAAATTCCTGCCATACGTTATTTACAGGATCCTTGTCATCACCATCAACATGACCCTGCTCTTATGGCAATTACTTGAATTCAACACAATACCGGGCGGGGCAAAAGTATGGAAACCCCTGATTATCTTGGAGGGGGATGATTTGATCGAAATATAAAAAAAACACATCAAACGAAATTTTTAATAACGTATGTCATGGTCACCTTGCATTTGACCTTGAACTTCGTTTTCACGGTTATTTCAAGGTCAACTTTGTTTTTTTAAATGGGAACCCCTATTTTTGATATCGGAAATGGAAAGAGCGGGAAAAATTACGTACAAATATGTATCAAGGTGACACCTGAAGGTCAAATAGAGGTGCGTGCGTGGCGCGTGCAATGAGCTTCGGTGATGTTAAAGGCATCACTAAAACCCACCACACTTAAACACCCTTAGAAAACTAGGCTTCCGGCGCTCTTGCTCACCAAATGAAGCGGAGTAACAAATTGCTACTACTCGGACATCGATTTTCTGCAAGAATGTGGTACTACCCCGGACAGACCGGGCCATGGCTGAAGACTACTGTTAACAGTGTGATCCTACCACAAGAAAGTTGGACTTCCGGCTCTCTCGCTCACTGAACAAATTGCTACTACTCAGATGTTGATTTTCTGCGAGTGTTGTTTATCGTATTAATTGATGTTAACTTAAATAAAAAATCATCTAAGTATTTAAGTTAGAAGTTTGAACAAACTTAGATAACTTAAATGCAATTTCAACTTCAGAAAGATGCTTTTAATGATGGAGACACAGGTAGAAGTTAGTATTGAATAAATAATTTAGAAAACAAATTGCAATTCTTATATTGTAAATTCAAACAAATATTAGTTTGTTATGACAGTCTGGCATAAAAGTCTTGTTAATCATGTCATAAAAATTTAAAAAAAAATTGTTATTATTCACAATATAGTGTCAGGCGAGTTTCCCTATGTGACATCTTCGGCGTGTTTCTTCTATCTTTGAATCTATTTGCTCTTTAGCTGATTCAGCTTGTTGTTTTAGTTCATTATTCATGTATTGTTTTATCACTGAAATGCATTCTGATAGCTGAAAATTAAAAAAAAATAGCGTGTGTACTAAGTACGCATGTCAGAAGTGAAACTTCTTTGGTTCCATGTGTTTTTATCAGTAGTAAAAAAAAAATTAAAAAAAATATCTCGATCTTTCTCACTCGCTTGCTTCCTACTCTCGCCCCATGGCTGTGCTTCGTGCTATGTTCGCCCTTTCTCACTCTCTCAATTGGTCTCAATCTCTCTCTCCCTCTTCTTCGACAAAAACACTGCACCTCTTCGTGACACTAAGTTGCGTTACATTCGTAAAAAATTTACCCTCATGCGTGCAAAGAAGTTTCACTTCAAAATTGTTGTTCTAGTAAGAATGTGTGGTGACAGAGATAGAATACAGTTCACCGCCCCCTCTCTTGCCCGTGGGTGTCGTAAAAGTCGACTAAGGGATACAATATGCATATAATATCTATGCAAGAGAATGAAAACTCCAAAACCCTAAACCAACACGTCTGACCAACGTGGTATATTAGGTTAATTTCTCTCTCATAGTAGAGGAGGCCCGAGCGTAACAGTGGGACGTGTAGGGGCTGAGATGATGATGATTAAAAGTATTTGTTGAAGTTAATTCAGCCATTTCAATACTAGATAGAATTATTGCACAAAAACAGGACTAACTTATCTTCAAACGATAGAAGCACTCATTTTAGCTCTTAAATAGGCCCCTGCTGGGCTTGAGCCTACTGCACAATAGGAGGGAAATTTATCTACTATATCATTCTGGATATGCCTCCTCTACACTACTCACGAAGTTCCTCGGCGAAGTACTCTAGAAACTTTGGTTGAAGTCCGAAGTGTGTCACTTCGCGATGAGCTCATTTGCTCTGTAGTGCCGATAGCATGCGCACGTTTATAATGGACGCTCAAGTAGAAACTGCTGTAGCAATGTGCACGTATATTTATCAACAAACAACATAATTTGCTCCGGTAGCCACTGCGTGCACTAATTATGACCTAAATCATGCACTGGCAGCACACACGTCTGAATGAGTACCAATGAAATACTGAAGTCGGCCGAGCAGTGTAGAGAGGTACTTCGTAAATGCACTTCGTGCGACTTCGGGCCCTTTGATTCGGGCGCAAAACTTACAATGAATGGAAGTCGCCCGAGGCGAAGTAAAGTTTGACGAGGTAAGCTGAAGCGTCTCTCTACACTCTCGTATTCGTCTAACTTCGTTCAACTTTGTATAGGATTTTATTTCAAGATTTTACCATCTCCTGAATAGGTGTCATCTCAGCTCATATATGTTCCACTGCTGGGCTCGAGCCTCCACAATAGACAGGCAATTGACTACCACTATGCCATAATTGGTCAAACATATTGGTATAAGATTTTATTTAGTTTTTGCTTCTCTTGCAAAAATACTATATGCATATAATAACCCTTACATTGGCAATAAATTTGTATCATAATGTGGGTCAATATATGAAAACTAATTTCTGTATCGGGTACATAATTGTAAATTTTCTGCAATAACGATGACTTGTTGGACGTGAGATATCTTAGTCCGCTCGTGACCATGAACGCTGGAGTGTTCGAAACGTCGGGCGATCAAAAATCAAATACAAACGCAATAAAATTCGTAGTTTTATTTAAAAACTCACATTATGTATGTTATAAGGCAGGGATCAACGTACAATAAGCAAAATATTAATTACTTACAAGTAGCTCATCCTCATTCTTTCCCAATTGTACAAAGGCGCATTTAGCTGCATGGCTTTTATGTTCTGCCCAAGGATCGTCGTTGGCTTCCCATCCATCTAATTCTTTGCCACACAAAAAACATTTAGCCGCATCGACATCGTCTGAGCCAGTTGATACAGAATAAAAGCCAGCTTCGGCCATGTTACGTACATTACACCTATTTTTGTCACTGAAGGGCCAATTTTCGAATGTTTTCACTCTTTCAGCTGCTAAAAACAATGGACGACTTTGCAAATTAGGAGTTATCATTTTCAAGATAAAGCAGTAGTTTTATAAAAGCTATGATCTAAATATTCCCAATGAAAGCAGTCGTTTGAATTTAAAACGTTGACTTTGACTTGATATTTTTTTTTTTTGTTTGGATCGCCCTTACGGGCAGGCTAAAGTCTTTTCGACCATACTGCCTGGTCTTACGTAGCTTATTTCTTTACATATTATTTACTTCTTCATATTGTATAACTTATTAACAGTCATTGTCCGTCAGTAAGTCAAGTCGTTATCATTAATTAGGCGCTGAGAACCTAATTAGATGATTTCTCTGGGAAATTTCGGTTGAATATGAAAATACACGTAAACAACTCTTGTATCACATTCACCACACTTCAGCACCTTAATTATATTATATTACATAAAACATCAGCAAAATTATACAATATAACACTATAAAACACTAAAAAAATTTATATAATACAACAGCTTAACATGACATTTCCATATTCGCGCCGAAACTTCTTGACTAATTGACTTATAGTCTAACTTTCTATTAGCTGCAGTAAAATGACGTTTTAGTGGGTTGCCGGTTTTTGAAGAAAAATAAATAGGGATGTAGCTAAATGAGTGAATCATAAATGAATAATCAGTTTGGTTTTTTTTTTGAGATTTAATATTAAGTTGTAATGTATTTTTTTAACCTATTATTATTACTATACTAGAGGATTGATCTTTTTTAGTGGAAGTATAGGGAGGTACATTCAAAATGAAACAAAAACGTCATAATAATGTTATTTAATTAATGATCGAGGTGGCACATTTTATCTTCCTCTTTAATAGTGTGAGACACACAGTCACTCCACTTAGCCGGTGTCACTTTCTTGATTCCTTCTTGGAATAAAGTTTTCACTTCTTGCATTTTATACGTCTTATTATTGTTTGCGACGTGACTCTTTACCTGCGCCCATACCAACTCAATGGGGTTCAATTCACAGTGATAAGGGGGCAGTCTTAAAAGTGTGATACCTTTTTGTGCAGCCATCTCGTCTACGGCATATTTCTCAGTATGATTTTGTTGTTTCACAATATCTATGAGAGTGGCCTTGACCATATTTGGTTCAAACGCAATATTTTTAGTAGTCAGCCACTCTTGAATTCGTGCTTTCGTACACGACATCTTCGGGATTGTTTCGATCTTCCGAGAGTGATAGGGCACATTGTCCATTACGACTACTACATTCGGCTTGAGTTTAGGTAGAATACCGCCGAACCAATCCTCGAAACACTCCGCGTTTATTTCATCATGGTAGTCTTCTGTACCTTTCTTTGCTTCAAACATAAGAAGTCCGTCGACCAGGAAGCCTTCTTCTCCGCCTATGTGACTAATTATGAGTCGTTTGCCCTTTTCTGTGGGATTTTTTAATCCTGTAGTCAGGCCGTCTAAAAATGCCTGTCGAGAAGATTTAATACTTCCGTCAATCCAGGTTTTTTTTGTAGTATGACCTGAAAAGAACAAAAAAGAATCATAAGTTTCGACATCAAAACAAAAAGGGAACAAATAGAAGAAACTAAGAGTTGACACGTACCAGCGTGGACCCAGGTCTCGTCTTGATAATATATGTATTTTCCCTCCCTACGATATTGTTTAATTAAACGCAGGTAGCGCTGGCGCCATGATATGATATCTTGTCTATCAATAAGCACACTCTTGCGTGATCGAGTAGCGAATTCGAAATTAAGATGCTTCATAATTTTTCTCAATGTCTCTTTCGAGAAGTTGGGCAATCTTGGGTCATCATTTACAACTTGCAGCACCTAAAAATGATTAAAGTTATTACCTAATTGGTTAAGATTACACATGGGATGGGAGAAAACATACATAACGTCTAATAAAAAGATGAGTGACGACATGTGTAAACTAACTTTTGCGATGGTGGGTATTTCATTTCTATGAAAGAACTGATGTACAATTCGTCTAACAGCAGTGAATGTGAAATCATCAAGTTTATCTTTAAATGTAAGTTTTGGGCCCGTTTTTTCGGGAGGTTTTGGTGATTCGCTGTCGTTCTCCTTGTGCTCCTTTAAAACGGAATAAACTGTGCGGACGGATATTCCCAAGACTTCAGCCACCTTGTTAATGCATTCACTTGTTTTTGAAATTTCAATGTTTGATTCTGAAGATTTCACTTCAAACACATATTTGTAAACGTTTTGGACCCAAAGTTTTTCAGTTGCACTTAGAGCTACACGTGGCCTTTTTTTCTTAGGAGATAAAAATGTGTCTCCATCTTGCGATGTGCTCGGCAGAGCATCCATGTCTTCAATGTATCAAACAAAAAAAAACTAACACGATTAACGAAAACAGGTAATGAAAAACAAACACAACGTAACATAAGTTTAACAATAATGATAACAAAAACAACGCGCAGTGGGCAAATCAAAGTTATTCATGCACTCAAAACAGAAGTATGAAGCCGAATGAGCGAATGACAACCGAAACAAAATGGCGGTCAAGCGTCATCGTAGCACCGTAACCAAAAACCAGTACTACCAACTTGAGAGAGCGTTTTCTTGAGTGTTACCTTGTATATGTCTAAAAGGATCAACGTTTATACAGCCTTTTATTTACATTAATATTAAATAGAATTTAGTATGATCATTATGAGTCAGCTATGGAACGATTAGATATTCTGTAAACTTTTGTGAACTGAATCACATCCCTATTGAGATTAGGCTGTCAACATTATTTTACGGAATGACATTTAGAAACGTCATTTTACTGCAGCTAATAAAAAGTTAGACTTTAGTTTAGTTTAATTTTTTTTTTGTTTATTCGCCCTCACGGGTAGGCTAAAGTCTTTTCGACCATACTGCTTTGTCTTACAAATATTTTTCTTTACATATTACATATTTAGGTACTTCTTCTTATTGTATAACTTATTAATAGCCATTGTCCGTCAGTATTTCAAGTCGTTATCATTAATTAGGCGCTGAAAACCTAATTAAATCATTTGTTTGGGAATTTCGGTAGAATATGAAAATACACATAAACCATTCTTATATCACATTCACCACTCTTCAGCACCTAAATTGTATTATATTACATAAAACATCAGCAAAATTATTCAATATAACACTATAAAACACAAAAAAAATGAATATAATACGAGGGCTTAACATTTCATTTCCATATTCGCGCCGTAACTCCTGACTTGTTTTAATGTTATAATCATCATCGCAACCCACATACGTCCCACAGTTAGGGACACGATATCGAAACGAAAGTATCGATACTGTACTCATGAGTAGTATCGAAGAAAAAGTATCGTATTCAATAAAGTATCGAGTATTGAGTACTTTTCCTAGAATACAGGCTATGATGACTTTTTTTTTTTAGGAATTTGTAGGAAAAAGCTGAACAAGCTTTTTTTTAGGAGTTTGCTTTATGGGTTGGGATTAAAATATATCGAGTCACTTTTTAGAAGGTTCGTTACGCTTTACCTAGATGGCGTTACCATAAGCATGAGCCGTAAGGTCAAATAACAAAAACACAACAAATAACATGGATACTTTGTACAATTTATTCGATTTTTTTTTGTGTGTGAGTAGCTATTGGTCGCAGATGACCTTGACAGGTTAACGCGATCAATGGGTGAGCGCAGATGGCTCTCAACGCGGTAAGTTAAGCGAACATCGCCCGAGGGCTCCTCCTGTGGGGAACGGACCTCGGCTCGGGGCGTCGCTGAGTGCAAAGTGGGCGTGGCCACGCTTAGGCTAATGACTTTTACGCGGCGCGGTTTTCTACCTCGACGGCGAGGCCGATACCGCGGAGTTTTATTTATTATCGCTGCGCCAGCTGTGTAGGCCCTTTCTTGGGCGATTGTAATAGCGTCATCCTCTTCTTCAAGAAGATGATGAGGACGTCAGACCGCAAATTTATTCGATACGATACCTGCCTAAAAGTACTCCTTGAGTAAAAGTATCGAATAGAAAGTATCGAGTAAAAAAGTATCGGTATCGAAAGACGAGTACTCGATACCTAAAAGTATCGATACTTTTTTCGTGTACCTACTAGTGATGTAACGAATATTCGCATTCGCGTTCGCGAATATTCGCATATGTTTTTGACATCCGCAATCGCATTCGCATTCGCAAGAAACGATGCGAATGTTTGGCGAATGTTTTTGACAAATTAAAAGGAATTTATATATGCAATTATGGAATGGAATGATAATATTTATAACTGATAATATTTATTATTTTTATTTACTTATAATATTTGTATAAAATTATTATGGAACACTTAGGGTCCGTTCACACAGACGGGCTCGGAGAGGAGAGTAGATTTTTATCACGTTGGAAATAGAGTTTTGAGTGATTGTAGTAAGGTTTATTTTTGCATGTGCATTTCTTTTGTCATTAAGAATCCTTGAAGGCGCTTCGTGTGAAATAATAAGGGGAGCCTACCGGCTCCGATTGCGTGATCTTCCTCGCTCGCGCAGCCGATCGGCTCCGAATGCGTGCTCTTTTGCGCTCGCGCAGCCGATCGCCTCCAATTGCGTGCGCGCCGCGCCAACTGCTATTTTGATAGCAACATTTGAACGGAACCTTGCCCTTTCGTTTGTTTTGCTTAAAGTTATCTTACTAACAAATATATTTTTCATTGAAGCTATCTAAATTCATGTTTCGAAAAGCACACGTTAACATACCGAAAACAAAACTTGGACTGCACAGAATACTGGTAAAGCCTTTGTAGTGTTTCCACCCGGCTCCGAACGCATCCGACCGCCTTCAAGCGCATTCGACCGGCTCCGAGCGCATCCGACTGGCTCCAAGCATATCTGACCAGCTCCGAGCGCATCCGCTTTCAGACCTCTTTCAACCGTTCTATGTGAAATAGTTAGCGGCTCCGCTCCGGTCGATTCCAAGCGTATACGATCCGGTCTGTGTGACAAGAAAAGAGTGGGACGAGGCTCTTGATGGGCTGAGTTAACGATGATGAATCTCAAATTACAACGAGTATTTTCGAGTGAACCTGACTAGTTACATTCATTCAACTTGCAACGGTTAACGTTGGCTATATTTGGCTTAAACATGGCTGGTACGAAATGTCAAACCCGTATGATATTATGCACGCGCTTTATTTGAAAGCCAACATTCGTATTCGCATTCGCGAATATTGAAGATGGATATTCGCACTCACATTCGCATTCGCGAATGTCTCAATTCTAACATTCGTTACATCACTAGTAACTACCCACAGTTGGGCTCGGACTAGAGATGCGTCGTCGACGCATTTAACGTAGACAAAACTAGACCGTCCATTTTCGTCCATGTACTAGTCGATGGACTAGTTCAATTTATCGACTAGTTGATAAATTTAGACGGTCTATTCTTTATGGTCGCGTCAACGAAGTACGAAACTTCGTTGACGCGACGATTATTTCGACGACAATTTTAGACTACATGCATCAATAATGAGTAGTCCAAGTAGTAAGTAGCTAATAAGTAGTAGGTAGGTACACCTAGCTTCACTAAAACAACAAGACGTTTTTATATTATTTAAAATTTATGTACACTATTCACAATATAAAATATTAGTATGTACAAAATAAACTATTATTTACACTCGCAAACATTCAATCAAAGTTTTGACTAACATAAAAACTAAAAAGGTACCTAAGGTACCTACGTTAATATATTTTCAACGTTAATATATTTTCAACAAAGAAAGCTTTACTTCGTCTTCGCATTGACGTCCAATACTATTATCTACTCATATTCTCTAAATTTAAAGTTTAATTTTGTTTGCATGAACTGACATTTCAACGAACCGTCACGCGTCGTTGAAACGACAGTCTATGCAAGCAAAATTAAACCTTAAATCTAGACTAAATGAGTTGATAAAAGGGTATGTTGATCCTTGTATACGTAGACTGGGCACCGTCGACGACGCATTATCTGACTATGTGCACATGTCGTCGTCGCGTTGACAGTCCCTATGAACATTATGTAGACTGCAAATTAGCCGTTCTATCCGTCCAATTCGACTATAGTCCGTTCATCGTTGATGAACCGTCCATTCGTTTATTGCTTGTCGACGGTCGAATTAACGGGTTCGTTTATTCTACGCTCATCGCTAACTCGGACCTCCTCTACAATGGGAGGAAATTTAACCTACTATACCGTGCTGGTAAGACATGTTGGCATAGGGTTTTATGTCGAGTTTTCCTTCTCTTGCACAGATCTTTTGTGCATATTATATCCCTTAGTCATCCTTTACGACATCCACGGGCAAGATAGGGAGTGGTGAATAAAATTGTATTCTTATTTCCTAATCCGTCACCACACGGAAGATGATTTCAGTTTTTATTTTTTAAAAGCATAGAGCCATAGAGTTGTGTTTTGTTTTTTTGTTAACACGGATCGCCAAAGGGAAGAAAGCCCATACAGCCAAATGTTATACATTTTTTTTTCATATATTATTTAACCTTACTTCACATTGAGTTGCTTATTAATAGTCACCAAAAATTCGTAGCGTTGTGTCCTATCTTGGCTGAATCGTTCCTTAAACAAAGTATTGTAAAATGTGACACTTCCTTTGAATTTTCAAATGTCAGTTTGGATGGTATTTTAAAGTCTTTTAAAAAGAATCTTTTAAAAGTAAAAAAAATCAAAATCTTGTAAACGCCATAATGTATAAAAAAAGTCTTTTAAAAATCTTAATATGTATTAAGAAAACAGCAGATCTGTGGAGCTTATCTGTAAAGACTTGATTTTATAATACCTGTTATTGATCCCCACCTGGCATTTGTGTTTAATGGTTGTGTTGCCTGAGCTCATGAAAATTAGAAAATGGTCTAGCACACTTATAGACAATTACCTGTTTTTTTGGAGGAAGCGAGAGCCGTTATGTCATCCATAACATCCGTGGGGTTAGCACGAATGTTTACGTTATAGTATTCGTATTGTTATCGAGACCAATTTGTACTATATTCTTTGAAGCAAAGGTTTGTGCTAAGCCCACAGATGTGAAAAATAAATTTGGCTGTATCTAAATTATCGTTGCTTGAGCTGCTGTAGTAACGAAAAAAAAAAATTAACATTCCTACAGAAAAATCATTTGTTCATTCGCCTCTGTTCGTATTTTCGTAATCGTTCTAGTTGGTTGGTCAAACTTGGAATTTGTTCTAACATCGTGGAATCTTTGTTGATCGATTGAGTTTTCAGCTTTTGTTACGAGATATTGAAAGTGCATAAAAACTTAGGCTTCTATTCAGTTTAATAGCCGGAGGTATACTATAGTTAAAATAATACATAATTTAAGTAGAACGAACAGAAACAAAATTAAGTGCCTAACATTTTACAACCTTTTTTCATTATAAACAGACGTCCATACAATAAGCATTCGGTGTTTGTGATACTACGCAAGTTTTGCAATGGTCCGAGCTGTTTTCTAGCATCGTCCAGTCGAGTAAAGTAATTTGGTAAGTAACTTTAATTGTTTAAAAGCGTAATTAGAGTAACATACGGTATTATGAATTAATTTTATCATAAAATTATGCAAATTAAATTTAATCTAATTATGGAATAGTGTGCAGTATAAAATTAGTTTTTATTATCACTATAGAAAATATTTTTTATGTTATATATTTATGCTACTGCAATATTTTTAATATACTGAGATGCAAAATGGACAGACTTGAACTATTTTGTTTAAATTTCATTTTCATCCCTGACATGCAATTTTTTTAGAGTAAATTTCTATAGAAAGTAAACCAATATTATCACATAAAGAAATCAACTAGATAAAGACAGATACAGTTTTTACAAAATTATAAAGAAGGAATTGAATATAGTAGAATTCTGACAATCTAGGTGGATTAAAATTAGGGTTAGTAGAGATAACTGGATATCAATTTTATATTATAGTCAATATACATTATAGTAAACATACATTAAGCTTTTTAAATACAATGCTGTTGCTTATAAAGAACACCCAGACATTTGCAAGCCGCAGGATCTATTTTCTTAACTATCCATCAATACGTTTTGAGGCTTTTTAAAGACTTTGCCATAGGCTTTAGTTATTATGGAGTCAGAATGTAGTTGTTTTATTGTGTGGTGACCAAATAAGAATACAATTCACCATTCCCAGTCTTGCCCAAGAATGCCGTAAAAGATGACTAGGGGATATAAGACTCATATAAAATACACAGGAAGGAAAACTCAAACCAAAACCTATAACAACCTGCCTGACCAGCATAAGAGGGGCAAAGACCCCAAAGAAGAAAGATATATAAGACTATACTTAATAAGGTCAATTGCCCTCCTATTATAGAGGATACTGGAGCCCAGCAGTGGGATGTATGAGCCGAGATGGTTTTGTAAAGTTCCTACAGCTTAAATTTTTGCAGTAATATATATACTGCCAGACTCTCAATTATTTAAACATTGGTTTATATTTATTGTGTTTTCTTAGAGATAAGTTGATAACAACATTGTTCTTTTATATCAACACTAGCTTATGCCCGCGTCTTCCTCGGATTGAAACAGTTAGTTTGGGCTAATGCTAACTTTAACCTGCGACTTTGTTTACGTAGAATGTGAAAATATTTGTAAATAATACAATTCTGTCACACATGATTTTTGCAAAACCTAACCGTTTCTGTAGTGCACGCAGGAAGCTTTCAAAGGGATAAAAAAACCCGATTCTGAAACATTTTCCATTGGTGTTCAACTCCTATTGATCTTAGCGTGATGATATATAACCTTCCTCGATAAATGGGCTATTTAACACTGAAAGAATTATTTAAATCAGAACAGAAGTTCATGAGGTTAGCGCGTTTAAACAAACTATTCTGCTTTATATATTAAGACTAGCAATCCGCCCTCGCTTCGCTTATAGGTTATAGTCGTTTTTACTCGCGTAGTTCCCGTTCCCGTGGGAATACCGGGATAAAATATAGCCTAGTTTACGCCCTGATATTATAGCTTTCCATTGGTGAAAGAATTTTTGAAATCGGTCCAGCCGTTTTGAAGATTACCCGGAACAAACAGACAGACAGACTAAAATTTTTTAATTGCTATTTTAGGCATAGGTGTCGTGCAAATAATCGTGTGAGCATGAAAAAAGCCTATTATTTTGACATTACAGACACTCCAATTTTATTTATTGGTATAGATAGATTTTATAGAGTTTTATAATCAAACATTTATTTTTATCTAACAAGTATAACTAACCCTGTTGAATGCTATATAACAAACAGAATAGTTTTGCCTAAAAAGCAGAATTGCTGTAGTGAAATTGAAAAAGTCCGATTATACACTACCTGCATACGGCCGATCATGACGTATGCCAGTGTAGTGTTCGCGCACGTTAGGCCAAACAGGATCCACAGGTTACAAACACTACAAAATAGATTCATGCGACGGGCAACGGGAGCACCGTGGTTCGTTCGTAATGTCGATTTACACATCGACCTCGAATTGCCGACCATCGGGCAGTATATGAAGCGTTGCTCCCAGCGCTATTTTGACTCTGCCACGACTCACCCCAATCCACTAGTGGTTGGGGCGGTAAACTACGTTCCATCAAAAATATCCGCGGTCCGACGACCCCGTCATCTCCTTGAAGAAGGGGATGATGCCATCACGATCGCCCAAGAAAGGGCCTACACAGCTCGCGCAGCGATAACACATAAAACTGCGCGGTATCGGCCTCGCCGACGAGGTCGAAAACCGCGCCGCGTAAAAATCATTAATGTAAACGTGGCCACGCCCACTTTGCTTTCGGCGACGCCCCGAGCCGAGGTCCGTTCCCCACAGGGGAGCCCTCGGGCGATGTTCGCTTAACTTACTTACCGGGTTGAGAGCCTTCAGCTCGCCCATTGCCCGCGTTAAGCTGTGAAGGTCATCTGCGACCAACAGCTAAATACACACAAAAAAAAAAAAAAAAAAAGTGAAATTGAAAATTAGCAATTAAAGATACTATAATTTTCCATGTGGTGATGGAGTAAGATTATTATTTAGCACTCCCTATCTTTCTCTTAGCTGTCATAAAAGACGGCTAATTGATATAATGTACATATAAATTTATGCAAGAGAAGGAATACTCGAAACCCTATACCAACCTGTCTGACCAGCAAGGTATAGTAGGTAAATTACCCTCCTATTGGCAGTGGGGCCCTTATGAGCTAAGATGATGAGAGAAGCTATAATCAGCCTTTTAAATAATCAGTGGACATTGGACACACCATAATGAGGATTATATTAATTTATTCTGTGCACATTTAGGGATGGTTGGAATAGATTATTTTTGCAAAAAAAGAAACCGCCTTCAATAATGTAGACAATGTAAAAGATTTTTTAGATTTTTGTTTTTTTCAAAAACCGCTTGTCCCATTTCGATAAAATTTTCATGGGACCATTTTGGAAATATACTCTTTCCAACAAAAAAAGAATCATCAAAATCGGTTGATAAATGACGAAGTAATCAGTTATAGAAGCGAATAAATATAAAAAAAGCATATACGGTTGAATTAAGAAATCTCCTTTTTTGAAATCGGTTAAAAATAAATATCGTTATTTATATAAATATGAATTTTGATTGATACTTTGAGAAAAAGATATTGATCTATTGGGCAAATTAAAAAATAAAATTATGAAACATTAGTTCAGCCTAGCTCATTAATTTCAATAATAATGTTTGTATACAATGTATATTATTTTATAAGTCCATAAAATATAGGTTGACCTCTGTGACAGATGTCAACGAAACCGACGAAGTAAGTTTGAATGAGCGACATACTTACAATTTTATTTTGCATCACATATATTTTCATTCTTTTCGTGCCAATTTTATAGCAACTGAAGTGCAATATATGTATTAAAAATATAAAAATATTAGTAATCATGCTTGAAATGTACTTCGTAAGTACTGAAATGGCTAGTAAACATTTTATAGAAAAATTACGTTAACTCACGTACAAGGTCATACTGGCCTGAAAATATAAAAGAGATGGGACAGTCGATATACGTCAATCGATAACCGATCTTTATTAAATTGTTCATAAAAAAAATAAACCCAATACAATGCCTATATAAAACTTTCAATGTAGTTTTTACAATAACAACAAACAGTTACATTATAAAATACATAAATTGAATTAATCAAACATTTAAATAATACTTTTTATCTCAGAGTAAATGATAATATGTGCATGTTTAGTTTATTGACAATAATGCGTACATAACGCATTATTGTCAATAAACTAAACATGTTTATTTATAAAACAGTCACAATTGATCGATTGATCTAACGACTGTCCCTATTTTGGCAAAAATGATAAATGTCCTAGCATGAACGCCCCAGTGATGATGACAGTAGTGATGTTGACCTTGGTTGTACTCCTTTCGAATAATTAAAACAGTCTTAAAGCGTTGTAAATAAAACTACTTTTACGGTTTATATCGCGTTTGTATTTGATTTACGTTTGCCCGACGTTTCGAACACTTTGCAGCATTCATGGTTACGGGCGGACGGAGTCTTAAAACAGGTTTTGTTTGAAATAAATGCAAAAAGATTTTCATTGATTGTATTTCAATTATAATATAAAATCACAATTATAAAATAAAGAGTTTTATCGATAAAAAACTATAGACTTCATCGTAAGCGTGACAGCACTAGGGACAACTGTCACAGAGATCTAGCTATATTTTATGGACTATAATTTACAAAAATTTCAAAGATGCTAAGGTATTTTTTTAAGTATTATTTTATGTAGACAAAAATTATAAAAAAATCAAATAACTAAAAAGTTGTCATATAGCTAATATTTTACGCATTTTCTTTTTTTTTGGTGGTGGGTTGCGGTCGGCGCATTCCTCGCTCCGTTTCCGTCCGGGGCGACAGAGGGGCGTAAGCACGCATACTCGTAACCCACCCGTGACACGATGCCTTCGTCATCGGGCGGACTACCGGTGCACGGTGACTTGTCAGTGGTCGAACCGACGGAATACCCCTTGAGGAGAATATTTTACGCATATTTGTTATCTATGCAAATAAATAAAAATCTGTCTGTCTGTTCCGGTTAATCCTCAAAACGGCTAGACCGATTTTAATTGTATACTACTACCAGGTCTGTATAAAAAACAACTTAGGCTATATTTTATCCCAATATTCCTCCCGGAACGGGAACAGCGTGGTTGAAACCGTGGGCATTTGTTAGTATTGTAATATGTCGTCCAAGTCTTTAAATTTTACTAATGGTATATGTAAGTTACTTAGTTAAAAACAAAATAAGTTCTCCCTTTTTATTTTGGCCAAAATACTGACTTAGTTGTTAGCTGCAGATGACAGTAACAACTTTACCTGGACTGGTGGGTGTGCGCTGAGGGCTCTCAACCCGTTTACAGCTAAGCGACCGGTCCCGAGGGCATCCCCTGTGGGGTGCGGACCTAAGCGACCAGTCCCGAGGGCATCCCCTGTGGGGTGCGGACCTCGGCTCATCACTGTCAAAGTGGACATTGCCACGTTTATGAGTTTACCACGACATGATTTCCGTCCTCGGTGGTGAGACCGGAATCGTGGATATTTACTTGTAAGGACCGCGCGGGCTGTGTATGTCTCAGTCTGGGTGAATGGCAGAGTGTAAGTCACAGGAGCTTTTGGCTGCAAGTGACAAAAGATCATTCAGCGTGGCCTTCTCTTAGGGTGGTCTTCGTTCATTGGTGAAGATTCAGGCATTTTTATGTATAACATGCAATTAACTACGTCATCATCTCAGCTCATATACGTCCCAGTGTTGGACTAGTACATAACCTCTTCTACCACAGGAGGTAATTCACCTTTTGTACCTTGCTGGTTGGAGGGGGATATGTTTTTATATAGAATTTTCCTTTCCTTGCATAGATGTTCAATAGAGTTGCCTTGTACGCAGTGACCTTGTATACTACATCACGATGCTACGTAGGGGGCCATTTTGGATGCAATTTAAATGCCTCAAATTTTTTGAGCTTCTCTGAATTACTAGCAGCGTCCTGCGGTTTCACCCGTAGTTCCTCTTCCCCTGGGAATATCGAGATAAATTATAGCCTACGTGTTATTCTGATATGTAAGCTATATTATTGTGAAGTGTCATCAAAATCCATTCAGTAGTTTTTGCGTGAAAGAGCAGCAAAGATGAAAATAAAATACATATTCACATCTTCACATACTCACAAACTTTCGCGTTTTTAATATTAGTTAGTCTATGAATTATTATTCTAAGGTGCATATATTGTATCTCTAAGTTGTCTTTTACGACACTCACGGGCAGGAGATAAGGACTGGTGCATTGCATTCTTACTGCGTCACCGCAAAAAAATATATTGTGTAAATAACTAATACTAAAATACAATGAGTATAAATAAAAAAAAAATGTTTTAGAAAGTAATTCTTCAAAATACCTATGTCGTAAACTCGTCAACAATGTGAAAAAAAATGGAATTTGTTTTTTAAAAATAGTTGGATAAAAAAAGAAACCATTTGAAAGCATGTCCGAGCGTGTGCGTGTTTTTAATTTATCTCCTCTACGCATTTGGCTCGTGTTGTAATGTACCCAAATATTAATTTTAGTCTCGTGTCCCATCTGTTATGACGTCATCGTATGGTTTTAAAAGTATATTGGACATCACCCACCCACCTGGTCATGATCTAAATTTATTTAAAAAAAAAAATTCCGTATGGTGACGGGGAGTAAGAACACTAATAACCAGGTATGTTGCCATGAGCTCTGTAACTGTAGCCGAAAGTATCGGATATCCGAAATGAAAATGAAAACCGTAATCGAATCTGCAGTGCGACATGGCATCTGTGTTTGATGATGACAAAATCGGTTATCACATGTTCATAATTGACATGGGAATAACAAATAAAAGAAAATTTAAAAAGAATATAATTTTACAAAATAACATATGTATATTATTACTTTGACATATCAATCTTAATATATATAAATTACGTGTCACGTTGTTTATCCGCGATGGACTCCTAAACTACTTAAAACGATTTTAATCAAATTTGCACACCGTGTGCAGTTTGATCCAACTTGAAAGATAGGATAGCTTACATCTTAATTTATAGTCGCAATATTATTTTATTGCAAATTATTTGTATTACCTATATATACCTATTATTTGACATTCACAATTATCTGTTAACTCCAAACGATTTTAACAGATGGCGATATCTGTTGACTGGATTGAGAAATTAATTAATAGATGGCGCTGCTACGTCAAACCTAGAAACGTGGCATATACGATTTTAACTTGCTTTTTTACATAGATGCCATTTGTAAAAAAATATGATGACCTCCATGACAGATGTTCTCCTACAGTTCCACTTAAATAGTTTAATAAAATGTAATATAACAAAAACATTAGCCACGGCAACGCGTGGCCGGGCCTGCTAGTTGATTTATATTTTATCGCAACCCATGACATTGTATTTCAAATTATTATTATTTCTGTTTGTTTGACTGTTTTCTATTTCGATTTATCTACTAAACAACCTGTAATATTTGTACACCGGAAACGGTAGAATATTTGAAACTTTATTTAAGATAAGACTAACTAATATGACGATATTCTGACAAATAAATTATTTTGATTTGATTTGATTTAGGAAAAGTAGAGGTGGTTATATTTGTACATTGTCACCATGCGGAAATATGTGATTTATCATTATAATAACTGCGGAAATTACCTCATAAGAAATATATCCAAGGATTTATCTTATGGTGTTAATTATGTTAACTCATGGCTTGTATTTACGTATCTTGTCCAATTTGAAAGTAGTATACTTGGCATTATTATTGAAATATTATGATTAGGCAGTGTTTTGAATAATACTATTGGATCTGAAAATCTGATGAAATTAAAACTAGACACGATGTGTCGTACTTTTGTGTTATAGGAAAAAAATAACATACCAATCGCTATTGTATAGCATTAGTCCGACCATGAACGCTGTAAAGGGTTCGAAACGTTGGGCAATCAAAAATCATAACGCTATAAAAGCCGTAAAATAGTTTTATTTATATACATAGGGGTAGACAGATACCAGTTCCCTCCACTTGCTACGATCTTGACATAACACTTTTGCCTCCTCCACATTCATTAATCTCCTCATGCCAAAGAACCAAACCAACCCTGAAGCAAGCAACATCTTTGGTTTAGGGTACTTATGACCGGGCCTTTCTTAAGAACGTCCCCGATTTGATCGTGGAATGTTCGCCTTGGTCTTCCCCGTTTATTTGCAACTAGCAACCCGCCCTCGCTTCGGTTTCAGTCGCCTTACCCGCGTACTTTCCGTTCCCGTGGGAATATCGGGATAAAATATAGCCTATGTTACTTCCTGATATTATAGCTTTCCATTGGTGAAAGAATTTTTAAAATCGGTTCAGTGGTTTAAGCGTGAAAGCGTAACAAACAAACAAACTTACTTTCACATTTATAATATTAGTAAGGATGTGTAATACTCGCGTAAACAAAAGAAATCATTGGCATAGATCAGGGTTCGCCAAATAATTTTGCTAGGGGTCCGTTTTAAGAAATGAAATAACCATCACGGTCCGTACATGCTTTTAATAGAAAAAAAAAAATCAAATGTAATTTTTAGTTAACAAATGTATTTTCTTATTTCGACATTTTGGAATGGACGACATCAACAAAGATACATTTTTATTAAATTTCGTACTTTGTAGTGCTAGTTGCTGTATTATTCTTGCGGTCCGCACTAAATGGGTCGGCAGTCCGGATGCGGACCGTGGTCCGCCATTTGGCGATCCCTGGCATAGATTGTGTTTATCATTGTGTTCATCAGCTCATATACATACGTCCCACTGTTGGGCTCAAGCATCCTCTACAATAGAACGGAAATTCACCTAAAGCTGGTCAGACAGTTTGATATTAGGTTCTATTTTGAGTTTTTCTTCTCTTGTATAGATGATAATTGATATATGCTTATTATGTCCCTTAGTCTTCTTTTACGACACCCACGGGCAAGATAAGGGGTGGTGAATTGTATTGTTACTCCGTCACCATAGGAAGGTACGCGATATATCAGTCACTTAAGATTTTTTATCGTGAAATTTTCGTCAATAAGTGTCGGACTAGAATTTCAAAGCAATAAAAAAGGACAATCGAATCCTCCAAATTCTCCCACTTCCAAACGAATGTCCATGTGATGACAGAGAAAGACCACCACCTTCTCAGTGAACGATCGTGTCCAAATCTAATCCATGACCGAATAAATTTTAAGAATCTAAACACCAAGGTTTTATTAAAAAGTGTAGATTAAAAGCATATGATATTGATAAAAAAATCATTACTAATATACTTTTTTAGGTATTAAGATAATATCTAACACGTTTGAATCTCTTAATACTAAGTAATCTAAATCAATTATGATTACGTATAATAGATTAATCTTTCAAATAATACGTTGGCACTTCGTCATATTAATGGAATGTATGTAACAAAAAAAAAAATAGCGTGAGTACTAAGTACGCATGCCAGAAGTGAAACTTTTTGGTTCCATGTGTTTTTATCAGTGTTAAAAAAAATAATAAAAAAAAAAGAAAAATATCTCGTTCTTTCTCACTCGCTTGCTCCCTACTCTAGCCCCATGGCTGTGCTTCGTGCTATGTTCGCCCTTTCTCACTCTCTCTCAATCGGTCTCAATCGCTCTCTCCCTCTTCTTTGACAAAATCGCTCTCTCCCTCTTCTTTGTGACGCTAAAATAAAAAAAATTACCCTCATGCGCGCAAAAAGTTTCACTTCAAAAAAACTAGTGTGCAATCCACACGTGGTAGAACTGAAACCTTTAAAAATTTTGTACTAGACATGCGCGCACAAACACATTAATACACGTACAACGCTGAGGCCCAAGCAAACTCAAACTATGTCTTGGTAAACACGAGTGGAGATGCTACGAAACAGAGCACAAACAGAACCACGAATATAAGAGACACTATATAATGCTTTCTATCTCATTTTCTCCCACGTTAAATCTTATGAATTTATGTGTCTGTCTCTTTTTACTGTCGCTTTTTCGTTTCATCGACTTTCAAATCGTAGGAAGAAGGCAGGTACGTATTTCTAACTAACAAATTGCCGCGGTTTAGCCCGCGTAGATCCCGCTCCCAAGGGAATAGGTATAAAATATAGCCTTAATTACTTCTTATACAGACACATGATAGTAAAATATTGTCGAAATAGATCCAGTCGTTTTGCAGATTACCCGGAACAAATAGACAGACTGAAAATATTCAAACTGATTTTTAGACAGAGGTATCGTGTAAATAACCATGTGAATATGAAAATAAACTATTATTTTGACATTACAAACAGACATTTCCATTTTATTTATTTGTAAGTGAATTTCCCTCCTATTATGGAGGTGGCTCGAGCTCAGTAGTGGGACGCACATTTTTTTTTTTGGTTTGGGCTGCGGTCGGCGCGCCTCCGCACCACTCCGTCCGGAGCGACAGAGGGGCTTAAGCACGCAACACCCGCAACCCACCCGAACACCACGTCGCCTTCGTCGTTGGGCCGACCACTGGAGCAGGGTTACTTGTCATCAGTGGTCGGCCCGACGGAATACCCCCTACCCGGGGTACCCTCCCATCGACCGACGTCCCCCCCTCGGGGAGGACGTCCGTCTTTTCTCACGCGGTCGCCCTCTTGGCGGGTTACGGACCAATCCCCGGTCACGTCACCCGCGGCCTCGGCTAGGGCGGCATGGCACGCAGTAGTCGCGCCTGCGCCGCCCCAGTCGCCGGCAGCGGGTCGCATCGTCGAGGCTGTGCTCCTCACGCTCGCGACCCGCCGCCTCCTTCTGCGAGATAACTACCTCGCAGAAGGCTGCGACCGCGTCCCAAAGTGGGACGCATATGAGCGGAAATGATGATGATGATGAATGATAAAAAAACCCACATCTATTCCGATAATGATTGAAATAGAATTAGGAATTGCCGAGATCAGAACGTTGAAGGATTATCAAAATAACATTATTCTGAGTAATTACAAGATAGTGAACACATTATCTGTTTATCTATTTAGCTAATGTCGCATACGCAGTTATGAAAATGGCTCTCCAGTTATCTTTTCACATTTTATAACGTACGTACAACGGAATGCCATTAACGTGTTCGACATATATCACCGAATGATTTAGTTTTTCATTGACCTCATCCTCAGGGCTCGTATGCCCAATGTTGGGAGGGAAATTGACCTAATATATTATTATATGATACCTTATCATTTAATCTTTCGTTAGAGTTCCCAACTTAGGAGCTTTGCTTCCTTTAGGGGTAAAAAAAAATGGGATGGGTACTTTTTCAGAGGTTTTTTAAGGCCTATTTTTAGGGATTATTGATTCTATCTATATAGATTAGATGAGCAACATGAAAGATGTCCGTCCTTGATTACAGATAGTTTTCTTATCATTTTCTGATCAAAAAATATGAGTATTAATACAAAAATTTAAAAAGTATAATAAATATTTTTTCCATATAGAATCATTTTCTTCTTACACTGGCAATACATTTGTATCAAAAATGTGGGTCAATATTTAATAATAACTAATTTCTGTATCGGGTAGATAATTATAAAATTCCCTGCAATAACGATGACTTGTAGGACGTGAGACATCTTAGTCCGCCCGTGACCATGAACGCTGCAAAGTGTTCGAAACGTCGGGCAATAAAGCATCAAATACAAACGCGATAAAATCCGTAAAGTGGTTTTATTTAAAATGTGTAATACTCGCGTAAACATCAGAAATCATTAATAAAAAAGTATTCTTACTTCGTATAATTAGAAAAAGTATTAAGTATAATATAATTAAAAGAAGTATTCTTACGAAGTAAGAATACAATACAACATTCCTTATCTGGGTGTCTTAAAGGACCAAGGGAATATAATATGCACGTAATATCTAGGCCAGAGAAGGAAAACTCGAAATAAAACCATGTACCAACGTTTTATGAGTAATTAGGGCGATTTTAGTCGGCTTTTGTCTTAGTTTGGGGATAAATATTTTGAAGAGTTGGCAGCACTGCCTTTGGTCGTACACTACTGGACTCGCTCTACGAATGCTACAAGACCTATCGTTGGTGCAATCCCGTGGAGAACAATTGTCAGTGTGACGGTTCACGTAAAAATTATGCGCAGATTTGCAAGGCGATGATTCCCCCTTGTTAAAGTCACGGGTGATTGGACTGGGTAATAGTCAGTATACCGCAGAGAGGCTGACTGCGTGAGGGAGATGTCCCGAGAGTCGGATAGGGACGGTACTCGAAAGGCTATCCCGCCGGGCTGGCCAAGGATGTCAAAGAACCAGTACCAGTGATCGGACCAATGGCGAAGAGGAGGGTCTCTGGTGGGTTGTGAGACCGCGCGCTGCCCTTGCGTCGCCCCGGACGGAATGGATGGCAAAAAATCTAGATCCCTCTACAGGATGCAGGAGTTTATAAACTTGACTGTGGCCTCTATTACATTGGACAAACAAAGAGATCCATAAGAACTTTGATCAAAGAACACATAGCTGATGTGAAGCACCGCCGTCACACTAAGTCTGCAGCAGTCTGTGAACATAGTCAGGATCGCGCCCGCCATAATATCATATTTGATAAATCACAAATCCTCGCAAAATGAATGTCACATAACACGGTCGTTTATTATCATTTATTAGGGGTTAATAACTGCAGAGATTATCACTACAAACTTTCTAATATAGAGAAACTGGTCGGCTGACTCATCAATGCTTACGTACTTACGGCTCTTGTAAGTACTGAAACTTAAATATGAAATTTTAAGAGTTTATTTTTGCGATGTAGTGATTAAGTAAGACAGGATTTTTACGACATCAAAGCGCCATTTTGTAAAAACTTTTTCACCTTGTATCAACCCCAAAGGGTGTGAAATACAGTAGTACTTTGAATATGCATAAATATTCTTCAGTAAAAATAAATAAAGACGTATTTCAGAATTTGTCAAATAGGGGACTAAATTTTGCGTTAGTATTTTTACTAGATCTATACCAATAAATAAAACTGGAGTGTCTGTTTGTAATGTCAAAATAATAGGCTTTTTTCATGCTCACACGGTTATTTGCACTATACTTATACCTAAAATACACTTTATATTTTTTTGTCTGTCTGTTTGTTCCGGGTAATCTTCTGGCTGGCTGGCTGGACCGATTTCAAAAATTCTTTCACCAATGATAATTAATATCAGGGCGTAAACTAGGCTTTTTTTTTTTTTTTTTTTTTTTTTTATTGCCAACGGTGGCAAACGAGCAAGCAGCACACCTGACGGTAAGTGAAACTGCTGCACATGGACCATTGCAATACCAGGGGCACAGCCAGGCCGCTGCCTACCGTGAAGGAAATACTCTTTTTAAACCTCGTTTAAAGAAGGACATGTCATAGCGCTCGGGAAACACAGCAGCAGGTAGTTCATTCCAGAGCTTGCACGTACGTGGGAGAAATGATCGCTGAAAACGTACAGTTGAAGACCATAACGTTTCCAGGTGAAATGGATTAACCCTGCTGCGATGTCGAGTGGTACGTTGGTAGAATGGTGACGGTGGTACCAAGTCAAACAGTTCCTCGGAGCACTCCCCGTGAAAGAGTCGGTAGAGTACACAGAGTGACCCAAAGTCTCTCCGCTGCTCCAGCGACTCCAATCTGTCCGTAAGATTGGGATCCCCGACGATTCGAACAGCCCGTCTTTGCAGGGAGTCAAGTGGGTCTAGCTGATATTTGGGCGCACCTGCCCAGAGATGTGAGCAGTACTCCACATGAGGACGAACTTGTGCTTTGTATAGCACAAGACGCTGTCTCGGTGTGAAGTACCGCCTGGCTCCGTTCAGGACGCCCAACTTTTTGCTTGCCAATTTGGCTTTGTCCTCCAAATGACTCCCAAACTGGACTTTGCTCGATATTTTGACGCCGAGAATCCCAATACTCTCAGAAATTGGAAGAGTTACTCCTTGGAACTGAGGCGCCATGACAAATGGGTCCTTCTTTGCAGTGAACGCGCAAACTTGTGTCTTTGTGGGGTTGAACTGGACTAGGTTCCGTTCACCCCATTCCGAGGCCCGCCCCAGAGAGCGCTCGACTTCAGACACAAGTTGAACCCTTCTTTCCTGAATACTCCGAGGGATATTCCGTTGCTCAGTGTACCGCTCATCACCCGTACTGTCATCCGCATAGCAACGCATACTCTCGATAGAGAGCATGTCATTGATATGCAGGATAAACAACGTCGGGGAGAGCACCGAGCCTTGTGGTACACCAGCATTAATGGTCATGGTATCGGAGCAGGAGCCATCTACGACGACTTTTATACTCCGACCATCCAAAAAGCTGGCAATCCAATTACAGAGTCCCTCGGGGATTCCGTATGATGGTAGCTTCGATAGAAGTGCCCTGTGCCAGACCCTATCGAACGCCTTTGCGATATCTAGGCTGAACGCCAGCGCCTCACCCTTGCCCTCCAAGGCCTCTGCCCAACGGTGTGTGAGGTACACAAGAAGATCACCAGCCGACCGACCATGACGAAAACCGTATTGGCGATCCTCAAGGTACTGCAGAAGCTGGCGGTTTATAACCTTCTCCATTATCTTGGAGAGCAAGGATGTTATCGCAATTGGCCTGTAATTCGATGGGTCAGACCGGTCTCCCTTTTTAGGGATCGGGTGGACATGGGCTACCTTCCACGAAGACGGAACCCTATTAGTAGCGTAGGAAAGTCGGTATAGGCGCGTGAGGATGGGAGTCAATTTGGGAGTCTTTAGTACCACTGCAGGGATGCCATCCGGTCCACTCGACTTATGGACGTCTAAAAGCCGCAGCTCCCGCCTAACCGCTCGCTGCGTGATGCGGATTTCGGGCAGTGAGCTTTCACACCGTGGGATGGTAGGTGGTGTGGCAGCTCCGGCATCCAAAGTCGAGTTACAGGCAAAGAATTGACCTAGAAGATCGGCCTTCTCCTTTGCGCTGTGGGCCAGACTACCATCGTGTTTCTGCAGTGGTGGGAGATTGGGCTGGCAGAAGTTGCCTTGTGCAGCCTTGGCGAGCGACCAGAATGCACGACTCCCAGCGGGATAGCTTTGCAATCGCTCGCCAATTCTGGCAACATGTTCCGCCTTGGCTCTGGCAATAGCCTTCTTACTAGATCTAGAAGCGGCGTTAAATTTCCGCTTCACCTCTTTGGCGTTCGGGTCCTGGCATTTTTTGGCCCTATTCCAGGCCCGATATGCGGACTGTTTCTGGCATGCAGCCGTCCTGCAGGTTTTGTTAAACCAGGGTCGGCTGCGGCCACCGACGGGTATTTTGGTGTTGGGGATGAATAATTCCATCCCCGTAATAACCGTTTCGGTAACGCAGTCCGCACAGACGCCAGGGTCCCCAGAGGCGAAGCAAAGCCGCTTCCATGGGTAGGATGCGTAAAACTCGCGCAGTCCATCCCAATCTGCTGACTTATATTGCCAGACTCTGCGAGTCCCAGTCGCCTTAGAACGACTAGGCCTTACAACAGGGGCACTGCTACGGACCAAGCAGTGGTCAGAAGACCCAAGAGGCGCTTCAACCACTACCTGATATCCGTGCTGGTGTGTAGTCAGCAGAAGATCCAGTAAAGAAGACTCATGGCTCTCAATATCTGGGATACGGGTGGGCTGTGTCACCAGTTGTGAGAGACCATAGGCCGAGACCATATTGAAGAGATGTCGACCCTGGAGGTCAGTGGTTCGGGACCCCAGCCACTCTTTATGATGAGCGTTGAAGTCTCCAAGAACCACCACCTCCGCTGATGGACACTGCTCCAATATTTCGTCAATCCCCCATTGGACGTTCTCAAATAATTGAATTGACCCCGGATCACTGCCATGGGACCTGTAGAGGCATGCGTAGATGCGGGTAAGCCCTCCATAGTCTACGCGTAGCCACAGGATTGACAAGTTACCATGTTCGAGGGCCCGAAGGCGGCGACAGCAGATATCACCTCGGATGAATACGCACACCCCGGCTTTACGACGGAAGGTATGCTCCAACTCGTAGCCGGGGTAATTTAGGTACGAAATGTCATCCGGAGCACCTATCTGCGTCTCCGTTAAAAAGAGTAAGGCAGGCCGCGCCGTCTCGAGGTGATGGTGGACGGCGTCGAGATTGCTATGTAAACCCCTGATATTGCAAAAATCCACATCAAATGTGGATAAGGGGACCGCCGTAGAAAATCGTCTCTTTTTAATTTTCTTGGCCATGATTTTTAATTTAAGAAGAGGAGGAAGGGAGTGTGAATGTGTATAACGGAGTTTGGTGATACCAAAAAAAAAGGCAGGGTATAGTGCATGGTCGAGGAGTGAGTGTTGTGAGGAGCTGACACGAAGCACGGAAGGGCCCCCGATGCCCCCCCGTGTGTAGCCGCCGAGGTCCACTCCGGTTTCCCACACCGGCACGACGACTACCCAACGGGATTTTCGCCGGTTGGTGGGACAGCCTCCCAGGGAGGATGATCCTGGGTTCGGGTCCCCTGCTGACCGGCAGGTGGCCGGCGGTGACCATTCCCATCGGGTCTCCCTGTACACCATGCCAGCCCCTCACGCTCAATACCCCGACCAAGACCTCACCACCGCTGGTTTCAGGCCTCACCAAAACCCGCCACACACAAACACACCCAGAAAGTTGGGCTCCCGGCTCTCTCGCTCACCGAACGAAGTGCAGCAGCAAATTGCTACTACTCAAACGTCGATCTTCTGCGAGAGTGTGGTACTGCCCCGGACGGACCGGCCCGCGACTGCAGACAAAAGACTGTCTACAGTGTGGTCCTACCACCAATAAATAAAGGCTATATTTTATCCTGGTATTCCCACGGAAACGGGAACTATGCAGGAAAGACGACTAAAACCGAAGCGAAGGCGGGTTGCTAGTTTCTTATAAAACTAAAAAAATGCATAAATAACACTTAAGTACACATGTCATCTTTAACTTCTTTTTAAAAGAGAAACGGAACATAACAATCTTGAAGAATCTTGTTCAGCTTTCTTTGTTTACCTGTCACACATGATTTCTATTCGGATGAGGTCGCGGGCAAAAGTCAGTAAATATAAAAACTATTAGCATATCTATACCAATAAATAAAATTGGAGGGTCTGTTTGTAATGTCAAAATAATAGGCTTTTTTCATGCTCACACGGTTATTTGCACTATACATATGCCTAAAATAAACTTTATATTTTTTGTCTGTCTGTCTGTTTGTTCCGGGTAATCTTCAAAACGGCTGGACCGATTTCAAAAATTCTTTCACCAATGGAAAGCTATATAATATGAGCGAGTAAACTAGGCTATATTTTATCCCGGTATTCCCACGGGAACGGGAACTACTCAGGAAAGACTGAAACCGAAGCGAAGCGAGGGCGGGTTGCTAGTTGTAAATAAAACTATTCTACGGATTTTATCGCGTTTGTATTTGATTTTAGAATGCCCCACGTTTCGAACACTTTACAGCGGTCATGGTCACGGGCGGACTAAGATATCACACGTTCAACAAGACATCCTTATTACATAAATTTATAATTATCGACCCGCTACAGAAATTAGTTATTAAATTTTGATCCATATATTGTTTAGGATTAGTGCTGTGTGGTAGCGGCTTCGAATACTACCAACCCTTGCTTTGCTCGTGGGTGTCGTAAAAGACGACTAAGAGCCCTAGATTGACCCGGACCAACTCCATCTGGTACCATTTGGGTCAACGATTACATTCCCAAGGAGGGTTGACGTCAGGCAGGCGGCCGGTCATAAAAGTCATTGCCGAAACTTTTTGCAATATGTCAAAACAGATGACATATTGCGTCGACCCCAAGTAATTGGGATAAGAGCAAGATGATGATGATGATGATATTGTTTAGGATTAGTAATTATTAAACATAAATAGACGAGCACACACACGTACAAATAGACATTTTAATTTTTTATTATTTGTATAGATAATCTCCGTGTGGTGACGGAGTAAGAGTACGATTCACCATTTCCTATCTTGTACGTGGATATCGTAAAAGACGATTAAGGGATATAATGAGCACACAACATCTGTGCAAGAGAAGGAAAACTCGAAACAAAACCATATTCGAACACGTCTGACCAGTGTGAAATAGTAAGTCAATTCCCTCCCATTATGGAGGAGGCCTGAGCCCACCAGTTGGACATGTATAGGCTGTGATGATGATGATAAATAATCTAATCAAATTACGGCATTGAATTAGAACCAAACACATGTAATGCGAACAAGCAGTTCTGACGTAAAAAAGTTAATTTGAACGACTTATAAATTATTTATATTCTTATTTCTTTGTTTGACTTGTATATATTTTTTTCTAGTCATTTAAAACTAGCCGTCCTTGCAGTACTGCTAAAGTTATGTACATATTAATTGTAAATCGATTTAAATTCTTCTTCTGGGCCTACGCCACCTCAAACTGCTGGACCTCAGCGGCCGTATCATTATCTATACCAATAAATAAAATTGGAGTGTCTGTTTGTAATGTCAAAATATTTTCATGCTCACACGGTTATTTGCACGACACCTATGCCTAAAATACAGATTAAAAAAATGTTGTCTGTCTGTCTGTTTGTTCCGGGTAATCTTCAAAACGGCTGCCCTGATTTCAAAAAATTCTTTCACCAATGGAAAGCTATAATATCAGGGCGTAAACTAAGCTCTATTTTATCCCGGTATTCCCACGGGAACGGGAACTACGCAGGAAAGACGACTGAAACCGAAGCGAAACGAGGGCGGATTGCTAGTTTATTATAAAACTAGCAACCCGCCCTCGCTCCAATTTTATTTATTGGTATAGATAAAGAAAAATACCTACTAGTTCGAATTAAAAAAAGGGTTTTCTCTTATCAAGTAGGCATTATTTCTTTTCGGAAAATACATTTCGTTTACTTGAATATATAACAGTTAACTGGGACTAGTTTTCACCTTTCCAAAAATAGTCTCAGGTATCCTAATCGTATTACGGGCTAGACTCGAAATCTATCCAACACTCATTATATAGTACGGTCGAATCGGCGACAAGAGTGAAATACAATTTAGAAAATTGTGTTGAAACGAATTATTCCGAATTCAAGAGGACCCAATGGTGTCCCTTGGAGAACTCTGGATTAAATAAACTTATATTGCCAGGGAAGCGTTTGATTGAATATGCAATATTCTGTCTCCATTAAGCGTTAAACCACATCTGATATAAGAGGAAGGACAAGAAAGTCATGGATTTAATATTAATTCATGTTGTTTCCTAGTTGTTATAAACGCAAGTTAATATTTAATAATTACTGACCAAAACAGTATATTTTTTCATATGGGACTGTGGCGGCAGCCCCGGTACACTTAGTAATAACACCATAATAACAGCACAACATCACTTTAGCCGTAACAATTAAAAACACAAACCGTATTGGTACAAATCAATAACATTCAGCCGCCATTACAGTTTTGCTTGTCAACGCAAGCGCAACTAGCGACACACCACGGACAAGGATGTTTACCATAAACATATTACAATATGCACCATAAACATAACACAATACAATCCGTAAAAATAGTTTTATTTATAACTAGCAACCCGCCCTCGCTTCGCTTCGGTTATAGGTTATAGTCGTTTTACCCGCGTAGTTCCCGTGGGAATACCGGGATAAAATATAGCCTAGTTTACGCTCTGATATTATAGCTTTCCATTGGTGAAAGAATTTTTGAAATCGGTCCAGCTGTTTTGAAGATTACCCGGAACAAACAGACAGACAGACAAAAATTTTTTAATTGCTATTTTAGGCATAGGTGCCGTGCAAATAACCGTGTGAGCATGAAAAAAGCCTATTATTTTGACATTACAAACAGACACTCCAATTTTATTTATTGGTATAGATGCGTAATACCGCCATATAAACTAGTTGCGAAATTTCTAGAAAAAGCTTGTCAAATACTCTGAACGCAAGACATAAATCTTTATATAGGGACATATCTTTGACGACAAAATGGTTGATTTACTTTTATGATCGGGTCATAAAGATCTGAGGAACATTCATTTTAACGTAAGTGGTTCGAGGGAATTTGAATGTAACCAAGTAGAAGATTATACTCTGCATATTTTGGGGATTATTTTTCTTTATGGTAACATTTCTTTTTGTAATTTATATTGTATTTTTTAGTGTATTTCATCATCATCATCATCACAGCTTCTATACATCCCATTGTTGGGCTCGAGCCTCCTCCGTAATAGGAGGGAAGTTGACCTACTATACCACGCTGGTCAGATGTGTTGAGTTTTGTTTCGAGATTTCCTTCTCTTGCAAAGATGTTATATGCATATCCCTTAGTCGTCTTTTACGACACCCATGGACCCTTGTCCCGATAATATTATTGAGGGAAAGAAAACTTAAAACTAAATCTGACCACTCTCTACGTAAGGACGGAGATAAGAATGCGGGTATCGACACTCCGTATTTTCTCATGAGAGAGGTGAATATCAGATGAGAGTCTCATCAACAATTGCAACTTCAATAAAACTCGTTTAACACTATTTTACAGTGACTCAAAAAAAAAAAACGCGTCTTAGCGTGATATCGCTATAAGCGCGATAGGGAAATTCTATATCTGCAATTCATTGAAATTTATTTGAATTTTGACGTGACAACGTCTAATAAATCGATGAACGCTGGCTGCATGCACGAAAAAGTGTCCCGTTACACTCATTGTCCAGTTACGCTGATTAAATTTTATTCATAAAAGTATGCAGTCATTTCATCAATGTTTTGTTATGACGTTGTCACGTTAAACTATCGTCCGTAAACTGACTTTACAGACAACCGTGTTTTTTCTTGAAATTTTCATAAAGAGCCTTTCCTTTAATTGTATTTATTTTGTAACGCGGGGTAGACACACCTAAATTAATGACTACTGGTGGACTCGATAGACTGACTAGGCAGAGGGCGGATTAGACGGGATGTCGAATTGTATAATTATCCTTACTAACATTATAAATGTGAAACTAAGTTTGTTACGCTTTCACGCTTAAACCACCGCATCGATTTCAAAAACTCACCAATGGAAAGCTATAATATCAGGCAGTAACATAGGCTATATTTCATCCCGGTGTTCCCACGTGAGCGGGAACTATACGGGTAAGGCGACTGAAACCAAAGCGAAGCGAGGGCGAGTTGCTAGTAAGTTTTAAGCCTTAAAAATAAAAAAAAGAATGGAAACATGTCTCAAGCTTTCAGGGACTAATGTAAAATTGCGTATTATGCTAGAAATTGCATTAAGCGGGTTACATGAACTACTACAAGGATTACAAAAATATATTGCGGATTTTGTTGTCTTGCCTTCTAAATATTAAATAATAATATTTACAACTAGCAATCCGCCCTCGCTTCGCTTCGGTTATAGGTTATAGTCGTTTTACCCGCGTAGTTCCCGTTCCCGTGAGAATACCGGGATAAAATATAGCCTAGTTTACGCCCTGATATTATAGCTTTCCATTGGTGAAAGAATTTTTGAAATCGGCCCAGCCGTTTTGAAGATTACCCGGAACAAACAGACAAGACAGACAAAATTTTTTTAATTGCTATTTTAGGCATAGGTGTCGTGCAAATAACCGTGTGAGCATGAAAAAAGCCTATTATTTTGACATTACAAACAGACACTCCAATTTTATTTATTGGTATAGATTACATTGGATTCGGATGTTAACAAATTTAAGCGTTTTCGACTACAATATATATTACATTGATTTCAAATATTTGTAATTACAGCTGTTTTATAGATTGCTTCGAGCAAATACATGTACAAGAGTGTATTGAATTGTAATATGAAGACGTAGCCGATACATCACGTGACATACTAATTATAATGATGATGGCTGTTACGGCTATTGTTCGCGTATGCTTATGAAGCAATCAAACATATTTGTAACTTGCCTTCGTGGACTTTATCTCATTCATTCATTTCAGCTCATATACGTTCTACTGTTGGACTTGTCCCTCTTTCGCAATGAGAGGGCAATTGACCTGCTATACCATGCTGGTTAGTCAGGTTAGTATAGGGTTTTATTTCGAGTTGTTCTTCTCTTGCATAGATGTTATATGCGTATTGTAATCTCTTAGTCGTCTTTTACGGGAAAGAGGGGGCGACAAATTGTATTCTTACTCGGTCATCAATTGGAAAGTTAGGACTTGATCTACTTGAGTCTTTTTTGAAGTATCTTTATGTGTTTGCAGACGTTTCGATTAATCAACGTAGCCTTCTTGTAAAGTACTACTACACAAGTAGTACTTTACAGATAGACTGCGTTACCTGTTAAGTACTAGGTACCACTAGTACTTTACAGATAGACTGCGTTACCTGTTAAGTACTAGGTACTACTACTAGTACTTTACAGATAGGTTACATTACCTGTAAAAATACTACTATGCTGCTAGTATTTTACAGATAGGCTACATTTAGGAGTGGTAGGACCATACTGTCGACAGTTATCTGTCTACAGCCGCGGGCCGGTCCGTCCGGGGCAGTACCATGCTCTCGCAGAAAATCGACGTCTGAGTAGTAGCAATTTGTTACTGCGCTTCGTTCGGTGAGCGAGAGAGCCGGAAGCCCAACTTTCTGAGGGTGATTGCGTGTGGAGGGTTTTGGTGGTGCCCTTGGTATCACCGAGCCTCAATGCACGCATTCACACTCCCTTCGCTTTCTTCGCGGTAGGCAACGGCCTTGTAAAGGTCCATGAGCAGCAGCAACATTTATCATCAGGTGTACTGTTTGCTCGTTTGCCACTGCTTGCAATAAAAAAAAAAATAAAAAAATTACCTGTAAAGTATTACGACTATTAGTACTTTACAGGTAGGCTACATTACTTTTGAAGTACTACTACACAAGTAGTACTTCATAGATAGGCTACATTGTCTGTAAAGTACTATTACTACTAGTACTTTACAGGTAGGCTACATTAGCCGTGTTTCTTTTTGTCGATATAAAAAAAAAATGAGAAATGATAAAGATGCTACTTGTTGCTAATGGTCGCGCTGGCCAGTAACAGTATACTACGTGCATGCGTTCGCGTGCCACGTATTCCCTCTCGCTCTGTCTCTTTCTATTCCCGTAGCGTTAAACATTTAATGCAACCTTGTTGGAAGTCGCATTAGAAGTTTCACTTAAAAAAAAACGATTATTATAACAAATGCTTAATCAACAAAATGTAATCCAAAACATTTCTAATGTTTACCAATTCGTGTAACAGTTTTGGTGTTAGTTTTCCTAGTTATGTAAATGTCACGACTTGTAATAATGTTTTCCTCGTGTTTAGTCCAACCACGCATTTCAGTGGTTCCTATTGTATAGGGGTTCTGTAATACTCGTGTCACCAGCTACGCTAATTTTTTAATACAATCGGAATGACTCGTATTTTTTTCCGCATTCTTAATGATAGATATTGGAGTAATCATATTCTTAATGATTTTTGATGTTTATGCAAGTATTACATATTTAAAATGAAACTATTTTTATGGAATTTAATGCGTTTGTATTAGGTTCTCTGATGTTTCGAGAACTTTACTGTTCATGGTCACGGGCGGACTAAGATGTTTCATGTCCAACAAGTCATTGTTATTACAGAGATTTAACCGCTGCAGAATTAGTTGACTATTAGTAAACAAAATTAGTTAAATTCTGTTAACTAATAGTTATATTAAAAAATCATATACAAATACGGTAACATATATTATATAAAAATATAAAGAAATATAATAAAATAAATTGAACACAAATTACATCGAAACTCAGAACAATAATTTGTGGATCGCACAGTGTTGTCCTGTGTGGGATTCGAACCACTGCGCCATCTGTGCAATCAGTAGTTTTATTTATTAAGTTCTACTTACACCATTTCACTATCTCAGCAATTAATTGCTGCTTGCATTTCTATTAATCTACATAACTTTCTAAGCGACACCCGTAATTAAACTCCAATGGCAGAAATGCTCTGCAAATTTAATTGCGAAAGATTTTTGCCCTTAAAGTAAGTTCGGTTACATTTTAGTGTAATGCTAATATCCGGGACAGATTGGTATAGGCCTGACGATCGATGTACAAGCCGCACTGCGGGATCCCGGACTCGTTGACTCTGCCAGTTTTATTAAGCACTGAATGTTTTAATTTTTTAAATATCCTCGCTTTTATTGCCAAAAGTACACTCAAGTGCTAAGTAGAAGTATTTCGTCTAAATATTTTGGAAATGTACAAATATATAATTAACGGGCATTATAACACCAAGTATCGTATCAGATCATATACGTCCCACAGTTGGGCTCGAGCCTCCTCCATAATAGGAGTGAAATTGATCTTACTATACCATTTGCTGGTCAGGTAGGTTGGTATAGGATTTTGTTTCGAGTTTTCTTATTCTTGCACAGTTATATACATATTATATTCCTTAGTCGTCTTTTACGACAGCCACGGGCACGAAAGTGGGCGGTATATTGTATGTTGATGGAGTAACCATCACCACACATCATCATCATTTCAGCCTATCGCCGTCCACTGCTGGACGTAGGCCTCCCTCATGTTACGCCACAAAGTGCGGTTTTGTGCCGCCTGCATTCAACGACGCCCAGCAACTTTCACCAGGTCGTCGATCCACCTAGTGGAGGGGGCGTCCTACACTGTGTCGTCCGATACGTGGTCGCCACTCGAGAACCTTTCTTCCCCAGCGGTTGTCGGTTCGTCACCACACGGATATTTTAAATTTTTTATAGGATTTACACGAACATATCGCTTAGTGAAATAAAATATCATCATTCTTACTTATCTAATGTTAACTTAGCTAATATAATAGCTGATTTAGCAATAGGTTATGCAAAAATGGAATTACATAAACCGACGTCAAATGTTAATCCTTCGTCCCAAAACGATATTCTAGTGTTTTCGTTTCGCACACGCTCCATCTCAATATGCTTGCCTACATTATCTATTATTCCATATTTAAGTTAATTAGGCACCAAGAAATAAAATTATTTGTGAATCCCGCAAAGAACTACATTGTGAGGAGGAAGTATCTATAACGGGAACTCTGAATGGTAGTTCACTGGGAGCAATTTTACGCTGGTTAGACCAGTAGCAGTTTTTCATCGATCTGGGTCAACTTCATCTGATTTTTTTATAACAACTACATTCCCAAGGAGGGTTGACGTCAGGCAGGCGGCCGTTCCTAAAACGATTGCCAATAATTTTAGCAATATGTACAATGAAATATGAGTATGTCGCAGCGTCACTACCTCCACCACCATATCTAAATAGTTTTTAAAAATCAATCGATTACGGCAACGTCAAGTATTAATTACTTGGGTGTGTTCGATACAACGTTGGCAATGATTTTTGATGTTTGTCGTTTGACCGTTAGCGTTTGAAATATTACCGAGCTTTCGTTATTGAGATCGGTCCGTTGAATACGCAGTTGGGAACGAGACTCGAGAGCGATCGGTCGTTGTTGCTGCCAAGTTGCATCAAATTCAACGCGTTTCCCAAACTCTTAATTTTATCCGTCGGCATACGTAATCATTAGTTATAATAGAAAATTGTGTTATCGTTAATTATTGAATATAGTTTAAAAGTAGCAATCCGAAGTGTTATTTTATTACATTGCGATGTGTGACCGATCTGATAGTGATGTAGCACGATCCCAACCTTCGATAAGTACATATTGAGTCGACCACAAGTAATTGGGATAGGTGCTGAGATGATGACGAGTTTAAGAATACAATTCACTACCTCATATCTTGACCGTGGATGTCGTAAAAGACGACTAAAGAATATGACATATATATATAACATCTATGCAGAGAAACGCGTAATAAAACCCTATACCAATCTGTCTGACTAGCGAGGTATAGTAGGTCAACTTTCCTCCTATTGTGGAGGAGGTTCAAGCCTAGTCATCATCATCATCATCTCAGCCCATATACGTCCCACTGTTGGGCTCGGGCCTCCTCCATAATGGAAGGGTAATTGACCAGTGGGTATAGTGATACCACGCTGGTCAGACGTGTTGGTATAGGGTTTTATTTCGAGTTTTCCTTCTCTCGCATAGATGTTATATGCGTATTATATCCCTTAGTCGTCTCGTACGATCACCCACGGGTAAGTTAAGGGGTGGTGAATTGTTATCTTACTCCATCACCACACGGACTCTGTCACATTGGAACATAATATATGAGCTAAAAATGATAACATTAAGAACAAAGCAAATATTTTCTATAGTAAAAGTGGCGCTAACTTGTGACCGCCTTCGTGTTATTGTTCGAAGTTCAAGAGCTCTACAAATGTATACAATGTTTGTTCTTATCTAGGAAGCTTCTAGACGACGGTTTATTGAATGTTATTATGTGAACTTGATCCGATGTAATACGATTGTTTGCGTGGATACTAACTAATATTATAAATACCGTGTGTTGTAGTGTTGCCAACTTTATTTTTTAGAAGATCGTACTACGGACTAAAAAAGATAGTATTTTGCCAAGAATTCAAGAAATATAATAGTACGCAATGGAGTTTCATTAAAATTGCCGTAAATCAATTAAAAAACGGATTAAATCATAATTATCAATTAATATTTATCTTGTATTAACATATTCCATTACGATGTAATTATTAAATTATGATTGATTGACTTGATTAAAAACAATTTCAACTGAGATGAAACTGTTATGGTTTCATCTCAGTTGTCTGTAGGTGTCTTTTCCATAGAGATATATTAAATACTAGCAACCCGCCTTCGCTTCGGTTTTAGTCGTTTTACCCACGTAGTTCCCGTTCCCGTGGGAATACCGGAATAATATATAGCCTAGCTTACGCCCTGATATTATAGCTTTCCATTGATGAAAGAATTTTTGAAATCGGCCCAGCCGTTTTGAAGTTTACCCGGAACAAACAGACAGACAGACAAAACATTTTTAATCTGTATTTTAGGCATAAGTGTCGTGCAAATAACCGTGTGAGCATGGAAAAAAGCCTATTATTTTGACATTACAAGGAGACACTCCAATTTTATTTATTGATATAGATACGTTTTATATACGCGGTTAAATGTTGTCCTGGTTTCATCTTATTTCTACGACATTAAAAAACACTAAATCTATATATATAAAAATGAATTGCTGTTCGTTAGTCTCGCTAAAACTGGAGAACGACTTGACCGATTTGACCAATTTTGGTCTTGAATTATTTGTGGAAGTCCAGGGAAGGTTTACACGGTGAGAAGGAAAACTCGGAACAAAACCCTACACCAACACGTCTGACCAGCGTGGTATAGTAGGTCCTTTTTTCCTCCCACAGTTGAGGAGGCCCGAGCCCAACAGTGGGGCGTGTATGGGTTGAGACTATGATGATGATTTATCAGCCTCCTACAAATGGCGTAAAGTTGCAGATTAAGGAAATATAATACTTGCCGTAAATTTAATTCAGTTAGATTATTAATAATTCCATTATATTGATACGTTTGAGGGGTCCGGAGACCACCTCAGCTTTAGCAGGATCACCAGCCTCCCCTTCTTTCAACATCCAGGGAACTGGCCAAACGCTATGCAAGCGTTGTACAGTCAACATACCAGGTGCTTAAAGACCAGCGCCAGCACCCATCAAAAGAGGCTGGAGAGTGTCGAACGTGACCCCTGGGGTCGTCCTTATTGAACGGCACTAAGTAGAGATTTCACTTTTTCTTCAGATCAATCAGTAGAAAATTATGGACAGTCTTGAATGTGACCCCTGGGGTCGCCTGTATTGTAGTGCTGAGTAAGCTACGCCGTCCTCCCTTCGCCGAAATTTGCCTCCCCGACCTCCCCATCAGGGTTGTCGAGGACCTTATCCCACCGCGGAAAGCCAAATCATTACTTTGCAGGACATTAACCGGAAACCGGAGATGGGGCGCCAGTAGCGCATATACGTGTTAAATCTATCACTCTCCGGCCATACGGTCAACCATAATGGGTGCTGGTACTGGTCCTTGAGCACCTGGTACCACATCTCACGGGTCTATACAACGCTTGAATGGCGTTTGGCCAGTTCCCTGGATGTTGGAAGGAGGAGAGGCTGGTGCCGAAGATGGGATGGTCGTCGGCCTTGGCCACAAACATGTCGAAATAATGGTATTATTGATAATTTAACCGGATTGAATTTACGGAAAGTGTTATATTGCCTTAATCTGCAACTTTACGCCATTTGTAGGAGGCTGATAAATCATCATCATAGTCTCAACCCATACACGTCCCACTGTTGGGCTCGGGCCTCCTCCAGTATGGGAGGGAAATCGACCTACTATACCACGCTGGTCAGACGTGTTGGTATAGGGGTTTGTGCCGAGTTTTCCTTCTCTTGCATAGATATTATATGGATACTATATCACTTAGTCGTCTTTTACGACACACACGGGTGGTGAATTGTATTCTTACTCCGTCACCGCACGGACAATACTAAAACTAAACTGATAAATACTAAAACAAAATAATTACGAAGGAAAGGCGGTACGAAGTTCGCCGGGTCAGCTAGTTATTTACTAAAAATAACACATATAATATTTCATTCAAAAGGTCGTACATTTTGCGTACGATTTTCGATTACTCGATCGTGTATCGTACAAGAACCAAAAAAATCTTATAAATACGATTTAAATCGTATCGCAACACTACTGTGGTGACGGAGTAAGAATACAGTTTACCACTCCTTACTCTGCTCATGGATATCGTAAAAGACGTCTAAGGGATATAATAAGCATATAACATCTATGCAAGAGAATGAAAACTTGAAATGATATCCTCTAGCAACACGTTTGACCAGCGTGGTACAGTAGGTTAATTTCGCTTCTATTGTGGAGGAGGTTCGAGCCCAATAGTAGCGCGTATAATAGCTGAAATGATTATCAATTTATATAATCAGTAACTGTACGACCTATGTTGTTTACACATTGGACATTAATTAATCAAATCGATAATTGTGTTTGTATAATCGTGTGATAACGGAGTAAGAATACTATCCACCAACCCCTATTTTTATGTTTTTAAAGGAAAACTTTTATTCCACTGCCTCGAACTTTTTTTTCCATATATTGCATGTCGCGTGACGGCCGGCCGCAGAGTAGGGGTAAAGTGACGTGCTCGACAGAGCAGCCGAGGCCAATATGGCGGCGTTCGCATCAGGTGATCGTGTAGTGTATAGACTATTACTAAGGCTCGACCGAGAATCTCGGTCTCGGCATTCTCGGCTACAAATCCAACCGAGAAATTTGTCTCGGTTCTCGGCTAATTATAGCCGAGATTCTCGGTCATGACCGAGATTGGAACTTTGTTTGAATCGCCATTCAAATTTTACTACGCGTGGCCACGCGCCGCAATACCAAGTCGATTGGTGAGTGCGTGAGAGAGCTGAATTGTGATTGGTGGAAGTCGAGGCTCTCACTCTCAATGAAAATGTAGGATTCTCGTGAGACGACATGGGCATCTTCAACTAACTCGTCAAACATGGCTGCTACAAATCAATCCAACTTATGGGCAGCTCATGATTCGATACAGTTGGATGACAAGTCAATGCCCAATGACGAATACAGTTCAAGCTCTGTGATCGAAATAGCGCTAGAAGGAAGCTTTCCTTAGAGAGCCAAGACTGCAAAGAAATGCTAATATTTATGAATATTGGTGTTCGTCACCTTCTGAGGTGCTTAAGCCTGCAGCAAATAAGTTTTAATCTGCGCCGCCTACTAGCGTAGCAAGTGAACAACTATTTAGCAAAGCTGGACAATTGTATGACGAGAGGCGACATTCTTTGAACGGCGAAAATGGTGAAAAATTGCGTTTGTTATGTATTATAATATAATGTTATTTAACTTTGATTATTAAAACAGTTAATTTTGTTAAACAATTAGTAGTGTATTAAAAAGTTTACAGTATTAAAATTTATTTTTTCACGCTTTGTCTATTCTCGGTCTCGGCTCTCGGTCTCGGCCGAGATATTATTTTATTCTCGGTCTCGGCCGAGAACGAAAAACCCATCTCGGTCGAGCCTTAACTATTACTCATCTGCTCCACGCTATTTGTTTGTTTTTATCAGTATTTAATATAAATGATGCAATTTTTTTGTAAAGCAAAAAATGTTTCACTTTTACCGTGGTTTCATAAAACCACACAATCAAATTTTTTTAAAGGCCACCTTGCATTAAGGAAGTAATCCTTGTATTGCGGGGGAATTTATAAACATATAATGAATGGACACAAATTACATCTAGAGTCAGAACAACAATTTATGGATCGCACAAAGTGTTGTCCTGCGTGGGATTCGAACCCTCGACACAGGCACGGTAGGTCGGTATCTTAAGCATTACGTCTGCGCAGTCGATTATTGACAACCTTTCGTGTAGTGACGGAGTAAGAACACAATTCGCCATCCCCCCGTTCTTGCACGTGGGTGTCGTAAAAGACGACTAAGGGACTATAATATCTAAATAACATCTATCTAAGACAAGGAAAAGCCTTACTAATATTATAAACGCGAAAATTTGTGAGTGTGTATGTGAGGATGTGAAAATGTGAAGATGTTTGTTGCTCTTTCACTCAAAAACTACTGAATGGATTTTGATGAAACTTCACAATAATATAGCTTACATATCAGAATAATATATAGGCTATAATTTATCCCGATATTTCCACGGGAAGAGGAACTGCGGATGAAACCGCTGGGCGCTGCTAGTCCGAAATAAAATCGTATTACCAGCCCGTGTTAACAGTATGATATAGAAGGTTAATTTCCCTTTCATTATGGAGGAGGGTCGAGCCCGGCAGTGGGACGTATTTGAAGTGCAATGACGAATGATCGGTGTCTAGATTTTTTCTCGTTTTTTGTAAGGTCAATAATCATTAAAGCTAATAATTAATTCATTCATTCAATTCGGCTTACATACGTCCCACTGCTGGGCTCGAGTCTCCTCCACAATAGGAAGGTCATTGACCTACTATACCACGTTGGTCAGACAGGTTTGTATAGGGATTTCGAGATTTCCCTCTCTTGCATATATGTTATATGCATATTATATCCCTTAGTCGTCTTTTACGACATACACAGACAAGATAGGGAGTGGTAAATCATCTCCATCTCCATACAGAAAATTAAATCTAATACTAATTTGTAACTCATTATCTAATACCATTTATATAAAACCAATTTAGTATGTCATTAGGGTTTGTACATAAAGAAAATAACTGGGCACAAACGAATTGAATGTCTGCGAAATTGCGATATCATTTAATATAAAGACCTATTGTAACGCACGAGTCGAGATTAATCGTTCGTTGAATTATTATTTATTTTATACGCCGTATGGTGATGGAATAAGAATACAGCTAACCCTCTCTCTTGTCCGTGGGTGTCGTAAAAGCCGACTAAGGGCCGACTAAGACTATATGTAGGTATTATCGATGCAAGATAAGAAAAAGTTGATACAAAACTCTATTCTAACACGTCTGACAAGCGTGGAATAGTAGGTCAATTTCTTTCGTATTATAGAGGAGACCTGAACCACAGTATAGTCATCTATCCAGTAATGTATCTCGGCCGTAACCTTGAATTAAATGCCTAAACGTAAACATGTGATAGGGCTGCCCGCCTCCAGCATTTTAATTACATTTGCCTACTTTGTGTTTCCATTTAGTTTTGTATATACTTTTCTTATATAAACAAATAAAATACTTTGTGAATTGAATAGGAAGTGTTTAATAAGAATGCGTGTTGATTTTTGATTGGTAATTTTAATTAAAAAAAAATGTTTATGTTTAAATAACAAATCAGTCTATAGATTTAAATTATCTAGTGACAGACAGACGGTCAAATTATATTTTTTTTTGTAGTACTATTCATACACATAGTACAATAAACATATATTATTAATAATAAAATACCACGTCTTTACTTTGAATTATATAAACTAAGAAAACAAAACACATTATGAGTTTTAACACAAGCGTACCGCGTAACATGATTCATGAACCGCCTATAACTACCTATTTCACTCGTGTCCAATCACTTTATTCACTTTATTTATTAATCCAGACAACTTTTTTTCGGGAGATAAAAGGAAATTAAAACGACACACATTATGTACCTACCTACTAGTAAGTAAAATTATTTTATAATCTTACCTTTCAGAGTTTCCAGGTAATCTAAAAAAGTTATCTCTGGATTCGTTATTGACGAATTCATGCAACCAAAAACAGCACAATATACCCTACTTGTCATATTAAATATGTGTATAATTATGTATTTTAGTGAAAAATTCGCGCAGTTATTGTTAAAAAAACAACACACCGTTCGTTCGTCACTGCAGCACAGTCGCGACTGTCTGCATGCCGAGCGCATGCCGAGATCGAGGCGCGTAGGTATAGCTCGCGTTTCGTCCGTTTGTATGAAGTTGGATTACTGGTAGATTATATTACCGTGCCTGAACCCAACAGTGGGACTTTGTAGGCTAAGATAGATTTTATACGCATACTAGCTTTTGCACGCGATTTCGCATGCTTAGAAATAATTTGTGAGGTCCCAGTTAAGTATGTTTTTATTTATTAGTGCGCTGTGTGGTAGCGGCTACCGATACTACCAACATTATTGCTCATGAGTAAAATACGATTAAGAGTTTTATATGGACCTGAGCCAATTATATCTATTGACCGGTCGCTGCCTGACAGGCAGCCGGTCCTAAAATTATTGCACATGACTTTTACAATATGTAAGTTAGAAGATGAGACGTATTGCGTAAATCCAAAATTATTTCGATAAGAACAGAATGATGATACAATGCTATAGTATAGTAGTTAACGCTATACTAGCTGGAGAGTTAGAATGGACCTGAAATGTGAAATTCAAAAGTTATGAATATTGCCTGCTTTTTGGTTTTCTATTGATACTTTGCTCCTATTGGTTGTAGCGTAATTGTTTTGCCTATAGCCTACCTCTATAAATGAGTTATTAATTATTTTATTGTTGGAACAATAAAATAATTTTTCAATTCGAACTAATAATTTTTGAGATTTGCACGTTCAAAGGAATAATCTTTCCAGCTTTATAACATTGGTAATGACTTCTCTAGCCGATTTTTTATGACGGTCTGCGATATCTTCCCTTATTCCTTATTTCCTTATAAAATTCCATAATTTACGCCCCATTTTAAAGATTCGTGACGGTTAATAATGAAAAATGGACCAACGGACGAAATATAAAGCGCTTCTCTTAAATTTAAGATTTAAATTAAAATCGTTTAGGTATTTTGCTGCGTACTCCGGAATTCCGCACGGATCGCCTAGAACATTATTAGCAGTTGTAGGGTGAAAAATATCAAATCAAAATTCACCACTTATTTTGATTGATTTCCAGAATGTTTTAACGAGTCTCTATGGCACAAAAGGCAGAAAGAAGGTCAGGCAAAAATCTTGACGGCCTCGTCAATTATTTTTCAAATAAATTCCCTTTTCTATTTATAACGCCAAAGTTTATAGCATTACACAATATCTCATAAGTCTGGTGCTTTATAGGGGGGTTAAGAATACAAAGTTAAAACTGATTTATTGAGAAAGATTTACATATAATCCTATGATAAATAAAACCGGAGGTAGAGCCTTAAAATAATAGCCATTCGGGAGTATTGTAGTAACCGTCAAACGTTGTATTTACTCGCCGTTGTCATAATAACTACTGAGATAACAAATATTGTAATTGATGTAATATGGTTATTGTTCCTTATTTTAACGGAACATCGTGGTTGTTTAAATTAAATATGTCAGTACGATGATACGATGTCAAAGTCGGGTTTCCGTTGAATGTAAAGCGCGAGTGGCTGTCAATCTAAGTACTAAAGACAGTCATTACTACTGCACTGTGTTCGGTGAAAGAGGTATAAGCAGGTGGGGGTTTTTGATAAAGCCTTTAGTTTTGGTATCACTGAACCTAATTGCACGCATTCAATCTCCCTTCACTTTCTTCACGGAAGGCGGCGACAGTATCACTTACCATCAGGTGTGCTGTTAATTGTTTGCCACCAGGAGAAATAAAAAAGAAAGTCATTCACGCGGAGCAGTTATTTCTCTCACATTGCTGTTTAATACAAACGTTATGACGAGGTGACCGACGTCTCGTATTTTATAACGACTTCAATCGCTAAAGTATTAAAAAAGTTAATGAAAACACATTTTTTTAGTTGTAGATATTGGCTCAACGACCTCATTAGATGAAACTGACGAAGCTCTATGCCAAGGCGATGACTGTATTTAATCTATCGCTTGTTGCTACATGATATAAAATATCTATACCAATAAATAAAATTGGAGTGTCTGTTTGTAATGTCAAAATAATAGGCTTTTTTCATGCTCACATGGTTATTTGCACGACACCTATGCCTAAAATACAGATTAAAAAATTTTTGTCTGTTTGTTCCGGGTAATCTTCAAAACGGCTGGACCGATTTCAAAAATTCTTTCACCAATGGAAAGCTATAATATCAGGGAGTAAACTAGGCTATTTTTATCCCGTTATGTCCATGGGAACGGGAACTACGCGGTTAAGGCGATTGAAACCGAAGCGAGGGCGGGTTGCTAGTTATTAAATACTAGCAATCCGCCCTCGCTTCGCTTCGGTTATAGGTTATAGTCGTTTTACCCGCTTAGTTCCCGTTCCCGTGGGAATACCGGGATAAAATATAGCCTAGTTTACGCCCTGATATTATAGCTTTCCATTGGTGAAAGAATTTTTGAAATCGGTCCAGCGTTTTGAAGATTACCCGGAACAAACAGACAGACAGACAAAAATTTTTTAATTGCTATTTTAGGCATAGGTGTCGTGCAAATAACCATGTGAGCATGAAAAAAGTCTATTATTTTGACATTACAAACAGACACTCCAATTTTATTTATTGGTATAGATAAAAGTTTGTGTTTATACGCGCTAATCTCACTTCTTTTAGTTCTTACTACTACCACTTCATTATCATAATCATATCATCACCAATATATGAATATTGCCCATTACTGTCGAGTCTGCTTCATAATTGGAGGGAATATATTGTAACCACGCTAGTCAGTCGAGTTGGTAAAAAAAGACCGTATACATATACTGTTAAGCAAGATCCTCTTCTCAATGAGAAACATCTGCCTATTATATCATGCTAGCCAAACGAGGCGTAAGAAGATTGAACAGGAGATGTGTGTTGACAGCGTGACAGTCTTCTGTCAATAGCCGCAAGCCGGACGGATGTCCGACCATCCCTCCATACTCTCGTAGAAAATCGACGTCCGAGTTGCTGCAATTTGTTACTGCATTTCGTTCGGTGAGCGAGAAAGTCGATAGCTCAACTTTCCGAGCGTGTGGTAGGTTTTGATGATGCGTCGGGCCGACCACTGACGTCAAGTAATCCTGCTTCGGTGGTCGGTCCAACGACGAAGGCGACGTGGTGTTCGGGTGGGTTGCGGGTGTGCGTGCTTACGCCCCTCTGTCGCCCCGGATGGAGTGGTGCGAGGAGTGCGCCGACCGCAACCCACCCCAAAAAAAAGGTTTTGGTGATGCCTTTCTTCATCATTATTTCAGCTTAAAATATCCCACTGTTGGGCTCGAGCCTCCTCCATAATAGGAGGGAAATTGACCTTACTATACTATACTGATTAGATAGATTGGTATAGGGTATTATTTCGAGTTTTCCTTCTCTTGCATCGGGTGCTATATCCCTTAGTCGTCTTTTACGACATCCACGGGTAAGATAGAGAATGATGAATTGTGTTCTCACTCCGTCACCTCACGGAAGAGCCTTTAGTATTACCGAAACTCATTGCACTCATTCATACTCCCTTCATTTTTCCTCACGGTAGGCAGCGGCCTAGCAAAGGTCCATAAGTGGCAGTACCACTTACCATGAGGTATGCTGTATGCTCGTTTGCCACTAACAGTAATTAAAAAAAATCTGCTGGTAAACCCAGATTGCATACGGTATACGCTTGAAAATCTATACCAATAAAAAAAAATTGGAGTGTCTGTTTGTAATGTCAAAATAATAGGCTTTTTTCATGCTCACACAGTTATTTGCACGACACCTATGCCTAAAATAGGAATTAAAAAATTTTTGTCTGTCTGTCTGTTTGTTCCGGGTAATCTTCGAAACGGCTGAACCGATTTCAAAAATTCTTTCACCAATGGAAAGCTATAATATCAGGGCATAAACTTGGCTATATTTTATCCCGGTATTCCCACGGGAACGGGAGCTACGCGGGTAAAACGACTATAACCTATAACCGAAGCGAAGCGAGGGCGGGTTGCTAGACAGTAATATGAATGTAGTCACGTTTCTTAGCAAATATTTGAAATATTTCGGTAACATAAAACGTAGGTTTATGTAAACTGCAATGTATAATAGTAATATTCAAATGTTTATGATATCCACCAAATATCTGTTAAAAGATATAATGTATACCATGATGTATAACAGGCGTGAAGATTTTTATTATAATGATTTCTGATGTTTACGCGTGCATGATGTGAAATGAAATATTCCTTTACGGATGTTATTCAGTTTGTATTAGCTGTGTGGTGACGGAGTAGGAATACAATTCACCACTCCCTGTCTTGCCCGTGGATGTCGTAAAAGACGACTAAGGTATATAATATGCGTATAACTTCTGTGCAAGATAAGGTACTCAATATAAAACCCTATTCCAACACGTCTGAACAGCGTGGAAAAGTAGGTCATTTCCCCTCTCATTATGGAGTAGACAGCAGCAGCTCAGCAGTGGGACATGTGTATATAGGCTGATATGATGATAATAATGATTATGATCAGCTATCTAGTGGCGGCTACGAATACGACTAAAAGTTTTTCATCGGTCTGGGATAACCTCATCTCATGCTGTCAGGTCAATAATCACTTTCCCAAGAAGAGTTGACGTCAGTCAGGCGGCTGGTTATAAAACTATTGCCAGAATTATTGCAATATGTATTATGAAACAAGAGTATATTCGACTCCTATTGATTGGAATAAGAGCTGAGTTGCCGGTGTGGTGACGGAGTAAGATAAGAATCAATTCACCACTCCCTCTCTTGCCCATGGGTGTGCTAAAATATGACTAATAGATTTAATATGCATGTAACATCTATGCAGGAGAAGGAAAATTCTAAACAAAATCTTATGCCAACACGTCTGACCAGCGTGGTATAGTAGGTCAATTTACCTTCCATTATGGAGGAGGCTCGAACCCAGCAGTGGTATGTATATGAGCCGAGATGAGGATATACACGAGTTGTATGTGTAAATACGTTAAAATTCACAAAAAATAGTTTTATTTCAAAGGTTTTTAATATATAGGTCAAACGGAGTGGTATAGGTTATTGTTTTAAATTTGCCTTTTCTAATACCCGTATATCGTATGTAAAAGCGGACCCTATGCTGTGATCTAGGTCAGAGCTATTTCAAGTGTCCTCTTCGCTAGCCTATATTTAAATAGATTGTAAGGCTTCGTTTTATTACTAAAGAATACTCGGTCACCTCAGCGAATCTTGTGTTGACTGATCAAATATACAGCCACCTCTTAATTTTCCTTGGGATTCATAAAAATCAGCGGAGAGATTACAAGGGAATTGTTTTTCTTGATTTTTGTTTATATCGTTGTTCTAATAGTATAATTCCGGAGCTAATATATACTAAATGTATACAATAAAAAAAAAAACTAAAAGCAGTTATAAAAATAAATTGACAAATCCGATGAGTTTCTTGTCGCACCTTCTATTCTTCTTGTTCTTCAGCAAGGGGAAGGGGAGGGGATTTAGGAGGGGGGTGTAAGATTGGTGTTTTGGCGTGTCCTTGATTTATTTAGCTTTTAATTTCATATTTTTAACTATTTCTTCAAGTGTCCTGTTCGGACACACAATCTTAACGATCGCGTTATCCCGTATAAACGTAAAAAAATATGGCGACATTATCTTAATAGTTATACCCGTTTTTATAACATTTTTCATTAATGCTTTGTTCCTATTAGTCGGAGCGTGATTTTATGTAGCCCGTAGCCTTCCTCGATAAATGACCTTCAAGACTAAAACGATTTCAATTCGATCCAGTATTTCCTTAGTTTAGCGTGTTCAAACAAACATACTCTTTAATCTCTATTATACTACCTTGGTTAGCATTTGTATACTTACTAACATTGTTTATGAATCCATACTAATATTATAAATGCGAAAGTAAGGATGTTTGTTTGTTTGTTTGTTTGTAACGCTTTCACGCTTAAACCACCGAACCGATTTCAAAAATTCTTTCACCAATGGAAACCTATAATATCAGGGAGTAACATAGGCTATATTTTATCCCGGTATTCCCACAGGAACGGGAACTACGACGCGGGTAAAGCGACTGAAACCGAAGCGAAGCGAGGGCGGGTTGCTAGTTGATAATAAAACTCTTTGTTTTTCTCGACACGTTTAAATCATTTGCTTTTTAGTAGGGGTACCTACTTTATATAAAAACCAAGGTCAATTTCCCTCCTATTATGAAGGAGGCTTGAGCCCAGCAGTGGGACGTATACGAGCCAAAATGATAGCCTGACCCCCAAAAAAGTGTATATATTTTATGTGTATGCATACGATAGCCAATTTCCGTGTGGTGACGGAGTGAGATAACAAATTGACAAGACATGGTGTCTTGAATGTGAACGTTGTAGAGGGGATATAATATGCAAGAGATGGAAAAGTAGAAATGAAACTCTAAACGAACACGTCTTGTGGGTGGGTGGCTGGAATAGGTAACAGTCCGTTACTCGCAGAAGTGCGCGCCCACACCCTAGTTTGACGAAAACTAAAAAAAAACCACATCAACCCGTCTGACCAGAGTGGTATAGTAGGTCAATTTACCTGCTATTGTGGAGGAAGTTAAAGCCCAGCTGTACGTATATGAACTATGTTAATGATATCTTAGGCATTGTTCGACGATATTGCTTAAGAATATCACACATCAAGCCATATGAAACTCTATGTTATTGTTAATAAATTATATAATTCAATGTATCGGATATTTTAATGCAGTTGTTTGTTTGCGACACGTTTCTGTTGATAAAACTCACCTAAAACCCTTTGTTTATAAAATAATGTACAATTTTATGTTTGTGTTGTGAATGTAATGATTATAACAGAATCGTTTATACATGCTGACTGCACAGATGGCGGTGGTTAAGGTACCGACCTGCAGTGCCAGTGTCGCCGGTTCAATCCCACGCAGGACAACACCTTGTGCGATCCACAAGTTGTTGTTCTGAGTCTGGATGTGATTTGTATCCGTTAATTATATGTTTGTAAAAGTCCCTTCGCAATACAAGGATTTATTCCTTAGTGCAGGGTGTGGTCAAAAAATTATACCTAAATTTGTATGGGTAGAAAACATCTTCATCCGTTGTCTTCAAAATGAACGCAAATACATACATTCCCTGTGCAGTATGAATACAATTCCCCCAATTTTCGCCATGGGTGTCATAAAAGACGACTGTAAAAAATTTAAATATGTAACGGCAATGCAAGAGAAAAGTCGAACAAAAATTCTATACCAACCCGCCTAACCAGCATTGGTATAGTAGGTCAATTGCCTTTCTATTACGGAGCCGCAGCAGAAAGGCATATATGAGCTGGGATGATGATGATGATAAATTCTCTATTTTTTTTTTGTTCTTTAATAAAGTCATCAAATTTAACACATGCTGATTTTTCTTTCAAATTAAATTGCCAAATAAACTTTATTTTTCTGCGTTTTTAACAGTCAACTTTTACGACACCCGTGGGAAATGAACGCGTTATGAATTACAAACTTATTCAGTCCAATTTACATAAATATATTGATGCTTGTAAAGTACATTCGTTATTGGGATGTTGACTACTTTTCTGTAATATATATAAAACTAGCAATCCGCCCTCGCTTCGCTTCGGTTATAGGTTATAGTCGTTTTACCCGCGTAGTTCCCGTTCCCGTAGGAATACCGGGATAAAATATAGCCTAGTTTACGCCCTGATATTATAGCTTTCCATTGGTGAAAGAATTTTTGAAATCGGGCCAGCCGTTTTGAAGATTACCCGGAACAAACAAACAGATAGACAGACAGACAGACAAAAATTTTTTAATTGTTATTTTAGGCATAGGTGTCGTGCAAATAACCGTGTGAGCATGAAAAAAGCCTATTATTTTGACATTACAAACAGACACTCCAATTTTATTTATTGGTATAGATAAACTAGAAACCGTGTGGTGACGGAGTAAAAATACATTTCATTACTCCCTATTTTGCCCGTGGATGTGGTAATAGACGACGAAGGGATCTAATATGCATACAATGTCGGATCACAAGGGGTGCCGGATTAAAGAAGGGCCGGATTACCGCAGGTCCACTGTACAGCCAGACTTAGAACAACAATGTGTGGATCGCACAAAGCGTTGTCCTGCGTGGGATTCGAACTTTTGACACTGGCACTGTAGGTCGGTATTTTAACCATTATGCCATATATGCAGTCTTTAACCACAGTATGCTAATGTGATATTTAAATTCCTGTAAGACGATGACCTTTCGAGTGTTTTTCTGCGTTTAAAAAAATAAATATCATATTCAATTATAATTGAGATTGGCGTCTAATATTTTTTCACGAAAAAAAGTTACTGCATAACATCTCCATTGCCAGTAAGCGAAGAAAAAAATCTTTATGTAAGCTTCGGAGATAATAATTCATTTTAATTTTATTCCATCTGCCAAGTAACTGTTTCTTTAACGATTCTTTGAAGATTTTTAATGAACGCGGTGGTTTCCTTTTGCTTACTGGCTTTTAGAAGCGTTATAGATTTTGAAGTCAAATTTATTTAGCATCTTTGTGATTTGAAAGTCGATGAAACGAAAAAGTGACAGTAGAAAGAGATAGACACATAAATTCATAAGAATTAACATAGGAGAAAATGAGATAGGAAGCGTTATACAATGTTTCTTATATTCGTGGTTCTATTGTGCTCTGCTTCGTACCTCTTCCATTCGTGTTTACCAAGACATAGTGGGAGTTTGCTTGGGCCTCAGCGTTGTACGTGTATTAATACGTGTTTGTGTGCGTGCATGCCTCGTACAAAGCTTGTACAACATTTTTGAAGGTTTTACTTCTACCACGTGTAAATTACACACTTGATTTTTTTTTGTGATTGGAAAGTAATGTCTATTGTCACAACACGTCATTTAAATTTTAACCAACAAATATTGATGACGCGTTCTATTACAGTCTTCATCATCCTCTCAGCCCATATACGTCCCACTATAGAGCTCGGAGCTCCTACATTGTGGGAGGGAATTTGACCTATTATACCACGTTGGTCAGATGTGTGGGTATTTTTTTTTTATGGGTGGGCTATGTTAAGCGCACACGCGGTCCATTCCGTCCGGGGCGACGAAAGGACGGCGCGCGTACACACATAACCCACCCGTACCCACGTAACTCACCCGTACCCACAAGACGTGTTGGTATAGGGTTTCATTTCGAGTTTTTTTTCTCTTGCATCGATGTTATCTGCATATTATCTTCCTTAGTCGTCTTTTACGACACCCACTGGCAAAGAGGGAGCGGTTAATTGTATTCTATTACCACACGAAACATAGATACGGTTACTGATATGAAATTATTTTGGATTATTCTATAACTTCGGTTACGGATATTAAATTATTAGATAATTGTAAAATGAAAATACAAAGTTGACCCGAGTCTAGAAGACTAACAACTGATACATACTAAAACGTAAAGGTCACTAAACTCGTAGGAGATTACACTAGTTGGACCCACGACCTGGTGAAGGTCGCTGGACGTCGTTGGGTGCAAGCGGCACAGAACCGCTTTTTGTAGTGAAACATGAATTTGAAAATTGAATGATGATGAAAAGTTAAAGAGAAAGAGACGTGCTCTTTCAGTCTTCGACTTTGTTCGGTATTATACGAAATTTTTAAATCGGATTCGGTTAAGGTTTCGGATTTATTTTCATTAAGGATATCGGATAGTTTCGTTTACGAAGCTCCATTTTATCCTCGCTACTCTTGATGTAGAAACATAACTTCAGATAAAATATGCGGTAAATATTATACTCAAGGGAAAACCTCTGCGTATGACATAGATTTATTAAGGTCAAATTTGACAAACATCAGGAACAAAGTAACATTTTATTTTTATACGTAATATTTAAAGGTTTCTTTTTTCATCGACTTCAAAAGAGGAGGTTCTCAATTCTACTGTTTTTTATGTTTGTAACCTAACCACAGAACTTTCAAGTGGATGAATCGATTTGGATGATGAATTTTTTTATTTTAATTCTGAAAACGGTATATGTGAAATCGCGTACAGACATCGCGAGGCGTGCGTTGCGAATGGTTCGTATCGCATGCCTCGGGCTGTGTGGACGTATGTGCTCACAGTGAGCATTCGCGTCAAACGATCGTTGCGAACATTTTGTCCACCAGCGTCTTTTCTTCTTTTCACTTTTTTTTTAATATTCTATGAATCACTATATAGCCATGCTCCTTTGAAGAAATTAAAAATAAATAATCGATTATAAAATAACCGATTTTTCTCTCAACAGGATTATGATGACTTTTTTTTTTAAGAAATCTAGGCTTTGTTTTCTAATATAGTATGAAACACCGCACGCAGTATCGTGGATGACTTTTTTTATTATAAACGAAAAAGTACTACTAAAGTAATCGATTAATTTTAATATGAAAAAATCGATTTTCATTATTTTCATAATCGGTTATTAAAATCGATTATTGTAAAAAAAATAATCGATTAATAATCGATGATTATAAAAATCGATTATTTTTTCACATCCCTAGTGACGCATCGTGTCCAAAGACGCTTACTACGAAAGTTTACCTTTCACGTCAACAAAAATATATTTCCCTGGAGCGTCTGCGAATTGTTTTGTGTTCCTAGCTTTTACGTGATTTATCATTCACGTACGAATAGTCACGAAACGATTATAAGGTTGGCATTTCATTGAACAAATAATGGAATAAGTTTAAGGGTAATCATCGTCATCGTCACACGTCTCATATTCCTCCCACTGCTGGGCTCGAGCACAATGGGATGCAAATTGACCTACTGTACTACACTGGTCAGACATGTTGGTATAGGGTATTATTTCGAGTTTGCCTTCTAGATGTTGCAGTTTGCTGTAGATTCTATGCGTAGTTGTTTTTTATGACATCCACAGGCAAGATAGAGTGAATTGTGTTCTTACTTCCTCCCCATACGGTCAAAGTGTACTCACCATAAATGGAACATCATCATTTTCATCGTTATGGGGCCACACAACACTTGTCTTCCCTTGGCCCGGACAGATCGAGCGAGGCAAACACTAAAAAGCTTTGGCAAGAAATTCAGCGGTTTTGTTTAATTTTATTATTGACTTCTCTATTTATTTTTTTCTATTGGCTCTATTTATTTTTGCATTCCCTACGAGATACGGCATAATATAATTCTTAAATTACAATAGATTGTGACTACACCAGATTCTACAAGCATTTTTAAAGGTCGTCTATTATTTAGATATTCAAAATAACGCCAACTTTTGTAATAAACTGGAGAAAATATGCAATAAATTAGATCATGAATGATGATTATGTTGACAAATAACTTAGCGGTTGACATGAATTTATATTACAAAAAAAATGCGCTAATATATCTGATAAGCCATCGAACTGTATTAGTGAAGGTTATACTTAGTCATTTGTACCACATAGTGATGCAAACGATACATCGATGTTAAAAAAAATATCGATGTTCACTATTGTAAAACATCGATGTATCGACGTTATTTTATACTAGCAATCCGCCCTCGCTTCGCTTCGGTTATAGGTTATAGTCGTTTTACCCGCGTAGTTCCCGTTCCCGTGGGAATACCGGGATAAAATATAGCCTAGTTTACGCCCTGATATTATAGCTTTCCATTGGTGAAAGAATTTTTGAAATCGGTCCAGCCGTTTTGAAGATTACCCGGAACAAATAAACAGACAGACAGACATACAAAAATTTTTTTATTGCTATTTTAGGCATATGTGTCGTGCAAATAACCGTGTGAGCATGAAAAAAGCCTATTATTTTGACATTACAAACAGACACTTAAATTTTATTTATTGGTATAGACTAGCAACCCGCCCTCGCTTCGGTTTTAGTTGTTTTACCCGCGTAGTTCCCGTTCCCGTGGAAATACCAGGATAAAATATAGCCTAGTTTACGCGCTGATATTATAGCTTTCCATTGGTGAAAGAATTTTTGAAATCGGTCCAGCCGTTTTGAAGATTACCCGGAACAAACAGACAGACAGACAAAATTTTTTTTAATCTGTATTTTAGGCATAGGTGTCGTGCAAATAACCGTGTGAGCATGAAAAAAGCCTATTATTTTGACATTACAAACAGACATTCCAATTTTATTTATTGGTATAGACTAGCAACCCGCCCTCGCTACGCTTTGGTTTCAGTCTTTCCTGCGTAGTTCCCGTTCCCGTGGGCATACCGGGATAAAATATAGCCTAGATTACTCCCTGATATTATAGCTTTCCATTGGTGAAAGAATTTTTGAAATCGGTCCAGCCGTTTTGAAGATTACCCGGAACAAACAGGCAGACAGACAGACAAAAGAAATTAAAAGTGTATTTTAGGCATATGTATAGTGCAATTAACCGTGTCAGCATGAAAAAGTCTATTATTTTGACATTACAAACAGACACTCTAATTTTATTTATTGGTATAGATGATGTTATGCCTGCATGATTTAAAATGTATGGTACTTTTAGCAGAGCTTGCGTAACAGTTTAGGTACTCTGTTTCTAAATAGCTAAAAAAAGCTCATCACATCACGCATATGTTGGTGTTTCATGTAAAAAATATGTTTGATTGAATTAAAAAAAGCTCATCGAGGAGCGATGTTTTTTGTATATCGAGGTTTGTTCTCAAACATCGATGTATCGAAACATCGATGATTTGGGTTGCGATATTTGCATCCCTAGTACCACAGTGCTTCGTACTTAGTAACTTTGCCAAGGTCAATATCGTCTAGGTGCTTTGAGTCTTAAGTACTACTTAGCTCGCGCTATTATTGTTACAATATATTAATTATCGAGAACGTGTTTTTGCAGTAAGAAATACCAATTTATTCCTACACAATATGGCGGTCTTATCGTGTACTTAAGTTGACCATACGTACTGCTCTCATGACGGGACAGTTCCATTTCCCAGGCTGTTTGTACCATTGTCCTAAGTCAAAGTAATAATGTAGCGTTTTTATTACCAAGACCACTATAAAAAATAATGTTATAGTTTTTTTATACTTTAAAAAGGAATTATATGTATATCTCTATATATAAATTTCTTGTGTACGTCACTGAACGCCTCTTAAACGGCTGGACCGATTTTAATGAAAAAATTTGTGTGTGTTCTAGGGTATTCGAGAATGGTTGAGATTCACATTGGGCCCGGTAGGTGGCGCTGCAATCGATTTCAAGGAGAATTCAAGTTATTATTTTTTTAGATTTGAACAGAACAACACCTGTTGGGTCAGCTAGTATTAATATATTTCGTCATCATCGTCATTTCGGCTCATATGTCCCACTGCTGGGCTCGAGCCTCCTCCATAATAAGAGGACAATCGTCCTTACTATACCAAGCTGGTCAGATAGGTTGGTATAGGATTTTCCTTCTCATGCATAGATGCCATATGCGTAATATATCCCTTAGTCGCCTTTAACGACCCCCACGGGTAAGCGAGGGGTGCTGAATTGTATTCTTACTCCGTCACCACACAAAATAGTTTATCCCATATGTTTAATACTCGCGCGAACATCAGAAAACATTATGTATTAATTGATTTGTATAATACTTAAAGCGCTTATTACACTACACGTTATTCAGGGCCCTGAATCACTAGGGGTGCTGTACAACAGCTAACTAGTGGAACCTGTGTCACCTTTAGCGAAATAACAGTTTCAGAAAACTGTTCCAAAATAACAGCCTGTTGTGCTGTAATACGAGAAAAAAGGGGAAATAACCATTATTTAGGAATAATGTTTAGAAGTGGTTTCAGTGTTTGTTCCTAAAATGAAAACGATATATTTTAATCATAAAAATTATCAACCATTCATTTTTAATACATTGTTCTTTGTAAATAAAACTACTTTTACGGATTATATCGCGTTTGTATTTGATTTATGATTGCCCGACGTTTCGAACACTTTGCAGCATTCATGGTCACGGGCGGAAGGTGTCTTACGTCCAACAAGTAATCGTTATTACAGACATTTATAATTATCTACCCGATACAGAAAATTAGTTATAAATTTATTAAAATTTATTAAATTTGACCTTGTTGGACATTGTTCTTTATTAATTTAACTACGTCCTTTCCACTATGGAGGGTAGAAGTAAGCAGAGCCATCTCAGTATATTAAAAAGTATCCGTTAAAGGGAGCAAATTGAAGTGGCGCTATAGCATCAAGTGGGAGAATTTTAAGAAGAGCGCCACAAATTATTAGGGTAGGATACTAAACTGAAAAAGGAAAAGAATCCGCTTTGTTTTTCACATTCACATGTTTGTCACATTTTTTAAAATTATCATAATATATAGACAAACATGAGTATCATTAATTTGTCACAAGAATAAAAAATAAATGCTCTGATTATACTGTATGTGTTTGTCTAATATTACTAGTTCCATTTGAATCATAATGATATGTTAACAAAAATATTATTCTATCAAAATGTGAATATCCAATCTAATGAACACAACAGGCAAACAGAAAACAGTTGTCAGCTGAGAACAGAACAGCTTTTTTCGCTTTCCTACAAATGTATGTGTTTATGCTAGAATACAGAATAGCATGTTCCCTACTTTTATTCTTTCTAACAAAGGTGATCTGCGTAGGATAGAATAGAGAAAAGCATGTTCCGCGTTCAGATGTGTTCGGGTGGGTTGTTACGCCGATTTATAGACAACAGTTCCATGCTGTTATATTTCAAAACCGTATTTATTTTATTTAGGTATTTAACTGATTTGATATATACGCCTCTTATACCTTAGTATAACTTAGTTTTGCTGTAACCGTCTCAAGTGTTGCACGTCCGCTACAATGGCTCCTACATTGTCAAAACAAAAAATTGCTTTTGCTGTAGCCGCTGTAGTTTCAAGCATGAAAATTAAAAAAAAGAAAAAGAGAATCTGGGTGAAGGAATATTTACAATTAAGACCAAGGCTTTCTAATATGCAGATACTTAGTGTTCTGGACCAATCAGATCTAAGAAATTACTTAAGAATAAGTGGTGTTGAATTTGAAGAGCTATTAACTTTAGTAACTCCTTTTATACAAAAACAGGACACAATTTTAAGACAAAGTATAAGCCCTAGAGAAATATTGATTGTCACATTGAGATTTTTAGCCATGTATTAGAAATGAATGGTTGATAATTTTTATGATTAAAATATATCGTTTTCATTTTAGGAACAAACACTGAAACCACTTCTAAACATTATTCCTAAATAACGGTTATTTCCCCTTTTTTCTCGTATTACAGCACAACAGGCTGTTTATTTTGGAACAGTTTTCTGAAACTGTTATTTCGCTAAAAGTGAAACAAGTTCCACTATTTAGCTGTTGTACAGCACCCCTAGTGATTCAGGGCCCTGAATAACGTGTAGTGTAATAAGCGCTTAAAAGTCATCCGTTATCGCCATGCTGTATTAAATGTTCTCTGAGCATTTGAAGGTCACACGTGCTTATTACTTCACAGAGGTGTTCGTTAACCCTGAGCACATCATAAATAATGACAGTTAAGCAGATGTGTGAATTTATATATATTAAAGAAAGTCGTGTTAGTTACACTATTTATAACTCAAGAACGGCTGTACCGATTTAGCTGAAAATTGGTGGGGAGGTAGCGTAGAACCAGGAGATGGACATAGGATACTTTTTATCCCGTTGGATCGCGTTCCCGTGTGACGTGACATAAAACGTCAAAGAGAATACCAGTCACTATGAAACGTGGTTTAACAAAAACTCATTTGTTATGTAATAATAAAACGCAAGTGACAGCTAAATGTTATTTTGTCTATGACTAAGTATGGTTGAAAATTTGATAATTATAATTTCAGTTAGAAATCAATAATTAATCAGTAATTTGTATTGTCTTTCAATCATCATTAATAATGCCGCGACCAAGACGATTAAATCTTGCCCGACAAAACCGTAATGGTTCTGCCGTTAGAGACTATATTTTCGGCAATTTAGATAATATATTTACGAAAAAAAATATGGCGGTACGAAGTTCGCCAGGACAGCTAGTCTATACCAATAAATAAAATTGGAGTGTCTGTTTGTAATGACAAAATAATAAGTTTTTTATGCTCACACGGTTATTTGCACGACACCTATGCCTAAAATAGCTATTAAAAATTTTTTGTCTATCTGTCTGTCTGTTTGTTCCGGGTAATCTTCAAAACGTCTGGACCGATTTCAAAATTCTTTCACCAATGGAAAGCTATAATATCAGGGCGTAAACTAGGCTATATTTTATCCCGGTATTCCCACGGGAACGGGTACTACGCGGGTAAAACGCCTATAACCTAAAACCGAAGCGAAGCGAGGGCGGATTGCTAGTTAAAAAATAAATTACAAAAGTAAATACATTAATCTCCATTACAACATAAAACATAATTACAACAAGAAATACATCAATTTTCGTTAGAAAAATAAATTACAACAATATATTACAAAAATAAATAAAATGATCTTTTTTTTAATTGCTGATGGTGGCACAACAGCAAACAGCAGCTGATGGTAAGTGATAGTGCCGCTAAGGGATCTTTGCTAGGCCGTTACCTATCGTGAACGGACACAATTACATCTAGATTGAGGACAACAATTTGTGGATCGGACAAACTATTATCTTGCATAAGAATCGAATACATGTCACATGTTGTTATCTTAACCATTATTCCATTTGTACATTCAAACAGTTGCCAGCAATAGGTAATTTGTACAACTAAAAATAATTCAATTATTCTCATCACAGTGGCGAGTGTCGTTTGTAAACACACAGGAAGCAATTAAACGGTTATTTTTCTTAGAAGATGATGTATTTTTATCTTGTCATATAATTTTGTTATTTATGTAGATACATATATAGTTTATTTTTGTAACTTCCTCGTCAGTCTGACGGTAAAACTATGCTTTAATCCATATCTCCAGAAGATTGTCAGGAGACTGTATTTTTATATCTAGTAACATTTTTTATTATTATAGACTATTTGGCCGTGTGGTTACGGAGTAGAATACAATTAACCAGCCACTCTCTTATTCGTGGGTGTCGTAAAAGACGACTAAGGGATTATAATATGCAGATAACATTTATGCAAGAGAAGGAAAACTCGAAATGAAACCTTTTACTAACATGTCTGATCAGCATGGTATAGTAGGTCAAATTTCCTCCCATTGTGGAGGAAGCCCGTGCCTAACAGTGAGACAAATGTGGACTCCGATGATGATGATGAGGAACTTGTGTTATAATCATAGACTATTTGGTTTATTTGTGTGTGTGGTTACGGAGTTAGAATACAATTGGCCACACCTCTCTTACCCGTGGATGTCGTAAAAAACGACTAAGGGATTAAATATGCATATAATATCTTTGCAAGAGAAGTGTTGTTATGTTGCGGCTTAGTGGACTGTATGGGGTACCTTATGCCAGCAACATAACGATGTGGGTTAGCCGAAGGACCAGCGGGAAGCCAATCCCACTAGTGGGACTGGTTCCCACAAAATGGGGTTTTGTAGGGCAACAGTAGGAAGTAAGCGGAGAACTTACCTCGTTTTTCCCGTGCTTTGGTGGAGCTGCAGACTTGCCGGACTGAAGGTGGTGTTCACGACGAGCTAGTTGGCCTGAATGCGGGCACTGAAGTTATTTTCTATTTAATATCACTATTACGGTATAGTATATACACTCGCGTGAGGGGAGGCTGACCAGCGTGGTAAGCTTTCGATATCTTTAACTGTGGAACGGTAAACGCGGGCGCCGCAGAACGAATACGTCACAAGAATGTCAAAAATTCAAAATGGCGGTTAGGCGCTAGCGCACGCCGATCTACCGAATCTAGGCCGAATTAACCGACATCGCACGACACGTCACGGTATCAGCGTGAACAAGAAGGAATACTCGAAATAAAACCCCATACCAACAGGTCTGTCCACCGTCCTTACTACATCAATTTCCCTCCTATTGTGGAGGAGACTAGAGCCCATTAGTGAGACATATATAAGCTGAAATGAATTAATTACCTTTACAGGATTAGCAATTTTTTTGTGTATGTAATGTTTAAGCATTAGATGATTTAAACAATTTTATCTATGGTTAAATGCCGAGGATTCTAACCTTTTTTTTTGACAAGCTATGAACAAATCCCGCTAGTACCGTCTAGGGGCGACGAAATACAGCGTGTACATTTAGACCGACCACCGGTACCTATTCACTGACATCGACGGTCGAGTACTCTATCTTTTTGGTATAGTCACATCCCGAACTATCCGTTCGGGGCGGTACGGGGGATGGCGTACTACTCCATAACTTGCACACAGTACTTCTCTTCGCCCTCACGGGCCACCGGTAGTCAGTACCCCTTGTAATCACTGTAAAGTAAATTGATGTTGCTCAAGGACACACTCTGTGAGTCACGGGTCTCATAAATTCCATCGCTGATAAAATTGATTACAAAAAACCCTCGTCCGCAATTTCTCTGTTAGTTTGAGTTGTAGGTATATTTTGACGGGGAAATTGGAATCTTTGATGATGGCAATAAATATGATTGATTCGAGGGAAAATGGATATCGTCCGACACGTATCCGTAGCTATATAACTAAACTGTCTGACACCTATCTATAGCCGCACAACCCACATATAGGTATATGGGGGTATATATATTAGATTTGTCTAGTTTTCACACGAACACGAAGTTATATTTTTTTTACTCATGTCTATTGCAATTGATTTTTAAGGTTATCGTTATCAGATTTTTGTTTTAACTTCTTGAAGTGAAAATTGCTGCAGCGAGATAACTGCCTCATAAAAGGCGGCAACCGCGTCCCGGAGGATTATGATGATGATGATTAACTGTATTACCCGAGCACTATGACATGTCCTTCTTTAAACGAGGTTTAAGAAGTGCACTTTCTTCTGTGCTGATAGGTCTTACATGGATCTTTGCAATACCCTAGTATTGCTAAGGCTTATCATTTACAGCCAGATGTGCTGCTTGCTCTTTTGCTTTAGCTATAAATCAGAAAAAAAAAAAGATTTATTCAATATTTTCTTTATAGAACTAGACTTTTTTATAAAGTTCAATATTATTTGTATTGTTTTCCGTGTGGTGATGGAGTAAAAATACCATTTACCACTCTCAACCGTACCCGTAGATGTAGTAAAAACGACCAAGGGATATAATACGCATATAACATAGACAAGAGATCTTGCATAGACAAGAGAAGGAAAACTCGAAGTAAAACTAGTCTGTCTGACCAGCATGGTACTGTAAGGTCAATTTCAGGCTCGAGCCCAACTCTTCGGTAAGTACCTGCACAGAATTGGACGAGAAGAGACCCCTGGATGCCATGAGTGTGGGGCGCCAAATGATGATGCGCGCCACACACTGGAAGTATGTCCCGCCTAGGGGCCTCAGCGCCACGACCTGTCGGCGGTCATAGGAATATACCTGTCGCTGTCGTCATCTCAGAGATGCTGGACAGCGACAGGTGCTGGACGTCGATGGCCTCTTTCTGCGAGGAGGTCATCACAAGGAAGGAGGCCGCGGAGCGGGAACGCGAAGCACTTGCGTCCGCTGACTCGCTCCGCCGGCGGCGAGTAGGGAGGAGGAGGCGCCGATATGCGCATCTCCTCCCTCCGTTTTGATTGATGTTCGACCAACCCATCCCCTGGACAAGGGAGGTCAAATATCTGGGTGTGACCTTGGACAAACGACTGACCTTCGGTCCTCACATAGGGCGAGTCCGCGCGCGCGCAGCCCTAGTGCTAGGATGGTTACACAACTTAGTACACGCCAAGTCTAAGCTATCTCTCCGTAATAAGTTAGATTATACACCGCTTGTATACGTCCTATCATGACGTATGCTAGTGTAGTGTTCACACAAGCGAAGCCACGCAGGCTACATCGGCTACAGGCATTACAGAATAGGTTCATGCGCGGAGCGACGGGAGCACCGTGGTACATGCGCAATGTGGATCTTCACATAGATCTTGGCTTGACGACCATCAGGCAATTCATGAAACAGTGCTCCCGCCGCTACTTCGTCTCAGCTGCGACACACCCGAACCCATTAGTGGTAAGGGCGGCTTCTTACATCCCTTCCAAAATGTCCGCGATTTAACAACCGCGACTAATACTCGACGAACCCGACGACATTATTACTCTCGCTCAGACTGAGGCATACACAGCCCGCGAGGCCTTGACAAATAATAAACATCCACGTTACCGCCCCCGCCGACGGGGACGGAAGACGTGTCGCGTTAAAATCATAAACGTGGGAGTGCCCACTTTGCCAGCGACCGCCCGAGCCGAGGTCCGTACCCCACAGGGGGTGCCCTCGGGATCGGTCGCTTAACTTTAAACGGGTTGAGAGCCTTCAGCGCTCACCCACAAGTCCGGGTTAAGTTGTCACAGCCATCTGAGGCTAACAACTAAGTCACACACAAAAAAAAAAAAACCGCTTTGATTGACGACAGGACGTGGCCAGACAGCCTTGCGTAGGGGTGTCGGGGATCGAATGTCATAAGACGACCTTTCCGGCACCCCGTAAAAGCGCGGAAGGGACCGCTATGGTTTTAGTGGGTATTCCGGAAGCATAGCCGGCGAGTCCCACACTCCCCCTCGTCTGACACCGGCGGAGGATAGTGCGTAAATTGCATTTCCACAGCGAAAAAAATAAAAAAAGGCCCGAGCCCAACAGTGTGACTTATATGACCTGAAATGATGATGATAAACAATGATGAAGTAGATGAAAGTGTCTGACTACCTAGTTACCTACTAAAAGCCAAAGAAATATACATTTTTATATATAAGTCGATGTGTCTTCTCATTGTTCGTATCGTAAATTGAGCAAGTCAGTGATAATCGTCCGGAAATATCACATTACACACGTCTTAATATTATATAAATACATAAAACACGATAAGTATATAATAATTCCTGGTCACTTTGTTACACAGATTTATCGCTCTTGGTGACATTTATCTTAAGTATGTGTGCCGGTTGAAGACCTTTGTAACGTAATCAATGTTAGTTTCATCCAAATACTTTACGACTTATGTAGTGATTTATATTAATTTGTAACATTTAATTATTAATTACGTGACTGGACAATTTTCGTGATTATTTTGTGTGGATTTAAATTTTGCCTCGTATATTGTGAAATATTTATTAAAATAAAAACTTTTGTTCTGTATAAAGATTGATATTAGACTAATAATTCGTTGCAATTATAAAAAAAAATAAAGAATATCGGCGTTTATTTTAAATGGAAATAATAAAGACAAAAGATTAAAAATCAATGAGATGCATTACATGAATGAAGTGAAATTGTTAGAGTGAGTGTTTTGAAACACCATAACAGTCGAAGACCTATATTGTGGACAGAGAACGCAGCGAAAGCTTTCAAAAGGAATATATTTGTCCATTTTTGTAACATTATTCATTGGTATTTCCCTCGTATTGGAAATCCTTGAAATGGACTATACAAAACTGAAAGAATTTTACAATTTGAATCAGTAGTTCCTGAGATTAAATGCCTTAAACCGAACAAACTTTTCATATTAGTATAAACAGTACAGATTATAATTTACTTAATATGTTTGGCATCCTATTTAAATGAATGAGAATTACCTATTATATGCTAATTTTATTCGTGAATGATGATTTAGAGATAGTTGTAGGCAATTATGATAAGCAATTTAGTGTTATATTGACCGAGGACGTCTCAAATGGTGATTATTAAATTATCTTACAATTAAATAATGAGCTATCGGACACGCTCTCATCATCTTTGAATACATCGCGAGAGCGCTTGAGCCAGTTCGGTTATAGACGTTGTACGATTCACATATCTCTTGAAGTACATTTTGGACAATAAATACAATAAAAACGGATTTTTTATCACGCAATTAATACAAACGAAATGTGTTAATTAAAAATAGTTCTATGACAAATTGTGTATTTGTGATTCGAAATATGTGTGTATATTATGTTGGAGTGTATGGTTAATATGTTAGAAATGTTTGTTGTGTATTTATTGTGATTACCCGGTTTTGGCAAGCTCTTGCTACACGAAGACAGTGCCAGAATGTCACAAACGGAGGTGCGTCCTGTTTTTATTTACGTTGGCTCTTGTTATTTTTTTCTCATTATTTTCGGAATGTTTTTCTTGATTTTTTTTTAGTTTTTATATTCATTTATCAGTTAGTCTTGTTGTCGAACATAGACAGTTTCCCATAACATTCGGCTGTTATGACTTCAAATCGTCGATTGTAAAAAGAGTGTTAACCTATATGTATATAAAAAAATCTATATGTAAAACACAATTTGAAACAATGCCTCTTTTGGTGCATTAGGAAATAAATTATGAGAGTGAATATTTACGATACGCGCCCGCACAACGACACTCAAATTCGACACTCGGAGGTTAGTTAGCTGTGTGTTACATGAGAACTGATATATTCAAAACGACTAAGAGCCTTTCATTGACTTGGACCAACTCAATTTGAAGCTGTATGGCCAACAATTACATTCTTAAAGAGCGTTGACGTTAGGTAGACGGCTGGTCATAAAACTATAGCTAATACTTTGCAATTTGTATTATGAAAGAAGAATATAAATTGATCAATCCCAAGTAATTAGGATATGAGCAGATTTTTTTTACTACCAAACTTATGCCGTCACCATACGGTAAAAATGGCTAAATAGTAACGTTTTAATCTATACCAATAAATAAAATTGGAGTGTCTGTTTGTAATGTCAAAATAATAGGCTTTTTTCATGCTCAAACGGTTATTTGCACGACACCTATGCCTAAAATAGCAATTAAAAAATTTTTGTCTGTCTGTCTATTTGTTCCGGGTAATCTTCAAAACGGCTGGACCGATTTCAAAAATTCTTTCACCAATGTAAAGCTATAGTATCAGGGCGTAAACTAGGCTATTTTATATAGGCATATTTTATCCCGGTATTCCCACGGGAACGGGCACTACGCGGGTAAAACGACTATAACCTATAACCGAAGCGAAGCGAGGGCGGGTTGCTAGTAACATAATAAACGTCACTTTTATCATTTTGTATCGATGTAACCGTATTACCTTGTTTTGTGAAATATATTTCAAAAATATATATATGCATTGTATATTAAACTAGTTTTACGGATTTTGTCACATATGAGTTTAATTTTTGATTGCCTGAGGTTTCGAACACTTTACAGCGTTCATAGTCCGCCCGTGACCACTTAACAGTATTCACAGTTCGCCCGTGATCATTTTAAGTGAAAACTTAAAATTATGAACGGTTGTGTTATTTTTGGATATTCAAATTAATGATTTCTGATGTTTACGCGATTGTAAATAAAACTGCTTAACGAATTTTATCGCGTTTGTATTTGATTTGTCGGGCAATCTTAAATTATTTACAACTAGCAACCCACCCTCGCTTCGCTTTCTGTCGCCTTATCCCCGTAGTTCCCGTTCCCGTGGGAATATCGGGATAAAATATAGCCTAGTGAGTAGCCCAGGGAGTAATCCCTGTTATTATAGCTTTCTATTGGTGAAAGAATTTTTCAAATAAGTCTAGTCGTTTTGAAGATTGCCCGGAACAAACAGACAGACAAAAAAAATATAAAGTGATTTTTAGGCATATGTATAGCGCAAATAACCGTGTGAGCATGAAATAGGCCTATTATTATGACATTACAAACAGACACTCCAATTTTATTTTTTGGTGTATACAGGGTGTATCAGGTTATGGGGCAACAACTCAAAAGGGAGCTAGGCAATGGTGGTAGGAACCCATGAAAAAATTTGAACGATAAATATCGATTCGTTAAGGAATTAGAGACATGTAAAGTTTTCAATTTTGTCATCGCTTTTTCGTGTAAATCTGATTGAAATGTATAAAGTCAATGATACTTAATACGCAACATATTCATACTTTGTTAAATGTTCATTAGAAATTGAATAAATCAATGATTACATTCACATAAACAAAACAAACTTCGCTTTAAAACAGCTGATCGGCCTTGGACCGTTGACCACTCGTCGCTCGTAGGTACAAACCTACACTATAGTGTGTTCCAAATAGCATGGCAAAAGAGGTGATTTGGTGACCTTCATCACGATATCATCAAATCCAAGTAATTTATCGCTAATTCTATCGCTTTCCATACAAACCGTCTTATCGTTGTAATATCGTGGTGAAGATGTCTAGACTGTACAGAGGTTATAAACATTTGTCTGCGTGTAATTTGTATAGAATTTTAATTAAGAAATTATTAAACACCTACACGTGCAATAATAAAGCTTACGTACACGTTACCTACCTTACCACTGCCCTAGCATGAAACTGATAGCTAACCTATCTTAGGCTAACTTTTTGTTAAATACGTAAGGTGAGGTAAAATAATATACTATAATAATTTATGTATGACTTTACAAAAATCTATAGTTCTGGACTGTCACTTCCACTATTGTTACTATCATTGCTGTCTGATCCATGAATTATGAATGCATCAATCTTTCGGTATGTACTGTCATCGAGGCCCATCATTTTTTTTTTCAATATCTTTTATGTGCTCCACACGGAATGTCAAACAAAATGGCGACTGGGCCACACGACGCCACTGATCTCGTACACCTGACGCTAAAATCAGTTAAGAAAAGATTTTATGTTTGATACACATAACCTAAAATCTTGCATCTACTTGTGCGATCCTTTAGGTTTATTACACCTGACGGTAAAATGAGTTGAAAGAAATGTGTCATAACTTAAAGCTTGGCATTTTTTGGGCGTTACATAACTCTTCGAAGCTAATTACGTATTTAATTATAGGATCTATATTATATTGAATTTATATAAATATTCTCGGTACTTTAATTTTAATGTTACTTAAAAACTTTTGATATTCAGACATTTGAAAGTAATTTGGCATTGTTATCAATGATATTATTTATAAAATAATGAAATGTCACCAGTTACAGGTTAATCTGGTATTTTAAAACAATGAAATACATGATTATAGGATATTAAAAACATATATTTTTTATGGTAATTTTACTAGATTTCGTAAAATTTTGGGTTGTGCTGTTTGTAATGTTGCTTCCTGGTAGGCATCTACCAAGAGAATTTTGCGATACAACTTTTCGATAGATTTGTATGGTAAGCGATAGTTTTTTTGCATTTTAAGATATCTTGGTGAAGGTAGGTGAAGGTATAAGAGTGGTAGGACCACACTGTCGACAGTTATCTGTCTACAGCCGCGGGCCGGTCCTTCCGGGGCAGTACCACACTCTCGCAGAAAATCGACGTCTGAGTAGTAGCGATTTGTTACTGCGCTTCGTTCGGTGAGCGAGAGAGCCGGAAGCCCAACTTTCTGAGGGTGTTTGGGTGTGGAGGGTTTTGGTGGTGCCCTTGGTATCACCGAGCCTCAATGCACGCATTCACACTCCCTACACTTTCTTCGCGGTAGGCAATGGCCTTGTAAAGGTCCATGAGCGGCAGCAACACTTACCATCAGGTGTACTGTTTGCTTGTTTGCCACCGTTTGCAATAAAAAAAAGGTCGTCTTTTGCCAAGTTATATGGCACTGAGTATATCATTAAAACGTTTGCACAATTCTAGGTATTACTGAATGAATTTATACTGTCGAAGCTTTACATGCCTAAATGTATTCTGTCTGTACATGCCTACATAATACGTAACATTTAAGGCATAGACTCTTAGACACATTTTTTTGAAATCACTATAACTTTTATGTTATATTGTTTTTTGTGTAATGTACATTCTAATTACGATCTATGACCGTTAAACTACAACATACTCGAACAGTTGCCCCATAACCTGATATATCCTGTATATTCAAATTAATCGTTTCATCTTAAATTAATATTTGTAAACTAAATTTTTTACATTTTTATCTGGTGTTTGACATCTATCGGTCACCGATTTAGTGACATTGACATATACAGCTATATATATAGTGTTAGCCGTAAAACGTCACGTGACCATATCGACGATAACTCACATGAATTTACTCTACTCCCAATATAAAAATGCCTCTAGAAGTTTTCACTTCAAAATCATAGACCCGACTGCATAAAAGATAATTTCGGGGGGTGGGCCATGGCCAGCTCGCGCGGTGCCTGGCTCGGTCCGGGGCGATAGAGGGGCACCGCGCGGCCCCATGACCCACCCGTGGTACGTCGCCTTCGTCGTTGGGCCGGCCACCGATGCAGAGTTCCTTGTCTTCAGTGGTCGGCTCGACGGAATACCCCGATCGCGGGGTACACTCCTCTCACGACATCTCACCTCAGGGACGTCGATCACCGTCGCGCAGTCGGCCTCTCGGTGGGTAACGGACTAAATCCCCGGTCCAGTCACCCGCGGGCTCGGCTAGGGCGGCATCAGGCGCAGGTAATCGCGCCTGCGTCGCCCCAGTCGCCGGCGGCGGACCGCGTCGAAAGATAATCCTAAAGAGTAATGCACTGATAAGACCGGAACATGTAAACAAAATAAAAATAAACTACACATTAACTCTAATCCGGTTTAATTCGCATTAAGTCTACTTGCAAGCGGAAATCATTTCTTTCGGTTTATAAATTACAATTGCATTTTGGAAGGTACGAGTTAATTACGTAATTTAGAAGCATACTTAAAAGATATGTGCAAAAACCATAACTCTTACTTGATAGAGTGTAAATTTTGTCTCCATTGAAATTTTTTTTTGGATTTTTATTAAATGTATATATTATACGTAATGGTAACTTTCACGTAATGGTGAGGTGATGGAGTAAGAATACAATTTACAAAGTTCGTGGGTGTCGTAAAAGACAATTAACATTTATGAAATGCTTATAACATCAGTACGGAAGAAGGAAGACTCGAAATAAAGTCCTATACCAATCCGAGACGAGTGTACTACAGTAGGTTAATTTCCCCCTATTGTGACTGAAAACTCCCTGATACTGACCACACGCAAACACCCTCAGAAAGTTGGGCTATCAGCTCTCTCGCTCACTGAACCAAGCGCAGTAACGGATTGCTACTACTCAAAGATCGATTTTCTACTCAGTGTGGTACTACCCCGGACGGACCAGCCCGTGGCTGTAGACAGACAACTGTCAACAGTGTGGTCCTACCACTATGAGAAGCTTTCTTTCCCAATGGTTTTCGATTCGACGAGCCTGCCCATTGTTATTTCATCGTACTAATTCTACGTGCTCTGTCGGTTCTTCTACATACATATTTCCATATTGAAGATTTTATCACGTAGCTAAATACCAAGCGTATTCCTCTCCATAGCAAGTATGCCTCAGTAGAGGCGACATTCAACCTTGTTTTGTGAACGACATTCAGATATCACACGTTTTAATGCCAGCCCTTATCTGTAGTACGATCGCTAAAATTGAGTTTGAAAGTCTGTATAAAGGTTTTAAAAATATTAATTCACGTTCAAGTCTCGAGTTTAATGTTATGAATAAATAGCAACCCGCCCTCGCTTCGGTTTCATTCTTCTTATCCGCGTAGTTCTCGTTGCCGTGGGAATACCAGGATAAAATATAGCCTGAGTTATTCCTTATCTAGACAGTTGCCTAGTAGTAAAATATTATCAAAATCGGTCCAGCCGTATTAAAGATTGCCCGGAACAAACAGACAAACAGATAATGTATGTTACATTGTTCTTATTCCTTTTTCTGTTAAATTTAGTCTTTAAAAAAAAGGCTTAAATTACTGTAACTTAAAAGCGGCAGCATCACTTACTTACCATCAGGTTTACTGTTTGCTCGTTTGCCACAGTTTGCAATTAAAAAACGTACATGAGTTGAAATGATGATGAATAATTTTGTACTCGAAAATAAGTTATTTTTCTATAAAAATAGCCTAACATGCCAAATGTTAAATATCAGTAAATAGGGTTCCGTACCTTGAAAGGTAAAAACGGCACCCTTATGGAATCACTTTGTTGTCCGTTCATCCATCCGTCCGTCCGTCTGTCTGTCTGTCAAAACCCTTTTTCTCAGGAATGCGTGGAGGTATCAAGCTGATATTTATATCGAATACTTACTGTCTACTGTCCCTTAAAGCTGTGAAAAAATCAAGCTTCTAAGCCAACGCAATCAAAAGATACAGCCGTTTATGCCGCAAATTGCCGTAAATTTTTGACACTCACAAGGGAATCAAAACCTACAGGAAAAAATTGCGAAAATCGTAAATTTTAGTTACATCATATATTATAAATATTTTTAACTAGCAACCCGCCCTCGCTTCGCTTCGGTTATAGGTTATAGTCGTTTTACCCACGTAGTGCCCGTTCCCGTGGGAATACCGGGATAAAATATAGCCTAGTTTACGCCCTGATATTATAGCTTTCTATTGGTGAAAGAATTTTTGAACTCGGTCCAGCCGTTTTGAAGATTACCCGGAACAAACAGACAGACAGACAAAAATTTTTTTAATTGCTATTTTAGGCATAGGTGTCGTGCAAATAACCGTGTGAGCATGAAAAAAGCCTATTATTTTGACATTACAAACAGACACTCCAATTTTATTTATTGGTATAGATGGATTTCATTTTGCAATAAAATACCATAACTATGACTCGAGTGTTGTGGTGGGGGAACTTATATACCTACAGGTTTGTACGGAACCCTTAGTGCGCGAGTCCGACTCGCAGTTGGCCGATTTTTTAGTATATTTTCTATTGATTTATGGTTTATCTATAAAATTAATTTATGTCTCACGTCAGACACATGTGATTCACAATATTATTGTTTGTATTTATATAACATGCCATCTGGAGATTGTCATCATGCATTCGCTGTATAAATGGCGTAAATAGTTAATTGATCAGTATCTTAACCATTGCATCATTTTTCAAATAACACCCTGCACTTAAAATAATAACGTATAGAAGGATATTATCGGTATTTAAGCGGTCAAAAACGTGAAGCCAAAAATATTACATGCGTGCAAGCGATTACGCACAACACTATACAATAGAGTTGCCTTGTACGGAGTCACCTTGTATACTACGGAACGGTAGGAACCATTTTTGGCTCCAATTTAAATGCTTCAAATTTTATGCGCGGAGTTATCTTCTATAAGTTGTTATTCTAAGATCTTCCCTTTTTTATTTAAAAGTCCTTATGTTACAAACTTACAGATATGTACGTTTGTAAAACTTGATTGTTACTATGAAGTTTTGATTAGGTATATTATTTTATAGGTCACAATAAATCATCCAGAATGTACGCGCAACGCGTTATCTCAACATTCGATTATCAATTTACAACTAACATAATGATAATATTTTATTGCCATATTGTAACATATCTATGACAAGATAACTTGTTACATTTTTAACACGCGTTATAATAACTTGATTTGTGTTTAATTGGAATCTTTGATCGTGATTTTCACACTGTAAACTGCTCTTTCACACTGCTTGATTAATCGAGTACGTAACCGAGTACGATCAATTTCCTTGCTAGTGGAGGAGGCTCGAGTCCAGCAGTGGGACGATAAAAACTGTAAAAAATACTCTTCAAATGTATAACAATCGCGTAAACATTAGAAATGATTAAAATTGTACATATTACGCGCTGAAACATTGAAATATTTTATTGAATCTTGCATTTAACACAAAAAAAATTATAACAAGAATAATTTATTTGCAACATTTTAAATCACAGTACACGAACATATGTGACTTTAAAATTTGTTTATGTTTGTGTGAAATGTAATAATATTGAATTAAATATAAGACCGCCACAACACATTCACGTGTCCGTCAAAACTCCCGAGAATTGTAAACATATGTCGTAGAACAATGACGTATCTAAATTGTAATCATAATAATATTACAAATGTAAAAGTTTGCGATGAAATTTGATAATGTTTCTAATGTTATGTTCCAAGATCATGTTTGTTACTCAATCACGCGTAAACCGTTTAACAGATTTGGATGAAAATTGACAAACCATCATCTCTGAGTGGGATATTGTTCTACTATACCACGCTGGTCAGATGCTATAGCGTTTTATTTCGAGCTTTTCGTCTTTTGCATAGATGTTATAATATATGTATATTACATCTAGGGTTGCTAACTTTTTTTGACAATAATAACGTACAAAATGGTTTGGATAGGAAAAAAAGTATTTGGAAGTAAAAAAAAAAGTATTTTTCAATACTTACGTTTCTATTGCCTTAAAAACGTATTTTTGTGCGTTTTAGCACGTATAAAGTAATTATAAATCGTTTCCATCATTCGTTATTATTTATATACACATAGGTAGTTAAGTATCCATAATGAGTATTTTGTTTTACGCATCACAGTAAAGGTTGAAAATAAAGTATTTTCACATACTTTATTGTTATGCAAAAATATAATTACCAAAAATAAAGTAGGATACTTTATTATAAATTATGGTTGGCAACCCTAATTACATCCCTCAGTCGTCTTTTACGACACCTACGGGTAAGATAGTGGTGAATTGTATTCTTACTCCGTCACCACACTGATAATAATGGCCTTTTCCTTGATTAACACATAAGATATTTTTATCCCCGTAATTTGTTCTCTATGTATATTAAAAAAAAAATATTGAATCAACCTTAATCCGCTGAACGGATATCCAATTTGGATAAAATTTCTTTTTAATAAAGTTACTGTTTACGCAATCGTAGCCGCGGGCAGAAACTGGTACTAAATACACAAAATGTGGTGATAAATAGACATTAATGGCTTAATTATGATGGAAAATGTCACTTAAGATAATTTAAATTTTAGCTTTAGCATTATAGAAATTAAATTAAATTTACAAAGGTGATTATGAGTTTTAAAGTGACGGCAACACCGGGAAGTGTGTCTTAAAAGGTTTTTGCTTAAAAAGATAATGGATGCCGTAGGTACAGACTACAAAAGAATATTTTCATTTTTAATAATTTAATGCTTTTGTTTTTCATCTGGGGACGGAGTAAGAATACAATTCATCATTTCACATGTTGCCCGTGGGTGTCGTGAATGACTACTAAGACATATGATTTGCCTATAACATGTGTGAAAGAGAAGAAACACTCGAAATAAAATCCTATACTAATTCGTTTGAATCCAGTGTAGTAGGTTGATATCCCTTCGATGAGCTGAGACGATGATGATAGATGTATTTATAAAGCATGTTTATTCGTTATACAGTATATTAATATTTGTATAAAAATAAGGATATTTTAATATTTATATAAAAATAAGGAAAATTATATAAATAATCTATTCATTTAAGAATATATTTATTATTACTGCTAAAGAGGGGGCAAATCACAGTAATACCTTACATAAATACTTTCCGCCAGCGTGTTATATTAGGCTAACATGAAGATGAAGGATAACTAATAATTTCTGATGTTTACGCGAAATATTCGCGTAAACACATTATAAATAATAAAAATATTTTTACAGGTTTTATAGCGTTTGTATTTGTATTTTGATTGCCCGACTCGACTTCAGCCCATGACCATGAACGCTGAGAGTATTCGAAATATCGCCCATTCAAAAAAATAAATACAATCGCCATAAAATCCATAAAAATAGTTTTATTTAAACTAATAATAAATTTACTATTTAATACTCAACTTCGGAATACCACAGTTGGATGTGCCAAACATCAGACAGTCGTTCGCCTTCCATTACTAGTCGAATTCCTTCACCAAATACAGGAGCTTGATGCAATCCTGTAAGACCCGTATCCAATGAATCCCTTTCACCAAGTCGTTGGTTCACCTGATGATAGGCCTTCTCACACTGTCTCGTGTGGCAACGGGATATACATTCGTCGCCACACCATACTAGTTCTTGGAAGTCGTAAAATACGGCAATGGGTCGCACCACAAGGGCGAGCTGAATAGCTTTATCTTTGAACACGTATAATATATCTTTGCGATCGCCAATTCATCTACAAAATGAGGTGATTACGGATTTATCTAATTTTTTTTTATCTCTGCTTATATACGTTCCACTGCTAGACTCAAGTTTCCTCCACAATAGGAGGGCACTTGACCTAGCATACCATGCTGGTTAAGCGAGTTGTTACAAGCTCTTATTTCCAGTTTTGCTTATCTGCCTTAGATGTTATATGCATATATCCCTTTATATCCCTGTTATATCCCTGTTATATCCCTTATTCGTTTTCTACGACACCTACGGGCAATATAGGGGTGGGGAATTGTATTCTCACTCCATCACCACACAGTAGAAATTTATAATTAGATAAATCATTAGACTTAAACATTTTTCTGCAGACCGTACGGCTAATTCCCGGATGAAGCCCTTAAGTAATTCCGTGAAGGCCGAATGCTTATGTAAGCTTAATTCCTTATCCTTTCATCAATATATCCGTAGAAAAGGTTCTTCCATTCAACTTGGGCATCGAACTGTGGTTCATGACGAAATTTTAGATAACCTTATCAGCTAATGTTGTGACCTCAAGATAACACTTTTTTACTACTGCCTACGTCGAACCTTATCAGTATTAATTTTTTCCTTAGTAGGTATTATGTCTGGTGTGTGTTTGAATGTGTTAAGTTCAACAGCATTTAGTTTTTTTGTCGCTTATCTATAAGGCTAAATGTGACTACTTAGAAAAATCATACAGCTATCGCTCTCATCAACCATAATGGAAGAAAACCGTGAGCAGCGTGGTCTTCACGGGTGACTGGACCGAGGAATGGTCGTCACCTGCAGATAGGCTGACAGCGTGAGTGCGACACCTCGGAAAGAACATCGGTGAGGGACGTTACTCGAAGGGTATGCCCCTGGACTGGTTTCCGGTCCCAATGGCGAAGGGGTGGGATACACACTGTATCCCCACTGGTTATGGCCGCTCTTGCGCCACCCCGTACGGAATGGACGGCGTGTATGCTGACTATAGCCCGGCCTAAATGGTTGAAATGTTTGTATGTAAAGTCGGTTTACGGATGACAATTTTGATAATTTTCGATGATAACGTCACAAGGAAACAATGATGGAAAATTGCTTACTTTTATGAATTGAATTGAATTATTATCACTAAGGTATCATTATGGCCCGATCGCCCGTCAGCGCGGAGGAGGTGACGATGGATACGGACCGTTAATGGACCCCGTATCCATTGGTCTCCTCCAGGCCAACCTCAACCACACCGCCGGTGCGCAGGACGTGTTCCTGCAAGCCATGGCGGAGTGGTTGATAGGAGTAGCCGTAGCCGCGGAGCCGTACGTGGTGCCCGACCGGCCTAACTGGTTGGGTAGCACCGATGGCACCGTGGCAATCGTCGCCTCCACGTCGTGGCCTTCGTCGCCTCTGACCCTTAGGGACAGGGGCGTCGGATACGTCGCGGCGGACTGGGGGGAGATTACGCTCCTCGGAGTCTATCTCTCCCCTAACTGGAGTGTGACCGATTTCGAGGCCTCCCTCACCATCATGGAGGCCTCGTTACGGCGAATGGCATCGCGCCAGGTCTTCGTCTTGGGGGACTTCAACGCCAAGTCCGTGGCGTGGGGGTCTCCCCGGACGAACGACCGAGGACGGGCGATCGAGGAGTGGGCGGCGGCACTGGGCCTCTGTTTGCTGAACAGGGGCTCGGTGCATACGTGCGTGCGACAACGGGGCGGGTCGATAGTGGACCTTTCGTTCGCTAGCCCCGAGGTCGCCGCACGCGTGGGGAGCTGGCGCGTCGTGGAGGAGGTGGAGACCTTGTCGGACCACCGGTATATCCGGATGGAGGTCTCCCCGGTAATCCCGACGCCCAGCAGGGGTCACGGGGCGGATGGACGTCCTGCGTTCCCGCGATGGGCTGTGGGTCGCTTAGACCGGGACCAGCTGGCGGAGACAGCCATCGTTTACTCGTGGCTGTCCTCTGCCAACCAGTCGGACGGGGTGGACGCCGAGGCTGGCCGCATCCGCAGTGCGTTGACGCAGATCTGCGATGCGGCCATGCCCCGGGTACGGCGTCCGCCCCCGAGGAGGGCGGTCCACTGGTGGTCCCGGGAGCTGGCGGATCTCCGGGCCGCGTGCATTCGCGCCCGGAGGGCCTACACCCGCAGCCGGCGGCGGCAACGCGACGCGGAGCGGGAGGCCTTGCTGTATGAGGGCTACCGCAATGCGCGGTTGGCCTTCAGGCTGGCCGTCCGCTCCGCCAAGGACGTCAGTCGGCAGGAGATGCTGGACGGTCTCGATCGTGACCCCTGGGGACGCCCCTATCGCGCGGTGCTGAATAAGCTCCGCGCGCGGGGCCTTCCCCTCACCGAGACTCTCCAGCCCAGCCTTCTCACCCGGGTCGTCGAGGACCTGTTCCCGCGGCGGGCGGAACACACGCCCCCGGTCATGGCTCCGCCAGACACTGACCGGGAGGCCGACGACGACAGTGTTCCGCCCATCACGGAACCCGAGATGGGAGTGGCGGTGGCGCGCATGTGCGCAAAGTCCACCGCCCCCGGGCCCGACGGTGTTCCAAACCGCGTGTTGGGCCTGGTCCTCGACCACCTGGGTCCCCGCCTCAGGGAGCTGTTCGACGCGTGTTTAGCGTCCGGACGGTTCCCTGGGTGCTGGAAGGAGGGAAGGCTGGTGCTCCTGCCGAAGCCGGGACGGTCTCCGGGGTCGCCTTCGGCCTACAGGCCTATCGTGCTGCTCGATGACACGGGCAAGCTACTGGAGAGGGTGGTAGCTGCCCGCATCGAGCGGCACCTCGTCGGCACGGGGCCCGATCTGTCGGACGCCCAGTTTGGGTTTAGGAGGGGTCGTTCGACGATCGCGGCTCTGTTGCGCCTGAGGGCCGTGGCGACTGAGGCCGTCACCGGTGGGGGAGTGCTGTTGGCGGTGTCCCTAGACATCGCCAACGCATTCAATAGTCTGCCATTCAGCTGCATCAGGGAGGCGCTCCAGTATCACGGAGTGCCAGCTTACCTGAGGCGGCTAGTGGCAGACTATTTGGTGGGGCGCAGCGTCCTCTGTACCAACCGAGCAGGGGACGTTGTGCGAACGCCCATGACGTGCGGTGTCCCACAGGGGTCGGTCCTCGGACCCACCCTGTGGAACATCGGCTACGACTGGGCGTTGCGGGGGAGCCTCCCGCCCGGGCTGGGCGTGATTTGTTACGCCGACGACACGCTCGTCACAGCCCGCGGTGGGACGCTAGAAGAGGCGGTAAGCCTGGCGACCTATGGCACCGAAGAGGTCGTCAGGCGGATCGAGGCGCTGGGGTTGAGGGTCGCCCTGGACAAGACGGAGGCCCTCTTGTTCCATGGGCGCCTTATGAGCCCTCCCATCGGCGTCTCGATCACCGTCCGATCGGTTGACATCAGCATCCGGGCCCATATGAGGTACTTGGGCCTGGTGCTCGACGGGCAATGGTGGTTCCGGGAGCATTTCCGCAGGCTCGCTCCGCGGCTCGTCGGCGCGGCGTCCGCCCTATCGTGGCTAATGCCGAACGTGGGCGGACCGAGCGCTACGTGCCGACGGCTGTACACGGGGGTCATCCGGTCGATGGCCCTGTACGGCGCACCGGTGTGGGCGGGGTCCTTGACCGTCCGACTTAGGGCCCTTCTGTGGCGACCACAGAGGGTCATGGCGGTCAGGGCCATCCGCGGATACCGCACGGTTGCGACGGAGGCAGCGTGCCTATTGGCCGGGACTCCCCCGTGGGACCTGGAGGCGGAAATGCTCGCCGAGTTGTATCGGCGGGTGTCGGGGGTGCGCGGGGAGGGCGGTGTGATCTCGTTAAGGGATCTCACCGCCTGGCGCGTCGACGCCCGCCGAGACGTCATTGCCCGTTGGGCAGTCCGGCTGGAGAGGCCTCGGTTCGGGGTGCGAACCGTGGAGGCCTTCCGGCCGGTGCTGATGCAGTGGTTGGAGAGGCGGCACGGGGTGCTCTCCTTCCGACTAGTGCAGGTGTTGACGGGGCACGGGAGCTTCGCCAAATACCTGCACAGGGTCGTGAGGAGGGAGAGTACTCCGTCCTGCCACCACTGCGATTGCGACGAGGACACGGCGCGCCACACGCTCGAGGCCTGCGCGGCTTGGGCAGTGCAGCGCCGTGAACTCGTCGCAATCATCGGTGCCGACCTGACGCTGCCGGCCATCGCTAGGGCGATGGTCGACAGCGTCAGGAACTGGGACGCGGTCGCAGCCTTCTGCGAGACAGTGATCTCGCAGAAGGAGGCGGCGGATCGTCTGCGCGTGGAGCGCAGCCTCGATGAGGAGATCCGCCGCCGGCGACTGGGGCGGCGCAGGCGCAACTATCTGCGCCTCATGCCGCCCTAGCCGAGGCCGCGGGTGACGCGACCGGGGATTAGTCCGTCACCCGCCGAGAGGCCGACCGCGTGAGGAAAGACCGACGTCCTCCCCGAGGGGGGGACGTCGGTCGACGGGAGGGTACCCCGCGTAGGGGGTATTCCGTCGGGCCGACCACTGACGACAAGTAAACCTGCTCCGGTGGTCGGCCCAATGACGAAGGCGAGGTGGTTTTCGGGTGGGTTGCGGGAGTTGCGTGCTTAAGCCCCTCTGTCGCCCCGGACGGAGTGGTGCGGAGGCGCGCCGACCGCGACCCACCCAAAAAAAAAAAAAAAAAAAAAAAAAAAAAGTATCATTATATTGTATAATACAAAGGAGTTAATTGAAAATTACAATGATATTTATTTGCACATTTTTTTACTTAAACTGATTAATTTGAAGTAACAATGTTACGAACGCTTAGGATCCGATCGTGCATCTTTATCGTTTGTGCCGCGCTCTCCCTTACACGCTCGGTTCAGGCGGCACGTGACAATGAGTTATTATGATGACACACGAAAAGTGTGTACAGCCAGCGTTCGTCGATTTATCAGGTCAAAAAAGAAGCGCGGCCATACCACTATAAAAATATTCAAAGAGTTTATATAAACTAAGTAACGTTACGGGTGTTGTGTTAAGTTATAAGAGTCTTATATAATATCCGCAGATCCCGGTCTTGTTGGCACTATGCCAAATACAAGTCAACTTGTAAAGGTTATAGGATAAACCTTATTTCGATAGCCCTAAGACAACATTTACATTGGCACGGTGCTTTTCGTTAAAACGCGGCCAAATTATTTCTAAATGTTAATGCGAACTGTAAATCAAGGGAGGCTCGGAAGTGCTTTTTCTATTTTTTTCGTGTAACATTTTCACGGTCGATTATCACATATTTTCATACATGTATTGAAATTATACTTCTTTCGGCGCGTTAGGGAAAAATGATGATTGACACCCTGAAGTTAGCTGGTCAACATTTTGCACGATGCGCGCGCACTCCGTCACAAATGTCAACTAGATAATGCGTTATAATAAAACTTTCAATGTATTAAATAGAGGCGGTTAGTGGCAGACTATTTGGAGGGCCGCAGCGTCCTCTGCACCAACCGAGCAGGGGACGTTGGGCGAACGCCTATGACGTGCGGTGTCCCGCAGGGGTCGGTTCTCGGACCCACCCTGTGGAACATCGGTTACGACTGGGCGTTGAGGGGGAGCCTCCCGCCCGGGCTGGGCGTGATTTGTTACGCTGACGACACGCTCGTCACAGCCCGTGGTGGGACGCTAGAAGAGGTGGCAAGCCTGGTGACTAGGCACCGAAGAGATCGTCAGGCGGATCGAGGCGCTGGGGTCGAGGATCACCCTGGACAAGACGGAGGCCCTCTTGTTCCATGGGCGCCGTATGAGCCCTCCCATCGGCGTCTCGATCACCGTCCACTCGGTTGAGATCATCCGGGCCTATATGAGGTACTTGGCCCTGGTGCTCGACGGGCAATGGTGGTTCCGGGAGCATTTCCGCAGGCTCGCTTCACTGCTCGTTGGCGCGGCTCAGGTGACAGGGGTGCGAGCGGGGGGCGGTGTGGTCTCGTTGAGGGAGCTCACTGCCTGGCGCGTCGACGCCCGCCGAGACGTCATTGCCCGTTGGGCAGTCCGGCTGGAGGGGCCTCGGTTCAGGGTGCGAATCGTGGAGGTCTTCCGGCCGGTGCTGATGCAGTGGTTGGAAAGGCGGCACGGAGTGCTCTCCTTCCGACTAGTGCAGGTGTTGACGGGGCATGGGTGCACCCTAAAAAAAAAATGTATTAAATACCTTTTTTCCTTTAATATTACGGTCTTTATTTCTACAAACGTAGGATAACACGATAGATAACATTTTTTAGAAATAATTTTACTTTGTTACGCCAAAGAAATATTACTTCTTACGTAAGTATATAAGTACACTAGCAACCTGCCCTCGCTTCGCTTCGGTTTCAGTCTTACCCGCATAGTTACCGTTCCCGTGGGCATACCGGGATAAAATATAACCTATGTTACTCCCTGATACTATAGCTTTCCATTGGTGTAAGAATTTTTTAAATTGGTGCAGTAGTTTCAATACAAACAAACAAACAAATCTTTCCTCTTTATAATATTAGTATAGATACACACTTTTTTATATTCCAACTATATGATATAAATTAGAAGTTCAGTTTGTTACGCTCTTAATTATTTCAAGCCTTGAAATGTTTATTGCATAGGCGTCTTAAAAATCGTTAATAAGGGATAATAGAGAATAGCTGATAGAACCGGAACCCCAACTTTCTGAGGGTGTTTATTTGTGTTTTGGCGGACCACCCCACCTCATTACACGCATTCACATTCCCTTCATTTTCTTGATGACAGCGGTCTAGCAAAGCTCCACGAGCGGCATTATCACTTACCATCAGGTGCACTGTTTGTTTGCTTGCTATCAACAGCAACAAAAAATGGAATATTGCTCGTAATATAAGTAAAATAGTTTTATTTACAACTAGCAACACGCCCTCGCTTCGGTTTCAGTCTTTCTTGCGTAGTGCCCGTTCCCGTGGGAATACCGGGATAAAATATAGTCTAGTTTACTCGCTGATATTATAGCTTTCCATTGGTGAAAGAATTTTTGAAATCGGTCCAGCCGTTTTGAAGATTACCCGGAACAAACACACAGACAGACAGACAAAAAAAATATAAAGTGTATTTTAGGCATATGTATAGTGCAAATAATCGTGTGAGCATGAAAAAAGCCTATTATTTTGACATTACAAACAGACACTCCAATTTTATTTATTGGTATAGATCACTACCCTACACAGTTTGTTTGTCCGTAATGTTTACGTAGTGTAAGTACGAAGTACATAGTCGCAGGCAAAATGTAGTTGCCTATAAAACAATTGGAACGTTAACGCCGGCGCTGTCTTCCCTTGAAGTTTTAACGATTATTATCAATTGAAGTGACACACGACAGGACGACGGTTGTCACTCAATTGTCGCAATACTGACAGACTTTTGCAATAGAGTCGTTGATTTATGTTCGTCAGTTATTATTATGTCATATAGGCCCCTCTGATGAGCTCGAGCCTCCTTCAGAGTCCTTCACCAAGGGAGAGAAATTGCTATTGAACAGGTTGGTATCGGGTTATGTTTCGAGTTTTTTTTAAAGACAACATCCTGTACTAATGGAATAGTCCTTGTATTGCAGGGGACTTAAACATATAACTAACAGATTCAAATTATATTCAGACTAAGAACAACAATTTGTGGATCGCTCGAAGTGTTGTGCTGGGCAGAAATTGGACCCTCAACACTGGCACTGTAGGTCGCTATTATAACTACTTTGCGATCTGTGCAGTTTACCTTTTTCCATATATGTTATATGCTTACGGCACGGAAACGTGGTCCCTAAATGTAGACCTCATAACAAGGCTCAAAGTCGCTCGGCGTGCTATGAAGCGGGCTATGCTCGGGTTTCTCTGCGAGATAGAATCCGAAATACGGAAATCCGCAGAAGAACGGGTGTAACCGACATAGCACGATGAAGTGGCAATGGGCAGGCCACATCGCTGAACGAACCAACAACCGCTGGGGAAGAAAGGTTCTCGAGTGGCGACCACGTATCGGACGACGCAGTGTAGGACGCCCCCCCCCCATTAGGTGGACCGACGACCTAGTGAAAGTTGCTGGGCGTCATTGGATGCAGGCAGCACAGGACCGCACATTGTGGCATAACATGAGGGAGGCCTACGTCCAGCAGTGGACGGTGATAGGCTGAAATTAATGAATGAATGTTATATGCACATCATATGTGATATTTTAATCAAAATTTAAATAATTAGTTAAGTTTTTTTTAATTATTTTTTTTGTGATTTTTCAGACCCGAATTATGGTCAACTATGGCAATTTTTATAAAAAAACTACTTATCGTATCAACTCCAGTGTTTTACTCTAATGCTTAAAATGATAAGAACTATTTCTACAATAAAAACAGCATGCAACAAAAATGGGGTTCATAATACACTGTGCGTCGGGTAGTCAAAAATCAAATACAAACGCGATAAAATCCGTAAATTACAGAATCAGAATCATTTATTGTTTAACTGTTACATTTGGTGCAAATGTTATTACAATTTATAGTACTGAAAAACTATACCCATATCGGGCGTGCAATAATAAAGGTTTTAAACAAGTCAAATGTCTCATGCAATAAAGTAAAATGTCACGAAATTTATAATTAGAGGGTATTTCACAAATTCATTACAATATATTCGCGTAAACATCAGAAATCATAAGGTTTTCAAAAACTAATAGCAAGTAATTTTATGAATTTCTAAAACCATATTATGATTCAAGTCCAAAAACCTGTAATTTTAGAAAATGATTAATATGATTCTGTAAAATTACAGATTTTAGAATTTTACCTGAAAATATTTTTTTTATTTATATAAATTTCGTTAGTGAAGGAGTGAAAGAATTTGGTATACGACTCGTAACAAGAAATTCAAAATAAGCTCCCGGAAAGTTGGTAGCTTTGCTCTTCTGGTAAACGTAAACCAATTGCGATAGTCAAGCTAACCCAACCTAATGCTGTAATCGCCTGCCAAATATTATACTACTTTGTGGTGACGAGATCCCTCAACCGCGAGTGCAGTAAAAAACGACTAAAGGATCACAATACGCGGATAATGTCTATGCAAGTGTAGGAAAACTCTAAATAAAATCCTATATCAGTCCGTTTGACTAGGTATGGTAGGCCAAGTTCCTATAATTAAGGAGGAGTTATCGTACCCAGCAGTATATGAGCGGGGATGAGGGTGATGGATTTATCGAAAAAAAAGGAAAATGAGAGAAATAATCTTTTTTACACATTAGAAGTACACACTAGCCTAATGTGTATTTATTTTTACATGTAGACCTTGATAAAAATGAGTTCATAAGAAAAATTAATGCTGAGAATTAAATTCTCCGTAACTGTCGCGTTATCGTTAAATAAACTGACAACAATGTAACAACGACAAAATTGTACCTTCTAATATAAATGTTTTATAGTGAACTCATAGAATAATAATGCGTTGAAGGATAGTGTCGGTACTTAAGCGATCAAAAATGTGAAACCAAAAATACTACATGCGTGCAAGCGATTATATACGTATACACACATACTATTAATAGAGTTTCCTTGCGTACACAGTGACCTTGTACACTACGGAACGGTTCGGCGTAGGGCTCCAATTGGCTCCAATTTAAATGCTTAATTTTTTGTGCACGGATTTACCTTCTCTGAGTGTTCTAAGAGTGAAGTCTATAAAAATTTCCAGCATCATCATCGGCAATCTCTAAAACTGATACAATAGGTTTATAATAACTGAAGAAAAACGAATAGTTTTGATTCGAATCTATTTAAATGTCTTAAAAAGACCGTATCAACGCACACGCAAATTCGCGCAATTGCCCTGCGTCGTCTTACGAATCTTCAATCAGGTCACGTGTCCTGACGCGAGTTTTACATTTTTTACCCATCCTAAAAAAGTGCACAACGCCGCTATAGAAGTTTTCAATTCAAAAATTAATTTTAATTTTTGAATTGAAAACTTCTATAGCGTATCTTTTATATATTTTAACCTTATTTGTTTAGTATTTTTTTAACTATTTTCCTATGGACTGTTTTGTATACCAGCAAATTCCCGCCAGTTTCACCTGCGTCATAGACAATTTTTACTCAAGGCAATATTCAAATACTCCCCACGACACGCAACCCCACAGTTGTGCCATCGATCCATCGGATCAATGTGTATCTCAATATATACCACAACTTACCGTTCTCTTCACTGTTACGGTTGTTGCCAAACATTTGCAATTATTTATAAAGTGTGACGCGGTATTCGTCTGGAAGGTCGCCAGTCTGTACCAATGTCTCGTGTGATATATTCAAAACAAATAAACTATTAATATCTTGAACAAGTTATGACCTTTTTACCAATTAGCTGCGTGGAGCGGGTCTCTCTCTTCCCTCCATAGCGGTTGAGGGGAGTGATGGCTGCTCTAGTAGTTAACTCGTGATTTGGTGCCGCTTGTGGGATCCGGTCCAGCCATAATCGTTTGAATTATATTACGTATTTTGTGGTTCGACGGGCATTACACTGGGGCTAGTTATTATAAAACATTTTGTATTGTGTACAATTTTTTATATCTAGTAAGAAGAAAAAAATAATAAAAACAAAAGACAAGCCCGCTGAGTTTCTTGCCGGATCTTCTCAGTAGCGGTCGTGTTCCGATCGGGTGGTAGTTTATTTATTTGGATAATTTATTTGAATTCTGTAAACTTGTAAGTGCCCTCTCGGGGTTAATGCATAACCAATGATTTGAATTTGAACTATCTCCTAATTTTCATCAGCTCCTCAACTTCAAGCTCGAGCCAAGCTCGTCCCACTGTTGGACTCGAGCTTCCTCAACAATGGGAGGGAAGTTGCTTACTATACTACACTGGTCAAACGTGTTGTTTCGAGTTTTCCTTCCCTTGCATAGATGTTATATGCATATTAAATGCTTTAGTCGTCTTTTACAACACCCACGGGCAAGAAAGGGGTGATGAATTGTATTCTTACTCCACCACTATACAGAGAATTTCTTATAGAAGTCTCAATGTTGAGCTCTCGTCTCCTCCACATTAGGAGGAAAACTAACCTACTATACCACGATTACCGTGTGTTGCTGAAGTAATAATACAAGTCCATCCTTTTTAGCCCGTGGTTGTCGTAGAAGACGAGTAAGCGATTAACAATATGCAGATAACATCTATGCAAGAGCAGGTAACCTTGAAATAAAACCCTTTGCCAACATGTTTGATCAGCGTGAGTAGGTACCAATCTCCCTTCTATTGTGGAGGAGGCTCGAGCTCAGCAGTGGGACATTATGAGCTGAGATGGATGGATGGACGGATTAATTATATTATTATTATTCTTATATTACCACAAATAATTTCTAAAGAACGTTTTACGTTTGTGATGTAGAGATTCATTAAAAAGCAATGTAATGAAAATCATCGCCTTAGACGATATAAGACATACCCTAAAGGTGTAAAATGGAGCTTGAATTTCGCTTTGATATTTGTATCAACAACAAATAATGAAAATAATATTTAATAGAGCCGTGAAATACGATTCCTACGCCGGTACAAGCTAATTTTTATAGACAAACTAGCAACCCGCCCTCGCTTCGCTTCGGTTTCAGTCACCTTACCCGCCTAGTTCCCGTTGCCGTGAGAATACCGGGATAAAATATAGCCTATGTTTCTCCCTGGTATTATAGCTTTCCATTTTTGAAATCGGTTCGGTGGTTAAAGCGTGAAAACGTAACCAACAAACAAACTTACTTTCGTATTTATAATATTAGTAAGGATAAAATTGTATAATAGGTTTTTTCATGCTCAAACAATCATTTGCACGACACCTATGCCTAAAAACCAGTTAAAGAAAAACATGTTTGACTGTTTGTTCCGGGTAATCTTCCTTCCGGGGTTCTTCAAAATGGCTGGATAGATTTTGATTATATGTTACTACCAGGTAGCTAGAGGAACTCAGCCTATTTTCCTTCTTGGAAAACCCTATCAAATTGCTCGAACCCACCGCTATATATTAGGAGATATTGGATTTATAAAATAAATGAGCAAAGAGGCTAGAAACGAACCGAAGCCGGATCGCTAGTTATAAAATAAATCAAATCAACCTTTGATACATGTAACGTACAACTATGTTTAAATAATATTTGAAATTTGCCACGTATTATAAATGAATGTTCACACATAAAGTAAATTCTCTGCTCTTTATACGTTCCATGCTACATATTTAATATTAAACACAAGATTCTCACAAAAACGTTTATGTTTAATGAAGACACACACTTCGCCTTGATACGAGGACGCGAAATAACGTGTTTTTAGAATACTAGTATTTCTTAAAAAAAACTACGGAAACAAAAATTTGCATAACGCATTTTTATGACGATAGATAATAACTTTTAAAATTCTATTTAATTTTTTGGCTTCGTTTAGCGAAAATGTACGCGTTAACATGATCTTATTAAATTATAAAATAAACAACTTTTATCTAAATAAATAAAGCAAGTGACGTATGTATTTATTTTGATAAGAATCAATTTAATTTTGATGATAAGGGAAGTAGGAATACAGTTCACCATCTCACTCTTTGTCACGTGTATGTCGTAAAAGACTTTCTGTATCGGGTAGATAATTATAAATGTCTGCAATAACAATGACTTGTTGGACGTGAGACATCTTAGTCCGCCCGTGATCATGAACGCTGCAAAGTGTTCGAAACGTCGGGCAATCGAAAACAATACAAACGCGATAAAATCCGTAAAGTAGTTTTATTTAAAATGTGTAATACTCGCGTAAACGTCAGAAATCATTAAGACTAAAAGTGATATTTTTAAAATGCTATATCAAACCATATGACCAGTATTGTAGAGGTCAACTCTCTTCTTATAGTGGGGAGGCTTGAGCCCAACAGTGGGACGTATACGAGCTGTGATGATGGTGATAATAAGATTAAACTTGCAATCATAGAATAATAACGTATAGAAGGATAGTGTCGGTACTTCGAACGATCGAAACATGAATCAAAAAATACTATATGCGTGCAGATGATTACACACGTACACACGCACACCACTATACAAATTGTGAAATCAAATTTTGTTTTTATTAAAATAAATCGCCGAAATACTTTTAAAAGTAATGTTAAAAATCATTTTATGCTTTTCAAATGTGTTATGACACCATTTGAATGCACAAATCGTCATAATTACCTATTTATTTTTTAAAAGTTGGGTACGTACGTGCAGTACAGTGACCTCTTACATTAGGGAACGGTTCCGGCGTAAGCTCCATTAGGCTCCAATTGAAATGCTTCATTTTTTGTGCGCGGACTGCCCTTCTATACGTTATTATTCTAAGCTTGCAACAATATAATACACTGAAAATGTATAATTTAGTCATTAATGTCATTCTTCATCATCATCATCATTTCAGCACATATAAGTCCCACTGGCCGGGCTCGAGCCTCCTCCACAATAGGAAGGCAACTGATCTTACTATATCATACTCGTCAGACAGGTTGGTATAGGATTTTATTTCGAGTTTTTCTTCTCTTGCATGTCATATGGTGTGGTGACATTTCCGTGTGGTGACGGAGTAAGAATACTATTCACCATTCCTATCTTGCCCGTGGATGTCGTAAAAGTCGTCTTTTACTACGACTATGGGATATAATATGCACATAACATCTGTGCAAAATAAGGAAAACTTGAAATAAAACCCTATATCAACATGGCTGACCAGCATGGTATAGTAGGTCGAATTCCCTCCCATTGTGGAGGAGGCCTGAGTCCAACAGTGGGACGTATGTGGGCTGCGATCATAATGGTGCATGTCATATACGTATTATATCCATTGGTCGTCTTTTACGACATCCATGGTGAAGATAGGGAGTGGTGACAGAGTAATGATGATAATTTCAGTTTTCGGTTTTATCCTTAATCTATTTCACAATAACAATAAATTAAACATTTATCCTTTTTACATATTTTATCCCTAATCTAGTTTACAATGAAAAGGTCGAGTAATAAATTAGATTCGCGTAACATGTAGGGTAGATTAAAATTTATTACGGGTACTATCTATAAACTGTAGGGCAGCAGTTACCTAAGTTGAGTAAATGTAAGTTTTATGGACCGCGATGTTTAATATTTAAAAGGTATGTCAGGTTCTACGATAAAATATTGTACTATATTAAACTTATTTATCTGCTAATTTTCCGTGTGGGAACTAGGGATGTGACTTGGAGGGAAAATAATTTTGTTAAAATTTTTGTTCTTTAAAATAAATCGATTATAAAATAATCGATTAATTAAAAATAAATAATCGATTATAAAATACTCGATTTTTTCTCCCAACAGGATTTGAAGATTACCCGGAACAAACAGACAGACAGACAAAAATTTTTTAATCTGTATTTTAGGCATAGGTATCGTGCAAATAACCGTGTGAGCATGAAAAAAGCCTATTATTTTGACATTACAAACAGACACTCCAATTTTATTTATTGGTATAGATTAATTTATGCATTTTATATCGTATAATATGTTAAAAATTATAATCTAAACTTCTATAATCTATGCTAAAAGAGGATATTATGAAATTATCAACGAGAGTCATTATATAAAATTATACATTGATATAGCATATTTTCAAATAAGGCTGAGACCGCACTACGGTGAAACCGCGGCGATTTTTAACCGCGTGAGTTTGTGAAACAAGAAAACGAATACAAGCGGCCGGACTTGCGGTTTTTACCTGCGACTGATTTCAAAACCGCGAAATGTTACAAAATTGTCGCAGTAAAAAACCGTAGCAAAATTTGTAATCTATAGAACTAAGTGGACGCATACGCACTATGCGTTAACCGCGGGCGGTTTTTTGGCTAGTATTCCGCCTACCCCCGCGAAGAATAGTTGTGTTGTCGTCCCGTTACAATTAAATCATTATATTTTGTATTCATGAAGGTGGTAAGGTGTGGATCCATGTATAATAAATTAATGGAATGTATGTGCACATTGCATTAATTATTTATCGAACTGGCTACTGTCTGAATCCGATAGTAATTGAAAAATTTCTCTGGATGTTCTCTTACAATCATATATTACTTCTGAAAAAAAGAAACCATTCTCAAATCTACGGCTAGTAAGCGAATGGACCCAATATTTGCGAAAATTTCGTTGACGTCTTTTTCTTCTATTTTTTAAAACAATACATACTGCTCGTTTGAAATCCATCTTTAAACTGCAAATCGTGGGTGGTTTTGGGGTTTAAAATCGTAGTGTGTGCGTCTCGAGCGGTTTCGCGGTTACAGCGGTTAACCGCTCGCGGATAAAAACCGTAGTGCGGCCTTAGCCTGACATGGCTTTTTTGAATTCTACAATTGAACAAACGAATACATCAATTTTGTCGGCGAGTCGATTCAATGTTCATAGCGTACGCGTCAAGGGTGCTATAGTCATAATTATGTATTATGTATCGTACAAAATATTGTTGTAAGAAGGTAGAAATTTGTTATAGCCGTAACAAAAAATTCGTAAGGGCGACGCCTTGGGGGACGTCAGGAAGGGTGGGTAACAAAAAGGGTATGCCGCTGGGTTGGCTATAGAAGTCGAGGATTCGGTACCAGTGGTTCGCCTCAAAGCCTGACAAAAAAACCGTAACAAAATAAAATTCATCATCATCATTATCGCAGCTCACATACGTCCCACTGTTGGGCTCGGGCCTTCCCCACAGTAGGAGGGAATTTGACCTACAATACCATGCTGGTCAGAGATGTTGGTATAGGGTTTAATTTCGAGTTTTCATGCACAAATGTATTATTATCCCTTAGTCGTCTTTTACGACATCCACAAGCATGATAGGGAGTGGTGAATTGTATTCTTACTCCGGTCACCACACGGGAATTCTTGTAAAATTAAAATGATTGCGTCACTCGGTACAAACGTTTTCATTAAAAAGTCCAAATCGTCTGTCTTACAACGTCAAATGGAGCACCTTGACATTACAGACGTACTTGGGGGGGCGCAGACGAACGTCTTTGTTCTCGAAACATCAAAGAAACAATAGATAGTTACGTCTGAGTAACAACCTATCGATAATCTATATAAATAAATAAAATTTAAGTGTCTGTTTGTAATGTCAAAATAATACATTTTTTAATGCTCACACGTTTACATACACTATGCCCATGTCTCAAAATTACTTTATTTTTTTGTTTATCTTGTGTCTTTGTCTATCTGTCTGTTCCGGGTAATATTCCAAGCGACTGGACCGATTTTAGTAATATGTGTTTTACTATAAGGAGTTCATCATTCATAATTTCAGCCTATCGCCGTCCACTGATGGATGTAGGCGTCCCTCAAGTTACGCTATAAAGTGTGGTAATGTGCCGCTTGCATCCAACGACGCCCTGCAACTTTCACCAGGTCGTAGGTCCACCTAGTGGAGGGGGCGTCCTACACAGTCGGCCGATACGTGGTCGCCACTCGAGAACCTTTCTTCCCCAGCGGTTGTCGGTTCGTCGAGCGTTGTGGTCTGCTCATTGCCACTTCAGGAGTAACTTAGGAGGATATTAAGAGTAACTTAGGCTATTTTTCTCTCTAGAAACCGCTATTAAATTTTGCCCGTACGGGTAACGAATCTGAGACCTCATGGACTCCAATCGGGTATCGTAATATTTTAGAAGATATAGGGAATTTAAAATGCGGGGGGAAAGGCGAGCGAAACCGAAGCGAAGCGATGGCGAATTGCTAGTATTCAATATACAAGATTGGCAGACAATTGTTTTGTTCTCAGCGTTGCTAATGGTTTGCTATTGCGATTTTACACGTTAGTTTCAAAGACAAAATAAAAGGCATTGTGATTAAGATGCCGACGTATTATGATTAGGTTCGATTCCCATTCAGGCAAATTCTCTCGCTATTTAAAAATTAAAAGAAAAATTAAATGGAAGAGTCTTATTACAAAAATATAGTTGATGTTGATCTCAGTTCATATGTGTTCCACTGCTGCACTCGATCCTCCTCCACAATAGCAGAGAAATTGAATTCCATTTCGAGTTTTCCTTCTCTCACATAGATGTTATCTGCATATCATCCCTAATCCATCTTTTATGACACCCACGCATAAGAAAAGGGGGGGGGGGGAATTGTATTTTTACTTCGTCACCACACGGAAAACCCGTCACAATACTGAAAAAAAAAAAAATCATAAACGTTTTTTATTGGTTAAATTCCACATGTACGAACTCGCGGGTAATATTTAGTAATAAATGAAACACTTAAAGGTAATCTCGATGCGGGCGACCTTGAAGTAAAACAATTAAGTTGTCAAGGTCTACGGCCATTAGATTTTAGGTAATTAGGACGATATTACCCTTAGGAATATCCGAACAATTACAAAGTGTCGTGTTAATTAGTAAACTATTAGAGTAATAATAACTTTTATACTTATACGTATATCATGCCTCGTTTTAATTATTATTTATCATCATTTCGGCTCATACACGTCCCACTGCTGGGCTCGAGTCTCCTCCACATGGGAGGGAAAATTTACTTACTATAACACACTGTTCAGACGGGTTGGTATAGAGTTTCATTTCGAGTTCTACTTTTTTTATACACGGTGACATTTTTATCGTCTTACAAAAAAAAAAACCATAAAGTATCCGCCCAAAGAAACATATCCTATATATTTAAATGTTCAATAGTGGCAGTTATAAAAAAAATAATAAAATAAATTAAAGTTAATATTTTGTAACAGCCTGTTTATCATGTATACATTTTAAACAAAAGAAATCATGCGGAATTTCGTTAGCCAATCATAGGTACGAAGTCCACGTGGACGGCTTTTACAAAGCTCAATTTCCTACGCTAGATACCTATCAGGTATCCTTTGCGATGCCCGATTGGCGCCGCGGTCAAATGGTCGTAGCCTACTACATACTACATCAGCTGTGTTGAGTACCTAAGCGCTCGCTACATGCTGTTTCCTTACTATTTTAATTAGTAATTATTTATAATAACTTTTATTAAAAATATTTTCTAATAAACCTTTTAATTGTACGAATGAATAGTAGATACTGGATATTTTAATTGAACTGCTTTTGTAAGACGACATAAATGTCACCGTGTATAGATGTTATATGCTTATTATCTGTCTTAGTTGTCTTCATAGACACTCTCGGGCAAGATGAGTGAATTGTATTCTTACTCTATCACCACACGAATGCTTGTAGCTACCAAAACTTAACTTTTGTCTTTGTCCTCGAGGGAAAGGAAGGCTGCTACTTTCCTCCTTGGCAATATGATCGAAATTTTTCCTTAATCACAACATGTATTAAGATAATATTAAGATTATTATTGAAAAAAAATCTAGACAGTGTTTTCTTTTGTGTGTGGATTTGTAGGTGGTCTTTTAAAAAAAAATCCCAAAGGTTGCTAATCAGAATTTCAAAGCTCTCCTATAAAAAGTCACATTACAATGTAATTATTAACCTGACGCCGTCATGTAGAGTTGACCCTGGTCTATATAAAGCACTTTTATGACACCCACTAGCAATGTAAAGGTACTTAGTATTCGTAGCCGCCACTATCATCATCATTGCAGCCCATATACGTCCCACTGTCGGAGTCAGGCCTCCTCCACAATGGCAGGGAATTTCACCTAATAGACCTTGCCGGTCAGACATGTTGGTATAGGGTTTCATTTCGAGTTTCCTTCTCTTGCACTGATATTATGTGCATCTTATATCCCATAGTCGTCTCTTACAACATCCACGGGCAAGATAGGGAGTGGTGAATTGTTTTCTTACTCCGTCACCACAGGGAAAAGCCGCCGCTATACAGATGAAAATTGCTTAACTCAATATATATATATGAACATTATTTTTTTTTGTTTTACCATAAAAGTTTTCCGCATATACACAACTAGCTTTTGCCCGCGGCTTCGCCCGCGTAAAAATTTACTTGCATATTTCAATATGCAAGTAAATTTATTTAACTATTATCGCAAAGAATATTATCGGCATAAAGAGTATTACATTTCTTAATTTAAGAAATACTCTATCTACGTGTCAATTTTCATCCAAATCTGCTCAACAGTTTAAGCGTGATTGAGTAACAAACATCCAAATATCTTCACAAACTTTCACATTTGAATATTACTTCCAGCCTTGTAGTTCAGATTGCCGTGCAAATACGATGATAAATATGCCTTTCTTTAGTCTCTGATAACGTACTTTTCCATTGGTGAAAAAAAATTATATCAATCAAACATCCGCAGTTTCATTCACGTAGAAATTCCCATGCCAATACCGAGATAAAAAATGCCTATGTTACTCGCTGATATTATAAATTTACACACATACCAAAAAAAAAAAATATATAAATTCCAGAAATATCAGAGATATAAATTGCCTATGTTACTCGCTGACAATATAGGTAGCTTGCCATTGGTGAAAGAATTTTAAAAATTGCTCGACATCCCCCGGTATAGTTCTCGTTCCTGGGCAAATACCGGGATGAAAATAGCCTTTCACTGATAATATAGCTTTTCATTAGTGAATTAATTTTTAAGACCATTAAATTCCCGTGATTTCACCGACATTATACCCGATTCCGTAGGAATATCGGGATGAAAATAGCTTAAGGGTGTAGATTGTTGGCCTGAGTTCTCGATTTCGAGCGACCGCAGCGCCAAAGTTTAATGTAACATCCGACGGGGCGGATGAATGACCTAGAGAGCGCGATTTTCAAAATGTTTTGCAACAAACGTTTCACGTTGAGAAATTGTTATTGAACTTGAATATTTACAGCATAACAATAACGTTGAATTTTTGGAAACTAGCTGTTGATTCTTTTTAATAGATTAATAAGAGTAGTTGAGACACAATTTTTATGTTTTTCTATCATTACATTACATAGTATAAAACAAAGTCGCTATCCGCCGTCTGTCTGTCCCTATGTATGCTTAGATCTTTAAAACTACGCAACGGATTTTGATGGAGTTTTTTTTAATAAATAGAATGATTCTTAAAGAAGGTTTATATGTATAATACATGCATAATATAGTAGAGAAACGCTGATTAATTTAGAGGTTTCTAATGTGATGTCGTAAATAAGCACGTTTTTGCGCTTATATTGCAAACGTTGGCTGAACCCTACGAGATAGACCAAAATAATGTACTACAGTATTATCCATCTTAAAAAGTTCAACAAAAAAGTCCACGATGGCATATGTCTATCTCTTAGGGATAACCCACCATAACCATTTTTTATCCTCTACTAAAAAATGATTATTTACTAAGTGATTTTATACAATACAGCATTAATCCTTATCCAATTAAGTACCTTAAATAAATTGTGCATTTATTATAGATCAATATGCTTTTTATAGTATGTAATGTGAAGTGAATATTGCCGAAGATAGCGAAGATAGCGAGGGCGGGTTACTAGTTTATAATATAATATACAATCAAGAGTAGGTCCGGACTGACATTTTTGTATTCTACTTACCTAAAATTCCAACTATTTATTTATTTGTAATTTCACTACCAAAATTTATTCTAATTCGTAAAATATTCATTCAATAAAATAATTGCAAATTCAGTAGGAAGTGTGTTTATCTCTACGCAAGGAAATGTGCCTATTGCGTAAACTCAAATACTTACTTTTTGTTTACGATCACCTCGTCGATATCTAAAAAAAAATCCTAGGGTTTTAAAAAAAATGTCAATAAATGAAATACAAGTATAAAAATGATTTATTTACTACACAATAACAAATATGAGTCGCCATTACTCGCTATCCTAAAAGCGTGCTAGGGTTGTACAAAAATTAGTAAATAATTCATTTATTTACTAATTTTAACAGAAGTTTGTAAATTATTAATATACTAATTAAAAGTATGTAATTAAACAATAACGAAATATGAGTTCAAAATTCTAATGGTTTTTCATTCGATTACGGATCAAGTTCTGATTTCTGCTAATTTGATGATAAAATCAATGGCTATCACAAAACCTATCAGAATGAAAACGTTACCAGCTGCCCGATTCACGTAAGTAATAAAAACCGTAGCGCAGTGACGTCACTTCGTTTTGTGCAAATTTAGCCCTTTTAACCGACTTAAAAAAAGGAGAATTCTCAATTCGCTGTATTTTTGAACCAATTTTTATGATTCTTTACACCAGGTAACTCAGAAATTGTATAGTAATTGAGCTATTGGAAGATTTATGACAATCCAAGACTAGATAAGTAAGTGCGTTTAAAACAGAAAACCAAAAGGCGATTTCTAAATTCCTAAGTTAAAACGACTTTTGGACTGGCGTGTTTACGTGAATCGACTGGCTGGGTAGTTAAGTTACCTGTATCTTTCAAAATCATTAGGCGTTCTTCTCTTTCATAACATGTAAAGCTCTTTCTTTCCTCTCTTTCATAGCCTCTATGATACTGGGCGCGTCACGAATGGGCATGCTTCGTGACTGCCGAGGATCAACTAATTCTGGAAGTAGGCAATCGTAATAAAACCTAACTAATTTCATCTCCATTTTCTCCTCCCAAAATATGTCGTCCTTTTCTATAATATAAACTTTCATAGGTACAGTAGCACCAAACCAGATGCCAAGCATGCAAACGTTTCTTTTAGTAATATGTACCTGTCCCTGAATCTGGAAATACCAGTTATGATTTTTATTTATGACATAACCCTTGGAAGCCTTGTCCTTAACCCAAAAGGTATGTTTGGCCATTGCTTCATCAAGAGTCATGCCAGCTAAAGAATGTGGGCACTTAATTTCAATTAAACCGTTTGCATAAATGCCATCTGGTGTAGTACCAAGAAATTCATATTGATCGTCGACGAACAAACCGCAACCTTGTATACTAATATTCTCTTGAATTTCTAACTGTTTAATTGCGGTTTCTTCGTTTTCGATACCGTACCGTACAGCAGGCAAACTGGAGATATTACTACCATAAACGATTTTACGAACAAGAACAGCACAACTTGTCCTCTCTCGTTTTTTACAAACTTCCCCGAACGATGATGAGGTTAGTAATTTTCTCCTTGTACTCATCCACTCAGAACTACTTCTTTGCAAATGGGTCGACCTTTCAAGCTCCTCTCTTTCAGCACAAGACAACTTTAAATCGGCTAAAAAAGATGACTTGGCTTTCTCATATAATTCTGGACTCAGATCAGGTTTTTCGCAGTTTGGTCCATAGTGAGCGTCTTTCGATATAGCGCTGTGGCTCTTTTTCAATCTTAATTTAGGTTTAGCAATTAAACCCAACAGGTTCTATTCGACGAGTATCAGGTCTACAGAAATACTCTTTGCAATATTGGTGATTACCAAATACGTGTTGTGGACCATTTAGGATATCTTCACTAAGATTTTTTATTTTTTCTTCGAGTGACTGATTTTGATCGCCCCAATATTTAATAGCGCATTTTACACCCGTTCTTAAACGCAAATACCTTTCTTTTAGGAATTTCCGCAATTCGCAAGGATACTTAGTGTCGTTCGACAGTTTCTCCAAGCTATTGCAGTAGTTTCGTAAAAGATGATTTTTGCATTCAATTTTCTCTACTGTTAAATTACCGTACGGTCGCGAATCTAATATTTTTTTATAAGTACTGGAATCGCCGTCTGCTACAAATTTATTATAAATTACACCGTGATCAACAATGGAACGTTTAAACCCCTCAACTATTATGGTCGATTCCATACCGGTAGATGATCCCGAATAATTCTTGAAACAACGGTGTTCCGAGGGCTGACTGTCGTTCTTTGCGGCTCGTGCACAAACTACGCAGTATTTATTTTTAACTCCAAAAAACAATACTTTATTAGTTTTAATGCCAATTATCGCAGCTGCGCCGGACAAGGCGGAAAAATTCTTACCATAAGATCTCTTGCTCCAACAACCGTCAACAGCAACAGATATTAATGGTGTACCATTTTTATCAACACTACCTATAGACACTGCGTACTCCGCTTCTTCCTTGACAGCTTCTGCCATGGAATGTGCTGCTGTCTTTTCCCACCAATCGCATGCTGCTGTCTTTTCCCACCAATCGCAAACCGTATTATTAATTTCATTGTATAATGAAGGTGACATGATTGGTAGGGCTACTGCGGCAGTTAATGTTTTTAACTGATAGTAGCTCCCACCAGATGATATGATACCAGATACAATTTGATGATTCACTTCCATTCTATCTTCTTCAAACACACAGTAAATTTCATACTACACATACTACATTTCATGATGAGTTTTGAGTCCAGACCAACTTTTACTTCACCTATTATACTGAGGTAACTTAACTTACAATCCATTGGACCGTGGTCCCCTATGGCCTGAAGAGCTTTAAAAAAAAAAGAAACGTCTACAACTCTACGCCCAACTTCCATTTCATCCACCTTTCCCTCTTGGTCGTTTTCAATAACTAGTTCCTGTAAAGAAAGATAATGGCTTGATTTTTTTTATAAAAAATAATTAAAAATTTAAAAAAATGCAAAAGAATTTAATACAATATTAGGTTCCTGATGAATAGAAATTATAATTTCTTTACGCATTAGGTATTGTTTTTTTATGACGTCACCTATTTGAACGTAAATTTTCTTTTGAGAAAGTAATTGAGAAGTATTTCGGTACTAAGGTGTTTGTCTCTCGATGAAAATAATAAATATTGCAAGAAAAAATCTATAGGTAGGTATTGAGATTTTGTCTTCGCCCATCACTAACTAAGTAGTTTGTTTATTTATGTAACAAGTCTACAAGAATTACGTATAACAACTTACCTCTATACAGCGCGTAGCATTGTTGCTCAGTCTCGGCCCCAAGGTTTTCTTTATTTTCAATACTGGAAATATTATTCATCAATATTATCCACTTTTTATTTATTTTGTACAACCCTAAGCCAGACGCTAGGCGCCTCGCGTCTGTTTGGCGGTATAGGTATGTCGACCAAGTTGCGCTGTCGCCTACCTACTTTCACATTTTGATATTTAGACAATACTAGCCGACCCAGCGAACTCCGTATCGCCTTTTTTTTTTAAAAATCCTATTATTTTGATATTACATACAGATACTTCAATTTTATTTATCAGTATAGATATAGATAATACAAACCAATATTTACATGTTATTGTAGGTATATGTCTGAATCGGGCGATCTAAATCATATGACATATTGTATTAGCTTTGTAATGTACCCTGTTCAAATGCGATAATAAATAAGTAGGGAGGAACTTACATTTTATTCCGAGATCTTTTGGCTTTCATATTTTTATAATGCGTACAAAACTTTCTTTTCCCTGGCATGACACTCAAATTCAATCAGTCCTGCGAAAAAAATAGCCTATGTTACTCAGTGATAATGTAGCTTTCGAATGATAAAAGAATTATTAAAATCGGTCCAGTACTTTTTGAGTTTATTCGTTACATACAAAAATCCAAATCTTTCCTCTTTATAATACCTATTAGTGTAGATATTGTATTTTTTACGATTTATATCTAGTTCCATCATGGTTTTCTTTCAGACATTCATTATATCGATACTTTCTAATAACTGAAAATAAATTAATTATAAAAATGTTATACTTACAATTTTTTACAAAAAACACAAATTCACAATACGTAATTCTGCTGTCTGCAGCCGACAAGCGTGGTGTCGCGTTCACTTACAGAAAGGAACTGCCGCTTTTGACCACCGAGATTGCACGAATGAAACGAACGTTTTACCCATACATTTTTGTATGAAAAATTTACCTTAAAATATATCTAGATTTTAGGGCTTTAAAAGAGGAAGTCTTTGTTTGTAAAGGTATAAAAAGAAGTATACAGCTATACTTATTGGTTTCTTCAGTGTTCAAAAAGTGTTTCTTTTTATCAATTTGTGTTGATTTATGGGGTTAAATCTGAAAAATACGAAGTCATGTTTTTGCATTTTTACTCAATTTTGTGCGTTTGTTGACGTTTACTATATAACAACTATTAGGTTTAAGAGTTTAATATAAGCATGAACATACTTATTGGTCTTTGATTGTAATATATACAAATTGTCATTGATATCAATCATATGTAAATAGGTTAAATATGAAAAATCGTAACACTCTTTTCGGTGATTTTCACGATCTACACCCTTAAATATGTTACTCGCTTAAAAATAGCTTTCCATTAGTGAAATAATTTTAAAATCGACTTAATTCAGCCTTACCGGGATAAAATATAACCTGGAATAAAATATAGTCTAAGTTATTCCTTATATGGTATGGTAGACCTGATGGTAAAATATAATCAATATCGGTCCAGCCATTTTGAAGATTACCTGTAACGAATAGACAGACAGACAAAAAAATTTGGACCGTATTGTGTGAGCATAAATAAAACCTATTATTTTGATAGACCAACAGACGCTTCAAATTTATTTATTTGTAGAGATAGAAAATTGGAATAATATCTTGATTGTAACTTACTGTCTGGTAGCTGCTAGAAATATTACCACGCTTTCATTGTTCGTGGGTATCGCAAAATACTACTAAGACAAAGATTTACATCGACCTGGACCGGTGATGCCGTCTAGCCAACAATGTCGTGCGCCAGGTCATAAAATGTTGCTAGAACCTTTGTAATATATCTACGATAGCAGAAGTGTACCTACATATCGCGTCGATCCAAAGTAATTAGGATAAGAGCAAGATAATGATGATATATCATTGGCTGGGTGTCTTCGACTATATGTGTTTTATCCTTTTGGGGCAGCCCAAAATTGTTTCTTAGTGAGTGCTTACCCCAAATAACCGATCGGTATACAAAATTTCACATTCTTAGGCCCGGTATCTTTGGCTATACACTTTCACCCTCTTAGGGGTTGAATTTCCAAAAATTCTTTGTTAGAGCTCGCTTATCCTTGCCAAAAATTTTTTCATAGTGCTTGGTAAGTGAGCACTAAGAAAATCTGGGGGTAATCCAAGAAAGCCGACCGTGTACTAAAATGATCCTTCCTAGGCTCAGTGATTTCGGTTAAACGCTTTTCACCACCTTAGGGCTAAAATTGCAAGAATCTGTCTTTCCCCAAGAAAGGCAACTTTATACAAAATTCCATGTTTCTAGGCCTAATGATTTCGGCTATATATTTTGCACCCCTTTAGGAGTTGATTTTAATAAAATAATTTCTTAGAGCTCACTTACAACAAAAGAAAGAGAATTGCATAGAAAGTTTTACGTTCCTAGCTCCAAGAGTTTCGTCCATACGCTTTTCACCCACTTAAGGGGGTGATTTTCCAAAAATCCTTTGCTAGTGCTCGTGTACCCCAACAAATAAGACGACGTAAAAAGAAAATACTTTCCCCTATTTCAACCCCTTATATCTATTTTTTCGCGATAAAAAGTAGCCTTATATCCTTTCACAAGCTTTAGTTCATCTCTGTACCAAATTTCATCAAAATCGGTTAAGTAGTTTCGACGTGAAAGGCTATATGCTTTTCAACCCCCTTTTTTTTGGGTTGGGCTGCGGTTGGCGCGCTCCTCGCACCACTCCGTCCGGGCACCCCAAGAAATACGATAGTGTAAAAAAAATACGTTTCTAGGCCCAGTGGTTTCGTCTGTATGCTTTTTGGTATTTTAGGGGTTGAATTTCCTCCCCATGTAAATGGAATTTCCAAAACGCTTGAGCGAATATTTATTTATTTCTTATTAGGTGCCTCAATACAAAGATTCGTGGTTCGATCATCGAAAATGAATTTCCATACAAAATGTCATCCCCTATTTCAACCCCTTATACCCATTTTTTGCGATTAAAAGTAGCGTATATCCTTTCTCAAGCTTTAGTCCATCTCTGTACCAAATTTCATCAAAATTGGTTTGGACGTGAAAGACTATATGTTTTTCACCCCCTTAAGGGGGTGAATGCCCAAAACTCCTTTGCTAGTGCTCGTGCACCCCAAGAAATACGATGATGTAAAAAAAAATACGTTTCTAGGTCCAGTGGTTTCGGCTGTATGCTTTTTGGTATTTTAGGGGTTGAATTTCATCCCTATGTAAGTGAAACTACCAAAACGCTAGAACGAATATTTATTTATTTATTATCAGGTGCCTTAATACAAAGATTCACGGTTCTATCATCAAAAATGACGAATTTTCATACAAAATATCATCCCCTATTTCAACCCCTTATACCCAGTTTTTCGCAATAAACAGTAGCCTATATCCTTTTTCAAGCTTTAGTCCATCTCTGTACCAAATTTCATCAAAATCGGTTTGGACGTGAAAGACTATATGTTTTTCACCCCCTTAAGGGGGTGAATGCCCAAAAATCCTTTGCTAGTGCTCGTGCACCCCAAGAAATACGATGGTGTAAAAAAAAATACGTTTCTAGGCCCAGTGGTTTCGGCTGTATGCTTTTTGTTATTTTAGGGGTTGATTTTCATCCCCATGTAAATGAAATTTCCAAAACGCTTGAACAAATATTTATTTATTTATTATTAGGTGTCTTATTACAAAGATTCGTGGTTCTATCATCGAAAATGACGAATTTCCATACAAAATGTCATCCCCTATTTCAACCCCTTATACCCATTTTTTCGCGATAAAAAATAGCCTATGTCCTTTCTCAAGCTTTAGTCCATCTCTGTACCAAATTTCATCAAAATCGGTCCAGTGGTTTAGACGTGAAAGCGTAGCAGACAGACAGACAGACAGACAGACAGACAGACAGACAGACAGACAGACAGACAGAGTTACTTTCGCATTTATAATATTAGTAAGGATTTATGCAGAATTATTTATTCAATTATTACTATCGTGTAGTAATTAAACGCATAAATGCAATCACTTTTGTGAGCCTCAACTCACATATGCCTATAGGTGGCGAGATATTTGTTCGGTCTATTGCTTTGTCCATTGTTCATCAATCAGCATGGTCTGCGGAACGCCAATTTAGCACTTGCCACATCCGCTGCAGATGAAATCGACCATTATGTTCGTTAGAAAAGACTCGATCAAAGACGATGTCAACCAATCGAGATCCGTTCATTCATATTTGCCTAGTTCAGGTGACAGACCACTACTTTGAAATATAAATCACCTATTTATTTATGGTGGTAAGATAGTTTTGGGTAGATGAATATATATTCATTAGCTTGATATATTATATAATAAGTAACAGTTAAAAGGTTATTTCGTTACTAATATACTGTTATGTTATGTTTCAGCATGAGGTCACGGCGAAGGTGTGGTGTCCGCATGGAAGCCCGGCGGACTGCTCATAAAGCGCTGCACCCGTTGCGAGCGCAATTTCGCCGTGCCCTGTTAGAATGGACCGCACGTGCGTCCCGTCGACCCCGGAGTGTGCGAACAATCGGCCGCTCCGAGGAGGATCCCGCGAAACCATCGATACTAATGCCCCGCCCGCGGAGGCCTTAAGCGAACCAGAGACTTCGCGGCCCGCGCCGCGCGCGCTACCCTCCATTCCTGAGAGCGAACCCTTGCTCCAAGATCCGATTAGTGTCAGTGCTATTAGTGAGAATGCATCACGTAAACACAACGGCCGGCCGTTGCATGTGAAGTTCGACGCGCAATCGCCGCCCGTCGCTGTGTCTGTTTCAGGCTCTAGCTCTAGTTCGAGCTCGTCCGACGATGAAGAACTGTCCATTGCTGAGGCGCATCCACCGGACGGTGGCTGGGGTTGGGTCGTCGTCTTCGCGTCCTTCATGGTCAACCTCATTGCCGATGGCATCACCCTCAGTTTCGGTATATTCTTCCCATACTTTTTGGAGTATTTCGGTGAGAGTAAAGGGAAGACGGCCTGGATCGCTGGCATCTTTATGGCGATGCCGCTGCTCTCCGGGCCTATAGCTAGTTTTCTCACAGACCGATATGGATGCCGGCGAGTGACAGTATTTGGTTCTATTCTAGCGGCCCTTGGATTTGTGATTTCGTCTCTAGTAGATAATATGGAGACATTGTTCTTCACATTCGGCATCATGGCCGGATTTGGATTGAGTTTGTGTTATGTAGCAGCAGTAGTTATAGTGGCTTATTACTTTGAAAAGAAACGTTCCTTAGCCACTGGAATTTCGGTCTGCGGTAGCGGAATAGGAACATTCTTGTTTGCACCGCTGACTCAAATATTATTGAATGAATATGGTTGGCGCGGCACTACTTTAATTGTAGCTGGTCTATTCTTAAATATGGCAGTGTGTGGACTGCTATTTAGAGATTTGCCTTGGACGGCAACAATGAATGAGGAAAGAGCTAAAGAAAGAAAAAGAAAAAGAGAGAGAAAACGAAACAAGCGCTTTGGCTCATCTGCCGACAGTGGAAGTTTTTCTGATAGCAAGAGTAGTGCTGCTGGATCAATGAAAGTGCAAGAAACCGTTGACATTGAGACGGTAACATCGCCAACAGTACCTCAGTTTAGTTCCTTAGTAGATTTACCAACATATATGACTGGAGGTGAAGGCGTATCTCTTGAAGTATTTGAAATGATGTCCAATAGGGGGCGGGCATATGCAATTCTAGCTCAAAATTATCCCGGAATGATGTTACCATCTCGAAGTTTTAGCGATAGTGGGAGATTGCATGAACTATCACCACCTAGAACTGTGATGTCCCCAGGAATTATGTCACCTGGACCTTTGTCACCTACAACTACGCATAGGACGCAGGAGCAGAACCCATCAGCGCCCCTAAGTGACAAAGCAGCTTTATCTTTGTGGCTTAGAAAACAAGCTACTGGATCCACGAAGAAACCACCCGCATTCCTTAAAGACTTGAGGGTACATAGACATTCATTGACCTACAGAGGTGCTATGCTGAATATTAACAGATACAGATTGAGAGCTTCCTCGTGCCCCAACATCTTTAGGAATTCTATGACCACCATTGCAAAAGAAAAGGTGAGCATGATTAATAATCTTTATCCCATTTGTATACTGGTCGTCAACCTGAATAAGAGTGAATCATAGCAGTATCAGCGGTACTGCTGCATTGTTGACCACCAGACAGTTTCAGGGTAAGCCTCAGATGGTTCTGATAACTTTACCTGGACTCTTGGGTGAGCGCTGTGGGCACTCATCCCGACAAAATCTCAGTTTCCATATTAGTAAATACAGAATTAATAATAATTTTACTTCTTAGTTAAAATTATGATTATTCCTTTTATGTGACCCTCTAAAAGATACCTATTAGATGAAAGAATTAAAAATTATCATATCTTTCGGAATCGAGTGACTTATGACAAGGGTATTAATAGCATTGATCTAATGGAATAATCTGAGAGCTTTTTTGTATGGTGATAGAATAATTTTACTATACCATGTTTGACTAGCCTTTCGCGACTGTCGTTTTAATCAACTGAGTAGTATTGAAGTAGTATAGCCAAGCTGCTGACAGTTTAATATTACGTAGTAGCATCTCGGCTCATATACGACCCACTGCTGGGCTCGAGCGTCCTCCATAATTTTTTTTTGGTGGAATTAACATTACTGTACCATGCTGGTCAGATAGGTTGGTTAGGGTTTTAATTCTTTCATCTAATAGGTATCACTGAAGGAGGGAGGGGGTTGAAAAGTTTGGGTACGTTCCACATCTATGCAGCAAAACGCAAACTTGAACTAAAACTGTGTAAATAAAACTATTTTACGGATTTTATCGGGTTTGAATTTCGGCGTCGTCAGTCCACCCGTGATCACCCGCTGTAAAGTGTTCGAAACGTTGGACAATCAAAAATCAAATATAAACGCGATAAAATCCGTAAAATAGTTTTATTTACAATGTGTAAAACTCGCGTAAACATCAGGAATAATTATAAAATCCGTTATCAATCCGTCTTCTGTGAAGGAGGACTGAGTGCAGCAGTTAATATGAGAAAGTAGTTAATGATTCCAAGATCATGATAACTTTGTGTAAATTGGAAAATTTTAGTGATCCATAGATTGTTCCGTGTGGTGACGGAGTAAGAATACAATTTACCACTCCCTATCTTGCCCGTAGTTGTTGTAAAAGGTGACTATGGGATATAATATGCACATAACATCTGTGCAAGAGAAGGAAAACTCGAAATGAAACCCTATAACAACATGTCTGACCAGCATGATCAAATTCAGGTCAAATTCCCTCCCATTGTGGACAAGGCCCGAACCCAACAGTCGGACGTCTGTCACGTATGTGGGTTGCGATGGTGACGATGATGATGATTTTTTAACTTGTTTTTCCATGTCATTTTCCAGGTTCAATGGTACGCCGGTCTTTGGGACTTCTGGGATTTAGTAGTGGATGTGCTCGACTTCTCGCATTTCAAGAACCCAGCCTTCTGCATTTTCGGCTTGTCCAATTTCCTTCTGTACATGTGGTACGATGTACCATACGTGTACTTGGCTGACAATGCACACGCCTTAGGTTTCAACGAATCGCAGTCTTCCATGCTGATATCAATGATCGGGATATTAAATATGTTTGGAGAGGTGAGTGGCGAGTTTGGTTTAAGTTTGTCTATGGTGGTAGCTGAATCGCAGGAGGTTCACTTGACGGTCCATCATCCTTCCAAACTCTACCGTTGGACGGTACCGTAGGCCTTTGGAAGGGGAAAATACCACAATCTTCACATTCAACATCTATGCAAGAGAATCATCATCATCTCAGCCCATATACGTCCCACTGTTGGCCTCGGGCCTCCTCCATAATGGAATGGTAACTGACCTACTATACCACGCTGATCAGACGTGTTGGTATAGGGATTTATATTGAGTTTTTCTTCTTTTACATAGATGTTATATGCGTTTTATATCCCTTAGTCGTCTCGTACGATCACCCACAAGTAAGATAGGGGGTGGTGAATTGTATTCTTACTCCGTCACCACACAGATAGAAGAGAATAAGTACTCCAAATAAAAGCCAATAGGTCTGACCAGTGTGGTATAGTAGGTCAGTTTACCTCCCATTGTGGAGAGGGCTCGAGGCAAACAGTGGGAAGCGTATCCACTGAGATAATTATGATGAAGCCTCAATAAAGCCTGAGTAATCTAATATGCTTTCACCAGTTTCATTAATTGATTTGATTTGATTGATCGTGGGTGTCGTAAAATACGACTTTATTTACATCGACTTGAATCCATCAGAATATTTCCAAGGAAGTTTGGCATCAGGCAGGTGGTTGATCATCAAACTATTGTCAATAATTTTTGCAAAGGAGTACATAATTATTGTGTCGACACCAAGTGATTGAGATATTGAGTGATTGATTGAGATGAAGCAGTAATATTGAGTAATAACAGTCATCATCATCATCATCGCAGCCCACGTACGTCCCACTATTGGGCTCGGGCCTCTTCCACAAATTTGATCTACTATACCATGCTGGTCAGACATGGTATAGGGTTTCGTTTCGAGTTTTTCTTCTCTAGCACAGATGGTATGTGCATATTATATCCCTTAATCGTCTTTTACGACATCCACGGGCAAGATAGGGAGTGGTGAATTGTATTCTTACTCCGTCACCACACAGATACATAATAAAAATACACATAGATAAAAAAAAAGACTTAAAATGATACAAATTAAATATTGGGTTAATCAAACTCATCTCGTGTATTTACTAATTACTGCTGTTTATTATTTGCCTAGTACATAATATCTTATCATCGCATATGAGATTGATTATCATTATTTAAACTTAACACACTTGTTGTAATGAGCCATTTAGACAAAATGGCGCCAATTTATTTCTCATTTTCGCGGCCAGAAGTTAAGCGAAGAAAAAATTTAAGATGCGTATACGCCATGTGAATTTCGTGGGTGTAGTAAGAGACGACTAGGGGATTGAATATGCATATAACATCTATGCAAGGAAAGGGAAACTCGAAATAAAACCTTATACCAACACGTTTGACCAGTGTGATACAGTAGGTCCATTTCCCTCCTATTGTGGAGGAGGCTCGAGCCCAACAGTGGGATGTATATCAGCTGAAATGATGAATGATGTATGCTATTGGCTGTGCCCAATCACAGGTCATCATCATCTTGCTCTTATCCCAATTACTTGGGGTCGACGCAATATGTCATCTGTTTTGACATATTGCAAAAAGTTTCGGCAATGACTTTTTATGACCGGCCGCCTGCCTGACGTCAACCCTCCTTGGGAATGTAATCGTTGACCCAAATGGTACCAGATGGAGTTGGTCCGGGTCAATCTAGGGCTCTTAGTCGTCTTTTACGACACCCACGAGCAAAGCAAGGGTTGGTAGTATTCGAAGCCGCTACCACACAGCACTGCTGTGCCCAATCACAGGTGCGCGCATAAAATCCAGAATACGGACTCCGACGAATCCAGAGATTATAATCACGGAGAGCAAGGGTTCCTAAAAGATAACGGAACACCAACCAAATACCTTTTATTTCATGGAACTCCATATCATATGATAATACATCTGTGTGCCTACTCTTGAATGTTGATTCCAATCCTAAATCCTATCGCAGCTCGAATTTGAGCTATTTGGTACTTTTGAAAGCGGCGGTAGAGCACGATTGGAATCAAATTCAATGGATTTTTTTTAAACTAAATGAATTCGACTCTCGTCGATTAAGTCAAATATTTGCCACTCGCGACGTGATTTTGACGTAGTTTAAAATCATTAATGTTACACAAGTAGTAAAATATGGCACATTTGGTGAAAATAACAACGGCAAACGCGAAGAATTCCTTCTCGATTTTGTTTAAGAGGACCAAATATAAGTTTGGTAAAATTGGAATTGAATCTGATTCGAAATTAGAATTTATTTCAAGGGTAAAAGCTCACTGCACGGGGTTCGTCTGAAAGTCGAAATCTGTCGCGCAACGACGAGTATTGTTATTGGCTACGTACGCTGCTGTGCCATAGTCGGAGCTTAAATTCTTGCTATTTACCTACTTACTTAATAGTAATGAGTTCTTATTACTAATTTAGCGCTATTTTTAAATAATATTTGTAACCGTGGTATTATTTTACAGACAAATTAAAAGCTATTTTGGCGGAGCACTGATGATGTCCCTGTGGTGACGGTGTAAGAATACGATTCACCACCCCCGCACCGTCCGTGGGTGTCGTAAAAGACGTCTAAGGGATATAATACGTGTATGACATCTATCTATGCAAGAGAAGGAAATCTCAAAAGCCATATATCGACACGTCTGACCAGCGTGGTATAGTAGGTCAATTTCCCTTCCACGTGGAGGAGGCTCGAGCCCAATAGTGGGACGTATATGAGCAATGATTTTGATTATGACTATTCTACGGAACCCCTAAGTTCTGCGGAACTCACTTTGGGAATCTCTGATGTAGAGAAATACCGAGCATAGTCCTCTCCATGCACGTTGAACGACATTTTTTTTTAATTCCATTTTTCATTTTTTATTAGAGGCCTTGGTCGCTGAGCGTCCACATCGCCCTATAAAACACATACAAAACAACATAAATATAGATTTCCTAATTTCACTATTCTTTTTGTATTTTTACGCAGATTTTCCTGGGCTGGGTAGGTGATTGGCAATGTGTGAGTGCTAACGTGGTATACGCTATCTGTATGGTGGCTTGCGGTGTTGTAACCGCCCTGATGCCGGTCCTCCGAGCGTACGCGGCCCTCGGCGCTGCCTCTGGCGCATTCGGTGCTTGTATCGCTGCGAACTACTCCCTAACAAGCATTATCCTCGTGCAGCAGATTTCCCTCGAGAACTTCACCAACGCGTACGGACTGCTGCTACTCATTCAAGGTGTCGCTAATCTCATTGGACCGTCTTTAGCTGGTGAGTAATATTGTTAGATTTTTTTTTTGTTGCGAGTAGTGACAGAGTTAGGATACAATTCACCACTATCTTGCCGGTGTGTCGTAAAAGACGACTGGAATATAAACTGCATATAATAACTATACAAGAGAGCGCAAACTCGAAATAAAATCCTATACCAATCCGTTTGATTAGGAGGAGTAGGTTAATTTCCCTGCAATGGTGGGGGAAGCTCATAGCTAGATGATGATGATACTGTTTTTTGAACATACACCATCTGAGCCGTCCGAAGCCAGAGAAGGGTGGTGTGCGACCTTATAATCTACCGTATAATGCGTTTCAAATAAGAATAGGACTGTCAATGTCCTCTATCTGTCAAATGTCCCTGGCAAAAGTACGTCGAAAATATCTTATTCTGCTGACCCTACCCAACTGATTCGAATTGACAGCTATGACGTCACAACTATTTTCATTTGAAAGGCATAGTATAGTTATATCATGTCGCTATGGCCATTGGGCTGACCACCGGTCCTGAATACTTGACCTCGGTGGTAATATTGTTAATCTTATGCGTTGTTAGGACAAAGATTGAAAATATGTTAGGAGGCAATTACTTCATAATACATTAACCTACTGAAGTCATCTGTTGGTCATAGGAGGCCTCCATAACAGAGTTTTAAGCACGCTATCCTTTTTCCTGGTAATGTCTTAGTTCTTACGACCTCTATAAGGGGGGTGGAAGTATATACTATCTGTGTGGTGACGGAGTAAGTATACAATTCATTAATTCCTTTCTTGTCCGTGGGTGTAAAGAGGGTTAAGAGATATAAAATGCAGATAATCTAACTGCAAGAGAAGGAACATTCGGTCTAAAATTTTATATCAACCCATTTAACCAGTGTGGTACAGGTTATTTTCCCTTCCATTGTGGAGGAGGCTTAACCCCAGCAGTGTGAGGTGATTATGACTCTGGTTTAGGATCGAGCCTAGCAACACATATACATATATATAGGCTGAGAATAGGAAGCTTTTTTGATATTAACCTGGACCAATATATATTTTCAGGTTGGTTACATGACGTGACAGGCTCATATGACCTGTCATTCTACCTGGCCGGTGTTTTCATTGCCGTATCTGGAGTGGTTCTATTCGTGGCTCCAATATGTCGGATCATCAAGAAATATTGCAGCCGTAAACCTTTACAAGCTCAACAGAAGATACCACCACAAGCTGAACAAAAAACTGACGCTCATATCAAGCAGAATGGAAAACTTCTTGTGTAGGCTAATAGAACGGAGAAATTTTATATTGATGCCGTAGTCTTGGGTAATAGGCCATGTACATATGTTTGTCCAGGTCACAAGGCCATGGTTGATTCTTGGTAAACTGTGTGTATCCAGGTCATCGAAGATATTATCTTAGTGTGTCTTAAAAAAATCAAAGAGAAGATGAGTTTATGGTATTTAATATTAGAATGGTGTATGACCATCTTCTTATTACCATCTTAAAGAACAGGCTATCTCTTCCTCTTTCTCACTCATTTCTTTTGAGTGGTAAAGCTTTGAGCAGAGTGCCTGAACGGCAGTTGCCATTTTAATCCAGTCGTATTGAGTAAAAAAGCCTTTTAAGCTGATATGAGGCTAAAAGAATGAGGTTATACTTGTTAGGGAGAATTTGTGATGCATCTAATGTTTATTAGCGGTTAAAATTTTTCCTAAATAGGTTTAGTAACAAAATTGTGGGTAAATTAGTCAACTAGACTTGTATCATTGGAGACTTGAAGTTGAAATTAATATATTAAGGGTGGAGTTTTGAGTTTTGAATTGTTTAGATTTAGGTATTTTAAACTGTTTTGTAAGGTTAGGGTTAGTCCATAAAGTACGTCATACTAATTTCGTGATTTCTCTCTCGTCTTTGTCACAGTTGGTTATATTTGTGAGACCCTTCTTCCTAGTGTGACGTCACATGTTTTGATTTTACAAAATATAAATAATGAAATCACGACGAAACACCTAAATCGGCTGTAGCAGGATTTTTCAGAGAGCTGATCTGGCTAAAGAGATAGGGTTAAGTTTGACGTTAATAGTTCATTGGTATTTTAATATTTAGTTGTATAAGATTTTGAAAAGTGACGTCCCGGAACTTAGGATCCCCTCCCTGGTCACACTTCGTCGGCCTGCTCTCGTCCCTTTAACGTCTGACATACTTTATGGATGATCCCTTAGGTAACTTTTTTAACATCTTAAAGGATTATTCGGTTTTAAACTATTTAGAAAAAAAATCTAATGTAAAACTTCAGTGACAAAAAATTGATAATTTGTGGATAATCCACACGTTTATTTCATTTTACGTGTATTAACGTCCATTGTTGGACTTATGTTCATTTTCACAAACGACTCCTAAATTTTAGATAACACCTAAAGTCAATATCAAACGTTAGGTATATTACCTAACGTTTGATATTGACGTGTGTGATTGAGACGAAGTGATTGATAAAAGACATAATATAATTTTTATATCTTATTAATATTGCCTTAATTGCTACTTAAACTTTAAGAGTCGTTTGTGAAAACGGGCATTTTAGCTGTCGCCACGTTTGACAGGCGTGTTAGTGATCGCAGTTGGTGTTTCAACTTTTCAGGTCAATACTGGAATGCGCCATTTATTAGTTGAATTATACGTGTAATCATACGGGAAAGAAAGGGAGTGGTGACATGACGTATTCCTAGCTCGTCACCTTATGGGGATTATAAATTTTATGCGTGGAATGTGTTCTTATTATTGTTCCAAATAATCTTTTTCAATAATTATGGTTACAATGTTAACGGCATGCGTGAGCCGACCACTGAGGACAAGGAACTCTGCACCGGTGATCGGCCCAGTGCTACAGGTGGGTTATGGGGCCGCGGGCCGTCCCTCTGTGGAGCCGGGCGGCAGGGGCGCTGACCACAGCCCAAACCCCCAAAAAAAAACGGCATGCTTGGTGTTGTAAGAAACATTTCTCGTAGTTTTTATTTATTGTTTTATTAACCAATTTTTTTTTTCTACCGCTTTGCATAAGAGGAAAGTGGAGTTTCCTAATTCTTCTCGTTTTGCATTTCATACCGACTAGCACGGTATAGTAGGTCAATTTCCCTCCCATTGTCAAGGAAGCCCGAGCCCAACAGTGGGACTTATGTGAGCTGAGATGATGATAAGATGATAATATTCCAAAAAAAAAATCATTATGCGGTGTGCACTTTTGGATTTTCCAAATGTTTAACCCTAGAACTACAAACCCATTTTTATCTGTAAACTGTACTTTACAGATAAAAAAATGGGTTTGTAGTTTCCAAAAATGGGTTTATAGTTTTTGCTCTGGGGTAATTATCGTATTGTAAACCCGGGGTAGATAATTACCCCAGAGATATTTCGTAAAATCATTTTAAAAGCATTAATCTGATTTTAGTGTACGTGACTTTTTCGTTTTTCATGCCAATTCAAATGTTTAAGAGCAAATTTAATTTTACCAAGAGGATCAAGAAGACCAATTAATGGTCAAAATTTGATTTGAAAAGCTAAAAGTATGTCACTGATTAATGGAGAAACCTAGTTCAAGGTTGACCTGGGGTAAATGTCTACCCCGGTTTGTAGCTAGATGGATAAATTTGTTCAGACAATTAAAAGCATTTCCCGGGACTTCACCAGGGGCAAAACTCGGTGTCATTTATTTATATCATTGTGATATTGATTTCAGTTGTTGCAAGTTGTTGCAAGAAATTTAATGATGACTTTTTAGTTTTTTTGGTAGAACACAAAAAAATTCACTATTACCTTCTTTACACTAACACTTTCTCTGCATTATATAATTATAGAAATTATTTAATGTAGAACGAAATATTAAAATATAGATTATAATATAAACTCACCGCATGACACTCACAAGCCCGCCAAAATTTACATTCGTTTTGGAGTTACGATATTATACATGCATCATCATCATCAGCGGCCTGGCTGTGCCCCTGGTATTGCAATGGTCCATGTGCAGCAGTTTCACTTACCATCAGGTGTGCTGCTTGCTCGTTTGCCACCGTTGGCAATAAAAAAAAAAAAAAAATAAATCATTATGACATTGTACCATCTGCTATGAGGCTCAAAACATCCTATAATGTTTTTTTTTTTATTTTTGCCTCAGAAAGAAAACGGATAGATAACAAGTACGTATTCCACGTGAACGAATCCGAAGGGTACAACTAGTATTTTGTTAAATAGAATGACACAAAATACTACAAAATTGTGACTATATTATATAGTTAATCGTAGTAACTATATATGAAGTTCTAAATATTTTTTGTTAACATGGTATTTAAAACTTGTGAATGGTTATTCGATTTTCAAAACAACATGCTGAATCTATGGTGAAAAAAGTATTATAGTATATATTAACCAATATTTTCCTATTTTCCTTGTCATTTACAACGTTAATAAAAAAAAGGATGCTGTAATTAAGTATTTACAAATAAATGACTTGATTACCAGACGTCGTAACTCTGACATATAGAAAAAAATTACATAGAGCAGTCATGAGGGCTACTGGCAGAAGTGAACACTTAAAATATAACGGTTGTTATTTTTGGAAATACCAATTTATTATTTGACCTTAATTCAAAATGTGTAAATTCAAACTTTTTAGATTTATCTTGACATCTATCGGCAACAATGCATATTTTAATACAAACTACAGACACAAAGCTTCAGATATAGTGTTAACGATAACACATCACGTGACCATGTCAATGACGACTTACATAAATTTATACCCCATCCAAACCTGCCTATACCTGCTTTCATATATATATAAAAAAAAAATTAAAAACTACTAGTACAGACCTCAATGCTGATGACTATCAATTTTAAAATAAGATAAATGCCATAAAATTAGTTTTATTTCATATATCCGTACAATATTCTTAAACATTATTCAGTACTTTTTCTGTATGTAGTGTTAGTTTTGCCATCAACATATATATTGAATCTACATACCGCATTGCTTTGATTTACGATGTTTCCTTTTTCGATGACGTATTTCTTTTATACATGGCAAATTAATGTATAACTTATTATCAATATGGAAATTAAGCCAAAAATACCTCTAAAATGACAATTGTTAGAAGAAACCACCAAAGACTGTCTCTTATTATTGAAATCAGTTGTAAGTAAAAAATGAGTAGAGACTAGATAGAAGGCTGAATAGTGAATGCCTTTATGCAGAATATAACTGACAAGATTTTTGGCGCGAAGTTGTTGTGACCACCCAGCTCTGGATATTTTCCCATTTATGTGTAGTTGTGCTAAAAATCACAATTATTGTAGGCAGTCGTTCTTTATTTCTAGATTATACGTGAGTTTCTAAAATGTCAATAGTTAAATGTAAAGTGGGATAATATGAACGTGACATTTTGTTGTCACAATTCTCGACCAGTACAAATCACTATAATTTGTTGTGACAATCTAAGGACAGTCACGCTTCAAATAAATATTTGACTTAAAGGACATTGTATTGAAATCAAAAATATTATAAATAAAAATAAAGGAATCTGGCAAAAGCATTCATTAAACAGCCAGTATGTTTCAATTGAATGGTAGTTATTTATGCGATATTGTATGATAGATATCTAATAATGTTTTCTCTAATTATAGTTCATTAGTCTGAATGTCAAATACCAAAAGTATTTTTACATATAAATGTCGCATAAATAATACAAATTTTAATTAATATTTATTACGAATATCTCTATATCTATTAAGTAAAATAATCGAATGCGAATGATCATAGGGTGTAAGTTATAATTTGTGAATAATGGAAAGTGAAATAAAATGTTATTAAGTAGATTGAATTATCTGTAGTATTAGATGGAATAATCATTCATAGAGGTAGGCGGAATGTCGGATAGTAAAGGATTGACAAAAATCATCCAATAATTTGTACGACAGTAGACTTGCGCGCTTAAACCATTAAATTAACATAGTAAATTTTCAGAAACAGAAAACTAAGCAGAATTTATACACTAACCTATATAACACGAAATGCCTTTATAGCCTTAAAATATTCTTAGTATAAAATAATAATATAAAGAAATACAAAGTAGCCATGAGTACTGCCGACAGAAATGAAAACTTAAAACTATAAAAGTTGTAAATTAAAACTATATTTATTTGGTTTTGACATCTATCGGAACATATATAATGATATCGACATCGCTACAGATATAGTGTTAGCGTTATAAAGTCAAGTAACTATGTCGATAACGACTCGCATGAATTTACTTCCCATTCAAACCTGCCTGTATAAGGTTTGATTTCAAAATTCCCAAAATAATATATCATTGGCAACATTAAAAATATGTTTTCAATTACTGTTCTATTTTTAAAATTTCAAATTTTTGTGTGAATTTATAAGATGAATATATCTATATTTTTTTTTTAGTTTTAATATGGTAAGCTCTTGCCAAAATATTTGTAGAAATGATTTTGTATGGAAATTGAATGTAAATTATTATATTATTATTATTGTGTTAGTAATTTTTATATGCCTTCTAAAGTTATATAAATACGGATATGATACCTGTGTGAAATTTATGTTTTTTTTTAATTATTACTAAATAGTGATGTACCCATCATTTTCGTATTCAATCCGGACAAATAATTAAATTTGACGTTTTTAATCACAACTATCTCAGATTTTTATAAATATTACTATATAATTTCTTAGATCTATATTAAGGATATGTTTATCTGTTATACCGTGTTCATAGTTATTTCTTAAATAGTATATTACATTGTTGAATTAAGAATCTCTTTTTGTGAATTTCGCATATTTGTCTTCAAATTTATTGCCAAGATTAAACTCGAAGGACTGTTGCGCATAGATAAATTTAATAAGAATCCTAGTGGTTTTACATCAAGTTTATACGGATAATCACTTACAATTATTTTTAATGCTAACAAAATTATTTAATTCTGAAAATTAAATAAAATAGATTTCCAATTTGTTGTATTAAGCTGATTTTTTTTAGCTGAATAGACAATTTCTTTTTGTCCGTGTAAAGAAGTAATTAGGAATGTAGGTGTATCTGTTCCCATAGAAGCGTGCGTTTCACCATGTCGATTCACACGCGCCTAAGTGATTGTACTAAACGGGTATCCAACAATGTATTATGTATGTCTATATGATGCACTCGTGTGTATATTAGTAAAATTATTTTACGAATGTGTTTTTATTTCGTTTTATTTTACGTTTTGTTCCTTTAAAATTCTTAATTGTTTTCTACTAAGTTTAGTAGTTGTTTTTTCTAACAATTTTATTCAGTTTTAGTAGAATCAATACCGAAAAAAAAATTTACGTATGTTCGAAATTTCAAATTTGAATTGCTAAATCTCGGTAATTTTTGAAGTTTAGGTTATTTAATTTTTTTAATATATTTTTTTATTAGTTTTCGCTTCTAACCTAATAGTTGTTTCACTTGTCTTTGTGTATTGTTTGCTATGTTATTACAGCTATATTTTCAACAATAATATTAAATTTGAGAAGTAATTTAAGGTCTCGTATATCTCGACGCTAGCAATCAAAATATGTTATATGAAAAGTAGCATTTAAAACTTGCCTTGCAATAATTAATAACAATACATTTTTAATATATTGTGATATACGCCCAATTTTAACAATAATATTAGCAATACGCTATCGGATATGAACATTTGTTACATTAAACATAAAATGACATTTTAGGATCAAAATTAATATCGTTGCATCGATTAATTGTGATTATTGATAGTTAATAAAATGGATATATTTATTAAATAGATTACAAATGAAAGAATAATGTACCGTGTACAAAAGTATTAAAACATAAAAGGCGTTAGTATAATTCTGGAGATTTTTAGGATATATGTAGTAGTAATCATAGTTGTAACTAGGGCGCACAGATTCTGGAGAGGCGTGGAATTATGACATTAGATTATAGTACTCCGAAAAATAACGCTTTTAGAAATTCGCACCGGGCGCATAAGGCTCAATTTTCATTGCCGTCGAATGAAATGGAACGGCAGCGTCAATTTAGTCCTTGCCGGAGAAGGAGTGCGATTCTACGAGAATGCTTGACATTGGCGCGTTCTCCTAAAGTCTAAAGGGATGTTTATTATTTTAGATCTATTTGACAGGAATCGCGTAGCTTTCCGCGGATTCCACAGATAGCAGGGACAATAGTTACGGGAATTATCGAGAATCTGTGGGGAATCCGATTCGCGACGTCTTTCTTTTTCTTTTCGTATTTTATGCAATCTACGTTACTTAAATGATATAAAGTTCATTATGACATGAACAAATTCGTTGCAAAAATTCGATTTCCTTTTTATTCCACGGTAAATTATAATAAACTTAAATTATTACCACACGTGGTAATAATTTTTGTCATAAGTTTTTGTAATATATATTAGACATAATTTTGACATAAAGCTCGGATTGAGTCCTTATCGCTCACCCACCAGTCCGGGTAAAGTTGTCACAGCCATATGCGGCTAACAACTAAGCCACACATAAAAAATGACGTAAAGTAGTCTGTCCAGTTCAACCTTTTATGCTATGTCCATGCTAGGAACGTGTCAGGCATCGAATGAAGCGGCATGGACTATTGCGCTTTAGAATTTAGCGTAGCAGCACTGGCAAAATATATACTTCGAATTGTCTCAATGGTCAGTGATGGAATGGTCTGGTAGTTATAGTTTTATACTTTTCAATTTAAGGAATATTTATCTACACGTTCCTATCAGTCAAGAGCAGTGATAGGCAAAGTACGGCCCGCGGGCCAACTCCGGCCCACGGAAGTATTTAATCCGACCCGCCGAGAGTCCATCCATCCTAAATATGCTAGTCAGCATTTTGGCGCGATAAATAAAATCTGACGTTTACATTATTGAAAAGCTTTCATTATCTCATAATTAACTTGCCATAATTATAATTATCGCGGCAGTCTGTCACAGGTATTAGTTTATTTATTGCAAAAAATCCATTCTATTCACCTATCGGTGAAGTTAAAGTAATATGGAAAATCAAAAACAATTCCATATGTCTCACACGCCTAACAAGGCGTAAAAGTAAAAGGTATTTTGTTTATAAAAAGCTTTAATACAAAATGCATTTTTTCTATAGCTAGATTCCTCTAGAATTTCTTAAACTTTGTGGCCCGCCATTAAAAAAATTTGCCCAATACTGGTCAAGAGTATGAAACTGTGTTATATACAGACATTTTAAACAATTATTTTTACAGACTCAATGACTTGAGTATAAATAGTTATTTATTCTTCATCATCATCAACGCAGCTCATATACGTCCCACTGCTAGGCTCGAGCCTTTCCACAATAAGAGAAAAATTGATCTACTATACAGCTGGTTTTATTTAGAGTTTTTCTTCTCTTGAAATAGATATAATCCCTTAGGCTTATAATAATAACGTATAGAAGGATAGTGTCAGTACTTCGAACTTTAAAAATTTGAATCTAAAAATACTAATGGCGGGCAGACGATTATACACGTACACACGGAAACCACTATACAAATTATGAAATCAAATTTTGTTGTTGTTTTGTATTGTTTTTATTAACATAAATCGTCGAAATACTTTTAAAAGTAATGTTAAAAACCTTTTTATGTTTTTCAAATGTGTTGTGGCACTATTTGAATGCACAAGCCGTCATAATTACCTATTTATTTTTTAAGAGTTGCGTACGTTCGTGCAGTGCAATGACTTGTACATTACGGGACTGTTCCGGCGTAGGCTCCATTAGGTTCCAATTGAAATGCCTCACTTTTTGTGCGTGGACTTACCTTCTATATGTTATTATTCTAAGCCCTTAGGCGTATTTACGACACCTACGGGCAAAAAAGGGGCTGATGGATTACATTCTTACTTCGTCACCACAGGAAAAACAGTGTGTAAAACTGTCTGTTATGCAATCTTTATTAAGATAATATTTATGTTTTATAATAATAATGAATATTCTTTCACTGTTATGATGTTTTGTTAAAATTTCAATCAAATCGGCGAATTATTTTAGGTAAAATATCTTCTCTAAGTTTTTAGCATAAACTATTTTGAATTTTTAGGAACAAAGGCGCTCCATGTTGCCTGTTTAAAATAAAAACCGGTTAAGTGCGAGTCGGCGTCACGCACGAAGGGTTCCGTACCATTATCTATAAAATAGACAAAAAATCGCTTTTGGTGTATGGGAGCCCCCTTAAATATTTATTTTATTTTGTTTTTAGTATTTGTTGTTATAGCGGCAACAGAAATACATAATTTGTAAAAAATTCAACTGTCTAGCTATCGCGGTTCTTGAGATACAGCCTGGTGACAGACAGACGGACGGACAGACAGCGAAGTCTTAGTAATAGAGTCCCGTTTTTACCCTTTGGGTACGGCACTCTAAAAATACTGAGAGTACAATACATTGTGTTAAGTCCGAATATCGAGAATCTTCTGTCGCGCGTTTTCTGCTGTTTGCGACTGATGGATTTTCTCAGTAAATGCTCAACAATAAGTACGAAATTTCGCATTGTATCCGGTTAATAGGCTCGCTTCATCATTCCAGCTCATATACGTCCCACTCCTGGGCTCCAGTCTCCTCCACAATAGGAGGGAAATTGACCTTACTATACTATGCTGGTCAGACAGGTTGGTACAGTTTGGTTTCGAGTTTTCCATCTCTTGCATAGATATCATATGCGTAATATATTCCTTAGTCGTCTTTTACGACACCCATGGGCATAAGAAGGGATGGTGAATTGTGTTCTTACTCTGTCACCACACGGAAAGGTTCGCTTCATATTACCCAAAATTATTTGAAAACTACGGGGGTTATGCATATAAGCGTGTATTATAAAAAATTACAATTTCCGTGTTTACGCTAGTGTAGATATATTATTTTTACGAATTTTATCGCGTGTCTATTTTATTTTTAATTCCTCGATCTTTCGAAAACATTTCAGTCGTCAAGCTCCTCTCGTGACCATGAACGCTGAAAACTGTTCAAACCTGTAAAAAGCCTTATTTTATAATTTTATTTCATTCATATGTAAAATAGAATGAAATATAAAAAAAAATATGAGTTAGACTTTTTTTAAACGAGTGATGTAATATCAAATATAAGAGCGAATAATTAAGTGACAATCTTATTAGACATTTCTTGAATAGTAATTTAACTTCTACTCTTAGTATCACAAGTTTATATCAAAAGGCAATCATGTACCTAATAATTAATATATTAGTTCTTATTAAGTGAAGTTTGAAGTATTTATTAATTAATATTAACTATAGTAGAATTTGTCAATGAATGAATACCTCATATAGTTAAATCTCTTAGTAAAAGCCTTCTTCAATTGTATATTGGAGCCCTTAAATTAAAAGATTTCATATTAACGTAGATAATTATTTCATATATTAATTATTAATAAAGATCATTATAGCTTGAAAGTGTTTTTTCATTCTTTTTCTATATCTTAATATAAGAAAAGTAAACTAAACATCGCGCGGACGACCAAGGGAATCCGTAATGGCGATCAGTCCAATGGCGAAGGGGAGATGATGCGTTACATTATAAAGCCACACGCCACCCTGCACAGATCGGAGGGGTATGTCCACACTACCAAAAACACAAATCACAAAAACACCAAAAGCAAATGAAACATAGCCTTATATTAGCGTATCATTAGCCATCTGACTAACGTTAGTTAATAGGCCATTTTATCTCGTATTTCCACCATAGTAGGACCGTGCTATGCGCTAAAGATGACGATTTTGCTTCAATGGCATAGTGGTTAGGAAGGCTATATATGAGATTGCATTCCCGGCATAAAAAGGAAGAAATATAGATATATTTTGACAATAATCATTAATAGAATTGTCAAACTAAAAACAAAACTGATCAAGGAGTCAAATAGCTACAAGAGGATTATTTGGTTCGAATAATAACTGTAAAGAAAATATGTCGTCAATTATCACTTTTCCGTGTAGGTAAGTTGTAAAAACTGGCTAAAAAGAACAAGGGTAGTGGACAGGTGGATCCCTCTGGGAAATTCATAACTGCAAACGTACAACAGGACGTTGAGAAGCTATCACCGTCCTGTCCAATGGATTATTAAATTAGATAAAAAAAATAAAAAGTAAAATAACGAAATGTTTTCGGGAAAGCGTTCGGGAAACTTTAAATAGGATCTTCTCATTCAACATACTCAGTGTCTGAAAATAGGTCTACGACCAGAGTATATTACTAGTGATGACTTATGGCACGGAGACAAGATTCCTAAATGTGGGTCTCATAACCAAGATTAAAGTCGCTCAGTGTGCTATGGAGCGGGCCTTGCTCGGGATTTCTCTGCGAGATAGAATCCGAAATACAAAAATTCGTAGAAGAACGGGTGTAATGACATTGCACAAAGAATTAGAATGCTGTTAGTAGCAATGGGCAGGCGACATCGCTCGATGAATCGACAACCGTTGCAGAAGAAAGATTCTCGAGTGGCGACCACGTATCTGACGAAGCAGTGTAGGACTGCTAGATGGACCGACGACCTGATAACGGTTGCTGGGCGTCTTTGGATGCAGGCGGTACAGGACTATACTTTGTGGCGAAGCATGAGGGAGGCCTACGTCCTGAAGTGGACTGTGATAGGCTGAATGCTGATGATGAATTTTATCACGTAGAGAAATAGCGACCACAGCCCTCTCCATAGTACGCTGAATCACTTTATTAGCCTTAATTTGAGGCTGACATTTAGGAAACACGTCAAAACCATTAAAAGTACTTAATAATTAATTTTTAATTAACGGTTCCTTTAATGGCAAATGTGAACGAACTTAAAATGTAGCGTCGCAGTAGAATCACTCAAATAAATGAAATATTTAATCTTTTAAGCTATTGATTATATGTTATTAGATGATAAATCTCCGTGTGGTGACGGAGTAAGAATACAATTCAACACACCCTATCTTGTCCGTGGATGTCGTAAAAGACTACTAAGGGATATAACCAGCTGGTCTAACCAGTGTGGAATAGTAGATCAATTCCCCTCCCATTATGGAGGAGGCCTGAGCCCAACAGTGGGACATATATAGGATGAGATGATAGATTTGTAGTTACAACACTAAATATTATATCTTCGTTTGTAATAGAATAAATAGAAGCAATCAGCAACCCACTGGAATAAGAAATTAAATGTTAGTGCTAAGTCGGGCGAAATGGCCCTTCTGGTCTGCAGTCAGGAAATCGACAGCAGCTTACCATTAGTTCTTAAGTTGTGATGTGAAATTCGTCATCATCATCATCGCAGCCCACTGTTAGGCTCAGGCCTCCTCCACAATGGGAAGGAATTTAACCTACTATACCATGCCGGTCAGACATGTTGGTATAAAGTTTCATTTCGAGTTTTCCTTCTCTTGCACAGATCTTATGTGCATATTATATCCCTTAACCTATAGCTAAGCTATATTATTGTGAAGTTTCATCAAAATCCATTCAATAGTTTTTGCGTGAAAGAGCAATAATCATCTTCACATCACCATGTATATTGTGACGTGTGGCTCAGCATCGAATAAATATGTTTTCTTTCTTCTTTCTTTCTTTCACATACTCACAAACTTTCGCGTTTATAATATTAGTAAGGATAAGGATTAGTAAGGATTTTAAAATGTTATTTTATTTTACATATCTACCGGAGAAAGTGTTAAAGTGTAGCGAGTACGATATATCATAGTTTTATTTGTTTTTATCTTCTGTTAATATTTCCAAAGAAACCTTTGATTCTATAGCCAACCTCAAATTAAATACTTATTTTTTTTTTAACTGTTGGTGGCAAACGAGCAGACAGCACACCTGATGGTAAATAATACTGCCGCTCTTTGACCTTTGCTAGCTTTGCGGACCTTTGCTAGACCGCTGCCTATCGTAAAGAAAGTCAAGGGATTGTGAATGTATATGTAATGAGGTTTAATGATACCAAAGCCCACCACACAGAAACACCCTCAGAAAGTTTGGGCTGTCAGCTTTCTCGCTCACCAAACGAAGTAGTAACAAATTGCTACTACTCAAACGTCGATTTTCTGCGAGAGTATAGTACTACTCTGGATGGACCGGCTAGTGGTAACCACATAATAGAATGATATGCAGAAAATTCGATAAAAAATCTATTCCAAACAAGTCTCACCAGCCTGGAATAGGTAAATTGCCCTCCTATTGTGGAGAACAACTGAGTCCAACAATGCGACTTTTATAGGCTAAGACGAGATGATGAAATCCATGATATTCGTTTCATCAGCATCTTATTCGTTACTAGCAATATGACCTAGCTTTGCTTCGGTTTCAGTCACCTTACTCTTTCCAATCTACACCTAGCAACATTTTAAAAGAGTTTCTTAAGAAGAAAATTAGCCTAAATTACTCCTTATACAGAGAGGTCCCTGATAGAAAAATATTATTAAAATCGGTCCAACCATTTGGAAAACCACCCTGAACAAACAGGTAGACAAAATATTTTCTATAACCTGTTTTATGTTCTGTATTTCATCAAATTCTGTGATACACATCTAATTTTAAAACTTATCTTGTCGGCTCATTAGGAAAAATAGATGAACACTTTTAAAATTTAACGCTTCTCATGAAGTTAATAAATATGTAAATGTTAATATGTGGTAGGACGACATTATCGACAGTCATCTGCTTAAAACCGCGGGGTGTTTGCGTGTGTTAAGTTTCGGTGATGTCTTTAGTGTCATCGAACATAATGATAAACATAACATAATATTCTTTCCGTGTGGTGACGGAGTAAGAATACAATTCACCACTCCCTATCTTACCTGTGGATGTCGTAAAAGACGACTATGGGATATAATATGCACATAACATCTGTGCAAGAGAAGTCAAACTGGAAATGAAACCCTATACCAACATGTCTGACCAGCATAGTATAGTAGGTCAAATTCCCTCCCATTGTGGAGGAGACCCGCGCCCAACAGTGGGACGTATGTGGGCTGCGATGATGATGATGCACATTCTTTACTTTCATCACGGCAGGCAGTGGCCTAGCAAAGGTCCATGAGCGGTATAGACCTATATACCTACTACACCACACACCAAACAGGTCACGTGACGGTAGCTTAGCTACCATCAGATGTGCTGTTTGCTCGTTTGTCACCGTCAGCAAAAAAAAAAAAATGTTGAGATTTAAAACCATCTCTGAAGAAGGATTTCTGTGCGCACTGCAAAATTCCACACGTATCCACTAATGTAATTCTTATTCTTTTAATGTCTCTTATCGTCAATAACAGTTTTAAATAACAAAAGGTACTAAGGTTATCAAATGAAACTAGCGAACATTATCAATATTTTTATTATAAAAAGTTCAATATAAACAAAATTATCTTTGAGTAGGTACAATATCTATTTTTGTTAATACACAATTATGTTATATATGGCTCACTAATAATTGAATATAATATAATATTTACCTATTTTAAACAACTGACATTGCTGTTACCTATTTTTTCAGTTCTGTTGGCAACAGGAGTTGAATTATGTTTTGTTTTTAATTCAAAATGGTTGCAGTATTAAGTAATTACAATCATGCCACGAAAGATAATAATTTATCTTAATTTATTTTAAAATAAGAAGTAAACAATATTTTTTAAATATTCTAGAAGCATTTTGCGTTACCAAGAATCCTATTAATACAATTACAATATATATCTACAATTATAATAAATTACAAATTTTTTTCGAAGTTTTAAAATATTTGCTTAAAGGTCTAGTGTCTGTAGTAATTCAAATAGTCCCCTTCGACAATACTATGATTACACTGTTAATTGTATTTTCTGGGAATTTTGATAGTAAATCCAAATGTAGGTACCTATGTGAAGCACTGTTATATCATATTCACTACAATCCATTACTTCTTCGCCATCAAATAGCATAAATGCCATTTATTATATAAAATATTTAATATAATACGTTAAGACACTTAAGATATTGAATATAATACTAGATTACCACATGACACTTTGTTAATACATAAAAAATATAATAAATTATCCGTCATACATAGCAAATGTGAAACATTTAAAATACTTCATGTTTTATGTTCAGATATTTTTGAAGCAAGAAAATATAAAAATACACAGAAAAAGAATAGAAATATGGAGTACGTAGCGAGATATGTTATAAATAAATCTCAATTTTGAGAAAGACCTGAGGAACTGGTTTGGAAAATTTTTTGATTGGTAATTGGTTGTCTTTAAACTCGGTTATGACGTTTCAAAATACGGCTGTACCTACATAATATGCTTTAACATTAAATTACCTACTATTGTTTCATTAATGACGTAACTTTAAAATTACTAGTCTACCACATTTTTGTAGTTCTTTATCTTGTAGTTTATTGTCAAACTACTTGAGCCAACAGATGCTATTCAATACAAACATAAAGAAGACAAAAATGGAATTCTTTGAAATCAATCGCAGCCCCATCTACCGGACCAAACTTTTTAACTAATTCATTTAAAAATCCACCTGATTACACACAAAAAATTCATCAAAATCTGTCCAGCCGTTTCGGAGGCGTTCATTCAAATACACACATACAAAACAATGAAATATATACAAAGACGTAATTTCACAACTTAACTACAGCTTTCCCAAAGTTCTTACCTAAGAGCATATCGTGGAAGGCATCAAAGACATGATCAAAACCATTAGTGATATGTTCTCTAACCTTTAATTTACCACTTTTTATCCAGTTCATCAGTTGTTCAAATGCTTCAGGCCATTGCTCACTCCATTTGAATACAAGAAAACCTTGAACTGTTAATTGCTTCCACAGTATAACTGGCTGAAGAAAAGCAGTTTTTGTCATTTGATTGGCATCATCATTGTAGTTACTGGCGCTACCACAAATGGCAACTCGACCGTATATGTTCATTTGATTCATGATGGCATAGCTCATATCACCCCCAACATTGTCAAAATAACAATCAATTCCATTCGGTGCTGCATCTCTAAGTGCAGTTGTTATATCAACAGTTTTGTAATTGAAAGCTTTGTCGAAACCAAGTTCTTCTACTAGCCACTTTACTTTGTCATCGCTACCGGTAAAGCCTATCACTCTACAGCCTATTATTTTCGCTATCTGACCTACAATTGATCCTACAGCTCCAGCAGCGGAAGTTACGACCAGAGTTTCTCCAGCTTTTGGTTTGCAAACTTCGAGTAGTCCAAAATAAGCCGTTGCACCTGGCATACCTAGAACGCCAATTCCGTAAGACATTGGTAATCCTTGCAAATCTTGCAGCTTGTAATGTCCAAAATCTAATAATCCAAAGTCATATTGACCAACTTTTATATCAGGGTTCATGATGTAATAGTCGCACCATCCCTGATGAGATACGATACGGGTGCCAATAGGGTAATCAGGATGTTTTGATTCTTGAACGATTCCAATTTGGTAACCAAATTCTTTGTATGGTACTATGTATCTTTTATTATATGCCCTCATGTATGGGTCGACGCTGACCCATTCCACCTTCACGAGGATATCACCTTCGCATAACGGAGGCAGCTCATACTCGACAAGTTTGAAGTCCCCTCGTTTAGGTGCCCCTTCAAAATGTTGAATCACAAAATATCTGCGTGCTGTCACCATTTCTGGAATTATTCAGTTTTGACTGTAAACACAATATTTAAATTATATTTATTCTATAATTATTCATTAGAGAAAAATAATAGCCTTAATAAATTTTTATATATTTCCTCACGAGGAAATATCTTCATTCAAAAATAGTTTAATAGAAAGGCATTTTAATTTATTAAACTAAATCTTAAGCGGCAATAGAATAAAATTGAGAGTAAAGTTTCTAAGTATTAAAATATTACGATAGGAGAGAAGAAAGATATAATATATGTAGAGAAAAGAATTGAAAGAGCTTTTTATTTTAATTATACTCCGCTGTAACACTTATTCAATATAATATGATATTTTTATCATAAAATAAGGTAAGTTATTTTATCCGAAAATCAAAGTATCGATTTATGTAGGAGTAACGAAAATTCTCTTAATATTTTATTTGGCAGATAAATAAAGAATTATTTGTAATTAAAAAAAGAACTGTATACTATATATAGATTATGCTGTGAATGGATGTAAGAATCGTGCGAGATCCAAAATGAGATGGATGGATTGAATGAGGATATAATTATGAAAGCAGTGAGTCCAGATATGACGGCTGACAGGAGTCTATAAAAGGTAACTTAACACAAGGTACATGCGAGGGCAGGCTAATGATGATGATATTATATAAATAATATTTACGAAACAGGCTATTATTAATAATATACTCAGAAAAAAACTTGAAGACACTGCACGCAACGCAACTCTAAGACTGCGCTGCTTGCTCGGCATCAGTGATCGTGACACTGCACGATCAAATCTAACAGAATATCTACATATATAGCTTTTTCAAATTTTCTCTTTTTATTATACATATATTTCTTCTCTCTTGCTGTGACACATTTTCGCATTGAAATTTTATATTCAATTTTCCTCAACCGCCGCCAAAAAAGTTGTACTTTAACAATTTGTTTTTCTTGGAATAAAACATACCAATACGTTATATCAGCGATACTAGTAACTGTTTACTGATTCGATATACAATAACATTCTGTCGATATGTAATTATTGTATATATTTTTATTAGATAACATTTCATATCACACGCTTTTCTTATTTATAAGGATTCACTTGTTGTTATTTTATTACTAAATTATAAGGATTCTCATCTTAGTTCAAATATGTTTGATGGGTTCAAGCCTCGTCTACAATGTGAGAGAGATTGATCGACACTGTTCTGAAGAGTTAGTATAGGGCGTCATTTCGTATTTTCCTTGCTCGTTTGAGCCACGGAGTAGCACTTACGCGGAATGAAATTCTTCTGGGAAAATTTTAATATCAACTGTGAAGGCGATGTCAGCGATTATTGATTTTCTTAGACCAGTGTTAGAGGAAGAAGACATTACGGCCCATGGGACCTTACGACCGCACGAGGTCTATCCTAATATATTGGGATATAGGATACAAGATATATCTGCTAGCTAATAAAGTTACAGACCAACAAAGTGATTTCTCAATGTATATATTCCATTTATCTTGTAATTTACAAAAACATTTTTTTCCCTCTACATTTGAACTTACTCTTGACTCTTAAACATTTCATCAGCAACCCCGTATAATGACAAATAATAAAAATATAATTATCAACATCATAACATATATGATATAACACAAATAATTATAGATTTTATTACAAAGATATGGTTATTAAAGGCACGCCGTCCGATCCGACCGGGGTGGTAACGGACTTTCCACCATGAGAGAGAAATTGACTATCTGTACCACGCGGATCATACGTGTTGGTGTAGAGTTTTATTTACGAGTTTTCCTTCTCTTGCATAGATAAGTATTATATTATGTCCATATTTTATATCCCTTAGTCGTCTTTTACACAATACCCACGCGTAAGAGTTGGTGAATTGTATTCTTATTCCGTCACCACATGGCAAACTCCGATATCACTCGGAAATAAACAAACTAAACAAATTGGTTTATTAATTTGCGATTCTCACCATAGATAGGCAACACAAATACATTTTTTAACTACATAATTTTTTTTGTATCGCTTAAAAAAAGAATAAACAAAAGCAAAATACAATAAATACTGTATATTTCGTATGCATTACCAAGTACGTACGTACACAATGTAAGCCCGTACAAAATCCCTTTATCTATTTTCTTCAAAGATTCAATAGGTTTGGTGGATTCTATTGACGTCTGAGGTATTCTATGTAGTAAAGAAATCCTTCTAAATTAAAGCTGGAATGAATATATTTGGGTATTGAAATCGGTCGTCAATTCACCAGTATTTTATTACCAAATTGGTTTTTTATGTATTCGATAAATAAAAGAAACAAAAATAATAACAAAATAAATGAAGATAAACGAAAGTATGAAACATTTTCATTGTGGTAATAAAGTACGAATACAATTCACCACTCCCTATCTAGCCCTTAGATTTGTAAAATACGGCTAAGAGTTATAAAAGGCATTTTTTTTCATTATTGGTAGCGGTGGCAAATGAGCAAACAGTACACCTGATGCTAAGATGACCTTTGCAAGGCCGCTGCCTACCGCGAAGATAGTGAAGGGAGTGTGAATGCTTGCAAGGAGGTTCGGTGAAACTAAAGGCTTCACCAAAACCCACCATATGCAAATACCTTCAGTAAGTTGGGCTTCCGGCACTCTCACTCACCAAACGAAGCGCAGTAGCAAATTGCTACTAAGTACTCGGATGTCGATTTTCTGCGAAAATGTAGTACTACATGGGACGGACCGGCCCGCGGCTGTAGACAGACAACTGTCAACTGGCAACTGTGTGGTTCTACTATTAAAGGCATACAAAATTTATACCAGAGAAAAAAACTTGGAATGAAATTCCATACCAAACCATCTGACCTGCGTGGTACTATACCAAATTGACCTTAGGTACTAACTTAAGGTCAATTGTCGCCTATTATGGAGGAGGCACGAGCCCACCACTGGGATGTATTGCATATATATCTATTCATATCACGTATATACAGGGTGAATCAGGTTAAGGAACCGCTGGTCAAACGGTAGTTAGGCAATGGTGATAAGAACTCATGAGAAATTTTGAAGTAAAATATCGATTCGTTAATGTATTAGAGACATGTAAATTTTCAATGTTGTCACCGCTTTTTCGTGGAAATCTGATATATAAAGTCAGTGATATTTAATCTGCAATACATTCGTATTTTGTTAAATGTTTAATAGAAATTGAATAAATCAATGATTAAATTTGCATGAACAAGACAAACTTTGCCTTAATATCAGCTGATAGGTCATCGACCGTTAGTCGCCGCCGTTTCGTACCTACTTATACGATCGACACGACTTACAATGCCTACTTGTATTCTGTTCATAACATGTAACATTTACGGTACTCTTAGAAACACATTTTTAAAATCACTATAACTGTTATGTTTTGTTGTTTTTCTTCTGTAATATACATTCTAATAACGATCCATAATTTAATGTATTTTTAATACATTATTGTATCAAATTTTCGTTTTGTTCATCAGCATCATCATCATTTCAGCCCATCGCCGTCCACTGCTGGATGTAGGCCTCCCTCATGTTACGCCACAAAGTGCGGTCCTGTGCCGCCTGCATCCAATGACACCCAGCAACTTTCACCAGGTCGTCCGTCCACCTAGTTCGTCCTACACTGCGCCATCCGATACGTGGTCGCCACTCGAGAACCTTTCTTCTCCAGCGGTTGTCGGTTCGTCGAGCGATGTGGCCTGCCCATTGCCACTTCAGCGTGCTTGTCGGTTACGCTTGTTCTTCTGCGGATTTCTGTATTCCAGATTCGTAGAGAAATCCCGAGCAAAGCCCTCTCCATAGCACGCTGAGTGACTTTGAGCTTTGTTACGAGGCCTACATTTAAGGACCACGTTCGTCCCTTCTCCTAAATATATTCTTCAACTGTGCCAAATTTAAAACTTGTCCATTCGTGTAATTTTGGTAAAAAGGGGTACAAAGTTTTTGCTTACGTATTAATATATAGACAACCGGTGTTTTAATATAACTCTTATAATTTTCTCCGAAGTTATTTACATCAAATTGAATTCTCGAGGCGATTGAAATTTGTTAATTGATATTGAGATGATGAATTTGTTATAAGACTTGGTACATTTTAGACGTCACTTTATATTATTAACTTGGCGTTTAATATAACGAATTAATGCGAAATAAGGGCGTGGTCATATAAGGGGTTAGTAATTAGAAACCGTTTGGTGACGGAGTAAGAATAGATGGCATAGATGGCGTTGTAGTTAAGATATCAACCTATAGTGTCAGTGTCCGGTGTTCGAATCCCACGCAGGACAACACCATAAATTGTTATTTCGAGTTTGGATGTTTTTTTTTCCTCCTATCGCGAAGAAGTCTTGAGCCCATCAATGGGAAGCTTATAAGCTGAGACGAATTAGAAACTAGTTGCTAGGTTAATTTTAGAGTATAAGAAGAGCTAACATGTAATTTTTTGGATAAAATAAAATTACATATAATTTTCTTTTTAATCCCATATTACTCCCACTTTTGGGCAAATCTAACCCTGTAATGAGGATTATTATTTATTCTTCTTTTTTTTTAAAGGCGATACCCCACACTAAGGCAATAATCCCTGTATTGCGGGGGACTTTACAAACATATAACTAACGGACACAAATTACATCCAGACTCAGAACAATAATTTGTGGATCGCACAAAGTGTGGTCCCGCGTGGGAACTCTCGACACTGGCAGTAAGTCGCTATCTTAACCACTACGCCATGTGTGAGAGATAAAAAAAGAATAATAAGAATGTGAGAGTAAAAATACAATTCACTAACAGAATATGATATGCAGATAGCATCTATGCAAGGGAAATGGACATCAAACTCTATGTCAATACGTTTGAGCAGCGCGGTATAGTAAGTCAATTTCTTTCACATTGAAAATGCCCTGAGCCTGACCTGAGCCCGACAGTGATGATGATGATGATGAGTTCCAACTTTCATACTAAGGCTGTTGATAAGCCACTTGTATTGCAAACACCAGCTGTTGTTTGCCAGTGGCTTGAGTAGATTACGTATTTAATAATAATATTGTTGTCCCATGGCATTAGTAATGATATCAACATTATTAATTTTCATAATATATTAAACAACTTTTGTTATGTCACCAGTTGCTATGATAACTATAACTGTACAGAACGCTTAACGGGTATTATTACCATACTAGCAACTCGCCCTCGCTTCGCTTTGGTTTTAGTCGCCTTATCCGCACAGGTCGCGTTCCCGTGGAAATACCGGGGTACAATATGAATCAGTTACTCTTTATATAGACAGCTACTTGGTCTACTCGGTTTACCTCAGACAGACAGACAAAAAAAATTTAACTGGCTTTTAGGCATAGGTGTTGTGTAAATAATCGTGTGTGCATGAAAAAAGCCCAGTATTTTGACATTACAAACAGACATTTAAATTTTATTTATTTGTATAGATGACTAGCTGACCCGGCAAACTTCGTACTGCCATAATTTTTTTCATAAATATATTTTCTAAATTGCCGAATATATAGTCTCTAATAGAAGAACCATTGCGGCTTTGTCGGGAAAGATTTTATCGTCTTGGTCGCGGCACTGTTAATGATGATTCAAAGAGAATACAAATTACTGATTATTGATTACTGACAAAATTATAATTATCAAATTTTCAACCATATTTAACTATAGACAAAATTACGTTTAGCTGTCATTTGCGTTTTGTTATTACATATCAAATGCGTTTTTATTATCTTACGTTTCATAGTGACTTGTATTCTTTTTGACATGAGTTTCAGTGCGAATATGGCAATGTCATGTTAAGTTCTTGTATTATATTAATTTTTTTAATGTTTTATAGTGTTATATTGAATAATTTTGCTGATATTTTATGTAATATAATACAGTTAAGGTGCTGAAGTGTGGTGAATATGATAAAAGAGTGGTTTACGTGTATTTTCATATTCTACCGAAATTCCCAGAGAAATCATTTAATTAGGTTTTCAGCACCTAATTAATGGCAACGACTTGACTTACTGACGGGCACGACTATAAATAAGCTATTCTATATAAAGAAATGTTAAATAATATGAAGAAAATTATATCAGACTTGGCTGTATGGGCTTTGACCGCTTTGCCTGTCCGAATGGACAAACAGAAACAAAAAAATATCTATTTAACATTTTATGTCACATCACATGGGAACGTGATCGAACGGGATAAAAAGGAGCTCATTGCCATTAAGAAGAAGAAGAACGAGATAAAAAAAAAAAATATATCCTATGTCCGTCGCCTGGTTCTAAGCTACCTCCCCACCAATTTTCAGCCAAATCTGTACAGCCGTTCTTGAGTTATAAATAGTGTAACTAACACGACTTTCTTTTATATATAAAGATTTTGTCTGTAGGTGAATTTCTCTCCCTTTATGGAAGTGCTCAATTTTAAAAAACGTGTGGCTGTACTTACGTACGCATTTAAGAAGTTACACTTTTTTAGTGTAATAATATAAAAATGTTTCTAAAAATTTTATCGACACTGTTAATAGAAAAAAAGGTATACATTAAACATTTTAGTATAACGTATAATCTAGTTAACATTTGTGACGGTGTGCGCGCACATCGTAAAAAATGTTGACTAGCTAAGTTCAGGGTGTCGGATTTTCGTGACTGTGCACGCGTATCGTAATCTGGGGGCACGGCAGTGCCCCCGCCAAGTCGAGCAAAAAAAGTCGGGCTAAACGCAAAACTGCCGTAACATACTTTTCTCGAAGCCATTCAGGCCATTTTCGACCCCCTATAACTTCGTTGTTAATAAAACTAGAAACCTGAATTTTTAGTAACCTAGCAGGCCTTGTATACATATTGTGTATTTCAAATTTCATTCAATTTGAACCAATAGTTTAATAATTATAACTAGTCAAAATTTCGTAATTTTTTCACTCACTGACTGACTGACCGATCATCAATATTAAAGTGCCACTTCTAGCCGACATAGAAGCTTGAAATTTAGAATACAATTAGTGTTTAGTATATAAATGAAGGAAAAATTATGAAACATTATAATTATCATCCAGTTTCCGAGATACAATAACTGCATAAATAATTTTGTAAACTCATATAAATATATAGGATTGCAAAGTTACATTTGCAGTTAATTAAATGTAACTTTGTAAAAAATAAGAATACATTTGTCGCCATCATTGCTTCTCTACGGGAATCGTAACAAGCTGCTAAAGACTGCGCAGATGACGTAGTGGTTAAGATACCAACGTACCGCGCTAGTGTCGCGGGTTCGAATCCCATGCAAGAGAACACCTTGTACGATCCACAAATTGTTGTTCTGAGTCTGAATGTAATTTGTGTCGGTTAATTATATGTTCTTTCCGCAATTCACCACTCTCTATCTTGCCCGTGGATATCGTATAAGACGACTATGGGATATAATATGCACATACCATCTATGCAAGAGAAGGCAAACTCGAAATGAAACCCTATATCAACATGTCTGACCAGCATGGTATAGTGGGTTAAATTCCCTCCCATTGTGGAGGAGGCCCGAGTCCAACAGTGGGACATATGAGGGTTGCAATGATGATGCGATGTTGAATTATATGTTTGTAAAGTCCCCCACAATATAAGGATTATTATTCCCTTAGTGCAAGGCGTTGTCATTTAAAAAAAAAGATTCAACAGGAAGAAGAGTGGGCAGCAGTTCTCGCCCGGGAAATGTATGATATCTCGCTGCGAAACCAACCCGCCTACCAAACGTGGCGACTACGTCATTATTCCTCATAAGGCGAAGAAAAATGAGCTCTAGTCATGGCAACCCTTTAGCGTCCTTGGATGCAGGTGCCATAGTACCGCACTTTATGGTGAAGCATGAGGGGGGTTTATGTTCCACAGTGGACGACGATAGGCTGAATGATGATTGGCATAATAGGTGTAGACAGATACCTAGGTATAATTATGTTCAAAGATAACTTGTAAAATGGTCAATCAACTTAATGAAAAAGCAACAGTGGGACGTGTCTTATGAAATTGTACCAAAATCTCTCAAAGTATTAAGCAAACTAAATTGCCTCAAATTTATCTCAAAGAAAGAATGCCATCATTAGGCTCGATTGCCATCAAAGCGGAGAGGAGACTAGAGGAGATGTGTTTCGAAAAACCAATCAAATTTCTTTATTTCCACATCTCTCCGCTTAGTTTAGATAGAATTGACTCAAGCGGAAAGGAGAGATGTCTAATTTTTCAGAGAGTGTGCTCTAAGAAAATCCTTTGTTGGTACTCAAGAAGTAGAAGGTACCGAAAAGGCAAGTAAGTAGGTCTATCTACAAAAAGAAATACCATCAAAAACAAGACTTGTAAAAAAAAAGCCAAGCCTCGCAACTGAGTTGTTCTACCATAAAAATTTGTGAGATCCAAAAGATCTTTAACATTGATATAGTCACTATAAGAACTTGTTAGGTTAGCTATTTACGTAATAACTTAAGAAGAAAGGTGCCTTAAGCAGGGACTGAATGAGTTAACCGACTTGGTATAACATGGATATCACAAATTTTTATGATAGAAGAATTCAGTTGTGAGGCTTGGCTTTTTTTTACAAGTCTTGTTTTTGATGGTATAAATCTTATAGTTTTTCCTTAATATGCTAAAAGAAGTATAATAAAAATAACATCCAGGGAATATAAAACAAAGGCAACATTATTTCTGTTAGAGATTCGAAACAGGCGTCTCAGGAATAACTTTTGAATCGTTGTGCGACTAGACTAGCGATGCAGTCGCTCAACTGTAGAATAAATAGTTAACCAATATTAGTTTAGTTTTCTCGTCATTTATTTTGATACATATACTTCCCACTCTTGGACTCGAGCTTCCTCTGGAATAGGAGGGATATTGACCTACTATACCACGCTGGTCAGACAGGTTGCTATAGAGTTTTATTTCAAGTTTTCATTCTCTTTCATACACTTTATATGAATATTATATCCCTCACTCGTCTTTTGCAAGATCCAGGGGCAGTGGTGAATTCGTCTTCCGTCACCACAAGATGAAGTGCTCAATATTAAAAAAGAATGGTCTGAGAAAATAACATTATTTCTATACAAAATTTGAAATCGAGATCTTACTTATTTGAATACTTGTATTGTACCACTAGACTAACGACGCACGCACTAAGCTATCTACTAGAATTAATAGTTTACTAATGCGATCACGTCCTAATTCAGATATTACTATTATATGCGACGGTTGGCAGCACTGTACAATATAAAATTATGAAGCAATACAACCAAGGTCAAAATGAAGCGGTGAATAAGTATAGAACATTTAGTAAATTGTAGGTTTCATTTCTATCCCTTATTTTAAATTTTTAATGAATTGAAATAACAATAGGCAAGTTATATGGTTTTCTTGGGACTATGAATGTTGAAAACTGTTCGCAACGTCGAGAAAGTGAACAATAGAATAAAAAATGGAATAACATTCGTAATAATTAAAGAAATAAACCTTTTTTTGAAAACAAGCTTTTATTATTTGTTAATAAAATGAACTAAAAAGTTAAAAATCTACGTCCATCATCAGACCCTGGTTACTATAAAGTATCAAAGTACTCGTCAAGACGAATTAAATGAGCCCAAACTCGATGGGGTTGCGTCGTTTAATTATGAAGTTCCTATGGCCAGCTTCCAGGTCCATCATCAGATCATCTCTATGTCACAATAATACTGCATTGTCATCCGATTTATACATGCATGCAAAAGACAACGGGACAGGTGAAACTAAATAAAATCTTGTAAAAATAGTTTTAGTCGCTTTGTATTGCAGCAATGCGTCTTGAATGGGACCAATTTGTGAACCGCACAAGATATTGTCCTGTGACAGATCGATTTCGCGACACTTGGCGTGGCAGGGCTGTATCTTAACCACTGCGCCATTTGTGCGGTTGTTACAATAGCTTTGTTTTTTTTATTTAGCTTAAGTGACTGCGAAATTTTCCTCACAAAAAGGTTACGGATCAGAATTACAAAGTTCTGCTATAAATGTACAAAAAATTTTAGTCAAAAAATTTCGTATAGGATTTAATTTCCAGGTTTTAGCTTGTTTCTATGTTTGATTATTGGATTTAGTCGTCATTTACAATAACTTTCTTTATGGTAGGTCTGAATACATCCCGTCCAATCCATCCGAGGCGATGGATAGATGGCGTGTGACCTTATAACCTACAGTATCCCCTTCCCATCACCATTGGACTAGCCTTTGATATGTACTTCTTGACTTCGGTAGTCTGCCCGTCGGTTTACACTTTCGGGTACCATCCCGGCAGCAATAACAGCGGTACCGGAGCGTCACCTTCATATAACCGGGTTCTTAGTTGATTGGCGTACCCGCAAACTCTATGGTTCATTTACAACACCTAAAAGTAAGGAAAGCATAGTAAATAATATATTATTAGTAAATTAACACAAATAGAACATTATATTCGTATAATAAGCTACGTCAAACTATAAACCCCCACTAATCCTTATGATAGAGTTATATTAATCTAAGCGTTGCCATAATTCACATAGTCTTTGTTTGAGAACAGCTAGTACACGCTTCATTTACTCGGAGATTAAAGCTGTAATGTTGCTAGCGATAAAGTTTCAACTGTTATAGTTTCATCATGCGGCTGCGTTCGCAGTTGAAAGATAATTTAGTCTTCGGCTGGTTAAATATGAAAAGCAATTCCGCTACAACAATAAGTTAGAAGTGTTTTCAAGTGTTTATCTTGAAAGTTGAGTCTAAAATGCATCAGGGTTAATAGCTGTTGTTGGAAAGAGATCCCCGTCTGTTGAAGAAATAAGAATACAATTCACCATCCCCTATCTTGCCCATGGGTGTTCTAAAAGACGACTGAGGGATATAATATACATAATATAAGTTTGTGTAACAGAATGAAAACTCGAAATAAAACCCTATGTCAACACGTCTAACTGGGTGGTAGATACATTTCCCTCCCATTATGGAGGAGTCTTCGGTTGGTTTAATAGGAAAAGCAATTTCGCTATGTACAATAAGTTAGAAGAGTTTTCAAGTGTTTATCTTGAAAGTCTTTATTGCATCAGAGTTAATAACGACAATGTTGAAGAGAGATTATATTAGTTTTTGAAGCGAAAACATATCTAAGGTGTGCACTATGCGACAATCGTTACGCTTGGCTATGTAATCGTCGATATTCACGATTCGTGTTAAGTCGAATTTCGTCGGCTAATAGAGCAGTGTAGTTAAATAAATGACTATCAGGTATACCAATTTTCAATTTTGTTATCGTTTTTTCGTGTATATAAAATCACCATTTCTTTTCGGGTGTGAATCGAGAAATATCGATCCTACGGAAAAAATGATGAGAATAAAAATTGTAGGAAATTTAATTCTGAACAACTTTGGTAATGACCATTTTTCGTGTAAAATTGAAAATAAACGATTTATTTAAAAAACATAAAACCACCCTTAAAATCAAGATGGCGGAAAACGCAAGACCACTGGGAATTCGAAAACCGAAATGTAGACTCTCAATGACCCCCCTAACGAATTCCGAAGGAAAAATTCTACTTATAATTTTTCCTGGGTCCAATCAACAATTCGACTGGGCTAGTAGGCGACTGCGACAGCACGCCTTCGTATCTAGGTACTTAAACGGTTGACGCGTTTGTGCGTTTTGTACCTACTTATACTTACCATCGACGCGACTTACGTGCCTTCATGTATCCTGTTTATAAAATGTACTTAAGGTATAGACTCTTAGTCACACATTTGAAATCACCATAACTATTATGTTTTATTGTTTTTTGTGTAATATACATTCTAATTACGATCCATGACTGTTAAACTACAACTCACTCAAGAACAGTTCCATAACCTGAGACGCCTTGTTTATGCAGCTCCCGATCACGATTTAGACGAGTTATCTATAACTCCTCAAGAATACAACGCACCACTCCATTCCTTACCCGTGGATGTCGTAATAGACGACTAAGGGACATGATATAGAGATAATATCTATGCAAGAGAGGTAAATCTAAAAGTACCCTGTAGTAAACCGTCTAAATAGCGTGGTCCAGTAGGTCAATTCCCCTTCTATTGTGGAGAAGGTCTATTGCGTCTTTGCAGTGGTGGAATAAGAATACAATAAACCACTAAGGGAAAAGACGACAAAGGTATATAATATGCATATAACATCTATGCAAGAGAAGAAAAATTCGAAGCAAAACCCTATACCAACCTGACTGACCAGCATGGTATAGTAAGGTCCGCGCTGGCCACGGACGACAAGGAACAAGGAGAAGGAGGGAATTACTTTATGGGGCCGCACACCGCCCTTTCATCACCCCGGACGCAGCGGACGGCGTGTGCGCGAACTATAGTCCACCCAAAAATAAAATGGTATAGTAAGGTCGATTTCTTTCTTCCACTATGGAAGAGGCTCGAGCCAGTGGGACGTTTATGGGCCGAGATGATGGTTTTTGATCATCGCCGCCATATTCCAATAAGTGCTTGGGTAGTCATATTTTCTTTATTTTCACATTTCAATCAGACTTACACGAAAAAGCGATGAGAAAATGGAAAATTTTACATGTGTTTTGTTTGCAGCTGCCCCATAACCTGATACATTCTGTATATATATTTATATTTATTAAAGACAACACTGCAGTAAGAATATAATCCTTATTGTGGTTATGAGCCTCCTCGTTAAGACATTAATGTTATTGTAATTGTTACAGCTTTAAGGTACTCCTAACTTGTATGAATTCACAGGTTTTTTTTATTTAATTTTTTTTTTCTCTTACTCTTGTGATTGTACAGCGTAGCGTGTTTTGCCTGTCGAATTTTGATTTTGATCTCTTTTTGCATACCTGCTCTAGTTCATAGTTTATTTTATAGTACTTAGTGGTTTTTTTTTTATAGTAGGTATAGTAGTAGTTGTAGTTCGTTTTGTTTTTTTTAATTGTGGTTTGGTCATGCTCACTGAATAAGGTTCTGCTTGCGGTAGCTATGTGGGGCGGGTCGCTCCCTTCCCTCTAATTTGGTTGAGGAGAGTGATGGTTGCTCTAGTAGTTAACTCGTGATCGGATGCTGCTTGTGGGATCTGGTCCAGCCATTTTTTCTTCCTTTATGCTTAATTTTTTTTTTATCTTGCATTAAATCTTGAAAATTTATACATATATTTAATTTCGAAGGGCATCACACTGGAGCTATATGCTATAGCATATATGTTGTACGAAGCATAATATTATGTATATTTAAAAGATTAAGAAAAAAATGACTGCCCGCTGAGTTTCTGGCCGGATCTTCTCAGTTTATGGCCGCGTTCCGATCCGGTGGTAGATTATTGTATTGTATTCAAACGTGTAATTTGACAATATGTAAGTGCCCTTAAGGGGCCTATGCAGAATAAATGATTTGATTTGATTTGGTTGCGGGGGACCTTACAAACATAATTAAAGGAACACAAATTACATCAAGACTCAGAACAACTATTTGTGGATCGCGCAAATTGTTGCCCTACATAGGATTCGAACCCCGGCAAGGCACGGTAGGTTGGTATCTTAACCACTACGCCATCTGTGCAATCATATATCACAATTAACAATATCAAATTTTGTTAAATTTTAATCTTCAGACGAATTGTATAAAATGTATAAAAAAAGGTACAAATTTAATAAACACTGATCCGTTTAAACTTTAATAACTCCCACTAAGTCTCATAACGCAGCTAAATTGAAACGCTTATATATATTTTTTTATATTAAATCTAATGAAAAATGATGTGCCGGTTGTGCTTTAAGCCACGTTACAAATTTAAGTTTTATGGTTATTACTTGTTTTATAATTCACACGAATACGGAATTAATTTATCATGACCCATATATATATAATATGATTAGAGGCCTTCTCTAAAATAGGAGAAGGAAAACTCGACATAAAGCCCTAAATTAACGTGGTAAAATAGGTAATTTTCCTCTTATCGTAAAAGAGGCTGTACAGTGCTGGTCAGACTGGTATAAGGTTTTATTTCGAGTTTGCTTTCTCGTTCATGTTATATGCGTATTATATCCCTTTGACCTCTTTTACTGCCTATCTTGTCGTAAAATACGACTATGGGATATAGTAAGCATATAACCTCTATGCAAGAGAAGGCAAACTCGAAACAAACCCTATATCAACCTGTCTGATCAGTATGCTATAGTTAGGTTAATTTCCCATCTATTCTGGAGTAGGCTTAGCCCTGCAGTGGGACGTATATGAGCAGAGATGACGATGATGAATAAATATTCTCTTGCTTGGTAATCAAATTCATGACACTGGCTTTTTAGGACGATATCTTAACTACTATGCTATCACTGTAGGGCTCTATATTCACTTGTAAATAAAAATTTAAAATTCTTGTAAGTCGATTTTACACATAATTGTAATTCGCATGTGTATGAAAATATAAGTAAGTGTAATTTTGATGACAATACAATAACTTGGTACCAACGAGCTGATCTGTGGATAGTAGAACTCTTCAGTCACTCCTACCTCCGCGAGTTTGCGCTTATTTGATTCGTATTTACTATTTGTACGGCTACGAATATTACCAACTCTTACATTGCTCGTGGGTGTCGTAAAAGACGATTAAGAGCCTTACATGCCGTATAGTTAACCATTGCATTCCTAAGGAGGGTTGATGTCAAGTAGGTGGTCGGTCATAAAACTATTTCCAATAATTTTTTCAATATAATAACACATATTAAAAACTCAAATAATCGGGATAAGGTCCAGTCCCTATAATTTATTTTCCTTTACAAGGATAAGTACAAGTGCTGTTTGAAAGAAATCTGTACAGATTTCGTGACCTTTAAAATTTAATTTTGTGTCTAAAGCGTTTTATATTTAATGTCCGTAATAAAGTCGACAGGCTATTTCGTCACAAGTCATTTGGTCTTATCTTGTCCATAAATTGAACCCAAATGTTTCCATATAAATGCGCTAATCCAAACCATCTTATTATACGAAATACATTGCTTCCTTCTAGAATGTGCTGAAGAATATTGTTATAAAGGAGGAAATATGTTTAAATAGAAATAAAATAATACAAAACTCACCTATTATGTGAGGAGGTGAGTTTTACTTTGATATTTTTCATCCTGCAATGGGGATAATGAAAATCATATTTAACGGGGAAGTCACGTGATTCTGAAGCGTGCTAAGTCATGGACGAAATATTAATAAAATACAAAAGCAAAATAAAAACAAAAGGAGCCATGAAATAAATCCAATTTTACGGGTTTAATTACGTTTTATTTTGGTTTATTGTTTAATTTTGTTTTGTGTATTGTTGGTATTGGTGTGAACATAATTATTTCAAAATAATATATTGCAGTTAAAGTTGTTAACTTTTTGTTTAAGTAATGTAGATACATAAGAGCGCTTCCGTATTATTGAAATCTTCTTTTGGCGCGTTAACTGATGAGAGTAAATTTTTACGATGTGCGCACATCGTCACGAAAATCCGACACCCTGAAATTAGTCAATAGTTCTTACGATGCGCATCGCGCACAACGTCACAAATATCAACTAGATAATGCTATCATTATTTTATTGCTGTTGGTGGCAAACGAGCAAACAGCACCCATGATGGTAAGTGATACTGTCCCTCATGAGCCTTTATAGGGCTGCTGCGTATCGTGAGGATATTGAAGGGAGTGTGAATGCGTGCAATGAGTTTCGGTGATACTAAAGGCATCACCAAAACCCACCGAACAATCTCAGAGGGTTTGACTGCAGACTCTCTCGCTCACCGAACGAAGTGCAGTAACAAATTGCTACTTAGATGTTGATTTTCTGCGGGAGTGGGGACCCTGGACAGAGAGGCCCGCGGCTGTAGACAGACAATTGTCGACAGTGTGAGCCATATATAAGGGATGATTAAGGTAGGTAAGGGAAGCATAAACTCTAAGCTAAATATTAAACCGGGTGGGCCCCATGTTTCGCATGAAGTGTATAAGAACTTGTCATGAGGACTCGCGACAGAAGTGAAAACCTAAAACTTTGAACAAACAGTTGTTATATTTGGATATTCGAATAATTGTTTGAACTTAATATATGGTGACGTTGACATAGCTACAGATTTAGTGTTAGAGTTAACACGTCACGTGACCATGTATCTACTCCCCATCAAATATGCCTATAGAAGTTTTCACTTCAAAATTCACTTCAAATATTCAGAGCACCATTTCCTATGTAGCGACGGAATAAGAACATAATTATCGCCACCCCTTATTTGCTCGTGGGAGTCGTCAATATCGTCTTAAGGGTATAGCAGGAGAGTGGGCAGCAGTCTTACCTAATTGGGATTGCCAACTCGGACGCCAGGCGTGGCGATTATGTGATTATATCCCCACAAGTGATGCTTACATCCGAGTGGTGACAGTTTAAGAATACAATTCACCACCGCCTCATACCCATGGTTATCGCAAAAGACAACTAAGGGATTAAACAAGCATATACTATCTATGCAAGACAAGGAAATCTTGAAATGAAACCCTATACCAACACGTCTGACCAGCGTCGTATAGTAGATTAATTTCCCTCCCATTGTGGAGGTGGCTCGAGCCAAAGTGAGCTGAAATGATGAGAAAAAAAGCCTATAATGATGATAATTTAATAGAATTGATCAGTAATATTTCGCTAAAACAACATTAGACAAAACTCTGTCAATACGGACTATAGACAACGGCCGAGTGAACCTAACTTAAATAACATTTGCATAATTTTATGTATTCTAAGACATTAAGTAAATACAATTGGGTTGATTAATTTTGCAAACAAAACTGGCGTTCATCAATCATTACAATGAATAATTTTGCTAGAATTCTGGCAATGTAACTTTCTATTACCGTTATTCTTACTATAATTATTAGTTATCTGTTGAACTTAAAATACAATTTAATTGGATAGAACGTCTATATTTAGACTTCTTTTATTACTGTTGATGGCAAACGAGCAAACAGCACACCTATTACTTATTATAAGATACTTTTCGTGTGGTGAGGGAGTAAGAATATAATTCACCACCCCCTCTCTTAGCCGTGAGTGTTGTAAAAGACGACTAAGGGATATAATATCCATAATATGGATCAGACACAGAGATATAGACACTATATTATAATGTCTGTATGGCTGACCGCACGAAGCCGACTGACGTTCCGGGGCAGAGACGTCGAGAGGTGAGCGTACCCGAAAGGGTATTCCATTGGGCTGACTACTGAGGACAAGGAACTCAGCCCTGGTGGTCGGCCCAACGACGAAGGTGACGTGGGTACAGGTGGGTTTTGGACCCACGCATTGTCCCAGACGGAATGGACGGCGTGTGCGCTTACCATAGCCCACCCATAAAAAAATAGTAGGTCAATTTCCCTCCCAAAGTGGAAGTGGCCCATTCCTGATACGGGCTGACATGTTGATGATGGTGAAATGAATGGCCCATGCTGTCGCTGCCTCTCCGAAGAAAGTGAAGGAAGTGTGAATGCTTGCAGAGCGTCTTTTATGGCATCCACGGGCAAGATAGAGATTGTTAAATTGTATTCTTACTCCGTCGCCATATGGAATAATAATTTGCATTTATTTTGTGGCAATATTCAGAGTATTATTAAAGCTGATGTAGAGTTTCTGAATAAATGAAGATTTAATCTCTTTTGCAAAGGAAGCACATATAAAAACAAAAATAAATTGGTCCCCAAATACGTAATAGCAAATCTGGCAATCAAAATAAATAATATCGTTCGGAGGCAGGACTTCGTAAATGGCATACTGAATGAAAAGGGTAAAATATTAGAGTTTAGCTTCAAGATTTATGATGTTTGTTCTTCCGTTATTTTTGTTGTGGTGATAAATACTCGTTTCCACATTCGGAAGGCAATTTGACTACAATTATCATTTTGATGAACTTTGGTGTCTATGATTTGTTAAAAAGATATTTTATTAAACATCTTTATATATATATTTCTTGTGTACGTGTGTATGTCACTGAACTCCTCCTAAACGGCTGGACCGATGTTGATGAAACATTTTGTGTGTGTTAAAGGGAATTCGAGAATGGTTTAGATCCACAATTGGACCGGGTAGGTGGCGCTATGATCGATTTCAAGGAGAATTCCTTTTACTATATTTCAGATTTAAACTGAACAACGTCTGTTGGCTCAGATAGTATCTATATAGGTATTTAGCTAAGGAACTCATCATCTTTATTTAATAGGTATGCAAACCGGAAGAATTAGCACGTTGAAATGGCAATGGACAGGTCACATCGTTCGACGCACCGATAACCGTTGCAAAAGAAAGGTTCTGTAGTGATGATCGCGATTCTGACAACTGTAGCGCAGCGTAGAATGACCCCTTATTAGGTGGACTGACGATATGTTGAAAGTCACAGGGAACTGTTGCATGCAAGTGGCATAGGACCGCCGCTCCGAGTGACATTCTTATGGGGAGACCTATGTCCAGTGGACATTTAAGGGCTGATGAATGAAAAAATGCTAGTTATTATTTTTGCATTGTAAGGTTAAAATTCTATTAAGTATTTGATTTGCTTATAAAATCTAATTAAGTTAAATATTGAGATTTGAAAAAACAACATAACGAGATAACTCAATATATTAACAGAATAGGAACAGAAAATAAAATAAAAACATAACAACTCAGCAAAACAATACTATAGAAGACAACAGAAACAAAATAATAGAGGGGTTTTCATCACCAACTTAAAGTAATAGCGCAAAGTAGAAAACCCCGAAACACATGATATCCATCAACAGCAATGGCACATGAAACAGCGCTCAACTTCAAGTCTATCTTAACATCTAACTGTAATAAAGCCACTTGAAGAATTATTTGAATTATATAAACTCACCTTAACAATTAAACTCAAAAAATGTAACAAAGGCACGGACAATAAGTCTGTGGACCATCAACAATGAGAAGAAAAAAAAATATTGAGATTTAAGAGAGCATAAGTTATTGCGTATGACGGAGTAAGAAAACAATTCACTACCCTGTCTTTTGCTCATAGCTGTCGTAAAAGGCGACTATGGAATATATTTTATTCTGTAAGAAAATAAGAACTGGCAGGAACACACTATTAACAGTCGTAAAGCCGCGGGCCGCTCCGTTCGGGTTAGTACCATGCAGAAAATCGACGTCTCAGGAGTAGCAATTTGTTACTGCACTTCGTACGGTGCCCAACTTTCTGAAGATGTTTGCATGTACTATGTGCCTTTGGTATCAGCGAACGTTATTAGGTGCATTCACACTTCCTTTACTTTTTTCACAGTAGTCAGTGACCTAGCAAAGTTCCATAAGTGGCAATGTCACCATCACGTGTGCTGTTTGCTCGTTTGCCACCAACAGTAATAAAAAAAGGTAAACACTATACCAATCTGTTTGATCAGCGCGGTATATTAGTTCAAATTCCTTCCTATACGTCTCATAGTTCAAATTCCTTATATAGTGGAGAATGCTCACGCCCAATAGTATGAATTTAAACAGCAAATATTTTTGGAGCAAAATAATAGGAAAATAAGAATCTCCCATATTCTTTATTTATTTATTTCAACTTCTGCAACAAAAAAGTAATATTTTTCTAATAATTAAACATTAGGATTGGCTACAGAACTTGGCACTCATTTAGATTCTTTTGTTGGTGAAATCGACTACTACACTATAATCATCATAATATAGAATTTACTTCCCATTTTTCATTTATATTTTTGGTGGAATAATTATCTGTTATGTTTTATTGAGACTATCCACTTTTTATTTTACATCGAATAATTCCTTCATATATTGAAACTGTTTTTTGAATTATGTCTAATTTACATGCAAGGTTTTTCTTTTTATATTATGTCTGTTTATATCCCAAATGCCCAAGTAAAGATAAATTAATATAAAAAATCATACAGTGACCTTAAAGTATACACATTCATCATCATCATCATCATCATCATCATTTCAGACCATATATAGAAAGAAAGAAAGAAATTTTATTTTGTAAACCTCACACAATATAGACACCAATGAAAGAAATAAGAACTACTAACTAAAAACAAGGAGTGGAATATGTGAGGCCAAAATATGGTGCCCATCTCAGCTTATGGTACAGTAAATATGATACTACACCGCTGATATTCCGATGGACCCGTACAATCAAGTCGCGGAAGCAACAATATATGCAAAACAAATATATTTTAAAAAAGATAAACAGTAATATTTGAAATAGTAACATTAAATTAAGAATAAAATAAATTAATACTATACTATATCATATTCTAGTTATCATAATTATCACATAGAATAGCTTAAGTAAAAGAAACAAATTATTTAATAAAGACATATAGAATATAAAATAAAATAAACATTAATAGTATAAAGAAGAAACCGAAAGTACATAAATCTTGTGGTTAGCTAGGAGTCCTTGATGAAATAGAACGAGAAATAACTACAGTAAATTTGTGGTCTATATACAGAATATTAAGGTATCAATTTTTGATTTTCAAGTAGGATTAGCTTAAGTCTTTTTTGGAAAACCCTTGTAGTTTTTGAATGCAATAAAGGGGGTTGAAGTACATTCCAGCAACGACTTGCTGCAAACCTAAAGCTACCGCGGAAGGCAGTAGTTCGATGTTTCTGAGTATTCATCAGGTATGTTGATGCTCTAGTTATGTAACTATTATTTTTTCGAGACCAGCTTATCTTCTCATAAAGATATATAGGTTTTTTATGAGAAACAATACCGAACAAAAGCGTAGCTAGATGGAGATGCCTACGTGCTGACATTTTCATAGGATTACCTGCGTTCAAAAAAGGTGTAATATGTGCATGGCGAGGAATATCATAGCAATAACGGGCGGAAGCATTTTGCACTCGCTGTATTAGTTTTTCCATCCTAGCTAATAAGCATGTACCATAAACACTGTCAGCATAATTCAGTTTCGATAAAATGAGTGATTCACAAAGGTACACGATAATGACACGTAAATCGATACTAAGGTAAAGGTGAATTCGGTATAGAAGTTTAAGACGGTAAAAGCAATTTTTACCACTTCCATTATATGCGTCTCGAAATGAAGTTGACCATCAAAAATTACCCCAAGATTGCGAGCTTCGGAAACCTGCTCAATAGAGCAACCATTGATAAGTATGTCAGGATTTGAATTTTTTATTTTTGCTATACATTTTTTAGACCCTAATATTAAATATTTAGATTTATTAGGGTTCAGTACAAGACAGTTATCATTTGCCCATTTCGTTATACGGTCCAGATCATCGTTTATTTCTTTTGTAGAATTGGCACAGTCCTCAGGTTTAAAAGACTGGTAGATCTGTAAGTCATCAGCATATAAGTGGAATTTTGAATTTACTATTTGTTTGGTAATATCAGCACTGTATAAAATAAAAAGAAGAGGTCCGAGTATGGATCCTTGAGGGACACCCCTGGAGACTGGACTAAGGGATGATCTAGCTGTAGTGCCATCACCACTATGCAATTCAACAAATTGACGTCTCTGAGAAAGATAACTATTGAACCATTTTACTGTTTTTGAATCACATCCATAATATGAAAGTTTAGAGAGAAGAAGCGTAATGTTAATGCAATCGAAGGCACGAGAAAAGTCAAGGAGAGTAAGGATAGTACCCATGCCCAGATCGCTAGCTGCCAATACATCATCAACTACATTCAGAAGTGCGGTAGTTGTGCTATGGCGCTGCCGGAAACCAGATTGCATACTAGGTAATATATTATATTTTTCGAGGTAATCCCTCATTTGATTACAAACGATCCGCTCTAATACCTTAGATATACAGGGAAGTAAGCTGATTGGTCTGAGGTCTTTAGCACACGTTGGATTAGAGTGTTTAGGTATTGGCTTTACTATTGCTGTTTTCCACAGTGCTGGAAACGTTGATGAATTGATAGAATTGTTTATAATTGTGGTAATACATGGTAAACTATGAGGCAGTGTCATCAACAGCATTGCCAAAGATATCTCATCAGAGCCCAAGGCATTGGATTTCAGGTTATAAGTCCCACTGTTGTGCTCGGGCCTCCTCTACTATGGGAGAAAAATGAACCTACTATACCACGCTGGTCAGAGCTGTTGGTATAGGGTTTGCTTCGAGTTTTACCTCTTTTACATAGATGTTTATGCATATTATATCCTTTAGTCGTCTTTTAAGACACCTGCGGGTAAGAGAAGGAGTGGTGAATTGCATTCTTACTCCGTCACCACACAGAAAAACAAACCCAATTCTGTAATATTGCTACAATTTAAATGTCAATTTTCTACGTAACGAAAGGATTTCATATGCTTTTTTCGATAAACTCAATTTATATTGGTGTCGGTTTTTCAATCTAGTCAGCTTCGACAAAATATCATTTTTATACGTAGCCATTTAATTTTCGCCAGCCAAAGGGATAACGATATTTTAGGATTAGATTAGATATCAATATATTTGACGGCGATAATTCCCGACTTGCTAAGTTGTAGAAGTTTATAACAGCCGCGGCATTCGATGATAATTAAGCCACGTTGTACTTTTTCTGGATTCTTTTTATTATGCTATTCACGTTGTACTTTACTTATAACTCTTGGATATGTATATTATCTAGAGATTGATATTCGTTTTGATGGCTACTCTAGTAGTTAACTCGTGGTGCTTGTGGGAATTGGTTCAACAATAATTTATTTAAAAAAATATACATTTATATCCCGGTTTAAAGGACGTCACACTTGAACGAATGTTAATCGACGTGTTGTATATATGAATTTTATTTTAAAGAACAATTGATTTCTCAAGTTTACGCGAGTATTATACAGTATAAGTAAAATTATTGTTACAGATTTTATCGGGTTTGTATTTGATTTTTGATTGCCCGAAGTTTCGAATACTTTTCAGCAGTCCGCCCGTAACCATGAATGCTCAATAAATCAAAGCCAAATGTTATAAAATCCGTAAAATATTATATTACATTCTCTTTAACAAGAATTATCAATTAATTGTCAACGGTTATACTGGCACGCGATTATACTTACACTGCTGGACCAATATTAACCAAACATAACTTAGAATCACCCCAAGAAAACTGGCTTTCAAATGAAAAAAAATCCGCATCGAAATCCTATATTCGTTTGAAAACTAAATATTTTTTTTAAAGAAGAAACTCTAAAATTAGGAGCTCACCGAGTTTTTTGGTTGATCTACTCAGATGAATATTATATATACTTTAAACGATATGCAAAATTAAGAATATTTTATTATAAGATTTATACATAAAATAAAATTTATTTTTTTTACCTTTAGTATAGCCAAAGAAATTGAAACAATAAGTTGTGTCAGTTAGCTCACTGAGCATTATGTGCCAAATTATCTACTGGGGTCAGTGAATACTGGAATAGACGACGTCAACTCACAATATGGGGACTACTATAGCCGTCGTGCCCTGCCAAGCGTGCCGAGATAACGCACGTACCCTTAGGAAATACTACTGAATGCTAATAGCTTATACTGGGGGAGCATTGACAAATAGACGAATATTTATTTATTTATTTATTTATTTAAATTTCATGCACAAGTACATAGGCAGACTTAATGCCATAGGCATTTTCTTCCAGCCAACCTTTGGGTGATGACGAAATATTATAGTAGGTGCCATTTATATAGAAAATCGTTGAGATAACTACTTAAGTCTGTTTATGTTAAAAAAAAATTATATACCTGTATATCTAAATAACAATAATATGAAAAATAATAAACCTTACATATATTTACATATAATACATACTCATAGAAATATATATATACAAATACACATATACTTACATGAATATACACTCGAAAATTTATGAAGAACGATCTGCCAATAAATCAATATAAAACTTACGAACTCTAGATTTGAATGATTCACGTGTTTTGGATTGCCTGATTTCAAGAGGGAGGGCGTTCCACAGTAAAATAGATTGAATGAAGAAAGAAGAATGAACCAAACTGGAGCTATGAGTGGGACAAGAAAGAAGAAGATTGTTAGAGGAACGAAGGTTGCGGTCATGATTGTAACAAATATATTGAAAATGAGGCTTTAAGTATGAGGGTGCATAGGGAGAGTGGAGAATAGAATATAGCATAGTTAGTGCACGCAAATTTCGTCGTTGACGTATGGGCAACCAGTTTAGTTCGGATCGAAAGGAAGAAATGTGGTCGTATTTACGAAGATTAAAGACGAATCGAATGCAATTATTGAGAAGACGGTCAAGTTTATTGAGTAGATCTGCATTCAGGTCGAAGTAACATACATCAGCATAATCGATGATGGGAAAAATTAAAGTCTGCACAAGCTTCACTTTTGTAATAGGTGGAAGTAAATTTTAATAAATTATTATAAGTTACTGTATATATATATATAATACAAAATACAAATAACAGTTCGCCACTCCCTATGTTGCCCATGGATGTCGTAAAATACAACTAAGGGATATAATATGCATATAAGATCTGTGCAAGAGAAGGAAAGCTTGAAATGAAAATATTTACCCATCTAACCTGCTCGGTATAGTAGGTTAAATTCCCTCCCATTGTGGAGGAGACGCGAGCCCAACATTGGGACGTATGTGGGCTGTAATGATGATGATGATAAATGGTCAAAAATGTTAATTCAGCCACGTTGTACTTTTTCTGGATTCTTTTTATTAAGCTATTTACGTTGTACTTTTTGTACTTTACTTATAACTCTTGGATATGTATGCGAAACTATGTATGTAAACTGTAGGCGAAAAAGCGAAACGGAATTTCTACGCGCTTACTAGAATATCCACATCTACTTGGGGGCTTCGTTTTAATACACTTAAAACCATATACATGGCCACATATTTCGGGTGTATTTGTTACGCTGCCCCTGTATGGGCCGATAGGGCCACCATAGGGGCGGCTCGTCTTAAATTACTACAGAGCCAACGATTGGCCCTAATATTCTTATGTAAAGCCTATAGAACGGTTAGTACCGAGGCCTTACCAGTACTCGCGGGTGTACTTCCGGTTGATTTGGAGATTCAGAGACGAGCGTCAATGTATTACACCACAAAGGAAACTATGAATACAGATTTCCTTCTACCGCGCGACCGAAATAAAATTGCTAGATTGTTTGCACCACAATCCATTGTTTATGAGGAACTTTTAACTGAATGGCAAGAAAGATGGGATTCATCATCGAAAGGTCGTCATCTTTATCTATTTTTTCCATGCATCCGGGAGCGCCTGGAGAAGGTGTGGTTGGAGGTTGACCACTTCGTGGCCCAATTTTTAACTGGCCATGGCAACTTTAAAAGTAAATTATTTTCTTTTAAACTCGTACCATCACCATTATGTCAATGTTCCACATCTGACCACGAGTATGAACAATCAGCACATCACATTCTCTGGGAGTGCGATCTCTGGCGAAACGAGCGTAACCTTATGTTAAACAGTTTGCAAGTCACCTGTGGGGTAGTATACTATACGGACCTTGTAGCAACTCGAGAAAATTTCCGTGCGTTCATGCGTTTCTGCCATACCTACTGTAGCAATCAATCTTAACGCTCACATATAGGCCCCGTTAAGCTCTTCCGTATCCGTGGTGCCGTACTGCTGCGCTATCGTAGCTGTACACCCTTTTACTTATTGGCTGACTAGACATTTTGTTTTCCTGTCTCCCGCTTTGCCTAGGAGGGAAGTGGAATCTCTCTTTCCAACTCCTCCTCTTTAATCTTTTCTAATTAAATTTGTTGCGGGTCCCAAGACAATTAAAATCATCCCGGGACTGCCTGAGGGTCAAACCTCGGTGTCATTTATGGAGACCATTGTGGATCCTGGCTTACAGGAGTTACAATGGTGGGAATGTGTGGTGGGATTAGTCCCAAAAGAAAAAAATGGTCAAAAACAAAACAGTTATTTCCGTCCTCTGTTTGCCATTTTTAATTATGATCTATTAACATAGGGCCTGGGCCTTTATTAACGCTTTAACGATTATCGAAGTTAACATTTTAATCAACGAATTAATGATTAACGAAGTTAACTTTTGGATTAACTGTGCCCACCTATGCCTATTAACGTCGCATATAGCAAAGAATAAGCATTTCTGATGTTTACGCGAGTAATGTAAATCAAACTATTTTACGGATTTTATCGCGTTTGTATTTGATTTTTATTTGCCCCACGTTTCGACCACTTTACAGCGTTCATGGACAGTTCGCCCGTGACCATGAGCGCTAAAATATATAGTCCGTTTCTACTCAGTGAGACAGTTTAGGTCTAGCTGTGCTAAATCTACCGTCAGCGTAGGCCAATCGCCACGCAACACTCAGGCCCTAGCGGCCACTTTGATTTCTACTACAAAATAGTACGGTTCTCTGAGGATTCTAACGCTAAAATGTCGTATGAAGTCTAGGGACCGCTGTTATCGCCCCATTTACGGCTCTGCTCCTTTTAGGAGCTCTTTAGGTAAAAGTAAGTGATAAAACGACATATCGAATTCAACTCCCAGTCCGGTCATCAGACAGTAAGGAAAAATAGTAAAAAGCTAATTCCAATAAATACTGTCTTTGCAGTGATAAACCCATCGAAATGTCTATTATATTTTTGTATTTTATTGGCATTAGTTAAAGTTCTTCTTCTTCTCAGGTCCAGGCCTCCTTCACAATGGAAAATGTATTGAAATACTATTCCACGCTGGTCAGACGAGTTGGAGTAGGGTTTTATAGCGAGTTTTCCTACTCTTGCATAGATATTACCTGCATATTCGTCGCCTTTGACGATACTCACGGGCAAGAGTGGTTGTTATTTGTATTCTTACTCCGTAACCATACTCATGATTAGTTAAAATATATATTACTAGCAACCCGCCCTCGTTTCGCTTCGGTTTCAGTCGTTTTATCCGCGTAATTCCCGTTCCCGTGGGAATACCGGGATAAAATATAGCTTTTGTTATACTCTGATATTATAGTTTTCCATTGGTGAAAGAATTTTTGTAATCGGTTCAGTGGTTTAAGCATGAAAGCGTAACAAACAAACAAATAAACAAACTTACTTTCGCATTTATAATATTAGTAAGGATAAACTGTTGTGAAATTAAAATGACTATATTAATATATTAATTTCACGAATAAACACCAATATTATAATATAGTGCAATTAGTATGGCCATCATTTTATTAGTATTAATTTATTTTATTATTGATTTAATGTTACTATTTCAAATATTACTGTTTAACTTTTTTAAATATATTTGTTTTGGATATATTGTTGCTTCCGCGACTTGATTGTACGGGTCCATCAGAATATCAGCGATGTAGTATCATATTTACTGTACCATAAGCTGAGATGGGCACCATATTTTGGCCTCACATATTCGACTCCTTGTTTTTAGATAGTAGTTCTTATTTCTTTCGTTGGTGTCTATATTGTGTGAGGTTTTCAAAATAAAATTTCTTTCTTTCTTTCCATCATAATTTCCATCCCTAAATATGTTTATACATCATGTTAGACGCATTATGTGTGAATTGTTTATACAATGGACCGCTATTTCACGTACGTGTCATACATTTTTAAGAAATGCCTACCTGTGTGTTGCAGAGGACTTGACAAACATATAAACTGACACAAATAAGATCTAGACTTTTCATATTAGTGAAAAAAGAATTGTCCTATGCGATCCCTGATACGATCCAGGAGGATCGTATTCCCATTCACAACCTCGTTAGGGCGGAGTATATTATCTGCGCCTGATGCCGCCCTAGCCGAGGTCGCGGGTGATTGTACCGGGAAGTTAGTCCGTCACGCACCCAGATGCCGACTGCGCGACGACGACCGACGTTCCCGATCAGCGGGATGACGTCGGTCGAGGAAAGGGTACTCCTCAGGGGTATTCCGTCGGGCCGACTACTGACGATAAGTCACCTGCTCCGGTGGTTGGTCCAATGACTAAGGCGACGTACCACGGGTGGTTACGGGGCTGCGCGCCGCCCCTTTGTCGCCCTGGCTGGAGCCGGGCGGCGGGGGCTCTGGTCGTAGCCCACCCCACCAAAAGAGTAAAAGAAAAGAGAATAGTTTCTCTCTTATAAGAGCGTGAAAAATCTGCTGTTCATGTTCAAATCATAATTGAGATCTGCTCACTTTTTGTTGGTATAAAAAGTCATTCGTAAAAGGAAGAATAGATTGGATAGCACGCACAAGACATTGAACATCAGACTAAAAATTATCTATTAATCAGGCAATGACAACGGTTATCCTAAAATACATTTTTTTTTAAGACAACACCATGCACTATGGAAATAATCCTTGTATTGCTGAGAACTTTACAAACATATAATTAACGGACACAAATTACATCCAGACTCAGAACAACAAGTTGTGGATCACACAAAGTGTTGTCCCGCGTGAGATTCGAACCCCCGACACTGGCGTTGTAAGTCGCTATCTTAACCACTACGCCATCTGTGCAGTCATAATATCAATTTGATTGGTTACCGTCTAGTATGCGGTAACCAATCACAGTGACATAACGAAGTTACAACAAATAAACGTTAATTGTATCGTATTCAGTAACTAACATCGATACTGAATCACTGACTCGGCCTCTGTGATAAATGGTGCGGTATCGACCAATTGGTCGTGAGTGACGCATTACACCAATTATTGGCTGTTCAATTGTAGTTTAAACTCTACACAGAGGACGGTATGATGGCTTAATTAGTAAATCCCTGACGTATATTCATCATTTCAGCCTATCGCCTTCTACTGCTGGACGTAGGCATCTCACAGAGTGCGATCCTGTGCAGCCTGCATCCAACGATGCCCAGCAACTTTCACCAGGTCGTCTCTGTCCACTTCGTCCGTCTTACAATGCGTTGTCCGATACGTAGTTGCCAGTCGAGAACCTTTCTTCCCCAGCGGTTGTCGGTCGAGCGATGTGGTCTGCCCATTATCAATTCAGCGTGATAATTCTTCGCGCTATGTCGGCGTATATTATTGAACTTTAACTTTTTATGAGAGGGCTTTGAGAGCTTTTTACTCAACTTCAGAGAAAGAGGAGGTTCTCGATTCGACTATATTTTTTTTTTATGTTTGTTACCTCCCACAAAAGTGGGATTATCACTGCGTGGCGTAAACATATGCTATTCTTACTTTTAAAATATTAAAAATAAATCTATACCAATAAATAAAATTGGAGTGTCTGTTTGTAATGTCAAAATAATAGGCTTTTTTCATGCTCACACGGTTATTTGCACAACACCTATGTCTAAAATAGCAATAAAAAATTTTTGTCTGTCTGTCTGTCTGTTTGTTCCGGGTAATCTTCAAAACGGCTGGACCGATTTCAAAAATTCTTTCACCAATAGAAAGCTATAATATCATGGACTATAGCTAAACTAGGCTATAATATAGGCATGGACTAAACTAGGCTATATTTTATTCCGGGATTCCCACGGGAACGGGAATAATAATTTGATGATGCTGATGATGATCGTGCAAATAACCGTGTTAGCATAAAAAATCTACTAATTTGACATTACAAACAGACACTTCAATTTTATTTATTTGTGCAGATATACAATAGTTATTCCGTGTGGTGACGGAGTAAGAGTACAATTCACCATCACCTATCTTGCCCGTGGATGTCGTAAACGACGACTAACGGCCTGGTCACGACTTTGGTCTTAGCGGCGAGCGGTGCGGCGTGCCGAGCAGCACACGCTGGTAAAGCCCCATACAAAGCCGTCTCAAAACCGTTTCATGTCAAAGTCGTTGTAATGGAATAACATTTATAAATTAATAAATAATACATATATAAATAATTAATACAAACGCGATATAATCCGTAAAAGTAGTTTTATTTACAATTTTCTTCTAGTTTGGTCTGCCATTTTAGTATATATAGTATGTAGTAGTAGTGTAGTATACGTTTATAATATGTTATTACTAAGTTCTACCATTTTATGTAAATTAAACAAGCATATTTTGTATTTTTTCTTATATAATTCATGTATCTTTAATTTTATTTTTTAATTAATTTATAAACTGATTTTTTAAAATCAAAGTTATTTCATTTAAACTTTAAACATTCAAGTATATGTGTGCAAAATTACAGCTCATTTAGTTTTGAAACAACTGAGATAAGGAGTTTTGAGACGAAATATACGCGATTTTCCTACTGTGCGCCGCTCTGCGCTCAGCTGCCGCTCACAGCGGCAAGGTCGTGAATAATAAGTCGTAAGGGATATAAGTAGAAAACATCTGTACAAGAAAAGGAAAGCTCGAAATAAAACCCTATGCCAACATGTCCGACCAGCGTTGAATAGTGGGTCAATTCCCTTCCCATGCAGGAGGCCTAAGCCCAACACTGGGACATATATAGGCTGAGATAATGATGATAATAGTTATATTTAATCAATTTAGTATATTGAAATTACATTTGAAATTGTTTAAACTATTTTTTCTCGTCTTACAAACCTTTCGATTATTCTAGAAATTCAAATCCTTTATTATGTGTAAACCCCGCGGGGGCACTTACATATGGTCCCTTTTTTACATTTTACCTTAAATTACTACCGGATCGGAACGCGACCGCACTGAGAAGATCCGGCAAGAAACTCAGTGGGATTGTCTTCTTTTTTATTCATCAAGAAGATTCATGTATTGTCCTTAACACGCCAAGAAATCCGTTTTATATAATCGCGTAAACTTAACTTGGGCTCTGAATACATTTAGACCCAAGAATGCTTTGATTTGTTAAAAGGCTGTGCAGTCATCTCTTGTTATATCCACAACAAAGCAAATGCCTAAGAGATTAAAATTTCTTAGACCTTTGTTATTGCTGGAAAGGGTGCCGATATTCATACCAATACTTTAATGGATTTTAGCCGCGGTATTACTTGTATCAAATAAGTAATAACTAATCATCATAAAATTCACCACCCCGATGGTGTTGTAAAAGACGACTAAGGGATATAATATACACATAACGTCTGTGCAAGAGAAGGAAAACTCGAAATGAAACCCTATACCAACATGTCTGACCAGTATGGTATAGCAGGTCAAATTCCCTCCCATTGTGGAGGAGGCCCGAGCCCAACAGTGGGACGTATGTGGGCTGCGATGAATGATGATGATTATCATTATCAGCTCATATACTTCCCACTGCTGGGCTCGAGCTTCCCCCACAATAAGAGGGAAATGGAGCTTATTATACCATGCTGGTGAGACGTATTGGTATAGGACTTTTTTATCTATACCAACCTGTCTGACCAGCCTGATTTATTTCCCTCCTATTGTGGAGAAGGCTCAAGCCTAATGGTGGGAGGTATATGAGCTGCAATGACGATGATGGTGAATTATATGTTTGTAAAGTCCCCCGCAACACACCCGTGTGGTGACGGAGTAAGAATACGGATCACCACTCCTTTTCTTGTCCGTGGATGTCGTAAAAGACGACTAAGGGATATAATACACACACACCATCTATGCAAGAGAAGGTAAACTCGAAATAAAACCCTATACCATCCTGTCTGACCAGCATTATAGTAAGGTCAATTTCTCTCCTGTTGTGGAGGAGGCTTGAGCCCAACAGCGGGGCGTATATGAGCTGATGATGATGATGAAATCTCCCGCAATACAATGATTACTTAATGCAGGACGATATTTTTTTAAAAGGTAAAACAAATATTGATTTGGCAAGTGATTGAGGCAAGTGTCTCCGGGAAACATAAGGGGTGCTGCAGACTCTGTCCAATTATTTTCTTGTTGCGACCTGCCTTAGTGGTATATCTATATAAATCTCGACAATAATATAAACCGAATACAGATCCAGGTTGAAAGCTCTCGGCGCTCACCCGCAGCCCGAATTATGATGTTAAAGCCACCGGCGGCTAACAGCTATAGACACACACAAAAATGACAATACTGAATGTAAAAACGGATCTAATAGATTCGAAAGCTCCGAAGCGAAATGTGAATATCCACAGTAACCTTGCTACAAGCATACCTATGGAGGGTTATGTACCTTTTAGTTGCAATAATTAAACGTAATCACTCTCTATCTTACCCGTGGATATCATAAAAGACGACTAAGTGATATAATATGCATATAACATGTAAGCAAGAGAAGGGAAACCCGAAATAAGACTCTATACCTACCAATCTATACAGGGTGTGATGTTGATAATGATACCAAAACGTTAGTATTTTAAATTGTATTTTTAATGAATATTAAATAGAATTTAAATTACAGTGGATTTCGTTTGTAACAACGGCGGAGGGACCACTTTAATGTCGGCGCTATATCCGGAAGTCTCTATATCCAAAATAAATATATTAACAATTTTTCTTTAACAGTATATGTCTGTCTAGGAATCATGTTCATAAGTTTAAGAAACACTGTTTACTTACTGGAAATGGGCTACGTAACTTAACCCTACACACAAACATAGTAGTATTCGCAGATAGTCAAATACCATCTTGCAAATGTAAACAAAGGATAATCCTACACACAAACAAAACATTTGACCATCTGCGAAGAGAATAAAGGATAAGAAAGCTTAATAATTAAAGCTTATGAATGAGTCTTTGTGCCTTTGCCAACTCAGTCGCTACATCCGCAAGCAATTTCTAGGTATCTGTCCCAAATAGTTCATAAAACAAGTCGGTATACCCGAATTCGGCGTTATATCCGAAGTCGCTATTGCCGAATGTATTTCCTACAAAAGGATGCTTTAATTTCTAGGGACGTAAGTTCGGCGTCACTAAAACCGAAACGTCGTTACAAGTCGTTATAAATGAAATCTACTTACTGTATTTCATCAAGTTGATAATAAAGAAAACGCTTGGGAAATATATTTTGTATCAGAAAATGGTAGACTAGAAAAAATTAAATTCTTACTTACCGAAACTAAAAGGTTTACCCGATGAATTAGATATTCGCAAGCTTACACAGTCGGTCCCTGGAGAGGGTCACGTATTGTGTGCAATATCCGGCGACGGCTAATGGAACTCAGCGGAAGCGCTGCCGAAGCCTTCGCTCCTGTGTTTGTCAGCCGCACTTTAATAAAAGTGGCCGGTCAAGTAAGTCTTGAAAGAATTTGATTTAGGGTTTTTAGAAAACAAGTTGATTTACTCCGGTCAATATGGTGATTAACCTAAATAACCCATCCCATCTCTTACCTGTGGGTGTCGTAAAGGACGACTAAGGGTTATGTTATGCAGATAACACTTATGCAAGAGAAAGAAAACCTGACATTAGGGATGGCGATCTGAGATCGATTAATCGAGAAATCGATTTTCAGGCCCAAAAAATCGATACGAAAGCACTGAATCGATACTTTACCCTAGAAAATCGTCATTGGATTTTTTTCTGCCCATTTGATACTAGTGCTCAGTATCGAATGTTAGCGTTTTGTACTATAAGACAAAAATCAGATTTCTTAAAAAAAACTCCTCACAATCCTGCCAGGAGACAGATACCTGATACTTTAATAACGATTCTTCTATACTAGAATTTCGTATCCAATGTTCGAATGAATACTCTTCATTCGATTCATGTCTATATTATTATAAGACATTATTCTAAGATTTCTTAAAAAAAAGCTCATCACATACCCGACGGCAACATATCTCTTATTGAATTTGAAATTGGAAGAGAATTCGAAAAATATCGATAGATCGATTAATCGGAAATCAATCCTGTGGACCTCGATTTCTTGTGAATCGATTCTTTGGACGACGATTCAAATCGATTCAAGGATCGATCTTTTTTAGAAAGAATCCCTATCCCTACTCGACATAAAACACTATGCCAACACGTTTAACCAACGTGGCATAGTATTTTCCTTCTACTGTGGAGGCGCCAGTCCAACAGTGGATTTATGTGGGCTGAGATGATGACCCTAAATATAATTAAAAGCAATAACTGAATAGGGCATTAAATGGCGTAAAAGAAAAAAAACTGACTAGATTTTTTTTTATAATTTCGGAGGTCATATCGTGCATTGCCGCTTCTCCATTGCCCCGGATAGATTGGGTGGGGTGTGTTCAGACCAAAAAAAATAAAATAAAAGTCACATCACATGCATGACCAAAATTTCAATATCTATTTAATAACTTTAAATGAGCATTTTTTAAATATTCTATATATTCAGAATCTTGGAAATGGCTCTAACAATTTCCATGAAATTTACTAGATTTCGGGGGCGATAAATAGATCTAGCTAGAAACAATCGCCCGCAAGTGACCATGGCCACGGAAAATTTTCGAAAGTTTGGACAATTAAAAATCAAATACAAACGCTATAAAGGCCGTAAAATAGTTTTGATTTACAATCTATACTATTATATAAAGCTGAAGAGTTTGTTTGTTTGAACGCGCTAATCTCAAAAACTACTGGTCCGATTTGAAAAATTCTTTCAGTGTTAGATAGCCCTAGAGGAGGCAGCACGATTAGAGCAACTCTCGGCACCGAGAAGATTGTCAGGCGAATCGAAGCGTTGGGGTTGAGGGTAGCCCCGGATAAGACGGAGACCTTCTTGTTCCATGGCCTCCATATCGCTAGGCCTCCCGCCGGCGCTTCGATCACCGTGAATTCGGTTACCATCAGCATCCAGGCCCACGGGCCTGCTCGACGGGCATTGGTGGTTCCGGGAGCATTTCCGTCGACTTGTCGGCGTGGCATCCGCCCTTTCTTGGTTGATGCTGTACGCGGGGGTAATCCAGTCGATGGCCCTGTACGGCGCATCGGTGTGGGCGGGGTCCCTGACCGTTCGTCTGAGAACCCTCTTGTGGCAACCACAGGTGTCGGAAACGCGCGCCCGCGGCAGTATGATCTCGCTGAAGGAGATTACCGCCTGGCGGGTCGACGCCCGGCAGTCTGGCTGGAGAAGCTTCGGTACGGTGTCTGGACCATCGAGGCCTTCCAGCCGGTGCTGATGGAGTGGTTGGAGTGGACGCACTGGGTGCTTTCCTTCCGACTGGTGCAGGTGCTGACGGGGCACGGTTGCTTAGCCAAGTACCTGCACAAGATTGTCAGGAGGGAGAGCACACCGTCCTGCCACCACTGCAATTGCGACGAGGACATGGCGTAACACACGTTCGAGGTGTATGTCGCGTGGGCGAGGGAGCGGCGTGAACTCGTCGCGATCATCAGTGCCGACCTGACGCTGCCGACCATCGCCAGGGAGATGCTCGACAGCGTCAGCAACTGGTACGCGGTCGCCGCCTTCTGTGAGGCCGTAATCTCACGGAAAGAGGCGGCGAATCGTGCGCGAGAGGAGCTCCTCTTTGGCGACACGTTCCGCTGCCGGCGAATCGGGCCGCGCAGGCGCGAGTACCTATGCCTGATGCCGTCCTAGCCGAGGCCGCGGGTGACCGGACCGGGGAATTTAGTCCGTCACCCGCAGAGAGGCTGACTGCGCGACGGCGACCGATGTCTCGGGACAGGGACGTTGAGAGGTGAGGGTACCCGAAAGGGTATTCCGTCGGGCCGACCACTGACGACAAGTCACTCTGCTCCGGTGGTCGGTCCTAAGACGAAGGTGACGTGGGTACGGGTGGTTTATGGGCCCGCGCGCCGTCCTTTCGTCGCTCCGGACGGAATGGATCGCGTGCGCGCTTACCATAGTCCACACATAAAAAAAAAGTGTTAGATAGTCCACTTATGATAGTCCACTTATCGGAGAAGGCATATATAGGCTATCATCACGTTAAGATCATTAGAAGAGAAGTACTTACCAATGAAGAATGTTTCAAAATCTTTTTCTTTTGATAGCTTCCGCCTAAATTTTCGCAAAAATCATGTGTGAATCGTATTATTATAAATTATTTTCACCTTCTACGTAAACAAAGTCTTAGGTTAAAATTAGCGTTAGCCCAAAGTATCATCGTTGGAACAATATCACTAGCTAGGAACTAGCTAGGTTTCGTTTATTAAAAATCTCGTTTTAGCAATATTTTTACGCAATAAAAAAATGTAATTAGAATGTAAAGTTAAATTTAGCCACAGTCATTAAGAATAAAAGTACCTCAGTTGGGAAATCCAAGTCCTTCAATCTAGACGACCGCCGATCTATTTTTGGTTTATCCTTTTTTAGATTTTTATTATTAAAGCGAAACTTTTTTAAATTACCTTAAATTCTTTCGGCCGTCTATCACATGTCCCATTACAATAGGATGCGAAGTAGGTGGGCGCGCGGCAGAGCAATCAATGCAATATGCCGGCACCAATGGTTCGCATCAGTTAACCTATTCACCACCCTCTCTCTGAGTGTCGTAAAAGATGACTAAAAGATACAATATGCATATAACATCTATGTATGAGAAGGAAAACTCGAAATATAACCGTATACCAACACGTCTGACCACCGGGGCATAGTAGGTTAATTTCCCTCCTTTTGTGGGGGATGCTTGAGCCCAGCAGTGGGATGTGTATGAGCCGACATGATGATGATATAATACATAGTTTTTTTTTAATTTCTTTTTATTTTGATGGCAAACAAGCTAATATCACACTTGATACTGCCGTTCATGGACATTTGTTACGCCGCTGTCTACCGTAAAGAAAGTGAATGGAGTATGAATGTGTGCACTGAGGTTCAATGGTACTAAAGGTACCACTAAAACCCATCACATGCAAACACCCTCAGAATATTGGGTTTCTGGCTCTCTCGCTCGTCGAACGAAGTGCGGTAACAATTACTGCCCTGGATGAACCGGTCTGCGATCTTACCTTATATAAATTGTATTGTATTGTAAAGTACCATGGGCGGCAGTTACCATTTACCATCAGAAGCGATGCTTATTCCTTTGCCAAGGCAATAAAATTATTGTATGTACGCATTATAGTTTTAATTATCCATTTCTATTACCATCATCCACTTCTACTATCGCTATTCTCCAGTTTTCTTTATGATAAATTTATAATGGTGTTATAGGACAACTTTTCTAAAATTTGCTTATGTAATGTTTCAAATTAATACGCCAACTTTTCAGCTAGAATTATACTAAAAATGATTTTTTTGAAGAAGCAGCAGGGTGTACAAAGAAATAATCACTTACTTAACTAACGTATAATTAACGGACACAAATTACATCCAGTCTCAGAGCAACAATTTGTGGATCCCACAAAGTGTAGTCTTACGTGGGATTTGAACCTACGACACTGGAACGGTAGGTCGATATATTAACCACTACGCCATCTGTGCAGTCATGATTACGCCATTTTGTCACACCAAATAAACAACAAATTTTAAACAAAAATGAACCGACTTCAAACAGTAAACTAAAAAGCAAAAAACTTTACGAAGTATAAAAAAAACGTTAAAATTGCCTATAAAATTTTAAGAATTCCACCAATTTCTCAAGGATACCATCATCAGATCCTGACCTGACTATAGGATCATCTGGGAAGTATACCCTATCAAACAAAAAAGAAGTTTACAAATCGGTCCAGGCGTCTTTGAGTAATCGGTGAACATACATAAAAAAAAACATTCCGATGAATTGAGAACCTCCTCCTTTTCGTCGGAAAAAAGAAAGAAAAGAAGAAAAAAAAGGAAAGAAGAAAAGTCGGTTAAAAAGTAATTAATAATTGTTTTAGAGAACTTGTTTCAACAAAGTGGACAGAAACATCTTTGCATTACAAGACGACTTCAAAGAAACTTCCTTTATCTGTCGTGTTACGTAGCACTAACACTGTGGTTCGTCGAACAGAGTAGTGAATTAGGTCAATTTCCCTTGTTGATTATGGAAGGCCATGCTTAACAAGAAAACGTATATCAGCTTTGTATGTATGAAGAATGGAATTGTAACTTTAATATTACAAAAGAAAAAAAAGGAACCATTTGGGAGGGACTTTGGGTCACTCTGTGTACTATACCGACTCTTTCACGGGGAGTGCTCCGAGGAACTGTTTGACATGGTACCACCGTCACCGTTTTATCAACGTACCACTCGACATCGTAGCAGGGTTCATTCATTTCACCTGGAAACGTCTTCAACTGTACGTTTCCAGCGATCATTTCTCCCACGTACGTGCAAGCTCTGGAATGAACTACCTGCTGCTGTGTTTCCCGAGCGCTATGACATGTCCTTCTTTAAACGAGGTTTAAGAAGAGTATTTTCTTCACGGTAGGCAACGGCCTGGCTGTGCCCCTGGTATTGCAAAGGTCCATGTGCGGCAGCGTCACTTACCATCAGGTGTGCTGCTTGCTCGTTTGCTACCGTTGGCAATAAAAAAAAAATATTTTTATTGTCTTTGATGTTCTATATAGGTATATGTTGGTGTGGCGTTACCATTCGGGTAATCTGAATCCATCTCGGTGAAATAATAGAGTCAGTAACTTTACGAACCTGATTTGTTTTTGCTCTAAACCACACGATTCAATTACAATGGAGAAAGAATATCTTTGTAAATATCGAACAACTGAACTGTCGTTAAGAGACTTTTTATAGGATATAAGTAAAATTGAAACTGTTGAATAACCTCTGACACCAATTGAAATAATAAAAAAAAAGCATTATGTTCTCTTTAATAGGAATTATCAATTTTTTTTCATTTAACGATTATACTGGCAGGTGTGAAGCACTTAATTGAGTAATAATTTTAGAAAAGAGCTGATACTCCTACACTGCTAGATCGATATTAACCAACCATAGCTAAGAACCACCGCTAGGAATCAGGTTATCAAATGAAAAAATCATTCGGCATCGAAATCGGTCCATCCAGAATTCCAGAAAGACATCGACGCCAAGCTTATAAGACGTTTTTACGTCGGGGCTTAAAAGTTACCGAACGTAAAACATTTAAAATTTCAACTGATTTAAAATACGTTTTATTGCCACATTTTAAAGTCATAATAATTATTCTATAATTAAATATTTGTAATACCAAATAAATTCACAGTACCTAATTAAATATTTTTAAAGGAATAAACACCTGAAATATTTTATCAGAAACAAGTCACATTAGCTTCCTTAATTCTTAATGTCATAATTTTAATTAACATCATAATTGATTAATTATAACGGAGCAGTATTTTATTAATTAATTCATAAAGATTTCATATAATAATAAACTCATTTGCAAAAAAAAACGGGCGGTTTTGATTTTCATTCATATTTAAAAAGATACAATACCAAAAAGGTTTCAATCGTTTGTACACGTTACTGGCCGGTTTTAAAAATGCTGTGGTATTTAAAAAAGTACGTTCTAAATTCAATTTTTCATTTGATGTTCATTTTTACAGAAAACCCCTTTTTATCCTACATTTTTGGCGCGAAGTTCCAGAAGTTAACATCGACTTTCATAACTTTTATTCAATTTTTATCGATTAATTTCATATCCTTGACTGTCAAAGCTTTATTTAATGCTGTTTGGCTGTATCAAAAATGGTAGATAAAGTGGTAAAAGCTACCAAAATTATCGCGCTGCTTGAAGAGGGTTACAGCCAATGTTTCGTGGCTAGGAGGCTAAATGTTAGTCGCTCGACAGTCCAAAGGACCTGGCAGCGATATCAGGAGACTGGTTCCGTCGAGAGAAGGCCTGGTTCTGGAAGAAAACCATGTACCCAACCACGGGATGATCGTTTTCTTGTGAGTCGCGCATTGAGAAATCGCAAATCTTCGTATGTGGATCTTAAGAACAACCTCCAAGAAGTAAGAAATGTGCATATTAGTCTATGGACGGTCAGGAGGAGGCTTCTCGCTGCCAATATACGCAGTCACCGCCCGGCCCGCGGCCCCAAATTACTCCGTGAGCACAGAGTTCACAGGCTTAGGTTCGCTAGAAATTGTGAATCATGGACTCAAGACGATTGGAATAGGGTTTTGTTCTCTGATGAAGCCAGGATATCTCTGTTCGGTGAAGATCGACGTCGGCGAGTGCTAAGAAGACAAGGAGAACGCTTTGCAGAGGCATGTTTCGAAGAAATCACACCTTATGGTGGGGGCTCTGTTATGTTTTGGGCAGGAATAAATTCAATGGATCGTACAGAGTTAGTCTTCATTGAAAACGGCTCACTGACTGGGCATCGATACATAACGGAAGTTCTAATTTCTCATGCACAACCCGCATTGGCCGCTCTAGGTGAAGACTCGATTTTTATGGACGACAATGCTCGCGCCCACCGATCCCGCGATGTTAATGCGTATGTGCAAGAGGTCGGCATTCGTCGTTTGGATTGGCCAGCTCGAAGTCCCGACCTCAATCCCATAGAGCATGTCTGGGACGTTCTGAAACGGCGTGTGAGATCAGTACACCCGGCTCCGCAGACCATCAGAGAGCTGAAGAATGTGATTACTGCGGAGTGGGAACGTATTCCGCAAGCAAGTATCCGGGATATACTCGCTAGCATGCCCAGACGAATTCAAGCTGTGATTTTAGCTAGAGGGGGTCACGCTCGATACTAAACATTTATCTGCTTTTACTTTATTAAAGAAAAACAAACAAAAAAACTTTTTTATTTTTACTTCATGAGCATATGCACTACTAGCGAATATACACTACTAGCGAGGTTTAGCATTATTTCCCATAAATTGTATCTAAATTTTATGAAATACTGATGAAAACGATTATTTTCTTATTAATTTAGCAAATTGTGTGGATAAAACTACCTATAATTATCAAACAAAGAAATATTAACATTTGAAATGGTTCATTGCTTAGGTGCCCGTTTTTTTTGCAAATGAGTGTATTGCGTTCAAATAATCAAAACCAGAGTCCATATATGTATATTATTTTTGAAAGGGAGTTTTGGCGATGTTTTTTATCACGCTCTTGAATTGTATCCACTTTTTTAGTATGTTAAAGTATTATATTGAATAATTTTGCTAATGTTTTATATTAATTATATACAGTTAAGGTGCTGAGATGTTGTGAATATACTATAATAGTGCTTGATAGTAAATTCTGTCTGTTTCATAATAGAGCTTTCCTAGGTGATACATTTTAGTTTTGGGCTTCACTTAAGAATCTCTATTCCAGTAGTGGAGTAAGTAACCTATTTTTTTGTGTGACTTAGTTGTTAGTCACCTGAGACTAACAATTAAGTCACACAAAAAAAAGTGCGATCGGCACCGATATCTGGAGCTTCATGGAAACAACATCAAAAAGGAAAAAAAAAACAATAAGACTGCAAAATCAACAAAATCTTTTATTTCTTCACCAATCCAGCAACCTCGTACAATATCTGATGTCAATAATACATTAAATGTCAAAATGCATTCCCATCTCATTAAATTTCATGTTTGAAACGAAAAAGAAAATAAACAAAATAAAAGCGGCAATATTCGGAAAATTAATTTTATTTTATTGCATACGAACATTTTGTAACGTTCATATTGGAAATTGAATGAAATATCATATGTTACTCAATTGTCACGTTCAAATATATGTCAAAAGTATACAGGAGTGAATGTAGTGACGTCAAAGGTTTCACTCAAACAGTTTCGCTCGGTTCGCTGAATGCGACTTTATAAAATTTAACACTTTCACACATGACGCTTTTGCGAAACTAATGGAATTTCCGAACACAAAACCAAATGCAAACTGTTCTGAATAGGAATTATTTTGCAATGAACTCTTTTTTTTAGTTGATAGTAGCCAATGCATTAGCTGAAAATATCACTGATGGGTTTTAGAGAAAGAAAAAAAAAAACATTAATTCCGTTCTTGTTAAATAAAATAAAAAACACAAACATAACTAAATAAAAAAGCTTCTTACATAAACTTATTTAATTTTAACGATGGACAAAAAAGGATGTTGGCTCAGCTCGTACCACTTTTTTTATTGCAAACGGTTGCAAACGAGCAAACAGTACACCTGATGGTAAGTGTTGCTGCCGCTCATAGACCGTTGCAAGGCCGTTGCCTACCTTGAAGGAAGTGAAGGGAGTGTGAATGCGTGCTATGAGGCTCGGTCAAACTAAAGGTATCATCAAAACCCACCACACGCAAACAACGTCAGAAAGTTGGACTACCGACTCCCTCGCTCACCGAACGAAGCGCAGTAACAAATTGCTACTACTCAGACGTCGATTTTCTGCTCAGTATGGTACTACTCCGGACGGACCAGCCCGCGGCTATAGACAGAAAACTGTCAACAGTGTGGTTCTACCACTAATAAACTTCTACTTCTTACTACTTCTTCTTAAAGAAACAGCGCTGGTATTCTGCCAATACCTGGTATATATGTAGATGTTATCTATACCAATAAATAAAATTGGAGTGTCTGTTTGTAATGTCAAAATAATAGACTTTTTTTATGCTCACATGATTATTTGCACTATACACATGCCTAAAATACATTTTATAATTTTTTTGTCTGGCTGTCTGTCTGTTTGTTCCGGGTAATCTTCAAAATGGCTGGACCGATTTCAAAAATTCTTTCACCAATGGAAAGCTATAATGTCAGGGCGTAACCTTGGCTATATTTTATCTCGGTATACCCACGGGAACGGGAACTACGTAGGAAAGACGACTGAAACCGAAGCGAAGCGAGGGCGGGTTGCTAGTTGAAAATAATTATCAAAACTTAACTAGTTGTGTGGTGACAGAGTAAGAATACAATTCACTACTCCCTATCTTGCTCGAGGATGTCGTAAAAGACGACTAAGGGATATAATATGCACATTATATCTGTGCAAGAGAAGGAAAACTCGAAATTTAATCCTATACCAACATGTCTGACCAGCATGGTATTGTAGGTCAAATTTTCTGCCACTGTGGGGGCGGCCCGAGCCCAACAGTGGGACGTATGTGGGTCGCGACGATGATGATGACGATGAACTATTTTGTGAATGTGTATGTGTAGGTGTGTGGGTATGTTTGTATCTGTGAGTTATTACTATTTACATAATTGATGTATTAGTTTAGTTAGTTACGGAGTAAGAACACATTTAACCAGTACCTCTCTTACCCATGGGTGTTATAAAAGATGACCGAGGGATATATGTATGCAGGTAACATTGATACAAGAGAAGGTAAGCTCGATACAAAAACCTATTCCTACACGTCTGACTAGAGGGATAGTAGATCAATTTCCCTCCCATTGTGGAGGAGATCTGAGCCAAGCAGTGGAACTTATACAATCTGAGCTGATGATGCGCTGTAGTAGTGACTACTAGTAGTACTGATTCTAATAATAGTCGTGAATATTGAAAAATTTTATCAAATGGATAATTTGACTTACGTAAAATTTTGTGTAATAGTTAAACATAATGTTTCGTAATTTTTATATTTCTGTGACTGATTACGAACTTTTAAAATAATCTAATACTTTTTTATTATATACTAGCACCCCGCCCTTACTTCGCTTCGGTTTCAGTCACCATAGCCTCGTAGTGCCCAATTCCGTGGAAATACCGGAATAAAATATAGCCTAGTTTACTCCCTGATATTATAACTTTCCATTGGTGAAAGAATTTTTTAAATCGGTTCAGCCGTTTTGAAGATTACCCGGAACAAACAGACAGACAGACAGACAAAAAATTATAAAGTGATTTTTAGGCATATGTATGGTGCAAATAAACGCACGAGCATGAAAAAGGCCTATTATTTTGACATTACAAACAGACACTCCAATTTTATTTATTGGTATATATAAAGACAATGCTGCACTAATGTAATAATCCTTGTGTGGCGGGGGACTTTACAAATATATAATTAACGAACACAAATTGCATCCAGACCCAGAACAACAACTTGTGGATCATGGAAGTGTTGTTCTGCCTGGGATTCGAACGCCGACACTGGCACGGTAGTCTTTTAACCATTACGCCATCTCTGCAGTCAATTATGTGATTCAAATATGTGAGAAATTTTATTATGTGATCGAATTATCTGTGTGATGGCATGGTAAGAATACAATTCACCACCCATCACAACCCCTCTCTTGCCCGTGGGTCTCGTAAAAGGCGGCTAAGGGGTATCTTGTCCGTATAACAAGTATACAAGAGAAGGAAAACTCCATATAAAACACTATAACAACCCGTCTGACCAACGTGGTATAGCAGGGCAATTTTCCTCCCAATATAAAGGAGGCTCGAGCCCAACAGTGGGATTATATGAGCTGTGATGATGTAATAACCTTTACAAGTTACACGCAGATTCAGAATAAATATATGTTTACATATTTAATTTCATTGCAAGACCTTTGTGCCTACTCTTGAAATCAATTCTAATTTCGAATCTGATTCAGTTCCAATCTCACCAGACTTATATTTGGTACTCTTAAACAAAATCGAGAATGAATTCTTCGCATTTAGCGTTGTTATTTTGACCAAATGTGCCATATTTTATTACTTTAAATTAATAACGTTACCGAACTCGATCACTACAAAGATGTTTTTTTAAAATTGTGCAATATTATATATAAACTACGGTTATAAACTACGTCAAAATCACGACGGAAGTAACAAATATTTGACTTAAGTGACGAGAGTAGAATTCATTTAGTTTAAAAAAATTCCACCGAATTTGATTCCAATCGCTGGTGTCGCTTTCAAGAGTACCCAATTTGCTCAAATTCGAGCTGCGATTGGATTTAGGATTGCAATCAAGATTCAAGAGTAGGCACACTTGTCTGAATCATCACGCTGAGTATTGCATAGGAAATGAATCCGAAATTGTTATAGTGTTAATCAATTAGTCGTGAGTATAGTATAGTCCCTGAACTAAAACTGATACGGAAAGGATGAGATGTAGCCCTACAAGTCTCTTACAATTGCCATTGTTTTACGTCTCTCATTTAGGGTCGGCATACAAATGAAATGAAATGATTTATTATCATACTAACTAGAATAAATTAGATATTATTCTTTAGCAGAATAAATTGGGCCCTAAAGTAGAATAAATTAGATGTTATTTTTACTATTATTTGTTGTATTTGAACTTATTAGACGTTTGATTGTATGTGAAATTTATCTAGATTTATACTACTGACGTAACTCGACCTTGCGACATTGCTAAATATTCATCCATCTAATTATTAACCAATTGATGGCTGCATAGCACGAAGAATTAAGACGCTGAAGTGGCAATGGGCAGAACATATCGCTTGACGAACTGACAATCGCTGAGGATGAAAGGTTCTTGAGTGGTGATCACGTATCGGACGACGAAGTATAGAACACCCCCCACTAGGTAGACCGACGACCTAGTTGAAATTGCTAGGCGTTGTTGGATGCAGGTGGCATAGGGCCACACTTTGTGGTAAAACGTGAGGGAAGCCTACGTCCAGCAGTAGACGGTGATAGGCTGAATGATGATTTAGACATATGCCTCCTTGAGGTGATAACCCTATAATCGCCACGCTTGACAGAAGAGTTAGCAATTCAAGTTGGTTTTAACGATACCCACATAAATTATGAGGAGATCCGCCGCCGGCGACTGGGGCGGCGCAGGCGCAACTATCTGCGCCTCATGCCGCCCTAGCCGAGGCCGCGGGTGACGTGACCGGGGATTAGTCCGTCACCCGCCGAGAGGCCGACCGCGTGAGGAAAGACCGACGTCCTCCTCGAGGGGGGGACGTCGGTCGATGGGAGGGTACCCCGCGTAGGGGGTATTCCGTCGGGCCGACCACTGACGACAAGTAAACCTGCTCCGGTGGTCGGCCCAATGACGAAGGCGAGGTGGTTTTCGGGTGGGTTGCGGGAGTTGCGTGCTTAAGTCCCTTTGTCGCCCCGGACGGAGTGGTGCGGAGGCGCGCCGACCGCGACCCACCCAAAAAACAAAAAAAAGAAAACCCCACATAAATTAATTTATAATTTCATTGTAGCATGAACCATCATCATCCTACGTGGGGGGTAATACCAAATGTACCTAATCCTCATCAACAATGTTAAAATTTTTTAATGGCTGTTGATAGTTGTCTGTCTACAGCCGCGGGCTGATCCGTCCGGGTTAGTATCACACTGAGCAGAAAATCGACGTCTGAGTATTAGCAATCTGTTACTGCGCTTCATTCGGTGAGTGAGAGAGCCGGAAGCCCAACTTTCTGGGGGTGTTTGTCTGTGGCGGGTTTTGGTGATGTCTTTAGCAGGTTTCACCTAACCTCATTGCAGGCATTCAAACTCCCTTCAGTTTCTTCATGGTAGGCAACGGCCTAGCAAAGGTCCATGAGCGACAGCATCACTTACCATCAGGTGTACCTGTTTGCATCGTTTGCTACCGCTTGCAATAAAAAAAAATAGTAGAAATTATCATTGTAAACTAATAGAAATTAAGATAATAAATAATATACAAAATAAAGATAAGATTCCTTGAAAGGGATATTAAAGACGTATTCACCTTAGCCATAAATATTAGTATAGATCATTCCTGATTATGTGAGGGGCTCTGAAGCGAGACATTGCTCCCGAACAAAAAAAAAAATATGCACTTTAACCCGAACAAAAAAATATGTCATTTTGCAATATGTTCATAAAATAAGCTTAAGAGTAAATAAAAGATATTAAGCATTTTTTTATTCAATTGAATTTCATCAGGTGGAGGGGAAAAATATACTTAATACCTCCTTAATAGAATTTCTTTCCTGTGTATACGACGGCCATTTTGAAATCCGCCATTTTATTTCATTACCTACTATGTATTGTCATACGGGTTTATCGAGCACTTAAACTTGCATATACACTCTGCCGTAAATAATTTGAAGAGTATTTTTTCAAGGACTACACAAATTTGCAAAGGGGGTTCAGATTCGATAGTAAAATCGATTACTGAAATATATATTGAATATATAGCTGTATATACCGAAAAGTCTCTAAACGTTTGGGGTCCCCGTGTAATAAAATTTAGCGAAAGCAAAAACATAATATTATAATATCTTGATGTCTTTGAAAAGTTGTTCAAAGTTATGACGGCTCACCTCGGGCGTGCCCAAGTTATGGCAAAGAATTACCGAACTTCCAAACATAGATTAGCTTAGAATGTTTGGCCTTTATTGGTCAAAATATTTTTAATGTTTTTACTACAAAGTATTTTAGTGATAAATAAGTCACAAATCGAGAACCAAAAGTTATTTTTGTGAAAATTATTTAATATAGGCAAGTATTTTGTGAACTTTTTACTAGTAAATGCCCGCTGTTTCAACCATGTAATCACCGTTCCCGTAGGAATACGGCAAAATATTAATACATTACTTGGTAATAATGTAGCTTTACATTAGTGTAATCTTCATAAACATTATCATCATTTCAACCTATCGCCGTCCACTGTTGGACGTAGGCCTCCCTCATGTTACGCCACATAGTGCGGTCCCATGCCGCCTGCATCCAACGACGCCCAGCAACTTTCACCAGATCTTCAGTCCACCTAGTGCGGAGACGTCCTATACGTGGTCGCCACTCGCTAATTAATCTTTCTTCCCCAGCAGTTGTTCGTTCGTCGAGTGATGTGGCCTGCCCACTTCAGCGTGCTAATTCTTCGTGCTATGTCGGTTACACCCGTTCTTCTGCGGATTTCCGTATTTAGGATACTATCTCGCAGAGAAATCCCGAGCATAGCCCGCTCCATAGCACGCTGAGTGAGAAAGTGTAACAAACGCACATACGCATTAAATGAGTTAGAATTTCTGCTGTTCATCATCACAGCTCGTGTACGTCCCACTGATGGGCTCGAGCCTCATCCACAATAGAAGGGAAACCTTACTATACCATGCTGGTCAGGTTGGTATAAGCTTTTGTTTCGAGTTTTCCTTCTCCTGCATAGATGTCACATGTGTATTATATCCCTCAGTCGTCTTTTACGACATCCACGGACAAGGTAGGAAGTGTTGAATTGTATTCTTATTCCGTTCCCTCACGGAAATTCTGCTATTATCATTTATATTTTATACGAAATTATTTTATTTATGCAATTGTTATTCTTATTTAATTTATAGTCTTAAATGTTTATATCCGATGGGGTAAGTGTTGCTATGAAGTATTTAGTTTTAGTCAGGAAAATTTTAATACAATGCTATAGAAGATATTTTTATCGCCCTAGCTAGACATGTTTTCAAATTTACAACTTCCAGTCGGAAAGTCTAGAAATAATCCAGACAAGTAGCAGATAATACTTTTTTATCAAACCCAGGATCTCGTGGTTTAGAGTCGAACTTACGGATTATCACTGAAACCACGAAACAATTAAGGACTTTGGATTAATTAACACATTTCTTTGTGCGTAGAAATTATTAATTAAAGCATTTGTGCATAAAAATCATTTATTTTATTTGATTCTGGGTTATGTTCGTGTTCGTTAATACATATATTATGTTTGAAAAATCCATCGCGATACAGGAACTGGTTTCTCAGTATGAGAAATACTAAAATAATCATAGGACCAGGCTGTTGACCGTTGTCTTGTTGTCTATAGCTACGGGCCGGTCCGTCTGGGTCACACTCTCGCAGAAATCGACGTCTAAGTAGTAGCAATTTGTTACTACGCTTTGTTGGGTAGCGAGAGAGCCGGCAGCCCAATTTTCAGAGGGTGTTTGCTTTTGGTGGGTTTTGATGATATCTTTAGTATCACCGAACTTCATTGCCCACATTCCTACCTACTTCCTTAACTTTCTTCACGGTAAGCAGCGGCCTAGCAAAATTTTATGAGCGGCGGGATCGCTTACTATCAGGTGTACTGTTTGCTCGTTTGCTACCGTTGGCAATAAAAAAAGCATTAAAACATTTTAATACAAAAATCGTCTATTATTTTTTTATAATATTTTTATAAACTCCAGTAACTTCCAATACAAAATATACTTATATATTTTTATCGTTCATATTTCTACGTATAAAAATACATATGTAACGGATACACGGCCATATTATTCATATAGGCGTGTATTTCAACGTTATATTTTTTCAACACGTTTGCGCTAACAGCGTTGAAGTGCTATTTCACTCTGAGCACGTAACTCTAAGTGTGATTTAGTGTAAACTAGTTTTACTTCTGACTGCACCTACAAACTATACAATCATTGTTTAAAAAAAAATATATTATATATAAATCTTCTGTTCGTGTGTTTGAAATTGAACTCCTTCTAAACGGTTGTACCGATTTTGATGATTTATTTGTGGCTGTTTAGATAAGGCTGTTTAAACCATCATCTGGTTTAGATTAATAGTTGGACCGCTATATATTTTGCCCGTGGGTCGTGTAAAAGATGACTAAGGGATTATACTCATTTAAAATCTGCGTAATTATAATTTTTTAATGTATATTTCAACATGTGCATATTGTAAATTATGACCTGTAGCTCCGCGTTGAATAGATGTGTTTTTCTTTCTCTTTCTTTCAGCGTGGTTATATACCAATATTCCTCTTAAAGAGGAGGCTCGAGCTCAGAAGTGGGTCGTATTAATCAAGAAAACGTTGATACAGATTTTCATGATAATTCTTTTGCTGGTTTTTACGAATTTATCGAAAAAAGAAAAAGTGGTATTACGTTATTTTCTCTATCTGTCATCAAGCTGAAATTGAGATCATGGATAATTTTATACTATAGAAGATTTTCCGTGTGGTGACGGAGCAAGAATATAATTAACAACCCTTTTTCTTGCTCGTGGGTGCCGTAAAAGAAGTTTAAGTAATTAAATATGCATATAACATCTATACAGGAGAAGGAAAACTTGAAACAAAACTCTATACCAACCTGTCTGACCAGCATGATATAGTAAAGTCAATTTCCCTCCTATTGTGGAGGAGGAAAGTGAGTGAAGTGATAGAAGATATTATATAACGCTAGTTAGAGTACTTAAATTTAGAATTTTATGAAACGAATATATATTTTCGTGTAGTGACAAAGTCAGAATACACTTATTCCTTATCCGAAGAAAAATATCGTAAGAAAGACGCAAGCTACACAATTATTGCAATAAAAGCAAAAATTGAAATAAAGTCGTATTAATTCGTCTAGTCATTATTAGATTGATTTAGTTTCTTATCTTTTGTAGAAAAAGTTTGTATTCAATACAAGACCATGTCGTACTGAGAAAAAGATAACTTTAAAGGGTTTCTCGCATGAAAAGAATTTGAACGGACAGACAGACAATAAGATGTTGAGTTTATATATATTTCTATATAGCAAAGCATGTAGTGTAAAAAGTGATTTAAAGCTACTTAACATTAAGTAAAATGGTAGTTGGTGCGAATTTAAGGGATTAATCTCTATGGATCGCACAATTAGCGGTTATGGGCGATAGTTATGTCTGATTATGGACCTCAGACAGTCTTTCCATCATTTCATCACGGTTCGGGTATTGTAAAAAATGTAAAAATCAGAACAATAACCTAAGATGGTGGCTGATAGTGACAGGTTTCAGTGTTGGTACTGGTAAGAACGGTGATAGCTAGACAGTTGAAATTTTCACAGATGATGTATTTCTATTGCCGCTATAACAACAAATACTAAAAATAATATAAAATTAAGGGGGCTCCTATACAATATAATAGGTTTTTTTATAGATAACGGTACGGAACCCTTCGTGCGCGACTCGACTCGCACTTAGCCGTTTTTTTTTAATTTATCTCAGCTCATATACGTCCCACTGCTGGGCCCAAATTATAGTGGGAGGAAAATTTACCTACTATACCACGCCAGTCAGATGGTTTGGCACAGGGTTATATTTCCAGTTTTACTTCCCTTGAATAGATGTTGTAAATATATTATAATCCCTTGGTTTCTTACGACACCCATGAGCAAAAAAGGGGGTTGTGAATTATATTTTTATTCCGTCACAGGGCAAATATAATAAAAATATAACAATGAAATAGAAATACAGCTTGAACAATACACGTAGGTAATTAAAAAGAAAATGTGTAGCAGAAAAATAAATTAAAATTAATTATGGTTGATTTTCAACCAATTATATTAATTTATAGTACTAATCCCAATTAGCTGCTCTATTTACTCAACAGTTCCAGAGAAAAACTGTTAGTAAATAGCATGCTGCCATGGTCCTATTTCCATAGAACGCATGGATTCGGTACATATGGTCAGTCTAAATGGTGACAGGTATAACGTAGATTATATATATATATATATGCACCGACCTCTTTACAGCTTCGAATAGTTCGGCGAGGTGTGAGCGGATTGTAACAAAACCATGTCAAAAAACGGAGGTCCTATTACTTTGATAAGGTATATATTTTAAGAGTTGTTTTAAGTATAGCAATAATAAAAGAATAACTCGTTAAGTAAAACATAAATTCTAAGTGGCCGTACATATTTTTGTAGCTACTTTAAAACTTTTACTTGTAAGATTTAAGAAAATTGTTCAAGTTTGAATTATAATTTAAGGGCTTTTTCTTGGGGTGGGTTGCGGTCGGCGCTCTTCTTGCACCACTCCGTCCGGGGCGACAGAGGGGCGTAAGCACACACACCCGCAACCCACCCGCGATGCACGTCGCCTTCGTCGTTGGGCCGACCACCTGAGCAGGGTGACTTGACGTCAGTGGCCGTAATTTAAGGGTTAAAGTAATTCATTGAGCGTGATATATAATTACGCTTATATCTACGTATGTATTCAAATTGAATTATAATTTTGATCATCATCAGCATCATTATTAAATGAAGTGAATGTGATAAATAATATTTGTAAGGATTAATCTTAGTATTGTTTAATTGTATTGTATGATTATAATTAATAATGTTATATTGTAATACTTCATATTTGTATAATTTCTTTAAATTCAATAAATTATTATTTTCTTTATTTAATATGCTGACAACTAAATACATTTTTAAATATTAAATTAAAAAAAATATTTACAAATATAAATAGCGTTTTAATCCACCGGCGGCGAATACCAGAGACCAAGCCGATGGTGGTTAGGGCTCCAAAGACAGGAACCTCCTCACTATGCGTGCCGTGTCCAATAACACTGTCTTCTGCATCAGACCTCCAATCCAACTACCTAACGTGAGTCTCTTAAGGTGTTGGTCGAGACTATTAAAATTATTATTGTGTATGTGAAATAAATGTTTTTCTTTCTTTCTTTCTTTCTTCTTTCTATCGCCCTGATTCACGGATATCTTCCAAGGGAAGATACCCGGTCCTTTGAAAGGCTTACATGGGGATATGGATCCAACACGTAGAGGCCTTTGGAGAAATTTAATGTAAAAATGGGATGAGACATCTACCGAGGACACTCCACGTCTGCATATAACACTCGTGGACTGCCAACGGTAGGTGTAAAACTATTGTTGATGATGGTATCTAATATACGGTTATGGGGTTGGAGGTTCGATGGACTGGTCTAACTTAAGACTATTGATTTTAAAAACTGTCGTCTGCCATCAATGCCATTATGTTTTGAACTTTGGCAGACGGTGACTCGTCAACTCACTGAATGGGCTCCCCCCCAATTGGTCACCATAGACACGCAGGCCATACGGGCAACAGGGGGGCAACATTGGTGCAAGTGGCTTGGGGTGTCGAGTGGTGCGGCGCCGGTTTCACCATTGCGAGTCGCCGATAAACGAAGACCCGCAGTGGTTTCCCCGTAGTTATGCCCTTGAAAATGACACTTCCACCCCCGAGCATATAGGCGACCCCTCCCTGTCCGGCCGTTTAAGGCAAGCCAGAGTTGAGAATCCTGCGGGCATTCTTCGTTTTCCACTCTAGCCAGCGGATAAAGGCGAGCTGGATACGAGGCCCTGGCCGACTCTCTGGGGCATTCAGGACCGCAGTGTCGCCACTCACATTCAGCACGCCATAAGCTGCCCTGCGGTTTATTGGCTTTCCTATAAATCTTGTGATACATTTTTCTTTTATATCAAAAGAACTTAGAGAGCCATATAATGTTCCTTCGAGGTTTGCGTTAGTCTCATGGTGAGATAATGACTGGCCCAGAGGTTAAATTATTATTATTATGTATCTCCCAGTTTCGCGGCTATCTTCCAAGGGAAGATACCCAGTCCTTTGAAAGGCTTATATGGGGATGTAGATTATTATAATCACTATCGTGCCCTCATCCCAATTATTTGGGTCAACCTAAGATGTACTCTTCTTCAATCGTACACATTACAAATTTTTGGCAATAGTTTATTACCTGCTTTCTCTCTTTTCCGCAAGTAAGGAGTAAGAATACAGATCATCACTCTCTATCTTGCCCATGGAGGTCATTAAAGATGACTAAGGGATTATTGCAGATGACATCTATGCAAGAGAAGGAAGATTCGAAATAAAACCCTATACCATTTCGCTTCCATTGTGGAGGAGGCTCAAGTCCAGTCGTGGGACGTACATATATGGGCTGTGATGATCTCTCAGCGTAGAACCGTTGTACATAGTATTAGAAACAGTTTGCTGGAACAGTTTATACGTTCTACTTATAAACTAATTCGAAGAGCATAAATTGGAGCTAATACTTAGCTACTAAAGATGTTATTTATTTATTTAGGCTCATCTACGACATAAACACAAACATATGCTAAAAACATTCCAGTGGCTTAAAACTAGTGTTAATATCAATTACAGACGTGCACAACATTAAGTAATTAATATATTACTATGCGTAAATTAATGTTAGAGATAAAAAGAAAAGTATTAATTATCTAATAAATAAAATAACGAGTAGAAGTAATTAGAAGGTACCTAAGTAAAATCTAAGATAAGTAGTTATAGAGAAAAATAATCTATACCAATAAATAAAATTGGAGTGTCTGTTTGTAATGTCAAAATAATAGGCTTTTTTCATGCTCACGCGGTTATTTGCACGACACCTATGCCTAAAATAGCAATTAAAATATTTTTGGCTGTCTGTCTGTCTGTCTGTTTGTTCCGGGTAATCTTCAAAACGGCTGGACCGATTTCAAAAATTCTTTCACCAATGGAAAGCTATAATATCAGGGCGTAAACTAGGCTATATTTTATCCCAGTATTTCCACGTGAACGGGAACTACGCGGGTAAAACGACTATAACCTATAACCGAAGCGAAGCGAGGGCGGATTGCTAGTTTATGATATAAGTAAGATGAGTAATGGGTACAAATTAGCGACTAGAATTTGTAAAACACGCATAATAAAAAATAAAATAATCCATATTTTCTAACTAAAAATCAATGAAGTGAACCTATAAGAAAAATAATAATAGTACTAATAATAAAAAACTATGAATTAAGAAACTTTTTTTTAAATCTTGTAGGGTGATCGTGGAAAATATCAACCCTAAGATTTTCCACCAATTATTATAAGTAGACATTAGTCTCGAGATAGGAGAGTTCATGCCAAGATTAGTTTTACACCGAGGAATATGGAAAAAAGGGATATTCCTTTATCGAAAATTAAGCTTTGGAACATTTATTGAAATGCGTTCAAGAAGATCAGGACATATGTAAGAGCCTTTGATTACATTCTGAAGAAACATTAAATCTAACATACGTCGACGTCGTTTTAAGTTACACATTTTAAAGAAAGATAGCTATAATAGATAGAAAGATACTATAAGAGCATCTGGATCTAATGCCTTTAGTATAAAACGCTAAGTATCTTGTAAACGATCTTTGTATAGATTCTAATCTGTTCGAGTGAACTGTATAATTGGGATTCCATATAACGCTTCCGAATTCAAGTACCTACACTTCTTACTAATGTATTAAATAAAAGTATTTTAGATGCATTGTGCTTAAAGTCTTTCGTATTGCGCTTGATGAAACCTAACATTTTCGCAGCCTTATGGATCATGTTATTATATTGTGGGATAAATTATAATGTATTGTAATGTAATTTATGATGTTATATTATATAATACAAATTTATATAATAATTAAAAAAAAATTAAACTACTACTATTATACCGAAATAAAACCATATTTGATGCGACATTTGTATAACGAACTGATGAATAATTACATGACATAACCTACAAATTTGCAACTAATAGATACGTCAATCGCTGCCCACATACACGCATACGCACACACATACACACATTCACACACGCAAACAAACACTCAACACTCGTACACACAAAAATGGAAAAGCGAACTCATCATACAAAAGCACATCTTTCATAATTCAATTCATTAATGTTATTTATATTGTTATCATTGTTATTGTAAGTTATTTTTATTTCTTTTCTTTTTTTCTTTTCTTTTTGTTATTTTTTCTTTCTTATAAATTTGAGGAAAGGGGTTTGCTGAAAACCAGCTCTGCATAATTTCTATGCAGCACAATGCTGAGCATTCCCCTATTGTCAAAATTAATTAAAAACATGTATTATAATTATTAGTTATTATGTGACAATAAATGCTATTCTATTCTATATAAAAGAAGTAACTTAACATGAGACTGAGCATAGCTAACATATATGGAAAAAAAAATGGATTCAAAATAAAATAAAAAAATTGTTGTCTGTAAAGTCGGTTTACGGATGATAATTTTGCGTGATAAAATCATAAAAGACATTGATGAAAAAATGCATACTTACTTTTATGAATTGTATTCATTTTATGAATTATTATCACTGAATTATCATTATTTTGTATAATACAAACAAGGAGTTAAATGAAATTTACATTTATTTTTCGATAATTTAACATTTAGTTGCACTCGTCAATTTATATATATTTTACTACTTACTAGAGATAAAAACACAGATCTACGACTAGTGTGTATTACCAGTGATGATTTATGGCACAGAAACGTAGTCACTTAATGTAGGCCTCATAACCAAACTTAAAGTCGCTTAGCGTGCTATGGAGCGGTCTATGCTCGCGATTATCCGAAATACAGAAAGCCGCAGAGGAACTAGTGAAGACACACGCTGAAGTGGCAATGGGGAGGTGACATCGCCCGACAACCGCTGGGGAAGAAAGGTTCTCGAGTGGTGACCACATATCGGACAACGCAGTGTAGGACGAACTAGGTGGACCGACGACCTGGTGAAGATTGCTGGGTGTCGTTGGATGCAGGTGGCACAGGACTGCACTCTGTGGCGCAACATGAGGGAGGCCTACGTCTAGCAGTGGACTGGGATAGGCTGAAATGATGGATGAGAGACAGACGCGTCACACGCCGAACGCTTAGGGCGATCGTAACTCTCTATCGCTTGTTCCCCGGTCTCGCTTGCACGTTCGGCTCAGGCGGAACGTGACAATGAGTCATGCTTTTTCATGCATGCAGCCGACGTTCATCGACTTACAAGATTATCACGTAAAAAAATATATACAGTGCAACCTCAATATAACGAACCTCAATTTAACGACTGACTCGATTTAACACATTTTTCGTAATCCCTTTGAAGTGTCCATAAGAGGCAGTGTAAATAATACCTTTACATTACGATTTTTTTTACGAACAACCTCTTTATAACGAATTTTCAACGTTCAAAAGTGTAAATACCTCTATATGACCCTTAATCTCATGGTATGTGATTCAGTCGCAACAGGTTTCGACATGTTTTTTTCGTATAAAAATTGAAGTCGTTTGATGGAAAATAATGTAAACAATGCTGCTCGTCACTACTGTCGAAGATTCTAGTTGCTGAATGCAAAAATGTTGAGGTGAATAAAACTGTTTCTTTACCTCTTTATAACAAATTTAGACTAACCTTACCTCAATATAACAAACCTCAGTTTGACGAATTACTTGATATAACGAATATTTACGAGTTCCCGTCGGATTTGTTATATCGAGGTTGCACTGTATAAAACAATATTTGACTAAATACATTTATGTGTTTATAAACTCATTAAATTTGTGTCAACTTAAGACATCGCGTTGTTTAATTTGAAACATGGTATACGTAAACTACAATTAGTTGTTTGGCTGTCCAAACAGTAACTACAGAACAGTACCAGTATACAAGTGAAACTTGCAGCACAAAATACAAACTTTAGTCCGAATTTAGTTAAACAATTTATGTGTGGGTAAACTATAATGTTTTGAACTAGTGATGGGTGATTTGGTATGTTTAAATCGATTGTTGGAATAGATTGACGATTCTCGATTATTTTATTTAGCAGTGGACAAGAAAAATTCGAGATTATAACTTTCTAAACATTTATTCCGAGTCTAAGGACTAAATAATTGCTCGTCAGGTACGTCAGACTTCGAATCTTTCGATATTTTAACGATTTACCATTCTCATTCGATTGACAACTAAAAAATCCGATATCGAAGTTATATTGCGAGCCCGAGGGTGTATCATTCCATCCCAAAAAAGTATCATTATTGGGGTCGGGTCTCCTCCACAATAGAAGGCAAATCGATCTACCATATCGCGTAGGGCAGACGTGCTGGCACAGAGTTCTACGTCCAGTTTTCCTCCTTTTAAAAGTATTAAAAGTAGTTAAGATTGTTTGGTAATCAAATATTTTCAGGATTTTTCATTATTTTATTTTGTTGTCCATTAGAAATTATTAGAAATGCATCATCTACAGTTTAATTACGAGTCTTAAGTCTGGTAGTTATGACGCAAATCATTACGTTGACTCTAAAAATATCTTTACCATCATTTTCTCGTAATGATTTTATTACAAGAAAAATGATGTAAAAGTTCTCTCAAATGTTATTAAAGTTGTATTAAAGTAAAGTAAAGTAAAGTAAAGTAAACATTTATTTGTGAAACATGTGTATACATACAAACTATTAGGTGCATGCAAGATGTTACAGTTAAGGTGTTCAGACATGTTTGCCGACTGTGTGGCGTACAAATATAAGTCAGAGAAGATATTATCACAAATCTGGCCAGCTACTAAACATGTAAATAAGAAAGAAAAGTAAATGGTCAAATAATAGCAGCCAATGTGAGAATCAATAAAAAAAAAATATTAATCAACGCAAACAGAATAATAATAATAAACAATAGTCAAGTTATATAATTGCATAATCAAAACAATATAAATGAAAAACAGTCGTAATAATCAATATGAAGTCAATTAGTAACATATGTAAATGTTAAATAAGTCAATATATAAGCCAAAATAATAATACAGCAATGTTCAAATTAAATCTGGATCCTCCAATAATTCCGTTATGTCATAGTACGCTCTGTTAGATAAATACGATTTTAGTCTCATTTTTAATTCATTGGCGTTCAAATCCCTCCATTTTTTTGGCAATCTATTATAAATTATAGGAGCCATGCAGAAGATACTCTTGCCCATAAGTGCAGTCTTTGATGAATGCAATCGTAGTTTTGTGTTGTCTCGTCTGTTTCGGACTACGGCATCATCTAAGCGAGGGAATAGGTTTGGATTGCTTTTAACAAAGGTAACCACTTCCAATATGTAAAGCGACGGCAAAGTAAGAATTTTGTACTGTTTAAAGAAAGGCACGCAACTTTCAGTACTTTTTAATAAAAACATGCTTCTAAGGCATCTTTTCTGACCTTTAAAGATGATGTTTCTATCAGCCGAGTTACCCCAGAATATTACGCCGTATCTGAGTGTGGATTCCACTAAGCCATAGTACGCAGCAAGCATCGCATCTGTATTTATTACGCGTGATAACGTGTACAAGGCATATGCACTACTACAAATTTTTTTATTTGTGATGTCTATATGGGATTTCCAATTCAAATTTCTGTCAATTGTAAGTCCCAAAAATTTCGTGGCATTAACTGACTGAATGGTAAAATTGTTGTGTTTTATGTCAAATTCAAATTGAAATTATTTAACTTACTTATTTAATTATTATTGAAACTTCAAATAAATATTGTTGACTGTAGGATATTCAAGCAATTCAAGAACTCGGCAGATAGTTATTGTCAACAAGCTCTAGATGGTGGAACCCATCGATTGAAATCACGTGCCAAAGAACATTGGTCGAACAGAGGCCGAATTGAATGAAGTCGCGAAAAAAAAAATAACGTATATCAGTCCGCAATCGAAACATAACATTGTTTAGTATGGCACCGATAGAATTATAATATCGATTATAATTTTATATTGCGATTATTTCGATTATGAAAGTGTCTCAAACTTGCCCCATCACTATTGTAAACTATATTAGAACAACTTGTAATAATGTTAACTCTATTAGTTCAACCTTTTATTAAAATTGGATGGAGTAGTAAAACCTTTTATTGGAACAACTACCTCTGTCCGCGGTTTCACTTGTGTTAAATTTTTCATTGATCACTTTGCAATTACTATAAGATATTCATTATTTGCTAAATTAATCGTTATTTAAGTTCAATGTTTCTCTTACAAAATGTTTTTTTTTAAATTTCGAAAACAACTCTGGCATCTGAAGAGTAATTTAAACAGTCTTCTTCCTTCACGTTTTTTTTAATCAAAAAAGAGAAGAAATGATATTTTTAATGCATTAACATTAAAAATGTCATTTCGATAATGAAATTATCATAATTTATTCCCATTTTAGCTATTGAAATTTTTCTAATTTTTTTTTTAAATTGGAAGAAATATTGTACAAATCTATCACACTAGATAGCGTACTATGGTGCGTGAGAGTTGTAAACATCGGTTCAAAAATCTACAGAAGAACTTTTAGCAACAGGCTGTCCACTGAGGTCGAGAAAACGGTACCAATGGCTAGTCCAATGACGGTGGAGAATAGGTTAGGTTATGGAAACCGGGGCCGTCCTACCTTCGCCCCCAACGGAATGGACAAGGGGTGTTCAGGCCACAGACTGCCAAAAAAACGTACGTGCAAAGTACGCATGTTAGAAGTGAAACTTTTTTATCCTTTATCCTTCATCCTTCATCCTGCATCCTTCATCCGCCATCCTTCATCCTTCATCCTCCATCCTTCATCCTTCATTCTTCACCCTTCACCCTTCATCCGTCATCCTTCATTCTTCATGCTTCATCCGTCATCCTTCATCCTTCATCCCCCATCCCTCATCTCTCATCTCTCATCTCTCATCCCTCATCCTTCATCATTCATCCTTTATCCTTTAATTCGTCAATTATAGACGGATTTAAAAATAATATAAAATAGTACACATATTTCTATCTCATTCTTTGCCGGCTTCATCCTACACATTTTTGTATTTGTGTCTCTTACCTGTCGTTTTTTCCGTTGCATCCGGTTTGAAATCACAACGATTCTAAAGAAGTTTCACTTCAAAAATTGTAACAGTGCTTGCTCTCTTAGGAATCTTATAAAACCAATATATGGTTGGGCCTAAACGTTACTGCCCACATTTACCCATTTTTTTTTGATCGGCTATCACCAAAATATAACCATTCTTACCCAAGCTGTCCAAGGTAGTGGAAGGGTGGTGAGTGGTCCTACATACCCTGAAATATTAGCTCTTAAATGGGTTACTAGGACTGATTTATTAACTTTGGTGAACCATTCAGTGGGTTACCCTATTGACTACCTACTCACGACGATGTCCTCTCCCAGCTAACCTCCTTGCGGGTGGTGGATTTATTCCTAGTCTGACATGTCAAGACCAGGCATAGATGGTCGTAACTGTGCGCTTTGTCGGCGACAAAGCATGAAAGCAACTGTCCCTGGCCCGCTACACTGATCTAGAACTTCTGAGTGGTGGCGGCCGCATCTCTACGCAGTTGGTCATCGATTTAAATACGACCCGTGGCGGTGGGTTGACACTAGTAATTGGAGCGAGATCACAGCGACGCTCGACAGAGAGTTTGTCCAGATCAAACAAACTTAGAGTATGTGCTGCGTCTTATCCTAGCTACAATAGCTATGGTGGAAATAAAGTTATTTGCATCCTCGCAATCGTATACAGGTACTTACCGAAGGTACAATGCTCTGATAAGGCACCAGTCGGAGAAGACACCGTGCCGTCATTCAATTACCTCTATCGAGTCCATAACACTATTTAAAGACTATGGCCGAACCATCTGGAAAAGCGGCGTTAGTCTCCATAGCCTTCATACACCTTCATATTACCTTCCAACCGCCCTGTAAGCTGACTATCGATACCGATTATTTGATATCAGTGCTCAAATGATATATGTAGGTGGCCAGCCACATCCGTGTTACGTAGCTTCAGTGTGATCTCGAACTACTATTGTAGCTAGAACAGATCTCGCAAGTGCTATTCGATCACGACTAAACTCCTAGAGCAACCATCAAAAACAAAATATTCATTATATTTTCGTAATTATTTCATATGTCAGTCATTATATGAGTCAATATAAAGATGCTTTGCTTTTATATACATCTAGATAAGCTGTTTCTGTTATCATACGTCCTAAACAAACATGTATCTCATCCGCTGTAGTAAATTTCGATTATATTCGACGGTGTCCAATTTGTTTTGGTTTGTTATTTGTATTTTATCGTGGTTTCAACTTCGCCGTGTAATTTTATTGTTATCATATAGAGTAAATAACAGAGCTACTGTTATTAAAATAAATATGATAAATTAATGGGATTGTAAGGGTTATTGGCCTATACTTTCACTAAGTTATTAGGATTGTATTTTAGGAATGTAATTTATGTTATTTCATTTCTGCTCATATACGTTTATTCTCTGTTGGGCTCGAGCTTCCTCCACAATATTGAAATTGAAATTGATCTACCACGCTGGTCAGACGTGTTGCTATAGTGTTTTATCTCGAGTTTTCCTTCACTTGCATAAATGTTATATGCATATTTTATCTCTTGTGTTTTTAGACACCTATGGGCAAGAGAGGGTTGGAAAGTTGTATTATTACTCCGTTACCATAAGAAAAATTGTATTATTTAAGGTAACTGAAGGTAAAAATTGTACGAGTGGGATAGCGACTTCCAATATAGGGAGTGAGGTTCATTATATCGACTCTATTATATGGATACTGCAAAATGAAATAAAACATATCTTCTCGGCTCATTCCACAATCCCACTGTTGGGGTCGAGCCTCCTCCACTAGGAGGGAAATTGACTGTAATATACCATGCTGGTCAGACAGGTTGGTATAGGGTTTTGTTTCGAGATTCCTTTTTCTTGCACAAATGTTAAACGCGTATTATATCCCTTTTTTTTTTGGGTTGTGGGTTGCGGTCGGCGCGCTCCTCGCACCACTCCGTCTGGGTCGACAGAGGGGCGTAAGTACGCACACCCGCAACCCACCCACGATGCACGTCGCCTTCGTCGTTGGGCCGACCACCGGAGCAGGGGGACTTGACGTCAGTGGTCGGCCCGACGGAATACCCCCTATTTGGGGTATTCTCCCATCGACCGACGTCCCCCCTCGGGGAGGACGTCGGCTTTTCCTCACGCGGTCGGCCTGTATTATATCCCTTAGTCGTCTTTTACGACATCCAAAAGAGGGGGTGAGGAATTGTATTCTTATTTCGTCATCACACGGAGAAATAAATAAACATATTATCTAAAATGAAATAAAACATATATAACGAATAAAGTATATATCACCAAAAATGATTTTAAATTTCAACTTAATAAAAAAATGTATAAAATCATTGAAAATTGGTAAAATCATTCAATTTCAAACTGAATTAAATTCAATTTCACATTAATTTTCGTCCATTTTCAATCACTTTCAGAATCATCATAATCGTCTTCATCGTCATCAGTTTCCGAATGTCCTCTTCTCTTTTTACTTCCACGATATCTCTTGCTATATCGTCTTCGTTTACGTCTATTGTCAACTTCTCCACTTCCTCTATTAGCCATATACTTCTCCAAGTCTTTAATATATTCCTCCTTCGCTTTATTAGCTTTCTCTATCCATTCGTTTTTGTCATCCATGTTTCTCCATAACTCACCTGCCTTCCTAGCAATGTCAGTAACTTTTATTCCAGGATTCTCAGATTTTATTCGTTCTCTAATACTATTCAACCAAAGCATATAAGCCGACATAGGACGCTTCGGCCTCTCCATAATTAGTGATTTATTTTCTGGTGACAAAAATTTTGAAATGTTTTCTAGACTTTTGAAACTCATGGAGAAATGACATTTTTTATTTTGTCAATTACTGTCTATGTTCTTTTTTTGTCTATTGTTATTAAATTCGTAAGGCGGATGGTTTCATAAAAATGTTCAATGGTAATATTTCTAGAAATAAGTTTTTTAAACCTAGAGAAAACCTATCTAGAAGCCAAAAATGACGTTGAAACATCTCATTATTCAACTCTTTGCCCTTTACTATTGGACGTAAGCTTCTCTATAAGGGGATATTCCATAATCACGACTTTGGTAGTTGCGTTCGCAATCATAGTAAGGTATTGTGTTTTATTCCAGGAGAAAGCAGTTGATCCTCACAAAGGCTGGTTACGGATGACAATGAACTCGGTATCATTGACCGGCCCAGTGGCGAAGGGAAGGTAATATGGGGAGTTATCGGGCCGCGCTTCGCCCTTTCATCACACCGGACGTAGAGGACGACGTATGCGCTGACCATGGCCAACCCAAAAAAAAAATGCTGAATCGTTAGCCGATACTTACGACCTCCACGGACAAGTAAGCGATGATGACAATAGAATTGTTAAACCGTCGCTACACATCTTGGAAATCTATCTACATTTAAATAAATTAATCTACACTAACATCATAAAGAAGAAAATTTGTATTTTTATGTAAGTGTGTATGTTTGTAATGAATAAACTCAAAAATAGCTGTACCGATTTGAAAAATTATTTCATTATTGGAAAGCTACATTCATCTTGAGTAACATAGGCTATATTTTATCCCGGTATTCCAACGGGAACGGGAACTACGCGGATAAGGCAACTAAAACCGAAGCGAAGCGAGGGCGGGCTGCTATTGAGACATAAGTTCAGAAATAAAGAATAAAAAAAAAACAGTTTAAGGTTTTTTTTTTTGGGGTGCGCTACGGTCAGCGCTCCCGCTGCTCGGCTCCATCTGGGGCGGCAGAGGGGCGGCGCGCTCCAGACGGGGTTCATTTTTTTTTTTTTATTGCAAACGGTGGCAAATGAGCAAACAGTCACCTGATGGTAAGTGTTGCTGCCACTCATGGACCCCTACAAGGCCGTTGCCTACCGCGAAGAAAGTGAAGGGAGTGAATGCGTACATTGTGGCTCGGTGATACTAAGGGCACCACCAAAACCCTCCACACACAAACACCCTCAGAAAGTTGGGCTGGCTGTTGGCATTTCAAGTTTACCTTGTCTTGCATGGATATTATATACATATTTAATCTTTTAGTCCTCTTTTAAGACACCCACGGGTAAGAGAAGAGGGTGATGAATTGTAGTCTTATTCCGTGACCACGCGAAAAGCATATTTCATACAAAAAGGATATTTCTAATCAACTTGAAAAAATAAGGATGTCAATGAACGTTAATATTATTAATGTTTGTTCGGGCATAATTCCATTAGGTTTATGCCAAAATGGTCCCATTTGATATCATAAAGATTTGATTATGAACTTCAAAGATAGACAACGGATTCTTTTTATAAATATCAGAAAATGAACATGTTAGAAGTTGCTTTTTATGGTAAAATTTACCATGATTTTATATGTTACTTAGATATAAATCAAAGCGTGGCAATAATCCGTGTGGTAACGAAATAGGAATACAATTTACCACTCTCTGTTTTATCCGTGGATGTCGTAAAAGACGGAGTATAATACACATATAACATCTATGAAAGCGAAGCGAAGGAAAACTCGATAAAGAACCCTATACCAACCTATCTGACCAACATGGTATAGCAAGGTCAATTTCTTTCCTATTATGGAGAAGGCTCGAGCCCAATAGTGGGACGTAAATGTGCTCAAATGATGATAATAATGTAGCAGTTAAACGTATAAATATTACGTACTAGCAAATTGCTGCAGTTTCACCCTCGTAGTTCTCGTTCCCGTGTGAATAAAATATAGCCTTTTCAGTAACTTTACGTCTCCTTCATCATCATCATCATCGCAGTCCACATACGTCCCACTGTTGGGCTCGGGCCTTCTCTACAATGGGAGGGAATTTGACCTACTATACCATGCTGGTCAGACATATTGGTTTCATTTTGAGTTTTCCTTCTCTTGCACATATGTTGTGTGCATAATATATCCCTTAGTCGTCTTTTACGACATCCACGGATAAGATAGGGATATCTTATCCGTGGATGTCGTAAAAGATGACACCATTCTCTGGTGAATTGTATTCTTACTCCGTCACCACACGGAAAAGGTCTTTTTGTCTCCTTAGGGGAGGCTAAAGTTATTAAAAATATATTTATTAATCGAACTTCAGCTATTGCTCCTTCAGGGCAGCGTGAACTTATAAAATAGTTATTAATTATGATTATAATGAAGGCGAGGCTTACCTACTTAAATATTACCTCATAATACCGACTCTATTAACCACAGAGAGTATAAGAAACACTGATAAAAGGTTTCGCAATAACGCTAATGGATTCCTCTTTACCCACTTTATCCTTGAGGGTGGGTAATTAAGACTCGCCAATCATTGCCAGCTAATCCAATGTAAACAACTTCCCTTATTTTTCCTTAAATTAAACCTCAAAGAGAGAAATATAAAAACTGTATTGCGGTTAAATCCAAGATTACTTATTGGGGAAAGGTTTTTATATTGAAATCAGTTTTGCTCGCGATTTATTATGGAGATATATCAGGTCATTTGCGTGCTCGTAAATCAATGAAGGCAATTAAAATATAAGATTTTTGAGAATACGAAGTAAAATTTTATCAGAAACCTTCAGCAGAGCTGACAAGCAGTGGATAAACATAATAATATGTCTTTGATGACAATGTGAGTAGTTGTCAATCTTAGTACTTAAATTTATTGAATTAAATTAAATAAACGCTTATATTACGGTAATGCGAAAGTTAAATAAACCAAGCTGTCTCGTGCAAGCTGATTACAACTTGACATAATAGTTGGAATGCCGTTCCATTGTAGAAAAGAGACAGCATGAGTAAAAGTAGCAGAGAGACAGTGCGAGTAAAAGTAGAAGAGAGACAGTAGGAGCAAATACAGAAGAGAGATAGCATGAGCAAAGGTAGGAGAGAGATAATACGATTAAAAGTAGAGGAGAGACAGCAAGAATAAAAATAGAAGAGAGATAGCACAAGTGAAAGTAAAAAAGAGAGACAGCATGAGTAGAAATAGAAGAGAGACAGCATGAACAAATAGAGAAGAGAGACAGCTGAGCAAAGATAGGAGAGAGATGATGCGAATAAAAATAGAGGTGAGAGAGATGGTACGAGTAAAAGTAGAGGTGAGACAGAACGAATAAAAGTAGAAGAGAGATAATACAAGTGAAAGTAAAAAAGAAAGACAGCATGAGCAAATAGAGAAGAGAGACAGCATGAGCAAAGGTAGGAGAGAGATGATGCGATTAAAAATAGAGGAGAGACAGCAAGAATAAAAGTAGAAGAGAGATAGCAAGAGTAAAACTATGTGGCGCAGTAAGTCCACAAAGGAGATTAAGAATTGATTTTAAAATCCCAAAATGATTAGTAATCAATGCGAGAATCATAATGTAGGAGACAATAGCGCCCACCATACTGCCAGTAAGCAATATCGAACAAAGATTTTGACATGATCGACAAAAGCATTTTTCCCTTTCATATCTGAACAGTAATCATTGTAACAAATTGTAAGGATGTTCAGCTGAATTGGGTCGTGCTGATAGCTAGTATTTATCCATGTTTTTTTCGTAATTTATATTACAATTTTCCGCGTGATGACAGAGTAAGAGTACAAATCACCACTCCATATCTTGCCCGTGGATGTCGTAAGTCGTGAAGTGGTGAATTGTATTAGGCGATACGAGTATTACACATTCGACAACTCTTCGATGTTTCGAATGTGTTCGAAACGTCGGGCAATCAAAAATCAAATACATACGCGATAAAATCCGTAAAGTAGTAGTTTTATTTACAACTAGCAACCCGCCCTCGCTTCGCTTCGGTTATAGGTTATAGTCGTTTTACCCGCGTAGTTCCCGTTCCCGTGGGAATACCGGGATAAAATATAGCCTAGTTTACGCCCTGATATTATAACTTTCCATTGGTGAAAGAATTTTTTAAATCGGTCCAGCCGTTTTGAAGATTACCCGGAACAAACAGACAGACAGACAAAAATGTTTTAATTGCTATTTTAGGCATAGGCAAATAACCGTGTGAGCATGAAACAAGCCTATAACTTTGACATTACAAACAGATACTTCAATTTTATTTATTGGTATAGACTAGCAATCCGCCCTCGCTTCGCTTCGGTTTTAGTCGTTTTACCCGCGTAGTTCCCGTTCCCGTTGTAATACCAGGATAAAATATAGCCTAGTTTACGCGCTGATATTATAGCTTTCATTTGGTGAAAGAATTTTTGAAATCGGTCCAGCCGTTTTGAAGATTACCCGGAACAAACAGACAGACAGACAAAATTTTTTTAATCTGTATTTTAAGCATAGGTGTCGTGCAAATAACCGTGTGAGCATGAAAAAAGCCTATTATTTTGACAAACAGACACTCCAATTTTATTTATTGGTATAGACTAGCAACTCACCCTTGCTTCGATTCGATTTTAGTCGCCTTACTCACGTTGTGCTCGTTTTCGTTGGAATACCAGGATAAAATATATCCTAAGTTACCCCTTATATAGAGAACTACCTGGTAGTAAAATATTATCAAAATCGGTCCAACCGTTTTGAAGATTACCTCAAATAAACAGACAGACAGCCAAAAAATTTTTAAACTGTATTTTAGGCATAGGTGTCGTCGTGCGTGCGACCATAACCATGTGAGCATGAAAGAAGGCCAGGTAAGGTAGAGGCTGAAGGCCTGACGGCCAGGTAGCCAAGGTATTTTGACATCACTAACAGACATTTCAATTTTATAATTGTTAATGTTCAAATTCTGTATAATCTGCAGAAAAAAGGCACAAAATAAGTTATGTTATTATATCTAAATTGCTCTCTACAATTAGTTGGGTTCGTCCAATTAAGTTTCGTTTCAAATAAATGAAATTGAATCCCAAAATGGATACCTCATTAAATTATTTATTGCTAAATCACAATTCTGAGAATGAATAATTTAATATTTTAAATTATTTAACTATTTGTTAATATATTTTCTTATATTATTGTTTTTTTTTTGTGGTTTCTGTACCCAAAGAGTAAAAATGGGATGCTATTACTAAGACTTCGTTGTCTGTCCATCCGTCTGTCTTTCACCAGGCTGTATCTCAAGAACCACGATATCTAGACAGTTGAAATTTTTACAAATTATGTATTTCTGTTGCCGCTATAACAACAAATACTAAAAACAAAATAAAGTAAATATTTAAGGGGGGCCTCCCGTACAACAAACGCGTTTTCTTTTTGCCCTTTTTTGTCAATATCGATAATGGCAACTCGTTTACCTAGTCAATGAAGAACCCTTCGTGCGCGAGTCTGGCTCACACTTGGCCGAATTTTTTATATGTAATTCAGCATGAATTCCACTAGAAATAATAGACGTTTTAAATGAAATTTGTTGTAAAAATAACGTTACGAACTCATTTATTTATAGTTAAATATGTTACGTCTTAGTTGGAAATGTGACAGAAAGAGAGAGATAAGATTCAAAAAAAAATTTTTTGTCAATACAAGTGAGTATGATTTATATATTTTCTAAAAAAAATTTTTTTGGTTACTATAGTGGCAGAAAATTGCAATACATTTTAAAGAAGACAATAAAAACTATTGTATTCAATAGGGTTTGTGGCGGAGGTAGTACTACTTACCGTCAAATCCACTTTCTAGGTGCTGAAAATCTTAAAGGAACATGTTACCTTTGTAGCTAATATTTTTTTTCGATAGAATCTATCAAATATTATAAAAACTATAAACACTGATGATGAAAATTTTGTATTTTTTAAGGTACCATACCCAAAGGGTAAAAACAGGACCCTATTATTAAGACTTCGCTGTCTGTCCATCCGTCTGTCTATCACCAGGCTGTATCGGAGGAACCGCGATAGCTAGCTATCAGTTGAAATTAAATACAAAAAATAGTTGACAATCAGCGATCAGATATCAGCTTACGACTTCGCTGTCTGTCCATCCGTCTGTCTGTCTGTCACCAGGCTGTATCTCAAGAACCGCGATAGGTAGACAATTGAAATTTTTCAAATTATGTATTTCTGTTGCCGCTATAACAACAAATACTAAAAACAAAATAAAATAAATATTTAAGGGGGGCTCCCATAAAATAAACGCGATCTTTTTGTCCTTTTTTGCTTGATATCGATAATGGCAACATGTAGGCATTTGAAATATTCACAAAATACTCAGTTGTATTTTTACTTTAATAATAAATGATAAAATAAAAATAAAACGAATATTTAAGGGGCCTTCCCATACGAAAAACGCCATTTTATGCCTATTTTTTTTATTGATAATCGTACGAAATCCTTTGTGCGCGACTTAGCCGATTTTTTACGACTTTCAGATAATATTTTATCAAAATGTAGGTTAAAAAAGAAAATGACCTAAACCCTAGTTGCCCTAAAGACTACGATCCTATTTTACATTTGAGAGCTGGCCTTCATAAACTTATATTTTGACATATTTCTTATTTTTTTAATACGGCACTCAAACGTTGAATTAATACAAAATAAACTACGGTTTCAGCTCCATATTCTTGATACGGACGCGTCACTTTGGTCCCAAATCGTTGGTATACAATACAGATTACAGAGATAAAGCCGAGCTGACACGACGATACGTCGCAAACTGACAGTGAAAAAGGATGAAGGACAATTGCTTTGTGATCTTTATATAACAGAGAGTCTACTATCTAATACGGAAGTGAATATTTTGCATCGAAACAAACATTTGAAGATTGTCAAGTATTTGAAAGATTAGCAAAAACCACAGTAGGTTAGCATAAAACAAATAAAAATCGGCCAAGTGCGAGTCGGACTCGCGCACGAAGGGTTCCGTACAATTGAACAAAAAAGGGCAAAAAAATCGCGTTTGTTGTACGGGAGACCCCCCCTTAATTATTCATTTTATTTTGTTTTTAATATTTGTTGTTACAGCGGCAACAAAAATATTAATTTCAATTGTCGATCTATCGCAGTTCTTGAGATACAGCCTGGTGACAGACAGACTGACAGACGGACGGACAGACAGCGAAGTCGTAAGCTGATATCTAATCGCTGATCGTCAACTGTTTTTTGTATTTAATTTCAACTGATAGCTAGTTATCGCGATTCGCCGCGGGTGACGTGACCGGGGAGTTAGCCCGTCATCCGCCGAGAGGAGAGGCCGTGAGGAAAGACCGACGTCCCCCCCTCGGGGAGGACGTCGGTCAATGAGAGGGTACCCCAAATAGGGGGTATTCTGTCGGGCCGACGACTGATGACAAGTAACCCTGCTCCGGTGGTCGGCCCAACGACGAAGGCGACGTGGTGTTCGGGTGGGTTGCGGATGTGCGTGCTTACGCCCCTCTGTCGCCCCGGACGGAGTGGTGCGAGGAGTGCGCCGACCGCAGCCCACCCCAAAAAAGCTATCGCGGTTCCTCCGATACAGCCAGGTGACAAACAGACGGATGGACAGACAGCGAAGTCTTAGTAATAGAGTCCCGTTTTTACCCTTTGGGCACGGAACCTTAAAAAATAGAAAGTTTTCTTCATCAGTGTTTATAGTTTTTATAATATTTGATGGATTCTATCGAAAAAAATTATTAAGCGCGCGTAATCATAACACGCCATTGAATAAACCTTTTTGATAGCGTCATAGATGACGAATAAGTTTAAAATAAATAAAGTTATTCCGTGTGGTGACGAAGTAAAAATACAATTTACCGCCTGTCATGCTCATGTCGTAAAAGACGACTAAGGGATATAATATACATATAATATCTATGCGAGAGAAGGAAAACGTGACAGAGAACCCAAGGCCAACATTTTTGACCAGCGCGGTATTGTAGGTCAATTATTGAGGCTGCTCGAGCCCAGCAGTGGCACATAAGAGCCGACAACTTTGTTTTTTAAGGACGCCGCAATGCACTAAGGTAATAAATCCTTGTATTGTGGGGGACTTTATAAACATACAATTAACGTACACAAATTACATCCAGACTTAGAGCATTAATTTGTGGATCGCACAAAGTGTTGTCCTGCGTGGTATTCGAACCCTCGATACTGCCACTATAGGTCAGTATCTTAATCAATATGCCATCTATGTAAGAGATGGAAGACTCGAAGTAAAATCCTATACTAAAGCGTCTGACCAATGTAGTATAGTAGGTCAATTATTCCTTCTATTATTGAGGAGGCTCGAGTGTAATGGGCCTTATGTGAGCTATTTTTTTTTTTTTTTTATTGCACGCAGTGGCAAACGAGCAAACAGTACACTGTTGCTGCCGCACATGGACCTTTACAAGGCCGCTGCCTACCGCGAAGAAAGTGAAGGGAGTGTGAATGCGTGCATTGAGGCTCGGTGATACCAAAGGCACCACCAAAACACTCCACACGCGAACACCCTCAGAAAGTTGGGCTTCCGACTCTCTCGCTCATCGAACGAAGCGCAGTAACAAAATGCTACTACTCAGACGTCGATTTTCTGCGAGAGCGTGGTACTACCCCGGACGGAGCGGCCCGCGGCTGTAGACAGATAGCTGTCGACAGTGTGGTCCTACCACTAGTGATGTATGTGCAATTTGTTTTCATGACAAATATTTGTGTCGTCCACAAACATAATATTGCGTCTACTTTATCTACGTTAGTATTATATTCGTGTGTCCAAAGATTTTCATTTGTTCGTTTATCAAACATTCATTTTCATTGTAAGGGGGAACTCTTTGAATTATAACCGGACGTCCGGCAAGCGAACATTCAGTGTGCCGGACCGTTATCACCTGAGCCGGCTGTCCGGGAAACGACCTGGCTATTTGAGGTTTTCTTTTCTAACTTTACGTAGTAAGGCTTTACGTAGTGATTTAACTAGAAATTTCTCGCCGGCCGAAATTCATCCGCAGTTTATTAATTTACTTTCTTTTGTTAATGAGTTTCTACAAATATTAAATTAATTTATCTATTTTAACTAGTTTACTCCCTGATAATATAGCTTTCCATTGGTGAAATAATTTTTGAAATCGGGCCAGCCGTTTTCAAGATTACCCGGACCAAACAGATAGACAGACAAAAATTTTTAATCGCAATTTTAGGGATAGGTGTCGTGCAAATAACTGTGTGAGCATGAAAAAAGTCTATTATTTTGACCTTACAAACAGACACTCCAATTTTATTTATTGGTATAGATTTGCCTATAGCTTCGTGAATAATCATTTCTGCTGGCGTCGGGCCTCATTTACATTGGAAGCGCCATTTACTTACTAAACTACATTGGTCAAACGTATTTGCATAGGTTTTATGTCGAGTATTTCATTCTGTTTCATTGATGTTATCCGTATTATATCTCAAAGTAGTCTTTTACGACATCCACGGGAAAGAGAGGGGATGGTGAATTGTATTCTCACTCCGTCACCTACATAAGTCTCACTGTCGAGCCTCCATCTCCCATCGTGGTGGAGGCCCGACCAGTGGACAGTGGGACTTACGTGGGCTGAGATGATGATGATGATGATTGTTTCTTACGTAATAATATGCCATGATACTTGATAGATGGTAATATTATACCATCTATCTAAGTATCAATGCTGATAAATAATCAATTTTATATTGAACATTGTGTTATTTTAAAACTGAGGAAAGAGAGAGGCCATCACTTCCATCACTCCCACGGGAAACATCATCACATCACCATACAGGAAGGAGTGCGGGATATGATCAAGGAGGAATAGTACATAAGAACGTCTGCTCATTTCCCATGTGACGAGCACCCTTTTTTTTATGGGTGGGCTATGGTAAGCGCACGCGCGGTCCGTTCCGTTCGGGTGATGAAAGGACGGCGCGCGGACTCATAACCCACCCGTTCCCACGTCACCTCGTTGTTGGGCCGACCACAGGAGTAAGGTGACTTGTCGTCAGTGGTCGGCCCGACGGAATAGCCTTTCGGATACCCTCACCTCTCGACGTCCTGGGACGTCGGTTGCCGTGGCGCGGTCAGCCTCTATGCGGGTGACGGACTAAAGTCCCCGGTCCGATCACCCGCGGCCTTGGCTAGGGCGGCATCAGGCGCAGGTACTAGGGCGGCATTAGGCGCAGATACTAGGGCGGCATTAGGCACAGACAGAACTTCAACATACATATTTACATAGGTATACCTACTCCACATTCCCATAGGGGTGTGCAGAGACCTCTTCTCTCGACTTGCTACGATCTTAACACGTTACATCTCTTAATCGTCCCTTACGACACTTTAGGGCATAAGAAAATATTTCTTGCAAAAAAAAAACCGACTTCATGTAGATCAGTGGTTCTCAAACTTTTTAAATGACGGAACCCTTTTGGGAAGCAAAATACTTGATGGAACCCTACAATAAAACAATTATTTTTATAAGTGTATTCTATATTAATCAGCATAATAAAAGTACAATGTATCAGTTACTAATTATTATTTACTTCACCACTTGGTAAGGACAATAATAGAAAACATTAAAAAAGAAAAAATCTAACTAGTGGGAGGTATGAAACTGTTTTTTATTTTTCATCAATTGCTTGATATCAGGTTTGATGGAAGAAAGTTGGAGTCTCATATCAGCTTCGGCGTCCAGTCTATTGCGATATTTTGTTTTCGTGGCTGCGTAGGTAGAGAATCCTGTTTCGCACAAATATGTAGTTGGGAACGGGAGAAGAATATCCAGAGCCATTTGGCCAAGCATTGCATATTCATCTTGGATTCTGCACCAAAAATCATTAAGAGGCGTCGTTTTGAACAATGACTCCATACTTGTGTCTGATGACATTTCTAAAAGAGATTCATATATCTCATTTGACATGTTTTCAGGCTTTTCCAAGTTGGGTAAAAAAGGATTATGAATCCAGGAGTTCACTTTAATTTTTGTATTGTGTTCTTCGGGAAAATACTTTTCAAAAGATGCGCGCATCGAACTGAGATATTGGACCAATTCTTCAAACACATTATCTTCAAACATTTCTGAGTCGTTTTCGCTAACAAACTCACTGAGTAACGTAAAACTTTCTATTTCTTTCTTACCAATGCAAATGATCCAAAAATCTAATTTTCTTTTAAAAGCAGTTATTTTATTATAGGCCTGAAACACTGTTGTCTGTTTACCTTGCAACGATAAATTTAATTCGTTAAGTTTTTGAAAGATATCCGCCATAAAAGACAATCGGAACAACCAAGTTTTATCATACAAACGGTCCTTCAAATTAAAAGAAGTATCTGCTGAAAGAAACATTTGTAACTCGGCTCTAAGTTCAAATAGCCTTGTTAAAGTTTTTCCCCGAGACAGCCATCGCACTTCTGTATGGAGCAGCAGTGTTTTATGTTTGCTGCCATAATCTTCACACAATAATGAGAACAATTGGGATTGTAGTGGTCGTGATTTGATAAAATTAATTATTTTTACCGCTTCATCCATAACTAATTTTAGATTAGACGGCATTTGCTTCATCGCAAGTGCTTGTCTATGCAGAATACAATGACTGGAACTACAATTAGGCGCTTTATTTTTCATTCGTGACACTGCTCCTGCTGTTTTACCTGTCATCGCCTTGGCCCCATCTGTACAAATGTCAATGCAATTGTTCCAACTGAGATTATGTTTTTCAAAAAATATATTTATTTTATTAAAAATTTCTTCCCCGGTAGTGTTTGTAAGCAGCGATGAACACATAAGCATGTCTTCTTCAAAAGAACTTTTATATGGATATCTCACAATAACCAGCAGGATAGCCAAACCAGCGACATCAGTCGACTCGTCCATTTGCAAAGCGAATCGTGTATTTTGTAGACGTGTAACTAGTTCTTGTTTGACGTAGCTTGCCAGATCATGGATTCGTCGTGAAACAGTATCGTTTGATAGCGGAACAGTAGAAAGATGCTTTGCAGATTTTTCATCAAGCATACATTTTGTTATGTCTAATACACATGGTTTTATTAATTTCTCAGCGATAGTGTGCGCTTCACCTGCTTGTGCAATGCGATAGCTAACTAAGTATGATGCCTCCGTGGCCTTTTCGTTGGTAGTTTGTGTTACATGCATCATATTTTCAACTGATCTTTTTTGCGAACAAAAAATTCTTTATTCTTGTCTTTAGTCTCGGGGTGTACGGTTTCTAAATGTCGACGCAATTTGGCAGGTGCCATGGAACTATTAGGAAGCAGTTTACTACAGAGCATGCAGAGAGGTGAGCCGTTGGAATCAACAAATCCGAAACTGATATAAGATTCATCATACTTCCTTTTTTTCGTCTTTGAAACCGTCGAGCTTGACGTCGTGGCACTCGTGGCATCATCTTCTGGATCGGTGATTGCTAAATTCTCCGCGCGCATTGCTTTTGAACATTCAGCGTCATTAGAAGATGTTGTTGGAACACGTTTAACACCTTTAAGCCAACGTTCCATTCTTCTTTATTTATAATGTTACAAGTCAGGATAGTGGGGTTTAAATAATGCACAATCGTTACTGCGTATAAGAGACTAAATTTAGAACCTACAGGGAAGAAATGTATAAAACTGAGACAACAGAATACAGCAGGCAGTAAAACAATGAACACTAGTTTCTCGCTAGCGAGCTTGTAAGTAGGTAGTAACTTATCGCTCCGAACGCTAATCATCAACTGACGACGCCAATTTTTTTTTTTTTTTTTTTTTTTTTTTTTTTTTTTTTTTTTTGTGTGTGTACAGCTGTTGGCCGCAGATGGCCTTGACAGCTTGACGCGGACTATGGGTGAGCGCTGAGGGCTCTCAACCCGGCGCATGACGACGCCAACGCGCGATCGCCGCTTTTATACTTAGTCCTAGACTCGATCTCAAATATTCTCGAAAATACTCGAGTCGGCACCTTTGATAAACAAAAAGCAAAAATAAAAACAGAAATTTAAAAATAGCGTTGTAAACAATATCGACTTTATCCTTTGAAGTTAGAGACGAAAATCGCTAGTTGACAACTATAGCGTCTAATTCAGAGGCGGCTTTTATCAAAGAGACTGAGCGCTTACAAGTATACTACCCGCTCGTTTTAAGTTTGCCGCTGGCGATAGGTATGAGTGTATGACGTTCGAAATTTTTTATTTAATTGTAACAATAAAAATTGTGTACGTTAGATATTTGGGTAAAACTATGACACATTATAAGTTTTGTTGTCACGTGGGGGAGGGTACGCGCATTCCACAGACCGGCAAACTTAGAGCGAACGCGTTGTACAAGTATAAAATTGTTGTGACCAAACTTATGAGATATTGTACCAGCTAATGTAACACAAGCTTATACAAATACAAATAAATAAATAAATAACATTCATAGCGTTTTGTCTCCGCGCGGCCGCGGAGTCCGCACAGCCGCGGAGCGACCAGAGAGAGGTGTTTTGATTTTTTTATTTCTAAATTCTTGCGGAACCCCGACAGAGGTATCACGGAACCCTAGGGTTCCGCGGAACACACTTAGAGTATAGCTGATGTAGATAAATTTTTAGATTTTTGTTGATTGACCATTTAGGAAGTCCTTTCCAATAAAAAAAAGAATGATTAAAATCGGTTCCCAAGCGACGGAGTTATGCGCGAACCAACATAAAAAAACATCCGAATTGAGAACCTCCTCCTTTTTTAGAAGTCGGATAAAAATAGGGGTGGCGTTAATTTCATTCTTACTCGGTCATCACACGGAGAATGTAGTACTTATTTCAATTAATTGAAACAAACAGAAAAATGTATATAAAATAGGTAAATAGTTTTAGAGGTAATTGAGGACAATTTTAGGAGTGGTAGGACCACACTGTCGACAGTTATCTGTCTACAGCCGCGGGCCGGTCCGTCCGGGGTAGTACCACGCTCTCGCACAAAATCGACGTCTGAGTAGTAGCAATTTGTTACTGCGCTTCGTTCGGTGAGCGAGAGAGCCGGAAGCCCAACTTTCTGAGGGTGATTGCGTGTGGAGGGTTTTGGTGGTGCCCTTGGTATCACCGAGCCTCAATGCACGCATTCACACTCCCTTCGCTTTCTTCGCGGTAGGCAACGGCCTTGTAAAGGTCCATGAGCGGCAGCAACACTTACCATCAGGTGTACTGTTTGCTCGTGTGCCACCAAAGCAATAAAAAAAAAAGGACATTTATTTTAACTTACCTATAAGTATTTCCAGTTCATTTTAAACCATCTCTAACCCACATATCCTCACCATTTCATCCGGGGTAAAAATTACCTAATTAACATCTAAATATCATTCATAGCCAAACTAATAATACTTTAGTTCGGCACAGGATTTAAACCTGACATCCAATCATAGGCAATCACACGGTTAAGTTAAAATAAGGTAAGCGAAAAATTTAACAAGCACTCAATGGAATACTCAATCTTTTAATAAGCTTTTACGTTAAATCTATTACCGTATTAATTACAATAAAGATGAATAGTTTCTGTTGGTTTGTTTGCACCTCTTTGATTATCGCTAACATTGTATAAGTTAATTAAGGGAATGGGTTCTTTTCTTGATACCAGACATTTTCAGCACGATGCGGATATACAGATGGGGTATGACCGGAATTGAAATTAATTTTAAAATGTTAATATATATTTATTACGTGTCACGTTGTTTTTCCGCGATGGACTCCTAAACTATTTAACCGATTTTAATCAAATTTGCACACCGTGTGCAGTTTGATCCAACTTGAAAGATAGGATATCTTACATCTTAATTTATAGTCGCAATATTATTTTATTGCAAATTATTTGTCTATTATTTGACATTCACAATTATCTGTAAACTCCAAACGATTTTAACAGATGGCGATATTTGTTGACTGGATTGAGTAATTAATTGATAGATGGCGCTGCTATGTCAAACCTACAAACGTGTCATATACGATTTTAACTTACTTTTTTACATAGATGCCATTTGCAAAAAATATGACGACCTCCATGACAGATGTTCTCCTACAGTTCCACTGAAATAGTTTAATAAAATGTAATATAACAAAAACATTAGCCACAGCAATGCGTGTCCGGTTCTGCTAGTATAATATAAAAAATACAATATTTAAAAACATAAAAACTGCTTTAACCCACTGGCGGTGAATACAAACACTAAGTCGAAAGTGGTTCGGGCTGTAAAGAGAGGAGTTTCGTCACAATAAGCGACGTGTTTAGCAACACTGTCCTCTGCATCAGGCCTCCAATCCAACTACCTAACCTAAATTATCATTATTATCATCATCAGAACTTATATAGGTATCTAAGTTCCACTACTGAGCTCGAGCCTCCTCCATTATGTGAGGGAAATTGATTTACATGCTGATCAGACATGTTGGAATAGGGTTTATTTCGCTGTGAGTGGCCGGACCGGGGATTTTAGTTCATCACATGCAGAGAGGATGTTCGCGCGACGGCGACCGACGTCCCAGAAAAGGGACGTCGAGAGAAGAGGGTACACCCTCAAGGTATTCCGTCCGACTACTGAAGACAAGGAACTCGGCACCGGTGGTCGGCCCAACGATGAAGGCGACGTGCTACGGGTGGGTTATGGGACCACGCGCCGCCCCTCTGTCGCCTTGGCCGGAGTCGGGCGGTGGGTGCGCAGAACATAGCCCACGCCAAAAAAAATATGGTTTATTTCGAGTTTTCTTCTCTTATATAGACGTTATATGCACATTATATCCCTTAGGCGTCTTTTAAGACGGTGGTGAATTGTATTCTTATTCCGTCACCACACGGAGAGTTACTATTAAAGTTGTATTTCTTTTGATGCGTTAGGAAAACATGATAAGAGTAAATTTTTACGAAGCGCGCGCACACCGTCACAAATGTCAACTAGATAATGCGTTATAATAAAACTTTCAATGTATTAAATACCTTTTTTTTGTATTATTAGTGTCGTTTTTTCTACAAACGTAGGATAACGCGAAAGATGACATTTTTAAAAGATTTTTATGTTTATATATTTTTGTTATGCCAGAGAAGTATAACTTCTTACGTGCGTATATAAGTACATACACATTTTACATATTTATATTCACGCCTCTTTTCCATAGGGGCAGGCAGAGCTCACTTCCCTTCACTTGCTATGATCTTGATATACCAATTTCGCCTTTTCCACATTCATTAATCTCTTTATGCATGTTCTTCGGCTTAGGTTACTTTTAATCTTTTTTTTTTGGAGCTGGGTTACGGTCGGCACAATCCTCGCACCACTCCGTCCGAGGCGACAGAGGGGCGTAAGTACGCACACCCGTAACCCACCCGCGCGACACGTCGCCTTCGTTGTTGGGCCGACTACCGGAGCAGGGTGACTTGACATTAGTGGTCGGCCCGACGGAACACCCCTTGAGGGGTACTCTCCCATTGACCGACGTCCCCCGCTCGGGGAGGACGTCGGTCTTTCCTCACGCGGTCGCCATCTTGGCGGGTGACGGACTAAATCCCCGATCCAATCACCCGGGGTTACTTTTAACCTGGCCTTTTTAAAAACATCCCCGATTTAATCGTGGAAAGTTCGCCTTGGTCTTCCCCTTCCAACACTTTCGTTTACATTCGTCCTATCAATTCTCCTTGTTAGTCTCCTTTCATTCATTCTCTCTACATGACTGAATCACTTACACACATTTTATTTTATTATAATGCTTAATATACTTAATTCGAACCGTCCCATCGTGTGTACCCATATGTTATGCTAGTCCAAGTATAAACTAAGTAAAACAACAAAGAACGTATGTTGGAAAACGTGAGGTTATTTTGCATAAATAGGATTTATGCAAAACAGTATTTTATAGTTCATCTAATATTCTATTAGTATGGCTACTTTAAAATGTAATACGACGGACCTAATGGGTTTTTGCAGCAGTTAGGGATATTTATAGAGTTTTAATGGTCTTTTCCTCCGGTATGATGATGGGTTTAGACTATAATGTATAGAGCTTTATTTGCCCGTGAAAATCACAGAAACTGGCAGATGATAGCGGGCGGGAGGCAGTATTTCTGCACCGGTGGTCGGCCCAACGATGAAGGCGTCGTGCTATACGGGTAGGTTACAGGTGTGCGTGCTTACGCCCCTCTGTCGCCCGGACGGAGCGAGGAGTGCGCCAACCGTACCCCACCCCTCCAAAAAAAAAAAACGTGGGCAATATTTTCTTGGAAAACCCCCAGGCTAAGTGCGGTTATTAAGGCTATTGCTCCTTCGTGAGGAGGAGACTTTTTATGTGGTAGGACCACGTTCTCGACAGTCTTCTGTTTACAGCTGTAAGCCGTCCCGGGTACCACAGTTTCGCGTCAGACGGGTTGGTACAGAGTATTATTTCAAGGTTACTTCTCTTGCATAAGTAGATGTATTCAACAATATAATCCCATATTCGTCTTTTACAATAGCTACAGGCAAAAACACTTCTCTCTTTGTGTCAGGAGTTAAAAATAGATTTATTTGTAATATATGATACTAGCCATGTGGTGACAGAGTAAGAATACAATTCACCACCCCTTCTTTTACCCATGGATGTCGTAACAGACGACTAAGGGATTATAATATGCATACAACATCTATGCAAGAAAAGGCAAACTCGAAACAAAACCTTATGCCAACACGTCTGACCAATATGGTATAGTAAGTCAATTTCCCTCCCATAGTAGAGGTGGTCCGCAAATAGTGAGTTGTATATGGGCTGAGATGATGACATCAGAAATCAAGAGAAAAATGATTTTACAAAAATAACTCATACATTTTTGATACAAAATCAAGAGTAAAATATTCAGTTGAATTAGTGTAAGCTTACATGTTGTTCAATCACGAAAGCGGTGACGTTCAGTCACAATCGTCAAAATCCGCGGGCTTATCTACTCTTTGAGGATTTATACGTTTAAATATATATGAGATGTTGGATTAAGAAAATTAATTGCGTTATTTAGAATAATCCTTAGAGACTTTATTATTTTTGTGGTGATGGGTTGAATGCATTACCACCGTTTGTGTTCTGTTAGGAATTAGTGGTAGGACCACACTGTTGACAGTTGTCTGTCTACAGCCGCGGGCCGGTCCGTCCGGGGTAGTACCACACTGAGCAGAAAATCGACGTCTGAGTAGTAGCAATTTGTTACTGCGCTTCGGTGAGCGAGAGAGCCGAAAGCTTAACTTTTTGAGGGTGTTTGCCTGTGATAGGTTTTGTTGATATCTTTAGTTTCACCGAACCCCATTGCATTCACACTACCTTCACTTTCTTCACGGTAGACAGCGGCCTCGCAAAGGTCCATGTATGGCAGCAACACTTACCATCAGGTGTACTGTTTGCTCGTTTAACACCGTTTACAATAAAAAAGAATTATAAAAACCGCCTGATAAATGCCAGCGTACTCTGATCTAATAAAAGCACTCATGCCATAACTGGACAGAGTTCTAGTCACAAGCACTCTAAACCGACCATAATTATCAAATAACTGATTAAATATTGAGAAACCGTAATTGATATCATCATCTTCGTCTCAGCTTCTATACGTACCGCTGATGGGTTCAGGCCTCGTCTACATAGAAGAAAAAATAACCTACTATACCATGCTGGACGGACAAGTTGGTATATAGTCTTATTCGATGAAGTCCGCCGCCGGTGACAGGGGTGGCGCAGGCGCGACTACCTGCGCCTGATGTCGTCCTAGCCGAGGCTGCGGAGGACTGGACCGGCGATTTAGTCCGTCACCCATCAACCGCGCGTAGGCGATCGACGTCCCCGAGGAGGGGATGTTGAGAGGAGAGGGTACTCCGCAAGGGTATTCCGTCGGGACGACCACTGAAGACAAGTTACTTTGCACCGGTGGTCGGCCCAATGATGATGGCGACGTGCCATGGACGGAGCTGGACAGCGGGTGCGGCAACCGTAGCCCAAACCAAAAAAAGGGTCTTATTGCAAGTGTTCCATCTCTTGCATAGATGTTATATCCATATTTCATCCCTTAGTCGTATTTTACGACACCCAAAGGCATGAAAGGGGGTGTTGAATTGTATTCTTACTCCGTCACCACGCGGAAAACCTTCATTAATGCTCATGTTTTAATACTATGTAATATCAATTAAGAATATTTATAAGCCATTGATTCATAGATGTTATCGTCACACAAATTAGACGGTCCCTTTTCAATGTGACGAGGGTGTCGATACCACTGACCGCCGATCTCGACCTTTGATACTTATCTACAAACGACATAGATTGCCGCTATAAACGATTACAATTTATTTGATTTCTAAATGCAATGAATTTGAATGTTGAATCTTGAAACTGAAAGTCAAAGTCGTTATTTCAGCTCATATACGTCCTCTTGCTGGGTTCGAGCCTCCTCTCTTATAGGAGGGCAATTGACCTACTATACCATGCTGGTCAGATATGTTGATAATGGATTTTATTTCGAGCTTTCTTTCTCTTGCATAGATATTAGATATATATAATACTAGCAGACCCGGCCACGCGTTGCTGTGGCTAATGTTTTTGTTATATTACATTTTATTAAACTATTTAAGTGGAACTGTAGGAGAACATCTGTCATGGAGGTCGTCATATTCTTTTACAAATGGCATCTATGTAAAAAAGCAAGTTAAAATCGTATATTCCACGTTTGTAGGTTTGACATAGCAGCGCCATCTATTAATTAATTACTCAATCCAGTCAACAGATATCGCCATCTGTTAAAATCGTTTGGAGTTAACAGACAATTGTGAATGTCAAATAATAAACAAATTATTTGCAATAAAATAATATTGCGACTATAAATTAGGATGTAAGCTATCCTATCTTTCAAGTTGGATCAAACTGCACACGGTGTGCAAATTTGATTAAAATCGATTAAGTAGTTTAGGAGTCCATTGCAAACAACGTGACACATAATTTATATATATTAAGATTGCAAGAAATGGAGGTGAATTGCATTCTCTCACATTAAGTTGTCTGTATGGACTCCCCCTATAAGTTAAAACCGCCCCTATTTAGTTCCAAATCTCTCTATTTTTAGCTAAGTATATTCATCCATGACTATAAGTGATAAAATCTAGGCCACAGTAATCTGTTGAAGAATGAGAGTAACCGACATAGGCCGAAGAAATAGCATGTCGAAATGACAATGGAAGGACCACATCACTTGTCTATCCGACATTGGGGATTTCTTCATTGGGGAAGAAAGGTTTTCGAGTAGCAACCACGAATCGGACGACCACGTAGGATGATCTCCTACTAGCGTGATTGACGACATCTTAAAAGTCGCAAGGAACAGTTGGATGCAAGTGGCATAGGACTGTTCCGTGTGGCATTCTCGTGGGGAGGCCTATCTCCAACATTGAACGTCTAAAGGCTGATAGATGGTTTGTTAGACATGTTGCTATGGGAGTTCCTGATATTATCTAACAAATCTAATATACTTCAACCGGATCGAAACGCGGCTACATTAAGAAAGATCCAGCAAGAAACCTCAGAGGGAATGATACTAAATTATTATTGATTTTTAAAGCGCGGTTAACTTTGTCTTACTAAAAGTGTTTTATTTTATAAAATAATCTTTCAACTATTCATCATCTTAGCCCATGGACATCCCACTATAGGGCTCGGGCCTAATCCACTATGGGAGTGAAATTGACCTACTGTACCTCGCTGGTCTGACGTGTTGGTTTTGTTTCGAGTTTTTCTTCTCTTGCATGGATATTATATCCCTTAGTCGTCTTTTACGACACCCACGGGCAAGAGCGGGGGTGAATTGTATTCTTACTCTGTCACCACACGGAATTAGCTATTATTATGGGTGAAATCTCTACAATAAGTGCTCACCGTGTTTGGGAGTTTCGTTTCCAATTTTTCTTCTTTTGCATCTCACATTCATAATTGAGATATTTTTTTTAAATTCAAATTCTAGTCGAATCTGATTTGGCAGAATATTATTTATCCATGAAACAAGGGTTATAGGCACTCTTTAACTTCGTAAGGTCGCTATGTTTAAGGATATTGACTTTAGTTATCTACTATTATAGATGTTATTGACGGCGGAGTGTGACAGTATGGAGTGCTCTTCGTGACTCGAATTTTTAACATCTAAAAGGACCATGTAGACTTTATTATTATAAGGTTGGAAAAATTGTTCAGATAGTTTTTTATAACACTCATATCTTCACGTTGTTTTCTTTCATCTATACCAATAAATAAAATTGGAGTGTCTGTTTGTAATATCAAAATAATAGGCTTTTTTCATGCTCACATGGTTATTTGCACGACACCTATGCCTAAAATAGCAATTAAAAAATTTTTGTCTGTCTGTCTGTTTGTTCCGGGTAATCTTCAAAATGGCTGGACCGATTTCAAAAATTCTTTCACCAATGGAAAGCTATAATATCAGGGCGTAAACTAGGCTATATTTTTATCCCGATATTCCCACGGGAACGGGAACTACGCGGGTAAAACGACTATAACCTATAACCGAAGCGAAGCGAGGGTGGGTTGCTAGTTATCTATATATTAATACGTGAAGCAAAAACTTTGTACCCCTTTTTACGAAAATTACGTGGATGGACAAGTATGAAAGTTGAAGTATATAATGAGGAGAAGTGCATAAAACTGAAATTTCATATAATAATGGATTAGAAATACATTAAATTCATTAAAAAAGGCATTACGCACACTACAACGCTATCGCTACACACACACATACGGTTGTGTGAGTGTGTTGCGTAGCAACGCTTATACACTTTTGTTTACGGTTAAAATCTCTGGTCGAACTGAATGTCAAACAATCATAATTATGATGACAATGTCTAATAGAGATTTGTACTTATATATTAGTTATTAGTGAAATACAGCTTGCTCAATTTACAATTACACAAATAAAATTAAATAAAATTGTGTAGCAGAGAATTAATTAAAATGAATTATGGCCGAATTTCGATCACACGGCGACCACGAGTTCAATTAAATACAACATTTTTTTTAGGGGGTGAGTTACGGTCGGCTCACTCCTCGCCCGACTCCATCCGGGGCGACAGAGGGACGTAAGCACGCAACACCTGTAACCCATCCGTATAGCACGTCGCCTTCGTCGTTGGGTCGACCACCAGTGCAGAGTTCCTTGACTTCAGTGTTTATTAAATAAATCATTAGGAGACACTTCATTATTATCGGAAATTATCGAAGGGAAAAGGTAATTGTTTTTATTTCGAGTTATTTTTTACTTCGTTTTCGTTCATAAATAGATGCTATATGCTTATGAAAAATATATTCCTGGCAACCCTATTAATAATTTATAATATGATATAAGTTCAGTTAAAGTTATAAGTTACATTCAAGTTATGTTGATTAAACTTGAAAGTCGCATTGTGGTGACAAATACATTTAACTCGACCACATAACGACTGAGAAGTTCGCGTGTTGCGTGATCAAAATGGTTTTAGAAATTCAACCGAGAATTATTTCGTGCCCTACTTCACTTCATAATGTACTTGTTCTGCCATTGGTGAATGTATAAAACTTTCATCCCCTTTTATATCCCTTTAGGGGTTGGAATTTTACGTAAAACTTAAAACTTCTTTGACTTTAAGAGCTACTGGTCCTAATTGAAAAAGAATTTTAAAGACGGATAGCTTAGTTATTGAGAAAGATTATATAACATCACGCAATACGAACTCTCTCTAAGCCCCACCCCCCTTTTTCTATCTCTTTCCCTCTTACGTGACGCACTCTAAGTTATACGGGGTCAGCTAGTGATAAACAAAATTAAAATTTCTTTAAAACCTAAGGTGAAATAAATAATACCTTTTTTTTTTTTTGTGGGTGGGTCGCGGTCGGCGCGCCTCCGCACCACTCCGTCCGGGGCGACAGAGGGGCTTAAGCACGCAACTCCCACGACCCACCCAAAAACCACGTCGCCTTCGTCGTTGGGCCGACCACTGGAGCAGCGTTAACTTGTCGTCAGTGGTCGGCTAGACGGAATACCCCCTATTGGGGTACCCTCCCATCGACCGACGTCCCCCCCTCGGGGAGGACGTCGGTCTTTCCTCACGCGGTCGGCCTCTCGGCGGGTGACGGACTAATCCCCGGTCACGTCACCCGCGGCCTCGGCTAGGGCGGCATGAGGCGCAAATAGTTGCGCCTGCGCCGCCCCAGTCGCAAATAAATAATACCTACGTAAAATTCATGTTCTACATTTTTTTTTAAAACAACGCCCTGCGCTAAGGATGTAATCCTTATATTGCGGGTGACTTTGCTGCCCTCTGTCGCCCCGGACGGAGTGGTGCGAGGAGCGCGCCGACGGCAACCCACCACCACAAAAAAAAAAGGACAATACTTTGAGCGATATACAAATTATTCTTCTGATTCTAAATGTAATTGTTCGTTAAATGCATATTTTAGCTCTACTCACAAACATACAATAGTAGGTAGGACCAAACTGTTGAATTGTCTGTCTACAGCCGCGGGCCGGTCCGTCCGGGGTAGTATCACACTGAGCAGAAAATCAACGTCTGAGTAGTAGCAATTTGCTACTGCGCTTTGTTCCGTAAATGAGGGAGCTGGTAGCCTAAATTGCTGAGGGTGTTTATGTGTAATGGGTTTTGGTGATGCCTTAAGTATTATTGAAACTTATTGCACTCATTTACACTCTCTTCACTTTCTACACGATCATCATCATCATCTCAGCCCATATACGTCCCACTGTTAGGCTCGGGCCACCATAATAATAATATAAGCATAATAATATAAGCCACCATAATGGAAGGGTGATTGACCTTTTTTTGACCCAATGACTGGCAATAAATTTTGTATCAAAATGTGGGTCAATATTTAATAACTAATTTTCTGTATCGGGTAGATAATTATAAATTTTCTGCAGTAACGATGACTTGTTGGACGTGAGACATCTTAGTCCACCCGTGACCATGAACGCTGTAAAGTGTTCGAAACGTCGGGTAATCAAAAATCAAATATAAACGCGATAAAATCCGTAAAGTAGTTTTATTTAAAAGGTTGGTATAGGGTTTTATTTCGAGTTTTCCTTCTTTTACATATATGTTATACGTTAAGGAATATAATATATCCCTTAGTCGTCTTATACGATATCCACGGGCAAGATAGGGAGTGGTGAATTGTATTATTACTCCGTCATCACACGGAATGAGAGCAGAATGTTGTCGATAAAAAAAAAAAAAAAATGTGAATTTTATAAAGAATCCAGTGCGGGAATCGTACCAACGGTTCCTTGTATGGAAATTAAATTAATGAGCTTAGAGCAACAAGTTAAGGAGGCACTATAAATACATAATCGGATTGCTTTACCTCATGCAGATTTACTTCGACTCGTACCACTTCCCTAGTGTAATGAATAACAAAATACTAACATTAATCTTATATCTTTAAATAAGCAATTCTTCTATATATATATTAAGGATCTCGGAAACGGCTCCAACGATTTTGTTGAAACTTGGCATCCTAAAGGTTTCGGGTCCAAAAAATCGATCTAGCTAGGTTTTATTTAAAGAAAATGTTGTTTTGTCCGTGTTTTTAGCAAAACAATACAATGACATTAGATTTTAAAAGAATATGAATTCAAATTTCGCTGTCAACGTCATGAGTTACGATAGCTCAGTTGGGAAGTCGACCGCTTTTCTTTTAGTAGGTATTGTTTTGGTATTCAAACAGCGTCGGATCGAATCTCGGTGTTATTATTATTCTCGTTTTGTATTTTTTTAATATTTTTTTCATTATTTAATTTTATTTTTTATTAATATATATCTAAATAAATTCGACAAAAATACAACAAAAATATTTCGAGCGAAACTCGGTCAACCCGATATTCATAATTTATATTACCAACGAATATACTAATTACTAGCAACCCGCCCTCGCTTCGCTTCGGTTATAGGTTATAGTCGTTTTACCCGCGTAGTTCCCGTTCCCGTGGGAATACCGGGATAAAGTATAGCCTAGTTTACGCCCTGATATTATAGCTTCCCATTGGTGAAAGAATTTTTGAAATCGGTCCAGCCGTTTTGAAGATTACCCGGAACAAACAGACAGACAGACAGAAAAAAATTTTTAATTGCTATTTTAGGCATAGGGCTCAAAATCACCAATGTGCAGAATTGGCTTCGCCAGCAAATTATGTCTTAATTCATAAGTTTATTGAGAAAATAAAATTATTAAAATACTAAAACTAACTTTTTTTGAGTATACATCAAACAATACAATTTATAAACAAAGTAATTTTTAAAATATATCAATATACATGCATAGAAAGTCAACTCGGGAACGCGTCTTAATGTACGATCTTCGACAAAAAGTTCAAAATATTTATGAAAAATTTGAGCTATTTAACACCTGTCATTACTTGAAATATCGTAATTTTTATGCAAAATCTAGTTTTTAAAAAGTATACAAAAAATACATTTATTTTTAATTATAAAAATGCAAAAATAGTTTGTCTGATAGCGCACAAGTCATTTCAGTGAACGCATCTATAATCGAACAAAAGTAATTTTAAGTGAACGCAGCCATTGAGTCTCAAATGTCAGTAAAGGAAGAAAACAATAACAAAACCGGCAGTCAGGGCGTTTCTCGTCAAATAAATTAAAAATAAGTGGTAAGTACCTTTCAATTCATTATTTGTAGAGCGTACATTAATAGTCCGTCAATTTGGGAACGTGTTTATTACTTTTAATTATGGATGAAAGTTGTTTTACGACACAAAATAACAAAGTAACCTCAAATATTTTACTATTGACAAATTCAGGCCTTATTTAAGATAGCCGCCGTATAACAAAATCGTGCGTTTATTTAAAATCGTCATTCCGTGAACGGTCATTTTGGAAACGTTCCCGGGCATGATGGCACGTTCCCGAAATGATGGTTGCGTTCTCGGAATGATAATTTGATGATTCCAAAGGCGACGAACTTACAATTCTCAATAATTTATTTTACGATTTCGTCGTATTTTATTAACAGCATTATGAAGACTACTGATAAAGAAAAAATAAGAAAAATACTCAAAAAAAGCTTAAAAAGGATAGTGCAGCTTATCTGCGTCAAAGAGAAAAGGATTTGTCTTTTCTCTTGCTAGAAAAAGAGAGTTTTTGGATAAGATGACTTAAGATCAGAGAGAAATTAAAAGAGCGACGGACAGGGAATATTGTAAAAAGAAAAAGGCAGAAAAGAAAGTAAAGAGAGTTGCTGATATGACAGAACGAGAGAAGCGAAAGCAGAAAAAATATTGGAAAAATGCATAAAAAAATACAGGGCAAAGAAAAAAAGTTTAGCAAATATAATAAGTAATACGCCGCCACAATCAGATGGCGACTTAGTCGCAGTACCTCTAGAGTGAAGACAAGTAAGTAGAAAAACCGTACGAAAAGATAGGGCGAAAGCATACAGAAAAATTAAAAAGCAGGAAGAAACTATAGTTCAAATGAAGTGGCAAATTCAATCTTTAAAGAAAAAATTACGAAGAACAGATGCAGAAGTGAAAACTGTACCAAGTCCCATAAGAAAAGTGGATGCCTTAATTAAAGATGTTCATGTATCTTCTGAAGTACGCAAACGACTTAATAGCGAAGTATTGACCACTCAATTGCAAGAAAATGCTGATGTTCTTCCAATAAATTCAAAAGAGAGGGCAGTCTTTCATAAATGTATCAGCGGAAACACTTAGCGGAAATACAAAATGCTACATATAACTAAGAGAATTTTACCAGCTAGACAAAAGGAAAGGTACAAAAAATCGATTTTAAAATCTGATGCCAAATTTCGAGAAGTCGTTTTGAAGTAAGACGTTCGCCAAAAGGTCTTTGATTTCTTCGAACGAGATAATGTAATTCGAATGTGTCCATCTAAGAGAGACTCTGTAAAATATAATGGTCTAAAAAATAAAGACGCGTCCTTTTATACACAGTTAAAGACAAGGTGCCAAAATTTGGAAAGGAAACTGGAATTGTAATATCATATTCGACGCTTTTAGCAAAACCATTTTGGGTCTTATCTCCCATATCAAGGGATAGAGAAACATGCAAATTTTGAAGAAAAGTTCAATAAACTGTAATATACAAATGAATGAATAAACTGTAATATACAATGAAAAGTTGATTGAACATTGCACTTATGATGTTAAGCCTCATGACTGCATGAATAGCTTGTGTGAAAAATGCAAAATTCCGGAGTTTAAATTAGGAGATAATGAAGATTCTTTGACATATTTTACATGGAAGTCCATTCAAGAATTGTAAAAGGTGAGAAAAAGACGTTTAAGATAACAAAAAAGTTCCGATTTCGAGATGGATTTTCGGATGTGTCATATATTAACTTTGAGCAGATAATCAATATTATTTCGACACCGTTACTGAAAAGAGAACAAAATAGAGAATATTATTATTTTCATAATGATATAAATGTTTTAGAAAAATAATAAGTTTTGTTGTGAACTTGTTTTTGTTACAATATTTAATGTTGATTTTCTAACGTTCCTTATAGTTTTGCCATTATTTGTAGAAGTTTAGTGAAGTAGGCTGTGATTTTAGGTCAAAGAATTCAGAGATTTTAGAGTAGAGGTCTTAGATTAAAACTATAAGAAGATTATAACTATGATTATAGAAGTTCCACTAGTCTGATTATAACACACCAAAAGACTTACTTAATTATAAGAATTTATTAATATTAAGAGTGATTTTTCTTATGTGCAAACAAATAAATAACTTTCTTATTTAAACCGTTGTCTATAGTTCAAACAATTCCTTACTTTACCTTATACTATCAATATCGTCATTACGCCAACATTTTTGTCATTACGGGAACGGTTGGTCATTTCCGGGAACATCACAAAATTTCAATAAAATACATAAAATTTGAGCAATTTTTTAGAAAAAGAAATAATTTATTACATTAACAAACTTCATTCTGTTCATTTAATGTTAATTCCATTATAAAAGTTTTGTATATTATGAAATTTCTTGAATTTTATACACTGTAATAGCAATCTGTTTAATTTTTTGACGTATTTGGCTAGTAGAAAATTTCATATCTTTTGTTTTCATTATTGATGCCCATGCACCCACCCATGCTATTTGACAACGCTTAAATTATGTGTTTCTTTTTGTTTTTGGTCATTTTATCCAACTTAGAAAAACGTCCCCGGAATGATAGTTTTCTGCTAAGTATCCTTTAAAAAGCAATATTACAATAAAAATATAAACTTCTGTGCGCTGCCCGGTCAAAGTTTATTAATATATAAATTTTGCGACAATATAAACCAAGAGTCATCATTATAGGTAGCAGTTTTTTTTTTCATAAAACCTATCTTGAAATTTTCAACCTTGGTGATTTTGAGCCATTAGGTGTCGTGCAAATAACCGTGTGAGCATGAAAAAGTCTATTATTTTGACATTACAAACAGACACTCCAATTTTATTTATTGGTATAGATTAATGCATAAACATGCCACAGATTATGTAAAGTGTCGGCCTCTTTAAAAAAAAGTGAGCCGTCGCTCAGGACGCCTAACAGATGTGAAACATCGGGATTATTTTGTATAAATATTTATGCATAAAATAATAGATTACGACAGGAAGTAATATAGCACAATGTATAAATAAAAAATACCGTTTTTTTTTTCAGAAAATGAACATTTATTTTCCTTAGTATCCTATAGGTATGCGAGCTCAGTGCGGCGAGAGAGATAGCGCATAGTCGCTTGCTCACAACATCGCGTCGCTCCGTCTCACTCACACACTATTACGTATAGACTACGTATGTATGTAAATATAGCGTGGCGTTTTGCGCCACGCCAACAATTAAGTTTATCGGTCCAGCCGTTTTGAAGATTACCCGGAACAAACAGACAGATAAAAAAATCTAAAGTGATTTTTAGGCATAGGTGTCGTGCAAATAACCGTGTGAGCATGAAAAAAGCCTATTATTTTGACATTACAAACAGACACTCCAATTTTATTTATTGGTATAGATATAGTACATATCATGTCACAAGATATAAAGATATAAAAAAAAGTTTCATAACACAACGAGACGACTGAACATTTATATATTTCAAGCTAGAAACACTGTCGTAGCGAGTTATATTCTACGTTATATTAAATTGTGTTACTCGACTGTCGTCTTTACTTACATATTAACGGGCTAGCTGGCAATAACGATATTGAAATATGAAGGTTCGGATCTGTAAGACAATTTGACAGTACATTATTCTGAAAGATGAATTATACCTTAGAATAATAACGTATAGAAGGTAAGTTCACGCACAAAAAGTGAGGCATTTCAATTGGTGCCTAATGGAGCTTACGCCGGTACCGTTCCGTAATGTACAAGTCATTGTACTGCACGAACGTATGCAACTCTTAAAAAATAAATAGGTATGACGGTTTGTGCATTCAAATGGTGTCGCAACACATTTGAAAAACATAAAAAGGTTTTTAACATTACTTTTAAAAATATTTCGACGATTTATGTTAATAAAAACAAAATTTGATTCCATAATTTGTATAGTGGTGTGCGTGTGTACGTGTGTAATCGTCTGCGCGCCATTAGTATTTTTAGATTCAAATTTTGAGAGTTCGAAGTACTGACGCTATCCTTCTATACGTTATTATTCTAAGGATTATACCTTAAATCGTGTAAATCTTCCGTATGGTGATGGAGTAAGAATACAATTCACCACTCCTTATCTTGCCCGTGGGTGTCGTAAAAGATGATTAAGGGATATAATACGCATATAAAATCTTTGCAAGAGAGGGATAACTCCAAATAAAACCCTATACCAACCTGTCTGGGCCGACCACTGACGACAAGTCACCTCTGCTCCGGTGGTCGGTCCAACTATGAGGTGACGTTCCCGAGCGCGCTCCTTTCATCGCCCTGGACGGACTGGACCGCGCGTGCGCTTACCATAGCCCACCTATAAAAAAAAACCTACCTGTCTGACCAGCATGGTATAGTAAGGTCAATTTCCCTCCTATTGTGGAGGAGGCTCGAGCCCAATAGTAAGATGTATATAAGTCGAGATATTAATACTATCAATAGTTACGATGTCAGAGGTCTGTAACACCCCTAACAAATAAAATATTCTCAGTTGCGCAATGAAAACTGAGATCACAGAACTCTTTTAGTTATAAAAGTCTTTTGTATTTTGGTTTTTATTTGTAACGATGTAATATTTGAAAGTGATATTCAAAAGTCTTTATTTGCATAAAACATTTGTAGTCTTTTTTTTAAAGTGACGCTTTTGTTACATTGCCTCAGATTTTCTGTCCATCTATTGCATGTCGCGTGACGGTCGGCCGCGGAGTAGGGGTAAAGTGAAAGGCGCTCGACAGAGCAGCCGCGACCAATATGGCGGCGTTCGCATCAGCTGATCGTGTAGTGTGTCACTATTACTCATTTTGTGCCAGTGCTCCACGCTTTTTGTTTGTTTTTATCAGTGTTTAATGTAAATGTTGCTATTTTTTGTAATGCGAAAAAGTTTCACTTTTATCGTGATTTCATAAAACCACACAATCAAATTTTTTTTGAGGCTGGGCTACCGTTACTCAGCTGACCACCGGAGTCGAGTTCCTTGTCTTCATTGGTCGACCCGACGGAATACTCCGAGAGAGTATACCCTGTCCTCTCGACGTCCCCTTCCCGGTACGTCGGTCGCTACCGCGCGGTCAGCCTCTCCACGGGTGATGGACTAATCCCCGGTCAGGTCACCCGCGGCCTCGGCTAGGGCGGCATGGCATGCAGGTAGCTTTTTATAGGTCTTATTTATTTATTTATACTTTATTGCACACCTATGTTAACACATTTATAATAATAATTCTAAGCGGAGAAAGTACAATGGGCGGCCTTATCGCTAAAAGCGATTTCTACCAGTCAACCTTTGGATGGAAACATGTAAGGAAAGAGCGGTCTTCAAAGTTATCATCTGCAAAATTTATGTGTAGTGGAAAGTAGTGGAGATAAACATAGTGTCGTGTAGACTGGAACTTATAAGAGCAGCGTTTCGTTTGCCTTTGAACGCTATTCCTCTGTAATCGTACTTTCAGAGACTACCCAGATGGTCTAGTGGTTAAGTTATTACTTATATATAAACTTTGTGCGATCCACAAATTGTTGTCCCGAGCCTGGATTTAATTTGTGTCCGTTAATTATATGTTTGTAGAGGCCCCCGCACCAGAAAGATTATTTTCGTATCTTAAAAAAACACCTGACTGTAACCGAGGCCCAAATCTAACCTTACCCAACCACCAACAACCTTGCTGTGCCAGTTTTGCAAAGGTTCTAAACCCCAGTTACCACTTACTATGAGTTGCTTGGACGTTTGCCACCAAAGACAAGAAGAAATACAAAGATGAACAATATATTGTCAAAAATATCTGCAAAGTTACATAAAATATTTAGCTAATTTAAGTTATAATCCAACAAGAGCAGTACAATAAAACAATTTCTTATTGCTGTTGTTAGTTATATTTTTGCTACGATATAGTACGAGGCCGAGCGGCCATTAATAAAACAAACAGCCGAATTATAATTTAGCTTTATGTGCCCTGAAGTCCCGTTCACGGATACGTTACTACTTCTGGGAATTCAACGAAAACATTCCGGTTAACGCTTCTATCTTATACTATTGAAATATTTTTTATATTTAGTGTATTTATTTTTTGAAGTCTTTTGGTGCGTTAGGAAAAATAATGAGAGCTTTTTTTTTACGATGAGCATGTACACCGTCATGAAAAACCGACATCCTGAAGTTAGCTAGTTAGTATTTTTTAAGATGAACGTGCATACCGTCACAAATGTCAACTAGATAATGCGTTATAATAAAACTTTCAATAAATTAAATGCCTTTTTTACTATTAGTATCATTTTTACAAATTTATGATAACGAGAATGGACGTATAACTACATACGTGCATACATAAGTACACAGACACACACACACAAAATTTTTTTAAAAGATCACTTTTTATATAAACTAGGAGCGCCCTGCCGTTTTACCCGCATAGTTTCCCTTGCCGTGGAAATATCGGGCTAAATTATAGCTTGTGTGTTATTCTGATATGTAAGCTATATTATTGAGAAGTTTCAATAAAATTCATTCAGTAGTTTTTTGTGAAACAGCAACAAACATCTTCACATACTCACAAACTTTTGCGTTTTTAATACTACTAGGACTGTATCAAACATATTTAGTAAGCATTAACTCCATTGTGACACATTTTCTATTCGTTTATAATATTGTAATAAATTATTCCGCAGTTGCAAAGTTTTGGTTTAACAGCGGATATTTTGTGGTCTATCAATGTCAGAGAAATGTACTTGGAATATAAACCAACCATTTATAATAGTCTGGTTAGAAATATATATTCTTCGTTAAAATAAGGGCATACAAAGACAATCGTCATAGTTCATATTCATTCCATTGTTGGCCTCGAGCCTTCTCCACAATAGAAGGCATACTGTATACCACGATGGTCAGTCGAGTTGATATAGGGTTTTATTTCGAGTATTCCTTCCATGTGGCTCATTTGCTACCGATGGCAATAAAAAAAATGTGGTGCCGGAGTAAGAATACAATACTCACCACTGTCCGTGGATGTCGTAAAAGGCGACTATGGGATATAATATTCTCATAACAGGAGAAGGAAAACTCGAAGTGAAACCCTATACCAACATATCTGACTAGCATGACATAGTAGGTTAAATTTGCTCCCATTGTGGCGGAGGCCCGAGCCCAACAGTGGGACGTTTGTGGGCTGCGATAATGATGATTCCTTCTTTTGTACGAATGTTATTTGCGTATATTCCTTAGTCATATTTTACGACACCCACGCGAATCGGGTTGGAGAATTGTATTCTTACTCCGTCACTACACGCATAGGCAATTGGAACATAAAAATCATTGTTATAATACGATAATATTATTTTATATTAAAGAATATTTTCCGTGTGGTGACGGCGTAAGAATACTGTTCACTACTCACTACCTTGCCCGTGGGTGTCGTTAAAGATGACGTAGGGATTTGAAACAAAAAATTTGAAAAAAAAAAGAAAAAAAAAACTTCTTTAAACGAGGTTTAAGAAGAGTATTTCCTTCACGGTAGGCAGCGGCCTGGCTATGCCCCTGGTATTGCAAAGGTCCATGTGCAGCAGTTTCACTTACCATCAGGTGTGCTGTTTGCTCGTTTGCCACCGTTGGCAATAAAAAAATAAAAAAGAAAAAAAAAACGCATATAATACTTATACAAGATAAGGAAAAATTGAAATAATACCCTATGTCAACCTTTCTGACCAGCGTGGTTTAGTAGTTCAATTTCACTTCTATCCAAAAGGAGGCTCGACAGTGTGACCAGATTTAGCAAAATTTTTTACAGAATTTGATCCCTAATTTAGGGCTTACAGATTATGTCGCAGATTTGAAAATTTGGCAGATTTTGGCATAATATTAAAAAAGATCCGCAGGAAACTAGCAGGATTAGACATTGACTAACAGGTATTTAGTCAATGTGTAATCCGTTTCATTAGGGTAGTTGCGGTAAACATATTTTAAAAAATCTTTCTTAAATAATGTGTTTTTTATTCTGAACTGGTAATTTGCATATACATTCTTGGGTAATAAGCCTTTAAATGTTTATTTTGCTTTGAAGTCCTATGTAATGTACATTTTACGCGCAGTCGAAAACCATAGTCAGTCAGTTATTTCTTATAGGGCTCAAATTAGTCAAAATAGTGGCTGATCTGTTATAAACGTTGGAACTTCTGATGCATGTGACATCAGAAGTTCAGAAGTGCCTGTTCAAGAAGAAGAAGATGGATGAAGAAGGCAGATGGAAATCAAAAGTATCCACACTTGTCCGATTTCGCAAAAGCTATGATGATTTTACTTATGTCTAATACATCTCGTGAACGCATATATTCTCAAATGAATAATATAAAAAATGATGTGCGAAAACAAAATAAAAAATGAACAATTCTACACGTCAAGCAGGCAGTTGAAGAACAGCGTGAATGCGTAAATTTTACTCCATAAAAAAATATGGTTAAGATAACTCAAAACTCTGCAGCTTTGTATAAAAGTGTGGATAGAATTTAGAATTTTTTTATTAATAAACGATTGAAAATATTAAGTTGCGTTTTTCTTCAATATTCGTGCACATTAAAACTTCATCTATTAGAAAAAATTTTATTAAAAAAAAACCCGTGTGGCGACGGGTTAACAATACATGTGTCGCCACCCCTTACTTGCCCCTGGGAGTCGTAAAAATCGGCTGAGGGTTCACTAGGAGAGTGGGCAGCAGCTCTCTCCTGGGAAATATATAAGACCTTACTGCGATCGCCAACCCCCAAGCGTGGCGATTACGGCATTATCCCCTTATGATGATAAATAACAAAGTAACGGCCCCCAGGCACGGCAGCTCCGGTACCCTACGGCCCCATTTTGGTGGCGGGCCCGGTAGCGGTGGAGCGGAGGGTGCAAAGAATCTCTGGCTGCGATCCGGCTACCAATTAAAACGACCCTTGGCCCTGGTAACACACAAGATTCGGACACTCAAGACTGACGAGAGGGTCATCGAGCTGGAAGAGGAATTGAGCAAAATCCGCTGGGACATTGTAGGATTATCAGAAGTGCGAAAAGAGGGCGAGGGCACGATAATCCTCCGGTCCGGAAACTTGCTCTTCTACCGGGAGGGCGATCACCCGTCCCAAGACGGTATAGGGTTTATCGTTCGCAAGTCTCTCGTAGCCAACGTGGAGAGGATCGAGAGTGTGTCGACAAGGGTAGCGTACCTTATACTCCGAATTACCAAGAGGTATTCGTTGAAGGTTATACAGGTATACGAACCGACCTCTGCATACTCCGACGACAAGGTGGAGGCATTTTACAAGGACATCTCGAAAGCCATACACGCGTCCAAAACCCACTTTACGGTCGTTATGGGAGACTTTAACGCGAAACTAGGCAAAGCGAGTGAGATGAGAGTGGGGAAACATGGACATGGACAGAGAAACCAGAGGGGCCAGAAACTGGCTGACTTTCTGGAGAAGGAAAGCCTCTTTATGATGAATTCCTTCTTCAGGAAGCAGCCACAAAGGAAATGGACCTGGACTAGCACCGATGGTTCAACAAAAAACGAGATAGACTTCATCTTGTCAGACAAACGACAAATATTCAATGATGTCTCAGTGATCAGCAGAATTAAAACTGGGAGCGATCACCGGATGGTACGAGGCACATTGAATATCCATACAAAAGTCGAGCGGTCACGCTTGATGAAGTCTACCCGTTGACTTACATCTGTCCAATACCAAAACCTCGAAAGCGTTCAACTCAAACTACACAATCGCTTCCAATGTCTAGACGAATGCGAATCCCCGAACGACATGAACAACAGGTTCGTGGAAACTGTCCACGCGGTTGGCGCGAAATTTTTCAAGGCTCGCCGCCTTAATAGACCTAAAAAACTTTCCGACCAGACTCTCGAGCTCATGAAGCGGAGAAAAAAAATGACGCTTCAGTCTTCAGCCGATTGGTCCGAACATAGGCAGCTGAATAGGCAGATCTCCAGGTCTGTGCGTCACGATATTCGCCGATTTAATACAATTCGTATTAAAGAAGCGATAGAGCGGAATCGTGGCTCAAAAGTGTTCGCACAAGATCTGTCCATTGGGCAAAGCCAAATGACTAAGCTGAAGACCAACGACGGCACTGTCATTTCATCCCAAAGTGAGATCTTGGGAGAGGTCGAAAGGTTCTATGGACAGTCATATAAATCATACCGAAATCCTGTTATCGGCTTGGTCCAAGATTCCAGATCCAAGCTAACTCGGCACTATACCGAAGAAATCCCGGACATCAGCTTGTACGAGATCAGAATGGCTCTCAAACAACTACGTAACGGTAAGGCACCGGGAGACGACGGAATTACGGCAGAGCTTCTGAAGGCAAGTGGCAAGCTGGTCTTAAAAGCCCTTCAGAAGCTATTTAATTTCGTTATCCTCGGGGGCGACGTTCCAGAGTCATGGACCAGAAGTGTGGTGGTGCTATTCTTCAAGAAGGGTGACAAAGCTCTTCTAAAGAAATACAGACCCATCTCACTCCTGAGCCACATTTATAAGTTGTTTTCGAGAGTCATTACCAATCGACTCACGTGCAAGCTCGATGACTTCCAGCCGCCCGAACAAGCCGGCTTCCGAAAAGGCTATAGCACCATAGACCATATCCTCACGCTTCGGCAGAATATACAAAAGACCGAGGAGTATAATCGGCCTCTGTGTATAGCGTTTGTGGACTATAAGAAAGCCTTTGATTCAGTCGAAACTTGGGCGGTGTTGCAGTCCTTTCAGCGGTGCAAAATCAACCATCGCTATATCGAAGTATTGAAGCGTTTGTATAGGAACGCCACGATGTCGGTCCGTATCCGGGATAAGAGTACGAAACCGATTCAGCTGCAGAAAGACGTGAGATAGGGAGCCGTCATCTCTCCGAAACTGTTCACCACTGCACTGGAAGATGTCTTGAAGCTCTTAGACTGGACCGGACTCGGCATCAATATCAACGGCGAATACATCACTCACCTTCGATTTGCAGACGATATCGTTGTTATGGCAGAATCCATGGAGGACCTTGGCACCATGCTCAACGATCTCAGCAGGGTATCCCAACTAGTGGGTTTACGAATGAACATGGACAAGACGAAAGTCATGTCAAATGCCCATGTCATTCCTGTATCGGTTCTAGTTGGCAATGCAATTCTCGGAGTTGTCGATCATTATGTTTACCTAGGACAAACAGTCCAGTTAGATAGATCCAATTTCGAGAAAGAGATCAGCCTACGAATCCAACTCGGTTTGGCAGCGTTCGGGAAACTTAAGGGGATCTTCTCGTCGAACATACCTCAGTGTCTGAAAACACAGGTCTACGACCAGTGTGTGTCTTACGGCACGGAAATGTGGTCCCTAAATGTAGGCCTCATAACAAGGCTCAAAGTCGCTCAGCGTGCTATGGAGCGGGCTATGCTCGGGGTTTCTCTGCGAGATAGAATCTGGAATACGGGAACGGGGGTAACCGACCTAGCATGAAGAATTAGCATGTTAAATTGGCAATGGCCAATCGCTCGACGAACGGACAACCGTTGAGGACGAAAGGTTTTCGAGTGGCGACCACGTATCGGATGACGCAGTGTAGGACGCCTCCTCACTAGGTGGACCGACGACCTGGTGAAAGTTGCTGGGCGTCGTAGGATTCAGGCGGCATAGAACCGCACTTTGTGACGTAACATGAGGGAGGCCTACGTCCAGCAGTGGACGGTGATAGGCTGAAATGATGATGAAAAAAAAATAACTGATTTTAATTTATTTTACAATTTAAACATAATTCAAGGGAGTAGTTAGCAGAGTGATCAATTTAAATCTGGTCACACTGAGGCTCGAGCTCAGCACTTATATGGGCTAAAATGGTGAATAATGAAATTATTTAAAATGTTTCTAAAATCAGTATAATAATAATAATTTACGCATTGATTGTATACAACGCTAAAGTTAGATTATCAATTAAGCAAATAATTTTTTTTATTTTATTTATTTTTATTTATTTATTTACTATAAAACTTACATCTATCATTACAGGCAACAAGCCCAATGCGACAGGGCCATCATCATTCATCCAATTCAAAATCCAAAAAAAAACATCATCATTCAACCATCATCATTCGTACTGTTCTCTACCAATTGATTTACTACCACGCTGGTCAAACGGTAGGCTTTTTTCGAATTTCCCTTCTCTTGCATATATATTATATGCATATTATACTCGTTCCAACCATTTATTTTACTTTTGACACATGCTTTAGGACGTAACTGTTTCATTATACGCAATTATTAACTTTGAAACGAGTGAACAGAGAAATATATAAACTGCCCAATAATATTTATATATCTTAATTATTACCCACTAAATACATTAATATGCCGTAAATAGCTCTATTCATAAAATTTAAGTGATAATTCATTTCCGTTATAAAAAAAGTTACGTTCTATCGTATCTAGTGACAGGATCAAAAGTATTCGGTGCAAACTAATGAATCGCAAATAATCGATTACACTTATTTGCAGTTAAGTCAGCTGACAACTGAGTTTTGAATTGTTGTAATAGACAACACGTTAAAATTGTATCAGGGAGATATAAAAATCTTCTCATCATACCTATAACATGAAATAAAACAACCAAAATATTTTAATATTATTTTTTTTTTTCATACGAACTCGAATCGTCGCTTGAATCATCTGCAGTGTTTATTATTAACTCTTGTGTAGGTATGTTGTCAAATTCAATTTCCCGATCCTAATCAGAGAATATTATATTTTTTGTCTTGTTGACGACACTCGCCCAGTTTTCAGGCGTCACACTAGCACATGCGTTTTTTAAAAGTTCAAGCATTTTATTTGCTGTGAAAGGAGGAGTTGTATTGTTTCTTGCGGCGTGTCCTTTGACTTGTGCCCAGATCATTTCAATTGGATTATATTGACAGTGGTACGGAGGAATTTTGATTACAACATGCCCATATTCTGCTGCCATTTCGTCGATGACATATCGTTTTGGCTGCTTTTTACTTTTTAATATTTTAAGTAATTCTACTTTTAGTAGGGATTCGTCCACATCTTCCCTATTATCACGAAGCCAGTTTATAATCTCGTGTTTTTTGTTGGCCTGTGTTGGCATTTTATCAATTTGGCGAGAGTGATAGGGTGCATTATCAATAAATATTAATGATGGCTCTTCAAGTGATGTAAGCATTTCTCTGAACCACTTTTCATACACGTCCGCATTCATCTCCTCATGATAGTCTCCTGTTTTTTTTTATTTGAACGCTAACAGAGCGTCTGGTACAAATCCCTTTGTAGTTCCCGCATGGCAAATGATGAGGCGTTCACCTTTCCCCATTGACACTGCAGAAGTAGAAGCAGCAGTATCGTCAGTCCAACCTTTTGGTATGGAATGATTGGCATTGAGCCAAGTTTCATCTGTGAAAACGACATTCGACCAGTCTTCTATTTTCTTCGCTTGTCTTAAACATTCACAGCGAGACAAGGCTATATCACGACGTTCCATTAAAATTTTTCTTTTGTCGGATTTCTTATACAAGAACCCGATTTGGTGCAGCACCTTTGACAAAGAAGATTTTTGACCACGAAACAGGCCACAATTTCGTAGAGACGCTACTAATTTTTTCAAAGTAGGAATCTCTTTGCTTGTGTAATAATTGTATATATGACGACGAATAGCATCAGTATCAAAACTGTCAATTGCTGTCACTTTACGGGGCTGACGTTTTTTCTTAGGCGTAGATAGCTTGTTCTGTTCAATACCACTACTACCATAGGCTTCTTTAGTGATTTTCGCCACCGTTGGAGCACTAATACCTAATGCTGCTGCAACACGGTCTCTAACTTGGGTTACTGGTATAAGGAATCCGCCATTGCGGCTTTCCTTTTCAAAAAATTCACGAAGCCGCAGCACTAACTCTCTGGATTGTCCTTTAAGCACCATACCTTTCGGCATTTTGCAAGTAAAATCTTACTGGGAGGAACGATACGCTTAACTCAATCAAAGTAAGAACAATGAAATCAATACGGTGGAATATAAATACTCAACACAGCGTATGAAAAATATGAAAGAGCACTCAGCGAACAGAAATGTGACTAGCACGGGAGTCTTGTTGCGAGTGACAGACAACACAACAAAATGGCGTCGCCGGCGCGCCGTTCAGTGTTGCCAATTCGGCTTAAAAAAAAGGGGTAGGCTGGATGAGAAAATTAGTGATTTATTACCGCAGACGAGGGCGCCATTGTCTCTAAGTAAAGTTTGGAGCAGCGGACCCCGCTTAATGGAAAAATGCTTCATAAAGTAGTTATTTTTTATTTTGCAAAGTACAAAGTAAAATATTTTGGGAGGACTGAATTAGTGGGTGTGCAAAAATTAATGTGCCCAAATAACAAATATATTTACAGAAGTGAAGTTTTTAAATAATATGAAATATGTATTTAAGCAAAAATAAAATATCCGTGTTAAATCGATTAAAAGTTCTTCCTGACTAAAATCGATTATTACAAAACATAGTATCCGTAATACATTGGTACAATACTAATTGATCAGAATTCGACCTGCCAAAAGTAAATAAATGGTTGGAACGAGTATAGTCGTCTTTTTCGACACCCACGGGCAAGAGGGGGTGGTCAATTGTATTCTTATTTCGTCGTCACACGGAAAAGGCATCAGCTACTTAAATTAAATAAGCATACGAGTACGTAATAAAAGTCATATTCAGTGGTAAAAAGTTTTGGTTTCAAGATTTTATATAGAAATTGATATTGTTGGCAGTTCTCAGCTTCGCATTTGTCAATGATAAGACAATGGCGGAAGTCTGTGTTTGCTCATAAAAATAGCTAGTTTTACCTTTGGGAAATAAACGAGACCGTAAAACAAATGTATATTGATATATAAATGTGGTGTGTTTTGGTGGGAACGTAAGAGTAAGTGACGCTATTAATCTGTGTACATTATGTTAGCAATTTAATGTCTAACAAAGATTCATTTTTGTAAAATTTTATGTAATATTGCACCTGGCAGACTTTGTCCTGCCCGGAAAAGCAGCGCCATATTTAATATGATATTTTAAAATTATGTTTTTTAATTAACTCCGTCTGGTGATGGAGTAAGAATACAATTCACCATTCCTCATGTTCATGGGTATTGTGAAAGACGACTACGGGATAAGATATGCAGATGATATCTGTGCAAGAAAAGGAAAACTCGATATAATTTAAAAGGCTGCACTTTCTTTTTTTTTTGGGGTGGTCTGCGGTCGGCGCACTTCTAGCACCACTCCGTCCGGGGCAACAGAGGGGCGTAAGCACGCACACCCGCAACCCACCCGAACATCACGTCGCCTTCGTCGTTGGGCCGACCACCGGAGCAGGGTTACTTGTCATCAGTGGTCGGCCCGACGGAATACCCCCTATTTGGGGTGCCCTCTCATCGACCGACGTCCCCCCCCTCGGGGAGGTTGACGGTCTTTCCTCACGCGGTCGGCCTCACGGCGGGTGACGGACTAGCTCCCCGGTCACGTCACCCGCGGCCTCGGCTAGGGCGGCATGACGCGCAAAAGGCATTACCTTAACCCACCACACACAAACACCCTCAGAAAGTTTGACTCCCGGCTCTCTCGCTCATCGTAAAAAGTGCAGTAACAAATTGAGACTACTCAGACATTGATTTTCTGCTCAGTGTGGTACTACCCCGGATGGACCAGCCCGCGGCTGTAGACAGATAACTGTCGACAGTGTGGTCCTACCACAGTAGGGACTTATTTGGGTTGAGATGATAAAGGTGATTTTTTTTTTATTTTGTGATTACATATATTTTATTTTAATCAAAAGACCTGAGGAAATAATCCTTGATTTGCAGGGGACCTTATAAACATATAATTAACGGACACAAATTGTTGTCTGGCATGGGATTCTAACCCACGACATTGGCACGTTATGTATCTTAAACACTACGCTATCTGTGCAGTGAAATCTCCGAGTCATATTTTTTTGATATTTCACTGTTTATTACGAAAACATTTAAATTATTTAAGAGCGTTATCGGTAATCGGCACTTCTCGCATTTTAGGTTTTTTGCTACGGTCTGATATCGACGCACACTAATGCACTACACACACGCGAGTTCATAGAATGACCAGTCTTGAGCCTTGGCGCTTATAATCAATCTGTAATATATTCTTCGGAGAAGTAGATTTTCAAAAATCAACATGATGTAAATTTTAAAATTTTTAATTAAAAACCAAATCTCATAACAGAAAAACGGTTAAAATTGTATTTTTAATATGTAAAGTACAGGAAATAGTAAAATATAGGCACAGAGTATAACTTACAAGGAGACCCTCAGACGTGTGGGTCGGGGATTTCCATGATTTTTGGTGGGGTGGTAGAGGGGGCACGAGGGTATCATAACTACTAAATATTAGGGTCAACTGGGCAATCGTTAAAAAGATTTTAAGGGTCAAAGTTGGATGGGTAATTTATGTACTAGAAAAATTCAAAGTCGAATCGCCAACAAGCGGTAATCTCGTGGTAACGTGCTCACCGGCGGGAACTCTGGTCTCGGGTTCGAGACTCGACAACTTATTTTTTTTTAAATTATCACATTATTGTGTAATAATTAAAAAAAAAATAAAAAAACCCCAATCGACGTCCCTATCCCGGGACGTCGGTCACCGTCACACGGTCAGGCTCTCTGCGGGTGACACACTAAAGTCCCCGGTCCGGTCACCCGCGGACTCGCCTAGGGCGGCGTGAGGCGCGGATACTCGTATCTGTGCCGCCCGAGTCGCCAGTGGCGGAACGTGTGACCAAAGATTGATCACACACGAGCCGGCGTCTCCTTTCGTGAGATGACAGCTTCACAGAAGGCGGTGACCGCGTTCCAGTTCCTGACGCTGCTGAGCATCTCCCTAGTGATGGTCGGCAGGGTCCGGTCGGCACCGGTGATTGCAACGAGTTCACGGCGCTGCTCTGCCCACAAGGCACACACCTCGAGCCTGTGCTGCGCCGTGCTCACGTCGCAATCGCAGTGGTAGCAGGATGGTGGTGTGCTCTCCCTCCTAACGAGCTTGCACAGGTACTTGGCTATCGTGACCCATCAATACCTGCACCAGTCGGAAGGAATGTACCCCGTGCTGCCGACCCAACCACCCCATCAGCACCAGCTGAAAGGACTCGACGGTCCTGATACCGTATTGAGGCTTCTCCAGTCTGATTGCCCAACGAGCAATGGCGTCTCGGCGGGCGTCGACCCGCCAGGCGGCAATCACCTTGATTGAGGCTAATATGTGGCTCGCGTCTCTGATACTCGCAGGTAAAGCTCGGCGAGTACCTCCGCCTGCAGGTCCCACCGGAGAGTTCCGGCCAAGAGGCACGCTGCCTCCGTGGCTGCCGTGCAGTAGTCGAGTATGGCCCTAGTCGCCATGGCCATGGATATCTAACAAGTCCAGTCAGAGATTTAAATCTACCCACTACAGAAATTAGTTATTAAATTTTGATCCACATTTTGCTACATATTTATTGCTAGTACAAGAAGAAAATGATTCTTTATGAAAAAATTATATTGTGTATGGTTAGTTATTATTAAACATTAAATTTGAGTTAGCTGATAATCTTCAGAAGATGAGCCTATTATTCTTTATAGAGATCGCATGAAAGTAATTAAAAGAATTAGGTAGTAATAAATACTTACGAATCAAAACCGATCAGTCACAGTATACGCTGAAGTTCGTATTGTCGTCTTTTACGCTGTGAGCGGAGAGCTCGAGCGACGTGACCCTGCTCCGTTGAGCGCCAAGGCGCGACTGGCTTATGAACTTTTTTTTTTTTTTTTTTTTTTTTTTTTTTTGTGTGTGTACAGCTGTTGGCCGCAGATGGCCTTGACAGCTTGACGCGGACTATGGGTGAGCGCTGAGGGCTCTCAACCCGGAGAAAAGTATGCTAAGCGACATCGCCCAAGGGCTCCCCCTGTGGGGAACGGACCTCGGCTTGGGGCGTCGCTGGAGGCAAAGTGGGCGTGCCCACGTTTTTAATAGTGACTTTTGCGCGGCGCGGTTTCGCACCTCGACGGCGAGGGCGGAACCGCGGATATTTATTTGTTAAGGCCTCGCGGGCCGTGTAGGCTCTTTGTTGAGCGAGTGTGATAATGTCGTCCTCTTCGTCGAGGACGTGACGAGGACGTCGGATAGAGGAGATTTTGGAGGGTCTATAGGAAGCCGCCCCAACCACTAGTTGGTTGGGGTGTGTCATGGCAGAGTCAAAGTAGCTCTGAGAGCACCGTTTCATAAACTGCTTGATGGTCGGCAGTTCGAGGTCGATGTGGAGATCGACGTTTCGTATGAACCACGGTGCTCCCGTAGCTCGGCGCATGAAACGATTTTGTAGTGTCTGTAGCCTGTGGATCCTGTGTGGCTTAACATGCGCGAACACCACGCTGGCATAGGTCATGATAGGCCGTATGCAGGTGGTGTAAAGTCGGACTTTGCTACTCAGGGGCATACGCGACCTAGAGTTGAGTAGACAGTGGAGACGGCCCATCACAAAGGCTGCCCGTGCGCGGACTTTCTTTATGTGAGGGGCGAAGCTGAGTCGATCGTCAAGGGTCACACCCAAGTATTTGGCCTGCCTGGTCCAAGTGACCGGCTTGTTGAAAATTTTAAGGGGGGGAATGCTATCGATAGAGTAGGAACGGGCAGTTCGTCTAGTGAACATGACCGCCTGACTCTTCTCGGGGTTGATTTCTAATCTCCATTTCCTAAACCAATTGGCTAGGGCGGTAACCGCTGTTTGGAGAGTCTTGGCTACTGTTGTCGGGGATCTACCAGCACAAAAGAGTGCGGTGTCATCAGCGTAAAGCGCTTTATGTACCCGGTTGAATTTGGGCATATCGCTAGTGTATAGCGTGAAGAGAAATGGGGAGAGGACCGACCCCTGAGGGACGCCGGCCTTGATAGGGTGGGAGGTCGACAACGTCCCTTCCACCCTGTAGCGAAAGCTGCGATGACTTAAGTAGTCATGTATAATTAGAATTAAGTAGTGAGGGATCTTGAGGAGATAGAGTTTGTAGATTAGGCCTTCATGCCAAACCTTGTCGAAAGCTTTCGCTACGTCTAGGAATAATACACCCGTATATCTGTTCATGATGAACTGACTACTTGTGTATTCTACCAAGCGGTGAACTTGTTGTACGCAGCTGTGTTTAGCTCGGAAACCAAACTGTGCGTCGGGAACGAGGTTGTTAGCCTCGGCGAATGTGCGTAGTCTACTGAGAACTATTCGTTCGTAGATCTTACCTAGACCTTTTAGTAGACTAATCGGGCGGTAACTACTGGGTTCGGTACGGCGCTTGCCGGGTTTGTGGATTCCTATTACCACGGCCTCTTTCCATTGCGCGGGAAAGATGTTATTATTTAGTGCTGCATTGAAGATGCAGCACAACAGGATTATCAAGTGGGCGGGGAATAATTTAATGACTTTATTTGAGATTCCGTCCGAACCTGGGGCTTTCCTGGTTTTGAGACCCCTGACTAACGATTCGACCTCATCGGTGGTCACTGCTGGGATTGGCTGATCGGGGCTGTCGTTTCCTAACGAGCGCGAGAGAGTGTTACGACGTTCCACTTCGTCGGCGATGAAGCGGTGATTCGCGGCGTCGGGGTGTAGTGTACTCGGCGTACACTGAAGCTCTAAGCAGTCGGCCAGGCATTCTGACTTTTCATCGTCCATGAATGCCGGAGGCTGGTTGGGTCTGGTGAGAGGAGGGAGAGTGGACACGATGTCTTTTTTGAGTGAGCGGGAAAGCTGCCAAAAGGCTGTGTGAGAGGGTTCTAGCTCCTCGATCATGGCGTCCCATTTGCTCTGTCTCAATTTTTTAATTGCTTGTTTAACCTCCCTCTGGAGTGACCGTAGGCGGGTACGGTTGTCCTCCGTAGGGTAGCGGTCATAAGCGCGTGTCGCGGCGTTTTTCCGTCTCAGCAAGTCACGGACGTCGTCTGGCAGGCGCCATTTACGATCGCTCGTATCTGGTACCGGCCGCGAGCAGTCGTCCATTATCGACTGCACGTGACTTGTGAGCGAGTCGATCGCCTGAGAGGTATCTTCCTTAGACGTAATGTCTTTGGGAATTTGATCAAGGTGGACCGACGAGGTTGACTTGAGATTTTTCTCTAGCCGTGCCCAGTCAGTCGCTATCTTGGTCCTTTCGTTGTTGTGGCCTGAGGGGCCGGGGGTGCGGGAGGCTAATTCCAGAGTCACCGGGCGGTGATCTGAGTCTAACTCGTGTTGAACTTCTATTGAACATAAACGAAGGTTTATGTTTTTGAGAAGAAAAATATCGAGTATGTCCGGCCTGTGCGAAACGTTAAAGGGGAAGTGTGTCGGCTCTATGGGCGCTATGACATCAAATCCCAGTCTGTCAGCGAATAGCTCTAAAGTCTTGCCCCTCTTATTGGAACTTTGACAGCTCCAAGAGGTGTTCTTGGCGTTAAGGTCACCGCCAATGATGACGGCGCCTCCCAATTCTAGCAAGGCTTTTAGATCTTTTTCAACCAACTGTTTCGAATGTTCTCTATTGGGAGAGAGATATGCGGATACAAGGGTGATAGGCTGATGGCCTGAGAGGGCTAGCCTGCAAATTGAAGCTTCAATGTACATCAGAGGGGGCGGATCCACAGGTGTGCAATGCAGCGACCTTTTGTAGTAGATAAGCGTTCCGCCCATTGGTGAGGTTGTCCTATCGTTGCGAACTATATTATAGTTGGCGACTCTAGGGTCCTTGTTAAATGGTTTAAGGAACGTCTCTTGTACTAGCAAGATGTCGAGCTGGTGTTCCCGAAGGAATGTGCCTACTTCATCCTTCTGTTGGGTTAGGCTATTGGCATTGAATGTCCCTATTTTGAGGTGTCTGGGTTTAACTCTGCCTGGAGTGTACCTATCCATTTTATTTGAATTTAAGCGAGCCTAGACGCTCTAACGTGGGGGAAAATTTAATAGCGGTATTAAGGAGGGCGAGGTTGTTTCCCTCGTTCCTTCTTAATTCGGCTGCAATTTCGCGGATTTCCGTGAAATTGATTTGAGCTGCGAAGTTGGCCACCAGGGCTAGATCTGGATCTAGTCCTTGGGGGGCTTTTGGGGGCGCGCTTTTAGCGACGACGATAGGAATAGGGGCGCCCTGAGGGGGCTTGGGATTACCACCAGTGGGCTGGTTTGGCCCGGTTGTTGGTGGTTTGAGTTGAGATGTTGCGGGTGGGGCAGCGGGCTGCCTGTTGGGCAGGGTTGGGAAAGCCTCCTTGCTGTTTAGCAGGGGGCGAGCCCACGCATTGTGGGTTGGTAAGGGGGCTGGGACGAAGGTCTTGTTATAGTACAAGGCCTTGCCGTTTGTGTTGGGCTGGCGGACTAACCTCCTCGGCGCTCTTGGGCAGCCGCGGTAGTTAGCCGGGTGTCCGTATTCTCCACAGAGAACACACGCTGGTGGCTCTTTGCAGAGTGAGATGTCCTTTGGCCGTTCACACTGAGAGGTGTGATGGTCACCTAGGCACTTAACGCACCTAGGACGGGCAAAGCAGTTTTTGGACGAGTGTCCATACAGTTGGCACTTGTGGCATTGTGCCAGGTTGCCATTTTTGTGTGGGGGCTCAACCGAGACCCCAGATAGACCGCAGATGGTCTTAATTTTAAAAATGCCTTTACCCTCTGCGTTATTTGTAAGGCAGACGAGTATCATGTTGAGGGGATAACGACCCCTACCCCGGATCATCCGGTGTACTTCTACAACCGGTAGATCCTGGGTTTTAAGAGATTCTAGAATCTCTTTGGTCTCTATTTCCCTCGGTACGTTGCGTATTACAGCACGCAGAAGTTTGGCTTCGGGGAGGGTGTACGTATGGTAGGGAATCTGTTGATTCCCTAGCATTTTTGATACAGAACGGTGGTCGGCTGACGAGTGAAGGTCCACTCGTATACCTTGGGGGGTGGATTTCGCAGATTTATACGAAATCCTGTTAGTGTTTAGCCATGCGGAGATGGCTAGCCACTTCTCCTTGTCCCTAATATATAGGGGCGGCGGAGCGAGTGATTTTTTGACCGTCGGTGGGGCGACGGTGTTGCTGTCCGTAGGTGGTGGGGCAGCGATTAGGGCTGCCTGTGAGACGACTGGGGGGGCCGGAGCGGCCGTGGCGGTCGTTGCAGGCGGGGCTGCGGCAGAGGTTGTTGCAGAGTCAGTCTGCTTGATTTTTGGGGTCTTAGAGGGGGCCTCTTTGATGTTTTTGGTCCTTTTGCTCCGTTTGCGAGAGCGGACCTCAATGAATGAACCCTCATTGGGCGAATCTTCCGACTCGGAGGAGGAGGAAGACGAGTTTGAGGAGGAAAAAGCAGACTCTGTTTCCATCGCCGTACCGACGGCCGGTAGTTCCGGTTCGAGCGGCTGGGTGGTGGATCGAGCGGGTTTCGGTTGCGGAGGGAGGATTGTTATCGCTCCGAAATGTTGAGCGATATATGCTTTAATTTCTGGAATTGCCAGAAGGGCGTCAATCGTAATGGTTTTTTCCGCCATCGTGGGCTAGCGGAAAAAAAAAAAAAAAAAAAAACAGAAAACGATAATTAGGAGGGAGTATAAAAACCTAGCGCCCTGGGTGGGGTACCCTGGGTTGTGTGTGGTGCGTGTCCCTCCCAACCGGGTGCAGGTCGGGAGGATGAGTACTTAATTAGTGTGCCCTAAGCTTGTAATCCTTCGCCAATCTTAATGTGCGATAGGTTCCTAGCTGCTCGGGCCGTTAGGCCTTCGCAGAAAAATGTTGAAAAGCCGTAGATTAGGTCCGACTAGGAGATCCCCCAAGGCCGGATGCTCTAACCCCTTCCGATTGTTAGCTCTGCCCTGAAGGGGCTCGGCAGGCAAATCGGGGCCTTGCCTCACCCGGCTTCGTTGACACCGTGAGGTTTCCGCCGGGGACCAAACAATATGGTTTTCTGCCCTGAGGGGGCCAAAATAGGTTGACTTTTTATCTACCAACGGTAGAAATCTGCACTCGACGTCTTGAGAAAGTCGACTCGTGCAGTTGGGATCCGGCAACACCTGCGTCCAAACAGCGAAACTGCCACAGACAACCGTATACACGGCCACCCGGAGCGGGCCACTGAACGGCCACAGACGCTGAACAAGATGGCGGCTTGACGCGACGCGTGGTTCGCTGCGAGAGCGAGCGAGACGGAGCGAGAACGCACGACCGCAGGGGGCGGGTGCGGGGTGAGCGCGGCGAAATGGAGAGCAGCGAGGCGCACGTCCGTGCGCTACGAGTCTCCGACGCGGAATGTGGCTTATGAACAATTATGCCGTTTAATTTATAGTAATATTTAAAATTTAATTACGAGGGTGACTATTCGTATTTCAATTTGGTTTTTTTTTACTGCTTCTACAATAGTCGAACAAATAGTGGATATTTTTTTAAATATTCCAAGGTTAGTATTATTCACAAAATTAAATGTTTTACAGGAGCCATTTTCGTCAAATTAATCTTAAGGAAATATTTTTTTTTTTAGTTTTAAAAGGAAGAAATCTTGAATTTCATTTTATACATACCCAAGAACAGTAATTTTCCTAACATCTACAATTTTTTTCGAGCTGCCACAACTTATCGTTTATTCGTACCTGAACTTCAAAACTCAGCGTTTTCGTAAAATCTCATGAACTTAAGTTCAAAATACCCTTGCCTTTTAATAAAATAGTTACAATATTGAGTTATAATTCTGTACAAGCACAATATAAAGATGTGTTTAATGTAGTGGTTATATAAATTTTTAGTAAGCTATTATGATGAACGAGTAACCAGTCCTCAAAAAACCACATTTTTGGGTTTACGGCCGCTTATTACCGATAACGCTCTTAATGTTTGTTTTATTTCTAAATATTTAATCGTGAGAGTTTTAGTGAGATGTCTTTCTTTAAATTCTTTTGATTTTAACCTAGCCGTTTCGATGCGTTTTATACAATACTAGCTGACCCAACAGACGTTGTTCTGTTCAAATGAAATAAGAGAGCAGCGCCACCTACCGCGTAAAATTGTGAATCTAAATCATTCCCGCCCACTTGAATACATTCAGAAAAATTCATTTAAATCCATCCAGCTGTTTAGTTACAGTATAGATAAATAACCTAGGTACCGACTGCAGCGCCATCTGCCCAGCTGATTTGTGAATCTAAATTATCCAGGTCCCCACTTGAAAATATTCACAAAAATTCATTCAAATCCAACCAGCCGTTTTGTTACCAACCAGAGTTATGTTTTCTTAATTTTTCTTTTCGTGAAAGCCTTTTTCAAAGTATTAGAAAAATTAAAAAGAAAGATGGACAAAATCGGTGAAGCTGTTCTCAAGTTATGTTATTGTACTGCTCGAACAGCGCCACCTATCGGGTCCAATTGTGGATCTAAACCATCCTCGAATCCCCTTGAGCCGTTTAGTTCGAGTTCAGTGACATACGTACGCTAGAAATTTATATATAAGATGTCACTCCCAAGTCACTAATTTTACCACAGAGGGTCATGGCGGTCAGGGCCATCCGCGGATACCGCACGGTGGCGACGGAGGCAGCGTGCCTATTGGCCGGGACTCCCCCGTGGGACCTGGAGGCGGAAATGCTCGCCGAGTTGTATCGGCGGGTGTCGGGGGTGCGCGGGGAGGGTGGTGTGATCTCGTTAAGGGATCTCACCGCCTGGCGCGTCGACGCCCGCCGAGACGTCATTGCCCGTTGGGCAGTCCGGCTGGAGAGGCCTCGGTTCGGGGTGCGAACCGTGGAGGCCTTCCGGCCGGTGCTGATGCAGTGGTTGGAAAGGCGGCACGGGGTGCTCTCCTTCCGACTAGTGCAGGTGTTGACGGGGCATGGGAGCTTCGCCAAATACCTGCACAGGGTCGTTAGGAGGGAGAGTACACCGTCCTGCCACTGACGACAAGTAAACCTGCTCCGGTGGTCGGCCCAATGACGAAGGCGAGGTGGTTTTCGGGTGGGTCGCGGGAGTTGCGTGCTTAAGCCCCTCTGTCGCTCCGGACGGAGTGGTGCGGAGGCGCGCCGACCGCGACCCACACACAAAAAAAAAAAAGGCTTTATTTTGAGTTTTCTTTCTATTGCACAACTGTTATCATAATCATCACAGCGCCCATACGTCCGACTGCTAGGCTTGAGTCTCCTCCACAATGAGAGGAAAATTGGTCAACTACACTAAGCTGGTCACGCGGGTTGATATAGGGTTTTTTTTTTCGAGTTTTCCTTCTCTTACATAGATATCATCTGGAATAATTCCTTAGTCATCTTTACGACAATCACGGGCAAGATAGAGGGGTGATGTATTCTTACTCCATCAGCATAGAAACATAAAAATGCTTAAAAGCAAATTATAAATGTGGACGTCGCAGTTATAACTATTATAATTTATAACGTTTTTCCTGACTCTGTCCAGGGTTTGATCATTATTTTCGTGGTTTCGAGGTAAACAAATAAGGGCCTTGGAAATTAGTTAAATTATGGATTTGTCAATATTGTAGCGGCACGATATTCAATTGAAACTTACAGAATTTTAATCGTTAAATATTTTGTTTATGGCGAAGCTTGCTAAATTTCCCGGTCCGGTCACCCGACCGGGAAATTTAGTCTGTCACCCACAGAGGCTGACCACGCGACGGCGACCGACGTCCCGGGACAGGGAAGTCGAGAGGTGAGGGTACCTGAAAGGGTATTCCGTCGAGCCGACCACTGACGACAAGTCACCCTGCTCCGGTGGTCGGCCCAACAACGAAGCGACGTGGGTACGGGTGGGTTATGGGCCCACGCGCCGTCCTTTCATCGCTCCGGACGAAATGAACCGCGGGTGCGCGTACCATAGCCCACCCATAAAAAAAATGGCGAAGCTTAATAATGTTTTTGTTCATCATAATCATCAACTCAGCTAATATAATTCCTACTACTGGACTCGAGCCTCCTCCACAATAGGAGGCAAATTGACCTTACTATACCATGCTGTCTATACCAACACGTTCGACCAGCGTGGTGTAGTAGGTCAATTTTCCTTTGTGAAGGAGGCTTGAGCCCAATAGTGGGACGTATATACCGATATGATGATGATACCATGCTGGTTGGTATAGGGACAGGTGGATATAGGGTTTCGTTTCGAGATTTCCTTCTCTTGCATAGATGTTATATACGTATTATATCCCTTAGCTATCTTTTACGACATCCGCGGGCAAGATAGGTGAATTGTATTCTTATTCTGTTACCACAGGAATAATCATCATCACCTCTTTTTTTATTATCAACGGTGGCAAACGAGCAAGCAGCATACCTGATGGTAAGTGGGATTGCCGTACATGGACCTTTGCAATACCAGGGGCATAACTAGGCTATTGCCTACCGTGAAGAAAATACTCTTCTTAAACCTCGTTTAAAGAAGGACATGTCATTGCGCTCGGGTAACACAGCAGCAGGTCGTTCATTCCAGAGCCTGCATGTACGTGGGCGAAATGATCGCTGGAAACGTACAGCTGAAGACCATTAAATATATACCAGTTGAAAATCATACCTTGCTTTAATACCAATTAAATGGGGTCGACCCAATATGAACACTTCTATTATAGTATATTATTGCAAATGTTATTAGTAATAGTTTTATGACCGGCCGTCTGACTGACGTCAGTCCTCCTTGGGCATGTAATTGTTGATCAGAATCTTCAATTGTATTTTACGAAATCCACGAGCAATGTGAGAGTTGGTAATATACGTAGTCGCCAACACGGTCCTTTGCTATTGTTGAATCAGCTATTAAATAATGTGTTAGTTATTTATAATAACATATTTTTGTGAAAGAGTGTGCTCTTTAGATTTTTAAACTGTAATTGTGTGTGACAAAACTTGTCATTCTCTTTAAACTGTAATTGTGTGTGACAAAACTTGTCCTAAACGGTTGCCTAATTTGATTAAATGTTATGTGTGAATTTGAGTAGCTTTGTGGATATCTTAAACTCGTATTTGTCAATGACATCTAAATTTTAGGTAATACATAACAATCTATATGAGACATAACATCAATGATTGTTTGTTACATTCTATGTCACCTTAGCTCATATACGCCCCACAACTGGGCTTAAGCTTCTGCCATAACAGTAGGGCAATTGACCTACATCGAGCTTATCAGATGGATGGGTTCCCTCTCATTGTGGACTTATGTAAGAAAGATAGAAAAAAAAGTATTTATTTTGTGCCACAGAGGAGAGACGTTAGGAACACGTAGAAAAAAAACCTCGCAACAAATGAAAAACACATAAAATCAATAAGCTAAATAAGGAGACATAATAATTGTGATCGAATGAACGTCTCAGCTGCGGCAGAAAAAGGAAAACTGATCAGTAAAAAAAAAGTAAAAAAAATATATATGTATGTAAAAAACGAGAAAAAGTCTCACTTTTACATACATACTTACACAATTAACGACAGTACAGTTACACTACAAAAGACGTCATATAGATGAATGATTTATGAAAGGAAGGAAAACTTGAAATGAAACGCCATGCCAGCACGTCTTACCAGCGTGGTTAATTTACCTACTATTGTGAAGGGGGTTCAAGCCCAGCAAGTGGGACGTATGTATATGAATCGAAATGATGATCAAAAACTTTATTAAGGTCAGACATAAGCATAATATTTAACGATTAGATATGGAGAAGGCACGAGCCCAACAGTGGGATGAATTTGAGCTGAATTTATGATGATAAATTTATTAATCTCTTGTTCCGTATGGTGATATATGGAATACAATTCATCACCCACTTTTTACCGTTAATGAATATTGAAATTTAATTATCTCGTGCTAAGAATATTAAAATAATTACAACGCTAGTCAGTTCAAATGTAAGATAAAATACATCTGTGTACACACAATAGTTATGGTGACAGCAAGAGATGGCCTCTCGGCTCGCATTGTGCCTTATCTCCTCCCCCCTGATGAATGCTATCTCGCTGTTTACTGCACGAACGGGAAATTACACGTTTTGCGTTAAACAATTATATAGAACTATTGTTTGTTGAGTACCTCTTGCTGCCAATGTAAAACAAATATTTCGGTTTTAAATAAAACGGATTTATTCTTCTTTTACGGCTTTCTTCGCGGTCACAGGCGGAGCATGAATACTTTTGAAGTGTTTGAAACGTAGAGCAAACAAAAATTAAATACAAATGCGAAAAATTCGTAACATTGTTTTATTTACCGCCTTGCTTTGCTTCTGTTTCAGTCGTATTATCCGCGTGGTATCCGCTCCCGTGGGAATACCGGGATAAAATATAGCTTATGTTACTCCCTGATATCATAGCTTTACTACTAGTTTAAGCGTGAAAGCATAACAAACAAACTTACTTTCGCATTTATAATATTAGTAAGGATTGTGTAATACTCGTGTAAATAATCGAAACTCGAAAAATTGAACAGGAGAACTTGAAAAGAACAATTGATTCCTTCCTATGAAATGCATTAAACGAAAAGTAATACTGTATATTTAGCCACTAAAGTGGATGTACACCTAGGATGAGAGTAGTCGCACAACATCACGGATATGGGAGACCTTAACAGGGTCTATCATCATCTTATCATCATCTCTTCATCACCATCAACTGTTCATACACTTCCTACTGCTAGCCTCAAGTCTTCTTCCACAAAAGGAGGAAAATTATTCTTCTATATCACCTTGATCGTACTTTTTGTCATGAGGTTTTATTTCGAGCTCCTCTTCTTTATATTACCAACCCTTAAAATCCTTCCCCCATACAATCCCTTACATTAGAAATCGTGAAAATGGATTGAAATATGTACAGGCAAGTCAGCAGGATTTCTTGTAAAACTACAATTTAACTGCTCTTGTCAAACAGCTAGTCAAGTGTGGCAATTATGGTATTATTTTCCATTCATAAGGATAACTTCGACACCCCGTTCATTTTGTATGGCACATCTCATTAATTGATTTGTGGCAGGAGGTTAATAGACTGATGGATGATGAAAAATAAGCATATATTTCAAAATTTATATTTAAATAAGTAAAACTGATAATTATAATTTTTAACAAAAAAAAAAAAACTACTTAAAACTTAAAACGTTAAAATTGCCTATAAAATTTTAAGAATTCCACCAATTTCTCAAGGATGCCATCATCGGATCCTGACCTGATAATTATGGGACCATTTGGAAAGTATACCCTATCAAACAAAAAAAGAATTTTGCAAATTGGTCCAGGCGTCTTTGAATAGTCGGTGAACATACATAAAAAAAAAATATTCCGACGAATTGAGAACCTCCTCCTTTTTTTGAAGTCGGTTAAAATTGAATCCTATATAGAATAACCCCGACACAAACTATATAATAAAACGAAAGTATTACGTTATCTTCAACAGGAGTTATCAATTAATTGTCATTTAACGATTATACTGGCACGCGTGAAGCACTTAATCGAGTAATCATACGCCATTACATTATTATTTAAAAGGGCCGATACTCTTACACTGTTGGACCGATATTAACCAAAATAGCTAAGAACTACCGCAAGGAAACTGGCTTTCAAATGTAAAAATCGCATCGAAATCGGTCCATCCGTTTGAGACCTACGATGCCTCAGACAGGCACATATACACACAGACATAAAAATCGTTTTCAAATTTATAACCAACTGCCATCGTTTTGCATCGGGGGTTAAAAATAAATAGATTAAGACTTCTATTTCAACATATCATCTCGCGTGTATCAACATTTTAGAATGTATGTTTATCAAAGCTGTATATAGGTGTCGGGGATCGAATGTCAACAGACAATCTCTCCGGCGCTCCGTAAAAGCGCAGAAGGGACTGCTGTTGGTTTTAGTGGTTATACCGGTTGCACAGTGACCGGCGAGTCCCACACCCTCTCTGCGTAAATGCATTTCCACAGCGTTAACAAAAAAATTGCTCTATAAAGGTAATAAATACTATACGTCTTATCTTTATATACTTAAAGTAATTACAGATTTTTCGGTTCCTGCACAAAAGGTGTTCGAAGCGTTTAAAACTCGTAACAATGATGTCCTATTTACGTCAACGCCATGAAATTACTACCACGGATCAACACAATACAGGTTAAACAAAGGCTGCAAAGTTCAAGCGGCATGATTTTAGGGTTGTCAATTCGGTAGATGAAAATTACAGGTGAAAAAAAAAAAAACATTATACGATTTATTTATCTTACGATATAAAATAAATTATTAATCATTCTGGATTTGTTCTCTCTAGATTCATTGTTAAAATGTTATTTATTTCGTTATTATTGTTCTTTATTTCCTGTTAAACTTTTTTTTGTCAAGCTTTCTCTGTAATTGACGTTCGTTGTTGTTTATTGTTAATATATTTTTTGATATTAATAAAGTTAATTTATTGTTTTATTTATATATTGTAATATTGGAGTGGCGTAACAAAACATTATTCCCGCAAAGAATTCCAACCATAATTTAATATAATATTTCAATTATGTACTCAGCATTATATTTTATATGTTCTAGAAAAGTACGATAACCATGCTTCTTCAGGCCTTCTTCTTTTCTTTCTTTTTTGTTTTGGCAATCATCTACCACGAGCCACTTTTGCTAGTGATAAGTTATAATTTTCTTTACAAATGATCAATTTCATTATAGTAGTAATTGTCCGTCAGTAAGTCAAATTGTAGCCTTTAATAGTATTATGGCGGTTATCGGTATCTTCTAAGAATTTTCGTGGAAACAAAAAATTATACAAAGCACTTATAAATTACATTCCCCAGCAGTTCTTCCGCTGCATATTACACACGTAAAAACACTAAAATATTGAATATAACAGAAGAATACTACATGAGACGTCCACATGCCCGCCAAAAGTCCTTTTTCAGGTCTATGATTAGCACTTGTTGATTTTTTAATACCTGTCTCACTGTTTATCATCAAACAACTAAGATCTACATAAAAAAAAAAAAAAACGCTTACTGGCCATTCTGTTTTACTAACGGTCCCACCCACAAGTATTAACCGCCATTTTGGATTTGTTTCTATATTGGCATAAGTTATACATTTAAGCGTGCATTTTAAATACTTTACAGTTTAGATAACGAACTCGTGGCAGTATTGAACATCTTTACAAAATGGCGCTACTTTAGTACCAAAGATGGAAGTAAAGAGACTCTTGATAAACAAGTCCGCTTCGCTGTTCAGCATTAAACTGCCAATTAGTATCAGGTGGATCTTACTCAAGTACTTGCTTACAGTTACTTGGGAAATATAAAGTAACAACTAAAAATACAAAGTATCATATCTCACCATCTCACTCTTTAATGGAAATGTCGTAATGGATAACTAATGGAATGAGTTCTTGATGTTCATAATCGGTCATTATTATCTCAGCCCATATACGTCATTCTGTACGGGCCTCCACCGTAAGAAGGAAATCGACATTATGTACCATACTGGTCAGACGTGTTGGGGAGTTCACCTTCTTTTGCAAGATGTTACGTGCATATTATATCCTTTAGTCGTCTTTTAAGATCCCCACAGATCAATTTGCGTGGAAAATTGATGATTGAAAGCATTTTTGATTCCCCTTCTATCTGTACATCATCTGATGTAAGATCTTAGTTGTGATTTAGTTAGATTTCTTATGGAATATGGTCACTATAGTTCTTTTTAGCTGACGAGTAAATTACCCGATGATAACTGCTAACAGCTGCTCGATGAAGCTCTGTAATACTACAGGTAGCTTGCTGCCTACCCAACATGGGGTATGCACCTCCAATCAAGCGAAGTGGCAAATTTCCGATAATCAAACGTTCAATTTTATTCTTCCATGAGGTGACGGAGTAAGAATACAATTCACACATCTTATCTTGCCCGCGGCTATCGTAACAGACGATCTAGGGATATAACTATGCAGATAACATCTATGCAAGAGAAGGAAAAAACAGTATAAAACCCTATACCAACATGTCTAACCAGCGTGGTATAGCAGGTAAATTTCCTTCTTATTATGGAGGAGACTCGAACCCAGCAATGGGACGTGCATAAGCTGAGAAGATGATGACAAACTTCTGTAATAACGACTTGTGAAGATCGTGAGATATCTTAGTTCTTCTGTGACTATAAACGCAAGAAAAGTGTACGAAATATCGGATAAAAGGTATATGTGTGTGTACTTATGTAATTTCATGTCTCATAATTTTTCCTAATGCATCAAAAGAAGTATAACTTCAAAAAAAAAGTTAGCCGTCGCTCAGGACGCCAGATGCGAAACATTGAAATTATTGTGTACACGTATATATGCATAAAAGAACAGATTACGATAGGAACTAATATAATGTAATGTATAAATAAAACATTATGATTTACATTAATATTATTATTTAAAATATTACACAACAATCATAATTAATTCACCGCACATTCGCTTACGCACAATATCGCATGGCCCCGTCTTACTCACATACTACTACGTATAGACTACGTATAGACTACGTATAGACTACGTATAGACTACGTATAGTACATATATTCCACGGGTGGTGTTACGACGCTAGCCTGTTTACGCCACGCCAACGATCAGGGTTACCCTCGCATATTTTGTGATATAGCGTGGCGTTGCGTCGCGCGGTCTGTTTCCGCCATACCAAAAACCAGTTTTACCCTCGCTTCTAGATGTAGGAAAAAGTAAATGGTATAAAAGTCATAAAAATAGTTTCATATGACTAATATTCGCGTAAATATCATAAAATCAAATAGTCAAATCAAATAGTCTGTGTGGTGACGGAGTAAGAATACAATTCACCACCCCCTATCTTACCCGTGGGTGATCGTACGAGACGACTAAGGGATATAAAACGCATATAACATCTATGTGAGAGAAGGAAAACTCGAAATAAAACCCTATACCAACACGTCTGACCAGCGTGGTATAGTAGGTCAATTATCCTTCCATTATGGAGGAGGCCCGAGCCCAACAGTGGGACGTATATGGGCTGAGATGAGATGATGATCATAAAATCTGTTAACGTTTTCTTTAGATTACCCAAGCTTTTCCGGCTTTACCAGAGATCATATAATCCGTCATTGTCCTCCGCCTTTTATCTTTTGAGCGCCCTACCAGAACCGTGGCTTTGATTTTTGTATCAAAGAATACCTTGGGGAATTTCATTCGAAAAATTGCTCGTTAATGTGTTATTGCCCATATAAAAGTGGCAACTCAGAGTGTGCTCCGGCAACATTCGTAGCGGATTGTTACGCGTGAGTGGTTTAATAACGAAAAACGAGTATAAATAGTGGTCTTGAATGAGTAGAAGGCATTCAGTGGTCATACATAGATCGTAGTTAAACAATTACAAGGAAGATATTGTAAGTGGATATTAAGGTTGTGGTAAAGGAGTAAGAATAAAGTTCACCACCCCTTATTTTGCCCGTGGGTGTCGTAAAAGACAACTAAGAAATTAAACATGCACAAAACATCAATATAAGAGAAGGAGGAACCCTATACCAACACGTCTGACCAGCGTGGTATAGTAGGTCAATTTCTCTCCCAGACCCGACCCCAATAGCAGGACGTATATGGGTTGAGATGATTATAATATTAAGGTTATGTTACTATGTATTCATGAAGAAGTGATAGTAAAGAATTCGAGAAACTTAAGAGGATCTTCTCGTCCAACATACCTCAGCGTCTAAAAACACAGATTTACGGCCAGTGTGTATTACCAGTAATGACTTACGGCACGGAAACGTAGACCCTAAATTTAGGCCTCATAACTAAGCTCAAAGTCGCTCAGCGTGCTATGGAGCGGGCTATGCTCGGGATTTCTCTACGAGATAGAATCCGAAATACGGTAATCCGCAGAAGAACGGGTGTAACGGACATAGCATGAAGAATTAGCACACTGAAGTAGCAATGAGCAGGCCACGTCGTTTGACGAACCGTCAACCCCTGGGGAAGAAAGGTTCTCGAGTGGCGACCACGTATCGGACGACGCAGTGTAGGATGCACCTCCACCAAGTAGACCGCCAACCTGGTGAAAGTTGCTGGGCGTCGTTGGATGCAGGCTGCACAGGACCGCACTTTGTGGCGTAATATGAGGGAGGCCTACGTCCAGCAGTAGACGGCGATAGTCTGAAATGATGATGATTGTAAAGCAATACGTGTAACGAATTAAATATAATCCACTGGATTGAAGTTACGCTTGTAAATACCCAACAAATTATTTATTCTTATGTTTGTTCTGGTAATTTTAGCAGCCCTAGCAACAATTAGTAGTACAATCTGCTCGTGATTTATTTTTGTGCGGTTTTATAATAAAAATAAGTTATGAATGATAAATGTCCTATTCTTAAACGTTTGGCTGAGTATTTATGAAATATATACATATTATCATCATTTCAGCATATTGCCGTCCACTGCTGGATGTAGGCCTACCTCGTGTTATGCCACAGAGTGCGGTCCTGTGCCGCCTGCATCCAACGACGCCCAGCAACCGTATATACATATACTTGACCTTAATTAATGTTTAATATTTATTTTTGGAGTGTGAATATCTTGGAGTGGTAGGACCACACTGTCGACAGTTATCTGTCTACAGCCGCAGGCCGGTCCGTCCGGGGCAGTACCACGCTCTCGCAGAAAATCGACGTCTGAGTAGTAGCAATTTGTTACTGCGCTTCGTTCGGTGAGCGAGAGAGCCGGAAGCCCAACTTTCTGAGGTTGTTTGCGTGTGGAGGGTTTTGATGGTGCCTTTAGTATCACCGAGCCTCAATGCACGCATTCACACTCCCTTCACTTTCTTCGCGGTAGGCAGCGGCCTTGTAAAGGTCCATGAGCGGCAGCAACACTTATCATCAGGTGTACTGTTTGCTCGTTTGCCACTGCTTGCAATAAAAAAAAAAAAAAATTGTATATTTTCCGTGTGGTGACGTAGTAAGAATATAATTCGACACCCCTTTCTAACCCGTGGGTATCGTAAAAACGAATATAATGTGCAGATAAAGTCTATACAAGAGAAGGAAAACTCGTAATAAAACTCTATAGCAACACGTCTGACCAGCGTGATATAGTAAGTCAATTTCCTTCTTATTGTGGGGGAAGACTCGAGTCCAGCAAGTCCAGCAATAAACGTATATAAACTGAAATGATGAATGACGATAATGAAATTTTAGTCTCATGCTGACAAATATGACGTCGAGAGGAGAGGTTATCCAAAAGGGTTCCGTCGGGCCGACCACTAAGGACGCGGAACTGGGCACTGTTGGTCGGCGCAAAGACAAAGGCGATGTGCTACGGGTGGGTTATGGGCCCTTCCCTTACCATAGCCCACCAAAAAAAAAATGCTGACAAATATGCATTGTGGTACATAAAATATTCCATTCATAAGATAATTATATCGTTTGGCCACATTAAAATTATATCCCGCCTGGCTGGCCAAGCACGTTAAGTTCTTAAGCATCGGTGGTCAGCCCAATGGCGAAGGGAAGGGAATACGGTGGGTTTGGGGCCGGGCGCCACCCTTTCGTCACCCCGGATGTAATGGACGGCGTCTGTGTTGACCATAGCCCACCAAAAAAAAGTAAAATTGAATCACAAGAGGAAATGTACATTGAATTTTAAAACTAAAGTATTGAATATGCATGTAACAACTCTGCAAGGGACGGCAATCTCGAAATATACCTTGTACCAATCCGGATGACTTGCGTGGTGTAGTAGATCAATATCCATCATCATCACCATCACGGTGGAGATCCGAACCCAGCAGTAGATTTATATGAGCTTAGACTTTTCTGAGAGGCCAACTGTGGGGCTGCCGCTATAATTGGAGTAATTGGAGAAAATGGTGTATTATATACCATGCAGTTTGGAATAATGTTTCATCATCATCTCAGCCCAAACACGTCCCACTATTGAGCTCGGGCCTCCTCCACTATGGGAGGGAAACTGGCCTGCTATATCACGCTAGTCAGACGTGTTAGTATAAGGTTTTGTTTCAAGTTTTCCTTCGCTAGTACAGATTCGCTTAGTAGTAGAGATTTGCTTAGCAGACACCCACGGGCAAGAGAAGGGGTAGTGAATTGTATTTTTACTCCGTCGCCCCACGGAAAAATTGTATTTGAGATTTAGTTAATTTTGAATTGTGAATTTTCCCTGTGTTAACGGAGTAAGAATAGAAATCACTACAACCTATGTTGCCCGTGGGTGTAGTTTAAGACGTGTCGTTCATAGGGATAAAATGTACATAACATATACATAACAGAAGAAAACCTTGAAATAATACCCTATACCAAGCCGTTGGACAGGCAATGTCCCTCCCTTTTTGGAGGAGGCTTGAGCCCAGGCTGTGATAATGTATATGTCGATAATATTTTGTGTTCGGTAGCACTACACCGTTGATGGTTGTCTGTCTACAGCCGCGGGCCGGTCGGTCCGGGTTATTTACTCTCTTGCACAAAATCTAAGTCTGAGTAGTAGCAATTTAGCAATAAAATAGGAAATAATAGAAGCAATAAAAAATCAATTTCCTTTCTCAGAGAACATTCGTGAATAAAAAAAGAGAAATTGATATTATCGTTTTTACTGTCTACTGAATCCGTATAACAAGAGAACTGTGTGAAACGTAAATGGCGGAATAAATTGGTGTAGTTGAAAAATAAGAAACTGTTTTCCTTTAATTAAAAGAGACATTTATTTTAACGTTTCATATATGACAGGTGTTCGACGGTACCTTTAGGCTTTGTAAAAGAAATAAAATGAATATTTGTACTTTTGTATTTCACAAATTCAAACAAATTGAAATTAGAAAAATCTTTTCCAAACTCATTTTTCTTACGCAGATAACGGTGTTCAGTATTCGAAGCAAACTAATGTTCTCAATACGTGACTCCATTTAGGGAATATTCTTTTGTAACAAAATAAAATGTGGAAGAATTCAGTTGGTACACTTCGTACTATTGTAGAAATTCGATCTTTAGCGACGGTGTAGTGTTTTGAAAGAAACATTTTATATATAAAATATAATTTTATCCGTCAACCTGTCGCTTGGCAGCCGGGTTAGCAATTGCAAAAGTTTTCTGTGAGAGTGCTGCCTATTATTTAAGTTATAATTTTTTAGCGCATTAGGGAAATATGATAAGGTTAAATTTATACGATCCGTATGTACACTATCACAAAAATCAGACACCCTGAAGTTAGCTAGTCAACATTTTTATATTGTGCACGCACGCCGTCTCAAATGTCAACTAAATAATGCATAATAACAAAAATTTTAATGTATTACATATCTTTTTTGTATTACTATAGTCCATAAAATAAAGGATGATCTCTGTGACAGTTGGCCCCAGTGCTGTCACGCTTACGATAAAGTTCGTAGTTTTTTATCGATAAAACTCTTTACTTTTATAATTGTGATTTTCTATTGTAATTAAAATACAATCAATGAATATCTTTTTGAAATTATTTCAAACAATAAGTGTTTTTTTGACTGTTTTAATTATTCAAAAGGAGTACAATCAAGATCTAGGTCACTATTATCGTTATTACTGGAGCGTTCCTGCTAGAACATTTATTATTTTTTGCCAAATAGGGACAGTCGTTAGATCAATCAATTACGACTGTTATAAATAAATATGTCTAGTTTATTGACAATAATGCGTACATAATATTATCATCTACTCTGAGACGAAAAGTAGTTTTTAATGTTTAATTAATTCAATTTATGTCTGTTTTAATTGTAAAAAATATGTTGAAAGTTTTATATAGGTACTGTATTGGGTTTATTTCTTTTATGAATAATTTAATAAAGATCGGTTATCGATTTACGTATACCGACTGTCCCATCTCTTTTTTATTTTCAGTCCAGTATGACCTTGATGTGTGTGTAAGCATCATTTATGTATAAAATATTTACTAAGTATTACAGTACTTACGAGGTACATTTTAGACATGAATACTAATATCTTTATATTTATAATATATTGCAATTCAGTTGCAATAAAACTGGTACGAAAAGAATAAAAATATATTTGATACTTCGTTGGTTTCGTTGACATCTGTCACAGAGATCAAGCTATATTTTATGGACTATAGTGTCTTTTTTTTTCTATACATGTAGGATAAGGCGAAGGATAAGATTTTTATAAAGATTTTTATCTTGTTACGCCAAAGAAGTATAATTTTTGGCATTATTTTGTTAGTTTTTAAGAGCTTTTAGCGCATTTACTATCGTGTAAGCTGTAGCTATATCTATATATACATCGACCTACATTACAGCTAAAAGGAATGGCGATGCCAGCGACACGACTAGAAGAAATAATTGTATTACTATACGCCTATCGTCAATTAAGATCGATATACATGTAATAATGTAATTTTAACTGCACTGTAATATTCAGTAAACGCTTTAAAAGAATAGGTCCTTTGTAAAGTCGGCTTATAAACTATAATTTTACGTGATAGAGTCATAAGAACATATTGATGAAAAATGGCATAGTTTTATGAATTGAATTGAATATTGATTACTGAGTTATCATTATTATGTATATAGCCCTTTAATAGTAAAAAACCCTTTACAGATGCTGCGCCTGATGCCGCCCTGGCAGAGGCCGTGGGTGACTGGCGGGGCGTAAGGAAGACCAACGTCCCGGGCAGGGCGTTAGGGAGAGACGGTATTTGAAAGGTTGTGCCGCCGGGCCCAAGGAACTCGGTATCGGTAGCCGGCCCAGTGACGATGGTTAGGGAATGCGGTGGGTTATGGGGCCGCGCGCCGCCTCGCCGTCGCCTCGTTTGGAATGGATGACGTGTAGACTGACATAGCCCAAAAAAAAAACCAGAAAGGAAATAGGGTATAAAACCCTTTGGTTTTATTTCGAGTTTTCCTTTTTGAATAGATGTTATCTGCATATTATAATCCGTTAGTCGTCTTTTACGACACCTATGGGTAAGTGGGATATATTACGCTGATCAGATGGATTGGTTTAGGATTCTGTAACGTGTTTTTCTTCTCTTGATCTTTATATATATACTAGTTGACCCAACAGACGTTGTTCTGTTCAAATAAAATAAAAAGAATTCTCCTTGAAATGGTCAGCAGCGCCACCTACCAGGTCCAATTGTAAATCTAAACTATTCTCGAATTCCATCGAACATACACAAAAAATTCCATCAACATCGGTTCAACCATTTAGGAGGAGTTCAGTGACATACATAGAAATATATCATCATCATTTCAGCCTATCGCCGTCCACTGCTGGACGTAGGCCTCCCTCATGTTACGCCACAAAGTGCGATTCTGTGCCGCCTGCATCCAACGACGCCCAGCAATTTTCACCAGGTCGTCGGTCCACCTAGTTGGGGGCGTCCTACACTGCGTCGTCCGATACGTGGTCACCACTCGAGAACCTTTCTTCCCCAGCGGTTGTCGGTTCGTTGAGCGATGTGGCCTGCCCATTACCACTTCAGCGTGCTAATTCTTCGTGCTGTATCGGTTACATCCATTCTTCTGCTGATTGCCGTATTCCGGATTCTATCTCGCAGGGAAGTCCCGAGCATAGCCCGCTCCATAACACGCTGAGCGACTTTGAGTCTTGTTATGAGGCCTATAATTAGGGACCACGTTTCCGTGCCGTAAGTCATCACTGGTAACACACACTGGTCGTAGACCTGTGTTTTCAGATACTAAGGTATGTTGGACGAAAAGATCCTCTAAGTTTCTCGAACGCTGCCCAACCGTGTCTGATTTGTCGGCTGATCTCTTTCTCGAAATTTAGAAATATATATATGACGATTATATCCCCCAAGCATGAGCAGGGCGTGTCTAATTGTATTTACAAAAGAATACATGATTATACTGAAACAAATATATAAGCTTTGCTTTTATTAAGCATCTTTGGCCTCATATTTTCATTTAATTTTATTTCTGCGCAAAAATATAATAAGAAAAAAAATCCTTGAAACAAATATCGCGCAGTTGACTTACTAACTCGTCCCGGTAACAAAGTTCTGAAAGTGTGAATTATCTCGTAAAATTACTAAAGAAATCTTGTTAAAAAGTATTAAAACATATACTTAATAAAGTCACTAAATTTGTAATAACTCTGTTTCAATGAGAAACGTGTCATTCATTCTTGAGTCTTGTGTAATAAGTAAAAAGAGAAAATGCAATAATAATAATTTATTTATTTCCCCTTCGCAATTGGATCATCTCATTATCATCTCAGCTCGTATACGTCCCACTGTTGGGCTTAAGCCTCCTATAAAATAGGAGGAAAATTAATCTACTATCACACATTAGTGACGGGTTGGTATAGGATTTATTTCGAGTTTGCCTTCTTTTGCACAGATGTTCCATCTATAATATATCCCTCAGTTGTATTTTACGACAGCCACGGGCAAAATAGGGGTGGGGAATTGTATTCTTACTCGAACACCACACGGAAAATTTAATAGAACATATTTAATGTGAGTAAAACTTTTTTTATCAGTTTGTATTTGATTATCTGACGTTTTAAACACTTTAGAGCGTTCATGGTCATGGGCGGACTAAGTCTTAGTCTAATCTAGTTCACCCGTAAGAAAAGTCTTATTTACAATGTGTATTAAGTACGAGTAGCAAACATCAGAAATCATTATATTTATTGTGACTAAATTTTCTTTAACTTGAATATAAAGTCACCGTTTCAAGTAAAATAAAATACTAATTTTCTGAACGCGGCCACGCTGAGATAAACCTGGCAAGAAAACTCAGAGGGTATGATACTAAATTGTTATTGATTTTAATAGATTTTAGAGAATTAAAAATCTTAAAGCGTATTTTTAAGGTTTTAGGTGGCTTACAAAATTTTGCTTTAAGAAATAATCTTTAATCTGCTTTATGAAATGTGGGTCAAATCTATTTAATTAATGCACACAGCGTCTTACAGTCCTGTGGCAATCTTATTGATTTTATTTTTATTATGTTTATCACAGGATTCCAGTTTGATGATAATATCCAAGCATCATCTCTATTAACATATTTATGTAATGGTTTCTGATGTTTTAATACTCGCGGTATTACACATTGTAAATAAAGCTACGGATTTTATCGCGTTTGTATTTGATTTTTGATTGCCCGACGTTTCGAACACTTTACAGCATTCATGGTCATGGGCGGACTAAGATGTCTGACGTCCAAACAAGTCATTGTTATTACAGATACAGTCCCGGGACAGAGACGTCGAGAGGTGAGGGTACCCGAAAGGGCTGACCACTGACGACAAAGAACTCGGCACTGGTGGTCGGCCCAATGACGAAGGCGACGTGGCTACGGTTGGGTTATGGGTCCACGCGCCGTCTTTTCGTCGCCCCGGACTGAATGGGCGGGAGCGCTGACCATAGATCACCCATAAAAAAAAATGTTTACGCGGGTGTGAAAAAAAAAAATATTTTTATGGATTCATTTTGGATTTTATCACGTTTGTGTTTAATTTTTAACTGTCTGACGTTTCGAGCATGCACGTGACCATAAACGCTGACAAGGCTTTACAATGAATTTATCCCCCAATCAAATCTACTAATAGAAATTTTCATTTAAAAAGATACCTCCATTAGATTATAAGTTTCACAAGGCAACAGCGAACGTAATACCGCTAATCTTATAATAAATAACAGCTCGTGTACGACATTTCTTTCAGTCAAAGCGATTTAGATAGATTTATAAATGGATTGAATAGCTTTACGACTCACAAAATAAAATGTTGGATCGTTTATCTTAATTTCAGTATGTTTTTCATTATCTATCAGCCGTGCTTTTTTTATATTAGGACTAGCAACCCGCCCTCGCTTCGCTTCGGTTATAGGTTATAGTCATTTTACCCGCGTAGTTCCCGTCTCCGTGGGAATACCGGGATAAAATATAGCCTAGTTTACGCCCTGATATTATAGCTTTCCATTGGTGAAAGAATTTTTGAAATCGGTCCAGCCGTTTTGAAGATTACCCGGAACAAACAGACAGACAGACAGACAGACAGACAGACAAAATTTTTTTAATTGCTATTTTAGGCATAGGTGTTGTGCAAATAACCATGTGAGCATGAAAAAAGCCTATTATTTTGACATTTGACACAAACAGACACTCCAATTTTATTTATTGGTATAGATAAATCTCACCACACATTCCCACCATTGTAACTCCTATAAACCAAGATCCACAATGGTCTCCATAAATCACACCGAGGTTTAACCCTCAGGTAGTCCAGGGAGATGATTTTAATTGTCTTGAGACCCGCAACAAATTTAATTAGAAAAGTGAAACAAGATGAATTGGAAGACATAGATTCCACTTCCCTCATACGCGATGCGAGAGTCATGAAGCAAAATTGACTAATTAGTCAATAAATAAGAGGATGTGCAGTTACGATAAGCGCAGCTGCACAGCATCATGTATATGAGAGAGCTTGACGGGGCCTATATGTGAGCCTTAAGATTGATTGCTATAGTAGGAATGGCAGAAACGCTTGAACGCACGGAAATTTTCTCAAGTTGCTACAAGGTCCGCATAGTATACTACTCCAGAGGTGACTTGCAGACTGTTTAACATCGCGTTCGCGGTATGGTATCAGTCGTGCTATGTGGTAATGGACATTAATGCTATTAATGCTACCAATCGTTCTTTTGCTTGCGGTTGTTTGCACGATGACTAAGGGTTTCACAGCGACCTGGGCCAACTCTACTTGAAGCCGTCTGGACAACAATTCATAGTTAAAGAGGTTGAAGGTGAGGCCACCGTTCATAAACTTGCGCAATATGTAGTATCAAAACAGAGTACATATTGCCTCGAAACCAATTAATTGGCATACGAACAGAATGATGATGGTGACTTATCAGTCTCTTGAACACCAGTTTCCCATGTGGTCACGGAGTAACATTACAATTCACCATCACCTATTGGGTGTTGTAAAAGACGACTAATAGACCAGGGCCGAAACCTTTGAAAATGGTAAAAAGGGAAAAAATAAAAGTAGGATGAAACTCATTGGAAAAGGAAGGGCCTTACTACCTACTACAATCTTTGCATTTTCTGAGAACATTTACCATAGTAATGTATATTTTTTTTACATCATCATTTCAACGAACAAAAAACCCACCGACTTTTTTAAAAAAGCTGATATTGTGACGTGAGAATTTTCGATTGAAAATTGGGGTGCTTTTTCGATATTAAGTCAAAATAAGGTGAAAAATTAACATTTTAAATAAAAAAAAAAAATTACGGTGTATTTAGGACATGAAAAGGTAAGTTTGCAGCAAATTTCGTGACGAAAAATTTTCTTTTTGTAAAAGAAAAATATTAAAAAAAAAGAAAATCTTGGTTATTTGAATTTTTCACATAAATTTTGAGTTTATGTGAAAAAAGTGTAAATACAAAAGTTGTAATCTCTTTATTAACTACAACTTTGTCATTAAATTTTTTTCCACTTAGGACTTATAGTTTTGCCGGCAATCGAGATAAACCGTTTCATACCCTTAAAAACTCACCTCCATCCACTTCCCGACCTCAGATCGCCCGTAAATTATTTTTTCTTTCATTTTTGTTATATTCTCTTCCTTTTCCAACGGGTTTAGTCTACTATTATTATTTTTTTGTTTCAGAAATTATCGACCCTGGTCTATAAGGGATTAAATATGCTTACAACATCTGTTTACGAGAAAGTAAAATCGAAATAAAAAATTATAGCAACACGTCTATCTGTGTGGTACAGTAGGTCCAATTTAAAAGTTACTTAAATACCTTCACCCACCCTGTGGTGACAGAGTAAAAATACAATTCACCATTCCCTCTGTTCATTACCGTTCCCTACTGACCTAGGATGCGCAGTGGAAGGGAACACCAGGCCAGTGAGGGATACCAAATGGGTAATAACATTGGCTTGCGATTACGCAAGGCTATTTTAAGTTCTCCTAAATGATAGTACAAGAACAGATTTTAACACTTACGAGTAGATACCGCGGAGGTAGCTATAACGTAACCTAACTCAGCGTTCGGTCTGGCCAGACAAATAGAAACTAACTGAGGGGTTACTTAGCTTGTATCCAAAAGCGCGGTGATGACAACGGCCTCGTACACTTCAAGGACCCAGGCTTGCTACTCGTACACACAATTTAATGTTCACAAATATATACTTAATTCTAATTAACTCGCGTACATAAGCGGTACACAAAACAAAGGGTGGCGCGCAATATTACAAATACCACGATTTCACGGCTTTAGTCCACAAAAGACATAGCAATTACAAAATATGTGCGTACGCGACCGTTACTTCCAACGCAAGTCGATCCGCGAACAAAGCGAAAGTGAAAGTGAAAGTGGCGGCCGGCTCCGAGCCAACCGCGAACCACAAAAAACAGAACTACCCTACATGGATTTAATTATTGAACTAATATAAAAATGTTTGGTACCGAACATCTACCCGCCTCGGACAGGTCTACCTGGCCGCTAATCAATTGGTAAACGGGACAATGTTGCTACCGCTCTCTTCAGTACCGAACCGTCCACCTGAACCTCAGCAAAACGAGGCACATTATCTGCGCCATATACTAAATTTAAAATTCGGCCGCGACGCCAGCACAGTGGCGGCAAATTGGTATCTTTTATCAAAACGAGGTCACCAACTCGAGGTGGATTAGTCTTGTCAGTCCACTTAACGCGCTGCTGGAGAACATGAAGATATTCTAAGCTCCAACGCTTCCAAAAGCTTTGAGTAAGCTGTTGGACCAACTCAAACCGCGAGAGACGACTTGGTCTCACATCAACAAAGGGGTACTCAGGCAAAGCATTAAGTGGCTGACCAATCAAAAAATGACCCGGTGTGAGAACCTCCAAGTCACTCGGGTCTGAAGAGATCGGACACAACGGTCGCGAGTTCATTACGGCCTCTATCTTACAAAACACAGTTGCGAGTTCTTCAAATGTGAGTACAGACTCACCAATAACTCGTCGCAAATGTGCTTTAGCAACCTTAACTGCGGCTTCGAAAATACCACCCCAATGTGGGCATGCTGCCGGACTAAATTTCCAGGTTATACTACGACTGGTTAGTTTATTACCAATATTTGTGTGATTGCTGGCTAAAAAATCATGTACATCTTTCAAATAATTATTGGTTCCCTTAAAATTTGTGCCACAGTCCGAACGTATCAAAGAAGGCAGTCCTCTCCTTGAAACAAATCTATCAAGTGTCGCAACAAATGCCTCGGTGGAGAGGGATGACACTAATTCAAGGTGGGCCGCTTTAGTTGACAGACATACGAAGACACACAAATAGGCCTTGACTGTTTTACTATTTCGCAGGGTTGTCGATATTCTCGAACAAATGCGGATCTTGCTGATGTTCATCCGGAAGTCCCTTCAAAAGCGCAGGTGAGTTGGATATCCACTTCCGTAACTCATAGCCCGCGGTGGCTAAGATGCCTATCAATTCATCCCGTAGAAGGATGGCCTCTTTCTCAGAGGGTCCACCAGTACAAATGTCATCGACATACAAATCCTCTTTCAAAATCGCGGCTGCGCGAGGAAACTTTAAGCGCTCCAGGTCCGCGAGCTCCCACAGAGACCGTATAGCCAAATAGGGGCTTGACTTTAACCCGTACGTGTTTGTATTGAGCTCATAAACAACCATGGGATCCTGGGGGCTTTCACGCCATAGAATCAACTGATACCGACGGTCATCCGGGTGAATAATCGTCTGTCTGAACATCATCCTTATGTCAGCCACAAATACAACCTGATGTCGACGAAACCGAGTGATGACGTCACAGAGATCCTTGATCAATTTAGGACCAGCATACAAACAATTGTTCAACGATACACGCGTTGAAGTTTGCGCAGAACCATCGAATACTGTACGCAATTTGCCATTTGATGCCTTAATTACAGCATGATGCGGTAGAAAGAAGTGATCCACTGTTTGCCAATCTAATTTCGACACAGACATGTGTCCCAACTCCTCATATTCACGCATAAAATCAATGTATTTCTCCTTTAGGAGAGCATCTCGAGCCATTCGGCGCTCCATAGCCAATAGTCGTTTCTCAGCAGCAGGCCGCGAGGTGCCAAGTGGTGGCCGTACGGCGAGAAACGGCAATCGAGTCATAATCTGACCGGTACGTAGGCGACTCGTATTGTTTTGGTAAAACAATTCGCACTCCTCATGCTCCGGATCAGTGCGCGGAGCCTGTGGTGGTTCTTCCACTTCCCAAAACCTCTGAACCGCATCAGAGAGAGCAGAGCCTACCATCAAGCCAATGTCAAGACGGGTATCCGTGAGGACCGGTCCCATCAGTGCAGAGCCAAATATGGTCGGGATGGCTACCATGCCTCCTGGTTGCATGACCTGAATGCTACCCAAGAATATGTTTCCCAGAACATCGGCGCCTAGCAACAAATCGACCGATCCAGGTATACCAAATTTGGGGTCTGCCAAGTTCAAACCCGACGCTAAACCAATAGCATACGGAGACAACTGCTTCTCCGGATGGGTGCCCAAAATATTGTTCATAACAATGGCTGAACACTCAAACAATGGGCTTGACGAGTTTATAGGAGAGAACGCACATAATACTTGGCCTTCAACATTGGCCACAACTGCGTTGCCAACACCTCTAGTGACATGAGGAAAATCACGCATACTTAGGCGTACCTGCCCCACCAACCAAGAAGACGCTATACACCCCTGAGAGCCTGTGTCCAGAATTGCCCGGACCACAACAGAGGCACCTGTCCGTCCCCAGACCCTTACAGAAGCAGTGGGTAGGAGTACGGTTTCAAACGGGGGTGGTGCATGACGGGGGGAGGCGCCGTGTTCCTAATGTCGTCTAGGCAGCGGGTGATTCTCATGTTCACGGGAAGCGTCATCAAAGGTAGGTACCCGCCCGTGACGATACGGGCGCGAATCGTGGTTATCACTCTTGCCACGGGCTTCCGATGACGGCGAGCATTGACCTTGTGGGCGCCTCGCTGCGGCAGAATCTACGACGCGCGGGGGTGAGCGACTAGGTCTCGAACTGCGGTTTTCATACCGGTGCCTTCGCTCATAACTACCCGTAGGTGAGCCTTGACGTTCATGTTCACGACCAATCCCATTATTATTCGCACAAAGAAGTTTCAAATGCTGGCCTCCGCAGTATGTACATGGGCGAGGATTAGGGCAATCGCGCTGGAAATGGTTTCCCAAGCAAGAAAAGCACCAACCTCGAGCCTTAGCCAAACGCCTACGCGAGGCCACGTGCAGCGCAGTAAAATCTGAGCAACTGGCAACTTTATGACTCGGGGACTTGCAATAGGTGCACTCAGGTCGCGACTGTACAGCAGCAAAACGTGGTGGGTGACGAACCTCTGGCCTTCTAAAGGCGTGATTGCGGGTCGGAGCCGATGACCGCGGCAACTGTTGACCAAATGACCTGTCAACGACCGTCATGTCTACCATCCTACACTCGTCTTCCAAAAACTTCTTAAGGTCATCAAAAGCAGGCAAGTGAGTTGCATCATCACCTCCATATTTTTGCTCGAAACGAGCCCTAAGTTCCGCAGGAAGCTTTTTCAAAACAATATGCACCAGCATATATGACCAAGTGCTCACCGGAAGGTCTAACCTTTCCAGTGCGTTGATCGCAATCATCAATGGGTTCAATAAGTCGGACCTTAAAGCCGAGACCCTAGATACCACTGGCAGACCCAAGAGCTGACCAATGTGTGTATCTGCCAGGCAACGCTTATTTTGGTAACGCTTTATGAGAAGGTTACGTGCCACTAGGTAGTTTCCATCATTGATCTCCAGGTGCTGAACTAAACCTCTCGCCTCACCTTCCAACACGGAGAACAGGTAGGCCAATTTTTGAGCGGAACCTAAGTCAGAACGCGCGTGGACTAAGCTCTCAAACAAGTTTATGAAACCTAGCCATTGGTCCAAACGACCATCAAAACGCGGCAGGTCCAAAGTGGGCAGTTTACTCAATAAGCCCGACGTAGAAGGTTTCACATCCCTAGACGCGGGAGACTCACCCCTTTTCGACGCGGAAATTTCCCTAGCACGCTGTGAGATTCGATCTGCATAATCCATGATCTGGTCATAATCCGCGTGTACCAAGTCACGATACGTTTGTGGGTAATCTTCATCAGAAATATCTAAAATTTTTGTGTTGAAGTTACGGTACACATCATCAACAAATTGTAAGCGCGTATCCAATTTGCTGTACCTATCCAGGAGAGACTCATTTCGATCAGACCTATCAACCAAGGCGGTTGCAGTCGAGAACCATCTCAACTCAGAGCGCAGCTTACCTGCCGAGTCCTTAGCGCTAGCAAAAGCAGCCATAATAATCGAATAAAATAATTAAATTCCAACAACAAAAAAAAATATATATATAATCAACTAAATAAATCAACCAATTGAAACAACAATCAAAAAATACAAATTACAAAATTGAACAACAATTAAATTATTGCGCAAAGGGAAACGTTAATATTTGTCTGTATAAGTACCATAAACAAAACGCAAAATAATATTAAACTAATTGTCTATACAGTTCAATTCATTCGTTCATTCAATCACGAGACTGCACTACTCTGTGGCACAATGTACTACGCAAATTATTTTATTACTCTGTGGCACATTAAGTAAACAATGATATTCAAAATTTCAAATGTTGCAGTGAACTTATTTATATGATATTTTTAATAACTAATAACAATAAGTACACAAATGATCAATCACACAAATATTTAATGTGTATCTTTATACACCAGACTATTTATTAAACTGGGCCGTAATACGTAAAATTCAAGTAATTATATATCGATTTATTTTTCAACACGGGCACTTGTAGATATCAATACCAAACAAAATTACTAGATTCACTAGAACCACGCTCTGCTACCAGAAAGTATGTTCATTACCGTTCCCTACTGACCTAGGATGCGCAGTGGAAGGGAACACCAGGCCAGTGAGGGATACCAAATGGGTAATAACATTGGCTTGCGATTACGCAAGGCTATTTTAAGTTCTCCTAAATGATAGTACAAGAACAGATTTTAACACTTACGAGTAGATACCGCGGAGGTAGCTATAACGTAACCTAACTCAGCGTTCGGTCTGGCCAGACAAATAGAAACTAACTGAGGGGTTACTTAGCTTGTATCCAAAAGCGCGGTGATGACAACGGCCTCGTACACTTCAAGGACCCAGGCTTGCTACTCGTACACACAATTTAATGTTCACAAATATATACTTAATTCTAATTAACTCGCGTACATAAGCGGTACACAAAACAAAGGGTGGCGCGCAATATTACAAATACCACGATTTCACGGCTTTAGTCCACAAAAGACATAGCAATTACAAAATATGTGCGTACGCGACCGTTACTTCCAACGCAAGTCGATCCGCGAACAAAGCGAAAGTGAAAGTGAAAGTGGCGGCCGGCTCCGAGCCAACCGCGAACCACAAAAAACAGAACTACCCTACATGGATTTAATTATTGAACTAATATAAAAATGTTTGGTACCGAACACCCTCTCTTGCCCATGGATGTCGTAAAAGACGATTGAGGAATATAATACGCAAATACCATCTATGAAAGAGAAGGAAGGAAGGAACTCGAAACGAAATCCTATATCAACCTGTCTGACCAGCATGGTATAGTAAGGTTAATTTCCCTCCTATTATAAAGAAGGCTCGAGCCCAACAGTGGGACGTATATGAGCCGAAATGATAATAACGAATGAAATACATTCACGTCTCCCATAGTGGTCGGAAGAGACCATTTCCCTCCAATCGCTGCGATTTTGACATATCACTTTCGCCCTACCACATTCATTCATCTCCTCATGCATATTCTTCGGTTTAGGGTATTTCTAAGTTCGCTTTGTTAAGAACGTTTTCGATTTGAACGTGGAACGTCCGCCTTGGTCCCCTTTCAACACTTCCATTCACATTTACCTTATAAACTCTGCTTCTTAGTCTCTTTTCATTCATTCTCTCTGCATTAAAAGTTTAGATAGATTTAAAAGTTGAGCTTCCATTTAGAGACTGTTTGCATTTTAATATTTCTTGGAAAATTCCGTTCATTTCTAATGCCAGTCCTTGTGGAAGTGTTAAATTTCTAAACGGCGTTTATATTGAAGCGAACGAAACATTTTACATGCTACAACATCAAATAAAGTTTGAGTATTTATGTTGTTGGGGAATAAGTGCAGTGAAAATAAAAATGCAATCGGTACAAGTAGTTGCGTCGAGTTTAAATTAAGGTATGATAGAAAATTATTAAAAAAAAAATTAAATTAACTAATACTTAAAAATAAAAGAAATCCGAAATTTTCCGTCTGGTGACGGAATTACAATACATATTCATATACAATAACCTAAATAATAATAGAATAATAAATAGAAAATACAATTCACCACCCCCTATCTTACCCGTGGGTGATCGTACGAGACGACTAAGGGATATAAAACGCATATAACATCTATGCGAGAGAAGGAAAACTCGAAATAAAACCCTATACCAACACGTCTGACCAGCGTGGTATAGTAGGTCAATCACCCTTCCATTATGGAGGAGGCCCGAGCCCAACAGTGGGACTATATGGGCTGAGATGAGATGATGAAAAAAAATCCGTGTGGTGACGGAGTAAGAATACAATTCACCACCCTCCTTATTTGCCCGTGGGTATCGTAAAAGATGACTACGGAATAATAATATGCATACAATATCTATGCAGGAGAAAGAAAACTCGAAAATGAAAATCTTATACAAATCCGTCTGACCAGTGTGGTATAATAGATCAATTACTCACTCACTATGAAGGAGGCTCTAGCCCAGCAGTGGAGCGTTTATAAGCTACGATGATGATTAAAACTAGTAGCAGGCTGAATACCACGTATCGCGACATCTTGCAGTGTATATTAGCGCAGACGCTCTAACTAGGGCTTACGATCCCGCAATACCGAGATCTCGGTATTGCGGGATCCCGCGCCATTTTCCAATCCCGCAGGATGCGGGATTACGGGCGCGGGATCCGCGGGATTCGCGGGACTGAAAAAAAGCGTGCATGCAAGCTCAAACTTAATAAACTCTCAAATTCAAACAGTAACATATCCTATATAAATTTACAGTTCATCGCAGCCCAGATACGTCCCACTGTTGGGCTCCGGCCTCCTCCACAATGGGAGGGAATTTGACCTACTATACCACGCTGGTCAGACGTGTTGGTATAGCGTTTTATTTCGAGTTTTCCTTCTCTCGCATAGATGTTATATGCGTTTTATATCCCTTAGTCGTCTTGTACGATCACCCACGGGTAAGATAGGGGGTGGTGAATTGTATTCTTACTCCGTCACCAGACGGAAAATTTCGGATTTCTTTTATTTTTAAGTATTAGTTAATTTAATTTTTTTTTAATAATTTTCTATCATACCTTAATTTAAACTCGTATAAATTTACAGTTAAAATGTGTTATTTTTTTGAGTGATTTTTAATTTTCTTTGTGTATTTTTTGAAGAAGATTTGTTTTGATTTGTTTTTTATTCCGCATTTGTTACTGTTGTGAAGAAAAAAACGGTGTAATTTGATTGATCTCCTACTAGTAGTAATCCTTAAATAAATATGGAGTTAGTTGATAATTCATAGGGTTTTTGTGATAAATAATCGGAGTAATTTCATTAATCTCACACTAATAGTAATACTTTAAGAAATGTGTAGTTAGTTGACTAATTCATTCATTTTTGTTACAAATAGACGGTGTAATTTGATTGATCTCGTATTAATAGTAATATGTACGTATGGGAGGGTTGATTAATTCATTGTTTTATTTGCTTTATATAAATGTGGATATTTTCAATATGCGGGATCCTGCAAATACCGAGATCCCGCGGAATTGAAAATTCGTAATCCCGCAAATACCAAGATTAAATTCAGGCTGCGGGATTGGAAGCCCTATCTCTAACAGACATAAGTATGCGGGTTACTTAAGATGTGGTTTAATTTTTTTTTCCTCTGTGATGGTGGATAAGGATGCTATCCTTACATTGCCCGTGGGTGTCATAAATAACGAGTAAGACATCGAGCTTTACGATCGATTTGATCCAACGCTCTCCAATACCATCTGGTCAATGATTACATTCCCAAGGTGTTCACGACAGGGGTAAGCGGTCGTTCATAAAAGTATCGCCAATAGAAGCTCAACCCCAATAGTCAGATGTATATGACTTGAGAAGATGATGATTTGAGGGAAGAAATCATAATTGTTGAAGGGATGATGATGATTCCCGATTCGTGAATCATCATCTCATAATTCCCACTGCTAGGCCCGAGTCTCCTCCACACTACTAGGAAAATCATGATGATGACTCTTTCTAAATATTATCATGTTCCTTAGTCATCATTTACGATATACACAGGCAGAAAAAGTGAATGGGGCACTGTAGGCCGTTATGAAGAGCAGGAATGTGTCTAAAAAGGCACGTTTATGTATACAACATCCAGGCCAGAGAAGGACAACTCAAAGTGAAATCCTCAACCAATACGTCTGACCAGTGCGGTATAGTAGGTCAATTTCCCTCCCACAGTGGGGAGGCTCGAGCCCAATAGTGGGAAGTATATAAGCTGAGATGATGATGACGTACAGGATCTGGAATGTACCACTACTGCTGTTGTGTTTCCCGAGAGCTATGAATTGCTCTTTTTTAAACGAGGTTTAAGAAGACCAGTTTTTTCACGGTAGGCAGTAGCGTAGCTGTGGTCCTGATAGTACTTTTTTTTTTTGGGGTGTGCTTCGGTCGACGCACTCCTCGCACCATTCCGTCCGGGGCGACAGAGGGGCATAAGCACGCACACCCGCAACCCAACCGAACACCACGTCGCCTTCGTCGTTGGGCCGACCACCGGAACAGGGTTACTTGTCATCAGTGGTCGGCCCGACGGAATACCCCCTATTTGAGGTACCCTCTCATCGACCGACGTCTCCCCCTCGGGGAGGACGTCAGACTTTCCTCACGCCGTCGGTCTCTCGGCGGGTGACGGACTAACTCCCCGGTTACGTCACCCGCGGCCTCGGCTAGGACGGCATGACGCGCAGGTAGTCGCGCGTGCGCCGCCCCAGCCGCCGTACTAGTTAGTATATAGTCTGAGATGTTGATAAATATTATAGTCTATATGTAACTTACTTTCAAAAGTTTTAGTACGTTTTTGTTTAAAAATATTTAAAAACATTTTTATTTTTAACTTAATCATTTAGTATCCCTGTGGATAAAACATCACAAGTGCGACATTAACTAAACAAAGTTAACTCAAAACTTTGGTTTGCTACTGTTATATAAATTTACAAGCGGACCTCGAGACTAACAATTTTGATAAAAAATTTAAATTACGCAACAAAATGCCTGTTCATTTTTGCTTCTGTTATTATTTGAAGCTCGCTTTGCCAGCTATTTGTTAAAGATTTCATAAAAGTTTTTTTTAAAGACTGTGCTAAGGAGATATGCGTCCTTGCATTGCAAGTGACTTTAATCATTATTATCACAGCTCATATGCATACCAATGCTGGGCTCGCGCCTCCTCCATAATGGGAAGGAAATTAACCTACTATACTATGCTGGTCATACGAGTTGATATAGGGTTATATTTCGAATTTTCCTTCTCTTTAACGTGCAATTAACATAGATTACGGACAGATTCACATAGGAATCGAACTCAGGTCACTTGGGACGGCGGTTCGATATATTAATTAATTCACCGTTTGTGCAATTTTGTCTGCTTGAATATTCAATGTGGCCACGTTCGGATACGTCGATGGGTATTAGATTTCTTATGTTTAATTTAACAAATTGTGATAGTATAATAATTAATATAAATTTAATATTTAGTAATTACTGATTAAACCAATATATGTTTTTTCATATAGAATTTTCTTTTTGTATGGGTAATAAATTTATATTAAAATGTAGATCGAAATTTAATAACTAGTTTAGGAAGATTTAAATGTTTGTAATAACAATGATTTTGTGCACGTGAGACATCTTAGTCCACCCGAAAAGTGCTCAAAGCATCAGTAAAAACAAAAATCAAATATAAACACGATAAAATCGGTTAAAATTGTTTATTTATATATATTATTTATATATAAAATACTTCTAAAATAATTCAAAAATATTTTTCCCTTAAAAGTTTACAAAATTATCAATAATTTCTTTAATTATTAAATGGCGGACATCATTCAATATCAATTATTGGTTAATAAAAAAGTAGTCCATTACAATCAAAAGAATTTAACAAGATAAATAACTTGGAGCAACTGCGACGGCGAAAAATTGTCGCAATTATGTAGGCTCTAACGGCGAACTTCCGAGGACGCCCGTCAGCGAGTAATATCATTTCAAGATGAGGGCATCTCTCACAGGAAAAACTTTAGTATTCGTATAACAGTCATGTTATCAGAGTCGAAAAAAAAAACACTTGAATATCCTTACTAATATTATAAATGCGAAAGTAAGGTTGTTTTACTAAGTTTGTTACGCTTTCACGCCTGCACTTTCGAATTCATTTCAAAAATTCTTTCACCAATGGAAAGCTATATATATATATATATCAAGGAGTAACATAGGCTATATTTTAACCCGGTATTCCCACGGGAACTATGTGGGTAAAGCGACTCAAATCAAAGCGAAGCGAAGGCGGGTTGTTAATTAACAAATAAAGCGACAAGTATCTCCATTTTAACTAAATAAAGATTAAACAAATTTTACTCTTATGATTAAATTGATTGTGCATTCAAAATATTTCTAATTTTATCTTCATTATGATAATCTTAATCTATATACGAGTAAGTCCCATTGTTAGGTTTAGGCCTCCTCCACTATGGGAGAGTAATTGTCCTACTATGCCACACTCGTCAAACGTGTTAGTATAAGGTTTTATGTCGAGTTTTCCTTCTCTTGCCTGGATAATATCTGCATATCATATCCTCAGAAGGAAAATTCGAAATAAAACCCTATACCAACTCGCCTGATCAGCGTGGTATATTAGGTAAATTTCCCTCCCGTTGTGCAGGAGGCTCGAGCCCAGCTGTGGGACGTATATAAGCTGTGATGATGATGATGATATCCTCAATCGTCTTTTGCGATACCCACGGATAAATGTGAAGTGGTGAACTGAATTCTTACACCGTCACCATACGGCAACTTTAATCTAATCGTGATAGTTGTTTTACAGCGTTAATGGTCACGGGCGGACTAAGATGTTTGACGTCCAACAAGTCATTGTCATTACAGATATTTATAATTATCTACCCGCTACAGAAATTAGTTATTAAATTTTGACCCACATTTTTGGTACAAATTTATTGTTACAAGAAGAAAATTATTCTATATGAAAAAGTTATATTGTTTATGATTCATCATCGCAGCTCACATTCGTCCAACTGTTGGGCTTCGACCTCCTCGACAATGGGAGGGAATTTGACCTATTTTTCCATGTTGGTCAGACATGTTGGTATAGGGTTTCATTTCGAGTTTTCCTTCTCTTGCACAGATCTTATGTGCATATTATATCCCTTACTCGTCTTTTACGACATCCACGGGCAAGATAGGGAGTGGTGAATTGTGTTCTTACTCCGTCACCATACGGAATATTGTTTATGATTAGTAATTAGGTATTAAATATGAAATCTGTAGTAATAATTATGATAATTTGTTACATTAAACTTAACAAATCTAACATATTACCTAACCACCGGATCAAAACGCGGCCACGCTGAATTTGCCATCAAAAATCAAATACAAACGCGATAAAATCCGTAAAACAGTTTTATTTACAATGTGTAATATTCGCGAAGTATCGCTTAAATATCTGAAATCATCATGACAGCTGTGTTGAAAAGAAAAGTATCATCATTATCATTTCAGCCTATCACCGTCCACTGCTGGACGTAGGCCTCCCTCATGTTACGCCACAAAGTGCGGTCCTGTGCCGCCTGCATCCAACGACGCCCAGCAACTTTCACCAGGTCGTCTTTCCACCTGATGGGGCAGCGTCCTACACTGCGTCGTCCGATACGTGGTCGCCTCACTCGAGAACCTTTCTTCCCCAGCGGTTGTCGGTTCGTCGAGCGATGTGGCCTGCCCATTGCCACTTCAGCGTGCTAATTTTTCGTGCTATGTCGGTTACACCCGTTCTTCTGCGGATTGCCGTATTTCGGATTCTATCTCGCAGAGAAATCCCGAGCATAGCCCGCTCCATAGCACGCTGAGCGACTTTGAGCCTTGCTGTGAGGCCTGCAGTTAGGGACCACGTTTCCGTGCCGTAAGTCATCACTGGTAACACACACTGGTCGCACCTGTATTTTCAGAGACTGAGGTATGTTGGAAGAAGGAGGAGGAGGTGGCTGGAAAAGTATATGGGGTCAATAAATAATTATAATTAAGAAACTTGCGATCAAGAATACAAGATAGCCACACCATATCCGATGTTTTATTAATCAACCCATTAATCAGTGCATTTGATTATTCATGAGAAGAGATAGTGAAGTTTTTCATGGGTCTCGGCAATCGTGCATTTGTATCGTATGTTTACGTCATAGCTCATATATGTGCATTAGTTCAATAGGAGGGAAATTGACCTACTATGCCACGTAGGTCAGGTGGATTGGCATATAGTTTTATTTCGAACTAGCAACCCGCCCTCGCTTCGCTTCGGTATCAGTCGTCTTCCCTGAAGAGTTACTGGTCCCGTGGGAATACCGGGATAAAATATAGCCTAGTTTACGCTCTGATATTATAGCTTTCCATTGGTGAAAGAATTTTTGAAATCGGTCCAGCCGTTTCGAAGATTACCCGGAACAAACAGACAGATAGACAGACAAAAAATTTTTAATCGCTATTTTAGGCATAGGTGTCGTGCAAATAACCGTGTGAGCATGAAAAAAGCCTATTATTTTGACATTACAAACAGACACTCCAATTTTATTTATTGGTATAAATTTTCCTTTTCCTGTATAAATGCTGATATTCACGAGTAAGATAGGGCGTGTTGAATTGTATTTTTACTCTGTTATGACACGGCATTTCGTATGTTTCAATGGCGCTGGCATAGATTTCTATGTCGAGTTTGCCTTCTCTTGCATTATTGTTATCTGTATATAATATCCCTTTCCCGTGTGGTGATGAAGTAAGAATACGATTTACCACTCCCTATCTTGCCCGTGGATGTCGTAAGAGACGACTAAGGGATATAATATGCACATAATATCTGTGCAAGAGAAGGAAAACTCGAAATAAAACCCTATACTAGCATGTCTGACCAGCATGGTATAGTAGGTCAAATGCCCTCCCATTGTCTTACAATTCATCTTGCTGTAGCTGTCCAAATCTTACACGAACAGATGAAATTAAATATTTAGGTGTGTATTTGGATAAACACTTGAAATGGGACACCCATATTTGCGTTCAATCGAGCAGAGTTAGGAAATTGATTTATATATTTAAAAATTTACGGCATATTGCTGATATCAATTTAATCAAAAACGTTTACGTGTCCCTAGTGCAATCCCTACTAATATATTGCATACCGGTATGGGGGGGGGGGGAGCTTCTAAATCTTATTTTATAAACATAGAAAGGTCACAAAGATGCATTATAAAAACCATGCTTTTTAAGCCATACCGATATTCCACGAGTCTTTTATTTAATGAATGTAAACTACTAACGGTTAGGCAGTTGTACTTACTTCATCTGCTACTTTATCAACACCGTAAAATAGTTTACATTGCAGTATGTAACGATATGTGTCAAAAAAGGCGAAAACATAATGTATGTCGTATACCACACCACAAAAACAAATTTACCAATCACCAAATTTCTTTTCTGTCTGCATATCTTTATAATAAAATTAACAGAGAAATTAATATTTTTAAATTGACGAGATTTAGACTAAAGCGCGAAATTCAGAGTTGGCTTATCAATAAAAGTTATAATAATACTGAAAACCTATTACAGTTGATAAATTAACACTGATATCGCGTACCACACACATCATGTTCTTTTTACATTTTGATATAATTTTATATTATATTTTATACACATTTATTTGTGCATTATTGTAAGTCTGAGAATGTGCCATCACTAGTTTTCCTTTCGCGCGTGCTTATGTGTGTGCGGGTTATACGTGTAGCTATGTACTATGTATATTATGCGTGTGGTTATGTTCTATATAGATTGCGCGTGCGTGTGTGTATGCAAGTATGTGTGCGTATGTGTGTGTGAGCGAGACGGTGCGTGCATGTGTACGCACGCCAGTGCGCGTGTGTTTGTGTATGTGTGTATGCGATTTAGTGCGTGCATATGTACGCGCGGGAGAATGTGGTGTGAGTGTGTTTGCGTGCGTGCGCGGGTGTGTGCGCGTTTGTGTGTGCAATCGCCGCCAATGTGTAATAGACTTCATAATATAATCAAGGAGAAATCTATTCTCACCGCACAAAATATCCCATACATTAGTTTAAAATATGCCATGTTAAACATTATTTTGCACGATCCAGTCACGGTGAGCGTAGTTTTATTTCTTTACATCCGTGTTCAGTTACAACTTTGAGTCTGTTCTACAATGTTACGTGGAGGGTATTTGTAAATATAGTGCGCAAATAGAATATTTTATGTATAATTTTTAACTATTGTATTATTTTATTTCAGTTTGTTTATTATTTCCTATTCGGTTTGTTTTTATTATACTTTTATTTAGTTTATTTTCTATTTCTTTTAATTAATACACTAAGTACCATATATAATGGTCTCAGTGTGTTAAATATGATGCAGTGGTTGGAGAGGCGGCACGGGGTGCTCTCCTTCCGACTGGTGCAGGTTTTGACGGGGCATGGGTGCTTCGCCAAATACCTGCACAAGGTCGTTAGGAGGGAGAATACACCGTCCTGCCACCACTGCGATTGCGGCGAAGACACGGCGCGCCATACGCTCGAGGCCTGCGCGGCTTGGGCAGTGCAGCGCTGTGAACTCGTCGCAATCATCGGTACGGACCTGACGCTGCCGGCTATCGCTAGGGCGATGGTCGACAGCGTCGGGAATTGGGACGCGGTCGCAGCCTTCTGCGAGACAGTGATCTCGCGGAAGGAGGCGGCGGATCGCCTCCGTGAGGAGCGCAGCCTCGATGAGGAGATCCGCCGCCGGCGACTGGGGCGGCGCAGGCGCAACTATCTGCGCCTCATGCCGCCCTAGCCGAGGCCGCGGGTGACGTGACCGGGGATTAGTCCGTCACCCGCCGAGAGGCCGACTGCGTGAGGAAAGACCGACGTCCTCCCCGAGGGGGGGACGTCGGTCGATGGGAGGGTACCCCAATAGGGGGTATTCCGTCGGGCCGACCACTGACGACAAGTTAACGCTGCTCCCGTGGTCGGCCCAACGACGAAGGCGACGTGGTTTTCGGGTGGGTCGCGAGAGTTGCGTGCTTAAGCCCCTCTGTCGCCCCGGACGGAGTGGTGCGGAGGCGCGCCGACCGCGGCCCACCCACAAAAAAAAAAAAAAGTGTGTTAATTATTTTCTGTTCCGTTTTGTTTTATATTTTGTATTTATTTGCTTATCTATTCTTTTAATTAATATACTTAGTATAATATAAATGTGATGGTGAGTTTATATAATTGACGTGTTGTAATGAATACTTGTGAGTTTATTTAAACACTGGATCTAATGCCATCTTAAAATATTGTAAGTACCAATATCTTAAATAATGCTTAATAGTTTTATGGATAGTATAGTTTTTTAAATTTACTAGTCTTATAGTTAGTTTAATAAATAGTATATAAGCTGTATGTAGTTGGTATTAAATAGTTTAGATTTTATTTGTTTAGAATCTACCCTTACTAATATTCTTTTTTTTTTTTTTTTTCTTTATTGTTGGAAATATAGATGCCATAATTTACTATAAATAAAGTATGCCTAATTTTAATCTCATCATACCGCTTCGTAGACACACATATTTCAGTAAGGTCAAGGGGGGTCTGATATCCTAAGCACAGGGTGACCTAGTTAGGAGTTAGAGCTTATCCATGTACCTACACGAATCTTATGCTGTTTTTATTTGATTTTATTATTATCTTGTTTTCTTTTTTTTTTTCTATGTAAGTAATAATAGCTATATTTACCTAAGGTACTTTTTAGTAGTAGTGCATGGATTGTAATGTTTTTTTGTTTATTGATCCAATAAAGACTTATTATTATTATTATTTGTTTTTAACATTGTTGTTCTCCCAGGTGATTGGGGTATTTTTTCCATTTATTGCGGGTACAAAACCAAGCAATAAAAGGTTTATGAGAAATTAAAATACTACGTATTGCATAGTACGTAATATACGAACAATAGATGAATACACAAAATATTATTCATAATATATACAGACTATATATCTGTATATATAGTCTGTCTGTGTATACATATCTCGACATATATACATATCTGTAAGTAAGAGGATTTCCATTTATAATGATAGAAATTTTCTCACAATTCTGCAGGTATTGAGAATGGTAGCTTTTTGGAGAAGGATGTATGTTAACCTATGTATGCCTAATGTTTCCAGACTGGTGTGTAGTGTATGGGGTATGATGCCTGTAGTAGAGAGAACTACTGGGACTGTAATTACTGTTTGGACTTTCCATTGACTTCGGAGTTCTATAGATAGATCGGTATATTTTGCTATTTTACTCGAAAAAGTGGAAGATAGGTTGTGCGTGTTAGGTATAGCGATATCAATTAGGTATACTGTGTTCTTGTTCTTGTCATGTAATATGATGTCCGGTCTATTGAAGTGAATTGTTTTGTCGGTGATGATGGTACGATCCCAGTATAATTTGTAGTTAGCAGATTCTAAAATGGTTTGTGGTGTGTATTTATAATATGGTGTTTTCTGTGCTTGTGTAATGAGTGAGTGTTTAAATGCAAGATGTTGATGAATGATGGCAGCAACTTGGTCGTGTCTATGTTTGTAGTCTGTTTGAACTATGCTCTTGCATGCTTCTGTGATATGTTGGATGGTTTCTGAACTACAGTGGCATCGTCTGCATAAGTCGGTAGGTAAATTGGGTCGTCTAATGATATATTTTTGATAGTTGCGTGTGTCAATAACTTGATCTTGAATGGCCACCATAAACGCCTCCGTTTCAGGGAAGGACTCTCCACGCCGCAGCCATTCGTTCGACGCATCTTTGTCGACGTGTGTTTGGCTGAGATCGGCTAGATGCCTTCCGTGGAGCGACTTTTGGGACCAGACTGCTATTTTTTGCTGTTTGCTAATGGTGTTTTCAATTGGTTGTATATTTCTGTCATGTAGATTAAGAGGTGTGTATTTGTTATCTATTGATGTGATAAATTTGTGGAGGTCAGTTATTTGGGCTTTTGAGTGAAAATAGTTTGGAAGCTTAGTGACCAGGCTATTATGTAAGTTTCGGATATCAATTAAACCTATTCCTCCATCTTGACGTGGCAGGGTGAGTCGTTGGATACAAGATTTCGGGTGGTGTTTTCTATGAGCGGTCATGTGTGTGTTGATAGTTCGTTGTAATTTTGTCAAATCGGTTTGGGACCAGTTAATAATTCCAAAAGAATAGGTTAGTATAGGTATTGCATAAGTGTTGAGGGCTTTAACTATGTTTCGGGAATTGAGTCGTGATTTCAGTATCTGATTTAATCGGGATTTAAATTTTTTTGTCAGGTCTAATTTCGTTTGCTTTTGCATTATCTGCTTAGCTTGGTGAAAGCCTAGGTATTTATATGTACTGTTTTCATCCATTGCTTGTATTTCTTCTCCTGAGTCTAATGTGTATGTATTATTAATGGTCTTTCCACGGCTTATAGAGTGTATCCTGCATTTATCAACACCAAATGACATGTGAATATCAGAAGAAAATTACTGCGTAATATCTGCTAGTGTTGTGAGTTCAGTGATGTCGGTGGCGTAAAGTTTGATGTCATCCATGTACATTAAGTGTGAAAGAGTATGATGTGTGTTATTGTGTTTTAGGGGGAATCCGATATTTATGTTGTTGAGTAATTGAGACAGGGGGTTTAATGCCATGCAGAACCACAGAGGACTCAGCGCATCACCTTGAAAGATGCCTCTTTGGATTTTGATCGGTTCAGTAGTTAATGATGTACCGTTGCTTGTTACTTTTAGCCTAGTATTCCATTGTAGCATGGCATCGTGCAAAAAGGTTATGAGGATTGGGTGAATTTTGTATTGTTTTAAAACATGTAGTAACCAGCTATGAGAGACTGAGTCAAATGCCTTTTTGTAGTCTATATACATTGTGTGAATGTTTCTGTTTTTGGTCTGTGCCTGTCTCATAACTATTGCATCTATGGTAAGTTGTTCTTTACAGCCTTGGCTATTTTTCTTACAACCTTTCTGTTGTTCTGCAAGCGTGTCATTTTGGTTCAAGTGGTAATATATTAAAGTGCTAATGCATCCAGTGATAATTTTATATATGGTCTGTAGGCATGTAATAGGTCTATAGTTAGCCGGGTTTTTTAGATCCGAACCCTTTGGTAGCATATAAGTGATTCCATTGGTTATAAACTTCGGTAGTGTGTTTGGGTATTGTATGAAATTGTTAATTTGATTGTGGAGGTAAGAGTGTGTGCAACTAAACTTTTTATACCAATAATTGTGTATATTATCAGTCCCGGGCGCTTTCCAGTTATGTGTACGTTTAATAATTTGGGTTAATGTATCCATGGATATATTCGGCAAATTCATATCGGTCATGTTTGCTGTTGTATCTTGCGTAGTTTTTAGCCAATCTGCTTCTGTATTATGGTGTACTGGGTTCTCCCAGATGTTTGCCCAATATTGTCGTAAATTTTGTGCTGTTGGTGTCTCTGTTTCTGTTATTGTATTGTTTTGTTTCTTAGTTGTTAGGTGTCTGTAAAATAGTTTTTTATTGTGATTAAATGTATAATTCTGTTGTTTTCGTTTTGTGCAAGTTAAATATCTCCTGAGTCTATTCGAAGTTGCATTTAGCTTTTGTTTCAAGGTGTCTAAAAAGTGTTGTGGTTCTGTGTTAGGTTCTTCGTGTTGTGTATGGGTTTTGTATTTGATTTTTATTTCTTCAACTGTTCTAACTATTCTTTGGTTTCTATTGCCTGCTATGTATTGTGTGAGTCGGCTTATTTCCAATCTATATTTTAAATAAAACTACTTTACGGATTTCATCGCGTTTGTATTTGATTTTTGATTACCCGACGTTTCGAACACTTTACAGCGTTCATGATCACGGGTGGACTAAGATGTCTCACGTCCAACAAGTCATCGTTACTGCAGAAAATTTTATAATTATCTACCCGATACAGAAATTAGTTATTAAATATTGACCCACATTTTGATACAAAATTTATTGCCAGTGTAAGAAGAAAATGATTCTATATGAAAAAATTATATTGTTTATGATTAGTAATAATTAAACATTAAAATTAATAGTAATTATATTTAAAAACTAACTAATAATCTAGTATACTACCACCGGATCGGAACACGGTTACACTGAGAAAGATCCGGCAAGAAAACTCAGGTAACATGATGCTAAATTAAAGTTAATTTTGAAGGCGGCTTACTTTATGTTACTAAAAAGGTTTTAATTTATAAAATTATCTTTAGTTATTATTATTGTGGGTCAAATCTATACAATATGAGCTCACGGTGTCTTGCAGTCTTGTGGTGGTCTTTTTGGATTTCTTTTTAATAATGTTTATAACAGGATCCCAGCTATATGTTTCAATTCTGCTTTCAATTCTTCTTTGCCACGATGGTTTGTTAGTACGGTTACGATTATTTCTGTTATAATTAAATTTTGTGCCGTTACAGGTGGCTGCAGTAAAGGCTGCCGCGTATATTATAGTGTGTAAGGTATTAAAGTCTGTGGTGATATTTAGATATCTGGGTAGTATTTCTATGTTTAGGTGATGTACTATCTGAGAAAATTTACGAGAGGATTTCTGTTTAGGTATATATGGTCTTGTTTCAGGGTCTGTGTTATTAAATTGCGTGAATGAATTGTTGAACTCTTGTTCAACTTGTTTAAGTAGTTCTCTATTTGCCTGCCTTACTCTAAAATTATCTTCAGTACTCCTGTTTGTGGCCAAACAGTGTTGTGGTGAGAAGGCTAATTGTGTGTCGTCGGTGTTGTTTGTATCATTAATTTGAGCGTTATAAGTTTGATCATCTATTGCGAGGCTTTCATTCTTATCGAGTTGGGTTTGTATGCCTAGTTTTATTTGTATCTCTTTTTTTATCTCATCTATTCTGTAAGTTGGTATGCTCTTGTTGTTAAATATTAATCTTCTTTGGTCGGCAATGCGTTGTTCTATGGGGTGTGATAAGTGTGGTTGTCTAGACATGAATAAATCAAACATGTTTTGCCGACATGAAGTTTTATTGGTTTCTAACTCGGTAACTTCAAGGTAACATCTGACTATTTCTTCATTTAGTTCGGTTGACCATTTCATTCTAGTATTCGTTTGTGGAAAAGAGGGAATGTTAGCTGAATGATTGGTGTTTTGTATGTGTGAATGATTTTCAATTTGTAAGATATTCTTTACTTCATTACTAATTTCTTCTAAGATGTTTTCTGGCAATAGTTTTCTCCTTAATATGGCTCTACGTTGGTCTCCTATTCGTTGGCGTGTTGCTTTCATTTCAGAAAACTTTGTGCTGAATTCTTGATGAAGGGGCTCTAAATAGTTATTCATAATTGTAGTCTCGCATTTGGTTATGAGAAGATATGTGCGCCATATGAAACGGTTCATTTCTTCTGTCCATCTTTTACGCGCACGTAAAGGGCCCGCAGTGGATGCAGGGTTTACAGCGACTGCCTCCTGCATAACAGCTGTTGACCTTAATGAATATGAAGATGAAGGAGATGAATTTGGTGAGCGGAATAGGGAATGAGTCGAGGAAGGTGATGGCACGTCTGAGAAGAGTGAATGGCTATGGAGTGGGTGATGGTGATTGATCGGCTGTAGTATTTTGTTCGAGAGGAACCCGCCTGTTCAGTCCCCCGTCGCCAACGGTTCGCATGCTGCGGCATCCAGCGTCAGCTCCAGATGCGCCCCGACGACCTCTGGGCAGCGGCCGTAAACTATATCTTCTACTTTCCGTTATCTCCATTGAAGGGTTTCTAGAGCCTAACGGTGATGTCTCTGAGCTTATTTCACTTATTGAATCGGAGTCCGTGTGTATTGTTTTGGTCGTTTGACGGTTTGATCTCGTCACTCGGGGATTCTTCGCACCCCTAGGTCCAGCCTCAGCCTGTCTCCCGTCAATGACAGAGCTGCTTCTGGTCCCGCCGAGCACTTGGGGCCGTTTTGAACTACTTCTTGTTAATACCATTTTCTTCTTTTGGGGTTGGGACCGTTAGTTGGAAAGGGTTAAGCCGAGATGTTATTAGCTTTTATATTGTCTCACCCATTTTGGGGTATGGTCTAGCTGACAGTGACCTGATTGTACATACCTTTCCGTAAGCCCCCCTACCACGTCAAGGTGGTCCCCCAGAGGGTTATTATTATTATTATTATTATTGTGGAGAAGGCGCGGGCCTAACAGTGTGACGTATGTGGGCTGCGATGGTGACGATGATGTCCCTTAGTCATCTTTTACGAGACCCACGGGTAAAAGGGGTGGTGAACTGTATTCTTACCCCGTCACCAAACGTAAAATTTATCTAATGTTATATCTTAGAAACGAGCAATCTTATATATTTCTATATATCGAGATTCTCGACTAACGGCATCAGCAAATCTCATGAAATTTTTGAAATATAAGTCGAAGGTTACCTACAAAAGCGCTTGTTTTTAGTTTTTTAAACCGCCTACCTAGAATAATAACGTATAGAAAGATGTGTCGGTACTTAAGCGATCAAAAATGTGAATCCAAAAATATGCGTACGAGCGATTATAACCGTACACACGCACACCACTATACCTATAAAGAGTTGCCTTGTACGCAGTGACCTCGAACACCATGATCCGGTGTGGGCAACTGTTTCTGACTCCATTAAAACGCCTAAAATTTTGTGCGCGAATTGAAATTCTATAAGTTATTATTCTAAAATCACCTATGATCTATACCAATAAATAAAATTGGAGTGCCTGTTTGTAATGTCAAAATATTTTCATGCTCACACGGTTATTTGCACTATACATATGCCTAAAATGTACTTTATATTTTTTTTGTCTGTCTGTCTGTTTGTTCCGGGTAATCTTCAAAACGGCTGGACCGATTTCAAAAATTCTTTCAACAATGGATAGCTATAATATCAGGGAGTAACATGGGTTATATTTTATTATTATTTTTTATTGCAAACGGTGGCAAATGAGCAAACAGTACACCTCATGGTAAGTGTTGTTGTTGCTCATGGAACTTTACAAGGTCGCTGCCTACCACGAAGAAAGTGAAGGGAGTGTGAATGCGTGCATTGAGGCTCGGTGATACCCAGGGCACCACTAAAACCCTCCACACACAAACACCCTCAGAAAGTTGGGCTTCCGGCTATCTCACTAACGAAGCTGAACGAAGCGCAGTAACAAATTGCTACTACTCAGATGTCGATTTTCTGCGAGAGTGTGGTACTACCCCGGATAGACCGGCCCGCGGCTGTAGACAAATAACTATCGACAGTGTGGTCCTACTACTCAGATTATCCCGGTATTTCCACGGGAACGGGCACTACGCAGGAAAGACGACTGAAACCGAAGCGAAGCGAGGGCAGGTTGCTAGTTTTAAATAAGACGCCGACATCACATAGATTATTTTATTTACTTTTACACTCTTATTTTATTTACATAATTTTCAAATGGCATTCGCATATAGAGATAATAACATTTTTATAGCATCGATATGTCAAATTGGTAACGTATAAGGCTCTTAGACGTAACATTTTATATTCGATAAAACTCTATAAACATGTCTCTGTTTATGTTGTCCTGGTAATTGAGTATCGAATATTATGTTACGATGAAATTTTTAAATCATTTACAATAATTTAATTTTGTTAGTATGCTCTAACTGCTACACATATGACATATATGCAAGAGAAGGCAAACTCGAAACAAAACCCTATACCAACCTGTCTGACCAGCATGGTATAGTAAGGTCAATTTCCCTCCTATTGTGGAGGAGGTTCGAGCCCAGCAGTGGGACGTATATGAGCCGAAAAGATGATCCAACTACTCTTCGCAGTACGTCTAGGCCAGTCGACAAGACGATTTCTTCGACACCCCGTAAAAGCGCGGGAGGAATCGCTGTGGTTTTAATGAGTATTCCGATTGCACAGCTGACGGGCGAGTTATTGCTTAGGTTCAGTGGGTAAATCCATTTACACATGGAGAAAAAAAAAACAAAACAAAGGGTAGCATTGTTACGCATTAATCCACTAACTACAAAATAAAAATAATAAGTTTGTATAAATTATTTATTTTATATGCCGTGTAATGAAGGAGTAAGAACACAAATAAACACCCCTATCTTACCCGTAGGTATAAAAAGCGAGCAAGGGATATAATGTGCACATAATATTTATGTAAGTGAAGGAAATCTGGAAATGAAATCCTATATAATGATTTCTTATATTTACGCAAGTATTATACGTAGAAAATAAAACTATGGATTTTATCGAGTTTATATTTGATTTTTAATTGTTCGACGTTTCGAACACTTTACAGCATTCATGATTACGGGCAGACTTAGATGTATCAAATACAAACGCGATAAAATCCGTAGTTTTGTTTACAGTGTGAAACCCTATACACACGAGTCTGACCAGTGGTATAGTAAGTCGATTTCTCTATTTTTGTAGAGGAGGCTCGAGCCCAAGAGTGTACATTACGTAAATGAAGGAACCTACACTGGGAACAGTTAATCCAATGAGCTTATAATATTTTTCATATATTTTGCTACAACCAATTTTATTGAGTACTTTATTGAAGATTTTCAGCTATACGTTCCGTTCAAGGTGAAGTATTGAATGGCTTTCTACGAACTTAGAAGGGACACGTAGGGATGAATCAATATTAACGAGTACTCATATGGTATCGATACTTTCCATTCGATACTACTACTAGTAGTATATAACACTAACATTTGATACTGAGTACTAGTACCGAATGAAAACAATAGTATCGGTATCGAATAAAAAGAATGGTATCGAATTGATAGGTATTGTAACGAAATTGCGGCGGTATTTTTTTTTTTTTCCGGGTGGGTTGCGGTCGGCGCGCTCCTCGCATCACTTCGTCCGGGGCGACAGAGGGGCGTAAGCACGCACACCCGCAACCCACCCCACGTGCACGTCGCCTTCGTCGTTGGGCCGACCACCGGAGCAAGGTTACTTGTCATCAGTGGTCGGCCCGACGGAATACCCCTAGGTACCCTCCCATTGACCGATGTCCCCCCTCGGGGAGGACGTCGGTCTTTCCTCACGCGGTCGGCCTCTCAGCGGGTGACGGACTAATTCCCTGATCACGTCACCCGCGGCCTCGGCTAGGGCGGCATGAGGCGCAAGTACTCGCGCCTACGCCGCCCCAGCCGCCGGCGGCGGATCGCCTCATCGAGGCTGCGCTCCTCGCGCAGGCGATCCGCCGCCTCCTTCTGCGAGATCACTGCCTCGCAGAAGACTGCGACCGCGTCCCAGTTCCCGACGCTGCCGACTATCGCCCTGGCGATAGTCTGCAGCGTCAGGTCGGAACCGATGATTGCGACAAGTTCACAGCGCTGCACCCCGAAACGAGGCCTCTCCAGCCGGACTGCCCAATGGGCAATGACGTCTTGGCGGGCGTCGACGCGCCAGGCGGTGAGCTCCCTCAACGAGACCACACCGCCCTCCGCTCGCACCCCCGACACCCGCCGATACAATCCGGCGAGCACCTCCGCCTCCAGGTCCCACGGGGGAGTCCCGGCCAATAGGCACGCTGCCTCCGTCACCACCGTGCGGTGAAACTGCGGCGGTGAGCTCGATTTCATTGTGGGGTTCCCGTGGTGAGCTTTTATTTTACGAAATTATAAGATACTAGCAACCCGCTGTGGCTTCGCTTCGGTTTCAGTCACCTTACCCGCGTAGTGCCCGTTCCAATGGGAATACCGGGATAAGATATAGCCTATATTACTCAGAGAGAATGTAGCTTTCCAATGGTGAAAGAATTTTTGAAGTCGGCGTAGTAGTTTTTGAGTTTATTCATGACATACATACATACACACACACACACAAATACTTTTTTTTTCTCTTTATAATATTAGTGTAGATCACTTCCTCTTAGATTTACTACAAAAAGACCATCACAATCCCGCCAGGAACATATCTCGTATCTAATAGGCTCTATGAAAAGTACTTGATACTTCAAAAACGATTCGATGCCAGTATGTATCGATACTTTTCAATCGATACTGATTGAGTACCGATACTTACGACTGACACAGTATCGATTAAAAGTATCGATACATGGATGGTATCGTTCATCTCTAGGGACACGTTAGATCGATCACCACTCCCAAATATTACCTATGTCGAATAACTTTAATGTGATTGATGACCATGGTATACGGAGATAACAAATTTTTTTAATAAAATTGTCAAAATAATTTTTGTAGAGGTCAATGCCGCATATAAAATCTTAAATATCATTTTCCATACAATATCTTATTTTTTCGTGTGATGGTCTATACCAATAAATAAAATTGGAGTGTCTGTTTGTAATGTCAAAATAATAGGTTTTTTTCATGCTCACACGGTTATTTGCACGACACCTATGCCTAAAATCGCGATTAAAAAATTTTTGTCTGTCTGTTTGTTCCGGGTAATCTTCAAAACGGCTGAACCGATTTCAAAAATTCTTCCACCAATGGAAAGCTATAATATCAAGGCGTAAACTAGGCTATATTTTATCCCGTTATTCCCACGCGAACGGAAACTACGCGGGTAAAACGACTATAACCGAAGCGAAGCGAGGGCGGGTTGCTAGTTTAGTATAAATGCAATTTATCACCCTTATCTTAACTGTGACCGACTTAAAAAAACAACTAAGGGATTAAAAAATGCGGGAAAGAGAAAGAAAACTAAAAAATAAATCCTGTAACATCTGACCAGCGTGGTAAAGTAGCTTAATTTCCCTCGTATTTAGGAGAAGGCCCGAGCATGGCAGTGAGGTATTATTGTATACTAGCAACCCGCTCTCGCTTCGCTTTGATTTGAGTCGTTTTTCCCGCGTAGTTCCCGTGCCCGTAGGAATACCAGGATAAAATATAGCCTAATTTACACGCTGATATTATAACTTTCCATTGGTGAAAGAAATTATCCGTGTGGTGACGGAGTAAGAATACAATTCACCACTCCCTATCTTGCCCGTGGATGTCGTACAAGAAGACTATGGGATATAATATGCACATAAGATCTGTGCAAGAGAAGGAAAACTCGAAATGAAACCCTATACCAACATGTCTGACCAGCATGGTATAGTAGGTCAAATTCCCTCCCATTGTGGAGGAGGCCCGAGCCCAACAGTGGGAAGTATGTGGGCTGCGATGATGATGATGATTGGTGAAAGAATTTTTGAAATCGGTCCAGCCGTTTTGAAGATTACCCGGAACAAACAGACAGACAGACAAAAAAAATTTAAAGTGATTTTTAGGCATACTCGTATGTATAGTGCAAATAACCGTGTGAGCATGAAAAATGCCTATTATTTAAACATTACAAACAGACACTGCAATTTTATTTATTGGTATAGATAACGAGTATGTGTATATTTACGTTATAAATATATCAGAGGACAAAGCTCGACAGCCTTTAAGATGACGCTAATTTATTTCGCTTCTTACTTTTGTTCAGTGAAAGACGCGAGCTTGTTTTATCAGCTGTACAGAGCTTATTAAGATACTCCGAAATAATTGCACTGCGCGCAAATCTACGTTCTTGGAATGCTTGGAAGGTTAATATGCAGAATATTCCACGTCGCCATGAATTTAATTAGCTTTGTTTGTTTCATGAGCGATAAAAAAATTTGCATATATATCTTTTTGCATTTGAAATCTTCATCTCATCTGATAAGTTTAAATGTTGGGTTTAACTCTCCTCCATAATACTCCTATTATTTTGGAAATTGACTTAGTATATTTCGTGTGGTGACGGAGTAAGAATAGAATTCATCACATCCTCTCTTGCTCGTGGGTGTCGTAAAATACCACTAAGGGATACAATATGCATATAAAATCTATGCAAGAGAAGGAAAACTCGAAAGAAAACCCTGTATCAACACGTCTCCGCAGAGGGTGGAGGGGACGTTAATCTGGCACCGGTAGAGAGGTAGACCGCGCGACGGCGACTGACGTCCCGGGACAGGGACGCCATAAGGTGAGGGTACCCGAAAGGGTATTCCGTCGGGCCGATCACTGAGGACAAGGCACTCAGCACTGATGGTCGGCTCAACTACGAAGGCGACGTGGGTATGGGTGGGTTATCGTCTCGCGCGCCGTCCTTTCGTCGCCCCGGACGGAATGGACGCCGTGTGCGCTTACCATAGCCCACCCATAAAAAATAAAAATAAAAAATACCAACACGTCTGACTAGCGTGGTATGGTAGGTCAATATCCCTCTTATAGTAGAGGAGGCCCGAGTCCAACAGTGGGACTCTGGGCTGAGATGATAATGATGATATTTCGATGGTCAGACGGGTTGACATAGTGTTCAAATTTTCCTTCTCTTGCATAGATGTTATCTGCATAATATATCCCTTAGTTATCTTTTACGACATCCACCGAAGTGGTGGATACGCTTAGTAGTCCAGATGTTACATTCTAAATATAACCAAATTCTCTACAATTTTCTGGATAACGAAGAGCAAAATACTTCACTTCTTCGTATTGAATATCTCGTTCATAATCAAAGTCTGTCAGTAAGTCAAGCCGTTACCATTGATTGACAACCAAATCAACAATTTCTTTGGCAACTTTGGTAGAAAATGAAAATATATTTAAACCAGTGTTATATTATATATATTATATTTTAGCACTTTCTTTGTATTACATCTATATATATAAAAGAAAGTCATGTTAGTTACACTATTTATAACTCAAGAACGGTTGTACAAATTTGGCTCAAAATTGGCGAGGAGGTAGCTTAGAACCAGGAGACGGACATAGGATACTTTTTATCCCGTTCTTCTTCGTCTTAATGGCAATAAGCTACTTTTTATCTCGTTCAATAGCGTTCTCACGTGACGTGACGTGAATTGTCAAATAGATTTTTTTTTGTTTCTATTTGTCCATTCGGACAGGCAAAGGGATCAAAGCATATAGGGCCAAGTCTGATACAATTTTCTTCATATTATTTAACATTTCGTTCTTATTTATAGTCATGTCCGTCAGTAAGTCGTTACCATTAATTAGGCGCTGCAAATCTAATTAAATGATTTCTCTGAAACTGAGAACTTGAAAAGATAATTATAACTCGACACTGGCAAAAATGGCTCGTATTTGTAGCTGATTGCCAAGACAAAAAGAAGAAGAAGAAGGCTAGTGATAATAATTAATAGCAACCAATGGAAATAATTAATTAGCAAAAGAAGTGAAGATACAAAAAACTTGGCATTTTAAAGTAATCAAATGTTCTAAGATCTATCTCATCAATAAGTAATATTAAATGTGTCAATATTATTCATAGGTAAAATCGTAGATTTTAACAAAAATAAACACCGTTATAGTCTTACAATAAAGTTGAATGGTTGAATTAACGTTTATCGCATCTGTGAATATTATATGGTGTTGCCATAATAAATACAAAAAATCGATACATCGATATTATACGTCACTTTATGCAATTCTTGTAAACATGAAAATAATAATAATTATTATTAGATGTAGTATATTTATATTACAAAATATTATGAATATTTGTTAAAAATGAATGACTTAAATACAGTGTTTTTTTTTTCTTTTTTTTTTTGGGGTTAGGTTGCGTTCGGCGCGCTCCTCGCACCACTCGGTCCGGGTCGACAACTCACCCACGATGCATGTCGCCTTCGTCGTTGGGCCGACCACCGGAGCAGGGTGACTTGACGTCAGTGGTCGGCCCAACGGAATACCCCTTATTTGGGGTACCCTCCCATCGACCGACGTCTCCCGCTCGGGGAGGACGTCGGTCTTGCCTCACGCGGTCGGCCTCTCGGCGGGTAACGGACTAATCCCCGGTCCCATCACCCGCAGCCTCAGCTAAAATAATACAATGATAATAAATTATTAATTCAAGTAATCTACTCTTTCAACATATTTTTTTGTAATGGCATCATTTTTATGTCAATGTACGTATTTCCAAGTTCTTTTACATAGTTTAGTCGTTGACTTGTTTTATTATTTTGATAAAATATTGCCGATTTTTACAGAATAATAAATACAAGGAAGAACAAAGATAAATATTAATATACTTTTTAGTGTTACTAATTTCGTGTGCACTCTGGGCCTAATACTGGCATGCTTCTTTAATATTTTTTTCTTTTTATTGCCAACGGTGGCAAACGAGCAAGCAGCACACCTGATGGTAAGTGATACTGCCGCACATGGACCTTTGCAATACCAGGGGCACAGCCAGGCCGTTGTCTACCGTGAAGGAAATACTCTTCATAAACCTCGTTTAAAGAAGAACATGTCATAGCGCTAACAACACAGCAGCAGGTAGTTCATTTCAGAGCTTGCACGTACGTGGGAGAAATGATCGCGATCGTTATAAACATTATTAAAAACAAATCCAAAAAGACCACCACAAGACTGCAAGACACCGTGAGCTCATATTATATAGATTTGACCCACAATAATAATAACTAAAGATAATTTTATAAATTAAAACCTTTTAGTAACAAAGTAAGCCGCCTTCAAAATTAACTTTAGCATCATGTTACCTGAGTTTTCTTGCCGGATCTTTCTCAGTGTAACCGTGTTCCGATCCGGTGGTAGTATACTAGATTATTAGTTAGTTTTTAAATATAATTACTATTAATTTTAATGTTTAATTATTACTAACCATAAACAATATAATTTTTTCATATAGAATCATTTTCTTCTTACACTGGCAATAAATTTTGTATCAAAATGTGGGTCAATACTTAATAACTAATTTCTGTATCGGGTAGATAATTATAAATTTTCTGCAGTAACGATGACTTGTTGGACGTGAGACATCTTAGTCCACCCGTGATCATGAACGCTGTAAAGTGTTCGAAACGTCGGGTAACCAAAAATCAAATACAAACGCGATAAAATCCGTAAAGTAGTTTTATTTAAAATGTATAATACTCGCGTAAACATCAGAAATCATTCATTACAGTTTATATACCACCCACAGCTGGGCTCGAGCTGCCTCGAGCTGGGAAATTTAGCTATTATACCGCGCTGGTCAGACAGGTTGGTTTTATTTCGTGTTTTTCCTGTTTTGCACAGATACTTTATACATATTCTAACCCTCAATCGTCTTTTACGTAGGGATGCAAATATCGAAACCAAAAACATCGTCCTAAAACATCGATGTATCGAAACATCGATATTTTTTAGAGATCTATGTGATGAGGTTTTTATCTATTTATTTTTTTACATGAAACATCAACATTTGTGTGATTTGAGCAGTGTACCTAAACTGTTACGCAGGCTCTGCTGAAAGTACCATACATTTTAAATCATGCAGGCAAAACATCGAATAAAATAACATCGATGTTTTACAATAGTGAAGATCGATGGCAAACATCGATGTATTGTTTGCATCCCTACTTTTACGACGCCCACGAGTAAAATGGTGAAGTGCAAGGGGGTGGTTAATTGTATTATTTATCACCACACGGGGTTGGGGTCAAGCGTGTTGATATAGAGTTTTATTTCGAGTTTTACTTCTTTGAACAGATGTTATGTGCAGATTATATCCCTTAGTCGTCTTTTACGACATCCACGGGCAAGATAGGGAGTGGTGAATTGTATTCTTATTCCGTCACCACACTGAGAGGTAATATTATAAGTATTTTTAATTAATGGACAGATTAGATGAAACTTTTAATCCAACTCATTTCTACGGGTAAGATCTTTATTTTTCTCTCCATCATCTCTTTCACAATAGGAAAATTGACTACTATACCATACTGGTCAGACATGTTGGTATAGGGCTTTATTTCGAGTTTTCTTTCTTTTTCATAGGAGTTATATGCAAATTTAATCCCTTAGTCGTCTTTTACGACGCCCATGGGCGAAAGAGGGGGTGGTGAATTATATTCTTATTCTATCACCATATAGAAATAAAACAAAGAATATATCTAAAACTATAAAAGTCTTAATAAATCTCATTTTGCTTATTAATTACCTAAGTTTTGGAAGAAAGCTCCTAAACAGGTAACACTGATTGGTATAATAATTATCCCAGGCTAGTCTTATAGCCTATTCGCCTGGTGATCTCCGAGCCGGTATATACGATTCCCAAGGGATTATAAGGTATGGGGATATATTTTGTTCTTAACTTATCACCACAAGGGCAACGTGATGTTTTTAAAAAATGAAAAGTCGCGTAGAGTTTGTGGTTATATATTAATACAACAGAAGTCCGTTAAATATATTTTAAACTTAGAATAATAACGTATAGGATAGTGTCAGTACTTAAAGCGATCAAAAACATGAAGCCAAAAATACTACATACTTGCAGGCGATTACACACGTACACACGCACACCACTATACAAATCATGAAATCAAATTATGTCTTTATTAACAACACGTCGAAATACTATTAAAAGTAATGTTAATATACTTTTTATCTTTTTCAAATGTATTGTGACACCATTTGAATGCACAAATCGTCATAATTACCTATTTATTTTTAAGAGTTGCGTACGTACATGCAGTACAGTGACCTTGTACATTACGGAACGGTCCGGCATAACCTCTATTAGGCTCCAATTTAAATGCTTAATTTTTTGTGAGCAGACATACCCTCTATACGTTATTATTCTTAAGATTTTAAAATATAAAATACAAACACTTAAACGAAAAATTAAAAAAAAAAACCGGTAAAAAGCTTCATTAATTTATTTTCGTGCTCTAAACCGCAACCAATATCCTCCTTCAAGTTTCAAAGTTAAATATCCTTTTAACAGCTTGGCAGGTATTGGGGTCTTTTCACACGGAGACACCTCAATATGCTGGAGTAGATGGTAAATCATCACCTTGACTTCACACAGGGCGAACCTGGATCCTAATAAAGAGAATCAGAATTTTATTTTTTTGTTATATTAGATACAAAAGAAATACTTATTCTTTTATTCTTGTATTGTGGGAGACTTTACAAACATATGCTTCATCGGACATAAATTATATCCAGACTCAGTACAACAATTTGTGGATGACATAAAATGGTGGCAAACGAGCAAACAGCACACTTGATGGTTAGTGATAATACCACTCATGTACCTTTGCCAAGCCGCTGCCTATCTATTTGTAGTGGTAGGACCACACTGTCGACAGTTATCTGTCTACAGCCGCGGGCCGGTCCGTCCGGGGCAGTACCACGCTCTCGCAGAAAATCGACGTCTGAGTAGTAGCAATTTGTTACTGCGCTTCGTTCGGTGAGCGAGAGAACCGAAAGCCCAACTTTCTGAGGGTGTTTGCGTGTGGAGGGTTTTGGTATCACCGAGCCTCAATGCACGCATTCACACTCCCTTCACTTTCTTCGCGGTAGGCAACGGCCTTGTAAAGGTCCATGAGCGACAGCAACACTTACCATCAGGTGTACTATTTGCTCGTTTGCCACAGTTTGCAATAAAAAAAAAAAAAAATCGTGAAAAAGTGGAGGGAGTTGAGAGATTCGATAATACAAAAGGCATCATCAAAATCTACCACAAAAACACCATCAGAAAGTTGGGTTATTGGTTCTCTCGCTCACTGAATGAAGTGACATAACAAATTACTACTATTCAGACATCGACTTTCTGCGAGAATGTGGTACTACTCCGTACGGACCGGCCCACGGATGTAGACAGACGTTTGTGGACAGCGTGGTCCTACATGTGAAGATTTTCTCTTTCAAGATTTTCTATGCCTTGAAATGATTTTATCTATTTAACCTGACTAAAGGGGTTATGTAGAAGATGATGTATTTAAAATAATTTCGAAAAACTAAGCGGTAGTGAAAAACATTTTTACTTTATCATCAAATGACACATTAAATTTGGTATGTTCTTTGAGATATTCATAGAATAAATAATTTATGAAGTGCCTCACCGATGCAGTTTCTAGGTCCAAATCCAAACGGGGAATATGCAAATGGTATTATCTTATGCTTATTTTCTTCCGAAAATCTCTCAGGATCGAACTTAAATGGCTCCGGAAAGAATTCAGGGTTATGATGGAATGCATAAATTGGGATTGTCAGCGCTTCACCTTTTCGCATCTAGAAAAAAATAATTGAGTTATCAAATGTTTGAGTTTCACGTACATACACACACACACACACACACACCCACACACAAACGTCTGTATATACACATATATGCATGTTCATATTCACGCAAATAGATTGACATAAGGCACGCACGTATGCATATGCGCATGTGTGTGTATTCAAGCCTTTTGGTAAATAAACAACAAATAATTTGGCACAAGCAAAATACCTAAATACAAACTTTGAAATAAGTAGAACCGTTTCGGGAGTCTCCTGAAGTTAATATTTAAACAAGAATTGCTCACTTAAATATATATAATACTAGCGACTCGCCCCGGCTTCGCATGGATCTAATGCTGATACTAAATATACTACAGAATGTCTTTATATAGAATGTTCACATCTTTTTTGTCATTAGACACAAACATGTTTTATTTAGAGGTTACTCTTGAAAAGGGGAAATCGAAAGAAGAAGCGAATCGAAAGCGAAGCGAAAATCTAAGCATACATATGGACAGACAGACAGCGGGAAGTGGCTTGTTTTATATTATACTATGTAGTAGAAATTGAAGCAGGCAGTCAAATGAGAAACAGCAATCATGACTATAATATTTCATATGAGAATTATTCTATACTAGCAACCGCCCTCGCTTCGGTTTTAGGCGTCTTACCCACGTGGTTCCCGTTTCCGTGAAAATACCGAGATAAAATATAGCCTATGTTACTCCCTGATATTATAGCTTTCTATTGGTGAAAGAATTTTTGAAATCGGTCCAGCGGTTTAAGCGTGAAAGCGTAACAAACAAACAACCAAACAAACTTACTTTCGCATTTATAATATTAGTAAGGATAGTTTATTGATTTTAAATCTGTACAGGGTAAAGTGCGTTTAAAGCGACACTACCCGAAAGGCTGGCTAGGCATGTCAAGGAATCGGTACCAGTGGTTAGCCCGATGGCCACGGGGAGGAAATATGGTAGGCTATGCTAGGGATTGTAATCGTTGACTAGACGCCATCAGATGGAGTAAACTGTATGAAAAATAAAATAGATTACGTACTATGTAGTCCTCTTTAGATTTGCTGTTTGGTTTGCCCAGATTGTAGTCCTTAGCGCACTCTCTACCTGCACCTACAGCAGGTGGCCACAGACGTAACAGTTCTATCAAAACAAGAATAATAACTATTAAAAGAGATTTCAGATATTATTTAGCTCAACTATGAGTAAAGTTTACGTAATATTTTACTCGTAATTTGGCTTATATTAGAAATCAATATGTTTTCAAAATTTGTGTTTCATAAGGAAGCCGATAAGGAGGACGACCCCTCCCTGGGTGGACTTACGACATCTTGAAAGTCGCAGAGAAGATTTGAATGACAGTGACACAGAACCAATCTGAATCTTGATAATTGTATTAGCTTTGTCTAATAAAACAAGCCGAGAATTTTGAAAAGTTAGGTAATTCCCTGCAAACTCGAATACGAGAACTGTTATTTGGCTTGGAATCAAACCAAATACATATCTAGATATCTTCTTATCTTTCTTTTCATAAAATAACAAAAATAGTAGAGTTATAAAAAGTATCCGTATAGTTATGGAGTAATAATACAATTAACCACTATCTCTAACTATTGGTTGTCATAAAATACGACTAAGGGATATATATGCAGGTAACGCCAAAGAAGGAAAACACGATATTAATTGAATATGCAATTTCGAAAAGGGCACATGTCGCATATTTTGCCAAATAGGTTTTTTTATATAAATGTAGTCTAAATGCTTACCTACACCTATTATGATCGAAAAGAGCACATATCTGGTATTAATTCTACTATCTTCGACATGGCCTGTTCAGGAAGAATTTCGAAAAGGTCACAACTCTCAGAGATGTGCCTTTTTCGAACTTATTGAATTAAAAATACTATTAGAACTTAATAAAATATTCCTGCCGAACGAGTGAGTCCGGTGTTATTCTTGAATCTATAGTAGCCCTACCACTCTTTTAGCAGTTTGGCTATAATCTATACTTTATCAGTCATTGTTTTATTAATGGGTAGTTAATATACGTGGTGTTGCTTTCACGATGAGTTCTTCTAATTCCGACAGTGAAATGCCAAAAAAAAAAAGAAAAGTAGGGTAAGAAATCCCGGCAAATATCAACATTTCTTTATTAAAACTGCTAAAATAAAAGGTTTACCGCAATTAAACCACAAAGGGAGACGAGTACTGGGATGACGAACGGAAGCGAATTGTCGGTAGGTTCATTGATTATTCTATTATATAGTTTTATTCAGCTCTGAATAGTTTCAAAATGATAACCTAGATTGTTTTGTTTTATTTTTTTACATTATAAGTATATTACCTATTTAATGAGTAAATATAATAATACATTTTGTACGTGTCTCTTGTCATTAGAAGTTATTGCTAACCGATTATATTGTTCCAAGTGTCCCCAAAAATGTTTTAACATTGCATCTGAAGACGATATGGATGCCTTGATTGAACGAATCAATTCATATGAAACTAAAAACGAACGATTTATCTTCTAAGTCTGATAGAATTATCTGTACCTAAAGACATTTCAAAACGAAACGACGATCTGACTAAAGCAAAATTTAAAACGGTTTCCTGCAAATACTTTGCAGAAATAGGTACTGAAAAGAGAAAAGTATGGAAATCTGTGTTTGTATTTTACCTTTTTAACTGTTATTTATATGGAATAACAGTTAAAAGGTGCTGACGTTTGACAGAACAAAAAAAACATCAGCAATACATTGATTTAATAATAGAATCCAGCAACACTGCGAAATTTAACATTGGAAAATCAGTACAGAAGACAATAGATTTTAAAAATTGGGCTAATTAATTTTAAAGTTAAACCATTATAAGTGAAAAGTTACGGAAAGGTACCTAAAAATTAAAAAGTGGCCTTTCAAGCGTCGACTTATAACGAATTTGTTTTTAACCCAAGAAATCCTGGTGAACTAATCGCAAAAAAACGATATGTACAATGATATTTCTCAAGAAGCTGTGTGGTAGCGGCTTTGAATACTACCAACCCTTGCTTTGCTCGTGGGTGTCGTAAAAGACGACTAAGAGCCCTAGATTGACCCGGACCAACTCCATCTGGTACCATTTGGGTCAACGATTACATTCCCAAGGAGGGTTGACGTCAGGCAGGCGGCCGGTCATAAAAGTCATTGCCGAAACTTTTTGCAATATGTCAAAACAGATGACATATTGCGTCGACCCCAAGTAATTGGGATAAGAGCAAGATGATGATGATGATGAAGTAAAAGGTAGTTGTAGTAACTTACCTGATCAAGCTAATTTAGCTTATGGTGATAAAGTAACTATTAATCATCTAACAATTGCAAACATTTCAAGGGTGAAACAATACATACCGGCAGAATTTATCGACTTTTATGAAGAAATACTACAATAGCCATAGATTTTTTTATAGTCAGTCTCGTATGTTTGTGTTCGTGTATAATTTCAGTTGCTTATTATAAAAGTTTTACTAATTATAGACGTTTTTTTTCTTAAATTTATTGTACTTAATAACGTAAATTTCGAAAAGGGCACATCTCACAAATATAAAATGTTTAATAATATATAGATCATTAATAGAAGATTATTCATTTTAGTAATTTTCGGAGGCTAATTAATATCAAAGTATGTCTCAAAAGATACTTTTAGCAATTATACACTACGTTCGAAAATAATCAGTTTTTTTCACTTCCTGAACATTTTACATTTTCAGACATGTGCCCTTTTCGAAATTGCATATTCAATCCAACATGTCTGATCAGTGTGGAATAGTAGGTCAATTCTTTTCCCATTGTGGAGGAGAATCTCAACAGTGGGACTTATATGGACTGAAATGATCATCATTTCAGATAAAATGTTTAATGCTGAAATGGTAAAAAATATTATACCTGATATAACCATATCCAAATATTTCAAGTTTTGTACAGAGTTGAAGTCGAACTTGCCACCAGTCTTAATGTCATGCTCTTTAATTTCTTGAACGAGACGCTCTTGTACATCAGGATTTAAGGCTAACTCATATAGAAGGAAGCACATAGCAGTAGAAACTGTCTCGAAACCAGCTATGAAGAATAGTACTGCTTGCGCCACCAAGTCATCGTTTGACCAATCTGGTGAAGAAATGATTATTTTAATTTTCTAATTAATTTCTTACATGTTATGCAATCAAGATATCACCACTGTAAGTTTCAGGTATCACCCAAAAATACGCAAACACATTCAAAACACAAACGCAAAAACATTGAAAATATTGGAATTCTGGTTCTCTCGATCGCCTAATGAAGTGCGATAACAAATTGCTACTGCACAGACCTGTGATACTACCCTGAACGGACCTGCCCGCAGATTTATAGGGCGTCTACATGTTGGCGGAGTGCAGGTGAGCGATGGCGAACGCCAACGTGTGTACACCCGATTTGCCTTAGTTGGCCAACGCTCGCCGTAGCTCGCCTAGTTGGCCGAGTGAATACAAGCGCCAACGTGTGGACAGCTGATTTGTCTTCACTCGCCGTCACTCGCCGTCGCTCGTGATCACTTGCCTCACTTCGTCTCGGTGTCGGTTTTTGTGCACAAATCAAAGGCACTCGTCTACGCTCGGCCAATGCCGTCTACACGTTGGCCGAGTCGTCATTACACGGTTGACATCCATCGCGGTTAGACGTATTTAATGTGATATTGTCGCTCAATATAAATGATTATATTTTCAAATTTGCATGGGACTTTAAGTCCCATACAGACGTTGGCCGAGCCTAGGCCAACGCGAGCGTCGGCAAATAGGTACAAGGCGAGTGCTAACGTCTACACGTTGGCCGAGTGCGGCGAACACCAACGCAAGTGGCCAACGTGGACGAGCGTTTGTAGAAGTGTCTACACGTTGGCCTCCATCAGTGTTCATTGTGCACTGAAGCACTACGGACGTTGACATTAACGTTGCTGCAGCTTCGATTATTTATTTAATGAGCGTATATAACTATTATCTCAGTGTATACCGCAGTAAAGTGGGAAAAAAAGAAGGTGGTTGATACTGACTATTCATAGAAATAGAACAGTGTAAGAAATATCCGTGTGGTGACGGAGTAAGAAAAAAATTCACCAGTCCCTATCTTGTCTGTGAATGTCGTAAAAGACGATTAAGGGATATAATACATAATAAGCATATAATATATATGCAAGAGAACGAAACCTCAAAATAAAACCCTATACCAACCTGTCTGACTAGCATGGAATACTAAGGTCAGTTTCCCGCCTATTGTGGAGGAGGCTCGAGCCCAACAGTAGGATGTATATGAGCTAAAATGATGATGAATGATGAAGATACATTTTGATACTATAGGTAATATATAGGGTGACTTGGATCTAATTATTTACGTCGCATATCTAGAAGTAGTGATGCAAATATGAAAATATAATCATTTATATTGAGCGATAATATCACATTAAACACGTCTAACTGCGATGGATGTCAACCGTGTAATGACGACTCGGCCAACGTGTAGACGGCATTGGGCGAGCGTAGACGAGTGCCTTTGATTTATGCACAAAAACCGACACCGAGGCGAAGTGAGGCAAGTGATCACGAGCGATGGCAAGTGACGGCGAGTGAAGACAAATCAGCTGTCCACACGTTGGCGCTTGTATTCACTCGGCCAACTAGGCGAGCGACGGCGAGCGTTGGCCAACTAAGGCAAATCGGGTGTACACACGTTGGCGTTCGCCATCGCTCGCCTGCACTCGGCCAACATGTAGACGCCCTATAATATATAGAACCAACTGTCAATAGTGAGGTTCTACAACTACAAAAATCTCTCACCTCTATTCACTTGTTTTCGTCCAACATGAGATTCTTCTACTGTTGCAAAACCTGCGTCGGCATCATTTTGCTTTTCATCGTAAGTAAGTTTTCCTAAAAATAAAAACAAAGAATTAATTAGTATTATATCGTAAAATTTTCGAGATAAGTTAATTTTAATCTATTATGTACTTTTAAACCAATGAGGTCGTTTGTATTGTTCTCCATGGGTGATCTAGTGGTTAACATGTGATCGGGTGCTGTTTGTGGGATCTGGTTCAACCATAATCTTTTATATTTTATTTAATGATTATGCCATATCGTAGTCCGAAAGGCATTTCACTGGAGATATTACTATTAATATTGTATGAAATTTATTTAAAAGAAGTCAGTACAAATATACAAAATGGACAAATCCACTAAGTTTTTGCCGGACCTCTTTAGTGTGGTCGCATTCCAATCCGGTGATAGATATTTCAATCAATTTAAGCTAAAGTGTATTTTCCGTGTGGTGACGGAATAAGAATACAATTCGCCACTCCCTATCTTGCCCGTGGATGTCGTAAAAGACGACTACGGGATATATTATGCACTCGGAGTGCTCAGAATAGAAGGATTCAACTTGTGTCTGCAGTCGAGCGCTCTCTGGGGTGGGCCTCTGAATGGGGTGAACGGAACTTAGTCCAGTTCAATCCCACAAAGATACAAGTTTGCGCGTTCACTGCAAAGAAGGACCCGTTTGTCATGGCGCCTCAGTTCCAAGGAGTAACTCTCCCAATTTCTGAGAGTATTAGGAGTCTCGGCGTCGAAATATCGAGCAAAGTCCAGTTTGCGAGTCATTTGGAGGACAAAGCCAAATTGGCAAGAAAAAGTTGGGCGTCCTGAACAGAGCCAGGCGGTACTTCACACCGAGACAGCGTCTTGTTCTATACAAAGCACAAGTCCGTCCTCATGTGGAGTACTGCTCACATCACTGGGCAGGTGTGCCCAAATATCAGCTAGACTCACTTGACTCCCTGCAAAGACGGGCTGTTCGATTCGTCGGAGATCCCAATCTTACGGACAGATTGGAGTCGCTGGTGCAGCGGAGAGACTTTGGGTCCCTCTGTGTACTCTACCGACTCTTTCACTGGGAGTGCTCCGAGGAACTGTTTGACTTGGTACCACCGTCACCATTCTGGCAACGTACCACTCGACATCGTAGCAGGGTTCATCCATTTTACCTGGACGCGTTATGGTCTTCAACTGTACGTTTCCAGCGATCATTTCTCCCACGTATGTGCAAGCTCTGGATGAACTACCTGCTGCTGTGTTTCCCGAGCGCTATGACATGTCCTTCTTTAAACGAGGTTTAAGAAGAGTATTTTCTTCACGGTAGGCAACGGCCTGGCTGTGCCCCTGGTAGTGCAAAGGTCCATGTGCGGCAGGATCACTTACCATCAGGTGTGCTGCCTGCTCGTTTGCCACCGTTGGCAATAAAAAGAAAAAAACATAAGATCTGTGCATAAGAAGGAAAACTCGAAATGAAACCCTATACCAATATATCTGACCAGCATGGTATAGTGGGTCAAATTCCCTCCCATTTTGGAGGAGGCCCGAGCTCAACAGTGGGATGTAAGTGGGCTGTGATGATAATGATGATGAATCTAAAGTGCAAAAATTAACTATCTATAAGTTCTCCCGCGGGGTTTTACATGATAAATGACTTGAATTTGAATTTAAAAATATTGCAAAAATGAGGAGCCCTTATTCGTTTTGAGATTATCCACTGTGTGTATGGCGCATTATAGGTACCTAGGACCTACTTACTCTAACCATCTCTCTTATTTAACGCAGACGAGTATGTTGGTGAGCTAATCCATACTAATATTATAAATGCGAAAGTAAGCTTGTTTGTTTGTTTATTTGTTTGTTACGCTTTCACGCATAAACCACCTAACCGATTTCAAAAATTCTTTCACGAAGAGAAAGCTATAACTTCAGGGAGTAACATAGTCTATATTTTATCCCGGTATTCCCACGGGAACGGCAACTACGCGGCTGAAACCGAAGCGAAGCGAGGGCGTTGCTAGTAAGCTATAAATTTAATGTAGTATATAGTTGAATACAGTGTAGGTCCTAAATAATTATGACATCGTTCGACCATCTATCGGTCTATCTACTATGTCTAATAGTGATAAAATAATGGAGGAGAAAATTGGAGGTCAACTGTTGCAGACAAGGAATGGGTATAGTGTGATAATTTTTATGCTTGACAGGTAGGTTAGTGATCGCAGTTGGTGTTATGGGTTTCTTAAGACTATTGGCCGATATTACGAATCTCAGAAGAAAAAGGGAGTGGTAATACATTGTATATTTCGCCTGTCACCATGGCCCACCACCACGCTATGACATACTCTGTCCATTCCGGAAGGGTGGCATGCGGCCGCATAGTCCATCAAATTTACTCCCCATCGCTGATCATTGGTACTAATTTCTTGACATTCATGGCCAAAAGGGTTTTCGTGATCCTAGATTCTAAAAATTCTGAGAAAGTTTACGAAGTTTCGGGATTATATACGCCAATTAACAATTCAACTTTGGATACCTTTCTTAGCTTCCATTAGTAGATGAATCATGTCTGTTCTAACTATATTCCTGCGTTCTCGTTCTTTCATTGTGTCTAAGATGATGCTTCTGAAGAAATTGCTTGTTTTGTCGGATAATATTTTTAGGCCCACACGCTGAAAAAAATGTTTATGTAGATAATGCCTAAATTTTTTCCTCTAAATTAAATGAAGATTTCATAATTGTATTATAATTAGGTGCATGCGTAAAAATACTTTCAGCTGGTCTGTCTGTATTTAATTATCAAGTTAATTTACGAGACTGATATATTTTACGTTTTAAAGTATTGAAATTTAAGAATGCACGAAATTTGTATTTTACATTCTATTAACCTATTAACATGCATATGGAGTTTCCTAAAAATGCTGCTGATCATTCTCCTGGTGATTCAATTTTTATGACTCCCACGGGGAAGCAAAGGGGGAGTCATAAAAATCGACCTAATGTTCTTTGTCCCTTTGTCGCAGTACGGTAACTTCTTTCTTATAGACTTCTGCACTAATTGCCTTATGGTGACAGAGAAAGAATACAAATCACCCCCTTTCTTGTTCGTAAGTGTCGCAAAAGAGGACTAAGGGATTATAATGTACAGCATATGCATAAATAGCTATGAAATAGAAAGTAAGGTGCACAGGAAAAAAGAGTTCAACTTGTGTCTGAAATCGAGCGCTCTCTGGGGCAGGCCTCGGAATGGGGTGAATAGAGCTTAGTCCAGTTCAACCTCACAAAGACAAGTTTGCGCGTTCACTGCAAAGAAGGACCCGTTTGTCATGGCGCCTCAGTTCCAAGGAGTAACTCTCCAAATTTCCAACAGTATTGGGATCTTCGGTGTCGAAATATCGAACAAAGTTCAGTTTTGGAGTCATTTAGAGGACAAAGCCAAATTGGCTAGCAAAAAGTTGGGCGTCCTGAACAGAGCCAGGCGGTACTTCACACAGAGATAGCGTCTTGTGCTATACAAAGCACAAGTTCGTCCTCATGTGGAGTACTGCTCACATCTCTGGACAGGCGCGCCCAAATTGATATTTATGAGTCTAGCTGGTGCTAGACCCACTTGACTCCCTCCAAAAGCGTGCTGTTCGAATCGTCGGGGATCCCTATCTTACGGACAGATTGGAGTCACTGGAGCGGCAGAGAGACTTTGGGTCACTCTGTGTACTCTATCGGCTCTTTCACGGGGAGTGCTCTGAGGAACTGTTTGACTTGGTACCACCGTCACCGTTTTACCGACGTACCACTAGATACTGCAGCAGGGTTCATCTATTTCACCTAGAAACGCTATGGTCTTCAACTGTACGTTTCCAGCGATCTTTTCTCCCACGTACGCGCAAGCTCTGGAATGAACTACCTGCTGCTGTGTTTCCCGAGCGCCGTAACATGTCCTTCTTTAAATGAGGTTTAAGAAGAGTATTTACTTCACGGTAGGCAACGGCCTGGCTGTGCCCCTGGTATTGCAAAGGCCCATGTGCGGCAGAATCACCTACTATCAGGTGTGCTACCTGCTCATTTGCCACCATCAGCATATAAGAGAAGAAAAAGAAGATATTAACTCAAGAAAAAATCCTATAACAATTCGTCTGACCCCTATTAATATGTATTCGTCCAACATGAGACCGATGTGGAGAAGGCTCGAGCCCAATAGTGAGAAGTACATGACCTGTGATGATGGGAACGACCCAGCACTAAGGGAAAAATCATGTATTGTGGAGATTTTAAAAACATACATACGGACATAAATTATACACAAAACATTTTCTTGATTTATTTTTATTGCCAAAGATGGCAAACGAGCTTGCTGCACATCTGATGGCGAGTGATACTGCTGCACATGGACCTAATAGTAATACCAGGGACACAACTAGATCACTGCCTACCTGCGATCGCAAAAAGTATTGTCCTGCGTGGAAATCAAACCCACGACACTTAACACGGTAGGTATGTGTTAAGATACACCATTATATCATCTGTATGGTCGATTTATTGTAATGCTTACCTTCGTTAGACTGGGAAATGCACTATATGCAAAAATCGCCAGCACTTTGCGGAATCCAAAAGAAGCAGTTTCTTTACCGACATTATAGAACTCGTTATTAACGTCTATATGCGAGTTGACTTTTAGTCCAAAGGCGCAAGAAGCGATCACATCAGTGGCATAGCGAGATGTTAGATCTTGGCAATCAACATCCAGGTAATCAACTGGAAAAAAAAACAACATTATATTGTATTACATACGACACTGAAACGTGCTCACTAAATGTCGGCTTCATAAAAAGGCTCAAAGTCGCTCAACGTGCTATGGAAAGGGCTATGATCGGTATTTCTCTACATGATAAAATCCAGAATACGGAAATCTGTAGAAAAAGGGGTGTAACCGATATCACCCGCAGAAATAGCACGTTGAAATGGCAATGGATAAGCCACATCGCTCGTAACTGTTGGGGAAGAAAGGTTCTCGAGTGACGACCACGAATTGAACGACGCAACGTAGGACATGTCGTCCAATTCGTTGCTAGGTGGACTGACGACGTCTTGAAAGTTGCAAGGATTCGTTGGATGCAAGTGGCACGGAACCGATTCGAGTGGCATCCTCGTGAGGAGGCCTATGTCCAACAGTGGATATTTATAGGCTGATGGATAAATGGATGGATTGTTGGATGTAGGATGGATTGGAGGATGGATTGATAAATTCGCAGCCAACATACCTCCAGATGTCTTAATATTATCCTTTAAAGTCTTCATCATCATTTCGCTGACTTCCAACATAAAAGGCACCATGGCGCGCATCTTGGCGCTTGTAAATGCTGGACTCAAAGTAGCACGCATATCTTTCCATTCTTCACCTGAAAAAATATTAAGAGAATGATTGAAATGAGTTTTGTGAATAACATGAAACGTAATTTTATTGTTCTCAAAAATATAGAAGATATTCCTCTTTTGTCAAGATTCTCTGAACCAGAGATGGATGGACAGCCATCTTATGGACATACTTATCATCATCATCATCCATTCAGCTCATATACGTCCCACTGTTGGGCTCAAGCCTCCTCCACAACAGGAGGGAAATTGACCTACTATACTACGTTGGTCAGACAAGTTGGTATAAGGTTTTATTTCGAGCTTTCTTTTTCACGAATAGATATTATATGCATAATATAATCACTTAGTCGTTCTTTACGACATTCACGGGCAAGAGAGGGGGGAGGGGGGGGGTGAATTGTACTCTCACTCCGTCATTACATGGATATATATAATCAGATGACATTACTGCAAGAGAAGGAAATTCGAAATAATATCTATCATCTGGTCAGATGTGCTGGTATAAGGTTTTGTTTCGAGTTTTCCTTCTCTTACATAGTTAATAATAGGTATAATAATAATAATAATTTATTTATTAATAACTTCAGAATACATTATTATATAATCCCTGTCTCTTGAATTAGGAAAAAAACAACCTGTGTCTCAAGAGACAGTGTCTTCCCAATTTACACAAAACATTTATATTACAGTACAGAATTAGTTAGGTATCCAGTTACATTAATACATGCGTATGTATATCTGTACTATTTCGTGGGAGGGGGAGCGCCGTGAACTCGTCGCGATTATCGGTGCCGACCTGGCGCTGCCGACCATCGCCAGGGAGATGCTCGACAGCGTCAGGAACTGGGACGCGGTCGCCGCCTTCTGTGAGGTCGTTATCTCACGGAAGGAGGCGGCGGATCGTGTGCGAGTAGAGATCCTATGCAGCGACACGTTCCGCCGCCGGCGACTCGGGCGGCGCAGGCGCGAGTATCTGTGCCTAATGCCGCCCTAGCCGAGGCCGCGGGTGATCGGACCGGGGAATTGTCCGTCACTCGCAGAGAGGCTGATCGCGCGATGGCGACCGACGTCCCAGTACGTCGAAAGGTGAGAGGCTACTCGAAAGGGTATTCCGTCGGGCCGACCACTGATGACAAGTCACATCTGCTCCGGTGGTCGGCCCAACAACGAGGTGACGTGAGTACGGGTGGGTTATGGGCCCGCGCGCCGTCCTTTCATCGCCCCGGATGGACAGGACCGCGCGTGCGCTTACCATAGCCCACACATAATTTTTTTTTTATGTATATGTGTGCGTTTGTGTCTGTATGTGCGTTTGTATCTGTATGTGTGTGTGCGAGTACGTGCGTGCGTTCGTTTTTGTGTGCGTGTGGGTGTGTATGGGTGTGTACATGTGCGTGTCGTTCTGTATGCATATGATAATTAATTGTTATCAATTAGCAATTCAGTTCTGTTATAGTCCATATTATTGATTAGCTTATATCCGCATACCAATAGAGTATAATTGGTTGTATATTCGCGGCGCTCTATAGTCATAGTGTCGTTGAGCAAAACTAGATTTAACAAGTGGCACTGGGCATCTAAAACGTCGTTTAACCAGTATTGGTAGCTGTGGGACAGTGAGTTTAGTTCATGAGAACTTTTAGTATGGCGCGCTGTGCGCGCTCAAGCTCTATTACTACCGTCTTTGATGCACCACCCCATGAACAGACACAGTAAGTCAGTAGGTATACATTCACATAGGGCCTTGCAAGTTTGTGTTAATAATTTTGATGTGAAACATCTATAGGCGAGGGTGACCGCGATGGTCGCGTGGCGTTTAACGCCACGCCTCGCGGTGCCCTCTTGATTAACTATTAAATAAATATTGGGATATATATACATTTTTGTAACGAAACCATGGTGCGATTTAAAATTTTGTACAACGCCATCTAGTGAATTTGAATTCACTAATAAAGTAAATTGTTATCTATAATGTATACCGTATCGCCCGTCAGCGCGGAGGAGGTGACGATGGATACGGACCGTTAATGGACCCCGTATCCATTCGTCTCCTCCAGGCCAACCTCAACCACACCGCCGGTGCGCAGGACGTGTTCCTGCAAGCCATGGCGGAGTGGTTGATAGGAGTAGCCGTAGCCGCGGAGCCGTACGTGATGCCCGACCGGCCTAACTGGTTGGGTAGCACCGATGGCACCGTGGCAATCGTCGCCTCCACGTCGTGGCCTTCGTCGCCTCTGACCCTTAGGGACAGGGGCGTCGGATACGTCGCGGCGGACTGGGGGGAGATTACGCTCCTCGGAGTCTATCTCTCCCCTAACTGGAGTGTGACCGATTTCGAGGCCTCCCTCACCATCATGGAGGCCTCGTTACGGCGAATGGCATCGCGCCAGGTCTTCGTCTTGGGGGACTTCAACGCCAAGTCCGTGGCGTGGGGGTCTCCCCGGACGAACGACCGAGGACGGGCGATCGAGGAGTGGGCGGCAGCACTGGGCCTCTGTTTGCTGAACAGGGGCTCGGTGCATACGTGCGTGCGACAACGGAGCGGGTCGATAGTGGACCTTTCGTTCGCTAGCCCCGAGGTCGCCGCACGCGTGGGGAGCTGGCGCGTCGTGGAGGAGGTGGAGACCTTGTCGGACCACCGGTATATCCGGATGGAGGTCTCCCCGGTAATCCCGACGCCCAGCAGGGGTCACGGGGCGGATGGACGTCCTGCGTTCCCGCGATGGGCTGTGGGTCGCTTAGACCGGGACCAGCTGGCGGAGACAGCCATCGTTTACTCGTGGCTGTCCTCTGCCAACCAGTCGGACGGGGTGGACGCCGAGGCTGGCCGCATCCGCAGTACGTTGACGCAGATCTGCGATGCGGCCATGCCCCGGGTACGGCGTCCGCCCCCGAGGAGGGCGGTCCACTGGTGGTCCCGGGAGCTGGCGGATCTCCGGGCCGCGTGCATTCGCGCCCGGAGGGCCTACACCCGCAGCCGGCGGCGCCAACGCGACGCGGAGCGGGAGGCCTTGCTGTATGAGGGCTACCGCAATGCGCGGTCGGCCTTCAGGCTGGCCGTCCGCTCCGCCAAGGACGTCAGTCGGCAGGAGATGCTGGACGGTCTCGACCGTGACCCCTGGGGACGCCCCTATCGCGCGGTGCTGAATAAGCTCCGCGCGCGGGGCCTTCCCCTCACCGAGACTCTCCAGCCCAGCCTTCTCACCCGGGTCGTCCAGGACCTGTTCCCGCGGCGGGCGGAACACACGCCCCCGGTCATGGCTCCGCCAGACACTGACCGGGAGGCCGACGACGACAGTGTTCCGCCCATCACGGAACCCGAGATGGGAGTGGCGGTGGCGCGCATGTGCGCAAAGTCCACCGCCCCCGGGCCCGACGGTGTTCCAAACCGCGTGTTGGGCCTGGTCCTCGACCACCTGGGTCCCCGCCTCAGGGAGCTGTTCGACGCGTGTTTAGCGTCCGGACGGTTCCCTGGGTGCTGGAAGGAGGGAAGGCTGGTGCTCCTGCCGAAGCCGGGACGGTCTCCGGGGTCGCCTTCGGCCTACAGGCCTATCGTGCTGCTCGATGACACGGGCAAGCTACTGGAGAGGGTGGTAGCTGCCCGCATCGAGCGGCACCTCGTCGGCACGGGGCCCGATCTGTCGGACGCCCAGTTTGGGTTTAGGAGGGGTCGTTCGACGATCGCGGCTCTGTTGCGCCTGAGGGCCGTGGCGACTGAGGCCGTCACCGGTGGGGAAGTGCTGTTGGCGGTGTCCCTAGACATCGCCAACGCATTCAATAGTCTGCCATTCAGCTGCGTCAGGGAGGCGCTCCGGTATCACGGAGTGCCAGCTTACCTGAGGCGGCTAGTGGCAGACTATTTGGTGGGGCGCAGCGTCCTCTGTACCAACCGAGCAGGGGACGTTGTGCGAACGCCCATGACGTGCGGTGTCCCACAGGGGTCGGTCCTCGGACCCACCCTGTGGAACATCGGCTACGACTGGGCGTTGCGGGGGAGCCTCCCGCCCGGGCTGGGCGTGATTTGTTACGCCGACGACACGCTCGTCACAGCCCGCGGTGGGACGCTAGAAGAGGCGGTAAGCCTGGCGACCTATGGCACCGAAGAGGTCGTCAGGCGGATCGAGGCGCTGGGGTTGAGGGTCGCCCTGGACAAGACGGAGGCCCTCTTGTTCCATGGGCGCCTTATGAGCCCTCCCATCGGCGTCTCGATCACCGTCCGATCGGTTGACATCAGCATCCGGGCCCATATGAGGTACTTGGGCCTGGTGCTCGACGGGCAATGGTGGTTCCGGGAGCATTTCCGCAGGCTCGCTCCGCGGCTCGTCGGCGCGGCGTCCGCTCTATCGTGGCTTATGCCGAACGTGGGCGGACCGAGCGCTACGTGCCGACGGCTGTACACGGGGGTCATCCGGTCGATGGCCCTGTACGGCGCACCGGTGTGGGCGGGGTCCTTGACCGTCCGACTTAGGGCCCTTCTGTGGCGACCACAGAGGGTCATGGCGGTCAGGGCCATCCGCGGATACCGCACGGTGGCGACCGAGGCAGCGTGCCTATTGGCCGGGACTCCCCCGTGGGACCTGGAGGCGGAAATGCTCGCCGAGCTGTATCGGCGGGTGTCGGGGGTGCGCGGGGAGGGCGGTGTGATCTCGTTAAGGGATCTCACCGCCTGGCGCGTCGACGCCCGCCGAGACGTCATTGCCCGTTGGGCAGTCCGGCTGGAGAGGCCTCGGTTCGGGGTGCGAACCGTGGAGGCCTTCCGGCCGGTGCTGATGCAGTGGTTGGAGAGGCGGCACGGGGTGCTCTCCTTCCGACTAGTGCAGGTGTTGACGGGGCACGGGAGCTTCGCCAAATACCTGCACAGGGTCGTGAGGAGGGAGAGTACACCGTCCTGCCACCACTGCGATTGCGACGAGGACACGGCGCGCCACACGCTCGAGGCCTGCGCGGCTTGGGCAGTGCAGCGCCGTGAACTCGTCGCAATCATCGGTGCCGACCTGACGCTGCCGGCCATCGCTAGGGCGATGGTCGACAGCGTCAGGAACTGGGACGCGGTCGCAGCCTTCTGCGAGACAGTGATCGCAGAAGGAGGCGGCGGATCGTCTGCGCGTGGAGCGCAGCCTCGATGAGGAGATCCGCCGCCGGCGACTGGGGCGGCGCAGGCGCAATTATCTGCGCCTCATGCCGCCCTAGCCGAGGCCGCGGGTGACGTGACCGGGGATTAGTCCGTCACCCGCCAAGAGGCCGACCGCGTGAGGAAAAACCGACGTCCTCCCCGAGGGGGGGACGTTGGTCGACGGGAGGGTACCCCGCGTAGGGGGTATTCCGTCGGGCCGACCACTGACGACAAGTAAACCTGCTCCGGTGGTCGGCCCAATGACGAAGGCGAGGTGGTTTTCGGGTGGGTTGCGGGAGTTGCGTGCTTAAGCCCCTCTGTCGCCCCGGACGGAGTGGTGCGGAGGCGCGCCGACCGCGACCCACCCCAAAAAAAAAAAAAAAAAAAATCTTTAATGTATACTAATGAAAATAAATGTTTAGAATTCATTCAGTGGATTAATTTTATTTCTGTGTAATATTTCAAATAATAATGGAAATCGTATTATTTTATTCAATACTTTATGCCATATTAGTTTTGTAGTAATCTATTCTTTTATGCATATATACTTGTACGAATAATTTCGATGTTTCACATCTGCCAGGTGTCCCGAGCGACGGCTCACTTTTTTTTTAGATGCTATCGACCATAAATGTTTAAATATATAAATCATGATGATGAGATGTTATATGCATATTTAATCGATTAGTCGACTTTCACAACACCCACGGGCAAAAGACGGCGGTGGTGAATTGTGTTCTTACTCCGTCACCATACGGAAATACGTACATATTATATGTATGTAAAAATACGTACCTGTCAAAGAGAAAAGGTTTCTTCCAAACAATGGATCAAGTTCATCATCGACTAACGAACGATGGTCCAAGAAGTGCTCAAAATCTTTCACAGTGATATTTTTGATCAGTTCCAAGTCACGCAGTACAATTGTAGGCTTGGTGAATTCATAGTGACCAACAAACCTGCAAAAGATCATTACTATTAATATTTTTGTTCTGTCTGTCTTCATCATCATCGCAGCCCACATACGTCCCACTGTTGGGCTCTGGCCTTCTTCACAATGGAAGGGACTTTGACCTACTATACGATGCTGGTCAGACATGTTGGTATAGGGTTTTATTTCGAGTTTTCCTTCTCTTGCACAGATAGCTATAATATCAGGGAGTAACATAGGCTATATTTTATCCCAATATTCCCACGGGAACGGGAACTACGCTGTAGGTAAGGCGACTGAAATCAAAGCGAAGCGAGGGCGGGTTACTAGTCTTTATATATATAGATCTTCTGTTAGTGTGTTTGTAATTGAACTTTTAAACCGCTGGACCGACTTTGATGATTTTTCTTGCGACTATTCCGATGGATAGATTAATAATTGGAACCGATAGGTGGCGCTGCGATCTTAAGGAGAATTCCTTTTAGATTTTTTTTAGATTTGAACAGAACAACGTCTGTTAAGTCAGCTATTGATAATTAAAAATGATTATGTGTTATGTGAGACTGGAATTCACATCTGTTCGGGGGAGTTATCGTAAGTGGATCCAAAAGAAATGACTCTCTCGGGTTCGATGCCGTTTAATTTTGAATTGCAATGCGCGCATCTGTATGCGTCCGACACACACATACGCAGGCAGCCATAGTTCGCGTCAACAACATCTACTGGAAATAAAATTGATTAGGTATTACCTAATCAATTGAGCCAATTTGGACACACATTGCCTCAGTTGGTAAGGTGATTTGAACGCATTTGTAACGTATGCTCTTTAAAAATGGACTCTGTAGGCATAAAGTAACACTTTTGTGATATACATTTTCGCCGTGTGATGGCGGAATAAGAATACAATTCACCACTTCTTGTCTTTTTTTTTTTATGGGTGGGCTATGGTAAGCGCACGCGCGGTCCAGTCCGTCCGGGGCGATGAAAGGAAGGCGCGCGGGCCCATAACCCACCCGTACCCACGTCACCTCGTTGTTGGGCCGACCACTGGGGCAGAGTGACTTGTCGTCAGTGGTCGGTCTGATGGAATACCCTTTCGGGTAACCTCACCTCTCGACGTCCTGGGAGTCCTGGGACGTCGGTCGCCGTCGCGCGGTCAGTCTCTCTGCGGGTGACGGACAATTCCCCGGTCCGATCACCCGCGGCCTCGGCTAGGGACCACTTCTTATCTTGTCCGTATGTTTCGTAACAGATGACTAGAGGGTATAATATCCTGCGCCTGATGCCGCCCTAGCCGAAGCCGCGGGTGACTGGATCGGGGAATTAGTCCGTCATCCGACGAGAGGCTGACCGCGTGAGGAAAGACCGACGTCCTCCCTAACGACAGAGGCGATGTGTCATAGATGGGTTACGGGTGTGCGTTCTTACACCCCTCTGTCGCCCCGGACGGAGTGATGCGAGGAGAGCGCCGACCGTGGCCAACCCCCCAAAAAAAGGGGGTATAATATGGTACGATTGTACGATACCGACCTGCCACGCCAGTATCGTAGGTTCGATGCCCACGCACAACAATTTGCCAACAAATTGTTGTGTCTAGGTGTAATTTGAGTCCGTCGTTATCATTAAATCATATCATAATAATAGACTCATCACAACGATAGTCTTATAATACCATAGAAAATAAAACTTACCTTTCTTCAGGAAATTTATAGTACAAATCGTTAAACTGGTCAGCAATATGTTTTCTTAGAAAAATTGTATCGCCGATGTTACCCACTATTGGTAGGGGTGTTATTTGCTTCACTCCATGCTTCGTGAATCTCGAGTATATCTCACGATGGTACAGCACGAGGGCCACTAACAGTATAACGACCCACAGTATGACTATCATGGTCTGAAATGAAAATAACCAATGATAAGTTTTAACGTTTTATTTTCAGTAGAAGAGCAAATAAAAGAGAGTGTCATCATCATGATCTCGGCTCATTTACGTCCCATTGCTGAGCCCGAGGCCGCTGGCTTTCTTCACAATAGGAAGGAAATTAATCTTACTATACTATGCTGGTCAGATAACTTGGTATAGGGTTTTGTTTCGAGTTTTTCTTCTCTTGCATAGATATTATATGCGTATTATATCCCTTTGTCGTCTTTTACGACATCCACGGGCAAGATGTTGGAGAGAGAGAAAGTGTTGAATTGTATTCTTACTCCGTTACCAAACGGAAAATGTTTAAGCATTTCGTTTGAATCAATTATAAGTAGATATTGTTAAAAACCCTCGCATTATTTTATTAAATTGTTATTTATTTCCAAAGTCCGTGTAATGACGGAGACAAGATGACGAATACAGTTCAACACCCTATTTCTTGCCCGTGGGTATCGTAGAAGGTGGCGATGCAATTTTCATTTAATATATGCGCCGGTAAAGATGGAGAAGGAAGCCTATAAATAAAGCCCTTTTTTATGGGTGGGTTGCGGTCGGCGCGCTCCTCGCACCACTCCATCCGGGGCGACAGAGGGGCGTAAGCACGCACACCCGCAACCCACCCACAACAGAGTTACTTGTCATCAGTGGTCGGCCCGACGGAATACCCCCTATTTGGGGTACCCTCCCATTGACCGACGTCCCCCCCTCGGGGAGGACGTCGGATAAATAAAGCCCTGTACCAATTCCTGTGACCAGCATGATATAGTAGGCCATTTCTCTCCTATTGTGGTGGAGGGTCTAGCCCAGTAGTAGGACGTATGTAAGCTGAGATGATGATGTTGAGGATGTAAATACAAGTGAAGCTAAAATGTCTTAAAAATACTTTAGTTTGGTTGGAGTTTTATTTAGAACTAGCAACCCGCCCTCGCTTCGCTTCGGTTATAGGTTATAGTCGTTTTACCCGCGTAGTTCCCGTTCCCGTGGAAATACCGGGATAAAATATAGCCTAGTTTACGCCCTGATATTGTAGCTTTCCATTGGTGAAAGAATTTTTGAAATCGGTCCAGCCGTTTTGAAGATTACCCGGAGTAAACAGACAGACAGACAGACAAAAATTTTTTAATTGCTATTTTAGGCATAGGTGTCGTGCAAATAACCGTGTGAGTATGAAAAAAGCCTATTATTTTGACATTACAAACAGACACTCCAATTTTATTTATTGGTATAGATTTTCTTTCTCTTGCATTTTTCTGCGTCACCACACGGACTATATCTTAAATATTAAAAAAAAAAAAACTAATACACTATTTGCCCTATTCATGATTTCAACCTAGTACCTATCAAATAATGGTAGTATGATTACGATTTAAGATTGAATTAACTAAGCAAATAATATTGTATCAGCATAGTCAATAAATTATCAATATATTACTATTATAAAGATTAATGTCATTTATTTGAAAGCGGTTATAGATGTTTTTCCAGAAATTGTTTGTGCTTCATATAATTTATTAGTTTTTGGACGGTGTTTTCGTCCGAATAGAAATCATGTGTGACGTTTGCATTAAATATGATTTTCATTATTTGTATTGAATGATGAAAAATCATCATAATGATTGCAGCTCATAAATGTCCCACTGTTGGGCTCGAGCCTCCTCCAGGAGGGAGATTGACCTTACTATATCATGCTGGTCAGATAGGTTGACATAGGGTTTTGGTTCGAGTTTTCCTCCTCTTACATAGATGTTATATGCGTATTATATCCCTTAGTCGTCTTTTACGACATTCACGGACAAGATAGGGGGTGATGAATTGTATTTTTACTCCGTCACCACACGAAAAAATATTCAAGTATAATTCATATCCTATTTTGCGTCTTTTTGATGTTGGAGTAAAATATATCACATACTTCCTTGCCCGTGGGTGTCGTAAAGGATGACTAAGGGAATATAATATGCATATAATATTTATACATATACATATCTATACATATGCTGTGTGGTAGCGGCTTTGAATACTACCAACCCTTGCTTTGCTCGTGGGTGTCGTAAAAGACGACTAAGAGCCCTAGATTGACCCGGACCAACTCCATCTGGTACCATTTGGGTCAACGATTACATTCCCAAGGAGGGTTGACGTCAGGCAGGCGGCCGGTCATAAAAGTCATTGCCGAAACTTTTTGCAATATGTCAAAACAGATGACATATTGCGTCGAGCCCAAGTAATTGGGATAAGAGCAAGATGATAATGATAATATCTATACATAAGAATTAAGCTCGAAATAAAACCTGAAACAAACCCGTCTGACCAACTAGGTATAGCATTGTGATGATAAGTATATATGCAGTATGGTGTATTGTATTCTTACTCCGTTACCCCACGGTAATGGGTTTCTGACAAACTACTGTCAGTAGTGTAGTCCAGCCACATATACAAAAGTGGAGAACAGGGCTCTCCTAGGAAGCATAATCATCATCATCATTTCAGCTCATATACGTCCCAGTGTTGGGCTCGAGTCTCCTTCACTATAGAAGGGAAATTGACCTTACTATACCAGCTGGTCAGACAGGATGGTATAGGATTTAATTCGAGGTTTCCTTCTCTTGCATAGATGTTATATGCTTATTATATCCCTTAGTTGTCTTTTACGACGTCCACGGACAAGATAGGGAGTGGTGAATTGTATTCTTACTCCGTCACCACACGGAACTAGGTAGCATATAACACTTAAATTGAAACTGTTTTTACGACTTCTATTTCATTTTTAATATCTCGACGTTACATGGTTTTAGCGTGACCATGAACTCTATAAAATGTTCGAAACATCCGGTAATTATAAATCATATACAAACGCGATAAAATCTGTAAAAAAATATAATTCAAATGTGTATACTTGCGTTAACATAATCATCTTAGCTCATATAAGCCCCATTGTTGGGCCTCCATAATAGAAGGGTAATTGATCTACTATCCTACGCTGGTCCCAGGCTGATATAGGGTTTTATTTCGAGTTCTCCTTCTCTTGCATAAATGTTTGCATTCTTAATCCCTTAATCGTCTTTTAAGTCACCCACGGGTAAGATAGGATAGGTAGTAAATTATATTCTTACTCCGTCACTACACAGAGAACCTAAATATCAGAAATCAATAACATATTACACCTTACAGACGGTCAGAGGTCTACATTCAGTGGTGATCTAAGAAAAGCTGAAGTAAGTATAATGTTAATGAACTTACTCTTAAATAATAAACAACACTTTTTATATTCGAATACGCGGCTATACTATAAGACTGTCACTTGTTAACTTGAACACCAAACTAAGGTGAATTGATATTTATTATGTTGGTACATATTATTATCTATGACGTAATATTATCAGATATATAGTTCGTGATCCGGTTGCAAGATATATTGTACATTGGCAACCCGCCCTCGCTTCGCTTCGGTTTCAGTCGTCTTTCCTACGTAGTTGCCGTTTCCGTGGGCATACCGGGATAAAATATAGCCTATATTACTCCCTGATATTATAGCTTTCTATTGGTGAAAGAATTTTTGAAATCGGTCTAGCCGTTTTGAAGATTACCCGGAACAAACAGACAGACAGACAAACAAAAAAATATAAAATGTATTTTAGGCATATGTATAGTGCAAATAATCGTGTGAGCATGAAAAAAGCCTATTATTTTGATATTGCAAACAGACACTCCAATTCTATTTATTGGTATAGACATTGAAAATTGTTATCGCACCCTTTTTTCTCAGTGCTCACGCCGTCCAGCTCCGTCCAGGGTGATGAAAGGGTGGCGCGTGGCCCCATAACCCACTGTATTTCCTCTCCTTTGCAGTTGAGCTGACCATGGGTATAGAGTTCCTTGTCCATCGTGGCTGACCAGGCGGCATGCCCCTCCCCACCTTCGAACGTCCGTCCCTAGTCCTTCCCGGGACATCGATCACCGTCTCGCGGTCAATCTCTATGCGGGTGAAGGACTAATCCCCGGTCCGGTCACCCGAATCGTCATACCAGGACGTAAGCCGTATGTGGTAGGACCACAATGTCGACAAACGTCTATCTACAGTCTCTACCACTACCAGTCTCTCGACGAAAAACGACGTCTGAGTAGTAGCAATGCATTCCTACATTACATATTTCGTTCGGTGAGCGAGAGAGCCAGAAGCTAACTTTCTGACGGTGTATGTATATATAGTATGTATATATATGTATATGACGGTGTATGTATATATTCTGACGTATTCTGACGGTGTATATATATATGGTGGTGAGTTTTGGTGATGCCTTTGGTATCACTGCACTTTAATGCGTGCATTCATATTCCCTTCACACTCTTCACGGTAGGCAGCGATCTAGCAAAGGTTCATGAGCAGTAGTATCACTTACCGTTAGGTGGGCTGTTTGTTCATTTTGCACCAACAGCTATAAAAAAGGCCTCCTCTATGGATAGTGCAATTAAGGTCACGCTTAAAATAAATTTTAGGATGACAAACCAAATACAAGCGAAGGGAACTAGTCAGTGTAAGTTGTAAGCTTATATGGATCACTTTTGATATCTTTATAGCTCCAAAACTATTAACATATACACATTATATTTAGTTTATATATTTAAACCTATTAGATAAACTTGTATTCCAAAAGTTATAGTTAAAACTGTTACATAGTTACATCTAAAAATCGTCAATTTCATGAGCAATTGTCTCATATATAGATCAAAAATCTAAGCTGGAGAGGTCCAGATGATCTATAAAGTTTAACTTTAACGTCTAGCTGGCAGGTAATAGTGCTCATCATCTGCCTGGTTTTATTACAGTTGCTTGGAATTGAATCAATATGTATTTATCTCTTTTTTATAGTACATATTATAAAAATTATTGGTAATACTTTTATGTAAATAACTTCAACGTGAATACGATCCAGCGTGATCGATATACGACGCAATCTGGCTGTTCGGTTTTATCTTGATACCCTGTACGATTTCAGTTTACGCTTCGTAATTCTAGTAAAAATATTTAAGTTTCGACTAAATTAGACTATTTTCAAGGCAATCTAGCGAATAGTATTAAAAATAAAACTATATTGAACGTATGAAAAACAATGAAGTAATCATTTTTGAATTCTAATCAATTTATTGACGATATTTCACCAAATACATAATTGTGAAAATCCCATTTTATATATTTGGTGGAATCGAATCTACAAGAAAGTAGTAATTAATATTGTAGCGGGCTCTTAGACTATTATTTTTTGTAGGTGTAGCCATTGAACTTGCTTATTAGTCGACGCCAATGTTAATATTACATTGACGAGAACTAAAGTTTTAAATTATCCCATGTGGTGAAGAGTTAAGAATACAATGTGTCAACACGCTTATTTATGCAGGAAAGTGGTAGAACCGGCTGAGGGGTAGCTTTTATAGTGATAGGACCATACTGTTGACAGTTGTCTGTCTACAGCTGGGGGCCGGTCTGTCCGGGATAGTACTACACTCTTATAAAAAATCGACGTCTGAGTAGTAGCAATTTGTTACTACGCTTCGTTCGGTGAGCGAGAGAGCCAGCAGACCAACTTTCTGAAGATGTTTGCGTGTGGTGAGTTTTGGTGATACCTTTAGTATCATGGAAACTCATTGCACGCATTAACACTCCTTTCACTTTCTTTACGGTAGGTAGCGGCCTAGCAGAGGTCCGGAGCGGAAGCATCTCTTACTATCAGGTGAACTATTTGCTCGTTTGCAATAAAAAAAATAAACACCAACTGCGGTCGCCAACCTGTCTGCCAAGTATGGTGTTTATAGCATTATTTGTTGAAAGACTTAGAATAATAACGTATAGAAGGATAGTGTCAGTACTTCGAACTTTAAAAATTTGAATCTAAAAATACTAATGGCGGCAGACGATTACACACGTACACACGGAAACCACTATACAAATTATGAAATCAAATTTTGTTTTTATTAACATAAATCGTCGAGATACTTTTAAAAGTAATGTTAAAAACCTTTTTATGTTTTTCAAATGTGTTGTGGCACCATTTGAATGTACAAGCCGTCATAATTGCCTATTTATTTTTTAAGAGTTGCGTTTTTCGTGCAGTGCAATGACTTGTACATTACGGGACTGTTCCGGCGTAGGCTCCAATTGAAATGCCTCACTTTTTGTGCGTGGACTTACCTTCTATATGTTATTATTCTAAGGTTGAAAGAATTCTTTTGTGGAAAGGCTTATACGCGATGTATGCAGTTGACTGTTAGCATTTTTTTACCAAACGTCACTTCTGCTGTAACGTGTTTATATTCCAAAGCAATCAGTTACTTTCTAGTCACGCATTAAAGAAATTTAGTACAAAAGTATTCTCAAAACAAGCTTATATTGGGTTTTACTAGTCTATGACGAATAAATAACAAAATAAAAAAAGGAAAAAAATAATTTTTAAATTAAACGGTTTTATTGTAAAGAAATAGTAAAAATAAAATCGTGGGGCACGTCAAGTTAGTTTTTATATTGATTTTGTATAGAGCACTGTATTCTACTTGTCTAGCCCTTTCATTTAATACTCATATTAATGGGATTGAAAAACAAATAGGTTGTCCGCCATTTTGTAGCGGCGGCCATCTTAGATTTTGAATTTGTATAGTGCATTGTATTCTCCTTGTCAAGCTCTTTCATTTGATATCCATATTGATGGGATTGAAAAAAAAAATAGGTTATCCGCCATTTTCTAACGGCGGCCATCTTGAATTTACAAAAATATTGACTATACATAATTGTATTGTCACCAAAACGAAAGGGGTATACCAAATTTCAGATCAATCGGTTGACAGAAAGAGGGTGAAATTTCAATTACTAAATTTGACCCAACAAAGAAAAAAATAAACAAACAAACGGGGTAAGCTAAATAAAACCGTTTAAAAAGAAGGGCGTGCATACAAAGTATGCATGAAACTTCTTTTTTATCAATATTAATTAGAAAATTATAAGTAATAAAAAACGAAAAATAAATAAAAAATAAAAATGCATCAACAATCAATACGCTTGCTTTATATTAAAGCTTTCTAATACGTAGGCACAAACACATGTATTAAACACATACTAACATAAGCACGTATGCTAGGAACTGAAGCAATTTATAGATATACTAACTATCCCACTAAATAGGAGCATACATATGGACAATGTTTAGTAGACAGTTAACTGTCTACAGCCGCGGGCCGGTCCGTCCGGGGTAGTACCACGCTCTCGCACAAAATCGACGTCTGAGTAGTAGCAATTTGTTACTGCGCTTCGTTCAGTGAGCGAGAGAGCCGGAAGCTCAACTTTCTGAGGGTGTTTGCGTGTGGAGGGTTTTGGTGGTGCCTTTGGTATCACCGAGCCTCAATGCACGCATTCACACTTCCTTCACTTTCTTCGCGGTAGGCAGCGGCCTTGTAAAGGTCCATGAGCGACAGCAACACTTACCATCAGGTGTACTGTTTGCTCGTTTGCCACTGCTTGCAATTAAAAAAAAAAAAATAAGGCGTTAATGGGGACGCTCCGCGAATGTGTTCCATCTCATTCTCTCGCCGCTGAATCCTATACATTTGAGTGTTTGTGTCTCTATGGACTCGCTTTTTCGTTTCATCGAGTTTAAAATCACAACGATTCTAAAGAAGTTTCACTTCAAAAATTGTTTGCTTATAAAATCGGTTTACGAACGCTAATTCTAAGTGATAACGTCATTTTTTTTTTTGTTTTATGGGTGGGCTATGGTAAGCACACTCGCGGTCCATTCCGTCCGGGGCGACGAAAGGACGGCGCGCGGGCCCATAACCCACCCGTACCCACGTCACCTCGCTGTTGGGCCGACCACCGGAGCAGAGTGACTTGTCGTCAGTGGTCGGCCCGACGGAATACCCTTTCGGGTACCCTTACCTCTCGACGTCCCCGTCCTGGGACGTAAGTGATAACGTCATAACTCATAAGAAAAATAAAAAATTGCATACTTTTATGAATTGAATCAATAAATTATTATTTTGTATAATACAAAGAAGAAGTTACTTAATAATTACAATTTTTTGAAGATGTACAATTTCTTCTCTTTTTCTTATCTTTTGGTGCGTTAGGAAAAAAATATGAGAGTAATTTTTTTGGGATGCGCGCGCACATCGTCACAAATGTCAACTAGATCATGCGTTATTATAAAAAAAATAATATATTAAATACATTTTTTTCCATTATTAGTGTCTTGTTTTACATACGTAGTACGCGAATGATAAAATTTTGAGAAAGATTGTTGTAATGCCAAATAAGTAAAACTTCTTAGGTGCGTACACAGACACTTTTTTTTTCGATGAATATTTAGTTGCACTCGTTAATTTAAATGATTTTTCCTTAAATTATACATATTAATTAAAAGTAACAACGTGCTGTTAACAATTCATTTGCAACTTGGCATTAGTTGTTTGTTAAGCTTTTCAAGTCTAACGCTTAAGTCAATCGTGCCTCTCTGTCTCTTATTCGGCGCTATCGCTTACATTTGTACAGCTCAGGCGGAACGTGACAATGAGTCATGCTTTATCATGCGTGCAGCAAGCATTCATCGATTTACAAGACGTTATCACGTCAAAAAAACAAACAATTAAACAAAGATATGACTCAACTATCGGTTTAAGAATTTGTAGATTTATTGTCGAAATTCTTATCTGATACTTACATTTAACTTTATCAACAGATTAAATTTTATCTTTATTGTTAATAGACTTACGATTAATTCTGTATATTATTACTAAACCCTCTTAATAATTCACTTCTTTTCATCTCCTGTAATGAGAAGATGATAGTTGCACAAACGTTTCAATCAAGTCCTTATTATGAAGTATTGTATTAAATAAAATAAAATGTAAAAAAAAAAACAAAAAAACACGCTTGACAAATCATCATCATCATCATCGCAGCCCTCATACGTTCCACTGTTGGGCTCAGGCCTCCTCCGCAATGGGAGAGAATTTGACCTACTATACCATGCTGGTCAGACATGTTGGTATAGGGTTTCATTTTGAGTTTTCTTTCTCTTGCACAGATGTTATGTACAAATATTATCACATATTCGACTTTTCGACATCCGCGGGCAAGATAGGTAGTGGTGAATTGTATTCTTACTCCGTCACCACAAGTCAAGTAGTGACTATTTTCGAATTTCGCGTATACGTAGTTCTCACACTAGCTCTGTCTCTCTTGCTCTAAGCAAGCTTTGCATAAGCAAAGGATACGATTAGAAATTTCTAAATCTTGGCCAATCTAAGCAGGATATTCGACTATTTTGATCGAATTATTGCATTTTCATGGGCCTTTGACGAGAGTGTAAAGTTTAAATAAAACCTTTTAGTTCAAAGTGGGGCAAAATGACGTTCAAAGATGCCGATATATACATAGATACATACGTACAGGTGAAACTAATAAAAGCGTGTTAAAATAGAACTATCTATATAGCTGTTATTAAGAACTAAACTCAAATAAGATACAAACAAGTTGAGGTTTGTTTGAAATGGTTCTGCCTTTCGCCTTTGCCAACTTAACAACCTTTATTTGAGTTCAAATTGTTCAGAGACAATACCGCGTTTTGTTACAACGATTTCACAATATCTCAGCGAACTTCAGATGCTTTGAAGCTTTAGACTTAGTACATAATAGAGATATACTGTCATATTGGATGAAATATATATATTTTACATATATACATTTTGAGGGGAGTGATGGCTGCTCTAGTAGTTAACTCGTGATCGGGTGCTGCTTGTGAGATCCGGTCCAACCATGTGTTCCTTTCCTTTTTTATTTGCACTAAATTAAAAAAAAAAATGTTATAGCCTATCTCGAAGGGCATCACACTGGAGCTAAGATGTTGTATACGTAATTGTATTCAAAAGATGGTAAAAAAATTACAGCCCGCTGAGTTTCTTGCCGGATCTTCTCAGCTTGTGACTGCGTTCCGATCCGGTGATAGATATTGTATTATATTCAAACGACGATGTATAAATTTGACAATATGTAAGTGCCCTCAAGGGACCTATGCAGAATATATGATTTGATTTGACATATGTATAGACATCAATAAAATTTATAGATATTAATTTTTTTGTTTCCGTATGGTAACGAAGTAAGAATACAATTCACCACTCCCTATCTTGCCCGTAGATGTCGTAAAAGACAACTAAGTGATATAATATGCATATAATAGCTGTGCAAGAGAAGGAAAACTAGAAATGAAACCCTATACCAACACGTCTGACAAGCATGGTATAGTAGATCAAATTCCCTTCCATTATGGAGCAGGCCTGAGCCCAACAGTGGGATGTATGTGGGTTGCGATAATGATGATGAATTTTCTTAATTAGCAAGTGTTAATAGAGTATCCGTGAGTGGGCGGCGAATGGACGATGTGCGACCACATAACCTACCGTATTCCCTTCCCATTGCCATTGCACCGAGCGCTCGTACCGATTCCTTGATATCCGTGGCTGGCCCGGTGGGTTACCCTTGCGGGTATCGTCCCATTCGACGCCCCGGCAACAAGACACTGTTGCCAAACTATCGCCCTCGCGCGATCGATTTTGCGGATGGCGGACTAATCCCTGGCCATCCACCCGCGACCTCGGCTCAGCGTAATTAAATTTTCCGTGTGATGACGGATTAAGAATACATTTCACCACCACCTTTCCTGCTCGTTTGTGTCGTAAAAGACGTCTAAGGAATACATCTTTGCAAGAAAACGTAAACTCGATATAAAATCCTATCCTGTCTGACCAGCGTGGGATAGTAGGTTTACCACCGTCCCTTGTGGAGGAGGCCCGAGTCCAACAGTGGGTCTTAATACGCCGATACTGAATATTTATAATAAATTCGTTATCTTACCATAAGACTAACCCAATACTTGGAGGAATATGTTATACCTTTCTAATGCTTTTTGATATAAAAAAATGTATCGCAATAATTTTTAGGCAAGCTAGTAAACCGCAGAGTCGCTTATGGCAAAAAATATGAGTCGCGATACTTCGATATTGCGGTTTTGAATGGCCCAGAGAGTCGGTGAGCGCCTCGTAGCCAGCTTTCATTGGCTGATTGGAGTGGAAACCGAAGAGTGCTCACAAGTTCCTTAACTTTAACTTGCCTTAATGGCTGGTCAGGAAGGGTTCGCCAAAGATTTATGCTTGGGGTTGATAGTAACATTTTTAAGGGCCTCACTAAGGGGAAAACATCGCGGTTCACCGTTTATCTATATAGCCATAACAAATGGTGAAACCGACGCCACCCTGCTCGACATCTCTAGCCACTCGCACCAATGTTGCCCACTGTTGCCCACTATTGCCCAGTTTACTTTCTTCACGGTAGGCAGCGGCCTAGCAAAGGTCCATGAGCAGCCATTATTACTCACCATCAGGTGTGCTATTTATTCATTTGTCACTAACAGCTATAAAAAAAAGCTTTTCTCATTTTTCTATTCGAAAATACTAGTCGGTAACAATTTTATGTTATGTTTTATTAATGGACAATACGAAAGTCATGTTAAATGCCCATATCATTCCTATACCGGTCCTATATCTAGGACAAACAGTCCAGTTAGGTAGATCCAATTTCGAGAAAGAGATGAGCCGACGAACCCAACTCGGTTGGGCAGCGTTCGAGAAACTTAAGAGGATCTTCTCGTCCAACATACCTTAGTGTCTGAAACCACAGGTCTACGATCAATGTATATTACCAGTGATGACTTACGGCACGGAAACGTGGTCTCTAAATATAAAGCCTAGATAACGAAGCTCAATGTAGCTTAGCGTGCTACGGAGCTGGCTATGGTCGGCATTTCTCTGCGAGATAAAATCCGAAATACGAAAACCCGCTGAAGAGCGGGTGTAACCAACATAGCACAAAGAATTAGCACGCTGAAGTGGCAATGGGCAGGCTAAATCGCTCGATGAATCGACAACCGCTAGGGAAGAAAGGTTCTCGAGTGGCGACCACGTATCGGATGACGCAGTCTAGGACGCCCCCCACAAGGTAGACCGACGAATTAGTGAAAGTTACTGGGCGTCGTTGGATGCAGGCGGCACAGGACCGCACTTTGTGGCGTAACATGAGGCCTATGTCCAGTATTGGACGGCGATAGGCTGAAATGATGATGACGAAAAATTTCACTCCTTTATTCTCCTTCACATAAAGTTTTATTTTAAATTATAATACATAGTCTATACTAATAAATAAAATTGGAGTGTCTGTTTATAATGTCAAAATAATAGGCTTTTTTTATGCTCACACGGTTATGTGCATGACACCTATGCCTAAAATAGCGATTAAAAATTTTTTGTCTGTCTATCTGTCTGTTTGTTCCGGGTAATCTTCAAAACGGCTGGACCGATTTCAAAAATTCTTTCACCACTGGAAAGCTATAATATCAGGTCGTAAACTAGGCTAAATTTTATCCCGGTATTCCCACGGAAACGGGAACTACGCGGGTAAAACGACTAAAACCGAAGCGAAGCGAGGGCGGGTTGCTAGTTTATAAATATAATAGAAAGTTTCGCAATCATTGCTATACTTATTTTCTGGGCTTGTATGACTTTAGATAGATTTAATGGTTAGAATAACGTAAATAGGGCAAGTAAATATATATTTTTTTTCACAATCAATTGGAAATTATCCGTGTGGTGACGGAGTAAGAATACAATTCAACACTCCTTATCTTGACCGTGGATGTCGTAACAACAAAGGGATATAATGGGCATATAACATCTATCAAGAGAAGAAAACCTCCAGATAAAACCTTATACCCACCTGTCTAATCAACATGGTATAGTAAGGTCAATTTCCCTCCTTAAATGTAGGAGGCTCGAGCCCTGCAGTGAGATGTATGTGAGCCGAGATGACGATGATGAAATAGAGATATATTTTTTTATACAATCACTTGAGATAATCCGTGTGGTAACGGAGTAAGAATACAATTCACCAATCCCTATATTGCTCGTGGATGCCATAAAAGATGACTAAGGGATATAATACGCATATAACATCTAAGCAAGAGAAGAAAATCTATACCAATAAATAAAATTGGAGTGTCTGTTTGTAATGTCAAAATAATAGACTTTTTTCATGCTCACACGGTTATTTGCACAACACCTATGCCTAAAATACAGATTAAAAAATTTTTGTCTGTCTGTTTTTCTGTCTGTCTGTCTGTCTGTCTGTTTGTTCCGGGTAATCTTCGAAACGGCTGGACCAATTTCAAAAATTCTTTCACCAATGGAAAGCTATAATATCAGGGCTAGGCTATATTTTATCCCGGTATTCCCACGGGAACGGGAACTACGCGGGTAAAACGACTAAAACCGAAGCGAAGCGAGGGCGGGTTGCTAGTCTCCAAATAAAACCTTATACTAACATATCTGACCAGTATGGTATAGTAGATCAATTTCCCCCCTATTGTCTAGCTCAAGCCCTGCACGTATATGAGCCGAGACGTAAAATTGTAAATATGTGTGTGATTTCAAAAATATTAATAAGATTTATTAAAAGATAACAACACCAATTAAGAAGTTATACGCGAGTGAACAAATTGTACTGTTTAAAAGCAACCGAGTACAAAATAATGATGTTTGAACAAATATTATGCAAAAGTATTGGAAATCAATACTGCTTTAATATCAGCGGCAAAGTTAAACTTAATTAAATCAGTGAAATGATAAGGCACATTTGAATAAAATAATTTACATCCATCCATCATTCCCTCTTTCTGTCGATGACAAATCTTATTTAGTGATAGAAGCCAGGAAACACATGATATCAAATTGAAACTCTTTTTTTTTGTGTGGGCTACTGTCAGCGTACCTGCGGCCCGGCTCCGTCCGGGGCGACAGAAGGGCGGCGCGTGGCTCTGTAACCCACCTGATAGCACGTCGCCTTCGTCATTGGGCCGACCACTGGTCGACGTTTCCTTCCCGGGATGCCGATCGCCGTCTCGAGGCTAGCCTCTACGCGATCGCCGGACTAAATCCCCGGTCCGATCACCTGCGATCAAATTGAAACTTAAGAAAACACTAAAATAGATACGATATACACGGTGACATTTATGTTGTCTTACAAAAGCAGGCCAATTAAAGTATCCAGTATCTACCTACTATACATTCGTACAATTAAAAGGTTAAAAAAATATTTACTAAAATATTTTTTCATAAAAATTATTATAAATAATTACTAATTAAAATAGTAAGGAAACAAGAATGTAGCGAACGCGTAGGCACTTAACACAGCTGTTACAAAATATTAACTTTAATTTATTTTATTTTATTATTTTTTTATAACTATATTGAGCATTTAAATATGTTAGATATGTTTCTTAGGTCGGATACTTTTATGGTTTTTTTTTTGTACGACGATAAAAAAGTCACCGTGAAAAGACAGAAAATGTGAACAAAAATGTATGTAAATAAATAATTTTCAAAAGCAAGCTTTAAAACTCATTTTTCATATATTTTTTTTATACACTTATAAAAATTTTAATTTTAAACCGACACAAATCGGCTCTTATAAGTTTGGCGTCGACGTCTGTCTGTCTGTCTGTGTGTGTGTGTGTGCGTGCGTGCGTGCGTGCGTGCGTGCGTGCGTGCGTGCGCGTGTGTGTGTGTGTGTCTGTCTGCCTGTCTGTCTGTGGCATCGTAGCTCTCAAACGGATGAACCGATTTCGATGCGGTTTTTTTATGTAAAAGCCAGTATCCTTGTGGGGATCTAAGCTATGTTCGGTTAATATCGGTCCAGTATTATAAAAGTATCAGCTCTTTTTCAAAATGATGTAATGGCGTATGATTACTCGATTAATTGCTTCACGCTTGCCGGTATAATCGTTAAATGATAATTAATTGTCAATTCCTGTTAAAGAGAACGTTTTATTAATTATTTTAGTATGTGTCGGGCGTTATAAACAACACAACGTTAATAAGTAAAAATATCGACTTCGCTCGGAATATTTTTGTTGTATTTTTGTCGAATTTATTTAGATATATATTAATAAAAAATAAAAATTAAATAATGAAAAAGTATCAAAAATTACAAAAAGAGAATAATAATAACACCGAGATTCGATCCGACGCTATTTGAATGCCAAAACAAAACAAATAGAAAACTGGACAACTTCCCAACTGAGCTATCGCCACTCTTGACGTTGACGGCGAAATTTGAATGCATATTCTATTGACATTTTATGTCATTGTATTGATTAGCTAAAAACACCGACAAAACAACACTTTCTATAAATAAAATATAGCTAGATCGGTTATTTGGCCCCGAAACCCCTAGTATGCCAAATTTCATCAAAATCGTTGGAGCTGTTTCCGAGATCCTTAATAATTGCTGATTTAAAGTTTAATTCAGAAAATGTTAACTGCTATTTTGAGTAGCAACAAATGTAGCGACAGTAAATTTCAGGACACGACTAAAGATTCATCATCATCATCATTACAGCTCATATACGTTCCACTTTTGGGCTCGAGCCTCCTTCGCAATGGGAGGGAAATTGAGCTACTATACCATGCTGGACAGACGTTGTTGGCATAGGGTTTTATTTCGAGTATTCCTTCTCTTTTATGATAAATGTTATATGTATATTATATCCCTTAGCCTCCTTTACGAGACCCACATGTAAGAGAGAGGGTGCTGAATTGTATTTTTACTCCGTCACCACACAGAAAACTAAAGATTATTTGATGTTTATTTGTAGCTTTTTTTCTTTTTGGGGTTGGGTTGCGGTCGGCATGCTCCTCGCACCACTCCGTCCGGGGCGTAAGCACGCACACTCACAATCCACCTACGATACACGCCTTCGTCATTGGGCCGACCACCGGAGCAGGGTGACTTGACGTCAGTGGTCGCCCCGTCGGAATACCCCCTATTTGGGGTACCCTCCCATCGACCGACGTCCCCCCCCCCGGGGAAGACGTCGGTCTTTCCTCACGTGGTCGGCCTCTCGGCGGGTGACGGACTATCCTCGATCACGTCACCCGCGGCCTCGGCTAGGGCGGCATGATGCGCAGGTATTCGCGCCTACGCCGTCCCAGTCGCCGGCGGCGGATCGCCTCATCGAGGCTATGTTTATTTGTAGCTACTAGTGTCTTGAGGCACTGTTTGACTTAGTACCACCATCACTGTTTTACCAACGTATTACGCGACACCTTTTTTTGGGTGGGCTAAGGTCAACGCACACGTCCCCTCCGTCCGGGGTGACGAAAAGACAGAGTGCAAGCCCAGAGCCCACCGTCTTTCCTCCCCTTCGCTAAGGGGGCACCACTGATGACAAGTCACCCTGCTCCGGTGGTCGGCCTAACAACGAGGTGACGTGGGTACGGGTGGGTTATGGGCCCGCGCGCCGTCCTTTCATCGCCCTGGACGGAATGGACCGCGCGTGCGCTTATCATAGGCCACCCATAAAAAAAAGGGGGCACCACCGCTACCGAGTTCCTTGTCGTCTGTAGCCAGCCCGGGCCACGCGATACCTTAATTATTTCAGCTCATATACGTCCCACTATTGGGCTCGAGCCTCCTCCATAATAGGAGGTCAATTGACCTTACTATATCATGCTGGTCAGACAGGTTGGTATAGGGTTTTATTTCGAGTTTTCTTTCTCTTGCATAGGTCTTATATGCGTATTATATCCCTTAGTAGTCTTTTACGACTTCCACGGGTAAGATAGGGAGTGCTGAATTGTATTCTTACTCCGTCACCACACGGACATATATTTTTAAGGATGAATAACATAAAATCCTACATTTTTTGTGACATAGAGACTGAGGTCACAAAAAGAAACTACTTTCAGAATTTCATGTAGTTAAGCTTCATTATTTTCGGGTTAGCGTTGATGACTCACCCAACCAGCTCCTTTACACATACAAATAAATAAATAGATTTACATTATTTCTATATCACAAATAAGATTATGAAATTTTATCTACAGTGTGATAATGGATAATTTATATTAATATTATTAAGTTTGTTTGTTTGAACGCGCTAATATTAGCTATCATCAGGTACCATTCGCATACCACAGACGACAAGTCACCCTGCTCCGATGGTCGACCCAACGACAAAAGCGATGTGTCACGGGTGGGTTACGGCCTTACGGGGCTGCGCGTCGTCCCTCTGTCGCCCCGAACGGAGCCGGGAGGCGGGTACGCGGACCTTAGCCCATCCCAAAAAAGTACCATTTGCATTTCAAAAAATCTTATTGTATAAGAAAGTTTATGTATTGAGAAAGATTGGGCAGAATAGATAAAACTGCTCTGAGCGGAGAATTTTTTATGCTTCAACCCACATGCATGCTCTGATTCCACGCTAAATGGGGTCGACACAAGATGTTTTTATTTTCCATAGACTCATATCAGTCGTCACAGATATGACGGCCGATATCTTAGAATAATAACGTATAGAGGGTAAGTCTGCGCACAAAAAAATGAAGCATTTAAATTATTTCGATTACGTCGATTTCTGTTAATACAAGCAAAATTTGATTTCATAGTTTATGTATATAGTGGTGTGCGTGTGTACGTGTGTAATTGTTTGCACGCATGTGGTATTTTTTGCTTCACGTTTTTGATCGCTTAAGTACCAACACTATCCTTCTATACGTTATTATTCTAAGATGCGTATGAAAATTCACACAATCCATCTCTTTTTGGATTTAACACGTTTTTTATGTCTATGAGCAGAGCAATGCATATAAACTTGTTTTTTTTCGTTGGGAGGCCTATGTTTAGATGAACGTACACTTTACAGCGTTGACGGACTAGGGCGGACTGTCACTCCACCCATGACCATGAACGTTGGGCAATCAAAAATCAAATACAAACGCGATAAAATCCGTAAAATAGTTTTGTTTATAATGTGTAATACTCGCGTAAACATCAGAAATCATCTATACCAATAAATAAAATTGGAGTGTCTGTTTGTAATGTCAAAATAATAGGCTTTTTCCATGCTCACACGGTTATTTGCAAGACACCTATGCCTAAAACAGCATTTAAAAAATTTTTATCTGTCTATCTGTCTGTTTATTCCCGGTAATCTTCAAAACGCCTGGACCGATTTCAAAAATTCTTTCACCAATGGAAAGCTATAATATCAGGGCGTAAACTAGGCTATATTTTATCGCGGTATTCCCACGGGAACGGGAACTACGCGGGTAAAACGACTATAACCGAAGCAAAGTGAGGGTGGGTTGCTAGTTATTAAATAAGTAGGTATTTAATGCGCACAAGCGTAGCTGATACAACTAGTGTAATTTGTATTATCTTTAGCAAACTCATCGTGTTATTGCAATTTCTATAAATATTTTTATTACTTGATGGCCAGAGATTAGTTCGCCACCCAAATAGAGGCCGACCACGTGAGGGCGAATGATCCGGCAACACTATCTTGTTGCCGGGGCGTTGGAAGCGACGATACCCTAAAAGGTAACCCGCCGAGCCGGCCACGGATGTCAACGAATCGGTACCAGTGGTCGGCCCAATGGTGATGGAGAGGTAATACGGTAGTTTATGGAGTCGCACGCCATCCATCCGTGAAAAAAAAAGAAAAAAAGAATTGTCTACAGAACTTGACACCCATTTAGATTTCAAGTCTTTTGTCAGTGAACTCGACAACGACATTACAATTATCATAACATTTCACTTTCATTTTTAGATATGTTTTTGGCGGGATATTCCTTACAGATAACCCGTTTTCTCGTCTCTTATATACTTACAAATAGTACATATTCCCCTTTACCCCCTCTCCATCTTGTCAAAGCTATCATCAATCTTATCCCATATTTCTTGATTCCACCGAACGACATCGAAAAAATATGCCACAAGAATTTATATTTGCCTTATGGTATGTAGAATAGGGTTGTCACTGGTTTGGACTAATACTTTATTTAAGCTTGCATGGTTTACATACCAAGTTCATATTGTATTAAAACACACATCGTACCGTACCATCTATACCAATAAATAAAATTGGAGTGTCTGTTTGTAATGTCAAAATAATAGGTTTTTTTCATGCTCACACGGTTATTTGCACGACACCTATGCCTAAAATAGAGATTAAAAAATTTTTGTCTGTCTGTCTGTCTGTTTGTTCCGGGTAATCTTCAAAACGGCTGGACCGATTTCAAAAATTCTTTCACCAATGGAAAGCTATAATATCAGGGCGTGAACTAGGCTATATTTTATCCCGGTATTCCCACGGAAACGGGCACTACGCGGGTAAAACGACTAAACCCGAAGCGAAGCGAGGGCGGGTTGCTAGTTAATAATAAAAATAAAATTTATGATATCTATAAATATGGATTCATCAATCCTCATTTAATTTTGCCCAGTAATGAATGCGTAGGACTCTGGATGTGCCATATCCTTTTTCTCCAATTGTTGCCGCCATTTGCTAAAATTTATAGATACTGCCCCACTCATATTTGTTGCAGTGTTATATGGAATTATTTTTTTTTGCCTAGTATAATAAATAACATCATCATCATCATCATCATCGCAGCCCACATACTTCGCACTATTGGGTTCGGGCCTCCTCCACAAAGGGAGGGATTTTGACCCACTATACCATGCTGTTCAGACATGTTGATATAGGGTTTCATTTCGAGGTTTCCTTCTCTTGCACAGATATTTTGTGCATATTGTATCCCATAGTCGTCTTTTACGACATCCACGGGCAAGATAGGGAGTGGTGAATTGTATTCTTACTCCGTCACCACACGGACAACGTACTTTAATACATGTACAGAAAGAAAAATTTGCTTTCAATTTCAATTTTACAATTTCTAAATTTGTGGTAATAAAAATCTAATTTGAAATATACATAGCTAAATGAAGTAATATCCGACATTGAATAATGTTATTTTAACGAGAGACCAAAAAGACTTAGAGTAGGTTATGCTAGTTAGCTTTAAGGAAATATCGCTGATTCTCCATTTGTACATGTGATACAAATCTAATCAATTTCATGAAAAAATAGAATGATAAAAGATGCTATCTTTTAGCGAAGAGAAAAAATATAGTATAGAAATACCGTGTTTGACTTGGCCGTAGTACCGTACACTCAAGTAACAAAAGCGCACAATTACATTGATAATGTTCCAGAAACTCGAAAACAGGAAATATTTCTGTGTCCACAATTAATTCTCGGAAGCGTTCGTTATTTAACTAACGGACGTAGTCTACTAACATCCCTAGTGGTGACGTCACAGTGTGTCGGAACGGCTCGACGCAGTTGACAAGCGCTTAATCAAGATCCCGTGAATCCGACATTTTTTCCGCCATTAACTGACTGCCTTGAGTTCAGACCAGCACTTATATTATTGAAACATTGATTATGTTATACTTTTAGAATTGGATTTATATATTGTAGGATTTATATATACTTTTGCTTGCAACTTCTTTCGCCTTGCAATTTTGCTTGCGAAGAGGGACACTCTTAAATATTATTTTCATTATTTTTTTGTAGGTTGAAATATTATCGGCGCCGCGTTCGCCTTTTCCTGGCTTATGTCGAATGTGTCGGATCTAGCGCTAAGTACAAACGGTTCTGATTCGATACATGAAAATATCTCGCCTATCAATTGGGTAGTCCGGCTGGAAAGATCTCGGTTCAATGTTTAAACCGTGGAGCCCTTTCGGCCGGTGCTGATTGAGTGGTTGGGTCGGCGATACGGAGTCTTTTCCTTCCAAAAAGCATGGTTGGATGGACTGAACTTTCTTGACGGGCATGGTTCATTCAACAGGTACCTGCAAACGGTTATAAGGAGGAAGAGGATGTGTTCTGATACCATTGCGATTATAACAACGATACAGCGTAGCACACACTCCAGGTTTGCATGATCTTAATTGAGCAGTGCGGTGAACTTGGCCATCGGTGGCGCAGGAGTTATCATATATGCCTGATGGCGTTATAACTGAGGTCGTGGATGGATGGACCGTGGATTAGTCCGTATTCGCTAAGAGCCTGACTGCGTGAGTGCAACACTACGGTGACCCCAATCTTTGATGGCCTCGTTCGACATGGTACCCAAAAATGTAACCCGTCGGGCCGGCCACGTACGTCACAGAACCAGTACTCATGTTTGCCTCAATGACGATGAGAAGAGAATACGATGAATTTTGGGACACGTCAACCTTTTGTCGCCCAAAGGTATGGGTGGGGTATGTCCAGATCATTCCTGTACCGGTCCTAGTTGGGAATGCGATTCTCGAAGTTGTCGATCACTATGTTTACCTCGGACAAACAGTCCAGTTAGGTAGATCCAATTTTGAAAAAGAGATCAGCCGACGAATCCAACTCGTTTGGGCAGCGTTCGGGAAACTTAAGAGGATCTTCTCGTCCAACATACCTCAGTGTCTGAAAACACAGGTCTACGAACAGTGTGTGTTACCAGTGATGACTTACGGCACGGCAACGTGGTCCCTAAATGTAGGCCTTATATCAAGGCTCAAAGTCGCTCAGCGTGCTATGGAGCGGGCTATGCTCGGGATTTCTCTGCGAGATAGAATCCGGAATACGGAAATCCGCAGAAGAACGGGTATAACCGACATAGCACGAAGAATTAGCACGCTGAAGTGGCAATGGGCAGGCCACATCGTTCAACGAACCAACAACCACTGGGGAAGAAAGGTTCTCGAGTGGCGACCACGTATCGGACGACGCAGTGTAGGACGCCCCACACTAGGTGGACCGATGACCTAGTGAAAGTTGCTGGGCGTCGTTGGATGCAGGCGGCACAGGACCGCACATTGTGGCGCAACATGAGGGAGGCCTACGTCCAGCAGTGGAGGGCTATAGGCTGAAATAATGATGATGATGATAATGATGTCCAGATCACAACTTGCCAAAAAAGCATGAAATATATCAAGTTATCCTTGTGGTGACGGAGTGAAAATTCAAGTCACCACGCCCTCTCTTATCCCTGGGTATCGTAAAAGATGACTAAGGGATATAATATGCAAATAATATTTATGCAAGAGAAGGAAAACTGGAAATAAAACCCTATACCAACATCTCTAACCACTGTGGTACAGTAGGTCAACTTCCCTCCTATAGTGGAGGAGGCCCGAGCCCAGCAGTGGGACGTGTATGAGCTGAGATGATGATCATGATGATGATATCAAATTTAAATTCTACCATTAAGGAGGAATATGCAGATTATCTAAGGGCTTAATTTCACAAATAATCGTTTTTCGCAAGTATCTACACCACAAAAATAAGACAATTCCAAGTTCGTTAAAAAGGCAATACCTTACCCTAAAGAAATAATTCTTATATTGCAATTAACTGGATACAAAATACACTTAGACATGGTACAAAAATAATTAAAAAATAATACTAAATGCCAAATCTCTTAATAAACAGAAGTCGTGTCTTCGAAAATAATAACTGGAACTTCTCAGCTACAGCGGTTAACCATTTCAAACTAAAAGTACGGTGTAGTCGTCTCTGCAAACTTTAATTCATTAAGGAATTCTGTACAAGCATATCTACAAAGCATTGCCTCTCCTCAACCTAGTGAAAGAAGTACTAGTACAGTTAATTAAAAGGCACCGTTTCCTTTAATTCCAAGTCTAAGCAACGTTAAATCTTTTGGTATTGACTTTTTCTGACAAAAGTCACAGTTTTACTTTACTGTACAGATAGCTTAGTGATTCAAATAACGACCCATCGCACACCCCTTACTCTCCCGTGAGATTCGTAAACATCGACCAAAGAAGCACCAGAAGAATGGATGCATTAAACGTCTTGGAAACTTATAATAGCAACTGAAACTGCCAACATGCTTAAAGCAAGTTTCAGACTACGCTATAATAAATGGCTCATAGCACAACAATATCGCGCACCGTACAAAAATATAGTACAATCTATACCAATAAATAAAATTGGAGTGTCTATTTGTAATGTCAAAATAATAGGTTTTTTTCATGCTCACACGGTTATTTGCACGACACCTATGCCTAAAATAGCGATTAAAATTTTTTTGTCAGTCTGTCTGTCTGTTTGTTCCGGGTAATCTTCAAAACGGCTGGACCGATTTCAAAAATTCTTTCGCCAATGGAAAGCTATAATACCAGGCCGTAAACTAGGCTATATTTTATTCCGGTATTCCCACGGGAACGGGAACTACGCGGGTAAAACGTCTAAAACCGAAGCGAAGCGAGGGCGGGTTGCTAGTATACCATAAAATTTGTACGAAAATTAACTACTTAATTCAATATTTAGTTTTTAAATAAAGAAAAAGAAATATATATCTAGATTTAGTAAGAAGAAATATATTAATATTTAGATAGACTTAACTTTAGTATTTGTAATTAAATAACCTTTATTGCGCAATTTTACAGCTTGTTTTTTTTTTTTTGGGTTTGGTTGCGGTCGGCGCGCTCCTCACACCACTCCGTTCGCGGCGACAGAGGGGCGTCAGCACACACACCCGCAACCCACCCACGATGCACGTCGCCTTCGTCGTTGTGCCGACCACCGGAGCAGGGTTACTTGTCATCAGTGGTCGGCCCGACGGAATACCCCCTATTTGGGGTACCCTCCCATCAACCGATGTCCCTCCCTCGGGGAGGACGTCGGTCTTTCCTCACGGGGTCGGCCTCTCGGCGGGTGACGGACTAATCCCCGGTCACGTCACCCGCGGCCTCGGCTAGGCAATTTTACAGCTGATGATGGCGGGTGAAACAACTTTGTGTCTACACAAAGTGAACTGAGCGACGTGCGATATTTCACAAACACGGAGTTCCGGTGTGTTTGAAGCTGCAGCAGATTTTCTGTCGAAATCTAAACTAGTACCAAAACTAAATTTTTTGCTGAAACTGAAGTGAATCTTCGGTTAGTGATAAGGTCTTGGTACCACAGTGGATACCTGATATGAAGATAAAATTGCATAACATTTTCATTAAATTTATTAAATTTTTAATAATCTATTATAGTGCACATATTAGTGCTATCATTTATGTATACATCAGATGACTAGTATGAAGCCAATCTATTTTTACCTATTTCATCGCATTTGAATCCGTAACACAATAAAATCTGTAAAAAATATTTCATTTATGTAACACTCGCGTAAACATCAATAATAATTATGACTTCAAGAGTTTCTACATAGCTCGTTTAAGAATAAAATATATTTTAATAAAACTTACAAACCATAAACTAACACAATCAATGGTTCTTAAATAGCTACATTAATTTATTTCCGTACTGTAAACCGCAACCAATGTCCTCCTTCAATCTTCAAATTGAATGACCCTTTTAACAACTTGACTGGAATTGGAGTCTTCTCACACGGAGACACCACAAATTGCTGCAGCAGATTGTAAATCATCACTTTGAGCTCAAACAGAGCGAATCGGGATCCTGATGAAGAAAAATATATTGGATAACTGTTGGATACTGAGTAATGGCTGCTGTAGTAGCTAACTTATGATATCCTTGGGTACCCTTGGTGGGTTCTTGTCATGCTATAATATTATGCAATATATTTGGGAATGTTATTATATCGTGGTTCGATAGACATCACATTATAGCTAACACTTAATACCATTTTACATCAAATTTTATGAAAAAAAAATTTAACAAAAAAGCAGCAGACAAATCCTTTAAGTTGTTTACGGATCTTCTATGGTGGTCGTGTTCCTATCTGGTTATAGTTCATTGCATTAATTTAAGATAAAATATTAAAATTCATAGTATGCCCTCGGTGGGTTCATTTATTCTAAATCATTTTGAATTTGTATAATGACTATCTTTTGCTCAGTATATACCAAAATGTTATAAGATATGCTTTTTATTGAAATAAAACGTCGCAATGTAAAAAAAATGGCGTTACGATTTCTGTAACAAAATATAACTTTTTTATGGGTGGGCAATGGTCAGCACACATGCCGTCCATTCCGTCCGGGGTGCCGAAAGAGTGGCGCGGGCCGCATAACCCATCGTATACCCTCAACTTCGTCATCGGGCCGGCCACCGGCACCGAGATCATTGTCGTCCGTGGCCAGCCCGGTAGGATTTCCTGGTCGCATTATTTCCCGGTCCAGTCACCCGCGGCTTCGGTTAAAAAGTATTTAAGTTGGGCCGTAACGTAACTAAACTAATATTGAGTTACGCGAATTTTGTGAATTTTGTGTATAAGGCATAAGCTGCATCACCATAGCGAAATTAGTCAATGTATAAGTTTTATTATTTTTCTTTTTTCTACTTTTTATTAATATAATGTATTCTCTTTCTATTATTAATCTATTCTATACCAATAAATAAAATTGGAGTGTCTGTTTGTAATGTCAAAATAATAGGCTTTTTTCATGCTCACACGGTTATTTGCACGACACCTATGCCTAAAATAGCAATTAAAAAAATTTTGTCTGTCTGTCTGTCTGTTTGTTCCGGGTAATCTTCAAAACGGCTGGACTGATTCCAAAAATTCTTTCACCAATGGAAAGCTATAATATCAGGGCGTAAACTAGGCTATATTTTATCCCGGTATTCCCACGGGAACGGGAACTACGCCGTTAAAACGATTATAACCTATAACCGAAGCGAAGCGAAGGCGAGTTGCTAGTAATATATAAAAAGCCTTAGAAGCTCCTCACCTATACAGTTTCTGGGTCCAATTCCAAACGGAATATATGTTAATGGTTTTATCTTGTGCTTGTTTTCATCAGAAAATCTTTCAGGATCGAATTTTAAAGGATCTGGGAAGAATTCAGGGTTACGATGTATCGCATAAACTGGTATTATCACCGCTTCACCTTTGCGAATCTGAAAAATAAAATTTCAAAATGAATGCGTATACCTTTTGTCACATTAAAAATATATAACTAAGATATACAAATAATTCCCAGACTTCAATCACTTATAGATTCTACAAAAATTGTGCTGCGTGGAGATGAAAGCGAGATGAAGTAGGCATCAGAAGTTGCTTCCTCAATAGGAAGGACCTATTTTTTTTTTTTTTGCGGGTGGATCGCGGTCGGCGCGCCTCCGCACCGCTCCGTCTGGGGCGACAGAGGGGCTTAAGCACGCAACTCCCGCGACCCACCCGAAAACCACGTCGCCTTCGTCGTTGGGCCGACCACTGGAGCAGCGTTAACTTGTGGTCAGTGGTCGGCCCGACGGAATACCCCTAATCGGGGTACCCTCTCATCGACCGACGTCCCCCCCTCGGGGAGGACGTCGGTCTTTCCTCACGCGGTCGGCCTCTCGGCGGGTGACGGACTAATCCCCGGTCACGTCACCCGCGGCCTCGGCTAGGGCGGCATGATACGCAGATAGTTGCGCCTACGCCGTCCCAGTCGCCCGCGGCGGATCTCCTCATCGAGGCTGTGCTCCTCGCGCAGGCGATCCGCCGCCTCCTTCCGCGAGATCACTATCTCGCAGAAGGCTGCGACCGCGTCCCAATTCCTGACGCTGTCAGGAAATTGACCTATAAGGAAAGTGTCAATACCACGCTACTGACTAGCGTGGTATCGAAACTTTCCTTATAGGTCACTTTCCTTATACGTGTTAGTTATAGGGTTTTATTTCGAGTTTTTTTTTCTTTTACATAGATATTGTATATGTAAATATTTAATCCCTATAGTCATATTTTACGACACCCACAGGCAAGAATCGTATTCTTACTCCGTCATCACTCGGCAAATTCAATACGTCAATCATCATCTAATAATAAGTTCTGTCCCAATTACTTGGAGTCGACGCAATATAACGCCCTTACATCGTTCATATTGCAAAACTAAATAGCAATAATTGATGTTGGCCCTCTTTGGGAATGTAATTGTTGGCTCAAATCGATATCAATCAATCAATCGTTCGTCAATCAATCAAAAACTCTTAGCCGTCTCTTACGACACCCCATAGCAATGTAAGGGTTGGTAGTATCCGTAGCCTCTTCTACAGTCATCAAAATCATGCAATAGTACAAATATAAGAGTAACACTTTACACAGCAATAGACCTATAACTTTCTAAGGATCTTAAAACTGTCTTACTGTAGTTTACCAACAATTTTCTAGGAAAATTTAAAATTATTAAATAAGACAAGTAATAATGAAAGTTCATTAATTACTCACTATGTAGTCTTGAGTACAAGTGCTATTTGGTTTGCCCATATTGTAGTCCTTAGCACACTGCCTATCTGTGCCTACGGCTGGCGGCCATAGGCGTAGCACCTCTGTCAAATTAGTATAAAAGAGCTTTAAAACCATAGAGAAAATCGATGATGCTGTTTAGGATTAAGAGGAACATTTTATTGCAGTTCAGTTTATCGATTAGGAATGTAAAGTTTCACTCAATCCTTACTTTCAGTGGCAGACATCAAAAGTAATCATCATCCGAAAAATTATCTGGCAAACATAATACATTAACAATAACTAGAATAATTAATTAGTTTGCCAAGCGTGGAAGTTATGTTATAGAGCTACCTTGAGGAGGCCTCTGATCAATAGTAGACATGTAAAGCATGAGGAATTATCATAATAAGGAATAGATCTTCTTTTAAAAGAAATGTAGCTACGTTTACTTTCGAAATAAGTGGTAATTGTTCCATAACTAATGAAAATGCCGGTTTGAGTTTAAATTTAAAGTCCATGTTTCTCATTTTATTCTTTTTCTTCATATCTCTGTTATCTTTTACAACACCCACGGGTAAAGAAGTGGTGATAAACTCTATTTATACCGCCTTACGCGTAATCTTTCATTTGGTTCAAAGGGACCCAAAACGATAGTTCGTTCGTCGTGGTATGAGTACTGGATTATATGCATATTATGCTATACATAGTAGAGTTATATTTTAAAATAGTCAATATTTAACTATACCTGATACAACCATGTCTAAATATTTAATATTTTGAACAGAGGTGAAGTCGAATTTGCTACCAGTCTTAATATTATGTTCTTTAATTTCTTGCACCAAACGCTCTTGTACATCAGGATTTATGGCTAGCTCGTATAGAAGAAATGTCATGGCAGTAGAAACTGTATCATTACCAGCTATGAAGAAAAGTACTGCTTGAGCTACCAAGTCATCATTTGACCAATCTGTTGAAGAAAAGGTTATTTTTTTATAATTTTAATTTATTTTCAGTTCTATACATGTAAGGTTATTATTTTAAGCTAGCTGGCCTCAGCAGCGCATTTGTTCAGTCATAGTTTCTATTCTTTATGAACATACCTTTTTTCCTGGATGAAATATGTATATTTTTTTCTATCAGTGACAGTGGGACTTAGAAATTTCAAGATGATTTATGTTAAATAATTAAAGCGTAAAAGAAAAATAAACAAATGATATTGGGATTTGCAATATGTCAAAACAGATGACATATTGCGTCGACCCCAAGTAATTGGGATAAGAGCAAGATGATGATGATTGGGATTTATAATTTTATACGCATAAATACATGGATTCATGTCTGTTTTTCGGAGAGGTAGGCAGAATTTATCGAGTTCTACATTCCATCATCTTGTCTTTTAGAGTAAGATCCCAGGGCCACCAGACGTCACGTATTTTCTGACGAATGAAATGTGGCTGATTGCGTAGTGTTAGTATGTACTAAGAACGCATGCCTACCTGCTAGCTTGCTTAGACGGTCAGTTTTCAGGTATCAGGTAATCAAGATACATAAAAACATTACGTACCTCACGTAAAGAGTTTGAGATTCAAAGCTGATTCTAGGCAATATCCTTAAAAATAAGTCGCCAATACTCCCAGACACTTTCCGTCGGCGGAATTGCTTTGCAGACGCTTTCAAACTCCCAAAATAATTACGTAACTTCACGTAAAGTCTGATGCTCTGATATTGCCTAAAATATACGTAAAAATCGGTGGCAAACGAGCAAACAGTACACCTGATGGTAAGTGTTGTTGCCGCTCATGAACCTTTACAAGGCCGTTGCCTACCGCGAAGAAAGCGAAGGGAGTGTGAATGCATGCATTGAGGCTCGGTGATACCAAAGACACCACCAAAACCCTCCACACGCAATCACCCTCAGAAAGTTGGGCTTCCGGCTCTCTTGCTCACCGAACGAAGCGCAATAAGAAATTGCTACTACTCAGACGTCGATTTTCTGCGAGAGCATGGTACTGCCCCGGACAGACCGGCCCGCGGCTGTAGACAGATAACTGTCGACAGTGTGGTCCTACCACTCCTAAACTTTATGTACCTTGATTACCTGATACCTGAAAATTGGCCGTCTAAGCAAGCTAGCAGGTGGGCATGCGTTCTTAGTACATACTAACACTACGCAATCAGTCACATTTCGTTCGTCAGAAAGTACGTGACGTCTGGTGGCCCTAGGATCTTGCACTATTTAGTTAAGACACGTATTTCAACAAATTTTTACTGACCTCTATTCACATGTTTTCGTCCAACATGAGATTCTTCTACAGCTGCAAAACTTGCGTCAGATTCATTCTGCTTTTCATCGTAAGCAAGCTTGCCTTCAAATTTAGACAACGTATTAATTTTATACCTTAGAGTTACTTTTATTTCGGGGCATAATATTTCTTTATTACGACATACTTAATATATTACATCATTACCGATAGGTGCTTTCCAAATTGTAACCAGTAGAATAGAGAAAATGAGGGTAGATATAAAGCTCTATAATAACGACGAATTGTACGTGAACTGGACGTGAGATATCTTAGTCCGCCTATGAACATGAACGCTGTAAAGTGTTCGAAACTTCGTGCAATCAAAAATAAAAAAAAAACACACGATAAAATCCGTAAAATAGAATTATTTACAAAATATAATTATAATTATCAAAAGGTGGAGGCTGTGTTATTATGTACTCACTTTCAACTGCGAGCTATAAAAAAAATGTAAATGACATTAAAATAGCTACCAACCTATTGGGAAACTTCTAACACCAATTGCAAGCATCAACCTCCCGTTCCCTTCGTGGGGAAGCCTGGTCTAACATTAGTCGTCGGTAGGTTAATTGAAGGCAATATAATTTTGAATATCAAATACCTCATCATCTCAGTCTATGCATATCCCACTACTGAGCTTGGGCCTCCTTCACTCTTACATAGATATTATATGCATATTATTATCCTTCAGTCGTCTTTTACAACACCCACGGGCAAGAGCGGGGATGGTGAATTGTATTCTTACTCTGTTACTACACGGTATAAATACCTCAGTCACTTGTAATCAAGAATATTCTTGTTCTCATACAAAATATTTTGAATATCAATACGACACGTAGAAAATTAGGAGCAAAGCGAAGAGTGCGTGTTCACTTCCTGGAATTAATTTATATTGATACTTATAGAATATCCAAAATTATTATAAAATGCGATTTATTTGTTGTTTACTGTATATGGTAAGCGTTGGTTACCTTTTTTAGCTTCCATTAGTAGGTGAATCATGTCTGGTCTCATAATATTTTTGCTTTCTCGTTCTTTCATCGTGTCTAGGATGATCCTTCTAAAGAAATCGCTCGTTTTTTTAGACAATAATTGTAGGCCAAAGTACTAAAAATAACGGTTAAATAAAATATATAATATATAGGCTTATATATTATTATATTATTCCTAAAAGTAATGGTAAAAATGGTTTTAGGTTAAATCTTACTGAAAAAGCAATTCGTTATTGTAAGATATTTTCGGATTAGTCAAATGTAAATTTATATATTTTATTAAATTTATATATAATATTTAGATTGTTTGCATTTATTTCGACTAATTAGGTGCCTAAATAAATTGCTTGAAAGTTTCACTAACACACAACGAGGTTAATTGAAAAATATTTAGACCTATAATATACTAACAGACCCGGCCACGCGTTGCTGTGGCTAATGTTTTTGTTATATTATATTTTATTAAACTATTTAAATGGAACTGTAGGAGAATATCTGTCATGTAGGTCGTCATATTTTTTACAAATGGCATCTATGTAAAAAAGCAAGTTATCTATCTATGCAAAATCGTATATGCCACGTTTGTAGGTTTGACATAGCAGTGCCATCTATTAATTAATTATTCAATCCAGTCAACAGGTATCGCCATCTGTTAAAATCATCTGGAGTTAACAAATAATTGTGAATGTCAAATAATAGACAAATAATTTGCAATAAAATAATATTGCGACTATAAATTACGATATAAGCTATCCTATCTTTCAAGTTGGATCAAACTGCACACGGTGTGCAAATTTGATTAAAACCAGTTAAGTAGTTTAGGAGTCCATCGCGGACAAACAACGTGACACGTAATTTATATATATTAAGATTTACAACGAAACTATTTACCTTTGAAAATTTGGGAAATAAAGTATGTGATATTCCAATCAACATTTTACGTAAAGTGACAGAAACGATTTCTGAACCAGCTGTATAAAATTCATTGTCATTCTCTTTATGCGAATTCACCTTTAAGCCAAAGGCACAAGAAGCTATAACATCAATGGTGTATTGAGTTACAATATCTCGGCTTTCGACATCCACATAATCGGCTGAAATCAAAAATAAAAATTGTACTAAGCATTGAGTGTGAATTGTACTGACTGCGTAACGGTGACCGACGTCCCAGGACAGGGACGTCCAGAGGTGAGGGTACCCGAAAGGGTATTCCTTTCTTTATTGAGTTATATGGTATATTGATTAGTCAGAGGAAAGTATTGGGCCTCCTTTCCTAACCTCCATTTAAAAATAATAAAGAATTTGGGCCCTATATCGTTTAAATCAATCAATTATGAGATTAGATTTGAAAAAAAGTTATAGACTGTCGCATACATAAATATTTTATTGAGTTATGTGGTATATTAATTAAGAGCGTTATCGGTAATAAGCGGCCGTAAACCCAAAAATGTGGTTTTTTGAGGACTGGTTACTCGTTCATCATAATAGCTTACTAAAAATTTATATAACCACTACATTAAACACATCTTTATATTGTGCTTGTACAGAATTATAACTCAATATTGTAACTATTTTATTAAAAGGCAAGGGTATTTTGAACTTAAGTTAATGAGATTTTACGAAAACGCTGACTGAGTTTTGAAGTTCAGGTACGAATAAACGATAAGTCGTGGCAGCTCGAAAAAAATTGTAGATGTTAGGAAAATTACTGTTCTTGGGTATGTATAAAATGAAATTCAAGATTTCTTCCTTTTAAAACTAAAAAAAAAAAATATTTCCTTAAGATTAATTTGACGAAAATGGCTCCTGTAAAACATTTAATTTTGTGAATAATACTAACCTTGGAATATTTAAAAAAATATCCACTATTTGTTCGACTATTGTAGAAGCAGTAAAAAAAAAAAACCAAATTGAAATACGAATAGTCACCCTCGTAATTAAATTTTAAATATTACTATAAATTGAACGGCATAATTGTTCAGAAACCAGTCGCGCCTTGGCGCTCAACGGAGCAGGGTCACGTCGCTCGAGCTCTCCGCTCACAGCGTAAAAGACGACAATACGAACTTCAGCGTATACTGTGACTGATCGGTTTTGATTCGTAAGTATTTATTACTACCTAATTCTTTTAATTACTTTCATGCGATCTCTATAAAGAATAATATTGAATCTTTTTACGTTTTAGGTGATGGGTCGAAAAAGCAGATTGTATCTTGGGAACAAAATCGGTTACAAGGCAAGGAAAAAGAGAACACACGATTTTTTTTTTTGTGTACAGCTGTTGGCCGCAGATGGCCTTGACAGCTTGAAGCGGACTATGGGTGAGCGCTGAGGGCTCTCAACCCGGAGAAGAGTATGCTAAGCGACATAGCCCAAGGGCTCCCCTGTGGTGAACGGACCTCGGCTTGGGGCGTCGCTGGAGGCAAAGTGGGCGTGCCCACGTTTTTAGTCGTGACTTTTGCGCAGCGCGGTTTCGCACCTCGACGGCGAAGGCGGAACCGCGCATATTTATTTGTTAAGGCCTTGAGGGCCATGTAGGCTCTTTGTTGAGCGAGTGTGATATTGTCGTCCTCTTCGTCGAGGACGTTGGATGGATGAGATTTTGGAGGGATTTTGGAAGCCGCCCCAACCACTAGTTGGTTGGGGTGTGTCATGGCAGAGTCAAAGTAGCTCTGAGAGCACCGTTTCATAAACTGCTTGATGGTCGGCAGTTCGAGGTCGATGTGGAGATCGACGTTTCGTATGAACCACGGTGCTCCCGTAGCTCGGCACATGAAACGATTTTGTAGTGTCTGTAGCCTGTGGATCCTGTGTGGCTTTACGTGCGCGAACACCACGCTGGCATAGGTCATGATAGGCCGTATGCAGGTGGTGTAAAGTCAGACTTTGAGAACACACGACAAAACTGTAAGGTACTTATAGTTTCAAAAGAGTAAACGAAAAGAGAAGTGAGTTGTCACTCAGGACGCCTGGTAGACGTGAAACATCAAAATTATTTTGAAGTCGTTACCGCAAAGCGTGGCGTTAACGCCGCTTTTAATGCCACGCGACGATCAGGTTCACCCCGCCTATAGATATTTCACATCAAAAATCCGAACGGAACATTTATGCAGCCTCATCTTCTGAAGATTATCAGCTATCTCAAATTTAATGTTTAATAATTACTAACCATACACAATATCATTTTTTCATAGAGAATCATTTTCTTCTTGTACTAGCAATAAATATGTAGCAAAATGTGGATCAAAATTTAATAACTAATTTCTGTAGTGGGTAGATTTAAATCTCTGACTGGACTTGTTAGACATCCATGGCCATGGCGACTAGGGCCATACTCGACTACTGCACGGCAGCCACGGAGGCAGCGTGCCTCTTGGCCGGAACTCTCCGGTGGGACCTGCAGGCGGAGGTACTCGCCGAGCTTTACCTGCGAGTATCAGAGACGCGAGCCACATATAGCCTCAATCAAGGTGATTGCCGCCTGGCGGGTCGACGCCCGCCGACACGCCATTGCTCGTTGGGCAATCGGACTGGAGAAGCCTCAATACGGTATCAGGACCGTCGAGTCCTTTCAGCTGGTGCTGATGGGGTGGTTGGGTCGGCAGCACGGGGTACATTCCTTCCGACTAGTGCAGGTATTGATGGGTCACGATAGCCAAGTACCTGCGCAAGCTCGTTAGGAGGGAGAGCACACCACCATCCTGCTACCACTGCGATTGCGACGTGAGCACGGCGCAGCACAGGCTCGAGGTGTGTGCCTCGTGGGCAGAGCAGCGCCGTGAACTCGTTGCAATCACCGGTGCCGACCGGACCTTGCCGACCATCACTAGGGAGATGCTCAGCAGCGTCAGGAACTGGAACGCGGTCACCGCCTTCTGTGAGGCTGTCATCTCACGAAAGGAGACGCCGGCTCGTGTGTGATCAATCTTTGGTCACACGTTCCGCCAGCGGCGACTCGGGCGGCGCAGATACGAGTATCCGCGCCTCACGCCGCCCTAGGCGAGTCCGCGGGTGACCGGACCGGGGACTTTAGTGTGTCACCCGCAGAGAGCCTGACCGTGTGACGGTGACCGACGTCCCGGGATAGGGACGTCGATTGGGGTTTTTTATTTTTTTTAAATTATTACACAATAATGTGATAATTTAAAAAAAATAAGTTGTTGAGTCTCGAACCCGAGACCAGAGTTCCCGCCGGCGAGCACGTTATCACGAGATTACCGCTTGTTGGCGATTCGACTTTGAATTTTTCTAGTACATAAATTACCCATCCATCTTTGACCCTTAAAATCTTTTTAACGAGGGCCCAGTTGACCCTTATATTTGGTAGTTGTGATACCCTCGTGCCCCCTCTACCACCCCACCAAAAATCATGGAAATCCCCGACCCACACGTCTGAGGGTCTCCTTGTAAGTTATACTCTGTGCCTATATTTTACTATTTCCTGTACTTTGCATATTAAAAATACAATTTTAACCGTTTTACTGTTATGAGATTTGGTTTTTAATTAAAAATTTTAACATTTACATCATGTTGATTTTTGAAAATCTACTTCTCCGAAGAATATATTAGAGATTGATTATTATAAGCGCCAAGGCTCAAGACTGGTCATTCTATGAACTCGCGTGTGTGTAGTGCATTAGTGTGCGTCGATATCGGACTGTAGCAAAAAACGTAAAATGCGAGAAGTGTCGATTACCGATAACGCTCTTAAGCAGAGGAAAGTATTGGGCCTCCTTTCCTAACCTCCATTTAAAAATAATAAAGAATTTGGGCCCTATATCGTTTAAATCAATCAATTATGAGATTAGATTTGAAAAAAGTTATAGACTGTCGCAAACATAAATTTTTAAATATTTAATCTTTTTCAAATAATGAATTTTCTTCAAAGAACTGTTTTTGTAGTAGACTTAATAATTGATTTTACAAATTTTAGTACTTATGCCAATTGTATTTTACTTGAAGATATAGATTATTTGTATTATATATTATTATATTTGTATCTATTTTGGATAGAACTCTTCAATCAAATTCTATTTTTATTATGTATTTTGGAAGACGGCGATGCAGATAGGGTATTTATTATCTGCATGTAAATTAGGATAGTCTCAGGATACTCCTCCTATATCCCTTATATCTCTCAACATCCAAAGTATTTGGATGTTACATTCTCAATATGCTACTATATTTCGACACAAAAGCGATTCTAGTTTCTAAAATGTAAATTCCAGTAAACAAGTTTTTTTTCGGTTAAAACAAGACTTTATTCTTATAATTAGAATGACCGAGGTTAGCTCGATATTTTTGTAATAAACAATATTTTCTATAAATAAAAAGTCACTCTGAAAACTGCATATGAAATTACATGGAAATCGCTGATGCTATTGCCGAGATTTTGAACATATAAAAATATACAAATTTTTATTTGCCCATTGCTCATTTAATTTTTTTTACATGGGTCTAATTTGAAACACGTGGTGAAAAAAAAAGAATTGCAATGCCATTATTATCATTGACGTCGTCGCAAATAATCAATTTACTGCATCGAATAAATCACTAAACTCACAATTGTTTACAAGATATATTTCTCTAAGTTTTTTGCCATAGAATTCATCGTTGACTGGCTTTCATCCCTTTTTCTTATATCTACAAGATACGTATTTCTCTTTTATATATACGACTAGCAATCCGCCTTCGCTTCGCTTCGGTTATAGGTTATAGGTTATAGTCGTTTTACCCGTGTTCCCGTTCCCGTGGGAATCCCGGGATAAAATATAGCCTAGTTTACGCCCTGATATTGTAGCTTTCCATTGGTGAAAGAATTTTTGAAATCGGTCCAGCCGTTTTGAAGATTACCCGGAACAAACAGACAGACAGACAAAAAATTTTTAATATGTATTTTAGGCATAGGTGTCGTGCAAATAACCGTGTGAGCATGAAAAAAACCTATTATTTTGACATTACAAACAGACACTCCAATTTTATTTATTGGTATAGATGAGTTAGTATTTTATAAAGATTTGTACACATTTGTGAGGCGTACAGCTCTTGAATTCACCAAAACGTGCGCAATAGTGGGACGTAGGTATGTAGGTTGCGATGATGATGATGACGATGATGATGCTTTGAATTACAAAAACTTGCAGGTATAAAAAGTATCTATATAGACTGTAAATAAAATCTCTTTAGGTGTACTAGTTGCATGGCTGGTACTGATTTTGATACCATTAAACCATTAAAAGGATTCAATTTTAAAATAAAAAACAATTCAGTAAATTGTTAAATATTGTTTCCTGCCGTTTTTCTTTCTGTCAAAATGAGTGACTCTATTGAAGAAATTCGACACATCAGAAGATAGCAGACAGACATCGAACATGTAGACTTGAAAAAAGAATGTCTTGAATTTTCAAATAGAATGAGAAGAAACTTTTTCTCCGACCTTATATCTGGATAACCTCGCACGGACAAAACTTCTACCTTCAACGAATACTTAATCAACCTTCGTCTGATATCAAGGGATTTCTTCTAATAAGACTCTCAATTCCAACATGTAGTTAGTAGTATTAAAACACTTACCGCCTGATAATTTAATCTTATCCTTTAAAGTTTGCATCATTGTATTACTAGCATCCAACATGAAAGGTACCATAGAGCGCATCTTTGCACTAGTAAACGCTGGACTCAAGGTGGCACGCATATCTTTCCATTCTTCACCTAAAATATAACAAGATAGAACATAGTAATATGAGACTATATTCAACAAAACGTTATAAAAGTAAATATTTTAGCGCATCCGAAAAAATACTGCAAGCGCTTTTAATTTCTTTGTAGAATAGACTGAAGTAAATTTAGTTATGGAAGTTAACTGAGTTGTGGATGCATTCTAGTTATTATTACTATCAAAGATCATATATTTAGTTTAGTAAATATAGTTATAGGAATATCAGAGGATTTGTTTATCTTTATATTAGGCAATAATTACATAACTAATGTCTAAAACAACATACAGTACTATTTGTAGACTGTAAGGACGAAGAATTATGGAACTAGAAAAGGATTTTTTTTTGGTGGTGGGTTACGGTCGGCGCGCTCCTCGTACCACTCCGTCCGGGGCGACAGAGGGGCATCAGCACGCACAGCCGTAGGCCACCCGCGACACGTCGCCTTCGTCGTTGGACCGATCACCGGAACAGGGTGACTTGACGTTAGTGGTCGGCCCGATAGAGTACCCTTTCCCTTCGACGTCGCCTACTGGGACGCCGATCTCCATGGCGAGGCTAACCTCTCCACGGGTGCCCTGACTAAATCCCCGGTCCGGTCACCCGCAGCCTCTGCTAGGGCGGCATCAGTCGCAGGTACTCGCGCCTGCGCCGCCTCAGTCGCCGGCAGAGGACCGTGTCCGCGTGGAGTCTTTCCTCCCGCACACGGTCCGCCGCCTCCTTCGCCGTGCGTCTATGTGAAGAAAGGTACATGTACGCAATATTTATTGACATTTCGGCCGCGTTTGACAACGCATGGTGGCCGATGGTGCTGCTCAAGTGTAAGCAGAAGGGATGCGCTCCAAATGTTTACCGGGCGCTATCAAACTACTTCGTCGGAAGAACGGTCACCCTACGCGTCGGGAGTGAGGAGTGCACCAAAATCTGCACCATGGGCTGCCCTCAAGGCTCGGTGCTGGGCCCCACTTTGTGGAATGTTCTGTTGGACGATCTCCTGACGACAGTGACGAGCCTGCACACACACGTGGTGGCGTACGCGGACGATGTCACCGTTCTTGTGGCCGGCAACTCCAAACGTGAGCTGGAGGCACGGGCGGCCAGTGCAGTCGGTATCCTTGAGGACTGGTGCGTGAGAAACCGGCTGAGCGTCTCTGCGGAAAAGACTGTTGGGGTGGTGATCAAAGGACGCTTTAAAAACAGACCCCCCTGCGTCTTAATGGGAAACCAGAGCAGCTCGATTGCCACCTCGCAGTCCACAAGGGTGCTTGGCGTGATCGTTGACGAGGCCCTATCTTTCAGCCGACACGCCGCCTACATCGGCCAACGTGCGATGGCCTGTTTCGGGAAGGTCAGTAGGGTGTCTGCGACGTCGTGGGGCTTGCGATACCACGCCCTAAAAACCATTTACAAGGGCACCTACATCGCCACGCTGACCTACGCTGCGGAATGCTGGTCCTACCGTGCTTCGATTTGCAACATCCGGCAGCAATTGTTACGAATGCAGAGGCCTGCACTAGTACTGCTTACGAAGGCCTACAGGACGACCAGCACGGATGCACTACCAGTTGTCGCGGGAGTTTTGTCGGCCGATTTGGAGGTCGCATTGGCGGGCGACATAAGAAGAGACAGCGGTGTGGCTCCACGTGCACCCGCTGAGCAGAGGGAACGTGAAGGTGCACTGAGACAGGCCACCATTGAGGCATGGCAGGACAGGTGGGAGCGCAGCAGCAAAGGCCGCGAAACCTTTCGTTTCTTCCCTGACGTGCGGCGCAGATTGCTGCAGAGGTGGGTGGCGCCCAACTATGAGACCACACAGTTTCTCACTGGTCATGGTTGTTTTAATAAGAGGCTACATGCGCTGAAACTACAGGACAACGACATCTGTCACTGCGGGAAGGAAGCGGAGGACCTGCACCATGCACTCTGGTCGTGCGTCACATACCAAGAAGCTCGCGACACCCTACTGAATGGCATCATCAGGAAGGAAATTGGCCCGATCTACTATGAGGATCTTGTAGCCAGCGAGGGCAACTTTAGCCTATTCAAGGGGTTTGCCAAGAAATGGCACAGCCTTAGGAAGCTCAAATGAGGGCCCAATAGGATACGACGATTACCGGTAATGGACTGCGCCGACGAGCGAGCCGTATACTGTGACGTAGCCCCATCTGGGGGAGAGTGGGAATGAGTACAGGGGACAGGCATAATTTGTAGGGAGCAATGATGTGCGCGGGAAATGAGCCACTGGCAAGTACTGTGCGCATTCTCCCACGAAAAGGCCTTAATGACCTAGATGTCGGTAAGGCCACGGGTGGAGGAGGGGCCTGGTCCGCCGCCTCCTTCCGCGAGATGGCAGCCTCGCAGAAGGCGGCAACGGCGTCAGTTTCTGACGCTGGCGACTGCCCGCTGGCTGGACCGCCTCGCGAGGGTAGCGTCAGGTCGACATCAAAGATCGCGACGAGTTTACGGCGCTCGGCTTACGAATTCTTAGAAGCTTCATAGGTAATTGGTTAGATAAATTGATAAATTACAGAATTCTTAATTCACTACCAGGAACATACGTACGTTGCGTACATTTCAAGAGCAAGGTGTTTCAAGTCAAATCTGTGGATTAAATTAGAACGACTCGAACAAACTAAATCTTGGATATATTTAATAAGAACTATTTCTAGCATTTCTAGCTAATCTCCTATGCACTAATGACGTAAACGCCATGCTCACACAAATCCGACATTCAGAAACCATTTGAATTAAGTCTTTCCTTTCTTTGTAAATTTATTTTCTTTCCTCTTCCTTTTTAAAATAAGGAAGAGGCATCGGAGGAGGCTCCAAAGTGGAATACATGTATTCCCTGTTCTGTTGCTGTGCTGCATATTGTTCCAGTTAAAAGTTTAAATGTATGTTATCAAAAACTGCATTTTTTTGTTGACTTTTTACTCGTATTCTAGTCGTCTATTTCAAAACCCACGAAGGTTGAGGTGCAACATTTTATAGTTAGATAATATTAGTATTTAAATGATTCACAAATAGCTCTGAGTTTGATATTTATTGTATAATTTCATTCATTTTAGCTCATATACGTCCCACTGTTGAGCTCGAGCCGCCTCCACAATAGGAGGGAAATTGACTTTACTATTCCATGCTGGTGGGTATAGGGTTTGGTTTCGAGTTTTCCTTCTCTTGCATAGATGTTATATGCGTATTGTATCCCTTGGTCGTCTGTTACACCCACGGGCAAGATAGTGAATTGTATACTTACTCCGTCACCACACAGCAAATTTACTGTGTACATGAATATTATATTTTGTTACCACTCTAGTGAGCGACAGTTTTTCGAAATACTTACTAGATAAGGAGAATAGATTTCTTCCGATTAAAGGTTCCATAACTTCATCCATCAATGAGCGATGATCAATGAAATACTCAAAGTCTTTAACAGTGATTTTCTTTATCAGATCTAAATCTCTCAATAGTAATATAGGTCTAGTGAATTCATAACGACCTACAAACCTATAAAAATACAACAATTAATTATTTGTAAGGTGTTATTATTACATTTTAATGGTTTTTTCTTAGTTCACTAGTGTCCCATTGTCATGAGTCTTAACGAGTGGGAAGTGAGTCTTGAGGATGGCCAGGCGAGTTGACATGGAGTTTTACTTCAAGTTTTTATTATTTGAATTGCAGCAATGTTTCTTGTTATATTACTTCGGTCTATAGAAGTTTATTTCTCAAAAAAGAACAGTAGGTATTAGTAAGGATGTTACTTCTCAATTTAAATGAACTGTACCTACTGTTCGTTTAAATTGAGAAGTAACATCCTTACTAATATTATAAATACAAAAGTAAGTTTGTTGGTTTGTTACGCTTTCACGCTCAAATCACCGAACTGATTTCATAAATTCTTTCACGAATGGAGAGCTATAATATAAGGTAGTAACGTAGGGTATATTTAATGCTGGTATTCCCACGGGCACGGGGACTACGCTGGTAAGGTCGTAAGGAGGGAGAGTACACCGTCCTGCCACCACTGCGATTGCGACGAGGACACGGCGCGCCACACGCTCGAGGCCTGCGCGGCTTGGGCAGTGCAGCGCCGTGAACTCGTCGCAATCATCGGTGCAGACCTGACGCTGCCGGCTATCGCTAGGGCGATGGTCGACAGCGTCGGGAATTGGGACGTGGTCGCAGCCTTCTGTGAGACAGTGATCTCGCAGAAGGAGGCGGCGGATCGTCTGCGCGAGGAGCGCAGCCTCGATGAGGAGATCCGCCGCCGGCGAATGGGGCGGCGCAGGCGCAACTACCTGCGCCTTATGCCGCCCTAGCTGAGGCCGTGGGTGACGTGACCGGGGATTAGTCCGTCACCCGCCGAGAGGCCGAACGCGTGAGGAAAGACCGACGTCCTCCCCGAGGGGGGGACGTCGGTCGATGGGAGGGTGCCCCACGTAGGGGGTATTCCGTCGGGCCGACCACTGACAACAAGTAAACCTGCTCCGGTGGTCGGCCCAACGACGAAGGCGAGGCGCGCCGACCGCAGCCCACCCACAAAAAAAAAAGGGTATATTTAATGCTGGTATTCCCACGGGCACGGGAACTACGCTGGTAAGGCGACTCAAATCGAAACGAACCGAGGCGGGTTGCTGGTAATCCATATTAGTTAAATTTATACAATCTAAGGGTATTACGTATGTACATAGTAGTTATAGTAAAACATAATTCAATCACATTGATTTTTAATAAAAGAGATTAAGTGTTTTTTAAAAATTGGACAATTAATAATATCCTCTGATAGTTGATTGTAAAGATGCACTCCCTAACACAATATGCTTTTTTACTATAGTTAGTCCTAGGTAATTATAGTTTATGTCATACATACTTAGTTCTGTTTTTAGTATAACATTAAAATATTTTGTCCGGGCATTATATATTCTGCAATTTTATGTCTAACGGCACATCACTACAATAAAGAAGAGCATTTTGCTTGTACAAAAGCAGTTTTTAATTTATATAAAACTTGAATGACCTGACAACACATCATGCCGTGTCGCGTCTATAATCTTTATATCTTTATATATAAATTTCTTGTGTACGTGTGTATGTCATTGAATTCCTCCTAAACGGCGGAACCGATATCTACAAAATTTTTTATGTGTGTTTAAGCGGATTCGAAAATGATTTAGATTCACAATTGGACCCGGTACGTGCCGCTGATATCCTTTAACTTTATTTGAACAAAACAACGTCTGTTGGGTCAGCTATAATATATTTATATTTTTGAAACTCACCTTTCTTCAGGGAATTTGTAGTACAAATCGTCGAACTGTTCAACTATATGTTGCCTCATAAACATCAAATCTGTTATGTTACCCATTATTGGTAGTGGTGTAAATTGCTTCACTCCATATTTCGTAAATCTGGAGTATATCTGACGGTGATATAGCACGAGGGCCACTAACAGTACAACGACCCATAGTATGACTATCATGGTCTGAAATATAAGTATGCAATGTCGTCATCATCAGGTTATTGAGGTCCACTGTTGAGCATTATCATCATCATAATTTGAGCATATATACCTACGTCCCACTGTTGGGTTCAAGCTTCCTCCACGGATATAGGGTTTCATTTCAAATTTTTCTTCTCTTGCATAATGCATCCCTCAGTCGGTTTTTACGACACCTACGGGCAAAATAAGGGATGGTGAATTGTATTTTTACTCCATAGTTATATCTCCTACTTCTATCCTAAGCATAGTAATGAGGGCTATTTTATTGTAATCAGTGACAATATCTATAATGAACCCATTAGCTATTGACTGATTTGATAATCAGTTAGATAAAAATAGATATATATAGCTTTCGATCAATACAACAAATATAATAATTCACCTCTTGATCGTTCACTACTAGAAGTAGTCAATAGAATAAATGATATGGTAATTTTCCGTGTAGAGACAGAGTAAGAATACAATTCATCACTCCCTATCTTGCATTTGAATATCATAAAAGACGAATAAGGGATATAATATGCAAATAACTTCTATGCAAGAGAAGAAAAATTCGAAATAAAACTCTATACCAATCTGTCTGACCAGCATGAGATAGTAAGATCAATTTCTCTTCTATTGTGGAGGATGTGTGGTGTGGAGGTTCTGTGTGGTGAAGTAAGAATACAATTTACTAATATCTTACCCGTTTTTTTTTTTTACTTGACATCAGTGGTCGGCCCGACGGAATACCCCCTACTTGGGGTACCCTCCCATCGACCGACCAATATCTTACCCGTGGTTGTCGTTAAAGTCGATCAAGGGATATAATACGCATATAGCATCTATGCAAGAGATTTTCTATTGTGCAGGAGGCTCGAGCCCAAAGATGGGACGTACATGAGCTGAAATAGTATTATGAAATAGTAGTAAATAAGTCAGCAGATTGGGATGGACTGCGCGAGTTTTACGCATCCTACCTATGGAAGCGGCTTTCCTTTGCCTCTGGGGACCCTGGCGTCTGTGCGGACTGCGTTACCGAAACGGTTATTACGGGGATGGAATTATTCATCCCCAACACCAAAATACCCGTCGGTGGCCGCAGCCGACCCTGGTTTAACAAAACCTGCAGGACAGCTGCATGCCAGAAACAGTCCGTATATCGGGCCTGGAATAGGGCCAAAAAATGCCAGGACCCGAACGCCAAAGAGGTGAAGCGGAAATTTAACGCCGCTTCTAGATCTAGTAAGAAGGCTATTGCCAGAGCCAAGGCGGAACATGTTGCCAGAATCGGCGAGCGATTGCAAAGCTATCCCGCTGGGAGTCGTGCATTCTGGTCGCTCGCCAAGGCTGCCCAAGGCAACTTCTGCCAGCCCAATCTCCCACCACTGCAGAAACACGATGGTAGTCTGGCCCACAGCGCAAAGGTGAAGGCCGATCTTCTAGGTCAATTCTTTGCCTGTAACTCGACTTTGGATGCCGGAGCTGCCACACCACCTATCATTCCACGGTGTGAAAGCTCACTGCCCGAAATCCGCATCACGCAGCGAGCGGTTAGACGGGAGCTGCGGCTTTTAGACGTCCATAAGTCGAGTGGACCGGATGACATCCCTGCAGTGGTACTAAAGACGTGCGCCCCTGAATTGACTCCCATCCTCACGCGCCTATACCGACTTTCCTACGCTACTAATAGGGTTCCGTCTTCGTGGAAGGTAGCCCATGTCCACCCGATCCCTAAAAAGGGAGACCGGTCTGACCCATCGAATTACAGGCCAATTGCGATAACATCCTTGCTCTCCAAGATAATGGAGAAGGTTATAAACCGCCAGCTTCTGCAGTACCTTGAGGATCGCCAGCTTATCAGTGATCGCCAATACGGCTTTCGTCATGGTCGGTCGGCTGGTGATCTTCTTGTGTACCTCACACACCGTTGGGCAGAGGCCTTGGAGGGCAAGGGTGAGGCGCTGGCGTTCAGCCTAGATATCGCAAAGGCGTTCGATAGGGTCTGGTACAGGGCACTTCTATCGAAGCTACTATCATACGGAATCCCCGAGGGACTCTGTAATTGGATTGCCAGCTTTTTGGATGGTCGGAGTATAAAAGTCGTCGTAGATGGCTCCTGCTCCGATACCATGACCATTAATGCTGGTGTACCACAAGGCTCGGTGCTCTCCCCGACGTTGTTTATCCTGCATATCAATGACATGCTCTCTATCGTGCTATGCGGATGACAGTACGGGTGATGAGCGGTACACTGAGCAACGGAATATCCCTCGGAGTACTCAGGAAAGAAGGGTTCAACTTGTGTCTGAAGTCGAGCGCTCTCTGGGGCGGGCCTCGGAATGGGGTGAACGGTACCTAGTCCAGTTCAACCCCACAAAGACACAAGTTTGCGCGTTCACTGCAAAGAAGGACCCGTTTGTCATGGCGCCTCAGTTCCAAGGAGTAACTCTCCCAATTTCTGAGAGTATTGGGATTCTCGGCGTCAAAATATCGAGCAAAGTCCAGTTTGGGAGTCATTTGGAGGACAAAACCAAATTGGCAAGCAAAAAGTTGGGCGTCTTGAACAGAGCCAGGCGGTACTGCACACCGAGACAGCGTCTTTGTATAGCAATACAATGCACAAGTTCGTCCTCATGTGGAGTACTGCTCACATCTCTGCGCAGGTGCGCCCAAATATCAGCTAGACCCACTTGACTCCCTGCAAAGACGGGCTGTTCGAATCGTCGGGGATCCCAATCTTACGGACAGATTGGAGTCGCTGGAGCAGCGGAGAGACTTTGGGTCACTCTGTGTACTCTACCGACTCTTTCACGGGGAGTGCTCCGAGGAACTGTTTGACTTGGTACCACCGTCACCATTCTACCAACGTACCACTCGACATCGCAGCAGGGTTCATCCATTTCACCTGGAAACGTTATGGTCTTCAACTGTACGTTTCCAGCGATCATTTCTCCCACGTACGTGCAAGCTCTGGAATGAACTACCTGCTGCTGTTTCCCGAGCGCTATGACATTTCCTTCTTTAAACGAGGTTTAAGAAGAGTATTTCCTTCACGGTAGGCAGCAGCCTGGCTGTGCCCCTGGTATTGCAAAGGTCCATGTGGAGCAGTTTCACTTACCATCAGGTGTGCTGCTTGCATGTTTGCCACCGTTAGCAATAAAAAAAAAAAAATAATGATGATGATATAGTAATTTGATAAAGTTATTCCCATAATTGCTACGGTTAACTAGTGAATTGACTGCACAGATACTCTAGCGGTTAAGGTACTGCCATACTGTGCCAGTGTCGCAGGCGATTCACAAGTTGTTCTGAATCTGGATGTAATTTGTGTCCGGTAATTATATATTTGTTAAGTCCCACTGTACAAGGTACCTGTACAAGGATTATTTTATTAGTGCAGGGCGTTCTCATATCTCCTAAATTGAAATCGCATTCGCAGTTTTTATACGTTATCCAGAAAGCACTGCATATTCTGCTAATAATTCCTCATCTGATTTTTACGACGTTAAAAAATAAGGGACGAAAACAAGTGTATTCTTAATGATATCTGATGTTTACGCGAGCACTACACATTGTAAATAAAACTAATTTTACGGATTATATCACAATTTAATAAATTTATAACAAATTTGCGTATCGGGTAGATAATTATAAATGTCTGTAATAACGATTACTTGTTGGACGTGAGACACCTTAGTCCGCCCGTGACCATGAATGCTGCAAAGTGTTCGAAACGTCGGGCATTCATAAATCAAATACAAATGCGATATAATCCGTAAAAGTAGTTTTATTTGCAACTGTATTCTTATTCAATCTTTACATAGGAACGAACTTCATCACCATCATTATAGTTCATAGACGTACCACCGGGCTCGAGCCCTCTAGTATATAAGTTAAATATAAGTTTACAAACATGTATCGTCCATATAACCCAATACTTATTGTATAAACGTTCAGTTATTAGACAGAAAAAAAAAACGAAATATGTATGTAAGAACAGGATTAGAGATGAAATAACACGATCTGACTGCTGTATTAATCGTCTTTTATGACGCCTACAGGCAAGAAATGTTGTGGTAAATTGTATCCTTACTCCATCATTACAGAGAAACGCACTTAGTTACTAACAGAAAAATTAGTTAAAACTTACATGTATGTAATTGTATACCGCTGTATTTTATTAAACTGCGAGCAACAAAAACACTGACACGTGTGTCCTTCACAGACAGTGAATAAACTTTAATAACAAAAAGTACTTCTACCGAACACATCTAATCTATGACGAAACATGATATGGTGAGAGCTATGTGCAAACCAAGGTCGCGATTAACTGGACCGGCATACCACCCGTAATGAGGCCGACTGCGAGAGGGCGATATTCCCGTAACTTATTATCCATCCAAAACATGGAAAAATAAACAGATTGTAATCGCCCATTGAAAGGTGGTAACTCAGAGTATGTTCTGGCAACATTCGTAGATGTGGAGCGGCACGCTTGAGTGGTTTAATAGCGTAAAAACGGGTATAAATAGACGGTCTTGAATGAGTAAGGAAATTACGAATAAATAGTGAAACAGTTAGGGTTATGTGACTGTGTATTTATGAAGATCTAATTATGGAGACATTCTTTCATTTCAGCTTATACAGCGTCGGACTTGCCATATAGACGAGGTGGCATTTGTCAGCCGGGCTTCAGCGTGCGCGAGCCCCCCCCCCACGGGCCTGGCTTGTGAGGCTTGCGGCAACCGTGGGATAGGAAGCCCGAGCAGGTTAGGTCCTAACTTTTGCAACCTAAATGTAAAAGAAGATCAGATACTTCGTTCATATAATTAGAGAGAAATTAAATAAAAAATTCGAATAATGGTTGAACCTGAGCAAGCCATCCCCTGATACTAATTTTGATTTTTGTTTTGAACGGTAATAACTTGTGATCGAATCAAGTTATTTAGACGTGTATCATTATTGCGTAATACCTTACACTTTACATTTTTTTCATTGATATATAAAAAAACTAAATTAAATTTTTAGATGTTTTTAAAAAGTCGATAGATGCGGTACTGCAGCATTTATAAATAACAATTAACGAACGCAAAGTATTTCTGATGAAACGAAACGCATTACGCAAGTAAAGAATCTTATTATCAGAACTTAGCACTCTTAGGCACATTAGTTATTGGTCAAACAAAAAAATTCCCCTTCTGGTTAATGTTCTCGAAGAAATCAAGCATGAGAAGGTTACTTCGTCTTCAATTTTGGAGATATTTTCATTAGATATATGGGTAACATGCATTAATATAGAAAATATTATAAAAACTAATTTAGATTCAATTGTACGAGCCAAAAAAACATATGACTTTAACACAATGAAAGCAGAATCTGTGAAGGAACTTAGGGAACAGTATAGAGGATATTATACTATCTATACTGATGGGTCTAAGAGTGGTAATGGTGGTGGTGCTGCGTACTATGATCCTCGGCAATCATCAGCTGTTAATAAGAATAATTGTTTTAAAATAGATCAGTATGTATCAGTTATGTCTTTGGAGCTCTGTGCAATTTCAGAAGCGCTATCTTATTTACAAAATATTGCAACTAGAAAAGCATTAATATGTGTAGACAGTAAAAGTGCTTTACTACATATAGCTCGTTGCGCTTCTGGCTCCAGAAGTGCACCGATAGCTTATGTAATTCTAGCTAAAATGCAAAATATGCTTCAAAGTGGTGTTACTCTGAAATTGCAATGGATACCATCACATATAGGCATAAAGGGAAATGAGGAGGCCGATCGGTTATCAAAATGGGGAAGAATGAGAGGGAAAATTTTGGACATTGGCACAAATTATGTGGAACTTTTACCTAAATATAAAGATAAATGTTACGAGCTATGGAAAGAGTATTTTAACCAGCAATCTAAAGAGAAAGGGATTTGGTATAGGACAATTGTATCGGAGCCTCCTCATATTCCATGGTTCATGAACACCAAACTCAGCAGAAACTATGCTGTGATAGCACACAGACTGAGATCTGGACACATGCCGCTCAATAAGTTTGGGTTCCTTATGAAAAAGAGAAGTTCACCAAATTGTGATGTGTGTGGAAATATTGAAGATGTCACTCACTTATTGTCGGAGTGTTCCAGGTTTCAGTCAGCTAGAGAGGATTTATTTAAAAAGCTTAATATAAACATATGTGATATAGGTATGTTTCACCATATATTGTCGGCACCTAATTCTGAAGCAGCCTATGATTTATTTAAGTTTGTAATGTTACGTTTTAATTAATATTTAATCTTGTAAGGTACGATGGGACTGGCATGTACATTTGTATAAAAGTCCCTAATAATAAATAAAGAGGAAAAAAAAAAAGTAAAGAATCTTGTGTAGGAACACGGTATTGAATAGAAAGTATCGACACTGTACTCATGAGTAGTATCGAAACAAAAGTATCGTTACTTCAAAGTATCGAGTACTTTTCATTGAGCCTATCAGTGGATGACAATGAACTGATAAAAACTCTGTGGGATGAGCACATTTCACCTAAGCAATATAAGCAAGACTCAGAGTCACAAAGTGAAGAAGAAGACGACGAAGATATCTTAAACTTAGACCAAACAGCAAAGGACGCCATGTGTTTTTCCAGAAGTAGTTTGGACGTCTGTCAAAATTGCATACCATCTGCATGTAAACTTTTATCACAGTACAACAGGCATATCAGCACGTACACTACGTACCTTATATGTTGCATATTGTGTAATTCTCACAATTTCATTCACGCAAGTGACTTGTGAGAGACGATTTTCAGCGTTGAAGCGCATTAAAACGAGACTTCGCTCCCTACTGGGCAAGAACTGTTGGATTCGTTGATTATATTAAACACAGAATCGGATCTAATCAAGGATGACAAGACCAACAGCTTTTGCGATCGAGTCATTAACTGCTTAGCTGAATGTTCTCCTTTTTTAAAAAAATGTTGATTGGATAGATTTATATATTATTTGTTATACTTACTATTTTATTTTATTAGTGATAAAATATTCAACAGCTTATATTTAATATACATTTTTGAATTGTGTTATACATAATACAAAAGCCAATAATAGGACATCGTTGCCAAAGTAACCAAACACTTAATGGTTGCTATTTTATCATCATCATCATCATCTTGCTCTTATCCCAATTACTTGGGGTCGACGCAATATGTCATCTGTTTTGACATATTGCAAAAAGTTTCGGCAATGACTTTTATGACCGGCCGCCTGCCTGACGTCAACCCTCCTTGGGAATGTAATCGTTGACCCAAATGGTACCAGATGGAATTGGTCCGGGTCAATCTAGGGCTCTTAGTCCTCTTTTACGACACCCACGAGCAAAGCAATTTTATATAAGTGTAATTTAAAAACAAAAACAATACATGTGTATTAAATACTAGAAAAATGAAATAGCCCATCAGATTATCAAAAAACCTGTTTTTAAACAAGTGTATTAGCTTGTTTTACTTCTGTATTTTATTAAATAAATTAAGACGCAATTGACCAAATTTTAAAAAAGTTAAAATTCTTAATGTAAGCAAAGCAGCTGTGTCTAATATTATATTTACATGGATTCACTTTACATATGAGTTTTGGTTTATGATTGATAATTGGCCCCAGTCGTGATTTGATGAATTATCACATGCATCAGGTTTTTGAAGTGTAGGATAGTAAGACCAAAGCTATTACAGACTTGCAACTTGCTAGTCAGAAAGTACATATAGAAAGATTCATTGAATTAACAAAAACATATATGATACTTCTAACACCATTAAATTCATATTATGTTCCCTTAAGCACACAACACAAATATTTTACACTAGCAACCCGCCCTCGCTTCGCTTCGGTTTCTGTAGCCTTATCCCCGTAGTTCTCGTTCCCGTGAGAATACCGGGATAAAATATAACCTAGTTTACTCCCTGATATTATAGCTTTCCATTGGTGAAAGAATTTTTGAAATCGGTCTAGCTGTTTTGAAGATTACCCGGAACAAACAGACAGACAAAAAAATATAAAGTGATTTTTAGTCATAGGTATCGTCCAAATAACCGTGTGAGTATGAAAAAAGCCTATTATTTTGACATTACAAACAGACACTCTAATTTTATTTATTGGTATAGACATGTATGTTATGTAACTTTAGGGAAGGAATTGTGAATAAAAACAAGTGACTCTGGCGTTGGTTTATTTTGTAAGGCAGGGGAAAATTTATTTACATTCAATATGAAAATTCAAGACCTTTTTCAAAGTTTATTTTAATTACAATATGTAGTTTTGGAAGTCCTCTCTTGATGTTAACCTGACATTGTCTAAAGATTTATGAAAGACCAAAACAGATGAAAATATAAAGGTACAAGATCAGCTAAATGGCGGATGCATTTGTTGAAGTACAACCTCTTTATAGGTTGATAATTGATTGTAATAATAGGTAGTTATCATAAAAAAGAAGTATATTGTTTTTGTTATTTGTAATTCATTCAATGGTGTAAATGAAGTATTGCTGTTGATATCCCAATAGCTATTAAAATTTGGCACTTTCATAGTAGGTTCATCATTATCAACACTAGTGCTCCCGAAATTAAACTTGTATAAGTATAATCTGTAAATAAAATGAAATTAATCATAGTTCAATAATCTATTTTTATGATACATATGCCTAAAGATTATTCTCTTTTTATGCTATGTGTATTTATCTACAATTAAAGGCATATTAAAGGTATAATAATTACATTGGAAAGCTAAATATTTTAAAAATGGGAGAATGTTAAACTAAATTTAAGGTTATAGCTTTAAACAAGGCCTGCCTTTCTTTCTTGTAAGGAAGTACCACGTTTTCTTAGTTCGACCTTTAGTTTGTTTATTCTCTATGTCGAATACATATTTTTTAATAATTCCATCCTCGCAACACGCCAAAATTGTTTCATTTTATAATCACAACCAAAACAAATCAAGTTTGACAGGTTCAATCCAGGTTCAAACCTATACTAGCGACATCTGCGAAAAGTTTCTAGTGGCCAACTCCATCTGTACCAATAAATAAAATTGGAGTGTCTGTTTGTAATGTCAAAATAATAGGCTATTTTCATGCTCACATGGTTAATATGCCTAAAATACACTTTATATTTTTTTTGTCTGTCTGTCTGTTTGTTCCGGGTAATCTTCAAAACGGCTGGACCGATTTCAAAAATTCTTTCACCAATGGAAAGCTATAATATCAGGGCGTAAACTAGGCTATATTTTATCCCGGTATTCCCACGGGAACGGGAACTACGCGGATAAAACGACTATAACCTATAACCGAAGCGAAGCGAGGGCGGGTTGCTAGTTAATGATATATCTATCAGGATACTATACTTTTACCTTGAACTGAGCTCGAGTAATATGGAACTCGCCTATTAAGGGAGGTCCTTTTATACTGGTGTTTGGTAACCTGATGTGCTATTGTGCATAACCAAAAATGTGTTACTTCGTCGATTATTAAATTTTATAATTTGTTGAACTCGATTTGTGTAACTCAGTATTTGCCGACAGTATCCCATCTACCATCATTTAGTCCCGGGCCCCAGGCTTGTGATCACCCAGGCCCTACCGGCCCAGTCCGACCCTGAGCTCATATACGTTCCACTGTTCGGCTCGAACCTCCTCCACAAAGGAAGGGAAATTTTCCTTACTTATTGTTAGATATCTTTTAGAGTTTCATCTATTTACATCCTTCAGTGGTTCTTTGCAACATTCACGGGAATGTAAAGGATTGTAAATTGCATTTCTACTTCACTAAAAAACGGAAAGAAAACATTTATTTTTATTAAGAAATTATTTATATTTTTGTTTTATAATAATACAGGGTTTATCAGGTTACGGGGCAACTGTTCGAGTATGTTGTAGTTTAACGATCATAGATCGTAATTAGAATGTATATTACACAAAAACCAATAAAACATAAAAGTTATAGTGATTACAAAAATGTGTGTCTATGAGTTTGTGCCTTAAATGTTACGTATTATGTTGGCATGTATAGACAGGATATATGTAGGCATGTAAAGCTTCGACAGTATAAATAGGTATAATTGGCGCGAACGCTTTAATGGTAACGTAGGTACAAAGGCGACTCGTCAATGGTTATCGGCCGATCAGATGATTTAAAGCGAAGTTTGTTTTGCTTATGCGAACGTAATCATTGATTTATTCAATTTCTAATGAACATTTAACAAAGTACGAATATGTTGCAGATTAAGTATCTTTGAATTAATACATTTCAATCAGATTTACACGAAAAGCAATGACCAAAATTGAATAATTTACATGTCTCTAATTCATTAACGAATCCATATTTTTTTTTTTTTTTTCATGGGTTCCTCCCACTATTGCCTCGCTCCCGTTTGACCAGTTGCCCCATAACCGGATACAGCCTGAATAATAGCACTTATTGGATAAGAAAGAAAGTACATTTTATCGATAATTTACAAAGCAAGCTAAATTGATTACATGGCAGGATGATACTGTCGACAGTCGTCTATTGGTTGGGCGGTTCATCCAGGGTAGTACCACACTGCTTCGGTGGTTGGCCCAACGACGAAGGCGACGCATCGCGCGGGTAGGTTACAGGTGTGCGTGCTTACGCCGCTCTGTCACATCGCACGGAGTGGTGCGAGGAGAGCGACGACCATAACTCGCCCAAAAAAAGAAAAAGGTAGTACCTTACACTTGCAGAAAATGGACATCTAAGTAGTAGCAATTTTTACCTGCACTTTGTTCGATGAGCGAGAGAGCCAGAAGCCCAAGTTTCTGAGATTGTTTGCATGTGGTGGGTTTTGGTGATGCCTTTAGTATTATCGAACCTCATTGCACGCATTCACACTCCTTTCAATTTCTACACGGTGGCAGCGGTCTAGTTAGGGTCCATGAACGGCAGCATCACTTACCATCAGGGTATGCTGTTTGCTAATTTGACACGAATATTAATTAAATAAATAAGAATACCATACTTTGTGTTGTATTTTCATTATCCACTTACGAACTGTAGTCATTTATTACGATATTTAACAATCTGTACGAAAAACTTCTATCAAAAACTAATTGCAAAAATTTATTATCTAAATCCATAGCCTGAAATGAAATTTGACCTTGACTTCGAATAATTTAAATTTTTAATACTTGTGAAATTTAACTTTGACTAATTCGAACTCTATAGCATTTATATAACAAAACTTTGATCTTGACCGTAACCAATGTAATCGTTCATTTACCTTTACGTGTCCTGTTTTCTAGTTTGACACTACAATTAATAAAAATACCATACCATCTAAATGGGCTGACATATGTTTTTATTCCGTATTTTCATTCTCCGCTTACAAATTGTAGTAACTTATTACGATATTTAACAGTCTGTACGAAAAACTTCTATCAAAAACTAATTTGAAAAAGTTATTATCTAATTGTAAGTCCGAAATAAATTTTGACCTTGACTTCGACTAATTTAAACCTGTAAGTACTGAACAAGTATTGAATACTTGTGAAATTAAATTTGACTGACTAATTGAACTGTACAGTTCTTATAGAGCAAAACATTGACCTTGCACGTAAGCAATTTAATCGTTCACCTACTTTCTGGTATTCCTACCTGCCAAATAGGCTGACATATGTTTATATTCTCCACCTAGGAACTGTAGGCACTTATTACGAAATTTAACAATCTGTACGAAAAGCTTCTATCAAAAACGAATCCCAAAATGTTATTATCTAAATCCATAGCTCGAATTAAATTTGGACCTTGACTTCGAATAATTTAAAACTTTCCGTAGTTTTGAAATTAAATTTCATTTTGACTAATTTGAACTCTACAGGCTACATAGATCAAACTTTGACCTTGACCGTAACCGATTTAATCGTTCACTGGCTTCACCTATGTGTATGGCTGTATATAACAACCAGATATTATGTTACGTCATAGATAATTATATTTAAGTAGTAGATACACATCAGTTTGTTGTTGTAGCCGATTCGCCTACAAGCATAGACGTCGGATTCTTTTTTTACTGCGTAGTGTATCAAAAAATAAGTGTATATTGTCCAAGAGTAAGTCATATTCGTATTATTATTTTATAGAATTATGTTTTGTCTTAAATTCGATAAAGTTCGGGGACAAATATTGACAAATTATTTAGCGGATTAAATGCAAATTGCAGTAATTATAAGCCGTAATATGATTTGGATTAAATAAGTTATTGATCTAGACAGGTAAAAATTATGACACTGTAAAATATAGAAACGAAAGCCATTGTAATAGCAATTTCGAATAAAATTGTAAAATAATATTATGAGTAGATATTATTTCAAAATAAAAAACAGGATAATTTAAAATAAAGACTTTGCCTCTTATGGACGGACCTTATCACGTTTGTATTTAATTTCTGATTGCCCTACGTTTCAAACATTTTTCAGCGTTCATGTTCACGGGCGGACACAGTCCGTGATCATGTTAAATAGTGTTATTTATAATCTTTACACTTATTAATATTGTAAATACGAAAGTAAGTTTGTTTGTTATGCTTTCTCGCTTAAGCCACCGAACCCATTTCAAAAATTCTTTCACCAATGGAACACTACAATATCCTTACTAATACTAAGATCCTTAGATACTAATATTATAAATACGAAAGTAAGTTTGTTTGTTTGTTACCACCGAACCGATTTTAAAAATTCTTTCACTAACGGAAAGCTTATTACATATGCTATATTTTACTCCGGTGTTCCCACGGGGATGGGAACGGAAACTACGCGTGTAAGGCGACTGATACCGAAGTGAAGCAAAGGCGGGTCGCTAGTAACCTATATTTTATCCCGGTATTCCCACGGGAACGGAAACTGCGCTGTAAGGCGACTGGAACTGAAGCAAAGGGAGGGTTGGCTGCTAGTATGTAATACTCGCGTAAACATCAGAAATCATTATGTAAACAAGTACGAATCGGTGTACATATTTGCATAACTTTATTTATGCTAAATGATTTGACTAATTTTGTTTATTTTTTTAGTTATAGATTTATCTAAATTGATATTGGCAATATTTCAAACAGATAAGATTCCATTGATACTACAAGTACAAACTAATTTTCAAAATCGATTTAAAGGTAAACAAACACTTGAGATTAGTTAAAATTTGGTCGGCTAGTTTATATATAAGTTTCGCAGTCACGCAAATATTAGAACAACTAACAAGTAATATTGACCTTCATAATTTTTTGTGATTCATTCCACGGTCATCTGGCCGCTACGCGTCGAATATTTATGATCATAGTCAGATAATATGAAAGTATATGTTAATAAATAAATCAAATAATAAGTCGGACCAAATTATTTGTATTAATAAATGAAACAGAATAACATATACCAAATTAATTATATGTTAATAAATAAATGAATAAATTAAGTAATAAACTAACTAAATAATAGGATAGACTAAATTAATTGGATGTTAAGAAATAAGTCGAGTTATAAGATGGAAAAATAGTCTGTTATAAAATAAATAGGGTTATTAGATGGATGAAATTGTCTGTAAAGAAATAAACCGAGTTATAAGACGGCTGAAATTGTTTGTAAAGAAATAAATCGGGTTAAAAGATAGATAAAATATTTGGTGTTAAGAAATATATCGGGTTATGAGATAGATGAAATTAATTGCGTGTTAAGAAACAAATCGAGTTATAAGATATATGCAATTAATTGTGTGTTAAGAAACAAATCGGGTTATAAGGTGTATGAAATTAATTACGTGTTAGGAAATATATTGCGTTATAAGATGGATGAAATAAATTGCATATTAAGAAATATATCGGATTATAAGATGAATGATATTAATTGTTTGTTAAGAAGTAAATCGGGTTATTAAATGGATGAAATGAATTGTTTGTTAAGAAATTAATCGGGTTATAAAATACATGAAATTATTTGTCTAATTGTGTCTTATTTGTCTGTTAAGAAATAAATCGGATTATATGAAATTAATTGCGCAATGAATGAAATTAATTGCGTGGTAAAAAATAAATCGGCTAATGAGGCGAATGAAATTGACTGTCTGTTAAGAAATAAATAACGTTATAAGATAGATGAAATTGTCCGTTAAGTAATTGAATTTTATCGCGTTTGTATTTGATTTTTGGTTGCCCGACGTTTCAAACACTTAACAGCGTTTTTGGGCGGACTGGTCCGCCCGTGACAGCACACTATAATCCGTAAAATAGTTTCATTTACTAAATTTGATACACGTAAAAAAAAACAGAAAAATATAAAGCTAAATAAAACCATTTAATTAATAACATTGAGTCAGTATAAAATTTATCTGGTCAGCTAATTCATTCAAAGGTTCACTTGTCGCTGTTGCACATAGAAGAAACAACTAACTTGTCCTACTGACCTTCAAAATCTTTTGTTATTTATTTTACGGTCATCCGGCAGCCACGTGTCGAGCATTTTTAATAACAAATAGGTAACACGAAAACCTATATGTTTTGACATAATCATGAGTTTGCATTTTTATGTTATTATTTGATAAATTAAAGATCTACAAGTCATGCTAATATTACGTAATGAGGAAGTACTTTTGATTAAATAACAATAGATTAAAAAAAAAATACGATTAATTTGAGTACCTGCTGCCTCTTTTGGATGAGATAGCCAGTTCTCCGGTTCCATCTTCGAAAATTTTCGCTTATTCAAAGTTGGTAACTTATCCGAGATATAAGTGTTCGGCGGCCCTGGTAGTTTCCCTTCTTGGTCACGGTGCAAAGACACTATCAGATATCAGATACTAAAAAACCGATAATTCTAAAAATCCTGGTAAGGATAATGGGACAAAATTAAAATATTAAATTGTCATCGGTCCTCGATAAGTATTCCAAATTTCGAGTCAATCCGACATTTTGAAGGGGTCAAAATCATATTCTAAGTTTCTGTTACATAGGCACATACTACATACTAACATACGTGTGAAGCTAATAAAAGCGTGTTAAAAAGAACATAAAGGAAAAATTTGATCTCAGATCTACCTAGACGGTGATTGGGAATTCAGGATGCCGGCTTGTTTTTACAGAATAGGCCTTGCTGCCAATAATGCCGACAATTCAGTGTCGTTGGCCAGAGAGATTATTATAGAAGATTAATATTTTATTGTAATTGCCAAGATGGTAACTAGAATATAGTAGCAAAGGTAAATAAATCTATATATATATACATCCACGATGCAAAATAAACCGGTGTAAATCGTTAACTGCTACGGACAGCGCTTTAGAAGTGTGTGCAGCGTCTGTTGACATTGGATGGTTAATGATCTAGCAGCGTTTTTATCTTCTTTTTTTACTCTACACAATCAGCTAACAATTGATATAGTTGCTAGTGTTGAGTAAATTTGTTTTTCAAATTGATTATGCACTTTTATTACCAATAATTTCTCTGCTGAATCAAGTTTTCTTGGAAGTTTCATTACAGTATGAAACAATACGTAAAGCATTGTTAAATCATATCCACATTAGCACTTTCTCTACATTACATAAAATGCTAACAATATTATTTAATATAAGTAACATCATAAAATATTAAAGGACTGAATATAGTGTCAGAACACGAAATCGTATTTTACGTTTCCACCAAAACTTCGTGCTCGCATTTTTTGCAAGATATAGGTACATAGTTATATTTGTTTTATCAATAATGATTTTACTAATACATCTTGCCTAGTTTGTTTTCTGCGGTCCTATTCATTGCACTTCCAGCATCATTTGGTCAAGTATCGATTGACGCAGTGGCCATGATCATATTGCCGGTTTCAAATTACTTAAGAACATACTTCCTCATTAGGTATAGATTAATATGTTCCCATGCAATCATTGTAGTTCAACAATTTTTTTTAATTCATCTTTACATATGGGTATAAATCTTTTGTTCGTGTATTTTTAATTGAAATTCTAAACCACTGCACCGATTTTGATGATTTTTTATGGCTGTGCCGATGGATATGAGAATGGTTTAGATTAATATTTGGAACCTGTAGGACGCTGATATCAATTTCAAGGAGAATGTCTTTTACTATTTTTTATTTTCTAACAGAACAACGTCTGTTTGGTCAGCTAGTGCTTCTTTAAATTGATTAGATTTTAAGAAGCATGAATTGAAATTATATCAGACGTAATTATATTAGATTCAAGATATATTGCAGAAGCAGATAAAATAACGCAATTATGTGTGTTTGTTTAAACTTTTTTTAATATCAAGCATAGCTACCAGGTCAACGATTATGAAGCATGTGTTTTATCAGTTACTTTCTTTTCAGACCATGATAGTCATCCTGTGGGTCGTTATACTATTAGTGGCCCTCGTGCTGTATCATCGTGAGATATACTCGAGGTTCACGAAATATGGAGTGAAGCAATATACACCACTGCCTATAGTGGGTAATATTGGAGACTTGCTTTTGCAAAAAAGACATGTAGTTGACCAGTTCAATGATTTATACTTCAATTTCCCTGAAGAAAGGTAAGATTCTTTAATAAAATAATATATGAAACTAAATTAGCCAAGGATATATCCTCTTTTTAGAGCACTATTCTTAATATATCTACTTAACTGATTTATTGAAATTTTAGCTATAGGGGAGACAGTACAGTTATTGGCCCCTGTACAGTTATTAGCCATTTCAACTTCGTTGCCAAAAAACTAGCAACAGCCTATACTAATAGTAGATTTAAAAGCTAATTAATGGCAACACTTTTGTTGTCCGTCAAAAAGTTTCAACAAAATTCCGCTCGGTTATTTATTTCTTTTCGATGTGTGATGTTTTGCCGGCGGAAGAAATTCAGGTGAGTTAAAAAATTGTTAAGAATGCATATATTTTTGTGCGATATTTTGAAATGTGTATGTAGTTAGTCCGTTACATAAACTTTATAAAATATAGCCTTTTTATGCGTTATAACCATATTAAAGGTGCAATATAACTTATTTTCGTCATAACCTCAAAATTTTGTAGTGGCCAATAGCTGTCACAATTATTTGATTAACTTATAGTAATTGGCCGCCTATGCCAATAACTGTATTTAATAAAAAAAAGTTAAAATAGCGTTTTTATCAAAGATAACGTTTTCTGTTACATTGTGTAGTATTCTCTACAATTTCTACAAATTTTAAATAATTATGCACAGTAAATAGCCTAGGCCAATAACTGTATTTTTCGCAAATCTAACCTTATAGTAAAAGTAGGCCAATTACTATAATGTTTTTTTTTTTGTTATTTTTGATACATGAGCTAAAAAATATTTATTTGTTTATACTTACCTATCAGATACTCAAGATAAGAAAATGCCGAGGATACCTGAATACACAAAAGAGGCACTTGACGAGGCTTTAGAAAAAATAAATACAAAAGCAATGTCTTTGAGAGCAGTCGCCAAAAAATATAATATACCCAGAGCCACTTTACAGTTTAAACTTAAAAACCCTACTTCAAAATCTAAATTTGGGCCAACACCGTATCTAACAAATGAGGAAGAAACTACCATCGCAGAGTGGTTGATTAATATGGCTCGTAAAGGGTTTCCTAGGAAGTCCGATGACGTTTTGGACACAGTTCAAAGTTTTTGACTGAAAATTCACGCGTTACTCCTTTTCTTAACAACAGGCCAGGTCAGGGATAGCTCAAAGCTTTTTTAAAACGTCACCCCAGTTTAGTACCAAGAACCAGTGAGGAGGTCACTAAAGCCAGTGCCTGCGTAACTGAAACAGATATAAAAAAATGATTTCTTGTAATAAAAACCTACTTGACTGGCGAAAACCTGTTAGACGTTATTCAGGATCCATAACGCGTGTTCAATGCTGACGAGACAGGATTCCAGCTCTGTCCTTCTACTGGTAGCGTGCTTGCTGCTAAAGGAGACAAAAATATTTATGCTGTGGAACAAGGAAATCCAAAGAAAATGTTACAGTGCTATTTACATTTTCTGCCGATGGCAGGACTTGTCCTCCTTTAATAGTATTTCCATACAAACGACTACCTGAAAAAATTGCGACTTCAGTGCCACCTAAATGGGGTATCGGACGAAGTGATACGGGGTGGATGACGGCAGATGTCTTTAACCAGTTCATTACTGAAATATTTGCTCCATATCTTGCTGAAAATAACATTAAAAAACCGGTTATCCTGTTTATTGATGGCCATAAAAGTCATATCACTTTACAGCTTAGTTTGACTTGCAAAGAGCTAGGAGTTGAATTAGTAGCTCTTTACCCCAACACCACTCAAATCACTCAGCCAGCAGATGCATCCGTATTTGGACCAATAAAAAAAAAATACCGAAAAGCAGTTCGTAAATTTCAATCAGAAAATGTTGGAGAGGTGGTAACGAAGCTCAACATTGCTATTATTTTAAAAACCATTGTTGACGACTTAAAATCGGAAACAATAATGAATGGTTTTCGGGCTTGTGGCTTGTGTCCCTTTGATGAGAATGCAATAGATTACTCTAAATGTTTAGGTCCACCTAGAAGTGTTGAAGAGACACATAGACAAACAGCAGACAATGATGGAAACAAGGTCATGACCCTAAAAGATTTTGAAAATATTATAGGGGATGAAATGATTGACAAAATGAAAAGACTGAAATCTGAAAGAACAATGCAGAATACTAATTCCTCTCCTACATTATTAAAACTTTGGAATTTTTTTAATAGTGATTTCTCACAGAAAGAATCAACTAATATTGAAATACAATCTGCTAATAACACAACAAATGTGAATCTCATGAGTGAAAATAATGTGACAACAGTTATAATTACTATGACACCTACTAAAATTCCTATAGATTTTTGCCAACCTTCCACTTCTACCTCTGTAACCACAATGACAGAAACTTCTCATCATAATAAGTCAATTAATGATTACTTACAGAATGCTCCAGAAAATAAAAGGAAGTCTATTCGAAATACAGAAAAGACTCCATTTGTGATTACTTCTGAAAATTTTAGATTAGCTATTGAAAAAAAAGAGACAAAAAAGCAAGAAAAAGAGAATCAAAAAATGGAAAGGAAAAGAAAAAGAGAAGAGAAGAAAGAAAATGCTCTGAAAACCAAAAAAGGTAAAGGTGTAGGAAAGAAGTCAGAAAATATTAATAAAAGAAAAGAAAATATTGACATAAAGACTGAAACGGAAAAAAATAAGACTGAAATTAAAAACGACGGTAAACTACGGATTTTATCAACTATAGAGCTGGTAACTTGTGGCATGTGTCGGCATCTGGCTGATAAAAATAAGTCACCAGTATGTAGTTCATGTAAAAAGTATTATCATCGTCACTGTATTCCTCAAAAACACCTAGAACATATACCAGATGATGATGAGCTTTCTGATTTTATATGCCATAACTGTTTTTCATTGAATGATGACTCTGATGAGGATTGTGAATCTTTGGAAGATAAAAATTATGATGAAAACATGTTTTAGTTATTAATAATATAAACATAATACTATTTTTTTTTTGGTATAATTTGAATTTATAATTTATCTTTAGTGTGGCCAATCACTATGTGATCTCATGGCCAATAACTGCAATGTTATGGCCAATTAGTGTGATTTTAAGTTTAATATATTTACGTTCACATTATTCTTAAAAGGTTTAATAAAAGTTTATGTAAGGTATCTTTTGTAGTAAATACATTAATAAAGAAACATATGCCGTGAGTTTTATTTATTTTTAATTGTATAAAAAAAATATTTAATTTTCTTTACCGAGTGGTTGCTTAACTGGCCAATAACTATACTGTTTCCCCTACCAGGGTTCCACTAGGACCTGATTTCTCTTCATATTCTGTTTTCCTTCTTGGTATTTTAATTCTTTTTCACCTTATACACATGAAGATAATGAAAATGTATTCAGCTTTCATGCCACCTTAGATTTCAAGTTCATCTTATGGAATAGTACTCTAATTAACTGGACAAGCTGTTCATTAATTTAATTTAGTTAATCTATACCAATAAATAAAATTGGAGTGTCTGTTTGTAATGTCAAAATAATAGACTTTTTTCATGCTCACGCGCTTATTTTCACGACACCTATGCCTAAAATACAAATTAAAATTTTTTTATCTGTCTGTCTGTCTGTCTGTCTGTTTGTACCGGGTAATCTTCAAAACGGCTAGACTGATTTCAAAAATTCTTTCACCAATGGAATGCTGTAATATCAGGGAGTAAACTAGGCTATATTTTATCCCGGTATTCCCACGGGAATGGGAACTACGCGGGTAAAACGACTAAAACCGAAGCAAAGCGAGGGCGGGTTGCTAGTTTAAATATATAATCACCTTAAAGCAACACTGATTCAGTTTCATTTTGTTCACAAAAAAAGATTTCTCACTTTTCTTTCGACAGCCAGTTTAAATATTAACCTATCAATATAACTGTATCCTCAATTAAAAAAATGTAGACCTCTGTAAGAAACCATAATACCATTATAGCAATAGCTAGCAGGCGGTTTGGATATGGCAGTTGGTGTTTTTTCTCGGGACAGCTATAGAAGACTACTTCTGAAAAGTATGATGGCACATAGCATTTGTAAACTATCATATCATCGTCAGGCGATAACAGCATTATTATTGTTTAGAAAATTTAAATATGGTGAAACTTTACTAATGGATAATTGATATATTATTTTAGGTTTGTGGGTCGCTACGAATTTGTAAGACCTATAGTACTAGTAAGAGATTTGGAACTGATAAAGAAGATAACAGTGAAAGACTTCGAGTATTTTATTGATCATCGTTCATTAATTGATGACGGTTTGGATCCTTTGTTTGGGAGAAATCTGTTCTCCTTGACTAGTAAGTATATTAAAAGAGTTCAAGTACTTACAAGTGTAAGTGTACTTACAAGCTTAAGTGCAAGTGCACTTGCTTATCAAGTTTGCTGTGAACTAGGGCTGATTGGCTGAGAATTTTAACAGAATTGAAGATACATAGGATTCAGAATATTATTTTTGAGTTGATCTATAAGATTAACTCAGGTGTTGCAAGCTTGTAGGTTTGAATCAATTATATGTTCTATTATAATAAATTTTATAAATTTGAGCTCCTACATGTCCCATTGTTGGACTCGGGCCTACTCTAAATGATAGGGAAATTGACCAACGCTAGTTAGACGTGCTGGTTTTATTTTGAGTTGTTATTGTTATTGCATAGATGTAATCTACATCTTATATTCCTTAATCGTTTACATTCACGAGTAAGATATAGGGTGGTGAATTGTATTCTTATGCCATCACAACATGGAAAAAAAAATACGTTTTATATAAAAATGATTGTAAATAAAGCATAGTAATGATTAATCATGTATACAATGTTTGGTCTACCCAATCTTCCTGCGAATTTCAAATAAAGGTCTAAATTACTGTGATTTGAATTTAACATACTGCTATGCTTATTTATAAAAAACTTGTCTACGAGTGAAAAACTAATGCTACACTCGGTATTCGAATCTACACCTATTGAAAGTCTGTTCCAATAGATGTGAGTTTCGTCATAAATAAGATCTTTTTTCAAATAAAGTTTGTAAGGGACATAACTATAACTTCATGAGAAAAACCTTGAATTAAAATCGCAATTCTTAATTGAGTTTCAGTCTATAGTTTGTTATTAATAGCTCAACTCAAATGCTTATCCATTTATCTCATAATTCTGTGCGTTTTAATTGGGTATGATGGATCTTTTTATTTTTAGATCTGTTTTATTCTTATAATCGTATTTGGAATCTTTATCGATAGTAAATTTAGCAATAGTTATAATATATAACGGCAAAATGGATATTATAATATGATAATTTCAATACTAAAATTAGCAATGGTTATTTTTTTTGTGCGTTTATTCCATTTTTTTATTACTGTTGGTGGCAAACAAGCAAACAGCACACCTGATGGTAATTGATACTGTCGCTTATAAATTTTTGTTAGGCCGCTGCCTAACGTGAAGATACTGAAGGGAATGTTAATGCATGCAGTGAGGTTTGGTGATACTAAAGGCATCACTAAAACCCACTACACGTAAACACTCTCACAAAGTTGGGTTGCCAGCTCTCTCACTTACCGAACGAAGTGCAATAACAAATTGCTATTACTCAGACATCAATTTACTGCGAAAGTGTGGTATTACCCTGGCGCGACCCAGTTCGCGACTGTAAATAGAAGAGTGTCGACAATGTGATCCCACTATAATAATATATAAATATCAAAAAAACATAAATATATACGTTATCTAGTACTTCAAGATTAGAGTTTTAAATTACACCTAATTTGCAAATTATTGTGATAACACCATATTAATCTGCGGCGGCATAGCGACGGCACGCCCAATCAAACTTTTCTTGTAATCTGTAAACGTTATATCAATGATGATGTCAAAGGCTTGTGAAATTGTGCAATCAATGTTCTGTAACTTAAAGTTTAATAAAAAATATAATTTGAGATCAGACAGTTAATTTAAGCATTCAAAAATAACAACTATTTATTCATAGTTTTAAGTTTTCACTTCTGTCGGCAGTCCTCGTGCCTGCTATATTTATTTATTCGATTCACTTTACTCGATGCACTGTATTCAATGTTAATTTTGCAGGTGAAGAATGGAAGGATATGCGTGCCACATTGAGTCCAGCATTTACCAGCGCCAAGATGCGCGCTATGGTACCTTTCATGTTGGAAGTTAGCGAAATGATGATGCAGTCTCTAAAAGAAAATATTAAAGCTTCAGGAGGTATGTATTCTTAAACAACTGGTCTATAGACCAAACTAGAAAAACATAGGCATTTCAAATCTGCAAGTTAATTGACTTTTTGCTTACTTGATGAATGTCACTGTAAGAGGAAAAGGACTGCGTCTTTTCTGTGCCTGTGTCTGTGTCTATGCTATGTGCTATTCTAATCTCCAGTCCTAACAATTGTGTCTTATGCCCTAATCTGTTCTGCTTCGATAGAATTTTGTCTTATTATGTGATCTAAAAAGATCAATTAAATCTTGCCAGACCATAAATGTGTATTCTTAAAATCTTTTCGAAAAATTTTGTATATGTGTGCACCAAAAACAACTTAAGATATCTACTTTATTTCTTATGAATAAAGTTAAGGGAGTTTGAAATCGTGCAATGAGGTTCGATGATACTAAAGGCATTATCAAATGCCATCACACGCAAATGCCTTCAGAAAGTTGAGATATTTCAATTTTTATCTTCTTTGGGTAGCTAAATGGATATTGTTTTATCATCATCTCAGCCCATACACTGTTGGGCCCCACCCTCTTGGGATTTTGACGGACCCCACGCTAGTCACACGTATTGCCATTGGATTTTGTTTCGAGTTCTTTCTCTTGCATAGATGTTATTTACATATTGTATCTCTTAGTTGTCTTGTACAATATCCACGGGCAAGAGAGGGGGTGGTGAGTTGTATTCACTTTTATTTTCAATTCTTTTAATAATTTCAATAATTTGTTTTCAGTTGATTACTTGGATGTTGAATGTCGAGATCTGACATCTCGTTACACCAACGATGTTATCGCTTCTTGTGCTTTTGGTTTGAAAGTGAATTCACACAAAGAAGTTAACAACGAGTTTTATAACGTCGGTACAGAAACCGCATCATTCGGATTCCGTAAAGTGATAACCATATTTGCGCATAACGCCTTCCCCAAATTAACTAAAGTAAGTGTTTTCATTATACATTTAGAATGTTACGATTTGATTGCCTTAATGCATATCTTTTTAATATTTTATTCCTTTAATATCGACGATTATATCAAGATAAATGTAAAAATATAATGATATCTGATGTTTACGCGGGAATTACACATTATATTAATAAAACTATTTTTACGGATTTTATCGCGTTTGTATTTGATTTTTGATTGCAAGACGTTTTCAACACTTTACAGCCATCATGAAATACGATAAAATCCGTAATAATAGTTTTATTAATAATGTAAAGACACCTGCATAAACATCTATGTCTAAATTTTAGAGTCAATTTACATAAGCAAACTTCTCTTTCTTTAATTTTATTAAACTGCGAGGTCGCTCAAGTACTATCATTTTGTAGTTGTGAATTCGAATCCTGGCAAGATAAATATTTGTTAAGAAGATTTCCTCGTTTACTGATGATTCTCGCGTTGATTTTTAGTAATCAGCTCGAAATCTAGAACCGTAGTTAGTAAATGACAATAAAGTCCACACTGTTTGGATCTATTCCAAACAGTGTGGACTTTGTAAGCTAGTCATCATCAACATCACAGATCAAAACCTCCCCCTACTATGATCGAGCCTACTTCATAATAGATGGGGAATTGACCTATTATACTACGCTGGACAGACGAGTTGGTGTATACCAAAATCGTATGGTTTTATTGGCGATTATCCTCCTCTTGTGTAGATGTTATATGCATATTATACCCCTTAGTCGCCTTTTACCATACCCACGGCCAAAATAAGATTGGGAACTATATTTTTATCCGTCACCACAGGGCTAGTATTTTAGCAAAGTTTATTTGTAGAAAAATGTGGCTGTGTTTACGCTTACCTACTCCTTCCGAAATATAAGTACGAACATAAGTTCATATAAATTATTTACAGCTGTAAATATGTAGTGTAACATTATTGACCGTGTGATGATGGCGTAAGAATACATTTCATCACTCTCTTTTTAACCCGTGGATGTCGTAAAAGACGTTTAAGAGATATAATATGCATATAACGTATACACGCAAGAGATGGAAAACTCGAAATGAAACTCTATACCAACCCGTTTGACCAGCGTGGTATGGTAGGTCTCCTATTACGGAGGAGGCTCAAGCCCAGCAGTGGGATGTATATGAGCCGAAATGATATTGAATGATGTACAGTGTATGTATTATTATTTTCAGTATTTGGGCCTGAAATTATTATCAGAAAATACAAGCACTTTCTTTAGAAGAATCATCTTAGACACAATGAAGGAACGTGAAAGCAAGAATATTATAAGACGAGATATGATACACCTTCTAATGGAAGCTAAAAAAGGTAGTCATACTTATGACATTAATTCGTAGTACTTATAATTAGTGTATCTTTTTGTCTATATTATTTATAGTATGGGAGTCCTCAAGCATTTAGTCTATCCGTCACTTTATTCCTGCACCATATAAATTACCGATTGTACTTGGAATTTACACATCATCTCATCAGATGAAAGACTCGTGGACTTCTGCGTAAACAAGCGTTTCACCATTATGTATACCTGTTTCCATCACCTTCTACTGTTGGGCTCGATCTTTTCCATAATGGAAGAGATATCGACTTATTATACCATATGGTGAGACGATTTAGTATAGGATTTTATACTAAGTTTACTTTCAATTACATTTTTATCAGCTTGCGTTACTTAAGTCTTTTACGTGATGAATTGAATTCTTATACCATCATTACATAGATAATACATACTAAAAATTAGTTTTAGAAGAAAACTATAAGAGAACTATTTAATAGAAATGAAATGAAATAGTTTATTTCACACAAAATAGAGTACATTAGGTGTTTAGTGTGTTAGTTTGGCTCATCTATCTTGCCTGTAGAGGCATGTGAAAATAATTGCACCATTTTAAATGGTTATGTCAATCATAATAAGAATTACAACAATAATAATGACCTTAAGGATATACACACATTTCTTGTAATTCATAATAATTCTTGTCTAGTAACCACGATTTTAAATGTTTTCTAAATTGTGGAAGAGGAAGTATCTTAATATATTCTGGTAATTTGTTATAAATTAATATACACATAGAATAGCAATTTTTCATTAACTTAGTAGTACGTGGTCGAGATTCTAGAACTAATCTGTGCGGATTTCTGGTATTGCGCGGAAATTTATCCTTTGCAGTATAGAATAAGTAGTAGAATAAATCAACTCATCTGTGACGGCTCACATCCTTTTTTATAAACTCATTTGCAAAAAAAACGGGCGGTTTTGATTTTCATTCATATTTAAAAAGATACAATACCAAAAAGGTTTCAATCGTTTGTACACGTTACTGGCCGGTTTTAAAAATGCTGTGGTATTTAAAAAAGTACGTTCTAAATTCAATTTTTCATTTGATGTTCATTTTTACAGAAAACCCCTTTTTATCCTACATTTTTGGCGCGAAGTTCCAGAAGTTAACATCGACTTCATAACTTTTATTCAATTTTTATCGATTAATTTCATATCCTTGACTGTCAAAGCTTTATTTAATGCTGTTTGGCTGTATCAAAAATGGTAGATAAAGTGGTAAAAGCTACCAAAATTATCGCGCTGCTTGAAGAGGGTTGCAGCCAATGTTTCGTGGCTAGGAGGCTAAATGTTAGTCGCTCGACAGTCCAAAGGACCTGGCAGCGATATCAGGAGACTGGTTCCGTCGAGAGAAGGCCTGGTTCTGGAAGAAAACCATGTACCCAACCACGGGATGATCGTTTTCTTGTGAGTCGCGCATTGAGAAATCGCAAATCTTCGTATGTGGATCTTAAGAACAACCTCCAAGAAGTAAGAAATGTGCATATTAGTCTATGGACGGTCAGGAGGAGGCTTCTCGCTGCCAATATACGCAGTCACCGCCCGGCCCGCGGCCCCAAATTACTCCGTGAGCACAGAGTTCACAGGCTTAGGTTCGCTAGAAATTGTGAATCATGGACTCAAGACGATTGGAATAGGGTTTTGTTCTCTGATGAAGCCAGGATATCTCTGTTCGGTGAAGATCGACGTCGGCGAGTGCTAAGAAGACAAGGAGAACGCTTTGCAGAGGCATGTTTCGAAGAAATCACACCTTATGGTGGGGGCTCTGTTATGTTTTGGGCAGGAATAAATTCAATGGATCGTACAGAGTTAGTCTTCATTGAAAACGGCTCACTGACTGGGCATCGATACATAACGGAAGTTCTAATTTCTCATGCACAACCCGCATTGGCCGCTCTAGGTGAAGACTCGATTTTTATGGACGACAATGCTCGCGCCCACCGATCCCGCGATGTTAATGCGTATGTGCAAGAGGTCGGCATTCGTCGTTTGGATTGGCCAGCTCGAAGTCCCGACCTCAATCCCATAGAGCATGTCTGGGACGTTCTGAAACGGCGTGTGAGATCAGTACACCCGGCTCCGCAGACCATCAGAGAGCTGAAGAATGTGATTACTGCGGAGTGGGAACGTATTCCGCAAGCAAGTATCCGGGATATACTCGCTAGCATGCCCAGACGAATTCAAGCTGTGATTTTAGCTAGAGGGGGTCACACTCGATACTAAACATTTATCTGCTTTTACTTTATTAAAGAAAAACAAACAAAAAAACTTTTTTATTTTTACTTCATGAGCATATGCACTACTAGCGAATATACACTACTAGCGAGGTTTAGCATTATTTCCCATAAATTGTATCTAAATTTTATGAAATACTGATGAAAACGATTATTTTCTTATTAATTTAGCAAATTGTGTGGATAAAACTACCTATAATTATCAAACAAAGAAATATTAACATTTGAAATGGTTCATTGCTTAGGTGCCCGTTTTTTTTGCAAATGAGTTTATATACTTATGTATATATACTTATGTATATATACTTATGTATATATGTATTTTTATAGTATAAATGTATTTATACGGTGTATATGTATTCATATTTATATATTTGTATCATTTGGTAATTATATATAATTTCTGATCTTCAACTATCTCTATTGCACCTGCCTTGTATTTATTCTGCTCCACCCTCGGTCGACTGGTAGAGAATGCCTAAGGCATTAAGTCCGCCGTGTACCTTTGTTTGTGCAAAAGCTTTAAAATAAATAAAATAAGTCCCTATTACTATAGAATAAGTATCTATTAGAATGATTATGATAATCACAGCTCATATATATTCCACTGTTGGGCTCAAGCCTTCTCCACAATAGGAGGGAAATTGACCTTAGTATATCATGGAGGTCATGGAGGTCAGCGTCCTGAGCGACGGCTCACTTTTTTTTCTTTGCATAGATGTTATATGCGTATTATATCCCTTAGTCGTCTTTTATGGCATCCACGGGCAAGATACTGAGTGGTGAATTGTATTCTTATTCCGTCACCACAGGGAAATGTGTGCATATGAATATAATAGAATAATTTTTAAATATCACGTGTAATAGAGTAATAATTTAATTCTGTTTTATATAGGAAAACTTAATTACGAAGAAAAGAATGACGCCGATGCAGGTTTTGCGACAGTAGAAGAGTCACATGTTGGCCAAAAACATGTCACCAGAGGTTAGTGTTCAATACTATTTAAGATTTCCATTATCTGCTAAGTTTATTTGAACACTTTAAGGAATTTACTCATAGATATAAAGATACCTAAATTAAGACCGCATATATGTATAGCGCTGTTAGATAACAGGGCATACATAAATATACCGAGATCTCGTGCTGAGTATTATTATATGCGAGATAATTCATTGTGCGATCCATAATAATTTATTGAAAATCTGGATGTAATTTGTATCTGTTAAATATCTTTTTGAATACTCTGAAGCGAATTACTAATTAATGTGGAGATTGTCATATAATAATCAGTAAAAATTAAAATTTTGAATAATCCCCGAAACAAATTAAAATAATAAAAAAAGTATTACGTTCTTTTCAACAGGAATTATCAATTAATTGTCATTTAACGAGTATACTGGCACGTGTAATGAAAAATCATACGCCATTACATCATTTTCCCCGAGGGGGGGACGTCGGTCGATGGGAGGGTACCCCAATAGGGGATATTCCGTCGGGCCGACCACTGACGACAAGTTAACGATGCTCCAGTGGTCGGCCCAACGAGGAAGGCGACGTGGTTTTCGGGTGGGTCGCGGGAGTTGTGTGCTTAAGCCCTTCTGTCGCCCCGGACGGAGTGGTGCGGAGGCGCGCCGACCGCGGCCCACCCACAAAAAAAAATAAAAAATTACATCATTTTGGAGCTAATACGCTTACACTACTAGACCGATATTAACTAAACATAGCTAAGAACAACCGACAGGAAACCGGATTTCAAATGAAAAAAAACCGCAGCCGCCAAACTGATAACACCCCTCTTTTTGAGTTGGGGGTTAAAAAATAGTTTGATTTGTTTGCAAAACTTACCGTGACCTTATAAAATGTATTAAACATAAATATTAATAATTATGTTACAATTTACAATAACTTTATGCTGATTAACAACGTTATTTACATGAACTAAAACAACTTTTATTATATCTATGACGATTATAGTTAGTGTTATATATGGTAGATTATGGTTAGATTTAGATTTATTTATTAATAAATTGTAGGCAATATATTTTAGTATTAGGTACTTTCTATTCGACAATTATGTTAAAATGATGATAGCATTTACTTGTTATCATATTTCAATAAAATAAAGCTTAAATATTGCTGCGAGCTGAGTTTAAAGTTTTTGTAAAAAGCCGCTAGCAATCCGCTTAGATATAGACATAAAGATAAGAAATTAGGCCTTTGTGTTTTTTTATTTGATCGCCTACATTTACTTTTTAATAAATTTGAAATTTAAAATATTAATTTTAATGGTATAAATTTTAGGACATACCATTTTTAATTGGAAATGATGAGATTTATCTGTTATATTTGCATAATATAGATAATTTAAGAGAAAATCTTAATGTTCACAGTGCTGAAATATGAAAAGAAATTCATAATACAATTATCTCTTCCACAGAATGGTCAAACGATGATTTGATAGCTCAAGCAGTACTTTTCTTCATAGCTGGTTATGATACAGTTTCAACTGCCATGACATTCCTTCTATACGAGCTAGCTTTAAATCCTGTCGTACAAGAGCGTTTGGTGCAAGAAATTAAGGAACACGACATCAAGACTGGTGGGAAATTCGACTTCAACTCTGTTCAAAACATGAAATATTTAGACATGGTTGTATCAGGTATGACGTTATCAAATATATAGACGTATTGTAAAGGAAACGTGCTTCCTAAATGTAGTCCTTATAACTAAGCTCAAAGTCGCTCAGCGTGCTATGGAGTGGCTTATGGTTAGGATTTCTATGCGAGGTACAATCCGAAATACGGAAATCTGCAGAAGAACCGGTGTAACCGCCATAGTACGAAGAATTAGCAGGCTGAAGTGGTAATGGGCAGGAGACATCGACGAACGTTGGAGAAAAATATTCTCGACCACGTATCGAACGACGCAGTGTGGGATGCCCCGGATGCCCCCCCTTACCCTCTCCCCTCCTCCACTAGATGGACCGACGACGTAGTGAAACTTGCTGGGTGTAGTTGGATACAGCTGGTCCAGGACCACAATCTGTGGCGTAACTTGAAGGAGGCCTACATCCAGCAGTGGATGACGATAATCTGAAATGATGATGGTGATGACTGTTTAGTGATGGTTATATATAAATTAACTTTTTATTGTACTTTACGTATAGTTGATGTTCATGCCAAAGGTCACGACGTGTGACACGCGGCTAATATCACTTTGTAATATACTAACGCAATCTGGACTAACTGCAGTCGAAGCCGTCTGGTCAACAATTACATTCAAAGGAGGTCGACCTAAGGCTGCACTTAGGTACATTGGGGTGTCAAGGATTGAATATCATTAGACGATCACTCCGCCCCAGTAAAAGCGCAGAAGGGGCCGCTGTGGATTTTAGTGGGTATTCCGATCACACGGTGGCCGGCGTGTCCTATGTGAGTTAGCGTCAGTGTCACTTATCCTGTTCTGTTTACTCGTTTGCCACCCACAGTGATAAAAAAGAAGACAATACAATAATGATAAGCGTCAAATAACTCTCCTTTTATGTTCTACTACTGCTACTAATTCCTTCTTTCCTCATTACAATAATTCTTCTTCTTCTTAATTTGACAGAAGTACTACGTCTATGGCCGCCAGCTATAGGTACTGATAGAAAATGCGTTAAGGACTACAATTTGGGTAAACCAAACAGCAAATCTACCCAAGATTATATTGTAAGTATATAAACTCATTTGCAAAAAAAACGGGCGGTTTTGATTTTCATTCATATTTAAAAAGATACAATACCAAAAAGGTTTCAATCGTTTGTACACGTTACTGGCCGGTTTTAAAAATGCTGTGGTATTTAAAAAAGTACGTTCTAAATTCAATTTTTCATTTGATGTTCATTTTTACAGAAAACCCCTTTTTATCCTACATTTTTGGCGCGAAGTTCCAGAAGTTAACATCGACTTTCATAACTTTTATTCAATTTTTATCGATTAATTTCATATCCTTGACTGTCAAAGCTTTATTTAATGCTGTTTGGCTGTATCAAAAATGGTAGATAAAGTGGTAAAAGCTACCAAAATTATCGCGCTGCTTGAAGAGGGTTGCAGCCAATGTTTCGTGGCTAGGAGGCTAAATGTTAGTCGCTCGACAGTCCAAAGGACCTGGCAGCGATATCAGGAGACTGGTTCCGTCGAGAGAAGGCCTGGTTCTGGAAGAAAACCATGTACCCAACCACGGGATGATCGTTTTCTTGTGAGTCGCGCATTGAGAAATCGCAAATCTTCGTATGTGGATCTTAAGAACAACCTCCAAGAAGTAAGAAATGTGCATATTAGTCTATGGACGGTCAGGAGGAGGCTTCTCGCTGCCAATATACGCAGTCACCGCCCGGCCCGCGGCCCCAAATTACTCCGTGAGCACAGAGTTCACAGGCTTAGGTTCGCTAGAAATTGTGAATCATGGACTCAAGACGATTGGAATAGGGTTTTGTTCTCTGATGAAGCCAGGATATCTCTGTTCGGTGAAGATCGACGTCGGCGAGTGCTAAGAAGACAAGGAGAACGCTTTGCAGAGGCATGTTTCGAAGAAATCACACCTTATGGTGGGGGCTCTGTTATGTTTTGGGCAGGAATAAATTCAATGGATCGTACAGAGTTAGTCTTCATTGAAAACGGCTCACTGACTGGGCATCGATACATAACGGAAGTTCTAATTTCTCATGCACAACCCGCATTGGCCGCTCTAGGTGAAGACTCGATTTTTATGGACGACAATGCTCGCGCCCACCGATCCCGCGATGTTAATGCGTATGTGCAAGAGGTCGGCATTCGTCGTTTGGATTGGCCAGCTCGAAGTCCCGACCTCAATCCCATAGAGCATGTCTGGGACGTTCTGAAACGGCGTGTGAGATCAGTACACCCGGCTCCGCAGACCATCAGAGAGCTGAAGAATGTGATTACTGCGGAGTGGGAACGTATTCCGCAAGCAAGTATCCGGGATATACTCGCTAGCATGCCCAGACGAATTCAAGCTGTGATTTTAGCTAGAGGGGGTCACACTCGATACTAAACATTTATCTGCTTTTACTTTATTAAAGAAAAACAAACAAAAAAACTTTTTTATTTTTACTTCATGAGCATATGCACTACTAGCGAATATACACTACTAGCGAGGTTTAGCATTATTTCCCATAAATTGTATCTAAATTTTATGAAATACTGATGAAAACGATTATTTTCTTATTAATTTAGCAAATTGTGTGGATAAAACTACCTATAATTATCAAACAAAGAAATATTAACATTTGAAATGGTTCATTGCTTAGGTGCCCGTTTTTTTTGCAAATGAGTTTATTTAAATTCATTATTTCTTTTTAAATTGAAAACTTATTTAGCTTGGTTGGTAATTTTTTGGTAGGGGAAAATCATATGGGTTCGCATTACCGACATGCTCCTAATTGGCACACGCGCAGTTTGCTGTGCGTCTTAAGCCCCCACTACACGTCGGCAGATGCGTCCGCAGATGTCATCGGCGGACGCGTCCGCCGACGTGTAGAGGGGGTGATTTGCTCGTCTGTGGTAGGTATTTGACGTCCGCAGATGCATCCGGCACTCATCCGTTAGTTATCGGTTTTTATAGTACGGATCAAAGGGTTTCAACGCCAGCGCTGAGTGTTGCGTCCACACGTCTGACGACGCATCAGTGTTCATCGGGAAGCAGATGAGAATGCACGCGTGATTTCTGCAGTATTTTTTCGTTCTTTCTTTTTACTTGCTCGTTAAAATGGCTAAAACGAGCACTGACAAAACATTCAATTTCCTGGAGCTGTATCAAGCAGAAATTTGAACAAAATTATCAAATTCTTGGGATGGCTTTGCATATATGTAGTTCTAAAAGCTAGTTATCCACGCTATTCCTGCGAAAAAAAATGGCGTCCAGGAGGATGTGTTAAAAAAAATTGCAATAAGTCATTACTGTTGGGCTCGGGCCTCCTCCATAATGGAAGGGTATTTGACCTACTCTACCACGCTGGTCAGACGTGTCGGTATAGGTTGGTATAGGGTTTTATTTCGAGTTTTTCTTCGCATAGATGTTATATGCGTTTTATATCCCTTAGTCGTCTCGTACGATCACCCACGGGCGAGGAGGCCCGAGCCCAACAGTGGGACGTATATGGGCTGAGATGATGATGATGATGATGATGTATGCTGATTACAGCGTCCACCACGTTCCTTTTCTCCATTTTTTTTTAATAACTACTGCGATGTACACTTAAATAGTACTTAAAGGTCCTAAATAAATAAATAGCTGCAACAGCTACGGTCTCAATATCCATTTTGCGTGCGTACGCACGTACGTGTTGCGTCCGTCAAGAATCAATACAGACTGATTGGCCTGCAGACGTGTGGACGGTGCACAGAGATCCATCTGCGGATGCATCTGACGACGTCTGCGGACGCATCTGCCGACGTGTAGTGGGGGCTTTAGACACATTTTGTATTGGTGAAATTTCGTGCATTCGCGTCACTGACATGCTTATAGCAGTATACCTCTAGCTATACAGCTGACTTATAGTGTTGTGTATATCTTATCAGTGAAATTTAATGGATTTAGTAAAAATTTCAATGAGTATATTCTGTGCATTATTGAAATAGTATTTTTATTTCATTATTTTAATAAATTTTGAAAGTTTACAGCAAACTTAGTTTAGTTACATGTGATGATACAGTTTCAAAATTCATTGATTTGTTCATAGTTTTAAGTTTTTACTTCTATTGGCAGTCGTCGTGACACCTATTTTTTGTTATATTTCCTTCTCAGCTTAGTTGAACAACCCATCTGACCAGCATGGTATAGTAAGGTCAATTTCCCTCCTACTGCGGAGGAGGCTCAAGCCCAGCAGTGAGACGTATATGAGCCAAAATGATGAATCATCGTTTATAGTAATTTAGTGAAAGTACTGCCGTTGTTACTCGAATCAGCTTTACATAAACGAATATATAGGTAGCGACAGTAAGAAAGTAGGGATGCATGTATGTTTACAAGTTACTAACACCTTTCAATTGCGTTTCAGATCCGTAAAGATGAAGCAGTATCAATCCCAGTTTATGCTTTTCACCATAATCCCGAATTCTTCCCAGAGCCTTCGAAATTTGATCCTGAAAGGTTTTCTGATGAAAATAAACACAAAATAAAACCATTTACATATGTTCCGTTTGGATTTGGACCGAGAAACTGCATAGGTGAGAAGTCCTTACTAGTGATAAATATTTAAAAAAGTATCCTAATATGATATACAGATAATATTGAAGGAGAACGAACGTTTAGCATAAAATCCTAGTCAAACCCGTCTAACCATCACGGTAGAGTAAGTTAGCGTCCCTTCTCACAGTAAAAAAGACCGGCGCCCAACACTAAACAAATATGTGTTGCGAAGAAAAATAATTATGTTGCTAAATAGATGGCTATTTTGTAAATAATTTGAATCAAAAATGAGTAATAATTAAGTTTTTTATTGTTGTTTGTGGTAAACGAGCAAAAAGCATGGTAAGCGACACTGCCGCGCGTAGACCTTGGTTAGGCTCGTGGACCTTTGTTAGGGTAGTCAGCGGACTACCGTGAAAAAAGTGAAGGGAGTGTGAATGCGTGCTATAAGGTTCGTTAATACGCATCGCCAAAACCCACGTTACGTAAACACCCTTAGAAATGCAAAAACAAATTGCTACTACTCAGATGACGATTTTGTACGAGAGTGTGGTTAGTACCTCGGACAGGCAAAACGGTCCGCGGCTGTAGACTGTCGACTGTGTAGTCCTACCGCCGAGTTCTTATTTTTTTGACATTTTGACCCTTAAATGGCACTTGCCTTGCCAATAATTAGCAATTTATTACTGCGCTTCGTTCGGTGAGCGAGAGAGCTGAAAGCCCAACTTTCTGTGGATGTTTGCGTGTGTTGGGTTTTGGTAATGCCTTTAGTATCACTGAACCTCCTTGCCCGCATTCATATTCCCTTTACTTTCTTTAGACTGCGGCCTTGCAATTCCATGAGTCCATGAGCGACAGCAACACTTACAATCAGGTGTACTGTTTGCTCTTTTCCCACCGATTGCAATAAAAAACTGCATTCGTTTTTTACGACTTCCACGGGAAAGAGATGGGGAGGTAAAGTGCATTTTGCATTTTGCTGCATTGCAGCCAGTCATCACTAAGTTATTATTATTATCTTGTATCTCCTTTTGGTTTCACGGATATTTTCCTTAGGGAAGATACCCGGTCCTTTAAAAGGCTTACATGTGGATATGGATATGCCTGCGTGTTGGATAACACGCAGAGGCCTTTGGAGAAATTTAATCTAAAAATGGGATGGGGCGTCTACCTATGACACTCTACTTCTGCACATAACACACGTGGACTGCCAATGGTAGGTGTAAAACTATCGTGTGATGATGGTATCTAATTCATGATTATGGGGTTGGAGGTTTGATGGACTGGAAACCGAAAACTATTGATTTAAAACTGTCGTCTACCTTCAATACCTTAATCGTCTTGAACTTTGGCAGACAGTGACTCGCTAACTCACTGAATGGGCCCCCCAAACGGTCGCCACAGACACGCAGGCCATACGGGCAACAGGGGGGGCAACATTGGTGCAAGTGGCTTGGGGTGTCGAGCAGTGCGGCGCCGATTTCACCATCGCAAGTCCCCGATAAACAGAGACCTGCAGTGGTTTCCACGTTGTTATGCTCTTGAAAATGACACTTCCACCCCCGAGCATAGCTCTGGCGCCTCTCTCTGACCGGCCGTTTAAGGCAAGCCAGAATTCAGAATCCTGCGGGCACTCTTCGGTTTCCACTCCAGCCAGACACTGGCGAGCTTGATACGAGGCCCTGGCCGACTCTCTGGGGCATTCAGGACCGCAGTGTCACCACTCACATTCAGCACGCCACAAGCTGCCCTGCGGTTTATTGGCTTTCCTATAAATCTTGTGATACATTTTTTCTTTTATATCCAAAGAACTTAGAGAGCCATGTAATGATCCTCCGAGGTTTGCGTTATGGTGAGATAACAACTGGTCCAGATGGCCGGTTATTTAATATAATTTCTTCATCAGGATCCCGATTCGCTCTGTGTGAGTTGAAAGTGATGATGTACCATCTACTGCAGCAAATAGAAGTATCTCCTTGTGAGAAGACTCAAATCCCTGCAAAGTTAGAAAAAGGATCTTTCAATATGAGGATTGAAGGAGGACATTGGTTGCGGTTCAGGATACGAAAATAAAGAAGATATTTTCTGAGAATTTAATCCAGTATATTTTTGTTTGATTTATATTGTGCCTTGAAAAATATATGTATTTTATATTATTTTTTTAACTTATTTTTTTTTTATCTTAAGGATCTCATTCAGCAAACCTTTGAGTGCCACTATTAGGCAAGACCTAATAAGATTTCTTCATATTATCTAATAGCATAATCACTATCCTTACTAGAAGTGATGGTGATTGTGTATATATGTGTTATGAGTTTCTCTGGGAAGTGCTACTGCTCATCACCTGATTGATGCGGGAAAATTAAGGGTGGCAATATATTATATCCGTGTATTGACGGAGTAAGAATACAATTCACCACTCCCTATCTTGCCCGTAGATGTCGTAAAAGACGACTAAGATATGCACATAACATCTGTGCAAGAGAAGGAAAACTTGAAATGAAAACATGCCTGACCAGCATGGTAAAGTAGGTCAAATTCTCGCCCATTGTGGAGAGGACCCGTGCCCAACATGGTGGCTGCGATGATGATGATGATGAATATATTGCGTAACTTAAAAAATATTAAATCAAAAACTAGCACTCAGCCAGCTCAGCCGATTTTTTTGGCTTCCAAGTCAGAATAAGGACTAGTGAAATATTATCTTAATTCCTCACTTCCCGTGTCAATTTAGTTCTTTGAGTTTAAAAGTTCTCGATAAGGAAGAAGTTTTTAAGCACACCCTAATAAAGTGTATACAAACATCCAAAATTTTTGCCTGTGATAGGAGCATTGCACTAAAGATGTCCTGATCAGTAATCGAACTTATATTATTAAACCAACAAATCACTCTTGTCGCGACCATAAGTACTGAACAGTATTTGAAACGTTGGGAAATTAACAATCAAATAGACAGACGATAAATTTCGTAACACTACTTTTTCGGCTTACATCACGTTTGTATTTGATTTTTGATTGCCTGTAAAAATAGTTTTATCACTACATAGTATAAAACAAAGTCACTTGCCGCCGTCTGTCTGCCCCTATGTATGTTTATCTATAAAACTACGCAACGGATTTTGATGCGGTTTTTTAGTAGATAGAGTGATTCAAGAGGGAGTTTTATATGTATAACTAGCAATCCGCCCTCGCTTCGCTTGGGTTATATGTTATAGTCGTTTTACCCGCGTAGTACCCGTTCCCGTGGGAATACCGGGATAAAATATAGCCTAGTTTACGCCCTGATATTATAGCTTTCCATTGGTGAAAGAATTTTTGAAATCGGTCCAGCCGTTTTGAAGATTACCCGGAACAAACAGACAGACAGACAGACAGACAGACAAAAATTTTTTAATTGCTATTTTAGGCATAGATGTCGTGCAAATAACCGTGTGAGCATGAAAAAAGCCTATTATTTTGACATTACAAACAGACACTCCAATTTTATTTATTGGTATAGATACATGCAAAATATAGCAGGGAAATACTGACAATTTATTACTGCGTAGAGGTTTCTAATGTAATGTCGTAAATAAACACATTTTTGAGCTTACTTTGTAAACGCTGACTGAACCTTATGAGACAGATCAAAATAGTGTACTAGAGTATTATACACTTTAATAAGGTCTACAAAAAAGTCCGCGATGGTATATATCTATCACTTAGGTATAACCCACAATAATCATTTTAAAGAAACCGAAGCGAAGCGAGGCCGGGTTTCTAGTTTATGTAAAACTCACGTAAAAATCATCTATAAAATAGCTTTATTTAAAACTCACTCATTATTTCACACAATAAATATTATAACACAATATTTTTTTATTATTTTACAAATAGGAAACTTTAAAAGTAATTATACACTTTTACTTCTAGATTCCACCCGTGTCAATGTACGCTAAAAACTATCTAAAATTTGGAGAAAATTAGATATAAATGCGATTAAATCTATAAAAATAATTTCGAATCATGTGTAATATTTACTCGCCTAGATGTCAGAAAAATCTTTAACAAATATTGACGTTAAAATTCGTTCCTTGTCATTAAGTTGGTACCGTGATGGGCTGTCCAATGTCTATACATAATTAAATCCACAAACAGTTCCTCCAACTTTCCATTCACTGAGAGTTACTCCCAAATGATTTACATATAATTTTACAGCTCGGCATAAATTTAAATCAAAAGAGAAACACGAAGTAAGTACATTGAGTATGATTTTAATGTACTTTACTTTATTGGATATTAAAATAACGATTTGAGAATTATGTGATGTCTTATTTAGACAGATTCTAGTCAGATCACACACATTTCGCCCAAAAATCTCTAGTGCGAAGGAATGGCATATAGTCCTTGCATCGAGATTTTGGCCAATAATGCAATATTCAATCTAAAGAGATCTATATACCTTGTTCATTACCGTTCCCTACTGACCTAGGATGCGCAGTGGAAGGGAACACCAGGCCAGTGAGGGATACCAAATGGGTAATAACATTGGCTTGCGATTACGCAAGGCTATTTTAAGTTCTCCTAAATGATAGTACAAGAACAGATTTTAACACTTACGAGTAGATACCGCGGAGGTAGCTATAACGTAACCTAACTCAGCGTTCGGTCTGGCCAGACAAATAGAAACTAACTGAGGGGTTACTTAGCTTGTATCCAAAAGCGCGGTGATGACAACGGCCTCGTACACTTCAAGGACCCAGGCTTGCTACTCGTACACACAATTTAATGTTCACAAATATATACTTAATTCTAATTAACTCGCGTACATAAGCGGTACACAAAACAAAGGGTGGCGCGCAATATTACAAATACCACGATTTCACGGCTTTAGTCCACAAAAGACATAGCAATTACAAAATATGTGCGTACGCGACCGTTACTTCCAACGCAAGTCGATCCGCGAGCAAAGCGAAAGTGAAAGTGCAGTAACCAAAAGGGCGGAAACAAAACGACCCCGGGGCCGGCCGACGCGACGGCCCCGTGCCATCCGCGAACCAAAAGTCCAGCTTTAGTCCCAAAAAGGGCGGAAACAAAACGACCCCGGGGCCGGCCGACGCGCCGGCCCCGTGCCATCCGCGCACCAAAGTGAAAGTGAAAATGGCGGCCGGCTCCGAGCCAACCGCGAACCACAAAAAACAGAACTACCCTACATGGATTTAATTATTAAACTAATATAAAAATGTTTGGTACCGAACATCTACCCGCCTCGGACAGGTCTACCTGGCCGCTAATCAATTGGTAAACGGGACAATGTTGCTACCGCTCTCTTCAGTACCGAACCGTCCACCTGAACCTCAGCAAAACGTGGCACATTATCTGCGCCATATACTAAATTTAAAATTCGGCCGCGACGCCAGCACAGTGGCGGCAAATTGGTATCTTTTATCAAAACGAGGTCACCAACTCGAGGTGGATTAGTCTTGTCAGTCCACTTAACGCGCTGCTGGAGAACATGAAGATATTCTAAGCTCCAACGCTTCCAAAAGCTTTGAGTAAGCTGTTGGACCAACTCAAACCGCGAGAGACGACTTGGTCTCACATCAACAAAGGGGTACTCAGGCAAAGCATTAAGTGGCTGACCAATCAAAAAATGACCCGGTGTGAGAACCTCCAAGTCACTCGGGTCTGAAGAGATCGGACACAACGGTCGCGAGTTCATTACGGCCTCTATCTTACAAAACACAGTTGCGAGTTCTTCAAATGTGAGTACAGACTCACCAATAACTCGTCGCAAATGTGCTTTAGCAACCTTAACTGCGGCTTCGAAAATACCACCCCAATGTGGGCATGCTGCCGGACTAAATTTCCAGGTTATACTACGACTGGTTAGTTTATTACCAATATTTGTGTGATTGCTGGCTAAAAAATCATGTACATCTTTCAAATAATTATTGGTTCCCTTAAAATTTGTGCCACAGTCCGAACGTATCAAAGAAGGCAGTCCTCTCCTTGAAACAAATCTATCAAGTGTCGCAACAAATGCCTCGGTGGAGAGGGATGACACTAATTCAAGGTGCGCCGCTTTAGTTGACAGACATACGAAGACACACAAATAGGCCTTGACTGTTTTACTGTTTCGTAGAGTTGAAGTCTTAACCAAAAAAGGACCTGCAAAGTCGGTGCCTACACCGGCGAACGGCCTCGATTCTCTGACACGATCAGAAGGGAGGTCACCCATCAAAGGTTGCATGGTACTAGCCTTCAGCCTGTAACAAGGCATGCAACGAAATACCACACTGCGAATCGTTCTTCGAGCAGACAAAATCCAAAATTCTCGCTGCAATATGGCTAATAAGGCGTTACAGCCAGCGTGAGAATTTCTAATGTGACGGTCCGTCACCAACAATTGCACAAAATGACCTTGCTTGGGTAACAATATAGGGTGCCGACTACCGTAGGGTAGACTAGAGTTTCTGAGGCGACCTCCAACACGTAAGACACCCGTGTTGTCCAAAAAGGGGCTCAACATACGCAAGGTTCCTGTTAGTTTAGCCTTACCAGCTTTCAAAATTTCAATCTCCCTTTCAAAATATGTATCCTGTACCACACGTATCCAATGGCAAAAAGCCTCCTGTCGTTCTTGTGGTGATAGAAAAGCCTCTAATTTTTTGTTCCGTAAGTGCTTACAGTTGTAATAGAAGCGCTTAATCCAAGCTGTTACACTTACTAATTTATCGAGGGAGCTATACCGATTCAATAAGACATTTGGATCGAATACGCAAGCACGCCTCTCAACAGCGAGCAGTCGCAATCCAGGCAACGGACCTACGTCCAAAACCGGCGTCAGTGGCCATTCAGACTCTGAGCGTAATAACCATTCCGGTCCCCACCAAAGGGAGTGCGTTACCAAGGCGGGGGATGTACAACCCCGAGATGCACAATCAGCTGGGTTAAGCTCACCAGGCACATGCCTCCAAATCAAGGGAGTCTCAGATTTCTGAATTTGGGAGACTCGGTTCGCTACAAATACCTCTAAGGTGTGAACTGAAGCCTTTAACCAGCACAAAACAATTTGGCTGTCAGTCCACGCGTAAGTGGTGCTAATGTTCACAGTATGACGCAACAAATTCGACACGTGATTAAGAAGACGCACAAGCAGAGTAGCCCCTGCCAATTCAAGTTTAGGGATTGTCAAAGCAGTCCGTAGGGGTGCCACCTTGCTCTTCGCCATGACCAGTGAGATCTTCACTTGGCTGTCAGAACCCACCGTACGCAAATATACACAAGTGGCGTAACCCCGTTCAGAGGCGTCCGAGAAACCATGCAGAGTTGCCTGGTACTTTCCTGGAGGAAGCATAGAACGAGGGATCGATACCTCATTGATCGCAGGAAGTGAGGATACAAATTTGGTCCAGTCTTCCATCAAAGCTCCCCGAAGAGGTTCGTCCCAGCCTAGTCCTGCCATCCAAAGCCTTTGTAAAAAGCATTTAGCCCAAAATATGACGGGACATATCCAACCATTTGGATCAAATGTTCTTGCAACCGTGGAAAGCACCAAACGCTTAGTCCAAATGCGCGGCAACTCTAAGTCAACATTGTAAGTGAATATGTCTGGGGCTGGTTTATACTGAATGCCGAGAACAGTCATCATAGCAGGGTTCTCGATATTCTCGAACAAATGCGGATCTTGCTGATGTTCATCCGGAAGTCCCTTCAAAAGCGCAGGTGAGTTGGATATCCACTTCCGTAACTCATAGCCCGCGGTGGCTAAGATGCCTATCAATTCATCCCGTAGAAGGATGGCCTCTTTCTCAGAGGGTCCACCAGTACAAATGTCATCGACATACAAATCCTCTTTCAAAATCGCGGCTGCGCGAGGAAACTTTAAGCGCTCCAGGTCCGCGAGCTCCCACAGAGACCGTATAGCCAAATAGGGGCTTGACTTTAACCCGTACGTGTTTGTATTGAGCTCATAAACAACCATGGGATCCTGGGGGCTTTCACGCCATAGAATCAACTGATACCGACGGTCATCCGGGTGAATAATCGTCTGTCTGAACATCATCCTTATGTCAGCCACAAATACAACCTGATGTCGACGAAACCGAGTGATGACGTCACAGAGATCCTTGATCAATTTAGGACCAGCATACAAACAATTGTTCAACGATACACGCGTTGAAGTTTGCGCAGAACCATCGAATACTGTACGCAATTTGCCATTTGATGCCTTAATTACAGCATGATGCGGTAGAAAGAAGTGATCCACTGTTTGCCAATCTAATTTCGACACAGACATGTGTCCCAACTCCTCATATTCACGCATAAAATCAATGTATTTCTCCTTTAGGAGAGCATCTCGAGCCATTCGGCGCTCCATAGCCAATAGTCGTTTCTCAGCAGCAGGCCGCGAGGTGCCAAGTGGTGGCCGTACGGCGAGAAACGGCAATCGAGTCATAATCTGACCAGTACGTAGGCGACTCGTATTGTTTTGGTAAAACAATTCGCACTCCTCATGCTCCGGATCAGTGCGCGGAGCCTGTGGTGGTTCTTCCACTTCCCAAAACCTCTGAACCGCATCAGAGAGAGCAGAGCCTACCATCAAGCCAATGTCAAGACGGGTATCCGTGAGGACCGGTCCCATCAGTGCAGAGCCAAATATGGTCGGGATGGCTACCATGCCTCCTGGTTGCATGACCTGAATGCTACCCAAGAATATGTTTCCCAGAACATCGGCGCCTAGCAACAAATCGACCGATCCAGGTATACCAAATTTGGGGTCTGCCAAGTTCAAACCCGACGCTAAACCAATAGCATACGGAGACAACTGCTTCTCCGGATGGGTGCCCAAAATATTGTTCATAACAATGGCTGAACACTCAAACAATGGGCTTGACGAGTTTATAGGAGAGAACGCACATAATACTTGGCCTTCAACATTGGCCACAACTGCGTTGCCAACACCTCTAGTGACATGAGGAAAATCACGCATACTTAGGCGTACCTGCCCCACCAACCAAGAAGACGCTATACACCCCTGAGAGCCTGTGTCCAGAATTGCCCGGACCACAACAGAGGCACCTGTCCGTCCCCAGACCCTTACAGAAGCAGTGGGTAGGAGTACGGTTTCAAACGGGGGTGGTGCATGACGGGGGGAGGCGCCGTGTTCCTAATGTCGTCTAGGCAGCGGGTGATTCTCATGTTCACGGGAAGCGTCATCAAAGGTAGGTACCCGCCCGTGACGATACGGGCGCGAATCGTGGTTATCACTCTTGCCACGGGCTTCCGATGACGGCGAGCATTGACCTTGTGGGCGCCTCGCTGCGGCAGAATCTACGACGCGCGGGGGTGAGCGACTAGGTCTCGAACTGCGGTTTTCATACCGGTGCCTTCGCTCATAACTACCCGTAGGTGAGCCTTGACGTTCATGTTCACGACCAATCCCATTATTATTCGCACAAAGAAGTTTCAAATGCTGGCCTCCGCAGTATGTACATGGGCGAGGATTAGGGCAATCGCGCTGGAAAGGGTTTCCCAAGCAAGAAAAGCACCAACCTCGAGCCTTAGCCAAACGCCTACGCGAGGCCACGTGCAGCGCAGTAAAATCTGAGCAACTGGCAACTTTATGACTCGGGGACTTGCAATAGGTGCACTCAGGTCGCGACTGTACAGCAGCAAAACGTGGTGGGTGACGAACCTCTGGCCTTCTAAAGGCGTGATTGCGGGTCGGAGCCGATGACCGCGGCAACTGTTGACCAAATGACCTGTCAACGACCGTCATGTCTACCATCCTACACTCGTCTTCCAAAAACTTCTTAAGGTCATCAAAAGCAGGCAAGTGAGTTGCATCATCACCTCCATATTTTTGCTCGAAACGAGCCCTAAGTTCCGCAGGAAGCTTTTTCAAAACAATATGCACCAGCATATATGACCAAGTGCTCACCGGAAGGTCTAACCTTTCCAGTGCGTTGATCGCAATCATCAATGGGTTCAATAAGTCGGACCTTAGAGCCGAGACCCTAGATACCACTGGCAGACCCAAGAGCTGACCAATGTGTGTATCTGCCAGGCAACGCTTATTTTGGTAACGCTTTATGAGAAGGTTACGTGCCACTAGGTAGTTTCCATCATTGATCTCCAGGTGCTGAACTAAACCTCTCGCCTCACCTTCCAACACGGAGAACAGGTAGGCCAATTTTTGAGCGGAACCTAAGTCAGAACGCGCGTGGACTAAGCTCTCAAACAAGTTTATGAAACCTAGCCATTGGTCCAAACGACCATCAAAACGCGGCAGGTCCAAAGTGGGCAGTTTACTCAATAAGCCCGACGTAGAAGGTTTCACATCCCTAGACGCGGGAGACTCACCCCTTTTCGACGCGGAAATTTCCCTAGCACGCTGTGAGATTCGATCTGCATAATCCATGATCTGGTCATAATCCGCGTGTACCAAGTCACGATACGTTTGTGGGTAATCTTCATCAGAAATATCTAAAATTTTTGTGTTGAAGTTACGGTACACATCATCAACAAATTGTAAGCGCGTATCCAATTTGCTGTACCTATCCAGGAGAGACTCATTTCGATCAGACCTATCAACCAAGGCGGTTGCAGTCGAGAACCATCTCAACTCAGAGCGCAGCTTACCTGCCGAGTCCTTAGCGCTAGCAAAAGCAGCCATAATAATCGAATAAAATAATTAAATTCCAACAACAAAAAAAAATATATATATAATCAACTAAATAAATCAACCAATTGAAACAACAATCAAAAAATACAAATTACAAAATTGAACAACAATTAAATTATTGCGCAAAGGGAAACGTTAATATTTGTCTGTATAAGTACCATAAACAAAACGCAAAATAATATTAAACTAATTGTCTATACAGTTCAATTCATTCGTTCATTCAATCACGAGACTGCACTACTCTGTGGCACAATGTACTACGCAAATTATTTTATTACTCTGTGGCACATTAAGTAAACAATGATATTCAAAATTTCAAATGTTGCAGTGAACTTATTTATATGATATTTTTAATAACTAATAACAATAAGTACACAAATGATCAATCACACAAATATTTAATGTGTATCTTTATACACCAGACTATTTATTAAACTGGGCCGTAATACGTAAAATTCAAGTAATTATATATCGATTTATTTTTCAACACGGGCACTTGTAGATATCAATACCAAACAAAATTACTAGATTCACTAGAACCACGCTCTGCTACCAGAAAGTATGTTCATTACCGTTCCCTACTGACCTAGGATGCGCAGTGGAAGGGAACACCAGGCCAGTGAGGGATACCAAATGGGTAATAACATTGGCTTGCGATTACGCAAGGCTATTTTAAGTTCTCCTAAATGATAGTACAAGAACAGATTTTAACACTTACGAGTAGATACCGCGGAGGTAGCTATAACGTAACCTAACTCAGCGTTCGGTCTGGCCAGACAAATAGAAACTAACTGAGGGGTTACTTAGCTTGTATCCAAAAGCGCGGTGATGACAACGGCCTCGTACACTTCAAGGACCCAGGCTTGCTACTCGTACACACAATTTAATGTTCACAAATATATACTTAATTCTAATTAACTCGCGTACATAAGCGGTACACAAAACAAAGGGTGGCGCGCAATATTACAAATACCACGATTTCACGGCTTTAGTCCACAAAAGACATAGCAATTACAAAATATGTGCGTACGCGACCGTTACTTCCAACGCAAGTCGATCCGCGAGCAAAGCGAAAGTGAAAGTGCAGTAACCAAAAGGGCGGAAACAAAACGACCCCGGGGCCGGCCGACGCGACGGCCCCGTGCCATCCGCGAACCAAAAGTCCAGCTTTAGTCCCAAAAAGGGCGGAAACAAAACGACCCCGGGGCCGGCCGACGCGCCGGCCCCGTGCCATCCGCGCACCAAAGTGAAAGTGAAAATGGCGGCCGGCTCCGAGCCAACCGCGAACCACAAAAAACAGAACTACCCTACATGGATTTAATTATTAAACTAATATAAAAATGTTTGGTACCGAACATACCTACATATTAGAATTTTTTTAAGAAAAAACTTTTTTTATGAGGTCACGACTGAATAGACAACGTAGTGCTTAAGAAACCAACAAACTACGCTAGTGTAGCGAGTTTGATATCTACGCGGGACAGTATAGTGAGATAATTTAATGGTTCAACCATAGTTTTCTTCAAACCAGTATGAGAAAGATGCGTTAAGAAAATTCAAAAGGATACTTAGTTGTAGATTTTTACTAGGCGCTTTAGTTTAGTCAACAATTCTTTTAATAAAGTTTTTTAACTATGAACGTCAAATCTCTATAACTCACAGTATATGCCATCATATTTTTTATAATGGGACTAATCCCACCACACATTCCCACCACTGTAACTCCTGTAAGCTAGGATCCACAATGGTCTCCGTATAAGACACTGAGGTTTGACCCTCAGGAAGTCCCGGGAATCGCTTTTAATTGTCTTGGGACCCGCAACAAATTTAATTAGAAAAGAAAACAGGAGGAGTTGGAAAGATTCCACTTCCCTCCTATGCAAAGCGGGAGACATGAAGCAAAGTTGGCTGATAAGCCTAAAGAAATAAAAGTTTGTACAATCTACGTGAAACGCAGCGGTACAGCACCACGGATTGGACAAAGCTTAATGGACCTATTTGTGAGCTTTAGGTTTGATTACAGTAATAGGTATGGCAAAAGCGCCTAAACGCACGGAAATTTTCTCGAGTTGCTACAAGATCCGAATAGTATACTACCCCAGACGTGACATGCATATTATCTAACATGACGTTCCGCTCGTTGCGCCAGAGAATGCACTCCCAAAGGATGTGATGAGCTGTTTGTTCAAAATAGGAGTTTGAGGTCGAACATTGACAAAATGGTGAATCTACTAGTGTAAAATAGAATAATTTACTTCTAAAATTCCCATGGCCTGTGAGGAATTGGGCTACATAGTGGTCAATTTCTATCCAAGTTCTCTCCAAACGTTCACGAACAGATGGAAAGAATAGATATAGATGACGACCTTTTGTTGACGAATCCCATCTTGCCTGCCATTCGGTCAGGAGCTTATCGTTAACGACGGATTGCGGTGCAAAAAGTCTAGTAATTTTATTACGATCGCGTGGTAAAAGAAAATTGTTAGTCATGTTTTCCCTAGTGGAATAATACATGGACGCACGTTTTTGTATCTCCAAGTCGACCGGAAGTACACCTGCAAGTACTGGTAAGGCTTCGGTGCTAACTGTTCGGTATGCCTTACACAGAAATATTAGCGCTAATCGTTGACTCTGTAGTAACTTACGCCGAGCCGCGCCTATGGTAGTACGATCAGCCCAGGCCGGTGCACCATAACAGATACAGCCCAGATATGTGGCTGTATATATAATTTTAAGTGTGTTAAAACGAAGGCCCCAGGTGGAAGTTGAAATTCTGGTAAGCGCATAGAAATTTCGTTTGGCTTTTTCACCAGTTTTAATATGTTCAATGAACGAAAAATTTTTCTCTAGGACCAGGCCGAGGTAACATACTGACTCCTTCTTTTTAACTACAGTGTTGTTAAATTTTATACGGGGGCTCGACTGTAAATTACCTTTCAGTAAAAGATGACATGCCATCATATTATCTATAATATAAGATAACAGGTTGTGGTAACGAATAAGAATACAATTCACCTTTCCCTATCTTGCCTGTGGATGTCGTAAAAAACGGCTAAAAGAGGGATAAAAGAAGGCAAACTCGCAATACAACCCTGTACAATACTAACCTGTCTGAAGACAATGGTATATATAGTAAGGTCAATATGGTTCTGGTATATGTATCGTTCATATTGTGGAGGAGGTTGGATGGGATCGACCCAATAGTAGGACGTTTGAGCTGAAATGATGAGGAATGATGAACAGGTTAACTTTGACTACTGATATGCAACATAACGACTCCACGGAAGATCAGTGCAGGTTTTAACCTGCAGTATGCTGAGTAGGAGTCGGTTTGTGACGAGCTGTAAATATATATGTACTATGTATTTCATACTTTCATGTAAATTCTGCTCATCACAATAAATAATTTCATTCATTCATTCATCTATACCAATAAATAAAATTGGAGTGTCTGTTTGTAATGTCAAAATAATAGGCTTTTTTCATGCTCACACGGTTATTTGCACGACACCTATGCCTAAAATAGCAATTAAAAAATTTTTGTCTGTCTGTCTGTTTGTTTGTTCCGGGTAATCTTCAAAACGCCTGGACCGATTTCAAAAATTCTTTCACCAATGGAAAGCTATAATATCAGGGCGTAAACTAGGCTATATTTTATCCCGGTATTCCCACGGGAACGGGAACTACGCGGGTAAAACGACTATAACCTATAACCGAAGCGAAGCGAGGGCGGATTGCTAGTTCAAAAATAAAACACGTAAATAAATATGTTTCATATATTTAATAAGATCAGAATCATTTTATACACAGCAAATATTTTGCTTTTGTAAAATTTTAGGCGCCAGCAGAAGTCAATTTTCGTATTTCCTTGTATCGAGTTTATTTATATTTCATTTAAATAGATATTACAATATGGCTGCCAAAATAAGGAACAATAGCGTAGCAACTAAAGAAAACTCGCAACAAAACCATGTAACGTAATGTCTTCCTGTTTCTTATATTCTTTATTTATCTAGCGGATGCCGTTTCGCGATTCCAATGGGACATATTCTATCTATAATAGCAGTGATAATTTCAAATATAGAAATGTATTTGTTTGTAAAAGAATGTAATGTTTCACAATTATCTGTGTGAAGCTTCGTTTATATTATGATGATTGAAGTCATATTATATCGATTATAATATCTATAACAGCAAAACACTCACGTACTGAAATCGATTACGTCGTCCCATGTTTCGAGCATATCCGATGCTCATAATTAGGTCAAGTTCGCAGCGGCGTCTGCGAGGCCCCGTCGTATACTGCGAGCCGCGTGTCGGGCAGAGCGCCGCGACACAGCCACGAGGGGTGCGGAGAGGTGTTTGCCTCTTGAGCGTCTTCGGCAGAATCGTCGGACGAGACTTCACAACCGGGGTTCGTCACCATCACATACCACGCTGATCACGTCACTTTCTACACAATCTACCACCTTGCGACTCGAGGAAGTATTAAAAGCATTATTATTATTATAATTGGGTGCATGGGTATGCAGATGGCAGCTACTATCCACCGTCTCTGTTGAAGGTACGATGTTGGTTTATTTCTATGGCCTCACGTATTTTACGAGGTCTATAGTATCTCTCTGTGGCTAATACGGAGGCTTTGTCGAACCGAATTATTATGCTCGAATATGCTCGAGACCCGGGTCGACGTAATCGATCTCAGTACGTGAGTGTTTTGCCGTTATAGATATTATAATGTGTATCAATCTCACGATAATTTCAATACTAAAACTATATCTATTTTTGATATTACACATTGAAAATAAATCTATTTTTACAGATATTATCGCGTTTGATGATATCTGATTGCCCGACGTTTTGAACACTTTACAGCGTTTATGGTCACGGGCGGACTAAGAGTCGGGCAATCAAAAACTGATTTATATTATTTGGTTTAACAAATTAATAGTAATACAACTATTTAATACTAGTACTTACATTTACAGAAAAAGTTACATTCAACTATAAGCAAAAACCACATGCTGTCTACCTATAGATAATAATTAAAAGAAAAATTAGAGTAATCATATTCTGCATAAGAAATTAGAATCTTAAGTCACAAAAAGTTCAACGCTCGTATTATTTTGTGAAAGCAACTTAGAGAATGTGATACATTCAGATTCTCTAAGTTGCTTTGATGCAATGAAATGACATATATAATAAAATTAAAACTTTGGGCCTTATTTCACTGTAACTTAAGCTTTCTCATAGCCATTTGCAGTCTCGAAGTATTCTGTAATGTTGATGGTAATATCAAGTCAAATGAAAAAAACCGTATCGAAATCGGTCCATCCTTTTGATAACTACGATGGATTTGGTACAAACACACACACAAACAGAGACAGACGGACATCGATGTCAAACTTATACACCTCTCGTTTTGCGTCGGGACTTAAAAAATGATTTCTATGATAGAATTTTATTCCAATTTTACCATAAATATTTAAAATAATTCTGTTTCTATAATAATTATAGGCAGAATTGTTAAAATTATCATTCATCTAAATTGAATGGTTAGATAAAAAATGTGGAATAGCGATGTTAAATACGTCTTCCGTAACCCATTCCTCCATTTATTATAATTTCACCGTTCATTGCTGGACGTGATTAACATCCACAGGTGGCTTAATATCGTCCTATGCCATTTGTATTTAACGCCTCCCTATAACTTTAGACAAGTCCGATAGGTGGTCGCCACTCAATAACCTTTTTCCCCAGCGGTTATCAATTCTTCGAGTGATCGTATTTTTGGCACTTGAGCGTATTTATGTTACCGAATTATATTGTTTTACTAGCAGATTAACGGATTTTATCCCGCCAACAAATTCCAAACATAGTCCGCCCCGTAGATGTGCAAATTTTAGGACCATGAATACTGCAAAAGTATTTGAAATATCGAGATAAGAAACACAAAATCAAAAAGTTGGTCAGCTTCCGTTCTTCTGCATTCCTTGTCGAAACGGTTACATAATTACCATAACTGATTTAAAGAATAAAAAAAAAGGAATAAATACTTATTTACAGAGAAACTTGGTCTATCACCGTAAAATACAATTTGCGAAATTTTTTTTAGGGAACATTATGCACTACATTTTGTTGCATACTTTGTCCGTATGGTGACAGAGTAAGAATATAATTCACCATCTTAGAATAATAACGTATAGAAGATAAGTTCGCGCACAAAAAGTGAAGCATTTCAATTGGAGCCTAATGGAGCTTACGCCGGAACCGTTCCGTAATGTACAAGGTACGTACGTACGCAACTTTTAAAAAATAAATAGGTAATTATGACAGTTTTTGCATTTAAATGGTGTCACAACACATTTTAAAAACATAAAAAGGTTTTTAACATTACTTATAAAAGTATTTCGACGATTTATGTTAATAGAAACAAAATTTGATTTCATAATTTGTATAGTGGTGTGCGTGTGTATGTGTGTAATCGTCTGCGCGCATGTTGTGTTTTTAGATTCATATTTCGAACGTTCGAAGTAGCGACACTATCCTTCTATACGTTATTATTCTAAGTTCACCACCTTTCATACTCATCATCATCATCATCATTTCAGCCTATATAATTCCCACTGTTGGGCTCTGACCGCTTCCACAAATGGGAGAGAAAATGACCTGCTATTCTACACTGGTCAGACGTATTGGAATAGGGTTTTGTATTGAGTTTTCCTTCTCTTGCGTATATGTTATATGGATATTATATCCCTTAGTCATCTTTATGACATCCACGGGCAAAATGGGAGTGGTGAATTGTATTCTTACCCCGTCATCACACGGAAAATAATAATTTCATACTCGTGGGTGTCGTAAAAGACGACTAAGGGATATAATATGCATATAACATATAGGCAAGAGATGGAAAACTCGAAATGAAAGCCTGTACCAATACGTAGCACCAGTGTGGTAGGTAGCGGCCTAGTAGTAAGACGTTAATTTATTTTTTTTTAATTTTTATTTTATTTATTCCTCAATGGTTTCTTATTAACTACTACGTCTTATTCTCGCTAAACGTAATTGTTCAATGAGCTGTTGTCTAATAAGCTGTGATAACGATGGTTATGATGTGCGTTTAAAATGTGAATTGTTAGGTCAATTCCTTTCTGTGTAGTGACCGAATAAGAATACAATTCACTACACAACTGTTATGTTTTATTGTTTTTTGCTTGAATAGTTTTTCCATAATCTGAGACATAGATATGTATACTGGACTCAACAGACACTGTTTTGTATAAAACTAAAAAACATAAAGGAATTCTACTTGATATTGATTGTAGTACCACCTACCGGTTGCATTTGTTAATCTAAACTATTCTCGATTCCACATTATTCTCGAAACCAGACACATATACACACAAAAATCATCATAATCGGTTTACTGATTTAGGAGAAATTCAGTTACATACATACATAGAAATACCTTATATACCCAATACTTAATACATAATCCTTACTAATATTATAAATGCGAAAGTAAGTTTGTTTGTTTGTTACGCTTTCACGGTCAAACTACCGAAACGATTTCAAAAATTCTTTCACCAATGGAAAGGAGTGGTAGGACTACACTGTCGACAGTTATCTGTCTACAGCCGCGGGCCGGTCCGTCCGGGGCAGTATCACGCTCTCGCAGAAAATCGACGTCTGAGTAGTAGCAATTTGTTACTGCGCTTCGTTCGGTGAGCAAGAGAGCCGGAAGCCCAACTTTCTGAGGGTGATTGCGTGTAGAGGGTTTTGGTGTTGCCCTTGGTATCACCGAGCCTCAATGCACGCATTCACACTCCCTTCACTTTCTTCGCGGTAGGCAACGGCCTTGTAAAGGTCCATGAGCGGCAGCAACACTTACCATCAGGTGTACTGTTTGCTCGTTTGCCACCGTTTGCAATAAAAAAAAAAAAAAGCTATAATATCAGGGAGTAACATAGGCTATATTTTATCTCGGTATTTCCACGGGAACGCCAACTACATGGGGAAGGCGAACGACGAAGGCGACGTGTCACAGGTGGGTTGACCCAACGCCACAGCAGTGGAACGAGTCAGCTTGGAAGATTTTCTTTCTGACTCGCTTCGCAGAGTTCTTACGCGAGATAAATGCCAAGCAGAAGATGGCGACCTCATACAGTTCCTGACCTGTCGACTATGATCTAAGTGATGGTCGACAGCTTCGGCAGTGATGCTTGCGATGGATTTACGGCGCTACTTTGCCCAGGTAACACAGACCTCATAAGTATGTTTGCTGTGTCCTAGCTGGAACCACAATTGTGGGAGGGTTTTATGTATTTCCACCTTTAAGTCCTACGGAAGTGTTCTGGCTAAAGCACACGCTAACTCAGTTGACATGGCGCGGTACCCGCGTATAGCCCTAAACACTATGGCTTTCTGCGAGTGCCAGAAGAAAATTTTAAGACAAGTGGTCAGAATTCGCTCACACAGGTGTACCGTACAGGGCCATTAATCGAACAAGTCTCCCGTACAGACGTCAACATTTAACACCGCGTTACCGAGCCGGGGAGTAATTTAATAAAAATACCGTCACCCGTCGAGTACTAAATCCAAACATTTTATCTGGTCCTCGATCGAGTGGAACCGAATCATCGGTGATTGCTATGCCGACGGGTGGGTTTATGAAACAGCAAATTATTCGTTTCATATAGGGCTACTCTAGGCGGGATCGTGACTCATCGCATCACCACCTCGATACCGAGCGGGGCCAAACGTATCGCTTATTTAAATTAAGCCCAGCCCGTAGAAGGTTCAACCTCAGGTAATGTACCATACAATCACCCACAAGTACGAGCTCAGCTGGGAGCAGTACAACATAGGTGTTAGCACAAAATCTTCTGCGCGCTTCACGTAGAGGCCGCTGCGCCGCTTCAATTAGTCTGGAGTCAGCCGCCTTAGGTATAGAAGCACCCCTGATAACAGCGCCTCCCTGATATACCAGATTGACATTAAATCATCCAGAGCAACAGTGGGTCTGTAGAACCCTGAACACACTACACAGTATCTGTGATTGCGTTTGCCACATGATTTCTATGCGGACGAAGTCGCCGGCAAAAGCTAGTATTATATATTTTTGTTAATTATCTGAGTAATAATATTAGCTATCTCACATACAGGGTATATCATTCAGAAAACGTACATTACTACAAGTAATTAGGCGTCAAAAACAAATAGATTAAATGCCGAAACGTTAACTCTATCTGATGAAACCCAAAGCTTAATTCCATCCAATAAATTAACCGAACCAAATAGACTACATCTGTAACTCAACAAAAGTGTGTAGCGGTTTCAATCAGTCGAGTATTGCTACCCTTACATCGTCCTCAATAGATGCCAGAGAGGCATTACTCTGAGACAGACGCTATAATCCTACAGTTTCTATACAAGTATTGTGTAGTATGCTAATATGACATTCGTACAAATGCTTTGAAAGATTCTCTTTGAAATACAAGTATGATCTATGAAATTTTCTTGTAAATTTGTCTTGGATTCAATATGGGAGTAATAAATTTCGTTTTGATTTGAGATATATGTATATATTATTATTCAATACGACCTACGTTCTGAAGATGTATTAAGTTAGTGTATAGTGATATCTGATCTCTACGCGAGTATTATATATTATAAACTAGCAACCCGCCCTCGCTTCGCTTCGGTTTCAGTCTTGCCTGCGTAGTTCCCGTTCCCGTGGGAATATCGGGATAAAATATAGCCTAGTTTACTCCCTGATATTTATTTATTTATTTAAGACAACAGTGCTGTGTGGTAGCGGCTTCGAATACTGCCAACCCTTGCTTTGCTCATGGGTGTCGTAAAAGACGACTAAGAGCCCTTGATTGACCCGGACCAACTCCATCTGGTACCATTTGGGTCAACGATTATATTCCCAAGGAAGGTTGACGTCAGGCAGGCGGCCGGTCATAAAAGTCATAGCCGAAACTTTTTGCAATATGTCAAAACAGATGACAGATTGCGTCGACCCCAAGTAATTGGGATAAGAGCAAGATGATGATGATGATGATTTATTTAAGACAACACCCTGCACTAAGGAAATAATCCTTGTATTGCGGAGGACTTTACAAACATATAATTAACGGACACAAATTACATCCAGACTCATAACAACAATTTGTGGATCGCACAAAGTGTTGTCCCGCGTGGGATTCGAATCCCTCGACACTGGCGTTGTAGGTCACTATCTTAACCACTACGCCATCTGTGCAGTCATATTATAGCTTTCCATTGGTGAAAGAATTTTTGAAATCGGTCCAGTCGTTTTGAAGATTACTCGGAACAAGCAGACAGATAGACAGACAAAAAAAAAATTAAAGTGTATTTTAGGCATATGTATAGTGCAAATAACCGTGTGAGCATGAAAAAGTTCTATTATTTTGATATTACAAACAGACACTTCAATTTTATTTATTGGTATAGAAAAATTACTTTAGGGTTTTATGGCGTTTGTATGATATGCGATGAAATCCGTAAAGTAGTTTCATTACATAGTATAAAAAAAGCGATAAACGATCGTTGTCTACAGACAGACAACGATGATAGGGACAGCCTATGTATACTTAGATCTTTAAAACTACGAAACAGATTTTGATGCGGTTTTTTTAACAGATAGATTGCTTCAAGAGGAAGGCTTATATGTGTAAAACATGCATATATCGCTCTTTCAAGAGTAACCTCTAAAGAAAACATGTTTGTATTGTCTAATGACTAAAAAGCTGTTAACGTTGTATATAAACACATTCTGTAGTATATTTAGTATTAGCAACCCGCCCTCGCTTCGCTTCAGTTTAAGTCGTTTTACCCGCGTAGTTCCCGTTCCCTTGGGAATACCAGGATAAAATATAGCCTAGTTTACGCGCTGATATTATAGCTTTCCATTGGTGAAAGAATTTTTGAAATCGGTCCAGCTGTTTTGAAGATTACCCGGAACAAACAGACAGACAGACCGACAAAAATTTTTTAATCTGTATTTTAGGCATAGGTGTCGTGCAAATAGCCATGTAAGCATGAAAAAAGCCTATTATTTTGACATTACAAATTATTTGACATTATTGGTGTAGATAAAAGGACTAAGTTTGGTAGGGCCTACCTACGTAATAACTAATTCACGTAGAGAAATGAGTTAAAACCAAACGGGTAATGAGTTTCGTGACAGTTCTTTCAATTGTAAATGTACGAATGTTCACACTAACTTTTTCAATTAATTTATACAAATAATTTGTTATTTTCCCCAGACAGCACATTTCTAACTTAACCTTCAAAATTTCTAAATGGTGGAGAGAATTTATTTACTCTGATTTATTGATATAATTAAAACTTGCCAAAATTAATCGAGTTGGGATTCTAAATGTTGAAATTCGCATTAGTCTAAACATAAAAAAAATGTAAGTGCAATCATAATCATTTTAGCGCGAATACTGCCCACTGCTAGCTCGAGCTTCCTCCACAACACGGACGAATTGACCTACTATACCACGCTGGTCAGACGTGTTGATATAGGGTTTCATTTCAAGGTTTCCTTCTTTTGCATAGACGTTATATGTATACTTAATCTCTTGAGCATTTTTTACTATATACATGGCCAGAAAAGAGGTGGTGAATTGTATTTTTACTCCGTCACAGCTCGGGATAAGTGTGTCTCTGAGAACCTTCGTTAGATTCTAATTCTTCTTCCCCATATTAAATCCGCTGCTAGGCTTGCTCTTTCAAAATAGGAGGGAAACTAACATGAAGATGAAGGAAGAATATTATCTAAAAATTAGCATAGTTGAATCTAATTGACTTCTATCAGCCTTGTGAAGTCCGCTATTAGACATAGGCGTTCCCAAGGGCGAATAATACCATAATCGTAAACTTTGCAGGTCGGATTATAATTGCAATTGTTGTTATATAATTCCCAAAAGAATGCTGCTTTGATCCTCTTCTTGCAAGTTCTCATAGGAAGAAAGTAATATAAAAATTTTATTCTTCGCATTATCCTAAGTTTGTAGAAAAAACGACACTAATAATAGAAAAAAAGGTATTTAATACATCGAACGTTTTATTATAACGCATTATGGATAATGCGTTATAATGCACGCACGCACGCCGTCACAAATGTCAACTGGAGTTGACATTTGTGACGGTATGCGCGCGCATCGTAAAAGATGTTGACTAGCTAACTTCAGAGTGCTGGTTTTACGTGACGGTGTGCGTGCGTATTGTAAAAATTTACTCTCACCATTTTCCTCTTATGCGCCAACAGAAATATAACTTCAAAAACTATTAAATATAGAATGCATTCTGTAGAAAGAGTGCGTTATTGCTGTGTACATTGAATCAGGCGTCAACAAATACTAAGAAAAACAGAAAATTATAGTTTAAAAACTAAAAAACACGCTTACAAGCTGACAGCCCGAATCATAGAAGATTCGAATTTCGCGCATGCGTAGTTCGCACACTAGCTTTATCTCTCTTGCTCTTATGCAAAGGATACGATTAGAATTTTTTAAATCCTGGTGAACCTAATCAGGATATTCGCCTATCGATTTTGATCGAATTATTACATTGTTATGGACCTTTGACGAGTGTGCAAAGTTTAAATAAAATCTGCTCGTTCAAAGTGGGGTAAAATGACGTTCAAAGATTTCGTAACATACATAGTTACATACAAGTGAAACTAATAAAAGCGTGTTAAAAAAGAGTACATATTTAGCCGACCATAAATAATTTGGATAAGAACATGCTGATGACGATCTTAAGATATCATTAATAAGCCTCCAACAACAAATTGTCTAAAAAACTTTTGTAAATGTTATCAACGAGTTCCCCATTCCGCAGATATCGAGCGACTTCTTGACTCTAAGATCAAGATGCCACAAAAAGGCCCTCTGCATATTCACATTACGTTTCTTCGTATACAAATAAACGTCTGAATCGTATCTCTGGTATTTTATGTCAATTTAGGGACCTCGTTATTAAGCGCGATATATTTTATTCGAGAATGTTCCCTTATTTGATTGTTTTGATAGCGTTATATTGAGTTGTGTGTATAGAAATAAAGATACAAGAAGAATATCTTTTGTAGAAATCGCATATACAGTGAAAGAAATATTAATTCTTTCTCTGTGATGGTGGAGTAAGAATACAATTCACCACTCCCTATCTTGCCTGTGGATGTCGTAAAAGACAACTAAGGAATATAATATGCATATAACATCTGTGCAAGAGAAGGCAAAACTCGAAAGGAACCCAACATATCTGACTAGCATGGTATAGTAGATCAAATTCCCTCCCATTGTGGAGGAGGCCCGAGCCCAACAATGGGAGGTATGTGGGCTATGATGATGATGAATAAATTTATATCAAAATGTGGGATAAAACTTAAGTCGGTGTCGTAAAAGACGACTAAGGGATATAACATGCATACAACATCAATGCAAGAGAAGGAAAACTCGAAATATTTTATTTTACCTATCCGTCTAAGCATCGTGGTTTAGTAGATCCAATCCCACAGTGGAGAAGACCCTAGACCAATATTGAGATAAGACCTAAGAATTTAATTTTTTCCCCATAAACTTCTCCGTGTGGTAGGAGAGTGAATACCGTGGTTATCACTTGTTCTCCCGTGAGTGATAGTAATAACTGAGCAAAAAACAAATAATATCTTTACAGTAAATGGAAAAACTTTTTTTTGTTTTTTTTTTTACGGTCGGCGCACTTCTCGCTCCACTGCGTTCGAGGCAACAGAGGGGCGTAAACACGCACACCCGTAACCCACCCGTGACACGTCGCCTTCGTCGTTGGACCAACCACCGGAGCATGGTGACTTGTCGTCAGTGGTCGGTCCGACGGAATAGGTACTCCTTGAGGAGTACACTCTCCTCGACCGACGCCCCTCCCTCGGGGAGGACGTCGGTCTTTCCTCACAAAAATGGAAAACTCTGAATAAAATCCAATAACAATATGTCTGACTCACGTGGTATTCATTCAATTCAGCTCATATACGTCCCGCTGCTGGACTTGGGCCTGGTCCGTAATAGGAGTGTCATTGATTTACTACCATGCTGGTCAGACGGATTGGTATAGGGTTTTATTTCGAGTTTTCCTTCTCTTGCATAGACGTTATATGTATATTATATTCCTTGGTCGTCTTTTACGACATTCACAGATAAGAAAAGGAGTGGTGAATTGTATTTTTACGCCGTCAACACAAGGTCAAGCGTGGTATATGTAGATCAATTTCCGTCCCACTATGCTGGAGGCTTGTGACTGGTAGTATATATGAGTTGAAATGATGATGATGATGATAATTATATCCGCCTTCTATTTAAAAGAAGATCTGTATGCAACAGAAATCCTGGAAGAGCTGAAGAAGGAGAATAAATCGAAGCTATCAGAACTAATGATGAGTTCGATATATCAAAACGTAACTTATATCGGATATGTGTTAGATATCATACCATATCGATATCTATATCAATGTAGCCGATATCACAACCAAACCGTATCGAGTCAAAACTTAAAACTATAACGATATGAACACGTACGAACAAAACGTAAACTTCACAAACGATATTGAGATATGAACCATATTCGTTCCTCTCGTTCTAAGTATACATTCTTTTATTAGTATAAAAGAGATGAAGAGAATATGAAATAACTTTAGCCATGTTTGCGTGGTTAATATATCTTACTGTATTAGCAATAAGGTTTAGTTTCCATTGTATAGTTATAGTTATGATAACGTTTCTGGCGGCTACGGCTACGGCTACTCGATATTAACGAGACACTTATTCTACAAAGTGGAACTAAATTTCGAAGTTATAAGGTTGAATTTGAGTTGTTACAATATGGACACAAGTCTGTAAGTAATAATAATAATTGTTGTTGTTTCGTGACATATTTTGATTTGAAAAACAAATTTTGTATTATTTGTGATAGTTTTTAATTGTAATATATTTAATCATTGTAAATATGTCAATTTTTAAATGCGTCAGAGAAGTAATACCAGTTCACAAAAAAAAATTACTATTTACTAGTCCAAAACTTTTCTGCTAGTCCTAAGCCTAGTAAAGCATGAAGGGAAATCGCCGTAGTTACAGTTAGCTAATTGTTAAATAACTTTAGGTAAATACCTATACCTAAGACCTGCATCGATGTACCGCTGACAGCTTAACTGTAAATGTGAAAGTCTGTGTTAGTTCGCATTCGTAGTTAGTTTGCTCATTTTAATATCAATGTTAACGTTTGAAAACTGTACTACTGATATCGATATGAGAAAACCGTTTTCGATATCGATATGCAAACTGTATATCGGATACATAACCATTTGTGGCACAAACAGAAAATGCCCATATCTAATCAGAACCAATTATTGTATATGTTAGTGGAATAAGAGTATGTATAAATTTCATTCGTATGGTGATACGTCACCTAGCCGACGCCCCGGGTGGACTGGTTTGCGGAATAGCCCCTCACCCACAGCGAGGCTGACCGCGTGATGGCGATTAATTACTTCGCAGGAGGGTGTTAAATAGGGTATCCCGTCGGACTGACCATGGACGACAAGGAGCTTCGTACCGGTGGTCGGTGCATTGGTGAAGAAGAGTGAATATTGTGGGTTATGGAGCTGCGCGCCGCCCTTATATTACCCCGGATGGAACGTAAGGCGTGTGTGGGTCAAGAATACAACGTGTCACCATCTTATTTTGCAGTTGAGGGCATTACCAAGAGGGCAAGTACCAAGGACAGTAGCGTGGTCCGGTACTTGTAACATCTAGGATCGTCAATCCGTTTGCTAAACGCCGTGGTTATGGCGAAGTCCCTCTTGGTGAAGAGCTCTATAATCTGTCTGACCAGCATGGTATGGTAAGTTCAATTTTCCGCCTATTATGGAGGAGGCTCAAGCCCAGCAGTGGGACGTATTTGAGCCGAATTGATGATAATGAAGTGGCCTATATCAGTGAACGTTTATAGATTCATACATAGATACGTTTTAGTTAACAAATAAATAAAAATGCGCTATCGTAGCTGTACACCTTTTTATTTATTGGCTGACTAGTCATTTTGTTTTCCTGTCTCCCGCTTTGCCTAGGAGGGAAGTGGCATCTCTCTTTCCAACTCCTCCTCTTTAATCTTTTCTAATTAAATTTGTTGCGGGTCCCAAGACAATTAAAATCATATCCCGACTGCCTGAGGGTCAAACCTCGGTGTCATTTATGGAGACCATTGTGGATTCTGGCTTACAGGTGTTACAATGGTGGGAATGTGTGGTGGGATAAGTCCCAAAAAAATAAAAAAACAAAAAAAAAACAAAATATACACTGGAAAATGTTTTAAGCTTTGGGCAATTCAATATCAAATTCAATAACTAAAACCGCAAAAACAGTTTTATATTTCAAATGTTAATTGAATACTCGTTTGGTTACAGCTCATGAACGTCCCACTGTTGGGCTCGAGCTTACTCTATAAGGGAAATTGACCTATTATATCACGCCGGTCAGATGTGTTGGTATAGGATTTCATTTCGGGTTTTTCATCTCTTGCATAGATGTCATATGCATATTATCATATCCCTTAGTCGTTTTTCACGATACCCAAATAGGGGGTGGTATTTCTTTTTGGCGGGTGGGTCACGGTCAGCGCTGCCGGCGCGCGGCCAAGTAAACCATCCATAGCACATTGCCCTCGTCGATGGGCCGACCACCGTCTTCAGTGGGAAATAGGGGGTGGTGTAATTGTTTTTTACTCCGTAACCGACACGGAGTTACTTTGAAATATCAGATATAAAAATAATTTAAATTGAAATTAGAGATATATTACTCTTTGGAAAACTCATAATTATATACAATGATATGTATAATAAAAAATGGGAGTGCATGTATAAATAAACTCTTGTTATCGATGAAATTACATACCAGAGCCCTATTGCTTGTTCACATTAATCACACTCGCTCAATACCCGAGCAAATTTGTCTCGCGTCGACAATTCCGTTCTCGCAAACCATTAATCCGAGTTTTAACATGAATCCTATACATTCAGTCTCTACGGATATATGGTACCTTTGATAGCGAGGATTACATTTTGTATTGCCTTTAACTGGAAATAATAAACACGCGGATTTTTATAATGTTCTTAAAGGTAATTATTGAAGTTATAGCGTTAGGGAAAATAATGAGAGTAAATTTTAACGATGCGCACTCACACTGTCGTGAAAAACCGACACCCTGAAGTTAGCTAGTTACCATTTATTACGATTTTTTTTTGGGTTTGGGCTACGGTCAGGGTACCTGCTGCCTAGCTCCATCCGAGGCGACAGAGAAGCGGCGCGCGGCCCCGTAACCCACCCATGTAGAACGTCGCGTTCGTCTCAGGCCGACCGCCGGTGCAGAGTTCCGGACTTCAGTGAACATTTTTTACGATGCGCGCTCGCACCGTCAAATATGTCCCGACCACTGACGTCAAGTCACCTTGCTACCGCGGTCGGCCTAACGACGAAGGCGACGTGCATCGTGGGTGGGTTGTGGGTGTGCGTGCTTACGCCCCTCTGTCGCCCCGGACGGAGTGGTGCGAGGAGCGCGCCGACCGCAAACCACACCCAAAAAAAAAAACGTCAAATATTTCGACTAGATAATGCGTTATAATAACACTTTTAATACTTTTAATGTGTTATACCTATACTTTTTTTCTATTATTGGTATCGTTTTTTTTTTCTACAAACGAACAAACTATTCTAATGCCTTCGCTTTAGCGAAGGTTATAATTTTTTGAAAGTCTTGTTACACCAATGCAGTAAAACTTCTTACGTGCATACATATGGTGACGAAATAAAAATACCATTCACTACCCTCTTTCTTGCTCGTGGTTTCGAAAAGACGACTAAGGGATATAATATGCATATAACAGTAATCTATACCAATAAATAAAATTGGAATGTCTGTTTGTAATGTCAAAATTCAAAATAATAGGCTTTTTTCATGCTCACACGGTTATTTGCACGACACCTATGCCTAAAATAGCAATTAAAAAATTTTTGTCTGCGGATTGCTAGTATGTAAATAATATCCATGCAAGAGAAGGAAAACTCGAAATAAAACCCTATATCAATCTATCTGACCAGCATGGTGTAGTAAGGTCAATTTCTCTCCCATTGTCGGGGAGGATCGAGTCCAACGGTCGGACGAATATGAGCTGAAATGATCATGATAATAAATAATTGGAATATGAGTTGGGTGATAATTATGACTATATTATGTACCACGGTGGATTAAAGATAATGATTTCGGATGCTTAGGCGAGTATAACACATTTGAAATAAAACTATTTTACGGTTTTTAAGATAAGTCAAGACTGACAATGATTGACTGTATTCCCGTGACTATGAACGATGAAAAGTTTCAAATGTCTGGCAATCCAAAATCAAAAATAAACTTGATAAAAACCATAAAAGGAGTGTTTATTCCAAATGTAGACTATGTCTTTATACACGTGCTTTATAGGTGCTATGCAGTGATTAAATGATGGTAAATTACAACATAGAATTTAAATAATTCGCCCGTGTGATGACGGAGTAAGAATACAATTAACCACCCCCTCTTTTGCCAGTGCTTGTCCTAAAAAACGACTAAGGGATATGATACGTAGATAACATCAATGCAAGAGAATGAAAACTATACTTAAAATCCTATCCCAACACGTCTGACCAGCATAGTATAGTAGGTCAATTACCCTCCTATTGTAGAGGAGGCCCAAGCCCAGCAATGAGACTTAAGTCGCCTGAGATTATGATGAGATGACTATGAGAAAAAAATAAAATATATAATGGATAAAAACGAGATATTTATGGATCGCATAAAGTATTATTCTGCATGAAAATTAAATTCAGTTCAAGTCATAATACGACAAACACTTTGGGGTGTATATTTCCTTCACGAGGCAGCTGCTAACCGCGTAAGAGCGACGCCCCAGAGGGTATCGAGGAGAAGAGGGAACCGAAAGGGTGACCCGCCGTTGGTCAAAAACGTCCAGGACTATGTACTAATGGACGCTCTAATAGGTAGTTGATACGGTGGGTTATGCAGCCACGCGTAGTCCTTGCGTCATCCCGGATGACATGAAATGACCAAAAAAAAAAAATGGTGCTGCAGTTGTAGCAGCTTATTACTCCATTCGACTCGTAGTTCTTTCATCATCATCATCATCGCAGTCCACATACGTCCCACTGTTGGGCTCAGGCCTCCTCCAAAATGGGAGGGATTTTGACCTACTCTACCATGCTGGTCAGATATGTTGATACAGGGTTTCATTTCGAGTTTTCCTTCCCTTGCACAGATGTTATGTGCATATTATATCCCTTAGTCATCTTTTACGACATCCACGGGCAAGATAGAGAGTGGTGAATTCTATTCTATTCATCACTACACGGAACCACATGATCCTTTATTCATCACAAATAGTTAATCATATTAAATTAATTCATCATCATCATTTTAATTCGTATATGTCTCACTATTAGGCTATTATTAAGGTAACCAACTAACTATTGTAAATAAAACTACTTTGTGGATTTTCTCGCGTTTGTACGGGCGGACTAAGATGTCACACGTCCGCCCATGACCATGAATGTTGCAAAGTGTTCTAAACGTCGGACAATTAAAAATCAAATACAACCGCGATAAAATCCGTAATTTTATTTACAAAGTGTAATAGTTGCGTAAACTATATTGGAATGGTTAGACGGGTCGGTATTGGTTATATACTTATTTTAAGTTCCGTCTTGTATAAATGTTATAATGTATATCTAACCCATTTTTGGAGCGGAATAAGGTTTGGACGCACTCCTTCTGTGACGCAAGGGCGACACGCGGCCCCATAATCCACTATAACCCTCCCGGGCGTTGCCCTTAGGTGGTGAAACTCTTTGCACGTGACGGACTAATTCTTGGCCTACTTATCCATAGCCTCGGTAAGGGCAACATCAGGCGTAGTTACTCACGCCTGCGCCGCTTAAGTTGTCAGCGGCGAAAGGTCTCGCAATAGAGGAGTTCTGCCCCCGCACGCTCCAGCGGATCTTTTTGATAGAGCTGACTGCATGTATTTTATTTACCCTATAGTCGCCTTTTGTGATACTCACGTGTAGTATAGTTTCAGAGCAATTACGTTATTTTTTTTTTAAATGTAAAACTTGACTTTCATGAAAGTAGGGTTTTCGACACGAAGACAACGTCTTCCACTTTTTCTTGTGAAAAAGAGCGTGGGCGAAGAAGGAATTTAATCGTAAATTTGAATTAATGTTCTTCTGCTTAAGTAAATATCGACTGTAAATAAAACTATTTTATAGAAAATCCGCAATTGGTACAAATTTATTGCCAGTAAAAGAAAATGATACCTTAATGATGAATGATCAATGACTTATGAAAAAATTATATTGTTTATGGTTAGTAATTGTCTTATCTTATATCTTTAAACGAGCAATTCTTGTATATATATATATATATATTCAGGATCTCGGAAACGGCACCAACGATTTTGTTGAAACTTGGCATACTAGAGGTTTCGGGTCCAAAAAATCGATCTAGCTAGGTTTTATTTATAGAAAATGTTGTTTTGTCCGTGTTTTTAGCAAAACAAACAATGACATTAAATTTTAAAAGAATATGAATTCAAATTTCGTTGTCAACGTCATGAGTGCCGATAGCTCACGTGGGGAGGCGCGCGGTTTTAATTTTGGATTATGTGACATTTAAACAGCGTCGGTTCGAATCTCGGTGTTATTATTATTCTCTTTTTGTAGTTTTTTATATAATTTTCATTATTTATTTTTTATTTTTTATTAATATATATCTAAATAAATTCGACAAAAATATTCCGAGCGAAGCTCGGTCAACCAGATATTATCTTTAAACGAGCAATTCTTGTATATATATATATATATATATATTGAGGATCTCGGAAACGGCTCCAACGATTTTGTTGAAACTTGGCATACTAGAGGATTCGGGCCCAAAAAATCGATCTAGCTAGGTTTTATGTATAGAAAATGTTGTTTTGTCAGTGTTTTTGGCAGACAATATAATGACATTAAATTTTAAAAGAATATGAATTCAAATTTTGCCATCAATGTCATAAGTTACGATAGCTCAGTGGCCAAGTAGTCAGGTTTCATTTTATTTTTGACATCGGCGACAAACGGCGTCGGATCGAATCTCGGTGTTTTTATTATTCTCTTTTTGTAATTTTTTATACAAATTTCATTATTTATTTTTTATTTTTTATTAATATATATCTAAATAAATGCTACAAAAATACACCGAGCGAAGCTCGGTCAACCTGATATTTAAAAATTAAATGTGCAGCAATTATTATGACAATTTATTAAATTAAATCTGACAAATCAGTCCATAAAATATAGCTTGATCTCTGTGACAGATGTCAACGAAACCAACGAAGTAAGTTTGAACGAGTGACATGTTTACAATTTCATTTTGTATCAAATATATTTTCATTCTTTTCGTCCCAGTTTTATTGCAACTGAATTCCAATATATTATAAATATAAAAATATTAATAGTCATGCCTAAAATGTATTTCGTAAGTACTGAAATACCTTGTAAACATTTTATACATAAATGACGCTCACGCACATACAAGATAATACTGGACTGAAAATAAAAAAGAGATGGGACAGTCGATATACGTTAATCGATAACCGATCTTTATTAAATTATTCATTATAAACCCAATACAGTATCTATTTAAAACTTTCAACATATTTTTCACAATTAAAACAGACAGTTACATAATAAAATACATAAATTGAATTAATTAAACATTAAAAACTACTTTTTGTCTCAAAGTAAATGATAATATTACGTACGCATTATTGTCAATAAACTAGACATATTTATTTATAAAACAATCGTAATTGACCGATTGATCTAACGACTGTTCCTATTTTGGCAAAAATGATAAATGTTCTAGCAGGAACGCTCCAGTGATGACGATAATAGTGACCTAGACCTTGATTGTCTTGACCTTTTGAATAATTAAAACGGTGAAAAAACAGTTTTGTTTGAAATAAATTCAAAAAGATTTTCATTGATTGTATTTTAATTATAATAGAAAATCACATTTATAAAAATAAAGAGTTTTATCGATAAAAAACTACGGACTTTATCGTAAGCGTGACAGCACTAGGGACAACTGTCACAGAGATCATCCTATATTTTATGGACTATAGTATACTACCACCGGATTGGAACGCGCCACACTGAGAAAGATATGGCAAAAAACTCAGGCGACATGATGCTAAATTAAAATTAATTTACAGCGGCTTACTTTATCTTACTGAAAGGTTTTAGATTTATAAAATTATCTTTAACTATTATTTAAGTCATCCGGTCGATGGCCCTGTACGGCGCACCGGTGTGGGCGGGGTCCTTGACCGTCCGACTTAGGGCCCTTCTGTGGCGACCACAGAGGGTCATGGCGGTCAGGGCCATCCGCGGATACCGCACGGTGGCGACGGAGGCATCGTGCCTATTGGCCGGGACTCCCCCGTGGGACCTGGAGGCGGAGGTGCTCGCCGGATTGTATCGGCGGGTGACGGGGGTGCGAGTGGAGGGCGGTGAGATCTCGTTAAGGGAGCTCACCGCCTGGCGCGTCGACGCCCGCCGAGACGTCATTGCCCGTTGGGCAGTCCAGCCGGTGCTGATGCAGTGGTTGGAAAGGCGGCACGGGGTGCTCTCCTTCCGACTAGTGCAGGTGTTGACGGGGCACGGGAGCTTCGCCAAATACCTGCACAGGGTCGTAAGGAGGGAGAGTACACCGTCCTGCCACCACTGCGATTGCGATGAGGACACGGCGCGCCACACGCTCGAGGCCTGCGCGGCTTAGGCAGTGCAGCGCCGTGAACTCGTCGCAATCATCGGTGCCGACCTGACGCTGCCGGCCATCGCTAGGGCGATGGTCGACAGCGTCGGGAATTGGGACGCGGTCGCAGCCTTCTGCGAGACAGTGATCTCGCAGAAGGAGGCGGCGGATCGTCTGCGCGTGGAGCGCAGCCTCGATGAGGAGATCCGCCGCCGGCGACTGGGGCGGCGCAGGCGCAACTACCTGCGCCTCATGCCGCCCTAGCCGAGGCCGCGGGTGACGTGACCGGGGATTAGTCCGTCACCCGCCGAGAGGTCGACCGCGTGAGGAAAGACCGACGTCCTCCCCGAGGGGGGGACGTCGGTCGATGGGAGGGTACCCCGCGTAGGGGGTATTCCGTCGGGCCGACCACTGACTACAAGTAAACCTGCTCCGGTGGTCGGCCCAATGACGAAGGCGAGGTGGTTTTCGGGTGGGTTGCGGGAGTTGCGTGCTTAAGTCCCTCTGTCGCCCCGGACGGAGTGGTGCGGAGGCGCGCCGACCGCGACCCACCCACAAAAAAAAAAAAAACTATTATTAAAGTCAAATCTGTATAAATAACAATAAATACTCACAGTACCAAAATGTGAGTCAAAATTAAAAAACTGATTTCTATAGCGGGTAGATTTCAATCTCTGTAATAACGATGACATGTTGGACGTGAGACATCTTAGTCCGCCCATGACCACGAACGCTGTAAAGTATTAGAAACGTCGGGCAATCAAAAATCAAATACAAACGCCATAAAATCCGTAAAATAGTTTTATTTACCATGTGCAATACTCGCGTCATCTCATCATCATCTCAGCCCATATATGTCCCACTGTTGGGCTCGGGCCTCCTCTATTATCGCAGGCAAATTGACCTACTATATCACGCTGGTCAGACGTGTTGTCATAGGGCTTTGTTTCGAGTTTTCCTTCTCTTGCATTGATGTTATATGCATATAATATCCCTTAGTCGTCTTTTATGACACCCACGAGCAAGAGAGGGGGTGGTGAATTGTATTCTTAAAGTATAGACTGTTTAATAATTTTATTAAAATTAAGCTTCGTTCGTGTAAAGAAATTCTAATTATCATCAGTTGAGAGGCAATAAAATACTCGCTGAATTTAAGAGCGAAGAATTTATTTGAAATCCAATAATCCACGTAATAAAGTCCCCATGTACATATTTGAACATCCTTCCGAATATCTTACGTTCAAAATTAGTATGCTTCTCTGCACAATCTGTCATGTATCAACCCACTCTATAAATTCAAATCAGGTGTCTCCGATGCCGTTGCTACTTCGTCTTCAAGAATTATCTCTGGAATTTTTTAAAATCTACAAGCGAATATCGTTTGTCGCTTAATCTTTGTCACGGTGACGTCTAATGGACTAATAGTTTCGCTTGAATTTGGGGGAATGAATAAACAGGGATTTGTTATCTGAAAACTGTCTGGGGAAGATAAATTACATTGTTTTATTTTTAGAATATTTAGAATACATTATCTAAGTGTTAATCTTTGATTCGACTGAATAATATATAAGTATTGCTCATTGCGTTCTGTTCAATGATTACAGTAAATAAATTATATATTTTAAAATTTTTCTTGCCCGTGGGTGTTGTAAAATCTCACTACATTATACGCACACAATATCTATGTAAGAAAAGGAAAATTCGAAATAAAATACTCTCATCTACTCTAATATAAATATATATAGTCTATTTTTCAGTTGGTTCGCAAGTCCTTCCTTATCCCTTTATCAAATTCTATGATTTATCAAATCATCTCTTAATTTTATATTATATATACATTGTCTTATTTACTTTATCTATATAAATTAGATAAGGCATAAAAAAGATCTAATGTAAATAGAATGATTTAAAACCCTACATTTTAAAGTAATGATTGATTTTTACGATAACTTTGAATAAAAAAGGGGAAGTGCCCATATCATTATCTGTATTATAATTAATAATCATTTTATTGGACAATAAATATATACATTAAACTTTCTTAAGATATCCGTAACATGACAAATGATAAGATTACTATAGCCATTAATGATATTGTCTGAAGTAAACAATGTTATAAAAATTTGTATAATCGCATTAATAAAATAAATTAGCTTTGAACAATTTGTCATTTATATAAATATTATGATTGAGAACGTATTTCTACAATAAATAAATCATCATCATTATCTTCTTATTCCAAGTTCTTGGGGTCGATTCATTATGCACTTTTCTTTCATAAGACATATTGTAATAAAATTTTAATAAAAAGAAAAATTAAAAACGAACTTTTATAGTCCAAACTCGACGATTTTATTTTGTTTAGTTTACGAGTTCATATGGCCACCTACCGACGCCATCTTGAGACCAGCTTCGTGGTACCATATTATTGCATTGTCACTGAAGTTACTTAGGTAAACCAAATTTCAACCTAATCAAAAGAGAGGAAGTGGTTCTAATTTAACTCTCAAGATTTGTTCCATACTAACAAACTAACAAGGCAATTTAAAAGCTTTTAAAAATACGCAATAACTTTTACAATATGTAATGATTTCTGATGTTTACGCGAGCTTTATCTACGCATTGTAAATAACGATTTACCTATTTATTTACGGATTTGTAAATAAAACTGGTTACGAGCGGACTTCGCCGGAACGCAGCAAAGTGTTCGAAACGTCAGGCAATTAGACTTTCGTCATAAATTGTCATGGTGCGGCTATTTATTTGAGGCATAATCGACAAGCAAGTTGGTAATCACAGTAAGGCAGTGGTGTCGTACAAGGCGGTAATTACCTTCACGAAGGTAATGGCAACGAGGAACCTAATAATGAAGACTTATAGTAAATACTAGCAACCCGTCCTCGCTTCGCTTCGGTTATAGGTTATAGTCGTTTTACCCGCGTAGTTCCCGTTCCCGTGGGAATACCGGGATAAAATATAGCCTAGTTTACGCCCTGATATTATAGCTTTCCATTGGTGAAAGAATTTTTGAAATCGGTCCAGCCGTTGAAGATTACCCGGAACAAACAGACAGACAGACAGACAAACAAAAATTTTTTAATTGCTATTTTAGGCATAGGTGTCGTGCAAATAACCGTATAAGCATGAAAAAAGCCTATTATTTTGACATTACAAACAGACACTCCAATTTTATTTATTGGTATAGATTATTGTAAATATAGCATTATTTTTGTTTTATCTACACTGTCGACAGTTATCTGTCTACAGCCGCGGGCCGGTCCGTTCGGGGCAGTACTGCACTCTCGCAAAAAATCGACGTCTGAGTAGTAGCAATTTGTTAATGCGCTTCGTTCGGTGAGCGAGAGAGCCGGCAGCCCACCTTTCTGAAGGTGTTTGTGTGTGGAGGGTTTTGGTGGTACCCTTGGTATCACCGAGCCTCAATGCACGCATTCACACTCCCTTCACTTTCTTCGCGGTAGGCAGAGACCCTGTAAAGGTCCATGAGCGGCAGCAACACTTATCATCAGGTGTACTGTTTGCTCGTTTGCCACTGTTTGCAATAAATAAAAAAAAAAAAAAGCTAGCTACCCGGCCTCGCTTTGCTTTAGTTTCAGTCGCCTTACCCGCATAGGTTCCGTTCCCGTGGCAATATCGGGATAAAATATAGCCTATGCTACTCCCTAATATTATAGCTTTCTATTGTTGAAAGAATTTTTGAAATCGCCACAGTGGTTTTTGAGTTTATTCATTACAAACATACACACATAAAAATGCAATATTTTCCTATTTTTAATATTAGTGTAGATGTGTATGTAATACTTGTGAACACATCTATATCTATATATCTATATCCTATATCTATATATATATATATATATATATATATATATATATATATATATATATATATATATATATATATATATATATATATATATATATACATATATATATATATATGTAAATAAAACTACTTTTACGGATTATATCGCGTTTGTATTTGATTTATGATTGCCCGACGTTTCGAACACTTTGCAGCATTCATGGTCACGGGTCACGGTAGTGCTCGCGTAAACATCAGATATCATTATATACATGTATATAAAAATTAATCCCTGTTTTCCTTGGTCACGCCATCACGCGTGAACGGCTGGACCAATTTCATTAATTCTTTTTTTGTTGTATTTGTTATTGTCAGGAGAAGGTTCTTATGAAAGAAAAAAATAAGAAAATTGCCCAGAAAATTAGAAAATTTAAGAATACTTAACCATCATATAAAATTATTTCTAATCTAACCGCTTTGGACAATATAAACTTTTTAATGTAACCTTATGACGTTTAACATAGAATTGACAGAACGCGTGCTGCAAATATTGTCAAAGAGGATGTAAAAGAACTGAAATTTGGTTAAAACAGACGCTTCGGTTGGAGTTATTTTATTAATAAAATACATGTAAAACAATTAATTCATTATTTCTTACAGAAATGATGTAAGAAAACTGAATTTCTTAGTGCACATCAGGGTAGGTAAGTTCAGAGCCATCACGCCTAATATAAAAAGTCGATTTAATATGGAGTTTTGGTAATTAAGATACATGTTACTAATATAACAAGTGATATACTTAGTTATTAAGAAGAATACTATAGTTTTCTTTAATTTACAGTTGAATTTTCGTTTTTGAAAATGCCAGCAATTAGACGTACAAACTTAAGTTGTAAGTATTGGGTCAATGAACGTTGTATGCGAATATTGCAAGGCATTTAAGTTTAAAAATTAAAGTCCTGGATTGTGTTGCGCGAGCGCAATTGATGCCATTGGTACCGCCGTCAGAGCCATTACATTCATTGGTTTCATACGCATAAGGAAAAAAAATAAGTATGTTGTATATAGGAATTAGAATAATAAACATTTTTTATTAATTCAATTCGAATTCAATATTCATAGTTAAGACATGACAACGTCTGTCGGGTCAGCTAGTCAGAAATAATAAAGACTTAAAATTAATTATTTTAATTAATCTTAATCCATACAAATAAATAAAAGTGTTTTTCGTGTGGTGACGGAGTAAGAATACAATTCACCATTTCTTGCCCATGGATGTCGTAAAAGACGACTAAGGGATATAATACGCATATAACGTTTATGCATGAGAAGGCAAACTCGAAATAAAACTCTATATCAACCTGTCTGATCAGCATGTAAGTCAATTTCCCTCCTATTGTGGAGGAGGCTCGAGCCCAACAGCGGGGCGTATATGAGCTGAATTGGATGAATGGAATGGAGTATTTGTAATGTCAAAATAGTAGGCTTTTTCATGCTCACACGGCTTAGCTATTTACATTATAACTAAAACCAATTTAAAATTGTGTCTATCTATTTTATTCAGGTAATCTTCAAAAAAGGCCTGACCGTTGTTGATAATATTTTACGTCCAGGCGACTTAACTTAGGGTATATTTGTACCAAGTATTCTCACGTGAACAGCAACTACGCGCGTGAAACCGTAGGTATTTGCTAGCAGTAAAATAAAAAATGATAAATTGCTGCTACGCGCAATACCGGCACGTGGCGCCATCGTGGTTGCTTCACCACAGCTGTTTTATCGCTGATGGGTGACAATAATTCTTAATATCTAAGTACTTAATTTATTATTTCATTATTATCATCATCATCAAGGCTTATATGCGTCACACTATTGGGTTCGATACACCTCCATAATTTGAAAGAAAATTTGTCTTCTATTATCAAGTTGGTCTAACGGATTGGTTTATTTAGAATTTGCCTTCATTTGTATATCTGCGTATCCGTTAGTCATCATATTTTCGGCTACACAGATGGCGTAGTGGTTAAGATATAGATTTGTGGTCTTAATGTCGTGGGTTCGAATCCACGTAGGATAACACAATTGTACGCACGCAATACAAGAATTATTGCCCGAGTCCAGGGTTTTCAAAGAAGTCTTTAAAAAGTCATACTTCAAAAAGTTTAAATCATCATCGCAGCCTACATACGTCCCACTGTTGGGCTCGGGCCTCCTCCACAATGGGAGGGAATTTGACCTACTATACCATGCTGGTCAGACATGTTGGTATAGGTTTTCATTTCGAGTTTTCCTTCTCTTGCACAGATGTTATGTGCACATTATATCCCATAGTCGTCTTATACGACATCCACGGGCAAGATAGGGAGTGGTGAATTGTATTCTTACTCCGTCACCACACGGACAAAAAAGTTTAAATCAGTCTTTAAAAAAAAATTACGACATCTAATATACATAAATCACTTTTCACTTATCATTATCATCAGAGCTCATATAAATCCCACTGTTGAACTCGAACTTCTTCTACAATAGCAGGGCATTTGACCTACTATATCACGTTGGTCAGATGTGTTAGTATTTTTTTTTATGAGTGGGCTATGGAAAGCGCACCAGCCATTCCGTTTAGGGCGACGAAAGGACGGCGCGCGGGCCCATAACCTACTCGCACTTACGTCGCCTTCATCGTTGGGCCACCAGTGCCAAGTTCCTTGTCCTCAGTGGTCGGTCCAACGGAATACCCCAATCGCGGGGAGTATTGTTACCCGTTGAAAACAAGTTACTCTGCACCGGTGGTCGGCCCAACGACGAAGGCGACGTGCCACGGGTGGGTGGCTGCGCGCCGTCCTTCTGTCGCCCCGGACGGAGCCGGGCGGCGGATACGTAGACCGTAAGCTCACCCCCAAAAAAGGGTAACAATCACCACTGCAATAAGACATTCTACGTTTCTTAGCAGAACGCTGCAGTTTATTGTTCTAATGAACCCTCAGGTGATTTTTACGGCTTCACAGCCAAGTAAGGGATTGTGAAAACCTATTCCTATTCCCATAATTTAGAAAATTATTTCTTAAACTACTAATCCGTTCATCTATCAGCCCATAGACGTCTACTATTAGAAGTAGGCTGCCCCATAAGAATGCCACACGGAATGGTCTTGTGCTACTTGCATCCAACGGTTCCCTGCAACGTTCTAGATTTTGTAAATCTAACTAGTAGGAGGTCGTCTTACACTGCGTCGTCCAATTCGTGGTCGCCACTCGAGAACCTTTCTTCCCCAACGGTTGTCGGTTCGACGAGCTAAATTCCTAATATTAACCAGATATTATTTAAAAAAAGTTTGTGTTTACTTATCTTAAATTTCTAAAATGTATCTTATCTTTCTAAAATGTTATGCTTCGTGTTATTCTACGTTTGTAGAAATAGGAACCGGCTAACTGTGAGTCGGAGTCGTGTACAAAGGGGTCCTTACCATTAACTATAAAAAAAAAACAAAAAAGTTTGTTGTATTGGTGCTCCCTGCTCATGGCATGGCATCGTAGCTCTCAAACGGATGGTCCAATTTCGATGCGATTTCATTAGAAAGCCAGTTGCCTTGTAATGGTTCTTGGCTATTTTTCGTTAATGTCGGCCTATAAAGAGTATCAGCACCTTTCCAAAATGATGTAATGACGTATGATTAACTACGCGATTAAGTGCTTCACGCGTGCCAGTATAGTCTTTAAATGATAATTAATTGATAATGCCTTTTGAAGAAGACATAATACTTTTTTTAAATTATTTTAGTTTGTTTCGAAGGTAATTCAAAATTTTCAATTTTACTGATTATTGTTTATTCTTGTTACTTTTCCAAATTCAAATCATTGGTTTCGTTCCGAGTGACATTCAAATGTAATTAAATTGGTGTTCAATAATGAAATATTAACCTAAATTAAATATTAAATTTTCTGCTGCAGTCCTTCTTTAAATGAGGTTTAAGAAGAGCATTCTCGTCAAGGTAGGCCACGGCCTGGCTTTGCCCCCGATATTGCACAGGTCCAAGTGCGGCAGTATCACTTACCATCAGGTGTGCTGCTTGCTCGTTTGCCAACTACAGCAATAAAGATATAACCGCTGCAAAGACTTAGATCTTTTTTTTTAATACCGCTGCAATTGCCAAACAGTATAGAAACATACAATTCAGAACATTATGTAAACAGTATTACGCGGCTGTGAGCACTTAGTGCCCGTATAAAGCCGGGTTGAGCTTATATTAATATTATATTTGTATTTTTCACAAAAGCTAAGCAAAATTATCAGGCGCCACAACCGAGGCCGGCTTAAAATGAAACCCTCAACATTCAAATATTTAAGTCTGATAATTCTTTAAATTTTTGCGACAGTTAGTTAGTCTTGTTGCCTGGATTTAAATGACATGACAGATTTTAAGCTGTATTTTACCTGATTCTTGTATTTTTGTTTAACTTTGCAACGTGATAATAACTAGTTTTAATTTAAAGCTTAAAATTTATGTTGTTTTAAATAAATTTTAGAACAAAATAGTATGTCTGTTGTTTACGCGAGTATTACAAATTGTAAGTAAAACTATTTTTAGGTATTTTTAACATGTGATGCAAATAGAGGAATGTTCTAAGTGTGTGTTTGTGTGTGTGTGTCTGTTCGTGTGTGTGTGTGTGTGTGTGTGTGTACAAAACAGCTTTATTTTCAAAATCGAGTAGTTATTATGAGTGATGAATTAAAAACAGCATAGCCCTTAATCTTTCCTTTCTAAGAAGACATCACTATAACTGAAGCAAAATTGGAACTAAAACTATGTTAAATTGACCAACATAGTGAAATAGGTCAAATGCGAAGGAAAAATTAAAACACCAACTGCAATTATCAATACGCCAGCTAAGTGTGGCGATTAAGATATTTTTCAGTCATGAAGAAGCCTATTTTAGACAAAACGAGAACTTTTGATGATGAAACCAATATATCGCGTTATGCGACCAGCAGGACTCCAAAATAAAGGACGAATTACGTTACGAGTAACTTAGTAATTTTATTAAGGTTGTGTAACATAAGAGCATCCGTATTTATGTTTTCCCTGTTGGAGCAATATACAATATACTGAAGCACCTTTTTGGACCTCTAAATCAATGGAAATTAAATCTGAGAGTACTGGTAAGGCTTCGCTCTAATAACTTTTTTATATATCATATAATTCGGTTGCGAGAGGAGAAAGCGATGGAAGTATGTCAGGATCGTGGCTTGTGGTAATCTGTAGTCTTTGCCTACCCCTTTTTTTATTGCAAACGTTGGCAGACGACTAAACACACCTGATGGTAAGTGTTGTTGCCGATCATGGACCTTTACAAGGCCGCTGTCTACTGCGAAGAAAGTGAAGGGAGTGGGAATGCGTGCAATGAGATTTGGTGATACTAAAGGCATCACTAAAACCCACCACACACAAATACCCTCAGAAAGTTGGGCTGCCGGCTCCCTCGCTCACCGAACGAAGTGCAGTAACAAATTGCTACTACTCAGACGTCAATTTTCTGCTCAGTTTGGTACTACCCCGGACCCGCGACTGTAAACAGACAACTGTCAACAGTGTGGTCCTACCACTTTGAAACGCCTCTGATAAACACGCGTGAGGTTATGTATGTAAAATTCTGTGAATATCTGGTTGACCGAGCTTCGCTCGGAATATTTTTGTCGAATTTATTTAGATATATATTAATAAAAAATAAATAATGAAACTTATATAAAAAATTACAAAAAGAGAATAATAATAACACCGAGATTCGAACCAACGCTGTTTGAATGCAAAAAAAAACCAAAATTAGAACCGGCTATCTTCCCAACTGAGCTATCGTAACTCATGACGATGACAATGAAGTTTGAATTCATATTCTTTTAAAATTTAATGTCATTATATTGTTTTGCTAAAAACACGGACAAAACAACATTTTCTATAAATAAAACCTAGCTAGATCGATTTTTTGGACCCGGAACCTCTAATATGCCAAGTATATATATCCATACTAATATTATAAATGCGAAAGTAAGAATGTTTGTTTGTTTGTTTGTTTATTTGTAACGCTTTCACGCTTAAACCACCGAACCGATTTAAAAAATTCTTTCACCAATGGAAAGCTATAATATCAGGGAGTAACATAGGCTATATTTTATCCCGGTATTCCTACAGGAACGGGAACTACGCGCGGGTAAAGCAACTGAAAACGAAGCGAAGCGAGGGCGGGTTGCTAATATATATATATATATATATATCGTTCGTTTAAAGATAAGTGCTAAGCGCAAGCGCGTGGCTCTGACTCACTTATGATTTAAAATACTGATAACGTGGCTTACTGCGATATAATCAAATCATTATATCAACTGCAATACACTTATCCGTGTGATGACGAAATAAGAATACAATTCAATCTTGTCAGTGAGTGTTGTGAAAAATGACTAAGAATATGATATTTATGTACCGACGTATCCACGGGGACAAATACGGTCTCTCCTAACGATATTTACGATACACCTCGACGACGGTCGAGGGGAGGGTACTCCTCAGGGGTATTCCGTCGGGCCGACCACTGACGACAAGTCACCCTGCACCAGTGCTCGGCCTTATGACGAAGGCGACGTGTCACAGGTGGGTTACGGGGTCACGCACCGCCCTTCTGTCACCCCGGACAGAGCCGGGCGGTGGATGCTCTGGCCGTAGCCCATTCCAAAAAAAAAAGTAATATAAAATCTTTGCAAACATGAAATAAAACCGTATATTAACTCATTACACTGTGGTATAATGTTAATTTCTTTTCTATTGTAGTGGAGATTCGAGCCCAATCCATCCATCCATCAGCCTACAGACGTCCACTGCTGGACATAGGCCTCCTCACGAGAATGCCACTCAGAACGGTCCTGCGCCACTTGCATCCAACGGTTCCCTGCGACTTTGAGAATGTCATCAGTCCACCTAGTGGGGGGGTCATCCTACGCTGCTACGTCCGATTCGTGGTCATCACTCAAGAACCTTTCTTCCCCAACAGTTGTTGGTTCAACGAGCAATTAGGTCTGCCCATTGCTATTTCAACGCGCTAATTTTGCGGAATATGTTAGCTACAGCCATTCTTCTATGGACTTCCAAGTTCCGGATTTTATCACGTAGAGAAATACCGAGCATAGCCCTCTCCAATCTCTCAAGCTCAATAATTTATTTATTTATTTATTTATTTATAGGAAAACCAACAGCTATCAAAAACATCTTAGTAACTAAATTCTAGTAACATAAAGCCAATTACAGGTTCTCACGAGTAGAGATACACTAGTAAAACAAATATGTGAATATTACAACATTAAGTATGCTAAATTAATTAAATACATACATCAATTAGTTTGATTGAAAAAACGCTTACTCAATTGCTGTCTGGCAGAGGTAACACTGGTACAAAATATGTCTAATTCTAAATCAGTTTCTTTACTAAGTTTAATAATGGGACGTATATGAGCTGAGATAAATACACTAATCTATAATCCATACAAATAAATAAAATTGTAGTGTCTGTAAGGTCAAGATATTGGACCTATTTCATGCTTACATGGTTATTACACGGTATCCCTAGTGGTAGGACCACACTGTCGACAGTTATATGTCTACAGCCGCGGGCCGGTCTGTCTGGGGTAGTACCGCGCTCTCGCAGAAAATCGACGTCTGAGTAGTAGGTAGCAATTTGTTACTGCGCTTCGTTCGGTGAGCGAGAGAGCCGGAAGCCCAACTTTCTGTGGGTGTTTGCGTGTGGAGGGTTTTGGTGGTGCCCTTGGTATCACCGAGCCTCATTGCACGCATTCACATTCCCTTCACTTTCTTCGCAGTAGACAGCGGCCTTGTAAAGGTCCATGAGCGGCAACAACACTTACCATCAGGTGTACTGTTTGCTCGTTTGCCACTGCTGGCAAAAAAAAAAAGAAAAAAAAATACACGACACCTATGCCTTAAATACAGTTAAAACAATTTTTGCCTGTCTGTTTTGATAATATTTATTTTGATAATATTTTATTACCAGGTAGCTGTCTGTCTACATGTATAAGGAGTAACTTAGGATATATTATGAACGGGTACTATGCGGGTAGGGCGATTGAAACCTAAGCGAAGCGAGGGCGGGTTGCCAGTTCTTAATATAAACGTTTGTATCGTACAGAGCTGTGTTAAGAATGGGCACAGTAAATATGGGACCTGGTACGAAGTTTAGCAATAAAACCACTATATTCTTATATATAAATCAAGAAAGGTAAAATGGACGGCAAAAATTCTATAATATCAGGAACATAATTAGGTTTCTTTCTATTGAAAATTAGACTATGAAATGCCGGCATAACATCCACAAGACCGATAGGGAGTGGTGAATTATAATCTTATTTCACGTCATAACACACAAAAATTCTTACTACTGCGATAATAAAATGTAAACAGCTAATATCGATAAACATAATCCCATCAGTGATAATATTATGATTGATATAAATTTATTTATTAAAATGAATTATGAGTACAAATGACTGTATTATTGTGATTGTACTCGTGAATTGTTTGGACTAGTGATGCTAAATTATCGTTAGATACACTATCGATACTTGATCTCGAAAATCAGTTACGATATCGATAGGACTATCGATACCATCTAAAGTCTCAATACTTGAGTATCTATAGTAAAATCAATACGTGAAGCAAAAACTTTGTACCCCTTTTTACGAAAATTACGTGGCTGGACAAATATGAAATTTCGCACAGTTGAAGTATATATAACGAGGAGAAGTGCATAAAACTGAAATTTCACATAATAATAGATTAAAAATACATTAAATTAATTAAACACACACACACGGTTGTGAGTGTGTTGCGTAGCAACGCTTATACACTTTTGTTTTACGGTTAAAATCTCTGGTCGAACTGAATGTCAAACAATCATAATTATGATGACAATGTGTAATAGAGATTTGTGCTTATATATTAGTTATTAGTGAAATATAGCTTGCTCAATTTACAATTATCTATACCAATAAATAAAATTGGAGTGTCTGTTTGTAATGTCAAAATAATAGGCTTTTTTCATGCTCACACGGTTATTTGCACGACACCTATGCCTAAAATAGCAATTAAAAAATTGTTGTCTGTCTGTCTGTCTGTTTGTTCCGGGTAATCTTCAAAACGGCTGAACCGATTTCAAAAATTCTTTCACCAATGGAAAGCTATAATATCAGGGCGTAAACTAGGTTATATTTTATCCCGGTATTCCCACGGGAACGGGAACTACGCGGGTAAAACGACTATAACCTATAACCGAAGCGAAGCGAGGGCGGATTGCTAGTACATAAATAAAATTAAAGAAAATTTTGTAGCAGAAAAATTTATTAAAATGAATTATGGCCGAATTTCGACCACACGCCGGCTACTAGTCTATAGTAAAATTGCTGATTTGCAATATTATTATAAGTGGCACAAAATCATTGATATTCTCGTGAGAAGGCCTATCTATAAGCTAATGAATGGCTAGATGGATACCACAGGGGGGCGGGGCCGGAGCACCTCCACGTGGTGCTCCCTGGAAACGTCCATTTGGACGTCACGCGTCCATTTGGACGGCCAAGATTCCGGCAGGAGGGGGTTTCCGCGTGCGGCTCTGATGGCAGAGCGCACGGCGGATCTGACCCGGGGCCAATGGGGCGGATGTGCCTCATGGCACTCCGTCGCCAGAGACGGTGGCGTCACGGCCCGGGGGCGTGACGGGTCGGTCGCTCGCGAGCGGCCAGACCCGGAAGGCCCAAACCGTAATCCTGAGTGTGACTGCGGCTGAAGCTCAGGGCCGGGGGTCTTCGGACCGTGGGGAAGAAAACCCCTATAAAAAATTACCCCTAATCCTAAGTTTGGCCACTCGGCGAGGGGATGAATGGTTGGTGGGTTAAAAAGCGCGCAAGCGTCCAGCCGTTAGAGTGGTAGTCAAGGCAAGACTTAAAAATGTTCCAAAAATGGCAGAGATTAAAACGAGCGTAGCTACTCCAGAGGGTCCCGGCCACGCCGGGGAATCCCTCACTGTGCCGGTGTCTGAGCGCGAGATGCGCACAAACACCGGCACGGTCAGTCTCCGATCGTATGGGAGGGAGACAATCGCTGCTGTAGTTGCCGAGAGCCTGGCAAAACATCCGGAGGCTCCAAAGACGAGGAAGAAGAGGAAGAGGAGGAAGCTGATCGCCACCACCGTACACTCCAATAGGGTGCGTGCGCGAAAGGAGGCAGCAAAAAAGGAGGCGGCGCGGCAGGCGCAACTAGCTGCCGCCGTGGCCGCGAGCGACGAGGGCGGTGTGACCGCAGCCACCGCAGAGCCGTCGCAGAAAGCGGACGCCGGTACTGCCCGGCTGTCAGGCGGAGAGGAGAGCGACGAGGGCGGATCAGGCGCAGGACCGTCGCGGGACGAGGGCGGGAAAGCCGCAGAGCCGTCCCCAAAAAGGCGCGGAGGAAGCGACAGCTCGACGGGGCTGTCGAGCGACGAGGGCGGCACCGCCGCAGAGCCGTCGCAGGACGAGGGCGGTGGTGCTGCAGGGCCGCCGAAAGCTATGCGCCGGAGAAGCTGCTCGACGGGGCTATCGGACAGCTCCGGGAGCGATGTGGCGTACGCGCTGTCGACAGACGAGGGCGGCAGTGCCGCAGGGCCGTCTGTCTCTGAGATGTCGGCGGACGAGGGCGGCAATACCACAGAGCCGTCCGCCGACGAAAACATCAGCCATCAGCTGCAGGTCGTCCAGAGGAGGGACAAGGGCGGTGGATGCGCGGGTCCGTCCAAAGGTGGTAGGAGTAGGGAAGGCAGGCCGTCAATTGAGGAGGGTATAGGTAGGCCGTCATCCCAGAGGAAGGAGAAGGAGTTAGGAGGTAGGAAGGAGAAGGAGACAGGTAGGGGGGCTGCCGAGGAGACTCTAATGGCAGCCCCAATTGTGAAGGAGAGGGAGAAGGCCCTCCCCCCGAGCGTCCGGAAGCGCCCCCTGCAAAAGGGTGGCTCAAGCTCCGACTCGGAGGGGAGTTTCATCGTGCCTCCTCCCAAGGTCTCGACATTGCGCCGTGGGCGCAGGGGTAGGGGATCGGCGGTGGCGGCGAGGCCGGGGACCCCAGGTCTGGCCTGCCAGAGCGGGGAGGTTGCGGCCCTGCAGGCCGCGAATGCCCGCCTCAGTAAGGAGGTTTCCGGCCTGCGGGAGCGCAACCGGAAGCTCGAGTCGGAGCTGTCGGCGGTGCGGAAGGAGAACCGCGGGTTGGCCAAAGACGTGGCTGACCTGCGGTCTCAAGTCGCACTTTTAGTGCCAGCCGCACCGCCGACGCCGGCCTCGCTGCCGAAACGGGCTGCGCCGGAGAGGGCGGGCCCGTCGACTGCGCCCGTGGCGCCGCCTGCGCCTGTGGTGCCTGCCGCGCCGGTTGCGCCCACCGCGCCGGCCGTTGGCGCCGCCAAGAAGCGCGGCGGGCCCCGAAAGGAGGCAGAGCCGCTGCCCGTGGTGCACGGCGTGCCGGAGGGGTCGATGCGCGTCATCTTTGCTAAGCTTGAGCTTATGCTGGATGCGCGCATCAAGGCCTTGGTGGATCGCCTTCCGCCCGAGCCACCCCTCCGGCCGCCGCTCGCCACGGATAGAGCGAGGCGGCCGCAAGCGTTGGCTCCCACCCCGCTGCCCTGTCAGGGTGGCCGCGTGGTGAGCTACGCTGCGGCCGCCGCTGGGCCCAAGGGGGCCAAGAAGGCCGGCAAGGTGCCGGCTCCCGCCAAGGCCGGGCCGCGGCCGGCGCCAGCGGCTGCACCGCAGGCGCCGGCCAGCGCACCCGCGACCGCTCCTGCTGCGCTCAGCGCTGCTGCCAGGCTCGAACAGGGCTGGCAGGTGGCTGAGCGGAGCAGGAAGGCACGCGGCCAGAAGCGGAGAGCGGCGGCCAAGGGTGCCGCCGTGGCCGCCGCTCCCCAGGCGGGAGTCGGCAGAAAGGGGAAAAGGTCGCGCAGGGGCCTCAAGTCGCCGAAGACGGCCGCGGTGGTCATCACCGTGCTGCCTGAGGCGGCTGAGAGGGGCCTCAACTATGAGGCCGTCCTAAAACGCGCCCGGCGGGAGTTGGACGTCTCCGACATCGGAGGCGTCGAGGCTAGGACCCGCAAGGCCCGGACAGGGGCTCGAATTCTCGAGTTCCCTGGGGCCGAGGGCGCGAAGACGGCCGATAGTGTGGCTTCGAAGCTGCGGGGGCTGTTCGGGCCAGAGGATGGTGTCCGAATCGCCAGGCCTGTCAAGTGCGCAGAGATGCGCCTGACGGGCTTGGACGATTCCGTGACGGTGGAGGACGTCCGAGAGGCCATTATGGCGCGTACCGGATGTGCCTCGGACACCGTCCGGATTGGCACCATCCGCCCTGGTCCAGGCGGCGTCGGTGCTGCCTGGGTGCAGTGTCCGGTGGAGTCGGTCAAGCAATTGGCCGACTCAGGCAGACTCCTCGTGGGCTGGAGCTCGGCGCGGGTAACCGTGCTAGAGCCCCGGCCCGCGAGGTGTTATAAATGCATGGCGGTCGGGCATACCCGACCGACATGCAAAAACTGCTTTGACTGCAGCGGGCTATGTTTCCGTTGCGGTCTGACCGGACACCAGGCGGCATCGTGCTCTGCGGTGCCCCACTGCCCCGCGTGTGCGGCAGGCAATAGGCCTGCCAAACATCGCATGGGCTCTGGGGACTGCAGACCCCCGGCATCGGCCCCAAAGGGGCGGGGCGGCCCATCGACCGGGCCAACCCCCGCTCCGAGCGCGACCCGATCGCCCGTTAGCGCGGAGGAGGTGACGATGGATACGGACCGTTAATGGACCCCGTATCCATCCGTCTCCTCCAAGCCAATCTCAACCACTCCGCCGGTGCGCAGGACGTTTTCCTGCAAGCCATGGCGGAGTGGTTGGTAGGAGTAGCCGTAGCCGCGGAGCCGTACGCGGTGCCCGACCGGCCAAATTGGCTGGGCAGCACCGACGGTACCGTGGCAATCATCGCCTCCACGTCGTGGCCTTCGTCGCCTCTGATCCTTAGGGACAGGGGCGTCGGATACGTCGCGGCGGACTGGGGAGAGATTACGCTCCTCGGAGTATATCTCTCCCCTGCCTGGAGAGCGGCTGATTTCGGGGTCTCCCTTATCATCTTGGGAGCCTCGTTACGGCGATTGGCACCGCGCCAGGTGATCGTATTGGGGGACTTCAACGCCAAGTCCGTGGCGTGGGGGTCCTCCCGTACGGACGACCGAGGACGGGCGGTCGAGGATTGGGCGGCGGCACTGGGCCTCTGTTTGCTGAACAGAGGCCGCATCCGCAGTGCGTTGACGCAGATCTGCGATGCGGCCATGCCCCGGGTACGGCGTCTGCCCCCGAGGAGGGCTGTCCACTGGTGGTCCCGGGAGCTGGCAGATCTCCGGGCCGCGTGTATTCGCGCCCGGAGGGCCTACACCCGCAGCCGGCGGCGCAATCGCAGCGCGGAACTGGAGGGCCAGCTTTACGAGGGCTACCGCAATGCGCGGTCGGCCTTCAGGCTGGCCGTCCGTTCCGCCAAGGACGCCAGTCGGCGGGAGATGCTGGAGAGTCTCGACCGTGACCCCTGGGGTCGCCCCTATGGTGCGGCGCTGAGTAAGCTCCACGCACGGGGCCCGCCCCTCACCGAGACTCTCCAACCCAGCCTCCTTACCCGGGTCATCGAGGACCTGTTCCCACGACGGGCGGAACACACGCCCCCGGCCCCCGAGAGGATAGTAGCTGCCCGCATCGAGCGGCATCTTGTCGGCACGGGGCCCGATCTGTCGGACGCCCAGTTTGGGTTTAGGAGAGGTCGTTCGACGATCGAGGCCCTGTTGCGCCTGAGGGCCGTGGCGACTGAGGCCGTCACCGGCGGGGGAGTGCTGTTGGTGGTGTCCCTAGACATCGCCAACGCATTCAATAGTCTGCCATTCAGCTGCGTCAGGGAGGCGCTCCGTTACCACGGAGTGCCAGCTTACCTGAGGCGGCTGGTGGCAGACTATTTAGAGGAGCGCAGCGTCCTCTACGCCAACCGAGTAGGGGACGTTGTGCGAACGCCCATGACGTGCGGTGTTCCACAGGGGTCGGTCCTCGGACCCACCCTGTGGAACATCGGCTACGACTGGGCGTTGCGGGGGAGCCTCCCACCCGGGCTGGGCGTGATTTGTTACGCCGACGACACGCTCGTCATAGCCCGCGGTGGGACGCTACAAGAGGCGGTAAGCCTGGCGACCTCAGGCACCGAAGAGGTCGTCAGGCGGATCGAGGCGCTGGGGTTGAGGGTGGCCCTGGACAAGACGGAGGCCCTCTTGTTCCATGGGCCCCGTATGGACCCTCCCATCGGCGTCTCGATCACCGTCAATTCGGTTGGGATCAGCATCCAGGCCCATATGAAGTACTTGGGCCTGGTGCTCGACGGGCGATGGTGGTTTCGGGAGCATTTCCGCAGGCTCGTCCCGCGGCTCGTCGGCGTGGCGTCCGCCCTACAATGGCTGATGCCGAATGTGGGCGGACCGAGCGCGGCATGTCGACAGCTGTACGCGGGGGTCATCCGGTCGATGGCCCTGTACGGCGCACCGGTGTGGGCGGGATCCATGACCGCCCGACTTAGGGCCCTTCTGTGGCGTCCACAGAAGGTCATGGCGGTCAGGATCATCCGCGGGTACCGCACGGTGGCGACGGAGGCGGCGTGCCTATTGGCCGGGACTCCCCCGTGGGACCTGGAGGCGGAAATGCTCGCCGACTTGTATCGGCGGGTGTCGGGGGTGCGCGGGGGGGGTGGTGTTGTTTCCTTGAAGGAGCTCACCGCCTGGCGCGTCGACGCCCGCCGGGACGTCATCGCCCGTTGGGCAGACCGGCTGGAGAGGCCTCGATACGGTGTTTGGACCGTGGAGGCCTTCCGGCCGGTGCTGATGCAGTGGTTAGAAAGGCGGCACGGGGTGCTCTCCTTCCGACTCGTGCAGGTCTTGACGGGGCATGGATGCTTCGGCAAGTACCTGTACAGGGTCGCTAGGAGGGAGAGAACTCCGTCCTGCCACCACTGCGATTGCGACGAGGACACGGCGCAGCACACGCTCGAGGTCTGTGCCGCTTGGGCAGAGCCGCGTCGTGAACTCGTCGCAATCATCGGTGCAGACCTGACGCTGCCGACCATCGCTAGGGAGATGCTCGGCAGCATCAGGAATTGGGACGCGGTCGCAGCCTTCTGCGAGGCAGTTATCTCGCAGAAGGAGGCGGCGGGTCGCGAGCGCGAGGAGCACAGCCTCGATGATGCGACCCGCCGTCGGCGACTGGGGCGGCGCAGGCGGGAGTACCTGCGTGCAATGCCGCCCTAGCCGAGGCCGCGGGTGACGTGACCGGGGATTAGTCCGTCACCCGCCGAGAGGCCGACCGCGTGAGGAAAGACCGACGTCCTCCCCGAGGGGGGGACGTCGGTCGATGGGAGGGTACCCCGGGTAGAGGGTATTTCGTCGGGCTGACCACTGATGACAAGTAACCCTGCTCCAGTGGTCGGCCCAGCGACGAGGGCGACGTGGTGTTCGGGTGGGTTGCGGGAGTTGCGGGCTTGAGCCCCTCTGTCGCCCCGGACGGAGCGGTGCGTAGGCGCGCCGACCGCAGCCCACACAAAAAAAAAAAAAAAAAAAGATGGATACCACATTAAGTTATTAAGTATATTTCTGATATACATATGAGTATCATAGGCCACAGTCCGTTTATTTCCCACTACTGGGCTCGATACTCATCTGTATTCGGAGGGAAATACACCTACTATAGTATGCTGGTCAGGTGGATTGGATTTTTTTTTTATTTTGTATCGACTCCGTTCGTGGCGACGCAAGGGCGGCGCGCGGCCCCATAACGATGGGTTATCTAATTCCTCCCATCGCCATTGGGCCGACCACTGGTATCGAATGCCGCTTGGCGAGTTACTCTTTCGGGTGTCGTCCCTTGCCGACGTCCATTCCGGGGCGAGGTGGGTTGGTATAGGCTTTTATTTTCAATTTTCCAGGGAGTGGTGCATTGCATTCTTACTCCGTTACCACGCGGAATAAATATACATGTCGCAGCGTCACTATCTCTGGCACCATATCTTAATAGTTTTTAAGAATCAATCGATTACGGAAACGTCAAGTAATAAACTTGGGTGTGTTCGATACGACGTTGACAATGATTTTTAATGTTTGTCGTTTGACTGTTAACGTTTGAAATATTACCGAGCTTTCATTATTGAGAGCGGTCCGTTGAATACTCAGTTGGGAACGAGACTCGAGAGCGATCGGTCGTTGTTGCTGCCACGTGGTATCAAATTCACCGGGTTTTCCAAACTCTTAATTTATCCGTCGGCATACGTAATCATTAGTTATTATAGAAAATTATATTAACGGTAATTATTGAATATAGTTTAAAAAGTAGCTATCCGAAGTATTATTTTATTCTACCGCAATGTGTAACCCATCTGATAGTGATACGGCACGACGCTAACCCTCGATATACAAAAAATATTATCCACATAAAAATATAGTTCACTGAATAATATAGTGAGGTTAGCACGCTAGACACTTACCAATAAATTCAATACGTTTTTCCTTAACACCGCACACTCCATTTATTAAACTAGCAAAAGCATGGACCGAGGTACTCCCTTTCGTTTCAATTACACATCACAGGATATTGGAAACGACATGTGACTCTCTACAAACTTACTATCTAAGACGTCGAGGTAAGTTAAAAGCCAGAAAATATAAATTTTACCTTGGATACCTTTGTTAAATTTACAAAAGGAATATCGAGAGAGTCCAGACGATGTTTTGAAATAAAATTGTGTTACAAATTTTAGCGTTCAAATGTTTTAAAGTTGAAATATTGAATGATATAAAAATGTCTCTTATTTTTTTATATTATTTATAATGTAAAGAACTTTCATTTATTTATTTATTTATTGAAGCTATTTACGTCCCAATGTTAGGCTTGAGCCTCCTCCACAATAGGAGGGAAATTGACCTGCAACTACGCTGGTCAGATGGTACAGGGTTTTAATTTGAGTTTTCCTTCTCTTACATATATGTTTTATGCATATTTGATTACCTTAGTGGTATTTTACGACCGCACGAGTCCAAAGGAGGGATTAGTGTATTCTTACTTCGTTACAATAAAAAAAATGTGACGAATAATTGATCAATTTCCTGCACTAATTAGGGTAAATTACTATAAAGTATAATAGAGGAGATATTTATATAAAGAATAATATTCGGGCGAGTTTGCCATATGATGTGGTTTCCAAGAATACTAATCCTAACGGTGGTAGTGGTTGTCGTAAAACTTATAAAATAGGTATGATGAGAGAAAAATAGCTCCATCCGACGTCCTCGTCACGTCCTCGACGAAGAGGACGACAATATCACACTCGCTCAACAAAGAGCCTACCCGGCCCGCGAGGCCTTAACAAATAAATATCCGCGGTTCCGCCCTCGCCGTCGAGGTGCGAAACCGCGCCGCGCAAAAGTCACGACTAAAAACGTGGGCACGCCCACTTTGCCTCCAGCGACGCCCCAAGCCGAGGTCCGTTCCCCACAGGGGGAGCCCTTGGGTGATGTCGCTTAGCATACTTTTCCCGGGTTGAGAGCCCTCAGCGCTCACCCATAGTCCTCGTCAAGCTGTCAAGGCCATCTGCGGCCAACAGCTGTACACACACAAAATAGTCACATACTGCGTTGACTCTTATTAATTCGGATAAGATCATCATCCCTCCTCTATCCATCTGCTCGTAAATACCCACTGTTGTACATAAGTCACCTTAAGACGAGAATACCATTCAAAATAGTTCTGTGCCACTCGCATCCAACGGCTCCCTGTGCCTTACAAAATGTCGTCAGACCAACTAGTATGAAGTAAAACTATTTTTACGGATTTTATCGCGTTTATGTTTTATACTTTTCTGACAATTTTAACAGTTTTCAGCATTCATGTTCACGGGAAAACTAACACAAGGGACTTCAATGATAGAAATTACGCACATGTTTATTTTTTATTGTTGCTACTATAATTGTAAAGCGTGTGTGTTGACAAACAATTTTTTTATGTGATCCCTGTTTTATGTTTGTGGCAAATGGTATTGGTCATGCTCACTGAAGGTTCTGCTTGCGGTAGCTACGAGAGGAGTGGGTCACTCTCTTCCCTCCATTATGGTTGAGGGGAGTGATGGCTGCTCTAGTGGTTAACTTGTGATCGGGTGCCGCTTGCGGGATCTGGTCCAGCCATAATCTTCTCATTATATTTGTGTTTATTATTATATTTGTAAATTGTATTATATAATATTTCGAATGGCATCACACTGGGGCTATTAATAAGCATGTTGTAAGATGTAATTTTATTCAAGTGAAATTAGAAAATAAATAAAAAAATAGACAATACCGCTGAGTTTCTTACCGGATTTTCTCCATGTGGTCGCGTGCCTATCCGGCGGTAATTTTAAGAAAAAATTAAATAAATGACAGTACTTAAGTACCCCCGCGGGGTTTATACATAATAAATGATTTGAATTTGAATCCCTTGTGAGTATAGAGACCGGTAGATTAGTCAGCTTTTAAGACACCTACGATCAATATCAGAGTTGGTAGTGTTCATTATCACGCGACAATGATTTATATCCAACATTTTTATATGAAAAAATTACACTTCAAAATGTACATGGCAAGTTACTTTAACAATAATATGTCTTTGTTACGTTGAGCTGAGAGTAAATTTTGACACGACTTTTGCATTTATATCTCGTTTATATTTAGTTATAACTTTTGTATTTTATATTTAGAGTACAAGTGCTTTAAATTTCTATATTATTCTGATAATATTGATCACCTAAATGAGCGAAGTGCTTTATTATTTTTGTAACGTAATGGCCATTATTTTTCGTTGCTGATGAAGTAAAAATAATAATATAATAAAAATCTCTGAGTCTGTCTTTATCTCACTATTAAACTAACGCAAACCTCAGAGGAACGTTATATGGCTCTCTAAGTTCTTTCGATATAAAAGAAAAAATATATCACAAGATTTATAGGAAAGCCAATAAACCGTAGGGCGGCATGTAGCGAGCTGAATGTGAGTGGTGACACTGCGGTCCCAAGTGCCCCAGACAATCCAGCTCGCCTCTATTGGCTAGCGGGAGTGGAAACCGAACAGTGCTCGCCAGATACTAAACTCTGGCTTGACTTAAACGGCTGGTCAGAGAGAGGTCGCCAGAACTATATGCTCGGGAGTGGAAATGTCATTTTCAAGGGCATTACTACGGGGAAACCACTGCGGGTCTCCGTTCATCAGGGACTTGCGATGGTGAAACCGGCGCTGCACCGCCCGACACCCCAAGCCACTTGCGCCAATGTTGCGCCTTGTTGCCCATATGGCCTGCGTGCCCTTGGCAGCCGTTTAAGGGGGTTTATTAAGTGAATTTATACAAGTCCATTAAACCTCTAACCCCATAAACAGATATTAAATACTTTCATAATACAATAGTTTTACAGCTACTGCTGGTAGTCCACGAGTATTATGCGCAGACTTTGAGTATCATCTTAATCTAAGAATGGGTTGGGCCATCTGTCCCAACCTATTCTTAGATTAAATTTCTCCAAATGCCTCTGCGTATTAGATATATATCCCCATGTAAGCCTTTCAAAGGACAAGGTAGCTTCCCCAGGAAGATTCCGTGAAACGGAGATATATAAATTCACCACCTCTTGCCCGTGGGTGTCGTAAAAGATGATTAATTGATATAATATGAGTTCTACATCTGTGTAAGAGAAGAAAAACTCAAAATAAAGTCCTATGTATGTCATATGTATGAACAACATGTTACAGGGAGGAGGCCTGAGCCCAGTAGTGGGCGGTTTATGAAGCGAGATGATGAGAAGAATGTTTTGTAGATGGATTGATGATCACAGAAGACTACCGCCTATTCTTCTAATGATAAGCCAATCGATTTTTACGCCTCCCATGGTAAAACAAAGCATGATATATTATTATAAATTCATTTCCACACGGAAATCGGAATGCTGATTGTTGTAATTCAAAATGATATTGGTATTGCAAATAAAACTATTTTACGGATTTAATCGTGTTTGTATTTTATTTATGATTGAGGGAAGTTGCGAACATTTTGTAGCGTTCATGGTCATGGGCGGACTCTGTCCTATTTCTCCGCCCGTGACCATGAACTTTGTAAAGTGTTCGCAACGTCACCCAATCAAATATCAAATACAAATGCGATAAAATCCATAAAATAGTTTTATTAATAACTAACAACTTGTCCTCGCTTCGCTTCGGTTTCAGTCGTCTTACCCGTGTAGTTCCCAATTCCGTGGGAATACCGAAATAAAGTATAACCTTTGTTACTCCCTGATATTATAGCTTTCTATTGGTGAAAGAATTTTTGAAATCGGTCCAGTAGTTTCGGCGTCTATTCAATACAAACAAACAAATCTTTCCTCTTTATAATATTGTATTAATAATGTGCAATACTCGCTTAAACAGAAATTATTATGGTATTAGTATGTTTAACAAACATTCAAATCTAAAATCACTTCACCGTGAATCAATCAAATAGTCCACAAACCCACGCACGCAATGCGTACCTTACTTACTGGAGTACCTTATCTATAATTAATCACTACAGATTGCCCTCTCAAACATAACTTTAGAGTACTTGAGATAAGTGTTATTGAGTATATTTACAACTTACGACATGTCGTCGAGACGATAAATATATATATTTTTTGGGGTGGATATTTTTTTTTTATTGCAAACGGTGGCAAACGAGCAAACAGTACACCTGATGGTAAGTGTTGCTGCTGCTCATGAACCTTTACAAGGCCGTTGCCTACCGCGAAGAAAGTGAAGGGAGTGTGAATGCGTGCATTGAGGCTCGGTGATACCAAAGGCACCACCAAAACCCTCCACACGCAAACACCCTCAGAAAGTTGGGCTTCCGGCTCTCTCGCTCACCGAACGAAGCGCAGTAACAAATCGCTACTACTCAGACGTCGATTTTCTGCGAGAGTGTGGTACTGCTCCGGACGGACCGGCCCGCGGCTGTAGACAGATAACTGTCAACAGTGTGGTCCTACCACTCCTCAGAACACCTGCCCTCCGGCTCCGTCCGGGGCGATAAAGGGGCGCCGCACGGCCCCATAATCCACCGTAACTCGTCACCGACCAGCGGTATCGAGTTCTTTGTCCACCGTGGTTTTTCGCGGGATGTGGGTCGCCGTCACGCGGTCAGCCTTTCTGTGGATGACGGACTAATTCCCGGTCCGGTCACACGCGGCCTCGGCTAGGATGGCATCAGACGCAGGCGTATTGCGTCGTCGTAAGATGATAAATGTGCAATTTAATCATCATCATCACAACAGAGGGAAATTAACCTATTACACTATGTGTGGTGACAGAATAAGAATACATTTCATCAGCCCTTTTGTCCGTTGGTGTCGTAAAAGACGATTAAAACACTAATATGCAAGAAAAAGGATAACATTGATGCAAGAGAAGGAAAACTAGAAATTAAATCCTGATCAGCGTGGTATAGTAAGTCAATTTTCCACAATAAAGGAAGCCAAAGCCCAATATTGGGACATATATGGGCTGATATGATGATGATAATGATACTACGTAGTCTGTATTAACGTTAATTAAATAATAGAACGATGTGCACACGATACGTTTATTCGTTGAATGCATAATCTCTGTAAGGGGGTAGAGGTGAACCACATTATTATTTAGTTACCTACATAACACCTTCCCCCTTAAATTACAAATCAAATAAAAAATACAAAAATAATAAAACAACAACATATTAATCGATGACAATCCAATATACATTATGACGAGATAACACGTTTACGCTCATTCTACACATTTTTACTGCTGGGTACACATTTTATTTTTTTATATTTGCAGTACATACATTATTACGTTATCTATTCTCTATATAAATTCACAAAACAATTAATCTATTTCAAAACCAAAACGCTTCACAGGTTTTCTTAACCGTTTAAATTTATCATCGACTATCTCTTTAACCGGCTCGGGCCGAATGTGTGAGTTCTCCTCCTGCACAGGTTGCCTCGTCAGCACGTCACTTAGTCTGTCTGACGATTGTGGGCTGGCAGCCTTCTCTGTCACAGGCGGAGACTCACCCTATTCAAGTACTTGGGTAGTGTTTCGATGTTGCGTGAGTGCGGTGGATTGAGAAATGGGCGGCTGCTCCACATCTGCGTTGTTTTCTACCGAGTCATCAGCGCTTGGAAATACGCAGGTGGAACGCCTTGAACAACCCTTCAACTGATCAATATGCCTATGCTGGGAAATACCCTCTGCCGATGATACATTATAATTGTTCTTACCTAAGCGTTGTAAGATTCGACCCGGCAACCATTTACGATTGGAATTATAACTTCTGTACCATACAGAGTCACCCTCACCGAACTGTCTTATTGGGGACGATGCGTAAGCTAACATTTTATTCTGTTTTTGTTCCACTGTCACTGCATTATCTGGCCGTAACGTACTTAGCCTAGTCCTCAATAGCCTACCCTGTAGTAACTTAGCTGGGCACTCACCAGTTGTCGTATGTGGGGTGTTGTGGTAATTTAGCAAAAATCTATAAATGGCAGTCTCAGTATCGACCTTAGACAGTCTAGCCTTCTTAATAACTCCCTTTATAATTTTTACTGCGTTTTCTGCAGCGCCATTGGAGGCGGCATGATAAGGAGGCGAATAAACATGGTTTATACCATTACCGTTCAGAAATGCATTGAATTCCTGACTAGAGAATGGTGGACCGTTATCAGAAACAATTTGTTTTGGCAACCCCCACCTTGACCATGATTCTCGTAATCGTTTAATCGTACATTCGGCGGTTGTACGTTGCATTTTAAACACTTCAATCCATTTTGACCTAGCGTCTATCGTAACGAGATATGTATACCCATCAATAGGACCTAAAAAGTCAATATGTATACGTTCATAAGGACGATGGGGCCACTTCCATGGCGAAGGTGCGGATCCGGAAGGAGCTGCTGAGTTTTCTACACAAACTAAGCAATTTTTACAACAAGCTTCAATTAGTTCGTCTAACCCAGGCCACCAAATATAACTGCGTGCCATAGATTTCGTGTTTACTATACCCATGTGGGGTTCATGGAGTTCGCGTAAAACACGGTCACGACACTGTAACGGGATGACAACGCGATGTCCCCACATAACGCAACCTAACTCGGTATACAACTCATCACGCCTATTCCAATACGGGCGTATGTTATCGACAGGACAATCTTGTGGCCAACCGTTGTTTATATAACTCCCCACACGACTTAAAATCGGATCGCAGCGAGTTTGTTTCCTTATTTCGTCACAATCTAATAATAGTGCCGTCGAAGCAAAATGTAAATATGACTGATCACACAATTCTAATTTTTCATTCGCCTGGTTATCAATCGGTAATCGCGATAAAGCATCGGCACCGTTAATTTTCGATCGAACGTATTCTATATCATATTCATAAGCTGAAAGTATAATTGCCCACCGCTGCATCCTAGCCGCTGCCATGGAGGGAATACCGTTATGCGGGCCGAAAATACTAACTAACGGCTTATGGTCAGTTTTTAAAATAAAGTGACGTCCGTACAAATATTGATGGTATTTCTTTACACAATATACGATGGCGAGTGCCTCGCGATATATTTGCGAATAAGATTTCTCAGCGTTAGTGAGCTTACGCGAGACGTAGGCTACGGCGCGTTCTACCCCGGACCTGTCTATCTGAGATAACACACCGCCGATTCCCCGCGAGCTCGCGTCGCACGTCAGTACTAACTGCTGCTCGGAATCATAATGTGCCAATACATTATCACGCGATAATAATTTCTTTACTTTATTAAATGCCGCGTCGCACTCTGTATACCATTGCCACTGTCGTCCTTTTTTCAACAATTCGTACAAAGGGTGCAAATAATAACTTATGTTGCGCACGAATTTAGCATAAAAATTTACCATCCCCAGGAATGACCGTAGGTCTGACATATTAGTAGGGGTGGGCATTTTTATTATGGATTCTATTTTATCGGGATCCGGTTGAATACCATTCTGGTTAACTACATAACCTAAATACTTGATTTCATCTGCGAAAAATACACATTTATTTCGTTTAACCCTTAGACCGTATTTTTTTAAACGCGATAGTACATATGGGCGCATATCGCCCTCTATCGGCAATATTTGTAAATTGTTGATGTATGTGTTATCAATTATAGTTATAAACATGTTTGAAATATTTGCAACTAATATTTAAATAATTATTTGTAGTAACAACACTGCTATTTACCATGCTATGATATTTAAGACACTTTTTGAATGTATTTCTAGAAATCTTTGATTTAATTGTTTAAATATTTATATAATTGATCAAATTAAAATCGATTAGAATTAATGTAATTATTTGTAACCATATTTAGTTGTTTTTACATAATAAAGATTGTAATTTATTTCTAGTTAGAGCGCCGTCTGTTGAACAATATATGAGAACAATATTTCCTTTAATTACATTAATGTAAATTGTGTAAAATTGACTATTTGGAATTATGTTAAATGCATTAGAATATTTATCATTATTATTTAGCTATATTCAGATAGTTAACAATATTGTTTTATTGGTTTGTTATAAAAAGTAATTGTAGTTACTAAGACTAGACCGTTTCATTGTAAAGCGGAGGTTATAAAAACATTGTAAGATTAGAATAGAGGACAGTTTTACTTCACTCACTTCTCCGGCAATAACTTGTAATAAATATAGTGATTACATACTCGGTATTTTACTATCATCGTCCAAATTCCTGGCGCAACGCCGACATACACATTCCACGTTACGTAGGTGAGTAAATTGATCCCCAGTTATAATAATGTCATCCAGGAATGCTTGAGTGTTCGGTATATCTTTAATCAAATTACTTATAATCCTTTGAAATATACCACAACTCGATGATAACCCATAAACTAGACGATTATATCTAAACAATCCGCGGTGAGTGTTGATGACTGTGTATGGTTTTGAATCCTCAGACAAGCAAATTTGATTATAGGCCTGTGATAAATCAATTTTGGTATATTTGTGACCTCCCGCTAAGTTAGCAAACATATCTTGAACTCTCGGCAAAGGGAATCTATCGACCATTAAACTGCGGTTCAAGGTTACCTTAAAATCGGCGCATACTCTCAAGCCGCCATCCTTTTTGTGGACAGGAACTAATGGCGTAGCCTAGTCGGAACAATCCACCGGCTCGATCACGCCTTCACGCAACATCGTGTCGAGTTCCGCGTCGACCTGCTGGCGCAGCGCGTACGGCAGCGGTCGCGGCCGGCAAAACACGGGTTCGGCGCCCGGGCGCACGCGCAACTTAGCCACGCCACCCGTGTACCGACCCAAACCCTCTTTGAATACCGCACTATATCTGTGAAGCAATTCAGTTAACTTAATACTATTTGGATAGTTATCTTTACTAACATTTACGTTACAACAAAAATTTTCTTTTAACTCTTGATTAAACTTAGGCACTTGTATGTCTAATTGGGCCAGCCATTGCCTACCTATTAAGGTCGTAACACCACGTTCTACTACATACAAATCTAAACATTTCTTTTTGTCCTTAAATATTACCGTCGGTATAATAATACCTATAGGACAGATCTTCTCACCTGTATATGAATTAAAACAGGTTTTAATTTTTTGTATTGGTAAATGACTGAACCATTTCTCATAGGTAGGCTTACTTATACAAGAGGCTGGAGTACCTGTGTCTACTTCCATTCGTAATGGAATACCGTCTACTAATAAGGTGACACTCACCGATTTATAATCGCTTAAAGACATCTGAAACATCGGCTCCGATATATCATCCTCAGATTCCGACTGTAAGTCTCTCGCCGTCGATACTTCGGAGAAATAATTGCTTCGCCGCTGAAAACGTGTGGCACTCGTACCCTCGTTTTTCCTTGAATCGTATCCTGATGTTGCTTTTGGGCAGATACGCTTCAAATGTCCCTTATTCTTGCAATTGTTGCATATAAAATTTTTGTACCGACACTTCTTTGTGTCGTGGGAGTGACTCCCACACGCATTACAGGCCTCCTTTGACCCTTCTTTGACACTTCTTTTGCCTTTTGCCGTAATCGCATTGATCTCAGCCACCTGTGATTCCACCGTACTGTCTCCATCAGACTTCCTAATGGAACTTGAGTCCACAGCCGCGGCATCCTTCTCGGCTGCCTCCAACGTAGCAGCTAAGCTAACAGCTTTCGCAAATGTCAATCCATCTTCTGCGAACAGTCGCTGACGAATAAGATCGCTCGCTACTCCACATACAAACTGATCACGTAAATTTTCTTCTAGCGTATTCGTGAATTCACAATATCTTGATAATTGTTTTAACACTGCAATATACTGCGTAACGCTTTCTGTCTCGTATTGCCGCCGCTGTCGAAACCGGTATCGCTCCGCCATCACCGACGGACGGGGTTGTAAATGTGACCGCACGATACCCACCAATTCACTATACGTGAGCTCACTTGGCCTCCGCGGACTAACGAGATTAACCATAAGCTCATATACTGGATCACCTGCTAGTGCTATTAACGTGGGCAACTTCAATTTCTCCTGAATCTCGTTTGCTAAGAAATATAACTCCATACGCTCACAGTACAAAGTCCAATTGCCATTATTTAGGTCGAATTCTTGAATTTTTCCAATCGACATGTTTAATAATCTTCATATAATGCGTATATATTCACTGTTTGTTTTATTCTCGTCGCCAGTTAGTCTGTATTAACGTTAATTAAATAATAGAACGATGTGCACACGATACGTTTATTCGTTGAATGCATAATCTCTGTAAGGGTGAGGTGAGGTCTGTGAGGTGAACCACATTATTATTTAGTTACCTACATAACACTACGTTATTCAGACGGATTTGTATAAGTTTTTTGTTTTCCTTCGCTGCAGTGTTGTTATCTGCTTATGTTACTTAGTCGTCCCTTATGATCATCTACAGGCAGGAGGAGTGACTATTGTATTCTTACTGTCGCAACATAAATGAAACGGTAATTTCAAAAACCTCATTATTCATACAAAATTTTCCTGGCATTAATAAAAATAGTTTCTTTAAAGAAATTAATTTATAAGGACTTTTTGAACCTAACATGGAATTATGATTTTGAAAGATTTAAAATATCAAAGAATCTATATAAATTATAAATATTAAGAGCCCGAAGCCCAACTTTCTGAGGGTGTTTGCGTGTGATGGGCTTTGGCGATGCCTTCAGTTTCACCGAACCTTATTGGACGCATTCACACTCCCTTCACTTTCTTCACGCTAGGCAGCGGCTTAGCAAAGGTCCATGAGCGCCAGTAACACTTACCATAAGGTGTACTGTTCGCTCGTTTTACACAGATTGCAATGAAAAAAAATTAAGATCGAATGAAAAAAAAAACACATGGAGAAAAAGTGACAGAGGTGGTTTTTTGAAATTATCGATTCAAATATATTTTAAGAAATTATATCACCATCATCACATCATCGCAGACGATTTATGGCTCGCTATTGGGTTCAGGTCTTCCGCCTTTATGACAAGGAATTTGACCTAGTATAACACGGTTGTCAGACGTGTTATCATAGGATTTTATTGCAAGTTTTCCTTCTCTTTTATTGATGTTATCTGAATTTTTCAACCCTTAGTTGTCTTTACGATACCTACGGGCATTAACTCCATGACCACAAGAAACTATGTACATATTTTAAAAAAATTGTCATATCTTTTGTCGTTTTGAAAGTCTTTAATTTTCTAAATAAAACAGCGCTGAAAAGTGTTCGAAACGTCGGGCAATCAAAAATCAAATACAACCGCGATAAAATCCGTAAAATTATTTATTTATAATGTACACTACTCGCGAAATAGCACGCTGAAGTGGCAATGAGTAGGCCACATCGCTCGACGACCTGACTCTGGCTACAATCGATTCCAATGTCTAGATGAGTGGGAATCTCCGAAAGATATGAACAACAGGTTCGTGGAAACCCGCTTGTCGAACCGGCAACTGCCGGGCAAGTAAGGTTCTCGAGTGACCACCACGTATTGGACGACGCAGTGTAGGAAGCCCAAGGCCCCCCCTCCATTTGGTAGACCGATGACCTGGTGAAAGTTGCTGGGTGTCGTTGGATGCAGGCGGCACAGGACCGCACTCTGTGGCGTAACATGAAAGAGGCCTACGTCTAACAGTGGACGGCGATTGGCTCAAATGATGATGATGATGATGATGAATGTGCAATTATGATGAAAACATGAATGCTTTAATTTTCGTTTACCTCTTCTTAACAAAACCAAAAATGCATAGTTATTTATGCATAAAATTTCAAAGATATTTTTCAACCAATTAATCAATGTCGTGTCGTCGTCTTTACGTTGATTATAAGAAGATTGTGCAACGTCTATTTCACGATAGAGACACGTGTCTGTACGCCAATTAACAGTTTGATAAGTTGATAGCTATCGCTTACCAGCGCGTAACATATTATGAATAATTAGTAATCGTTCTATTGGTTTAGTGGTTTGTATTGGATTTCTAGCATTTTGGTTTATTAGTATGTTAATATTTCAATAATAAAGTAGAACATCAAAGTGAAATTGCTATTTGGGGGTAATATTGATGTCTGTCATCTATTAATAATAATGAGTTACGATAGCTCAGTTGGGAAGTGCTGCAGTTTCCTTTTTTGACCACTGATGTCAAGTAACCTTGCTCCGGTGGTCGGCCCAACGACGAAGGCGACGTGGTTTTCGGGTGGGTTGTGGGTGTTGCGTGCTTACGCCCCTCTGTCGACCCGGACGGAGTGGTGCGAGGAGCGCGCCGACCACAGCCCACCCCAAAAAAAAAAAAAATCTGTTAATAATAAAAAAAAAATTCCGTAAAATTGTTTTCATCATCATCATTTCAGCCTATTGCCGTCCACTGCTGGACGTAGGCCTCCCTCATGTTGCGCCACAATGTGCGGTCCTGTGCCGCCTGCATCCAACGACGCCCAGCAACTTTCACTAGGTCGTCGGTCCACCTAGTGGGGGGCCGTCCCACACTAAAAAAATTGTTTTATTTACAATTAATAATATGTTTTTACGAATATTATACCAACATTTCTTTTATTGTATTCCTATGAAATTAAAATAAATTTCAAAATTAAATTAATTTATAGTGGTAGGACCACGCTGTTGACAGTCTGTCTATAGCTGCGGGCCGGTCAGTCCGGGGTAGTACCACACTCTCGTAGAAATTCGACGTCCGATTAGTAGCAATTTGTTACTGCAGTTCGTTCGGTAAGTGACAGAGCCAGCAGCCCAACTTTCTGAGTTTGTTTGCGTGTGGTTGGTTCTAGTGATGCCTTTAGTATCATCGACCCTCATTGTACGCATTCAGGCTCCCTTCACTTTCTTTACGGTAGGCGGCGGCATTGCAAAGGTCCATAAGCGGCAGCAACACTTACCATCAGATGCACTGTTCGCTCGTTTGCCACCGTTTGCAATAAAAAAATGATCAATTAATATTTTCAATCAAGAAATACACACAGCAAGACATGGTCTCCTCATAACTAGATATAACAATGCTTCACAATACGCGTAATATAAATTATGTTCTTAATTAAAAGGAGTTCCAAATTTAATAAAAAGCTGACAACTTTATATATCCCGCGGAGCACTCATTTTGTAAGAATCAATTACAAATTCATAATTAAAATTCTCTTTAGTAATTTGGTAAGAAAGCGTTTCCTATTATAATACCATTATAATCATGATCTCAATACATATAGGATGTGACTTGGAGGGCAAATAATCGATTTTTTAAATAATCGATTTTTTGTTCTTTAAAATAAATTGATTATAAAATAATCGATGAATTAAAAATAAATAATCGATTATAAAATAATCGATTTTTTCTCCCAACAGGATTATGATGATCATTTTTTTTAGGTTATGTGAGTTTTATCTATACCAATAAATAAAATTGGAGTGTCTGTTTGTAATGTCAAAATAATAGGGTTTTTTCATGCTCACACGGTTATTTGCACGACACCTATGCCTAAAATAGCAATTAACAAATTTTTGTGTCTGTCTGTCTGTCTGTTTGTTCCGGGTAATCTTCAAAACGGCTGGACCGATTTCAAAACTTCTTTCACCAATGGAAAGCTATAATATCAGGGCGTAAACTAGGCTATATTTTATCCCGGTATTCCCACGGCAAAGTAAAATTATTTAGTAAAATTAAGTGTAGCGGAAGTCTAAATTAGTGACTCGTAACATATATTGGGCAAAAGGACCAAAAACATCAATCAGGCAAATAAATAAGAAAAAGTGCGGACGAACAAAAGTGTAAATAAGTGACTTTGAACTTATTAAAATGGAGAAAAAACAGTGGTTAAATCATTAAATAAGTGCAACAGTGCCGACATACACAAAATAATCAATAAAAACGAATGTATCTAAAACAAAGTTTTTTCTACTATGATATTGCAAAATCAATCGAGCTACTAACGCCATCTAAGAAATAAAGACTGTACTTTTTGGCACGTCGCACATCTAAAAACAACTCATAGTTTTTTTAGTATATACAAAAATAAAAAGAGGTCAGCACAAGGACCATAATAAAAGGTCATTCAGCGATAATAATATATTATCGCATTCAATCATGGAGGAAGTTATGAACATGCTCCGCAAAATTCAAAACGAACTAGACGAACAAAAATCAACCATTGTGCAACAAGCGGAAAAAGTCACAGAACAAATTACAAAAAATATAAATAACTTACTAGAGGAGAAGCTCAAAGCGATGGAAATAAAATATGAAAATCTAAAAGAAAAGCTGGAAAATCAAGAAAAAAGGCTATACTACTTAGAAAAACAATCACGACAGAGAAATGTGGTTATTTTTGGCTTAGAAGAAACAGAAAGATCTTATGCAGACTTAGAAAAAATTGTAATGAATTTTATACATAAATATTTCAGTATTGAGTTACAACAAAGAGACGTACAGGAAGCTAGAAGAATAGGAAAAAGGGAGATAAGCTGAGACCTATTACAGTAACATTCTCAACACTAGGCATAAAGATAGATATGTTCAAACAAAAACAATCACTAAAAAATACCACATATTATATAAAAGAAGACTTCTCTCAATATATTTTAGAAAAGAGGAAGGAATTGCAGGAACGAGTAAAAATAGAAAGGGAAAAGGGTAATCTCGCTACTATCAGGTACGACAAGTTAATAATACGTCCTAAAAACACCGATACGCCAGCCAATAAAAAACGATTGCTGTCATTATCACCAGATTACAAAACGCCTACACAAAATGAAGAGCAAAAAACACAAGCGAGCAAAAAGAACAAAATCCAAACAGGGTTACAGAGATCATCTAGCGTATCAGAAGGAGTAATTAAACCTGGAATACTTAACTTCATTATTACAAAAAACACCAAATAGCAATTAGCGCCCCCCTCTCAGAACGAAAACAAACAAAAAAATCAAGCAAAAAACAAAATACATCTTCCAAGCCGGCTGGTCACCGTGGAAGATCACGACCACGACCCTCCAAGGAAATATAATAATAAAATAGCAACAAAATTCTACCTTATCGCTTACAATGTTAAATCGTTATCAACACATGGAAGGTTTATCGAATTGAACGAGGTATTGAAAGACATAAAATGGGACGTAATTGGATTATCAGAAGTGAGACGATTGGGAAGTAAAATAGAAGAGTCTGAAAACGCTATACTTTGCCACACAGGCCACACACCTGGACAATATGGTGTAGGTTTCTTGATACAAAAGTACCTCAAGAAAAATATAGAGAGCTACCACGGATTCACAGAAAGAGTAGCTCTACTTAATATGAATATAGACGGCACCCTTTTGTCAATTATTCAAGAGTATGCCCCCACAGAAAAGAGTAGCAGCGAAGAAATAGAAGACTTATATACAGAAATCAACAAAGCAATACAATTATCCCACAGCAACCTCATTTTAATGCAAAAATAGGTCAACCAAAAACTGAAGATTTCCTAGTCATGAAACAAAATGGATACGGTATAAGAAATGAAAGAGGTCAAAGACTGATTAATTACGCTTCTGAAAATAAACTTACAATTATAAATACCTTATTTAAGAAGAAAATGAAAAACAAATGGACTTGGCGATCCCCAGACGGAAAATTTAAAAATGAAATTGATTTTATTATATCAAATAAGGCACATCTATTTAAAAATATTGAGGTACTTAACGCTAACTACCCTTCGGATCACAGACCCTTAAGAGCAACAATATCTCTCACACAAGTAAAGAAGAGTAGAAAGAAATACCAAAATACTCAAAACAATAACTTGAAAAGCAAAGAAGAAATAAATAAATATATAAATTGTTTACAATCATTAGAATCACGCTCTATTCTAGAAAGGAAAGAAAATATTACAATACAACAATACTACGACGATATAATCAAAGTAATAAAGACAAGCCTAAAAAATAGTCAAATCTTAAGCAACACCCACACAATTTTGTCTGATCGCACTTTAAAGCTCATAGAAAGAAGACGGAAATTACAGAAAAATACTATAAAAAGTAGACAAATAAAAAATGAAATTTCGGGTCTTTACAAACTTATAAGCAAATACATAAGACACGACTATGCAAATCATCGAACGATTACTATTGAAAAGCATCTTACCCAGACAGGAAGTACGAAAAAAGCATACAAAGAGCTTCGAACGTGTAAAACATGGATAGAGGGAGCAAAACAGGACAATAAAACAACACATAGGCGAGGAGACATTATCAAAGAGGCGACCAACTTCTATAGAAACTTGTATAACACAAAAAGCATCAATAAATGTCATTGTACTAGTCAAGGACAGCTAACCACAATAAATTACAAAAAAGACGCGAACCAAATTGAAATAGAGATCAGTGAAGTAATAAAAGCTTTGGGAAACCTCAAAAATGACAAAAGCCCAGGTTCAGATCACATCTCAAACGAATGCTTAAAAGTAGCCACTCCAATCTTAGCTCAACCTTTAACTGATTTATTTAACGACATAATCCTAACCGGAGAAACACCTAGTCAATGGGGAGAATCAAATATAATTCTGCTGTATAAGAAAGGCGATCCACACAATATTGTAAACTATAGACCGATAAGTTTACTACCCAGTATCTATAAGCTTTTCTCCAGCATAATAAACCAGAAGATTAGTAGCGCAATAGAGTCAAATCAACCGATAGAGCAAGCTGGTTTTCGAAAAGGATATTCTACTATCGACCACATCCACACTCTAGAAATAATAATAGAGAAATACCAAGAGATGAGAAGACCACTCTACATTGTCTTTATTGATTACCAAAAAGCTTTCGATACATTATCGCACGAAAGTATATGGACAGCTTTGTAAACGCAAAAAGTAGAGATCAAATTATTGACTGTAATCAAAAGTATTTACAGTAACACAAAAAGCAGGGTTCAACTAGAAACGACCGGTCCTTGGTTCCCAGTAAAAAGGGGTGTTAGACAGGGTGACCCACTATCGCCGAAACTATTCATAGCAGTGCTGGAACAGATTATAAAACAGCTAAAATGGAAAACAAAAGGTATATCTATCAATAAACCTATTTAAGCCACCTGCGTTTTGAGGACGACTTGGTTTTGCTATCTGAATCTAGCAAGGAGATACAAGAAATGATACTATCTCTTAATGACGCCAGCAAACAAGTAGGTCTAGAAATGAACCTTACAAAAACGAAATTAATGACAAATAGCACCAGAAAAACAATAACAGTCGACAACATTCCTCTAGAAGACAATGAGCAGTATGTATACCTTGGCAAACAAATTGGATTTGATATAAAAAATAACGAGCTAGACATTGAACGCAGGGTACAATTAACCTGGAATAAGTACTGGAGTTTAAGGGAGCTATTCAAGAGCAATCTACCAATAAATATAAAAACAAAAATATTTAACTCATGTCTGCTACCATGCTTGACCTATGCTTGTCAGACGTGGAAATTTACCAACAAGGCCAAAAGAAAAATAATAACATGCCAAAGAGCTCTGGAACGTAGTATGCTGAATATACGAAAAATCCAAAAAATCCGTCACATCGATATGCGCAAGTATACAAAAACAGCTGATGCATGCACTTACGCTAAATCCCTAAAGTGGAAATGGGCTGGTCACGTGGCGCGTCTTCAAGACATGAGGTGGACATATAGAGTGACAAAATGGAACGGACCTCACGGCACGCGTAGACAGGGTCGACCTAGAGCAAGATGGGAAGACGACATAAAACAAATAGTTGGACCAAACTGGCTAAATATAGCAAAATGTAGAGACGATTGGCACACCTTGGAGGAGGCCTTTACCTGCAGAGGGGTTCTTGCGGAAAATCAAAATTAAGTATTTTTTAAGTAAACTTTAAATTATAATCTTTTACTATAGTGTAATAAATATAAAGCAACTAGGTACCTACTAAACCTTATTTTTTTCAAATTCATTATAAATGTAACGTATACTAACCCTAGAATAAGCTTAGGATAAATAAAAAGATAAAATAAGTTTACTGTTATAACCATTGTTAATTTTAAGCAAGAAATAAAAGGCTTTTTATTTTATTTATTTTATATTCCCACGGCAACGGGAACTACGCGGGTAAAACGACTATAACCTATAACCGAAGCGAAGCGAGGGCGGGTTGCTAGTTTTCTAATATAGTATGAAACACTGCACGCAATATCGTGGTGACGTTTTTTTTAGGAAATCTGGTAGTAAAATAATCGATTAATTGTAATATAAAAATAATCGATTTTGTAATATTTTGATAATCGAATGTAAAAATCGATTATTACAAAAAAATATCGATTAATAATCGATTATTTTAAAAATCGATTAATAATCGATTATTTTAAAAATCGATTATTTTTTCACATCCCTAAATCCATATACTTAGAATTCATTCGAGCCTCTTTCAATATTAGTAGTGAAATGGACTTACTAAATCACGCTGATGAAATGGGTTGGTACAAAGTTTTATTTCAGTGTCCGTCTCTAGCATAAATTGAGGGTTGATATCAGGTAGGTGGCTGGTCTTAAAACCTTTGCGAAAACCTTTGCATATACTTAGGGTTGTGATGATGATGATGATCGTGATGGGGATGATTGCGATGGTGATGAATTATATGAATAAATACTAAAATAATACGTTAACATTGATCATCATCTCAGCCTATATATGTCCCACTGTTGGGAGTGTTGGGCATAGGCCTCCTCCATAATGGGAAGGGAATTGACCTATTATCCCACGCTGTTCAGACGTTTTGGAATAGGGTTTTGTTTCGAGTTTTCCTTCTCTTGCACAGATGCTATATAATTATTATATATCTTAGTCATCTTTTACGACATCCACGGCCAAGATAGGAAGTGGTGAATTGTATTTTTACTCCGTCACCATACGGACGTTTAAATTATTAGCATGTAATTTCAAATTGCTTTCATCAATCTTAGCTATATTGTAATTTGTTTAATAATGTAATTCAAAGAATAATTTTTAATTTGGTAAACTCATAATAGGTTCTCCCGCTAAACTCCCTCCGCCTATTGTACCATAAAAGAGCAGTTTTGGGTGGATTTTAATAACAGCTATCCACAGAATAGGATTTCATTTTGCGTCGTCACCGCTAGTAAGCAGCCGTGCAGTCCAAATTAATTTGTACCCAAAATGAAATTTTGCTGAGTTCATTTAGAATTGTTGACCCTAAGACAACAACGGCAGTTTAAATGAAGTTAGATTATCTTATTATAACTGTACGTTTATAGAGCTTTATTATTCTATTAAAATAATTTTTTTAGAGCTGTTTTTATCTTTCAGTGAAATCAACCTCTGTTGTCGGAAGTTGACGAGCAGGTATTTAAAAGGACCTCTGGTCCATTGACTCTCCACTATTTTGTAGTCCCAGAGTCTTGTGCGTCGTTTCTATGATGGAAGTTATTAATAATATTTAATGATAAGATGCTAATTGAAAGGTATTGCAATGATCTTTCCGTGTGGTGACGGAGTGAGAACACAATTCCCCACTCCCTTTCTTGCTCATGGATGTCGTAAAAGATGCTTAAGGTATATATTTTGCAGATAACATTTATACAAGAGAAGAAAAAAAGACATAAGACCCTATACAAACACGTCTGGCCAGCGTGGTATATACAGGGTATTTTTTCAAAGAGTACACAATTTTTTTTATTATATTCTAGATATAAATAACATGATATATAATATGTAAAATGTTTAAAATCCCTAATAATAATTAATTAATTATTTTGATTTGAAAATATCTAAGAATGTTCGTGATTTTTGGAAACCATATTTGCGGCCATTGAGAACGAACATTACCGTACACGCACACTAATACTGCTTATTAGTAACAATTGTGTTATTGTTAATAAGTTTACGATTCCAATTGAAAGATTTTCCATTTCACTTACACCTATACATATTCCTTAATCTATCCTCTCTCTCACATAATCTTAATCAACCAACTCTTTCACACTTGCACGTTCTCGCATCTATTCATCTTTTTCACACTACTCATAATATTCCATACTTCACTGATCCAGCTAGTTATATATCACTATAGAATATTCTGTTTATTTTTTTTATAAAAACTACATATTTTTGTTTTGGGTTTACAATTTGGGCATACTCGGCCCATTCCGGCCGGGGCGACGGAAGGGCGGCCTACGGTCATTTATAATACCATGTAAATTTCTCGCCATTGAACTGACCATTGGTACCAATTCCTTGACTTCGTTGGCTAGCCGGGTGGGGTATTATATAGGGTACTATCCTCGCCTCCGTCTCGCCCCCACCTTAATTAACAGCGTTGTTATTAAATTTCGAGACATATTTTTCATATAAAGCTATTGCCAGTACAAAAAAAAATTCAATATAAAAAAAAAAACAGAAAAATGTTTGATCCGGTTTTATAACTTTTAACGCAATATTTGGACTCTTTAAGCTTGCATTTTGAAGCTCTTCGAGCAAGCTCAAAAATGTATTTAAAGCGCTTCGAGCAAACTCAGAAATTTATTTAAAGCTCTTCGAGCACACTCAAAAATGTATTTAAATTGAAACCGAAACATTTGAAAATAAATCGAATCCGATTTCTTAATAAAAAAAAAACACTATTTTAAATTTTAGTTTTCAACGATCTTTGAAATAAATGAAGCAATTTCACTTTATTCTAATCGTAGAACTTTATTTTAATCGTAGAATCTGCAGACAGTTTTTTATCTGCAACTTAAAAATCGTTAGATTTAGTACTACCCTTTTTGCAAAACATTGACGTTTGAATAGTAGCAATTCATTACAATGCTTCGTTTGGTAAGAGAGAGCCAGTTGCTAAAATTTTTGTGGTTGGCAGTGACGTGGCTGCATGAATGATATTTTTTATCAGGTAGACTGCCTCTACCCTTGAGTCATCATAGGCAATAAAGAAAAAGTGACATACTCATACGAATATTACTTATTAGGTACTACAGGCAATCACAGAAGCTCCGTATCATTTGTTTTATCGGGGAAAATTGTTTGATATGTTATTTTACGTAAAAATTAAAATAAGGAATTTCACACCCACAAAGATTACGTAGAAAGTATTATAGCAAATATTTATTACTTGTGTAAATAATCCGATTTAGACCGAGAAACAATTTGGATTGAAAACATTTTGCTATTGGCTATAAAAATATTCCTTTGAAATTATCGCCCGAGACTTAATAACTGTTTAATCTAGAATGAACATGTCTACCACGTTTGAACTAAGCTTTGATTTCTTTTATTTCACTTCACAATATAGCAAAATGAGCATAACTTAATTTTAGAGTACTCAATTTCACTTGTAGTAAGTGAAACCGCCTAAACGTTAATATAGAGATTCAATCAGTTATTTCTTTTGCAGCAAACTGCCTACAGCTCTATGATAGTCCTCTAGTGATAACCATAAATAAGGGGTAAGGAATATATTTTCAACCCGTCATCAAACGGGAATTATTTCCCAGTATCTTAATAAGCTCCGCATAGCTGGTAAAATGAGGTCGCATCTCTCACTCAACAAAAGGAAAAAGCCAAATAAATTAGCGTCATCTTTAAGGCTCTACGTCGGGTGTAAAGACTATGATATATTCTTGGCTTAAGAATATAGCAAAAAACCTAAATAAGTATAAGAAAAACATGAAATAAGTTACTTTTATGAGGCTTATTAATTGAATGCAAGCGAAGTCTATTTTCTATCGTACAATCTTGAATTTTATGTAATAGCAGACTGCTACTACATAAAACTACTAGCAATATACGGTCGGCAATTATCTGTCTACAGCTGAAGGGCAATCAGTCCGGGGTAGTACCACACTTTCGCAGAAAATCTACGTCTGAGTAGTAGAAATTTTGTTGCTGCACTTCGTTTGGTGAGCGAGAGAATTGAAAGCCCGATTTCCTGAGGGTGCTTGCATATGGTGGGTCTTTGTCATGCCTTTATCACCAAGCCTCATTGCACGCATTCACACCCCCTTCCCTTTCTTAATGGTAGGCAGCAACCTAGCAAACGTCTAAGGGCGGCAGTATCACTTACCATCAGGTTTGCTGATTGCTTGTTTGCCATCAAAAGCAATAAATAAATTTGACAATTTCGGACATGTTTTGAGAACTGATGACTAGTATATAGAATGCTGGGAACATGAAAGGTATCAGATTGCGTGGAGGCTAACCCATGCGAAAAACCAATCAAATCAAGTCTGCTATGGGTGGTCCTTTAAACGAATTTGGTAATTTTCACCTCGAATGTGAAAATATGGCGAGACATTATGAAGCGAGAACATTTGCTAACAGCAATATTTCTTCTCCCTACATAATTAAAATCGCTCTGCTAAGAGTATGGATTCGGGCCTTCTTTGTGAGAGGGAATTTTACCTATACACGCTGGTCAGACGTGTTGGTATAGGGTTTTATTTTGAGCTTTTCTTCTCTTGCTATGCATATTATAAACCTTAGTCGTTTTTACGACACCTGAAGGCGACGCCAGCGGTTTCACCGGTTTGCGGTGAAGAATTATGTAATGTCTTGATGGCGCCAAAAAAGTAGATACTAATTTGACGAGATAACCATTTACTGCTTTATTTATATTGAGTAATAATAATAGTGAACAACACAGGCCGTTTAAAAATGAATAATTAACAATATTAAGAAAATAACAATAAAAATAGAGTACAATTTCAGCTTAAGGTTCGTATCTAGACCTATTCGTGCCGTAGATTTCGAGAGTGTAGAAAAAGGCGCGCTAGTCCCAGTGGCGCGAGAGCGGGAGCGCGCGAAAACCTATCGCCGCGCGTCCAATTACCCCGCGCACACCTAAGTACATAGCAACAATCAAATGCTTACTTACAACATATTACAATTTTATTGAATAGTTTTTATTTCAAATAATTCGCGTCGCTTACGACACCCATGGGCAAGTGAGGGTGTTGTCTTAGAATAATAACGTATAGAAGATAAGTTCGCGCACAAAAAGTGAAGTATTTCAATTGGAGCCTAATTGAGCTTACGCCGGAACCGTTCCGTAATGTACAAGGTCACTATACTGCACGTGCATACGCAACTCTTTAAAAAATAAATAGGTAATTATAACAGTTTGTGTATTCAAATGGTGTCATAACACATTTGATAAGCATAAAAAGGTTTTTAACATTACTTTTAAAAGTATTTCGATGATTTATGTTAATAAAAACAAAATTTGATTTCATAATTTGTATAATGGTGTGTAATCGTCTGCGCGCATGTAGTATTTTTAGATTCATGTTTCGAACGATCGAAGTACCGACACTATCCTTCTATACGTTATTATTCTAAAGGTGTTGTGAATTATATTCTTACATACTCACCACATGGAAAATCTCGTTATATATTGGGCTCGAGTCTCCTCCACAATGGGAGGGAAATTGATCTTACTGTACAATGCTGATCAGACAGGTTGTCATTTGGTTTCATTTCGAGTTTTTCTTCTCGTTATATGCGTATTATATCCCTTAGTCGCCTTTTGCGACATCCACGGGCAAGATAGGGAGTGGAGTGAATTGTATTCTTACTCCGCGTGACCCCACGGATAACGTTATAATCATTAACATCTTATATCTTTAAACGAGCAACTCTTGTATATATATATATATATATATATATTCAGGATCTCGGAAACGGCTCCAACGATTTTGTTGAAACTTGGCATACTAGAGGATTCGGGTCAAAAAATCGATCTAGCTAGGTTTTATTTATAGAAAATGTTCTTTTGTCGGTGTTTTTAGCATAACAATAAATGACATTAAATTTTAAAAGAATATGAATTTAAATTTCGTTGTAAATGTCAAGAGTTCCGGTAGCTCAGTTGGGGGACGGCCGGTTTTAACTTTGAGTTTTGTAGCATCCAAACAGCGTCGGTTCGAATCTCGATGTTATTATTATTCTCTTTTTGTAATTTTTTTATGTAATTTTTAGTTTTTATTAATATATCTAAATAAATTCTATAAAAATATTCCGAGCGAAGCTCAGTCAACCTGATATTATATATATATATATATATATATATATATATATATATATATATATATATATATATATATATATATATATATATATATATATATATATATATATATATATATATATATATATATATATATATATATATACCTATATATACCTATATATTTAGGATCTCGGAAACGGCTCCAACGATTTTGTTGAAACTTGGCATACTAGAGGTTACGGGTCCAAAAAATCGATCTAGCTAGGTTTTATTTATAGAAAATGTTTTGTCCGTGTTTTAGTAAAACAATATAATGACAATAAATTTTAAAAGAATATGAATTCAAATTTCGTTGTCAACGTCATGAGTTACGATAGCTCAGATGGGGAGACGGCCGGTTCTAATTTTGGTTTTTTTGGCATTCTAACAGCGCCGGTTCGAATCTCGGTGTTATTATTATTCTCTTTTTGTAATTTTTTATATAATTTTCATTATTTATTTTTTATTAATATATATCTAAATAAATTCGACAAAAATATTCCGAGCGAAGCTCGGTCAACCAGATATTAAAATTAAAATGACAATTTTCAAGCTTTTAAAAATAAAGCGATTTTTTCATTTCATCTATCTTCAGTCGCCAATCCCATTAAAGTTATTCGGTATAAGTAATATGTGGGAGTGGTGATCGATCTAACGTGTCCCTACGTCCTTCTAAGCTCATAGAAACACATTCAATACTTCACTTTGAATGGAGCGGGTAGCTGAAAATGTTCCGCAAAAGCAATCAATGTTATTGACTTGTGTGAGAATGCTTCCTCTTTCTTCAACTGATATTAAATAACACTAGAAAATATAGTTCTAATCTATATCTTTTATATGCGTGTTATAGATGTGAATTTTTTTTTTAAGTTTTTTATCTCATGATCTAAGGCGGTGTCCTGCGTGAGCAACGAATACGACGCGACGCGCCGCTGCGAACACGACGAACGCGATCAAACCAATGACATGCCTGCTTGCGGCCTATATGACAGTTTGCGACGAGACGCGACATCAAGCGTGCCTGTTTTGAGAGCGAACTGACGCGACATCACGAACTACAGAATTGTTGTTTCAGAAGCGATTATATTTGTTTTCTTTCTAGATTTTTTACGGTATTTTTTAAATCTGTACTCTAAATATGAACTTTCTAACAAAATTGTAGTGTACTTGTCTATGATTCGAGAAGTAATAACCAAAATCACATAGGACACTTGTCGCTTGTAGCATCGCGCCGCACTGCGTCGTGTCGTGTCGCGTCGTATTCGTAGTAGCCTATATACATCCCACTGTTGGGCTCGGGCTTCCTACATTGTTGGAGGGAAATTGAACTACCATAACACGCTGATGAGACGTGTTGGTATAATGTTTTATTTCTAGTTTTCCGTTTGTTATATAGTTATCGTATGCATATTATAACTCTTAATCGTCTTTTACGACATCCACAGGCAAGATAGGCGGTGAATTATATTCTTACACCGTCACCATACAGAATCGACGGAAAAGAGAATGACAGCGGAAAGAAAACCAAATAAAAGTCTATTCGATGTAATTTCTATTATCAGATGATATCTGATGTTTACGCGAGCACTACACATTGTAAATAAAACTACTTTTACGGATTATATCGCGTTTGTATTTGATTTATGACTGCCCGACGTTTCGAACACTTTGCAGCATTCATGGTCACGGGTGGACTAAGGTGTCTCACGTCCAACAAGTAATCGTTATTACAGACATTTATAATTATCTACCCGATACAGAAAATTAGTTATAAATTTATTATATTTTGACCCACATTTTAGTACAAATTTATTGCCAGTGTAAGAAGAAAATGATTCTATATTAAATTATTTAATATAGAATAGAATATAGAATATACAATAGTGTAAGAAGAAAATGATTCTATATTAAATTATTTAATATAGAATCATTTTCTTTTTACACTGGCAATAAATTTGTACTAAAATGTGGGTCACAATTTAATAAATTTGTAACTAATTTTCTGTATCGGGTAGATAATTATAAATGTCTGTAATAACGATTACTTGTTGGACGTGAGACACCTTAGTCCGCCCGTGAACATGAATGCTGCAAAGTGTTCGAAACGTCGGGCAATCATAAATCAAATACAAACGCGATATAATCCGTAAAAGTAGTTTTATTCTATTATCAGTTTTAAATACTTTAGCACATATTCTATTACTGGGCTCAAGCTTCTTCTACAATGGGAGGCAAATTGAACTACTGTTCTAAGCTGATTAAAGTGGATGCCATTTCTTTTTATTTTTGGGCTATGGTCAACGCATACACTGTCCATTCCGTCTGGGGCGACGAAGGGCCGTTGCGCGGCCCCATAACCTACCGTAATTCCTCTCCTTCGCCATTAGGCCGACCACCGGCAGCGAGTTCTTTGTCAGCCGTGGCTAGCCCGGGGAGATACCGTTTCGGGTACCCTACCTTTCCAACGCCAGGTACGTCGGTCGCACTCGCGCGATCAGCCTCTCTACGGGTGACGGACTAATCCCCGGTTCAGTCACCCGCAGCCTCGGCCAAGGCGGCATCAGGCGCAGTTAATCGCGTCAGAGTGATTGGCAAAGGAATTTCTTTCGAGTTTTCTTTTTTCCTTTTCCTTGCATGTTTGTCACCATTTCATTCTTATTCTGAAATAATTCATTATTTGTGATGTTAAAATACTCTTATTGATATCCATTTAGGCCAAATTTATGTTAATTTTCTTACTTACAAAGTTAAAGTGCGTGTCCATGCGTGCGTGAGTGGGTACGTGCGTGCGTGCGTGCATACGTGGGTATGCGTGTGCGTCTCTGTGTGTGTTTGGAATGAGGCTGCCCGATTAAAATATAGTTTGCGATATCTTAAGCGGCTTCGCTAAACTTAGATTTCCTGAAGATTTGATTGCATCAACATGGTATATAATGTGAAAACTCAGAATCACCAATAATCATTTTTTTATTTTTAAAGTTATACTTTTTTTTTTGCGCCTTAGGGAAAAATTATGAGAGTAAATTTTTACGATGCGCACGCACACCGTCACGTAAATCTGCCAACTTAAAGTCAGCTAGTCAATATTACCGCCGCCGGCGACTGGGGCGGCGTAGGCGCGACTACCTGCGCCTTATGCCGCCCTAGCCGAGGCCGCCCTAGCCGAGGCCGCCCTAGCCGAGGCCGCGGGTGACTGGACTGGGGATTTAGTCCGTCACCCGCCGAGAGGCTGACCGCGCGAGGAAAGACCGACGTCGACGTGGGAGGGTACTCCTCAAGGAGTATTCCGTGGAGCCGACTACTGACATCAAGTCACCCTGCTCCGGTGGTCGGCCCAACAACGAAGGCGACGTGTCACGGGCGGGTTACGGGTGTGCGTGCTTACGCCCCTTTGTCGCCCCGGACGGAGTGGTGCGCAGAGCGCGCCGACAGATACCCATCCCAAAAAAAAAAGCTAGTCATTATTATTTTCTGATGCGCGCGTTCACCGTTAAAAATATCAACTAGATAATGCATTATAATAAAACTTACATTATTAAATACCGTTTCTTCTATTATTAGTGTTGTTTTTTCTACAAAAGTAGAATAATGCAAAGGATAGAACTTTTAGAAAAAAAAAGTGAGCCGTCGCTCAGGACGCCTGGCAGATGTGAAACATCGAAAATATTTTGTACGAGTAGAGACACGGTATCGAATATAAAGTATCGATACTGAACTCATGAGTAGTATCTAAAGATAAGTAACGTAGTGATTAAAGTATCTAGTACTTTTACTTACTTTATCTTTAGGTATCGAGTACTTTTCTTAAATACCGATACATTGCATTCGATACTTTTAGTCAATAAGTACTTTTTAGCAGGTATCGTATCGAATAAATTATCCATTTTAAAATTGACTTTACGGCCTATATTTATGGTAACGTTATTTAGTACAAACGAAATTAAACTTCCAAAATGTAGCTTGAAATACTTTCATCCGTTCACAGACGTTCTTTTGCACGATAGGTGCAATTTATAAACCAGAAATAGCGGCATCTACCGAGCTATGCAGCATCGAGCACAAGCACGAAGTGCGCGTTTTAAGTAACATAAATAGCGGCATCTATCGAGCTAACGACCAACTCTCAGACCAATATATTGAATATTTAATAAAGAAACCTTTAATACTGTAATCATAATAAGACAAGCTATCTAAATTATTTTAGCGTTATTGGTCCTTGCAATTTTACAAATTGCAAAGTTTACAAATTTGAAATGAAATCTGACTGTTTTAAGTGAGTCAAAGTCCAATTCTTAAGAAATCGGTGACATGCAAGGAAATAAATATATACAAATACAGCTGAAACTAATTAAAGACTATAAAAACGGTTACTTATTTTTCGTAGCTGAAAGTAAACTAAATACCATACCTACTGGTATATTTATATTATGAAGTTATTATACATTAATTTATAAAACAAGTAAATATGCATAAAAGAACAGCTTACGTCAGGAACTAATATGGCATAAAGTATTAATAAAACATGGCGATTTTTTTCCAGAAAAAGATTATTTTTATTCAATAAACATTTGTTTTCATTATAGGTAGCAATTTACTTTGGGTTCACTAGATGGCGTTGTACAAAATTTTAAATCGCACCATGGTTTCGTTACAAAAATGTAGATATGTATATCCAGATATTTATTTTATCGTAGTAGTCAATACACTCCAAAAAGCGGTTACCGCCCTTGCCAATTGGTATAGGAAATGGAGAATAGAAATTAATCCCGAGAAGAGCCAAGCGGTCATGTTCACTAAACGAACTGCCCGTCTGTGCTCTCCGGACAGCATCCCTCCTCTCACTCTCTTCGGCCGACCTGTCTCATGGAGCAGAGAGGCCAAGTACTTAGGTGTGACCCTTGATAGCCGACTCACTTTCCTGTCCCACCTGAAGCGGGCCCGCGCGCGCGCCGCCTTCGTCATGGGACGCCTTCACTGCTTATTAAACGCAAAGTCCAAACTATCACTCAAAAATAAAGTCCGATTATACACTACCTGCATACGCCCGATCATGACGTATGCCAGTGTAGTGTTCGCGCACGTTAGGCCAAACAGGATCCACAGGTTACAAACACTACAAAATAGATTCATGCGACGGGCAACGGGAGCACCGTGGTTCGTTCGTAATGTCGATCTACACATCGACCTCGAATTGCCGACCATCAGGCAGTATATGAAGCGTTGCTCCCAGCGCTATTTTGACTCTGCCACGACTCACCCCAATCCACTAGTGGTTGGGGCGGTAAACTACGTCCCATCAAAAATATCCGCGGTCCGACGACCCCGTCATCTCCTTGAAGAAGGGGATGATGCCATCACGATCGCCCAAGAAAGGGCCTACACAGCTCGCGCAGCGATAACACATAAAACTGCGCGGTATCGGCCTCGCCGACGAGGTCGAAAACCGCGCCGCATAAAAATCATTAACCTAAACGTGGCCACGCCCACTTTGCTTTCAGCGACGCCCCGAGCCGAGGTCCGTTCCCCACAGGGGGAGCCCTCGGGCGATGTTCGCTTAACTTACTTACCGGGTTGAGAGCCTTCCGCTCGCCCATTGCCCGCGTTAAGCTGTCAAGGTCATCTGCGACCAACAGCTAAATACACACAAAAAAAAAAAAAAAAATATTTTATCGTAAATTAAGAGGGGACCACGAGGCGTGGCGTCAATCGCCACGCGATGATCGCAGTCACCCTCGCCTATAGATGTTTCACATCAAAAAATTATCCTTTACGCCAAAGAAGTATATCTTTTTACGTGCGCACACAAGTACAGACACACTTTTTTTTAGTGTTTGATTTGGATTTGCTCATAAACTATTTTATCAATCACTTCTATAATCTAATCAGCTCTTTTACTTCATAAACAACGTCAATTGACAAAGATTAAAATCTGTAGATTCCTTTATGGAGATATCGAAAAAGAAAGAAATGTAGAAAAACAGTATTTTCAGAATAACTCAAAAAGTTCTTGGCAAATCGATTTTCTTGTTAGGAGTTACTTTGTTGACCTTAAAAATGTGCATAGATAGGTGTATTAAAATTGATTAATTTGTTTCAAAGATATTGGAGTAAAACTATTATCCAGAATACTGTCTCTCAATCATCATCATCATCATTGCCCACTGTTGGGCTCGAGTCCCTTCGTAATAGGACGGAAAATCGATCTACAATACCACGCTGGTCAAATGGATTAGTAGAGATTTTCCGAGGTTTCCTTTCGCTAGCCTATAATAGTCATAAAAATTGGCTGCAAAATCACCAATAGAAAGAGCAATAGCATTTTTATTATTATATCAATTATTTTTTTACTTTTTCATTATATTCACTATTTCGTCAATAGTTTTTTTATTATTATTATTTCATTAATAATTATCGAATTAAATTTGTTGCGAGTCCCAAGACAATTAAAAATATTTCCCGGGACTTCTTGAGGGTCAAACCTCAGTGTCTTATACAATGACCGTTATGGGTCTTAGCTTACAGGAGTTATTGTGGTGGGAATGTGTTGCGGGATTATTCCCAATTTGTAAAATTCTCAATCTTCATCAACTTGCTTTTATTCCAATTACTTGAGGTCGACTCATTATGTACTTTTCTTTCATATTACATATTGTAAAACCTAATGGCAATAGTTTTGCAACTGGCCGCTTTCCTGACGTCAACTCTCTTTGAGATTATAATTGTTGTATAATTTTACGAAAACTGTACTGGAAGTAATTGAATACAGAGATACGAAAAAAAAAAAAATATTATGTGCGTGTACAAGTGCGACGTAGTGTTAATTATTTTTCAATTTCGTTAGTCATTTCTTTTCTCCCCATATTTCCACTTTAATTTTTCTTTTTTCCCTTACCATGTTACCCTTATTTTTTATCTCATTACATTAATTAGCTATAAGTAATGAAATAATGTACATACCTTTTTATTGTGCATGATGTGGCACCTTTAAAAATTGTGCAAAAAAGTAAAAAAGTAAAATTGTGAGAAGGAATCCTGCCATTCCTTGATGTACGTGTTATTCGAAAGACAAATGGTAGTCTAAGCCACACTGTCCACCGGAAAACTACGCACACAGACCGATATCTTCATGCCAGTTCTCACCATCATCCTGCACACTTGTCCTCAGTACCAAGATCACTAATCAACTGGGCTCTTCGAATATGTGATCCCCAATACGTTGATGCAGAGCTCGAGCACATAAGGGAGGCACTAGTGGACAACGGGTACAATTGGCGGCAATGCTGCCGATGGGCCAAGCCAAGTGAACGTAAGCCGCCAACAGGTGTGGAACGTTCTCCGTCCTACTTACCGTTCGTGAAAGGAATAACGGACAAAATCGGGCATCTCTTGCGAAGGAAATATGACATTAGAACGTTCTTCCGCCCACCGGGCCAAATACGGCAAATGCTTCGTTCACCGAAAGACAAAAACCACCTGGGCGTACCAGGCGTCTATCAAGTACCATGTGATTGTGGCAAGAGTTATGTGGGAGAAACTGGACGCAACATCGTCACCAGACTAACTGAACACATCAGGAGTATGAAGAGCATGGATACGACACAATCAGCAATAGCAGAGCATGCCAGTCTCGCGAATACAAGGCACTACATTTGGTTCGACAAAGCTTCCGTATTAGCCACAGAGAGACGTTACAGACCGCGGCAAATACGTGAGGCCATAGAGATAAACCGACATCGGACCTTCAACAGAGACGGTGGATGGAAGCTGTCGTCAGCATGGTTACCAGCTCTTAATACTGCCGTGAGTCGTAAGGTGATGGTGTGCGTGGAGAGTGACGTGACCAGCGTGGTATGTGATGGTGACGACACACGGAGTGACATACCAACAACGCCGCCTAACTCCCGGTGTGAAGTTTCGTCCGACGTTTCCGCCGAGGACTATCAAGAGGCGAACACCTCCCCCGCACCCCTCATGGCTGTGTCGAGGCGCGCTGCTCGATATGCATCGCGCAGTGCATGCCGGGGCCTCGCAGACGCCGCTGCGCACTCGCCCTGATGATGAGCATCGGACATGCTCGAAACCCGGGTCGACGTAATCGATCTCAGCACGTGAGTGTTTTTGCCGTTTTAGATATTATAATATGGATCAGTCTCACGATAATTTCAATACTAAAATAAATTATAGTTCAAAAAAACTAAAAAACTAGGCTTTTAAAGAAAATCCAACTAAAATAGAAAATAAATTTTTAAAAATTTGAATTAAGAATAGTGTATATAAGAAAAAAATATTTAGCGTGGGGTTGCATGTTCTCAATAGTTATATATATTTTATTGACAGATATGAGTAGAAGGATTATCATTTTGATAATATCGTAAAAAGCACCCCACGCTTTTTTTTACAAATTTATTTTCTATTTTTAGTTGGATTTTCTTCAAAAGCGTAGTTTTTTAGTTTTTTTGAACTATTATTTATTTGTCATTTTTTATTTGAATTTTCGCTAATCCTGATTATTCTAGTAAGGATAACGGGTCAAACTGTTACTGTTAAAATATTGAATTTTCATCGGTCCTTAATAAGTAGGTATGCCAAATTTCGAGTTAATCCGACGTTTTGAAGGGGGTCAAAATCATGTTCAAAGATTCCGTTACATACTAACATACATACGTCTGAAGCTAATAAAAGCGTATTAAAAATCTATTAACTTTTCTTTTCACTTAAAATTATCGTTCGTAACCAACTTTAAAAATAACCAATTATTTTTTTACAAGTCAATGAACTTATGTTATTTCGATCGTCTATATTGAGAATCTCAGTAAAAGAAAACTTCCTGCGCTTCTAAAACTAATTAAACTGAAGGTAAGCTCGAAGATAGAACTCTTACAAACGGTTGAGAAAATTTAGTTTTCAATCTGTAAGTGAATAGCAAAAAACGTATTGTTTGAACTTTTATATGGTTTGCTAGGAGATTGCTTTTTATTAGTTGCTAAGCTATGAAAATATCTAAGTATATGAATAAAAATATTTCATGAAATGTACGGAGTAAGAATACAATTCACCACCCCCTAAGGTAATAAGCATATAACATCTATGCAAGGAAAACTCGAAATAAAACCCTAAATCAATACGTCTGACCAGCGTGGTATAGTAGGTCAATGTCCCTCCCATTATGGAGGAGGCTCGAGCCCACCACGGACGTATATGAGCTGTGATGATGATGTTGAAGATGATGATGATATATATTGTAGAAATCTCCCCGTATAGCGACAGGATTAACGTAATAACTATATCATGTTAATTACCTATCATTATTACTACAGCTCAAATACGTCCCACTGCTGAACTCAAGCCTCCACAATGGGAAGGAAATTGACCTACTTTACTAAATAGACCAGCTTGAGTTAGTACGCGTGGTGACGGAGTAAGAAATTTATTAAAAAAACTGCGAAAAAAAGGAAGAACTCGAACTAAAAACCTATAGTAATTCGCTGGACTAACGTGATCAATTTTAATTATTTTTGTAAACTAGCAACCCGCCCTCGCTTCGCTTCGGTTTCTGTCACCTTATCCCCCGGAGTTCCCGTTCCCGTGGGAATACCGGGATAAAATATAGCCCAGTAGCGAAAGAATTTTTGAAATCGGTCCAGCCGTTTTGAAAAATATAAAGTGATTTTTAGGCATGTGTATAGTGCAAATAACCGTGTGAGCATGAAAAAAGCCTATTATTTTGACATTACAAACAGACACTCCAATTTTATTTATTGGTATAGATAGGAAGCTCTAGTCTCACAGTGTTTAAGTTAACGCCTGAATTAAAATGACCCGCAAGAATTCACCGTACATACTTCGGGTGCTACAACTATTTAGGGTATAATGTAAACTTTTATTTTTCACTCTCATTGTCGGTAATGTGCTGTACAGTCGCAATATACTCAACAGAACTTACAAAGCTTTTTATTTTAATACTACAAACTTAAAGACTCCAACATATGGTCCAGCGATCCGAATTAATTATAGTATATGAAGACAAGCGAATAATCAAGATTATTAACAATTGTTGGTATTTTCTGCAAGTTAACTGAAACGTAACGAAGTTATCAGCAGCCGTTGAAAAGTGGTTTGGCCATTGGATATAATTAAATTTAACTCGAAAATAATCCAACACTCTTTAAAGTTTGTATTTATAGCTTTAAGTTCTTAATAAGGTCAGTATATACACTTTCGTAATTAACTGTGAGCCATAGTGTCTTTCTGCAAGTGACGGTTAAGTTAAATAAAAATTTATGTGTTTTAGTTACTGTTTGCAATTATTATTGCTGTTAATTTAATTTGTATTTATTACAGTTGTATTTAGGCAACATAAATTAATAAGTAACACTATTTTATTACGTCTTTGCTCATTTATATCTCGACAAACAGGCCCATGTAGGTAATTGTTAATTACCATTAAGTATTTGAAATTAACGAATCTTATTATATTAATTGAGTTATTGCACTGTGTTATTAATTATTTAACGTAGATAAATTTATATATAATTATTTAATTGTAATAGTTTCGAATTCCATTTAATTATACGATAGGTATCTGATAAATATATAATTACAGTGTAATTGGTAGTAATTTGTTGCTATATACAATTCCAGGATATACCAGTCTCCCATAATGTCTACAAAGGATGAATTTGCTATGGAAAGCGCCAAAGAAATTAATGATCTCACTAAAAAACGCAGTAGCTTCAAAGGTCGTATTACAATATTTACTGGTTTTTTAAATTCACTAAATATTTCGTCTTTGTCTTCTAAGGATGTAAGTGAATTAGAGTTACGTATTAGCAAGCTGGAATCATTGTATGCTCAATTCGACGAGGTACAAACTCGATTGGAGTGTCTATCTGATAATCTTGAGGCTCAAATGGCTCATAGAGAAGATTTTGAATCTAAGTACTATAAAGTCCTCTGTCAGGCACAGGAGATTGTGGCTAATTACAAACAACCTCCTGGTGCAGCACCTAGTGAGTGTAGTTCTCACAGTGGTTATAAGCCCGTTAAGTTACCTACTATACAACTCCCCAAGTTTAGTGGATCCTATTCCAATTGCCTTGAATTTCGCGATACCTTTGATAGCCTGATACACTCTAATGAGGGTATAGATGCGATAAATAAATATCATTACTTACGAGCTTCATTGGAGAGCTCAGCTGCTGTGGTAATCCAATCGATTCAGTTCTCTGCGGCTAATTACAACATAGCTTGGGCATTGTTGTGCGATCGGTTTGATAATAAACGGTTATTAATACAAAATCATGTCACAGAAATATTTAACATAGAACCGATCGCTCGAGAATCCTCGGCTAATTTAAAACGATTAATGGATCAATTTAATAAAAATATTCGTTCACTGAAATCCTTAGGCGAACCTACACAACATTGGGATACACTTCTCATTCACATCCTAACACATAAGTTAGATAACAAAACGTTCCGTGAGTGGGAAGAGTTTAAAGGTCGTTTAGACAAGAGTGATTCAATTGTTATTAAACACTTTACTGAGTTTATAAAGGTTCGCACAGATCTTTTAGAAACTATTGAATTATCACGTTATACACAGCACAATAATAATGCGTCAATTATTAAACCTACAAAACACAAGGCAATGGTTTCATTGGATAATAATAACGCTTCCCTCGGTTCGAGCTCGACTAGTTCATGTCCTAAGTGCAGTGGCGATCACAAGCTTAACCATTGTCCTCAATTTCTTGCTTTAAGCACGACTTCAAATATTACCTAGTTTTATGATTTGTTTTAGTTGTTTTCGTAGCGGTCACTACGCGAATAATTGTAAGAAGTCTGGGTGTAAATTATGCAAACGGCGGCATAATACATTAATACACGTTGCAAATACTAAACAAACATCGGTAGTGCATAACGGGCGAGCTGATAGCAGCGCACCCCCCGCCACCATCGATGCGAATCATAGTTTATCTCTGTCGGCGAGCGTCGCGGCCTCAGGTAGCCCGGGACACGGTGTTCGTGTAGACGTCCTATTATCAACAGTACTAATAAAGACTTACGATTCGCATAATCGCGAGCATATAGCGCGCGCCCTTCTCGATAGTGGTAGCACATCTTGTATTATGACCGAAGATATGTTCTGTCGCTTAAATTTGCCATGTATTCGTATAGATAAATCTATACTAGGTATCAATAATGTCACGTCACATGTTAATAAAATGTGTCATGTGCCTATGAAATCATTAGACGAAACATTCACTACTAGTTTACGTTGTTTTGTTTTGCCATCGATTTCAGGTGACTTGCCGTGCCGTTCAGTTGATTTATTAAACCTTAACATACCTACTAATATATGTTTGGCTGATCCCAACTTTCATACGCCCGCGTCGGTGGACATGATAATTGGCGCTGATATTTTTTGGGACATATTGGGATCGCAAAGAATTAATTTAGGCATAGGTAAACCAATTTTACATGAAACTAGATTAGGTTGGATAGTTTCTGGCCCTATAAATAGTCATGCTATTAATTCAATTAAATGTAATTATGTACAGTGTGATTCATTTCCGACTGGCACATTTAATGAGCAGATTCAGCAACAGCTCTCGCGGTTTTGGAGCTTGGAAGAGGTGAATGATTATTCTACTTATTCACCAGAACATAAATTATGTGAAGATCATTTTATTAATAATACTGAGCGTTTGAACGACGGTCGTTTCTGTGTAAGAATTCCGTTAAAGGATTCTCCCAGCGTGTTAGGTGAATCGTTATATCGCGCCAAGCATTGCTTTCTTTCTTTGGAACGTAGACTGATGAGTCAGCCACGTCTTCGCAAGTTGTACCGCGAATTCATGTCTGAATATAAGGCGTTAGGGCATATGTCGGAATGTGAGCTCACTTCCAAGAATAATCCAAATTTCATACCTCATCATGGCGTTTTACGTGAAAGCAGTACGACTACAAAATTGAGAGCGGTATTTAATGCCAGCAGTCCTACTACTACTGGAGTTACTTTGAATAATATTCAAATGGTAGGTCCCGTTGTACAGGATGATCTGTTATCAATTTTGTTGAGATTTCGTCAACATAAGTACATTTTGATGGCAGATATAGAGAAAATGTACAGACAGATCCTCGTTCATCCTGATGATAGGTATTTACAACGGATAATTTGGCGTAATGACCCAAAGGAATCACTAAAGGCATTTCAATTAAATACAGTCACTTATGGAACTGCCAGTGCGCCATTTCTAGCCACCAGATGCCTTAAGCAATTAGGCCTTGAGTGTGAGGATAAGGTAATTGCAGAAATCATTCTACATGATTATTATGTTGATGATTTATTGAGTGGTGGGGATGACTTCTCCGAAGTTCAAGACATGCGCACTAAGCTTACATCAATTCTCGCGTCAGCTTGCTTCCCGCTCAGAAAATGGAAGTCAAATGATCCTCGGCTTATTTCAGAGTCTTCTCAACATCCTCTCGATTTAAATATAGGCAGCACTGAACATAGCAAAACCTTAGGTTTAGGATGGCAGAACGTAAATGATGAGTTGTGTTTTTCAATTGATACACATAATGGTACCACGCGTAATGCTAGCACAAAGCGTGGTATGCTCTCAACGGTATCTCAGATATTTGATCCTCTAGGCCTCGTCTCTCCTGTAGTCATTAATATGAAAATATTATTGCAAACATTATGGTTACACAAATTATCTTGGGATGATCCGTTAACGTCAGATATTGAACAGACTTGGAAACAATTGGTAAATAATTTACATTTTCTCAATAATATTTGCATTCCACGCCGCGTAGTGATAGACGAATATAATTTATTAGAGTTCCATGTCTTTTCAGATGCATCGGAAAGGGCATATGGTGCGTGCCTATACGTCCGTAGTGTTGATATACATAATAACGTTTTGGTTAGGCTGTTAATCGCTAAGAGTCGTGTCGCTCCTATTAAAGCAACAACCATTCCAAGGCTCGAATTATGTGGTGCTCTTTTAGGCGCTCGGTTATATAAAAAGGTTATAAATTCCTTAAGAGTAAAACCTTCATGTACTGTATTTTGGACTGACTCCACAACACGTTCCCACTGAATACAACCCCGCGGATTACATATCTCGGAGAGTGAGTATTGAGGCTATACAAACCCTCGATATGTGGTGGTCAGGACCAAGATTTTTGAAGGAGTCTCCGTTAAACTGGCCTATTACACATAATACGGTTAACTGCGAATCACTTCCTGAAATACGTACTGACTTATCCTTTACTCTTCAAACTCAGGAATTATCTATAAATAATTTTATAAATTTTAATCGTTTTTCCAATTATAATCGGCTCAAACGTGCTGTGGCATATACACTTCGGTTTATTCAAGCGTGTAAGCGACGACCAGCTAACAACAATTATCTTTCTGAATCTGAACTAAGTAATGCTTTAAATGTTATTATTAGAATATCTCAAATAGAATCATTTATTGAATATAATCTATTAATTAAAGGACAGACCTTATCAAATAAGAGTCCATTGCTTAAATTTAATGTATTTTTAGATTGTAAAAATATAATGCGGGTAGGTGGTCGCCTTGAGAATTCCGCCTTTGCTTATGACAAAAAGCATCCTATTTTAATACAGTCCACACATCGATTTACTAAGTTGCTTTTTGAATCTGAGCATGCGAGACTCATGCACGCTGGTCCGCAATTATTATTAGCTTCCATTAGAGAAGTATATTGGCCAATAGGTGGCCGTAATTTGGCGAAAGCTTGTTATCGTCGCTGCATAAGGTGTTCGAGAATGAAAGGAAAGGTTATTACACCCCTGATGGGTAATTTACCACAGCAGCGCCTTAATCCTGGTGGATTTCCCTTTGAGACAGTTGGTGTAGACTACGCAGGTCCTATATCTTCTGCTAGTCGTCAAGGGCGTGGTTGTCGTATCGTAAAAGTGTACATCGCATTATTTATTTGTTTTACCATTAAAGCAATACACTTGGAGTTGGTAGGTGATTTGACGAGCAATAGTTTTATATTGGCCTTACGAAGATTTATAGCTCGTCGTGGTAAACCTACTGATACCTACTCTGATAACGGCACAACGTTTGTCGGAGCATACAATGATCTTGCTACATTCTTAAAAACTAATTGTGACTCAATATCTAGTGACCTCTCTAATGACGGTATTAGATTCCATTTCATTCCGGCTTATTCCCCACACTTTGGTGGCATATGGGAGGCAGGTGTGAATCTGCGAAATTTCTTTTGTTAAGAGTGTTGGGAAATTGTCACTTGAGTTACGAAGAACTCAATTCCACCCTAGTGCAGATTGAGGCGATTTTAAATTCCCGGCCTCTTACACCACTGTCATCGCATCCTGAAGATATGACGCCGTTAACACCCGGTCATTTTTTAATCGGCCGTCATTTAACTTCATTGCCAACAAAGGACCTCCAAGAACATAACACCTCGCACATTACTCGATTCCATAGAATCGAGCAGCTTCGACAGCATTTTTGGACCAGGTGGAGCAAGGAATATGTTTCAGAGCTCCAGCAAAGGACTAAGTGGCGGACTTGCAATGATTCTTTGAAGCTTGGTACTCTTGTCCTGTTGAAGGAAGACTACTCGTCACCTCTTAAGTGGAAACTTGGTCGTATCGTCGCACTCTATCCAGGTCAAGATCAGATTGCTCGCGTTGCGGACGTCAAGACCACTACCGGTGTCGTTCGGCGGTCCTTCAGTAAACTTTGTCCACTGCCTTTTGATGAGGATTGAATTATCATTCTTACTTATTTTATTTATTTAATAGTATACCTAGTTTTGTTGAAAGGCAAGTTTCCAAGGTCCCGGGGTATGTTTAAGTTAACGCCTGAATTAAAATGACCCGCAAGAATTCACCGTACATACTTCGGGTGCTACAACTATTTAGGGTATAATGTAAACTTTTATTTTTCACTCTCATTGTCGGTAATGTGCTGTACAGTCGCAATATACTCAACAGAACTTACAAAGCTTTTTATTTTAATACTACAAACTTAAAGACTCCAACAGACAGTAAAATTTATATATTTTAAGATAATCATCATCTCCGCCGACATATGTCTCACTATTGGGCGCGGATTTTCTCCACAGTGGGAGGGAATTTGACCTACTATACCACGCTGATAAGTCATGTTGGTAAAGGGTTTCGAGATTTCCTTCTCTTGTACAGGTGTTATATTATATCCCTTAGTCGTCTTTCAAGACATCCACGGGCAAGATAGGGAGTGGTGAATTGTATTCTTACTCCGTCACCACACGGAACTACCTAAGATAATGGTGACGATTCATTTTTTAGTTTTTTTACAAATAATAATACCTTCCATTCACCTATCAGACCATAGATGTCCACTTTTGTATATAGGGCTCCCCAAGAGGATGTTACTAGGAACAGTCCTATGGCATCTGCATTCAACGGTTCTTTGCGTCTTTTAAGATGCCATTACTTCGTCTAGTAGGGAGTCGTCCTAAGCTATGTGATCCTTTCGTGATCGTCACTCAAGCCTTTCTTCCCCTATGGTTTCAACAAGTAAAATGGCCGACCACTTACCACTTCAACGTGCTAATTCTTGGAACAATGTCAATTGCAGTTAAAAATCAATGGTTTGCTTAAGGATTTCTGTCATTATACAATTTATAATATATTACTAGCAACCACCCTCGCTTCGCTACGGTTTCAGTCTTATCCGCGTAGTTCCCGTGGGAATATCGGGATAAAATATAGCCTATGCCTGATATTATAGCTTTCCATTGGTGAAAGCATTTTTGAAATCGGTTCGGTGGTTTAAGCGTGAAAGCGTAACAAACAAATAAACAAACATCCTTACTTTCGCATTTATAATATTAGTAAGGATAAAGCTTGTTGCGAGATTTAAGTGCATTAAATATAATTAGTTCGCCATCTTGTCTATGCCGCCATGGTGGATTTAGAATGACGTCATACAGTTAACTATATACTGTCATCCAAACTGAATGATTATACAAAATTTCAGCTTAATCGGTTGAAGAAATTTGCTTCAAAATTGATTTGCATGATTCCAACCGAACAAACATAGTACACACATGCTTATATTGCAAGTTTAATAAAAGTTTGTAATATAAAACTATTTTTAATCATTATCGAAATGATGAAAATCCAATTGCCTATGATTAATATTCTAATTATCATAATAAAACTTTTGATGGTAACATAATATTCGATACTCAATTACCAGGACAGCATAAACAGAGACATGTTTATAGAGCCTTATCGAATATAAAATGTTACGTCTAAGAGCCTTATACGTTACCAATTTAACATATCGATGCTATAAAAATGTTATTATCCGTATATGCGAGTGCCATTTGCGAATTATGTAAATTGAAATATCTAAAAACCGTATTTATATGTTAGAAATTTATTTCAATTAAATAAATTGAAGAGAATGAAAACTTGTTATGAAAGCCTATGTTCAACACTTCTGACCAGTGCAGTATAGAAGGATAATTTTTCTCTCATTGTAGAGGACGCCTGAGCTTAACAGTGGGACTTCGATGGGCTGAGATGATGATAATGATAAAATTGGTGAACATAATGTATTTTTATGGACATACTCTGAGAAACTCTAGCTTAGTACCACCGTCACTGTAACAGGGTTCATGCATTTCACTTGGAAACATTATGGTCTTCAACTGTACGTTTCCAGCGATTATTTCTACCTCGTACATAAAGGATCTGTAATGAACTAACTGCTGCTGTGTTTTACGAGGGCTTTGACATATCATTCTTTAAACGAGGTTTAAGAAGAGCACTTTCTTCATGGTAGGGAGTGGCCTGGCTGTGCTTCTAGTATTGTAAAGGTCAACGTGCGGGCGACCAGTATCGATAGTAAAAAAAAGATGGTTACCCGAGTATTATATAACGCGTGAGGAAAGACCGACGTTCTCCCTGAGGGGGGTCGTCATTCGATGGGAGGGTACCCCACTAGGGGGTATTCCGTTGGACCGACCACTGATGACAAGTAACCCTGCTCCAGTGGTCGGTCCAACGACGAAGGCGACGTGCATCGTGGGTGGGTTGCAGGTGTGCGTGCTTACGCCCCTCTGTCGCTTCGGACAGAGTGATGCGAGGAGTGCGCCGACCGCAAACCACCCCAAAAAAAAACCTGAGTATTATATATTTGAAATGAAGCTATTTTTACGGTTTTGATTACGTTTGTATGTAGTTTTCAATTTCGCGACTTTTAGAAGACTTTTTCCTGCCCTTTTCAGCGTTCCCGGTCACAGTGGTGGACTATAATAAAATCAGTTTTATTTTAAATTGCTTAAATCAATGATTTGGTTGTCCGTGTATTTAGAATAGTACACTGGTCACTATTTACTAACGAAAAAGAAAGAAATCTCTAAAAATCTATACCAACCCTTCTGGCCAACTTGTTGTAGTATTTCAATTTCCCTCATCTCAAAGAAGCTTATGGCCAACAATATAACGTATTTGAGAAAAAGAAAATACCATTATTTTGGCACAAAATATCTGTAATAGATTTATTTTTTCCCTTGCATAGGTTCAGTGTGATGACGAAGTAAGAATACAAATCACCACTCCCTATTTTGTTCGTGGATGTCGTAAAAGGCATAATAAGACGTAAGGGATATTATATCCCTTAGTAGTTTCGTCTCTCGTCTCGACTAAGGGATATAATATGCATATAAGATCTATGCAAGAGAAGGAAAACTACAAATAAGACCCTATACCAACCTGTCTGACTAGCATGGTATTGTAAGACCAATTTCTCTCCTATCGTGGAGCAGGCTCGAGCCGAGTAGGCTCAAAATCAAGCTGAAATATAAGGTAAGGTAAAAACACTACTTCAGAATAATTTTATCCTTTCATTATTTTTGCTACTGCGGGATTTTTTTTTTTTTTTGGGTGGGCTGCAGTCGGCGCGCTCTTCGCACCACTCCGTCCGGGGCGACAGAGGGGCGTAAGCACGTAACACCCGCAACCCACCCGAACACCACATCGCCTTCGTTGTTCCGTCGTTGGGCCGACTACCGGATGCTACTGCGGGCTTAAGTCTCCTGTTATACTAATGTTTTTGAAGTGAAACTTCTTTAGAATCGTTGTGATTTAAAACTCAACGAAACCAAAAAGCGAGTCCATAGAAACACAAACACATAAATGTATGGATAAATGTAATGGATTTAGCCGCGGGAGAATGAGATAAAGCATAGAGGATAAAGGATGAAGGATGAAGCACGAAGGACGAAGGATATAGGAGTTTCACTTTTGATATGCGTACTTTATACACACACTCTGTTTTATATAAAAATATCTTGCTTGTCATCGTGTATAGTACCTAATCGTATCTATTTAATGTAAGAGATCGATGGATGGATACACTTCTATTCAAAATCGTAAAGCGGAGGGCATAAAGTGGATTATGGAGCCGCATGCGCCCTTTTACCATCCAAACCACTATAGACGGAATGGACGGCGTACCTGCTGACCATAGTCTGCAAAAAAAGAAACGTTCCGCCAATACATAGAATGCATTAAACCTGAATTTACATACATACATATATTCACGCCTTTTTCCCATAGGGGTAGGCAGAGACCACTTCCCTCCACTTGCTACGATCTTGACATACTACTTTTGCCTCCTCTATATTCATTAATTTCTTCATGCATATTCTTCGGTTTAGGGTACTTCTAACCTGGCCTTTTTTAAGAACGTCCCCGATTTGATCGTGGAACGTCCGCCTTGGTCTTCCCCTTCCGACACTTCCGTTCAGATTCGCCTTATAAATTCTTCTTGTTAATCTCCTTTCATTCATTCTCTCTACATGTCCAAACCAACTTAACATACCTTTCTCAATCCCTGATTACACTGTTCTTAATTTTATCACTCAGTTTTACACCAATCATGCTCCTCAACTTAACGGTTCATAGTTAATGCATATAAACGACTATTAAAACTAATAATCTTCATTGTTGTAATTATTTATTATCAATTCATATATTATTTATGTATAAAATTATTAATTGAAATAAATTTATTTATTATTTTTTTATCAATTTACCACAATTAGTTTTAATATAGTAGATATTGTTATATATAATAATCTATTGTAAATGAAATGATTGACTGTATACGTCTGACAAAATCTGGGGGCACGCCCCACTTGGCAATCGCGCTATGTTTAGTACAATGTTTAGTATGTTTAGTATAATATGTATTACTTGTGAGGTGTGTTTTCATGCGATTGCCAAGTCATTCTGTTTATTTAAAACATAAAAGATCTTTAATATTGATATAGTCACTATAAGAAGTTGTTAGGTTAGCTATTTACGTTATAACTTAAGAAGAAAGGTGCCTTAAGCAGGGACTGAATGAGTTAACAGACTTGGTATAACATGGATCTCACAAATTTTTATGGTAGAAGAATTCAGTTGCGAGGCTTGGCTTTTTTTTACAAGTCTTGTTTTGATGGTATATATTTGACCTGTAAACATTTACCAAAAAACTGATTATTCTGATTAAATAATTTCTAATATTAATTATATTGGTCATAATTCATTATGAAACATAGTTATAATGAATTGTAAAGTATTACGAAACAATATCACCATGCGAAGCATTAAAAAGGGTCATTATGTAAATGTTAGTACCACAATTTCTGTAACGTGAAAACGTTCGCCGACCGTAAAAGTGAACTGTTGTATTTATTTTGGGTAATATTACAACAGGTAACACTCGACTTGTACAAACAAATGTAATAAGAAAGTTTTTTTTTTCTATGCGATGACGGGGTAAGAATATAATTCACTAACTCGTTTCTAACCCACGGGTATTGTAAAAGACGAATAAGGGATATTATATGCAGTTAACGTCTACGCAAAGAGAAGGAAAAATCGAAATAAAACCCTATTTTTTTTTGGGTGGGCTATGAATAGCCTACCCGCTGCCCGGCACCGTCTAATGCGACAGAGGGGTTGCGCGCGGCCCCATAACCCACCCATAGCACGTCGCCTTCGTTGTAGAGCCTTCCGTGGTCGAGCATACCTTGTGGGGTACCCTCTCCTCTTTTTTTACCCACCATATATGCATTGCTGTTGAATGAGTTTCATATATATTGTGAGAATATTTAGTTTAAATTATATAGAACTAGGGATCAATCGATACTAACGATTACTCATATGGTATCGATACTCTCCATTTGATACTACTAGTAGTATATAACACTAATATTTGACACCGAGTACTAGTATCGAATTGGCAGGTATCGTAACAGGATGGGGTGCTACGCCAGAAACCTCCGCGTGGTGTACCCTGGGCACGAGCGACAATTCCTTGGACTGCTCTCTGGAATTGTCGCTCGTGGCAAATATCTGGCCCGAGGGGGGACCCAGTTTGTGGGATGCCCCAAATTCGCTCCATGCCCTCTAATTGTAGAGGGTATTGGACGCGAAAATTCGACAGGTCCAGTCACTCATTCGTTTGAGGACTGGGCAGGCATTTGCCAACCGCGACAAATCGTAGACCTGATTCTTGCTTCGGGATATTTGTCTTGAGGCTTAGATTCAGGAGCGAGGGTCTTGGCTTAACCGCCTGGACCGTGAGGAAGAAAACCTCTATAAAACAATCACCCAGAATCCTAAGTTCTGGCGCGCGGCGAGAGGATGCATGGGTGATGGGTTGTTCAGTCGTTAGCGCGCCCCCAGCCAGGGTACCTGCGGACCCCCTGTGTTGGGATACAAATGTACGCTTGCCCGGGTATCGGGATCTCTGCCCGGGTCGACCTCTTTTCTCCCATACTCGTGGGAACTGTTATGGATACTTGTTTCTCAAACAACGTTGCAGATAGGAGGGGTGAGACGCCCAATACCATCCACAGGAACGGGAATTCTAGTTCCCACATTAAAGCCTTGCCATGCTACAGCAAAACTGGCACAGAGGAGGGAGATGCCTCGTCCGACTGCAGCTCTGTTACTAGTCTGGCACTTGAGGCTCCAAGGTTAGTCGAGGGCCCGCCGAAAATAGAGGCCTCTAAAAAGAGGAAGAAGAGAAAGTACATGGGGACGGGGAAGGCCACCAGCGTCAAAAGGCGCAAGTTGGCCAGGCAGGAGCGGCTGGCTAGGGAGGCCGCTGCAGCCATTCCGACTGCTGACGAGGGCGGCAGTACTGCCGCAGAGCCGTCGGACGCCGACATGTCGGCTGCTGAAACCGTCGGCGGGTCATCCCGGTCTCCGGCATCGGCCCTGACGGCAGCCCTAGAGGTTGGGAAGGAGGCTCTCCCCGCGACGGTGCGGAAGCGCCCCCTGAATATGGGTGGCAGCTCAGAGTCCGCCTCTGAGGGGAGTGGTGCTATCATGCCTCCTCCCAAGGATCCGGCCTCTCGTAGGGGACGAGGGGCTGCAGTGGTGGCGGCAAGGTCAGCAACTCCGGCGTCGATCAGCCATGTGCGGGGGACTGATGCCCAAAAGCGGGCGAATGAGGCGGCTGCCGCGAAGATGATGAGGGTGTTAGCGGACATCCCTCCCACCAGCGCGGCAGCTACAGAGCCCGCTGTAGGTGTCGACCCCCACCTACCGATGTGGAAACCCTGTAGGCCGAAAATGCCCGCCTTAGTGGCGAGGTTTCAGGCCTGCAGGAGAAGAATAAGGCCCTGCAAAAGGAGCTGTCGGCGGTGCAGAAGGCGAACCGCGAGTTGGTCAAGCAAATGGCCGACTTGCGGAGCCAGGTCGCGCAGCTGGCGAGGACCGCGCCGCCGACAAGTCTCGGCCTTGCCGCCGCCCCCGTCGGCCCCGTTGCGACAACTTGCGCTGCGGCGAGTCCCCAGAGGGCCCAGCTGGCCGAAGCGGTCCCGCTGCCCGCAGTGGACGGCGTGTCGGACCAGACCATGCGCGCCATGGTGGATGTTTTCGGCAAGATGCTCGACGCGCGCATGGCGGCTCTGGAGGCGAGACTGCCCCCGGAGCCCCGACTCCGGCCGCCGCTTGCTGCGGATAGGCCGAAAGCCGTGGCGTCAACCCCTGCCGCGCTACCCTGCCAGGGCGGGCGCGTAGGAAATTACGCTGCGGCCGTTGCTGGGCCGAAGCCCAAGGGACCCGCCGCGAAAAAGAAGGTAGCATCGGCTCCTGCTAAGGCCGGACCCCAGCCGCTGCCAGCAAATGCACTGTCGGTGGCGGCCAACGCAGCCGCGGCCGTGACTGCTGTGCCTGGCACCCCTGCCGCGTCTGAAGAGGGTTGGCAGACGGCCGAGCGCAGCCGAAAAAGTCGCGGCCTGAAGAGGAGAGCGGAGGCCAAAAGCGCCGCTAAAGTCTCCGCTCCCAAGGCAGGAGCCGGTAACAAGAGATCGCGCAGGAGGTTCTGGACGCCAAAGTCAGCCGCGGTGGTGATCACCGTCCTGCCTGAGGCGGCCGAGAACGGCCTCAGCTATGAGGCCGTCTTTCGTCGCGCCCGGCGGGAGCTTGATGTCTCCGATTTAGGAGGCGTCGAAGCCAGGACCCGCAAGGCCCGGACAGGGGCTCGGATTTTAGAGTTCCCTGGGGCCGAGGGCGCCAAGACGGCCGATAGCATGGCCGCGAAGCTGAGGGGTTTGTTTGTTGCGGAGGATGGCGTCAAGATCGCCAGACCCGTCAAGTGTGCGGAACTGCGGGTCACGGGTCTGGACGACTCCGTGACGGTGGATGACATCCGGGAGGCCATCGCCTCGAAAACCGGATGTCCCGTGGACACCGTCCGAATTGACGCTATCCGCCCTGGTCCGGGCGGCGTCGGTGCTGCATGGGTGCAGTGTCCGGTGGAGTCGGCCAAGCAATTGGCCGACTCAGGCAGGCTCCTCGTGGGCTGGAGCTCAGCGCGGGTGACCGAGCGACCTTTGTTTCCGCTGCGGTCAACCCGGGCATAAGGCGGCATCGTGCGCCGCTACCCGCGTGTGCGGCGGGCAATAGGCCCGCCAAGCACCGCATGGGGAGCAAGGAGTGCAAACCCCCGGCTTCGGCCCCAAAAGGGCGGAGCGGCCCGATGACCCCGGCCGCTCCCACCCCTAGCGCGACCCAATCGCCCGCCAGCGTGGAGGAGGTAATGGATACGGCCCACTAATGGCGGCCGAATCTTACCACCTCCTGCAGGCCAACCTCAACCACGCCGCCGAGGCACAGGACGTTTTCCTGCAAGCCATGGCGGAGTGGTTGATCGGTGCAGCCGTAGCCGCGGAGCCGTTCGTGGTGCCTGACCGGCCCAATTGGCTGGGCAGCAGTGACGGCTCTGTGGCAATCATCGCCTACACGTCGTGGCATTCGCCCCGCCCTTGTTGCTCAAGGACAGGGGCGATGGGTATGTCGCGGCGGAATGGGGAGAGGTTACGCTATTTGGTGTTTACTTCTCCGCTAACAGGAGCGCGACGGATTTCGGGGCCTTCCTCACCATCCTGGGGGTCTAGATACAGCGACTGGCACCGCGCCAAGTCTCCGTTCTGGGGGACTACAACGCCAAGTCCACGGCGTGGGGGTCCCCCAGGACGAATGACCGCGGACGGGCGGTCGAAGAGTGGGCGGCGGCACTGGGCCTCTGTTTGCTGAACAGGGGCTCGGTGCAAACGTGCGTGCGGCAGCAGGGCGGGTCGATAGTGGACTTGTCGTTCGCTAGCCCTAATGTCGCAGCACGTGTGAGGAGCTGGTGCGTCCAGGAGGAGGTTGAAACCCTATCCGACCATCCGATAGAGGTCTCCCGGACCCTCCTGCAGCCCAGCAGGGGTCACACGGCGGATGGAGCTCCCGCGTTTCCACGGTGGGCTGTGGGTCGATTGGATCGGGACCTGTTGGCAGAGGCAGCCATCGTTCAGTCGTGGCTGTCCTCACCGCCCCAGGCGGACGGGGTGGATGTCGAGGCTGGCCGCATCCGCTGTGCGTTAACGCAGATCTGCGATGCGGCCATGCCCCGTGTGCGGCGTCTGCCCCCGAAGAGTGCGGTCCTCTGGTGGTCCCGAGAATTGGCGGACCTTCGAGCCGCGTGCATACGTGCCCGGAGGGCCTACACCCGCAGCCGAGCGGGCCACAGCGACGCTGAGCGGGAGGGCCAGTTGTACGAGGCTTACCGCAGTGCGCAGTCTGCCTTCAGGCTGGCCGTCCGTACCGCAAAGGACGTTAGTCGGCGGGAGATGCTGGACAGTCTCGAGCGTGACCCCTAGGGTCGCCCCTACCTCGCGGCACTGAATAAGCTCCGCGAGCGGGGCCCCCTCTCACCGAGACTCTCCCGTCCAGCCTCCTCACCAGAGTTGTCGAGGACCTCTTTCCACGGCGGGCGGAGCACACGCCCCCGGTCATGGCTTCGCCGGACAGCGACTGGGAGGCCGACGATGAAAGTGCTCCGCCCATCACGGAGCCGGAAATGGGGGTGGCGGTGGCGCGTATGTGAGTCAAATCCACCGCCCCCGGGCCCGACGGTATTCCAAATCGTGTGCTGGCCCTGGTCCTCGAGCACCTGGGACCACGCCTCAAGGAACTGTTCGACGCTTGTTTGACGTCCGGGCAGTTCCCTGGGTGCTGGAAAGAGGGGAGGCTGGTTCTCCTGCCGAAGCCGCGACGGTCTCCCGAGTCGGCCTCGGCCTACAGGCTCATCGTGCTGCTCGATGATGCGGGCAAGATGCTGGAGAGGGTGTTGGCTGCTCGCATCGAGCGGCACCTCGTCGGGGTCGGGCCCGATCTGTCGGACGCCCAGTTTGGTTTTCGGAGAGGGCGTTCGACGATCGCGGCCTTACTGCGCCTGAAGGACGTGGTAGCGGAGGCCGTCACCGGCGGAGGAGTCCTGTTGGCGGTGTCCCTGGACATCGCCAACGCCTTCAACAGTCTGCCATTCAGCTGCATCAGGGAGGGGCTGAGGTATCACGGGGTGCTTGTGTACCTCAGGCGGCTGGTGGGAGACTACTTGGAGAGGCGCAGCGTCCTCTACGTTGACCGAGTAGGGGACGTTGTGCGAACGCTCATGACGTGCGGTGTCCCGCAGGGGTCGGTTCTGGGTCCGACCCTGTGGAACATCGGCTACGACGGCGTTGAGAGGAAGCCTCCCACCCGGGCTGGGCGTAATTTGCTACGCCGACGATACACTCGTCACAGCCCGGGGTGGGACGCTAGAGGAGGCGGCACGCCTGGCAACTCTCGGCACCGAGGAGATTGTCAGGCGGATAGAAGCGCTGGGGTTGAGGGTAGCCCTGGAAAAGACGGAGGCCCTTTTGTTCCATGGCCTCCATACCGCCGGGCCTCCAGCCGGCGCTTCGATCACCGTGAAGTCGGTCACCATCAGCATCCAGGCCCACATGAAGTACTTGGGCCTGGTGCTCGACGGGCATTTTTGGTTCCGGGAGCATCTCCATCGACTTGTTCCCCGGCTTGTCGGCGCGGCGTCCACCCTTTCGCGGCTGATGCCGAATGTGGGCGGACCCAGTGCTACGTGCCGACAGCTGTACGTGGGGGTGATCCGGTCGATGGCCCTGTACGGTGCACCGGTGTGGGCGGAGTCCCTGACCGTCCGTCTTAGGGCCCTCCTGTGGCGACCACAGAGGGTCATGGCAATCAGGGCCATACGGGGTTACCGCACGGTGGTGACGGAGGCAGCGTGCCTCCTGGCCGGAACCCCCCCATGGGACCTTGAGGCGGAGATGCTCGCCGACATTTATCGGCGGGTGTCGGAGACGTGCGCCCGCGGCGGCATGGTCTCCATCAAAGAGATCACCGCCTGGCGGGTCAACGCCCGCCGAGAAGTCATTGCCCGTTGGCCCTGTACGGTGCTATCCCGCGCGACCCGGAACGCCCTCCTAAACGCGAAAAGACGCTGGAAAACTTGAAACAGTTCTTGTGTATTTGTGCGCGATAGTGACGTTTTTTTAGGTTTAAGTGTTTATTGGAGAGGACCGCTACTCAGCTAAGTACCTTGTTTTAGTTTTAGTTTAGCCTGTAGTTAGATACTTTTAAGTTAATTAGGAAATATTATTTCAATTAGTTATAAAATTACATGTAGGGTAGACTTTTTTCCAGTATTCGGCTATTGTGACGTACGGTTTGTATACTACATACAAAAATATTACTGCAAATAGCCAGCAAATTGATGCATGACGTTTCAAAAAGACATTTGACGTTTGAAAACTGACATTAACTGTACGATAAGTTAGTTCCCCTATCTCGCCACCGCTGGTGGTGCCGCTAGTAGTAGGTTGGGGCCGCATTGGTTTCCAAACTTGTGCTTCTTTTAAAGTAGGCGCTATTAACTATGGCGGAAGATGACGAGGCTGCGGCCCATCACCGAGAGATGCTGCAGGATCTTCTGGATAGAAGGCAAGAGGAGGTCGAGGCAATACTGGAGATGTCAGCAGAGGCTGGATTCACTCCTCGCCAGTCGCTTGCACGCACCCCCCCCACAGGCTTCAGCACGCCGCTCTCGATCCCCATGGTGCCATCGCAGGTGACGATCGCCGTGCAACCTCAAGGGACAAAGCGCACCCTTACCTCGCCGGAGGAGGTTCAGGAGACCTTGCGGAGGAAGATTGCCACCAGGAAGCAGGAGAGGCACGTGGCTCCGCCGGTTAGCGGCATCCTCGCGGGCCCATCAGGGTGCGTATCACCAACGCCCAGGAGCCCGGCGAGGCCCAACATTGTACCGCCATTGCCCCCGCGCATGACGAGCCCCATTGCGGTGGAGCTGTTCCCGGACGAGGCGGCGGACCCATTGGCAGCGGCCACTGTTATGCAACTGGTCAATGTTGCAACTGGCTCAACAAAAGGTATTATGGAGGCAGTGAGAGCCAAGAGTAGCAGGCTGAATAAGGACGAGGTGGCCTCCATGGGGGCACTCACCGAGCGTGTATCGGCTGTGGTGGCACACCTGGCGCTCCGCCTCATGGAGGCGGAAAAGAAAGTGGCGGAGCTGAGTGCTGCCCGCCCTCCTGCTAACGTGCAAACTGGTGTGCCAGTGGCAACCTATGCCGATAGACTACGGATGGGAAAACGCAGCGCGCCCAAACCCGCGCCTGGAGGACCAACCCTGGCCATCTATCCGACGGAGAAAGACGGAGAAGTGAAAACATCGGAGGACACGAAAGCCATACTGAAGAAGACAATTAACCCCACGGAGCTGGGCATCCAGGTCTCCCGAGTCCGGAGAGTAGGGAATGCAGAAGTGGTCGTGCAGACGACGTCGGCGGATGCTGCCAACATAATCAAGGGTGCGCTTCCACCCACCGTGCGTGTAACGGAGCCATAGGCCAAGAAACCTCTGGTGGCCATTGTCAATGTCGAGGGTGACATAACCGGCGCCGCACTATTGGAGGCAATCTATACTCAAAACCTAAGTAAGGGCATATCACCAGAGGCATATAAGAGCGACTGTCGGGCAGCTTTTAAGAAGACGCGGCAGGGAAGCGGCCGGTCAACACACGTCCTGGAGTGCAGCCCCGCGATACGGGACACCTTAATAGACGCTGAGCGGGTCTTCATTGATTGGGAGCGCTACCTGGTGAGAGATTACGTCGACGTGATATGTTGCCTAAAATGTCACGGGTACGGCCACCCTGCAAAGTATTGCAAGAGCTCGGCAGACGTATGCGGACGGTGCACTGAGACGGGCCACCGTGCCCGTGATTGCCCACAACAGGTACTAGTACCTGTTGTGGGCAATCACGGGCACGGTGCAGGCGAGATGTGCCACTTGCAGGGCTGCCGGGAAGCCATACCAAGGGCACCGTACCATGGCCTTGGAATGCCCAGCCCGACGATACGCAGAGAACAAGGCGATCAGCATGATAAACTATGGCTAGCCACGCCCAAAATCTAGAGGAAGGAACACGTCGTGAGGTACGCGTGAGGTTGGGACAGTTGAACCTGGCTGGTTCAGAGGTGGCCACCACTGAATTAAGGAGGATAGCCAAAGAATTGCAACTGGACGCAATATTACTGCAGGAACAGCATAAGGGCGTACCGCCAGGCACAGTCCAAGCTGGGCCCAACTCGAAGGCGGCAATATATCTGCCACGTCGCGACATCGGGTGCCTTTTTCTGGCCCATTTAAGCAGCACTCACCTGGTGGTGGTCCACCTCCCAACGTGGGACCTGTACCTGGTCTCCGCGTACTTCCAGTATAGCGACGACATCGAGCAGCACCTACGACGACTGGAGAACGTTCTGGAGGCGCTCCGGGGGAGGAAAGTACTGATTGGGGTGGATAGCAACGCGCACTCCCCGTTGTGGTTTTGTGAGGAGCGCCATTACGTCGGCCGTGGTCACGAGGTCGCCCGCAAGCGCCACCAAATGGAAGATTTCATCCTGGCACGCAACCTCGTGATCCACAATCGAGAGGGCCAGCCGTGGACCTTTTCCACTTCGAACGGGGAGTCAAATGTGGACATCACGCTATCCACCCGTAGCATATCCGTCTCGGACTGGCGCGTCCTGGAGGACGTTAGCGTCAGTGACCATCGTCTGATCGCCTTCACAGTGGGAGGAGGACGGGGGAGCCCGACTATCTCGTACGCGGGACTGTCGGTGGAGCCAACGAGGTTCCGGGACCGTGGGGTGGGTTGGGCCAGGTTTCGCGCGGGTATCCACGAGAGTGTGGGGGGGCTTAAATTTGGGGAACCCGCGGATGCCCTTTGCGCGTCCTTCCAGGCTATGGTTTTACGGGTGGCGAAGTCTACCCTGGGTATTGCGGGTAACACCCAGGATCGGGGCTATGAATGGTGGACCCCAGAGCTGGACAGGCTCAGGAAGGCCTACTCTCGCAGCCGCCGCCGGTATAGGGGTTGCGGAGTCACCGATGGCTTTGCCGCGATATCAGCCAGAGCTGATATGTGTAGGGCCCGCCGCAGCTACAGGATTGCGATGAAGCGTGCGGAAATCGAACATTTCAGGAGCCTTGCGGACTCCGCGAATGAGAACCCTTGGGGCGCGGCCTATCGTGAAGCTACTGGCCGAACAAGGCCGCCTCCCAATGTGGTTCATGGGATCGCGTATGCGGGTCGTCAACAGGGTGACCTACGGGGTGCCATCAAAGACCTGATGATGGCTCTGTGTCCTGACGACATACTGTCACGGGACACTGCGTACCACCGGCAGGTCAGGGTTGCGGCTATATGTATGCCGTCCGGGAGGGATGCACTGCCGCCTGCGGAGGCTGCATTGGGAGGAATAGTTAGAGCGCTGCCCAACACTGCACCGGGTGCTGATGGGATCACCGCACGCATGCTGCGTCACATTTGGTGCGCAGCGTCGTCCGAGTTGACGTTGGTAATGGGTAAATGCGTATGCGAAAGTACCTTCCCAGCCGTCTGGAAGATTGGTAGGTTACTCGTACTGCCTAAGGGCAATGGCAGGCCTCTATCCGATCCTAAGGCTTACCGCCCTATTACGATGTTACCTGTGCTGGGTAAATTGTTGGAACGCGTAATGTTAAAGTGTGCACCGGGGATTACTAGGGGAATCTCGACCTCACAGCATGGTTTTACGCTGGGGAGATCTACGTCTTCGGCTTTGCTGAGCATTACGGGCGCGGTTAACTCTGCAGATACTAAATACCTGCAGGCTATCTTCCTGGACATCTCGGGGGCATTCGATAACGCCTGGTGGCCCATGATCTTGCTGAAAGCGAAGGCCAGGGGATGCCCGGGCAATATCTATCGGATGTTGTCTGGGTACTTCGCTGGTCGGCGCGTGGGTATGGGTGCGGGCGACCAGGTGGTGTGGAAGACCTCTACTATGGGATGTCCGCAGGGCTCGGTCTTGGGGCCGGCTCTGTGGAACCTGCTCATGGATGACCTGCTTCGGCTACCGCTTCCGGGGGGGACCAGAATGGTAGCATACGCCGACGACCTGACGGTCCTGATTGGGGCAGACTCCAGGGTGGGCATTGAGGCCAACGCGGCGGCCGTTTTACAGGCTGTTGGAGAGTGGGGGGCCCGGAATAGGCTGGACTTCTCCCCGGGTAAGTCAGCGAGTATGACGCTGAGGGGGCGTTTCCAGAGGCCTCCCACAATACGTCTTGGGGGGAGCTCTGTCAGGGACGTCAAGTGGACTACTGTTCTGGGGGTGGTGCTGGACGCGGGTCTGTCTTTCACGCAGCATGCGCACTCGATTGGCGAGCGAGCGGCCAAGTGCTTTGGTAAGGTGGCCCGTATTTCGGCGTCTTCGTGGGGCGTTCGCTACAGGGCCCTTAAGACCCTGTACCACGGGACATATGTGGCGACGATTGCGTATGCTGCGGATGTATGGTTCCATAGAGCCGGTCTCTACGCGGTTAAGAGCGCGTTGTTACGCTCGCAGAGGGCTGCGCTCGTTCTGCTCACCAAGGCATATCGCACGACCAGTACGGCTGCCCTGCCGGTCATAGGTGGGGTACTGCCGGCCGACCTGGAGGTCATCCGTGCTGGGAGAGCAGCGGCGGCGCGCCAGGACGCGACTAGGCAGGAATATCGGGATAGGCGGAGGGCTATATGGACGGATGTTGTTGCTCAGTGGCAGGCGCGGTGGGATCGCGAGGACAAGGGGAGGGAGACGTATCGGTTTTTTTCCGGACGTGGCGGCTCGCCTCAAGGCGACTTGGGTCGAGCCGGACTATGAAACCTCCCAATTACTGGGGGGTCATGGGTGCTTTCGCAGGCGGCTGTACGATTTAGGGCTAGGAGCTCACGCGGAATGTAGCTGCGGCGAAGGGGATGAGGACATGCACCACGTTCTGTGGGCATGTCCCCTCTATGATGAGATTAGGTCGGGGATGCTCTCGGGGATACATCGCGACGGAGAAGGTCCGGTATACTACACGGATCTCGTGGCTTCGGAGGCGAACTACCGGCAGTTACGGGAATTCGCGCACGCCTGGTACAAGGCCCGCCGGCTTGAAGACCAGGTTGGCAGGATAAGCCAAGATGGCAGCCAGAGTAGCGGGTAAATGTGGCTAGCTAGCAGGAATACCGCGGACGACGAAGTTCGTACCGTGTGCTGTCCGCCCTAGTTATACAGGGAGAAGGACACAGGGCAAAGGATGAAGAAAGTTAAATAACTTGTAGAGATTCAAGAAGCATGTGCATACTTACGCAAAGAGCATGGTGTGCACATGTATCTCGATGATTCGGCCTGTATGACCAAGATGTCGAAAAGGCCATGGGTGGTTGGAGGGATTTGCCCATTGGGCAGTCCGGCTGGAGAATCCTCGGTACGGTGTCAGGACCGTCGAGGCCCTCCGGCCGGTGCTGATGGAGTGGTTGGAGCGGATGCACGGGGTGCTTTTCTTCCGACTGGTGCAGGTGCTGACGGGGCACGGTTGCTTCGGGAAGTACCTGCACAAGATTGTCAGGAGGGAGAGCACACCGTCCTGCCACCACTGCAGTTGCGACGAGGACACGGCGCAGCACACGCTCGAGGAGTGTGCTGCATGGGAGGGGGATCGCCGTGAACTCGTCGCAATTATCGGTGCCGACCTGGCGCTGCCGACCATCGCCAGGGAGATGCTCGGCAGCGTCAGGAACTGGGACGCGGTCGCCGCTTTCTGTGAGGCCGTAATCTCACGGAAGGAGGCGGCGGATCGTGTGCGAGTAGAGCTCCTATTCGGCGACACGTTCCGTCGCCGGCGACTCGGGCGGCACAGGCGCGAGTATCTGCGCCTAATGCCGCCCTAGCCGAGGCCGCGGGTGATCGGACCGGGGAATTTAGTCCGTCACCCGCAGAGAGGCTGACCGCGCGACGGCGACCGACGTCCCAGTACGTCGAGAGGTGAGAGGTTACCCGAAAGGGTATTCCGTCGGGCCGACCACTGATGACAAGTCACATCTGCTCCGGTGGTCGGCCCAACAACGAGGTGACGTGAGTACGGGTGGGTTATGGGACCGCGCGCCGTTCTTTCATCGCCCCGGACGGACAGGACCGCGCGTGTGCCTACCATAGCCCACCCATAAAGAAAAAAAAAAAAAGGGTTGAGGCGAAGAGCTCGATTTATCCTTGTTCATTGCGGGGTTGCCGTGATTCGCGCTGTTTTTTTTTAGCTAAATTATGCGAGTAAATGGTAACTTATCATCAATTCCATGCCAGCCAGATGGGAATCCCGAAAATCTTGATTAGGTAAAAAACATGCCTGCCACAGTGGATGATGAAGTTAGACTATTTATTTTATATTTAAGACTAGCAACCCGCACTCGCTTCGCTTTCGTCTTTCCTGCGTAGTTCCCGTTCCCGTGGGAATACCGAGATAAAATATAGCCTAGGTTACGCCCTGATATTATAGCTTTCCATTGGTGAAAGAATTTTGGAAATCGGTCCAGCCGTTTTGAAGATTACCCGGAACAAACAGACAGACAGACAGACAAAAAAAATATAAAGTGTATTTTAGGCATATGTATAGTGCAAATAATTGTGTGAGCATAAAAAAGTCTATTATTTTGACATTACAAACAGACACTCCAATTTTATCTATTGGTTTGGTATAGATTACTCTATGAGGCAGAATTCGGAATACGGAAATCCGTAGAAGAACGGGTGTAATCTATATAGCACGAAGAATTGTTCTTTAATAAAAGTTTATGAGATAACGAAATAACGTTTTAAGAGATATTTCTAGTGCCCGTGCTTCGGTTTTGAGCTTCCAACCTTTATTATTTACAGCATCAGCTGTCCGTCGCAACAGTTCACCTGAAGTCTTACCTCGTTTCATTTTTCTTTTGTAACATCTCATCTTAAAACAGTTCTATACTTAAAACTAGCAACCCGCCCTCGCTTCGCTTCGGTTATAGTCGTTTTATCCGCGTAGTTCCCGTTCCCGTAGGAATACCGGGATAAATATAGCCTAGTTTACGCCCTGATATAATAGCTTTCCACTGGTGAAAGAATTTTTGAAATCGGTTCAGCCGTTTTGAAGATTACCCGGAACAAACAGACAGACAGACAGACAGAAATTTTTTAATTGCTATTTTAGGCATGGGTGTTCGTGCAAATAACCGTGTGAGCATGAAAAAAGCCTATTATTTTGACATTACAAACAGACACTCCAATTTTATTTATTGGTATAGATAATCACCTACTTTGAGAACTGTGTAAATTGTTCCGCGGCACAACTAACCCCCAGCCAGTGATACTTAGAGCCCTAAATTTAATTTTTAATACGCTTTTATTAGCTTCAGACGTATCTATGTTAGTATGTTAGTATGTAATGGAATCTTTGAACATGATTTTGACCCCCTTCAAAATGTCGAATTAACTCGAAATTTGGCATACTTACTAAGGACCGATGACAATTCAATATTTTAAACAGTTTGACCCGTTATCCTTACTAGGATAATCAGGATTAGCGATTTAAGCGTATTTTTTTTAGTTTGTTGAACTATTATATTTATTACTAGCAACCCGCCCTCGCTTCGCTTTGGTTATAGGTTATAGTCGTTTTACCCGCGTAGTGCCCGTTCCCGTGAGAATACCGGGATAAAATATAGCCTAGTTTACGCCCTGATATTATAGCTTCCCATTGGTGAAAGAATTTTTGAAATCGGTCCAGCCGTTTTGAAGATTACCCGGAACAAGCAGACAGACAGACAGACAGACAGACAAAATTGTTTTAATTGCTATTTTAGGCATAGGTGTCGTGCAAATAACCGTGTGAGCATGAAAAAAGCCTATTATTTTGACATTACAAACAGACACTCCAATTTTATTTATTGGTATAGATTAAGGTTATCTTAAATTCTCATAAAATTAGTTACATCACGTCCATAATAAGACAAAAGAAGCAAACTATAGTTTTCCAACAAATTAGTGCAAATCACATGTTAATCTTTATCTTTATATATAAATTTCTTGTGTACGTGTGTATGTCACTGAACTCCTCCTAAACGGCTGAACCGATGTTGATGAAATTTTTTGTGTGTATTCAAGGAGATTCGAGAATGGCTTAGATTCACAATTGGACCCGGTAGGCGATGCTGCGATTGATTTCAAGGAGAATTTCTTTTAATATTTTTTTGGATTTAAACAGAACAGCGTCTGTTGGGTCAGCTAGTAGCTATTAAATTCTTCAAAACGTACCAAAAAGTTACAATATTAAAATAATTACTTACGTGACATAAATTTACCTCCGACTGACAACTATACTTGCTCGCTATCAAGGTGTCACTAAAATGGTTGCCAAACGAGGGTTATATTATGATGGTTTGCGATACACTTAATGCTATCTCTTTATTTGGCAAACCTATTTGCATCGGAACAACTTACCCCCGGCAATTTGACCCCGTCTTCTCCTAATCATACGTCAATCATACGTGAGTTTGTCTCTATGGACTCCCTTTTTCGTTTCATCGAGTTTAAAATCACAACGATTTTAAAGAAGATTTCGATGCAGTTTGAGGTGATCAAAAAACTGCATCGAAATCGGTCCATCTGTTTAAGAGCTATGACGACACAAACAGACACACACACACACACACAGATAGACAGATATCGATGTCGAACTTATAACATCCCTCTTTATGCATCGGGAGTTAAAAATAGTTTGTGAAATTATTGTTACATTTATAGACAGCAAAAGTTGAACGAATTCCTTTTGCCTTTTTGTTATCTTGTCATTATAATATCTTGTTTGTAGTTTTAAGTTTGAAAATGCAATAAACTCTTATTATTATTTGTATTTATTTCCGTAGAATGCCAAGTTCTCTCCGTCTTTCAATGCATGGCCCTAATTTTAAATTAGGCAAATGGCTAATTTAAAATTTGGGTCCAAATAATTAGATTCGAGTTTCGCTTCCAACATAATTTATATTTCAGTAACAAACCAAAGTTTAGCGGTAACTTGTTTAGTTAACTTCATACTTTTGATGTTTTATTGTGATTGTACAAAATAAAAAAATACTTATTTTGAAATACAAACATTTTAGGGCGTTACTAAAATTTTTTTTTTAACTATTCGCACTAAAGTTATTAGTTTAACTATTAGCAATTAGCTATTGCCCTTTGTTCTGTGAATACACACATCTAGCTGTTTACCACTGACATCTAGTCACCTGCTGCGGTGGTCGGCCCAACGACGAAGGCGACGTGTCGCGCGGGTGGGTTACGGGTGTGCATGCTTTCGTCCCTCTGTCGCCCCGGACGGAGCGGACGAGGAGTGCGCCAACCTTTTTTTTTTTTGTTCACGCTGTGGAAATACATTTACGCACAGTCCCCCGCCAGTGGGCGGGGGTTGTGTGGGTCTCACCGGCCACGTCCGCAGCCGGAATACCCACTAAAACCACAGCGGCCCCTTCCGCGCTTTTACGGGGTGCCGGAGAGATCGTCTGATGACATTCAATCCCCGGCACCCCAACGCATGGCCGTCTGGCCACGTCCTGTCGTCATTATTTAGGGCGGTGGGAGTAGGTGCGCATATTGTCGTCTCCTCCTCCCGGGTCGTCGGCGACGGAGCGAGTCAGCAGAGGCGCTTGCCTCGCGTTCTCGCTCCGCCGCTTCCTTCCTGGATATGACGCAAAATGAGGCCATCGACGACCAGCACCTGTCGCTGCCGAGCATCTTTGTGATAACGGTCGGCAGTGATAGGTCAGCTCCGAGAACCGCCGACAGGTCATGGCGCTGAGGCCCCCAGGTGGGGCATACTTTCAATGTGTGACGCGCATCATCAGTTGGCGCGCCACACTCATGACATCCGAGGGCTTCTTCTCTTCTAATCATATGCAGGTACTTACCGAAGACCCCGTGTCCGGTAAGCACCTGCGCCATCCTAAATGTTAGGTTGCCGTGCTTCCTTGTGAGCCAGCGGTGGAGATGCGGCGCAACCGCCTCCACAGTAGGAGTGCGCCAACCTTGCTCACCTAAAAAAAAAAAAATCTAGTTGTTTCCCTCATATCACGGCGGTGTATGAATAGGAAAAGACCTCTATTGCCTAAAGAAGAGAAGGATTCTCAGACAAATCTTCTTTCATTATCTTACATTTGTAAACCGACCCAAAATTATTTTACGACTCATCATCATCATCGCAGCCCACATACGTCCCACTGCTGGGCTCGGCCTCCTCCACAATGGGAAGGGATTTGACCTACTATACCATGCTGGTCAGACATGTTGGTAGAGAGGTTTTATTTCAAGTTTTCTTTCTCTTGGATAGATGTTATGTGCATATTATATCCCTTTTTTATGCTCGCTCCGTCCGGGGCGACAAAGGGACGGAGCGCGGCTCCATAACCCACCTATGTATATAGCACGGAATACTCCGAAGGCGTACCCTCTCCCATCGACGTCCCCTACCGGGACTGTCGCGAGGTTAACCTCTCCGTGGGAGCCAGCCTAAATCCCCGGTCCGGTCACTCGCAGCCTCTGTTAGGGCGGTATCAGGCACAGGTACTCGCGCCTACGCCGCCCCTGTCGCAGGCAGAGGACCGTGTCCGCGTATATTATATCCCTTAGTCGTATTTTACGACATCCACGGGCAAGATAGGAAGTGGTGAATTATGTTCTTACTCCGTCAACCTACGGACTAGTGGAAATGGTTTACGACTAGTGGAAAATAATTTAGTATTTGTCAAAGCTAGGTATAACTATTAAATTCTCATACAAGAAGCCATGCGCGCTTTTCGCAGATCCATAAAAATAAAAAAGTACTTAGTTAAGTAATAGAGTCAGGGTTAAGTTTGGGCGAGTAAGTAAACAAAGACATTAAAACGTCATAAAAAGCATTTCATGTCTGCGTTAACTCATTCAGCGTGCGCTTTGCTCCACATGTAATCAGTTAGGAGAAATAGAACAAACAAAATGGAGGATGACTTTGATTTTATTAGCTTTTGGTCGATACTGCCCAACCGCAGAAATCATATGTGACATCTTCTTTAAATAGAATTATCATTATTAATGTAGTAAAAAAAGGATGAAAATGTCCTTTTTTTGTAGTAAAATGTACCCCTTATTTTAAACCGTTAGGAAGAAATTATATCCTTTGAGAAGCTGGTTTCATAATATCTCCTTTTAGTCTCTAGAAAAATAAGACGCCGTCTAGTACTTACTTATATTTTTTTTATGTAATAAAAAATAAAGCAAAAGTAAAATCGCAAAATTTAATACCCTTTTTTATATCCACAGAGGTTAAAAATTTGGCGGTTAGGGCCATACGCGGATACCGCACGGTGGCGACGAAGGCAGCGTGCCTGCTGGCCGGGACTCTGGACCCGTGGAACCTGGAGGCGAACATGCTCGCCGGTTTGTATCGGCGGGTGTCGGGGATGCGAGCGGAGGGCGGTGTGGTCTCTCTGAGGGAGCTCACCACCTGGCACGTCGAAGCCCGCCGGGACGTCATTGCCCGTTGGGCGTTGGGCAGTCCGGCTGGAGGGGCCTCAGTTCGGGGTGCGTGCCTATTGGCCGGGATTCCCCCGTGGGACCTGGAGGTGGAGATGCTCGCCGGATTGTATCGGCGGGTGACGGGGGTGCGAGCGGAGGGCGGTGAGATCTCGTTAAGGGAGCTCACCGCCTGGCGCGTCGACGCCCGCCGAGACGACATTGCCCGTTGGGCAGTCCGGCTGGAGAGGCCTCGGTTCGGGGTGCGAACCGTGGAGGCCTTCCGGCCGGTGCTGATGCAGTAGTTGGAAAGGCGGCACGGAGTGCTCTCCTTCCGACTAGTGCAGGTGTTGACGGGGCACGGGAGCTTCGCCAAATACCTGCACAGGGTCGTAAGGAGGGAGAGTACACCGTCCTGCCACCACTGCGATTGCGACGAGGACACGGCGCGCCACACGCTCGAGGCCTGCGCGGCTTGGGCAGTGCAGCGCCGTGAACTCGTCGCAATCATCGGTGCCGACCTGACGCTTCCGGCCATCGCTAGGGCGATGGTCGACAGCGTCGGGAATTGGGACGCGGTCGCAGCCTTCTGCGAGACAGTGATCTCGCAGCGGCGGATCGTCTGCGCGTGGAGCGCAGCCTCGATGAAGAGATCCGCCGCCGGCGACTGGGGCGGCGTAGGCGTAACTATCTGCGCCTCATGCCGCGCTAGCCGAGGCCGCGGGTGACGTGACCGGGGATTAGTCCGTAACCCGCCGAGAGGCCGACCCCGTGAGGAAAAACCGACGTCCTCCCCGAGGGGGGGACGTCGGTCGATGGGAGGGTACCCCGCGTAGGGGGTATTCCGTCGGGCCGACCACTGACGACAAGTAAACCTGCTCCGGTGGTTGGCCCAACGACGAAGGCGAGGTGGTTTTCGGGTGGGTTGCGGGAGTTGCGTGCTTAAGCCCCTCTGTCGCCCCGGACGGAGTGGTGCGGAGGCGTACCGGCCGCAGCCCACCCACAAAAAAAAAAAAAAATGGTAGAATTTTTGAAATATCCTTTCTTAATGTGTCTCTGCATGGCAAAAAGTAACTATAGTCTAACTTTTTATTAGCTGCAGTAAAATGACGTTTTGTGGGTTGCCGGTTTTTGAAGAAAAATAAATAGGGATGTAGCTAAATGAGTGAATCATAAATGAATAATCAGTTTGGTTTTTTTTGAGATTTAATATTAAGTTGTAATGTATTTTTTCAACCTATTATTATTACTATATTAGAGGATTGATCTTTTTTAGTGGAAGTATAGGGAGGTACATTCAAAATGAAACAAAAACGTCATAATAATGTTATTTAATTAATCTTTTTCGAAATCACTGTCGCTGTCGCTTTCGGTCACACTAATAACAAATCTATCTCTCACTTCATCTATAATATGATCGAGGTGGCACATTTTATCTTCCTCTTTAATAGTGTAAGACACACAGTCACTCCACTTAGCCGGTGTCACTTTCTTGATTCCTTCTTGGAATAAAGTTTTCACTTCTTGCATTTTATACGTCTTATTATTGTTTGCGACGTGACTCTTTACCTGCGCCCATACCAACTCAATGGGGTTCAATTCACAGTGATAAGGGGGCAGTCTTAAAAGTGTGATACCTTTTTGTGCAGCCATCTCGTCTACGGCATATTTCTCAGTATGATTTTGTTGTTTCACAATATCTATGAGAGTGCCCTTGACCATATTTGGTTCAAACGCAATATTTTTAGTAGTCAGCCACTCTTGAATTCGTGCTTTCGTCCACGACATCTTCGGGATTGTTTTGATCTTCCGAGAGTGATAGGGCGCATTGTCCATTACGATTACTGCATTCAGCTTGAGTTTAGGTAGAATACCGCGGAACCAATCCTCAAAACACTCCGCGTTCATTTCATCATGGTAGTCTTCTGTACCTTCATGCTTCAAACATAAGAAGTCCGTCGACCAGGAAGCCTTCTTCTCCGCCTATGTGTACAGGCGTAGTCTGGGCTAGTGGACTAACGCCGTGTTTGACAGAAGAACCTAAGGTTATAGTTTGAAGTACCTAAAGCCCTTAAGTTCCTAGCCTATATGATGGGATACCTGCACCGTGCTACCTAAGGTGACAGGTGGATGTGAGATGGATGTTGGGTGGAGGATTGGTTATTCTCACTGCCAGTCAAGCAGACTCACTCGACTAATCAGAACTGACGGCTAAGGGTGTCTTGGCCACAGTGAGATGGAGCTTTGGGTGGAGGATTGGTAACTCTCACTGCCAGTCAAGCAGACTCACTCGACTAATCAGAACTGACGGCTAAGGGTGTCTTGGCCGCAGTGAGAGGGATGTAACTGAGAGATGAATAAATTCAAATCTGATTTATTTTACACAATGTACACCTTATATACTACTTATTGCTAATACACACATATACCATTTTGTGTTAGTGTGTCGTACGTGTAAAGTATAACGCAGTGTCTTTAAATCATGTCAGTGCTAATTTTGCACATTATGTTGACATGCTTTACTTGTATGTTGACATGCTCTACTTTTGAGTTTGCTGCGTTGCATGTTCAATGTGCATTGAACATTCTGGGGTCGCTCAGGAACACGACTGCAAGTCGTATAATTCGATAACCTCATATGGTCCAATGTGTCCTTCCGTCGTTTGTGGTGTTTGGACTGTAGTCTGGGGACGAGGTTTCCCATACCGTGGCCGTGGTTGTGGTGGAGCTGCCCGCTGTTTGTCTGTCTCTGTGGCTTGTGTTGTAGTTGTCTCCTTGTCTTGTCTTCTCGTAAGTCTATCTCGACATTGTTTGAGTGGTCTGAAATAAATTAAAAGACAAGCTAATACTATTAAAGAAAGAGATGTCACGGTGCTAACCACATAGGAATGAGACTCTATTCGCCTCCATATTGTGTTATCTAATCTTGTTTTTAGCTTTGCTTCTGAAGCGGCTAAGTGGTCAAATATACTGGTGGAGCTATCTAATACTTCCTCCTTCGGTATGTCTGGTATCTCTGATTGGACTACTTGTGTGTCTAGAGTAAAATTACTCCTTTTAAAATATGATGCTTGCACAGTTGTTGTTGTTATTCGTTTAGCTGCAAGAATGTTGTTCAACGTCTTTACTACACAGCTTTCTGAAATGTGTAGTACTCCTATATCCTCTAGGTTAATCTCTTGTCTTTGTCCATCACATATTATCGAAGCTGATTGTGTTTTTGTAGTGATAAACATCCACGTATTCTGCATGTAAAGTTGTTTCCATAGAATTGTAGATTGAATGTTGTATCTTCTTGATGTGCATTGTGATTTAGTGTTATTATTGTTGCTGAATAGCTGGTCAACAATGCAATTCTTGTTCAATTGCATGTTCTTAACAGCCACGGGATAGCAAACAAACTCCGATTTTTTGTGTAAACAATCTTTGAACTCGTCTTTACTTAATTCAAAGTATCGTTCATTGTTATAGTCGAAGCCTATGAATGCTCTTGGGATTGACAAGCATTCAAAAGAACTCCCGGTCAACTTTTGAGGAATCGCCGTTATGTGTATTAGCGTATATTTTCTTATGTCATGAATAGGATAGTACGCAAATACGTTTATATGTGTTGCATTTATTTCCATGTTAGTCTGTATTAATTGATCCTGAATTATTCTTAAGTTTCCAGGTAACTTTTGATTGGTTGTTTGTATTATATCATTAGCGTATTTAGGACTCAAAATCGTGTATATCGATGCGTTATTTAGGTATATCTCAAGTAACCCGTTGTAATAGTGAATAATCTCTGTTATGTAATTGCTCGCTAATTGATACGTTTGTATTACTTGTATTTTCACATTGTTAGCGTCTACCATCTTATACCATACGTCGTTATCGTACATGAATGCTATAGCTTCATTTAACTTCTTTTCAAAATTCTCTAACTTTTTCTTAATCCGCTCCTCGGTTTGGTTTACAGCGGATACTGTAGATATCATTATGTTTGTTTGATGATTGGCGGCGTTTATAAGTTCTTGTTGATTGCTACTCAATGAGTCAATACTTCTGTATACTTCATCGTTTACTCCGAACACGTATGTTAACATTTGTCCTAATAATCCACGTCTCCTTCTAGAAATCTTTATCCCAGTAAGGTAGTCCTTTATCTTCTCAAATCGTGCTTTCTCTTCGTTCAAATGATAATAAAATTCTGCACAATGGGTGTCTTTTGTATACTGTTGCGTGTCAGTGCATAACTTTTGAAACTGATTAGTTATTTTTATCGTATTATTCTTCTTGTTGCAATATGCATAGAATTCGTTTCTCTGTTTCTTCTAGTTCCGTACAGGATAATGGTTCGTGCTTTTTGCGCTGGCTGATAAATCTGTAGCAATACGCTAATGTTCTTATCATTTTATTGTAGTTAGAAAATCGACTCCAGATGTCATACTTTTCATTCGTAGTATTAATTGTTGTTGATAAACAGTACTTGGCTTCTTCATTTGGCTGTGGTGCTGTTGTTGTAATAGGTATATCACTCGTCTGTAACCATGGTGGGCCGTTCCACCATAAGGAACAGTTTATTAATTTTTCTGGCTCCAATCCTCTTGATATAATGTCCGCTGGGTTTTCAGACGATATGACATGATTCCATTGAGCGTTAGGTATTATGCTGTTAATTTCTGACACTCTGTTGGCCACGAACGTATGCCATCGCCCAGGATCTCCTTTTATCCATCCCAACGTGATCATAGAATCCGTCCAGCATGAAATCACGGTATTGTTATCACCGTTTAGAGCTTTTTTTATTTTTTCTATTAAATTAGCCAATAATACTGCGGCGCATAGCTCAAGACGCGGTAATGTTGTTTTTTGTTTTTTCGGTGCAACTTTTGACTTAGCTTGGAGCAATGTTATGTAGTAACTGTTATTCACCATTACTCTGCTATAGACGACAGCCCCGTATGCTTTTTCTGAGGCGTCGCAGAATCCATACAGCTCAAACTTTGTCCTGTCTATCGTGTGACACCATCGTGGTACTTGTATATTTTCTATGTTTTTTAACTGTTTTTGTATTTCTGTCCATTTATTTCGTATTATGTCATTTACTGGTTGGTCCCATTCCATCCCAGACGTCCACAGTTGTTGTACTAGTAATTTTAGTGTTATGATGATGGGGGCCAACCAGCCCAACGGATCAAATATTTTCGCCACCTCTGACATAATGAACCGTTTGGTGGGTTTTGTGTTTTCTGTTATAGTTATTTGAAAACAGAATTTATCTTCGCCTGGAGACCATATAATTCCCAACGACTTTCTTGTTTCGTCTAATGCTAGTTGTTGTAATGTTCTCACGGCCAGATAAGGCGCGCTTGTTGTGCCATACGTGACCGTTGTTAGTTCGTATTCACTAATGGCCTTTATTGGAGAAAATCTCCATAAAATTCTTTGATATTTATAGTCTTCTTGGTTTATTTTTATGAACCGGTACATTTTCATAATGTCGGCCATGAAAGCAATCTTATGCGTTCTCCAGCGTAATAATATGTTTGATAAGTCTTGTTGAAGTCGTGGTCCTTTATGTAAATTTTCATTAAGGCTTATTTTACTACTTGTTTTACTACTAGCGTCAAATACCACTCGTAGTTTTGTTGTAAGAGAGTCTTCTTTTATTACCGCTTGGTGGGGAATATAATACTCTCCTGTGTAATATTCTGGTTTAGGTACTTTTCTCATATGACCCATATTTAGGTACTCGTACATAAATTCCTTGTATTGTTGGCGTAAATTTTCATTTTTTTCGAACTGACGTTCTAGTTGTAATAGTCGAGCCACGGCTTTTTTCCTTGACTCGCCATATTTTATGTTCGCGTCCTTAAACGGCAGTCGTACCGTATAAGTGCCGTCGAAACTTCGTATTGTAGTATTTGTATAGTAATTTTCACACAACTCATCATCTTTGGTGAGTGCATAGTGTCGTGGAATTTCTTCTAATTCCCAAAATTTTGTTAATTGTTGTATGTCGTCGGTGCGAGTCATCATGCTTAATACTTTGATGCCACCGTTTGTGTCTTGCGGATATAACCCGGATAAAGTCCAACCCAATTCTGTTTCTTGAGCGATTATACCGCCTTGTAGTCGTTTAAAACCTTGTAATAGTATTTTACTATATTCTTGGGCACCTAAAATTATGTCTATAGGTCCCTTTTTGTTGTACGTTGGGTCTGCCAATAGAACATTGTCCAACTCTTGTAATTGTTGTAAGTTACTTCTTGGTAACGAGTTTGTAAGCTTCGGTAGTACTATAAGTGTTACAGGTAGTCTGTACTCACTAGAGTACCTTGGTTGTAGTTTTATGTTAATTGTATATTTCGATGTCTTAGGTTCGTTGTCTCCAATGCCTTTTATTTCGGCTCGAACCTTTTGTCTTGGATACGACAGCAGTTGTGCTACTTCTTCCGTGCAAAATGACGCTTCTGAACCTTGGTCACACAATACTCTTAATAATTGTGGTGTTCCATCATACGACGTGGTTTGTAATAGCGCTGTGGCTAATAAGACCGTATTTTTTGCCTCTAAATTGGTAGCTGATAAGTTCGATAACGTTGTGTTTTGTTTTTTATCACTCATAGTTGGTTTAGGAGTGAACTTTTTCGTATACTCAGAAGACTCTGGTTGTCTTTTAATTGAATCGAATGTTCGGTGTAATAGTGTGTTATGACCTTTATGTTGACATATTTCACATTTTGTATAAAACTCGCTCGTGCATTTTATTTGTTTATTATGATTTAAGCAGCGTTTGCACATTTCTTTGTCTGAGACTTCCTTATATCGTTGCGTCACGTTCAAGGTTTTAAAACTAGGGCATTTATTTATATTATGTTCTGTGCTTTTGCAGTACCAGCAATGTTTACTTTTTGATGATTCTGCTATTGGTACGAGTGTTCCCCGGTATTTATTTATTGTATGATTCACCGAGTTATTACTCAGGTGATTATACGTAATTTTTTGCTGATCGTAGGACTTTAAACTTTTAAATCTTTTTTCTAAAAACTGTAACATTTCTTCAAACGATTCCAATTTGTTTGGGTGTTGTAACTGATCCTCGTATTTTGAGTCAGTTTGTTGGTCCCATTTCCTGGCCAAAAGTCTAGCCAAAATAGGGTCCCATGTTGAAATGTCAATTCCTTGATGTTTTAAAGATTCCAAACATTCTTTTATGGTGTCGTGCATGTCTCTTAAACCCGCTGCATTCGCAACATTTAGCTTGGGTAAATCTAATAATTTATCGATGAATTTAATTGATATCATTCGTTCGTCTTCATAACGTTGCGTAAGCAATTTCCACGCGGTTTCATAGTTCGATTCACTTATCGTTAGATGACGTATAATTTTTGCTGCGTCACCTTTTACATTTGTCTTTAAATATTGCATCTTTTCTACCAATGAAATATTTTTATCTTCATGAATAATTTTTTTGAATAAATCATGAAAAGTATACCATGAGTCATAACTCCCAGTAAAAGTTGGAATAGAGATACGGGGTAGTTTTCCTGACGACTGTGTTAAGGTTATTTTTTCGCTGGAACTGTCATGGATTTTTTCTTCCAGCATCTCCATTGTAGTATCGAACTCAATTTGGGTGTTTTCAAAATATTTATTTTTGAAGTAAAGGTGTCCCGATGTATCCTCCTCCAATAATAATTCAATGTGTGTTTCTTCAATATCCTGCCATCGTTTTTGTAAGTTGTTTATTGTAGTTTGTAAATGCCATATAGGTTTGTTTTCAGTGACTGATTCTTTCGCCTGAATTAGCCTTTTTGACATCTGGGATATCCTGAACATTTGTATAAACGTCTTGGGATTCCCTCTCCCTTCTTCTTCGTTTGTGTTTTGTTCTTCAGGTTCATATATCGCCTGAACAAGTTGAAGTCTTGCTTCATAGTTTTGTAGGTGGGCTAAGCCCTCGTTGTATTGTTTTTGGATATTTCCAAAGTAATTTGTAGTGATATATTTGTGAGATGATAACATCTCTTGTTTTTCCAGTTTCGAGTGATTCTCTTGCACCCGTTGGAAAATAGTAGTTAGTGTTTGTCTTTTTTCGTCAATGTATTTTTGTGTTCTTCGGCTCACGGAGTCCTTTTTAATGTTTGTAATTATCCTCCTGATCTCGTTATAATCTTCCTCCTGGCTCCTGATTGCTGTGTTTATTTCTTGTATGTCCATAGTGCTTCTTTTGTCTTCTTCCCTAATAGCCCTACCCTAACTTCCCTACTACTAATGTTTTAAGTCAATACTTATCGTACCTGCGCTCTCGCTATAACACGTCCCTGAAGGTGCGACTTCTCAATCAGCTGGTGAGTCCCGCTTGTGGGAGGCCAGTGACCGAACCGCAACGAGAGGCTTTCTGACAGAGTACGTAAGTAAAAGTCTTTCAGTCAATTCCGAAACTGATGCTTTGTTGAGTACACCAGCCCGTTCTTAACTGATTTGTATGTCTGTTATGTCAAACCTACGGGGGGGTTAGAGGGAGGAAAAAAAACTTTACTTTTACTCGAAGGACCAAATGTACAGGCGTAGTCTGGGCTATGGACTAACGCCGTGTTTGACAGAAGAACCTAAGGTTATAGTTTGAAGTACCTAAAGCCCTTAAGTTCCTAGCCTATATGATGGGATACCTGCACCGTGCTACCTAAGGTGACAGGTGGATGTGAGATGGATGTTGGGTGGAGGATTGGTTATTCTCACTGCCAGTCAAGCAGACTCACTCGACTAATCAGAACTGACGGCTAAGGGTGTCTTGGCCACAGTGAGATGGAGCTTTGGGTGGAGGATTGGTAACTCTCACTGCCAGTCAAGCAGACTCACTCGACTAATCAGAACTGACGGCTAAGGGTGTCTTGGCCGCAGTGAGAGGGATGTAACTGAGAGATGAATAAATTCAAATCTGATTTATTTTACACAATGTACACCTTATATACTACTTATTGCTAATACACACATATACCATTTTGTGTTAGTGTGTCGTACGTGTAAAGTATAACGCAGTGTCTTTAAATCATGTCAGTGCTAATTTTGCACATTATGTTGACATGCTTTACTTGTATGTTGACATGCTCTACTTTTGAGTTTGCTGCGTTGCATGTTCAATGTGCATTGAACAAATTATGAGTCGTCTGCCCTTTCCTGTGGGATTTTTTAATCCCGTAGTCAGGCCGTCTAAAAATGCCTGTCGAGAAGATTTAATACTTCCGTCAATCCAGGTTTTTTTTGTAGTATGACCTGAAAAGAACAAAAAAGAATCATAAGTTTCGACATCAAAACAAAAAGGGAACAAATAGAAGAAACTAAGAGTTGACACGTACCAGCGTTGACCCAGGTCTCGTCTTGATAATTAATATATGTATTTTCCCTCCCTACGATATTGTTTAATTAAACGCAGGTAGCGCTGGCGCCATGATATGATATCTTGTCTATCAATAAGCACACTCTTGCGTGATCGAGTAGCGAATTCGAAATTAAGATGCTTCATAATTTTTCTCAATGTCTCTTTCGAGAAGTTGGGCAATCCTGGGTCATCATTTACAACTTGCAGCACCTAAAAATGATTAAAGTTATTACCTAATTGGTTAAGATTACACATGGGATGGGAGAAAACATACATAACGTATAATAAAAAGATGAGTGACGACATGTGTAAACTAACTTTTGCGATGGTGGGTATTTCATTTCTATGAAAGAACTGATGTACAATTCGTCTAACAGCAGTGAATGTGAAATCATCAAGTTTATCTTTAAATGTAAGTTTTGGGCCCGTTTTTCGGGAGGTTTTGGTGATTCGCTGTCGTTCTCCTTGTGCTCCTTTAAAACGGAATAAACTGTGCGGACGGATATTCCCAAGACTTCAGCCACCTTGTTAACGCATTCACTTGTTTTTGGAACTTCAATGTTTGATTCTGAAGATTTCACTTCAAACACATATTTGTAAACGTTTTGGACCCAAAGTTTTTCAGTTGCACTTAGAGCTACACGTGGCCTTTTTTTCTTAGGAGATAAAAATGTGTCTCCATCTTGCGATGTGCTCGGCAGAGCATCCATGTCTTCAATGTATCAAACAAAAAAAAACTAACACGATTAACGAAAACAGGTAATGAAAAACAAACACAACGTAACATAAGTTTAACAATAATGATAACAAAAACAACGCGCAGTGGGCAAATCAAAGTTATTCATGCACTCAAAACAGAAGTATGAAGCTGAATGAGCGAATGACAACCGAAACAAAATGGCGGTCAAGCGTCATCGTAGCACCGTAACCAAAAACCAGTACTACCAACTTGAGAGAGCGTTTTCTTGAGTGTTACCTTGTATATGTCTAAAAGGATCAACGTTTATACAGCCTTTTATTTACATTAATATTAAATAGAATTTAGTATGATCATTATGAGTCAGCTATGGAACGATTAGATATTCTGTAAACTTTTGTGAACTGAATCACATCCCTATTGAGATTAGGCTGTCAACATTATTTTACGGAATGACATTTAGAAACGTCATTTTACTGCAGCTAATAAAAAGTTAGACTTTACTGTTAAAATTACATGTTTCTAGCTTTAGTAATTTTGGCTCAGCGTTAAAGAGTTAAACAACTAGTTCCTTTGTACACATAGGTCAATTATAAATAGTTGCAAATATCCGTGTCTGGAACAAGAATTCAATAATCTTTATCCTGGTGATTATAAAAGTTTGGTATTATATATCACCTTGGTATAGTCTCCTGCTGTAAAGATGACTAAGCTAAACAGTATATAGGTACGTTAAGATCATAATATAATGAATCGTTTATCCTTTATAAGTACAAATCATCAGCCCCTTCTTTGCGCGTAGGTGTTTTAAAAGGAGACTTCGTGATATAATACGCAAGAAAGGTAAAATCAAACTTCTTTCCTTTTTTTTTTGCATATATAAATGTATTCTTAATATTTTCTCACCTCTGTTAGAAGATAAAGAATATACCGGGTTCAGCGTCCACTGTGCCAGAACCACTACCAGCTAAAAACCGCACGCTGTTCGTCTCGATTACGGCGAAGTTACGGGACCGTTTTACCATGCACCGCAACTTCGCTGGGGGAACTAAAATGCTATACCAATCTGTCTGATCAACGTGGCACAGTAGGTCAAGTTTGCTCCATAATGTGCTGAGATGCTGATTATGAATTGTAGTTTTGTTCTTTTCCTTATAAGAAAGTGTATAATATCACTGCGGTCAGCAAAAACTTTGAAATACTATGTTTGCTTTTAGCTCGCTTACATTTACAACATAGTTAAGTTTATCTTACTGGCGATACCTTAGCTTAAGTTAGCTAAGTGAGAGCTTAACTAAAACATATTGCAGTACGCTTTTACTGTTGTAGTTGTGGGAGTAACATAAAATTCCTAATAACAAAGTCTTCAGTTGATGTTAAAGTTTTGTAGGCGGCAAACGACTTGCTTAACTTAATAATAACGTTGACTTCTAAAAAAAGTTTTAGTCCTTGGGGATACTAGTAGGTAAAGACATTAATAAAATTTATATATTTTTTATACTTTTATGCTTTAATCCTCAAAGGAGAAGCAAAGATGTGAAACATTACTTCTTTTTATTTACAAAACTATCAGCGCTCTGTGGTTTCCCCGCATAGTTCCCCTTCCCGTTGGAATATCAAGATAAATTATAGCTTATGTGTTATTCTGATATGTAAGGTATATTATTGTGAAGTTTCATCAAAATCCATTTAATAGTTTTTGCGTGAAAGAGCAACAAACATCCTCACATTCTCACAAACTATGGCGCGTATAATATTAGTAGGAAGACACCGCAAGACAGAAATCAATCCTTGTATTGTGGATGGAGGCCTTTATAGGCATACAATTGTGGAGACGGATTCAAATTATATCCAGTCTCAAAACAACAAATTGTAGATCGCACCAAATCCTTCGCGGAAATCGTTTCGAGAACATCACACTGGAAGACATGTTATATCTATACAATTTTATATCAAGTAAGAATAAAAAAATATAAATATAATAGACAAGCCCACTGAGTTTCTTGTCAGATCTTCTCAGTAGTATGTATTAACGTTAATTAAATAAATATCAGGTTGACCGAGCTTCGCTCGGAGTATTTTTGTAGCATTTATTTAGATATATATTAATAAAAAATAAATAATGAAAATTATATTAAAAAACTACAAAAAGAGAATAATAATAACACCGAGATTCGAACCGACGCTGTTTAAATGTCACATAATCCAAAATTAAGACCGCCCGCCTCCCCACCTATCGGAACTCATGACGTTGACAACGAAATTTGAATTCATATTCTTTTAAAATTTAATGTCATTGTTTGTTATGCTAAAAACACAGACAAAACAACATTTTCTATAAATAAAACCTAGCTAGATCGATTTTTTGGATCCGAAACCTCTAGTATGCCAAGTTTCAACAAAATCGTCGGAGCCGTTGCCGAGATCCTGAATATATATATATATATATATACAAGAATTGCTCGTTTAAAGATAAAATATCAGGGTGACCGAGCTTCGCTCGGAATATTTTTGTAGAATTTATTTAGGGATATATTAATAAAAAATAAAAAATAAATAATGAAAAATATATAAAAAATTACAAAAAGAGAATAATAATAACACCGAGATTCGATCCGACGATGTTTGACACACAAAACCAAAATTAAAACCAATCAATGTCTCACCTGAGCTACCGTAACTCTTGACGTTGAGAACGAAATTTGAATTCATATTCTTTTAAAATCTAATGTCATTGTAACGTTTTGCTAAAAACACCGACAAAAGAACATTTTCTATACATAAAACCTAGCTAGATCGATTTTTTGGACCCGAATCCTCTAGTATACCAAGTTTCATCAAAATCGTTGGTGCCGTTTCCGAGATCTTGAAAATATATATATTTACAAGAATTGCTCGTTTAAAGATATAAGATAAGAGAGAACGATGTGCACACAAGACGTTTATTCGTCGAATGCATAATCTCTGTAAGGGGGTAGAGGTGAACCACATTATTATTTACTTACCTACATAACACTCAGTAGCGGTCGCGTGCCGATCCGGCGGTAGTTTATTTTTTTTGGATAATTTGATTTAATTTTGTTAACTTTACACTAAGTAAGTGCCAATCGGACTAATGCATAATAAATTATTTAAATTTGAGAACACTTGACAGGGTAAGTCGGTATCTTAACCACTTCGGTATCTGTGTGGTCAATTAACAATTAATATTTTGAACCTTTTATTTGGACCATATATGGTATGACTACTTCCAGTTCATCGAAAGAAATACCTTCGTCATCATCATCGCAGCTCAAGTTCCGCTTCTAGTCTCGAGCCTTCTACACAATGTGAGGGAAATTGTCCCACTATACCACCCTGATCAGACAGGTTGATATAGCGTTTTATTTCGAGTTTGCCTTCTATTATTCCGTGTGGTGATGGAGTAAGAATACTATTCAACACACTCGTGGATGTTGTTAAAGATGACTAAGAGATACAATGTGCATTTAACATCTATGCAAGAGTAGGAAAACTCGAAATAAAACTTTATGCCAACACTTCTGACCAGTGTGGCGTGGTAAGTATTTCCCTCCTATAGTGGAGGAGACTCGAGCCCAGCAGTGGGATGTATATGAGCCGACATGACGTGAATATTTTATATTTTAAATAATCTCATATATATAGTGTGAGAGAACGTATATATGACTGAACTCCTTCTAAACGGCTAAACTGATTTTGATAAAAATTTTTTGAATGCATCCTGGTGAATTTAAATATTCTTTAGACTAATAACTAAACCCGACAATTGGAGCTGCAATCGAATTCAATAAATTACATTTTGTAAATAAAACTATGGATTTAATCGCGTTTGTACTTATTGCCATTAAAAGAGTATGTACCAAACTGTGGGTCAAAATTTAATAACTAATTTCTACAGCGGGTAGATATGTGAAACATCTTAGTCCACCCGTGACCATGAACGCTGCAAAGTGTTCGAAACGTCGGGTAATCAAGAATCAAATACAAACGCGATAAAAGCCGTAAAGTAATTTTATTTACAACTAGCTACCCGCTCTCGCTTCGCTTCGGTTTCAGTCACCTTACCCGCGTAATTCCCGTTCCCATGGGAATACCGGGATAAAATATAGCCCATGCTATTCCCTGATATTATAACTTTCTATTGGTGAAAGATTTTTTGAAATCGGTTCGGTGATTTAAGCGTGAAAGCGTAACAAACAAATAAACAAACATTCTTACTTTCGCATTTATAATATTAAGTAAGGATGTGTACTCTCGTAAACATGAGAAATTACATTCTTTTTCATTTTTGTGTGCTCAGAGAGAAGCAAATTAAATCAATAATATGATCGGATAGGTGACGCTGTGATCCATTTAATTTTTTTAAGTGAAAACTTTTTTGGGTGAACAAAAATCATAGAACTCGCGTCATCGTCACCGAACGCCTGACTCGATAAATGATACAGAGCGCATGCGCGCCTGCTCTTTGCTTACGCTTCCACAAACACCAAGCGCTAAATGTAAATTGTTATTCTAATTTTGTTGAAAATATATATTTTCTAATAAATTACTAGCTATTAATTTAAATTATTGTTTTGAAATTGTTTTAGTTTTTCAAGAAATGTTTATGATCAAGTATTAAAGTTTAAATTAGTCATTAACACTTCTTTACAAACAAAAAAAAAATAATAGAAAATAATAATCTAAAAGATTAATGATACAATTTACAAGTATAGCTAGTTTTCACTTCTATCGGCTATACATAAAGACTGCCTTATATTTTTTTTTTATTTGTGCATAACAACGTCAATTAGGTTGGCTAGATAGTTGGTATAGAAAATATTTGTGAGAGAGAACAAAGTCGAAAAATACCCATGTCATGTGTGGCGACGGAGTAAGAATACAATTCACCACCCCTTATCTATGAATGTTGCAAAAGACGACTAAGGGACACGTGCGTAAAACATCAGTGCAAGAGAAGGAAAACTCGAAATAAAACCCTATACCCACACGTCCTAACAGCGTGGTCAATTTCCCTCCTATTGTGGAGGAGAATCGAGCCCAACACTGGGACCTATATAAGCTGAAATCAATGAATGATAAGAACGTAATATAGCTATATCTCTCGTACGAAAGTTTTAGTAGAAAAATATTTTCTACCAAAACTTTTCTTTGTTTTAAAAAGTTACTAGTTGCTAATAATATATTTTGAAGGCAACACGTGTCAGGAGATATTTACAATCCTGAATTGTACATGAGCTTATGCCTCACGTTTGACGTATCTTATATTGCTGGAATTCTTTAAAAAAAATAAGTATATATTTTTGGTATAGAGAAAATATACTACAATATTTATCTTACATGACAAAATATAGAGATATGACACTGCTTATTTGCATGAAACAGTAAAAAAAACATATTTAATTTCCAAGTGAGGGGTAGGTAGTGGTAGCTAAGGGGAGGGAATACTGTAGATTACGAAGCCACCAGCTGTCCTACCGTCTCCCAGGACGGCATGTCCAATGTATGTGTTACCCATAGTCCACCAAAATAAAGGTACTAGAGAGTGGCTGGACAGGGCATAAGTAACTTTTTTTAATTATATTATGACGTATGAAACGAATGATAAATAATATACGTTAAGTTTATTGACAATCGTCACTTTACGGAGTAACGATCTTTTTACTCGCTTACGAGAGCAGCTGGAACTGGTTGTTAAGTTGAAAATGTATGTATCCCCCTGTAAAGGAGAAATATACTATTTTTCTTTCTTGTTCGCCATCTGCGTAAGGGCTTAGTAAGAAATGTTACTGGGACAACGACAGCAGTGGCGGCTGGTGGGTCATCAAAGTGGTGGTTCACTTTACTTCTTCACTAAGTATAAAGATCAGAAATTGCAATGGAACAACAATTTACGTAAAAATTATTTTTTTAATTATTTTTGAACGCATTACATTTTGTAGATGTACTTGCGAAGAAAAATAGGTATTTTGCTTGTTTTTCACACTTCAAAAAATATTTATAAAAGAGGGCCTTGGCGGTCCCGCCAATTTATATTAACTTTATTTTAAAAAGTTTTGTTATTGTCGTTAATATAGTCTATATTTATGCTCATTTTCACCCACTGTATACGCAGTATAAAATAGAATTAAGACCAAAATAAAAAAAAACAATTAATGTAAACAAACCATATTTAACTCGTCACAGATACATCGAAACTATATCTACTTACTGTGCTTAACGAGACATCATCAACGAATTTCGTCGTAAGTCGAGTTCTCTCGGCAATGTTCGGTTCGCTCGTGCGCCGTACGGGAAGTCGGGAACAGACTCATTTTTCAACATATTTCTATGAACTATCTTCTGTCTCACGCGCCAGGCGTTTTAACTCATTTCTTATACAAGTTGTATGGGCAGTCCCCGTGCGCTCGCCTCAGCGCACGAGATTTTTTTTTACAAGGAATTTAAGTTTTAATAGTTTAGTAAAGCGCTTATATTGTTTCGTCATAATTTGAAATTTTATTTGTTATGTTTTTTTATGTTCAAAGAATAAATATTAATGGTAATTTAAAAATAAATATGAAGTTAAATTTTGTAGTTTTTAAATATTTTGATTTGGTGGTTCAGCGCACAAGCGCACTTAAGGTACAGCCGCTACTGAACGACAGTAGAATGAAAGTTACAACTTATGCTGTAACCCGCAGAGCAGGTCACAGAAGGCTGTTCCGGTGGTCGGCCCAATGACGAAGGCGATGTGGGTACGGGTGGGTTATGGGCCCGCGCTTACCGTAGTCCACCCATAAAAAAAAAAAACAAAAAAGGTCACAGAAGGCAAGTGCTCATTACCGATGGCCAGAAAGAGTAAAATGAAGTGGCAATACATGGTCACGAGCGGATCGAATGCTGTAAAGTGTTCGAAACGTCGGGCAATTATAAATCAAATACAAACGCAATAAAATCCGTAAAGTGTTAATACTCGCGTAAAGATCAGAAATCATTATACAAATTATATTACTTAGTCATAATTTATGAGAGGCAAGAAACAGTGTAGTGAATTGAATTCTTATTTCGTCATCACACCAAAGATAGATATAGGAAAATAAAACTAGTGGAGTGATAAATTATAGCAAAAAATTATAAAATATAAAACCGCATATATTCAAGTCGTTATATGAACAGCCGGTCGGAGTGATAACGGGCTGGTTCGCTAACAACTGTTCGCTCGCCGGACGCTGAGTCTATAATTCTAAAATCCCTCGGCAGTCCTGCATATTGAAATCGCAAAGGTTTAGGAGTGTTATTTAGAAGCTACTAGTTATTTTATTAGAATCGGGTTGTTACCTGTGTATTTTGATATTAGGGAGTCAAATATGAATTTTGTATAAATATATCTATATCTATACCAATAAACAAAATTGGAGTGTCTGTTTGTAATGTTAAAATAATAGGCTTTTTTCATGCTCGCACAGTTATTTGCACTATACATATGCCTAAAATACACTTTATATTTTTTTGTCTATCTGTCTGTTTGTTCCGGTAATCTTCAAAACGGCTGGACCGATTTCAAAAATTCTTTCACCAATGGAAAGCTATAATATCAGGGAGTAAGCTAGGCTATATTTTATCCCGATATTTCCACGGGAACGGGAACTATGCATGAAAGACTGAAACCGAAGCGAAGCGAGGGCGAGTTGCTAGTATATATATATATATATAATCCAACGACATTTCTCATCCAACATACCGTGTCTGAAAATATAGGTTTACGATCTGTGTGTTACCAGTGATGACTTACCGCATGAAAACGTAGTCCCTAAGTGTGGGCCTAACATAACTAAGCTCAAAGTAACTCAGAGTGCTGTGCAGCGGGCTATGCTCGAGATTTCTTTGTGAGATAGAATTTGAAATAGGGAAAGCCGTAGAAGAACAGATGGTACCAACATAGCACGAAGAATTAGCACGCTAAAGTGGCAATGGGCAGGACACATCGCTCGATCAACCGACAACCATCGGGGAAGAAAGGTTCTCGAGTGGCGACTACGTATTGGACGACACAGTGTAGAACGCCCCCCACTAGGTGGACCGACGACCTGGTGAAAGTTGCTGTGTGTCGTTGGGTGCTGGCAGCACAGGGCCCCACTTTGTGCGAAACATGGCCGACGTCCAGCAGGGTACGGTGATAGGCTGAATGATAATATATATAATAATTATGTATAAATATAATATACTAGCTGATCCGGCGAAATTCGTACCGGCATAATTTTTTTTTTTTCTAAATAAATTTTCTAAACAACCGAAAATATAGTATCTAATGGAAGAACTATTACGGCTTTGTCGAGAAAGATTTAATCGTCTTGGTCGTGGCATTGTTAATGATGAATCAAAAAGAATAAAAATGACTGATTATTGATTTGAGAATTATTTTAACATTCCTAATGAAAAATAAATATAAAAGCAATTTTTCAAAGACCTATTTAACGGTAGCATAACTAGTAACTTGGATGGGCTGTTAGCTCATTTTCACTAAGAGAAAAAAAGGGCGAAGTTATTTTTGGAACACCTTTTTATGTCCCGTCTTAGAGCTGTTCCCTCTTATATTATTAAGGGCAACCCTTTGTTCGTGCCAATAACAATAAACATGAAAGCAATAGACGTGGGCCATTCTAGCAACCTATGTACCTATAACTAACGTGAGTAGGCTAGGTTATATGTAGTTTTATTTAAGTTATTATACATGAGTGTGATAATATTCTCACCTTAGAATAATAACGTATAGAAGGTAAGGCCGCGCACAAAAAATGAAGCATTTCAATTGAAACCTAATGGAGCTTACGCCGGAACAGTTCCGTAATGTACGAGGTCACTGTACTGCACAACTCTTAAAAAATAAATAGGTAATTATGACGATTTGTGCATTCAAAGTGTGTCACAATATATTTGAAAAACTTAATAGAGTTTTTAACTTTAAGTTAATAAAAACAAAATTTGATTTCATAATTTGTATAGTGGTGTACGTGTGTAATCGCCTACGCGCATGTAGTATTTTTAGATTCATATTTCGATCGTTCGAAGTACTGACACTATCCTTCTATACGTTATTATTCTAAGATTCTCACATAGTTTGCCTTTGCTGTGTGGTGATGGAATAAAAATAAAATTCACCCCCCTTTTCTTGCCCGCCGTTATTGTAAATGACGACTAAGGGATATAATATGCATATAACATTTATACAAGAGAAGACAAACTCGAAATAAATCACTATACAAACACGTCTGACCAGTATGGTATAAGTACATGGGTAATATCCCTTCCATTGTAAAAAAGACTCAAGCTCAATAGTGGGACTTATATAAGCTGTGATGATGATGATGATAGCTTGTCTATATTGGGTAGTTAGGATTTTTCTACGGATACGAACTGTTAAAAAACGATCGACATAGCTGAATAAGGACACTGAAATAGAAATAAGAAGGTATATTCCTGGTCAGTCATTGAAAACGAAGACGCCATATCAGTAGTCAGATCAAATGGCTGTAGATATCACGATGTTTCTTCTGTGGGTTCGGGATAGTTAAGGCCGGAAAATAGACTAAAATAAGTGTAATTGAATAAGTGATTTAAAAAAAATGCTTTCATCATGCATCATCATTTCAGCCCATAAAGTCCTACTGTTGGGTTCAGGCCTCCTCCACAATGCGAGGGAAATTGACCTACTATACCGCGCTGGTCAGATGTGTTGGCATAGGGTTTTATATCTATCCAGTTTTCCTTCTCTTGTATAGATGTTATCTGTATATTATATCCCGTAGTCGTCTTTTACGACATCCACGAGTAGGAGGGGGTGGTGAATTGTATACTTACTCCGTCATGACACAGACTTATAGTATGTTTTATATGCGTTTAAACTTCTTTAAAAGATATTACCCTTTTTATGGGTTTTTTTTTTGCGGTGGATTGCGGTCGGCGCACTCCTCGCACCACTCCGTCCGGGGCGACAGAGGGGCGTAAGAACGCACGCCCGCAACCCTCCCACGATGCAAGTCGCCTTCGTCGTTGGACCGACCACCGGAGCAGGGTTACTTGTCATCAGTGGTCGGTCCGACGGAATAATCCCTAGTGGGGTACCCTCCCATCGCCCGACGTCCCCACCTCGGGGAGGACGTCGGTCTTTCCTCACGCGGCTAGGGCGGCATGACCTACATGGCATGGCCTACGCAACCTCAGTCGCCGGCGGCGGATCGCCTCATCGACGCTGCGCTCCTTGCGCAGGTGATCCGCCGCCTCCTTCCGCGAGACTACTGCCCCGCAGAAGGCTGCGACCGCGTTTCAGTTCCTGACGCTGCCGACCATCGCCCTGGCGATAGTCAATAGCGTCAGGTCGGCAAGGATGATTGCGACGAGTTCACGGCGCTGCTCTGCCCAAGCGTCACAGACCTCGAGTGTATGCTGCGCCGTGTCCTCGTCACAATCGCAATGGTGGCAGGACGGTGTACTCTCCCTCCTAACGACCTTGTGCAGGTATTTGGCGAAACATCCATGCCCCGTCAACATCTGCACCAGTCGGAAGGAGAGCACCCCGTGCCGCCGTTCCAACCACACCCTTTTTTATGGTAGGCTATGTTCCGAACACACCAATTTGTCCGGGGCGACATATGGGCAGCGTGCGGTTCCATCTGTCACCTCGGACGGAGCCAAGTGGCGGGTGCGCTTATCGTAGCCGTAGCCCAACCTAAAAAAAATAATCGTGAGGTCCCGTAACCTACTGTGAACTCTCCCAGTGCCATTAAGCCGACTTTTAGCCGATTTCTTGACATCCGTAGCTGACCCGGTGAATTATCCTTGCGGGTACCATCCCTTTCAGCGTCCCGGCAACAAATCAGTACTGGGCATCGCCCTCACGCGAAAGGCGATACCCAGCACTAAGATAATAATCCTTTTATTTTGGGAGACTTTATAAACATAAATCATCATAATTATCATCATTTCAGCTCATATACATATCACTGTTGAGGTCGTACCACCTCCACAATAGAAGGGACATTGACCAACTGTACCACGTTGGTCAGACGTGTTGGTATAGGATTTAATTTCAAGTTTTCTTGCATAGATATTAGATACATTTTTAATCCCTTGGACATATTTTATGACACCAGGGGCAAAAAAAGCAGGTGGTAAATTATATTGTGGTGATGGAGTAAGCCACACTGAAACTATAGTGGGGGATTACACATATACGAAGAATGTGCCGCCTGGGAGTCGAACTCACAATACTTTGCACAGTAAATCGATATTTTACGAACTACGTCATCAGTGTAATCAGTATCTAAGCAGGGATATTCTTGCTCTCAGACATGGTAATAATTATTTTATAATGATGTTCATCACAAAACACATTCTTTACCAGTGAAAATTTGTTAATATCCCAGCCAGAAACACATTTTCATCATTTCTCTGTTCAAACAATCTCGTTGAATGATTTATTATAATTATAAAGTTATCCAGGTTACGTACAAGTTAATTAAAACCAAGCAAAACTCAAAGAACTCACAGAAATATTTCAAGTAATTTCAGTTTGCGATTCGTTGAAATTAATAATACTCCAACGCCTTTGTGAATCGCTATGGCTTTGAAGGACTTCATAACTAGTTGTGAAATGGTTTGCCAATCTTCAAACGGTTTGCGTCTGTCAAGATTATTTTTGAGTACCTTTTGTAGTTGATAAGGAAGGAAACCCATAATTTTGCCTTGGTTTAATAAAATACTGCACGCCTCAAAAGAGTAAATACGAGTTTTGTTTAAAGAAAATATTATATAAGGCAAAACCTCACTTTATGCAACAGAAGGAAAACTCGAAATAAAACTCTGAACTAACCTGTCTGACCAGCATGATATAGTGATGTCAATATCCCTCCTATTGTGGAGGAAGCTCATGTCCAGCAATGGGTCGTTTATAAACCAAGATGAGGTTTTTGAATTGAGTTTTGAAGCCAAATCGTCCTGAAGATGCCTAGTTTTGAGGCGAATCGCAGCGTTCTGTGCTAAATTGCAAGACCAAGGTATTGATCTATTTAATACACAGGAGAAAGAATTTGCCTTAAAAGAAAATGTCCTACCGTAGGAAAACTCTTTCCAATACTTCTTTCTGTGTTAAGTAATGCGGTATTTTGTTATGCCATGGCAGAAGGATAAGTGTCCCTTCCTATTCTCTTTTTATAAAATAATAAATTTTCGCCAAGTTTCGCCTACATCAATAAATTTTCAATACATAGTATCTTTCAAAGTCCACAGATTAAAATATTCTATAAAATATTCCTTAGTCCAGAAAATAGATTCATCCATCCATCTATCCATCAGCCTATACACGTCCAATGTTAGATATACGCCTCCCCACGAGAATGCCACTCGAAACGGTCTTGTGCCACTTGCATCCAACGGCTTCCAAGAAGTCTTCATTCCACCTAGAACGGGGTCAACGTACGCGCGTCGTCCGGCTCGTGGTCACTATTCGAGAATCTGTCTTCCTCAACGGTTGTCGGTTTGATGAGCGTTGCGGCCTATCCACTGCCATTCCAACGTGCTAATTCTGCGGGCTATATCAGTTACACCCGTTATTCTATGGATTGCCGCATTATCATGTAGAGAAATACCGAGCATAGCACTCTCCATGACACGTTGAGTGACTTTGAGCCTTTTTATAAGATCGACATTTAGAGAGCACGTTTCAGTGCCGTATGCCAAATAACACACAAACACAGATAAATATTCTTTATTATTTCACAACAATTGTTTTGTTAAATCTTTATCTATACCAATAAATAAAATTGGAGTGTCTGTTTGTTATGTCAAAATAATAGGCTTTTTTCATGCTCACACGGTTATTTGCACGACACCTATGCCTAAAATAGCAATTAAAAAATTTTTGTCTGTCTGTCTGTCTGTCTGTTTGTTCCGGGTAATCTTCAAAACGGCTGGACTGATTTCAAAAATTCTTTCACCAATGGAAAGCTAAGATATCAGGGCGTAAACTAGGCTATATTTTATCCCGGCATTCCCACGGGAACGGGAACTACGCGGGTAAAACCACTATAACCTATAACCGAAGCGAAGCAAGGGCGGATTGCTAGTATTATATATAAATTTCTAGCGTACGTGTGTATGTCACTGAACTCCTCCTAAACGGCTGGACCGATGTTAACGAAATTTTTTGGGTGTGTTCAAGGGGATTCGAGGATGGTTTAGATTCACAATTGGACCCGATAGGCGGCGCTGTTCGGGCAGGACAATAACATACTTTGAGAATGACTTTACCGATTTCGTCGATCTTTTTTTTAAGTTTTCTAATATTTAAAAAAAGGCTTTTACAAAAAAATTAAGAAATATGCGCAGAAAATTAGAAAATTTAAGAAAACTTAATGTTTATATATGCTTTTCTAACGTAACTTATTTTCGTCTATATAAACTTTTCTATCTTCATATATATAAATCTTCTGTTCGTGTGTTTGTAATTGAACCCCTTCTAAACGGCTGGACTAATTTTGATAGATTTTTTGTGGCCATTCCGTTATGAATTCTCACATCCATCGGAATAGCCATTCGGAACATCCAAACCACTCGGTTTATATTAATAATTGGAACCGGTAGGTTGCACTGCGATCGATTTCAAGGAGAATTCAATTTTCTATTTTTTTACAGATTTGAACAGAACAACGTCGGTTGGGTCAGCTAGTATGTATATAAATTTCTTGTATACGTGTGTATGTAACTGAACTCCTCCTAAACTGCTGGACCGATGTTGATGAAATTTTTATTTGTGTTCAAAGGGATTCGAGAATGGTTTAGATTCACAATTGGACTCTGTAGGTGCCGCTGCTGTCGAGTTCAAGGAGAATTCCTTTTATTTTATTTGAACAGAAAAACGTCTGTTGGATCAACTAGTGTTATATAAATTCTCCGATTTATAATAACAAAAATTTATAACTCTAAACCATTCGCTTAATAATCACAAATGTGAAATACGAAATCCAGATGGCATTGTGTTATCATACAATTTCGAAATAATTCACTATGAAACTGGATTCGCACGTATGCATTTGACGGGGTATAAATGCTTATGTTATTGTATGTGACATTTAGTGCATACAATAACCATGGCTGATATTATCTAAAACTTTTCATTGTTCTAATCTATATGGAGGCTGACATATTGAATAATCTTATTAAAGAGAGTTTGAAAGTGATGGAAAAGCAAAAGAGTGAATGCCTCTATATACTAAATAAAAATAAGCCTGTGAAGAGTGTTTGAAGTGAATGTTGAAGGTTTTAACAGTAAGTGAATAACCAAAGAAAAGATGGATGGATTGAGTGAGTGACATGATTAAAAAGAGAGTGGATATAAAGAAAATTGGTTGCCTGGATAAAGGTGGATATGGCGTCGAATCCAAGTAATTAGAAAAAGAGAGAAGATATTCGATGGTGATGGTATAAGAATATAATTATCAACACCCTTTATTTGCCCGTGGGAGCTGTCCGCTAAGGGTTCACCAGGAGAGCGAGCAGCAGCTTCCTCTTGGGAGACGTATACCACCTCACTACGATCACCAACATGTTTGCCCAGTGTGGCGATTACAGAAATATCATGTATACGTCTAGCGGTGGACAGTGAAAGACTGAACGAAGATGATGATGATGACTAAAGTCACCTACGATGCAAGAATAATAAAAGTGCCTGTTTATTGCAGGCTCATTATAAGCCTCTTATACAAAAAAGAAACTGCAACTGTAAGATATTTTGTAAAGTCATTGGTGGCAAGGTCAGAAAGCGTTTTATGTCAAATCATTGTTGTCAATTAACACATAATATTATAAATACTAGAAGTATTTGTCCGATAATAAGTCTAAAAATATGTTCAAGTCATTGTACTACGTAGCACATATAAATAGTAACATCTGGTTGACCGCGCTTCGCTCGAAATATTTTTGTTGTATTTTTGTCGAATTTATTTAGATATAATTATATTAATAAAAAATAAAATTTAAATAATGAAAAAATATAAAAAAATACAAAAAGAGAATAATAATAACACCGAGATTCGATCTGACGCTGTTTGAATGCCAAAACAAAACTAAAAGGAAACTGGACGACTTCCCAACTGAGCTATCGTAACTCATGACATTGACGGTGAAATTAGAATTCATATTCTTTTAAAATTTAATGTCACTGTATTGTTTTGCTAAAAACACCGACAAAACAACATTTTCTATAAATAAAACCTAGCTAGATTGATTTTTTGGCCTCGAAACCTCTAGTATGCCAAGTTTCATCAAAATCGTTGGTGCCGTTGCCGAGATCCTGAAAATATATATATATATATATATATATATATATATATACATACAAGAATTGCTCGTTTAAAGATATAAGATGTCATAGAAATTTTAATAGTTTTAAAGCACTTTTACACCATAATAACTATACTTTAGTACTTTCTCTCCATTATATTACATTAAAAGCAAAATCACTTTGTATAACACATTAACTTCTAAAATATTGAATATATCGACATGACACTTCCACGTTTTCGGCAAAACCACTATGGGAGGAAATCGACCTACTATACCTCGCTGATCAGACGTGTTGGTAAAGGGTTTTGTTTAGAGTTTTCCTTCTCTTGCATAAATGTTATATGTATATTATATTCCTTAATCGTCTTTTATGATATCCACGGCCAAGAGGGGTGGTGAATTGTATTCTTACATCGTCACCACAAGGAAACAAAAATGAAAGGGTAAAATATAGGTTTTTTTGGGTTGGTCGGGCAGTCGTCGGTCTACAGTCAGGGCACCCGCCGCCCAGCTCCATCCGGGGCGACATAGGGGCGGCGTGCGGCCCCGTAACCCACACGTAGCCTTCGTCGTTGGGCCGACCACTGGAGCTGAGTTCCTTGTCTTCAGTGGTCGATCCGACGGAATACCCTGATACGGTACCCTCTTCTCCCGACAAAAAAAGAAAACAAAATGTAGGTTAGAGATAAACATCGCGATGTCACGTTCCGGTGAAATGCCAATAAAAAAATTAAAGAATACCAAACTGCGCACTGGTAGTCATTTGTCTAAAGTTATCTAAGATTATGTCCACTAATAAACTTTGAAACGATCTATAATAGAAAGTTTGATTATTCTTCGCCATAACTTTGGCGCGCCCGAGGTGAGCAGACATAACTTTTGAAAGCGATCCGATAATAAATAGCAGGTTGGTCTCAATTTAGTTTTATCTTGCGGTAAATTAACCGATCTCAGCTATGTCAATAGTAATGAAGTTTTGTAGAATGAAATTCAAATTAAAATTTGTTTCATAAATTTGATACTTACGCCTGTATTTAAAATGAGATAAAACTTTTACTTTGATGATATTTGAGAAAAAATTAACAATACAACATCGACAGAACACATGCCGATGTTTTTTGAAATTTTGTTTGTCTATATGTTCATGAATAGAATAGAATAAAATAGAGTAGCATTTATTATCACATAACATCAATCATAATACATATTTTTATGGTTAATTATGACAATAGGCGAATGCTCAGCGTTGTGCTGCATAGAAATTATGCAGGGCTGGTTTCTTGAATCACACAAACTTTCATTAAATACTATTAGACTAAATTTCATGATCTTTTAAGTTAATAGTTTATACACTGTAATAATATGAATAATTGTCTATAATTTCTCGTATGGTGATGGGATAAGAATACAGGATAAACAGGATAAACATTTTTATTGGTAATATACAAGATTACAAGTCAAAACGGTTCTGATTACATAATTGTCATTTACATAGAATTAATGTCATTACAATAATATTTAATAAACCAAAAGGAAAAATAAATAAAATAAAAATAAATAGAAAAGGTGATTCACCATTGATAATTGACCTATTCATTAGTTCGTCAATTCGTCAATCGTATAAAAGGCATTTTGAGCGAGCCAGCGCCTGAGTTTGGTTTTAAACGCTGTTTGGGTAGCAGCCGAAGTGATTGTCGCTGGCAATCTGTTATATATTTGAGGGCCCACAATATGTGTCAATTTGCTAGACCTTGCCAGACGATGTGGCAGTGACGCGAGCTTGTTAGCCTGGCGAGTGGTATAGTCATGTGTGTCTCCTCGCTTTTCATAACTACTTAAGTTGTCCCACATGTACACACATATCTGAAATATTTACTATACATGGGAAAGTTAATATTCCCAGTGAAACAAAGAACGGTCTAACTGAAGTTCTTTGTAATACTTTTACAATGGCTCGAACAGCCCGTTTTTGCATTCTAAAAACGCGTAGTCTGTCAGCAGCATGACCCCACAACTCCGCTCCATACTGTAGGACCGAGTGCACAGTCGCGAAATAACATGTCCGCACGACATCGGTAGACACAACACGTGACAGACGCCAAAGCGCGTAGCAAGCGCTGCCAAGTCAGGAGCACAACTTATCTATATGCGAACTCCAGGTTAGACCTTTGTCCACCTCAAAGCCAAGGCATCTAGTACATTCAACCTGTTCTATTTTCGATCCGTTTATCGTTACGCGTAAATTACTATTTTGGCGTCAGATAGTAAGATAAAGTAAGCCACCTTAAAAATTTATATTACTTCGGCATGTCCCCTGAGTTTTCTTGCCGGATATTTCTGTGTGTGGCCGTGTTCCGATCCAGTGGTAGTATACTAGATTTGTTAGGATTTAAATATAATTTATTAATTTTAATGTTAAATAATTACTAACCATAAACAATATAATTTTTTCATATAAAATAATTTTCTTCTTACACTGGCAATAAATGTGTATCAAAATGTGGGTCAATATAATATAATGAGAAGGAAAACTCTACATAAAACCCTATGCCAATATGTCCTACCAGTACAGTATAGTAAGTTAAATTCCCTCCCATTATGGAGGAAGTCCGAGCTCAACAGTGGGAAGTATGTGGGCTGCAATGATGATGATGATGATGTTGTGGGTCAATATTTATTAACAACCCTATACCAACACGTCTGACCAGCGTGGTATAGTAGGTCAATGACCCTTCCATTATGGAGGAGGCCCGAGCCCAACAGTGGGACGTATATGGGCTGAGATGATGATTTATTAACAAATTTTCTGTATCGGGTAGATAATTATAAATTTTCTGTAATAACGATGACTTGTTGGACGTGAGACATCTTAGTCCGCCCATGACCATGAACGTTGTAAAATGTTCAAAGAGTCGCGCAATCAAAAATCAAATGCAAACGCGATAAAAACCGTAAAGTAGTTTTATTTAAAATGTGTAATACTCAGTCTGAAAGTATAGACCAACGACCAGTGTATTGTACCTGCGATAGCTTATGGTGTGGTAAAATGGTCTTTAAATGTTGGCCATATAACTAAATTGAAAGTCACTTGGCGTGCTATTACATTGATCGGTACTAACCTGACGTTGGGAAGCGTCGTTATAGCGATGCATAACAGCGTCAGAAACTGGAACTGGCAAATGGTAAAAAACCTCCATGGCTGACTTGGTGAGAATAGTCTACCTGCAGAGTGGCTTATCATGTGAGAACGATGCCTCGACACTATAGCTCAGAACGGAAGTTGGTACCCGAAAGAGTAGCTCCTTGGACGGGCCAACAAAGTCACAGTACCAATGGCTCGTTCAATAAGTTGTGAGAAGTATTATAATAGTTTATAGTGTCCCAAAATCCATCTGTCTTCCAAGATGATACAGATGGGTTTTGACCGGGCTATAGCCCATCAAAAATAAAGAAAGCCTTTACTTTATAGTAATGAATATAACCCAATATAATCGACAATAACAAAAGCTAGGTATGATAAAGAATTCCCTCCCCGCCTCAGCTCGGTGCAGTGTGAAGTTGATTCGTGTGCGGATTAAAAATTAGTTTTGTCCTTTTAAGGATACTATTGGGCTCGTGCAGTGTTTCCAATTGTGTTTTATTGTGTTTAGTTCGTGTTTACGTGAATTACGATAAGTATTGTTCTTGTTTATACTTAAATACAGCTGAACTCGGTAAGTTTTTTATTTTCTTAAGTAGTAGGTAGATTTAAAATTATTATTGAGTTAGGCATTTAAGTCTTATTTACTTCGATTATTTTACATATTTTTAATTCTGAAATGCCGAAATGTTATAACGATAACGAACCGCCTGATCGTGGCGCCGATGTATTTCGTTTAAGTCAACTAACACCACGCTCGCCACCGGCCGGTACCAGCAGACGTGCCCTTTACAATGAGCCGTCCCCAGCTTACGTTACACCCGAGATGAAACCTTTACCCGTACCTAGGGCGATTAATTCGTCACCATTAAGTGTCAGCGACGGCGGACAACCTAATTATTGTGAACTAGTTTCAGAGGCCTCCACATTTCTGTCAAAAATAAACGAACTTGTCAATGACCAGGGTTCACGTATGAATAACGCGAATAAAACGGCAATAATGGACTACACTCAACGCATTACTGCCATCGTATCATTACTAGCGTTAAAATCATCTTGCAATGAGACGAAACTAGCAAATATTGAACGGGAAATAAACCAAACTCAAGCTACACGGCCTTTAACCGATATTAAGAAACCATCGTACGCCGATAAATTAAAATTATCCAATGTCGTGCCACAAGTGGACGTACGTTCGTCACGCGCTCCCTGTGTAATCGCATATCCTACGGCCGAGCGTTCAGCTGACTACGCGTCGTCTTCAGCTACCAAACAGGCGTTACTGAAGGCAATTAAACCTATGGACGATGGTTTTCAAATTGTAGGCGTTAAAAAAGCCGCGAAATCGGGTGTCGTCCTTCGCGTCACAAATGAGAGGCAAATTAAAAAGTTAGAATCTGTCGATGCCATTAAAGCCGCGGGCTTACGTTTAGAAAAACCGAAAGGTAGACGACCGCGCTTACTAATCAAGGACGTTCCCATTTCTATGGAAGACAACGCGTTCCTTGTGGCACTTTACCGTCAAAATATCAAAGACGAAATGTCCCTTAAGGAAGACGATTTTATTAAAGCTACGAAAATTATTCGCAACCGAAAATTACAAAACGGGCGTAAATGGGTCGGTATCGAACTCGATCCCGAAGTGCGTGTTCATTTGCTAAACACCAAGGAAAAAATATTTATAGACTGGGCCAGCTGCCGCTTCTACGATGATTTGGAAGTAGTACGCTGCTCAAACTGTCAGGTACACGGACATGTCGCGAAATATTGTACGGAAAAAACACCTACGTGTGGTCACTGCACAGAAGGACATATTACGAAGTCCTGCCCAAATAAGGACAATCAAGATTTTAAACCTAAATGTGCGTCTTGTAAACGTTTTAAAAAACCGTATGATCATCCTTGTGGCGCGTCAGATTGCCCCACTTACAAACTGAAGCTAGAACAACTGGTGCTCAATACTAACTATTAGAAATGGATAGTTTGAATATTGGGCAATTAAACCTCCATAATGATAGGGTTGCGACTTCAGAGTTAGATCGTATAGTTACGGAATATAATCTCGATATCGTGCTTGTACAAGAACAATACCAGAGTAGTCGCTTACGTAATAGGGTTGTACAATTGGACAACAAAGCACGAGCCGGCATTTATGTTGCAAGTTCCAAATTTACAGTGACGTCACTACAAAATCTCATGACGTCACACTGTGCTGTCGCAGAGGTCACATCCCCATCCTGTAGGGTATACATTGTGAGCTGTTATTTTCAATATTCAGACCCCGTTAGTCCACACTTACACCATCTTCGTCATGTCTTGCGGTCTCTTACGGGCCGTAAAACAATTATAGGAGCTGACGTGAATGCGTCATCTACTCTCTGGTATGGCAAATTTAGATACACCGATACGGACCGACGGTGTGCTATAGAAGATTTCATCGCTGAGATGAATCTGTCCATCCACAATACACCCGATGCACCACCAACTTTTTGCAGCCCTTTGGGCGAATCTTCTATTGACGTCACGCTTTCAAGTGCAGACGTCCGTTTGAATAGGTGGCCGTTCTTCCGGACGCGTCATGTAGTGATCATCGCCTGATCGTGTATGAATTTGGATCGAGACTGTTGCAGGCTCCTCCCAGACAAAGTTATAATTTTAGATACAAATCTAAAGGCGCAAACTGGGAATTTTTCAGTTCTCTCTTTTCTTCGTGTGCCAGGGATTTCACTCGTAGACAATTAACCGCAGAAGAAGGCGCTGAACTAATGTCACATTCTCTTATATACTGTGCTGATGTAGCCCTAGGCCGAACATCCCTGCCTAATACTAAGAGATGTGACTGGTGGAACAATCACCTAGTGGAACTCCGCAAACGCTTTCGAAGGGCGCGCAGGAAGCATAATAAACTTAAAAAGTCACCTAACGTAGGAAGGGCCTTTGATGAATCTCTATCTGTACTGAAAGCTGCCAGGTCTCGCTACCGGGTTGCAGTAGAAAAATCGAAAGACGCTTTGTTAAATAAGATTGTGGAAAGATTAGAAAGTGAAGGTCCATGGTCTCCACTATATCACGAGTTTAAAGCGAATCGATCAGTCGACTTAGCGTACATACAAAACATTAAAGTGAACGGTAAACACACTACGGGTATTGAGGAGACCACGGAAGTTTTATTAAATACGTTAATCCCAGACGATGACATCTCAGTCGACAGCGAACATCATAAACAAATACGTGCATGGGCCGCCGAGCCACCTCTCTCGCCTATGTCTGACCTTCCATCTCTTGCCGAGTTTATGAATACCGTTAGAACTCTTCCCCTCAACAAGGCTGCTGGCGAAGATAAAATATCAAATAAAATGATCAAAGAAGCTAGTCGAGCATCGGGCGACTCAATGTTAATAATTTTTAATCGTTGCATAACTGAAGGCATTTTTCCTCGTATATGGCGGCGCGGTTATATACGTATAATTCCTAAAGGCGGTGATAAGCCACCAGACGACCCGAAGTCATATCGACCAATCACCTTACTGCCTTCATTAGGCAAGCTCTTAGAACGTCTCATTGTTCCTCGTTTATTGCCGGGTGGACCAACGTTCAATCATAAACAATTCGGCTTCACTCACGGCAAATCAACTATCGACGCGGCCGTTGCGGTAAGACGTGTCATTAGCGCATCCGTTTTTAAATACGTACTGGGTGTCTTCCTGGATATCTCAGGTGCTTTCGATAACGCCTGGTGGCCAATGCTACTTCTTAAATTAAAGGCTCGTGGTTGCTATAGAAATATCTACCAAATCATACAGTCGTACTTTTTAAATGGCTCGACTAAATTGAAACTTGGTCACCATGCTGTGTCGAAACCACTGACGATGGGCTGCCCTCAAGGTTCGGTATTAAGTCCATATCTATGGAATTTAGGTTTTGACGATTTTCTCGAGTTACCTCTACCAAAAAATTGTCTACTGATCGGCTATGCAGACGACGGACTTTTACTTATACAATCGAACACAAGGGATGGTTTAGAGAAATTAGCGGAAACATGCCTCAATGATATATTCGATTGGGGTACACGAAACTGGCTTGCCTTCGCACCACAAAAAACATATCATCTTTTATTAAAAGGACATTTACAATCAGCGCCGCGTATAAAATTCAATAATATGACTGTCAAAAAGAAAGAATCAGTTTGCTATCTCGGCCTAGTCTTAGAAAAAAAATTTTCATTTATTGAACATATTAAAATTGTAGGCGAAAAAGCGAAACGGAATTTCTACGCGCTTACTAGAATATCCACATCTACTTGGGGCCTTCGTTTTAATACACTTAAAACCATATATATGGCCACATATTTGGGGTGTATTTGTTACGCTGCACCTGTATGGGCCGATAGGGCCACCATAGGGGCGGCTCGCCTTAAATTACTACAGAGCCAACGATTGGCCCTAATATTCTTATGTAAAGCCTATAGAACGGTTAGTACCGAGGCCTTACCAGTACTCGCGGGTGTACTTCCGGTTGATTTGGAGATTCAGAGACGAGCGTCAATGTATTACACCACAAAGGAAACTATGAATACAGATTTCCTTCTACCGCGCGACCGAAATAAAATTGCTAGATTGTTTGCACCACAATCCATTGTTTATGAGGAACTTTTAACTGAATGGCAAGAAAGATGGGATTCATCATCGAAAGGTCGTCATCTTTATCTATTTTTTCCATGCATCCGGGAGCGCCTGGAGAAGGTGTGGTTGGAGGTTGACCACTTCGTGGCCCAATTTTTAACTGGCCATGGCAACTTTAAAAGTAAATTATTTTCTTTTAAACTCGTACCATCACCATTATGTCAATGTTCCACATCTGACCACGAGTATGAACAATCAGCACATCACATTCTCTGGGAGTGCGATCTCTGGCGAAACGAGCGTAACCTTATGTTAAACAGTTTGCAAGTCACCTGTGGGGTAGTATACTATACGGACCTTGTAGCAACTCGAGAAAATTTCCGTGCGTTCATGCGTTTCTGCTATACCTACTGTAGCAATCAATCTTAACGCTCACATATAGGCCCCGTTAAGCTCTTCCGTATCCGTGGTGCCGTACTGCTGCGCTATCGTAGCTGTACTCCTGTTTACTTATTGGCTGACTAGTCATTTTGTTTTCCTGTCTCCCGCTTTGCCTGGGAGGGAAGTGGAATCTCTCTTTCCAACTCCTCCTCTTTAATCTTTTCTAATTAAATTTGTTGCGGGTCCCAAGACAATTAAAATCATATCCCGGGACTGCCTGAGGGTCAAACCTCGGTGTCATTTATGGAGACCATTGTGGATCCTGGCTTACAGGAGTTACAATGGTGGGAATGTGTGGTGGGATTAGTCCCAAACAAAAAAAAATGATAAAGAATTCATAAAAATATACTTTTTATTTCTTTACGTAGAAATTCATTTGCGTGTAACATAAACAGTTTTTATAACTTAAGTAAAAACTTTATCATTCATGTTAAATGTCATTTAAAAATGTAGTTTTATGGTTAAGTAGATTGTAAAAAGCCTTGATTTTATGTTGCCTTTACGTGTAATTATTTATTGCAGGAACTTTACATTATAGAAATAATTATTTTTTAAATTCAATTCTTTATCCATCAAGAGGTATACAACGATTGGTCGAGACTGCAGATGTACGGAATGGAGATGTTTGGCTACTCACAATAACGCCTACTGCTTACCTGTAGTTTTGACATCGGGGATGTTACTCTGCTCACAGTAACGCCTACCTTGTAGTTACGATGTCTTAAAGGGACGTCATTCAGGGGGTAGGTACTCTATCGAACAAACTACTTGGGGCAAACCGTACTAAATATTTTCTAGAAAGGAAATTGTTTTAAATAAATTTTTAGTCCCAAATTATACTTGGTACACTATTAGTCACATCCGAAATATGGAAATACGCAGAAGAACGGGTGTAACCGACATAGCACGTAAAATTAGCACGCTGAAGTGGCAATGGGCATGCCACATCGGACCGACAATGGCTGAGGAAAAAAGGCTCTTGAGTGATAACAACGTATCGGACGACGCAGTGTAGGACGCGCTCCACTAGGTGGACCATCTGTGGGCGTTGTTGGAGGCAGGCGGCACAGGATTGCACTTTGTGGCGCAACAGTGGACGGCAATAGGCTAAAATGATGATGACACTATTAGTATTTTTAATTTCCGTGTGGTGTCGAAGGAAATATAAAATTCACCACTCCCTTTCCTGCTTGTAGGTGTCATAAAAGACGACTACGGCATACAATATGTGCATAATATCCAATCATGAGACGTCAAACTCCAAATGAAACCCTATACCAACCCGTCTGACCAGCGTGGATTAGGTCAATTTTTCTCCTATAGTGGAGGACACTCGTTCCCAACATACATGAGTTGAGATGATGATGAAACTATGAAAGAACTTTTAATTTTTTTATTGCTCTTCGTGGCAATCTAGCGAATAGCACACCTGATGGTAAGTGACACTGCTGCTCAAGGATCTTTACTAGGTCGCTGCCTACCGCGAAAAAAGTAAAGGGAGTGTGAATGCGTGCAATTAGGTTCGGTGATATTAAAAGCCAAAATACACCATACGCAAACACCTTCAGAAAGTTGGACGTTCGGTTCTCTTGCTCACCGAATGAAGTGCGGTAATAAATACTCACTAGTGTCTCACTACAAATCTCAGTCGTCGATTTACTGCGAGATTGTGGTACTACCACAGACGGACTGGGCCACATTTGTAGACAAACGACTTTCGATAGTATGATCCTACTACTAAGAAAAAGGGGGGCGCGGCCGGAGCACCTCCTCGTGGTGCTCCCTGGTAACGTCCATTTGGACGTCATGCGTCCATTTGGACGGCCAAGATTCCGGCAGGGGGGGGTCTCCGCGTGCGGCTCTGGTGGCAGAGCGCACGGCGGATCTGACCCGGGGCCAATGGGGCGGATGTGCCTCATGGCACTCCGTCGCCAGGGACGGTTGCGTCACGGCCCGGGGGCGTGACGGGTCGGTCGCTCGCGAGCGGCCAGACCCGGAAGGCCCAAACCGTAATCCTGAGCAGGGGGGTCAGGACCGGGGGTCTTCGGACCGCGGGGAAGAAAACCCCTATAAAAAATTACCCCTAATCCTAAGTTTGGCCACTCGGCGAGGGGATGAATGGTTGGTGGGTTAAAAGGCGCGCGAGCGTCCAGCCGTTAGAGTGGTAGTCAAGGCAAGACTCAAAAACGTCCCAAAAATGGCAGAAGTAAGACACAGTAAGACTTCACCAGAGGGTCCCGGCCAGGCCGGGGAGTCCCTTGCTGTGCCGGTGCTTGCGCGCGACGTCCATTTGGAGTCGCGCCCAAGTCCCGGCACAGTCAGTCCCCAATCGTATGGGTGGGGGACAACTACTGCCTCAGAAGCCGAGAGCCCGGCTCAACACCAAGTGGCTCAGGGGGGGAGGGGGAACGAGGAGGAGGTGCAGGTGCGGAAGAAGACCCGAAGGACGAAGCCGAGGCGTTCCGCCGCTGCACGAGCCCGCATTAGCGCCAATGCATCAAAGGCGTGGCGGGCGCGGATGAAGGCTGAAGCCATTGCCGCACGCGACGAGGGCGGCAGCATTGCTGCTGCAGGGCCGTCGCGGGACGGGGGTGGCGTTGCTGCCCAGCCGTCGGAAGAGAGGATGGAGACCTCTGCAGGGTCGCTGCGCGAGGAGAGCGGCAGCAGCAGCGGGTCCGAGCACGAGGGCGGCATTGCCGCAGAGCCGTGCAGAAGGATAGCAGGCGACAGCTCCGAAACGAAGCTGTCGAGCGATGAGGGCGGCACTGCCGCAGAGCCGTCGCAGGATGAGGGCGGCAGTGCCGCAGGGCCATCCGAATGTCTGGAGTCGGACACGGCATCGGAGAGGGTGCTGACGGACGTGGGCGGAAGTGCCGCAGAGCCGTCCGCCGAGGAGAGCAGCACCCCTGGATGCAAGTCGGCCGGAGTAGGGACGAGGGCGGTGGATGCGCCGTTCGTAGGGACAAGATAGGCGAGCCGTCAATTGAGGGTTCCGGTAGGCCGTCGTCGTCGTCGTCGCCGAGGAAGAGGAGAGAGAGGGCTGCAAAGGTGCCAGCCCCAAGTGCGAGGAAGAGGGAGGAGGCTCTCCCCCCGAGACCCTGGAAGCGCCCCCTGCAGGAGGGTGGCTGCTCTAACACCGACTCGGAGGGGAGTTCCATAGTCATGCCTCCTCCCAAGGTCCCGACCATGCGCCGGGGGCGCAGAGGCCGAGGATCGGTGGTGGCAGCGAGGCCGGGGACACCGGGTCCAGCTGACCACAGTGGCGAGGTGGCGGCCCTACAGGTCGCGAACGCCCGCCTCAGCGAGGAGGTCTCTGGCTTGCGGGAACGCAACCGCAAGCTGGAGACGGAGCTATCGGCGGTGCGACGGGAGAACCACGGGTTGGCCAAGGAGATGGCCGACCTGCGGGCCCAGTTCGCGCGCCTGGCGCTGGCCGCGCCGCCTGTGCCAGCCTCGCCACCGAAACGGGCTGCGCCGGGGAGGGCGGGCCCGTCGTCTGCGCCCGTGGCGCCGGCTGCGCCCGTCGCGGCTGCTGCGCCAGCTGCACCCGTCGCGGCTTCGGCGCTTCCTCCCCTCGTCGTGGTCCCTCCGCCGGCTCGTGGCCGCGGGAGACCTCGGAGGGGGGAGGAGCCGCCGCCCGACGAGGTGCACGGCGTGTCGGAGTCGGCGGTACGCGTGATCCTAGCCCGAGTAGGGGTGATGGTGGATGCGCGTATCGCCGCCGTAGCGGCCAGGCTCCCGCCTGAGCCGCCCCTCCGACCCCCGCTCGCCGCGGACAAGGCGAGGCGGCCGCAAGCGTCAGCTCCCACCCCGCTGCCCTGTCAGGGTGGCCGCGTGGTGAGCTACGCTGCGGCCGCGGCCGGGCCCAAGGGGGCCAAGAAGGCCGGCAAGGTGCCGGCTCCCGCCAAGGCCGGGCCGCGGCCGGCGCCAGCGGCTGCACCGCAGGCGCCGGCCAGCGCACCCGCGACCGCTCCTGCTGCGCTCAGCGCTGCTGCCAGGCTCGAACAGGGCTGGCAGGTGGCTGAGCGGAGCAGGAAGGCACGCGGCCAGAAGCGGAGAGCGGCGGCCAAGAGTGCCGCCGTGGCCGCCGCTCCCCAGGCGGGAGTCGGCAGAAAGGGGAAGAAAAGGTCGCGCAGGGGCCTCAAGTCGCCGAAGACGGCCGCGGTGGTCATCACCGTGCTGCCTGAGGCGGCTGAGAGGGGCCTCAACTATGAGGCCGTCCTAAAACGCGCCCGGCGGGAGCTGGACGTCTCCGGTATCGGGGGCGTCGAGGCGAGGACCCGCAAGGCCCGGACAGGGGCTCGAATACTCGAGTTCCCTGGGGCCGAGGGCGCGAAGACGGCCGACAGTTTGGCCACGATGTTGAGGGGGCTGTTCGGGCCGGAGGATGGTGTCCGAATCGCCAGGCCTGTCAAGTGCGCAGAGATGCGCCTGACGGGCTTGGACGATTCCGTGACGGTGGAGGACGTCCGGGAGGTCATTATGGCGCGTACCGGATGTGCCTCGGACACCGTCCGGATTGGCACCATCCGCACTGGTCCGGGCGGCGTCGGTGCTGCCTGGGTGCAGTGTCCGGTGGAGTCGGTCAAGCAATTGGCCGACTCAGGCAGGCTCCTCGTGGGCTGGAGCTCGGCGCGGGTAACCGTGCTAGAGCCCCGGCCCGCGAGGTGTTACAAATGCATGGCGGTCGGGCATACCCGACCGACATGCAAAAACTGCTTTGACTGCAGCGGGCTATGTTTCCGTTGCGGTCAGACCGGACACCAGGCGGCATCGTGCTCTGCGGTGCCCCACTGCCCCGCGTGTGCGGCAGGCAATAGGCCTGCCAAACACCGCATGGGCTCTGGGGACTGCAAACCCCCGGCATCGGCCCCGAAGGGGCGGGACGGCCCATCGACCGGGCCAGTCCCCGCTCCGAGCGCGGCCCGATCGCCCGTCAGCGCGGAGGAGGTGACGATGGATACGGACCGTTAATGGACCCCGTATCCATTCGTCTCCTCCAGGCCAACCTCAACCACACCGCCGGTGCGCAGGACGTGTTCCTGCAAGCCATGGCGGAGTGGTTGATAGGAGTAGCCGTAGCCGCGGAGCCGTACGTGGTGCCCGACCGGCCTAACTGGTTGGGTAGCACCGATGGCACCGTGGTAATCGTCGCCTCCACGTCGTGGCCTTCGTCGCCTCTGACCCTCAGGGACAGGGGCGTCGGATACGTCGCGGCGGACTGGGGGGAGATTACGCTCCTCGGAGTCTATCTCTCCCCTAACTGGAGTGTGACCGATTTCGAGGCCTCCCTCACCATCATGGAGGCCTCGTTACGGCGAATGGCATCGCGCCAGGTCTTCGTCTTGGGGGACTTCAACGCCAAGTCCGTGGCGTGGGGGTCTCCCCGGACGAACGACCGTGGACGGGCGATCGAGGAGTGGGCGGCGGCACTGGGCCTCTGTTTGCTGAACAGGGGCTCGGTGCATACGTGCGTGCGACAACGGGGCGGGTCGATAGTGGACCTTTCGTTCGCTAGCCCCGAGGTCGCCGCACGCGTGGGGAGCTGGCGCGTCGTGGAGGAGGTGGAGACCTTGTCGGACCACCGGTATATCCGGATGGAGGTCTCCCCGGTAATCCCGACGCCCAGCAGGGGTCACGGGGCGGATGGACGTCCTGCGTTCCCGCGATGGGCTGTGGGTCGCTTAGACCGGGACCAGCTGGCGGAGACAGCCATTGTTTACTCGTGGCTGTCCTCTGCCAACCAGTCGGACGGGGTGGACGCCGAGGCTGGCCGCATCCGCAGTGCGTTGACGCAGATCTGCGATGCGGCCATGCCCCGGGTACGGCGTCCGCCCCCGAGGAGGGCGGTCCACTGGTGGTCCCGGGAGCTGGCGGATCTCCGAGCCGCGTGCATTCGCGCCCGGAGGGCCTACACCCGCAGCCGGCGGCGGCAACGCGACGCGGAGCGGGAGGCCTTGCTGTATGAGGGCTACCGCAATGCGCGGTCGGCCTTCAGGCTGGCCGTCCGCTCCGCCAAGGACGTCAGTCGGCAGGAGATGCTGGACGGTCTCGATCGTGACCCCTGGGGAGGCCCCTATCGCGCGGTGCTGAATAAGCTCCGCGCGCGGGGCCTTCCCCTCACCGAGACTCTCCAGCCCAGCCTTCTCACCCGGGTCGTCGAGGACCTGTTCCCGCGGCGGGCGGAACACACGCCCCCGGTCATGGCTCCGCCAGACACTGACCGGGAGGCCGACGACGACAGTGTTCCGCCCATCACGGAACCCGAGATGGGAGTGGCGGTGGCGCGCATGTGCGCAAAGTCCACCGCCCCCGGGCCCGACGGTGTTCCAAACCGCGTGTTGGGCCTGGTCCTCGACCACCTGGGTCCCCGCCTCAGGGAGCTGTTCGACGCGTGTTTAGCGTCCGGACGGTTCCCTGGGTGCTGGAAGGAGGGAAGGCTGGTGCTCCTGCCGAAGCCGGGACGGTCTCCGGGGTCGCCTTCGGCCTACAGGCCTATCGTGCTGCTTGATGACACGGGCAAGCTACTGGAGAGGGTGGTAGCTGCCCGCATCGAGCGGCACCTCGTCGGCACGGGGCCCGATCTGTCGGACGCCCAGTTTGGGTTTAGGAGGGGTCGTTCGACGATCGCGGCTCTGTTGCGCCTGAGGGCCGTGGCGACTGAGGCCGTCACCGGTGGGGGAGTGCTGTTGGCGGTGTCCCTAGACATCGCCAACGCATTCAATAGTCTGCCATTCAGCTGCATCAGGGAGGCGCTCCGGTATCACGGAGTGCCAGCGTCCTCTGTACCAACCGAGCAGGGGACGTTGTGCGAACGCCCATGACGTGCGGTGTCCCACAGGGGTCGGTCCTCGGACCCACCCTGTGGAACATCGGCTACGACTGGGCGTTGCGGGGGAGCCTCCCGCCCGGGCTGGGCGTGATTTGTTACGCCGACGACACGCTCGTCACAGCCCGCGGTGGGACGCTAGAAGAGGCGGTAAGCCTGGCGACCTATGGCACCGAAGAGGTTGTCAGGCGGATCGAGGCGCTGGGGTTGAGGGTCGCCCTGGACAAGACGGAGGCCCTCTTGTTCCATGGGCGCCTTATGAGCCCTCCCATCGGCGTCTCGATCACCGTCCGATCGGTTGACATCAGCATCCGGGCCCATATGAGGTACTTGGGCCTGGTGCTCGACGGGCAATGGTGGTTCCGGGAGCATTTCCGCAGGCTCGCTCCGCGGCTCGTCGGCGCGGCGTCCGCCCTATCGTGGCTAATGCCGAACGTGGGTGGACCGAGCGCTACGTGCCGACGGCTGTACACGGGGTTCATCCGGTCGATGGCCCTGTACGGCGCACCGGTGTGGGCGGGGTCCTTGACCGTCCGACTTAGGGCCCTTCTGTGGCGACCACAGAGGGTCATGGCGGTCAGGGCCATCCGCGGATACCGCACGGTTGCGACGGAGGCAGCGTGCCTATTGGCCGGGACTCCCCCGTGGGACCTGGAGGCGGAAATGCTCGCCGAGTTGTATCGGCGGGTGTCGGGGGTGCGCGGGGAGGGCGGTGTAATCTCGTTAAGGGATCTCACCGCCTGGCGCGTCGACGCCCGCCGAGACGTCATTGCCCGTTGGGCAGTCCGGCTGGAGAGGCCTCGGTTCGGGGTGCGAACCGTGGAGGCCTTCCGGCCGGTGCTGATGCAGTGGTTGGAGAGGCGGCACGGGGTGCTCTCCTTCCGACTAGTGCAGGTGTTGACGGGGCACGGGAGCTTCGCCAAATACCTGCACAGGGTCGTGAGGAGGGAGAGTACACCGTCCTGCCACCACTGCGATTGCGACGAGGACACGGCGCGCCACACGCTCGAGGCCTGCGCGGCTTGGGCAGTGCAGCGCCGTGAACTCGTCGCAATCATCGGTGCCGACCTGACGCTGCCGGCCATCGCTAGGGCGATGGTCGACAGCGTCAGGAACTGGGACGCGGTCGCAGCCTTCTGCGAGACAGTGATGTCGCAGAAGGAGGCGGCGGATCGTCTGCGCGTGGAGCGCAGCCTCGATGAGGAGATCCGCCGCCGGCGACTGGGGCGGCGCAGGCGCAACTATCTGCGCCTCATGCCGCCCTAGCCGAGGCCGCGGGTGACGTGACCGGGGATTAGTCCGTCACCCGCCGAGAGGCCGACCGCGTGAGGAAAGACCGAGATCCCCCTCGGGGAGGACGTCGGTCGATGGGAGGGTACCCCGCGTAGGGGGTATTCCGTCGGGCCGACCACTGACGACAAGTAAACCTGCTCCGGTGGTCGGCCCAATGACGAAGGCGAGGTGGTTTTAGGGTGGGTTGCGGGAGTTGCGTGCTTAAGCCCCTCTGTCGCCCCGGACGGAGTGGTGCGGAGGCGCGCCGACCGCGACCCACCCAAAAAAAAAAAAAAAAAAAAAAAAAAAAAAAACTACTAAGAAAAAATCAGTTATTGTTACGGGTATAATTAAAGAATTAAACCGTTATTAAAATAATATCGTATCATACATGAGTATTTCAAATATTAGGTCACTGATAAGTTTGAAAGTAAATACTCATTACGTGACTGAGATTCTTTCGGCAGTTCATAAAAATGTGATGATCCACCTGAATAGATAAATCAAAATTTTAGTTAATAACCATGGTAAACAATAAAAAAAACGCATAACAATCGCTCTCCTTTAGCAGTAATCATTATGTAAATAAAACTGATTTATGGATTTCATCGCGTTTGATGTTTCGAACACTTTGCAGTTTTCATGATTACGGGTGGACAGTAGCGGCGACACTAGCGGACAGCAAAGTTTTATTATCACTAGCTAATGCTCGTGTAAACATCAGAAATCAGTTATAATTTGTTTAGGAGCTATGTCATAGCCAGATACACCGAAATACAGACATGTCAAACGTAAAACATCCCACTTTTTGCATTGCAAAAAGGATAAAAAAGTCTAAATTGATTGGTTCAAAGCAGAAACTTAGATAGTATTATGTCGAAAATATAAAATATTAGCTTCGGTCCTCAGCTTCGATCTCGTGAAAATTAACTTGCCCAAATTAGAAATATTATTACAAGGACACATATTACCTGTATAAAAATATTCTATGTGTTGGCCAAGGAAATTATCTATGTATTAATTTTGATCCATAATGGAATTTGTTCGAAACTAATTTTCTGTATCGGGTAGATAATTATAAATCTCTGTAATAACGATGACTTATTGGACGTGTGACATCTTAGTCCGCGATGACTTATTGGACGTGTGACATCTTAGTCCGCCTGTGACCATGAACGGTGCAAAGTATTCGAATGGTCGGTAATCAAAAATCAAATGCAAACACGATAAAATTCGTAAAGTAGTTTTGTTTACCCCTACATATGATAATGTATCTTTCTATTGGTGAAAAAATTTATAAAATTGCTCGACATCCATCGGTATTATTCACGTAGTGCTCGTTCCTGAAGGATTACCAAGATTGAAACTAGCCTACTTAAGTAATTACCTGATAATGTAGCTTTCTATTAGTGAAAGAATTTTTGAAATTGATGAACTACTCGCGGTTTTACTCGCATTGTTATCCTCCCTCTGGGAATACGGGGATAAATATCACGCGATTTTAATCGTGCAAATCTTGTTCATGTGGGAATGATGGGATAAAAATAGTCTTCATATATTACACGCTGATAATGTAGCTTTCCATTGGTAAAAGATTTTTTTTAAGATCGGTTGTATTGTATGCCTGTAGTTTACCACTATTTTCGTTTCCGTGGTTATATCGGGATAAAATGTCCTATGTTGCTGACTGATAATATAGCTTTCCATTGGTGAAAGAATTTTTAAAGTCACTTCAGTGCCTTAAGCGTGAAATCGTAACAAACAAATAAACTTATTTCGTATTTACAATATTTGTCAAGATTACGATAAATTATAAATATCTTTTAAATCTTTTTGCAATGTAATTATTTTAGAGATTTTATTTCGTTCGTATTTGATATCGAATTTGTCAATGTTTTGAACACATTCCAGTGTTCATGATCACGAGAGGCTTGTGTGATAATAGTTTTATTACAAACGTGTAATATTCGCATAACAATCGGCAAATATCTTAAAACGATTTCATTGTTATAAAACATGACGTAACGTTAATTCTTTTTATACTAAACATCAAATCATCATGAGTGTGTTGAAATGTTTTTATTGGTCTGCGATAATGTATCTTTTTTCTTATCTAGAATAGATATTGACGTTGAATTGAATTGAATTCTTAAGCTGGCGCATTTACTCTATAGAACGTAATCTTATATGATTATCTAATTGCTAAGGCTCCATCTATAATCGAAGGACAGAAGATGGATCGGCAGAGACAAGAATCCTCTTACCCTGAGTCTGCGGGATGCAGTTTTTATGAACAACCACGGAAAAAGAATAGCCGTTGACTACTCTCTTCCTTTTCACTCGGATTGAAATTTTAACCTTGAATTAATCTAATCATTTAATGTTTATATTTTTGACCATTCTTATAAAGAAACCATATATCAGATTACGTTTGTCAGAAGTATATACCTAGATAATATTTACGTATGATTACTATATATGTGTCCGTTTATTGTCAAACTTATTAGATTAATCGTCAGGTGTAGACGTGTCTATTTTATTTTTATTATTGGTGCTTAGTTTAATAGAAATACATTGTTTCTTATCGTCGAAGAGTAAGTAATATTCCTTTTATTATGATACTAGTTGTCCCCCACTTGCTTCGCTGGACTGAAATTTATGCTTAGTTTAACAAACTAATATTGAAAATATTTAAATTTTCTAGTTATTATTTAGTTTAAATGACAGTTATTATAAATAATTTCATTATTTTAAATATTTTTTCAGTCCTCGACTCACCAAATATCAAATTGATAAATAAATATAAACGATTGAGTATTTATAGAGCTATAATCTCTAAATGAAATTTATAAAAAAACGTCCGAACGCCATCATACGTACATTAAAAAGGTCATATAGACCATTTTCTCGAATTTATACATTATGTCAACTAATTACTGTTTAATATCGTTTGTGTGCTTAAGTGTTATCATAGTTCACTCAATATCATACGTAAGAAGAAATAAGACAGCAGTGTAGATGCTATCTAGCTTTACAAAAGAAAGTCGTGTTAGTTACACTATTTATAACTCAAGAACAGCTGTACCGATTTCGCTGAAAATTGGTGGGAAGGTAGTTTCGAACCACGAGCCGTACATAGGATACTTTTAATCCCGTTTTTTTAATAATGTTTACAAGATTTCGCCAATAACTCTTTTATTCCGTTCGATTGCGTTCCCGTGTGACGTGACATAAAATGTCAGAGAGAATACAAGTCACTATGAAACTTTGTATAAAAAAAACGCATAGCTTTGCCGGGAAAGATTCAATCGTCTTGATTGAATCTTTCCTGATAAAGCTGTAATGATTCTCCCATTAGAGACCATATTTTTGGAAATTTAGACAATATATTTACGAAAAAAATTATGGCGTTACAAAGTTCGTCGGGTCAGCCAGTTTTAAAATAAAGTAGAATATATAATTTAAAAGAATAAATGTTTTTAAAAAACCTTGTTAATAATGTTTAAAATCTTCTAGTTCCCTTTAAGTAAGGTTATTTTTTGTAGTTGTCTTTTACTTTGGCTTTTAAATTTTTCTGTACATTTCTTTTGCAGTAAAATGAAACCTTATGCACTGCTCAATAATAACTTTTAATAAAATGGTTCAATTATTCGAAAATTCTAATGCATGATGATAAGATCTTCCATAACTATTGTATCTACGAGTGATTTGAGAATCGGGGCAATATAATTTTCTGTAAATTTATCTTCGGTTCACAACGTTGAAAATGACTTAAAGTGTGTCCGGCTTTTTGCATACATTAAAAACATCTTTAAAGAATAAAATAACATCCCACGATCTTAATATCAATCAAATTGTGGGCCATTTTTTCATCAATGATTTGCGACAAACTTCGCACTTGATCTTATTTCATATGTGACGTACAACGTTTTTAGAAATATTTCCCACAATTTATTCTACGTATTCAGAATCGGATTCCAATACGTCAACTAAAGTAAAATGAACTAGCTAGCAACTAAAAACAACGTAAAAAAATACTGTATATTATTATAAAAAAATAATTACTGAATTTACATCTTTTTGCTCAGAAAACTGAAAAATATAGCATACAATAAATTAATACCGGTCAATAATAATATGTTTAAATATTCATGTATTTTAATATATTATTACTACTCCATAGTTTTTCATTAGAACAAGATTTACGCGTTACTCTGTGAGCAATAAATGGGGGACTAGTCTTCTCTGTTACTCTTAAATATTTGAGTAATATTGTGAAAGAGACGATCTATCGAGGCACTGCATGGTCTGTGCCTGTCGGGCCGTAAAAATTTTGTTGTTCTCTAAAAACGTATATTATTGAAATTAAATTGAAATACTCACTGTACGTATACACAGTGTTCATACATTTGTAAATTTGTAATAATTTGTACCTAAAATATGATACACCATCCCTATGACGCACTGTCTGCTGTTTTTAACCAAGCACTCTGATGTCGTACGACGTGATTAGCGGATTACGGTCGCCTTACGATTAACTAAAATCTTTTATTATTTTGCATAAAAAGCACCTATGCAAGAGAAGGACACTTCAAATGATGCCCTATACCAACACGTCTGACCAACGTGGTATAGTAGGTCAATTTCCCTACTCTGAAGCCCAAGAATGGGACGTGTATGGGTTGAAATGATGATAATAACGAATGAGATTATTAGATAAATTTAAATAAACTAGTGGTCGCCGTGTGGTCGAATATCGGCCATAATTCATTTTAATTATTTTTCTGCTACACAATTTTCTTTTAATTTTATTTAGGTATAATTGTAAATTGAGCAAGTTTCACTAATACCTAATATATAAAATACTATTATAAGTACAAATGCCTATTAGATATTGTCATCATAATTATGATTATTTGACATTTGATTTGACCAGAGATTTTAACCGTAAACAAAAGTGTATAAGCGCGCGCATGCGTGCGTGTGTGTGTGTAGCGATTGCATTGTAGTGTGCGTAATGCCTCTTTTAATGGATTTAATGTATTTCTAATCCATTGTTATTTGAAATTTCAGTTTTATGCACTTCTCCTCATTATATACTTCAACTGTGCCGAATTTCATATCTGTCCATCCACGTAATTTTCGTAAAAAGGGGTACAAAATTGCTTCACGTATTAATATATAGATAAATTTATCTAATAATATCATTCGTTAAGTGCTTTACAAATAATAAATGATTTAGATTTGAATATGAATACCTGTAACTTATTAGAGCTTCCTTTTATTTCAGACCATGATATTCATACTATGGGTCGTTATACTGTTAGTGGCCCTCGTGCTGTATCATCGCGAGATATACTCGAGGTTCACGAAGCATGGAGTTAAGCAATACACACCACTACCTCTAGTGGGTAATGTTTTAGACATAATTTTGCGAAAAAAACATGGAGTTGAGCAGTTCAACGAATTGTACTACAACTTTCCCGAGGAAAGGTAAGGCATTTGTACAGACTTCTGTCTCCAATAAATGAAATTAATAATTATTTTTTAGTTCGCACATCCCTCCGTCATTTATTATTTTGATTATGGTCAGTACAGACACGGTAATATAATCTACCAGTAACCCACTTCATACAAACGGACGAAACGCGAGTTATACCTACGCGCCTCGATCTCGGCATGCGCTCGGCATGTAGACAGTCGCGACTGTGCTGCAGTGACGAACGAACAGTATGTTGTTTTTTTAACAATAACTGCGTGAATTTTTCACTAAAATACATAATTATACACATATTTAATATGACAAGTAGGGTATATTGTGCTGTTTTTGGTTGCATGAATTCGTCAATAACGAATCCAGAGATAACTTTTTTAGATTACCTGGAAACTCTGAAAGGTAAGATTATAAAATAATTTTACTTACTAGTAGGTAGGTACATAATGTGTGTCGTTTTAATTTCCTTTTATCTACCGAAAAAAAGTTGTCTGGATTAATAAATAAAGTGAATAAAATGATTGACACGAGTGAAATAGGTAGTTATAGGCGGTTCATGAATCATGTTACGGTACGCTTGTGTTAAAACTCATAATGTGTTTTGTTTTGTTAGTTTATATATTCAAAGTAAAGACGTGGTATTTTATTATTAATAATATATGTTTATTGTACTATGTGTATGAATAATACTAGAAAAAAATAATTTGACCGTCTGTCTGTCACTAGATAATTTAAATTTATAGACCGATTTGTTATTTAAACATAAACATGTTTTTTTTTAATTAAAACTACCAATCAAAAATCAACACGCATTCTTATTGAACACATCCTATTCAATTCACAAAGTATTTTATTTGTTTATATAAGAAAAGTATATATAAAACTAAATGGAAACACAAAGTAGGCAAATGTAATTAAAATGCTGGAGGCGGGTAGCCCTATCACATGTTTACGTTTAGGCATTTAATTCAAGGTTACGGCCGAGATACATTACTGGATAGATAACTATACTGTGGTACAGACATCATCCATCACGTCCGGAGCGGCGCGAGGGCAGTGCGTGGCGATATGTAGAATCTCATAGGTATGCTATAATGAACTTTAACATAATTGAAAAGAGTTTGTTATTTTTCAGGTTTGTAGGGCGATACGAATTCGTAAGACCTGTTATAGTACTGAGAGATTTGGATCTGATTAAAAAAGTAACCGTAAAGGACTTTGAGCACTTCGTTGATCACCGTACATTAGTCGACAAGCATTTGGATCCACTGTTTGGAAGGAATTTATTCTCTTTAAAGAGTAAGTACTTTGAAATTATTTAAATTAATAAAAAAGGGAACACTCCGTATCAAGGAATAAACCTTTGTATCGTCAATCGAATCGGATGTACCGTCGACCTGGTAAAATATGGTCGTCGTTGGATGCAGGCCGCACAGAACCACACCCTACGGTGAAACATAAGGGAGGCATACGTACAGGAGTGGACGGCAATAGGCTTAGTGATGATCGTGAATAATTTTTTAAACATATAATTAACAGATAGACTGTTGACTCAGAACAGTCTTTTGTGGATCTCACCAAAAGCTGCCCTGCGTGGAAAAATCCAAGAAACTTGGTAGAAGGTCACTACGACGCAGATATGTGATTTTCATATTTTTTTTCAGGTGAAGAATGGAAGGAAATGCGTGCCTCTCTGAGTCCAGCATTTACCAGTGCCAAGATGCGGTCAATGCTTCCTTTCATGACTGAGGTTAGCAAGACGATGATGCATTTTTTGAAAACTGAGATTAAAAAATCAGGTGGTAAGTATTTCTCATTAATGTTTATGTAATACAGAGCTACAGTAGAACTTGCCTTCTATGAGGTGTCACTTCTAGGAGGCTCATATAGAGAGGACGAAATTACTTAACCAAAGTCGCACATGAATTGAACAAGTATTAGTGCGCCAATTACAGAAAGGTGAATCAACGTCAGGCCAACATCCCGGTAACTAGTTATTAGGAAGTCGTCACCCACAATGTGGACCCCCGAATTTAAATGATCGGTGTTGATGATCCGGCTAGTTGGCGATGGGGAGATAGGTGTATTCAGACTAGAACAGTACCAGGGAAGTCGATAGCAATGCCCTCCAGGAAAAACTGTTAACACCAGTTACAACTAGCAACCCGCCTGCTAATTGATTAATTATTTTTATTGTCCAATGTACAACAGTGGATTCATGGTGATTAAATACACAATTTATATTAATTTCTGATGTTTATGCGAGTATTACACGGTTGAAATAAAATTATTCCTCCTGGGATGGTAGAAAGTGTTCGAAACATTGGAAAATCAAAAATCAAATGGAATGATATAAAATCCATAAAAGTACTTTTATTTTAAATATACTATTTATGTTTGATACCACTTCTATTTGGTGTAAAAATCTGCAGTGATTGCTTATAATTAGAGCCAAATATTCTTAAGATTTTAAGTCTTTGGTAGTTCCTTTGGATGGGTTACTGAAGTCAAAATAATAGAATTGATTCATGGCTTGTTCAATTGCTGGAGGTCCGAGAGAGATTGACACCCAATTTCGCTCTTCAATTGCCCTAGATGGACTGGATGTGTTATGGCCAGACTATCTTCAATATCATAACCCTGTTCATATCTCAATTACTTGGGGACCCTTCTCTCTCAATTACTCTTCTTTTATAATACACATACAAAAGTTATTGGCAATAACTTTATTACCAGCCGCTTACCTGATGTCATCCCTCCTTCACTTCAATTATTGACCATACGGCATCAGACGGAATTGGCTTGGGTATATGTAAAGCTTTTAGTCGTGACACTCATGTACATTGCAAGAGCTGATAGTATTTGGTTAATCAGATCATAAGCCGTTAAAAGAGATAAGTGCGATAATAATCTTATTGTTAATTTCTTTTCAGTTGATTACGTGGATCTAGACAGCAGAGATCTTACAACTCGTTACACTACTGATGTTATTGCCTCTTGCGCCTTCGGTTTGAAGGTAGACTCCCACACAGATGTGAATAACGAATTCTATATGGTCGGCAATGAAATCACTTCAGTTGGACTCCGTAAAGTGCTAACCATATTTGTGAATACGGCATTCCCCAGTTTGGCTAAAGTAAGTAATTTTGTATGATATCTTTTTATTTATTTTAATTAGCTTCGCAAACTTATGAGGAATCTTTCATCCAACAATGTCTGAAAGCACAGACTTTTTTTTTGTATTGCCGATGGTGGAAAACGAGCAAGCAGCATACTTAATTGTAAGTGACTACCGCACATGAACAGAACATTTGCAATACCGGAGGCACAGCTAGGCCGTTAAACGGCACACCCGTTTGCTTGTTTACCACCAACAACAGAAAAAAAAATCTAGGTTATTTTCTGCGCCATAGGATCCGAATGACGTAATTAATAAGTTAAGGCTTATTTCACATATTTTTCGGTAAAGACATAGAAAGAGAAAAGAGACCTTCTACTTACTCCTACTTTCCGCTGGAATCGTAAAAACCAGCTAAGAGATCATCAGCGAAATCTTTTGGTAACTTTATAACAATAACTATGGTCGCCAGTCTGCTTTTCAGACATGATGGTTAGAATATATAATGAAATCATGTTCAATTGGAATGTCTATGTACAATAGTAGACGACAGTCAGCTCATAGGTGGATAGAATAAATATATAAGGCTAAGAAATATATTACGTAGATAACAACCGAGGGAAAATTCGATATAAAACCCTATGTCAACGCGTCTGATCAGCGTGGCATAGTAGGTCAATTTTCCACCCATTACGGGAAGACCCGAGCCCAACAGTGGATTTATATGGGCTCAAATGATGATGATGATAAGTGTATACATGTATTATTATTTTCAGCTTTTGAACCTAAGACTATTACCTGAAGAGATAAGCAATTTCTTTAGAAGAATTATCCTAGATACGATGAAGGACCGAGAAATCAAGAACATAATGAGACCGGACATGATACATCTGTTAATGGAAGCTAAAAAAGGTATTTAAAGTTACATTTATGACAGTAATAATTTAAAAAGTCGTAGTTTCTCCTGGATGAATTTAGAAATTCTCCATAAGGCCTGTGATATAAATGACAAATTTATGCCTGTTCCGATGAAGGTAGGGGATATGTATCAGGTGTCATGAAGTTAATGATAATCTAGCAAAAAGCTACATCGTCGTCGATACTAAGCTCCACTTGGTTGCTAGAGTAGTTTGCATCAGCTTACAGGTTAATAATAAATTTAATTGGCAACATCTTTTTACTTTTTTCAGTATTTTATATTTGGGTTGCCATTACTGTTTTACTTCACTATTAAAAGTTAAATTATTATCACCCTTATGATCATCACACTTGTGTGGGATTTAGTCAAGTATTGATAAATTAGTAAGAAAACTAATATTATGAATAAAAATGATTGCTCCACCGGTGTGTTAAAACAAATGTTTTAAAATATTTAAGGAAAGCTGACATATGATGAAAAGCAAAATGAAGTTGATGCTGGATTTGCAGTTGTAGAAGAGTCTCATGTTGGAAAAAAAGTTGTCCAAAAAGGTAAGTGAAAGATTTGTTAAAGCATTTGTTTTGTTATTATTAAAAGCTAAACGAAACTGAATACGCTAGTGTTTAGAACCAGTTACATTTTATTAACAGAGACAGATGTTATATATATTGATGTGAAACTTAGCATTGTGGCTTATATTTAATTATTAGTTAAATTAGTATAACTGTCTACTAAATCAATGATTCAATTTCACATCACAAGTTTTCTTTCCAGTATCTATATTCTTCTCAAGTAATTTTACTGGTAAGCTGCCGTAGTTACATGTATAGTAGCCATCTTTCTTTTATATTTACAAAATATATATTTTAATAGGATACATTTTCCATTTACAGAGCTAAAAGGTGAAAAAAAAATATTATAACTAGAATATTTCTTCTTCAGATTGGTCAAACGATGATTTGGTGGCGCAAGCTGCACTTTTCTTCTTAGCTGGTTTTGATACAGTATCTACTGCTATGACTTATCTTCTATACGAGCTAGCCCTAAACCCTGACGTACAAGATCGGTTGGTACAAGAAATAAAAGAACATGACATCAAGTCTGATGGAAAATTTGACTTCAATGCGGTCCAAAGTCTGAAATATTTAGACATGGTTATATCAGGTATAGTTAAATTGATAATTAAGTTACACGTTCTGTTAAGCTTACAATGTTATTAAATTATAATACAAATATGTTTGTATTGATCTTTAGCCGAATAAGAGGTTTGAATTGAAGCATAGAATGAAATTGGGGTATTTCAGAACGCATGATTTAATTTTATGGTTTTTGAAGAAAGAGATGATATAGATAAAGTTTTTTTTTTTTTTTTTAATAAACCGTAATTATTTATTTAATACCGTATTTTTTAATAACCGTAGGTAATAAGCCTACGGTGGCAAACGAGCAAACAGTACACCTGATTGTAAGTGTTGCTGCCGCTCATGGACCTTTACAAGGCCGCTGCCTACCGCGAAGATAGTGAAGGGAGTGTGAATGCGTGCATTGAGGCTCGGTGATACCAAGGGCACCACCAAAACCCTCCACACGCAAACACCCTCAGAAAGTTAGGCTTCCGGCTCTCTCGCTCACCGAACGAAGCGCAGTAACAAATCGCTACTACTCAGACGTCGATTTTCTGCGAGAGTGTGGTACTGCCCCAGATGGACCGGCCCGCGGCTGTAGACAGATAACTGTCGACAGTGTGGTCCTACCACTCCAAAAATTGCAATTCAAGTTTCTCTTAATACCAAATGGTCAACTCTCTATATACAGCTCAAAGTTATACAATATGTTATAGATTGTAAATTTTTTACGATGTATATTTCGTAACACAAAAATGCGTAGAAGAAAGTTGTGCCCTCACAACCCGAACAACTCGCATGCTGAAAAGTCAATAAGCATGGCATATCACTTGAAAGCTGACAACAGTTGAGGAAAAGGTATTGAAAAAGTTTGTTCTACTATCAGGTAGATTAACTACATTGAAAGTCACAGGGTACTACTGTTAAATGCAGTTATCATAGTCATTCTGCATATTGTTATCCCCGGAAAGCTTATGTTCAACGGATCTAGTTTGCCCGATTTATGTATTAATGGCTAATAGTATTCTACTTACTCCTTCTATACAGTCTTTTTTATAATTTTCATTTTTATTTAAATTCACAGAAGTGCTACGTTTATGGCCACCTGCTATAGGTACGGACAGGGAGTGCGTTAAGGACTACAATTTGGGTAAACCAAACAGCAAAACTACTCAAGACTACATCGTATGTAACCAATTAATTATTTTTTCTCTCTAAGTTGAAATACTAATGGTATCATTAGTATTTCAACTGCCACTGCCTTTGGTTTCCGTGGAAATAGTAAAAACGGATTAAGGTGCCGCTAAGAAAAGGAGCAGGAGTAATTCCTGAAAAACCTGTAACACTAGCTGTGATTGGAATACTCATTCAAAAAGTGGACGTCTGTAGGCTGTTACGGCTGCTAAATGGATGGATGAATGGTATAAGAGGGCGTATATACACACATATTTATTGTGGTAAGACCAGTGGTCTATGTGGTCCACAGCCGCAGGATAGTCCGTCCGGGGTAGTACTTCACTCTTGCATAAAAACGGCGTCCGAGTAGTAGTAATCTATTGCTGCACTTTTCTTGTGGTGACGGAGTAAGAATACAATTCTTCTTACAAATCTTGCCCGTGGATGTCGTAAAAACCGATTAAGGGATTATAATATGCACATAAAATCTGTACAAGAGAAGACAAACTCGAAACGAAACCCTATATCAACGTGCCTTACCAGCATGGTATAGTAGGTCAAATTCCCTTCCATTGTAGAGGAGGCCCGAGCCCAACAGTGGGACGTATGTGGGCTGCGATGACGATGATTGTGCATTGAGTGAGAGAGTCTGAACCTCAACTTTCCAAGAGAATTTGCGTGTGATGGGTTTTGGTGATGCCTGTATTACCACAGAATCTTATTGCATGCAATCAGGCTCCTTTCACTTTCTTCACAGTAGGCAGCGGCCTAGCAGAGGTCCCTGAGCGGCAGTATCATTCACAATCAAGTGCTTTGCTCGTTTGCCATTAACAGCAATAAATAAAGTTACTAACACATTAATATTATATTCCAGATTCGTAAAGGTGAAGTATTAACAATTCCTGTTTACGCGTTGCACCATAACCCTGAATTCTTCCCGGAACCCTTCAAGTTTGATCCTGATAGATTCTCCGATGAAAATAAACACAAGATAAATCCAGCAACATATGCTCCATTTGGATTTGGACCAAGAAACTGCATAGGTGAGAAGCTCCTTATACGAGACAGAAATTAAATCAAAAAATTAAGACATAATTAAATCATCATCATCATCTCAATTTATATCTGAGCTTGAGCCACAATCAGAGAAAAAATATATAACTATAACACAATGGTTAGATGGATGGCGACAGTGTTAAACTTGGAGTTCTCCTGCTCTTAGACAAGAGCATACTATGTTAGAAAGAATGGAAAAAAAAATAGTTCATTCGTCATCTACATTTTAGCTCATATACGTCCCACTGCTGGGCTCAAGCCTCTTTCATAGTTGGAGCGAAATTGACCTACTACATCACGCTGATCAGGCGGGTTGGTATAGGATTTTCTTTCAAGTTTACCTTCTCTCGCACAGTTGTTACGTGCATAAAATATCTCTTAGTCGTCTGTTACGACACCATGGTTAAGATAGGGGGTGGTGAATTGTATCCTTACTCAGTCACCACACGTAAAGTAGTTAATTAAACTAATACTGGTGATGCTTTTTCAACACTTCTCCATTTGGTAGAGTGCAAAATAGCAACACTTACTCTACGATTAACATTTTATTAGTACACTTGCTCTAATTTTAACACAACTTAATACGAACGGACCACAAGCACAACGTGCGTGGTCGATGTCTAGCGAACGACTGAACACCGTAGCTTTTTTTTTTGTTCGGACTAGGAGTGTTAGCTTCAGATGGCTGTTACACCCTTACACGGACTAGTGGTGAGCGCAGAGAGCTCTCAACCGAACACCGTAGCTAACGGCCGACCGCTTTTATAACCTTTTTGAATATCGATATTTGTAACGTTCGTTTTATTGTTGGTCGATATTATATCTATAACATTGTGTTGCTAACAATACCTATCTTATTAAAAAAAATAAGAATTATAAAAAAGAACATAATAAACACCAAGTAATAAATGTGGTGGCAGAATAAGAATACAATACATCACCCCCTTTTGTAAGAGGATGGATGTAGATAATATCTATGCTATACCAAAGTCATCATCATCTTGCTCTTATCCCAATTATTTGGGGTCGACGCAATATGTCATCTGTTTTGACATATTGCAAAAAGTTACGGCAATGACTTTTATGACCGGCCGCCTGCCTGACGTCAACCCTCCTTGGAAATGTAATCGTTGACCCAAATGGTACCAGATGGAGTTGGTCCGGGTCAATCTAGGGCTCTTAGTCGTCTTTTACGACACCCACGAGCAAAGCAAGGGTTGGTAGTATTCGAAGCCGCCACCACACAGCAATTTACTGTACTTTGGTATGCTATACCAAAGTACAGTAGGTCTATTGCCCTCCTTTGTGGAGGAGGCTGGCACTCAACTGTGAGACGTGTATAAGCTCTGAAGAAGAAGACTATAAACTGTCGTCTGCTTTCAATACTGTTATGTCTTGAAATTTCGCAGATTATTAATTTCAAATTTATTGAAAATAAAACTACTATAGGTACGTATTTTATCGCGTTTATATTAGATTTTTGATCGCCCGACGTTTCGAACACTTTGAAGCGTTCATGGTCACAGCGGACTAAGATGTCACGTCACACGTCCAATAAGTCATCGTTATTACATTAAATTTATAATTATGTACCCGATACAGAAAATAAGTTATTAAATTCTTACCCACTTTTTGATACAAATTTATTGCCAGTGTAAGAAGAAAGAAAATGATTCTGTTTGAAAAAAATATATTGCTTATGGTTAATATTTATTTAACATTAAAATTAGTAGTAAGTATATTTAAAACCTAACAATCTAATAGGCTACCACCGGATCGGAACACAGCCACACTGAGAAAGATCCGTCAAGAAAACTCAGGAGACATGATGCTAAATTAATTTTTTGTAATAACGATGACTTGTTTCGCGTGAGACATCTTAGTCCGCCCGTGACTATGAACACTGCAAAGTGTTCGAAACTTCGAGCAATCAATAATCAAATATAAACGCGATAGAATCCGTAAAGTAGTTTTATTTACGATGTGTAATACTTGCTTAAATATCAGAAATCATTATTTGAATTTATTAATATTAACCATTAAATCTGACCGTCTTTATCAGGATCTAGATTCGCTCTCTGTGAAGTCAAGGTGATGACGTACCATCTACTCAAGAATATTGAGATATCTCCGTCTGATAAAACACAAATCCCCGCAAAGTTGTTAAAGGGTTCATTCAATTTGAGAATTGAAGGAGGACATCAATTGCGGTTCAAGCTTCGTGAATAAATTAATTTAATTATTTAGATGTACCTGAAAGTTTTATTTTTTTATTGTATTTTAAAATATAACTATTAAATGTATTTTTTTATTTGCAAGTTCTGTGTTATTTTATATCAAACCTGATATATTTCTTGTTTATGTGTGTATGTCACTGAACTCCTAAACGGCTGGACCGATGTTGATGAAATTTTTTGTGTGTTCAAGTGGATTCGAGAATGGTTTAAATTCATAATTGGACCCGGTAGGTGGTGCTGCTATCGATTGAAGGGAGAATTCCTTTTATTTTATTTGAACAGAACAACGTCTGTTGGGTCAGCTAGTCTTTATCATTATCATTATATATAATAAAACTAAGTTGATAAAATGTGCGTGCCGATAAAACTTAAAAAGGAGTCCCGGCACGATAAAGGGACTTATATAGTGTGATAGCCCTTTATCCCCCCTCGAACAAGAAATTTTTAACCTAAGGGGCGTGCTTTTAAAGATATAAGGGGTTTTCCAAACCTTCAACTTGGAAATTAAGTGTAGTGGCGCCATCTATTGGAGAGTATTTGAACTTCATTCAGAACAACGATTATTTGGGTTGCCCTTCGAAAGGCGCTGCGAGCAATTGCAGCATGTGTAGTAATGGCGCGAAATTAAAAATTACAATTTTAATATAAAGTCTTAAATTACATTTGTTACTATAATAAAGTTATTAAATTTTGTGTGTTTATATAGCAGTAGCTAACTTATATTTTGGAGTTAAAGCGACATAATTTTAGTTATTCAAATTAGTTCTGAAAACATTTTAAAATTTCAGTTTTTAAATTTCGCGCCTTTACTACGTATGCTATAGCTGCAGAACCTATTGTTACGGCAGACGATAATGTCGAGAACATTCTAGAAGGTCTGAGAAAGAAAATATTCTCAAACTTTCTCGAATATCCTAGATCCTAGCTCTCTGAATATACATATAAGAGCCCGGTGTCGCCCGTCAGAGTTAGTTCGATTTGAACAGCGAAACAAGCGATTTCGAAACGAAAAGAAAAGACGTTATCTGTGAGCCTTTATTTTGAAGTATCACGTGTGAGTATTTTTAATAGTGTGTTTAATTAATTCTCGATTTTGAAGCGAAGAAAAAAAAAGTTGTCTGTGAGCCTTTATTGTGAAATATCAAATGTGAGTATTTTTAATAGTGTGTTTAATTAATTCTCGATTTTGAAGCGAAGAAGAATAAAGTTGTCTGTGAGCCTTTATTGTGAAATATCAAATGTGAGTATTTTTAATAGTGTGTTTAATTAATTCTAATGGTTTTTTTTTCTTTTCTTTTAATTGTAATTTCCTTAACCTTCAAGCAGTCGCGCGACGTTAAATCGATGCCTTCTATATACTTTTGGCCGTAAACAAAATAACGCGCGACCGCTTGAAGGTTAAATAATTTTTTCTTTGTCTCAACGTACCCCATGTTTACGTAACAATATATTTGTCTATAAAATGTTTATTTAATTTATATTTTACAGAATACAATGCCTAGACGTAAAAGAGGAGGAGATCTTCAGCAGACGAGATCAATGCATGCTTAAAAAAGTCATATCTCTGGCCACAAGTACAAATACTGCAATTAACAAAAAACATGAGAGTTGAATTATCAAAAGATGAAACAACAGCACATTTTGCTAAAATACTTTTACAAATAGGCGAAGGTACATATCCTACTGACCAAACGACCGGTCTCATTGAACTCAATAGTGATTTCTGTAACATAGCCACTACTGAAAACGAACTAATCGACAAAATTTATCCAAATATTATTCAGAACTATACCAACGTAGAGTGGTTATTTCAAAGAGCAATTTTGGCCACTAAAAATAATATTGTTGACGATATCAATTTTAATATTCTAAAGAAAGTACCTGGTGAAGAGAAAATATATAAATCAATCGACACGATGGTATCCATTGAAGAAAGTGTCAACTGCCCTACTAAATTTCTAAACCCTTTACAAGTATCAGGAATGCCATTACACTGCCTTCGTCTGAAAATTGGATCTCCAATCATACTACTCAGAAATCTCAACGCCCCAAAACTATGTAATGGAACGAGGATGATCGTAAAACAGCTATCGAATAATATCATTGAAGCTGAACTTATTTCTGGAAAGAACAATGGACCCAGTATTTATACCTAGAATACCACTGATCTCTTCTGAATTGCCATTTCAATTTAAAAAATTGCAGTTTCCAATTAAATTAGCCTTTAGTTTTACAATTAACAATGCGCAAGGGCAAACTTTAAAATATTGTGGCATTAACCTCAAAGAATCCAGCTTCTCTCACGGTCAGCTATATGTAGCTTACTCAAGAGTAGGAAATTCGAAAAAATTATATATATATATACCCCGGTAAACTATGACGTATATATATATATATACGTCATAGTTTATTTTTTATTTCAACTGCCACGTAATCTCATATCAACTCCCGAGCGAAGCCGGGTATCATAGCTAGTATATATATATATATATATATATATATATATATATATATATATATATATATATATATATATATATATATATATATTTATTATTTTATTATTATTTTTATTATTCTTGTGTACGTATGTATGTCACTGAACTCCTAAACTGCTGGAGCTATGTTGATGAATTTTTATGTGCGTGTTCAAGGAGATTCGAGAATGGTTTAGAGTCACATTTGGACCAGGTAGGTGGCGCTGCTGTCAATTTCAAGGAGAATTCCTTTTATTTTATTTGACCAGAACAACGTCTGTTGGATCAGCTAGTGTTTTATAAATATATTCAATACTGTGTGTTAAGGACTACGAATACTACCAACCCCTATATAGCTCGTGGGTATCGTATAAGACGACTAACAGCTTTATATAAACCTACATCAACTCCATCTGATGCCATATAGTCAGCCATTGTATTCCCAAGGAGGGTCAATGTCAGGCGGCTGATCATAAAACTATTACCAATGTAATACAATACAACTTTTGCAATGTATAATATGAAGTAAGAGTAGGTACATATTATGTCGATTCTAAGTAATTAGGCAAAGAAGCTGATGATTTAATATTATCATTTTGTTTGTACACCAAGGTCTTTCCAATTCATCATTATCACAGCTCATAGACGTCCTATTGTTGGGCTCGAGCCTTCTCCACGATGGGAGGGAAATTGACCTAACATATACCATGCTGGTCAGACGTGTTGGTATAGGGTTTTATTTCGCGTTTTCCTTCTCTTGTATAGATGTTAAATGCATATTATATCCCTTAGTCGTCTTTTACGACACCCACGGATAAGAGAGGGGGTGGTGAATTGTCTAACTCTGTCACCACAGGGAGGAATATTAACATTAATTACATAAAATACATCAAACACCTTGTTTGTTATCTCAGCAGTCGTGATAACAACGGCGTTTGCACAGAACCCTTAGTATTTGATGGCCCATTAAATTTGGCTGAAGATTCATATTCTTATAGAAACTACTCTCCTGCAATTTTTATTTCACAGCCCATACATTATATCTTTCTCGATAAGCAGCCTGTATTAAAAACTAAGAGTTTTTGGAATACAAACGCTAGTGCCTGACATTACTGCAGGCAAAGGACATCGTCGGGTGACTGGACCGGGGAGTCAGTCCATCACCCGCGGAGAGGCCGATCGCGCTACGAAGACCGACGTCCTCCCCGAGGGGGGGACGTCGGTCGAGGAGAGGGTACTCCTCAAGGGGTATTCCGCCGGTAAGTCACCCTGCTCCGGTGGTCGGCCCAATGACGGAGGCGACATGTTACAGGTGGGTTAAGGGGCTGCGCGTGCCACCGCTCTGTCGCCCCGGACGGAGCCAGGCGACGGGTGCGCTGACCGTAGCCCACCCTCAAAAAAAAAGTTAAAGGACATCTAAGTTCGACTCTCGCGAAGTCTTGAAGAAGAATTAAAAGCGCCTTAAGGCCCACAAAAAGTTAATTAAAAAAGAAGTTCATCGAAAGAGGTTTTGAATTATTCCACTGTCAGTCTATGGAAAGTTGGGGGGACACGAAACTAAACTGATTATCAGGCAATAAGTAAGTGGGGTATCCGAAAATTGTTGAACTGATGGATATAAACATGCGAGAATTAAATATTTTTGGAGGGCTAATTCTGCCATAGAAGGTCGGAAAAAGAAACTAAAAATGTTTATTTAAAAAGAAACCAATATATGGAGTATCTAATCCTTGTTTTGCGTGGACATCTTACAAGCATATAATTAACGGACACAAAATTCACAGAACAAGAAATTATCACAAATTATTGTCCCTAATATCTAAGCTAATCTCTTCAGTCAAAATTCAATTTCACGTACAATATAACTCATGTTCATACATTTTTCAGCATTATCCTAAAACGTTCGACATTTTACCGGCAATATTCATAAGCACTTTACGATGTATAAGTAATTCAAACTATGTTAGTGGTTGGCAACTGTGGCGGGGTTTGATTGCCACTTTAATATTGAAGCGATTCGAGGAGGCTATCGTTGGCTTTACTACTAAATCTAAGAGTATATTTCGTTTGCGAGGCTTCTTTTTGGATTTATTATGTAACAAATCAGACAGTCCATCTTCTAAGTCAATCCATCAGGCTAACGACGTTCATTGCTTACATTTAAGTGGAAAATAATACCATGCTAACCTCCCCACTCTCTAACTTGCCCGTGGGTGATGTAAAAAACGACTAAGATATGTTTATCGATTGGGCCATCTGATGCCGTTAGATCAACAATCACATACCCAAGGAGGATTGCCTTCCGGGACGCGGCCGGTTACAAGGCTATTGCCTATAACTTTTACTATACGTAATATGAAAGAAGGCGACATATTGCGTCGACCCTAAGTAATTGAGATAAGAGCAGAGTGATGATGATGGTGGGGTTTAGTTGTTAGGAGCTAGGTTTATGATGTTATCTATGTGATGATGGAGTAAGAATAATATCATCATCATCATCGTAGCCCACATACGTCGCATCGTTGGGCTCGGGCCGCCTTCACAATAGGAGGGAATTTAACCTACTATACCATAGCGATGAGACGAATTGCTTTTTTTCAATTCGAATCATTCGAATTAAAATTACTATTGATTTGAGTAGCAATTCGAATTGATTCGAATCGTCACATTCGTCATGTCTGCATTATAGACAAATTCGTACTCGTATGTCGAGTCATCCGCCTTGCCGAGTTATAATTCGTTTACATTATTATTCGAGCTAGACTTTTTTTGGCGGATCGGTATGCATTAGTCGAGATTTCGAGTTACAACAGTGTGCTCGGTATTTGGTTACGGAAAGGGGACTTATAGGTATTTTGACTTTTAAACACGTAGTTAATGACAATACTTTTTTATTATTATGACCAAAATCAGCTTACTAAGTAACAAAAAAGTAATAATAAAATCATATACAAAAATACATCATCATCATCATCATCTTGCTCTTATCCCAATTACTTGGGGTCGACGCAATATGTCATCTGTTTTGACATATTACAAAAAGTTTCGGCAATGACTTTTATGACCGGCCGCCTGTCTGACGTCAACCCACCTTGGGAATGTAATCGTTGACCCAAATGGTACCAGGTGGAGTTGGTCCGGGTCAATCTAGGGCTCTTAGTCGTCTTTTACGACATCCACGAGCAAAGCAAGGGTTAGTAGTATTCGAAGCCGCTACCACACAGCAAAAATCAAATCATATACAAAAATACATGTTTTTTTAAATAAAGTCTGATTCTAATTAATAATTACACGATAAATTAACTTTAAAAAAATAAATACGTTTATACGTCTCAGATATAACGAGCAGTCAACAAAAGCAAGAAAACATTAAATCGCGCGAGGGACGAATTGTAAATGTAATAGGTATCTACCTCAAACGAATCGAATTGCATCCAACCAACTCGTGATTCTTAGAACATTTCGTGTATTTTCGTATTTTCTCACTCGTGCAATTCGTTCTTACGATTCTTCGACTCCGTATTAGAGAGCGAATCAACGAATAGAAAACGAATCAACGTATGTCCTATCAAACTGAGTCGACTGATCGCCGCGCGCACCGCCGCCACGGCCGCCTGCGCTAAGAGTACCTGCCTACGAGTACGACACGAGTTGATTCGGTTTCGGTCAACGGCGATTCGAATGAACGAGTCAATAGTCTTATTTGAGTTATTCGAATTAAATGATTCGAATTACGCAACGCTACTATACCATGCTTGTCAGACTTGTTGGTATAAGGTTTCATTTCGAGTTTTCCTTCTCTTGCACAGATGTTATGTGCATTTTATATCCCTTAATCGGTTTTCACGACATCCACGGGCAAGATAGGGAGTGGTGAATAGTATTCTTACTCCGTCATCACACGGTAAATATAATATTGTCATTTCTTCCTATTTTGCAGGTGTCTAAAAAGAAAGAGATTAACTACCGCAGACCCTCGCGCCTGAGATCAGAATATTCCGAATTTAATCCATAAGGATTAGGCCGACAACTATACCTCTCGTGAAAGCCTCTCTCGAACTGCAAAAAGACGCCGCCTTCAGTGACAGACGACCATGGTGTCCCGTCAACCACTGTATCTTCATCGCTCACTCTGATAGCAGAGCAATATGCCTACTAGCGTATTCTTTGCCGTCTATCAGACGTTTCCAGAGAGCACTACGAAGAGACGTTTCGGCTTAGTATCCTTCATCGAAAATACGCAATTTTTTTTAATGCCAACGGTGACAAACGAGCAAACAGTACACCTGATGATGAGTGTTGCTGAAGCTCATGGACCTTTGCTAAGCCGCTGCCTACCACGAAGAAAGTGAAGGGAGTGTGAATGCCTGCAATGAGGTTCAGTGAAACTAAAGGAATCACCAAAACCCACCACACGCGAACACCCTCAGTAAATTATGCTCCCGGATCTTTAGCTCACCAAACGAAGCGCAGTAACAAATTGCTACTACTCAGACGTCGATTATGTGCTCAGTGTGGTGCCCCGAACGGACCGGCCCGCGGCTGTAGACAGACAACTGTCAATAGTGTGGTCCTACCATTATTGAAATTTTAAATAACATCTTCATCATATCAACTCGTATATGACCCACTTCTGGGATTGAGATTCCTCCAAGATAAGCTACTATGTCGCACTGGTCAGGCGGGTTGGCATAAGCATATTTCATTTCGAATTTTTCTTCTCTTAGTGATGTTTTTTTTTTATATTATATCCCTAAGTCGTCTTTTACAACTCACAGGTAGAAAAGAGAAGGGTAAATTGTATTCTTAGTCTGTCACCACAGGGAAAATATAAATAACACTTCATCGTCACAGTAATATTATATTTTACAACGACGTTAATCTGAAAGATTTGTACCGTTTAACACCTCACGCGCCAAACATCGCGGTGCTCTCCGAGTGTCTCGCACGCTTTGGTATATTGAAAAAAGTTCAGTGAATTTTATGGTTTTACGTAAACTATTATTGTTGCAATATGACAAGGAAATATGAAATAAAATATATATCTGATTGGTTGATTTAAATAAAAGTACTAAAAGCAATTGCTAATTGTAAAGTGTTTATTTGGGTCAAACATGTGTCCCAAAAGCGCTCGAGAGGTTTGAAGTTTGCTCTATTACGTACTATAGAATTTCATCCTTACTAATATTATTATAAATGCGACAGTATGTTTGTTGGTTTGTTATGCTTTCACACACCACCAACAAATCAGTTATTTCAAAAATTCTGCTACCAATGGAAAGCCGAAAATATAGCCAATGTTACTCCCTAATATTATAATCGTCATCATCATTTCAGCTCATATACGTCTCACTGTTGGACTCGAGCCTCCTCCACAATAGGAGGGAAATTGACCTTACTATACCATGCTGGTCAGACAGGTTGGTATAGGGTTTTATTTCGAGTTTTCCTTCTCTTGCATAGATGGTATATGCATATTATATCCCTTAGTCATCTTTTACGATATCCAGGGACAAGATAGGGAGTGGTGAATTGTATTCTTACTCCGTCACCACACGGGAAGAAATATTATAATATCAGGGAGTAACATAGGCTATATTTTATCCCGGTATTTCCACGGGAATGGGAACTACGCGGGTAAGGCGACTGAAACCGAAGCGAAGCGAGGGCCGGTTGCTAGTTAAAATATATTTATTACTTAGCCTTTAAAACTGATGCAATCATTCATATATCCTTACAAACAAATACCGTTCCATTTTCTAGACTATCCAATCAAATTTGTCTTTTATTTGCAAAACATTACAATACAATTTGATTATGTTGACTCTATTGGTGAAAATCATTATTATTTCACTGTTCTTTGGCCGATAAAGGCCTTTTGTTTGCTGAGACCGTAGTGCCAAGTGGACGCGTCCAATTATTGTTCAAGTCGATTGTATTTCAGTCAAATAGGTCAAGATCAAGTGGTTAAAGGACTTTATACATTGAATAACAGTTAATTTCACACTTTCGAAGCAACGTAGAACCGGACGAGGATCGCCTTGAATAAGATGCCTGAATAGACTTAGATAATATACGTATTAGGATTGACTGGCGTTTTACTTAATCAACGATATCCTATACCAATATAGGATGAGATTGTTATTACATAATTTTCTAGGAACAGATAGGAGCAAGCTCAAACTCAATTTTCTAGGAATAGATACAAATACAGGCTCAAATTCAAACCATTAATTGTCTCGCAGCTTACTAATGTTGCAAAGGCGAAAGTTTGTAAATGTGTATATATGTTTTAAATAAAACTACTTTACGCATTTTATCGCGTTTGTATTTGATTTTTGATTGCCCGACGTTTCGAACACTTTGCAGCGTTCATGGTCTCGGGCGGACTAAGATGTCCCGTGACCATGAACGCTAGATCCGTGTGGTGACGGTAAGAATACAATTCACCACTCCCTATCTCGCCCGTGGATGTCGTAAAAGACGACTATGGGATATAATATGCACATAAAATCTGTGCAAGAGAAGGAAAACTCGAAATGAAATCTTATATCAACATGTCTGCGCCTGATGCCGCCTTAGCCGAGGCCGCAGCTGACCGGACCGGGGAATTTAGTCCGTCACCCGCAGGAGGCTGACCGCGCGACAGCGACCGACGTCCCGGGACGGGGACGTCGAGAGGTGAGGGTACCCGAAAGGGTATTCCGTCGGGCCGACCATTGACGACAAGTCACCCTGCTCCGGTGGTCAGCCCAAAGACGAAGTTGACGTGGTTACGGGTGGGTTATGGGCCCGCGCGCCGTCCTTTCGTCGCCCCGGACGAAGTAAACCGCGTGTGCGCTTACCATAGCCCACCCATAAAAAAAGAAAATAAATATCAACATGACCAGCATGGTATAGTAGGTTAAATGCCCTCCCATCGTAGACGAGGCCCGAGCCCAACAGTGGGAGGAATGTGGGCTGTGACGATGATGACGCTCTAATTACTAGATCAATTTTGATAGTATTTGGAGTGGAGGTACCTAGCTGATATCCTTTTTTTTATGGTACGCTATCTGGACATACCACGCCCAATCTATCTGGGGCGATGGATGGGCGGCGTGGGGCTCCATAAGCTACCATGTTGATTTCCATCACTATTGGGTCGACTACTGACACCGTTTATTTGACATCTGTGGTCGGCTAAGGTAGCTGATACCCTTTCAATACATACAATATTTTCCCGGTAATGTTATTAAGTTACATTTCATGCAAGCGAAGCTGGAAGCAGAAATTACTAATGTTATATTTATTTTTTGACTTCCAATATTTTTTTTTTAAGTTTCAACACCCTGCGCTAAGGAAAAAAAACGTGTGGCACTCGGGGACTGCCACGGTAAAGCTAGTGCATAGCATTTTTGTCAACTTGTGCAATTATAATTATTTATTTATTTTTTATTTATGCAGTATTTTTTTCTTTGATATTAATTCAAGTTACATTTTTGAGCGTGGTGACCGATAAGAAAACAAATGTACTATATGTATAACAATAAAGGCAGTTTGGATTACCACTGTCGTCCGCTGAAGATCGTTGGGACCGTTAGAAAACGCGAAAACACTTTTTGACATAAGCTACGCAAAGCGGTGGCACGTGTGCGCACCGAGACGGACGAACGCAGAATGTCGACGACCGTCACACCGAACACTCAGCCGAGCCGTCGCCACCCGCCTACTATGTAGAATGCGGCCCGAGCTACATGGTAGGCGGGTGTTAGGTTTTATTTTCGTTACGGAATTTTTTGATTCGGTCGCCGCGCTCAGTCCGCGATAAAATCTATGCAATAGCTTAATAATTCTTGTATTACATGAGACTTTATAAATGTATAATTAACCGACACAAATTACATCCAGACTCAGAATAACAATTTGTGGATGCACAAAGTGTTATCCGTAGGATTATAGCCCGCGACACTGGCACGGAAGGTCGGTATCTTAATCACAACGCCACATGTGCAGTTCTCTTGGAAGGCATAACCTGTTAATAATATTAACTCATCGCCTAAAGAATACATCACTTGATGCGTTACATTATCATCATCATCATTTCCTCATATACGTCCCACTGCTGGGCTTGAGCCTCCTCTATAATAAGAGGGACATTGACCTTACTATTCCATGCTGGTCAGACAAGTTAGTATAGGGTTTTGTTTCGAGTTGTCCATCTCTTGCATAGATGTCATATGCGTAATATATACCTTAGTCGTCTTTTACGACAACCACGGGTATGAGAGGTGGTGGTGAATTGTATTCTTACTCCGTCACCACACAGAAATTTTTCTTCTTTTACCTTTTTTGTTACCTTTTCGCTAACATATAATAAATTTCATATCTTATGTTAAATTAACACATTTTTTTTTGGGTGGGTTACTATCGGCTCACTCCTCGCCTGACTCCGTCCGGGGCGACAGAGGGACGCCAGCACGCCACCCGCAACCTATCCGTATAGCACATCGCCTTCGTCGGTGGGTCGACCACCGGTTCAGAGTTCCTTGACTTTAGTGATCCAAATTAACACAATAATCTAATTTTCGTGTGGTGAAGGAGTAAAAATACAATTCACCACTCCCTCTTTGTCTTGTCATGTCTCATGTCTTTATACTTACTATTACGGCAAGAGTAATTTACGTTTAGGTATGGTAAAACACGAACACAAGAACAAAGTGTACTTTTATTATAGTTAGACACTTATAAGATTAAGTAGAATTGAACATTTTGAATAGCCCCCGATACAAACTAAAACAATAAAAAATACGTTCTTTACAACAGGAGTTATCAATTAATTGTCATTTAACAATTATACTGGCACGCGTGAAGCACTTAATCGAGTATTCATACGCCATTACATTTTATAAAATAGCTCTTACACTGCTGGACTGATATTGACCAAACATAGCTAAGAAAGAGACACCGAAAATTTGAAAAAAAAAAAAACGGAACCGAAATTGGTTTATCCGTTTGACGGCTGCGGTGCCACGAATAGACACGCACAAACGCAGTCAGACAGACAACGATGTGAAAGTCATAAACTCCTCTTTTTGCATCGGGGTTAAAATGCCGATAAACACATTTTTACTCTGTAAGTTTTAGCGAATTAGGTTAAAATTAAATTACTTATTAACTCCAAGGCTAGATTACAATTATTATGAGAAAAGTGTTTAATAATGAAAAAAAAAGAGATTAATTTAGTAGTTTTCTTCACGGTGATGTAGTAAACGTACAATTTACGACAACTACCATGTTGACATTAGGGGACCTCGAGAGGAGAGGGTACTCCGCAGGGGTATTCCGCCGGGCCGACCACTGAAGACAAGGAACTCTGCGCAGCCCAACAACGAAGGCGACGTGCCACGGGTGGGTCATGGGATCGCGCGGCGCCTCTCTGTCGCCCCGGGCGGAGCTGGGTGGCGAGCGAGATGACTATGGCCCATCTCTAAAAAAAAATAAAACAAAATATCCATGTTTACATAATAAAAGACTACTAAATTATGTAATCTGATAAAATCAGTTCCAGAAAAGGAAAACTTCCATTAAATCCCTAGTTATCAGCGTGGTATAGCAGATGGATTGCCTCCCATTAAGGAGGAGTGGCCCGTATACAACAAAGGGATATACATTGGCTAAAGAACTAGAATTAGCAATTTACTTGCCAAATTGCTGTCTTGAGATAATCGTTCGAATAGTCTGCTTGTTAAGTACTTAATAAGAGAATTGCTTATCGAATATTAGAGACAACAGAATTAAGAGTTATCGGGTTCGACATTATATATTCAATACGCGAACAGTGTCGCTTAACCTTTTTTATTTTGTATCATATTTTTACAATGTTAATTAAGGTTTTTAAAGTGAAACTTTTACATCGCCTCAAACTTTTTCGTCCATCTATTGCATGTCGCATGACGGTCGCCCGCGGAGTAGGGGTAAAGTGAAAGGCCCTCGACAGAGCAGCCGAGGCCAATATAGCGGCGCCTATGGTTCGCATCAGCTGGGGTGCTACGCCAGAAACCTCCGCGTGGTGTACCCTGGGCACGAGCGACAATTCCTTGGACTGCTCTCTGGAATTGTCGCTCGTGGCAAATATCTGGCCCGAGGGGGGGCCCAGTTTGTGGGATGCCCCTAATTTGCTCCATGCTCTCTAATTGTAGAGGGTATTGGACGCGAAAATTCGACGGGCCCAGTCACTCATTCGTTTGAGGACTGGGCAGGCATTTGCCAACCGCGACAAATCGTAGACCTGATTCTTGCTTCGGGACATTTGTCTTGAGGCCTAGATTCAGGAGCGAGGGTCTTGGCTTAACCGCCTGGACCGCGAGGAAGAAAACCTCTATAAAACAATCACCCAGAATCCTAAGTTCTGGCGCGCGGCGAGAGGATGCATGGCTGATGGGTTGTTCAGTCGTTAGCGCGCCCCCAGCCAGGATACCTGCGGACCCCCTGTGTTGGGAAACAAATGTACGCTTACCCGGGTATCGGGATCTCTGCCCAGGTGGACCGTCACTTCTCCCTTACTCGTGGGAACTATATGGATTTCTCAACAAACATTGATGCAGACAGGAGGGGTGAGATGCCCAAAACCAAGAATGGGGAGTCTTGTTCCCACAATAAAGCCCAGCCAAGCTACAGCAAAACTGGCTTAGAAGACCTGGATGCCTCGTCGGACTACAGTTCCGTATTGGAGGCATCCAAATCAGCCGAGGGCACAGCGAAAATTGAGGCCCGAAAAAAGAAGAGAGCGGGGGGGGGGAAACCCACCCCTGCAACGGAGCGCGCCAGACGGCGCGCAGCGCTGAAGCGACGGGTGGAGCTGAAGGCACTGCGTACTGCCGACGTTTCGCCCAGTGACGCCAGCGTCTCTGATGCAGGCAGTATTGTGACGGCGGAGACCGACGCGACCGTGGAGCAGTCGACGGACGAAGGCGGTAATGCCGCAGGGCCGTCGGATACCGAAGGCGGCAGCATGTCGGCTGCTGAGACCGTCGCTGAGTCATCGCAGTCTCTGGCGTCGGTCCTGGCGGCGGCCCTAGCAGTCAGGGAGGAGGTCCTCCCCTCGCAGGTGCGGAAGTGAACGAGGGTGGAAGCTCGGGATCCTCCGAGGGGAGTGGCACCATCATGCCTCCTCCCAAAGTTCCGGCCTCTCGCAGGGGACGAAGGGGCGCAGTAGTGGCGGCAAGGTCGGTGACGCCATCGCCGGCCGGTGCAGTACGGGGGACTGAGGCCCAGAAGCGGGCAAATGAGGCGGCTGCCGCGAGGATGATGAGGGTGTTGTCAGACATCCCTCCCACCGACACGGCGGCTGCTGAGTCCGCTGTAGGTGGCGACCCCCGAGCTGCCAATGTGGCCACCCTGCAGGCCGAAAACACCCGCCTTAGTGGTGAGGTCTCAGGCCTGCAGGAGAAAAACAAGGCGCTACGAAAAGAGCTGTCGGCGGTGCAGAAAGCGAACCGCGAGTTGGCAAGGCAAATGGCCGACTTGCGGAGCCAGATCGCGCAGCTGGCGAAGACCTCGCCGCCGATAGGCACCAGCCCTATCGCCGCCCCCGCCGTCCCCGTTGCGCCAACTCGCGCTGCGGTGAGTCCCCAGAGGGCCCAGACGGCCGAAGTGATCCCGCTGCCCGCAGTGGACGGCGTGCCAGACCCGACCATGCGCGCCGTAGTGGAGGTTGTCGGCAAAATGCTCAACACGCGCATGGCGGCTCTGGAGGAGAGATTGTCTCTGCCTCCGGAGCCCCGTCTCCGGCCGCCCCTCGCTGCAGACAGGCCGAAGGTCGTGGCGTCAGCCCCTACCGCGCTACCCTGCCAGGGAGGGCACGTAGGAAGCTACGCTGCGGCCGTTGCTGGGCCGAAGCCCAAAGGACCCGCCGCGAAGAAGAAGGTGGCACCGGTTCCTGCCAAGGCCCGACCTCAGCCGCTGCCGGCAAATGCACCGCCGGCGGCGGCCAATGCAGCCGCGGCCGTGACTGCTGTGCCTGGCACCCCTACTGCGCCTGAAGAGGGTTGGCAGACGGCCGAGCGCAGCCGAAAGAGTCGCGGCCAGAAGAGAAGAGCGGAGGCCAAAAGCGCCGCCAAAGCCTCCGCTCCCAAGTCAGGAGCCGGAAACAAGAGGTCGCGCAGGAGGCTCCGGCCGCCAAAGTCAGCCGCGGTGGTGATCACTGTGCTGCCTGAGGCGGCCGAAAACGGTCTCAGCTATGAGGCCGTCTTACGTCGCGCCCGGCGGGAGCTTGACGTCTCCGATTTAGGAGGCGTCGAAGCCAGGACCCGCAAGGCCCGGACAGGGGCTCGGATTTTAGAGATCACTGGGGCCGAGGGCGCCAAGACGGCCGATAGCATGGCGGCCAAGTTGAGGGGTTTGTTCGCAGAGGAGGGTGGCGTCAAAATCGCCAGACCCGTAAAGTACGCAGAACTACGTGTCGTTGGTCTGGACGACTCCGTGACGGTGGATGACATCCGGGAGGCCATCGTCTCGAAAACCGGGTATCCCGTGGACACCGTCCGAATTGGCGCCATCCGCCCTGGTCCGGGCGGCGTCGGTGCTGCCTGGGTGCAGTGCCCGGTGGAGTCGGCCAAGCAATTGGCCGACTCAGGCAGGCTCCTCGTGGGCTGGAGCTCGGCTCGGGTGACCGTGCTGGAGTCCCGGCCTGCGAGGTGCTACAAGTGCATGGCGGTCGGACACACTCGGCCGATATGCACTAACTGCTTTGACTGCAGCGACCTTTGTTTCCGCTGCGGTCAACCCGGGCATAAGGCGGCATCGTGCGCCGCCACCCCCCACTGCCCCGCGTGTGCGGCGGGCAATAGGCTTGCCAAGCATCGCATGGGGGGCAGGGAGTGCAGACCCCCGGCTTCGGCCCCAAAGGGGTGGAGCGGCCCGACGACCCCGGCCGTTCCCGCCCCTAGCGTGACCCGATCGCCCGCCAGCGTGGAGGAGGTAATGGATACGGCCCACTAATGGCGGCCGAATCCTACCACCTCCTGCAGGCGAACCTCAACCACGCCGCCGAGGCACAGGACGTTTTCCTGCAAGCCATGGCGGAGTGGTTGATCGGTGCAGCCGTAGCCGCAGAGCCGTACGTGGTTCCTGACCGGCCGAATTGGCTGGGCAGCAGTGACGGCTCTGTGGCAATCGTCGCCTCCACGTCGTGGCATTCTCCGCCTTTGTTGCTCAAGGAAAGGGGCGACGGGTATGTCGCGGCGGAATGGGGAGAGGTCACGCTATTTGGTGTTTACTTCTCCCCGAACAGGAGCGCGACGGATTTCGGGGCCTTCCTCACCATCCTTGGGGCCTCGATACGGCGACTGGCACCGCGCCAAGTCTTCGTTCTGGGGGACTACAACGCCAAGTCCACGGCGTGGGGGTCCCCCAGGACGAATGACCGCGGGCGGGCTGTCGAAGAGTGGGCGGCGGCACTGGGCCTCTGTTTGCTGAACAGGGGCTCGGTGCAAACGTGCGTGCGGCAGCAGGGCGGGTCGATAGTGGACTTGTCGTTCGCTAGTCCAAATGTCGCAGCACGTGTGAGGAGCTGGTGCGTCCAGGAGGAGGTTGAGACTCTATCCGACCACCGATACATCCGGATAGAGGTCTCCCGTACCCTCCTGCAGCCCAGCAGGGGTAACACGGCGGACGGAGCTGCTGCGTTTCCGCGGTGGGATGTGGGTCGATTGGATCGGGACCTGTTGGCGGAGGCAGCCATCGTTCAGTCGTGGCTGTCCTCACCGCCCCAGGTGGACGGGGTGGATGCCGAGGCTGGCCGCATCCGCTGTGCGTTAACGCAGATCTGCGATGCTGCTATGCCCCGTGTGCGGCGTCTGCCCCCGAAGAGTGCGGTCCCCTGGTGGTCCCAAGAAGTAGCGGACCTTCGGGTGCATACGTGCCCGGAGGGCCTACACCCGCAGCCGAGCGCGTCACCGCGACGCTGTGCGGGAGGGCCAGCTGTACGAGGCTTACCGCAGTACGCGGTCTGCCTTCAGGCTGGCCGTCCGTACCGCCAAGGACGTTAGTCGGCGGGAGATGTTGGACAGTCTCAAGCATGACCCCTGGGGTCGCCCCTACCTCGTGGCGCTGAACAAGCTCCGCGGACGGCCCCCCCCCCCTCACCGAGACTCTCCAGCCCAGCCTCCTCACCAGAGTTGTCGAGGACCTCTTTCCACAGCGGGCGGAGCACACGCCCCCGGTCATGGCTTTGCCGGACAGCGACCGGGAGGCCGACGATGAAAGTGCTCCGCCCATCATGGAGCCAGGGCCCTGGTCTTCGAGCATCTGGGACCACGCCTCAAGGGACTGTTCGACGCCTGTTTGACGTCCGGGCAGTTCCCTGGGTGCTGGAAAGAGGGGAGGCTGGTTCTCCTGCCGAAGCCGGGACGGTCTCCCGAGTCGGCCTCGGCCTACAGACCCATCGTGCTGCTCGATGATGCGGACAAGCTGCTGGAGAGGGTGTTGGCTGCCCGTATCGAGCGGCACCTCGTGAGGGTCGGGCCCGATCTGTCGGACGCCCAGTTTGGTTTTCGGAGAGGGTGTTCGACGATCGCGGCCCTACCGCGCCTGAAGGCCGTGGTAATGGAGGCCGTCACCAGCGGAGGAGTCCTGTTGGCGGTGTCCCTGGACATCGCCAACGCTTTCAACAGTCTGCCATTTAGCTGCATCAGGGAGGGGCTGAGGTATCACGGGGTGCCCGTGTACCTCAGGCGGCTGGTGGCAGACTACTTGGAGGGGCGCAGCGTCCTCTACGTTGACCGAGTAGGGGACGTTGTGCGAACGCCCATGACTTGCGGTGTCCCGCAGGGGTCGGTTCTGGGTCCGACCCTGTGGAACATCGGCTACGACTGGGCGTTGAGAGGAAGCCTCCCACCCGGGTTAGGCGTAATTTGCTACGCCGACGATACACTCGTCACAGCCCAGGGTGGGATGCTAGAGGAGGCGGCACGCCTGGCAACTCTCGGCACCGAGGAGATTGTCAGGTGGATCGAAGCGCTGGGGTTGAGGGTAGCCCTGGAAAAGACTCCTTTTGTTCCATGGCCTCCGTACCGCCCGGCCTCCCGCCGGCGCTTCGATCACCGTGAAGTCGGTCACCATCAGCATCCAGGCCCACATGAAGTACTTGGGCCTGGTGCTCGACGGGCATTTTTGGTTCCGGGAGCATCTCCATAGACTTGTTCCCCGGCTTGTCGGCGCGGCGTCCGCCCTTTCGCGGCTGATGCCGAATGTGGGCGGACCCAGTGCTACGTGCCGACAACTGTACGTGGGGGTGATCCGGTCGATGGCCCTGTATGGCGCACCGGTGTGGGCGGGGTCCCTGACCGTCCGTCTTAGGGCCCTCCTGTGGCGACCACAGAGGGTCATGGCGATCAGGGCCATACGGGGTTACCGCACGGTGGCGACGGAGGCAACGTGCTTCCTGGCCGGAACTCCCCCGTGGGACCTGGAGGCGGAGATGCTCGCCGACACTTATCGGCGGGTGTCGGAGACGCGCGCCCGCGGCGGCATGGTCTCCATCAAAGAGATCACCGCCTGGCGGGTCGACGCCCGCCGAGAAGTCATTGCCCGTTGGGCAGTCCGGCTGGAGAGTCCTCGGTACGGTGTCAGGACCGTCGAGGCCCTCCGGCCGGTGCTGATGGAGTGGTTGGAGCGGACGCACGGGGTGCTTTCTTTCCGACTGGTGCAGGTGCTGACGGGGCACGATTGCTTCGGGAAGTACCTGCACAAGATTGTCAGGAGGGAGAGCACACCGTCCTGCCACCACTGCAGTTGCGACGAGGACACGGCGCAGCACACGCTCGAGGAGTGTGCTGCATGGGAGGGGGATCGCCGTGAACTCGTCGCAATTATCGGTGCCGACCTGGCGCTGCCGATCATCGCCAGGGAGATGCTCGTCAGCGTCAGGAACTGGGACGCGGTCGCCGCCTTCTGTGAGGCCGTAATCTCACGGAAGGAGGCGGCGGATCGTGTGCGAGTAGAGATCCTATTCGCCGACACGTTCCGCCGCCGGCGACTCGGGCGGCGCAGGCGCGAGTATCTGCGCCTAATGCCGCCCTAGCCGAGGCCGCGGGTGATCGGACCGGGGAATTGTCCGTCACCCACAGAGAGGCTGACCGTGCGACGGCGACCGACGTCCCAAGATGTCGAGAGGTAAGGTTACCCGAAAGGCTATTCTGTCAGGCCGACCACTGACGACAAGTCACATCTGCTCCGGTGGTCGGCCCAACAGCGAGGTGACGTGGGTACGGGTGGGTTATGGGCCCGCGCGCCGTCCTTTCATCGCCCCGGACGGACTGGATCGCGCGTGTGCTTACCATAGCCCACCCATAAAAAAAAAAAAAAAATGGTTCGCATCAGCTGACCGTGTAGTGAATAGACTATTACTCATTTGTGCCAGTGCTCTACGTTGTTTGTTTGTTTTTATCAGTGTTCAATGTAAATGTTGTAAATTTTTTGCTTTTCATAAACAACGAATGATGCGATTTAATACCCTAAATCGAATATTTTCCAAAATCTTTTAGTCAAATGTCTACAATGCGAAAAAAGTTTCACTTTTAGCGTGATCCCATAAAACCACACAATTTTTTATCTGCCTGTTAAATAAATATTCTTCCCGTTTTTTTTTTTTGTGGGTGGGCTGCGGTCGGCGCGCCTCCGCACCACTCCGTCCGGGGCGACAGAGGGGTTTAAGCACGCAACCCCCACAACCCACCCGAAAACCACGTCGCCTTCGTCGTTGGGCCGCCCACCGGAGCATGATTACTTGACATCAGTGGTCGGCCCGACGGAATACCCCCTATTGGGGTACCCTCCCATCGACCGAAATATTCTTCCTGTGTGATGAAGGAGTAAGAATACAATTTACTACTATCTATCTTGCCCATGGGTATCATAAAACATGATTAAGGGATTTAATGTGCATATAACATCTATGTTAGAGACATAAAACTAGAAATATAACCCTATATCAACCCGTCTGACAAGCGTGGTATAGTAGGTCAATTACCCTCCTAATTTAAATAAGGTTTGAGCCCAATAGTGGGATGTGTATGAGCTGAGATGTTAACCTTCATCTCATAAAGATAAAAATTTTTTTACAATAATGTTTTTATTTAAAACTAGCAGTGCCCTGCGGTTTTACCCGCACAAATCCCCTTCCCGTAAGAATTTCGGGGTAAATTATAGCCTTTGTGTTATTTTGACATGTAAGCTGTATTATTGTGAAATTTCATCAAAATACATTCCGCAGTTTTCGCGTGAAAGAGCAACAAATATGCTCTCATACTCCCAAACTTTTGCGTTTATAATATTAGTAGGATTTGAATATTTTGCACAAATTTGCAATTATTTTAGCAAATATTTGTATTATATCAATTTTTTTAATGATTTCCATTGCATAATTAGGCGTAATAATTTTATTTATTGACACTGTACTAAGAAAACGATCCTTGTGTCGCGAAGGACAACGCTTAACAGATAACTTACAAAATAATAAATACAAATTACAGTAACACCCAAAGCATTTTTATGGCTCGCGGTAAGAATTGCTTGTGTGGGAATCGAACGCAATACACTCGGTTCAAGACGAAGGTGCTTAGCGTTCCATACCACCGCTCCACCATATGTGCAGTTCTGTGCATAATATGCTGTCTGTCCAAAAGTTTAGTGGAATTTTACTAAAATGTGTTTGTTATTTTTATTGTAAAACTGGTGCAGTTATTTCACAAATTTCACATTTATAATATTAGTAGATTTTTCCGGTAAATGTTATCATTTTTAACGTGTCAAATGTATTTTGAAGTCCTCAATTTTGCTCGGTGCCGCATATAGCATAATAGACTAGATGCTAGTCTAAAAATGCTTTTATGGTCAATCTATTTCAGCAGCGTTGAAAAAATATAAATGAGTTCATTTGATTCGGAATAGCGTGTAGATTTTTGGAATGGAAAATAAGTACCGCTCGCAAAAAATGCTAAAATTATAAATAGTTTTTAAAAATAGTAGTTGATTTATTGCAAATAACCTACAATTTTAACAGAGTTTTTAAAAATATGAACAAGCCTTAAATATGAAGACAAATTTTTCTAATAAAATGTTTGTCAATCACATTAAATATGCCGTATGTCCGAATTTAATGTGACTTACAGCAAGCCACAGTATCCGTTTTACATATTTTAAACCCTCTGGCAAAATTAAAAAATATTGGTTTTACACGCCCTGAAAGTAAATCTATTTCTAGAAAATGTCCTACTATTTTAAAAACCTCAAATTCCAAAAATCTCAATTCGTTTTTGATATATTGGCAAAAAGTCGAAGCTAATATGTTTATAACTTTGCAACTTTTGCAAGCGGTAATCCTTTTTTTTTATTTCAAAAATCTATACTCTATTCACATTTATTTCATAGTTATCAAAAAAAGTTGACCAAAAATGCAGTTGTGGACTAGACTTAGCGCATTGCTAATATCTATATTTGTTTTTTTTACGTATGGTGACGGAGTAAGAATACAATTCACCATTCCTTATCTTGCCCGTGGATGTCGTAAAAGATGACTATGGGATATAATATGCACCTAACATCTGTGCAAGAGAAGGAAAACTTGAAATGAAACCCTATACCAACATGTCTGACCAGCATGGTATAGTAGGTCAAATTCCCTCCCTTTGTGGAGGCGGCCCGAACCCAACAGTAGGACGTATGTGGGCTGCGATGATGATGATGATGAAGATATTATTTTAAATTTCATAACAAATATTTCCACTTTAACTTATTCTAATTTAATATTAATAGTTGCTATTTCTAATGGCCATTGGGAGATTAAAATGAAAGAGGCTTGGTTGTAAATTTTTTGAAAGATTAATGAGAATTGTTTCTGTTTCTATAGGCAGCAATTATTGTCGTACCTTAATTAGTTTGCATTAGGGGTGAAGATAATAAAACGTAATCCATTAATATTACCGCAGAACTCCATTTTAGTATATATTTTCGGTGTATATAGTTGATTAAGTTACAATATATGTTCAAAATTGTATTTAATATTTTAATTTAAGCTACCATCATTATTTGCGAGCGAGTATTCTCTACAATAGAAGGGTTTTTTTAGAAGAGAATTGACTTACTGTACTGGTCAAATTTATTGGCACAGGGTTTTAGGTCACGTTTTCCTTCTCCTAGTTATTCTTTTAATTACTTACTTTAAATCTATACCAATAAATAAAATTGGAGTGTCTGTTTGTAATGTCAAAATAATAGGCTTTTTTCATGCTCACACGGTTATTTGCACGACACCTACGCCTAAAATAGCAATTAAAAAATTTTTGTCTGTCTGTTTGTTCCGGGTAATCTTCAAAACGGCTGGACCGATTTCAAAAATTCTTACACCAATGGAAAGCTAAAGCTAAGCTTTATCAGGGCGTAAACTGGGCTATATTTTATCCCGGTATTCCCACGGGAACGGGAACTACGCGGGTAAAACGACTATAACCTATAACCGAAGCGAAGCGAGGGCGGGTTGCTAGTAACTTATATAATAAGAACCTAGTATAAAAGATTTGATTCGGTTTGTGAAAGATTTGATGCAATCAATGCTATAGATGTTTTTATAAATAAGAACAGACTTCAAGTGGAAGAAATTGAAATTGAATCACAAGGGAAGCACTAACTTTCAAAAAAAAAAAGAATGATCAAAATCGGTTCACTCAGTCGAAAGTTCTGACGTAACAAATTCAAATCATTTATAATGTATAAACCTCGCACTTACATGTTGTCATTTTTTTTTACATTTTTCTTTATATTACCGCTGGATCGGCACGCGACCGTACTGTGAAGATCCGGCAAAATACTCAGTGGGATTTTCTATTTTTTATTTATTTTCTAATTTCACTTAAATAAAATTACATCTTACAACATGCTTATTAATAGTTCCAGTGTGATGACATACGAAATATTATAATATTTATATAATACAATATATGTTTTTTTTTTTTTTTTTTTTTATTGCCAACGGTGGCAAACGAGCAAACAGTACACCTGATGGTAAAAGTTGCTGCCGCTCATGGACCTTTACAAGGCCGCTGCCTACCGCGAAAAAATGAAGGGAGTGTGAATGCGTGAATTGAGGCTTGTTGATACCCAGGGCACCACCAAAACTCTCCACACGCAAACACCCTCAGAAAGTTGGGCTTCCGGCTCTCTCGCTCACCGAACGAAGCGCAGTAACAAATTGCTACTACTCAGACGTCGATTTTCTGCGAGAGCGTGGTGCTGCCCCGGACGGACCGGCCCGTAGCTGTAGACAGATAACTGTCGACAGTGTGGTCCTACCACTCTTAAATGTGTCGATTAATATCAAAAGCGCCTAAGTCACAAACATTTTTTTGGTAAATGACCTTTATACAATTTAAACTTTTCTTCTTTAAAAGTCTTTAAATTATGTTCAGCGACTTAAATATTTAAATAATAACACCAACGAAATAAACAGCAAAAGAAGTTTTTTTTTTTTTTTTTTTTTATCTTTATTTTGAATAAGGTCTTTTGAACACAGTTCATGTCAGACCTATCGTAAACCTAACCATACATTGTAAGCTTAAATATTCACTAATCTATATATTAATTTTGCTTCGCGAGACATTGGCCCAGTTAGAAATTCTAAAAATACCCCCCATATCTAACTTATTAATGTTTAATTTTTGTACAATTTTCTTTCTCTCAGATTCGTTCCGCACACACTCCACTAAGAGATGATGCACATCTTCTATTTTGCCACAGGCCTCGCAGTTAGGCGAATTTACTTTTCTCATTAGAAATGCAAAAGCTCTCAGCGGCATGTGTCCCGAACGAACCCTGTGAGCAGTGACCAACATTTTATGACTGACCTCGCAACTATTATACCAAGGGGTACGAGGAGGCTCATTTTGGATAATTTTGTACCATCAAAAGGTATTTGATTTAGATAACTGATTAAAGTAGTCTTTCCATAAATTAAAACAGTGATTTTTGTATTTGCCTAGTAATTCACAGTGTGTGGGGAAAATAAAAATTGGCAACCCCGATGTAGTCGCGATTTTTGCCTGTAAATCAGCCTCCTCGTTTCCCGTCAAACCGATGTGAGAAGGGACCCATTGCAGCACTATGTTGAAGTTGCTTAAAAGAAACGAGTGAATTTTGCTCAGCACAGTGTAGGCAATCGGTGCACCTCTGTGTCCAGAGGCGCATCGTGCCAGATGCTGGAGAGCGCTTTTGCTATCAGTGAAAATCACTACGTTTGTACGTTGTAGCGTAGTAACGTAACTTAAGGCTTCTGAGATTGCAAGTAATTCTGCTGTCATGATAGACACCGAAGACACGATTTTAAAACACTCACTTCTTTCAGCAACTGGATCATAGTAGGCCGCACCCGTCTCAGTACCCTTTGAGCCATCGGTGTACAATTTGTACCATTGGTTATTATATCGTTCATTAATTTCTAATGAGACATATGACACTAAGGACTTATCTTTATGATATTTTTTAGCTTTTACGACACTTTTCAAATTAATTTTAATTACATTATGTATTGCTATGTAACTACACCAAATGTTTAGTTTATACATATCTAAGGGACATGAGGAGTAAATTTTATCTTTTTGAGTATAGCTAAACGTAGTCATTAAACTGGGTTTCTTCTTATGTGACCAATATCTATCGCTTGAAAGTGAACTAAGTTCGTTTAATAAGTTACTTATACTATTATTAGCCCAAGATTTGACTTTTAAACAATACTTAAATGCTAAATACATCCGCCTCACATGCAATGGTGGTAAACACAGTTCACTTTCCATTACGTGTTGTTTTAATGAAGCCACCTATTGTTCTCATAGATTGATTTTGGATCTTATCTATCTTATAAACTCGTGATTTTATGCTATTATCGTATAGGAAACATTCATAATCAATACGACTTCTTATAAGAGCTATGTATATACGCCTTAGGTGTGTGGGGTGAATTCCCCAACCAGGTCCAGCTAACACTTTGATTATGTTTATTATTTTATGACACTTTGCACTGAGTTCGTCAATATGTCGGCCCCAACGTAGTGAAGAGTCTAACCATATGCCTAGGTATTTAACGTTGTCGACTCGTATTAATGGCTCTTCATTTATGTACAACTGAATTTGTTCACTTCTACGACCCCGGCTGAACACACAAAACTGAGATTTCGTTGATGATAACACTAGACCTATATTGAGCAATGACGTGACAATATTATTTATGGAATGTTGCATGTGAATACTACTATCAACTAGCTTTTTACAACTGCTCAGTATCGCAAAGTCATCGGCATATTGCAATATTTGTAGTTCGTTATTACTATTATTTTTAATAATCTCGTGTGTTACGATGTTAAAGAGTAAGGGTGAAATCGGGTCTCCCTGTGAGAGTCCACGATTAGTCCATCTAACGATATCACTCTCTTTATTGAATTCATCTTTAATAACTAAATGTCTTTCTTTTAAGAACTCCCACAAATAATTGCATATTACTCGGCCTACACACAGTTTGTCTAGTGTTTGGACGACACTTTCAATTAAAACGTTATTATAAGCATTCTCAATGTCAAGAAAGCACGCCACGGTTGGGGTATTATTTGTAAGGCCTATCTGTATGCTAGTAACTAATTGAGTAAGGGAATCCAAACATGATCGCCCTCGGCGGAACCCAGTTGTGCTAGAAGGCAAGATCTTATTATGTTCGATGAACCATTCTAACCTTTTATTCAACATTAAATGCAGGGTTTTGCATAAACATGATATTAATGATATTGGTCTTAATTTTATGTTTGGATTGGAATTACTGTCTCGTTTTGGTATGCCAATAATTTTTATACTACGCCATTCAGTAGGAACATAACTAGAGCTAAATATTTTGTTATATATACGGAGTAAGTAAGTTTTAGCTATACTAGGAAGATTAAATATCATAGAGTACGTAACCGCGTCATCACCGGGAGCTGTGTCCTTTTTCTTTAAGCATGATTCTAACTCTTGATAAGTAAATTCTGATTCCAATAATAAATTATGTGAGATAAGCATGGGTTTAGAGCACTGGACTGAATCAGGGGCTAAACTACGTAGCAGTTGCTTTTTTATATCAGGTGACACGTAATGTGCGTCCCTTCTGTAACCTTTCATCCACCTCATTTTATTCCACATTAATGAAGAAGACATCTTTCCATCGATAGATGAACAGAATGATTGCCAACTAATTGCTTTAGCTCGTCGTATTTCCAGTTTAGTCTTTAGAGTCTTATCTTGTAATGCTTCCAGGTTGCCAGGGGTGGAGTTACGCCTAAAGTTACGCAATGCTAGTCTTCTCTCTGCCACCATTTTAGATAGATCCGGATTCCAATAAGGTTTCGGTTTGAAGTTTTTTTGAGGATCATTGCAAATTTTAATAGTTGGAATATTTTTGTCTGCTGATTTATTAATAATGGAAATAAAAGTACTGTACATAAGTTGTGTGTCGTCATTACGGTTGGTTACGTTTGTTAATGATCGTTCAATATCTTTAGAGTATGCTATCCAGTTAGCCTGTTTATAATTCCGTTTTCGACTGCAATGTGATAAACCTTGATAGTTTATTTTGATTTTAATCATTAGGTGGTCACTGCCTAAATTCTCATTTAACACTGTCCATTCACAAAGTATTGCAATATCCGACGAGGTGAAAGTAATATCAGGAGATGTTTGCTGTAAAGTATTATTCACGACTCTTAATCTGGTTGCGCTACCATTATTAATAGGTACATAGCCGTAATCTAAGGCAGAGTTCAAGATTTCATTGCCCCTAGTATCGCTCTTATACGACCAATTGGAATGATGGCCATTAAAATCTCCAGCTATTAGAGTTTTACGTGTACAAAGTGAAAACAGTTCATCCCAATCAAATTGGCGTGTCTATACAATAGAGGAGGGACAATAGACAGAAATTATGTTTTCTAGATATTTGCAATTTTTAATCTTTATGTGTAACATTTCTATTCCTGCATTGTTAATCTTAGTTAATTTAATTTCTGATTTTATTGATTTATGAATTATTACTGCTACACCACCGTATCTGTCGTGTCTGTCTCTTCTATAGATATTATATTGTGATATATTTAAAGGACTTCCTTTTTCTAACCATGATTCAGAGATGATTGCTATGTGTATTTGATCTTTAAACAACAGGGCTTCGAATTCTGAAAGTTTTGGTCTAATACTTTGTGAGTTCCATTGCAATATATTAATACAATAATTCTTTAACCAGTTATTATCCATTAGTACTAAAGAACAAATTATTTACTAATTCTCCATTTTTAAGGATTTCAACTACATATGTATATAATTCTTCAAATACAGTTTTACAAAAACTTTTTATCTTATCTTTTAAACTTGTATTAGACATTACAATTTGTTGAAATTTTTGTATTAATCTTTTAAATATTAATTTAGGTGCGTTCGTATTTTTCCTATCTTGATTATCCTCTGGAATATTTTTAGATTGACTGCTGTTGTTAAATTCATTGTCTAATAAATATAATTCACTGTTAAGTGATTTCTTTTTCTTATTTGTCTTATTTTTTGGTGCAGGTTCATATTCTCTACAGATTTCTTTATTTGATATCATTTCACATTCTTCATCATTATCTTCATAATCCACATATTTAGTAGATGAATTACTCTTTAATACCTCGCTATAACTTTTCGACCGAGAATAATGAGTGTATTCTCCAATGTCTGATGTTCTTTCCTCATTTAAATTTATTTCATTTAGGGCATTTTTAGATTTTGAAAATAACAGCAAAGCTTTCCTGTAAGAGCATGTTTCTTTGCACATAATGTCACGAATTAACTTTTCTTTTTGGAAAATATGACATTTTTTATCAAATGACATATGACAACCGCCGCAGTTAAGGCATTTAAATATTTTAGTCTCACAATTAGGGTGATTTGCGCCGCATAGGGTAGGGTGAGTTGCGCGCGGATCGGTGTGTTAAACGCACGCGTCAGTCTAATCGGTCTGTCACAGCAATGTTATTTGTTTTTTTATATCTACCCACATTTACTTATTATGTCAATGAGTGATAAAAGTAATACAAGTTTAACACCCAGTTTGTCGAGATTAATGAGTGATTGTAGTGAAGATGAAACAGTCGCTGCCATATTGGAAGAAAGACAAAATATGGTGAATATGACTAGAAATAGTTTAGAAACTAATTTATAACGAAGCAAGAGAGTTAGAAGCGAAAGTAACGAACAGGATGAAGATGTAGATGATGAAGGTTTTACAACTGTAAGGAGGAGACCAAAACGGTTGAACCGTTCGTTATCTAAAAGCCGAAGCACGCATTCTAAGAAGATCGATCATAACGACACAATAGAGACGACAAAGAAATATGAAGTTTGCATTACGGCTAAAGAGCCTTTACCGAAACAGATTGCCCTAGCTAAAATGTTGAAAAATTATAACATAGAAGATGTACTCAGAATTAAATACAAAGGTAATTATAAAATATTGCTTTTATTTGACTCGCAAGAAAAAGCCGATGTCTTGCTAAACTGTAAAGAACTAGCAGACATGGGATTAAGGTGCCAGATGACATTTGAGATGAATACCTCATATGGAATCGTAAAACAAATAGATTTAGAAACCGACATAGAAGAGTTAAAAACTGTATTGAAATGTGATACTGAGATTATGTCTATTATACGCCTTAGACGGTTAAATGAAGAAGGCCAATGGGTCGAAAGCGAGACTATAAGGATTTGTTTTAAAGGTGCGACCTTACCACCATATGTATCCGTATATGGTTGCAGGTTCAAGGTCGAACCATACACTTTTCCGGTATCACAGTGTTCTGGCTGTTGGAAATACGGACATATTAGGAAATTTTGCCCTGGAAAGAAAATCCTTTGCCCCAAAAGAAGTTCTTTTACAAAAACATACATTTTCAACAAAATAAATGTGGACTTAGGCATTTATGATTTGATACTTATGGATTTAGGCAATATTTATATAATAAAGGTTGGACTTAAGTGAATTTGAAATAGTTTAATAGGACTTAGGTAAGATTGATGTAACTCATTGAATAGGGTATGAACTCGGGAAATAAAAAGCAAGAAAATTCAGTAAATTAAAAAATCATAGTTTGTATTAATTTTTACTTTGTGTAATAGATAATGAGTATTGATATCCACTAATCAGCTTAAGGTATAGGATTCCTTAAATATAATAAAATAAAATTAAAACTGAATTCTAATAAATCAAATTAAAATAAAAGGCTAATAAATCAAATTAAAATTCAAATCTAGGTCACTGCCATTAATTACTTATAATCAAATACAATCAAATAACAATCCCACAAAATCAAATATCTCTTCAGGAATACAATCATCTTCACCACCATCTGCAGCTTCACCAACGAGAATGGGTAGAGATAGTGCTGTTTTTAAAATAAATTAAATGCTCGCCGGAAGTAACCGGCGGGTGTCGGAGACGCGCGCCCGCGGCGACATGGTCTCGTTATAAGAGATTACCGCCTAGCGGGTCGACGCTCGTCGAGACGTCATTGCCCGATGGGCAGTCCGGCTGGAGAGGCCTCGGTACGGTGTCAGGACCGTCGAGGCCTTCCGGCCGGTGCTGATGGAGTGGTTGGAGCAGACGCACGGGGTGCTTTCCTTCCGACTGGTGCAGGTGCTGACGGGGCACGGTTGCTTCGCCAAGTACCTGCACAAGATTGTCAGGAGGGAGAGCACACTGTTCTGCCACCACAGCGATTGCGACAAGGACACGGCGCAGCACACGCTCGAGGTCTGCCACGTGGGCAGGAGAGTGCCATGAACTCGTCGCGATCATCGGTGCTGACCTGACGCGGCCGACCATCGCCAGGGAGATGGTCGATAACGTCAGGAACTGGGACGCGGTCGCCGCCTTCTGTGAGGCCGTAATCTCAAGTAAGGAGGTGGCGGATCGTGTGCGAGAGGAGCTCCTCTTCCAACACGTTCCTCCGCCGGTGACCGAAGCGGCGCAGGCGCGAGTACCTGCGCCTGATGCCGCCTGAGGCCCCGAGTGACTGGAACGGGGAATTTAGTCCGTCACCCGCAGAGAGGCTGACCGGGCGACGGCGACCGACGTCCCGTCCTTTCGTCGCCCTGGACGAAATGGACTGCGTGTGCGGTTACCATAGCCCACCCATAATAAAAAAAAATACCAACATATCTGACCAGCATGGTGTAGTAGGTCAAATTCCCTCCCATTGTGGAGGAGGCCCGAGCCCAACAGTGGGACGTATATGGGCTGATAAGAGAAAAAAATAAGTGATCTGTAGTGAAACTAAAATTATTAAATAGAAATACCTAAACTAACAAATTAAGAACTTATTTCTGCAAGTAACAATGTGCGTTATATGTAACATTGCAATTCTGAATCTCCCTATTAGTTGTTATAATCTGGGCAATCCGGCCCTGTTCAACACTATGACATTTTTATTCCGAAGCAAACCTTGTTATGTTAAATATTGATTTCATACTTAAAACTTATCGTTTTATTTTATTTCGTTGTTTGCTATCCTTTGTATTATTATTACTTTTCTTTTTTGCTAATTCTGGCGACACAATTTTGACCAGATTCTCCATAACTAAAATAAACACACGGAAGACGGCTATAATCCGCACGTGAAATAAACAAGAATGGCGGCCATGACAGACTAAAGACAGTTTGTAATTGGCTGTAATGGACTTAGGCTAATATGATTCGCAACGCGTGTGTGACTTAGGTTAATTTGAAATAGTCATTCAAGTTTAACCGTTGTTTTCTTTGTAAAATTGTGGATTAAGGCTCAATTGAAAGAAACTGAAATGTGCGAAATATTTTGTTGAATCGAATAAAATAATAAAACGTCCAATAGTGACTACTGGACTTAGGCAAGTTTGATCTCCATCGACACATATTATATATAATACAATTCACAAATATAATAATAATCACAAATATAATGAGAAGATTATGGCTGGACCAGATTCCGCAAGCGGCACCCGATCTCGAGTTAACCACTAGAGCAGCCATCACTCCCCTCAACCATAATGGAGGGAAGGGAGTCACCCGCTCCTCGTAGCTACCGCAAGCAGACCCTTCAGTGAGCATGACCAATACCTCATTTTTTGAAGTCGGTTACTAAACATTTCATGTCCTATTCTTAAATTATTATGTTACAGAAAATCGACATGAAATCTATCTCTGTCAGGCAGAAGCCTATACTTTCGAAATCATGAGTTCTAAACTATACGATCAACATAAACTAATTTTATACCAAAACAGGTCGTGAAACGTGAGAAAATATTCAGAATCTATAAACAGAACGTATCAAGCGAATTCTGATTATACTAAATCCAATCTAGCCGGTTAAACCTTCTTTTTATTTATGTGGCTGCAGATTCTATTGGATTAAAGAAGAATTCCGATTCATGAGGGGTGATAATTTGGAATCGCGATCGAAAAATTTTATTAGGTTTTAATTTTATATCAGTTATAGAAGAAAAATAGTTTTCTTTCTCTTTCTTTCTCTCTCGATAACATCTATTTATCTGTATCCCTTGGTATAATATCTTGATATTAATTACTAGCAACCCGCTCTCGCTTTACTTCGGTTTCAGTCGCCTTACACGCATAGTTTCCGTTCCCGTTGGAATACCGCGATAAAATATAGTCTAAGTTACTCCTTATAAAGACAGCTACTTGGTAGTAAAATATTATCAAAATCGGTCCAGCTGTTTTGAAGATTACCTCAAACAAACAGATAGACAGACAAAAAATTTTAAACTTTATTTTAGGCATAGATGTTCAAATAACAATATAAAAAATATAATAATAATAATAATAATATAAAAAAGCCCAGTATTTTGACATTACAAAGATACACTTCAATCTATATATATAAAAGAAAGTCATGTTAGTTACACTATTTATAACTCAAGAATGGCTATACCTATTTGGCTGGAAATTGGTGGAGAGGTAGCTTAGAACCAGGAGACGGACATAGGATATTTTTTATCCCGTACGATTGCGTTCCCGTTTCCCGTTCTATAAAATGTCAAAGAAACGTAGTATAACAAAAACTCATTTGATATGTAATAACAAAACGCAAATGACAACTAAACGTAATTTTGTCTAAAGTTAAGTATGGTTGAAAATTTGATAATTATAATTTTGATAGAAATCAATAATTAGTAATTTGTATTCTCTTTCGAGTCATCATTAACAATGACGCGACCAAGACGATCGAATATTTCCGAACAAAGCCGTAATGGTTCTTCCAGAAACTATATTTTTGGAAAAGAAGAAAATATATTTACGAAAAAAATTATGGCGGTACGAAGTTCGCCGGATCAGCTTTTTTCTTTTTTATTCTTTTTTTTTTTTTGGGTGGGCTACTGCGCTGCTCGAGTCGCCGGCGGCAGAACGTGTCGCCGAATACGCCGGGTCAGCTAGTATAAAAATATAGTAAATTTTATAATATTTTCCTATGTATATGATTGAATAATCTTTTATGAGTATAAATACCTACATATATAAAAAATCCATTATTTTTTACGTAACAAATAACATTTTATTCTCAGTTTGAGCGATCGTATTGTAGTAACAATTGTACCGCATCATATATCAAGGGAAGTAGTCTTTGATTTAGTACGGATGTCACTTACTAAGCCCGATGCGATTGATATTTATCCCCTTGTAATACGTCACGCCAGTAATATAGTTTCCTTTACTGCCTATTAAGGATAACTTAAGTCGACAGTAGGTACTTGGATATTGAATTAGTCTACTCTAACTCAAGCAAATTTAACGTTAACTTAATCCATCTTATCGTCGTCCACTTTTATGTATCGGCATCACAAAGGTAGATCATTTTATAATAGTAACGCTTAACTAGCGAGGTGATCTTAATTAATGTGTGTTTCAATTTGAGTATTGCTGTCCGCATTTCTGGTGATAGCTCAGCCGAGTACAAATACCAATATGCCCAGAGGAAAGAAAGGGGTATTGACATATTATACTTTTAAACTGTCACCACATAGAAAAAGCTTGTCTAACTACATAAGAAGAAGAAGAACGAAGAACTGTTTGAATTGGTACCACCGTCACCATTCTACCAACGTACCACTCGACATCGTAGCAGGGGTCATCCATTTCACCTGGAAACGTTAACTGTACGTTTCCAGCGATCATTTCTCCCACGTACGTGCAAGCTCTGGAATAAATTACCTGCTGCTGTGTTTCTCGAGCGCTATGACATGTCCTTCTTTAAACGAGGTTTAAGAAGAGTATTTATTCACGGTAGGCAACGGCCTGGCTGTGCCCCTGGTATTGCAAAGATCCATGTGCGACAGTATCACTTACCATCAGGTGTGCTGCTTGCTCGTTTGCCCCCGTTGGCAATAAAAAAAAGGAAACTACCAAGAGACAAATCAGAATAAAAATTTCACACCAAACTCGAAATAAAGAATACGTACACACTTTGATGAAGGAATCGCAGACAAGATGAAAGATCTTGGAGTTTCGTGCAGAAATAGCCCGGTCGCACTTCACTAGAACCAAAACAGAAAATATAAGTCTAAGAAATGTAGGATAATTAATTAAATAAAATAGCACAAAACTGTTAATAAATAGTTAGTAATCCAGTATTTAAATAGTATTAATCAAGTAATATGATAGCGAATAAGGTAAACTATGTAAGTAATAATTTAGAAAGTAAGTTTTATTAATTGTTCAATGTTAATTGAACTAATAAACAAATCTTCGTTCTTAATAACGCGCTTAATATTAGAAGAATCTCTGGTTACATTAGAGAATATTTAGGTATTGGGGGGATTTTGCACCCGAACAAAAAATAAACCTATATTAAAGATCATAAACTCGAGTGCGTAAGAAATGCCTTCCTAATTCAACGGAGTCCTATCATAGTTCGTAGAATTTTAAAATCATGTTATAGTAAGAAAAAATTAACACGGTTAAGTAGAGTTGTAAAACAAACATTTTTACAGTGTATTTTTAAATATACCAAGCAATATACACACTTATATCTGTCAATCGGTTAATAAAAATCACTATTTCCATAAAATATCATCTTTTTTTTTTTGGGGTGGGCTGTGGTCGGCGCGCTCCTCGCACCACTCCGTCCGGGGCGACAGAGAGGCGTAAGCACGCAACACCCACAACCCACCCAAAAACCACGTCGCCTTCGTCGTTGGGCCGACCACCGGAGCAGGGTTACTTGATAAAATATCATCTTACAGATATTCTGTAGGAATCTAAAAAAAAATGAAGTGCGTGCAATTTTTTTTATAGAAAATTAAACAAGCACATAGCGTACGTATGTAGTACTATTATAATATTGGTTGTCTTAACCTCCAAACCGAAATAAATGCATGTATAGTGCATTTCATTCAGTGCATTCTTTGTAGCAGAATTAGCGGATAAGATGGTGATTGCCATTTGGACAGATCCTGCATAATGTTTTACCACCGATCGATTTATCTATCTAAAGTGATAAGAGGAATCATATTTAGGTCAATTGGCATGAGTCTGTGATGGTATGCAATTGACATTTTGTATTTTTTAGTAAATGTTATTTCTGCTGTAGCACGTTTCCGTTCCAAATAATTCAGCTACCACTTAGTCCCACGTTATGATTATAGTATAATTTACTGCAAAATTGTGTAAAGTGTTTTAAGCACACACCGATTTTAATCAAAATTTGTCACCCAGGATAAAATCAATCACATTCAGTATATTTTATACATTTATAAAGTATTCGTAGTGCATTCCAAAAAAATTCACCCCAAAATGAAATGTTAAAGCCAAAACGTAACTGCCCTAAATTCGTTATGACACTCAGCGACCAGTTTTTTTCACTAACTCCAAGCTCTAAATGACAACTCGTTTTGGGTCACAAAGCTCCAAAAAGGCAAATGAGAAATTAAAACTAAAAAAAGCCGAATAAAAGTTGTGGCCTCGGGTCTAACCGGCTTCTCTGAAGCATGCTAATGTCGAATTTCTTCCTAAAAACTCCTATAAAGTACATAGACTTGCTAAATTCTGCCTTAATGCCATCCAATTTTGTTTTTATTTCGGATTTGAAGACAAAACCCTGTTCTAATGAGTTTACTGCGCTAACAAATTATTCTATTTAGGCGGGTGGAGATGAAAGAATGTTTTCTTCGGACGAAAAATAATTGTAATGAATTCCTAATGAGATTTCTATGATTATGTTGTCGTGTCTTTGATATAATAACATTATTATTGTTATACACATTTTTACTAAGACATCAATATTATCTCGCTCTCTTTTTTTAATGTGCCATTATATTTTAATCACTTTCTGCCTGAGAGTCAAGTATGACGGCAGTAAGGCTCGGGGCCTTATAGCCGACTTTGTACTTACTTGTGCAATCTGTTGAATAAAAGACTAGTATATGTATAAATATGAATCTAATTCCTTTATCTTTTATTTTCTAAAAAGCTACTTAATTTAAATTCTTTAATAATATTCGTGAAATAGGTACTTATGATAGCATAGACAATAGGAGTTTTCCTTTATTAGTTCCACCTTGTTTCAAATGCTGATGGAAATGCATAGAAAAATTTTGAAAATTTCAAATCGGTTATATATATAAAATTTGAATATCCTTCAATTCCTCATGAATTCTATTACCAGCATTGGATTAAGTTAAAGAGGGTACCAATCTTTATGATTTTTTAGTATTTAAATTTAAATTAAAAAATTTAATTTTTTACAAGATAACAGATTTAAAAAAGCAACAGTAAACTTAAGGAAAAATTCACTTAAATACACCCCAATATTTTAAATTCAATAGCGAGTTTGTCAGTTTATTTGGCACGCCGCAACTATTCAACCGATCCTTTTCAAGTTTAGACAAAAAGAAGACGCTAGTTTAGACGAAAAGACTATTGGCTTTTCATCAAGAAAAAGGTACTGTTGGCAAGGGATAGAATTGTTGCTTGATGTAATGTACATAAACCCTACAGAAGATGTATAGCTAACATAGTTGGTAGTTACATAATTCTAGAATTATGTGCATTAAAAAAATGTGTATGTACATATATGTACTCATGTAAAAAGTTATATTTCTTTGGCGTAACAAGGTAAAAATGTGTATGTACCTATATGTACTCATGTAAAAAGTTATATTTCTTTGGCGTAACAAGGTAAAAATGTGTATGTACATAATATGTACTCATGTAAAAAGTTATATTTCTTTGGCGTAACAAGATAAAAATATTTCTGAAAAGTTTATCCTTCGCGTTATCGTATTTTTGTAGAAAAAAAAACGACACTAATAACAGAAATATTATTATTATTGTAGTGGTAGGACCACACTGTCGACAGTTATCTGTCTACAGCCGCGGGCCGGTTCGTCCGGGGTAGTACCACGCTCTCGCAGAAAATCGACGTCTGAGTAGTAGCAATTTGTTACTTCGCTTCGTTCAGTGAGCGAGAGAGCCGGAAGCCCGACTTTCTGAGGGTGTTTGCGTGTGGAGGGTTTTGGTGGTACCTTTGGTATCACCGAGCCTCAATGCACGCATTCCCTTCACTTTCTTCGCGGTAAGCAGCGGCCTTGTAAAGGTCCATGAGCGGCAGCAACACTTACCATCGGGTGTACTGTTTGCTCGTTTGCCACTGCTAGCAAAAAAAAAGTGTTTAATTCATTAATAGTTTTATTATAATACATTATCTAGTTGAAATTTGTGACAGGATGCGCGCGCATCATAAAAAATGTTTACTGGCTAACTTCAGGGTGTCAATTTTCTTACTCTCATCATTTTTCCTTAACACGCCAAAATCATTATTGTAACTTCAATAAGTATTATTTTTATTTTGATTTTAAATTCCATTTATTGATCAACAATTTTATATCAAAGGTCTCAGACATTTGTAATGATCAGGCATTCATTAAGCTGAGTCAGAAGTCATTTTGACGATACGACATTCATTCTTATGACTAATTTGTCATTTGACAATGCCATTGTTCGCTCAAAAGCGTGCTCATTGTGACACGAAAAATGGTATTAACATTCAGAATATATCTCCGGACAAATCTCTACAAGAAATGTGCCCTTTCTTGCTATTAAGAAATAAATCAGGTAGCATTATCCTCATAACAGTGCCACAGTAATATTTTTTTCTTCTATAGTATGTTCTGAAACTGTTATTTTTCTATATTTAAGCTTCATTTCTTCTTTTAATTTAATATTTATGTTACTGTGTGGTTGGTATGAGGCAATGTATCATGTACTATACATTTCGATCGTGGCGACGTGTAAGTTGGTATAACGGGGCACAGTTTATGGTCAAGATAAGACCAAATGAGTTGTGACAAAATAGGCTGTCGTGTATATTATTGATGTTACTGAATATAAAATGCTTTCAACAGTTATTTGAGTATTTTTTATTATGTTAAAGGCTGGGTTTGACAATTTTAGATTCAGCTCAGATTTTTTTGCGGGTCTTTGGTTGATGGTTTGTGGGTTTTGTATATTTTGTTTTGATTATGCCCAACTTTTAATAATATCAGAAAAACGGAAATCCACAGAAGAACGGGTGTAGCCGACATAGCACGAACAATTAGCATGTTGAAGTGGCAATGGGCAAGCCACATCGCTCAACGAATCGACAACCGCTGGGGAGGAAAGGTTCTCGAGTGGCGACGACGTATCGGATGACGCAGTGTAGTACGCCCCCTAACTAGGTGGACCGACGATCTCGTGAAAGTTGCTGGGCGTCGTTGGACGCAGGCGGCACAGAACCGCACTTTGTGGCTTAACGTGAGGGAGACCTACGTCCTGCAGTGGACGGCGATAGGCTGAAACGATGACGATGTTGCTCAATTTTAATTTAAAAGTATGAATACATTTGATTGGCATCTAAACTCATTAAAAGCTGATGAAAAAAAAGAGCCTGCGTACAAAATACGCATGTCAGAAGTGAAACTTCTTTGGTGCCACGTGTTTTTTGGTAATATAAAAAAAGATAAAAAAAATAAAAAATGTTAAAAAATATTGTACGCTACTCGTTGCTAACGCCCGCGCTGGCCTGTAACAGGTATAATAAGCGCATGCGTTCGAGTGCCACGCATTCACTCTCGCTCTGTCTCTTTCTGTTCCCGTAGCGTTAAATGCTTAACTGCGTTAAACGTTGTTGGAAGCAAAATGCAACACAAGAAAAAAGCAACCTTGTTGGAAGTCGCATTAGAAGATTCACTTCAATATATCAAATATTCCAAGGTACGCAAGCAAAGCATGGCGGTAATTATATTCTTATACCTTCGTTGCACGAGAATTTTCAGAATATTGTAATTTTATACTCGGCAATAAATTCTTGAAGAAATTATAATTCAAAACTTATAAGTTGTAACTGATATCCCTCTCAGCAGCCGCTAGGCGTCAGAAAAAATATGATCGATTGCGTTACGCGATACGCGTGTTGGCGTGAGCTGTGCGGAGTAACGTATTCGAGATAAGTCACTTTACCTGACGCAGAATATTAATGTAGTACGTGAAACGGATTACAACCTACCTATCTACATGTAAAGGCAAGAACGATAGCTGGTTTTTATTTTAAAGCTTCAAATAAGAAATACAATTCAGTATCAGGAGGGTGATTTTTTCTGAATATCTTAAAAAAAGTAAAGTTATTATTATTTTACTGCCGTAGAAAATAGATCTGTTTCTACGGCTTTTATCACGTTTGTATTATATTATTACAGAGATTTTTATCTACCCGCTACAGAATTAGTTATTAAATTTTGGATCTTAGTATTGACACGACAATGTCACGGTAAAGTCCCTGTCTGCAATGGATATATATATATATATATATATATATATATATATATAAATATAAATAGCATTGAGAGAAGAAATGTCAAAGACTCACAACAGCAGTAAAGCAGTCCAAAATCTTTGAATTTGTCTTATTTTATGTCATCTTCAAGAAGAAAAAAATTGTGTGATCTGGGGATTACCGTCAGGAACTAAGTTCCTTAGCCTCAAATTATATGTTCAACTAGCAACCCGCCTTCGCTTCGCTTCGGTTATAGGTTATAGTCGTTTTACCCGCGTAGTTCCCGTTCCCGTGAGAATACCGGGATAAAATATAGCCTAGTTTACGCCCTGATATTATAGCTTTCCATTGGTGAAAGAATTTTTGAAATCGGTCCAGCCGTTTTGAAGATTACCCGGAACAAACAGACAGACAGACAGACAGACAAAAATTTTTTAATTGCTAATTTAGGCATAGGTGTCGTGCAAATAACCGTGTGAGCATGAAAAAAGCCTATTATTTGGACATTACAAACAGACACTCCAATTTTATTTATTGGTATAGATAGACAGCTGTAAACAATAAATTTAATTGCAATAATAAAATAATCACGTATGATCTTAGAATAATAACGTATAGAAGGATAGTGTAAGTACTTAATCAATCAAAAACATGAAGCCAAAATTACTACATGCGCGTAGGCAGTTACACTACGAGTGTACACACGCACACCACTATACAAATTATGAAATCAAATTTTGTTTTTATTAATATAAATCGTCGAAATAGTTTTATAAGTAATTTTAATACACCTTTTATGTTTTTCAAATGTGTTAACACAAAACAAATATTAATTTATAAACAAATAGTATTACGTTTTAACGAAATTTACACGTGTCTATACAAGCGTCAGTTGAGGTTATATGATAAAAAGAGACAGGGACAGAGAGCGAGAGAGAGAGAGAGAAAGAGAGAGATTTGCACACCCGGCTGCCTACTTACGCGAAATAGACTCTATACACACATGCATATACACACAGTATACGGCATTTCATTACGCGACGATTTCTACTAAATTACACTACCCGTAAGCCCGCCCCGCTCCGTCCGGGGCGACAGAGGGGCTTAAGCACACAACTCCCGCGACCCACCCAAAAACCACGTGGCCTTCGTCGTTGGGCCGACCACTGGAGTAGCGTTAACTTGTCGTCAGTGGTCGGCCCGACGGAATACCCCCTATTGGGGTACCCTCCCATCGACCGACGTCCCCCCCTCGGGTAGGACGTCGGTCTTTCATCACGCGGTCGGCCTCTCGGCGGGTGACGGACTAATCCCCGGTCACGTCACGTTAATTACTTGGGGTTGACGAAATATGTACCTACTTCTGTCGTACATATTCTAGAGCTATTGACAATATTTTAATGACTGGCCTGACATCAATCTTGCTTGGAAATGCAAGTTAGTTGATTAGTCAGCATCACATGGAATTGGCTCAGGTCGATGTAAAGCTCTTAGTCGTTTTTCCGATCATCATCATCATCAGCCCATCGCCGTCCATTACTGGACGTAGGTCTCCCTCATGTTGTACCACAGAATGTGGTCTTGTACCACCTACATCCAATGACGCCCAGCAACTTTCACCAGATCATCGGTCTGCCTAGTAGGGGGCGTCCTACACTGCGTCGTCCGATAAGTGGTCGCCACTCGAAAACCTTTCTTCCTCAGCGGTTATCTGATCGTCAAGTGATGTGGCCTGCTCATTGCCACTTCAGCGAATTAATTCTTCGTGCTGTTCTTCCGAAACCCACGAGCAATGTAATGGTGGGTAGTATTCGTAGCATTTGTCACACAGTACTATTAGATTCTTCAAAAAAAATTTCCTTGGTAGTTTTGAAAAGGGGAATATAACTAAAAGGTGATGAATCGATATTAATGAGTACTCATATGGTATCGATACTTTACATTCGATACTAAAGTATTTGCGCTGTAGCATGGTGCGGGTGACAGTTATGGCGAGTTTCGTTTCATTCTTGAAAGTTGCCGCGATTTATAATTATGATCTATTAATTCAGCTGTACCACATCGGTAATATATTAAATCACTAATAACTGTAGTAATAAAGGTATACCTTCCAAATTAAACCCAACTAGAATGTTCTAGCCTACAAATCAAATGAAATTGAAAGAAAAAATAATCAAAGTGGTATGCGTATAACGTAACACCAAAGACGTATTTAGTGATGGGATGTACTACTACGAAGAATTGTCGATTAAAAAATAAATAAAAAACAATTTGTGCGCTCAATTTTTTATTGTTAAAAAGTGTACAATTATTACATATTTACTTCAATTTTTCATTCAATTTTAATCCTCTTCTAAACTCATATCAGAGTCAGGAACATCGGAATTGTCACTTTCATCATCCGTATCTGTGACGGATATTATTAAAGATGTCTCAATTATATTATCAATACGGACGTCACGATCCCAATCAATAAAAATATGCCACGAAAAAATATGAAATACCAGTTGTTTTGAATGCGTTTACGAAACTTTTTAAAATTTTTGAACTATTAAATTAATTGAATAATTTGTATGAATATATTTTTTCCTATATATAATTTTCGTGACAATAATAAACAGAACAACATTTATTTATGCTACGAGTATAATTAGTGATAAAAATTTAATTGCGAATCGTCACATCCCTAGTCACCTGGTATTGACATGTGTCACCCGCACCATGCTACAGCGCAAATAGTATAGTATTTGGTATTGAATGTTAATACTGAGAATGAATGTTGATACTGTTTGATACTGAGTACTAGTATCGAAGGTAAACCATGGTATCGGTATTGAATACAAAGAGTACTCGATACTTCCAAAATTCATACTATAATCGATAGTAGTGCTTAGTATCCAAAGTTAGGGATGAGATTTCCTAAAAAAAGAACCTATCACACATATGCTTGGCGAAAAGTACTAACCCTAGGTTATCAAAATAAATTCAGCAGAAACTTATCTTTTATATGATAAGATAGACTGTGTTATGAATATGCCATTCGATACTGGGTACTAGTATCGAATGAAAAGGATTCGATACCGATATCAGTAAGTATCGATACTTTTAATTCGATACTGATTGAGTACCGATACTCAGTGACCGATACGGTATTGATTCATCCCTACTGAAAGGGCAGAGTCAGGGAAGGATCAAGTATCAAAGAAAATAGCTGAAAAACTTGAGCAATATAACGTCATCAGTAAATATATCAGAATCACATCATCATTATCACAGCTCACATACGTCCCACTGCTGGGCTCGAGCCTCCTTTACCATGGGAGGGAAATTGACCTAATGATCGTTTTCTCGTGGACGAGTTTTCTTACTCCATTACCACACCGAAAGACAACATACAGAATGACTGGGGCGAAATGCCTATGGCGTCTGGTCGACGTCTGTTTGTAGGCCTACCCTCATCATCATCATTTCAGCCCATACACATCTTACTGTTGGCTCGAGCCTCCTCCACAATAGGAGGGATTTTGACCTTACTATACCATGCTGATCAGACAGGTTGGTATACGGTTTTATCTCGAGTTTTCCATCTCTTGAATAGATGTTATATGCGTATTATATTTTTTACGACATCCACGGACAAGATAGGGAGAGTAAGAATACAATTCACCACGAATTGTATACTTACTCCATCACCACACGTATCTTAATGCGGTATTAAATACGGTCAGAATTTAGTATTATAAAATAAAATACAGATAGTTTGGTGTAGGGTTTTATTTTAAGTGTCCCTTCTTTTTGGATCCCCGCCATAAAAAGAGGAGTTGCTATTTTTAAAAGTGGTTTTCTTTTTTAAAAATATATCTTTTAATTAGTTATTTCGTATGACAACTATTTGGAATTCAAATCATTTATTATGCCTACACCCCGAGATTAATATGTCATATTGTCAAGTTTACAAAATTAAAATAAATTATCCAAAACAGTAAACTACCACCGGGTCGGGACGCGACCGCTACTGAGAAGATCCGGCAAGAAACTCAGCGGGCTTGTCTATTGTTTTTAATATTTTTTTTCTTCTTCTTACTAGATATAAAATTGTGTACAACATGTTTTGTAAGAATTAGCTCCAGTGTGATGCCCTTCGAATCACAAAATACGTAATATAATTTGAAAGATTATGGCTGGAACAGATCCCACAAGCGGCACCCGAATAAATGTTGAATTGTATTCTTAAAGAACCAGTATATAATTATGAACATTTACCATCAAACAAAACAAATAATTTACTGCCGTTTTTATAATTTAAGTACAATTACAAAAGAATAACTCTCATTAATCATTCTTTGTCGTCATAATTATAAAATTTTAATCGTCTGAAGAACACTTAAATTACGAGCAATAAGTATAAAAGTTTTATTATTCCCTGTTTTAATACTTTGAAATATAAAACTGTATTAAAGTGTCGCTTATTGTTAATGTCAAACCGTAATAATTAGATAGGTCAAGTATTTCTTTTTAAGGGAACTTATCACGCTAAAGTATAAAAGTAAAATTGAAAATTCTGCATAATCCCCGATACCAACTGAACGTTCTCTTCAACAGGAATTATCAATTAATTGTCATTTAACGATTATACTGGCATGCGTAAAGCACTTAATCTAGTATTCATACGCCGTTACATAATTTTGGAGCTAATACTCTTACACTGCTGGACCGATATTAACCAAACATAGCTAAGAATCACCGGAAGGAAACTGGCTTTCAAACAAAAACACTGCATCAAAATCGGTCCATTAGTTTGAGAACTACAATGCCAAAGACACACACACAAACAGACAGATAGACATCTTTTTGCGACGGGGGTTAAAGTATTCTTCTTGAGACCACAAGCTTAAGCTATTTAAATACTACCTTACCTATTTTCATCAACATCATTATAGCTTATATACGTCCCACTGTTGGGCTCAAGCCTCCTCTACAATGGGAAGAAAATTGGTCTACCATGCTGGTCAGACGAATTGGTACAGGGTTTTATCTTAAGTTTTCCTTCCCTAATATATAGATGCTGTATTCGTTTTATAATATCTTAGTCATCCTTTACGACATCCAAGGGTAAGAAAAGGGTTTGTGAATTGTATTCTTACCACATCACCACACAGAAAGTATACCTACCTATTTTACCTATTTTAATATTACTTAATATACACATATCTGTATAGAACACCAGCTTCTGATCGCGGCGTCGCCGGATTAAAAAGTAACTTTCCCAAGATGAAACTGTACCCGAATCCAAAACTTGGTTCCATGGACTGTGCTTGATTGAATAAAAAAAGTAAAGTTCAGGTATATAACGAACATTTCTAGCGTAGAGAACGTTGCGGCGGCACGCACTGTCTAAAGATTCGTATATTTAATAACTATTGCATTCGTCATCATCATTTCAGCCTAACACCGGCCTCTGCTGGACGTAGGCCTCCCTCATGTTACCCCACAGAGTGCGGTCCTGTACCGCCTGCATCCAACGATGCCCAGCAACTTTCACCAGGCCATCGGTTCACCTAGACGGGAGAGCGGCCTACACTGCGTCGTCCGATACGTGGTCGCCACTCGAGAACCTTTCTTCCCCAGCGCTTGTCGGTTCATTAAGCGATGTGGCCTGTCCATTGCCACTTCAGCGTGCTAATTCTTCGTGCTATGTCTTGTGCTGTATATATAAAATATAGCCTATGTTAATCCCTGGTATTACAGCTTTCCAATGGTGAACGAATTTTTGAAATTGGTCGAGCCGTTTTGAAGATTACCTGGAACAAACAGACAAACAGACAGCCAAACAAAATTATAAAACGTATTTTAGGCATATGTATAGGGCAAATAACCGTGTGAGCATGAAAAAAGTCTATTATTTTGACATTACAAACAGACACTCTAATTTTATTTATTGATATAGATATACATTACTTTTAACATATATCTACTCGTTATTTCTAAATGAAATTTCAGATTCGAATTAGGTAAATACTCTTGATACCCTTGATGATAGAATTAATTAATTGTATAAGAATACTTGTAGTATTCTTACAAATGTATCCAACCTTGTTTCTTATGTCGACCTAATTAAATTTTAAAACATAAAATCTATTATGACTTCACAGATGACGTAGTCGTTAAGATACCAACCTACCGTGCCAGTGTCGTAGGTTAGAATGCAGGACAATATTTTGGGCGCTCCACAAATTATTGTTCTAAGTCTGGATGAAATTTGTGTCCGTTAATTATATAATGATTTCTTATTTTTACGCGAGTATTATACTTTTTAAATAAAACTACTTTACGGATTTTATCGCGTTTGTATTTGATTTTTGATTACCCGACGTTTCGAACACTTTACAGCGTTCATGATCACGGGTGGACTAAGATGTCTCACGTCCAACAAGTCATCGTTACTGGAGAAAATTTTATAATTTCTTCTTACACTGGCAATAAATTTTGTATCAAAATGTGGGTCAATATTTAATAACTAATTTCTGTATCGGGTAGATAATTATAAAATTTTCTCCAGTAACGATGACTTGTTGGACGTGAGACATCTTAGTCCACCCGTGATCATGAACGCTGTAAAGTGTTCGAAACGTCGGGTAATCAAAAATCAAATACAAACGCGATAAAATCCGTAAAGTAGTTTTATTTAAAACGTTAATTATATGTTTATAAAGTCCCAACACAAGGATTATTTCCTTAGAGCAGGGTGTTGTCTTAAAAAAATATATGCCAATATATATGATTTTTGTAGATATTAATAAGCCCGTAGTACATTATTTTGTTCTATCTTCAATAGTTATTAAAATATTGGCCTAAAAAAAATCATCTTTTAGTTTGGGTTTTAGAAAATAATAACTGGAATTGTGACTTATCTGTAATAGTTACATTTATAGAGCTACTAAAACCAGTTTCCTCCAGCTATCGTAATATTTTCCCCATCTAGCATAGAGTTTCTGATTTCTTAGTTGAGCCTGAAGGCTTTTCTAACTTGTTACCTTTGCCTCCAACTCTGCTCTTGACGTAACCTACGCGATATCTAATAACAAATTATTAAGCTCATAAAACTTCACAAAACTAGTCAAGTATACAAAAGGGGAATTCACAACCAAAAAACAACATTTTATTTTTAAGGGCAAATTAATTTAGAGTGTTTTGTAGCTGGTAATTACAGACGGGAAATTAGAAATCCTACATAGAAGCGTATTTATTAAAATCTGTCAAAAACTCATGTAAAATATAATAGGTTGATTTCAAGCTGACCTAAATAGTAAAGGTGTTATGGTGGACATGCGTTTATTTTTATTTCTAATTTTAAAGTGAACAGTTCTATAGGCACGTTTGAATGGGATTGAATTCATGTAAATCGTCAACTTCATGGTCACGTGACGCGTTCTTCTTCTTCTTTTTGTTAAATGGCAATAAACTACAATTATACGAGTTATTTGTGCCAGTGTCGAGTTATAATATGGATTATTCACATCTTCAGTCTTCATAGTTTCGTTACCATTGATTTGGTGCTGATAATCAAATCATGCTTCCTCTGGGAATTTTGGCTGAATGTGAAAATTCACGCAATTCGCTGTTATATCATATTCATTATATTTCAGAATTTTATGTGAATTATATTATATAAAATATCAGCAAATTTTTTCAATATAACACTGTAAAAAATTAAAATAATGAATAAAATTTAAACGCGCACGTGACATTTCGACAACAATATGTTTGTAGCTATATCAATGTCACTACATTTGTGCCAATAAATGTGAAAACCAAATAAATGTAAAAAGTTTTTAATTATAAATTTAAATTAAAATATTAAATAAAATTAAATTAAAATAAACGCGATAAAATCCTTAAAAATATTTTAATTTCTAATTTGTAAACGTCATAATTTATTAAAGAAATTTTAATTTAAGTTCAAAAAATAATAGCAACTGCTTTGTTCATAGTTTAAAGTTTGCACTAATATTGGCAGTCCTAATGATTGATTAGTATTTTGTTCTATAATTTGTGGACACTGTAAGACTGAATAAATTATGATATTGCCTATATATAAGCTTACATTATATTATTATGATTTTTACTTATTTCAATATTAATTATCGACTTGCGTTTATTGACTTACATATTTTAATTTAATTATTACAGATTACTTGTAGTCGCGGGTTTTTTCACAATACCAATGTACTCTAACGGTCGATTATTTTTGAGGCTATACTATATACTATATCTTTGGTAAAAGGGTAAACATATGCCGTTCACATGGATTGCTCAATCTAATGTACAATTATTTGTACTTAGTTCATTATCAGCTTTTATAAATCTCATTACAAGACTCGAGCCTACTACTCAGTAAGGAAACTCAACCTAACATATCTCGCTGGCAGGCTGTGTTATTATGAGAGATCTGCTCAAAATGTGAGTAGAGGGAACAGCCAGTAGCAGAACGGGTGGGACCAACATAGCCCGAAGAATTAAGACGCTCAATGCTCGCCGAATCGACAACCGTTGGCTAAAAAATGTTCGTGAGTGACAACCACGAATCGGACGATGGAGTGTAGGACAACTCTCTACTAGACGAACTGACGACATCTTTATATTAGCAGGGAACGTTGGATGCAAGTGGTATAGGACTGTTCTGAGTAGTATTCATCGTGGTGAGACCTATGTATAAAAAAACCATGCACTCGAAACGACAGATAATTACTTAATATCTGGTTGACCGAGCTTCGCTCGGAATATTTTTGTTGTATTTTTGTCGAATTTATTTAGATAATTACAAAAAGAGAATAATAACAACACCGAGATTCGATCCGACGCTGTTTGAATGCCAAAACAAAACAAAAACAGAACTGGACAACTTCCCAACTGAGCTATCGTAACTCGTGACGTTGACAACGAAATTTGAATTCATATTCTTTTAAAATTTAATGTCATTGCATTGTTTTGCTAAAAACACCGACAAAACAACATTTTCTATAAATAAAACCTAGCTAGATCGATTTTTTGGACCCGAAACCTCTAGTATGGCAAGTTTCATCAAAATCGTTGGTGCCGTTTCCGAGATCCTGAAAATATATATTGGTATATATATATTTACAAGAATTGCTCGTTTAAAGATATAAGATAAGATAACACTCAACAATCCTTGTGGACATTTGAAAAAACCAACATTCAAACATATTAACAAACCCTGTGCATTATGAGAAATAATGTTAGCAATGATTGTTTAAACAATACCGTTATTAAAATATTGGCTTAACCACATTTAAACAACCCTAAGCTTAGTAATATAACAGCGAGTAAACACCGTACCATTTGTTAATTAACTAATACAGATGTTAATAATAAACGTTGTATTAAATTAATACCCGGATGTCATATTCTACATATGAATTAAGGGAACGGATAATATTACAAGCTATCTTATAGCTATTGTATACATTATACAGATTTTCAATGTAGTGACGGAGTTAGAATACAATTTACAGACTTTTTTCTTGTACGTGGGTGTCGTAAAAGACGACTTAGGGATTAAAATATACAGATAAAACCTCGACGGTCCCTACGTACATAAAGACATGTCAAAAATGGCATTTTTTTATTGTATTCTTTAGGCTTTAGATTTTCAATACATATACAGTATGAAATGTAGCACAACTTTCTGAGGGTGTTTGCGTGTGGAGGGTTTTGGTGGTGCTCTTGGTATCACCGAGCCTCGATGCACGCATTCACACTCCCTTCACTTTCTTCGCGGTAGGCAACGGCCTTGTAAAGGTCCATGAGCGGCAGCAACACTTACCATCAGGTGTACTGTTTGATCGTTTGCCACCATTTGCAAAAAAAAATATGTGTATATTGAAAATTCAAAGCCTGAAGAATACAATAAAAAGCCTAAGGAATACAATAACAAAAAAAAAAGCCTAAAGAATACTTACAATTAAAAAAATGCCATTTTTGACATGTCTTTATGTGCGTAGGGACAGTCGATCTATGGAAAGTTAGAAAACTTAGAATAAAAGTCCATATCGATTCGCCTGACTGGCGTGGTATAGTAGTAGAATAATAGCAGGTAATAGTGCAATAGTAGGTTAATTTCCCTCCCTATTGTGGAAGAGGCTCGAGCTTAGGGGACGTATATGAGCTGTGAGAATGAGGGATGGGGTAAAAATACAATTCATCACCTTTCTGCTCGTGTCGTAAAAGACGACTAAGGAATTAAATATGTTTATAACAGAAGAAACAATCTAAATAAAACCCTATAGCAACATGTCTGACCAGCTTGATATTATGTTAATTTCCCTCTTGTTTAAGAGGAAGTTTGAACCCAACATTGGGACGTGAATGAGCTGAAACGATGATGACGTATTACGTATATGAGCTGTAGTGATGATGATGATGATGTAGCGTCTCCCATTGTTGGACTCGTGTCTTTTCGTGGGAAAGTGATTGACTTACTATCACGCTGGTCAGAAGTGTTGATATACGGTTTTATTTCGAGTTTTAACTCTTTTGTATAGATGTTATCTGCATATTAGACTTAGCCGTCTTTTACAACACCCACGGGCAACAAAAAAGTGATCTGTTTTTTCTTTCCGTCCCCCACACGAAAAGTTTTGTGATATGTTATATATTTATTAACCAAAGAAAGGGGTCTTCGCGGGAGTGACCAATCGCTCTTTGTTGCTAAATTCTAAACTACGACAATCAAACTCGCTAAGCATGACCAATGACATAGACCTTCGCCTATGACATACATCCTTTTTCTAATAGCTGACGCCCGATAGATTGGAAGATGTATGAAATATAGAGACAGATAATCAATTTAGTAGGTGAATGAGATATTTGTCAATAGAACTTACTTGCGAGTTAAACACGCCTGTATCTATGCTTACATAATATTAGTACAATACCTAGCATCTTTGTGTTTATAGTAGCCACGAATGAAATAAACGCTTGCTAAGTTTTGTTATTACTGATGTTTCAGTTAAAGTTTTAGAAATTATAGTGTATTTTTATTATAGTAAGGTTATTGATATTGTGAGAGATTTAACGTTGGTTAGGTCATCAAGAGAAAGTGGTTGTTTCGTATCTTTATATATATATATACTAGCAACCCGCCCTCGCTTCGCTTCGGTTATAGGTTATAGTCGTTTTACCCGCGTAGTTCTCGTTTCCGTGGGAATACCAGGATAAAATATAGCCTAGTTTACGCCCTGATATTATAGCTTTCCATTGGTGAAAGAATTTTTTAAATCGGTCCAGCCGTTTTGAAGATTACCTAGAACAAACAGACAGACAGACAGACAGACAAAATTTTTTTAATCTGTATTTTAGGCATAGGTGTTGTGCAAATAACCGTGTGAGCATGAAAAAAGCCTATTATTTTGACATTACAAACAGACACTCCAATTTTATTTATTGGTATAGATATATTTCTTGTGTACGTATGTCACTGAACTCCTCCTACACAGCTAGACCGATGTTGACGAAATTTTTTGTGTGTGTTCATGGGAATTCGAGAATGGTTTAGATTTACAATTGGACCCGGTAGGTTGCGCTGCCTTCGATTTCCAGGGAATTACTTTTATTTTATTTGAACAGAACAACGCCTGTTGGGTCAGCTTGTTAAATATAATTCTATAATTGATTAGTAACTAGAAAATATGTGGAAATAATTTGTAAAATATTTGGCAGCTTTATATTTGGCAAATGAAGACAACATTTTGCTTTATGGCACTAACCCTTGTCTTATGCAATTATTTATAAACCTACAGCATAATTGATTTCTTAAATAATTAACTTAGTTTTTTCTTGTGGTAACAGAGTAAGAATACAATTCACCATTCCCTATTTTGCTCATGGGTATCTTAAAAGATGATAAGGGTATTAAATGTGCATATAACCTTAAGATAAGGAAAACTTGAAATGAAACCCTATATCAACCCGTCTGATGAGTGTGATGTGGTATCGCACATACTCCTTATATGCAAGATGTCGACGGCGAGCGGCCCACAACATAGCCTGCCAAAACAAAAAGATTGCAAATATTGCGTCGTGAGAATCTAACTTGTGATACTTGGCGTGGTAGGTCGATATTTTAACCACTACACCATTTCTGCAGTTATCAATCAAGATTTTACCTTAAAGTATTTTTACTTTTAAATGCAGAAGGCAAAGGGAAACCACTGCATAACAATTTCCCAAGAAAGTCATCATGAAGGTACAGTCAAATATACAGAGGAGGCCATGCGATCCGCTTAGCAACCGGCGCCGTTCTGCGTCCGGGGCAGTCGGTGGGAAATTGGCTACCGGCCATACGCTTGTAGGAGACCAGGCAACGTATGGAAAACATGCTACTGGAGACTCCATGAAGATGCGACATATCCAAAAGATAGGCACATGGAATGTTCGCGGCTTACTTCAACCAGGCAAGATAAAGATCCTAGAGAATGAGTTAACGAGGTGTGGTATTAATATCTGTGGTATTAGTGAAACTCACTGGAAGAGCAACGGTCATTTTCTCACAGAGACTCATGCCATATACTTCTCTGGAAATAACAATAACAGTAGAAATGGAGTTGCCTTTCTTATCCCAAAAAATCTAAGGAATAGCGTAGTGGAATATGAACCTATTAGCGACAGGATATTACGAATTAAGCTTAAAGCGACACCTGTGAATTTTAACCTTATTCAGGTCTATGCACCGACTAGTGCTGCAAGCGATGATGAGATAGAAAACTTTTATACAAAACTGGAAAATACCATCGTAAAGATCGCCCATAGGGAAGTTCTGATCATCTTGGGTGACCTCAACGCAAAGGTGGGAGCAGATGCTCATCAGTTGAGTCACTGTGTAGGTAAATTTGGCTTAGGACAACGCAACGAGCGAGGGGATCGACTCATTCAATTTGCAGCTGATAACGGCTTGGTGATATCCAACACACTCTTTGAACATCACCGACGCAGATTATATACTTGGATATCGCCAGATGGCAAACACCGCAATCAAATTGATTATGTTCTGATTAGATCGCGGTGGAAAACATCTATCAAAAACGCTCATACTCTACCGGGAGCAGACTGCGGATCAGATCATCAATTGCTGATATCGAAAGTGCAATTAAAGTTAAGAGCAGTTAGGAAACTCGACACTGGACGAAAGTTCAAAGTGACTGATAATGCGAAGTTTTTGAATGCACTAAAGCAAGCGATGATACCGTGGACGAACGTAGAATCCAACACAGAGACTCCAGATCAGTTGTGGGATCGGGCTAAAAACATTATTGTGAGCTCGGTCAAAGAGGCTAGTGTAAACGTACGGAAACGGAAACAGCAGCATTGGATGAGCGATGCAACTTTAAATCTTATAGAGGAAAGGCGAAACATGAAAGCTTCTGGAGCCGATATAAGATCCCTCAACGAAAAGTCTGCTAGAATTCAGGAAGCTTGTAGGCGAGACAAGAACAACCAACTTCGGAACATTTGTGCAGAAGTGGAAGTCCATGCAAATAAGAATGAATCTAGGGACCTACACCAAAAAATTCGCGCCATCACAAAAACCCTAAGTTGCAAGACCTGGGCTATTAAAAACTCTACTGGAGAGACGGTGACAAACATGGAGGCAATAGCTGAAACGTGGAGACAATACTGTCAGACCCTATTTCAAGACCCGGAATCAGAGTTTTATGTTCCTACGGAACCCGGCAACGAAGATTTCGAACCCTATATCCTGAAAGATGAAATACGAGCCGCTATTAATCATCTAAAGAACGGCAAAGCCACAGGGGTAGATGCCATACCGATCGAAACAATCAAGGCATCGGGCGAACATGGTGTCCAAATCTTCCACACCCTGTGCAATAAGATATGGCTCACAGGACAATGGCCGAAAGAATGGGCTCATACTGTTTTTGTCCCCTTGCACAAGAAGGGTTCCACCAGGACGTGCAGTAATTACCGACTTATTGCTCTTATCACTCACGCAAGTAAGATTTTACTACACGTACTAAATGAACGTCTAAAGCCCTACTTATGCAAAGAAATTGCTCCTGAACAGGCCGGTTTTGTCAAGGGGAAGGGAACCCGGGAGCAAATTTTGACAGTTCGACAAATTATAGAGAAAGCCAGAGAATTCAACAAGCCCACCTATATATGCTTTGTGGACTTCTCTAAGGCGTTCGATTCTGTCAAGTGGCCCAAACTCTGGGAAACGTTGACGGCGATGGGTGTTCCAAAACACCTGGTACACCTCCTGCGAAGACTTTATGAAGATGGCACAGCCTCAGTACGAGCAGATGAAGTCCAATCTAGTCATTTTCACCCCAGCGCCGGAGTTCGTCAGGGATGTATTGTTTCTCCGCTACTGTTCAATGTGTACACAGAGCTCATAATGAGGATTGTACTTGAAGACTGGACAGATGGCGTATCGATCGGTGGCTCGAAGATATGCAACCTGCGATATGCAGACGATACTACTTTGTTCGCCACCAGTACCCAGCACATAGAGGAACTTCTCGGAAAGATGGAACGCGTTAGCCTTGAGTTCGGACTTAAGATAAACCGGAATAAAACAAAAATGATGATTGTCGACCGCGTGTATAACAATTCTCCAGAAATTTCAGAAATTGCTAATTGTGCTGTGGTGCAATCATACATTTATCTGGGGTCCTTAATTACGAACAACGGTGGATGTATCGATGAGGTGAAGAGGCGTATGGCAATTTCCAGGTCTGCAATGGACAAATTGAGGAAAATATGGAGGAACCGTAACATATATAGAGCCACAAAAATCCGGCTAGTTCGGGCACTTGTATTCCCCATATTTTTGTACGCTGCAGAAACGTGGACCTTGCGGGAAGTGGAGAAAAGGAAGATAGACGCTCTAGAGATGTGGTGCTGGAGGAGAATGCTTGGAGTATCGTGGACTGAATTCCGTACCAACGAATCTATACTTCGAGAACTCGGCATCAAGCAGCGTCTATCATCTTTGGTACAGTCCCGTATCCTTACCTTTTTTGGTCACGTATGCCGCCGGGGTGAGGTGGCTATTGAGCGACTTGTGATCCAGGGAAGGGTTAAGGGTACCAGGCCACGGGGAAGGTCGCCTATGAGATGGACTGACCAGATAAAAGCGGCAGTACATGGTTCATCATCGCTACATGAATGCACGAGGAAAGCGGCCATCAGAGAGGAGTGGCGGCGTGTTGTGAAGCTTGCCACCAACACCTGAAATGATGACCACGACCACTCTGTCAAGAGTGATACCGCCAAAGAAGAAGATTTTTACTTTTGTTGTTTTATTATTCTAAACATCGAAATAAATTACAAAGTTATCAATGTTAATTGCGCTTTTTTTTAGGGGTAGGCTACGGTACGCGCGCCGCCCGGCTCCGTCCGGAGCGACAGAGAGGCGGCGCGCGGCTTCGTAACCCATCCGAGACACGTCGCCTTCGTCGTTGGGCAGACCACCGGTGCAGGGTGACTTCAGTGGTCGGTCCGACGGAATACCCCTGCGTGCGGAGTACCCTCATCTCTCAACGTTCCCCTCTCGGGGATGTCAGTCGCTATCGCGCGGTCGGTTTCTCGGCGAGTGATGGACTAAATCCCCGGTCCAGTCACCATGTTAATCGCGCTAAAAGTTATCTCAAACAAAATCGAAAGATGATTTAACGCCAGCTTAAAGTAATTTAAAGAAAACCATATTTTTATAACCAATATGATCTTATGCCTTTTCTAATTTAACACTGAAAAGATTGTGTACTTTTCTAATAAACTGCTCTTTTATTAAGATCAGGCTATGATTCGGCAACACCTCACTCGAACCACCTGCAGCAGCGGAATGCACGGCCTGCAACTTCATCATCTGCCAAATTGTACCTTTATCTTTATTCGGAGGGTCCATCGGTACAAGATCTTTGTTTCGAGTAGTTTCTAGTCAATTGCTGGCCGATTTACATTTATCATTTTTTTAAGAAAACACCCTGCACTATTTTTTTTTTTGTTTTACAGGGAACCTTACAAATATAGAATTAAAGGACACAAATATGTTACATGTAGACTTTGAACAACAATTTGTGTATTGTACAAAGTGTATTCCTACGTGGGAACCTACGACATTGCCACGCTGTTTTTGCTGTCAATATATAAATGAAATACCACTCCTGACTGATTGATTCATCATGAGGTCTCCTAAACCATCATGCTCTTATTCTAACTACTTGGGGTGGACTTAATATGTACTCTATTTTCATAGTACATCTATACTAATATTATAAAAAGGAAAGATCTGTTTGTATTGAATAGGCTCCGAAACTAATGGACAGATATCAAAAATTCTTTCACCAATGGAAAGCTATAATATTAGGAAGTAACATAGGCTATATTTTATCCGCAGGATTGGGAACTACGCGAGTAAAGCGACTGAAATTGAAAGCGAAGCGAGAGCGGGTTATAAATAAAACTATGGATTTTGTCACGTTTGTATTTGATTTTGGATTGCTCGACGTTTCGAACACTTTACAGCGTTCATGGTCACGGGCGGACTAAGATATCTCATGTCCAACAAGTCATCATTATTACAGAGATTCAACTTGTCTAGCCAACTTTCTACCATTAATGGGCCACACGGATTCCCTAACAGTAGCCAGTAGTAGCTGCGGACCCGCACGAAGAAGTCTTAGGTGTTCGCGGATAAAATAAAGTTTCGTCACATGGTGAGCAGAATCTAAGAGAGTTGGATGTTTTTTATGAAAGGAATAATTTGAATTATCTAATCTCCCTTCTACTCTAATTAACTCGGTATTGGTGTCAAAAAATGGAGACAAATTTAGTAATTTTGATTTCGATGGCAATGGTGTATTGGAACTCAGTTTTTTATATTTCAGAGGAAAGGACCGTTTTTGAATAGTACGACAAATAAAATTAAAGGAGTTATTTAGTTCATAAGCTTCTAAAAAATTATGTACTTTATTAGCCTTATCTGATCGCTTGGAATTATGTAAAAATCGTAAAATGTATGCAAATTCTCGTTGTAATTTTGTAAAACTTAAAAGCTTTTAAAAATCAAACGTTGATTGAGGTATATTAATATAATGAACTTTGGTTTCTGGTAAATCAACATGGAGGCTTTGATGTAACTTAGGCCATTGAGATTCATTTTTATATAGATATGAGGGACCTTGGCACCACATAGTGTTATCTCGTAGCTGGCAAGCGTTTAAGCCTCTAGAAATTAAATCTGTAGGGTTAGCGTTGCTAGGAACATAACGCCACGCCTTAGCATTAGTAAGATCCATAATTTCGGCAATTCTATTTGCAAGGAAAGTTTTTAGCTTGCCTGGATCACTATTGATCCAGCATAGAACGATATTAGAGTCACACCAGTGAATGATGTTTGTAGGAGTGAGTCTAAGAGAATCAGTAACTGACTTACATAAATTTGATGCCAGTAAAGCTGCACAAAGTTCAAGTCAAGGTGTTGTGATCGATTTTGAAGGAGCAACCTTATACTTGGAGCATAATAATCTTACTATTATCTCGTTATTCTCATTCATTAGGAGCGACCTCATGTAGACACACGCCCCATAAGCAACTTGAGAAGCATCACTAAACAGCCGAGGCCGAGAGTACTTGCCCCGAGGGGGGCGTCGGTCGATGGGAGGGTACCCCACTTTTTTTTTAGGGGTGGGCCGCGGTCGGCGTGCCTCCGCACCACTCCGTCCGGGGCGACAGAGGGGCTTAAGCACGCAACTCCCGCAACCCACCCGAACACCACGTCGCCTTCGTCGTTGGGCCGACCACTGGAGCAGGGTTACTTGTCATCAATGGCCGGCCCGACGGAATACCCCCTACTCGGGGTACCCTCCCATCGACCGACGTCCCCCCCTCGGGGAGGACGTCGGTCTTTCCTCACGCGGTCAGCCTCTCGGCGGGTGACGGACTAATCCCCGGCCACGTCACCCGCGGCCTCGGCTAGGGCGGCATTGCACGCAGATAATCCCGCCTGCGCCGCCCCAGTCGCTGGCGGCGGGTCGCTTCGTCGAGGCTGTGCTCCTCGCGTTCGCGACCCGCCGCCTCCTTCTGCGAGATAACTGCCTCGCAGAAGGATGCGACCGCGTCCCAGTTCCAGATGCTGCCGAGCATCTCCCTAGCGATGGTTGGCAGCGTCAGGTCGGCACCGATGATTGCGACGAGTTCACGACGCGGCTCTGCCCAAGCGGCACAGACCTCGAGCGTATGCTGCGCCGTGTCCTCGTCGCAATCGCAGTGGTGGCAGGACGGAGTTCTCTCCCTCCTAGCGACCCTGTACAGGTACTTGCCGAAGCATCCATGCCCCGTCAAGACCTGTACGAGTCGGAAGGAGAGCACCCCATGCCGCCTTTCCAACCACTGCATCAGCACCGGCCGGAAGGCCTCCACGGTCCAAACACCGTATCGAGGCCTCTCCGGTCTGCCCAACGGGCGATGACGTCCCGGCGGGCGTCGACGCGCCAGGCGGTGAGCTCCTTCAAGGAAACCACACCGCCCCCCCCCCGCGCACCCCCGACACCCGCCGATACAAGTCGGCGAGCATTTCCGCCTCCAGTTCCCACGGGGGAGTCCCGGCCAATAGGCACGCCGCCTCCGTCGCCACCGTGCGGTACCCGCGGATGATCCTGACCGCCATGACCTTCTGTGGACGCCACAGACGCCATTGACGACAAGTCACCCTGCACCGGTAGTCGGCCCAACGACGAAGGCGACGTGCCCGGGTAGGTTACGGGGCCTCACGCCACCCCACTGTCGCCCCGGACGGAGCCGGGCAGCGGGTGCACTGAACGTAGCCGACCCCAAAAATAAAAATAAAATACATGAATATGATACGTTTCACTATCAACAGTATACTATCAAATAATATTCAAGCTTATTACAAAGTCATCTTTCAGGGTATATGCGAAATCAGTGCGCAAATCGTTTTCCTTCAAACATCGCTTTCCGTAATGGATTCGAGTAGGATATTGCTATTTTATTACGGAAGGTTTATAACTTAAGAATATATTTCTGCCTACGTTTTGCGGTTGATCATCCCAAATGATTCGCCATTTTGTTTTAAGATAAAGATTATACTGCTATTCTATCAATTTCCAATCACAAAAATATGAAATAATAATAATAATAAACTCACCATGAGACGTTTCACCCTCTGGGCCAGTCGTTATCTCACCATGAGACTAACGCAAACCTCTGAGGAACATTATATGGCTCTCTAAGTTCTTTTGATATAAAAGAAAAAATGTATAGATTTATAGGAAAGCCAATAAACTACAGCGCAGCTTTTGGCGTGCTGAATGTGAGTGGCGACACTACGGTCCTGAATGTCCCAGAAAGTTGGCCAGGGCCTCGTATCCAGCTCGCCTTTACTGGCTGGCTGGAGTGGAAACCGAAGAGTGCCCGCAGGATTCTCAACTCTGGTTTGCCTTAAATGGCTGATCAGAGAGAGGTCGCCAGAGCTATATGCTCGGGGGTGGAAGTGTCATTTTCAAGGGCATAACTACGGGGAAACCACTGCAATGGTGAAACCGGCGGCGCACTGCTCGACACCCCAAGCCACTTGCACCAATGTTGCCCCCCTGTTGCCCGTATGGCTTGCGTATCTGTGGCGACCGTTTAGAGGGGCCCATTCAGTGAGTTGGCGAGTCACCGTCTGCCAAAGTTCAAGACGATAAAGATATTGGCTTATTCATTGTGGCTACACGTTTGGACTTTTGTTTGGGACTCGATGATTAAATAAATGCTATATCATAACTATAAATGATGTTCAACATAGTAATACTTTTGACTAATACTAATCAATATACCTAATTCTTATAATTACATTCTTCTTTTGTATCAAATTATTATTAAAATATACTTCTTATTTATTAAATTCTTATTATATATCTCTATATAAAACTTTTATATTTCATTCGACTTACTGTAATATCTAAATTTAAGCTAAGTGTCAATAAAATAGTTTTATCTTATCTTTATCTTATCTTATATTGAAGACAGACGACAGTTTTTAAATCAATAGTCTTAAGTTAACCAGTCCATAGAACCACCAACCCCATAATCAGATTTTAGATACCATCATCACACAATAGGTGTAAAAACAGTAGGTGTAAAAACACCTACCGTTGAAAGAAAGATAGAAATATTTTTATTTTGCAACCTCACATTTTTCAAGCAATGAATTTTTATATATAACTGTGCACATGCGTGAGGCCAAAATGTGGTATCTGTCTCAGCTATTGCTGAGGCAATGTGGTTACCCTAGCGCTGATATTCTGACAGATCCGCGTCAGTGAAGTCACTTATGCCAAATAAAGTGGTAAGTGTTATACACAAAGGCTCAGATGTAGAAATAGTTTATATAATTTTATTAAATATAAGATATACTATGATATATGTAAACTATTATTTATGTAGGATAATTAAAGTAGATAAATTTAAAATATATGCATAACATGAAATATGAATGAATAAATATAATAAAAATTATATAGAACATTAAATCTGTATATTAGGTATGTGGGTAGACGCTACAACATCATATGTAACGCACATTAGGAGTGAACGCGCAGCCCGTTGGTGTTCGAACAGTAGTGTTATTAATTGTTATTTTTTTGTCTGTCAATTATTATTTGTTTGCAATGCTTTTGAAATATCTTAGTCGTCTTCAAAGTACGCAAAGGCGGTTTAAGGTAGTTCCAACAACGAGTTGCAGCGAATCTAAAGCTACCTCGGAACGCAGCTGTCTGGTGTTTAGAATTAACCAGTAAGTATGAAGAGGCCCTTGTACTATACTGATTGTATTCCCTTGACCATGAAAGCTTTTCATACAGGTAAGTAGGTTTTTTATTTATGATGATACCAAATAGTAAAGTGGCCAGGTGGAGTTGTCTACGTGAAGACATTTTTAAAAGATTACCTGAATTTAAAAATGGAGTAACGTGTGATCGCGATGGTATGTTAAAGCAAAACCTAGCGCAAGCGTTTTGTATGCGCTGTATAAGCTTTTCTGTTCTTCCTAAAATGCATGGTCCATAAACGGTATCGGCATAGTTCAGCTTGCTTAAGATTAGAGACTCGCATAAGGTGATACGCAAATCGACGCTAAGGAATGGACGAGCTTGATATAAAACTTTTAGTTTATAAAAACAGTTCCGCACAGCCACAGGATATGTGTTTCGAAATTAAGTTGACTATCAAAAATTACCCCTAAGTTACGTGCTTCTTTCACTAGTTCAATAGGACAACCATCAACCCTTAAATCTGGTTTTAAAGTTTGTATGCAGTCAATACGTGTTTTAGATCCTAGTATTAGGAATTTTGATTTGCTAGGATTTAATACTAAAGAGTTGACTTTGGCCCACTGGGTAACCTTGTCTAAGTCATCATTGATTTTTTTACAGATTCGGTGCAATCCTTTGGATAAAAAGAATTATAAATCTGAAGGTCATCAGCATATAGATGAAATTTTGAATTTTTTATGTGATTAGTAACGTCTGCACTGTAAAGAATGAAGAGTAGGGGGCCAAGAATAGGTCCCTGGGGGACACCTCTGGTGACATGCCGGGGTGATGATGTAAGTTTACTACCATCTTTACTGCTGCTATCAACTTGTACAACTTGAGCTCTACCAGACAAGTAACTGTTGAACCATTTCACTGCATTCGGGACACATCCATAATAAGAAAGCTTGGAAAGAAGAAGAGAAATATTAATTGAGTCGAAAGCTCGTGAAAAATCAAGAAGAGTAAGAATAGTACACATTCCCCTATCCCTGGCTTCCAAGATATCGTCAACCACAGCAAGTAGAGCAGTGGTTGTGCTGTGGCCCTGTCGAAATCCGGACTGAACTTGAGGCAAGATGTTGTGTTCCTCTAAAAACTTTCTAAATTGAATGAAAACAATTCTCTCTAAAATCTTAGAAAGACAAGGTAGTAAGCTGATCGGCCGCAAATCCTTGATACTAGTGGGATTTAAAACTTTTGGTAAAGGCTTAACTATAGCCATCTTCCAAAGATCCGGAAATATCTGAGTGGATATGGACCTATTCATAATCGCAGTGATAGATGTTAGGCTCTGAGGAAGTGTCATCAGAAGCATTCCCAGCGATATTTCATCATTACCAATAGCATTGGAATGAAGACTGCGAATGCATTGTAACACCATTTCTTCACCAACTGGTTCAATACTGAAAGTATCCCTTTGAAAACGATGAAATTCAAAATATGTTAAGGTGGCAATATTGACTGTATCCTGACCAGGTACCTCCAGGAAATGTTTATTCAAATCGTCAGGGTTGTTAAATAATTAAGGTAAATCGCATCTCATTTTCCTAGAAACGCTAAGGGTGGATTTAAGATTTTTCCAAAGCTTTTTGGGGTTGTTTAAGTTACAGTTTATATAGTTTTTAAAATAGGCTTTTTTCTCGCTGTTTATGGCAGCAGTAACAATATGCTTCAATTCCTTGTAACTGGCTTTATGTATGTTAGAGTTTGATATTTTGCAACGCCTATGATATCTATCTCGTAACTTAATCATGTCCTTCACAGTATCTGTTATCCATGGTGGTGATTTTTCCTTGACCATGGTCTTTTTAAGTGGAGCGTGCAGATCAAACAAAGTTATTATAAATGTATTTATAATTGCCACCATTGTATTCACATTCTCTTGCTCTAATATATTATGCCAATTGAGAGCAGAAATGTCATTGTTCATCACCGTTGGTAGCCCACGAGTGTTTTTTTAGATTAAATTTCTCCAAAGGCCTCTGCGTGTTGGATCCATATCCCCATGTAAGCCTTTCAAAGGACCGGGCATCTTCCCTAGGAAGATCCCGTGAATCGGAGATACATAATAATAATAAACAATAAATAAAATTGGAGTGTGTGTTTGTAATGTCAAAATAATAAATGATTTTTTCATGCTCACACGGTTATTTGCAATATACATATGCCTAAAAATCACTTTAATTTTTTTTTGTCCGTCTGTCTGTCTGTTTGTTCCGGGTAATCTTCAAAACGGCTGGACCGATTTCAAAAAATCTTTCACCAGAGGAATGTTATAATATCAGGGCGTAAACTACTAGCAACCCGCCCTCGCTTCGCTTCGGTTTTAGGTTATAGGTTATAGTCGTTTTACCCGCGTAGTTCCCGTTCCCGTGGGAATACCGGGATAAAATATAGCCTAGTTTACGCCCTGATATTATACCCTTCCATTGGTGAAAGAATTTTTGAAATCGGTCCAGCCGTTTTGAAGATTACCCGGAACAAACAGACAGACAGACAAAAATTTTTTAATTGCTATTTTAGGCATATGTATCGTGCAAATAAGCGTATGAGCATGAAAAAAGCCTATTATTTTGACATTAATAGGTGTCGCCGGCCAGTCCTGGGTAGCATCACACTCTTGCAAAAAATCAACATCTGAGTAGTAACGATTTGTTACTGTACCTACTTCGCTCGGTGAGCGAGAGAGCCGGGAGGCCAACTTTAGAGGAATTTTGAGTGTTGTGTATTTTAACGAAGCCTTAAGTTACACCTCTTCGCACGCATTTACACTATCTTCTCTTTCTTCACGGCAGGCAGCGGCCTAACAAAGACCCATGTGTGGCAACATCACTTACCATCAGGTGTGCTGTTTACTTGTTTTCGTGAAACAAAAAAAAACGATGGCATCAAAACTATTAATTAAACGATCACTTAACTTTTGTAGACGGAGTAAGAATATAATTCAGCACCCCCCTTTTCTTGCCCGTGGGTGTTACAAAAGACGCTTGAGGGATATAACACGCATATAACATTTATGCAGAAGGAAAACTTGAAATAAAACCCTATAACAATCTATCTGACCAGCACAGTACAGTAAGATCAATATATCGTATTAGGGAGGAGGCTCGAGCCCCACAGTATCGGGTGACGTGACCAGGGAGTCTGTCTCCCGCCGAGAGGACGATCGCGTGAGGAAAGACCGACGTCCTCCCCGAGGGGGGGACGTCAGTCGATGAGAGGGTACCCCAAGTAGGTGTATTCCGTCGGGCCGACCACTGATGACAAGTAACCCTGCTCCGGTAGTCGGCCTAACAACGAAGGCGACGTGGTGATGGTGCGAGGAGTGCGACGACGGCAGCCCACCCCAAAAAACAAAAAAAAAGCCTAACAGTATGACATAGGTATTTGAGCCGAGATGATTATTTTTCAATAACATAGTAACTTATTTTTCAAATTGATTATAAGTCCAAATTTTATCAACAAAAAATTCTCATTTGCACAAATAATGTCGTTTATAAAAATATGGCATTTGACGCGAAGCGACAATAGACGTCTCCGTAGAGTCAATTCGAAAATATGAAATATAATTATATAAGGAAAGTCTGCGGTGAATTGTTCAATAGCTAAAGGAATTTTTTCTCGTGTTTTTTAACTTCTTATTAGATTTATTTAACGAATTCATGTTAAATTATGTGATATAAAAGTCAAATATTTAAGTCTTGCTAAAAAGTAAAATATTGAATTTAAAGTATCTTTACTAATATTATAAACGCGAAAGTAAGTTTGTTTGCTCGTTTGTTTCGCTTTCACGCTTAAACCACCAAATCGATTTCAATAATTCTTTTACCAATGGCAAACTATAATATCAGGGAGTAACATAGGCTATATTTTATCCTGGTATTCCCACGAGAACAGGAAATACGCTGGTAAAACGACTGAAACCGAAGCGAAGCGAGGGCGGATTGCTATTATAATTATAATCCGTAAATAGTAAAAATATTTAGTGTGGTGACAGAGTAAGAATACAATTCATCACACTCTCGTGCCCGTGGGTGTCGTAAAAGATGACAAAGGGATAATATGCAAATTATATCTATGCAAGAGAAGGAAAATTTGACATAAAACCCTATTCTTTTATTTTTGGGCTGGGTTGCGGTCGGCGCACGGTGCACTCCTCGCACCACTCCGTCCGGGGCGACAGAGGGGCGTGAGCACGCACACCCGCAATCCATCCGCATGGCCCGTCGCCTTCGTCGTTGGGCCGACCACCGAAGCAGGGTGCCTTGACGTCAGTGGTCGGGCCGACGGAATACCCCCTATTTTGGGTACCCTCCCATCGACCAACGTCCCCCCCTCGAGGAGGATGTTGGTCTTTCCTCACGCGGTCGGCCTCTCGGACCTCGGCTAGGGCGGCATGAGGCGCAGGTAATCGCGCCTACGTCGCCCCAGTCGCCGGCGGCTGGTCGCCTCATCGAGGCTGCGCTCCTCGCTGCGCGATCCGTCGCCTCCTTCCGCGAGACTACTGCCTCGCAGAAGGCTGCGACCGCGTACCAGTTCCTGACGCTGTCGAGCAAAACCCTATACCAACACGTCTCACTAGCGCGGTATAGTAGGTCAATGTCTCTACCATTGTGGAGGAGGCCCAAGCCCAACAGTGGGATCTATGTGGATTGAGATAGTGCTGATAACGAAGAATATTATTTTTTAAGTGCAAAACCCTGGACTAAAGAACTAATACTTGCGTTGCGGTAGATTTTATAAACATGTAATTAACAGATACAAATTCAACGGAGACACAGGACAACGTCATCATCATCATCATCTTTCCATCTATCGCCGTCCACTCCGCGACGTATATCTCCTTCACGTTTCACCACAAAATGCGGTCCTGTACAACCTGCAATCAACGTAATCCAGCAATTTTAATCAGATTGTCGGTCCAACTTGTAGGAGGCGTCCTACACTGCGTCGTCCAAAACGTGGTCACCACTCGAGAACCCTTCTTCTTCAGCGGTTGTCAGTTCGTTGAGTTATCTATCGATTTCCACTTCAGCGTGCTAATTCTTCTTGCTATACCTGTTACACTCGTTCTTCTACAGATTGCGGTATTTTGGAGTATTAAGTACTTTACTGCGTGTGAATCGAACACAACACTTGGCATGGAAGATTGGTATGTTAACCATTATAGCAATTTTGTAATGGCTGTATTTATGGACTTTAAAATCTAAACCTGAGAAAAACCTGAGAAAATAAGGATAAGTATAATACCGTACTTGTCATGCGGGTTATCAATCACAGTTGGCAACGTAATTTTCGCTGGCAAGTACTGCTTGCTTGTAAAGCCAGAGTTAGCAAAATGTATCTTTTATATAACACTTCTTTCCGTTATATCTTTTTTTCGTATGATGACAGTGTAAGAATACAATTCACCATTCCCTATCTTGCCTGTGGATGTCGTAAAAGACGACTATGGGATATAATACGCACAAAACATCTGTGCAAAAGAAGAAAAACTCGAAATAAATCCCTATGCCAACATGTCTGACCAGCATGGTATAGTAAGTCAAATTCCTTCCCACTGTGGAGGAGGCCTGAGCGCAACAGTAGGACGTAAGTGGGCTGCGATGATGATGATGATAACTATTTTGCTCTAGTGATTAGCTCATGACCGAGTACCACTTACGCGATTTAGTCTAGCCATAAACTTTTTCATTATATTTTAGAAATGTATTATACCATGGTTCGAAAGGCATCACATTGGAGCTATTAATCGGGAGGTCATTGTATGTAATTTTACTTAAAATATATGAGTAAGTAAATATACAACCGACAATCCCGCTGAGTTTTTTGCCGAATCTTCTCTGTATTGTCGCGTGCCGATCCGGTGGTAATTTAAGGTAAAATGTAAAAATTGACAATATGCCTGTGTATCCGCGGGGTTTATGCCTAATAAATGATTTGAATTTAAAAAAATCTGCGCATGTATATTGCAACTGAACTTCTCCTAAACTGCTGAACCAATTTTGATATCTTTTTTCTGTGCGTTCAGGTTACTTCAAGAGTTGTGTTTAGATTGACAATTTCACAAAGTAAGTGACGCTGCGGTAGATTTTTTTTTCATGTACACAGAACAACAAATAGGTCATCTAGAATAGTATATTAATTAAAAACTATAATATAATTTAATCCCGAAACTGTAGTCAAACTTTTACAAAAACAGCATACAATATTTGATAAAATGTTAAGGGCTTAATGATGGATTTCTTTGACCATTTAAGGAAGTATGCCCTAAATCGCTTATAAAGGCTTTCAACCGCTACTCGAAGATACCCTGACAGTACTTATCGATGAATGCACACTTGAGTAAGGGCTTAAGCAGCACTCATCCACGTCACTAAATGACAGGGACTTTATTGAATAGCCTTTGTGGTGTATGTAATTACGTGGTTAATAGCTTTAATTAAGTCCTTTTCGTTGTTATGGGTTTTCTTTACAATCTATTTCTATACTACTTTGGTTAGTCTACGTTTGGCCGGAATATACAGTAGAGAATTTTATGTCAAATATTTCTTCTTTCCTATCCGCGTGGTGACTGAGTAAGAATACAAGTCATACAATATACAGATAACATTTGTCTAAGAGAAGCTTAGCAGTGTCATGGGGTCGATTCCCATGCTATACTTTGATGATCCATAAATTTTTGGTCTAAGTTTGGGTACAATTTGTGTGTTTGTGGAGGGTTATGATTTTGACAAGCTATGTTCATCTGTTCCCTCATAGCTCCTCAACTACTTATTAGAATCGGACTAATGAGGTATCGTTAGAAGCGGCTTGGTCGTCTGCTGGTTATAGGCTATATGATGTGTCACTGAATTTAATATGGCGCCCTCTAGAGATCTTAAGATACTGTGTTAAAAAAATAATTTGATATAAATATGTCGCTTTTCGTGTCTTTGGATTAGATTATATTTCAAAAATATATGTCAACCATGCTTTCTAAGAATTTCATATGATATGTTTAAAGGACCGACGTTACGAATACTTTTCAGCGTTCATGATAGCGGGTGAACTTGAAGAGTTAGTCAATCAAAATTAAAATACAAACGAGTTAAATCCTTAAAAATAGTCATATTTATAATGTGTAATACTAGCAAAAACATTAGAAATCATTATAAGAGTTATTTTCTTAAAGCCAGGTTTTGCCTTTAGAAAAAATATCATGCTCTAGCTGTATTCTTGGCAGATAGGTTGGTGGTAGCGATTGGTATTATACGTTTTACGAGAAAATTCTGCTTTCCAAAGCATTCCAAAAATTACATAAAAATATGTAGCTATGTTAGATGTGTATGTATATCTTTGCTTACCACTAAAAAACTGATCTGTCACTCAGGACTCCTGGCAGATGTGAAACATCACCATCATACAAGTATATATGCATAATATAATATTACAACAGGAACTGAGGACATAATGTATAAATAAAATATTACGATTTCTTTCTAGAAAATAGTGATTTTTATCCAATAAAAATTGATTTTTATTAAATACAAGAATTAAAAATTCAAAAATATTTCAAATTGTGACAAATTAATTCTTATTGTGTATATAATACTGTACAGGTATGCGAGATCAGTGCGACGAGAGATAACGCACAGGCGCTTGCATACAACTTAGCGTAGCTCCGCTCACTCAAATACTACTACGTATAGACTACATTATTATGTACATATATATAGCGTGGCGTTTTGACGCCACGAGTTTTTACGCCACGCCAACAATCAGGTTTATCCTCACATATTCCGTCATATAGTGTGACGTCGTAACACCACGCCAACGATCAGGTTCACCCTCGCCTATAGATGTTTCACATCAAAAATAACTGTGTAAACTAAAACGTAATGAATAACTTATATATTCCGTTACTATGGTAACAAAAGCAACTTTCAGACCCAATTCATCAGTAAAAATAAATCGTACAATCGTAAGAAATAACCCATTTAAATGATTTCCGAATGAATAACAGCTTGCTAAGAAATATACGTTAAAACTTTCAGGGTTAAGAGATTTATGTATGTTTTAGGATCTGTGGCTTTTAAACTTACGCAAAAGGATATTGTCGGTGAAACTTTTAGATGAGAAAATATTATTTGCTTATATTTGAGTGCGAAAGTTGATATTAACTTGGAAAGTATCGTAAAACTAACTCAATTTTTTTATTAAAAACCAATTCTAGAGAATATGCCACTTTATTATAAACGGTTCACAAATTCATAAACTGTTGGTGGATATTTAAATATGCATGAATAAACCCCTCCTTTATTGCAGTCGGGGGTAAATGAGCAAATCACATCTGAGAGTAAGTGATATTCGCGCTCATGAACTTTTGGTACGCCATCACCTATCAGGTTCGGTGATACTAAAGGTATCACCAAAACCCACTACACGTAAACACGCTCAAAAATGTGGGTTTCTAGCTCGCTTGCTTACCGAATGAAGTGCTGTAACAAATTGCTACTATTCAGACGTGGATTTCCTGCCAGAGTATGTTCTATATCAAACGGATTGGTCCGCGGCTGCAGATAGAAGACTGTTGATATTGTACTTCTAACACGTATAAGTAAGATCCGGTGGTAGTATATTAGATAGATAGATAGATAGATAACTCTTTATTTGTACACCGATTACAAAACAAAATACAAAAACTTAAATACTAACATAACACAGAATGTACAAAGGGCGGCCTTATCGCTATAAACGATCTCTTCCAGGCAACCTTGGGATGGAAGTGGTAGAACAGAGAGATGGTAGGTAGTTTACTGCTGGTAGTAATGGAGATCAGTGTAAATAATATTTATAAGTCATAGATAACGACTATATAATAAATTGTATAACCTACTGTAAAATAAAAACAATATAAAACAATAAATAATAGATAATAAGAGACATAAATATATATACATATACACATTACACACAAAGATATACACCTAATACCTACATATGCAGACATTCACATACATATACGTACACATCTATTTATATATATTAGGGACATGCATAAAAGGTACCTAAAAGAAACAATAAATAAATATTACAGCGACAAGTAGTGATCGATCAACTTTTTTTAAAAGCAGATTTTGTTAGTTTTAAATTATCAAATTGTAACAATAATTGCTACAAATTTAATAATTAATAATTACTACCCATAAACAATATGATTTTTTCATATAGAATCATTTTCTTCTTACACTGGCAATAAATTTGTACTAAAATGTGGGTCACAATTTAATAAATTTATAACTAATTTTCTGTATCGGGCAGATAATTATAAATGTCTGTAATAACGATTACTTGTTGGACGTGAGACACCTTAGTCCGCCCGTGACCATGAATGCTGCAAAGTGTTCGTAACGTCGGGCAATCATAAATCAAATTTTAAATACAAACGCGACATAATCCGTAAAAGTAGTTTTATTTACAAAGTTAGAAATTTTGAACATACAAACTAAAATACTAAAAAAATGTATTACGTTCTCATCAACAAGAATTCAATTAATTGTCATTTAACTATTATATTGACATGCGTGAAGCATAAACGCATAATCATACGTCATTACATCATTTTGAAAAAAAAAAATGATTCTCTTACTCTCCCGGACCGATATTAACCAAAAACTACCGCAAGTAAACGGGCGTTTTAATGAAAAGAACCGGATCGAAATCGGTCCATCCGTTTGAGAGCTAAGATGCCACAGATAGACAGACACACACAGCCAAATAAACAGACATCGACGTTAAACTTTATAACACCCCTCTTTTTGCGTCGGGAGTTAATAAATGTAATACATAGTTTGAAGTATGTAAGTTTGGGAAGATGGCTCTATTACACAAGAAATAGCCCGTCTGAATGTTTTAGTATCTGGGGAGCTGTTTCACCCTTATGATTTGTCAATTCATTCTTATGTCAATAGATTCGTAACTATAGGTAAATTCACCCGTAGATAGGCTGACCGCGTGACCGCGACCGACGTCCCGGGAGGAGGACGTCGATAGGAGAGGGTACCCCCTCAGGGTATTCCGTCAGGCTGACCATTGAAGACAAGGAACTCGGCACCGCTGATCGACTCAACGATGAAGGCGACGTGGCTACGGGTGGGTTATGGAGCTGCGCGCCGCCCCGCTGACACCCTGGACGGAGCCGAGCGACGGATGCGCTAACCATAGCTGACCCTATGAAAAAGTTTAAAAAAGCCATCAAGAATAGACTTTGTAAAAAAGCTTATTATAAAATCTCGGATTATGTAGATGATAATACAGATTGGTTGTGAGCAGCTCCTCATTCAGCAATTTCCTTGTTATTTTAAATATACTGTTTGTAAATGTACTTTTAACTTTTATTGTAAAGTGTAGCGTGTTTTGCCTAAGGAATTTTTGTATTTTCAGCGTTTGTAACATATTGTGGTGTTGGTCATGCTCACATAAGGATCTACTTGCGGTAGCTGCGTGGAGCGGGTCTCTCCCTTCCCTCCATAGTGGTTGAGGGGAGTGATGGCTGCTCTAGTAGTTAACTCGTGATCGGGTGCCGCTTGTGGGATCTGGTCCAGCCATAATCGTTTAAATTATATTAAGTGTCTTGCGGTTCGAAGGGCATCACACTGGAGCTTGTTCTTACAAAACATGTACACAATTGTATAACTAGTAAGAAGAAAAAAAAAATTAAAAATAATGACAAGCCCGCCGAGTTTCTTGCCGGATCTTCTCAGTAGCGGTCGCGTTCCGATCCGGTGGTAGTATATTTTTTTTGGAAATTGTAAACCTGACAATATGTAAGTGCCCTCTCAGGGTTTATGCATAATAAAATAATTTGAATTTGAATTTGAATTTGACCCAAAAAAAAACCTAAAAATAACTATAGGTAAATTAGTAATGAGACTTCCATTTTTATTAGAAGGTAGGCCCCAAGGGAGGGGACAGAGAGCAACCTCAAAACCTATCTGTGTACCTCTCTAGCGCTATGTAAGGTGAGCCCCAGTACCTTATCAGTACCTTATCATGAGTGGTCTGTTCAGGTGGATTACTGTTTCGAGTACCTACTCGGACTTTCTTGTCCTTGAAGAGCCAACGTCTTACGTTTTTCGTGTGGTGACGGTGTAACAATACAATTCAACACCCCCTCTCTTACCCGTGGATGTTGTCAAAGATGACTAAGGGATTATAAAATGCATACAATATCTATCCAAGAGAAGGGAAACTCGAAACAAAACCTTATACCAACACGTCCGACCAACGTGGTATAGTAGGTCAGTTTCCCTCCCATAGTGGAGGAGACCCGAGCCCAACAGTGGGACGTGTATGGACTGAGATGATGATGATACATCAAGTTCCTACAGATTGCGACTCGAGAACTTTAATTCTCCAACGGTTATTGGTACTTGGAGCCATATATAACCACTTCAGCGTGCTATCCGTTCATTCATTCATTCATTTTAGCTCGTATACGTCCCACTGTTGGTCTCGACCCTCCTCCACAATAGGAGGGAAACTGACTTTATTATTTTAAATAAAACTACTTTACGGATTTTATCGCGTTTGTATTTGATTTTTGATTACCCGACGTGTCGAACACTTTACAGCGTTCATGATCACGGGTGGACTAAGATGTCTCACGTCCAACAAGTCATCGTTACTGCAGAAAATGTATAATTATCTACCCGATACAGAAACAGAAACGCTGTATATAATACTCGCGTAAACATCAGAAATCATTATGACTTTATTATACTATGCTGGTCAGACAGGTTGGTATTTTTTTTTTATGGATGGGCTATGGTAAGTGCGCACGCGGTCCATTCCGTCCGGGGCGACGAAAGAACGGCGCGCAGGCCCATAACCCTCCCGTACCCACGTCATCTTCGTCGTTGGGGGGCCGACCACCGGAGCAGGGTGACTTGACGGGTCACCCGCGGCCTCATTGGTTCGTTGACTCAGCTAGGTTGGTATAGACTTTTATTTCGAGTGTTCCTTCTTTAGCATAGATGTCATATGCGTATCATATCTTTTAGTCTTTTACGACATTCACGGGCAAGATAGGGAGTGGTGATTTGTATTCTTACTCCATCACCACACGGAAAGGTCAGCGGGCTATAGTCGGCTCACATTTTTATAGATCTTCATAATTCGTATTTTATTGTATAATTTAATTCCACTCCAATTAGAGTTACGCTTAGCGATTATATTTCTATGTTACGATACATATATGTATCGTAATATATTCAACGTAATTTACTGCAAGATTTTACTTCCTTCGTAATCCGCCTGTTCACTTCAGCATCCCTAATCTTAACGAGTTATTCCCTCCATACGAATTCCCATACGCGTCAGGGGGTACATCAACTTGTATATAAGATAATCTTTAATGTAAACAACAACAAATATCTTAATAACTCGTGAAATTGTTGTACAAACAGCCTCGCGGCTAAATTATATGAATTTAAATATCTACATTAGCCGCCCTGGATTTATGCGGATAAACTAGCTACATTTTCTTCCCTTTAAGGATCGAATAAAAACACAGAAAATGTTATTTCTGTTTATTTTAAATGAAATCACTTTGAGGTACTTTTGGGGTGAGGGAAGCACTGAACTCGCATGGACGTAAAATACACGTAATATAGATGTACCTATATGTATAAATTGTAACGCCTCGATTTTATGTTTTTTGGCGTAAGACTATGGTGCCTCACACACCCTGTGATCCATTCCGGGCGACGGGTGAGCCTATAATCTGTCAGCGATGTGACTCTCTCTAGTACCAAGTGGGCGAGCTACCAGTACCCAACCTTCTCATTATTGGATCGTTTAGGTTAACGAATGACCTAAGTTGTCGACCTCGTTATCTGTTCACTGTCTGGCTTTGTATCGTAATATAATATATTAAACTAGCTGATCTTCGCAGATTTATCTGAGGCACATAAGAAAGAGACAGGGTTAGAGTAAAAGCCCCATAGGAACCTATAACAGAAGCTCTCAATAGGATTAATGGTTCCCCGTTTTTGTATTTTTAAACGGTTTTATTTAGCTTATTATGTTTGCTCTTTTTTTTCTTGGGTCAAATTTAGTAACTGAAATTTCACCCTCTACCTGACAACGGATTGATCGAAAATTTGGTATACGCCTTTGGTTCTAGTGATAATACAATTATGTATAATAAAATTTATTGTAAATTTAACAAGGCCGCCGCTACAAAATGGCAGATAACCTATTTTTTTTCTCAATCCCATTAATATGGGTATCAAATGAAAGGGCTTGACAAGCAAAATACAGTGCTCTATACAAAATCAATATGAAAACTTAAAAAAAAAAGAAAAAAATTTGAACGATTTTATTGTAAACAAACAGTAAAAATAAAATTGTGGGCCACGTCAAATATCTACAATCGTCGATTAAAATGTTTGTTTTGTAGTGTCTCATTTTATTTTTACTGTTTGTTTACAATAATTTAACTTAAAATTATTATTTTCTTTTTTTTATTTTTCTTTAATTCTCTGCTTTACCCATAAATGGGTTATCTCTCACTATTTTTTTTTCAATTCGTAGCAGTAGTGCCTGAGATTAGCGCCTTTAACAAAACTAACTTTTCAGTTTTATAATATTAGTTCAAAACTGAAAAATAATAATAATTCTGTATGGTGACAGTGTAAGAATACAATTCCCCCAAGTGGGTGTCGTGAAAGACGTCTGAGTCATTAAATGCGCATATAACTGATAGTACAACACTCCCACAGAAAATCGACGTCTGAGTAGTAGCAATGTGTTACTGCACTTCGTTCGATGAGCGATCGAGCCAGAAGCCCAACTTTCTGAAGGTGTTTGCTTGTGATGGGTTTTGTTAATGCCTTTAGTATTACTGAACCCCTTTGCACGCATTTGCATGCCCTTCAAGTGAAGTTACACGTTCTTTACAGTATGCAAGGGCCTGCAAAGATCCATGGGCAGTAGTATTGTGACGTGACCGTGGATCAGTCCGTCACCCGCCGAGAGGCCGACCGCGTGAGGATAGACCGACGTCCTCCCCGAGGGGAGGACACCCCAAATAGGAGGTATTCCGTCGGGCCGACCACTGATGACAAGTAACCCTGCTCCAGTGGTCGGCCCAACGACGAAGGCGAGTGCATCATGGGTGGATTGTGGGTGTGCGTGCTTTCGTCGTTGGGCCGACCACCGGAGCAGGGTGACTTGACGTCAGTGGTCGGCCCGACGGTTCTCCGTTTGGGCGTATTTTAGTGTGTTAATTTATTTATTTGTAAAATTTCTCGCAATATAAGAATCGTTTCCTTAATACAAACTTCATCAACATCATCATAACAGCTTAAACACGTCCCACTGTTGGGCTCGAGCCTCTTCCACAATGGGAGAGAAATTGACCTACTATACTACGCTGGTCAGACGTGTTAGTATAGAGTGGTAATCTGAATTTTTCTTCTCTTGTATAGATGTTATATGCACATTATATCCCTTAGTCGTCTTTTACGACACCCACGGGCAAGAAAGGGGGGGTGGTTAATTGTATTCTTACTCGGTCGTCATACAGAGATATGCAGACTTATTTTTTTAAATAAAAATTACAACATATATACAAAAGCCGTATGGTGACGGAGTGAGAATATAATTTACCACCTCGTCTCTTGTCCATGGGTGTTGTAAAAGTCGATTAAGGGATATAATATGCATATAAAATCAAGAAAAGGAAATTTCAAAAAAAAGTGAGCTGTCACTCAGGACGCCTGGCAGATGTGAAACATCGAAATTATTTGTACAAGCATATATGCATAAAAGAATAGATTACGACAGTACTAATATGGCATAAAGTATTGAATAAAATAATACGATTTCCATTATTATTTGAAATATTACACAGCAATAAAATTAATCCACCGCACACTGAATGAATTCTAAACATTTATTTTCATTAGTATACATTATAGATAATAATTTACTTTGAGTTCACTAGATGGCGTTGTACAAAATTTTAAATCGCACCATGGTTTCGTTACAGAAATGTACATATATATCCCGATATTTGTTTATTAGTTAATCAAGAGGCACCGCGAGGCGTGACGTTAAACGCCCCCGACCATCGCGGTCACCCTCGCCTATAGATGTTTCACATCAATAAAACCCTGCATTGACCCGATTGACAGCGTGGTGTAGTAGACGATAATTGTGATAAATCAGTAAGTAAGGTGCAGGAGTTTCCCTCCTGTTCTAGAGGAAGCTCGAGCCCAACAATGAAACGATATTAGCTGGGATAATGATAATTGTGATAAATCAGTAAATAGGGTCGGGTCATAGGGTGCAATATTTTTTTTTCTCTTGCAAACGGTAGCAAACGAGCAAAAAGTACGCATTATGATAAGTGTTACTGCCGCTTATGAATCTTTGCTAGGCCGCTGCCTATCGTGAAGAAAGTGAAGCGAGTGTGAATAAGTGCAATGAGGTTCGATAAGACTAAAGGTATTACCAAAACCCACCACATGCAAACACCCTCAGAAAGTTGGGCCACTGGTTCCCTCGTTCACCGAATGAAGCGCAGTAACAAATTCCTACTACTCGGACGTCGATTATCTGCTCAGTGTAGTACTGCCCCGGCAATTCAATCCTTTTAAAACGGCGAAGAGGCGAATCCAGTCCTAGGAATATTCATAATTTACATATATACATACAATTTTTATATTTAATTGTCAAGAAGTAGATATAATTCGCCATAAACTCGATTGAATAAACATTGAAAATCTCAAACGCGCAAGTCAGCACAAATATAAACTGAAAATATGAAAGCCTGAAGATTATCGTATCTTAGTAAAGCTTAAATCAATGGTTTTGAGATAAGAAATCATCCAACCTCACGTACGTAACATAAACGTCTTATTGATATTCAGCCTGTTAGCAATTCATTGAACGACTCCACCGCAATATGCAAATCCTTTCACAGAAACGAGAGCGGAGTAGTAATGAACTTAGTCATTTGACGTTTTCGACTCTACCGAGATATTTAATGAAAATGGGCGACTTTAAAATTAATCTATGTTAATGAATTAATCATTAATGACGTGTTCATCATCATCTTAACTCTTAAGTTCCACTGCTGAGGTCTAGCCTCTTCTACAACCCCTAGCCGAGGTCGCGGGTGACGTACCGGGGAATTAGTCTGTCACCCGCTGAGAGGCCGACCGCGCGAGGAAAGACCTACGTCCTCCCCAAGGGGGAGACGTCGGTGGATGGGAGGGTACTCCTCAGGGGGTTTTTGGGCCGACCACCAGAGCAGGGTGACTTGACGTCAGTGGTCGGCCCGACGGAATACTTGGGGTACCCTCCCATCGACCGACGTTCCCCCTTCGGGGAGGACGTCGGTCTTTCCTCACGCGGTCGGCCTCTCGGCAGAAGGATTATACCACGCTAGTAAGATAGATTGGTGCAGAACATTATTTTGAGTTTTCCTTATGTTATATAATTGTCATATGCATATTATATCCCTTAGTCACCTTTTAGGATACTCATGGACAAGATAAGGTGTTGAAATGTATTCGTATTTCGTCATCACACGAAAACTCAATCATCATCATCATCTCAACCCATATACGTCCCACTGTTAGGCTCGGGCCTCCTCCATAATGGAGGAGTAATCGACCTACTATACCATGCTGGTCAGACGTGTTATTATAGAGTTTTATTTCGAGTTTTCCTTCTCTCGCTGTTATATGCGTTTTATATCACTTAGTCGTCTCGTACGATCACCCACGAGTAAGATAGGGGGTCGTGAATTATATTCTTACTCCGTCACCACACGGAAACTCAATACCTCAATTTTGATCTGTTGGGTCAGCATAATAGGTTGACCTAAGTCCTACAATCGAAGAAGACTCATACGGGATGGGATGCATGGGTGGCGTAGTGATTGAGATACCTACTTATCATGCAAAGTATCGTGGGTTGGATTCCCCATACCATTCCCTATACCAACATATCTGACCAGCATGGTATAGTAGATGAAGTTCTCTTTTATTAAACAGGTGGCTCGATCCCAGCAGTGGGACTAGTGTTGCCCAAATGCAAGACCAAGACGAGACTTGGACCGGTCTTGGTCTTGCAACATCACACCTGGTCTCGTCTTGGTCTTGGTCTTGCGCACCCGAGTCTTGGTCTTGGTCTTGCGCACCCGAGTCTTGGTATTGCAGCAAGAGTCTCGCAAAGTTTTGCAGTTAGAATAACGTAACAGTAATTTATCATGGCAATGAAAAATCCAACTAAATTAATCAAATATCCTATCCTATCTATCCATCTCACTTTTGATCTGTTCACTATTGAATACAATACTTACCACTGGAGAAAATTACTCTTCTATTCCCCTGGTGTTCCATTAGACAGCGTTACTACTCTTATGACAGGACTTTCGACCCTATTTTCTTAAGACGTCACCACACGAGGCAGTTGATACAATAAATTTTATGTCATTTTATAATCAATGCGATATTTTACAATTAATGCGATTGTTTATATTCCCCTTCAAGTTAAGTGGTATGTATCTATTGTATTTCCAGTTTAGTTACTGATACTCTGGATACTTGAAAAAACCTGTTGCTCTATTGCCTATATAAATACTTTGGCCGATGGATCCATGTAGCTCTTAATATACTATTTTATTCAAGAACATATAAAACTGATTTAAAATTGTATGGTTTTAATACTTGTAAAATGTATGATATTCGTCGTCATCGTCACAGCTCATAAAAGTGCCACTGCTGGGCTTAAGCTTCCTTCCAGTAAGAGGAAAATTGATCTACTATACCACACTGGTCAGACATGTTGGTACAGGGTTTTCTTTCTAGTTTCACTTCTCTTGCACATATGTTATATACACAGGGTGTATCAGGTTATGGGACAACTGTTCATGTATGTTGTAGTTCAACAGTCATAGATCATAATTAGAATGTATATTACACAAAAACAATATAACGTAAAAGTTATAGTGATTACAAAAATGTGTGACTAAGAGTTTATGCCTTAAATTTTATGCATTATGTAGGTATGTACAGACAGGATATATGTAAGCATGTAAAATTTCGACAGTATAAATAGGTATTAGATTTGCGCGAACCTTTCAATGGTTACGTAGGTACAAAGGCGACTCATCAACGGTCATCGGCCGATCAGCTGATTTATGTTAAAGCGAAGTTTGTCTTGCTTATGCAAACGTAATCATTGATTTATTCAAATTCTAATGAACATTTAACAAAATACGAATATGTTGTAGATTAAGTATCATTCCTTTATACATTTTAATCAATTTACACGAAAAAATGATGACAAAATTGAGAACTTACATGTCTCTCAATTCATTAACGAATCGATATTTTTATTTCAATTTTTTTTCATGGGTTCCTAACACCATTGCCCGATCCGATTTGATACGACATCCACGGGTAAGAGAGTGGTGAATTATATTCGTACTCTGTCTTTTTTTTTGTGTGTGTGTAGCTGTTGGTCGCAGATGACCTTGACAGCTTAACGCGGTCAATGGGTGAGCGCTGATGGCTCTCAACCCGGTAAGTAAGTTAAGCGAACATCGCCCGAGGGCTCCCCCCTGTGGGGAACGGACCTCGGCTCGGGGCGTCACTGAGGGCAAAGTGGGCGTGGCCAAGTTTAGGTTAATGACTTTTACGCGGCGCGGTTTTCGACCTCGACGGCGAGGCCGATACCGCGGAGTTTTATCTGTTATCGCTGCGCGAGCTGTGTAGGTCCTTTCTTGGGCGATCATAATAGCGTCATCTTCTTCTTCAAGAAGATGACGAGGACGTCGGACCGCGGATATTTTTGAGGGGACGTAGTTTATCGCCCCAACCACTAGTGGATTGGGGTGAGTCGTGGCAGAGGCAAAATAGCGCTGGGAGCAACGCTTCATGTACTGCCTGATGGTGATCGTACTCTGTCCTTATATGGACATTTATATATATTAATTGTAGGCATATTTCTATGTCCAACAGTGAACGTTGTTGGGCTAATGAATAAACGGATATATAAATATGTATAATGGGCAAGAGCACTCTTGTGATTACGGTATTTTTGTCCTTAAGCCTTTCCGAAGAGTAATTCTGAAAAGCCAACACCAACATTGGGAATCGATTGGCCAATAGATGGATATCTCAAGACTGATTTGACTTGCCGTGTAGTGACGGAGTAAGAATATAATTCATCACCCCCTATTTTACCCGTGACTGCGAACCCACGACTAAGGGCTATAATATATAACATCGGTGCAAGAGAAGGAAAACTTGACATGTATGACCTGTAACAACACGGCCGATCACCGTGGCGATTCCCCTCCGGCCACGGCCGATTCTCCTCCTGTTATGTAGAAGACACGAGCTCAACCGTATATAAGCTGAAATGGTGATTTGAATTAAATGCAAGACCGCGAGACTCTTGCAGGCCCAGTCTTGGTCTTGCTCAAGTCTTGCAGGGCCAGTCTTGGTCTTGGTCTTGCAAAAATTAAGCGGTCTTGGTCTTGGTCTCGGTCTCACATTTCTCGCAAGACCAAGACCAAGACCGCAAGACCAAGACTTTTTTGGGCAACACTAAGTGGGACATATATAGGTCGACATGATGAATTAATGAATTGTATCATTATATAATTCAAGCATAACAAGGATAGTTCCTTAGTACAGAAAGTTGTTTTTTTCTTCTTCTAGTTAACCTAATCGCATATGATTATGGAGAAGAAAATATTTCTCTGATGTTTCCTTGGCTGGTTTCTACGACTCCCATCAAACAAACCAACTCTCACCGACTTCCAAGAAGTCCTATACTTTAATAGGGATGTGAAAAAATAATCGATGTTTACAATCGATTATCAAAACAATAAAAATCGATTTATAATCGATTTTTACTATTCGAAATTAATCGATTATTCACGGCCAGATTTCCTAAAAAAAAGGTCATTACGATTGTTTCATAGGATATTGGAAAAAAAGCTCACATTTCCTAAAAATAAAAAAAAGGTCATCACAATCCTGTTGGGAGAAAAAATCGATTAATCGATTATATATATTTAATAATCGATTTATTTTAAAAAACAAAAAATCGATTATTAAATATCGATTATTTTCCCTTCAGGTCACATCCCTAACTTTTATTCTTAACCCGAGTAGTAAGATACTTGAGAATATAATTACTATTTACAATCTAATAAACCGCTGACTAATTAACACGGCTTAAAACGATTAAAAATAAAGTAATAATAAAAAAATATATCATGTTGACACACACCCTATCTCTATTTAAAGCCGTATTTTTAGCCGGCATACGAACGAGTTGTGTAAAATTACACCAATTGGATTTTCATATTTAATCAAGGCGTGTACGATTTCGTTTGAGCCTTATATTTTGCTTACATAACGCTTGTATTTTATGAATAAAACTATTTTTACGGATTTTATCGTGTTTGTATTTGATTTTCGATTGCCTGACGTTTCGAATACTTTTCCACGTTCACGGTCAAGGGTGGACTAAGTCCCCGAGGGGGAGACGTCGGTCGATGAGAGGGTACCCCAATAGAGGGTATTCCGTCGGGCCAACCACTGATGTCAAGTAACCCTGCTCCGGTAGTCGGCCCAATGACGAAGGCGACGTAGATTTCGGGTGGGTTGCGGGAGTTACGTGCTTAAGCCCCTCTGTCGCCCCGGACGGAGTGGTGCGGAGGGGCGCCGACCGCAGCCCACCCACAAAAAAAAAGTCCACCCTTTTTTTTTGTCATCGTTATTACAAAGATTTATATGTAACCGTTACATAATTAGTTATTAAATTTTGACTCACATTTTGTTTTATATTCTTAGTTTAAAATTGAAAATAAGGTATGATCCGTGCGGTGACGAAATAAGAATAAAATTCACCACTCCCTATCTTGCCGGTGGATGTCGTAAAAGACAACTAAGGGATACAATACACATATAACATCTATGTAAGAGAAGGAGAACTCGAAATAAAACCCTATACCAACCTATTTGACCAGCATGGTATAGTAAAGTCAATTTCCCTCCTATTGTGGTGTAAGCTGGAGCCCAGCAGTGGGACATATATGAGTTGAAGTGATGATGATGATTGAATGTTAACAGAAAGGTAGCTGAAGCAAAGCCTGCTGGTGTGGATAATAAGATGGTGGTCGATGGTAGATTGCTCTGCCATTTGCGATTTCAGATCGGATGAGGGACAGTAAGTGCTGATATCATTCTGTTAGCATCTTCTGTGCTAATTAAAGTGTATAACAGAAGAGTATCATGGCATGGGCGGCAATAGGACATTATATAGGTATACATTTCTGTGTGGTGACGGACTAAGAATACAATTCACCACTCCCTATCTTACCCGTGGATGCCGTAAAAAACAACTGAGGGATTTAATACGCACATAAGATCCGTGCAAGAGAAGGAAAACTCGAAATGAAACCCTATACCAACATGTCTGACCGGTATGGTATAGTAGGTCGAACTCCCTCCCATTGTGGAGGAGGCGAGCCCAACAGTGGGACGTATGTGGGCTGCGATGATGATGATGATAGGTATACAATTTCTCTAGTTGATAGTGACGGATAAATAAGTCGATAATTTTACGTGATTATACGATAAAAAATATTGATGAAAAATTGCATAAATTTATGAAATAATTTATTGAATTAGGCGATACATAGCGGATCCATTTTTATTTTAAAACTAGCAACCCGCCCTCGCTTCGCTTCGGTTATAGGTTATAGTGGTTTTACCCGCGTAGTTCCCGTTCCCGTGGGAATACCGGGATAAAATATAGCCTAGTTTACGCCCTGATATTATAGCTTTCCATTGGTGAAAGAATTTTTGAAATCGATCCAGCCGTTTTGAAGATTACCCGGAACAAACAGACGGACAGACAGACAAAAATTTTTTAATTGCTGTTTTAGGCATAAGTGTCGTGCATATAACCGTGTGAGCATGAAAAAAGCCTATTATTTTGACATTACAAACAGACACTCCAATTCTATTTATTGGTATAGATGGAAGGAAGGAAGGGAGACCCACCACTTTCCCACGGTAATCAATATACCGCACACCACAATAGAAGGAGTACGAGATAGGATTAAGGTTTTAGATTGGGCGTCACACAGCTTTGATGGCGTCACACAGCTTTAATTGGTCACACAGCTTTGAATGGTCACACAGCTTTGATCTTGATCGACCTCACACAGCCTTGGTCGGTGTCACACAGCTTTGTCACACAGCCTTATCGCACATTTGCTCGGTATTAGGACTAGGAAATAAGGAAATCTTATCCTCACGTGATGATCACCTTCCAGAACATCAACTTGCAATCAAATTTATGAATTCAATTGACTTATTATCACTGAATTATCATTATTTTGTATAATACAAAGGATTCTCTTTTTTTTTGTTAAATTAACATTTATTTGCACTCGTTAATACGAATATTTTTTTTATTTAAATTAGAGATAGATGCATCACAAGCCGAGCGCTTACGTCGATCGTGTCTCGCTTGCACGCGCGGCTCAGGCGGAACGTGACAATGTGTCATGCTTTGTCGTGCGTGTAGCCAACGATTATAAAAAGTTATCACGTTAAAAATACATTTTAAAAACCAATCAAGTCAATTGAACAAATAATACAAACAGGTTCATATTCTAAATAACGCATCAAAATCTACTGTTCATTTTTCTTTATTATCGAGATAATAAAGAAAAATAAACAGCTTGCCAGTTAAGTGTACATTATGTCCGCTCTATATCTATCCGGGCAATAGGCAACGAATCACGTCCAAAGTGCCAAACGACTGAAAACTGGACCGAAAGCGTTTTATATCTGGTAACGGCTGCAATAAACACGACAGGCAATTTTGTCACAACTCATTTGGTCTTATCTTGACCACAAATTCAACCTCGATCCCAACCGATACGTTTAACGACATCTACGTAACATATATAAAAATGTTTGTTTGTTTTTATAACAATGTATTTTTGAGATAATAATTGCTTTGAATGCTTCATGATGAGGTAACATTCTGCCTTACGCATCAATATAGTCTAAACAACAGTGTGAGAATGAAAATGACTTATTCTGAGATTACAAACAAATACTCTAATTTAATTTATTAATATCTGGTTGGCCGAGCTTCGTTCGGTATATTTATGTTGTTTATTGTTGAATTTATTAAATATATATTAATAAAAAATAAAAAATAATTAAAAAATATCAAAATTACAAAAAGAGAATAATAACAACATCGAGATTTGATCCCATGTTGTTTCAATGCTAAAACGAAACAAAAAAAACTGCACAGCTTCCCAACTGAGCTATCGCCACTCTTGACGTTGACCGCGAAATTTGAATCCATATTCTATTGATATTTTATGTCATTGTATTAATTAGCTAAAAGCACCGACAAAACAACATTTTCTATAAATAAAACCTAGCTAGATCGATTTTTGGCCCCGAAATCTCTAATATGCAAAATTTCATCAAAATTGTTGGAGCCTTGCTCGTTTTTTAAAGAATTGCTCGTTTAAAGATATAAGATTGTAAAGAAAATAATTAAAACTAGTGGTCGCCGAGTATTAGAAATTCGGCTATAATTCATTTAAATTAATTTTTCTGCTACACAATTTTCTTTTAATTTTATTTATGTATAATTGTATATTGAGCAAGCTGTATTTCACTAATAACTAATATATAAATACAAATTTCTATTTGACATTGCCATCATAATTATGATTGATTGACATTGAGGTCGACCAGAGATAATGATTTTTGATGTTTACCCGAGTATTACACATTTTAAATTAAATTACGGATTTTACCACGTTTGTATTTGATTTTTGATTGCCCGAGGTTTCAAATACATTAAAGCGGTACAAATTTATTGCCAGTACAAGAATAGAATTACTTTCTTCTTGTACTGGCTATAAAGGTGTACCAAAAATGTGGGTCAAAATTTAATAAGTAATTTTCTGTAGCGGGTAGGTCATCTATACCAATTACCAATAAATAAAATTGAGTGTCTGTTTTTAATATCAAAATAATAGGCCTTTTTCATGCTCACACGATTATTTGCACTATACATATGCCTAAAAATTAATTTATAATATTTTTGTCTGTCTGTCTGTTTGTTTCTGGTAATCTTCAAAACGGCTGGACCGATTTAAAAAATTCTTTCACCGATGGAAAGCTATAATATCAGGGAGTAACCTAGGCTATATTTTATCTCGGTATTTCCACGGGATTGGGAACTACGCGGGTAAGGTGACTGAAACTAAAACGAAGCGAGGACGGGTTGCTTGTTATAAATATTTGTAACTAGCAACCCGCTCTCGCTTCGCGTGATTTGGGTACGGGTGGGTTATGGGCCCGCGCGCCGTCCTTTCATCGCCCCGGACGGACTGGACCGCGCGTGCGCTTACCATAGCCCACCCATAAAAAAAAGAGAAAAAAAAAGTGCGAGTCGGACTAACGCACGAAGGGTTCCATACCATTGACTAGATAAACAAGTGCCTCCCTATTGCCATTATCGATATTGAGCAAAAAAATCAAGTTTGTTGTATGGGAGCCCTCCTTAAATAATTATTTTATTTTTAGTATTTGTTGTTATAGCGGCAATAGAAATACATCATCTGTGAAAATTTCAATTGTCTAGCTATCACCGTTCTTAAGATACATCCTGGTGACAGACGGACGGACGGACGAACTGCGAAGTCTCAGTAATAGGGTCCCGTTTTTACCCTTTGGGTACGGAACTTTAATATAAACAAAACAATATCTATGAGGTCAGCTATTTTTGCATAATATTTTAAATTTATCTAATAATCAACAAACGGATCGGAGCGCGGCCTTCACTGCGATGACCCAGCAAGAAACTCGACGGGCTTTCTCTTTAAATTAAGTTCGGTATATTTTTTTTTTATATCAAATTGTATAGAATATCTTCATCTTATATTAAAATATACGCAATATTTTATTCTACATTCTGACGGAGTAAGTCCCCGCTTATGACTCTGTTGGTATAGTTACAATCGATTACAGCATTTAATTTTTTCAGTGCTGTCACGGGTTCATAATATAAATGTACAATGTATCTTTAAATAAACCATTTCCGTGTCTGACGGAGTAAAAATACAATTCACCACCCGTAATGTTGGTTCAAGCACATCAGGGGGATGGGTACAAGCTGAGACGATGACGAAGGTGACTATTATATATTTGTAAATATATAAAATTTCGGTAAAGGTGCCAACGATTGCCACGTATGTTAGTGCTCAGGAAGTTTCAGGGGAGATAAATCGATCTAGCTAGGTTTTATTTATAGACGTCTAGCAACCCGCCCTCGCTTCGCTTCGGTTTCAGTCGTCTTACCGGCGTAGTTCCTCTTCCCATAGGAATACCGGAATAAAATACGACCTACGTTACTCCCTGATATTATAGCTTTCCATTAGTGAAAGAATTTTTGAAATCGATTCAGTGGTTTACGTGTGAAAGCGTAACAAACAAACAAACTTACTTACGCATTTATAAATTAGTAAGAATTTCTTCCGATCAGTGTTTTCAGACAATGCAAAATATAATTAGAATATAAAGGGAAATTTAATCACTGTCATGGAGAATAAAAATAGCTCAGCTGGGCAATCGAGTAGACCCTTAATCTAGACATCATTGTAGCCCACCTAAATACGACTGTTGGCTTCGAACCTCCTTCTCAATGGGAGGTAGATGTACCTACTACACCGCCCTGGTTAGTTGTCTTGACATATGGTTTTACGTCGAGGTTCTCTTGCATAGATGTTATCTGCATATTTTATCCCTCAATCGTCTTTTACAAGACCCACGGGGCAGAAAGGGAGTGAGTAATTGCACTCTTAGACCGTAAACACATAGGTATTTAATTAATAAATAATCTAGATAGCTCCAGTTATATTGTAATTCATTAATAATAGATCCTGACAGCTTCAATTAAATCCTTGGTTATTCCTTCTCAAGGTTTCATTAATGCGAGAAAAGATTCTTTAGCGAGAAAAACTATTATTATCTAAATATGCTACACAAAAATAACCGTTTACGAAAACAAAATACTAAGCTGCGTGCTAAATTTTTAAGGATTACACTCTAATTGTAAAGCGGGGGGCACGGCAGTGCCCCCGCCAAGTCGAGCGCGAAGGTTTCATTACTGCGAGAAAAGATTCTTTAGCGAGAAAAACTATTATTATCTAAATATGCTACACAAAAATAACCGTTTACGAAAACAAAATACTAAGCTGCGTGCTAAATTTTTAAGGATTACACTCTAATTGTAAATCGGGGGGCACGGCAGTGCCCCCGCCAAGTCGAGCGCGAAGCAAACACTGCCGTACCATCCTTTACTGGAACCATTTCGCCGCATTTTCAGGCCCCTATTTGAGAACCTCTGGATAAGACCAGAACGCAGAAATTTTCGTCATCCAGTAAGCTATAAAAACGTATTTAAAATACAAAATTTCAAGTCTGTAGGTCATTTAGTTCCGAAGTTAAGCGAAAGCAAAGTTTCGCATTTATGACACTCACTCACTCACTCACTCATTCATGATCATCAAAATAGAACTAGTACTTCCCATAAACTCAGAGAGCTGAAATTTGGTACAGAGTTATGGTTTAATGGCCACATAAAGGGAAAACTATAAAAACTTGGATAATCGAAGATCTGGAGTACCTGGTGACCCTTATTTGAAAACACAAGAGCCCAACCAAACTATTAAAGATCGACATACCGCCTTTACAAAAAATATTCAACTTTGTTTTCCTCTTCATTTGATGTCAAAAATCGAAGGTCTGAAGTATCTGATGAAGAACCCTCAGGTTGTCTCAGCTGTATTAGAGATATGGTAATGCTACTACTATTGGTACATAAAAAAATCGACTGTCATTGCAAAAATCCAGCATAGTGAGACACATCTTCTGATTTAATCTAGCCTATTGCTTCCCACTGCCGGGCGAATGCCTCCCCTTTTGCTTCTAATACGCATATAAATAAAATTAAAGGAAAACTCTGGATAAGACTAAGACTGGCTTTTATACTTATACTTACAAGTTTACAAGAAGAAATAGTCGAACGATTAACTTTATTCTACTCGAACATTACACAAATTAAATAAACAAATTACACTAAAATATTAATTAATTTCGCTCAAAATTTGGTCAAAATATAATTCATTGGGCTAAGACTGGCGGTGATATCCGCACACGTCGTTAGATGGCGCTGACTGTATTTTAAAACGCGCTTACGTTTCTTTTTCCGATAACCTTATATGACGAAGTGGCAACCGGCCGCGTTAATCCATCCGACGTCCTCGTCACGTCCTCGACGAAGAGGACGACAATATCATACTCGCTCAACATAGAGCCTACACGGTCCACGAGGTCTTAACACATAAATATCTACGGTTCCGCCCTCGGCTGCGAAACCGCGCTGCGCAAAAGTCACGAACCAAAACGTGGGCACGCCCACTTTGCCTCCAGCGACGCCCCAAGCCGAGGTCCGTTCCCCACAGGGGGAGCCCTTGGGCGATGTCGCTTAGCATACTTCTCTGAGGGTTGAGAGCCCTCAGCGCTCACCCATAGTCCGCGTCAAGCTGTCAAGGCCATCTGCGGCCAACAGATGTACACACAAAAAAAAAAACAGCCGTGTTACAGTCGTTTACAACATTCTTCTACTGCGCTTGAAAACGTTTGCTAGGGATTAGAAGGGATTATTTGCATTTCGTTGATTTCGCTTATTATTTCGTTTAGTTTTCTAGGTTTAATTTACAGTTAGGCAGTACTTCGAATCGCGTTAGTGTTTATACGTAAGTACTTTTCTAGTATTCTAGGTTTAGTTTATTTAGGTAGATATTACTTCGTTTCGTTTAAAAATATCATTAATTTTGCTGTATTTCAGTACTAGGTAGGTAATACCTTTGGTACAAAGTTCATTGATAATTAATTATATTGACACTTGTCTAAACAATTGGTAGTAAAATTCGCTAATAATTTGATTCACAAATTATTGCCTAATAAGTCAAAATTTGAGATCATACCCCGCCGGGGTATGATCTCAAATTTTACACGTATGTGTACAGAGAACAATTCCCAATCTGTGTGGGGTATGCCCTAACAATTCACAAGAGCCAAGGTCTAAGTTTAAAAAATGCCCTCATGGACATTGGCACCTCCATATTCTCTTGTGGCCAAGCCTACGTGGCGCTTTCACGAGTAACCAATCTTCATGGGGTGCACCTCATAAATGTTGACTTCAAGAGTATAAAAGCTCAAGCTTCAGCGATCACCGAGTACAACCGGCTTAGGCGTAAATACCACGCCGATCTTTCAGAAATTATACCGTCTAAAATAATAAATAATGAACGCGAATGGGCAATACGAAAAACTGTTGCTACTGTACAAGAATCAGAACCGGAAAAAAAGAAAAGAAAGATTTGTAATAATAAAAAAACTACTCCTAAAAAGAAAAAAAATGTGTCAAATAAGAAAATCTAATAAAATAAATCAATATGCCCACATTTCTACAAAAAGAAGTGAAATCCCACCAAAAACATTCTGTAAAAAACTAGCCAAGTCTCGATGGAGCTGCTTGTTTATCTCTAAAAAGTAATGAAACCTAGACAAAGTCGTGCCAAGTCTAAGGTTCCTTACTGCGATTTCTTTATTATTATAGTTAATGTTGTGTGACTTGGCCGTTCAAGGGTACACAAGGGTACAAAACCAGGTGCTCCATGACACCATTGCACCAATCTGTCGCCAGAACCGCTACCCATTGACGATGGAAAATTGCCACTTGGAAAACTTTGATTCAATAACCAGTCAATTGTAGGTTTGATAAAGCTGCGTATTTCAATAATACGTATTTATGTGTAGGCGAGCCTGAAAAAACAGTATAAAAAATTATTTCCAGTACAGACGGACTTCTAATCATTGATAGAAGTCCGTCTGTACGTCTATTTTATGTTAGATCGGTGGTCGATTTGACGCTCCAAAAAGAAGAGGGCAGAAGTCAGCATTGTCAATGCTGAATGCATGTGTTGCACAATAAACAACAGCCTAAAATGAGACACTAGCGTTCAATTACCAATACCAGTATGGGCTATTATCTCGCTTAACAAACATAGGTACTAAACATAGGTTACAACAGATATATCATTACGTGTAAACAAAATTGATTTGTAGGTCACTACCCACTAACGTATAAAGAATGTTCAACGGCCAAGTCACACAACATTAACTATAATAATAAAGAAATCGCAGTAAGGAACCTTAGACTTGGCACGACTTTGTCTAGATTTCATAACTTTTTAGAGATAAACAAGCAGCTCCATCGAGACTTGGCTAGTTTTTTACAGAATGTTTTTGGTGGGATTATATTTAGATTTAGAAACTTTTGGTTTTAATAATGCTATTACACTATATACTCAAACACATCCACACAGGCACACTCGCATGTACGTACGGACGCGCGCACGTATGCAACACGCACGGACGCAGCACGCACGGACACAGCACGCACGGACGCAGCACGCACGGACGCAGCATGCACGGACGCAGCACGCACGGACGCAGCACGTACGGACGCAACACGCACGGACGTTTCATGCACAAACGCACGCACACACTCGCGAACCCATTCACAAACATATTTTTCACGAACGGGAGGATGCCATAATCGCCACACTTGGCAGGAAGGTCGGCCATCGCAATCGCAATTTGAAAGTAAATATCGACCGATTGATGGACAGATAGAAATTAAACGATAAAAATACCAAATAAAAGCACCACAAGAGACGGATAACTTGAAACACTACCCAAGACCAACTGAGCTAGCCTGTATAGGCTATTATTGCTCAAAATTGTCGAAAATGCCCAACAGTTGGATATGAGAAAATAGAAAGTTGAGCTGTTGAAGAAACAAAGAGTGTATAAAGAAAATATTGAAATGTCTTATTGAAGCCCAATGGCTTAATACCCTTATAACAATCTACTGCTAGTCAAGATGTAGATACATATTTTAGGTTTATCTCTCGTAGTAAACTAAATCACTTGATTAAGATGAAGATTGTGGGGAGATCAACCAAAATATAAGTTGACGTAAATAGCACTTATCAGAACTTAATGAGTGCTATAAATGAAGTAATCATAGCTTGAATGTTTCTACGAATATTCGTTCTAGTTCTTTACGATACAATATGGATACTGTCTTCATGATCATCATCTCAACTCATATACGTCCTAGTGTTGGGTTCGACTCTCCTCCATAATAGGAAGGAAATCGTCTTACTATTTTTCCGTATGGTGACGGAGTAAAAATACAAAACACTACTCCATACGTGGATGTGGTAAAAGAGGACTTAGGAATATAATGCTCATATAAATTCTATGTAATTGAAGGAAAATTTGAAATAAAACCCTATACCAACCTGTCTGACCAGCATGGTATAGTAAGGTCAATTTCCCTCCTATTGTGGAGGAGGCTCAAGCCCAGCAGTGGAACGTACGAGTATATAAGCTGAAATGAATAAATTAATGAATTACCTACTACAACGCTGGTCAGATGGGTTGGTTTACGATTTATTTCAAACCTCTAGTCGTCTTTTACGACCCTCACTTTTTCGATCACTCAGATTGTAAATAAAACAATTTTGTGGATTTTAACGCGATTGTATTTGATTTTTGATTGCCCGCTACCTTTATGTATATATTTCTTGTTTACGTGTGTATGTCACTGAACTCCTCCTAAACGGCTGGATCGATGTTGATGAAATTTTTTGTGCATATTCAAGAGGATTCGAGATGGTTTAGTTTCACAATTGGACCCGATAGGTGACGCTTATTTGACAGAACAACGTCTGTAGGGTCAGCCAGTATAATATAAATTGGTATATAATTATAAATCTCTGTAATAACAATGACTTGTTGGACGTAAGACATCTTAGTCCGCCCATGACCACGAAAGCTTCAAAATGTTCGAAACGTCGGGCAATCAAAAATCAAAGAGAATTGTGATAAAATCGGTAGAGTAATTTTATTTGAGGCGGCGGTACGCCTGAGCGAGGAGCGCAGTCTCGATGAGGCGACCCGCCGCTGGCGACTGGGGCGGTGTAGGCGCGAATGCCTGCGCCTCATGCCGCCCTAGCCGAGGCCGCGGGTGACGTGACCGGGGAATTAGTCCGTCACCCGCCGAGAGGCCGACCGCGTGAGGAAAGACCGACGTCCGGGGGGACGTCGGTCACTGATGACAAGTAACCCTGCTCCGGTGATCAGCCCAAAGACGAAGGCGACGTGCATCGTGGGTGGGTTGCGGGTGTGCGTGCTTACGCCCCTCTGTCGCCCCGGACGGAGAGGTGCGAGGGGCGCGCCGACCGCAACCCACCCCAAAAAAAAAAAAGAGTAATTTTATTTACAATGTGTAATGCTCGCGTAAACATCAGAAATCATGATCCTTCAGATTTTTTTTGACCTCCATGGAAAAGTCAGGAGTTACATGTATTTTTTATCCATTATCGATCATCATCATCGCAGCCCACATACGTCCCACTGTTGGGCTCGTCCTCCTCCACAATGGGAGAGAATTTGACCTACCATACTGGTCAGACATGTTGATATATGGTTTTGTAACGAGTTTTCCTTCTCTTGCACAGATGTTATGTGCATATTATATCCCATAGTCGTCTTTTACGACATCCACGGGCAAGATAGGGAGTGGTGAATAGTATTCTTACTCCGTCAACATACGGAAAATTATCAATATTCATACAATATTTAAATTCAAACATTTTATTCTAAAAAATAAATAAGTACGAGTATGGGCGAATAAGATAGGGGATTCATGTCAGCAACCGCAACGGAATTATGTCTGTAAAATATTAGTACAATATTTAAGGCTTTATGGCGGAATGAGGTGTCTACACCACTCACTCATGACGTCACAACGTATTTTGTCATACGTAATGATTTACTTACGTTTCGAATAGGGTTGCTAATTTTTTTTTTAAGTAATTTTGTAAATATCGAATAAAATAAATGTATCATTTATATCGTCCCACAAGTCATATATGTCCCACTACTGGGCTTGAGCCTCCTTCATAATGGGAGGGAAATTGACATACCATGTCGGTTAAACGCGTTGATATAGGATTTTATTTCCAATTTTTCCTTCTCTTGCATAGACGTTATCTACATAATATAATCCCTTAGTCGTCTTTTACGACACCCACGAGTAAGAAATGGAGTATTGACTATAATTCTTACTTCGTCACCACACGGCAGAAATAGTAATTTAAATCATTAAAGTAAAAAGTTTTAAAAAAGCTTTTACTTAAGTGTTCTAAAAAGTTCAATTTTCGTATTCTTCTTTGCAAGTCCTTTAGTTTGAAACCTATATTATGCGAATGCACATAAAATAAGTAATCTACCATCTTAGACTGTTCGCCATATTGGATTTAGAATGACGTCACTTAGCTCAACATACATTGTCACCCAAACTAAATGCATGCAAAATTTCAACTCAACCGATTGAAGATATACCTTAATATTCAGTTGAAATATTTTTAAAGAAAAAATTTAAATCCTAACAATAGTACATGTGTGCTCGCATAGCTATTTATGAACCTATAACCGGTCAAAAATAAACTATATTCTAAACTTTTTATCCCAAATCAAAAAATGATAATACACGTCGCAAGAAATTCGACAACCCTATTTGAGACACAACCCAAGCAAACGCATGAATTTGCTCATTTGCAATTATTTGCTCAGCAATTGGATAAAATAAATAAAGTTTACGGAAATAAATATTGCCTTCACTTGGTTTTGTAGTAATTTGAGACTATATTTAGTCTCGACTTAAAACTTGAAGTTAGAGCTAGATGCCTGCCTCAAAATCACTTTATGAAAGTTCATTACCTATCGTATTGAAATTTTACTCAAAATTGTAATGGTTAAATGTCAATATTTATATATACTCGGAGATCTAATTATTGATACTTTTGTATTTTACTTTAAATAAATTCAGTAATCTCTTACCGGATCTGAACCCGGTCGCCAATACGAAAATACGACAAGAAACTCGACTAATGGGAAGTTTGAATACAATTACTAAAGAATTTCTAATTTACTACTAAAATTTATATTCTGTACATGAATCCTTCATTTAAACATTAACGCTTATCTATTTTAAATTAATTTAATTCAGCAATCTAGCACTGGATCGCTACGCGGTCGAGATTGAGAAAAAACGAGAAAAACTCGGTCAGCGAGCACCTTTAACCCTTAATTACTCGCATGGGGTCAAAGCACTTTCGAGCTTAAAAAAAAAGTACTTTTCGTGTTCAGAATTCCACCTCGCTACCGCTAGCTTCCTAATTCGCCATAACATTTATATATTAGTAACGATTCTATCACGGGAGTGGAAGGATACGTCGCTGCACTCTTAACCCTTGACCCCATGCGAGTAATTGCGTAACTATTTCGAAAGAGGTGAGTTGCTAAATGTATTATTTACTTTTGTGTATAATACTTCAACTTATATTTTCATTAGCCCAGTGTGTAAATTAATGTTATAAATATACTTTTAATAATTTTATATGACGAAGTTATCCAAAAATTACGTGTTACCGTGAGATTTATGTTTTTTTTTACTAGAGTTAGTCATGGACAGAGGAGAGTAGTAACTTTTACAATGGTTGGCTGAAGCTTTCGACGAAGAACAAGTTGGGGGCTCAAATTCTGAGTCGGAGGCGGGTGAAGTAATTCAAAGTGATCACGATAGTGCTAGGGAAATAAACGATCTCCTGCACGTTCCAGCGATTCGTCAGATTTTGAAAACGACACAGAGCAGTATGAACATTTTTATTTTATGAGGCACAATGACAGGAATGGTCCTAAACAAAAATGGTCAAAATCACCTTCATCAAGCGCTGAAAGAACACGAGGGCATAACTCAAGTAAGCAATAAAATTGGCAAAAACTCCCTTTGAAAGTTTCAGTTTTTTTTCTGAGGACATTTTGAACTTAGTTGTGACGAATACAAACAAATACATCGGGGAAGTCAGAAACAGGTTTCAAAGGGAATGCGACGCAAAAGATACAGATTTCGAAGAAATAAAACCGTTCCTGGGTTTGTTGATTATATCTGGAGTTTTGAGAGCTACACATCCAACCGACCACGTCGAAGCGTGGGCGTTGTTACAACTGTCGGCGGAAAAACGATCACAAAGTGGCAACAAAATGCAAGAAATGTACAAAATTTGTATGCAACGACCACTCTATGATGTATTGTCAATAGCGTCATGACAGTGATTCGGCAATTTCCTAAAAATGTTATCTTTTTTTACTTTGATATCAATATAAGTATAAAATTAAACTCTTTTCTAATTATTTTATGTTTGTTTATTTTTTGCCTAATGATATATAAATTTGTGTTGTTTTATTTTTAATTATAATAGATAAAATAAAGTACTTTAATAATAAAATAATTTTATTTACATATATATTTGCATACATATATATTCAAAATATCTCCTACAATTTGGGGTTACCTGAGACCCCATGCGAGTAGTTATGTGATTTTCTTAGTGCGAGTAATTAAGGGTTGATATAATTACTAAAGTATTTCTAATCTACTACTAGAATATTTGGATTTGCTAGGAGCATTTACGACGTGAAAAAAGATCTTTTATCAAAACTTATTAGAATAGAAAATCTTGTAGATTTTAATATAATTTGTAGTAATAGAAGAAATAGAAGGGCATTTTAGTCTCCGAAGATTAAATGAAATTTTAAGTCGGTAATCTTGCCTTTAGTTAAAATAGAACTTTTCTTAAGTAAACATCTAATAACAGTGTGGAACTTGAGTCCCAGTCTCTATGGAGTACTTAGGGTTCTCTAATATACAGCGTCGGGGCGACGCCCTGACTGGGGTAATCCAGCGTGTCGGCGACGGATAACAAGGCATCAGTAGCAGTGGTCGGCCCAATAGGGATGTTGAGGGAACACCGTGGGTTATGGGACCACATGTCGCTCATCATTCGCCTCGTACAGATTGGACGGGTCGTGTACAGACCATAGACTACCACAAAATAAAAAGTTTCTCTAACGTTATAAGCACTAATACATTGCTAAAGCCGGAAAATATATTAAATAACAAATGCTTATAAAGAAATCACATTTTTTATCAACTACTAATTGAACAGGACTATCAAAACACCCTATGGTGACGGAGTAAGTAAAAAACTACCAAAGGATTATAATAAACAGGTAACATTTTCAGTGATAGGATATATACATACATACATATATGTATATATAAAAATGAGTTGCTGTTTGTTAGTCTCGCTAAAACTTGAAAACGGCTGGACCAATTTGGCTAATTTTGCCCTTGAATTATTTGTGGAAGTCCAGGGAGGGTTTATACGTTGGGAAAATATGCAAAATTGCGAGTAATATACTATACCATCAAAAACAATACTTGAAAAAAAAAGCCAAGCCTCGCAACCGAGTTCTTTTACCATAAAAATTTGGGAGATCCATGTTATACCAAGTCGGTTAACTCCTTCAGTCCCTGCTTAAGGGACCTTTCTTTATAAGTACTTTACTTTCTTCATAATTTAGTTTGCTTAATACTTTGGGAGATTTTGGTACAATTTCATGAGACACGTCCTACTTTTGCTGTTTCATTAAGTTGATTGACCATTTTACAAGTTATCTTTGAACATAATTATATCTAGGTATCTGTCTACACCTATTATGCCAATCGTCATTCAACCTATCGCCGTCCACTGCAGAACATAGACCCCTCATGCTTCACTACAAAGTGCGGTACTGTGGCACCTGCATCCAAAGACGCTCAAGGGTAACAGAGTTGCCATGACTAGAACTCATTTTTCTACGCCTTATGAAGAATAATGACGTAGTCGCCACATTTGGTAGGCGGGTTGGTTTCGCAGTGAGATATCATACATTTCCCCGGCGAGAGCTGCTGCCCACTCTTCTTCCTGTTGTATCTTTTTTTAAATGACAACGCCTTGTACTAAGGGAATAATGATCCTTATATTGTGGGGGACTTTACAAACATATAATTCAACATCGCATCATCATTGCATCCCTCATATGTCTCACTGTTGGGCTCGGGCCTACTCCACAATGGGAGGGAATTTAACCCACTAAACCATGCTGGTCTGACATGTTGATATAGGGTTTAATTTTGAGTTTTCCTTCTCTTGCACAGATGGTATGTGCACATTATATCCCATAGTCGTCTTATACGATATCCATGGGCAAGATAGAGAGTGGTGAATTGTATTCTTACTTCGTCACCATACGGAAAGAATATGTAATTAACCGACACAAATTACATTCAGACTCAGAACAACAATTTGTGGATCGTACAAGGTGTTATCTTGCATGGGATTCGAACCCGCGACACTAGCACGGTACGTTGGTATCTTAAACACTTCGTCATCTGCGCAGTCTTTAACTGGTTGTTACGATTCTCATAGAGAAGCAATGATGGCGACAAATGTATTCTTATTTTTTACAAAGTTACATTTCATTAACTGCAAATGTAACTTTGTAATCCAATATATTTATACGAGTTTACAAAATTATTTATGCAGTTTATGTATCTCGGCAACTGGATGAAAATTATAATGTTTCATAATTTTTCCTTCATTTATACACTAAACACTAATTGCATTCTAAATTTGAAGCTTCTATGTCTGCTAGAAGTACCACTTTAATATTGATGATCGGTCAGTCAGTCAGTGAGTGACAAAATTACGAAATTTTGCCTAGTTATAACTCTTAAACTATTGGTTCAAATTTAATGAAATTTGAAGTACATAATGTGTATACAAGGCCTGCTAGATTACTAAAAATTCAGGTTTCTAGTTTTATTAACAACGAAGTTATAGGGGGTCGAAAATGGCCTGAATGGCTTCGAGAAAAGTATGTTACGGCAGTTTTGCGTTTTGCCCGACTTTTTTTTTGCTCGACTTGGCAGAAAAACAACAATTTTATTTTTCCATACAAACTGTTCTTACCTGTCAAGCATTTGATGTTTACGGCAAGTGTTATATTTTCTTAGTCCGCACCTTTACACTATTTGTGGGAGACTGATAAATCATCATCATCATCTCAGCCCATACACTTCCAACTGTTGGACTCGCACCTCCTCCACTATGGGCGGAATCGACCTACTATATCATACTGGTCAGACGTGTTAGTATAAGGTTTTGTTTCGAGTTTTTCTTCTCTTGCATATATTATAGGCATATTATATCCCTTAGTCGTCTTTTACTACACCCACGGGTGGTGAATTGTATTTTTACCCCGTCTCCGCACGGATAATACTAAAACATAATAATTATGATAACATGCGGCACGAAGTTCGCCGGGTCAGTTAGTATATAATAAATTCTGTTTTCGTTAAATCTAATAAATAAAAAACAAATGGGCAATAGTTTTATGACTGGCCGCCTGCCTGATGTCAGCATTTTTCGGGAATGTAATTATTGATAAGACGACATTAGACGAAATGTACCACATCGATGGGTCTTAGTTATCTTTTATGACGCCTATGAGTAATTTAATTGTTGGTAGTAGTCATAGTCGCCATCGTAGGGCGAGGATGGATTTAGTATCCTTTAGTCATATTTTTTTATTTGCAAACGGTGGCAAATGTGCACGATATATATGTGATGTGTTATTGCCGCTCATGGATCTTCGCTAGGTTACTACCTATCGAGAAGAAGGTGAAGGGAGTGTGAATGCGTGGAATGAGGTTTGGTCAGTGCCGGATTAAGGTAGCGCGTGGCCTGTAGCAAATTCTGTCGAGGGGCCCTTGGTTTGCTTCAAGTTCTCAAGTTTAGGGTATTATCTAAATCGATATTTTTTTAATTACAGTCAGACAGGCGTTGAAGCGCAAGGCCCCTCCAATTCGCGGGGCCCGTAGCATTTGCTACTCTTGCTATATGGCTAATCCGGCACTGGGTTTGTTGATACTAAACGTATCACCAAAACCCAACACACGCTAACCTTCAGAAAGTCGGACTGCCGGTTCTCTCGCTCATTGGACTCAGTACAATAACAAATTGCTACTATTTAGACGTCGGTTTTCTACTCAGTGTGTTACTACCCCGGACGGACCAGCCCACGGCTGTAGACTGACTGTCGACAATATGCTTATTACCATTACTAATATTATACTCTTAGAATAATAACATATAGAAGGTAAGTTCGCGAACAAAAAGTGAAGCATTTCAATTGGAGCCTAATGGAGCTTACGCCGGAACCGTTTCGTAATGTACAAGTCCTTGTACTGCACGTACGTACGCAACTCTTAAAAAATAAATAGGTAATTATGACGGTTTGTGCATTCAAATGGTGTCATAACACATTTGTAAAACTTAAAAAGGTTTTTAACGTCAATTTTAAAAGCATTTCGACGATTTATGTTAATAAAAACAAAATTTGATTTCATAATTTGTATAGTGGTGTACGTGTGTAATCGTCTGCGCGTCATTAGTGTTTTTAGATTCAAATTTCGAACCTTCGAAGTATTGACACTATCCTTCTATACGTTATTATTCTAAGATTATACTATTACGGGCAAGATAGAGGGTGGCTCGACAGTCACAGGCAAGATAAGGAGTGCTTCTAGTAGTCTTTAGGATTGGCTATAGAGCGGTGATCATAATTAAAGTTATGGATGTCCCAAAAAGCGTTTAATACCTACACCTTTTACCGTAATAGATGGAGAAACACATGGGGAAATATTGTATTTATTAAACAGCATACTTTTGTCTGCTCACCAGATGCCTTATTTAACGATCATGTCTTATTTTATAAAAAAATTTGAAGGGGAAAGGAAAAAATATAATAGCTACCTTATCAAATGAAGGCATAATTTTTAAGAAATTTTACTTGAAACGTAGCCCGCCTTGCTTTCTATTTGATTGGACTTCAAACCGGCCTCGCAATCTTAAAAGTAAAAAAAAAAAAATAGATTCGGTTTTCAGGCAATTTGGATTTCAAAAAGCATTTGATATTGAAGATGGGAGTTTATGAATAATGTTTTGCTTATTTCACACACAAATCCCACTTTACGGAATAAATATCTTTGTGGCGAGGGGATTTATAAACGTGTCTGTAATAAATTGATTGATGTAAATTGTTTTTCTTTTTTATTTTGATATGAAAGGTCTAATAGATTAATGCAGATGAATATCAGTAGATTTATGCTACGAAAGCAAATTCCCTTTCCATGGGATTTGCAGGAGGATATATTGTTATGTAATAAACATATCGCGTGACGGCGACCGACTTCCCAGGACGTTGAGAAGTGAGGTTACCCGAAAGGGTATTCCGTGAGGCCGACCACTGACGACAAGTCACATCTGCTCCGGTGGTCGGCCTAACAACGAGGTGACGTGGGTACGGGTGGGTTATGGGCCTGCGCGCCGTCCTTTCATCGCCCCGGACGGACTGGACCACGCATGTGCTTACCATAGCCCACCCATAAAAAAATGTAATAAACATATGATTGGATATAGTGTCCATTAACGATACTGTAAGCGAGGCAATTTATTAAAAACTAGCAATCCGCCCTCGCTTCGCTTCGGTTATAGGTTATAGTCGTTTTACCCACGTAGTTCCCGTTCCCGTGGGCATACCGGGATAAAATATAGCCTAGTTTACGCCCTGATATTATAACTTTCTATTGGTGAAAGAATTTTTGTAATCAGTCCAGCCGTTTTGAAGATTACCCGGAACAAACAGACAGACAGACAGACTGACAGACAGACAGACAAAAATTTTTTAATTGCTATTTTAGGCATAGGTGTCGTGCAAATAACCGTGTGAGCATGAAAAAAGCCTATTATTTTGACATTACAAACAATTTCACACACCAATTTTATTTATTGGTATAGATAAAAAAGGGAGCCGTCGCTCACGACGCCTAGCAGATGTGAAACATCAAAATTATTTTGTACAAGTATATATGCATAAAAGAACAGTTTATGACAAGAACTAATATGGCATACAGTATTAATAAAATATTTGGCTATTTTCCAGAAAATGCTGATTTTTAGTCAATAAATATTTATTTCCATTAGATAGTGCACAGGCGCTTGCGCACAACATCGCGTCGCTTCGTCTCACTCACACACTTCTAGAGTGGTAGGACCACACTGTCGACAGTTATCTGTCTACAGCCGCGGGCCGGTCCGTCCGGGGTAGTACCACACTCTCGAAGAAAATCCACGTCTGAGTAGTAGCGATTTATTACTGCGCTTCGTTCGGTGAGCGAGAGAGCCGGAAGCCCAATTTTCTGAGGGTGTTTGCGTGTGGAGGGTTTTGGTGGTGCCCTTGGTATCACCGAGCCTCAATGCACGCATTCACACTCCCTTCAATTTCTTTGCGGTAGGCCTTGTAGGGGTCCACGAGCGGCAGCAAAACTTACCATCAGGTGTACTGTTTGCTCGTTTGCCACCGTTTGCAATAAAAAAAAACACATTACTACATATTAGGGTGGTTCATTTCCGCAAATTTTTTTTTTCTTTCGTTGCTCATGCAAAATATTAATCTACATATAGAAAAAAAAATTCTCACCAAGTTTGAGCTCTTAATATTAATTTTAAGTACTTACAATTTAAATTTAAAGTTTTACCATTCAAAATGTATGAAAAAAAATCTTCTTTTTTTTTTTTCAAATTTCTAATGCTTACCTGGCTTTTACAATATTGCAAATCGGTTTAATGGGGAATTTCACGCTCTTCAAAATAGTTGTGTAACTCGCACTGCACTCGCACCAGTAGGAGTCGTGGAAGTACAGTTTTTGGAAAAAATATATTTTCTTTTAATTTTTCGAGCAAATCGCCAAAAGTAGGAAGAAAAAAGACTGACTCATAAAAAAAAAGTTATCCGACCAATATTTAATGAATTTACAGCCATTTTATTACCGGAAAATGTAAAAAATTTATAAATACTAACTCATAATGTTATTTAGATTCATTTTTACTATTTATTACCATTATATTCCCCTACACTAAGAACTTTTTAAAATGAGTATGATTTTTTATTATGTTATCAATTTCTTACATTTTTCGGTATAAAAATGGCTAGTAAGCATTAGAAATTTGAAAACAAAAGATTTTTTTTCATACATTTTGAATGGTAAAACTTTAAATTTAAATTGTAAGTACTTAAAATTAATATTAAGAGCTCAAACTAGGTAAATTTTTTTTTTCTATATGTAGATTAATATTTTGCATGAGCAACGAAAAAAAAAAAAAAAAAAAAGAATGTTTGCGGAAATGAACCGCTCTACTACATATACTAGTGTATATGTAGGTATACGTAGGTATGTATAGCGCAACTTTAACGCCACGCTACAACAATGAAAACAAAGTGATTTCTGGTGTTAACGCGAGTATTACACATTTTAAATAAAACTACTTTACGGATTTTATCCCGTTTGTATTTGATTTTTGATTGCTCGACGTTTCGAACACTTTGCAGCGTTCATGGTCACGGGCGGACTAGGATGTCTCACGTCCAACAAGTCATCGTTATTTCAGAAAATTTATATTTATCTACCCGATACAGAAAATACTTATTAAATATTGAACCACATTTTGATACACGTTAATTAGCAGTGTAAGAAGAAAATGATTCTATATGAAAAATTAAATTGTTTATTGTTAGTAATTATTTAACATTAAAATTAATAGTAATTATATTTAAAAAACCTGACAATCTAGTATACTACCACCGGATCGGAACACGGCCACACTGAGAAAGATCCGGCAAGAAAACTCAGGTGACATAATGCTAAATTAATATTAATTTTGAAGGCGGCTTACTTTACGTTACTAAGAGACTTTAATTTATAAAATTATCTTTAGTTATTATTATTGTGGGTCAAATCTATACAATATGAGCTCACACTGTCTTGCAGTCTTGTGGTGGTCTTTTTGGATTTGTTTTTAATAATGTTAATAACAGGATCCCAGCTTGATGGTAACACCCAGCCATCCTCTCTATTGAATTTTTTGTGTTTTTTGATTTCAATAGTCTCGCGTACCATTCTAGGCAGGTATCGGTGTTCTTTTGCGAGGATTTGTGGTTTATCAAATCTGATGTTATGGCGAGCGTGTTCCTGACTATGTTCACAGACTGCAGACTTAGTGTGACGGCGGTGCTTCACATCGGCTATGTGTTCTTTGATCCGAGTTCTTATGGATCTTTATGAGATGACTTACGGCATTGAAACGTGGTCTCTAAATGTCGGCCTCATAAAAAAGCTCAAAGTCGCTCAGCGTGCTATGGAAAGGGCTATGCTTGGTATTTCTCTAGTGACAAAATCCGGAACACGGAAATCCGTAGAAGAACGGGTGTAACCGATATAACCCGCAGAATTAGCACATTGAAATGGCAATGGGCAGGCCACATCGCTCGTCGAACCCACAAACGTTGGGGAAGAAAGGTTCTTGAGTGGCGACCACGAAATCGGACGGCGCAGTGTAGGACGACCCCCCACTAGGTGGACTGACGACATTCACAAAGTCGCAGGAAACCTTTGGATGCAAGTGGCGCAGGACCGTTCCGAGTGGCATTCTCGTGAGGAGGCCTATGTTCAGCAGTGGACGTCTGTAGGCTGATGGATGGATGGACAACAATCAGGTTTACCCTCGCATATTCCGTCATATAGCGTAACGTCGTAATGCCACGAGTTGTTTATGCCACGCCAACGGTCAAGTTCACCCTCGCCTATAAATGTTTCACATCAAAAATATGTATTTAATTATTGTAAATTCGTTTGTTGCTATGCAGATGAGTGGCAAAATGGGGGCAGTTTTTATCTAAGAAGAGGGAGAGAGTCATAGAGATCGTGAGATTGAGAGAGAGTGAGAAAGGACGAACATAGCACGAAGCACAGCCAATAATTTCTTGCGCTGTTTCGGTCAGCACACCCACCGCCCAGCTTCGTCCGGGGCGACAGATGGGCGGCGCGCGGCCTCGTAACCAGTGGGTTATAGGATGCTATAGCACATCGCATTCGTCGTTGGGCCGACCACCGGTGCAGAGCTCCTTGACTGCAGTGATCGGCCCGACGCAACACATCAAAAGAGCATTTTCTTCCATGGACGTCCCATTCCCGTGACACCAATTGCCGTCGCGAGACTAGCCTCTCCGCGGGTGCCGGACTAAATCCCCGATCGGGTCACCCACAGCCTCTGCTAGGGCGGCATCAGGCGAAACCCCTAGCGTTGCCTTCAGATACATTTGTTAAGTTCTTTATATGGTGAAAAGAATACATTTCACTACACTTTTCTATAACATTACCATTATATCATGTCAGCTCACTTCTTTTTTTAATTGCAAACGGTGGCAAACGAGCAAACAGTACACCTGATGGTAAGTGTTCTCTGTCTACAGCCGCGGGCCGGTCCGTCGGAGGTAGTACGTAAGCAGAAAAACGAGTAGTAGCAATTTGTTACTGCGCTTCGTTTAGTGAGCGAGAGAAGGAAGCCCAACTTTCTGTGGGTGTTTGCGTGTGGTGGGTTTTAGTGATGCCTTTAGTATCACCGAACCTCATTGCACTCATACATACTCCCTCTACGGTAGGCAGCGGTATACCAAACGTCCATGAGCGGCAGTAACACTTACCATCAGGTGTACTGTTTGCTCATTTGCAATAAAAAAAACAGAGCATTTTAAGTTTTTTTTTAAGTAATTAAATAATAAACTACTTAGAAAATATCACAGTAACTTGTCTTTATTCCAGAGCCTACATAGTTATTACAGAGATATCATAATTATTTCAGCTCATACAATGCCAGCCACCTCCACAATGGGAAGGAATTTGACCTACTTATATCACGTTAGTTAGACGGGTTGGTATAGGGTTGTATTTCAAGTTTACCTTTTCTTTTCAGGTTTATATGCACATATTGTATTCCTGTTTCATATTTTATTTCGTGTGGTGACAGAGTAAGAATACAATTCACCACCTGCTCTCTTATCCGTGGATGTTGTAAAAGACGACTAAAGGTTATAATATGCATATAATAATAATGCAAGAGAAGGAACACTCGAAACAAAACCCTATACCAACAAGTCTGACCAGCGTGGCGTAATAGGTCAATTTCCCTCCGAAAGTGGAGGAGGCCCGAGTCCAACATTTGGACGGGTATGGGCTAAGATGATGATGATGATTATATCTCTTAGTCGTCTTTTACAATAACCACGGCCAAGAAAGGGCGTAGTGAATTGTATTCTTACTCTGTCACTACACGAAAACTTATTACTATGGTAACATATTAGTTATGACTTATAAGTCTATTTCAAGGTCGTTTCAAGTTTTTCTTCTTATTCAGTAACATCATTTCTTTGAATCTTTAATTCATTATTAGGATATTTACAGGAACGGAAAGAGTAATAATTTTTATATACTTAGGTACTCCTTTGTCACGCAAACAGAGGAATGCACAGCGACTATTTGATATAGACTTCCCCTAACGAAAAGTCATCATCATCATCTCAGGCCATGTATGCCAGTGCTAGGCTCAGCATTCTTCCAAAATGGGAGGATCAGTTAACCGCTGTTAGTTATATCACGCTGGTCAGACGTGTTGATATAGGGTTTTATTTCCAGTTTACTTTCTCTTGCTTAGATATTATTTGCATGTTAAATCCCTTAGTCGTCTTTTACGACACCCATGGTCAAGAAAGGGGGCGGTAAATTGTATTATTCCTCCGTCCCCACACTGAGAAAAATGAAGTAAAAATTAAGTATCTATATATAAATACGTGAAGCAAAAACTTTGTACCCCTTTTTACGAAAATTACGTGAATGGATACGTATGAAATTTGGCACAGTTGATGTATATAATGAGGAGAAGTGCGTAGAACTGAAATTTCATACAATAATGGATTAGAATTGCATTAAATTTATTAAAAAAGGCATTACACATACTACAATGCAATCTCTACACACACACACGTTTGTGTGAGTGTGTTGCGTAGCAACGCTTATACACTTTTGTTTAAGGTTAAAATCTTTGGTCGAACTCAATGTCAATCATAATTATGATGACAATGTCTAATAGAGATTTGTGTTTACATATTAATTATTAGTGAAATACAACTTGCTCAATATACAATTACACATAAATAAAATTAAAGAAAATTGTGTAGCAGAAAATTAATTAAAATGAATTATGGCCGAATTTCGATCACACGGCGACCACTAGTAACAATAGTTACGCTTAACGAGGGGGGTCGATTAGATTTAGCGTCAATGAATTTCTTGAGAATACACCTCTGCCCACTCCCTTGGTTTTTACTTAGCCGGGTTTTACGACTCTCATTAATAATGGCGATATAATGTATTTTTAAAATTGAAATAATTTCAGCGATAGATATAATTATAGCGAAGTAGATCAAGATGAGCCAATATACTTTTTTGTTTCTCGTCAGAATTAGATTATGTCGGCAGTTATTTCGTTTAGTTATGTTTGTTTTTAATTTCCTATTTTTTAATTTTGTTGATGTTAAATTGTTGAACGAGAGCAGAAAATACATTTACTTTTTTTATGACGCAAGGAGCAAAGGAAATGATTTATGTTATTCAAATTTTATTGAATGGTGAAGGAATAAGAATACAATTCACCACTCCCTATCTTACCCGTAGATATCATAATTTTCTTCCTATTGCGGAGGAGACTCGAGGCCAGCGAAGCAGTTTTGATCTCTGTCCATTATATAAATTTGTTTTTAATTAAATTTCATTAAATTGAGTGCAGTAATTCCTTTAAAATCTATTTCCACGTCAGTTTTCTAATTTAATTTCGATAATAATCTATTTAGTTCAAAGCAATATATATTCGGTGTTCATTAAGCTGTTCAAGCGAATTTCAACCTTATTTATACGTTGCAATCTAAATGCATACTGTGTATCACAGCAGTAGATTGGCATATGAATTTCAGATTAACTCAATTTACGGTCAGTCTTGTTGATTAAACCTTGTTATATTAAATATGTAAATGTTAGTGAGAAATTAGATGGGTAGACGGACAAGATTAAGATATATCGGATCTGATAAACAACATTGCCTTAATGGTTTCATCATCATCATCATTTCAGCTCATATATGTCCCACTGCTGGGCTCGAGCCTCCTCCATAATAGTAGGGAAATTGACCTTACTATACCATGCTGATCAGATAGGCTGGTATAAGGTTTTGCTTCGAGTTTTCCATCTCTTGCATAGATATCATATGTGTAATAATATCTGGTTGACCGAGCTTTGCTCGGTATATTTTTGTTGTATTTTTGCCGAATTTATTTAGATATATAATAATAACAAATAAAATAATGAAAAAAATATCAAAAATTACAAAAAGCCAATAATAATAACACTGAGATTTGATCCCACGCTGTTTGAGTGACAAAACAAAAAGAGAACTAGACAACTCTCCAACTGAGCTATTATAACTCTTGACGTTGACGGCGAAATTTTAATTCATATTTACCACCGTCCGTTCGGTTGAGATCAGCATCCGGGCCCATATGAGGTATTTGCGCCTGGTGCTCGACGGGCAATGGTGGTTCCGGGAGCATTTCCGCAGGCTCGCTCCATGGCTCGTCGGCGCGGCGTCCGCCCTTTCGTGGCTTATGCCGAACATGGGCGGACCGAGCGCAAGGTGCCGACGGCTGTACGCGGGGGTCATCCGGTTGGTGGCTCTGTACGGCGCACCGGTGTGGGCAGGATCCCTGACCGCAACTCAGAGCTCTTCTGTGGCGACCACAGAAGGCCATGGCGGTCAGAGACATACACGGGTACCGCACGGTGGCGATGGAGGCAGCGTGCCTGTTGGCCGGGACTCCCCCGTAGGATCTGGAGGCAGAAATGCTCGCCGGATTGTATCGGCGGGTGTCGGGGGTGCGAGCGGGGGGCGGTGTGGTCAAGTTGAGGGAGCTCACCGCCTGGCGCGTCGGCGCCCGCCGGAACGTCATTGGCCATTGGGCAGTCCGGCTGGAGAGGCCTCGGTTCGGGGTGCGAATCGTGAAGGCCTTCCGACTGGTGCTGATGCAATTGGAAAGACGGCGCGGGGTGCTCTCCTTCCGACTAGTGTAGGTGTTGACGAGGCATGGGTGCTTCATCAAATACCTGCACAAGGTTGTTGAGAGGGAGAGTACATCGTCCTGCCACCACTGCAATTGGGACGAGGACACGGTGCAGCATACGCTTGAGGCCTGTGCCGCTTGGGCAGAGCAGCGTCGTGAACTCGTCGCAATCATGGGTGCCGACCTAACGCTGCCGACTATCTCCAGGGGGATACCTTCGCCTCATGCCGCCCTAGCCGAGGCCGCGGGTGACGTGACCGGGGAATTAGTCTGTCACCCACTGAGGGGCCGACCGCGTGAGGAAAGACCGACTTCCTCCCCGAACGAGGGGACGTCGGTCGATGGGAAGGTACCCCAAATAGGGGGTATTCCGTTGGGCCGACCACTAACGCCAAGTTACCCTGCTCCGGTGGTCGGCACAACGACGAAGGCGACGTGCATCGTGGGTGGGTTGCGGGTGTGGGTGGTTACGCCCCTTTATCGCCCCGGACAGAGTGGTGCGAGGAGTGCGCCGACCGCAACCCACAACCCAAAAAAAAAGAACCAGTAATATATAAAATTACAGCGAATATTTAAGATCATGTATAGTTGCTAAGTAGAAATAATTACTTGAATCTATTGGTGACTATTGAACTAGACTAATTAGGAAGCATGTTCCATTTTCATGTTTCTCATTATAATATATATTAATTGATAATGTTTTGTGTAATAATTGACTAAAGTTTCATATCTCAATTCTCTTACACAATAATGTAATACTGTCCTATATAATTAAATAACTGAACCTAAATAACTGAACTTCTCCTAAACGGCAGGACCGATGTTGACGAAATTTTTAGTGTGTGTTCAAAGGGATTCGAGGATAGTTTAGATTCCCAATTGGGCCCGGCAGGTGGCGCTGTTCGGGCAAGCCAATAACATAACTTGAGTACGACTTTACTGATTTCATCCATCTTTTTTATTAAGTTTTCTAATACTTTGAAAATTTCTTTTATGAAAAAAAAAATAAGAAAGTTGCGCAGAAAATTAGAAAATTTAAGAAAACTTAACGACTATATAAACTGTTCTAAGGTAACCTTTTTTCGACTATATAAAGGTTTTTATCTTTATATATATACCTAAATCTTCTGTTCGTATGTTTGTATATGAACTCCTTCTATACGGCTGGACCGATTTTGATATTTTTTTAGCTATGCCGATGGATATGAGAATGGTTTAGATTAATAATTGGAACAGCTTTTTTTAGATTTGAACAGAACAACGTCTGTTGGGTCAGCTAGTTCAATATAATATTCCATGTGGTGACGGAGTAACAATACATTTTATCACACCCTCTCTTGCCCCGTATCGTAAAAGACAACTAAGGGATGCGATATGCAGATGGCATTTATGCAAGAGATTATTTTTTTATTGCAAATTGTATACGGCAAAACTTGATAGTAAGTGTTGCTGCTCATAGACCTTTGCAAGGCCGCTTCCTACCGCGAAGAAAGACTGCGTGCCATTGCACGTCCGAACCACTGAACCTCATTAGGTTCGGTGATACTAAAGGCATCACTAAAACCAACCACATACAAACAACCTCAGAAACTTGGGTTTCCGGCTCTCTCGCTCACCGAACTAAGCGCAGTAACAAATTGCTACTACTGCAACGTCGATTTTCTGCTCAGTGTGGTACTACCCCGGACGGACCGGCTCGCGACTGTAGACAGATAACTGTCAACAGTGTGGTCCAACCACCATAATAATGCTAAAAAATGTTCGAAATATCGGGCAAACAATTCACCACTTGCTTTCCTGCGCTAGGGTGTCCTAGAACACGACTAACAAATATATTATACGAAAGAAAAATAAAATGTGTAATGAAACTCTTTTTTTTTTTGGTTTGGCTATAGTCAGCGCACCCGCCGCCCGGCTCCGTCCGGGGCGACAGAGGGGCGGCGCGCGGCTCCGTAGCCCACCCGTGGCACGTCGCCTTTGTCGTTGGGCCCACCACAAGTGCAGAGTAACTTGTCTTCAGGTCGGCCCGATGGAATACCCCTGCGGAGTACCCTCCCATCTCGACGATCGGGGACGTCGGTCCTCGTCGCGCGGTTGGCCTCTCGGCGGGTGACGCACTAAATCCCCGGTCCAGTCACCCGCGGCCTGGGCTGTAATGAAAGCCTTTGCCAACCCGTCTGATAAGCGTGGTATAGGAGATGAATTTCTCTTTTTTATGAGCGAAGATGATAAGGATGATAACCTTTTTTGTAGCTACGGATAAGGTGGCTACGAATGCTATCACTCGTTACACTTCTCGTGGGTTTCGTAAAAGATGACCAAGACTTTTTTAAACCGCGACGTAAAAAGAGAGTTGTTAAAAGTTTGGTCGATGTCTGTTTGTCTGTGGCATCGTAGCTCTCAAACAGATGGACCAATTTCGATGCAGTTTTTTTCATTTGAAAACCAGTTTCCTTGCGGTGATTATTAGCTATGTTTGGTTAATATCGATCTAGTCGTGTAAGAGTACCAGCTCTTTTCCAAAATGATGTAATGACGTATGATTACTCGATTAAGTTCTTCATGCTTGCCAGTATAATTGTTAAATGACATTTAATTGATAATTCCTGTTGAAAAGGACGTAATACTTTTTTGTTTTGTTTTAATTTGCGTCGGGCATTACTCAAAATTTTATATTTTACTTATCGTCGATTTGGGTCAACTCTATCTAATGTCGGCATGTCAACAAATACATTCCAAGGAGGGTTGACGTTAGGCAAACGCCGATCATTAAACTATTGCCAATAACTTTTACATCAAAACAAAAAGATATAAAAAAATAACATGTAGGTACTATGAAAGAAGAGTAAATATTGAATTGATCTCAAATAGTTGGAATAGTGTCACGGTGATGATAATAAGCAATCTTTTGGTGTGACGAAAAGTCGGCAGGAAAAAAGCGATCAAAATAAGTTCTCATGCTAATTCTTCATGCTAATTCTTCATGCTATGTCGGTTACATATTTCTATGGATTTCTGTATTCCGGATTTTATCTCTTAGAGAAATTGCAAGCAAAGCTCGCTTTATAATCGTGGCTAGAATTTCAATAAAATAACTAAAATCTATAATGGCTCTGAGAATTTACACTAGTTTTCTTCTTATAATTTCTTTTTCATTATTATCATTCACACATCGCTCGTGTGTGTGTGTGTGCGTGCATGCTTGCGTACTTGCGTGCGTGCGTGCGTGAGTGCGTGCGTGCGTGCGTGCGTGTGTGAGTGTGTGCGTGCGTGCGTGCGTGAGTGCGTGCGTGCGTGTGTGTGTGTGCGTGCGTGCGTGCGTGCTTGCGTGCATGCGTGCGTGCGTGTGTGTGTGTGTGTGTGTGCGCGCGCACACGTGGTGCCCATAAAACATAAAAAAGAATCAAAAAAAAAAAAATAAAGAAATAACAAAAAAAATTAAAAAATGAAAAAAAAAATAAATAAAAAATAAATAAAAAAAAATAAAAATTATAATAAAAAAAATAAAAAATAAATAAAATAAGCGATAAACTCAAAAACTAATGTACCGATTTCAAAATTCTTTCAGCAATGGAAAGCTACATTCACTCTGAGTAACATAGGCTATATTTTATTCCGGTGTTCCCGAGTGACCGGGAACTGCGCGGGTAAGGCGACTGAAACCGAAGCGAAGCGAGGGCGGATTGCCAGTACATAATAAATAAATTAAAATTACTGTGTCCACTGGGTATAAGCCTATCTCCATCATGAATTAGCCAGAGCAGTAAGGTATTGTAAAATTATTAGAGAGAGGTACTGTTTACCTAAGAGTTTCACTCTTAGCCGATTTATGCGACTCCTAGCGGCAAATAAGGGATGACAACATTTCGCACCTTTAATCCAATACCGTCACTAAACGAAATTTTGCGAAAAACTTTTTTTAATGCCATCTATTTGCTGAGCACTGAATTTATACATTGCTTCAATTTATATATTTTAATTTCACTTAACTTTTTTAATTTTTTCAAAAATGTGTACGTCACTAATATTTTCAATTATTTATATATACTAACTAGCAACCCGCCCTCGCTTCGCTTCGGTTTTAGTCGTTTTACCCGCGTAGTTCCCTTTCCCGTGGGAATACCGGGATAGAATATAGCCTAGTTTACTCCCTGATATTATAGCTTTCCATTGGTGAAAGAATTTTTAAAATCGGTCCAGCAGTTTTGAAGATTACCCGGAACAAACAGACAGACAGACAAAAATTTTTTAATCTGTATTTTAGGCATAGGTGTCGTGCAAATAACCGTGTGAGCATGAAAAAAGCCTATTATTTTGACATTACAAACAAACACTCCAATTTTATTTATTGGTATAGATTAATAATAATGAAAAAAAAAATGGGTTGTAATAGGAATAATAGTTGTTAATAAAATAAAAACAAAAAACAATTGTTCCTGAAACGCTAATATACTCATATTTATATTAGTTAATTTTAGCAACCCGCCCTCGCTTCGCTTCGGTTATAGGTTATAGTCGTTTTACCCGCGTAGTTCCCGTTCCCGTGAGAGTACCGGGATAAAATATTGCCTAGTTTACGCCCTGATATTATAGCCATTGGTGAAAGAATTTTTGAAATCGGTCCAGCCGTTTTGAAGATTACATGGAACAAAAAGACAGACAGATAGACAAACATTTTTTAAATGCTATTTTAGGCATAGGTGTCGTGCAAATAACCGTGTGAGCATAAAAAAAGCCTATTATTTTGACATTGCAAACAGACACTCCAATTTTATTTATTGGTATAGATATTTGTCATAAATCTTTAAATAGCTTTCCTGTAAAATTTGCTTATTTAGGATAGTGACGGTATTGGATTAAAGGTGCGATTTATATTCTAACCTCATCACACCTTGAACATAATTCTTAACTCCCGACGCAAAAAGAGGGGTGTTATAAATTTGACGTCGATGTCTGTCTGTCTCTGGCATCGTAGCTCTCAAACAGATTGACTGATTTCAATGTGTTTTTTTTCATTTAAAAGACAGTTTCCTTGCGGTGGTTCTTAGCTATATTTGTTTAATATCGGTACAGCAATATAAGAGTATCGGCTCTTTTTCAAAATCATGTAATGGCGTATGATATCTCAATTAAATGCTTCACGCGTGCCCGTATAATCGTTAAATGACAATTAATTTTGACTGCACAGATGGCGTAATGGTTAAGAGAGCGACCTACAGCGCCAGTGTCGGGGGTTCGAATCCCACGCGGGACAACACTTTGTGCGATCCACAAATTGTTGTTCTGAGTCTGGATGTAATTTGTGTCCGTTAATTATATGTTTGTAAAGTCCCCCGCAATACAAGGATTATTTCCTTAGTGTAGGGTGTTGTCTTTAAAAAAAAAAAAAAAAAAAAAAAAAAAAAAAAAAAAAAAAAAAAAATTGATAATTCCTGTTGAAGAGAACGATATATTTTTTTATTATGTCATCATCATCTTGCTCTTATCCCAATTACTTGGGGTCGACGCAATATGTCATCTGTTTTGACATATTGCAAAAAGTTTCGGCAATGACTTTTATGACCGGCCGCCTGCCTGACGTCAACCCTCCTTGGGAATGTAACCGTTGATCCAAATGGTACCAGATGGAGTTGGTCCGGGTCAATCTAGGGCTCTTAGTCGTCTTTTACGACACCCACGAGCAAAGCAAGGGTTGGTAGTATTCGAAGCCGCTACCACACAGCAATTATTTTTTTATTATATGTCGGTATTTATTAAAAAAATACAATTTTACGTATTAGTAGATGTATTTAATTTAATGAAACTCATATTATTAAGTATATTTTGTAAACATGTATTTAGTAATTACGTTTAGACGTTGTCGATAGCTGTTCCAGCAATATTTTATGAGCCATTACCAACTTGTTTCAACTTGCAAATTGCCATAAAAGTGTTGTAAAAGCTTTTCCGGGCACGATAAAACCTATTATGCACTCCATAACACGTGAAAATATTAAACAACCGTTTTCATTCCTACTTTTTATGTTACTGCAGACCTTGAAAGTCACTCAGGCAAATAAAATTCGGAATCCTTAAAAACGTTCAGCGCATTTTTTTTCGAAGCGAAATTGCTGCTGTAGGGTGAAAATTGCTGAGCTTAGCTCGCAATGAAAATTGGTGTATTGTGCCTACGTTGTATAATAAAATAGTATTACTTTTATTTATTTAGAGATTTAAGCATTTATTTGTGATGATGTGAAATCTACTAGAGTAAGTTGAGATATTCCGTGTGGTGATGGAGTAAGAATACAATTCACCACCCCCATTCTTGCCCGTGGGTGTCGTAAAAGACGACTAAATGATTATTGGAGAAGATACAAGAGAAGGAAAACTCGAAATAAAACCTTATACCAATCCGCCTGACGAGCGTGGTATAGTAGGTCAATTTCCCTCCCATTGTGGAAGTGTAGGACTTACTGAGTGGTTAACTTACCGAAATACTAAAAATCATCAGCGGCTCCACTCCCTTGTCATTCATGGGGCGGCAATGGGTCGTCTTTTGGCATTCGATTGGGACGGTAGGTCTGTTGACTTCGCCTTTGCATCATGCTACAGACGGAGAAGACATGCATACGGCTGGCGTCGTCTCCCTGGTCATAATTGGCCGCCTCTCTGATGTTTCTTGCCTATCTATGCCCATCGAGAAATGCTGAGCGTCCTACGACGCACTCTCTATTACCCTTTCTATTTCTTACATGAAGCAAACAACGTTCCGTGGTGAGAAATACAATTAAAATTATTTGAAAACCTCTAATGCAAAATACATAACACAAAATTAATATTATCTATTAATAGGGGTTTAAATTTCAAATATGAAAAAACAAGGGTTTAAAGATGAATTGAACGTACTAGCCACTTTGAATTAGACTTAAACCTACGTGGTTGATATGATGGTGGTGTGGATGGTGTCAGATATTAAAGTGAAACTATTTTCTAACGAAAACTATAAAATTCTTAATTTAAAAAATGCACATATGACATTTGATCGCTTGACGTTCAATTGTTTTTACATTCAGCTTTTGAAGTGAACATGGACACGGCGAAAATCCGAGTAATTTTCGAATACGAGTTCTGACGTGGGACTAACGCAGCAGAAACGGTTCGTAATGTCAATGCTGTGTTTGGAGAGGATACAGCTAACGAACGCACCGTGCGTTTTTGGTTTAACCAATTTCGTGGTGGAAACTGGGACTTCAAGAATGAACCACGAGGAAGACCAGCTATTAAGGTAAATAACGATGAATTGAAGGTGATGGTAGAAAGTGATCCGAGTCAAACTACTGAATAATTAGCGGCATGGTTTGACGTTAGCATACCCACAATATTGACCCATTTGCACTAAATTGGTAAAATAAAAAAAACTATAAAATTGGTGCCTCATGATTTGACTGATATGCAGAGAGCAGCGCGCGTTGAAGCTAGACTTATCCTGTCAAACCGGTATAGAAATAAAGGGATTTTGGCCCGAATGTGACGTGTGATGAAAAGTGGTCTCAAGAGTGGTAGGACCACACTGTTGACAGTTATCTGTCTACAGCCGCGGGCCGGTCCGTCCGGGGTAGTACCACACTCCCGCAGAAAATCGACGTCTGAGTAGTAGCAATTAGTTAGTGCGTTTCATTCGGTGAGCGAGAGAGCCGGAAGCCCAACTTTCTGAGGGTGTTTGCATGTGGAGGGTTTTGGTGGTGCCCTTGGTATCATCGAGCCTCAATTCACGCATTCACACTCCCTTCACTTTTTCGCGGTAGGCAGCGGCCTTGTAAAGGTCCATGAGCGGCAGTAACACTTACCATCAGGTGTACTGTTTGCCACCGTTGGCAATAAATAAAAAAAGTGGATTCTTTATGATAATCCCAACGAACTGACCCCAGGCTGACCCCAGGTCAAACACCACATCAATGTCCTAAAACGAAGATTACCTGAAAGGTGATCGTAACTGTTTGGTGGTCACTTTATGGTGTAATTTACTACAGCTTCCTCAGATCTGGCCAAGCAATAAACGCAGATGTCTACTGTGCAGAACTCCGAACAATGATGGCGAAACTCGCAGTAAAACAACCTCGACTTGTCAATCGATCGAATAATGGTAAACCATTATTGCTTCATGATAACGCAAGACCTCATACTGCTCGAGAAACTGTTTTAACACTACAAGACCTGCAGTTAGAGACCATATGTCATCCTCCGTACTCGTCAGATCTTGCCCCCAACTGACTACCATTTTTTCCGCGATTTGGACAATTATTTGCACAGAATAAATTTTCTTCCGAGGAAGCACAAAGTACCTTCACACAGTTTGTGGAGACCAGGACCCCGGAGTTCTATTGCAAAGGTTTAAATGATCCTCCAATTAGATGACCGAAATCTATACCAATAAATAAAATTGGAGTGTCTGTTTGTAATATCCAAATAATAGGCTTTTTTCATGCTTACACGGTTATTTGCACTATACATATGCCTAAAATACACTTTATATTTTTTTTATCTGTCTGTCTGGTATTCCCACGGGAACTACGCAGGCAAGACTACTGAAACCGAAGCGAAGCGAGGGCGGGTTGCTAGTGTATAGATAACGAGGGTAAATACTTTGATTAAAGAAGTTTGTTTTATGAACAAAAAAAAATGGTTTTAATTTATCATACAATTTATTAATTTGACAAGAATCCGAGTTAATTGGAAAAACTGTTTTTTACAATTATTCCGTTTTCGATATCTCACGAACGAATCAACAAATTTGAATCAGTTTGCGGTGATCGACTTCTTTTGTTAAGTAGAAAAACTGATTAGATTAAAGAAACGATCGATAGAATAGTTTCTGAGTAGATCTAAATATACCACCAATAAAAAATAAAGTTTTGAGTTTAGTCAAAATCTACTGTTGGCGTGATTCGATCTAAACTTACAGGAAATCTGATATTAGTAAAGTGGCTTGAGATGCCGTAGATTATGCTTCAATCAGACGCCCCATTACAAAGTTATGAGAGGTTTTCATACAGAAAAACACACACGCACGCAAGCAAGCATGCACACAAGCACACACTCGTGCATACGTGCACATCCGTACGCACACATACAGATATACGGACATATTCATGGAAATAGTCAGAACAGATTTCTTCCTCGAAACGTCGAGATCGAACAAAAACTCAATTTTCTAAAATCGAGATGAAAGCAATAATTTCCATTGATTTTTTTGTAGCAGGAAGTTAAAGAAAATCATTGTAACGTTATAAAGATTCAAAGTAAAATTATTTTCATTGTTTCTTTGTTCTCCTTTCTAAAGATTCACTTCGAGTTAAACGTAGTATGGTGTTAAATTATGAATGGGGACATGTTTCGCATCATCTTTCCTTGACGCCGTTAAGGTAAGATGGTTGTTAATGCTACGCACGTGAACAGGAGCCCGGATCTACCATAATATATGTCAGCCACTTAAGCTTACACCTCGCCAGAGGTAGCTGATGTTTTATTTAAATACGTTTGCTTTACGAAAATGATGGCCACAAGATAGGAATTCTTAAGTGTTATACGACAAAGTCTTCTGATGTTTACGCGAATATTACACATCATATAAAACTATTTTTACGTGTTTTATCTCGTTTTTATTAGATTTTATTTTTCACGATATTTAGAATACTTTTTAGAGTGTGGCTACGAGAAACAGCGATAAATTTGTAAAAATCATAATGTTCCATATAGGACAATGTTTGTCTTAATTTATTCTATAAAATGATGGAGTAATCATGAGACGTATTCAATTTATCGTTATGTCATATACATACCAATGTTGAATAGAAATGGACCTAGGCCCTTGACCTTATCGACCTTCTTTATCACTGACTCCCCGCCTGAAAGTGGCAACAGTGATAAAGAAGATTTGGAGCGCAAAATTTTCTTGGTATGGACATGTAATGAGGAGGGATGAAAAGCTTGTGACGAGGCGAGTTGTCGATATGATTATGGTTGAATGTAAGAAGTGTGGGAGACCCAAAAAAGAGATGGATGAACTGTGTGAATGAGGATATGCGCATGAAAAGAGTGAATGCAGATATGACGGCTAATAGGTGGTTATGGAAGGTAAGAAGATGTTGTGCCGATCACACTCAGCGTGGAATGAAGGCAGACAAATGTTGATTTTAATAGGTATTTAATTCATTTCGTAATAGACACCTACTAGAACGTCAATAGGTAGTATATTTTTTTACTGTATATCATAATCTTTAGTCGTCTTTTAGGATACTCACGGGCAAGACAGGATACATTGCATTCGTACTCCGTCACATGGAAAGCAAGTCATTTAGTATAATTCTAGTTGAGTATTAGAAGTGAATTGAAGAAAAATATTTATATTATACCCGCTAGATGGCGTGTTTAAAAGTCTTATGTAAAGATGAGAAATTAATAAACGAATTCTTTATAGTCCATAAAATATAGCTTGATCTCTGTGACAGATGTCATCGAAACCAAAGAAGTTTGAACGAGCGACACGTTTACAATTTCATTTTGTATCAAAATATATTTTCATTCTTTTCATGCCAGTTTTATTGCAACTGAATTGCAATATATTATAAATATAAAAATATTAATATTCATGCCTAAAATATACCTCGTAAGTACTGAAATACCTAGTAAACATTTTATACATAAATGACGCTACCGCACGTTTAAGGTCATACTGGACTGAAAATAAAAAAGAGATGGGACAGTCGATATACGTAAATCGATAATCAATTATTAAATTATTCATAAAAGAAATAAACCCAATATATTTTAAATAAAACTACTTTACGGATTTTATCGCGTTTGTATTTGATTTTTGATTACCCGACGTTTCGAACACTTTGCAGCGTTTTATTTAAAATGTATAATACTCACGTAAACATAAGGAATCATTATGAAACCCAATACCTATATAAAACTTTCAACATATTATTTACAATTAAAACAGATAGTTACATTATAAAATACATAAACTGAATTAATTCAACATTAAAAAACTACTTTTCATCGCGGAGTAAATGATAATATTATGTACGCATTATAGTCATAAAACTAGACATATTTATTTATAAAACAGTCGTAATTGATCGATTGATCTAACGACTGTCCCTATTTTGGCAAAAAATGATAAATATTCAAGCAGGAACGCTCCAGTAATGACGATACTAGTGACCTAGTCCTTGATTGTACTCCCTTTGAATAATTAAAACTGTCAAAAAACAATTTTTGTTTGAAATAAATTCAAAAAGATTTTCATTGATTGTATTTTAATTATAATAAAAAATCACAATTATAAAAATAAAGAGTTTTATCGATAAAAACCTACGTACTTTATCGTAAGCGTAACAGCATTAGGAACAACTGTCACAGAGATCATCCTAGAGTTTTTGGCGGGAATCTGAAGTGTCATGTGATGTTCTTGTATTATATTCAATATCTTAGTGTTTTAACGTGTTATGTTAAATAATCTTGATGGCATTTTATGTAATATATAGCGGCAAAACTGCTGAGGTGTAGTGAATATGATATAAAACTGCTATACATACCTTTTTGTTTTCACCAAAATTCTCAGAAGATACCCTTAACAGTGGCCATTTGGCCACGCTGTTGGAGGCGACACTTTGACTTACTGACGGACCATTACTGACATGAAGGAATTGATCATTTGAAAAGAAAATTATAACTCGACACTGGCAAAAATGGCTTGTATTAATATCTGATTGCCAAGACAAAAACAGAAGAAGAAGAAGAGATCATTCTATATTTTATGGACTATAATACATAAATATTAGTTCACTAATAATCTTAGATAATTTTTTTTTTTTTTTGTACCACACGGTTGACAGTTATCTGTGTACAGTCAAGGCCGAGCCGCGTGAGTAGTACCACACTTTCGCAGAAATCTCGACATCCGACTATTAGCAATCGTAGATCGGTGAGAGTGAGAGATGGAAGCCCAACTTTCTCAGGGTGTTTGCGTATGGTTTATTTTAGTGATGCTTATAGTATCACCCAACCTCATTGCATACATTCTAGGCTAGCAAAGGTCTACGAGCGACAGCAACACTCACCACCAGGTGTACTGCTTGCTCGTTTGCCATCGTTTGAAATTAAAAAAAAACTCCCAGGTTGTAAATAACTCTGCACTTACAATTTATTTTTTAAATACATTATTATTCTCATTATAATGATAAATCAATCGAAAAGTGGGAAAAAACTTTAAATAAAAAGTTAAGAATTGAACCATCCACTTTCCTTATATATTTAAGCCATACATTTAGTCCAATCTTAATAAACTTTCCATGTTTACGACAAATATGGTTGCGGCCGTAATCCCGGGACGCATAAATTGTACTAAATTATAATTTGTACTGTAAACTTCATATTAGTCGCCGAGTTTCTTACCAAATTAACTGTGACAGTAAGATTATTTTGCAATACTTAGGACAATTTTCTATTTGGTGAAGGAGTAAGAATACAATTCACCAGTCCTTTTCTTGCCCGTGGTTGTTGTAAAAGACGATTAAGTGTGTTCGCGACAAGTGTAAAATACCGTGATAGTGCTTAAAAACGAACTGTAACATAATAGTGAATTTTGAAAGTATAGTGATAAGAATACCGTGAAAATTAACTAACTCAAAGTGTATCGCCAGATAGAAGTGCGTAACGAATATCGACCAATCAGGGCGCTCCAAATACATAGCAAAATTCGTAAGATGTGAACATTACGTGAGGATAACAATCTCATCCCGCCGATTCAGTTCGGCTTTCGCACGCAACACTCTTGCGTTCAGCAAGTACATCGAATAGTCGAGTATACAAGCTATAAACTGCAACGCGGTTTATATACGGGTATGCTTCTATTTGATGTAGAAAAAGCGTTTGACAAAGTCTGGCATAATGGCCTTATTTTCAAGTTAATAAAGCTTAAAATCCCCCACTACTTAGTTATGATAGTTAGGGACTTCCTACTCGAGCGTAGCTTTCGCTACAGAGTGGAAGGTACTCTATCAGCACCGCACCCACTAGAAGCCGGCGTCCCCCAGGGATCGGTGCTCTCTCCAATTCTCTTCTCGCTGTTCACCAGCGACATACCCCAACATAGTAGAATTCAAACAGCATTATTCGCTGACGACACTGCCATCTTCTATGCAGGTCAATCTCCCTCAACAGTTATAACCGCTCTCCAAACTGCGGCTACCGCCCTAGTAAAATAGACTAGGAAATGGAGAATCGGTATAAACCCCACCAAAAGCCAGGCGATCATATTCCATAAGGGGATAGATCGCCGCTACCCAATGGCTGAATACCCACAGATAAAGATGTTCGACCAACCCATCCCCTGGACAAGGGAGGTCAAATATCTGGGTGTGACCTTGGGCAGACGACTGACCTTCGGTCTTCACATAGGGCGAGTCCGCGCGCGCGCAGCCCTAGTGCTAGGATGGTTACACAGCTTAGTACACGCAAAGTCTAAGCTATCTCTCCGCATTAAAGATAGATTATACAATTTTTTTTTTTTGTGTCTTAGTTGTTAGCCTCAGATGGCTGTGACAACTTTACCCGGACTGGTGGGTGAGCGCTGAGGGCTCTCAACCCGTTTAAAGTTAAGCGACCCATCCCGAGGGCACCCCCTGTGGGGTACGGACCTCGGCTCGGGCGGTCGCTGGCAAAGTGGGCACTCCCACGTTTATGATTTTAACGCGACACGTCTTCCTTCCCCGTCGGCGGGGGCAGTAACGTGGATATTTATTACTATTTGTCAAGGTCGCGCGGGCTGTGTATGCCTGTCTGGGCGAGCGTAATAATGTCGTCGGGTTCGTCGAGTATTAGTCGCGGTTGTTTAATCGCGGACATTTTAGAGGGGATGTAAGAAGCCGCGACAAATAGTAATAAATATCTACGTTACCGCCCCCGCCGACGGGGAAGGAAGACGTGTCGCGTTAAAATCATAAACGTGGGAGTGCCCACTTTACCAACAACCGCCCGAGCCTAGGTCCGTACCCCACAGGGGGTGCCCTCGGGATGGGTCGCTTAACTTTAAACGGGTTGAGAGCCCTCAGCGCTCACCCACCAGTCCGGGTAAAGTTGTCACAGCCATCTGAGGCTAACAACTAAGTCGCACAAAAAAAAAAAAAAAAACAGTGTTAAATAAACAATGTGAGTAATGAACATTAAAGTAGATTAATTATACGTTATATTGTAGTAAAAATTGTATTAAAATAGCCTATAACTGTTTGTTTTTCTTAATTTATGTAAAAGCGTAATTGTACTTAGTTACGTTGTAATTTTTGTTGTTTATAGTGTCAAATTTGCAATAAACATAAATATTCTTGGTATTTTATTGAAATACACGCTAGGACCTATCGAACGCAGTAAGAACCAACACCTTAGGTATTATAACTTGCGAGATATAGCCTAATAAAGATAGAAAAAACAATGCTGATAGTATAAAATAATAGTTTTTAGTGCTTGTATAAAGCCTATTTTACTACCTAGGGTCGCGGCCACTATTGAAACAGATAGATGTGTCTTAGATAAATAGAATAGTATATAGAATGTAAGCATATCTGTAGTAGTCTTAGCGTTATAGTTAATTGTTCAATAAAATCATAGCACAAATCGGACGAATGCGACAACCGTTTACGCTATAAGTCTCGCGGCTCTCGTTACGGTAACACCTCAAGGTGCCTAAGCCTCTCGTTTAATGAACACATAGTAGCATAGACTACCGAAGACACCTAGCGGCGCGCGATGGAAGCTTGAAACCATAGTATGAAGTAATGATATGAAGAAATAGCAAACTTCAAGCATTAACATTCAGGGGCTAGGCAGCAACGGTGTAATATTCGTCCGATGTGCAAGTTACTTCAAAATCGATCGTTTTTTTTTCTTCACTGAAGCTCGCCAGTAGGGAACCGAGCCCGAAGATACAGTCCACACATACAGTCCACACAAACCACCGAACCAGCGACCAACCGGGACGTCAGCCGACTACAACACATTTGTCTGAAGGCCCGTCCCGCACAAAGTGGTAAGACCACACTGTCGACAGTCTTTTGTCTACAGTCTCGGACCGGTCCATTCGGAGTAGTACCACACTCTCTAAGAAAATCAAATCCTGAGTAGTAGCGATTTATTACTGTACTTCATTTGGTGAGCCGGAATCCCAACTTTCTGAAGGTGTTTGCTTGTGGTGGGTTTTAGTGGTACTCTCCAAACCCCATTTCGTGCATTTTCATTCTTTTCACAATAGGCAGCAGCCTTAGAATAATAACGTATAGAAGGATAGTGTCGGTACTTCCAGCGATCGAAAACATGAAGCCAAAAATAATACATGCGCGCAGGCGATTACACACGTACACACTCACACCCTTAGAATAATAACGTATAGAAGGATAGTGTCAGTACTTCGAATTTTAAAAATTTGAATCTAAAAATACTAATAGCGGGCAGACGATTACACACGTACACACGGAAACCACTATACAAATTATGAAATCAAATTTTGTTTTTATTAACATAAATCGTCAAAATACTTTTAAAAGTAATGTTAAAAACATTTTTATGTTTTTCAAATGTGTTATGGCACCATTTGAATGCACAAGCCGTCATAATTACCTATTTATTTTTTAAGAGTTGCGTACGTTCGTGCAGTGCAATGACTTGTACATTACGGGACTATTCCGGCGTAGGCTCCATTAGGCTCCAATTGCAATGCCTCACTTTTTGTGCATGGACTTACCTTCTATGCGTTATTATTCTAAGGCAACAGCATAGCAAAGGTCCATGAGCGATGTATCACTTATCATCAAGTATGTTATTTACTTGTTTACCTACAGTATTAAAAAAAACAGCAACCAAAGTCGTAATTAATCATTAAACGAAAATGTTCACTAGTAAAATTCATTTGGATGCAACACAGATTTTCTTAAATTGCCGCCAATTTTAAAAAACAACGGTCATATTTTTTTACATAGTTTATGGCTCGGTTACTAGGATCTTTAAGCCAAAAATGGCATATAAACTCAATACATATCCACAGATATTTGAAGAGTTCCTAATTTGAAATTTAAATAGATTTGTTGTCGACTGCTTTTTTTAAAGGCCCATTCTAAAATTTTTGAGTGTTACCAATATATTATTTTTTATATTTTCCATTTGATTAAGGCAAAGGATTATAATTAGTTCTCATTGCCAATATCTTATATCATAACAGTTAGTATGCACAACAACATAACATCGCTGCAAGACAAGGAAAATTCGAAATAAAACTCTTCCAATTTGTCTGTTGACCGTGTTATAGAAGAGTAATTACCCTCACATTACGACTTGTGCCCGGAGCAGATCTAAGGGATGGTAATGACGGTAATAGCCTCAAGTCCCAGGCCAGTTGAAACATGCATTTTCCTACTTAATGTACCAGTGTAAATGACAAGTAGGCTGAATCGATCTCAGTGCATGCTCGTCTTACAAAAGCAGATCAATTAAAGTATTCAGTATCTTCTATTCATTCGTACAATTAATAGGTTAAAAACAATATTTACTAGAATATTTTTTAATAAAAGTTATTATAAATAATTTCTAATTAAAATAGTAAGGAAACAACACGCAGAGAGCGCCTAGGTATTCAACACAGCTGATGCAGTATGTAGGTGCTTGACCGCGGCGCCAATCGGGCCTAAAGGATACCTGTTAGGTATCTAGCGTAGGGAATTACGCTTTGTAAAAGCCGTCCACGTGGATTTCCTATGATTGGCTAACAAAATGCCGCATGATTACTTTTATTTAAAATGTAAACATGATAAACAGACTGTTACAAAATATTAACTTTCATCATCATCGTCATCATCATTTCAGCCTATCGCCGTCCACTGCTGGACGTAGGCCTCCCTCATGTTGCGCCACAATGAGCGGTCCTGTGCCGCCTGCATCCAACGACGCCCAGCTACTTTCACTAGGTCATCGGTCCACCTAGTGGGGGGGCGTCCTACACTGCGTCGTCCGATACGTGGTCGCCACTCGAGAACCTTTCTTCCCCAGCGGTTGTCGGTTCGTCGAGCGATGTGGTCTGCCCATTGCCACTTCAGCGTGCTAATTCTTCGTGCTATGTCGGTTACACCCACAGAAATATTAATACTTTAGAAAGGCCATTCGACTGATTTTGTTCGAAAACCAGCGTGGCGGAATTCCTCCCTCTCGCTGATGTTAACACATATGCAAGGTCTATGCTTACAATAATTTCACACACTAACATAATACACATACATCAATCTCGAAGCTGCAATTGGTACACAAACTATAACTAAGTTCTGTAGGCAACGTATACCCACATATAAAAAAGCACATGTACGCTAGTGCTTGGCATGGTCGATATACTACACGATATTTATTTAACCTGTTTTATCGAAACAAAAATATTAATGTCTTTAAATTAAGCACTTACTTGTGTGTGTTGAAGTTATTTGTAATGCAAGTCAGTAATTTAACAGTAAAATCATGCAAATAAAATACTCCTCACTACACTCTGTATAGGTGACAGAAAATTTAAGTGCTAAAAGAAATTACGTAAGCGAGTAGCGATTTGTGTATTATATTGTTCCCATATACACACCAGTACATACAATTAAAGATACAATTAAAATATATTAAAAAGAGACCACAGTCACAGACAAGTTTGTAAACGCCTGCATCTTGTAGAGGGATCTGGCACTTGACAAGTGGTAAGAATTAACTAATCCTCTTGAGTGGCTTAAAATAAGTTTTTATGGAAGCCCGTTTCAAGATGAAGCCAATCTTGTCAGTGACTCCTTTCACATAAGGTAGTACTGCATGGAGGCGCTCAACTGTGGGTGAATTCACACGGTCTCTGCGACGGGGGCCATGGACGTCTGTAATAACGTTGACTTGTTTGGACGTTAGACATCTTAGATCACCCGTGACCATGAATGGTGTAAAGTATTCGAAACGTCGGACAATCCTAAATCAAATATAAACGCGATATAATCAGTATAAGTAGTTTTATTTACAATATGTAATGCTCGTGTAAGCATCAGATATCATTTTTAAAATATGTTAAAATGTTATTGTTTATTGAAATTCGGTTTACCTTTATTGGTGTTATTATTTAACTTAAAAACAAAACTGTTATTTAATTTTTTTGATATACTGCTACTGCTACTTGTTAGTACATTTTTGTTTATTGTAAACAAAAATGTACTAACATTATCCGTGTGGTGACAGAATAAGAATACCAATCACCACTCCGTATCTTACCCGCGGATGTCCCATCCTAATATATTGAGATAACTAAGAGATATAGTAAGCATATAACATCTATGCAAGAGAAGAAAAACTCAAAAGAAAACTATACTAACCTGTCTGACTAGTATAGTAAGGTAAATTTGCCTATTATTGCGGAGGAGGCTCAAGCCCAGCAGTGAAACGTATATGAGCCTAAATGATGACTATCATGTCAACATTACTTGGAATAAAAATTAAACACTTATGAAAAGTTAGAAATCAACACTTATATATAATAACTAGTAATGAATGACCAGTCTCAAGAAATTCATTGTTATCATAAATTATTGCATTTTAAGGAAGAATAGAAAAATTATTTTGTACGACAACTAAATACCTACTTAATTAAACATTTAGTTTGCCAATAAAAATGAAATACAATAATATTTGATCACTTTACCATTATTTTAGTATTCTACAAAATGTTGTGAACAAATTGTGCTAGATTTAGTTGGTATTTAGTTAACTACCAGTTGCCTTAATCCATAGTTTTCTAATACTTGGACTTCGTGGGCATCTAAAATTAAAATGTATTTACAATAAAATATTAAACTTCTAATAAAATGTAAGATCTATTGTTCAATGATAATTTAAAAAAATATTAAAATATATATATATATATATATACACACACACATATATATATATATATGTATTTGGTGATTGGTCCCGAACATAGATATTTTATTACTATTATTTTGTTATTTCTATTTTATTAATTGCTAAAGAGTGCTAATGAGCACTATGAAGTTTGTACTATAGATCATCATCATCATCGCAGCCCACATACGTCCCACTGTTGAACTCGGGCCTTTTCCACAATAGGAGGGAATTTGACTTACTATACCATGCTGGTCAGACATGTTAGTATAGAGTTTCATTTCCAGTTTTCCCTCTCTTGCACAGATGTTATGCGCATATTATATCCCATAGTCGTCTTTTACGACATCCACGGGCAAGATAAGGAGTGGTGAATTGTATTCTTACACCGTCACCACACGGAAGATATACAAGAATGTACTATAGATATACAAGATAAATTAAGTAGGTAATGTATAACAGAATAATTGATTTTTAAATACATATTTAAATATTATTAATATAACTATTATTAAATTAAAAGTGTTAAAAGTATTTATTTATATGATAAAATTAACACATAGTTAATTATTGAAATCGATAACTTATAGTATGTTGGACAACACTATCGATACGCGTGGCTAAACGTCGATGTTTTGAATGAAAAGGTATGGTAAGGCGGTTGTTAGTGATATCGCATTGAACGCAATACATTGCGCGGTTGCTGGACTAATAGAAGGTGATATCCATGTATGGCAAACGATGTATAATGTTTGGCTCTTTTTGTTATTTTATAAATGTTGCTTACATACGACATAATACTATCATAAAATTAAGAAATATGACTGAATTAATAAGTTTATGGACTTAACGATGAAAATAAATGCCTTCTTAGACTATAACTATGCAACTGACTTCTTTTTCGACACGTTGTAACAGCGCAAGACGGCATATTTCTCTTTTTTGTCGGAGCTTCGTTCAAGGTTACTATATGAGCGCAACTAAGAACCGGTAAAACGAATTTCGTCAATATTAAGACCGTTTGATCGCAATTGTGGCACGCTTGCCCCGCCCACATGGCCGTTCTATCTTATTAATTTTTCTGTGGTTACACCTGTTCTTCTGCGGATTTCCGTATTCCGGATTCTATCTCGCAGAGAAATCCCGAGCATAGCCCGCTCCATAGCACGCTGAGCGACTTTGAGCCTTGATATGAGGCCTACATTTAGGGACCACGTTTCCGTGCCGTAAGTCATCACTGGTAACACACACTGGTCGTAGACCTGTGTTTTCAGACACTGAGTTATGTTGGACGAGAAGATCCTCTTAAGTTTCCCGAACGCTGCCCAACCGAGTTGGATTCGTCGGCTGATCTCTTTCTCGAAATTGGATCTACCTAACTGGACTGCTTGTCCTAGGTAAACATAGATATTAACTTTATTTTATTTTATTATTTTTTTATAACTGCCACATTTAAATATATCACATATGTTTCTTTGGTCGGATACTTTTATAGTTTTTTTTTTGTAAGACGATAAAAAAGTCACCGTATATAGCAATAAAAAAGGAGTCCTCAGGACACCTGGCAGATGTGAAACATTGAAATTATTTTGTACAAGTATATATGCGTAAAAGAACAGATTACGACAGGAAATATATGGCACAAAGTATTCATAAAATATTACGATTTTTTCCAGAAATTATGATTTTTATTTAATAAACATTTATTTTCATTAGTATACACTATAGGTATCTGTTTAGGTTAATAATTTTGTTTTGAGCTCTCTAAATGGCATTGTACAAAATTCTAAAACAGTTTATGGTTTCGCTACACAAATGTACATATCCAAGCGTGGCGTTAACGCCACGACAACGATCAGGTTCACCCTCGCCTATAAATGTTTCACATCAAAAAAGAAAAAGCAGAAATTAATTGGTATGTTTTCAATGAAGTCGTATAAAGATATTTTTAAGGCGTTTTTACGACTTACATCGACTGAATCGTAATAAATGCATAAAATTAATGTACTATATAATTGTAGGCTTTTAATGGGACTACAAAAAATATCCGCCAGAGGATATGTTTATCTTTCAAGGATAAGTCGTAAGTCAGAGTCAAACTGCGATAATGTCAAGTCATGCACAAGAATTCTATCCAACATTTTAGTAACTTATAAACATTTCTGCGTTTAATTAATATTTTTATAAGTTTGTTAGCTTTTACCCGTAATATCGTCAATATAGAAATCATGAGTGAAAGCGGTAAATAAATAAAAATACACAAAGCAGTTTTAAATTAAAACCTTTTCACAATTATATCATTTTGACATTGAGATAGCTACATAATTATATAGTGTTAGCGTTAGCCCGTCACGTGACTATGTCGATGACGACATACATGAATTTACTCCACATCTTGACTTGAAATAATATAAAAATCGTGTCAGACTTTTATGATGTAGAAACACACTCATTATCACCATCATTCATCGTCATCATCGCAGCCCACATATGTCCCACTGTTGGGCTGGGACCTCCTCCACAACGGGAGGGAATTTGACCTACTACACCATGCTAGTCACACATGTTGATAAAGGGTTGTGTATCGAGTTTTCCTTCCTTTGCACAGATGTTATGTGCATATTATATCCCTTAGTCGTCTTTTACGACATTCACGAGCAAGATAGGGAGTGGTGAATTGTATTCTTAATCCGTTATCACACAGAAACCACCATGCTCTTATCTCAATGACTGGCAATCGACGCAGTATCTACTGTTCCTCTTTCCTTCATATTACCAAGAGAATAGGCAATCGTTTAATGACCAGCTACCTGCCTAATGTCAATCGTTCTTAGGAATATAATAGTTAATCAAACGCCATTAAGTGGAGTGGATCCAGGTCAATATAGAACTCTAAGTCGTCTCTTACGACACAGCCTACGTGTAAAGTAAGGGTAGGTAGTGTCTAGCCACTACAGTAACGTACAAAGTTATTAAAAAGGAGTGGAGTTTCTGCAAATCAGTTCTTCGGAGCATACATTCATCCCTTAAGGTGTAAATAGAGAGGTGCATATTTGATTCCATATCTTGCAGTCTACAATGATATTTTAATTTTTATTTATTAATCTTCATGCAACAAGTACAATGGCGTACTTAATGCCAAAGGCATTTTCTACCAGTCAACCATAGGTGATGCAGAGATGAAAAAGGTACGTGCATGTTCCGAAATAGCTATATTATTCAAAAAGGAAAAAGAAAATACATTTTGCATAGATAAATAGATATATATCTACAAAAATATATAAAACATACCACAGATACATATATACGTAAATACATAGATAGATACGATATATATTAAGATATATAAATATATACATACACATATATACACAATATACAGGGTGTATCAGGTTATGGGGCAACTGGTCAAAAGGGAGCTAGGCAATGGTGGTAGGAACACAGGAAAAAAATTTGAACGCAAAATATCGATTCGTTAAGGAGTGAGGGACATGTAAAGTTTTCAATTTTGTCATCACTTTTTCGTGTAAATCTGATTGAAATGTATAAAGTCAATGATACTTAATACGCAACATATTCATACTTTGTTAAATGTTCATTAGAAATTGAATAAATCAATGATTATATTCACATAAGCAAGACAAACTTCGCTTTAAAACAGCTGATCGGCCTATGACCGTTGACCGCTTGCCGTTATACCTACACTGTCATTGTAACATTTGCGCAATTCTAGGTATGAATGAATGAAATTATACTGTCGAAGCTTTACATGCCTACATTTATTCTGTCTGTACATGCCTACATAATACGTAACATTTAAGGCATTTAAGGCACCTCTTAGACATTTTTTTTTGAAATCACTATGACTTTTATGTTAGGTATATTGTTTTTTGTGTAATATACATTCTTATTACGATCTATGACCATTAAACTACAACATACTCGAACAGTTGCTCCATAACCTGATACATCCTGTATATAAATAATTATAAGGACATTATATCAGTTGTGATGATTCTGCCAACTCGTTTAAGAGATATTAAACGGGATATTTTTGTTTAACGACAACACCTAGCGCTAAGGAAATAATCCTAGTATTGCGGAGGACTTTATAAAAATATATAATTTAACAATCACAAATTACATCCAGACTCACAATAACAATTTGTGGAATCGCACAAAGTGTTATCGTGCATGGGATTCGAACCCAAGACGCTAGGACGGTAGGTCAGCATCTTAACCACTGCGCTATCTGTGAAGTCTCATATTAGCCCAGTCAGGTTAGACTTTAACCTGATATTAATTATAGTCAGAAACTTTTTTTCACCTATGTTTAGGGGGGGGGGGGGTGATAAATAGCTTAAAACCAAACTCGACCAAATCCGACCAGTGCGTTAGCCGCCATATTGGTTTGAAAGTCAAACCTTTTTTTAGCTATATCTCCTTTATTTTTATTTTTTTTACAAAAATGATAAGAACTAAAGTTATAGAGAATCAAATTTGCAACAACTTTGGTTCTTATCATTTTTGTAAAAAAATAAAAAATAAAGGAGCTATAGCTAAAAAAGTTTGTCCTTCAAATCAATATGGCTAACGCACCTGTCGGATTTGGTCGAGTTTTTGATTTTAAGCTATTTATGACAAAACAAACATTGGTGCAAAAAAATTTCTGACTACATATAATTAATTCCAGGTTACCCCTATTTTTGAGCTATCGCGACTGGGTTGTATGATTTATACGCAGACGAGATCGCGAGCAAAAGAAAGTATGTATATGTAACTATAACAGCTTTATTTACGAGTATGTATAGAAATATTTTGGTGCCGGAGCTTGTTGCTTTTATTATTATTGTTATGGACACACTACAAAAGGTTGCCCTCAATATAAGGGTGAAAAATTGTGGGACAGGGGATATAAAAGGTGTTCCTAAATTTCCTGTTCAAACTGTTACACGAAATTGAGATCACTTTTATATGACGCACTTATATTTTGTTTTTGGTATATTTTATTCCAACATGTATCGTCAAAAAGTCGATGAGTTATGTAATTTTAACTGTGGCTTCTGTGTTGCCGAAGCAAGGATTTATTTCGCCACCTTCTTTCTAGTCTGCGAGTGTCGTAAAAGACGACTAAGGGGTAAAAGCATTTTTTTTTTCAAAAAGACAGAGCCATTTTTTTTTTTTTTGGCGGTGGGTTACGGTCGGCGCACTCTTCACACTATTCCGTCCGGGGCGACAGAGGAGCGTAAGCACGCACACCCGTTACTCACCCGTGACACGTCGTCTTCGTCGTTAGGCTGACCACTGGAGCAGTGTGACTTGACGTCAGTGGTCGGCCCGACGGAATAGCCCCTTGTGGGGTACTCTTCCACCGACCGAGCTCCCCACGGGGAGGACATCGGTCTTTCCTCACGCGGTCGGCCTCTCGGCAGGTGACGGACTAATTCCCCGGACACGTCACCCGCGACCTTGGTTAGGGCAGCATGAGGTGATAAAAAAAAAACAACACCTGTGCTGAGGAAATAATCTTTGTATTGCGGGGGACTTTACAATGATATAATTAACGGACACAAATTATATTCCATAGTTGTAATTTACGACAACCATGGATAAGAAACAGAATGATGATTTATATTCTTACTCCGTCACCATATTATTCAACATTTCAGCTCTTTCGCGTCCCACTGTTAGGTTTGAGCTTCCTTCAGAATAGAAGGAAAATTGACCTACTATACCGAGCTTGTTGAATATGGTATGGGTTTTTTTCCCCTAGCCGAGCCGCAGGTGACTGGACCGGAAAATTAATCCGTCACCCACCGAGAGGCCAACCGCGTGAGGAAAAACTGACGTCTTCCCCGAGGGGGGGACGTCGGTCGAGGAGAGGGTACTCCTCAAGGAGTATTCCTTCGGGCCGACCACTGACATCAAGTCACCCTGCCACGGTGGTCGGCCCAATGACGAAGGCGACGTGTCACGGGTGGGTTACGGGTGTGCGTGCTTACACCCCTCTGTCGCCCCGGACGGAGTGGTGCGAAGAGTTCGCCGACCGTAACCCACCTCCCATAAAAAAAGAAGGTTTTTTTTTAAATTTTTTCTACTGTTGTATAGATATTATATGCATATTTAATCCCTTAGTCTTCTTTTCGAACACCCACGGGTAAGATAGGGGGTGAATTGTATTCTTACTTTATCATCAAACGGAATGTACCACAATAATCTGATGATGAACACAAAATATATCTTCTATAGGTGATTGTATTACTCGTCTTATTTTATATTCTAATAACCTCTGTATTATGCAAATATTACAAAGGAAAGAAGATTCTCCCGAGTCTTTTTCAATGTCAGCGTCGGATAAAACGTTATGTCAGCTTGACTTTATCTTTGTAAATCAAGATTGCCAGCCGGCGGTTTGGGACAGGAGATATATATTAACATACTTCAGTCACAATATATTTTTATATTTATGGTATTACATATTTTTAAAAGGTTTAAATAGAGTAAAAGAGGCTCCTATTGCAATCATTCCTAAAGCTCGCATATAGGTCCCTTAAGCTCTGTTAAATCCGTGGTGTTTTACTACTGTGCTTCGTAGTGGCTATCCTTTTATCTGCTGGCTCATTAGCCTACTTTGCTTCATATCTCCTGCTTTGCATAGGAGGGAAGTGGAATCTTTCCAACTCTTCCCCTTTCCCCAGACAATTAAATACGATTGCTGGGTCTTCTTGATCTCAAACCTTGGTGTCTTATACGGCAACATTGTGTAGCTTTTAGAAGTTACAGTGGTGGGAATGTATGCCTACCATACATTCCCACCACTGTAACTTAGTCTTCATTAGTCCCATTAACAAAAAGAGGAGGAGATTGTGAGGATGCTATTTCACGTATTGCATCTAGATGTCGCGTTTGTAGTCAACTAGATGGTTAACTAAACAGGGAAGTAGTTTAATGAAGAGAAATCTCTGATGTGTAGTTTGTCTACTTTGCTTTTAGCTCAGAGGGGTGCCCTGAGACCTAATAGTTTGCCGGCCACTGACGACAAATCACCTGCTCCAGTGGCCGGCCCAACGACGAAGGCGTGGGTACGAGTGGTTTATGGGCCCGCGCGCCATCCTTTCGTCGCCCCGGACGGAATGAACCGCGTATGCGCTTACCATAGCCCACCCAAAAGACCCCATAGTTTACTAAAAAATATGTTTTATTTATGTTATTGTATTTTGTAAATATATAAATCGATTAAAATGTTTTAGTAACTTCATATCCAATTTATATAGGGCTGTTAGATATGGGCCTTCATTGAGCGAAAGAAATAAGCTTACTACATCATGTTGACTAGGTGGTTTGACATTTATATCGAGTATTCCTTTTTTACCGTGCGATGTCGCATTATAAATATAATTTTAACACCCCTAGCCCGTGGGTTGCATGAAACGACTGAGGAATATAATATGCATGTAATATTATATATGTAAACTATATTATATAATATTTCGAATGGCATTACACTGGAACTATTAATAAGCATGTTGTAAGATGTAATTCTTCCGTGTGGTGACGGAGTAAGAATACAATTCACCACCACATCTTACCCGTGGGTGATCGTACGAGACGACTAAGGGATATAAAACGCATATAACATCTATGCGAGAGAAGGAAAACTCGAAATAAAACCCTATACCAACACGTCTGACCAGCGTGGTATAGTAGGTCAATGACCCTTCCATTATGGAGGAGGCCCGAGCCCAACAGTGGGACGTATATGGGCTGAGATGATGATGAAGATGTAATTTTATTTAAAAGAAATAAAAAAAAAAAATAAAATATAGACAATCCCGCTGAGTTTCTTGCCGGATCTTCTCAGTGCGTTCGCGTTCCGATCCGGCGGTAAATAGAACTTAAAGAAAATTGTAAACAAAATGACAATATGTAAGTGCCCCCGCGGGGTTTATACATAATAAATGATTTGAATTTGAATATCTATGCAAGAGAAGGAAAATTTGAAATGAAATCCTATACCAACCTGCCTGACTAGCATGGTATAGTAAGATCAATTGCCCTCCTATTGTGGAGGAACCCATATAATGTATATGAGCCGAGATGATATTTTAGATATTTTTCTACATTTCTTAATCACTTTTTACGGTTCTGTACCCATAGGACAGAACCCTATTACTAAGACTTCACTGTCTGTCCGTTCGTCTGTCTGTCACCAGACTATATCTCGAGAACCGCGATAGCTAGACAGTTGAAATTTTCACAAATTATGTATTTCTGTTGCTGCTATGACAACAAATACTAATAATAAAATAAATGTTTAGGGGAGGGCTCCCATTTTTTTTTTTGGGGGGGCTGCGGTAGGCGCTCTCCTGGCACCACTCCGTCCGGGGCGACAGAGGGGCGTATAGCACGCAACACCCGCAACCCACCCGAATACCACGTCGCCTTCGTCGTTGGGCAGACCACCGGAGCAGGGTTAATTGTCATCAGAAGGGGGGCTCCCATACAGAAAACGCAGTTTTTTGCTTTAATTTTTATAGATAATGGTACGAAACCCTTCGTGCACGACTCCGACTCGTACTTAGCCGGTTTTTATGATCACTCAACGAAAACGGAAGGGGTGGTGATCGATGTTTTCTTTCTTTATTACCACAAGAATAATCATCACCATCTTAGCTTTTATAAGTCCCACTGCTGGTGTCTAGTAGGAATGTGACTTGGAGGGAAAATAATCGATTTTTAAAATAATCAATTTTTTGTTCTCAAAAATAAATCCCAACAGGATTATGATGACCTTTTTTTTAGGAAATGTGAGCTTTATTTTCTAATATAGTATGAAACACCTTTTTTTTAGGACATCTGGCAGTGCATAATCGATTAATTTCGATCGAATTTCGAATAACAAAAAATCGATCAATAATCGATTTTTATTATTTTGATAATCGATTGTAAAAATCGATTATTAATCGATATTTTTTTTTGTAATAATCGATTATTATAAAAATCGATTATTTTTCACATCCCTAGTCTCTAGTCTTCTACATAAAAATGCTATTGTCACCATTGATTGAATTTAGCACGGTGATCACACGGGTTAGTAAATGATTTTATTTAATTTGAAATATGAATAGGAGAGAGGAAACCTTATCTTTGGCGTGGCGTTAACTCCACGCTTGGCGTTAACTCTACATTTGTGTACAGAAACTATAACCTGTTTTAGAACTTTGTACAACACCATCTAGTGAGCTCAAAATAAATTATTAACCTAAACACATACCTATAGTGTATACTAATGAAAATAAATGTTTATTGAATAAAAATCATCATTTTATGGAAAAATCGTATTAATTTATTAATATTTTATGCCATATTAGTTCCTTTCGTAATCTATTCTTTTATGCATACATACTTGTACAAAATAATTTCGATGTTTCACATCTGCCAGACGACCTGAGCGACGGCTCCCTTTTTTACTCTTCCTTCTCTTGTATAAGTAGGTAATATCTGGTTGTTCGAGCTTCGCTCGGAATATTTTTGTTGTATTTTTGTCGAATTTATTTAGATATATATTAATAAAAAATAAAAATTAAATAATGAAAAAAATATAAGAAAATACAAAAAGAGAATAATAATAACACCGAGGTTCGATCCGACGCTATTTGAATGCCAAAACAAAACAAAAAGAAAACTGGACAACTTCCCACCTGAGCTATCGCCACTCTTGACGTTGACGGCGAAATTTAAATCTATATTCTATTGACATTTTATGTCATTTTATTGATTAGCTAAAAACACCGACAAAACAACATTTTCTATAAATAAAACATAGCTAGATCGATTTTTTGGCCCCGAAACCTCTAGTATGCCAAATTTCATCAAAATCGTTGAAGGCGTTTCCGAGATCCTGGAAAAAAAAAATATATATATATATATATACACTCATTTGCAAAAAAAACGGGCACCTAAGCAATGAACCATTTCAAATGTTAATATTTCTTTGTTTGATAATTATAGGTAGTTTTATCCACACAATTTGCTAAATTAATAAGAAAATAATCGTTTTCATCAGTATTTCATAAAATTTAGATACAATTTATGGGAAATAATGCTAAACCTCGCTAGTAGTGTATATTCGCTAGTAGTGCATATGCTCATGAAGTAAAAATAAAAAAGTTTTTTTGTTTGTTTTTCTTTAATAAAGTAAAAGCAGATAAATGTTTAGTATCGAGTGTGACCCCCTCTAGCTAAAATTACAGCTTGAATTCGTCTGGGCATGCTAGCGAGTATATCCCGGATACTTGCTTGCGGAATACGTTCCCACTCCGCAGTAATCACATTCTTCAGCTCTCTGATGGTCTGCGGAGCCGGGTGTACTGATCTCACACGCCGTTTCAGAACGTCCCAGACATGCTCTATGGGATTGAGGTCGGGACTTCGAGCTGGCCAATCCAAACGACGAATGCCGACCTCTTGCACATACGCATTAACATCGCGGGATCGGTGGGCGCGAGCATTGTCGTCCATAAAAATCGAGTCTTCACCTAGAGCGGCCAATGCGGGTTGTGCATGAGAAATTAGAACTTCCGTTATGTATCGATGCCCAGTCAGTGAGCCGTTTTCAATGAAGACTAACTCTGTACGATCCATTGAATTTATTCCTGCCCAAAACATAACAGAGCCGCCACCATAAGTAGTGATTTCTTCGAAACATGCCTCTGCAAAGCGTTCTCCTTGTCTTCTTAGCACTCGCCGACGTCGATCTTCACCGAACAGAGATATCCTGGCTTCATCAGAGAACAAAACCCTATTCCAATCGTCTTGAATCCATGATTCACAATTTCTAGCGAACCTAAGCCTGTGAACTCTGTGCTCACGGAGTAATTTGGGGCCGCGGGCCGGGCGGTGACTGCGTATATTGGCAGCGAGAAGCCTCCTCCTGACCGTCCATAGACTAATATGCACATTTCTTACTTCTTGGAGGTTGTTCTTAAGATCCACATACGAAGATTTGCGATTTCTCAATGCGCGACTCACAAGAAAACGATCATCCCGTGGTTGGGTACATGGTTTTCTTCCAGAACCAGGCCTTCTCTCGACGGAACCAGTCTCCTGATATCGCTGCCAGGTCCTTTGGACTGTCGAGCGACTAACATTTAGCCTCCTAGCCACGAAACATTGGCTGCAACCCTCTTCAAGCAGCGCGATAATTTTGGTAGCTTTTACCACTTTATCTACCATTTTTGATACAGCCAAACAGCATTAAATAAAGCTTTGACAGTCAAGGATATGAAAGTAATCGATAAAAATTGAATAAAAGTTATGAAAGTCGATGTTAACTTCGCGCCAAAAATGTAGGATAAAAAGGGGTTTTCTGTAAAAATGAACATCAAATGAAAAATTGAATTTAGAACGTACTTTTTTAAATACCACAGCATTTTTAAAACCGGCCAGTAACGTGTACAAACGATTGAAACCTTTTTGGTATTGTATCTTTTTAAATATGAATGAAAATCAAAACCGCCCGTTTTTTTTGCAAATGAGTTTATATATATATATATATATATTACATATACAATTTGTCTCTTAATAATCTTTTACAAAACCTAGGGGAATAGAAGGTTGCATTCTTACCTCATGAATTATAATCGTGAAAACCTTAAAATACCTTTATTTTTCTAATAACTAAATTTGTCCATTAATAGTTTAAATGTACGCCAAAACCCCTGCCGAAATGCCAGAAGGTATAATCTAATTATTATAATGTAATTTGCCCGGAGTTGTTAGCCAATTGTCCGTAGTCAATATTGACCCCAATTTTATTATCTAAGGTCAATATTTGTCAGAGTTTTTCTAATATAGTACAGATCCAATCCGTATTGTACTACTGTTAGATTATAATTCGCGATCATCTTTCATAATAAATATTATTTCTAAGAAATATAGGCTTGATAAAATTTATACTTAGCCCACATACGTCCCACTATTGGGATCGGGCCACCTCGACAATGGGAGGGTATTTGACCTACTATACCATGCTGGTCAGGCATGTTGGTATAGGTTTTCATTTCAACTTTTCCTTCTCTTACACAGGTGTTATGTGCATACATCCCTTACTCGTCTTTTACGACATCAACGGTCAAGATAGGGAGTGGTAAATAGGTTTTCTTCGTGCTGTATGGTTATTTGCGTGATATCTTCACTTAAAAACCACTTTAAAAAAAAAATGTTTCGTTTGTTTGTCTCGGAGAATCTTCAAAACGGTTGGACCGATTTTGATAATATTTTACTACCAGCTGTCTGTATAATTTAAGTTAGGCTATATTATACCCCGGGTATATATACGGGAACCGGAACTACGCGGGTGAAATCGCAGAAATTTGCTAGTTAAAAAAATATAAACTGAAGCCATTATTCTTTTTTCATGGGGTGTTGGAGATAGAATACATTAGATCACAATCCCTTCCCGTCTCACGTATATTATAAGAACTAATTAAAACGTTTAAGTACCGTTAGGTATAAGACATTATCTCCGTGAGGTGACGGAGTAAGAATACACTCCCTATCTTGCCCGTGGATGTCGTACAAGACGACTAAGGAATATAATATGCACATAAGATCTGTGCAAGAGAAGGAAAACTCGAAATAAAACCCTGTATCAACTCTATACCCTATACCTATTCCCTCCCATTGTGGATAAGGCCCGAGCCCAACAGTGGAACGTATGTGGGCTACGATGATGATGATGATAATATCTATGAAAAAGAAGGCAAAACTCGTAATAAATCCCTATACCAACCTGTCTGATCAGCATGGTATTGTTAGGGTACCCCAAATAGGGGGTATTCCGTCGGGCCGACCACTGATGACAAGTAACCCTGCTCCGGTGGTCGGCCCAACGACGAAAGCGACGTGCACGTGGGTGGGTTGCGGGAGTGCGTGCTTACGCCGCTCTGTCGCCCCGGACTGAGTGGTGCGAGGAGCGCGCCGACCGCAACCCACCCCCAAAAAAAAGCATGGTATTGTAAAGCCAATTTCTCTTCTATTATTGAGGTGACTCGAATCCAAGAGCGGGACGTGTATGGACTGAAATGATGATCCAAAAATATAAAGTGGTCCTACCACTTTATACACACTGTTGACAGTAGTCTGTCTACAGCCGCGGGCCGGTCCATCCGGGGTAGTACCACACTGAGCAGAAAATTGACGTCCGAGTAGTAGCAATTTATTACTGCAATTCGTTCGGTGAGCGAGGGAGCCGGCAGCCCAACTTTCTGAGGGTATTTATTTGCATGTGGTGGCTTTTAGTGAACCTCACTGCACGCATTCACACTCCCTTCACTTTCTTCACGGTAGGCAGCGGCCTTGCAAAGGTTCATGAGCGGCAGCAACATTTACCATCAGGTAAGTTTGCTCGTTTGCCACTGTTTACAATAAAAAAAAAATCATAGTTTTAAGTTTTCACTTCTGTCCGCAGTCCTCATGATTGCTTTGTGTTCCTTTATAGATTTAGAAAATATGAAGTAAATTATTCTAACTAATCACATTAAGAGATTATTAATCCCCTTATACCTAAAACATCATAAACCCTTATATGCAAATTTGTTTTGCAATATGTAATCTTCTTTGAGAAAGGGTCGGTATAAGGCCTCCGTCAATAATTGGAAGCCTGCTGGCATAGCTCCTTCATAAACAAAAGGCCCTTTATCGGGCATCATAACTGACGCTTGAATATCAAAACGTCAATAGAATCAAAAGCAATATCTTATTTTGACACCCTTAAATTTATTTTGATGTGCTCAGTAAAATTATGTCGCGATAAGGTGAGCATTTGAAAATTTATTTGTGATTTTATTTCTGAAACCCACTCTATCGTTACAGATAAAATTAAATTTAAAAAATGTAGGTATATTAAAATCAGATTTACAATGATTTCTAATGTTTACGCGAGTATTGCACATCCTTACTAATATTATAAATGCGAAAGTAAGTTTGTTTGTTTGTTACGTTTCCATGCCTAAATTACCGAACCGATTTCAAAAATTCTTCCACCAATGGAAAGCTATAATATCAGGGAGTAACATAGGCTATATTTTTACCCGATATACCCACGGAAACTACGCGGATAGGGCAATTGAAACCGAAGCGAAGTGAGAACGGGTTGCTAGTCTATACCAATAAATAAAATTGGAGTGTCTGTTTGTAATGTCTGTTTGTAATGTCAAAATAATAGGCCTTTTTCATTCTCACGCGATTATTTGCACTATACATATGCCTAAAAATCACTTTATATTTTTTTGTCTGTCTGTTTGTTCCGGGTAATCTTCAAAACGGCTGGACCGATTTCAAAAATTCTTTCACCAATGGAAAGCTATAATATCAGGGCGTAAACTAGGCTATATTTTATTCCGGTATTCCCACGGGAACGGGAACTACGCGGGTAAAACGACTATAACCTATAACCGAAGCGAAGCGAGGGCGGGTTGCTAGTATAAAATACAAACGCGGTAAAATGTATGTATATTGAAATGTCTGTTACGTAAGGTGACGGAGTAAGAATACAATTCACTACCCCTTTTATAACCCGTGGGTATTGTAAAGGGCTTGTACATAAAACTGCGATGCGACGGCTCATCGCAAAAACCTGCGAGCTAGCACGTCGCGTCGCAAGAAATTGCGAAAAATCTTCTTTGTTTTTTTTGTCTGTATATCCTAAGCAATAACAAAAATGCACACTTCTTTTTACGATCCATGTCACGGCCTAGTTTTCAAAATACGTCCAGTACGGGTGACGCTTGTCGAAGGAATGGTATGGGAATGGTCACCTATAGTCCATAAAATATAGGATGATCTCTGTGACAGTTGTCCCTAGTGCTGTCACGCTTACGATAAAGTCAGTAGCTTTTTATCGATAAAACTCTTGATTTTTATAATTGTGATTTTCTATTATAATTAAAATACAGTCCATGAAAATCTTTATGATTTTATTTCAAACAAAAACTGTTTTTTGATTGTTTTAATTATTCAAAAGGAGTACAATCAAGGTCTAGGTCACTATTATTGTCATCACTGGAGCGTTCCTGCTAGAAGATTTATCATTTTTTGCCAAAATAGGGACAGTCACTAGATCATTCGATCAATTACGACTGTTTTATAAATAAATATGTCTAGTTCATTGACAATAATGCATACATAATATTATCATTTACTCTGAGACGAAAAGTAGTTTTTTAATGCTTAATTAAGTCAATTTATGTATTTTATAATGTAACTGTCTGTTTTAACTGTAAAAAATATGTTTAAAGTTTTATATAGGTACTGTATTGGGTTTATTTCTTTTATGAATAATTTAATAAAGATCGGTTATCGATTTACGTATATCGACTGTCCCATCCCTTTTTTATTTTCAGTCCATTATGACCTTGTAAGCGTCATTTATGTATAAAATGTTTACTAGGTATTTTAGTACTTACGAGGTATATTTTAAGCATGAACATTAATATTTTTATATTTATAATATATAAATAATATATTGCAATTCAGTTGCAATAAAACTGGCACGAAAATAATGAAAATATATTTGATACAAAATGAAATTATAAACATGTCGCTCGTTCAAACTTACTTCGTAGGTTTCGTTGACATCTGTCACAGAGATCAAGCTACATTTTATGGTCTATAGGGAGACGCCTTGCCGCGCGAAATCGCTTCCAAAAGACGAATAAGGGATTATAATATGCATACAGCATCTATAACAACTCGTTTGACCAGCGTGGTATATTAGATCAATTTCCCTCCCATTGTAGAGTCAAGCCCAGTAGTGGGATATATACCTATGAGATGTGATGAAGATGATGTGATGAGTTATTTTAAAATAATTGTTTCGTAAGGTGATGAAGTAAGGATACAATTCACCATCTTCTATAATTCCTGTGCGTATCGTAAAAGATGACTCAGGATGTAGTATGCGTGTAAGATCTATCATCTATGCAAGAGAAGGGAAATCCCTAAATAAAACTCCACTAAACCATCTGACAAGTACGGTATAGCAGGGTAATCTATATGTAAAAAAGAATTTTTGTCTTTATGTCCTTTATAGAATCGTAGATGCCTTTGATCATGTGATGATCTTCAGCAAAGTGTTGTGCATGAGCCCAAGGTTTGTGAGTTTGTACAACCCGACCTGATGGAATCGGTATCGGTGATCAATTTCAAGGTGAATTCCTTTTACTATTTTTTTAGATTTGAACAGAACAACGTCTGTTTGGTCAGCTAGTATTTTTTATATTTAAGAGAGACGTTTATACGCTGAAATGATGATGATAAAATGTTGAAATTATATTTAATTTTGAACACATATATACGGCTTACCATAATTATGAATGTTTCACATTTCTGAGAAAGTTCTTTGGCGTGAAAATATTTTTACGTATATTTGATACTTTTCCCACAGAAAAAGCATTTGTGTAACCGCAAAGCCCACATACAAGTTTATATTTATAACTAGCAACCCGCCCTCGCTTCGCTTCGGTTTTAGTCGTTTTACCCGAGTAGTGCCCGTTCTCGTGGGAATACCGGAATAAAATATAGCCTAGTTTACTCCCTGATATTATAGCTTTCCATTGGTGAAAGAATTTTTGAAATCGGTTCAGCCATTTTGAAGAATACCCGGAACAAACAGACAGACAGACAAAAAAAAATTAAAGTGATTTTTAGGCATATGTATAGTGCAAATAACCGTGTGAGCATGAAAAAAGCCTATTAGTTTGACATTACAAACAGACACTTCAATTTTATTTATTGGTATAGATAACAAAAATAAAGCAGAACAATGAAAATTTTTTCATTACTATTTTTATCATACCACTTCAGCTAATACACGTCCCACTGTTGGACTGTTGGGCTCGAGCCTCCTCCCCAAGAACAGGGAACTTGATCTGTACACCGCGCTGGTCAGACAAGTCGCTATATGATTTTATTTCTTCTTCACTATATTCATTCGTTTCAGCCTATCGCCGTTCACTGCTGGACGTGGGCCTCCCTCATTCTACACCACAAAATACGGTCCTGTGCCACCTGCATCCAACGACGTCCAGCAACTTTCACCAGGTCGTCGGTCCACCTAGTGGGGGGTGTCCTACTCTGCGTCGTCCGATACGTGGTCGCCACTCGAGAACCTTTCTTCCCCAGCGGTTGTCGATTCGTCGAGCGATGTGGCCTGCCCATTGCCTCTTCAACGTCCTAATTCTTCTTACTATCGTATATTACTATTAATAAGTAAATATTAATAAGTTTAAAATAGTTTCTAATAAAAAAATAGTAATTTATTTCTTAAAAATGCGAAAATAATGCTCACTGGTTGGTAAAACTGAGAAGTTATTACTTCTGAGGTTTTAACGATTGACTTTTTAAAGCTTTTTCGTTTCACGCCTCCATTAAATAAAAATTTGTAAAAATCCTCTTTATTGCACTTTTAACAATTCTAACATACATTTATCAGTCGTTTATCTTGATACCCTTTCTATAGAAAACCTTTTCATTTTCATCGCAAAGCGTATGTTCTCGAATTATCCCAGTGTCCGGCTAACCGTTCGTCGGTCGCCAAGCCGTTATCAGTCAGCCCGGCTGGCCGGATAACGACCCAGAAATTTATGGTTTTATCTTTTCTATGTTTAATATTCGTGCGAAAAATTTATAGCAACACTACGGCGACCTTTTGTCGGTTGATTTGTGTGAGCTAACGTGAACGAGGGTTAATTTCGCCGATCGGCATTTTAAATGCTCCAGTTTATATATTTTTTTTCGGTGAAAATATTCAATTTTTCAATGTTTTGTTTAACATTCTGGGAAGGTAATCATTTATAATTTTTACGCGAGCATTATGTATGTTACCGGCAATGTATGAAATCTAGGAATTTTATACAAATCTTAGATATTTATACCATTCCGCAGCTATTTAAGAAATGTATAAAATATTGTTTCAAAAACTATTTAATACATAAATTTCCTATGAAATGTATACAATTCCTAGGAAATGATATCTGATGTTTACGCGAGCACTACATTTTGTAAATAAAACCACTTTTACGGATTATATCGCGTTTGTATTTGATTTATGATTACCCAACATTTCGAACACTTTGCAGCATTCATGGTCACGGGCAGACTAAGGTGTCTCACGTCCAACAAGTAATCGTTATTACAGATATTTATAATTATCTACCCGATACAGAAAATTAGTTATAAATTTATTAAATTGTGACCCACATTTTAGTACAAATTTATTGCCAGTGTAAGAAGAAAATTATTCTATATGAAAAAATTATATTGTTTATGGTTAGTAATTATTAATTATTAAATTTGTAGCAATTATTGTTGCAATTTGTTGATTTAAAAATGAAAATAAAATAAAAATGACCATGAATGCTGCAAAGTGTTCGAAACGTCGGGCAATCATAAATCAAATACAAACGCGATATAATCCGTAAAAGTAGTTTTATTTACAATTCCTAGGAAATATATATAATTCCAATATCGTGTTAGGCAACGTATAAAAATAATGCTTTCTGTAATAAAACACGTTGTTAAAATGAGAATAATATTTTTTATTAAAGCACTCGTTGAGACAACAATGTTCAGATAACAATCATATCGTAAAATATATTAATCTTCATATTGTCTTAGTAATTAAAGCTAACCTAACCTATCCCTGATCAGACGAAGCAATACCCTCCCCTCGCCCCCCTATCCCCGCGTATCCATTGATATCTCAAATGTTTTACATTTCCGATTGCTATTTAGGAAATGTATAGATTTCCTAGGAAATGTGTCTAATATAATTTATTTTACATATTTCCTTGCGATTTTAGGAATTATACACATTTCCTAGGAATTGTATACAATGACGGACTACATTTATTTATTTATTTATTATTTATTAATCATTCAACTACTTACTACACTTACAGTCTCCCAAAACGTGTAGAGAGCCATTACACTTTTATAATTTAAAAGTAAAATTAAAAGATAAAAAATACAAACAAAATTTTAAGAATAGATCGAATTTGGTGAAAAATATATCAACTTGCGGATAGTGAGTAATCAGTGAGTTTAGCAACGCAATAGCCTGACTAGTAGGTGCGTATTGTGCAGTACACGTGCGCACCTGTGGTAGAGCGAACAGGGGACGTGAACGCAGCCGTGTATATTGGTTTGGTGCTAATAGCGAACAATGCGATAATATATATGAATTTTCAATTTTATTATTAAATAATAAGTAATAATGTAATAATATAGCACACTTACGTCTTAATGCGAGAGTATCGAGACCTAATGCGCCGGATACAAATAGGGACGGATATAAATATGGATAATAACCGTATAACTTTTTGTATAAAAATCTGCAAAATTTACGTTGTACACGTTCAATCATCACGCTGTACTTGACCTCATGTGGGTCCCAGATTATGGAGTTATACTCCAAAATACTACGAACGAAAGAAAAGTACAGCGCAATGATAGTACTCTTACTTTGAAATAGGGATGATTGTCTCATCACAAAGCCTAGGGACATATAGCTCTGTTTACATATGTTTGCGATATGCGTGTTAAAAGTTAGACACGAGTCTAGTGTAACGCCTAGGTCGCGGATTTGAGTGACCCGCTCCAGCGGTACACCAGATATTTTGTAATTGTATGTGCGTGGAGCTCGTGAACGAGTAAACGTTATGGTTTTACATTTGGCCGTATTAAACTCTAGGTGATTGCGCGCACCCCAAGCAACAACACTATCGATGTCCCGCTGAAGCGCTTCGCAGTCTTTCGTACAATTTATGCCCAAAAACAGTTTTAGGTCATCTGCAAACATGAGACATTGTGCCGAAGAGATGACACTGGGCAAGTCATTGACCATGATTAAAAACTGGGTTGGGCCTAAGACACTGCCCTGACTCACACCAGAGCGAGTGAAATATGAGTCAGAGTGATAATTACCTAGCTGCACGTATTGAATTCGACTAGTATAATAACTAGCAAATAATTTTGTAAGTTTAGGAGTGAATCCAACAGCGTCTAGTTTTTGTAATAGGACATTGTTGTGTACGCGGTCGAAAGCTTTTTTAAAATCAAAGTATGCGGCGTCCACTTGCCTATTGTGGTCCATTTCGGTAGCGCAATAGTCAACAAAGTTTATTAAATTGGTGGTAGTTGACTTACCCGTTCTAAACCCATGCTGACACTCATGAAATTGTTGTTTAAACTGTATGGTAATATGTCGATTTAAAATGTACTCAAACACTTTGGCTAATGCTGAGAGTACGGCAATTGGCCTGTAATTAACTATTTTAGACCTTAAACCATCCTTGTGTACCGGAGTAACACGCGAAATTTTCCATAGCGTGGGATAGGTAGCTGTTTTTACGGCTAAATTCAAAATATGCAGTAGAGGCACTTGTAGTACTCCAATACAATCTTTTATAATATAGGCGGGTATACCATCGGGTCCGATAGAAGATCGAACCTTCAAGCGTTTTACTGCCTGCAATAAATCGGATTTGCTAATGTGATCGATACTAATGCGCGAAGAACACAAGTTACTATCTTCATAGTTTATTGGGACATTTGTTGAAAAAGTGGGCACATTTGTTAAAAACATAGATTTGAAAAATGTTGCAAAACTATTCGCAGCATCTAATCCAGACATTATATTGCCATTGTACTCATATTCAGAACAAAAGTTTCGCGAGGAACGCTGGGTCTTAATAAAGTTCCAAAAGGTCTTTGGGTCTCTCCGTATACCTGCCTCAGTACGGTGTATAAAGTTGGCATGTGCTATCTTTATTAATTCCTTCGTCCGTTGCCTATAATATTTGAACATTTCTTTATTAAAATCTAATTGAAATTTTCTGAACTTTTTTAAATGAAAATGTTTACTTTTGATATTCTTAATAATTTCAGAAGTATACCACGTTGGATATAAAAACCTTCCAAAACCAGTGATGTGCCTTTTTATGGGCACGTTAGCGTTGAGATTAGTTTTAAGATGAGAATAAAAAACATCTAAGGCGTTATTAACGTTGTTAGTATCTAGTACCGTGGACCATGATATCGAAGCAAAGGACTCATATAAATTGTTAAAGTCTGCCTTTTTGAAGTTCCACTGTGGTGTGTCGTGTTGTGTATTGCAGCGGAGGCGGTCGAACCCGCTCGGCCGCCAGTCGCGGTACGCTCAGACGCGCGCAGAACGGTGGATGATGCGCGTCCGCTGGCACAAGCGGCTCAACAGTGCTATCTATGCACACACACTCACCTCCCAGATTGCTCAGTACCAAATCTAACATATTACCATAACTATTTCTAAGTGTATTGTGTTGGTTCAAACATACATTTCTGGTAACATATATAAATTTGGGCGTAGATGACTTGTATTTAAATTTGTTACCGAGGTTCAGCTATCTAAGTTATTATTTTTTATTGATAGCAGGGGCGTAAATAGACTTGAGATATCAGAGATTTAATATCATCAGACGATCTTTCCAGCACCACGTAAAAGTGCGTGAAAGGCGATTGTAGTTTTCATAGGTATTCTGGACGGTGTGTCCCACTCTCCCCTTTGTTACTAGAGAGTAAAATTTGTAAATGTATTTCTACAGAGTAAAAAAAAGCACAAGAGGACAGGGCAGCAAAGATACATTCTGATAATAAGTCATAATTTCTATAACAAGTGATAATTAATTAATTATTTGTGTTACTATTAATTACTTTTATCTAAATTAATAATTCCGTCCGTGTGGTGACGGAGTAAGAATACCATTCATCACTCCCTCCCTTGCCCGTAGGTGTCGCAAAAGAAGACTAAGGGATAATAATATGCATAAAACATCTATGCAAGAGAAGGAGAGCTCGAGATAAAACCCTATACCAACCTGTCTGACTAGCACGGTATAGTAAGGTCAATCCTCCTATTGTGGAGGAGGCTCGCGCCCAACAGTGGGACGTATATGAGCTGAAATGATGATGAATGATGATTTCAACATTTCATTTCATGTAGTTACGCACATTTTAATTCTTAGTATACGCGTTTTTTAATTTTTCCTCACGTGGAATAACAAAATATAAGACCAATTTAGCCTTTATGGCTTATAGATCTCGAATTGTTTACTGTAGGTTTCTTAGAGATCTGGGGGCCCGCCAAGTCGAGCAAAACGTAATACTGCCGTAACATCCTTTTTTCGAAACAATTCGGGGCATTTTCGACCTAATAACTTCGTTGCGAATAAAACTAGAAGACTGTATTTTAAGTATCCAAGCAGGCATTATAAAAACACTGTATATTTAAAATTACATGCAATTTGAACCAATAGTTTAAGAATTATTACTAGTCAAATTTCGTAATTTTGTCACTCACTCACTGACTGACTGACCGATAACCAATATTTTGAGGCACTTCGAGCTAACATAGAAGCTATAAATTTAGAATACAATTAGTACTTAGTGTATTAATGAAGGAAGAATTATACAAAATTGCAATTTCGGTCCAGTTTCCTAGATACACAACATAGTTAATTTTTAATCTCATATAAATATATGATGGAGACGAATCAAGTTGAGAGAAGAAATGTTTCATTTTTCAGAGAGTGGTTCATACTTGCATAATTATTAAAAATCATCAATGGTTATTATACAAAGTTTAGATATGAACAACTTAATTATTTGGACATTAATGCGATAGTAAATAAATATTATTAGCTCTAAATGCCGTAATATTATATCTCAATTGTTTTATTGCGTGCCTGCTAGTCGCACGCATACCTTTGCGCTACCATCATTGATTGTACAAATGGATATCAATATAATATAAAACAATTTATACATATACTAGCTGACCAAACAGACGTTGTTCTGTTCAAATAAAATAGAAGGAATTCTCCTTGAATTCGATAGCAGCACCACCTACCGGGCTCAATTGTGCATCTAAACCATCCTTGAGTCCCCTTGAATACACACAAAAAAAATCACACACACTCAAGAACACATACAAGAAATATATATCTTATATATAAATTTTGTGTGTGTTCAAGGAGATCCGAGGATGGTTTATATTCACAATTGGACCCGGTAGGTGACGCTGTTTGGACAGGAAAATAACATAACTTGAGAACGACTACACCGATTTCGTTCATCTTTCTTTTTAATTTTTCTAATACTTTGAAAAAGGCATTTACGGAAAAAAAAATTAAGAAAGTTGCGCAGATAATCAGAGAATTTAAGAAAACTTAACGACTAGGTAGGTATCTAGGTTATTTATCCATACTGCAACTAAACGGCTGGATGGATTTCAATGAATTTTTGTGAATGTTTTCAAGTGGGGCCTGAATAATTTAGATTTATAAATCAGCCCTGTAGATAGCGCTGCAGTCGGTATCTAGGTTATTTATCTATACTGTAAATAAACGGCTGGATGGATTTAAATGAATTTTCTGAATGTATTCAAGTGCCTGGGCCTGAGTGATTTATAATAATAATAATAATACTTTATTGCTGTTTAAGTATGCAGTAGGTACATTGTTAGTTACATTATATAGATTAAAGTTACTATAGTTCTACAATTAAATGGGTGCAATTCTGTTTTCCTTACTAGGATTCAAAGAAACCTGTGAAAAGGAATGACAGTTCCGTTCCCCTATGGATAAGGGTTTATATTAGTTATTTAAGTACTTACATGCTATTTTTTTTTTTTTGTGGTGGCCTGCGGTCGGCGCGCCTCCGCACCACTCCGTCCGGGGCGACAGAGGGGCTTAAGCACGTAACTCCCGCAACCCACCCGAACACCACGTCGCCTTCGTCGTTGGGCCGACCACTGGAGCAGGGTTACTTGTCATCAGTGGTCGGCCCGACGGAATACCCCCTACTCGGGGTACCCTTCCATCGACCGACGTCCCCCCCTCGGGGAGGACGTCGGTCTTTCCTCACGCGGTCGGCCTCTCGGCGGGTGACGGACTAATCCCCGGTCACGTCACCCGCGGCCTCGGCTAGGGCAGCATTGCACGCAGGTACTCCCGCCTGCGCCGCCCCAGTCGCCGGCGGCGGGTCGCATCATCGAGGCTGTGCTCCTCGCGCTCGCGACCCGCCGCCTCCTTCTGCGAGATAACTGCCTCACAGAAGGCTACTACCGCGTCCCAATTCCTGATGCTGTCGAGCATCTGCCTAGCGATGGTCGGCAGCGTCAGGTCTGCACTGATGATTGCGACGAGTTGACGACGCGGCTCTGCCCAAGCGGCACAGACCTCGAGCGTGTGCTGCGCCGTATCTTCGTCGCAATCGCAGTGGTGGCAGGACGGAGTTCTCTCCCTCCTAGCGACCCTGTACAGGTACTTGCCGAAGCATCCATGCCCCGTCAAGACCTGTACGAGTCGGAAGGAGAGCACCCCGTGCCGCCTTTCTAACCACTGCATCAGCACCGGCCGGAAGGCCTCCACGGTCCAAACACCGTATCGAGGCCTCTCCAGCCGGTCTGCCCAACGGGTGATGACGTCCCGGTGGGCGTCGACGCGCCAGGTGGTGAGCTCCTTCAAGGCAACAACACCGCATCCCCCGCGCACCGACACCCGCCGATACAAGTCGGCGAGCATTTCCGCCTCCAGGTCCCACGGGGGAGTCCCGGCCAATAGGCACGCCGCCTCCGTCGCCACAGTGCGGTACCCGCGGATGATCCTGACCGCCATGACCTTCTGTGGACGCCACAGAAGGGCCCTAAGTCGGGCGGTCATGGACCCCGCCCACAACGGTGCGCCGTACAGGGCCATCGATCGGATGACCCCCGCGTACAGCTGTCGACATGCCGCGCTCGGTCCGCCCACATTCGGCATCAGCCATTGTAGTGCGGACGCCACGCCGACGAGCCGCGGGACGAGCCTGCGGAAATGCTTCCGAAACCACCATCGCCCGTCGAGCACCAGGCCCAAGTACTTCATATGGGCCTGGATGCTGATCCCAACCGAATTGACGGTGATCGAGACGCCGATGGGAGGTTCCATACTGGGCCCATGGAACAAGAGGGCCTCCGTCTTGTCCAGGGCCACCCTCAACCCCAGCGCCTCGATCTGCCTGACGAACTCTTCGGTGCCTGAGGTCGCCTGGCTTACCGCCTTATGTAGCGTCCCACCGCGGGCTGTGACGAGCGTGTCGTCGGCGTAACAAATCACGCCCAACCCGGGTGGGAGGCTCCCCCGCAACGCCCAGTCGTAGCCGATGTTCCACAGGGTGGGTCCGAGGACCGACCCCTGTGGAACACAGCACGTCATGGGCGTTCGCACAACGTCCCCTACTCGGTTGGCGTAGAGGACGCTGCGCCCCTCCAAATAGTCTGCCACCAGCCGCCTTAGGTAAGCTGGCACTCCATGGTAACGGAGCACCTCCCTGACGCAGCTGAATGGCAGACTATTGAATGCGTTGGCGGTGTCTAGGGACACCACCAACAGCACTCCCCCGCCGGTGACGGTCTCAGTCGCCACGGCCCTCAGGCGCAACAGGGCCTCGATCGTTGAACGACCCCTCCTAAACCCAAACTGAGCGTCCGATAGATCGGGCCCCGTGCCGACGAGATGCCGCTCAATGCGGGCAGCTACTACCCTCTCCAGTAGCTTGCCCATATCATCGAGCAGCACGATAGGCCTGTAGGCCGATGGCGACTTCGGAGGCCGTCCCGGCTTCGGCAGGAGAACCAGCCTCCCCTCCCTCCAGCACCCAGGGAACCGCCCGGACGTTAAGCACGCGTTGAACAGCTCCCTGAGGCGGGGACCCAGATGGTCGAGGACCAGGGCCAACACACGGTTTGGAATACCGTCGGTGGATTTTCCGCGCATGCGCGCCACCACCGCCCCCATCTCCGGTTCCGTGATGAGCGGAACACTGCCACCATCGCCCTCCCGGTCATTGTCTGGCGGCGCCATGACCGGGGGCGTGTGTTCCGCCCGTCGTGGGAACAGGTCCTCGACGACACGGGTGAGGAGGCTGGGCTGGAGAGTCTCGGTGAGGGACGGGCCCCGTGCGCGGAGCTTACTCAGCGCCGCGCCATAGGGGCGACCCCAGGGGTCACGATTGAGACTCTCCAGCATCTCCCGCCGACTGGCGTCCTTGGCGGAACGGACGGCCAGCTTGAAGGCCGACCGCGCATTAGGGTAGCCCTCGTAAAGCTGACCCTCCAGTTCCGCGCTGCGATTGCGCCGCCGGCTGCGGGTGCAGGACCTCCGGGCGCGAATACACGCGGCCCGGAGATCCGCCAGCTCCCGGGACCACCAGTGGACAGCCCTCCTCGGGGGCAGACGCCGTACCCATGGCCGCATCGCAGATCTGCGTCAAAGCACTGCGGATGCGGCCAGCCTCGGCGTCCACCCCGTCCAACTGGTTGGCAGAGGACAGCCACGAGTGAACGATGGCTGCCTCCGCCAGCAGGTCCCGGTCTAAGCGACCCACAGCCCATCGCAGGAACGCAGGACGCCCTACCGCCTCGTGACCCCTGCCGGGCGCCGGGATTGACAGGATATACCGGTGGTCCGACAAGGTCTAAACCTCCTCCTCGACGCACCAGCTCCCCACACGTACGGCGACCTCAGGGCTAGCGAACGAAAGGTCCACTATCGACCTGCCCTGAGGTCGTACGCACATATGCACCGAGCCTCTGTTCAGCAAACAGAGGCCCAGTGCCGCCGCCCAATCCTCGACCGCCCGTCCTCGGTCGTCCGTACGGGAGGACCCCCACGCCACGGACTTGGCGTTGAAGTCCCCCAATACGACCACCTGGCGCGGTGCCAATCGCCGTAACGAGGCTCCCAAGATGGTAAGGGAGACCCCGAAATCAGCCGCTCTCCAGGCAGGGGAGAGATATACTCCGAGGAGCGTAATCTCTCTCTAGTCCGCCGCGACGTATCCGACGCCCCTGTCTCTAAGGATCAGAGGCGACGAAGGCCACGACGTGGAGGCGACGATTGCCACGGTACCGTCGGTGCTGCCCAGTCAATTTGGCCGGTGGGGCACCGCTTTCGGCTCCGCGGCTACACATGTACTTACATGCTTACGTGTTTATACAATAATAGAAAACAATAATAACAAAAGGAATTCAACACTAAAATTAAGGTAGGTAGACGAAAAAAAAAATTTATATTAGAAGAAATGATTGTTTACGTGTTGCGAGTGTTTATGCATGTGGGTGTATGTATGTATTATGTATGTGTATGTGTAATGAAGTGAGTTAAGTGTGAATGTGTACGGTGAAAACATGAGCGGTGAATGTAAATATAAATTATGATTAATACTTCAAGTAACTAAAAGGTCTTCTGTTTCATCATATGTAAACTTCAAAAGAAACAAAGAAACTTTTTTTTTACAGTTATAGTTTGTTAAGTCATACATTGGACATAGTTTATTTATTTTATTATAAAGAAATGAGCCTAGGAAATACATGAATCTCTTGATGAAATATGAATGTGCTGCTGGAAGCGTACAGATTTTATCCTTTCTGCGTTTATCGAGTGGTTTGTATGGCGTTAGATGATGTTGTAGCAATATAGTTCGCAGAATGAAGTGTTGACGAATATTCATTACGCTCCATTGATCATACAACTGCTTAGTCGGGTATGTGATAGGGTGAAAGGCAGCCACTTTTAATATTGCTCTGTGTGCTATCTCCAAAGGCTTTATTATTGATTTTGCGGCTCCGCCCCAACAAGTTACACAATAAGTCACAATTGATTGACACAAAGCAAAGTAGACATTACGTACAACGGCATGATTAGCGACGTATCGAAGAGTTTTAAATATATAAATTAATTTACGAACCCTAGTAGTAAGCGAACTTATATGGGCTTTAAAGTTAAGCGTCTTATCTAATATTATGCCCAGATATTTTGTGACATCCACGGAAACTAAAGTTGGACAATTGCAAGAGACTTCATTTTTAGTAAGACAGGAGGAAGAGCTACTATAGTTATTGGAAAACGTGGTTGAGAAGCTAAACTAATTGAATATGTTAAGAAGTGGGTCTTAGAGGTGTTAAGCGACAAAGTATGAGCTTGGAGCCAATTATTTACTGTATTGAAAGCAAGTTGAGCTCTATTTTCGAGTTGCATCCACGTGTTCCCTATGATGGTTATTGCAGTATCATCCGCGAAAGAGGTAATGTGCCCATTTTCGAGCTTCAGTTCACATAGATCATTGATAAAGGCAAGAAAAAGTGTGGGCCCCAATATACTTCCTTGTGGTACGCCGTAGCAGATAGGAAGTTCGTCGCTCGTGTATTTATCTATCCTAATAAGTTGCGATCGATTTGTAAGATAACTCTGGAAAAGATCTAGTTGAACTCCTCTGTCGCCCATAACTGCTAGCTTCATTAAGAGAGCTGTGACAGGGACGGTGTCGAACGCTTTTGCGAGATCTAAAAATATGGTCAGGACCTTTTTGTTATTATTAATGTTTTGCACTACATGATTAGTCAGGTCATGTACTGCGTCGCTGGTGGAAATATTTCTGCGAAAGCCGAATTGGTGTGATGATATTAGTTTATAGTGCTCTAAATAACTAACTAATATTTTGTTGATTATCCTTTCGAGTATCTTAGATAAAGCGCTCAATACAGCTATAGGTCGATAATTATTAGTTTTTGTTTCATCACCTCCCTTAAATATTGGATGAACAATTGCCTTTTTAAAAGCAGTGGGAAAGACTCCGGCATCGAGGCAGCTATTATATATGTGGCATAAGATTGGTGCCAATAAGGTAGAGTACTTCTTTAAGATAAGGGCCGATATACCGTGGTAACCAGTTGCGGCGTCGGAGCGTAGTGATTGTATAGTCGAAATGATTTCGTCGCAGTTCGTATGTTCGAGGACAAAGGATGAACTGTTTGTAGCCTGATGTGCTGTTTGAGAGATTTCTTGTAGTGAAGCAGTGGAGGTGCTTTCAGCAAGATTTTTACCTATATTAACAAAGTATGTATTGACCTGGTTACAAGACTGAATAGGGGATGAAGAAGTTAATAATTGTGTAGATAAATTATTAGGTTTATTAGTATTTGTGACCCGTTTTATTGTATCCCAAAGTAATTTTGGGTTATTGCTAGCCTTGTTCAATTCTTGAGTATTGAAGCTACGTTTGGCCTTTTTTATAATCCCTGTACAATAATTTCTATATCGCTTATAAGTTTTTTTTTTTTTTATTGCCAACGGTGGCAAACGAGCAAGAAACACACCTGATGGTAAGTGAAACTGCTGCACATGGACCTTTGCAATACCAGGGGCACAGCTAGGCCGCTGCCTACCGTGAAGGAAATACTCTTCTTAAACCTCGTTTAAAGAAGGACATGTCATAGCGCTCGGGAAACACAGCAGCAGGTAGTTCATTCCAGAGCTTGCACGTACGTGGGAGAAATGATCGCTGGAAACGTACAGTTGAAGACCATAACGTTTCCAGGTGAAATGGATGAACCCTGCTACGATGTCGAGTGGTACGTTGGTAGAATGGTGACGGTGGTACCAAGTCAAACAGTTCCTCGGAGCACTCCCCGTGAAAGAGTCGGTAGAGTACACAGAGTGACCCAAAGTCTATCCGCTGCTCCAGCGACTCCAATCTGTCCGTAAGATTGGGATCCCCGACGATTCGAACAGCCCGTCTTTGCAGGGAGTCAAGTGGGTCTAGCTGATATTTGGGCGCACCTGCCCAGAGATGTGAGCAGTATTCCACATGAGGACGAACTTGTGCTTTTTATAGCACAAGACGCTGTCTCGGTGTGAAGTACCGCCTGGCTCTATTCAGGACACCCAACTTTTTGCTTGCCAATTTGGCTTTGTCCTCCAAATGACTCCCAAACTGGACTTTGCTCGATATTTCCTCGAATCCCAATACTCTCAGAAATTGGGAGAGTTACTCCTTGGAACTGTGGCGCCATGACTTACGGGTCCTTCTTTGCAGTGAACGCGCAAACTTGTGTCTGTGTGGGGTTGAACTGGACTAGGTTCCGTTCACCCCATTCCGAGGCCCGCCCCAGAGAGCGCTCGACTTCAGACACAAGTTGAACCCTTCTTTCCTGAGTACTCCGAGGGATATTCCGTTACTCAGTGTACCGCTCATCACCCGTGCTGTCATCCGCATAGCAACGCATACTCTCGATAGAGAGCATGTCATTGATATGCAGGATAAACAACGTCGGGGAAAGCACCGAGCCTTGTGGTACACCAGCATTAATGGTCATGGTATCGGAGCAGGAGCCATCTACGACGACTTTTATACTCCGACCATCCAAAAAGCTGGCGATCCAATTACAGAGTCCCTCGGGGATTCCGTATGATGGTAATTTCGATAGAAGTGTCTTGTGCCAGACCCTATCGAACGCCTTTGCGATATCTAGGCTGAACGCCAGCGCCTCACCCTTGCCCTTCAAGGCCTCTGCCCAACGGTGTGTGAGGTACACAAGAAGATCACCAGCCGACCGACCATGACGAAAGCCGTATTGGCGATCACTGATAAGCTGGCGATCCTCAAGGTACTGCAGAAGCTGGTGGTTTATAACCTTCTCCATTATCTTGGAGAGCAAGGATGTTATCGCAATTGGCCTGTAATTCGATGGGTCAGACCGGTCTCCCTTTTTAGGGATCGGGTGGACATGGGCTACCTTCCACCAAGACGTAACCCTATTAGTAGCGTAGGAAAGTCGGTATAGGCGCGTGAGGATGGGAGTCAATTCAGGGGCGCACGTCTTTAGTACCACTGCAGGGATGCCATCCGGTCCACTCGACTTATGGACGTCTAAAAGCCGCAGCTCCCGCCTAACCGCTCGCTGCGTGATGCGGATTTCGGGCAGTGAGCTTTCACACCGTGGGATAGTAGGTGGTGTGGCAGCTCCGGCATCCAAAGTCGAGTTACAGGCAAAGAATTGACCTAGAAGATCGGCCTTCTCCTTTGCGCTGTGGGCCAGACTACCATCGTGTTTCTGCAGTGGTGGGAGATTGGGCTGGCAGAAGTTGCCTTGGGCAGCCTTGGCGAGCGACCAGAATGCACGGCTCCCAGCGGGATAGCTTTGCAATCGCTCGCCAATTCTGGTAACATGTTCCGCCTTGGCTCTGGCAATAGCCTTCTTACTAGATCTAGCGGCGTTAAATTTCCGCTTCACCTCTTTGGCGTTCGGTTCCTGGCATTTTTTGGCCCTATTCCAGGCCCGATATGCGGACTGTTTCTGGCATGCAGCCGTCCTGCAGGTTTTGTTAAACCAGGGTCGGTGTTGGGGATGAATAATTCCATCCCCGTAATAACCGTTTCAGTAACGTTGTCCGCACAGATGCCAGGGCGAAGCAAAGCCGTTTCCATGGGTAGGATGCGTAAAACTCGCGGAGTCCATCCCAATCTGCTGACTTATATTGCCAGACTCTGCGAGTCCCAGTCGCCTTAGAACGACTAGGCCTAACGGCTACGAACCAAGCAGTGGTCAGAAGATCCAAGAGGGGCTTCAACCACTACCTGATATCCGTGCTGGTGTGTAGTCAGCAGAAGATCCAGTAAAGAAGACTCATGGCTCTCAATATCTGGGATACGGGTGGGCTGTGTCACCAGTTTTGAGAGACCATAGGCCGAGACCATATTGAAGAGATGTCGACCCTGGAGGTCAGTGGTTCGGGACCCCAGCCACTCTTTATGATGAGCGTTGAAGTCTCCAAGAACCACCACCTCCGCTGATGGACACTGCTCCAATATTTCGTCAATCCCCCATTGGACGTTCTCAAATAATTGAATTGACCCCGGATCACTGCCATGGGACCTGTAGAGGCATGCGTAGATGCGGGTAAGGCCTCCATAGTCTACTCGTAGCCACAGGATTGACAAGTCACCATGTTCGAGGGCCCGAAGGTGGCGACAGCAGATATCACCTCGGATGAATACGCACACCCCGGCTTTACGACGGAAGGTATGCTCCAACTCGTAGCCGGGGTATTTTAGGTACGAAATGTCATCAGGAGCACCTATCTGCATCTCCGTTAAAAAGAGTAAGGCAGGCCGCGCCGTCTCGAGGTGATGGTGGACGGCGTCGAGATTGCTATGTAGACGCCTGATATTGCAAAAATCCACATCAAATGTGGATAAGGGGACCGCCGTAGAAAACGTTCTCTTTTTATTTTTCTTGGCCATGAGTTATTGTTTAAGAAGAGGAGGAAGGGAGTGTGAATGTGTACAACGGAGTTCGGTGATACAAAAAAAAAAATGGGCGGGGCATAGTGCATGGTCGAGGAGTGAGTTTTGTGAGGAGCTGACACGATGCACGGAAGGGCCCCCGATGCCCCCCCGTGCGTAGCCGCCAAGGTCCACTCCGGTTTCCCACACCGGCACGACGACGACCCAACGGGATTTTCGCCGGTTGGTGGGACAGCCTCCCAGGGAGGATGATCCTGGGTTCGGGTCCCCTGCTGACCGGCAGGTGGCCGGCGGTGACCATTCCCATCGGGTCTCCATGTACACCATGCCAGCCCCTCACGCTCAATACCCCGACCAAGACCTCACCACCGCAGGTTTCAGGCCTCACCAGAACCCGCCGCACACAAACACACCCAGAAATTTGGGCTCCCGGCTCTCTCGCTCACCGAACGAAGTGCAGCAGCAAATTGCTACTACTCAAACGTCGATCTTCTGCGAGGGTGTGGTACTGCCCCGGACGGACCGGCCCGCGACTGCAGACAAAAGACTGTCTACAGTGTGGTCCTACCACCAGTGACGTTACTATTTCATTATTACAGTTAACGTTAATATTTCATTATCTGGAAACTTTTTGGCTTTTTTATGTAATGCGTCCCTATTTCTTATGCAGCGTAATATGCCTGGAGTAATCCAGAGCTTTAAAATTTTCTTTTTGGCTGGTACTTTTCTACAAGTGGTATTAATCGAAATGGCGGTCTTTATTAGCTCAATAAGCTTATCAGTAGCAATATTAACATTTTTCATAGAGAGAATTGAGTTAAAATTAATTTGGGACATTGTTTCATCAAGTTTATCATAATCAATAATCGACGTGGTGGTAATATAGTTATTTTGTGTTGATTTATAAGCTAAGCAGAGTAAAGAGGGATAATGGTCAGTCACTACAGATTCATATACGAACGAGTGCGAAGGTAGGGTTGTTTTTAGCATAAGATGGTCTAGGCAATTATTGTCTCTAGTCGGAATTGTATGAGCTGGGAGAAATCCATGAAAAGCCAAGCAGTTAAGATAGTCATGGGAGCGTGAATCTATGGTAGATGGTTTTATATCTAAATTCATATCACCTGTTATAATTACGGATTTATAGTTTTTGAGTGATAGTAAAATGCAATTAAGAGCTGAAAGAAAATTTTGTATATCGTCAATTGACGGTGAACGATAAATGCATACTATAGCCAAATCTGATTTAACTTTAATAATAAGTCCAGATGCCGAGAAGCATAAGTCAGGTTCTTCACATGTTGCCAATATCTCCTCTCTAGCATAAACCACCACACCGTCACTTTAGTTAAGATGATGAGTGGTTTTGAACGCCTTATATTTTGGTAATTGTGGGATAGTGATATTGCTCAAACAGGGTAACCAGCACTCGGTTAAAATTATTAAATCACATTCAAAATTTGTTGCATGAGTATCTGCAGATTACAAAAATTGCAGTTGATGGAACGAATATTTTGTGTAAGTACTTTTAGGAAGTGCGCAGGTTGATTAATAATATTTCGTGTCTGTTCTGGGACACATGTGTGGGTTACTGATACAGATAACTGATCGATATTTTCAATGACATGATTAATCTTACCAGCCATTTATATTATATAAAGAAAAATTCAAAAGGCAGGGATATTGGGGTTGACAATAGTTAAGGTTAAATTTAGAGAATAGATACGCTATTAGATATTTACGATGAATAATGAAAATAAGTCTTTATATTCTGGACGTTAATTTGACCGATTTTAGTTCATAAAATACGGGCTAGCACCATGGGTTAGTGTGTAGTTTGGTAAAGAGGACTCTTGTTGTGATGTAATTATAGATGAAGGTAAGTGAAACTGTGATTGTGTGATGTAGTGTTTGTAATTAGGAGTTGTATGTTGCTGTGTGATAAATAGATAGTAGTCTGTAGAGTATAATGTTCTTATGTGTATATTAAAATCTTCAATGTGGTAAAAATAGTATGTAGACATGTCCTTATTTATATCAACTAAATTAACATTATAATACAATACAAAATAGTTAGACATGCGTAGTCAGATCGACAAGGCCAGTTGCTGCAGTTGTTGTTCATTTTTTATTACAATGGATTGGCTATTGGAATCCTTTTTAAGTAAGACTCTTCCATTCGATGTCCAGCAGAAGTTATAATTGTTGGATTTAGCATAGGTTCGCGTGAGATAAAACAATTTTTTGGTATAGGATGTCAGTTGTTCAGTGACGTATATTGGTGTTTGAGGTAAGGCTCGTATACCGAGGTGAGTTGAACTGACTTTATTATTCGGATTTTTCTTATTGTATTCTTTGATTGCTGTGAGGAAATTGGTCTTCATGAGTGTATTCGAGAATTCAACTGTTAGATTTGAAGTTTTGGTATCCCTTTTTGATAGTTGCCGAGTTACGTCGCGGATGTTTGTGAACTCGGTATACGTATCCAACTCTTTAGATAGACATTGAATCATATCGTACAATGTAGCTTTTGTTTCTTTCTCTTGCTTGGGTACATTTCTAATTTCTATCGATGTTTTTACACTATTCCGATCATACATTTCAATTTTCTCCTCAAGAGTAGCTAACTTTAGTACCATAATGTTTCGCTCCTTTTCTAATTTATTTATGTTACCTTCAAGTGACGATATTTGGTCAGAGATGAAAGTCATGGTTTTTTCCAATTCACCAGTAGTTGCTTTAATATCACTGTAATGAGTTTTTATTTCCATCATATATCCTTCTAGTTTATCTAGACGGGAGTTATGGGCACAGATAATTTCTTTCATGATTTCTTTGATATCATTCTTAAAGCACTCTAGTTCGTCGCCGGTAATATCAGTTGATGGGTATTTACGTTTAGTTCGATACATATTAGATTGTACAGCTTGGGCCTCGTCTACACAAATTCTTCTAATATCAGATTCGGAGCGCGAAGGTACAGACTGAATTTTTGAAATCGGTTTTAAATGAGGTTGTATTGATTCAGTTACATTTGGAGGTGTTTTAACGGGTGTTTTGGGCATTTTATATTTATTACAAAAACAATTTGAGAAGGAATAGAAAGTGGTAATGATAGAAATTTTACTTGGCCAGATGGTAGTAGTTACCCGCTACACGCTGTCTCTTATGTATTGTGGCAAGCAGCGAAGATGGTGATTACGGCTGCACCGCATGTAGTTGCGCGCACTATTGCTGTCTCCGCTCGTGCTGTCTCGTTCTCACAGGAATTGCACGTTGAGTGCAGTTTTATACACGCCTAGTACTTGATAATTATATTTTCACATTTAATGTATATTATTTTATATAAATTAAAAAAAAAATTGTACTGTTTGCACGTCTTATCGCTTTCGCGGTCCAGAGGGGAAGGATTTAGATTCACAAATCAGCCTGCCAGATGGCGCTGCCGTCGGTGTTTAGATTATTTATTTATACTGCAACTAAACGGCTGGATGGATTTGAATGAATTTTTGTGAATGCGAATTTTTGTGAACTTTCTATCATTTACTTAAGATTTATCGATACTAAATTCCATGAAACAAAGTGCATGATCTACCTATTTGATGATTAGTATAGTAATACAGATTGATCCACCAGCTGCCATCTACATTCGCTGACTGAAATTTAAGTTTGTGATTTGGGAATCTAACACTAACCTTCTTTATATATTTCTTGAGTACGTGTGTATGTCACTGAGCTCCTCCTAAATGTCTGGACCGATGTTGATGTCCGACGTCGGTGCACAGTTCAGTGACATACATACCTACACAAGAAATATATAAGGAAGAAGATATCCATTCCCCGTATAGTAATGGGTTAGATTAAAATACTTGATAAACTTCATATATGTATATATTCCACTGCACACATGGCTTGTATGTGTTCGAAACCCACGCAGCACAATACATTGTGTTCTTAACAATTAATTGATTGAATTAGACGATACATAGCGAAAATCCATTTTATTATAATTTAAAAAAATGAAAGGAAGGGAAGGAGGGGAGGGGGACCCACCACTTTCCCATGGTAATCAATATACCGCACACCACACTGGAAGGAGTACGGGATAGAATTACTTTAATTGGTCACACCGCTTTGGTTGGTCACACAGATTTTAATTGGTCACACAGCTTTAATTAGTCACACAGCTTTGATCGACGTCACGCAACTTTAATCGGTGTCACACAGCTTCGTCACACAGCCTTGTCACACAGTTTTAATCGGTGGCATACAGCTTTGATCGATGTTAGGAATAAGAAATAAATCTTACCCTCGTGATGAGCACCTTCCAGAACATCAACTTGCAATTTTCCGCAGAACTTCGAATATCTATTCGACACGTGTTTCGCCTCTAAACGAGGCATCCTCAGGACGGTGCGGCTTCTAAGAAGCCGACCAATCAAAGTAATCCTATCCCGTACTCCTTCCAGTGTGGTGTGCGGTATATTGATTACCGTGGGAAAGTGGTGGGGCTCCCTCCCCTCCCTTCATTCCTTCCATTTTTTAAAATTAAAACAAAAAAATCTTAGCAATTTGTTATTTTGAGTCTGGATATGGTGATGTAGTAGGAATACAATTCACAACTCTCTATCTTGTCCTTGGATGGCGTAAAATACGACTGAAGGATGTAACATGCTTATAATGTCTATGCAAGAGAAGGAAAACTCGAAATAAAATCCTATCCTAGTCTGACCAGAATGGCATAGTAGGTCAATATCTCCTACTACGGAGGAGGCTCGAACCCGGCAAAGTGTATGAGCCAAGATGATGATATTGGCTGAGATGATGATAACATTTATACGTCATCAACATCATTACCGTGCTCTTATTCTAGTTACTACTCAATTACTTTCTCAATCTTCTTTCATAGTCATCATCATAATCTCAGCCCATATACGTCCCACTGTTGGGCTCGAGCCTCCTCCACTATGGCAGGGAAATTGACCTTCTACCACGCTAGTCAAAGCTGTTGGCATAGAGTTTTGTTTTGAGTTTTACTTCTCTTGCATAGATATTGTATGCATATTATATTCTCTTAATCGTCTTTTACGATACCCACTGGTAAGAGAGGTGGTGGTTAATTGTATTCGTACTCCGTCATCACACGGAAAAGTTAGTTCACAGTAAATATTGAAAAAGTTATTAGCCTGTCTGACGTAAATTCTGCTTGATAATTTTCGATTAGTTGTAAGCCTAAGTCTTTGTGGGCGCGTCATGCCGCCCTAGCCGAGGCCGGGTGACGTGACCGGGGAGTTAGTCCGTCACCGGCCGAGAGGCCGACCGGGGACGTAGGTCGTTGAGAGGGTACCCCAAATAGGGGGTATTCCGTCGCGCTGACCACTGATGACAATTAACCCTGCTCCGGCGGTCGGCCCAACGACGAAGGCGACGTGGTGTTCGGGTGGGTTGCGGGTGTGCGTGCTTACGCCCCTCTGTCGCCCCAGACGGAGTGGTGCGAGGAGCGCGCCGACCGCAGCCCACCCCAAAAAAAAAAACCTAGGTCTTTGTAGAGCTTTTAATTCTCTTTTACATAAACCTTTTCTTTGGTAGGCTATGGTCTGAACACACTACGGTTAATCTGTCCGGGGTGACGGATGAGCGGCGGGCGGCCACATAACTTACCGTAACCCCAACGTTATTGGACCGAGCACTAGTACCGATTCCTTGATATCTGTGGCCGGCCTGGTAGGTTACCCTTTCGGGTATCATCCCGTTCGACGCCCCGGCAACAAGACAGTGTCGGCCTCTCTGCGGGTGGCGTACTAATCCCCGGCCCGTCCACCCACGGCCTCGGCTCTTTTATAACACCTACGAGAATCTGTCTATAAACTGCAGTCGGTGGGAAGATTTCGCTACAAAATAAATGTTTAAAGTTGCAAGTTTAATGTGATGACATCATATTACCTCTGCTATCGCTCCTTCAAGTGAAACTTCTTATACGAGGCTTTCAAATTCTGATCCGTAAACGTTTTTTGTAACAAAAAGTTATTCACTTTAATTATGTGACGTATTCGAGATACAAAGTGAGTAATAATCGCGTCAGTACACGACACAGCAGTCGTTTAAGCTTTTTCCTGTCGAAGTTTTGATGATGGAGATTTACGCTCTTTAAATTTTCATAAATTTATGTAAATAATACTAATAAACACAATAATGTATTCAAAAGTAATGAATCAATAAAAGTTACCCTGTAATACAAAAGTTTCACGCCTATCGGATATATTTACGACACACCCTGTCTAGTTTTTTTATTCTTTGTTATACACACACGCACACGCACACGCACGCGCACATATACACTTATATATATACTCTATACATAGTAATAAGTAAGTTTTAACTCCTTTGACACAAATTAAATAATAAAAAAGTATTACGTTCTCTTCAACAGCAATTATCAAATAAATGTCATTTAACGATTGCACTGGCACGCGGGAAACACTTAATCGAGTAAACATATTCCTTTACATCATTTCATAAGAATTATCGCAAGGAAACGGGCTTTCAAATAAAAACACATATCGACATCAAACGTATAACACCCTTTTTTGCGTCGACGGTTAAAAAAATATACTCTCTTTGCAAGTTCGTTGAGATAACGTGGAAATAAGCTATTACAAGATATAAATATTACTGGTGTACAAAATTTACAATTTGTAGCAGAAATATCTTTACGAAATATTTGCTGCAATGCCGTAGTCGGATAACTGCTAATTACGCGCCAAAGAAATTAAATAAACGGACAGCAAAAATAACCTAATTTGTATAAAACGAGTTTAATTTTTTAACTTAATACAATTTTCATTTTATAGAGTTAAGCAAATTTAACTAAACATTTTCTCCTTTAAAGATCTCCCTGCACTAAGGAATTAATCCTTATTTTGCGGAGGACTTTACAGCTCAGATTATTAATTTGTACATTGCACGGGAATTGAACTCACAAAACTCACATGGTTGATCGGTATCTAAGTCACTGTGCCATTTGTGTATAAATTATATTATTCTATCATTATATTCGTAGGGTTACGGAGTAAGATTACAATTCACCACCCCATAATGACTGCATAGTTGGCGAAAGATACCGATCTATCGTGCCAGTATTGGGTTCTAATCCCACACAACATTTTGTGCGATCCACAAATTGTTGTCCTGGGTCTGGATGTAATTTGTGTCCGTTGAATTATGTTTGTAAAGTCCCCTACAATTCAAGGATTATTTCCTTAGAACAGGCGTCGTCTCAAAAAAAATAATCAAAAAACACATACTAGGTAAATTTATCCCCCATTATTAGGCGATTCAAACCTAGTATTTGGACTAATATGGGCTGTGATGGATAATGCATATATATTTTTTAATTTCATAAATAACTAAATTAAAATACCTACTTAAGACAGTAATAAAAGAGAACTTATAGAAGAAACAAGTTCGCATATTAAATTATAAAATATTTGTGGAATTTAATTATATGTTATTTTTACCTCAGCGATATCCAAAACTCAGTCTGAAGAAATGTTTTAACAATAAAGAATATCAGTTAAATTACAGCAAACAATACTAAATTAATACAAAGGGAAATAAAGTTATAATTTTTTATATACTTACATCAAAGAAAACTTATTTAATAACAAACCTACGTAATAAAAAGAATAATATACAAATCTGGAAACGGATACAGGAAACACAAGAGGATCTTCTTGTATAATATTCGGTGTATCTGACAACAAAAGTTTATAACCAGTATGTTTTAATTTTCAGTGTGGTGACGGAGTAAGAATACAATTCACCTCTCCCTGTCTTGCCCGTGGATGTCGTAAAAGACGACTATGGGATATAATATGCCCATAACATCTGTGCAATAGAAGGAAAACTTGAAATGAAACCCTATACCAACATGTCTGACTAGCATGGTATAGTACGTCAAATTCCCTCCCATTGTGGATGAGGACCGAGCCCATCAGTGTGACGTATGTGGGCTGCGACGATGATGATGATGTTTTGATACCTTTCCATTTTTCCATTTCCAGCGATGAAAAATTCCATTGTCAAATGGAGGCCTCATAACCAAGCTCAAAGTCACTCAACGTGCAGTTTCTCGCGATTTTCTCTGTGAGATAAAATTTAAAGTGTGGAAAATCGTAGAAGAGTGTAAAGGACATAGTACGAAGAATAAGTAAACTGAAGTAGTTATAGGCTGGCCATATTGATCAACGAACCGAAAACAGCTGGGGAAGAAATGTAGTGAGTGATGACCACGTATTAGATGATGATGTGTCAGACATGAAATAAAACCCAGTACCAACTCATCTGACCAGCGTGGTATAGTAGATTATTTTCCCTCCCATTGTAGACGAGGCTTAAGCCCAGCAGCAACAGATTTGTAATATATAGGTAGGTAGGACCACACTGTCGACAGCTATCTGTCTACAGCCGCAGGCCGGTCCGTCCGGGGTAGTACCACGCTCTCGCAGAAAATTGACGTCTAAGTAGTAGCATTTTATTACTGCGCTTCGTTCGGTGAGCGAGAGAGTCGGAAGCCCGACTTTCTGAGGATGTTCACGTGTGGAGGGTTTTGGTGGTGCCTTTGGTATCACCGATCTTCAATGCACACATTTACACTCCCTTCACTTTCTTCGCGGTAGGCAGTGGCCTTGTAAAGGTCCATGAGCGGCAGCAACACTTACCATCAGGTGTACCGTTTGCTCGTTTGCCACTGCTTGCAATAAAATATATATATATATAATCCTCTGTGCAATAATAAAAACTAGTAATGAATCACCAGAACACTGGCCAATGGCAGCAGTGTCTTGGGAAACTTCATCTCAGCCAGTATGTTGATTTCCAACTTCCTCCAAAATGGGCATGTAATTGACCCACTGGTAACACATGGTCATCGCTGGTAACATGCACTGGTTAAAGACCTTTGTTTCACCAACATTATATAGCAGATAAATTTCTTTACTTTCAGGTAGGAGACTTAATCCCAGCATTGGGATGTGTATGAGCTGAGACGATATTGATTACTTAAGTCAGTAAATGGACCCCCATTTTTATAGGTTTCAATAACTATATAGAGTGTATGGCTTTCAAATCCAATATAAAATACTATTGAAATAAAATTGAGAACACTTTTGAGCAATACTGAATCAAACGCAAAAAGGATTCTTAGAAATTGGTTTATAGAGGATAGAGTATGTTCTACATCGCCGATTCGTTCATCGATCTTTTCCCAGAGGATATAGCTTTATGGGCGGTTATTTTTGTTGTGCCGATTTACACTTAAAAGGTGATTTTTAATTTTAAATAATACTGAGGATTTTATCGCGTTTGTATTTGATTGGGCGACGTTTCGGACACTATACTAATCATACACAATATATTTCTTTCATATAGAATCATATTCTTCTTGTAATGGTAGTAAATTTGTACTAAAATGTGGGTCAACATTTAATAACTAATTTCTGTAGCGGTTAGATAATTATAATTCTGTGATAACGATGACTTATTGGACGTTAGACATCTTAGTCCGCTTGTGAACACGAACGCTGTAAATTGTTCGAAACTTCGGGCAATTAAAAATCAAATATACATGCAATAAAATTCGTAATTTTATTTACAACGTATAATACTCGCGTAAACACTAGGAAGTGATTTTTTAATGTTTTATTTCACATCATATCCATCCCACTGCTGGGCTCGAGCCTCTTCTATAATAGGAGGCAACTTGACCTTACTATACCATATAGTCAGACAGGTTGGTATAGCTTCGTGTCAAGTTTTCCTTCTCTCGCATATATGTTACTAGCTGACCCGGCGAACTTCGTACCGCCATATTTTTTTTCGTAAATATATTACCTAAATTTTCGATAATATAGTCTCTAATGGGAGAATCACTACGGTTTCTTCGAGAAAGATTCAATCGTCTTGGTTGCGTCATTGTTAATGTTGATTCAAAGAGAATACAAATTACTGATTATTGATTTCTGACTGAAATTATAATTATCAAATTTTCAATCATACTTAACTATAGACAAAATTACGTTTAGCTGTCATTTGCGTTTTGTTATTACATATCAAATGCTTTTTTGTTAAATCGCGTTTCATAGTGACTTGTATTCTCTTTGATGTTTTACGTCACGTCACCTGGGTATCTGATCGAACAGGATAAATAGCTCATATTATTGTAGCTCATTGCCATTCATTAAGAAGAAGAAGGGATAAAAAGTATCCTATGTCCGTCTCCTGGTTCTACGCTACCTCTCCACCAATTTTCAGCTAAATTGGTACAGCCGTTCTTGAGTTATAAATAGTGTAACTAACACGACTTATATATATAAATACTAGCTGACCCGGCGAACTTCGCAACGCCATAATTTTTTTCGTAAATATATTTTCTAAATTGACGAAAATATAGTCTCTAATGGAAGAACCATTACAGCTTTGTCGGGAAAGATTCGTTAGTTTTGGTTGCAGCATTGTTAATGATGATTCAAAGAGAATACAAATTACTCATTATTGATTTTTGACAAAATTATAATTATCAAATTTGCAACCACACTTAACTATAGACAAAATTTCGTTTAGCTGCCATTTGCATTTTGTTATTACATATCAAATATGTTTTTGTTATCTTACGTTTCATAGTGCTGTAGTACAGCTTAGTTACAATGATCTCAGCATCGCGCGCATCACAAGATAAGGAGGTTAAAGGGGAGCGCATGGAAAACTGATCAATAAACTTATTAGCAATAAGCTTATGATCAGTAACACCACAGACACTCACCGGCATACTAGGCCTCACATTCATGTTACGGGTGCTCTACCAAAACTGTTTAAGGTTCTTGTTGGTGTGATTAGAAGCGAGGATATCCATTTTAATCTGGTCTTGCCTATTTTGATACCATTTAAGTTTAGCTTTAAAATGTTTCCTCGCCATCACCATGTCATGATACAAATCACCAGTAAACACATACAGCCGTTCTTGAGTTATAAATAGTGTAACTAACACGACTTTCATAAAAGTATGCTATTTCCATCAATATTTATTATGACGTTATTACGAAAAATTATGGTCGGTAAACCGACTTTACAAATGAACAATTTTTAATTTAAAATTTATTTACAGTTCTACCCGAATACGATCCGTTGATAACGGGTCTACCAACATTGGTGCAGGCTGGTGAGTTTTTTATACTACGTTTCAAAGTGACTGTATTCTCTTTGACATGTTATGTCACGTAATACGGGAACGCGATCGAACAGCATAAAAAAGTTATTGGCGAAATCTTGTAAACACTATTAAAAAAAGAAACGGGATAAAAAGTATCCTATGTCCGTCTCCTGGTTCTAAGCTACCTCCCCACCAATTTTCAGCCAAATCTGTACAGCCGTTCTTGAGTTATAAATAGTGTAACTAACACGACTTTCTTTTATATATATATAGATATGCGTATTATATCCCCTAGGCGTCTTTTACAACATCCACGGGCAAGGTAAGGCACTCCTTCACCACTGTGAATTGTATTCTTTTTTCGTCACAACACAGAATATAGTATGTATAAGTGATGACACACGCCCTAGCCGAGGCCGCGGGTGGTCGGACCGGGGAATTGTCCGTCACCCGCAGAGAGGCTGACCGCGCGATGGCGACCGACGTCCCAGTACGTCGAGAGGTGAGGTTACCCGAAAGGGTATTCCGTCGGGCCGACCACTGATGACAAGTCACATCTGCTCCGGTGGTCGGCCCAACAACGAGGTGACGTGGGTACGGGTGGGTTATGGGCCTGCGCGCCGTCCTTTCATCGCCCCGGAGGGACAGGACCGCGCGTGCGCCTACCATAGCACACACATTAAAAAAAAAAAAAAAAAAAAAAAGTGATGACACATCACATGACCACATCGATGACGAATCTCATCAATTTCTCCCCATCCCCACTCCCCAAATAAACCTGCTTATAGAAGATTTCACTGCAGTAATTATTCATATGAATAGCTGTTATGGCCATTATACCACTGAAATCAAGGAACTCTGCCCCGGTGGTTGCCCCAACGACGAAGGCTACGTGCTATCGAGTGGGTTACGGGGCCGCGGGCCGCCCCTCTGTCGCGGATAGCGACTGTAGCCCACGCCAAAAAATGCTCTTTATCTATACCAATAAATAAAATTGGAGTGTCTGTTTGTAAAGTCAAAACAATAGGCTTTTTTATGCTCACACGGTTATTTGCGCGACACCTATGCCTAAAATATAGATTAAAAAAATTTTGTCTGTCTGTCTGTTTGTTCCGGGTAATCTTCAAAACGGCTGGACCAATTTCAAAAATTCTTTCACCAATGGAAAGCTATAATATCAGCGCGTAAACTAGGCTATATTTTATCCTGGTATTCCCACGGGAACGGGAACTACGCGGGTAAAACGACTAAAACCGAAGCGAAGCGAGGGCCGGTTGCTAGTATTAAAATAAAATGCAACAAATCTTCTTTATCGTTTTATTAATGACATTTAGACATTTCAATTTATTCTGTACAATATACAATGCATTTTTTATATAAGTCTGTAATGTTACGTGAGATTTCGTATATAATATATGCAATTTTTTATTACTTGTTGAATAAAACTTGAATGAATGATTTCCGAGTATTAAATATTTAAAATAAAACTATGCCAACCCGTCTGACCAGCGTGGTATAGTAGGTTAAATTTCCCCTCATAGAAGCTCGAGGTTCGACTCCATTAGTGGGACGTATATGAGTCGAGATGATGAAATACTTTTTGCATGATTTTGTTGTAGTAATTTAAAAAAAAGTATGCTTGTGACGTAACAACCAACCCACTGTTGAGCTCGGTCCTCCTCCAATAATAGGAGGGCAATTGACCTATTATACCAAGCTGGTGACATAAAGATTTATTTTTAGTTTACCTACTCTTTTACAGATGTTAAATGCATATCATATCCCTATGTCGTCTTTTACGACATCCACGGGCAAGATAGGGTGTAAATTGTGTTCTTACTTCGTCACCACAAATTCATTCACAAAATAATAAAGAAAACTTGATACGTATATAAGTAACACGTTGCCTAGATACATAAGAAACACCAACATTATTCGACATTACAAAGTTTTTCTTTATTTACAAATTTCAAATGTCATGCCTTTGTACTTTTGTCTTCCGTCTTTATAACTCAAACCATTTCTTTTATCCTTACCAGTTGATATTAATACGTACAATATTTTTATATATTTTTATTATCTTCATGTGGTGACTACATATGTGCTATGTGGTATCGGCTTCGAATACTACCAACCCTTGCTTTGCTCGTGGGTGTAGTAAAAGACGACTAAGAGCCCTAGATTGACCCGGACCAACTCCATCTGGTACCATTTGGGTCAACGATTACATTCCCAAGGAGGGTTGACGTCAGGCAGGCGGCCGGTCATAAAAGTCATTATCGAAACTTTTTGCAATATGTCAAAACAGATGACATATTGCGTCGACCCCAAGTAATTGGGATAAGAGCAAGATGATGATGATGATGATGATGATGTGGTGACTACATATCTTGCCCGTGATTGTCATAAAAGACGACTAAAGGACTAAATAAGCATATAACATTTATGCAAGAGAAAAAAAACTCGAAATAAAATACTATACCAACCTGTTTGACCAGCATGGTATCATTATCATCGCAGCCCACATACATCCCACTGTTGGACTCGGGCCACTTCCACAATGGGAAGAAATTTGACCGACCTAGGTCAATTTTACTTCCATTGTGGAGGAGACTCGAGTTCAACAGTGGAATTTATATGGACTGAGATGAACACCCATGGGTGTCGTAAAAGATGATTGTGGGATATAATATGCAAATAATATATATGCACGAGAAGGAAAACTCAACACAAAACCCTACGCCGACACGTCTGACTAGCGCGGTATAGTAAGGTCAATTTCCTTTTGTAAAGTTCGTAAAGGCGACTTGAGTCCAACATTGGGATTTATATGATATTACAGTAATATTTATACGAAATCTCAAGTAAATAACGACCGATTAAAATTTGACAACATTTATGCAAAATACAATGATAAACAATTGCATTCAAATAAAATATTAACGTGTTGATAGCTTATTAACAAATTGGCACATTCACTCATCATTATTATCTAATTAATATACACGAGAAACGCACGAATTTTGTTGTTATCGAATGATTGATATAAGCTATACTTATTACTTTCAATATGTATTTTACCTAATTTAATACCTGTAAACTTTTAATTAGCTGACTGCAGATATGGCCCAGTGGTTAAGATACCGATCTATCATGCATTTGCTGCGTTTCGATTCTCGCGCATGATAATATTTTTCTACAAATTGTTGTTCCGATTCTGTTTGTAATTTGTGTCCGTTAAATTATATATTTTCCGTGTGGTGATAGAGTAAGAATACAATTTACCACTCCCTTTCTTGCCCTTTTGTGTCGTAAAAGGGATTATAATATGCTCACGACATCTAAGGAAGGAAAACTCGAAATAAAACCATGTAGCAACCCATCTGACCAACGTAATCTGACTGCTGAGCTCGATCCTCCTCTATAATGGGAGGAAAATTGATCTATTATACCTACTACGCTGGTCAAACGTCTTGGTTTAGGGTTATATTAGAAATTTTCCTTCTCTTGCATATCTGCATATATCTCTAAGTCGACTTTTACGACTCCCACAGGCAAGAAAATTGGTCAATGGTATTTTTACTGTGTTACTACACGGAATTATTGTATTTATCATTTATTTATATAAAGTTGGAAAATCGAGAAAAACGTGTATACCACTCTTCTTTTAACTGACAAAATATTTGCCCCACTGTCTTTCATTATACAAAAAGGTTTGACATCAGAATTTCAAAACCTTCTCATAATAATTTCACTTCAACAGCTTCAGCGCCATATTGTCTTTAAATTAAAACATTTTTTATGCTAAACACAACACCCTACACTCAGGAAATAATCCAAACAAAGGATCGCACAGCGTCGTCCTGCGTGGGATTCGAACCTACGATACTGGCACTGTAGGTCAACATCCTAACGACTACGACCTCGTTGCAGTCAAATATTAAAATATACAAATCAACTTTGACCATAAAAAAATAGAAAATGGTTACGGATCACATATGAATAATGGAATAAATAATCAGATATCTTCAACACAATTGCTATATAATTTAAAATAAATTCATAAATATACATAAATATTTTGAGCTCAATACATACATAAATAACTGTACATATACATGAAAAACATAAAATAAATAACATATTTACAACATTGAGCAAGGGACGTGATATCTTTGTTATTTATCTAATTTAGAAAGTATGATTGAGTGTATCTCAATATAAACTAATTTATATATATAACATCCTTCATCTCGACAAAATATATATTTATATCTTTATATATAACTTAGTATACTAGAGTTTATGAATTATTTTATATTACGAGATAATCACGATGATCTATTGATAAGAACGAGAATAAAGACAACTGTCGTTATTAAAAAGTGTTAGTAATCCAATAAGTTACCAATTTTCTGCTTAGTGGGGTATTACAAAAATGTAGTAATCTATGTAGTAATGGAGCGAGAATTCGCCATCCCCTATTTATTGCTTGGATTTTGTAAAAGGTAAGAATAAAGGATAATTGGCCATGTGGTGGAAGGAACGCTCGTAATAAAATCTTATGCCGAACCATCTGTCGAGCGTGGTATAGTAGATCAATTTCTCTCTTATGGTGGAAAAGACTCCAGCCCAGCAATAGGATACTGCGAGCTGAAGTGATTATAATGAATAAAGAGGTTATTAGAAGAATGAACCGCAGTAATCTTCTTGGCAACTTTACCAAATATTGCGGTCGCCAACTTGTTTTCCATGTGCGACTTCTATGACGTTTTCTCCCAGATGGATTTTCATCATTATCATCTCGCCCCATATAAGTTGTTGGACTCGGGCCTCCTCCACAAATGAAGGGAAATTGACCTATTATACCACACTGGTCAGACCTGTTGGATTAGGATTTCATATCGAGTTTTCCTTCTCTTGCATAGATATCTCATTATCAGATCTCTTAGTCGTCTTTTACGCCACCCACTGATAAGAGAGGGGTTGTTGAACTGTATTTTTACTACGTAACCACACGGGATGATGTGTGAAGGCTTTATCCATCATAATTAAGTTATTGGAGCAGATAGCTCAATCAATTAGCAGAGAGGAGGGTTATATGGCACTTCACGCACAAAATGACATCTATATCCACCATCATTATCATTCAGCAGTAATCTACTAATGGACATAGATCTTCCTCACAAATGAAAGGGTAATGCCATAACCGAGCCGCACCCGTAACTGTAACAGTGTAATTCTACCACTGTCACAGAAAATCGACGTCTGAGTAGTGGCAATTTGTTACTGCGCTTCGTTCCGTGAGCGAGTAAGCCGGAAGTCCAACTTTCTGAGGGTGTTTGCGTGTGGTAGGTTTTAGTGATGCCTTAAGTATCACCGAATGTCAATGCATACATTCACACTCCCTTCACTTTCTTCACTTACTCAGTGTTACTTACCATTAGGTGTATTATTTGCTCGTTTGCCGCAGAATGCAATAAAAAAAAACTGCTATCATAGGCAGGCAAAGTTATGATCTAATCCAGGTGTATAGGTTTCCTAAGAAGCAGCATTTATTAAACTTGCCCTGTTAGTATGGGACAAATCTTGCGAGTTCAATTAGATACATTTCCCGGCATTAGATTAGGTTGAATTTTGGTTTACTTACGTAACTTCGTTAACAATGTAATAATATGGTACCATGAAGCTGGTCTCGAGATGGTGTCGGAAGGTAGCCATAGGAACTCCTAAATTAAACGAGATAAAACTGTCGAGTTTGAACTCGTTTGAATAGTCTTGACAAGCAGCATTTAAATAAAAGCTTTTTTTTTTAAATTAATCATAACGTCTACTGCAAGTGAGGGATAATGGTTCTTACTCAGTTGCCATATCTGTGCCAATTCTCAATCTTATCATTAGAATATCAGTGATTTTTAATTCCTGTTATTGTAAACTAAGATAAAATACATTTTTCAATCTATATAACATAAATATTAAGGATCGTGACATACACGATACTTTTTAAACAAGCAATCTTCAATCTAGTGCTTTTTTGGGATCATAGTATTTCAATCAAATTCCACGTAACATATCTTCAATTCGTAGAAGTTCGCTCTTGGACATAGAATGGTCCTGTATAGCATTAAAATTTCACTGCGACTTTTAAGATGTTGTCATTTCACATTGTAATCTTACGCCACTTTATAACCATTTTTCACCCACGGTTCTTGGTTCAACGAGCGATGTAATTCTATCTATTACCACGATTACACATATTTGTCCACAAATTGCCATATTTTAGATTTTATCACTCAGGGTAATCTCAAGCACAGCTCTCTCCCCGCTGAACGAATTTAAGCCTTACTATGTCGCATAAAATTTAGAAACCACGTTTCCGTGTCATAAATTATCATTAGTGACGCACAATGGTTACAATTTCATTATATATAGATTTTATTATCAGATACTGCGCGATGTTAGACGAAAAGAACCCCATAAGTTGCCTGAATATTTATTAAGTAGGGAGATAAGTACAAATATCAAAAAAGGATTTATTATTTTCCATAGAAATATTTAAGTGCTTTTCAAATCTATTCAATAGTCAAATGAGTCCGATTCAGAAATTCAGACGTTTCAGAAATTTAATAATTTTTATTATTTAAAGTAGTAGTTAATATTTTTTATTGATGATGCCGTACATATTGTTATTTAGGAAAATCTATTATTTTAATATTATAAGTATATGTTTCTATTTTTAATATTTATATGTAAAGACGATTATTAGTTAGTCGCAGACGTCTTTATATCGTATGTATTCGCACATAGTAGAATGGTAATTTACTTATACGAACAGTATCGTGTGTGCCATGATTCTAAACGAGATAATCATTCCGTAATATATCTAATACTTTTCACAGCATTTCAATTCGTTTATCGTTCAGTTTCATTTATACCAAACTATACTAATATTTTTTTAAAGTTTTATTTCACTAAAGTAGGCACTTGTATTCTTAATATGAATATTAACGTCCATAATATTGTTTCTAGATGAATTCGCGCGCCGGAGCTTGCTACTGCATCTGAAAGCAAAATACACATTAGTATAATGATTTCTGATGTTTACGCGAGTATAACACATTAAAATAAAACTATTTTTATGGATTTATCGGTCATCGTTACTACAGATTGACGACATGAGGCATTTTAGTCTACCAATTTTTTTTTTGGGTTGGGCCACGGTCAGCGCACCCGCTGTCAGCTCCGTCCAGGGGCGACAGAGGGGTGGCGCGTGGCCCCGTAACCCACCCATAGTACGTCGCCTTCATCGTTGGGCCGACCACCGGAGTCGAGTTCCATGTCTTCCGTAGTCGACCCGACGTAATACCCCGTGGGAGTACCCTACCTTCACGACATCCCCCCTTGGGGTCACCGTCGCACAGTCAGCCTCTCTGAAGGTGATTGCACGGTATTTTGAACACGTTTATGGTTACCGGCGGAATAACATGCCTCATGTCCAACGAATCATAGTTATTACAGAGATTTAAATATACCCGCTACAGACATTATTTTAAATTTTAAACCACATTTTGGTGCAACTCTTATAATTATTGTAATTATCAATAGAACGTAATTATCAATTTCAACTAAAACATATTTTATTTTGCTTTTCTAGAGACTATACACACACATAATTTAACGAATACAAATCACATTCAGTCTCAGAATAATAATTTGTGGATCACACAAAGTGTTGTGCTGCATGGGCTGCGAGTGTGCCACACCGGCAGGGCAAGTCGTTATCTTAACCACTATGCTCTCTGCATCCATCTGGTGAGGGAGTAAAAATACAATTTACCACTCCCTATCTTGCCCGTGGATGTTGTAAGTGACCACTAAGGTATATAATACGCATATAACATCTATGCAAGAGAAGGAAATCTCATAAAACCCTATACCCCCAACCTGTCTGACCAGCATGGTGTGGTAAGGTCAATTTCCCTCCTATTACGAATGAGGCTTGAGCCTAACAGTGGGACGTACATGAGCTGAAATGATGATGATGATGACGCTACGAAATCACTGTTTCTTAAGTTTATAAATACTTACTATTTTTACTAAACATATATGAGGTTATATGCGGCTGGGCTGCGACATAAAGTCGCACCGACATAGAACGCACGTGAGGCGGGCGTGTCGCGAGTGTCGCGCGACAACGGAGCGACAAATATCCGCGATGCGTCGTCGGATAGTCATCGGGAAATACGTGCAGGGTCCGCCATGATGCCTGCAGTCCATCACCATCGGCTCCCGATATGTGAGTCTTGCCAGTTATCAGTGGATCCTAGAAATAATAAACTTTGTACCATGCTGTACTTCCATTTGCCTATTAACCTATAATATTGGACATAGACCTTGCCATCAAAGAGACAAAAGACCATAATTGCCATGTTTAGTATACGGGTTATAAGTTTGCCAGTAGAGCTCTGCTACCGACTCCTCTAGGTACACCCTCATCCAGTTTTAAGACCATATATTCTTAACCCATAGTACCATATGATACGGATAAAAAGTATAATTGATCACAAATTTTCTTCATCTTTCTAAGACCTCTATTATCGTCATCATCTCAACCTATATATGTCCCACTGTTGAGCTCGGGCCTCCTTCTTTATAAGAGGAAATTTGATTATCTATACCAAGCTGGTAAGACGTATTGGCATAGGATTATATTTCGCGTTTTCTTTCTCATGCACTGATGTTATCTGCATATTACTTCCCTTACTCGTCTTTTACGACATCCACGGGTAGAAGAGTGGGTGATGAATTGTAATCTTACTCCGTTACCACACAGAATGCTGCCCTAGCAGAGACCGGGGATTTAGTGCGCCATCCGCGGAGATAACCTCACCGCCTCGCGACGGCGATCGGCGTCCCGGGGGGACGTCGCTGGGAAAGGGTATTTCCTCGAGGAATTTCTTCGGGTCGACCACTGAAGTCAAAGAACTCTGCACCGGTGGTCGGCCCAACGACGAAGGCGGCGTGCTTTATGAGTGAGTCACGGGGCCGCGCGCCGCCCCTCTATCACCCCGGACGAAGCCGCGGGTACGCTGATCATAGTGCGATCCAAAAAAAAAAACAGAAAAACCTCTACTCAGGTATTTATCTACAGGTACTTTACTTTCCTTTAATTTACTTACAAATTACACCCAGACTGAGAATAATTTATTATCGTTACAAGAATTGTTTTACGTGAGGAACGAATTCAGGGCGCGAGGGATCACTATATTGACCACTCGACCATGTCTGCAGTTAAAATATTAGGAGATATAAATGACTAGTTATATGACATATGTCAAATAGATTGACAAGAAATTTTGCTTCAGATTCACTTTTTCTAAAAATAATAATATATTTTCTAAAAATAATGAAAGAGGGATAATGAATTATATTATTATTCTATCAAAACAGGTAAAAAATTTCATAAAAACAACACTCCGTAAAAAATAATAAATTCTTGTTTAACGTAGATTTTACAAATATTTAACGAACACAATTTACCACCCGGCGCAGAACAAACATTGGGGGATCGTATAAATATTTATTTTCCAAAGATATCAAGCACATTATACTCGGTATGATAGGTTTTAAATTCCATTATCTCATTTTTGGAATTATTCTCCTGTCGTTGTAGGTTAAAAATATAATGTGACACTTACCTGTGAGAATCGTAGGAAAACTGGTTATAGAAAACTTTTACTACCAAGTCTTTCTTACTAAGTGTGCTGACTATGGTCTTATATCTTTATGGCGTTATGTTTTCATAAGGTCTAGATAATTATATCGCCATATTTTATATAAGTGTTTTTTTTAATAGACATCATGAAGTAATAAATTCTTGTATTGTGAGGAATAGAAATAACTCCTAGACTTATAAAAATAATTTGCAGATAGCAAAGAGAGTGCCTTGCGTGGGGAACGAACCCAGGAATCTCGACATTAATTGCTACTAGACCAGCCCAGACCAGCCCAGCCCAGACCAGCTGTATAGTCAGGGGTGTTTTGTATAGTAATTCTTACCCACTTTATGGTCAATTGCAAATCCATTTATATTTTTTTTTTATTTTTACAAACTAACGTGCACTCGCTTTCCGTCTTTTAATTGGACCACTTATCCCATGTGTATTGAAATTCACTGGTACATGCAATTCCATCGAGACAATATTCAATAGAAGACTTTGGCTGTGAGTTAATAACCATCCACCAATTTTTTAGTTATTGAAAACCTCTCCTCTTAGGTAACTATAACTATAGGAGTGATGGCTGTTCTAGTACTCGTGATTGGGTGCCGCTTGTGGGATCTGGTCCAGCCATAATCTTTTGAATTATATTATGTATCTTGCAGTTCGAAGGGCATCACACTGGAGCTAGTTCTTACAAAACATGTACAGCATTGTATATCTAATAAGGGAAAAAAAAAAATTTTAAATAATAGACAAGCAGTTTCTTGTCGGTTCTTCTCGGTAACGGTCGCGTTCCGATCTGGTGGTAGTTTTTTTTTTGGATAATTTAATTTTATTTTGTTAAATTGACAATATGTAAGTGCCCTCTCGGGGTCTATGCATAATAAATGAATATCTAGTTGACCAAGCTTCGCTCGGGATATTTTTGTTGTATTTTTGTCGAATTTATTTAGATATCACTACATATTATAAAACAAAGTCGCTTTCTCTGTCTCCATGTCCCTATGTATGCTTAAATCTTTAAAACTACTCAACAGATTTTGATATGGTTTTTTTTAATAGATAGAATTATTAAAGAGGAAGGTTTATATGTATAATAACATTCATTAAATAGTGGAGAAATACTGTTATTTTTGAGGTTTCTAATGTGATGTCGTAAATAATTACATTTTTTTCGCTTACATTGCAAACGCAGGCTGAACCCTACGAGATTTATCAAAATAATGTACTAAGTATTGTACACATTGAAAAGGTCTACAGAAAACTCCACGATGGTATATGTCTATCTCTTATGGATATCCCACAATAACGTTTTTTTGTCATTTACTTTTTACGACAAATAATGGCTAATTTTCGAAGCGATTTTAACCAATACAGCATTAATCCTTATCCAATTAAATACCTTAAATACATTGTTGATTTAATATAGATCTATATGGCCCTTTACAGCATATGATTTAAATGAATATTTTCGAAGATATTAGATATTTAAAAATTGCGGGACGTAGCGTTTGCGTTTGCGAGGAAAATAACAATCTATACCAATAAATAAAATTAGAGTGTCTGTTTGTAATGTCAAAATAATAGACTTTATTCATGCTCACAAGGTTATTTGCACGATACCAATGCCTAAAATACAGATTAAAAAAATTTTGTCTGACTGTCTGTTTGTTCCGGGTATTCTTCAAAACGGCTGGACCGATTTCAAAAATTCTTTCACCAATGGAAAGCTATAATATCAGGGCGTAAACTAGGCTATATTTTATCCCGGTATTCCCACGGGAACGGGAACTACGCGGGTAAAACGACTATAACGATTGAAATTGAAACGATTGAAAGAATATGGACGGGCCCTTTTTATACGAGGGAAATTAGGCGCATAGGATTCAACTTCTAAAGGTTCTTCTCTTAACATAATATTATCTGCTTGCACCCCTTAATAGGTTTTCGAAGTCTATTAAAAGAAAGGAGTGGTGGGAAAATGGAGGAAATCATTGAATTCTAATCTCATCACCAGGTGGACCAATTCATCATCGAAAAAGTTAAGGTGGTATTTTCTTCAAGCCAGCGTCGCATTATAAATAAGTGTCAAATAAAATTATGTTCATAACTTATGATTAATATTAAACCTAACCTTTCCGTGTGGTGACGGAATAAGAATACATTTACCTCCCCTTTGCCCATGGGTATCGTAAAAATCGACCAAGGGATATCTTGTGGATACAACATCTGTGCAAGCGAAGGAAAACTCGAAATAAAACCCTATACCAACCCGCCTGGCCGGCGTGGTATAGCTGGTCTATTTCTTTTCCAATATGGAGGAGGCTTGAGCCAAATAGTGGGACGTATATGAGCTGTGATGATGATGATTAAACCTAAAAAAATTAACTCTGTGTAAATAAAAAAAATCAAGAAGTAGAAGATTTTTAAGATTTGTTTTACCTCCTGCGGTTCGCCATCCACGAACCAGTCTATAGTGGCTGGGGGCAACGAGTAATCAGATGTGCAATTTATAATTGCATTCTCACCAGCCTGCACCAATGTTGGTAGACCCGTTATCAACGGATCGTATTCGGGTAGAACTGTAAATAAATTTTAAATTAAAAATTGTTCATTTGTAAAGTCGGTTTACCGACCATAATTTTTCGTAATAACGTCATAATAAATATTGATGGAAATAGCATACTTTTATGAAAGTCGTGTTAGTTACACTATTTATAACTCAAGAACGGCTGTATGTGTTTACTGGTGATTTGTATCATGACATGGTGATGGCGAGGAAACATTTTAAAGCTAAACTTAAATGGTATCAAAATAGGCAAGACCAGATTAAAATGGATATCCTCGCTTCTAATCACACCAACAAGAACCTTAAACAGTTTTGGTAGAGCACCCGTAACATGAATGTGAGGCCTAGTATGCCGGTGAGTGTCTGTGGTGTTACTGATCATAAGCTTATTGCTAATAAGTTTATTGATCAGTTTTCCATGCGCTCCCCTTTAACCTCCTTATCTTGTGATGCGCGCGATGCTGAGATCATTGTAACTAAGCTGTACTACAGCACTATGAAACGTAAGATAACAAAAACATATTTGATATGTAATAACAAAACGCAAATGACAGCTAAACCTAATTTTGTCTATAGTTAAGTATGATTGAAAATTTGATAATTACAATTTTGTCAAAAATCAGTAGGTAATTTGTATTCTATTTGAATGATCATTAACAATACCGCGACCAAGACGATCGAATCTTTGCTGACAAAACCGCAATGGTTGTTCCATTAGAGACTATATATTCGGATATTTAGAAAATATATTTACGAATAAAATTATGGCGATACGAAGTTCGCCGGGAAGAGAGTGAAATTACAAGTATAATGCTACCCAAGAAAAAAAAAACAAACAGAGTAAGCTAAATAAAACCGTTTAAAAATGGTTTTACTTATGTGTAACACTCGAGTAAACATCAGAAATTACTGTCAATCAAGTAAAATGAAGTCAAGGGTTGAATTTAAAAAAAAATCGTTTAAAATAAAATTTACGATTGAGTAAGTTAACTGAAGAACTAAAGCATAAGCCTCTACGAACAATGCTACAATAGCAGCTACGATGCTAAAATCAGACACAAACGTTAAACGTAGTAAAATAATACTAATAAAAAAATATTTTTGGACCGGGTATTAAAAATATATGAATCTCATATTTAAATTGTAAATGTTCAGACAATACCTTTGGATACAAGATTTCTCACAATAAGAAGGAAAGTGGCTTACTATACCAAGGCTGGCTGGATTAGCAAGTTTTTCTTTCTAGTATTTTTTTTCAAGCAGGCCGCTATTTATTTATATTCATGAAAAATATGACACATAACAAAACAAGGAAGAGATAGTGAACTGTATTCTCATAAAGAAATTAATGTATAAACAATAAACATTTATGTATAATAGTATTAACATACCTGCTAAAGTCATATTTGAAGAGAGTTTAGTAACAGCGAATCTCGGTCCTTCACTTGATACTTCGCAAGTGTATACCGCAGTACCACTGTCTGGTCTAACGCTGATGGTACAGGCTCGAGGGTCACAGGAACTATTCGTTATCACAACACCCGTAGCGTTAAAAGCTTGCGGTTCTGGCTGCGAAACAAATCGAACCATTGAAGAAACAAAAAATATAATTTTTTCTTATTATAATGGAGAATATAAGTAAATTTTGCTAGTTGATATCACGTAACAGAAATATGGTCTTTGATTCTCGTAATAACAAGGTTCAAAATCACACAGTGTGCTCTCAAAATGGCTATGAAATTTCACTACGTGATAAAATTCGAAGTGTAGAAATCCGTAGGAGAATAGATTTAGATGGCATAGTCTAAATAATTAGCATGCTAGTGGTAATGGGCAGCCCATATCGCTCACTCTATCCGCAATCATTGGATAAGAAAGATTCTCAAATGGCAATTATGACTCTGATAACACAGCGTTAGAAGCTGCGTCAGCAGGTGGACTAACAGCAGCGTAAACGTTGCAGAAAGCTGTGGATTAAAATGGCATATGATCAATTTAATTATTTGTTCTATTGCAGACATCAATGTGCACGGTAATAGGCTGATCATAATTCTGCTATTATTCCAATCGTACATATATACATACACTTTTTTCGTGTGGTGATGAAGTAAGAATACAATTCGCCCGCGTGGAATAGTTAATTACCTCCTATAGTGGTTAATTACCCCTTATTGTAAAGGAGGCTCGAGCTTTGTAGTGGAACGTATGTGTGCTGAAATTATGATATACTTACGACAGCTAGATAAGGCTTTCTATCTAGTATCACCCTAATATATATTTAGCCTTAAAATCTTATTTTCAAACTCGAAAAACCGCTAATTAAATATTAATAATCCTTCAAAAATAACAGCGAGCTATCAATGACATTACCTTGTACATTTTATAAATAAATACAGTTCAAAAATTGAAAGTGGCGTTTTAAAAACAGCTCAAACGCACTCAGGGGCTCTCGTTTTGACCTCGTTTCCGAATAATTCCTAGAGCGGAATTCAAAAGGCACCCATAACATAAAAAACATTCTTTTTAAAAAATAGCATTTACGCTTTATGGAATGTGGAACATTTTTCGCTTATAAAGCTTTTTATTTATTTTATGTAATAAAAGGGATAAAAATTTAATATTTGTAGAATCAAATTTTGTTTAAAGCATTATTTTCATTACTTACATAAAACGGGCACGTTGTAACGGTGTTTTGTTATTTCTTTTACATACTAAATGATTTATTTATTTTATTACTTTATATTTTATGCAAAAAATACAATTTGGAAGGTTTAAATACTGCGCTTTCTCTTAGTTAACTTTGGCCGATTAAAATGGTAGACGCAAAATTTAAGAAAATTGAAAACTAGAAGTTGAATTACTTTAAAAATATAAAATTACTGACGTATGAGGCTCTGGCATGTGATAAAGTGAAATTAAAATATGTCTCTAATCATTTTTCAAACTTTTAAGACGATTAAGGGACTTAATCATATAATTTTGTTGTAAGAAAGGAAAGCCTTGAAATAAGTGTCCATGCCAAATTAACCGTGCAGTTTACTTAAGTAGGCCTCCTCCCTTCTCTTATAGTTACCGCCAAGAGAAAGTCCAATAAAATGTTACGCTGATGTTGCTACGCAAACGCTGCTTCGTACTGTTTGCTACGCATCAATTGCTACGGTCCTAATCCAGAACTATGCACAACGATTTTTTTTGTCTTCATATGTGTAAATAATTGTCCAGAGTCGTTGTACAATAAAATTAATTAATACAAACTCGTATAGAACAGTGTAGTAGAATAACTTTACTAATATACCATCAAAAACAAAACTTGTAAAAAAAAGCCAAGCCTCGCAACTGAGTTCTTCTACCATAAAAAGTTGTGAGATTGATGTTATACCAAGTCGGTTAACACATTTAGTCCCTGCTTAAGGGACCTTTCCTCTTAAGTTATTACGTAAATAGCTAACCTAACAACTTCTTATAGTGACTATACCAATATTAAAGGTCTTTTATGTTTTAAATAAACAGAATGAGTTGGCAATCGCATGAAAACACAAGGTACCTCACAAGTAATACATATTATATTAAATTATACTAAACGCAGTGCGATTGCCAAAGTAGGCGCCAAATGTATTCTTATATTTTACAAAGTTGCATTTCATTAACTGCAAATGTAAATATTAAAAAAATTTGTAATCCTATATATTTATATGGGATTACAAAATTATTTATGCAGTTAGTGTATCTCGGTAACTGGACAAAAATTACAATGTTTCATAATTTTTCCTTCATTTATACACTAAACACTAATTGTATTCTAAATTTGGAGCTTCTATGTCTGCTAGAAGTGCCTCTTTAATATTGATGATCGGTCAGTCAGTCAGTGAGTGACAAAATTACGAAATTTTGACTAGTTATAATTCTTAAACTATTGGTTCATATTAAATGAAATTTGAAATACGTAATGTGTATACAATGCCTGCCGGGTTACTTAAAATTCAGGCTTTTAGTTTTATTCACAACGAAGTTATAGGGAGCCAAAAATGGCCTGAATTGCTTCGAGAAAAGTATGTTATGGCAGTGTTGCGTTTTACCCGACTTTTTTTGCTCTACTTGGCAGGGACACTGCCATGTCCCCAGATCATATACAAGAGAACGAAAACTCGAAATTAAAACCTATATGACCATATATCATCCGCCAAGAGAGGGATATTGCCCTACTATACCCCTCTAGACAAATGGGTTGAAATAGGGTTTTATTACGAGTTTTCATTCTCTTGCATCGATATATGCGTATTATATTCCTTTTTATTTTTTTATTGCCAACGGTGGCAAACAAGCAAGCAGCACATCTGGTGGTAAGTGGTACTGCCGCACATGGACCTTTGCAATACCAGGGCCACAGCCAGGCCGTTGCCTACGGTGAAGAAAATACTCTTCTTAAACCTCGTTTAAAGAAGGACATGTCATAGTGCTCGGGAAACACAGCAGCAGGCAGTTCATTCCAGAGCTTGCACGTGCGTGGGTGAAATGATCGCTGGAAACGTACAGTTGAAGACCATAGCGCTTCCAGTTGAAATGGAGGAACCCTGCTACGATGTCGAGTGGTGCGTTGGTAAAATGGTGACGGTGGTACCAATTCAAACAGTTCCTCGGAGCACTCCCCGTGAAAGCGTTGGTATCCCTTACGATACCTATAGTTTAGATAGGTGGTGAATTATATTTTTACTTCGTCACCCTACGATGGTATATTAGGTGATATTCCAGCGTAATATGCTAGCTGATCCAACAGACGTTGTTCTGTTCAAATAAGCGTCACCTGCCAGGTCCAATTATGAATCTGAATCATTCTAGAATCTGTGTGACACCGATTAAAGCTACGTGACGTCAATGAAAGCTGTGTGACGTCAAAGCTGTGTGACCAATTAAAGTTCTGTGACCAATCAAAGCTGTGTGACCAATTAAAAGCTGTGTGACCAATCAAAGTAATCCTATCCCGTACTCCTTCCATTGTGATGTACGGTATATTGATTACTGTGGGAAAGTGGTGGGTCTCCCTTCCATCCCTTCCTTCCTTCCATTTTTGAAATGCAAATAAAATGGATTTCCGCTATGTATCACCTAATTCAATCAATTATTATCGAATCCTCTTAAACACGCATAAAAATTTCATCAACATCGGTCCAGCCGTTTAGGACGAGTTCAGTGACATACACACGTACATAAGAAATATATTTATAAAGACTAGATAGTGTAATACTGTAATATATTAGATCTTCATATTTCAAGAGAGATTTGAGCCCAGCGTATAAGAGCTGACTTATTGATAATTATGACTCTAAATTTCTTACCTTTGTAGTAGTTACTTACTTCTTTTAGTTATTTTTACGACACCTACAAGTTATGAAAAGGTGGTAAGTAATTGTACTCTTCATCCATAACTGTATGGCCTTACCTATTTAATCAAAAGTATTTCATATAAGCCTCAGCAACATAATAAAAGTCACTCATAACTGCCGGTGAGTAAATTGTTACCTACATTACGTCTATTACATTAGGCCCATATACAAATTACTTTTTTTTATACTATGCTCGTGAAATGTTATGTATTAAATGTAATATTATTAAGTGTAGTCCAGTAGTTGACCGTTGACGTTTTAGTTTGGAGGATTCAAGTTTATGTGATTTTTTTTTATCATTTCATCTCATATACGTCCCACTGTTGGGCTCGAGCCTCCTCCACAATAGAGGGAACTTGACCTACTACCCCACTCTGGTCAGACGGATTGATATAGGCTTTTATTTCGAGTTTTCCTTGTCTTGCACAGTTGTTATATGCATATTATATTGCTTAGTCGTCTTTTACGACACCCACGGGTAAGATAGAGGGTTTTTTACTTCGTCATCATCATTTTAAAATGAAGCAAAGCGACCTTCCAATTTCCTATGGTTAATCAATTTATATACTCCACAAAAAAATTTTCATCTCTTGCGGAATAGGAGCAAAATGGTATAGGATATATGAAAGTCTTCTTACTCTTGCTGTACTACCTCTAGAAATTCAATCTGGAATTTCGCAGAAAATTCTGCGGCAGCATAGAATATTTACTCCATTTTAAAATGATAATGTACTTTCACCATGTATCTTCTAGTTCAATAAATGATTTCATCATTATCGTTTAACCTTATACCGTTAACTGTTGGGTGTAAGCCTTACGAAAAAAGAGATAGTGAGTTATTAGTATAAATGTCACACTTGGCAGGCAGGATGACTATCGTCGTGAGGAATGATACATTATTTTTTTTTAAGATACACCCTCTACTAAGGAAACCCTTGTGTTGTAGAGGACTTTACAAACATTTAATTAACTGACACAAATTACATCCAGACACAGAACAACAATAAGTGGATCACACAAAGTGTTGTCCTGCTTGGGATTCCAACCCACGACATTGGTATGGTAGGTCGGTATCTTAACCACTATACCATCCATACAATCATGTAGATTGCCCACGATAAAGCTGCTATCCTCTCTTCTGATCTGATTTTTAACCAATCTATACGATTTCCTCAGGCAAATAAGGATGGAATTGTTACTAGCTTCTAATGTCAATAGTTTTGAATTTATATTCAGAATTTTTTTTTTTGGGAATATATGTTAACTTCCTTCACGTTCCAGGTTAGCAACAAGATATTATTATCATCATTTCAGCCTATCGCCGTTCACTGCTGGACATAAGTCTCCCTAATGTTACGCCACAGAGTGCGGTCCTGTTTCGCCTATATCCAACGACGCCCAGAAACTTTCACCAGGTCATCGGTTCACCTTAGGATAACTACGTCGTCCGATACGTGGTGGCCTCTCCAGAACCTTTCTTCCCTAACGGTTGTCGATTCGTAGAGCAATGTGGTCTACCCATTGCCACTTCAGCGTGCTAATTCTTCTCTAGGATTCTATCTCGCCGGGAAATCCCAAGTATAATCCGCTCCGTAGCACGATGAGCGAGGTATCATATGGTCTTTTAATACAACAATTGAGTAAATCACTAGCACTGTTGATGCTTCATATGAGTCACAGATGATTTAGTGGTGAAGATATCAACCTACTATTTCAATTGTAACGGATTCTATTCCTAAGCGGACAATATTTTACGCGATCTCTCTTACCCGTGGATTAAAGAGTGGATGGTGAATTGTTTTCTTACTCCTTCACTATACGAAGTGTTGATATTTTAAGTTAAAAATTTAGAATTTCTAATATGGAAATGCACCCGCTGTGTTTATACATAACTAGCTGACCCAACAAACGTTGTTCTATTCAAATCTAAAAAAATAGTAAAAGGAATTCTCCTTGAAATCGATCACTACGACACCTATATGTTCCACCTGATCGGGTGGTACCAACTCAGAAACCTTTGTGGGCTCATGCACAACACTTTGCTGAAGATCATCACATGATCAAATGCATAGTTTACGATTCTATAAAGGACATACAGACAAATATTTATTTTTAAATATATAGATAACTAATTTTGAATTTAAATTTGCCTCCAACAAACTTTTCCTTTATAACAGTATTTCTAATAATAGGTACCATCAAGAAATTGAACTCATCTCTTCGCTAAAATAATTAAAACCTTTATTATCATAACCGCGCTCACTTAGACGCACCCTGTATACTTACATATAATAATGTCATCACCGTTACTAAGATAGCGTATAATTGTGTCTTATAAGTTTAATTCTGAACTTTATCACTGTTGTAAAAGAGGCGGTTTTGACATAGGATTTAATTTACAACGCCCACGCCTTATATTAAGAAATAAAATGTCGTTGTGTTTAGAATAGGTTGAATGTTGTAATGAAAAGGCGTAAGAGCTTATTACGTCTTTAGTAATGACTGTAGATATTATTAAAAAAGACGTTTTAAATTCAAACTACAAGCATTTGATATTTCATTTCATTTCATTTATTATCATAAAAAACATTACATAGATATGTGGGAATCTCTGGCTCCTACGCTAGTTGTTGATATGTTGTTGTTGATATGTTTATGTTAGCTTTGTTTGTAGGTAATGGAATTTTTTGAAAACTGATGAGAGTTTACGATGCGTACGCACTCCGTCACGCAAAACAGACACCCTGAAATTAGCTAGTCAACATATTTTTCGATGCACGCGCACACTGTCACAAATGTCAACCAGATAATGCGTTATAATAAAATTTTGTATGTATTAAATACCTTTTTTTATTATTCGTGTCATTTTTCTACAAACGTAGGATAACGCGAAGGATAATTTTTTTATAAAGATTTTTATTTTGTTACACCAAAGAAGTATAACTTCTTACGTACGTACATAAGTACACACACACACTTTGTGTGTGTAACGAAGTTTTTAACCGGGTTTATCACACCCTTCTAAACGTCAGGCTAATTTTAAACGTCGTATAGGCTTCGTATATATATATATATATATATATATCCATCCATCCATCCATTTCACCTGGAAACGATATGGTCTTCAACTTTACGTTTCCAGCGATCATTTTTCCCACGTACGTGCAGGCTCTGGGATGAACTACCTGCTGCTGTGTTTCCCGAGCGCTATGACATGTCCTTCTTTAAACGAGGTTTAAGAAGAGTATTTTCTTCACGGTAGGCAACGGCCTGGCTATGCCCCTGGTATTGCAAAGGTCCATGTGCGGCAGCATCACTTACCATCAGGTGTGCTGCCTGCTCGTTTGCCACCATCGGCAATCATCATCATCTTGCTCTTATCCCAATTACTTGGGGTCGACGCAATATGTCATCTGTTTTGACATATTGCAAAAAGTTTCGGCAATGACTTTTATGACCGGCCGCCTGCCTGACGTCAACCCTCCTTGGGAATGTAATCGTTGACCCAAATGGTACCAGATGGAGTTGGTCCGGGTCAATCTAGGGCTCTTAGTCGTCTTTTACGACACCCACGAGCAAAGCAAGGGTTGGTAGTATTCGAAGCCGCTACCACACAGCATCGGCAATAAAAAAAAACTCAAGGACCGATGAAAATGCAATTATTCCAGTAGTTTTGTGCCATCGACCTTTCAGAATTAGCGATTTTTTTATATCCGTGGTTAGGATTTTCCTGTGATGTGGTAAACGTCGTGTTTATAATATACTAGCTGAATCAACAGACGTTGCTCTGTTCAAATAAAATAAAAGGAATTTTCCTTGAAATCGATAGCAGCACCGCCTCCGGTAGGCGGTCCAAATGTGTATCTAAACCATTCTAGAATCTCCTTGAACACATAAAAATAATTTCATCAACATCGGTCTAGCCGTTTAGGAGGAGTTCGGTGACATACACACGTACACAAGAAATTTATATATAAAGATTTATGTAACATATGATTGGTTTAGATTCACATTTCGATCCGGTAGGTGGCACTGCTGGCTATTTCAAAGAGTTTTCTCCTTTATTTTATTTGAACAGAACAACGTCTGTTGGATCAGTTAGTTAAATATATAAATAAAAATTAAAAATTCCCATTTTCTGCATCGCACTTCGTTCGGTTATCTACAAAAGCCTGTTTTTAAATTTTAAACTACTTATTAGCACGCTAAAGTGACTATGAGGAGGCCGCATCGCTCCACGAAGCTAGCTGTGGAAGAAAGATTCGCGAGTGATGATTAGCCCGATTTATTACCTCCGATACATCCTTGCTTACTAAATTTTATGGAAACCGTTAAAGCGATTGTCGACATCCTAAATATATAAAAGAACACAAGAATTGCTCGTTTAAAGATATTTAAAAAAAATGCTATGGTTTTACATCTGTCCCAATCGTCACCATTCATTTAATTCTAGCGGGTGACGTGACCGGGGATTAGTCCGTCACCCGCCGAGAGGCCGACCGCGTGAGGAAAGACCGACGTCCTCCCCGAGGGGGGGACGTCGGTCGATGAGAGGGTACCCCAATAGGGGGTATTCCGTCGGGCCGACCACTGACGACAAGTTAACGCTGCTCCAGTGGTCGGCCCAACGACGAAGGCGACGTGGTTTTCGGGTGGGTCGCGGGAGTTGCGTGCTTAAGCCCCTCTGTCGCCCCGGACGGAGTGGTGCGGAGGCGCGCCGACCGCGGCCCACCCACCCAAAAAAAAAAAAAAAAGAACCATTCATTTAATTCTAAAAATATATATATTCTTGTTTTTCGCCATCATATTGGCTCATATACCTCCCACTACTGGGCTCGATTCTCCTCCATAATAGGAGGGAAATTGACCTTATTACACCATGCTGGTCAGACAGGTTGGTATAGGGTTTAGTTTCGAGTTTTCCATCTCTGGCATATATGTTATATGCTTAATATATCCCTTAGTCGTCTTTTACGACACCCAAGGGTATGAGAGGGGGGGTGGTGAATTGTATTCTTACTCCGTCACCACACAGAAAACTAGTTTATATAATAACTTTAAAATATTAATCAGATACCCTAATCTCAATAGAAAGACGGAAGCTACTAAATATCGAACATCCTAACTAGTAATATCAGCGTCGGGAATTGGGACGCGGTCGCAGCCTTCTGCGAGACAGTGATCTCGCGGAAGGAGGCGGCGGATGGCCTGCTCGAGGAGCGCAGCCTCGATGAGGAGATCCGCCGCCGGCGACTGGGGCGGCGTAGGCGCAACTACCTGCGCCTCATGCCGCCCTAGCCGAGGCCGCGGGTGACGTGACCGGGAATTAGTCCGTCACCCGCCGAGAGGCCGACCGCGTGAGGAAAGACCGACGTCCTCCCCGAGGGGGGGACGTCGGTCGATGGGAGGGTACCCCAATAGGGGTTAGGCCCCCCCCAGTAGGGGGGGTATTCCATCGGGCCGACCACTGATGTCAAGTAACCCTGCTCCGGTGGTCGGCCCAACGACGATGGCGACGTGGTTTTCGGGTGGGTTGCGGGAGTTGCGTGCTTAAGCCCCTCTGTCGCCCCGGACGGAGTGGTGCGGAGGCGCGCCGACCGCAGCCCACCCACAAAAAAAAAACTAGTAATATTATAAACCAGCAACCCGCCCTCGCTTCGCTTCGGTTTCAGTCGTCTTACCCGCGGCGTAGTTCCCGTTCCCGTGGTATTACTGGGATAAAATATAGCCTATGTTACTCCCTGATATTATAGCTTTCCATTGGTGAAAGAATTTTTGAAATCGGTTCGGTAGTTTAAGCGTGAAAGCATAACAAACAAACATCATACATTCGCATTTATAATATTAGTAAGGATGTAATTGTAAATTTGTTTCATGATTTCACATTTAAATCACTAAATTTATATCAAAATGTGGGTTAACATTTAATTACTGTTTCTATAGCGTGTTGATATAAATATATGTAATACCGATGACTTATTGGACGTGAGATATCTTAATCCATCCGTGACCATGAACGCTTAAAAGTATTCGAAATATCGGTAAATCAAAAATCAAACAAATGCGATGAAATCCGTAAAAATAGTTTTTTTTTTTATAATGCGTAACGCTTTCCGTGTGGTGACGGAGTAAGAACACAATTCACCACACCCTCTCTTACCCGTGGGTGTCGTAAAAGACGACTAAGGGATTATAATATGCATACAACACCTATGCAAGAAAAGGCAAACTTGAAACAAACCCCTGTGCCCACACGTCTGACCAGTGTAGTATAGTAGGTAGGTCAATTGCCCTCCTACAATGGAAGAGGCCCTAGCCCAAAATTGGGACGTATATGGGCTGAGATGATGATTGAATCATCACTTAACTAATTTTGAAAGTCCTACAGCAATGGAAGACTATTTCGGCATTATTGAGGAGTAACATGGGCCTGGGGATATTATATATTTTATCATCGTATTTAATGAAAACTATACGAATGAAACCGCGGCAAGTTGTTAATGCTACTGTAAAGGATCAAATGTCTTCATAATATCATAACTTGATATAATAATCCAGTTTGTATCTCATTATGTAGTAAACTTTAACATTACTACGTACATATGTATCTTGAAAAGTAGTAGAAGATATTTGACATTTACTTTATGACTACAATTCGTTATAAGTATCTTATATCTTTAAACGAGCAATTTTTGTATATATATATATTCAGGATCTCGGAAACAGCTCCAACGATTTTGATGAAACTTGGCATACTAGAGGTTTCGAGGCCAAAAAATCGATCTAGCAAGGTTTTATTTATAGAAAATGTTGTTTTGTCGCTGTTTTTAGCAAAATAATACAATGACATTAAATTTTAAAGGAATATGAATTCGAATTTCAACGTCATGAGTTACGATAGCTCAGTTGGGAAGTTGACCAGTTTTGTTTTAGTTTTGGCATTCAAACAGCGTCGGATCGAATCTCGGTGTTATTATTATTCTCTTTTTGTATTTTTTTATATTTTTTTATTATTTAATTTTTATTTTTTATTTAATATATATCTAAATAAATTCGACAAAAATACAACAAAAATATTCCGAGCGAAGCTCGGTCAACTAGATATTAATTATTAAGCGAACTACTTCGAAGGAGTCTTTACATAATTTTGCTCTCAGCCATTTGCAAGTTTATAATGCGTACGTAAAACGTAGTCATTACTTTGACTAGCTGACACCGCAGCGGTGTACTGGAATAATTTCTGACTAAGTGCTGTCATTATACTGTAATATTTAATACTAACTATACTCGCGACTTTGTTTAATTGCCTTTTTTTAAGACTGCATTTACAAATTAATTTTTAAATATATTTTCCTTGTAGTGTCGGAGTAAATGGCTTCATCAACCTCTATCTTAACCATGGATGATGTAAAAGACGACTAAGGGATAAAATATGGCTAAGGCATATAACACCTACCCGAAAGGGTATTCCGTCGGGCCGACCACTGATGATAAGTCACATCTGCTCCGGTGGTCGGCCCAACAACGAGGCGACGTAGGTACGGGTGGGTTATGGGCCCGCGCGCGGTCCTTTCATCGCCCCGGACGGACAAGACCACGCGCGCGCTTACCATAGCCCACCAAAAAAAAAAAAAGGCATGTAACATCTACGAAAGAAAAAAAAACAAATTTGATTTCAACCGTACACTAAACTCTTGCTCTTTTTTAATGCTTTGTGATACCAAATGGTAAGTAATACTGCCTCTTATGGATCTTTGCTAGGCCGCTGCCTATCGTGAAGAGAGTGAAGGCAGTGTGAAAGTGTGTAATGTATGTAGTTAGACGGTGACGCTACGATCGATTTCAAGGAGAACACCTTAGAATAATAACGTATAGAAGGTAAGTTCACGCACAAAAAGTGAGGCATTTCAATTGGAACCTAATGGAGCTTACGCCGGAACCGTTCCGTAATGTACAAGTCATTGTACTGCACGTACTGTTATAGGGTCCCTTGCCGAGGTCGTTTTAAAAAAAAGAATTATAATTGAAATTAAAATGTTTATTAATAAATGAATTACGAACTACGACAAGTATGGCAAGGGAACCCTGAATGCAACCGTTCTTCGCGGAGTCGAAGTCTAGACTGACGCTTGAGCGCTCTGCATCGAGCTTCATGCTAAAAGTGCTGACATGACACAAATGGTTAGCGTCATACCGGCAGAGGGGGCTGAGAGCTACGTCATCAGGTTGGCATACATTGTATGGTTATAACACCTCCCCTCTTAGAGTGAACTTCGGGGTGACATCTGAAGTTAACTTTAAATTGAAGTTCTTAGGGTTGGAGCTGGAATGACTTGAATACCTTCTTCCAACTCTATGTTGCTCGATTCTATTTTGGGCGATTCGCAAAACCTATATTTACGAAGGTTGCATCCAGGTTTACAAAAATATAAAATAATCTTATAACTAAGGTACAAAATAATGATACACACTGTTATACTAGTGGCTATTGAATAATGTATCCCATATTTCACTATGTGAGAGGTGTCTCTAATTTTATCGGCTTCTGATAGAAGTTTGGATGTTAAACTTTGAATGTGGTTTATATCTTTTAAATGGATGTCTTCTAATTTAGTATGGGATAAATTATTTGTCATGTAGTTAATTCTATGTATACTACAACAATTGCTATTTATTAAGTTAAAATCGGGCAGCTTGATTGGTGACGTTAAATTAAGAATGTTATGGTATTTGGGTAACAAGGTAGTACCTTTACAATAAGCTACACATTTATTTGGTATAGAAAGTATACCAATTCCAACGATATTAATTTCTTGAATCTGCCTATCGTTTTGACAATCTAAAGATAATTTTAGTGGTTCGGATTGTACATAGAGATACCTGTTATTAGATAGCGGTTTAAATATATTTAATTTACCAAAAATAAATTTAATATTACATTGCAGAGGAGTATCGGTTAATGTCTTGGATATTAATTCGCTTTCACAGTTGGGTTTTGTGTCTGCTTTGTAGATTATTGGGATATCACACAGATATTCGGCAGGGCTTAATATTTTACAATTTTCCAAAGATTCCAAGGTACAATAGTTTGATTTATCTTTGGTGATAGCAATGTATCTGGTACTGGGTACTATAAGACTAAATATATCCGGTCGATTTACATTGTGCGGTGTTGGTAGTTCAATATTATTAAACAGTGTGTATTCTTGATTAGAAACTAAAGGAATACGTAATAAAAATACAAGCTTATAATTAAAATAGTAGCATAATAAAGTAGAGACCTTAACAATTAAATGAATGGAACTTATATCTAAGTGCATAGGTAAATTTAAATCATTGGCAAAGTGCCTCATGTTATCGGCCAACTCTCGGTATATTACAGTAGGGGATACAACTGCTGGATGTAGGATGTTTTGACTACAAAACATTATCGCGTTTATAATGTCTTCGAGTTGAAATGATAGGGTGACCATGGATGTTTCAAAAGTGTTAAGGATAAAATCAAAATGAGTTCGTAACGCTAAAGTATTGGTTAAATTCAACATCTTTAAAGAGAGTTCGCCGATAGCATTATTTAATTTTATTTCGTTCTGTTTAACTTTATAAAGACTATTATTAAAAGTGGATATGACCGAATTAGTGACCAAGATGTTATTTTTAATAAGTGACAATAAATTCTTTTGATTTTTTTGTACAGAATGGATTGCTTGGTCATATTCAAATGCGTCATTTTCGTCTAAAGTGCCAAATACTGTCTTTAGGACGGTTCCTATTCCGCCAATCCAAGCTCCTCGCCTGGATCTATTGTCTATCAGATGTGATATGGAACCAAACAATTTAACTATATTACGTTGTTGTACCATCAGTGGTTCGAATGTACTCTCACATTCAGAGGTTTTTATAAAGCCGGGTTGTTTGCACAGGGTGGAAACTGTCTCTAATGCTAGGTTGAGGTTTTCTATATGTGGTTCAAAATATGAAATTTCCATTGGCATAACAACGTTTAGGATGCCATTGTTAAATTTTAATTTACCTATGTAATAGAAAAATATCCCAGGACTCGTGGTAATCGGTTGGACACACTCGTTAGGTTCTTGGAGTTCCGCTGAGGCACTGCAAGTACATATACTAACTGATTAATTTATTCGCTACGGTGATAAGCAATGAGCGGAAAGGCTTAAAATATGGGTGGTCTTTAACGAACCAGTTAAATAATAAAAAAAAAATAGAATAAATAATCAATAGTGTATTTGTAATATTTTATGTATATATTATTGTAATATATATAGTCTAATATAAGTATTTGTATGGTAATTATTCAATAATTTAATAAGGTATGAACAATACCTTGCAAGTATTATACTTAGGTATAATTTTGATCGAAATATGCTATTTGTAGTGTTTATTTATAATGAATTCATAGCTTATTTACGCGTTAAACTATTTTAAGCTCGAAATATATAGTGTTGTTGTAATTTCTCTAATATTGTGTTAATATGTTATTACTGATTTATATATATGTAGCTAATCGTAGAATATGGGTGTAACTAATTATAAAACTAATTATATGGTATAAATATATATTAATTACCTATATGCATGTAGTATATAAGTAAAACAAAGGGTGTACTGTATATGGGTACATTGATGGGGTGTATAATATGTATACAATATATATATATATATATATATATATATATATATATATATATATATATATATATATATATATATATATATATATATATATATATATATATATATATATATATATATATATATATATATATATATATATATAAGTATATCATGTAAAAAGGTCCGTGTATATTTCTTTTACAGATTGTTGGTTGTATCGGCGAGTTTAACTTCATCGTAGTGATGACGCACGTGCCGTCTGTTTATTAGTAACGATAGTGTATTATTCCCATGAACCTTGATTACTTTGTATGGTCCTTTCCATATCGGTGATAAGGCCTTCCTGAGTCTAAGGTGGTTTTTTAAATAAACATAGTCGCCTATTTTGTATTGTGTAGGGCGAGTATGTGAGTCATAATAATTCTTAGATGTTAATTTAGACCTCTGTATGTATTCTAACGCTTTATCACGCGAGTATTTAATTCGATTTTGTAACATTCGTACATAGTCCGGATATGTAGCGCCTAACTGTTCATTGCATATAGAATTTGGTATATGGGGTTTGTTACCGAACATTAGTTCATAAGGAGTATAGTGCGTTGTGGAGTGGACAGTCGTATTGTAGGTTAACATAGCTGTGTAAACATAACGAGGCCAGTTTGTTTGTTCGTTATTTACAAACGATTTTAGATATTCTTTTAAGGTTGAATGGGATCTTTCTAGAGATCCTTGGGTCTGTGGGTGGTATGGACTCGACCACAGCTGTTTTATTTTTAGGAAATCACATGTACGTTTGAATAAATCGGATGTAAAATTAGATCCTTGGTCGGTTAATATCATTTTTGGTATACCGAATACTGATATGAAATGTAGAAGGCTCTCGCTAGTTTCTTCGGCGGTTGTACTGCGTAAGGGGTAAGCTGATGAAAATTTAGTGAAATCATCCTGTAAGGTTAATATATATTTTAGTTTAGCGGTACCGGATTCGGGTAAGGGCCCTACTATGTCTAGTGAGATGCGTTCACAGGGTTTTGTTGAAGTGCTGGTTATCTGCATAGGAGCTCGATTTATTTTCCGAAGAGCTTTATTCTCCTGACAGGATTTACACGTTCTTACATATGATTCTACGTCACTACGCATGTTTTTCCAGTAATAGAGTTCTTTAAGTCTGTTATACATACGGCTTACACCTAGGTGGCCGGCAACCGGTATGTTATGGTTGTCGTACAAAATTCTCTTTACTTCTGAAGGTGAAGGGTAAGTTATGCTATTATGAAAAATAGTAATATTTATGTTGGTGTTGTCAAAGAGATAATTAAGTATATTGTAAATTTTAATAAAACTGTGTTTTTCGAAGGGGTCTCGAAAGTCAGATATAGCTATTTCGCTAATTTCCGGTGTGTTAATTAGCTCGTTACGGATTAGTTTTAATGTTTGAAATATTTCTTGGTATGTTGTTTGGTCGAAATGGTGTACTTTTGTATATAAGAGGAAATAATTTTTATTATTTAAGGTGAATGTAGTGAAGTTGTGCAATTGCTTTTCTTGGTTAATTATTTCGTCCCTATTTTCTAGGTTCCCTAGTATTTCTTCTAGGTAGGGATTCGATGTGTCAAGATCTAATGAAGTGGGGATTAGTATTGTCTTGCTAGAGCTTTTTAGTAAGTTTTCGTTTCGTTCTATTATATTAGTGTTAAAAGATTTGGTTTGGTCTGCTATGTTTTTCAAAAAGGTTGTGTAATCGTCATTTAATGGCGTTGGGTGAGTGGTAGAATTGTCGTCTGGGTTGATTTCTGTTTCTGGGGGTATACGGTTTTCTGGTAACGGGCGTGGTGGCGTTACCGGTAGGTTAGGATCAGGGGATCCAATGTCTTGAAGATCTGGGGTAGTGCAGTCAACGAGAATATCAGGGTCCAAGTTGTCTGTTGAGATTGACGTAGGTGACGTCAGCAAGTCAAATAAGTCTTTATCGAGGTTTTCCGGGTTTAGAAGGGATTCTTCTAGTTGTGCGGAGGTTGTGTTGTGTGTAATGGTGTCGGAGTCTTGCGTACTACTAGTTGGTCTTTCACTTGTGGAAGGTTGAACAGGATTAACGGGGTACCTGGACAAAGCGTCTGCATTTGCGTTTATTTTTCCCTTTTTATATTGTATACTGTATTCAAATTCTTCTAGTTTTAATCTCCAACGGATGAGTCGGGAACCAGGATCTTTACAGTTAAATAACCATTGGAGAGGTTTATGGTCGGTTATAATAGTAAAATGACGGCCGTATATGTAAGGACGAAAGGTTTTTGTTCCAAACACTATAGCTAAACATTCTTTCTCTGTCACGCTATAGTTTATTTCTGCTTTATTTAAGGTGCGCGACGCATAGGCGATCGGCCGGTCGTTACTTATGGGGCCTTGTGACAGGATGGCTGATATGGCGAAATTAGATGCGTCGCATGTTAGTAGAAAGGGTTGATTGAAATCCGGATAAGCTAGTATTGGTGCTTCTATTAATTTGTTTTTTAGCGTTTCAAAGTTAATCTGTTGTTCATTCGTCCAGATGAAGGAGACATCTTTTTTAAGCAATGAAGTGAGAGGTTTAGCAAGTTTAGAGAAATTGGGTATGAAACGTCTGTAATACGATACTAGTCCTAAAAAGGATTTAATATCTTTAGGTGATTTCGGAGTAGGATATTGTGCAACGGCTTTGACCTTATCCGGGTTTGGTTTCACACCATTTTGAGTGATGATATGGCCTAAATATGCAACTTCTTTGCGGAGAAATTCACATTTTTCTGGTTGTAATTTTAAATTATATTGGCGGAGTCTGTCGAAGACAGCTCTGAGGTTTTCAATAGCTGAACGGAGGTCAAATGAGTATAGAACGATGTCATCTAAATACACATAGCAACGGGAGCCTTGCAGTCCCGTGAGACAGTTATTCATGAGCCTTTGGAATGTGGAAGGGGCGTTTTTCAAACCGAAAGGCATCCGGTTGAATTGGAAGTGTCCCTGGGGTACAGAAAATGCGGTTTTAGCTGCGTCTTCTGGCTTAATTAATAACTGATGAAACCCTGATGAAAGATCGAGGGTGGTGAAATACTGACTCTTACCGAGTTGGTCGAGAATTTCCGTTATCTGTGGTATGGGGTAAATTTCGCCAATTGTAATATCGTTGAGTTTTCTATAGTCGATAACTATGCGCCATTTCTTTTGGCCAGAGGCATCAGACTTCTTTGGAACTATCCAGATTGGAGAAGACCAGGGTGACGATGAAGGAGTTATGATATCCTGTTCTAGCATTCTGTTTATTTGAGTTTCCACCTCTTTCTTGTGGCATTCTGGAAAACGGTACGATTTGGTACTTATGGGAGTATTGCTGTTGGTTTTAATCTCATGTTGGATAGCCGGGCAAAAGGAGAGGGGTTCATCTTGTAAGTGAAATATATCTGAATAATCTGAACATAATTCGAGGAGGGCGTTTGCCTCTTCTTCGTTGAGGTGAGATGTTCTTAATAGGCTAAGTACTTCTTTTGCTCGTTTAGATGCGTTTTGAGTGCAAAATGGTTGCATAGAATAGGTCTCTATTGGGTGAAGATGAAATTTTATGTCTCGTTTTATTTTAACCGGCTTATCGGAAATATTGGCAACAGTTAAATTAATTCTTTTATTTTCTTTCACTTTAACTAAACAATTTGCCACGAGAAGGGTTTTAGAGAGATGCTGGTCTATTATCGCGCCTTCGTTTAGATTAGGGTTTATAACGGCACACTCAATCACTGTTTCTGATCGTGCTGGTATGATGTAGCAGGGATCAAAGAAGTGAATTTTCATTTCGAAATCATCTATTTTTAGGACGTCGCGACTGTAGTCTATATTGCAGCCGTGTGCGGTTAAGAGATCGTTACCTATGATACCATCATACGGCAAGTTAATGTCAGCAATGACATGAAATTTATGACATATGTTTTTCTCTCCAGATGCTTTAAATCTTAAATTAAAATGGCCTAGTGTTTGAGTAGCTTCTTCGCCAGGATCAATTCCTTTGATACCTATGGGTTTTTTGTTTAACTTTAATGGGTGTCGGATACTGGACTGTTTCAATAAACAGATAGCAGCTCCTGAGTCGACTAATAACGTAAGTGGTATGTCAGAAACGTCTGTTTCAACTAAAATATGAGGTAAAAGTTTTTTCGAGGTGTCGATATTTACCTCGTAAACTTCTTTAGGCTCCGGGGCCTGTATACCAAGGTTTCCGCTTTGGGGCTGGTTACCCGGTTGTATAACCTTGTGTTTTGTAAGGTTTCCGCTTTGGGGCTGGTTACCCGGTTGTATAACCTTGTGTTTTGTAAGGTTTCCGCTTTGGGGCTGGTTACCCGGTTGTATAACCTTAGTTGCTGCGAGGTTTCCGCTTTGGGGCTGGTTACCCTGTTGTATAACCTCAGCGGCAAGAGTGAGGTTCCCGTTTTGGGGCTGGTTACCCTGATGTACAACCTCATTGAGAGAGTGCCTAAGGTTTCCACTTTGGGGCTGGTTACCCTGTCGTATAACCTTGGCGGCAGGAGCGAGGTTCCCGTTTTGGGGCTGGTTACCCTGATGTACAACCTCTTTGAGAGTGCGCCTAAGGTTTCCATTTTGGGGCTGGTTACCCTGTCGTATAACCTTGGCAGTAGGAGCGAGGTTCCCGTTTTGGGGCTGGTTACCCTGATGTACAACCTCTTTGAAGACACGTCTAAGGATTCCATTTTGGGGCTGGTTACCCTGTCGTATATCCTTAGGTGTGTGATGTCCATTTTGGGACTGATTAGGCTTTGTGCCGACTTTGACCTTACGTCCTGTGCGACACGGTTGCAGGACGTTTATAGGTTTAAATCTTCTGGGATTTCTTCTTCCTCGGCACTTTCGTATTCAGGTTCAACCTGATCTTCGTCGTTATCTTCACTGACGAAGTTTACCGTAGGAGATTTATGGGGTTGCGACCCCGAGGGTTTATTATAGATATCCTTTTGTGGATAAGAGGAAGCGAAACGTTTGTGAGAGAGTTGACGCTTTAAGCAATTGTTTATGTCGTGTCCAACTTCCTTGCAATACCTACATTCGAGGTTTGGATTTGATTTAATAAAAGAGGATTGCGGCGATTTGACCTTTGTCATTTGATTTTGAGCAGAGAATTTCGGTTTGAACCGAATTTTATTTTCTTTTTCCAGGGGCGAGCTGGGAATATTTGTTCGCTTATATAGCGTTTGTTGAATACGCTCCTCAGAAACAGCCAAATTTACGGCTTCATTAAACGTTTTAGGGGCTCTGCACCTAACAATGTTTGATATACGAGGGTGAAGACCCATGAGGAAATGATGGAGCGTTAAGTCTTCCATAGCCGCTGTACGGCCAGGTATTTCTTTCACCTTATGATTAGAGAGCGAGATTTCGGTAAGTAGTTGAGAAAGATAAGTTTCCATCCTTAGTGCGAATTGGCTGACATTTTCCGTCTGACTTTGTTTGCCTTCCTGGAGATCGGTTAATAAATGTGTATAATGTTTTCTCTCAGAAAACTGTGTTTTAAGGAACTCTTTCAATTGTTCCCACGAAGAAAACTCTTTTATAGAGCAGGCGGTTTCAGCTTTTCCCGTAAGCTGGCATAAAATGTATTTAAAAAGAATAGGTCTCTGTGAATCGGATGCTAATTCATAAGCATTGTTACAATTAGTAATGAAAGAATTTAATTTATCGCGACTGCCGTCAAAGGGTTTAACGAATTTTAATAAAATATTTAGTTCCATTTCCGCAACTGATTTTCTAGTTAATCTAGGCGAAGTGATCGGAGACTTTTGCTCCGGGATATCAAAAATTTCAATTTGTAATTTACTATCTTCAACTTTAGGCACTTTAGGCATAATATTTGAACAAAAACATTAAAATAATATAAAATATAGAACAATAAGAGGTATAAGAGTAAAATTACACAATAAAAATGTTCGTTGACTTACTGGAACACGTAGACGGCGATAAAGGTCAGGCCTTTGATAAGCTGCATAGCGTCACGTACACACGGACCGCACTATGATTTCACAGGACACTATTGACACAACGCGGAACACTCGCGGGTCGGAGAATGATAGGACGTATAACACTACGTAGAAAGGACGAGGAATACTCGTAGATACTCGCAGGAGTGTAGAATGCACTGGATGCTTGAAGGATGCTCGCTGGATGCTGCTAGCAGGGTTACTCGCAGGATGGTCGTATGTCACGACCGGCTACTCGAAGGTTGCGCGGATTGCGCGATGCTGCCCACTGGATGATTGCAGGATGCTCAGGATACCGCAGAATGTGTCATTCATAGACACCGAAGAGTTTGTACTCTTTTCGTTTGATTTGCAGGATACGGCGAATTTTCACAATTTGTGATTTAATAGAGGTTTTACGCGAATCGGCACTGGAGATATCCGTATCCCACCGCTGCCACCAAATGTTATAGGGTCCCTTGCCGAGGTCGTTTTAAAAAAAAGAATTATAATTGAAATTAAAATGTTTATTAATAAATGAATTACGAACTACGACAAGTATGGCAAGGGAACCCTGAATGCAACCGTTCTTCGCGGAGTCGAAGTCTAGACTGACGCTTGAGCGCTCTGCATCGAGCTTCATGCTAAAAGTGCTGACATGACACAAATGGTTAGCGTCATACCGGCAGAGGGGGCTGAGAGCTACGTCATCAGGTTGGCATACATTGTATGGTTATAACAGTACGTACGCAACTCTTAAAAAATAAATTGATAATTATGACGGTTTGTGCATTCAAATGGTGTCACAACACATTTGAAAAACTTAAAAAGGTTATTAACATTACTTTTAAAAGTATTTCGACGATTTATGTTAATAAAAACAAAATTTGATTTCATAATTTGTATAGTGGTTTGCGTGTGTATGTGTGTAATCATCTGCGCGCCATTAGTATTTTTAGATTCAAATTTTGAAAGTTCGAAGTATTGACACTATCCTTCTATACGTTATTATTCTAAGGAGAACACCTTGTATTTTTTTAGGTTAGCACAGAACAGTCTCTGTTGGGTCAGCAAGTATTAATATATACACTCATTTGCAAAAAAAACGGGCACCTAAGCAATGAACCATTTCAAATGTTAATATTTCTTTGTTTGATAATTATAGGTAGTTTTATCCACACAATTTGCTAAATTAATAAGAAAATAATCGTTTTCATCAGTATTTCATAAAATTTAGATACAATTTATGGGAAATAATGCTAAACCTCGCTAGTAGTGTATATTCGCTAGTAGTGCATATGCTCATGAAGTAAAAATAAAAAAGTTTTTTGTTTGTTTTTCTTTAATAAAGTAAAAGCAGATAAATGTTTAGTATCGAGTGTGACCCCCTCTAGCTAAAATCACAGCTTGAATTCGTCTGGGCATGCTAGCGAGTATATCCCGGATACTTGCTTGCGGAATACGTTCCCACTCCGCAGTAATCACATTCTTCAGCTCTCTGATGGTCTGCGGAGCCGGGTGTACTGATCTCACACGCCGTTTCAGAACGTCCCAGACATGCTCTATGGGATTGAGGTCGGGACTTCGAGCTGGCCAATCCAAACGACGAATGCCGACCTCTTGCACATACGCATTAACATCGCGGGATCGGTGGGCGCGAGCATTGTCGTCCATAAAAATCGAGTCTTCACCTAGAGCGGCCAATGCGGGTTGTGCATGAGAAATTAGAACTTCCGTTATGTATCGATGCCCAGTCAGTGAGCCGTTTTCAATGAAGACTAACTCTGTACGATCCATTGAATTTATTCCTGCCCAAAACATAACAGAGCCCCCACCATAAGGTGTGATTTCTTCGAAACATGCCTCTGCAAAGCGTTCTCCTTGTCTTCTTAGCACTCGCCGACGTCGATCTTCACCGAACAGAGATATCCTGGCTTCATCAGAGAACAAAACCCTATTCCAATCGTCTTGAGTCCATGATTCACAATTTCTAGCGAACCTAAGCCTGTGAACTCTGTGCTCACGGAGTAATTTGGGGCCGCGGGCCGGGCGGTGACTGCGTATATTGGCAGCGAGAAGCCTCCTCCTGACCGTCCATAGACTAATATGCACATTTCTTACTTCTTGGAGGTTGTTCTTAAGATCCACATACGAAGATTTGCGATTTCTCAATGCGCGACTCACAAGAAAACGATCATCCCGTGGTTGGGTACATGGTTTTCTTCCAGAACCAGGCCTTCTCTCGACGGAACCAGTCTCCTGATATCGCTGCCAGGTCCTTTGGACTGTCGAGCGACTAACATTTAGCCTCCTAGCCACGAAACATTGGCTGCAACCCTCTTCAAGCAGTGCGATAATTTTGGTAGCTTTTACCACTTTATCTACCATTTTTGATACAGCCAAACAGCATTAAATAAAGCTTTGACAGTCAAGGATATGAAATTAATCGATAAAAATTGAATAAAAGTTATGAAAGTCGATGTTAACTTCTGGAACTTCGCGCCAAAAATGTAGGATAAAAAGGGGTTTTCTGTAAAAATGAACATCAAATGAAAAATTGAATTTAGAACGTACTTTTTTAAATACCACAGCATTTTTAAAACCGGCCAGTAACGTGTACAAACGATTGAAACCTTTTTCGTATTGTATCTTTTTAAATATGAATGAAAATCAAAACCGCCCGTTTTTTTTGCAAATGAGTTTATTTATACTAGCTGACCCAACAAACGTTGTTCTGTTCAAATCTGTAAAAATATTGAAAATTAAATTCCCCTTGAAATCGATCGCAACACCACCTACCGGTTCCAATTATTAGTCTAAACCAAATGGTTTGGATGTTCCGCATGGCTATTCCGATAGATATGAGAATTAATATCCATCGCAATGGCCACAAAAAGTCATCAAAATTGGTCCAGCCGTTTAGAAGGAGTTCAATTACAAGCACACGAACAGAATATTTGTATATATGAAGATAAAAAGGTTTATATAGTCAAAAAAAGGTTACATTAGAAAGTTATATATAAATGTTAAGTTTTCTTAAATTTTCTAATTTTCTGCGCAACTATCAGATATTTTTTTCCGTAAAGACCTTTTTTAAAATATTAGAGAACTTAAAAAAAACGACGAATGAAATCGGTAAAGACTTTCTCAAGTTATGTTAGTGTCCTCCCCGAACAGAGCCACCTACCGTGTACAATTGTGAATCAAACCATCCTCGAGTCCCCTTGAACACACACAAAAAATTTCGTCAACATTGGTCCAGTCGTTTAGGAGAAGTACAGTGACATACACACGTACGCTAGAAATTTATATATAAAGATATATAAAAGAAAGTCGTGTTAGTTACACTATTTATAACTCAAGAACGGCTACACAGATTTGGCTGAAAATTGGTAGGGAGGTAGCTTAGAACCAGGAGAAGGACGTAGGATACTTTTTATCCCGTTCGATTGCGTTCCCGTGGGACGTGACATAAGACGTTATAGAGAATACAAGTCATTATGAAACTTGGTATAACAAAAATGCATTTAACATGTAATAACAAAACGCAAATGACAGCTTAACGTAATTTTGTCTATGATTAAGCAAGGTTGACAATTTGATAGTCATAATTTTATCAGAAATCAATAATCAGTAATTTCTATGTTCTTTGAATTATCTTTAACAATGCTGCGACCAAGACGATTGAATCTTTCTTGACAAAGCCGTAAATAGTTCTTCTATTAGAGAATATATCTTCGGAAATTTAGAAAATATATTTACGAAAAAAAAATGGTGGTACTAAGTTCGCTGGATCGGCTAGTTTTAATATATATTTTTAAGTCTTACCTCCTGGAGCGTATATCTGAAGATCTCATGCTGGTCTCGATACCATTTGACAGAATGCAGTGGCGGGTCGAGTTTCTGTTTTGTGTAATGACACTGCAGTTCGGCATCACGTCTAGGATCCGCGAATAGTGGCACTTCTAGCATTGTGATTCTATGAGACACGCTACCAGCTGAAACAAAACAAAAATTTTAAAAATCAATACTTAATTTACGCAGATTTTTCATGTGGCGGAGTAACAATACAATTCACTGCCCCCTTTCTTACCCGTGGGTGTCGTAAAAGATGACTAAGGGATATGGTATGGCGAAAATATCTATACAAAAAAAGGCAAACTCTACATAAAGCTTTATGCTAACATGTCTGACCAGCGCGAAATAGTAGGTTAATATCTCTTCCATTGTGGAGGAGGCCCGAGCCCAATAGTAGGATTTATGTGCGTTAAGATTATTCAAATCAAATCATATTTTCTGCATAGGCCTCTTAAGGGCACTGACATATTGTCAAATTTATAGAACTTTGAACACAATAACATAATCTACCAGCCGATCGGAACGCGGCCACAAGCTGAGAATATCCGGCAAAAAACTCGGCGGACTGTAATTTTTTTTTTTAATTTTTTTAATAAAATTACACGTATACAACATATAGTATTAGCTCCAGTGTGATGCCCTAAGATATATACTTTTTTTAAATTTAGTTTAAATATAAAAAGAAAGGAAAATATGGTTGGACCAGATTCAACAAGCATTATTGCTCAGATAACTCAGTGGCGACCTCTTTTCTTATGTGAATTTCTAATTCTTTATGCGATTGGAGGACGGTGTGCTTTCCCTCCCCAGGACAATGTGCAGGTACTTGGCGAAGCTACCGTGCAAGACCTACATCAGTCAAAAGGAAAGTACCCCGTGCAATGACCTCGCGGCGGCCGTCAAATCGCCAGGCGGCCATCTTCCTCAGTGAGACTGTTCCGCCTCCCACCCTTTCTTTATGCGAGCCATAAATAATTTTCAGGATTTATTATGTCCTTTAAATTATATGTTTTCGAAGTTCTTTCGTTCTTATAGTGGTACGACTATATTGTCGACAGTCTTCTGTCTACAGCTATGTGCCGATTCGTCCGGGGTAGTGCATTTGTAGAAAACCAACGTCGTGAGTAGTAGCAATTTGTTACTTCATTACATTCGATAAGCGAGAAAGCCGGCAGTCTAACTTTCTGAGGGCCTTTGCGTGTGGTAGGTTTTGGGCAAAGGCCATCACGCCTTTAGTATCACCGAACGTCATTGCACGCATTCACACTCCTTTCACTTTCTTCATAGTAGTCAGCGGCCTAGCAAAGGTCTATAAACGGCAGTATCATTTACGATTAGGAGTGCTGTTTGCTCATTTACCAATTTAAAAAAGTTCCCTGTATGGTAATGCTTCCTAATAGAGAGGAGGCGCTCAGAGGAGAAGCCCAGCTGTGAGACTGGTACAAGTTGAGAAGATACAGAGTCGGAGGTTTTTGTATTTTACACTAATGAAGATTTATATTTTCACTGCAATACTTTATCCCAATAGAGATGAGGCACAAGTTTCTCGAATCGAAATTAAATTATGTATATAAAATATAATTTCTGACGTTATACATTATAAATATAACTATTTTTACGCATATAAAATGCGTGATCATGAATGTTGAAAAGTGATAAAATCCGTAAAAACAGTTTCATTTATAATGTCGCCATATGGTTAAATAGTGATGTAGTCACAAAATCGATACTGTAGCTTAACAATGAACTGCTTGTGGTGACGGAGTAAGAATACAATTCTCTACTCCCTATCTTGCCCATGGATGTCATAAAAGCCGACTATGGGATGTCATATGCACATAACATCTGTGTAAGAGAAAGAAAACTCAAAATGAAATCCTATATCAACATGTCTGACCAGCATGATATACTAGGCCGAATTCCCTCCCACTATGGAGGAGGCCCGAGCCCAACAGTGGGACATATGTGGGTTGCGATGATGATGATGATGATGAACTATTGAAAAGAAAACTTCAAAATACAACGAGTTCATGTTAACAAAAGTTAAGCTTATAAAGTTTTTTAATAATAGTGTTATAGTCCAGATTAGTTGTATTCGTTGTCTTTTTTTTTAACTCTGTCCTGAAAACTCTTCATAAAAATTTAAAATCTTATAGATTTAAATTGATTTCAATGTTTACATTTATAATTATCTCTCTTTTATCTCTAATATCTGGTTGATCGGAATATTTTTGTCGAATTTATTTAGAGATATATTAATAAAAAATAAATAATGAAAATATTTAAAAAAATTACAAAAAGAGAATAATAAAAACACCGACAAAAAGCGAATTCGATCACTTCCCAACTGGGCTACCGTAACTCTTGACATTTACAACGAAATTTGAATTCATATTCTTTTAAAATTTAATGTCATTTATTGTTATGCTAAAAACACCGACAAAAGAACATTTTCTATTAATAAAACCTAGCTAGATCGATTTTTTGGACCCGAATCCTCTAGTATGCCAAGTTTCAACAAAATCGTTGGAGCCGTTTCCGAGATCCTGAATATATATATATATATATAATCCTGAATATATATATATATATATATAAGGCCGTGTGGCGACGGTTTGAGAATACATGTGTCGCCACCCCTTACTTGCCCGTGGGAGTCGTAAAAATCGGCTGAGGGTTCACCAGGAGAGTGGGCAGCAGCTCTCTCCTGGGAAACGTAAAACATCCATACTGCGATCGCCAACCCGCCTGCCAAGCGTGGCGATTACGGCAATATCCCTTTTCTAAAAATGGCGTACAACAAAAAAATGGCCCCCAGTCACGGCGGCTCCGGTACCCTACGGGCTCATTTTGGTGGCGGGCCCAGTAGTGGTGGAGCGGGGGGTGCGAGGAATCTCCGGCAGCGATTCGGCTACCAACAAAAACGACCCTTGGCCCTGGTAACACACAACATTCGGACACTCAGGACTGACGAGAGGGTCATCGAGCTGGAAGAGGAATTGAGCAAAATCCGCTGGGACATTGTAGGATTATCAGAAGTGCGAAGAGAGGGCGAGGGCACGATAATCCTCCAGTCTGGAAACTTGCTCTTCTACCGAGAGGGCGATCACCCGTCCCAAGGTGGTATAGGGTTTATCGTTCGTAAGTCTCTCATAGACAACGTGGAGAGGATCGAGAGTGTGTCGACAAGGGTAGCGTACCTTATACTCAGAATTACCAAGAGGTATTCGCTGAAGGTTATACAGGTATACGCACCGACCTCGACATACTCCGACGACGAGGTGGAGGCATTTTACGAGGACATCTCGAAAGCTATACACGCGTCCAAAACCCACTTCACGGTGGTTATGGGAGACTTTAACGCGAAACTAGGCAAAGGGAGTGATGATGAGTTGAGAGCGGGGAAACATGGATATGGACAGAGAAACCAGAGGGGCCAGAAACTGGCTGATTTTCTGGAGAAGGAAAGCCTCTTTATGATGAATTCCTTCTTCAGGAAGCAGCCACAAAGGAAATGGACCTGGATTAGCCCCGATGGTTCAACAAAAAACGAGATAGACTTCATCTTGTCAGACAAACGACAGATATTCAATGATGTCTCAGTGATCAGCAGAATTAAAACTGGGAGCGATCACCGGATGGTACGAGGCACATTGAATATCCATACAAAAGTCGAGCGGTCACGCTTGATGAAGTCTACACTCCGACCTACATCTGTCCAATACCAGAACCTCGAAAACTTTCAACTCGAACTACATAATCGCTTCCAATGTCTGGACGAGTGCGAATCTCCGAACGATATGAACAACAGGTTCGTGGAAACTGTCCACGCGGTTGGGTCGAAATTTTTTAAGGCTCAACGCGTTAATAGACCTAAAAAACTTTCTGACCAGACTCTCGAGCTCATGGAGCGGAGAAAAGAGATGACGGTGCAGTCTGCAGCCGATTGGTCCAAACATAGGCAGCTAAATAGACAGATCTCCAGGTCTGTGCGTCGCGATATTCGCCGATTTAATACGTTCCGTATTAAAGAAGCGATAGAGTGGAATCGTGGCTCGAAAGTGTTCGCACAAGATCTGTCTATTGGGAAAAGCCAAATGACTACGCTGAAGACCGATGACGGCACTGTCATTTCATCCCAAAGTGAGATCTTGGGAGAGGTCGAAAGGTTCTATGGACAGTTATACAAATCATCCCGAAATCCTGTTGTCGGCTTGGTCCAAGATCCCAGATCCAAGCTAACTCGGCACTATACCGAAGAAATCCCGGACATCAGCTTGTACGAGATCAGAATGGCTCTTAAACAACTACGTAACGGTAAGGCACCGGGAGATGACGGAATTACGGCAGAGCTTTTGAAGGCGGGTGGCAAGCCGGTATTAATAGCCCTTCAGAAGCTATTTAATTCCGTTATCCTCGGGGGCGACGTTCCAGAGTCGTGGACCAGGAGTGTGGTGGTGCTGTTCTTCAAGAAGGGTGACAAAGCTCTTTTAAAGAACTACAGACCCATCTCACTCCTGAGCCATGTTTATAAGTTGTTTTCGAGGGTCATTACCAATCGACTCACGCGCAAGCTCGATGACTTCCAGCCGCCCGAACAAGCCGGCTTCCGAAAAGGCTATAGCACCATAGACCATATCCTCACGCTTCGGCAGATTATACAAAAGACCGAGGAGTATAATCGGCCCCTGTGCTTAGCGTTTGTGGACTATGAGAAAGCCTTTGATTCAGTTGAAACTTGGGCGGTGCTGCAGTCCCTTCAGCGGTGCCAAATCGACCATCGCTATATCGAAGTGCTGAAGTGTTTGTATAGGAACGCCACAATGTCAGTCCGTATCCGGGATAAGAGTACGAAACCGATCCAGTTGCAGAAAGGCGTGAGACAGGGAGATGTCATCTCTCCGAAACTGTTCACCACTGCACTGGAAGATGTCTTCAAGCTCTTAGACTGGACTGGACTCGGCATCAACATTAACGGCGAATACATCACTCACCTTCGATTCGCAGACGATATCGTCGTTATGGCAGAATCCATGGAGGACCTTGGCACTATGCTCAATGATCTCAGCAGGGTATCCCAACTAGTGGGTCTACGAATGAACATGGACAAGACGAAAGTCATGTCAAATACCCATGTCATTCCTGTACTGGTCCTAGTTGGCAATGCGATTCTCGAAGTTGTCAATCACTATGTTTACCTAGGACAAACAGTCCAGTTAGGTAGATCCAATTTCGAGAAAGAGATCAGCCGACGAATCCAACTCGGTTGGGCAGCGTTCTCGGTTGGGAAACTTAAGAGGATCTTCTCGTCCAACATACCTCAGTGTCTGAAAACACAGGTCTACGACCAGTGTGTGTTACCAGTGATGACTTACGGCACGGAAACGTGGTCCCTAAATGTAGGCCTCATATCAAGGCTCAAAGTCGCTCAGCGTGCTATGGAGCGGGCTATGCTCGGGATTTCTCTGCGAGATAGAATCCGGAATACGGAAATCCGCAGAAGAACGGGTGTAACCGACATAGCACGAAGAATTAGCACGCTGAAGTGGCAATGGGCAGGCCACATCGCTCGACGAACCGACAACCGCTGGGGAAGAAAGGTTCTCGAGTGGCGACCACGTATCGAATGACGCAGTGTAGGACGCCCCCCCACTAGGTGGACCGATGACCTAGTGAAAGTAGCTGGGCGTCGTTGGATGCAGGCGGCACAGGACCGCACATTGTGGCGCAATATGAGGGAGGCCTACGTCCAGCAGTGGACGGCGGTAGGCTGAAGTGATGATGATGATATATATATATATATATATTCAGGATCAAGAATTGCTCGTTTAAAGATATAAGATATCTTTATTTTATATATTTATTTAATCTTGACTAATTGAGTTCAGAGATATAAAAGTGTAAATACAAGGCAAGTAGGTAGAAAAATAGAACTACTACTACTAACTTGCTTGGAGAAATTTATGAAAATGAAGAAGGCCATCATTTAATTTGAAATTGTTACTGTAGTGTAGAAACTAGAAATGCATTTCTTTTGGCTGTGCACTCATAGAGTAATTCTTCTCACCGAGTAAACACAGTTTTAAATACGCTAATCTACACTAATTTAGGTGTAATAATTTATGTTATTATTTTCCACGTAATGATGAAGTCAAAATACTATTCACCAACCCTTATCCTGCCTATGGATGTCGTATAAAAGACCCTTCGTCGTCTTTTATGTCATAGGTACATATAACAACTATGTTAGAGAAGGAAACTGGATATAAAATCCAATATAAACCTACCTGACCAGCGTGGTATAAATAGGTAAATTGCCCTTAAATTGTGTAAGAAGCTGGAGTAAGTGCTGTGTGGTAGCGGCTTCGAATACTACCAACCCTTGTTTTGTTCGTGGGTGTCGTAAAAGACGACTAAGAGCCCTAGATTGACCCGGACCAACTCCATCTGGTACCATTTGGGTCAACGATTACATTTCCAAGGAGGGTTGACGTCAGGCAGGCGGCCGGTCATAAAAGTCATTGCCGAAACTTTTTGCAATATGTCAAAACAGATGAACTATTGCGTCGACCCCAAGTAATTGGGATAAGAGCAAGATGATGATGATGATGTGTAAGAAGCTGGAGTCCAGCCGTGGGACGTAGATTATCATCGTCATCTCAGCCTATATATGTCGCACTGTTAGGTTCAAGCCTTCTCCATAATGGGAGGGGAGTTGACCTACTATTCCACGCTGGTCAGACGTGTTGAAATAGGGGTTTGTTTCGAGCTTTGCACAGATGTGATATGCTTATTATATCCCTTAGTAGTCTTTTAGGACATCCACAGGCAAGATAGGGAGTGGTGAATTGTATTCTAACTCCGTCACCACACGGGCAAACCAACTTAAATATCTAATTAAGTATAACAAAATGAAGTATAATCCAATTATCGCCCCACCGAATATTATATTAAGGTAAATACGGTATAATAAGGTTATAAGCAGAATTATTAAATTTTAGTTCTTATAACCAAGTTGATGGGTTTAGTCGGGTTTTTCTATATTAAAAATACTTACGAATAATGATATACTGGTATTATAACTTCAGATATAAAACGTTAATATACATTCAACGATTTAATACTTTCTCGCCCTTGAGGTAAATAGTCATAATTTATATTCATCGTAACAAAGCATTAGTATAACTAGATAAGCGATCTTATTTCGCTTCGGTTTATTAACAGGTTTTTATTAATTTCATTTTTGTCTGGGGATCGCTACCCGAATAAATAAAATTGAAATGTCCGTTTAATATGTCAAAAATGTATTTTTCATGTTCACACGATTATTTTCATGATATCTGCCTTTTTTTTGGGTGGGCTACGGTCAGAGCACTCGTCGCCCGGCTCCTTCCGGGGCGACAGAAGGGCGCCGCGTGGTCCCGTGACCCACCCGTGGCACGTCGCCTTCGTCGTTGGGCCAACCACCAGTGCAGGGTTCCTTGTCTTCAGTGGTCGACCGTGATACCTATGCCTTAAAATAAGTTTAAAAAATTGCGTCACTCTGTTTAGCTGTTTGTTACGTATAATCTTCAAAGCGGCTGGACTAATTTTGATAATACTTTACTGCCAGGTAGCCTTCTAATAAAAAGCCCTATGTAATATTGTCCCATCCTGGAATCGAACCCGAGGCGATATGTTAGGACATTTTACCGATTTAAAATGCAGGGGCAAATTGGGAGGCACCAAAGTGAAGCGAGAGCGTATCGCTACCTAATTATTAATATTTATACAATATCGTAGCATAATAAAAATCTATGATTTGTACAGACAAAAAATATACGTAAGCGATACTGCTGACACCGCAACTTTTCAAATGTGTTTCAGTGTAATACTTAGTGAAGTCAAAACTTGAACTTAATGTAGAACCTCTTTTTGACGTAACAGCGTCTAATAAATCGATGAACGCTGGCTGCATGCACGAAAAAGTGTCCCTTTACGCTCATTGTCCCCTTACGCTCATTGTCCCCTTACCCTCATTGTCCCCTTACGCTCATTGTCCCCCTACGCTCATTGTCCCCTTACGCTCATTGTCCCGTCACGCTGTCTCAATTTTATTCATAAAAGTATGCAGTCATTTCATCAATGTTTTGTTATGACGTTGTCACGTTAAACTATCGTCCGTAAACCGACTTTACAGACAAACATGTTTTTTTGGGGTGGGCTACTGTCAGCGCACCCGCCGCCCGGCTCCATCCGGGGCGACAGAGGGGCGGCGCACGGCCTCGTAACCCACCCGATAGCACGTCGCCTTCGCAATGACGACCACCGGTGCAGGGTGACTGATAATTTTGTGTGTGTGTGTTCATGGGGATTCGAGAATGGTTTAGATTCACAATTGGACCCGGTAGGTGCCACTTTATTTGAACAGAACAACGTCTGTTGGGTCAGCAAGTAATATATAAATATATATAATAAATAAAATAAATCTCAAAATATTAAAAAATAAACTAATAAATAATAATATTATAAATGAAAACATTTAACAGTACTTTTTGCTAGCAACCAGCTAGGATTTTGTATTCAAATACTATTTGACTATGTATAAACTCCATAATGGCAATTACACATTATAAATTTTAACATTTTACCTTAAATTAAACTATTAAACCACCAACAGGTAAAAGTAAAAAGTAATTTTGCAGGTTTATCTGTTAATTTTATTTTATTTTTCTGATTTGTTTTTTCCCGTGTGGTGACGTAATAAGAATACAATTTACCACTCCCTATCTTGCCCGTGGATATCGTAAAAAAACGACTAAGGTATATAATATGTACATAAGATCTGTGCAAGAGAAGGAAAACTGGCAATTAAACCCTACACCAACATAACCAGCATGGTATAGTAAGGTCAATTTTTCTGCTATTATAGAGGAGGCTCAAGCCCAACAGTGGGACGTATGTGGGCTGATAATGATGATTTCTTTTATATTATATTGTATAACATGTGTTTGGTGAGATTCAGATATAATGCGATGCCCCTCTAACCATGATAATCTACACTAATATTATAAAGAGGAAAAATTTGTATCGTATGTTTGTAATGAATAAACTCAAAAACTACTGTGCCGATTTTAAAAATTCTAATAGGGAGTAATATAAGTTATAATTTTTATCGGTATTCCCACGGGAACGGGAACTATACGGGTAAGGCAACTGCGACACGAGGCGAGTGCGGGTTGCTAGTTTTTAAATATAATGCAAAGATTATTATTGGACGAGATCTCACAAGCGACACTCGATCATGAATCAACTACTAAAGGAGCTACCCCTACCTTTTGAATAGAACCTTAGTCTGCTTTTATAACACCCACGAGTAAGAGAGGGGATGTGAAATTGTATTCTTACTCCACACGAAAAAAATATATATTAATAATAATAATAAATCTTTATTTATTTGATATAACTTATTATAGTACCAAGAAAGTTATATCAAATAAATAAAGATTTTCCTAAACAAACTAGTTGCTTGCTATGTAAAGGAATCTAGAATTATTCAAGCCTGCGATTCCTTTTCTCATAAAGATTAATTTCATGCTCCGACAATTTTAAGATAGGCAATGTTGAAATCGAATTTGTATTTTCAGTAAAGGTCCGGAAAGTCAAAATACCATTTGTGATTGGATTAAAATCAAATCAATGAAAGGGAGAGCGAACCGGAGACGCGGAAAGTTTTCGTTCAATATTCTCTTGGAGATTTCGTGATACTGGGTCTGAAAGATTCATGAAGCGTCTGGTTTGTGTTAGAAATATTTTTGTTTTATTGAATTAAAAACTGTGTACACTCGAAAAACTTTCATCTAAGCGTGAAACAACTTTATGTTAAAAGTAATAAATGTTTTAATCTTAAAAATATATTTTTTTATATATGTATAAGAATCTTATATCCAGTGTTTGTAATAGAACTCTTCCTAAACGGCTGGACCGATTTTGAGGAATTTTTGTATGTACTCCAATGGTTGGGTAGGTGGCGCTGCTATTGATTTCAAGGAGAATTCCTTTTATTTGAACAGAACAACGTCTGTAGTATAAAATAAAATTTTACTTTTTTTATTTTAGCTGTTGGTGGCAAGCAAACAGATATACCTGATGGTAAAGATAATGGCATAGGCATCGTGCAAATAACCGTGTGAGCATGAAAAAGACCATACTGATATTACAAATAGACAACTCAATTTTATTAATTTACTAGCAACCCGCCCTCGCTTCGGCTTCAGTCACCTTACCCGCGTAGTTCCCAATCCCGTGGCAATACTGGAATAAAATATAGCCTAGGTTACTCCTTGATATTATAGCTTTCCATTGGTGAATGATTTTTTCGAATCGGTCCAGCCGTTTTGAAGATTACTCGGAACAAACAGACAAAAAATATAAAGTGATTTTTAGGCATATGTATAGTGAAAATAATCGTGTGAGTATGAAAAAGGCCTATTATTTTGACATTACAAACAGATACTCTAATTTTATTTATTGTTATAGATATAGATATCATAACACGACGTGCTTTCACTCTAAATTCCGAATCTATTTAACTAATTTTAATATAATTTTACTAATAATAATAGAGAGTGGATACTCTCTATCATGCCCATGTATGTCGTAAAAGACGACTAATTTTAGTCCGTCACGCAGAGAGGTTAACCGCGCGACGGCGACCGACATCCCGGGACAGGGACGTCGAGAGGTAAGGGTACCCGGAAGGGTATTCCGTCAGGCCGACTACTGACGACAAGTCACCCTGCTCTGGTGGTCGGCCGAACGACGAAGGTGACGTGGATACGGGTGGGTTATGGGCCCGCGCGCCGTCCTTTCGTCGCCCCGGACAGAATGGACCGCGTGTGGGCTTACCATAGCCCACCCATAAAAAAAAAACATATCTGACCAGCGTGTATTAGGTCAATTTTCCTCTGATTGTGGAGGAGGCTCGAGCCCAATAGTGGAACGTATATGAGCTGTTATGATGAACGTCTCGCTTAGTTTGATGCTTGCTTGGCACTATGTTCAATGACCTCATCAGAGTTTCTCAACTAGTGGGTCTACAAATGAGATTGAACAAAACGAAATACATCTAATGCCCATGTCATTCCTGTACCGGTCCTAGTTAGGAATGCATTTCTCGAAGTTGTCGATTATGTTTAGCTAGAACAAGCAGTCCAGTTAGGTAGATCCAATTTCTCGAAAGAGGTCAGTCGACGAATCCATATCGGCTGGGCAGCGTGCGAGAAACTGAGGAGGATCTTCTCGTCAAATATTCTACAGTGTCTGAAAACAAAGGTTTATAACCAGTGTGTGTTACTAGCTATCACTTACGGTACTGAAACGTGGTCTTTAAATGTCGGCCTCATAAAAAGGATCAAAATCGCTTAACTTGCTATGAAGAGGGCAATGCTCAGAATTTCTCTACGTGATAAAATCCAGTACACAGAAATCCGTATAAGAACGGGAGTAACCGACATAGCCCGCAGAATTAGCACGTTGAAACGGCAATGGGCAGGCCACATCGCTTGTCGAATCGACAACCGCTGAGGAAGAAAGGTTCTCTAGGTGGACTGACGACATTTTCAAAGTCGCAGGGAACCGTTGGATGCACGTGGCATAAGACCGAGTGGCATTCTCGTGGGGAGGCCTATGTCCAGCAGTGGACGTCTGTAGGCTGATGGATGAATATCATCTTAAGTCATCATTATCATCTTGCTCTTATCCCAATTACTTAGGGTCGACGCTATATGTAATTTTCTTCCATACGGTCCTATCACACGTCATCTCTGTAGTCACTCCCAGACTATCCATGTCATGCCTCACGTAGTCCATCCATGTTTTCCTCGGTCTTCCTTTACCCCTAAAGCCTTCAACATTGATACCCAAAACTTTTCTCACAACATTACTTTCATCCCACCTCATCATATGTCCATACCATATCAGCCTGTGACTCTTTAACTTTTCCGTCACTGGCGCAAATTTCAAATTTTCCCTAATGTGTTCATTAATTATATAAGGTATTTGGGCCTGGTGCTCGACGGGCAATGGTGGTTCCGGGAGTATTTGCGCAGACTCGCTCCACGACTCATCGGCGCGGCGTCCGCCCTATCGTGGCTTATGCCGAACATGGGCGGACCGAGCGCTACGTGCCGACGGCTGTACGCGGGGGTCATCCGGTCGATGGCCCTGTACGGCGCACCGATGTGGGCGGGATCCCTGACCATCCGACTCAGGGCTCTTCTGTGGCGACCATAGAGGGCCATGGCAGTCAGGGCCATACGCGGATACCGCACGGTGGTGACGGAGGCAGCGTGCCTATTGGCCGGGACTCCCCCGTGGGACCTGGAAGCGGAAATGCTCGCTGAATTGTATCGGCGGGTGACGGGGGTGCGAGCGGGGGCGGTGTGGTATCGTTGAGGGAGCTCACCGCCTGGCGCGTCGACGCCCGCCGAGACGTCCGGTCGGTGCTGATGCAGTGGTTGGTGGTTGGCGGCACGGGGTGCGCTCCTTCCGACTAGTGCGAGTTGTTGACGGGTCATGGGTGCTTCGCCAAATAAATGCACAAGGTCGTCGGGAGGGAGAGCACACCGTCCTGCCACCACTGCGATTGCGACGAGGACACGGCGCAGTATACGCTCGAGGTCTGTGACGCTTAGGCAGAGCGGCGTCGTGAACTCGTCGCAATCATCGGTGCCGACCTGACGCTACCGACTATCGCCAGAGCGATGGCCAGCAGCGTCAGGAACTGAGACGCGGTCGCAGCCTTCTGCGAGGCAGTGATCTCGCAGAAGGAGGCGGCGGGTAGCCTGCGCGAGGAGCGCAGCTTTGATGAGGCGATCCGCCGCCGGCGACTGTGGCGGCGTAGGCGCGAGTACTTGCGCCTCATGGTGCCCTAGCCGAGGCCGCGGGTGACGTGACCGGAGAATTAGTCCGTCACCCGTCGAGAGGTCGACCACGTGAGGAAAGACCGGCGTCCTCCCCGAGGGGGGACGTCGGTCGATGGGAGGGTACCCCAAATAGGGGGTATTCCGTCGGGCCAACCATTGATGACAAATAACCCTGCTCCGGTGGTCAGCCCAACGACGAAGGCAACGTGCATTGTGGGTGGGTTGCGGGTGTGCGTGCTTATTGCCCTCTATCGCCTCGGACGGAGTGGTGCGAGGAGCGCGCCGCCCGCAACTCACCCCAAAAAAAAAATGTGTTCATTAATTACTTTATTCATTCTTGTCACACCACACATCCATCTTAACATTCGCATCCCCGTTACATACAGTTGCATATCGTGTTAAGTGTTACCTAAAATTTAGGAGTCGATAGTGAAAACAAGAAAAAAATAACTTTTTATTAATTTCTATTGATGAGGCGTGTAAATGGCGATAGAGAGCCATAAAATAAAACATGTCAGAATTGTATAGTATTAAAATTTCGTATAAAATTAATCCTTCTTCTGTATTTCAAATACTTGTTTGTTATTTAATTATGCATACAGCAAATATTCATAATTCTACTTCCAAATAATTAACATAATACTCGTAGCGTGCTTGTTAAATAAAGCACGATGGTACGTTCCCATTTCGTTTTATTGTCGATTATTTCGCGTTTCGTTATATGCAATTATACTATATTTTAATATTATATTCGTTAAATATTTTAAATTATTATTTTTATGCTTGCCAATGAACTAAGTTCATTGTTTTATTAATCCTAACGTTTATTGTAAAAGATATCCAGTAATAATATTAATGGTTTCTAAACAAGGTCTTTATTTTAAAACTAGCTGATCCGGCGAACTACGTACGTTTTCTGCAGTAACGATGACTTGTTGGACGTGAGACATCTTAGTCCGCCCGTGACCATGAACGCTGCAAAGTGTTTGAAACGTCAGGTAATCAAAAATCAAATACAAACTCGATAAAATTCGTAAAGTAGTTTTATTTAAAACTAGCAACCCGCCCTCGCTTTGCTTCGGTTTTAGTCGCCTTACTCACTGCGTAGTTTCCTTTTCAGTGGGAATACCGGGATAAAATATGGCCTATATTACTCACTGATATTATAGCTTTCCATTGGTGAAAGAATTTTTTAAATCAGTTCGGTGGTTTAAGCGTGAAAGCGTAACAAACTAACAAACAAATAAACAAAGAAACAAACATCCTTACATTCGCATTTATAATATTAGTAAGGATGTGTAATACTCGCGTAAACATCAGAAATCAACAAGTAATCGTTATTACAGACATTTATAATATAATTATAAATGTCTGTAATAACAATTACTTGTTGGACGTGAAACACCTTAGTCCGCCCATGACCATGAATGCTGCAAAGTGTTCGAAACGTCGGGCAATCATAAATCAAATACAAACGCGATATAATCCGTAAAAGTAGTTTTATTTACAATGTGTAGTGCTCGCGTAAACATCAGATATCATTATCATAAATCATTATGTAAGTTTTCAAAGAGTTGGGTTCTCTGGACACCATTCCAGTTGCAGCATCAGGTCGAAGTTATCAATTAATTGTGATTTAACGATTATACTGGCAAGCGTGAAGCACTTTAAGTAATCATACGCCATCTTTTTGGAAAGGAACTGATACTCTTACATTGCTTGACCGATATTAAACAAATATAGCTAAAAATAAGGTAAAGAAACTGGCTTTCAAATGAAAAAAACGGCCTCGAAATCGGTCCATCCGTTTGCGAGCTACGATGCCGCAGACAGACACAGACACACACAAACCCAGACAGGCATCGAGGTCAAACTTATAACACCCCTCTTTTTCCGTCGGGGGTTAAAAATACAAAATAAATAACATATTTACAACAACATTGAGCAAAGGACTTGATGTCTTTGTTATTTATCTAATTTAGAAAGTTTGATAGAATGTATCGCAATATAAACTAATTTATTTATATAACATCATTTATCTCGACAAAATATATATTGATATAAACGGCTATGAGCTAAAATCATGATGATGATAACTACTTCATATTTCGTGACAAGAAAACTGAATTTCTCATGGTCAAGCAAAATGTAACCAAGTTTTCCTCGCAAGGAATTCTCAATACGGCTTTTGAAACTTTGTTCACAAACGCAATGGCACCTCATTAGATAAGTTTTATAATATCTCATAACCCAACAGATTAAAATTAATATTTGGGACTATAAAAATATAAGTTTTTGTATGTGAATCATATTTATTTTATTAGCTTTATTTAAAACTAGCAACCTGCCCTCCCTTCGCTTCGGTTTCAGTCGTCTTATCCGCGTAGTTCCCGTCCCCGTGGGAATACCGCAATAAAATATAGCCTACGTTACTTCCTGATATTATAGCTTTCTGATTTCAGAATTTTTGAAATTGGTCCAGTAGTTTTGGAGCCTACTCAATACAAACAAACAAACAAATCTATCCTCTTTGTAATATTAATATAACCCGCAGAATTAGCACGTTGAAATGGCAATGGGCAGGCCACATCGCTCGTCGAACCGACAACCATTGGGGAAGAAAGGTTCTTGAATGGCGACCATGAATCGGACGGTGCAGCGTAGGACGACCCCCCACTAGGTGGACTGACGACATCCTCAAAGTCGCAGGGAACCGTTGGATGCAAGTGGCGTAGGACCGTTCCGAGTGGCATTCTCGTGGGGAGGCCTATGTCCAGCAGTGGACGTCTGTAGACTGATGGATGGATGGATGGAATCTTAGTATAGACAACACCCTACACTAAAGGAATAAACTTTTATAATGGGGGACTTTCATAATCATTATCATCATCACAGCTCTGGTGGACTCCAGCCTCATCCACAACGGAAGGGCAATTGACTATACTACACTACACCATATGGTGATGGAATAAGTATAATACAATACAATTCATACAAATTCATCCTTTTTTTCCAGCAGGTATCGTAAAAAACAACTAAGCGATTGTATGGCATATAACTATGCAAGAAAAGAACGACTCGAAATAGAACCCTATAACGTGAGTGATATGACCAATTTTCGACAGATGGCGCCACTATAATTACAATGAATTACATATATTGCCGTGACAAATAATGCTGATTTAAATTGAAACGAAAACAGCAAACGAACGGTTATGGATAGGTGGAGTGGTGACAGCTGGTGATGGACGGGATGAGTGGTGACGGATGAGATAAGTTGTAACAGATGGGGCCGGACGGCCATGGGATGATCGGAACGGAAATGGTTGCTATTTTGTTATTTTTATAGGCTGTCGTCATCTACAGCGTTGCATTTCTCCTTCAGACATAAACCACATCCTTACAATATGTTACTTATTTTTTATTTAACTAGCAAAGCATTTACTAGAAGTAATTTATATGTCAAAACAACGTTTGCCGGATCAGCTAATCTATACCAATAAATAAAATTGGAGTGTCTATTTGTAATGTCAAAATAATAGGCTTTTTTCATGCTCACACGGTTATTTGCACGACACCTATGCCTAAAATACAGATTAAAAATTTTTGTCTGTCTGTCTGTTTGTTCCGGGTAATCTTCAAAACGGCTGGACCGATTTCATAAATTCTCTCACCAATGGAAAGCTATAATATCAGCGCGTAAACTAGGCTATATTTTATCCTGGTATTCCCACGGGAACGGAAACTACGCGGGTAAAACGACTAAAACCGAAGCGAAGCGAGGGCCGGTTGCTAGTAGATAATAAAAATCTATTGCCTTTTTGAAATAGAGTATAACAATCTTAAATATAAACCAAAGTAAAATAAATAATCTATAATTTTGCTTGATCTAGGCTCTAGTAAATAATAAAGTTAGTCTAATCCAGTCCATTATGTTATTGGAAATACATAGAAACGATACGCTTCAATCGGGACCCAAAATTGTGCCTTGAGGGAAACCAAATGTCTGTGATTTACGACCGTACATGTTCGGATCTCGTTGAGCCTGGTCGAGCTACGTTGGTTCAGGGAGATAAGCATGACAACTGCTGATTATGAAATCTTGATTTCGAATCCAGATTCAGATAAACAAGTATAGTTGTTGTTTTTATAAATATTCTTGTGGAAAAACAATACGATTTTGCTGAGTATTGACGAAGTAAATATATATACTTTCCATGAATAAGGACAAAATCGAAATAAAATCGTACACTAACTCGTCTGGCTAACTACAGATTTTAAATAAAACCATAATGATATCTGATGTTTACGCGAGCACTACACATTGTAAATAAAACTACTTTTACGGATTATATCACGTTTGTATTTGATTTATGATTGCCCGACGTTTCGAACACTTTGCAGCATTCATGGTCAGGGGCGGACTAAGATGTGTCACGTCCAACAAGACATTGCTACTGCAGAAAATTTATAATTATCTACCCGGTACAGAATTTAGTTATTAAATATTGACCCACATATTGATACAAATTTATTGCCAGTGTAAGAAGAAAATGATTCTATATGAAAAAGTTATATTGTTTAGGGTTAGTAATTATTTAACATTAGAATTAATAGTAATTATATTTAATAAACCTAACAATCTAGTATACTACCACCGGATCGGAACACGGCCACACTGAGAAAGATCCGGCAAGAAAACTCAGGTGACATGATGCTAAATTAATATAGTAACAATGACTTGTTGGCGTGAGACATCTTAGTCCGCTCGTGATCATGAACGCTGTAAAGTGTTCGAAACGTCGGGCAATCAAAAATCAAATACAAACGCGATAAAATCCGTAAAGTGGTTTTATTTAAAATGTGTAATACCCGCGTAAACATCAGAAATCATTAACTACAGATTGAATACGCTAATATGCTTCATATGGAGAAGTCCTGTATCGAATAGTGGAACACGATGCCGTCTGGTTTGACATTCCCAAAGAGGTTTTATTTTTGATGTGAAAGATCTATAGGCGAGGGTGACCCTTATCGTTGGCGTGGCGTAAACAGCTCGTGGCGATACGACCTCACGCTATATGACGGAATATGCGACGGTAAACCTTATTGTTGGCGTGGCGTAACAGCTAGTGGCGACAAAACGCCACGCTATGTACATACGTAGTCTATATGTTAGTGTGTGATTGAGGCGAAGCGACGTGATGTTATGTGTAACCGATTGTGCGGTGAATTGGATATGATTGATGTGTAATATTTTAAATAATAATATAAATCGTAATTTTTCTGTATACATTATGCCATATTATTTCCTGTCGTAATATATTTTAACTACATTTAAAAAACAGTTGATAGATCACTATTTATCGCTATAATATTTTAAGTTCTTAAAGCGTACGAGTTCCTGTAATATATGTGTGTATGTATGTATATGTGTATGTAAGTATATGTGTATGTATGTATATGTTTATGAATAAGTATGTATGTATGTTTATATATATGAAAATATATACTTAAGATATAAATACAATTATCTACTATTTACTAATTTATATTGTTTTATTTTTACAGTATTAGGGTTACAGATATTAACACATAATATTTATTAGTTACATAGTCATAAAGTTATTTAGAATTGATTTTCAGTACCACCAGCAACAAATTACCTACCATCTCCCTTCTCTGTTATATTATCCATCCTAAGGTTGCCTGGAAGAGATCGCTTATAGCGATAAGGCCGCCCTTTGTACAATCTGGGTTATAATTATTATTTAAGTTTTTCTTGTAATTGGTGTACAAATAAAGTATTATCTATCTATCTATTTCTTGTATAAATACTTATAATTTCGAACTTCTTTCTGTACAAAATAATTTCGATTTTTCACATCTGCCAGGCGTCCTGTGCGACGGCTCAGTTTTTTGTTTTAATTAACACCAGGAAGACGACAGGTGGACAAAATTATTGCTAAAACCATTACAATATGTTTTATGGAAGAAGAGAACATATTTCATTGACCTCAAGTAATTGCGGTAAGAGCAAAAGATGATTACGATGTCATTTCTTTATTTATTGAAGTTCAATGTTGGATATGACCTTACCAAGGTAGGTAAAGCCACAATCACTACTCACACAGATAAGTTGGCGATCGCGTTGGAACTTTTCTTATGCAAAAACTGCTGCCCAGAAAACCACGATTGATTTTAAGAAGTTAAGGCACGATGAATTTAAGAAATACTCTATCTACGTGTCAATTTTCATCCAAATCTGCTCAACAGTTTAAGCATGATTGAGTAACAAACATCCAAATATCATCACAAATTTTCACTTTTGAATATTACTTCCAGCCTTGTAGTTCAGATTGCCGTGCAAATACGATGATAAATATGCCTTTCCTTAGTCTCTGATAACGTACTTTTCCATTGGAGAAAAAAAATTATATCAATTAAACACCCGCAGTTTCATTCACGTAGACCCCACCCCATTCCCATGCCAATACCGAGATAAAAAATGCCTATGTTACTCGCTGATATTATAAATTTACATGGATGAAAAAAGAAATAGTATAAATCATAGAAATATCAGAGATATAAATTGCCTATGTTACTCGCTGACAACATAGGTAGCTTTCCATTGGTGAAAGAATTTTAAAAATTGGTCGACAACCCCCGGTATAGTTCTCATTCCTGGGCAAATACCGGGATGAAAATAGCCATTAGATGGTATTCACTGATAATATAGCTTTTCATTAATGAATTAATTTTTAAAACCATTAAATTCCCGTGATTTCACCGGCATTGTACCCGATCCCGTAGAAATATCGGGATAAAAATAGCTTAAATATGTTACTCGCTTAAAAATAGCTTTCCATTAGTGAAATAATTTTAAAATCGACTTAATTCAGCCACACCGGGATAAAATATAGCCTGGGATAAAATATATTCTAAGTTATTTCTTATGTACGACTGGTAGACCTGATGGTAAAATATAATCAATATCGGTCCAGCCATTTTGAAGATTACCTGTAACGAATAGAAAGACAGACAAAAAATTTGGACCGTATTGTGTGAGCATAAATAAAACCTATTATTTTAATAGACAAACAGACGCTTCAAATTTATTTATTTGTAGAGATAGAAAATTGGAATAATATCTTGATTGTAACTTACTGTCTGGTAGCTGCTAGAAATATTACCACGCTTTCATTGTTCGTGGGTGTCGCAAAATACTACTAAGACAAAGATTTACATCGACCTGGACCAATTGGTGATGTCGTCTGGCCAACAATGTCGTGCGCCAGGCAGCCGGTCATAAAATGTTGCTAGAACCTTTGCAATATATCTACGATGGCAGAAGAGTACCTACATATCGCGTCGATCCAAAGTAATTAGGATAAGAGCAAGATAATGATGATATATCATTGGCTGGGTGTCTTCAACTATATGTGTTTTATCCTTTTGGGGCAGCCCAAAATTGTTTCTTAGTGAGTGCTTACCCCAAATAACCGATCGGTATACAAAATTTCACATTCTTAGGTCCGGTATCTTTGGCTATACACTTTCACCCTCTTAGGGGTTTAATTTCCAAAAACACTTTGTTAGAGCTCGCTTATCCTTGCCAAAATTTTTTTCATAGTGCTTGGTAAGTGAGCACTAAGAAAATCTGGGGGTAATCCAAGAAAGCCGACCGTGTACTAAAATGATCCTTCCTAGGCTCAGTGATTTCGGTTAAACGCTTTTCACCCCCTTAGGGCTAAAATTACAAAAATCTCTCTTTCCCCAAGAAAGGCAACTTTATACAAAATTCCATGTTTCATCCCCTATTTCAACCCCTTATACCCATTTTTTTGCGATAAAAAGTAGCCTATGTCCTTTCTCAAGCTTTAGTCCATCATTTCAGCTCATATACGTCCCACTGTTGGGCTCCAGCCTCCTCCACAATAGGAGGGAAATTGACCTCACTATACCATGCTGGTCAGACAGGTTGGCATAGGGTTTTGTTTCGAGTTTTCCTTCTCTTAATCCATCTCTTAGTCCATCTCTGTACCAAATTTCATCAAAATCGGTTTAGACGTGAAAGGCTATATGCTTTTCATCCCCTTAAGGGGGTGAATTTCCAAAAATCATTTGCTCGTACTCGTGCACCCCAAGAAATACAATGGTGTAAAAAAATACGTTTCTAGGCCCAGTGGTTTCGGCTGTATGCTTTTTGGTATTTTAGGGGTTGATTTTCATCCCCATGTAAATGAAATTTCCAAAACGCTTGAACGAATATTTATTTATTTATTATCAGGTGCCTTAATACAAAGATTCGTGGTTCTATCATCGAAAATGACGAATCTCCATACAAAATTTCATCCCCTATTGCAACCCCTTATACCCATTTTTTCGCAATAAAAAGTAGCCTATATCCTTTCTCAAGCTTTAGTCCATCTTTGTATCAAATTTCATCAAAATCGGTTTAGACGTGAAAGGCTATATGCTTTTCACCCCCTTAAGGGTGTGAATTTCCAAAAATCCTTTGCTAGTGCTCGTGCACCCCAAGAAATACGATGGTGTAAAAAAAATACGTTTCTAGGTCCAGTGGTTTCGGCTGTATGCTTTTTGGTATTTTAGGGGTTGAATTTCATCCCCATGTAAATGGAATTTCCAAAACGCTTGAGTGAATATTTATTTATTATTAGGTGCCTCAATACAAATATTCACGGTTCTATCATCAAAAATGACGAATTTCCATACAAAATATCATCCCCTATTTCAACCCCTTATACCCATTTTTTGCGATAAAAAGTAGCCTATGTCCTTTCTCAAGCTTTAGTCCATCTCTGTACCAAATTTCATCAAAATCGGTTTAGACGTAAAAGACTATATGTTTTTCACCCCCTTAAGGGGGTAAATTTCCAAAAATCCTTCGCTAGTGCTCGTGCACCCCAAGAAATACGATGGTGTAAAAAAAAATACGTTTCTAGGCCCAGTGGTTTCGGCTGTATGCTTTTTGGTATTTTAGGGGTTGAATTTCATCCCCATGTAAATGAAATTTCCAAAACGCTTGAACGAATATCTATTTATTTTTTGTCAGGTGCCTTCATACAAAGATTCGTGGTTCTATCATCGAAAATGACGAATTTCCATACAAAATGTCATCCCCTATTTCAACCCCTTATACCCATTTTTTCGCGATAAAAAGTAGCCTATGTCCTTTCTCAAGCTTTAATCCATCTCTGTACCAAATTTCATCAAAATCGGTCCAGTGGTTTAGACGTGAAAGCGTAGCAGACAGACAGACAGACAGACAGACAGACAGACAGACAGATAGAGTTACTTTCGCATTTATAATATTAGTAAGGATTAAAATTAGTAGTAAGGTGTACGTAGATCAAACGTTGTGACGGAAAAATCTTACCCATTTTTTTCGTCTAAACTCCACCCGCCAAACCGGTACCGTGCGATAAGGAACTTCGTTCCAAAATCATTACACGACACACGATTCAACATGCATTCATTTGTAACAATTTACATATTACATAATGTAAAAAATACCTTTGTGATATAAAATGTCCATGATACAATATTACAAATACCAAGTCGTATATTGCGTGACGAGTTTCATTTGATATTATTTATTTAGAATCACCTTTACCCCGTTCAGTAACTACACTGAGTCGGAGTAATGAATAAATATTAAATACAACGTACGATGAAAATGTTTCTTGAATTTTTAATTTTATAATTATTAACATAGTCTTTTTTCTTTATTGCAAACGCTGGCAAACGAGCAAACAGTACACCTAATGGCAGAGTGGGGCAAAAATTAATTGTGAAAACCATTAACAATTAAATTATAAAATTTTGTTGCAACTAACAACTAAAATAATTAATTGTAATTGCAACTAATACAAGAATTAATTAACTGTGCTTGTAAAACTTTGCAATTACAATTGATTAATAGTTAATTATTTAATATCTATTTACGATTACTGTGAATGTCAGTACGAATGTCAGTGATTGGGCAATGTAACATAATGCATTCAAGAGCATCTTTCTTAATATTCTCAAAACCATTGAAAACTTGTATTTGGGGACGTTACTAAATGTCTACATTCAATAATGTGTAATTGATATACTAAATAATTGATTAAATTGCAATTAAAATTTTAATTGTAATTAAATTAATTGTAAACTACAATTGATGAATTTAATCGCAATTGATTTAATTTTGTATTTCACAATTACTAAATAATTGGATTGATTTAATTGCAATGTATTTAATTGCAATTAAAATTGTAATTGTTTGCTTTTACAATTAATAATTTAATTCAATTGTGCCCAACGCTGCCTAATGGTAAGTGTTGCTCATGGACCTTTGCAAGGCCCCTGCCGTCCGCGAAGAAGATGAAGGGAGTGTGAATGCGTGCAATGAGGTTCGGTGATACTAAAGGCATCACCAAAACCAACCACTCGCAAACACCCTCAGAAAGTTGGGCTTCCGGCTCTCTCGCTCACCAAACGAAGCGCAGTAACAAATTGCTACTACTCGGACGTCGATTTTCTGCGAGAGTGTGGTGGAGTGGGTAGTAACCCAGGATGGGTCAGCCCGCGGCTGTAGACAGACAACTATCAACAGTGTGGTCCTACCACTATAAAAAATTTCAACTTATATACGCCTTATTGTATTGGAAGACGTAATTCTCCTCCGATATAGGAGGAATATTGACCTGCTATACCACGCTAGTCAGACATCAACATGTCTCTGGTCAGATATGTTGGTATAAGGTTCTATTTCGAGTTTTCCTCCTCTTTCACAAATTGTATATGCATATTATACCCTTAAGTCGTCTTTTTCAACATCCACGGGCAAGATAGAGAGTGGTGAATTGTATTCTTACTCCATCACCCTATGGCCTATGGAAATACGAAATAAATAAGTCATTTATATTAGTATTCTTACTCCATCAGTACATTATTATTTATTTTATTTTAAGACAACACCCTGCACTAAGGAAATAATCCTTGTATTGCGGGGGACTTCACAAACATATAATTAACGGACACAAATTACATCCAGACTCAGAACAACAATTTGTGGATCGCACAAAGTGTTGTCCCGCGTGGGATTTGAACCCTTGACACTGGCGCTGTAGGTCGCTATCTTAACCACTACGCCATCTGTACATGAACTAGTCAAATTTATCCAGCAGTATGTTTTCGACATAATTTTAAAATAACTTATCGAACTTACAATTAATAATTCAACAGTTATTTGAAGCTCTGTTATGAATCCCGAATCAAAAATTAATGTGAATTTTAACTAGCTATGGGTCACGAATGAACCTGTCTTGTATAAGAATTGACATACTTCGTAAAATTTTATGGTACTTAGTAATAAATTATTTCTTATTTTTCGCTCAATCATACATAAATCCATCGAATTTTTAACCGATTTCAAAAAAGGAGGTTTCTTAATTCGACGGTATATATGCTTTTTTTATGTTTGTTCGCGGATAAATTCGTCGTTTATGAACCGATTTTGATAGTTCTTTTTTTGTTTATTGTATAGTGTATATTGTATAGACTGAAATATATACAAACAGATTTTTATATGCATATTTAGATATTTATATTACTATTATAAAGTGAACACAATGATATTACAAAAATGCAAATACTAAGAGAAAGTAACCAAAGAATATTATTAAAATATGTTAACTGACAAAAATTACTATGAAAAAAATATATGTTAAGATGAGCTAGGTTCAAAAACATTACGAATATCTTTCTCTAATCGTATACGTTTCACGTGTTCTCCTTCACCCTTACGAACTAGTATATTGCCGTTTTTGGTCCATACGTATTTCCAACTCAAATCGCGTGCGTTTCTTCTTACGTGATAAAATAACCATTTATTATATGAAGTCAAACATTCGTTAATGTACAGGCGCTGTGATGGACCAGATACAGAAATATCACCAGAACTGACATTACGCTTTACACGAGCTGCTTGTATAAGAAGCTCACGGGTCACACGTCTTCCAAACCTCACCGCAATGTTCCGGCATCTTGGAGCCTTGGAGTCTGGTACACAGGAATCATGAGCACTTTTATCTGACCTGTGCCGAGTTGAACCCACGCGTTCGACATGAACGATGTCCTTTTCATCAATATCAACACCCAGCCGGTTAGATATAGTTTCGACCAATTGCATCAAGTTTTCACCCGTGTGTTCTGGTACTCCAGCTATCTCTACGTCGTTAGCTAACAGCTTCTGCTGACGTTCATTTATCTGGCATTCTAGTTCAACAATTGCATCATCATATGTGGCATCTGCCACTAACTTTTCATCAAGAAGCTTTTCTATGGCGGCAACGCGACCATCGATTGCCTCCACAGCATCATTACAGGCATTCACCGCAGATTTAAAATCAGCTATTTCGTCTCGATAGGCACGTACTTCTGATCTTAATGCACTTAGTTCGTTCCTAAAGGATCTAATTTCTTGTGCAAGGTCAATTTTAAGGTCTTGATTGCTATCATCCGTAAAACCTTCCAAAAGCTCAGATGAAGGGTTTCCACCTAACCGTGGGCTTAACCTTGTAGTAACCTCAGACGAAGAAGTGCGCAATTTATTCTTACAATTAGTGCAAGACCATCCATTACCAATAACGCTTATATCCGATAACGCCTCACACCCACGGTGGTAGGATATTGAACATTTGTTACACTTTGCCGCCGCCTGAGCTGCAAGAAATTTACCACATATTCCGCACTTAGCCATATCGCTTAACTACGTATATAGTTAGCAGTCAAATATTGATTAAGATTTTTGTTTATTTAGAATAACACTTTGTTTCGAATGTTTAATTTTACTTTATATTTTATTTTTTCACATGTAGGGTACTTTTGTTTTTTTTATCACGAAGTATTAGCACGCTGCAGTGGCAATGGGCAGGCCACATCGCTCGACGAACCCAGAACCGCTGGGGAAAAAAGGTTCTCAAGTGGCGACCACGTATTGGACGACGCAGTGTAGGACGCCCAACTAGGTGGACCGACGACCTGATGAAAGTTGCTGAGCGTCGTTGGATGCAGGCGGCACAGGATCTCACTTTGTGGCGTAACATGAGGGAGGCCTACGTCCAGCAGTGGACGATGATAGGCTGAAATGATGATGATGATGATGAAGGCGACTAAAACCGAAGTGAAACGAGGGTGGACTGCCAGTGTCAAATAAAACTATTTTTACGCATTGAATTACGTTTGTATTTAATTCTTATTTTCCTGATGTTAGGAACGATTTTCAGTATTAAGGTATTTGAACGACGAATAAGTCATATTTATTACAGTGATTTCTTTATACAAACGATACAAGTATATGTAAAGAATTTCCGTGTGGTAACGGAGTGAGAATACAATTCACCACTCCCTATCTTACCCGTGGATGTCGTAAAAGACGACAAAGGAATATAATATGCATACGCGTCTATGCAGGAGAAGGAAAACTCAAAATAAAACCCTATACTCAAGCTGTCCTCGTCAGACTGTAAGCATGGTATAGAAGGTGGATTTCCCTCCTATTGTAGAAGAGACTCGAAGCCCAACAGTAGGACGTTTATGACCTGAAATGATGATGATATAAAAAGAATAATAGAACTGAACAACTTCCCAACTGAGCTATCGTAATTCATGTCGTTAACAACGAAATTAGAATTCATATTATTTTAAAATTTAATGTCGTTGTATTATTTTGCTAAAAACACCGACGAAACAACACTTTCTGTAAATAAAACCTAGCTAGATCGATTTTTTTGGACCCGAAACCTCTAGTATGCCAAGTTTCATTAAAATCGTTGGAGCCGTTGCCGAAATCCTGAAAAAAAATAAAGCGTTTAAAGATATAAGATAAGATACCCACTATTAATATAGAGATAATTAAAATATTAAGATCAATGACTTGACTAATGAATGTCATATCCAGAGACGAAGGTTATTGCTAAAATATCCAATTTATTATTTTAACATGTAAATCTTCTTATTGGATAGATAGTAATATATTACGTGTATTGTGTCCGTTATGAAAATTTAACCCCTACATATATTTTGATGTCTAGAATAAATAGAAGATCAAAAGAAATAAGATATACGCTGTACGCAATTATCTAGCGTAGATTGTTTGTCAAAAGCGTATTCTGTTAATTAACTCACAGACATACGTAAATCCTATGCTAATGGAACACCTTCGTTTTATAGCTTTTAAATTTGAAACGGTAAGCGAGGTAGTAATTGGCGGTGTGGGATAATAGGATAGGTAATGGGGTCGCACGTTGCCCTTCTACCACCCGGGGTGATTTGACCATAGATTATCAATTAAAAAAAGACTGACTGATATATAGCGGCGTATTTTTGATGTGAAACATCTATAGACGAGAGTGAACCTGACCGTCGCGTAGCGTCAATGCCACGTTTTGCACTGACGTTTTACCTTGTTCATTATTACACATCCGGATATATATATGTACATTCGTGTAATGAAACCATATCCTGATTTAAAATTTTGTACAATGCCATCTAGTGAGCGCGAAATAAATTATTAACCTTTTAACTCGCTCTTAAATATCGTGAGGAATTCCTAAATCTAGAATTCATACATTTCTTCAAAAGGTGTAACCATGTTGAAAAAGTAAAAATACATTTTACCATATCTTGCCTTTTTTTTTTTATTCACGCTGTGGAAATGCATTTGCGCACTATTCCTCCAGCGGTTACAGACAGAGGAGTGTGTGTGGGACTCGCCGGCCACTGAAGTGACCGAAATACCCACTAAAACGGCGGACGCAAGCGCCTCGCGTGCCCGCTCCGCGGCCTCCTTCCTTGTCATGACAGCCTCACAGAAGGAGGCCATCGACGACCAACAGCTGTCGCTGCCGAGCATCTTGGAGATGATGGTCGGCAACGACAGGTCTGTTGTTCCCATGTCCGTTGACAGGACGTGGCGCTGAGGCCCCCAGGCGGGGCATACTTCCAGTGTGTGGCGCGCATCGTCAATTGCCGCGCCACACTCATGACATCCTGGGGCCTCTTCTCTTCCAATTTTGTGCAGGTACTTACCGAAGACCCCATGTCCGGTAAGCACCTGCACCATCCTAAATGTAAGGCTGCCGTGCCTTCTCCTGAGCCAGCGGTGGAGATATGGCGCGACCGCCTCCACAATCCCCCGCCCTGCTACGGGGGACTCCAGCTCTACCCTCCACCGCCGGATTACTTCCTTTCGGGCCACTTCCTGGGCCTTTATCTTGCCTAAGTTACCAGCATCATATCGAAAAACTAAGGGTTTTAAGTTTCTCCCAACTAGGTGGAAAGATGACCTGGTGAAAGTTGCTGGGCGTCGTTTGATGTGACAAAGGACCGCACTCTGTGGCATAACATTGAGGAGCCCTACGTCCAGCAGTAGACGACGATAGGCTGAAATGATGAAGGATTTTAAAATGAAAATAGCATTTCTATACAAGGGAAGGCAAATTTAAAGCAAGATAATTCAAAGCAATACTACCAACTCATCTGACCGCGACATATACTGTGAATTTTCTTCCTATTGAGAAGGAGGCTCTATCTCAGCGTTGAGAAGGCTGAGATAATGATGATGATGGGACCATCATCGCTACACTTAAAATTTGGCTTAGTTCATCATCATATCATTTCCGCTCATAATACGTCCCATTCTTGGGTCCGAGTCTCTTCCACAATGCGAGGTAAATTGGCTTACTATACCATGCTGATCGGGTTGGTATAGGGATTCATTTCGAGTTTTCCTTCTCTCACATAGAGGTTAAATGCATAATTAATCACTTAGTCGTCTTTTACGACACCTACGGGCAGGAGAGGGGATGGTGAATTGTATTCTTACTCCGTCACCACACGGAAAAGTTGGCTTAGTTGCTGTTACAATGTCCTCCAAAAGAGTGCTGCTGTTCACGGTACTAGTTTCTTCGCCAGTTTTTACTATTTACAAGTAAAGAGGCGGTGACACAATGTATACCTAACCCCTAACCAAAATTATTTTGATTACGATCAATAGCAGTTTATACGCTTACCAATTTTATCCCCAATATTCTTTGCTTATTTGCGATAAAAACCGAAAAATAAAGACTTGAAAACAATTTCCATTCCATTGGTCGTAAAGCTATACCGAATGATAGTCAGTTGGAATATTGGGCGACGCATTCGGTGCCAAATGTGTTGGCTGTTCTATAAAATTGGCAACGGCCGAGCCGCGGTCGGACCCATGTGGTTTCCAGTTACCCCTATTGATATTTGGATAATTTAGCCATTTGTAAGTAAATTATGTGTTTCTATTTTTACAGTCTCATGTCTTCATTCTCAAAGGGGTGAACGCCGGTGTGACGTAATCATATCTTCATTATTAAAAAGTTAAGCGCATGTGCAGCATAATTATGACTTTATCCTCAAAAATCAAAGCATAAGTTTATTCTTACAATTAAGATATTTATATCTTAATAATCTCATGGGTTCATACTCCAACGGAAAAGCGTGGCTATAAAATAATCGTGTCATTTTTAAAGGCGGTAAACAAAGGGGTAACAAAATTATATCATCTGTTATCAAGTAACGCCTGCGACATCACATACCTATCTGGCTAGTTCGGGTACATCTTAATTATAATATATCAACTGACTTGATTATCGTTTTATAAATGAATTGGCATTTTTTGATGTGACACATCTATAGGCGAGGGCGAACCTAGTTGTTAGCGTGGTGTTAACACCATGCCTGAATATGTACATTTGTGTAACGAAACCATAACCTGTTTTAGAAGTTTGTACAACGCCATCTAGTGAGCTCAAAATAAATAATCGTAATATTTTATTAAAACTATATACCATATAAATTCCTGTCGTAATCTTCGTTCGTTCTTTTATACATATATACTTGTACAAAATAATTTCGATGTTTCACATCTGCCAGGCGTCCTGAGCGACGGCTCCCATTTTTAATCGAGTAAATAGTTAATTCATATTTTCCGTTAGTTGATATAATTTTAATACCATGGGCGATGACCGCTTGTTAGCTACCGGCGCCACTACTGAATAGTAGCGTATTGTTATAGACCTCTGTACTTTCTTACACTATGTCAATTAATCAATCCTAAAATCGTTTTGATTCACAATATATATTAGATTCTTATTTTACTGATTTATAATTTCGTCATACTGGTGTCAGTATGACGAAATTATAAATCAGTAAAGTATGCGTATCAACTTATTTATACTTACATAATCCTGTCTAATATTTGCACGTAAATAGTTATTAGAATTATCATTCAACATTTCAGTCTATCGCCGTCCACTGCTGAACTTAGGCCTCCCTCATGTTACACCATAAAGTGCGCGCCTGTGCCACCTGCATCCAACGACGTCTAGCAACTTTCATTAGGTCGTCGGTCCACCTAGTTGAGGGACGTTCTACACTGCGTCGTCCGATACGTGGTCGCCACTCGAGAACCATTCTTCCCCAGTTATTGTCGGTTCGTCGAACGATGTGGCCTGCCCATTGTCACTTCAGCGTGCTAATTCTTCGTGCTATGTTAGTTACACCCGTTTTTCTGCGGATTTTCGTATTTCGGATTCTACCTTGCAGAGAAATGCCGAGCATAGCCCGCTCCATAGCACGCTGAGCGACTTTGAGCTTGGTTATGAGGCCTACATTTAGGGACCATGTTTTCGTGCCGTATGTCATCACTGGTAACACACACTGATCGTAGATCTGTGTTTTCATGTTTTTATTAGAATAATTAAGATATTTCATTTTTTCTATTAAGTTTGTGAATTTAGTATTAGCTCACGATACGTGAATGTATAAATACCGCCGGTTATAATAACTTAAGTAATCTTTGTATTGTAACCGTTATAAGTTATATTATAAATTGGAAAGTACAACGTGTGTCTTCATAATCGCTGCTACTACCCTCGTCATGCTCATTCTACACATCATCCTCAAATTGGCTGCCATCTTGTATTTATAGGTCGCAGCCGTGTTAAACATATTTGAAAACACCGTCACTTGGTAAAAAAAAGAGCGTGCGTACAAAATACGCATGTCAGAAATGAAACTTCTTTGGTGCCACGTGTTATTGGTCAATATAAAAAAAAAAGATGAAAAATAAAAAATGATAATAAATATTGGACGCTACTCATTGCTGACGCTAGTGCTTTTTTTTATTTGTTTTTTTTTTTTTTTCTGTACAGCTGTTGGCCGCAGATGGCCTTGACAGTTTGACGCGGACTATGGGTGAGCGCTGAGGGCTCTCAACCCGGAACGCTCGCGCTGGCCTGTAACAGGTATATATACTACGCGCATGCGTTCGAGTGACACGCATTCACTATCGCTCTGTCTCTTTCAATTCCCCCTCCCCAGGAGCGTTGAACGTTTAACGCAACCTTGTTGGAAGTCGCATTAGAAGTTTCACTTCAAAATACTATCTACCTTATTATCAATGATATAATTATGCAGAATATTATCAATATATCCGTGTGGTTACGGAATAAGAGTACAATTCACCACTTCCTATCTTGTCCGGGAATGTCGTAAAAGACGACTAATGGATATCATACGTACTTGACATCTATGCAAGAGAAGGAAATCTCGGAATAAAATCCTACCAACCTGTCTGGGCAGCATGGTATAGTAAGGTCAAGTCCCAGCAATGGGTCGTAAGTAAGCTGAAATGATGATGACTAACAAGATCGTAACAGTGAGATAAACAATAATTGTTATTACATTTAACAGATCAATAGTACTTGTGAATGGTACATAAACTATTTTCAATTTTACAGCAATCAATGCCAATAAGTTTTGAGAAGGGCAAAGCTTGCTGAGGGACAATTTCTAATATTATTACTATACTAGCATTTGCCCGCGGCTTCGCCCGCGTAAAAGTTGGTTTTCATAATTCTTAATTTAAGAAATACTCTGTGTCAATTTTCGTCCAAATCCGGTCAACAGTTTACGCGTGATTGAGTAACAAACGTCCAAATATCTTCACAAATTTTTATATTTGAATATTACTTCCACCCTTGTAGTTTAAATTCAAGTGGAAAGACGATGAGAAATATGGCCATCCTTAGTCGCTGATAATACATTATCCATGATAGGTTTCCATTGGGGAAAAAAATAATATCGATCAAACTTCCGCAGTTTCACTCACGTAGACCCCATTTCCATGCAAACGCCGAGATAAAAATTGCCTATGTTACTCGCTGATATTATCCTTACTAATATTATAAATGCGAAAGTAACTCTGTCTGTCTGTCTGTCTGTCTGTCTGTCTGTCTGTCTGTCTGTCTGCTACGCTTTCACGTCTAAACCACTGAACCGATTTTGATGAAATTTGGTACAGAGATGGACTAAAGCTTGAGAAACTTAGGTTATGTGTGTTAGTTCTTAGTATTAACTACTAAGCCATTATCGGCTTAAAGCTAATTTCCAATAAAATATCCAAACACACAAAGGGTCATTTCTGACCCGAAAACACTTTGGACTAAAACAATACGCTACAGAAAAGGCGAGTCATTACGCGTAATGTTAAAATATACTATTTTCCTTTCTCCTGGCGTAAACAACAATACGTGGCTTTCAGCTCGTAATAAAGGTTTATTCCCTGATGTATACTTACTCTTGGCCTCAAGTGTACTTATGGTATTAAGAGAAATATTCGCCTTGGGCACTTTATCAAAGGTTCTATTCCATACACGTGTAATGCATTAACCTAAATCACTACATACCCAAAAATATGTACATAATATATTATATTGTCTTCAAAATATATTTGCAACCATTTTTAACTTGTTGACCTCAAGTAATTAATATCAAAAGTACAATTATTGTGCAGAATAATACAAAATGATTTCTCATGTTTACGCGAGTATTATACACCCTTACTTATATTAGAAACTAGCAACCCGTCCTCGCTTCGCATCGGTTTCAGTCGTCTTTCCTGCGTAGTTCCCGTTACCGTGGGAATACCGGGATAAAATGTATCCTAGTTTACTCCCTGATATTATAACTTTCCATTGGTGAAACAATTTTTGAAATCGGTCCAACCGTTTTGAAGATTACCCGGAACAAACAGACAGACAGACAGACAAAAATTTTTTAATAGCTATTTTAGGCATAGGTGTCGTGCAAATAACCGTGTGAGCATGAAAAAAGCCTATTATTTTGACATTACAAACAGACACTCCAATTTAATTTATTGGTATAGACTAGCAACCCGCCCTCGCTTCGCATCGGTTTCAGTCGTCTTTCCTGCGTAGTTCCCGTTACCGTGGGAATACCGGGATAAAATGTATCCTAGTTTACTCCCTGATATTATAGCTTTCCATTGGTGAAACAATTTTTGAAATCGGTCCAGCCGTTTTGAAGATTACCCGGAACAAACAGACAGACAGACAGACAAAAATTTTTTAATAGCTATTTTAGGCATAGGTGTCGTGCAAATAACCGTGTGAGCATAAAAAAAGTCCATTATTTTGACATTACAAACAGACACTCCAATTTTATTTGATTATCTTATGACTACTCAGAAACTGCTGTCTAAAAAAATCGATCTTTTGCTTCCGAGTTGCAGCCTCATGAAAATCACTCCAACAATTTGCATTTTTTTTCACTCCCTTAATTTTTGTGACTAGTATAAAAAAAAAAAAAGCATATATATATATATATATATATATATATATATGCTTTGCCAATGGTATTATAACTGGTCATCTACCTGTGACCAGATGACATCAAATGAAATCACCATTCTTGACAAATTATTCTGATCCGGTGGTAGATTATTGGATTGTTGATGTGTAAATCTGACAATATGTATGCCGTTAAGGCGGTTATGCAGAATAAATTATTTAAAATGATTAAAGAAACATTGAGTTATTTCCAGCCCCATTAATAATTTAACTTTAAGATAAAATTAGAAACTGTCATTTACAAAATTTGACAGAATTATAATGAAGTAAGATATTACAGTATATCTCTGCCTACGCAAAGCTTTTGTTGATACATTGTCGAACTATTTCAAGCTCCACTGACGAATTAATCCTTACTAATATTATAAATGCGAAAGTAACTCTGTCTGTCTGTCTGTCTGTCTGTCTGTCTGTCTGTCTGTCTGCTACGCTTTCACGTCTAAACCACTGAACCGATTTTGATGAAATTTGGTACAGAGATGGACTAAAGCTTGAGAAAGGACATAGGCTACTTTTTATCGCGAAAAAATGGGCATAAGGGGTTGAAATAGGGGATGACATTTTGTATGGAAATTCGTCATTTTCGACAATAGAACCATGAATCTTTGTATTAAGGCACTTTATAATAAATAAATAAATATTCGTTCTAGCATTTTGGAAATTTCATTTATATGGGGATGAAATTCAACCCCTAAAAGACAAAAAAGCATACAGCCGAAACCACTGGGCCTAGAAACGTAATTTTTTTACACCGTAGTATTTCTTGGGGTACACGAGCTCTAGCAAAGAAATCGCGAAAAAATGGGTATAAGGGGTTGAAATAGGGGATGACATTTTGTATGGAAATTCGTCATTTTCGATGATAAAACCATGAATCTTTGTATTAAGGCACTTTATAATAAATAAATTAATATTCGTTCTAGCGTTTTGGAAATTTCATTTATATGGGGATGAAATTCAACCTCTAAAAGACAAAAAAGCATATATCTGAAACCACTGGGCCTAGAACCGTAATTTTTTTACACCGTAGTATTTCTTGGGGTTCACGAGCTATAGTAAAGAAATCGCGAAAAAATAGTTATAAAGGGGTTGAAATAGGGGCTGCCATTTTGTATGGAAATTCGACATTTTCGATGATAAAACCATGAATCTTTGTATTGAGGCAGTTTATAATAAATAAATTAATATTCGTTCTAGCGTTTTAGAAATTTCATTTATATGGGGATGAAATTCAACCCCTAAAAGACAAAAAAGCATATATCTGAAACCACTGGGCCTAGAACCGTATTTTTTTTACACCGTAGTATTTCTTGGGGTTCACGACCTATAGTAAAGAAATCGCGAAAAAATAGTTATAAAGGGGTTGAAATAGAGGCTGCCATTTTGTATGGAAATTCGACATTTTCGATGATAAAACCATGAATCTTTGTATTAAGGTATTTGATAATAAATAAATAAGTATTCGTTCTAGCATTTTGAAAATTTTACTTACATGGGGATGAAATTCAACCCCTAAAAAAACAAAAAGTATACAGCGGCAACCACTGGGGCTAGAAACGTATTTTTTTTTACTCCGGCGTATTTTTGGGGTACACGAGCACTAGCAAAGTATTTTTGGCAAATCACCCCCTTAAGGGAATGAAAAGCGTATAGCCAAAACTATTGGGGCTAGGAACGTGAAACTGTGTATTTCTTGTGTAGATTGTTCGATTCTCTTTCTTTTGTTGTAAATGAGCTCTAAGAAATTAGTTTTTGAAATTCATTCTCTAAGAGGGTGAAAAATGTATAGCCGAAATCATTAGGCCTAGAAATATGAAATTTTGTACAAAGTTGTCTCTCTTGGAGAAAGTGCTCACTAAAAAAGGGTTTTTTGCAATTTTACCCCCAAGGAGGTGAAAAGCATATAACCGATATCACTGAGCCTAGGAACGATCATTTTAGTATACGGTCGGCTTTCTTGTGTTACCCCATTATTTTTTCTTATTGCTCGCTTATCAAGATAGCTTTGGATCGACGCAATATGTAGGCACTGCTCTGCCATCATAGATATTGCAAAGGTTCTTCTAGCAACATTTTATGACCAGCTGCCTGCCAAACGACATTGCTGGCTAGATGGCATCACCAATTTGTCCAGGTCGATGTAAATCTTTGTCTTAGTAGTATTTTGCGACACTCACAAACAATGAAAGCGTTATAATATTCCTAGCCGCTACAAGACAGTAAGTTAAAATCAAGATATTAATCCAATTTTCTATGTCTAGAAATAAACAAATTTGAAGCGTCTATTTGTCTGTCAAAATAATAGGATTTATTTATGGTAACACAATTATTTGCACGATACCTATGTCTAAAAAACCGGCCAAGTGCGAGTCGGGGTCGCGCACGAAGGGTTCCGTACCATTATCTATAAAAAGGGGGAAAATTGCGTTTGTTGTATAGGAGCCACCTTAAATATTTATTTTATTTTGTTTTTATATTTATTGTTATAACGGCAACAGAAATGCATAATTTGTAAAAAATTCAACTGTCTACCTATCGCGGTCCTTGAGATATGGCTTGATGACAGACAGACGGACGGACAATTTTTTTTTGACTTATATTCGTTACGGGGTAACCTTCAAAACGGCTGAACCCATACTGATAATACTTTACTAACAGGTCTACCAAGCCTTACATAAGGAATAACTTAGGCTATATTTTATCCAAGGCTATATTTTATCCCGGTGTGGCTGGAACAACTGTGAGAATTTAGTCGATTTTAAAATTAGTTCACTAACGCAAAGCTATTTTTGAGCGAGTAACATATTTAGGCTATTATTTTATCCCGATATTCCTACGGGACCGGGCACAATGCCGGTGAAATTGCGGGAACTAAATGGATATGAAAATTAATTTACGAATGAAAACCTACATTATCAGTGAATAACAAATAAAGGCTATTTTCATCCTGGTGTTTGCCCGGGAACGAGAACTCCGCGAGTAAAACCGGTGGATGTTGACTAATTTTTAAATTCTTTCACCAATAGGAAGCTACGTTATCAGCGAGTAAGATAAGCAATTTTTATGTCGGATATTTGTATGGGATTTGATAATTATTATTTTTATTTTCACCCATATAAACTTACTAGCTTTTGCCCGCGGCTTCGCCCGCGTAAAAGTTGGTTTTCATAATTCTTAATTTAAGAAATACTCTGTGTCAATTTTCGTCCAAATCCGGTCAACAGTTTACGCGTGATTGAGTAACAAACGTCCAAATATCTTCACAAATTTTTATATTTGAATATTACTTCCACCCTTGTAGTTTAAATTCAAGTGGAAAGACGATGAGAAATATGGCCATCCTTAGTCGCTGATAATACATTATCCATGATAGGTTTCCATTGGGGAAAAAAATAATATCGATCAAACTTCCGCAGTTTCACTCACGTAGACCCCATTTCCATGCAAACGCCGAGATAAAAATTGCCTATGTTACTCGCTGATATTATCCTTACTAATATTATAAATGCGAAAGTAACTCTGTCTGTCTGTCTGTCTGTCTGTCTGTCTGTCTGTCTGTCTGTCTGCTACGCTTTCACGTCTAAACCACTGAACCGATTTTGATGAAATTTGGTACAGAGATGGACTAAAGCTTGAGAAACTTAGGTTATGTGTGTTAGTTCTTAGTATTAACTACTAAGCCATTATCGGCTTAAAGCTAATTTCCAATAAAATATCCAAACACACAAAGGGTCATTTCTGACCCGAAAACACTTTGGACTAAAACAATACGCTACAGAAAAGGCGAGTCATTACGCGTAATGTTAAAATATACTATTTTCCTTTCTCCTGGCGTAAACAACAATACGTGGCTTTCAGCTCGTAATAAAGGTTTATTCCCTGATGTATACTTACTCTTGGCCTCAAGTGTACTTATGGTATTAAGAGAAATATTCGCCTTGGGCACTTTATCAAAGGTTCTATTCCATACACGTGTAATGCATTAACCTAAATCACTACATACCCAAAAATATGTACATAATATATTATATTGTCTTCAAAATATATTTGCAACCATTTTTAACTTGTTGACCTCAAGTAATTAATATCAAAAGTACAATTATTGTGCAGAATAATACAAAATGATTTCTCATGTTTACGCGAGTATTATACACCCTTACTTATATTAGAAACTAGCAACCCGTCCTCGCTTCGCATCGGTTTCAGTCGTCTTTCCTGCGTAGTTCCCGTTACCGTGGGAATACCGGGATAAAATGTATCCTAGTTTACTCCCTGATATTATAACTTTCCATTGGTGAAACAATTTTTGAAATCGGTCCAACCGTTTTGAAGATTACCCGGAACAAACAGACAGACAGACAGACAAAAATTTTTTAATAGCTATTTTAGGCATAGGTGTCGTGCAAATAACCGTGTGAGCATGAAAAAAGCCTATTATTTTGACATTACAAACAGACACTCCAATTTAATTTATTGGTATAGACTAGCAACCCGCCCTCGCTTCGCATCGGTTTCAGTCGTCTTTCCTGCGTAGTTCCCGTTACCGTGGGAATACCGGGATAAAATGTATCCTAGTTTACTCCCTGATATTATAGCTTTCCATTGGTGAAACAATTTTTGAAATCGGTCCAGCCGTTTTGAAGATTACCCGGAACAAACAGACAGACAGACAGACAAAAATTTTTTAATAGCTATTTTAGGCATAGGTGTCGTGCAAATAACCGTGTGAGCATAAAAAAAGTCCATTATTTTGACATTACAAACAGACACTCCAATTTTATTTGATTATCTTATGACTACTCAGAAACTGCTGTCTAAAAAAATCGATCTTTTGCTTCCGAGTTGCAGCCTCATGAAAATCACTCCAACAATTTGCATTTTTTTTCACTCCCTTAATTTTTGTGACTAGTATAAAAAAAAAAAAAAGCATATATATATATATATATATATATATATATGCTTTGCCAATGGTATTATAACTGGTCATCTACCTGTGACCAGATGACATCAAATGAAATCACCATTCTTGACAAATTATTCTGATCCGGTGGTAGATTATTGGATTGTTGATGTGTAAATCTGACAATATGTATGCCGTTAAGGCGGTTATGCAGAATAAATTATTTAAAATGATTAAAGAAACATTGAGTTATTTCCAGCCCCATTAATAATTTAACTTTAAGATAAAATTAGAAACTGTCATTTACAAAATTTGACAGAATTATAATGAAGTAAGATATTACAGTATATCTCTGCCTACGCAAAGCTTTTGTTGATACATTGTCGAACTATTTCAAGCTCCACTGACGAATTAATCCTTACTAATATTATAAATGCGAAAGTAACTCTGTCTGTCTGTCTGTCTGTCTGTCTGTCTGTCTGTCTGTCTGCTACGCTTTCACGTCTAAACCACTGAACCGATTTTGATGAAATTTGGTACAGAGATGGACTAAAGCTTGAGAAAGGACATAGGCTACTTTTTATCGCGAAAAAATGGGCATAAGGGGTTGAAATAGGGGATGACATTTTGTATGGAAATTCGTCATTTTCGACAATAGAACCATGAATCTTTGTATTAAGGCACTTTATAATAAATAAATAAATATTCGTTCTAGCATTTTGGAAATTTCATTTATATGGGGATGAAATTCAACCCCTAAAAGACAAAAAAGCATACAGCCGAAACCACTGGGCCTAGAAACGTAATTTTTTTACACCGTAGTATTTCTTGGGGTACACGAGCTCTAGCAAAGAAATCGCGAAAAAATGGGTATAAGGGGTTGAAATAGGGGATGACATTTTGTATGGAAATTCGTCATTTTCGATGATAAAACCATGAATCTTTGTATTAAGGCACTTTATAATAAATAAATTAATATTCGTTCTAGCGTTTTGGAAATTTCATTTATATGGGGATGAAATTCAACCTCTAAAAGACAAAAAAGCATATATCTGAAACCACTGGGCCTAGAACCGTAATTTTTTTACACCGTAGTATTTCTTGGGGTTCACGAGCTATAGTAAAGAAATCGCGAAAAAATAGTTATAAAGGGGTTGAAATAGGGGCTGCCATTTTGTATGGAAATTCGACATTTTCGATGATAAAACCATGAATCTTTGTATTGAGGCAGTTTATAATAAATAAATTAATATTCGTTCTAGCGTTTTAGAAATTTCATTTATATGGGGATGAAATTCAACCCCTAAAAGACAAAAAAGCATATATCTGAAACCACTGGGCCTAGAACCGTATTTTTTTTACACCGTAGTATTTCTTGGGGTTCACGACCTATAGTAAAGAAATCGCGAAAAAATAGTTATAAAGGGGTTGAAATAGGGGCTGCCATTTTGTATGGAAATTCGACATTTTCGATGATAAAACCATGAATCTTTGTATTAAGGTATTTGATAATAAATAAATAAGTATTCGTTCTAGCATTTTGAAAATTTTACTTACATGGGGATGAAATTCAACCCCTAAAAAAACAAAAAGTATACAGCGGCAACCACTGGGGCTAGAAACGTATTTTTTTTTACTCCGGCGTATTTTTGGGGTACACGAGCACTAGCAAAGTATTTTTGGCAAATCACCCCCTTAAGGGAATGAAAAGCGTATAGCCAAAACTATTGGGGCTAGGAACGTGAAACTGTGTATTTCTTGTGTAGATTGTTCGATTCTCTTTCTTTTGTTGTAAATGAGCTCTAAGAAATTAGTTTTTGAAATTCATTCTCTAAGAGGGTGAAAAATGTATAGCCGAAATCATTAGGCCTAGAAATATGAAATTTTGTACAAAGTTGTCTCTCTTGGAGAAAGTGCTCACTAAAAAAGGGTTTTTTGCAATTTTACCCCCAAGGAGGTGAAAAGCATATAACCGATATCACTGAGCCTAGGAACGATCATTTTAGTATACGGTCGGCTTTCTTGTGTTACCCCATTATTTTTTCTTATTGCTCGCTTATCAAGATAGCTTTGGATCGACGCAATATGTAGGCACTGCTCTGCCATCATAGATATTGCAAAGGTTCTTCTAGCAACATTTTATGACCAGCTGCCTGCCAAACGACATTGCTGGCTAGATGGCATCACCAATTTGTCCAGGTCGATGTAAATCTTTGTCTTAGTAGTATTTTGCGACACTCACAAACAATGAAAGCGTTATAATATTCCTAGCCGCTACAAGACAGTAAGTTAAAATCAAGATATTAATCCAATTTTCTATGTCTAGAAATAAACAAATTTGAAGCGTCTATTTGTCTGTCAAAATAATAGGATTTATTTATGGTAACACAATTATTTGCACGATACCTATGTCTAAAAAACCGGCCAAGTGCGAGTCGGGGTCGCGCACGAAGGGTTCCGTACCATTATCTATAAAAAGGGGAAAAATTGCGTTTGTTGTATAGGAGCCACCTTAAATATTTATTTTATTTTGTTTTTATATTTATTGTTATAACGGCAACAGAAATGCATAATTTGTAAAAAATTCAACTGTCTACCTATCGCGGTCCTTGAGATATGGCTTGATGACAGACAGACGGACGGACAATTTTTTTTTGACTTATATTCGTTACGGGGTAACCTTCAAAACGGCTGAACCCATACTGATAATACTTTACTAACAGGTCTACCAAGCCTTACATAAGGAATAACTTAGGCTATATTTTATCCAAGGCTATATTTTATCCCGGTGTGGCTGGAACAACTGTGAGAATTTAGTCGATTTTAAAATTAGTTCACTAACGCAAAGCTATTTTTGAGCGAGTAACATATTTAGGCTATTATTTTATCCCGATATTCCTACGGGACCGGGCACAATGCCGGTGAAATTGCGGGAACTAAATGGATATGAAAATTAATTTACGAATGAAAACCTACATTATCAGTGAATAACAAATAAAGGCTATTTTCATCCTGGTGTTTGCCCGGGAACGAGAACTCCGCGAGTAAAACCGGTGGATGTTGACTAATTTTTAAATTCTTTCACCAATAGGAAGCTACGTTATCAGCGAGTAAGATAAGCAATTTTTATGTCGGATATTTGTATGGGATTTGATAATTATTATTTTTATTTTCACCCATATAAACTTATAATATCAGCGAGTAACATAGGCAATTTTTATCTCGGCGTTTGCATGGAAATGGGGTCTACGTGGGTGAAACTGCGGAAGTTTGATCGATATTATTTTTTTCCCCAATGGAAACCTATCATGGATAATGTATTATCAGCGACTAAGGATGGCCATATTTCTCATCGTCTTTCCACTTGAATTTAAACTACAAGGGTGGAAGTAATATTCAAATATAAAAATTTGTGAAGATATTTGGACGTTTGTTACTCAATCACGCGTAAACTGTTGACCGGATTTGGACGAAAATTGACACAGAGTATTTCTTAAATTAAGAATTATGAAAACCAACTTTTACGCGGGCGAAGCCGCGGGCAAAAGCTAGTAAGTTTATATGGGTGAAAATAAAAATAATAATTATCAAATCCCATACAAATATCCGACATAAAAATTGCTTATCTTACTCGCTGATAACGTAGCTTCCTATTGGTGAAAGAATTTAAAAATTAGTCAACATCCACCGGTTTTACTCGCGGAGTTCTCGTTCCCGGGCAAACACCAGGATGAAAATAGCCTTTATTTGTTATTCACTGATAATGTAGGTTTTCATTCGTAAATTAATTTTCATATCCATTTAGTTCCCGCAATTTCACCGGCATTGTGCCCGGTCCCGTAGGAATATCGGGATAAAATAATAGCCTAAATATGTTACTCGCTCAAAAATAGCTTTGCGTTAGTGAACTAATTTTAAAATCGACTAAATTCTCACAGTTGTTCCAGCCACACCGGGATAAAATATAGCCTTGGATAAAATATAGCCTAAGTTATTCCTTATGTAAGGCTTGGTAGACCTGTTAGTAAAGTATTATCAGTATGGGTTCAGCCGTTTTGAAGGTTACCCCGTAACGAATATAAGTCAAAAAAAAATTGTCCGTCCGTCTGTCTGTCATCAAGCCATATCTCAAGGACCGCGATAGGTAGACAGTTGAATTTTTTACAAATTATGCATTTCTGTTGCCGTTATAACAATAAATATAAAAACAAAATAAAATAAATATTTAAGGTGGCTCCTATACAACAAACGCAATTTTCCCCCTTTTTATAGATAATGGTACGGAACCCTTCGTGCGCGACCCCGACTCGCACTTGGCCGGTTTTTTAGACATAGGTATCGTGCAAATAATTGTGTTACCATAAATAAATCCTATTATTTTGACAGACAAATAGACGCTTCAAATTTGTTTATTTCTAGACATAGAAAATTGGATTAATATCTTGATTTTAACTTACTGTCTTGTAGCGGCTAGGAATATTATAACGCTTTCATTGTTTGTGAGTGTCGCAAAATACTACTAAGACAAAGATTTACATCGACCTGGACAAATTGGTGATGCCATCTAGCCAGCAATGTCGTTTGGCAGGCAGCTGGTCATAAAATGTTGCTAGAAGAACCTTTGCAATATCTATGATGGCAGAGCAGTGCCTACATATTGCGTCGATCCAAAGCTATCTTGATAAGCGAGCAATAAGAAAAAATAATGGGGTAACACAAGAAAGCCGACCGTATACTAAAATGATCGTTCCTAGGCTCAGTGATATCGGTTATATGCTTTTCACCTCCTTGGGGGTAAAATTGCAAAAAACCCTTTTTTAGTGAGCACTTTCTCCAAGAGAGACAACTTTGTACAAAATTTCATATTTCTAGGCCTAATGATTTCGGCTATACATTTTTCACCCTCTTAGAGAATGAATTTCAAAAACTAATTTCTTAGAGCTCATTTACAACAAAAGAAAGAGAATCGAACAATCTACACAAGAAATACACAGTTTCACGTTCCTAGCCCCAATAGTTTTGGCTATACGCTTTTCATTCCCTTAAGGGGGTGATTTGCCAAAAATACTTTGCTAGTGCTCGTGTACCCCAAAAATACGCCGGAGTAAAAAAAAATACGTTTCTAGCCCCAGTGGTTGCCGCTGTATACTTTTTGTTTTTTTAGGGGTTGAATTTCATCCCCATGTAAGTAAAATTTTCAAAATGCTAGAACGAATACTTATTTATTTATTATCAAATACCTTAATACAAAGATTCATGGTTTTATCATCGAAAATGTCGAATTTCCATACAAAATGGCAGCCTCTATTTCAACCCCTTTATAACTATTTTTTCGCGATTTCTTTACTATAGGTCGTGAACCCCAAGAAATACTACGGTGTAAAAAAAATACGGTTCTAGGCCCAGTGGTTTCAGATATATGCTTTTTTGTCTTTTAGGGGTTGAATTTCATCCCCATATAAATGAAATTTCTAAAACGCTAGAACGAATATTAATTTATTTATTATAAACTGCCTCAATACAAAGATTCATGGTTTTATCATCGAAAATGTCGAATTTCCATACAAAATGGCAGCCCCTATTTCAACCCCTTTATAACTATTTTTTCGCGATTTCTTTACTATAGCTCGTGAACCCCAAGAAATACTACGGTGTAAAAAAATTACGGTTCTAGGCCCAGTGGTTTCAGATATATGCTTTTTTGTCTTTTAGAGGTTGAATTTCATCCCCATATAAATGAAATTTCCAAAACGCTAGAACGAATATTAATTTATTTATTATAAAGTGCCTTAATACAAAGATTCATGGTTTTATCATCGAAAATGACGAATTTCCATACAAAATGTCATCCCCTATTTCAACCCCTTATACCCATTTTTTCGCGATTTCTTTGCTAGAGCTCGTGTACCCCAAGAAATACTACGGTGTAAAAAAATTACGTTTCTAGGCCCAGTGGTTTCGGCTGTATGCTTTTTTGTCTTTTAGGGGTTGAATTTCATCCCCATATAAATGAAATTTCCAAAATGCTAGAACGAATATTTATTTATTTATTATAAAGTGCCTTAATACAAAGATTCATGGTTCTATTGTCGAAAATGACGAATTTCCATACAAAATGTCATCCCCTATTTCAACCCCTTATGCCCATTTTTTCGCGATAAAAAGTAGCCTATGTCCTTTCTCAAGCTTTAGTCCATCTCTGTACCAAATTTCATCAAAATCGGTTCAGTGGTTTAGACGTGAAAGCGTAGCAGACAGACAGACAGACAGACAGACAGACAGACAGACAGACAGAGTTACTTTCGCATTTATAATATTAGTAAGGATTAATTCGTCAGTGGAGCTTGAAATAGTTCGACAATGTATCAACAAAAGCTTTGCGTAGGCAGAGATATACTGTAATATCTTACTTCATTATAATTCTGTCAAATTTTGTAAATGACAGTTTCTAATTTTATCTTAAAGTTAAATTATTAATGGGGCTGGAAATAACTCAATGTTTCTTTAATCATTTTAAATAATTTATTCTGCATAACCGCCTTAACGGCATACATATTGTCAGATTTACACATCAACAATCCAATAATCTACCACCGGATCAGAATAATTTGTCAAGAATGGTGATTTCATTTGATGTCATCTGGTCACAGGTAGATGACCAGTTATAATACCATTGGCAAAGCATATATATATATATATATATATATATATATGCTTTTTTTTTTTTTATACTAGTCACAAAAATTAAGGGAGTGAAAAAAAATGCAAATTGTTGGAGTGATTTTCATGAGGCTGCAACTCGGAAGCAAAAGATCGATTTTTTTAGACAGCAGTTTCTGAGTAGTCATAAGATAATCAAATAAAATTGGAGTGTCTGTTTGTAATGTCAAAATAATGGACTTTTTTTATGCTCACACGGTTATTTGCACGACACCTATGCCTAAAATAGCTATTAAAAAATTTTTGTCTGTCTGTCTGTCTGTTTGTTCCGGGTAATCTTCAAAACGGCTGGACCGATTTCAAAAATTGTTTCACCAATGGAAAGCTATAATATCAGGGAGTAAACTAGGATACATTTTATCCCGGTATTCCCACGGTAACGGGAACTACGCAGGAAAGACGACTGAAACCGATGCGAAGCGAGGGCGGGTTGCTAGTCTATACCAATAAATTAAATTGGAGTGTCTGTTTGTAATGTCAAAATAATAGGCTTTTTTCATGCTCACACGGTTATTTGCACGACACCTATGCCTAAAATAGCTATTAAAAAATTTTTGTCTGTCTGTCTGTCTGTTTGTTCCGGGTAATCTTCAAAACGGTTGGACCGATTTCAAAAATTGTTTCACCAATGGAAAGTTATAATATCAGGGAGTAAACTAGGATACATTTTATCCCGGTATTCCCACGGTAACGGGAACTACGCAGGAAAGACGACTGAAACCGATGCGAAGCGAGGACGGGTTGCTAGTTTCTAATATAAGTAAGGGTGTATAATACTCGCGTAAACATGAGAAATCATTTTGTATTATTCTGCACAATAATTGTACTTTTGATATTAATTACTTGAGGTCAACAAGTTAAAAATGGTTGCAAATATATTTTGAAGACAATATAATATATTATGTACATATTTTTGGGTATGTAGTGATTTAGGTTAATGCATTACACGTGTATGGAATAGAACCTTTGATAAAGTGCCCAAGGCGAATATTTCTCTTAATACCATAAGTACACTTGAGGCCAAGAGTAAGTATACATCAGGGAATAAACCTTTATTACGAGCTGAAAGCCACGTATTGTTGTTTACGCCAGGAGAAAGGAAAATAGTATATTTTAACATTACGCGTAATGACTCGCCTTTTCTGTAGCGTATTGTTTTAGTCCAAAGTGTTTTCGGGTCAGAAATGACCCTTTGTGTGTTTGGATATTTTATTGGAAATTAGCTTTAAGCCGATAATGGCTTAGTAGTTAATACTAAGAACTAACACACATAACCTAAGTTTTATCAGTTACTAAGTATTTAAGTACAATTACAGTTATATATATATATATATATATATATGATAGGACCAAACTGTTAACAGTCTTATGTCTACAGCCGCGGGTCTGTCCGTCCGGGGTAGTATCACATTCGACTCAAAATCGACTTCTGAGTAGTAACAATTCGTTACTACACTTCGTTCAAGAGAACTAGAAGCTCAACTTTCTCAGGGTTTTAGCGTGTGGTAGGTTTTGGGGATGCCTTAACTATCACCCAACCTTCCTTCACACACTCACACACACACCCTTCACTTTTTTTACAGTAGACTGTTGTAGACACATTAGCTGGCAAAGGTTTGTGAGCGGCAGTGACACTTAACCATCAGTTTGCTCATTTGCCACGAACAGCAATAAAAAGAACGTACATTAGACATTCGGTTACGGAGTAAATCAAATCAAGTAATTTATTATATACGTATATAAAGCCCTTTGTATAAGGCGCGGTCTATGATCACTACACTCTGCGTCCGGGATGACGCGAAATCAGCGCACGATCCCATAATCCACCATATTTCCTCCCCTTCGCCCTTGGACCGGCCACTGGTACATACTCTTTGACGTCCGTGGCCAGCCCGGCGGGAAATCTTGACAAACCTTGCAGGTACCGTTCTTCTTCGACGTTTTAAGTTAAAGAAGTTTAAAATTTATCGGAAATTACTATGGAGAATGAATAGTATAACACCTGTTTTTTTTTATGGGTCTTTTTTATGGTCGGCGCACGTCCGGGGCGACGAAAGAACGACGCGGGCCCATAACCCACCCGTAGCCACGTCACCGAGGAGTTACTCTCGCATACGATCCGCCCCCTCCTTCCGTGAGATGACGACATCACAGAAGGCGGCGATCGTGTCCCAGTTCCTGACGCTGTCGAGCATCTCCCTAGCGATGCTCGGCAGCGTCAGGTTGGCACTAATAATTGCAACGGCGCTGTTCTGTCCACACGGCACACACGCTGCACCGTGTCCTCGTCGCAATCGCAGTGGTGGCAGGACGGTGTGCCCTCCCTCCTCACGACCGTGTACTGGTCTTGACGAAGCAACCGTACCCCGTCAAGACCTGCACCAGTCGGAAGGAAATTACTCCGTGCCGCCGATTCAACCACTCCAACAGCACCGACCGGAAGGCCTCGAAGGTCCTGATACCGTACCGAGGCCTCTACAGCCAGACTGTCCAACGGGCAATGACGTCACGGCGGACGTCGACCCGCCAGGTGGCAATCTCTTCCGTCGAGCCGACCTTCCGTCGGGCCGACCACTGATGACAAGTAACCCTGCTCCAGTGGTTGGCCCAACGACGAAGGCGACGTGGTGTTCGGGTGGGTTGCGGATGTTGCGTGTTTAAGCTCCTCTGTCGCCCCGGACGGAGTGGTGCGGAGGCGCGCCGACCGCAGCCCACCCCAAAAAAAAAGTTGGCAATCTCTTTGGTCGAGACTATACCGCCTCGGGCTCGCATCACCGACACCCGCCGGTAAAGCTCGGCGAGCATCACCGCCTCCAAGTCTCACGGAAGAGTTCCGGCCAAGAGGCACGCTACCTCCGTGGCCACCATGCAATAACTAGGCGTGGCCCCTAGCATGCATCAAGAAAAGAAAATTAATTCTTTTCATCAAACAATTTATTTTTAGTTCTTATTGCTCCTGCCTACTCCATGATGAGACCTGGACCATCATTTAACTACAACTATAGCCTATTCATTATGATAATTCCAATGAAAGTTTTGAGGAAATGCTGTAGCATCAAGTCAAGGTATGTTGTTGCAATAAGCGATTGAAGTAACAGGAACAATCTGATCGACAGGACTTATGTTATAGAAAATATATATTTTAAAAAGTAAGAAATGAGTATAGTGTCCCCGAGAATTGCATTGCCTAAGAGCCCTGATAGGGTTAATACGGCCCTGGGCTCACGCCCGATTGATGGCGTTAGGCTGAATGGTGAAGACGTTGATGATGATTGTTATTTTAGTAGAACAAATAGAAATGTGGTATGTCAGAGGTTGGAAAAAACATTAGAGCAAGATGGCGTTAAGTTTTTAATATCTTTTGCGCCTGGCCGACAGCCAGAACCTTTCACTACAAGGCTTTCAATAAGTCACAAGATAAGTCGTTATCGATATTTATGACGTTTGGTTTTTCCAGCTGAATGTTTTTTCCTGACACATTGCTTTGGTATTAAAACTATTCTAGTACTGTTCGCAAAGTCCCATATTCGATTGCCTAAAAACTATTTTTGTTAAGTATTAGCTAATTTTCGCGATTCCATTTGAGTAGTTCCCATTCCCATGAAAATATTGGCGGAAAACATAATCTATGTTAGTCGCTAATAATGTAACTTGTCTTTGATTTTTTTAAATCCCTTTAGTGATTTAGGCGTAAAAGCGCAACAAAAACACAAATAAACGTACATTCGTATTTATAATACTACTAGCAAACCCGACCACGCATTGCTGTGGCTAATGTTTTTGCTATATTACATTTTATTAAACTATTTAAGTGGAACTGTAGGAGAACCTCTGTCATGGAGGTCGTCATATTTTTTTACAATGGCATCTATGTAAAAAAGCAAGTTAAAATCGTATATGTCATGTAGGTTTGACATAGCAGCGCCATCTATTAATTAATTACTCAATCCAGTCAACAGATATCGCCATCTGTTAAAATCGTTTGGAGTTAACAGATAATTGTGAATGTCAAATAATAGACAAATAATTTGCAATAAAATAATATTACGACTATAAATTAAGATGTAAGCTATCCTATCTTTTAAGTTGGATCAAACTGCACACGGTGTGCAAATTTGATTAAAATCGGTTAAGTAAGAGTCCATCGCGGACAAACAACGTGACACGTAATTTATATATATTAAGACTAGTTAAGATGTACTTTATAAATTAAATAAAAAAAATGTGTTAGTATATTTTAACGAATTAAGGTATAATAAGTAATATTCAAAATACTAATTTTTCTTAAGCATACATTATGATTTTATTACACAAATTAACCAAAATTTTCATTCATCATCACCACTGTATCTCACATATGTCCCAGTGTTGGGCTCGAGCCTCCTCAAAAATAAGAAATAAATTGACCTACTGTAACACGCAAGTCAGACAGATTAATACAGATTTTTATATCAAGTTTTCCTTCTTTTGCAAAATGTTATATACATATTATATCCCTAAATCATCTTTTACGACACCCACGGACAAAGCATGGTCACGTACTCCGTCATCATACGTAAAACATTTCAATAATTCAAGATTTAATATGTCCAAATTTTCTCATACATACAGAAAATTTGAAAGGAAAATATTCTAAGAGCCCAATAAAACAATGGCCGTAATAAAACATATCAAAGTTTCTTAGACTACGGAATAAAACATGACAACACAATAAAACATGCCTATTGATGTTTCAAGTGCACACTCAATTATGTATTGCGAAAAAAAGGGACAAATAATACAGTATAAATCCGTCTTACTCTATCAAAGGTAAACAAAACTTACGAGGAAATATTTGTGTTTGATTCGCGCAAATATAGTTCAAAGAAACACATAATAATATTACTAGAATACACAACTTAGAAGTGCCTCTAATGATATATAGATACCCATTATCGATCGTATAGTTAAGATTCATAGTTAAAGCTTTTACGCTATAACTCTTGATAAACTACTGACCTTAGCGTTTAGTTAACTTACAACAGAATAAGCTTCTAACTAATATGCTATGCTACATAAATTTCCAAATTAATGTATTAAATTTTGTGATTTAGAATATTGCATGTTAATTATTTTTAAAATTGATATCTGATGTTTACGCGAGCACTACACATTGTAAATAAAACTACTTTTACGGATTATATCGCGTTTGTATTTTATTTATGATTGCCCGACGTTTCGAACACTTTGCAGCATTCATGGTCACGGGCGGACTAAGGTGTCTCACGTTTAACGATTATTTGTTGGAAAATTATTTGTTGTAAAGTGTTCGAAACGTCGGGTAATCAAAAATCAAATACAAACGCGATAAAATCCGTAAAGTATGGATACTATTCACCACTCCCAATCTTACCCCTGAATGTCGTAAAAGACGGCTAAGGGATATAATACGCATGTAACATCTATGAAGGAGACGGAAAACTCGTAATAAAACCCTATACCAACCTGGTCTGACCAATCAATTTCCCTCCTACTGCGGAGGAGGCCCAAGCCCAACAGTGACACGTAAATGGGCGGCGATGATAATGATGATAAATTGTGGCAATTACTACGCAAAACTACTCCACAATAGGAAAGAAATTGACTTATTATGCTGGTCACACGTATTGTAAAGAGATTTTTCCTTCTCTCCCATGGATCTGTGTGTTGTATCCCTTAATTGTATTTTTCGACATCAATGGTTCAAATAGGGGGGAGCTAAATTGCATTCTTACTCTGTCATCACATATCAAGTTTGAAGATATACGATCTTCTTAATTTCTCATCTCTCATCTCAGCCCATAACGTGCCACTTGCTCGGGTCTCCTTCACTATGGAAGGGAAATTGATCTACTATACCATGATGGTCAGACGTGTTGTTATAGAGGTTTGTTCAATTTTCCTTCTTTCACATAGATGTTATCTGCATGTTATATCTCTTAGTCGTCTTTTACGACATCCATGGGTAAGAATTGGGGAGTGGTAAATTGTACTCTTTAACATCCCCAATCTTACCAAAAAGTTTGAAAATATCTTCTTTATTTATTCGTTAACAGTTTTCTTCCTCAACTCTATGTCCGTGTCCTTTTTCTGTTATGCATTAACCTACTGAATTTGTTAGATTCTCAGAAGAGTGTAATTGCCAGCTGCACGTTTATGAATTTTTTTGTTTGCGGCATTAAGACGCGCTACATTACCTATTAATTTTCACGAATAATATAACGTTTTTGTTTGTATTTTGCTTGCTTGATGTTCTGAATCATTTTCAGTCTTCATAATTAAAGAAAGACTAAAGTTTTTCACGTCCAACAAGTCATCGTTATTAAAAAGATTTATATCTACCCGCTATAGAATTAGTTATTAAATTTTGACCCACAATCGAGCGAGCAAGTTTAAAAACAATATTATTTATTATATTAAAATGGAGAGCCTTTTTCTTTCTTCTGCAGCATGTTAAGTAGGTTCTACATGCAAATAAGTCGCAAGTTTCTCGCTCCCATCGTTTTTCCACTGTGTTAGTTATAAAATTTAAAGCTATGTTCAAATATCAGAAATACTTAATTTTAAAAAAGTTAACAACAATGACTAATCATCATCTCCGCTCATATAGGTCTATTACTGAGCTGGTTCGTCTTCCATAAAGGAGAGAAACTGATGTATTATACTCCGCTGATCAGACGGGTTGGTGTAAAGTTTTATTTCGGGTTTTCCTTCTCTTGCACAGCTGTTATATGCATATTACATCCTTTAATCGTCTTTTACGACATCTACGACCAAGAAATAGGGTGGCTTTTTTTTTGGAGGGTGGGTTGCGGTTGGCGAGCTCCTCGCACCACTCCGTCGGGGCCGACAGAGGGGCATAAGCACGCAACTCCCACAACCCACCCACCATACACGTCGCCTTCGTCGTTGGGCCGACCACCGAAGCAGGGTTACTTGACATCAGTGGTCGGCCCGACGGAATACCCCCTACATGGGGTACCCTCCCATTGACCGACGTCCCCCCCTCGGGGAGGACGTCGGTCAATGGGACCACAAGACTGCAAGACACCGTGAGCTCATATTGTATAGATTTGACCCACAATAATAATAACTAAAGATAATTTTATAAATTAAAACCTTTTTAGTAACATAAAGTAAGCCGCCTTCAAAATTAACTTTAATTTAGCATCATGTTACCTGAGTTTTCTTGCCGGATCTTTCTCAGTGTAACCGTGTTCCGATCCGGTGGTAGTATACTAGATTATTAGTTAGTTTTTAAATATAATTACTATTAATTTTAATGTTTAATTATTACTAACCATAAACAATATAATTTTATCATATAGAATCATTTTCTTCTTACACTGGCAATAAATTTTGTATCAAAATGTGGGTCAATATTTAATAACTAATTTCTGTATAGGGTAGATAATTATAAAATTTTCTGCAGTAACGATGACTTGTTGGACGTGAGACATCTTAGTCCACCCGTGATCATGAACGCTGTAAAGTGTTCGAAACGTCGGGTAATCAAAAATCAAATACAAACGCGATAAAATCCGTAAAGTAGTTTTATTTAAAATTGTTTGTTTTGCTAAAAACACGGACAAAACAACATTTTCTATAAATAAAACCTAGCTAGATCGATTTTTTGGACCCGAAACCTCTAGTATGCCAAGTTTCAACAAAATCGTTGGAGCCGTTTCCGAGATCCTGAATATATATGTTTGCCTGTGTGTGTGTGTGTAGCGATAGCGTTGTAGTGTGCGTAATGCCCTTTTTGATGAATTTAATGTATTTCTAATCCATTATTATATGAAATTCCAGTTTTATGCACTTCTCCTCATTATAAACTTCAAGTGTGCCAAAATTCATATTTGTTCATCCACGTAATGTTCGTAAAAAGGGGTACAGTTTTTGCTTCACGTATTTATGTATAGAATCTATATAAGATACGAGTAAGTATGTACTTATGTAGGTACCTATATCATCATCATAATGATGATAATTTTTCATCATCTCAGATCATAGACATCCCTCGCTGGTCAGACTATCGGGTTTTATTTTGAGGTTTCCTTCTCTTGCATAAATGTTATCATCATCACAGCCCACATACGTCCTACTGTTGGGTTCGCGCCTCCTCCACAATAGGAAGGAAATTGGCCTACTATATGCTGGTCAGGTATGTTCATATAGGGTTTCATTACGAGTTTTCCTTCTTTTGCACAGATCTTGTGTGCATATTATAATCCCTTAGTCGTCTTTTATGACATCTATGGGCAAGATACGGGGAAGAAGAAGAAAAAGAGACGGGGAAGTGGCGAATTGTATTCTTACTCCGTCACTACACGGACCAGAGATGATAGGAACATGGATGATAGATAGGACCATAGACGTTATATGCACTTTTAATCCCTTAGTCGTCTTTTACGACACCCACGGGCAAGAGAATAGGCTCCGAAGACATACATCGGCACCACAAAAAGTATACATTGGAGGTTAGACTATATTTCATTTATATTTAACTCTGTTGTATTGTATAAAGCAAGCTATGTAGATTCAAAGACAGCTCCTCCACTATTCACGGTATCTTAAATGAGATGATAATGGACCCAGTTCTCTTTTAATTAAGAGAACCTGTAACGCAAGACCCTCGTGCATATTATAACGATTAATTCTGATGGCACTTACTTGCGACAAAATGGCCTCTGCTAATTCTGTAGTCGTTTGTTATAATAAGTAAAGGTGATAATGTTACCTTGCATTTTTAAACCATCTTCATCATCATCGCAGCCCACATACTTCCCACTGTTGGGCTCGGGCCTGTTCCATAATGGGAGGGAATTTGACCTACTATACTATGCTGGTCAAACATTTTTTTTTTATGGATGGGCTATGGTAAGCGCACACGCGGTCCATTCCGTCCGGGGCGACGAAAGGACGGCGCGCGTGCCCATAACCCACCCATATTCACGTCGCCTTCGTCGTCGGGATGACCACCGGAGCAGGGTGGCTTATCGTTAGTGGTCAGCCCGACAGAATACCCTTTCGGGTACTTTCACGTCTCATCGTTCCTGTACCGGGGCGTCGGTAGCCGTCGCGTGGTCAGCCTCTCTGCGGATGACGGACTAAAATCCCCGGTCCGGTCACCCGCGGTCTCGGCTAGGGCGGCATCAGGCGTAGGTAAAACATGTTAGTATAGGGTTTCATTTCGAATTTTACTTCTCTTACGCTGATTTTATGTAAATAATATATCTCTTAGTCGTCTTTTATGACATCCAAGGGCAAGATAGGGAGTGGTGAATTGTATTCTTACTCCGTCACCACACGGAAAACTAACTTATTTCTTGAAAATCAATACCAATTACAAGTCACTGATGAGAAGAAGATTCATTTACAACGAGATAGAAAAGGTTTCTCCTCGATTAAGGGTTTTCCTTTTAGACTTTCTTCCTTTTTTACTCAGACTAGTTATTATAGGGAAACTCCATAACCACTCATCTCAATAATGAAGCACTACATTATGCTAATTATTCACTTCAAGACCAAGAATATTCTCGAGTGTTTCTTGTCTTGCATACTAGTAACACACGTAATGATAAGTAATACTGCTTGTCATGTATCTGTGCTAGATCGCTGCTTATCGTGAAGAAAATGAAAGAAGTATGAAAGTGTGCAATGAGGTTCACCAAAATCCATCACATGCAGATACCCTCAGACAGGGTTTCGGTTCTCTCCTCGCTCACCGAACTATTACATCCTACATTGTTTAAGTAAGAGCCTATCTATCACTATGTCAGCTCTCTCCCCGTCAGTCATCTTAGACAGTCACGGGGAGTACCACAATTCGAGTCAGACAGTCGTACCAGTGGAACATGTACAGAATTGTCCTCAGTTCAAGAACAAAATCTGTAGTAGTATCAACCTAATAAACGTTTATTTCTTAAAAAGTTCTTCTTTATTATATTTTTTAAAAAGTTCTTCTCTTTTATTCTCATTTCTAACGAGTTAACAAAACTCAGACGTCAATTTTCTGCTTAGTGCGGTACTACCCCGGACGGTCCGGCTTGCGGCTGTAGACAGATGACTATCGACAGTGTGTTCCTATCATTTAAAAGTATATATACATATGTATGTGTACATTGTAAAAATATATTTTACCTGTTTTCAGTAACCGTAACCCTTGACCCATTTATAAAAGTACGTTTAAAATTCACATACGTACATAAAACAACGTACCGGGAGGTTATAACACAATAACTTTATTGTTAGTTGCAGAATTAGGGCAGGGAGAGATAGCCGCGTGTATAATAAATGATTAGATTGCATGTTCGTAGCTAACACTAGTACTGGTTTTATTTTAAAGGGATTAAATGAACCTTAAGTGAGTTAAAATTAAGTGAAGTGTAGACAGTCTTCTTTATATTATATTAAGCTATTGAAGGGATTGATCGCTGATATAGTACTTAACTCGTGATGTCATTTTAGTATATTCCAACTGTCTCTTTTTTTTTTAATTTAATCTAATCTATCTTATCTTTTTAATCTAATGAACTTTTCTAATACAATTCATCATCCCCTCTCTTGCCCGTACCTAGTGTTGTAAAAGATGACCAAAAGATTATCTATGCAGATATCTTTATTTGACCTACTAAACTGCAAGTATTCCGTGCGATGACGGAGTAAGAATATAATTTACCGCTTCCTATCTTGCCCGTGGATGTCGTAAAAGATGACTAAGGAATATATTACGCATATAATATCAATGCAAGAGAAGAAAATCTCGAAATAAAACCCTATAACAACCTGTCTGATCAGCATGGTATAGTAAGGTCAATTTCCCTCCTATTGTGGAGGAGGCTCGAGCCCAACAGTGGGATGTATATATGAGCTGTATACTAACTACTACTAACTGCAAGTATAGCAGTGGCAAATAAGTAAACAATACACCTGATGGTAAGTGTTGCTGCCACTCATGGACCTTTGCAAGGCTGCTGCCTACCGCGAAGAAAATGAAGGGAGTGTGAATGCGTGCAATTAGGTTCGGTGATACTAAAGGCATCACTAAAAGCCACCACATGCAACACCTTCAGAAAGTTGGGCTTCTGGCTCTCTCACTCACAGAACGAAGTGCAGTTATAAATTGATACTACTCGGACGTCGATTTTCTGCGAGAGTGTGGTACTACCCCGGACGGACCGGCCCGCGCTTGTAGACAGACAACTGTCAACTTTGTGGTCCTACCAGTATATAGAAAAATCGACATATAACCCTATGCCAATACACGGAATAGTAGGTTAATTTTTATTTCATTGAGTAGAAGGCAGAGAGTGGGACATAAGTATGTGATTTCAAATTAATGAATCCAATCAACTACACCGCATTGGAACGCGAACGCTACTACAAGAAGTCTCGACAAAAACTCGACGGGCTTGTCTATTATTTTATTTATTACAGCGTGGGTTGTATGAAATTGGAGCTAATATTTACTAAGCATGATTTATAAAATTTTATATAATAGAATAAAGTATACAGTTCTCCATGTGGTGACAGAGTAAGAATACAATTCACTAACCTCTTGCCCGTGGGTGTCGTAAAAGTCGACAATTACAATATGCAGTTAACATCCTATGCAAGAGAACAAAAACTTGAAAAAATAACCCTAACATAGGGTTTTTTGCGGTCTGCGCACTCCTCGCACCACGCCGTCCGGGGCGACAGATGGGCGTAAGCACGCACACCTGCAACCCACCCGAACACTACGACGCCTTCGTCGTTGGGCCGACCAATATATAAGTGCCCTTGTCGGTTTTATACATAACTAGCAGCACCTTGCGGTTTTACACGCATAGTTCCCCTTCTCATTGGCATATCGAGATAAGTTATAGCCTATGTGTTATTCTGATATTTAAGCTATGTTATTGTGAAGTTTCATCAAAATCCATTCAGTAGTTTTTGCGTGAAAGAGCAACAAACATCTTCACATACTCACACACTCACAAACTTTCATATTTATAATATTAGTAGGATTTTTGAATTTGAATTTTAGTTTGATCTATGCAGAGGCCAACCGCGTTAGGGCGATATTAACGGGTATTGTCAATCCAATTGCCAAGTGCGGCAACTATAGCAATGGTCCTAGGTAAATGTGCAGCAGTTGGTATCAATGTGCTGATGGGTATATTGACGGGTGGATATAAGCTACCTTTACGACTCATGTCAGCCCATATATGTCCCACTGTTGGGCTCGGTCCTCCTTTATGAGAGGGCATTTGACCTACTACCCCACACTGGTCAGACGGTTGGTATAGGGTTTTATTTCGTGTTTTCTTTCTCTTGCATTGATATTATCTGCTTATTTTGGCTCTTAGTCATCTTTTACGACACTCATGGGTAAAAGACAGGATAGCGAATTGTATTTTTAATCCGTCAGTGTTTTTATATTATCCCATGAAAAAAATATTTACGTATCTACCTGCAAACGAATACAAAATAAGTGGGACTTGATTCTTATATTAATACTAGCTAATCCAACAGACGTCGTTCTGTTCAAATAAAATAAAAGGAATTCTCCTTTTAATCGACAGCAGCGCCACCTACCGGGTCCAATTGTGAATCTAAACCATTCTGGAATCCCCTTGAACGCACACAAAAAAATTCTTCAACATCGGTCCAGCCGTTTAGAATGATTTCAGTGATATACACAAGTACACAAAAATATATATATAAATATATTAAGATGTTGTGTATCGATTATACAAAGCAACAGTATTGCCTTGCCCTCAATTTCGCAACTAAAAATACACATATTTCCTTATAACTTTGTCCTTGAGCTTAGCAGCATAAGGGTGTATTTTTCGCGAACATCTATAAAAGGCTTGATGTCAGGTCAGGGATGTCACAAAATATATTTTTATACGCTTTTAAATATTACGTATTCTTTAAGGAACAACTGAAACATTATATAAAAATTTCATTAGCTTATATTTCAAAATGAAAAACTTATATCTTATGTTAAGAGCCAAGGTTCTTCAACATATCCATCCATCCATCAGCCTACAGACGTTCATTGCTGGACATAGGCCTCCCCACGAGAATGCTACTTGGAGCGGTCCTGCGCCACTTGCATCCAACGGTTCCTTGCGACTTTGAGAATGTCGTCAGTCCACTTAGCGGGGGGTCGTCCTACGATTTAACGTATACCAGATGTATTTTAATATTGCCTTAGGGATAAGCTTGTGTCAAAGCATCCAGAGTATGGTAATCGAAAAGGTAAGGTGCCGTGCGAGTGAGCCAATGTAAGGAATCAGTCATGGACACGCTTCAATCAGCAACGAGGGGTAATACGGCCGATTATGAGAACAATCGTTACCTTGCTCAACCCCCGAAAGGTTACAGCGATATATGACCAGACCTTACATAGGCTATTTAAAAAAAAGCAAGGTTAAGTATTATCCGTGCAACTACGGAATAAGAATACAATGCACCACTCCCTCTCCTACCCGTGGGTGTAGTAAACCGTGGTGGACTGATGAGAGGCCTGTGGAACACTGGAGCCGCCTTCTTCACAGTTCCAGAGCCCCAGTGCCTTCTTAGTACTAAGAGTGGTCAGGAGCGCTGCCTCTTTTAATAAAGAGACCTTCTAGTGAGTTGGCCTTATTTGAAGCCACGCTTGATCGACAACCAATAGCTTAAGGCCTCCAATAATTCTACATAAAAATCCAAATCAAGGCCTCCAAAAACTCTCGTACGATAAAATATTATCGCATCGAAGCAACTGTTTTGATCATTTTTTTATTTACAGCATGTATTAGTACCTATTATATTCAGCATCTAATTTTATTTGATATCTATAGAGTAGGAATGCTTAAAAAACTTAGTTTTTTTTAGGAGTCCACCATGTTGCATTTAGAGCGACACCATTTTATTTCGTATTCTTCAAGCTCTTGCTTTCATTTGCTACCTATACTTGAGTAATGATTAACAAATAACTAGTCCGCTGTATTTAGACGATCACTATATTGGATTTAATGAAGTTACTTTATTTTTACATTAATCTCACCAAACTTTTCCGCCCATATTATATGAGGGCATGAAAATAACTAGTCCGCCATGTTTAGGAGCCTCTATGTTGCATTTAGAGTAGTTTAATTCGTATTTTTCTCGATAAGCCCTTTCATTCGAGACCCATATTATGGGTGTGCATAAAAAAATATTTAGTCTGCTATCTTGTGCAGTCCGTAATACTTGTGTTGAACTAAAGTATCAATTTTCGTATTCTTCTTCGCAAGCCCTTTTAATTCATACCCATATTGTTGGAGTTGATACGAAATATCTAGTTCTCCATCGTGGACAGTCCACAATATTCGATTTAGAATAATGTGACTTAATCAACATACACCATCGTCCATAAAAAAATATATATGCAAAATTTCAGGTTAAACGGTTTAAAATTCAATCGTAAGATTTGAACCTGAACCCTGAACGCACATCCCAAGTTAAATAAAAAGTTTGTAATAATTAGTGTTGCTTGCGTGGTCCGGCGAATTACTTATATATGTATATCTGTAAATAATTGTATTTTTGTCATCATTCGTTATTATTTCGTAAATTACTTTGAAAGTTTGTGTGTGCATGTGGTGGGCTTTAGTGAAGCCTTTAGTATCACCGAATCTCATTGCAGCCATTCACATTCCCTTCACTTTCTTCGCGGTAGACAGCGGCCTTACAAAGGTTTATGAGCGGCAGCAATATTTACCATCAGGTGTACTGTCCGCCCGTTTGCCACGGTTTGCAATAAAAAAAAATTATGCAATATCGCAAGACAAATAACATGTCTATGGAACAAAGAAAATCATATAATATTCACGTGTATTACTCAGTAAGAAAAACATACAATTTATATAGGGGAATCGTAGTTTTATGGTATATACATATGTTGATTATGTCAAATCCCATATTCAAATCCTAAGAGTCAAAGAGGCAACTCGCGAATATCTGAATATATATATATATATATCATAGGTATAGTTCAAAGAGCGTATGTAAACGTACATGAAATATTTATACTCTGATTTCGTAGGTGATGCGATCAAATATTAAAGGTACAAGGTCGAGCCTTCCAAAGACTATATTATAATAAGCTTCACTACTAAATTCTCTTGAAGGATATGACTTTCTATTACTGCCGTTCAATTATTCATTTACCGATCCAGTTTTTACTATACCAATATTACTTATGGAATCCCTTTTGGTTACAAAGATTTTTTTATATAAAAAATATTTTGACTGTTTTTTGCGTTTACGGTATAAGGTGAAAGGTCTGTTTGTTATAGTTATATAGAGTGGGTCTCCTGCTTCACTCTAAGAGTTTTGGAGGCTTTAGTAGCTAACTTGTGTTAGAGTGAGAGATAAACTGAACCGCTGGACAATTTAAACGTAGGGCATTGGAGCTAATACTTCCTAAAGATGTAAATAATTATACTATCGCAGTAAATTTCCTGCTGTTAATTGTTTCTTGTGGAGACGAAGTAAGAATACAATTCACAACCAATGCCCTTTCTTATTCGTGGGTGTCGTAAAAGACGACTGAGGGGTAAATTTGCATATGTCATCTATGCATGAGAAGGAAAACTCGAAATGAAACTCTATACCAAGGCGTCTGACCAGCCTGGTATAGTAGGCCAATTTCCCTTCTATTGTGGAGGAGGTTCGAGCTCAACATTAGGACGTATATGAGCTGAAATTAACAATTTCGACTTGCACTACGTCGTAGAATACGCGGCTGCCAACTAAGAACCTGTCCGCAGTGGTTGATGGTTTGTTGAACAGGGTGACCTGCCCATTGCCACTTCAGCATGTTAATTCTTTGCACAATGTCAGTAACACCGTTCTTTTTCGGATTTATGTGTTTCGAATTCTATCTTGCAGAGAAATTACGAGCTTAAGCTGCACCATAGCACGCTGTTTTTTTTTTTAGGTGGGCTATGGTTACGGCACCCGCCACCCTGCTCTGTCCGGGGTGACAAAGGGGCGGCGCGTGGTTCTATAACCCAGCGTAGTTCCTCGCCTTCGTCGTTGGGCCGACCACCGGTGCAGAGTTCTTTATCCTCCGTGGTCGGCCCGATACCATAGCACGCTGAACGAGTTTGGTTATAAGGCTTACGTTAAAGAATACGTTTTTAATAATATCACCAGTATTATTATATCGCCTTGCCCCAGCATTTTAAATCTCTAATATATTCTAAAATATTACAACGACTGCAGTCCGTGAGGCCTCAGTATTAATTCCCGGACCGGCCAAATGTTGTTTCAGAGTTTCTTGAAAGAGAAAATAGGCTAAATTTATCATTTCATGATAATGATGATAGTAAATCTTATTAAAATCGGTTCAGCGGTTTGGAAGATTACCCGGCATAGACAGATAGATAAAAAAATGGTTTTTGGCATGGCGTGTGAGCATAAAAAAACAATTGTTTTAACATCGCAAACAGACACTTCAATTTTATTTATTTACATAGATATATTGAATACAGATGAGAACAGAAGGGTTTGTAGAAAAAAACAGTGTGTAAAAGCATTTGAAAACTTTAACTAATTGCGATTAGACCCAGTGAAAAAGGAACAGATTTTTTCGCTGTACCATAAAGGTGTGAAAAGTCGTAAGGAAAAGAAAATTCCTTCAATAAAATAACTCGTCAGAATAACGGTTAATTGCGATAATTAACCGTCAATAAAAGGTCGTTTCGACCTCAGAACTTTATGAAATCGGACTAACTTTGAGCAATTACATTTAACGGAACATTGACTACGATTACTGTATATACCAATTTGGACGATTGACTCTTATTCCAATTTTTAATTAAGACTTTTTGAACAATATTCTTTTTAGAATATTATGAATAATAATAGCGCATAATAAAGAAATGGTTCTCTCGTAAATTGCGTTAAGGGACGATAATATTATGAATTGTATTGAATAAATATCACTAAACTATGATTATTTTGTAAAAAGCAAAGGAGTTGCTTTAAAATTACATTCTTTTTTTTCGATAAATTAACTTTCAAATATTTTTTTACTCGCATTAGAGATTGATGCGTCATAAGCCGAACGCTTGGGCCGATCGCGTCTCTCTGTCGCTTGCACCCGCTTACACGCCCAGCTCAGGTAGAACGTGACAATGAGTCAAGCTTTTTCGTGCGTGCAGCTAGCATTTATCGATGTTCAAAACTTTATCATAAAAAAAGACGGTGATTATTAGAGATACAAATATAGAAACCTGGAACATCTTTTCGTTTTTTACTTTCCTTGCGGGATTTCGATGAGCTTTTTTTTTATAATATTTAATTTCTAAAAGTAATAACTTATAATCAATTTTATGCAAGCATTGTTGTATTTTTTACATGAAGCACTAACATTTGAGTGATGCGATGAGCTTCTTTTTTTAGTTATTTAGAAATAGAGTACCTAAACTGTTACGCTCTGCTAAAAGTATCATACATTTTAAATCATGATGTTTTATTTTCTTGAAACAAACGAATGATACATCGATGTATCGTTTGCATCCCTAGTGATGATTTAGCAATTATCGTATTTAAAAATTATTTACTATAGCTTAATAAATTAAACGGAACATTGTGGCAGTCCGTTTTTATTTTGAAGCGGAAAATACTTATAAAAATCACGATTCGGTAAGATACATCGATGAACTCCACAGGGCATTTTATTGCAGGTAGAAACTGAATAATATAAGCAACTGTATAAACATTTACAAATATTTTTTGATAATTGTTATTGACAGTATAACTAGTGCTTTTTATAATGACGGAGTAAGAATACAATTCACCACTATCCTATCATTCCTGTGGATGTCGTAAAATACGACTAAGGGACATAATATTCATATAACATCAAGAGAAGAAAAACTCGAAATTAAACCCTATACCAACCTGTCTGACTAGAATGGTATAGTAAGGTCAATATCCCTCCCATGGTGAAGGAGGCTCGAGCCCAATAGTGGAACGTATATGAGCTGAAATGATGATGATGAAGAATTATTTTAGTCACCCCTATCTTGCCCGTGAATATCATAGAAATCGACTAAAGGATCATCATTATATCATCACAGCCCATGTACGTCACACTGCTTGGCTGGCGTCTACTCCACAATATAAAAATTGACCTGCTTTACCATACTATTCTGGTTAGTACAGCCCTTTGTCCAGCTTTCCTTCTCTTGCACAAATATTATATTCATACTAGCTGACCCAACAGACGTTGTTCTGTTCAAATAAAATAATCAATAAATGAAAAAAGAACTTTTTTAACAACAAGCAAATTTTTAATACATTTTATTAACAAATATCATAATATTTGTTAATAAAATGAATTAAATATTTCAAAATCCAGGTTCATTATCAGACCCTGGTTACCATATAGTATCATAGTACTCGTTATGACGAATCAGATGAGCCCAATTTCGATGGGGTTGCGTCTTCCTGAGACACAATAATATTATGTCATAGAGATTGTCATCCGTTTTATACATACATGCAAAATTTCAGCTCAATCAGAAACCGGGAAGTGGTTAAAATTTAACTTGCAAGATTTGATTACAGACAACAGGACAGGTGAAACTAAATAAAAGCTTGTAAACAGAATTCTCATTGAAATCGATAGCAGCGCCACCTAACAGGTCCAATTATTAATCTAAACCATACTCGAATCCACTGGAGCACACACAAAAAAAATCAAAATCGGTCCAGACGTTTAGAAGGACTTCATTTACAAACACACAAACAAAATATTTATACATAAGGCAGATGAGCTCAATAGTAATAATTATTATTACTAGATCCTTCTTTCCAAGTGGTGACTGAGTAAGAATTCAATTAAACACCCCCTCTCTTGCCCGTGGGTGTCGTAAAAGGTAACTAAGGGATATTTTGTGTATATAACAACTATGCAAGAGAAGGAAAACTCGAAATAAAATCCTATACCAACCTGCCTGACCAGCGTGATATAGTCAATTTCCCCCCCAATACGGAGGAGGCTCTAGTCCAGTAGTGGGACGTATTTTAGCTGCCATGATGATGATGATAATGAGGGCTAGATTCCTTTTTTTTTGTTTCTTTTTCGACACGGTTTATACGTCCCTTTGTTGGGGTTTTTTTTTTTTGGGTGGATTGCGGTCGGAGCACTCCTCGCACCACTCCGTCCGGGGCGACAGAGAGGCGTAAGCACGCACATCCGCAACCTACCCGAACACCATGTCGCCTTCGTCGTTGAACCGACCACCGGAGCAGGGTTACTTGTTATCAGTGGTTGGGCCCTTTGTTGGGCTTGAGCCTCCTCCACAAAATAGGAGAAACCGACCTACTATTGCTGGTCATGCTGGCCAGACATGTTGGTATAGGCTTTTGTTACCAATTCTCTTTCTCTTACTAGATTATTTCTTTCGTAATATAATGATAATATTTTTCATAAGATTTAATATAACAATGAATGTTTTGCTAAAAGCAATCTCTGCCAGTCAGGCTTTCTTTTAGTACTTTATTATGATAAACCTTATGTCAAAACGAGTAGTCATCTACGCGTATTCTTACATAAAGACGAGACTAACCTAGAAATGAATTATGCTGACGTAAGAGTATATATGTAACAAATATAACAAAGTCTAGTAGATGTAACATGTAAAAGGCCTTATTATTCGCAGACATCGTGAATATGACAAGATAGTGATTTATTATATAGAAAAGTCTAAACGAGTTACATGAGAAAATTATAAGTCGTCTTGGGACGCTTCGCAGATGTGAATTAAATTTAAATAAATAGGAGAATAAAAATATTTATTCAACCGAATATAGTCATAAAAATACGAAGTACCAGAATAAACGAGCTTCGCTATGCTTATTTTTTTTCTAAATTACATTTATTTTCAAAAAAAAAACCAATAAAGACTAGCATAATTCATAGGGTGGATGTGAATAGAAGTGTTGGAAGGAGAAGATCAAGGCAAAGGTTCCACGTTCAAATCGGGGACGTTCTTAAGAAAGGCAAGGTTAGAAGTACCCTAAGGTAAGGGACGTCGAGAGGGTATGGTAAGGTAAGGGATGGCGAGAGGTGAGGGTATCCGAAAGGGTATTCCGTCGGGCCGACTACTGAGGACGAGGAACTCGGCACTGGTGGTCGACCCAACGATGAAGGCGACGTGAGTACGGGTGGGTCATGGGCCCGCGGGTCGTCCTTTCGTCGCCCTGGATGGAATGGACGGCGTGTTTACTTACCATAGCCCATAGAAGTACCCTATACCGCAAAACAGGCAGGAATGTATGTATGTTTCGTTTTGGATAATAAATTTAGGTAATAATAATTATTCATAATATTTTGCCATGGTGATGGAGTCAGAATACAAACCCGAGAGTTGTGACCGGAAAAAAATAGGCAATCTAACGTTTGCATATTCTATGGGTTTCATACTTTCGATTGGTATAGAATTTGTTTAATAATCAAACCGGTGCAATGTTCAAAAAAAAAATTTTTTTTTCCGTTATCAATTAATCATACTCTAGACTAAAATTTGTTAGGCAACCCATATGCAATATATTTATTGACATATTAAATTAAATAAAAAATAGCTTTCATCAAATAAACATCTCGGTGAAGGTCTTTTTATAGCGGCATCCTATACTAGTAGGTTCATTTCTCTTCCATTGGGAAGAAGGCCCGAGTTCAATAGTGGGTCTTGTATGGGCTGTTATATCGACTTTTTCTTCTCTTGTATAGATATTATCTGGTAAGCATATCCCTTAGTCATCTTTTACGACATCCACGGGTTAAAAGTGGGGGTGGTGAACTGTATTCTTAGTCCATCATCTATACTAAGGAACTACTGGTCCAATTTAAAAATTCTTACAATATTACATAGTCCATTTATCGAGGAAGGCTTATAGGCTTATATATCATCACGCTAAGACTAACTGGGAGCACCAATGAAGAATGTTTAAAAATCGGATTTTCTTTTTCCTTTTGAGAGCTTCCGCTGCGTAAACGGCAAAATTTTAGCAAAAATCATGTGTGACAGAATCGTATTATTAAAAAATATTTTCATCTACGTAACCAAAGTCTTAGGTTAAAGTTAGCATTAGCCCAAAGTATTTATATCACGCGGACGAAGTCACGAGCAGAAGCTAGTTAAACATAAAATTCTACGGAAATAATATTTTATTTCGCTCGAGTTGAATTCTGGAGATTCAACTTGGATTATACAAAAACCTTTTGCCTGTAGACGTTTTTATATAAGACTAGCTGACCCAACAGACGTTGTTCTGTTCAAATAAAGCGCCACCTACCGGGTCCAATTGTGAATCTAAACCATTCTCGAATTCCCTTGAACATACACAAATTACTTACTCAATCCAGTCAACAGATATCGCCATCTGTTAAAATCATTTGGAGTTAACAGATAATTGTGAATGTCAAATAATAGACAAATAATTTGCAAATTAGACAAATAATAAAATAATATTGCGACTATAAATTAAGATGTAGGCTATCCTATCTTTCAAGTTGGATCAAACTGGACACGGTGTGCAATTTTGATTAAAATCGGTTAAGTAGTTTAGGAGTCCATCGCGGACAAACAACGTGACACGTAATTTATATATATTAAGATAGAACGACGCAGTTATTAGAGATAATGGCGATTAGATTGTTGCCGAATAGTTTCGATAATTAATGAATAGGTACTAGCTGACCCAATGGATGTTGTTCTGTTCGAATCTAAAAAAAAATAGTAAAAGGATTTCTCATTGAAATCGATCTCAGCGCAACCTACTGGTTCCAAATATTAAGTCATCAATATCGGTCCAGCTGTTTAGGAATTCAATTACAAACACACGAACAGAAAATCTATACCTATTATATAAAGATACCATCCGCTGGACGATAGCACCATAAGCCTTCGTATCGAAAAGTTTTTTTAATATTAATAGGTTCATCTCAACCCACGGAAGTCCCATTATTGGGCAGGAGACTCATCCAAAATGGGAGGGAAATTGACCTACTACACCACGTTGGTCAGACGTGTTGGTATAGGGTTAAATGTCGAATATTCCTTCTCTTCTATAGATGCTATTTGCATATCATACCCCTTAGTCGGCTTTTACGACATCCTCGAGCAAGAGAGGTAAATTGTATTCTTACTCCGTCACCACATGGAAATTTGTCCCTTTTTTTTCGTCGGTTTTCACCACATCAATATTTACAACTGTTTCTGTGAGGAATAGCAAATTCCGAGACAAAAGAAATATAGCCTCTTTGAATCCGATAAAAAATGAATTATTTATTTTCTTTACTAACTTAAATATGAATGTAAAAATGGTAGGTTAACCTCCTTCTCATTGTGTAGGAGGCTTAAGCCCAACAGTGGGACGTATATAAGCTGTGACGTATATATGAAGAATAAAAAAAATATGTTTTAAACAAAATAGTTAAGAATAATTAAATAATTTTTCGTGTAGTAACAGAGTAAGAATACAATTCACCACTCCCTATCTCACCCGTGGATAGCGTAAAAGACAATTAAGGGACATAATAAGCATATAACATCTATGCAAGAGAAGGAAAACTCGAAACAAAACCTTATTCCAATACGTCTGACCGGCGTGGAATAGTAGGTTAATTCCCCATCCATTATGCGAGAGGCCTGAGCCCAACAGTGGGACATATATAGGCTGAGATGATGATGATGAGTTAAGAATAAAAACTTATTTTAGTGACGTAAAAAAAATTACTTTCCTGAATGTTTTCATTTATGCAAAAAAAAAAGATGGCAACCTTATTTCTGAGTTTGAGTGTTATTTATGTCTCTTAATTAGATACTTACAACGTAAGTAGCTATTCCTTAGTTTGAGGTTGGTGTCTAAAAAGTGAAACTAAAGTGCGTAAAATGTCGAAACAGGAGTTGGAAAGAACTGTCTAAAAATGTTCGTTGCTTTTATGAAATGAACGAGACGTGACGTGACATTTGAATTTTTTAGCTACCTTACGAACTGGGACTTTACATCCTCCAAATATAAAATATTCCTTGTATACAAATATAGATTGTAATTTTTTTATTCAATTTATGAAATAAATATTTGTTTGTTTATTAAAGAATTTTACCATCACTTAATGCTTGGGCTTAAGCACGCAACTCCTGCAACCCACCCGAAAACCACCTCGCCTTCGTCGTTGGGCCGACCACCGGAGCAGAGTTAACTTGTCGTCAGTGGTCGGCCCGACGGAATACCCCAGAAAATATATATCTTTTTTTTTTTTTTTTTGGGTGGGTCGCGGTCGGCGCGCCTCCGCACCACTCCGTCCGGGGCGACAGAGGGGCTTAAGCACGCAACTCCCGCAACCCACCCGAAAACCACCTCGCCTTCGTCATTGGGCCGACCACCGGAGCAGGTTTACTTGTCGTCAGTGGTCGGCCCGACGGAATACCCCCTACGCGGGGTACCCTCCCGTCGACCGACGTCCCCCCCTCGGGGAGGACGTCGGTCTTTCCTCACGCGGTCGGCCTCTCGGCGGGTGACGGACTAATCCCCGGTCACGTCACCCGCGGCCTCGGCTAGGGCGGCATGAGGCGCAGATAGTTGCGCCTGCGCCGCCCCAGTCGCCGGCGGCGGATCTCCTCATCGAGGCTGCGCTCCACGCGCAGACGATCCGCCGCCTCCTTCTGCGAGATCACTGTCTCGCAGAAGGCTGCGACCGCGTCCCAGTTCCCGACGCTGTCGACCATCGCCCTAGCGATGGCCGGCAGCGTCAGGTCGGCACCGATGATTGCAACGAGTTCACGGCGCTGCACTGCCCAAGCCGCGCAGGCCTCGAGCGTGTGGCGCGCCGTGTCCTCATCGCAATCGCAGTGGTGGCAGGACGGTGTACTCTCCCTCCTTACGACCCTGTGCAGGTATTTGGCGAAGCTCCCGTGCCCCGTCAACACCTGCACTAGTCGGAAGGAGAGCACCCCGTGCCGCCTTTCCAACCACTGCATCAGCACCGGCCGGAAGGCCTCCACGGTTCGCACCCCGAACCGAGGCCTCTCCAGCCGGACTGCCCAACGGGCAATGACGTCTCGGCGGGCGTCGACGCGCCAGGCGATGAGATCCCTTAACGAGATCACACCGCCCTCCCCGCGCACCCCCGACACCCGCCGATACAACTCGGCGAGCATTTCCGCCTCCAGGTCCCACGGGGGAGTCCCGGCCAATAGGCACGCTGCCTCCGTCGCAACCGTGCGGTATCCGCGGATGGCCCTGACCGCCATGACCCTCTGTGGTCGCCACAGAAGGGCCCTAAGTCGGACGGTCAAGGACCCCGCCCACACCGGTGCGCCGTACAGGGCCATCGACCGGATGACCCCCGTGTACAGCCGTCGGCACGTAGCGCTCGGTCCGCCCACGTTCGGCATTAGCCACGATAGGGCGGACGCCGCGCCGACGAGCCGCGGAGCGAGCCTGCGGAAATGCGCCCGGAACCACCATTGCCCGTCGAGCACCAGGCCCAAGTACCTCATACGGGCCCGGATGCTGATGTCAACCGATCGGACGGTGATCGAGACGCCGATGGGAGGGCTCATAAGGCGCCCATGGAACAAGAGGGCTTCCGTCTTGTCCAGGGCGACCCTCAACCCCAGCGCCTCGATCCGCCTGACGACCTCTTCGGTGCCATAGGTCGCCAGGCTTACCGCCTCTTCTAGCGTCCCACCGCGGGCTGTGACGAGCGTGTCGTCGGCGTAACAAATCACGCCCAGCCCGGGCGGGAGGCTCCCCCGCAACGCCCAGTCGTAGCCGATGTTCCACAGGGTGGGTCCGAGGACCGACCCCTGTGGGACACCGCACGTCATGGGCGTTCGCACAACGTCCCCTGCTCGGTTGGTACAGAGGACGCTGCGCCCCACCAAATAGTCTGCCACTAGCCGCCTCAGGTAAGCTGGCACTCCGTGATACCGGAGCGCCTCCCTGATGCAGCTGAATGGCAGACTATTGAATGCGTTGGCGATGTCTAGGGACACCGCCAACAGCACTCCCCCACCGGTGACGGCCTCAGTCGCCACGGCCCTCAGGCGCAACAGAGCCGCGATCGTCGAACGACCCCTCCTAAACCCAAACTGGGCGTCCGACAGATCGGGCCCCGTGCCGACGAGGTGCCGCTCGATGCGGGCAGCTACCACCCTCTCCAGTAGCTTGCCCGTGTCATCGAGCAGCACGATAGGCCTGTAGGCCGAAGGCGACCCCGGAGACCGTCCCGGCTTCGGCAGGAGCACCAGCCTTCCCTCCTTCCAGCACCCAGGGAACCGTCCAGACGCTAAACACGCGTCGAACAGCTCCCTGAGGCGGGGACCCAGGTGGTCGAGGACCAGGCCCAACACGCGGTTTGGAACACCGTCGGGCCCGGGGGCGGTGGACTTGGCGCACATGCGCGCCACCGCCACTCCCATCTCGGGTTTCGTGATGGGCGGAACACTGTCGTCGTCGGCCTCCCGGTCAGTGTCTGGCGGAGCCATGACCGGGGGCGTGTGTTCCGCCCGCCGCGGGAACAGGTCCTCGACGACCCGGGTGAGAAGGCTGGGCTGGAGAGTCTCGGTGAGGGGAAGGCCCCGCGCGCGGAGCTTATTCAGCACCGCGCGATAGGGGCATCCCCAGGGGTCACGGTCGAGACCATCCAGCATCTCCTGCCGACTGACGTCCTTGGCGGAGCGGACGGCCAGCCTGAAGGCCGACCGCGCATTGCGGTAGCCCTCATACAGCAAGGCCTTCCGCTCCGCGACGCGTTGGCGCCGCCGGCTGCGGGTGTAGGCCCTCCGGGCGCGAATGCACCAGTGGACCGCCCTCCTCGGGGGCGGACGCCGTACCCGGGGCATGGCCGCATCGCAGATCTGCGTCAACGCACTGCGGATGCGGCCAGCCTCGGCGTCCACCCCGTCCGACTGGTTGGCAGAGGACAGCCACGAGTAAACGATGGCTGTCTCCGCCAGCTGGTCCCGGTCTAAGCGACCCACAGCCCATCGCGGGAACGCAGGACGTCCATCCGCCCCGTGACCCCTGCTGGGCGTCGGGATTACCGGGGAGACCTCCATCCGGATATACCGGTGGTCCGACAAGGTCTCCACCTCCTCCACGACGCGCCAGCTCCCCACGCGTGCGGCGACCTCGGGGCTAGCGAACGAAAGGTCCACTATCGACCCGCCCCGTTGTCGCACGCACGTATGCACCGAGCCCCTGTTCAGCAAACAGAGGCCCAGTGCCGCCGCCCACTCCTCGATCGCCCGTCCTCGGTCGTTCGTCCGGGGAGACCCCCACGCCACGGACTTGGCGTTGAAGTCCCCCAAGACGAAGACCTGGCGCGATGCCATTCGCCGTAACGAGGCCTCCATGATGGTGAGGGAGGCCTCGAAATCGGTCACACTCCAGTTAGGGGAGAGATAGACTCCGAGGAGCGTAATCTCCCCCCAGTCCGCCGCGACGAATCCGACGCCCCTGTCCCTAAGGGTCAGAGGCGACGAAGGCCACGACGTGGAGGCGACGATTGCCACGGTGCCATCGGTGCTACCCAACCAGTTAGGCCGGTCGGGCACCACGTACGGCTCCGCGGCTACGGCTACTCCTATCAACCACTCCGCCATGGCTTGCAGGAACACGTCCTGCGCACCGTCGGTGTGGTTGAGGTTGGCCTGGAGGAGACGAATGGATACGGGGTCCATTAACGGTCCGTATCCATCGTCACCTCCTCCGCGCTGACGGGCGATCGGGTCGCGCTCGGAGCGGGGACTGGCCCGGTCGATGGGCCGTCCCGCCCCTTCGGGGCCGATGCCGGGGCTCTGCAGTCCCCAGAGCCCATGCGGTGTTTGGCAGGCCTATTGCCTGCCGCACACGCGGGGCAGTGGGGCACCGCAGAGCACGATGCCGCCTGGTGTCCGGTCTGACCGCAACGGAAACATAGCCCGCTGCAGTCAAAGCAGTTTTTGCATGTCGGTCGGGTATGCCCGACCGCCATGCATTTGTAACACCTCGCGGGCCGGGGCTCTAGCACGGTTACCCGCGCCGAGCTCCAGCCCACGAGGAGCCTGCCTGAGTCGGCCAATTGCTTGACCGACTCCACCGGACACTGCACCCAGGCAGCACCGACGCCGCCCGGACCAGTGCGGATGGTGCCAATCCGGACGGTGTCCGAGGCACATCCGGTACACGCCATAATGGCCTCCCGGACGTCCTCCACCGTCACGGAATCGTCCAAGCCCGTCAGGCGCATCTCTGCTCACTTGACAGGCCTGGCGATTCGGACACCATCCTCCGGCCCGAACAGCCCCCTCAACATCGTGGCCAGACTATCGGCCGTCTTCGCGCCCTCGGCCCCAGGGAACTCGAGTATTCGAGCCCCTGTCCGGGCCTTGCGGGTCCTCGCCTCGACGCCCCCGATATCGGAGACGTCCAGCTCCCGCCGGGCGCGTTTTAGGACGGCCTCATAGTTGAGGCCCCTCTCAGCCGCCTCAGGCAGCACGGTGATGACCACCGCGGCCGTCTTCGGCGACTTGAGGCCCCAGCGCGACCTTTTCTTCCCCTTTCTGCCGGCTCCCGCCTGGGGAGCGGCGGCCACGGCAGCACTCTTGGCCGCCGCTCTCCGCTTCTGGCCGCGTGCCTTCCTGCTCCGCTCAGCCACCTGCCAGCCCTGTTCGAGCCTGGCAGCAGCGCTGAGTGCAGCAGAAGCGGTCGCGGGTGCGCTGGCCGGCGCCTGCGGTGCAGCCGCTGGCGCCGGCCGCGGCCCGGCCTTGGCGGGAGCCGGCACCATGCCGGCCTTCTTGGCCCCCTTGGGCCCGGCCGCGGCCGCAGCGTAGCTCACCACGCAGCCACCCTGACAGGGCAGCGGGGTGGGAGCTGACGCTTGCCGCCGTCTCGCCCCGTCTGTGGCGAGCGGCGGTCGGAGGGGCGGCTCAGGCGGGAGCCTGGCCGCTACGACGGCGATACGCGCATCCACCACGGATGACGCGTACCGCCGACTCCGACACGCCGTGTACTTCGTCGGGCGGCGGCCCCTCCCCCTTCCGAGGTCTCCCGCGGCCACGAGCCGGCGGAGGGACCACGACGAGGGGAGGAAGCGCCGAAGCCGCGACGGGCGCCGGCGGCGCAGCAGCCGCGATGGGCGCAGCCGGCGCCACAGACGCAGACGACGGGCCCGCCATCCCCGGCGCAGCCCGTTTCGGTAGCGAGGCCGGCACCGGCGGCGTGGCCGGCGCCAGGCGCGCGAACTGGGCCCGCAGGTCGGCCATCTCCTTGGCCAACCCGCGGTTCTCCCGTCGCACCGCCGATAGCTGCGTCTCCAGCTTGCGGTTGCGGTTGCAAGCCGGAGACCTCCTCACTAAGGCGGGCGTTCGCGGCCTGAAGGGCCGCCACCTCGCCACCGTGGCCAGCCGGACCCGGTGTCCCCGGCCTCGCCACCACCGCCGATCCTCGGCCTCTGCGCCCCCGGCGCATGGTCGGGACCTTGGGAGGAGGCATGATGATGGAACTCCCCTCCGAGTCGGTGTTGGAGCGGCCACCCTCTTGCAGGGGGCGCTTCCAGGGTCTCGGGGGGAGGGCCTCCTCCCTCTTCCTCGCACTTGGGGCTGGGGCTGGCGCCTTTGCAGCCCTCTCCGTCCTCTTCCTCGGCGACGACGATGGTGACGACGGCGACAACGACGGCCTAACGGAACCCTCAACCGACGGCCCGCCTAACGACTCCCTACTAGCGGCGCATCCACCGCCCTCGTCCCTACTCCGGCCGACTTGTATCCAAGGGGTGCTGCTCTCCTCGTCGGACGGCTCTGCGGCACTTCCGCCCACGTCCGTCAGCACCATCTCCGATGCCGTGTCGGTCAAAGTTTCGGATGGCCCTGCGGCACTGCCGCCCTCATCCTGCGATGGCTCTGCGGCAGTGCCGCCCTCATCGCTCGACAGCTTCGTTTCGGAGCTGTCGCCTGCTACTCTTATGCACGGCTCTGCGGCAATGCCGCCCTCGTGCTCGGACCCGCTGCTGCTGCCGCTCTCCTCACGCGGCGGCCCTGCTGAGGTCTCCATCCTCTCCCTCTCCTCTTTCGACGGCTGGGCAGCAACGCCACCCCCGTCACGCGACGGCCCTGCAGCAGCAATGCTGCCACCCTCGTCGCGCGCAGCAATGGCGGCTGCCAACTTCCGCTCCCGCTTCTTTTTGTCACGGAGCGCTTGGGCACGGACTCGCCCCATAGCCGTGAGCTTCCTCTTCTTCTTCCTCTTCTCCTTTACTTCTTCTATCCCCTCCCCCCGGTGAGCCTCTTGATGGTGTGCCGGGCTCTCGGCTCTCAGTGCAGTTGTTGTCTCCCTCCCATACGTGTGGAGACTGACTGTGCTGGTGACTGTGCGCCTCTCGCGCTCAGAAACCAGCACAGTGAGGGACTCCCCGGCGTGGCCGGGACCCTCTGGAGTATGTACGTCCGTTTTAACACCTGCCATGGTTTTTTTGGTCATTTTTAAGTCTCGCCTTGACTACCACTCTAACGACTGGACGCTCGCGCGCTTCTTAACCCACCAGTCATACATCTCCTCGCCGAGTGGCCAAACTTAAGATTGGGGTAATTTTTTATAGGGGTTTTCTTCCCCGCGGTCCGAAGACCCCCGGTCCTGACCCCCTTGCTCAGGATTACGGTTTGGGCCTTCCGGGTCTGGCCGCTCGCGAGCGACCGACCCGTCACGCCCCCGGGCCGTGACGCAACCGTCCCTGGCGAGGGAGTGCCATGAGGCACATCCGCCCCATTGGCCCCGGGACAGATCCGCCGTGCGCTCTGCCACCAGAGCCGCACGCGGAGACCCCCCCTGCCGGAATCTTGGCCGTCCAAATGGCCGCATGACGTCCAAATGGACGTTACCAGGGAGCACCACGAGGAGGTGCTCCGGCCGCGCCCCCCAGAAAATATATATCTAAGAGAAATATTTGAAAAAAAGATTTATTCTGTTTGTCCAGCCCACTGTTCAGATCGAGCCTCCTCCATAATAGGAGAAAAATTTCACCTATAATAAAAAGCTGGTCAGACGGATTGGTATAGGGTTTTCTTTCAGGTTTTCCTTCTCTCACTGACGTTACATGCATGGTTAATCCCTTAGTCCTCTTTTGTGACACCCACGAGCAAGATAGGGAATTGTGCATTTTGTTCTTACTCCGTCACCGTACATTATCTATACCAATAAATAAAATTGAAGTGTCTGTTTGTAATGTCAAAATAATAGGCTTTTTTCATGCTCACACGGTTATTTGCACGACACCTATGCCTACAATAGCAATCAAAAAATTTTTGTCTGTCTGTCTGTTTGTTCCGTGTAATCTTCAAAATAGCTGGACCGATTTCAAAAATTCTTTCACCAATGGAAAGCTATAATATCAGGGCGTAAATTAGGCTATATTTTATCCCGGTATTCCCACGGGAAAGGGAACTACGCGGGTAAAACGACTATAACCTGTAACCGAAGCGAAGCGAGGGCGGGTTGCTAGTCTATACTATATTAATACGTGAAGCAAAATCTTTGTACCCCTTTTTACGAAAATTACATGGATGTACAAGTATGAAATTTGGCACAGTTGAAGTATATAATGAGGAGAAGTGCATAAAACTGAAATTTCATACAATAATGGATTAGAAATAAATTAAATTCATTAAAAAAAGCATTACGCACATTATAATGCTATCGCTACACACACACATACACGTCAACACTTATACATTTTTATTTACGATTAAAATTAAAATCTATGGTCGAACTTTTTTTTTTTATTGCCAACGGTGGCAAACGAGCAAGCAGCACACCTGATGGTAAGTGAAACTGCTGCACATGGACCTTTGCAATACCAGGGGCACAGCCAGGCCGCTGCCTACCGTGAAGGAAATACTCTTGAATGAATGTCAAACAACCTTAATTATGATAACAATGTCTAACAGAAATCTGTACTTATATATTAGTTACTAGCAACCCGCCCTCGCTTCGCTTCGGTTATAGGTTATAGTCGTTTTACCCGCGTAGTTCCCGTTCCCGTGGGAATACCGGGATAAAATATAGCCTAGTTTACGCCCTGATATTATAGCTTTCCATTGGTGAAAGAATTTTTGAAATCGGTCCAGCCGTTTTGAAGATTACCCGGAACAAACAGACAGACAGACAAACAAAAATTTTTTAATTGCTATTTTAGGCATAGGTGTCGTGCAAATAACCGTGTGAGCATGAAAAAAGCCTATTATTTTGACATTACAAACAGACAGTCCAATTTTATTTATTGGTATAGATTAAAATTAAAATCTATGGTCGAACTGAATGTCAAACAACCTTAATTATGATAACAATGTCTAACAGAAATCTGTACTTATATATTAGTTATTAGTGAAATACAGCTTGCTCAATATTTATACATAAATAAAATTAAAATGTATTTTGCATGCTTTTCCTTTGCTACTAAATATGGGTAACTTAAAATATTACCTTACTCTCAAACTTGCACCTTCCATCATAAGCCTACCTGAATAACTTGAAACAATACAGCTAAGGGTCTATACGTGCATAATGATATTTAAAGATAAATTTCAACTCCTAAACGCTTAGAAGATGTACCTTCTATCACCAGCTCAACAATATGAGATGATCACGACCAGATGAAAATACTTGAATAGCTTTAGAAAATATATGAAAAACGTAAAATCTGTCTATAAAATGATTTCTGATGTTTTATATTATATTATAAATTTTCTGCAGTAACGATGACTTGTTGGACGTGGGACGTCTTGGTCCCCCCGAGATCATGAACGCTGTAAAGTGTTCGAAACGTCGGGTAATCAAAAATCAAATACAAACGCGATAAAATCCGTAAAGTAGTTTTATTTAAACTGTCTATAAAATTTAAGGCTTGCCTTCGATTTACAAGGATTCCTGTCATGAGATGCGGACTTAGTGAGAATAGGACCACACCAGGAGTATACAAACTCAGGCAAAATGAAAAAGGAATTGTGTAGATAAGTTCACAATTGACAGAGATATCGATAAACATATCTACATAAAAAATACATACAGTCGATTCGATTAAAAAATCGTCGAGTCGATTAAAAAATCGCCACACGTTAGATTGCCTATTCTTTTCCGGTCACAACTCTTGCGTAGCCAGGTATAAACAGATAAATCGATACTAGCATTTTGCACCGGTCTGATCGACGTTTGCATATTCTATGGGCATCATACTTTCGATTGGTATAGAATTTGTCTAATAATCAAACCGGTGCAATGTATAAAAAAAAATTAACGAATCATACTCTGGACTATAATTTGTTAGGAAACCCATCTATATCAATAAATAAAATTGGAGTGTCTGTTTGTAATGTCAAAATAATAGGCTTTTTTTCATGCTCACATGGTTATTTGCACGACACCTATGCCTAAAATACAGATTAAAAAATTTTTGTCTGTCTGTCTGTATGTTTGTTCCGGGTAATCTTCAAAACGACTGGACCGATTTCAAAAATTCTTTTACCAATGGAAAGCTATAATATCAGGGAGTAACCTAGGCTATATTTTATCCCGGTATTCCCACGGGAACGGGAACTACACGGGTAAAACGACTAAAACCGAAGCGAAGTGAGGGTGGGTTGCTAGTATGCAATATATTTATTGACATATTAAATTAAATAAAAAATAAGTTTCATCAAGTAAACATCTCAGTGAAGGTCGTTGTATAGCGGGATCTTAGACCATTACACATCTCAGGCAGCTTTTATAACTCCCATGGAAAAGTAAGGGTTGTAATCATGGCCATCATCATCACAGTTGATATACTCTGCTGGTCAGACGTGTTGTTACAGGGTTTTATATGGAGTTTTCTTTCTTTTGCATACAAATAATACCCCTTGGTCATCTTTTATGATACCCACGGGCAAGATTAAGAGTAATGAATAGTATTCTTACTTCATCACCACATTAAAAATGGGGTGTAGTGACATATTCAAATTTCGTCATTCCCTGTGGCAATCACTTGAAAATGTCACACTGCTGTGATCGAGCCTCCTCCACATTGGAACTTGATAATATGATACTAAATTCTTAATTCGTCATCACATAAAAACGTAAACTAGATGATTGGTCATAATTCTCGAATCCCGGCTGAGAATTTACTAACGGAAAAACCTAATTTTGTCAATCAAATGTGCAAATTTGTGACTTCAACTGCTTCTACACAAATTACTTGAGGTCGACGCATGATGTTCTTCTATCGTTATCAAAGCTCATATACGTCCCACTGCTGGGCTCAAGCTCTCTCCATAATGGAAGAGAAATTGACCCACTATACCATGCTGGTCAGATGTGTAGGTATAGGGTTTTATTTCGAGTTTATCTTCTCTTACAGAGATATTATATGTATATTATATCCTTTAGTTGGCTTTTACGACCCCCGCGGCCAAGTGAAGGAGTGGTGAATTGTATTCTTACTCTTACACGGTAGAATGAAAGATATAATGAAAGATATATAATATATTGAAAGAAATAAACTCCGTGCCAGATAATTCACGTTTTAAAAAGTTTCAAAGTAAGATTTTATTTTATAGGACAGTTTGATTTCTTATTCAGACATCTGCACTATTGTTGATAATATACTGCAGTCATAACCCACCTACTTCTCTGACCGATTTAATACTTCACAACAATACGAATTCGAGGTCAAACTTTTAATACTATTCATATTTTCCTTGCGTGATTTTTCTTTTTGTGAATTATTTTCTTTACCATTTCCTTGAGACGTAATTACGGCTCTTAGAACTTTTAAAATCGGCATAGAATCTTTTGCTGTATTTATTATTCACCTAATTGTTTTAGTAAATAACATGCGATATTTAGCAGAGGGATATTGGGTTTGATTTTTATGACTTTAATAGTCTTTTTAGTCTAGTAGTATAGTATAGTCACTTTAATAGTCTTATGTATAGTGGTAGGACCACACCGTTGACAGTTGTCTGTCTATAGTCGCGGGCCGGTCCGTCTGGATAGTACCACATTGAGCAGAAAATCAACGTCCGAGTAGTAGCAATTTGTTACTGCGCTTCGTTCGGTGAACGAAAGATGTGGCAGCCCAACTTTCTGAGGGTGTTTGTGTGTGGTGGATTTTAGTGATGCCTTTAGAATCACCGATACTCTTTGCATGCATTCACACTCCCTTCACTTTCTTCGCGGTAGGCAGCGGCCTTGTAAATGCCCATGAGGGGCAGTAAGACTTACCATCAGGTGTACTGTTTGCTCGTTTGTCAGTTTAAGCAATAAAAAAGAAATACTTGTAAAAAAGAATGGGTGGTGACAAACTATACTTTTAGTCCGTCACCAAAAAAACAACTGTACAGTACGGTAGCTACGTGGGGCGGATCGCTCCCTTCCCTCCAATGTGGTTGAAGGGAGTGATGGCTGCTCTAATAACTTGTGTTCGGATGCTGCTTGTGGAATCTGGTCCAACCATATTTTCTTTCCTTTTCTAAAATATCCCACTGCTATGCTCGCCGAAAGTAGGAAAGACATTAACCTACTATACCACGCTAGTCAGAGGATGATATAGGGTTTTATTCTGAGCTCTCCTTCTTATGAGAAAGGAAATGAAAAATAACAAGAATAAAGGAAGCTCACCAGAACGCCATGATTTTTTTTTTATTTAAGTAAACCATTAAAATGTCGCTAAAGTAGATAATGATGGCTGATGAAACGGCAAAAAAATCCAAAGTTTGCAAAAAATTCTTTGGTAAAATTCTCACGTAAAAATTCTTAAAGTTGAAAGCTTTTAAATACATTGAAGGGTTATGAAGATGATTGAGTTTGCGTCAAATAATGTTTAGACCGACAGCGTTAGTCATCAATCATTAGAGACGGTTTGTTTTTAGTATTACGTATCCATATGCCAGAGATGGATATTGATGCAAACGATGTTTTAGAAACATCGATGTTTCAATAAAAAAAAATCGACCCATCGATGTCATTTTATACTATGTTTTTAACATCGATGTTTTGCCTGCATGATTTAAAATGTATGATATTTTTAGCAGAGTCTGCGTGACAGGTTAGTTATATTGTTTCTAAATAACTTAAAATGATGAGGTTCATCACGCAAATGTTAGTGCTTCTTGTAAAAAACACGCTTGCTTGAGATTGTATATAAGTTAATACTCTTAGAATTTACCTAAAAAAAAGCCATCGCAATTCCGCAAAGAAAGTATCTGATACTTTATAGATATTTAAAAAAATCGATGTTTCGATACATCGATGTTTTAGGGCGATGTTTTTGTACATCGATGTTTGTTCTTAAAACATCGATGTATCGATACACCGATGTTCTCGGTTTCGATATTCGCATCCCTAGAGATGGAAGACTAGCATTTCTCTCATGTATTTATTTCCATATTTAAACAGCTCGTTGGTTTGCGAAAATAGCGACGCAAATAAAAATTACTGAGGATTATTTATTATATATTTTATTTTTTTATAAATGTTTTAGTGCATAATATTTAAACGATTTATTGAGGGTGTGACTGTACTAATTAAAGGGAAAATTCTCAGTGTAATATCAACAGAAGAATACGTCATCACTACTGCCTTTCACTTTGGTGACGAATGAAATGATTACAAGACCTTAACAGATAACACGGTAAAAGAATTGTAACTTCTAATAAAATCTGATTCCAACCAGTTTAGTCAGCATTGTAGAGCAATTACGTTATGTATTGGTTCATTGCTTGCTGTACGATAGCGGTTACGAACACTACCAACCCATAGATTGCTCGTGGGTGTCTTAATCTTTATTTTGTCTTCTTAGACTGAGAGCTTGATATAGTGGTAGGACCACACTGTTGACAGTCGTCTGTCTACAGCCGCGGGCCAGTCCTTTCTGGGTAGTACCACACTGAGCAGAAAATCAACGTTTGAGTAGTAGTATTTCGTTACTACGCTTCCTTTGGTGAGCGAGAGCCGCAAGCTCAACTCTCAGAGAGTGTTTGCGTGTGGTCGGTTTTAGTAACCTCTTTTGTAACACTCCCTTCACTTTCGTGGTAGGCAGTGGCCTAGCAAAGTTCTATGAGCGGCAGCAACACTTACCATCAGGTGTACTGTGTGCCATTTACCACAGTTTGCAATAAAAAAAGCTTCGGATTAACTTAAGCCAACTCCATCTAATGGCGTCTGGTGAAATTATATTTCCAAAGAATATTGACGTCGGCGGCCGGTTATAAAACTTTTTCTATACGTATTATGAAAGAAGAGTACATATTTTGACTTCAAGTAATTGGGATAAAAGTTGGGTGATGATGATAACTCATTCATAATTTGATGTATGTTTGTTTATTGCTGTTGTTGGCAAACGAGCAACCGGAATACCTGATGGTAAGTGATACTGCCGCTCATGGATACTTACTAGGCCACTGCCTACCGTGAATAAAGTGAAGGGAGTGTGAATGCCTGCAATGAGGTACGATGATACTAAAGGCATTACCATAACCCACTACACGCAAACACCCTCGAAAAGTTGCGCTTCCGATTTTCTTGCTCACCGAACAAAGTGTAATAATAAATTGTTGCTTCTTAGATATTGATTTTCTGCTCAGTATAGTACTACCGACAACCGCTGGGGAAAAAAGGTTCTCGAGTGGCGACCACGTATCGGACGATGCAGTGTAGGACGCCAACTAGGTGGACCGGTGACCTAGTGAAAGTCGCTGGGCGTCGTTGAATGCAGACGGCATAGGACCGCACATTGTGGTGCAACATGAGGGAGGCCTACGTCCAGCAGTGAACGGCAATAGGCTGAAATGATGATGATGATAGTACTACCCCGGACGGACCGGCCCGCGGCTGTAGACAGCCAACTATCGACAGCGTGCCTTTACCACATCTATACAATTAAATAAAAGTGAAGTGTCTGTTTTTAATGCCAAAATAAGAGGTTTTTCAAACTCACACAGTTATTTGTACGACACCTATGCCTAAAAACCCGTTTAACATTTTTTATCTGCCTGTCTGTCTATCTGTCTGTCTGTATGTTTGGGGTAATCTTCAAAACGGTTGGACCGATTTTAATAATATTTTATTCATCATCATCATCGCAGCCCACATACGTCCCACTGTTGGGCTCGGGTCTCCGCCACAATGGGAGGGAATTTGACCTACTATACCATGCTGGTCAGACATGTTGGTATAGGGTTTCATTTCGAGTTTTCCTTCTCTTGCACAGATGTTATGTGCACATTATATCCCATAGTCGTCTTATACGACATCCACGGGCAAGATAGGGAGTGGTGAATTGTATTCTTACTCCGTCACCACACGGACAATATTTTGTTACAAGTTGTCTATATAAGGAGTAACTTAGGCTGAACTTTATCGCGATATTGCCACGTAACGCGATTGAAACTGAAGCGAAACGAGCGTGGTTTGCTAGTATTTATATATGTTTACATATAGGAATAACTTTTAAGTGCCAAAAATATAAATAAGAATATTAACTAAACTCTATTGTTAGCCAGTCATCCATCTACGTCCACTGCTAAACAAAGCTTCATAGCAAAAGTGGTATCTGAGATTGCCACTTTATCAAGCGCATGATCATAGAAGGACTTATGAGCTTCCCAAAAGAGCGCTGTTGTCGCCTGCCTTTAGTTCTCTTCTAGATAGTTTCACCACTTCCCCATTGGAAACTAAGGGGTGGCGATCCAGTGTATTCCTAACTGAACACCACATAGGGAGTAAGTATATGATGTAAATTATACCCATTATTATCTATTTCATAGAGTCACGCCTCTTTCCCATAGGGGTAGGCAAAGACCAGTTCCCTCCACTTGCTACGATCTTGACATACCACTTTCGCCTCCTCCACATTCATTAATCTCCTCATGCATATTCCTCGGTTTAGGGTACTTTTAACCTGGCCTTTCTTAAGAACGTCCTCGATTCGATTTTTTTTCTCCGTAATTAATTGCAACGTAGCATAAGTATGTAACTGTCGATTGTGAGGTCGTGGGTATAAAAACTTGCCGTGTTGTGAAAGAGTAATAATATAAGTCACCACCCCTTTTCTGACTAAGGGATACATTAAATATATAAAATCTATGCATGAGAAAGAAAACTCGTAATAAATCTCTGTACCGTGTGACTAGCGTGGTATAGTAGACCAATTTCCCTTCCATGATGGAGGAGGCTCGCGCCCAGCATTTGGATGCACGTGAGCTGAGAAGAAGAAGAATTTATATAAACAGGATTTGTAGTGAATTTTCTGAATATTCTTAACAGCAAATATAAAATTTCGCCTTATTCCGGGTAAAAAAACGTATTACTTTGCGTATTATTCGCTTTACATTACTTGAAATTTAAATTCATTTTTGAAAGTATACATATATGTACGTAAGTATGTTGTCCTGTCTGACAAATGTGTAATATATTGTACTAACTATAAAGACAACAATAAATTTAAAGAAAAACGTTTTTGTTCTAAGCAAAAAGTTTGTTTTACTCAAAACTTACCAATTAAAAGGCTAACAATTAGTAACAACATTGTTACTGTCCCATTCGGTTCAAATGTCACATTATTTATCACTATCATTCACACTTCACTTTACAAAGTTCGCACTAAACATTTACCCAGTCACTAAACTCGTGTCGTCGTCTCGAGTTATACAACGAAGGAACGTGCGCCCCCTATGCTTGATATATGTTAACTGACAGATGTTTAATGATAAGACACAGTGCTGGGGTTGCCAGAATAAAATTTTAAATTACCACTTAAAATTGATCTTGTGTATTAACTTCAGAAGAAATATACTTAAAAATTAAATACTATTTTTGATGTTTTAGCTGTTGCAATCATTTAGACACAATTTAAGGTTATTTTTGTTTTATTCTTTTATTAATGTTATCTTAAAATAATATCCCAAGTACAAGAATAATGTAACTTTGTATTAGCCAGTAACCAATCCGTGTGATGACGGAGTAAGAATGCAATGCACCACTCCCTATCATGCCCGTGGATGTCGTAAAAGACGACTAAGGAATATAATACGCATATAACATCTATGCAATAGAAGGAAAACTCGAAATAAAACCATATACTAACCTCTCTGACCAGAATGGTATAGTAATGTCAATGGCCCTCCTATTATGGAGAAAGCTCGAGCCCAATAGTGGGACTTACATGACCTGAAATGATGAATAACGATTTCTATATAAAAATATAACGTAAATTTATTATTTTGTAAAAAACGTGTAATTCATATATCTACCATTACTATTTAAACTACAAAATAATCTGTAGTCAATTTATTGTAGAATTAAGTTTAAAAATATTACCAACTTCAGTGGAAAATATAATGCGTCTGGCAATTCTCGTTTAATTGGCCGCCAGCGAGCCTGGACACGCATGCGTACTCTTTCGTTGACATTTAACAATATGTTGACACTTTATTTTTGAAGGCTTGCGTTTTCAAATTAGGCTTACCTTTATCTGTCACTCGATTGTAACGTGACGCTGAGCTAATATTTTGCGACTTTCAAAATTAGGGTCTGCGTTCTTGAATAAAATTGAAAGGGACAATTGAAATTTGAAACAATGAGTTTCGTGTAAAGTTTTTCGTTTATTTTATGTATTATTATTTAAATGAAAGTTTTGTTTTTTAATATATTTATGGCATGGTTATAAAGAACTTTTTAGCAATTTTTTATTTATCATTGCCCACCTCAAATAAAGTAATTGTTTGTTATTAAGTCAAATAGTCGCCTTCAATGGACATAGGGCTGTCAGGTCGTCAAACCGGACAATAGCCGGACAGACCAGCCAGTTTGGCCGGACATTTGGGTAGAAAGGCCGGATACCCTACATTATTGAGGATTTTTTTGTTTTAGTATTATTAGGTACGACAAAAAAAATATGTAAAATTAAGCTTTTTGGATTATTATGACAACAGTCGACTCGCCTGCGCTCGGCCACGCTCGGCGCTAACTCGTTTGCGAAATGTAAAAGCCTAATAAAAGCCGGATAAGCCGGACACCGATTATTTTGGCCGGACATGCAACTAAAAAGCCTAACTTTGTCCGGCTATATCCGGACGCCTGGCAACGCTAAATCGACACCATCTGTCTTAAAAAATTAGAAAACACTATTATTTTCACTACCAACGTTAGTACATTCTCTGCCTTCCATTGTATAATGTATAAAATACCATATAATGCCTTAAAACATTAGCTTAATTTAATCCGTGTGATCATGGAGCGAGTAATTGCTGTGTGGTAGCGGCTTCGAATACTACCAACCCTTGCTTTGCTCGTGGGTGTCGTAAAAGACGACTAAGAGCCCTAGATTGACCCGGACCAACTCCATCTGGTACTATTTGGGTTAACGATTACATTCCCAAGGAGGGTTGACGTCAGGCAGGCGGCCGGTCATAAAAGTCATTGCCGAAACTTTTTGCAATATGTCAAAACATATGATGACATATTGCGTCGACCCCAAGTAATTGGGATAAGAGCAAGATGATGATGATGATGATCATGGAGCGAGTAAATAATTCAATAGATGATCTGCGAAAGTTCATTGGCGTCATATAAGAGAAGGCGAGAGTTCGAGAGAGGGTGTCCAAGGTACCTGTAACTCTCTGCGCACGTAATGAAAGTTCTCAGAATGAATTAATTGCCCCATTTTTGGGAAAAATTCTGTATTATAACAAAACCTAAGTATATTATAGTTACCATAGCAACGTTTGAACCAGAAACCATTTGTTATGAATATAAAAATGAATCGCTGAATGTGTTGCTAAGCGCAAATCTCAAGATCAGCTGAACTGATTTCGCTAATTCCTCTTTTGGAATATTCCTTGAAATACGAGGACGGTTGATACGCAGAGAAAAATTCAAAAATTGCCTAATACGGTCTAAAAATCACACTTTTCTATACTCCCATACAAATGATTCGTAATAAAACTTACAAGTCAATCGGAACCTTAGAATAATAACGTATAGAAGGATAGTGTCAATACTTCGAACGTTCGAAATATGAATCTCAAAATACTAATGGCGCGCAAACGATTACACACGTACACACGCACACTACTATACAAATTACGAAATCAAATTTTGTTTTTATTAACATATATCGTCGAAATACTTTTAAAAGTAATATTAAAAAAACTTTTTATGTTTTTCAAATGTGTTGTGACACCATATGAATGCACAAACCGTTATAATTACCTATTTATTTTATAAGAGTTGCGTACGTACGTGCAGTACAGTAACCTTGTACATTACGGAACGGTTCCAGCGTAAGCTCCATTAGGCTCCAATTGAAATGCTTCACTTTTTATGCACGAACTTATCTTCTATACGTTATTATTCTAAGACCATACTATAAAGTTTAAGTGTTAGTAGAGAGGTTCCGGGAAGACAAAACAATTGAGTGACGTTAGTATCTATTCAAATAAATAAAATTGAAGTGTCTGTTTGTAATGTCAAAATATTGGGCTTTTATCATGCTCTTACTATTATTTGCACGATACCCATGCCTTATGTTTACGCGAGCACTACACATTGTAAATTAAACTACTTTTATGGATTATATCGCGTTTGTATTTGATTTGACCCACAATAATAATAGTTAAAGATAATCAAAAAATCTTTTAGTAAAACAAAGTAAGCCGCATTAAAAATAAAAATCAATATTAATTTAGCATTATGTCCCCTGAGTTTTCTTGCCGGATCTTTCTCAGTGTGGCCGCGTTCCGATCCGGTGGTAGTATATTAGTTTTGTTAGGTTAAAATTAACAAATTGTTATAATAATTGCTACAAATTTAATAATTAATTATTACTAACCATAAACAATATAACTTTTTCATATAGAATCATTTTTTTTCTTATACTGGCAATAAATTTGTACTAAAATGTGTGTCAATATGAAATAAATTTAATAACTAATTTTCTAAATCGGGTAGATAATTATAAATGTCTGTAATAACGATGACTTGTTGAACGTGAAACACCTTAGTCCACCCGTGACCATGAATGCTGCAAAGTGTTCGAAACGACGGGCAATCATAAATCAAATACAACGCGATATAATCCATAAATTTAGTTTTACTTACAACTAGTTTATTTTTTTTTATTGTCTATCTGTTTGTTATGGGTAATTTTCAAAACGGCTGGATCAATTGTGATAGTATTTTACTACCAGATAGTTGTTTATATAAGGATTAACTTAGGCTATATTTTGTGACGATATTCTCACAGGAACGGGTACTACGCGGATAAGGCAAATGAAATATAAATCGAAGCGAGGGCGGGTAGCTAATGATTGATAAAAATAATCTATAGCATCTAAGAACGCGTCTACGCTGCGGAAGAAGGGAGGTACCTGTTCACAATTGGATGTAAATTCAAAATTGAAACCATGATTAAGATGATGATGAGTTAAATATACAGTGTAAAGTAGAAGTCATGCATTTGAACTCTGTCAAATGAAAACCTCTTTAGCATCGTTGTGATTTGAAAGTCGATGAAACGAAAAAGCGACAGTAAAAAGAGACAGACACATAAATTCATAAGGTTTAACGTGGGAGAAAATGTGATAGGAAGCATTCACCAGTGTTTCTTATATTGGTGGTTCTCTTTGTGCTCTGCCTTAAATGTCGGCATTAAAAAAAAAAACAGAATATGGCTCAAAATTGCTGAACGTGCTATGGAGAAGGCTATGCTCGCTATTTCTCTACGTGATAAAATTCGGAATACGCAAATCAATAGAAGAACGGGTGTAACCGACATAGCCCGCAGAATTAGCACGTTGAAATGACAATGGGGAGGCCACATCGCTCCTCAAACTGACAATCGTTGGGAAAGAAAGGTTTTCGAGTGGCGATCACGAACCGGACGACGCAGCGTAGGACGACCCCCTACTAGGTGGACTGACGACACCATAAAAGTCGCAAGCACCCGTTAGATGCATGTGCCGCAGGACCGTTCTGAGTGGCATTCTCGTGGAGAGCCAGTGGACGTCTATAGACTGATGAATGGACGGGTTTGTGCTCTGCTTCTTACCTAGGTACACGAAAAAAGTATCGATACTTTTAGGTATCGAGAACTTGTCTTTCGATACATATACTTTTGTACTCGATACTTTTACTCAATGAGTACTTTTACGCAGGTATCGTATCGAATAAATTGTACAAAGCATCCCATATTAAACTTGTCCTTACGGCGCATGCTTATGGTAACGCCATCTAGGTAAAGCGTAACGAACCTTTTAAAAAGTAGCTCGACATATTTTAATCGGAACACATAAAACAAACTCCTAAAAAAAAGCTCATCAAATCAGGACAAATTCCTAAAAAAACAAGGTCATCACGACCTGGATTCTAGGAAAAGTACTCAGTACTCGATACTTTGGAGTATCGATACTTTTGTTTCGATACTTTATTGAGTACGATACTTTTTCTTCGATACTACTCATGAGTACTAGTCGTGGGTCGTTACGTTATTTTTAAGAAACGTAACGAAACTAGTGTCTTGGTCGACGTCACTTGTTTCAAAACAAGTGATTTTTGTAACTAGTTATTTGTATACAGCCACTGTGATTGTTTGCATATTGTATGATTCTTGGTCGACGTCACGTGTTTCAAAGCTAGTGATTTTTGTAACGATTTATTTGTATACAGCTACTGTGATTGTTAGCATAATGTATGAATAGCTCCACTAACTATATACAGTTACACGCGAAACGAAAATAAATTTCTAGCTATACAGTTAAATCAATAAATTAACTTCCTTTATACTTTTTTCAGGCTGAGGACTGACTGCATTATATGTATTTACGATTGACTAGTAGTTATTATGTAACTATTATTTTAATTAAATTTGTATTAATGCAGACGTATTTAAAAGTAAATTGATTGTATATTCAATGATTATATTTACAGTTTATTTACACTTTTGATGTATTTACAGTTTTTTTTTTCACTGTTATATGCACTGTATAATGTATGATGAATTTATTAGTAAAACAACAAATTAAAACAATAAATAAATTAAATTCTTTACTTTAAATTCAAATTTCAAAGTAACACTCGCTTCGTTTCCCGCAATTGCAAGCCGTTGAAATTACTTATAAACAAAAATCACTATATTTTATTATCTATAAATGCAATTTTATGTATGAAAATTAAATGTATAAAATATATTGTTACGCTGTTTTGTCTTTGTTGCATACCACGGCTCGTGAGTGTTCGGTATTTGGTCGGATTACTTCGAATAATTTCGTGTCATTCGATTAGCCATCTCGCTCGCTCGCTCGCCCGCGATGTGAAAGAAATGTACTTAGCGTAGTCATCGTTGTGAGGTCGGCTCTTTCTCGCTCGCTTGAATATAATACTGTTATCTCATATCTGTCATATCTGTGAGTCGTGTTAAGTATAACGCAGTAACAAAAATTACCTCTTTTCTTGTCGACTCGTAACTAGTGATTCAGTTACATATCGCGTAATTAGTTATTGTAACTAATGACGTGAAATAACGCTCATGTCTAATGAGTAGAGTATCGATATCGTACAGTATCGATTGTTTTGTCGGTGTTTTTAGCTAATCAATACAATGACACAAAATGTTATTGACATTCTCTGAATAGGTATTCGAATTTCGTCGTCGTTGTCAAGAGTGTCCATAGCTCAGTTGGAAAGTTGTTCAGTTTTCTTTTTGTTTTGTTTTGGCAATCAAACAGCGTGAGATCGAATCTCTGTGTTATTATTATTATTCTGTTTTTGTAATTTTTGATATTTTTTTCATTATTTTATTTTTATTTTTTATTTATATATATCTAAATAAATTTGGCGGCAAGTCAGTTCTAAAAGCCCTAGAGAAGTTGTTTAATTCTGTCATTCTCGGGGGCAACGTTCCAGTGGAGGACTGTGGTGGTGCTGTTTTTCAAGAAGGGCGATAAAACGCTCTTAAGGAGTTACAGACCTATCTCACTCTTGAGCCACGTCTACAAATTGCTCTCAAGAGTCATTACGAACCGACTCGCGTGCTAGCTCGACGACTTCCAGCCGCCCGAACAAGCCGGCTTCCGAAGAGGTTATAGTACCATAGACCACATCCACACGCTACGCCATATTATAAAGAAGACCGAGGAGTATAATTGGCCTCTGTGTCTAGCGTTTGTGGACTATGAGAAAGCCTTTGATTCTGTCGAAACTTGGGCAGTGCTGCAGTCCCTTCAGCGGTGCCAAATTGACTATCGATACATCGAAGTGCTGAAGTGTTTGTATAGAAACGCCACTATATCAGTCCGCATCCGGAATAGGAGTACGAAACCGATCCAGTTACAGAGAGGTGTGAGACAGGGAGACGTCATCTCTCCGAAACTGTTCACCACTGCGCTGGAAGATGTCTTCAAGCTCTTAGACTGGACCGGACTCGGCATCAACATCAACGGCGAATACATCACTCTCCTTCGATTTACTGACGACATCGTAGTCATGGCAGAATCCATGGAGGATCTTGGCACTATGCTCATTGACCTCAGCAGGGTATCTCAACTAGTGGGTCTACAAATGAACATGGACAAGACGAAACTAATGTCTAATGCCTATGTCATTCCTGTACTGGTCCTAGTTGGGAATGCGACTCACGAAGTTGTGGATCATTATGTTTACCTAGGACAAGCAGTCCAGTTAGGTAGATCCAATTTCGAGAAAGAGGTCAGCTGACGAATCCAACTCGGCTGGGCAGCGTTTGGGAAACTTAAGAGGATCTTCTCGTCCAATATTCCGCAGTGTCTGAAAACAAAGGTTTATAACCAGTGTGTGTTACCAACGATGACTTTCGGCGCTGAAACGTGGTCTCTAAATGTCGGCCTCATAAAAAAGCTCAAAGTCGCTCAGCGTGCTATGGAGAGGGCTATGCTCGGTATTTCTCTACGTGATAAAATCCGGAACACGGAAATCCGTAGAATAACGGGTGTAACCGACATAGCCCGCAGAATTAGCACGTTGAAATGCCAATGGGCAGGCCACATCGCTCGTCGAACCGACAAACGTTGGGGAAGAAAGGTTCTTGAGTGGCGACCACGAATCGGACGGCGCAGTGTAGGACGACCCCCCACTAGGTGGACTGACGACATTCTCAAAATCGCACGGAACCGTTGGATGCAAGTGGCGCGGGACCGTTTCAAGTGGCATTCTTGTGGGGAGGCCTATGTCCAGCAGTGGACGTCTGTAGGCTGATGGATGGATGGAAATAAATTTGGCAAAAATACAACTAAAATATACCGAGCAAAGCTCGGTCAACCAGATACTTATTAATTAATTGTCATTTAACGATTATACTGGCACGCGTGAAGTACGCCATTACATCATTTTGGAAAAGACCTAATACTCTTGCACTGCTGGACTGATATTAAGCAAACATAACTAATAACCGCAAGAAAACGGGCTTTTAAATGAAAAAAAGCGCATCGAAATCGGTCCATGCGTTTGAGAGCTACGATGCCAGAGACAGATATATACACACACACAGGTAGACAGACATTGATGTCAAACATATAAAATCCCATCTTTTTGCGTCGTGTGTTAAAAATTGTGAATATACATTTGAATTTATTATTTCGATATTGTGAAATGAAAATTCTATTAATATAAATGACAGCGAGACCAGTTAAGCAATAAATTTAACTACTGGTAATATTTTACAATGTCAGAATCGCGGCACGGAGGCAAGGAAATTGCCAGACAATTTTCAATATACCTAGTCTTGTTAATTTATTCAATCATATTTCATGTTTAATCACAAATTTCTTCGACTGTGTGATGACGGAATAAGAATAAAATTCGCCACTATCTTGCCCGTGGGTGTCGTAAAAGACGACTAAGGGTCATAATGTAGATATATAAGAGAAGGAAAACTCTAAATAATACTCTATACCAACATGTCTGATCGGCATGTATATATAGTACGTCAACTTTCTTCCTATTGAAGAGGAGGCTCAAACCCAGAGGTGGGATGCTTATAGAAAATAGTACTAAAAAGTCTTAATACTGATTGCACAAATGAAATAGCCTCGTAGCATACCAGACAGTGAGGACTATAAGTTGATATTATATCTCTTAGCCGTCTTTTACGACACCCACGGTCAAGAAAGGAGATACTAAATTGTATTGTTACTCCTTCACCACACGGATATATTACATTACTAAATATCGCTGTGTGATGGTAGTTACGAATACTAATATACTAGTTTCGAGTTATCCTTCTCTTGTATAGGATGTTACCTGCCTGTTTCCCTTACTCGTCTCGTCGATGACACTCATAGGCGGTGGTTAATTATTTTTTTACTCAGTAACCGAAAAAGTAATAAACTATCACTATTCTTATTATTATACCAGAGGCCAACTCAATTTTTTGGGTCAGGCTCTGTCACCTCCTCACTCCGGACGAGACGGACGACGTGCATCCGCATCAAAGCCTGCCCAATAAAAGGCTATTATTATAATGATCTGATAATGATGAATCTTCCGTGTGGTGACAGAGTAAGAATACAATTCACCACCTCTTACCCTCGGGTGATCGTACGAGACGACTAAGGGATATAAAACGCATATAACATCTATGCGAGAGAAGGAAAACTCGAAATAAAACCCTATACCAACACGTCTGACCAGCGTGGTATAGTAGGTCAATTACCCTTCCATTATGATAAAGGCTCGAGCCCAGCAGTGGGACATATATGAGCCGAAATGATGAAATGATGATTATAATGATTTCTGATGTTTACGCGAGTATTACACATTGTAAATAAAACTATTTTACGGATTTTATCGCGTTTGCATTTGATTTTTTTTTATTGCGCGACATTTCAAACGCTTTACAGCCGTGGTCACGGGTGGACAGTACGCTCAAATACAAACGATAAAATCCGTAAAATAGTTTTATTTACAAATATTTTTATTATCAATATTTATTTCTCACTTGCTTATTTATAGCTTGCAAACTATTATGAATCTTAACCTGTATAGAACTGAGGTAGCAAGAATACTTGTGTAGAGGATTGCGATACATATTTGGCTTTAGTGACCTACATGATAGGAGCCTTAAATACTATCAGACTCTTACAGTCCGAATAAAAAGAAAATGTCTTCAACACGTCGTCTAGTTTGTAAGCATCATGTGTAGTTTAATTGAGCAATGGCTAATCAAAAAAGATAAAATTTAAATAATTGTATCTAAGCAAATCATGTTTTTAAAGCGATGTAAAATAAATTGGCCATTGTGACGCTTGTTGGCCTAACAAATTGTGACAAGCCTGAACGTTAACCCGTTATTTATAGCAAAGCTCGGCCTTAAATAGAATCAATATATCTTAGGCTTGTGCGTAATCTCGTATCGTAAAATAGGGCAAGTGATAAATATTTAGTCAGTGTGTTGATTGGATAATAAGTGACAAGTTGTCACTTATTACAGCAGATGCAGGCGGTCGGATCTAATGATATCATAATCTGAACAAAAAAAACCGACTTCAACCGTTTTTATACGGATGCCATTATTAGAACTAGATCATATTAGAATGGGGCCATACGGGAAGCACCAGCTTTCAAATAAAAAAATAAATATCAAAATCGGTTCACCCAGTCGAAAGTACTTAGGTAACAAACATAAAAAAAATAAAACCGCCTAAGAGCGAGTCGGAGTCGCGTACGAACCCCTCCATCGATAAAAATAAATTGTTGTATAGGCGCCCCCCTTAAATATTTATTTTCTTTTGTTTTTTAGTATGTTGTTATAGCGGCAACAGAAATATAAAATTTGTAAAAGTTTCAACTGTCTCGCTATCGCGATTTTATTCTATGAGATACAGCCTGGTGGCAGACAGACGGATGGACAGACAGCGAAGCCTTAGTAATAGGGTCCAGTTTTTATCCTTTGAGTACGAAAACCTAAAAATACAGTCGAATTGAGAACCTCTACCTCTTTTGAAGTCAGTTAAAAACTAATTTTACTCGACCTCAACACTGACAATGAAAATTTGAAGGTAGAACCTTCTAGAGTAATACATAGGAATATTACCTTAAATCTTATTCTAGCGTGTTCCTACCCTGTATTGTTTCCTTATTAGAGTTGTGCGGTATAGTAACTAACCATAGGATAATGGTGTAAAATATGAGGAATATAACGTAATGTTTCGAATAATGTATACAAGTTATAAATTGTAAACTACCGTCCTTTACGCAACAAATCTAGACCGCCTTATGATTAGATTACGGCACAAAACCCATTAAGGGCATGACAAGGCAAGTCTTTGTTACCAAATGAAAGAGAAAAGTATTTTTCTTGTTGGATATTAAGGAGTTTTGGTGATTTAGCAGAAAACGATAACGCCGTGAATTGTTTGCCTTCTCAATGCCGTATTTATTTTAAGCACAAACTTGAAACAAATCATGCGTTTCATTTGGTTAACTTAAGGCTTCGAAGGTGAAACTGTTGGTAGTATTCTGCTTACAGCCATGAATAAGTATATCTATGGAATGCCAAATTTATGTGGAAAATCGACGTTTAGGCAATATTAATTTACTAAAATTCTTCACTCGCGCTTCACTCAGTGACTCATGAGAGCCGTAACTGCGAATCCAATTTACAATAGATAACCGCGTGGTGTCGGAGTAAGAATACACTCAGCCACTCCCTATCCTGCCCATGGATGTCGTAAAAGACTACTAAGGAATATAATATGCATATAATACCATTGCAAGAGAAGGAAAAATCGAAATAAAACCCTATACCAACACATCTGACCACCATGGTATAGTAGGTCAATTTTCTTCCTATTAAGAAGGAAGCTCGAGCCCAACAGTGGAACGTATATGAGCTGAAATGATGAAAAATAATGAACCTCGTGGTGACAGAGTAAGAAAGATAATAAGTGCAATACAAACATGTTTTTAAATTTTTTTTATTTGTGTATATGAAACTCAAAAAAATAGAGGTAAATTTAAAAAATCTATAATATTGCTGTTTATTGATGGAGTATAAATATAGTTTACCAACCCTTTTCCTAACCGTGGGTGTCGTAAAAACTAGCTAAGGGATTTAATACGCTATTAACATATGTATATGCAAAGGAAAGAAAGTTCTAAATCAAATCATTTACCAACTCTTCTGATAAACATGATACAGGAAGTCAATTTATCTTCCATTGTGGAGAAGGTTCAAGCCCAGCAGTGGGAAATTTATTGCGCCTCATGTCGCCTTAGCAGAGGCTGCGAGTGACCGGACCGGGGATTTAGTCCGGCAGCCGCGGAGAGGCTAACCTCGCAACGGCCATCGGCTTCCCGGGAAAGGACGTCGATGGGAGAGGGTACTCCCTCGGAGTATTCCGTCGGATCGACCACTGAAGTCAAGGAACTCTGCACCGGCGGTCGGCCCAACGACGAAGGCGATGTGCTATAGGGTGAGTTCTAGGGCCGGGCGCCGCCCCTCTGTCGCCCCAAATGGAGCCGCGCGGCAAGTGCGCTGACTGTAGCCCACCCCCAAAAAAAAGATACAGTAAGTGCTCTAGGTGTCATACAGTCTTGTGGTGGTATTATTGATTTTATATTTAAATATGTTCTATATTTTTAATGAAAAATAAGAAAATAATGCTATATGTATAAAAATGCAATATGAGTTTTTCATTCACAGCAACCACAAAATAAACTACGTGGCAGAAGAATGAAAAATATTGATTGAACATTGAATTAAGGTTTCATCAAAAAAGTTTTTTCTAAATTATATTATATTTTAAGAGCAATCCGTTTTGATTTCATAAAACGTTCCTTACCCACGATTGCAAAACCGCTGATAAAAGCAACCGTTATTCTCGGCATCAGGGACATCAAAATGAGTATAAATTGTGAAGATATCCCAATTTCTCCGGGCTCTAAATATAATCCCATAAGCCGCGCTTGTGCAAAGGAATTAATAAAATCTCTGGGATTAACTAGCTTTTTTCCTTCCTGTCACACTTTAATTATATTAATTTTTAAGCAAATTTTTGGCTGTGGTAAAGTAAAGCTTGATTAGACGAGAAGTAAAAATAGATGAGAATAGAAAGGTCTTTAAAAGTAATTTAAATTTATCATATAATAATATGGGTCAAAGAAATGCGTCTAATCTTGTTGTTAAATGCTTTATATATATACATATATATATATACATATATACATATATATATATATATATATATATATACAGATATATACAAGCTGACCCAAAAGACGGAATTCTGTTCAAATAAAATAAAAGGAATTCTCCTTGAAATCCACAGCAGCGCCGTCTACCGGGTCTTATTGTGACTCTAAACCACTCTCAGATTTTGCAGAAAAGGTTATTATAAAATCTCGGATTATCTTGATGATAATACAGACTGGTTATGAGCAGCTCCTCATTCAGGCATTTTCTCATTATTTCAAAAGGTGTTACACACATGTTTATTCTGTTGTTGTTACTATAATTGTAAAGCGTAGCGTGTTTTGCCAAACGAATTTTTTATTTAATCTGTGTTTTGTTTGTGGCGCATGGTATTGGTCATGCTCACTGAAAGGTCTGCTTGCGGTAGCTACGAGGAGCGGGTCACTCCCTTCCCTCCATTGTGATTGAGGGGAGTGATGACTGCTCTAGTGGTTAACTCGTGATCGGGTGCCGCTTGAGGGATCTGGTCCAGCCATGGTACTTTTTCGTTATATTTAATAACTAAATTGTAGATGAATAAAAAAGAAAACAATCCCACTGAGTTTCTTGCCGGATCTTCTCAGTGCGGCCGCGTTCCGATCCGGTAGTAATTTAAGGTAAAATGTAAAAAAGTGACCATATGTAAGTGCCCCCGCGGGGTTTATACATAATAAAGGATTTGAATTTGAATTTCTCGAATCCCCTTGAACACACATAAAAAATTTCATCAACATCGGTCCAGCAGTTTAGAAGGAGTTAAGTGACATAAACACGTATACAAGAAATTTATATACATACTTGCTGACACAACAGACGTAGTCAAATAAAATAAAAGCAGCAGCGCCACCTACCGTGTCCAAATGTGAATCTACCTAAACCATTCTCGAATCCCCTTAAATGCACACAAAAAAATTCATCAACATCGGTCCAGCCGCTTAGGAGGAGTTCAGTGAAATACACACGTACACATGAAATTTACATATAAAGATAAAGAAGATATTAGACTGCGTCAGAAAAAATAAGTGTTTTTTTGAGTAAGTACATTTATAAAGTTTGTTAGATAAAAATTGAGAAATTGAGCTGGCGCATGGGGGGGCCCCCCTTTCCCATTCAAAATACATTGAGAAAATACTAACTTTTTTTGTGTATTTTCATTGTGAATCATCGAAATAAATTTTTTTTCAAAAGTCAGCGGGTTTGTCTCTTTTTTTATTATTTTAATGATTTTTTATATAATATTAGTAAGTATTAGCAACATGTTTGATAAATATAAGCTCCTGTGTAACTTTTAATCGCGACATAATAAAATTCTCAAAAATAATTAATAAGATTATGTTTGGACTAGAACCTACAAGCGGCATCCGATCACGAGTTAATTATATTATAAGAGCCATCACTCCCCGTAAATGTATCGAAAAAACCGACTAAATACGAGTCAAAGACTCTCACACTTAGGGTTCCGTACCTTTATTTATAAAAATCGCGTTTCTTGTATGGGAACCCCTTTAAATATTGGTTTTTGGTATTTATTGTTATAGCGGTAACAGAAATACATAATTTGTAAAAATTTCAACCGTTTAGCTATCTCGGTCCTTGAGATACAGCCTGGTGACACACAGACGGACGGACAGATGGACGGATAGACAGCGAAGTCTTAGTAATAGGGTCCCGTTTTTACCCTTTGGATACGAAACCCTAAAAAGAGGGAGCTGCTTCATGTAACCGAAACTAGAATGGTTGTTTTCAATCTCCAAAGAATGCCTCAAAAATATCGAAACCACATAAAGATAGGAGGATAATAAAAAAACTGTATTCCTAATTCATCTCTTACACTGGTAAATATCTTAACACAGGAATATAAAACGTCAGTGCGTACAAAGTTCTCTTCAATAATATTTCTTGCAACTATTTACTTATATAATAATTAATAAAGTAATTCTATAAATCATCCTTCCCATCAAAAACATAAATGTGAAAATGGCAGCCAAGTTCAATATTATGATAATTTTCATATTGTTATCATCTTTACCGAAAAGCGTTGATATCTAAATTTGTATCAAGTTCTGTGTATATCTTGAAATTTGTATATTCGAATAGCAATTTGTATATTCGAATAGCGTATAGTATTCTTAATTAAATTTAAAATACAATTTCTTGTTTATTTTCTACTAAAATAAGAAAATATTTTTTTGCTAAAAAATCGACTTCAGTGTAGAACATTTTTAGATCTTTATTGATTTTTCAAAAACCGCTTGTTCGATTTCGTTAAAACTTACATGAGGCCATTTGGGAATTATACCCCTTACAACCAGAAAATAATTTTTCAAATCAGTTGGTAAGCGTCGGAGTTATGCGCGAACAAACATAAAAAAAAATACAAACATCCGAATTGAGAACCTCTTCCTTTTTTAGAAGTCGGTTAAAAAGTGTGTGTATAAATTATGTACGCACGTAAAAAGTTATACTTCTTTGGCGTAATAAGATAAAAATCTTTCTAAAAATGTTATCCTATGTTTGTAGAAAAAACGATACTAATAGTAGAAAAGAGGTATTTAATTCATTGATTTTTTTATTATAACGCATTATCTAATTGACATTTGTGACGGTATGTATGCACATCTTAAATAGTGTTGAACTAACTTCAGGCTGTCGGTTTTTCCACTGACGTCAAGTCACCCTGCTCCAGTGGTCGACCTAACGACGAAGGCGACATGTCACGGGTGGGTTACGGGTGTGCGTGCTTACGCCCCTCTGTCTCGCCCTGGACGGAGTGGTGCGAGGAATGCATCGATCGTAACCCAAAAAAGAAAGGTGTCGGTTTTTCGTGATGGTGTGCGCGCGCATAGTAATTTTTCCCTAAAGTGCCAAATTATGTACCTATTTCTTCAAAAAATATATACCATTTTTAAATATGATCTTTTAAATTCCAAAAGTCAAATTAAATTAATTTAGATCATAAGCTTGGTGTAAATAGTTTGACGTGAACATCTGTGTTGCGTGTCTTGATATCAATGAAATAGGCAGCTCGATAAAGCGGTATTATTGAAACTAATTCGATTCTTACTATCACCAAATCTTTTCTCAAGGCGCCATTATTTAAATATAGCCTCTAAAAATAACAAATTCAGAGAATATATCCAATTACAGTCGTGAATATATCAATAAATCTCTCCGGGTCAAGATATTAAGAGAGTCATCTACATACAAATAATACTTGAAAACCATAAATAAATAAGTCTTACATAATAAGTAAGAAACCGAGGACAGACTGGGAGATAGGGAAAAAACGCAATTTGCATACGGTAGTATGGCCCTATTTATATGCAGATGCGGTTACACGAGAACCAATTACGTAGCGGATGGTATTCCCACTTGTGGGCAATGATATATTACTTAAAAGAATTGCTTTTAAAACTTGTATATTTTCTTCATGTCTTATGCACTTTATTATTGAGCCCTGTCATTATGGAAAGAAAATTTACCTACTTTACGGATTTCATCGTATTTTTATTTGAATTTATAATTGCCCGATGTTTCGAACACTTTACAGCATTCATATGAATTATACATATAATATACATCTATTGAGAAGCGGGTCACTCCCTTCCCTCCATTGTAGTTGAGGGAAGTGATGGCTGCTCTAGTGTTAACTCGTGATCGGGTCGATCGCTTGCGGGATCCGGTCTAGCCATGGTACTTTTTCGTTACATTTAAAAACTGTATTGTATGATGGTTCGAAAGTCATCACACTGGAGCTATTAATAGACATGTTGTTGTATATTATTTTATTTAAAAAAAAAAACAATAGTAAATGAATAAAAAAGAAGACAATCCCAATGAGTTTCTTGCCGGATCTTCTCAGTGCGGTCGCGTTCCGATCCGATAGTAATTTAAGGTAAAATGTAAAAAAAATACCATATGTAAGTGCCCCCGCGGGGTTTATACATAATAAAGGATTTGAATTGAATTGAATTCGTAAAGTAGTTTTATTTACAATGTTTTTATTTATAATACTCGCGTAAACATTAGAATTCTCGGATTCTTAGACGGAGTAAGAATACAATTCACCGCTCCCTATCTTGCCCGTGGACGTCGTGTAAGACGACAAAGGGATATAATAAGCATATGACATCTATGCAACAGAAGGAAAACTCGAAATAAAAGCCTATACCAGCCTGTCTGACTAGCATGGTATAGCATGGCCAATTACCCTCTTATTGTGGAGGACGCTCGAACCCAATAGTGGGACGTATAAGAGCTGAAATGATGATGATGGTGATGAAACATTAGAAATAAAAATTTACCTACCTATAGAATACTAGAAGAGTTGTAAAAGGGTGATATTTGGAAATTTTGTTCTAAGCTGTGTAGTAGTTACGTATAAGGGTCGGTAATCCTTAAAAGGCTCGTGAGTGTTGTAAATAATGACTAAATGTTTTACATTACAGTGGTAGGACCACACAGTTGATAGTTCTATCTACAGCCGCGGGCTGGTCTATCCGGGGTAGTACCACACTGAGCAGAAAATTGACGACTGAGTAGTAGCAATTGGTTACTACGCTTCGTTTATTCGGCGAGAGAGCCAGAAGTCCAATTTTCTGAGGGCGTCGGAGTTTGTTGGGTTTTGGTGATGCTTTTAGTATCACCGAACCTTTTGAGCACGCATTCACAGTTCCTTTACTTTCTTTGCGGTAAGCAGCGGTTTAGCAAAGGTCCATGAGCGGCAGTATTGCATACCATCAGGTTTGCTGTTTGCTCGTTTGCAAACATACACAATAAGATAAAAATTGATGTAGTCGTTTTTTTTTTTGGCGTGGATTGCGGTCGGCCTCGCACCACTCCGTCCGGGGCGATAGAGGGACGTAAGCACACACACCTGTAACCCACCCGCGCGACACGTCGCCTTCGTCGTTGGACCGACCACCGGAGCAGGGTGACTGGACGTCAGTGGTCGGCCCGACGGAATACCCCTTACTTGGGGTACCCTCCCATCGACTGACGTCCCCCCCTTAAAGAGGACATCGGTCTTTCCTCACGATCGGTCTTTCCTCACTGGTATTAGTAACATGTAAAATGTTTGTCAGTTTGTATCCTCTACCGCTGTAACCCATTGACTAACTTTCGAAATCATCTGTGGATAACTTTTACAAACTTACGCATATTTTAACGATCGCTATCGTTTGCAACAAAAAAAAATAACATCGTCCTGAACCTCTATTTGATATCGTTTAGTCAACAATTACATTCCCAAGTATCACGTCAGGTAAGGTTAACGTCAGGCATGTCATGAAACTACCATTTGCCGTCCCTTTGCGGAGTAGGCTCGAGTCCAAAAGTAGGAAGTAAATGAGCTGTGATGATGAATGAAGAAAGTGTAAATTAGCGGTGATAAGACAGTCTATGTCTAATCCGTCATCACAGGTGGAATGAAAGGATGTACATCTCTTTATTACACAGTTCTGGTCGTGATGACAGGCGTCTGCATTTATAAAGTTTGTCACAAAACCTTTCGAAGAATCAGACTTGTGATAATGGATTACTTTTATTGTCGTTCAGTACTTGTAATGTGAAAACTTCTAAGTAAATCGTTGAACTTCGAGAGTTTTGGAGTTATATTAAGATGATAATAGTCAGCTGCAGTCTGTAATCGATGATAAGCCGCCCTGAACAATCGCTTTCAACGATTATTATACTTGCGACTCGAATTGTTATTCCAAATAAAAACCATCTTAGCATAGTATTTGTGTAATTATTCTTTGCTACTTGGAGCGGGTCGCTCCGTGCCCTTCAATATGGTTGAGGGGAGTGATGGCTTCTCTAGTAATTAAGTCGTGATCGGGTGCTGCTAGTGGGATCTGGTCCAGTCATATGTTCTTTCTTTTCTTTTTTCTATTTGTAAAATATATCCTATTTTGAAGAGCATCACATTGAAGCTAATACTATATGTTGTATAGAAACGATTGCATTTAAAAATGGAAAAAAAAAAAGTGACAATTCGATGAGTTTCTTGCCGGATCTTTTCTGCCTGTTGTCGCGTTCCGATCCGGTAATAGACTATTAGATTATTTCGAGCTGAATTTAAGAATATGTAAGTGCCGTTTTTAGGGCCGGCTATGTTCGAGACGCACGGCGTCCATTCATCTGGGGTAACAAAAGGGCGGTGCACGACTCCATAACCCACCGTATTCCTTCCCCTTCGCGATTGGGCTGATCACTAGTACAGTTTCTTGATGTCCATGGCCAGCCCGGCGGGATACCCTTTTGTGTGACGTCCCTCCCCGACCCTCTTCTCGGGGCCTCACTTTCACGCGGTCCGCCTATCTACGGGTGACGGGCCACACGGGTCACCCTGGGCCTCAGCATGTAAGTGCTCTTAAGGGGCTTATGCAGTATAAATTATGTAAATTGAAAAAAAAAAATATATATATATATATACTATTTTTTGTAAAGACATCTTCTCGCACTAGGAAAATAATTATGGCATTTTACAAACAATTATTTCAGTGATATAAATTATGAATGCCGTCTAGACTCAGAATAACTATTTGTGGATTTCACAAAATATTATCTTTTTTTAATAGATTACGCCCTGCACTAAGGAAATAATCCTTGCATTGCGGGGGGCTTTACAAACATATAATTAACAGACTCAAATTACATCCAGACTCAGAAAATCAATTCGTGGATCGCAAAGTGTTGTCCTGCATGGGATTCGAATCCATGACATGCACTGTAGGTTGGTATCTTAACCACTACACCATTTGTGCCGTCATAGTTTGATAGATTCAAACTTGACAGGTTAGAATGCTATATTAAGCACTAGAACTATGTTTTAAAATGGTTTCAAAGGTGAGCGTAAACGAAAATCGTGAGCCGAGATTTTCATAATTATATAAAGACATATATAATTAAATTAAACACACGAACTCTCAGTTAATTGTTTAAACAAAGCTAAAGGTAAATATCAAAGTTCAACAAAACTAATAAATCAAGTAGGTACGAACTAAAACAAACGTCCGTCTAAGCCCTAAGCCATTTTCAGGTACAGAGTCTTTGAAAGGATAACACACTGCTTACGTCATAAGGACGTCTGTGAAATTTATTATTCAAGTATTGTTTTGTTAATAATCTATATGTAATACTAGCGATGTCAGCTGTTCCGCTCGCGTGAATTAAAGAGCTTTTAAATCATCATCAGCTCATATACGTCCCACTGTTGGGCTCGAGCCTTCTCCACAATAGGAGGGAAATTGACATTACTATACCATGCTGGTCAGAGAGGTTGGTAAAGGGTTTTATTTCGAGTTTTCCTTCTCTTGCATAGACGTTATATGCGTATTACATCCCTCAGTCGTCTTTTACGACATCCACGGGCAAGGTAAGGAGTGGTGAATTGTATTCTTATTCCGTCACCACACATATAAGCAGAAGAGCTTTTTAATATTATTGTTTAATTTGAACAGGCATATACTCCAAAAGCATTAAAAATAGTGTCAAAATTAACATTATCAATCAACATTTTTTGTTATGACAGCAGTTATTATGCAAGGGCGACTGCATAAGATGCTTGTTGTGCAATACACCATTGTTGCTAAATGTTGAAAAATGCTATTTGCTAATATTTATAGATCCAGCTCCTATTCTATTTATTATGACTTTATCATTGGGAGTGCATCCTCTGGTGTAACGAGCGGGACCTCATGTTAGACAGTCTGCAAGTCATGTCTGGGGTAGTCTACTATACGGACCTTATAACAACTCGAGATATTCTTCGTTCATTCAGGCGTTTTTGCCATATTTACTATTGCAACTAATCCTTAAGCTCACGTATAGGCCCCTTAAGCTCTACTAAATCCGTTGTGTTGTACTGCTGCGCTTAACGTAATTATACATCCTAAGAGGATGTACTGGCTTATTAGTCAATTATGCCTCATATCTCCCTTTTTGTATAGAAGGGACGTGAAACCTTTCCAACTCCTCCTGTTTTTTATTTTCTTATAAGTTTATTGCAATACAATTAAAAACAATTCCCAGGACCTCCTGAGGGTTAGCTCTCGGTATCTTACACGGAGGCCGTTGTTGATCCTGGCTTACAGGATTTGCAGTGGTGGGAATTTGTGATTAGTGAAAAAGAAAGGGGGTTGGTTTTGAGGGACAGAATAAGTATTAAAAAAACTAAAAAATTAAAGAATCGGCTGTTAGGGGGTACAAAGTTCCCTGGGTTAGCTAGTTGTAAATAAAACTAATTTACGAACTTTCATCAGTTCATGATCACGGGCAGACTGCGGAGCACTGATAATTTTTGGAACGTCGGACAATCAAATTCAAATACGAACACGATAAAATCTATAGTGTTATTTACAACTAGCAACCCGCCCTCGCTTCGCTTCGCTTATAGTCGTTTTACCCGCGTAGTTCCCGTTCCCGTGAGAATACCGGTATAAAGTATAGCCTAGTTTACGCCCTGATATTATAGCTTTCCATTGGTGAAAGAATTTTTAAAATCGATTCAGCCGTTTTGAAGGTTACCCGGTACAAACAGACAGACAGACAAAAATTTTTTAATTGCTATTTTAGGCATAGGTGTCGAGCAAATAACCGTGTGAGCATGAAAAAAGCCTATTATTTTGACATTACAAACAGACACTCCAATTTTATTTATTGGTATAGATGTATAATACTCGTGTAAATAACAGAAGTCATTACACATATCTGTATATTACTAAGTTGCCCAACTTTTTCAGATGTCGATATTCCTTTTGGAATTTGACAGTTTTCTTTTATTTTTTTGTGTACTCCAGCCCAATACGATACCGTTACAATTTATAAATGTCAGTAGACTGAGCTATTTAGATGAACTGCTCCAAAAATGTTTTGATCCCTCGTGAACAGTTTTTATCATCTGCATGGACGGTATTCTCTTTTATAACCTCGTGACAATAAACAGCTAATCAAGACCATTATTACACATAATGCCTTAATCGATAAGCTGGCCAAAAAAAAATGTAATTTAAACACAACTAAGAACTACGTAAATTAATAAATAACCAAAAAAAATATTTTGTTAATATCTTGCCCACAAAAAGTTTACATTTGAAAAGCTTTCGCAAAGCTTTTCACGGCAAGTTCTTTTTATTCCAACATTAACCTACATAGCTAAAATAAACTTGGTTTTAAACGTTTGAAATAAGTTAAAACAATTAACTGTAACGTTCTTTATAGTACTTTGTATTGAAATAAAATGATAGTATCAACACACGCGATTGATGTAATTAAAATATTACCTAGCTCGAATTAAATTTACTTTAAATGCCTTCATTATCATCATTATTTCAGCCTATCACTGTCCACTACTGGACGTAGGCCTCCCTCATGTTATGTCACAGAGTGTGGTCCAGTGCTGCCTACATCCAACAACGCCCAGCAACTTTCACCAGGTCGTCGGTCCACTTAGTGGGGGGCGTCCTACATTGCGTTGTCCGATACATGGTCGCCACTCGAGAATCTTTCTTCCCCAGCGGTTGTCGAGCGATGTGGCCTGCCCATTGCCACTTCAGCATGTTAATTCTTAGTGCTATGTCGGTTACACCCGTTCTTTTGCGGATTTCCGTATTTCAGATTCTATCTCGCAAAGAATGCTTTATGAAAATGACAGAGAAATGCTATTTTTAGAACTAATTGATAATTAATTATAATTAGAATACTATAATGATGTAATTAAATTCCAACTAATAATGCTTGTATTGGGAAATATAGTTGTTAACGGAAAAACCCCTGGTCTTCAATGCTTTAAAATTTAACTTATTCATTTTCGACTTAATCATAGGGGGCGACTGAAGAGCGGCTTGCGACTCAACAACCTGCCATATTGCCCTTCATCGTCCATTGAGATTCTGTATATATATATATATATTGTTTTTATATATACATATATATATATATATATGTATATATATGTATGTGTTGTTGCTGTGTGGTAGCGGCTTCGATTACTACCAACCCTTGCTTTGCTCGTGGGTGTCGTAAAAGACGACTAAGAGCCCTAGATTGACCCGGACCAACTCCATCTGGTACTATTTGGGTCAACGATTACATTCCCAAGGAGGGTTGACGTCAGGCAGGCGGCCGGTCATAAAAGTCATTGCCGAAACTTTTTGCAATATGTCAAAACAGATGACATATTGCGTCGACCCCAAGTAATTGGGATAAGAACAAGATGATGATGATGATATATGTATATTGTTTTTTGGTATATATTTATATATATTATTAATTTCAGAATCTCGGCAACGGCTCTGACGATTTTCATGAAATTTAGCATATTAGAGGTCTCGGGGCCAAAAAAAAATCGATCTAGCTAAGTTTTGTTTATAGAAAATGTTGTTTTGTCAGTGTTTTTAGCTAATCAATACAATGACATAAAATGTCAATAGAATAGGAATATAAATTTTGCCGTCGCTTTCAAGAGTGACAATAGCTCGGTTGGGAAGTTTTCTAGTCGCATTCAAACAGCGTGAGATCGAATCTCGATGTTATCATTAATCTGTTTTTGTAATTTTTGATATTTTTTTTCAATATTTCATCTTTTTGATTTTTTACTAGCAACCCCTCCCTTCGTTTCGGTTTCAGTCGTCTTTCCTGCGTAGTTCCCGTTCCCGTGGGAATACCGGGATAAAATATAGCTTAGTTTACTCCCTGATATGACAGCTTTCTATTGGTGAAAGAATTTTTGAAATCGGTCCAGCCGTTTTGAAGATTACCCGGAACAAACAGACAGACAGACAAAAAAATATAAAGTGTATTTTAGGCATATGTATAGTGCAAATAACCATGTGAGCATGAAAAAAGCCCGTTATTTTGACATTATAAACAGACACTCCAATTTTATTTATTGGTATAGATTAATATATAACTAAATAAGATCGTCAAAAAAACAATTTACGAAAAAAGAAATATTAAACCGAGCAAAGCTCGGTCAACCAGATATTAATATTAAAACAATGCATATTAGGTATGCCAGCGGAATTATTAAGATCTCAAAACGTTGCTCGATAAATAGGCTATCTTATACTAAGATTTTTATATTCCAACTTATAGCAGGTACTCTATATTTGCGCAGTTAAACAAACAAATGTTCTGCTTAATAAAAATATACGTCCCACTGTTGGTCTCGAGCCTTCGCCACAATAGGAGGAAAATTTACCTACATATACCACGCTGGTAAGATTTGTTGGTATTTTTTTTATGGGTGGGCTATGGTAATCGCACGTGTGGTCCATTCCGTCCGGGGCGATGAAAGAACGGCGCGCGGGCCCATAACCCTCCCGTACCCACATCACGTCGTTGTTGGGCCGACCACCGGAGTGGGGTGACTTGTCGTCAGTGGTCGGCCCGACAGAATACCCTTTCGGGTACCCTCACCTCTCGACGTACTGCGATGTTGGTCGCCGTCGCGCGGTCAGACTCTCTGCGGGTGACGGACTAAATTCCCTGGCCCGTTCACCCGCGGCCTCGGCTAGGGCGGCATTAGGCGCAGATACTCGCGCAAGATTTGTTGGTATAGGGTTTTATTTAGAACTAGCAACCCGCCCTCGCTTCGCTTCGGTTATAGGTTATAGGCGTTTTACCCGCGTAGTGCCCATTCCCGTGGGAATACCGGGATAAAATATAGCCTAGTTTACGCCCTGATATTATAGCTTTCCATTAGTGAAAGAATTTTTGAAATCGGTCCAGCTGTTTTGAAGATTACCCGGAACAGACAGACAGACAGACAGACAAAAATTTTTTAATTGCTATTTTAGGCATAGGTGTCGTGCAAATAACCGTGTGAGCATGAAAAAAGCTTATTATTTTGACATTACAAACAGACACTCCAATTTTATTTATTGGTATAGATTTTCCATCTTTAGCATAGACATTAGATGCGTATCATATCCTATAGTTGTCTTTTACGACACCCTCAGGTATATGGGGTGGTCATTTGTATTCTTACTCGGTTATCACACGGATAGTAGTTGGCTTAATAATTATTTATTTTAAATTCGCTTTAAAACTCCAGTTGAATCTTCTATATTTAGAGAAAGCACTTCAACCATGAGCGTTTTTACTAAACAATTTAATCTGCGCACATAAAAACTTAGAACGTAAACAGTCCCATAGACTGTGACGGCAAAAAGTTATCCAATCGTGCATAATCCAGCTCGTTCAGGTTTTATTTTAGGCCGTAAACACAAAACTGGTGAGATTAACTGAAGAATTTAACATTCAAATGATGAAGCCTGTTATGAGTTTAGTTAAAATTACTTTCAGTGCAATCATTGTCAAATTATCTGGATGGTTCAGTAGCGTATAACGGTTCACTAGCGTAGGCTTTACGAAGATTTTTTTATAATATTTTCCGATGTTTACATAGTAAATGAAACTATTTTACGGATTTTATGGCGTTTGTATTTGATTTTTGATTGCCCGAGTTTTCAAATACGCGTTCATTGTCAGGAGCAGACCTAGATGTCTTACATCCAACAAGTCATCGTTATTATAGAGATTATTATCTATTCGCTACAGAAATTAGTTATTAAATTTTGACCCACATTTTGGTACAAATTTAATGCCAGGACTAGACAAAAATGATTCATCATCATCATCATCGCAGCCCACATACGTCCCACTATTGGGCTCGGGCCTCCTCCACAATGGGAGGGCATTTGACATTACTATACCATGCTGGTGAGAGAGGTTGGTAAAGGGTTTTATTTCGAGTTTTCCTTCTCTTGCATAGACGTTATATGCGTATTACATCCCTCAATCGTCTTTTACGACATCCACGGGCAAGATAAGGAGCGGTGAATAGTATTCTTAATCCGTCACCACACGGAAAAAATGATTAATTAGTTTATAATTTTTGGAATGAAGTTCCTTACGGCAGGCGTGGAGGAGATAGGGATTTTGCTGTGCGACCGAACTGAAAAAAATGTGATAGTAAAACCGTAAGAAAAAGTGCGTGTAATAAAACCGTTAAATGAGACGTGCGCAGGCGCGACAGTCGTATACACAAGCGAGTAGTGTATAATACCTTTCTCTTTCTCCTTCTTTCTTTTCGTTCTCTCATCCCTTCTCTCTCTATTACCACTCCACCCCGCCAATGCATAGTATATACTCATGAATTCATGGACAAGCACGTGGCGAATACTCACAGTATAGATACATTTTACTAGCCACGTTTATTTTTTGTAATTATTTCTATTTCTATGTAATTTTATGTTGTCAAACAAATTCAAATTCAAATTCAAATTATTTTATTATGCATAAACCCTGAGAGGGCACTTACATATTGTCAAGTTTACTATTTCCAAAAAAAATATACTACCACCGGATCGGAACGCGACCGCTACTGAGAAGATCCGGCAAGAAACTCAGCGGGCTTGTCATTATTTTTAATTTTTTTTTTCTTCTTACTAGTTATACAATTGTGTACATGTTTTGTAAGAACAAGCTCCAGTGTGATGCCCTTCGAACCGCAAGACACTTAATATAATTTAAACGATTATGGCTGGACCAGATCCCACAAGCGGCACCCGATCACGAGTTAACTACTAGAGCAGCCATCACTCCCCTCAACCACTATGGAGGGAAGGGAGAGACCCGCTCCACGCAGCTACCGCAAGTAGATCCTTATCAATCCTTATCCTTAAACAAAAATAAAGAGACATATTTTGTTATTTTAATTGATAATTTGAATTACGATTTTTTTTTATTTAACGTAATTTATTATTTTCTAATAATACTGAATTTCCTAAATACTTTCCTGTACTTAAATAAAAACTAATCAGCAAAATTTAAGAGAAAAATCAAGAAAACCTACATAAAATTGAGCAAGATTTTTTTTTTGCAAATTGTGTCGATTCTACGTTAGCCGAAGGAACTTCGTTCCTACCTGGTGTCCCACGACACCACATTTTTTTTATTAAGGTAAGACAATCTATGGGAGGGTACCCCACGTAGGGGGTATTCCGTCGGGCCGACCACTGATGACAAGCAACCCTGTTCCGGTGGTCGGCCCAACGGTATTGCGTGCTTATGCCGCTCTGTTGCCCCGAACGGAGTAGTGCGAGAAGCGCGCCGACCGCAGCCAACCCCAAAAAAAAAAAAAAGTAGTAACATAATCTATCTAAAAAAGTATAAATATAGTAATACAATGCGATGTAGTTCGCGAGATGTTAGCGAGCGAGTGGATTAGCTTTGCTCAGTCGACGTGTCGCACCACCGATCCTAAATAACTGTGGTACAGAGCCTCTGGTTTAGTCGTCATAAAGAGATGACGTGGACAAATAATATTGCCTTACACGGTATAGGCCTTACATGGTTTAGGAATGCACGCGGTGGTCAAACGCCATAGGGATTTAGGTCAAAATTTCTTTCTTTTTCCATAGATGTTATCTCCATAATATATTCCTTATTCGTCTTTTATGACATCTACGGTCAAAAAATGCGGTGATGAATTACATTCTTACTCTGTCACCAGATGGATCAGAGATGTTATAAGCATAATATACCAATAAAATTTTATGATATTCCTGTGAATAGAAAAGCCAGATGAAAATCGTGAATTATATTCTTATGCCGTTATACAGGGAATTAATGCGAAGAACTTTAGTGAAAACAAATCCCATCTATAGCGAAAAGATATTTTATGAAAATTTAAAAATACCAGACATGATTCCATGAATATTACCTGCCAAAACATATATTTCACTGAGATGGAAAGAAAATACGCTCCCTAAATTCTAGTTCATAACGCCTTATATTTTCCTTGTACTACAAGTCACGGTAAAGTCAACAAAAATGCGACTAGATATTTTTGTATGTCTGAAAACACAGCGAAGACATTCTTATAGACAAAAGATAACTCCACACAAAAGGAAGTATAAGGAAAATATTGTGTTGTAAAGAAAATACAAGTTACTATATCACGAATATAAATGAATATTTCTATCATGAAACTACAGAATTGTTTTTGTTTTGAACACGTTAATCTCAGGAACTGGAAGATAGATTCTTAAATGTGTCATTGTATCTGATATTCTGTTTTTCATCATCATTTTCGTTTATTTATCTACTAGCTGTCCCGGCGAACTTCGTAGCACCATATTTTTAATTTTAAATTTCCAAAAATATAGTCTCTAACTGAAAAACCATTACGGTTTTGTTGTGAAAGTTTCAATCGTCTTGGTCGCGCCATTGTCAATGATGATTCAAAGAGAATACAAATTACTGATTATTGTTTTTTGACTGAAATTATTATTGTCAAATTTTTAACGATACTTAATCACAAACAAAATTAAATTTAGCTGTCATTTGCGTTTTGTTATTACACATCAAATACGTTTTTGTTAAACCACGTTTCATAGTACGTTTTTTACATTCCACGTATTCTCTTTAACGTTTTATGTCACGTCACACGGGAACGCGATCCAACGGGATAAAAAGTATCCTATGTCCGTCTTTTAGTTCTACGCTACCTCCCCACCGATTTTCAGCTAAATCGGTACAGCCGTTCTTGAGTTATAAATAGTGTAACTAACACGACTTTCTTTTATATATATGGACTAGCTGACCCGACGAACTTCGTAACGCCATAATATATTTCGTAAATATATTTTCTAAATTACCGAAAATATAGTCTTTCCGTGTGGTGACGGAGTAAGAATACAATTCACCACCCCCTATCTTACCCGTGGGTGATCGTACGAGACGACTAAGGGATGTAAAACGCATATAACATCTATGCGAGAGAAGGAAAACTCGAAATAAAACCCTATACCAACACGTCTGACCAGCGTGGTATAGTAGGTCAATTACCCTTCCATTATGGAGGAGGCCCGAGCCCAACAGTGGGACGTATGTGGGCTGAGATGATGATGATGATAGTCTTTAATGGAAGAACCATTACAGCTTTGTCGAGCAAGATTCGATGGTTTTGGTCGCGGCATTATTAAATTCAAAGAGAATACAAATTACTCCTTGATTTGACTGACAAAATTATAATTATCAAATTTGCAACCATACTTAACTATAGACAAAATTTCGTTTAGCTGTCATTTGCATTTTGTCATTATTTATCAAATGCGTTTTTTTATACTACGTTTCATAGTGACTTGCATTCTCTTTGACATTTTATGTCAAGTCACACGAGAACGCGATCGAACGGGATAAAAGAGTTATTGGTGAAATCTTGTAAACACGATTAAAAAAGAAACGGGATAAAAAGTATCCTATGTCCGTCTCCTGCGGTCCCCTGGTGGTCCCGAGAATTGGCAGACCTTCGGGCCGCGTGCATACGTGCCCGGAGGGCCTACACCCGCAGCCGAGCGCGTCACCGCGACGCTGAGCGGGAGGGCCAGCTGTACGAGGCTTACCGCAGTGCGCGGTCTGCCTTCAGGCTGGCCGTCCGTATTGCCAAGGACGTTAGTCGGCGGGAGATGCTGGACAGTCTCGAGCGTGACCCCTGGGGTCGCCCCTGTCTCACGGCGCTGAGCAAGCTCCGCGGGCGGGGCCCCCCCCTCACCGAGACTCTCCAGCCCAGCCTCCTCACCAGAGTTGTCGAGGACCTCTTTCCACGGCGGGCGGAACACACGCCCCCGGTCATGGCTTCGCCGGACAGCGACCGGGAGGCCGAAGATGAAAGTGCTCCGCCCATCACGGAGCCGGAAATGGGGGCGGCAGTGGCGCGTATGCGAGTCAAATCCACCGCCCCGGGGCCCGACGGTATTCCGAACCGTGCGCTGGCCCTGGTCCTCGAGCACCTGGGACCACGCCTCAGGGGACTGTTCGACGCCTGTTTGACGTCCGGGCAGTTCCCTGGATGCTGGAAAGAGAGGAGGCTGGTTCTCCTGCCGAAGCCGGGTCGGTCTCCCGAGTCGGCCTCGGCCTACAGGCCCATCGTGTCTGCCATTCAGCTGCATCAGGGAGGGGCTGAGGTATCACGGGGTGCCCGTGTACCTCAGGCGGCTGGTGGCAGACTACTTGGAGGGGCGCAGCGTCCTCTACGTTGACCGAGTAGGGGACGTTGTGCGAACGCCCATGACATGCGGTGTCCCACAGGGGTCGGTTCTGGGTCCGACCCTGTGGAACATCGGCTACGACTGGGTGTTGAGAGGAAGCCTCCCACCCGGGCTGGGCGTAATTTGCTACGCCGACGATACACTCGTCACAGCCCGGGGTGGGACGCTAGAGGAGGCGGCATGCCTGGCAACTCTCGGCACCGAGGAGATTGTCAGGCGGATCGAAGCGCTGGGGTTGAGGGTAGCCCTGGAAAAGACGGAGGCCCTTTTGTTCCATGGCCTCCGTACCGCCGGGCCTCCCGCCGGCGCTTCGATCACCGTGAAGTCGGTCACCATCAGCATCCAGGCCCACATGAAGTACTTGGGCCTGGTGCTCGACGGGCATTTTTGGTTCCGGGAGCATCTCCATCGACTTGTTCCCCGGCTTGTCGGCGCGGCGTCCGCCCTTTCGCGGCTGATGCCGAATGTGGGCGGACCCAGCGCTACGTGCCGACAGCTGTACGTGGGGGTGATCCGGTCGATGGCCCTGTACGGCGTACCGGTGTGGGCGGGGTCCCTGACCGTTCGTCTTAGGGCCCTCCTGTGGCGACCACAGAGGGTCATGGCGATCAGGGCCATACGGGGTTACCGCACGGTGGCGACGGAGGCAGCGTGCCTCCTGGCCGGAACTCCCCCGTGGGACCTGGAGGCGGAGATGCTCGCCGAAATTTATCGGCGGGTGTCGGAGACGCGCGCCCGCGGCGGCATGGTCTCCATCAAAGAGATCACCGCCTGGCGGGTCGACGCCCGCCGAGAAGTCATTGCCCGTTGGGCAGTCCGGCTGGAGAGTCCTCGGTACGGTGTCAGGACCGTCGAGGCCTTCCGGCCGGTGCTGATGGAGTGGTTGGAGCGGACGCACGGGATGCTTTCCTTCCGACTGGTGCAGGTGCTGACGGGGCACGGTTGCTTCGGGAAGTACCTGCACAAGATTGTCAGGAGGGAGAGCACACCGTCCTGCCACCACTGCAGTTGCGACGAGGACACGGTGCAGCACACGCTCGAGGAGTGTGCTGCATGGGAGGGGGATCGCCGTGAACTCGTCGCAATTATCGGTGCCGACCTGGCGCTGCCGACCATCGCCAGGGAGATGCTCGTCAGCGTCAGGAACTGGGACGCGGTCACCGCCTTCTGTGAGGCCGTAATCTCACGGAAGGAGGCGGCGGATCGTGTGCGAGTAGAGCTCCTATTCGGCGACACGTTCCGCCGCCGGCGACTCGGGCGGCGCAGGCGCGAGTATTTGCGCCTAATGCCGCCCTAGCCGAGGCCGCGGGTGATTGGACCGGGGAATTGTCCGTCACCCGCAGAGAGGCTGACCGCGCGACGGCGACTGACGTCCCAGGACGTCGAGAGGTGAGGGTACCCGAAAGGGTATTCCGTCGGCCGGCCACTGACGACAAGTCACATCTGCTCCGGTGGTCGGCCCAACAACGAGGTGACGTGGGTACGGGTGGGTTATGGTCCCGCGCACCGTCCTTTCATCGCCCCGGACGGACTGGACCGCGCGTGCGCTTACCGTAGCCCACCCATAAAAAAAAAGAAAAAAAAAATGTCCGTCTCCTGGTTCTAAGCTACCTCCGCACCAATTTTCAGGTAAATCGGTACAGCAGTTCTTGAGTTATAAATAGTGTAACTAACACGACTTTCTTTGATATATATAGATTTATCGGACACCGCAGCGTAGGTGGATTGACGTCATTCTCAAAGTCGCAGGGAACCGTCGTTGGATGCAAGTGGCGCAGGACCGTTCTGAGTGACATTCTCGTAGGGAGGCCTATGTTCCGCAGTGGACGTCTGTAGGCTGACGGATGAATAGATCTATTTATTTTATTATATATTATATACTAGCGACCTGTCCCGGATTCGCACGATTCCAATGCTGATACTAAATATACTGCAGAATGTCTATATATATATATATATATATATATATATAACGTCCACAGATATTTTTTTTTAATATCTGTTAAAAAAACCGTATCAAAATCCGTTGCGTAGTTTTAAAGATCTAAGCATACATAGGGACAGACAGACAGCGGGAAGCGACTTTGTTTTACATACGTATAATATGCAGTTATTAGTTATTATGATTTCAGCTTATAAAAGTCACATTGTTGGGCTCGAGCTTCCTCCACAATGCAAGAGAAATTGATCTAACATGCTGGTCAGACGGGTTTATAAAGGGTTTTCATACGCATCCGTTAAGACTATCACTATCCTTATTTGTCTATTCTATCACTATCCTTGTTTGTGAGGGGAGGACGTCGGTCGATGGGAGGGTACCCCAAATAGGGGGTATTCCGTCGGGCCGACCACTGACGTCAAGTCACCCTGCTCCGGTGGTCGGCCCAACGACGAAGGCGACGTACAACGTGGGTGGGTCGCGGGTGTACGTACTGACGCCCCTCTGTCGCCCCGCACGGAGTGGTGCGAGGAGTGCACCGACCGCAGCCCACCCCCAAAAAAAATAAACCGTTCCTGGTTTCGGTGTTTTATATCCTGCAAATAATTTATCATTGAATGTAGAAATACAAATGTCCTTTTTCTTATGTATACAAGTATCCGTATGGTGACGAAGTCAAAAAACAGTTTATTTCACCTAATCATGGTCCGTGTGATGACGGAGTAAGAATACAATTCACCAGTCCCTATCTTGCCCGTGAATGTCATAAGAGGCGACTAGGGGATATTATACACATACAACATCTATGCAAGAGAAGGAAAAACTCTATACCAACATGTCTGACCAGCATGGTAAGGTCAATTTCCCTCCTATTGTAGAGGAGGTTTGATCCCAGCATTGGGACGTACATGAGCTGAAATGATGAATCATGCTCGTAGCTGTCATAAAATACGGCTAAGGCATATAATAATTATGTACATAATGTCTATGCAAGAGAAGGCAAACTTAATAAATGCAATTTTATAATGACTTTTTGACTAATAAATGCAATTTTATAATGACTTTTTTGGTCATGAGTAATAAATGGTCTAAAAAATCAAAATAGGAGACAAATACTTCTTTTTTGGAGATATAGATAATAATAATAAAAATTTATTTTCTCTTCACAAGGTTACCTTAGGTCTAATTAACATATGTACTTTAATAAGAATAACTACAACCTTTGTGAGAGACTGGTGCTTGAAGTTGGTTTTTTTTTTAATATAAAACCTGTGTTACAAGTCACCAAGGCTCCCGCTAAAGGAGAATGATAGAACTGCGTAATTATTCCAAAGTTACAAATTAAAATGGAATTACGATAGAATCACTGCGAAGCAAAAATAATAATAATAAAAATAATAAAACAAAAGTAAAAATAATAGTAGGTAAAAATACAGTAGGTAATGGTGAGGTGAGTTAATTGTTTTTTGCTTTGTGTGTATTCGTGTGAGTGTGTATATGTGAAACATGTGCGTGCATTTTTGTAGGTGTGTATGTGTTTGCGTGTGCGTATCTATGTGTGTGTGTGTGTGTGTGTGTATGGGCGTGAAAATTTATGTATGTACGTGTACTCGTATTATAAGTGTGAATAGGTGAGAGAGGATGTATAGTAAATTTGTAGAGATGTATGTACATATATGTATTTGAGCAATGTGGTGGCTGTGTGAGTATATATCCCAGAGTACAGGCAACTCTTTCATATATCTGTAATAACCGAAGAGTGTTAGTTATTTATTGGAACGTTCAGGAGAGATTCCGTTTTTTGGTAGTCTAGAGATCTGAGATGATTTTTTATGCTGTTTGCATTTTGATTTATTTATTGGGTACATGTTAAGAATAGAGTTAAGTTTATTAAAGAGATAATTTCCAAGGAAGCCAAAGAATCTGTGAGAAAGTGCAGTTTTGCATCGTGGAACCGAGCAGATCCCACCTTTTCGTCTCTTTTTTTTTAAGTGATATTTTTGCATTAAGTGAGAATGAATTTAAAAAACAGATGATTGCTACACTAAGTATTAATAATAATAATAATAATAATTTTATTTCAAGTAACATAAGACTCATAACAAATAAATAATAATAATCACAGTAATAAAATAGGTACAATAGAATAACAAAATTTAGGTCATCATAATTACATTCACACAATAATTACATTCATACCGTTGGAATTAATTAAATTACATTAGATTTATTTTTAACAAAATTCACATTCTAACTTAAAATCATTACATACAAATAAAATACAGCTAGTTTACACATAGGTACCATAAAATATAATTAGTAATAATAAAATAGGTACAATACAGTCACAAAATTTAGGTCATAACAATTACATTCATACACTTAAAATTAATTAAATTATTAATAAAATTTACAATAACTTAAAATCATTAAAAAAAATAAAATAAAATACAGCTAGTTTACACATAACATAAATTAATTCCATTTAATATCATAATAATTTTCTTTGTGGAACTGGTACCGTTAAATGTCTGTTACAGCAATGTCTGACGATGTGACAGTCCAATCTGTTGGCGATCATTGTCAGCACAGTGTTAGAGCTAGCCCGTACCCTACGCACCAGGGAAGCAGCTCGCTTGCGCATGATTGCATAAAAACAATCAGCGCGCGCCTCCGCGAACATGCCCGAGGCACTGCAGAACCGGGGTAGCCCCATCACAGCCCTGAACGCGTTATTATATTGTACGCGGATGGCCTTGTAGCTTTTTTCGGTGTAATTAGCCCACAAGCTGCAAGTATACAGGGACGTACAGAACGCCCTGAAGAGCGTCAGCTTCACACCCCTGGAAGCTCCCTCCAGGCTATCATGTTCGCTCGTATAGACAAGGCCCTCCGCTCACGTTCCATATCCTCGTCATCTCTAAGACCAGCCGTGACCACATGTCCCAGGTATTTAAATTGCTCGACTCTCTGGAGAGGAACTCCATTTAACAGAACTAGAGGTATGCTCTGGGGACATTTAGCACTCCTAGTCTCAAAGACCATAAATTGACTTTTAGCTACATTGTATACGAGTCCATGGTTACATGCGTATTGCTCACATATTCGTATCAACTTTCTCAAGCCGCAGACCGAAGCGCTCAACAGCACCATGTCATCTGCGTAACTCAGATTGTTGACACATACGCCATCGATGTGACAGCCGACATGTTGACTGCTAAGCGTACCGATCAAATCGTTAATATACAAGTTAAACAGAGTTGGTGATGTAAGCCCGCCCTGTCTCACACCACACTCGAGTTGATACGTGTCAGACATTGTACTCCCCCATCGAACACAGTTGGACTGGTTCGCATACCAATAACGGAATACGCTGACGAGCTCCGGCGGCAGTTCCATGCTCCTAAGTTTGTCCCACAGACGGTCATATGACACCAAATCATACGCCTTTGACAGGTCAAGGAAGCACGCGAATACAGGCGTTTTACGATCAGTATAATATTTGACGGTATGCTTCAAACACAGTATAGCACTCTCTGTAGACAGCCGAGGACGAAACCCAAACTGATTATCGTGAAGTTTAACGTATTTGTTCAACTGTGTGTTAAGCAGACCGTCAAACACTTTGGCTATAATCGTAGCGAGTGAAATAGGCCTATAATTTGTCCTATCAGTTAGGTCGCCAGTTTTATTTTTAACTATAGGTACTACTATTGTTTTCATAAAATCGTTTGGTAAGTAGGAGTGGGTCACGCATAGCGAATAGAACAAGGCCAGAATTCTATATATATGAGGTCCAGCATAGTGCAGGTGCTCAACGCTTAGTCCGTCGTGTCCAGGAGATTTGCCTTTTGAAATCAAGTTTACTGCTTTTTCAACATCACTCGCGAGAAAAGTAGTCCCTACCACTTTATTATTTATATCAAGTTTGAGCTCCTGAACCGCTGGGCCCAAAGGAGATTTCAATGAGAATTGATTCTTAAACATGTTGGCAATCTCTATCGGTTTGTTCACGCCATCGACATTCACGGGAAGACCCGGCTGCACATTTAATTTATTCGTGGCTTGCCAAAAGCTGCGGAAATCACCTTTTGAATGCTGGGCAGCAAGGTTGTCCATTTTTATCTGGTCTTCATGGTTTTGACACCATTTCAACCGAGACTTAAACACTCTTCTGCTTTCGCACATATCCTTATATATTGTGCCCGATCTATTATAGTATTGACTTAAATAAAAATAAAAGCAGTAATAACTAATTACAATAATACTTAGCTGTCAATATTATTGTTAACTAATGACATACTAATAAGCAAACTAAAATATTGATTATACATTTGCAGCATGTTCGTTTTCAGTAAACCTCTATATTATGTTAATTATAATAATAAAGCCTTTTATTTCTTGCTTAAAATTAACAATGGTTATAACAGTAAACATATTTATCTTTTTATTTATCCTAAGCTTATTCTAGGGTTAGTAGTATTATGGTTAGTAGTAGTTAGTAGTATTATGTTAATTATTAAGTGGAAAATGTTGTTGTTATTACATTTATTTATTGCGCCTCATGCCGTCCTAGCCGAGGCCGCGGGTGACGTGACCGGGGATTAGTCCGTCACCCGCCGAGAGGCCGACCGCGTGAGGAAAGACCGACGTCCTCCCGAGGGGGGGACGTCGGTCGATGGGAGGGTACCCCGCGTAGGGGGTATTCCGTCGGGCCGACCACTGACGACAAGTAAACCTGCTCCGGTGGTCGGCCCAATGACGAAGGCGAGGTGGTTTTCGGGTGGGTTGCGGGAGTTGTGTGCTTAAGCCCCTCTGTCGCCCCGGACGGAGTGGTGCGGAGGCGCGCCGACCGCGACCCACCCAAAAAAAAAAAAAAAAAAAATTACATTTATTTATATTGCTAATAAGTGTACATATTAAGCTAAAATATAATGTAATATCGTTTGTTTTCCCAAATAAAATAGAATAAAATAAAATAATATAAAACTCTATACCAATACGCCTTTCGTCGAGCCGACCACTGAGGACAAGGAACTCGGCACTGATGGTCGGCCCAACGATGAAAGCGACATGGGTACGGGTGGGTTATGGGCCCGCGCGCCGTCCTTTCGTCGCTCTGGACGGAATCGACGGTGAGTGCGCTTACTATGGCCCACCCACAAAAAAAAATACCAACACGTCTGACCAGCATGGTATGGTAGGTCAATTTGCCTCCCATGGTGGAGGAGGCTCGAACTCAACAGTGCGGTTTCTTTAGTCTGAAATGAGGATCATTTTTCTTCTTCTTTCTTGTTACGGTCAATAGTCCGAATACACGTTTTACAATCTGTCTGGGACGATGTAAGACTAGTACCGCCCATAACTTACCATATCGTAAAACCGTTACCATAGGATTAAATATCAGTTTGTGCAAATATCCCTTTGACCTCATTACGCTGTAATAACACAATTACAGCTCCTTCACTGTCTAATATTCTTGTAATATAGATACTTGATTGGCTGAATGCCAAATAGAGACAATAAACATGATTGTCTTACCATGCGTTGATTTGTGTCCAATCTCGAGAAAACTCACAGTACTTGCTTATTTATTCTGTTGGCTGGAAGAACTCTGCAATAAATGTGGCTGTTAGCTAGAAGATCAATCAACATGGAAACTTTTGCGTCTTGATTATCTGATATATAAGAATAGATATAGATATGTAAAGAAACAACATCGCTAAATTATTATATTTAAGTTTTTCTTAAGGATAACTTTAAATTTTTCATATATGTAATGTACATACGAGCTTTCATCTCTGTGTGAAATTAATAAAAAGTATAGTAACGGCTTATGAATATAATTAACAATTATCAGTTTCCGTATTGGTTATAATTAAAACAATTTTAACGGTTTTTATCTCTTTTTTATTTGTTGTTCTTAATCTGAATAAAATTTGTGTCAGGTATGTTTGTAAAATCCCCCACAATACAAGGATTATTTCTTTAGTGGAGGGTTCTTTAAAAAATATCGAAAAGGAGTAATAAAGTGACGTTTTATTATTCATTCATTATCACTATATCTTATTTTAAAGGTAAATTTGAAATAAATTCTTTATGGAATACTTGGCACGCTTCAACGCGAAGCGAGGTAATGCTCTTCTCTAACCTTACAGGAATCAAGCAATGGCTCGGATTAAAATCTATAATATAAATCAAGTGAAACACTAAAGCTGAAAAGTTCGAAACATCAGGCGATTAAAAATTAAATAGAAAATACTCGCGTAAATGTCAGAAATCAATATAAAAATACTCCTTTACAAACTTAATTATTGTCTTTAGTGTAAAAAAATAGATCATTGAAGAAGAATTCAAAATAATCATAGAATAATAAGAAGTTTGTTACTTCGGTTATCTGGATGTTTTTATATGTAGATCCACCATAATTACACCCGTAAAACTTAACATTTCGAGACAATTTGGTTCATATATACCATTTCCTACTGCAAAAGAATTTGATGTGAACTGGTTCTTTTCGACATCTTCAACAATTATTCAACAAGCATTTTTAGGTTTATATATATCATAAAATAATTATACACACATTTTATAATAATATAATAATATCTGGTTGACCGAACTTCGCTCGGAATATTTTTGTTGTATTTTTGTCGAATTTATTTAGATATATATTAATAAAAAATAAAAATTAAATAATGAAAAAATATAAAAAATTACAAAAAGATAATAATAATAACACCGAGATTCGATCCGACGCTGTTTGAATGCCAAAACAAAACTAAAAGAAAACTGGACAACTTCCCAACTGGGCTATCGTAACTCATGACATTGACGGTGAAATTTGAATTCATATTCTTATAAAATGTAATGTCATTGTATTGTTTTGCTAAAAACACCGACAAAACAACATTTTCTATAAATAAAACCTAGCTAGATCGATTTTTTGGCCTCGAAACGTCTAGTATGCCAAGTTTCATCAAAATCGTTGGTGCCGTTGCCGAAATCCTGAAAAAAAAAAATATATATATATATATATATATATATATATATATATATATATATATATATATATATATATATATATATATATATATATAGGTATAATGGTGTATATATATATTTACAAGAATTACTCGTTTAAAGATATAAGATACACATATATTTATTTTAGTGCAATTGATGGTCTAAAAAAAATTCATATTCAAATTATCTTTGACTAGCAATCTGCCCTCGTTTCGCTACGGTTTCAGTTGCCTTTCCCACGTAGTTTCCATTCCCGTGAGAATATCGGAATAAAATATAGCCTATATTACTAGTAGTTTTTGAATTTATTCATTACAAACATACACACACAAATACACAAAAATACAAAATTTACCTCTTTATAATATTAGTGTATATATCAATATAAGTTGAAACGATAACTAATAGCAGTCATTCATGGTAATAAGAAACCTTTTTCTATAGGTAACGGCTTACTATGACGTTAGATAACATTGAATCTAATATCAAAGCTTAATAAGGTAGAAATGCCATAATAGGAGACTCAATCAAATATTACGAAGAAGCTCTATGGAACTCAAGAACAGACTGTTATTATTTAACTATCTGGATTGTGTTGTGTGAAAATGATATCTTAGAATAGTTTTATTCATCTTATATCTTTAAACGAACAATATACAAGATATATATACAAGATATATATACAAGATATATATATATATACAGAATCTCGGCAACGGCTCCAACGATTTTCATGAAATTTAGCATACTAGAGGTTTTGGGGTCAAAAAATCGATCTAGCTAGGTTTTATTTATAGAAAATTTTGTTTTGTCGATGTTTTTAGCTAATCAATGCAATGACATCAAGAGTGACAATAGTTCAGTTGGGAAGTTGTCCAGTCGCGTTCAAACAGCATAAGATCAAATCTCGGTGTTATTATTGTTGTTTTTTTTTTTTTTTTTTTTTTTTTATTAAACTTCATGCAACAATGCAATGGCGGACTTAATGCCAAAGGCATTCTCTACCAGTCAACCATAGGTGATGCAGAGACGAAAAAAAGGTAGGTGCATGTTCCGAGATAGTTATATTATTGTAAAATGAAAAAGAAGATATATTTTACATAGATAAATAGGTATATACGAAAATATATAATACATACCAAAGATACATTATATCATTTATTCAGACATTATATCAGTTGTGATGATTCTGCCAACTCGTTTAAGAGATGGAGTCGAACGCTCTTCTTAAATGTTTGACGACTAGTTGCCATCCTGATACCGAGAGGTAGTGAGTTCCAGAGGAGAACCGCCTGGACAACGAAAGAGGAATGCACACGATCAGAGTGATGAGATGGACAAAGTAAGAGCAAGTTTTTGGAGGAGCGAAGGTTTCTGTCATGATTAGTAGAGAGGTATTGAAAGAAACAAGACAAGTAATTAGGAGAATTAGGAGAGTTGAGGATAGAATATAGAAAAGTAAGGGCACGCAAACTACGGCGTTGTCGAATAGTTAGAAAATTTAATTGAGAACGATAAGCAGAAATATGATCATACTTGCGAAGATTATATATGAATCGAATGCAGTTATTGAGAAGACGGTCTAGTTTATTAAGAAGATCTGCATTCAGGTCAAAATAACACACATCACCATAGTCAATTAGAGGAAAAATTAAAGTTTGGACAAGCGTCGTTTTAGTTTTAACCGGTAGAAAATGTCTCAACCGATTGAGAGCACGTAAGCTACAGGTGACTCGCTGACTTACTCTGGTTACTTGAGTACTCCAATTGAGAGTGGAGTCGATATATAAGCCAAGGTCTTTTACGTCAGGGGACAGCGGCACAATAGAGCCGTCGTACAATATAGAGGGGAGAGATTTGACGTCTACTCGGCCTATCATACGCTGACTACCCACAATTATTGCCTGACACTTGGTAGGGTTCACCATCAACCCGAACTGGCAACACCAACTTTTTATGCTGTCAAGGTCTGTATTGATTTTGGCAATTGCTGACGGCATATCCTCCACACTCGCTTGACAGTAAAGCTGCAAGTCATCGGCATAAAGATGATACGAACACTGAAGATTATAAGTAATGAGATTAATAAAGATAGAAAATAACAAAGGAGAGAGAATACCGCCCTGAGGGACGCCAGCGCTGAGGTCGCACCAATTCGAAAAGCTGTCTTCGATGCGGACACACTGCTGACGCCCCTGAAGATAAGAAGAGAACCATTCCAGTGCGTTGGGTGAGATCAGGAAGTGAGATAAGATGGCTAGAAGGATATCGTGATTGACGGTATTGAAGGCGTTAGAGAAATCTATTAAGACTAGAACCGTCACATTGGTTTTCTCCATACCAGCCCTAATATCGCCAGTCACTTTTAGGAGAGCGGATGTTGTGCTATGGCCTGGTCGGAAGCCGGACTGGAATTGACATAAGAGATTATTTTTGAAAATGAAATCCGATAATTGCTTATGCACGCAAGCCTCCAGAACCTTAGAAAGAAAGGGAAGAATAGATATAGGACGGAAGTGATTAGGAAGAGAAGGATTAGAAATTTTAGGCAAAGGTATTACATAAGCCTTACGCCATAATGATGGGAAACAGCCAGATTCAAGAGAAAAGTTAATAATATGTGAAATAACAGGAAGAAGGTGGTCCAATATTGCTGTGATCATGCGACGACTTACGTAATCACATCCCACAGCATTAGACTTAATGGATAGGATTATTTTTTTGATTTCTTCCAACGCAACTGGAGAAAAATTGAACGGATAGATGTTAGACTGAGGTAACTGCTTTAGATAATCTAAAGTGTGACTTTTGGTTTTGTGGTCCAACGGGATAGAGAAAGAAAAGTGCTGATTGATGTCATCCAAACCCACTGTCACCTGAGAATCCGAATGACAGTGCTTACCGATGCCTAGAGTCCCTAGAAACTTCCAGGCATTAGCAGCGGAAGAAGAACTAATATTGTCAAGAATGTGGCGGCGTTTAGCATTACGAATCATCTGATTACACCGATTCCTTGCAGCCTTATACTCAGACCAAAGTACTTGGCACCGATCACCTTTATATTTTCGATATGCTCGGTCTCTGCGCTTCATTGCCTTACGGATGTCTTCTGAGATCCAGGGTGCTGGTGGACGTTTTAATTTTACCTTTCTGATAGGTGCGTGATTATCGAAGAGGTGGTGGACTACTTCACCAAAGCACCGTACTTTCTCCTCAATTGACGAAGATGCTCGTAAAAAGTCCCAGTCAAGTGCTGAGGCATCACTCTGTAAATCAGTGAGGTTGATTCTGTTAAAACAACGCATGTACAAAAATTTGGGCTTAGGCTTAGGAGGTTTCAAGACGTAAGAAAGGAAAATGAGATCGTGGTGAGAGAAGGCGGGGGCAGGAAATTGGCCGTTAGAGGAGACAAGAGAAGGGTTGGAGGTGAGGATTAGGTCTAGCCATGTGTGGTTGCCATCCCTGTTGTGGTGAGTGGCCTGTAAGGGTACAATCTGTAGATTGGCAGACTGAATGACTTCAAGGAGTTTTTGAACACGTGGTAAATGGGAAGAAAGGAGATCAGTGTTAAAATCGCCCATGATGATGTGGTGTGAATATTCTGACCCTAAAGATTCCAGAATCGAATCGAGACTGGAGAAGTAGTCGACATTGGGAGGACAGTATACAACACCAAGGACGGCTTTAGCCCCTTTGGTAGATATCTCTAAAAAGAGAAACTCAGCAGAGGAAGATACGGAAGATGAAAAAAGAATTTTATAGGGAATGTGGCTGCGGAGATATATCGCAACACCACCTCCTCTTCGCTCAGCCCGATCGTTACGAATAAGTATGAAGTCAGCAAGAGGGTAAGCAGTGGAAAGAAGTTGAGGTTTGAGCCAGCTTTCTGATATCAGAATGGCGTTAACGTCAGTATCAGTGAATGTTTCTAAAAAGTCACTGTAATGGCTTGGGATACTCTGTGCGTTTATATGGCATACCTTTAACAAATTGTGTGAATTATTGTTAAAAGTTTGTCGCACACAGTCTCCAAGCGTGGGAGATGCTGAACAGAAACTGTCATCATCTGAAGAAGAATTGGCAGAGTAATAAGAATCATCATCTGAATACATGGAATAAATATATAAAAATAAAATATAATATAAATAAAATATAATACAAATAATATAATTATGTGGGACTAAATTATAGGATGTTACTTTACTAAACTTCTATATATAAAAATCCGCATCACCTACCAGCTAAGAGGTGTACAATTATGAAATAGCAGCAGACATACAGTTTGTGAGGCATGTTATGCGTACAACGGAATTCAGGAGTAACTAAACGTCACGTAGATCTTACGTCAAACATATAGCTTGACATTTGTACAATTCGATCTAATAAGTAAACAATAACAGATAGAATGATATTACATGATTAAAAAGAATGTGTTGCGTTTTGAGTAGAAATATGTGTTGACAACTAGCACTAATAATGAAATAGGAAATTTATAGTTACAAAAGGCAAAAGTACTGTTATATATTCCTGCGCGATTTTATATTACCGGTGATGGTCGTTGAATTTCCTGTGCTTGAAGACTCTCCAACTGCCCTGGGATACTTGATAATGAGTTGATTAAGATCATCCATGGTGAAAAACTTGTGCCGAGTACCATCAGGAGCTTTTACCACAATGATACCATCTTGTGTCCAGCAAGAGCGCATACCAAAATGCTGCCGGGCTTTATTGAAGACAGTCTGCCGGGGCTTTGTCAAAAACTCCTTAATGGATGCAATTGAGCCTTTCAGTTTAGACTTAGTTCTCCATATAAGTGATCTAATATCAAGACTAGAAAACCTTACCAAAATAGGACGGCTGTGGTTGTTGTTAGGTGTGCCTAACCTGTGACAAACACTAATGCTGGGTGCTGAGATCTCCTTTAGTGACATATTTGAATGTATTATATCAAGAATGACAGCAGTGCAGTCCTCCTTTTCAGCTTCGGCTATTCCCATGAAGATTAGTGCTTTCTTCCTGTGTCTGGTCTCTAGAAGATCTACCGTGCGGGAACACTCACTTATTTGCTGACGTATAAGTCTGAGCATGGAAAACATTAGCTCCCTGAAGGTACGAAATTCTTCAGCAACTTTAGCCACAGTGTCCTTAGCAGGTGCCCCGACTTGTAGTTGTGTTTCTAATTCTGCCATTCTCTTTGTGAAAGTCTCCTCCAAGTTGACTTGTGCTGCTTGTATAGTGTCTAATTGTGACATTTTATAGCCAAACAGAAAGTTAGAAGTGAGTGAGTAGTATCAGCTAGCAGGTGATTTGGGATTAAGTTTAATTTACATAAATTATATCACAACTGTAAGTACTTTGTACTAATACAATATTAAATTGAAAAGACCCAAGAATTATGCAGTATACTATTATATATTAATTTAGATTAGAGGAACAAATTTTTAACTTTTTATCTTTTTCAAACCTACCCACCGAAAAAGTTTTTGTAATTTTTGATGTTTTTTTTTTCATTATTTCATAATTTTTATTTTTTATTGATATATATTTAAATAAGTTCGACAAAAATACAATTTATGAAAAAAAATTATACCGAGCAAAGCTCGGTCAACCAGATATTGATACCTATTAAAAAATCACAAAATCAAGTATTCTAATATGGTAATAGGTTAACTCGTTTGTCTGTGCTTCATAAAAAGACCATCCTTGAGCATCCATTTTATAATGCTTTCAATAATAATCTTTCAACAGATTATTATTAAAACGATTATAGGTTACACCAAATGCGTTAGACGACTCGCACAACGAGAGTAAAGGATAAGTATGGCTTACACGCAAGATAAAAAGAGACGACAATATAGTAATCGTTGCGTCTTTTTTTAATTTCAAATGTCCATGCAAATTTATATGCAATTGGAAAGAGCTTAAGTTCATTATGGTACTATTATTTATTTTGAAGAAACGACCGAAGAAGCGACCTTGGCCGTGTTTTTATTTATAAATAGAATTTTAGGCAGTTCAGTTAACAAGTGCAAAGGAAGACTGATGTGACGAAGGTTATTTGTCTCGGGTTTGTGAACTGTGTGCCTAGACTTTTTCCGTTTCTTTTAATTTTATAAATTTATTACATTTAGATATTGTTTTCATTTTTTCCGTGTGGTGACGGAGTAAGAATACACTCACCACTCCCTATCTTGCCCGTGGATGTCGTACAAGACGACTATGGGATATAATATGCACATAACATTTGTGCAAGAGAAAGAAAACTCGAAATGAAACTCTATACCAACATGTCTGACCAGCATGGTATAGTAGGTCAAATTCCCTTCCATTATGGAGGAAGCCCGAGCCCAATATTGGGACGAGTGTGGGCTGCGATGATGATGATGATGATGATGAATAATTAGCTACTTTATCACCAAGTGACACGGAAATGGGAACCTCGCAGTTGCAACAGCTAATATTTGACAGATTTTAAGAATTCTTTCACTAATGAAAAGCTACAATATCAGCGAGTAACATACACTTCTCCGTTTTGCCTCGGATATTTCGTCAGTTTAGGTTTGTTCTTCAAATTATTCTCAAACTGAATTTTCACGGAATGCGATGGGTTATGGGTCGCGCGCCGCCCTTATATCATCCCGGATGGAACGAACGGCGGATATGCTATCCTTAGCCTGCTAAATAAAAATCATGAGACTCAAAGTCACAACATTTAGAATTGCATGTCAGCATCTTAGTCACTACACCGTCTGAGCCCTCAACTCACTATAAATCTATATACCTATAACCAGGTAAATAAAAAAGGAAATTTTAAAAGCATTATCCTAATACATTATAAACCCTTATTATAGTTGATATTACATATCAAAGTCCCAATGCAATCACATTAATCACAATCGTTCAATACCCCGAACAAATTTGTCTCGGGTCGACAATTCCGTTCTCGCAAACCATTAATCCGAGTTTTAACATGAATCCTCATCCAGTTACTGTGAACGTATGGTTCCTTTGATAGCGAAGATATTGATTATAGTTTTTATGGAATAAATTTCGATACCACTTCTATAAGTTGAACAAAGAAGCTTTCTCTCTCAGCCCACATAGGTCCCACTTTTGGGATTAGGCCTTTACCCTAATGGAAGGGCAAATCACCTAAGGAAAATCACGCTGGTCAAGATGCTTGCATATTATATTCTTTACGTGCTTTTTACAACACCCATACGCAAGAGTTGTTGAACCTTCTTACTCCGTTGTCATACCGTAAAGTGGGAAAGCGCAAACCCACGCCAAATTATATAGAAGACCATTCTACATCAAATTATACAGAAGACTGAGGAGTATAATCAGCATCTGTATCTAAAGTTTGTGGGCTATAAGAAACGCTTTGATTCCATCGAAACTAGAGCAATGATTGTACTTCCCTCAGCAGTTACAGTTCGAAGTATTGTGTTTGTATGGCAATTTTATCATATCGGTCAGCATCCAGTATTGGAATGTCCACCCGATCCAGTTGCAGGAAAGAGTGAGCCAGGATAATCTTCTAGTAACTGTACTCCATTGGAAGATGTATTCAAGTTCTTAGACTAGATCGGAATCTAATATTAACAGAAAATATATCACTCACCTTCAATTTATAGATAAACATAGCCCGTTCCGTCTAAGGCAACAAAAGGGCGGTCCGCGGCACCTGTAAATGACTGTATTATCTCCTCATCGCCATTAGGCTCAGCACTGCAAAGAATCCTTGACCTTCGTGGCCAATACTTTAAACCCTGGACAAGGACGAAAACTATAGTTTCATATAAAACAATTTTTCAATTACAAACAGACAAATACACATCATACGTCCAATGTCGGTAATTTTTTTTTCAATAAACAAACATTACGGCATTTAATCAGTAAAAGTAGAAAAGGCATTCTGTTCGAATCGTCGAGGATCCCACTCTTACAGACAGATCGGAGTCACTGGAGCGGTGGAGGGACTTTGGGTCACTCTGTGTACTCTACCGACTCTTTCATGGGGAGTCCTTGACTTGGTATCATCGTCACTATTTTACCAACGTACCACTGGACACCGTAGTAGAGTTCCTCCATTTCACCTGGAAACATTATGGTCTTCAACTGTACATTTCTAGCGATCATTTCTTCCACATACGTGCAAGTTCTGGAATGAACTACATGCTGCTATATTTCCCGAGCGTTTTAACATGTCCTTCTTTAAACGAGGTTTAAGAAGAGTATTTTCTTCACGGTAGGCAACGGCTTGGCTATCCCCCTGGCGTAGTAAAGGTCCATGTGCAGCAACCTTCAGCTTACTCGTTTGCCACCATTGGCAATAAATAAAAATATAGTTGAATAGCAAGGGATTTTACTAACATAAAATTAACGAATCCAAATTACACCTAGACTCAGAACAACAAATTGTGGTTTACACAAAGTATTGGCCTATATGAGAATCAAATGCATTACACTGACAGTTGGTCAGGATTTTGTCCGCTACACCATCTATGTATATACATTTATTATATTTTTTTTTAGTTTTTGAGTCAACTTATCAGACTGCACAGCCGCGGCCAGCTTAAACCAAAACTGTCAGCGTTGAAATTTAAAAATGCTTTAACTTTTTCAACATTTAAACTCTTAGCCTTATTGTCAACATGAGATTTAATTAACATGACATATTTCAAACTGAATATTACCTGATTCTTTCAAAGGCTGGGAGCGGACGTTGAGTTGGAAATAGACAGAAAATTTTAACAAGCTCTAAATTAAGTTTGAAATATTTGCCAACTTGTATGAAAGTTTTAAGTGTTATATAATATAGAAAATATTTGTATTTGTTGTGTCATTTATTTTTGAATGGATTATAAATTTTCTTATGGCAAAGAGAGTCGTTATCTGATGATAATGACTCTTTGCCATAAGAAATTTCAAAACCCAGCGGTGGAATATATGTGAGCTGTGATGATTCATAGCTCACATACTTTCTACCGGTGGGTTCAAGCCTTAATATAGAATGTTATGGAACTACAAATTACCAGTATATCTAATTTATAGCCTATCAAAAAAATAAAAAAAGGGTGTATGTATCCACGTAAGAAGTTATCCTTCATTGGCGTAATAAGATAAAAATCGTCCTAAAAATCTTTATAAAAATGTTATCTTTCGCGTTATCCTACGTTTGTAGAAAAAACGACACTAATTATAGAAAAAAAGGTATTTATACTCTGAAAGTTTTATTATAACGCATTATTCAGTTGACATTTATGACGGTGTGTGCGCATTGTAAAAAATGTTGACTAGCTAACTTCAGGGTGTCTGTTTTTCGTGACGGTGTGCGCGCGCATCGTAAAAATTTACTCTCATCATACTTCCTTAACTCGTCAAAAGAAGTATAACTTTAGAAACGGAATACTCAATACCAAACTCCCTCTCCAAACCCAATATCGAGAGACTGAAAATGATTATTGAAATTCGTATCCTTACTAAATTATAAATGCCAAAGTAACTTTGTTTGTTTATTTGTTTGTTACACTTTCAAGCTTAAACCATTGGACCGATTTCAAACATTCTTTCACCAACGGAAAGCTATAATATCAGGGAGTAACATAGGCTATATTTTATCACAGTATTCTCACGGGAAAGGGAACTATGCGGGTAAAGAGACTGCAACAGAAGCGAAGCGAGGGCGGGTTGCTGGTAATAGAATAAATAAAGAAAATAACGTGTCAAAAGAAGTACTTCAAAAACAAAATACTCAATTCCAAGCTCCCTCTCCAAACCCTATTTCGAGAGACTGAAGATGATTATTGAAATCAAAAAACACAAAAATTTCAATAGAGAGGATGGCTGGGTATTACCATCAAGCTGGGATCCTGTTATAAACATAATTAAAAATAAATCCAAAGAGACCACCACAAGACTGCATGATACTGTGAGCACTTATTGTATAGATTTGACCCACAATAATAATAGTTAAAGATAATTTTATAAATCAAAAATCTTTTAGTAAGACAAAGTAAGCCGCATCTAAAATTAAAAATCAATATTAATTTAGCATCATGTCCCCTGAGTTTTCTTGCCGGATCTTTCTCAGTGTGGCCGCGTTCCGATCCGGTGATAGTATATTAGTTTTGTTAGTTTTAAATCAACAAATTGTAACAATAATTGCTACAAATTTAATAATTAATAATTACTAACCATAAGTAATATATTTTTTTCAAATAGAATCATTTTCTTCTTACACTGGCAATAAATTTGTACTAAAATGTGGGTCACAATTTAATAAATTTATAACTAATTTTCTGTATCGGGTAGATAATTATAAATGTCTGTAATAACGATTACTTGTTGGACGTGAGACACCTTAGTCCACCCGTGACCATGAATGCTGCAAAGTGTTCGAAACGTCGGGCAATCATAAATCAAATAAAAACGCGATATAATCCGTAAAAGTAGTTTTATTTACAATGATTATTGAAATTCGTATATTCCTATAAAGATATCATCTATGAAAGAAATATATTTACTATTTGTCGGTGTATTTATATGATTCAATACACATTCATTAGTTATATTCAGTAAGTACGTTTATCTTCCGAAAACACACGCAATATCTTCATTACCTAAATCGATGATGGCTGTCTAGCATAATATTTCTTATATACTAATCTAAGTATTTATTTCTTTTTATATATTCGGTATCGGAATCGAGTACTGAGTAGCCTCCTTCAATGTGTACAATCTTTTACCAGTCACCCTGTATAGAAGACTGATAGGTTCTAGATAGAATGAGTAATTTTCTGTCAAGTGATATTTTTTTTATTGCAAACGATGGCAAACAAGCAAACATTACACATGATAAGTTTTGCTGCCGCTCATGGACCATTGCAATACCAGGGTTACAGGTAGGCCTCTGCCTACCACGAAGAAAGTGAAGGGAGTGTGAATGCGTGCAATATGATTCAGTGATACTAAAGACATTACTAAAACCCACCACAGGCAAGCACCCTCAGAAAGTTGGACTGCTGGCTCTCTTACTCACCGAATGAAGCGCTGCGGGATGTCGGTTTTCTGTGAGAGTGTGGTACTACTCCAGACACTAGCCCACGGCTTTAGACAATTGTCAATGATGTGGTCCTATCACTATCGATATAAGGATGCCTAGACAGCATAGTGGTTATGAAACGGACGTACACATACATCCACTACTCTATGCGTTTCATCATCATCATCATACCTCATGTACGTCCCACTACAATGGAGCTATTACTATATGTTTTATACTTCCAATTTTATTTAAAAGAGTAGCAACCCGCCACCGCTTCGCTTCGGTTTTAGTCGTTTTACCCGCGTAGTTCCCGTTCCCGTGAGAATACCAGGATAAAATGTAACCTAGTTTACGCGCTGATATTATAGCTTTCCATTGGTGAAAGAATTTTTGAAATCGGTCCAGCCGTTTTGAAGATTACCCGGAACGAACAGACAGACAAAAAAATATAAAATGATTTTTAGGCATAATGCAAATAACCGTGTGAGCATGAAAAAAGCCTATTATTTTGACATTACAAACAGATACTTCAATTTTATTTATTGGTATAGAAGATATAGATGAAATAAAATGACAACTCGCTGAGTTTCTTACTGGATCTTCTCAGCTTGTGGCCGCGTTCCAATCCGGTGGTAGATTATTGTATTATTTGAAGCGATGTATAAATTTGAGAATATGTAAGTGGCTTTCCCCCCATTAAGGGGGGATTATTATAAAGGCCCCTTAAGGGGCTTTTATAATAATTAAATCAAGTAATTAAATCAAATAATTTATTCTACATAGGATTTGATTTAATTTGATTTGATTTGACTAGACTCGAGCTTCCTTTATATTGGAAGGAAAATTGACCTGCTATATCGTGTTGGTCTAGCTGGTTAGTATAGGGTTTTATTTCGAGTTTTCCTTCTCTATACGTTAACTACGTACAGAATATACAGGTATATACAAAACGTGTACAGAAGAATACATTCCATCAAAAATACAACTGTGAAAATTAAAGCCATGTTCGAATTTTTTTACTGTTTCTGGCATACGTTAAAACAGAATACCGTGAAGAAATTGAAAGGGTTGTGAATGAGTACAATGAGTTACGGTGAGCCTACCGTGATATCACTAAAACCCATCACACACAAACAACCTTTGAAAATTGGGATTCCAGCTCTCCCGCTCATCGAGCGAAGTGCAGCAGCCAATTGCTACTTCTCAGATGTCAATTTTCTGCTCAGTGAGGTACTACCCCTGACCAGCCTGCGGCCATAGGCAGACGACTGCCGACAGGATGATCCTACCACACAAGATATGATAATTACGGTGTGATTATCGATTTCACAGATAAATTATTGGGATTTAAATGAGTGCCAAGTTCTGGAGAAAATTTTGAAATTCATTGATTAAAAGAACCTGTAGCATTCATAGGCCTTTACATTTCAATAATCAATATTTATTATATTTGCCGTGTGGTGACGGAGTAAGAATACAATTCACCACTCCCTATCTTGGCCGTGGATGTCGTTAAAGACGACTAAGAGATGTACATGCACATAACATCTATGCAAGAGAAGGAAACCTGGAAATGAAACCCAATACCAACCTGTCTGACCAGCATGGTATAGTAAGTCAAATTCCCTTCCATTGTGGAGGAGGCCCGAGCCCAATAGTGGGACGTATGTGGGCTGCGATGATGATGATGAATTTAATTATATACATCACCATCATCATCACCATCATCTCAGTCCATATAGGTCTCACTGTTAGGCTCGGACCTCCTCCACAATGAAAAGAAATAGATCTACAATACCGCACTGGTCAAACGTGTTGGCATAGGGTTATGTGTAGAGTTTTACTTCTTTTGTATAGATATCATCATAGTCGTTTTTACAACACCCACGGGTATGAGAGGGGGTGATAAATTGTATATATGGGCGCATATCGCCCTCTATCGGCAATATTTGTAAATTGTTGATGTATGTGTTATCAATTATAGTTATAAACATGTTTGAAATATTTGCAACTAATATTTAAATAATTATTTGTAGTAACAACACTGCTATTTACCATGCTATGATATTTAAGACACTTTTTGAAAAGTATTTCTAGAAATCTTTGATTTAATTGTTTAAATATTTATATAATTGATCAAATTAAAATCGATTAGAATTAATGTAATTATTTGTAACCATATTTAGTTGTTTTTACACAATAAAGATTGTAATTTATTTCTAGTTAGGGCGCCGTCTCTTGAACAATATATGAGAACAATATTTCCTTTAATTACATTAATGTAAATTGTGTAAAATTGACTATTTGGAATTATGTTAAATGCATTAGAATATTTATCATTATTATTTAGCTATATTCAGATAGTTAACAATATTGTTTTATTGGTTTGTTATAAAAAGTAATTGTAGTTACTAAGACTAGACCGTTTCGTTGTAAAGCGGAGGTTATAAAAACATTGTAAGATTAGAATAGAGGACAGTTTTACTTCACTCACTTCTACGGCAATAACTTCTAATAAATACAGTGATTACATACTCAGTATTTTACTATCATCGTTCAAATTCCTGGCGCAACGCCGACATATACTTACTCCGCCACCACATGGAATTGTTTTCATAAAGAAAAATAAATATCTCGTTGACCGAGTTTTGCTCGGTATAATTTTTTTTTTCTCGTAAATTGTATTATTGACGAACATCTTCTATATTTATATCTATATCTATATCTATATCTATATCTATATCTATATCTATATCTATATCTATATCTATATCTATATCTATATCTATATCTATATCTATATCTATATCTATATCTATATCTATATACATATAATAAATGAGTAGAAATCGCGTATCTGTACTTTTGATAAATTTATTAAAAAATGAATGTAGGCTGTTAAAAAAGACGCATGGAACAACAAATATTTTTTTGAATTTTTTGTCTGTCTGTATGTCTGTATGCGCTAATCTCGAAAACTACTGAACGGATTGTTTCGTAGTTTTCACAAGTAGATTAAGCCCAATTCAGGGTAACATTTAGTCTTTGTTTTATTAAAATCTGACGTCAGGAAAAAAAGTTATCGTCATTTAAATTTTTAAAATCGCCGCGCCGCCGCTCTCCCCTTATGTCATTTGAAGAGTTAATTCAAAATAACTATTTTATTTATTGGTGATGTAAGAAAAATATTTTTATTACTTAATACATATTAGGTTCAGTAGCTTCCGACCAACGTTCTCCCCGAGGAGGGGACGTCGGTCGATGGGAGGGTACCCCGGTTAGGGGGTATTCCGTCGGGCTGACCACTGATGACAAGTAACCCTGCTGCAGTGGTCGGTCCAACGACGAAGGCAACGTGGTGTTCGGGTGGGTTGCCGGTGTTGCGTGCTTAAGTCCCTCTGTCGCCCCGGACAGAGTGGGGCCTAGGCGCGCCGACCGCAGCCCACCCCATAAGAAAAAAAAAGGTTCAGCAGCTTAGCTCATATACGTCCCGTCCCACCTCTGGGCCTGAGTCTTAATTTTTAATTGTCAATCTCTCTTCTCAATCTACAGTGGAAGGCAAATTTACATACTATAATCACGTTAGTCATGTAGTTAAGATAACTATTAAAGACACCTGTGATGTAAAAAAAATAATATTTGTATTAGTTAATATTTAGTTTAGCTACAAAGTAATAAAATGAATGATTTATTTGGTTCTTTAAATGAACAACAGATGGCGCTGTAATTTTATTTATCTCGCGCTTTGGTTAAGATTCTAAAAGACGTCTACATTTACTCCTTGAATTCCGGGTTGTATATCCACGGGTTGAGAGCCCTCAGCGCTCACCCACCAGTCCGGGTAAAGTTGTCACAGCCATCTGAGGCTAACAACTAAGTCACACAAAAAAAGTCTAAGATTATAATACTGTTGTGTTGTGTATGTTCTAAGGTAAAACTGATTGTATGAATTAAGCATTTGTTTGATTATTGATATTTGGCTATAAAAATACGGACTTTTTGAAATAAATATAGGGTTATAAAAATATTGTGAATATGTGAATTTGAAAATACTATTATAGTCGAATTCTGTTTAATGAAATAAATTGGTGGATATGAAATAAATCTAGATAGCATTTCTTGAAATTACTGCTGTTTTTAGGGTTCCGTACCCAAAGGGTAAAAAAGGGACCCTATTACTGAGACTTCGCTGTCCGTCCGTCCGTCCGTCTGTCTGTCACCAGGTTGTATCTTAAGAACGGTGATAGCTAGGCAATTGAAATTTTCACAAATGATGTAATTTCTATTGCCGCTATAACAACAAATACTAAAAATAAAATAAATATTTAAGGGGCGGCTCCCATACAACAAACTTAGCGCTAACCGTGAACGGAATACGCTTTCTCGCGCCCCTCTTTTACTGATAGAAGCTCACGGCTGAGCGCTGATCGTGAACGTCATATGTTATCTCACTCCTCGGAGACTTTCACTGACAGAGAGATGTGATTAAGCGCTAATTGCGCTAAGTGTGAACGCTGGAGTTGTGAACATTGCTTTTCTCTGGGGATTTCGGCAAACTCTGCCTGTTAAAACTAGAGGGACTAAAGCCAATGAGATCATTGCTTCACTGAAGCGTTCTTCTTATCTATGGCCCAAGTGCAAAAGTTAACCCTCACAATTAATATGAGAGATGCTAAGAATTTTCTGATATTCTAATGGAAATCTGCAACGGCGTCCTCCTTGAAGAAAACGGTCAAGTGACTCTGCCAGAAACACTGGATCGAGTCGTTTCGTCAGAAGACGAACTAATTAATTCAGTATACGGAGACGTTTCGTGTATATCACATCAAGAAAATTCTTGATTATGTGAACGCGCTATACTCATCCTCACTCCAAAAAATGATCAAGCTGCTGCAATAAATGAAAAAAATATTGGGACAAGTTGCTGGGGATAGAGTAGTTCACAGTAAGGAACATCATCGAGGCGGAGATTCTCATAGCATTTGTGGTTCCGGTGAAACTGTGTTCATACCATGAATACCACTGATATCGAACAATTTCCCCTTCCAATTTAAACGCACACAATTTCCTGTAGCTGCTTGCTTTGCGATTACAATAAACAAGTTCCAAGGTCAGACATTAAGGACTGCTGGTGTCGATCTAAGGTCTAACTGTTTTTCCCACGGCCAGCTCTACGTGGTCTGCTCGCGAGTCAGTAATGCTGATAATTTATTTATTTTAACCCCAGCGGAAAAACAATAAATGTCGTCCATAAAGAAGTTTTATAATAGGTGTGCAGCATCGTAATTAAAAATAACCATTGTGAAAATAAAAACTAAAGATAATGATTTTTTAAATATATTGAATAGATTAAAAACCACGCGGACGAAGTCGCGGGCATCATCTAGTATTTAAATATTTATTAATAAAAATGAAGAAATAATGAAAAAAAAAATTTTCAAAAATTAAATAAAACAGAATAATAATAACAACGAAATCCGATCTCACGCTGTTTGAATGCGACTGGACAACTTCCCAACTGAGCTATTGTCACTCTTGACGGCGACGACTAAATTTAAATACCTATTCTAATGACATTATCTAATGAGATTAACTAAAAACACCGACAAAACAACACTTTCTATAAATAAAACCTAGCTGGATCGATTTATGGCCCCCGAAATCTTCTGTATACCAAATTTCATGAAAATCGTTGAAGCCGTTGCCGAGACTCAGATTATATATTATATATAAATTGTTCGTTTAAAAATATAAGATATTTATGATTTATTGAACCACAACATTTAAATATAAACTAACAAAATAAGCAAACTACGAAGAAAATTTCTATAAAAAATATAGCGTTGTCATAATAAGATTCTTAACTTGATAAGAAATACCAGAGACACAATTCAATTGCTCGTTTGTATACGAATACGGAAGTTGCGTAATGTGAATATGCCGCGGGACCTTTTCATGGGATCTTGATCTTGAGTCAAGAGTACGCTCGACGTCTGTCAAATGAGAAACGCGTCAATAATACTTAAGACGGGTTTTGAGTGCGTTTGTTGTTGGAAACTTGACATCTAAATATACGCATGTTTGTCTTTCAGTCTTAACAATATGGCTGTAGTATTTTTACAAACAATTCATGTCTATTTTTTATACAATATAAATAATGAATTTACAGAATTTACAAAATTATTATTACTAATGGTCGCCGTGTGGTCGAAATTCGGCCATAATTCATAATATTTAATTTTTCTGCTACACAATTTTCTTTTAATTTTATTTATTATACATAAATTGTAAATTGAGCAAGCTGTATTTCACTAATAACTAATATATAAAGTTCTAAGTACAAATGATGATTACAAATAATAATTATGATTATTTGACATTCGGTTTGACCAGAGATTTAACCGTAAACAAAAGTGTATAAGCGCGCGCTTGTTTGCGTGTGTGTGTAGCGATTGCGTTGTAGTACGTAATGCCTTTTTTTATTAATTTAATGTAGGTAATCCATTATTATATGAAATTTTTAGTTTTATGCACTTCTCCTCATTATATACTTCAACTGTGCCAAATTTCATACTTTCTTTTTATTTTTGGGGGTGGGTTGCGGTCGGCGCGCCCCTCGCTCCACTCCGTCGGGGGCGATAGAGGGACGTAAGCACGCACACCCACAACCCACTCACGATGCACGTCGCCTTCGTCTTTGGGCCGACCACCGGAGCAGGGTTACTTGTCATCAGTGGTTGGCCCGACGGAATACCCCCTATTTGGAGTACCCTCCCATCGACCGACGTCCCCTCCCTCGGGGAGGACGTCGCTCTTTCCTCACGCGGTCGGCCTCTCGGCGGGTGACGGACTAATCCCCGGTCACGTCACCCGCGGCCTCGGCTAGGGCGGCATGAGGCGCAGGTACTCGCGCCTACGCCGCCCCAGTCGCCGGCGGCGGATCGCCTCATGGAGGCTGCGATCCTCGCGCAGGGGATCCGCCGCCTCCTCCCACGAGATCACTGCCTCAGAAGGCTGCGACCGCGTCCCAGTTCCTAACGCTGCCGACCAGCCAAATATCATAATTGTCCATCCACGTAATTTTCGTAAAAAGGGGTACAAAATTTTTGCTTCACGTATTAATATATAGATTATAGATCTACCTACTATACCATGCTGCTAAGACCGATAGTATGTTGCGAGTTCGCCTTCTCTTGCATGGCTATTACGCATATTATTTATTTATTTTATTTATTTAAAACTTTTGCACACAAAAAAGGTACAAGGCGTACTTAATGCCTTAGGCATTTTCTGCCAGTCGACCTAGGGTGGAGCAGAAATAAATTAGGCAGGTGCAATGCAATGTGAGCAATAATTTCTGAAATTTGGTTATATAAATATGGCAAATCTATATAATCTTATACCTAATAAAAGCAAACAATACATATATATATATACACATACATATATACATACATAAATACATACATACACACATAAATACACACATACATACATATAAATTTATAAACAGCAGAGGTGATTCCTCAATGATGAGTTCATTCCGTCAGAAGGCCTAGGTATAGGCGTTTGACCATAGCCTTAAAACTATCATGACTAGTGGCCATTTTGATCTCTAATGGTAGCGCATTCCAGAGAAGAATGGCCTGGATATAAAAGGAAGAATGTACCAGACTGGAGGAGTGAGAAGGACAATGAAGAAGAAGATTTTTGGAGGAACGAAGATTACGATCGTGAGTAGTGCAAAGAAGTTGAAAGTGAAGTTTTAAGTAGGGAGGAGCATTAGGAGAGTTTAAAATAGAATACAGTAAAGAAAGACTTCGCAAGCTTCGTCTTTGCCTTATCGGTAGCTAATTAAGCCGAGACCGAAATGTGGATACGTGGTCGAATTTACGCAGGTTAAAAACGAATCGAATGCAATTGTTGAGAAGTCGGTCCAGTTTATTGAGCAGATCTGCATTCAGGTCGAGGTAGCATGCATATTATATATATCTTGTGGTATTATATTTGTATATATAGTTATATTTCTTATTAGAGTTAATTTATTTTTAACGTTTCAGTTCATTTTGTTAACAAACAATAAAAGCTTGTTTTTAAAAAAGGTATTTTCTTTAATTTTATTTTTAAATTTTTAGTATATTTAATCAGCATCAAATTTTCTTTATTTTCGCGTAATTCTCATGGAATATAAATAGGAGAGGTGGCACTTATTTTATATTTGGTCTTTGGTGTGAAAGACTGCTGTGTCCAGCTGGAGCTCGACAATGACGCTTATTAATATTTATTTTTATTAAAAAGGCTACGATTTTCAAGCTGGCTACTCAGTTGGCTCTACATCCTTCGGAGCGATCACTTATTACAAAAATAACGATATGTTTATCAAGAATACCAATCATACCGTGAATTTTGGAGCAATATCAAAACAAATGAATAACAGTTATTCTTAAAATTATTAGTTTTTTTGTGATCGAAACATTTATGTACTGTTCGTCAGCCTAAGCAATTTATGATAGATAAAATACTAATTATACTAATAAATTTAAACATCAGTTTGTATTGCAAATATTGTTTCATTTTTTTCTCCATCAACTATACGCCTGGTGAGCGACGGCTCGCTTTAACGGGTGAGAAAAGCTGCCTGGCGGGATACCTACCGGGAATGAGTTTTAAAACTAGAACGAAATTTTGTTAATTTGTCGATTATGAAAACTTTTGAGGGTGATGGGTGTGGGCAATGAGGTCTAACTGATGATAATTTAAAATAAAACAGTCATGATCATGTTGCTCACGCGAACCCATAAGATATTCAACATAATATTGAACATTATATTCCATAGCCGTCTTATAGGACATCCACGGGCAAGGAGTGGCGAAATGTATTCTTACTCCACCACCGCACAGCACTTGAAATTAATAAAAAAAAATCGTGGGAGCTCTGTAAGTTGTATTGAAATTTAAAATCTAGGTTATATAAACTAATCATCGTCATTCATCCTGCTCTAATCCCAATTATCCCGAGAGAATATATTTGTTGCAATCCCCCACCCTCCCCTTACTTGCCTGTGAGAGTCGTAAAAATCGGCTGAGGGTTCACCAGGAGAGTGGGCAGCAGCTCTCTCCTCGGAAATATTTAAGATCTTACTGCGATCGCCAACCCACCTGCCAAGCGTGGTGGTTACGGCAATATCCCCTCACGAAGTGACGAGCAAAACAGAAATGGCCTCCATTCATGGCGGCCCCGGTACCCTACGGGCTCATTTTGGTGGCGGGCCCGGTATTGGTGGAGCGGGGGATGCGAAGAATCTCCGGCAGCGATCCGGCTACATAGTATAGGACGCTAACTTGGTGGATCTATGACCTGGTGAAAGTTGCTGGGCATCGTCAGATGCAGGCAGCCCAGTACCGCACTTTGTCACGTAATATTAGGAAGCCCTACGTCCAGGAATGAAAGGCTAAAATTAATCCCAATTACTGCGAATTGACGCAATACATACCTACTCTTCTTCCAACGTACATATTGGAAAAATCGTTTCTATTACTTGCATACATTACATGACCGGCCCTCTGTCTGACGTGAACCGTCCTTAGGAATATACTTGTTAACCAAATGGCATAAATTGAAGTTGATCAGTCCGATGTGAATCTTTTAGTCGTATTTTAGTATCGTAGAAGCTGTCTCGTGGGTGATGTACTCGTATGGTCGATATCCAAAAAAAACCACCGCCCACAGCACCACTCCGCTGGTAACCGCTTCCGTTACCACGTTTTTGAAATATTAATGGATCTCTCAATTTTTAGTACATAATTTTGTTCTATTATAGTTTTTGAAGCGCTCGCTTATTAAAATTTTCGTTTACCTTAAGTTAGGTTGCAATTTTCTTAAGCATCTTTAAATTTTTTGAAAGTAATCACTGCCTTTGTTACTGCCTAATAATTTTATTTTCTATAGAAAAAATGTTTAAAATCATACCTGTAGTTTGAGAGCCTATTCAATACAAAAAAAAACTCTTTGTAATATTAGTATAGATTATAAACCCGTATCTCAGTATATAAATGTTGATCACAAGTGCTGGTCTGAAGTTATGCCAGTCAGTCCTGTTAATGGTGGAAAAACGTCGGGTTCACTTGATCTTGATTAAGCGCTTGTCAACTGAGTCGAGCTGTCCCGACACATTGTGACGTCACCGCTAGTGATGTTACATAAAAGCATCTACTGTACAATTAATAAAAGTTGCTGAAAATCTAATTCAGTGTGGAAACAATCGCTATTTTCGCAAATAAAACTTGATTCTTGCTAGGACATCGGATATTTTAAAGAATTCCGTTGCGATTAGATGAGAATGCTTTTCTTTTTAAAGCAAAGGACAAGGATATTGGAACAGTGCGTAGACCTTTATAGATAAGTAACGTAATATGTTGATTTCTATAGTAAAGATGAAAATACGAGTGTCAATTTGACTGTCATAAGTCAACCCACGCTGGTCTAGTTGTTACAGCGATTGGAGCGGATTTCCAAAAGCGTGGGTTCAATTCCCACAAATATTTTTTGTTAGTAAATAACTTTTTATAAATAATAGTGTGTCATTTCCTAGTTCCTAGTGTCTACTGGCTATTAGTTCCTAGTAGATTTCGAAATCTTAGTAATTTAGGTAACAGGAATGTCTCAAGGTCAATACAATTCTAAGTTAAATGTAAACAGAGTATTAGACTGGAACAATATGTTTTCGAATAGATGGCGCACGTCTCTCGTAATGAAGATAATATGAGTGACTTTATTGTCATACGTCAACCCACACTAGCCTACTTGGTAGAACGATTAGAACTGATCTTTTGTAGGCGTTGCTTCGTACCACGTATAGCAATGATTTTCGCTCCTAAACAAATTTAAAAAAAAAACAAGGAAAAATGTGGTCACTGAGTAAGAATACTATTTTCCGCTCTCTTTCTTGCCTGTAGGTGTAGTAAGAGATAACTAAGAAATTATAATTTATATACAACATTTGTGCAAGAATCCTTAAAATATAACCAAACCGTCTGACCAGCATGGTATCATCATCATTTAAGCTCATATACGTTCGATTGTCGGGCTCGAGCCTCCTCCACAATCGGAGAAAAGTATCCTACTATACCACGCTGGTCAGACGGCTGGTCGATCACAATGCTACCTACCGCGTCCAATTATTAATCCAAACCATTCTGGAATCTACTGAAACACATACAAAATAATCAACTAAATTGGTTTAGCTCAGAAGGAATTCAGGCATAAAGACATAGACAGAGGAAATAAAAATATATAAACAAAGAACTTTTCTTATATTATAAAACCCCACATATTTATTTACATTACAGAAAAAATCGTATCTTGACGGGGTAAGGGTACAATTGACCACCCAATTCTTATCCGTATCGTAAAGGGCGAGCAAGGGACATAATACTCACATAATATCAATGCAAGAGAAGGAAAATTTAAAATACAACCATTTATCAATATGTCTGACCAACGTGGTATAATAGATATTCCTTCCTATTGTGGAGGAGACTCGAGACCAACAGTGGGATGTATATGAGCTGAAATGATGGTGATGATGGCATTATCTTTAATTCATGAATAATGCTTAATATTTAAAATAATTTAACATTTTAACATAAAAAATACTTCAACCGTTTTCTCAAATATGACACTGCCAAAACTAGACCAGCTTTCTAATTAAAAAGTGTGTATGCACTTATGTACATAAATACGTAAGAAGTTATAATTCTTTGGCGTAACAAGATAAAAATCTTTATTAAAAACTTTTATGTTTTGCGTTATCCTACTTAGAAAAGCGACATTAATAATAGAAAAAATAGGTATTTATTCATTGAAAGTTTTGTTATAACGAATTATCTAGTTGAGATTCGTGACAGTGTGCGTGCGCATCGTAAAACATGTTGACTAGCTAAAATCAGAGTGGCGAATTTCATGGCGGTATGCGGGCTCATTGTAAAAATTTACTCTCATTAATTTTCACTAATGCACCAAAATAAGTATACATAATTTCAGAAAGAATCGTCAAAATTGGTTCAGTCGAAAGTTCAGAGTTAAGAAACATAAAAAAAATCATCGAATTGAGCACCTCCTCCTTTTTGAAGTCCGTTAAAAAAACGGTCATATGCTCGAATAAGTCTCAATATAAGTCCTTGGTCTCGTACGTATCTTTCCAAAAATATTTACAATACTCAGATAATATAGATAAAATACCGCCACAATCCCGTCTAACTAGTCACATACCTACATTGAAAGGCACCCATGAGGCAAATATAAATTCTTGTGGCATATTTTTTTCGATGTCGTTCGGCGGAATCAAGAAATATGCGATAAGATTGATGATAGCTTTGACACGGCAGAGAGGGGGAAGTAAAATGGGGAATACTATAATATGTGTATACAGAGAAAACGGGTTATCTTTTTAGGAATAATTTTCATGATATCTTGGAAAATGGCTTTGATATGATAAAGTTTACATATAACTTTTATACGTATGAAAGTCAAACTATTTTGCCGAATTGTATCGGATTTATATTTGATTTATACGTTAACGAGGTTTTAGTACACTTTTTAGTGTTCATGATTACTGAAAGACGGCTGTCTTTCAATGATTATGAACACGAAGGGGTGATCCAGCTTGCAAATCAGGGCTAGGGTGGTCAAATTGTTGTTTTGTCTAGTCATTACAAGTTCTAATTTAAAAGATAAGTATTTTATTATGATATGTCAAAATAATCAATTTAAATAACTTTATTTACAAATAGAATTTTAAAATTGTATACATTTTTTAACTAAGTTATCAAGATAGACCTCTCTTGAGCTAGGTCTATCTTAGACCTAGCCCAAGAGAATTAAGATCCCCATGACTCCTCTCCATCTGGATTCGCCAGTTAGTACTCATTCCGTTGCTTTATTTTATACTAGCAACCCACCCTCGCTTCGCTTCGGTTATAGGTTATAGTCGTTTTACCCGCGTAGTTCCCGTTCCCGTGGGAATACAGGGATAAAATATAGCCTAGTTTACGCGCTGATATTATAGCTTTCCATTGGTGAAAGAATTTTTGAAATCGGTCCAGCCATTTTGAAGATTACCCGGAACAAACAGACAAACAGATAGACAGACAGACAGATAGACAGACAGACAGATAGACAGACAGACAGATAGACAGACAGACAGATAGACAGACAGACAGATAGACAGACAGACAGATAGACAGACAGACAGATAGACAGACAGACAGATAGACAGACAGACAGATTGACAGACAGACAGACAGACAAAAATTTTTTAATTGCTATTTTAGGGATAGGTGTCGTGCAAATAACCGTGTGAGCATGAAAAAAGCCTATTATTTTGACATTACAAATAGACACTCCAATTTTATTTATTGGTATAGATATGTAATACTCTCGAAAACCAATCACTAAATTTGGATCAATCTAGTTTTTGCCATTCACCTCTAGGCATAGACTTCCCAAAGAAATCGTGATGCTGTAATACGTGACGTGTTAGGAATACAGTATATACTTCTCTATACTACCCTTTACTTTTGGAGTCATAAGCGGCTAAGGAATTACTACGGCAAAAGGCAGGCAAATGCTACTGCACTTGCCTGGGAAGCTTAACTTGAAGCACTAATTCGCCAGCCCAATTTATCCATTGGGTACTTATTGCTTCTTGGTTCATACATGTCCTGCTACTGGGCTTGAGCTTCTGCCAGAATAGAAGTGTAATTAACCATGCTGGTTAGATAGGTTGGTAAAGGACTTTATTTCGAGTTTGTCTTTTACCGTTAAGTCAATCAATCAGTGCAGTTATCTTAATATATATAAATTACGTGTCACATTGTTTGTCCGCGATGGACTCCTAAACTACTTAACCAATTTTACTCAAATTTGCACACCATGTGTAGTTTGATCCAACTTGAAAGATAGGATAGCTTACATCTTAATTTATAGTCGCAATATTATTTTATTGCAAATTATTTGTCTATTATTTGACATTCACAATTATCTGTTAACTCCAAACGATTTTGACAGATGGCGATATTTGTTGACTGGATTGAGTAACTAATTAATACATGGCGCTGCTATGTCAAACCTAAAAACGTGGAATATAAGCTACAATTCAATAGCATAAATAGTTTACTAAAATGTAATATAACAAAAACCTTAGCCACAGCAACGCGTGGCCGGGTCTGCTAGTATAAATACACTCATTTGCAAAAAAAACGGGCACCTAAGCAATGAACCATTTCAAATGTTAATATTTCTTTGTTTGATAATTATAGGTAGTTTTATCCACACAATTTGCTAAATTAATAAGAAAATAATCGTTTTCATCAGTATTTCATAAAATTTAGATACAATTTATGGGAAATAATGCTAAACCTCGCTAGTAGTGTATATTCGCTAGTAGTGCATATGCTCATGAAGTAAAAATAAAAAAGTTTTTTTGTTTGTTTTTCTTTAATAAAGTAAAAGCAGATAAATGTTTAGTATCGAGTGTGACCCCCTCTAGCTAAAATCACAGCTTGAATTCGTCTGGGCATGCTAGCGAGTATATCCCGGATACTTGCTTGCGGAATACGTTCCCACTCCGCAGTAATCACATTCTTCAGCTCTCTGATGGTCTGCGGAGCCGGGTGTACTGATCTCACACGCCGTTTCAGAACGTCCCAGACATGCTCTATGGGATTGAGGTCGGGACTTCGAGCTGGCCAATCCAAACGACGAATGCCGACCTCTTGCACATACGCATTAACATCGCGGGATCGGTGGGCGCGAGCATTGTCGTCCATAAAAATCGAGTCTTCACCTAGAGCGGCCAATGCGGGTTGTGCATGAGAAATTAGAACTTCCGTTATGTATCGATGCCCAGTCAGTGAGCCGTTTTCAATGAAGACTAACTCTGTACGATCCATTGAATTTATTCCTGCCCAAAACATAACAGAGCCCCCACCATAAGGTGTGATTTCTTCGAAACATGCCTCTGCAAAGCGTTCTCCTTGTCTTCTTAGCACTCGCCGACGTCGATCTTCACCGAACAGAGATATCCTGGCTTCATCAGAGAACAAAACCCTATTCCAATCGTCTTGAGTCCATGATTCACAATTTCTAGCGAACCTAAGCCTGTGAACTCTGTGCTCACGGAGTAATTTGGGGCCGCGGGCCGGGCGGTGACTGCGTATATTGGCAGCGAGAAGCCTCCTCCTGACCGTCCATAGACTAATATGCACATTTCTTACTTCTTGGAGGTTGTTCTTAAGATCCACATACGAAGATTTGCGATTTCTCAATGCGCGACTCACAAGAAAACGATCATCCCGTGGTTGGGTACATGGTTTTCTTCCAGAACCAGGCCTTCTCTCGACGGAACCAGTCTCCTGATATCGCTGCCAGGTCCTTTGGACTGTCGAGCGACTAACATTTAGCCTCCTAGCCACGAAACATTGGCTGCAACCCTCTTCAAGCAGCGCGATAATTTTGGTAGCTTTTACCACTTTATCTACCATTTTTGATACAGCCAAACAGCATTAAATAAAGCTTTGACAGTCAAGGATATGAAATTAATCGATAAAAATTGAATAAAAGTTATGAAAGTCGATGTTAACTTCTGGAACTTCGCGCCAAAAATGTAGGATAAAAAGGGGTTTTCTGTAAAAATGAACATCAAATGAAAAATTGAATTTAGAACGTACTTTTTTAAATACCACAGCATTTTTAAAACCGGCCAGTAACGTGTACAAACGATTGAAAACTTTTTGGTATTGTATCTTTTTAAATATGAATGAAAATCAAAACCGCCCGTTTTTTTTGCAAATGAGTTTATATAGAAAGAGACTAATTAATAATAATCTATTACATAAATACCAGTTATAATGGATTAATAACATTATTAGCTTATTTCACCCCTCGTATTCTTTAATAGGCAACAGATTCCAGTGACAGAGAGATACTTAATCAAGATCTCGTCATCAACAAAATATTATTACAGCAACTATTATTACTAATATTATTATAATAAAGCTGAGTAGTTCGTTCGTTTGATCGCGATAATTTCTGTAATCACAAATTGGATTCCAAAAAGTGTTATTGTGTTTGATAGCCTCATTATCATTTCATCATTATTTCAGCCTATTGCCGTCCACTGCTGGTTGTAAGCTTCTCTCATGTTTCACCACAAAGTGTAGTGCTGTAGCACCTGCACCCAACGACGTTTAATAACCGTCGCCAGCTCGTCGGTCCACCTAGTAGAGAGTATCCTACACTGCGTCGGTCAATACGTGGCCGCCAATCGAGAACCTTTTTTCTCCAACGGTTTTCGGTTCGTTGAACGATCTTGCCTGCTCATTGCCACTTCAGGGTGCTAATTCTTCATGCTATGTCGGTTACATCCGTTCTTCTACGGATTGCCGTATTTCGGATTCTATTGCGCAGAGAAATCACGAGCATAATCCGCTCCATAGCATCCAGAGCGATTTTGAGCTTGATTATGAGGCCTACATTTAGGGACCACGTTTCCATGCCGTAAGTCATCACTGGCACACACATTGGTCGTAGACTTTTGTTTTAGACAGTTAAACCTATATTTTCAGTCACTGTAGCTGATAGCTGAGACCATGATAGCTTATTTATTGAGAAAAGTTGGAAACCATAATACATTACGCTGTATTAAATAGGAGCTGAATCATCATCATCATCATCGCAGCCCACATACGTCCCACTGTTGGGCTCGGACCTTCTCCACAATGGGAGGGAATTTAATCTACTATACCATGCTGGTCAGACATGGTGATATAGGGTTTCATTTCAACTTTTCCTTCTCTTGCACAGATATTATGTGCACATTATATCCCAAAGTCGTCTTATACGACATCCACGGGCAAGATAGGGAGTGGTGAATTGTATTCTTACTCCGTCACCACACGGAAAAAGGAGTTGAATAATGGTTATAAATGTTTGCAAATTGGAAAAAAATATGAAATAGGAAACATTGAAAAGTTCTGCGCAGTCGCCGTTTTCATAACGACTGCATAAATAACTGTAGTTATATTTGATGTATTATGAATATTATTCAACGTGGATATTCAAACAAAATAATAGGATAAAAGAGAAACCCATAAAAGCAAGACTAATTTTTCGTATTAAAATTTTTGAGATCGCTATATTTGTAACATTATACATTAGAGAAATAAAACTAATTGAAGTGTTCACACTTCTATAAACAGTTTTGTATGGGTAGTAAATTCATGTAAGTAGGGATACGATATCGAACAGAAAGTATCGATACTATCTATATGAGTACCTATGTCGTACTATCGTACTATCTATATGAGTATATCATGAGTAGTATCGAAGAAAAAGTATCGTACTCAATAAAGTATCGAAACAAAAGTATCGATACTTCAAAGTACCGAGTACTTTTCCTGGAATCTGTCGTGATAAGCTTTTTTTTAGAAATTTTGACCGTCTGTGAACGCATTAAAATATTGCGCGAGCCACATTTTAAAAGGTTCATTACGTAATGATTTCTGATGTTTACGCGAGTATTATACATTTTAAATAAAACTACTTTACGGATTTTATCGCGTTTGTATTTGATTTTTGATTACCCGACGTTTCGAACACTTTACAGCGTTCATGATCACGGGTGGACTAAGATGTCTCACGTCCAACAAGTCATCGTTACTGCAGAAAATTTTATAATTATCTACCCGATACAGAAATTAGTTATTAAATATTGACCCACATTTTGATACAAAATTTATTGCCAGTGTAAGAAGAAAATGATTCTATATGAAAAAATTATATTGTTTATGGTTAGTAATAATTAAACATTAAAATTAATAGTAATTATATTTAAAAAACTAACTAATAATCTAGTATACTACCACCGGATCGGAACACGGTTACACTGAGGAAGATCCGACATTCAAAATTAACTTTAATTTAGCATCATGTTACCTGAGTTTTCTTACCGGATCTTTCTCAGTGTAACCGTGTTCCGATCCGGTGGTAGTATACTAGATTATTAGTTAGTTTTTTAAATATAATTACTATTAATTTTAATGTTTAATTATTACTAACCATAAACAATATAATTTTTTCATATAGAATCATTTTCTTCTTACACTGGCAATAAATTTTGTATTAAAATGTGGGTCAATATTTAATAACTAATTTCTGTATCGGGTAGATAATTATAAAATTTTCTGCAGTAACGATGACTTGTTGGACGTGAGACATCTTAGTCCACCCGTGATCATGAACGCTGTAAAGTGTTCGAAACGTCGGGTAATCAAAAATCAAATACAAACGCGATAAAATCCGTAAAGTAGTTTTATTTAAAAGGTTCATTACGTTTGAACTAGATGGCGTTACGGAAAATATATGATGTAAGGTCAAGTTTAACATGGATACCTACTACTCTTTATTCGATATGATACATGCCAAAAAGTACTCATTGAGTAAAAGTATCGAAAGCAAAGTATCGAGTGCAAAAGTATCGGTATCTAAAGAAAAGTAATCGATACCTAAAAGTATCGATACTTTTTTCGTATCCTACATGTAAGTCGTTACCGACATGGTCACGTGATGTGTGACGCTAACAGTGTATGTAGCTATGACGATGTCACTATATTTAGATAGATGTCATAACCATAAAAATGTAAAAAGTTTAATTTAAAACTAAACAATTTGAATATCCATGGATAATAACTGTTCGCCCATAGTTCCAAGTGTTCACCTCCATCGACAGTCTTATTGACTGCTTTGTGTTCTTTTTTTATAGATTAAATCGCATTTGTGTTGTTTTCCTGGTGATGAAGTAAAAATACATTTCCAACCCCTATTTTGCACGTGGAAATGATGCAAAATGACTAATAGACTAAGAGCCTGTGGACGCCAGACCTTCGTGATTTTATTAAAGCTGAAATTTTGTCAGCGCATGCTCCCAACACAGGTAGGAATGGTGGCCCATTATGAAGTTTGGGCCACAGTGGCTTTGGCAGATAAAAGGTACCAATAAATAAAATACCAATTAAATAAAATACAATACCAATAAAAGGTACTGGCGTCCACAGGCTCTTGTGTTATAAGGAATATAATCAAGAGACGCCTGCAAAAACTTCAGCGCAACGCGTACTATTCAATCATTGCAAAATTTCATTTAGACTGTCAAGCTTTTTAAAAATATACATTGTAGTACTACTGATATTATAAAGCACACTACAAAATCTTCATCTGCAAAGCACAGTATAATTTTATCACAGCGAGACTCGGTAGAATTACATGAATTTATATGCATTGCTCGGCGTGCTATGGAGCGGGCTATGCTCGGGATTTCTCTGCGAGATAGAAGCCGAAATACGGAAATCCGCAGAAGAACGGGTGTAACCGACATAGCACGAAGAATTAGCACGCTGAAGTGGCAATGGGCAGGCCACATCGCTCGACGAACCGACAACCGCTGGGGAAGAAAGGTTCTCGAGTGGCGACCACGTATCGGACGACGCAGTGTAGGACGCCGCCCCACTAGGTGGACCGATGACCTAGTGAAAGTAGCTGGGCGTCGTTGGATGCAGGCGGCACAGGACCGCTCATTGTGGCGCAACATGAGGGAGGCCTACGTCCAGCAGTGGACGGCGATAGGCTGAAATGATGATGATGATATGCATTGCTCACAAAATAAAATACAGATAACATCGATGCAACAGAATGAACAAAATAAAACTCTATACCAACAAGTCTGACTCGCATAGTAAAGTCAATTTCCTTCCCACAATGGATGAGGCCCGCGCGTAATATGTGGTCCGAGATGATAGTGATGTATTTTTTTAAAGACCCTGCACTGAATATTATCTACATAGTGACAGAGCAAGAATACGTTATTATTAGTTCTATTTCCATGTGATGTTCAGCACCCCCTATCATGCTCATGACTGACGAAAAAAACGAGTAAGGGATATAATATACACATAATATCTATGCAAGAGAAGAAAAACTCGAAATAAAGCTCTATAACAACCCATCTGATTAGCGTAATAGGACAATTGCACTTCTATCCAGAAGAAGGCTCGAGCCCAGCCCAGACGTATATGAACTGAAATAACGATGTTTTAAAGTGAATTTTGTTATAATAAAAATTAGAAGGTATTCTAAACCAGCACCACTCTTTATCTTCCAATAATCAGCAGCAGTTTTCTGCGCAACGGATATTAGCAATTGCTATCGCAATAACATCTGCCAAGCATGGCGATTATAGGATCACCCTGTGAGTAGGTCTGCGTCCTATAGCGGACATGAATAGGCTTATGATGATGAAATAAATGAATCTTTTATTTCTTCAGATATTATTCTGTATAGACTTCCTCGTTCCTCGAGTTCTGAATAAAAAACATATTATCGCTTCGCTTCGGTTATAGTCGTTTTACCCGCGTAGTTCCCGTTCCCGTGAGAATACCGGGATAAAATATAGCCTAGTTTACGCCCTGATATTATAGCTTTCCATTGGTGAAAGAATTTTTGAACTCGGTCCAGCCGTTTTGAAGATTACCCGGAACAAACAAACAAACAGACGGACAGACAAAAACTTTTTAATCGCTATTTTAGGCATAGGTGTCGTGCAAATAATCGTGTGAGCATGAAAAAAGCCTATTATTGTGTGAGCATGAAAAAAGTCTATTATTTTGACATTACAAACAGACACTCCAATTTTATTTATTGGTATAGATTTCTAGCGTACGTGTGTTTGTCACTGAACTCCTCCTAAACGGCTGGACCGATGTTGACGAATTTTTTTGTGTGTGTTCAAGGGGATTTGAGGATGGTTTAGAGTCACAATTGGACCCGGTAGGTGGCGCTGTTCGGGCAAGACAATAACATAACGTGAGAACAACTTTACCGATTGCGTCCAACTTCTTTTTTAAGTTTTGTAATATTTCAAAAAAGACCCTTATGGAAAAAAAATAAGAAAGTTGCGCAGAAAATTAGAAAATTTAAGGAAACTCAACGTTTATATGTTTTTCTAATGTAGCCTTTTTTTTCGACTATATAAACTTTTCTATATATAAATATGTATATAAATCTTCTGTTCGTGTGTTTGTAATTAAACTCCTTCTAAACGGTTGGACCGATTTTGATAATATTTTGAGGCCATTCCGATGGATATGAATTCTCATATCCATCGGAACAGCCATTCGGAACATTTAAACCATTCGGTTTAGATTAATAATTGGAACCGGTAGGTGGCGCTGCGATCGATTTCAAGGAGAATTCAATTTTCTATTTTTTTACAGATTTGAACAGGTCAACGTATGTTGGGTCAGCTAGTCTTATATATAAATTTCTAGCGTACGTGTGTATGTAACTGAACTCCTAAACGGCTGGACCGATGTTGATGAAATTTTATGTGTGTTTTCAATGGGATTTGAGGATGGTTTAGATTCACAATTGGACTCGATAGGTGCGCAGAATGACTTTACCGATTCCGTCCATTTTTCGTTTTAATTTTTCTCCTACTATCAGAAAGGCTTTTACGAAAAAAGAAATATAAAGTTTGCGCAACTTTATAGTACATCAGAAAATTTAAGAAAACTTAACGACTAGGTATCTATTTTCTTTATCTACAAGTTGCAACTAAACGGCTGGATAGATTTGTATGAATTTTTGTGAATATATTAAAGTGGGGGCCTCGATGATTTAGATTCACAAATCGGCAGATGGCGCTGCAGTCGATCAGTTCCTGTTACTGCTGTCGATTTCAAGGGGATTTCCTTTTATTTTATTTAAACAGAACAACGTCTGTTGGGTCAGCTATTTATTTATATATTTTTTTGACATCTATCAGCACAAATATTATGACATATATATATACATATAACAGCCATTGATATAGCAACAGATACAGTGTCCGCTTCAACACATCATGTAACCATGTTGATGATGACTTTCATGAAATTCCCTATTCAAACCTGCTTATAGACTTTTTGATTCAAAAATAAAAAGTGTGTTGACCCCGATAACAAATGCAAATATCAAGTCGATGGTGGTTAGGATTCCGAAAAGAACTTCCTTACAATACAACCTCTGTCCAGAAAATGAATAGATTTTTTTTTAATTATCTACAAATACCTATATAAGCACATGTGATTTAAATAAATTCCAAAGTTATTTTAAGTTAACGCACTAATTAAAAAGTTGGACAGAATCGAGCGAGCAAATTGAATTATTTAAAAGCGTCGAGAACAAATGTTGTGCGAGCAAATATAATAAAGAATTGAAAATCAATGCCCTTCTAATATGAAGGCGAAGCTAAACAAAATTGAATAAGGGAAATACCAAACTTATTACGCGGATACGAATAAATCAATTTAAAAGAAAGTAGGAAAATATGTTGATTTCAAACTTGTCAAGTATTTTGACTTATTCATTGATTTTAGCTGCAGTTGTGTACGAATTCTTTATTATTATCTTCTTTATTTTTCATCAATATCATTTCAGCTCATAATTACGTCCCACTGTTGGGCTCGTGCCTCCTCCACAATAGAAGGAAAATTGATCTTACTATACCATGCTGGTCAGACAGATCGGTACAGGATTTTATTTCGAGTTTTGCTTCTCTTGTATAGATGTTATATGCATATTATATCCTTTAGTCGTCTTTTACGACATCCACGGGCAAGATAGGGAGTGGGGAATTGTATTCTTACTCCGTCACTACACGGAAAATATCTTTATAGAGAAAGAGTGGGACGAGACCGCAGGTTATAACCCTATATGGAACCCTACATCCCTATGTGGAAGCCCGCCATTCCTCCTTCACCTCATACAATTAGGGGCGGTGCGTATCCAGACGTGGCAATAAAAAATAGTGACGTAATAAGAATACAAATCCACTTCAAAATTCTTTTGGAGAATATGACTAAATAATGAAAGCAGATAACACAAATGCAAATGAAGCAAAGATTAAAATAAATTCTTATGGCAAATCGTCTCAAGAAGATACCCGTGATGTCATACTAGAGTTCAATAGTACTAACATATTATTTTGGGACTAATCCCACCACACATTCCCACCATTGTAACTCCTGTAAGCCAGGATCCACAATGGTCTCCATAAATGACACCGAGGTTTGACCCTCAGGCAGTCCCGGGATATGATTTTAATTGTCTTGGGACCCGCAACAAATTTAATTAGAAAAGATTAAAGAGGAGGAGTTGGAAAGAGAGATTCCACTTCCCTCCCAGGCAAAGCGGGAGACGGGAAAACAAAATGACTAGTCAGCCAATAAGTAAACAGGAGTACAGCTACGATAGCGCAGCAGTACGGCACCACGGATACGGAAGAGCTTAACGGGGCCTATATGTGAGCGTTAAGATTGATTGCTACAGTAGGTATGGCAGAAACGCATGAACGCACGGAAATTTTCTCGAGTTGCTACAAGGTCCGTATAGTATACTACCCCACAGGTGACTTGCAAACTGTTTAACATAAGGTTACGCTCGTTTCGCCAGAGATCGCACTCCCAGAGAATGTGATGTGCTGATTGTTCATACTCGTGGTCAGATGTGGAACATTGACATAATGGTGATGGTACGAGTTTAAAAGAAAATAATTTACTTTTAAAGTTGCCATGGCCAGTTAAAAATTGGGCCACGAAGTGGTCAACCTCCAACCACACCTTCTCCAGGCGCTCCCGGATGCATGGGAAAAATAGATAAAGATGACGACCTTTCGATGATGAATCCCATCTTTCTTGCCATTCAGTTAAAAGTTCCTCATAAACAATGGATTGTGGTGCAAACAATCTAGCAATTTTATTTCGGTCGCGCGGTAGAAGGAAATCTGTATTCATAGTTTCCTTTGTGGTGTAATACATTGACGCTCGTCTCTGAATCTCCAAATCAACCGGAAGTACACCCGCGAGTACTGGTAAGGCCTCGGTACTAACCGTTCTATAGGCTTTACATAAGAATATTAGGGCCAATCGTTGGCTCTGTAGTAATTTAAGGCGAGCCGCCCCTATGGTGGCCCTATCGGCCCATACAGGTGCAGCGTAACAAATACACCCCAAATATGTGGCCATGTATATGGTTTTAAGTGTATTAAAACGAAGGCCCCAAGTAGATGTGGATATTCTAGTAAGCGCGTAGAAATTCCGTTTCGCTTTTTCGCCTACAGTTTTAATATGTTCAATAAATGAAAAATTTTTTTCTAAGACTAGGCCGAGATAGCAAACTGATTCTTTCTTTTTGACAGTGATATTATTGAATTTTATACGCGGCGCTGATTGTAAATGTCCTTTTAATAAAAGATGATATGTTTTTTGTGGTGCGAAGGCAAGCCGGTTTCGTGTACCCCAATCGAATATATCATTGAGGCATGTTTCCGCTAATTTCTCTAAACCATCCCTTGTGTTCGATTGTATAAGTAAAAGTCCGTCGTCTGCATAGCCGATCAGTAGACAATTTTTCGGTAGAGGTAACTCGAGAAAATCGTCAAAACCTAAATTCCATAGATATGGACTTAATACCGAACCTTGAGGGCAGCCCATCGTCAGTGGTTTCGACACAGCATGGTGACCAAGTTTCAATTTAGTCGAGCCATTTAAAAAGTACGACTGTATGATTTGGTAGATATTTCTATAGCAACCACGAGCCTTTAATTTAAGAAGTAGCATTGGCCACCAGACGTTATCGAAAGCACCTGAGATGTCCAGGAAGACACCTAGTACGTATTTAAAAACGGATGCGCTAATGACACGTCTTACCGCAACGGCCGCGTCGATAGTTGATTTGCCGTGAGTGAAGCCGAATTGTTTATGAATGAACGTTGGTCCACCCGGCAATAAACGAGGAACAATGAGACGTTCTAAGAGCTTGCCTAATGAAGGCAGTAAGGTGATTGGTCGATATGACTTCGGGTCGTCTGGTGGCTTATCACCGCCTTTAGGAATTATACGTATATAACCGCGCCGCCATATACGAGGCAAAGTGCCTTCAGTTATGCAACGATTAAAAATTATTAACATTACTAACATATATTAGTTGTAGAAATATTTTAGTATTTTTTTTTTTTTTTTTTGTGGGTGGGTCGCGATCGGCGCGCCTCCCCACCACTCCGTCCGGGGCGACAGAGGGGCTTAAGCATGCAACTCCCGCGACCCACCCAAAAACCACATCGCCTTCGTCGTTGGGCCGACCACTGAAGCAGCGTTAACTTGTCGTCAGTGGTCGGCCCGACGGAATACCCCCTATTGGGGTACCCTCCTATCGACCGACGTCCCCCCCTCGGGGAGGACGTCTGTCTTTCCTCACGCGATCGGCCTCTCGGCGGGTGATGGACTAATCCCCAGTCACGTCACCCGCGGCCTTGGCTAGGGCGGCATGAGGCGCAGATAGTTGCGCCTACGCCGCCCCAGTCGCCGGCGGCAGATCTCCTCATCGAGGCTGCGCTCCTCGCGCAGGCGATCCGCCGCCTCCTTCCGCGAGATCACTGTCTCGCAGAAGGCTGCGACCGCGTCCCAAAAATATTTTAGTATAAAGAAGAATATTGAGAAACATATTTCACAGAAAGTTATATGTTAAATTTAGGGAAATATGATCTACACAAACATATTTATTAAGCGAAAATTGCAGAATGAAATTTTCCGGCCATAATGATGGCCTGGAATCTGACCTAATCTTTTATTTAATGATTTCTAATGTTTACTCGAGTATCAATCATCCTTACTAATATTATAAATACGAAAGTAAGTTTGTTTGTTTGTTACGCTTTCACACTTAAAGTATCGAACTGCATTCAAAAATTCTTTCACCAATGGAAATCTATAATATCAGGGAGTAACATAGGCTATATTTTATCTTGGTATTCTCACGGGAACGGGAACTATGCGAGTAAGGCGACTGAAACCGAAGCGAAGCGAGGGCGGGTTGCTAGTAGCTGAATAAATTAAACAATGAATAGTCCATCCAAATGGACCTATTGCCGTTGCATGCTGGCCTCTCCAAGACGACAATACCAGTATCGCTACAATTATAGGGTAAGTTGTTTATCTCATTTGGTGTAATAAGTTTTCCAGAAGATTATCGTTGTTTATTTTCTTGGTTTTTTTTTTTTTTTTTTTTTTTTTGGGTGGGTCGCGGTCGGCGCGCCTCCGCACCACTCCGTCCGGGGCGACAGAGAGGCTTAAGCACGCAACTCCCGCAACCCACCCGAAAACCACCTCGCCTTCGTCATTGGGCCGACCACCGGAGCAGGTTTACTTGTCGTCAGTGGTCGGCCCGACGGAATACCCCTTACGCGGGGTACCCTCCCATTGACCGACGTCCCCCCCCTCGGGGAGGACGTTGGTCTTTCATCACGTGGTCGGCCTCTCGGCGGGTGACGGACTAATCCCCGGTCACGTCACCCGCTGTTTATTTTCTTGGTAATCCCTCAACCGGCTTATACAACTCCCACGTAAGGGGTCGTGACATATTGTATTCTTAATGTATAATGTTATCTATGTAATTTTCTCTCATAATATATGATATTTTTTTACCTTTAATAGAAGCCTGAATTGAAAAAAGTGCTTTGAAGTATTTCTAGGGAATATGTTAGACAAAATTACTCAGATATATTTGGAATAAAATATACCCAATTCTTCAATATTTACCTAATACGAATGGCAAAATGAAAAGAGACACGGCTCTTTTTAAACCTTCGATACAAATAGATTTATATAGAAGAATATAATCATCAATATTTTTTAGAATGTTTACCTGCCTTGTGTATTTGAACACGTGTCACGCAGCACTATAAAGAATTGAATAAAATTTTCACTAAACTATTACTGAAGGTCTAACTTAGAGCATGGTTTTATTTAATTTAAAAAATAACCATAAATCACAAAATTCTAAATATCAAGTCTAAATTTTTAACTTAAGTAGAAATGAAGTCTATATTTAGTGAATCTCTTGTTACATTTTAAAATAACTTTAAAAAGTTACAGAAATTTTAAATCATTTATCTTTTCTTAAATATTTCTAATGTTTGCTGACTTTATATACTCTATACCAATAAATAAAATTGGAGTGTTTGTAATGTCAAAATAATAGGCTTTTTTCATGCTCACATGGTTATTTGCACGACAACTATGCCTAAAATAGCAATTAAAAAATTTTTGACTGTCTGTCTGTCTGTCTGTTTGTTCCGGGTAATCTTCAAAACGACTGGACCGATTTCAAAAATTCTTTCACCAATGGAAAGCTATAATATCAGGGCGTAAACTAGGCTATATTTTATCCCGATATTCCCACGGGAACGGGAACTACGCGGGTAAAACCACTATAACCTATAACCGAAGCGAAGCGAGGGCGGATTGCTAGTCTGATATAAGTTATCTGATGTGTACGCGAGCACTATACATTATAAATACACTGCACAGATTGTATAGATGGCGTAGTGGTTAAAATAACTACCTATAGTGCCAGTGTCGCGGGTTTTAATCTCACGCAGAATAAGACTTTGTGCGATCCAACAATTGTTGTTCTGAGTCTGGATGTAATTTGTGTCCGTTAATTATATGTTAAAGCCCCTTGTAACACAAGGATTATTTCCTTAGTATAGGGCGTTGTCTTCAAAAAAAATAATTTTACGGATTTTATCGCGTTTGTATATTATTTAAATTGTTAGCGATAAAATCCGTAAAAATAGTTTTCTTTAATGATTTCTGATGTATAAGTATTATACATCCTTACTAATATTATAAAAGCGAAAGTAAGTTTGTTTGTTTGTTACGCTTTCACGCTTAAACCACCGAACCGATTTCAAAAATTCTTTCACCAATGGAAAGCTGTAATATCAAGGAGTAATATAGGCTATATTTTATCCCGGTATTCTCACGGGAACGGAAACTACGCGGGTAAGGTGACTGAAACCGAAGCGAAGCGAGGACGGGGTGCTAGTTGTAAATAAAACTACTTTACGGATTTTATGACGTTTGTATTTGATTCATGATTGCCCGACGTTTCGAACACTTTACAGTATTCATGGTCACGAGCGGACTTTTATTTATTAAACTGATGGAAGTCGCTAATGTATTCTGATACTTAAGGATTAAGCAAGAGTATATCCACTTTAATATAACGACCAGTTATAGATTGTTAAATTACAATAGAAAGGGAACATTTTAGCTGATAAATTGTCTGTGGGCTTACAACGTGTAGTGTAATCGAGGACGCAAACCCACAAACCGTTTAGTTCGCTTAAATGGAATGTCTACAACGTAACGACCTCCATAGTCCACCGTTTCTCTACCCTGTGTAATTCATGTGCAGTCTCCATAAAATATAGCCAACAGTATACTGAAAGGCTTGCTACCGTGCCTTTGAAAATTGATGAAATTAATCATTTATATTCAGCAGTATAGCTGATTTATTATAATCGAAGTTTTGCCTACCTTAAAAGTAACTTTCTTAAATTGAAATTTTACACTTAAATCACGGGAGGTAAAATTATTTATGCATCCATCAGCACCTAGACGTCCACTGCTGGATGCCTCCTCGCGAGAATCTCACTCAGAACAGTCCTTTGCCACCTACAACCAAAGATTCCCTATTCAATAGGTCGTCGTACGCGGAGTCGTCCGATTCGTGGTTGCTACTCGAGAAGCTTCCTGCCCCATTGATTGCCGGTTCGACAAGCGATGTAGCCTGCCCATTGCCATTTCAACATATTAATACGGGCTATGTCTGTATTGTGGCAATAGCCCTCTATTGGAAGACTTGTACATAACAATGAATTCGAATAGACTGATGTTGGACTGATGGTGGAATACATTTGAAGTTTCATAAATTTCCTTGTGATGACGGAGGTGAATGATATTCTTCCATTCACTACCCCCTTTCTTGCCTCTGGATGTCGTAAAAGACGACTAAGAGATTATAACATCTATGCAAGAAAACGAAAACTCGAAATAAACCTCTATACCAACCTGTCTGACCAGCATTGTATAGCAGGTAATTTTTTCTCGCATTGTGGAAAAGGCTCAAACCAAGCGGTGGGTCGCATATAAGTTGTAATGATGGTAAAATGAATGATAAAAAAATTATCTGGGTATATTACGTTCAACTATTTGAGGTGAAAAAGGAGCTACATAAACTGGCATGTTTCTTTTAAACGCGCGTTCAGTAGGCCACAGGAACTGAATCCTTGACTCCCATGTGTTAGCATAGTCATTCTATTTTTCTGTTACTAACTCATTCCCTAACTATAAGAGCCACAAATCAATATTGCAAAAATACTCGAGCCTCCTCCACGAAAATAGGGCAATTGACCTACTATACCGCTGGTCTGACGGGTTGATATAGAATAGAATAGAATAGAATAGAATAGAATAGAATAGAATAGAATTAGAATAGAATAGAATAGAATAGAATAGAATAGAATAGAATAGAATAGAATAGAATAGAATAGAATAGAATAGAATAGAATAGAATAGAATAGAATAGAATAGAATAGAATAGAATAGAATAGAATAGAATAGAATAGAATAGAATAGAATAGAATAGAATAGAATAGAATAGAATAGAATAGAATAGAATAGAATAGAATAGAATAGAATAGAATAGAATAGAATAGAATAGAATAGAATAGAATAGAATAGAATAGAATAGAATAGAATAGAATAGAATAGAATAGAATAGAATAGAATAGAATAGAATAGAATAGAATAGAATAGAATAGAATAGAATAGAATAGAATAGAATAGAATAGAATAGAATAGAATAGAATAGAATAGAATAGAATAGAATAGAATAGAATAGAATAGAATAGAATAGAATAGAATAGAATAGAATAGAATAGAATAGAATAGAATAGAATAGAATAGAATAGAATAGAATAGAATAGAATAGAATAGAATAGAATAGAATAGAATAGAATAGAATAGAATAGAATAGAATAGAATAGAATAGAATAGAATAGAATAGAATAGAATAGAATAGAATAGAATAGCATTTATTGTCACATAATAACTAATTATTATAATACATGTTTTTAATTCATTTTGACAATAGGGGAATGCTCAGCATTGTGCTGCATAGAAATTATGCAGGGCTGGTTTTCAGCAAACCCCTTTCCTCAAACATATAAGAAAGAAAAAATAACAAAAAGAAAAGAAAAAAAGAAAAGGAATAAAAATAACTTACAACAACAATGATAACAATATAAATAACATTAATGAATTGAATTATGAAAGATGTGCTTTTGTATGATGAGTTCGCTTTTCCATTTTTGTGTGTATGATATAATGTTTTAAGTTTTCCTTCTATAATACAATTATATAGGCAAATTGCATAGTTTAGTATATGAATTCCGTTACTGCATCACTACATAAAAAGTATAATACCATGCTAATTTTCTGAAAGATATTTGTTCTTCATTTTATGTTGTGTATAACATAGTAATCAGCTTCAGATCGTCACAGCGAGAGGCTTTATATTTGATATGACGTCATCAGCAATAGGCTTGGCGCTTTGAATCAATATATACATAGAAAGAATATTCGAGAAATGTCTTCCAATGTCTCGCTTGGTGCAAGATATAAGCGATGAACGATTTATTTCTTGTAGATATATTTGTGTTTCATAAGAAATTCTTCTTACTATATATCTATATCTATACCAATAAATAAAATTGGAGTGTCTGTTTGTAATGTCAAAATAATAGGCTTTTTTCATGCTCATACGGTTATTTGCACGACACCTATGCCTAAAATAGCAATTAAAAAATTTTTGTCTGTCTGTCTATCTGTCTGTTTGTTTCGGATAATCTTCAAAACGGCTAGACCGATTTCAAAAATTCTTTCACCAATGGAAAGCTATAATATCAGGGCGTAAACTAGGCTATATTTTATCCCGGTATTCCCACGGGAACGGGAACTACGTGGGTAAAACGACTATAACCTATAACCGAAGCGAAGCGAGGGCGGGTTGTTAGTCTAAAATAAAACAAAACAAACTAAATGAAAAAATATTTTATTAATACACAGATTATGTAATGGGTAGAATAAAATATAAAAAAAAATCTTGTAGAAAAGAAATTCATTAATGGAATAGTATAAAACTGCGCTCACAGCTGGCACACATTCGTTCTCCGGTGCCAGCACAATTTACAACTACTAATTTGCAACTCTCGAGGGTACTGCACTGGACCACTGCCGTCTGCAACAAGCATTTGTTATTCAAGATCATCATTCGTTCAACATCATCGTCATTGACATCCTGTCACACTGTAAGGGTGGTCTCCATCTTCCTCCAATCACAGATATTCCGATCGGTAGTGAAGAAGATGTTATCCTCCCTCGTCCCGTAATAGTCGGCATCCCACAAGCCACCTGTCGCTTGTGTTGTACTCGCATCACACTGATGACAACCCAACCGTCCCTGGCACCGACAGATCGTTTTACGCCGACGATGTGGCCTTTTCATCTCTAGCGTCCACCCGTCACTTGTTTCTGAAGACACAGCATACTTTAGATCCGCTCCCTAACTGCCTGTCAAAATGGCGGCTGTAGGTGAACGTGAGGAAAACACAAGCGATCATTAAGTGAAACCTTGCACACCGACCGTCTGTTAAACTTCTCGTATCTGATACCCCGTGGTCAAACACTGCATATTATAAGCCTTGATTTTTTTTGGGGGTGGGTTGCGGTCGGCGCGCTCCTCGCACTACTCCGTCCGGGGCGACAGAGGGGCGTAAGCACGCACTCCGGCAACCCACCCGCGATGCACGTCGCCTTCGTCATTGGGCCGACCACTGGAGCAGGGTGACTTGACATCAGTGGTCGGCGCGACGTAATACTATTTGGGGTACACTCCTATCGACCAACGTCCCCCTTCGGGGAGGGCGTCGGTATATTATATGCCCTTGTCATCTCTTATGAACCACGGGTAAGATAATCCTAGTCTAGTCTTATTCTGTTACCACATGAAACTTATTGTGTGAATAATCGAATTTGCCACAGATCTGTCCGTCTGGAGTAGTACCATACTGAGAAGAAAAATGATATTTGAGAAGTAGCAATTTATTACTACACTTTCTGACGGTGTTTGTGAGTGGTGAGTTTTAGTGAAGCCTTGTGTATCACAGAACTTTATTGAATGCCTTCACACTCCCTCCACTTTCTTCACCGTAAGAAGTGGCCTAGCAAAGGTACATGAGCGACAGTGTCACTTACCATCAGTTATGCCATGTGCTCTTTTGCCACCAACAGTAATAAAAAAAAATGTGTGGCACTCGGGGCCTGTCGCGGTAAAGCTATTGCATAGTATTTTTATCAACTTATGCAATTATAATTATTTATTTATTTTTTATTTATGCAGTATTTTTTCTTTGATATTAATTCAAGTTACACTTTCTGAGCGTGGTGACCGATAGGAAAAAAAATGTACTATATGTATAACAATAAAGGCGGTTTGGATTACCACTGTCGTCCGCTGAAGATCGTTGGGATCGTTAGAAAACGCGCAAAAACACTTTTTGACGTAAGCTACGCAAAGCGGTGGCACGTGTGCGTGCCGAGACGGAGGAACGCAGAATGTCGACACTCGACGACCGTACGCTCGGCCGAGCCGCCGCCACAAGGTTTTATTTTCGTTACGGAATTTCTTGATTCGGTCGCCGCGCAAAGCCCGCGATAAAAGCTATGCAATAGCTTAAAAACACCGATAATCTTTTAAAAATATTTTATAAAAATATCAAAACGCTAAAGTCTCCAACTTGATCCATCCGCCTGTATCGGTCATATCCGTTGCAAATCCTTTCCGGCCAATCCATAGAATAAATTAACAAGTACCAAGTATTCTCACAGATTGCGTACAAATCAACACAGAGAGAGACAATCATGTTTATATTGACTCCATTTGGCATTCGGCCACTGAAAAGAATCGAGAGAAGATTGGATAATGAAATAACAGAAATTATGTTAATATAGTGTAATAATACTTTGAAGATAGAGGATTTGTTTTCATTTGGGACTTGTGTTTATCACCTTTTTTATGTACTCTATCTTTGTATATAAATAAATATGTATCTTTATCTTTATGTATAAATTTCTTGTGTACGTGTCTATGTCACTGAACTCCTCCTAAACGGCTCGACCGATGTTGATGAAATTTTTTGTGTGTGTTCAAAGGGATTCGAGAATAGTTTAGATTCACAATGGGACCCGGTAGGTGGCGCTTATTTGAACAGAACAACGTCTGCTGGGTCATCTAGTCTTTATATATAAATTTCTTGTGTACGTTTGTATGTCACTGAACTCCTCCTAAATGGCTGGCCTGATATTGATGAAATTTTTTGTGTGTAGGTATTCAAGGGGATTGGAGAATGGTTTAGATTCACAATTGAGCCGAGGCCGCGGGTGACGTGACCGGGGAATTAGTCCGTCACCCGCCGAGAGGCCGACCGCGTGAGGAAAGACCGACGTCCCCTCCCGAGGGGGGGGACATCAGTCGATGGGAGGGCGTATTCCGTCGGGCCAACCACTGATGTCAAGTAACCCTGCTCCGGTGGTCGGCCCAACGATGAAGACGACGTGCATCGTGGGTGGGTTGCGGGAGTTGCGTGCTTATGCCCCTCTGTCGCCCCGGACGGAGTGGTGCGAGAGCGCGCCGACCGCAACCCAACCCCAAAAAAAAAAAGTGACGCTGCTATCGATTTCAAGGAGAATTCCTTTTATTTTATTTAACAGAACAACGTCTGTTAGGTCAGCTAGTAAATGCATAAATATATGTATATACTTATACACATACATATACATAACTGCGTGGTGTCGGCGTCTTACCAGTGGGTGTCGTAAAAGACGAAGATGGATTTAAATATGCATGACTAGCGACCCGCCCCGGCTTCGCACGGGTGCAATGTATCAGCATTGCACCCGTGCAATTAAATACACTACAGAAAAACTGTGAACGTTGTATATAATAAATTATAGTTTAAAAAACTAAAAAAAAACACGATTTAAAAGTTGATTGAATTAAAAAATTAAAAATGAAACTGTAGTAATCAATTGAAAAATTGATATTATTGAACAAAACACGTGGGGTGCTTGTGATAATAACTACAGATATAATAAACTATTGATAAAATATTAACAACAGTTAAAATCAAGCCCCCCACGCTTTTTGTACAATAACATCAATTTTTCAATTGATTACTACAGTTTTATTTTTAATTCAATAAATTTTAAAAGAGTGTTTTTTTTTAGTTTTTTAAACTATAATTTATTTTTTACTTTTTAGTTTGGGTTATTAGATTTTGAGAACGCAGCTACTTTGAAAAAGTCTCTGGCTCTGTTGTGCCGATCCGAGTGCCACACCAACGCTATATCCCGCAATTTTTAAATCTGTAATATCTTCGAAAATATTCATTTAAATCATATGCTGTAAAGGGCCATATAGATCTATATTAAATCTACAATGTATTTAACGTATTTAATTGGATATGGATTAATACTATATTGGTTAAAATTGCTTCGAAAATTAGCCAGTATTTGTCGTAAAAAGTAAATGACAAAAAAATGTTATTGTGGGATATCCATAAGAGATAGACATATACCATCGCGGAGTTTTCTGTAGACCTTTTCAATGTGTACAATACTTTGTACATTATTTTGATAAATCTCGTAGGGTTCAGCCTGCGTTTGCAATGTAAGCGGTAAAAATGTAATTATTTACGACATCACATTAGAAACCTCAAAAATAACAGTATTTCTCCACTATTTAATGGATGTTATTATACATATAAACCTTCCTCTTCAATCACTCTATCTATTAAAAAAAACCGCATCAAAATCCGTTGCGTGGTTTTGAAGATTTAAGCATACATAGGGACACGGGGACAGAGAAAGCGACTTTGTTTTATACTATGTAGTGATGAATGATGACATTCTTAACTAGCGATATGCATTCTCTTTGCTACAGTTTCAGGGGTTCTACTCTCGCACTTTTAAGATATTCATTGCAATGATATGCTGTAATAGACAATTTAATTGGATCAGGAATAATACTATATTATTGATGTGAAACATCTATAGGCGAGGGTGACCGTGATCGTCGCGTGATGTTTAACGCCACGCCTCGCGGACCCCTTATAATTAAATATTTTTTTTTTTGTGTGACTTAGTTGTTAGCCTCAGATGGCTGTGACAACTTTACCCGGACTGGTGGGTGAGCGCTGAGGGCTCTCAACCCGTTAAATATTAAATTTTTGTGTGACTTAGTTGTTAGCCTCAGATGGCTGTGACAACTTTACCCGGACTGGTGGGTGAGCGCTGAGGGCTCTCAACCCGCTTAAAGTTAGGCGACCCATCCCGAGGGCACCCCCTGTGGGGTACGGACCTCGGCTCGGGCGGTCGCTGGCAAAGTGGGCACTCCCACGTTTATGATTTTAACGCGACACGTCTTCCTTCCCCGTCGGCGGGGGCGGTAACGTGGATATTTACTACTATTTGTCAAGGCCGCGCGGGCTGTGTATGCCTCAGTCTGGGCGAAAGTAATAGTATCGTCGGGTTCGGATAAATATTAAATAAATATTTGGATGCATATACCTACATTTTTGTAACGAAACCATGGTGCGATTTAAAATTTTGTACAACGCCATCTAGTGAACTCAAGGTAAATCTTTACTTATAATGTATATTAATGAAAATAAATGTTTGTTGAATAAAAACCATCATTTTTTGGAAAAAAAAAACGCGATATTTTAGTAATACTTTATGCCTTAGTTTTATCGTATTAGTTCCTGTCGTAATATAATGTTCTTTTATGCATATATACTTGTTTTATAAATTAATGTAAAATTCTCTAACTTAGTAATATAAATATACCAGTAGGTATGCTATTTAGTTTACTTTCAGCTACGAAAACTGGAGAACCGTTTTTTTATAGGCTTTTATTAGTTTCAGGTGTATATATATTTATTTCTTTATATATTACCAACTTCATAGGCATTGGATTTTGACTCACTTTAAACAGTCAAATTTCATTTAAAAGTTGAAAATTTAAGGAGGACCAATGACGTTAAAATTATTTAGATAGCTTGTCTTATTATCATTACAGGATTAAAAATTTCTTTATTAAATATATTGAAGCTGAGAGTTGGTCGTTAGCTCGATAAATGCCGCCATTTCTGTTTCCTAAATCACACTCTTCGTGCGAAAAGCATGTCTGTGAACGGATGAAAGCATTTCATTTTTTATAGGCTTTTATTAGTTTCAGCTGTGTATTTATTTGTTTGTATGTCACCAACTCCTTAAGAATTGGATTTTGACTCACTTCAAACAGCTTGTCTTATTATCATTACAGGATTAGAGAGTTCTTTATAAAATATATTGTAACTTAGAGTTGGTCGTTTGCTCGATAGATGCCGCTATTTCTGGTTTATAAATCGCAAATTATTTCAAGCTACGTTTTAGAAGGTTCATTTAGTTTGTACTAAATGACGTTACCATAAATATGAGTCGTAAAGTCAATTTTAAAATGGATAATTTATTCGATACGATACCTACCAAAAAGTACTTATTGACTAAAATATCGAATACAAAAGCATCGGTATCGAAAGAAAAGTACTCGATACCTAAAGATAAAGTAAATAAAAGTACTCGATACTTTAAACAGTACGTTACTTATCTTTCGATACTATTTATGAGTTCAGTATCGATACTTTATATTCGATACCGTGTCTCTACTCGTACAAAATAGTTTCGATGTTTCACATCTGTCAGGCGTCCTGAGCGACGGCTCACTTTTTTTAAAATAGTTTCGACACAAATCCATTATTTTTTAGTAATATGTGACTGAAAACCTTTCCGTGTGGTGAAGGAATAAGAATACAATTCACCACCCCGGACGTATATGCATATAACATCCGTCCAAGAGAAGGAAAACTCGAAAGAAAACCTTATATCAATACGCCTGAAGTGTAGTAGTTTATTGTCCCACCTATTGTGGACGAGGCTTGAGCGCAACAATAGAATGTATATGAGCTGAAATGACGAATGATGTAAAGACAAACAAACAATCCCAGTAGCAGGCCTTTAGGCTCATATACATCTCACTGTTAAGTTCGAGCCACCTCTACAATAGAAGGTAAATTGGCCTTACCATGCTGGGCAAACAGGTTGGTATTTTTTTTTTATGAGTGGGCTATGGTAAGCGCACGCGCGGTCCATTCCATCCAACGCGATAAAAGGACGGCACGCAGGCCCATAACCCACCCGTACCCACGTCACCTCGTTGTTGGGCCGACCACCGGAGCAGAGGTGACTTGTCGTCAGTGGTCGGCCCGACGGAATACCCTTTCGGGTACCCTCACCTCTCGACGTCCTGGGACATCGATCGCCGTCGCCCGGTCAGCCTCTCTGCGGGTGACGGATAATTAAACAGGTTGGTATAGGGTTTTATTTCAAGTTTTCCTTCTGCATAGATGCGTATTATCCTTTGGTCGTCTTTTACGATATCCACAGGTAACATAGAGAGTGGTGAATTGTATTCTTAATCCGTCACTACACGGATAATCTTTACATAACATATTTCTTGGGTACATGTGTATCTCACTGAACTCCTCCTAAACGGTTGGACCGATGTTGATGAAATTTTTCGTGTGTGTGTTCAAGGGGGTTCGTGATTGGTTTAGATTCACAATTGGACCCAGTAGGTGGCGCTGCTGTCGATTTTAAGGAGAATTCCTTTTATTTTATTTGAACAGAACAACGTCTGTTGGGTCAGCTAGTATATAATATACTATCTAATAAAAAAAGTAAAGATTCATCAGCCCAAAAGTCAATAACCTTATATTATCTTAAAATAGCTCAACCATCGTACAAATTCGTGAGTTGACAAATAATATCGAAACATATCTCGAAAGTTCACGAAACTATACAGAGCAGGCATACTTGTATAAGTATCTCTATGGCAGAGAATGAACGACGCGGTCTTCAGTATCCGAACTGTCTCTTAACGACTCTGTGGTATGTCACAAGTTTCCCTTTCAACTGAAACTATTTGGTAAAAGATGCGCATGGTTTTGTTATAATATTCTTTGAACTCACAATGACTTTGACCTCGACGGGAATAGATTGGCAAACTGTGAATGTTTTGTAATTTTGAATTAAATTGCTTTGGAAGATAAAGTTCTAAATGCTCTTATGAAGGCCTGGTAAAGGGTTTCCGTGTGGTGAGGAAATAAGAATACAATTCACCACTCCTTTTCTTTCCCATGGGTATCATAAAAAATGACTAAGAAATAAAATATGCAAATAACAGTCGCTGGCCGGTCCATCCGAGGTAGTACCACGCTCTCACAGAAAATCGACGTCTGAGTAGTAGCAATTTGTTACTGCGCTTCGTTCGGTGAGCGAGAGAGCCGGAAGCCCAACTTTCTGAGGGTGTTTGTGTGTGGAGGGTTTTGGTGGTGCCTTTGGTATGACCGAGCCTCAATGCATGCATTCACACTCCCTTCACTTTCTTCGCGGTAGGTAGCGGCCTTGTAAAGGTCCATGAGCGGCAGCAACACTTACCATCAGGTTTACTGTTTGCTCATTTGCCACAGCTTCCAATAAAAAAAAAATGTGTGTAAAAGGAGGACAACCCTAAATAGAGGTATATATCGACCCGTACGTAGATTGATCTTTCTTACTATGGAGGGGAGTCGAACCCAATAGTAGGACGAATATAAGATGAGATGATGATTATGAAAGGACTAAGATTATGTAATATAATCATCACCTCATTTTCTACCTAATCTTCCAACCTACTTGGAAGACAAGAGGCTATTACAACTCTACTGTCAATAGAGATAAGGGTGCCTCCATTAATTACGTGATATATTTTTAAGGATGTTTTAAACACCCCTTCCTACCTGGTGGGTTGAACATCTTCGCTTCATTCAAACTCATGTGATTTGTTTGGAAATGAATAGTAAAGCGTTGGAATTAATAATAAACAACACAACTTTATTTAATATTCGAAGACCACATTTCAATAAACCAATTCTTTACTTTAAACTTATTCATAAATTTTAATATATGGAACAATTGTATCATATTTCAGTATATTTTAGTTTAGAAACATGTTTTACTTTAAATTAACCCGATTTTCTATCATTTTTACCCCATTTTTCGTCAAAAAAATATAGTATTTGGCGAAACCCACTCGACCACCTAAAATTTTATGAGATTCGGTTTGACGTAATTAATGGCCGCACCCTAACAGGAAAGTATTATCATACTATTACATACGTAGTATACTTTCCGTGTGGTGACGGAGTAAGAATACAATTCACCACTCCCTATCTTGCCCGTGGGTGTCGTACAAGACGACTAAGGGATATAATGTGCACATAAGATCTGTGCAAGAGAAGGAAAACTGGAAATGCAACCCTCTACCAACATGTCTGATCAGCATGGTATAGTAGGTCAAATTCCCTCCCATTGTGGAGGAAGCCCGAGCCCAACAGTGGGACGCATGTGGGCTGCGATGATGATGATGACGTACGTAGTACTGATATATCATAATTAAAATCATTATCCTGTTTTTATCCCAATTATTTGGTCGATACAATATATCATATGCCGGACATATTGCAAAAGTTTTGGCAATATTGAGCGACCGCTTGCCTAACGTCACCCTTCGTGAAAAGTAATAATTGACCAGACGATATCGAATGAAGTTGGTCCAAGACGATTCAAAGCTATTTTTCGTCTTCCAGAGTACCCATAAACAGCGTCAGGATTGATAGTATGCGTAGTGGCCACCATAGAGCATATCTTTATATATAAATTTCTTGTGTACGTGTGTATGTCACTGAACTCCTCCTAAACGGCTGGACCGATGTTGATGATTTTTTTTATTGTGGTTTTCAAGGGGATTCGAGAATGATTAAGATTCACAAGTGGACCCGGCAGGTGGTGCTGCCGTTGATTTCAAGAATCATCGTCGATTTCCTTTTATTTTATTTGAACTGAACAACGCCTGTTGGGTCAGCTAGTCTTTATATATAAATTTCTTGCGTAAGTGTGTATGTCACTGCACTCCTCCTAAACGACTGGACCGATGCTGATGAAATTTTGTGTGTGTTCAAGATGATTCGAAAATGGTTTAGATTGACAATTGGACCCGGTAGGTGACGCTTTATTTGAACAGAACGTCTGTTGGGTCAGCTAGTAATTACATAATTTAAATAATGATTTAAATATCACTTTTAATGAGAGATTATGGAATAGGTATATGCCTTTTTTATAACTGCTAGAATGAAAACCTTCCTCCCAGCAGTTGTTAGAAGATAAGACTTAAAACGCAATCAGATAACATTATTATAAGATTTTTTTTTTTGTGGGTGGGCTGCAGTCGGCGCGCCTCCGCACCACTCCGTCCGGGGCGACAGGGGGGCTTAAGCACGCAACTCCCGCAACCCACCCGAAAACCACCTCGCCTTCGTCGTTGGGCCTACCACCGGAGCAGGTTTACTTGTCGTCAGTGGTCGGCCCGACGGAATACCCCCTACGTGGGGTACCCTCCCATCGACCGACGTCCCCCCCTCGGGGAGGACGTCGGTCTTTCCTCACGCGGTCGCCCTCTCAGCGGGTGACGGACTAATCCCCGGTCACGTCACCCGCGGCCTCGGCTAGGGCGGCATGAGGCGCAGGTAGTTGCGCCTGCGCCGCCCCATTCGCCGGCGGCGGATCTCCTCATCGAGGCTGCGCTCCTAGCGCAGACGATCCGCCGCCTCCTTCTGCGAGATCACTGTCTCGCAGAAGGCTGCGACCGCGTCCCAATTCCCGACGCTGTCGACCATCGCCCTAGCGATGGCCGGCAGCGTCAAGTCGGCACCGATGATTGCGACGAGTTCACGGCACTGCGTGGCCCAAGCGGCGCAGGCCTCGAGCGTATGCTGCGCCGTGTCCTCGTCGCAATCGCAGTGGTGGCAGGACGGTGTACTCTCCCATCCTTACCACCTTGTGCAAGTATTTGGCGAAGCTCCCATGCCCCGTCAACACCTGCACTAGTCGGAAGGAGAGCACCCAGTGCCGCCTTTCCAACCACTGCATCAGCACCGGCTGGAAGGCCTCCACGATTCACACCTCGAACCGAGGCCTCTCCAGCCGGACTGCCCAACGGGCAATGACGTCTCGGCGGGCGTCGACGCGCCAGGCGGTGAGCTCCCTCAAGGAAACAACACCGCCCTCCCCGCGCACCCCCGACACCCGCCGATACAACTCGGCGAGCATTTCCGCCTCCAGGTCCCACGGGGGAGTCCCGGCCAATAGGCACGCTGACTCCGTCGCCACCGTGCGGTATCCGCGGACGGCCCTCACCGCCGTGACCCTCTGTGGTCGCCACAGAAGGGCCCTAAGTCGGACGGTCAAGAACCCCGCCCACACCGGTGCGCCGTACAGGGCCATCGGGCGGATGACCCCCGCGTACAGCCGTCGGCACAACATTATTATAAGATAAGCTAAACTACTAAATATACTAATTGTTTTCGGCTTTGAGAAACACAGGGGGCCATAAAAGGTAATGTTTTATTTGGACGGGCTATAGTTAGCACACGCCGTCTGTTCCATCCAAGATGCTGAAAGGGCGACGGCCCTGTAACCCATTGTATTACCTCCCCTTCGCCAGTGGGTTATAGGTACCACTGATACCGAGTCCTTGACGTCCATGGCTAAAGGAAACTTAAAGGTATAACACAATAATTACCACAAATTTAATGTTTAGCAATTTTTGATCTCTTAATACTCGAGTGGTAAAGGAGTAAAAATACAATTCACCACTCCGTATCTTGCCCGTGGGTGTCGTAAAAAATTACTATAGGATATAATATGCACATAACATCTGTACAAGAGAATAGTGTTGCCCAAATGCAAGACCAAGACGAGACTTGGACCGGTCTTAGTCTTGGTCTTGCGCACCCGGGTCTTGGTCTTAGTCTTGGTCTTGCGCACCCGAGTCTTGGTATTGCAGCAAGAGTCTCGCAAAGTTTTGCAGTTAGAATAACGTAACAATAATTTATCATGGCAATGAAAAATCCAACTAAATTAATCAAATATCCTATCCTATCTATCCATCTGTTAGCCTATAGTTCACTATTGAATACAATACTTACCACTGGAGAAAATTACTCTTCTATTCCCCTGGTGTTCCATTAGACAGCGTTACTACTCTTATGACAGGACTTTCGACCCTATTTTCTTAAGACGTCACTACACGAGGCAGTTGATACAATAAATTTTATGTCATTTTATAATCAATGCGATATTTTACAATTAATGCGATTGTTTATATTCCCCTTCAAGTTAAGTGGTATGTATCTATTGTATTTCCAGTTTAGTTACTGATACTCTGGATACTTGAAAAAACCTGTTGCTCTATTGCCTATATAAATACTTTGGCCGCTGGATCCATGTAGCTCTTAATATACTATTTATTCAAGAACATATAAAACTGATTTAAAATTTTATGGTTTTAATACTTGTAAAATGTATGATATTCGTCGTCATCGTCACAGCTCATAAAAGTGCCACTGCTGGGCTTAAGCTTCCTTCCAGTAAGAGGAAAATTGATCTACTATACCACGCTGGTCAGACATGTTCGTACAGGGTTTTCTTTCTAGTTTCACTTCTCTTGCACATATGTTATATACACAGGGTGTATCAGGTTATGGGACAACAGTTCATGTATGTTGTAGTTCAACAGTCATAGATCATAATTAGAATGTATATTACACAAAAACAATATAACGTAAAAGTTATAGTGATTACAAAAATGTGTGTCTAAGAGTTTATGCCTTAAATTTTATGCATTATGTAGGTATGTACAGACAGGATATATGTAAGCATGTAAAATTTCGACAGTATAAATAGGTATTAGATTTGCGCGAACCTTTCAATGGTTACGTAGGTACAAAGGCGACTCATCAACGGTCATCGGCCGATCAGCTGATTTATGTTAAAGCGAAGTTTGTCTTGCTTATGCAAACGTAATCATTGATTTATTCAAATTCTAATGAACATTTAACAAAATACGAATATGTTGTAGATTAAGTATCATTCCTTTATACATTTTAATCAATTTACACGAAAAAACGATGACAAAATTGAGAACTTACATGTCTCTCAATTCATTAACGAATCGATATTTTTATTTCAATTTTTTTTCATGGGTTCCTAACACCATTGCCCGATCCGATTTGATACGACATCCACGGGTAAGAGAGTGGTGAATTATATTCGTACTCTGTCTTTTTTTTTTTGTGTGTGTGTAGCTGTTGGTCGCAGATGACCTTGACAGCTTAACGCGGTCAATGGGTGAGCGCTGATGGCTCTCAACCCGGTAAGTAAGTTAAGCGAACATCGCCCGAGGGCTCCCCCCTGTGGGGAACGGACCTCGGCTCGGGGCGTCGCTGAGAGCAAAGTGGGCGTGGCCAAGTTTAGGTTAATGACTTTTACGCGGCGCGGTTTTCGACTTCGACGGCGAGGCCGATACCGCGGAGTTTTATCTGTTATCGCTGCGCGAGCTGTGTAGGTCCTTTCTTGGGCGATCATAATAGCGTCATCTTCTTCTTCAAGAAGATGACGAGGACGTCGGACCGCGGATATTTTTGAGGGGACGTAGTTTACCGCCCCAACCACTAGTTGATTGGGGTGAGTCGTGGCAGAGGCAAAATAGCGCTGGGAGCAACGCTTCATGTACTGCCTGATGGTGATCGTACTCTGTCCCTACATGGACATTTATATAGATTAATTGTAGGCATATTTCTATGTCCAACAGTGAACGTCGTTGAGCTAATGAATAAACGGATATATAAATATGTATAATGGGCAAGAGCACTCTCGTGATTACGGTATTTTTGTCCTTAAGCCTTTCCGAAGAGTAATTCTGAAAAGCCAACACCAACATTGGGAATTGATTGGCCAATAGATGGATATCTCAAGACTGATTTGACTTGCCGTGTAGTGACGGAGTAAGAATATAATTCATCACCCCCTATTTTACCCGTGACTGCGAACCCACGACTAAGGGCTATAATATATAACATCGGTGCAAGAGAAGGAAAACTTGATATGTATGACCTGTAACAACACGGCCGATCACCGTGGCGATTCCCCTCCGGCCACGGCCGATTCTCCTCCTGTTATGTAGAAGACACGAGCTCAACCGTATATAAGCTGAAATGGTGATTTGAATTAAATGCAAGACCGCGAGACTCTTGCAGGCCCAGTCTTGGTCTTGCTCAAGTCTTGCAGGGCCAGTCTTGGTCTTGGTCTTGCAAAAATTAAGCGGTCTTGGTCTCGGTCTCGCATTTCTCGCAAGACCAAGACCAAGACTGCAAGACTAAGACTTTTTTGGGCAACACTACAAGAGAAGGAAAACTCGAAATGAAACCCTATACCAACATGTCTCATCAGCATGGTATAGTAGGTCAAATTACCTCCAATTGTGGAGGAGGCCCGAGTCCAACAGTGGGACGTATGAGGGCTGCGATGATGATGATGATGATGAATTAATGATCAACAATATTTTTCTTTCACATATAGTACAGTCATTTGGTCTAAAAAAAATAGAGGTTACCTGGAAAGTTTTCCGGGAGTTTTGCAAATCAGCAATTTTATAGATTTTGACGTGCTCCTCCCAAATTTCAACGTTACCACCTCGTATCTTTGCCACTCGCGCTACCATATTGGAAAAATGGCGTAAAAAACAGGTTTTTGATAATATCTCCTTTCCGACGCATTTTACACGACCAACATATCTATACAAAGTAATTGTAAAGAAAATTTCATACATTTATGCCATAAATAAATCAAAAATCAAATACAAACACGACAAAGCCGTAAAAAAATTGTTTTTATAATGTGTAAAATACCCGCGTAAACATAAAAAAATCATTACATTAAGGCAATATTGAATGCCCCATTTACTCTAGCCAAGTAGATAACATTGTAACTAGTAAAACCTTAAGATTAACTGCCTATTTTAAAATTCCAATCATGAATTCTATTATGTGAATGGCTTTTTCGGCATTTTCAAGGGTCTACCTAATATTGTAGTACTAATGTTTATTCTGTGTTAATGCTACTTTTTAACTAAACTAAAAATGTTTAATATTTTATTCTTAGAATTTTCTCATAAGAAAATTTAATGATCATATGGACAGTGCGCTGACTTCCTACCGTTTTCGATATCAGTCCAAAAAAAAGTACTTTCAAAAAAGTTTTCTATTTACTTTAACAATGGAGGCCTGAGCTTGGAGAACTTATGGGTGGGTCTGAGATGGTGATGGTTCCTATTCATTTATTTATTTATTCGGACAACCAAGAATTGCTACAACTACATATACAAACTTATTAACATTATTATGAAAAATAAACTAGATTAGTTGCACAAATTGTAAAGGTGCCACATCATGTACTATAAAAATGTAGGTACATTATTTCAATACTTATAGGTGACTAGCAACTCGCCCTCGCTTCGCTTCGGTTTCAATCGCCTTACCCGTGTAGTTCCCGTTCCCGTGGTAATACGGGGATAACATATAGCCTATGTTACTCCCAGATATTATAGCTTTCCATTGGTGAAAGAATTTTTGAAATCGGTTCGGTGGTTTAAGCGTGAAAGCGTTACAAAGAAACAAAGAAACAAACATCCTTACTTTCGCATTTATAATATTAGTATGGATTAACATAATTATTAAATTTAATTGTAAGGAAAAAAATAAATTAAAGTGGAAATATGGGGAGAAAAAGAAATATCTAACTAAATTGAAAAAAATTTCCTCCATCAGTCGAAATCATATCACCAATAACCTTCTCCGCAATATTAACTACTTTTATATACACTAGCTGACCCAACAGATGTTTTGTTTAAATCTAAAAAATAGTCTAAGGATATCTCATTGCAAGCGATCGCAGCGCCACCTACCGGGTTCAATTAGGAATCTAAACCATTCTTGAATCCCCTTGAACACACATAAAAAAATTCATCAACATTGGTCCAGCCGTTTAGAGGAGTTCGGTGACATACACACATACACAACAAATATATATACTCGTATGTCGCAGCGTCACTACCTCTGGCGCCATAACTTAATAGTTTTTAAGAATCAATCGATTACGAAAACGTCAAGTATTATACTTGGGTGATTTTGATACAACGTTGGCAATGATTTTTGATGTTTGTCGTTTGACCGTTAACGTTTGAAATAATACCGATCTTTCTTTATTGAGAGCGGTCCGTTGAATACTCAGTTGAGTACGAGACACGAGAGCGATCGATCGTTGTTGCTGCCGTGTTGTATCAAATTCACCGCGTTTCCCTTTTTTTTTTTTTTTGGGTGTGCTATGGTTAGCGCACGCGCGGTCCTGTGCGTCCAGGGCGATGAAAGGACGGCGCGCGGGCCCATAACCTACACGTGCCCACGTCACCTCGTTGTTTGTTGGGCCGACCACCGGAGCAGATGTGACTTGTCATCAGTGGTCGGCCCGACAGAATACCCTTTCGGGTAACCTCACGTCTCGACGTACTGGGACGTCGGTCGCCATCGCGCGGTCAGCCTCTCTGCGGGTGACGGACAATTCCCCGGTCAGATCACCCGCGGCCTCTGCTAGGGCGGCATTAGGCGCAGATACTCGCGCCTGCGCCGCCCCAGTCGCCGGCGGCGGAACGTGTCGCCGAATTGGAGCTCTACTCGCACACGATCCGCCGCCTCCGTCCGTGAGATTACGGCCTCACAAAAGGCGGCGACCGCGTCCCAGTTCCTAACGCTGTCGAGCATCTCCCTGGCGATGGTCGGCAGCGCCAGGTCGGCACCGATAATCGCGACGAGTTCTCGGCGCTCCCCCTCCCACGCAGCACACTCCTCGAGCGTGTGCTGCGCCGTGTCCTCGTCGCAACTGCAGTGGTGGCAGGACGGTGTGCTCTCCCTCCTGATAATCTTGTGCAGGTACTTCCCAAAACACCCGTGCGCCGTCAGCACCTGCACCAGTAGGAAAGAAAGCACCCCGTGCGTCCGCTCCAACCACTCCATCAGCACCGGCCGGAAGGCCTCGACGGTCCTGACACCGTACCGAGGACTCTCCAGCCGGACTGCCCAACGGGCAATGACTCCTCGGCGGGCGTCGACCCGCCAGGCGGTGATTTCCTGCAAGGAGACCATACCGCCGCGGGCGCGCGTCTCCGACACCCGCCGATAAATGTCGGCGAGCATCTCCGCCTCCAGGTCCCACGGAGGAGTTCCGGCCAGGAGGCACGCTGCCTCCGTCGCCACCGTGCGGTAACCCCGTATGGCCCTGATCGCCATGACCCTCTGTGGTCGCCACAGGAGGACCCTAAGACGGACGGTCAGGGACCCCGCCCACACCGGTGCGCCATACAGGGCCATCGACCGGATCACCCCCGTGTACAGCTGTCGGCACGTAGCACTGAGTCCACCCACATTCGGCATCAGCCGTGAAAGGGCGGACGCCGCGCCGACATGCCGGGGAACAAGTACTTCATGTGGGCCTGGATGCTGATGGTGACCGACTTCACGGTGATCGAAGCGCCGGCGGGAGGCCCGGCGGTACGGAGGCCATGGAACAAAAGGGCCTCCGTCTTTTCCAGGGCTACCCTCAACCCCAGCGCTTCGATCTGCCTGACAATCTCCTCGGTGCCGAGAGTTGCCAGGCGTGCCGCCTCCTCTAGCGTCCCACCCCGGGCTGTGACGAGTGTATCGTCGGCGTAGCAAATTACGCCCAGCCCGGGTGGGAGACTCACCGCGTTTCCCTAACGTGTAATTTAGCTGTCGGCATACGTAATCATTAGTTGTAATAGAAAATAGTGTTAACGTTAGTTAATATAGTTCAAAAAGTAGCCATCTGAAGTGTTGTTTTATTACATCGCGACGTGTGACCGACCTGATAGTGATGCAGCACGGCACCGCCCCACCCCTCGATATACATATAAAGATAATATTTAATATAATAACTACTATACCACGCTAGTAAGATAGACCCCCTATGTACAGTTATTTCTGGTTTTCTATTCTTGAAATGTTATATATAAATATGGATGTATTATATCGCTTGATCGACTTTTACGACACGTACAAAACGCACGTGGGTGTTGTATTATTACAAAAAAAAAATGTGTCAATCTCTGGCTCCGTTTTTTTAGCAGGGTCAACGAAGAAGTCAACATGCCACCCATTTCGTTCGGAGCGACACAAAGGTGGCGCAGAGCCCCATAACACACCATTTTCCGTATAAGAATCAGGTTTACGATGTCTCGCCTTTGACAATTATCTGCACAGTCTTCAAACAAATTAGTAGCTAGGCTCGTCTAATTTTGCGTCCAATACCTTCTAAATGACATACCGATAGCTGCTTGACGTCAGCGATCGGGCACACGGGGAGATTTCTGACATAGTACCCTACTCTCTAGCTTCTACATACGTAGCTTATGTTACTCACTGATAACATAGGTTCCCACTGATAAAATTGGTCAAATTCACGCTATTTTACACCGAATAGTTCCCGTTCCCTTGGAATACGGAAATGAGATATAACTTACAGAATTTGGTAATAATCTTTTGTATATTTTCTAATAATATTTGTAAAAGAATTTGAAAATCGGTTTATAGGTTTAGGCGTGAAAGTATAACATTCAAACTAGCTTACATTCGCATATATATAAAACTAGCTTCTGTCTACAGCTTCACCTGCGTTTTATCAACATTTTATCCGTTCCCGTGGGAATACCGGAGAGAAATATAGTCAATGATACTCACTGATAATATACCTATGGTTTCCATTGGTGCAAAAGATTTTTTAAACGTGGTTCATTAGTTTAAGCGTGAAAGCGTAACAAACATAGTTTCGCATTTTTATTTTATTTATTTCTAGCAACCCGCCCTCGCTTCGCTTCAGTTATAGGTTATAGTCGTTTTACCCGCATAGTTCTCGTTCCCGTGGGAATACCGGGATAAAATATAGCCTAGTTTACGCCCTGATATTATAGCTTTATTAGTAAAAGAATTATTAGTGAAAGAATTTTTGAAATCGGTCCAGCCGTTTTGAAGATTACCCGGAACAAACAGACAGACAAAAATTTTTTAATTGCTATTTTAGGCATAGGTGTCGTGCAAATAACCGTGTGAGCATGAAAAAAGCCTATTATTTTGACATTACAAACAGACACTCCAATTTTATTTATTGGTATAGATAGGCTTTGTCGCTGAGCGACCATATCGCCTTGTAAGATATTACATTTTTCTTACTAATAAAATACTAATATTAATAAAATAATAATACTAATGAAATATTAATACTAAACTAACGTTAATACTGTGATTACTTACTAGTACTAATCTGATACTAATTTAGCTAACCTGTAAAACAAAATAGCTTGTTCAGCGGTAGGATATGCTAAAATGGAGTTACAGAACCCGATGTCAAATTTATAATTCTGTCCATAAAACGATCTTCTACAATTTTCGTTTCGCACACATTCCATCAAAATATGCTGCACATCTTCTACCTTTCCTAGTTTCGCATTTATAATATTAGGTAAAATTAATTAGTGTTTGTATATTAAAAACTATCAATCATCATCTCATCATCATCAAGGCTTACATACATCCCACAGCTGGGCTCGAGCCTCCTCCACAAAGGGAGGGAATTTGACCTTACTATACAGGACTGGTCAGACAGGTTGGTATAGGGTTTTATATCGAGTTTTCCTTCTCTTGCATTCATATTACTTGCGTATGCCCTTAGTCGTCTTTTACAACATCCATGGGCAAGATAGGGAATGAATGGTATCCTTACTCCGTCACCACACGGATTTACCCCTATTATGTATATCGTAGAATAAGTTACAAGTGAAGATAAGATACGGCTAACATACTACTGACGCAATCTATACCAATAAATAAAATTGGAGTGTCTGTTTGTAATGTCAATATAATAGACCTTTTTCATGCTCACACGGTTATTTGCACTATACATATGCCTAAAAATCACTTTATATTTTTTCGTCTGTCTGTTTGTTCCGGGTAATCATCAAAACGGCTGGACCGATTTAAAAAATTCTTTCACCAATGTAAAGCTATAATATCAGGGAGTAACATAGGCTATATTTTATCTCGGTCTTCCCACGGGATTGGGAACTACGCGGGTAATGCGACTGAAACCGAAGCGAAGCGAGGGCGGGTTGCTAGGAAATTAATAAATTTAGTGTGCGGGACGGGCCTTCAGACAAATGTGTTGTAGTCGGCTGACGTCCCGGTTGGTCGCTGGTTCGGTGGTTTATGTGGATTGTATCTTCGGGTTCGGTTCCCTACTGGCGGGCTTCAGTGAAGAAATAAAACGATCGATTTTGAAGTAACTTGCACATCGGACGAATATTACACCGTTGCTGCCTAGCCCCTGAATGTTAATGCTTGAAGTTCGCTATTTCTTCATACTATTTCTTCATATCATTACTTCATACTATGGTTTCAAGCTCCCATCGCGCGCCGCTAGGTGTCTTCGGTAGTCTATGCTACCATGTGTTCATTAAACGAGACACTTAGGTACCTTGAGGTTTTACCGTAACGACAGCCGCGAGGCTGTTAGCGTAAACGGTTGTCTCATTCGTCCGATTTGTGCTATGATTTTATTGAACAATTAACTACAACGCTAAGACTACTACAGATATGCTTACATTCTATATACTATTCTATTTATCTAAGACACATCTATCTGTTTCAGTAGTGGCCGCGACCCTAGGTAGTAAAATAGTCTAACAAAACAAGCACTAAAAACTATTATTTTATACTATCAGCATTGTTTTTCTATCTTTATTAGGCTATATCTCGCAAGTTATAATACCTAGGGTGTTGGTTCTTACTGCGTTCGATAGGTCCTAGTGTATATTTCAATAAAATACCAAGAATATTTATGTTTATTGCAAATTTGACACTATAAACAACAAAAATTACAACGTAACTAAGTACAATTATGCTTTTACATAAATTAAGAAAAACAAACAGTTATATTCTATTTTAATACAATTTTTACTACAATATAACGTATAATTAATCTACTTTAATGTTCATTACTCACATTGTTTATTTAGCACTGTACACGTTTATTCGTAATGTTTACATCTTACGAATTTCACTATGTATTTGGAGCGCCCTGATTGGTCGATATTCGTTACGCACTCCTATCTGGCGATACACTTTGAGTTAGTTAATTTTCACGGTATTCTTATCACTATACTTTTTCTCAAAATTCACTATTATGTTTACAGTTCGTTTTTTAAGCACTATCACGGTATTTTACACTTGTCGCGAACATTTAGTTTTAAAAAAGTATAGATCCTTATTGAAAACTCTTTTAAACTTACACAGCTATAAGTTCTTATAATCCTGACATAGCTATTTACTAAAAGAACTTAGAAACAAGTTAAAGAATGTGCTGCCACATTCTTTCTACTGTTTTCTGTTGAAATAAAAAGGACTTTGTTATTCGTACACACGCGATGTTACCGACTGTAATATGTTACAGATACAAAAAGCCTTTTACAAAGTTGTAATAAACTTTTTAACAACGTATCTATAAACTGAGTAAGAATACAATTCACCGCCCTCTTACTCGTGGATAACGTAAAAGGCGGCTAAGAGACATGATTTTTTATAAGATTCCTGCACTATGGCAATTCTGCTGGTATTTCTTTTTGGGGTATATTTATACTTTTTTAGATAGATTATGTTACTACTTTTTTTTTTTGGGGTAGCTTACGGTCGGCGCACTCCTCGCACCACTCCATCCGGGGCAAAAGAGGGGCGTAAGCACGCACACCCGCAACCCACCCATGAAACGTCGCCTTCGTTGTTGGATCGACCACCGGAGCAGAGTTACTTGTCGTCAGTGGTCGGCCCGACGTAATACCCCTTGAAGAGGACCCTCCCGTCGACTAACGTCCACCCCTCAGGGAGGACGTCAGTCTTTCCTCGAGCAGTCGGCCTCTCGGCGGGTGACGGACTAACTCCCCGGTCCAGTCAGATTTTTTTAAAGACAACAGCCTGCACTAAGGAAATAATCCTTGTATTACGAGGGACTATACAAATATATAAATAACGGACACAAATTACATCCAGACTCTGAACAACAATTGGTGGATCGCAGTGTTGTCCCATGTGGGATTCGAACCCTGGACACTGGCACTGCAGGTCGGTATCTTCACCACTAGACCATCTGTGCAGTCAATGTGCAGATTACGTTTTTTTTTTTTTTTTGTGTGTACAGCTGTTGGCCGCAGATGGCCTTGACAGCTTGACGCGGACTATGGGTGAGCGCTGAGGGCTCTCAACCCGGAGAAGAGTATGCTAAGCGACATCGCCCAAGGGCTCCCCCTGTGGGGAACGGACCTCGGCTTGGGGCGTCGCTGGAGGCAAAGTGGGCGTGCCCACGTTTTTAGTAGTGACTTTTGCGCGGCGCGGTTTCGCACCTCGACGGCGAGGGCGGAACCGCGGATATTTATTTGTTAAGGCCTCGCGGGCCGTGTAGGCTCTTTGTTGAGCGAGTGTGATATTGTCGTCCTCTTCGTCGAGGACGTGACGAGGACGTCGGATGGAGGAGATTTTGGAGGGTCTATAGGAAGCCACCCCAACCACTAGTTGGTTGGGGTGTATCATGGCAGAGTCAAAGTAGCTCTGAGAGCACCGTTTCATAAACTGCTTGATGGTCGGCAGTTCGAGGTCGATGTGGAGATCGACGTTTCGTATGAACCACGGTGCTCCCGTAGCTCGGCGCATGAAACGATTTTGAAGTGTCTGTAGCCTGTGGATCCTGTGTGGCTTAACATGCGCGAACACCACGCTGGCATAGGTCATGATAGGCCGTATGCAGGTGATGTATAGTCGGATTTTGCTACTCAGGGGCATACGCGACCTAGAGTTGAGTAGACAGTGGAGACGGCCCATCACAAAGGCTGCCCGTGCGCGGACTTGCTTTATGTGAGGGGCGAAGCTGAGTCGATCGTCAAGGGTCACACCCAAGTATTTGGCCTGCCTGGTCCAAGTGACCAGCTTGTTGAAAATTTTAAGGGAGGGAATGCTGTCGATAGAGTAGGAACGGGCAGTTCGTCTAGTGAACATGACCGCCTGACTCTTCTCGGGGTTGATTTCTAATCTCCATTTCCTAAACCAATTGGCTAGGGCGGTAACCGCTGTTTGGAGAGTCTTGGCTACTGTTGTCGGGGATCTACCAGCACAAAAGAGTGCGGTGTCATCTGCGTAAAGCGCTTTATGTACCCGGTTGAATGTGCAGATTACGTCGATGCAATAGAAGAAAAGCTCGAAACAAAACTGTCTGAAAACTCATCTGACCTGGTATCATCATTACAGCTCATATATGAGGCCACGAGAAACTTAATGGCCTAACTAATTTTTATAGTATTGAGTTTATGATTTTTTACAGATATAATTGAACATTTTGATAGAAGCAAGGTGGCCTAAAAGTGATACAAGGAATATTTACTAGATGGCAGCATAATCATTGTTAAGGTTTTTACTATACTTGTTTTTATTGTGTTCAACAGGCTTGTCCATTGAATTAGGCCAGTATGGTTCTCATGGCCTCTTAAGTCCTGCTGCTGAGCTCGAGCCTCCTATTTGATCTACCATACTGCACTGGTCAGACGGGTTGGTACAGGGTTTTATTTCGAGATTTTCTTCTCTTGTATAGATGTATGCATATTGTAATCCTTTAGTCATCTTTTATGACACTCATATCGGCTTATAACGTCCCACTGTTGGGCTCTAGCCTTGTCTATAATAGGAGAATTGACTTAGAAATTTTAGGCTACACAATGAATTATAATGCGATTTTTAAGAGGATGATTTATAGTAGAGAAAGAGAGTGAGAGATGAGAGAAGAACAGAGAGAGTTGGAAGTTCTACTTTCTGAGGGTATTTGCGTGTGATAGGTTTTGGTGATGCCTTTAGTATCACCGAACCTCATTGCACGCATTCACACTCCTTCATACTTTTTCCGCGGTAAGCAGCGGCCTTGCAAAGATCAATGAGCGGCAGCAACAAATACCATGAGCTGTACTGTTTGCTCATTTGCCATCGTTTGCAATAAAAAAAAATAATTTGTATTACGATAACTTGGAAACATGTTTTTTTGCGCTTACATTTCAAAATGTCTGTGTGGTGACGGAGTAAGAATACAATTCACCTTCCCCTTTCTGGCCCGTGGGTATTATAAAAGATGACTAAACTAAACTTTACGAGATAAATTCAAATAATATATTACAAAATTATTTCTGATGTTTACGCTATAGTATTACGCATTATGAATAAAACAATTTTTACGGCTTTCGAAATTTGAAATATAGGTAAATCAAAAATCAAATACACATAATCCGTAATCATAATTTTATTTATAAAAATGTGTTACAAAATAATACATCTGTTAAAGTTTACAACTTCTGTCTAAAAAGTATGTCTTCTAAGAATAACATCAGTAAATATGTTTATTTTTACATATTACTAAAAAATTAAGTAAACAGATTTGCTTCAATGCTTTTTATCAATTGCGACTTTTTTATTTTTATATGATGAAATGTGATTTTTCTTTTAAGAATATCACTTTTAACGATGACATTAATGTTTAATACCGCTCATATAATGCATGCATGGCAGATAAGTAAAGCTTATCAAAGGATTTTATAAATAATGCGAAAAAAATCTAATACCCATATTCTTATTGATGTACATGGTTCTAGAAATAAAAGAGGACTTTATCAAATATTTATAATGGAAAGCACAATACCTTTTAGCAAGCCACGTTTTGTTATAATCCAAATTATTGGTCTTTACATAAAAAGTAAATTGGAAGCGGCGATGTTGACGGCGCTTTAATTTAGAATTAAAGCAATATTTTCGAGCTTGATTCTCGTTTAATTTGCTTGAGATTTGCTTTGGTTAAACCAAAGCCTCGATTCTGTCAACAATTTAATAATCAATAAGAATTTATTTTCGAGAAATTGTAAGTGATCAGTTTGCTCAGATGCCATAAGATATAAATAACCGTTTAGGCCATTTTGTAGCAAACTATAGTGGTGATAAGGCGTCGCGCAAACTCATAAACCGTCGCATTATCGCCTCAGCGACATTAGGCCGACCACTGTTATCGAATACTTGACGTCTGTGGCCGGCCTGACGGATTATCCTTTCGGGTACCAACTGCTTAGGATCCGTCCGCTGGTCCGCTCCGACCCGGTCCGCTGGTCTATTATTGACATGCTCTTAGCACTTCAACAATGGATCAGCGGACTGTATTATGATAGGTAAATTCCAGTAAATAAATAAACATTTTTGTAAATAAATGCCAGTAATTGTGCGTGATATCGTCCCTCCCTTGGAGTCAGGTGTTCTCAGGTCTGGCGACAATATCTACCTCTCCTATATTCTTAAAATTTCTAGTTTGATTTCAACACAGAATTATTCTTTGTGTGGTCCAAAATTAAATATTACAAAATAAAAAAAAATATTTATATAATACCTAGGTATTGTATAAATATTTACAAATTAGTACAATAAACTTAGAAATAACTCAAAAATAACACCTATGGAATTTGTTTCTGCAAAGTATTTGTAAATTATGTTTTAGCACTAGCAAAACAAACAAATAATTCTTAGTACACATTTTTATCTATAAAAAATAGTACTAATATAATAGTAATTAACCGGCTATATCACGCTGGTCTGACGTATTGGTATAGGGTTTTATGTCAAGTTTGCTTTCTCTTTATGTCAAGATTTCTTTCTCTTGCAAAATATTTGGCTTGGCTATTTCATTACCATAAGAATTATATAACAACAAATTAATGAACTATAAAGAAATTTGGACCATATGTAACGGTATCGAAACTGCCAAGCTACATATTTTGACAAACGTGTAGAGTTTTTGAGATTAGGACCTGTAGGTTTAGGGCGAATAGAGTTTGGCTCTATATGAGATTTCATACCTTTTTAATTGCGAACCATGTCGTATCGTCTTGATAACATATTAAATGAAAACTAACTGACCCAACGGACATTGTCCAGTTCAAATCTAAAAAAAAAAATATAAATAGTATTCTCCTTGAATTCTATCGCAGCGTCATCTACCGGCTCCAATTATTAATTCAAACAATTCTCACATCCATCAGAATAGCCACAGAAAAATCATACAAATCGGTCTAGCCATTAGAAGGAGTTCAATTACAAACAGAAGATTTATAAATATAAAAAGATGTTTTTAGTAGGATGATAATTTACCTGAATTCGGAAGCGAACCAAAATTCTCACTTAATACCCACCTAGCTGTGAAGTCTCTTATTTCAAAGTTCTCAAGTGCTTCAAATTTATACACAAATTTAAAGTACGATGGAGTTGTGACACCGCAAACGTGGCTTATTTGTTAAGTATTGAGTTTCAGTTTTACGTATTGTGGTTTTGTTTTAAGAAGAGAGTGAATATCTTTTTTAAAAGTAATGATGGTTTAGTGACACGAAGTACAACTCTTATTTATCCATTTGTCTGTGCATTGACATCAGCTACTAAATATGCCTATATTTAGGGACCTCCAGGCAAGAAAAAGATGTAAACCCTGCACTCCACGGTTGGCCGACCGCAGTTTTTATTAACCATATTCGCAAACATTGAGGTGTTATAAGTTTGGTGTGTTTATGTACCTGTGGTGACGGAGTAAGAACACAATTCACCACTCCCTATCTTGTCCGTGGTCGTAAAAGACGACTAAGGGATATACGCATATAGCATCTATGCAAGAGAAGGTAAACTCGAAATGAAATCCTATACCAACCTGTCGGACCAGCATGGTATAGTAAGGTTCAAATTCCCTCCTATTGTGGAAGAAGCCTGAGTCCAACAGTGGGACGTGTATGGGCTGAAAAGATGATGATGATGATGATTAGGCATTTTTTTTTTATGGGTGGGCTATGGTAAGCGCATGCGCGGTCCATTCCGTCCGGGGCGACGGAAGGACAGTGCGCGGGCCCATAACTCACCCGTACCCACGTCGCCTCGTTGTTGGGCCGACCACCGGAGCAGGGTGATTTGTCGTCAGTGGTCATGATGATTAGGCATGTAATGCTTTTTCATAAATAAGACAAACAGTTTTATCTTGTCTCGGTTCATGTAAGTCCCACTGTTGGGCTTCATTGGAAGTAGTTTTCACGACATCTATAGATAAAATAGGGGGTGGTGAACTGTTCCCCCTCCGTCAACACACGTAAAAAAAAAACGTCTTCAGGGTTTTTTTCCAATATATTTCAATACCTTACATTTATATCGGCAATAACAAAAGTATTTATTTATTTCACACGATTATGTAATCCATGTGTACATTGTAAGATATAAATATTGGAAGCACTTAGTTGTAGCACTAGTTTCGCACTGCCATTCGCGTTCGCACACCTCGATACTAGTCAAGATATATCATAGTACTATCTGACCAAAAAGACGCTATTCTGTTCAAATAAAAAAAGGAATTCTCTTTGAAACCAATCGTAGCGCCACCTAACGGATCCAAATATTAATGTAAAACATTCTCGAACCCACTTGAACATACACAAAAATTTTCATCAAAATTGGTCCAGCCGTTTAAAAGGAGTTCAACAGACACACGAACAGAAGATTTATATATATATAAAAAATTACCAAAACTACCCATACGCAAACGCCCTCACAAAGTTGTGCTTCCAACTCTCTCGCTCATCGAACTAAGCGCAGTAACAAATTGCTACTACTCAGATGTTGTATTTTTACGAGAGTGTGATACAACCTCGGACGGACTGGCCGGCGGTTGTAGACTGTCCACAATATCCTCCTACCACATTACACTTATATTATACATAATATAATCTTCTGTTGAATCTATTTATGGATGAGAATCGCATTAAAATTCGGTGCGTAATTTAAAAGATTTAAATATACAGACGGCAGAACATTTTTTTAAAAGACAATATCCTGCACTAAGGAGTCGCCATCGGCCTACAGGCCTATCGTGCTGCTCGATGATATGGGCAAGCTACTGGAGAGGGTAGTAGCTGCCCGCATCGAGCGGCACCTCGTCGGCACGGGGCCCGATCTGTCGGACGCCCAGTTTGGATTTAGGAGGGGTCGTTCGACGATCGAGGCCCTGTTGCGCCTGAGGGCCGTGGCGACTGAGGCCGTCACCGGCGGGGGAGTGCTGTTGGTGGTGTCCCTAGACATCGCCAACGCATTCAATAGTCTGCCATTCAGCTGCGTCAGGGAGGCGCTCCGTTACCACGGAGTGCCAGCTTACCTGAGGCGGCTGGTGGCAGACTATTTGGAGGGGCGCAGCGTCCTCTACGCCAACCGAGTAGGGGACGTTGTGCGAACGCCCATGACGTGCGGTGTTCCACAGGGGTCGGTCCTCGGACCCACCCTATGGAACATCGGCTACGACTGGGCGTTGCGGGGGAGCCTCCCACCCGGGCTGGGCGTGATTTGTTACGCCGACGACACGCTCGTCATAGCCCGCGGTGGGACGCTACATGAGGCGGTAAGCCTAGCGACCTCAGGCACCGAAGAGGTCGTCAGGCGGATCGAGGCGCTGGGGTTGAGGGTGGCCCTGGACAAGACGGAGGCCCTCTTGTTCCATGGGCCCCGTATGGACCCTCCCATCGGTGTCTCGATCACCGTCAATTCGGTTGGGATCAGCATCCAGGCCCATATGAAGTACTTGGGCCTGGTACTCGACGGGCGATGGTGGTTTCGGGAGCATTTCCGCAGGCTCGTCCCGCGGCTCGTCGGCGTGGTGTCCGCCCTACAATGGCTGATGCCGATGTTGTTTCCTTGAAGGAACTCACCGCCTGGCGCGTCGTCGCCCGCCGGGACGTCATCGCCCGTTGGGCAGACCGGCTGGAGAGGCCTCGATACGGTGTTTGGACCGTGGAGGCCTTCCGGCCGGTGCTGATGCAGTGGTTAGATAGGCGGCACGGGGTGCTCTCCTTCCGTCTCGTACAGGTCTTGATGGGGCATGGATGCTTCGGCAAGTACCTGTACAGGGTCGCTAGGAGGGTGAGAACTCCGTCCTGCCACCACTGCGATTGCGACGAGGTCACGGCGCAGCACACGCTCGAGGTCTGTGCCGCTTGGGCAGAGCCGCGTCGTGAACTCGTCGCAATCATCGGTGCAGACCTGACGCTGCCGACCATCGCTAGGAAGATGCTCGGCAGCATCAGGAATTGGGACGCGGTGGCAGCCTTCTGCGAGGCAGTTATCTCGCAGAAGGAGGCGGCGGGTCGCGAGCGCGAGGAGCACAGCTTCGATGATGCGACCCGCCGCCGGCGACTGGGGCGGCGCAGGCGGGAGTACCTGCGTGCAATGCCGCCCTAGCCGAGGCCGCGGGTGACGTGACCGGGGATTAGTCCGTCACCCGCCGAGAGGCCGACCGCGTGAGGAAAGACCGACGTCCCCCCGAGGGGGGACGTCGGTCGATGGGAGGGTACCCCGGGTAGGGGGTATTCCGTCGGGCCGACCACTGATGACAAGTAACCCTGCTCCAGTGGTCGGCCCAATGACGAAGGCGACGTGGTGTTCGGGTGGGTTGCGGGAGTTGCGTGCTTAAGCCCCTCTGTCGCCCCGGACGGAGTGGTGCGGCGGCGCGACGACCGCAGCCCACCCAAAAAAAAAAAAAAATTCCTGCACTAAGGAAATAATCCTTGTATTGCGAGGAACTTTACAAACATATGATTAACTGACACAAATTACATCCAGACTCAGAACAACAATTTGTGGATCGCACAAAGTGTTGTCCTGCGTGGGATTCGAACCCACGACAATGGCACTGTAGGTCCGTATCTTAACCATTACGCCATCTGTACAGGCAAAAATCTTTGTTTTAGACGAAAAAACATAGAATGTTGTCTTATATAATAGAAAATAGTTCAAAAAAACTAAAAAAATACGCTTTACACTCCGGTCTCAGGAAAACAAAAAATCAGACAGACATAAGAATAATTTAGTCTTGTATTATAGTGGAACTAAAATACTATCACAAAATGTATGTTTTTTCTCCATCTAAACCTTCAGAGATAAGTGAATAAAAATATAAATATACTAGCTATACCAGCATCTTCGCTTACATATAATTTATGCTTATTTAATGATATTCTATTTGAACGCCCACTTCGCGTTAATAATAGAAATGTTAAATATACTCATAATAAATCAATCACCATTTTTGTTATCTCAGCATTTGTTATGACAACATTTAATGCATGATGTGCCATCTATACCAATAAATAAAATTGGAGTGTCTGTTTGTAATGTCAAAATAATAGGCTTTTTTTCATGCTCACACGGTTATTTGCACGACACCTATGCCTAAAATAGCAATTAAAAATTTTTTGTCTGTCTGTCTGTCTATCTGTTTGTTCCGGGTAATCTTCAAAACGGCTGGATCGAATTCAAAAATTCTTTCACCAATGGAAAGCTATAATATCAGGGCGTAAACTAGGCTATATTTTATCCCGGTATTCCCACGGGAACGGGAACTACGCAGGTAAAACGACTATAACCTATAACCGAAGCGAAGCGAGGGCGGGTTGCTAGTTATTACTAAATTTTATCTCGACTCTGCCAAATAATGTCTCGATAAATAGCCTATCGTACTCAAAAAGATTTTTTTTTTGTTATGGCGGCTATGAATGCTGAAAACTCTTACCCTATTTATGGCTGCCGCAAAAGACGACTAAATGCTGCGCCAACTCCAGCTGATAGAAATTTCCATTCTCAAGAAACTAAATAAATAATAATAATAAAAAAATATATAATAATAATAAAATAAGTCAAGCAGGCGTCCGATTATTATAACACCATTGCCAAAACCTAAAAAATATGTACGTTGAAGAAGAGTACATATTGATTTGAACCCAAATAATTAGGACAAAATCAGTATAACGACTCACTCAATAAGATTTTAATCCATGTGAAATTTTCTGAGATTAACACAAACAAACCAACGTCCCAAATTTACAAGATATACAATTACCTCTACAAAATCGCTACAAACTCTTAACCCTTCAGTGTGTGAAAATATATATAAAAAAAAACAAAACACACAAAATTGCTTCAAACCCTGAATGGATTATCCCAAAAGGCTTATAACTAAATCCTAACATGAGAAGGGTCTCTAAGGTTGGCCCGACGACAATAGTTTATGCTCGAAGACACAATAAGTTATCTGTTTCGCACCACATTACATACGGTTATACGTATATTTATTACTGATGCGACTACGTGCGGGGATTCTGGGCCGAGGGAAAATATATTAATGGCAGCATTAACTTCTGAAGACAGAGTTATCGTAGTTAGTTTCATGGCCGAATGATTAGCGAATAAATATTAAAAGTATAACATAAATGATTTTCGTTTGACAACAAAGTAAGAATACAATTCACTAACTCGTAAATTACCCATAAATGTCGAAAATAAATTGTCATAATGTGATGGTTGAGTAAGAATACAATTCACTATCATATAACTTACCGGTAAATGTCGCAAACAAACGGTGTTAGTGTGATGTCAGAGTAAGAATACAATTCACTAAGCCATAACTTACCTGTAAACATCGTAAATAAATAGTGTACGTGTGATGACAAAGTAATAATACAATTAACTAACCCACAATATATCCGTAAATCTTGTAAATAAATGGCATTAATGTGATGGCAGAATAAAAATACAATTCACTAACCCATAACTTACCGGTAAATCTCGTATTTAAATGATGTTCGTATGATGATAAAGTAAAAATATAATTCACTAACCGATAGTTTACCTGTTAATCTCCTAAATAAATGGTATTATAACAAAGTAAGAATACACTTCACTAAACCATAACTTACCTGTAAATGTCGTAAATAAATGGTGTTTATGTGATGACAGAAAAAGACTACAATTCACCACCTCGCCAGGAGGAAGCTAGAGCCTAGCAGTGGGATGTATATGAGCCGAGATGATGAGATGAATAGAAGGAAAGTACACTATGCTCTGGCAAGTCGGTGTATTATGACAAGACAATTTCTCTCTCATCATCCACACAAAAACTGCTGCATGGAAATAAATGCAGTTCTCATTAATGTCTTGATAAAGATCTATTTTTCTTTTTTTTATATATTTCTTTTTAAACTACACCTGCACGAAGGAAATAATCCTTGTGTTCCGGGGGAATTCACAAATAAACTCATTTGCAAAAAAAACGGGCACCTAAGCAATGAACCATTTCAAATGTTAATATTTCTTTGTTTGATAATTATAGGTAGTTTTATCCACACAATTTGCTAAATTAATAAGAAAATAATCGTTTTCATCAGTATTTCATAAAATTTAGATACAATTTATGGGAAATAATGCTAAACCTCGCTAGTAGTGTATATTCGCTAGTAGTGCATATGCTCATGAAGTAAAAATAAAAAAGTTTTTTTGTTTGTTTTTCTTTAATAAAGTAAAAGCAGATAAATGTTTAGTATCGAGTGTGACCCCCTCTAGCTAAAATCACAGCTTGAATTCGTCTGGGCATGCTAGCGAGTATATCCCGGATACTTGCTTGCGGAATACGTTCCCACTCCGCAGTAATCACATTCTTCAGCTCTCTGATGGTCTTTGGAGCCGGGTGTACTGATCTCACACGCCGTTTCAGAACGTCCCAGACATGCTCTATGGGATTGAGGTCGGGACTTCGAGCTGGCCAATCCAAACGACGAATGCCGACCTCTTGCACATACGCATTAACATCGCGGGATCGGTGGGCGCGAGCATTGTCGTCCATAAAAATCGAGTCTTCACCTAGAGCGGCCAATGCGGGTTGTGCATGAGAAATTAGAACTTCCGTTATGTATCGATGCCCAGTCAGTGAGCCGTTTTCAATGAAGACTAACTCTGTACGATCCATTGAATTTATTCCTGCCCAAAACATAACAGAGCCCCCACCATAAGGTGTGATTTCTTCGAAACATGCCTCTGCAAAGCGTTCTCCTTGTCTTCTTAGCACTCGCCGACGTCGATCTTCACCGAACAGAGATATCCTGGCTTCATCAGAGAACAAAACCCTATTCCAATCGTCTTGAGTCCATGATTCACAATTTCTAGCGAACCTAAGCCTGTGAACTCTGTGCTCACGGAGTAATTTGGGGCCGCGGGCCGGGCGGTGACTGCGTATATTGGCAGCGAGAAGCCTCCTCCTGACCGTCCATAGACTAATATGCACATTTCTTACTTCTTGGAGGTTGTTCTTAAGATCCACATACGAAGATTTGCGATTTCTCAATGCGCGACTCACAAGAAAACGATCATCCCGTGGTTGGGTACATGGTTTTCTTCCAGAACCAGGCCTTCTCTCGACGGAACCAGTCTCCTGATATCGCTGCCAGGTCCTTTGGACTGTCGAGCGACTAACATTTAGCCTCCTAGCCACGAAACATTGGCTGCAACCCTCTTCAAGCAGCGCGATAATTTTGGTAGCTTTTACCACTTTATCTACCATTTTTGATACAGCCAAACAGCATTAAATAAAGCTTTGACAGTCAAGGATATGAAATTAATCGATAAAAATTGAATAAAAGTTATGAAAGTCGATGTTAACTTCTGGAACTTCGCGCCAAAAATGTAGGATAAAAAGGGGTTTTCTGTAAAAATGAACATCAAATGAAAAATTGAATTTAGAACGTACTTTTTTAAATACCACAGCATTTTTAAAACCGGCCAGTAACGTGTACAAACGATTGAAACCTTTTTGGTATTGTATCTTTTTAAATATGAATGAAAATCAAAACCGCCCGTTTTTTTTGCAAATGAGTTTATATAATTAACGTACACAAATTACATCCGGACTTAGAACAACAATTTGTGGATTACACAAAGTGTTGTCCTGCATGGGATTCAAATCCACGACACTGGCACGGCGGGTTGGTATTTTAACCATTACGCCATTTGTGCAGTTAAAATATGGTTTTATCTAAGATTAGAAATAACAACAAATCTCAAAATAATAAATGACAACGTAATCAACATAAACAAGGCAGCAAGTTCAACTCCATCCATCTGTCTAAAGTGGACTTAGGGCTCCCCACGAGAATGCCACTCGGAACCGTCCTGTGCCACTTTCATTTAACGGTTCCCTGCGACTTTTAAGATGTCGTCAGACCACCTAGTAGGAGGTCTAGGGGCCTACACAGCGTCTTAACAACTCAAGAACCTTTCTTTCCCAACGTCTGTCGGTTCACAAGTTCAACTAACGGTTTAATAAATTTATCTAAAGAAAATAAAACAATGAAATATTACGAAATTAAAATTATACGCAACAATGCCGAGAGTAATTCGGCTGTTGACGCGAAAAATTCTATTTCAAAGAATAATTTCGGACATAAAGCCGAAATAATAATAGCATTTAGAAGCACTGTGGAGGCGATAACTGCTTTAACTAGTACGATTGCCCCTCAAGGGGACGAACCGAAGTTTTCTCCCTAGTACAGACCGATTAAGGAATCTCCTAATAGAATAAAAAAATCTCCGCCCTCGAGTTGTACATAAGTTTCGTATGTGTTTTGTTTGTGGACTTCGTAAGAAGAACATTTATTTATGACAACCAGTGACGGCCATTTTGTGACCTCATTGTACTTAACCCTTTTCTATATAGTATTCTTGACTTAAAGTATATAATAATTGTTATGATGGAGAGAGAATCATCAATAACAATTTTACACGGAGTTACCCACATAATTCTCGTTCCCGTGGGAATACATGTATAAAATAACATCATCATCATCCCAGCCCACATACGTCCCACTGTTGGCTTGGGCCCCCTCCACAATGGGAGGGAATTTGACCTACTATACCATGCTGGTCAGACATGTTGGTATGGAGTTTCATTTCGAGATTTCCTTCTCTTGCATGGACCTTATGTGCATATTATATCCCTCAATCGGCTTTTAGGATATCCACGGGCAAGATATGCAGTGGTGAATTATATTCTTAATCCGTCACCACATAACCTATGTTATATTGGTAGGATATTTTATAAAATTGGTTTAGAGGTTTAGGCGTGGAAGCGTAACACGTAAATAAAAATTAGTACATATTTATAAATATTAGTTGGAATTTTTGCTATAAATTTTAATCGAATTTTATTTCTATTTCGAACCATCTCTGTTTGTATATTAAACTCTTGCAGTGTATGAAATTTAACTGCTCACTTCTCGGTGCAAACGACAGTAAGAAGTTATTCAATAATAAGTTTTCATAAGATTATTTTAAAACCGTGTATTAATTTCAAAGCACTGTAATGTATGTTTTATTAAAAGCTTTGAAATATTAAATAAAAGAAACTGAGTCTGGGTTTAATTTGTATCCGTTGAAATATGTGTTAGTACAGTCAAAGGAGTCCCCCGCAATACAAGGATTATTCTATCCGAGGCCGCGGGTGACTGGACCGGGGAGTTAGTCCGTCACCCGCCGAGAGGCCGACCGCGCAAGGAAAGACTGACGTCCTCCCCGAGGAGGGAACGTCGGTCGATGGGATGGTACTCCTCAAGGGGTATTCCGTCGGGGCGACCACTGACGACAAGTCACTCAGCTCTGGTAGTCGGTCCAACGACGAAGGCGACGTGTCACGGGTGGGCTACGGGTGTGCGTGCTTACGCCCCTCTGTCGGCCTGGACGGAGTGGTGCGAGGAGTCCCGTACCGTAACCCACTCAAAAAAAAAATATATATACAAGAATTATTGTTAGTGCAAAAAATTAATGAAAATATTAAGAATAAAAAATAAAGGTTAAGGAGATAATGATTTTGCTTGGCAATATCTAAATAAAGTACCACAATGTTTTAGTGAAGGTGGGAAATTATATGCTTACTCCGTTACCACACGGAAAACTGAACATTGCCATTGTATTATTTATTGGTATTTCTATTGTGACGGAGTAATAATACAATTCGCCACCCCCTCTCATACCTGTAGGTATCGTATAAGACGATTAAGGAATATTATACGCATATAACATTTATGCAAGAGAATGTTACACTGAGGATAGGTCACATAAAAATAAAAGGAATTAGAATTTGTAAAATATATTGTAATTAATAATTGAAGGTATAAATAAGTTAAAAATACAGGGGGAGTGAGGATAGTACTCTCCTTACGCTTGTTGCCCGTAGAGAACCGCAGCGAAGAAGATGAGGAGATCCGCAAATCGGCTCCCTGGTAGACAATTCTAATCTTAAAACCCCTATAGCGGGGTTTTAATATCCACGAACAGTTACTTAGATTGAAGGATTATCACGATATATAATAATTTAGTAAATATTGGATATAGAAGAATAATAATATCCACAAATAGTTACTTAGGTTGAAGGATTATCACAATATATAATAACTTAGTTAATATTGGATATAGAAGAATAATATAGGATTTATAATGAGAGTGTTTTAACGGACGCCCGAGTAGTTATAGCGATCGTTGGTGTAAAGTGAGTCACGAAGCGGTCAGCGCGGTAGAGGTAATCGAAGCGAAGTTCGTGCAGCCTCTGCGTTTAGTGCCTACTCACGAGTTATTATTATAGCGATGTAACAAGAAGTAAAACTGGAAATAAAACCCTATACCGATCTGTTTTTTTTTAAGGAGGCCCGGCTCAATAGTGGGACGCATATTGGTTATGATAAGTTATTAAAAAAAAATTGAGCCATCGTTCAGGACACCTGTCAGATGTTAAACATCGAAATTAATTTATACACTTGTATAATGTATAATACTTATACGTAGTGAAACACACGCAAGTTGGTTCAATACTGATTTATATTTTAATACCATCCACCTAGTTACAATTAATGTACCGACAATATACTACAGTATACATGCATAAAAGAACAAATTATGACAGGATTAATAAAATAATAAATAAAATAAATAAAATATTAATGTAATAAATAAAATATTACAACTAATATTTATATTATTGTTTAAAATATTACACAACAACCATAATTAATTCACCGCACAGTCTCTTACGCACAACATCGTGTTGCTACATTTCACTCATTCACTACTACGTATAGACTACGTACAGTATATACATTCTATCATATAGCGTGGCGTTACATCGCCGCGGCTTGTTTACGCCACGCCGACGATCAAGTTTACCCTCGCATATTCCGTCACATAGCGCTCATTGCATTGCCGTAGCCTATATACGTCACACCAACGATCTGATTTACCCTCAAATATTCCGTCATATAGCGTGGCATTGTGTAGTGGTGGCCTGTTTATGCCACGCCAACGATCAGATTTACCGTCGTATATTCCGTCATATAGCGTGGCATTGCGTCGTCGTGGCCTGTTTACGCCATACCAAAAACCAGGTTTACCCTCGCATATTCCGTCACATAGCGTGGCATTACGTCACCGCGGCCTGTTTACACCACGCTGACGATCAGCTTTACCGTCTATAGATATTTTATATCAAAATATAATATTCAATACATAATGTCAGTCATCTTATTGTTGAGGCGAAGTATATCATGAGTTTCATTAGGTCTGACGTCCCATCTATTGGCGAAGGCGTGCGATCAACGTCGCGTGCTGGATTAAAAGATAGAAAAAAAAGGTGAAAAATTACGGCACGTCGACGGAGATTACTTGGCGGATTACCTGAATGGCATTTATCAACTTCATCTGTGAGGTAGGGTCTTGGAGTAAGCGATGACCGTCGTACCAAGACAATTATTTAATACAATTGGAAATAAATTACAACTCATGAGATAAATAGATATAATTTCATATTTTTCAGAACATATGCTTTTGGATACATGCCTTCTTCGTATGAAATAAATTTGTGTTACAAACACGCTAACGAGAGAGATAACAGACAGTTTTAATTCGAGTATTCCTTGGCTTGATGTTATCCGCTTATTTTGGCTCATATACTTCCCACTGTTGGGCTCGAGCCTCCTCCATATTAAGAGGTAAATTGACCTTACTATACCATGCTGGTCAGACAGGTTGGTATAGGATTTTATTTTGAGTTTAGATGTTATATGCATATTATATCCCTTAGTCATATGTTACTATATGCACGGGCAAGATGAATTGTATTTTATGCACGGGCAAGATGAATTGATTTGTATTCAGTGATGAATTGTATTCTTAATCTGTCACCGTACGGAAAGATTATTAAGTTATCCGTTTACTTTCCTTAAATTATTTATCTCGTGGGAAAGGAAGAAATGGGAGATTTTATTACCACGCGGCAATTTCATGGTATTAAAAAAAAGGGAAAAATAATTCGTTTACACTTCAAATAGTTAACGATGGTGAATTAAATTGGTTGGAGTAAGATATAAAAAAAAGCTTTATTTTTATACAATCAAACCAAATAAAAAACACATTTTAAATTACAGAAAATTAAAATATAATAAAATAGCATTAGTTTTAACTTGTGGCCCGGAATACGGGTGCACTCCAGCCCATGATTTTCTCGACCACTGAAGACAAGGAACTCGGCGCCGGTGGTCGGCCCAACGACGAAGGCGACGTGCTACGGGTGGGACATGGGGCCGCGCATCGCCCCTCTGTCACCCCGAATGGAGGCGGGTGGCAGGTGCGATGACCATGACCCACCCTCCAAAAAAAGTCCTAGGTTTTCAGCTCAAGCCCAGCTTACGATTTAAACAATAAATTAATTATCTACCATCGTACACATAAAACCATGTGAGTGTTTTCTTTTTTTTTTCGTGTGGTGACAGAGTAAGAATACAATTTACCACATCCTTTTGACCGTGACTGTCCTAAAATATGCATATTAAATCTGTGCAAAAGAAAGAAACTCGAAATAAAACCCTATACCAAATCGTTTGACCAGCGTGGTATTTTAGGCAAATTGCCCTCATATTACGGAAAAGGCTCAAGTCCAGCAGTGGGACGTATATGAGCTGTGGTGTGGTTTGAGGTACGATTGTATTGTTACGTTTTAACTATCAGCTTATGGTAATTGCTTATTACAATCATGTAATTTCCCTGTAATACTTCAACAAATGTAATTACATCTTCTAACAACCCTAATTTAATAAGAAACGAATAACAATATTTAATTTTTTCCTGTGGTGACGGACTAAGAATATAATTCACCTAATTCACCCCCAGATTTCTTGAAAGTATGTCGACGTAAAATACTACTAAGCTATTAAAAATGCATATGACATCTATGCAAGAATAGAAAAATTAAAGAAAATACCTTTTTTTAAAAACAAGCTTTTATTATTTGTTGTTAAAATGAACTAAAAAGTTAAAAGACTAGGTCCATCATCAGACCCTGGTTACCATATGGTATCAAAGTACTCGTTAAGATGAATCAAATGAGCCCAAACTCGATGGGGTTGCGTCGTTTAATTGCGGAGTTCCTATGGCCTTCATCAGATCAGCTTTCACTTCCAGGTCCATCATCAGATCAGCTCTATGTTACAATAATATTGCATCGTCATCCAATTTATACATGTATGCAAAATTTCAGCTCAATCGGAAATCGGGAAGTAGATCAAATTTAACGTGCAAGATATGATTACAGACAACGGGACAGGTGAAACTAAATAAAAGCTTGTAAAATAACACTCTATGCCAATACGTTAGACCTACGGGGTATAGTGGGTTAATTTCCCTCTTATTGTGGAGGAGGCTCGAGCCCAACAGTGAGACATATATAAGCTGAAATGAAATTTTATTTTATTTTAGTTTATTGGGACAAAAAATCAGTTACACATTTATTATTAATATCTATATCAATTCTAAAAACTAAGTAAATATGTAACCCACACCAAATGTCCGCAAGATAATACATACTTATTAGAAACTAAACTTAGATGTACTAAAAATATGATGCATAAGAAATACATTAATGAACTACTTTAGAGCTAAGACAGCCTTTTTTTTTGAACATTTCATGTGAAAGCGAGAATATGTCCAAGTCGTTATAGTGCGTGTTATACGTTTCTACGAGGCGGCGCAGAGGCGCACGTGCACCGGCATGAGTTCTACACCTAGCTGTGTGAAACACCCGGGGCACGCGCGCCTCTCGTCGCATCGCTGTTCTGGGTACAATGTAACATAGCTTATTAGTTAAATCTGTACAATCAAACATATTATTACATAGACCATGGAGCATCATAACCATTAGGAGGCTGCGTCTACACTCCAGGCTCTGAAGTTGGTACCGTTTCAATAACTGAGTATATGGTAATTTAGTCTTGTTGCATCTGTAATGTATTGATCGTAAAAATTTTTTTGTACCGTTTGTAAATATGCGTAATGAACAATATTCTAAGGAATACATCCTTAATACGTCGGTTGTCTACCCTGTACCATATATCTAAGATGTGCAAATACATAAGCACTTAATTGCTGACTATATGAACTACAAAATGACATAGCACGAATTCAACTATGATTAATAGTTTAGCAGTTATTAATATATCAAATAGTTTAATACTGAACTGGCAACCCACAGCTTCGTTTGAGACTGAGTTGACTATCTATTCAGACAGAATACTTATTTGTGCAACCTACAATTGATTATTCTGAATTTCTGTATGATAATTATTCGTAAGTCTCTTCTATAGTCTAACTTTTTATTAGCTGCAGTAAAATGACGTTTTGTAGGTTGCCGGTTTTTGAAGAAAAATAAATAGGGATGTAGCTAAATGAGTGAATCATAAATGAATAATCAGTTTGTTTTTTTTTTGAGATTTAATATTAAGTTATAATGTATTTTTTAACCTATTATTATTACTATACTAGAGGATTGATCTTTTTTAGTGGAAGTATAGGGAGGTACATTCAAAATGAAACAAAAACGTCATAATAATGTTATTTAATTAATCTTTTTCGAAATCACTGTCGCTGTCGCTTTCGGTCACACTAATAACAAATCTATCTGTCACTTCATCTATAATATGATCGAGGTGGCACATTTTATCTTCCTCTTTAATAGTGTGAGACACACAGTCACTCCACTTAGCCGGTGTCACTTTCTTGATTCCTTCTTGGAATAAAGTTTTCACTTCTTGCATTTTATACGTCTTATTATTGTTTGCGATGTGACTCTTTACCTGCGTCCATACCAACTCAATGGGCTTCAATTCACAGTGATAAGGGGGCAGTCTTAAAAGTGTGATACCTTTTTGTGCAGCCATCTCGTCTACGGCATATTTCTCAGTATGATTTTGTTGTTTCACAATATCTATGAGAGTGGCCTTGACCATATTTGGTTCAAACGCAATATTTTTAGTAGTCAGCCACTCTTGAATTCGTGCTTTCGTCCACGACATCTTCGGGATTGTTTCGATCTTCCGAGAGTGATAGGGCGCATTGTCCATTACGACTACTGCATTCGGCTTGAGTTTAGGTAGAATACCGCCGAACCAATCCTCGAAACACTCCGCGTTCATTTCATCATGGTAGTCTTCTGTACCTTTCTTTGCTTCAAACATAAGAAGTCCGTCGACCAGGAAGCCTTCTTCTCCGCCTATGTGACTAATTATGAGTCGTTTGCCCTTTCCTGTGGGATTTTTTAATCCCGTAGTCAGGCCGTCTAAAAATGCCTGTCGAAAAGATTTAATACTTCCGTCAATCCAGGTTTTTTTTGTAGTATGACCTGAAAAGAACAAAAAAGAATCATAAGTTTCGACATCAAAACAAAAAGGCAACAAATAGAAGAAACTAAGAGTTGACACGTATCAGCGTTGACCCAGGTCTCGTCTTGATAATATATGTATTTTCCCTCCCTACGATATTGTTTAATTAAACGCAGGTAGCGCTGGCGCCATGATATGATATCTTGTCTATCAATAAGCACACTCTTGCGTGATCGAGTAGCAAATTCGAAATTAAGATGCTTCATAATTTTTCTCAATGTCTCTTTCGAGAAGTTGGGCAATCCTGGGTCATCATTTACAACTTGCAGCACCTAAAAATGATTAAAGTTATTACCTAATTGGTTAAGATTACACATGGGATGGGAGAAAACATACATAACGTATAATAAAAAGATGAGTGACGACATGTGTAAACTAACTTTTGCGATGGTGGGTATTTCATTTCTATGAAAGAACTGATGTACAGTTCGTCTAACAGCAGTGAATGTGAAATCATCAAGTTTATCTTTAAATGTAAGTTTTGGGCCCGTTTTTTCGGGAGGTTTTGGTGATTCGCTGTCGTTCTCCTTTGCTCCTTTAAAACGGAATAAACTGTGCGGACGGATATTCCCAAAACTTCAGCCACCTTGTTAACGCATTCACTTGTTTTTGGAACTTCAATGTTTGATTCTGAAGATTTCACTTCAAACACATATTTGTAAACGTTTTGGACCCAAAGTTTTCAGTTGCACTTAGAGCTACACGTGGCCTTTTTTTCTTAGGAGATAAAAATGTGTCTCCATCTTGCGATGTGCTCGGCAGAGCATCCATGTCTTCAATGTATCAAACAAAAAAAAACTAACACGATTAACGAAAACAGGTAATGAAAAACAAACACAACGTAACATAAGTTTAACAATAATGATAACAAAAACAACGCGCAGTGGGCAAATCAAAGTTATTCATGCACTCAAAACAGAAGTATGAAGCCGAATGAGCGAATGACAACCGAAACAAAATGGCGGTCAAGCGTCATCGTAGCACCGTAACCAAAAACCAGTACTACCAACTTGAGAGAGCGTTTTCTTGAGTGTTACCTTGTATATATCTAAAAGGATCAACGTTTATACAGCCTTTTATTTACATTAATATTAAATAGAATTTAGTATGATCATTATGAGTCAGCTATGGAACGATTAGATATTCTGTAAACTTTTGTGAACTGAATCACATCCCTATTGAGATTAGGCTCTCAACATTATTTTACGGAATGACATTTAGAAACGTCATTTTACTGCAGCTAATAAAAAGTTAGACTTTATACGAGTATTTACGGTTAGTTTAGGGGTCGGCAAGTAGTGTTAGGTGGGGACCGGATACAATGGGAAAATTTTAACGAGGTCGAGAAAAAAAAGCAACTGGTAATAAAAAACTGGTTGCCCGATGACATTTGATCCCCCACACTCCAACAATTGGTCGTCTCGCTACGTCTTGTCATCTTTCAGAGTGGTGGCGGTACTTGATTGACATGTTTAAGATATACATATTTTATTAATTATTTTAAAGTTTTATTGTGTTAATTATAATTTTGCAATCATCATCGTCATCATCGCAGCCCACATATGTCCCACTGTTGGGCTCGGGCCTCCTCCACAATGGGAGGGAATTTGACCTACTATACCATGCTGGTCAGACATGTTGGTATAGGGTTTCATTTCGAGTTTTCCTTCTCTTGCACAGATCTTATGTGCATATTATATCCCTTAGTCGTCTTATACGACATCCACGGGCAAGATAGGGAGTGGTAAATTGTATTTTTACTCCGTCACCACACGGATAATTTTGCAATAATGTAATAAAATGCCATGAAAACGCTGAAGTGTAGTGAATATTTAATTGTGAATAGCGTGCATTCTTATGTTCTCTTAAAAATTCCCAGAGGAATCATGATTTGGTTATCAGCACTCAATCCACGTCTATGAATTATATGAAGGGACTAAAGACATAAATAAACTAAGAAAGTTATAACTGGACAGTGGCACCAATAACTCGTATCTTATTGCCAATACAAAAGAAGAAGAAGAAAATGTGTAATTTGCTAACAAAAACCTTCATAGGTATATCTTCATCAGAGCTCATATACGTCTTACTATTGGGCTCGAGTCTCCTCCACAACGAAAGAGAAATTGACCTACTACACCACGCTGGTCAGACGTATTGGTATAGGATTTTATTTCGATCTCTTGCATAGATGTTTTATACCTTTTATTATTTATTAAGAATGGGGGTGAGAATTGTATTCTTACTCCGTCATTATACGGACAATGATGAAAAATGTCAATCTCAAATGACGTGATGGACAGCCATTTTGTGATATTAAAACAGTCGTTTCGTGCACATAGATTACATTCTCTGGTGATTTCTGTTACGGGGTGTCCTGCTTGAATGACGAATACGACGCGACACGACACGACGCAGTGCGGCGCGATGCTACAAGCGACAAGTGTCCTATGTAATTTTGGTCATTACTTCTCGAATCATGGACAAGTATACTACAATTTTGTTAGAAAGTTCATATTTAGAATACAGACTTAAAAAAAATACCGTAAAAAATCTAGAAAGAAAACAAATATAATCGTTTCTGAATCAACCATTCTGTAGTTCGTGATGTCGCGTTAGTTCACTCTCAAAATAGCCACGCTTGATATAGCGTCTCGTCGCAAATTGTCATATAGGCCGCAAGCAGGCGACATGCCTTTGAGTTGATCGTGTTCGTCGTGTTCGCAGCGTCGCGTCGCGTCGTATTCGTCGCTCACGCAGCACACCGCCTTATTTAAGCGAGTGTTACACATTTTAAATAAACTATTTTTACGAATTTTATTGCGTTTCTATTTGATTCTTGATTGCTCGATGTTTCGAATACTCTTCTGCGTTCATGGCCAAAAGACATGACTAAGATGTCTCACGCCCAACAAGTCATCGTTATTACAGAGGTTTATATCTACCCCCTTTTTTTTTTTTTTTTTTTTGGGGTGGGTCGCGGTCGGCGCGCCTCCGCACCACTCCGTCCGGGGCGACAGAGGGGCCTAAGCACGCAACTCCCGCAACCCACCCGAAAACCACCTCGCCTTCGTCATTGGGCCGACCACCGGAGCAGGTTTACTTGTCGTCAGTGGTCGGCCCGACGGAATACCCCCTACGCGGGGTACCCTCCCGTCGACCGACGTCCCCCCCTCGGGGAGGACGTCGGTCTTTCCTCACGCGGTCGGCCTCTCGGTGGGTGACGGACTAATCCCCGGTCACGTCACCCGCGGCCTCGGCTAGGGCGGCATGAGGCGCAGATAATTGCGCCTGCGCCGCCCCAGTCGCCGGCGGCGGATCTCCTCATCGAGGCTGCGCTCCACGCGCAGACGATCCGCCGCCTCCTTCTGCGAAATCACTGTCTCGCAGAAGGCTGCGACCGCGTCCCAGTTCCTGACGCTGTCGACCATCGCCCTAGCGATGGCCGGCAGCGTCAGGTCGGCACCGATGATTGCGACGAGTTCACGGCGCTGCACTGCCCAAGCCGCGCAGGCCTCGAGCGTGTGGCGCGCCGTGTCCTCATCGCAATCGCAGTGGTGGCAGGACGGTGTACTCTCCCTCCTCACGACCCTGTGCAGGTATTTGGCGAAGCTCCCGTGCCCCGTCAACACCTGCACTAGTCGGAAGGAGAGCACCCCGTGCCGCCTCTCCAACCACTGCATCAGCACCGGCCGGAAGGCCTCCACGGTTCGCACCCCGAACCGAGGCCTCTCCAGCCGGACTGCCCAACGGGCAATGACGTCTCGGCGGGCGTCGACGCGCCAGGCGGTGAGATCCTTAACGAGATCACACCGCCCTCCCCGCGCACCCCCGACACCCGCCGATACAACTCGGCGAGCATTTCCGCCTCCAGGTCCCACGGGGGAGTCCCGGCCAATAGGCACGCTGCCTCCGTCGCAACCGTGCGGTATCCGCGGATGGCCCTGACCGCCATGACCCTCTGTGGTCGCCACAGAAGGGCCCTAAGTCGGACGGTCAAGGACCCCGCCCACACCGGTGCGCCGTACAGGGCCATCGACCGGATGACCCCCGTGTACAGCCGTCGGCACGTAGCGCTCGGTCCGCCCACGTTCGGCATTAGCCACGATAGGGCGGACGCCGCGCCGATGAGCCGCGGAGCGAGCCTGCGGAAATGCTCCCGGAACCACCATTGCCCGTCGAGCACCAGGCCCAAGTACCTCATATGGGCCCGGATGCTGATGTCAACCGATCGGACGGTGATCGAGACGCCGATGGGAGGGCTCATAAGGCGCCCATGGAACAAGAGGGCCTCCGTCTTGTCCAGGGCGACCCTCAACCCCAGCGCCTCGATCCGCCTGACGACCTCTTCGGTGCCATAGGTCGCCAGGCTTACCGCCTCTTCTAGCGTCCCACCGCGGGCTGTGACGAGCGTGTCGTCGGCGTAACAAATCACGCCCAGCCCGGGCGGGAGGCTCCCCCGCAACGCCCAGTCGTAGCCGATGTTCCACAGGGTGGGTCCGAGGACCGACCCCTGTGGGACACCGCACGTCATGGGCGTTCGCACAACGTCCCCTGCTCGGTTGGTACAGAGGACGCTGCGCCCCACCAAATAGTCTGCCACTAGCCGCCTCAGGTAAGCTGGCACTCCGTGATACCGGAGCGCCTCCCTGATGCAGCTGAATGGCAGACTATTGAATGCGTTGGCGATGTCTAGGGACACCGCCAACAGCACTCCCCCACCGGTGACGGCCTCAGTCGCCACGGCCCTCAGGCGCAACAGAGCCGCGATCGTCGAACGACCCCTCCTAAACCCAAACTGGGCGTCCGACAGATCGGGCCCCGTGCCGACGAGGTGCCGCTCGATGCGGGCAGCTACCACCCTCTCCAGTAGCTTGCCCGTGTCATCGAGCAGCACGATAGGCCTGTAGGCCGAAGGCGACCCCGGAGACCGTCCCGGCTTCGGCAGGAGCACCAGCCTTCCCTCCTTCCAGCACCCAGGGAACCGTCCGGACGCTAAACACGCGTCGAACAGCTCCCTGAGGCGGGGACCCAGGTGGTCGAGGACCAGGCCCAACACGCGGTTTGGAACACCGTCGGGCCCGGGGGCGGTGGACTTTGCGCACATGCGCGCCACCGCCACTCCCATCTCGGGTTCCGTGATGGGCGGAACACTGTCGTCGTCGGCCTCCCGGTCAGTGTCTGGCGGAGCCATGACCGGGGGCGTGTGTTCCGCCCGCCGCGGGAACAGGTCCTCGACGACCCGGGTGAGAAGGCTGGGCTGGAGAGTCTCGGTGAGGGGAAGGCCCCGCGCGCGGAGCTTATTCAGCACCGCGCGATAGGGGCATCCCCAGGGGTCACGATCGAGACCGTCCAGCATCTCCTGCCGACTGACGTCCTTGGCGGAGCGGACGGCCAGCCTGAAGGCCGACCGCGCATTGCGGTAGCCCTCATACAGCAAGGCCTCCCGCTCCGCGTCGCGTTGCCGCCGCCGGCTGCGGGTGTAGGCCCTACGGGCGCGAATGCACGCGGCCCGGAGATCCGCCAGCTCCCGGGACCACCAGTGGACCGCCCTCCTCGGGGGCGGACGCCGTACCCGGGGCATGGCCGCATCGCAGATCTGCGTCAACGCACTGCGGATGCGGCCAGCCTCGGCGTCCACCCCGTCCGACTGGTTGGCAGAGGACAGCCACGAGTAAACGATGGCTGTCTCCGCCAGCTGGTCCCGGTCTAAGCGACCCACAGCCCATCGCGGGAACGCAGGACGTCCATCCGCCCCGTGACCCCTGCTGGGCGTCGGGATTACCGGGGAGACCTCCATCCGGATATACCGGTGGTCCGACAAGGTCTCCACCTCCTCCACGACGCGCCAGCTCCCCACGCGTGCGGCGACCTCGGGGCTAGCGAACGAAAGGTCCACTATCGACCCGCCCCGTTGTCGCACGCACGTATGCACCGAGCCCCTGTTCAGCAAACAGAGGCCCAGTGCCGCCGCCCACTCCTCGATCGCCCGTCCTCGGTCGTTCGTCCGGGGAGACCCCCACGCCACGGACTTGGCGTTGAAGTCCCCCAAGACGAAGACCTGGCGCGATGCCATTCGCCGTAACGAGGCCTCCATGATGGTGAGGGAGGCCTCGAAATCGGTCACACTCCAGTTAGGGGAGAGATAGACTCCGAGGAGCGTAATCTCCCCCCAGTCCGCCGCGACGTATCCGACGCCCCTGTCCCTAAGGGTCAGAGGCGACGAAGGCCACGACGTGGAGGCGACGATTGCCACGGTGCCATCGGTGCTACCCAACCAGTTAGGCCGGTCGGGCACCACGTACGGCTCCGCGGCTACGGCTACTCCTATCAACCACTCCGCCATGGCTTGCAGGAACACGTCCTGCGCACCGGCGGTGTGGTTGAGGTTGGCCTGGAGGAGACGAATGGATACGGGGTCCATTAACGGTCCGTATCCATCGTCACCTCCTCCGCGCTGACGGGCGATCGGGCCGCTCTCGGAGCGGGGACTGGCCCGGTCGATGGGCCGTCCCGCCCCTTCGGGGCCGATGCCGGGGGTCTGCAGTCCCCAGAGCCCATGCGGTGTTTGGCAGGCCTATTGCCTGCCGCACACGCGGGGCAGTGGGGCACCGCAGAGCACGATGCCGCCTGGTGTCCGGTCTGACCGCAACGGAAACATAGCCCGCTGCAGTCAAAGCAGTTTTTGCATGTCGGTCGGGTATGCCCGACCGCCATGCATTTGTAACACCTCGCGGGCCGGGGCTCTAGCACGGTTACCCGCGCCGAGCTCCAGCCCACGAGGAGCCTGCCTGAGTCGGCCAATTGCTTGACCGACTCCACCGGACACTGCACCCAGGCAGCACCGACGCCGCCCGGACCAGTGCGAATGGTGCCAATCCGGACGGTGTCCGAGGCACATCCGGTACGCGCCATAATGGCCTCCCGGACGTCCTCCACCGTCACGGAATCGTCCAAGCCCGTCAGGCGCATCTCTGCGCACTTGACAGGCCTGGCGATTCGGACACCATCCTCCGGCCCGAACAGCCCCCTCAACATCGTGGCCAAACTATCGGCCGTCTTCGCGCCCTCGGCCCCAGGGAACTCGAGTATTCGAGCCCCTGTCCGGGCCTTGCGGGTCCTCGCCTCGACGCCCCCGATACCGGAGACGTCCAGCTCCCGCCGGGCGCGTTTTAGGACGGCCTCATAGTTGAGGCCCCTCTCAGCCGCCTCAGGCAGCACGGTGATGACCACCGCGGCCGTCTTCGGCGACTTGAGGCCCCTGCGCGACCTTTTCTTCCCCTTTCTGCCGGCTCCCGCCTGGGGAGCGGCGGCCACGGCGGCACTCTTGGGCGCCGCTCTCCGCTTCTGGCCGCGTGCCTTCCTGCTCCGCTCAGCCACCTGCCAGCCCTGTTCGAGCCTGGCAGCAGCGCTGAGCGCAGCAGGAGCGTTCGCGGGTGCGCTGGCCGGCGCCTGCGGTGCAGCCGCTGGCGCCGGCCGCGGCCCGGCCTTGGCGGGAGCCGGCACCTTGCCGGCCTTCTTGGCCCCCTTGGGCCCGGCCGCGGCCGCAGCGTAGCTCACCACGCGGCCACCCTGACAGGGCAGCGGGGTGGGAGCTGACGCTTGCGGCCGCCTCGCCTTGTCCGCGGCGAGCGGCGGTCGGAGGGGCGGCTCAGGCGGGAGCCTGGCCGCTACGGCGGCGATACGCGCATCCACCATCACCCCTACTCGGGCTAGGATCACGCGTACCGCCGACTCCGACACGCCGTGCACCTCGTCGGGCGGCGGCTCCTCCCCCCTCCGAGGTCTGCCGCGGCCACGAGCCGGCGGAGGGACCACGACGAGGGGAGGAAGCGCCGAAGCCGCGACGGGTGCAGCTGGCGCAGCAGCCGCGACGGGCGCAGCCGGCGCCACGGGCGCAGACGACGGGCCCGCCCTCCCCGGCGCAGCCCGTTTCGGTGGCGAGGCCGGCACAGGCGGCGCGGCCGGCGCCAGGCGCGCGAACTGGGCCCGCAGGTCGGCCATCTCCTTGGCCAACCCGCGGTTCTCCCGTCGCACCGCCGATAGCTCCGTCTCCAGCTTGCGGTTGCGTTCCCGCAAGCCGGAGACCTCCTCACTAAGGCGGGCGTTCGCGGCCTGGAGGGCCGCCACCTCGCCACCGTGGCCGGCCGGACCCGGTGTCCCCGGCCACGCCGCCACCACCGATCCTCGGCCTCTGCGCCCCCGGCGCATGGTCGGGACCTTGGGAGGAGGCATGGTGATGGAACTCCCCTCCGAGTCGGTGTTGGAGCGGCCACCCTCTTGCAGGGGCGCTTCCAGGGTCTCGGGGGGAGGGCCTCCTCCCTCTTCCTCGCACTTGGGGCTGGAGCTGGCGCCTTTGCAGCCCCCTCCGTCCTCTTCCTCGGCGACGACGACGACGACGGCGACGACGGCAACGACGACGGCCTAACTGCACCCTCAACTGACGGCGCGCCTATCAACTGTCTACCTGCGGCGCATCCACCGCCCTCGTCCCTACTCCGGCCGACTAGCACCCAAGGGGTGCTGCTCTCCTCGGCGGACGGCTCTGCGGCACTTCCGCCCACGTCCGTCAGCTCCATCTCCGATGCCTCGGATGGCCCTGCGGCACTGCCGCCCTCATCCTGCGACGGCTCTGCGGCAATGCCGCCCTCATCGCTCGACAGCTCGGAGCTTTCGCCTGCTAACCTTACGCACGGCTCTGCGGCAATGCCGCCCTCGTGCTCGGACCCGCTGCTGCTGCCGCTCTCCTCACGCGGCGGCCCTGCAGTGGTCTCCATCCTCTCCTCCGACGGCTGGGCAGCAACGCCACCCCCGTCCCGCGACGGCCCTGCAGCAGCAATGCTGCCGCCCTCGTCGCGTGCGGCAATGGCTTCAGCCTTCATCCGCGCCCGCCACGCCTTCAATGCATTGGCGCTAATGCGGGCTCGTGCAGCGGCGGAACGCCTCGGCTTTGTCCTTCGGGTCTTCTTCCGCACCTGCACCTCCTCCTCGTTCCCCCTCCCCCCCTGAGCCACCTGATGTTGAGCCGGGCTCTCGGCTTCTGAGGCAGTAGTTGTCCCCCACCCATACGATTGGGGACTGACTGTGCCGGGACTTGGGCGCGACTCCAAATGGACGCCGCGCGCAAGCACCGGCACAGCAAGGGATTCCCCGGCCTGGCCGGGACCCTCTGGTGAAGTGTTACTTGTATTAACTTCTGCCATTTTTTGGACGTTTTTGAGTCTTGCCTTGACTACCACTCTAACGACTGGACGCTCACGCGCTTCTTAACCCACCAGTCATACATCTCCTCGCCGAGTGGCCAAACTTAAGATTGGGGTAATTTTTTATAGGGGTTTTCTTCCCCGCGGTCCGAAGACCCCCGGTCCTGACCCCCCTGCTCAGGATTACGGTTTGGGCCTTCCGGGTCTGGCCGCTCGCGAGCGACCGACCCGTCACGCCCCCGGGCCGTGACGCAACCGTCCCTGGCGACGGAGTGCCATGAGGCACATCCGCCCCATTGGCCCCGGGTCAGATCCGCCGTGCGCTCTGCCACCAGAGCCGCACGCGGAGACCCCCCCCCTGCCGGAATCTTGGCCGTCCAAATGGACGCATGACGTCCAAATGGACGTTACCAGGGAGCACCACGAGGAGGTGCTCCGGCCGCGCCCCCCTATATCTACCCCCTACATAAGATGCCAAAGACCCTACGTCTTAGGCGTCTTGGATCGGGGTTTTGGCCGTATATGTTTAATAAAGAAAACTGTGAAATTATTGAACGAAAGTTTTAGCCTATTTAATATATTTCCATTCCATCGTTCAGGGTCAGTATTGCTCAATATTATTAGTCTTCGTTTTTTTTAATAAGAAGTATACGCGTAGTGACGGAGTATCCGTGTGGTAACGGAGTAAGAATACTTATAACTCACCACTCCTTATCTTGCCTGTGAATGTCGTAAAAGACGACTATGGGATGTGATATGCACTTAACATCTGTGCAAGAGAAGGAAAACTTGAAATGAAATCCTATAACAATATGTCTGACCAGCATGGTATAGTAAGTCAAATTCCCTCCCATTAGGCTATATCTTATCTATCTCTCTATCGCATATCCTAAAAAAGGAGAATATGTTGCTTTACGAACGGTGCAACACTCTCAGATTGGCTGCGAAAATATTGCGCAATTTGTATTATTGTGCAATATAATTGAACGTTTGGATTCAAAGCGCCTTTCAATTATTATTGTGTAATAAATTATCTTGCACAATCTTATTGTAGGTCTAGGGGCCGCCTTACTTACTATCACTTAACATTTAATTAAATATACCATTTTAAATATACTGAAGCTTACCACAGATAATATATTACAGCCGAATTCGGTCCGAATACAAAAGTTTTTACTTTACAATGTTTTTCGAAGTCTAGGTGTAATCTTGTGTTAAATTATATGATTGTAAACCTCCGCAATACTAGGATTATTTTATTAGTGCTGGATGTCGTATTTAAAAAAAAAGCAGTTATGAGGACTACCGACTAAAGTGAAAACTTAAAACTGTGAACAAATTATCATTACTTTTTAGATATTCAAAGTATTTTTGATCTTAATTTAAAGTTTTAAAATTAAAACTTTTTACATTTATCTGGCTTTGACATCAATCAGTATACCTAGATATAGCGTCATTAGGCGTGCAGTGACGATGGCGCGAGTTTCATGCTTTTTGTTCACTCCAAAAAGTACACATATTTACACAGTATGCACATAGCTCATGGAAAGCGTTCGGTGACGATGACGCGAGTTTCATGATTTTGGTTCACCCAAAAAAGTGCTTTAAAAAATTTCTTTAAACGCCTGGAGGCGTTTAAAGAAATTTTTACGTCAAATAGAATGTACTAAGTAATTAATAAATCTTATCCGAAATACTTACGGCAATCAGCAGAAGAACAGGTGTAACTGACATAGCACGAAGAATTAGCACGCTGAAGTGGCAATGGGCAGGCCACATCGCTCGACGAACCGACAACCGCTGGGGAAGAAAGGTTCTCGAGTGGCGACCACGTATCGGACGACGCAGTGTAGGACACCTCTCCACTAGGTAGATCGAAGACCTGGTGAAAGTTGCTGGATGTCATTGGATGCACGAAGCACAAGACCGCACTTTGTGGCGTAACATGAGGGAGGCCTACGTCCAGCAGTGGACGGCGATAGGCTGAGATGACGATGGTGAATGAAATCTATACCAATGAATAAAATTGGAGTGTCTGTTTGTAATGTCAAAATAATAGGCTTTTTTCATGCTCACACAATTATTTGCACTATACATATGCCTAAAATACACTTTATATATTTTTTTGTCTGTCTGTTTGTTCCGGGTAATCTTCAAAACGGCTGGACCAATTTCAAAAATTCTTTCACCAATGGAAAGTTATAATATCAGGGCGTAAACTAGGCTATATTTTATCCCGGTATTCCCACGGGAACGGGAACTACGCGGGTAAAACGACTATAACCTATAACAGAAGCGAAGCGAGGGCGGGTTGCTAGTAATTAATAAAGTTAATATTATTTTATAGGTGCACTCAAACAAAACGCGCAAGTATCGTAATCAAATTAAATATTTCTGACGTCGAAAATCATCATCATCATCACAACTCATACGTCCCACTGCTGGGCTCAAGCCTCCTCCGCAATGGGACGGAAATTGATCTACCATACCACGCTGGTCAGACGGGTTGGTATAGGTTTTCATTTCGAGTTTTCCTTCTCTTGCATTGATGCTGTACATATTGCAATAGTTTTTGCTGTAGTTTTATGGCTGGCCGTCTGCCTAACGTTATTCCTCATTGGAAATATAATTGTTGTAACAGCACCAAGCACAGTTAATACAAGTAAGGGTTGTTAATATTAATAGCCGTCACCACACAGAAATAGTGAGATAAAAAACATAATTACGCAAAATAAAATCTGTTTTTTTTTTATCGACGAGTTCAAACTATATTCGAGATCAAGTTATTAAAATTATTTTTAACGTTTGTAGAGATAGCAAAATACATTAAATTAAAATTTGTAAACAGTATTCGTCGAGCTTGTTTATTGGTATCAAAGATACGAGCAAATTGATTGCACAGATGGCGTAGTGGTTAAGACACTGATTTAGCGTGCCAGCGTCGCGGGTTTGAATCCCACGCAAAAAAGACAACATTTTGTATGTGCCACAAATTGTTGTTTTGAGTCTGTATGTAATTCATGTCCGTTAATTATATCTTTGTAAAAGTCCCTCGCAATCATCATTATTCATTATCATTGGGCCGATTTTCTTGTCAGAACTTCCCAGCTTGCGCCAGCTTAAATGATGTCCCTGAGTTTCGTGCTGGATGTACCCGACTTGCGATCGCTTAAAATATAATGCTGAGTTTCTTGCCGGCTTTTCTAAGCTTGCGGCCGCGATCCAAACCGATGGTTATTGAATTTATTGTACAAAATATGCAATTTACAATATGTAAGTATCCTTAAAAAGTTACAGATAATATTTCTGTAGAAAAAAAATGTCTAATATTGTTTTTATACAATTTATGACACCAAAATAACTGCATTCTTAAAGTTTGAAAATGAAAATAAAATGTAGGCATAGGTCACATACTTATGCCTAAATTTTATTTTCATTTTCAAACTTTAAGAATGCAGTTATTTTTTACATAAAAATTTTTCTGTCATGAGATGTCTATCATTACAGCTAAAATACGCTCATAGAAACATTCATTTCAGCTCATATACGTCCAACTGTTAGGCTCGAGCCTCCTCCACAATAGGAGGGAAACTGATTCTACTATAGTCATACTGATCAGACCAACAGTCTCTTGGTATAGGGTTTTATTTCGAGTTTTCCTTCTCTTGCATAGATGTTATATGCATATTTAATTCCTTAGTCGCTTTTTACGAAACCCACGGGTAAGATATGGAGTGGTGAATTCTATTGTTCTTACTTCGTCACCACAAGGAAAACACACACAACAATCCAGGTATTAAGTAAAATGGTAAAAAAATTAAATGATAAAGCGAAATCATTAATATTGTAAATTTTTTCTGTATGTCGTACAAGCGACATTTGTACAGTGACGGCAGTAATTAAAATTAATAGTAACGATACTTGTAAACTTGTGATAATGAAATATCTCGTTATTTTAGTTTTTTTTAATTACTATTTTTTATCACTTGCCTGTTATTGAAGTGAAAACTTATTTAGTTGCGCTATGTACTTTATTTTGTTGATATTGAATGAGTTTAGCTGTCACTCTTAGTTATGTAACGCTCGCTCGTGTTTAGTCGGCTCTCGGCGACTAAGAGAGAATTTTTGGGATACGATACAATTGGCAATCAGAACAAAATTGATATTTATAATTATACTAGCTGACCCAACAGACGTTGTTCTGTTCAAATAAAATAAAAGGCATTCTCCCTTAAAACCATAGCAGCGCCACCTATCGGGTTCAATTGTGAATCTAAACCATTTATTTATTTATTTTAGGATTGCCAACGAAAAATACACAAGCATACAATGTAGTAAAATAATCACATGGATCATGTTTTGTGCTCTTTCATTTACAGGTAACCACAACTAATTAAATGTTACTTAAACTTTTTGAAACAAAATATCTATTATTTTACTTTTTTAAAAAGGAAAACAAAAATTGATAAGAATCAATACACACTGGCAAAATATATATACATACATAGATATACACATATACATACATAATATATATATATATACTTATATACTTACACACAGACAAAATAAATATCTATACTTACACATAGACATCCCCTATCTTACCTGTGGGTGATCGTACGAGACGACTAAGGGATATAAAACGCATATAACATCTATGCGAGAGAAGGAAAACTCGAAATAAAACCCTATACCAACACGTCTGACCAGCGTGGTATAGTAGGTCAATTACCCTTCCATTATGGAGGAGGCCCGAGCCCAACAGTGGGACGTATATGGGCTGAGATGATGATGATGATGACACATAGACATACACACACACACACACATATACATCATTCCATTCGCGAATCCCTTTGAAGACACACAAAAAATTTCATCAACATGGGCCCATCCGTTTAGGAGGAGTTCAGTGACATACACACGTACACAAGAAATTTATATATAAAGATACTAGCAACCCGCCCTCGCTTCGCTTCGGTTTCAGTCGCCTTCCCGTTCCTGTAGGAATACCGGGATAAAATATAGCCTATGTTACTTCCCTGACATTATAGCTTTCCATTGGTGAAAGAATTTTTGAAATCGGTTCGGTGGTTTAAGCGTGAAAGCGTAACAAATAAACAAACAAACAAACTTACTTTCGCATTTATAATATTAGTAAGGATTGAAAATGTTATTACTTTATGAAATTAGAAGAAAAAAAGAACTGCGTATTATTCATCATTATCATCTCGGCCTATGTACATGTCCCACTGTTGGGCCTCCTCCATAATGGGAAGGGAATTGACCTACTATTTCACGCTGGTCAGACGTGTCGGAAAAGGATTTTGTCTCTAGTTTACCTTCTCCTGCATAGATATTATTTGGATATTATATCTCTTAGTCGTCTTTTACAACACCCACGGGCAAAAGTGGGGGTGGTAGATTATACTCTTGCTTCGTCACCAAACGGAAAGATTTGTGAAGTTATAAATGGATTATTTAGTCATCATCATCTTCTTGCTCTTATCCCAATTACTCGGGGTCGACGCAATATGTCATCTGTTTTGACATATTGCAAAAAGTTTCGGCAATGACTTTTATGACCGGCCGCCTGCCTGACGTCAACCCTCCTTGGGAATGTAATCGTTGACCCAAACGGTACCAGATGGAGTTGGTCCGGGTCAATCTAGGGCTCTTAGTCGTCTTTTACGACACCCACGAGCAAAGCAAGGGTTGGTAGTATTCGAAGCCGCTACCACACAGCCGAAATGGATTATTTAGTACAAAAATAATGTTATGAACGAATAAAGTCTAAGTTTATGCCTTATTTTGGACTGGTAATAATTTGCAAGTTCTTGGGCAGAACACAAGCGCAGAGTTTCTATTTATTTATATTGCCTCTGGTGGTAAGTCATAATTGCCTAATTATGGATTTCTGCAATACCAGTAGCATAAATAACCTGCAGTATTCACATCTGAGTGATGACAGTGTAAAAATGCTAGAGTAACCGCCTCTTCGCTTCCCATAAGTGATCGTAAAGGACCATTATCGATCTAAGAAACTCAAGAAGAGTAAAAAAAATTAACTTCAAATAAAACCTTTTCCCAATCTGTTGGACCTACTCTATCAATAATAGATCAATTTCCCTCCTATTATTGAGGAGTTCTCTAGTCTTGTAGGACGTATATGATTTGAGATGATACAGGCCCATCGTACAATGATGTTTAGATCTTCGTCTATCTCATTGTCATCGTCGAATCAATGAAGTAAATTGCTTCTACTGCGAAGTAGGTTTTAGGTCTATATTTGTTTTTATTGCTGCACGACTTTGAATGTTCTTTTTAAACTTTTGATTTCATATTTTTACGTAATTCTGCAAGTGTCCTGTTCTGAAAAAAGAAAACATAATTGCTAGCCATATTAACTATGATAGACTAGAATTTATGTGGTAGAAACACACTGTCGATAGTCGTTTGTCTACCGCCACAGGCCGGTCTGTCCGGGGTAGTACTGTACTCTCACAGAAAATTGACGTCTGAGTAGTAGCAATTTGTTACTGCTCTTCGTTCAGTGAGCGAGAGAGCCGGTAGCCCAAGTTTTTAAGGATATTTTCACAGTGAATTTTGGTGATACTCATAGTATCACCGAGAATCCACTTTTTAAGGATGTTTGCATGTAGTGAGTTTTGGTGATACTCATAGTATCACCGAGCCTCCACTTTTTTCGCGGTAGGCAGCGACCTAGTAAAGGTCCATAAGCAGCAGTGTCACTTATCATCAGGTGTGCTGTTTGCTCGTTTGCCACCAGCAGCAATAAAAAAAGAAAAATAAAAAAACATACTTATGATAGCTTGGATCGATTACACACAATACAGTGTAAGGTGACGTAATAAGAATGCATATAATATCTATTCAAGAGAAGCAAAACTCGAAACAAAACCCTATTCCAACACGTCTGACCAGCGTGAAATAGGAGGTCAATTCCCCTCCCATTGCTGTTCTTTTTGCTTCTAATTTCATAAAGGAATAACATTTAAAATATCTTTATATATAAATTTCTTGTATACGTGTGTATATCACTGAACTCCTATTAAACGGCTGGACCGATGTTGATGCAATTATTTGTGTGTCTCTCAAGGGGATTCGCAACCTGTCTGACCAGCATGGTGGTAAGGTCAATTTTCCTCATATTGTGGAGGAGGCTCGAGCCCAATAGTGGGACATACATAAGCTGAAATGATTATGATGATATTGCGCACAATTATTTAAAATGTCAGAGATATGTGCCGTGGCTTAGAAACTGAATTCTCTCCATGGCAATATATGAGTATTCTCACAAGTTATCGTTGCTTAAATATTCCTGTTTGTATATTTAGGCTATAAAATATAGCTCACTCAGCTTATCTGAACATTTTTTGTTCGCTCGGGTCTCCTTAAACCTTGACATGTGACGGGCATAAGCGGTTTACATGCAAATTAGTTTGAAAACTGGGACCTTGTTAAGTTTAATAAGACGTATGTTTGGCATATGTTTACTTAATATGATGTACATCATTTTTATATTTACATTCAAAATAGACCAGAGTAAATTGCGTAATATTAAATTTTATTTTCATAGTCTATTTTCCTTTGCTATCGTCCAATATTCCTGCCCGAGCAGTGGTGGAGTAGGAATATAATTAACCACCCCCTCTCTTACTCGTAGGTGTCGTAAAAGACGATTAAGGAAAGGAAGGAAATAAATATGCATATAACATCCATGCAAGAGAAGGTAATTTCGAAATAAAAGCCTATACCAACACGTCTGACCGGCGTGGAATAGTAGGTCAATTCGGTTCAGGTCGCCAAAGGCGAAGAAAGTCTGAGCGCAAATTGGACTATTCATTCTTATAGCTAATGATTTCTAAACAAAATACTATAAAATGAAACTATATTTGAAATTAATACACTATCTGATAATTAAATGGTTATGTAATCACAATCATCGCTATTCAGTTCAACAATCAATCAATTATATCAATTATATATGAAGAGTGACTAAGGTCTACATAGGTAGTACAAGTTTAATATTATAGATACGATATCTATATTTCTTTATTTAGTTTTATGTGAGACATATTATCAACAAACGTAGTGCTGTGAATATTAATAATGTTTTGGGATTTAAAAAATAAAATAGTGGTAATAACCGGTGGGGCTCAAGGTATAGGGTACGCTATTGCTGATAAATATTTAGAAAGTGGTGCTAAAGTAATTATCATCCTAGATATCAATAAAACTGTTGGTGCTGAAGCTGCTGAAAGACTTAAAATAAAATATGAAAATAATAAAGTTGTGTTCTTAAAATGCGACGTCACTACTGATATTGAAGTGAATTACGAAGGAAATTTTACTTCATACATTGTAGATATTCTTGTTAATAGTGCAGGAATAGCTAATGAAGTCGCGCCAAAAGAGACTATCGCTGTAAATGTGACAAGTGTTATTGAATGGAGTTTAAAATTTTGGGAACACATGAGAAAAGACAAAGGTGGCAATGGCGGTACTATAATAAATCTTGGATCCATACACAGCTTCAGAATGAATCAGTTTGCACATACTTATCAAGCCTCAAAATATGCAGTTATGGGTTTTACGAAGTCTTTGGGATACATTTCCAATTTTATACCAAAAAATTGGGATGAATCAAAACATAGTGAGTTTGAATCCTTTGTAAAATCTTTGATTTGTCAAGATGTAGATGATGGAAGTAAAGCTGCTGTAGATATTTACCAAATAGCAGAGAGCGGAACAGCGTGGCTCATAGAAGGTGGTAAACCTATTACGGAGATAATATAGCACTAATAATCTGGACACACTGTTTTACATTAAATATTATTCATATTTAATGTAAAACAGTGATAGCTTCACAAGATAAAATATTTATTTAGAACTAGCTGTACCCTGCGTGCGTTACTACGCCACTATTTAAAATAGATTTGAAGGAAAGACATTATACAAATGTACAATTTATTTTGAGTCATTTTATTGATTTTGTTCATATCGAAAAATTGTGACGTTGCAGCGTTCCGTTTCATTCCTAGTCGTAACTGCCATGGCTATATATATATATGAAATTTATTGGAATGATAGGGGCGCCATCTGTCGAAGATTAGCCATACCACCTCACAAACCTTCGTGGGCTCATGCACAACACTTTGTTGAAGATCATCGCATGATCAATGCGTTTACGATTCTATAAAGGGCATACAGACAAACATTAATTTATATTTTAATGAATAAAGCAAGCGGCTGGATACTTACGAAAGTAATTCAATTTGCATATTTAATTTATTTTTATAATGATATCTTATTTAGTATTGAAATTATCGTGAGATTGATACATATTATAATATCTATAACGACAAAACACAGCTTTCAGCATTAACGCCTTGCGCAACAATAACAAGATATTAGTACTGCCTGCCGACAAGGGGAACGCGACGGTAGTGGTTGATGTTAAGGCGTATGAAAATAAAATCTTACAGTTACTTAGTGACGACACGACTTACAAAAAGGTGAATTACAACCCTACATCTAGAATAACCACAAAAGTGGTAAAATTGCTTCATCAAAGTGCCGACACTAGCACAATAATCGTCCGACGATTCCGCCGAACACGATCAAGAGGCAAACACCTCCCCCGCACCCCTCATGGCTGTGTCGAGGCGCTCTGCTCGATATGCAGCACGCAGTGCACACCGGGGCCTCGCAGACGCCGCTGCGCACTCGCCCTGATCATGAGCATCGGACATGCTCGAAACCCGGGTCGACGTAATCGATCTCAGCACGTGAGCGTTTCACCGTTATAGATATTATAATAATTTCTTATGTTTACGTAAGTATTATTATTATCACACATGTGAAATAAAGTTATTTTGAATGAAGTTATAGTGTTTGTATTTGATTCCCCGATGTTTCGAACACTTTTCAGTGTTCATGGTCACGGCAACACTAAGATGTCTCAAGTCCAACAAGTTATCGCTATTACATAAATTCATATCTACCCACTACAAAATTAGTTAAAAATTTTGACCCGCAAATTTGATACATATATTATGACTATCACCCAATCGGAAAGCGTCCATACTTACCATCCCTATTTTTCATAACCTAATCTAAGGACCAGTAATTTATGTTATATAAAATTTCATATAATAGAAAATGCAACATCTTCTTCGAATTAATCATTTGCTGTTAACGGTCGGTTTTTTTTTTCAAACATTATTTAGAACTGTCGAAAGTAAGATCTAATGCCGTCTCCTTATAGTGACAGAATGAGAATACAATTCACCACGCTCTCCTTTGTTCGATGGTATCGTAAAAAATGAGCCGTGTCCGTGTAATGACAGAATGAAAATATAATTCACCATACCCTCTCTTACCCGTTGGTGTCATAAAAATGACTAAGAGATTAAATATGCATACAGCATCTATGCGAGAGAAAGAGGACTCGAAATAAAACCCTACCGCAACACGTCTTATCAGCGTGATATAGTAAGTCAATGTCCTTCCTATTGTGATGGAACCTCGACCTCAACAGTGGAACGTATATCAGTTGAAATGAACGAAGGCCAAGAGCAGCACAAGGTGAATTCATTTGGATTCGGTGGCTGGACCGTTAATACTTCAGTTCTTGTGACAGTATTTACAACTTGTAATGCACGGATGCCCCTTAAACTTAAAGGGAAAATCTACAAACTGTTTACTAAGTCCAATCAATTGGACTCGTTACTAAGTCCAATCATCGCCATCTTGCTCTTATTTCAATTATTTGAGGTCGATGGAATATGTACACTTCTACCATCGTACATATTGTTAAAATCCTACACGTTCACTGTTGAAAATAGCCCAAGAGAATGCCACTCGAAACGCTTATGTGCCACTTGCATCCAACGGTTCCCTGCGATATTCAAGATGTCGTTGAAAGTAATTGACAATTTTATGACCAGTCACCCCCTGTTGTCTTTTTTTTTGACTAGATGACATTAGATGGAGTTGGTTCAGGTTGATTTAAAGAACTTAATCATTTTTCACGACAGCCACAAGCAGTACAAGTGTTTATAGTATCCGTTATCGCTTCCATGTAGCTTTTATGAAAAGTATAATAAAAATTAATACAATCCAAAAAAACATTACCAAAAACTAAAATATTTACTTTCAACATGATTTTAAACTAATTTGATAATTGAGATAGTATCCAACCCACATATTAGGAAAATATTTCCATTCTCCTAACAAAAGCTAACAATTCGAACATTAAGCTTTATTAGTGGGTCGTCAATAAGGCATTAAGAACCCTTAATAGGCTTGTTGCCAAGCTCAATAAGCATCTATCAAGTGCCTCATTACAGGATAAACTGCGGCAACTCTACCACAAAGCCTTTAGTGCGTATCGTCATTATTGATTACATTTTGGGCATTATTTAGTTTACACTTATATCATTTCTACCTTTCATAAGTTTACAAATATTAGACTATTATATTTTAAACAGTTAAATTTAGATTTTTTTATTCAGTTAAAATTTAGATTTTTCAAAAATACATAAATATATTTAGAGAAACAGCGTTAGTATTTGGACTTATCAAAGGTTCAAACAATAACCCCAGCAAGTTAAATGAAAAGAAATAACTTTCTTTTAAGTAAACCTTCTTTTCCAAGTTTGAGAATAAACTAAGGCAAAGTTTTGTAAAAACTGAAACACATTTTGTTATTATAAACAAAAATTTAAGTTCTCGTGGTTTGTATACACTTAAATTAAAAATAACGTATACGCTACGAACTTATATATAAGTTAAATTGTTTGAAAAGGTGCCCCTTACGAGTACAAGTATAATTCTTAATATCTAATGGGTGTTTATTTAACTACTAACTTAATTTTTAAAGTAAATTACGATATAAAATTTTGTTAAATAAAAGTATCTTTAAATATACTAGCTATTTCCTGCGACTATATGTAGGAAATGGAAAAGAAATAGAAAAGTTAATATAAGAATTACGAAAATTTCTCGTAAATAGTTATAGGTGTATGTGTGTACATACATACGGTTTTTCTTATAAAATCCATATAGATTCTGCATGAAATTAGAAGAACTAAAACAAATAATCCTTAATTTTCTTAAAGCTTTGGATATACAAATCCATTATCACAGCGACTTGCCAATGAAGTTAATAGGACAAATTCATATAGGTATAGTACACTTATCTATATTAATATAATATAAAACTGAAGAGTTTGTTTGTTTGAACGCACTAATCTTAGGAACTACTAGTCTGAATTTGAAAAATTCTTTCAGTGTTAGATAACCCATTTATAGAGGAAGGCTATCATCACATTAAGATCAACAGGAGCAAATAACCAATGAAGAATGATTCAAAATCGACTTTCTTCCCCTTTTGAGAGCTTTCGCTGTGTAAACGGCTAAATTTTCGCAAAAATCATGTGTGACAAAATCGTATTATTAAAAAATATTTTCACCTTCTTCGTAAAAAAAGCCTTAGTTAAAGTTAGCGTTTGCCCAAAGTATTTATACCACGCGGAGGAAGTAGCAAGCAGAAACTAGTTTATAATAATTCCGAACGAAGAAAGAATACAATTCCCCACCCATTATCTTGCCCGTGAGAGTGAAAGACGACAAAATGGTAATACAAGTAAAAGGAAAAATCAAAATTCTATACCAACTCGTCTAACCAGCGTAAACAATTTTCATTCCTTTAAACACTACTCCTGTTAATAGTAATGTAAGAAATATTTGTCGTTTGAAATTAGTCCTAACATAGCGTGATGATAATATATAAAATTGTCAATTTAACATTGTAACGTACTTCCTCAACTCATAATACGCAAATGTAGAATAATATAAAAGTTTTAGAACAACTTTCTGGGCGCAGCTGCTTTACGGCGCGACAACGCGATACACACGGCACTGAAGAAATAATTGTAGTTTAGGCAAAGTAATTGAAACCCTTAGATACACAACTTTTTATAAACTCGACTGCAGGATAGAGGATGCCATCGATGGTCACTATTGTCACACATCGATGTATTTATGTTATTTTATACGATGTTTTGACATCGATGTTTTGCCTGCATGATGTAAAATGTATGGTACTTTTAGCAAAGCCTGTGCAACAGTCAAGTTACTGTATTTCTAAATAAATGAAAATAAAGCTCATTACATTACGCAAATGTTGATGTTTCATGTAAAAAACAAATTGATTATAAGTTATTGCTCTTAGAATTTAACTAAAAAAAAGGTTCATCGCAATCCCGCAAGGAAAGTATCTGATACTTTATAGATCTTTAATAAAACACCGATGTTTCGATTCATCGATGTTTTTAGAGCGATGTTCTTTGTACATCGATGTTTGTTCTGAAACATTGATGTATCGATACATCGATGTTCTTGGTTTCGATATATGCATCCCTATTGAGATACCGATCTACAGTACCAAGTGTAACGGTTTCGTTTGCCGTGGAGAATAATATTCTGTGAAACCTACACATTCCTGTAGTTTGTGTCAGTTAATTCAGTGTTTGTAAACGCAACGTAATTCAGTGTGGAGACGCAACGACACACTATATGACAGAATATGCGAGGGTAAACCTGATCGTTGGCGTGGCGCAAACATGCCGCGGCGACGCAACGCCACGCTATATAACGAAATATATGTACTACACGTCATCTACACATACTAGTATATGAGACGTAGCCACACAATGTTGTGCGTAAACGACTGTGCTGTGAATTAATTATGATTGTTGTATAATATTTAAAAAAATAATATAATTATAAATCGTAATATTTTATATAATAATTGATAATCGTTATATTCGTTATGCTATATTAGTTCCTGTCGTAATCTGTTCTTTTATGCATATACAAATTTTTAATGTTTCACATCCGACAGGTGTCCTGAGCCACAGCTCCCTTTTTTAATAATTCAAATTAACTTTGTATTTACCACACTTAAGTCCAGTATATACCCATACCAAATAAGTCTTAAACACAGTTGATGGAGACTAATGTCACGAAGCTTTTATGTAGACCCCAGCCATCCGCCAAGTGTCGTTACATAATGGCTTTACACATAACGACACAAAACAACAGTCTGTTTAGAGATTTAATATGCCTTTTACTTCTTTACTCTGTTGATTTATGGAAAGTATTCAAACTTTTACCATTAGTATTTATTATTTACATCATCAATGTATTCAAGGTGTAATATTTAAGAAGAGCGTCTTTTCGTGTACCTTCAGAATAAGCATTCTACGATTAGTCACAACACTACTTTCTTCAGGAAAGTTTTTATACCGACAAAGGCAAAGATAACAAGATCTTGACCATATTTATCCGCACTCTGTTTAAATTCAAGGCGAAGTGTTAATGGTAAACTATTAAAGCCATTTCCTCCAGTAACTCGAAGAAGGATGCCTAAGCTTTTTCCTTCTAATCGAAGAGGCTAGCGTCAAATGGTGGAACGTATATATAGTAAGATAATGATAATAATTATCTCAAATCATACTTGTCGCACTGCTGGGCTTCTACACAATGGGAGTGCAACTACCATAACACGCTGGTCAGACATGTTGGTACAATTTTTTATTCCGAGGTTTATTTTAGTCGTTGAGGTCGAGGTTTACGATATCTCAAGAGAAGGAGTAGTGAACTGTACTCTTACTCCGATACTACACAGAAAACTACTATATAAAAGCGTCAAAACGAAATAAAGTTCAAAAGCATCATCATCGTATCACCTCACACGTTTCACCGTTGGTCCCGAGTTTCCTCCGTAATAGAAGAGAAATTAACCTACTCTATCACCCTAAACAGATGTGTTGATATGGGGTATAGTCTTGCACGGTTGTTATATGCAAAGTTTATCCCTTGGTCGCCTTTTACGACACCCACAGGAAGAGTGGAAGTGGTGAATTCTATTCATACTCCATCACCGCATAGAAAACTACTACATTCTAGCGCCAAAATAAAATAAAAAAAAAGTCTATTGTTTCATTAATAATATTAGGTATCCTAAGTAATATTATAAACGGAAAATCTAGTTTAAAAAATCACTAGTTTGATATACTCTGACCTCAAAGTTAGAATCTAGTGATTTATTTATTTTTGATATCATTTCCAAGTTGTTTAATTATAACTAACTGAACATACAAACAAAGTCATTAATTGAGTGTTAGAGGTCTATTGTGTAAAAGGTTATCTTACAAGAATATAATGTCAATAAACACTTCTCGTTCTTGCTTTGTTACGCACGATATTTTACTTGTATTAAGTGGCAAAATTTCAAATAATAAGTTCCGTTGCTAGCTGGACTTGATTCACTGGACAATGAGTTGGGATCTAACTAATAAAGTAGTGGTTATTACCGGTGGAGCTGAAGGCATAGGATATGCAATTGCAGATAAATATCTTCATAAATGTGTTAAAAGAATTATCATTCTAGACGTGAATGAGGAACTCGGTTCTGAAGCAGCAGGAAAACTCTGTGCAAAATATGGCAAGAATAAAGCTGTTTTCATAAAATGTGATGTAACTGCTGACATTGAAACTATTTCGAAGACTATTTTTCATTCCAATAATATAGATGTCTTGATTAATAGTGCAGCAATAGTTGATGAGACTCGGCCAGAAAAAACCATTGGCACCAATGTTACAGGGTTGATTGAATGTAGCATAAAATTCTGGGAACATATGAGAAAAGACAAAGGTGGTAACGGAGGCACTATAATCAACCTTGGATCTGTAATTAGCTTTAGAATTGATCCAATGGCCCCGGTTTATCAAGCTTCGAAATTCGCTGTTATGGGTTTCACGAAGTCTCTAGGTCACATCACCAATTTTGCAAAGTCCGATGTGAGAGTAGTAGCTATATGTCCTGGATTAACCGAAACTAGATTGCCAATGCAATATTTAAAATCTCAGCATATTCAAAATATTGATGAGCTTATGAGTTTTATGAAATCTCTACCTAAGCAGACTGCAGATGATGTAGGCAATGCAGCTGTGGAAATCTATCAAATTGCTAAAACTGGTTCCGTCTGGCTAATTGAAGCCGCTAAACCTGTTACAGAAATAACAGAATGAAAGCATTGATACTGTTGTTTTAATTATCTATATATTAAATATCTATATCTATATATAAAAGGAGAAGCTGAGTGACATATCAACGCAGCGCCTAAACTATAAGAGCTAGAAACTTGAAATTTTACACAGGGGTTCCCTTTATAACGTAAGGGAGCACTAAGAAGGGATTTTGGAAAATTCACCCCCTAAAGGGGTCAAACGGGGGTACACAATTAGTATGAAACTTCAAATGAAATTCAGTACGAAGGTTCTTCATTGAAAATCATGAAATAGGTGTAAAATATTTTTTCGAAAATCATCCCTTAAGGGATTAAAAGGGAGGTCCAAAGTTAGTATGAAAGTTCTCTGATTTTTAAAGATATTTGAATAATGTTGTAATTGGGTTACAAGTTATTAGTTCCTAATAATTATTATTGGCGATACCCTACTCAGAGTTTAAAGTAGGGGGGTAGGACGTACGTAGTTCACATGTGGGCAACCCGAAAGCAGGCAGACGTCGTTTCGATTATTAAAAATTCCCACAGGAGTCAGTCCTCGGACCGACCCTGTGAAACATCGGCTACGACTGGGCGTTGAGGGGGGAAGCCTCCCGCCCGGGCTAGACGTGATCTGCTATGCGGATGACACGCTCGTCACAGCCCGTGGTGGGACGCTGGAGGAGGCGGAAAGCCTGGCAACTTTCGGCACCGAGGAGATCGTCAGGCGGATCGAGGCGCTCAGATTGAGGATGGACAATACGGAGGGCCTCTTGTTCCACGGTCCCTGTGTGAGTCCTCCCATTGACGCATCGATTTGGTTAATTGAGATTATCCATCCGACATCCAACCTCATATGAAATATTTGGGCTTGGTGCTCGACGGGCAGTGTGTGTGGGTGGCTCCGGGAGCATTTCCGCCGATTTGCTCCGCGACTCGTCGGCGCAGCGTTTGCCCTATCTTGGCTCACGCTGAATGTGGACGGCCCCAGCGCTACGTCTGGACGGCTGTACGCGGGGGTCATCTGGTCGATGACCCTGTATCACGCACCGGTGTGTGTGGGATCCCTGATTGTTCGTTTCAGGGCTCTTCTGTGGCGTCCATAAAGAGCCATGGTGGTCAGGGCCATACTCGGCTACCGCACGGTGGCGACGGGGCCAGCGTGCCTGTTGGCCGGGACTCCCCCGAGTTGCTTGCCGGATTGTATCGACGGGTAGGTCGGAAGGGGTGTTTTACACCCCGTGACTGGTGCAGGTCTTGACGGGGCACGGTTGCTTCGCCAATTCAAGCACACGGTTCTGAGGAGGGAGAGCACACCGCCCTGCCACCACTGCGATTGCGACAAGGATACAGCGCAGCATACGCTCGAGGTGTGTGCCGCGTAGGCTGCCGCATTAATCAGTGCCGACCTGACGCTGCCAACCATCGCTAGGAAGATGCTCGGCAGCATCAGGAACTGGGAAGCAGTCGCTGCCTTCGACGAGGCAGTCGTCTCGCCGAAGGAGGCGGTGGGGCGCGCGCTGTAGAAACGTCTCCTCGACGCCGCAGTCCGCCGCCAGCGACCCGGTCAGAAGGGCAGGAAAACCACAATTAAATATCAAAACACTATTAATTTAATTAGTAACGTTCGTTATGAAAAGTAGCAAGATAACTGTATCATTATTATATGGTATTATCATATATCGATATAATGACCCTTAATGCATGTTGTATAAATATTATCTTGAAAGACATTTTTTGCAGTCGTATATATCACGTTGCTTATAATACACAATAATACTAGTAATTGTCAGTTGTGAAGCATATAAGGTGTATGCAAGTATTGGATTTGATTAATAATGGTCTGGGATCTGACAAATAAAGTGGTAGTAGTCACTGGTGGCGCTGAAGGTATAGGCTACGACATATCAGACAAATTCCTACAAAAAAGAGTGAAAGTAGTTATAATTTTAGACATTAATGAGAATCTTGGAATTGATGCTGCTAAAAATCTGGCTGAAAAATATGGTAACAATAGAGCCGTCTTTATAAAATGTGATGTGACCACTGACATTGACGAAGTTTCAAAGAAAGTTTTTGACTTAGGTGCTGTAGATATTCTTGTTAATAGTGCGGGAATAGCAAACGATTTGCTAACGAAAAAGACAATCGATATAAATGTGACAGCATTAATTGAATGCAGCCTTACATTTTGGGAACACATGAGAAAAGATAAAGGTGGCAATGGGGGTACTATAATCAACCTCTCATCTATATACGGCATTATTACGGATCAATTCTTTCCAATATATCAAGCCTCAAAATTTGCGGTAATGGCCTTCACGAAATCACTTGGACACATTGCCAATTTCCATAGAACAGGAGTTAGAGTAGTAGCACTATGTCCTGGTTTTACTGAAACTAGTCTGACGAAAGAAATAATTGTATGGGATCCAACTCTGAACTCTAAACTCAAAGAATATTTAAAAAACCTTCCGTGGCAAAAAGTGGATGTTGTAGGTAATGCAGCAGTAGAAGTCTATCAAAGAGCTAACAGCGGATCTGCTTGGCGTATTCAGGGTGGTGAACCTGTTATAGAAGTACCAGCAAGCAGCTAATATTGAAAATTATCATGCTTATAATAAATTGGTTTGATTGTTATTTGACTCTCTCTCTCTATCATTATAGTAAAAATAATATTTTATTGAAAAATCCTTGCGAAAAGCCATATAATGTAACCTTTACTATTCGCCGATTGTAAATAATCTATTAATGCTCTTATTGTAATAGGCATTAATAGATTATTACTTCTCCTATCCTTTGTGTGGTGACGGAATAAGAATACGATTCACCACCCCCTATCTCACTCGTGAATGTCGTAAAAGACGACTATGTATTATGATACGCATATAACATCTATGCAAAAGAAGGAAAAGTCAAAATAAAACCCTGTATCAAACTGTCTGACCAGCATGGTACAGTAAAGTCAATTTCCCTCCTACTGTGGAGGAGGCTCGAGCCTAATAGTGAGACGTATATGAGCTGAAATGATGATGATTTTGACTTCTCTCATTTTTCTCAATTCTGTGTCTAAATCATATTAAGTAGTTATATAAAGTAGTGTCCGGTGAGGATAAAACTAATACTCTTCAGATGACCTCATGTTTAATAAGTTTATCTACTGGTTGTACCAGTCAGGCTATTTGTAAAATTTCTCCGTTATATGCCTAAACTACAGTTAATTTTTTTGTCTATTTGTTTGAGGTAATCTTCAAAATGGCTGTACGGATTTTGATAATATTTTAGCACCAGCTGTCTATATAAGGAGTAACTTATACTATATTTTATCATTGTATTTCCACGGGAACGGGAACTATGCGGATAAGGTGATTAAAACTGAAGCAAAGCTAGGGCGGTTTGCTAGTCTTAAATAAACACTAATTACGACTTAAAATGTTAGGTCACTTCTAGGTTATCCAATATAGTAAAAACAGTTGCATACGTGATTGCATAATGAATTGATACCCTTTAATCTATGTAGTGATAATCATATATTGTAATATATATATATATATATAATCATATATTATATAATAATATATAATAATATATAATATATAAGCCCTCCAAAGCCCAACCATACGTCCGGGTCGACCACCAGACCCAAGTGGAGGGCGGACACGTGATAATATAAATTACTGGCACGGCTAACATGGCAATGGCAACCCAAAGAGAATGGAGACTGATAATAATGAAACACGTATAGGACCGCTTCCTCGGGGCTATCGCTTGGGCACGTCTGGAGCTGACGCTGGACGTGGCAGCATGCGAACCGTCAGCGGCTCTCTGCTGAACAGGCGGGCGGGAGTCGGGAGAACCGAAGATGTTACAGCCGACCAACGGGGCGGGGAGGGGGCGGACGATGCTTTGCAGAGTAGGGCTTCGCCCACAGACTCTGTCGGCTCGTCTGCATCGACCACGATAGGCAATGAAGATAGACGAAGAAAGTGGTCAAACAAGGAGACGGAGGAGTTACTTTACTGTTATTTTAAAGCCCGCATGGCGGGACCCGGTTACATTAGGAAATTATACACACTATTTAAAGACAGAAATCCAAACAACCCCAAAGTTCGTAAATTCGATGGAAATAAGCTATCCAACCAGGCACGCAGGATTATCAAACAAAATGTTATTTCACAAGAGATACAAGACCGAATAAAACGACAAGCAGAAGGTACACTTACACTAGCACCAACAAGCACAGTTTACGCCTCTAATGACAATGAACACTCAGACACATCACCAATCATACACGCAATCACAACTAGTAAAAGTTACGCCTCTAATGACAATGAACACACAGACACATCACCAAACATACACGCAATCACAACAAGCACAAACACGCAACAAACACATAATTCAGCTGAGCAAGCAGCTACAATAGACGAACTTACTAGTAATATAGAAGTTAACGAAGATCAGGACCCTTTAATTATACAATTCTTACAAATTTTAGCAGAAACCAAAGAAACTACTCTAGCCGATCGATTATTCCTACCAAAAGCAAAAATAAACAAACAATTCATAGACAACTTACACACTATTAACAAATACATACCTAACCTATTAATAACTAACAACGACCTTATATCCATAAACCATATAATATACGCAACTACTAAAACACTAATAATTAACAACAATCAAACACCATTCATGCCCAAAAATACAATAAAACCTAAAACCAATCCACCCTGGAAGAAACGTATAGCTAATAAAATAGAAAAACTTAGAAAAGAGTTAGGACAATTAATAGAAGTTAAAAGAGGAATAACAACACGCAGAATGATAAATATAAAGAACAAATTATACGAAAAATACAATATTAAAAATGAAAACGACCACAATAACACAGCCGAAACCATCAAACAAAAAATAAAAGCATTAGCCGCTAGAATCAAACGATATGAAGAAATGAGCGGCAGGAAAGAACACAATCAGTTATTTGCCGAAAATGAACATAAATTATATAGAAGCTTAGGAAACAATAATAACACAGATATCAAACTACCGACTAAGGAAGGAATAGAAGAATTTTGGACGTCAATACTATCAAAACCTATAAAGTACAACACACAAGCTAATTGGATAAAAGAAGTAGAAGAATCAACTAATACAATAGATACAACAAACATAGAAGAAATTACAATAGAACAAGTAAAAACTGCCGTAAGGAAGCTACTGAACTGGAAAACCCCGGGTGTAGACAAAATACAAAATTATTACCTAAAATACCTCACTAGCACACACAAATATCTATCTCTGTTATTCACCAAAATAATCACAGGACAAGAAACACTCGAAGAATGGTTTACCACTGGCCAGGTTATATTGATACCAAAAAATAGCAACACAGAAGAACCAAAAAATTGGAGACCAATAGCATGTTTACCTAGTATATACAAATTATTAACGTCAGCTTTAGCAGATATACTGTACAACCACTGCGATTCAAATAATATAATGGCAATAGAACAAAGAGGATGCCGACGCGGAGCTAGAGGGTGCAAAGATCATTTGATGGTAAATAAGGCAATACTGGAGGACGCACATCAAGCCCAAAAGAATCTGAGTATGGCGTGGATTGACTATCAGAAAGCTTTTGATACCGTTTCCCATGAATGGCTACTCAAAGTACTTGATATCTATAAATGTCCACCTGTGATCAAAAGCTTTCTGAAGTGGTCAATGCCAGCATGGAAGGTGATAATGACAGCTCGGGGCTCTCATGAGTCGATAACTACTGAACCGATTTATATTAAGCGCGGCATCTTCCAAGGCGACTCCCTCTCACCATTACTGTTTTGTTTAGCAATAAATCCTATTTCTTTTATACTTAATAAATACGAATTGAAAGGATACAAACTCAAGGATAGTTTCTGGATAAATCATTTAGTTTATATGGATGACCTCAAAATTTACGCAAATAATAAAAGTAATCTTAAAGTTTTGTTAGACAGTGTAGAGATATTTACTAGCGACATAGGGATGCGGTTTGGATTGGATAAATGTAACGTAATTCACATTAGGGCAGGTCACAGAAGTGCTGTAACTGGGGAAGGACATATTCTATTAAGCCAGGAGAAATTTAAGGAACTTGAAGTAGGAAATAGTTACAAATATTTGGGAATACACGAATCAGGAAAAATAGAACACAGCAAAATTAGAGAGCAAATAACTAAAGAATACATTAAAAGAGTTAAAAAACTAATACAAACACACCTCAACGCCCGCAATATTATAAAAGGAATAAACACATATGCAATACCAGTATTACTCTACTCATTTGGAATTATAAACTACAAAATCACCGATTTAAAGAAAATAGATACGAAAACCAGAAAACTACTAGCAATTAAAAAAGCACACCAACAGAAAGCAGAAGTCGAAAGACTATACCTGCCGATAGCACAAGGCGGAAGGGGCTTGATAAACATAGAATATATGTACAAAACACAAATAGTTAAATATAAACAATATTTGAAGACGGAATTCGATGACATGATCAAGGCAATAGTACAACATGACATTAATAGGGATAAATATTCAATTATAAAGGAAGCACGAGAAATAGAACAAGAATTACACTTACCACAAGACAATTTACATACAGACACAGAGATAAAACAGGCAATAGTTAAAACACAAAACACATCATGGCGAGCTAAGCAGTTGCACGGACAATTTCCTAAAAAAGTATTAGATCAGGCCAACATAAACACAGAACTCTCTTTCAAATGGATCAATAAACAACACATATCACCGGGAATAGTTTCTGCAGTATTTGCAATACAAGATCAGGCAGTGATGACATCACAACACGAGCGGGACATACTAAGAACAGCAGTGGATGGAAAGTGCAGACTTTGTCGCGTAAAAGACGAAACAGCCCAACATATCATCTCCGGGTGCGAAAAATTGGCAGGCACTTATTATGTCAAAAGGCATAATAATCTTGTACAATACGTCTACTGGTGTCTCGCAAAAAAGCACAAAATAGAAGTTTCACCCTTATGGTGGAAAGAAACCATGATTCAGCCCCAAGTAAAAGAAAACGACACAACCAAAATCATGTGGGAAACACCCGTACAGACTGACATTACCGTGACACACAATAGACCAGACTTAATTTACATTGATAAAATAAATAATAAAACATTTTTAATTGATATATCGGTACCGTCAGACTACAACATCGGAGCTAAAGAGATAGAAAAATTAAGTAAATATCACCTTTTGAAAACAGAAATCAGTCGTCTGTGGAACACACAAACGGCTGTTATCCCAATAGTCGTAGGAGCAACAGGAGTAGTAGCAAAAAGCATAAATACATATTTAGAAAAATTAAACACCACAATAGATATAACCATACTTCAAAAACAGGCAGCCATACACTCAACAACCATAATTAGTAAAGTCTTAGGAGATACAGTGTTTGTAAATAACGCAAATACACAAGAAGAACCCGCACAGAATGAACAACAAACACTAAACACCCAACATTCAGAAAATACGCAGTTAACAGCAGACACCCAGGATACAAACACAACACCTGACATACCAGAAACAGTTAGTGGAGGAAGGGGCAGACGAGGCAATCAGACAGCTCACACACAGAACACAGCAAATACACAAATTTCGCATACAACACAAGAAGAAAGTCACACACACAGAACAGACACGCAACAAACAACGCATCCAAACACACGACAGGGCAGGACAAGAGGAAGAGGCCGCAGAGCCACACCAACAACACGCACACAACACACAAGAAATAGAGTGGGGATATAGATATCTCTTTTCCCGTAGGCAACGGGACGGGGTATTTATAAAAATCCGACAACAGTCGAGTGAAAATTTCAATTAATTAATATAATATATAATAATATATATATATATATATATATATATAATCATATATTGTAATAATCTTATATTGTAAGACATGTAAAAAAAAGAAACACAATAAGAGAAAATACAAAATCACTTCATGTATGAAAATACAAAATCAATCATTATATGGTAATAAATTCTGAAGTAACACATGACTAAGGAGTATTTGATATATTAGACCTTTTTTTTGGCAGACTATGGTGCACGCCGCGCCGTCCGCCACGTTCGGTATAACGAAAGGCCGCTGCGCAACGCCATAACCCACTGCTTTCTCCGCCCCTTCGCGATTGAGCTGACTATTGATACCAAATATTTTACGTCTGTGGCCAGTCCGGCAGAATACCCATATTAATATATGACCTATTACAAAACTGATTTATCAACCAAATATGTAGCTGTCATAGTAGTTAGACGACAAAAATAAAATAAGCCGCACAAAAATATCTATTATAGAAGAAACAAATTAATTTAGAATGCCGGTAAAAACATAAATGTAAAAAAGGCAATGTTATGATAATTATGATCGGATGGGTGGCGTGCGGCTCCATAACCTAACGTATTCCCTCCCCATCGTCACAGGGCCAACCACTGGTACGGATTCCTTGACATCCATGGCCAGCCCGGCGGGTTACCCTTTCGGGTATCGTCCCATTCGACGCCCCGGCAACAAAACTGTGTTGCCGGAGCACCACCCTTACGTTATTGGCCTCTCTGCGGTGGACTCATCCCCGGCCCGTCCCCCGCGACCTCGGTTAGGGCGGCATTAGGCGCAGGTTCTAGCACCTGCGCCGTCCAACGTGCCGGCGGTGGAGCCTGTCGTAGTACAGGAATTTCCTCCCAAACCCGTTACGTCGCGTCATCGACAAAAGACCTGAGATATAAATGGGTGCCAGATTCTGTAGATGATGAAATTTGGGGGGCGCGGCCGGAGCACCTCCTCGTGGTGCTCCCTGGTAACGTCCATTTGGACGTCATGCGTCCATTTGGACGGCCAAGATTCCGGCAGGTGGGGGTCTCCGCGTGCGGCTCTGGTGGCAGAGCGCACGGCGGATCTGACCCGGGGCCAATGGGGCGGATGTGCCTCATGGCACTCCGTCGCCAGGGACGGTTGCGTCACGGCCCGGGGGCGTGACGGGTCGTGACCCGGAAGGCCCAAACCGTAATCCTGAGTAGGGAGGTCAGGACCGCGGGGAAGAAAACCCCTATAAAAAATTACCCCTAATCCTAAGTTTGGCCACTCGGCGAGGGGATGAATGGTTGGTGGGTTAAAAAGCGCGCGAACGTCCAGCCGTTAGAGTGGTAGTCAAGGCAAGACTTAAAAACGTCCAACAATATGGCAGAAGTGAATACCAGTATGACTTCACCAGAGGGTCCCGGCCAAGCCGGGGAATCCCTTGCTGTGCCGGTGCTTGCGCGCGACGTCCACTTGGAGTCGCGCCCAAGTCCCGGCACAGTCAGTCGTATGGGTGGGGGACAACTACTGCCCTTACTGCCGAGAGCCCGGCACAACATGAGGCTCACCGGGGGGAGGGGAAAGAGGACCGTTGGAGGCGGCAATACACACGGCCTCGGAGATATCGGCGGACGAGGGTGGCAATGCCACAGAACCGTCCGCCGAAGAAAGTAGTTGGATGCAGGTCGGCCGGAGTGGTAGCGAGGGCAGTGGATGCGCCGTAGCGAGTAGCGGGCCGTCAGTTGAGGTTTTGCGTAGGTCGTCGGTGTCGCCGAAGAGAAACGAGGAGAGGGTTAGGGAGGCTGCAGAGGCGCCATCCCCAAGGGTGAAGAAGAGAGAGGAGGCCCTCCCTCCGAGCGTCCGGAAGCGCCCCCTCCAAAAGGGGGGCAGCTCGAACACCGACTCGGAGGGGAGTACCACCATGTCTCCTGCCAAGGTCCCGACCATGCCCCGTGGGCGCAGAGGTCGCGGATCGGCGGTGGCGGCGAGGTCGGGGACCCCCGGCCCGGCCGGCCACGGCGGCGAGGTGGCGGCCCTACAGGCCGCGAACGCCCGTCTTAGCGAGGAGGTCTCCGGCTTGCGGGAACGCAACCGCAAGCTGGAGACGGAGCTATCGGCGGTGCGACGGGAGAACCGCGGGTTGGCCAAGGAGATGGCCGACCTGCGGGCGCAGTTCGCGCGCCTGGCGCCGGCCACGCCGCTGGTGCCGGCCTCGCCACCGAGGCGGGCTACGCCGGGGAGGGCGGGCCCGTCGTCTGCGTCCGTGGCGCCGGCTGCGCCCATCGCGGCTGCTGCGCCGGCTGCGCCCGTCGCGGCCTCGGCGCTTCCTCCCCTCGTCGTGGTCCCTCCGCCGCCTCGTGGCCACGGGAGACCGCGGAAGGGGAAGGAGCCGCCGCCCGACGAGGTGCACCGCGTGTCGGAGTCGGCGGTACGCGTCTTCTTAACCCGAGTAGGGGTGATGTTGGATGCGCGTATAGCCGCCGTAGCGGCCAGGCTCCCGCCTGAGCCGCCCCTCCGACCGCCGCTCGCCGCGGACGGGACGAGGCGGCCGCAAGCGTCAACTCCCACCCACGGCACGGCAAGGTGCCGGTTCCCGCCAAGGCCGGGCCGCGGCCGGCGCCAGCGGCTGCACCGCAGGCGCCGGCGCAGCACACCCGCGACCGCTCCTGCTGCGCTCAGCGCTGCTGCCAGGCTCGAACAGGGCTGGCAGGTGGCTGAGCGGAGCAGGAAGGCACGCGGCCAGAAGCGGAGAGCGGCGGCCAAGACTGCCGCCGTGGCCGCCGCTCCCCAGGCGGGAGCCGGCAGAAAGGGGAAAAGGTCGCGCAGGGGCCTCAAGTCGCCGAAGACGGCCGCGGTGGTCATCACCGTGCTGCCTGAGGCAGCTGAGAGGGGCCTCAACTATGAGGCCGTCCTAAAACGCGCCGCGTCCGGATTGGCACCATCCGCACTGGTCCGGGCGGCGTCGGTGCTGCCTGGGTGCAGTGTCCGGTGGAGTCGGTCAAGCAATTGGCCGACTCAGGCAGGCTCCTCGTGGGCGGGAGCTCGGCGCGGGTAACCGTGCTAGAGCCCCGGCCCGCAAGGTGTTACAAATGGATGGCGGTCGGGCATACCCGACCGACATGCAAAAACTGCTTTGACTGCAGCGGGCTATGTTTCCGTTGCGGTCAGACCGGACACCAGGCGGCATCGTGCTCTGCGGTGCCCCACTGACCCGCGTGTGCGGCAGGCAATAGGCCTGCCAAACACCGCATGGGCTCTGGGGGGTGCAGACCCCCGGCATCAGCCCCGAAGGGGCGGGACGGCCCATCGACCGGGCCAGTCCCCGCTCCGAGCGCGGCCCGATCGCCCGTCAGCGCGTAGGAGGTGACGATGGATACGGACGTGTTCCTGCAAGCCATGGCGGAGTGGTTGATAGGAGTAGCCGTAGCCGCGGAGCCGTACGTGGTGCCCGACCCGCCTAACTGGTTGGGTAGCACCGATGGCACCGTGGCAATCGTCGCCTCCACGTCGTGGCCTGCGTCGCCTCTGACCCTTAGGGACAGGGGCGTCGGATACGTCGCGGCGGACTGAGGGGAGATTACGCTCCTCGGAGTCTATCTCTCCCCTAACTGGAGTGTGACCAATTTCGAGGCCTCCCTCACCATCATGGAGGCCTCGTTACGGCGAATGGCATCGCGCCAGGTCTTCGTCTTGGGGGACTTCAACGCCAAGTCCGTGGCGTGGGGGTCTCCCCGGACGAACGACCGAAGACGGGCGATCGAGGAGTGGGCGGCGGCACTGGGCCTCTGTTTGCTGAACAGGGGCTCGGTGCATACGTGCGTGCGACAACGGGGCGGGTCGATAGTGGACCTTTCGTTCACTAGCCCTGAGGTCGCCGCACGCGTGGGGAGCTGGCGCGTCGTGGAGGAGGTGGAGACCTGCTGTGGAACATCGGCTACGACTGGGCGTTGCGGGGGAGCCTCCCGCCCGGGCTGGGCATGATTTGTTACGCCGACGACACGTTCGTCACAGCCCGCGGTGGGACGCTAGAAGAGGCGGTAAGCCTGGCGACCTATGGCACCGAAGAGGTCGTCAGCGTATGCGGCCGGTGCTGATGCAGTGGTTGGAAAGGCGGCACGGGGTGCTCTCCTTCCCACTAGTGCAGGTGTTGACGGGGCATGGGAGCTTCGCCAAATACCTGCACAGGGTCGTAAGGAGGGAGAGTACACCGTCCTGCCACCACTGCGATTGCGACGAGGACACGGCGCGCCACACGCTCGAGGCCTGCGCGGCTTGGGCAGTGCAGCGCCGTGAACTCGTCGCAATCATCGGTGCCGACCTGACTGTGCCGGCCATCGCTAGGGCGATGGTCGACAGCGTCGGGAATTGGGACGCGGTCGTAGTCTTCTGTGAGACAGTGATCTCGCAGAAGGAGGCGGCGGATCGTCTGCGCGAGGAGCGCAGCCTCGATGAGGAGATCCGCCGCCGGCGACTGGGGCGGCGTAGGCGCAACTGTCTGCGCCTCATGCCGCCCTAGCCGAGGCCGCGGGTGACGTGACCGGGGATTACTCTGTCACCCGCCGAGAGGCCGACCGCGTGAGGAAAGACCGACGTCCTCCCCGAGGGGGGGACGTCGGTCGATGGGAGGGTACCCCACGTAGGGGGTATTCCGTTGGACCGACCACTGACGACAAGTAAACCTGCTCCGGTGGTCGGCCCAATGACGAAGGCGAGGTGGTTTTCGGGTGGGTTGCGGGAGTTGCGTGCTTAAGCCCCTCTGTCGCCCCGGACGGAGTGGTGCGGAGGCGCGCCGACCGCAGCCCACCCCAAAAAAAAAAAGATGATGAAATTTATTGATTAGAAAAATGCATAATATTCTTAGGTAAGTTTAAAAGACAATTTCAGATATTTTCTTGCTACAAAAGTGTGTTTGTTTCTTCATGCCTAAGGGTGATTTTACAATTATTTCATCAAAAATAAATTATGTATATTATTAGTAGGTAGATAGGTTATATTTTTGTGCCTGCATTCCCACGGAAAGAAAAACTATTAAGTACTACTAAGTATATATAACGAATAATATTGGGTTGAAAGAGCTTTGCTCGGTATTTTTTTTGTTTATTGTATTTTTGACGATAACAGAATAAAAATGATGAAATAATGAAAAATCTCAAAAATTAAAAAAACAGAATAATAATAATCCTCCTCTACAATAGGAAGAAAATTTACTTACGTGGTATATGTTGGTCAGACGGGTTTTTATTTTTCTTTTTGGGTGGACTATGAGTCAGTGCACGCGTCGTGCCCTCCGTCCGGGGTGAAAGAGCAGAGCGCGACTCCATAACCCACCTACCGAGTTCCACTGGTACTGAGATCCTTGTAGTCCGTGACCAGCCCGGCAGGATACAGGTTGGTATTTTTCATAGAATATTTAAATAAAATTTTCCGTGTGGTGATGGAGTAAAAATATAAGTAACCACCTTCCTCTTTTGCTTGTTGGTGTCGTAAAAGATGACTAAGGGATATAACATGTAGCAACATTTATGGAAGAGATGAAAAACTTTACAAAAAACCCTATGTCAACATGTCTGACCAGCGTCCCAGACCAGCTGAGATGATGTTGATTTAGACACACAAAATAATAACATAAAATAATAACATAACTAAAAAAGCAACAGCATGTGTGTGACGTGTTTTTAACAAATACTGTATTAATACATTACTTGCAATATTAGATTATCGCACATATCGCGCTGTTATTAACACACGTTTACATAATAATACTATTAATCATCAGTTAAATAAGCATAAAGTGTATATGTGTTTGTAGGAGTTTAATTTTGTGGTCGGCCCAACGACGAAGGCGACGTGGTTTTCGGGTGGGTCGCGGGAGTTGCGTGCTCAAGCCCCTCTGTCGCCCCGGACGGAGTGGTGCGGAGGCGCGCCGACCGCGGCCCACCCACAAAAAAAAAAAAGGAGTTTAATTTTACTAACAATGGCCTGGGATCTGACAAATAAAGTGGTAGTAGTCACTGGTGATGCTCAAGGTATAGGCCTCAACATTGCTGATACATTTCTGCAAAAAAGAGCTAAAATGGTTGGAAGAAAAAGGAGTGAAAATAATTATAATTTTAGATATTAATGAGAAAACTGGAATTGATGCTGCTAAAAAACTTACTGAAAGGCATGGAAACACCAGAGCTGTGTTTATAAAATGTGATATGACCACTAATATTGAGGCTGTATCAATGCAAATTTTTAAATTAGGTACTGCAGATGTTCTAGTTAATAGTGCGGGTATGATTAATGATATATTACCGAAAAAGACAATCGATATAAATGTCACAGCATTAATCGAATGCAACTTTAAGTTTTGGGAACACATGAGAAAAGACAAAGGTGCTAAAGGAGGTACTATAATAAACCTCGCATCTATATATGGTATTTTCACAAATCAATTTTTTCCAGTATATCAAGCTTCGAAATTCGATGTAATGGCCTTCACGAAATCTCTTGGGCACATTGCCAATTTCAATAAATCTGGAGTTATAGTAGTAGCTATATGTCCTGGTTTTACTGAAACTAGTCTGACCAATGAATTGATCATGTGAGATAAAACTCAGAATGATAGTTACAAAGAATATTTGAAACAATTTACTTGGCAAAAACCAGACGCAGTGGGTAATGCCGCAGTAGAAATATACCAAAAAGCTAACAGCAGATCAGCTTGGCGCATTGAAGGTGGTGAACCTGTTACAGAAATACCAGAAAGCATTTAGTATTGTAACTGAAATAATATAATATTTACATTGGGTTGACTTTTATATGTCCTTATTTACGATCTGCGCACTCCTCGCGCCGCTCTGTCAAGGGCGACTGAGAGGCCTAAGCACGCACACCCGTAACCCACCGGTGACACGTCGCCTTCGTCGTTGGATCTACCACCGGAGCAGGGTGACTTGTCGTCAGTGGTCGGCCCGATGTAATACCCCTTGAGGAGTACCCTCCCACTACTAAAAATGTCTTAAGAGTTTTCAGAATTAATGTTGACAACCTTAACCTTATTTAATCTAAAAAACAAAACATCATAAAGCACTCAATAGGACTGCCGAGAGAAGTGAAACTTAAAACTATGAACAGTTGCTACTTTTGGATCTTCAATTAAAATTATCTGGTATTTGAATGATAAGTTTTTGATTTGTACAATGTCTGTCTTTTATATAAAATTCTATGAGATAAAAATAATCAAACATAAACACTATTTCAATATTGCACAGAGTATATATACACTGTGCATTGTTGAAATAGTGTTGATATTGAACTTTTCACTAAATCTATTCAATTCCTCTTATAAGATTATACACAACACTATACGAGTAGGTACGTCAGCTTCACAGCTATAGATATACTGCTATAAGCATGTCAGTGACGCGAACGCATGAGATTTTACCCGGTCAAAAAGTGCCCAATGCAGCTAAAAAAGTTTTCACTTCAAAAAGCATTTATTATTAAGCTACAAATAGACACACGGTACACTACGTATGCGCCAGTCATGAGCATGTCAGGTACGCGAACCCATAAGATTTTCCCCTGTGAATAAGTATCAACGCGGCTAAAGAAATTCTCACTTCAAAAAACGTTTATTAATAATTTACATATTCTCATGTATTCATCATCGCTACTCACATACGTTCCACTGTTGGGCTCAGGCCTCCTCCTTAATGGGAGGGAATTTGACCTACTATACCATTCTGGTCAGACATGTTGATATACAGTTTCATTTTGAGTTTTCCTTCTCATGCACAGATTTCATGGACATATAATATATCCATTAGTCGTCTTTTACGACATCCACGGGCAAGATAGGGAGTGCTGAATTGTATTCTTACTCCGTCACCACACAGAATATATGATTATCGTGTATTATATAATAATTTTAAAAATCGCAAACGTCACAGTTCAACACCAAAGATAACAAAAGATATTAGATACGATTATCAAAGCATCAAACCACTCAATCCTAATACACTAAACAGTCACTTTTCATAAGACAAGTATTTTTACTTCCATATAAAATAAAGCTAAGCATTTCATGACTCGTTATAATAGTAAATTATAATAAAAACCACAACTATCATTTAATCAACTAAAAGATGCTCATGATAACTAAGTATTGAACTTTTCATAGAATATTTAGATATTGTTTTCGGTGTGGTGACGGAGTACCGTTGGTGTCATAAAAGACGACTAAGGGACATATAGTATAACATCTACGCAAAAGATGGAAAACTCAACATGTCGACACGTCTGACAAGTATAGGTCAATATCACGCCCACAATGGAGGAGGTCTGAGCTGAAATAGCATGGGTTGAGATAATGATGATTTAGACACAAAAACTAATAACATTGCTAAAAAGAAACAAATAGTGTGTGATTTTGAAATACCATATCAGTATATTGACCATATCAGTATATTATCACATCGATGTTGTTAATTTGCGTAATATAAATGCTATCTTGCAAGAAATATCACATTTACGTACGTATCGCGCTGTTTATAACACACGCTTATATATTATGATCAATAATCATCAGTTGTAAAGTGTATATGTGTTTTTAAGAATATAATTTCACTAACCATGGCCTGGGACCTGTCAAATAAAGTGGTAGTAGTCACTGGTGGTGCTGAAGGTATAGGCTACGACATTGCTGATAAATTTCTACAAAAAGGAGCTAAACTAATTATAATTTTAGATATTAATGAGAAACTTGGAATTGATGCTACTAGAAAACTTACTGAAAAGCATGGAAACACCAGAGCTGTCTTTATAAAATGTGATATGACCACTGATATTGAAGCCGTTTCAATGCAAGTTTTTAAATTGGGTACTGTAGATATTCTTGTTAATAGTGCAGGCATGATTAATGATATGCTGGCGAAAAAGACAATCGATATAAATTTGACAGCATTAATTGAATGCAGTTTTAAGTTTTGGGAACACATGAGAAAAGATAAAGGTGGCAATGGAGGTACTATAATCAACCTCGCATCTATATATGGTATAATCACGGATCAATTCTTTCCAGTATATCAAGCTTCGAAATTTGCTGTAATGGCTTTCACGAAATCTCTTGGACACATTGCCAATTTCAATAGATCTGGGGTTAGAGTAGTAGCTCTATGTCCTGGTTTTACTGAAACTAGTCTGACCAAGGAATTCATCATGTGGGATCCAACTCAGAATGATAATTTCAAAGAATATTTAAAACAATTTACGTGGCAAAAAGCAGACGATGTGGGTAATGCAGCAGTAGAAGTCTACCAAAGAGCTAACAGCGGATCAGCTTGGCGTATTGAAGGCGGTGAACCTCTTACAGAAGTACCAGAAAGCACTTAATATTGTAACTTATAATTATATAATATTTATGACTTGACTTTCATATGTCCTTTAACTTGCAAATCTATTAACTCAATATCTGATACCAAAAGGAGGAATAAGAAATTTGAGGTATTTTTTAGCATTTTATAAGTAATCTCTACATCCCTTCATTCTCCACTTGCTTTTTTTTTAGACAACACCCTGCACTAAGGCAATAATCCTTGTATTGCGGGGGACTTTACAAACATATAATTAACGGGCACAAATTACATCCAGACTCGGAACAACAATTTGTGGATCGCACAAAGTGTTGTCCCGCGTGGGATTCGAACCCTCGACACTGGCGCTGTAGGTCCCTATCTTAACCACTATTAGATTCATAGTGTCTCTAATTATGTTAAAGTTTCGTTTACGGACTGGATTTTTATACAAATTAGTACTTATAAGATAATTAAATTATATTATTATACTTGTAATATAATTACGCTTTTATAAAGCTAAAGACACATGTGTACATTAGAATTTTTCAGTGTGCCTGAATCGAGATACCTACATTCAAGCACTCTGTTAGTAATTTAGTTTTAACAATAGCCCCTTTTTTTGGGAGGAGTTGGGCTACGATCAGCGCACTTGTCGCCCGGCTCCATTCTAGCCCTGCCGCACGCCTTCGCCTGATGATAGCGCGGCCGGTATTTACGATTTTCATAGGAAAGTGTAGGGACATGTTTTATATATATTTTTTATGAAGAATATTTTGCACTATATTATTCGTTTAAAATAATTATGTTCTACTAGTCTAACACTGATAATTCAACCACCTCAACTGGAATTGGCTAAAAACTATCTTCAGATATATCTGAACAATTAGGAGGATTGTGCGCCTAAATCGATCACGCTATTCGCCGACACTGAATGAACAAACAAATTGTGCGCCGTATACATAGATAAGCAGAGGCAATTAATAAGTTAACAAATATGATTGATATGGTATTTGATTTGATTTGTGCTTTTTTTGAGATACCACGCAACATATTTTATAATTGCCGTATATTTAACTATATTTGATATTATAAGTACCTAATTAAGTAAAATTATCTCTTTGGTATTGCGGTTATGAGTTATAGTTAGTTATTTTTTTATGTTTATTTCATCATCATCATCATCATTTCAGCAGCAGATATACGTCCCACTACTGGGCTCGAGCCTCCTCCACAATAGAAGGCAAATTGACCTTACAATATCATACTGGTCGAACAGGTTTGTATAGGGTTTTGTTTCGAATTTTCCTTCTCTTGCATAGTTGTTATATGCCTATTATATTCCTTAGTCGTCTTTTACGACATCTACGAGCAAAATAGGGAGTGGTGAATTGTATTCTTACTCCGTCACACCGAAATTTATTGCATACGTATTGATAGTTTACGAAAGTATTTATGTAATTCTAGAACTATTTATTTAATAAAAATACGCGAGCTGAGCAAAATAGCATTTATTCACTTTGACAATCAGCGCAAGAAGGAAGGGAGTGTTTACATATAAAAAAATAGATGGCGTATAAGTTCAGTGTTGCAATTAATTAATTTCAACACGTATGCCTAGTCATGTAAATTGTGGCGTATGCGATCATCGTCGCCTTCAAATTCCGGCCAATAATCACGCTGCCTTCATCATCACCGTGCAGCGAGCGGTCTGCGCGTATGACCATAGTCGCCTTGGTCCTCTGTTGCCTTCATAAGACTGACCTCAGATGGACGGTCAGGCACTCAGCCCATAAGGGTGGACTATACAGAGCAATGTACCGAACCAGCCCGCGTCCACCCGTCAACACGTAGCTCTCTGCTTCAGCTTGGTTCTTGTATTCGCTGTCGGTGGATCATCTCAGTTTTTATATTTATAATAGATAGAATATATATAAACATTTTCTTTTCATAATATATTTAAAAATGTCCTTAATAGTTAGTAATTATTCTATTATTCTGTTTATTTAAAACAGAATAATAGTAAAAATAGTAATCTTTATTTCCAAAAATACAGTTGCAGTAGGTCTTGTTTATAGTCATGGTCGATCATATTCTGCCATTAATATATAACATAATACCTATCTATAATTAAATAAGTTATACAAATATGTATTCCTCTGCGAGGAAAAAATAAACAATTTTTCGTTCTTTCTTTCTTTCTTCTTCCATATATATTATCACTCACATCATCGTTCAGCCTATAGCCTTCCACTACTGGACGTAGACCCCCATCATATTGCGCCACAAAGTGCGGCCCTGTGCCGCCTGTATGCAACTACGCCCAATAACGTAGGCATCCTACACTGTGTCGTCCGATACGTGGTCGCCACTCGAGAACCTTTTTCACCAGTGGTCAAGCGATGTGTCCTCCCAATTGCCACAGCAGCGATCTTATTATTCGTGCTATGTCAGTGACACCCGTTTATCTACGGATTGCCGTATCCTGGATGCTATCTCACAGAGAAATAGCATAACCCGCTCTGTAGCACGCTTAGCGACTTTGAGCTTAGTTATGAGGCCTTCATTTAGGGTCCACGTTTCCGTGCCGTGAGTCGTCACTGGTAACACACACTGGTCCTAGACCTGTGTTTTCAACCATATATGTATAGCGTGGAAATATTTGTTATAAATAATATAAATATGTATATTGACACGGCTTATTATGTAGATGTAACTATCAAAAACATTCCTTAGTCCGAGAAAAGACGATAGTCTCAAAAAAGTAGCTAGCAATAATGCCGCTATCAGCAAGAATCAAACTCAAATAATATATAAACAAGTTGAGGTTTGTTAGAAATGGGAAGTTCGCGTTTCGCCTTTGCCAGCTCAACAATCTTTATTTGAGTTGAAATTGTTGAGCGACAGTACGGCGTTTTGTTTCAACGATTTCACTGTATCTCACTGAACTTCAAATGCTTTGAAGCTTAAGTCTTAGTACTTAATAGCGGTACATTGTTTTATTACACGAATGATGTTTATAATTAATTAAAGTGTTATTTTTACTAAAGTGACGGAACAAATTTCTTTTTTTTTTTTTTAATGCAAACGGTGGCAAACGAGCAAACAGTACAGCTGATGGTAAGTGTTGCTGCCGCTCATGGACCTTTACAAGGCCGTTGCCTACCGCGAAGAAAGCGAAGGGAGTGTGAATGCGTGCATTGAGGCTCGGTGATACCAAGGACACCACCAAAACCCTCCACACGCAATCACCCTCAGAAAGTTGGGCTTCCGGCTCTCTCGCTCACCGAACGAAGCGCAGTAACAAATTGCTACTACTCAGACGTCGATTTTCTGCGAGAGCATGGTACTGCCCCGAACGGACCGGCCCGCGGCTGTAGACAGATAACTGTCGACAGTGTGGTCCTACCACTCACACACACACCACCTACCAAAATTCAAAGAGACGACTTAAGGATTGTAATATTCAAATAACATCTATGTAAGAAAAGGAAAACTCAAAATAAAAGCCTGTACCAACTCATCAGACCAGTGTGATGTTTTAGGATGATTGCCCTCCCATTATGATGGAGGCTCGTGTCCAGTAGTAGGACGTATATAAATTATGATGATGATCATGACTAAACTGACATTAGTACAAATAGGAAAAGTTCAAAATGAAACCACCATATAGAACATCGTGGTGGTTACGCCGTTGCCTCTCTTGGGAAGGCTTTCAACAATGAACAGTGAACCGACGCTGCTGATTAAAGAGCTTCAAGGGTACTGTCTGCTTTTATCTTTTTTATTCGACCGTGTGATGACGGAGTAAGAATACAATCCACCACTCCCTATCTTACCCGTGGATGTCGTAAAAGACGACTGTGGGATATAATATGCACATAACAACTGTGCTAGAGAAAGAAAACTCGAAATGAAACCTGTTGGTATTTTTTTTTATGCGCCGTGAACTCGTCACAATCATCGGTGCCGGTCAGAAAATTAAAATCTTTAATTTTCTGCAATAACGATGACTTGTTGGACGAAAGACATCTTAGTCCGCCCCGTGACCATGAACGCTGCAAATTGTTCGAAACGTCGGGCAATTAAAAATCAAATATAAACGCGATGAAATCCGTAGTTTTATTTAAAACGAGCAACCCGCCCTCGCTTCGCTTCGGTTATAATCGTTTTACCCGCGTAGTTCCCATTCCCGTGGGAATACCGGGATAAAATATAGCTTAGTTTACGCCCTGATAACGCTTTCCATTGGTGAAAGAATTTTTGAAATCGGTTCAGCCGTTTTGAAGATTACCCGGAACAGACAGACAGACAGACAAAAATTTTTTTAATCGCTATTTTGGGCATAGGTGTCGTGCAAATAACCGTGTGAGCATGAAAAAAGCCTAATATTTTGACATTACAAACAGACACTCCAATTTTATTTATTGGTATAGATATAGATGTGTAATACTCGCGTAAACATCAGAAATCATAGTGTAGTTCTACCAGGAAGGAACTATAAGCTTCTGCTCTTGAAACATCTATCCATCAAACTGGTGTTGGATTTAGTCGACAGCTGTTGGATTTTAACATCCCAATACTATGATCGCCACACTTAATAGATGGGCTGGCGCCACGGTTAAGGTTTTAAGATTACCAACAAATTTTAACTTATAGCCCTTACCCAATTCTTGTAACTCTTGCCACCCACAAGAAATCATGAAATAGCGACCCATTGCACCACATAAATGAATTATATTAAGAACTAGCAACTCGCCCTCGATTCGCTTCGGTTCCAGTCGTTTTACCAGCGTAGTTCCCGTTCCCGTGGGAATACCGGGATAAAATATAGCTTAGGTTACTCCCTGATATTATAGCTTTCCATTGGTGAAAGAATTTTTGAAATCGGTCCAGCCGTTTTGAAGATTACCTGGAACAAACAGACAGACAGAAAGACAAAAAAATTATAAAGTGATTTTTAGGTATGTGTATAGTGCAAATAACCGTGTGAGCATGAAAAAAGTCTATTATTTTAACATTACAAACAGACACTCCAATTTTATTTATTGGTATAGATAAATAAATCACTCCATTTTACCTTTCAAGTCTCAACAACTATTGCGGTGTGAATTTATATTCACACCGCAATAGTCAAACTTTCTTCTAACTAATATAGCGTTTATTTCTTTCTTAATAACCATTGAAGAATAAAGCTTTCTGTACACAAGGTTAATGTTTTAAGTTATGAGTTTTGACTTGGCCTTCATGGACTCAAACTCGAAGGGTGGATCAAGATCTATCCCGATCACCAATAAACAGTCACTCCAGCTATCAATAATGCTCTTAACTTAAATCATCATTAATGGAATAGAGCCATAAAAATATACTTTATTTCTTCAATCATCATTAGATAGGAGTGAAATTGTCAAAAAAAATCGAAAAATTGAAAAAAAAAGAAATCCCAGCGTGGGATAGAGGGTCAATTTGAGTTTTACTTGGGGTTTTTCTTCTTTTGCATAGATATTATATGCATGTTATAACTTATATTCCTTAGTCGATTTTCACGACAACCACGGTTAAGGTACAGGTTGATGAATAGTAACCTCACTCCATCACCATATGAAAAATCTAACTGAAACGTAACTTAAATAATAATCCTGATTATAGTGAAAACTAATAAGATTAACTAAATAAGATTTTTGCTGATGATGACTGAATAAGAGTTCAATTCAACACCCTCTTTTTTGCTCGAAAAAGAGGACTGAGGGACATAATAGGCATATAACACCTGTGTAAGAGTAGGCAAACTCGAAATAAAACCCTATACCAACCCGTCTGACCGGCGTGATATAATAGATCAATTTCCCTCCTATTGTGGAGGAGGCCCGAAACAAGCAGGGCCGTAAACAAGGTGAGATGATAATGATAAAATAAGATTTGAACACGTTACAAATGATACTGTGTATTCTTTCTAGGAAGTAGAAACACTTTATGACAGAAAATAATTATGTGAAATACGTGTAATTTGAAACTTTGCAGCGTTCCATTACGAAGAAATATAAAATAATAATTTTTTTTTACATCCATCTAGTATTTCGGAATGCTTTCAACGTTTTACCTTATGTTTGATATAAAATTTGAGATAAACACGAATTTATGGCAAATTTGTTCATCGACAGCGAACAACGTTGAATAAACATGACGCATGTTGTCCAAGTTACAAGAGATTATGGATTTTATTATTAATTAACTTATATTAGTTCTTCTAGAGTCGGATTTCGGCTTTCGACACAGCAAGAGTAGATTTCATAACCATTTCTTTTATCGTTGATGTCATAACAAACAATAAAGGCATTTAAGTAAGTAAGCAACATTAATACTAGAGCAGAAAACACAATAAAATCTACAAATGTGATTAAAAAAAAGAGTTTGTAATAAAGTCTATACGCTTCACGATACCTATATTTTGATATATCTGTTACAATTTCGAAATTGCAAACTATAGCAAAGGAGGGAATAATCCAACTGATAGTTGCTAGCCATTACAGAACTATTAGAAGACTAATATTGAGCTATCAAGATTACTAAAGCACAAAGGAACTTACGTGTAATGGGTTAAGAATACAATGTTTTAGTATTCCGTGTAAATCTTAAAAATCGCCATGAGAATGGGTAATTTATAACATCAACTTTGACGAAAAGCTACCCGTAAAGTGTGTCGATTGTTGTATTATTAAGTTATATTGTATTATATTTGTTATTTTATATTGTATATAAAATGTTTGACAAGATTAGTTAAATATACTTGTATGTAATATGTGAAAATTAAAATTGTTTCTATTGTTCATTTATGTATATGAATGTATATGTCCATTTATTCCAAAATACTATACTAAGTGAATGAAAGTTACAAGTCAATTAATATTAAATGACAAGGAAGCCACAAGTCAAACTTAAAAACTAAATAACCCCACATACGGACCCCGGCCCAAAAGTACCCATTAAACTGGCTGCGTTACCACGCTGGATTGTATATTATATTTATATCGTATATTATATTGTAGCTAGAAAGGCTGAAGATATTAATAGGCATCTTCAATTAGGAAATAAATAAAAAGTGGACAAACCCGCTGAGTATCTTACCGAGTCGTTCCAATCCGCTGGTCATTTAAGGTAAAATGTTAACAATGACATTATTTAAGTGCCCCCACAGGCTATGTATTAAATGATTTGAATTTGAATTCAACCAACACATCAAAGTCCACATTTGAAACGCGGAAAATGCCAGTCGAAATTACGATCGTTTACTATTTCTACACAACGTAGCGTCCTAACCGTTACATTGTGTAGAATTAGGTTTTCCGTGTGGTGCCGGAGTAAAAATACAATTCACTACCTCCTTTCTTGCTCGTGGATGTCGTAAAAGACGACTAAGGAATGTAATACGCATATAACAAGAGAAGGAGAACTGGAAATAAAACCCTATACGAACCTGTCTGAGCAGCATGGTATAGTATGGTCGATTTCCCTCCATTTGTGGAGGAGGCTCGAGCCCAACAGTGGGACATATATGAGCTGAAATAATAATGATGATGGTGACTATTTCTACGAGGAAGTAACTACTGAGGCCTGAGTGTGAGTTTTGTCGTTAATATTACGCGTTCTACCGTGAGCGCGTAAACATGTTATTTGTATGAAAAAAAGTACAGCGCCACTAGCGGTGCGTATTTAAAACATTGTTTCAAATACGCACCGCTAGTGGCGCTGTACTTTTCTTCATACAAATGACAGCTTACGCGCTCACGGTAGAACGCGTAATATTAACGACAAAACTCACACTCAGGCCTCTGTACTACATGGTACTTTAAATTTTTCATAATAATATGAATTAATCATAATTGCTTCCCAAAAGATGATTATTATATGGTAATATTAAATATTTTAATTTCTGTCTTGGACCATTCACCACAACGCGTCGTTTCGAATGAAACGTGTCAGTCTGCGCGCGACATCGCGGAGTGATTAATAGTCTGTCACAAACTCACAACACAGTAACGCCCTCTATAACACAAACCATGTTATAAAAAACTTATCATATTACTATTTCAAACGTTTTGCTGCTTAATATGCTACCATATAAACTTAAAGATATTATTTATATCCAGAATGATCCTGATTTTATTATCTATATCTATACCAATAAAGAAAATTGGAGTGTCTGTTTGTAATGTCAAAATAATAGGCTTTTTTCATGTTCATACGGTTATTTGCACGACACCTATGCCTAAAATAGCAATTAAAAAATTTTTGTCTGTCTGTCTGTTTATTCCGGGTAATCTTCAAAACGGCTGGACCGATTTTAAAAATTCTTTCACCAATGGAAAGCTAATAATATCAGGGCGTAAACTAGGCTATATTTTATCCCGGTATTCCCACGGGAACGGGAACTACGCGGGTAAAACGACTATAACCGAAGCGAAGCGAGGGCGGGTTGCTAGTTTTTAATATAATTACGACGCGAATCGTGTATTGACAGAGGAAAATGAAGTAAATACTGCACAGTTGGCGTAGTGTTTAAGATACCGTCCTACCGTGTCAGTGTGTAACGTGGGTTCGAATCCCACATAGGATAACAACTTTGTGCGATCCACATTTTGTTGTTGGAGTCTGAATGTAATTTGTGTCTGATAATTATATGTTGGCAAAGTTCCTCGCAATACAAGGATTATTTCCTCAGTATAGAATGTTTTTTTTTAAAGAAAAGTAAAGCTTTAGATCCGGGGTGTCGTAAAAGACGTTTAAGAATAGAATATAATTATATTTATTTGTTATATTTATTTCGTGTGGTGACGGAGTAAAAATACAATTCACCACCCCCTATCTTAACCGTGGGTGATCGTACAAGACGACTAAGTGATATAAAACGCATATAACATCTATGCGAGAGAAGAAAAACTCGAAATAAAACCCTATACCAACACGTCTGACTAGCGTGGTATAGTAGGTCAATTATCCTTCCATTATGAAGGAGGCCCGAGCCCAACAGTGGGACGTATGTGGGCTGAGATGATGATGATGATGATATTTATTTGTTAAACATAGGTAGGTACATAAATGGTCTTACACTAGTAGTTGGTTCGCTATGTTTTGCCTCTAGGGCATACAAATTAAATAAAACAAGTTCAATTAAGCGTTGAAATGAAGTAATACAAATAGGAATTATTACTAAAAACTAATTATACGTAATTATAATAAAAAAATATTAATCAGATTTATTTAAAAGATTATCAGATTTATTCTAGGTAGATAGAATTAAAATACATTAAATTAAAATTGCAATGCAATACAGTGTAAAATTGCAATAAGAGATATGATTTGCAGATAACAATTATGGAAGACAAGGAAAACTCTTCGTAAAACCCTACGTCAATACGTCTGCCCAACGCGGTATATTAGTTCAGTTTCGCTCCCGTTGTGGCAGAACGGCGGAACTATGACGGAATAAGAATACAATTCACCATTTCTTGCATCTTGCCCATGGAGGTCGCAATAGTCGACTAGGAATATCATATGCATATCCTCACTAACATTATAAATGCGAAAGTTTGTTTGTTTGTTACGCTTTCACGCTTAAACTACCGAACCGATTTCAAAAGTGCTTTCACCAATGGAAAGCTATAATATCAGGAAATAACATAAGCTATATTTTAGACCAGTATTTCCACGGGAACTACGCGGATGAGGCGACTGAAACGGAAACGAAGCGAGGGCGGGTTGCTAGTGTTCGCGCCAATACTGCGACGTCTGAGTATTGTGTGACTTCGGTTAAATCCGCCTAGATTCGGTCGACCGTCGTGCGCCGGCGCTTAACCGCCATTTTTTGACATTACTATCGTGACGTATCTATTTCGTGGCGCACGCGTTTCTACCATTCCTCAGTTTTAGACACCGAAAGAGTTCTACACTGGTCGACTAACCCGCGCACGCGAGTGTATATTCCGTCATAGTGATCACAGGCTAATGAGACAATAAATTCAGTCCCCGCATCTCGGCCCAACTTAGCTCGTCGGGAACATCTTCAGCTCCACAAATCCAGGAGAAACGAGGTAAGTTCTCCACTTACTTCCCACCGCTTCCCTGACAAACCCTCATTTTGTGGGAATCGGTCCCACCTGTGGGATTGGTTGCCCACTGGTCCTTCGGGTCACCCACGTCGATATGTTGTTGGCATAAGCCGCCCCATACAGTCCACTACGCCACAACAGCTAGTAATATATATGCAAGAGAAGGAAAACTCGAAACAAAACCCTATAGCAACCTGTCTGACCAGCATGTAACCAGCATAGTAAGTTCAATTTTCCTTCCATTGTAGAGGAGACTTGAGCCCAGCAGTGATACGTATATGAGCCGAGACGATGATGAGTTAGTTTATTATCTTTAGAATAGTAATACTAAAAAAAGAACATGGTTATCTGTAAAGTCGGTTTACGGACGATAGTTTAACGTGACAACGTCATAACAAAACATTGATGAAATGACTGCATACTTTTACGAATAAAATTGAATCAGCGAAACGGGACAACGTGTGTAACGGGACCAGGAGCGTTACGGGACAATGAGCGTAACGGGACACTTTTTTGTGCATGCAGCCAGTGTTAATCGATTTATTAGACGTTGTCACGTCAAAAACGTGATGATATTTTACAATATGTGGAGACTACCTATTACTTTCGTATAAGAATAGTTAAAGTCAGCTAATAGAACAGGTTTGCTATATTCTCCTAGCAAAAGAAATCAGCTACTGCAATCGCCTACTACCAACCTGCAAATTAGGACAATTGTTACATTATCCCCCCTATCTTCTCAGTTCATATTCATTGCATTGCTAGGCTCAAGCCCTTCGTATTATATTACACTGCTCAGAAGAACTGGCATAAAGTTTAATGTCAAGTTTCTTTTCTCTTACATAAAAGTATGTTACAGTCTTAGAATAATAACGTATAGAAGGTAAGTTCGCGCACAAAAAGTGAAGCATTTCAATTGGAGCCTAATGGAGCTTACGCCGGAACCGTTCCGTAATGTACAAGTCATTGTACTGCACGTACGTACGCAACTCTTAAAAAATAAATAGGTAATTATGACGGTTTTCTGCATTCAAATGGTGTCATAACACATTTGAAAAACTTAAAAAGGTTTTTAACATTACTTTTAAAAGTATTTCAACGATTTATGTTAATAAAAACAAAATTTGATTTCATAATTTGTATAGTGGTGTGCGTGTGTACGTGTGTAATCGTCAACGCTCCATTAGTATTTTTAGATTCATGTTTCGAACTTTCGAAGTATTGACACTATCCTTCTATACGTTATTATTCTAAGGTTACAGTACTAAGTCGTATATATTCTTTAGTCGTTTTTTATGAATATAAGATGAATTTTATTCTTACATAATTTCAACACGGAAAATTGGAATTGTATTTCAAATTATCGTCATTGCAGCCTACATATGTCCCACTATAGGACTCGGGCCTGCTCCACAATGGAAGGGAATTTGACCTATTACACCATGCTGAACAGACATGTTGGTATTGGGTCTCATTTCGAGTTTTCCTTCTCTTGCACAGATCTTATATGCATATTATATCTCTTTTTTTTTGGGGAGGTGGGTTACGGTCGGCGCGCTCCTCGCACCACTCCGTCCGAGGTCACAGAGGGGCGTAAGCACGCACACCCGTAACCCACCCATGACACGTCGCCTTCGTCGTTGGACCGACCACCGGAGCATGGTGACTTGTCGTCAGTGGTCGGATATTATATCCCTTAGTCGTTTACGAAATCCACTTACAAGATAGGGAGTGGCGAATTGTATCCTTATTCCATCACCACATGGATACTTATAAATTAATCATTTGAAGAGATTTACTGAATTTTATACTTTTATATAAATTCTGTTTTCTATAATTTTATAATACAAAAACTATTAAGTGGAATGAAATGAAATGAAAAATGAATTATTTATTAATACGAATATATTTTATGTAGTTAAACAATCATATAAAACTAAATTTTCTATAGTACTTTGAGCTTAGCGAAGTTTTCATTATCCGCTTTAACTATGATTACCTACTATATTCAGAGAATTGAATCCTCTAAGTATACGCGATTCCAATTAAATTCTTTAAATTGTAGCAATATAGTTGTAACAGTTAATATAGAAAGAGTTTGTTACCTAATCTTCTATTATATCATCATCATCATCGCAGCCCACATACCCCTCCTCCACAATGGAAGGGAATTTGACCTACCCTACTAAACCATGTTGGTCAGACATGTTGGTATAGGGTTTCATTTAGAGTTTTCCTTCCCTTGCACAGATGTAATGTACATATTATATCCTTTAGTCGTCTTTTACGACATCCACGGGTAAGATATGGAGTGCTGAATTGTATTCTTACTCCCTCACCACACGGAAAACACTTCTTTACTAATATTATAAAGAGTTTGTATGTAAGTATGTTTGTAACGAATTGGCTCAAAAAGTACTGGACCGATTTAAAAAATTCTCTCACTATTACAATGCTACATTATCCCTGAGTACCATAGGCTATATTTTATACCGGTATTCCCACGAGAATGGGAACTACGCAGGTAAAGCGACTAAAACCGAAGAGAAGCGAGGGCGAGTTTCTAGTCTATTATATACTAAGATCTACATTGGCCGTGTGGTGCTGATTACAAAGATTATTAACACTTAGAGCGCCCGCAGACATACAATGGTAAGTTGGTTACTTATGCTAGCCCGCACATCTACTCCAACTAAATCGTCCAACTAATTAATTGGACACTGATCGTATCAGAATCAAGATTCCCTTCCGATTACGCACAATTAAAAAGTTGTCCAACTATCGGTCAACTGCTTGTTAGCACGGTTATCCTGGCCGACCACTGATGACAAGTAACCCTACTCCGGTGGTCGGCCCAACGACGAAGGTGACGTGGTGTTCGGGTGGGTTGCGGGTGTGCGTGCTTACGCCCCTCTGTCGCCCCGGACGGAGTGGTGCGAGGAGCGCGCCGACCGCAACCCACCCCAAAAAAAAAAAGCACAGTTATCCTATGCAAGTTCGCACACTATCCAACTGTGTTGGACAGTTGCACGGCAAGATGCAAGATGACCACACGCGTGCGCGTGATTTCCCCACGCTCGCATCTTCGTCGACGGGTACGATGTCTGTCTCCTGATCACTTGTTGCATACGAAAAAGTAGAAGAGCTCATAGAGGCAGTTCAAAAAGGCCAGCGTTGTACAAAAAAGACTTGAAACAATTTATCAGGGTAATATCTGAGTTTATAATGCAATGTATGATGCTTCCCATATTGTAATCTGTTACTTAATATGGGATGCACCCAAAATGTTCTCTTTTGTTTTCGTCTTCTTTTTATTAATAGAGCAATTAAGTTTTTTTTCCGCATTTCACGCACACGCACCGCGCTGTCAATACTGGCACCGGCTAAATCGATTAAGTCTGCGGCTTGTAACCAATAAAATAAAGTTGGTCAACTAAATTATAAAAGTACGCAATTTAGTCGTGCGATAGTCGCCCAACTTGCAATTGCATGTCTGCAGGCTCTCTAACATTGCCCAGGGATAATGTAAAATATGACCAAGAGGTTTATACATCGACTTTGGCTTACTCCATATGGATACTCTCTGCTCAACAATGACAATACAGTATAATACAATTACAAATTCCTAAAGAGGGTTGATGTCAGTCAGACCGGTTATAAAGCTACAGATGTCAATGTTTCGGTATCAGTAGTCGGCTCAATGGCAAAGGAGAGGAAATATAGTGGATTCAAATTCAAATTCAAATTCAAATTATTTTATTATGCATAAACCCTGAGAGGGCACTTACATATTGTCAGGTTTACAATTTCCAAAAAAAATATACTACCACCGGATCGGAACGCGACCGCTACTGAGAAGATCCGGCAAGAAACTCAGCGGGCTTGTCATTATTTTTAATTTTTTTTTTTTTTTTTTTTTCTTCTTACTAGTTATACAATTGTGTACATGTTTTGTAAGAACAAGCTCCAGTGTGATGCCCTTCGAACCGCAAGACACTTAATATAATTTAAACGATTATGGCTGTCCCCGACAGATAGAATGATATGCGTCCAGACCATAGCTCTTGTCAAAACTTTTGCAATACATATTATATTATGGAAGGCATATTACATCAATAAGTAAGAATACTATTCACCACTCCCTATCTTGCTCGTAGATGTCGTACAAAGCGACTAAGGAATGTCATATGCACATAACATCTGTGCAAGAGAAGAAAAACTCGAAATGAAACCCTATACCAACATGTCTCCGACAGGGTATTCCGTCGGGCCGACCACTGACGACAAGTCACCCTGCTCCGGTGGTCGGCCCAACGACGAAGGCAACGTGAATACGGCTGGGTTGTGGGCCCACGCGCCGTCCTTTTGTCGCCCCGGACGGAATGGACCGCGGGTGTGCTTACTATAGCCCACCTTTAAAAAAAAAATACCAACATGTCTGACTAGCATGGTATAGTAGGTCAAATACCCTGCCATTGTGGAGGAGGCCCGAGCCCAACAGTGGGACGTTTGTGACGGGCTGCGATGATGATGATGATTGCATCAATGTCAAATAATCGGCATAATGATGATGATTGCATCAATGTCAAATCATCGGATAATGATGATATTTTATGGTCTAAGCCTAAATCTGAGGAAATGTCCACCCTTTAGTCTGATGTTTAAAGATTCAGCTGACAATTTAGGTGGGATGCAAGTGGTTTCGCTTGGTGATATCTCCATGTGCAATAAGATCTGGTATACGATGGCTTTCAGCTCGCAGAGTGCTAATCTTGAACCTGTAATTAGATTAATACTATTTTTAATACTTCGGTTTAAAATGGCTCGGAATGAAAGATGTTGAATCTATTTCGTGCTAGTAATATTCTCAATATAAGTTTATATTTTTTTTTTGTGGGTGGGCTGCGGTCGGCGCGCCTCCGCTCCACTCCGTCCGGGGCGACAGAGGGGCTTAAGCACGCAACTCCCGCAACCCACCCGAAAACCACCGGAGCAGGTTTACTTGTCGTCAGTGGTCGGCCCGACGGAATACCCTCTACGTAGGGTACCCTCCCATCAACCGACGTCCCCCCTCAGGGAGGACGTCACTCTTTCCTCACGCGGTCGGCCTCTCAGCGGGTGACGGACTAATCCCCGGTCACGTCACCCGCGGCCTCAGCTAGGGCGGCATGAGGCGCAGGTAGTTGCGCCTGCGCCGCCCCATTCGCCGGCGGCGGATCTCCTCATCGAGGCTGCGCTCCTCGCGCAGGCGATCCGCCGCCTCAATATAAGTTTATATACTTGTGGTTTCAAATGTATTATAAAAATATTGCTATTAAATTTAAACTGGTAATATTTTGAATAGTACCCGTCTAAAACTACCTATCTTCATCTTAGTTTATATACGTGATAACAAGTTCAATTGTTGGCCTCGAGCCTTCTGCAATGGAAGGAAAATTTACGTACTATATACCCCTTTTTTTGGCGGCCAATTGTGGTGCTTCGCGCACCTTCTGATCCGTCTGCGACGACGAGATGGGGTGGCGAACGAGGCCATAGCATGCGTCAGTGTGGACGGACCACCAGTACCCGACCTTATCATTAGTGGCCTAATACTATACCACCCTGGTCAGACGATATAGGGTATTTTGAGTTTGCCTCCTCCTCGTGGCTTCGCTCGTGTAAAATGTCCATATCACCTCCACATCATAACATTGCATGTGGACCGTAGTGTCTAGGTTTTTCATTCCTAAGTAGCTATTTATCTTTCCTTTCTAATTTTTAAGTCTCTCCCATAACATCCACTGAGAGAAATTATTAGAATTTTCCTACGTACGGTTACACTATTTTAATCAAAGGTAATAATTACTAATGATGTCTTCAGAAATAAATATTCAACTTCATTTGTCAAAGTTTTAAAAGGTGAAAATTTTATATGATAGTATTCTCACTACCTTTTGAGGATAAATCAGCAAATATTTGGATGGATGTTAATATAATTATATCATTGTGACCACGAGTAAACTTGTCATTAACCTAATCATTAAGGGATCCTCTTAATATACCTAAGTATATTATAATCTACTTCAATTGCTAGTACTTAAATATAATATAGTTAAATAAATCCAAAAACGATCCTATTTAAAAGCTACATAACTTAATTCATTCGTTATATCTTAAGATAGTTTTAATATCGTTATTTTTTAAATAGTAATACAGTGGACCCGCGGTAATTCAGCCCCTGTCTAATCCGGCACCCCTTGTAATCCGACATGTCTAGATTATTGAATATTTTTTTTTGTCAATATTTGTTAATGTAAGTTATGCATGATAAAACAAGTTACAACTTGTACGCGACACTACTATTGGGCTTTAGTTTTAATTCCGATTGTTTAGTTTGAATTTGACTACATGTGACCTTTTTTTTTCTTTTTTGAGGAGGGTTACGGTCGGCGCGCTCCTCGCACCACTCCATCCGGGGCGACAGAGGGGCGTAAGCACGCACACCCGTAACTCACCCGTGACACGTCGCCTTCGTCGTTGGACCGACCACCGAAGCAAGGTGACTTGACGTCAATGATCGGTCCGACGGAATACCCCTAGAGGAGTACCCTCTCATCGACCAACTTTCGGTTCGTCGGTCTTTCCTCACGCGGTTGGCCTCTCGGCGGGTGATTGACTAATTCCCCGATCTAGTCACCCGCGGCCTCGGCTAGTGACTACATGTGGCCTGACGTGCATTCATAGTTAATTTATATATCGCGGGGTGGGGCGCCGTGCTGCATCACTATCAGGTCGGTCACACATCGCGAGGGGATAAAATAATACTTCGGATGGTTACTTTTATATATGGCGCCAGAGGTAGTGACGCTGCGACATATACATTGTATATTACACATACATACATGTCGGATTACAAGTTACTCTTTGTAAAAAAATCCGAACTATAAGGGGTCATAGGCAGTACTTTATAATCCGACAGATTCGATAATCCGTCACTGCCGTGCAAAACGTTTGTCCGGATTACCGGGGGGCCACTGTATTTGATCGGCGTGGTTTTAGAAGGATTGGACTTCTGCAAATAACATCCAATTACAATTTGCATGAATTTTGGTTACTCTCTTGAAAATGACGGAAAACAGAATTTGCAGAAAGATTTTTTTTTAATTCGAACAGCTGAAGCTTCCAAAATTTAATGGTAACAATGTTCCAACTGACATGTAAATAAATGTTTTATTGCTTCAAGTGTGCTAATTTCAGAGTAGAAAATAGACCTCGTTTGGGACGGCCAAAAAATTCAAAGACGAGTCTAAAGCAAAACGAATTAACCACTATTTTGGGGTTGACCTAATAAGCAGTATCTATACGTTTGAAATCTATGAGTCAAATTCAAAAGCAAGGCAATTGGGTACCTTATGAAAGGAAACCAATAGGTCTGGAAAGGAGATTATGTTCTCGGAAATCGTTGCTTCAAGATAAAAACTAGTGACGATAAGTAGATCTTCTACGACTACCCCAAGATAAAAGAATACTACCTTTTGCTCGGCCAATCGTTGGCATCGACAGCAAAGGCGAACATTTATGAATCGTAGTTATTCTGTGTATCTGATGAGACCGAGGGAGCATTGTGTACTTCAAACTTTTAAAACTTGATGATCCTATTACGAGTAATAAGTATAGACTGAAAATATTTTCTTTTGAAATAAATGCATTTTAACAATAAAAACGCACCGAGTTAATTTATCCTCTCATTTCTCTATAATACTCACCAATACAATTTCTTGGTCCAATACCAAAGGGCATGTAGGCAAATGGATGAATTTTGTGCTTGTTCTGTTCAGAAAAACGCTCCGGATCAAATTTCTCAGGGTTGGGAAAGTATTTAGGGTCTCGGTGGAAAGCGAACACTGGAATTGCGACTCCTGTGCCCTTTCGGATCTATAAAATAGTAAAGTTACTATCTCATTCGTCTATTTAAAAGAAATTTAGATCATGTTCTGATGGTTTGAAAATTTCACAAAGATTCTATAGCATGAACTATTTACTTACAATGAAATCTTTGGTAGCATCTTTATTGGGTTTGCCTAAGTTGTAATCTTTATTGCACTGTCTATCCAAAAGTATACCAGGTGACCATAGCCTAAGAAGCTCTGTAAAAGTGTAATTACTCTGTTACTGAATCAGCATGATATAGTAGGTCAATATACGAGGGTATATTCGACTCGAGCCCAAACGTGAGACGTATATGAGCTACGATGATGATGATTATTAATTTTCAACGATTAGCTGATGTAGCAGCCCTTTTGATTAACCTTTTTACTATTTTAAGTCAAAATTTGAGTATTTTGATATTAAACAACTAAATAGCAGATTAAAAAGAAGAAAAATCTGTTGAGTAGTAGAATGTAGCACTACTTCCATCAAAATATACACATTGTGGTTATATAGATATAGATATTGCATCTCATATTTTCACTAAAAACTAGTCAAAGATCTTACGCCCGTTGAATATAAGATACTATGAATTTATAGATATTTGTAAGTAGCTTGTTTAATCTCACATTTATACAAGATTCATATTTTTTCTCAATGGAGTGTTTTATTAGGAATATAAGCACATTAACCTTTCTAGGTAAGTCATCGTGTTTAAGTTGTCACTTAATTTGATACGAATCCGGTCTATGTCGAGGCTAAGTGCGCCCTATATTCATCTGAATATCGCTAATTTTTATCCTTACCTGATATTACCATGTCCATATATGTCATACTCTGGACAGAGTTAAAATCAAATTTGCCACCATTTTTGGCGTCTTGCTCTTTGATTTCCTTAGCTAATCGAGATTGGATATCAGGATTAACAGCCAGCTCGTATAATAGAAAGCACATGGCAGATGATGCGGTTTCAAATCCAGCCATGAAAAATAAAACCGCTTGAGCAATCAAGTCGTCATCAGTCCAAGCTGTGAATTTAAATATTAATAATTGTCATTCACCAAGAAATAATATTAATGTAAAGAAATATTTCAATAGATATCTATACCAATAAATAAAATTAGAGTGTCTGTTTGTAATGTCAAAATAATAGGCTTTTTTCATGCTCACACGATTATTTGTACGACACCTATGCCTAAAATAGCAATTAAAAAATTTTTGTTTGTCTGTCTGTCTGTTTGTTCCGGGTAATCTTCAAAACGGCTGGATCGATTTCAAAAATTCTTTCACCAATGGAAAGCTATAATATCAGGGCGTAAACTGGGCTATATTTTATCCCGGTATTCCCACGGGAACGGGAACTACGCGGGTAAAACGACTATAACCTATAACCGAAGCGAAGCGAGGGCGGGTTGCTAGTCTTACATAAATATTATTTGACATTTTTTTTTTATTGTAGACTTCTTTTTACTATAGAAATAATCTGTGTATTGCGGGGGACTGTACAAACATATAATTAATGAACACAAATTACATTAAGACTCAGAACAACGATTTGTAAATCACACAAAGTCTTCTGCGTGGGATTTGACACTTGCACCTTCAAATAAAATATTATAATATATCTTTCAATGTTTTGTGGTAGCGGTTATTAATACTAGGAAGGTTTATACTGCTCGTGAATAACATATAAGATGGCTAATGGCTTTACACTAACCTGGGCCAACTCTATTTGATGGCAATAATTCCTAAAGAGTGTTGACGTCAGGCACTCGGCGGGTCATAAAACTATTACCAATAACTTATGCAATAAATGACGTAACTCTAATAATTGAGATAAGAGCAGGATGATAATAATGAATTGGTCTGATATTTGACATTGTTTTCTTTGTTTCCATGAGTTATTATAGAACATCACTAGTTGACTGTTCATATAAAAAATAACAATTAAATTTAAATTTATAATCGAAAAAAGTTTGAAATTACCTCTATTGACATTTTTCATGCCTACAGCAGACTCAGTCACTGTTGCAAACCCAGCGTTGCCATCTTCAGATTTAACAGACTCGTGAATGAGTTTACCTGAAAATTTTTTTCGATTTCATATTTAATGTGTGTGTGTGTGTGTGTGTGTGTGTGTGTGTGAATTTTAGTGTCATAACATTTTACTTCAGTTCTATATATAATCAATATTCATGCTATATATTACAATACTATCATGTTTCTTATTTTTAAGTGTCTTCTGAATTTTTAAATTTTTAAAAGTATCCAACGGAGTAACTCTCAAAATTGCTGACAGTATTGGGATCTACATCGATACAGCATCTTGTGCTTTACAAAGCACAAGTTCGTCCTCATGTGGAGTACTGCTCACATCTCTGGGCAAACGCCCAATTATTAGCTAGATCCACTTGACTTTCTGCAAAGGCGTGTTGTCTGAATCGTCGGGAATCCCAGTCTTACGAACAAATTGGACTCAGTGGAGCGGCGGAGAGACTTTGGGTCACTCTGGGTACTCTACCAAACCTTGAATATTGTAGTATAGAACTCTGAATGTTGTAGTATTTTCTTCACGTTAGGTAAGGGCCTAGCTGTACCTCTGGTATTACAAAGGCAGTATCACTTACCATTAGGTGTGCTGTTTGCCACCATAGACAATAAAAAAAAATTTAAATTATCCAAATTTTTAATTAGGATTTATTTTCATTAAGTACTAGTCTCTTTTTTTTTTTTTTGTGGGTAGGTTGCGGTCGGCGCGCCTTCACACCACTCCGTTCGGGGCGACAGAGGGGCTTAAGCACGCAACTCCCGCAACCCACCCGAAAACCACCTCGCCTTCGTCGTTGGGCCGACCACCGGAGCAGGTTTACTTGTCGTCAGTGGTCGGCCCAACGGAATACCCCCTACGTGGGGCACCCTCCCCCTCGGGGAGGACGTCGGTCTTTCCTCACGCGGTCGGCCTCTCGGCGGGTGACGGACTAATCCCCGGTCACGTCACCCGCGGCCTCGGCTAGGGCGGCATGACGCGCAGGTAGTTGCACCTGCGCCGCCCCATTCGCCGGCGGCGGATCTCCTCATCGAGGCTGCGCTCCTCGCGCAGACGATCCGCCGCCTACTTCTGCGAGATTACTGTCTCGCAGAAGGCTGCGACCGCGTCCCAATTCCCGACGCTGTCGACTATCGCCCTAGCGATAGCCGGCAGCGTCAGGTCTGCATCGATGATTGCGACAAGTTCACGGCGCTGCACTGCTCAAGCCGCGCAGGCCTCGAGCGTATGGCGCGCCGTGTCCTCGTCGCAATCGCAGTGGTGGCAGGATGGTGTACTCTCCCTCCTTACGACCTTGTGCAGGTATTTGGCGAAGCACGGAAGGAGTCGGAAGGAGAGCACCCCGTGCCGCCTCTCCAACCACTGCATCAGCACCAGCCGGAAGGCCTCCACGGTTCGCACCCCGAACCGAGGCCTCTCCAGGTGGACTGCCCAACGGGCAATGACGTCTCGGCGGGCGTCGACACGCCAGGCGGTGAGCTTCCTTAACGAGATCACACCGCCCTCCGCTCGCACCCCCGTTACCCGCCGATACAATCCGGCGAGCATTTCCGCCTCCAGGTCCCACGGGGAAGTCCCGGCCAATAGGCACGCTGCCTCCGTCGCCACCTTGCGGTATCCGCGGATGGCCCTGACCGCCATGACCCTCTGTGGTCGCCACAGAAGGGCCCTAAGTCGGACGGTCAAGGACCCCGTCCACACCGGTGCGTTGTACAGGGCCATCGACCGGATGACCCTCGCGTACAGCCGTCGGCACGTAGCGCTCGGTCCACCCACGTTCGGCATAAGCCACGATAGGGTGGACGCCGCGCCGACGAGCCGTGGAGCGAGCCTGCAGAAATGCTCCCGGAACCACCATAAGTCCTAGTACTTATGGTCTCTGAGATTTATTTAAAGAACTCGAAAAGTAAATGCCAAAATAATATATATCCTAAATTAAGAGAAGAATTACCTTTCTTAGCTTCCATTAACAAGTGAACCATATCAGGTCTAATGATATTCTTCAACTCACGGTCTTTCATCGTCTCTAATACTAAGTCTCTAAAGAACTGTTTCCCTCGCTCTGATAGGAAGTCCAATTTTAGTATCTAAAATATTAGTTATATAATATATATGTCAGACTTGTACTAAAGTCTGATGGATATAACGAGGTCATATATGGATCATACTTGGCGTAATAATCTAGTTAATTCACCATTCAAGGACTGAAAATTGAATTTCAATTAAGTTTTGTATAGTTGTGTTATGGTGCGGATTATGTAGACAATTATCACTGGTTAAATTATTAAATAATAATAACTGCTATTATCCGGCTACGAATGGACCAAAAATGTTATGCGGAGTATGTAATTGATGTGTATGGGGCGAAGTTATTATTGAGCTGATGATATGAGGAGTGATGGGTGAGCTGAATGTGTGTCTCCTAATCATGTTCTGTTATAGTAGATAGTCATTGGTTAGGCCGAGATTTACCGGGCGAGCGAGAGGGCCGAGGTGCTGATGTCGTATAGGACGACTGAGGTGGTACATCTCGGGGTGGAGACACCCTTTGGGAATGTCTGGAAGTAGGCTGAGGATGAATTGCGGGGCACTGCCTAGGCTGTTCCTGTAAATGCTCGGGAAGGTGGTGAGCAGAAGAGTGGGGTGGAGACGGTGCTCCGGAGCGATGCAGAGCAGTGTGGTGGTTAACACTACCGCACTCTCGACAAGCACCCGTGGACCTGCACTCGTTCTCAATGTGAGACCCAAGACAACGTCGGCAGCAGTCGCGAGAATTAACAAAGTCCCAACGACCTTGAACAGGCTGGTTGTTAAATTGGGGACATGCTATCAGCTTGTGGTCCCTTGAGTGACAGTAAGGGCAGTACCAAGTGAAAGTCTTGGTCTGTGATGGTTGTGCGGAGAAAACCTGCCGCTGTTGAGCAGACTCAATATGACGTCTACAAAACGATCGATGAGCACGCGCCGATTCTCATATCATCTTGCGAGAATATCCATGGCAACAGAGTAGTTCGCATCAGTTATTTGAAGGTGAGACACTATACTGAGCGCCTCACCAGTCAAGCAGGAGACGAGGTAATGCAGCTTTACTGCATCAGAAAGTGTGGTCATGTGGTCCGTGAGGCTACGGAATATGGAGATGAATGACGGCCAATCTTCCACCTTTGAGCTGAATTTAGGCAGCTCAATTTTGGGCAGAACCAACGTAGGCGGTGTATGTGCTGAGGAAGCGGGTGTGAGTGCTGAGGAAGTGGGGATTGATTTTAACCGCATGGCCTCATTGACGGTTAAAATCTTATAATAATCTCCCACTGTCGCTTTGTACTTAGAAGTGTAACTGGATTCCTGGTCAGGGGTGATATCCTTTTCCTCCAGGATTTCCAAGTAAATATTTTCTAGCTTCGCCTTGGCTTCCTCTAATTTTTCGAAACGGGCGTTAAAGCCGGCGAGCAGATGAGAGGAGCCCGCCTCCATGGCCAATGCGATTTCTGCTAATTGGGCGATTACTTTTGTTGACTCCCTAAACACTGCTGCTTGTGACTTGGAGGGCATTGTTGGGCCGACTAAACAAAATTAAAAAACACAAAGAAAACAAAAAAGAGTTTAAGAATCGTAAAGTTTCAAAAATTAAAAATAAACCCGATATGTAAACAAGGTCAGTTACAAATATAGAAATATTTAAATAGACTTGACCTACTTTATACTGAGGAATGTGTTTCCGAAAAGCTAACTGATAAGAAATGCTATGACGTTTACATAATAAATATCTTTATGTAATGAGTTATTAGGTCACTAATCGCTAGTTCCGCGTGTGAGTCATGCGACAGCTGTGACGTATTTTTATAAATAGTTACTCGTTCGATCGCCGAGAATCTATAAATAGTTTAATGTTACAATGTATGTTAGCAATATTATTTATAATGTATTTTTCTAAACTGAAGTGTGACGTGAGTATACCATTAGAATGTAATTAGAGTATTTAAAGGTATTTTTTATGTTTTGAGCCGAGCACTTAACGGTTAAATATTATTGTTATAATAGCGACGTACTTATTAAAATATGACACTTAAATAGCAATGGGCAGAGATTATATAGGCACTTTGTAGGTATCAAATAGGTAGATATTTGAATAATTATCGTTAACACAAAATATATAAGCAGAAGACAGTTACTTTATCGTTTAAAATAGATGTAAACCGCTGAAATAACACATGTAATTACGGAAGAAAAATTAATACCAATTACAACGAATATATGAAAGATATGTGAAACTTTTATTACATAATTGCTAGATGTAGGTAGAAATCACATCAGAAAATGTTAAGTTATATGTATATAACTTATTACTGGTAAATCTAACAAAGGTTATTAAATGATAACTGGTATTATCCGGACTCGATTGGACCAACTGTTATGGTACTGGCTTATGTAGACAAATTATCACTAGTTAAATTATTAAATGATAATAACTGGTATTATCCGGCTCGAAGGACCAATATGTTATGTCGTGGCTTAGTGGACTGTATGGGGTGGTTTATGCCAGGAACATAACGAGGTGGGCTAGGTGAAGGACCAGCGGGAGCCAATCACACTATTGGGACTGATTCCCACAAAATGAGGGTTTGTTCGGGAAAGGTGGGCGGAGATGGGAGAACTTTGGGAACCTTACCTCGTCTTTCCTGGACTTTGGCGGTGCTGCAGACTTGCCAGGCTCAATGTGGTGTTCACGACGAGGTAGGTTAGGCTGTAGGCTGAATACGGGCACTGAAGTTATTGTCTGTGATCACTTTTACGATATATATATACACTCGCGTGCTAATGTCGTGTCTTTTTAATGCTGAAGGATATCGTGTGACGGAAGGAATACGTCACAACTACTTTTTGAGCGTCTCAATGCCGACCGTCGCGATACTTCTATAAAGATGGCGTCTTCGCGCGACACTTTTTCTGAGCAGAATGACGGTGGCGCTAGCGTCGCACGAATCTAGCGACGATTTACCGAATCTAAGCGGAGTTAACCGACATCGCACGATACGTTGCGCTCACGCGAACAAGTTGCAGTCTAGTTCCTCGATGGGATAACGTTTATCGCAATGAGTTCGGATAGCAGTAGATACAGCTTCAATTACCAATTATATAAATTGCCAAATCTTATAAAAGATTTTTTTATATAAATAATATCGAGAATACAAAGTTCACTTGAAAGAAGTTACAAACACAGATTTAGATATCTGTTGCATTAATAAAAATCTACGTACTGTCAAAACGCGACATTTTGCTAAGAGAATTGTATTTTGTTAAGAACGCAAACATCTACTACAACATTTTCAAGCCACATTTGACATCTTCAGCGCAGTTAATTTCCAATAGATTCTTTGGTTTTAAAGTACAATATTATTTATATTATTTATTTACATATAACACTATCATGTAATGGAAAAATAAAGTAATTTTATAATTGTTTAAATGATAAAGGAATTATAAACGAGATTACGTAAAAACGTCAACTTTTAAGAAAAAATAGTTATTAATGAGCATGTTTTTTTAAGTTTTTAAGTTAAGTTTATAGAAGTGAGAATAAAAATGTGTATTTAGCAAAGTTACGAATTATAACAAATACATTCTATTCGTCCCATCAACCCTGTATACTGTTAGACATAGATCTTCCTAAGGGGGGACAATGCTCTAATAAAGACACTTGTGATGCTGATTGACGATAATTTACAATAGCTGTTATAAATTTTCTAGCAAAGTGTACACTCAGAGTTGAACTTTTGCCTAGTGAATTCTCAATCCATTTTAGGGTCCCGTTCCCAAAGGATAAAAACGGGACCCTATTACTAAGACTTCGCTGTCTGTTCGTCCATCGGTCTGTCACGAGGTTGTATCTCAAGGACCGCGATAGCTATAGAGTTGAAATTTTTAAAATTTATGTATTTCTGTTGCCACTATAACATCAAATACTAAAAATATAATAAAATATATATTTAATGGGGCTCCCATACAACTAATGCTATTTTTATAGATAATGGTATGGAACCCTTCGTGCGCGACTCCGACTCGCACTTAGCCGGTTTTTTATAGGATCTATCGTATATATTCTATTCTTATTTTATTCTCCATTTGATGATCGAATAAGAATATAATTCATTATATCTTTGTTATAAGTATTTATGGCTAAAGGATACAATCAGAAGAGCGCGTTTCATTTTAAAATCGATGTACCTATCTAGTTGATCTTCATTTGGTCTTGTTAGATTTTTATTGCGCCTCAAGGTTTTAGGTGATTCATTACTTGGGTCTGTCAATTGTCTCATTAAATTATAAATTTGATTATTGTGTTCACTTTATGATTTTACTTTGTGATAAAATTGTCCTATACGATATCTTGTTAAATTTTTAATTTTAACGGCGTTAAAATTTGTATTATTGATTTTTCTCATAAAACAGCATCAACATTCATATTTAATAAATCATTTTGATGAATATTTTCAGCGCGCCCAAAGTAAAAAAAAATATTCAGAATCATCTCGTCTGTTGGCATATTATAATAAATATATAAATTTCTCAAAATAAATATTATATTTAGCATATATATTATATAGCTTTATTGGTGTAAAGTATTCGTATTGCTATGGCAAAAAAAAAATTGATTAATAATAATATATTAAATAGTGCATAATTCATACGTTGAATAATTATTATATAAATATACTTTAGAAAACCTAAACACTGACAGGTATCAGTGTTTATGTTATTTATAATAACAAAAATATATAAATGCATCATAATTTGTAAGAATTATTTGTAAAAGTGCCAAAATACGACATTATATCGTTGTATTTGGCACTTTTAAAATTCACCCTAGGCACGGCAATTATCTCACCATAATCCAGTAAATGTTATGTATGTGTAAATTACAGGAGACCAACAAAATGTAACATAGAATGAATTAAAGTAGCTAAAAGCATGAGTTAATAAAATACAAAAGTTTATACGAATTGTAAACAACGAAGAAATAATCAACAAACCTTAGTCACAGTAGGTAAATTCATTACCAAGAAAAACATTATCGTTTGTCTGAACCCGAAGGATGCAGTCTCTTTTCCTCTTGCATAGAATTGGTTGTTGACGTCGGCATGAGAATTTACTTTCAGACCAAAAGCGCAAGAAGCGATGACGTCACTCGCGTAACGAGTTGTCAGATCACTGCAATTTACTTTAATGTAGTCGTCTGTAAAGGAAAAGAAACAAATTGTTTTTTATTCTGACATAAAAAAAATTAAACATGATCAGCTTACAGGAAGACTGTAGTAAATGTGGGATCATTATGCATGTTTTCTGGGATGTTTATAATGATATGTTTACTTAGGCAAATAATTTAAAAGAATTTTCCGATTGATGACGGAGTAAGAACACAATTCACCACTGGCAGTTTTGCGCTTGGGTGCCGAAAAAGATAACCGAAGATAACAGGAGTGGTAGGACCACACTGTCGACAGTTATCTGTCTACAGCCGCGGGCCGGTCCGTCCGGGGCAGTACCATGCTCTCGCAGAAAATCGACGTTTGAGTAGTAGCAATTTGTTACTGCGCTTCGTTCGGTGAGCGAGAGAGCCGGAAGCCCAACTTTCTGAGGGTGATTGCGTGTGGTGGTGGTTTTGGTGGTGCCCTTGGTATCACCGAGCATCAATGCACGCATTCACACTCTCTTCGCTTTCTTCGCGGTAGGCAACGGCCTTATAAAGGTCCATGAGCGGCAGCAACACTTACCATCAGGTGTACTGTTTGCTCGTTTGCCACCGTTTGCAATAAAAAAAAAAAAAAGATAACCAAGAGACGCCTATAAGGGAAGCATATGAGAAGAAAAGCCCAAAAACTAAATTTTATACTAGTCCGTGTGACCAGCGTATATAAGTTAATTTCCTTCCTACTGTGCACGAGGCTCGAGCCCAGTAGCGGGATCTAGATGATGATAATGATGATGGTGATAATGAGAATAATCATCAATCATCATCATTATTATCAACAGTAATAACATCAGTATGTTATTGCTGTTGATAATAATGATGATGATAATGCTGTTGATGATGATGGTGATGATGATGATAATCTATTATTGTGAATCTTTATTTGTATTAAAGATTTACCTTTAGATTCCTTTAATTTCTTTTTTAACATGGCAATCATTTGGTCGCCAACTTCAATCATGAATGGTACCATCATTCTAATTTTCGAACTGGTGAATGCTGGACTCAATGTGGAACGCATGTCTTTCCATTCTTGACTTAAATAGTATACATAAAAACTGACCAATAATATAAAAAAAATAGTACACAAGTATTAAAGTCTTCGCTTATTTAATTGATGAGACACCTTTCCATGTAGTGACGGAGTAAGAATACAATTCACTCCTCCCTTTCGTATCCTTGGATGTAGTAAATAATACGTTAATATATGTAGTAAATAATACGTTAATAAGTTTTTCTTCTCTAATACGTAGATAATATCTACGTAAGAGAAGAAAAACTTAATATAAACCCTATACCAAAACGTCCAAGCGCCGTGGTGTAGTAGGTTAATTTCATTTCCGTTGTGGAGGAAGACCGAACCTGTGATTTATATGGACTGAGATGAAAATATTAGTATCTATTTTCACATGTCTATTTTTTAGCTTACCTTTCAATGCAAATAAAGATCTTGCAAAAAATGAGCTGGACTCACTAAAGATGGACCGATGATCTAAGAAGTAATCAAAGTCTTTGATGGTTATCTGTTTCACAAGGTCGAGGTCACGAATCATCACCAGCTCACTCACAAATTCAAACCTTCCAATGAACCTGAGAATAGAATTGTTTTTTTTTATCAGACAATGATTTGGATGTCCATCCATGTGCTGTGTGGTAGCGGCTTCGAATACTACCAACCCTTGCTTTGCTCGTGGGTGTCGTAAAAGGCGACTAAGAGCCCTAGATTGACCCGGACCAACTCCATCTGGTACCATTTGGGTCAACGATTACATTCCCAAGGAGGGTTGACGTCAGGCAGGCGGCCGGTCATAAAAGTCATTGCCGAAACTTTTTGCAATATGTCAAAACAAATGACATATTGCGTCGACCCCAAGTAATTGGGATAAGAGCAAGCTGATGATGATGATTTGGATGTCCATCCGTTTCGTACAGGCAACGAAGGGTGGCGCCTTAATCTACAGTCTTCTCTCTCCATCCCTTGTGATTGATCATTAATACTGAATCCTTAACTTCCATTAACAGCTCCTGGGTTATCTTTTCGGGTACCGATCGACGCCTCGGCAGCAAACAAAAAAAAAACAATGCCGTTGGGGCATCGCCCTCCCGCGGTCAGCCTCTTTGCGGTTGATGGCCTATTCCTCGCTCGAGTCACCCGCGGATCATACTAAGCAAAAGATCTATAAGTATTCGGTAACAAAAGCATTGTAAGTACCATCACCATTCCGTCTACTGCCATATACTGATGGACTTTGGTCTCTGATATAAATGAAGAAATAGTGTCATAATCAACACGCTTACTTGGGTTGATGATGAAAGTGAGATGATATACATAACAAGAGAAAACTGCAGCCAGCCCTAGTGAGATCCTTAGTTGATTTTTACGACTTCCACGGACAGGGAGAGGATGGCAACAATAATATGAAATCACGTCGCCAAACAAGACGTAAGCAACGGATACAAATAACGCTCAGATTCAGGACAATCATTTATGAATCGGATAATAAATTTTCCTACTTAAAGATCGAATCCATTACAATTCGTCGATATTTATGTACACATTGAACGATATATAACAAGCATCAAACCTTAAACCTTATTTACCGTATATTTTGCTTTCCCTCCATCTGGTAATGAAGTATGTAATTCACCACCCAGTTTTTACTCATAGATATGGCAATAGTCTACTAAAAGATGAATTATTAATATTCAGGTATAGAACACTTGTCAGACGTGTTGGCATAGGTTTGTATGTTCGAGTTGTCCTACTCTTGCTTAAATGTTTTATGTATATCATGTCCCTTAGTCGTCTTTCACAAGAAACAGAGGAAAGAGAGATGGTGAATTGTATTCTTATTCCGTCACTTCACGGAAGATGCTATTGTATTGAAAACAGGTATTCGTTATTTTAACCGAATTGAGACTTGTATTACCCACGGGTGCAACATCAATTTCATTCAACATGTATTAATTTTCTACTTACCTTTCTTCTGGGAATCTTTTATACAAGTTAAGAATATCTTCAGCCATATGCTTCCGATGTAGTATAGTTCGAGCCATGTTACCAAGAAACGGTATTGGCATAACATATTTCACGCCGTATTTGTTGAATCTGCCGTATATTTGTCGAAGATGAAGTATCAAAGCGGCAATGAGAACTACGATCCATATCAGAAGGATGATCATTGTCTGAAAGAATTAAAACATGACTCATCATCATCATCATCATTACAGCTCATATACGTACCACTGTTGGATTCGAGCCACCTCCACAATAGGAGGGAAGTTAATCTTACTATACCATGCTGATCAGACAGGTTTGGTATAAGGTTTCATTTTGAGTTTTACATCTCTTGCATAGATGTTATATGAGTTATATATCCCTAAGTCGGTTTTTACGACATCCACGGACAAGATAAGAAGTGGTGAATTGTATTTTTACTCCGTCACCACATGGAAAATCAATTATAAGCGCGATAAAATCCGTAGTTTTAATTAAATGTGTAATATTCGCCTAAACATCAGAAATTATTATGACTATCGTTCTCGACTGTCACCCTTGGCTACCAACAACCCGTATGACCAGCGTGATATAGTGGGTCAAATTTACCTCTTATTATGGAGGAGGCTCAAGCTCAATAGTGGGACGTATATGAGCTGAAATGATGATGATGAAATAAATGACTTCGATTCTTTTCTTCATTGTTTTTGTAAAAATAATCATATAAAAAATATTGAGCGGCCAAAAATAAAAGGTAATGGGTGGGTGTTAGACACCCACATTAGTTAGTAGTAGTAGTAGTAGCCGTTAGTTTCTAAACGCCTGTCGAAATTGAATTAGACAGATGAGTGTTTATTAAGGTAGTTGATCATCTTGTTATACGTATAAGGAAGTGAGCAAATTGGACAGTTATAAATATACGGTTCAGATACGTACCTAATATGCTATAGACGTTCTATGTAACCGTTTCTATATAATTCCAGATTATTAGTAGCTATTTTTGAGATATGTGATTGAAATCTTAGAATAATAACGTATACCATCAAAAACAAGTTTTGTAAAAAAAGCCAAGCCTCGCAACTGAGTTCTTCTACCATAAAAATTTGTGAAATCCAAGTTATACCAAGTCGGTTAACTCATTCAGTCCCTGCTTAAGGGACCTTTCTTATTAATTTATTACGTAAATAACTAACCTAACAACTTCTGATAGTGACTATACCTATCAATATTAAAGATCTTTTATGTTTTAAATAAACAGAATGACTTGGCAATCGCATGAAAACACACCTCACAAGTAATACATATTATATTAAATTGTACTAAACATAGTGCGATTGCCAAGTCGATCTATTTATTTAAAACATAAAAGAACTTTAATATTGATATAGTCACTATAAGAAGTTGTTAGGTTAGTTATTTACGTAATGACTTAATAAGAAAGGTCCCTTAAGCAGGGACTGAATGAGTTAACTGACTTGGTATAACATGGATTTCACAAATTTTTATGGTAGAAGAACTCAGTTGCGAGGCTTGGCTTTTTTTACAAGACTTGTTTTTGATGGTATCTCATTTCTTTTTGTAGATAGACCGACTTATTTGCCTTTCCGGTACCTTCTACTTCTTGAATACCAACAAAGGATTTTCTTAGAGCACACTCTTTGAAAAATGAGACGTCTCTCCTTTCCGTTTGAGTCAATTCTACTTAAACTAAGCGGAGAGATATGGAAGTAAATAAATTTGATTGGTTTTTCAAAACACATCTCCTCTAGTCTCCTCTCCGCTTTGATGGCAATCGAGCCTAATGATGGCTTTCTTTCTTTCAGACAAATTTGAGGCAATTTAGTTTGCTTAATACTTTGGGAGATTTTGGTACAATTTCATAAGACACGTCCCACCCTTGCTTTTTGATTAAGTTGATTGACCATTTTACAAGTAATCTTTGAACATAATCAATTCTACGTATCTGTCTACACCTATTATGCCAATCATCATTCAGCCTATCGCCGTCCACTGTAGAACATAGACCCCCTCATGCTTCACCATAAAGTGCGGTACTGTGGCACCTGCATCCAACGACGCTCAAGGGTAACAGAGTTGCCATGACTAGAGATTATTTTTCTTTGCCTTATGAGGAATAATGACGTAGTCGCCACGTTTGGTAGGCGGGTTGGTTTCGCAGTGAGATATCATACATTTCCCCGGCGAGAGCTGCTGCCCACCCTCCTTCCTGTTGAATCTTTTTTTTATATGACAATGCCTTGTACTAAGGTAATAATAATCCTTATATTGTGGGGGACTTTACAAACATATAATTCAACATCGCATCATCATCGCAGCCCTCATATGTCTCACTGTTGGGCTCGGGCCTCCTCCACAGTGAGAGGGAATTTAACCCACTATACCATGCTGGTCAGACATGTTGATATAAGGTTTCATTTCGAGTTTTCCTTCTCTTGCATAGATGGTATGGGCATATTATATCCCATAGTCGTCTTATACGATATCCATGGGCAAGATAGAGAGTGGTGAATTGTATTTTTACTTCGTCACCATACGTAAAGAACATATAATTAACTGACATAAATTACATTCAGACTCAGAACAACAATTTGAGGATCGTACAAGGTGTTGTCTTGCATGGGATTCGAACCCGCGACACTAGCACGGTACGTTGGTATCTTAACCACTACGTCATCTGCGCAGTCTTTAGCCGGTTGTTACGATTCCCATAGAGAAGCAATGATGGCGAAAAATGTATTCTTATTTTTTACAAAGTTACATTTCATTAAGTGCAAATGTAACTTTGTAATCCTATATATTTATATGGGTTTACAAAATTATTTATGCAGTTAATGTATCTCGGAAACTGGATGAAAATTATAATGTTTCATAATTTTTCCTTCATTTATATACTAAACACTAATTGCATTCTAAATTTGAAGCTTCTATGTCTACTAGAAGTGCCACTTTAATATTGATGATCGGTCAGTCAGTCGGTGAGTGACAAAATTACGAAATTTTGACTAATTATAATTCTTAAACTATTGGTTCAAATTGAATGAAATTTGAAATACACAATGTATATACAATGCCTGCTAGGTTACTAAAAATTCAGCTTTCTAACTTTATTAACAACGAAGTTATAGGGGGTCGAAAATGGCCTGAATGGCTTCGAGAAAAGTATGTTACGGCAGTGTTGCGTTTTGCCCGACTTTTTTTTTGCTCGACTTGGCGGGGACACTGCTGTGCCCCCAGATAGAAGGATAGTGTCCCTACTTCGAACATTCGAAACATGAATCTAAAAATACTACATTTGCGCAAACAATTACACACGTACACATGCACACCACTATACAAATTATGAAATCAAATTTTGTTTTAACATAAATCGTTGAAATTATTTTAAAAATAATATTAAAAACCTTTTTAAGTTTTTCAAATGTGTTGTGACACCATTTCAATGCACAAAGCGTCATACTTATCTTTTTATTACTTAAGAGAGCGTACGTAGGTACGTGCAGTACAGTGACCTTGTAGTTTACGGAACGATTACGGTGTAAGCTCCATTAGGCTCCAATTGAAATGCTTCACATTTTTGCTCGAACTTACCTTCTATAACGTATAGAAGGTAAGTTCGCGCAAAAATGTGAAGCATTTTTCTAAGGATTGAAATATAGCTTGTGTTTGAAATACAGTATTTTGATTAATAGCATGTACGAGATAATTAAATGTGCATGATTTCATACATTATTGTTATAATATGCACACAGTTATTTAGATTCTATTAATTGAATATGATGTTTACCTTGGAAAATATTCCAGTTAGTATTATTTTGACATTATAAACAGACACTTCAATTTTATTTATTTGCTTAGATTACAACATCACACCCTTTTTAACCCCCGACGGAAAAAGAGGTGTGTGTGTGTGTGTGTGTGTGTGTGTGTGTGTGTGTGTGTGTGTGTGTGTGTGTGTGTGTGTGCCTATGTGTGTGTGTCTGTTTGCCTCTGGCATCGCAGCTCTCAAACGGGTGGACGGATTTCAATACGATTTTTTTTATTTGGTCCACTTTTCTGACCACCAATATTAACTAAACATAGCTAAATATCACCGTTCTTAGCTATGTTTGGTTAATAACAGTCCAACAGTGTAAGAGTAGAAACTCTTTTCCCTAATGATGTAATGGCATATGATTACTCGATGCCGTGCTTCACGCCTGCCAGTATACTTAATCGTTAAATAACATTTAATTGATAACTTCAACATGATGCTGCAACCAGAATGGTCTCCAGAAAACCCAAACTCTTTGAAAACTCACAGCGGACGTATCGTATTTTGAGTAATAGATTAGTTTCATTGAGTAGGTACTAGGTCTGCCAATCCCGCAGTCTGAATTCAATCTCGGTATTTGCAAGATTACGAATTTCTAATCCCGCGGGATCTAGATATTTGCGGGATCCCGCATGTTGAAATTATTCACATTTATATAAAGCAAATAAAACAATGCATTAATCAACTACGCATTTATTTACGTACATATTACTATTAATATGAGATTAATGAAATTACTCCGTTTGTATATCACAAAAACCCTATGAATTATCCACTAACTCCATATTTATTTAAGTATTACTACTATAGTCCATAAAATATAGGATGATCTCTGTGACAGTTGTCCCTAGTGCTGTCACGCTTACGATAAAGTCCGTAGTTTTTTATCGACTCTTTATTTTTATTATTGTGATTTTCTATTATAATTAGAATACAATCAATGAAAATCTTTTTGAATTTATTTCAAACAAAAACTGTTTTTGACTGTTTTAATTATTCAAAACAAGTAGGTACAATCAAGGTCTAGGTCACTATTATCGTCATCACTGGAGCGTTCCTGTTAGAACATTTATCATTTTTTGCCAAAATAGGGACGACAGTCTTTAGATCAATCGATCAATTACGACTGTTTTATAAATAAATATGTCTATTTATTGACAATAATGCGTACATAATATTATCATTTACTCTGAGACGAAAAGTAATTGTTTTATGTTTGATTAATTCAATTTATGTATTTTATAATGTAACTATCTATTTTAATTGTAAAAAAATATGTTGAAAGGTTTATTTAGGTACTGTATTGGGTTTATTTCTTTTATGAATAATTTAATAAAGATCGGTTATCGATTTACGTATATCGACTATCGCGTCTCTTTTTTATTTTCAGTCCAGTATGACCTTGTACGTGCGTAAGCGTCATTTATGTATAAAACGTTTACTAGGTGTTTCAGTACTTACGAGGTACATTTTAGGTATAAATATTAATATTTTCATATATATAATATATTGAAATTCAGTTGCAATAAAACGGACTCGAAAAGAATGAAAATATATTTGATGCAAAATGAAATTATAAACATATTGTAGTTCGCTTTGTTTTTTTATTTATGGTTTGGTCATGCTCACTGAATAAGGTTCTGCTTGCGGTAGCTATGTGGGGCGGGTCGCTCCCTTCCCTCTAATTTGGTTGAGGAGAGTGATGACTGCTCTAGTAGTTAACTCGTGATCGGGTGCTGCTTGTGGGATCTGGTCCAGCCATATTTTCTTCCTTTCTTTATGCTTAATTTTTTTTTTGTCTTGCATTAAATCTTGAAAATTTATACATATATTTAATTTCGAAGGGCATCACACTGGAGCTAATACCATATATGTTGTACGAAGCATAATATTATGTATATTTAAAAGATTAAGAAAAAAAATGACTGCCCGCTGAGTTTCTTGCCGGATCTTCTCAGTTTGTGGCCGCGTTCCGATCCGGTGGTAGATTATTGTATTGTATTCAAACGTGTAATTTGACAATATGTAAGTGCCCTAAAGGGGCCTATGCAGAATAAATGATTTGATTTGATTTGATATCGCTCGTGCAGACTTACTTCGTTGGTTTTTTTGACAGCAGTCACAAAGATCAAGCTATATTTTATGGACTATAGTATGAGATCAATCAAATTATACCATATTTTTCTTCACAAAAAACAGTAATAAATGCTGAATAAAAAACAAATCAAAACAAATCTTCTTCAAAAAATACACAAAGAAAATTTAAAACCAACCAAAAAAAAACACATTTTCAATTTGCAGTTTGCAAATTTATATAGGACTAGTGGTCACCGTGTGGTCGAAATTCGGGCATAATTCATTTCAATAAATTTTTCAGCTACACAATTTTCTTTAATTTTATTTATATACTAGCAATCCGCCCTCGCTTCGCTTCGGTTATAGGTTATAGTCGTTTTACCCGCGTAGTTCCCGTTCCCGTGGGAATACCGGGATAAAATATAGCCTAGTTTACGCCCTGATATTATAGCTTTCCATTGGTGAAAGAATTTTTGTAATCGGTCCAGCCGTTTTGAAGATTACCCGGAACAAACAGACAGACAGACAGACAGAGAAAAATTTTTTAATTGCTATTTTAGGCATAGGTGTCGTGTAAATAACCGTGTGAGCATGAAAAAAGGCTATTATTTTGACATTACAAACAGACACTCCAATTTTATTTATTGGTATAGATAATTGTAAATCGAGCAAGCTGTATTTCACTAATAACTAATATATTTATAAGCACAAATCTCTTTTAGATATTATCATTATAATTATGATTGTTTGACATTCAGTTCGACCAAAGATATTAACTGTAAGCAAAAGTGTATAAGCGTTGCTACGCAACACACTCATACAAACGTATGTGTGTGTATGTGGGGGTGTCTATGTGTGTGTGTGTCTACACACACACACATAGATTGCGTTATAGTGTGCGTAATGCCTTTTTTATTGAATTTAATGTATTTCTAATCCATTATTCTACATCTCCTCATTATATACTTCAACTGTGCCAAATTTCATACTTGTACATGTACACGTAATTTTCGTAAAAAGGGGTACAAAGTTTTTGCTTCACGTATTTATATATAGATACTAGCAACCGCCCTCGCTTCAATTCGGTTTCAGTCGCCTTATCCGCGGCGTAGTTCCCGTTCCCGTGGGGATACCGGAATAAAATATTGCCTATATTACTCCCTGATATTATAGCTTTCCATTGGTGAAAGAATTTTTGAAATCGGTTCAGTGATTTAAACGTGAAAGCGTAACAAACAAACAAACAAACATCCTTACTTTCGCATTTATAATATTAGTAAGGATGTTGTTGTTTGTGTTATAGAGTTTATTAAGTTTGAGCTCGCATGCACGCTTCTTTTCAGTCCCGCGGATCCCGCGCCCTTAATCTCGCATCATGTGGGATTCGAAAATGGCCCGGGATCCCGCAATACCGGGATTCCGATATTGGAAGCCCTAGTAGGTACGTTGTGTGTGTACTTGCATGCGTGCGTGCGCACATGTGTGTGTCCCTCTGTTGTATCTTAGCTCTCAAACGGATGGATCGATTTCGATGAGGATTTTCTTTTCAAAGTCAGTTTCCTTGCGGTGGTTCTTAGACTGTTTGGTTAAGGTTATCGGTCCAGCAGTGTGCTTACACTATCTGGTCTTTTACAAAGTGATGTAATGGTGTGTGATAACTCGATTAGGTGCTTCACGCGTGCCAATACAGTCGTTAAATGACAATAGGGAATATGCACGAAACTCCAAAATGAATAAATTATTTTTATTTGTAATCTTTATTGCTTAAAAAACGTACCTATACAATTATTTTTTAATTTCATCATTATTTAATAATTAAATTTAATGATCAAAAAGTGCCTTTTTTGAGATTCGCGCGCAAAATTTCTGAAACGCACCGCATTGGTTGGAGTACTATGATGTCACGTTTTGAACACGTGACACCCGAGTCTTCCAGTTAGGGCTGTCTATATTAAAAAAAAATAGTTTTTCGATATATTTATCGTCCAAAAAAAGTTCAGTATCGATATTTTTAAATAATAATATCTATATTTTGACATATCGATATTTTATCAACAGCCCTCCTTGAACCTTGGATAGAAGGAGAACCTTGTGATATCAAGTTGCTGTTTGTGTTTCTAGTGATTATTTTTAGGGATGTGAACGAATAATCGATTTTTGTAAAAATCAATTTTTACAAAAAAATAATCGATTAATAATCGATTTTTACAATCGATTATCAAAATAATAAAAGTTGATTATTAATCGATTTTTTATTATTCGAAATTCGATCAAAATTCATCATACTATGTTAAAAAATAAAGCTCACATTTCCTAAAAAAAAGTCATCATAATCCTGTTGGGAGAAAAAAATCGATTATTTTAGAATCAATTTTTTTAAATTAATTGATTATTTTATAATCGTTTTTTTTTATTAATTGATTATTTTAAATCGATTTTTTTAATTAATCGATTATTTTATCATCGATTTATTTTAAAGAACAAAAAATCGATTATTTTAAAATCGTTTTTTTAAATTAATCGATTATTTTACAATCGATTTTTTTTAATTAATCGATTATTTTATAATCGATTATTTTATAATCGATTTATTTTAAAGAATAAAAAATCGATAATTACAAAATCGATTTTTTCCCTCCAAGTCACATCCCTAATTATTTTGTATTGTTACCCAGTTATTTCATAATAAGTTATTAGTTTCCTGTGTTCAAGTATTAATCTTGTGAATAAGTCTTATTACAATGACTGAAACCGGTTTCGTCAAAGTATAGTCAGATAATCTTCCTAAAATAGACGTGTATATGATGACAACATATTTCGCGTTTAATTCAAATTTAATGTCTGTTAAACTCGGAGGAATAAAAGCTGCAAGGTAAATAAGATATAATATATTTAATAATCGTAATAATAATAAAAAAATCGACATTTTTATCGATTGATCGATATTTTTCCGATATAGCGAACCCCGATATTGATACATTGTAAAATATCGATATGTCGAAAAACAATTTTTATAAAAATATCAACAGCCCTAGTTGGCAGCCCTAGCAACTTGTACGAGTGTCGAGTACTCTGACGTCACAGAATACGCGCGCCGAACTCGAAGTCGTTTACATCGCCCATAAATAATAGCGATTTTTAAAAATTTTTTTTAGCGTAATGGTTTATATTTTGGATGTGTTATATTTATTTCTAGTAATGTAATAACTAGTAGAAACGTTTGAAAAAATAAAAAAATATCATGCATATTCCCTATTAATTAATAATACCTGTCAAAGAGAACGTGACACTTTTTTTGTATTATTTTAGTTTGGGTCGGGGGTTATTCAAAATTTTCTATTTTACTCTACTTATCTTTAAATGATATTTTATCTAACTTTGATTGCAAAATTAATCATTTTAAAAAAGAAATGGTCTAAATCATTGAAAGTTTATTTAAGCACTTAATTGTAATAATACAAAATTGAATTTTATGTTAAGTTGTTATAAATATTTCCTATATCAAGTAATGTTATGGCTGTAATATTAAATTATACTTGTAAGTCCCCGGAGTTGTACATTGATTGATCCACAAACTTGCTGATTGAATTATAATTAATAAATAATAACACAAGTTGCTTTGTAAATTTGAATTACGCTGTATTTAGTTTGCGGTATCATACATTTTTAAAATATAGCATATTAAGTTAGGTTTCGTGTAGTAACGGTGTAAGAATATAATTCACCACCCTCTCTCCCTTACCTGTGGGGTCCTAATAGGCGGCTAGGATATTAAATATACTATAACATCTATGCAAGAAAACTTAAAACGAAACCCTATACCAACACCTCTGCGGGTGATCGGACCGGGGAATTGTCCGTCACCCGCAGAGAGGCTGATCGCGCGACGGCGACCGACGTCCCAGTACGTCGAGAGGTGAGAGGTTACCCGAAAGGGTATTCCGTCGGGCCGACCACTGATGACAAGTCACATCTGCTCCGGTAGTCGGCCCAACAACGAGGTGACGTGAGTACGGGTGGGTTATGGGCCCGCGCGCCGTTCTTTCATCGCCCCGGACGGACAGGACCGCGCGTGCGCTTACCACAGCCGACCCATAAAAAAAAAAAAAAAACAGCCAACACCTCTGACCAGCTTGCTATACTAGGTCAATGTCCCTTCTATTCTGGAGGAGGCTCGAGCCTAACAGTGGGACGTTTAAAAGATGAAATGATGATTAAATTAGTTTTGTTTAAATTATAATTCTAAATACGCATGTTTGTTGTTATATCACGTTCTCCGCGAAGTGACGGAGTAGGAATACAATTCACCACCCCCTCTAGTTTAGCATCGGTTGTATATGAACTGAGGTGATGATGATGATGGTTCCTTGCTTTTCTGTGAGCGTCGGAAGTCGCCGAGGGATTATAGGCATATAGGCAGTAGAATTTTCTTCAGAAATTGACTACATGAAATCAAACTGCACAGGTAGTGTAATGGTTAAGATACCGAACTACTTCGAATTCCACACAGGAAAATAGTTTGTGCGATTCACAAATTGTTATGCTATGTCTGGATATAATTTGTGTCCGTTAATTATCCTTACTAATATTATAAATGCGAAAGTAAGTTTGTTTGTTTGTTTATTTGTTTGTTTGTTACCCTTTCACGCTAAAAACCACCTAATCGATTTTAAAAATTCTTTTACCTATGGAAAGCTATAATATCAGGGAGTAACATATGCTGTATTTTATCACGGTATTCCCACGGGAATGGGAACTATGCGGATAAGAGTGGTAGGACCACACTGTCGACAGTTATCTGTCTACAGCCGCGGGCCGGTCCGTCCGGGACAGTACCACACTCCCGCAGAAAATCGACGTCTGAGTAGTAGCGATTTGTTACTGCGCTTCGTTCGGTGAGCGAGAGAGCCGGCAGCCGAACTTTCTGAGGGTGTTTGCGTGTGTAGGGTTTTGGTGGTGCCCTTGGTATCACCGAGCCTCAATGCACGCATTCACACTCCCTTCACTTTCTTCGCGGTAGGCAACGGCCTTGTAAAGGTCCATGAGCGGCAGCAACACTTACCATCAGGTGTACTGTTTGCTCGTTTGCCACCGTCTGCAATAAAAAAAAAATAATAATAAGGTGACTGAAGCCGAAGCGAAGCGAGGGCTAGTTGCTAGTATGTACATATACAAAGTTCGCCGCAATACAAGGACTATTTTCTAAGTGTAGGGTGTCGTGTTTATTAAAAAAAAACCTTAAGCGGTCGCCAATCTTATTAGTATTATTAGCTTTGGAAAGGCCTATGTCGAATAATGAACTAGGTTGATAAATTTATGGATTATATGGACTAATATTTTTTAAAAGTATGTATATTTATTAGTTTACGTTTCTATTTCTAAGAAAGTTCGGTTTTATGTTTAGTTGTAAATATATAAGTATTACTTACTATTATTAATAAACACTGCGTAAATAAAAATGTTTAAATAAACTGTTAAAAAACACTGCGCAGTTTTGCAGAGGGCTCAGGTTGACTGTGTTTGTGCGTCTTGAAGTGCGAGCAAGTCATTATCTATATACCTACGGCTATTACTGTAGGGCTGTCCGTATATTTATATGACTACTAGTAACCCGCCCTTGCTTCCCTTCGGTTTCAGTGGCCTTACCCGCGTAGTGGCCGTTCCCGTGGAAATATTGGGATATTACCCTTATATTATAACTTTCCATTTTTGAAATCGATTTTGGTGGTTTAAGTGTGAAAACATAACAAACAAACTTACTTTCGCACTTATAATATTAGTAAGGAATGCGAAAATAAAAAGACGGTTTTAATTTTAAACAATATATGTAGTTTATTTGCTCATCCATTCACTTGTTCATACGGTCGATCGTGCAAACATTGTCACGTTCCGCCTGAGCCAACCGTGCGAGCAAGATAGCGTAATAAATGATAGAGAGACACGATTGGCCTAAGCATTCGGCTTGTGACGTATCTATCTTTAATTTAAGTAATGTAATATTTTTACAATTACCGAATGCAAATAAATATTAATTTATCGCAAAAATTGTAATTTTCAAGTAAATCTTTCTTTTTATTATACAAAATAATGATATATCAGTGATAATAATTCAATTCAATTCATAAAAGTATGAAAATTTTCATCGTTGTTAACGTTATTACGTGAAATTATCGTCCTTGAGCCGACTTTACAGATAACCAATTTTTCTGATATAAAATAATCCAGCCATAGCAGACCCGTAGGACCGTTGGAAAGACTATCGTTTTTCCAACGGGCGCTATACACCACCATACGTTTCCTTTAGTAGGAACTGCTTATTAGAGTTGGATTGCTTGCTTAGCTTTTGGCTATTCACTTCATACTCAAATTACTATATACTGATTGTACTAATGGCGTAGTGGTTAAGATATCAACCTACCGTAATAGTGTCATAGTTTCGAATCCGCGCACGACAACCAACACTTTAAGCGATCCACAAACTATTGTTCTGAGTCTAGATGTATTTATGTCCATTCATTAATTATTTGTAAAGTCCCCTACAATACAAGGATTATTTCCTAAGTGCAGGGGTTGTTTAACCCTCCGTATACGAGGTGACTAATCTCACCATGCTGTACTAAGAGGGGTTTGCTATACCCCAATTATAAAAGGTAGTAAAAACAGCGAAATTATTTTTTGTGATTGTTAAATAATAATAAATATATTTATATATCTAATAATGAATTAGTTTAAGTAAAACTAATTTTATTTTTACATTAGAATAGACTTTTAGTAATAAAAATACAAAAACGTAACTTTTTCTTCAAACTATAAACTATTAAATCTTTTCTTGAGTACTTAAATCAAATGGCACATATTACAATCACAGTCTTCTCAATTTATAAAACTACAGTATATCTAGTTTTAAACATTAATAATTCGATCATCACCATCCGATTTTTGTTCTAACTGAATGTTACAATCATCGTCTTCTCCTATCAGTGCTCATAATGTCTTCTGCCGCTAACCGAGACATGTTTTAGTTAAACTATTTATTACCTGCAAACAATATTTCACCACGTTAAACACCGAAATAAACATATAAACAAATAAAAAACAAAAGTAATTACACATACCTTTTAAGCCACGCGCCATATAAGGTGGGGTGTGTGATAGACATGAGATATACCCGCATAATTCAAAACTCGGTCTTAGAGGTATGGGTGCGGCGAAAAACCCGGTGCAAAAACCTGGTTTCTAAAAAAGTTTGATTATGATTAGGGCTGTGTTTTGGCGACCTTTTTTTTTAAAGACGCTTCCTGATACTAAAGAAATAATCCTTCTATTGCAGGTGACTTTACAAACTTAATTTGACAGACACAAATTATGTATTGATCGCACAAAGTATTGTCCTCCCTTAAGTAAGTGTTGTCCTGCGTGGAAATCGTGCCTACGACATTAAGACGGTTGTAAAAGTAATGCTAGAAATCGATCACCACGCCACCTACCGGTTCCACCGGTCGGGTCGTACGAACTCAGAAACCTTTGTGGGCTCATACACATAAAAAATAGTAAAAGTAATTCTTCTTCAAATCGATCGCAGCGCCACTAACCGGGTCCAATTGTGAATTTAAACTATTTTCGAATCCCCTTGAACACACACAAAATACTTCATCAACATCGGTCCAGCCGTTTAGGAGAAGTTTCAGTAACACAAACGTACACAAGAAATAATTATATATACAGGCTTATCAGGTTATGGGACAACTGTTCGAGTATGTTGTAGTTTAACGGTCATAGATCGTAATTAGAATATACATTACATAAAAAACAATATAACATAAAAGTTAGTGATTTCAAAAAAATGTATCTAAGAGTCTATGCCTACATGTATTCTGTCTGTACATGTCTACATAGATAATACGTAACATTTAAGGCATAGTTATTAACAAGGCGTAGTTATTAACATCTTAAATTGTTTATCTACTTTAAAATCTAATAATAATTTGATCTCAACGTACTCTTGAATACCTAAGTTACATGTATAGATGCCGTTATAGATATTATAATAAGTTATATGTTGTCAATGTGGTCACAATCGGTAGGTCGTAAGTTTGTACTTAATTTTGTATACTATATGGCCCAAATTTGTTGGACGATGTGGCGTCGGCGGTTGCGACGATATGCAGGTAGAATAAGTCAGAGATACTACCAGAGGGTACGTACGATCCATATCGTCAGACAATTTCATTCGGTGCGTAGCAGGTGCGAAACCCGCAAAACCTCTCGGGTGCGACCGGGTTTCTGTCGCACATACCGGGTGCGTGTACTGCTAAGCTCATACCGAATTTATAGATCTGTGCCAGTATATACGCCTCACCCCTAGTGTGTGATACCCAAGCGCACTTTATGCCAGCGTCACATCGTTCGTGGCTAACGCCGGACTAATTCTTTTGCAGGGATGCGAGCGGTAACGTCATATTTACAGCTACTGAGAAAACCAACTTGCGCGTCTTTTTCGTTCAAAAATTGTAACGATTTTTTTTACCGCTGAGGTATGTCATACCCCACCATGTATACGGAGGGTTAAAAAATCTATTAATCTTAATAAAATCTAGCTTGTAGCAACCCTGTAGTTATTTATAAGGTTGATAGGTACAATAATAGTTCAAGAAACTATTTATCATTGTTATTTTATCTATAAACTAGCAACCCGCCCTCGCTTCGCTTCGGTTATCGGTTATAGTCGTTTTACCCGCGTAGTTCCCGTTCCTGTGGGAATACCGGGATAAAATATAGCCTAGTTTACGCCCTGATATTATAGCTTTCCATTGGTGAAAGAATTTTTGAAATTGGTCCAGCCGTTTTGAAGATTACCCGGAACAAACAGACAGACAAGACAAACAAAAAATTTTTGATTGCTATTTTAGGCATAGGTGTCGTGCAAATAACCGTGTGAGCATGAAAAAAGACTATTATTTTGACATTACAAACAGACACTCCAATTTTATTTATTGGAATAGATTAAAACGGTTAATTGTGAATAAAACTATTTTACTGGTTTTATCGCATTTGTATTTGATTAATGAGTGGTCGACGTGTTTTTGTTATTTGCTTGTGATTGTACTGCATACCGTGTTTTACGTAACGAATTTTGGTTTCAGTCTTTCCTTTTTTAAATATAGATAGTGTGTTTAGAGGATAGCGTATTAGATGTTAAAAATTTTCAGCTAACATTCAAACTATCACCACTTAGTAAAGTATTTGAGAAACTTCTACTTAATCAGATGTTGAGTTATTTTAACAAACATGGTATTTGCCACAAAATCAATTTGGTTTTTACTAAGAATAGCTCTACTACTGATGCGGGTGGAGCATTATTAAAAAGTATCTACTCAGCTTATATAAGGCATTTGATTGCGTAAAGCATGACACCCTCATTAGGAAATTATACCACTATGGGATCAGGCATAACGCTCTAGAACTTATAAATTCCTATCTAAGCAACAGAAACCAGAAAGTCCGTGGTAATGGTGCATGATCATCTGGTTCTGTTATTAAAATGAGCGCCCCACAAGGGTAAATACTGGGACCATTTCTGTTCCTTGTATACATTAATAACTTACCCTATTATATAGGGGATAATCAAAATTATGTATTTTGTGTGCAGACTCTGCTATTCATAATTAAAAGAAAAATGCTTAACTGATGTGAATAATGCTATCTAACGTTGTTTATTGCTCTAATTGGAATAATTTAGTTCTTAACGAGATGAAAGCCAAGTGTTTAATTTGATACACCCAATATGAGACAAGTGGGAACCAATGTCCAAGTGAATGGTCTAGCTTTGGATCGTCAGAATCAACCAAGCATCACTAAAGATATTTAAATCCAGTGGGAGTCTCATATGAAAAAATTCTAAATTCAGTTTACGGACTTTACGTGATAACGTCATAAATATTAATGAAAAATTTTTATGCATTGAATGACAATTCAGTGATAATATCACTGATTTATTATTTTGTATGGTAGAGAGGAGTTAATTAAAAATTATTTTCTATTTTGATAAATTAAAATTTATTTGCAATCAAACATTGTTTTAGTTAACACGTTAGCTGCGGCACAATATTATTCTAATTGTCCTTTGGTGCGTTGTCAGATACATTCGACCTGTAGCAAGACAATTTATTGGTGCGTTATAGGGTCGAAAATATCTGTTTGGTATTCTTATTTTAAATGTAATGTATCTATGTAATTAAAATGATTTTATTTATCGTTTGCATAATTTCCCTATCAACATTAATCGAAATATATGAAGTTACGATAGTAAGCGAATTAGACCAGTAACTTTTTAGTATTTGGGAGTTGATTTTTTCGGATATTTTCGACCCGATATCAGCACCAATTTGAAGATATATTGATGGATTTAAAGTGATGTGCCTGAAGGATATTAAATAAAAGTCGATATTGAAATATTTTTATTGTAATACATAATTCAAGCTATAATGTTATAAAAAATAAATAAAGTTTAAGTGTCTATTTGTTATGTCAAAATACTGTGTTTTTTGCCTAAAATACAGTTTAAAAATGTGTTGTCTGTCTGTCTGTTTGTTAGAGGTAATATTCAAAATGGCTGGACTGATTCTATAATATTTTACTACCAGGTAGCTGTCTAAATAAGGAGTAGCTTATGCTATATTTTATCCCGACATTCCCACGGGTACGGGCACTATGCGATTATGACGACTGAAAGCGAAGCGAGAGAAGGTTACTAGTATTTTAAATAAAATATTTCAAATGTTCAAAATAACAAGAAAATTAGTGATATCTAATGATATGCTATGTAATAGTGTTATTTATGTTAATCATTATAACAATCACGACACGTTGTTTTCATGCAACCCTCATATCTTGTTTTCACCTTCTTCTCTCTTTTTGCGTATTTTGGCCTATTGTAGAATATTCGGGTGTTTCTTTTTGATCTTCCATTTTTGTATTACTACTTTTATGACTAAACATTAAGCATGTTTTAGATATCTTCATTTCGTATTATATTAATTAAAAACAGTTTAAATCGCAACCGGGTGGTTGGCACGACCACTTCTCTATTTATTTTAACGATAAACTCAGTGCGTCTCAGGTCATCGGGCCTTGGGTCTTAAAGATATGATAAACGCACTAGACTGGAATATTTTACTTGCAGTGCGTGTCAGGTTGAAAAGATCCGATAAGTATTTTATGTATTTTTTGTATAATAATTGACGTGGTAATTCCAAAACTGTATTTATCCCTGTCGTAGTGTCGAAAATACGATATATATTCGTCCCGCACCAACGGTTAGAACGGTATTATTAAAGCCGCACCAGGGGCTAATACATAAGATCCTTTCGACCCGATATAGCAGCTAACGTGTTAAATTATACAGATGATAGATACGTCACGCTTAGTCGAACGCTTAGGCCGATTGTTCTTCTCTATCGTTTGTTCCGCGCTCTCGTTCGCACATTCGCCTCAGGCGGAACGTGACAATGAATCACGCTTTTAAAATTCTTTAAAACTTTAAATAATATAAGCAGTAATAGGCATGAGATAGATATATCAAAACGAAACTGAAATCGGATTGCAGTCAGAAATCGTATCGCATCGATATTCCAATATGAGAAAACCGTTTTTAGAAAACGCATTAACAATACCACGATAACGCAAACAATCTAATCCGAACGAAACCAAACCGTGAGTTTAGTTTTGCTAACCAAACTGCAAACTGCAAACGAAATCTATCTTACAGTTTTAAGTTTTCAATAGTTTTGATATTCATTCGCTCTCTATCACTCTACGGTACGACTACTTAGTTAGAATAAGAGAGAGCGAATTTGATTTCCTTTTCTTTCTAACTTAGTGATCCGTCGAAAGGGCAAAAGAGATGAAGCGAATCGTCGCGAAGCAAGCGAATCGTTATGGATTTTGAATTGTTGACGGTTTTATGACTTGCACATTGAAAACTAAAATCGAGGTGATAGGGTCTAATTCAGATTGCAACTATTTGATGTTTATTTTGAAAAATTGAGTTTTGTTTTGACTTGATTGATGTTGAAATTGTTATTATTTATTGTTCGCTTGACCTGACCTTGGTGACACGCGCTCGCGCTGTATCTACGGTCGGTGCGCGCGTAATAATATTTTAGTACCTAACCTAGTTATTTAGTTTTCGTGAAAGTTATTAATGTGATTTAAAAAGTTTTATTGTTACATTGTTTTGTTAGGATTGTCAAGTGTAAATAGTATTGTTTAAGTAGTGTTGTTTAATTTTAGTTTGTTTGGCGACAGAGTTTTTTTAACAGTTAGGTTTAGGTAGTTAGAAGGTTTTTTTTAAATATGTCGCGCAAAATAAGCGAAATATGGACGCATTTTCAAAAAAAAGACAATAGTAATGTGCTTGCAGTGTGTAAATATTGTAAACAAAATATTTCTTACAAGTCTACTACGGGTAACTTAGGTGCCCATTTAAAAAGATCACATCTATCAGTATACCTGGCTCAAAAGATTGTTGACGAAACGGGGACCATTGAACAAAATACTCAGGGCACATCGGCCGCCACTGCCGATACCAGCACCAGTGGCGCCGATGCCGTCATCTTCAGTGTCACTACCAACGCCGCCGCTGGCTCCTCCAGCGCCGCTAGTACTTTTGTCGCCGCTATTTTACCAAATCCTAGAATTCAACCGCCTCGGAAAAGACAAAGAACTTTGCAAAATTTTATGGTTAAGACAATTACTCCAGAAGAACGAAAAAAGATTGATCGTGATTTGCTAGAATTGTTTATCACAGATTACCAACCTTTTAGAATAGTCGAAGACAAAGGCTTCAAAAATTTCGTAAGGAACATACCTGGATACTCGTTACCAAGTCGAAAAAATATATCGTCCGCTATGATCCCTGCATTGTACCAGACGGCATTGACTGACGTCAAGATCAGAATTTCTAGGGATGTAAAATCTGTGTGCCTGACCACTGATTGTCGGACCTCATCACAGACAGAAAGCTATATTGGCGTGACTGTCCATTACATCGACGATGATTTTGAAGCACAACAAATACTTTTAGAGTGCAAATCAATGACTGAGAGTCACACAAGCACCAATTTAGCAAAGAAGTTAAAGAGAGTGACTGACGAATATAATTTGACAAACAAAGTTAACTTCGCTATTTCGGACAATGCAAGAAATATGGTAAAAGCTATGGTATATTATGGCTGTGTTGCTCACACCCTCAATCTCGTCGTGTCAACCGCACTACGACCAATCGAAGAGTTGATAGGAAATGTAAAGAAAATAGTAGCTTTCTTTAAACGGAGCACTAATGCAACAGACATGCTACTTAGCTATCAAATTAGAATTATGTCGGAATGTAAAGAACCGGTACGACTAATTCAACAAGTGCCTACGAGGTGGAACTCTACATTTTTTATGTTACGCCGGTTTGTCTTACTCAAGGAAGCTGTAAAACACTGTATGGCACTTATTGAACGAGACTGGCCTTATTTAAGTTCAGATGATTGGGTTATCATGGAAGAGATGTGCAAAATATTACAGCCCTTTGAGGAAGTGACTTCTTCCATTAATGGGGACCAATACCTCACAGGAAGTATGGTGATAGTCATAACAAATTGTTTAAAGGACATTTGTGAAGATTTTTTAAAAATAGACTTATATTCAAGTGTGCTCGAAGTGGCCACAAGCTTAAAAAATGGATTAACTGACAGATTTCCTAGCGTAGAGTACAGCAAGACCTTTGGGTTATGCACATTACTAGACCCTCGTTTCAAACTTGTGTCTTTTAAAAATGAGAATGCGGTCTCTGATTTAAAAAAAACATGTGCATTCTTTAATAGTAGGTCTTATAAATAATAACAGACCGTCAGAGATGACCATCGATGACCGAATACAACAAACACCTCAAGCAAACCTCAGTGCATGGGACAGATTCGACGAGCCTTTAAAAAAAAATAAGCCACAAGGGAACGCTCAGGTCAGGGCTATACGAGAGCTACAGATGTACCTCGATGATGACATGCTGCCCCGTAAAAATTCTGATGATAATTGGAATAGCCCATCGCAGTGGTGGCGGGATCATAAAATTATATACCCACACTTATCGGAACTGTATTGCACAAAATGCAACATTGTTGCAACTTCAGTCCCATGTGAGCGACTCTTTTCTAAGACTGGGTTAATAATAAATGAAAAAAGGTGTCGTCTGAAATCCAAAAAAGTCGAACAGCTCGCGTTTTTAAACGCAAATCTGAACCCAAAAAGATTTGATAAATAAATCAAAAGTGTAAATAATAAATGTAAATATGTACAAAGATGAAGAACAAGAAAAAAAAAAGAAAAAAAAACATAAAATCATTGTAAATAAGACGATTATTAAATGCGCCATAAAGTGTTATCTATGAGTAATTGGAACATGAAACTTACGTAATAACAAAACTTTATGCTAGTCCCAAGCCTAGATGATAATAAAGCATGAGGGAAAATCGTCATAATTACAAACCATTACATACTATAATATTTTACAAATTAAAAACCACCAGCACTAGTAGATACTAATAAACAAACACGGATAGGTATTGGATAAATACAATAAGAATTCGATTGTTTGCGTTTGTCGTCTAATATAACTAGTAACTACGCTCCGATTTTCGCTACTGAAATCGATTTCTAAAAACGGTTTTTGAAATCGATTTCAAAATCTGAAATCGGTTTGTGAAAAAATCCGAAAACGCCCATGCCTAAGCAGTAATGATAAGCAAAGTTATTTGAAGAATCCTCTTTTAGCATCTCTAAGACCTAAGCCTAAATCGAAGTACAATGCCACCCTTCAGCCTGATGTTGAATGATTCGGGGGACAACTGCGCTGGAATGCAGGTACTTTCACTTGGTGATATTTCCATGTGTAGCAAAAGTTGATATGCAAAGGCTTTCATTTCACAGAGCGCCAATCTCGAACCTGAAATTACTTTACTTTTAATAAACACACTGATGAATACAGCCTGTGGTTCAAATTTGAAAGAATACTATCTGCCGGATTTTATTGTATTAGTATTATGTGAATACATTTATTTAGAATACATTATACTCGTGTTATCCGTGTAGTGACGGAGTAAGAATACCATTCACCACTCCCTATCTTACCCGAGGATGTCGTAAAAGACGATTAAGGGATATAATACGCATATAACATCTATGCAAGAGAAGAAAAACTCGAAATAAAACCCTATACCAACCTGTCTGACCAGCATGGTGTGGTAAGGTAAATTTCCCTCCTCTTGTGGAGGAGGCTCGAGCCCAACAGTGGGACGTGTATGGGCTAAAATGATGATGAATGATGATACTCGTGTAAATATCAGAGATTTCAGAATGACTAAATTTATTCATTCGCCCAGAATTCAGCGCCAAAAACCATTTGAGAACAAAGGTTCTTGAGTAGCGACCATGACTTCGATGAGGCGATGTATGATAGCCTCCCACCAAGACTATATCAGTAATATAGTAAAAGTGGAAAGAAACCGTTAGATGCAGGTGACCCAGGACCGTTTAAAGTAGCATTTTCGTGGAGACCTCTAACCGACAGTAGATGGCCACACGCTGATGGATGGATAATCTATTCACCCATCGGATGTTGATGCAGACCAAATTGATAGTGAGTGAAAAGCCAGCAAGCGGACCTTTGCGGGGCTATTGAACAAAATGGCCGCCATCTTATTTAGGGCCTTATAAAGCATAAGCACCTCGATATGCCTGACAATCTCGGTGCCGATAGTTGACAGACGAGCCGGCTCTTCTAGCGTCCCACTCCGAGATGTAACAAGCGCGTCATCGGCGTAATAAATTACGCCCAGCGCGGATAGGGCCCCAACCTCTTCCAAGACCAAGCAGCTCCTCACAAGTACTAGGACATTACAGCTAGCGGATGGCAATTCCACTGTCCTTCCTCAGGGCCAGGACGGGGTATGGTGCCAGTATTCGTATCGAGTTCTCCAAGTTGATGAAAGGTACACCGAAATCTACTACACTCTTGTTAGTGGAGAAGTATACCCTAAAACACGTATACTCCCTCCAGTCCACCGTGACATGCTCGTCAACCCTGTCCCTAAGCGACGAAAGCGAAGAACATCGCGATGTGAAGGTGACGTTTTCCACAGACCTCGCTTTTATCCAACGGATTGGTTCGGTCAGGCACAAAGCACGGCTACGTGCTTCAGTGGCGGACGATACTCTGACATGGCTTACAGGAAAAGGTCCCGCGCACCGGCGCTGGCGGCGAGATTGGGGTTGGCCTGGAAGAAGTAGAAGAACTGCGCAGCGTTTAATGGGTCGTGCCTATCACCTCTTCCACGCCGGCGGGTGGTCCGGTCGCGTAAGGAGTGGGAACGGCCGTAATTGTCGGGCTGCCTCTCTTCTTTAGGACAGAAGCTGGGGTCTGCGTTCCCCACACCCTATGCAGAGAAGAGGAGCAGCACACGATGCTGTCTAGTAGTGAAGGTATTTTAAAGGACCTCCGACACAAAAAGAGGGGTGTTTTAAGTTTGACGTCGATGACTGTCTGTCTGTCTGTCTGTATGTGGGTATGTGTATATGTGTGTGTGTCTGTCTGTGGCATCGTAGCTCTCAAGCGGATGGACCGATTTCGATGTTTTTTTTTTCATTTGAAAGCCAGTTTCCTTGCAATAGTTCTTAACTATGTTCGGTTATGGTTAATATGGGTCCAGTTGTGTTAGAGCTCTTTTTCCAAAATGATGTAATGTAGTATGATTACTTGGTGATCTTTAAATGACAATTAATTGATAATTTCTGTTGAAGAGACCATAATACTGTTTTTTTATTATTTTAGGTTGTGTCGGAGATTATACAAAATTTTCCATTTACTGTACTTGTTTAACTATACAAACATTCTTTATCATAGAAAAAGTTTTAACTGTTCTATTAAATATTATGCTACTCATTTATAATACTTGAGTTTTATATAATGATTTCTGATGTTTACAATGTTTACTAGTTTAGTAGTTTACAATGTTTATTAGTTATCTGAGTATTTTTTAAATAAAACTACTTTGCGGATTTTATCGCGTTTGTATTTGATTTTTGATTACCCGACGTTTCGAACACTTTACAGCGTTCATGGTCACGGGTGGACGGGTGAGTCTTATAATATAGATTTGATATATTGTTATTATTGGATCAAACTTCCCTGGGTTGGGGAAATATTTAGGGTCACGGTGAAAGGCTAATACTGGGATTTGAACGCCTGTTCCTTTCCGGATCTATGAAATAGTTATTTAAGAAATGTAATCGAACATCTTAAATGATTGCAATAACAACGTGGTGGTTTACGTAGAGACCTGCCACTCCGAGTATTATGGGTTCGTTAACAGGCGTACATTTCTTCATGAGATCCACAAATATAATTGTTCTGTCTTGAATATTTTTTATAATCGCATATGCATTCTATGCATATTTAAACGTCTTCGCAACACAAGAATTTATTCATTATTGTGGGGTTTTATATTTACTACAGTAAAAGGGTTTTTTTTTCTGTTTTGAAATACAAAACGAAAATATAACGTTTTTTTCGAATAATTTCGATCAGAGTCTGGACATAAGGCATGTTCCGGATTTTATAGCATTTGTATTTGATTTAGCATCATCGCAGCCCAAATCCGTCCCACTGTTGGGCTCGGGCCTCCTTCACAATAGGAGAGAACTTGACCTACTATACCATGCTGGTCAGACACGTTGGTACAGAGATTCATTTCGAGTTTGCCTTCTCTTGCAAAAATATTATTTGCATATTATATCCCTTAGTCGTCTCTTACGACATCCACGGGCAAGATAGGCAGTGGTGAATTGTATTCTAACTCCGTCACCACACGGATAATTAATTTATAATAATTTGATTTATACTTGCCCTTACATTTGATTAATTACAAACGCGACGTAAATCGCAAAAATAGTTTTCCTACAGACATTTTCTTTTACTTACAATAAAATCTTTTGTTGCATGTTTATTGGGTTTGCCTAAATTATAGTCTTTAGTACACTGTCTATCCAAAGCTGCAGCAGGTGGCCACATCCTAAGAACCTCTGAAAAAGGCAAATGGTTTATATATTTAACTCAACTGGGTAACATTCATAAAATTGAACAGAGACAGTCCCCTGTGGAAGGCAATTTACACCATCATCGACGCAATAACGTCCATTATTGAAAAGGAGCCTTCCCACTAATGAGCAGTGATAGCATATTCCAAACGATTGGGAGTTGAAATAGCAATGACACTTGGTATTATTAGTAGGTAGTGCTATTACTACTAGTGCTCCCTTAAACGGTTCTTACGACTCCGACGGTCAAATAAGAGCTGCACCCATATTGTATTCTGAACCCGTCACCAGACTGAACAGATAATGTTAGGTATGTCACCGTATTATTGTACGAACCGTTAGTTTATAAACTGTCTAGTGAGATTATAAACTTATCGATAGATTGTATGCTTATATTTTTGTAAGATTATAAACTGACTATGTTCAACCGTCAAATTGTGATTTTAATACTTTTAACCATCAATTCAAAAAGAAATGACCCAATTACAGCACTGTCTTACAATTTCTCGCCTTTTTTTTTTGGGATGGGTTGCGGTCGGCGCGCTCCTAGCGCTCCACCACTCCGTCCGGGACAACAGAGGGGCGTAAGCACGCAACTCCCGCAACCCACCCACGATACACGTCGCCTTTGTCGTTGGGCCAACCACCGGAGTAGGGTTACTTGACATCAGTGGTCCGCCCGACAGAATACCCCATATTGGGGTACCCTCCCATACAATTTCTCGCCTGCGAATTTGTGAAACGTCCTCTGATTGGTTGGCGTTATAGATAGCATGTGTCCGCGAGCATAGAGTTACAAACATAATTATTAGCAATTAAATTTCACCATCAGCATCAGCTCATTGTCAGCAAATAGTAACGTACATTATTAAATACCACCAAAAAACTATTTTTAATATTTTTTAATTGATGTAATGTAGTAATGTCGCTAAAATAATAATGGCAGCGGGGCAGCGTGTGAAAACAATGATTCGTTGAACCAATCATTGCACTTTGCGTTTTATTCACAATTTGACGGTTGAACATAGTCAGTTTATAAAGTAACGAAAATTGTAAATTTTTGTGTCCATTCACAATCTGTCGATAGTTTATAATCTCACTAGATAGTTTATAAACTAACGGTTCGTACAATTTTACGGTGACAGGTACATTATATTACTGCTGACAAAAAAGAGAAAATAATGTCGTTTAGAAAAAAATAGAGATTATCTGAAATTACAGATTATTTCATATGCCACCTCTTGCTGGAGAGAAAATATCCTCGCAATTCAACACTTTCTTTTCTCTGGAAGACGATAATATGGAAGACGTGGGATATGTTTATCTATTCTATATATTAATTTTTTATATATTACTAGTGCCAATTATTATATTACCTGATGTTACCATATCCAGATAAGTCATACTCTGAATAGAGTTAAAGTCAAATTTGCCACCATTTTTCGCATCATGCTCTTTGATTTCTTTAGCTAAGCGAGTCTGAATGTCAGGGTTGACTGCCAATTCATACAACAATAAGGACATTCCAGAGGATACAGTTTCAAATCCAGCAATTAATAATGTAACCGCTTGGGCAATTAAGTCATCATCAGTCCAATCTATAAATATAAAAAAGATGATTGTTAGATCTACTCACAAAAAGTCACAGTCAAAAACTAAATTGAAATAAAATTACTGCAAATTAGTATTTGAGATGCTAGGCCATTATACAAACTTTGTCATTACTACACCTAGGATTGAAAATAATTAAAAAAATAATTCTGTATCTAGCTTTGACTTTTTGTTTTTATAACAAGGTTTTTGTAGTGTGTGGTAGCGGCTTCGAATACTACCAACCCTTGCTTTGCTCGTGGGTGTCGCAAAAGACGACTAAGAGCCCAAGATTGACCCGGACCAACTCCATCTGGTACCATTTGGGTCAACGATTACATTCCCAAGGAGGGTTGACGTCAGGCAGGCGGCCGGTCATAAAAGTCATTGCCGAAACTTTTTGCAATATGTCAAAACAGATGACATATTGCATCGACCCCAAGTAATTGGGATAAGAGCAAGATGATGATGATAACAAGGTTTTTGTAGTTTCGGATTATCGAACATGATTGCTCTGAGTAATGATTCTATTTTATATATATAATTATAATATTAACGAAATTTAATAAAGTACAATAACTATAGTTACCTCTGTTGACAGTCTTCATACCCACAGAGCTTTCATCGACTGTTGCAAACCCGGCGCCAACGTCAGTAGACTTAACAGATTCATGCGTCAGTTTACCTTAAAATTATAAACGTAATTATTTATTTTTTTAAATTCAGATTGAATATTAAATGAATGCCACTACAGTTCAGTATAATTTATAATAAAACAAAGCTGAATAAATAAATTAGTGAACTAAAAAATGTAATCATTTGTTGTAGATGTTTTTTTTTGTAAAATTTTTAGCGCTCGTACAAAAAAATATAGTTCAGAAAAAGACCACACCTTAGTAATTTAACCCAATGGAAAATTCGTATAGAATTAATCATCAATTCGAATCGGAAGCACCGTGGGATACTCAGAAAGTTTTGCGAAAGTACAAAAAGGGTTTCATAGGTAATTTTATCTTTTAGCGCGTTGTAAAATGGTAAAATGATTTGAGTAAATTTTTACTATGCGCGCGCACACCGTCCCAAAAAACCAACACCCTGAAGTTAGCTAATCAACATTGTTTACGATGTGCATACACATCGTCCAAATATCAACTCTGTTCTATTATCGCTTTACAACAAAACTTTCAATGTATTAAATACCTTTTTTCTGTTATTAGTATCGCTTTTTCCTACAAACGTAAAATAACGCGAAGGATGCATTTTTTAGATATTTTTCTTGTTACGCCAAAGAAGTATAACTTCTTACAAAGTATTTCTTCTTTTTCTTTTATTAAATTGTTTCAAAGTATTCTCCGCCAGACTCTATATAAGGTTTTATGCGTCTCAACCAGTTTTAAAAAGACTTTTTCCAGCCTGCTGCAGAAACCTCACAACAGTGCATCATCCGACGACGAAAATTTGAGTTGATTTTTTATTTCCAGAAATAAAAAGAAGTCCTGCTGTCAGCGCTATAAGGAGGGTGACCCAGAAGTTGGACTGTTTTACTGTCAAGGAAGTCTCCCGTTTTGGAGCGTGGTGTGTGCGTGCGTGTTGTCGTGGTAGAGCAGTAGCCCGTGGTGCCCTGTTTTTAATCGCCTGCTGCTCACAACAAAGACAATTTCTGGCAAGTATTTACGAGTATAGCAACGCAGAAGCGTTGACGCGTATAAAATCTCGTAAACACTTGCTAATTCAATCTGCATGTGTGCTAAATATCCTGACACTCTCTATTGTTTTGATTTAAATTTCTCACTAGCACGTTTTCTGCCGTAACAGCTGTCAAAGGGCGTCTACTTTGTTCTTCTTCCCCGAAAGTTAGTCGATCGCACTTGAATTCGTTATGTCAACGATACACGTTTCTCTTCATCCACAAATGCTATTTGAAGTCTATTGTATGTTTCATCCAGTTTCAGGCGACATTTAAAATCATAAAACATCATAGGGCGAAAATGCTCCCGGCGCAGCAACATTTTTCAATGAGTCACAATAATTTGAATGAACCCGTCAAAAATATGGAGAGAAATTTGAAATTAGAACATACCTATTTTTACTTATAAATTTTCAAAATAGGTTATAACTAGTCACGCACATAAAAACTTTTTACGCAATACTTTCCGAGTGACTTTATATTATATGAAATGTTGATTTTTTTTCATTTCAGCTCATATCCATCCCACTCTTAGGCTCGAGCCACCTCCACAATAGAAGGGAAAGTGAACTGCTATAACCACGCTGGTCAGACGTGTTAGTATAGGGTTTTATTTCGAGTTTTCCTTTTCTTGCATAGATGTTATATGCATATTTAATCCATTTACGACACTCACGGACAAGAAAATGGGTGATAAATTATATTCTTATTCCATCACCACACTGCAATTCATTAATAAAGGTAAGCCAAAGTTGGTATATTTTTGTTATGAATGGAACAAATTAAGAACATAGATTATCACCTTTCTTAGCTTCCATAAGTAAGTGTATCATGTCAGGTCTCATGATATGTTTCAATTCACGATCTTTCATCGTATCCAATACCAAGTCTCTAAAGTACTGCTTTACATTATCAGGCACGAAATCCCATTTGAAAATCTAAAATATAATAATCATGGGGATTGACTGGAAGAAAAAGAAGAAAAAACTAGCCAAGTGCGAGTCGCAGTCGCGCACGCAGCGTGCCGTATGATCTTTATATATAAATTTCTTGTGTACGTGTGTATGTCACTGAACTCCTCCTAAACGGCTGGACCGATGTTGATGAAATTTTTGTGCATATTCAAGGGGATTCGATAATGGTTTAGATTCACAATCCGACTCGGTAGGTGGCGCCACTGTCGATTTTAAGAAGAACTCTTTTTATTTTATTTGAACAGAACAACATCGATACGATCGAACGGGTCTGCTAGTCATTTATAAAAAGGGCAAAAACATTGCGTTTATTGTATGGGAGCCCACTTAAATATTTTGTTATTTGATTTTGTTTTTAGTATTTGTTATTTTCATCAACAGAAATACATAATTTGTAAAAATATCAACTGTCTAGCTATTAAGTTCTTGAGGTTCAGCCTTGTGACTGACAGATGGACAGACAGCGAAGTCTTAGTAATAGGGTCCCGTTTTTACCTTTTTGGTACGAAACCCTAAAAAGAAAAGAGAATGTCTAAACCAATAATAGAGATAGTAATAGATTGTAAATTCAAAAGCCCCAAAAATACAATCGTAAATGAGCTAGGTTAAAGTAGGACAGCCTAAAGTGATATAGTTGTAGTCAAATAGTCGTAATCATAATATGACTTCACATCTAGATAGTATAGTCACTCGACGTGACACTTTTGTGGAGAGAGCCAAGTCCAGCAGTATATCAATCATATCAACAAAATTTATGCAAAATCTGTAATTTTATATTTCTACTAGCTGACCCAACAGACATTGTTCTGTTTCAATAAAATAAAAGGATGTCTTCTTGAAATCGACAGCAGTGCCGCCTACCGGGTCCAATTGTGAATCCAAATCATTCTACAGAAACCGACTGTGAACGTGTGACAGGTAGTTGCTTTCTCTCTTGTAAATTCGTAATTAAAAATAGTTATGTCTAATAAAAGTATTGAAAATGCGATTCGCGAGTTAAATCAAACACTGTTGAACCTTCAAGACAAAGTGGTTTCGTTAGAAAAGCTGGTATGTGATCAAAACAAATTAATTCAAAAGCTTACTAGCGATTCGACGGCAGTCAGTACTGAAACCAATGTGGGTAGATCACCTACAGTACCAACTGCACGGCCTATCCGTGAAGCTCGACTTCGGGCCGCTTCGGCACTCTCGGGCAACACTCGGAGGGCGCGGACTACTGCGTCATCAGCTGAAGGCCCTACTAAGAGCAACTCATCTACACCGCAACTCAGTAAATCGATCAAGATCCCACCTACACAGCCTATTGTGACAGTCTCTGCGGATACTCAACACGACTGGGTCGAGGTGAAGCGGCGACGCACTCGTGGTTCGCTCGCAAAAGTTGTGCGTGGTACGAGCACACAGCCTTCGACATTATCGGCTGCCGATCGAAAATCTTACCTTCATCTATATTATGTTAAAATTGGTACTACAGCTGATCAAATCATAGAATATCCCCTGAGGAAGAATGCTCTGCAGAGACTTTGAAGTCACGAGGAGAATATGCTTCTTTCAAATTAACAGTGCCGCAAAAACATGTTGACACATATCTATCTCCTGAAAATTGGGCTGTAGATATCTGTTTAGGATCAGCGCCTTCTCAAGTAAAAAGAGCAATGTGTCGCCTGCGTGTGTGTAGTTATTACTTCGATTTCGTCTTATATTCAGTGCGTAATGAGCTACCGACTAGTGAACATCCTATTGTCATAAATTACTCTTAAACAAGGAATAAACCAAATATACAAATAGTTCGGAGTATCATTCCTAAGTCCTCGCGAGAAGACCTGCGCATTCATTTGGTGACCCCGACGTGATCAACTTCGACTTGGCGCAGAATTGCCGAACGGTTGTCACGAAGCAAATCATAAACGGAACGAGCTTATCCTTTAGGAACTCGCCAGCGAACAGCTGCAGCAACATTTCCGAGGGAAGTGCATCCATTTTTCTATATAATAACCATCCTTTCTACTTCAATTTGCGTAAGTTAAATCATTTTCTACATATATCTACCTACCATTTCATCATCGATTAAATATATTTTTCTTAAATTCTATTTAAAATTCGTAATAAAATATTATTGATATAGCTAATACGCATTGTGTGGTGTTTTGTATTAATCTATGTATACACAACTATTATTTGTTGGTTAATTAAGCCCAATAAATACATACATTAACTTTTATGACCGTTAGTTTTATCCCACCGTTAGACCTTATGTTATTATTTAAAATAACTGATGTTCTATAGTTTTAATTTTAGAAACTTTACGTTTTATAATTCAAATATACAAAATATACATTGCTAAAACTTAATATTTAGGCTCCATTTATACTTATTTTTTTTCATTGTTAACGTCCCGTTTAAAACTAATTCCATAATTAAAGTAAGTTTTTTTTCGACCCTCTTCGGGAAGCAGCGTTTAAATCAACTCAGGCCTCATACCGTATTTTTTAACTAGCAGATACAGTGTTCGTTCGAGGGGGCAAAGGTCAGTGCATCGCTAACGAGCCGGCCTGCTGCAAAACCGGTTTGTTATCACTTCGCTCGTCGACGACTCAAGTATTGTATTCACTATTTTTACTATTATTTATTCTTTTCATTAGCCAATACTTACATTTTGCGTTGTGGTATATTTGCACCGACAAAATGAGTGACTAGAAGGATTTAATTAAACAGAGGGGACACATTAAAGCTCGATTAACAATGTTTGAAAAATATTTAGCGCCTTTATTAGAATGTAAAGAGACCAGTGTGGTAAACGAGTTGAACGAAGTTGCGCTTACGCTTATCTAAAATACGCGATCTTTCATGCACTTTCGATGACATTCAATCGCAGATTGAAATGTTAGATGAAGATTCTTGTAATCAAATGCAGGAACGGGAGACTACTGAAAATTTGTTTTTTCATTTAATAGCTGAGGCTCAATCTGTAATTGAATTTTTCGAAAATACAAATAAAGTAGAATCTTTATCCAACGCAACTCGTAGGGGTACGCATTTAAAATTACCGCCAATAAAAATCTCTTCTTTTAACGGTGAGGCGAATAAATGGCTGTCATTTAGGGATACATATTTATCGTTAATTCATGAAAATGAAACAATCGATAACATAAACAAATTTCATTACCTTAAGACGTATTTAGAGGGTTCAGCTAGTGCTGTTATTAATTCTGTCACCGTATCATCAGACAACTATATAATAGCATGGAACCTACTTTGTGAACGGTACGATAACAAGCGTCTCTTAATTAATGAACACATGAAGTGCTTATTTTCCATTGATTCGTTATCTAAAGAATCTCATGTTGGTATTCGCAATCTAATAGATACATTATCAAAGAATTTAAGTGCCTTGCGATCCTTAGGTGAACCTACTGATAAATGGGACACTATTATTATTTACATGACCTCTGCCAAGTTGGACAGTACCACTTTCAGGAAATGGGAGGAGCATAGGAGTGGTAAGGATTCGACTACACTAGAGGATTTCTACTCATTTCTTCGCGAACGAGCGGTTGTCTTGGAGACCATGAACGTTAGTAGAATAAATAAAAGTGAGAAACGTCACAGTTTGCCGCATACGAAATCATTCCTTAGTTCGTCTGTTGAACCGACTTCACCGTCCACTCAGTGTCCTGTCTGTAGGGAGAATCATAGGTTATATGAGTGTGCTACTTTCAAATTATTACCAGTTTTTGATAGGATATCTAAACTTACACAATTAAAATTATGTCATAACTGTCTTCGCAAGGGCCATCAGTCGTATCAATGTAAAATGGGAGGTTGTAGAATTTGCCGGCGAAAACATAATACATTGATACATAAACAAAGCTCTTTACAACACGTATCCAATAGTCAGGAGTCCGCTGTCAGCAAGGATGATCAGCAATCACGTAACCCTGTTTCCATCACCGAGGTGCCAAGTAGTTCTCCTTCAATTTCCATGGCTGCAACTTGCAGTAATAAAGCACTTCTTTCTACTGCTTTAGTCAAAGTGATGAATAATGGAAAAACTTATATCCTCAAAGCGTTACTAGATTGTGGTAGCCAATCCTCTTTCATCACAGAACGGGCTCAACGAGAAATTGGTTGTCAAAAACATACTTGTGACTATCACTGCGTGTCTGGTATAGGTAGTACTGTATTGAAAGTTACAGAGCTTGTAGCTTAAATATTAATTCACAAAATAATTCATTTAGTTTTCGTATTAAATGTTTTATCCTCCCTCGTATCACCGACCGGCTACCGCATGTTACCATGCGTATACAGGACTTAGACATTCCACCACACGTCCAACTAGCTGATTCTAATTTCTATGAACCTTCCCACATCGATCTTTTATTGGGTGCAGACATTTTCTGGGACCTTGTGGGACCAGGCAGGATCAATTTGGGACCTCAAAGGCCTATCCTCCAGGAAACTGTACTTGGATGGATTGTGGCTGGCCCCACTTCTTTCTATCATAACAACATAAAACATTCAAAATTACAATGTCATTTTTCTCTCGACATAAATCAGCAGCTTTGCAGGTTTTGGGAACTCGAAGAAGTACCCCCTACTGCTGTATCTACGACCAACGATTATTGCGAAAATCTATTTACTAATACTACTCGCAGAGGTAGCGATGGTAGATTTTGCGTTCAGATTCCTCTGAAAGACTCTCCTCAGAACTTAGGGGATTCATATCACATAGCCGAAAAAAGATTCTACCAATTAGAAAGAAAATTTAAAAACAATTCAGCTCTCAAAGAAGGTTACACCCAATTTATTCATGAATATGAACGTCTAGGTCATATAACTGAAATTCCTCGACCTGTCTTTGGGTGTTACTTGCCACATCACGCCGTCATTCGAGAGTCTAGTCAGACCACCAAACTTCGCGTGGTGTTTGACGCGTCTTCAAAGACTTCTACGGGGGTCTCATTCAATGATCTTCAATATATCGGACCCGTAGTTCAAGACGATTTATTTTCAATTTTATTACGGTATAGGCAACATCGTTTTGTAGTGTCAGCCGACGTGGAGAAAATGTACCGTCAAATATTAGTTGATCCAAAGCAACGACATTTGCAACTAATTTTATGGCGCGATGAACCTTCAGATCCAATTAAGGTATATCAATTAAATACTGTCACCTATGGGACAGCATCGGCGCCATATCTTAGCACTAGATGTTTAGTTCAGCTTTCCATGGATTGTCATGATAAAAGGTTGGCGGCAATCATCAAAGAAGATTTCTATGTCGACGATTTGCTTTCAGGGGCGGAATCCGAGAACGATTTACGAAGCCTAATTGACTCGGTCACTTCGGTCCTTAACTCTGCTTGTCTTCCATTGCGAAAGTGGCGCACTAACTTGCCATCACTCTTCCAAGATGAAAATTGTATTGTACAACCAAAGACCTTAGACCACATGTCTCATTCAACCATTCTAGGTCTCCATTGGGATCCGACTAAGGATGTATTACAATTTTCAGCTAGTGTAGAATTAAATAAAATAGCGACTAAAAGGACTATTTTGTCCAACTCAGCAAAGCTCTTTGATCCACTGGGTCTGCTTAGCCCATGTACCATTATACCCAAAATTATCTTGCAGCGGCTATGGTTATCAAAGATGGATTGGGATGACCCAGTGGATAGCACTACACTTAAGCAATGGACAGGCTTCGCATCAAATTTAAATTCAATATCCAACTTCACTATACCAAGATGTGCAATAACACCAAAGGCAATTAAAATTGAACTCCACGCTTTTTCCGACGCGTCACAGTTAGCCTATTCATCTGCCGTTTACCTCAGGTCAGTAAGCGATGCAGGACACGTTCTAGTCAGATTACTCTCTGCTAAAACTAAGGTTTCTCCAGTAAAGGCTACAACTATTCCTCGACTAGAACTTTGCGGTGCGCTGCTGTCAGCCAGACTAAGCGCAAAGATATTGAAAGCGCTTCGTTGCAATATTGTAGCTAGTTATTTCTGGACCGACTCAATAATAGTTTTAGGTTGGCTATCTCATCCATCCCGCGATTTGAAACCCTTTGTCGCTAACCGTGTCGGTGAAATTCACGAACTGACAGCCAAGGGTATTTGGCGACACGTTCCAGGTGATATTAATCCAGCTGATCTAGCATCTCGAGGTGTCTGCCCCAAATCTATTCAGTCAGCTGCCTTGTGGTGGAGTGGTCCTTCCTTTCTTGTTGAAGATCCCTGCTCGTAGCCTAAGAATATAGTAGCACCTAGTATGGAAGATTTACCTGAAATAAAAAGCTCTAAAATTAAAAATATTTTTACTACAATGCATATTATTACTTTTAAACCTATAGATATAATTAAATTTGACAGATTCTCAAGATTCTCACGATTACAGAGATCCTTAGCTTATGTAATTCGATTTGTTTACAATTTAAAAAAATAAGAAATATAAATTAAATGGTCCTTTAAGTGTCGATGAATTAAACAAATCCTTAAAATTATTAATAAAACAACATCAAAATGAATGTTTCTCTGATGAACTTAAAATTATAAGATGTAATCAAACCTTACCTTCTAAGTCACGAATTCTATCTTTAAATCCATTCATCGATGAAGAAGGTTTCCTTTGTGTCGGAGGAAGACTTCAAAATTCCAAAGAACCATTTACAAAAAAACATCAATTTTTATTAGATAGTTCGCATATATTTACCAAATTATTATTTATACATTTTCATTTAAAACTTTTACATTGCGGTCCTCAGTTTTTAATTAATGATTTAAGAAACAAATTTTGGCCTATACGAGGCAGACTATTAGCAAGAACTACAGTTAATAATTGTAAAATATGCAAAATTATGAAAGCTAAATGTCAAAACCCCATAATGGGGAATTTACCTTCTAGTAGAGTAACTCCTGATCAACCATTTCGTATTAGTGGTGTTGATTTTGGCGGTCCATTTTACATCACAGATCGCAAGGGTCGCGGATGCCGAATCACAAAATGCTACATGTGTTTATTTGTTTGTTTTGCTACAAAGGCCGTACATCTAGAGGTAGTTAGTGATATGACCACAGATTGTTTCATTTTGTTTTTGCGACGCTTTATAGCTCGTAGAGGTAAACCTTTGGCATTGTATTGTGATAACGGTACTAATTTTGTCGGTGCAAATAATGAAATCAACAACATTTTACGAAACAGTGATAACATAACGGATTTTGCCGCTGAAGAGGGCATAAAATTCCATTTTTCTCCAGCCTATTCTCCTCACTTTGGAGGCTTATGGGAGGCAGGTATTAAATCCGCAAAATACCACATAACTCGTATATTACGCGATACACATTTTACTTTTGAGGAGTTGTCAACTTTATTTTCACAAGTTGAAGCTATCCTGAATTCCAGACCTCTAACGTCTTTGTCATCTGATCCTAGTGATCTAGATCGCTTAACTCCTGCGCACTTCCTGATCGGTAGATCGCTAACTTCACTACCTTCAGAAAACTTGATGGATGTAAACCCTCACCGTCTCGACCGATACAGACTCCTTGAAAAGATGCGACAGCACTTCTGGAAACGATGGCGGCATGAATATCTATGCGAGCTGCAACAGCGATCAAAGTGGAGAATCCAGCAGGGCAAATTCCAAATAGGCGATTTGGTCGTCATCAAGGAAGCAAACACACCACCCTTGAGATGGCGAATGGCCCGCATCGAAAAACTTTATCCTGGACCTGATGGAGTCGCCAGAGTGACTGACGTCTTCACTACTAAGGGCGTCATTCGTAGAGCTGTACACAACCTCTGTTCACTTGAAGACTCGACAGTTACCTCTCGAAAGCCCAAGGACTTCGAGGGGGGGGGGGGGGAAGATGTTTAGGATCAGCGCCTTCTCAAGTAAAAAGAGCAATGTGTCGCCTGCGTGTGTGTAGTTATTACTTCGATTTCGTCTTATATTCAGTGCGTAATGAGCTACCGACTAGTGAACATCCTATTGTCATAAATTACTCTTAAACAAGGAATAAACCAAATATACAAATAGTTCGGAGTATCATTCGTAAGTCCTCGCGAGAAGACCTGCGCACTCATATCTGCATAAAGCCATGGCGTAACCCATTACCAGGACGGAACAACCGTGGCTATTCCTTTCGTACGCAAACAGACCCGCAAATCGAAAACTAAGCAGATTGACATTTTTTATCAAAACGTAAGAGGTTTGAAAAGTAAAACAAGCGAGATAAAATCTGTTCTATATCAGTTCAGCTCAAAGGTACTCGTACTAACAGAAACAAGACTTGACAGTAGCGTCTACGACTCAGAATTATTTCCACCTGACTATGCCGTTCTAAGACACGACAGGAACATAAATGGGGGTGGTGGCGTTCTACTAGCAGTCCGCCAACCTTATAAGCTTCGTGCCATTAACTGTGACTGCCGATGCCATCCCGACGATGAAATCATAGCTGGTGTAATTAGTGTCGGGTGTTACAGTTTTATTTGCTGTGTCGTATATCTACCGCCACGAGTACCTAACACATGGTACTATTCTGTATTTGAATGCATTGAACATCTTGTTACGTCACAAAAGTCACCAGTTATAGTGATCGGTGATTTCAATTTACGTGATTTTAATTTATTTTACTCAGCATCTAAGTCAGTGCGTGAACATTATAAACTTTTATTATCATCTTGTAATTTAATTCAAAATAACAATGTTACTAATAGCCTGGATCGCATTCTTGACCTAGTACTTAGTCCTAAGGACCAAATAACTCTCCCTGTTACAGAATCTGAGCTCGGGCTTGTAAGGTCAGAGAAACACCACCTAACTCTCATAATCAATGCCTTTGCTAACAGATTTTATTCGTTTTATAATAATCATTACAATAAATCATCTGCTAATATTTATAATTTACCCACTCGTAATTTTAGGAAGGCTAATTACACTGAATTATACTCACGTTTATATAACACGGATTGGTCAACAATATATAATTGTCCTAACACTAACGATGCAGTCAATCAGTTGTATATATTAATAAACAAACATATTGATGACACGGTACCTACTAGCATACCTACAAATGTAAAATAAACTCATTTGCAAAAAAAAACGGGCGGTTTTGATTTTCATTCATATTTAAAAAGATACAATACCAAAAAGGTTTCAATCGTTTGTACACGTTACTGGCCGGTTTTAAAAATGCTGTGGTATTTAAAAAAGTACGTTCTAAATTCAATTTTTCATTTGATGTTCATTTTTACAGAAAACCCCTTTTTATCCTACATTTTTGGCGCGAAGTTCCAGAAGTTAACATCGACTTTCATAACTTTTATTCAATTTTTATCGATTAATTTCATATCCTTGACTGTCAAAGCTTTATTTAATGCTGTTTGGCTGTATCAAAAATGGTAGATAAAGTGGTAAAAGCTACCAAAATTATCGCGCTGCTTGAAGAGGGTTGCAGCCAATGTTTCGTGGCTAGGAGGCTAAATGTTAGTCGCTCGACAGTCCAAAGGACCTGGCAGCGATATCAGGAGACTGGTTCCGTCGAGAGAAGGCCTGGTTCTGGAAGAAAACCATGTACCCAACCACGGGATGATCGTTTTTTTGTGAGTCGCGCATTGAGAAATCGCAAATCTTCGTATGTGGATCTTAAGAACAACCTCCAAGAAGTAAGAAATGGGCATATTAGTCTATGGACGGTCAGGAGGAGGCTTCTCGCTGCCAATATACGCAGTCACCGCCCGGCCCGCGGCCCCAAATTACTCCGTGAGCACAGAGTTCACAGGCTTAGGTTCGCTAGAAATTGTGAATCATGGACTCAAGACGATTGGAATAGGGTTTTGTTCTCTGATGAAGCCAGGATATCTCTGTTCGGTGAAGATCGACGTCGGCGAGTGCTAAGAAGACAAGGAGAACGCTTTGCAGAGGCATGTTTCGAAGAAATCACACCTTATGGTGGGGGCTCTGTTATGTTTTGGGCAGGAATAAATTCAATGGATCGTACAGAGTTAGTCTTCATTGAAAACGGCTCACTGACTGGGCATCGATACATAACGGAAGTTCTAATTTCTCATGCACAACCCGCATTGGCCGCTCTAGGTGAAGACTCGATTTTTATGGACGACAATGCTCGCGCCCACCGATCCCGCGATGTTAATGCGTATGTGCAAGAGGTCGGCATTCGTAGTTTGGATTGGCCAGCTCGAAGTCCCGACCTCAATCCCATAGAGCATGTCTGGGACGTTCTGAAACGGCGTGTGAGATCAGTACACCCGGCTCCGCAGACCATCAGAGAGCTGAAGAATGTGATTACTGCGGAGTGGGAACGTATTCCGCAAGCAAGTATCCGGGATATACTCGCTAGCATGCCCAGACGAATTCAAGCTGTGATTTTAGCTAGAGGGGGTCACACTCGATACTAAACATTTATCTGCTTTTACTTTATTAAAGAAAAACAAACAAAAAAACTTTTTTATTTTTACTTCATGAGCATATGCACTACTAGCGAATATACACTACTAGCGAGGTTTAGCATTATTTCCCATAAATTGTATCTAAATTTTATGAAATACTGATGAAAACGATTATTTTCTTATTAATTTAGCAAATTGTGTGGATAAAACTACCTATAATTATCAAACAAAGAAATATTAACATTTGAAATGGTTCATTGCTTAGGTGCCCGTTTTTTTTGCAAATGAGTGTATAATAAATATCCAACATGGTACAATCGCGAAGTGTTAAACTATTTGAAACTAAAGAATTATTATCACAAGTTATACAAAAGTGCCAATAACCAATTATACTATGCATTGTTTACGTATTATCGTAAACAATTCAAACGTTTATTGGACACCAGCATGAGAATACACTTTGGCAAAATAGAAAACGATATAATACGTAACCCTAGCTTATTCTGGACACAGATTAAGGAGCATAAACACTCTAACGAACCATCATATTTTGGAATGACTGAACCACTACAGGTAGCCAACGCATTTGCGTTGCACTTCCAGAGTGTATTTCAGTCACATGCGCCTGCGCTTGATGCTCAAGCGACACTGGCAGCGGTCGCGGCCTCACCGGCGCTGCCCCCTCACCTCGCCCCCGACGTGTTCGTCTGCGTGCGTAATATCGCGAAATCTGATGTTTTATTGGCCTTAAAAAAACTCAAACCGAAATGCACTCAAGGGCCCGACGGTATTCCACAGTTCATTGTTAGAGACTGCTATCAGATATTTTTAGAGCCTTTACTACACATTTTTAATCTGTCCATAACAGAGAAAACTTATCCACATCTATGGAAGACAAGCAAAGTCATCCTCATACATAAAAGCGGGTCTAAATCTGACATACAAAATTATCGCGCTGTTGCGGTACTGTCTGTATTTGCCAAAATTATGGAATCTATATTGTATACATTAATATACAAGCAATTGCGCGGATGGTTCAGTGATCAACAGCACGGTTTTCTACCTAATAGATCCACTACAACCAACCTACTAACTATATCATCTATGATATCAAATGTAATAGATGCTAAAAAGCAAGTAGATGTGGCTTACCTTGATTTTCAGAAGGCGTTTGATATAGTGGATAATGACCACCTACTATTCAAAATGGCATCAATAGGATTCTCGGAACAACTCATCTTCTTTTTCTGTAACTACTTGGCGGACCGCAAACAATATGTTGCGTACAAACGATGCTCATCTTCCACATATAGTGTAAATTCTGGTATAGGTCAGGGCAGCTGTTTGGGCCCATTACTCTTTTTAATCCTGATTAATGATCTACCATACAAAATTGAACATAGCCTCTGTTTGATGTTTGCGGACGATGTCAAACTTGCATTGACCATCAACTCACCTTCTGACTGCGCGCTATTGCAAGCGGATATTAATATTGTTCACGAATGGGGCAAACTCAACAGCTTGAAACTAAACATTAATAAATGTGTTGTGGTAACATATGGTCGTATCTGTTCTCCAATATGTCAAAACTATCACATTGCTACCAAACAATTGAAACGTGCTGACACCGTAAGGCATTTAGGCACATGGTTTGATAGCAAGTTTACATTTAAAAACCACATTTCTAAAATATGTGACCAAGCTGAGGAACTTAGGTTTTGTACTGCGACAGTCAAAAAAAATTAATAACAAGCTAACGCTTAATATTTTATACAATGCATATGTTCGTACTACTATAGAGACTAATGCCATTATTTGGAATCCTAACACATTACAACTAACTCAAAAAGTTGAGAGAATACAAAAAATGTTTATTCGGTATCTGTACAAAAGGACTTACTTTTATTATCCGTATCTCTATCCCACGTTATATATAATAGGTATGGTAGACCATCAAATGCTGGCGACGCGTCGCAATATAGCACTAGTTAAATACTTCTTCAGACTGATACGTGGTTCCGAATACAATCCTTTACTACTAGCTGAAATCAATTTCAATGTGCCTCGCCAGGTCGTAGGTAAGTTGCGCGAACGACAGAGACCTCTATTGGCGTCACACACGACGCGCACTAGCATAGGCCAATTCGCACCGCTTCCTCGCGCATTGCACTATATCAATGAGATCATAGCCTCTGAACCTACACTCGACTTATTTTCATGTACAGAGAGATGTTTCATGTGTATAGCAGAAAGTTATGTGGAGTCGCTGTCCATTGCCAGCAGTGTATGTTAATCCAAAGTTATTATATTATTAATCATTACACATCTTTAATATATAAAATTCAAAGTCCTGACTGACTCATCAACGCCCAGCCCAAACCCTTGGACCTAGGAAGCTGAAATTTTGCACAGATATTGTCTTTATGACGTAGGCAAGGAATAAGACGGGATTTTTCGAAATTCCCACGGGAACGGGAATAATAAGGATTTATATTTTATATCTAGGATTTATATCTCCGTTATTATATTTATTAGAGACTTGAAATTTGGCATATAAATATGTGATTGCAATCACTAAAAACCGTTTTTAGGATTTTTCGAAATTCCCTCGGGAACAGGAATAAAAAGGATTTATTTATATTTTGTCGCTTTAAATTTACCCTATCTCCGTAACCATATGTATTAGAAACTTAAAATTTGGCATATAAGTAGGTGATTATGAAAACAAAAAACTGTTTTCAGGATATTTCGAAATTCCCACAGGAACGGGAATAAAAAAAGATTTACTTATATTTTCGCTTTAAAGTTGCCCTATTTCCGTAACTTTATTTATTAGAGACTTGAAATTCAGCTTAAAAGTAGGTTATTACGATAACTAAAAACCATTTTTAGGGTTTTTTGAAAATCCCTCGGAATATGATGAAAATCCTTGCTTAAAAGTTATATTGTTTGTTTTTTCTTTCGTAGCTATTGTTAAGTATAATAAGTGTATAAAATTATTTCCCCATTATGAAGTAGGCAAGGAATAAGACGGGATTTTTCGAATTTCCCAAGGGAACGGTAATAAAATGGATTTATATTTTCGCTTTGAAGTTGCCTATCACCGTTACTTTAATTATTAAATACTTGACATGTAAGTAGGTAATTTTGATCAGGCTTCAGTTATTTTATTTTTTTTTTTTTCGATTTTTTTTTTGATTTTTCGAAATCACCTCGAAATAGGAAGAAAATCGTTGCTTTTAAGTCATAAAACTAAGTTTTGCTTTCGTTACTTTTGGCAGGTGCCTACACTAAAAAAAAACTTGATTGAATACGTATCTATCACACAAGGTTGATGCTATTGTTAAACAAAATTATCGTATTAGTCGATGAAAGTGTTTGACTTCAACGAAATGTTTGACTATAATAATAATTATATATGCGAAAAACACAATTTTGCATTTTATTCGTATTTGAACAAGTTTTTTCACCGTATATTAAAACTAATATTCGGATATTTATTATTTTTTCGTGGTTTCCTTAAGTAGCTTCAGCAATAATGAAAAAGTCGCGCACGCCAATCTCCCCGGAGCTCGGAGGGTATATAAGCAGCGCGAGGCGGCACGGCCCCACAACCGTCCGGTCATTCTCGAACTTGCCCCGAGACTGCCAGTCCCCTCAGGACCTGGGCAGGCCCCCACCATAACAGTAACTGATTGGAATAGACTAGAGTCCGGACTCAAGTCTAAATCCACCAGTCACTTAGATAGGATCCCCGCCGACATTAAATCCCCGGAGGACACAATGACGGCAATCGACTGTCTCACAAGTCATGTACAATCATTAATTAATGATTGTTCGCGGCAAGTACCAGCAGCGAGCGATCACGGCTGGCGCCTGCCAGACGACGTCCGCGACCTTCTGAGACAGAAGAATGCAGCCATACGTGCCTACGACCGTTACCCTTGCGAGGAAAACCGCATACGTATGCGTTTCCTGCAGAGGACGGTCAAATCCGCAGTAGCAGAAGTCCGCGAAAAGAGATGGAACACCACTCTTAGCGAACTAGAACCTAACCATCAAGCCTACTGGCAACTCGCCCGATCCCTTAAGAAAGACATAGTTTCCACTATGCCTCCTCTAAAGAGACCCAACCTCCCCCCCCGCCTTTGAGGACGAGGAGAAATCCGAATGCCTGGCCGACAGCCTAGAGCAACAATGTACGCCAAGTACCACATACCCCGATGCCGAACAGCACGCCCACGTCGATAGGGAAGTGGTGTGGCGAGCCTCTCTCCCACAACCGCCGCTAGATACAGAATTAGGTAGGGACGACGCCCCAAGTCAGCCTATCCCAGCAGTCACCATAGATGAAGTAGTTTCGATCGTCAAGGGACTACGCCCTAGGAAAGCACCCGGTTCGGACGGCATAACCAATAGAGTTATTAAACTTTTTCCCACGTCCCTACTGGTTCTTCTGACCTGCATTTTCAACGCAGCGCTCAATAACAAAATCTTTCCCGCTCAGTGGAAAGAAGCCGTGGTAATAGGAATCCACAAACCCGGCAAGAACCGATCCGAACCCAGTAGTTACAGGCCGATAAGTCTTCTTAACGGTCTTAGCAAAATGTACGAGCGCGTAATCCACCAAAGACTAAAAATCTTCGCCGGAGCAGTTTGGCTTTAGACCCAAACACTCGTGTGTCCATCAAGTCCATCGTATCGTGGAAAGCATCAACGTAAAACTGCAACGCAACCTTTTTACGGGGATACTCTTCTTCGATGTAGCCCAAAGCCTTCGACAAGGTATGGCATAATGGCCTTATCTTCAAGTTATTCCAACTAGGAATTCCCCACTACCTCGTAATTATCATACGAGACTTTCTAACAAATCGTAGCTTCCGCTACAGAGTAGAAGGGACACTCTCTTCCCCGCACCCGATCAGAGCTGGCGTACCGTAAGGTTCAGTCCTCTCACCCCTTCTATTCTCGCTATATACTAGCGACATCCCCAAGTCTAAGCTCGTGCAGTCAGCCCTCTACGCTGACGGCACAGCTATATTCGTATCCGGGCTTAACCCGGACGCCGTCACTCGTAATCTCCAAACTGCAGCTACTGCCCTTGGCAAATGGTTCCGGAAATGGAGAATAAACATTAACCCAGAAAAGAGTCAGGCGGTCATGTTTCACAGGAGACGTGCCGACCTGCACCCCCCCGATAGCTTCACTCCAGTCCGCATTTTTGACAAGCCCATCCCCTGGGCGTCAAATGCCAAGTACCTAGGCGTCACCCTTGACAATCGTCTCAGCTTCGCTCGACACATAACCACTGTGCGCTCGCGTGCAGCGTTCGTTATGGGTCGTTTACACAACTTACTCAACCCAAAGAGTAAGCTGTCGCTCAAATGCAAAATCCGTCTTTACACTGCCTGCATACGCCCCATCATGTTGTATGCCAGTGTAGTATTCGCTCACGTTAGGCCACACAGGATCCATAGGCTACAAACACTTCAGAATAGGTTCATGCGTAAGGCTACGGGCGCACCGTGGTTCATACGCAATGCCGATCTCCACATCGACTTGCACTTGCCGACCATCAGACAATATATGAAACAGTGTGCCCGTAGATATTTTGATTCTGCCACAACACACCCCAACCCCTTAGTGGTCGCTGCGACCAACTATATCCCGTCCCGCATCTCGAAGTTCACTCGACCGAGACTTTCTCTCGACGAGCCCGACGACGAGATCACGATAGCTCAGAATACAGCATACACGGCCCGCGAAGCCGCAACAAAGAAAAGACCACGGTTCCGTCCTCGCCGTCGAAGTGCGAAACCGTGCCGCGCAAAAATAAATAAATCTAAAGTGGGACCTCCCACATTGCCCTCAGCAACGCCCCGAGCCGAGGTTCGTACCCCACAGGGGGTGCCCTTGGGCCCCGTTGCTTAAATTTTTTGGGTTGAGAGCCCTCAGCGCTCACCACTAGTCCGCGTAAGGGTGTAACAGCCATCTGAGGCTAACACTCCTTGTCTAAACAAAAAAAAAAAAAAAAAAAAAAGGGCCCCACACATTCCGCGTCGGAGACCCGTAGCGCACGGACGTGCGCCTCGCTGCTCTCCATTTCGCCGCGCTCACCCCGCACCCGCCCCCTGCGGTCGTGCGTTCTCGCTCCGTCTCGCTCGCTCTCGCAGCGAACCACGCGTCGCTTCAAGCCGCCATCTTGTTCAACGTCCGTGGCCCGCTCCGGGTGGCCGTTTTTACGGTTGTCTGTGGCAGTTCCGCTGTTTGGACGCAGGTGTTGCCGGATCCCAACTGCACGAGTCGACTTTTTCAAGACGTCGAGAGCAGATTTCTACCGTTGGTAGATAAAAAGTCAACCCATTTTGGCCCCCTCAGGGCAGAAAACCATATTGTTTGGTCCCCGGCGGAAACCTCACGGTGTTAACGAAGCTGGGTGAGGCAAGGCCCCGATTTGCCTGCCGAGCCCCTTCAGGGCAGAGCTAACAATCGGAAGGGGTTAGAGCAACCGGCCTTGGGGGATCTCCTAGTCGGACCTAATCTACGGCTTTCATCATTTTTCTGCGAAGGCCTAACGGCCCGAGCAGCTAGGAACCTATCGCACATTAAGATTGGCGAAGGATTACAAGCTTAGGGCACACTAATTAAGTACTCATCCTCCCGACCTGCACCCGGTTGGGAGGGACACGCACCACACACAACCCAGGGTACCCCACCCAGGGCGCTAGGTTTTTACATCCCTCTTAGCTATCGTTTTTTCCGTTAGCCCACGATGGCGGAAAAAACCATCACTATTGACGCCCTTCTGGCAATTCCAGAAATCAAAGCTTATATCGCTCAACATTTCAGGGCGATAACGATCCTTCCTCCGCAACCCAAACCCGCTCGATCCACCGCCCAGCCGCTCGAACCGGAACTACCGGCCGTCGGTATGGCGATGGAAACGGAGCCGGTCTTTTCCTCCTCAAACTCGTCTTCCTCCTCCTCCGAGTCGGAAGATTCGTCCAATGAGGGCTCATTCATCGAGGTCCGCTCTCGTAAACAGAGCAAAAGGACCAAAAACACCAAAGAGGCCCCCTCTAAGACCCCAAAAATCAAGCAGACTGACTCGGCAACAACATCTGCCGCAGCCCCGCCTGCAACGACCGCCACGGCCGCTCCAGCCCCCCCAGTCGTCTCACAGGCAGCCCTAACCGCTGCCCCACCACCTACGGACAGCAATACCGTCACCCCACTGACGGTCAAAAAATCACTCGCTCCGCCGCCCCTATATAATAGGGACAAGGACAAGTGGCTAGCCATCTCCGCATGGCTAAACACTAACAGGATTTCGTATAAATCTGCGAAATCCACCCCCCAAGGTATACGAGTGGACCTTCACTCGTCAGCCGACCACCGTTCTGTATCAAAAATGCTAGGGAATCAACAGATTCCCTACCATACGTACACCCTCCCTGAAGCCAAACTTCTGCGTGCTGTAATACGCAACGTACCAAGGGAAATTGAGACCAAAGAGATTCTAGAATCTCTTAAAACCCAGGATCTACCGGTTGTAGAAGTACACCGGATGATCCGGGGTAGGGGTCGTTATCCCCTCAACATGATACTCGTCTGCCTTACAAATAACGCAGAGGGTAAAGGTATTTTTAAAATTAAGACCATCTGCGGTCTATCTGGGGTCTCGGTTGAGCCCCCACACAAAAATGGCAACCTGGCACAATGCCACAAGTGCCAACTGTATGGACACTCGTCCAAAAACTGCTTTGCCCGTCCTAGGTGCGTTAAGTGCCTAGGTGACCATCACACCTCTCAGTGTGAACGGCCAAAGGACATCTCACTCTGCAAAGAGCCACCAGCGTGTGTTCTCTGTGGAGAATACGGACACCCGGCTAACTACCGCGGCTGCCCAAGAGCGCCAAGGAGGTTAGTCCGCCAGCCCAACACAAACGGCAAGGCCTTGTACTATAACAAGACCTTCGTCCCAGCCCCCTTACCAACCCACAATGCGTGGGCTCGCCCCCTGCTAACCAGCAAGGAGGCTTTCCCAACCCTGCCCAACAGGCAGCCCGCTGCCCCACCCGCAACATCTCAACCCAAACCACCAACAACCGGGCCAAACCAGCCCACCGGTGGTAATCCCAAGCCCCCTCAGGGCGCCCCCCTTCCTACCGTCGTCGCTAAAAGCGCGCCCCCAAAAGCCCCCCAAGGACTAGATCCAGATCTAGCCCTGGTGGCCAACTTCGCAGCTCAAATCAATTTCACGGAAATCCGCGAAATTGCAGCCGAATTAAGAAGGAACGAGGGAAACAACTTCGCCCTCCTCAATACCGCAATTAAATTTGCCCCCACGTTAGAGCGTCTAGGCTCGCTTAAATTCAAATAAAATGGATAGGTACACTCCAGGCAGAGTTAAACCCAGACACCTCAAAATAGGGACATTCAATGCCAATAGCCTAACCCAACAGAGGGATGAAGTAGGCACATTCCTTCGGGAACACCAGCTCGACATCTTGCTAGTACAAGAGACGTTCCTTAAACCATTTAACAAGGACCCTAGAGTCGCGAACTATAATATAGTTCGCAACGATAGGACAACCTCACCAATGGGCGGAACGCTTATCTACTACAAAAGGTCGCTGCATTGCACACCTGTGGATCCGCCCCCTCTGATGTACATTGAAGCTTCAATTTGCAGGCTAGCCCTCTCAGGCCATCAGCCTATCACCCTTGTATCCGCATATCTCTCTCCCAATAGAGAACATTCGAAACAGTTGGTTGAAAAAGATCTAAAAGCCTTGCTAGAATTGGGAGGCGCCGTCATCATTGGCGGTGACCTTAACGCCAAGAACACCTCTTGGAGCTGTCAAAGTTCCAATAAGAGGGGCAAGACTTTAGAGCTATTCGCTGACAGACTGGGATTTGATGTCATAGCGCCCATAGAGCCGACACACTTCCCCTTTAACGTTTCGCACAGGCCGGACATACTCGATATCTTTCTTCTCAAAAATATAAACCTTCGTTTATGTTCAATAGAAGTTCAACACGAGTTAGACTCAGATCACCGCCCGGTGACTCTGGAATTAGCCTCCCGCACCCCCGGCCCCTCAGGCCACAACAACGAAAGGACCAAGATAGCGACTGACTGGGCACGGCTAGAGAAAAATTTCAAGTCAACCTCGTCGGTCCACCTTGATCAAATTCCCAAAGACATTATGTCTAAGGAAGATACCTCTCAGGCGATCGACTCGCTCACAAGTCACGTGCAGTCGATAATGGACGACTGCTCGCGGCCGGTACCAGATACGAGCGATCGTAAATGGCGCCTGCCAGACGACGTCCGTGACTTGTTGAGACGGAAAAACGCCGCGACACGCGCTTATGACCGCTACCCTACGGAGGACAACCGTACCCGCCTACGGTCACTCCAGAGGGAGGTTAAACAAGCAATTAAAAATTTGAGACAGAGCAAATGGGACGCCATGATCGAGGAGCTAGAACCCTCTCACACAGCCTTTTGGCAGCTTTCCCGCTCACTCAAAAAAGACATCGTGTCCACTCTCCCTCCTCTCACTAGACCCAACCAGCCTCCGGCATTCATGGACGATGAAAAGTCAGAATTCCTGGCCGACTGCTTGGAGCTTCAGTGTACGCCGAGTACACTACACCCCGACGCCGTGAATCACCGCTTCATCGCCGACGAAGTGGAACGTCGTAACACTCTCTCGCGCTCGTTAGGAAACGACAGCCCCGATCAGCCAATCCCAGCAGTGACCACAGATGAGGTCGAATCGTTAGTCAGGGGTCTCAAAACCAGGAAAGCCCCAGGTTCGGACGGAATCTCAAATAAAGTCATTAAATTATTCCCCGCCCACTTGATAATTCTGTTGTGCTGCATCTTCAATGCAGCACTAAATAATAACATCTTTCCCGCGCAATGGAAAGAGGCCGTGGTAATAGGAATCCACAAACCCGGCAAGCGCCGTACCGAACCTAGTAGTTACCGCCCGATTAGTCTACTAAGAGGTCTAGGTAAGATCTACGAACGAATAGTTCTCAGTAGACTACGTACATTCGCCGAGGCTATCAACCTCGTTCCCGACGCACAGTTTGGCTTCCGAGCTAAACACAGCTGCGTACAACAAGTTCACCGTTTGATAGAATACACAAGTAGTCAGTTCATCATGAACAGATATACGGGTGTATTATTCCTAGACGTAGCGAAAGCATTCGACAAGGTTTGGCATGAAGGCCTAATCTACAAACTCTATCTCCTCAAGATCCCTCACTACTTAATTCTCATTATACATGACTACTTAAGTCATCGCAGCTTTCGCTACAGGGTGGAAGGGACGTTGTCGACCTCCCACCCTATCAAGGCCGGCGTCCCTCAGGGGTCGGTCCTCTCCCCATTTCTCTTCACGCTATACACTAGCGATATGCCCAAATTCAACCGGGTACATAAAGCGCTTTACGCTGATGACACCGCACTCTTTTGTGCTGGTAGATCCCCGACAACAGTAGCCAAGACTCTCCAAACAGCGGTTACCGCCCTAGCCAATTGGTTTAGGAAATGGAGATTAGAAATCAACCCCGAGAAGAGTCAGGCGGTCATGTTCACTAGACGAACTGCCCATTCCTACTCTATCGATAGCATTCCCCCCCTTAAAATTTTCAACAAGCCGGTCACTTGGACCAGGCAGGCCAAATACTTGGGTGTGACCCTTGACGATCGACTCAGCTTCGCCCCTCACATAAAGCAAGTCCGCGCACGGGCAGCCTTTGTGATGGGCCGTCTCCACTGTCTACTCAACTCTAGGTCGCGTATGCCGCTGAGTAGCAAAGTCCGACTTTACACCACCTGCATACGGCCTATCTTGACCTATGCCAGCGTGGTGTTCGCGCATGTTAAGCCACGCAGGATCCACAGGTTACAGACACTACAAAATCGTTTCATGCGCCGAGCTACGGGAGCACCGTGGTTCATACGAAATGTCGATCTCCACATCGACCTCGAACTGCCGACCATCAAGCAGTTTATGAAACGGTGCTCTCAGAGCTACTTTGACTCTGCCATGACACACCCCAACCAACTAGTGGTTGGGGCGGCTTCCTATAGACCCTCCAAAATCTCCTCCATCCGACGTCCTCGTCACGTCCTCGACGAAGAGGACGACAATATCACACTCGCTCAACAAAGAGCCTACACGGCCCGCGAGGTCTTAACAAATAAATATCCGCGGTTCCGCCCTCGCCGTCGAGGTGCGAAACCGCGCCGCGCAAAAGTCACTACTAAAAACGTGGGCACGCCCACTTTGCCTCCAGCGACGCCCCAAGCCGAGGTCCGTTCCCCACAGGGGGAGCCCTTGGGCGATGTCGCTTAGCATACTTTTCTCCGGGTTGAGAGCCCTCAGCGCTCACCCATAGTCCGCGTCAAGCTGTCAAGACCATCTGCGGCCAACAGCTGTACACAAAAAAAAAAAAAAAAAACGGCCCCACATATTATAATTGCAACCTTGGTTAATAACACGTCCAGCGCAAACGCTGCGATAGATTATACCATACAAATAAACTGTACTTTTCAGTGCAACACTATCTTTTAAAAACTGTGCTTTTCAGCACAATTCTTTGCTTTTCAAAATATTCTTTCTTATCTTTTAAAAATTGTTTTGCTAATCTTTTCCAAAAAAAATCTATTCTTTTCCAAATTGCTTTTCTAATCATTTCCAAATATTGTTTCCCATTTTTTTTTACTTTTATTAAGTTTATGATACTACTATTTTAATTGCCTTGATTCCTTAGTGCATAACTTTGCTTTTCAAAATATTCTTATCTTTTGCAAATTGTTTTGCTAATATTTAAAAAAAAACTATTCTTTTTCAAATTGTTTTTCCTTAATCATTTTCGAATATTTTTCTATTTTTTTTTCTTTCATCACTTTATAATACTATATATTTATTTTTTTTTTTTTCAAATTAATTTTCAAAGTATTCTTATTTTTCACAAAGTTCTTTGTTAATCTTTAAAAAAAAATTTTCCAATTGCTTTTCTTTTCTAATCATTTTACAATATATTTTTTGATTTTTTTTTACTTTCATTTTGTTTATAATACTATTTAATTAGCTTAAATTTGTAAGTGCATAACTTAAGTACATAGTTTTTGTTCGTTATTTGAGTAGATTTTGTTTATTATCTATCACAATGACTGTTGAAACATTGCAAATTGATGGGGCTATGATCCCTCACACCGTAGTTCCTATAATTGGAGACGGAGCCTGTCTGTTTCGGGCCATCTCCTATATATTGTATGATACACAGGTGATGGCCAGGGAGGTGCGCGAGCAAATCGTAGACTATGTGGTGGACAACTGGGAATCGTTTGCTATTATGTCACATGACAGTAACGGGGACAATTACTTCAGTGCCGCTGAATACCGCATTGACATGTCACGCCATTTTACTTATGGTAGTTTATGTGAGCTGGAAGCGGCAGGGCAACTCTTTCCATGGGTCTTTGAAGTTTACCGAAACGGTGAACTGTATATGAGTTTTGGTACTACAGGTAACCCTGTGGGACGACTACGCTTTACACATGATCTGTCACGTGGCCATTTCGATGTTTACGTCCGTAGTGAAGTGACTGCGACAATGGCCGAGACCGCCTCCCCTTCTTCACTTCTCCCCGTCGTTGCAAAGAAGATTACTACGAGAAGAAATGAAGTGCCTACTAATTCACCGCCTATATTAGAACCAGATCATGACGTATCTCAGTATCAATCTCTTATCTTTCCTACTAAATGCTCCAAGAAACGTCGTGCCAGATGCACCGACGCTACTCGGAAAAAACAAATTCAAAACGCTTCAAAAAAATATGCGCAAACAAACCCAGCAGTTCACCGTGCTGCCGTGGCCAGATACCAGAAAACTCACCCTGAGGTACACAGGGCGGCACAGTCTCTTTATGAGCAAAATAATCCTGGAAGACGAGTACAAAGGAAAGGACGCTCCTGGAAAACCAAGGCTTACTCCGGCAGGGCCTATGATCTTGATATAGAGTATGAGACGGACAGTACTGTATCCTTGGGTGCCATGAACAACAAGTGCCATTGGTGTAATGCTCTCAAGTGGAAGGAGGAGCCACCCGGCATGTGCTGCAGTGCTGGTAAGGTGCAGCTCCCGCCTTATGAACAGCTACCTGAGCCTCTCTACAGTTTGATAATGGATATACATCCAGAACACGACCATTTCATGAACCGTATTCGTAAATATAATAGTTGTTTTCAAATGACTTCTTTCGGAGCGAAACAGATAATAAAAGACGGTTTTATGCCAACTTTTAAAGTTCAGGGCCAGGTATACCATTTGGTGGGAAGCTTGCTGCCAGCTCCTCAAAAGGAACCACAATTTTTACAAATATATTTTGTTGGCGAAGATGACAGGGAAGTACAATTGAGGTGCAGTATCTTTCACGAAGTAAAACCCGGCTTAGTCAAGCAACTGCAGAGAATGCTTCATACGTTTAATACTTATGTAAGAGACTTAAAGATCGCCCTGGACAAGGTGCCTGAAACGTCTAAACCATTTAAAGTAGTCATTAATGCTGAGAAGAAACCGCCAGAGAGTCACAGGGGTCGTTTTAATGCTCCTACGTCAAATGAGGTGGCATTAGTAATAGTTGGTCAGCAATTTGAGAAACGAGACATTATCCTTGAGAGCCACGATAATTCATTGCAGCGCATTAGCGAGATTCACCGTTCGTATGAAGCCCTGCAGTATCCGCTTTTGTTTTGCCGTGGCGAGGATGGGTACTCCATTTCTTTACCTCAGCGTGATCCTGAGACCAAATTAATACTTAAAAATACAATTTCAGCTGCAAGGTTCTATTCTTTTCGTATAATGATTAGACAAGGAGAAGATAATCACTTGGTGTATTTCCGTTCCCTTTTTAGTCAGTTTTTAGTGGACATGTACGCCAAAATAGAGACGGAAAAGTTGACCTATATCAGGAACAACCAGGCGCAGCTGAGGGCTGACAGTTATATACACTTGCGGGATGCCATAGGAAGGCAGGATGTTGATGTTCAGCAGCTAGGTCAGAAGGTGGTGCTCCCGTCATCTTTTACCGGGGGACCACGCTATATGCACGAGCGTACACAAGACGCTATGACATACGTGCGTCAGTACGGTCGTCCTGATCTTTTTATCACATTTACGTGTAACCCCCGATGGAAAGACATCACAGATATACTTTTACCTGCCCAAAAGTCACACGATCGCCACGATATTATAGCTAGGGTATTCCACCTAAAGGTGAAAAAGATGATGGCTCTTCTTATCAAAGGCAATCTATTTGGGGGGATGCGTTGCTTTATATACTCGGTAGAATGGCAAAAACGGGGTCTTCCTCACATTCACATCTTGCTATGGCTAGAGCAGCGTATCACCCCAGATAAGATCGACAATGTTATTAGTGCAGAAATACCTGACTCTGAGCAAGATCCTCTCCTCTACGATATTGTGAAGGCCAGTATGATACATGGTCCTTGCGGAAGTTTAAATTACAACTCGCCCTGCATGAAAGATGACAGTTGCAGTAAGAGGTACCCTCGACCGTTTCTCAAGGACACCCAGACAGGAGACGATGAATATCCGCAATATAGGAGGAGGTCTCCAGCTGACGGTGGTAACACAATAAAAATTAATGAAATAGAGTTGGACAACCGCTGGGTGGTGCCTTACAATCCTGTCCTGTCACGTACTTTCAATGCTCATATTAATGTGGAGTACTGCAATTCTGTTAAATCTATCAAATATATTTGTAAGTACGTGAACAAGGGCAGTGATCAAGCGGCCTTTACTCTAGAGAATGAGAAAGATGAGGTAAAAATCTACGAAAGCGGCCGGTACATAAGCAGTTCCGAAGCAGTTTGGAGGATCTTAAGCTTCCCCATTCATGAAAGGTTCCCCCCCTGTCGTACACCTCGCTGTTCATCTTGAAAACGGTCAGCGAATATACTTCACCTCAAATAATTTGTCAGAAAAGATAAATAATCCACCACAGACAACGCTCCTAGGCTTTTTTGAAATCTGCAAAACAGACAATTTCGCTAAAACTCTGCAGTACTCCGAAGTCCCTTCTTACTATGTCTGGAACAGCAAAAAATTTTCAAAGAGGAAAAAGGGAAAGATGTTGAGGGCTGGCCCGGAGTGAAAAAAGTGCACGCTCTGGGCAGGGTCTATACGATTCATCCAAACAACACCGAGTGCTACCACGTACGCCTTTTGCTCCATGAGGTTAGAGGATCGACATCCTTTGAGGACTTAAAGACTGTGAATGGTATCCTCCATCCAACATTTCAATCTGCGTGTAAGGCACTTGGTCTGCTGGAAGACGACAAGCATTGGGACACCACTTTAGAGGAAGCTGCATTATGCGATTCTCCTCTCAAATTGCGAGAGCTATTTACAATAATGTTAGTTTTCTGTCAACTCTCTGATCCTTTAAGCCTTTGGGAGAAATACAAAGAGAGTCTCTCAGAAGACATTAAACGGCAACTGGAAAGAGAGTTGCAAGATTGTGTATCTGTTGTACACCTCACTGACGAGGTGTACAACAGATGTTTGATTTTGATTGAGGATGCAGTATTAGCTCAAGCAGGACAAAACTTGGCACAGTACGGATTACCGCAGCCAAAAAGATCTGCAGCAACTTTGGACAATAGAGAATATCTGAGGGAGACCAATTATGATCTATGCGCCCTAGGAGAGGTGATGTCATGCAATGAGGAGTTACTGACGGATGAACAGCTTTACGTTTACCAGAAGATTCTTGGCAATATTGAAAAAGGAATAGGGCAAATTTTTTTCCTGGATGCTCCTGGTGGCACTGGTAAAACATTCCTTATCAATTTGCTATTGGCAAAAGTTAGGAGTAATCGTAGCATTGCCTTAGCTGTCGCATCGTCAGGAATCGCAGCAACACTGTTGGAGGGAGGCAAGACAGCTCACGCTGCTTTCAAGCTGCCACTAAACCTTATCCATGTGGAAACTCCACTGTGCAATATATCAAAACAGAGTAATGCGGCCCAAGTGCTGCGTGATTGTAAACTCATAGTTTGGGACGAGAGCACAATGGCGCATAAGGGGGGTTTTGAAGCGCTAAACAGAACACTAAAAGATATTAGAGGGAACGATGACATGATGGGTGGAGTCACCGTGTTGTTAGCTGGAGACTTCCGTCAGACTCTGCCGGTAGTGCCGAGGGGAACTCGAGCTGACGAAGTTAAGGCTTGCATTGAGGCATCAAGTCTTTGACCCCTAATCAAAAAGGCTTCACCTTAAAAAAAATATGCGGGTGCACCTGAAGAGTGATGTTTGCGCTGGACAATTCTCCGATCTCCTTCTTAAAATAGGAAATGGAGAATATCCAGAAACTGATGGCAAGATTACAATTCCATCAGATCTTGCCTCACTTGTACCGACCGTTGATGACCTAATAGCCCGAATATATCCAGATGTTCACAACCTACACAACAAATCCATGGAGTGGCTGTGTGAACGTGCGATTTTGACACCTAAGAACGATTAGGCTTCAGTTATTAATGACACTTTGTTAAAGTCATTCGAAGGTGTAGAATACAAGTACAAGTCTGTGGACACTGTAGTGCATACGGATGATGCTATACACTATCCTGTGGAGTTCTTAAATGCACTCAACCCACCTGGTCTACCGGTTCACACACTTATCCTCAAAGTGGGTGCTCCAGTAATACTACTCCGAAACCTCAATCCGCCTAAGTTGTGCAATGGGACCAGGTTGCGTGTGAAAGCCTTACATAAAAACTTAGTAGAGGCCATTGTAATTACTGGCTGTGCTCGAGGTGAATCGGTGTATATACCACGGATACCACTTATACCATCGGAGTACCCATTCGAGTTTAAAAGGCTGCAGTTCCCTCTTAAGGTCTGTTTCGCAATGACGATTAATAAGTCTCAGGGTCAGTCACTAAAAACAGCAGGAATTGATCTTAGGGTAGACTGCTTCTCGCACGGTCAGTTTTACGTGGCTTGCTCGAGAGTGAGCTCTCCTAGCAGTCTGGTCATCTTAGCACCTGAGGGCAGAACCGCTAATGTAGTTTATAAAGAGGTACTATAAGTTTGGTATAAGCTCAAAAAATAGCCTTACACCTTTACAATGGTTTTAGAATTTTGGTGTCTTTCAATCTGTATGTTATGGCATAACACAAAAACCACTGAATGGATTTCGATACAATTTTCACAATTTTGGTAGTTTGGGGGTCCATCTTAAAATCTAAGCCACGTATCATTTAATTTCGTTAAAAAAACAGACGATAGGGTGATTTATTCTGTAGTCTACGCGGACGAAGTCGCGGGCAAAAGCTAGTATTTATATATATATTAAAAATTTTAACTGCTCTAGTGGTCAACTCTACTATTAATACGCATGTTGTAAGATGTAATTTTAAAATTTCTTGCCGGATCTTCTCAGTGCGCTCGCGTTCTGATCCGGCGGTAATTAAAGAAAAATGTAAAAAAAAGTGACACTATGTAAATGCTGCCGCGGGGTTTATGCATAATAAATGATTTCAATTTGACTTTTACCTATTCGTCGGTTGAAAGAAGAATGTGTGAGTGAAATACGGTGAATGGTGTTTTGCGCACATTTTTGGGCAGCCAGAGTCTGTCTAGGAAGGCTCGCCTGGCTGTGTATAGGGGTGTGCTTGTACCAACCCTAATGTATGGAAGTGAGAGCTGGGTATGGCAGAAGAAGCATGAAAGTAGAATTAATGCTGTGAAAATGAGAGCGCTGAGGATCATAATTGATGTAAAATTGAGTGATAGAATTAAAAACAGAGTGATTAGGGAACGTTGTGGTATGAAAGTAGATGTAGTGACAAGGATCGAAAAAGGTATGTTAAGTTGGTTTGGTCATGTAGAGAGAGTGAATGAAAGGAGATTGACATGGGGCATTTATAAGTCGAATGTGAACGGCAGTGTTGGAAGAGAAAGACTAACACGGCGGACGTTCAACATTCTTACTTAGCGCCAGCACACCGTCAAAAATATCAACTAGATTATTGTCTAGTAGCATTATAACGTATTCGTTATAATACAACTTTCAATATATTAAATACCTTTTTTCTTTTATAAGTGTCGTTTTTAACCTCCGACAAAAAAGAGAAGTGTTATAAGTTTGACGTCAATGTCTGCCTGTGTGTGTCTGTCTATCTGTGGCATCGTAACTCTCAAAGGAATGAACCGATTTCGATGTTTTTTTTATTATTCTAAAGCCAATTTCCTTGCGGTGGTTCTTAGCTATATTTGGTTAATCATCATCATCATCATCTCAGCCCATATACGTCCCACTGTTGGGCTCGGGCCTCCTCCATAATGGAAGGGTAATTGACCTACTATACCACGCTGGTCAGACGTGTTGGCATAGGGTTTTATTTCGAGTATTCCTTCTCTTGCATAGATGTTATATGCGTTTTTATATCCCTTAGACGTCTCGTACGATCACCCACGGGTAAGATAGGGGGTGGTGAATTGTATTCTTACTCCGTCACCACACGGTCGATTTGGTTAATATCGAGCCGGAAATGTATGGAGTATCAGCTCTTTTAAAAAATGCGTGTGCGAGCATACGATTACTCGGTTAAGTACTTCACGCGTGCCAGTATAATCCTTAAATGACAATTGATAATTCCTGTTGATGTGAACTTAATACTCTTTTTAAGGTTCTGTACCCAAAGGGTAAAAACGGGATGCTATTACTAAGACTACGCCGTCTGTCCGTCCGTGTCTCTGTCACCAGGCTCTATCCCAAGAACCGCGATAGCTAGACAGTTGAATTTTTTACAAATTACGTATTTCTGTTGCCGCTATAACAACAAAAACTAAAAACATAATAAATATTTAAGGGGGCTTCCATACAACAAACGCGATTTCTTAGATAATGGTGCGGAACCCTTCGTGCGCGACTCCGACTCGTACTTAGCTGGTTATTTATTACTTTAGTTTGTTGTAGGGGTTATTCAAATTTTTTCTGATTATATTAGTGTCGTTTTTACTACAAATATAGGATAACTCGAAGTACAAAATTTTCAGAAATATTTTTATCTTGTTACGCCAAAACACTTATAATAACATAAATTGCCATAATAATTACTACTAATTTGTTGTTGTGTGTGCTTCGAATACTACCAACCCTTGCTTTGCTCGTGGGTGTCGTAAAAGACGACTAAGGGCCCTAGATTGACCCGGACCAACTCCATCTGGTACTATTTGGGTCAACGATTACATTCCCAAGGAGGGTTGACGTCAGGCAGGCGGCCGGTCATAAAAGTCATTGCCGAAACTTTTTGCAATATAATGATATCTGATGTTTACGCGAGCACTACACATTGTAAATAAAACTACTTTTACGGATTATATCGCGTTTGTATTTGATTTATGATTGCCCGACGTTTCGAACACTTTGCAGCATTCATGGTCACGGGCGGACTAAGGTGTCTCACGTCCAACAAGTAATCGTTATTACAGACATTTATAATTATCTACCCGATACAGAAATTAGTTATAAATTTATTAAATTGTTACCCACATTTTAGTACTAATTTATTGCCAGTGTAAGAAGAAAATGATTCTATATGAAAAAATTATATTGTTTATGGTTAGTAATTATTAATTATTAAATTTATAGCAATTATTGTTACAATTTGTTGATTTAAAACTAACACAACTAATATACTACCACCGGATCGGAACGCGGCCACACTGAGAAAGATCCGGCAAGAAAACTCAGGGGACATGATGCTAAATTAATATTGATTTTTAATTTTAGATGCGGCTTACTTTGTCTTACTAAAAGATTTTTGATTTATAAAATTATCTTTAACTATTATTATTGTGGGTCAAATCTATACAATAAGTGCTCACAGTATCATGCGAAACGTCGGGCAATCATAAATCAAATACAAACGCGATATAATCCGTAAAAGTAGTTTCATTTTTGCAATATGTCAAAACAGATGACATATTGCGTCGACCCCAAGTAATTGGGATAAGATCAAGATGATGATGAATTACTACTAATTTAATGTTTAATAATTACTAACCCTTTTTTTTACGGTCGGCGCACTCCTCGCACCACTCCGCCTGGGGCGACAGAGGGGCGTAAGCACGCACACCCGTAACCCACCCGTGAAACGTCGCCTTCGTCGGTGGGCCGACCACCGGAGCAGGATGACTTGACGTTAGTGGTCGGCCCGATGGAATACGCCTTGAGGAGTACCCTCCCATCGACCGCAGTCCCCTCCTCGGAGAGGACGTCGGTCTTTCCTCACACGGTCAGCCTCTCGGCGGGTGAAGGACTAAATTCCCAGTCCGGTCACCCGCAGCCTCGACTAGGGCGGCATCAGGCGCAGGTAGTCGCGCTTACGCCGCCCCAGTCATCGTCAGCGGTTCGAGTCGTCGAGGCGACGCTCCTCGCGCACGCGCTCCGCCGGCTCCTTCCGCGAGACTACTGCCTCGCACAAGGCTATGACCGCGTCCCAGTTCCCGACGCTGTTGAGCATTGCCCTGGCGACGGTCGGCAGCGTCAGGTCGGCACCAATGATTACGATGAGTTCATGACGCTGTTCTGCCCAGGCAACATAAACCTCGAGCGTATGCTGTGCCGTGTCCTCGTTGCAATCGCAGCGGTGGCAGGACGGTGTACTCTCCCTCCTAACGACCGTGTACAGGTATTTGGAGAAGCATCCATGCCCCGTTAAAACCTGCACCAGTCGGAAGGAGAGCACTCCGTACCGCCGTTTTAACCACTGCATAATTACTAACCCTAAACAATATTATTTTGTCTTATAGAATCATTTTTTTCTTATACTTAGTGGCAATAAATTTGTACCAAAATGTGGATTAATATTTAATAACTAATTTTCTGTAGCGGGTAGAACTTATATCTTTAAACGAGCAATTCGTGTATATTCCTATATTTCTGTAGAAAATGTTTTTAGCTAATCAATACAATATTATGAAATGTATTTAGAATAGGAATGTAAATTTAGCCGTCGCCATCAAGACTGACAATAGCTCAGTTGCGCAGTTGTGCAGTCGCATTCAAACAGTCTAATATTAGATCTCAGTCTTATTATCATACTGTTAATATTTGATGTTTTCAAATTATTTCACATAAATATGAATTACTCACTGTTATTACAGAAAACTGCGTAGATACCTATATAATTTAAACAAATCAGCTTACTTCGCACCCTTGTACCTTTGTATACGGACGAGTTCACTGTGTACAAGCGCTTGTACGACTAAGCTTTCAATTATCGGGCCGACCACTGACGTCAAGTCACCCTGCTCCGGTGGTCGGTCCAACGACGAAGGCGACATGCACCGCGGGAGGGTTGCGGGTGTACGTGCTTACGCCCCTCAGTCACCTCGGACGGAGTGGTGCGAGGAGTTCGCGATGGCAACCCACCCAAAAAAAAAAAGCTTTCAATTAAATCATTATCTATGTATTTATGTCTGGATTTGTAGGGTTGTCATCATGATTATGGGAATAGAGAATTATAATGTGCCCGAAATATAATTAGTATATATTTTTTTTCTTTTTTAGACTATATGCATCTAGAATTAGGTAGGCTTCTCCGTAATAACAGAAGTGTTGTTTTTTCTCTACATTAGCGAAATATCTTAGTTTATATAAGGCCCTGATTTTAAAACATATTATTTTTCTTTTTAGTTATTCGGTGTGTTACGCTGGTCAGCGGGTATCACGCTGTTGGACAAAATTCGAAATGAGTATATACGAAGAAGTTTCAAAGTAGCCCCCATAATGGATAAAATCAAAGAGAAGCTTTTGCGATGGTATGACCACATAAAAAGACGCCCCGACGACCATATGGTGAAGCTTGCCCTAGATTTGCCTACGACGAAACGTACGCGTGGAAGACCACCCGCCACATGGCAGACAACGGTCCAAAAAGACCTGAACGACGCAAGATTAAACGCTGACGAAGCACAAGATCATGCTAAATGGACGATTAGGACAAGGAAGGCGGACTCCAAAAAATGGGATAAGGTCTAGCCAGAAGAAGGTGTTTATTGAAAGTGGTTTTCTTTTTTGCTTAATAATAATTTATTTTTTACTCTTTAGTGATTACCATACCATGATAAATATACCCAAAAAATGTGTATATAAAATTTAAATGATATCCTTCATTTTTTACAGAATCTTATCTTCAGCTCACGACTTGATGACCACGGCACTACTTAGAAAGCCTATCCTATCGACAAAAAATCTAAATCGATCCGAGCATATTTGAGTAATCGGTGAAAATATCTAAATAAATATAAGATACAATATCTACAATATGTACAATACTCAACAATGTAATACTCTCAAATCATATGAAAAACGACTTGCTTTTTATAATATGGAATCTTTATCAATTTAGTCGTACCGAGAGCTGGCAGTCGTCTGTGCAATCGTAAAACATTCTATTTAAACAGATTCAGAACGAATGTTGCCCAACACTCTCCTATCTATCGCATGAGCTCTTCATCAAATTTCATTAGAAACGACATTGATATATTTCGTAGTGGTCTCTCGCTTCCTTTAAAAAAATATTGAAATTATTTTTTACTTCTTGATTACTTGATTGTATTTCTCTCTTTGTAAATCATTAGTTTTACAGTAAGTTGTCATGGTCAAAAAATTATCATAATGTAAACACTAAGGCGTCCAAGTTACATGTTAATAACAAAGAGGCACAGAACGACAGCATTCCGTGGCAGTTTCAAATTTGCTGCAACCCGTTGCTGGAATGATCTGCCACCTCCATTACGCAAAATAAAATCGGTTAAAAATTTCAAACTAAAATTTAAAGACTATTTGCTTAGAAAACAAAAGGCATCCTTGTAGTTTGTCAATCTATATGCTATATGCTGTTGTTACTATGTTAATGTTTCAGAACTACAACCACACTAAAAGAAACTTGCGTGAACACACCCGTAAATTTATAGATGCGAGATGAGGGTAACCATATTTGTTTGTATATGTGTGTATACCTATTTTATAGATTTGAGTATTTTGCTATTTATTACTAGCAACCCGCCCTCGCTTCGCTTCGGTTATAGGTTATAGTCGTTTTACCCGCGTAGTTCCCGTGCCCGTGGGAATACCGGGATAAAATATAGCCTAGTTTACGCCCTGGTATTATAGCTTTCCACTGGTGAAAGAATTTTTGAAATCGATCCAGCCGTTTTGAAGATTACCCGGAACAAACAGACAGACAGATAGACAGACAAAAAATTTTTAATTGCTATTTTAGGCATAGGTGTCGTGCAAATAACCGTGTGAGCATGAAAAAAGTCTATTATTTTGACATTACAAACAGACACTCCAATTTTATTTATTGGTATAGATTATTTTTGGTTATAATATATTTATTTCTGCCTGATATTTTTATTCTTATGCTTACTATGTATTTTTATTGTTAATGTTATCTCATATTCATAAATAATGATATTTATTATGTGTTTGTGTGTGTTGTGGCGGCCCGTGCTCAACGAAATAGTTTTGCCTGAAAACCAGCGCTGTAGCATCTCTGTGCTGCAGCTTATGCTGAGGTAGAACCTTTTCGGTCTACTACAGTATTTTAATTAAAAACATTTTGTGGGCTGCGATGATGATGATGACAGTATTTTAAATATTTACCTTTATCATTGTTAGCAGTAGTCTTTGTTTTTATAATAGTATATAAGTAGTTATAAGTTATTACTTTTTAAATATGCTGTAGAGACTGAAATAAATATTTTTCTTTCTTTCTTTCTTTCCTAGTTTTCTTTTTTTTTTGTTTTTGTAATTTAATAGTTCTTTTTTGGTAGTAACGCTACCGCCCTACGCATGTTGTGATCACATCGAGTAGGATACAATCTAACGAATGTTACTTTACCAATTATTATATGTAAGTTTTCTTTGTGGATTATTATCCAGTTTAGTGACCCCAAAATAAAAAATAAAAATAATAAGATTCACCTTTTTTTTTGAAGTCAGTTAATGAAACTGTTTTTAAGAATTTCATCGCATTTTTATTTTTTCACGCGCACACACCGTATGCACCTACACACACACGCACGCACGCACACTCTCTCTCTCACACACACACACACACATACACAAACACCAAGACACAAAAGTAAAAAAAAATACTCGTTTTGTGACAGCCCTATATTACTTCACAAGATTTTTATTCATAAGTTCAAAACACTTATTATGTAAAATTTGTTTGTTATTCTATAAAAAAAAAATGCTTAGAAATATAATACGAATAAATAAGAGGTGTAGCTAGACAGAAACGAAGTCTCAAGTACCTCAAAGATTATTAGTTAACTAGCTTTTGCTCGCGACTTCGTCCGCGTAAAAATCATGTGTAACAGAGACAAGTACAGATAAATGTGCAGGGATTCCAGGTTTTACAGTCGTATCATATTCCTTGATGATGAGTATAAGCTAGTGGAGAAAATCCTGGCCATCACTCAATAACTTAGAAAATTTGAAATTGAACCTGGCGTTCGGCGTTCGATTCAGTTTCTGGCATTTATTGATCGCGGCCTTGCTACACCTAAAGCCCGTAGTTACAGAGGTAATCCGGAGGGGAGGCAGTTCTTAGATATCGCTAACTCATTCAATAGTTTACTATCCAGCTACATCAGGGAGGCACTCCGTTTTCACGCTCTATACATTTTTTTTCTTTTTTTTCAGTGACTATAGTCAGCGCACATGCCGTCCTGTGTCGTCCGGGTCCAAGGGTCCTATAACCCACCATCTCTCTTTCACCGTTAGGCCGATCACCGGTACCGAGTTCCTTGTTCTCCGTGGCCAGCCAGGCTGGATACCCTTTGAGGTACCCTCTTTTTCGAAAGTCCATCCCTCCCGGAACGCCGATCGCTGTCGCGCGGTCAGTCTCTCTGCGGGAGAGTGATAAAACTTAAAATAATAATTATTATTATTTAATGTAACGAGAATAATAGTCAATAAAATTTTAGTTTATTAAAATCTTCCTCGCAGAAAATAAGAATAGACAGTTCGCCTTCTTTTGGACGTACGTATACTATGCCATACTATGCCATAAGACGTCCAGCAAGTAGCATAATTCTGTGTCTTAGCGTATTCTTGTGACAAATAGTATGAGCGCCTTCCATATGCAGAAAGAGATTCCGATACGATTACTGGTTTTGATTCGCAATTTAGTATTAAATTAATCGAATTTAATTTTTCTTCGTTATTTTTATCAAAGGATTTCGAAGATTTTATTATATTCCCCTTATGTGTGGTGGAAGAAAATTCCACGATTATAGGGGTTGAATTATTCGACCCTTTTTTGAGTACTACCTTTATATATACACTACCTTTTTATTATTTATTTGATTCACCAAGATATTGTTGATATAGATACTTAACAAGATTCATATTAAAATACAAATGGCAATGTAACATCTAATTAAAGGTAAACATATGCACATTAAATATGATTTTTGAGCAGACAGAAAACCGCACCCTTTGCGACATACCAGACAATATAAACAGAGTGGCACATACCTATCATACGCTATCGCATAACATTCGATTTATTTAAACTCGTAAATGCATTATAACTTCATAACTTATTGGTACTATAAAATATTTAAAGAACCATCAGACAGACAGGTAGAAACTAAACTTGTCACTCGAAACAGAGAATCAGAGTGTACATCAATCACATCACTACAGCCGTTGATAACTTTACAAAATCTAGCAAATGGAGAATCAGCACCTAAAACCGTTCTTCTAAGTGGTAGATAAAGCGGTGTAATCGATTGGTGAGGGATTTTTGCGGCAGCACGAAAGTATAAGAACAAAATAACGAGGACAATCCACCTTAAGATCATTTTATAAATCAAACCTCTTTCGAATTATTTCTGATATTTACGATAGTATTACACATCTATACCAATAAATAAAATTGGAGTGTCTGTTTGTAATGTCAAAATAATAGGCTTTTTTCATGCTCACACGGTTATTTGCACGACACCTATGCCTAAAATACAGATTAAAAAATTTTTGTCTGTCTGTCTGTTTGTTCCGAGTAATCTTCAAAACGGCTAGACCGATTTCAAAAATTCTTTCACCAATGGAAAGCTATAATATCAGGGCGTAAACTAGGCTATATTTTATCCCGGTATTCCCACGGAAACGGGAACTACGCGGGTAAAACGACTAAAACCGAAGCGAAACGAGGGCGGGTTGCTAGATGTTAATAAAACTACTTTGCGGCTTTCATCGCGTTTGAATTGGATTTCTGATTGCCCGACGTTTAATAATTATATGTCATAATAATTACTAATTATAAACAATGTAATTTTTTCATTTAGAATTATTTTCTTCTTACACTGGCAATAAATTTGTATCAAAATGTGGGTCAATATTTAATAACTAATTTTCTGTATCGGATAGATAATTATAAATCTTTCTAATAACGATGACTTGTTGGACGTGTGACATCTTAGTCCCGTGGCCATGAACGCTGCAAAGTGTTCGAAACGTCGGGCAATCAAAAATCAAATACAAACGCGATAAAAGCCGTAAAGTAATTTTATTTACAATAGAATAGAATATGGTGATAAGGGGTTTCAAAAATATACACGATCGTGGAGAATTTATTATATTTTAGATCTTTTCTATTTTATTATATATACATATATAGATAAATAGAATATCCTAATGAACTTCGTGTTGTTTAACCAATTCTATCAAGTGGTATTATACTACAGTTCCAGTTAATTTTACTATTTTCTTGAGAAGTATTTTCACACTTTGTTGATTTTGTTTTTTAATTAATAATAACTAATGATTATTAACTAGGTAGTGACTTATAACGTTATTGAACGTGTTTTATATAAATAAAATATGCAACAGGTATCTCAGTTCATTACAGGAATAATGTATTATTCCAAACGAAGGAATGAACTGAGATACCTGTACCTTATCTGTGAATTTTACATTGTAAAGGTTTTTGCCTGGAACTGGAATCTCTTGGTGAATGGTAATATTTTATTTATTTGTAACAACAAATATTTAACATCTATATTTTGCTTAATAAATAATTTAATTTAATTACATCTAAAGATTGCATGTGGGTAAAATTTAATTCCTGATATGCCAACATAAAATTCTTTAAAGCTTAAAATAATAAAATAACTAGTAATTATGAGCGAGGTTAGTTGAAGTATCTTCTTTTAGAACTTTAAGACCTTAGCTTAAATCGAAGTACATGTCCACCCTTCAGTCTGATGTTAAAGGATTCGGGTGACAATTGAGCTGGAATGCTAGTACTTTCACTTGGTGATATTTCCATGTGTAGTAAAAGTTGATATGTGATGGCTTTCATTTCACAAAGCGCCAATCTTGAACCTGAAATTACAGTACTTTTAATAAACATACACATAGATAATATATACATAAAAATATAAAATTGAAAACTCTGAATAACAGACCCCCCGACACAAACTAAGATAATACAAAAGAAAAGAAAAAAATATTACGTTCTCTTCAACAGGAATTATTAATTAATTGTCATTTAACGTCTGTATTGACACGCATATAGTACTTAACCTAGTAATTATACGCCATTACATCACTTTGGAAAAGAGCTGATACTTTTACACTGCTGAACAAGAACTACCGCAAGGAAACTGGCTTTCAAAAGAACGTCACGGGCAGACTAAGATGTCTCACGTTCAACAAGTCATCGTTATTACATCGTTATTTCATACAGGTGGCACAGGACCGTTCCAAGTGGCATTTTCTAAGAGAATCGTGAGGATAATCCGTTCACCCATCGGATGTTGATTGAGACCGAATTGACGTCCTGAAGAACCAAACGCTGTATACTTAGCGTTGAATTTCCTCAGGACCAGGGTGCGGTGTACAAGTTGATGAGAGGGACCTTCTTCCTCGAGTCCATCGTGACATACTGGTCAACCCTGTCCCTAAGCGACAAAAGCGAAGATCATAGGTGACGATTAACACAGAGTCGTCGCTGTTGCCCAATCAATTAGTTCTTCTTATAACTGTTCTCTTACATATTATGTTATTCATTAACAATCATTTAGTCTTATAATATGGATTTTGTGTTATTAATATTGTTATAGTTATACTTACCAATACAATTTCTGGGTCCAATACCAAAGGGCATGTAGGCAAATGGGTTAATTTTGTGCTTGTTCTGTTCAGAAAAACGCTCCGGATCAAACTTTTCAGGGTTGGGAAAGTATTTAGGGTCACGGTGGAAGCCGAATGCTGGGATTTGGACGCCTGTTCCTTTCCGGATCTATAAAATAATTATATATTATTCTATTGAAGATCTTAAATAATTACAATAATAGAATAGTGGCTTAAGTGGAGACCTTCCATTCCAAGTGTTATGGGTTCATTAACAGAAGTACAGTTCTTTATGCGATCCACAGATATAATTGTTCTGAACTGTGATATTATTTTTTAACGTTACGTCAACGTGTTGTGGATAGTACAAGAATTTATTCCTTAGTGCGTGGTTTTATGTTATCTTAAATATAAGTCTCTACTTTCTTTTTCTTTTTGAAATGAATACATCCTAAACTAAAAAAAAATAAGATTGTATTCGAAATGAAACTTCGATTTAAAAGTTTAGAATAATTTCTATTAGAGTTTGGATCTGTACAGTGGTGTATAGCATTTTACGATAGGTGTTCTATCAACTGGCAAAATCAATAGCATAAATATAGGCCTTCAAAGGGCAATAGTAAGATAATCACCACGCCTAGCATTTTCCTTCATAATTCCATAAAGAGATCAGATCTGAAACTTCATATCCGCAGTACCTGTAGTTTAAAAGATGTAAAATGTAGTTAAATACTACATAATGAATAGCGAAAAGAATATAAATTGTATTCTTGTGTTTATTGCATATATCAGCTCGCCTTTTTCTCTATACCATAAACAAACTAGTTGTAATTTTTGATAATTACCTGAGTATTAAATAATTAAAATAAAACTATTTATTATTATGGATTTTATCGCATTTATATTTAATTTTTAATTTCCCTTAAATTTTCATTAATTACAAATGCGATAAAATTGGTAAAAATAGTTTTACATGTTATAAAGATTTATTTTTACTTACAATAAAATCTTTAGTTGCATGTTTATTGGGTTTTCCTAAGTTATAGTCTTTAGTACACTGTCTATCCAGAGCTACAGCAGGTGGCCACATCCTAAGAAGCTCTGAAATAGACAATTGGTTTATATTGTAACTCAAGTGAAAAACACTCGTAATATCGAACAAAACAATCCACTTTCGAAGACAGTATACAGTACATCATGGGCGCATTAACAAAAGAGGCAATGTCCTCACAATTTAATCCTTTCCCTTCTCCAGAGGACGATAAAATGGAAGAAGTGGGATATTTTTATGAAGTGGGATATGTATATACATATATCATCATTATCATCATTATCATCATTTCAGCCTGTGCCGCCTGCATCCAACGACGCCCAGCAATTTTCAGCAAGTCGTCGGTCTACCTAGTGGGGGGCGTTCTACACTGCGTCGCGTCGTCCGATATGTGGTCGCCACTCGAGAAGCTTTCTTCCGCAGCGGTTGTCGTTTCGTCGAGCGATATGGCCTGCCCATTGTCACTTATTATTATATTATATATTAATTGTATAAATATTGTTAGTTTCAATTATTACCTGATGTTACCATGTCCAAATAAGTCATATTTTGAACAGAGTTAAAGTCAAATTTGCCACCATTTTTAGCATCATGCTCTTTGATTTCTTTAGCTAAGCGAGTCTGAATGTCAGGGTTGACTGCCAGTTCATGTAGCAAAAAGGACATTCCAGAGGATGCTGTTTCAAATCCAGCAATGAAGAATAAAACCGCTTGGGCAATCAAGTCTTCATCAGTCCACACTAAAAATGTGAAAAAGATGATTGTTAGATATCTTCTCATATTCAAAAACAAATTATTATTGCCTAAATCAAAAACCAAATCGAAATAAAAATACTGCTAGTTAGCATTTGCTATGTTTGGCTATTATAAAAACTTATTTGCGAGCGCAAAACACGTAGGACTTAAAAATGGTTAATTGACTTTTTTGTTTTATAACGCGTTTTTTGTACATTCGAATATGATTGCTCTGCGTAATAACTCTGGGAGCTTGGCCAATTACTATTTAATTTGTTTCAAAGGTTTTGTTTCTCAAGATATTTTTGTGACAAAAAGCTACGCTTCCAAAACTAACAATAAACAATATATAGTCGTAATGTGAATTAATTTGATCAAAATAAGATTACTATAATTACCTTTGTTCACAGTCTTCATACCAACAGAGGTTTCATCGACAGTTGCAAAACCAGCTGCCACATCAGCCGACTTAGCAGATTCATGAGTCAGTTTACCTGAAAGATTGTGAACGACATTTTTCATTTTACATTTTATGTTCAGGCAGTTTTTCTAGGTGTCAAATAAAATATAGTCTGGACACACCCCGCCCAATCTGTCCGGGGCGATAGATGGGCGGCGTTAGGCGGCATAACCTACCATGTTTCCTCCCCATCGCTATTGGATTGACCATTGGTACTGATTCGTTGACATTCGTGGCCGATTCGCCGGATTACCCCTTGAATTCCCTTCAACGCCCCGGGTAGCGTTTGCCCGGGTTATTGCAAACCCCATGAAATAAAAACCTTTTGTTACCGTAGTAAAAAAAAAATAATTTAGAACTTATAAAGGATTCGATGGAGCTACTTATTTAAAAAAATTAACAGATAGATAGATTTTAGTGAAATAATATTACTGATATGTACATAGCCTCGAAGTCAAATATCTACTTTAGGCCTCACGAAACCATAAATATAATAAAATATCCCAAACATCAGAAAGTAAGAACAAAAGTGAATAAACAAATAAGAATGTATGCCATAGTCGTCTTTTACGAGACGGATGCGTGCTGAATTGTATTTTTAGGCCGTCACCACACAATAAGAATCAATATCAATTCAAATTTAAAATACATATATGAAAAGTTGGGTACTAACTGTAAAACAAAATTAGTGTATTATTTATTGTAAATGGAGCAAACTAACAATATAGTTGAGATTATCACCTTTCTTAGCTTCCATAAGTAAGTGTATCATATCAGGTCTCATGATATGTTTCAATTCGCGATCTTTCATCGTATCCAAAACTAAGTCTCTAAAGAATTGCTTCGATCTATCGGACAGGAAATCCCAATTGAATAACTAAAAATGTAAAATCACCATGAATAAATTTATATGATAGAGTTACCTGAAAAAAAAAGACATATTGCCTAAACCCTATAATAATTGATATAGTAATGAATCGTAACATCAAAAGGTCCAAAAAGGCAACGACAAATTTGAGGGTTCAGCAAGACAGCTTACTAGTGATAGACTTCAAGTCAAATAATCCAACTATGATTTCGCATTTAGACAGGACAATTACTCGACGTGGCAGTTTTAGGAGTAGGTCTAAGGCTAGTGACTACTAGACTTAGACCTACTCCTACTACTAGTGTCATTTAGAGAAGCAAGAGAAGGAAACCTCAATATTTAGGACAGCGAGTTTGTCTGGCCTACGTATTATAAAACAACATATTCTCTTTCAAAAATAGAGAAATAGAGATTTATACCCAATAAGGGTAGGAATATTTTGTATAAAAAGAAACAAAATACATTTTAGACAAAAGTCTGCACACATAAGCAAAATCTAAAATTAGCAACAGAGATTTTTGATTTAATTGTTGAATAATAATAAATTGGCAATAACCCATCTAATGGATGATCGCAGTAAGTGTTATAAAAATAATTAGAATATTGAGTAACCTTAGACAATTTAGGCAAATTCATCATGATGAAAAATAAGATCGTTTCACGGAAACCAAAAGTTGAAGACTCCTTTCCTCTTGCATAGAACTGGTTGTCGACATCGGCGTGAGAATTCACTTTCAGACCAAAAGCGCAAGAAGCAATGACGTCATTCGCATAACGTGTAGTCAGATCTTTGCAATCTACATTCATGTAATCATCTGTGAAGAAAAATAATGTTTTTGAGTAAGATATCACTTCTAATATCCCATCCATTGTAGAAGAAGCTTCTAAGACTTATAATATTAACTGTATTTATGCTGCCGGGCTGACGGCGTTAATGCCGATGGGTGCTGCCGATGGCTTTAGTTAGAATTTGGGTGTTAGACAGTGTCGCCGGCAACACAACATGATGCTCGCGGCATGTAGTGTTAATAATCAGTGATGCCCTAGTGCTACTCCTTGGAGCTGTGTCTTCTCTGTCCAATGTTTCTGTAGATGTCTGTTTCATTAAGGATCGACAGACATTGAAGATACAATTTATCATATTTTTTCGTGAGAAAATTTTACATTAGCTTGCACATTCAAAATATGTATTCTTAGGAATTTCATTAAAATTTTAGTGACTTGCGATACACCCATCAGATCCGGAACTAGCTTACAACAGCCTAGCAGTACGTCCAAATAATTATAAAAAGATCGGTTAATCTGTTTGGCCATATTAATCGGACAAAATTTGAACCGCGCAGACGAAGAGATATAACAAAAAAATTTCAATTTAATCAATACAATTGGTAATGTAGGGTCTAAAAAAGAAGGTATGGATCTATATATACCTTTAGATTTCGCAAGTTTTTGCTTTAACACGGCAATCATTTGATCGCCAACCTCAACCATGAACGGCACCATCACTCGTATCTTCGAACTTGTGAACGCTGGACTCAATGTGGAACGCATATCTTTCCACTCTTGACCTATATACAAACAGATAATAATATATTACTTTACAGTTATTAACTGCAAAATTTTTGAAATTTATTTAATTTTTTAAATTTCCGTCACTTACGAAAAAATGAACGTCTGACGTGTTATAGTCGTGTTATAAGATGGTTTGAAAATGATGTTATCAAGAAAGTTTTACGTGTAAATGTCCAAGGCTGACAAGGTAAGGATCAAGGGAAAGCTAAAGAAAAGATGCGTAAATTAGGGCAAATATGGGGTAAATAAAAAGAGATTGAATGCAGAGATGACATCTAAAACAAGTGTGTTGAAAAAGAGGACAGAGAACGAGGTACAGCAATAGCATAATGTATGTCAATAGCAATAGTATTGTAATAGTAACTTATACCTGTACAATGCTGTATGAACTCCTTTAAAAAAATTTTAAAGGTGTTTTAAAAGGTTCTTTTTTTAAGAAAGTAAATCTATGATTTTTGATACAATTAAAAGTCTGCTAATACAATGTATAGTAAATATGATGAGAAATAATATAGTAAATATGATGAGAATAATATATCAAATATTTTATATATATATAAAATATTTTTTTTTTTTATTATTGCAAACGGTGGCAAACGAGCAAACAATACACCTGATGGCAAGTGTTGCTGCCGCTCATGGACCTTTACAAGGCCGTTGCCTACCGTGAAGAAACCGAAGAGAGTGTGAATGCGTGCATTGAGGCTCGGTGATACCAAGGGCACCACCAAAACCCTCCACACGCAAACACCCTCAGAAAGTTGGGCTTCCGGCTCTCTCGCTCACCGAACGAAGCGCAGTAACAAATTGCTACTACTCAGACGTCGATTTTCTGCGAGAGCATGGTACTGCCCCGGACGGACCGGCCCGCGGCTGTAGACAGAGAACTGTCGACAGTGAGGTCCTGCCACTCCTTTGAAATCATAAGTATTGTGTATTTGAAAATCATAAGTATTGTGTACAAAAACCTCTTAACGTTGAACTTTATAATTTACCAACTACATTAACTTTGCTTACCTTTTAATGAAAACAAATTTCTTGCAAAGAAAGAATTAGATTCACTGAATATGGAACGATGATCAAGAAAGTAATCGAAGTCCTTGATAGCTATCTGCTTTACTAGATCCAGGTCCCGTATCATTACCAACTCGTTGATGAACTCAAATCTTCCAACAAACCTGCGAATAGAAACATGAAAATCAAAGAGGAGCAGTATTAAAAATATAACAGTGACTATGTGAAACTCAATATATACGATGTGTGCGCAGCAGAACACAAAGCAGAATATAATGCAAAGAATTTGACAGAGTTTTATGACCAGACATCTGATTAACATCCATTGCAGACGTTGAGTAGTAATAGTTCCAAGTAAGTTTTGTATAATGCTAAAAGTTTAAAGACTTGCAGAACACATAATAAAGAAATTAAGCTCCATTTTAATTTACTTCCAACAGTGTGATCCTACCACTAATAGACTTTATTTGACAGTATTTGGCTGTAAGAGATTCGTTCTGCCGCGGTTCGGAGAAAACGTGGTACGCATTCCACCTGTTAATAATTGTTGGTCTACACTAATTAGATATGTAGTTATCTATCTCTCAGCCTGTAGACGTCCACTGTTGTACGTGAGTGCCCCTATTTTTTTTTTCGGTGAATAGCATGACTATTCGGTGGTGCCGGCGCCCCGCCTAATAAACCACCATATGTCCTCTCCTTCAGCATTGGGGCAGCCACTGGTATCAAATCCTTGCATCCGTGATCAGTCCAGCGCCATAAACCTCCCTAGACGACTGCCAATCAGAACGCTTCTGTGTCATCTGCATCCAATGGTTCACTGCTGCTTTCAAGACGTTGTCAATCCACCTAGTGGAAGGTTCGCCCACCCTGTCGTCTAATTCGCGTTCACCAGTCCCAAATGTTTGTAAGTTCGACTAACGATATGATCTATACATTCTTCTGGTTATGTCAGTTATACCCGTTTTTCGACGGGTTTCCGTATTCTGAATTTTATACTATAGAAAAATACTGAGCGGGCTATTTTTATACGCTTATATCAACTTGACCGAGCTTTGTTATGAGACCCACATTTACAGACTACGTTTCAGTAACATAAATCAACGCTGATAACTAGTCAAAGACCGTAGTATTTATAATTATAAAATAACAAAGAAATGTAAAACAAATCCTTAGGAACAAAAGGGGAATTTGATATTATACTCTTAACACACTGTTCGTGTTTCTTGATTCGTTAAAACCATGAATTAACGGATACAAATTACATCCAGACTCAGAACAATAAGTGTAGATTACACAAAGTATTTTCCTGTGCTCTAATTGTTTTTGTGCTTTATTTGAAGACACTGTTCTTCTTCCGGTACAAACTTTTTCACTACGATTGACGGGTTGAATTTCATAAAATCCCTTCATAGAAAGTCTCTGTGTCAAAAAATGTATTATTGACAAATTTTCACGTTTTTGGGATGTGTATGTTAAACTCGGCGTTGAATCTGTTAACGAGCTTCTTTATATATAAATTTATTGTGTACGTGTGTATGTCAATGAACTCCTTCTAAACGGCTGGACCGATATTGATGAATTTTTTTGTGTGTATTCAAGGGGATTCGAGAATGGTTTAGATTCACAATTAGACCCGGTAGGTGGCGCTTTATTTCAACAGAACAACGTCTGTCGGGTCAGCTAGTATAAATATATGATTGTAATATATCTCCAAATGTTACTGCTTACCTTTCTTCCGGGAACCTATTATATAAATCGAGGACATCGTCAGCGATATGCTTCTGACGTAGCATGATTTGAGTCATGTTGCCAAGAAAAGGCACCGGCATGACATACTTTACGCCGTACTTTTTGAATCTGCTGTATATTTGTCGAATATAGAGTATAACCGCCGCAATTAGTGCTGTGACCCATACTAGCAGGATAATCATACCTAGAACAAAAGAAACTGAATTAGTAGGAGAATAATTATTTCTAATGTTTCATCATCATCATTCAGCCATTTGCAGTCTGCCGCTGCAGGTTGGCCTCCTCTATCGACCGCCATATATATAACAATGCCTTAATTGCTACGCTTAGCAGGCGGGTTAGTCAGGACCTTATGCCTATCCCGCTGCCACCCAACTAGGTCTGTACGTGATCAATAATATGCGAGTTTTAGACATATGATTTATAACAATTTTAATGGATTTTATTGTTTTAAATAAAACTACTTTACGGATTTTGTCGTGTTTGTATTTGATTTTTGATTGCCCGACGCGACGTTTCGAACACATTGCAGAGTTCATGTTTTTTCATACAGAATCATTTTCTTCTTACACTGGCAATAAATTTGTATCAAAATGTGAGTCAGTCTTTAATAACCAATTTCTGTATTGGGTAGATAGTTATACATTTTCTGTAATAATGATGACTTGTTGGATATGATACATCTTAGTCCGCCCGTGACCATGAACGCTGCAAAGTGTTCGAAACGTCGGGCAAACAAAAATCAAATTAAAACGCGATAAAATCCGTAAAGTAGTTTTATTTAAAACTAGCAACCCGCCCTCGCTTCGCTTCGGTTATAGGTTATATTCGTTTTACCCGCGTAGTTCCCGTTCCCGTGGGAATACCGGGATAAAATATAGCCTAGTTTACGCCCTGATATTATAGCTTTCCATTGGTGAAAGAATTTTTGAAATCGGTCCAGCCGTTTTGAAGATTACCCGGAACAAACAGACAGACAGACAGACAGACAAAAATTTTTTAATTGCCATTTTAGGCATAGGTGTCGTGCAAATAACCGTGTGAGCATGAAAAAAGCCTATTATTTTGACATTACAAACAGACACTCCAATTTTATTTATTGGTATAGATGTGTAATACTCGCGTAAACATCAGAAATCATTATGGATTTTATTCTGTTTATAATTATTTTTACGATCAAATCATTTTCAGCTTGCCGCTCGTGATTATATATTATATGCTGAAATGTGTTCGGTTATTCGATAGGTACTTCGGGATAGCAAAAACAGAACTGTGTAAAATTTCATAAACATAGTTTTATTTGTTGACCCGATGGCACCAGACGGAGTAGGCCCCGGTTCATATAAAGCTCTTAGTCGTATTTTCCGACATCCAAGACGTAGTATTCGTAGCTGCCGCCACACACATCCTTATCCTTACTAATATTATGTATGCGAAGGTAAGTTTGTTTGTTTGTTACGCTTTCAGGCTTAAACCAAAAACCGATTTAAAAATTCTTTCACCAATTGAAAGTTAATATAATCAGGTTGACTGAAAGTTATATTATCAGGGCTATATTTTATCCTGGTATTCCCACGGGAACGGGAAGGGCAACTACGTGGGTAAGGCGATTGAAACCGAAGCGAAACGAGGGCGGGTTGCTTGTACATAATATTTCTAAATTTTATTTTATTTAATTAATATTTAACTAATTAACAAAGTTGTTAAAGGTTTGTTAAAAAAGCGGAAATAATTATCAACATCATCTCGTGATTATCTCAAGAATATATATATCCCACTGTTTGGCTCAGGTCTCCACCATAATGGGAGGGAAATTGACATACTATTCCACGCTGGTCAGATGTGTTGCAATAAGGTATTGTTTCGAGATTTCCTTCTCTTGCACAGATGTTATATGCTTATTTTATCCCTTAGTCGTCTTTTACGACATCCACGAACAAGATAGAGAGTGGTGAGTTGTATTCTGTCGCCATCACCATACGGAAATAATTATACAAGCTTTTAATTCTAACACCAAATCAAATGTTTACGCGAGAATTACACATCCATACTAATATTATAAATGCGAAAGTAAGGATTTTCGTTTGTTTGTTTGTTTGTTTGTAACGCTTTCACGCTTAAACCACCGAACAGATTTAAAAAACTCTTTCACCTATGGAAAGCTATAACATCAGGGAGTAACATAGGCTATATTTTATCCCGGTATTCCCACGAGACCGGAAACTACGCAGATGAAACCGAAGCGAAGCGAGGGCGGGTTGCTAGTTGTAAATAAAACTACTTTACGGATTTTATCGCGTTTGTGTTTGATTTATAAATGCCCGACGTTTCAAACACTTTACAGCATTCATGGACACGGGCGGACTAAGATGTCTGACGTCCAAACAAGGCATCGTTATTACCCGTTAAAATTACTTAAATTATTTATTATCTCTGATATTAGTTACAGAAATATTATTATTATATAACATGATTAAGAGATAAACTTATTTTTATTATCAACTCCATAAATTATGCAAAATCTTGGGTGTAGAAAAACCATGGTGAATATGATAATAAAATTATTGAAAGTATTAAAATACTTATTCGAAAGATGTGTACGCTACTTTTAATGAAGTCAAACTTCTTAAGTATTTGAAATCATTAAAATTCAACATGTAACAAATAACGAAATTCATAATAATATATCGGTTAACATTATACCTAAAAAAATACTCGATGAATAAACGAATGAGAACCCAACTCCCACAGAGAATAAATAATCAGCAATTTTTATTGCTTTTTACTGATTTTTTTTATATAAAATTTCATACAACACATACTCGCATATCTATATCAAGTCGCCTGGCTAGTAAGGTTGGTCAATTTGCCTCCTATCAAGGTTAGTAGTATGACATATCTGAGCTGAGAAAAAGAGCGAAAGCGGAAAATTAATTTGATTTTAGCAACAACTAAAATACGGTATATTTTCAAAGTTATTTCACAGAAATAAGAAGTACTCACTGTAATTATACAGAACTGCGTATATAATATGAATAAACCGGTTAACACTTGGCACCCGTGTACCTTTGTATACAGACAAGTTGATTGTGTACAAGCGTTTGTACGACTCGGCTTTAAATTAAATCATTATCTATGTATTTTCGTCTGATTTTATAGGGTTGTCATCATAATTGTGATGAAATAGAGAACTAATAAGTCCCCAAAATATGGTCAGTAGTATTTCTTTGTTTTGTTTTAGACTAGATGCATCTATAATTAGACAGCTTCTCCTTAATGACAGGTGTGTTGGTTTTCCTCACTACACTAGCCTCAGGCTCGTATAGATTAGGTACCTAGTTTATTGAAGCTCTGATATCAGAACATGATTTTTTCTCTTTGGGTCCTCGGTATTTTTTAAAAGTGGTTTTCTATTTTGCTTTGCTTTTTAGTGGTTACACCGCACTATAAAAATATACCCAGAACACGTCGAATGCGCATATAAAATTTAAATGATATACTCGATTTTTTTTACAGGATTTTATCATCAATTCCCGACCTGATGACCATGTATCCAGAAAGTATACTCTCGAAAAAAAAAGAAATCGGTCACAGAATCTATGAGTAATCGGTAAAAAAACATGAAAAAAAATTAAGAACCTTCTCCGTTTTTAAAATCGATTAATGAATTTTTTTATGAATTTCATTTACTTTTAATTTTGTTCTGAAATATACAGATATTTGAATATGTTGGCATGCAAAAAGAGCTAGTACGCGCAAAACAAATACAATATATTTAGCCAAATGAATGAATTTACCTCTTTCATGATTTTAGTTATACAAAAATTGACCTCATCATATTTTTACAAAATGTAAAAACAATTTCGGAACAAATCTCTTTCAAACGGAACTCTCACACATTCCGACACATGCACGCACATAGGCATATATGTATGCACCCACGCACACACAGACACGCACACTCGAATAAAAGTTGAAAAAAAAATCTCGTTTTATGACAACCCTATAGTAGTTCACAAGATTGTTATTCATCAAGTTCAAAACACTTATTATCATTGTTTGTCATTCTATAAAAAATTACTTTGAAGTTTAATACACATAAACACGAGGTGTATCTTGACAAAAACAAAGTAGGTATCAAGTCTCTCAAAGATTATTAGCAAATTTATTAGTTTTTATTTGATACAAGCTATTGATTTAACTGAATTATAAACCAAGTTGACGCTTAGTGACTATATTGACTTATTCACGACCGCGAGTAAATACGAGTAAATACCTACCCAAAAAGAATGAGGTAGTCAATACATATCGGATCTCACAATATAACACAATAAATTTATAACAATAAAAAAAAATGAAAACTAAACCTTGTCAAACATTAAGGAAGATAAGATACTCGTAAATAAATTAATATGATTTCAATCAAAGCGTTTAATAGGAATAAGGTCAATACGCTACTATCAAAATATTAAAACCTGCTCTTATCCCAATCACTCGGTCAACGCAACAGGTGTCCTTCTTCCACCTTACATATTGTAAGAATTTTTAGCAATAGTTTTATAACTGGCCGCCTACCTAACGTCAACCCTCATTGAGATTGTAATTATTATTTTACACCTGATGTAGTTGACCCAGACCCAGGCGATATAATGCTGTGTATAGTCGTTCTTAGGACACCCAACGAGCAATGTAAGGATTGGATTTATAAACGATTTTATGATACACACAAATTTATTAAAACACTTTTGAAAAGAGCTCTCTCTATCTAATTTTGAAAATTGAAAAGCTTTATTTGAAGTAATAATATAGGTTTTAAAAAAAATAAAAGACACGGTTTTGTTGATAACCGAAATAAAAAGTGCGATGTAAAAATTGGTACAGCTACATCTACTGAGTCACACCGAAATATCAGTCATAGATCAGAAAAATTACTGATTTAGTAATTATGGGATAAGTTATTTGTGTGGTGACGGAGTAAGAATACAATTTACCACATCTTTCCTGTGGATGTCGTAAAATATTATGGGATATAAAATACACATAATATCTGTGCAAGAGAAGAAAAATTCGAAATGAAACTCTATCAACATATCTGAACAGCACGATATAGTAGGTCAAATTCCCTCTCATTGTGGAGGAGACCAGAGCCCAACAGTGGGACGCATGTAGGCTGCGATGACAATGATTGCATTGTCCTAGATCTTTGATAAGTGTGAAGTATCAAATTAATTTAGAAGAGGATGTAAATCAGGTTCACAGATTCCATTACATACAAACCAAGTGAACATTAAGTGTAATAAAAAATACTGTCTTGTTTTCACAGATTCAACCACCTTAGCTTAATACAATCACCACCCTTGGCGATTACCGTTGGTGTTATAATTTCCAAGGAATATGCTGTTAGCTGAATAGCATTGCACAATATTAAAACAAATTGTACTATGAAACAACAAAAATATGTTATGAAGATTAAAAATATAATAAAATGTTATTAGATAAAGATTAAAAATTATCTTTCTAAACAACTGATTGATATGTTATTATTGTATACATCCGTCAAGAATTTGTAAAGCAAATTCGTTTTACTAAAAACGTGTTTTTTGCCTTTGCGAGATACAGATGCCCCAGGGATCACAATCATGATCGTTCAGCCGCTAACTCTCGTACTTGGCTCGACAGATAGCCAGCCTAAAGGTAGACTACGCACCACGGTAATCTAGGTATAGCTGGCCTTCCCACTCGACATCACAGTGACGATGCTGGATGTGGGTATTGAGTTCGGGCATGAATGCACGCCGTGCGAAGGCCCACCAGTTCTTGGGACCAACAATATATACCTTTATTCAGAGGCAGATACCGCACGCTGGATCATGTCCAGTATCGCAGATCTGTGGTAATGCTCTGCGGATGCAGACAGCCTCAGCATCTACTTCGTCCGCCTGAGGTGGTAAGGGCAGCAACGTTTGCACGATGTCATTGTTCTAAATAAGCAATGGAATGCTTTTAAGTATATCCGCCTCGTTACCTAATAATTAATACCTTGTCTACTATTAAACAAGTTAGATCAATATATAACATGATTAATCAATGTCGCTGACAGATAATGTCTGATAAAATTTATCAGCAATTATTGTGTTATTATTAGAACAATTATATAAAGAAGATATCTTTGTATTATAACTATCTGTATTTTTGTACATGTTTACGTTTTGTTGTTGCACGTTAAATCCTAATGCCTCGTGCCGACCGATGATGTCCTCAGTGTAGAGTTGCCAGGCATGCCGCCTCTTCTAGCGTTTCTTTTTTTTTTTTGGTAGACTATGGTCTGGACACACCCACCCAATCCACCCGGAGCCACGGATGGACGGCGTGCGACCCCATAACCTACAGTATTTCCTCTCCAAAGCTATTGGGTCGACCACTGATACCGATTCTTTCCTTGAATTCCGTGGCTAGTCCGACTCTAGCGTATCATCACCCTGGGTTGTAACGAGCTTGTTGTCGGCTAACAAATTACGCCCAGCCTGGGAGAGAGGCTATCACGTTGCGCCTAGTAGTAGCCGATATTTTATAGAGTCGGCCCTAAGACCGTGTGGACTCTGTGGAACACCGCACGACATGGGCGTGTGCATAATCACCACATAGAGGACGGTGCGCTCATTTGTATACAAATGTGGGTCAAAATTTAATAACTAATTCTGTAGCAAGTAGATATAAATCTCTGTAATAATGATGATTTATTGGACGTGAGATATCTTAGTCCGCCCATGACCATGAACGCTGAAAAATATTCGAAACATCAAGCAAGCAAAAATCAAATACAAACGCTGTAAAATCGATATAAATAGTTTTATTTTTATATCTTAATCAATTTTTAAGTAAAACTAATTCGATCTCTCAGTGGATAAGAGCAGTAAATAGATATCTACAACTATTTCAAGATTGTGATTACGGACAGACTGTCTGCTGTAAAGTGTTCGAAATGTCGGGCCACGGGGCCAACAGAAAATCAAATACAATCGCAATAAAATCCGTAAAATCGTTTAATTTACAATGTGTAATACTCACATAAACATCAAATATCATTATATTTCAGAGTTATTTTGTATACATAAAATAATTATAAAAGTAATTGAAAGCCGATAAGATTAACAAAGGAGAATGCCCATTTTATTCGAGAGTTAGTTTCAATTTGAAAGTGGATGAACCTTCATAATTTCATTTGAATTATGTAGGATAATTATTCTAGTTTGCTATTTAGTAATTAGTTTTCATTTTCGTATCCAGGTTTAAGTAAAATTTTATTTTTAGTGAACTGTTTTGAGGTTAGAAAATACCTCAAGCGAAATATAAGTACCTAACTATTATCTGTAGTCAGGGGAATATGGAATGGAAATGTCATGTTACGCTCTTGTTATATGTTTTTTTAGTGTTATATTGAATAATTTTACTGTATTATATTTTACTGTATTACATATAATACAGTTAAGGTGCTAAAATGTGGTGAACGTGGTATAAGAGTGGTTTACGTGTATTTCCTTATTCTACTTTAATTTATTTAATAGAGCACAAGCTATCCCTATAATCAAACATAACATGAGTGGAAGCGCTACTAAAATGATCTTGTCGCAATAGTTTAATCTACTTTTATTATTTCATTCAACTTGATGTAAATCGTAAATACTGTACCTACAAAACGACACAGCCTCAGTGTTTAGTGTTACCAGACCTAATTACCCTTAAATAATATTATCGATAAATCGATTTAAAAAAATTAAATTAAAATGATTAAGTTTTGGTATTATGCTTAATAGTATCACTTTATTGGGTGTAATTAAATAATAAAGACTGCTTTTGCGATCTATATAACTGCAACATGTAATTTGACATGAAAAGTCACATTTTGCAGTTTAACTCCATGTTCAACGATCTCTGCAGGATATCCCAGCTAATGGGTTTACAACTGAACATGAACAAAACAAAAGTCATATCAAATGTCCACGTCATTCTAGTACCGGTCCTAGTTGGCAAAGCGATTCTCAAAATTGTCGATCATTATGTTTACCTAGGATAAACAGTAAGTTAGATCCAATTTCGAGTAAGAGGTCCGCTGACGAATCCAACTCGACTGAAAAACTTAAAAAGATCTCTGTCAACATACATCAATGTCTAAAAAAACAGAAGGCCACATCGCATAACGAATCGACAACCGCTGAGGAAGATAGATTCTGAAGTGGTGACTACCATAGCGGACAACACAGTGTAGGATGAATTAAGTGAACCTGGTGAAAGTTGCTGGGCGTCGTTGGATGCAAGACCGCACTTTGTGGTGAAATATGAAGAAGGTTGAATGATGATGATGATTCAATAAACATGTTGTGTGTTGTAATTATTGCCACCAATGCTATCTATACCAATAAATAAAATTGGAGTGTCTGTTTGTAATGTCAAAATAATAGGCTTTTTTCATGCTCACGCGGCTATTTGCTCTATACATATGCCTAAAATACACTTTATATTTTTTTTGTCTGTCTGTTTGTTCCGGGTAATCTTCAAAACGGCTGGACCAATTTCAAAATTCTTTCACCAATGGAAAGCTATAATATCAGGGCGTAAACTAGGCTATATTTTATCCCGGTATTCCCACGGGAACGGGAACTACGCGGGTAAAACGACTATAACCTATAACCGAAGCGAAGCGAGGGCGAGTTGCTAGTCTTGAATAAAATAGGTACAACGAAAGGTCGTTTTGTTATTTGTAAAAACTAAAAAAATAAGGTTGAGATACAGGCATAATTAAATATGTAAGTTTTTTGACTAATTTAGTCTATTTTTTTGTGGGTGGGCTGCGGTCGGCGCGCCTCCGCACCACTCCGTCCGAGGGCGACAGAGGGGCTTAAGCACGTAACTCCCGCAACCCACCCGAAAACTACGTAGCCTTCGTCGTTGGGCCGACCACCGGAGCAGGGTTACTTGACATCAGTGGTCGGCCCGATGGAATACCCCCTATTGGGGTACCCTCCCATCGACCGACGTCCCCCCCTCGGGGAGGACGTAGGTCTTTCCTCACGCGGTCGGCCTCTCGCCGGGTGACGGACTAATCCCCGTTCACGTCACCCGCGGAACTAATTTAGTCTAAGGATTTCTGATGGTAATTTCACCTTCATAATCGATAAAAATGTGTCGATACATTTTGATAAAATATTTTAGCTCGATCTGGCAACACCTACGTGTCACTTAGATCTATTTAAATCAAAAACTAAAGTTCATTCGTATGACTATTCATTATTACCTTTAACGCTAGAGTATAAGTTACCCTAAAATTATTTCTGAGAAAGTATAAAATTAAGATGTGAATTTAGGATATTATTCGATTTGGGCCTGGTTATGGGCATTCTCCTTTAGAAATTGCACATCATAAAAAATGTTTATAATCAGGAAAATGGAAAAAAGATATTACCACTTACTTGCCGTAAACCCCACCTATATGTAAAATGTATTTGTATACTGCATATGAATAGCGTAGCAAAATGAATACAGATTTTTATTACTTACAATAAAATCTTTAGTTGAATGTTTATTGGGTTTGCCTAAGTTATAGTCTTTAGTGCACATTCTATCCAAAGCTACGCCAGGTGGCCACATCCTAAGTACCTCTGAAAAAAACAAATGGTTTATATTTTTAAAGCAACTGTGTAACGCTTATAAAATCGAACAGAAACAATCCAATGCTGAAAACAATTTATATCATCATCGGCGCATTAATGTCAACTATTGAAAATGAGCTGCCGCGTGAATGGGTAATAATAATAATAGTTTATTTATTTCTCCTTCACAAAGGTACACAGATTATACAGGTACAACATAAATAGGTGGCAAACTTTCCTTTGTGAGAGGCTGGTGTCTATAATAGGGAACCCTGTGTCACAGATCACCAGGCTCTCACACCTCCAGGATAAATAGCAAAAATAATAACAGATCTAGATATTACATATTTCATGTAACTAACACGAAATATGTGTGAAGAAAATCATATAGTTTAGTGTGTGGGTGGATGTGTGTGTGTGTGTGTGTGTGTGTGTGCGTGCGTGTGAGCGTGCGTGCGTGTGTGTGTGTGTATCTGTATCTGTGCGGATTTGTACGCGTATGTTTGAGTGTGTCCGTGTCTCTTACCCATTTATTATGTCAGTGGAGTAAGTAAATCCTCTGTGTCACTATATGACAATGTTTGTAGCCACTTTGTTATCAATATTTTTAGTTTATATTTATTCTGAGAATATATATGAAGATGTGAATTAATTTTATTGTAGAGATATGGACCTAAGAAACAAAAAAATCTATGCGACAGTGCCGTCTTAAAAATTATACTAGTATCATAAATGGTGTATTTACGACGTTTTTTTGCGATATTTAAAGGATCGTAGATAGAGAGCGAGTGAGACCTGTAGACTAAACGAAGTATAAAAAGTTGTCGAACTGTAAGGACATTAAATTTCTGATATAATTCAAATGTAGGATGCCAAAAAGGAAGAAAAAGGGCCACTTTTAGGATTGCTCTTTGTGCGCGTTCAAGTTTTAGTATAATGGTTTTCGCCGCGCCTCCCCATGATGTAATACAGTACGTTAATAATGATTGACATAAGACCAAATACGTTAATCTTAACACTTTGTTATCGGCTACGTGACGTAAATTTTTGAATACAAAAATAAGCTTTCTAATCCTGGATGTCAATAAATCTATGTGGGCTTGGAAACTTATGTTTTTATCAATTAAAATACCAAGATATTTAATAGTATCGATGGATTGTAGTTCCTCACATGTACATTGATTAGTCAAGGCCCCGCGACTACTACAAAAATGCGCTTTGATAGGTATAGGAACTATTGGAAATAAATTGTCATTCTTCAATCTAAAAGCTACGTATCTTGATTTAGTAGCATTTAGAGAAAGGTTATTGGAGCTGAGCCACCTAGTAATGACGTTCATACCATTCTGAACGTATTGGTATGTATTATCCCAAGTGTCACCCTGGAAAATTATTGCGGTGTCATCTGCAAATGTGATAATCTGCCCGTTCAATAGTTCTAATTGACATAAGTCATTTATAAAGGTCAGAAACAAATTCGGCCCAAGAATACTGCCTTGTGGCACACCAATTCCAATAGGAAGGTCAGCACTACGAGTGTTATTTAGTTGTACACACTGTGTGCGGTCTGTGAGATAGCTTGCAAAGAATTGCCTTTGAATTCCACGGATACCCATCCGTTCCAATTTGTCTAGTAACAGTGGAATAGACACCGTGTCGAACGCCTTAGTCAAGTCTAGAAATACCGCGATCACTTTTTCTTAGCATCTAAACTAGTAACCACTGCATTAGTAAGCTCATGAACTGCATCATCCGTTGACTTACTTCTACGAAAACCAAATTGTGACTTAGATAAAAGATTTTTCTTTTCGAGATAATTGACAAGTCTTTTATTTACAAGTTTTTCAATAATTTTTGATAGTGCTGGTAGGATAGATATGGGTCGATAATTGCTGACAATATTTTTTTGACCGCCTTTATGTATGGGATGGATAAGTGTCCGTTTAAATGCAACAGGAAAAATACCCGATGCAAAGGATAAGTTACAAATGTACGCTAGAGGTTCCGCTAGGATACTTCTATATCTTTTAATAATACCATATTCCAAACAATCAGCTGTCGATTTGGCAATCACACTTGGTGTTACTAGTAGTTACTACTACTAGAACTTCTAGTGATACTAGTACAACTAGTGTTCACTTAGACAGTTTTTACGACTGCTATGAGAAAGTAAGCAGTACTGTCACATTGTAATCTTAACCCATCGACACACTGAAAAGAAAATGTACCTAAATCACTGCTGACGACAAAATAGGAAATAATGTATTTCACGCGAAATATAGATGTTATTTTATGCCACCTCTCACTGGAGAAGAAATATCTTCGTAATTCAACACTGCCTGTCGCAATAATAATTTGTCTCAACAATGCCTCATAAAATCCTTTAAAAGCACTTAAAACTGTCTTTCTAATGGATCAATTTCTTCTAGAAAAAATTATCATCATCATCCCAGCTCATACAAGTCCCACGCCTGAGCACGATCTTATAAATTTACTTATTACTAGCAACCCGCCCTCGCTTTGCTTCGGTTTTAGTCGTTTTACCCGCGTAGTTCCCGTTCCCGTGGTAATACCAGGATAAGATATAGCCTAGTTTACGCGCTGATATTATAGCTTTCCATTGGTGAGAGAATTTTTGAAATCGGTCCAGCCGTTTTGAAGATAAACCGGAACAAACAGACAGACAGACAGACAAAAAAAATTTAATCGCTATTTTAGGCATAGGTGTCGTGCAAATAACCGTGTGAGCATGAAAAAAGTCTATTATTTTGACATTACAAACAGACACTCCAATTTTATTTATTGGTATAGATATAGATATATTTTATATATTTTCAGGAGCTCGAAAACGGCTCCAACGATTTTGATGAAACTTGGCATACTAGAGGTATCGCGTCCAAAGAATCGATCTAGCTAGGTTTTATTTATATAAAATGTTGTTTTGTCGATGTTTTTAGCAAAACAATACAACGACATTAAATTTTAAAAGAATATGAATTCAAATTTCGTTGTTAACCGCATGAGTTATGATAGCTCAGTTGGGAAGGTGTCCAGTTCTGTTTTTGTTTTATTTTGGCATTCAAACATCGTCAGATCGAATCTCGGTGTTATAATTATTCTCTTTTTGTAATCTTTATATATTTTTCATTATTTAATTTTTATTTTTTATTAATATACACTCATTTGCAAAAAAAACGGGCACCTAAGCAATGAACCATTTCAAATGTTAATATTTCTTTGTTTGATAATTATAGGTAGTTTTATCCACACAATTTGCTAAATTAATAAGAAAATAATCGTTTTCATCAGTATTTCATAAAATTTAGATACAATTTATGGGAAATAATGCTAAACCTCGCTAGTAGTGTATATTCGCTAGTAGTGCATATGCTCATGAAGTAAAAATAAAAAAGTTTTTTTGTTTGTTTTTCTTTAATAAAGTAAAAGCAGATAAATGTTTAGTATCGAGTGTGACCCCCTCTAGCTAAAATCACAGCTTGAATTCGTCTGGGCATGCTAGCGAGTATATCCCGGATACTTGCTTGCGGAATACTTTCCCACTCCGCAGTAATCACATTCTTCAGCTCTCTGATGGTCTGCGGAGCCGGGTGTACTGATCTCAGACGCCGTTTCAGAACGTCCCAGACATGCTCTATGGGATTGAGGTCGGGACTTCGAGCTGGCCAATCCAAACGACGAATGCCGACCTCTTGCACATACGCGTTAACATCGCGGGATCGGTGGGCGCGAGCATTGTCGTCCATAAAAATCGAGTCTTCACCTAGAGCGGCCAATGCGGATTGTGCATGAGAAATTAGAACTTCCGTTATGTATCGATGCCCAGTCAGTGAGCCGTTTTCAATGAAGACTAACTCTGTACGATCCATTGAATTTATTCCTGCCCAAAACATAACAGAGCCCCCACCATAAGGTGTGATTTCTTCGAAACATGCCTCTGCAAAGCGTTCTCCTTGTCTTCTTAGCACTCGCCGACGTCGATCTTCACCGAACAGAGATATCCTGGCTTCATCAGAGAACAAAACCCTATTCCAATCGTCTTGAGTCCATGATTCACAATTTCTAGCGAACCTAAGCCTGTGAACTCTGTGCTCACGGAGTAATTTGGGGCCGCGGGCCGGGCGGTGACTGCGTATATTGGCAGCGAGAAGCCTCCTCCTGACCGTCCATAGACTAATATGCACATTTCTTACTTCTTGGAGGTTGTTCTTAAGATCCACATACGAAGATTTGCGATTTCTCAATGCGCGACTCACAAGAAAACGATCATCCCGTGGTTGGGTACATGGTTTTCTTCCAGAACCAGGCCTTCTCTCGACGGAACCAGTCTCCTGATATCGCTGCCAGGTCCTTTGGACTGTCGAGCGACTAACATTTAGCCTCCTAGCCACGAAACATTGGCTGCAACCCTCTTCAAGCAGCGCGATAATTTTGGTAGCTTTTACCACTTTATCTACCATTTTTGATACAGCCAAACAGCATTAAATAAAGCTTTGACAGTCAAGGATATGAAATTAATCGATAAAAATTGAATAAAAGTTATGAAAGTCGATGTTAACTTCTGGAACTTCGCGCCAAAAATGTAGGATAAAAAGGGGTTTTCTGTAAAAATGAACATCAAATGAAAAATTGAATTTAGAACGTACTTTTTTAAATACCACAGCATTTTTAAAACCGGCCAGTAACGTGTACAAACGATTGAAACCTTTTTGGTATTGTATCTTTTTAAATATGAATGAAAATCAAAACCGCCCGTTTTTTTTGCAAATGAGTTTATATCTAAATAAATTCGACAAAAATACAACAAAAATATGTCGAGCGAAGCTCTGTCAACCAGATATTTAATAGAAATATACGCAGAAACGTCTAAACATTTAGTTGCTGTTGAACGTCATTACTTTCAATCTTCTTTAATAATTGCTAATGTTTACGCGAGTATTACACATCTATACCAATAAATAAAATTGAAGTGTCTGTTTGTAATGTCAAAATAATAGGCTTTTTTCATGCTCACACGGTTATTTGCTCGACACCTATGCCTAAAATAGCAATTAAAAAATTTTTGTCTGTCTGTCTGTCTGTTTATTCCGGGTAATCTTCAAAACGGTTGGACCGATTTCAAAAATTCTTTCACCAATGGAAAGCTATAATATCAGGGCGTAAACTAGGCTATATTTTATCCCGGTATTCCCACGGAAACGGGAACTACGCGGGTAAAACGACTATAACCTATAACCGAAGCGAAGGCTTTATTTTCTATTAAAATAAAGCCTTTTTTTTTTTTTATTGCCAACGGTGGCAAACGAGCAAGCAGCACACCTGATAGTAAGTGAAACTGCTGCACATGGACCTTTGCAATACCAGGGGCACAGCCAGGCCGCTGCCTACCGTGAAGGAAATACTCTTCTTAAACCTCGTTTAAAGAAGGACATGTCATAGCGCTCGGGCAACACAAATTCAAATTCAAATTATTTTATTATGCATAAACCCTGAGAGGGCACTTACATATTGTCAGGTTGTTGTGTATAGCAGCAGGTAGTTCATTCCAGAGCTTGCACGTACGTGGAAGAAATGATCGCTGGAAACGTACAGTTGAAGACCATAACCTTTCCAGGTGAAATGGATGAACCCTGCTGCGATGTCGAGTGGTACGTTGGTAGAATGGTGACGGTGGTACCAAGTCGAACAGTTCCTCGGAGCACTCCCCGTGAAAGAGTCGGTAGAGTACACAGAGTGACCCAAAGTCTCTCCGCTGCTCTAGCGACTCCAATCTGTCCGTAAGATTGGGATTCCCGACGATTCGAACAGCCCGTCTTTGCAGGGAGTCAAGTGGGTCTAGCTGATATTTGGGCGCACCTGCCCAGAGATGTGAGCAGTACTCCACATGAGGACGAACTTGTGCTTTGTATAGCACAAGACGCTGTCTCGGTGTGAAGTACCGCCTGGCTCTGTTCAGGACGCCCAACTTTTTGCTTGCCAATTTGGCTTTATCCTCCAAATGACTCTCAAACTAGACTTTGCTCGATATTTTGACGTCGAGAATCCCAATACTCTCAGAAATTGGGAGAGTTACTCCTTGGAACTGAGGCGCCATGACAAACGGGTCCTTCTTTGCAGTGAACGCGCAAACTTGTGTCTTTGTAGGGTTAAACTGGACTAGGTTCCGTTCACCCCATTCCGAGGCCCGCCCCAGAGAGCGCTCGACTTCAGACACAAGTTGAACCCTTCTTTCCTGAGTACGCCGAGGGATATTCATCATAGTCATAGTCATAGTTCATAGTCATCCGCATAGCAACGCATACTCTCGATAGAGAGCATGTCATTGATATGCAGGATAAACAACGTCGGGGAGAGCACCGAGCCTTGTGGTACACCAGCATTAATGGTCATGGTATCGGAGCAGGAACCATCTACGACGACTTTTATACTCCGACCATCCAAAAAGCTGGCAATCCAATTACAGAGTCCCTCGGGGATTCCGTAAGATGGTAGCTTCGATAGAAGTGCCCTGTGCCAGACCCTATCGAACGCCTTTGCGATATCTAGGCTGAACGTCAGCGCCTCACCCTTGCCCTCCAAGGCCTCTGCCCAGCGGTGTGTGAAGTACACAAGAAAATCACCAGCCGACCGACCATGACGAAAGCCGTATTGGCGATCACTGATAAGCTGGCGATCCTCAAGGTACTGCAGAAGCTGGCGGTTTATAACCTTCTCCATTATCTTGGAGAGCAAGGATGTTATCGCAATTGGCCTGTAATTCGATGGGTCAGACCGGTCTCCCTTTTTAGGGATCGGGTGGACATGGGCTACATTCCACGAAGACGGAACCCTATTAGTAGCGTAGGAAAATCGGTATAGGCGCGTGAGAATGGGAGTCAATTCAGGGGCGCACGTCTTTAGTACCACTGCAGGGATGCGGATCCGGTCCACTCGACTTATGAACGTCTAAAAGCCGCAGCTCCCGCCTAACCGCTCGCTGCGTGATGCGGATTTCGGGCAGTGAGCTTTCACACCGTGGGATGGTAGGTGGTGTGGCAGCTCCGGCATCCAAAGTCGAGTTACAGGCAAAGAATTGACCTAGAAGATCGGCCTTCTCCTTTGCGCTGTGGGCCAGACTACCATTGTGTTTCTACAGTGGGCAGGTGGGAGATTGGGCTGGCAGAAGTTGCCTTGGGCAGCCTTGGCTGACGTTCGGGTCCTGGCATTTTTTGGCCCTATTCCAGGCCCGATATGCGGACTGTTTCTGGCATGCAGCCGTCCTGCAGGTTTTGTTAAAATAGGGTCGGCTGTGGCCACCGACGGGTATTTTGGTGTTGGGGATGAATAATTCCATCCCCGTAATAACCGTTTCGGTAACGCAGTCCGCACAGACGCCAGGGTCCCCAGAGGCGAAGCAAAGCCGCTTCCCTGGGTAGGATGCGTAAAACTCGTGCAGTCCATTCCAATCTGCTGACTTATATTGCCAGACTCTGCGAGTCCCAGTCGCCTTAGAATGACTAGGCCTTACAACAGGGGCACTGCTACGAACCAAGCAGTGGTCAGAAGACCCAAGAGGGGCTTCAACCACTACCTGATATCCGTGCTGGTGTGTAGTCAGCAGAAGATCCACTAAAGAAGACTCATGGCTCTCAATATCTGGGATACGGGTGGGCTGTGTCACCAGTAGTGAGAGACCATAGGCCGAGACCATATTGAAGAGATGTCGACCCTGGAGGTCAGTGGTTCGGGACCCCAGCCACTCTTTATGATGAGCGTTGAAGTCTCCAAGAATCACCACCTCCGCTGATGGACACTGCTCCAATATTTCGTCAATCCCCCATTGGACGTTCTCAAATAATTGAATTGACCCCGGATCACTGCCATCTGTAGAGGCATGCGTAGATGCGGGTAAACCCTCCATAGTCTACGCGTAGCCACAGGATTGACAAGTCACCATGTTCGAGGGCCCGAAGGCGGCGACAGCAGATATCACCTCGGATGAATACACACACCTCGGCTTTACGACGGAAGGTATGCTCCAACTCGTAGCCGGGGTAATTTAGGTACGAAATGTCATCCGGAGCACCTATCTGCGTCTCTGTTAAAAAGAGTAAGGCAGGCCGCGCCGTCTCGAGGTGATGGTGGACGGCGTCGAGATTGCTATGTAAACCCCTGATATTGCAAAAATCCACATCAAATGTGGATAAGGGGACCGCCGTAGAAAATCGTCTCTTTTTAACTTTATTGGCCATGATTTTTAATTTAAGAAGAGGAGGAAGGGAGTGTGAATGTGTATAACGGAGTTCGGTGATACCAAAAAAAAAAGGCAGGGCATAGTGCATGGTCGAGGAGTGAGTTTTGTGAGGAGCTGACACGAAGCACGGAAGGGCCCCCGATGCCCCCCCGTAGCCGCCGAGGTCCACTCCGGTTTCCCACACCGGCACGACGACTACCCAACGGGATTTTCGCCGGTTGGTGGGACAGCCTCCCAGGGAGGATGATCCTGGGTTCGGGTCCCCTGCTGACCGGCAGGTGGCCGGCGGTGACCATTCCCATCGGGTCTGCCTGTACACCATGCCAGCCCCTCACGCTCAATACCCCGACCAAGACCTCACCACCGCAGATTTCAGGCCTCACCAAAACCCGCCACACACAAACACACCCAGAAAGTTGGGCTCCCGGCTCTCTCGCTCACCGAACGAAGTGCAGCAGCAAATTGCTACTACTCAAACGTCGATCTTCTGCAAGAGTGTGGTACTGCCCCGGACGGACCGGCCCGCGACTGCAGACCAAAGACTGTTTACAGTGTGGTTCTACCACCAATGACCTAGTTTACGCCCTGATATTATAGCTTTCCATTGGTGAAAGAATTTTTGCAATCGGTCCGGTTGTTTTGAAGATTACCCGGAACAAACAGACAGACAAAAATTTTTAATTGCTATTTTAGACATAGGTGTCGTGCAAATAACCGTGTGAGCATGAAAAAAGCCTATTATTTTGACATTATAAACAGACACTCCAATTTTATTTATTGGTATAGATCTTCTTAAACTTTACTTACCTCTTAATGAAAGTAAATTTCTTGCAAAGAAGGAATTAGATTCCCTGAATACGGAACGATGATCAAGAAAGTACTCAACGTCTTTAATAGCTATTTGCTTCACTAGGTCAAGATCTCGTATTACCACCAGCTCGTTGACGAATTCAAACTTTGCAATAAATCTGTAAATAGAATCGTGAAAATCAAAGTGTATTAAGGGTATCACAGTCACTATTTATCATGTCAAACTCAATGTATACGATGTGTGCGCAGTAAAAAACCAAAGTAGAATGTATTGCAAAGATTTCGGCTGAGTTTTATGACCAGACATCCAATACAGCATTCGAGAAATTTAAGAGGATTTTCTCGTCCAACATGTGTCAGAAAACTCAGGTCTATGACCAGTGATGACTTACGGCACGGAAACGTGGTCCCTAAATGTAGGCCTTATAACGAGACTCAAAGTCGTTCAGCGTGCTATAGAGCGGGCTGCGCTCGGGATTTCTCTATGAGATAAAATCCGACATACGGAATTCCGCATCGCTTGACTAACCGACAACCGCTGGAGAAGAAAGGTTCTCGAGTGACAACCATGTATCGGATGATGCAGTATAGGACGAATTGGTGGCCCGACGACTTGGTGAAAATTGCTGGGCATCGTTGGATGCAGGTGGCACAAGACTACACTCTGTGTTGTTACATGAGAGAGGCCTACGTCCTGCAGTGGACGGCTATAGGCTAAAATGACGATGATGATGATCCAATGCAGGGGTTTGAAAGTGAGTACTGGATAAAGCTAAGAAGCTTATAGATAGATATCCATAACATAAAAGTAGTGATTAATTACCATTTTTAATTTACTTCCAAATTAATTTACTACATAAAATATAAAGCTACCTTTTCAAATCTAGGCAAAGCGTCTGTGTACAACTTTTTTAGTAATCAATTTATATAAGCTGTAGTTGTAAAAGAAGTATTACATGACTAATTTCTAAGAGAAATTTCCCTTGTTCCCTTGTTCAAGTTGAACAAGTAGCACAACACACCACACAACCACAAGTTTGTGGAGTCTATGGGTTTTTTTAGATATCAATATAGATACGCAACCCCAGTGGAATCCTTATATTCAGTATTTGTGAAATTGCCTAAACTCAGCGGCTTATGCTTATTTCACTTATTTTCACATACTTGAGTCTAATGGTTAATACTATGGGGATGCTTCGCAGATTTGAAGTATCTTTGTTTACCAAAAACGTTCTATCCGTGCTATTTATAATCTAAGCCCAAGAGCTTCACTTCGGGAGAGATTCGGTGAAATAGATATTCTAACTGTTGTATCACAATTAATTTTTGAAAACCTATCATATGTAAAAGAAAAATTCAAAATTTGAATGGTGTCATTCATCATGTAAACACTAGAAATAAGGACATTATAATTATTCATACTACTTTTCTATTAGTAGGTCTTTCGCGGTTATTCAATGTACAAGATTTTATAATAATCTACCTAAAGAAATCCGAGACATTCCAGAGCATAAATTAAAAAGAATCAAGAGTAGACTTTGTAGAAAAGTTTATTATACTACTATATAGATAATAATACAGATTATTATTAGCAACTCTTGATTCAGCAATTTGGTTTATTCTAATCTGTAAGCAGCTTCATGGCACTTCTAATTTATCTTATGACTAGCAACCCTCCCTCGCTTCGCTTTGATTTCAGTCGCCTTACCCGCGGCGTAGTTCCCGTTCCCGTGGGAATACCGGGCTAAAATATAGCCTATGTTACTCCCTAATATTATAGCTTTCCATTGGTGAAAGAAATTTTGAAATCGGTTCGGTGGTTTAATCGCGAAAGCGTAACAAACAAACAAACAAATATCCTTACTTTCGCATTTATAATATTAGTAAGGATGTTTTTGTTGTAATTTTTAAGATTGTACAGTGTGGCGTGTTTTGCCTGATGAGTTTAGGTTTTGATCTTTTTAATATTACTATTCGCAGGTCGCAGTTTATGGTTTGGTCATGCTCACTGAATAAGGCGGTTTACTTGTAGAAGATACATGGTGCAGATTGCTTCCTTCCCTTCAGTTCACTCCCTCGATTGAGGGGAATGATGGCTGCTCCAGTAGTTAACTCGTGGTCAAGTAAATTTTGAATCATCATTATCATCATTTCAGCTCATATGCGTCCCACTGTTGTGCTCCAGCCTCCGCGATAATAGGAGGGAAATTGACCTTACTTATACCATGCTAGTCAGACAGGTTGGTATAGGGTTTTATTTCGAGGTTTCCTTCTCTTGCATAGATGTTAAATACGTATAATATCCCATAGCCCTCTTTTACGACATCCACTGGCAAGATAGAGAGTGTTGATTGTTCTGAGTCAATATCTACACTTATTGTCTCTCAGTGAATATACCATAACTGTATTTGAGCTTAATTTGAAGACATTTTTTTCCTTTTTATATTTTTTAGTCCTTACCTTTCTTCTGGGAACCTATTATATAAATCAATCACATTATCAGCGATATGCTTCTGACGTAGTATGATTTGAGTCATGTTGCCAAGAAGAGGTACTGGCATCACATACTTCATGCCGTACTTGTTGTATTTGCTGCGTATTTGTCGAATGTATGTATTTGTCGAATGAATCACCATCGCAGTTAGTACTGCAACCCATACTAGCAGGACAATCATAGCCTGGAACAAACAAACTAAATAAGAAAAATAATAATAATTTCTGATGTTGCATCATCATTCAACCATTTGAAAGAAAGAATAGTTTATTGATACATTTCGTTAACATAATTATACAAACTATAATCAAAGGATATACAATGTGTGTTTGAAATGTATCAACCAGGAGTCCATTTCAGCATATGCCAGGTACAAAGTCCTGGCGCTGATTTGCAGTCTACTGTTAGACATAGGGTTGGCATATATCTACATCCTTACTAATATTATAAATGCGAAAGTAAGTTTGTTTATTATCAGGGAGTAACATAGGCTATATTTTATCCCGGTATTCCCACAGGAACGGGAACAGGAACGCGGGTAAGGCGACTGAAACCGAAGCGAAGCGAGGGCACGATGCTAGTTATAATATAAAAGGTTTTGATAATGTTGTATGTATATTATGATTTGTAATTATATTATTTTTTATGATAAAACTTAATTTTGTTTCTTTTTTTCAATTCACGCAGTACAATTATTTTTTAATGAATGATATTTATATTTTATTTAATTATTTTTTTTTTATTAAGAGAACCCTCAGCACTAATAATCCTTGCATTGCGGGAGACTTTATACATATATAATTAATCGACACAAATTACATCCAAACTCATAACAACAATTTGTGATTCGCACAAAGCATTGTCCAAACCAACGACACTGGCGCAGTACGTCGATATCTTAACCACTACGCTATCTGTGCAGTAAAATTTTTTGGTGGTTAATTTAGTTCAATTTATTTAGTACTAGCAACCCGCCCTCGCTTAGCTTCGGTTTCAATCATCTTACCCCTGTAGTTCGTATTCCCGTGGAAATACGGGAATATAATATTTATAATATAGCCTATGTTACCTCTTGATATTATAGCTTTCCGTGGCGAAAGAATTTTTGAAATCGGTTCTGTGGTTTAAGCGTGAAAGCATAACAAACAAACTTACTTTCGCATTTATAACATTAAGGATTGAAGTTTACATTTTAATTAATTATAATTATTTGGCTTGTAGTTGAGATTATATGTTATATAATTATTACTATTAATCGATATTTAACTGTTACCTAATAGATTATTATTAGTAAGTTTGCATATACATTAATTGACAGAACATGTTGGTTCCATGAATTTATGTAACATCTTATGTTGAGAAAAATAAAGTTTTCAAAGTTATCAGTTAAAATTCAATATATACCAAATATTAAAATAATATACTGTTGATAAAAAACCACCGAAGCATTTAAATATTGTCAATTTCAACATTTTACTGGAAATGAAACCATTAAACTACTATTGAATCGGAATCCAACTCTCACAGAGACAAAACTGGCGTTTTTATTTCTTTTTACTGACTTCTTTTATAATAGGTCTTTACCTATGTAATTGCCGTTCTGCAGTACTGGCCATTTCAAATCAAAATAATTTTTGTTTGGCTAAGAATTCTAATTTCAAATTAATTTTATTTTAAAACATGGAATTCATTTTCCAAAATTAGTCATTTGTTTATTGATTAGTGTTACGTTTTCATCGCATTTCAATCTTTTTCGTCATCATGGAAACGTTAAAAATTCGAGTAATTATGGAATATGAGTATCGTCGTGGCAGTAACGCGCCACAAGCAGCACGCAAGATCAACGACGTTTACGGAGCTAACACTACAAACCAACGCACCGCCTGTTATTGGTTTGCTCGCTTCCGTTCTGGAAATTTCGACCTGAAAAATGAAGCTCGCGGTCGTTCGAAGACTTTGGTCGACAATGAGGAATTAAAGGCGATTGTGGAAGCCGATGATACACAATCTACGGCTGAATTAGCAGCAGCTTTCGACATTGGCGTCAAAACAATATTGGTCCATTTGCGTCAAATTGGGAAGGTAAGAAAGCTTGACAAATGGGTGCCCCACGAACTCAATGATCGCCAGCGTGAAGTACTCGTCGAGACATGCCTTGCATTGTTCAACAGACACACAAATGAAGGAATTTTGAAACGCATTGTTACTTGCGATGAAAAATGGATTCTGTTTGATAACCGCAAGCGCTCAGCAAGTTGGTTGGATCCTGGTTCAGCACCTAAACAATGCCCTAAACGAAAACTTACTCCTATAAAAGTGATGGTCACTGTTTGGTGGTCTAGCGCCGGTGTGATTCATCACAGCTTCTTACCAAACGGGGTGAGCATTACTGCAGATGTGTACTGTGAAGAACTGAACACAATAATGGAGAAGCTGGCACATCTCTAACCAGCATTGGTCAATCGCTCGTCTCCGCTGCTACTGCACGACAATGCGTGACCTCATACTGCACAGCAGACGGTCTCCAAGTTGCAAGGACTGGGGTTGGAAGCTCTCCGTCATCCGCCATACTCACCAGACCTTGCGCCTACAGACTACTTCTTTTTCCAGAATTTGGATAACTTTTTGGCGGGAAAGAAATTCAATACCCGAGAGGCAGTACAAAATGCCTTTGAAGAATTTGTTGCCTCCCGTCCAGCTGATTTCTTTAAGAAGGGCATCAATAAACTGCCGCTGCGTTGGCAAAGATGCATTGATTGCATGAGTGATTACTTCGATTAATAAAAATAAAAAATACATGAAAAAAAATCGTTTAATTTTTTTCATACATAACGGCAATTTCATAGGTAAAGACTTAATATAAAATTGTATAAAACGCACAACGTATAGTGACGAAGTTCAATCTAGCCCGTGGATGTCGTAAATGACTACGGAATATAATATGCATATATAATATCTGTGCAAGAAAAGGCAAACTCGAAATGAGACCCTATACCAACATATCTGACCATCAGGGTATAGTCGGTTAAATTCATTCCCATTGTAGTAGAGGCTCGATCCAACAGTGGGACATCCGTGGGCTGCGATGATGATGATAATGAAGGTGAGATTTGAAATAGAACCCTATAATGACAAGCGTGGTACAGTATGTCAATTTCCCTCCTATCGTGTGAAGGCTCAGTGGCGAAGGCTAGCAGTGAGATGTATGTGAGCTGAGCAACTGATGAAAAGAGCGAAAGCGTACTCTAAATTTCTGGCTTGGTCTTTAAATGTTCTACTTTTAAATATTCACTTGACTTTATAACCAACTAAAATACAGTATATTTTCTAAGTTATTTCATATAAATAAGAATTACTCACTGTTATTAAGCAAAACTGCTTATATAATATAAACAAATCTGTTAATACTTCATTATCGATATATTTACGTCTGGTTTTATAGGGTTGCCACTGCTGCCATCATAATTCTGAGGAAGTATAGAGTACCTAGAATATAATTATTAGTACACTATATACCTAATTATTGCCCAAAAAGTTAAGTTTGTGAATAAAAAGAGACAAATAAATAAATTTATTAAAAAAAAAATTAAAATACATTTATTCCTTTTCTTGTATTTAGGCGGATTTAAAATCGGGTCTATTGAGACAACTAGCCCTGTATATAAACATCTGAAATGGGAACCACTCAGAACCAGAATATGCCTGTTTTGTGACAACCCTATAGTTGTTTACGAGATTGTCACAAGATTTGTATAGTTCACGATGAGATTGCACAAAATTTTTAGATTGTACAACACATATATTATTTCGGTGTACATAAGCTTTTTGAGCCTATAAAACTAAGTACTTTATATTATACTAGCAGACCCAACCGACGTTGTTCAGTTCAAATCTAAAAAGATAGTAAAAGTAATTCTCCTTCCAATCGATCGCAGCGTCACCTACTGTTTTCAATTATTAATCTAAACCATTCTCATATCCATCGGAATAGCCACAAAAAAATCATGAAAATCTTTCCAGCCGTTTAGAAGGAGTTATTTATTACGAATACGAAGGAGTATATTATTATTATTATTATTATCTAATGGCAACAGTTTGCTGTGAACTGTAATGGATTGCCACGTTATAATTAACTGCAGCCTGCAGTAGTATAAGGGTGAAATAGATTTTTTATACTGTTGATTTAGATTGCATCGATACCGTTCAACTTCATTTCGTGTTGCTCATCAGTTTGATATGCACGTGTACGTAAAGACATATTCTTTGATTTGCAGCATTCTAAACGCCGGTAATTTAAAAAAAATAAAAATAATCTATTGTTTTCTTTCTTTGTTTCAAATCAATCAAAATAGTTTATTAAAACATTGGACCTGCTAGGTGGCGTAGTGATGAGTTTTAAGGAATATATATTTTTTCATAAATATATTTATTTTGTTACGGGAAAACACCTGATTCAACCATCACATATATATGTATAGGTATAATATACTAGCTGACCGGGTCTAATTGTGAATCTAACCCATTCTCGAATGAACCTCGTGAATAAATAAAAAAAAATTCATCAACATCAGTGCAACCGTTTAGGAGGAGTTCAGTGACATACACACGTATACAAGATATATATAAACAACCAAAATGAGGTACTCCCAGAACGAGAAGTCGAATAAAATATATACTCATGTTGTGACAACCCTTTATTAGTTCACAATATTGTTATTAATTATGTTCAAAACACTTATTATCATTGTTTTTATTCTATAAAAAAATTGCTGTGTGCACGATGAGATTGCACAAAATATTAGATCGCAAAACACTTTATATTATTATTATTTTTTTTTATATATGGGTGGGCTATGGTAAGCGCACGCGCGGTCCTGTCTGTCCGGGGCGATGAAAGGACGGCGCGTGGGCCCATAACCCACTCGTACCCACGTCACCTTGTTGTTGGGCCGACCACCGGAGCAGATGTGACTTGTCATCAGTGGTCGGCCCGACGGAATATCCTTTCGGGTAACCTCTCATCTCTCGACGTACTGGAACGTCGGTCGCCATCGCGCGGTCAGCCTCTCTGCGGGTGACGGACAATTCCCCGGTCCGTTCACCCGCAGCCTCGGCTAGGGTGGCATTAGGCGCAGATACTCGCGCCTGCGCCGCCCGAGTCGCCGGCAGCGGAACGTGTCGCCGAATAGGAGCTCTACTCGCACACGATCCGCCGCCTCCTTCCCTGAGATAACGGCCTCACAGAAGGCGGCGACCGCGTCCCAGTTCCTGACGCTGTCGAGCATCTCCCTGGCGATGGTCGGCAGCGCCAGGTCGGCACCGATAATCGCGACGAGTTCACGGCGCTCCCCCTCCCACGCAGCACACTCCTCGAGCGTGTGCCGCGTCGTGTCCTCGTCGCAACTGCAGTGGTGGCAGGACGGTGTGCTCTCCCTCCTGACAATCCTGTGCAGGTACTTCCCAAAACACCCGTGCCCCGTCAGCACCTGCACAAGCCGGAAGGAAAGCACCCCGTGCGTCTGCTCCAACCACTCCATTAGCACCGGCCGGAAGGCCTCGACGGTCCTGACACCGTACCGAGGAGTCTGCAGCCGGACCGCCCAACGGACAATGACTCCTCGGCGGGCGTCGACCCGCCAGGCGGTGATCTCCTGCAGGGAGACCATACCGCCGCGGGCGCGCGTCTACGACACCCGCCGATAAATGTCGGCAAGCATCTCCGCCTCCAGGTCCCACGGGGGAGTTCCGGCCAGGAGGCATGCTGCCTCCGTTGACACCGTGCGGTAATCGCGTATGGCCCTGACCGCCATGACCCTCTGTGGTCGCCTCAAGACGGCCCCCAGCCGGACGGTCAGAGACCCCGCCCATACCCATGCGCCGTACAGAGCCATCGACCGGATCACCCCCGCGTACAGCTGTCGGCACATAACGCTGGGTCCGTCCACATTCGGCATCAGCCGCGAAAGGGCGGACGCCGCGCCGACAAGCCGAGGAACAAGTCGATGGAGATGCTCCCGGAACCAAAAATGCCCGTAGAGCACCAGGCCCAAGTACTTCATGTGGGCCTGGATGCTGATGGTGACTGACTTCACGGTGATCGAAGCGGCGGCGGGAGGCTCGGCGGTACGGAGGCCATGGAACAAAAGGGCCTCCGTCTTTTCCAGGGCTACCCTTGGGGGTAGCCCTGGAAAAGACGGAGCCCCAGCGCCCCGAAAAGACGGATCCCCAGCGCTTCGATCTGCCTGACAATCTCCTCGGTGCCGAGAGTTGCCAGGCGTGCCGCCTCCTCTAGCGTCCTACCCCGGGCTGTGACGAGTGTATCGTCGGCGTAGCAAATTACGCCCAGCCCGGGTGGGAGGCTTCCTCTCAACGCCCAGTCGTAGCCGATGTTCCACAGGGTCGGACCCAGAACCGACCCCTGTGGAACACCGCACGTCATGGGCGTTCGCACAACGTCCCCTACTCGGTCAACGTAGAGGACGCTGCGCTCCTCCAAGTAGTCTGCCACCAACCGCCTGAGGTAGGGGAGCGAGGGGATTGTTATAACGGGGGTAAGTAGTAACAGGCTCTTTTCAATGGGATCTTAAATTTTATTAGTGTATTTCTTTGACTCGATTTGACCCATAATCCGCGCCACATCATGTTGCTATATCCAGGGTCCCGCCGGACGGCGCAGTGAGCGGAAGTATGCACGCGCTTAATTTTTGTCATGAAATATAAAATTGTGCTGTGGTAAAATTTTAGTTTGCGTTATTATTTTTATTATCGACTATTTTCGAACTTTCTATATATTATTTACATTCAAATTTATCTATCTCTGATAATGTGTAACAGTTTTTAAGATTGCTAAATTGTTTAAATAGTTATCTTGATAAATGTTAAAAAATCATACCATGGGGTTAGTTGTAACAAAATCCCGGGGCTTGTTGTAACAGCTTACACAGATTCAAATAAAGAAGATTGGGTCGAGTGTATCATTTGTAAGATATGTGTATCATTTGTAACACGTGTAGGATGTGTTACAGGAGACACTATATCTTTTATTTGTATTAATTGTAGCTCAGATGAAGACTGAATTTAATTACATATAATGAAACCCACCAAATGTTGATTCTTATATAAGTGCAATACTTTGTTAGATAGATAATAAAAAGAGATAATTACGAAGCATATCTTAGATATAAAAAATGATTTACTTACTGTGATTTTAAAGTGCCATGATGATTATAAGTAGAGTTTAACTAAATAAAACTGTTAATTAGTTAATTTTTAGGTGTTGATTACCTAAAAAGTGTATTTAAGTTCATTTTTGATAAGAATTACATAATATCTACTTTAGAAAGATGTCAATTTTGTTGAAAATAAACAAAGAATAAATGATTATAGGTATTATTGTTATTTTATATTGTCGTTACTACTTGCCCCGGTAGATGTTACAACTTGCCCCAAGCACGGGGTAAGTTGTAACACCGCACTTCTTCTAGAAAATAATTTATTATAAAATAATGACCAATAGTAATGGTATTATTTTTACTTGATTTGGTAGAGGAAGAGTTACAGCATCTATTCATCTTTATTTAGTAACAATTTAATGAATGGATCTCAAGATATATTAGTTTTCATGAAAACTGTTACAACAAGCCCCTCGCTCCCCTACACGGGCACCCCGTGATACCTCAGCCGCTCCAGCTTGGCTTGTACATAGACTTTACTCTCAGCTGGAGAACTCACGTCGCCAGAACAAATCAGCGAGTCACCAGTAGCTTGCGTGCTCTTAATCGGTTGAGACACTTTTTACCGGTAAGAACTAAAACAACGCTTGTTCAAACCTTAATTTTTCCCCTAATCGACTAGGCTGATGTGTGTTATTTTGACCTGAATGCAGATCTTCTTAATAAACTAGACCGTCTTCTCAATAACTGCATTCGATTCATATTTAATCTTCGCAAGTATGACCATATTTCCTCCTATCGTTCTCAACTAAATTTTCTTGATTAGTAGTATTATGCGCCGTAGTATGCGCGCCCTTACTTTGCTATACTTTATTCTTAATTCTCCTAGCTACCTATCTTGTTTATTTCAATACCTCTCCAATAATCACAATAGAAACCTGCGTTCCACCAACAATCTGCTGCTACTTTGTCCATCACATCATTCCGATCGTGTTCATTCTTCCTTTCTTGTCCAGGCGGTTCTCCTCTGGAACTCGCTATCTCTGGACATCAGAATGTCTACTAGCCGTCACACATTCAAGAAAAGAGTTCATTTACATCTCCTAAATGAATTAGCAGAATCATCGCAACTTATATAATATAACATTCGTATAATTATGTATATATTCTATGTATGTATTATATATTTTTATATATTTATATATATATCGTATTTATGAGTTTTTATCTATGTATATTTGGTATGTATTATGTATTCTTGTGTATTCCTATGTATTCTCTTTTCTTTTTTAATCATATGACTGTCTTTCTCGACACATGTGCCTACCAATTATTATCTCTGCACTACCTATGGTTGACTGGTAGAGAATGCCTTTAGCATTAAGTCCGCCATTGTAATCAATACATGAAGTAATAAATAAATAATAATAAAAATAACATCTATATACCAAGAGAAAGAAAATCATACGTATATATCAAGAGAAAGAAAACTAGAAATAAAACCCTATGCTAACCTGTCTGACCAGCATGGTATAGTAAGGCCAATTACCCTCCTATTGTGGAGCAGGCTCGAGCCGAACAGTGGGACGTATACAAGCTGAAACGATATCCGCCTCGTAACTAATAACTTATATTTTATCAACTACAATAGTTCAAAAAATTAATATCACTGACACATAATGTCAGATAAAATTTATCGACAATTGCTGTGTTATTGTTAGAACATTTTTTTTTGGGACTAATCCCACTACATATTCCCACCATTGTAACTCTTGTAAGCCAGGATCCAGAATGGTCTCCATAAATGACACCGAGGTTTGACCCTCAGGCAGTCCCGGGATATGATTTTAATTTTCTTGGGACCCGCAACAAATTTAATTAGAAAAGATTAAAGAGGAGGAGTTGGAAAGAGAGATTCCACTTCCCTCCTAGGCAAAGCGGGAGACAGGAAAACAAAATGACTAGTCAGCCAATAAGTAAAAAGGTGTACAGCTACGATAGCGCAGCAGTACGGCACCACGGATACGGAAGAGCTTATTGCTAGAACATATAAATAAAGCAGATATCTTAGCATCAAAACTGTATGTCTGTAGGTATTTTTAAACTAAACGCGTACATTCAGTTAATCGTAGAACCTTGTTAAGCATTCTCTCCAGTTATTAAACCCATTTCAATTTTGGGTCGGAACTAACACTGGAATCTATAAATGAAACTATTTTTGCGGCTTTTATCGCATTTGTATTTGATTTTTAATTATTTTTCTTTGGCAGACTATGATGCGGACCCACTGTATTTATCTTCACTATTGGTCCAACCCTTGGTACCGAATCCTTGACTTCTATGGCCAGCCTGGCGGGATACTCTTTCGGGTACCCTGCCTGCCCGACGCCTCCGTGGCATCACTGTCAAGTGGTTAGCCTCTTTGCGGGTGGGTGTTGCGTGCTTAAGACCCTTTGTCGCCCCGGATGGAGTAGTGCGGAAGCGCGCCGACCGCAGTCCAATCCAAAAATAAAAAAAAAGAGCCTCTTTGCGGGTGACGGACTATTCCCCGATCTTTAGGCTCGTTAACTTGTTAAAATTTTTATGGCAGATTTTATTAGAGAAATTTTACTTATAATATTTGCCTGCGGTAGAGAAAAGATGAAGCTTTATAATAAAACTAGCTGACCCAACAGACGTTATTCTGTTCAAATAAAATCAAAGAAATTATTCATGAAAACGAGAGCAGCGCCACCTACCGAGTCCAATTGTGAATCTAAGCCATTCTTGAATCCCCTTGAATACACACAAAAAATTTCATCAACATTAGTCCAGCCATTTACACAGGAGGAGTTCAGTGACATACACAAAAAATAAATTAAGAAGATAAGTTATGTTGCATAATACCAATTATATGATAGTAAGTAGAATTTTCCTATTAACACCAGGATAATGTTAACACATTGACTGCGGCTATGTGCTGCGTATAAATATATTATTAGGAACCTGCTAGTCACATATACGTTGTGTGCGGCCGCACAGTCATAACAATTCAACAGCATCTTGAAAACCGCGCGTTCAATCACATTACCGTTATTTGGGTTGACGATGTTACACGCGTTAGGATACAGGTGGCGCTTATAAAAATATAAATTGTGTTAAATAATACCAATTATCCAAAAATAAAAAAGCGATATTTATAAGATCTCGTATAACTAGTCAAAAAGACCATAACTGTTCACAAGCGGGATCGTTTCGATCTCGAAGAATTTTTCTTAAATTGGTGTTATGTAACTTCTACAAACATAAAATAGCACGAGGATTTTAATCTTTTAAGGCATAATACTGTACAATACTAAATCTTTATATATATATATAAATCTTCGTCTCATGTGTTTATAACTCCTGCTAAACAGCTGGACTGATTTTGATATTTTTTTGTGGCTATGCCGATGGATATGAGAATAGTTTCGAATAATAATTGGAACCGGTAGGTGGCACTGCGATCGATTTCAAGGAGAAAGCCTTTTACTGTTATTTTAGATTTAAACAGAACAACGTCTGTTAAGTCAGCTGGTTTAATATACAATATTCATATTTTTTCAGTATATAGCATCTAAATATACTCAACAACAGCTTCGTATAGTGGCGGGATAAGAATATCACATCTCTACCCTTTACTTTCCCGTGGGAGTGGTAAAAATTGGGTAAGAATTCACAAGGCGAGTGGGAAGCAGCTTTCTCCTGGACTGGAAAATTTATATGTAATATGATCGCCAACCTAGGTAGGTTGGCGATCATATTAGAAGGTAATGTCGTAATCCGATTACGGCTTTATCTTCTAATATGAGTCACAAATAAAATGGCTCCCAGTCATGATAACCCCGCTATCCTACGGACTCATTTTGATAGCTGGCCCAGTAGCTGTGGAGTCGGGAGTGCGAATAATTTTCGGCAGCGATCCGGCTACCATATAAATGACTTTTTGGTCCTGGTAACTGACAACATTCGGATACTCAGTGATCAAAAGATCATCCAGCTGGAAGAAAAATTCAGCAAATTCCGATGGGACATTGTAGGATAAACAGAAGTGTGAAAAAAAAGTCAGGATACGATAATCTTCCGGTGTAGAAACTTGCTCTTCTATTCTGCCCACTCGGCACATATCTCAAACGTGTGCTACGCCGTGTCTTCGCCACAATCGTAGTGGTGACAGTAGTCAGAAATGTGGTGAAACTATTGTGTTCCGTCAATATTTTTACACCAGTCGGAAGGAAAGCATCCCGTGCCACTGATCCAACCACGCCATCAGCACCGGCCGGAAGGCCTCAATAATTGTTTTTATTAAAGTTTGTAATGAAAACTGACCTTATTAGTGTAAACAATAAAGGAAATATATTATTTTACCCACCGCCCACATCGCTCCAATAAAATTAGTTCATTGATTAAAATTCATGTTATATTAATATTAAATATATTTACGCCAAAAATTTTCTCTCATAATTTCTAAACTACATTGGTACATTATGTAAGTAAATACCTGGTATGTATTAAGACCTAGGTCTTAGTACATACCTGGCTCAATTTATTTTCAGAAACTTGATTTTATCCACAATTTTCATAAAAGTGTATAGTAATATTTAGTGTTAGCAATAATTAAAATCTATACACTTGTTTTTTTTTTCCAAATTAACACGAAGTGTATGTTAATTTGGTTACAGAAAAACTTAAGCTATTTTGTCATTATATTAGTTTTTTTTTTCAATTCTTCATTCTCAGAATATTCAACTTCATATAAAGATGTCATTTCATAATCTGATTGTTGGGTATTTTTACAGAGTCCCTGTTAGATAACTTGAAGGTCTGTTTATATAACTGTATTTGTACGATGATCGTTTGGGCGAGTTACCTAACAATGCACACTATCGGTGTTTTATTAATTTGACTGACTCGCTTTTAGCATTCTCTAAGATCTAAGTTTAAATCGAAGTTCATGTCCACCTTTCAGCTTGATCTGGAATGAATCCGGAGAGAATTGAGCTGGAATGCAGGTATTTTCACTTGGTGATATCTCCATGTGAAGTAAAATTTGATATGTGATGGCTTTCATTTCACAGAGCGCCAACCTCGAACCTGAAAATACATTACTTTTAATAACAGTACATTTCAGAATAAATCCAGAATTAGAACTGAAGTACCATTAAACAGACCATATCTCTCGTCGAACCCATAACTATTGAAGAAGAAAGATTCAGATCAAATTCAATTTCAGGGTTATAGTATAAGTGGTTTCGATTTCTTAACATAAATGATTTTCGAATTCTATAAAACAAGGCTGCAGGGTATCTATATCTCAACATCAAGTCGAAGCTTCTCTAGTCGGACTGCCCAACAGGCAATGACGTTACGGCGGGTTTTGTCCCACCAGGCAAACACCTTCTCTGCCAATGTCGCCGATACCCACCAGTAAAGCCCAGTAAGCATCTCTGCCTCCAAGTCCGTATTCGTATTGCTTCATCCATGACACTATTATATATAGATAAATAAACGTAGATAATACGAAGTTCACTGGATCATCCAGTTTCATATAAAACTCACCAATACAATTTCTAGGTCCAATACCAAATGGCATGTAAGCAATTGGATGAATTTTGTGCTTGTTCTGTTCTGAAAAACGCTCCGGATCAAACTTATTAGGATTAGGGAAGATCTTGGGGTCGCGATGGAAGCCAAACGCCGGGATTGAGACTCCTGTTCCCTTCCGGATCTATAAAACAGTTTATATATTATCAAAAGTGCAATAAAAATCTGCACCGCTGGAGTAGTAGTTCAAGTAAATCTAAGTCATAAAATAAATAAGTAAATCTAATCTAATCAAGTCTATCTAAGTACTGTTCTATTTGTTATCTACAAATAATAGTTCTGAGCGTTAGTATTATTTTTAAGACGACACAAGAATTTATCCCTAAGTGCGGTAAAATAGTCTGTGTTAAAAAAAGACATGAAGTTTTAATGCTTTTTCTACTTAAAGAACAGCAATAAAATAACAGGCTGAGTCTGTTCAAACCAATCATTTGGCAATCGTTTAAATAATTATACTGCATGATGGTCACACCCACGACAGTCGCGAGGTTTCAAATATTAATCATATTTAGCTAATCAATCAATCGTCTGGTTGTTGTTGTTATATGCAAGTTTAAGTTTTTATTTGGTGTTGTATATGTGTATATGTTCAATTCTTCTATAATCAATTTTCTGATTAAAACTAGTCAAATCCACTGTTTTGGTTCAATAAATCCTAACAGATATACTTTACATAACGAATTCAAGTACTATAATTTAAAAAGAAATGTTAAAAAAGTTATTAAGAAAGTCATATCTAAACAGCTAACATTTTTGTAATTGAAAAAAGAACAATAAATTATGTTTTAAGTTTACTTAAGGTTCTTATATAATGTTCTTTCATTAAAAAATTTAATTGTCTACAGTTCTTGGCACATACTTAAATATCAAGTCTTGACTTTTAAGTTAACAATCGCACCACTACTATCATAACAATGAACTTAACTTCAATAATATTTATGCCTGTGATGGAATAGCGACTATACAAATATATGTATACTTTTCCTCGAAAAATCTAATGGCGTTTGCCAGCTCATCTTTTAGTCTGTACGATAAACAAAAATAATGGTTTAACTTACAATAAAATCTTTAGTGGCATGTTTATTAGGTTTGCCTAAGTTATAGTCTTTTATGCACTGTCTATCCAAGGCTATAACAGGTGGCCACATCCTTAGAAGTTCTGAAACAGACAAGCGATGTACATTTCTATTATATTTAATTAGCATGAAGATCATAAAATTGAAACATCCACTGTCGGAGATGATTGATATCATAATCAGCGTGACATATTACAAACCACCTCTTGCTGCCACTATCGCCGTTCCATCATTTCTTTTCTCCAGTGAACTATAAATTAGAAGACATGGGATATACGTTTATATCATCATCATAATAGAATCATACGTATCACTGCTGGGCTTGAGCCTCTTCAGCAGAAAGAAACTGTACCTCATGCACCAAGGTCAGACGTGTTGGTATAAGATTTTATTTTCCTCTCTTGTACAGACCTTATATGCCCTTAATCGATAATCTTTAATCGAATTTTAGCACATTCACGTGGTGAATAAATACTATTATTACTCATTCACCACACGCAGAGTTTATATAAAACTCTACATTCATTATATAAAGTTTTCTAATTATATATAACTAGCAACTAGCCCTCGCTTCGCTTCGGTTTCATGCCGCTTTACTCACGTAGTTTCGGGATAAAATATAACTTATGTTACTCCCTGCTGTTATAGCTTTCCATTGGTGAAAGAATTTTTGTAATCGGATGGGTGGTTTAAGTGTGAAAGCGTAACAAACAAACAAACAAATGAAGAAACAAACTTACTTTCACATTTATAATATTAATAAGGATTACCTGATGTTACCATATCCAGATAAGTCATACTCTGAACAGAGTTAAAATCAAATTTGCCGCCATTTTTAGCATCATGCTCTTTGATTTCCTTAGCTAAGCGAGTCTGAATGTCAGGATTTAGAGCCAGCTCATATAACAGGAAAAACATTCCAGAAGATGCAGTTTCAAATCCAGCGATCAAGAACAAAACCGCTTGGGCAATTAAGTCTTCATCAGTCCAAACTGTGAATAGAAAAACGATAATAATTAGATATGTATATTAAAATAAATAATGGTCAAAATCAATACATATGTAAAGAAATAAAATCTGAATATGCACAATATTCACTTTCAACAGTGAAAGAACAAATTGAATCATGTGCTACGAATATAAAATTAGGCTGAAGGACCATTATATTGAGGATATTTTTAATGAGAAATATTCACTCTCAAATGTTATCCTTCATCGCATGTTCTTATAGTCACAAGCACTGATAGCGTGATCGTGCATGAAAAAAAATACTATAATTTGATTTTTGGTAGTTTCGAATTACCATACACAATTGCAACGTTGAGCAATTACTTGTGCTAAATTACTATACCATCAAAAACAAAACTTGTAAAAAAAACCCAAGCCTCGAAACTCAGTTCTTCTACCATAAAAAGTTGTGAGATCCATGTTATACCAAGTCGGTTAACTCATTCAGTCCCTGCTTCAGGGACCTTTCTTTTTAAATTATTACGTAAATAGCTAACCTAACAACTTCTTATAGTGACTATATCAAAAAATATAAAAGATTATATATATTAAAGATTTTTTATGTCTTAAATAAACAGAATGACTTGGCAATCGCATGAAAGCACAATGTACCTCACAAGTAATACATATTATATTAAATTGTACTAAACATAGTGCATATTATCATACATTTCCCCGGCAAGAGCTGCTGCCCACTCTCCTGTTGAATCTTGTTTTTTTAATGACAACGCCTTGCACCAAGGGAATAATAATCCTTATATTGTGGGGGACTTTACAAATATATAATTCATCATCGCAGCCCTCATACGTTGGGCTTGAGCCTCCTCCACAATGGGAGGGAATTTGACCCACTATACCATGCTGGTCAGACATATTGATATAGAGTTTCATTTCGAGTTTGCCTTCTATTGCACAGATGGTATGTGCATATTATATCCCATAGTCGTCTTATACGAGATCCACGGGCAAGATAGAGAGTGGTGAATTGTATTCTTATTTCGTCACCACACGGAAAGAACATAATATAATTAACAGACACAAATTACATTCAGACTCAGAACAACAATTTGTGGATCGTACACATCGTACCGTGGCCCCAGATTTAATTAGCTTCAATTAAACTTTTTTATGTAAGGTATTCTATACCAATAAATAAAATTGGAGTGTCTGTTTGTAATGTCAAAATAATAGGCTTTTTTCATGCTCACACGGTTATTTGCACGACACCTATGCCTAAAATAGCAATTAAAAAATTTTTGTCTGTTTGTCTGTCTGTCTGTCTGTTTGTTCCGGGTAATCTTCAAAACGGCTGGACCGATTTCAAAGATTCTTTCACGAATGGAAAGCTATAATATCAGGGCGTAAACTAGGCTATATTTTATCCCGGTATTCCCACGGGAACGGGAACTACGCGGGTAAAACGATTATAACCTATAACCTAAGCGAAGCGAGGGCGGGTTGCTAGTTGTATAATAAATCACTATGCTTCCAAAACCAACATGCAACCAATATATATAATCATAACATAGCCAAATTTTAACGACATCAGATAACTATAATTACCTCTATTGACGGTCTTCATACCCGTAGCAGTTTCATCGACTGTTGCAAACCCAGCGGCGACATCATCCGGTTTACCAGAGTCATGCGTCAGTTTACCTGAAAAATTATAGACGAAATTTGTTTAAATTCAGACTACATGTTAATTTAGTGCCTCTTTTTTTTTATTTCCAACGGTGGCAAACGAGCAAACAGTACACCTGATGGTAAGTGTTGCTGCCGCTCATGGACCTTTATAAGGCCGCTGCCTACCGCGAAGAAAGTGAAGGGAGTGTGAATGCGTGCATTGAGGCTCAGTGATACCAAGAGCACTACCAAAACCCTCCACACGCAAACACCCTCAGAAAGTTGGGCTTCCGGCTTTCTCAAACATTATAATATAATTATTTTTTTAAAATAATAACAGTGACCAATCAAATTAATTTAAATTTATAAAAGAATGTTATTTGGTAACATATAAAGTGAGAATGGTTTTTGATAGGAGCAAAGCCATACAAGAAATAAAACTATATGTATTTTCGGAATGTTACCATTTTTTCTTTATTACTATATATCCTCACATTAAAGATTATCTTTTATCTCCTAATTAATTTTAGACCTTACGATATTGTAGTTTTAGTAACGTGATACTTAGTATCTTAATAGAGTTAACTAATATTGATGGTACATCTTCGACGTCAAATATTTTAGACATATTGACAAAATAGAGATTTTCACCTTTCTTAGCTTCCATTAGTAAGTGTATCATATCAGGTCTCATGATATGTTTCATTTCACGATCTTTCATCGTATCCAATACCAAGTCTCTAAAGAACTGCTTCGCTCTATCGGGCAGGAAATCCCATTTTAGTAACTGTAAATTTAAAATGATCGTGAATAAAATGTAGTACCATCATCATCATTCAGCTTATCGCTATCCACTGCTGGATGTATGTAAGTTTTGCCACAAAGTGCAGTTCTGTGCCGCTTACATCCAACGACGTCCAGCAACTCTCACCAGGTCGTCTGTCTACCTAACAGATATAGCAATAGGATAAGAATTCAATTGTCGCCATCCCTTGCCTGTGGGAATTGTAAGAATGAGCCAAGAGTTCACCAGGCGAGCGGACAGCAATTCCCTCTTGGTAAATGTATAACATCTCACAGCGATCGCCAACCTGCCACCAAGCGTGGCGATTACGGCGTTATATCTTCATATAATGGACAGACAAGAACTTTCTCCCTGTCATGGTAGATGGATCTCATATTTCTTAACTTATTTTAATGTAATATTTGATCATTACATTTCTTTCCCGGTATGATTACGAGTTACGAATATCCGTCGCTACTCTTTACTATTATCCAGTGCGGATCATAAAAATCATCTTAAGGATCATTATTTTTATCAAGTCTATCACTACAGGCTGATGAATAGTTGTATAATGTATTTGAGAGTATCGTTTAATCTAATCTGCAGACCATTTTGGACTATAAGCCAGGCTATTATCAACAGGATGTATAACAAATTGGCAACAACTCTTCTGCTAACAATTTGAGTGGGCGTTTCCTTTTACTAGCGACGTATTATGTATGATCTTCATTTGACTTTGCTATTTTTTGTTGGGCCAAGTGTTCCGGGTCATTCCACTTCTTCGTGTCTTCTAATTGAGGTCTTTTCAGCATAATTATAATTTCCGCTATTTTTTATTTTTACATTAACGACTTGTTCGACGCAAAGGTCGGCACCTTTGGACGACGGGCGCATACGACGTCATCGGGTAGAGTGCGGCGTTCCACAGGGTTCGGTCCTTGGTCCGACCTTGTGGAACGTCGGGTTTGACTGGCTTCTCCGGGGTCAGCTCCTTCCCGGAATGGCGGTTATCTGTTATCCGCGGGTCAGTGGCGGAGGTATCACCACAAGGGGACTGAATAGGGCAATAAAAACGGCCCGAAGGATAGTTATCCGGCGCTGGAGGGAGGAATTGGAGTCCCTTGTAGCAGGACGGGGGACTGTAGAGGCGATTGCACCCCACCTCCACCGCTGGATGAAACGAAAGCACGGCAACTCGACCTTCCGGATGACGCAGGTACTTACCGGACACGGGGTCTTTGGTAAGTACCTGCATAGAATCAGGCGTGAGGAGGCCCCCGGATGCCATGAGTGTGGCGTGCCAAATGATGATGTGCGTCACACCCTGGAAGTATGTCCCGCCTGGGGGCCTCAGCGCCGCGACCTGTCGGTGGTCATAGAAACGGGCCTGTCGTTGTTGACCATCATAACAAAGATGCTCGACAGCGACAAGTGCTGGTCGGCGATGGCCTCTTTCTGCGAGGAGATCATCGCCCGGAAGGTGGCCGCGGAGCGGGAACGCGAGGCACTTGCGTCCGCTAACTCGCTCCGTAGGCGGCGGCCAGGGAGGGGGAGGCGCTGATATGCGCGTCTCCTCCCACCGCCTTGAGTGACGACAGGACATGGCCCGACGGCCTTGCGTAGGAGTGTTAGGGATCGAATGTCATTAGAGGATCTCTCCGGCACTCCGTAAAAGCGCGGTAGGGACCGCTGTTGGTTTTAGTGGGTATTCCGGTTGCATAGGCGACTGGTGAGTCCCACACACCCCCCTCGTCTGTTACCGGCGAGGGGTATTGCGTAAATTGCATTTCCACAGCGTTAACAAAAAAAAAAAAAGGAGACAGCGATGGGCTGAATGTTGATAACAATAAATATAATTTAAAAATAACGAGTATTATAAAAAATAGGTAATCAAAGTATGAACTAACCTTAGATAATGCAGGCAAATTCATCATCATGAAAAACATTATCATTTGACGGAAACCAAAAGTTGAAGACTCCTTTCCTCTTACATAAAACTGGTTGTCAACATCAACGTGAGAATTTACTTTTAGACCAAAAGCGCAGGAAGCAATTACGTCATTTGCGTAACGTGTCGTCAGATCTTTGCAGTCAACATTAATGTAATCATCTGTGAAGGGACGGATAAAAGGTTTTAGATAAAAGTAAATTTCGTCTTCTATTCTCTCAATTTCCCTCCTGTTATGGAAGAAGCTCTTGTCACTTATACATAATGTGTAAAGAAAAATCGTGGGTCCGTAAACAGGTTCCAACCGTTAACACTCCTACATTGTTTATCTGATTGTGAGCATTCACATCACATTTTCACCTTAGTGACATTGAAAACAACTTGTTATACTTTTGTGAAAGCTATTTTACACTACTTTGGTTGCATTTAAAATAAATACATTTGAGCATTTTATAGATTTACTAGCTGACCCAACTGACGTCGTTCTGTTCAAATCTGTAAAAAATAGAAAATTCAATTCTTCTTGAAATCCATCGCAGCGCCACCTCATCATCATTTCAGCCTATTGCCGTCCACTGCTGGACGTAGGCCGCCCTCATGTTGCGCCACAATGTGCGGTTCTGTGCCGCCTGCATCCAACGACGCCCAGCAACTTTCACTAAGTCATCGGTCCACCTAGTGGGGGGGCGTCCTACACTGCGTCGTCCGATACGTGGTCGCCACTCGAGAACCTTTCTTCCCCAGCCATTGTCGGTTCATCGAGCGATGTGGCCTGCCCATTGCCACTTCAGTGTGCTAATTCTTCGTGCTATGTCGATTACATCCGTTCTTCTGCGGATTTCCGTATTCCGGATTCTATCTCGCAGAGAAATCCCGAGCATAGCCCGCTCCATAGCACGCTGAGCGACTTTGAGCCTTGATATGAGGCCTACATTTAGGGACCACGTTTCCGTGCCGTAAGTCATCACTGGTAACACACACTGGTCGTAGATCTGTGTTTTCAGACACTGAGGTATGTTGGACGAGAAGATCCTCTTAAGTTACCCGAACACTGCCCAACCGAGTTGGATTCGTCGGCTGATCTCTTTCTCGAAATTGGATCTACCTAACTGGACTGTTTGTCCTAGGTAAACATAGTGATCGACAACTTCGAGAATCGCATTGTCAACTAGTACCGGTACAGGAATAACATGGGCATTTGACATGACTTTCGTCTTGTCCATGTTCATTCGTAAACCCACTAGTTGCGATACCCTGCTGAGATCATTGAGCATTGTGCCAAGGTCCTCCATGGATTCTGCCATAACGACTATATCGTCCGCAAATCGAAGGTGAGTGATGTATTCGCCGTTAATGTTGATGCCGAGTCCAGTCCAGTCTAAGAGCTTGAAGACATCTTCCAGTGCAGTGGTGAACAGTTTCGGAGAGATGACATCTCCCTGTCTCACGCTTTCTACAACTGGATCGGTTTCGTACTCTTATCCCGGATACGGACTGACATTGTGGCGTTCCTATACAAACACACTTCAGCACTTCGATATATCGATGGTCGATTTGGCACCGCTGAAGGGACTGTAGCACCGCCCAAGTTTCGACTGAATCAAAGGCTTTCTCATAGTCCACAAACGCTAAGCACAGGGGCCGATTATACTCCTCGGTCTTTTGTATAATCTGCCTAAGCGTGAGGATATGGTCTATGGTGCTATAGTCTTTACGGAAGCCGGCTTGTTCGGGCGGCTGGAAGTTATCGAGCTTGCGCGAGAGTCGATTGGTAATGACCCTCGAGAACAACTTATAAACATGGCTCAGGAGTGAGATGGGTCTGTAGTACTTTAAAAGAGCTTTGTCACTCTTCTTGAAGAACAGCACCACCACACTCCTGGTCTACGACTCTGGAACGTCGCCCCCGAGGATAATGGAATTAAATAGCTTCTGAAGGGCTATTAAGACCGGCTTGCCGCCCACCTTCAGGAGCTCTGCCGTAATTCCGTCATCTCCCGGTGCTTTACCGTTACGTAGTTGTTTGAGAACCATTCTGATCTCGTACAAGCTGATGTCCAGGATTTCCTCGGTATAGTTCCGAGTTAGCTTGGATCTGGGATCTTGGACCAAGCCGACAATAGGATTTCGGGATGATTTGTATAACTGTCCATAGAACCTTTCGACCTCTCCCAAGATCTTACTTTGGGATGAAATGACAGTGACATCGTCGGTCTTCAGCTTAGTCATTTGGCTTTAACCAATAGACTGAGCTTGTGCGAACACTTTTGAGCCACGACTCCGCTCTATCGCTTCTTTGATACGGAGCGTATTAAATCGGCGAATATCGCGACGCACAGACCTGGAGATTTGCCTATTTAGCTGCCTATGTTTGGACCAATCAGCTGAAGTCTGCACCGTCATTTCTTTTCTCCGCTCCATGAGCTCGAGAGTCTAGTCAGAAAGATTTTTAGGTCTATTAACGTGGTGAGACTTGAAAAATTTCGACCCAACTGCGTGGACAGTTTCCACGAACCTGTTGTTCATATCGGTTGGAGATTCGCACTCGTCCAGACATTGGAAGCGATTGTGTAGTTCGAGTTGAAAGCTTTCGAGGTTCTGGTATTGGACAGATGCAGGTCGGAGTGTAGACTTCATCAAGCGTGACCGCTCGACTTTTGTATGGATATTCAATGTGGCTCGTACCATCTGGTGATCGCTCCCAGTTTTAATCCTGCTGATCACTGAGACATCATTGAATATCTGTCGTTTGTCTGACAAGATGAAGTCTATCTCGTTTTTTGTTGAACCATCGGGACTAATCCAGGTCCATTTCCTTTGTGGCTGCTTCCTGAAGAAGGAATTCATCATAAAGAAGCTTTCCTTCTCCAGAAAATCAGCCACTTTCTGGCCCCTCTGGTTTCTCTGTCCATATCCATATTTCCTCACTCTCAACTCATCATCACTCATAATTTCAATACTAAAATTGCTAACCGGTACGGCACGGTATGCCTAAATAAAATAAAAGAGTTTGCGCGTACAAGATTGAAACGTACAAAACTTGAGTGCAGTTTAGAATTCCTGGTGAAGTGTCGGAATAATAATGTAACTCCTAAGTGCTTAAACATAAAGCCAGTGAAATGTATTCGGGGGTACGATCAGTTTTTTCGTGTCGCGAGTGAAAAATTGCTTCGGAAACTAATCGCGGAACGTCGACGGGAACTGTACTGCATCAATATAAAGATGTATGATTTACATTTACAACTGTCGCAAATACTTCGACGCGACCTATGGGAGGTATTCGATGCGATGACGTATAGCAGATCTAATATTATGGGATTGAACACTGAAAAAAGACATTATAAAGAACTCTCAAATCTCACACGACTACAGATGGGAATCGTTTTATCGGAGACCTACCCACATAATAATATTGTGAAATGTGAGATGCCGAAGGCCAAGTCTGAGACGGTGATTAACTTATCCTCTCATCACTTGGACGTAAACGTACTGAGTGTTCTTTCCCGGGGTCTAAACTTCGCTCCCACGCCCAGAAATATACCCGTGGAAAACATAGTCACGAGCATTGAGGATGCGATTATGCGTAATAAAATACCATTCACGGAGGCGGAATGCATGAGACAAGACATCTCTTCTTTGTTGCGCAATTCCAAACCACCCAAAAGTAATCTTACGAAAGGTGAGCTTTCAGCATTGCACGACTTGCGTAACAATAACAACATATTGGTACTGCCAGCCGACAAGGGGAATGCGACGGTGGTGGTTGATGTTGAGGCGTATGAAAATAAAATCTTGCAGTTACTCAGTGACGTTACGACTTACAAAAAGGTGAATTACAACCCCACATCTAGAATAACTACAAAAGTGGTAAAATTGCTACAGCAAAGTGCCGACACTAGTTTATTGACGCGACTGCGCCCACAAAACCCGACACCGCCGAAGTTTTATGGTTTACCTAAAGTACATAAATCGAACTGGCCGTTGCGACCTATAGTCAGCCAAATAGACTCCCCCACCTACAAGTTATCTAAACATTTGGCCGCGGCCTTAACACCTCTCACAGGCCGACAGGGTAGCTTTGTAAAGGATTCAACACATTTCGTCCAATTGTTAAAGGATGTAAGAATCAAGCCCACGGAGATCATGGTAAGCTTCGACGTGACGTCTCTTTTCACAAATGTACCAGTGAGTAAAACCATACAACTAATAGGCACTTTGATACATGACTCTGCCTTACCAACTGAGTACATGGAGGGGATAGAACTATGTCTGAGGAGCGGTTACTTCATGTGGAAAGGAGAATACTACCTACAATTGGACGGCGTGGCGATGGGGTCACCTATAGCGCCGGTGGTGGCCAACATCTTTATGGAGTGGTACGAATCCCTTGCCTTAAGAACGGCCAGTATTAAGCCACGTTTTTGGTGGCGATATGTCGATGACATTTTCGCGGTGGTGGACAAGACTAACCTTGTGCAATTCACGGAACACCTAAATAAGATACATCATAAGATCAGTATTACCGTGGAGGAAGAGAGAGAAGGAATACTGCCATTCCTTGATGTACGTGTTATCCGAGAGACAAATGGTAGTCTAAGCCACACTGTCCACCGGAAAACTAGGCACACAGACCGATATCTTCATGCCAGTTCTCACCATCATCCTGCACACTTGTCCTCAGTACCAAGATCACTAATCAACCGGGCTCTTCGAATATGTGATCCCCAATACGTTGATGCAGAGCTCGAGCACGTAAGGAAGGCACTAGTGGACAACGGGTACAATTGGCGGCAATGCTGCCGATGGGCCAAGCCAAGTGAACGTAAGCGGCCAACAGGTGTGGAGCGTTCTCCGTCCTACTTACCGTTCGTGAAAGGAATAACGGACAAAATCGGGCATCTCTTGCGAAGGAAATACAACATTAGAACGTTCTTCCGCCCACCGGGCCAAATACGGCAAATGCTTCGTTCACCGAAAGACAAAAACCACTTGGGCGTACCTGGCGTCTATCAAGTACCATGTGATTGTGGCAAGAGTTATGTGGGAGAAACTGGACGCAACATCGTCACCAGACTAACTGAACACATCAGGAGTATGAAGAGCATGGATACGACACAATCAGCAATAGCAGAGCATGCCAGTCTCGCGAATACAAGGCACTACATTCGGTTCGACAAAGCCTCCGTATTAGCCACAGAGAGACGTTACAGACCGCGGAAAATACGTGAGGCCATAGAGATAAACCGACATCGGACCTTCAACAGAGACGGCGGATGGAAGCTGTCGTCAGCATGGTTACCAGCTCTTAATACTGCCGTGAGTCGTAAGGTGATGGTGTGCGTGGAGAGTGACGTGACCATCGTGGTATGTGATGGTGACGACACACGGAGTGACATACCAACAACGGCGCTTAACTCCGGGTGTGAAGTTTCGTCCGACGTTTCTGCCGAGGACTATCAAGAGGCGAACACCTCCCCCGCACCCCTCATGGCTGTGTCGAGGCGCGCTGCTCGATATGCAGCGCGCAGTGCACGCCGGGGCCTCGCGGACGCCGCTGCGCACTCGCCCTGATGATGAGCATCGGACATGCTCGAAACCCGGGTCGACGTAATCGATCTCAGCACGTGAGTGTTTTGCCGTTTTAGATATTATAATATCATCATCACTCCCTTTGCCTAGTTTCGCGTTAAAGTCTCCCATAACCACCGTGAAGTGGGTTTTGGATGCGTGTATGGCTTTCGAGATGTCCTCGTAAAATGCCTCCACCTCGTCGTCGGAGTATGTCGAGGTCGGTGCGTATACCTGTATAACCTTCAGCGAATACCTCTTGGTAATTCTGAATATAACGTACGCTACCCTTGTCGACATACTCTCGATCCTCTCCACGTTGTCTATGAGAGACCTACGAACGATAAACCCTATACCACCTTGGGACGAGTGATCGCCCTCCCGGTAGAAGAGCTAGTTTCCAGACTGGAGGATTATCGTGCCCTCGCCCTCTCTTCGCACTTCTGATAATCCTACAATGTCCCAGCGGATTTTGCTCAATTCCTCTTCCAGCTCGATGACCCTCTCGTCAGTCCTGAGTGTCCGAATGTTGTGTGTTACCAGGGCCAAGGGTCGTTTTTGTTGGTAGCCGGATCGCTGCGGGAGATTCCTCGCACCTCCCGCTCCACCACTACTGGGCCCGCCACCAAAATGAGCCCGTAGAGTACCGGAGCCGCCGTGACTGGCGGCCATTTTTATTGTACGCCATTTTTAAAAGGGGGATATTGCCGTAATCGCTACGCTTGCCAGGCGGGTTGGCGATCGCAGTATAGGTGTTTTACGTTTCCCAGGAGAGAGCTGCTGCCCTGCTCTCCTGGTGAACCCTCATCCGATTTTTACGACTCCCACGCCACCCCTTAGGTGGCGACACATGTGTTCTCAACCCGTCGCCACACGGGCAAGCGCCACCTACCGGTTCTAATTATTAACCTAAACCGAATGGTTTGGAAATTCCTAATTGCTAGTCCGATAGATATGAGATTTTATATCCATCGGCATGGCTACAAAAAATCATCAAAATTGGTCCAGCCGTTTTAAAGGAGTTTAATTACAAACACACGATCAGAAGATTTATATATTTATAAAGATTGAAAAATTTATATTGTCGATAAAAACTTTCTTAAATTTTCTAATTTTCTGAGCAACTCTTTTGCTTTTTTATTTCCTAAAGGCCTTTTTTAAAATATTAGAAAACTTAAAAAAATAGATAAACGAAATCGGTAAAGTTGTTCTCAAGTTATATTATTGTCCTGCCCCAACAGTGCCACCTACCGGGTCCAATTGTAAATCTAAACCATCCAATTTTAAACTTACCACACACAAAAAATTTCGTCAACATCGGTCCAGTCGTTTAGGAGGAGTTGAGTGACATACACACGTACGCTGGAAATTTATATATAAGACTAGCTCAATCGCCTTACCCGCGTAGTTGCCGTTCCCATAGGAATAGCGGAATAAAATATAGCCTATGTTACTCCTTGATATTATGGCTTTCCACTGGTGAAAAAATTTTTGAAATCGGTTCGGTGGTTTAAACGTGAAAGCGTAACAAACAAACAAATAAACAAACAAACTTACTTTCACATTTATAAAATTAGTAAGGATAAGGATGATTCACTTCTGGTGGATACATCGAAATCGACATTTGCTAAGAACTACTTTCACATTTCGGAACGCATAGAATTATTGATTTCCAAATCGGTTAAGCCATTCGGTCATGCTGAGTGGATATGGAAATGGGCGCCGCACAGTATAGTCAAACATAATAAAATAATATAATAAGTGTAGTTATTCGTATATGGGTTGAAGGAGAAATATTTACTTCACCTTTAGATTCCTCAATTTTTTTCTTTAACACGGCAATCATTTGGTCGCCAACCTCAACCATGAACGGCACCATCACTCGTATCTTGGAACTGGTGAACGCTGGACTTAATGTGGAACGCATATCTTTCCACTCCTGACCTATGAGTATACATAAGCATCTATATCATTATCATCATTTCAATTCGCATACTTCATACTGCTGGGCTCAAGAGTATGATGAATTTGTCCTTAATACACAAAATAATTTCTATTAATCGAAACATCTGCTCATCCTAGCCATGCATCTTAATCATCGCAATAGAAAATTATCTCTCAAAAATGCCCAACGAAACCTTTAAAAGCATTTCATATTGTCTTAATATTTTCACTCTTGTTTTCTTTTTAAGTTTTTTAGTTTACAATTATCAATTCAGACAAAATTAAAAATCCTGTCCGTAAATATGATGAGAAATAATTTATGATTTTTACTATTGTAACACAGAAACATCTCTTCGCCATTTAATGTCATTATTTCTACTCTTTAGTAACTTACCTCTTAATGCAAACAAATTTCTTGAAAAAAATGAGTTAGATTCACTAAAGATAGAACGGTGATCAAGAAAGTAATCGAAATCTTTGATAGCTATTTGCTTCACTAGATCCAGATCCCTTATCAATACTATCTCGTTGAGGAATTCAAATCTTCCAACAAACCTGAGAATAGAATTGAAAAATAACGCATACAATATTGGGTATATAAAACAGTGGACAGCACTTCTTACATCATGGAAGGCTCACACCTAAACATATCTAAAAGACTACGTTCTAATTACACTCTTAGCTGATTACAAGTCTTCACTTACAGTTGTATAACTGTTAATGAGAGCATTATGACTATATGCATAAGCGATAGTCCCAACTATTTTTGCTTCTGTTAAATTAATTATAAAAATGTAGTCTTAAACGCCTAGGTTTCACATTAATATTGGTAACAAACGGGTCAAAATCGTATCGTTTAAATTATTAAAGCTCGATGCGTGCATTCTAAAACTGTGTTGTCTATAACTTGTAGCTGCATGTGCTATCTGTACTAATAGATGGTAATTACTTGATTTGGATGGACATTGAAATTTATTGTAGACAAAAACTCTGGACTAATTATATGATTCGTTATGACCTTTAAGAAATACCAGTCGGTTATCTCACAGCATTTTAATAGTATACTTTTGAGAAAATTAAACTAAATAAATCGTTATTGTTGCTTTCGCTGTACAGTCAAAATAAAACGTACGATAAAAAATAACGTAGCTACCTATGGTAGCTGGATACATATTTCAAATTATTGCGTAAATTTTCTTTTGCGTTTTTACTTCAATAAAACATTTAGAGTGCTCTAAGGATGTACTCTAAGGATTTAGAGGCTTTCTTAACTCTCTTAATCTAATCTTCTTAGAACTAAATGAAGTGCAACTATATCCTCGAGCATTAAAATAGATGCAAATATCTTATTATTATTTTATTATATATACTATTATCTTCGAAAAACAGTTTTTGAGAGGAGCCCAAACAAGTGAGAATATTGTTTAGGTACATATACTACAGTTAATAATACAACTATTATAGTATCCATTGAAGGAAGTAAGAGAATAATATTACAACAAATGTAAAGTAAAATCCTAGAGCAAATCATCTGGTGTAGACCTACGGTTCTTGAGACCACCCATTGGTAAGCCAAGCCACAAAAATAATAAGAAATGTCTGCCTTTGAGGGCGCATGAAGCCGTTTGACGTAGGAAAAGGTGCCTTTAAATATGGCACTCTTTGCTCATAAGGTTCATATAACATATTACTAAATCTTAGAATCTTTAAACTGAAAAAAGTATATTTCCCATTTCCCAAATACGTTAGAATATAACCAATAGTACAGCCATTTTTATCCTTACCTTTCTTCTGGAAACCTGTTGTATAAATCAAGAATATCATCGGCGACATGTCTTTGACGTAATAGAATTGAAGTCATATTGCCAAGGAAAGGTACTGGCATGACATACTTCACGCCATACTTGTTGAATCTACTATATATTTGTCGAATGTATAGTATAACCGCCGCAATCAGTACTGCGACCCATACTAGCAGGATAATCATAACCTAGAACAAATAAGGTGGATAAGAAAAAGAGTAATAATTACTGATGTTTGTTTCATCATGATTATTCAACCTTTGGTTGTCCACTGCCGTAAGCCTCCATCGTAGGTCGTCACATATCTAAATCATTAAGAGCATTGCCTTAATCACTATTCTTTACAGACTGATTCGCGATCTCCACAAGGTGTTATACGTTTCCCAGTAGACAGCTGTTTTCTACGAAGCAATAGTCTCGAGAATGAGGCAGCGGAACGGATCATCTTAAAACTTTTCTACCACTATGAGCCCGGAGCGTCGGGCGGTGCAGCGCATGAACTCGCGCCTAATGCCGCCCTAGCCGTGGTCGCAGGTGGAGGATCCGGATATTAATCAGCTTCTCGCAGAAAGGCCGTTCGCGTAACATTTTTGTTGCCCGGACGTCGAGTAACCGGGTAACCCACTGGGCTAGCCACCCCGATCAAAGGCCATGAACTCCGTACCGCCGGGCCTCCCGCCGGCGCTTCGATCACCGTGAATTCGGTTGAGATCAGCATCCAGGCCCACATGAAGTACTTGGGCCTGGTGCTCGACGGGCTTTGGTGGCTCCGGGAGCATTTCCGTCGACTTGTTCCCCGGCTTGTAGGCGCGGCGTCCGCCCTTTCGTGGCTGACGCCGAATGTGGGCGGACCCAGCGCTACGTGCCGACGGCTGTACGCGGGGGTGATCCGGTCGATGGCCCTGTACGACACACTGGTGTGGGCGGGGTCCCTGACCGTCCGTCTGAGGGCCCTCTTGTGGTGACCACAGAGGGTCATGACGAACAGGGCCTAACGCAGTTACCGCACGGTGGCGATGGAGGCAGCGTACCTCCTGGCTGAAACTCCCCCGTGGGACCTGGAGGCGGAGCTACTTGCCGGAATTTACCGGCGGGTGTCGGAGACGCGCACCCGCGACGGCATGGTCTCAGTTCAAGAGATCACCGTCTGGCGGGTCGACGCCTTGGGCAGTCCGGCTGGAGCTCCCTCGGTACGATGACAGGACCGTCGAGGCCTTCCGGCCGGTGCTGATGGAGTGGTTGGAGCGGACGCATGGGGTGCTTTCCTTCCGACTGTTGCAGGTGCTGATGGGGCACGGTTGTTCCGCGAAGTACCTGCACAAGATTGTCAGGAGGGAGAGCACACCGTCCTGCCACTACTGCAATTGCGACGAGGATACGGTGCAGCACACGCTCGAAGTGTGTGCCGCGTGGGCGGGGAAGCGCCGTGAACTCGTCGTGATTATCAGTGCCGACCTGACGTTGCCGACATCGCCAGGGAGATGCTCGACAGCGTCAGGAATTGGGACGCGGTCGCCGCCTTCTATGAGGCCGTAATCTCACGGAAGGAGGCGGCGATCATGTGCGAGTAGTGCGCGTATTCGGCGACACGTTTCGCCGCCGACGACTCGGGCGCCACAGGCGCGAGTTTCTGCGCCTTACAATTACGTATACAACATATAGTCTTAGCTCCAGTGTGATGTCCTTCGAGATAGAATGTAACTATGTTATTTTTTTTTCTTTTTTTTTAATTTAATTCAAATAAAAAAGAAAAGAAAAACATGGTCAAATACAACATTTCATTGAAATAACTTTAAAAATCAGAGAACTTTCATACTAACTTTGGACCTCCCTTTTATTCTCTTAAGGGATGACGGCAAAGTTTCATACTAATTTTGCACCCCCGTTTGACCCCTTAGGGGATGAATTTTGCGGAGGCGCGCCGACCGCAGCCCACCCACAAAAAAAAAAAAAAAAGGGGATGAATTTTGACCACTGATGTCAAGTAGCCCTGCTCCGGTGGTCGGCCCAACGACGAAGGCGACGTGGTTTTCAGGTGGGTTGCGGGTGTTGCGTGCTTACACCCCGTGGTGGGCGTGCGAGGTGCGCGCCGACCGCAGCCCACCCCCAAAAAAAAAAAGGGGGTGAAGTTTCAAAAATCCTTTCTTAGTGGTCCCCTACGTTATAAAAGAAAGCCCTGTGCAAAATTTCAAGTTTCTAACCCTTATAGTTTAGGGCCTGCGTTGATATGTCAGTCAGCTTCTCCTTTTATATAAAATATCAGGTTGACCGAGCTTCGCTCGGAATATTTTTATAGAATTTATTTAGATATATATTAATAAAAACTAAAAATTATATAAAAAATTACAAAAAGAGAATAATAATAACACCGAGATTCGAACCGACGCTGTTTGGATGCTACAAAACTCAAAATTAAAACCGGCCGTCCCCCAACTGAGCTACCGTAACTCTTGACATTTACAACGAAATTTGAATTCATATTCTTTTAAAATTTAATGTCATTTATTGTTATGCTAAAAACACCGACAAAAGAACATTTTCTATAAATAAAACCTAGCTAGATCGATCTTTTGGACCCGAAACCTCTAGTATGCCAAGTTTCAGCAAAATCGTTGGAGCCGTTTCCGAGATCCTGAATATATATATATATATATATATATATATACACAAGAATTGCTCGTTTAAAGATATAAGATAAATACTAACGTCACTCAATTGTTTTGCCTTCCCGGCAGCTCTCCACTAACACTTGAACTTTATGGTATGATATTAAAGTTCAAATTCACTTTTAAGTATTATTCCGAATCGGTTGTATGGTAGTATAGAAAAGTGTTGTTTTTAGACCATTTTAGACAATTTTTGAAATTGTAAGTGTAAGAACCATCCTTGTATTTCAAGGAATATTAAAAAAAAAACGAATTAGCGAAATCGGTTCAGCTGTTCTCGAGATTTGCGCTTAGCCATGTGAGCATGAAAAAGGCCTATTATTTTGACATTACAAACAGACACTCCAATTTTCCAACTTCTTCTTCCAACTCAACAAAAAAAAAATAGGTTAAAAACCAGTTGATATGCTGGTAATTTGACCTTTTAACGAATGATAATTTACCCAAGACTAAAACTAAGGCATCATCATCATTATTTCAGCTTATACACGTCCCACCGTTGGGCTCAAGCCTCCTCCACAATAGGAGGGAAAGTGACATTACTATACCATGCTTGTCACACAGGTTGGTATAGGGTTTTATTTCGAGTTCTCCTTCTCTTGAGTAGATTTTATATGCGTGTGATATCCCATAGTAATCTTTTACAACATTCTCGGGCAGTGTAGGGAGTGGTGAATTGTATATTTACTTCGTTTTACACAGAATAGAATAGAACTCAAGAATTTTCCAAATGGTCACAGAGTAAAGAGATAATTGAACGTTACCTTTCTCGCAAGGTGTCGTAACTGTAGATAGGTAACTTCAGTGCATAAAAAAACCCATAATAAAAACCTGTACAGATTAGTCTAATCAGTGTAGTTAAAAAGTTAATGTCTAGACAATTATGGAGAAGGGAAAACGAATTTCTTCGTGTGGTAACGGAGTAATAATATAATTCATGACACCCTTTCTTGTCCTGACACCTGTGGGTGTCGTAAAAGACGACTAAGATGTATTGTGTGTATAATATACAGGTTGCATCAGGTTATGGGACAACTGTTCGAGTATGTTGTAGTTTAACGGTCATAAATCATAATTAGAATGTACATTACACAAAAAACAATATAACATAAAAGTTATAGTGATTTCAAAAAAATGTGTCTAAGAGTCTATGCCTTAAATGTTACGTATTATGTAGGCACGTACAGACAGAATACATGTAGGCATGTAAAGCTTGGACAATATAATTTCATTCATTAATACCTAGAATTGCGCAAACGCTTCAATGACATGTAGGTACAACGGCAAGCAGTCAACGCTCATAGGCCGATCAGCTGTTTTAAAGCGAAGTTTGTTTTGCTTATGTGAACGTAATCATTGATTTCTTCAATTTCTAATGAATATTTAGCAAAGTATGAATATGTTGCGTATTAAGTATCATTGACTTTATACATTTTAATCAGATTTACACGAAAAAGCGATGACAAAATTGAAAAGTTTACATGTCTCTAATTTCTAAACGAATCAATATTTTTCGTTCAAATTTTTTTTATGGGTTCCTACCACCATTGCCTAGCCCCCTTTTGACCAGTTGCCTCATAACCTGATACAGCCTGTATATGCAAGAAAAGAAGAATTCGAAATAAAACCATATACCAACATACACATCTGCTGGGACGCGGTCGCCGCCTTCTGTGAGGCCGTAATCTCACGAAAGGAGGCGGCGGATCGTGTGCGAGAGCTCCTATTGGGCGACACGTTCCGCCGCCAGCGACTCGGGCGGCGCAGGCGCGAGTATCTGCGCCTAATGCCGCCCTAGCCGAGGCCGCGGGTAATTGGACCGGGGAATTGTCCGTCACCCGCAGAGAGGCTGACCGCGTGACGGCGACCGACGTCCCAGGACGTCGAGAGATGAGGTTACCCAAAAGGGTATTCCGTCGGGCCGACCACTGACGACAAGTCACATCTGCTCCGGTGGTCGGCCCAACAACGAGGTGACGTGGGTACGGTTGGGTTATGGACCCGCGCACCATCCTTTCATCGCCCCGGACGGACTGGACCGCGCGTGCGCTTACCATAGCCCACCCATAAAAAAAAAATACCAACATGTCTGACCCGTTGGTCTGGTACTAAGTAAATTTTCATCCTATCAAGAGGCTCAACCCTAGACAGAGCAACTAAGAAAATTATGACGATAAAGCAAAAGAGCGGAAGCGGGCTGCAAATTTCTACACAAAATATGTATTTAACTTTTCTATTTCGGTATATTCACTTGACTTTAACAGTAACTAAAACACTGTATATTTTCAAGTTATTTCACATAAATAAGAAGTACTCACTGTTATTATACAACACTGCGTAAATATGAACAAACCGGTTAACACTACGCAACCGTATAACTTTGTATACGGACGAGTTGATTGTGTACAAGTGTTTGTGCGACTAAGGTATTTAACTAAATAATTATCTATATATTTACGTCTGGTTTTATAGGGCTGTCATCATAATTGTGAAATAATAGAAACACAGTCTCTATAATATGCATCTACATTTAAGCCTTTTTTTTGGGGGGTGGGTTACGGTAGGCGCACTCCTCGCACCACTCCGTCCAGGGCAACAAAGGGGCGTAAGCATGCACATCCGTCGCCTTCGTCGTTGGGCCGACCACCGGAGCAGGGTGACTCGGTCAGTGGTCGGCCCGACGGAATACCCCCTTGTCCCCATATATCCTCCCCGAGGGGGGGATGTCGGTCTTTCCTCACGCAATGGGCCTCTTGGCGGGTGACCAACTAATTCCCCGGTCACGTCACCCGTGGCCTCGGCTAGGGCGGCATTAGGCGCAGATAGTCGCGCCTACGTCGCTCCAGTCGCCGACAGCAGTTCGCGTCGTCAAGGAGACGCTCCTCGCGCACGCGCTCCGCCGCCTCCTTCCGCGAGACTACTGCCTCACAGAAGGCTGCGACCGCGTCCCAGTTTCTGACGCTGTCGATCATCGCCCTGGCGATAGTCGGCAGCGTCAGGTTGGCACCGATGATTGCGACGAGTTCACAGTGCTGCTCTGCCCAGGTGGCGCACAAACCTTGAGCGTATGCTGCGCCGTGTCCTCGTCGCAATCGCAGTGGTGGCAGGACGGTGTACTCTCCCTCTTAACGACCGTGTACAGGTATTTGGCGAAGCATCCATACCCGTCAACACCTGCACCAGTCGGAAGGAGAGCATCCCGTGCCGCCGTTTTAGCCACTGCATCAGCACCGGCCGGAAGGTCTCTACGGTACGCACCCCGAACCGAGGCCTCCCCAGCGGGACTACCCAACGGGCAATGACGTCCCGGCGGGCATCGACGCGCCAGGCGGTAAGCTCCCTCAAAGGGACCACACCGCCCTCCGCTTGCACCCCCGACACCCGCCGATACAAGCCGGCGAGCATTTCCGCCTCCAGGTCACAGGGGGGAGTCCCGGCCAACAGACACGCTGCCTCCGTCGTAAATCTACATTTAAGCCTAAAGCCTTCTCCATAATGACAGGAATATCGGTCGTCCTCGTTACTCTAGCCAAAAAAATAAGGCTATATCACTACATATTATAAAACAAAGTCGCTTTCTCTGTCCCCATGTCCTTATGTATGCTTAAATCTTTAAAACTACGCAACGGATTTTGATGCGGTTTTTTTTAATAGATAGAGTGATTGAAGGGGACGGTTTATATGTATAAAAACATCCATTAAATAGTGGAGAAATACTATTATTTTTGAGGTTTCTAATGTGATGTCGTAAATAATTAAAATTTTTTCCGCTTACATTGCAAACGCAGGCTGAACCCTACGAGATTTATCAAAATAATGTACTAAGTATTGTACACATTAAAAAGGTCTTTTTTTTTGTGGGTGGGTCGCGGTTGGCGCGCCTCCGCACCACTCCGTCCGGGGCGACAGAGGGGCTTAAGCACGCAACTCCCGCGACCCACCCGAAAACCACGTCGCCTTCGTCGTTGGGCCGACCACTGGAGCAGCGTTAACTTGTCGTCAGTGGTCGGCCCGACGGAATACCCCTAATTGGGGTACCCTCCCATCGACCGACGTCCCCCCCTCGGGGAGGACGTCGGTCTTTCCTCACGCGGTCGGCCTCTCGGCGGGTGACAGACTAATCCCCGGTCACGTCACCCGCGGCCTCGGCTAGGGCGGCATGAGGCGCAGGTAGTTGCGCCTGCGCCGCCCTATTCGCCGGCGGCGGATCTCCTCATCGAGGCTGCGTTCCTCGCGCAGGCGATCCGCCGCCTCCTTCTGCGAGATCACTGTCTCGCAGAAGGCTGCGACCGCGTCCCAATTCCCGACGCTGTCGACCATCGCCCTAGCGATGGCCGGCAGCGTCAGGTCGGCACCGATGATTGCGACGAGTTCACGGCGCTGCGTGGCCCAAGCGGCGCAGGCCTCGAGCGTATGCTGCGCCGTGTCCTCGTCGCAATCGCAGTGGTGGCAGGATGGCGTACTCTCCCTCCTAACGACCTTGTGCAGGTATTTGGCGAATTTGGCTCCCCCGCAACGCCCAGTCGTAGCCGATGTTCCACAGCGTTTGCGTTTGCGAGGAAAATAACAATCTATACCAATAAATAAAATTAGAGTGTCTGTTTGTAATGTCAAAATAATAGGCTTTTTGAGCATGAGCTCACAGGGCTATTTGCACGACACCAATGCCTAAAATACAGATTAAAAAAAATTGTCTGTCTGTCTGTTTGTTCCGGGTAATCTTCAAAACGGCTGGACCGATTTCAAAAATTCTTTCACCAATGGAAAGCTATAATATCAGGGAGTAAATTAGGCTATATTTTATACCGGTATTCTCACGGGAACGGGAATTACGCGGGTAAAACCACTAAAACCGAAGCGAAGCGTGGGCGGGTTGCTAGTATAGATATAAATAAAAGAATGCACTTTATTTAAAAGAGTTTAAATACAAATTAATAATAGAAATTTAGGTATTTAAATATAAATTTCTATACTTCAATTTTCCGTGTGGTGTCGGAGTAATAATACCATTCACCACTCCCTTATCTTGACCGCGGATGACGTGAAAGACGACTATGGGATATGCATATTATATCTGTGCAAGAGAAGGAAAACTCTATACAAAATCCTATTCCACATCGTCTGACCGGCGTAGAATAATAGATAATTTCCCTCCCATTGTGGAGAAGATCTGAGCCAACACTGGGACCAGCTTATAAGTATATAGGCTGAGATAATGATGATGATAATACTTACATTTTACCTTTATATAGCTGAGTCAAATTTTGTGTTCCTAAGAAATAAAAATCATTGTATAAAAGTATTTGAAAGTAAGAGAGGATACTGATACTGAGAGGATTCCTGATTGACAATACTACTTTTTACAAGGATTTACGGATTAACAAACAAATAACTGATGTTCTGACGAACGCTTGCTTGATTGTGTTTACAGACCTAATTTAACTTAATATTCATTCAAATATAATGCCTACATATTAAGACGCTCGTTACAACTGAATTCTGCCATATGCTTTCGAATCTTGACCTAATAATTTTGAATCAGCGCTCATAATTGGCATCTATGGCAAAATTAGTTTCTATTAAATATTTGGATTGAAAATGTCTTCCTTTTTAAGGCGATTAAAAAATGAACTAATTTTGTGACAACCTTATAGTTAATCACAAGATTGTTTTTTATTATGTTCAAAACACTCATAATCTCTATCACAATCAGTTTTTGTTGTAAAAATATTTGTTTTTAAATTTAAATTTGTTTTTAAACTCATAAAACGACGGGTATTTTGATGTTTAAAAACAAAGTCAGCGAGTTTAAAGGGTCAACATTTATTACTTACTAGCCAACCGCCCTCCCTTCGCTTCGGTTTCAGTCGCTTTACCCGCGTTGTTCCCGTTCCCGTGAGAATATTGGAATAAAATATAGCCTATGTTGCTCCCTGATATTATAGCTTTCCATTGGTGAAAGAATTTTTGAAATCTGTTCAGTGATTTAAACATGAAAGCGTAACAAACAAACAAAGAAACTTATTTTTACATACGAGTAGCTTACTCGTAAAAATAAAACATATTAAACACTAGCAACTCGCCCTCGCTTCGCTTCAGTCATCTTACCCGCGTAGTTCCCGTTCCTGTGGGAATACCGGGATAATATATAGCCTATGTTACTCCCTGATATTGTAGCTTTCCATTGGTGAAAGAATTTTTGAAATTGGTCCAGTAGTTTCGCAGCCTATTCGTTACAAACATACATACAAATCTTTCCTGTTTATAATATTACTAGCAACCCGCTCTCGCTTCGCTTCGGTTTCACTCGTCTTTCCTGCGTAGTTCCCGTTCCCATGGGAATACCGGGATAAAATATAGCCTAGATTACTCCCTGATATTATAGCTTTCCTTTGATGAAAGAATTTTTGAAATCGGTCCAGTCGGTTTAAAGATTACCCGGAATAAACAGACAGACAGACAAAAAAAATATAAAGTATATTTTAGGCACATGTATTGTGCAAATAACCGTGTGAGCATGAAAAAAGTCCATTATTTTGACATTACAAACAGACACTCCAATTTTATTTATTGGTATAGATATAGATAGTATAGATATAGAAGTATAGATTTGGGAAGATAAGATAAATGAATGAAGGTTGCTATCAAAATATTAAATTATTATTATTTTTATAATAAATTAATTTAAATGTAATAATAATAATATAATTTACCCTCTGGGCCAGTCGTTATCTCACCGTGAGACTAACGCAAACCTCGGAGGAACATTATATGGCTCTGATAAATTCTTTTGATATAAAAGAAAAAATGTATCACAAGATTTATAGAAAAGCCAATAAACCGCAGGGCAGCTTGTGGCGTGCTGAATGTGAGTGGCGACACTGCGGTCCTGAGTGCCCCAGAGAGTCGGCCAGGGCCTCGTATCCAGCTCGCCTTTATTGGCTGGCTGGAGTGGAAACCGAAGAGTGCCCGCAGGATTCTCAACTCTGGCTTGCCTTAAACGGCTGGTCAGAGAGGGGTCGCCAGAGCTATATGCTTGGGGGTGGAAGTGTCATTTTCAAGGGCATAACTACGCGGAAACCACGGCGGGTCTTCGTTTATCGGAAACTTGCGATGGTAAAACCGGCGCCGCACCGCTCGACACCCCAAGCCACTTGCACCAATGTTAGCCCCCTGTTGCCCATATGGCCTGCGTGTCTGTGGCGACTGTTTAGGGAGGCCCATTCAGTTAGTTGGCGAGTCACCGTCTGCCGAAGTTCAAGACGATAAAGGTATTGAAGGCAGACGACGGGTTTCAATCAATAGTTTTTTAGTTTAACCAGTCCATCAAACCTTCAATCCCATAAACAGTTATTAGATACCATCATCACACAATAGTTTTACACCTACCGTTGGCAGTCCACGTGTGTCATGCGCAGACGTGGAGTGTCATCGGTAGATGTCCCATCCCATTTTTACATTAAATTTCTCCAAATATCTCTATGTAAGCCTTTCAAAGGACCGGGTATCGTCCTTTGAAAGATAGCCGTGAATCGGAGATACATGAAAATAATAATAATAATTTATTTCGCCACAATAATAATAGTAATTTACAAAAAATTGTGTTGTACAATGACATAGTACTTATTGTGGAATACTGGTGCCCAAACTAGGAAAAACCTGTATTTCAGGCCACCAGGCGCTTCCGTAGAAAGACTGGGCCACTATTTAGTTTCGCATAAAGTATCTTATATCTTTAACGAGCAATTCTTGTATATATATACCTATATATATATCTATACTAATATTATAAAGCTGAAGAGTTTGTTTGTTTGTTTGTTTGTTTGTTTGAACGCGCCAATCTCAGGAACCTCTGGTCCGATTTGAAAAATTCTTTCAGCATTGTATAGCCCATTTATCGAGAAAGGCTATAGGCTATATTATATTTTCAAAAAAATTAGGGATCCGTACTAAAAGTCCAATAATGTAACCCAAGGTGTAAAAAAATTACCTTAAAAAATCTTTATATCGCGTTTGCTGCGAAAACTATTGATTATAGAACAAAACAATATACTACAACTTTGCAGAGCATATAATTTTCTATAAAAAATGTCGCAACACCATATGTCTATCTATTGTAGTTATCTCACAATAAATGTTTTTCTTTTATTTTTTTAAATAATTAAAATGCCGTTGCTTAAAATCTCTTTATTTTGTATCTTCGTATTAATCCTTATCAAAATAAATTACTTCGTATTTATAACGGATTCATTACCTTTCTAGAACTTTGAATTATTAAATTCGGACATTTTATTCAAAAGATATCGCGATATTAAAAATGTAAGTATTAGTGATGTAGCCATGTAATTATTAAGCTGACCCGGCGAACTTCGTACCGCCTTTTCTTCGTAATTACTTTGTTTTAGTATTTATCAGTTTAGTTTTAGTATTGTCCGTGCGGTGATGGAGTAAGAATACAATTCACCACCCGTGTGTGTCGTAAAAGACGACTAAGTGATATAGTATGCATATAATATCTATGCAAGAGAAGGAAAACTCGGAACAAAACCCTATACCAACACGTCTGACCAGCGAGGTATAGTAGGTCGATTTCCCTCCCATGCTGGAGGAGGCCCGAGCCCAATAGTGGGACGTGTATGGGTTGAAACTATGATAATGATTTATCAGCCTCCTACAAATGGCGTAAAGTTGCAGATTAATGCAATATAACACTTACCGTAAATTCAATCCAGTTAAATTATTAATAATACCATTATATCGACATGTTTGTAGCCGAGGCCGGCGACCGTCCCACCTTCGGCACCAGCCTCTCCTCCTTCCAACATCCAGGGAACTGGCCAAACGCTATTCAAGCGTTGTATAGACCCGTGAGATGTAGTACCAGGTGCTCAAGGACCAGTACCAGCACCCATTAGGGTTGACCGTTTGGCCGGAGAGTAATAGATTTAACACGTATATGTGCCACTGGCGCCCTGTCTCCGGTTTCCGGTTTTTTTTTTTATTGCAAACGGTGGCAAACGAGCAAACAGTACACCTGATGGTAAGTGTTGCTGCCGCTCATGGACCTTTACAGGGTAGCTGCCGCTCATGGACCTTTACAGGGTCGCTGCTTACCGCGAAGAAAGTGAAGGGAGTGTGAATGCGTGCATTGAGGCTCGGTGATACCAAGAGCACCACCAAAACCCTCCACACACAAACACCCTCAGAAAGTTGGGCTTCCGGCTCTCTCGCTCACCGAACGAAGCGCAGTAACAAATTGCTACTACTCAGACGTCGATTTTCTGCGAGAGTGTGGTACTGCCCCGGACGGACCGGCCGGCAGCTGTCGACAGATAACTGTCGACAGTGTGGTCCTACCACTAATTAAACTGTCTGTCTGGTTACTGTCCAGCAAAGTAATGATTGCGGGGAGCTTTCCGCGATGGGATAGGGTCCTCGACAACCCTGATGGGGAGGTCGGGGAGGCAAATTTCGGCGAGGGGAGGACGGCGTAGCTTACTCAGCCCTACAATACAGGCGACCCCAGGGGTCACATTCAAGACTGTCCAAAATTTTCTACTGATTGATCTGAAGAAAAAGTGAAATCTCTACTTAGTGTCGTTCAATAAGGACGACCCCAGGGGTCACTTTCGACACTCTTCAGCCTCTTTTGATTGGTGCTGGCGCTGGTCTTTAAGCACCTGGTACCTTGACTGTACAACGCTTCAATAGCGTTTGGCCAGTTCCCTGGATGTTGAAAGAAGGGGAGGCTGGTGATCCTGCTAAAGCTGAGGCGGTCTCCGGACTTGGCCTCAAACGTATCAATATAATGGAATTATTGATAATCCATCTGAATTCAATTTACGGCAAGTGTTATATTTCCTTAATCTGCAACTTTACGCCATTTGTAGGAGGCTGATAAATCATCATCATAGTCTCAACATATACACGTCCCACTGTTGGGCTCGGGCCTCCTCAACTATGGGAGGAAAATTGACCTACTATACCACGCTGGTCAGACGTGTTGGTATAGGGTTTTGTTCCGAGTTTTCCTTCTCTTACATAGATATTATATGCATACTATATCACTTAGTCGTCTTTTACGACACACAAGGGTAGTGAATTGTATTCTTACTTCGTCACCGCACGGATAATACCACGCTGGTCAGACGTGTCAATATAGGGTTTTGTTTCAAGTTTTCTTTCTCTTGCACAGATATTATATGCATATTATATCCCTTAGTTGTCTTTTACAACACTCTCAAGTGGTGAATTATGTTCTAGCTATTTAATATACCGCCTTTTCTTATCGATGCCAAAACCTTTTTTAATCTAGATCTACATGCAATTATGCCAAAAATGCCGAACCATCGGGACGAACATCAAATGTGCGACAGGTAAGAACAGTTTGTATGGGAAAATAAAATTGTTTTTTAGTATTTTACTCGCAATTTTGCCATATTTTCTCACCGTATAAACCTTCCCTGGACTACCACAAATAATTCAAGACCAAAATTGGTCAAATCGGTCCAGCCGTTCTCGAGTTTTAGCGAGACTAACGAACAGCAATTAATTTTTATAGATAGAATGCGCGCATGTATGATGTGGCGGGCAGTCATGAGAGACGATTGGACGGTAGCCTCTACGAAACGCCTAGAAAAAGACCTCAACTTCCTCGACAGTCTGCCACTGCAAAACGACTACGACTTATACGCAGTAATGAGAGAAGTTTTAAAATAAATAAATAAATCCTGAAAGTCACTATGCTCTCCAAAGTCACTATTCCACGCGGACGAAGTCGCGGGCACTGCTAGTATATATATATATACTCGCGTGCAAGTAAATCGACTCAAGCGTCAAGTGCGCATAAAAAGTGATTTATCTTAACAATGACTCATTTTACCTCTTTATAATGTTTTACATATTTAAAGCCTAGGAATTGGGCTTTAAAATGGTGTAAGTTGCATGAGAATCGAATCAGTAGTTTAGTAAAAAAGGTGTATGTCAATGATATTGTAAAAAATATTGAAAATTCATACAATTTGTATATATAAATATATATATATATATATTCAGGATCTCGGAAACGACTCCAACGATTTTGTTGAAACTTGGCATACTAGAGGTTTCGAGTCCAAAAAATCGATCTAGCTAGGTTTTATTTATAGAAAATGTTGTTCTGTTCGTGTTTTTAGTAAAACAATATAATGACATTAAATTTTAAAAGAATATGAATGTAAATTTCGTTGTCAACGTCATGAGTTATGATAGCTCAGTTGGGGAGACGGGCGGTTTTAATTTTGGAATATGTGACATTTAAACAGCGTCGGTTCGAATCTCGGTGTTATTATTATTCTCTTTTTGTAGTTTTTTATATAATTTTCATTATTTATTTTTTTATTAATATATATCTAAATAAATTCGACAAAAATATTCCGAGAGAAGCTCGGTCAACCAGACATTAGGTTATAATAGGTACAACTACAGAGTTTGTTTGTTCATATCGTCAGGGTTAGTAATGAGTTTGTGTGTGTGTCAGAGTATGTGTGTGTGTTTGCTTGGGTTTGTGTAATATATAGGTGTTATGGAGGTGTGGATGTGAAGTGTGCAGTGTGTGTGTGTGTGTATATGACTACATGTCGCTTAATGGCGTGCATGTGAATGTCCTTTGTAATATGCCAGCTGTGAGTAATGTATCTGTGTATTTTTAATTTGTTTTTTATTTTACATTATACGGACACGATTAGTAGACTTTCAGTTTTTTATAGTCTAAGTTTTTGAGCCAATTAGCGATCTTAGTTTTGCAAGATTGTTTAGTGAGCGAATATATATGACCTTTATTTACAGCATTGTAAAGATATCTTCCAAGGAAACAAAAGAAACGATTAGAAAACTTTGTTGTAAGATTTTGAGAAGTGCAACTTACTGGTTCACAGCGTCTCCTGCTCAGTGGCAGTGAGCTGTATGTCAGAAGAGAGAGTTGTTTAGTAATAATATTGAGGGTGAATAGCTGCCGAACGGTTAATACAATGCATTCTTTGTGGTAGAGTACCAGAAAGGAAGAAAATTTGATACCTTTAAGATTGCGCGCTGGGCTCTTTCGATTCGAATCATAGCTGATTTACATGCGCCACCCCAACTCGTAATGCAGTAAGCAATAACTGACTGGCATAAGGAGAAATATATGGTTTTCATCAGATTGCTATCTGCCACATTTCCAATATTTTTGAAAACGAATATAAGCTTACGAATTCTAGAAGTTAAGGTTTCTATGTGCTGATGAAAACTCAAGCTAGCGTCTAATATTATACCCTATATTCTCTAATATTGTCTAAGTCTAATATTATACCTATATTATATTATTAATGTAATCTATACCAATAAATAAAATTGAATTGTCCGTTTGTAATGTCAAAATAATAGGCTTCTTTCATGCTCACACGGTTATTTGCACTATATATATGCCTAAAAATCATTTTATAATTTTTTTGTCTGTCTGTCTGTTTGTTCCGAGTAATCTTCAAAACGGCTGGACCGATTTCAAAAATTCTTTCACCAATGAAAAGCTATAATATCAGCGCGTAAACTAGGCTATATTTTATCCTGATATTCCCACGGGAACGGGAACTGCGCGGGTAAAACGACTAAAACCGAAGCGAAGCGGGGGCGGGATGCTAGTGATGAAATATACATATATTTCATTATTAATTAAACAGGTTGGCAGTAATTTGATAACTATGTCCTTTGTTTCGCAAAGCGATAATTAATTTTTGGTAGACGCAGATTGACGTCATCTTTAAGCACAGCCTGGAGAGAGATCTCCATCCAATTATTGAAACTGAAATGCTTAGATTTCATAATACCTACACATCATGAACAAATTCAGCAGATTGGCGATTGCAAAAAGTATTATAATTTCTAAGAAGTATGCTGTTGATATTGCACAACTTTAAATAATAATAATGTAACCTTTTATTCAGATTTCATAATAAATTACAATGAATTTCATCATCATCATCATCATTTCAGCCTATCGCCGTCCACTGCTGGACGTAGGCCTCCCTCATGTTGCGCCACAATGAGCGGTCCTGTGCCGCCTGCATCCAACGACGCCCAGCTACTTTCACTAGGTCATCGGTCCACCTAGTGGAATGAATTTAAACAAAAGCACTGGATACTTAAAATAAATAAACTATTTAAACTAATATCTGTTGCCTTTCTTATGTCTTGCCTTTCTTATATTCTTACCTTACCTTATATCCTTACCTTTCTTATATCCTTACTTATATCTTATCTTATCTTTACCTTACTTGATCTTATATACTTATCTATATCTTACTTTGACTTATACCCTTACCATTCTTAAGGTTACCTTTCTTACATGTGTTTGCCAGTCGGTTTCCCGACTGCCAATCATCATCATCATCTTGCTCTTATCCCAATTACTTGGGGTCGACGCAATATGTCATCTGTTTTGACATATTGCAAAAAGTTTCGGCAATGACTTTTATGACCGGCCGCCTGCCTGACGTCAACCCTCCTTGGGAATGTAATCGTTGACCCAAATGGTACCAGATGGAATTGGTCCGGGTCAATCTAGGGCTCTTAGTCGTCATTTACGACACCCACGAGCAAAGCAAGGGTTGGTAGTATTCGAAGCCGCTACCACACAGCTGCCCGACTGCCAATATTTGCCATTATTTTCTTCCTTTAGCCATTCTATTCCACATGGCTTCTACCACTTGTCTGATGTCGTCATCCTACCTGTTCTGCGGGTCTACCTTTCCTCCTCCTGCCTTCTCCGTTAAACTTTTTGACACTTAACATACTTCTCTCCATTGATTATTGACAAGTTGCTAGTTTGTTAATATTACTTAATTAAAAACCCAAAATTGGCTACGTCTATGAAAAAGTAGTACGCATCCGTTAAAGCCCCTAAGCTTTAACATATCTCTTGCGTCCACTTACAATTCTCTCTCTTTTTCTTTTACGTACGCTGTCCCAAATAAATGTACTCATCAATATAATCAACTTTAGTGTCCTTTGGTGTATTTGTTTTTATTCTAGTTTCTTCTGGATTCAACGTAAACCTTACTCTCTCACTTTTTATCCCGAGTTCTTTTATCAGAAAACGTAACTAAAATACTTGTCCTTTAATGTTTTTGCCAGCAGCACTATATCATTAGTGAATCTCAGATGCAACAGTCTCCGTCTACAATAATTCTGAGATATTCTCAAATTTAGTATTATCAAGAGTGATTCTAATACTGATGAAAATAGTTCGGTCTGTCGCCTTTTCTCACGTTGAAAGAAGCGCTTTTCTTCTATAATCTAATTCCTGCGCGGTCGGCGCGCCTCCGCACCACTCCGTCCGGGGCGACAGAGGGGCTTAAGCACGCAACTCCCGCAACCCACCCGAACACCACGTCGCCTTCGTCGTTGGGCCGACCACCGGAGCAGAGTTAACTTGTCGTCAGTGGTCGGCTTGACGGAATACCCTCCCATCGACCGACGTCCCCCCCCCTCGGGGAGGACGTCGGTCTTTCCTCACGCGGTCGGCCTCTCGGCGGGTGACGGACTAATCCCCGGTCACGTCACCCGCGGCCTCGGCTAGGGCGGCATGAGGCGCAGGTAGTTGCGCCTGCGCCGCCCCATTCGCCGGCGGCGGATCTCCTCATCGAGGCTGCGCTCCTCGCGCAGGCGATCCGCTGCCTCCTTCTGCGAGATCACATTCTCGCAGAAGGGTGCGACCACGTCCCAATTCTAGGTCGGCACCGATGATTGCTACGAGTTCACGGCGCTGCGTGGCCCAAGCGGCGCAGGCCTCGAGCGTATGCTGCGCCGTGTCCTCGTCGCAATCGCAGTGGTGGCAGGACGGTGTACTCTCCCTCCTTACGACCTTGTGCAGGTATTTGGCGAAGCTCCCATGCCCCGTCAATACCTGCACTAGTCGGACGGAGAGCACCCCGTGCCGCCTTTCCAACCACTGCATCAGCACCGGCCGGAAGGCCTCCACGATTCGCACCCCGAACCGAGGTCTCTCCAGCCGGACTACCCAACGGGCAATGACGTCTCGGCGGGCGTCGACGCGCCAGGCGGTGAGCTCCCTCAAGGTAACAACACCGCCCTCCCCGCGCACCCCCGACACCCGCCGATACAACTCGGCGAGCATTTGCGCCTCCAGGTCCCACGGGGGAGTCCCGGCCAATAGGCACGCTGACTCCGTCGCCATCGTGCGGTATCCGCGGATGGCCCTGACCGCCATGACCCTCTGTGGTCGCCACAGAAGGGCCCTAAGTCGGACGGTCATGGACCCCGCCCACACCGGTGCGCCGATAATCTAATTCCTGCGGTACCATTGCAGTAACATATACAACTGTACATGTTTTTTATTTGTCGAATGTACCTATTGTTAATGTACCTATTGTTAATGTACCTATTGTTAATGTACCTATTGTTAATGTACCTATTGTTAATGTACCTATTGTTAATGTACCTATTGTTAATCTCTGAATACAATTCACCACTCCTTATCTTGCTCGTAGATGTTGTAAAAGACGACTATGGGATATAATAAGCATATAACGTCTATGCAAGAGAAGGAAAACTAAAAATAAAACCCTATACTAACCTGTCTGACCAGCATGGTATAATAAGGTTAATTGCCCGCCCTATCGTGGAGGAGGCTCTAGCCGAGAAGTGGGACGTGTATAAGCCCAGTTGATAATAGATAGATAATAGATAGAAGATGATTATTAATATTCGATACTTTGTATTAGTAGTGCCTATCAATTTATTGAGTGGTAGAGAATCAAATGCCTATCTGTAATCTTACAGTAAAGCATAATATTAAAACAAACTATATTATGAGATAAGAAAAATATGATATGACTATTAAAAACATAATTACAATATTATTTGATAAACTAATTATCATTCTTATCAACTGGTTGATGTCTTATTTTTTATAAATCCATCAAGAATTTGACTAACAAATTTATTTTGGATCGGGTAGTGCACGATACACCAAAGTCTGCCGAAAAAAAAAAATAATTAGCTGACATTTTATGCAATATAATGCAGAGAAAGTTTTAAAGTGTAGTGAATATAACGAAAGTTCTTAAGTGTAATGAATATAATATAATGTCACTAAATACGACTTCCCATGTGGAAACGGACTAAGAATACAGATCACCTCCCCCTCTCCTACCCGTGGGTGTCGTAAAAGACGATTAAGGGAATATAATCTTCAGATAATATCAATGTATGAGAAGGAAAACTCAATGAAACCCTATGCCAACACGTCTGACCAGCATGGTCTAATAGGTAAATTTCTATTTTATTTAACCGCAAAGTTAGCGTGTTATTCATCATCATCATCGCAGCCCACTTACGTCCCACTGTTGAGCTTGGGCCTTCTCCACAATAGGAGCGAATTTGACTTACTATACAGTGCTGGTCAGACCTGTTGGCATAGGGCTTTTACTGCGAGTTTTCCTTCTCCTTCACAGATTTTATGTGCATATCATATCCCTTAGTCGTGTTTTACGACATCCACGGGCAAGATAGGGAGTGGTGAATTGTATTCTTACTCCGTCACCACTCGCCAATATTATTGTTGCGTGTTTTAATATATGTATAAACGTATGATTAATAGTTCTATTTTTTTTTTTTAATAAAGTGACATCTACGGCTGGTTTTAGAGTCACGCTGACCGTTCGCTGACCGTCGGCGCTGATAGCCAAAATGTATGTTCGCTGACCGTCGGCGCTGATAGCCAAAATGTATGAACGTCTAGGAAGCGTTTTAGAATAACGGTGCGGTGGTCCGCGCTGACAGGTCAGCGGCAGTACGTGCCGCGCGTCGCCGCCGCGTAGCTATCGGTGCTGACCGCCGCACACGCGCCTCTACCTTCAGTGAGCGTTTTTGCGCCTTCTTGTTTTTTTAGATAATACAAAGCAGCAATAATTAACGCACTTCGCATTTTTGTGCGTCTGTACTAAGCAGTGGTCAGCACGATAATGGAATGTCATGCGCTGAACTTTAACGCTGACAAGCGACGCGCTGAGCTGTCGGCACCGACAGTCAGCGTGATTCTAAAACCAGCCTACCTCTTGAAGGTATAGTTTATTATCAAACGAGTCTAAATCTAGCGGAGTTTGTAAGAAATATCGTAAAAAATAACGATGGTTTCGTGATTTAATTACTTCCGACTTGATTATAATATAGAATTTATATTATGAAATTATATTATATTGAAATTATATTATATTATGAAAGTAGCTGTGTGGTAGCGGCTTCGAATACTACCAACCCTTGCTTTGCTCGTGGGTGTCGTAAAAGACGACTAAGAGCCCTAGATTGACCCGGACCAACTCCATCTGGTACCATTTGGGTCAACGATTACATTCCCAAGGAGGGTTGACGTCAGACAGGCGGCCGGTCATAAAAGTCATTGCCGAAACTTTTTGCAATATGTCAAAACAGATGACATATTGCGTCGACCCCAAGTAATTGGGATAAGAGCAAGATGATGATGAATTTATATTATGAAATTGGAGCTATTGAAGGTAGTTTTCTTATTTCAATTATTAATTTCAAGCAAAATATACTTAGGTACTGAAATGTTACATTAATCACTTTTTTATTGCAAACGAGCAGACAGTACACCTGATGGAAGTGTTGCTGTCGCTCATGGACCATTGCAAGGCCGCTGCCTACCAGGAAGACAGTAAAGGGAGTGTGAATAAGTACAATGAGGTTCGGTGATACTAAAGGCATCACTAAAACCCATCACACCTTAACCCTCATAAAGTTGGGCTTACGGCTCTTTCGCTCACCGAACGCAGCGTAGTAACAAATTGCTACTACTCGGATGTCGATTTTCTGCTCAGTGTGGTACTACCCCGGACGGACCGGCCCGCGACTGTAGACAGACAACTGTCGACAGTGTGGTCCTACCACTATATCTTTATATATAAACTAGCAACCCGCCCTCGTTTCGCTTCGGTTTCAGTTGCCTTACCCGCGGCGTAGTTCCCTTTCTCGTGGTAATACCGGGACAAAATATAGCCTATGTTACTATCTGATATTATAGCTTTCCATTGGTGAAAGAATTTTTGAATTCGGTTCGGTGGTTTAAGCGTGAAAGCGTAACAAACAAACAAACATCCTTACTTTCGCATTTATAATATTAGTAAGGATTTCTTGTGTACGTGTGTATGTCACTCAACTCCTAAACGGTTGGACCGATGTTGATGAATGTGTGTGTTCAAGGGGATTCGAGAATGGTTTAGGTTTACAACTGGACCCGGTAGATGGCGCTACTGTCGATTTCAAGGAGAATTCCTTTTATTTTATTTAAATAGAATAACGTCTGTTGGGTCAACTAGTCTTATATATAAATTTCTAGCGTACGTGTGTATGTCACTGAACTCCTAAACGGCTGGACCGATGTTGACGAAATTTTTGTGTGTGTTCAAGGGGATTCGAGGTTGGTTTGGATTCATTATTGGACCCGGTAGGTGGCGCTGTTCGGGCAGGACAATAACATATTTGCAATAACACAATTGTATTCTTACTCCGTCACCACACGTCCATGCAGTTAGGTTCAAATGGAACACATATGGGCTGTTAAATGAAGTTATTATTTTAAATGTTACCATCATCATCAACTCAACCCATATATGTTCCACTCCCCTCTCAGCTGGCCCGAGAGCAAAAGAAAAACATTAAAGCTGGTCAGCAGCAAACCCCTACGCTTTTGCGGACAAGTTTCTTAAGCGGCTACCTCCCGCGTGACAAATAAAGTCTGACTCGGCGAAGAAGGCAGTCTACGCTGATAAGCACCAGATCCTGGCAGATTCGGCGAGTTAGCAAAGCAATGTTGATGGCTTAGAGCGGCAGTTGAGGTCAAAAGTGACTGCCGGTCAGATACTGCATCTATACCCTCCACCAATCGTAGCGACCTTCGTTCCATTGGATCACGGAGGGCCAAGACGAGAGAGGACATCTGCGGCTGTGCGCCCGCTTATGCACTTAAAAAAATATTCCTGCACTGATGACTGCTTCCGAAAATTGGACTCCGAGTGACTAAAAGCCCCATGGCGATGGGCCAAAGTAGAAAGGTTCGGTTCGATGCAAACCGGATTTTGTCTGAAGCCTGCACATGGGCGACTCTAGGGGTGTTCTTAGAACACCGTGGTCGCTTCCGCTCTGCAACGGGGTGACAGAGAGGATTCGGCAGCACCTAGAGTGACAGAGCAGCCCTGTTGAGGGAAGGCACTGCTCTCCATGCTCAGCCTTGGAGGGGGCTAGAAAAGGTGCCCCAAAAAAAATGCTCATCCCAATTTATAAGGATGGTAGTAACCACGGCTGCCACTGCATCTTTCATTTCATGGTCGACGCCTCAAAAATAATATAATAAAGACACCTGAAATGACTTTTGGCGCGTGGAACGTGAGGACGCTTCTTGACCGTGACGATAATAGTTGCCCTGAGCGAAAGACAGCAATTATAGCGCGTGAACTTTCACGCTACAATGTAGATGTAGCTGCTCTCAGCGAAACACATCTTGCCGATGAAGGGAAACGAGAAGAACAAGGTGGTGGCTATTCCTTCTTTTGGAAAGGACTTTCTGCTTCTGAACCACGAAGATCAGGCGTAGGATTCGCGATCAAGAATAAGCTTGCAAAGCAACTACAAAAGCACCCAGTGCATATCTCAGACCGCGTTACCACTTTGCGTCTTCACCTAGATAATGACAACTATTTGAATATCGCCAGTGTTTACGCTCCCACGCTGGACAAATCTGAGGATATTAAAGAACAATTTTACGAGGAACTAATCGGTTACATTGAAGGCGTTCCTCCCAGAGAACAGATTCTTTTGTTGGGTGACTTTAATGCCAGAGTGGGACAGGACTTCCTCACCTGGCCTAAAGTTTTGGGCAGACATGGAATTGGTAACATGAATGACAATGGACAACTACTGCTCAATTTGTGTGTACAATTTGATCTCGCGATTACAAACACTATGTTTAGACTACCCGCAAAGCACAAAAATACATGGATGCACCCAAGGTCCAAACACTGGCATTTGATAGACTACGCTATTGTGCGACAAAGAGACATCGCCCAAGTACAGATCACCCGAGTTATGCGTGGTGCCAATTGCTGGACGGATCACAGACTCGTAGTTACTAAGTTGCGTCTACGGCTCCGACGACCTTGTAGATCTGGCAGGAGTAAACGGATGAGCTTAAACCTAGACAGACTTAAAGATAGAGAGACATGTGAGAAGTATTCAGCGGCCTTGGTAAGAGCGCTTTCATCAGGTACCAAGGAAACTGGCGACATTGCTAACGATTGGCAGACACTATCGACTCACATTTTGGATATCGCCACAGCTACACTGGGTCTAAAAACTCGTAAACATGAGGATTGGTTTGATGATAACGATAGAGCTCTCAAAGAGGCCATTGATAAACACCGACATCTTCTTCGACAAAATAATGTAACCAACTTACGAAGACTAGCGGCAATACAACAAAGTAACATTGGTTTGCGAAAATTGGCCCGGGCTACTAAGGATAAGTGGTGGCAGGATAAGGCTCGTCACATACAATGGCTCTCAGATACAAACCAATTGGGCGAATTTTACAGTGAGATTCGCAAATTGATAGGCACTAGCTCCCTCCCAAATGTACCGCTTAAGCCAGCATTCGGCGACGGCATTCTTAAGGGTAAGGATGAAATAGTGAAACGTTGGGCAGAACACTTTAGTAGTATACTAAATGTAGATCGCTCAGTTGATCTGGAACACGTCGATCAATTACCTCAACTTCCTATAGACAACAGATTGGATGAACCGCTATTATGTGACGAGGTTATTCTCGCCATTAAACAACAACAAGACAGGCGAGCAGTGGGCATCGATTTAATGCCAGGTGAGCTGCTTAAATATGGTGGTCGTGAGTTGCATGTGGCTATATGGCAAGCCTTCAATCATATGTGGGCAAAGGAAACTATTCCTTCTACCTTTAAGGAGTCATTCATGAAGGCCCTATATAAGAACAAAGGTGATCGCTCGGATTGCGACTCCTATCGTGGTATTTCGTTGCTGACGGCCCCGGGAAAGGTCTTTGCCAGAGTATTGTTAAACCGCCTCACGAAATTATCAGAAAACCTATTGCCGGAGTCCCAGTTTGGCTTTCGACCTAATAGAGGCACTTGTGAGGCCATATTTTCGATTAGGCAACTGCAAGAAAAAAGCAGAGAACAGAATCGATCTATGTATCTCAGTTTTGTTGATCTCGAACAAGCATTTGACAGTGTACCTAGAGAAGCTCTGTGGATGGTGCTCCGGAAAATCGGATGCACAACTAAGTTTGTTAAACTTCTGAGACTCCTACACGATGACATGGTATGTTGCGTCGCGGTCAATAACGAACAATCTGCCTTTTTTCCCGTTACTTGTGGGGTGAAGCAAGGATGTGTCCTGGCACCTACATTGTTCGCGATATATTTTGCAGTCGTAGTTCGTGAGGTCCTACAGGCTTCTCCAGAAGGTGTTCGCATTCGTTTCCGTACCGACGGTAATCATTTTAATTTAGCAAGGTTCAAAGCCCGGTCGAAAGTTTCCTACGCGGTAGTTACTGAGATTTTGTATGCGGATGATTTGTGTTTTGTGTCAGAATCCCCAGAAGGTCTGCAACAGATAATGTCCGCTTTTCATACATCTTGTGGTAAGTTTGGCCTAAAGATAAATATCAAAAAGACAGAAGTAATGTCGCTAGATGTTAATGGTCATGAGATATTAACCACTAAACTAGGCGAGGAAGAACTGAAACAGACCGACAAATTTCGATATTTAGGGAGCATGTTGACATCTAAAAGTGACCTTGATGCCGAAATCGTCAGCAGAATTGGCGCGGCCGCTGTGGCTTTCGGTAAGCTTAGCAGCAAAGTCTTTGTTTCGCATGATTTGAATCTCACCACCAAGGTCTCGGTTTATATGGCTGTTGTGCTGCCGACATTGCTATATTCTGCCGAAACCTGGACTGTATATCGGCGTCATATCCGCATGCTGGATCGATTCCACCTCAGATGTGTGAGGAAGATACTAAGGATACGATGGTCGGACCGCGTGCGCAATACCGATGTGCTTCGAAGGGTAAACGTGAACGGCATTGAATCCTACCTCATGCAGCGACAACTTCGTTGGAGCGGTCACTTGCTGCGGATGACAGACCAACGTATGACGAAACGCATCTTCTATTCGGAACTTGAGGAGGGCAAGCGTAAACAGGGTGGACCACTCCTCAGGTACAAAGATGTTCTAAAACGTCACTTAAAAACGTGCGATATTCAACCATCTCAATGGGAACAGCGAGCCGCTAATCGACAAGAATGGAGGGCTTTAGTGAAAACTAAAGTCCAGAATTTTGAGTTGAAGCGCCGCTCTCAACTAGACATCAAGCGAGATGAATTGAAAGCCCGACCACCTGCGGCAATTACATATAACTACACCAATAATGTACTTACGTGCCCGCAATGTGCGAGGACCTTTTCTAATAAGATTGGTTTCCTTAGTCATATGCGAGCGCATGATCGTAAATTACGCCGGAGCTGAAGCAGTCGCCATGGCCGAAATCGGTCGGATCATCATCATCATGTTCCACTGCTGAGTCGAGTCGTCGCCGTCGAGTCGAACCTCCACAGTCGAAAGAAAATTGACTTATTATTCCACGCTGGTCATATATATTGAAATATGATTTTCTATCGAGTCTTCCTTCTCTTTCGTAGATATTATCTACATATCCCTTTGCAGACGTTAACGATACCTGCGAGGAAGTAAGGGGGAGACAAATTGTATTGTTCAGTAACCACACGGATAAATTTCATGTATACAATCATTGTATCGAGAAAAGGTTAAAGTAAATGTAGGGACACGATATCGAAACGAAAGTATCAATACAGTACTCATGAGTAGTATCGAAGAAAAGTATCGTACTCAATAAAGTATCGATACTTCAAAGTATCGAGGAGTGAGTACTTTTCCTAGAATCTATGTCGTGATGAGCTTTTTTTTACGAATTTGTCCATCTTTGTCCGGATTAAAAGTATGTCGAGCCACTTTTTAGAAGGTTCGTTACGCTTTAACTAGATGGCGTTACCATAAGCATGAGCCATAAGGTCAAGTTTAACATAGATACTTTCTACAATTTGTTCGATAAAACCTGCCTAAAAGTACTCATTGAGTAAAAGTATCGAATAGAAAGTATCGAGTACAAAAGTATCGCTATCGAAAGACAAGTACTCTATACCTTAAAGTATCGATACTTTTTTCGTGTCCTTAAGTAAATACAGTTTCTTTGTGGTGACCGAGTAAGAATACAATCACCATTCCCTATGCCCATGGATGTGGTAGAAGACGACTAAGGGATATATATAATAAGCATATAACATCTATTTAAGAGTAGGCAAACTTAAAACAAAACCCAATTCCAACACGCCTGATCAGCGTGGAATAGTAGGTCAATTCCTCTTCTATTATGGAGGAGGCCTAAGCCCAACAGTGGGAGATACATAGGCTGAGATAAAAATAAATACGCCAATTAAAATAAGTAAATATACATTTTTAATAATATACAAAAAAATACATGTACCTACATATAGATATCACTAATACGTCGATACTTATTTAAATAGAGCTCAAAAAACACCTGCCCTCCCACAGTGGACTAACTGCGTCCCAGGCATTATTAGATGTGACCGACGTCCTCCCCGAGGAGGGGACGTCGGTCGATGGGAGGGTACCCCTAAATAGGGGGTATTCCATCGGGCCGACCACTGACGTCAAGTCACCCTGCTCCCTGGTGGTGGGTTCAACGACGAAGGCGATGTGTCACGGGTGGGTTACGGGTACGTGTGCTTACGCCCCTCTGTCGCCCCGGACGGAGTGGTGCGAGGAGTGCGCCGACCGCAACTCACCCACAAAAAAAAGGCATTCTTAGATGTAGAAAACATCTCATCATCATCTCAGCCCATATACGTTCCACTGTTGGGCTCGAGCCTCCTCCATAACGGAAGGGTAATTGACCTACTATACCACGCTGGTCAAAGGTGTTGGTATAAGGTTTTATTTCGAGTTTTCTTTCTCTCACATAGATGTTATATGCGTTTTATATCCCTTAGTCGTCTCGTACGATCACCCACGGATGAGATAGGGGGTGGTAAATTGTATTCTTACTCCGTCACCACACGGAAATATGTACATACAAAACAATACATTCAGTGAGAGTCGGAGAATATTTCATTTAACACAAAATTGTTATTTATAAGTGACCTAAGTCTATTTTCACAAAAGGACTCTTAAATTGTAGGTAATAATACCAAATAACCAAATGACACATACGATCAAATGAAATTAAAATGTTATATAACACTAATGCAATATAAGTCAGACATAATGATTATTTAAGTGTTACCTAAACTTTAGGGATTGTTTGTGAAACGGGCAAAAGAGACCTACAAAATAAGCATAACATTTCATTTTACCGAGCAAACTCTCTTGCTGGAAAATTTAAAAGTAATTTTGACGGATCCAGGTTTAAAATTCAGTGATTTCACATTGTTTAGCCTTATTAATATACATATGGTTTTAAAACTAATAGTGCTTATTTGATATATGTATTATAAAAAATAAGGTTTTTAAATCTTAAAGAGAGTCTTGGAAAATATTTTCTTCTGTCAATATACGCAATAAATATTTTTCCAATTTTGTCATTTTCTTTGGATTATATGAATAATTACATATTGTATTTAGATTGAATATCGCTAGTATTTTATTCCTCATATATCAGCATTGTAGTATTATTTAAAACATAAAATTATAAAATAAAACTAGTAATGATGATCAAAGTTATTTCATGAATCGCCTTTTAGAATCCACTAAGATCTAAGCTTAAATCGAAGCACATGTCCACCCTTCAGCCTGATGTTAAATGAATCGGTAGACAATTGAGCTGGAATGCATGTACTTTCACTCGGTGATATTTCCATATGTAGTAAAAGTTGATATGTGATGGCTTTCATTTCACAGAGCGCCAATCTTGAACCTGAAATTACTTTACTTTTAATAACAGCACATTTCAGAATAAATGCATCTATCTGTTCATCCAGATTTAGTATTGTGAAGTGGCAATAAGCAGGTAATTCGTCCGTCGAACCAACAACCATTGAAAAAGAAAGCAAGCACCAAAGCAAGATGCTTTAGTGGAGATCACGATTTGGAAGGCAGAAAAGCTTGCGACTTGGTGGATCGACAATACTAAAAGTTGTAGGAGACCATTGGATTTAGAAAGCACAGGACCATTTAAAACTACTACAACTGCATTGAATCGGAAAGAAATATAATACTAATTCTATTCCATTTATATAAACAGATTAACGTACACACGTCGCAGCTTATTTATACTAATTTTTAATTCAATAAAAACTCGATGAAACTATAAAACACACATTTATCTAATTTTACTAAAGAGTATATTGTTGATTTAACGAAACTAAATATAAATTATTTTTCTTGTCATGCAAACTTTGGCAATGTGGTTCAACACATTTGAAGTTGAATCTGGTAAAATCTTTTCTTATTGAGTCTCTACCTCACAAAAATAAAGTACTGTCTAAATTTCAGGGCCGTAGTTCAAGAAGTTTCAGTTCAATGCAAATGTTTTCTGTTATTTATGTGAGTAGATATGAATTAAAACTATTTCTACGGATGTTATCACTTTTGTATTTGATTTTTATTTCTCGACGTTTTGAACACTTTTCGTGCTCGCTATAAAATCCGTAAAATGGTTTTATTTTATAAATACTTAAAACTTATAATATTAATTTGATATATTATATCTTATGAAACTCACCAATACAATTTCTAGGTCCAACACCAAATGGCATGTAGGCAAATGGATTAATTTTATGCTTATTTTCTTCAGAGAAACGCTCCGGATCAAACTTATCAGGATTAGGGAAGAAATTGGGGTCACGATGAAAACCAAATGCTGGGATCGAGACGCCTGTTCCCTTTCGGATCTATAAAATATATTATATGTTATCAGAGGTGCAACGATATATAAAAAACATCGACGGGGTAATGGTTTAAATACAGATCTTCTAATCCGAGTTTTGTGGGTTCAACACAGATTTAGTACAGTTCTTTTTGTAATGTACACATGATTATTCTCAGCATTGACATTATTTTTTTGTGTTAGTTGTATATTTCCATAACACAAGAATTTACTACATAGTGCGTTAAAATAGTCTTTGTTTAAAAAAATAGCCCGAGTACTAAGTACGCATGTCAGAAGTAAATCTTCTTTGGTTCTATGTGTTTTTTTATCAGTATTAAAAAAAATATCTCTCGATCTTTCTCACTCGCTTGCTCCCTACTCTCGCCCCATGGCTCTGCTTCGTGCTATGTTCACCCTTTCCCACTCTCTCTCTATTGGTCTCAATCGCTCTCTCCCTTTTCTTCGACAAAAACGCTGCACATCTTCGCGACGCTAAATTGCATTTCATCCGTAAAAAATTTACCCTCATGCGCGCAAAGATGTTTCACTTCAAAAGACTGAGAAGAAGAAAGTATCAGTTGCTTTTTAAAGAACGCCAATAATATAACAGCCTAATTCCGGTTCAACACAATCATTTGCGTATCATGCAAACAATTGTACTGTATGGTGATCAATACGAATCTGCGCCAAATGGCGCCCTTTTTTTTTTTTTTTTTTTTTTTATGGGTGGGCTATGGTAACCGCACGCGCAGTCCTGTCCGTCTGGGGCGATGAAAGGACGGCGCGCGGGCCCATAACCCACCCGTACTCACTTCACCTCGTTGTTGGGCCGACCACCGGAGCAGATGTGACTTGTCATCAGTGGTCGGCCCGACGGAATACCCTTTCGGGTAACCTCACCTCTCGACGTACTGGGACGTCGGTCGCCATCGCGCGGTCAGCCTCTCTGCGGGAGACTTTATACATATATAATTAACGGACACAAATTACATTCAAACTCATAACAACAATTTGTGATTCGCACAAAGCATTGTCCAAACCAACGACACTGGCGCAGTACGTCGATATTTTAACCACTACGCTATCTGTGCAGTCAAATTTTTTGGAAAAATAAAGTTTTCGAAGTTATCAGTTAAAATTCAACATATACCAAATATTAAAACTCAAAATAATATACTGTTGATAAAAAACCACCGAAGCATTTAAATATTGTCAATTTCAACATTTTACTGGAAATGAAACCATTAAACTACTACTGAATCGGAACCGAACTCTCACAGAGACAAAACTGGCGTTTTTATTTCTTTTTACTGACTTCTTTTATAATAAATAGGTCTTTACCTATGTAATTGCCGTTCTGCAGTACTGGCCATTTCAAATCAAAATTATTTTTGTTTGGCTAAGAATTCTAATTTCAAATTAATTTTATTTTAAAACATGGAATTCATTTTCCAAAAGTAGTCATTTGTTTATTGATTAGTGTTACGTTTTCATCGCATTTCAATCTTTTGCGTCATCATGGATACGTTAAAAATTTGACTAATTATGGAATATGAGTATCGTCGTGGCAGCAACGCGGCACAAGCGGCACGCAAGATCAACGACGTTTACGGAGCTAACACTACAAACCAACCTGCCGCCTGTTATTGGTTTGCTCGCTTCCGTTCTGGAAATTTCGATCTGAAAAATGAACCTCGCGGTCGTTCGAAGACTTTGGTCGACAATGACGAATTAGAGGCGATTATGGAAGCCGATGATACACAATCTACGGCTGAATTAGCAGCAGCTTTCAACGTTAGCGTCAAAACAATATTGGTCCATTTGCGGCAAATTAGGAAGGTAAGGAAGCTTGACAAACGGGTGCCCCACGAACTCAATGATCGCCAGCGCGAAGTACGCGTCGAGACATGCCTTGCATTGCTCAACAGACACACAAATGAAGGAATTTTGAAACGCATTATTACTTGCGATGAAAAATGGATTCTGTTTGATAACCGCAAGCGCTCAGCAAGTTGGTTGGATCCTGGTTCAGCACCTAAACAATGCCCTAAACGAAAACTTACCCCTAGAAATGTGATGGTCACTGTTTGGTGGTCTAGCGCCCGTGTGATTCATCACAGCTTCTTACCAAACGGGATGAGCATTACTGCAGATGTGTACTGTGAAGAACTGAACACAATAATGGAGAAGCTGGCACATCTCCAACCAGCATTGGTCAATCGCTCGTCTCCGCTGCTCCTGCACGACCTCATACTGCACAGCAGACGGTCTCCAAGTTGCAAGAACTGGGGTTGGAAGCTCTCCGTCATCCGCCGTACTCACCAGACCTTGCGCCTACAGACTACTTCTTTTTCCAGAATTTGGATAACTTTTTGGCGGGAAAGAAATTCAATACCCGAGAGGCAGTACAAAGTGCCTTTGAAGAATTTGTTGCCGCCCGTCCAGCTGATTTCTTTAAGAAGGGCATCAATAAACTGCCGCTGCGTTGGCAAAGATGCATTGATTGCATGGGTGATTACTTCGATTAATACAAATAAAAAATACATGAAAAAAAATGGTTTAATTTTTTTCATACATAACGGCAATTTCATAGGTAAAGACTTAATATAAAATTGTATAAAACGCACAACGTATAGTGACGAAGTTAGAATACAATTCACAACTCCGTCTTCAATCTAGCCCGTGGATGTCGTAAATGACTACGGAATATAATATGCATATATAATATCTGTGCAAGAAAAGGAAAACTCGAAATGAGACCCTATACCAACATATCTGACCATCAGGGTATAGTCGGTTAAATTCATTCCCATTGTAGTAGAGGCTCGATCCAACAGTGGGACATCCGTGGGCTGCGATGATGATGATAATGAAGGTGAGATTTGAAATAGAACCCTATAATGACAAGCGTGGTACAGTATGTCAATTTCCCTCCTATCGTGTGAAGGCTCAGTGGCGAAGCCTAGCAGTGAGATGTATGTGAGCTGAGCAACTGATGAAAAGAGCGTAAGCGTACTCTAAATTTCTGGCTTGGTCTTTAAATGTTCTACTTTTAAATATTCACTTGACTTTATCACCAACTAAAATACAGTCTATTTTCTAAGTTATTTCATATAAATAAGAATTACTCACTGTTATTAAGCAAAACTGCTTATAAAATATAAACAAATCTGTTAATACTTCATTATCGATATATTTACGTCTGGTTTTATAGGGTTGCCACTGCTGCCATCATAATTCTGAGGAAGTATAGAGTACCTAGAATATAATTATTAGTACACTATATACCTAATTATTGGCCAAAAAGTCAAGCTTGTGAATAAAAAGAGACAAATAAATACATTTATTTAAAAAAAAAAATTAAAATACATTTATTCCTTTTCTTGTATTTAGGCGGATTTAAAATCGGGTCTATTGAGACAACTAGCCCTGTATATAAACATCTGAAATGGGAACCACTCAGAACCAGAATATGCCTGTTTTGTGACAACCCTATAGTTGTTTACGAGATTGTCACAAGATTTGTATAGTTCACGATGAGATTGCACAAAATTTTTAGATTGTACAACACATATATTATTTCGGTGTACATAAGCTTTTTGAGCCTATAAAACTAAGTACTTTATATTATACTAGCAGACCCAACCGACGTTGTTCAGTTCAAATCTAAAAAGATAGTAAAAGTAATTCTCCTTCCAATCGATCGCAGCGTCACCTACTGTTTTCAATTATTAATCTAAACCATTCTCATATCCATCGGAATAGCCACAAAAAAATCATGAAAATCTTTCCAGCCGTTTAGAAGGAGTTATTTATTACGAATACGAAGGAGTATATTATTATTATTATTATCTAATGGCAACAGTTTGCTGTGAACTGTAATGGATTGCCACGTTATAATTAACTGCAGCCTGCAGTAGTATAAGGGTGAAATAGATTTTTTATACTGTTGATTTAGATTGCATCGATACCGTTCAACTTCATTTCGTGTTGCTCATCAGTTTGATATGCACGTGTACGTAAAGACATATTCTTTGATTTGCAGCATTCTAAATGCCGGTAATTTAAAAAAAATAAAAATAATCTATTGTTTTCTTTCTTTGTTTCAAATCAATCAAAATAGTTTATTAAAACATTGGACCTGCTAGGTGGCGTAGTGATGAGTTTTAAGGAATATATATTTTTTCATAAATATATTTATTTTGTTACGGGAAAACACCTGATTCAACTATCACATATATATGTATAGGTATAATATACTAGCTGACCGGGTCTAATTGTGAATCTAACCCATTCTCGAATGAACCTCGTGAATAAATAAAAAAAAATTCATCAACATCAGTGCAACCGTTTAGGAGGAGTTCAGTGACATACACACGTATACAAGATATATATAAACAACCAAAATGAGATACTCCCAGAACGAGAAGTCGAATAAAATATATACTCATGTTGTGACAACCCTTTATTAGTTCACAATATTGTTATTAATTATGTTCAAAACACTTATTATCATTGTTTTTATTCTATAAAAAAATTGCTGTGTGCACGATGAGATTGCACAAAATATTAGATCGCAAAACACTTTATATTATTATTTTTTTTTTATATATGGGTGGGCTATGGTAAGCGCACGCGCGGTCCTGTCCCTCTGGGGCGATGAAAGGACGGCGCGCGGGCCCATAACCCACTCGTACCCACGTCACCTCGTTGTTGGGCCGACCACCGGAGCAGATGTGACGTGTCATCAGTGGTCGGCCCGACGGAATATCCTTTCGGGTAACCTCTCATCTCTCGACGTACTGGGACGTCGGTCGCCATCGCGCGGTCAGCCTCTCTGCGGGTGACGGACAATTCCCCGGTCCGATCACCCGCGGCCTCGGCTAGGGCGGCATTAGACGCAGATACTCGCGCCTGCGCCGCCCGAGTCGCCGGCGGTGGAACGTGTCGCCGAATAGGAGCTCTACTCGCACACGATCCGCCGCCTCCTTCCGTGAGATAACGGCCTCACAGAAGGCGGCGACCGCGTCCCAGTTCCTGACGCTGTCGAGCATCTCCCTGGCGATGGTTGGTAGCGCCAGGTCGGCACCGATAATCGCGACGAGTTCACGGTGCTCCCCCTACCACGCAGCACACTCCTCGAGCGTGTGCCACGCCGTGTCCTCGTCGCAACTGCAGTGGTGGCAGGACGGTGTGCTATCTCTCCTGACAATCCTGTGCAGGTACTTCCCAAAACACCCGTGCTCCGTCAGCACCTGCACAAGCCGGAAGGAAAGCACCCCGTGCGTCCGCTCCAACCACTCCATCAGCACCGGCCGGAAGGCCTCGACGGTCCTGACACCGTACCGAAGAGTCTCCAGCCGGACCGCCCAACGGGCAATGACTCCTCGGCGGGCGTCGACCCGCCAGGCGGTGATCTCCTGCAGGGAGACCATACTGCCGCGGGCGCGCGTCTCCGACACCCGCCGATAAATGTTGGCGAGCATCTCCGCCTCCAGGTCCCACGGGGGAGTTCCGGCCAGGAGGCACGCTGCCTCCATCGACACCGTGCGGTAATTGCGTATAGCTCTGACCGCCATGACCCTTTGTGGTCGCCTCAAGAGGGCCCCCAGCCGGACGGACAGGGACCCCGCCCACACCGGTGCGCCGTACAGAGCCATCGACCGGATCACCCCCGCGTACAGCTGTCGGCACGTAACGCTGGGTCCGTCCACATTCGGCATCAGCCGCGAAAGGGCGGACGCCGCGCCGACAAGCCGGGGAACAAGTCGATGGAGATGCTCCCGGAACCAAAAATGCCCGTCGAGCACCGGGCCCAAGTACTTCATGTGGGCCTGGATACTGATGGTAACCGACTTCACGGTGATCGAAGCACCGGTGGGAGGCCCGGCGGTACGGAGGCCATGGAACAAAAGGGCCTCCGTCTTTTCCAGGGCTACCCTCAACCCCAGCGCTTCGATCCGTCTGACAATCTCCTCGGTGCCGAGAGTTGCCAGGCGTGCCGCCTCCTCTAGCGTCCTACCCCGGGCTGTGACGAGTGTATCGTCGGCGTAGCAAATTACGCCCAGCCCGGGTGGGAAGCTTTTTCTCAACGCCCAGTCGTAGCCGATGTTCCACAGGGTCTGACCCAGAACCGACCCCTGTGGAACACCGCACGTCATGGGCGTTCGCACAACGTCCCCTTTTTTTTTTTACCCTGTGGAAATGCATTTACGCACTATCCCCCGCCGGTTACAGATAGGGGAGTGTGTGTGGGACTCGCTGGCCACGAAGTGACCGAAATCCTTACTAATATTATAAATGCGAAAGTAACTCTGTCTGTCTGTCTGTCTGTCTGTCTGTCTGTCTGTCTGTCTGTCTGTCTGCTACGCTTTCACGTCTAAACCACTGGACCGATTTTGATGAAATTTGGTACAGAGATGGACTAAAGCTTGAGAAAGGACATAGGCTACTTTTTATCGCGAAAAAATGGGTATAAGGGGTTGAAATAGGGGATGACATTTTGTATGTAAATTCGTCATTTTCGATGATAGAACCACGAATCTTTGTATTAAGGCACCTGACAATAAATAAATAAATATTCGTTCAAGCGTTTTGGAAATTTCATTTACATGGGGATGAAATTCAACCCCTAAAATACCAAAAAGCATACAGCCGAAACCACTGGGCCTAGAAACGTATTTTTTTTTACACTATCGTATTTCTTGGGGTGCACGAGCACTAGCAAAGGATTTTTGGAAATTCACCCCCTTAAGGGGGTGAAAAGCATATAGCCTCTCACGTCCAAGCCGATTTTGATGAAATTTGATACAGAGATGGACTAAAGCTTGAGAAAGGATATAGGCTACTTTTTATTGGGAAAAATGGGTATGAAGGGTTGAAATAGGGGATGATATTTTGTATGGAAATTCGTCATTTTCAATGATCGAACCACGAATCTTTGTATTGAGGCACCTAATAATAAATAAATAATTATTCGCTCAAGCGTTTTGGAAATTCCATTTACATGGGGATGAAATTCAACCCCTAAAATACCAAAAAGCATACAGCCGAAACCACTGGGCATGGAAACGTATTTTTTTTTACACCATCGTATTTCTTGGGGTGCACGAGCACTAGCAAAGGATTTTTGGAAATTCACCCCCTTAAGGGGGTGAAAAGCATATAGCCTCTCACGTCCAAGCCGATTTTGATGAAATTTGATACAGAGATGGACTAAAGCTTGAGAAAGGATATAGGCTACTTTTTATTGGGAAAAATGGGTATGAAGGGTTGAAATAGGGGATGATATTTTGTATGGAAATTCGTCATTTTCGATGATAGAACCGTGAATCTTTGTATGAAGGCACCTGATAATAAATAAATAAATATTCGTTCTAGCGTTTTGGTAGTTTCACTTACATAGGGATGAAATTCAACCCCTAAAATACCAAAAAGCATACAGCCGAAACCACTGGGCCTAGAAACGTACTTTTTTTACACCATCGTATTTCTTGGGGTGCACGAGTACTAGCAAAGGATTTTTGGAAATTCACCTCCTTAAGGGGTTGAAAAGCACAAGTAACCCTGCTCCGGTGGTCGGTCCAACGACGAAGGCGACGTGGTGTTCGGGTGGGTTGCGGGTGTTGCGTGCTTACGCCCCTCTGTCGCCCCGGACGGAGTGGTGCGAGGAACGCGCCGACCGCAGCCCACCCCAAAAAAAAAGGGGATTGAAAAGCATATAGTCTTTCACGTCGAAACCACTTAACCGATTTTGATGAAATTTGGTACAGAGATGAACTAAAGCTTGAGAAAGGATATAAGGCTACTTTTTATTGCGAAAAAATAGGTATAAGGGGTTGAAATAGGGCAAAGTATTTTCTTTTTACGTCGTGTTATTTCTTGGGGTACACGAGCACTAGCGAAGGATTTTTGGAAAATCACCCCCTTAAGTGAGTGAAAAGCGTATAGACGAAACTCTTGGAGCTAGGAACGTAAAACTTTCTATGCAATTCTCTTTCCTTTGTTGTAAGTGAGCTCTAAGAAATTATTTTATTAAAATCAACTCCTAAAGGGGTGCAAAATATATAGCCGAAATCATTAGACCTAGAAACATGGAATTTTGTATAAAGTTGCCTTTCTTGGGGGAAGAGAGATATTTGCAATTTTAGCCCTAAGGGGGTGAAAAGCGTTTAACCGAAATCACTGAGCCTAGGAAGGATCATTTTAGTACACGGTCGGCTTTCTTGGATTACCCCCAGATTTTCTTAGTGCTCACTTACCAAGCACTATGAAAAAAATTTTGGCAAGGATAAGCGAGCTCTAACAAAGAATTTTTGGCAATTCAACCCCTAAGAGGGTGAAAGCGTATAGCCAAAGATACCGGGCCTAAGAATGTGAAATTTTGTATACCGATCGGTTATTTGGGGTAAGCACGCACTAAGAAACAATTTTGGGCTGCCCCAAAAGGATAAAACGCATATAGTCGAAGACACCCAGCCAAGGATATATCATCATTATCTTGCTCTTATCCTAATTACTTTGGATCGACGCGATATGTAGGTAGGGTACCTACTACTGCCATCGTAGATGTATTGCAAAGGTTCTAACAACATTTTATCACCTGGCCGACATTGTTGGCCAGACGGCATCACCAATTGGTCCAGGTCGATGTAAATCTTTGTCTTAGTAGTATTTTGCGACACCCACGAACAATGAAAACGTGGTAATATTTCTAGCAGCTACCAGACAGTAAGTTACAATCAAAATATTATTACAATTTTCTATCTCTACAAATAAATAAATTTGAAGCGTCTGTTTGTCTATCAAAATAATAGGTTTTATTTATGCTCACACAATACGGTCCAAATTTTTTTGTCTGTCTGTCTATTCGTTACAGGTAATCTTCAAAATGGCTGGACCGATATTGATTATATTTTACCATCAGGGCTACCAGTCGTACATAAGGAATAACTTAGACTATTTTATCTCAGGCTATATTTTATCCCGGTGTGGATGAATTAAGTCGATTTTAAAATTATTTCACTAATGGAAAGCTATTTTTAAGCGAGTAACATATTTAAGCTATTTTTATCCCGATATTCCTACGGGATCGGGTACAATGCCGGTGAAATCACGGGAATTTAATGGTTTAAAAAATTAATTCACTAATGAAAAGCTATATTATCAGTGAATACCATATAAAGGCTATTTTCATCCCGGTATTTGCCCAGGAACGAGAACTATACCGGGGGATATTGACCAATTTTTAAAATTCTTTCACCAATGGAAAGCTACCTATGTTGTCAGCGAGTAACATAGGCAATTTATATCTCTGATATTTCTGGGATTTATATATTTTTTTTTATCCATGTAAATTTATAATATCAGCAAGTTACATAGGCATTTTTATCTCGGTATTGGCATGGGAATGGGGTCTACGTGAATGAAACTGCGGGTGTTTGATTGATATAATTTTTTTCACCAATGGAAAAGTACGTTATCAGAGACTAAGGAAAGGCCACAATACCATCGTATTTGCACGGCAATCTGAACTATAAGGCTGGAAGTAATATTCAAATGTGAAAGTTTGTTTCACATTTGAATATTACTGAAAGATATTTGGATGTTTGTTACTCAATCACGCTTAAACTGTTGAGCAAATTTCGATGAAAATTGACACGTAGATAGAGTATTTCTTAAATTAAGAAATGTAATACTTCTTATGTCGATAATATTCTTTGCGATAATAGTTCAATATGCAAGTAAATTTTTACGCGGGCGAAGCCGCGGGCAAAAGCTAGTATCCACTAAAACCACAGCGGCCCCTTCCGCGCTTTTACGAGGTGCCGGAGAGATCGTCTGATAACATTCCATCCCCGACACTCCAACGCTTGGCCGTCTAGCCACGTCCTGTCATCATTCAGAGCGGTGGGTGGAGGAGCACATAGCGGCGTCTCCTCCTCCCTGGTCGTCGCCGGCGGAGCGAGTCAGCTGACGCAAGCGCCTCGCGTGCCCGCTCCGCGGCCTCCTTCCTTGTCATGACAGCCTCACAGAAGGAGGCCATCGACGACCAACAGGTGTCACTGCCGAGCATCTTGGAGATGATGGTCGGCAGCGACAGGTCTATTATTCCCAGTTCCGTTGACAGGACGTGACGCTGAGGCCCCCAGGCGGGGCATACTTCCAGTGTGTGGCGCGCATCGTCGATTAACGCGCCACACTCATGACATCCTGGGGCCTCTTCTCTTCCAATTCTGTGCAGGTACTTACCGAAGACCCCATGTCCGGTAAGCACCTGCACCATCCTAAATGTAAGGCTGCCGTGCCGAGAAGGCACGGCAGCAGGTAGAGATGCGGCGCAACCGCCTCCACAGTCCCCCGTCTTGCTACGGGGGACTCTAGATATTCACTCCACTGGCGGATTACTTCCGTTCGAGCCCCTTCTCGAGCTGTGCCCAGTCCCCCTGCGGAGACCCGCTCGCCGTTGACTCGTGCTGTGGCGCGGAACTGGTATACATCCGATAGCGCTTCTGCCACCAACGGCCAAGGCGGATCGCCTGCCAGCAGTGTCGCCGCAGTCCAGGACACAGTACGGTAGCCCCTAATAGCCCTTACCGCCATGAACCTCTGCGGTCGTCGCAGAAGGGCTCTATTGCGGGCGGTGAGGGACAGATAGGGGCACCATACAGTGCCATGGACCGCAGAATGCCGGCGTAGAGTCGCCGGCATGACGACCCAGGACCGCCAGTGTTCGGCAGAAGCCTTCCCAGCGCACAACGTCTCCTACTCGGTCAACGTAGAGGACGCTGCGCCCCTCCAAGTAGTCTGCCACCAGCCGCCTGAGGTAGGGGAGCGAGGGGATTGTTGTAACGGGGGTAAGTAGTAACAGGCTCTTTTCAATAGGATCTTAAATTTTATTAGCGTATTTCTTTGACTCGATTTGACCCATAATCCGCGCCACATCATGTTGCCATATCCAGGGTCCCGCCGGACGGCGCAGTGAGCGGAAGTATGCACGCGCTTAATTTTTGTCATGAAATATAAAATTGTGCTGTGGTAAAATTTTAGTTTGCGTTATTATTTTTATTATCGACTATTTTCGAACTTTCTATATATTATTTACATTCAAATTTATCTATCTCTGATAATGTGTAACAGTTTTTAAGATTGCTAAATTGTTTAAATAGTTATCTTGATAAATGTTAAAAAATCATACCATGGGGTTAGTTGTAACAAAATCCCGGGGCTTGTTGTAACAGCTTACACAGATTCAAATAAAGAAGATTGGGTCGAGTGTATCATTTGTAAGATATGTGTATCATTTGTAACACGTGTAGGATGTGTTACAGGAGACACTATATCTTTTATTTGTATTAATTGTAGCTCAGATGAAGACTGAATTTAATTACATATAATGAAACCCACCAAATGTTGATTCTTATATAAGTGCAATACTTTGTTAGATAGATAATAAAAAGAGATAATTACGAAGCATATCTTAGATATAAAAAATTATTTACTTACTATGATTTTAAAGTGCCATGATGATTATAAGTAGAGTTTAACTAAATAAAACTGTTAATTAGTTAATTTTTAGGTGTTGATTACCTAAAAAGTGTATTTAAGTTCATTTTTGATAAGAATTACATAATATCTACTTTAGAAAGATGTCAATTTTGTTGAAAATAAACAAAGAATAAATGATTATAGGTATTATTGTTATTTTATATTGTCGTTACTACTTGCCCCGGTAGATGTTACAACTTGCCCCAAGCACGGGGTAAGTTGTAACACCGCACTTCTTCTAGAAAATAATTTATTGTAAAATAATGACCAATAGTAATGGTATTATTTTTACTTGATTTGGTAGAGGAAGAGTTACAGCATCTATTCATCTTTATTTAGTAACAATTTAATGAATGGATCTCAAGATATATTAGTTTTCATGAAAACTGTTACAACAAGCCCCTCGCTCCCCTACACGGGCACCCCGTGATACCTCAGCCGCTCCAACTTGGCTTGTACATAGACTTTACTCTCAGCTGGAGAACTCACGTCGCCAGAACAAGTCAGCGAGTCACCAGTAGCTTGCGTGCTCTTAATCGGTTGAGACACTTTTTACCGGTAAGAACTAAAACAACGCTTGTTCAAACCTTAATTTTTCCCCTAATCGACTAGGCTGATGTGTGTTATTTTGACCTGAATGCTGATCTTCTTAATAAACTAGACCGTCTTCTCAATAACTGCATTCGATTCATATTTAATCTTCGCAAGTATGACCATATTTCCTCCTATCGTTCTCAACTAAATTTTCTTGATTAGTAGTATTATGCGCCGTAGTATGCGCGCCCTTACTTTGCTATACTTTATTCTTAATTCTCCTAGCTACCTATCTTGTTTATTTCAATACCTCTCCACTAATCACAATAGAAACCTGCGTTCCGCCAACAATCTGCTGCTACTTTGTCCATCACATCATTCCGATCGTGTTCATTCTTCCTTTCTTGTCCAGGCGGTTCTCCTCTGGAACTCGCTATCTCTGGACATCAGAATGTCTACTAGCCGTCACACATTCAAGAAAAGAGTTCATTTACATCTCCTAAATGAATTAGCAGAATCATCGCAACTTATATAATATAACATTCGTATAATTATGTATATATTCTATGTATGTATTATATATTTTTATATATTTATATATATATCGTATTTATGAGTTTTTATCTATGTATATTTGGTATGTATTATGTATTCTTGTATATTCCTATGTATTCTCTTTTCTTTTTTAATCATATGACTGTCTTTCTCGACACATGTGCCTACCAATTATTATCTCTGCACTACCTATGGTTGACTGGTAGAGAATGCCTTTAGCATTAAGTCCGCCATTGTAATCAATACATGAAGTAATAAATAAATAATAATAAAAATAACATCTATATACCAAGAGAAAGAAAATCATACGTATATATCAAGAGAAAGAAAACTAGAAATAAAACCCTATGCCAATCTGTCTGACCAGCATGGTATAGTAAGGCCAATTACCCTCCTATTGTGGAGCAGGCTGGAGCCGAACAGTGGGACGTATACAAGCTGAAACGATATCCGCCTCGTAACTAATAACTTATATTTTATCAACTACAATAGTTCAAAAAATTAATATCACTGACACATAATGTCAGATAAAATTTATCGACAATTGCTGTGTTATTGTTAGAACATTTTTTTTTTGGGACTAATCCCACTACATATTCCCACCATTGTAACTCTTGTAAGCCAGGATCCAGAATGGTCTCCATAAATGACACCGAGGTTTGACCCTCAGGCAGTCCCGGGATATGATTTTAATTGTCTTGGGACCCGCAACAAATTTAATTAGAAAAGATTAAAGAGGAGGAGTTGGAAAGAGAGATTCCACTTCCCTCCTAGGCAAAGCGGGAGACAGGAAAACAAAATGACTAGTCAGCCAATAAGTAAAAAGGTGTACAGCTACGATAGCGCAGCAGTACGGCACCACGGATACGGAAGAGCTTATTGCTAGAACATATAAATAAAGCAGATATCTTAGCATCAAAACTGTATGTCTGTAGGTATTTTTAAACTAAACGCGTACATTTAGTTAATCGTAGAACCTTGTTAAGCATTCTCTCCAGTTATTAAACCCATTTCACTTTTGGGTCGGAACTAACACTGGAATCTATAAATGAAACTATTTTTGCGGCTTTTATCGCATTTGTATTTGATTTTTAATTATTTTTCTTTGGCAGACTATGATGCGGACCCACTGTATTTATCTTCACTATTGGTCCAACCCTTGGTACCGAATCCTTGACTTCTATGGCCAGCCTGGCGGGATACTCTTTCGGGTACCCTGCCTGCCCGACGCCTCCGTGGCATCACTGTCAAGTGGTTAGCCTCTTTGCGGGTGGGTGTTGCGTGCTTAAGACCCTTTGTCGCCCCGGATGGAGTGGTGCGGAAGCGCGCCGACCGCAGTCCAATCCAAAAATAAAAAAAAGAGCCTCTTTGCGAGTGACGGACTATTCCCCGATCTTTAGGCTCGTTAACTTGTTAAAATTTTTATGGCAGATTTTATTAGAGAAATTTTACTTATAATATTTGCCTGCGGTAGAGAAAAGATGAAGCTTTATAATAAAACTAGCTGACCCAACAGACGTTATTCTGTTCAAATAAAATCAAAGAAATTATTCATGAAAACGAGAGCAGCGCCACCTACCGAGTCCAATTGTGAATCTAAGCCATTCTTGAATCCCCTTGAATACACACAAAAAATTTCATCAACATTAGTCCAGCCATTTACACAGGAGGAGTTCAGTGACATACACAAAAAATAAATTAAGAAGATAAGTTATGTTGCATAATACCAATTATATGATAGTAAGTAGAATTTTCCTATTAACACCAGGATAATGTTAACACATTGACTGCGGCTATGTGCTGCGTATAAATATATTATTAGGAACCTGCTAGTCACATATACGTTGTGTGCGGCCGCACAGTCATAACAATTCAACAGCATCTTGAAAACCGCGCGTTCAATCACATTACCGTTATTTGGGTTGACGATGTTACACGCGTTAGGATACAGGTGGCGCTTATAAAAATATAAATTGTGTTAAATAATACCAATTATCCAAAAATAAAAAAGCGATATTTATAAGATCTCGTATAACTAGTCAAAAAGACCATAACTGTTCACAAGCGGGATCGTTTCGATCTCGAAGAATTTTTCTTAAATTGGTGTTATGTAACTTCTACAAACATAAAATAGCACGAGGATTTTAATCTTTTAAGGCATAATACTGTACAATACTAAATCTTTATATATATATATAAATCTTCGTCTCATGTGTTTATAACTCCTGCTAAACAGCTGGACTGATTTTGATATTTTTTGTGGCTATGCCGATGGATATGAGAATAGTTTTGAATAATAATTGGAACCGGTAGGTGGCACTGCGATCGATTTCAAGGAGAAAGCCTTTTACTGTTATTTTAGATTTAAACAGAACAACGTCTGTTAAGTCAGCTGGTTTAATATACAATATTCATATTTTTTCAGTATATAGCATCTAAATATACTCAACAACAGCTTCGTATAGTGGCGGGATAAGAATATCACATCTCTACCCTTTACTTTCCCGTGGGAGTGGTAAAAATTGGGTAAGAATTCACAAGGCGAGTGGGAAGCAGCTTTCTCCTGGACTGGAAAATTTATATGTAATATGATCGCCAACCTAGGTAGGTTGGCGATCATATTAGAAGGTAATGTCGTAATCCGATTACGGCTTTATCTTCTAATATGAGTCACAAATAAAATGGCTCCCAGTCATGATAACCCCGCTATCCTACGGACTCATTTTGATAGCTGGCCCAGTAGCTGTGGAGTCGGGAGTGCGAATAATTTTCGGCAGCGATCCGGCTACCATATAAATGACTTTTTGGTCCTGGTAACTGACAACATTCGGATACTCAGTGATCAAAAGATCATCCAGCTGGAAGAAAAATTCAGCAAATTCCGATGGGACATTGTAGGATAAACAGAAGTGTGAAAAAAAAGTCAGGATACGATAATCTTCCGGTGTAGAAACTTGCTCTTCTATTCTGCCCACTCGGCACATATCTCAAACGTGTGCTACGCCGTGTCTTCGCCACAATCGTAGTGGTGACAGTAGTCAGAAATGTGGTGAAACTATTGTGTTCCGTCAATATTTTTACACCAGTCGGAAGGAAAGCATCCCGTGCCACTGATCCAACCACGCCATCAGCACCGGCCGGAAGGCCTCAATAATTGTTTTTATTAAAGTTTGTAATGAAAACTGACCTTATTAGTGTAAACAATAAAGGAAATATATTATTTTACCCACCGCCCACATCGCTCCAATAAAATTAGTTCATTGATTAAAATTCATGTTATATTAATATTAAATATATTTACGCCAAAAATTTTCTCTCATAATTTCTAAACTACATTGGTACATTATGTAAGTAAATACCTGGTATGTATTAAGACCTAGGTCTTAGTACATACCTGGCTCAATTTATTTTCAGAAACTTGATTTTATCCACAATTTTCATAAAAGTGTATAGTAATATTTAGTGTTAGCAATAATTAAAATCTATACACTTGTTTTTTTTTTCCAAATTAACACGAAGTGTATGTTAATTTGGTTACAGAAAAACTTAAGCTATTTTGTCATTATATTAGTTTTTTTTTTCAATTCTTCATTCTCAGAATATTCAACTTCATATAAAGATGTCATTTCATAATCTGATTGTTGGGTATTTTTACAGAGTCCCTGTTAGATAACTTGAAGGTCTGTTTATATAACTGTATTTGTACGATGATCGTTTGGGCGAGTTACCTAACAATGCACACTATCGGTGTTTTATTAATTTGACTGACTCGCTTTTAGCATTCTCTAAGATCTAAGTTTAAATCGAAGTTCATGTCCACCTTTCAGCTTGATCTGGAATGAATCCGGAGAGAATTGAGCTGGAATGCAGGTATTTTCACTTGGTGATATCTCCATGTGAAGTAAAATTTGATATGTGATGGCTTTCATTTCACAGAGCGCCAACCTCGAACCTGAAAATACATTACTTTTAATAACAGTACATTTCAGAATAAATCCCGAATTAGAACTGAAGTACCATTAAACAGACCATATCTCTCGTCGAACCCATAACTATTGAAGAAGAAAGATTCAGATCAAATTCAATTTCAGGGTTATAGTATAAGTGGTTTCGATTTCTTAACATAAATGATTTTCGAATTCTATAAAACAAGGCTGCAGGGTATCTATATCTCAACATCAAGTCGAAGCTTCTCTAGTCGGACTGCCCAACAGGCAATGACGTTACGGCGGGTTTTGTCCCACCAGGCAAACACCTTCTCTGCCAATGTCGCCGATACCCACCAGTAAAGCCCAGTAAGCATCTCTGCCTCCAAGTCCGTATTCGTATTGCTTCATCCATGACACTATTATATATAGATAAATAAACGTAGATAATACGAAGTTCACTGGATCATCCAGTTTCATATAAAACTCACCAATACAATTTCTAGGTCCAATACCAAATGGCATGTAAGCAATTGGATGAATTTTGTGCTTGTTCTGTTCTGAAAAACGCTCCGGATCAAACTTATTAGGATTAGGGAAGATCTTGGGGTCGCGATGGAAGCCAAACGCCGGGATTGAGACTCCTGTTCCCTTCCGGATCTATAAAACAGTTTATATATTATCAAAAGTGCAATAAAAATCTGCACCGCTGGAGTAGTAGTTCAAGTAAATCTAAGTCATAAAATAAATAAGTAAATCTAATCTAATCAAGTCTATCTAAGTACTGTTCTATTTGTTATCTACAAATAATAGTTCTGAGCGTTAGTATTATTTTTAAGACGACACAAGAATTTATCCCTAAGTGCGGTAAAATAGTCTGTGTTAAAAAAAGACATGAAGTTTTAATGCTTTTTCTACTTAAAGAACAGCAATAAAATAACAGGCTGAGTCTGTTCAAACCAATCATTTGGCAATCGTTTAAATAATTATACTGCATGATGGTCACACCCACGACAGTCGCGAGGTTTCAAATATTAATCATATTTAGCTAATCAATCAATCGTCTGGTTGTTGTTGTTATATGCAAGTTTAAGTTTTTATTTGGTGTTGTATATGTGTATATGTTCAATTCTTCTATAATCAATTTTCTGATTAAAACTAGTCAAATCCACTGTTTTGGTTCAATAAATCCTAACAGATATACTTTACATAACGAATTCAAGTACTATAATTTAAAAAGAAATGTTAAAAAAGTTATTAAGAAAGTCATATCTAAACAGCTAACATTTTTGTAATTGAAAAAAGAACAATAAATTATGTTTTAAGTTTACTTAAGGTTCTTATATAATGTTCTTTCATTAAAAAATTTAATTGTCTACAGTTCTTGGCACATACTTAAATATCAAGTCTTGACTTTTAAGTTAACAATCGCACCACTACTATCATAACAATGAACTTAACTTCAATAATATTTATGCCTGTGATGGAATAGCGACTATACAAATATATGTATACTTTTCCTCGAAAAATCTAATGGCGTTTGCCAGCTCATCTTTTAGTCTGTACAATAAACAAAAATAATGGTTTAACTTACAATAAAATCTTTAGTGGCATGTTTATTAGGTTTGCCTAAGTTATAGTCTTTTATGCACTGTCTATCCAAGGCTATAACAGGTGGCCACATCCTTAGAAGTTCTGAAACAGACAAGCGATGTACATTTCTATTATATTTAATTAGCATGAAGATCATAAAATTGAAACATCCACTGTCGGAGATGATTGATATCATAATCAGCGTGACATAGTACAAACCACCTCTTGCTGCAATGCCACTATCGCCGTTCCATCATTTCTTTTCTCCAATGAACTATAAATTAGAAGACATGGGATATACGTTTATATCATCATCATAATAGAATCATACGTATCAGTGCTGGGCTTGAGCCTCTTCAGCAGAAAGAAACTGGACCTAATGCACCAAGGTCAGACGTATTGGTATAAGATTTTATTTTCCTCTCTTGTACAGACCTTATATGCATTACCCTTAATCGATAATCTTTAATCGAATTTTAGCACATTCGCGTGGTGAATAAATACTATTATTACTCATTCACCACACGCAGAGTTTATATAAAACTCTACATTCATTATATAAAGTTTTCTAATTATATATAACTAGCAACTAGCCCTCGCTTCGCTTCGGTTTCATGCCGCTTTACTCACGTAGTTTCGGGATAAAATATAACTTATGTTACTCCCTGCTGTTATAGCTTTCCATTGGTGAAAGAATTTTTGTAATCGGATGGGTGGTTTAAGTGTGAAAGCGTAACAAACAAACAAACAAATGAAGAAACAAACTTACTTTCACATTTATAATATTAATAAGGATTACCTGATGTTACCATATCCAGATAAGTCATACTCTGAACAGAGTTAAAATCAAATTTGCCGCCATTTTTAGCATCATGCTCTTTGATTTCCTTAGCTAAGCGAGTCTGAATGTCAGGATTTAGAGCCAGCTCATATAACAGGAAAAACATTCCAGAAGATGCAGTTTCAAATCCAGCGATCAAGAACAAAACCGCTTGGGCAATTAAGTCTTCATCAGTCCAAACTGTGAATAGAAAAACGATAATAATTAGATATGTATATTAAAATAAATAATGGTCAAAATCAATACATATGTAAAGAAATAAAATCTGAATATGCACAATATTCACTTTCAACAGTGAAAGAACAAATTGAATCATGTGCTACGAATATAAAATTAGGCTGAAGGACCATTATATTGAGGATATTTTTAATGAGAAATATTCACTCTCAAATGTTATCCTTCATCGCATGTTCTTATAGTCACAAGCACTGATAGCGTGATCGTGCATGAAAAAAAATACTATAATTTGATTTTTGGTAGTTTCGAATTACCATACACAATTGCAACGTTGAGCAATTACTTGTGCTAAATTACTATACCATCAAAAACAAAACTTGTAAAAAAAACCCAAGCCTCGAAACTCAGTTCTTCTACCATAAAAAGTTGTGAGATCCATGTTATACCAAGTCGGTTAACTCATTCAGTCCCTGCTTCAGGGACCTTTCTTTTTAAATTATTACGTAAATAGCTAACCTAACAACTTCTTATAGTGACTATATCAATATTAAAGATTTTTTATGTCTTAAATAAACAGAATGACTTGGCAATCGCATGAAAGCACAATGTACCTCACAAGTAATACATATTATTTTAAATTGTACTAAACATAATGCATATTATCATACATTTCCCCGGCAAGAGCTGCTGCCCACTCTCCTGTTGAATCTTTTTTTTTTAATGTCAACGCCTTGCACCAAGGGAATAATAATCCTTATATTGTGGGGGACTTTACAAATATATAATTCATCATCGCAGCCCTCATACGTTGGGCTCGAGCCTCCTCCACAATGGGAGGGAATTTGACCCACTATACCATGCTGGTCAGACATATTGATATAGGGTTTCATTTCGAGTTTGCCTTCTATTGCACAGATGGTATGTGCATATTATATCCCATAGTCGTCTTATACGAGATCCACGGGCAAGATAGAGAGTGGTGAATTGTATTCTTATTTCGTCACCACACGGAAAGAACATAATATAATTAACAGACACAAATTACATTCAGACTCAGAACAACAATTTGTGGATCGTACACATCGTACCGTGGCCCCAGATTTAATTAGCTTCAATTAAACTTTTTTATGTAAGGTATTCTATACCAATAAATAAAATTGGAGTGTCTGTTTGTAATGTCAAAATAATAGGCTTTTTTCATGCTCACACGGTTATTTGCACGACACCTATGCCTAAAATAGCAATTAAAAAATTTTTGTCTGTTTGTCTGTCTGTCTGTCTGTTTGTTCCGGGTAATCTTCAAAACGGCTGGACCGATTTTAAAGATTCTTTCACCAATGGAAAGCTATAATATCAGGGCGTAAACTAGGCTATATTTTATCCCGGTATTCCCACGGGAACGGGAACTACGCGGGTAAAACGATTATAACCTATAACCTAAGCGAAGCGAGGGCGGGTTGCTAGTTGTATAATAAATCACTATGCTTCCAAAACCAACATGCAATAATATATATAATCATAACTTAGCCAAATTTTAACGACAACAGATAACTATAATTACCTCTATTGACGGTCTTCATACCCGTAGCAGTTTCATCGACTGTTGCAAACCCAGCGGCGACATCATCCGGTTTACCAGAGTCATGCGTCAGTTTACCTGAAAAATTATAGACGAAATTTGTTGAAATTCAGACTACATGTTAATTTAGTGCCTCTTTTTTTTTATTTCCAACGGTGGCAAACGAGCAAACAGTACACCTGATAGTAAGTGCTGCTGCCGCTCATGGACCTTTATAAGGCCGTTGCCTACCGCGAAGAAAGTGAAGGTAGTGTGAATGCGTGCATTGAGGCTCGGTGATACCAAGGGCACTACCAAAACCCTCCACACGCAAACACCCTCAGAAAGTTGGGCTTCCGGCTCTCTCAAACATTTTAATATAATAATTTTTTTTTATATAATAACAGTGACCAATCAAATTAATTTAAATTTATAAAAGAATGTTATTTGGTAACATATAAAGTGAGAATGGTTTTTGATAGGAGCAAAGCCATACAAGAAATAAAACTATATGTATTTTCGGAATGTTACGATTTTTTCTTTATTACTATATATCCTCACATTAAAGATTATCTTTTATCTCTTAATTAATTTCAGACCTTAGGATATTGTAGTTTTAGTAACTTACTACTTAGTATCTTAATAGAGTTAACTAATATTGATGGTACATCTTCGACGTCAAATATTTTAGACATATTGACAAAATAGAGATTATCACCTTTCTTAGCTTCCATTAGTAAGTGTATCATATCAGGTCTCATGATATGTTTCAATTCGCGATCTTTTATTGTATTCAATACCAAGTCTCTAAAGAACTGCTTCGCTCTATCGGGCAGGAAATCCCATTTTAGTAACTGTAAATTTAAAATAATCGTGAATAAAATGTAATACCATCATCATCATTCAGCTTATCGCTATCCATTGCTGGATGTATGTAAGTTTTGCCACAAAGTGCAGTCCTGTGCCGCTTACATCCAACGACGTCCAGTAACTCTCACCAGGTCGTCTGTCTACCTAACAGATATAGCAATAGGATAAGAATTCAATTGTCGTCATCCCTTGCCTGTGGGAATTGTAAGAATGAGCCAAGAGTTCACCAGGCGAGCGGATAGCAATTTCCTCTTGGTAAATGTATAACATCTCACTGCGATCGCCAACCTGCCTATCAAGCGTGGCGATTACGGCGTTATATCTTCATATAATGGACAGACAAGAACTTTCTCCCTGTCATGGTAGATGGATCTCATGTTTCTTAACTTATTTTAATGTATTATTTGATCATTACATTTCTTTCCCGGTATAATTACGAGTTACGAATATCCGTCGCTACTCTTTACTATTATCCAGTGCGGATCATAAAAATCAGCTTAAGGATCATTATTTTTGTCAAGTCTATCACTATAGGCTGATGAATAGTTGTATAATGTATTTGAGAGTATCGTTTAATCTAATCTGCAGACCATTTTGGACTATAAGCCAGGCTATTATCAACAGGATGTATAACAAATTGGCAACAACTCTTCTGCTAACAATTTGAGTGCGTGTTTCCTTTTACTAGCGACGTATTATGTATGATCTTCATTTGACTTTGCTATTTTTTGTTGGGCAAAGTGTTCCGGGTCATTCCACTTCTTCGTGTCTTCTAATTGAGGTCTTTTTAGCATAATTATAATTTCCGCTATTTTTTATTTTTACATTAACGATTTGTTCGACGCAAAGGTGCCGCATTACTTTTTTAGGTATTTGTTTATATTTGAAATAAATTAAACAATTTTAGGTACATAGTGATGAAGAAAGAATACAAAGAAGATAAGAGAAGCAGACCAATTGACCCTCAAAGTTTTAGACATTTTAGATTTAACAAAAGACATTTTATGTTTTCTATGATATTAACATTAGATTTATTTTAAGATAACAATGTATTTTAATAATGATTTCTGATGTTTACGCAGATTTTTAAGGATTTTATCACAGTTGTATTTGATATTTACTTTCTCAAAGATTCGAGTCTTCTCCATGTGTTGATGAAGTCAGTTCATCACACTTTTTGTTACTCGTGCGTGTCATAAAAGACGACTAAAGGATTATAATATACAGATCACATCTATACAAAAGCAGTAAAACTCTTATGAAATCTCTATGCCAACCCGCCTGATCAGAGTAGTATAGCAGGTCAATTGCCGTCCCATTGTAAAGGAGGCTAGAGCCCAGCAATGGAACGTATATAAGAGAGAATGAGAGAAATTCGATTACATTTCAGCATTTACATCCATATTGACATTGGAAATGACTGCGCCATTTTGGGGCAGGCCAACATACTAGATACCAAACAGTTAAGTTCGAATTTTGATAAATAATCTTGACAATAAAATACAAATAAAATAAATGTAGACCTCATAATCAAGCTCAAATTTGCTCAGCGTGCTATAGAATGGATCTCTGCTCGGGATTTTTCTGTTAGGTAGAATCCAAAAGATGGCAATCCGTTGAAGACCGAGTGTAACCGCCATAGGGAAGAAAGTTTCTCGAATGACGACAACGTGTCGGATGATGCAGTGCGCAACGCAAATCACTAAATGAAAGTGATGTCCTGGTGAAAGTTGCTGGGCATCATTTGATGCAGGCGGCACTGGACCGCACTTTGTGATGAAATATGAGTAAAGCCTACATCCAGCAGGAGACAGCGATGGGCTCAATGATGATAACAATAAATATAATATAAAAATAACGAGTATTATAAAAAATAGGTAATCAAAGTATGAACTAACCTTAGACAATGCAGGCAAATTCATCATCATGAAAAACATTATCATTTGACGGAAACCAAAAGTTGAAGACTCCTTTCCTCTTACATAAAACTGGTTGTCAACATCAACGTGAGAATTTACTTTTAGACCAAAAGCGCAGGAAGCAATTACGTCATTTGCGTAACGTGTCGTCAGATCTTTGCAGTCAACATTAATGTAATCATCTGTGAAGGGAAGGATAAAATGTTTTAGATATAAGTAAATTTCATCTTCTATTTTCTCAATTTCCCTCCTGTTATGGAAGAAGTTCTTGTCACTTATACATAATGTGTAAAGAAAAATTGTGGGTCCGTAAACAGGTTCCAACCGTTAACACTCCTACATTGTTTATATGAGCATTCACATCACATTATCACCTTAGTGACATTGAAAACAACTTGTTATACTTTTGTGAAAGCTATTTTGCACTACTTTGGGTGCATTTAAAATAAATACATTTGAGCATTTTATAGATATACTAGTTGACCCAACTGACGTCGTTCTGTTCAAATCTGTAAAAAATAGAAAATTTAATTCTCCTTGAAATCCATCGCAGTGCCACCTCATCATCATTTCAGCCTATTGCCGTCCACTGCTGGACGTAGGCCGCCCTCATGTTGCGCCACAATGTGCGGTCCTGTGCCGCCTACATCCAACGCCACCCAGCAACTTTTACTAGGTCGTGTAGGGGGCGTCCTACACTGCGTCGTTCGATACGTGGTCGCCACTCGAGAACCTTTCTTCCCCAGCGATTGTCGATTCGTCGAGCGATGTGGCCTGCCCATTGCCACTTCAGCGTGCTAATTCTTCGTGCTATGTCGGTTACACCCGTTCTTCTGCGGATTTCCGTATTCCGGATTCTATCTCGCAGAGAAATCCCGAGCATAGCCCGCTCCATAGCACGCTGACGACTTTGAGCCTTGATATGAGGCCTACATTTAGGGACAACGTTTCCGTGCCGTAAGTCATCACTGGTAACACACAGTGGTCGAAGACCTGTGTTTTCAGACGCTGAGGTATGTTGGACGAGAAGATCCTCTTAAGTTTCCCGAACGCTGCCCAACCGAGTTGGATTCGTCGGCTGATCTCTTTCTCGAAATTGGATCTACCTAACTGGACTGTTTGTCCTAGGTAAACATAGTGATCGACAACTTCAAGAATCGCATTGCCAACTAGGTCCTAGGTACAGGAATGACATGGGCATTTGACATGACTTTCGTCTTGTCCATGTTCATTCGTAAACCCACTAGTTGGGATACCCTACTGAGATCATTGAGCATTGTGCCAAGGTCCTCCATGGATTCTGCCATAACGACTATATCGTCCGCAAATCGAAGGTGAGTGATGTATTCGTCGTTAATGTTAATGCCGAGTCCAGTCCAGTCTAAGAACTTGAAGACATCTTCCAGTGCAGTGGTGAACAGTTTCGGAGTGATGACATCTCCCTGTCTCACGCCTTTCTGCAACTGGATCGGTTTCGTACTCTAATCCTGGATACGGACTGACATTGTGGCGTTCCTACACAAACACTTCAGCACTTCGATATAACGATGGGCGATTTGGCACCGCTGAAGGGACTGCAGCACCTCCCAAGTTTCGACTGAATCAAAGGCTTTCTCATAGTCCACAAACGCTAAGCACAGGGGCCGATTATACTCCTCGGTCTTTAGTATAATCTGCCTAAGCGTGAGGATATGGTCTATGGTGCTATAGCCTTTACGGAAGCCGGCTTGTTCGGGTAGCTGGAAGTTATCGAGCTTGCGCGAGAGTCGATTAGTAATGACCCTCGAGAACAACTTATGAACATGGCTCAGGAGTGAGATGGGTCTGTAGTTCTTTTAAAGAGCTTTGTCACCCTTCTTGAAAAACAGCACCACCATACTCCTGGTCCACGACTCTGGAACGTCGCCCCCGAGGATAACAGAATTAAATAGCTTCTGAAGGGCTATTAAGACCGGCTTGCCGCCCGCCTTCAGGAGCTCTGCCGTAATTCCGTCATCTCCCGGCCGCCATCTGCCTTATGTACGTTATGTAGTTGTTTGAGAGCCATTCTGATCTCGTACAAGCTGATTTCCAGGATTTCTTCGGTATAGTGCCGAGTTAGCTTGGATCTGAGATCTTGGACCAAGCCGACAACAGGATTTCGGGATGATTTGTATAACTGTCCATAGAACCTTTCGACCTCTCCCGAGATCTCACTTTGGGATGAAATGACAGTGCCATCGTCGGTCTTCAGCTTAGTCATTTGGCTTTGCCCAATAGACAGATCTTGTGCGAACACTTTTAAGCCACGATTCCGCTCTATCGCTTCTTTGATACGGAGCGTATTAAATCGGCGAATATCGCGACGCACAGGCCTGAAGATCTGCCTATTTAGCTGCCTATGTTTGGACCAATCGGCTCAAGACTGCACCGTCATTTCTTTTCTCCGCTCCATGAGCTCGAGAGTCTGGTCAGAAAGATTTTTAGGTCTATTAACGCGGTGAGCCTTGAAAAATTTCGACCCAACCACGTGGACAGTTTCCACGAACCTGTTGTTCATATCGTTCGGATATTCGCATTCGTCCAGACATTGAAAGCGATTGTGTAGTTCGAGTTGAAAGCTTTCGAGGTTCTGATATTGGACAGATGTAGGTCGGAGTGTAGACTTCATCAAGCGTGACCGCTCGACTTTTGTGTAGATATTCAATGTGGCTCGTACCATCCGGTGATCGCTCCCAGTTTTAATCCTGCTGATCACTGAGACATCATTGAATATCTGTCGTTTATCTGACAAGATGAAGTCTATCTCGTTTTTTGTTGAACCATCGGGGCTAATCCAGGTCCATTTCCTTTGTAGCTGCTTCCTGAAGAAGGAATTCATCATAAAGAAGCTTTCCTTCTCCAAAAAATCAGCCAGTTTCTGGCCCCTCTGGTTTCTCTGTCGATATCCATGTTTCCCCACTCTCAACTCATCATCACTCCCTTTGCCTAGTTTCGCGTTAAAGTCTCCCATAACCATCGTGAAGTGGGTTTTGGACGCGTGTATGGCTTTCGAGATGGCCTCGTAAAATACCTCCACCTCGTCGTCGGAGTAAGTCGACGTTGGTGCGTATACCTGTATAACCTTCAGCGAATACCTCTTGGTAATTCTGAGTATAAGGTACGTTACCCTTGCCGACATACTCTTGATCCTCTCCACGTTGTCTACGAGAGACCTACGAATGATAAACCCTATACCACCTTGGGACGGGTGATCGCCCTCCCGGTAGAAAAGCAAGTTTCCAGACTGGAGGATTATCGTGCCCTCGCCCTCTCTTCGCACTTCTGATAATCCTACAATGTCCCAGCGGATTTTGCTCAATTCCTCTTCCAGCTCGATGACCCTCTCGTCAGTCCTGAGTGTCCGAATGTTGTGTGTTACCAGGGCCAAGGGTCGTTTTTGTTGGTAGCCGGATCGCTGCCGGAGATTCCTCGCACCCCCCGCCCCACCAGTACTGAGCCCGCCACCAAAATGAGCCCGTAGAGTACCGGAGCTGCCGTGACTGGGGGCCATTTTTTTATTGTACGCTATTTTTAAAAGGGGGATATTGCCGTAATCGCCACGCTTGGCAGGCATGTTGGCGATCGCAATATAGGTGTTTTACGTTTCCCAGGAGAGAGCTGCTGCCCTGCTCTCCTGGTGAACCCTGATCCGATTTTTACGATTTTTTTTTTATTACCAACGATGGCAAACGAGCAAGCAGCACACCTGATGGTAAGTGAAACTGCTGCACATGGACCTTTGCAATACCAGGGGCACAGCCAGGCCGCTGCCTACCGTGAAGGAAATACTCTTCTTAAACCTCGTTTAAAGAAGGACATGTCATAGCGTTCGGGAAACACAGCAGCAGGTAGTTCATTCCAGAGCTTGCACGTACGTGGGAGAAATGATCGCTGGAAACGTACAGTTGAAGACCATAACGTTTGCAGGTGAAATGGATGAACCCTGCTATGATGTCGAGTGGTACGTTGGTAGAATGGTGACGGTGGTACCAAGTCAAACAGTTCCTCGGAGCACTCCCCGTGAAAGAGTCGGTAGAGTACACAGAGTGACCCAAAGTCTCTCCGCTGCTCCAGCGACTCTAATCTGTCCGTAAGATTAGGATCCCCGACGATTCGAACAGCCCGTCTTTGCAGGGAGTCAAGTGGGTCTAGTTGATATTTGGGCGCACCTGCCCAGAGTTGTGAGCAGTACTCCACATGAGGACGAACTTGTGCTTTGTATAGCACAAGACGCTGTCTCGGTGTGAAGTACCGCCTGGCTCTGTTCAGGACGCCCAACTTTTTGCTTGCCAATTTGGCTTTGTTCTCCAAATGACTCCCAAACTGGACTTTGCTCGATATTTTGACGCCGAGAATCCCAATACTCTCAGAAATTGGGAGAGTTACTCCTTGGAACTGTGTCGCCATGACAAACGGGTCCTTCTTTGCAGTGAACGCGCAAACTTGTGTCTTTGTGGGGTTGAACTGGACTAGGTCCCGTTCACCCCAATCCGAGGCCCGCCCCAGAGAGTGCGACTTCAGACACAAGTGGAACCCTTCTTTCCTGAGTACTCTGAGGGATATTCCGTTGCTCAGTGTACCACTCATCATCCGTACTATCATCCGCATAGCAACGCATACTCTCGATAGAGAGCATCTCATTGATATGCAGGATAAACAACGTCGGGGAGAGCCCGGCTCCCACGGGCAAGTAAGGGGTGGCGACACATGTATTCTCAACCCGTCGCCACACGGGCAAGTGCCACCTACCCGTTCCAATTATTAACCTAAACCGAATGGTTTGGAAATTCCTAATTGCTAGTCCAATAGATATGAGATTTTATATCCATCGGCATGGCTACAAAAAATCATCAAAATTGGTCCAGCCGTTTAAAAAGTGTTGAATTACAAACACACGATCAGAAGATTTACATATTTATAAAGATAGAAAAATGTATATCGTCGAAAAAAACTTTCTTAAATTTTCTAATTTTCTGAGCAACTTTCTTGCTCTTTTATTTCCTAAAGGCCTTTTTTAAAATATTAGAAAACTTAAAAAAATAGATGAACGATTCGAAAACGAAAATAAAGTTGTTCTCAAGTTATATTATTGTCCTGCCCCAACAGCGCCACCTACCGGGTCCAATTGTAAATCTAAACGATCTAATTTTAAACTTACCACACACAAAAAATTTCGTCAACATCGGTCCAGTCGTTTAGGAGGAGTTGAGTGACATACACACGTACGCTGGAAATTTATATATAAGACTAGCTCAATCGCCTTACCCGCGTAGTTGCCGTTCCCATAGGAATAGCGGAATAAAATATAGACTATGTTACTCCTTGATATTATGGCTTTCAATTGGTGAAAGAATTTTTGAAATCGGTTCGGTGGTTTAAACGTGAAAGCGTAATAAACAAACAAATAAACAAACAAACTTACTTTCACATTTATAAAATTAGTAAGGATAAGGATGATTCACTTCTGGTGGATACATCGAAATCGACATTTGCTAAGAACTACTTTCACGTATCGGAACTCATAGAATTATTGATTTCCAAATCGGTTAAGCCATTCGGTCATGCTGAGTGGATATGGAAATGGGCGCCGCACAGTATAGTCAAACATAATAAAATAATATAATAAGTGTAGTTATTCGTATATGGGTTGAAGGAGAAATATTTACTTCACCTTTAGATTCCTCAATTTTTTTCTTTAACACGGCAATCATTTGGTCGCCAACCTCAACCATGAACGGCACCATCACTCGTATCTTGGAACTGGTGAACGCTGGACTTAATGTGGAACGCATATCTTTCCACTCCTGACCTATGAGTATACATAAGCATCAATATCATTACCATCATTTCAATTCGCATACTTCATACTGCTGGGCTCAAGAGTATGATGAATTTGTCCTTAATACACAAAATAATTTCTATTAATCGAAACGTCTGCTCATCCTAGCCATGCATCTTAATCGTCGCAATAGAAAATTATCTCTCAAAAATGCCCAACGAAACCTTTAAAAGCATTTTATATTGTCTTAATATTTTCACTCTTGTTTTCTTTTTAAGTTTTTTAAATTTACAATTATCAATTCAAACAAAATTAAAAATCCTGTCCGTAAATATGATGAGAAATAATTTATGATTATTACTATTGCAACACAGAAACATCTCTTCGCCATTTAATGTCATTATTTCTACTCTTTAGTAACTTACCTCTTAATGCAAACAAATTTCTTGAAAAAAATGAGTTAGATTCACTAAAGATAGAACGGTGATCAAGAAAGTAATCGAAATCTTTGATAGCTATTTGCTTCACTAGATCCAGATCCCTTATCAATACTATCTCGTTGAAGAATTCAAATCTTCCAACAAACCTGAGAATAGAATTGAAAAATAACGCATACAATATTGAGTATATAAAACAGTGGACATCACTTCTTACATCATGGAAGACTCACACCTAAACATATCTAAAAGACTACGTTCTAATTACACTCTTAGCTGATTACAAGTCTTCACTTACAGTTGTATAACTGTTAATGAGAGCATTATGACTATATGCATAAGCGATAGTCCCAACTATTTTTGCTTCTGTTAAATCTATACCAATAAATAAAAGTGTCTGTTTGTAATGTCAAATTAATAGACTTTTTTCATGCTCACATGGTTATTTGCACGACACCTATGCCTAAAATAGCAATTAAAAAATTTTTGTCTGTCTGTCTGTCTGTTTGTTCCGGGTAATCTTCAAAACGGCTGGACCGATTTCAAAAATTCTTGCACCAATGGAAAGCTATATTATCAGGGCGTTAACTAGGCTATATTTTATCCCGGTATTCCCACGGGAACGGGAACTACGCGGGTAAAACGACTATAACCTATAACCGAAGCGAAGCGAGGGCGGGTTGCTAGTTAATTATAAAAATGTAGGCTTAAACGCCTGGGTTTCACATTAATATTGGTAACAAACGGGTCAAAATCGTATCGTTTAAGTTATTAAAGCTCGCTGCATGCATTCTAAAACTGTTTTGTCTATAAATTGTAGCTGCATGTGCTATCTGTACTAATAGATGGTAATTACTTGATTTGGATGGATATTGAAATTTATTGTAGACAAAAACTCTGGACTAATTATATGATTCGTTATGACCTTTAAGAAATACCAGTCGGTTATCTCACAGCATTTTAATAGTATACTTTTGAGAAAATTAAACTAAATAAATCGCTATTGTTGCTTTCGCTGTACAGTCAAAATAAAACGTACGATAAAAAATAACGTAGCTACCTATGGTAGCTGGATACATATTTCAAATTATTGCGTAAATTTTCTTTTGCGTTTTTACTTCAATAAAACATTTAGAGTGCTCTAAGGATGTACTCTAAGGATTTAAAGGCTTTCTTAACTCTCTTAATCTAATCTTCTTAGAACTAAATGAAGTGCAACTATATATATCCTCGAGCATTAAAATAGATGCAAATATCTTATTATTATTTTATTATATATACTATTATCTTCGAAAAACAGTTTTTGAGAGGAGCCCAAACAAGTGAGAATATTGTTTAGGTACATATATTACAGATAATAATACAACTATTATAGTATCCATTGAAGGAAGTAAGAGAATAATATTACAGCAAATGTAAAGTAAAATCCTAGAGCAAATCATCTAGTGTAGACCTACGGTTCTTGAGACCACCCATTGGTAAGCCAAGCCACAAAAATAATAAGAAATGTCTGCCTTTGAGGGCGCATGAAGCCGTTTGACGTAGGAAAAGGTGCCTTTAAATATGGCACTCTTTGCTCATAAGGTTCATATAACATATTACTAAATCTTAGAATCTTTAAACTGAAAAAAGTATATTTCCCATTGCCCAAATACGTTAGAATATAACCAATAGTACAGCCATTTTTATCCTTACCTTTCTTCTGGAAACCTGTTGTATAAATCAAGAATATCATCGGCGACATGTCTTTGACGTAATAGAATTGAAGTCATATTGCCAAGGAAAGGTACTGGCATGACATACTTCACGCCATACTTGTTGAATCTACTATATATTTGTCGAATGTATAGTATAACCGCCGCAATCAGTACTGCGACCCATACTAGCAGGATAATCATAACCTAGAACAAATAAGGTGGATAAGAAAAAGAGTAATAATTACTGATGTTTGTTTCATCATGATTATTCAACCTTTGGTTGTCCACTGCCGTAAGCCTCCATCGTAGGTCGTCACATAGCTAAATCATTAAGAGCATTGCCTTAATCACTATTCTTTACAGACTGATTCGCGATCTCCACGAGGTGTTATACGTTTCCCAGTAGACAGCTGTTTTCTACGAAGCAATAGTCTCGAGAATGAGGCAGCGGAACGGATCATCTTAAAACTTTTCTACCACTATGAACCCGGAGCGTCGGGCGGTGCAGCGCATGAACTTGCGCCTAATGCTGCCCTAGCCGTGGTCGCAGGTGGACGATCCGGATATTAATCAGCTTCTCGCAGAAAGGCCGTTCGCGTAACATTTTTGTTGCCCGGACGTCGAGTAACCGGGTAACCCACTGGGCTAGCCACCCCGATCAAAGGCCATGAACTCCGTACCGCCTGGCCTCCCGCCGGCGTTTCGATCACCGTGAATTCGGTTGAGATCAGCATCCAGGCCCACATGAAGTACTTGGGCCTGGTGCTCGACGGGCATTGGTGGCTCCGGGAGCATTTCCGTCGACTTGTTCCCCGGCTTGTAGGCGCGGCGTCCGCCCTTTCGTGGCTGATGCCGAATGTGGGCGGACCCAGCGCTACGTGCCGACGGCTGTACGCGGGGGTGATCCGGTCGATGGCCCTGTACGACACACTGGTGTGGGCGGGGTCCCTGACCGTCCGTCTGAGGGCCCTCTTGTGGTGACCACAGAGGGTCATGGCGATCAGGGCCTAACGCAGTTACCGCACGGTGGCGATGGAGGCAGCGTACCTCCTGGCTGAAACTCCCCCGTGGGACCTGGAGGCGGAGCTACTTGCCGGAATTTACCGGTGGGTGTCGGAGACGCGCACCCGCGGCGGCATGGTCTCAGTTCAAGAGATCACCGTCTGGCGGGTCGACGCCTTGGGCAGTCCGGCTGGAGTTCCCTCGGTACGATGACAGGACCGTCGAGGCCTTCCGTCCGGTGCTGATGGAGTGGTTGGAGCGGACGCATGGGGTGCTTTCCTTCCGACTGTTGCAGGTGCTGACGGGGCACGGTTGTTCCGCGAAGTACCTGCACAAGATTGTCAGGAGGGAGAGCACACCGTCCTGCCACCACTGCAATTGCGACGAGGATACGGTGCAGCACACGCTCGAAGTGTGTGCCGCGTGGGCGGGGAAGCGCCGTGAACTCGTCGTGATTATCGGTGCCGACCTGACGTTGCCGACATCGCCAGGGAGATGCTCGACAGCGTCAGGAATTGGGACGCGGTCGCCGCCTTCTATGAGGCCGTAATCTCACGGAAGGAGGCAGCGATCATGTGCGAGTAGAGCGCCTATTCGGCGACACGTTTCGCCGCCGACGACTCGGGCGGCACAGGCGCGAGTTTCTGCGCCTTACAATTACGTATACAACATATAGTCTTAGCTCCAGTGTGATGTCCATCGAGATAGAATGTAACTATGTTATTTTTTTTTCTTTTTTTTTTAATTTAGTTCAAATAAAAAAGAAAAGAAAAACATGGTCAAATACAACATTTCATTGAAATAACTTTAAAAATCAGAGAACTTTCATACTAACTTTGGACCTCCCTTTTATTCTCTTAAGGGATGACGGCAAAGTTTCATACTAATTTTGCACCCCCGTTTGACCCCTTAGGGGATGAATTTTGCGGAGGCGCGCCGACCGCAGCCCACCCACAAAAAAAAAAAAAAAAAAGGGGATGAATTTTGACCACTGATGTCAAGTAGCCCTGCTCCGGTGGTCGGCCCAACGACGAAGGCGACGTGGTTTTCAGGTGGGTTGCGGGTGTTGCGTGCTTACACCCCGTGGTGGGCGTGCGAGGTGCGCGCCGACCGCAGCCCACACCCAAAAAAAAAAAGGGGGTGAAGTTTCAAAAATCCTTTCTTAGTGGTCCCCTACGTTATAAAAGAAAGCCCTGTGCAAAATTTCAAGTTTCTAACCCTTATAGTTTAGGCCCTGCGTTGATATGTCAGTCAGCTTCTCCTTTTATATAAAATATCAGGTTGACCGAGCTTCGCTCGGAATATTTTTATAGAATTTATTTAGATATATATTAATAAAAACTAAAAATTATATAAAAAATTACAAAAAGAGAATAGTAATAACACCGAGATTCGAACCGACGCTGTTTGGATGCTACAAAACTCAAAATTAAAACCGGCCGTCCCCCAACTGAGCTACCGTAACTCTTGACATTTACAACGAAATTTGAATTCATATTCTTTTAAAATTTAATGTCATTTATTGTTATGCTAAAAACACCGACAAAAGAACATTTTCTATAAATAAAACCAAGCTAGATCGATCTTTTGGACCCGAAACCTCTAGTATGCCAAGTTTCAGCAAAATCGTTGGAGCCGTTTCCGAGATCCTGAATATATATATATATATATATATATATATACACAAGAATTGCTCGTTTAAAGATATAAGATAAATACTAACGTCACTCAATTGTTTTGCCTTCCCGGCAGCTCTCCACTAACACTTGAACTTTATGGTATGATATTAAAGTTCAAATTGACTTTTAAGTATTATTCCGAATCGGTTGTATGGTAGTATAGAAAAGTGTTGTTTTTAGACCATTTTAGACAATTTTTGAAATTGTAAGTGTAAGAACCATCCTTGTATTTCAAGGAATATTAAAAAAAACGAATTAGCGAAATCGGTTCAGCTGTTCTCGAGATTTGCGCTTAGCCATGTGAGCATGAAAAAGGCCTATTATTTTGACATTACAAACAGACACTCCAATTTTCCAACTTCTTCTTCCAACTCAACAAAAAAAATAGGTTAAAAACCAGTTCTGATATGCTGGTAATTTGACCTTTTAACGAATGATAATTTACCCAAGACTAAAACTAAGGCATCATCATCATTATTTCAGCTTATACACGTCCCACCGTTGGGCTCAAGCCTCCTCCACAATAGGAGGGAAAGTGACATTACTATACCATGCTTGTCACACAGGTTGGTATAGGGTTTTATTTCGAGTTTTCCTTCTCTTGAGTAGATTTTATATGCGTGTGATATCCTATAGTAATCTTTTACAACATTCTCGGGCAGTGTAGGGAGTGGTGAATTGTATATTTACTTCGTTTTACACAGAATAGAATAGAACTCAAGAATTTTCCAAATGGTCACAGAGTAAAGAGATAATTGAACGTTACCTTTCTCGCAAGGTGTCGTAACTGTAGATAGGTAACTTCAGTGCATAAAAAAACCCATAATAAAAACCTGTACAGATTAGTCTAATCAGTGTAGTTAAAAAGTTAATGTCTAGACAATTATGGAGAAGGGAAAACGAATTTCTTCGTGTGGTAACGGAGTAATAATATAATTCATGACACCCTTTCTTGTCCTGACACCTGTGGGTGTCGTAAAAGACGACTAAGATGTATTGTGTGTATAATATACAGGTTGCATCAGGTTATGGGACAACTGTTCGAGTATGTTGTAGTTTAACGGTCATAGATCATAATTAGAATGTACATTACACAAAAAACAATATAACATAAAAGTTATAGTGATTTCAAAAAATGTGTTTAAGAGTCTATGCCTTAAATGTTACGTATTATGTAGGCACGTACAGACAGAATACATGTAGGCATGTAAAGCTTCGACAGTATAATTTCATTCATTAATACCTAGAATTGCGCAAACGCTTCAATGACATGTAGGTACAACGGCAAGCGGTCAACGCTCATAGGCCGATCAGCTGTTTTAAAGCGAAGTTTGTTTTGCTTATGTGAACGTAATCATTGATTTCTTCAATTTCTAATGAATATTTAGCAAAGTATGAATATGTTGCGTATTAAGTATCATTGACTTTATACATTTTAATCAGATTTACACGAAAAAGCGATGACAAAATTGAAAAGTTTACATGTCTCTAATTTCTAAACGAATCAATATTTTTCGTTCAAATTTTTTTTATGGGTTCCTACCACCATTGCCTAGCCCCCTTTTGACCAGTTGCCTCATAACCTGATACAGCCTGTATATGCAAGAAAAGAAGAATTCGAAATAAAACCCTATACCAACATGTCTGCTGGGACGCGGTCGCCGCCTTCTGTGAGGCCGTAATCTCACGAAAGGAGGCGGCGGATCGTGTGCGAGAGCTCCTATTGGGCGACACGTTCCGCCGCCAGCGACTCGGGCGGCGCAGGCGCGAGTATCTGCGCCTAATGCCGCCCTAGCCGAGGCCGCGGGTAATTGGACCGGGGAATTGTCCGTCACCCGCAGAGAGGCTGACCGCGTGACGGCGACCGACGTCCCAGGACGTCGAGAGATGAGGTTACCCAAAAGGGTATTCCGTCGGGCCGACCACTGACGACAAGTCACATCTGCTCCTGTGGTCGGCCCAACAACGAGGTGACGTGGGTACGGTTGGGTTATGGACCCGCGCACCATCCTTTCATCGCCCCGGACGGACTGGACCGCGCGTGCGCTTACCATAGCCCACCCATAAAAAAAAAATACCAACATGTCTGACCCGTTGGTCTGGTACTAAGTAAATTTTCATCCTATCAGGAGGCTCAACCCTAGACAGAGCAACTAAGAAAATTATGACGATAAAGCAAAAGAGCGGAAGCGGGCTGCAAATTTCTACACAAAATATGTATTTAACTTTTCTATTTCGGTATATTCACTTGACTTTAACAGTAACTAAAACACTGTATATTTTCAAGTTATTTCACATAAATAAGAAGTACTCACTGTTATTATACAACACTGCGTAAATATGAACAAACCGGTTAACACTACGCAACCGTATAACTTTGTATACGGACGAGTTGATTGTGTATAAGTTTGTGCGACTACGGTATTTAACTAAATAATTATCTATATATTTACGTCTGGTTTTATAGGGCTGTCATCATAGTTGTGAAATAATAGAAACACAGTCTCTATAATATGCATCTACATTTAAGCCTTTTTTTTGGGGGGTGTGTTACGGTAGGCGCACTCCTCGCACCACTCCGTCCAGGGCAACAAAGGGGCGTAAGCACGCACATCCGTCGCCTTCGTCGTTGGGCCGACCACCGGAGCAGGGTGACTCGGTCAGTGGTCGGCCCGACGGAATACCCCCTTGTCCCCATATATCCTCCCCGAGAGGGGGATGTCGGTCTTTCCTCACGCAATGGGCCTCTTGGCGGGTGACCGACTAATTCCCCGGTCACGTCACCCGCGGCCTCGGCTAGGGCGGCATGAGGCGCAGATAGTCGCGCCTACGTCGCTCCAGTCGCCGACAGCAGTTCGCGTCGTCAAGGAGACGCTCCTCACGCACGCGCTCCGCCGCCTCCTTCCGCGAGACTACTGCCTCGCAGAAGGCTGCGACCGCGTCCCAGTTTCTGACGCTGTCGATCATCGCCCTGGCGATAGTCGGCAGCGTCAGGTTGGCACCGATGATTGCGACGAGTTCACAGTGCTGCTCTGCCCAGGTGGCGCACAAACCTTGAGCGTATGCTGCGCCGTGTCCTCGTCGCAATCGCAGTGGTGGCAGGACGGTGTACTCTCCCTCTTAACGACCGTGTACAGGTATTTGGCGAAGCATCCATACCCATCAACACCTGCACCAGTCGGATCGCATCCCGTGCCGCCGTTTTAGCCACTGCATCAGCACCGGCCGGAAGGTCTCTACGGTACGCACCCCGAACCGAGGCCTCCCCAGCGGGACTACCCAACGGGCAATGACGTCCCGGCGGGCATCGACGCGCCAGGCGGTAAGCTCCCTCAAAGGGACCACACCGCCCTCCGCTTGCACCCCGACACCCGCCGATACAAGCCGGCGAGCATTTCCGCCTCCAGGTCACAGGGGGGAGTCCCGGCCAACAGACACGCTGCCTCCGTCGTAAATCTACATTTAAGCCTAAAGCCTTCTCCATAATGACAGGAATATCGGTCGTCCTCGTTACTCTAGCCAAAAAAATAAGGCTATATCACTACATATTATAAAACAAAGTCGCTTTCTCTGTCCCCATGTCCCTATGTATGCTTAAATCTTTAAAACTACGCAACGGATTTTGATGCGGTTTTTTTTTAATAGATAGAGTGATTGAAGGGGACGGTTTATATGTATAAAAACATCCATTAAATAGTGGAGAAATACTATTATTTTTGAGGTTTCTAATGTGATGTCGTAAATAATTAAAATTTTTTCCGCTTACATTGCAAACGCAGGCTGAACCCTACGAGATTTATCAAAATAATGTACTAAATATTGTACACATTAAAAAGGTCTTTTTTTTTGTGGGTGGGTCGCGGTTGGCGCGCCTCCGCACCACTCCGTCCGGGGCGACAGAGGGGCTTAAGCACGCAACTCCCGCGAACCACCCGAAAACCACGTCGCCTTCGTCGTTGGGCCGACCACTGGAGCAGCGTTAACTTGTCGTCAGTGGTCGGCCCGACGGAATACCCCTAATTGGGGTACCCTCCCATTGACCGACGTCCCCCCCCCCGGGGAGGACGTCGGTCTTTCCTCACGCGGTCGGCCTCTCGGCGGGTGACAGACTAATCCCCGGTCACGTCACCCGCGGCCTCGGCTAGGGCGGCATGAGGCGCAGGTATTTGCGCCTGCGCCGCCCTATTCGCCGGCGGCGGATCTCCTCATCGAGGCTGTGCTCCTCGCGCAGGCGATCCGCCGCCTCCTTCTGCGAGATCACTGTCTCGCAGTGTGCGTGGCCCAAGCGGCGCAGGCCTCGAGCGTATGCTGCGCCGTGTCCTCGTCGCAATCGCAGTGGTGGCAGGATGGCGTACTCTCCCTCCTAACGACCTTGTGCAGGTATTTGGCGAAGCTCCCATGCCCCGTCAACACCTGCACTAGTCGGAAGGAGAGCACCCCGTGCCGCCTTTCCAACCACTGCATCAGCACTGGCCGGAAGGCCTCCACGATTCGCACCCCGAACCGAGGCCTCTCCAGCCGGACTGCCCAACGGGCAATGACGTCTCGGCGGGCGTCGACGCGCCAGGCGGTGAGCTCCCTCAAGGAAACAACACCGCCCTCCCCGCGCACCCCCGACACCCGCCGATACAACTCGGCGAGCATTTCCGCCTCCAGGTCCCACGGGGGAGTCCCGGCCAATAGGCACGCTGACTCCGTCGCCACCGTGCGGTATCCGCGGATGGCCCTGACCGCCATGACCCTCTGTGGTCGCCACAGAAGGGCCCTAAGTCGGACGGTCAAGGACGCCGCCCACACCGGTGCGCCGTACAGGGCCATCGACCGGATGACCCCCGCGTACAGCCGTCGGCACGTAGCGCTCGGTCCGCCCACGTTCGGCATAAGCCACGATAGGGCGGACGCCGCGCCGACGAGCCGTGGAGCAAGCCTGCGGAAATGCTCCCGGAACCACCATTGCCCGTCGAGCACCAGGCCCAAGTACCTCATATGGGCCCGGATACTGATGTCAACCGAGTGGACGGTGATCGAGACGCCGATGGGAGGGTTCATACGGCGCCCATGGAACAAGAGGGCCTCCGTCTTGTCCAGGGCGACCCTCAACCCCAGCGCCTCGATCCGCCTGACGACCTCTTTGGTACCATAGGTCGCCAGGCTTACCGCCTCTTCTAGCGTCCCACCGTGGGCTGTGACGAGCGTGTCGTCGGCGTAACAAATCACGCCCAGCCCGGGCGGGAGGCTCCCCCGCAACGCCCAGTCGTAGCCGATGTTCCACAGGGTGGGTCCGAGGACCGACCCCTGTGGGACACCGCACGTCATGGGCGTTCGCACAACGTCCCCTGCTCGGTTGGTGCAGAGGACGCTACGCCCCACCAAATAGTCTGCCACTAGCCGCCTCAGGTAAGCTGGCACTCCGTGATACCGGAGCGCCTCCCTGATGCAGCTGAATGGCAGACTATTGAATGCGTTGGCGATGTCTAGGGACACCGCCAACAGCACTCCTCCACCGGTGACGGCCTCAGTCGCTACGGCCCTCAGGCGCAACAGAGCCGCGATCGTCGAACGACCCCTCCTAAACCCGAACTGGGCGTCCGACAGATCGGGCCCCGTGCCGACGAGGTGCCGCTCGATGCGGGCAGCTACCACCCTCTCCAACATTAAAAAAAAAAAAAAAAAAAAAAAGGTCTACAGAAAACTCCGCGATGATATATGTCTATCTCTTGTGGATATCCCACAATAACATTTTTTTGTTATTTACTTTTTACAACAAATAATGGCTAATTTTCGAAGCAATTTTAACCAATACATCATTAATCCTTATCCAATTAAATACCTTAAATACATTGTTGATTTAATATAGATCTATATGGCCCTTTACAGCATATGATTTAAATGAATATTTTCGAAGATATTACAGATTTAAAAATTGCGGGACGTAGCGTTTGCGTTTGCGAGGAAAATAACAATCTATACCAATAAATAAAATTAGAGTGTCTGTTTGTAATGTCAAAATAATAGGCTTTTTGAGCATGAGCTCACAGGGCTATTTGCACGACACCAATGCCTAAAATACAGATTAAAAAAAATTGTCTGTCTGTCTGTTTGTTCCGGGTAATCTTCAAAACGGCTGGACCGATTTCAAAAATTCTTTCACCAATGGAAAGCTATAATATCAGGGAGTAAATTAGGCTATATTTTATACCGGTATTCTCACGGGAACGGGAATTACGCGGGTAAAACCACTAAAACCGAAGCGAAGCGTGGGCGGGTTGCTAGTATAGATATAAATAAAAGAATGCACTTTATTTAAAAGAGTTAAAATACAAATTAATAATAGAAATTTAGGTATTTAAATATAAATTTCTATACTTCAATTTTCCGTGTGGTGTCGGAGTAATAATACCATTCACCACTCCCTTATCTTGACCGCGGATGACGTGAAAGACGACTATGGGATATGCGTATTATATCTGTGCAAGAGAAGGAAAACTCTATACAAAATCCTATTCCACATCGTCTGACCGGCGTAGAATAATAGATAATTTCCCTCCCATTGTGGAGAAGATCTGAGCCAACACTGGGACCAGCTTATAAGTATATAGGCTGAGATAATGATGATGATAATACTTACATTTTACCTTTATATAGCTGAGTCAAATTTTGTGTTCCTAAGAAATAAAAATCATTGTATAAAAGTATTTGAAAGTAAGAGAGGATACTGATACTGAGAGGATTCCTGATTGACAATACTACTTTTTACAAGGATTTACGGATTAACAAACAAATAACTGATGTTCTGACGAACGCTTGCTTGATTGTGTTTACAGACCTAATTTAACTTAATATTCATTCAAATATAATGCCTACATATTAAGACGCTCGTTACAACTGAATTCTGCCATATGCTTTCGAATCTTGACCTAATAATTTTGAATCAGCGCTCATAATTGGCATCTATGGCAAAATTAGTTTCTATCAAATATTTGGATTGAAAATGTCTTCCTTTTTAAGGCGATTAAAAATGAACTAATTTTGTGACAACCTTATAGTTAATCACAAGATTGTTTTTTATTATGTTCAAAACACTCATAATCTCTATCACAATCAGTTTTTGTTGTAAAAATATTTGTTTTTAAATTTAAAAACTCATAAAACGACGGGTATTTTGATGTTTAAAAACAAAGTTAGCGAGTTTAAAGGATAAACATTTATTACTTACTAGCCAACCGCCCTCCCTTCGCTTCGGTTTCAGTCGCTTTACCCGCGTTGTTCCCGTTCCCGTGAGAATATTGGAATAAAATATAGCCTATGTTGCTCCCTGATATTATAGCTTTCCATTGGTGAAAGAATTTTTGAAATCTGTTCAGTGATTTAAACATGAAAGCGTAACAAACAAACAAACTTATTTTTACATACGAGTAGCTTACTCGTAAAAATATAACATATTAAACACTAGCAACTCGCCCTCGCTTCGCTTCAGTCATCTTACCCGCGTAGTTCCCGTTCCTGTGGGAATACTGGGATAATATATAGCCTATGTTACTCCCTGATATTGTAGCTTTCCATTGGTGAAAGAATTTTTGAAATTGGTCCAGTAGTTTCGCAGCCTATTCGTTACAAACATACATACAAATCTTTCCTGTTTATAATATTACTAGCAACCCGCTCTCGCTTCGCTTCGGTTTCACTCGTCTTTCCTGCGTAGTTCCCGTTCCCATGGGAATACCGGGATAAAATATAGCCTAGATTACTCCCTGATATTATAGCATTCCTTTGATGAAAGAATTTTTGAAATCGGTCCAGTCATTTTGAAGATTACCCGGAATAAACAGACAGACAGACAAAAAGAAATATAAAGTATATTTTAGGCACATGTATTGTGCAAATAACCGTGTGAGCATGAAAAAAGTCCATTATTTTGACATTACAAACAGACACTCCAATTTTATTTATTGGTATAGATATAGATAGTATAGATATAGAAGTATAGATTTGGGAAGATAAGATAAATGAATGAAGGTTGCTATCAAAATATTAAATTATTATTATTTTTATAATAAATTAATTTAAATTTAATAATAATAATATAATTTACCCTCTGGGCCAGTCGTTATCTCACCGTGAGACTAACGCAAACCTCGGAGGAACATTATATGGCTCTGATAAATTCCTTTGATATAAAAGAAAAAATGTATCACAAGATTTATAGAAAAGCTAATAAACCGCAGGGCAGCTTGTGGCGTGCTGAATGTGAGTGGCGACACTGCGGTCCTGAGTGCCCCAGAGAGTCGGCCAGGGCCTCGTATCCAGCTCGCCTTTATTGGTTGGCTGGAGTGGAAACCGAAGAGTGCCCGCAGGATTCTCAACTCTGGCTTGCCTTAAACGGCTGGTCAGAGAGGGGTCGCCAGAGCTATATGCTCGGGGGTGGAAGTGTCATTTTCAAGGGCATAACTACGCGGAAACCACGGCGGGTCTTCGTTTATCGGAAACTTGCGATGGTGAAACCGGCGCCGCACCGCTCGACACCCCAAGCCACTTGCACCAATGTTAGCCCCCTGTTGCCCATATGGCCTGCGTGTCTGTGGCGACTGTTTAGGGAGGCCCATTCAGTTAGTTGGCGAGTCACCGTCTGCCGAAGTTCAAGACGATAAAGGTATTGAAGGCAGACGACGGGTTTCAATCAATAGTTTTTTAGTTTAACCAGTCCATCAAACCTTCAATCCCATAAACAGTTATTAGATACCATCATCACACAATAGTTTTACACCTACCGTTGGCAGTCCACGTGTGTCATGCGCAGACGTGGAGTGTCATCTATAGATGTCCCATCCCATTTTTACATTAAATTTCTCCAGATTGAAATAGGGGATGACATTTTGTATGGAAATTCGTCATTTTCGATGATCGAACCACGAATCTTTGTATAGAGGCACCTAATAATAAATAAATAAATATTCGCTCAAGCGTTTTGGAAATTCCATTTACATGGGGATGAAACTCAACCCCTAAAATACCAAAAAGCACACAGCCGAAACCACTGGACCTAGAAACGTATTTTTTTTATACCATCGTATTTCTTGGGGTGCACGAGCACTAGCAAAGGATTTCTGGAAATTCACCCCCTTAAGGGGGTGAAAAACATATAGTCTTTCGCGTCTAAACCGATTTTGATGAAATTTGGTACAGAGATGGACTAAAGCTTGAAAAAGGATATAGGCTACTTTTTATTGCGAAAAAATGGGTATAAGGGGTTGAAATAGGAGATGATATTTTGTATGGAAATTCGTCATTTTTGATGATAGAACCGTGAATCTTTGTATTAAGGCACCTGATAATAAATAAATAAATATTCGTTCTAGCGTTTTGGTAGTTTCACTTACATAGGGATGAAATTCAACCCCTAAAATACCAAAAAGCATACAGCCGAAACCACTGGGCCTAGAAACGTATTTTTTTTTACACCATCGTATTTCTTGGGGTGCACGAGCACTAGCAAAGGATTTTTGGGAATTCACCCCCTTAAGGGGGTGAAAAACATATAGTCTTTCACGTCTAAACCGATTTTGATGAAATTTGGTACAGAGATGGAATAAAGCTTGAGAAAGGATATAGGCTACTTTTTATCGCAAAAAAATGGGTATAAGGGGTTGAAATAGGGGATGACATTTTGTATGGAAATTTGTCATTTTCGATGATCGAACCACGAATCTTTGTATTGAGGCACCTAATAATAAATAAATAAATATTCGCTTAAGCGTTTTGGAAATTCCATTTACATGGGGATGAAATTCAACCCCTAAAATACCAAAAAGCATACAGCCGCAACCACTGGGCCTAGAAACGTATTTTTTTTTTACACCATCGTATTTCTTGGGGTGCCCGGACGGAGTGGTGCGAGGAGCGCGCCAACCGCAGCCCAACCCAAAAAAGGGGGTTGAAAAGCATATAGCCTTTCACGTCGAAACCACTTAACCGGTTTTGTTGAAATTTGGTACAGAGATGAACTAAAGCTTGAGAAAGGATATAAGGCTACTTTTTATCGCGAAAAAATAGGTATAAGGGGTTGAAATAGGGGAAAGTATTTTCTTTTTACGTCGTCTTATTTCTTGGGGTACACGAGCACTAGCAAAGGATTTTTGGAAAATCACCCCCTTAAGTGGGTGAAAAGCGTATAGACAAAACTCTTGGAGCTAGGAACTAAAACTTTCTATGCGATTCTCTTTCTTTTGTTATAAGTGAGCTCTAAGAAATTATTTTATTAAAATCAACTCTGAAAAGGGGTGCAAAATATATAGCCGAAATCATTAGGCCTAGAAACATGGAATTTTGTATAAAGTTTCCTTTCTTGGGGAAAGAGAGATTTTTGCAATTTTAGCCCTAAGGGGGTGAAAAGTGTTTAACCGAAATCACTGAGCCTAGGAAGGATCATTTTAGTACACGGTCGGCTTTCTTGGATTACCCCCAGATTTTCTTAGTGCTCACTTACCAAGCACTATGAAAAATTTTTTGGCAAGGATAAGCGAGCTCTAACAAACAACCAAACCACCCCTAAGAAGGTGAAAGTGTATAGCCAAAGATACCGGGCCTAAGAATGTGAAATTTTGTATACCGATCGGTTATTTGGCGTAAGCACTCACTAAGAAACAATTTTGGGCTGCCCCAAAAGGATAAAACACATATAGTCGAAGACACCCAGCCAATGATATATCATCATTATCTTGCTCTTATCCTAATTACTTTGGATCGACGCGATATGTTTGCAAAGGTTCTAGCAACATTTTATGACCTGGCGCACGACATTGTTGGCCAGACGGCATCACCGGTCCAGGTCGATGTAAATCTTTGTCTTAGTAGTATTTTGCGATACCCACGAACAATGAAAGCGTGGTAATATTTCTAGCAGCTACCAGACAGTAAGTTACAATCAAGATATTATTCTAATTTTCTATTTCTACAAATAAATAAATTTGAAGCGTCTGTTTGTCTATCAAAATAATAGGTTTTATTTATGCTCACACAATACGGTCCAAATTTTTTTGTCTGTCTGTCTATTCGTTACAGGTAATCTTCAAAATGGCTGGACCGATATTGATTATATTTTACCATCAGGTCTACCAGTCGTACATAAGGAATAACTTAGACTATATTTTATCCCAGGTTATATTTTATCCCGGTGTGGCTGAATTAAGTCGATTTTAAAATTATTTCACTAATGGAAAGCTATTTTTAAGCGAGTAACATATTTAAGCTATTTTTATCCCGATATTCCTACGGGATCGGGTACAATGTCGGTGAAATCACGGGAATTTAATGGTTTTAAAAATTAATTCACTAATGAAAAGCTATATTATCAGTGAAAGGCAAAAATTTTCATCCCGGTATTTGCCCAGGAACGAGAACTATACCGGGGAATGTCGAGCAATTTTTAAAATTCTTTCACTAATGGAAAGCTACCTAAGTTGTTAGCGAGTAACATAGGCAATTTATATCTCTGATATTTCTGGGATTTATATTATTTTTTTTTTTTTGCTATGCGTGTAAATTTATAATATCAGCGAGTAACATAGGCATTTTTTATCTCGGTATTGGCATGGGAATTTCTACGTGAATGAAACTGCGGGTGTTTGATTGATATAATTTTTTTTTCACCAGTGGAAAAGTACGTTATCAGAGACTAAGGAAAGGCATATTTATCATCGTATTTGCACGGCAATCTGAACTACAAGGCTGGAAGTAATATTCAAATGTGCAAGTTTGTGAAGATATTTGGATGTGTGTTACTCAATCACGCTTAAACTGTTGAGCAGATTTGGATGAAAATTGACACGTAGATAGAGTATTTCTTAAATTAAGAAATGTAATACTCTTTATGCCGATAATATTTTTTGCGATAATAGTTCAATATGCAAGTAAATTTTTACGCGGGCGAAGCCGCGGGCAAAAGCTAGTATATATATATATATATATATATATATATATATATATATATATATATATATATATATATATATATTCAGGATCTCGGCAACGGCTCCAACGATTTTGTTGAAACTTGGCATACTAGAGGTTTCGAGTCCAAAAAATCGATCTAGCTAGGTTTTATTTATAGAAAATGTTGTTCTGTTCGTGTTTCTGGAATATGTGACATTTAAACAGCGTCGGTTCGAATCTCGGTGTTATTATTATTCTCTTTTTGTAGTTTTTTATATAATTTTCATTATTTATTTTTTTATTAATATATATCTAAATAAATTCGACAAAAATATTCCGAAAGAAGCTCGGTCAACCAGATATTAGGTTATAATAGGTACAACTACAGAGTTTGTTTGTTCATATCGTCAGGGTTAGTAATGAGTTTGTGTGTGTGTCAGAGTATGTGTGTGTGTGTTTGCTTGGGTTTGTGTAATATATAGGTGTTATGGAGGTGTGTAGTGTGTGTGAGTGGATGTATGACTACATGTCGCTTAATGGCGTGTATGTGAATGTCCTTTGTAATATGCCAGCTGTGAGTAATGTATCTGTGTATTTTTAATTTGTTTTTTATTTTACATTATACGGGCACGATTAGTAGACTTTCAGTTTTTTTATAGTCTAAGTTTCTGAGCCAATTAGCGATCTTAGTTTTGCAAGATTGTTTGGTGGGCGAATATATATGACCTTTATTTACAGCATTGTAAAGATATCTTCCAAGGAAACAAAAGAAACGATTAGAAAACTTTGTTGTAAGATTTTGAGAAGTGCAACTTACTGGTTCACAGCGTCTCCTGCTCAGTGGCAGTGAGCTGTATGTCAGAAGAGAGTGTTGTTTAGTAATAATATTGAGGGTGAATAGCTGCCGAACGGTTAATACAATGCATTCTTTGTGGTAGAGTACCAGAAAGGAAGAAAATTTGATACCTTTAAGATTGCGCGCTGGGCTCTTTCGATTCGAATCATAGCTGATTTACATGCGCCACCCCAACTCGTAATGCAGTAAGCAATAACTGACTGGCATAAGGAGAAATATATGGTTTTCATCAGATTGCTATCTGCCACATTTCCAATATTTTTGAAAACGAATATAAGCTTACGAATTCTAGAAGTTAAGGTTTCTATGTGCTGATGAAAACTCAAGCTAGCGTCTAATATTATACCCTATATTCTCTAATATTGTCTAAGTCTAATATTATACCTATATTATATTATTAATGTAATCTATACCAATAAATAAAATTGAATTGTCCGTTTGTAATGTCAAAATAATAGGCTTCTTTCATGCTCACACGGTTATTTGCACTATATATATGCCTAAAAATCATTTTATAATTTTTTTGTCTGTCTGTCTGTTTGTTCCGAGTAATCTTCAAAACGGCTGGACCGATTTCAAAAATTCTTTCACCAATGAAAAGCTATAATATCAGCGCGTAAACTAGGCTATATTTTATCCTGATATTCCCACGGGAACGGGAACTGCGCGGGTAAAACGACTAAAACCGAAGCGAAGCGGGGGCGGGATGCTAGTGATGAAATATACATATATTTCATTATTAATTAAACAGGTTGGCAGTAATTTGATAACTATGTCCTTTGTTTCGCAAAGCGATAATTAATTTTTGGTAGACGCAGATTGACGTCATCTTTAAGCACAGCCTGGAGAGAGATCTCCATCCAATTATTGAAACTGAAATGCTTAGATTTCATAATACCTACACATCATGAACAAATTCAGCAGATTGGCGATTGCAAAAAGTATTATAATTTCTAAGAAGTATGCTGTTGATATTGCACAACTTTAAATAATAATAATGTAACCTTTTATTCAGATTTCATAATAAATTACAATGAATTTCATCATCATCATCATCATTTCAGCCTATCGCCGTCCACTGCTGGACGTAGGCCTCCCTCATGTTGCGCCACAATGAGCGGTCCTGTGCCGCCTGCATCCAACGACGCCCAGCTACTTTCACTAGGTCATCGGTCCACCTAGTGGAATGAATTTAAACAAAAGCACTGGATACTTAAAATAAATAAACTATTTAAACTAATATCTGTTGCCTTTCTTATGTCTTGCCTTTCTTATATTCTTACCTTACCTTATATCCTTACCTTTCTTATATCCTTACTTATATCTTATCTTATCTTTACCTTACTTGATCTTATATACTTATCTATATCTTACTTTGACTTATACCCTTACCATTCTTAAGGTTACCTTTCTTACATGTGTTTGCCAGTCGGTTTCCCGACTGCCAATCATCATCATCATCTTGCTCTTATCCCAATTACTTGGGGTCGACGCAATATGTCATCTGTTTTGACATATTGCAAAAAGTTTCGGCAATGACTTTTATGACCGGCCGCCTGCCTGACGTCAACCCTCCTTGGGAATGTAATCGTTGACCCAAATGGTACCAGATGGAATTGGTCCGGGTCAATCTAGGGCTCTTAGTCGTCTTTTACGACACCCACGAGCAAAGCAAGGGTTGGTAGTATTCGAAGCCGCTACCACACAGCTGCCCGACTGCCAATATTTGCCATTATTTTCTTCCTTTAGCCATTCTATTCCACATGGCTTCTACCACTTGTCTGATGTCGTCATCCTACCTGTTCTGCGGGTCTACCTTTCCTCCTCCTGCCTTCTCCGTTAAACTTTTTGACACTTAACATACTTCTCTCCATTGATTATTGACAAGATGCTAGTTTGTTAATATTACTTAATTTAAAACCCAAAATTGGCTACGTCTATGAAAAAGTAGTACGCATCCGTTAAAGCCCCTAAGCTTTAACATATCTCTTGCGTCCACTTACAATTCTCTTTCTTTTTCTTTTACGTACGCTGTCCCAAATAAATGTACTCATCAATATAATCAACTTTAGTGTTCTTTGGTGTATTTGTTTTTATTCTAGTTTCTTCTGGATTCAACGTCAAACTTACTCTCTCACTTTTTATTCTGGTTCTTTTATCAGAAAATGTAACTAAAATACTTGTCTTTTGATGTTTTTGCCAACAGCACTAAATCGTTAGCGAATCTCAGATGCGACAGTGTCCGTCTACAATAATTCTAAGATATTCTCAAATTTAGTATTATCAAGAGTGATTCTAATACTGAGGAAAATAGTTCGAAGGTAAAGGTCTGTCGCCTTTTCTCACGTTGAAAGGAGCGCTTTTCTTCTATAATCTTATCTTGCTCGTGGATGTTGTAAAAGACGACTATGAGATATAATAAGCATATAACGTCTATGCAAGAGAAGGAAAACTAAAAATAAAACCCTATAATAACCTGTTTGACTTGTTTGGTATAATAAGACCTGTTTGGTATAATAAGAAAAATTTCCCGCCCTATTGTGGAGGAGACTCTAGCTCAGAAGTGGGACGTGTATGATAATAACGAAGATGATTGTTAATGTTCGATACCTTGTATTAGTAGTGCCTGTCAATTTATTATGTGTGGTAGAGAATCAAATGCGATAGGGTAATCTTACAGTAAAACATAATATGAAAACAAACTACATTATAAGATAAGAAAAATATGCTATGACTGTTAAAAACATAATTACAATATTATTTCGTAAACATATACTAATTATCATTTTTATCAACTGATTGATGTCTTATTTTTTATGATCAAACAAGCATTGTATAAATACGATATATTTCCCACTTCATTGAACCAATAGTTTAAGAATTATTACTAGTCAAAATTTCTTAATTTTGTCACTCGCTGACTGACTGACTGATCATCAAAATTCTTGAGGCACTTCTAGCAGACATAGAAGCGTCAAATTCAACACACATTTAGTGTTTAGTTTATAAATGAAGGAAACATTAAAAAATATAAAATTTCGGTCTAGTTTCTATAAATACACTACTGCATAAATTATTTTGTATATAAATAAATGGGATTACAAAGTTACGTTTGCGATAAATGAGTCAGGGTACCTGTATATGTATAACACAACGAAATGAGAATACAATTGTTGCCACCCCTTGCTTGCCTATGGGAGTCGATAGAACGGCTAAAGACTTTCCAGGAGAGTTGGCGGCAGCTCTTGCCGAGGAAACATATGGCATCTCACTGCAATCACCAACCCGCCTGCCAATCGTGACGATTACGATATTATCCACTCATATGGTGAATACAAATGGGACCTAGTCACTGTAGATCTGTTACCCTACGGGCTCATTTTGATGGCGGGCCCGGTAGCGGTGGAGCCCAGGTTGCGAAGAATCTCCGGCAACACTCCAGCTACCAAACAAACCGACCTTTGGCCCTGGTAACACACAGCATTTGGATACTCAGGGAGTTTTGGCGCGAACGTCAAAATGTCATGTGGCGCTCTTTTATTTTATTCATTATTTTAGTGTTTTAGAGCGTTATATTGAATAATTTAGCTGACATTTTATGCAATATAATGCAGAGAAAGTTTTAAAGTGTAGTGAATATTACGAAAGTTCTTAAGTGTAATGAATATAATATAATGTCACTAAATACGACTTCCCATGTGGAAACGGACTAAGAATACAGATCACCTCCCCCTCTCCTACCCGTGGGTGTCGTAAAAGACAATTAAAGGAATATAATCTTCAGATAATATCAATGCATGAGAAGGAAAACTCAATGAAACCCTATGCCAACACGTCTGACCAGCATGGTCTAATAGGTAAATTTATATTTTATTTAACCGCAAAGTTAGCGTGTTATTCATCATCATCATCGCAGCCCACTTACGTCCCACTGTTGAGCTCGGGCCTTCTCCACAATAGGAGCGAATTTGACTTACTATACAGTGCTGGTCAGACCTGTTGGCATAGGGCTTTTACTGCGAGTTTTCTTTCTCCTTCACATATTTTATGTGCATATCATATCCCTTTGTCATGTTTTACGACATCCAAGGGCAAGATAGGGAGTGGTGAATTGTATTCTTACTCCGTCACCACTCGCCAATATTATTGTTGCGTGCTTAAAACACGCAACAATAATATTGGCGTGTATATAAGCGTGTGATTAATAGTTCTATTTTTTTTTTTTTTAATAAAGTGACATCTACGGCTGGTTTTAGAGTCACGCTGACCGTTCGCTGACCGTCGGCGCTGATAGCCAAAATGTATGATCGCTGACCGTCGGCGCTGATAGCCAAAATGTATGAACGTCTTTTTTTTTTTTTTTTTTATGGGTTGGCTATGGTAAGCGCACGCGCGGTCCAGTCCGTCCGGGGCGATGAAAGGACGGCGTGCGGGCCCATAACCCACCCGTACCCACGTCACCTCGTTGTTGGGCCGACCACCGGAGCAGATGTGACTTGTCGTCAGTGGTCGGCCTGACGGAATACCCTTTGGGGTAACCTCACCTCTCGACGTCCTGGGACGTCGGTCGCCGTCGCGCGGTCAGCCTCTCTGCGGGTGACGGACAATTCCCCGGTCCGATCACCCGCGGCCTCGGCTAGGGCGGCATTAGGCGCAGATACTCGCGCCTGCGCCGCCCGAGTCGCCGGCGGCGGAACGTGTCGCCGAATAGGATCTCTAGTCGCACACGATCCGCCGCCTCCTTCCGTGAGATTACGGCCTCACAGAAGGCGGCGACCGCGTCCCAGTTCCTGACGCTGACGAGCATCTCCCTGGCGATGGTCGGCAGCGCCAAGTCGGCACCGATAATTGCGACCAGTTCACGGCGATCCCGCTCCCATGCAGCACACTCCTCAAGCGTGTGCTGCGCCGTGTCCTCGTCGCAACTGCAGTGGTGGCAGGACGGTGTGCTCTCCCTCCTGACAATCTTGTGCAGGTACTTCCCGAAGCAACCGTGCCCCGTCAGCACCTGCACCAGTCGGAAAGAAAGCACCCCGTGCGTCCGCTCCAACCACTCCATCAGCATCGGCCGGAGGGCCTCGACGGTCCTGACACCGTACCGAGGACTCTCCAGCCGGACTGCCCAACGGGCAATGACTTCTAGGCGGGCGTCGACCCGCCAGGCGGTGATCTCTTTGATGGAGACCAGGCCGCCGCGGGCGCGCGTCTCCGACACTCGCCGATAAGTGTCGGCGAGCATCTCCGCCTCCAGGTCCCACGGGGGAGTTCCGGCCAGGAGGCACGCTGCCTCCGTCGCCACCGTGCGGTAACCCCGTATGGCCCTGATCGCCATGACCCTCTGTGGTCGCCACAAGAGGGCCCTAAGACGGACGGTCAGGGACCCCGCCCACACCGGTGCGCCATACAGGGCCATCGACCGGATCACCCCCACGTACAGCTGTCGGCACGTAGCGCTGGGTCCGCCCACATTCGGCATCAGCCGCGAAAGGGCGGACGCCGTGCCGACAAGCCGGGGAACAAGTCGATGGAGATGCTCCCGGAACCAAAAATGCCCGTCGAGCACCAGGCCCAAGTACTTCATGTGGGCCTGGATGCTGATGGTGACCGACTTCACGGTGATTGAAGCGCCAGCGGGAGGCCCGGCGGTACGGAGGCCATGAAACAAAAGGGCCTCCGTCTTTTCCAGGGCTACCCTCAACCCCAGCGCTTCGATCCGCCTGACAATCTCCTCGGTGCCGAGAGTTGCCAGGCGTGCCGCCTCCTCTAGCGTCCCACCTTGGGCTGTGACGAGTGTATCGTCAGCGTAGCAAATTACGCCCAGCCCGGGTGGGAGGCTTCCTCTCAACGCCCAGTCGTAGCCGATGTTCCACAAGGTCGGACCCAGAACCGACCCCTGCGGGACACCGCACGTCATGGGCGTTCGCACAACGTCCCCTACTCGGTCAACGTAGAGAACGCTGCGCCCCTCCAAGTAGTCTGCCACCAGCCGCCTGAGGTACACGGGCACCCCGTGATACCTCAGCCCCTCCCTGATGCAGCTGAATGGCAGACTGTTGAAGGCGTTGGCGATGTCCAGGGACACCGCCAACAGGACTCCTCCGCCGGTGACGGCCTCCGCTACCACGGCCTTCAGGCGCAGTAGGGCCGCGATCGTCGAACGCCCTCTCCGAAAACCAAACTGGGCGTCCGACAGATCGGGCCCGACCCTCACGAGGTGCCGCTCGATGCGGGCAGCCAACACCCTCTCCAGCAGCTTGCCCGCATCATCGAGCAGCATGATGGGTCTGTAGGCCGAGGCCGACTCGGGAGACCGTCCCGGCTTCGGCAGGAGAACCAGCCTCCCCTCTTTCCAGCACCCAGGGAATTGCCCGGACGTCAAACAGGCGTCGAACAGTCCCCTGAGGCGTGGTCCCAGATGCTCGAGGACCAGGGCCAGCACACGGTTCGGAATACCGTCGGGCCCGGGGGCGGTGGATTTGACTCGCATACGCGTCACCGCCGCCCCCATTTCCGGCTCCGTGATGGGCGGAGCAAAATGTATGAACGTCTAGGAAGCGTTTTAGAATAACGCATAGGTATCAGCGCGTGCGGTGGTCCGCGCTGACAGGTCAGCGGCAGTACGCGTCGCGCATCGGCGCCACGTAGCTATCGGTGCTGAGCGCCGCACACGCGCCTCTGCCTTCAGTGAGCGTTTTTGCGCCTTCTTGTTTTTTTTAGATAATACAAAGCAGCAACAATTAACGCACTTCGCATTTTTGTGCGTCTGTACTAAGCAGTGGTCAGCACGATAATGGAATGTCATGCGCTGAACTTTAACGCTGACAAGCGACGCGCTGAGCTGTCGGCGCCGACAGTCAGCATGATTCTAAAACCAGCCTACCTCTTGAAGGTATAGTTTATTATCAAACGAGTCTAAATCTAGCGGAGTTTGTAAGAAATATCGTAAAAAATAACGGTGGTTTCGTGATTTAATTACTTCCGACTTGATTATAATATAGAATTTATATTATGAAATTGGAGCTATTGAAGGTAGTTTTACTTGTTTCAGTTATTAATTTCAAACTTTTTAGCAAAATATACTTAGGTACTGAAATGTTACATTAACCACTTTTTTTATTGCAAACGAGCAGACGGTACACCTGATGGAAGTGTTGCTGTCGCTCATGGACCATTGCAAGGCTGCTGCCTACCATGAAGACAGTAAAGGGAGTGTGAATAAGTACAATGAGGTTCGGTGATACTAAAGGCATCACTAAAACCCTCCACAGGCAAACACCCTCAGAAAGTTGGGCTTACGGCTCTTTCGCTCACCGAACGCAGCGTAGTAACAAATTGCTACTACTCGGACGTCGATTTTCTGCTCAGTGTGGTACTGCCCCGGACGGACCGGCCCGCGGCTGTAGACAGACAACTGTCGACAGTGTGGTCCTACCACTATATCTTTATATATAAACTAGCAACTCGCCCTCGTTTCGCTTCGGTTTCAGTTGCCTTACCCGCGGCGTAGTTCCCTTTCTCGTGGGAATACCGGGACAAAATATAGCCTATGTTACTCCCTGATATTAATCCCTGAAAGAATTTTTGAAATCAGTTCGGTGGTTTAAGCGTGAAAGCGTAACAAACAAACAAACATACTTACTTTCGCATTTATAATATTAGTATTTCTTGTGTACGTGTGTATGTCACTCAACTCCTAAACGGTTGGACCGATGTTGATGAAATTTTTGTGTGTGTTCAAGGGGATTCGAGAATGGTTTAAGTTTACAATTGGACCCGGTAGGTGGCGCTACTGTCGATTTCAAGGAGAATTCCTTTTATTTTATTTAAATAGAATAACGTCTGTTGGGTCAACTAGTCTTATATATAAATTTCTAGCATACATGTGTATGTCACTCAACTCCTCCTAAACGGTTGGACCGATGTTGATGAAATTTTTGTGTGTGTTCAAGGGGATTCGAGGTTGGTTTGAATTCATTATTGGACTCGGTAGGTGGCGCTGTTCGGGCAGGACAATAACATATTTGAAATAACACAATTGTATTCTTACTCCATCACCACACGTCCATGCAGTTAGGTTCAAATGGAACACATATGGACTGTTAAATGAAGTTATTATTTTAAATGTCACCATCATCATCAACTCAACCCATATATGTTCCACCGCTGAGTCGAGTCGTCGCCGTCGAGTCGAGCCTCCACAGTCGAAAGAAAATTGACTTATTATTCCACGCTAGTCATATATATTGAAATATGATTTTCTATCGAGTCTTCCTTCTCTTTCGTAGATATTATCTACATATCCTTTTGCAGACTTTTACGATACCCGCGAGGAAATAAGGGGGAGACAAATTGTATTATTCAGTAACCACACGGATAAATTTTATGTATACAATCATTGTATCGAAAAAAGGTTAAAGTAAATGTAGGGACACGATATCGAAACGAAAGTATCGATACTGTACTCATGAGTAGTATCGAAGAAAAAGTATCGTACTCAATAAAGTATCGATACTTCAAAGTATCGAGTAGTGAATACTTTTCCTAGAATCTATGTCGTGATGAGCTTTTTTTACGAATTTGTCCATCTTTGTCCGGATTAAAAGTATTTCGAGCCACTTTTTAGAAGGTTCGTTACGCTTTAACTAGATGGCGTTACCATAAGCATGAGCCATAAGGTCAAGTTTAACATAGATACTTTCTACAATTTGTTCGATACGATACCTGCCTAAAAGTACTCATTGAGTAAAAGTATCGAATAGAAAGTATCGAGTACAAAAGTATCGCTATCGAAAGACAAGTACTCGATACCTTAAAGTATCGATACTTTTTTCGTGTCCTTAAGTAAATAAAGTTTCTTTGTGGTGACCGAGTAAGAATACAATCACCATTCCCTATGCCCATGGATGTGGTAGAAGACGACTAAGGGATATAATAAGCATATAACATCTATTTAAGAGTAGGCAAACTTAAAATAAAACCCAATTCCAACACGCCTGATCAGCGTGGAATAGTAGGTCAATTCCTCTTCTATTATGGAGGAGGGCTAAGCCCAACAGTGGGAGATACATAGGCTGAGATGAAAATAAATACGCCAATTAAAATAAGTAAATATACATTTTTAATAATATAAAAAAAAATACATGTAACCTACATATAGATATCACTAATACGTCGATACTTATTTAAATAGAGCTCAAAAATCACCTGCCCTCCCACAGTGGACTAACTGCGTCCCAGGCATTATTAGATGTGACCGACGTCCTCCCCGAGGAGGGGACGTCGGTCGATGGGAGGGTACCCCTAAATAGGGGGTATTCCATCGGGCCGACCACTGACGTCAAATCACCCTGCTCCCTGGTGGTGGGTTCAACGACGAAGGCGATGTGTCACGGGTGGGTTACGGGTACGTGTGCTTACGCCCCTCTCTCGCCCCGGACGGAGTGGTGCGAGGAGTGCGCCGACCGCAACTCATCCACAAAAAAAAAGGCATTATTAGATGTAGAAATCATCTCATCATCATCTCAGCCCATATACGTCCCACTGTTGGGTTCGAGCCTCCTCCATAACGGAAGGGTAATTGACCTACTATACCACGCTGGTCAAACGTGTTGGTATAGGGTTTTATTTCGAGTTTTCGAGTCGGAGAATATTTCATTTAACACAAAATTGTTATTTATAAGTGACCTAAGTCTATTTTCACAAAAGGACTCTTAAATTGTAGGTAATAATACCAAATAACCAAATGACACATACGATCAAATGAAATTAAAATGTTATATAACACTAATGCAATATAAGTCAGACATAATGATTATTTAAGTGTTACCTAAACTTTAGGGATTGTTTGTGAAACGGGCAAAAGAGACCTACAAAATAAGGATAACATTTCATTTTACCGAGCAAACTCTCTTGCTGGAAAATTTAAAAGTAATTTTGACGGATCCAGGTTTAAAATTCAGTGATTTCACATTGTTTAGCCTTATTAATATACATATGGTTTTAAAACTAATAGTGCTTATTTGATATATGTATTATAAAAAATAAGGTTTTTAAATCTTAAAGAGAGTCTTGGAAAATATTTTCTTCTGTCAATATACCTACGCAATAAATATTTTTCCATTTTTGTCATTTTCTTTGGATTATATGAATAGTTACATATTGTATTTAGATTGAATATCGCTAGTATTTTATTCCTCATATACCAGCATTGTAGTATTATTTAAAACATAAAATTATAAAATAAAACTAGTAATGATGATCAAAGTTATTTCATGAATCGCCTTTTAGAATCCACTAAGATCTAAGCTTAAATCGAAGCACATGTCCACCCTTCAGCCTGATGTTAAATGAATCGGTAGACAATTGAGCTGGAATGCATGTACTTTCACTTGGTGATATTTCCATGTGTAGTAAAAGTTGATATGTGATGGCTTTCATTTCACAGAGCGCCAATCTTGAACCTGAAATTACTTTACTTTTAATAACAGCACATTTCAGAATAAATGCATCTATCTGTTCATCCAGATTTAGTATTGTGAAGTGGCAATAAGCAGGTAATTCGTCCGTCGAACCAACAACCATTGAAAAAGAAAGCAAGCACCACCAAATCGTGATCTCCACTAAAGCATCTTGCTTTAGTGGAGATCACGATTTGGAAGGCAGAAAAGCTTGCGACTTGGTGGATCGACAATACTAAAAGTTGTAGGAGACCATTGGATTTAGAAAGCACAGGACCATTTAAAACTACTACAACTGCATTGAATCGGAAAGAAATATAATACTAATTCTATTCCATTTATATAAACAGATTAACGTACACACGTCGCAGCTTATTTATATTAATTTTTAATTCAATAAAAACTCGATGAAACTATAAAACACACATTTATTTAATTTTACTAAAGAGTATATTGTTGATTTAACGAAACTAAATATAAATTATTTTCTTGTCATGCAAACTTTGGCAATGTGGTTCAACACATTTGAAGTTGAATCTGGTAAAATCTTTTCTTATTGAGTCTCTACCTCACAAAAATAAAGTACTGTCTAAATTTCAGGGCCGTAGTTCAAGAAGTTTCAGTTCAATGCAAATGTTTTCTGTTATTTATGTGAGTAGATATGAATTAAAACTATTTCTACGGATGTTATCACTTTTGTATTTGATTTTTATTTCTCGACGTTTTGAACACTTTTCGTGCTCGCTATAAAATCCGTAAAATAGTTTTATTTTATAAATACTTAAAACTTATAATATTAATTTGATATATTATATCTTATGAAACTCACCTATACAATTTCTAGGTCCAACACCAAATGGCATGTAGGCAAATGGATTAATTTTATGCTTGTTTTCTTCAGAGAAACGCTCCGGATCAAACTTATCAGGATTAGGGAAGAACTTGGGGTCACGATGAAAACCAAATGCTGGGATCGAGACGCCTGTTCCCTTTCGGATCTATAAAATATATTATATGTTATCAGAGGTGCAACGATATATAAAAAACATCGACGGAGTAATGGTTTAAATACAGATCTCCTAATCCGAGTTTTGTGGGTTCAACACAGATTTAGTACAGTTCTTTTTCCAATCTACACATGATTATTCTCAGCATTGACATTATTTTTTTGTGTTAGTTGTATATTTCCACAACACAAGAATTTACTACATAGTGCGTTAAAATAGTCTTTGTTTAATAAAATAGTCTGAGTACTAAGTACGCATGTCAGAAGTAAAACTTCTTTGGTTCCATGTGTTTTTTTATCAGTATTAAAAAAAATATCTCTCGATCTTTCTCACTCGCTTGCTCCCTACTCTCGCCCCATGGCTCTGCTTCGTGCTATGTTCACCCTTTCCCACTCTCTCTCAATCGGTCTCAATCGCTCTCTCCCTTTTCTTCGACAAAAACGCTGCACATCTTCGCGACGCTAAATTGCATTTCATCCGTAAAAAATTTACCCTCATGCGCGCAAAGATGTTTCACTTCAAAAGACTGAGAAGGAGAAAGTTTTAGTTGCTTTTTAAAGAACGCCATTAATATAACAGCCTAATTCCGGTTCAACACAAACATTTGCGTATCGTGCAAACAATTGTACTGTATGGTGATCAATACGAATCTGCGCCAAATGGCGCCCTAGCCGAGGCCGCGGGTGACTGGACCGAGGATAAAACTAGTCAAGTATTGAAGTTCAGTAAATTCGCTTTGGCAGGCCACATCGCTCGACGAACCGACAACCGCTGGGGAAGAAAGGTTCTCGAGTGGCGACCACGTATCGGACGACGCAGTGTAGGACGCCCCCCCACTAGGTGGACCGATGACCTAGTGAAAGTAGCTGGGCGTCGTTGGATGCAGGCGGCACAGGACCGCTCATTGTGGCGCAACATGAGGGAGGCCTACGTCCAGCAGTGGACGGCGATAGGCTGAAATGATGATGATGATGAAATTCGCTTTACATTAATAATCGACTAATGTCATGTTAAGTTATTAAAAAAGTCATTAAACAGGAAACATTTTTGTAATTAATATGGAACAATAAATTATTTTTTAATCTACAGAACAATAACAAATAGTCTACAGAACTTGGCACACGTTTGGATGCCTAATGTGTTGTCGACAGCCGCACCAGAATTATTATAATGTTGAACTTAGCTCCAATAATCATATTTATGCTCATGATGGTATAGCCACTATAAAAAATTTCTGTATCTTTTCACTTCCAAAAGTGTTATGGCATTTGCTAGCTCGTCTTTTATTCTGTACAATAAATAAAAAAAATATTTTAACTTACAATAAAATCTTTAGTGGCGTGTTTATTGGGTTTGCCTAAGTTATAGTCTTTTGTGCACTCCCTATCCAAGGCTATACCAGGTGGCCACATCCTTAGAAGCTCTGAAACAGGTAAGCGATATGCATTACATTACAGTAACAGTTAACTAAATTGGAGCTCACAAAATCAAATCATCTATTATCGATGATAATTGATAGTGCGCGGTGTGATGCGTAGTGCATGTCAGTTCTCGCTGCAGAAGGTCTAATTGAAAGACATGGCATAAGTTTATATCATCATCTTCTTATATGTTCCAATGCTGTGCTCTAGCCTCCACAACAGGAGCGAAATGGACCTAGTGCACCACGCTGATCAGACGAGTTGGCACAAGGTTTTTTATCGAGATTACCATTTCTTGCATAGATCTTATGTGCATATTGCATGCCTTAGTCGGTTTTTACGACACCTACGAGTAAGATGGTGGTGCAGGTGGTGAATAATATTCTTACTCCGTCAATATACGCAGAGTTTAAATAAATATTTTATATTAAATTTATAAAAATTAAATATACTTACCAGATGTTACCATATCCAGATAAGTCATACTCTGAACAGAGTTAAAATCAAATTTACCGCCATTTTTAGCATCATGCTCTTTGATTTCTTTAGCTAAGCGAGACTGAATGTCAGGATTTACAGCCAGCTCATGTAGTAGAAAAGACATTCCAGAAGACGCAGTTTCAAATCCAGCGATGAAGAATAAAACTGCTTGGGCAATCAAATCTTCATCAGTCCAAGCTGCAAATAGAAAAATGATAATAATAATTAGAAATCAAGACCCAATCAGAATAATTGCCGAGATTTTACATTTGACATGCACACATACTTATTCATACCCGTCATCGTTTAATACAATTTTGGTTGAACAGATTTAGAAAATGTATTTTTAAATAATCTGGATTATTCAAAAAATACATTGTGTGAATTGTGTGGAAAATGTTTACCGTAAAGACAAGTAAATGCAAGTAATTTTTTTTTACCATACTCACCTGCCAACACTGGCCTAACTTAAGGCAATAGATCTATAATCTTCAATAGACATAGAAAGAGGTAATAATATCATGTCCAAAGAACATAAAATTAATTTGGAGGACCATTCTAATCAGCTAGATGTCTGGCTCATAATAACAGACATTTTTTTTATTTTTTTTGGGTTGGTCCGCGGTCGGCGCGCTCCTCGCACCACTCCGTCCGGAGCGACGGAGGGGTGTAAACACGCAACACCCGCGACCCACCCGAAAACCACGTCGCCTTCATCGTTGGGTCGACCACCGGAGCAGGGTTACTTGTCATCAGTGGTCGGCCCGACGGAATACCCCCTACGTGGGGTACCCTCCCATCGACCGACGTCCTCCCCGAGGGGGGGACGTCGGTCTTTCCTCACTGATAATACCAGACTGCACGAATCGACACAGGACTCTTAAACTCATAATTGACTAAGTATACATATTCTCCGGCTACCAACAAAAACGACCCTTGGCCCTGGTAACACACAACATTCGGACACTCAGGACTGACGAGAGGGTCATCGAGCTGGAAGAGGAATTGAGCAAAATCCGCTGGGACATTGTAGGATTATCAGAAGTGCGAAGAGAGGGCGAGGGCACGATAATCCTCCAGTCTGGAAACTTGCTCTTCTACCGGGAGGGCGATCACCCGTCCCAAGGTGGTATAGGGTTTATCGTTCGTAAGTCTCTCATAGACAACGTGGAGAGGATCGAGAGTGTGTCGACAAGGGTAGCGTACCTTATACTCAGAATTACCAAGAGGTATTCGCTGAAGGTTATACAGGTATACGCACCGACCTCGACATACTCCGACGACGAGGTGGAGGCATTTTACGAGGACATCTCGAAAGCCATACACGCGTCCAAAACCCACTTCACGGTGGTTATGGGAGACTTTAACGCGAAACTAGGCAAAGGGAGTGATGATGAGCTGAGAGTGGGGAAACATGGATATGGACAGAGAAACCAGAGGGGCCAGAAACTGGTTGATTTTCTGGAGAAGGAAAGCCTCTTTATGATGAATTCCTTCTTCAGGAAGCAGCCACAAAGGAAATGGACCTGGATTAGCCCCGATGGTTCAACAAAAAACGAGATAGACTTCATCTTGTCAGACAAACGACAGATATTCAATGATGTCTCAGTGATCAGCAGAATTAAAACTGGGAGCGATCACCGGATGGTACGAGGCACATTGAATATCCATACAAAAGTCGAGCGGTCACGCTTGATGAAGTCTACACTCCGACCTACATCTGTCCAATACCAGAACCTCGAAAACTTTCAACTCGAACTACATAATCGCTTCCAATGTCTGGACGAGTGCGAATCTCCGAACGATATGAACAACAGGTTCGTGGAAACTGTCCACGCGGTTGGGTCGAAATTTTTCAAGGCTCACCGCGTTAATAGACCTAAAAAACTTTCTGACCAGACTCTCGAGCTCATGGAGAGGAGAAAAGAGATGACGGTGCAGTCTGCAGCCGATTGGTCCAAACATAGGCAGCTAAATAGACAGATCTCCAGGTCTGTGCGTCGCGATATTCGCCGATTTAATACGTTCCGTATTAAAGAAGCGATAGAGCGGAATCGTGGCTCGAAAGTGTTTGCACAAGATCTGTCTATTGGGAAAAGCCAAATGACTAAGCTGAAGACCGATGACGGCACTGTCATTTCATCCCAAAGTGAGATCTTGGGAGAGGTCGAAAGGTTCTATGGACAGTTATACAAATCATCCCGAAATCCTGTTGTCGGCTTGGTCCAAGATCCCAGATCCAAGCTAACTCGGCACTATACCGAAGAAATCCCGGACATCAGCTTGTACGAGATCAGAATGGCTCTCAAACAACTACGTAACGGTAAGGCACCGGGAGATGACGGAATTACGGCAGAGCTTTTGAAGGCGGGCGGCAAGCCGGTATTAATAGCCCTTCAGAAGCTATTTAATTCCGTTATCCTCGGGGGCGACGTTCCAGAGTCGTGGACCAGGAGTGTGGTGGTGCTGTTCTTCAAGAAGGGTGACAAAGCTCTTTTAAAGAACTACAGACCCATCTCACTCCTGAGCCATGTTTATAAGTTGTTTTCGAGGGTCATTACCAATCGACTCACGCGCAAGCTCGATGACTTCCAGCCGCCCGAACAAGCCGGCTTCCGAAAAGGCTATAGCACCATAGACCATATCCTCACGCTTCGGCAGATTATACAAAAGACCGAGGAGTATAATCGGCCCCTGTGCTTAGCGTTTGTGGACTATGAGAAAGCCTTTGATTCAGTCGAAACTTGGGCGGTGCTGCAGTCCCTTCAGCGGTGCCAAATCGACCATCGCTATATCGAAGTGCTGAAGTGTTTGTATAGGAACGCCACAATGTCAGTCCGTATCCGGGATAAGAGTACGAAACCGATCCAGTTGCAGAAAGGCGTGAGACAGGGAGATGTCATCTCTCCGAAACTGTTCACCACTGCACTGGAAGATGTCTTCAAGCTCTTAGACTGGACTGGACTCGGCATCAACATTAACGGCGAATACATCACTCACCTTCGATTCGCAGACGATATCGTCGTTATGGCAGAATCCATGGAGGACCTTGGCACTATGCTCAATGATCTCAGCAGGGTATCCCAACTAGTGGGTCTACGAATGAACATGGACAAGACGAAAGTCATGTCAAATACCCATGTCATTCCTGTACCGGTCCTAGTTGGCAATGCGATTCTCGAAGTTGTCAATCACTATGTTTACCTAGGACAAACAGTCCAGTTAGGTAGATCCAATTTCGAGAAAGAGATCAGCCGACGAATCCAACTCGGTTGGGCAGCGTTCGGGAAACTTAAGAGGATCTTCTCGTCCAACATACCTCAGTGTCTGAAAACACAGGTCTACGACCAGTGTGTGTTACCAGTGATGACTTACGGCACGGAAACGTGGTCCCTAAATGTAGGCCTCATATCAAGGCTCAAAGTCGCTCAGCGTGCTATGGAACGGGCTATGCTCGGGATTTCTCTGCGAGATAGAATCCGGAATACAGAAATCCGCAGAAGAACGGGTGTAACCGACATAGCACGAAGAATTAGCACGCTGAAGTGGCAATGGGCAGGCCACATCGCTCGACGAACCGACAACCGCTGGGGAAGAAAGGTTCTCGAGTGGCGACCACGCATCGGACGACGCAGTGTAGGACGCCCCCCCACTAGGTGGACCGACGACCTAGTGAAAGTTGCTGGGCGTCGTTGGATGCAGGCGGCACAGGACCGCACATTGTGGCGCAATATGAGGGAGGCCTACGTCCAGCAGTGGACGCCAATAGGCTGAAATGATGATGATGATGACATATTCTAGTAACACAGAAGATCTCTTTAATAAGGAACATCGACGCTCAAATGTTATCCTTCACCACATTTCTTATGACAAGCTTTGATTGCATGATCATGAATAAAAAAGAAACTACAATTTCTTTTTTGCTAGATACGGATTACTGAATACAATTGCGACTCTAGGCGATTACTTATACTAAATCACTATTAAATCTGATTCAATTAAACAATTTAGTGTATTTATGTAATAAATCACTACGCTTCAAACACTAATATGCAACTATATATATATAAATACTAGCAACTCGCTTCGCTTCGGTTTCAGTCGCCTTACCCGTATAGTTCACGTTTCGGTGGGAATAACGGAATGAAATATAGCCTATGTTACTCTCTAATATTATAGGTTTCATTGGTAAAATAATTTTTGAAATCGGTTTGGTGGTTTAAGCGTGAAAGCTTAACAAACAAACTTACTTTCGCATTTATAATATTAGTATGGATAACATAACCAAATTTCAACGAAAAGAGATAATTATAATTACCTCTATTGACAGTCTTCATACCCGTAGAGGTTTCTTCAACTGTTGCAAATCCAGCGGCGGTGTCATCCACTTTAGTAGTGTCATGAGTCAATTTACCTGAAAATTTTAAGGGAATTTTAAATAAAACTACTTTATTTAAAATGTATAATACTCGCGTAAACATCAGAAATCATTATTTTACACGAAATTTTTCATAATTATCATTCAGCCTTTTGCCGTCTACTGTTGGACGTAGATTTGCCTCATATTTTGCCATAAAGTGCGATCCTGAACTGCCTGCATCCAAAAGCGGCCAATAACTATCACCAGGTCGTCGATCCACCCTGTGCGTTCTACTCTGCGTCGTCCGATACGTACGACTCTCGGAAGCCTTGCTTCTTTAGCGATAGTCGGTTCGTCGTGCGATGAAGTCTGTTACTACTTCAGCGTGCTAACTTTCCATTCTGTGTCGGTTACACCCTTTCTTATACAGATTGCCGTATTTCAAATTCTAATAGAGAAATCTCGAGCATAGCCCGTTCCATAGCACTGTGAGCGACTTTGAGCTTGGTTATGATGCCTACATTTAGGGAGCAAGCCCAAACAAATTAGCAATATAATTGAGATTTTCACCTTTCTTAGCTTCCATTAGTAAGTGTATCATATCAGGTCTCATGATATGTTTCAATTCACGATCTTTCATCGTATCCAATACCAAGTCTCTAAAGAACTGCTTCGCTCTCTCGGACATGAAATCCCACTTGAGTAACTAAAAATTAAAAACTTTATTAATAAAATGTAGTATATATTTATCCGTATGGTGACAGAATAAGAATACACCACTCCCTGTCTTGCCTGTGGAAGTCGTAAAAGGTGACTGAGGGATGTAAAATGCATATAATTCTTCTCTTGCATAGACAAGAGAAGAAAAACTAGAAATAAAACCCTATTTCGACATGTTCAGCATGGTATAGTAAGTCAAATTCCCTTCCATTGTGGAAGAGGCCCGAGCCCAACAGTGGGACGTATGTGGGCTGTGATGATGATAAACAAATAATTATACTGTTAATTATACTTAAAATAATGAATAATTTATTTTTATTAGTGATTTCTGATGTCTACGCTTGTTTTATGGGTTTCATCGCAGTTGTATTTGTATTTACTTTCTCAAACATTCCAATGATCACCAAGTTTAAATCAATTTTGACCGCGCCATTTCAATTTTAGATAGGCCAACGCATTGCATAGCGAACAACTGAGTGATAATTATGAGGACACTGAAATATAAAAATTTATATGAATCATAAAACTAATCAAATTATGAACTAACCTTAGACAACGCAGGCATATTCATCATTATGAAAAACATTATCATTTGACGGAAACCGAAAGTTGAAGACTCCTTTCCTCTTGCATAGAACTGGTTGTCGACATCAGCGTGGGAATTCACTTTTAGACCAAAAGCGCAAGAGGCAATTACGTCATTCGCATAACGTGTCGTCAGGTCCTTGCAGTCCACATTAATGTAATCATCTGTGAAGGGAAGGACGAAAAATTTTAAATAAATGAAAATTTCATCTTCTATTCCCTCAATTGTCCTCCTATCATGGAAGAAATTCTTGTCCCGTGGTACATAAATATATCAAACATAATGTGTTAGGAAAAATCGTGGGTGAACCAACAAGTTCAGCCGTTCACACTTTTGCATTATTTTCCTAAGTAGATACAACTTGTTATACTTCATGTGAAGGACATTTTGCACTACGTTGTGATTGATGCATCAGACCCGAAATTGGCTAAAAACTAATTACAGACACATCAGAACTAATGTAACTCGAGATCGTGACTTTATCCTCCAACTCGGTTAAGCCATTCGATCATACTGAGTGGATAAGGAAATAGGCGCCGAAGTACAGTATGACAGTACGTAAGTACAATCAAGCAATACAATAATTATAATTGCAAGCAATATAATAAATAAAGTTAGTCGTGTGTGGGATGAAGGAAAAATATACCCTTAGATGCCGCAAGTTTTTGCTTTAACACGGCAATCATTTGATCGCCAACCTCAACCATGAATGGCACCATCACTCGTATCTTGGAACTTGTGAACGCCGGACTCAATGTGGAACGCATATCTTTCCACTCTTGACCTGCAAATATACATAAGCATCAATATCATTGCCATCATTTCAGTTCACTTACTTCAGACTGACTGATTCAAGTCAAATCAAATCAAATCAAATAATTTATTCTGCATAGGCCCCTTAAGGGCACTTACATATTGTAAAATTACACGTTTGAATACAATACAACAATCTACCACCGGATCGGAACGCGGCCACAAACTGAGAAGATCCGGCAAGAAACTCAGCGAAGAAACTCAAGAAGAAGAAGAACTCAAGAAACAAGAAACTCAGATTCAAGAGTAAAGATAATGATATTTATCGGTAATACAGAAACAATTGCTATTAATCTAAATAACTGCTCATACTAGCGATGCATCTTAACCCTCACTAGGCAATAGGCTCAATAGGCATTTATCTCTTAAAAATGGGCAACTAAACCTTTAAAAGCATTTTATATTATCTTGATATTTTCACTATTTTTTATTTTTTATTTTAAGAAAGTAATTTTATCAATTCTGTCAAAATTAAAAGATAGCCTTTTAATTTTGACAGAATTGAGCGTTTTAATTTTGACCTGAATAATGACCGACATGAAATGATCTGAATCGCCTGTAAATATGTTGAGAAATAATTTATAATTATTAGTATTGTACTACAAAAAATACCTGTTCGCCATAGAATGTCATTATTTCTATTCTTAAGTAACTTTGCTTACCCTTTAATGAAAACAAATTTCTTGAAAAAAATGAGTTGGATTCACTAAAGATAGACCGGTGGTCAAGAAAGTAATCGAAATCTTTGATAGCTATTTGCTTCACTAGGTCCAAATCCCTTATCACTACTAACTCATTGATAAATTCAAATCTTCCAACAAACCTGGGAATAGAAATGTAAAATTCAAAATGTAGCAGCGTTACAGTAAAATCACAGTAATTATGACCTTCGAGCAAGTATATATTTTGTATTTTAAAATGTAAATCTAGAAATTATGGCTGGACGAGATCCCACACGCTTATGCTGCTTTACAGCTGTCACTCTGCTTAATCATATTGGAAGAAAGGGAGATCCTCACCCTAAATAAGCAAATAAAATATAATGTGAAAATAGGATTCAAATTAATATACATAGATATATAACAATAATTCTCTGAACGAAGTCCCATCTGCGGTCTGCAGACGGAACGCGATACGCGGTCCACCTGATGCTAACCGCTACTCTATTTATGCAACAAATAACAATATATTTAGTTATTAACCACGATAGTGATAATTGCTCAAGTAATCAATTTTTAAATCTTTCATGAGAAGAAACTGATTTAATATTCTTTATAATTTATACACTTTTAAAACAGGGAGTTCATCCTACACTGCATCGTTGGTCGCAATTTGAGAAACGTTTTCTCAATGCTTTTCGGTTCGCAGAGCACTCAGAGCTATATGCTCGATATATGGTGGAAGTGTCCTTTTCAATATTACTACAGGTCTAGATCGTGCTGTTTACATAAATTATTAAAGCGTACAGCAGAACGCGTATCTTAAAACTTTTTTTGTCCATAATTTATTTCTGCATATGGTATCTGTGCCAGCGAATGGATACGACTTGATTTGGATGGACATTTAAATTAATTCTAGATAAGAGCTCTGAACTATCTATATGATTCCTAATGGTCATTAAGAAATATCAGTCGGCTATCTCACGATTATTTACGGACAATAGTTGCAGGTATTGATTTGACAGAAAAGGAGTCTTCTATAAGCAAATAATATTATAGCGAGTGAAAGAAAACTTGAAATAAAATCATAGAGAAATCCTGCTATGATGTATTAGCTAACTGATCTGATCTGGAGTAGACATAGAAACAACAAGAAATACTGCCTTTGAGGGCACCTAAAGCTATTTGGCAGTGCAAAGAATGTCTTTAAGTATCTTAATATATTACAAAATCTTAACATATTGAGACTGAAAAAAGTATATTTCCAAGTTTCCAAATATGTTAGGATATACACGGTGACATTTATGTCGTCTTACAAAAGCAGGTCAATTAAAGTATCCGGTATCTACTGTTCATTCGTACAATTAAAAGGTTAAAAAAATATTTACTAGAATATTTTTTAATAAAAATTATTATAAATAATTACTAATTAAAATAGTAAGGAAACAGCATGTAGCCAGCACATGGGTACTCAACACAGCTAATGAACTATGTAGGTACTACGACCATATGACCTCGGCGCCAATCGGGTATCGCAAAGGATACCTGTTAGGTATCTAGCGTTAATTAGGAATTACGCTTTGTAAAACTGTCCACGCGGACTTCGTACCTATGAGTGGCTAACGAAATTTCGTATGATTTTTTTTGTTTAAATTGTAAACATGATAAACAGGTTGTTACAAAATATTGACTTTAATTTATTTTATTTTATAATTTTTTTATAACTACCACTATTGAACATTTAAATATGTTAGATATGTTTCTTTGGTCGGATACTTTTATGGTTTTTCTTTTGTAAGACTATAAAAAAGTCACCGTGTATAACAATAATAGAACCATTTTATTCTTACCTTTCTTCTGGGAACCTGTTGTATAAATCGAGAACATCGTCAGCGACATGTCTCTGACGTAATAGGACTGAAGTCATGTTGCCAAGAAAAGGTACTGGCGTGATGTACTTTACGCCATATTTTTTGAATCTACTGTATATTTGTCGAATGTGTAGTATCACCGCCGCAATTAGTACTGCGACCCATACTAGTAGGATAATCATAGCCTAGAACAAATAAGGTGGGTAAGAAAAAGACTAAAGATTTCATCATCATCATTCAACCTTTGGTAGTCCGCTGCTGGACGTAGGCCTCCCACGTAGATCGTCACAAAGTGAGACCAATATGCGAAGTAATTCCATCATTATAGTTTGCAGATGGATTGGCAATCTCAGTGAAGTGCTATAATATACATTTCCCATGAGAGAGTTGATCTGGGATATAATCGCCGCCTCTCGAGACTAACTTTTTTACCATAACATGCTACGCTGTCGGCGCGCTGCATGGCGTAATTCCATTTTATTTAACCACAAAGTTAGCGTGTTATTAATAGTTTTAATTTTTTTAATTAAGTGCCATCTATTTGTTGAAGGTAGCAATTATTATCAAAAGAGTCTATATCAAATGGTGTTTGTAAGAAAGGTTGTAGAAAATGTTGGCGGCTTCGTAGTGTAGCTGCTTCAGACTCGGTTATTATATAGAATTTGTATTATGAAATTGGAACTATTGATACTTAGCTACTGAAACGCTTCATTAACCACTACTTTAAATATTTTTTTACGTTATTATGATATCTAACAATAACTCTCTTTAACAAACTTTACAAAATAAGTCAAATGGCTTTCAATTTCTGAATTATCACTTCAAAATTCACTTATTTGTCAATTGAAAAACACAAAGTAAAGAACATTGTATTTTGATAATCCACTGATAGATGGCGTTGTATAAAATTATAACAAATTGCTTAAATCAAAACCTATATTATTTAGGTATAGATTATTTTTTTAATATTCTAGCCTCACGACATTGTGTAAGTATATATACGTCTCTGCTAAAAAAAAGTAGTAAATATTGGCCGACCAAATTTTCGGACTTTGTTGTTGCTATGAAAATCTCTCCAAGAGGCCACTAAGTTGAGTATGAACATAATACAGTAGCGTTATTTTCATATTATTTGATGATCTAGTTTGATTTCGCGAACTTAGTCGTTTCATTCTCTTATAAATCTTAAAATTATAGTTGTAATTCATATCATAAACGACTCATGATACGTTTCAGGATTTACAAATTAATACATTTTAGTTCCTTTTGAGTTAATTCTTTCAATTGAAGATTCGTAACACAATTTCCGGATTTTTTAATAAACATTCAGAAAATTGTTAATTAGTTAAAAATTAATATAAGTTTACATTAAAATAAGAATTAGATTAAAGATATATAATTGTTATAACAACACACAATATTAAACGTATACGTTTAATAACAAAAACCCAATCTCATCAGTAGCTTATGAAAAATCACAGACGTATAAATATAGGTACATATAAAATAAATAATACCGTTTTTATTTTGGGGTGGGTTGCGGTCGGCGTACTCCTCGCACCACTCCGTTCGGGGCGACAGAGGGGCGTACAACCGCAACCCACCCGCGATGCACGTCGCCTTCGTCGTTGGGCCCACCACCGGAGCAGGGTAACTTAGCGTCAGTAGTCGGCCCGACGGAATACCCCCTATTTGGGGTACCCTCCCATCGACCCCCCTCGGAGAGGACGTCGGTCTTTCCTCACGCGGTCGGCCTCTAAGCGGGTGACGGACTAATTCCCCAGTCACGTCACCCGAAATAAGGCCGTGCTGTGACGATTCCTTGGGGACCACGCGGTCTACGTCCAATTCACCATCATCACCCTCTACTATCCTTCACGTGGGTCTTATAAAAGACGACTAAGGGATATAACAAGCATTTATGCGGTCTGGTCCGTCCGGGGTAGTACCACACTCGCGCAGAAAATCGACGTCAGAGTAGTAGCAATTTATTACTGCGCTTCGTTCGACGAAATTTGGTAGCCCAACTTTCTGAGGGTGTTTGCATGTGGTGGGTTTTAGTGATGTCTTTAGTATCACTGAAACTCATTGCACCCATTCACACTCCCTTCACTTTCTTCGCGGTAGGTAGCGGCCTTGCAAAGGTCCATGAGCGGCAGCAACACTTACCATCAGGTGTACTGGTTGCTCATTTGCCACCGTTTGCAATAAAAAAAAATGCTAACGCCTTCTAAACATGCCGTCGACACGAAATAAACAAGAAAAGTGGAGAAATACGAGTATGGTCAACAAAATTACAACTATGCAAGATGTAATTTTGTTGACCATACTCGTAAAAGTTGTTCATAATTAAAAGATCTTCACTTTGATAAACGGTAAAATTTAATAAAATTGAACGGTTGGGGAGAAAATGGCGAAAAATAAAAAAAGGAGAAAAAAGTAAAATTTTTGACTTTCGGAAGTGATAAATTGAAAATTATTGAGGATAAAAAAAAAGTTTCACATAAAAAAGTTACATAATGATTTCTGATGTTTACGCGAGTATTATACATTTTAAATAAAACTACTTTACGGATTTTATCGCGTTTGTATTTGATTTTTGATTACCCGACGTTTCGAACACTTTACAGCGTTCATGATCACGGGTGGACTAAGATGTCTCACGTCCAACAAGTCATCGTTACTGCAGAAAATTTTATAATTATCTACCCGATACAGAAATTAAATGTGGGTCAATATTTAATAACTAATTTCTGTATCGGGTAGATAATTATAAAATTTTCTGCAGTAACGATGACTTGTTGGACGTGAGACATCTTAGTCCACCCGTGATCATGAACGCTGTAAAGTGTTCGAAACGTCGGGTAATCAAAAATCAAATACAAACGCGATAAAATCCGTAAAGTAGTTTTATTTAAAATAAAAAAGTTAGTAAATTTAGTTTAAAAGGGAAAAGGTCTCTATAATTTTTTGCCTAACACTAACCGTTCTCGAGATATCGAATTAAACGCGTTTTCATCGAAATGACCTTGAGCTTACCTTCCCAGAATCCCTCAAATTGGAATGTATGCTCAGAATATACCCCCCTATCGATCCTTTATAATCCCCAAAAAACTAAATTTAGTGATTAGTTTTGTCGGTAAATTGACTGGACTAATTATAAACTTAGCAACCTTACGAAGACGAGTCAGGCAGCTCGTTATAAATCGTAGTCTTTACAATTACATTACTACTTAGGAACGGGCAGAGAAACATACGCGTGTGGTTCATTACTGACATCGTGACAAGATACATAGTGTGTATTTCAGTGAACTCCCCCTAAACGGCTGGACCGATGTTGATAAAAAGGGGAATGCCCATTGAAGTATGGAACATGGTTTCAAATTGTGCATTTATGAAACTTACCTTATTTTGTTAGGTTTTAGATATATATTATACAACAAAAAAAAATTATATCTCTAGCTCGATGGGTTATAGCAGAAAAATATTTATTCGTCTTATGAAATTACGTTATTTTCATGTAGGTAAACAAAACAAGTATCTCGTTTTAACGTGTTTTTTCAATTATAATTTGCTCAATCGCTGTTTAAAAATAATAAAAATGTTATTCTCTTTATGTTATAATGCATATTTGAAGCGTGATGGGTTTTTATAATTCATGTGTATGGTACCTATAATTAACGTTAACATCAACCGAAGCCGGCTGGTGAAGATTCACTATAAAATGTTTTAGTAATCATTTCGGTATTAATAGATACCTATATATGTAGTTATAATAATAATAATCTTTTGATTAATAAATACGTGTGATAAGTCTTGCTACCAATATGATTAGACATTTCCGACTTAATAAATAATTATTAGTTCGATTTCGAAAGCGGAAATGTCAGTGATGAAAAAAATAAATCATTTGTATATTCACTTGTCATATTAGGTGTTCCCAGTATGACATCATATTATTATAAATCGATAATCGTTAAGAATTGTCTGTTTATGCTAATGATTAATAAAAAAATGTGTAATGTAAAATAATCTGCTTTGATTGAAATATTTTTTAGTTATCTTTTTAAATCTTTCTCGCGATCATGCTGACGGTTTGTGCTTTTCAATGTTTGTCGACTACATCTTGTTTTTGATTACCCATTATTAGTTTATTTTCCAAGATATTTTAAGAATTCAGGATCGTATTGCTTGATCGTATTAAAGCCACAGAATGGTGTTTTCAATAGCAATATCAGGTATCCAAAAAATATTGTTTGACAAATAACAGTTTGTAAAAGTAAACATCTTTTAATTTGTTTTAATTCATCTTTTAATTAATGTTACCAAACTTTAAGATAGAAAATATATACTTTTAAATCGATTTTTGATTGCATAACATTTTTATTTTCCATACGTACAGTTTTAGATTAATAAATAATAAGAATTAATTGATCTTCAGAAGTATTACATGCTGCCTGGCAAGAGACGATAAACATCGTTGAGTGTCGTTTGCCGTTCGACGGTTGCTGGGTAATTTGTATTTACCCATATTGCGAATAAGGCGAAACTTTTTTTAATTAGGACCTATATAATACCTATGACTAGGAAAATACATTTGTACCTATGACTAGGCAAATACACTTGTAACAATAAATAAAAAACTGCTAAAACCTAACTCTCGTCTTTAAATCGATTATAATCGAGAATCGATTATAATTAGTATAGTTTTCAATACTGGCAACTATCTCATCTCAGCCCATATATGTCCCACTGTTGGGCTCGGGCCTCCTCCATAATGGAAGAGTAATTGACCTACTATACCACGCTGGTCAGACGTGTTGATATAGGGTTTTATTTCAAGTTTTCCTTCACTCGCATAGATGTTATATGCGTTTTATATCCCTTAGTCGTCTCGTACGATCACCCACGGGTAAGATAGGGGGTGGTGAATTGTATTCTTACTCCGTCACCACACAGAAAACTGGCAACTATACTGAACAATAAAATAAAAAATGGCCGCAATGTTTTATTGAAAACAACTTTTTATTGTTTAGCATATTTAATCCGGCGTTGTGATGACTTGATATTTTAAAGGGGAGCATGATAATTAAAAACTTAATTTTTGATTATAATTTGATTGCTGCCCTTCAGTGCACCTAGTGGAAACCATGAATGGGCATACCCCTTTTTGTGTATGTTTAAGGAGATTTGAGAATGGTTTACATCCACAATTGGACCTGGAAGGTGCGCCACCTTCTGTCGATTTCAAGGAGAATTCCTTTTATTTTATTTGAACAGAATAACGTCTGCTGGTTGAGCTAGTTTAATATAAAATCCAAAACTATAATCACTTTACTAAAAATAAATATCAAACGTTCTTTAAATGCTTCAATTGACCCACAATTGACTTCTACATTGGGTATGTCATAACACAATTAAGTGTTTTAGATCATTAGTCATATTTAATTAGTTTATCTTTTCTCCTCTACATCCTCACAGCCCATATACATTCCACTGCTGGCTTCAAGCCTCCTCCTTGATTGACCGACTATACCACGTTGATTAGGCAGGTTTTTTTTCTATCGGTGGGCTATGGTAAGCATACACGCCGTCCATTCCGTCCTCGGCGACGAAAGAGAGGTGTGCGGGCCCATAACCCACCCGTATTCACGTTGCCTTCGTCGTTGGGCCGACCTACATAGGGACACGATATCGAAACGAAAGTATCGATACTGTACTCGTGAGTGGTATCGAATAAAAAGTATCGTACTCAATAAAGTATCGAAACAAAAGTATCGATACTCCAAAGTATCGAGTACTGAGTACTTTTCCTAGAATCTAAGTCGTGATGAGCTTTTTTTTAGGAATTTATCGTTGTGTGTTCGGATTGAAATATGTCGAGCCACTTTTTAGAAGCTTTAACTAGATGGCGTCACCATAAGCATGGGCCTTAAGGTCTAGTTTAACATAAATACTTTGTACAATTTAATCGATACGATACCTGCCTAAAAGTACTTATTAAGTAAAAGTATCGAATGGAAAGTATCGAGTACAAAAGTATCGGTATCGTAAGAAAAGTACTCGATACCTAAAAGTATCGATATTTTTTCGTGTCCCTAGACCTACAGTGTCGAGTTCCTTGTCCTCAGTGGCCGGCCCGTTGGTTATACGGGTTAGCATAAGGTTTTTTATTTCGAATTTTCCTTCTTTTGCATTGATGTTATCTACATATTATAATCCCTTAATTGTCTTTTACGACACCTACGGGGAAGAAAGGGGCTGGTGGAATATATTCAAGCTCCGTCATCACACTGAAAAATAGATAATCCTTACTAATATTATAAATGCGAAAGTAATGATATCTGATGTTTACGCGAGCACTACACATTGTAAATAAAACTACTTTGACGGATTATATCGTGTTTGTATTTGATTTATGATTGCCCGACGTTTCGAACACTTTGTAGCATTCATGGTCACGGGCGGACTAAGGTGTCTCACGTCCAACAAGTAATCGTTATTACAGACATTTATAATTATCTACCCGATACAGAAAATCAGTTATAAATTTATTAAATTTTGACCCACATTTTAGTACAAATTTATTGCCAGTGTAAGAAGAAAATGATTTTATATGAAAAAATTATATTGTTTATGGTTAGTAATTATTAATTATTAAATTTGTAGCAATTATTGTTACAATTTGTTGATTTAAAACTAACAAAACTAATATACTATTACCGGATCGGAACGCGGCCACACTGAGAAAGATCCGGCAAGAAAACTCAGGGGACATGATGCTAAATTAGTATTGATTTTTAATTTTAGATGCGGCTTACTTTGTCTTACTAAAAGATTTTTGATTTATAAAATTATCTTTAACTATTATTATTGTGGGTCAAATCTATACAATAAGTGCTCACAGTATCATGCAGTCTTGTGGTGGTCTATTATAGATAAAGTCTATTCAACCTGTCATAAGTATTAAATTCGATACAGTGATATATATATATGTATGACTAATGATGTTTTTACGTTATCTACAAACACTTAAAAAGAGTTAAAAAACCAGTTCTTGGCAGTGTTTGACCTAATGACGAAGTTAATATATCTAAGATTGCAGAAAACCTGTTTATTAATACGAGTTTATCAGGTGTGTCCAAACAAACTTCTACAAGTATCACTACCAACCAGAAAATGATTCTAGCAGGATAGAACTAAAGCATTTTATGTGTAGTGACAGAGTAAAGTCGTAATTGATTGCTACCTATCTCGCAGTGTCGTAATAGACAACTAAAGGATGCTAACAGATAATTGCAATGCAAAAAATTAAAAGTCAAAATATATCTTGTACACATTAATCTCAGCAGCGTAGTTAAAAAGTTAACGTCTAGGCCATTATGAAGAAGTGAATACGAACTAAATAAGAAAAAGAGTACTCTCTAAATAAGAAAAAGACTACTGTCCTGTCCCTGTGATGGCAGAGTCAAAACAGAATTCACCATTCCTATATTGCTTATTATTATAAAAGACATTAAGCGTAATATGATATCTATATAATGTCTGTGCAAGAAAAGGAGTATTCGAAATAAAAGCCCAAGTAATAAGTCAATATCCCTCCTCTCAGCAGGAGGCTCAAGAGTAGCGGGCAGTCTAACATATCAGCTAGTCTATACGAGCTCAGAAAATGAAAACGACGAAGATAATGTCCTGAAAGCGGGCGGCCAATGTCCGTCCAAATTATGTAGGTATTTAACTGTTCTATTTTTATAAACACACTTGACTCTAATAGCAACTAAAATAAAGTATATTTTCAAGTTATTCCACATAAAGAAGTACTCACTGTTATTATACAATACTGCGTATATTATATGAATAAACCGGTTAACACTTCGCACTCGTGTACTTTTGTATACGGACGGGTTGACTGTGTACAAGCGATTGTACGATTCGGCTTTAAATTAAATCATTATCTATGTATTTACGTCTGGTATTGTAGGGCTGTCATCATGTTTATGAAAGAACACATAACTATATTTATTTACTAGCTGACCCGGCGAACTTCGTAACGCCATAATTTTTGACGTGACAACGTCTAATAAATCGATAAACGCTGGCTGCATGCACGAAAATGTGTCCCGTTGCGCTCATTGTCCCGTTACGCTGATTCAATTTTATTCATAAAAGTATGCAATCATTTCATCAATGTTTTGTTATGACGTTGTCACGTTAAACTATCGTCCGTAAACCGACTTTACAGACAACCATGTTTGGAATTTTTTTTTATAAATCAATTTTCTAAATTTTCGAAAATATAGTCTAATGGAAGAACCATTACAGCTTTGTCAGGAAAGATTCGTTAGTTTTGGTCGTGGCATTGCTAATAGTGATTCAAAGAGAATACAAATTACTCATTATTGATTTCTGACAAAATTATAATTATCAAATTTTCAACCATACTTAACTATAGACAAAATTTAGTTTAGCTGTCATTTGCATTTTGTTATTACATATCAAATGCGTTTTTTTATACTACGTTTCACAGTGACTTATATTCTGTTTGACATTTTATGTCACGTCACACGGGAACGCGATCGAACGGGATAAAACAGTTATTAGTGAAATCTTGTGAACCATACCAAAAACAGTCCATAAAAAAAGAAACGGGATAAAAAGTATCCTATGTCCGTCTCCTGGTTCTAAGCTACCTCCCTACCAATTTTCAGCCAAATCGGTTCAGCCGTTCTTGAGTTATAAATAGTGTAACTAACACCACTTTCTTTTATATTATAGACTAGCAACCCGCCCTCGCTTCGCTTCGGTTTCTGTCGCCTTATCCCCATAGCTCCCGTTCCCGTGGGAATACCGGGATAAAATATAGTCTAGTTTACTCCCAGATAATATAGCTTTCCATTGGTGAAAGAATTTTTGAAATCGGTCCAGCCGTTTTGAAGATTACCCGGAACAAACAGTCAGACAGACAAAAAAAAATATTAAATGTTTTTTAGGGATATGTATAGGGCAAATAACCGTGTAAGCATGAAAAAAGTCTTTTATTTTGACATTACAAACAGACACTACAATTTTATTTATTGGTCTAGATATAAGTTCTTTTTTGGCACGAGCCTTCACAATAATCAAGTAATTTATCATACCGTACTATGCTAAATAAACGCACTTGTACAGTTTCTTTCGTATTTTCCTTCGCTTAAGGAAATAATAACAGTGAACAACCCAGGCAATTTATAAAGAACTAATTAAATAACTATATATGAATAACAATAAAAAATATATTACAATTTTAGCTTAAGGCTTGTATCTAGACCTATTCATGCCATAGATTTCGAGAGAGTGAAGAAAAGCTAGAAAAGGGCGCGGTAGTCCAGGTCCGGGACACGAAAAAGTATTGATACTTTTAGGTATCGAGTACTTTTCTTTCGATACCGATACTTTTGTACTCGATACTTTTACTCAATGAATACTTATTGCCAGGTATCGTATCGAATAAAGAGTAGTAAGTATCCATGCTAAACTTGACCTTACAGCTTATATTTACGGTAACGCCATCTAGTTCAAACGTAATGAATCTTCTAAAATGTGGCTTACCCAATATTTTTATCTATTCACAGACGGTCAAATTTCCTAAAAAAAAAGCTCATCACGACAGATTCTAGGAAAAGTACTCAGTACTCGATACTTTGAGGTAACGATACTTTTGTTTCGATACTTTATTGAGTACGATACTTTTTCTTCAATACTACTCATGAGTACAGTATCGATACTTTCTGTTCGATATCGTGTCCCTACCCTAGTCTCGGAGGCGCGAGCGCGGGAGCGCGCGAAATCCTCTCCCCGCGCGTCCAATTACCCCGCGCGCCTCGTTCACCCCGCGCGCACCGGCATAAAAACAATAGAATGGCTTTGACGGTCAGGGAGGACGCGCTCTCCTCGAAAGTACGAAAGCACCACTAAGTAGGATGGCAGCTCAGAATACGACTCCGAGGGGAGTGTTAGCATCACGCCTCCTCCAAAGGTAGCTCTCTCAGGGTGCAAGGGGCTGCGGCGGTGGCAAGACCCAGGCTTGCAAGCAGACCGAAAATAAAGCAGATACCGCTAGGACGATGAGGGTGTTATCTAACATGAAAGGGGCGGAAAGGGTAACTTGCCAGGCCGGCCACGTATGTCGGGGCATCAGTACCCAATGGTGATGGGGAGGGCATACGGTATATTATGAAGTCGCATGCTGCTCATCCGTCGCCCCGAACAAATTGGGCAGAGTGACCATGGCCTACCACAAAAAAAAGAGATATGTTACCTGCAAGCGTCTCCATGTCGTTTTTACAATATCTACAGGGAAAAGGGAAATACGAAAACTATAATAAAAAAATTATGTAGTATTATAGGTATAGCTAATGCGTTTTAAATCGCATGAAATTTGGTCGACTGCATCTTCGTTAACAAAATATATTAAAAATACTTATCATAGTTGTAAACGGGTTTCAATATTGCCTCACCAAATACTAGTTAATATTGCGTAAAGCTCCTTCATACATTTTAATTTAATACAATATCGGTAACATAGTGAAGAATTTAGTAAAAATATAATGAATTAGTGATATAACACTGTAACGTTAATCAAGGTCTTCTCATAATTAGGAATATAAAGTTAAAAATATTTAGTGTTAGAAATAAAATTGCTTGTACGGATTTCATTGCGTTTTAGTTTTGTATTCATTATTAGAAATAAAATTGCTTCTACGGATTTCATTGCGTTTTAATTTTGTATCTATATATATATAGGAAAGGAGGATTTTGCGAGTGATATATTGACCAGAAATACTCCTTTCGTCGAGTAGAGGTCAGCTAAGAATTTACGAATCTGTAGCTACTGTCTTCAAATTAGCACAAATACTCTTTAATAAAAATAAATAAATACGTGTTTCAGTGTTTGTCCATTTTCATCCTCTAAGGGTGTAAAATAGGAGGAAAGATGTCAGTTTACTGACTTATCATAGAACCAAAACTACTGAAGCCAGAAACATGAAATTTTGACATTAGTATCTTTGCGTGACGTAGAAACCCACTAAGCAAGGCTTTTTGAAATTCAACCCCTAGGGGGGTAAACCGCAGTAATAAAGTTTGTATAAGGAGAAAAAAAATCTACATCGATTTGCTTCAAATTCTCCAAAAATACTCTTGAGTAAAAATAAATAAACCCGTGTTTCAGCATTTTTTTAATTTTCACCCTCTGAGGGTGTAATCTACACTAATATTATAAAGAGGAAACGTTCTTTACGAATAAACTCAAAAACTCCTGGACGGATTTCGATAATTCGAATACCGGGATGAAATATAGCCTACGTTACTACTTAATATTATAGCTTTCCATTATGGAAGAATTTTTGAAATCGGTTCGGTGATTTAAGCGTGAAAGCGTAACAAACAAACTTACTTTCGCATTTATAATTTTAGTATGAATTACATAAGTTATTGTAATTATTATAGTGGAAAACTTATTAATTTACAGGAATATTAAATTATTATATTTCGTGTGGTGACAGAGTATGAACACAATTCACCACTCCTTATCTTACCCGTGGTGTGATAAAAGACGACTAAGGGATAATATATGCATAGAACAGCCATGCAAGAGAAGTAAAACTTGAAACAAAACTCTATACCAACCCGTCTGACCAGCATGGTATAATAGATCAATTTCCCTCATATATGGAAAGACTCGAGCCCAACAGTGGGACGAATATGAGCTGAGACGATGATGAAGATGAGTCTAATATGCTATTACCAACTCCGAACGCGACTCTATTTTTTGTGACACTAACTTAGAAAGCTCCGATCAGAGCCTGCCCAAACCGGGCACCGGAAGAGATGATTCGTAACTCATTATCTGCTGCTCTTTATCGCTTTATCTTTCTATTGTTGGGGCGGACCACAAGTACCAAGACCTTGTCTTCGAAAGCAAGAGAGGATACTAATACTGAGAGACTTCCAGACAGACAACAATACTCTTTTACAAGAATGTGTTAACCCACTATTAACTAATATTATTATTAACTAATACTATTTTTTTTGCGGTGCTTTAAATATTTCAATAAAATAATTTTGTGCCAACCCTATAGTTATTCACAAGGTTATTGTTTAGTTCAAAATATTCATAATCATTGTTATTGTTGTATAAAAATATTTGTTTTTTAATATATATAATACTAGTAACCCGCCCTCGCTTCGCTTCGGTTTCAGTCGTCTTACCCGCGTAGTTTACGTTCCCGTGGGAATACCGGGATAAAATATAGCCTATGTTACTCCCTGATACCTATTGTAGCTATCCATTGATGAAAGAATTTTTGAAATCGATTCGATGGTTTAAGCGTGAAAACGCAACAAACAAATACTTTCGCATTTATAATATTAGTAAGGACATGTATAAAGACGATGTGTGTGTTGATGTTTGAAAATAAAATCAGCGAATCAGCGGTCAACATTTATTAGTTGATTTGTCTTGAAGGTGAAAGCCTGGTGATCTGTAACAAAGGGTATTACAGGCACTACAGAAGAAGCCTGAATTGTATCGTATTTATGTAATTTGTAATTAACTTAATGATAGAGAAATATATAATAAATTGTTCAGAGGGTGCCACTACCAGTTGACTGTCCGTTAACTGATTAGTGTCGCTACGGGCACGCGATCCCGGACTGCTCCAGCTGCTCCTGTCATACTCCTACCCCATATCTAATGGCAGTAGTGTCCCCTAACCCAGTTTCCACCATATACATCCGCCATATCCCCGTCCCTTTCCCATTAACAAAAATTCCTGAGGAGGGTTGACGTCAGGCGGGCGACCGGTCATAAAATAAATAGCCGAAACTGTAGACAACATGAACTTAAGAAAGGTAAGTTCATGTTGTGCCGACCCCACTTAGCGTGGGATGAGGGCAGGCAAATGATGAATGATGATAGAGAAATATATAAATAATAAATTAATTTTAAATTTATTAGTTTTCATTGATATAGCTACAGACTTTTCTCAATTTTAAACGGAGTCGACGCAATTAATCTATACTAATATTATAAAACTGAAGAGTTTTTTTGTTTGAACGCGCTAATCGCAGGAACTACTGGTTCGATTTGAAAAATTCTTTCAGTGTTAGATAGCCCATTTATTGAGGAAGGCTACAGACTATATATCATCATGCTACGATCAACAGGAGCGGAGCAGCAATGAAGAATATTTCAAAATCAGGGATTTTTCCATTTGAGAGCATCCGTTGCGTAAACGGGTAAATTTTCGCAAAAATCATGATACAGAAACGTATTATTAAACAACATTTTCACCTTTTACATAAACAAAGTCTTAGATTAAAGTTAACGTTAGCCCAAAGTATCTATACCACGCGGACGAAGACGCGAGCAGAAGCTAATTTTCTATAAACTACCTAGTCATATTAAAAAGCCATCTATTTATCCATCGATATGGATATTCTTCAGGACATCTCCTCGACCATAAACTAAGAGGACAACCGCAATCCTGGAAAGATAAATGAACAGTGTTTTAAGTGTTTTAAATAACAAAATTATTAATATTCTGTGTGGTGACGGAGTAAGAATACAATTCACCACCCCCCTCTCGTACCTGTGGGTGTCGTAAAAGACGACTAAGGGATATATTACGCATATGACATCTATGCAAGAGATGGAAACCTCGAGACCCTATACCAACCTGTTTGACCAGCATGGTATAGTAAGGTCGATGTCCCTCCTATTGTGGAGGAGGCTCGAGCCCAATAGTGGGACGTATGTGAGCTGAAATGATGACGATGATGAAATAACAAAAGAAAATGATGACATATTTTGAATAGATGGACAGTAGATACCACAATACCGCAATAATTTGAAGTTACGTTAAGATAAGCTAAAAATAAAACATTAAACAACTAGTGAAGATAAAATAAATTTTGATATCAGGCAAAGTTTTAAATAAGAATAAGAACAATGGGTTGCTATCAGAATATTAAACTATTATTTATAACTAGCTGATCCAACAGACGTTGTTCTGTTCAAATAAAGCGCCACCTACCGGGTCCAATTGTGAATCTAAACCATCTTCGAATCCCCTCGAACACACAAAAAATTTCATCAACATCGGTCCAGTCGTTTAGTAGAAGTTCAGTGACATACACACGTACATAATGCAATGTTGATAATCAAGAGAAGGAAAACTTGAATCAAAACCCTATACCGACACGTCTGACCAATGCGGTATAGTAGGTCCATTTTCTCCTATTGTGGAGGAGATTCGAGCCCAGCGTTGGGTAGTGTTAGGGCTGAAAATGATGTAATGCTGAAAAACATCTGCTGATTAAATAGGTTGGCAATAATTTAATTACTTTACATCATTTTACCGCAATGCGGTAATTTATTTTCGGTAGCCATAGATTACTGTAGATATAGAGTATTACGAAGTACTACAGAAAATCTGTAAAAATTTTCTGTATCGGGTAGATAATTGTAAATGTCTGTAATAACGATTACTTGTTGGACGTGAGACACCTTAGTCCGCCCGTGACCATGAATGCTGCAAAGTGTTCGAAACGTCGGGCAATCATAAATCAAATACAAACGCGATATAATCCGTAAAAGTAGTTTTATTTACAATGTGTAGTGCTCGCGTAAACATCAGATATCATTATTGAAAGGCTAGTTAATCTATACAAATAAATAAAATTGTAGTGTCTGTTTGTAATGTCAAAATAATAGGCTTTTTTCATGCTCACATGGTTATTTGCACTATACAGTTGCCTAAAATACACTTTATATTTATTTTATCCGTCTGTTCCGGGTAATCTTCAAAACGGCTGGACCGATTTCAAAAATTATTTCACCAATGAAAACCTATAATATCAGAGAAACTAGGCTATATTTTATCCCGGTATTCCCAAGGGCACGGGCTAATGACATGTGTATGTGTTAATGCAATGCGTAATCGCAGGAAAGACGACGGGTTCCTAGTAATACACATAATCGCCTTGTTTCGCTGATTGATAATTGTAATTGGTGTTATAATTTCTAAGCAGTATTATTAGGAGTGTTATTAGGATTTATTAGGATTATTATTAGTATTATTAGGAGTGATAGGACTACACTGTCGACAGTTATCTGTCTACAGCCGCGGGCCGGTCCGTCCGGGGCAGTACCATGCTCTCGCAGAAAATCGACGTCTGAGTAGTAGCAATTTGTTACTGCGCTTCGTTCGATGAGCGAGAGAGTCGGAAGCCCAACTTTCTGAGGGTGATTGCGTGTGGAGGGTTTTGGTGGTACCCTTGGTATCACCGAGCCTCAATGCACGCATTCACACTCCCTTCGCTTTCTTCGCGGTAGGCAACGGCCTTGTAAAGGTCCATGAGTGACAGCAACACTTACCATCAGGTGTACTGTTTGCTCGTTTGCCACCGTTTACAATAAAAAAAAAAAGTATGTTGTTGATATTGAACAATATTAATTCATGTGGTGACGGAATAAGAATACAGTTTTACTAGTGGGTGTATAGGTACCTACCTCTTACTAGTGGATGTCGTAAAAGACGACAAAGGGATACAATGTGTAAATAATATTTATGGAAGAGAAGGAAAACTCGACACCAGACCCTATGCCAACATGTCTGACTAGCGGGGTATACGAGGTCAATTTCCCTTCCATTATGGAGGAGGCACAAGCTCAACGGTGGGACTTATATGGGCCGAGATGATTGAACAATATTAAATGCACTATGTTTAGTACAATTTACATACTTACAGTATACAATATGTATTACTTGTGAGGTACATTGTGCTTTCATGCGATTGCCAACTCATTCTGTTTATTTAAAACATAAAAGATCTTTAATATTGATATAGTCACTATAAGAAGTTGTTAGGTTAGCTATTTACGTAATAACTTAAGAAGAAAGATCCCTTAAGCAGGGACTGAATGAGTTAACCGACTTGGTATATTACCGACATGGATCTCACATGCCAATGTTCCTCCGAGGTTTGCGTTAGTCTCATGGTGAGATAACGACTGGCCCAGATGTTAAGGTTATTATTATTATTATTTATATCCTTTGTCCTCTTTTAACTTGCTATAAAATAATTCTGCATTAGTCACTGAATAAAACTTTCTTCCACTGATCAGCTTGCCAAAGTTCATGATCACGGCGAAAGCTAACTTGTTTCTTCTATGATATACTTCTATGATATACGTCCCACTGTTGGGCTCGTACCTCCTCAACAACAGGGAGAAATTGGCCTTGATACTATGCTGCTCAGACAGTTTGGTATAGGATTTTATTTCGAGTTTTCCTTCTCTTGCATAGATGTTATATGCGACTTATATCCCTTAGTCTTCTTTTACGACATCCACGGGCAAGATAGGGAGTGGATAAATAGAACTCTTAATCTGTCACCATACGGAAAGATCAATACCAACCACAAAAACAATACTAAAATAAAATGTTGATTAAATATTTAATATAAACTCATTTGCAAAAAAAAACGGGCGGTTTTGATTTTCATTCATATTTAAAAAGATACAATACCAAAAAGGTTTCAATCGTTTGTACACGTTACTGGCCGGTTTTAAAAATGCTGTGGTATTTAAAAAAGTACGTTCTAAATTCAATTTTTCATTTGATGTTCATTTTTACAGAAAACCCCTTTTTATCCTACATTTTTGGCGCGAAGTTCCAGAAGTTAACATCGACTTTCATAACTTTTATTCAATTTTTATCGATTAATTTCATATCCTTGACTGTCAAAGCTTTATTTAATGCTGTTTGGCTGTATCAAAAATGGTAGATAAAGTGGTAAAAGCTACCAAAATTATCGCGCTGCTTGAAGAGGGTTGCAGCCAATGTTTCGTGGCTAGGAGGCTAAATGTTAGTCGCTCGACAGTCCAAAGGACCTGGCAGCGATATCAGGAGACTGGTTCCGTCGAGAGAAGGCCTGGTTCTGGAAGAAAACCATGTACCCAACCACGGGATGATCGTTTTCTTGTGAGTCGCGCATTGAGAAATCGCAAATCTTCGTATGTGGATCTTAAGAACAACCTCCAAGAAGTAAGAAATGTGCATATTAGTCTATGGACGGTCAGGAGGAGGCTTCTCGCTGCCAATATACGCAGTCACCGCCCGGCCCGCGGCCCCAAATTACTCCGTGAGCACAGAGTTCACAGGCTTAGGTTCGCTAGAAATTGTGAATCATGGACTCAAGACGATTGGAATAGGGTTTTGTTCTCTGATGAAGCCAGGATATCTCTGTTCGGTGAAGATCGACGTCGGCGAGTGCTAAGAAGACAAGGAGAACGCTTTGCAGAGGCATGTTTCGAAGAAATCACACCTTATGGTGGGGGCTCTGTTATGTTTTGGGCAGGAATAAATTCAATGGATCGTACAGAGTTAGTCTTCATTGAAAACGGCTCACTGACTGGGCATCGATACATAACGGAAGTTCTAATTTCTCATGCACAACCCGCATTGGCCGCTCTAGGTGAAGACTCGATTTTTATGGACGACAATGCTCGCGCCCACCGATCCCGCGATGTTAATGCGTATGTGCAAGAGGTCGGCATTCGTCGTTTGGATTGGCCAGCTCGAAGTCCCGACCTCAATCCCATAGAGCATGTCTGGGACGTTCTGAAACGGCGTGTGAGATCAGTACACCCGGCTCCGCAGACCATCAGAGAGCTGAAGAATGTGATTACTGCGGAGTGGGAACGTATTCCGCAAGCAAGTATCCGGGATATACTCGCTAGCATGCCCAGACGAATTCAAGCTGTGATTTTAGCTAGAGGGGGTCACACTCGATACTAAACATTTATCTGCTTTTACTTTATTAAAGAAAAACAAACAAAAAAACTTTTTTATTTTTACTTCATGAGCATATGCACTACTAGCGAATATACACTACTAGCGAGGTTTAGCATTATTTCCCATAAATTGTATCTAAATTTTATGAAATACTGATGAAAACGATTATTTTCTTATTAATTTAGCAAATTGTGTGGATAAAACTACCTATAATTATCAAACAAAGAAATATTAACATTTGAAATGGTTCATTGCTTAGGTGCCCGTTTTTTTTGCAAATGAGTGTATAATATATATTAATAAATACTCCATTATCTTATCTTGAGCGTGTAATTCTGTATATCTTATATCTTTAAACGAGCAATTCTTGTATATATATATATATATATATATATATTCAGGATCTCGGAAACGGCTCCCAACGATTTTGTTGAAACTTGGCATACTAGAGGATTCGGGCCCAAAAAATCGATCTAGCTAGGTTTTATGTATAGAAAATGTTGTTTTGTCAGTGTTTTTGGCAGACAATATAATGACATTAAATTTTAAAAGAATATGAATTCAAATTTTGCCGTCATTGTTATGAGTTACGATAGCTCAGTAGCGAAGTAGTCAGGTTTCATTTTATTTTTGACATCGGCGACAAACGGCGTCGGATCGAATCTCGGTGTTATTATTATTCTCTTTTTGTAATTTTTATATAATTTTCATTATTTATTTTTTTATTTTTTATTAATATATATCTGAATAAATGCTACAAAAATACTCCGAGCGAAGCTCGGTCAACCTGATATTTGTTATTTAAAGAAAATGCTGAATACTGTTTGCATAATACCTATCACTACCTCAGTGTTTGTGTTGCTTAAGACCACAATGTTGCAACACTACTAACTTGCATAAGGGAATTGAAAAAAAAACCAGCTGAAAGTTCACTGGAAGAACAGACAGCAGCGCTCTTCAGGGAAATGTACAATAGGTACCTTATTGCGATCGTTAACTCGCTTGCTAAGCGTGACATTGTGGCATTATCCGCCATAGCTATGACGTAGGTTTTGATGTCTATACCATCAGCATCCGGGCCGAGGCTGCGGGTGACTTGATCAGAGAATAGTCCGTCACCCGCAGAGAGGTGGGCCGCGCGAGGGCGTCCGACCTCCCGGGAGGGGCGTTAGGCAAGGAGGTTACTCGAATAGTAGTAGTAAAGGTATCCCGTCGGATTAGCCACGGACGACAAGGAACTCGGTACCGGTGGTCAGCTCAATAGCGAAGGAGAGGGATGAGACAAAGGGTTATGGAGCCGCGCAACCCTTTCGTCACCCCGAATGGAACGGGCGGCGTGTACGCTGACCATAGCCAGCTCAAAAACAAACAAACATGGTTGTCTGTAAAGTCGGTTTACGACGATAGTTTAACGTGACAACGTCATAACAAAACATTAAGGAAATGACTGCATACTTTTATGAATAAAATTGAGACAGCGTGACGGGACAACGAGCGTAACGGGAAAATGTTCGCAACGGGACAATGAGCGTAACGGGACACTTTTTCGTGCATGCAGCCAGCGTTCATCGATTTATTAGACGTTGTCACGTCAAATAAGTAACAACTGAAATATTTATTTCCTTTTTACGTAATCGCTTACTTTCAATAGTTCTAAATAACTGTTGGAATGCGTTTCAATAATTACGAATACTTTTTACGCTCAGTCTCAATAGTTGTAAATAAGTAGAAGAATGGTCTTTACGTATAGGCATGGTTACATTAATTCTAAATAAGCAGTAGAACGTTCTTTATGCATACGCTTCGTTTTACTAATTCTAAATAAATAATGGATTGGTAGCACTCATTCTATTAAAACCATTACAACTACTGTTCTAAATAAGCAGTGAATTATTTTTTTACGCACATTTCTGGAAGAAATTCTTATGTCTCATTGCTGGGCTTTAGCCGCCTCCACAATAGAAAGTGAATTGAGCTACTATACTAATCTTAGTAGTTAATCTTAGTAGTTGGACCATCTGGTCCAACAGGCTGAGTGGTAGGACCACACTGTCGACAGTTATCTGTCTACAGCAGCGGGCCGGTCCGTCCAGAGTAGCACCACAGTAGTACCACAGTCGCAGAAAATCGACGTCTGAGTAGTAGCAATTTGTTACTGCGCTTCGTTCGGTGAGCGAGAAAGCCGGAAGCCCAAGTTTCTGAGGGTGTTTGTGTTTGGAGGATTTTGGTGGTGCCCTTGGTATCACCGAGCCTCAATGCACGCATTCACACTCCCTTCACTCTCTTCGCGGTAGGCAGCGACCCTGTACAGGTCCATGAGCGGCAGCAACACTTACCATCAGGTGTACTGTTTGCTCGTTTGCCACCGTCCGCAATAAAAAAAAAATAAAAAAAATGGCTGGTATAGAGTTTTAGTCAAGCTTTCATTCGCTATTATCGGCGTGTTATATCTCTTTATCAACTTCTATGGCACCCATCAGCAACAAATGAGGTGGTAAACAAATGAGGTGATGGCTGCTCTAGTAGTTAAGTCGTGAGCTGGTGCCGCTTGTGGGATCTGGTCCAACTATAATTGTTTAAATTATATAACGTATCTTGTGGTTCGAAGGGCATCACACTGGAGCTAGTACTTACAAAACATGTTATACAGAATTGGATATCTAGTAAGAAGAAAAAAAAGTATGAAAAATAATTGACAAGCCTGTAGCATGGTTGCATGTTCAGATCACGTGGATGGTTGCATGTTCAGATGTCGGAGTCACCAGATGTAGGATGGCGTGTGGAGATTAGCCACCCTACAATTGTGTTGTAGTCGGCGTAGGTAGATGTGAGAAGAAGGCGAAGAAGAACGAAGAGAGTTATTTCTAAGACTGACGATTTATTTACATTTCATAAATTATGTACAATAAATATATTATTTATATTTGAATTATTATATGATATTTATTAATGTCAGTGGTTATTTATTATTCATATCAGTAAAGTATCTTAAAAGTACATATTACAACACATATTTATGATTAACTGATATCCGTGAGTCACAGAACAGGGTTGCCAGCGGAAGATCAGTGTTGGGTGATACCCAGCTAATGCTGAGATGGTGACCCTTTCGGCAGGACATGTATTAGGTCGCTTTAGTCTGCTACTGATCCTTCAGACTGTTGTGGTCGTACACCTTTTGTTCCGTTTATCCTAAACTATTATTACCGATGAACTGACCACTTTATATATATTTTTTGTTTTTATAATTTTTATTTAGTATACCTTATTTTTTTTTTCTCATTTTAAATTAAGCATAGATTTATTTCTTCTGATGATAATTATCTTTAGCATGTCCTCGCCGAATAAATGCATTTTTCTTTCTTTCTTTCTAAATTGATGATAGAACTAGTGACGACCGTACAAGTGTGCGAGCTGATATCGTATGTCGACTGAATGAATAGACATTTTTCTTTTTTTTTCTGTGTGTGTACAGCTGTTGGCCGCAGATGGCCTTGACAGCTTGACGCGGACTATGGGTGAGCGCTGAGGGCTCTCAACCCGGATAATGAATAGACAGCAAAAGGCGGTGTATATATACTAGCATTCAGTCTGCGTGTGGTCCGAATGTGCACGTGTTCCAACAGGTGCGCATTCGATGATGTCACCGCAGGTGTGAATGCAGGTGTACAGGTGTGTCGCACATCTGTCAGCTGTGCACGCCAGCTGCCTCGCACCTGCGTCTTCTTGTATGGGCCAATCTTCATTAGCGAAGCGGATTGCTTCGCATTGTTGGGTTGCAGTCCAAGTTATCTTAGTGGCGGATAGTCGCCACAAGCCCGCTGAGTTTCTTTCCAGATCTTTTCAGTAGCGGTCACGTTCTGATCCGGTGGTAGTTTATTTTTCCGATAATTTAATTAAATGTTGTTAATTTGACAATATGCAAGTGCCCTCTCCGGCTTATGCTTAATGAATTATTTGAAACAGTATTTTGATGTGGTCACCATACGGAAGAACGCTTGTTTGCAATAGTTCTAATTAATCAATGGATTGCTGTTGAGTATATCCGCCTCGTTAACTAGTGATTACCTTGTCAATTATTAAGTGACACAGCTATATGATCAATTAATGTCGCTGACAGATAATGTCTGATAAATACTGATAATCTATAATGCCATCAAAAACATAACTTGTAAAAAAACCGAATAATAATAACAATCTCGTGAACACGGAGAGTCAATCTATAATATAAAAATGAATTGCTGAATACGTTGTTAAGCGTAAATCTCGATAACAACTGTACCAATTTTATACAAGTACAAGGATGGTTCTTACGTAGAGAAAAATTCAAAAATTTTCCTAAACAGTTCTAAAAACAACACTTTCTATACTCCTATACAAATGATTCGTAATAATACTTAAAAGTCAATTTGAACCTTAATACCATACCATAAAATTCAAGTGTTAGTGGAGAGGATCCGGCAAGGCAAAACAATTGAGTGACGTTAGTATCGTATGTATTTTGAGGTCAAATAAAAAATTTTAGATTTTTAATAATTTTTATTTTTTGAGATAATGTAATTAACTTTCTTTTATTATCTTAATAGCTGACCCGGCGTTCCGAATAGCAAAATAAGTATTAATATAACTAAAAATTCAAGAATCGATTGTTAGGTGGTACGAAGTTAGCCGGGTCAACTAGTATTTATTTATTTATTTATTTAGGTCAATCAACAATTGAACTACACAAAAAATTATAAATACATTTACAAATTTTCATTCTTAAGTGTATCAATTATTCAAAGATTAACACCGCATGCACTATATCTGGTTAATTATAATAATTACACATAAGAAATTACACAAAAATATAATAATAATAATAATAATAGCCAGTCGTTATCTCACCATGAGACTAACGTAAACCTCGGAGGAACATTATATGGCTCTCGAAATTCTTTTGATATAAAAGAAAAAATGTATCACAAGATAGGAAAGCCAATAAACCGCAGGGCAGCTTGTGGCGTGCTGAATGTGAGTGGCGACACTACGGTCCTGAGTGCCTCAGAGAGTCGGCCAGGGCCTCGTATCCAGCTGGCCTTTAATGGCTGGCTGGAGTGGAAACCGAAGAGTGCCCGCAGGATTCTCAACTCTGGCTTGCCTTAAACGGCTGGTCAGAGAGGGCTTGCCAGAGCTATATGCTCAGGGGTGGAAGTGTCATTTTCAAGAGCATAACTACGGGGAAACCACTGCGATGGTGAAACCGGCGCCGCACCGCTCGACACCCCAAGCCACTTGCACCAATGTTGCCCCCCTGTTGCCCGTATGGCCTGAGTGTCTGTGGCGACCGTTTGGGGGGCCCATTCAGTGAGTTGGCGAGTCACCGTCTGCCAAAGTTCAAGACGATAAAGGTATTGAAGGCAGACGACAGTTTTTAATCAATAGTTTTTAGTTAATCAGTACATCCAACCTCCAACCCCATAAACAGTTATTAGATACCATCATCACACAATAGTTTTACAGTTGGCAGTCCATGTGTGTTATGTGCAGACGTGGAGTGTCATCGGTAGACGTCCCATCCCATTTTTACATTAAATTTCTCCAAAGGCCTCTACGTGTTGGATCCATATCCCCATGTAAGCCTTTCAAAAGACCGGATATCTTCCCTTGGGAGATAGCCGTGAATCGGAGATAAATAATAATAATAATAGTATAATAATAATAATAATTTTACACCTACCGTTAGCAATCCACGAGTGTTATGTGCAAACTGCAAACGTGGAGTGTCATCGGTAGATGTCCCGTTCCATTTTTACATTAAATTTCTGCAAAGGCCTCTGCGTGTTGGATCCATATCCCCATGTAAGCCTTTTAAAGGACCGAGTATCTTCCCTAGGAAGATTCTGTGAACACGGAAGTACATACAAAAACCATACAAAAGGATGTTACAAAATTTTTGATTGTTCTACATGTCCTGTCATAATTATATAATATGCAAAATTACAGTCACTATTGATAGTATAAAAATATAAGTCATACTTTGACATAAACACTGGCTACATAATTTCAAAAAAAAGTAAAAACTAAAACCCAACTACGACAAAAAACGAGTTATCGGATAAATACGGACAAAGTGACGAGCTAAATGCTAATAGCATATGTTTGAAATCTACAAGTAACGCCCTTTTCAGTCATGTGAAACGCGACATATATATACGAAAATATATTATATGTCAAAAAAAATATCGCTAACTTTAAGAGATATTGTGACATTCATGAAATGAATACTCGTAATAAGGACAGATTAGTTGTACACACTACTCGTCTCCAAAAAGTTAGCAAATCATTCATGGGGCAATGTATACGCTTTTACAATAGATTACCTAAAGATATCCGAGACCTGCCTATGAAAAAGTTTAAAAAAGCCATCAAGAATAGACTTTGTAAAAAAGCTTATTATAAAATCTCGGATTATGTAGATGGCAATACAGATTGGTTGTGAGCAGCTCCTCATTCAGCAATTTCCTTGTTATTTTATATATACTGTTTGTAAATGTACTTTTAACTTTTATTGTAAAGTGTAGCGTGTTTTGCCTAACGAATTTTTGTATTTTCACCGTTTGTAACATATTGTGGTGTTGGTCATGCTCACATAAGGATCTACTTGCGGTAGCTGCGTGGAGCGGGTCTCTCCCTTCCCTCCATAGTGGTTGAGGGGAGTGATGGCTGCTCTAGTAGTTAACTCGTGATCGGGTGCCGCTTGTGGGATCTGGTCCAGCCATAATCGTTTAAATTATATTAAGTGTCTTGCGGTTCGAAGGGCATCACACTGGACCTAGTTCTTACAAAACATGTACACAATTGTATAACTAGTAAGAAGAAAAAAAAATTAAAAATAATGACAAGCCCGCTGAGTTTCTTGCCGGATCTTCTCAGTAGCGGTCGCGTTCCGATCCGGTGGTAGTATATTTTTTTTGGAAATTGTAAACCTGACAATATGCAAGTGCCCTCTCGGGGTTTATGCATAATAAATAATTTGAATTTGAACATATTTATCTCAAATTTATTTTTTAAGACAGAACTTTAAGACCTCTAGAGGGCGTCATATTAAATTCAGTGATACATCATATAGCCTATAACCAGCGGAAGATCAAGACCCTTCTAAGATACATTTGTCCAGTTCTAATAAGTATTTGAGGAGCTATGAGGGAATAGATGAACATACATACGTACATAGCCTGTCAAAATCTTCTTCTTCTTATTTAATGGCAATGAGCTACAATAATATGAGCTATTGTTGCCAGTGTCGAGTATTATATTAATTATTCACGTCTTTAAGTCTTCGTCTTTCAGTCAGTCGTTAACATGATTTGGTACTGATAACCAAGTTAAGATAATCAAGTTATGCCTTCTCTGGGAATTTTGGCAGAATGTCAAAATGCACGTAATTCACTATTATATCGTATTCACTACATTTCAGAATTTTATCTGCATTATATTACATAAAATATCAGCAAAATTATTCAATATAACACTGTAGAACACTAAAATAATTAAAAAAAATATAAAGGCGCTACATGACATTTTGACATTCGCGTCAAAAATCGTGTCAAAATCTTAACCTTTCGTAGTCGAGTAAAAAAAGTCAAAACAAAATAATAAATGTCAAGAGAATAACGTCATAATCTTAATAAATTACATTTTGTATTGAAAAAATGCCTGAATGCTATATAAACACTTTTCACTTAGCCATTTCGTCAAATAGTATTTAAATTGATTAAATATCGTTTTACGGAACTGGTATGGTAATCTATTAAATGTTTTAGTGCACATTAAATAGTAATTATTAGATGTTAATGATAGTTTACTGCAAGCTAAGTATATGTAGCTTATTAGCATTTTGAGGTCTAGGTGCATAATGTATCTTTGGTTCCGCAGTCTCGCAATTCAATTCTACTAAAAAAAAATTGTGAGATCCATGTAATACCAAGTCGGTTAATAAACTCATTTGCAAAAAAAACGGGCGGTTTTGATTTTCATTCATATTTAAAAAGATACAATACCAAAAAGGTTTCAATCGTTTGTACACGTTACTGGCCGGTTTTAAAAATGCTGTGGTATTTAAAAAAGTACGTTCTAAATTCAATTTTTCATTTGATGTTCATTTTTACAGAAAACCCCTTTTTATCCTACATTTTTGGCGCGAAGTTCCAGAAGTTAACATCGACTTTCATAACTTTTATTCAATTTTTATCGATTAATTTCATATCCTTGACTGTCAAAGCTTTATTTAATGCTGTTTGGCTGTATCAAAAATGGTAGATAAAGTGGTAAAAGCTACCAAAATTATCGCGCTGCTTGAAGAGGGTTGCAGCCAATGTTTCGTGGCTAGGAGGCTAAATGTTAGTCGCTCGACAGTCCAAAGGACCTGGCAGCGATATCAGGAGACTGGTTCCGTCGAGAGAAGGCCTGGTTCTGGAAGAAAACCATGTACCCAACCACGGGATGATCGTTTTCTTGTGAGTCGCGCATTGAGAAATCGCAAATCTTCGTATGTGGATCTTAAGAACAACCTCCAAGAAGTAAGAAATGTGCATATTAGTCTATGGACGGTCAGGAGGAGGCTTCTCGCTGCCAATATACGCAGTCACCGCCCGGCCCGCGGCCCCAAATTACTCCGTGAGCACAGAGTTCACAGGCTTAGGTTCGCTAGAAATTGTGAATCATGGACTCAAGACGATTGGAATAGGGTTTTGTTCTCTGATGAAGCCAGGATATCTCTGTTCGGTGAAGATCGACGTCGGCGAGTGCTAAGAAGACAAGGAGAACGCTTTGCAGAGGCATGTTTCGAAGAAATCACACCTTATGGTGGGGGCTCTGTTATGTTTTGGGCAGGAATAAATTCAATGGATCGTACAGAGTTAGTCTTCATTGAAAACGGCTCACTGACTGGGCATCGATACATAACGGAAGTTCTAATTTCTCATGCACAACCCGCATTGGCCGCTCTAGGTGAAGACTCGATTTTTATGGACGACAATGCTCGCGCCCACCGATCCCACGATGTTAATGCGTATGTGCAAGAGGTCGGCATTCGTCGTTTGGATTGGCCAGCTCGAAGTCCCGACCTCAATCCCATAGAGCATGTCTGGGACGTTCTGAAACGGCGTGTGAGATCAGTACACCCGGCTCCGCAGACCATCAGAGAGCTGAAGAATGTGATTACTGCGGAGTGGGAACGTATTCCGCAAGCAAGTATCCGGGATATACTCGCTAGCATGCCCAGACGAATTCAAGCTGTGATTTTAGCTAGAGGGGGTCACACTCGATACTAAACATTTATCTGCTTTTACTTTATTAAAGAAAAACAAACAAAAAAACTTTTTTATTTTTACTTCATGAGCATGCACTACTAGCGAATATACACTACTAGCGAGGTTTAGCATTATTTCCCATAAATTGTATCTAAATTTTATGAAATACTGATGAAAACGATTATTTTCTTATTAATTTAGCAAATTGTGTGGATAAAACTATCTATAATTATCAAACAAAGAAATATTAACATTTGAAATGGTTCATTGCTTAGGTGCCCGTTTTTTTTTGCAAATGAGTGTATATTCAGTCCCTACTTAAGGGATCTTTCCCTTAAGTAAATAAAATAACTTATCTACTTAAGGGAAACCAAAAATAATTCAAAAATAATAATCTAATAGCGCGACAATACAATTCACATGTTAGTTTTTAGTTCTATCAGCCCCACAGACTGCCTCATATTTTATCTTACAAGTTTTGGAGGATATTGAGTTAGTAGTTGGTCCTTGCTTTTTTTTTTCATTGCCAACGGTGGCAAACGAGCAAACAGTACACCTGATGGTAAATGTTGCTGCCGCTCATGGACCCTTACAAGGCCGCTGCCCACCTCGAAGAAAGTGAAGGGAGTGCGAATGCGTGCATCGAGGCTCGGTGACACCAAGGACACCAACACAACCCTCCACACGCAAACACCCTCAGAAAGTTGGGCTCCCGGCTCTCTCGCTCACCGAACGAAGCGCAGTAACTAATTGCTACTACTCAGACGTCGATTTTCTGCGAGAGTGTAGTACTACCCCGGACGGACCGGCCCGCGGCTGTAGACAGATAACTGTCGACAGTGTGATCCTACCACTCTTGCTGCTAACAATTTTATATCTGCAGCCATAAATGTACCTGGTCGTCTGATATATTACCACACTGTAGCAGCAATTTACGACTGGGCTTCGTTCTATGAGCGAGAGAGCTGAAGCCTTTATGCACATCTTGTAATGGTTAGCAACCTGATTGTAATAGGGATATTATAAAGGGCCAGTAGCAGCAATTATCACTTACCTTCAAATAGGCAAATTTTTCTTCTGTCACCATAGGCACATAGATGCAGAATTATTATCAGATCATATAGATCCCATTGTTTAGTCTCCGACACTTCTCTACAAAATTGAAAACAAATAGTAAATTGTAACACACAAAACTGGAGAGAAGCTTGGGGTAGTGTTGTATTTCGTTCTTTTTCTTCTCTTTATCTCAGGTAATATAAGGCTTACTGCTAGGCTCGAGCTTCGTCCAGGAGGGTATTTGTCTTACTATACAATGCTGACCAGACAAGATTTTATAGTGTTTTATTTCAAGTTTCCATTTTGTTGAAAAGATCCTCCATCCATTTGGGTCAACGATTACATTCCCAAGGAGGGTTGACGTCAGGCAGGCGGCCGGTCATAAAAGTCATTGCCGAAACTTTTGCAATATGTCAAAACAGATGACATATTGCGTCGACCCCAAGTAATTGGGATAAGAGCAAGATGATGATGATGATGATGATGATTTTGTTGAAAAGATCCTATCTACATATTATACTCTTTAGTCATCTTTTACGACACCTACAGATATGGTAGGGAATGGTGAATTTCTTATTTCCACAAAATCTCTTCTCCTGCCATAATGTTATCTGCTTGCCTCTCTTACTATTAGTCGATGTTTTACGATACACGGCAATAATGAAGGGATGTTATGTTGGATTTATTCCTTATATTTCTATCATTATTATCAGTTGGACACAGACTTCTTCATCATGAAGAATGCCGCAATCACCCCGCCTGACAGGCGAGTTGGCGAACGTAGTTGATGTTATAAATTTCTCACAAAAGTGCGGTCTTTCTTTGGTGCTCCCTTATCTAGTTTTTGTTACTCTTAGGCTGACCAACGGTACCAAGTTTCTTGTCTTCCGTAGTAGGCACGACGGAATACCCTGCGAGGTACGCTCTCCTCTTGGACGGTCGCCGTCGGGCGGTCAGCCTCTCTGCGGGTGACAGACTAAAATCCCCGGTCCGGTCACTCGCGCCTGCGCCGCCAAATAAAACCCCTATACCAATCCGTCTGACCAGGGTGATATAGTACAACAATCTCTCTCCTATCGATGGCACTTATATGAACGATGGCGATGAGCGATAGCTAAAAATCCATACTAATATTATAAATGCGAAAGTAAGGGTGTTTGTTTGTTTGTTTGTAACGCTTTCACGCTTAAACCACCGAACCGATTTCAAAAATTCTTTCATCAATGGAAAGCTATAATATCAGGGAGTAACATAGGCTATATTTTATCCCGGTATTCTGGTATTTTATCCGGTATTTTATCCGGTATTTTATCCGCTTCGGTTTCTGTCGCTTTATCCCCGTAGTTCCCGTTCCCGTGGGATTATCGAGATAAAATATAGCTTAATTTACTCCCTGATATTATAGCTTTCCATTGGTGAAAGAATTTTTTAAATCAGTCCAGCCGTTTTGAAGATTACCCGGACCAAACAGACAGACAGACAAAAAATAGAGTGATTTTTAGGCATATGTATAGTGCAAATAACCATGTGAACATGAAAAAGGCCTATTATTTTGACATTACAAACAAACACTCCAATTTTATTTATTGGTATAGATGTGTAAATCAAAAATTTTGCACTTTTAAAGGGACTTGTCAGTATTAGGCCCAAAGGTGAACAAAAAAAAATGTATTGATATTTATCACAGTTCTACCTTGAATTTATTATTTTATACAAGTCGGTATATTTTGCCAATATTGTTAAACAATAAAACGACTAAACCGTGCAAAGGAACTTGGAAATGGGCACATTATTGTTGCCGGTCCAGAAAAATAGGTATGAAATGAAATGAATGTTCACAGGGTATCTATATCTATAACAATAAATAAAATTGGAGTGTCTGTTTGTAATGTCAAAATAATAGGCTTTTTTCATGCTCACACGGTTATTTGCACTATACATATGCCTAAAATACACTTTATATTTTTTTTGTCTGTCTGTTTGTGCCGGGTAATCAATCTTCAAGACGTCTGGACCGATTTCAAAAATTCTTTCACCAATGGAAAGCTATAATATCAGGGCGTAAACTAGGCTATATTTTATCCCGATATTCCCACGGGAACGGGAATTTTGTTAAAATTGTTTCTTTTACGACTTTTAGTGATGGGTAGACCTAACAAGGATGCTTGGATGAGGAAACGACGGCAACTTGAGACAGAAAAGAGTACACGAAAACGCTTAGGCCTCATTTACGTAGACGCGGCGCGTCGCGCGTCGCGATAGACTGCGCGGTCCGCATTAAATTCAAATGTGGGGCATTGGATGAGTGCGTTTACGGAGAAGCGATTTTACACGCGTTTGCTTGAAATGGAGCGTGTTTTACGGCCGAGCTCGCGGATGGCATCATCACGTCTCACGCGGCGTTTATCGCGGCGGCGCACGCAGTGGCGATTCTCGATGAAGCGATGCCTATGGCGGAACCTTCTGCCAGTCTCATTTGGTAATCGTGCAACACAGACGTAGTCACCGTCGCAATGGAGTATGATATAATCGACTTTTTTTAGAAGAAAATTGCATGTTAAAAAGTGAGTTATTTAATGTAAGGAGTGGCCCGGTGTTTACAGCAGCGGAACGTGAGAAGTTTGGGTCGGTTTAACTGAGAACTCGCGTGCGCTGCAGCGATGCCCGCCTCGAGCTTAAGAATACGACGCGGGCGCAGCAGCGGGCATCGCCACTCTTCCCGCCTCGCGTCTCTATAAACAACATCGTATATTGCTATAAGTCTGTGTTTACGCGTGCGATGATACGTGCCGCTTCGCGCGCCGCCGCTACGTAAACAATAAAAAAGTCCGACGCGCCGCGAGACACCACGCCACACCCAAACGCGACGCGCGACGCCCCGCGTCTCCGTAAATGAGGCCTTAGACGCAACTTAAATTCGATGTCAAATTGACGCATCAGTATGCCTAGTCGGTAGTGGTATTTCTGCAGTATGCCATAAGATCATACTCACACTCATCACACTAGTCACAACTCCGGTATGTCGCTCTGCCGCACAATTCTGTCAATGGTATCTATAATGGTATTTATAACCCATATTGGTGCAAAGTTCTCATCAATAGAAATTAATTAAGACCAAACACATAATTTCTGAGAATAGTTAAGGAGTCCCGTCGACTGTCTGTCGACTCCATCATCAGATCGACTCCAGACCTTCATTAAATTGTGGTTCTTTCGGTGTAAAGGTCTCGTTAATACGAATAAAATATGCCCAACCAACTTAGTAGTTCCTACATATCGATGTGAAGTTTCCCTGACTGTCTGTCTCTGTCATCTTCATCATCAGCTCTGATCCAAACCTTCATTATTTCGTAGAATCACCCGATATACACATGAATATTAAGTTTTGCCCGATGCGTGCCTACAATTTTCGAGAGTTGCCTTTGATTTCTAAGGGTTTTCATCATCAGATCCTGACGTGGTGGCAAAGGGACCATCTCGGCAGCGTACCCTTTCATATAAAAAAAGATTCATCGAAATCGGTTCATAAACAATGAAGTTATCAGCGAACACACAAAAAAGAATAAAAAATTTATATCGTCGTCGACTCACAGCGTCAAAATTTGAAAATTTCTTATTTTTGAAGTTATACTTCTTTAGGCGCGTTATGAAAAAATGATGAGAGTGAAATTTTAAGATGCGCGCGCATCTGTGACACAAAATTAACAGTATGAAGCTGTCTGTTTAACCTTAAATTCAATTTTTGAATTTATTATTAAATTTATTTTTAAAATATTAAATAATCAATAATAAACATTTAAAATTAAGAATCTTATAATATTTAGTACAAATTATGTCTTATATATTTATTATTCTCTAAATTTTGTTTTTAATAATTATATATATATATATATATATATATATATATATATATATATATATTAATTATATATTATATAAATTTATATTAAATATATATATTTGAAATATATATATTAAATATATTATTATATAAATACACTAGCAACCCGCCCTCGCTTCGCTTCAGCTATAGGTTATAGTCGTTTTACCCGCGTAGTTCCCGTTCCCGTAGGAATACCGGGATAAAATATAGCCTAGTTTACGCCCTGATATTATAGCTTTCCATTGGTGAAAGATTTTTTGAAATCGGTCCAGCCGTTTTGAAGATTACCCAGAACAAACAGACAAACAGACAGACAAAAATTTTTTAATTGCTATTTTAGACATAGGTGTCGTGCAAATAACCGTGTGAGCATGAAAAAAGCCTATTATTTTGACATTACAAATAGACACTCCAATTTTATTTATTAGTATAGACTAGCAACCCGCCCTTGCTTCGCATCGGTTTCAGTCTTTCCTGCGTAGTTCCCGTTCCCGTGCGAATACCGGGATAAAATATAGCCTAGTTTACTCCCTGATATTATAGCTTTCCATTGGTGAAAGAATTTTTGAAATTGGTCCAGCCGTTTTGAAGATTACCCGGAACAAACAGACAGACAAAAAAATATATAAAGTGTATTTTAGGCATATGTATAGTGCAAATAATTGTGTGAGCATGAAAAAAGCCTATTATTTTGACATTACAAACAGACACTCCAATTTTATTCATTGGTATAGATTTCATTCCCCATCGTCATCTCAGCCTATCGCCGTCCATTGCTGGACGTAGGCCTCCCTCATGTTACGCCACAAAGTGCGGTCTTGTGCTGCGTGCATCCAATGACATCCAGCAACTTTCACCAGGTCTTCGATCTACCTAGTGGAGAGGTGTCCTACACTGCGTCGTCCGATACGTGGTCGCCACTCGAGAACCTTTCTTCCCCAGCGGTTGTCGGTTCGTCGAGCGATGTGGCCTGCCCATTGCCACTTCAGCGTGCTAATTCTTCGTGCTACGTCAGTTACACCTGTTCTTCTGCTGATTGCCGTAAGTATTTCGGATAAGATTTATTAATTACTTAGTACATTCTGTTTGACGTAAAAATTTCTTTAAACGCCTGGAGCACTTTTTTAGGTGAACCAAAATCATGAAACTCGCGTCATCGTCACCGAACGCTTTCCATGAGCTATGTGCATACTGTGTAAATATGTGTACTTTTTGGAGTGAACAAAAAGCGTGAAACTCGCGCCATCGTCACTGCACGCCTAATGACGCTATATCTAGGTATACTGATTGATGTCAAAGCCAGATAAATGTAAAAAGTTTTAATTTTAAAACTTTAAATTAAGATCAAAAATACTTTGAATATCTAAAAAGTAATGATAATTTGTTCACAGTTTTAAGTTTTCACTTTAGTCGGTAGTCCTCATAACTGCTTTTTTTTTAAATACGACATCCGGCACTAATAAAATAATCCTAGTATTGCGGCGGTTTAAAATCATATAATTTAACAGAAGATTACACCTAGACTTAGAAAAACATTATAAAGTAAAATATATCTAAACTAAAATATATCTGTGGTAAGCTTTAGTATATTTAAAATGGTATATTTAATTAAATGTTAAGTGATAGTAAGGCGGCCCCTAGACCTACAATAAGATTGTGCAAGATAATTTATTACACAATAATAATTGAAAGGCGCTTTGAATCCAAACGTTCAATTATATTGCACAATAAAAGAAATGTGGTGTCGTGGGACACCAGGTAGGAACCAAGTTCCTTCGGCTAATGTAGAATCGACACAATTTGCAAAAAAAATCAAAATTCAAGTCTCTTTTAGTTGGTGTCCTTGTTCCGAACATTGTTAGTTTCTAATTATAAAATTTATTGTGACTAAACTATTGGGTGTAGGCTCTTGAAATTTAGGTTTTTAGTATTAAATCGGTTCTACTGGAAATTCTATGAGGTTTGTCAAAAATCCAGAGTTCCTGCGGTCAAAGATGACTGATTTATAGCAGTTTGGGGTTTGAACGATGTTTCACATCTAAAAAGGGGGAGAGGGAAGTTTCTAATGGGGGGTAGGGGTAGTCCGGGCGGCAGTGTGAGATGCAAGGGGAGTCAAAATTTCTATCAAAAATGGTCTAGCACTTATAGTTTCTGAGATACGGCGGTCAAAACAATTTCGTCTCATTTAACGGTTTTATTCTTACAGTTTTACTATCACATTTTTTTCAGTTCGGTCGCGCATCAAAATCCCTATCTCCTCCAAGCCTGCCGTAAGGAACTTCGTTCCAATAATACAAATTGCGCAATATTTTCGCAGCCAATCTGAGAATGTTGCACCGTTCGTAAAGCAACATATCCTCCTTTTTTAGGATATGGGATAGAGAGATAGATAGGATATAGCCTAATGGGAGGGAATTTGACTTACTATGCCATACTGGTCAGACATATTGTTATAGGATTTCATTTCAAGTTTTCCTTCTCTTGCACAGATGTTAAGTGCATATCACATCCCATAGTCGTCTTTTACGACATTCACAGGCAAGATAAGGAGTGGTGAGTTATAAGTATTCTTACTCCGTTACCACACGGATACTCCGTCACTACGCGTGTACTTCTTATTAAAAAAAACTAAGACTAATAATATTGAGCAATACTGACCCTGAACGATGGAATGGAAATATATTAAATAGGCTAAAACTTTCGTTCAATAATTTCACAGTTTTCATTATTAAACATATACGGCCAAAACCCCCATCCAAGACGCCTAAGACGTAGGATCTTTGGCATCTTATGTAGGGGGTAGATATAAACCTCTGTAATAACGATGACTTGTTGGGCGTGAGACATCTTAGTCATGTCTTTTGGCCATGAACGCAGAAGAGTATTCGAAACATCGAGCAATCAAGAATCAAATAGAAACGCAATAAAATTCGTAAAAATAGTTTATTTAAAATGTGTAACACTCGCTTAAATAAGGCGGTGTGCTGCGTGAGCGACGAATACGACGCGACGCGACGCTGCGAACACGACGAACACGATCAACTCAAAGGCATGTCGCCTGCTTGCGGCCTATATGACAATTTGCGACGAGACGCTACATCAAGCGTGGCTATTTTGAGAGCGAACTGACGCGACATCACGAACTACAGAATGGTTGATTCAGAAACGATTATATTTGTTTTCTTTCTAGGTTTTTTACGGTATTTTTTTTAAGTCTGTATTCTAAATATGAACTTTCTAACAAAATTGTAGTATACTTGTCCATGATTCGAGAAGTAATGACCAAAATTACATAGGACCCATATCGCTTGTAGCATCGCGCCGCACTGCGTCGTGTCGTGTCGCGTCGTATTCGTCATTCAAGTAGGACACCCCGTAACAGAAATCACCAGAGAATGTAATCTATGTGCACGAAACGACTGTTTTAATATCACAAAATGGCTGTCCATCACGTCATTTGAGATTGACATTTTTCATCATTGTCCGTATAATGACGGAGTAAGAATACAATTCTCACCCCCATTCTTAATAAATAATAAAAGGTATAAAACATCTATGCAATTGATCGAAATAAAATCCTATACCAATACGTCTGACCAGCGTGGTGTAGTAGGTCAATTTCTCTTTCGTTGTGGAGGAGACTCGAGCCCAATAGTAAGACGTATATGAGCTCTGATGAAGATATACCTATGAAGGTTTTTGTTAGCAAATTACACATTTTCTTCTTCTTTTTTTGTATTGGCAATAAGATACGAGTTATTGGTGCCACTGTCCAGTTATAACTTTCTTAGTTTATTTATGTCTTTAGTCCCTTCATATAATTCATAGACGTGGATTGAGTGCTGATAACCAAATCATGATTCCTCTGGGCATTTTTAAGAGAACATAAGAATGCACGCTATTCACAATTAAATATTCACTACACTTCAGCGTTTTCATGGCATTTTATTACATTATTGCAAAATTATCCGTGTGGTGACGGAGTAAGAATACAATTTACCACTCCCTATCTTGCCCGTGGATGTCGTATAAGACGACTAAGGGATATAATATGCACATAAGATCTGTGCAAGAGAAGGAAAACTCGAAATGAAACCCTATACCAACATGTCTGACCAGCATGGTATAGTAGGTCAAATTCCCTCCCATTGTGGAGGAGGCCCGAGCCCAACAGTGGGACATATGTGGGCTGCGATGATGACGATGATGATTGCAAAATTATAATTAACACAATAAAACTTTAAAATAATAAAATATGTATATCTTAAACATGTCAATCAAGTACCGCCACCACTCTGAAAGATGACAAGACGTAGCGAGACGACCAATTGTTGGAGTGTGGGGCATCAAATGTCATCGGGCAACCAGTTTTTTATTACCAGTTGCTTTTTTTTCTGGACCTCGTTAAAATTTTCCCACTGTATCCGGTCCCCACCTAACACTACTTGCTGACCCCTAAACTATGACGTAAATACTCGTATAGAAGAGACTTACGAATAATTATCATACAGAGATTCAGAATAATCAATTGTAGGTTGCACAAATAAGTATTCTGTCTGAATAGATAGTCAACTCAGTCTCAAACGAAGCTGTGGGTTGCCAGTTCAGTATTAAACTATTTGATATATTAATAACTGCTAAACTATTAATCATAGTTGAATTCGTGCTATGTCATTTTGTAGTTCATATAGTCAGCAATTAAGTGCTTATGTATTTGCACATCTTAGATATATGGTACAGGGTAGACAACCGACGTATTAAGGATGTATTCCTTAGAATATTGTTCATTACGCATATTTACAAACGGTACAAAAAAATTTTTACGATCAATACATTACAGATGCAACAAGACTAAATTACCATATACTCAGTTATTGAAACGGTACCAACTTCAGAGCCTGGAGTGTAGACGCAGCCTCCTAATGGTTATGATGCTCCATGGTCTATGTAATAATATGTTTGATTGTACAGATTTAACTAATAAGCTATGTTACATTGTACCCAGAACAGCGATGCGACGAGAGGCGCGCGTGCCCCGGGTGTTTCACACAGCTAGGTGTAGAACTCATGCCGGTGCACGTGCGCCTCTGCGCCGCCTCGTAGAAACGTATAACACGCACTATAACGACTTGGACATATTCTCGCTTTCACATGAAATGTTCAAAAAAAAAGGCTGTCTTAGCTCTAAAGTAGTTCATTAATGTATTTCTTATGCATCATATTTTTAGTACATCTAAGTTTAGTTTCTAATAAGTATGTATTATCTTGCGGACATTTGGTGTGGGTTACACGTTTACTTAGTTTTTAGAATTGATATAGATATTGATAATAAAAGTGTAACTGATTTTTTGTCCCAATAAACTAAAATAAAATAAAATTTCATTTCAGCTTATATATGTCTCACTGTTGGGCTCGAGCCTCCTCCACAATAAGAGGGAAATTAACCCACTATACTCTGTAGGTCTAACGTATTGGCATAGAGTGTTATTTTACAAGCTTTTATTTACGAGTAGTTTCACCTGTCCCGTTGTCTGTAATCATATCTTGCACGTTAAATTTGATCTACTTCCCGATTTCCGATTGAGCTGAAATTTTACATACATGTATAAATTGGATGACGATGCAATATTATTGTAACATAAAGCTGATCTGATGATGGACCTGGAAGTGAAAGCTGATCTGATGAAGGCCATAGGAACTCCGCAATTAAACGACGCAACCCCATCGAGTTTGGGCTCATTTGATTCATCTTAACGAGTACTTTGATACCATATGGTAACCAGGGTTTGATGATGGACCTAGTCTTTTAACTTTTTAGTTCATTTTATTAACAAATAATAAAAGCTTGTTTTTAAAAAAAGGTATTTTCTTTAATTTTTCTATTCTTGCATAGATGTCATATGCATTTTTAATAGCTTAGTAGTATTTTACGTCGACATACTTTCAAGAAATGTGGAGGGGGGAGGGGGGGGGGTGAATTAGGTGAATTATATTCTTAGTCCATCACCACAGGAAAAAATTAAATATTGTTATTCGTTTCTTATTAAATTAGGGTTGTTAGAAGATGTAATTACATTTGTTGAAGTATTACAGGGAAATTACATGATTGTAATAAGCAATTACCATAAGCTGATAGTTAAAACGTAACAATACAATCGTACCTCAAACCACACCACAGCTCATATACGTCCCACTGCTGGACTTGAGCCTTTTCCATAATATGAGGGCAATTTGCCTAAAATACCACGCTGGTCAAACGATTTGGAATAGGGTTTTATTTCGAGTTTCTTTCTTTTGCACAGATTTAATATGCATATTTTAGGACAGTCACGGTCAAAAGGATGTGGTAAATTGTATTCTTACTCTGTCACCACACGAAAAAAAAAGAAAACACTCACATGGTTTTATGTGTACGATGGTAGATAATTGATTTATTGTTTAAATCGTAAGCTGGGCTTGAGCTGAAAACCTAGGACTTTTTTTGGAGGGTGGGTCATGGTCATCGCACCTGCCACCCGCCTCCATTCGGGGTGACAGAGGGGCGGTGCGCGGCCCCATGTCCCACCCGTAGCACGTCGCCTTCGTCGTTGGGCCGACCACCGGCGCCGAGTTCCTTGTCTTCAGTGGTCGAGAAAATCATGGGCTGGAGTGCACCCGTATTCCGGGCCACAAGTTAAAACTAATGCTATTTTATTATATTTTAATTTGCTGTAATTTAAAATGTGTTTTTTATTTGGTTTGATTGTATAAAAATAAAGCTTTTTTTTATATCTTACTCCAACCAATTTAATTCACCATAGTTAACTATTTGAAGTGTAAACGAATTATTTTTCCCTTTTTTTTAATACCATCAAATTGACACGTGGTAATAAAATCTCCCATTTCTTCCTTTCCCACGAGATAAATAATTTAAGGAAAGTAAACGGATAACTTAATAATCTTTCCGTACGGTGACAGATTAAGAATACAATTCATCACTGAATACAAATCAATTCATCTTGCCCGTGCATAAAATACAATTCATCTTGCCCGTGCATATGGTAACATATGACTAAGGGATATAATATGCATATAACATCTAAACTCAAAATAAAATCCTATACTAACCTGTCTGACCAGCATGGTATAGTAAGGTCAATTTACCTCTTAATATGGAGGAGGCTCGAGCCCAACAGTGGGAAGTATATGAGCCAAAATAAGCGGATAACATCAAGCCAAGGAATACTCGAATTAAAACTGTCTGTTATCTCTCTCGTTAGCGTGTTTGTAACACAAATTTATTTCATACGAAGAAGGCATGTATCCAAAAGCATATGTTCTGAAAAATATGAAATTATATCTATTTATCTCATGAGTTGTAATTTATTTCCAATTGTATTAAATAATTGTCTTGGTACGACGGTCATCGCTTACTCCAAGACCCTACCTCACAGATGAAGTTGATAAATGACATTCAGGTAATCCGCCAAGTAATCTCCGTCGACGTGCCGTAATTTTTCACCTTTTTTTTCTATCTTTTAATCCAGCACGCGACGTTGATCGCACGCCTTCGCCAATAGATAGGACGTCAGACCTAATGAAACTCATGATATACTTCGCCTCAACAATAAGATGACTGACATTATGTATTGAATATTATATTTTGATATAAAATATCTATAGACGGTAAAGCTGATCATCAGCGTGGTGTAATCAGGCCGCGGTGACGTAATGCCACGCTATGTGACGGAATATGCGAGGGTAAACCTGGTTTTTGGTATGGCGTAAACAGGCCACGACGACGCAATGCCACGCTATATGACGGAATATACGACGGTAAATCTGATCGTTGGCGTGGCATAAACAGGCCACCACTACACAATGCCACGCTATATGACGGAATATTTAAGGGTAAATCAGATCGTTGGTGTGACGTATATAGGCTACGGCGATGCAATGAGCGCTATGTGACGGAATATGCGAGGGTAAACTTGATCGTCGGCGTGGCGTAAACAAGCCGCGGCGATGTAGCGCCACGCTATATGATAGAATGTATATACTGTACGTAGTCTATACGTAGTAGTGAATGAGTGAAATGTAGCAACACGATGTTGTGCGTAAGAGACTGTGCGCGAATTAATTATGGTTGTTGTGTAATATTTTAAACAATAATATAAATATTAGTTGCAATATTTTATTTATTACATTAATATTTTATTTATTTTATTTATTATTTTATTAATCCTGTCATAATTTGTTCTTTTATGCATGTATACTGTAGTATATTGTCGGTACATTAATTGTAACTAGGTGGATGGTATTAAAATATAAATCAGTATTGAACCAACTTGCGTGTGTTTCACTACGTATAAGTATTATACATTATACAAGTGTATAAATTAATTTCGATGTTTAACATCTGACAGGTGTCCTGAACGATGGTTAAATTTTTTTTTAATAACTTATCATAACCAATATGCGTCCCACTATTGAGCCGGCCTCCTTAAAAAAAAACAGATCGGTATAGGGTTTTATTTCCAGTTTTACTTCTTGTTACATCGCTGTAATAATAACTCGTGAGTAGGCACTAAACGCAGAGGCTGCACGAACTTCGCTTCGATTACCTCTACCGCGCTGACCGCTTCGTGACTCACTTTACACCAACGATCGCTATAACTACTCGGGCGTCCGTTAAAACACTCATTATAAATCCTATATTATTCTTCTATATCCAATATTAACTAAGTTATTATATACTAGCAATCCGCCCTCGCTTCGCTTCGGATTCAGTCGCCTTACGCGCGTAGTTCCCGTTCCCGTGGGAATACCGGGATAAAATATAGCCTATGTTACTCCCTGATATTATAGCTTTCCAATGGTGAAAGAATTTTTAAAATCGGTCCAGTACTTTTTGAGTTTATTCGTTACATACAAACTTACAAATTTTACCTCTTTATAATATTAGTATAGATGACTATTTAACGACGTCTGTAAATCATTGATTAAATCGATATTTAGGTTAGGAGCAATATTAGACCGCAACGAAAGTTGGTCGGCATCAGAAATGAAATAAATTTGTAGAAACTGCGGGCTTTGCCCTGGCGAAGGGAGTAGACTACCAATTAAGTGATAAACTTGCCCTTCTACTTTAAATGTAGGCATAAAGTTTCCTTCGCGAATTTCTTTAGCACCGAATGACGTCATTTGGAAGAGTGTATTATACTTTCGTATGTTTTTTAAAAAATGCGCAGATAATAGATGATTGCCCAGTAATAGATCTTTTATTGGTTGTGGTGGTGCCTGGATATCAGGAAGAACCACTTTTCCTGCAGCACAACACATACCATTTGGTTCATCGCTCCATTTATTTGCAAAACACTTAGGACATGTTTTATTCATTTCGCCTATTTTCACAGTGTTTTGCTGAGCATAATCTATATTGGCATCGTAATTGAAGGCTGATCTATTTCCTTGGGCTATATTCCGATTACGCGCTCTGACTGTAGCTGCTCGCTGTCTTTCTGTTGCTAGGCGCTGCGAGCGCTCAGTGCTAGTCTCCCTATCCCTTGTCTCACAGACATGCTGCCTTAACTCAGATAGACGGTGCGCACGTTCAGCGCTAGTTTCTCGAGCACGGGCCCGCGTCGTCCTCACATTTTGGCTTGCGAGGCGCTGTGAGCGCTCGGAGCTAGATTCTCTAGCGCGTGCTTGCGAAATATATTCTCTATTTCTCGAGAGGCGTTGCTCATTTTCAGGGGCAGATTCTTCCGTACGGCGTACTCGAGCGGCTCTTGTCTGTGATGTCTGCCGAGACAGTTGAGATTTCCTTTTAGGCATGCTCTCAACAAACCACGCACAGACTTGAAAACAATTATGAACAAAGGGAGAGCGACTCGAACACCGTCCGCCTTTACAAAACAAAACAATCGTAATATCGAATAACTCGTGTCGATTATTACGATAGAACGAAGTACGAAACTACGAACATACAAAACAAACGTACAACGAAATTACGATATTTTCGATTATGAGGTATCTATCAACAACAACAACCATGCGAACGAAACAACCGAAACCAATAACCAACTGACATGTAATTTTTAGAACTCCAACTAACGACAACGTGGGCATAATAATTCGAGAGGGTCATCAATCCACGGAAAGTCTTAACACCGCGATTCAGAAAAATGACGTCATTGCAGAACGCCATCTATGGGCAAATAGGTAAAACGTCTGCACAATGAAAGTTATGCTAGGGTCATTTTGCGTTTTAGTAATTTTATATTATCTCCGAAACTGTATGACCAATTGATATACTGTAAATGGCAAATCTTATCTGTATGATGTTCCTGTGATACTGAAATAATTTATTGTCATAAGAATTAATATTTTGTTGCTCAAATAATCAACCAAACGTAACAATGCCGAAAAAAAAATTTTTTAATGCAATAATAGAAGTATAAAAGATAAAATATAAAAGATAGAGATATGGTATCGCTGACTTTTTTGTAGAAATAATTAAGATGAACCAGGTAGCCATACATTCTTTTTAATTTTAAGCAACTGTTTAGGCAGCGCACGCAAATAATTCTGTTTTACGAGGTATTTTTTTCCGACTTGCCAGACAAAAGTTGTGATAGCTCGGTTAATATACATGTTATAGAAACAATTTATAGCCTATAGCACTCAGGAATAATGTAGCTTTCTGCCAGTTAAAATAAAATTAGAATTAGATTATGAGTTCCAGAGATTACCCCCTGCATACAAACTTACAAATTTTACCTCTTTATAATATTAGTATAGATTAATTTTCAATTTTTAATATTAATTATTGATATCTAAGATCAATCTAAGATTCTTTTAGTTTAAATTTGATGACTATTAAACTGAACTTTGTTGATTATCCTTTTCCAATCCTTCTATTATTTTATTGTAATTAATTATTTGCATGCAATTAAAAACTATTTTTAATGATGCCAAAGAAGTATAACTTCTCACGCGCGTACATAAGTACACGCACCCATTTTTTTTTTTTTTTTTTGTAGGTAGTCTGCGGTCGGCGCGCCTCCGCACCACTCCATCCGGGGCGACAGAGGGACTTAAGCACGCAACTCCCGCAACCCACCCGAAAACCACGTCGCCTTCGTCGTTGGGCCGACCACCAGAGCAGGGTTACTTGACATCAGTGGTCGGCCCGACGGAATACCCCCTATTGGGGTACCCTCCCATCGACCGACGTCCCCCCCTCGGGGAGGACGTCGGTCTTTCCTCACGCGGTCGGCCTCTCGCCGGGTGACGGACTAATCCCCGGTCACGTCACCCGCGGCCTCGGCTAGGGCGGCATGAGACGCAGGTAGTTACGCCTACGCTGCCCCAGTCGCCGGCGGCGGATCTCCTCATCGAGGCTGCGCTCCTCGCGCAGGCGATCCGCCGCCTCCTTCCGCGAGATCACTGTCTCGCAGAAGGCTGCGACCGCGTCCCAATTCCCGACGCTGTCGACCATCGTCCTAGCGATAGCCGGCAGCGTCAGGTCCGTACCGATGATTGCGACGAGTTCACAGCGCTGCACTGCCCAAGCCCCGCAGGCCTCGAGCGTATGGCGCGCCGTGTCCTCGTCGCAATCGCAGTGGTAGCAGAACGGTGTACTCTCCCTCCTAACGACCTTGTGCAGGTATTTGGCGAAGCACCCATGCCCCGTCAAAACCTGCACCTGTCGAAAGGAGAGCACCCCGTGCCGCCTCTCCAACCACTGCATCAGCACCGGCCGGAAGGCCTCCACGGTTCGCACCCCGAACCGAGGCCTCTCCAGCCGGACTGCCCAACGGCCGATGACGTCTCGGCGGGCGTCGACGCGCCAGACGGTGAGCTCCCTTAACGAGATCACACCGCCCTCCGCTCGCACCCCCGTCACCCGCCGATACAATCCGGCGAGCATTTCCGCCTCCAGATCCCACGGGGGAGTCCCGGCCAACAGGCACGCTGCCTCCGTCGCCACCGTGCGGTATCCGCGGATGGCCCTGACCGCCATGACCCTCTGTGGTCGCCACAGAAGAGCCCTAAGTCGGACGGTCAAGGACCCCGCCCACACCGGTGCGCCGTACAGGGCCATCGACCGGATGACCCCCGCGTACAGCCGTCGGCACGCAGCGCTCGGTCCGCCCACGTTCGGCATAAGCCTCGATAGGGCGGACGCCGCGCCGACGAGCCGTGGAGCGAGCCTGCCGAAATGCTCCCGGAACCACCATCGCCCTTCGAGCACCAGGCCCAAGTACCTCATATGGGCCCGGATGCTGATGTCAACCGAGTGGACGGTGATCGAGACGCCGATGGGAGGGCTCATATGGCGCCCATGGAACAAGAGGGCCTCCGTCTTGTCCAGGGCGACCCTCAACCCCAGCGCCTCGATCCGCCTGACGACCTCCTCGGTACCAGAGGTCGCCAGGCTTAAAAATTTCTTATTTAGTCCATTATTATCTCAGCTTAGGTATGTACATTCCATCCCACAATTGTACTCGATCCACCTCTATAGAAAAATTGATCTTTTATATAGAGCTGGTCAGTCAGGCTGATATAAAAGTTGTTAGGAGTTTTTTTTGGACAGATAATATAAGCCAATCAAATCTGTAGTCATTAGCGCCACCTGTGAGAATCTTAAACAACTTAATTAAATTAGTACAAACATCTCTTCTACTTTAAATGTTGGTAGCAATTAATTCTACATATTCTCAACAGATGGCGCTATTTACAATTGTAAGAAATTCCAAATTGATAAATTGTTCACTTGTTATAAATAATCGTTGATATTTTATGTGTATTTTAAGTTAAATAATTTATCTTTATAGAAAAAAAATATAAGACATAATTCTACTCGATTGCATATATTTTATTAAAATTAGTTATTTCATACAGTATACTAATATAACAGTTATCTTCACAATCACTGCTATTTTAATGTGTTATTGTTGTCTAATATAACATCATATTGTCATTATTTCAGATAAATATGATCATAACACTTGGTGTGGCATTTGTGTTAGAGTGACATCTGTATCATATAACTTGTATTAATATATACAGAGTTACATAAAGAAAATGGTAGATGTCGCTGAAAAAAAATACGATATTTTATATTCTAAATTGCTACTTACAATTAGATGAATTCACATCTTTTTAAATTAATCTAACAATAAGTATTGTTAATAATAGTAAAACCTTAGAATAATAACGTATAGAAGGATAGTGTCAGTACTCCGAACTTTAAAAATTTGAATCTAAAAATACTAATGGCGGGCAGACGATTACACACGTACACACGGAAACTACTATACAAATTATGAAATCAAATTTTGTTTTTATTCACATAAATCGTCGAAATAATTTTAAAAGTAATGTTAAAAACCTTTTTATGTTTTTCAAATGTGTTGTGGCACCATTTGAATGCACAAGCCGTCATAATTACCTGAGTTGCGTACGTTCGTGCAGTGCAATGACTTGTACATTACGGGACTGTTCCGGCGTAGGCTCCATTAGGCTCCAATTGAAATGCCTCACTTTTTGTGCGTGGACTTACCTTCTATATGTTATTATTCTAAGAGTAAAACATTGTACTTAATATAACATAATATTTTATTGACTTTAAATAACTTTTATCTAGGTATACCAATAAATAAAATTGGAGTATATGTTTGTAATATCAAAATAATAGACCTTTTTCATGCTCACCGGTTATTTGCACTATACATATGCCTAAAAATCACTTTATATTTTTTTTGTCTGTCTGTCTGTTTGTTCCAGGGTAATCTACAAAATGGCTGGACCGATTTAAAAAATTCTTTCACCAATGGAAAGCTATAATATCAGGGAGTAAATTAGGCTATATTTTATTCCGGTATTCCCACGGGAACGGGAACTACGGGGATAAGGCGACAGAAACCGAAGCGAAGCGAGGGCGGGTTGCTAGTATGTAATAAGAATGATAAATAAAAAAATACATGTACATTTATTTTCACCAATAAGATTTCTTCATACGTTTTTAATCTTATAAAATGCTAAATGATACAGTATAAGGAATTTACAAAGATACCTATATATAAGAGTAACGAGTAAAAACGTATAGGTACATGCTAATAATTTCATTATTTCATTTATGTTTAAGTTTTCCTATTGTAGCCTTTCAAAACCTATTAACAGACATACAAATACATCCAAATCAATAAAATGTGCATTATTATTTTAGATTATTTGATGCAGTTATGTACAAACATCAGCGTTTGCTCGGTAGTACAGTAACATTGACAACGGTAATGGATTGTTCTTACAAAACTGCGATGTACAGCCAAACTGTCGATATACTTTTTGTATAAGGGATTACAAACTAGAACTCTATACTCGAGTTGATATCTGATAAATTTATTATAGAGATAAATATAAATGCTAATATTTGACAGTAAATTTTGAGGTCATTTGCACAAAATACGAATTCATAGAATTCAATACTATTGACTATTGGCAATAGTATTGAATCCTATCTAACTCTTTTAATATCATTAGTGAAGATAAAATATTTATTTTAGGCTCAATTTTAAGTGCTCTTAATAACTCTTTTATTAACTTACTTTTCTTCTTTTATTATTACTCTTAAATTAAGCCTTGTTCACCAGAAGTAACTGTAATAAAGATAGCGACACCTATCGAGTCACGTCAAAATCTCAACCATAATTATAAAAATTCGCTAATTCTGTAAGGATAGTGGGAGATTCTATTTAAATTATTATATTATTATCAAGGAGTGATAAGAGTGCAAAATTTCATATTAATAGGACGTTTAGAAGGGAGTGAAAATCATATTCAAAAACACCTTCACATAGAAATCCAAGCTGACATAGGCATATTAAAAAAAATAAAATGAGGATGTTATTTATTTATTTTTTTTACTATTTATGGCAACTTTTAAATACATTTCTATAGCGAATGGTATGTAACCTACCGCTCGTTATGTCTTACAAATAAAATGGTCATTATCGACCACACAACAAACAATACAATATTATGACGTCGGTCGGTTGCGGTCGTAATTTCCCCAACGCAATAAATTTAAATACCTAGTTTAATTTTAATTAAACCAGTTTATAATGATACCTATTTAATAACTGTAGCCGTGGTATCAAACGCGTCAAATAATATTAAATTATGTCATACAATTATTTTACGCCCAGGGAAAAAGTGAAGGAGATATATTTTGTTTGATATCGTGTATGCGAAATTTGAAGTTGATTAGTTATGTAAGCAAGACGTGAAAATGATAGGTCGAGGAAAAGTCGCATGTAGTATTATAAACTTTTAATAAAATATTTTCACTTGTTTCCTTTTTGTGAAAATAGGTGAATCTAATGAAGAAATTCATTATATTTTAAAATTTTACTACAAAAAACAAAATAATGCTTTTTTTTTTGAGTGGGTTGCGGTCGGCGCGCTCCTCGCACCACTCCGTCCGGGGCGACAGAGGGGCGTAAGCACGCACACCCGCAACCCACCCACGATGCACGTCGCCTTCGTCGTTGGGCCAACCACCGGAGCAGCTCCCCAGAACGAAGACTTGGCGCGGTGCCAGTCGCCGTATCGAGGCCCCCAGGATGGTGAGGAAGGCCCCGAAATCCGTCGCGCTCCTGTTAGGGGAGAAGTAAACACCAAATAGCGTAACCTCTCCCCATTCCGCCGCGACATACCCATCGCCCCTGTCCTTGAGCAACAAGGGCGGGGAATGCCACGACGTGGAGGCGACGATTGCCACAGAGCCGTCACTGCTGCCCAGCCAATTGGGCCGGTCAGGCACCACGTACGGCTCCGCGGCTACGGCTGCACCGATCAACCACTACGCCATGGCTTGCAGGAAAACGTCCTGTGCCTCGGCGGCGTGGTTGAGGTTGGCCTGCAGGAGGTGGTAAGATTCGGCCGCCATTAGTGGGCCGTATCCATCACCTCCTCCACGCTGGCGGGCGATCGGGTCGCGCTAGGGGCGGGAGCGGCCGGGGTCGTCGGGCCGCTCCGCCCCTTTGGGGCCGAAGCCGGGGGTCTGCACTCCCTGCCCCCCATGCGGTATTTGGCGGGCCTATTGCCCGCCGCACACGCGGGGCAGTGGGGAGTGGCGGCGCACGATGCCGCCTTATGACCGGGTTGACCGCAGCGGAAACAAAGATCGCTGCAGTCAAAGCAGTTAGTGCATGTCGGCCGAGTGTGTCCGACTGCTATGCACTTGTAACACCTCGCAGGCCGGGACTCCAGCACGGACACCCGCGCCGAGCTCCAGCCCACGAGGAGCCTGCCTGAGTCGGCCAATTGCTTGGCAGACTCCACCGGGCACTGCACCCAGGCAGCACCGACACCGCCTGGACCAGGGCGGATGGCGCCAATTCGGACGGTGTCCACGGGACACCCGGTTTTCGAGACGATGGCCTCCCGGATGTCATCCACCGTCACGGAGTCGTCCAGACCCGCGACGCGTAGTTCTGCGCACTTTACGGGTCTGGCGATCTTGACGCCATCCTCCGCAGCAAACAAACCCCTCAGCTTGGCGGCCATGCTATCGGCCGTCTTGGCGCCATCGGCCCCAGGGAACTCTAAAATCCGAGCCCCTGTCCGGGCCTTGCGGGTCCTGGCTTCGACGCCTCCTAAATCGGAGACGTCAAGCTCCCGCCGGGCGCGACATAAGACGGCCTCATAGCTGAGGCCGTTTTCGGCCGCCTCAGGCAGCACGGTGATCACCACCGCGGCTGACTTTCGCGGCCGGAGCCTTCTGCGCGACCTCTTGTTTTCGGCTCCTGCCTTGGGAGCGGAGGCTTTGGCGGCGCTTTTGGCCTCCGCTCTTCTCTTCTGGCCGCGACTCTTTCGGCTGCGCTCGGCCGTCTGCCAACCCTCTTCAGGCGCAGCAGGGGTGCCGGGCACAGCAGTCACGGCCGCGGCTGCATTGACCGCCGCCGGCGGTGCATTTGCCGGCAGCGGCTGAGGTCCGGCCTTGGCAGGAGCCGGTGCCACCTTCTTCTTCGCGGCGGGTCCTTTGGGCTTCGGCCCAGCAACGGCCGCAGCGTAGTTTCCTACGCGCCCTCCCTGGCAGGGTAGCGCGGTAGGGGCTGACGCCACGACCTTCGGCCTGTCCGCAGCAAGGGGTGGCCGGAGACGGGGCTCCGGAGGCAGAGACAATCTCTCCTCCAGAGCCGCCATGCGCGCGTCGAGCATTTTGCCGACAACCTCCACTACGGCGCGCATGGTCTGGTCCGGCACGCCGTCCACTGCGGGTAGCGGGATCACTTCGGCCGGCTGGGCCCTCTGGCGACTCGCCACAGCGCGAGTTGGCGCAACGGGGACGGCGGGGGCGGCCGCAGGGCCGGCGCTTGTCGGCGGCGAGGTCTTCGCCAGCTGCGCGACCTGGCTCCGCAAGCCGGCCATTTGTCTTGCCAACTCGCGGTTCGCCTTCTGCACCGCCGACAGCTCTTTTCGTAGCGCCTTGTTTTTCTCCTGCAGGCCTGAGACCTCACCGCTAAGGCGGGTGTTTTCGGCCTGCAGGGTGGCCACATTGGCAGCTCGGGGGTCGCCACCTACAGCGGACTCAACAGCCGCCGTGTCGGTGGGAGGGATGTCTGACAACACCCTCATCATCCTCGCGGCAGCCGCCTTATTTGCCCGCTTCTGGGCTTCAGGCCCCCGTACTGCGCCGACCGGCGATGGCGTCACCGACCTTGCCGCCACTACTGCGCCCCCTCGTCCCCTGCGAGCGGCCGGAACTTTGGGAGGAGGCATGATGGTGCCACTCCCTTCGGAGGATCCCAAACTTCCACCCTCGTTCAGGGGGCGCTTCCGCACCTGCGAGGAGAGGACCCCCTCCCTGACTGCTAGGGCCGCCGTCAGGACCGACGCCAGAGACTGCGATGACTCAGCGACGGTCTCAGCACCCGACATGCTGCCACCTTCGGTATCCGACGGCCCTGCGGCATTACCGCCCTCGTCCGTCGACTGCTCCACGGTCGCGTCGGTCTCCGCCGTCGCAATACTGCCTGCGTCAGAGACGCTGGCGTCACTGAGCGAAACGTCGGCAATACGCAGTGCCTTCAGCTCCGCCCGTCGCTTCTTCGCTGCGCGCCGTCTGGCGCGCTCCGTTGCAGGGGTGGGTTTTCCTCCCCTCTTCTTCTTTCGGGCCTCAATTTTCGCCGGGCCCTCGACTGATTTGGATGCCTCCAGTACGGAACTGCAGTCCGACGAGGCATCCAGGTCTTCTAAGCCAGTTTTTCTGTAGCTTGGCTGGGCTTTATTGTGGGAATAAGACTCCCCATTCTTGGTGGTTTTGGGCATCTCACCCCTCCTATCTGCATCAATGTTTGTTGAGAAATCCATATAGTTCCCAGGAGTAAGGGAGAAGTGACGGTCCACCCGGGCAGAGATCCCGATACCCGGGCAAGCGTACATTTGTTTCCCAACACAGGGGGTCCGCAGGTACCCTGGCTGGGGGCGCGCTAACGACTGAACAACCCATCAGCCATGCATCCTCTCGCCGCGCGCCAGAACTTAGGATTCTGGGTGATTGTTTTATAGAGGTTTTCTTTCTCGCGGTCCAGGCGGTTAAGCCAAGACCCTCGCTCCTGAGTCTAGGCCTCAAGACAAATGTCCCGAAGCAAGAATCAGGTCTACGATTTGTCGCGGTTGGCAAATGCCTGCCTAGTCCTCAAACGAATGAGTGACTGGGCCCGTCGAATTTTCGCGTCCAATACCCTCTACAATTAGAGGGCATGGAGCGAATTTGGGGCATCCCACAAACTGGGCCCCCCCTCGGGCCAGATATTTGCCACGAGCGACAATTCCAGAGAGCAGTCCAAGGAATTGTCGCTCGTGCCCAGGGTACACCACGCGGAGGTTTCTGGCGTAGCACCCCACTCTAACGTACCGATACCAACACGTCTGACCAGCGTGATGTAATAGGTCGATTTTTCTTCCATTGTGTAGGAGCAGGCCCGCCGCTAGGTGTTTCGTCGCCCGTGTGCAATACCGATTATGCCTCTTTTTTTTTTGTAAGGCACACCGCGCCTAATCTGTTCGGGGTGACGGATGAACGGCGTGCGAGCTCATAACCTACCGTATTCCCTCCCCGTTGCCATTGGGTCAACCACTGATACCGATTCCGTGACATCCGTGACTGGCCCGGCGAATTACCCTTTCGGATACCGTCCCCTTTGACGCCTCGGCAACATTGCGGTGATGCCGACCGGGGCATCGCCCTCACGGCCTCGGTCTCTCTGCGGTGGCGGAATAATCCCCGGTCCATCCACCCGCGACTTCGGCTAAGGTGCCATCAGGCGCAAGCACTCGCGCCTGAGCCTCCCAACGCGCGAATTCCTCCCAGACCCAATCCGCCGCCTCGGCGGTGACCGCGTTCTAGCTTCTGATGTTGTCGAGTATCGTTCTAGCGCTGGTCGGCAGCATCAAGTCGGCGACTGCGACGAGCTCACGACGCTGCTCTGCCTAGGCCACGGAGACCTCGAGTATGCGCTGCGTCGTGTCCTTGTCGCAATTGTAGTGGTGGCAGGACGGCGTCCTCTCCTTCCTCACGACTTTCTGTAGGTACTTGCTGAAGCAACCGTACCCTAACAAGACCTGCATCAGTCGGAAAGACAGGAACGCGTGCCGCCGACGCAACCACTCTATTAGCGCCGGCCGGAAGGTCTCGACGAACCGAACATCGAACCGAAGCCTTCCCAGCCAGAGCGCCTAACGGGCAATGATATCCCGGCGGACGTTGCCCCGCCAGGCGTTGAGCTCCCGTAGCAAGCCATAGGCAACCACGTCGCCGAGACCCATCGGTGGAGACCAGCGGCCATCTCCACCTCCAAGTCCCAGGGTGTATCTGCCAACGCATGCTGGCACGATGCCTCCGTCGCCACGTCCTCCTAGTGGGACGGTCAGGGACCCCACCTACACGAGTGCGCCGTACAGGGCGTACGGCGCATCGGCAAGTAGCGCTGGGTCCGCCCACATTCTGCATGAACCACGAAAGGGCGGACGCCGCGCCAACAAGCCGTGGAACAAGTTCGTGGAAACAAGTTCGTGCTCCCTGAAGCACCATCGCCCGTTGAGGACCAGACCCATCTGAGCTCGGATGTGGATTGGCCCAAGCGGGTGGAGCGTTGCAAGGCCCATTAAACAATAGGGCCTCCGTCTTATTTAGGGCCACCCTTTGTTTTTTGGGTGGGCTATTATCAGCTCACACGCCGTCCAGTTCGTCCGGAGCGACAAAAGGACGGCGCGCGGCCCCATAACCCATCGTAATCCTTCTCCTTCGCCATTGGGCCGGCCACCGGTACCAAGTTCCTTGTCCTCCATGGCCAGCCCGGCGGGATACTCTTTCAGGTACCCTTACCAACGCCCCTCCGGGGACGTCGGTTGCCCTCGCGCGGTCAGCCTCTCTGCAGGTGACCAACTAATTCCCGGTCCAGTCATCCGCGGCCTCGGCTAGGACGGCATCAGCCGAGTCGCCACTGTCGAGCATCTCCCTAGCGATGGTCGGCACCGTCAGGTCAGCACAGATGATTGCGACGAATTCACGGCATTGCGCCGAGTTCGCGGCCGCCCTGGCCCCAGTACCTCGATCCGCCTTTTTTTTTTCACGCTGTGGAAATGCATTTACGCACTATCCCCCCGTCGGTGATAGACGAGGGGAGAGTGTGTGGGACTCGCCACATAAGCGACCGGAATACCCACTAAAACCACAGCGGCCCCTTCCGCGCTTTTACGGGATGCCGAAGAAATCGTCTGATGACATTCTATTCCCGACACCTCAACGCTTGGCCCTCTGGCCACGTCCCGTCATCAATCAAGGTGGTGGGAGGAGCAACGCGTAACGGCGTCTCCTCCTCCCTGGCCGCCGTCGGCGGAGCGAGTCAGCGGACGCAAGCACCTCGCGTGCCCGCTCCGCGGCCTCCTTTCTTGTCATGACAGCCTCACAGAAGGAGGCCATCGATGACCAGCAGCTGTCGCTGCCGAGCATCTTGGAGATGATGGTCGCCACGACAGGTCTGTTGTTCCCATGTCCGTTGACAGGACGTGGCGTTTAGGCCCCCAGGCGGGACATACTTCCAGTGTGTGGCGCGCATCGTCAACCTCGATCCGCCTGACAATCTCTTCGGTGCCGAGAGTTGGCAGGGATGCCGCCTCTTTTAGCGTCCTGTAATAAGCGTATCGTCGTCGTAGTAGATTATGCCCAGCCCGGGAGAGAGGTTACCTCGCAACTCCCAGTCGTAGCCAATATTCCAGAGAGTCAGCCCTAAGGCCTACCCCTACGGAACACTGCACGACATGCGCGTCCGCACAATGGCCCCTATTCGATCCACGTAGAGGACGCTGCGTCGGTGACTGCCTTCAGCGAGGCCACGATTGTCGAACGCCCCTTTCTGAAATCGAACTGGACGTCCGACAAATCGACCCTGCGTAAATGCTGGCTGCTGACAGACGAACGTTTGTTATGAATCCTAGTTTTAACGGATGGCAATTGATGACGGTGGGTGTTAACGTCAATCGGTCAATTATTTTTCCATGCGATGACAATTCTTTTACTTAAGGTAGAGTGGATATTATGACACGATTTACGTGATGAGTCGCTCGATTTGCCGCCCCCCCTGGATGCGCGCGTTGCACACCCGCTTACAGCGGGCCTGTGTAGGAGGCTTGAGCCCAACGGTGGGTTGTATATAAACTTTGATGATGGCGATGCGTTATCATGTGTTCATACCACACAGCAATGGGTCAACAATCACCCTATATTTTTTGTATTTTTTTTGCTCATATACCGCCACTGCTGGCGTAGTGGTTAAGATATCGAACTACAGTGCCGGTGTCGCGGGTTCAAATCCTACGCTTCACAACATTTTGTGCGATTCACAAATTGTTGTTCTAAGTCTAAATGAAATAAATATTTGTATGTTAATTATACTCGTATGTTTGTAAAGTCCCCCGCAATACAAGGTTTATCTCCTTAGCAGCTTAGATTAAAAAAAAATTGACCTCGGGCGTCCTCAACAAAAATTCTAAATGTTCGATGTATATATTTTTTTGCTGAAAGACATGTTCTGGATACTTTCTTTCCCAATCATCCGGGGTAATAAAAGGGCGGCGTCACCATCGCCAATCGGGACGGACCACTGAACCGAACCTTTCAGGCACCATTCTCCGTCTCTAGGTGCCTACCATCTGGAGGCAGAGAATGGTACCTGACCTACCAATTTCTATTAAAAATACAACATCCCCTCTGTCAGATTATTTGACTAAAGTAAGGGATTTATATATCATCTCAGCCCACATATGTGCCACTATTGGGCTCGTACCTTCTCCACAATGGGAAGGAAATTGAACTTACTATACCGCACTGGTCAGACGCGTTGGCATATGTTTTATGTCGAGTTTTCCTTCTCTCTTGTATATATATTATACGCATTATATCTCTTAATAGTGTTTTACGACACCCACGGACAAGAGAAGTGGTGAATTATATTCTTACTCCGTCACCAGACGGAAAGATTTATATCTTTAAATATATAAAATAATAAAAAATATATAAAAATCTGTTCTTGTGTTTGTAATTGAAATCCTTCTAAATGGCTGGCCCGATTTTAATGATTTTTATGTGTGTGTGTACAACCCACAAAAAGAGTGGGTTCAGTGGATTCGAGATTCGTTTAGATTAATAATTGGACCCGGTATGTAGCGCTGCTATTGATTTCAAGAATTCCTTTTACTTTATTTGAACAGAACAACGTCTGTTGGGTCAGCTAGTTTATTTATAATTTTATATTTACGATGAATATTGTGTGAAATTGCATAGTTGGCAAAGGATATACAATTCAAACAATTCTTAATTCACATTCATAAATCGTATATTTCTCATTTTATTTTCACATTAAGAAATAATACATAAAAATCTGTCTTTTTTTGTGAACCTTGAGAACAACAAGAACTTATAAATAGAAGAGAAAATAAAAATATATCTATAACATACAAAACAAATTATATAAGACTTATACAGCACAGCACTTAAAATATTCAAGTAATTATTTGCCCGCTAAAAAAGCAGCAATTGTATTCAAATTTAAATATTGTCATTAAATAAAAATAATGAAATTTTATTTAGAGAAGTACATTTAGTTAATGAAAATAAACATCTAGTATGTAATAATTTTATATGTTTTAAATTTAATAAATCAAGTCTAAAATTTTACGTATATTTTGTTCAAGTGAATTCTGTATTGCCGATTTCAGCGATACCATATTTTATTAGATACTTGATCTGTCTGTCTAATCAAAAATCTGTTAACCATTATAATCTCTGATTTCACGCGAGCATTACGCATTGTTAATAAAACTATTTTTATGAATTTTATTGCGTTTGTATTTGAAATGTCGGGCAATCATAAATCAAATACAAACGCGATAAAACCCGTAAAATTATTTTATTTATAATGTTAATCATTGATTGTAATTTTATATATTATGCATAAATATATTGCATTATAAACCATTTTAATAACAATAAAACACCATAAAGAGATATTAATTTATAGATTTGAGTAAATTGCATTTAATAAAATTTGTGAAATTTATTTTAGTTAGTTGAAATAGATATTAATGAAAGAAAAAATGTTTTGATTATATTAGACTAGTTATAACATTAAATTAATAAATTCCGATGTATATATTATCGTTGAATTTAAGACACAACTTTTGTACTCGTAACTTCAATTATTAACTAAGTATTTCTATTGATCTCAAATTAACATAAATATATACTAGTCATTGAAAACTGATTATTTTTAACATCCATCTGATTTCATTCAATGTAATAAGATAGTATAATAAATCTCATAAAAATAATATTATTCTATAATGGAAGTTGTTAGTTATGCTTGAAGGAACTATTTACAGAAAAATAATCTTTTAATTTATCTTACATCACAGCGTACGCCTGAGAGTCCTGAACTTAAGCACTAAATCATAATTAAAAACAAAATGTCAAACATGTATTAAAAAAAACTTAAAATATATATTTTCGTCAAACTAATCTTTGGCCAACAGATCTTTCTTGTCATTTTTTGTTATAATTGCACGAAATGTTGCTAACGTAATTATTTTAATCTTAAATTTTAACTTTAAACTAACACTGAGACGCGAATTTTAAATAACAATATAAAATGTAACTATAGTTAGACATGTATCTTATAATATAAAATATTAGTTCATGAAATGACTTGTGACTTAAATAAAAAAGAACTATGAAAAATTAAGTACATTTATAACCTTTAAGTATATAATACATTATGGCAACTCGAAATAGTCTTAAAACTATCAAAATATGAGAATATACTAACCAACGTATAATTATTTATTATATAAATTAATTGGAATGTTTCATTACACACGACGCCATTACACACACTTATATAATTCGGTAACAACAATTAAAAAATACTTTATCAAAAATTCGTAATGTTTCCTACATAAACAACCATCAAAACTTTTATTCGACAATACAACCGTATATCGAGAATAAAATGCTAATAAAATCACTTAAAAAAATAATATGGACATACCGATACATCGGTACGGCTAATTGACGGGACAACCCAACCGATCGGCATCCAACCAAGTATATCCAACGAGTAATTGATCCAACATCCATTAATACAACCATTGAAACTATATCAATCTGAACATTGAGCCTATCTTAGATAATTACATTCATATAACTTTCAAAAACATTTAAGATCACCTCCATTCTAAACAATGATTTGGTTAAATGAATTGCAGCTTAGAAAACGTCACATGTGTTGAATACTAAATAAGTAAAATGCAACTAGAAAATACTACGAGGAAGCCAAGCGTGTAATTGTCAATATTAAAACTATTGTCAATTTTCTTGGATTTAGTAGTATTTGAAATGGTAATCTGAATTTCAATAGCAACAGAAATAGACATAATTCACGATATAGAGGTGATCTCTATCATTAACCGTTTGAGATAAACTTACTATACCTATACGTTTCCACTCAATAATGACCATGGACACAACATTGATTTTTTGGAAAAATCAATTGACAGTTCCAATAGAAGTCCAAAGAACTCCGCAGGCCACAAAGACCTCGTTCCAAATCTTAATAATTATTTTTTTTACATCCAACATACTTATGCTCAACATTTCAACCAGCAATTGGTTTACTTATTCACTATTACTGTATCTCTGAATTTACTTCTAAGAAACATCTCCAAGGATAATACTTTACTATCTGTGACCAATGACATATCACTTCTCCATTCCTCTGAGATTTCAACAACATTAAGTCTAAATATTCGTATAAATAGACTAAGGGTAGGTGATGTCATTAATGTCCAATTCTGTTTTCACTTTGACGAAATTTGGATTGTCGGTTTTGAAATCGGGCCCCCTAAGTCCAAACTTGTAGACGAGACGAGCTGTAGGTACAGATACCAACACTGACTGCCGGTAGTGATACCTCATGGCTCTGCTGAATTTTTCAAATGTCATATTGTCGTTCTGCTTCAAGGTGCCCCACAATTTCGCCACCTCGTCCGGTTTCACAAACCTGAAAAGAATGAATTTCTGTTATTCAAGTTCTAAATTTGCAAATCAAAGCGCTTTGCATTATGCATTTGTAACATTGTGCTCGAACACGTGTTTGTATTATTCTATGTTGGGATTCATTTAGTTGAATAAATAACAGTTCATAAAACAAGTATTTTTACGTTCTACATATTGCTCTGGAGATTTATTATAGTTTTATTGTCTAAACATCGTTTTGTTTTCATCTATAAGGTCAGCCGCTAACAGGACAACGTCAATACGTTCCTTGAAAATGTAATTACTAAACGCAGTAAGCATTATCATCAGTGTCGGTTTCTATGATTCATTGCAATATTTAAAGTTCAATATTTTTTAGTATTAATTGCGCGATAGTTATAGTGATTATATGAACATAGTCTTTAACGTTATTAAAAAACAAGTTCATTTTTTCACTATCTTGAATGAATAAAATATTTCTTCATAGAAGATCAGATCAATAAAGGCATATCATCAATGAACAAACAATTATAATCAAGTCAAGTACAACTTGAAATGATAATAACATATAATTTAATACTCATTAAAGGAACTCGCAACCTTTATTGGTTGAAGTTATATAGTTGCTGTGGCATATATGTGTGTATGAGCAAAGCGACCGTGTCAACTTCTGATGCAAAGTGTCCAGATAATTGTGTACAGAGTCAAGGATATCTTGTTGCAGTCATTATCGGCATAGTTAGCAAACGTGTCGAGGAGACTGACAAGCGAATGGACAATACAAACAACGATGTTAGTTCTAATATAAATACACTAGACAGGCAATTTGTTGAGACGTTGCATTGCAACAAGTATCAACAAACATTACTTGTCAACTACAATGCACAAGCACATATTTTTGATATGTTGCTGTATTTATTTTAGTCATGTGGAACATATGGCGACCGGGCGGGTTATAAATAAAATCTGCCTTTAGTAGACGTTGCTTTTTCGTGGGAATCACCAAAACCGACTGACATTATTCTGGGAGTTTCCAGTATCTCTCGGTATATTGACGGTTTAGAACACAGCTCCTCAAGTTCTAGTGAGGTTTGTAAACATCAGGACTACCATAAAAATACCCAGCAGCACTTTTTTGAGTAATTTAAGAATCCTATTATGATCACTACTCTGACAACCGGCTGCCAAACGTATCGACTATGGCAATATCCTCCCCTGTGTGGTAAGTCTATGTTTAACAGAGGACGTTAGTAGGCTAATGATGATAACTGCCAAGCTTTACGATTATGCCTTTGACCAACGACTATTCTAAAGCTTGAGGTATTTAATGATTATTTACTGAGAACATTTTTGGAAAGCGCCAAAAAAGTTAAACAGTTTTAACCCGATCCAAATTACAATTGCTAGTCACAACTTGAAGTAAAATATTGCATAGTTGTGTAAGAAAAGATGAATGCCCGTAAAGATGCGTCTTCAGGCAATACAATATTTACATCGACATCTATATCCAACATTGAAAGTGTAGGTTAAATGCAAATATTGAAACACACAATTATGTACTGCTAAGGATATCGAATATTCTATAGTTCTCCATAAAACTGGTAGAAGCTAGCCGTGGCATTGCCATGGCGTGTTCAAAGTCATTTTTTTTTCTTAAGTCATCTGTTATAATTGCTTTTTCTTGAATAGACTGCGATTATTAGAATGCGATATCCTGATTGATTGCTACATTGAACCTTAGCACCCAATAATAGCTGATCAATGTTGTTGGAGAACTCACTTTGTCTCGTATAATCTAATTATCGTTACTACCTGTCATTGTTCTATCTATATTATTACTATGCATTTTTGAAGGTGTTTTAAAAACTGGCTTTTAATTATGCAATTGCCGAAATAACAGGCAATAACGCTTCACCATAGTCACTGTAATTTCGCTTGAAGTGAGAGACTGATATACAATGTTACCAAACCTTGCCATGATTTTTAAGCACCTAATAAACGTTGCTGATAAATAACCCAAGTGGTATTTTAGAATAATTCATTTCAACTTACATATGTCCCACTGTTGGTACCGAGTCTCTTCCATAATAAGAGGGAAATTGACCTACTATACCACGCTATTATCATATAGAATTAATTGACTGCAATAATTCTTGCCAACATTTCTGAGAAAAAACCGGACTTTGCATTTATAATGCCAGAATGAGAAGAAATTTTATTATACAATTAGAACAAGGACTTCCTTCATCAGGACATCACGTTCTTGAAACGTTAATAGAGGTCGTGGTCAGCATCACCGTAGATAAATATAACATTGAATCCTGTCATTTCGAAAAACCAACAAGTACATTATATCATTAACCTTGCTAGAGTATTGTATGAACTATAAAAAATGTGATTCATACAAATTTGGATGCTCGTTGCGTACGAACGAGGCCGGCTGTCGGCCTTGTGGTGTATCGCTGCATCAGTTGGGCCAAGGATCGAGTGTGGCCCTACGTGACACGCATGGATACCAAACAACGAATCATGCAGTGAAAACATTCTGATGTTCATCCAAATAAATTACTTAGAAGCGATTTTAACTAAACAAAGTTAAAACTGTAATATTTGAGAATATACCAAAATCTTTTAATTTTGATAGAATTAGCGTCGTAATTACTGAACGAATGCTATTGTTTTCCAATCATGCAAGGCTCATTTTGCATACAGAGAACGTGATAAAAATATGGACAATTGAGATTGAATTTATCATTATTATCTTTAAAAAAGATTCTACTATTTCTATTATAAACACATACACCTTTCAAAATAATAGTGACAGATAATTTCATTTAGATGATGCTGATATACTTGAAATAAAACTTTATAAGAAAAATAATCTCTGAATTGGTAATTAACATCACAAATTAGTCAATTTTTTAATCTTGTTCCGGCTGCGTATGAAGTTATAAAGATGACCTGCCTTTTGTTTAAAACAAGCTATGTGCCGGTCACATCAAGATGACCTGATCTACCAATATCATATGAGTTGCGAGATTATAATAACTTACATAATGATGATTGCTTTTTAACAACAATTTTTTGTTCTAATAACATTAAAATTCTAAGAACTAAAGAATGCCAATCCGGGAGTTAAAAAGTATTCAAATTTACAAGTGTTTTGGGTCGAATGACGCACAATATTGCACTCATAAATGTTTTTGCAATATAACCTGTTTGGATCCCCCCCTTCTCAGCGAGGGATCATCGCAAGGTAATTCAGTAAACGTGAACGCGACTTTCGTAAACAGGTTTCAACGAAACCTCCTTTATTTTTTTTATATTTTACCAAAAGATATCTGATGGTATTCGTCCTTTGTGGGCGTTTACAAATTAAGTTTTTCGAGCATCATGCGCCAGAGGCAAATGTATTCTATTTGTTTAAACTTTTTGCACAATTTTCGTCCAGACTATCTAATTTTGTGTAAGCTCACCTAGAATTTAATTGAAAACTTAGAATTAAAACAGCGCTCCAAAATATACAAAACTTATATGTATAAAATTAGTAGCCTTTTGTTATGTACTATAAGATTTTACTCATTTGAATTGATGACCATTTTATAAACTAATTATTCTTAGCGTGCTGACTCTATTTAGATCAGTAATGTAACGATAATAGGGAAAGCAGTTTATGACATTATTTGGAGAAATGGAGAAATGTTTTTCTTATTTTAAAGAACCACGTAGTTTATAATATTTCTTCTTAGACTTTGAAGAGTATGGATATTCGTGAAGACATCTATTTGTCCATCATCTCAGCTCAAATACAACTATTAGAGGCTCGAACTTATTCGACAATAGAAGGCAATTTGACCTACTATATCACGCTATTAAAACGGATTGATGTAAGCTTTTATTTTGAGTTTTACTTCTATTGCATATATTTTAGACGTCTTTTACGAGATCCACGGGCAAGATGGTGGTGAATTGTATTCTTACTCCGTTATCACACAGAAGACCACTCTATACAAGATAAGATTTATACCTAATAGTAATGACAATTGCCGTGTAATGACGGAGTAGGAATACAATTTATCTCCCAATGGCTGTTGTAAAGGGAGGGATATGTTCTGCATACAACAAGTATGCAAGAGTAAGAATACTCGATATAATATCCTATACGAACCCGCTTGACAAGCGTGGTATAGTAGGTCAATTTGCCTTCTAATATGAAGTAGGCAATCCCAATAGTGGGACGTAAATAAGCTGTATGATGATAGTGATGACTAACGATAATGGGTCAATGATGATGGCGTTAATTTCAAGTAAGCGCATTGATAACGCGCTAACCTTGACAGAGTTCCGTACGCCATATAAAACATTGTTTTATATGCAAATATATGCGAGAAACTTGTGTTTATTAACTGTAAAACGATAAAATTAATGTTTTTTTTTTTGTTTGGAAGTAGCAGTTCTAAGTATTGAGGTACTTCACCGCGGGACTGAACCGACAATTGGTAGTTCTTTGAGTGTTTACAGACTTATGTTTTATGCAGATTAAATATTTTGCATTATAATATTATATACGATACAATAATGTTAATTGTTTATTAAAATAAAAATATCATCGTCATCTTACTATTGGGCTCGAGCCTCCTCCTTAATGTGAGGGAAATTGACTTAATATAACGCTAGTCAGACGTGTTGCCATAACGTTTTTTGTCCAGTTTTTCTTCTCTTAAACAATATCTGTCTATTGTTTGCATAATATATACTTTGAGACTTTAAGATGAGGGCACCCACGGTTGGTGAATTGGGGTCTTACTTCGTCACCACACGGAAAAATTTAAATAAGTAACGTTATAAACTAATTCTACAATACATATACACTCAACAAGAAGGCAGCTGCTATTAATTAAAGTTCTGCGAAACAATTGACTCGTGAAATAGTAAAAATTGTGTTAATGTAGTTGCTTACATAAATTGATATAACCATCACTTAACAGTAGTAAATAGTTGCTAGGCGAAATAATTGTAATAACGACTTTAGTAAATAACTATAATATTTGCTTCATGCTCATAAAGGCGAACTTAAGGCGACAAGCTTTTTAACTTGAAATATCTTCTTTCACAACTTACAATATGGTAAGCATCATCATAACAGCCCACATACGTCCCACTGTTGGGGCTCGGGCCTCCTCCACAGTGGAAGGGAATTTGACCTACTATACCATGCTGGTCAGACATGTTGGTATAGGGTTTCATTTCGAGTTTGCCTTCTCTTGCACAAATCTTACGTACATATTATATCCGCGTGCAAGAAAGGGAGTGGCGAATTGTATTCTTACTCCGTCACCACACGGAAAGATATGGTAATGCATATATATATAAAATTATCCATCTTCATTATTATTTCAGCTCAAATATGTCTTACTGGTAGACCTCGAGCCTTCCCTACAATAGGAAGGAAATTGACTTACTATACCAATTCCGTCAGACCTGTTGGCATTTCAAGTTTTCCATCTCTTGCAATAGATGTTATATGCATATTGTATTCCCTCTTACGGCACCCACTGACAAGATAGGGGGTGGTGTATTCTTGCTCCGTCACCATACGGATAATTAAAAATTGATATCGTATCAGAATTTAAGATATTTACTCTTAGCTGGTTGTAGACTCGAGTTCAAACCTCGGCTGTCACTTTTTGAGGTTGTATGTATTGTTAATTAACAAAAACCGTCATTAATTACCTAAGAGTTTAAAAAAAACAAGTATCTAATATATGTTTTGAATTTACAAGTTTTTTTTCAAGTCCGTGTGATATTCGTTTTGGCGACAAAAGTAGTTATTCCTTATTTTTTTAAATGTTCTTCTAATTGAGAATTTAACATACTATAATCATTAAAAATGTAATAGAAATCTTGTTAATTGCGTTCATTTACTTCCTCATTCGTACTCCATCCTGTTTATAATCAAAATCTTAATCAAAATTTTTTAATTATTTGTTATGAATTTTATCAGGAATGTATGTAGCTTTTTTTACTAAAAATAATAAAAATTTTGAAATACTGACCTCGATACGTTTAATTCTAATATAATCAAAATAATGAAATATCCATTTTATTTAAAAGATATATTTAACTATTTATTTTTTGGAAATCGCAAATCCGTTTCTTTCTTTCTCTCAACATTAATATCGACGCCCGCTACTGGACATTGAGCATTCTGAGGAGAAAAATGATAGTGGCATAATTGCTTAGCAGGCGAGTTGACCATTACCAGGAGTATAAGTTACCCATAATTTATTTCTTCAAGATGCGGTGAGGAGGTAAGAACACAATTCAGTACCTCTCTTACCCGTGAGTGTTATAAAAGGCGACTAAGGGATATAAAATGCAGATGTTTTATACAAGGCTTACCTTGTATAGAACATCTGCATTTTATATCCCTTAATTTTCCTTAGAAAATTCGACATTGAAACTCTATACCAACAAATCTGACCAGAATGATATAGTAAGTCAGTTTCCCTCCCGTTATGGAAGAGGCTCGAGCCCCGTAGTGGGACGTATATGTGCCAAATTTGAGGTCGTTTTCGCAAATAGGAATCAATTTGCCATATAGGTATTGTATTCAGCGCAATAACAAATTCATCCAACATAAATATTCAACCAAACAGAAGAATTATTTGCGTTTTTAGAATATAATTAACGTTTAAATACTTTGCAAATTAAGGTTGTTGCAATATTAACTATCAACTATAATCAACTTGATTCTTTTAGAAGTTTTTATTACACAAGCTCCATGTTTTTGGTCATGTTTTTTTAATACGACTCAAAATTTATTGTGTCTTTTTTTTTCAACGATTGTTTATGGATAATTACGTAAAAAGAATACATGTTCAGACCAAAATGCTGTTTTGTTTATAATCAAAATACGTTAGCTACGATTAGTATTTTTTTTTTTGTAATTTTTGTCTGTTACAAACTGCAACTAATTTTAATGCTATTTGGAGTTTAGTTAAAATTTTTCGTTTTAGTTGTTATTATTTTGTTTTATATAATATCTGTCTCTACATATGAATGAAGGGAAGGGGGCACAACGATATCTTGCATTTTATAGAAAGACTTATTCATCGCAAACCTGTACTTACGTCCTGGGAAATATTCTTTAAGATATTTTGAGTAAAAATAAATCACAAAGTATTTGTTTACATACGCGTTTTGCACACTATACTTGGAACAGGTAAATACTTACACGACGTGAATATTAAAACAATCGTACGGTACTATCTATACGAATGAAAAACAACTCTACGTTTTGTAAGACAAAGTTAAATTTGATTTGAAAGCACGCGTCAGAACGGAGCTTCTTGCCAAACATTTCCATTAAAACTTTTTTTTTTCGCTAAAATGTTGCAATATATTACACATTATTCAGTGAATCGCAATTGAATTTCTTTATTTTTAGTTGTTACGTGAAAGTGAGTGAATAAACTCAGGCGGTGATTGGAAATCTATTTGAAAAACTATAGGACAGGAAGAGAAAACAGATTTTTATAAATAACTAGCTGTACCAGAAGCTTCACTCCCGTGGATTAAGTGCCTACGTGATGCATTAATAAGATCTACATTACATCAAATCATCATTTTTGTTATATCAGCTGTTGCTATGACAACGGCGCATTACTCTTTATTTTTTAAATTATAAAGGTAATCTTTCTCAATAAATCTTTCGGAATCTACGTTTTAATACATAAGATTCATCATCACAGCCTACATACGTCTCACTGTTGATCTCGGGCCTCCTCCACAATGGGTGGGAATTTGATCTTCTATACCATGCTGGTCAGACATGTTGGTATATGGTATAATTTCGAGGTTTCCTTCTCTTGCACAGATATTATGTGCATATTATATCGCTTAGTCATCTTTTACGACATCCCCGGGCAAGATAGGGGTGAATTGTATTCTTACTCCGTCACCACACGGTACATAAGATTGTCTTGTCATATTTCTAGTAATAGATAATTTTTTTCAATTTATAAGTTCTCAAAACATCAATCAGTGATTGTAATAAATAAATCAAACATTACGCTTTCTGGCAATCTAGTTATAAACTGGTCATGGTGATTGAAAACATGTAGTCGTTTGATAAATAGAATTAGTGAAATGTACAAGAACTAACAAAAATGTTTCGTCGGACATCGAGAGAAATAATATTGATTTAATTGAAAGCCCAGAATTTGCGATAGTCTGATAATTTCCTGACGAAAAACCCGGTATGTAATTTCAACTCCAAGATTGCAGCCATGTTTATACTAGAGTGATCAGTTTTTATCATAAATTATAAGTATTGTCAAAATAAAAAGTATCTGGAAATTTTCAAATTACTTAAAAAAGTCTTCAATATTATAACGGACTAAAAAGTGTTTCTCTACTCCCATTTCGTTTTCCTTCTCCTTTTTATCACATTCTTATGCATTGTCATCCACATCTGAGCTAATTTCAAGCACCTGTCTCATCGGAAATTTAGATTAATATCAATAACAAAATTACCCCAACAGACATACAAAAAAGCGAGTTAATAACAACACGGTAACAAGATAAATATATAGTAAAAATATTAAAAAAAATAACCCTATGGCAACACCATATGGCCAACGTGGTAGCAATAAATTGATTTAGCTTATTTGAACAAGGCCCATGCCGAACAATGACGTTTAGGAACTAAAAAGTAATTAGTAAAACATTACTCCCAAGTTCCCGCCAAAAGTCAATCTGCCATTAATTTTTCCTCATACTTATCATTTAATTTTTATATTTGTTACGTCTGAGTCTTCGTGGTTACAGATTACTTATCAATAATACCTAAATTAGATTCAATTATGGAATAAAATATATTTACGGTTTGTGGCCGTTTTGTTTTCCTTGGTTTTATTATTCTAACATTTTGAATACATTTCAACGTTAACCACATAGGGTCTCCCGTGTTCATAAACTCGCGACTATAAATGCAGAAAAGTGCTCGAAAATTTCAACTCTTAAAACAGGATAAAGTTTATAAAAATAGTTTTATTTTATAAGACAGTATAAAAAAACTGTTGAATTACAATTTATGCCTACCGTATAATCTGTTGTTCGCACGATTTTAAAGTGTTCTGATAGTGATGATACTGATATCGCCTTGTTTACTATTTTATTTCACGTTTTCCTCAAGCTATCTCGCTTTAACGCGGCTGGCAGCCGTCGCTACATTAATTGCTATAGTGAACGGTATTTATATCGTGACCCGCATTTTTGCAATAAGGCAGCGTCATAGTTTTGCAAAACACAATTTATATATTCCACAAATAATTGTAGGTTTTTAAATACCTAATACTTTCAATCATTCTTCCGATGAGCTGATAAGTTAAAAAAAACAGTTATTTACGCCAGGGAGTCGTAAAAGCTGGTTGAAGGAACACTAAAAGAAGGATCGGCAGCGCTTGCCTGGGTGTCTCATAATACCTAATAACTACAACCGTCAAACCGTTTGCCAAGACTAATGATTATGACATATCTTTCCTTATGACGAAGTCAATTTTCAAAGGCAAAGATTCATGGACTAATGGATCAATCAGTTTTAAAGACCAATTTCATAATAACTTTCATGTGGTGACGGAGTAAGAATACAATTTACCATCTACTTTCTCACCCATGAATGTTGTAAAAGCCGACTAACAATAAGTGTTATAATATACCTATAACATCAATGCAAGAGAAGTGAAACTCGAAATAAAAACCTTTACCAACTAACCAGCATGGTTAATATTCCACCTATTTTGGATGAACCCAATAGTGAAACGCATATAAGCTGGGATGAAACAAAACGACAACTATTAAACAAAATTTAAATTCTGGTACAAATACTACAAGTAGTACAATTTGTATTGTTCTAAACCAACACGTGTTGCGGCTTTTTTTGTAATTCAAATATTATATTTGTACTGAATCTTTTTGTGCAAACTCAAAGGAAATGTTGAATACCACAAAGCGTTTATAACCTTGATCTTATATTGCAAGGACGCGACTTCGTATACAAATATTATTAGAAATTACTTCCAGCACGTGTATAGTATACCGAGCTTAACATATTTGAGTAAAAAATCGTATATAACATAATCCTTATAAACTTAATAATCATAATAATGTGAGTCATTTTCGTTTGATATCAGTGTTATCTATGACACTATAAGACAATGTGCAGTGACGCAATTTACATGTAAATATGATTTTTTTGCTGTTTAAAGTATCGCGTTTATTGTTGGTTAATTTGATATGTGAATTTTTACTGATCAAGTGTGTGTATACATGTTTGTTTTTGTCGAAGTGGCGTGCGCGCGCGCGTCTGCACGTATCATTGCGTAGTAGTCAGATTGAGAAGCTCGCTACTTGGAATAAACTCTTATCTTTGTTTGCTCTCTGCATTTTAGTTATATTAGTGATGAGGTAGACGAGGCTATCAACAATAGATAAGAATAAATCGACTGTTATTTTTTATTTATTTATATGTATTTTTTCCTCATTTCGGTTAAAATGAGGAATTTTAACGCAACCCCCGATGTTGCTATGGATAAACTGTATGTATTAGGGAAGTAAGCAACGACATTCGGAGAAATTCAAACACTAATTACAATCGCAAAATCGCTACTTTTAAATTTAGATTTCTCATGCTTATACTCAATCAAACATGATAACAAAATGACCGCTAGTCATGCTATAAACTCTCTGATATTTCTTTTCCTTTACAGAAAATAAAATCGTAAAATTCAACAAAATGCTTTTGCGTTCCGCTCGATTCAACAGCGCAAATTATATCTACATAGCAGTTTATTTCATAAAAGTTTATCGAATAGAAATGATTGTGAATTCTATAATGTGCTAACAGTTTTATAGTCATTGCGCTGAGACACATTAGATTGCATAGCTGGCTGCTCTAGTAGTTAACTCGTGATCGGGTGCTGCTTGTGGGATCTGGTCCAGCCATATTTTCTTCCTTTCTTTATGCTTTAATTATTTTTTTGTATTGTACTAAATCTTGAAAATTTATGCATATATACAATTTCGAAGGGCATCACACTGGAGCTAATACCACATATGTTGTACGAAGCATAATATTATGTATATTTAAAGGATTAAGAAAAAAATTACTGCCCGCTGAGTTTCTTGCCGGATCTTCTCAGTTTGTGGCCGCGTTCCGATCCGGTGGTAGATTGTTGTATTGTATTCAAACGTGTAATTTGACAATATGTAAGTGCCCTTAAGGGGCCTATGCAGAATAAATGATTTGATTTGATAGTTACTTATTGTCAGGTGAATAAACCTGGTGATAAACCAATGCAGAATTTAACACAATATTTGAAGAAATATACTTTAAAAATATAATTTGTTTAATATTGCCGTACAACTTAAACGTTTAAATAAAACAGTTATAGTAAGTATGCTTTGGTATTTCATATATAAACATAAGTACTACAATGAATTCACATAACGATCAAATTTTTTTATAATCAACAATCCATGAATTATTGCAATTATTTCCTTATAGATACGCAACTTAATGGAATAACTGATGCGATAATTTTTTTCAGACCTTTATTAACTGCACTGGCAGTAAAGATAGAGGTAACAAGTTAATCACTATAGAAATCACGCTTTGCTTGACCTTTGTCACGCATACACCTAAATAGAAAATATATTTCATAACATTATTACTGAAGCTTCATGTATTGAAGTGTACGTCTAACCAGCGAGGTAAGGCAATTTCACTCCTATTTTAGAGGAGGAGCGAGCAACAGTGAAACGTATATGAATTGACATAGCGAGATGAAATTATAGCGAATTTAATACTTAAGGAAGCAGTCCACAGAAGTGAAATCTTAAAACTATAAATGCTGACGACAGAAGTGAAAACTTAAAACAACAAATAAACAGTAGTTATTTTTTTAATATTCGAACTAATTGTTTGATCTTAAATTAAAATTGCTGATATTTATCTGGTTTTTACATATATGTATCGGCACAGATATAGCGTTTAGCGTTAACACGTCATGTAACCATGTCGATGACATCTTCGTCTCACATCAATTACGTCCCACTGCTGGGCTCGAGCCTTCTTCATAATAAGAGGAATATTGACCTACTATACCACGTTGGTTAGACGGGTTGGCATAGAGTTTCATTTCGAGTTTTCCTTCTCTTGCACAGATATTATATGCATATCCCCTAGTCGTCTTTTACGACATCCACGGACACGAAAGATAATGGTGAATTGTATTCTTACTCCGTCACCACACGGAAGATAACGTCTTGCATGAATTTATTTTTTATCAAAACCTTCACTTCGTAAAGTTTTGTTACAGTTAAACAAATATCAAGTAATCGTAAAAACTAGACATTCATAATTAAACCGATTACTGTTATTGACGGCAGCAGCTGTTATGTTTGTGTAACCATATGTATGCGTATGCATGTGTGTGTGAGAGCAACATTGTGTGTGTTTTGTCGCGGGGGAATCCCGTCGCGCAAAACGTGTTTTAAGAAATCATGGACGAATATATTTTATCGCCAAAAGAAATAATACATTTGAATAATATTATCATGTTGAATGTGTCATTTTCAGAGTGAAATCTAGAGATTTGATTTGTATTTAAATTTACTTTACGACAGAATTATGTTTTAAAAAACACTTCAAATTACGAAACATAATAATAGTATAAAATAGTATAATATATAAAATCATCATCATTTGAGATCTGTACGTCCCACTACTGGGCTCGAGCATCTGCCGCAAAAGGGTGGGAAAGTAGTCCACTACAGCACGCTGGTCAAACGGGTTGGTATAGGGTTTTATTTCGAGTTTACATTTTCTTGCATAGATGTTATATGCGACTTACGGGCAAGAGAGGAAGGAGATGAATTGTATTTCTATTCCCTCATCACACGGATAATTACCATCATGTTACTGACCAAGTAAGATGCATTTTCCCTAGATAATGTTGGTTCTATGTAATACTTTAAATTAGTTCATTCAGAGGCCAACATAGCCTCATTAAGTAAAGTCACTAATAACAATAAAACCAATACAAACCCTTTCAACAATTTCCACAATGAATACTCATTTACTACCAAAACACTTGCGTAAAACAAAAACGTAGCTAAAGAAAAAAATCTTGTAAAAGACACTGAGGCCGGCCGGAAGAAGGGAGACTTACTAATCAATATAATAGAGCCACTATGAAAAAAATAGCTATATATGTAGCTAAGCTGCTGGTTTGATGGAAATGCCACCCTAAAGTTATACAGTTAAGGTATATAATGCCGTTAGTTGGTAGCACAAGGCTGCCCTAGTTATAAATAGATTTTCACGAAAAAGAAATGTTACAGGGAATTTGGTGCAAACCGTGACGTAGAGTAATGAGAAAATAAGAGGTTTTCTTAATGCACAATTTGTTTTTTTTTTGTTTAATTATTATTGTAATGGTCGTAGAGAGTGCCTTTCGATTTAGTGTTAAACATTGTTGACTGTAAAACATGCAAGCTAGGATTTAGAATTCGAGTTAAACCAAAATTTGTAGTCAAATTTTGTCATAAGAAACATCATACCCACTGTGTATGGCTAAATACCATACTTAGAGATGCTGTATTTCTATTTAAAAATAAATAACATCAGTTGGCTACTGGTAAATCCGTTAACATAGAAGAGAAATCGTAACATATATTTAGAAATCGCAATTTATATACCCAGGCATTTATGTAATATAGAATTTAAATCCAGGACTAAAATCTGATTTCTCCAGATCATAAATCCATGCACAAATTCTTAAATTTTGAATTACATCAAAATCAATGAAAAAAGAACTCGGTGTTCTAGACATTGTTTAATAATAAAGACCAGTATAAATTATGGCAAGACTTCCTTAATTTGACATAAAAACTTGGTTTCTTTTGTTTTTAAAAGCATACTTTGAAATCCGACTCATGTATAAATTAAAAATAATGAATGTCTGGTGAATCAATTGATTGAATTCTGCAGAAATACATTCGAGACAGAAGGTCGGTGTCGGACAGTTTGGCAAATATAACGAATAATTTTATAGACGAATCATCACCATGTAAATTGAAATGAAAACAGGAAAACAACATCATTTTAGCTCCTATACGTCCAAGTACTGGGCTAGAGTCAGTCCACGAGTCAGAATACTTTTATTTCGAATTTTCCTTATCCAGCTGTGTTTCCTAATCATCTTTTACAACAACCATAGGCATGAAAAAACCTGGTGAATTGTATTGATGAATACAGAATCGACTTTCAATAATATATACCATAAAAGATCAAAATATAAACGCTACATTGAATTGACTTTTAAATAAGATAAATACACAACTTAGGTTTTAAAAAAGCTGAGTAATCGCTGGCATTAAATCGTTTTAATGAACTCAGTGCCTTTGAATGTTGAAGACGAAAACAAAAATAAAACGTAAATCCTTTGTTTGAGAATGAAGGTCCGCAAAGAGGTTTCTGTGTTACTAATATGACATATAACTTATTTTAAGGCTTTTTATATGCAACTACATTTTTATATCAACATCTACATTACATTAATTCAGTTATGCAGCAGTTGTAATGCGACGACGCCTGCACAACACGCTTGAATTGCGGTGTCCTATTGTTATCAAATTTTGCACAATTTGCTAAGTTTAATAGACACTGCTCGCTTCTATTTATGTATTTTCGATATAACCTATCTTATACAATAAGACTTTTCTCAAATGTGTAGTAAGTACTCCCATGTTGTAGTAAGTACCATTGTCAGCTTAAAAGATTTTCCTGTCAGATAACCAATTAATCTCGACCTAATACTCAAAAATTAGGCATTACTAAGTTTTATCTGTAAAATAATAGAATTCTGAATTTTGTACCAAGATTATTTTGAGTTAATATCTTAGGTCCGGCTACTAATATTTTATTTTATATTACTCTTGGTGACTAACGAGCAAATAACACACCTGATGGTAAGTGATACTGCTGCTCATAGATTCATTACTAGTCCGCTGCCTACCGTGAAGAAAATGCAGCCAGTGTCAATGCGTGCACGCTATTCCGCTCTCCCGCTCACCAAACGAACTATAGCAACGTATTGCTATTACTCAGACGTCGATTTGTTGCGAGGGTTTGGTACTATTCCGGACGGACCGGCCACAGGCTGTAGACAAACGACTGTCAACAGTGGATTCATCAAATAAACAATATTACAAAATAGATAAGATTATATTTGTTTAATTTAAATGTTTACGAATACATTATTTGATAAATACTTTACATAAAAGGAATAATTCAAATACGGCTATATGTTATCTATACCATTCCTAAATTAACATATGAAGGGGGAAAAACAAAAAAATGTACCATATTATTTAACAGATATAAAATTTAATTATGTTGACAATATTGTAATAATATTAACAATACAACTAATATATTATAATCATTTATATATATATATACATATGTATTGTTATTTCAATTCTTAATTACCTATATAATTGATTTAAAATGTATATATATATATATATGTGTATATAAATAAGTATGCGTTCAACGAATGGTTAATTAATATGAAAATAATATTATTCTACTAATTGGTTGACAATGTGTAACGTGTAAACCATAAATTTAATAACAAGGTCATAAGATTAAGTTTTATCATAATTAATGTGACAATATTTTTTTAACTCGAAACGGGACACTTGAACAATTGTTTGAACAAAATGGGACACTTTCAAATATAAGTGAACTTGTGAAATTAAAATTTAAAAAATCAAGAAAGATTCAGCAATAGTTACCTATTATAAATATGGACTGAAAAAAAATTAAAATTTAATAAAACTAAAAAACATACTTGACAAGTCAAGTAGTAACTATCTTCGAATTTCGCGCTTGCGTAGTTCGTACATTAGCTCTGTTTCTATTGCTCTTACGATACGATTAGAAATTTCTAAATCCTGGCGAATCTAATCAGGATACCCAATTATTTTGATCGAATTATTGCATTGTCATGGTCCTTTAACGAGTTTGCAAAGTTTAAATAAAATCTGTTCGATCAAAGTGAGGCAAAATGGCGTTCAAAGATTCCGTTACATACCTAGATACATACATGTGAAACTAATAATAAAAGCGTGTTAAAAACTTTCCTGTCAAAATATGTGTGAAAAAGTATAAGTGTCAAACGATCAATTAGGCTATGTTTGTAAAATGGGTTATTTTTGTACAGTTCGGGACAACGGGACAGGTCACTTGAAAACGGGACTGTCTCATTTGAAACGGGACGTGTGGTCACTTTAATCCTAATAGAGCACATACAAAATAATAGCTAATACAAGGCATATTCTTATCGATATTTTTTTTTACCGTTAAAATACTAATTAATTTTTTTGCTATTTGATAAAGTATTTTATGAGACTTTTTGGCTCGTTATACTTGTACTCTAATTAACGTACGGGTCATTAACTAATCATTTAATTCGTTAGTTAACGTCGCAGGAATTCTATTTTATTAGTTAAATTATAATTAAATTGTTTTTTCTATTTCTAAAGTTTTATTCCATATGTTTTTTGCTGTTTTTGGAATTATACCAGAAGTATAACATACGAACAGTGGAAAAGCAGAGATCAATTATTTTTAAAATTATTGTAAAATTGCATGTGTAATGAGAAATAATAAAGGGCTTATTTATTTAGTTATTATATCCCTTATTAGACATTTATGACAACTACGGGTAAGATAGTTGGTGAATTGTATTCTTACTCCGTCACCACACAGAAAATACTTTATATATGAAATGATAATCGTTAGATAATGTAATTTTGTTTTCAATGTAATGCTAACCTATTGACAAGTGAATGAAGTTGTAATCTCACTAATATTTAACTATTAACGTCTTATACTACGATTCTACAACTTTTTCAACATTTATTTGTACTTGATTATACAAACAAAATGTACCTAATAGTTTTATTTTATATTTCCCCAAGCGCAAGAATTCTCTGAATCCTTGGGCTACACGCGTTCTAATTTCTCTGGACCACACTCACAGACGCAATTAAGTCGCGTACACGAGCTGTCGGGGGCAGAGGGGGAGGCTGCACGAGTAAACCCCCTCCCCCGAGAGTGGAGGGGGGGCTAAGGAGAAAAAATGCGCGTGGAACGAGAGAAAAAGAAAAACGCGAAAAGCGGAAACAAGTTCCCGCGACACGTGACTCGAAGCTTCCCGGGACCGTTGCTAGCGTTGCTATAGCAACCAGCAGGGTTGCTAAGCAAACACCACTCAAACGCGAATATTGCAATTTTTCTAAGAGCCCTCTCTAACATTTTTTTGTTATTATCTAGGGCTTTGCTTTCATTAAACGTTATAGTAGAACCAAATATCAAACTAATTTGCTTTATTTGAAAGTGTTGAAAGTGTTGCAAGCTTATTTAAAACAAAAAGCTTATGTAAGTTTAAAATAAATGAACTTAGCAGTTTAAATTGTATTAAATTATAATCATATTCAGAATAATGATGGTCAAATCGCAACAAGTATTGACAGAACCCACGACACTCAGCACGTGATTTCGATACTTAAGACCTAGAATCTATATTGTCAAGTTATTCACTCCTCTGTAATAGCCTAATGATTTTCAACTCAGTTTAATTAATAAGCCACCTAGCTGTAAAATATGTAATGATTTTCACAAAGAGTTTCTTGACTCAGTGATAAAATACTAGATTTTATAAGACAAATATTTGTGAAATCCAAAAGATTTAAATGTAATTTTTATCTGGCACGTAAAGACTCGTCGTTAAGTAAGAGTTAAATGGTACAAAGCATACCATCATCAATTCAATGGAATTGATGGAAGAAATTTTCTACTGACAGGAATTGCCGTTTCAAAAACAAAATTAATATATTATTAATTTAGTTTAACTTATTTGATATTTCCAACTACTTATGTCTTACTCATAAATTGTACAATTTAATTATATTTAAATAGCGTCAGATTTAAATAAATCCAACTACATTTATGCAGTTTTAAATGTAAATTAACAAAAAATAAATTTCCGTAAGACAAAACAATTTACCTTGTATTCATTACATATGTAGAAGACTGTTTTCTTTAAGACAAATAGTGCATTTTTAAGTTTGATAAAGTCTTATAGGAAATTTGCTTAGGTCTTGAAACTGAGATCTATAGAGGGTAATGAACTACTTTTCTATAACACAAGACTCAATATTTAAATAAAAATTATATATTGACAATATATAAGGCAATTTAATCTATTACTTGAGAGCTGAAAGCGTGGGACTATTAATAAATAAAATAAATTGAAGAACACAATCTAATTAAGAAACACGGCTTTGAATTAATCATTATTGTGAAAAATGAGCCGCACCATTTTCCTTAGTTATATTTTTATTGATAAAAATAGGCGTAGGTCCACGTGTATCCCGGCAAAATAACCGGAAAAGCTCGTGGCGTCCTTGACGATGGGTAGCTACCCCCGGAAGTAAAAGAAAAAATCTATAATAGTACTACGCTGCAGGGGGACGCCCTAGTTGGGCTCCGCACCGAACCAACTTGTATGTGCCAAATGAGACGAACTTTACTTAATGCGTCACGGTAAAGTTCTCACCAATTTTCTGGGGCACTTACTAGTTAGAATGCATCTTTTTAGAATATATATAAGGCATATTATTACGCGTATCATATTTTCTTTATCCTATAACAAATAAATATGGTAATGTCCTTGTGATTTTGACTAAGCTTAACGATCAGTGACTGAAAAACATATTTGATAATGCCTTTGTTTGGAAACAGCTAACAGATCTTCTAATATTAGTCGTATAATATGGGTACCCAAATAAGTTTAATTACTTTTTTATAACATAAATAACGGCGAAAATTATTTTATTAAAAATAATGTCGACCTCGTAATGACGGGTTAAGGTACCCTTTTCGTAAAAGTAGGCAAAATTTCACAAAAGAATGAAAATAGTACTTGCCTGAGAAACTTATTACACCAAGATCCACTATCTGCTTACCAAGCATGGTGATTATCGAATTAATCCTACTATAGGGAGGCCTATGTCTAACACTGGACGTCAATAAACTAATCAACTGAAGTGGGATAAAATAAACATACTGTTAATCTTAATATAATAAATTACATGTCACGTGGTTTGTCCGCGATGGACTCCTAAACTACTTAACCGAATTTAATCAAATTTGCACACCATGCGCAGTTTGATCCAACTTGAAAGATAAGATAGCTTACATCTTAATTTATAGACGCAATATTATTTTATTGCGAATTATTTGTCTGCTATTTGACATTCACAATTATCTGTTAACTCCTAACGATTTTAACAGATGGCGATATCTGTTGACAGGATTGAGTAAGTAATTAATAGATGGTGCTGCTATATCAAACCTACAAACGTGTGATATAAGCTATAATTCAATATCATAAATAGTTTACTAAAATGTAAAATAACAAAAACCTTAGTCACAGTAACGCGTGGCCGGGTCTGCTAGTTAACTTTTATGATTTTGTATTAAGTAGAATATCACAAAATAATTTTTATGCTTATTTCGTTTCGAAGTGGATACTAGAGTATTTAATTTTTATAAATTTCACCCCTAACGTTTCTGTAAGTAGCAAGTGGATTCTGGATTTTTAATTTTTTATTTTCGTATCTAAACTATATTGCTAACGTCCAATAAATACTGCTAAATAATAACACGCCATCGCTAATCGCTACGAGAAAATTTTCATAAAAATCGCTCAAGTAAGCAAGCAAGTAGTTGTTAACAATACGTGCACGCCGGTATGTTATGTATAAAATATTGTGAAATGCAACAATTTTATACAACAAAGGTCAATGTACAGTTCAAAGACTAACGATTGCCCGTAAAATATTTGAAAAACATCAGGAGAACGCGTGGGAAAAGTGTTTCCAAGAATCCGATTCGTTATAAGTGCTTATATTTTTTTTTACAATGCCGGGGAGGCACGTGTAAAAGTTTTTTTTTATTAACTCTTGGCTGATACCAAAAGAAATTTATTTTACTTAATAAGGCTGGGAGTTAAGAATAATTTATTTGTTAGTTATAGTCCTTACAAAGTGCGCTAACTTCGAAATTTGGATAAACCTCTCTTGTTATTTGATCCTAGGACTTATTACATCCTGCGTGTAGATGTCTACTTTTGGACGGAGGCTTAAGTGGTGAGCACAAGAATGCTGCTTAGCACGGTCATGTGCCACCTGCATCCAACGGTATCCTGCTTGGTAAAAATGTCGTAATTTTTTTTTTTAACTAATTCCACCACACATGGCCACCATTGTAACTCCTATAAGCCAGGATCCAGAATGGTCTCCATAAATCACACCGAGATTTGACCCTCAGGCCGTCCCGGGATATGATTTTAATTGCCTTGGGACCCGTAACAAATTTAATTAAAAAAGATTAAAGAGGAGGAGTTGGAAAGAGAGATTCCACTTTCCTCCTAGGCAAAGCGGGAGACAGGAAAACAGAATGACTAGTCAGCCAATAAGTAAAGAGGTGTACAGCTACGGTAAGCGTAGCAGTACAGCACCACGGATACGGAAGAGCATAAAATGTCGTCAGTGCATCTAGTTGGAGGTCGTCTCAAGCTGCGATGTTCAATTGGTGGTCAGACTTATCCGAAGTTACTAATTCATCCAATCATAGCCTAATATCAGGTGCTATACAGGTTTTAAACCAATGGTCGCGGTACTATTTTTTTAATAATTTATTCAACAAATATATTAATACACAGAATCAAAATCAAATTAGATTTTCATTGCATTTCCCGCTTAATTTTATAGTTCTACTTTCAGTAGTTCAATCTTGATGAATCATTCAAGGCAAAGTCATTTACGATATTAAAATTCCAAGTTAGATAATTAAGCAATCGTAATATTGCAGACAAAACAAGTTCCTTACATAGTTATATAATATATAAATCATTTCCGACGAAGCTATTTAGCGAGTTAGAAAAACACAAAATACGAAACGTTGGGAAGCAAAAAATCGAAATCGTACAACAATTCATATTATGTATACAAAAATTAGCCGCTTACAACGAATAATGAACAACTAAAAAAATATAATTATATAGCTGACTCGATAAAAAAAACTAGCACACATTTATGCTGACTTTAAAATACATTTATTAAAGTTTTAGCAAATGTATTTATTAATGTTATAGGTAATATAATATGGTGATGTCGCTGACCAAATAGTATGGCTAGTGTAGTATGAGAAGACTGCCTTCTTCTCAGACTGTACATGCTTCAAAATATTGTATGACATTATATGGGTTCAAAACATAATATTTGCGGGCGAAAAATAATTACCACAAACTAAATCAATATTATATATCCATTCTAACCTATCCATTAGGCCATTGTGGGTCGCTAGGTATTATAAACAAATTGTGACTCAAATTATCGTATTTTTGCTGTGGTGACGGTTGCGAATATTACCTACCCTTACATTAATAATAATAATAACCTTTATTTCCAAAAATATGGTTATAGTAGGTCTTAATTATATAACATTGCTCTTGAATATCATAAAAAGTGGCTAAGAGTTTCACCTCGACCTGGTCCAACTCCTTCTGATGCTATCTAGTCAACAAATACATTCCCTAGAAAGTTTGACTTCAAACAGACGGCCTATTATAAAACTATTGCCAAGACTAAAACAAAACATGTACTCTCTACATACATACATACATTCCGTTTGGTGACGGAGTAAAAATACAATTCACCACCCCATCTCTTACCCGTGAGTGTCGTAAAAGACGATTAATGGATTAAATATGCATATACTTTCTATGCAAGAGAAGAAAAACTTGAAATAAAACCCTATGCCAGCACGTCTGACCAGCGTGGTGTAGTAGTTCAATCTCCCTCCTAGTAGGAACCCTTCAGTGTAACGTATACGAGCTGATATGATGATGATGATATGACTCTACATATTGCATTGACCCCAAATAATTAAGGGATGATGATGATATCGATAGACTGATGAATGGATAAATCACTCTTGGACACTTCATCATCATCACTTCAGCTCATATAGGTCCCACTATTGAACTCCAGCCTCCTCCACAATGGGAGGGAATTTGACCTTACTATACCACGCAAGTCAAACAGGTTGGTATAGGGTTTTATTTTGAGTTTTCCCCTTGCATACATGTTATATGCCTATTGTATGCCTTAGTCGTCTTTTATGACATCCGCGGGCAAGATAGGGAGTTGTTATTTGTTGTTACTCCATCACGACTTGGACACTTATGTCAAATAAAATGGAGTTTAAGCCATATTTTAACAGGCCGACTCAATGTGGGTTATACCTATAACACCAAGAAATTTCCTTATTCATTTTGATCGTAATGTTTGCTTTTATACAAATGAAATGTTAATTTTATCATGAAATATTTGCAAAACATATAATTGTTATGTAAATACTAATAGAAATCCCCTACGAATATGGCAAGTCGCACGACAAACATTTTGACAATTGTCAATATACGCAATAAAAAAACTAAGCTACTTAAGAACTTTTAATTTGGTTTTTAACTGGGGTATATTAAATACTATTTTCACTTCTTCAGTAATTATAATCTTAATTAATATTATAAAGCCATCCAGTGGACCGATTTGTAAAATTCTTTCACAAATCGAAATTTATATTTTCAGCGAGTAACATATGCTATACATAAGAACGGTAAGACTGTGGATATTTGCTAGTAAATATTAATAATGAATACATCAAAATGAATAGTAAGGGATAATCATGATGATAGATTGCTTAAAGCGTCGCGCAATGATTGTCGATGTCATTGTCCGCATGACGGCCATCCCTTGACGGCTGAGGAAGATAAACAGATAAAATATCTAGACTTAACTCACGAGATTGTCAACATGTGGGATGTGGATATGATAATTGTACCGATAGTTATATCGACCAACAGTCTAATAGCCAATGATTTGATTTGACATACTAGACACAAATATTCAGACTCAGAACAACAATTTGTAGATCGCACAGTGTTGTCTTGCGTGGGATTCGAATCCCGATACTGGCACTGTCGTTATCTTAACCATTGCGCTATCTGTGCAGACAAATTAAATATAAGATGGTTGACTTCATAAATACTTGAAGCTTATTCTTGAAGTACTCTTCAGTATTGTTTGTTATTTTTTATCCGTTGCCTCAACCTTGCTGCGCCCGCGCCGGCCTTGTCCAATGGTTCACATACATCATATTAAAACAATTTAAATCTTATTTATAATAATATTAAAGTGTAATTTAACTTAGCTGATAAATATTTAACCACCTCATTTGTTAATAAGTGTATATCGATTTGTTACATTGTAAATTTTATGGCGTTGTATTAAGGAATCATTTACTTTGTATTTTGCAATTCGCGTTATAGTGAGAATTATGCATAATATCTGTTAAGTATATTAATATAACATAAGTGTTGCCAGTATATGTTTTAACTATGTAAGCTGGTTCCAAAGGCATTATGTTTAAAAAAATATTCCCTTTTTTAAGTTAACGCTAACACTATGTCGATATCAGTATATCTATGCTAATATATGTCAAAATCAGATAAATATAAACATGCAATTTTTTATTTATGATCAAACGGTTTATTTGTATATCCAAAAATAACAACTATTAGTTCATAGTTTTAAGTTTTCACTTCTGTCTCTCTCCTGTTCTTTTTTTATCGGTAACATTGCAAAAAGGAACTAATCCCGTAGGCTACAAATGTGTCGTTAACGGAAACAAATTACGCCCAGACTTGTGATTATTATAGAGCCTTGTAATATATATAAAAATTGTACACTTAAATTTTTAATGTTATTCTTTAAGAAAATTAGTCCGATATCTTCCAAAGCTGAACCTGAGACCTTACGCTTCACATTCAAAGTACACTCATTTGCAAAAAAAACGGGCACCTAAGCAATGAACCATTTCAAATGTTAATATTTCTTTGTTTGATAATTATAGGTAGTTTTATCCACACAATTTGCTAAATTAATAAGAAAATAATCGTTTTCATCAGTATTTCATAAAATTTAGATACAATTTATGGGAAATAATGCTAAACCTCGCTAGTAGTGTATATTCGCTAGTAGTGCATATGCTCATGAAGTAAAAATAAAAAAGTTTTTTTGTTTGTTTTTCTTTAATAAAGTAAAAGCAGATAAATGTTTAGTATCGAGTGTGACCCCCTCTAGCTAAAATCACAGCTTGAATTCGTCTGGGCATGCTAGCGAGTATATCCCGGATACTTGCTTGCGGAATACGTTCCCACTCCGCAGTAATCACATTCTTCAGCTCTCTGATGGTCTGCGGAGCCGGGTGTACTGATCTCACACGCCGTTTCAGAACGTCCCAGACATGCTCTATGGGATTGAGGTCGGGACTTCGAGCTGGCCAATCCAAACGACGAATGCCGACCTCTTGCACATACGCATTAACATCGCGGGATCGGTGGGCGCGAGCATTGTCGTCCATAAAAATCGAGTCTTCACCTAGAGCGGCCAATGCGGGTTGTGCATGAGAAATTAGAACTTCCGTTATGTATCGATGCCCAGTCAGTGAGCCGTTTTCAATGAAGACTAACTCTGTACGATCCATTGAATTTATTCCTGCCCAAAACATAACAGAGCCCCCACCATAAGGTGTGATTTCTTCGAAACATGCCTCTGCAAAGCGTTCTCCTTGTCTTCTTAGCACTCGCCGACGTCGATCTTCACCGAACAGAGATATCCTGACTTCATCAGAGAACAAAACCCTATTCCAATCGTCTTGAGTCCATGATTCACAATTTCTAGCGAACCTAAGCCTGTGAACTCTGTGCTCACGGAGTAATTTGGGGCCGCGGGCCGGGCGGTGACTGCGTATATTGGCAGCGAGAAGCCTCCTCCTGACCGTCCATAGACTAATATGCACATTTCTTACTTCTTGGAGGTTGTTCTTAAGATCCACATACGAAGATTTGCGATTTCTCAATGCGCGACTCACAAGAAAACGATCATCCCGTGGTTGGGTACATGGTTTTCTTCCAGAACCAGGCCTTCTCTCGACGGAACCAGTCTCCTGATATCGCTGCCAGGTCCTTTGGACTGTCGAGCGACTAACATTTAGCCTCCTAGCCACGAAACATTGGCTGCAACCCTCTTCAAGCAGCGCGATAATTTTGGTAGCTTTTACCACTTTATCTACCATTTTTGATACAGCCAAACAGCATTAAATAAAGCTTTGACAGTCAAGGATATGAAATTAATCGATAAAAATTGAATAAAAGTTATGAAAGTCGATGTTAACTTCTGGAACTTCGCGCCAAAAATGTAGGATAAAAAGGGGTTTTCTGTAAAAATGAACATCAAATGAAAAATTGAATTTAGAACGTACTTTTTTAAATACCACAGCATTTTTAAAACCGGCCAGTAACGTGTACAAACGATTGAAACCTTTTTGGTATTGTATCTTTTTAAATATGAATGAAAATCAAAACCGCCCGTTTTTTTTGCAAATGAGTTTATTATATATATACTACTAGCTGACCCAACAAACGTTGTTCTGTTCAAATAAAGCGCCACCTACCGAGTCCAATTGTGAATCTAAACCATTCTCGAATCCCTTTTTTTTGTGTGTGTATAGCTGTTGGTCGCAGATGACCTTGACAGCTTAACGCGGTCAATGGGTGAGCGCGGATGGCTCTCAACCCGGTATCTCGAATCCCCTTGAGCAAACAAATTACTCAATCCAGTCAACAGATATCGCTATCTATTAAAATCGTTTGGAGTTAACAGATAATTGTGAATGTCAAATAATAAGTATATATAGGTAATACAAATAATTTGCAATAAAATAATATTTCGACTATAAATTAAGATGTAAGCTATCCTATCTTTCAAGTTGGATCAAACTGCACACGGTGTGCAAATTTGATAAAAACCGGTTAAGTAGTTTAGGAGTCCATCGCGGACAAACAACGTGACACGTAATTTATATATATTAAGATATCTACAAACCAATCAATAATTTATGTAAACCTTGAAAAGGGTGCTCAAATTAAAATCAATTTTATATAGGTATTAAGATGACAAACAGGTTTTGCGTTAATGAATAAAAAAAAACGTGCGAGTTAAAAAAAACAACAAATAAGCTTAATTGAAGAATGCCATTTTGACATTGACAGAGTGTCTGACCCATGGTAAGTTCGTGTGTGTACTAACGGCCAATTTCAATAACCTATCCTCATAATCCTGCTCTTACTTGACTGGACAGATGGCATAGTGGTTAAAATACCGACCTACAGTTCCAAAATCAGGGGTTCAAATCCCACACACGACAACACTTTGTGCGATCCACAAATTGTTGTTCTGAGTCTGAATGTAATTTGTGTTCGTTAATTATATGTTTGTAAAGTGTCCCGCAATACAAGAATTATTTCCTTAGGTGTTCTTTTTTTAAAAATATCTTAGCTTTTACGACACTCACGAGCTATGTATTTATTGTTATATAGTACTAGCAACCCGCCCTCGCTTCGCTTCGGTTGCAGTTGCTTTACCCGCGGCGTAGTTCCCGTTCCTGTGGGAATACCGGGATAAAATATAGCCTATGTTACTCCCTGATATTATAGCTTTCCATTGGTGAAAGAATTTTTGAAATCGGTTCGGTGGTTTAAGCGTGAAAGCGTTACAAACAAACAAACATCCTTACTTTCGCATTTCTAATATTAGTATGGATTAGTAGCCACTACCAAATAGTAATATACTATTTAACCCTTATTTCAGTTAAGGGGTTAGGGGTAGTCAGGAGCGTGAAAAAATGCCATTTTTCAATATTTTTTTTTATCAGTAATTAATTTTATTAAACAAAAGTAAAAACATAGTATCATTCTATTATGTTTCAACATGACTTTTCTAAAATTTCAAGAAAAATATTAATTATTTTAAAAGTTATGGCGGTCTATGTTGAACAGGTTTCAATAATGGTTCCTTGCGGTGACCATCACAACTCCTTGAAGATTCATCTGAAATCAATGAAACAAAAAAAAATACATTTATAAATAGATAATCTTGTACCTGATCGAAGATTTTATATTTTTTTTCAAAATTAACAAAATGGCGACCTCAGGAAATTTGTTTTCTGATTGCCGGATAAAAACCAACAGTTGATTGTTTATTAAAAATCGAAGTTTAAAAAAAAAACAAAAATCCTTCGATCAGGCACTAGCTTTTTATGTTTTCTAAAAGCTGTATAAATTTCATTAAAATCTATCGAGCGGTTTTTGAGTTACAGTGGTCACCAGTTCAAAAAACATAGTTTTGAGAAAAACGCGTTTAAAGTTTTACAGTCGATTTATGTAGTAGTATATAGTGGTGTATAGTAATAAGAATAATTTCATTACTTACACTGTGTCATCTATTCCTGGACCATATAACAGTTCTTCAGCCGTTGTCGAAGTTTCTAATACATCAATTTGTTGTTAGCACGCCGATCAGCCATTTCTATACGTGTATCCATTTTCTTTCTTTTATTCTTCGCTGAATAACTCGAAAAATATTTGTCGGATTCACTTCAAATTTTCAGAGAATATTTTTAAGATACTTAACTTTAAGAAAATGTAAAAAGAAAAAAATCGATTTTTTGAAAATTCTGATTACCCCTAACCCCTTAAGCAGTCTTGGTTTTTTTTTCCGTTTGGTGACAGAGTAAGAATACAATTCACTATTCCCTATCTTGCATGTGTATATCATAAACGATGATTAAAGGACGTAATATGTAGATAACATGAAGTAAGAGATGGAAAACTCGAAATAAAACCGTTTGACCAGCGTGGTTTAGTGAGTCAAATTTCCTTGCATAAAAAAGGAGGCCCGATTATTACGAGATGACGCCTAGTTTTTACTTTCAAAAACCTTTGAATATCTGATGTTTTACAGCATAAGAGTAAGCCGTGATGCCCTTAACCCTTAGTACGTTGTATAGCGTTACCTAGCGATAAAATCGGTTATGAAATTTAGCTGGAGTTATTTTTACATGATTCTTTAACGATAATAATCGATAATAACCATGAGACTTTCTTATCTAAAGATTTTCTACTAGACTTATTGTTAGTTCATTATCATCCAGTATCTGATAGTAGATTCTCAGGTGTGTTTCGCTTATCCAGTGGTACCTACTAACGCAAGTATTATACCGGCATGATACTAGTTAAAATCTCTACACGAAATTTACCAATTGAGTAATTAATAACGGCCGTTTTCAGTCACCTGTAATTTAAACAACACCTTTAGTAATGCATAACATCAACCAATGCTTAAGACAGTATCGTCACAATATTTGTGCGTTGTCATTATTGTCATCATATTTTTAGGGTTCCCTACCCAAAGGGTGAAAACGGGACCCTATTACTAAGACTTCGCTGTCTGTCCGTTCGTCTGTCTGTCACCAGGCTGTATCTCAAGAACCGCGATAGCTAGACTGTTGTAATTTTCACAAATTATGTATTTCTGTTGTCGCTATAACAACAAATACTTAAAATAAAATAAATATTTAAGAGGGGCTCCCATAGAAAAACGCAATTTTTTGACTATTTTTATAGATAATGGTATGGAACCCTTCGTGCCCGACATCGACTCGCGCTTAGCCGGTTTTAATATGTTTTATATTCTCATGCCTTTATCTTTAAAAGGCTAAGCAGAGGCATAACGAACGCATTAACTTTTATAAATTTTTTAATATTGCATAATATGGGACTTGTTTAATGACTTCTATGGGGCACAATTTAGACATTTTGAGTAGGAATTTGTTTAGAAAAATCTATAAACGTTAAAACTTACCGTTGAAACAATTCTATTCCTGATTTATTATTAAATTTCTAAAAAGTAAAGTGCGTCAACTGTTCCACTCTGTTAACGCTATTTCTTAGACATAATGAAGATATTTATAAATAGATAATTATAACTGATTGCGTGTCGAATTGTTATGATAATGACCTTTGTAATGATAACCGAGGTTGCAAGTTTATTACTTGTTTCACAGAAATTATTAAACGAATAAATACCTACTATTTAAAGTCTGTGTGTTACCTTATCAAGTAGTAGAGATATCGCAAAATATACCAAAAATAGGCCGTTATCTTTTAAGAATGACAGAAGGAAAACTCGACATAAAACCCTATAATAATGCGTCTGACCAGCGTGGTATATAATATTTATGCAAGAAAAGGAAATTTTGAAATAAAACCAAAACGTCTGACTAGCGTAGTATAGTAGATCAATTTCCTTCCCATTGTGGAGGAGGCTCCAGCCCATCAGTGGTTGTATATAAGGTGCGACGATGGTGATGAAGGGGAAGTAAAAATGATTATTCATTATCATCATCATCATCGCAGCCCACATACGTCCCACTGTTGGGCTCTGGCCTCCTCCACAACGAGCGGAAATTTGACCTACTGTGGCATGCTGGTCAGACATGTTGGTATAGGTTTTATTTCGAGTTTTCCTTCTCTTGGACAGATGTTATGCACATATTATATCCCATAGTCGTCTTTTACAACATTCACGGGCAAAATAGGGGGTGGTGAATTGTATTCTTACTCCGTCACCACAAAGAAATGATTATTAGTTTCATATTTTTCTAAAAATTAAGAAACACGAGTCTTTAGCAATTCGGAAAAATTAAATATAAGGAGATTTTTTTGTTTTAAGTTCATTAAAGAAATAATTCTTGAAGTTCATTAAAATAATATAAATTTTAAACAGGCGTTATTAAAATGGATTTAATAAGTCTAGTATTCGCTGTTCTATTAATTCCGTTCGTTTAGTATTTCATCATTTAAAACCGATAAAATATTACAAAGAAACTATCTTAGGTTTCTTTCTATTTTTATTTAAATACAATACTATATACAAATCATTATTAGCATTAATAACAATGACATTGTAATTATTGTATTGATCAGTACAATATTACCTTGTTAGAAGGTCCTTAGTTAATAATTATTATTATAAGTCAAAGGAAGAAATTATTCTAAGCGATTTGTTAGACAATTAGCATTTGCATGTTGAACGAGATGGCCCTGCTGTGAATTTCATTTATCGATAATATAAGATAAGAGTATTTATTTTCTTCAATAAGTTTACAACAAGATGTTTTAATCCGCCCGTGACCATGAATGCTGTGAAGTATTCGAAACGTCGGGTAATCATAAATCAAATACAAACGCGATAAAATCCGTAAAAGTAATTTTATTTAAGATGTTTTAAGTTTATAGAAACTACATGTTCAAGCAAAAGACATGCAAAATTAGAATAATAAGACGAAGACTAATCGTCTCCCATTTCTTCTTTTCATCTCAGCTCATATAAAAACCACTGTTGGGCTCGAGCCTTCTCCACGATGGGAAGGAAATTGACCAACAAGTCCGACGGTTCAGTATACGGTTTTATTTCGAGTGTTTTTTTTTTGTTTTGCATAGATTTTATATGCATATTATATCTCTTAGTTGTCTTTTACGATACCCAGATAAAAAGGGTTGATGAATTGTATTCTTCCTCCATTACAACACGGAGAATCATCTCTATGTGATGGCGATATAAAGAATACAATCAACATACTTTATTTTAGCGTTCTAAAAAATAGTTGATTACTAACTTAGAGAATAGTAATAGTTTTTGAAGTTTTGTTTGAGAAACACCCAGTGCAATCGCTGACCATCTTACCAAGCACGGCGATCATATTAATAGGATGATATTATCCAATCATCATCATCATCTTGCTCTTATCCCAATTACTTGGGGTCGACGCAATATGTCAGGTGTTTTGACATATTGCAAAAAGTTTCGGCAATGACTTTTATGACCGGCCGCCTGCCTGACGTCAACCCTCCTTGGGAATGTAATCGTTGACCCAAATGGTACCAGATGGAGTTGGTCCGGGTCAATCTAGGGCTCTTAGTCGTCTTTTACGACACCCACGAGCCAAAGCAAGGGTTGGTAGTATTCGAAGCCCAGGATGATATATCCAATGACTTCGATAAATTGGTTGTTTGATGTATAGAAATTATCTTATCAATTTTGTGATAATTATGCCAGTATTTGGTTAATAGCGACCATATCTTCCTGTTAAAGTATTATAACTGATTTGCTTGCAATTCAAAATAGTAATATCTATATCAAATAAAATAACTTTTACTGATTTCAAATAGATTTTTCCGTGTGGTGACGGAGTAAGAATACAATTCACCACCTTTAACATACCCGTGCATGTCGTAAAAGACGACTAAGGGATATAATACGCATATAACACAAGAGAAGGAGAACTCGAAATAAAACTCTATATCAACCTGTCTGACCAGCATGTACGGTTAATTTCACTCTTATTGTGGAGGAGGCTCGAGCCCAATAGTGGGACGTATATGAGTTGAAATGATGATGATGACGATGAAAATAGTTTTATTTCAAATATGTAAAACGTTAATAGATATTATTGCATATTTATCGGATCAAATCTTATAGTCCACCGCTGGGGTCGAGTCTCGTCCACAATAGGAATACTATAGGTATATATTACGCTCGTCAGACGAATTTGTATAGAGAATAATTTCAAAGTTTTCATCATCTCTTGAGAATTTTTGTTTTTTACTACTCCTACGGGTAAGTAAGGTGTGATGACAAAGGTATTACTATTATACCGTCGCCAGACGGCAATGTTGATAATTATTTCACAATCTTTACATTCAAACTTAAAGTGTTACAATCAGCAGTCATATGTTTATTATCCTGGTTTAATGAAGCAATTTATAAATTAAATACAATACAATGGATAATTTAAATTTGTATTTTTTTTAATACAACAACGCTATACTGAGAAAATAATGTATTATTGCGGAGAGCATTAAAAACATACACAAATAACAATCAAACTAGGAACAATTTGACAAACTTTCGAAATCGAACTCCACACATTTTACGGAAGCTCGGTATTTTAACCAATATAACATTTCTGCAGTCCCCTAATGTTTATTCGTCTTACATATTAGTATATGCTACCCATCTTTAGTCCGGCAGTAAAATAATTAGTTTATTATTGTTTAGTATATGCTTCAAATATGATAAATAATGCATGAACGTAAAGCATATGTAGATTGTAGACATATAAACAATTCTTATAATTCTGAACAAAATTGATATATGAAACAGTTCTTAATATTAACAAATAATGTGTAATCAGAACTCACCTGAATTTCCCCTCGGAATGGTCCTCCCATTTAATAATTGACGGACAGAATTTTGGGTCCAAAAGTAAATTCCTCAAAAATTCCGGAACCGAAACGCTCCTAGGACGCTTGAAGTTCTTTCGTCCACTGCCCTTCGGTCTGCCCGGTGGTCGCTTAAAGATCTTCTTTGGTTCATCCTCATCACCAGATTTGCTTCCATCACTACCGTATGAATACTCCGGAGATGCCGTATCTGACAAGCGCAATGATTCTTCAGCATCATCGCTGGAATCAGTGTGATGCATAAGTGTAGCATCATTCGGCATATAATCGGAGCAATGGAATCTGTTTTTGTAACTCAGGGTATCCAAATCAAGAACTGTTGGCTCGTGGTGATGGTAAGGATCACTCTCATTAGGGACATATTTAATTACAGGCTGACGCACCATATCCTCGTCTAAGCGATGGCGTAACTTTTCATACACAATATCAGCGATACGTCTGGTTATAACAGGATCAACGCTCGGGTGTGCCATTCTCTGTAGCACATCTTCCCGCTTCATATTTCGGAGAGCCAAGCCGATAATATTGAAGTTATGAAATGGCACATCGTATTCTGGTAAACCCATGATCTGAGCGGTATCAATGAGCCAAGAGACGGTATCGTTCTCGTTCCAATCATTCACAACTTTGTGCTTCCATTCATCACGATAATGATGTTCACGACAGCTGACGAGGTTGTGGTAAACACTCATTGTATTATCCAATTCAGGCTCTGTGTATACGTCGTATGCTGGTGTTGAGTAATAGTTTCCGTAGATGTGTGAAGCTGTGCCTTTCTTGAATACTTCGAAGTCTGCTAGTCGAGCGGTACCGGGCGACATGGGCGTGTAGGAGTAATGTTCGCACATGTTTTGTGTATCGTAAGGACGCGCGTAATCGATCATGTTGGTGAACGCGTGCGTCTCTCACGAGTACTCGCGGCGGAATGAGCTTCGAACGTACAGAGCGCCTTATGACTATCCTATATAATATGTACTGTGATGTTTTGTTTATAAAATGCGTTTGAATCAGTCACCCACGCAGTGTTGCCAATTTAGCGACTTTGTCGCTAGAAATGACGAGTTTGTTCAAGTCTTAGCGACCCAAAAAAAGTTTTGTCGCTAAACAATTTTTATTCTTTTGTTGGTTGATACGGATATTAGGGTTCTGTTGTTAGTATGCTGTGCTGTGCTGTTGGCACTCTTTGGAATTCCCAAACTTTATCGTGTTTTGTATACTGAACTAATGAACAATCCGTTTGATATCGACTCCGTTGCTATAATTCCTAAAGTTTAGCTCGCTTGCTTCGTAATATAATTTAAAATTTGGTAACCGAATGTTATCCACTTAACACCCCCCCTTCCAGCCTCCCCCTCGTGCGTTGTACCCGTGGGGATTTTCTACACATAAAAAATAAGTAATTTGTTTTAGCGACTTTTGAGTTTTGAGTTTAGCGACTCGAACTTCTAGGAGTTGGCAGCACTGCACCACGTCGCGGTGTCGTACCGCGCGGACGCGCTCACTACTACGTGCCACTAATGAACATCGCCATCATGAACCCTAGTACTTTTATTAGCTTTTATTGCTACGGAGACAATATTTTAATTATAAGATTTATTGTTTAATATTTTATTTTATTTAAGCGACAATTTTGTTATAAGAAAATCGGTGGTAAAACATATTTGTAATTGAAGTATTTTAACGCGACATTCCCATTTTCATGTTCTATCCCTTTATCCGTTCATTCTTGTTTTAAGGTGTGAAGTTCATAATTTTAACTCTTTCGGTAGTCCCGATTTGATACAAAAAATATAAAAATATAGGGACAGTTATTCAAGCATTTCGTTTTACGTATATATAATGTGGTCACATTAAGTTTACTTAACTTTTTTTTTAATGATAATACTCCATACATAAGTATACATTTTTGTATCGTTGTGGAAAGTCCTCGACATCATTCCCTGTTGCCATGATTATAACCTTTACCCATCCACTACTAGACATATCCTCCTCGAGAAATGGGAGAAAATTGCTGTCATCTCCACACTTTTCAGGCCGGTGGCTATTGCACTGAGGTGTTCTACGTTTTCCAGAAGAGAGCTGTCACCCACTCATAGCGAAACCGTTTGAGGTTTTTTAACCCTAGTCGAGGCCGCGTTTAACTGGACCGGGGAATAGTCCGCCACCTGCAGAGAGGGTAGGAGAGGTAGGACTACACTGTCGACAGTTATCTGTTTACAGCCGCGGGCCTGTCCGTCCGGGGTAGTACCACACTCTCGCAGAAAATCGACGTCTGAGTAGTAGCAATTAGTTACTGCACTTCGTTCGATGAGCGAGAGAGCCGGAACCCTAACTTTCTGAGGGTGTTTGCGTGTGGAGGGTTTTAGTGGTGTCCTTGATATCACCGAGCCTCAATGCATTCACACTCCCTTCACTTTCTTCGCGGTGGGCAGCGGCCCTGTATAGGTCCATGAGCGACAGCAACACTTACCATCAGGTGTACTGTTTGCTCGTTTGCCACCGTTTGCAATAAAAACAAAAAATAAATAAGGCTGACAGATCCATGGGCAAGTAAAGTATGGCGGTAATTGTATTCTTATCCTGTCGGCACACTGGGAAGAATATACGAGCATAAATAATACCCAGATTAGAAACAATAATTTTTGGATTGCATAATGAACTGTTCTACCTGGATACGAACATGACAAGTAAATAGCAGGCTGATATTTTGAACTACTATGCTAACAGTGCAGTCGTCTTTATAATCTCAATACATGCTTATAATGAAGAATTGAGTTTATAATGTTGCGCCGTATTGCATAATTAGGAAATTTTTACAACTTTCTTTTTCAAGGCAAAAGATATTTCATTTTAAAAACTAATAAATTTTATTTTTAATACATAGAAATAAAATTTACCGTGTTGTGGTTACCGGAGTAAGAATACAATTAATATAATATGGCAGGCAATTTAAAGAGAAGGAAAACTTCGAAATAAAACCCTCCATCCTTGACCTGTGTGGTGTGGTAAGTCAATATTCCTCCTATAATGGAGGAGGTTTAAGCATAGCAGTGGGACATATTTGAGTTGAGATGACAAAAAGATGATTAAGCAATTTAAAAAATCTTGATACCTATATTTTGTGAAGGTTTAACAGACAGGTAAGTTATAATATGTATGAGTTTCCTATCTAAAGTGGACAGGCCACTACCTTCGCTGTTCGCAAACATAATACCTTTCATAGTTTAGTCCGGGATTACTTAAAGAAAATGTGAATATTCTAGAATAAGTACTCATGTTGCCAATGTTAAAAATATAAGATTATAAATAAAATAGTTCATTATCTTAGCACACATACGTCCCACGGCTGGGCTTGAACGTTCTCCACAATGGGAGGGAAATTGATTTACTATTACCTAATATTTACTATTATACTAATTGACCGCTGGTCAGACGTGTTGATATAGGGTTTCATTTCAAGTTTACCTTCTCCTTAATAGATGTTATATCTCTCCCATGGCGGAGGAGGCTCAAGCCCAACAGTGGGACGTATATAATCTGTGATGATAAATCATCTTTTACGCCGTCCACGATTTTTGAGTGTTGGGTGGCGAATTCTGTACTTTCTCCTTCACCACACGGATTAAAAAATATATAACGTATCTAACTTGATTGCACAGATGGCGTAATGGTTAGAATACCGACCGTGCCAGTATCATAGGTTCGAATCCCACACAGGACAAAACTTTGTCCACACATTTTTGTTCCGAGTCTGGATATAATTTGTACACGTTAATTATATTTTTGTAAAGTCCCCCGTAATACAAGGGCTATTCCCTTAGTGAAGGGTGTTGCATTTTTATAAAAAAAAATAATAAACATACGAATCCAATCATTTTTCCATCAGGCAATAGATCTCTACTGTTGGACATAAGGATGGGATGGTTATACCCCCCCTCTTAGCAGATTGGTGATCGCATATGGTTACTTGCCCAATTTGACAATCTATTTGACAGTAGATTGTCAAATTGGGCAAAAGATATTTGACAATCTCTTGCTTATTTCCTTAGCCGGTTTTGTGAGTCACGCGGGACAGTGTTCGTTATAAATAAGGAAATAACCTTTTTTTTTTTTTTTTTTTTCACCCTGTGGAAATGCATTTACGCACTATCCCCCGCCGGTTACAGACAGGAGAGTGTGTGTGGGACTCGCCGGCCACATAAATAAATGGTTATAGAAAGGAAATAAGGAAATAACCTTTCTATAACCATTTATTTTTAAAAGCTGAGATATAACTATCCCCGCTGATATGTAGGATTCGCCGGCAGCCTGCACGACCCGATACCCTTTAAAGCACTGTGCCTTCTCTTGAGCTAGCGGTGTATGCGGTGCAACTGATTCTTTAGTCTCCCACACTGCTGATTGACTCGCGCCACCTGTGCAATGGTGGGTCGCTTGCCAGCAGTGTTACCGCAGTTCAAGACATAGTAGGGTAGCCCCTAATAGCACTAACCGCCATGGCGCTTAGCGTTCGTCGCAGAAGGGCCCTGATGCGAGTGTAATGAGATTCTGACCAGATACGGGCACCATACAGTGCCATGAACCGCAGGATGCCGAGATAGAGACACCAGTGGGTTGATATATGACCACCAGTGCTCAGCAGAAGTCTTTCTAGCCCTATAACAGCCCAATCAATCATCACAGATACCTAGCATACTAGGTCAAAAGCCAATAATTTGAAGTCGCTGCAATCATTTGGTAAGAAATTACATATTAAGAGGTGTACGGAGAAAAGGGTAAGTAAACATATACCTAAACCAACCAGTTTAGCCAGGGAATATCCTTTTTTTTTGGCGGGCTGTGGTCAGCGCACAAGCCCTCCATTCGGTCCGGGGCGACGAAAAGACGGCGCGCGGCCCATAACCCGCAATAATCCCCCTCCTTCGCTATTGGGCCGATTGGTACCTAGTTGCTTGTCGTACGTGGCCAGCTCGACGGAAGCTAGGTATTACCCTACCTTTACATTATAAAGGTCTATTTCCCTGGTAGCCAACAAAAGAATGTAAATGTATTAAAAAGTGTGAAAATACGAACGTCGTTGGTTTATCTGTTACCGCTAGTTATATTAATTTGCTTTAGTGTCATCCCACCACCATCATCTTAGTTCATATGGGACTCATTCCTGGTCTCCTGCCTCCTCCACAATGGGAGGTAAATTTACTAAATCTACCACGCTGGTCAGAAAGTTTAGTATAAGGCTTTATTGCGAGTTTCGTTTCTCTTACTGTTATCTGCATATTTTAAATCTTAGTCGTATTTTACGACACCCACGGACAGGATGGGGCAAGAGGGATTGGTGAATTGCATTCGTCACCACATAAAAATTGCTATAATGTTATTTCATCATCATCGTCATCGAGGCTCACATACGTCCCACTGTTGGGCTCGAGCCTCCTCCACAATGGGGGGGGGGGATTTGACCTACTATACCATGCTGGTCAGACATGTTGGTATAGGGTTTCATTTCGAGTTTTTCTTCTCTTGCACAGATGTATTGTGCATATTTCATCCCATAGTCGTCTTTTACGACATCCACGGGCAGGATAGGGAGTGGTGAATTGTATTCTTACTCCGTCATCACACAGAAATAATGTTATTTAGGATAAAAAAAAATATGTCCTTTATAAATTGTAAGTGCATATAAGGAACGGCCTGATAAGCCGTACAGCGTTATCAAACAAAAATTAATAAATACAAAACTAATAACCAAAATGTCGCCCGATAAACTGCCACTAATTAATATTCGTCACAAACGAATTGTAACTCATGAATTCCAAATTATATATAAGTATATTAGTTTAATCAGTTCAAACAAAACTGATAAGGGTCCTAGCTCATTATGGAAATAATAAAATGTGTATTCCCCGGGTCGATAATGCAGCGATAGAAAAATGACTATAAATGACCAATGACGGATAATCACGTAACACCCCGGTCCAAATATGGACACGGAATCGAATAGAAAGTATCGATAGTGTACTCATGAGTAATATCGGGAAAATGTATTGTACTCATAAAAGTATCGAAACAAATGTATCGAATAACTAAGTATCAAGTAACTTCAAAGTATCGAGTACTTTTCATCATTACGGGATTGTGATGACCTTTTTTTTTGTTAGGTAAATTCTAGTGATAACTTATAATCAATTTCCTGCCAGCATATTTTTTTTAGGAATTAAACATCTGTGAACGGATAAAAATTCAAGTTAAAATAAATTATTTCTACAATCTATTCGATACGATACCTACTAAAAAGTACTCAATTAGTAAAAGTATCGTATACAAACTAACGAACAAATACAAAAGTATCGGTATCGAAAAAAAAGTACCTAGCGAGTCCAATTGTGAATCTAAACCATTCTCGAATCCCCTTGAACACACACAAAAATTTCATCCAGCCGTTTAGGAGTTCAGTGACATACATACGTACACAAGGAATATTTAAAGAAGATAAACGATTAATTGAATTAGGCAATACATGGCGGATTTTATTTCTTGCCACCATTTTAAAGAAAAGTAAGCAATACCGGATAGGATCTAGGTAGAAAAGGATATCATCATCATTATCATCGCAGCCTATATAAGTTATGAGTGGACTTAGGCCTCCACCTCAATGGGAGAGGAATTGACCTACTATTCCACGCAGATAAGACGTATTGGAATAGGGTTTTGATCGAATTTTCCTTCTCTTGCTACCAGCGTTTATCCCTTAGTCGTCTTTAATGACACCCCAGGCAAGAGAGGCTGGTTAATTCTATTGTTACTCCGTAATCCCACGGATAGGATATAAGGTTACCTTACTTTTATGTGGATATAAGGGAATCTTCTTTCTCCTATGCATGAGTATAAATTGGAAGTAATATTTAGACTTTTTTACGTTAGTTAAAAATCAAATACAAACGCTTAATCCCTAAAAATAGATTTATTAACCCCCTAACACAAAAAGAGAGGTGTTACAAGTTTGACATTGTTGTCTGTCTGTCTGCGGCATCGTAGCTATCAAACGGAGAAACCCATTACGATGCGGTTACTTTTATTTGAAGGCCAGTTTCCTTGCGGTGGTTCTTAGCTAATATAGGTCCAGTAGTGTAAGAGTACCAACTCTCTCGATTGAATGCTTCACACGTGCCAGTATAAACGTTAAATGACAGTTAATAATCCCTGTTTTTTTTTTTGTGGGTGGGCTGCGGTCGGCGCGCCTCCGCATCACTCCGTCCGGGGCGACAGAGGGGCTTAAGCACGCAACTCCCGCAACCCACCCAAAAACCACGTCGCCTTCGTCGTTGGGCCGACCACCGGAGCAGGGTTACTTGACATCAGTGGTCGGCCCGACGGAATACCGGGGTACCCTCCCATCGACCGACGTCCCCCCCTCGGGGAGGACGTCGGTCTTTCCTCACGCGGTCGGCCTCTCGGCGGGTGACGGACTAATCCCCGGTCACGTCACTCGCGGCCTCGGCTAGGGCGTAATAATCCCTGTTGAAGAGAACATTATACTTTTTTAGGGTTTCGTACCCAAAGAGTAAAAACGGGACCCTATTACTAAGGCTTCGCTGTCTGTCCGCCCGTCTGTCTGTCACCAGGCTGTATCTCAAGAACCGCGATAGCTAGACAGTTGAAATTTTTACTAATTATGTATTTCTGTTGCCGCTATAACAAAAAATACTAAAAATAAAATAAAGTAAATATTTAAGGGGGGGCTCCCAGACAACAAACGCGATTTTTTTGCCCTTTTTATAGATAATGGTACGGAACCCTTCGTGCGTGACTCCGACTCGCACTTTGCCGGTTTTTTTAATTATTTTAGTTTGTGTTAGTTTTCAAAATTTTCTATTTTGCTTATTTCAAATGTGTGTTAAATTACACACATTTGAAATAAGTATTTCAAATGTGTGTAATACTCGTGTAAACATCAGAATTCACAAGACAACTATTTAAACCGCTAAACCATTGAATAATTACATTTGTTATTTCCTCAATACATGTAATTGTGTTATGAAATAAATAATTTAACAGGAAATTAATAAGGATGTTGACGACTCCTTAAGGATTTTCAGACTCTATCACCTGTATAATTATCTATACCAATAAATAAAATTGGAGTGTCTGTTTGTAATGTCAAAATAATAGGCTTTTTTCATGCTCACACGGTTATTTGCACGACACCTATGCCTAAAATACAGATTAAAAAAATTTTGTCTGTCTGTCTGTCTGTTTGTACCGGGTAATCTTTAAAACGGCTGGACCGATTTCAAAAATTCTTTCACCAATGGAAAGCTATAACATCAGGGCGTAAACTAGGCTATATTTTATCCCAGTATTCCCACGGGAACGGGAACTACGTGGGTAAAATGACTAAAACCGAAGCGAAGCGAGGGCGGGTTGCTAGTCTATATATATTAAGAAACTGGTAGACTAACTAGTTGTCTACAATTACACACCCCAACCTCATATTGGGGTGATTATATTTAATCCCGTAACTTAATTTAACTAGATCAGAGGTATATTTACCCCGATATTTACTGAAAGAGACAAACGACTATACCACGGACGCTCAACTAAGAGCATACACGGCCCGCGAGACCTCGCGACCTTCGTGTTGGAGTCGATGACCGTGCCGCTAAGAAAAACGTGAACACGCCCACTTTGCTTCCGACCAAGCCCCAAGCCAAAGCCCGTTCTCTGGTGGTCGGCCGAACGACGAAGACGTGTCACGGGTGGGTTACGGGTGTACGTGCTTATGCCCCTCTGTCGCCCCGGACGGAGTGGTGCAAGGAATGCCGGACCGTAACCCAACCCCCCCAAAAAAAATCCAAAGCCCGTTTCTCACATGGGGAGCACTTAGGCGATGTCGGTTAAAATTTTCTCCGGGATGAGAGCCCTCAACGCTCCAGTATGTGTGTCTGTCTGTGGCATCGTAGCTCTCAAACGGATGGGCCGATTGCGATGCGTTTTTTTTTAAAGTCTTGCCATGCTTTGCATTCTTAGCCATGTTCAGTTAATATCGGTCCCGCAGTATAAGAGTATCAGCTCCTTTTCAAAATGATGTAATGGCATAAGATTACTCGATTAAATGCTTCGCACGTGCCAATGCAATCGTCAAATAACAATTAATTGATAATTGCTTTTGAAGAAAACGTAATATTTTATTTGATTATTTACTTTGTGTCGGGGGTTATTCAAAAGTTTCAACTTTACTTATTAAGGTTACAAAATAAGGGGTAAAATTTTGCGTTATACATCTACATGATTTTTTATTGCCAGAAACCAGCAGTAAAACTTATATGGGCTGTAATAATAAGATATTATACGAGTATACTGTTTATTTTTCCTAACTAGTTAAACTTCTAACAGGATATAAAATTTTCTAAAATTTTATTATTCACTATGTTTGTAGAAGGAACAACACTAATAATAGAAAAAAAATGTATATAATACATTTAAAGTTTTATTATAACGCACTAGCAGCGCCTTGCGGTTTCACCCGCAGTTTTTCTTCCCGTTGGAATATCGGGATAAATTATAGCCTATGTGTTATTTTGTTATGTAAGCTATATTATTGTGAAATTTTATCAATTTCTATTTAGTAGTTTTTGCGTGAAAGAGCAACAAACATCTTCACATCCTCACATACTCACAAACTTTCGCGTTTATAATATTAGTAAAGGAAGGAAGGATTATCTAATTGACATTTGTGACGGTGTGCGCTCACAGCGTAAAAAATGTTGACTAGATAACTTCAGGGTGTTGGTTTTTCGTAACAGTGTGCGCGCCTATACTAAAAATTTATTCTCACAATTTTTCCCTAACGAGTCTAAAGAAGAATAACTTCAAAAAAAATATTATCACTTTTTATGACACAGGCAATAAGAGCACAGTTAATATAACTGTGCTCAGAAAAAGTTATTTTTGGTACTACAAAAAACTATATTCATTCGTCGTACGCATTATTAATACGACACATGACGTCAATGCCTACCTTACATGACTGTTATATTCTTGATATAAGATTAAATTACGTCAAAAAAGATTTTAACGTCATAGTTAGAATTGACCACAAAAGTTATGATAACATAATATGAGGATAATCTTATACATCACGCGATCACGCGTCAGTATTGATCAATAATTGTAATACTCTTGTACGCATTCTCTTAACGTATTCGCTCGTAATTATCTGTGAAGGATATCCGTTGACGGAACGAGAATACGCAATACAATAAGTAAGGTTATGGAAAAATTAAGCCAAGCAAAAAGATCAATAGAATTATCAAAGTGAAAATAGAATTGCCTGAATTTGCCATATGCCTTATTTTGGGATGCGAGCCTTCTCAAGAATATAAGAAATATTGATGGACTATACTATTCAACTATACTTCGTGCTGGCACAGAATTGATGCGGAATGGATAAAATTGCGGTCGCGGATTCAACTGCCGAATATACATAAAATTTTAAGGTAAAAATTTACAAAACCCTAATACTGTTAATGTCTGGATCAACATGTTGGGCTGCAAAAGAGATGGATGCGAGAAGACTGCTTGTAGCGGAGATACGAATGTTAAGACGGATGTGCAGCGGAACGAGAATGGATAAAATAAGAAATGATTATAGTAGAGGAAGCCCTCTGCAATAATAATGCATTTTTATAACTGTATTTGTATACTAAGATAATGCAGTAACTTGCCCATATAATGAATTAAGAATTCAATTTTCATCACTCCTTGAAATCTATACCAATAAATAAAATTGGAGTGTCTGTTTGTAATGTCAAAATAATAGATCTTTTTCATGCTCACACGGTTATTTGCACTATACATATGCCTAAAAATCATTTTATATTTTTTTGTCTGTCTGTCTGTCTGTTTGTTCCGGGTACTCTTCAAAACGGCTGGACCGATTTCAAAAATTCTTTCACCAATGGAAAGCTATAATATCAGAGAGTAAACTAGGCTATATTTTATCCCGGCATTTCCACGGGAACGGGAACTACGGGGATAAGGCGACAGAAACCAAAGCGAAGCGAGGGCGGGTTGCTAATACATAATAAGTGGCTTTGTAGTGCGAGTTGTGGTGATTATGACATTATTCTTTAGGGAGTCTTATATCTTGACCACTGATGACAAGTCACCTTGCTCCGATGGTCAGTCCATCGACGAAGGCGACGTATCACGGTTAGGTTACGGGTGTGCGTGCTTACGCCCCTTTGCCGCCCCGGACGGAGTGGAGCGAGGAGCGCGCCGACCGTAACCCGGGGTGGGTTACGGTCCCCAAAAAAAAAAGGCAATCTTATATCCAGCTGTGGATATTGATAGTTTAATACAAAGGTGACTAACTGTGGCTTAGTGTAGTCGATTACAGCGACAAAAATTTTAAGATGTGTCTGCGCAAAATCCAACTACTGCGTGCATCATCTTTTGTCATTTTTCAACCGTCTTTCCATGATTGTATTTGTTCTCTCCTTCACACAGTAGCTACCTTTTGTCCTAAAAATTTCACTCGTACACTAAATTCTTTACGAATAGTAAGTTCTAACTACAGACCATGGGCAATTCTCTGTCATACGAGAGGATCACGACGAAATGGATGAATCTTCGAGAATACACCGATCCCACTTTGGACGACTTCGAATTGTAATTTTTATGTCGATTTCGTAACCTATTCTAATGACGAGAACTACCTCCTTGGTTAGACTAAATACTAAATAACTAGGTAGACGTAAAATTCATATTGATATAGGTCTAACTAAGATTATTATAACTTTCTCGCTTATTAAAATAAAATAATAAATAATTATTAAGTAAAAAAGCCGAATTCAAAATACACTGTGTAACTAAAAAGCAAATAATAATAATACCATTTCAAGTCGTTACCTTATAGAAGTTTGTATAGGTTAAAGTCAGTGGTGGGCAAACTTTTTTAATGGCGGGCCACAAAGTTTAAGTTAGGAATTTTAGAGGTGGGCCAGAATTATAGAAAAATACATTTTGTATTAAAGCTTTTTAATAAACAAAATACCTTTTACTTTTCCAAAATAATTTTTGATTTTCCATAATATTTTCGATTGAAAGCTTTTCAATTGTAAACGTCAGATTTTATTTTTCGCGCCAAAATGCTGAATAGAATATTTAGGATGGATGGACTCTCGGCGGGCCAGACTAAATACTTTCGCGGGCCGGAGTTGGCTCGCGGGCCGTGCTTTGCCCATCACTGGGTTAGGTAGCAGTTTCTAGGTGGCACCGACTTCAACAGATATATTTTATTTGCTTTTTAGTTACTCGGTGTTTTTTTAAAAATGATTTTCTTTACTTAAAATAATTTATTTTTTGGTTTTAAAGCCGTGGCACACTATAAATGAAAATTTTGCTGATGGCAATCACAAACCAAGATATTATATATTTGGTTTTTTGTTGAATTTCTCAAAAAGCGCTAAGTCAATACCGATAAAATATGGAACCATTTTTAAAGCATAATTTATCAAAAAAAAGGGAATTTTCATAATCGAGTTATAATTTGCGCAATGGTCGCGTAACATACAAACATATGAAAAAACACAGTCGAATTGGACAAGCTTTCCTTTTGTTGAAGTTAGCTATAAATATATTTTACTAAATATACTCGTGTGTAAACTCAACTACATCATTTTATTTAAAATATCAATATGTAATTTGCACAGGGTTTCATAAGTAAAAAGTGGATCTTGGGTCTAATCCAATTGTCAACCCCTGCTCTCATTATCTTCAGCCCAAATAAGTCCTATTGTTAAGCTCGGGCCTCCTCCATAATAGAAGGGAAACCCGCTATACCATACTGGTCAGACATGTTTTTTTTTTGTTATGGGTGTGCTATGGTAAGCGCACACGCGGTGCATTCCGTCCGGGGCGACGAAAGGACGCGCGAGCCCATAACCCACCCGTACCCACATCGCCTTCGTCGTTGAGCCGACCACCGGAGCAGGGTGACTTGTCGTCAGTGGTCGGCCGGACGGAATACCCTTTCGGGTACCCTCGCCTCTCGATATCCTTGTCCCGGGACGTCGGTCGCCGTCGCGTGGTCGGCCTCTCTGCGGGTGCCGGACTCAGACATATTGGCATAGGGTTTTATTATTCCTTCTCTTCTTCTAGATGTTATCTGCATATCATTGATATTGTTAGGAGGATTGATTAATGTTAGGAGCACACTGTTAACAGTTTTCTGTCTACAGACTCGTGCCGGTAGTACCACACTGAGCAGAAAATAGTAATGGCAATTTGTTACAGCGCTTCTTTCGGTGAGCGAGAGAGCCGGAAGCCCAACTTTCTGAGGGTGTTTTCGTATGGTTTTAGTGACGTCATCAGTATCACTGAACTTCATTGCACGCTTTCACAGTCCCTTCACTTCCTTCGCGGTAGGCAGGGGCCTTGCAAAGGTCTATAAGCGGCAGAAACACTTACCATCAGGTGTACTGTTTCCTCGTTTGCTACTGTTTGCAATAAAAAAAATCCCTTAGTCATCTGTTACAATACCCACGGGAAGGAAGGGCGTGGTGAATTTCTTACTCAGTCACCACAGGAAAAGTACTCCGGCTAATAAATGTAACCTATGTAAAACATTGACGTGTAACCTTTCATAAAACTGGTTAGAAATGTAGCTAATGACGTCAGCTTGTAAGAACTGACGTATTCACCAACAACTAATTAACTCTACACTACATCTATGAGGATAAAATGGTAATTTTATATAAAACTATAATAAAAACGTGGTAATTTATATAGATATAACAGTTTGAATATATGTAATACTAATATTGAAACAAGGAAAATTGTTATAATATAGCATATGATATTTCAAATTGACTGGTTTATTACATTTAATATATTACATACTAGTTTCCATGTGGTCACGGAGTGAGAATACAATTCACAACCCTTTTTCTACTTGTAGCTGTCGTAAATAGGGCTGCCAACCAAACCATACTTTATAATTCTTTATTATAAAGTACTTTCCTACTTTATTTTTGGTAATTATATTTTATACTTTAGCGTACGAATAAAGTATGTAAAAATACTTTATTTCCAATCTTTATTGTGTTGCGTAAAACAAAACACTCATTATGGATACTTAATCGTTTACCAGTACACAAGTGAAGAATGACGATGGAAACAATATATTAGATGACAGATGTGGAATGAATCACATCATGTGCTAAAAGCACATAAAAATACGTTTTAAGACAATAAAAATATAAATTTGAAAATACTTTTTTTTAAATATTTTATTTTTTTCCTATCTTAATCATTTTGTACTATTTTTCCCAAAAAAAGTTGGCAAACTTAGTCGTAAAAGACGACTAAGATATATATACATAACATCTATGAAAGAGAAAGGAAACTCGAATTAAAACCTTATTCGAACACTTCAGCAGTGTGGTGTAGCAGATCAATTTCCCTCTTATTGTGGAGGAGGCTCGAGCCCAACAGTGGGACGTATTATGAGCTGAAATGACGAATGATGATGATGATGATACTAGTTCCCTTATAGCTTTTTTTAACTTGGGTTGCGTATTATTATCAGCAATAATTTTTATCAGCCAGCACATATACGTCCTACTATTGGACTCGAGTCTCCTCCACAATGGGTGGGAAATTGACATAATATACTACGCTGGTCAGATGTTTAGATTTTATTTCGAAATTACCTTCTCTTACTTAAATATTATATGCATATGCTTATTATATGCATGTCCTTTAGTCGTCTTTTACGACACCCACCGGAAAGATGGACATGTAATATCTATCTATTCTTTATATTAGGTCCTTACATATGAAATTAGCGTTTTATCGTACTGACCACTTTGATCTGAAATATCTCTACTTTGGTTAGGAATTCCAAATTCAAATTTATAAATTCATTTGGCTGGTACATTTGAGTTTTGAAAACAGTCATTCATTTGTTTTTTCCTGATTATTTTTTTCTTTGGCGTCGCTTATTGCTGCACAATGGCAAAAATTGAAATATCGGTATATTTACGAGTACGAATTGAAATGTCTGCGACATCCACCGTACTCCCCGGACCTTGCTCCAACAGAGTACCATTATTACCGGAATTTGGCCAACTTCTTACAAGGAAAAAAATTCAACTCCGATGCGGCAATCCAAACCGCCTTCAAAGGGTTTATTGATTCTCGCCCCCATGGTTTTTTTAGTAAAGGGATCAATGAATTACCTATGAGATGGCGAAAGTGCATAGATAACAACGGTGCATACTTTGTTTGATTAAATATATTTTTGACTAGCAACCCGCCTTAGCTTCGCTTCGGTTTCAGTGGTCTTCCGTGCGTAGTTCCCGTTCCCGTGGGAATACCGGGATAAAATATAGCCTAGTTTACGCCCTGATATTATAGCTTTCCATTGGTGAAAGAATTTTTGAAATCGGTCCAGCCGTTTTGAAGATTACCCGGAACAAACAGACAGACAGACAGACAAATTTTTTTTTATTTGTATTTTAGGTGTATGTATAGTGCAAATAGCCGTGTGAGCATGAAAAAAGCCTATTATTTTGACATTACAAACAGACACTCCAATTTTATTTATTGGTATAGATTAAATATATTTCAAAAAAAATTGACTTTATATTCCTCCCGTACAAAACGCCAATTTCATATGTAAGGACCTAATATTAAATTTGCTTTTCTTTTAAATTATTATCGTAAATAATATTTTTCATATGGTGACGGTGTAAGAATAAATCTTACCACCTGTTGCAGAAAAGGACTAAGGAATACAGTATGCAGATAACATCTACGCAAGAAAAAAGAATACTCCAAATAAAACCCTACATCAATATCTGACCAGCGTGGTTGATGAATTTCCCGTCCATTGTGCAGGAGGCAGAGGGTCATCTATGAGCTGAGATGACAATATAAGACTTTAATTACAATCCCATATTAATTTGTTATTACGACAGTTATTGTGACAGCAATGTTTATCAAGACCCATTTATAGTCACCGTTTAGTATTTTTTATTTTTCCTTTAAGTAGACAAACTAGTACAATTTCATATGGTGATATAGTTAGAATTCACCAAGTCACCATCCCCTCTCATGCCCATGGGTATCGTAGAGTAAAATAAGTCATAGTTAAATCTTATGCCATTACGACTGACCAGCGCGGAGGAGATCAATTTCCGTCCCATGGCTAAGGAGGCCCGAGCCTAACAGCAGATTGAGATGATGATGAGATAAACTACCCTGCTCGGACGAGGTAAATATGAGTGGGCCGCCATAATCTACGATATTATCCATTTGCTTCGATCTACCGGTCTTTGAAAACAATTCCTTGAATACTGTGTTGTTCCTTATTCCCTATTTCATGTCTTCTTCCAATAAAAGTGATGTTATCGACTTATGTAAGATACACGTAGTAAAGACTATACTTAAGACACTCACAGGAGAAGTGCGAGTGGAAATACTTGGGTAGTTATGGTCACTCCAGCTCTCACTACGTTAAATCATGTCAGCTCACAACTCTTGGCAAGAATATGTATATCCGTAAAAGGCATATTAACAGTTAATATACTGTTATATATATAATGTTAAAAAGATGAAGAGTTTATCTGTTTGAGAATGTTAGCTTCTAAAAAATGTATTCCCCGTTGTACAGGAAGCTCGAGCCCAGCAGTGGGACGTATGATGATGATTATAATTTCGGTAATCATCAAACATTGCGCATCATAAATTCAGTAGCCGTTGTCATAATAACTGCTAAGATAACAAAAAATAAAAATATAAAATGCTATTCATAAAATGGGTAGTGGTAGGACCACACTGTTGACAGTTATCTGTCTACAGTCGCGGGCCGGTCCGTCTGGGGTAGTACTACACTGAGCAGAAAATCGACATCCGAATAGTAGCAATTTGTTACTGCCCTTTGTTCGGTGAGCGAGAGAGCCGGCAGCTCTATTTTCTGAGGGTAATTGCGGGTGGTGGGTTTAGTAGTACCTTTAGTATAACCAAACTTATTGTACGCATTCACACTCCCTTCACTTTCTTCACGGTAGGCAGCGACCTAGCAAAGGTCCATGAGCGGCAGCAACACTTACCATCAGTTGTGCTGTTTGCTCGTTTGCCACCATCAGTAATAATAAAAAAAAATCAATCCACGCGAGTGAAGCCGCTAGTACATCAAGTATTGTATATTCATGGCTAACATAAGCATTTCAGGTCTCGTACAATACAAGTAAATACCATAATAATACCGACCTTATCAGATAATAGAAATTGCTATGTAAAGTTGTTGGCACATTCACTATGATAGATATGCAGTGAGTTCAAAGCCCTGCTTGCATCATAGTTTGTTATACACACATATATATATTGTGCGCAGGTGCAGGTGTAGAAATACATTGGAAAAACCAAGTCGGGGATTGCCCTAGAACGTCAGCTGGTATGAAGGGCCGTGTCTCGTGTTATTTAACGATGTAACGATGTCCTACATTTGAATGATTGGATTTTAATGTATTATTATTATACTAGCAATCAGCTCTCGCTGCGCTTTGTTTCATCTCCGCATTTTAAAACCTGCAATATCTCTTAAGATATAGCTTCGGGTTCGAGTCCCGGACTAGGTAAAATTTCATAGGGTTTTTCTGAGAGTAAAACTAGCCTAAGTTACTCCTTATCTATACAGCTATCTGTTAATAAAATATTATCAAAACCGGTCCAACTGTGTTAAGGTTACCCGGAACAAATAGATAGATGACAGAGAGATAAAAAAATTAGGCATCATCATGTCATCCTGTCATCTCATATACATCCCATCGCTGGGCACGAACCTCTACCGCAATATGAGGTAAATTGACCTACTATACCACGCTGGTCAGACATGTTGGCATAGGGTTTTATTACGAATTTTCCTTCCCTTGCATAGATGTTATATGCGTATTAAATCCATTAGATATCTTTTACGACATCTACGGGCAACATAGGGAATGGTGAATGGTTTTCTTATTCCGTCACCACTCGGAAAGTACGTGGTGTAGTAAACAACAGAAAGTCATACTTGTTTATTGTAAAAGTCCAACCCACATAAGGTCCCCAAACTGTATAAGGCAGCTGAAGTAAAACTCAAAATTAGGTTATATCAAGCCATACGACACAGTAAAATCGATTCATTACCCAATATCAAGCCATCCAACTCGACACAGTAAGTCGATACATAAGAAAAACCAACTATTAAATGATATTAAATAAATGGTGAAATAATAGGAGGAGTTTTTAATTAGTTTTCAAAAATGAAATAGGAAGAATAAAAACTAGTTTGTGAATAAATTTTAATAATTAAGATACGCAATGTCCTAGTGGTGACGGAGTAAGAATACAATTCACCATATCTTATCCATAAGTATAAGAGAAACTCTAAATAAAATTTTATACTAACACATTTGACCGTCGTGGTATTGTGTTTTTTTGGCTTGTGGAAAATGCATTTACGCATACCCATTGTTAGTAACGGCAAAGGGGTATGTAGGACTTGCTGAGATGGTATAGTTTACTACGTCAGAATACCTACTAAAACCACAGCGGCCCCGTGTTTTCGCCTTTTGTGGAGCGCCAAAGGTTCGCCTTTTGGGCATACGATTCTAACGTCCCAGCGGTTGGCTTAATACTTACGTCTTGGGTCAATCATGCTTGGGAGAAGAGGCGCGCGTAACGTCTCTTCCTTCTCCCCAGACGTTACCTCCACGGTGGGCCAGCATCTGCATCCGCCTCACGTGCCTGACCTGCTGCCTCCTCTTGCGCTATAAGATCTACGCCACCAACAGTCGCCAGGGCAAGCCTCTGAGTTCCCCAGGATAGGCACTCTTCCAATGCATGGCATGCTGTGTGACCGTCATGCTATAGTAGATCAATTACCCTCGTATTGTGGAGGAGGATCGAGCCCAGCAGTGGGACGTATGTAACCGAAGATGATAGATGAATAACAATATTACATTTGATTTTTTACTTTTTTTTTTAATTATTATTTTGCAATTTTAATTCTATCTACCTAGCCAGCTTTTAGTAAATCTGATTAATGTTGTTTTTTATGATTATGTGTAAATCGCTTTTGATAATAATTCTTATTTGTATTTTGTAAATAAAACTACTTTTACGGATTATATCGCGTTTGTATTTGATTTATGATTGCCCGACGTTTCGAACACTTTGCAGCATTCATGGTCACGGGCGGACTAAGGTGTCTCACGTCCAACAAGTAATCGTTATTACAGACATTTATAATTATCTATCCGATACAGAAAATTAGTTATAAATTTATTAAATTGTGACCCACATTTTAGTACAAATTTATTGCCAATGTAAAAAGAAAATGATTCTATATGAAAGAATTATATTGTTTATGGTTAGTAATTATTAATTATTAAATTTGTAGCAATTATTGTTACAATTTGTTGATTTAAAACTAATATACTACCACCGGATCGGAACGCGGCCACACTGAGAAAGATCCGGCAAGAAAACTCAGGGGACATGATGCTAAATTAATATTGATTTTTAATTATAGATGCGGTTTACTTTGTCTTACTAAAAGATTTTTGATTTATAAAATTATCTTTAACTTTTATTATTGTGGGTCAAATCTATACAATAAGTGCTCACAGTATCATGCAGTCTTGTGGTGGTCTCTTTGGATTTGTTTTTAATTATGTTTATAACAGGATCCCAGCTTGATGGTAATACCCAGCCATCCTCTCTATTGAAATTTTTGTGTTTTTTGATTTCAATAGCCTCGCGTACCATTCTAGGCAGGTATCGGTGTTCTTTTGCGAGGACTTGAGGTTTATCAAACCTGATGTTATGGCGGGCGCGGTCCTGGCTATGTTCACAGACTGCAGACTTAGTGTGACGGCGGTGCTTCACATCAACTATGTGTTCTTTGACCCGAGTTCTTATGGATCTCTTTGTTTGCCCAATATACGAGAGACCACAGTCACAGTCAAGTTTATAAACTCCTGCATCTTGTAGAGGGATCTGGCACTTGACAGGTGATAAGAACTGACTTATCCTTTTGAGTGGCTTAAAATAAGTTTGTATGGAAGCCTGTTTCAGGATATAGCCAATCTTGTCAGTGACTCCTTTCACATAAGGTAGTACTGCAGGGAGGCGCTCAACTGTGGGTGGTTTCACACGGTCTCTGCGACGGGGGCGTGGAACTTGCAGCTTGTTTGCACGTAGAACCTGCTTGACATGCTGCAGCTCCCCAGCCAGGTGCTCCTCGTCACAGATTCCTCGTGCTCTCTGCAACAAAGATTTAGACACGGTGACACAAGACTGCATGATACTGTTAGCACTTATTGTATAAATTTGACCCACAATAATAATAGTTAAAGATAATTTTATAAATCAAAAATCTTTTAGTAAGACAAAGTAAACCGCATCTAAAATTAAAAATCAATATTAATTTAGCATCATGTCCCCTGAGTTTTCTTGTCGGATCTTTCTCAGTGTGGCCGCGTTCCGATCCGGTGGTAGTATATTAGTTTTAAATCAACAAATTGTAACAATAATTGCTACAAATTTAATAATTAATAATTACTAACCATAAACAAAATAATTCTTTCATATAGAATCATTTTCTTTTTACACTGGCAATAAATTTGTACTAAAATGTGGGTCACAATTTAATAAATTTATAACTAATTTTCTGTTTCGGGTAGATAATTATAAATGTCTGTAATAACGATTACTTGTTGGACGTGAGACACCTTAGTCCGCCCGTGACCATGAATGCTGCAAAGTGTTCGAAACGTCGGGCAATCATAAATCAAATACAAACGCGATATAATCCGTAAAAGTAGTTTTATTTACAATGTGTAGTGCTCGCGTAAACATCAGATATCTTATTTGTATTGTTTAATCTTAACAGTTCAACTGAATTTATTTAATTTAATTTGTATGCCCTAGAGGCCTTTTTTTTTTTTTTTTCTTCTTTTTTTTTATGGGTGGGCTATGGCAAGCGCACGCGCGGTCCAGTCCGTCCGGGGCGATGAAAGGACGGCGCGCAGGCTCATAACCCACCCGTACCCACGTCACCTCGTTGTTAGGCCGACCACCGGAGCAGATGTGACTTGTCGTCAGTGGTCGGTCCGACGGAATACCCTTTCGGGTACCCTCACCTCTCAGGATGTCCTGGGACGTCGGTCGCCATCGCGCGGTTAGCCACACTGCGGGTGACAGACAATTCCCCGGTCCGATCACCCGCGGCCTCGGCTAGGGCGGCATTAGGCGCAGATACTCGCGCCTGCGCCGCCCGAGTCGCCGGCGGCGGAACGTGTCGCCGAAGAGGATCTCTACTCGCACACGATCCACCACCTCGTTCCGTGAGATAACGGCCTCATAGAAGGCGGCGACCGTGTCCCAGTTCCTGACCCTGACGAGCATCTCCCTGGCGATGGTCGGCAGCGCCAGGTCGGCACCGATAATCGCAACGAGTTCACGGCGCTCCCCCTCCCACGCAGCACACTCCTCGAGCGTGTGCTGCGCCGTGTCCTCGTCGCAACTGCAGTGGTGGCAGGACGGTGTGCTCTCCCTCCTGACAATCTTGTGCAAGTACTTTAACAATAAAACGTTTAACAAATAAATTTTATTCTATTTTATTCTAAAGATACGCATCCATACTAATATTATAAATGCGAAAGTAAGGATGTTTGTTTGTTTGTTTGTTTGTAACGCTTTCACGCTTTAACCACCAAACCGATTTCAAAAATTCTTTCACCCATGGAAAGCAATAATATCAGTGAGTAACATAGGCTATATTTTATCCCGGTATTCCCACAGGAACGGGAACTACGCCGCGAGTAAAGCGACTGAAACCGAAGCGAAGCGAGGGCGGGTTGCTAGTAAAATAATAAAAATTTTAATGCGTTTCCAACATTAATTTGTCGCCATTATTACGGTAAAAGACCTACTGTGACGATTCGTACATATATTATTATTTTATTAGTCAATTGGTGACTACTGTTGGATATAGGCCATCATCATCATCTCAGCCCTCTGCTAGATTTAAACCTCCACCTCAATGGAAAGGAAATCTCTAGTATACCACGATGATCGGACGGGTTGGTATTGGATTTTATTTCCAGTTTTCCTTTTTTTGTATAGATGTTACTTGCATATTACTTATCCTTTAGTTGATTTTACGATACTCACAAGTAATAAATGAGTTGGTGAATCTGTATTTTTACTCCGTCCCCACACGAAAAGTTATAAGCTTATATATCTCTTTAATATTTACGTCTGTAAATACTTACTGTATTTATTTATAGGATAGAAATGAGTGCGCAGATGGCGATGTATCGTGTCAAGTATCGCGGGTTCGATTCATATGCTATATTTTCTGTCACATAGAAATTATTATTTCGAGTATAAAATGTGTCCGATAATCGTATATTTACTAAATCCACCGCAATCTCATGATCTCCTTAGCACTGGATATAGTTTTTTTATAAAAAAATAAAACTTAATGCAATTAATGTCTGGCAATGATTCTAGCAATATGAATAATATACATATATCGTCTTATTCAAATAAAACTAATATGCACTCAAAATTATGGTATTCTGCAGGTTGATAAATATGTGTGACGTCATCACGAAACACCAAAAAGCAAAAACATATTAGCACCAAAACTGGAACTTAAACGTTTAAGAACGTTAATATATTCAATAAACAATATCTGAACTAACAGGTATAATATTAATGTATTTTTGAAATGTTAGTAGCAGTTTTAATTATAATAGTTCACAATTATCTTAGCTTTTATATGTCCCACTGCTGGGCTCAAGCTTGCAACACGAGCACAAATAAATCAACCTTTGTAATAAAACCATTTTTACGGATTTTATTAGGTTTGTATTTGATTTTTGGTATCCCAACTCATCCGGTGACGGAGTAAAAATACAATTCACCACTACCTATCTTGCCCGTCGGTGTCGTAAAAGACGACTAAGGGATATAATATGCATATAACATCTATGCAAGAGAAGGAACACTCGAAATAAAACCCTATCGCCAGGGCGATGGTCGACAGCGTAAGGAACTGGGACGCGGTCGCAGCCTTCTGCGAGGCAGTGATCTCGCAAAAGGCGGTGGCAGGCGATCGCCTGCGCGAGGAACGCAGCCACGATGAGGCGATCCGCCCCCTGCGACTGGGACGGCGTAGGCGCGAGTACCTGCGCCTCATGCCGCCCTAGCCGAGGGCGTGGGTGACGTGACTGGGGATTAGTCCGTCACCCGCCGAGAGGCCGACCGCGTGAGGAAAGACCGACATCCTCCCCGGAGAGGAGGGGGGCCGACCACTGATGAATAGTTAACCCTGCTCCGGTGGTCGGCCCAACGACGAAGGCGACGTGCATCGTGGGTGGGTTGTGAATGTGCGTGCTTACGCCCCTCTGTCGCCCCGGACGGAGTGGTGCGAGGAACGCGCCGATCGCAAAAAAAAGCCGTCATAATTAACAAGCTTACCAGGCAGATAGGCACCGCAGTAAGGTGTTTTATGTTACCTATTAGAAAGCTGCAGCCCACTTTCGAAGCTTATTTTTGACCAGACGTAAAAATAACTATGTCGTGATGACAAGTGTATTCCTATCCCTTTGCAGCACAGGATAAACATCTTCATCTAAAAGAAAGTTTTCTATTTTCTTTATTATTCAACACCACTTACGTTACTTAATAAATTATCTCTATTTAACACCCTTATTAACTTATTTTATGACCGCAACCCACCCCCAAAAAAAAATTAACTTATTTTATATGTAATGGAATAATGGAACGTAATTTTCACCCTTATCTAAGAGTCAGCTTTTCACCCCCTGTACAGGCGTAGTCTGGGCTAGTGGACTAACGCCGTGTTTGACAGAAGAACCTAAGGTTATAGTTTGATGTACCTAAAGCCCTTAAGTTCCTAGCCTATATGATGGGATACCTGCACCGCGCTACCTAAGGTGACAGGTAGATGTGAGATGGATGTTTGGGTGGAGGATTGGTAATTCTCACTGCCGGTCAAGCAGACTCACAGGACCGGTCAGAACTGACGGCTAAGGGTGTCTTGGCCGCAGTGAGAGGGAGGTTTGGGTGGAGGATTGGTAATTCTCACTGCTGGTCAAGCAGACTCACAGGACCGATCAGAACTGACGGCTAAGGGTGTCTTGGCCGCAATGAGAGGGTAGTAACTGAGAGATGAATAAATTCAAATCTGATTTATTTTACACAATGTACACCTTATATACTAATTATTGCTATTACACACATATACTATTTTGTGTTAGTGTGTCGTAAGTGTGAAGTGTAACGCAGCGTCTTTAATCATGTCAGTGCTAATTTTGCACATTTGTATGTTGACATGCTTTACTTGTATGTTGACATGCTTTACTTTTGAATTTGCTGCGTTGCATGTGCAATGTGCATTGAACACCCCCTATATAAAAGTCGGATTACAGTCCTTTTAAAAAGTCTGATTTTCATCTCTATCTGAAAATTTAATTTTCATCCTTTTTTGGGGGGAATGGGCTACAGTCGGCGCACCCGTCGCCCGGCTCCGTCCGGGGCGACAGAGAGGTCGACGATGCCACCTCCAGCTTGGGGAAGAGAGGATACTCCTCAAGGGGTATTCCGCCGGGCCGACCACTGTAGACAAGTCACCCTGCACCGGTGGTCGGCCTAACCACCAGGCGACGTGTCACAGGTGGGTTATGGGTGTGCGCCCCTCTGTCTCCCCGGACGGAGCCTGGCGACGGGTGCGCCGACCATGGCCCACCCCCCAAAACAAAACAAAAAAAGGTTGAAAATTAAGCTTTTAGATAGAGATTAAAGTCAGACTTTTTAAAAGGGGTGATAATCCGACTCGGGGAGGACGTCAGTCTTTCCTCGGGCGGTCGGCCTCTCGGCGGGTGACGGACTAATTCCCCGGTCCAGTCACACGCGGCCTCGGCTAGGGCGGCATCAGGCGTAGTTTATCGCGCCTGCGCCGCCCCAGTCGCCGGTGGCAGTTCGCGTCGTCAAGGAGACACTCCTCGCGCACGCACTCCGCCGCCTCCTTCCGCGAGTCCACTGATTCGCAGAAGGCTGCGACCGCGTCCCAGTTCCTGACGCTATTGAGCATCGCCCTGGCGATGGTTGGCAGCGTCAGGTCGGCACCGATGATTGCGACGAGTTCACGACGCTGCTCTGCCTAAGCAGCACAAACCTCGAGCGTATGCTGCGCCGTGTCCTCGTCGCAATCGCAGTGGTGGCAGGACGGTGTACTCTCCCTCCTAACGACCGTGTGCAGATATTTGGCGAAGCCACCATGTCCCGTGAAAACCTGCACCAGTCGGAAGGAGAGCACCCCGTGCCGCCGCTCTAACCACTGCATCAACACCGGCCGGAAGGCCTCGACGGTCCGCACACCAAATCGAGGCCCCTCCAGCTGGACCCAGCGGACAATGACGTATCGGCGGGTGTCGACGCGCCAGGCGGTAAGCTCTCTTAACGAGACCATACCGCCCTTCGCTCGCACCCCCGACACTTGTCGATACAAACTGGTGAGCATTTCTGCCTCCAGGTTCCACGAGAGAGTCCCGGCCAACGGGCACGCTGCTGCCGTCCAATTTAGACCCCTATCTAAAAGTCAGATTTTCTCCCCTAAAAGTAGGCTTATAACCTCTTTCTAAAAGTCTGATTTTCACTTCTTTCTAAACGTCGGATTATCACCCCTTTCTAAAAGTCTGATTTTGACCCCTATTTAAAAGTTGATATATCACCCCTTTTTAAAAGTCGGCTTTAGTTGAAATTTATGGACACTTTTCAGGGAGTTTTTTAAATGCAATAATTTAGATAGTTTGTCTCGTTGTCCTGATAGCATTAGAGATTCTTTTCATATCTGTGGTTGAGATTTTGATGTCATTGGATAGATGTCGCTTTCCTTATTTTCTGCATCGCACTTTTTAGTTCGGTTATCCACAAAACCGTATTTTTTTAGTTTCTTTTAACTACATATTTTACTTCGAGTTGAAGGCCCTTAGCGCTCGCCCAACAGTCCAGATAAAGTTGTTACAACCATCTGCGCCTAACAACTATAGTCAAATAAAAAAAGGAAAAAACATACATATGTATTTTATTTATTGTAAAGAGGGAATTATGCTAACTGCTTTTTAGATGCATTGGCTTAAACGGACAAGAAACCAGTACATCGAATGTAAAGCCCTAGAATTGATTCATGATGCGGATGGAAAGTTTTATTGAGTCTGAATACCAAGAAATACTAAATAATATCTGATAAACTGAAATAGCTAAACAGAGAATAGGTACTGTTCTTGCCTTCGTCGTCTCAACTCATAAACGTTCCACTGCTGGGCTCGAGCCTCCTCCACAATAGGAGGGAAATTGACCTTACTATACCATGCTGATCAGACAGGTTGATGAAGGGTTTTATTTCAAGTGTCCCTTCTCTTGCATATATATATGTATGCATATTATATCCTTTAGTCGTCTTTTACGACATCCACGGGTAAGATATGGAGTGGTGAATTGTATTCTTACTCCGTCATTACACGGACATACAGATATTGTTTGCGTATTCTTTTAATAATCTTTTACATCATCCAAGTGACCTGAAGGGGGTGAATTGGATTCTTAATTCGTCACCACACGGATAAATTTGGTCTTAAATATAGACTATTTAATTTTTGATAAGTACCATATGACTTTAAAAAACTAAAGAGAACGATATTCAAAGTCTAGATCCAGATTATGTAGTGGACAAAATAGTGATCTACCATACCAAGCATCGTGGATTCAATTCCCATGCAGGACAACATTTTGCGATCCATAACTTGAAGCTCAGTTTGGTGTAATTTGTATCCATTAATCTATAACAATAAATAAAATTGGAGTGTGTTTGTAATGTCAAAATAATAGGCTTTTTTCATGCTCACACGGTTATTTGCACTATACATATGCCTAAAAATCATTTTATATTTTTTGACGTGACAACTAAACGTCTTATAATTCGATGGAGCCGGCTGCATACACGAAGAAACATGACGTATGCGGCGTTACCTCGCTCTGAGGCGTTCCATTTAAGGCTTGATCCATACAAAATATCTATCAAAGAAATAAAATTAAAATTTTCCTTTGAAAAATGAAACCATTCCACCAGAATTTTCTTATGACGTTGACACGTTCAACTATCGTCAGTAAACCGACTTTACAGACAACCGATTTTTTTTGTCTGTCTGTCTGTCTCTCTGTTTGTTCCGGGTAATCTTCAAAACGGCTGAACTGATTTAAAAAATTCTTTCACCAATGGAAAGCTATAATATTGGGGAGTAAACTAGGCTATATTTTAACTCGGTATTCGCACGGGAACGGGAACTACGGGGATAAGGCGACAGAAACCGAAGCGAAGCGAGGGCAGGTTGCTAGTTCTGTTTAGAAAATCCCTTGCGTTAGGGGTAATTTTTGTTATTTTTTTATTTGAGGTTAATGACTTGTCACAAATGATACTCAGACTATGAACAAACATCTATAAATCTCACACAATTTGACACATACAATGTGTTAAATAATATGTTAATATGTGTAGGTGTAATATTGGCCCGTTAATTTTATCTTTTTTAAAAAATTATAGATTTACAACTTCTATATTACTCGACTTTCCCGTGTGGTGACGGACTAAGAATACAATTCAGCACCGCCTATCTCATCCGTGGGTATCGTAAAAGATGGCTTTGGATAAATATTATTTATCTTTATATATATACATTTCTTGTGTACGTGTGTATGTCACTGAACTCCTCCTAAACAACTGAACCGATATGGTATGAAATATTTTGTGTGTGTTCAAGGCGATTCGAGAGTGGTTAAGATTCACAATTGGATCCGGCAGGTTATGCATATAACATCTATGCAAAAGAAGGAAAACTCGAATTAAAACTATGCCAACGTGCGTCTGACCAGCGTGGTATAGTAAGTCAAATTTCCTGCCACACAGCAACCCCAACAGTGGGACGTGTATGGGCTGAGATGATGATGATATTACTCAAAGTAAAATCCTATACCAATCAATCTGACCAGCGTGATATAGTAGGTCAATTTCAATCTCACAGGTTTTTCCACACAACTATAATTATTCAAATTTTGATTTATGAAATCATCAACATTAATTATGTAGCAACATTAAATTAAATTATACACAAAGCTAATTATAACGATTATCATTTTAAATGGTACGCATAATAAACGATTGAATCAATAGCTATTATAATTAATTTTCTTTTTTTTTATTGCCGTTGGTGGCAAACGAGCAGGCAGCACGCCTGATGGTAAGTGATTCTGTCGCACTGGGACCTTTGCAATACCAGGGGCACAGCCAGGCCGTTGCCTACCGTGAAGTAAATGCTCTTCTTAAACCTCGTTTAAAGAAGGACATGGGACATGGGACTCGGGAAACACAGCAGCAGGTAGTTCATTCCAGAGCCTGCACGTACGTGGAAGAAATGACGGCTGGAAACATACAGTTGAAAACCATATCGTTTCCAGATAAAATGGATGAACCCTGCTGCGGTGTCGAGTGGTACGTTGGTAAAACGGTGACGGTGGTACCAAGTCAAACAGTTCCTAGGAGCTCTCCCCGTGAAAGAGTCGGTAGAGTACACAGAGTGACCCAAAGTCTCTTCGCCGCTCCAGCGACTCCAATCCGCCCGTGAGATTGGGATCCCCGACGATTCGAACAGCACGCCTTTGGAGGGAGTCGAGTGGGTCTAGCTGATATTTGGGCGCGCCTACCCAGAGATGTGAGCAGTACTCCACATGAGGACGAACTTGCGCTTTGTACAGTATAAGAGCTGTCTCGGTGGCTCTGTTCAGGACGCCCAACTTTTTGCTAGCCAATTTGGCTTTGTCCTCCAAATGACTCCCAAACTGGACTTTGTTCGATATTTCGACGCCGAGGATCCCAATACTGTCGGCAATTTAGAGAGTTACTCCTTGGAACTGAGACGCCATGACAAACGGGTCCTTCTTTGCAGTGAACGCGCAAACTTGTGTCTTTGTGGGGTTGAACTGGACTAGGTTTCGTTTACCCCATTCCGAGACCCGCCCCAGAGAGCGCTCGACTTCAGACACAAGTTGAACCCTTCTTTGCTGAGTACTCCGAGGGACATTCCGTTGCTCGGTATACCGCTCGTCACCCGTGCTGTCATCCGCATAGCAGCGCATATTGCTCTCGATGGAGAGCATGTCGTTGATATACAGGATAAACAAGGTCGGGGAGACCACCGAGCCTTGTGGTACACCAGCATTAGTGGTCATGGTATCGGAACAGGAGCCATCTACGACGACTTTTATACTCCGACCATCCAGAAAGCTGGCGTCCAATTACAGAGTCCCTCGGGGATTCCGTATGATGGTAGTTTCGATAGAAGTGCGCTGTGCCAGACCCTATCGAACACCTTTGCGATGTCTTGGCTGAATGCTAGCGCCTCACCCTTGCCCTCCAAGGCCTCTGCCCAACGGTGAGTGAGGTACACAAGAAGATCACCAGCCGATCGCCCACGACGAAAATCGTATTGGCGATCACTGATCAGCTGGTGATCCTCGAGGTACTGCAGAAGCTGGTGGTTTATAATTTTCTCCATTATCTTGGAGAGTAAGGATGTTCTCGCAATTGGTCTGTAATTCGATGAGTCAGACCGGTCTCCCTTTTTAGGGATCGGGTGGATATGGGCCACCTTCCAAGAAGACGGAACCCTATTAGTAACGTAGGAAAGTCAGTATAGGCGCGCGAGGATGGGAGTCAATTCAGGGGCGCACGTCTTTAGGACCACTGCAGGGATGCCATGCGGCCCACTCGACTTATGGACGTCTAAAAGCCGCAGCTCCCGTTTGACCGCTCGCTAGGTGATGCGGATTTTCGGAAGCAAGATTTCACACCGTGGGATGGTGGTGTGGCAGCGCCGGCGTCCAAAGTCGAGTTACAGGCAAAGAATTGACCTAGAAGATCGGCCTTCTCCTTTTTCGCTGTGGGCCAGATTGCCACCGTGTTTCTGCAGTGGAGGGAGATTGGACTGGCAGAAGTTGCCTTGAGCAGCTTTGGCGAGCGACCAGAATGCACGACTCCCAGCGGGATAGCTTTGCAATCGCTCGTCAATTCTAGCAACATGTTCCGCCTTGGCTCTGGCAATAGCTTTCTTACTAGATCTAGAAGCGGCGTTAAATTTCCACTTCACCTCCGTGGCGTTCGGGTCCTGACATTTTTGGGACCTATTGCAGGCCCGATATGCGGCCCGCGTCTGGCGTGCAGCCACTCTGCAGGTTTTGTTAAACCAGGGTCAACTGCGGCCACCGACGGGTATTTTGTTGTTGGAGATAAATAATTCCATCCCCGTAATAACCACGTCGGTAATGCGGTCCGCGCAGACGTCAGGGTCCCCAGAGGCGAAGCAAAGCCGCTTCCATGGGTAGGATGCGTAAAACTCGCGAAGTCTATCCCAATCTATTGACTTATATTGCCAGACTCTGCGAGTTCCAGTCGCTGTAGAGTGACTAGGCCTTACAACAGGGGCTCTGCTACGAATCAAGCAGTGGTCAGAAGACCCAAGTGGGGCTTCGACTCTTGGACACGGGTGGGTTGTGTCACCAGTTGTGAGAGACCATAGGCCGAGACCATGTTGAAGAGATGTCGACCCTGGTGGTCAGTGGATCGGGACCCCAGCCACTCTTTATGATGAGCGTTGAAGACTCCAAGAACCACCACCTCCACCATTATTATTTTTTTTTAAACAAGCTTTTATTTAAAAGCTCTAAAACTTGTCAAGACTATTCAAACGAGTCCAAAATCGACGGTTTTATCTTGTTTAGTTTAGGAGTTCCTATAGCCATCTTCCGACGCCATCTTGAGACCAGCTTCATAGTTCCATATTATTGCATTGTCACCGAAGTTAGGTAAGTAAACCAAATTTCAACCTAATCTAACGACAAGAAGTGGTTCTGATTTAACTCGCAAGATTTGTCCCAAACTAACAGGGCAAGTTAAATAAAAGCTTTTAAAAAACATATTAAATATAATATATAATACATATTAAATGGCTACGCCAGCGTTTCCTCTAGACGACTCACGGCTAAGAAAAGGTGTGCTGAATTGTATTCGTACTCCGTCACCACACGGGAAGGATAAAAAAAAAATAAGTACATATATATTAGGAATGTGACTTGGAGGGAAAATAATCATTTAATAAATAATCGATTATAATATATTTTTTTTAGGAAATGTGAGTATGAAACACTGCACGCAGTATCGAGATGGCCTTATTTAGGAAGTCTGGCAGTGATTTTATTTTAAACAAAAAAGCAAATACTAAAATAATCGATTAATATAAAAATAATATAAAAATAATATTAAAATATATATATTTTTTTATTATTTTGATAATCGATTATAATAAAAATCGATTACTTTTTCACATCCCTAATATATATTATTATTTATTTAACAAGTGTCAGGTATCTGACGACGTATGACCAATGGTAGCAAATGAAATTTAGCACAAGTCTCTAAATATTTTGAAGACTCATAACTATGTTTAGCTTAGTATAACTAGTCACACTGAGTGGCCATTACACTGTTGAGGGCGACACTTTGACTTACTGACCGCCTATTACTGACATGAAGACACTGAGAACTTGAAAAGATAACTATAACTCGACACTGGCAAAAATGGCTCGTATTTGTAGCTGATTGCCAAGACAAAAAGAAGAAGAAGAAGAACTAGTCAGACTGACTTCTGATGTTTATGCGAGTATTACACATCCTTACTAATATTATAAATGCGAAAGTAAGTTCGTTTGTTCGTTTGTTACGCTTTCGCGCTTAAACCACCGAACAGATTTAAAAAACTCTTTCACCTATGGAAAGCTATAACATCAGGGAGTAACATAGGCTATATTTTATCCCGGTATTCCCACGAGAACGGAAACTACGCAGATGAAACCGAAGCGAAGCGAGGGCGGGTTGCTAGTTGTAAATAAAACTACTTTACGGATTTTATCGCATTTATATTTCAAATTCAAAACATCGGGCAATCAAAAATCAAATACAGACGCGATAAATTACGTAAGTAGTTTTATTTAAAATAACTAGTCAGCTTACTAATACCGTAATCGTCACACTTGGCTGGCGGGTTGGCGATCGCAGTGAGATGTTACATGGTTCCCAGGAAAGAGCTGATTCTTGCTCCCCTGGTGACCCCTTAGACGATTCGCAAGACTCCCATGGACAAACGAGAGGTGGCGACAATTTTATTTCCATCCTATCACCACAAAAAGAAGCCATTTTCATTAATAAACGTGGTAATTAATATTCAATGCAGAAATCAATAAATAGTATAATTTACATTATAAAACACAGTTTAGCTTGCTACAAGATGTAACCGATGTGTTACCCATACTAAGTAGCTATTCGTAGTAACTATAAAATGTTTTTGACGTGACAACATCTTATAATTCGATGGAGCCGGCGCGGCGGCACGTATGAAAAAACATGACTCATGCGGCGTTACCTCGTTCTGAGGCGTTCCATTTAAGGCTTGAAGTGCAAGCGAGAGCGCGGAACGAGCGACAAAGAGGCACAATCGGCCTCCACGTTCGGCAGCGTTCGACATCTGTCTTTCTCCTACTTGAGTGAGCGATGCGTCCGCGTGGACAGCTGCTATACAAAATTTTCTTTTGAAAAATGAAACCATTCCATCAATATTTTCTTATGACGTTATCACGTTCAACTATCGTCAGTAAACCGACTTTACAGACAACCGATTTTTTTTTTATAATTTTAATTGAAGGCGGGCGGTAACTACGCCACTTGTCCATACAAATTTCTCGGGACTTTCCTGTCTGTTACCGTACCGTGTATCTTTATATAATGTATATTTCTTGTGTACGTGTTTATGTCACTGAACACCTAAACGGCTAGACCGATGTTGATGAAATTTTTGTCTGTGTTTAAGGGGATTCTAGGGGAATCTAAACCATTGGGTTTAGATTCACAAATAGACCCTGTAGGTGGCGCTGATGTAGATTTCACGGAAAATTACTTTTATTTTATTTGATCAGAACAATGTATATAATACCGTAATAATACCGGTAATAATACCGTTAATAATAAGTCTTAATAATAAGTCCAAAAAAATAGAGCATAAATTGTTTTCTTAAAAAATAATCATTTATCATAAACTTCGTTGTCTTTCACAAAAACATTTTTTTAAGTTACGGTAAAATGTAGACGGTATTTATACCATTTTGGAATAATAAATGGTTTGACCGTCTTTTGAAATTACTTGTCACTATGGTTACGATACATTTTTTACAGAATGTTGAGTTGAAATCATAAAACTTACGTTTTCTTCTAAAAAATTAAAGAACAGCCATAACAAATGTATATTTTTATGTTATTATAATATGTCTGGTTTTAATAGTATTTGTGGTCGTCATCGTCATCGCACAATCGCCGTCGCGAGGCTAACCTCTCTGCGGGTGGCCGGACTAAATCCCCGGTCTGGTCACTCGCATTTGTTGCAGGTCTGGACATATATTCCGCCTAATTTGACCGGGGAAACCGAAGGGCGGCGCCTATAACCTTTGTTCTCTCCCCATCGTCAATGGACTGACCACCAGCAAAGATTTCACGGCCAGGTGCAACTTCCTCTTTCGGGTACTGTCCCCTAGTGTTAAAGGGTGTCGTCCTCATGCCGTCAGCCTCTCTGCGGGTGACAGAGTAATTCCCGATCCGTCCACCCTCGAATCTACTATGCCATGCAAACGTATTGCCATAGGGTTTTTATTTTGAATTTCATTATTTTGTAACTGTATTATATACTCATAGCCCTTTTTTGTTGGAGTGGGCTAAGGTCAAAGCACCCCGTCACCCTGCTCCGTCCGTAGCGACAGAGGGGCGACGCGCGACCCCGTTACCCACTCGACAGCATGGCCGACCACCGGTACAAACTTCCTTGTCTTCAGTGATTATACCCACAGCCCTAATCGATTTTTAAGATATAAATGTCTTAGGTTATATTGGAACCTTAGATTTTCACAACTCAAAACAATTAATTTGGTTTATTTATGCATTTATTCATCTTATCAACATCTGTTAGACTTTTTTTTTAAATTTATTTAATGTTCTTCCACAGACCTTTGTCCGTGCCTTTTTATGGTAAGTATATTTTATTTTTATTTTGATTTTATATAATAACTAGCAACCCGCCCACGCTTCGCTTCGGTTTCAGTCGCCTTATCCGCGGCGTAGTTCCCGTTACCGTGGGAATATCGGGATAAAATATAGCCTATGTTACTCCCTGTTATTATAGCTTTCCATTGGTGAAAGAATTTTTGAAATCTGTTCGGTGCTTTAAGCGTGAAAGCGTAACAAACAAACAAACATCCTTACTTTCGCATTTATAATATTAGTAAGGACTAGTAAGGATAGGTTTCTTCAAAGCGTTATTACATCTGTTAGACTTACATGAAAGAGAAGAAGTTATAATAGCTAGGCTTTGGTTCGATGATCAACGGATAATACTTGTCCTCCTGATGAGTAAATTTTAGGGTTCCTATAGAAAAGCAAGGAGCGGTGGTGTATTACCTTTTTAAGAGGTAATTAATTACACGTTAAATTATCCATGTGTTGACGAAATAAGCATACAATTCACTGCCTCTCTCTACTATGCCTGTCGTAATAGACGAGTTAGACATATATATTATGTAAATAACAATATGCGAGATAAGGAAATTCGAAATAAAACTACACCAAACCGTTTAATCAGCGTAATATAGTTCAGTTTCTCTCTTATTGTAGAGTCGGTTCAAACCCAGAATTGGTACGTAAATTAGCTAATATTTATAATAGTTATAATAACCAATGTATTAGCGAGGTCATACGCGCCAAACAACTAATGTACCTACCTAACATAGACAAGACAACATGTTATTTTATTTGTAATGAACTTAACTACTTATTGCAAAAAATAAAACTAGATATTCTTGTTAAACCGGTCGCTAGAACATCGCTCGTCGAATACCTGAGCCCGTTGCTATACAATATTGTTTATTATTTTATGATTTATGGCATTTTCATATACTTATATGGTTTTGTCTATGCTAATGTATATATATATATATTAACAGTTTGTGATAAACATCGTTACGTCGAATGTTTTTAGCAAAACAATTTTTTTTTGTTATGAAAAAGATACGTGTCAAAAATTTAAGCAAATATTTTGATTATAGACGACAAGTTTTTCGTGTGGTGAGGGATATAAGATATATTCACCACTCCCTCTCATGTCGGTGGATGTTGTAAAAGACGACTAAGGGATTATAATATGCAGTCAACATATAGATGTTAAAATGCATATGCAATTGAAGGAAAACTCGAAATAAGAACCTGTTCCAACCCGTCTGACCAGTGCGGTATAGTAGATGAATTTCCCTCTCATCGTGGGATGCTGCCACTGCTGGGCTATGGCCACTGCTGGGTATATAAGCTGTGATGATAGTTATGATGAAGAATACACTAAAAAACCACTAAGAGATATTTTTGTTTAAGTGGAACGTATCTCATCATACCACCAATATAACTTTTGTCAGCCAGGATGTCCGTGTGGTGACGGAGTAAGAATACAATCCAACACTTCCTATCTTGTCCGTGGATATCGTAAAAGACGCCTATGGGATATAATATTCACATAACATCCGTACAAGGGAAGGAAAACTCGATATGAAAGCCTATGCCAACATATCTAACCAGCATGGTATAATAGGTCAAATTCCCTCCCATTGTGGAGGAGGCCCAAGCCCAATAGTGGGACGTATGGCTGCGATGATGATGATGATTATTTCTAAAGACATCACGATGGAGCTAATACTATATGTATGTTGTACCTAAAATATAATTTAAAAGATTTAAGAAAAATGACAGATTGTTGAATTATTTCAAACGATATGTAAATTTTTTTTAAATCAAAGTCGCTCAGCGTGCTATGGAACGGGCTATGCTCGGGATTTCTCTGCGAGATAGAATCCGGAATACAGAAATCCGCAGAAGAACGGGTGTAACCGACATAGCACGAAGAATTAGCACGCTGAAGTGGCAATGGGCAGGCCACATCGCTCGACGAACCGACAACCGCTGGGGAAGAAAGGTTCTCGAGTGGCGACCACGCATCGGACGACGCAGTGTAGGACGCCCCCCCCCACTAGGTGGACCGACGACCTAGTGAAAGTTGCTGGGCGTCGTTGGATGCAGGCGGCACAGGACCGCACATTGTGGCGCAATATGAGGGAGGCCTACGTCCAGCAGTGGACGGCAATAGGCTGAAATGATGAATGATGATGTAAATTTGATAATATGTAAGTGCCCTTAAGAAGCTTATGCAGAATAATTATGCTTAATAGTGGTAGGAGTACCTACACTGTTGAAAGTTGTCTGTCTACAGCCGCTGGCCGGTCCGTCCGGGGTAGTACCATACTGAGCAGAAAATCAACGTCTGAATAGTAGCAATTTATTACTGCTCTTCATTCGGTGAGCGAGAGAGCCGGCAGCCCAACTTCCTGAGGGTGTTTGCATGAGCAAATGCCCGCGGTTTCACCCACGTGGCTCCTGTTCACGTGTGCGTAAATTTAGCCTAAGTTATTCCTAATATAGACAGTTACTTAGTAATAAAATATTATCAATATCGGACCAGCCAGTTTGAAGATTACCCAAAACAAAATATTCTGGCCCACCCCTTTGAAAAGAAAAAAAGAGGTGTATTTTTTGCCGGTGTGAGCGCGCATCATAAAAATTTACTTTCAATATTTTTCCTAACTCACCAAAAGAGGTATAACTTCAAAAAATAATAATGACCTTTTTTTGTTGGGGGTGGGTTACGGTCGGCGCACTCCTCGCTCGAATCCGTCCGGCCACAGAGGGGGGTAAGCACGCACCCCCTTAACCCACCCGTATAGCACGTCGCCTTCGTCGTTGGACCGACCACCGGTGCAGAGTTCCTTGACTTCAGTGGTCGGCCCGACGGAATACCCCGAAGGAGTACCCTCTCCCGTCGACGTCCCCTTCCCGGGACGCCAATCGCCGTCGCGAGGCTAACCTCTCCGCGGGTGCCGGACTAAAGCCCCGGTCCGGTCACCTGATTGTTTTCCCCTAACACGCCAAAAGAAGTATATCCTTAAAAAAAAAATAATAACCTTTGATGTTAACGCGAGTATTCATCATCGCATCATCATTTCAGCCCAAAAATATCCCACTGTTGGGCTCGGGCTTCCTCCTTTATGAGAAGGAATTTGACCTACTATACCACGCTGGTCGGACGTGATGGCATAGGGAAATGCGAGTATTACACATGATAATAGTGTTGCCCAAATGCAAGACCAAGACGAGATTTGGACCAGTCTTGGTCTTGGTCTTGCAACAGCACACCTGGTCTCGTCTTGGTCTTGGTATTGCACACTCGAGTCTTGCTCTTGGTATTGCAGCAAGAGTCTCGCAAAGTCTTGCAAGTCTTGCAGTTGAAATAACGTAACAGTCATTTATCATGGCAATGAAAAATCCAACTAAATTAATCAAATATTATCCTATCCTACCTATCCATCTGTTAGCCTATAGTCCACTATTGAATATAACCCTTATCACTGGGGAAAATTACTCTCCTATTCCCCTGGTATTACATTAGAGAGAGTTACTACTCCTATGACAAAGGAAGGAATTTCGACCCTGTTTTCTTAAGACGTCACCACACGGGGCAGTTGATACAATAATATTATGTCATTTAACATTCTCCCTTTCCAACAAAAACGATTTTTTAATTTGATTGGCAAGCGACGGAGTTATTTGACCACTGACGACAAGTCAACCTGCTCTGGTGGTCGGCCCAACAATGAGGCGACCTGGGTACGGGTGGGTTATGGGCCCCCGCGCCGTCCTTTCATCGCCCCGGACGGAATGGACCGCGCGTGTGTACCATAGCCCACCCATAAAAAAAAATAATGGCTTCCTAACACCATTGCCTCGGTCCAATTTGATACGACATCCACGGGTAAGAGAGTGGTGAATTATATTTGTACTCTGTCCCTACACGGACTAAATATCCGGCAAAGGCAAAATAGCGCTGGGAGCAACGCTACTCAAACTAACTTCATGTACTGCCCTGATGGTGATCGTACTCTGTCCCTACATGGACATTTATATAGATTAATTGTAGGTATATTTCTATGTCCAGCAGTGAACGTCGTTGGGCTAATGAATAAACGGATATATAAATATGTATAATGTGCAAGAGCACTCTCGTGATTACGGTATTTTTGTCCTTAAGCCTTTCGAAAGAGTAATTCTGAAAAGCCAACACCAACATTGGGAATCGATTGGCCAATAGATGGATATCTCAAGACTGATTTGACTTGCCGTGTAGTGAGGAAGTAAGAATACAATTCATCACCCCCCTATTTTACACGCGAGTGCGAACCCAAGACTAAGGGCTATAATATATAACATCGGTGCAAGAGAAGGAAAACTTGACATGAAACCCTATAACAACACGGCCGATCACCGTGGCGATTCCTCTCCGGCCACGGCCGATTTCCCTCCTGTTATGTAGAAGACACGAGCTCCACCGTATATAAGCTGGAATGGTGATTTGAATTAAATGCAAGACGGCGAGACTCTTGCAGGCTCAGTCTTGGTCTTGCTCAAGTCTTGCAGGGCCAGTCTTGGTCAAGACCAAGGTCTTGCAAAAATTAAGCGGTCTTGGTCTTGGTCTCGGTCTCGCATTTCTCGCAAGACCAAGACCAAGACCGCAAGACCAAGACTTTTTTGGGCAACACTACATGGTAAATAAAACAATTTTTACTGATTTTACCGCGTTTGTATTTGATTTTTGATCGCTCGACATTTCGAACACTTTTTAGCGTTCATGGTTACGAGTGGATCAGGTAAATAATAATAATTAAAAATTAAAAAATAAACTATTTTAAATTGCAACTTAAGACAACATTTTAGTTTTTACATTTTCAAAATCTACAAGGAAAATCTGTGACATAAAGTGGTGGAGATTTTTTGCAATAACTTGTTAAATTTGCATACAGTGGATGACGTAAATACGAAGTGATCAGTTCTCTGCAGGAGGCAAATATTTTTTGAAAATAATAATATAAGTTGCCAGTTTGGCAATCACATTTTTTTTCCGTGCGGTGACGGAGTAAGAATACAATTTATCACCCACTCTCTTGCCTGTGGGTATCGCAAAAGACGACTAAGGAATATAATACGCTAATAATATCACCACGCCTGACCAGCATTGTATAGTAGGTCAATTTCCCTCCCTGTGGAGGAGGTTCCATCCGACGACGACCGGTATCGTCCATACCATCACACTCGCTCAACGTAAAGCTTACACGGCCCGCGAGACCATTGCACATAAATACCTGCGGTTTCGCTCTCGCCGTCGACGTTGGAAACTGCATCGCATAAAAGTCATAAATCAAAACGTGGGCACGCCAACATTGTCTCCAGCGACGCCCCAAACCGAAGTCCGTTCCCCACAGAGGAAGCCCTTGGGCGATTTCGCTTAGAATAATTTCACCGGGTTGAGCCTTCAACGCTCACCCATAGTCCGGGCAAAGCTATGAAAGCCATCTGCGGCTAACAGCTATACACACAAAAAATATATATGGAGGACGCCCGAGCCCAGCAGTGGGACGTATATGGGCTGAAATGATGGTGAAGATGGATAATATCTCTTTAAACGAGGTATAATAAGATGACTCTTTTTCTGGTAGACAGCAGCTTAGTTGTGCCCTGGTATTGCAAAGGTTCATGTGCTGTAGTATCATTTACCGTCAGATGTATTGCTTGCCTGTTTGACACCATCGGCAATAAAAAATTACATAAAATACCCATTTTCGAAAGAACCCACACATTTTAGGTAACACCTAAGGTTAACCTGCTTTTGATACTAGATAATGTAGCTTTCCATCGGTGCAAGAATTTTTGAAATCGGCTTAGTGGCTTAAGCGTCCTACCGTCGGGGCGTCTGAGTCGAATGCCGAAAGGCAATCCTCTGACGCCCCACGAATGACGGGGGAGTGGAGCCGTTGATGGTTTTTTAGTGGGTATTCCGGGAGGTTAAAAGCCGCCCAGTGAGTCCTACATACAGATACCACCATGGAGGTGGGGGGGTCGGGGGCATATGTAAACGCATTTTCCATAAGTGACAAAAAAAAACTGGCTGTGCTTCGTGCTATGTTCGCCCTTTCTCACGCTCTCTCAATCGGTCTCAATCGCTCTCTCCCTCTTCTTCGACGAAAACGCTGCACATCTTCATGCGCCCAAAGAAGTGTCACTTCAAAAAAAAACAAAGTGACTTAAGCGAGAAAATGTAACAAACAAACTTATTTTTATAATATTAGTTAGAATTTTCACCCGCGTAATTGATATTCCCATGGAAACATCCTGATATAAATCAGCTTAGCTGCTGATAATGTAACTAGATTTTTTTAACATTAGTTAATTTTCTATGACTGTTGATGTTATTTGATAGGAGAGTAAAAATAAAATCACAAAGTAACGAAACAAGAATACCCCCTATCTTAGCCATAGATGTCGTAAAAGACGACTAAGGGATATAATAGGCAAATAACATATGTGCAAGAAAAGTTAAACTCGAAACAAAACCCTATACCAACCTGTCTGACCAGCATGGTATAGTAAGATCAATTTCCCTCACCCTATGGAGGAGGGCAGTCGTCTTTTACGACACCTATGGGCAAGAGAGGGGGTGTTGAACCGTATTCTTACTCCGACACCGCCCCTTTTTGTATATCATATATTTAACAGTGATCTTCGATGGGCTGATAAATGGATCGTTAGGTAATGGCTAGATGAATCAACATTAAGTTTAACAAATATATATCTTAATAAATATGATGCTATAAAGAAATTACTCTTATAATCTTTCCTCTTACGTGTTTCTAAGAAAGAAGTTATAATATCTTACGTTTTTGCACGTCGAATGGTTTGACTCACCGCATACGTATTGTAACGGTACTTAGACCTTGAATAGTCAATGTCAAGGTTGAGGAAAAGGAGATGTGGTAAGCTCAAGTGATTTGGTAGCATGACTCGCATCCGCTCACACAGTTTTTATACCAAAAAATGTATATTGACTTTATAATGAATAGGGAAAAGACAATATTAATTATATTTCGTTTTTACGCGTTTTAAACGTCCAAATTAATTTAATTTATTTAGTTGTAAACATAGGTCTACGACCAGTGTGTGTTACCAGTGATGACTTAAGGCACGGAAACGTGGTCCTTAAATGTAGGCCTCATAACAAGGCTCAAAGTCGCTCAGCGTGCTATGGAGCGGGCTATGCTCGGGATTTCTCCGCAGAAGAACGGGTGTAACCGACATAGCACGAAGAATTAGCTCGATGAAGGGACAATGGGCAGACCATATCGCTCGACAAACCGACAACAGCTGGAGAAGAAAGGTTCTCGAGTGGCGACCATTTATCGGACGACGCAGTGTAGGACGCCCCCCACCAGGTGGACTGACGACCTGGTGAAAGTTGCCGGGCGTCGTTGGACGCAGGCGGCACAGCACTTTGTGGCGTGACATGAAGGAGGTCTATGTCCAGCAGTGGACAGCGATAGGCTGAAATGAATGAATGAATTTAGTAGTAGTAGTTTAGTAGTATTAGTAGTACTTTCTATGTGGTGATGGGTTAAGAAGTACTGATAGGACCACACTGTTGATGATGATAAGTGATCATTAACTTTTATCAGACCGCTGGCAACCGTGAAGAAAGTGAAGGGAATTTGAATGTCTGCAATGAGGTTCGGTGATATTAAATGCCAAATCCCATCACACGTAAACACCCTCTGAGAGTCGGGCTTCCAACTCTCTTGCTCACGGAACGAAGCGCAGTAACAAATTGCTACTAGTCAGACGTCGATTTTCTGTTCAGTGTGGTACTACCCTAGACGGACCCGTCCGTGACTGTAAATAGACAATAGTCAATAGTGTGCTCCTACCCCTAAAAACTACTTCTATAAGCACGCCTATATTAAGGAAATCTTTGAAAGTGATTTTCATCCCCTTGTAAACGTCGTTATAATTTGAAAATTTCCACATTTATCATGAGCCGATGACTGTGCAATAATATAAATAGTTTGTTTCATCTAAACATGCGGTAGTGTGTCAAGCCAAGTTCGATCAAAACCGCACCTAAAAAAATTGTTAAAATCGGTTCGGTAGTTTAAGCGTGAAAGCGTAACAAAAAAAAACAAACTTACTTTCGTATTTATAATAATAAAATAGTAAGAAAGTAAGGATTATTTTATCTATATCCTATACATATGTATGAAAAATCCTCCACAGACAGACATACCAAACACACACGCCCATAGACACATTTACATTCACATAGGTAATAATTAAGTTTTGATAATTATTAATAATTTTGCCACCCCCTCTCTTGACCGTGGGTGTCGTAAAAGACGACTAAGGGATATAATATGCATATATGATCTATGCTAGAGAAGGAAAACTCGAAACAAACGCCTATACCAACACGTCTGACCAGCATGGTATAGTAGGTTAATTTTCTTCCCTTAATAGAGCAGGCCCGAGCCCAACAGTGGGACGTGTATGGGCTGAGATGATAATGATGATAAATTATTACATGTACTCATATACCACGTGTTTCTTTTTTTAGGGTTGGGCCATAATCAGCGCACCCGCCGCCCGGCTCTGTTCGAGGCGACAGAGGGGCGGCGTGCGGCCCCATATCCCACCCGTAGCACGTCGCCTTCGTTGTTGGGTCGACCACCGGTGCAGAGTTCCTTGGTAGTCAGTCAGTGGCACCCTCTCCTCGCGACATCGTCCCCCGAGGACGTCTGTCGCCGCCACGGGGTCAGCCTCTCTCAAGAAGCAGCACGAGCTGAGCCAATAGCCTTTTATCTTTCTCGTTAAAATTAAATTATTTTATGTAAGAAGTACGAAAAAACTCTTTTATGTAGTAGTTTTTTTTTTTAGGTTTAACGAGAACAGAATAAATGTTTTTCTTTCTTTCTTTATACGTGAAACGCAGCAGTACGGCACCACGGATTTAGCAGAGCTTAAACCTTCCTCAATAAATGATCGGTGTCTGCTGTCACTTGGTTAACCAAACCTCTGATTAAGTAATAATAGAATAAGTAATAGTGTCGTAATGATACACCTTATTACAGCTCACGTCACCGTGACGTGACGTGACGTGAGCTGTATGATATCATAAAACGGGAAAATACTCCGCAATGACTTTTATACACTTATCTATAAGAAATAACAGAAACATACCTAATAATAAAAAAAAACCACTAAAGGGTATGTCGTAAAGGCACACGATAGAAGTAAAAGTTTTGTAATACAGGGAAACATTTTAACTGATCATGACACATGAATACGTTTAAGTACGCGTTGAAGAAATCACCTAAGCTGTTGTTCTAACGAAATTATGGTCGTGAAAATATTTGATACAAAAGAAATTAGGATTTCAAAGTCTTTCTATAAAAAGTTTGACTTTCAGAAAAATATTTTTCAAATAGTTTGAATTCAATTAGATTTTTTTTTTATTTTTTTATTGCTAGCAGTGGCAAACGAGCAAACAGTACACCTGATGGTAAGTGTTGCTGCCGCTCATGGACCTTTACAAGGCCGCTGCCTACCGCGAAGGGAATGAAGGGAGTGTGAATGCGTGCATTGAGGCTCGGGGATACCAAAGGCACCATCAACACCCTCCACACGCGAACACCCTCAGAAAGTTGGGCTTCCAGCTCTCTCGCTCACCGAACGAAGCGCAGTAATAAAATGCTACTACTCAGACGTCGATTTTCTGCTCAGTGTGGTACTGCCCCGGACGGACCGGCCCGCGGCTGTAGACAGATAACTGTCAACAGTGTGGTCCTACCACTACTAGATATTATATTTAAAATTCTATTATCATATTATCCTATTTTTAAATATTCCATTTCTTTTTTATAACAGAGATGTCACAGTATGGTGACAGAATAAGAATATAATTTATCACTGTCGTGCTATAATTTGTAAAAATTTTAACAGTCTAACTATCGCGGTTCTTGAGATACCACCTGGTGACAGACGGACGGACAAACAGCGAAGTCTTAGTAATAGAATCCCATTTTTACCATTGGGTACGGAACCCTACAAAGGAATGAGCCTGATTGTGGGGCATATAGCTGTGATGTTGATTATGGTGAGAATGAAATTAAAATTATACTAGAACCATACATCTATCCCATTTATATAATGTTTAGGTACCATTTATTTGTAATATATTACCACAAGGGAAAAGCCCAGTTAGTTATTATAACTACATATCTACGTATACATATATTTGTGATATCATTACACAATGACTGTAAAATGTAGGTAAATATTTTAATAAATAACACACCAAAAATATACTGTAGGTAGTCTAAAAGTTGCCGGACTGGCCACGATCGTTAAGAAACTCGCTATCACAATTTCGATGTGAAGGTAATACTATGGTTTATGGGGTCGCTCTCTGTCCTTCCATCACTTCGGGCGGAAGGGACGACGTGTATACTGACCATAGCCCATCCAAAAAGGGTGTAATACTCAGTTTTTTTTTTTTAACTATAATTTGTCTAGTACGAAAGTAGTAGACGAAACTAGTGACGAAAAACAACGGTACTGTACGTATCTGAGGTTACAATAATTTTCATAAATCGCTAATCTTATAGTCTTCCGGTCTGCCCTTTCGTCATCTCAGATTTATTTATTTATTTAAGACAACACCCTGCACTAAGGAAATAATCCTTGTATTGCGGGGGACTTTACAAACATATAATTAACGGACACAAATTACATACATCCAGACTCAGAACTACAATTTGTGGATCGCACAAAGTGTTGTCCGGCGTGGGATTCGAACCCCTGACACTGGCGCTGTAGGTCGCTATCTTAACCACTTACGCCATCTGTGCAGTCAGTCAGATGGGATGATTTTACGGGCGGCGTGCATCCAAACCATAGTCCACCAGAAAAAGTAGTCTATAAGTTGCCGCTAAAGATTAAGTACCTGATACCATCGGTATCAGGTACTTAATCTGGCCAATACAGATGATAGCAGAGAGGTACAATATGTAAGACGATAGAGTTGCAAGCGATCAACCATTACTTTGAATGTTCCGGGCGGGACTGGACTATAAGCCTGTCCAAAAATAGTTCGTTAGAAAATGTCTATGCAATAATAAACTTTCAACATTTCAATAATACCCAGCCATTTCCCTATTGAAATTGTTATATATCTTTTTCTTTTTATTTCAATACGGCGTGTTCCGTGTGGTGATGGAGTAAGTGTTTTATAGTACATATTGCAAAAGTTTTCCATGTGATGACGGAGAAACAATACAAATCACCACCCCCTATCTTGCCCGTGAGTATCGTAAAAGACGACTAAGGGATATAATATGCATAGAACATCTACTCGAGAGCAGGAAAACTCGAGATGAAACCCTATACCAACACGTCTGACCAGCATGGTATAGTAGGTAAATTTCCTTCCAAATGGGGAGTAGGCGCTCAACAGAGAAAGGTATATGAGCTGAAATGATGATGATGATGATTGTGAAAGTTTTAGCGATAGTTTTATTACTGACAGCCTGATATCAATATCATTCGGAATGTAATTATTGAAATGACATCAGTTGGCTCATGACAATATAGAGTTTTTCATTTTTCATCATCATTTCAGTTCATATACATCCCATTGTTGGGCTCGAGCCTCCTCCACAATAGGAGGGAAATTGACCTTACTATACCATACTGGTCAGACAGGTTGGTTTAGGGTTTTATTTTGAGTTTCCCTTCTCTTGCATAGATGTTATATGTGTATTATATCCCTTAGTCGTATTTTACGACATCCACGGACTAGTGACTTTTATCTTTTACGATAGTCACGAATAATATAAGGGTTAGTAGCGAACCAGGAACAGATCTTTCGATCAACACCATGTTTGTGCCACGTGAAGAACGTGTCTATCGACTATTACGACATACTATTGAGACATTTGAATATATTTAAATCTCACGCAACATAAATAATGTCAGCTTACTATAATTCAACAACAAACCTTCGAAGTGGAAATCCAAAACCGACAAAAATACCGGTTTGTTGAAAATCGTAATGCGTCTTTTGGTTTTTTGCCTCCGACTGTGTTGTTTTTTTTTATGTTTACATATTGACCTTCGAAGTCGAGACGTGAATAATATAATGGCGGTCATTTGTGAAGCATTTTAATATTAAGTTTCATTACATACTCAAAGTGGTAATCAAAATTTTTTGATTCTATTTAATTACAATGTACGTATTTGGTGACGTAATTATTATTTTTAAATTTCAAAAACAAGTGGGATTTAGGCATCATCTAGGCTCAGTTACGTCCCATTGCTGGGCTTGAATTTCCTCCACAATATGAGGGATATTGACCTTACTATACCATGCTGGTCAGACAGGTTGATATAGGGTCTTTCGAGTTTTCCTCTTGATATTATAGGCGTATTATATCCCTTAGTCGTCTTTTATGACATCCACGGGCAAGGTAGGGAGTGGCGAATAGTATTGTTATTCCATAACCATACGGACTTGTCTTACTTTTTATGCATCACTTGAGTTCATATTTTTTGTTATCTTTCGCAAACGAGCAGGCCCTTGATAGTAAGTGGTAATTGTCGGTGAACTCTGCCGTAGGGACACAACCAGGTCGCTACCTACCGTAAAGCATTGGACCTATGGTTCTCTCGCTCTACCACTAGACGTTTACTTACAAAGGCTTATTAAATGTTGCTATCAAATCCGGTACAGCCGTGACCAATAATTTCAAGAAGATCTTTATTTACTTTCAAAAACGTAGCCTAAGTCTGAAAGAAAACCTGAAAACCACTTCATATTGATACTTATTTAATACGCAAAGCAATTTGATAAATACTACTTTTGTTTATGAAAGTATGATAATTAAATTTGTTAAATTAATAACTACGTATAAAGAAAAAAATATATATGTCACTAGCTGACCCGGCGAACTTCGTACCGCCATAATTTTTTTTTCGTAAATATATTTTCTAAATTGCTGAAAATATAGTCTCTAATGGAAGAACTATTATGGTTTTGTCGGGATAGATTCGATCGTCTTGGTGGCGGCATTGTTAATGATGATTCAAAGAGAATATAAATTAATCGTTATTGATTTCTGACAAAATTATAATTATCAAATTTTCAACCATACTTAACCATAGACAAAATTACGTTTAGCTGTCATTACATATCAAATGCGGTTTTTTATATTACGTATCATAGTGACTTGTATTCTCTTTGACATTTTATGTCACGTCACACGGAAACGCGATCGAACGGGATAAAAGAATTATTGGCGAAATCTTGTAAACACCATTAAAAAAGGGTACAAAGTATCCTATGTCCGTCTCCTGGTTCTAAGCTACCTTCCCACGAATTTTCAGCCAAATCGGTACATCCATTCTTGAGTTATAAATAGTGTAATTAACATGACTTTCTTTTATATATACACTCATTTGCAAAAAAAACGGGCACCTAAGCAATGAACCATTTCAAATGTTAATATTTCTTTGTTTGATAATTATAGGTAGTTTTATCCACACAATTTGCTAAATTAATAAGAAAATAATCGTTTTCATCAGTATTTCATAAAATTTAGATACAATTTATGGGAAATAATGCTAAACCTCGCTAGTAGTGTATATTCGCTAGTAGTGCATATGCTCATGAAGTAAAAATAAAAAAGTTTTTTTGTTTGTTTTTCTTTAATAAAGTAAAAGCAGATAAATGTTTAGTATCGAGTGTGACCCCCTCTAGCTAAAATCACAGCTTGAATTCGTCTGGGCATGCTAGCGAGTATATCCCGGATACTTGCTTGCGGAATACGTTCCCACTCCGCAGTAATCACATTCTTCAGCTCTCTGATGGTCTGCGGAGCCGGGTGTACTGATCTCACACGCCGTTTCAGAACGTCCCAGACATGCTCTATGGGATTGAGGTCGGGACTTCGAGCTGGCCAATCCAAACGACGAATGCCGACCTCTTGCACATACGCATTAACATCGCGGGATCGGTGGGCGCGAGCATTGTCGTCCATAAAAATCGAGTCTTCACCTAGAGCGGCCAATGCGGGTTGTGCATGAGAAATTAGAACTTCCGTTATGTATCAATGCCCAGTCAGTGAGCCGTTTTCAATGAAGACTAACTCTGTACGATCCATTGAATTTATTCCTGCCCAAAACATAACAGAGCCCCCACCATAAGGTGTGATTTCTTCGAAACATGCCTCTGCAAAGCGTTCTCCTTGTCTTCTTAGCACTCGCCGACGTCGATCTTCACCGAACAGAGATATCCTGGCTTCATCAGAGAACAAAACCCTATTCCAATCGTCTTGAGTCCATGATTCACAATTTCTAGCGAACCTAAGCCTGTGAACTCTGTGCTCACGGAGTAATTTGGGGCCGCGGGCCGGGCGGTGACTGCGTATATTGGCAGCGAGAAGTCTCCTCCTGACCGTCCATAGACTAATATGCACATTTCTTACTTCTTGGAGGTTGTTCTTAAGATCCACATACGAAGATTTGCGATTTCTCAATGCGCGACTCACAAGAAAACGATCATCCCGTGGTTGGGTACATGGTTTTCTTCCAGAACCAGGCCTTCTCTCGACGGAACCAGTCTCCTGATATCGCTGCCAGGTCCTTTGGACTGTCGAGCGACTAACATTTAGCCTCCTAGCCACGAAACATTGGCTGCAACCCTCTTCAAGCAGCGCGATAATTTTGGTAGCTTTTACCACGTGATTTCTGATGTTTACGCGAGTATTATACATTTTAAATAAAACTACTTTACGGATTTTATCGCGTTTGTATTTGATTTTTGATTACCCGACGTTTCGAACACTTTACAGCGTTCATGATCACGGGTGGACTAAGATGTCTCACGTCCAACAAGTTATTGTTACTGCAGAAAATTTATAATTATCTACCCGATACAGAAATTAGTTATTAAATATTGACCCACATTTTGATACAAAATTTATTGCCAGTGTAAGAAGAAAATGATTCTATATGAAAAAATTATATTGTTTATGGTTAGTAATAATTAAACATTAAAATTAATAGTAATTATATTTAAAAAACTAAGTAATAATCTAGTATACTACCACCGGATCGGAACACGGTCACACTGAGAAAGATCCGGCAAGAAAACTCAGGTAACATGATGCTAAATTAAAGTTAATTTTGAAGGCGGCTTACTTTATGTTACTAAAAGGTTTTAATTTATAAAATTATCTTTAGTTATTATTATTGTGGGTCAAATCTATACAATATGAGCTCACGGTGTCTTGCAGTCTTGTGGTGGTCTTTTTGGATTTGTTTTTAATAATGTTTATAACAGGATCCCAGCTTGATGGTAATACCCAGCCATCCTCTCTATTGAAATTTTTGTGTTTTTTAATCTCAATAGCCTCGCGTACCATTCTAGGCAGGTATCGGTGTTCTTTTGCGAGGATTTGTGGTTTGTCAAACCTGATGTTATGGCGGGAGCGGTCCTGACTATGTTCACAGACTGCAGACCTAGTGTCCCGGCGGTGCTTCACATCGGCTATGTGTTCTTTGATCCGAGTTCTTATGGATCTCTTTGTTTGTCCAATGTAAGAGAGACCACAGTCACAGTCAAGTTTATATACTCCTGCATCTTGTAAAGGGATCTGGCACTTGACAGGTGGTAAGAATTGGCTAATCCTCTTCAGTGGCTTAAAATAAGTTTTAATGGAAGAGCGTTTCAGGATGTAGCCAATCTTGTCAGTGACTCCTTTGACGTAAGGTAGTATTGCAGGAAGGCGCTCAACTGTGGGTGGTTTCACTCGGTCTCTGCGACGGGGGCGAGGAACTGGCAGCTTGTTTGCACGTAGCACCTGCTTGACATGCTGCAGCTCCCCAGCCAGGTGTTCATCGTCACAGATTCCTCGTGCTCTCTGCAACACAACAACAAGGTGTTACGTAACCCTAATAACACCTTGAGTCATACAGTGTATCGTAAGGCAACACATACAGACAGATACTTGAACGGTGATTCTCATCATCCCCCTTCACAGTTGGCTACCGTGTGTAAATCTTTGTTGCAGAGAGCACGAGGAATCTGTGACGATGAACACCTGGCTGGGGAGCTGCAGCATGTCAAGCAGGTGCTACGTGCAAACAAGCTGCCAGTTCCTCGCCCCCGTCGCAGAGACCGAGTGAAACCACCCACAGTTGAGCGCCTTCCTGCAATACTACCTTACGTCAAAGGAGTCACTGACAAGATTGGCTACATCCTGAAACGCTCTTCCATTAAAACTTATTTTAAGCCACTGAAGAGGATTAGCCAATTCTTACCACCTGTCAAGTGCCAGATCCCTTTACAAGATGCAGGAGTATATAAACTTGACTGTGACTGTGGTCTCTCTTACATTGGACAAACAAAGAGATCCATAAGAACTCGGATCAAAGAACACATAGCCGATGTGAAGCACCGCCGGGACACTAGGTCTGCAGTCTGTGAACATAGTCAGGACCGCTCCCGCCATAACATCAGGTTTGACAAACCACAAATCCTCGCAAAAGAACACCGATACCTGCCTAGAATGGTACGCGAGGCTATTGAGATTAAAAAACACAAAAATTTCAATAGAGAGGATGGCTGGGTATTACCATCAAGCTGGGATCCTGTTATAAACATTATTAAAAACAAATCCAAAAAGACCACCACAAGACTGCAAGACACCGTGAGCTCATATTGTATAGATTTGACCCACAATAATAATAACTAAAGATAATTTTATAAATTAAAACCTTTTAGTAACATAAAGTAAGCCGCCTTCAAAATTAACTTTAATTTAGCATCATGTTACCTGAGTTTTCTTGCCGGATCTTTCTCAGTGTGACCGTGTTCCGATCCGGTGGTAGTATACTAGATTATTACTTAGTTTTTTAAATATAATTACTATTAATTTTAATGTTTAATTATTACTAACCATAAACAATATAATTTTTTCATATAGAATCATTTTCTTCTTACACTGGCAATAAATTTTGTATCAAAATGTGGGTCAATATTTAATAACTAATTTCTGTATCGGGTAGATAATTATAAATTTTCTGCAGTAACAATAACTTGTTGGACGTGAGACATCTTAGTCCACCCGTGATCATGAACGCTGTAAAGTGTTCGAAACGTCGGGTAATCAAAAATCAAATACAAACGCGATAAAATCCGTAAAGTAGTTTTATTTAAAAAGCTTTTACCACTTTATCTACCATTTTTGATACAGCCAAACAGCATTAAATAAAGCTTTGACAGTCAAGGATATGAAATTAATCGATAAAAATTGAATAAAAGTTATGAAAGTCGATGTTAACTTCTGGAACTTCGCGCCAAAAATGTAGGATAAAAAGGGGTTTTCTGTAAAAATGAACATCAAATGAAAAATTGAATTTAGAACGTACTTTTTTAAATACCACAGCATTTTTAAAACCGGCCAGTAACGTGTACAAACGATTGAAACCTTTTTGGTATTGTATCTTTTTAAATATGAATGAAAATCAAAACCGCCCGTTTTTTTTGCAAATGAGTTTATATAGACTATAATGCTTTTTTTTTATTTTTAACATGTTACCTAGAGTGGTACCTACTCGAATTGCGGGTGAACGGACCGGGGATTAATTGATTAACCACACGTAGAGGCAGACCGTGCGAAGGCCCCTTATCACGGTGAAGAGGGAGACTTCCGGAGGGCTGTCCAATTGGTAGAGGAAGGAGTGGCGCTCGTCGTGGACCGGATTAGGATGTTGGGTCTGAGGGTCTCGCTCGACAAAACTGAGGCCCTCCTTTTTCATGGCCCACGTCGAGGTCCCCCCCGAGGAGCACACATCAGTGTGTCTGGGTTTGCCGTGCCGGTGCAGGCCCAGATAAAATATTTGGGTCTGCACCTCGATTCAAAGTGGAATTTCGGGCCACACTTTGCCCAGCTCGTCCCGGGGCTCGTCAAGTCGGCCGCGGCACTGGGAAGGCTTCTGCCGAACACTGGCGGTCCCGGGTCGTCGTGCCGGCGCCTGTACGTCGGCACGACGATGTACGGTGCCCCTATCTGGTCGGAGTCCCTCACCGCCCGCAACAGAGCCCTTCTACGACGACCGCAGAGGGTCATCGCGGTGAGGACTATTAGGGGCTACCGTACTGTGTCTTGGACTGCGGCAACACTGCTGACAGGCGACTCGCCTTGGGCACTGGTGGCGGAAGCGTTGGCAGAAATATACCGGTTCGGCGCCACAGCGCGAGTCAATGGCGAGCAAGTCTCCACAAGGGGATTTGGCAGAGTTCAGGAAGTGGCCCGAAGGGAAGTCATCCGACGGTGGAGAGAGGATTTAGAGTCCCCCGTAGCAGGGCGGGGGACTGTGGAGGCGGTTGCGCCGCATCTCCACCGCTGGCTCAGGAGAAGGCACGGCAGCCTTACATTTAGGATGGTGCAGGTGCTTACCGGACATGGGGTCTTCGGTAAGTACCTGCACAAAATTGGAAGAGAAGAGGCCCCAGGATGCCATGAGTGTGGCGCGCTAATCGACGATGCGCGCCACACACTAGAAGTATGCCCCGCCTGGGGGCCTCAGCGCCACGTCCTGACAACGGACATGGGAACAGTGGACCTGTCGTTGTCGACCATCATCTCCAAGATGCTCGGCAGCGACAGCTGTTGGTCGTCGATGGCCTCCTTCTGTGAGGCTGTCATGACAAGGAAGGAGGCCGCGGAGTGGGCACGCGAGGCACTTGCGTCCGCAGACTCGCTCCGCCGACGGGGACCAGGGAGGAGGAGACGCCGTTATGCGCTCCTCCATCCACCGCCCTGAATGATGACAGGACGTGGCCAGACACCCAAGCGTTGGGGTGTCGCGGATAGAATGTCATCAGACGATCTCTCCGGCACCTCGTAAAAGTGCGGAAGGGGCCGCTGTGGTTTTAGTGGGTATTTCGGTCACTTCTATGGCTGGCGAGTCCCACACATACTCCCCCGTCTGTTTCAACTGACGGGGGATAGTGCGTAAATGCATTTCCACAGCGTGAAAAAAAAAAAAAAAAAAAGACCGTGCGAAGGCGACACCCCAGCAATAGAGTTGGTCGTTGTCAGGATGTCGATGGGGATGGTTTCCGAAAGGGTAACCCGCTGGGTCAGCCCAATGCCGGTGGGAAGGGAATATCATGGGTTACAGAGCCGAGTATCGCCCTTATCGCACCCTAGGCGGAACAGGCAGCATGTTTCCACACCATAGCCTGCTAAAAAAGTGGTGCTAGTACCTATTTATTGAAAACTCGTGTCGACTAACTCTACAGATCACGTGGTAAAACTTCTCCCATGAAGTCGAGAATACAGCAAAATTTTATACAGAAATGTTTAATTGGTAATTCAGTTTGATGATTATTATTTACATGTGATTTACAATCTGATACTTTTAATGTGATACTTTCCGTGTGGTGATGGAGTAAAAATACAATTCACTTTACTTACCCGTGGATGCCCGTGGATGTAAAATTTAAAACCCTGGTAAATTCGAAGCCCTGTACCAACTCCATCCAATCAGCGTGTACACCGTGGAACATTATGCTCCTATTGTGAAGAAGGCTTGACCCAAGCACTGCTATTTTGTAAATTTAGCTGCTAATACACGGCCATTAAGCACGCATTAATAAGGTTGTATAATATAAACAACATGTGCACACATACATATACAGATGGCCTCACATCTGCTTCCCAGAGCGGAAGTCGTGACTACAGATTGCCACAAGCCCGATACTCACATCACAATCTTTCTTTTAACATGAACTTTCGTTAGTACGTCTCTAATATAAGCCAGAAACTTACGGCGTCGTTTTCCTCTTATAACCGTTCCACTCATACTTTCTTTGCATACTTGTTTCATCAAGCTCTCTTCACTCATCCTTTCTACGTATCTAAACCACCTCAACATATCTTTTCTAATCTGTGTCACAACACGCTCTCTTATGAATGAAAGAAAGAAAAATATTTATTCTGTTCTCGTTAAATCTAATAAAAAAACACAAACATAACTGAACAAAAGAACTTCTTACATAAAATAATTTAATTTTAACGAAAAACAGAAGAGGCTATTGGCTCAGCTCGAGCTACCTTTCGCTGGTATTTTATAGTGCCAACAACTGGTATATGTATATATTTTAAAAATAATTATTAAAACTTAACTATGATGTGTGCATGTGTGTTTGTATCTGTGTATCTGTGGAAGGGCATAATTATTTAATTATTATTACATTAAAATTTAGCCTTACAATAATTTCTAATTTTTTGAAAATTTAAGTATATATATATAAGTTTTGATGAATGTAGTCATTATTTGAACTAAGTTCTGCGGTTAGTTTGTTCTTGCATCATACAATGTAAGGTCATTTAACGGTTCATTGTGGTCTATTACAAATACGCAAATATTGCACGTAATTTGTTTATCGACACCACTACTTTTTATTTTCGTAGTTAGTTTAATGAGTATTAAATAATACGCATTGTATGTAGTCATTAGCATTCAGCCTATCTCTGTTACTACTGGACGTAGGCCTCCCTCATGTTTCGCCACAAAGTGCGTCCCTGTGCTTCCCAGCACCTTTCACCAGCTCGTCGGTCCATCTCCGCGTCCTACACTGCGTCATCCGATACATGGTCGCTACTCAAGAGGTTTTGTTGCCAGTGTTTGTCGATTCGGCGAGCGATGTGGCTTGCTCATTGCCACTTCAGCGTACTAATTATTCGCGTTATATCGGTTACACCCGCTCCTCTACAGATTTCTATATTTCAGATTCTATCTCGCAGAAATAATGTGAGCATTGTCCGTTCCATAGCACGCTAAGTGAATTTGGTTATGAGACCCACATTTAAGCAGCACGTTTCTGTGCCCTCACTGATAACACACACTGTTCGTAGACCAGTGTTTACATGTAATGTTAATTATAATGCCGTGTGCCCGGGTTAAAAATATAATTTAACACCCCGTTTCTTACTCGTGGGTGATCATAAAGGATGACTTAGGGACGCAAGTAGATGATCATACAATTAGTGAAGGAAATCTTGAAATAAAACCCTTTACCGAGCCACTTGGTGAGGGTACCCGAAAGGGTATTACGTCAGGCCGACCACTGACGACAAGTCACCCTGCTCCAGTGGTCGGCCCAATGACGAAGATGACGTGGGTACGGGTGGGTTATGGGCCCGCGCGCCGTCCTTTCGTCGCCCCGGACGCAATGAACCGAGTGTGCGCTTACCATAACCCACCCATAAAAAATAAAAAAAATACCGACCCACTTGAGCAGTGTAATATTTTAGATCCATTACTCTTCTATTGTTCCTCTAACAAAAATTACTTAAGAATCCAATTGGAGATACGTTAGTTCACTATTACACGCCAGTAGATTTTCGTAGTAAATATAAAAGCAATTTGCAAACAAACTATTCAAGAACATGTGACTTGTCTTAGTAAAAAATAATCACACGTGTTCGCAATAGGCTGTACTTATTTCCACGTGTTGTTAGGTGGAGATAATTTAAACTGAATACGCAAAAAATCTAATAACAATATGTTACATATACCGTCAACAAACTAAACAGCTGTTTGTTTTTTTTTAACCAACTTAACAACAAAAAAGGGAGGTTCCAAGTCCTACTGTACGTTTTTCTATGTATATTCACCGATAACTCTGTCAATTGTGAACTGATCTTCAAAATTCTTTTCCACACTAAATAGTGTACTTCTGAGGTGGTAACAACCATGTGAGGGTCTGCTGATGGGAATCCATGAAAATCGAGGCCAACCCTCAAATTTTACAGGCTGTTATTAAACTTTTAATTTCTAAAGATATTTAAGTATTTGTATTTTTCAGTGATCGTCTCATTGTGAGCTAGTGATGTAAGATACAATCAATTCCTTAGCGGTTGGAAGTTGGCGGATAATTAGTCTTTTAATCCTCTCATCTCATCATCTCAGCCCGTATACGTCCCACTGTTGGGCTCGGAACGCCTCCACTAGCGAAGAAATTGACCCATTATACCACGTTAGACAGACGTATTGGCATAAGCTTTTGTTTCGAGTTTTCCTTCTCTTTTGATGTTATATGTGAGATGTGCATATTACATCCCTTAGTCGTCTTTTACCACACTCACGGAAAAGAGAGGGGGTGGTGAATTGTATTCTTACTCCGTCACCACACAGAACAGTCTTTTAATATCCTCTGTCAATTCTGGATCGATTTCCGAAACTCCCTTTTCATCCCAATACTGTTGAGGTGCTTCCAGCTGGTACATCAAGTCAAGCTCTGATGGTGGAAATCCATAGGAATCGAGAGCAACCCTCAAATTTTATAAGCAGATATTACGTACATTAATTTTCTAAAATTATTCAATTTTATTTCGAGTTTTCCTCCTCTCGCGTTGATATTATCTGCATATTACATCCTTAGTCGTCTTTTACGTTACCGTCGTCATCACACGGAAAAGAAATCATATCATTTCTTTTTCTTTTTTGCTGAAATTATATTTTTTTCTTTTAGTACCTTGGCATTTTTTACTTAAAATTACCTTTTGCGGCAGACGAGCAAGCAGCTCAACTAATGGTAAGTGGTGACTACCGTTCATCGTCTCCGTAGTACCAGGATCAGATATGACGTGATTTAGACCTCCAGCTCTCTTTTTCACTAAAAGAAGCATAGCAGCAAATTGTTACCACTCGGATGTTAACTTTTTGCACGAGTACCATGTTTTAGACAACTCAGTCCATTTATGAAGAAAACTGTCGAAGATATCCTCAGGGGAGATAGGCACCTTCCACTCAAATTGTACGGGGTGACAGGGGGAGACACCTTGCAACGCCATAACCTGGTGTTCATGTACTCCCCTAGACAAGTGGACAGGTCATCGAACTACATGCCCTTTGTCACCAAATTCTAACAGTTTAAGCATATTATCATATATACCGAACTTGATATTTCAGGTTTTTTTTAGATTATACAGCAAAAGAACTAAACTTTTTTTTAATGGAAACGAGCAAACAGTACACCTGATGGTAAGTGATGCTGCTGCTTATCTTTGCTAGGCCGCTGCCTACCGTAAAGAAATTAAAGGGAGTATGAATGCGTGTAATGAAGTTTAGTGATACTAAAGGCGTCACCAAAACCGCATACACAAAAACCACCAGAAAGTTGAGCTACCGGCTCTCTCGCTCACCGAACGAAGCGCTGTAACAAATTGCTACTACTCAGCCGTACGTCAATTTTCTGCTGAGTATGGTACTACCGCAGGCGGACCAGCCCACGGCTGTAGACAAACAACTGTCAACACTCTGGTCCTACTACTACTAAATTACTCTCAGCAGTAGCAAAGAATTTACGACATACTTTCGCTCAGCAATCCTTTATCTATATGACGTTGAATTTACCATGAAGTGTGTCATCGTCCATTTCTATCGCGTGGTTGTCGTAAGAGACTACCAATTAGCGTAAGTAGATGACATCATTTTGAGGAAGAAGAAAAGGAAAATTCGAGTCTGATTTCGTAGCGTCTGGTTGAAAATGGCCGACTCATAAAACAAATGTCAATATAGTCATCAAAATAAGGTAACAGCAAGAAACTACATTTAAATACCTCTATGTGGTGACAGGCGGTTTCCCGCGAATACAATTCATCATCCCTTTCTTGGCCGTGGGTGTCGTAAAATACAACTAAGGGATATTACATACTGAAGTTTTCACTTCCGTCGTGTAAAGCACACTCAATTTTTAGGGTTCCGTACCCAGACGGTTAAAACGGGAGACTATTACTAAGATTTTGTTGTCTGTCCGTCCGCATGTCTGTCACCAGGCTGTATCTCAAGAACCGCAATAGCTAGACATTTGAAATGTTTACAAGCTATGCATTTCTTATGCCGCTATAACAACAAATAGATACTAAAAACAAAATAAAAAAATATTTAAGGGGGCTTCCATACAACAAACGCGATTTGCTATAGATAATGGTAGGAACCCTTCGTGCGCGACTCCGACTCGCACTTTGCCGGTTTTTTTCTTGTTGAAAGAAACAACACAAACAACTAAGAAATAAATTCTTATAATAAATTTGGACTGCAGAATTATTCTGCCCGCACATAGAATTCAGATCACCTGAAATAGAAAGTCTCTAATTATTACTATACTATCTGTATAGCAATAAGTACCGTGTGATGACGGAGTAAGAATACAATTCACCACTCCCTATCTTGCCCGTGGATGTCCTAAACGACAACTAAGGGATATTATACGCACATAGTGCGTATTGAATTATATGCGCGTATTAGTGTGTATTAAAGGAGTGTGATAAGAGTGCAAGAGAAGGAAAACTCGATATGAAACTCTATACCGACATGTCTGACCAGCATGGTATAGTAGGACAAATTCCCTCTCATTGTGAAGGAGGCCCGAGCCCAAGAGTGGGATGTATGTGGGCTGTGATGATACTATCTGAGCGACATACCACATAACTACACAAATTATGTAATGGCAAAGAGAATGTTCTTCCGTGCCAAGTGTCACAGGTTCGATTTCTAAACGGGACAATTTTGCGAACCACAGATTGTTACCGTGAGTCTGTATGTGATTTATGCCCATTAATTGTATGTTTATCCGTGTGATTACGGAATATAAATACAAATCACCACCACCCATAACCACACTCTTGCACATAAGTGTCGCAAAACATGATTAAGGGATATAATAGAAAGAAAGAAAGAAAAATATTTATTTTGTGCCACAGAGTAGAGACGTTAGGAACACATAGAAAAAAAAAACTTACAATAAATGAAACTTACAATAAATGAAAAATCAATAAAATAAATAAAGAGACATAATAATTGTGATAGAATGAACGTCTCAGCTGCGACAGAAAGAAGGATAACTGCTCAACAATTGTTGTGACGTCAATGTAACACCACAACGCTGGTTTTCAGCAGTGTCCCTTTTTTATTCTTTCGACGTCAGACATCAAAGCCACCAAGTGGTAGCATATTTGAAAGAGAATAACAAATATATGCATGTAATATATAGACAAGAGATAGTAATGATGACTGCTCTAGTGATTAACTCGTGATTGAAGGCGCTTGCGTGATCTGGTCCAGCCATGGTACTTTTTTATTATATTTAATAACTATATGATAATTCGAAAGACATCACGCTGGGGCTATTAATAAGCATGTTGTAATATGTAATTTTATTTAAAAAAAAACAAGTAAATTAATTAAAATGAAGACAATCCCATTGAGTTTCTTGCTGGATCTTCTCAGTGTGGTCTTGTTGCGATCCGGTAGTAATTTAAGTTAAAATGGTAAAAAATTACAATATGTAAATGCCCCCGAGGAGTTTATTCATAATAAATGATTTGAATTTGAGTAAACTCGAAATGAAATCCTTACACATACTAAATTAAATTATACTTAAATATATACTTACTTGATGTAATCAGTGTGGTACAGCTGTCAATTACTATCATATTATGGAGAAGCTTGAGTCCAACAGTGGAACTTGTATATGCTGTAATTATGAATTATATGTTTGTAAAGTCCCTCGTAGTAAAAGGATCTTTTAGTGCAGTGTCTCCTAAAAATATCTGTGAAGTCATTGTGTATAAACAAACTAGACCATAAGTATGTATTATATATATTTTTGTAGTGAGAAAATAAAGAATGTACTATTATTATTATTTGTATCTTCTTTAGATTCACGGGATCTTCCCTAAAGAAGATATCCGGTACTTTGAAAGGCTTACATGGGGGATATGGATCCAACACGCAGAGGCCTTTGGAGAAATTTAATGTTAAAATGGGATGGGACATCTATAGATGACACTCCACGTTTGCACATAACACTCGTGGACTGCCAATGGTAGGTGTAAAACTATTGTGTAATGATGATATCTAAATCCTGATTATGGGGTTGTGAAGTTAGATGGACTGGATTAACTGAAAACTATTGATTTAAAATTGTCGTCTACCTTCAATACCTTATACGTCTTGAACTTTGGCAGACGATGACTCGCCAACTCACTGAATGGGCCCCCCTAAACAGTCACCATAGACACGCAGGCCATACGGTCAACAGGGGGCAACATTGGTGCAAGTGGCTTGAGGTGTCGAGTGATACAGCGCTGGTTTCACCATCGTAAGTCGGCGATAAACGATAATAAATGATGATATCTAAATCCTGATTATGGGGTTGTGAGGTTAGATGGACTGGATTAACTGAAAACTATTGATTTAAAATTGTCGTCTACCTTCAATACCTTATACGTCTTGAACTTTGGCAGACGATGACTCGCCAACTCACTGAATGGGCCCCCCTAAACAGTCACCATAGACACGCAGGCCATACGGTCAACAGGGGGCAACATTGGTGCAAGTGGCTTGGGGTGTCGAGCGATACAGCGCTGGTTTCACCATCGTAAGTCGGCGATAAACGGAAACCCGCAGTGATTTCCCCGTCTTTATGTCTTATTATTATTATTATTTAAATTATAAATAATAGTAAAACGCATTGTCCGTGTGGTGACGAAGTAAAAATACAAGTCACCACCCTCTTTCTTGCCCATAGATATCATAAAAGACTACTAAGCCATATGACAGACAGATACCATCTATACAAAAAAAAAGAAAACGCAACATAAAACCCTTCACCAACACGTCTGACCAGCGTGTTATAGTAGTTCAATTGCCCTCCCATTGTGGAGGAGGCTCGACCACATTAGTGGAACTATATGGGCTGTAATGCTGCGATGATCTATACAAGAGAAGGAAAACTAGACATAAAAGCTTCTACCAACAGGTCTGACTAGCGCGGTATAGTAGTTTACTTCCCCTCCCATTGTGGAGGAGGGGCCTCTGATGATGATTAAGAGGCATATTTTTCAAGTGACTCCACATGACTAGTATTACATCCATCGTAATGAATCATAAGCTATCATTTGAGGCCTCGCAGTCTAGTGAATTGTGATGACGAAAGCACCACATGCAATAAAATACATATATGTCAGACTTTAGTTTAATAATAAGAAAAATTATAAGGATTTGTATAAAATAAAAGTATTTCAACGCATTCTATCACCTTTCTAGCATATGATGACAAGATTATTTAGCCACTCCTTATTATACTCCGCCTATTTCTATTTTGACGTGACAACGTCTTATAATTCGATGCAGCCGGCTGCACACACGAAAAAACATGACGCATGCGACGTTACCTCGCTCTGAGGTGTTCCATTTAAGGCTTGATCCATACAAAATATCTATCAAACAAATAAAATTAAAATTTTCTTTTGAAAAATGAAACCATTCCATCAGTATTTTCTTATGACGTTGTCACGTTCAACTATCGTCAGTAAACCAACTTTACAGACAACCGATTTTTTTTTTATTTTGATAGCCTATAGGCTGGTCTGGTGTCCGTGTGGTGAAGGAGTAAGGATACAATTCACCACTCCCTTTCTCTCCCGTGGATATCATAAAAGACGACTAAGGGATATATTACGCATATAACATCTATGCAGGAGAAGAAAAAATCGAAATAAAACCCTATACCAACCTGTCTACCGTAGTCCACCCCAAAAAAAACCTGTCTGACTAGCATGATATAGTGAAGTCAATTTCCCTCCTATTGTGGAGGAAGCTCGAGCCCAACGGTGGGATGTATATGGACTGAAATGATAATCTGATCAGACCCCATTCAAACTAATTTAAGCTAACCACCAGTACAAATTCTAAGTCTTCTATGACCCAGTTACCCCCATTATGGATGTTAGCTCCTGTTGAGGCGCTGGTAACAACATGTGGGTTGTTGTAATAAACAGAAGCATTCCCCTGTAAAAATAATTTCACTCCGTACAAGAGATCTGGTTAATACTTTCATCACCCATTCCTCTACAACGGCAACGGTTTTCCTGAAAATCGATTATGGAATAGAAGCATATAATATTATTCCTAACATCATGATTTCAGCTCAAATATGTCCCACTGTTGGGCTCGAGCCTCCTCCATAATAAGAGGGAAATTGACCTTACTATACCATGCTGATCAGACAGGTTGATATAGGGTTTTATTTCGAGCCTTCCTTCACCTGCATTGGTTTTATCATCATTTGCCTGCCCTCGTCCCACGCTAAGTGGGGTCGGCACAACATGTTTTTACCTTCCATAGCCTTCTATCAGCCGTCTATCTGCACTCACTACTTTCACACGCATATCCTTATTCACACAATCCATCCATCTCTTTTTAGGCCTGTCACGATTTTTACGTCCATCCACAAACATATTGACAACCCTCCTCGTCACGTGCCCTTCATCCCTCCTCATTGCATTGATTTTATATGCGTATATATCCCTTAGTTGTCTTTTACGACACCCACGGGTAAGATAGGGAGTGGTGAATTGTATTCTTACTCCGTCACCATGCCGAAAGGATTACTGCTATGAATTTTGAACACTTGAAATAAAACCTCACACTAAAATTATATCCCCAGCTCTTCAACTGGAATAGACGGACATTTTTTTTAAGTCCAATTACTTAATAATCGGTGGACCTAGGCCTAAATATAGGCCTTATAACCAAGCTCAAAATTACATAGCGAGTTTTGGAGCGCGAAACATGAGGGAAGTCTACGCCTACTACGATGTCGAGTGGTACAGTGGCAAAAATGGGATGGTGATATAAATTAAAAAGCTTTATCAGAACAATGGTGGTCATACTCCACCCAACTCGCACGGACCGACGAAAAAGTGGCTCACAGTCTATCTGAAATTTTATATATATCTTCTTTATATATCTGTCTATGACCCCTGCCTTGGATTTAAAAAAAAGTGAGCCGTCGCTAAGGACGCCTGGCTGATGTGAAACATCGAAACTATTTTGTACGAGTAGAGACACGGTATCGAATATAAGTTATCGATACTGAACTCATGAGTAGTACCGAAAGATAAGTAACGTACTGATTAAAGTATCGAATACTTTTACTTACTTTATCTCTAGGTATCGAGTACTTTTCTTTCGATACCGATACTTTTGTATTCGATACTTTGCATTCGATACTTTTAGTCAATAAGTAGTTTTTAGCAGGTATCATCTCGAATAAATTTCATCAATCAATTTTAAAATTGACTTTACGGCTCATATTTTATGGTAACGTCATTTAGTACAAACGTAATTAACCTTCCAAAATGTAGCTTGAAATGCTTTCATCCGTTCACAGGCGTTCTTTAGCACGATTTAGTGCGTTTTTAGTGCGTTTTATAAATCAGAAATAGCGGCATCTATTGAGCTAACGACCAACTCTAAGCTATAATATATTTTATAAAGAAATCTCTAATCCTGTAATGATAATAAGACAAGCTATTTAAATTATTTTAGCGTCATTGATTCTTGCTAAGTTTAGAAATCTTAAATGAAATCTGACTGTTCCAAGTGAGCCAAACTCCAATTCTTAAGGAGGCGGTGACATACAAACAAATATACAGCTCAAACTAATAAAAGCCTATAAAAAAATGATATACGTTCACAGACGTTATATCTGCAAGTGTGCAATTTAGGAAACAAAAATAGCGCCATCTATCGAGCTTACGACCAACTCTCAGCTTCAATATTTTTAATAAAGAAATCTTTAATCCTGTAATAATGATAAGACAAGCTATCTAAATTATTAGCGTCATTGGTCCTTGCAATTTTAGAAGTTGCAAAGTTTACAAATTTTAAATGAAATCCGACTGTTTAAAGTGAGTCAAAATCCAATTCCTAAGGAGTTGGTGACATAAAAAGAAATAAATATATATACAGCTGAAACTAATAAAAGCCTATAAAAAACGGTTCACTATTTTTCGTAGCTGAAAGTAAACTAAATACCATACCTACTGGATATTTATATTATGAAGTTAGAGAATTATACATTAATTTATAAAACAAGTATATATGCATAAAAGAATAGATTACGACAGGAACTAATATGTTATAAAGTATTGATTTCTGATGTTTACGCGAGTATTATACATTTTAAATAAAACTACGGATTTTATCGCGTTTGTATTTGATTTTTGATTACCCGACGTTTCGAACACTTTACAGCGTTCATGATCACGGGTGGACTAAGATGTCTAACGTCCAACAAGTCATCGTTACTGCAGAAAATTTAAAATTTATAAATTTATAAATTATATAGATAGAGATAAATTATAGAAAATTTATAAATTTTAAATTTTCTGCAGTAACGATGACTTGTTGGACGTGAGACATCTTAGTCCACCCGTGATCATGAACGCTGTAAAGTGTTCGAAACGTCGGGTAATCAAAAATCAAATACAAACGCGATAAAATCCGTAAAGTAGTTTTATTTAAAATTATAAAGTATTAACAAAATATCGCGATTTTTTCCAGAAAATGATGATTTTTATTCAATAGACATCTATTTTCATTAGTATACACTATAGGTAACAATTTGCTTTGAGTTCACTAGATGGCGTTGTACAAAATTTTAAATCGCACCATGGTTTCGTTACAAAAATGTAGATATGTGTATCCAGATACTCATTTTACAGTTAATTAAGAGGGGACCGCGAGGCGTGGCGTTAATCACCACGCGACGATTGCGGTCGCCCTCGCCTAGATGTTTCACATCAAAAATAATATTTTTTATGTCGGCACCATTTTATGAATTTTTTTTTCTTTGGCAAAGGTCAAGGTCATAGCGACATCTTTACTAATGAAGAATTTTCTTAAGTTGTTTGATTTGGATCACTACAAGCGTTGACATCATGACAACCAGGAAGTGCCCTTTTTTTTTGCAGCCCCCACTTCACTGGCCTGAATTTAAACGATTTTTTGATTTTTTTTATATTTTAATTTTGTTTTCATATTCTTAAAATGTCAATAAAAATCATTAAAAAAATCCATAGTAAAAATGTTTTTCATTTTCTTTTTATCCTAGTTTGAAAAATGCCTAAGATTTAGGCTTCTAGACCAGAATACCCCCTTAACCTACAGTATTCCCTTAGCCATTGGCCTTGCCACTGGTACCGAATACGTGATCTAGATATCCAGTCCATATATCCTTTCGGGTAACGTCGTTGAAGCCGACAACAAACAAGGGAGTTGCCGGCACGTCACGCTCATGCCATCGACCTCTCGATGGCGGACTAATCAACGTTCCATCAGCCCGCAACCACAACTGGGGCGGCATCGAGTGCCGAGGCAAGTCAGAACAGTTGATATTTAGACACTCTTTGGAGTGGTAGTCTGTCTAATGGTTATCTGTCTATAGCCGCGGGCCGGTCCGTCCGGGGCAGTACCACGCTCTCGCAGAAAATCGCTGTCTGAGTAGTAGCAATTTGTTACTGCGCTTCGTTCGGTGAGCGAGAGAGCCGGAAGCCCAACTTTCTGAGGATGTTTGCGTGTGGAGGGTTTTGATGGTGCCTTTATTATCACCGAGCCTCAATGCACGCATTCACACTCCCTTCACTTTCTTCGCGGTAGGCAGCGGCCTTGTAAAGGTCCATGAGCGGCAGCAACACTTATCATCAGGTGTACTGTTTGCTCGTTTGCCACTGCTTGCAATAAAAAAAAAAAAAAAACACCTGTCCAGAAAAAGTACATCACGTGAAAACGCACGTGTGATTTGTATCAAAACGTAAAATTTAACATTTAACTTAATCTCATATTAAAATTCGTTACAAATACTCAAAGATTAGAATATATTATATTTTATGTTATGAAAGATATTAACAATAATCCAAAATTGATGGATGTAATAATTGGAGCTCAACGAACTCAGGGTCAACCGGTCTCACGCGGACGGAGACAAAAACTTTTCAAAATCATATAACATGAATAAACTTAAATATGGCATGATTGTGAGCATGAATAATTTGACGTGTGGTGACAGAGTAAGAATACAATTCACAACCCACTTTCTTCTACGAGGGTGTCGTAAAAGACTACTAATTAATATAATATGTAGGTAACATCTGTGCTTGAGATGGAAAACTTGAAATAAAACCAACACGCTTGAGGAACGTAGGACAGTGGGTAATTTTCCCTCCACTTTTTGGGGAAGTTTTAACCCAGCCGTGAGGTATATGTGAACTGAGCAATAAATTCTATTGGACAAACGGCAAACGTTCGATCCCTATGCTGGACAATTCTTTGACCGAGCGGGCCACAGATGTGTAAATCAGTGCCCACAGTCAGCCACAGCCAGTGCGCACAAATCGGGATGGCAACAATACGGCAGTTTAAGGGTCTCGACTTACTCTGTAATTTGTCGACGCGACGTCCGTCTTTCCTTGGGTCGTGCCGAATGTAGGCGAACTCAACGTTACATACCGACGGCTGTATTCGGAAATGGTTGGATTGCTAGTCTTGTACAGTGCACCTGTGTAGGCGGGGTGCCTGACTGTCCAATTAAGGGCTCTCTTGTGAAGACCACAGACTTCACCACTCCTTTAATTGACCATGAGTTATGTAAAAATCGACTAAAAGATATAATTTGTCAATAACATATACGCAAGAGGAAATACACTCGAAATAAAACCCCATAACAAACCGTTTGACCAGCATATACACTAGATGAATTTTATTCTGCAATAAGTGTACAATTGTATACATGAAGGCTTAAAGGCTACTTCTAAAGAAAATACTTATTAGAAATATATGGAACGGAGATAAACTTATTTATTAATAACATAAAATTGATTTAATTTCTTAATTGTAACTTGCTGTATGGTAGTGGCCAAGAATATTACCACCCTTATATTGTTCGTGGGGTTCATATAAAACTTATAAGGTAAAAATTTACGTCGATTTGAGCCAACTGCTGATAACGTCTGGTCAACAACGTCGTCAGGCAGGCAGTCAGTTTATAATATTTCTAAAACCTTTAGGCAATATACCTACAATGGTAGAAGGGTATCTTCATATTGCGTCGATTCATCGATATATACACGTGTCTTCGGAAATGCTCAGAAATTCAGTCCTTCAGGATTTAATTGCCACAAATCATTTCCTATAGGCCCAGTGCCCATGAGAAGCCCAGTGAGTTACCCTTACAGATATTATATTACCTCCCCATCGCTATTGACCAACCGGCTGACCTATTGTAATGATTCCTTGCTTTCGGTGGCCTGTGCGGCAGTTCTCGCGCGGTCAACCTCTGCTTAATCCACGTTCTCACCCGCGACGTCAACTAGAGGAGTTCACTAGCCCTACCGATCACTATAGAATATTCTCGATAGCTTTTTTTATTTTTCTTTGGTGGGCTATGGTCAGCGCACCCGCCGCCCAGCTCCGTTTGGGGCGACAGATTCGAAACCCACCGTAGCACGTCGCCTTCGTCGCTGAGCCGACTACCAAGTTCCTTGTCCTCCGTAGTCGGCTCGAAGTAATACCCAAGTCGCCTTCGTCGTTGGGTCGACCACCGGTGCAAGGTTCCTTGACTTCAGTGGTTAACCCGACGGAATACCCTGAGGGAGTACTCTTTCCTCTCTAAGTCCCTCTCAGGGACTTGGGTCGCCGTCACGCGGTCAGCCTCTCTGCGGGTGACGGACAAAAATCCCCGGCCCGGTCACCAGATTTTCGATAGCTATCGAAAACTTATCAAATTAAACACTAATTTTATCGGGTATTAATGAAATAATATCAGGTTGACTGAGCTTCGCTCGGAGTATTTTTGTAGCATTTATTTAGATATATATTAATAAAAAATAAAAAAATAAATAATGAAAATTATATAAAAAATTACAAAAAGAGAATAATAATAACACCGAGATTCGATCCGACGCCGTTTGTCGCCGATGTCAAAAATAAAATGAAACATGACTACTTCGCCACTGAGCTATCGTAACTCATGACATTGATGGCAAAATTTGAATTCATATTCTTATAAAATTTAATGTCATTATATTGTCTGCCAAAAACACTGACAAAGCAACATTTTCTATACATAAAACCTAGCTAGATCGATTTTTTGGGCCCGAATCCTCTAGTATGCCAAGTTTCAACAAAATCGTTGGAGCCGTTTCCGAGATCCTGAAAATATATATATTTACAAGAATTGCTCGTTTAAAGATATAAGATTAATATTTCCCTGCTACTTCATTACTAATATAATTAAATTCTACCTATCATTATCATTATTTCAACTCACACAGGTCCCACTGCTAGGCTCGAGCCTCCTCCACAGTAAGAAGGCAATTGACTTACTATACCACGCTGATTAGACATATTGGTACAGGGTTTTATTTTGACTCTTCCGTGTCTTGCATAGATGCTATATTAGCGTTGCGTAATTCAAATCATTTAATTCGAATAACTCGAATAAGACTATTGACTCGTTCATTCGAATCGCCGTTGACCGAAACCGAATCAATTCGTTAACTCGTGTCGTACTCGTAGGCAGGTAGGTACTCGTAGCGTTGCGCGGGCGGCCGCGGCGGCGCGGCGCGGCGATCAGTCGACTCGGTTTGATAGGACATTCGTTGATTCGTTTTCTATTCGTTGATTCGCTCTCTAATACGGAGTCGAAGAATCGTATGAATGAATTGTACGAGTGAGAAAATACGAAAATACACGAAATGTTCTAAGAATCACGAGTTGATTGGATGCAATTCAATTCGTTTAAGGTAGATACCTATTACATTTACAATTCGTCCCTCGCGCGATTTAATGTTTTCTTGCTTTTGTTGACTGCTCGTTTACGTAATTAATAATAGTAGCTATTAATTATGAGAAAACCTGAGACGTATAAAAACGAATTTATTTTTTTAAAGTTGATTTATCGGGTAATAACTTATGAGAATCAGACATTATTTTAAAAAATATGTATTTTTTGTATATGATTTTATTATTACTTTTTGTTATTATGATATGATGATTATAATCGTAATAATAAAAAAAGTATTGTCATTATCTACGTGTTTAAAAGTCAATATACCTATAAGTCCCCTTTCCGTAACCAAATACCTAGCACACTGCAGTATCTCGAAATTTCGACTCATTCGTAATGCAAACCGATCCGCCAAAAAAAAACTCGCTCGAATAATAATGTAAACGAATTATAACTCGCCAACTCGGCTTCACAGGAGGATGACTCGACATACGAGTACGAATTTGACTATAACGCTGACGTGACGAATGTGACGATTCGAATCAATAGTAATTTTACTTTGATTGATTCGAATTGAAAAAAAAATCAATTCGTCTCATCGCTATGCTATAGGTATGCATGTGTAATCCCTGACTCGTATTATACGGCACGCACAGAAAAGAGAGGGGATGGTGAATTGTATTACTTACTCCGTCACCACACGGAAATGTTCTACCTATATTAAAAATAATTTATACATAGTCGTTTTAATAAATTATATTTTAATGTTATTTGAATTTCCCGAGAAATATGCGTCGTTCACAAAATTGGAATCACTGGAATTGCAATAACTACTTTATCAATTAATTAGTTGTGACCCGCTGCTTAAATTTATTGTTATTTTTTATCTTAAATCACGTTTTCAGTTACACATCTAGCAATACATCGCTGAAATACGCATTCAAGTCTATGCAGTTGTTTTTGCGTAATGTGTATACAAACATACAGATATTGCTTTAATAAATGTCGCTATATTATTTTTTCTTAGATATCTATAATGCAAAAATATCGGTCTGATAAGATTTTAATATATATGTATACTTATATAGATTTAATACTTACAATTTTAACGTATAAAAATTTATAACAGTGCCATCTAGTGCAGCACGAAAGAAACGAATCTTTACAGTGTAGAGCATAAAAACTGAGTGTAAATTAAATAATTTACAAAAATTCTGCTATTAAATATATATCTCATATACATTGCGCCGTTGGGCTCAAGCGTCCTCCTCAATGGGAGTGAAATTGACCTACTATACCACGCTGGTCAGCCATATTGGTATAGGGTTTTATCTCAAGTTTTTCTTCTCTTTTATAATTGTTATATGCACAATATTTCCCTTAATCGTCTTTTACGATGCTTACTGGTAAGAAACGAGATTCATCAATAAAAATAGAAATTCATCATTTCTATTTTTGTGCCGCCATTACGCGAAATCCGATGTAATAATTTCGAATAGGAGGTAGTCTGAAATATGTCTCATTCAGATTCCGTCTATACATTAGGTGAGGTGTCTAGTAAATTTTAATCTATAAATAAAATTATATGATCACTTTGTATTTTCATTCTACAATTGTCTAAAAAAAGGATTCTAATTATCGGATAATTTGTAATAATTTGATATCCGTAATTGTATCGGACGTTGCAGTGTACAACGCCCCCAACTTGGTGGACCGATGACCTGGTGAAAGTTGCTGGGCGTCGTTGGATGCAGACGGCACAAGACCGCATCTTTTATGTTGCCATCTACAACATCCCTAATTGAGTTTAGAAATTTAACTAATTTCTGTAGCGGGTAGATAACTGTAAAAATAACTCATTTCTGTAGCGGGTAGATAATTATAAATATCTGTAATAACGATGACTTGTCGGACGTGAGACATATGAGTCCACCCGTGATCATGAACGCTGTAAATTGTTCGAAACGTCGGACAATCAAAAATCAAATACATACACACGATAAAATCCGTAAAATAGTTTTATTTACAATGTGTAATACTCGCGTGAACATCGAATTTATTAGAGTTTAGAATTTCAGATCTAGAAAAAGAATTTAAGCTTTAGTTAACCTTATATGCTAGTGTAGCGGGTTTGATTTCAACGCGGCATAATACTTGAAGCGTACTACAAATTGTTATTCTAAGTTTAGGTATAATTTATATCGGCTAAATTATGTTTTTGTAAACTTCTCCGAAATACAAGTATGATTTCTTTAGTACAGTATGTGTCTTTAAAAAGAAAACAGTATGTAACAGACATGGCTTAATAAATTTTTAAGTTACATAAATTCACGTGCTTATTATTTAATAGCGAAATATGGTGATTTAATTACTAATAATTCATTTCCAAAACCAATTTAAACCGAAATTGAATCGTACATATAATTTTGATTTAATAAGAAGGGGCCATTTAAATGATTTTGAGCACGTTGTAACAGAAACACGCAATCACGTAGTCACGTGCAGACAATGATCTTTAAATCATAACAAAGCACCAAGCACCAGGCTCTACGCCGAGCCGAAGGTCAAAATTTTGAAAATTGTACAACTTATAAAAAGTGGTTTACGTTAAGTCGTAGCAAACATGCCATTTTAAAAAATTGCGATATGAAATAATTTTAACGATAGCTAATTAGTTGTTTACTATTATTTTTCTACTAGTAAATTGGCACGCCTAGTTCATTTAAATTACAAGTTAAATATAAGGATAAAAAGTATATGTTACTCGATGATAATATATACATTTCCATTGAAAAAAAAAAAACATGTGTGCAATTCATACGTGGTAGAAGTGAAACCTTCAAAAATTTTGCACAAGCTTTGCATGCGCACACAAACAGCTATTAATACAGGTAGGAACACGAAAAAAGTATCGATACTTTTAGGTATCGAGTACTTGTCTTTCGATACCGATACTTTTGTACTCGATAATTTCTATTCGATACTTTTACTCAATGAGTACTTTTAGACAGATATCGTATCAAACAAATTGTAGAAAGTATCCATGTTAAACTTGACCTTACGGCTCGTGCTTATGGTAACGTCATCTAGTTAAAGCGTAATAAACCTTCTAAAAAGTGGCTCGACATACTTTAATCCGAACACGGACAAATTCCTGAAAATTAAAACTCATCACGATCTAGATTCTAGGAAAAGTACTCAGTACTCAATACTTTAGAGTATCGATACTTTTGTTTCGATACTTTATTGAGTACGATACTTTTTCTTCGATACTACTCGTGAGTACAGTATCGATACTTTCGTTTCGATATCGTGTCCCTAAATACAGGTTCAACGCTGAGGCCCAAGCATTCCAAGCAAACTCCCGCTATGTCTTGATACACACAAGTGGCGAGGGTAAGAAACAGAGCACAAAGAGAACTGCGAAAATGATAAACACTCTCTAATGCTTCCTATCTCATTTTCTCCCGCATTAAGTCTTATAAATTTATGTGTCTGTCTCTTTTTACTGTCGCTTTTTCGTTTCATCTACTTTAAAATCACAACAATGCTAAAGAAGTTTTCACTTAAAAAAAAAAATCTTTTCGGTGGTTTTGACGTGAAAGCGTATCAGAACAAACAAACTTTCACATTTATACTATTAGTTATATATACAGTAAGAGATGTACCATCTCTTATGTCGAAAGTGGTAGACGGATTTTTATACCGGTCTTATTTTCTCTGCCCGTTTCCTCTTTCCTTCCATAATGATGCCTTGGCTCGTCCAGTGGGGAATCTTTTCAGAGATATCTTTTCAGGGTTATCATTTTAGGATCTGTCCTACAAGTGTTAGTTGAAGCTAACCTAATAAACATATAGAGACAGTAAAAATACGATCCAAAATAATTTCTTATTGACACAAGTATTACCGCATTTAAAAAAAAACTTTTTACTTATGTTATCGCCACTGTTGACTGTATCCATATTTTTTAATATTATAAATGCGAAAGTAAGGATGTTTGTTTGTTTGTTTGTAACGCTTTCACGCTTAAGCCACCGAACCGATTTCAAAAATTCTTTCACCAATGGAAAGCTATAATATCAGGGAGTAACATAGGCTATATTTTATCCCGGTATTCCCACAGGAACGGGAACTACGCCGCGGGTAAAGCGACTAAAACCGAAGCGAAGCGAGGGCGGGTTGCTAGTATATCATAAACTCAAAAGGATATAAGAAGATATTTAACCACCTTTGAAAAAGTGCAAAAAAAGGCAAACAAGATACGAATTGCTATAATATAGAACCAACATGTAGATGGGACGTACTTCAGACGGCTCGTATTTTGCGTGTGGTGACGAAGTAAGAATACAGTTCAACAACCCCAATCTTACCCGTGGGCATCGTAAAAGAAAACTAAAGGAAATGTATGCACATAATAATTAAGCAAGAGAAGGCCACAGGAAAACCTATGCCAATAAGTTTGACCACCGCGGCATAGTATGCCAATTTCACTTCCATGGTAGCGGAGGCCTGAGAATATGATAATGATGATATAAGCTAGAAAAAATAATAATAGCACATTGCCCGATTCGGATTCTGAACCTAGAATGCCAGGGTCAACATCTTGTAATAAACTAAGTAAGCCCGTGCATATATATATACTAGCTTTTGCCCGCGACTTTGTCCGCGTAGAAATCATGTGTAGCAAAGGCAATCACAGATTACTGTGTAGTGCGTTCAGGCCCGTCTTAGGCCCATCGTGTTGCTGGTGATATCGGCAAGCTAGTGAAGAGAAGAAGATACTGACTGCTCGCATCGCGACGCATTGCGACGAGGACACTCGAAGTGTGTGCTGCATGGGCTGAGCAGCGACATGAACTCGTCGCAATCATCGGTGCCAACCTGATGCTGCCGACCATTGCTAGGGAGATGCTCGACAGGGTCAGGCACTGGGATGTCATCGCCGCCTTCTGCTAGGCAGTCATTTCTCGGAAGGTTGCGGTGGATCGTGCGCGGGAGGAACGCCTCCTCGACGACACGGTCCGCCGCCGGTAACTCGGGTGGCGCAGGCGCGAGTATCTGCACCTGATGACACCCTAGCCGAGGCCAAGGGTGACCGGACCGGGGATTAGTCCGTCACCCGCAAAGAGGCTGACCGTGCGACGGTGATCGATGTCCCGGGAAAAGGACATCGAAAGGAGAGGGTACCCCACGGGCCGACCATGGAGGACACGGAACTCGGTGCCGGTCGTCGACCCAACGGCCAAGAAGAGATGCTACGGCGCGTTATGCGGCCACGCACCACCCCAAACGAAACTGGGCGCTGACCATTGCCCAATCCAAAAAAAAAAACTATAAGCGTAGATGTAAAAATAAAACTTAATATGTGAAATAAACAGTTTTATAGACTACTAACAACCCGCTCTCGATTCGCCTCAGTTTCAGTGGCCTTTCCCGCGTAGTTCCCGTTCCCGTGAGAATATCAAGATGAAATATAGCCTAGAAGTGGTCGTTGCGCAACTTAGATGGTTATTGAAACTATCTATCGGTACAATAGCGGTTAGCTAGTTTCATCGTACTGCAAAAACCCGCTAACAGCTATTAACTCAATAACGTTTCACGAAAGTGAATCACACAAAAATGAACGCTCGCTAATACTCGATCGCTGCCGGCAGCTAACTGTCGCTACTCGCTATTGTAGCTAGCTTCAGCTAACAATAACAACAACTCTGTAGCTAATAGCTATCGCGATCGCGAAATGGTTCGAACACAGTTTCTTTCATCAATCATCATTTTGTCTCTTTCATACACGCACACGGCAAAGCTGCGTTTGACCTTTGACTTTCGCCCTTAACATATTTGAAATAAGACACATTTTTTTGTAAGATTATTTGTGTTATTTGTCATTAGATACTTATACGTGAGTTGCAGGTAGATGTCTAATTATGTGGCCTTGAACTAGTCCTAATACATGTATTTATCGACATGGTGAATTATAGACACGTCTTGGGTTGAGAGTCTTCAGCGCACACCCAGCAGTCCGGATAAAGCTGTTATAGCCATCTGCGGTTAACGACTAAGTCACACAAAAAAAAAGTGGCGTCACTTACTTTTGCGTATAATATTAAATTTGATAGCTTGAAAATTAAAATAAGGTGTATATATCATCATCTCAGCCCATACATGTCCCACTGTTGGGCTCGGGCTTCCTCCACTATGAGAAGGAAATTGACCCAACATACCACGCTGGTCGGATGTGGTGGCATAAGGTTTTGTTACGAGATTTCCTTCTCTTGTATAGATGATGTATATGTATTATAATATAGTATATAAATATAGTATGAATATCTTAGAATAATAACTAACAGAAGGTAACTCCGCACACAAAAATGAAGCATTTAAATTGGAGCCAAATGGAGCCTACGCCAAACCGTTTCGTAGTGTACAAGGTCATGGCGTACGCAAGGCAACTCTATTGTATAGTGGTGTGCGTGTGTAGGTACGCGTCTAACATACACTACACGGTGATACTTTAGTTAACTAGTAAAACACAACCCGCTATTCTCGCTACTGAAATAGTGTTTCAAAAACCGCTATTGACATTCGATAGATAGTTTCGTTTCGTTAACCAAAAAACCCGCTACTACCCATCGCTAATATAGCCTATGTTACTCCCTGATATTACAGCTTTCCATTGGTGAAAGAATTTTTTAAATCCGTTCCGTGATTTAAGCGTGACAGCGTAGCAAACAAACATACTTTTGCATTTATAATATTAGTTAGGATTATTTTTGATGTGAAACATCTAGAGGCGAGGGTGATCCCGATTGTTGCGTGGCGTTAACGCCACGCTTCGTGACACCATTTTAATTAACTACAAATATTTTTTTTTTTTTGTGTGACTTAGTTGTTAGCCTCAGATGGCTGTGACAGCTTTACCCGGACTGGTAAAACTACAAATTAAAATCCGGATACATACGTGTACATTTTTGTAACGAAACCATAGTGCGATTTAATATTTGTACAACGCCATCTAGTGCGCTTAAAGTAAATTGTTACCTATAATGAAAATAAATGTTTATTGAATAAAAATCATCATTTTCTTGGAAAAATAATCGTAATATTATTTTTATTAATGTGCTATTTTAGTTCCTGTCGTAATCTGTTCTTTTATGCATATATACTTCTATAAAATAATGTATGTTATGAAGTCCGTAATTTCAAACCATGTACTTCAACAGAAATAAAAATATTTTTAGGACTTCATATCATAATGGGTAACCTGAAGTTTCCTCGTATTCGTTTATATTGGGATTCTAGTTTAGATATGAAAATATTTTTAGAGAATATGACCAGAGACAGATTTTTTCAGATTAGAAATAATTTGCATATAATTGATAACAATTCTATTCCACAAAATAACACTGACCGTCTTATCAAAGTACGACCTTTATATGATATGGTTCGAAAACGTTGTCTAGAATTAAACTTAGAGCAAATATTGAGTGTCGATGAACAGATTGTACCCTTTCGAGGCAAACTTGAAATTAAGCAATATATCAAAGGAAAACCAGAGCCATGGGGTGTAAAGATATTTATGATTTGTGGTAAGAGTGGACTAATTTACGATTTCATCATTTATCAAGGTGCAACTACAAATCTAGATAGAAATGACGTTTTGAAATATGGCGCATCTGCTGCTTATGTAAATGAGTTGTCGAAGAGAATAAATGGGTCAGGTTATTACCTCTTTTTTGACAATTATTTCTCCAATTATAATCTGTTGAAGGATCTTCGTGAGAGGCAAATTTATGCAGGAGGCACAATTAGAATAAATCGTTTTGGCAAACCACCACTCATAACTGACAAGGATGGATCAAAAAAAGATAGGGGATATACCGATCAAGTGACGAATAGTACTAAAGATGTAGTGGTTATTAAGTGGATGGACAACAAAGGTGTAGTACTTGCTTCAAATTTTATTGGAATCGGAAACGAAGATGAAGTGCGACGCTGGAATAAAGTATCCAAAAAATACATCACTATACCACGTCCTGAACTAGTACGATTATATAATAATGGTATGGGTGGTGTAGATAAAACTGATCAATTGATTAGTTTGTACCGTATTTTTATCAGATCAAAAAATTATGGACATTACATATGATTTTCCACGCTGTTGACTTAGCACTAACCAATAGCTGGCTAGTATACCAAAATGATTGCAAAACCTGTAACATACCAAGTACAGACATTTTAGATCTGCTGCACTTTCGTCAACGTGTTGCAGAAGCTCTACTAAAAATGGGGCAGTCAATTTGCAGCCGAAAAAGGGGACGACCTGCAACTGGTAGTAGTAGCCCAGCACATATGCCAGTAAATATGCCAGCAAAGCGAAACCGTTTTAGAAACGAAAGAAGACCAGCAATCGAAATCCAATATGATACTGTCGACCATTTGCCAGAATATGACAAGAAAAAGAAGCGACAAGATGCAAAAAAACTGGATGCAAAGGGAAGACCCATGTTTACTGCATAAAGTGTGAAATACATTTATGTTTCACCAGTGATCGAAATTGCTTTCGAACTTTCCATCAAAAATAATAATCCTAACTGTATACTGTTTTTTTAAAGACGAATAAACTATTATAATATTTAATATTACGTAGTTTGACTTAAAAATTGTAAAATAACACTAGTATAATTAAATAATTATTTTCAAATTTATACAACAGTCAAGTCAAGTCAAGTCAGCAGCAGGTCTTACCTGCTGCTGACCTTGCTAGATCATACTTTCCGATAACCGATCCTTTTGATTTGAACTACGTAGAAGTGTGTGAGGGAGACGTAGCGCCGCTATGTTAGGTCGTAAGCGACTAAGCGTTGAACTAATATCATTTTTTGTAATATTTTAAATAATAGTAGAAATCGTATTATTTTATTCAATACTTTACATATTAGTTCCTGTCGTAATCTATTTTCTACAAGTATATATGAATAAATCATATATACTTGTAGAAAATAATTTCGAAGTTTCACATCTGCCAGGCGTCCTGAGCGACGGCTTATTTTTTTTTTCTTTACAGCAGAGATATGCTAATGTTAGGTGCGAAACTTGCGTAAAAGATTATATATTAATCAAAATATCATTCAATATTTTGCAAAACCCAGTTATTCGTAGGCAAACGTTCATGACATTAATCGAATTTTATTTTTCGTCATCATCAGCTCAGCTCATATGCTGCTCGGTTCAAACTGCCAGCATAATAGAAATTTTAATTCAATGTAATTATCCTACTTCCTACTAATATTATAAACGCGAAAGTTTGTGATTATGTGAGGATGTGAAAATGTGAAGATGTTTGTTGCTCTTTCACGCAAAAACTACTGAATGGATTTTGATGAAACTTCACAATAATATAGCTTACATATTAGAATAACACATTTGCTGTGTGGTAGCGGCTTCGAATACTACCAACCCTTGCTTTGCTCGTGGGTGTCGTAAAAGACGACTAAGAGCCCTAGATTGACGCGGACCAACTCCACCTGGTACCATTTGGGTCAACGATTACATTCCCAAGGAGGGTTGACGTCAGGCAGGTGGCCGTTCATAAAAGTCATTTCCGAAACTTTTTGTAATATGTCAAAACAGATGACATATTGCGTCGACCCCAAGTAATTGGGATAAGAGCAAGATGATGATGATGATGATTAGAATAACACATAGGCTATAATTTATCCCAATATTCCCACGGGAAGAGGAACTGCGGCTGAAGCCGCAGGACGCTACTAGTTATAAAGCTACATAAACATTATAACATTTGCATGTTGTTAATTTTTACATTTAACTTCAAGTTGATGCAAATATTTATTACCGGATCGGAACACTGAGAAGATTTGGCAAGAAACTTAATATGTTCTTCTTTTTTTAGAGTTCCGTACCTAAAAGGTAAAAACGGGACCCTATTACTAAGACGCTGTCTGTCCATCCGTCTGTCGGTCACCAGGTTGTATCTCAAGAACCGCAATAGCAAGACAGTTGAAATTGTTACGAATTATGTATTTATGTTTCCACTATAACAACAGAAAACGTTGCCCTATGCCATTGCCATTTTTTGTCCCTTTTTATAGATATACTAATACAGAACTTGCACTTAGCCGATTTATTACATTTTTATGACTTCTTTTAAATAAAACTCCGTACCTACTAATATGTAGTAATAGCCCCAGTGTGATTCCCTTCAAACCACGATACAACTCTCAAATAAAAAGCCAAAAGTTATGGCTGTTCATGGTCACACCCCATCACATACACTAATCCCGTGACCATGAATGCTGAAAAGTGTTCGAAGCATTCGGGAAATCAAAAGTCATAATATCCATAAGAGTGTCTGTGCAGTTTTTCCGTGCGGTGACGGAATAAGAATACAATTCACCACTCCCTATCTTGCCCGTGGAGGTCGTAAAAGACGACTATGGGATATATGCACATAACATCTGTGTAAGAGAAGGAAAACTCGAAATGAAACCCTATACCAACATGTTTGACCAGCATGGTATAGTGGGTCAAATTTCCTCCCATTGTGGAGGAGTCCCGAGCCCAACAGTGGGACACGTATGTGGGCTGCGATGACGATGATGATGTGTGTGCATTTATGTAGGCAAGTAAGAAATTATACTTCTTGGCGTAACAAGACAAAAATCATTTTAAAAATTGTAGGTATCCTTCGCGTTATCCTACGTTTGTAGACAAAACATATAATAATAGAAAAAAGGTATTTAATACATTGCAAGTATAATTATAACGCATTATCTAGTTGACAATTTGTGATGATGTGCGCATCGTAAAAAATGTTGATTAGTTAAATTCAGGGTGTCGGTTTATCGTGACGCATCGTTAAAATTTATTCTCATCAATTTTAAGAAAGTATAATTTAAAAAATTGTTTTATTTCAAATACTTTCATTGTCATCTCTGCCCATATACGTTCCACTGTTGGGTTTGGGCCTCCACAATAGGAGGGCATTTGACCTGCTATACCGAGCTGGCCAGACTGGTTGGTATAGGGTTTTATTTTGAAGATAGGGGCAAAATAGGAGATGATGAATTGTATTTTTAAAAAACTTTAAATATAAATATTAAAAAGTTTTGCCATGATTCATTTCAGCTCATATATGTCCCACTGCTGGGCTCGAGCCTCCTCCAAAATAGGGGGGCAATTCACCTTACTATATCATGCTGGTCAGATAGATTGATTTAGAGTTTTATTTCGAGCTTCGAGTTCTCATATAGATGTTATATGCGTATTATATCCCTTAGTCGTCTTTTACGACATCCACGGGCGAGATAGGGAGTGGTGAATTGTTTTCTTACTCCGTCACCACACGGCGATGCCATGATTATTAAAAATAAATAAAATCGATCTGTCGTAATCTTCATTATGAATAGAACTTTGTATATAAATTTATTCAATCTAGGAAATAAACTATTCACTAATTATAAAAATGTTTTTGTGTTATTGTAGTCGGAATTTTTGAAAATGTTATCAAGTTTACGTTTAAGTAAACTTGATAACATTTTCAAGTTAAGTAACTACAGTAAAACCCGTTTAAGACGATTTCGCAGGGACCCGACCAAAAACGCGTCTTAAGCGGGAAATCGTATTATGCGGGAAAGGGAAAAAACGTGCCATTATTATTTATTATATTATTATTTTGAATACTTACGTATTGAATTTAACATTTAAAATTACCTAAATAAAATGTTGTTTATTATTATTACGTTACTTAAAGTAATCACTTATTTTAATTAGACAAAAAGATTTTGAGGCATTAGCAATTAAAAGATTTTCAACGTAATTTAATTTTCGCAGTGCGTCTTCGCTTTGATTCAAAGAAGTTACATAGCGTCTTAAATCATTAACTGCTGATAATGCCTGGGCGTGTGACAAAGTCGGAGTTGACTCATCGTCTTCTTGGTCATCATCACTTAGGGTCGCTCGTCAGTCACTGGCCGCTGCCGCAAGGGATAATATGTGTATTTGAGTAGTACGTGTTGGCGTATTAATCGGGATGACGATCGTATTAAGCGTTAAGAAATGTATGAAAACATGTCTCAAGTCGCTGGGACTGACGCAAAATGGCGTATTATGCGGGAAATCGTATTAAACGTAATCGTATTAAAGGGGTTCTACTGTAATTTTCTGTATGGTAACGGAGTAAGAATACAATTCACCATTCCCTCTGTTGTTTGTGGATGTCGTAAATAACTACTTAGAGAATTAACATACTTATAACGTCCATCTATGAAGGAGAAGGGAACCTTGAAATGAAACCCTTTACCAACATCTAAGTACGTAGGTCAACTACCCTCCTATTGTGGAGGGGGCTCGAACCGAATCTTGCGACATATATGACTTGAAATAACGATGAATTAAATAATAATATGGTTTGAAGTGGTAATAGGTAGATCACAGTGCTTGTCGAAAGGCGGCCTCCTGCTAGGTAGACTGATGACATCTTGAAGATCGCAGGGAACCATTGAATGCAAGTGGCACATACCGAGACTCTTGAAAATCGATTGCAGCGCCACCTAGCTGCTCCAATTATGTATCTAAACTATTTTTGAGGTCATCTAAATGCACAAAAAATTACTAAAATCGATCTAGTGGTTGAGAAGGAGTTCAGTGGCATACACACATACCAAAGAGTATCTACTCTCAGTATCTAATTTCTATACAAAATCATTTTTGTTAATTCGATATTTTGTAGATTTGAATCGGTTACGTTTATTTTTTACTGTATATATACCTCATCATTTTATTTCAGCTCATATACGTCCCACTGCTGGGCTTGAGCCTCCTCCACAATAGGAGGTAAATTGACCTTACTATACCATGCTGGTCAGACAGGTTGGTATAGGGTTTTATTCGGGTTTTCCTTCTCTTGCGCTCTATTATATGCGTGCTATATCCTTTAATCGTCTTTTACGACATCGTCGTTGAGTACATGAACACTGGCCCGGAGTGACCGTATCTTTAAAATGATTCTGATTATAAAGGTGGTTTGCCTCCCCAATGAGAATCATTCTTATTTTTCTAGTGATCCGAAGTATTTTATTCCTTTGGGGAGAAGATGGTGGTGAATTAGGGTATCATCACACCACATTCTGGGAATTAACCAGTATCTCTAGATTGTGATGACGTCCTTTTCATCATCTCCTCTTTTCTTACTTTCTTTCTCCAGCACACAAAGTCTAGGTTCTAGATTCATAATACATGTTTAACTCAATTAGTTTAACTACTCAATTTGCCCAATATGTAGTCTATTGATTAACCCTGGGCCCAACCAAGCTTTCATTTAGTTTCACCTGTCCCGTTGTCTGTAATCAAATCTTGCAAGTTAAATTTGGTCCACTTCCCGGTTTCTGATTAAGGGGAAATTTTATATGCATATATAAATCGGATGTCAATGCAATAATATTGTGACATATAGCTGATCTGATGTTGAACCTGGAAGCTGGCCATAGGAACTCCGTAGTTAAGCGACACAACCCCATCGAGTTTGGGCTCATTTGATTCGTCTTGACGAGTACTTTGATACTATATGATAACCAGGATCTGATGATGGACCTAGATTTATAACTTTTTAGTTCATTTTATTAACAAATAATAAAAGCTTGTTTTTAAAACGGTTTCTATTTCTTTTTTTTTTCCTTCATTTCTAAATCATCTAAATATCATAATACAAAATGTGTCTTATCTATTCCTATCACTAAGCTATAAGATTTACATAGATTTTACAAAAAAAAATTGTTCATTTTTTAAAAAGACACCCAAACTCATGAAGTATCCCTTACATCATTAGTCACATGCCAAAAAACAACTCCACAAAAAGCCTTGCAACGAAATAAAATGGTTTTCCCCAAAAAACAAGTTCATGAATGAAACCTCGATTTAACCAAAGTCATACAACTTGTAACCTGTCTGTTGAGCATATAATTACAATTATTTAAATTTATTACACACCACAACATTATAAATTATGTATATATCATTATTTAAATAATTTTCAGAGCTAAATTTTCCCTATATTTAATTATTTTTTAGAAGATTTTAAGTAATAAAATTGCCTGTATAGATGGCGGAGTGGTTAAGATACGAACCTACAGTGCCAGCGTCGAGTATATGAATCCCATGGACCACATTGAGCAATCAACAAATTGTTGTTCTGTAATTTGTGCCCGTTAATTATATGTTTGCAAAGTCCCCTGCAATACAAGATTATTTGCTTGGTGGAGGGTGGTTTCTTTAAAAAAAAAAAAGAAAATTATTACCCAAAGTAGCTACAGGCTAAGAACACCATCTGTTACCAACCGTTATATTCCTATTAAAAGCCATAAACCGGCCAAGGAGAAGCGCCACGACAGTAGGCAGAGGTGCTCTCCTAGCAAACTACGCTTAACACTTATTATAATAGCGTGGCACTGTTGTTATTGTTAATTGTTATTGTTAAAGTTTATTACCAAAAGAAGTAGTTACATATTAATTTACATTAAACAGTGATCCCCAAACTAGGCGACAAAGCCTGTATCTTGGGATTCAGAGCACAAGTTGATTTAACATATATAAGATTATTAATGATTTGTTTTACATACGATTTAACAATTACATATAGCTATTGCGAGAGTTTAACTAAAAACGGAGAAAGACATGGCGACACATAGATTATACAGTCTTTTATCTATAAGTAGTACAAAGACACAGCTAACAAAGCTGTATGTTATTGGGTTGGTTAGAATGGTTAAGACATGTGCTCGTGTGTTTGTGTTTGTGTGTGTATGTGTGTATGTGTGCGTGTGTTGTGGGTGTGTGTCTGTATATGAGTGCGTTATGAGTGTGTTATGAGTTCGATTGCCATACAGGACTATACATTGTGCAATCTAGAAATTGTTTGTTGTGTCTGGGTATAATTTGCATCTGTTAATTATATGTTTGTAAAGTTTTCTACAATACAAAATTGATTTCCTTAGTAAGAGTCATCGCGGCTCATATACTGCAGCACTTAAACCTCCTTCTCAATGGGAATTAAATTGAACTACTATACCACGCTGGTCAGACAGATTGGTATTTTTTTTTTGGTGAAAGGTCACACCCCATCCAATCCGTTCAGGCTGATGGAAGAGATGACGCGCGATCCCTTAACCTGCCGTATATAGTATCTATCATGGGCCATGTGGTCGGTCCACAGGTACCCGTCGTGTCATCAGTGGCCCATCCGGCTTTACTAATTTTTCGCCGTCAGGGCGTCGTCCTCACGCGGTGGCTCTTCGAGGGGCTGGACTAAAAGACTGATAGGTATACAATTCTATTTTGAGATGTTCGGCTCTTGTATTATATGCATTTTAAATCCCTTTTACGTCATGCCCGGGCAAAATAGTATTTTTACTCCATCACCACACGAAAAAGTGGCGTTATCTTTAATTCTCTTTAACGACACCGACGAGAAAATAAAGTTCTTGCTCCAAATGGAAACACATATACCTTTAGACCACTTATGCGATAAAAATAGGGACAGGTGATGATTTACCAAATAAAACAAGTAAAATGTTGTGTTATAAATTAACAGTGATGATGTTTTCAACCCTGACCGTTAGCCGCGATGATAGAACGTGATCACAATACATAATCAACTGGAGTTCATCACCTTCACTCGAAGGTCTCACATCCACAAACATGGCCAACAATTACATATACGAGATGCGACACTTTATAAAGATGAGTTAATGGTTTTATTTTTTTCATCGCAAATGGTGGCAAACGAGCAAACAGTACACCTGTTGGTTAGTGTTGCTGCCGCTAATGGACCTTTGCAAGGCCGCTGCCTACCGCGAAGGAATTGAAGGGAGTATGAATGCGTGAAATGAGGTTCGATGATACTAATGGCATCCCTAAAACCTTCCACACACAAATACCCTTAGAAAGTTGGGCTTCCAGCTCTCTCACTCACCGAACGAAGCGCTGTAACAAATTAGCTACTAATCAGACACGATATCGAAACGAAAGTATCGGTACTGTACTCATGAGTAGTATCGATGAAAAAGTATCGTACTCAATAAAGTATCGAAACAAAAGTATCGATACTCCAAAGTATCGAGTACTGAGTACTTTTCCTAGAATCTAGGTCGTGATGAGCTTTTTTTAGTAATGTGTCCATCTGTGTTCGGATTAAAATATGTCGAACCACTTTTTCGAAGGTTCATTACACTTTAATTAGATGGCGTTACCATAAGCATGAGCCGTAAGGTCAAGTTTAACATGGATACTTTCTACAATTTGTTCGATACGATACCTGCCTAAAAGTACTCATTGAGTAAAAGTATCGAATAGAAATTATCGAGTACAAAGGTATCGGTATCGAAAGACAAGTACTTGATACCTAAAAGTATCGATACTTTTTCCGTGTCCCTAATCACACGTCGATTTTCTGCTCAGTAGTACTACCTCGGATGGACCGCGGCTGTAGACAGACAACTGTCAACAGTGTGGTCCTAACGCTGTAGGACTTTAGACTAAAAACTACTAAAAGTATTTTCATCCCAAAAAGAATCCTAATATCATCTCAGTTTTTATACATCCTATTGCCGTGCTCGAGCTTCCTCCAAAATGTGAAATAAATTGACCTACTATAATTGACCACACTGTTCAAAGGCCTTTATAGAGTTTTTGCATTATTTTGCATATATATTACAATATTATATCCCTTAGTTTGTTTTTACTCCGATACTACACGCGGTGTCATCTTAACACGTATAAGCACCATAACACTAAGACTTGATGGGATCAAACCTCCTTCAAAAAGGAGAAAAATTTATCTACCTTATATCTCTTAGTCGCCTTTTATTACACCAATAAGCAAGAGAGACAGTGTCGAATCGTATTCTTATTTCATCACCTCACCGATGGTATATAAATTCCATGTCAAATAACTCTTACAAGTCTTGGCTTACATTTTTTTCTGTGCGTGTGTATGTAACTAAGACCCTTCGAAACGGCTGGATGATATTATCATTTTACAAGTAAATCACTTTTTAATAAATAATTTATTTATAAAAATCGTTACTTTTTACCCACTAAAGACATATTTATGAATATGCGAACCAAATTCAATATTATGACAATTATGGCGTGATTATCGACTTAACTAATAAAAAACTAGAGTTCCAAACCACCAATTTCTAGAGACAAAGTTGAAATTATATTTATTGGAAGTACACATAACATGTTAACGTAATTTTAAGAACACTATTTCTTGTTTTTCTCATCATCATCATCATTTCAGCCCATATATATCCCACTGCTGGGCTCAAGCCTCCTCCACAATAGGAGCGAAATTGATCTTACTATACCATGCTGATCAGACAGGTTGGTATTGGGTTTTATTTCGAATTTGCCGTCTCTTGCATAGATGTTGTATGCGTATTATATCCCTTAGTCGTCTTTTACAACATCCACGGGCGAGATAGTGAGCGGTGAATTGTATTCATACTCCGGCACCACGCGGCAAGTTTAAAGTTTTATTTTTCTATACCAAAAATATTTATTATTTACATGAAGCAACTTATGAACTATTGAACTTCAACATTTGACATGATCAGTTTTTACCTGCAAGTTAATAGAACCGTACCTACAATATAAAAACAATACTTCGCATATAACATGAAAAACATTAGTTGATTAGTTTAATATAAAATAACTAGCATTTGTAAGCTAGCCAAGTCAATAGCTCAGGTTCAATAAATAAGTTATTTGCTTTGCATAAAAAAATCGATTATTGGATTTTAAAAATACATATTTATAAATAAGAATATTTTACAATAAAATATAAACAAGAAATTATGTTTTAAAATTATTTAAAAATATGATATGTTCGTCTAATAAATCAATTTAAAGAGTGTCTCCAAAACTGCACCTATTTAAATCTCAATTATTTCACCAATGAAGTCGATAACCACGCCATAATTATCATACTTTTGAACTTGGCTGCGATTTTTCTATTTATGCTTTTAATATCAGCTTATTTATCTATGTCGCACTTTTGGGCTCAAGCCTTCTCCATAAAGGGAAATTGAACTGCTATACTACGCGAATCAGATGAGTTTCGAGTTTTTCTTGTCTTATAATGCATGTTATATGCTCATTATATCTCTCGGTCGTCCTTTACGACACCTACGGTAAGATGGGGGTGGTGTATTGTACGTCATCACACAGATGATATGATGATGATTTATGTTATTAGTGGTATAATAATGTTTAACATGCACAATTCATCAATCACCATTATTAATGATTTCTGATGTTTACGCGAGTATTATACATCTATATCTTAATATATATAAATCTTAATATATATAAATTACGCGTCACGTTGTTTGTCCGCGATGGGCTCCTAAACTACTTAACCGATTTTAATCAAATTTGCACACCGTGTGCAGTTTGATCCAACTTGAAAGATAGGATAGCTTACATCTTAATTTATAGTCGCAATATTATTTTATTGCAAATTATTTGTCTATTATTTGACATTCACAATTATCTGTTAACTCCAAACGATTTTAACAGATAGCGATATCTGTTGACTGGATTGAGTAATTAATTAATAGATGGCGCTGCTATGTCAAACCTACAAACGTGTCATATACGATTTTAACTTGCTTTTTTACATAGATGCCATTTGTAAAAAAATATGACGACCTCCATGACACATGTTCTCCTACAGTTCCACTTAAATAGTTTAATAAAATGTAATATAACAAACACATTAGCCACAGCAACGCGTGGCCGGGTCTGCTAGTATGTATATATAAAAGAAAGTCGTGTTAGTTACACTATTTATAACTCGAGAACGGCTGTACTGATTTGCTGAAAATTGGTAGGGAGGTAGCTTAGAAGCAGGCGACGGACATAGGATACTACTACTACTAGGTCCGATCACGTGCAGCCACGCCATTTATTTGCATAATGTAGATAGTACTAGTATAGAAAGAGTGACATTAAAAATTAAAAGTGACATGAGTGATTACAATGCCATCTTCTTATACAATGTTAGAATCTCCTAATATGCATTTGATCTATGGAGAGTACAGGTGCAATAATCATGCTGCAAGTAGATTCTATCGTGAGCGATATCCGAATACTGAACGCTATCCAGAGCATCGAGTGTTCATTCGTGTTCCTCGAGCATATTCGGAGGGGCATTTACCTAGTGTCCAATAAAATACAATAGGCGTCACTCTCTGTCTCTCTTTCACACACGCAATAAGATTTTTTATATGAGGTCTAATAAAATAGAACAAACAAAATTACCTAATCATTTCTCATAAACTTCGTTGTCTGTCACAAAAACATTTTTTTTTTTCTAAAAGTTACGATAACATCTAGAAGGTATTCTATCATTTTAGAATAATGATTAATTTGGCCAACTTTGAAATTACTTGCCACTATGGTTACGGTACATTTTTTTTACAGGGTGGTGTGTTAAAGTCAAATGATTAACGTTTTCTTCGAAAAAATTAAGGAATAGCCATAACAAATGTATATTTTTTTATGTATATTGTATATTGTAACATGTCTAGTTTTAATTGTACTTGTGGCCGATAGCGCAGTTATCTGCGCTTCCAACAAGAAATATCCGATGCCAAAACTAACCTATTTGTCGTTATAGTACTTGAAAATATCGTACAAGGTCTGATTTTTCATAGTTTTTAGTAATATGCTCATATCAAAAAATAAAGTGGCATGGATTTTTTTTTATTTTTTTCAGAGCTGTCATAAAGTCATCTACCACCCACTTTCCGTTGCACGTTTAATTTAGGGACACCCATGGAGACAGACATAGGATACTTTTTATCCCATTCTCCTTCTTCTTAATGGCAATGAGCTATTTTTTATCCCGTTCGATCGCGTTCCCGTGTGACCTGACATAAAATGTCAGATAGATTTTTTGTTTCTGTTTGTCCATTTGGATAGGCAAAAGGATCAAAGCCCATACAGCCAAGTCTGATACAATTTTCTTCATATTATTTAACATTTCTTTATATAGAATAGCTTATTATTATATATATATTTGCTGAGCAGCGATCCTTTTTCTCTTTTACGAAGGGAATACCAGTGTTGATATCAATTTCTTTTTGTGTTTTTTTTTTTTATTATTATTTATTGTTTTATCTATATTGTGAGTCTGTTTGAGCTTGTGATGTTGCCCTCCCGCAAAGGAGTAATAAATTATTTTTCTTTCTTTCTTATTTATAGTCATGTCCGTCAGTAAGTCAAGTTGTAGTACCAGTAAGTACCATTAATTAGGCGCTGAAAACCTAATTAAATGATTTCTCTGGAGATTTCGGTAGAATATAAAAATGCACGTAAACCACTCTTCTATCACATTCACCACACTTCAGCACCTTAGCTGTATTATCTATACCAATAAATAAATTTGGAGTGTCTGTTTGTAATGTCAAAATAATAGGCTTTTTTCATGCTCACACGGTTATTTGGACGATACCATGCCTAAAAATCACTTTATATTTTTTTGTCTGTCTATCTGTCTGTTCGTTCCGGGTAATCTTCAAAACGGCTAGCACGAATTCAAAAATTCTTTCACCAATGGAAAGCTATAATATCAGGGAGTAAACTAGGCTATATTTTATCCCGGTATTCCCACGGGAACGGGCACTACGGAGATAAGGCAACAGAAACCGAAGCGAAGCGAGGGCGGGTTGCTAGTATTACATAAAATATCAGCAAAATTATTGAATATAACACTATAAAACACTAAAAGAATGAATATAATATGTACAAGAGCTTAACATGACATTTCCATATTCGCGCCGAAACTCATGTCAAAGAGAATACAAGTCACTATGAAACGTAGGATAACAAAAACGCATTTGATAGGTATATAATAACAAAATGCAAATGACATCTAAACGTAATTTTGTCTATAGTTAAGTATCGTTGAAAATTAGATAATTATAATTTTGTCAGAAATCAATAATCAGTTATTTGGATTCTCTTTGAATGATCATTGAAAATGCCGCAAATGACCAAGACGAAACTCTTTCCCGACAAAGCCCTAATGGTTCGTCCATTAGAGACTATATATTCGGCAATTTAGAAAATATATTTGCGAAAAAAATTATAACGGTACGAAGTTCGCCGGGTCAGATAGTCTATATATATATAAAAGAAAGTCGTGTTAGAAAATTGGTGGGGAGGTAGCTTAGAACCAGGAGACGGACATGGGATACTTTATATCCCATCTTTTTTTTTAATTGTGTTTACAAGATTTCGCCAATAACTCTTTTATCCCGTTCGATCGCGTTACCGTGTGACGTGACATAAAATGTCAAAGAGAATACAAGTACGCGTCGCATTTGATATGTAATAACAAAACGCAAATGACAGCTAAACGTAATTTTGTCTATAGTTAAAAATTTTATGGTTGGTATGGATGAAAATTTATACAATTATAATTTTGAAAAATCAAAAAAAATTCAGAAATCAATAATGAGTAATTTGTATTGTCTTTGAATCATCACTAACAATGCCACGACCAAGACGATCGAATCTTTCCCGACAAAGCTGTACTAGTTCTTCCATTAGATACTATATTTTGGGCAATTTAGAAAATATATTTACAAAAAATATTATGGTGGTACGAAGTTCGCTGGGTCAGCTACTATAAGTCGTGTTAGTTACACTATTTATAACTCAAAAAGGGCTGTACTGATTTGGCTGAAAATTGGTGAGGATGTAGCTTAGAACCAGGCGACGGATATAGGATATTTTTTATCCCATTCGATCGCGTTCCCGTGTGACGTGACAAAACGTCAAAGAGAATACAAGTCACTATGAAACGTGGTATAGCAAAAATGCATTTGATATACATATCAAATTATTACAATAACAAAACGCAAATGACAGCTAAACGTAATTTTGTCTATGATTAAGTATGATTGAAAATTTGATAATTATAATTTTGTGGTTCTTCCATTAGAGACTATATTTTCGGAAATTTTAGAAATGTATTTACGAAAAAAATTGTGGCGGTACGAAGTTCGTCGGGTCAGCGGGGGGTTAGTTTGAAATAAAAGCGATTTTTAAGAATGTTCTCGCGTTTCTATTTGATACTTAATTACCCGCTATTCAAACACTTCAGCGTTTATAGTCACAGGTGTTTTCATGTGTTCACGGACAGAAGTTCTTTTCTTTTTTCTTTTATACATAAAGATTTTTTGAAAACAAAACAATAATACCCTTTTTTTTGGGGGGGTGGGTTACGGTCGGCGCGCTCCTCGCTCCGCTCCGCCCGGGACGACAGAGGGGCGTAAGCACGCACACCTGTAACCCACCCGTGACACGTCGCCTTCGTCGTTAGACCGACTACCAGAGCAGGATGATTTGACGTTAGTGGTCGGTCCAACGGAATACCCCTTGAGGAGTATCCTCTCCTCGACCGACGTCCCCCTCTCGGGGAGGACGTCGGTCTAAACGATAGTACCTGAGATTAGCCAGTACAAATAAACAAACCCTTCATCTTCATATGAATTATTATAATATCATTTTGGGTCATATGTATTCCACTGTTTTATTGCAGGAGAGAAATTGACCTGCTATACCTCGTTATGAAGCCGAGAGGTAGGTATAAGGTTTGTCACTCTTGCATAGATTTTATATGTATTTCTTAATCTTCAGTCGGCTTTTGTACACCCACGGATAAGATAACGGGGTAGTGAATCGCATTCTCAATCTGTCACCACACGACAAATCGTAATACAGATTCACTCAAATACCCTTGATATCTACTAACAATTCAACTACTTTATAGTCATGGCACAAACCGTAGCAGTTAGCTCGTAAACTTGACCCAGTACAGGATCCAGCCAAGATGTTATCACAAGGTACTCCACTGTTACATTATATGGGACCACTAAAACATTTGACCCTGTCAATATTACTATGTTGTATTTAATTTATAAGATAAAGCCGCATGTTCTCTCGTTTCTCTTCCTGCAGTTGTAAGACGCTGAGATTTCAGAATATTATTTACTAGCAACCCGCCTTCGCTTCCCTTCGGTTATAGGTTATAGTCGTTTTACCCGCGTAGTTCCCGTTCCCGTGGGAATACCGGGATAAAATATAGCCTAGTTTACGCCCTGATACTATAGCTTTCCATTGGTGAAAGAATTTTTGAAATCGGTCCAGCCGTTTTGAAGATTACCCGGAACAAACAGACAGACAGACAGACAAAAATTTTTTAATTGCTATTTTAGGCATAGGTGTCGTGCAAATAACCGTGTGAGCATGAAAAAAGCCTATTATTTTGACATTACAAACAGACACTCCAATTTTATTTATTGGTGTAGATATAATAAGGCACATACAAATTCCATAATTAATTGATTAAATAGGGTTATACGTGGCGGAAATGCACTATTATTTTAGAATTGAGGGATGTAAGGAATATTTATAGCGGTATTTATAGGAGTATACTGTCGACAGTCGTCTGTCTATAGTGGCGGGTTACTCCGTCCGAGGTACCACACCGAGCAGAAAATCGATGCCTCAGTAGTATCAATTTCCTACTGCACTGTTTTCGGTGAGCGTGAGAACTACAAGCCCAAGTTTCTGAGGGTGTTTGCGGGTGGTGGGTTTTAGTGATGCCTTTGGCATTACGACGCCTTATTACATGCATTCACACGCCCTATTATAAAAGAAAACCGGCTAGGTACGAGTGGGATTCGCACACGTAGAGTTCCGTACCATCTATACCAATAAATAAAATTGGAGTGTCTGTTTGTAATGTCAAAATAATAGGCTTTTTTCATGCTCACACGGTTATTTGCACGACACCTATGCCTAAACTAGCAATTAAAAAAAATGTTGTCTGTCTGTCTGTCTGTCTATCTGTCTGTCTGTCTGTCTGTCTGTTTGTTCCGGGTAATCTTCAAACGGCTGAACCAATTTCAAAAATTCTTTCACCAATGGAAAGCTATAATATCAGGGCGTAAACTAGGCTATATTTTATCCCGGTATTCCCACGGGAACGGGAACTACGCGGGTAAAACGACTATAACCGAAGCGAAGTGAGGGCGGATTGCTAGTTATCTATAAAAACCGCATTTGATGTATGGGAACATTTATTATATTATATTTTTAGTATTTGTTGTTATAGCGGCAACAGAAATACATAATTTGTAAAAATTTCAACTGTCTAGCTATCACGGTTCTTGAGATAAACAACATATTTTACTTTTACAAACATATAATTAACGACTACAAATTACATCCAAACTCAGAACAACAATTTGTGTATCGCACAAACTGTTATTCTACATAGTTTTCGAAGCCACGACACTGGAACGGTAGGCCAGTATCTTAACCACTACGCCATCGCCATCTGTGCAGCTAAAATTAAAATCGGTTCATCCGTTTAAGAACTGCGATGCCACAGACAAACACACACACACACACACACACACACACACACACACACACAAACACATCTAACTTATAACATCCTGTCGTTTTGGCTTGAAAGTTAAAAATATAAATAACAATTGTAAACACCAAAACAAACTCTCGGTCAAAAATTCATATCCCAAACCGAAGGTTACCTGAATTAAAAGGTGCAAAATAAAACACTTAACGCCTTCTTAACATGTCTACAGGTTCAAGGTGAGGGTTTACAATAAAATATTCACCCACTTACATCAAAATATATTTACTTTTAAAATAGTATTGTCGAAATTTAAAAGATAAACATTTATTTAATGATTTGTTTAATCAAATTTATGTAATTATTATTTATTCAAAAGGATTTTATATGCCACATCAATTATAATGTTTCAATACGCCATTTTGAAGATTATTTGCCCAACTAATGTCGAAAAAACATAAGGGTGACGGATTTAAAATACAATTCAATACCCGTCCTTGCCTGTAGGTGTCATAAAAGACGATTAAAAGGGATATGATATACAAATATTATCTGAGCAGAAGAACGAAAATATCGACGCATAAAGACGCGTTAATGTCTGGTTGACCGAGCTTTGTTCGGTAGGGGAGACCTGGGAGAGTTGTGACAGAGGAGAGTTGTGACAAGGACGATTTCTCCGAACCTATGACCGTTAACGAAGTGGCAAAAACGCATAATCGTCTTTTTAGTGATGCGCTACTTGACACATTATGCACTAAAGGTACACGGCAAGTGGTTGTGTGAGTACGGCGTCTGCATGGCAAAAAACACCGAAAAGTAAGTTTTTTATCAATATTTTTAATGCATTTAAATCGTGATCTATTGCATTAACGGGGATTTGCTATTTTTTTCCATATTGTGCAGTTTTTGAAGTTTCAACACGTGGCATTTTTTTATTGTGTTTGCATCTTGTTTTAAAATTACAAATTATTATTCTGTATTATCTGGTCGCGATTTTTGGCCCATAGGAGAGTTGTGACACGCTGTCACAACTCGTTGACCCAAATGGTACCAGCCATATGGGTCAACGATTACATTCCCAAGGAGGGTTGACGTCAAGCAGGCGGCCGGTCATAAAAGTCATTGCCGAAACTTATTGCAATATGTCAAAACAGATGACATATTGCGTCGACCCCAAGTAATTGGGATAAGAGCAAGATGATGATGATGATGAACGTAAGTACTACTACTATAGATTACAACCATTAAAAATCCCAGAATGTCTATAGTTTTGACAAAAAATTAACCAAAACTATGTTTTTTTTCATAAATTATATAAGATTTTGACTTTCAGCTCACTTTCACTCATCATGGTGAAAAAAAAGGATTGACACTACTATGGCAAATAGTTTTAAAAATTGGCGCAACTAACTACAATTCTAAAATGGTATAATATTCTAGGCAAACTAGCCAAAAAAATATGCATAGGTACTATTTTAGAACAACAACCATATTTCGCAAATTGTTAGTGTTGATAGTAGCGATGAGACGAATTGCTTTTTATTCAATTCGAATTAATCGAATTAAAATTACCATTGATTCGAATCGCAATTCGAATTGATTCGAATCGTCACATTCGTCACGTCAGCATTATAGTCAAATTCGTATTCGTATGTCAAGTCATCCACCTGTGAAGCCGAGTTGGCGAGTTATAATTCGTTTACATTATTATTCGAGCGAGTTTTTTTTGCGGATCGGTTTGCATTACAAATGAGTCGAGATTTTGAGTTACAGAAGTGTGCTCGGTATTTGGTTACGGAAAGGGGACTTATAGGTATATTGACTTTTAAACACGTAGGTAAGGGCAATACTCTTTTATTATTATGATTAAAATCAGCATACTAAATAACAAAAAGTAATAATAAAATCATATACAAAAAAAAATACTTTTTTTTAAATAAAGTCGGATTCTAATTAGTAATTACCCGATAAATCAACTTTAAAAAAAAAGATTTTATACGTCTCAGGTATACCTACTCATAATTAATAACTATTATTTTTAATTACGTAAACGAGCAGTCAACAAAAGCAAGAAAACACAAAATCGCGCGAGGGACAGAAAACGAATCAACGAATAGAAAACGAATCAACGAATGTCCTATCAATCCGAGTCCACTGATCGCCGTGCCGTCGGTCGCGGCCGCCCGCGCTACGAGTACCTACCTGCCTACGAGTACGACACGAGTTGATTCGGTTTCGGTCAACGGCGATTCGAATGAACGAGTCAATAGTCTTATTCGAGTTATTCGAATTAAATGATTCGAATTACGCAACGCTAGTTGATAGTAATAACTTTTTGTAGTGTAGGTAGATAAATAATGTATAAATGTATTAGTACTACGGTAGTCAGTAGGTAGTTTAAGAATAAAATTGTCACTCGCTTTCATTCGTAATATATCTGTGCTCTGCAACGTTGTGTTTTACTTACGAATATTACACTTTTACTATGTATCCAAAATGAAATGACGTCAGGCAGGCGGCCGGTCATAAAAGTCATTGCCGAAACTTTTTGCAATATGTCAAAACAGATGACATATTGCGTCGACCCCAAGTAATTGGGATAAGAGCAAGATGATGATGACTATGTATCCAAAATGTTTTGACAGTGACAAAGATTGAGAGGTATCCTGAGTAAGTAGCTATCTCTATGATAATATGATGGTTTCCCGGGTGGTGACGGAGTAAGAATACAATCACCCAACCCCCTCTATTGCCCGTGGGTGTCGTAAAAGACGACAAATGCAAGTAACATCGATGCAAGAGAAGGCAAACTCGATATAAAATCCTATTACACGTCTAGTCAGCTTGAAATAATAGATTTCGCTCCCATACCGGAGGAGGCCGGATTCCAACATTGGGATTTGGGCTGCTATGTATGTAAAAGAATAGAAACTCCTACACTTGACATTCTTCCGTGTGGTGACGGAGTAAGAATACAATTCACTACCCCCTAACTTACCCGTGGGTGATCGTACGAGACGACTAAGGGATATAAAACGCATATAACATCTATGCGAGAGAAGGAAAACTCGAAATAAAACTCTATACCAACACGTCTGACAAGCGTGGTATAGTAGGTCAATGAGCCTTCCATTATGGAGGAGGCCCGAGCCCAACAGTGGGACGTATATGGGCTGAGATGATGATGATGATAACACTTGACATTTTAATTCGATATATTATTTATTTTATCTTATACAACTCTGCCATTTCTAAAATCAATGAAATTCAGTTTAAAAAAGTAAGAAATTAATATTTCTTTGACAAGGTCTTAGTAAAAAAAAATATTTTTCGCGTTATCCTACGCTTGTAGAAAAAAGCAACACACAGAAAAAAAGGTATTTTATACATTGAAAGTTTTAATATAACGCATTATCTAGTTGACATTTGTAACGGTGAGCGCGCGCGTCGTAAAAAATTTTGACTACCTTCCTTCAGGGTGTCGGATTTTCGTGACAGTGGTGCGAGTATCGTAAAAATTTACACCTATCATTTATTCCTAAGTATAACTTCAAAACATTTGTAAATTATTACGCAACATTCTTAGACGATGCGTCGTAATATTTCCTCTTCGTATAGGGAAATCCTTTTCAAAGATAACTGTAATTAATGAAATAGGTTATAATCGTTCCATTTCTGTGCGAATGAGAGTACCGATAAATATACAGATGGATAGAGCGAGACAGGTATACAACTGCCTGCAGAACTAAATGATCGTGTAATACCTACTATGCTACTATTATCCTCGTTTTGAAGGTTAACTGGTTTTTTTGGGCTTTTATTAATCTTTCTACATGTGGGATACTCCCTCGCCTTGTTTTTATTTTCATCATTGTCATCAAAGCTCATATACGTCCCACTGTTGGGCCTCCTCCACAATAAGTGGGAAATTTACATACTCGCTGATCAGAAGCATTGGTGTAGGGTTTCATTTTTATTTTTGTTACAAAATGAAGGCAAATGAGCAAACAGTACCCCTCATGGTAAGTGTTGCTGTACCGCTCATGGACCTTTGCTAGGCCGCTGCCTACCGCGAAGAAAGTGAAGGGATCTGAATGCGTGCAATGAGATTCGGTGACGCTAAAGGTATCACCAAAACCCACCACACACAAACACCCTTAGAAAATTGGGCTTCTGGCTCTCTCTGTCACCAAAGTGCAGTACCAAATTGCTACTACTCGTACGTAGATTTTCTGCTCAGCGTGGCACTACCCCGGACGGACCGGCCCGCTGTTATAGACAGGCAACTGTCAACAATGTGGCCTACCACTATGTATCTCTTGCATAGATGTTATGAGCAAACAGACTGCACAGATGGCGTAGTGGTTAAGATAGCGACTTACAACGCCAGTGTCGGGGGGTTCGAATCCCACGCGGGACAACACTTTGTGTGATCCACAACTTGTTGTTACGAGTCTGGATGTAATTTGTGTCCGTTAATTATATGTTTGTAAAGTTCCCAGCAATACAAGGATTATTTCCTTAGTGCATGGTGTTGTCTTAAAAACAAAAAAAAAAACAATCTCAAAAAATCTTAACTTTCAAAATATTAACAGGGCTCCTTAAGGAATCATCTCAGATAATATAAATCCCACTGCTACATGCAAAATAAGAGGATAATCAAAGTAACTATGCGTCCCGCTCTTGACGGGGCGGTCCCGTTTCCTTATTGTCGCATGCCCGTTGTCTCAGGCCAAAGAAAGGATATCCCGTTTTAATTACTATTCTTAGTAAATCTGTATCTTGTATATAAACTAGCAAATCGCCCTCGCTTCGCTTCGGTTTCAGTCGTCTTCCCTGCGTAGTTCCCGTTTCCGTGGGAATACCGGAATAAAATATAGCCTAGTTTACGCCCTGATATTATAGCTTTCCATTGGTGAAAGAATTTTTGAAATCGGTCCAGCCGTTTTGAAAATTACCCGGAACAAACAGACAGACAGACAGACAAAAAATTTTTAATTTGTATTTTAGGCATAGGTGTCGTGAAAATAACCCTATGAGCATGAAAAAAGCCTATTATTTTGACATTACAAACAGACACTCCAATTTTATTTATTGGTATAGATGGTCTAGCGTACGTGTGTATGTCACTGAACTCCTCCTAAATGGCTGGACCGATGTTAAAGAAATTTTTTGTGTGTTCAAGGGGAATCGAGGATGGTTTAGATTCACAATTAGACCCGGTAGGTGGCGCTGTCAGGACAGGACAATAACGTAATTTGAGAACGACTTTACCGATTTCGTCCGTCTTTTTTTAAGTTTTCTAATATTTTAAAAAAGGCCTTTACGAAAAAATAAGAAAGTTGCCCAGAAAATTAGAAAAGTTAGGAAAATTTAACGTTTATATATACTTTTCTAATATAACCTTTTTCGACTATATAAACTTTTCTATCTTTATATATATAAATCTTCTATTCTTGTGTTTGTAATTGAACTCCTTCTAAACGGCTGGACCAATTTTGATGATTTTTCTTGGCCATTCCGATATATATGAATTCACATATCCATCAGAATAGCCATTCGGAACATTCAAACCATTCGGTTTAGATTAATAATTGGAACCGGTAGGTGGCGCTGCGGTCGATTTCAAAGAGAATACAATTTTCCGTTTTTTTACAGATTTGAACAGAAAACGTCTATTGGGTCAGCTAGTATACATATATATCTATACAAATAAATAAAATTTGAAGTGTTTGTTTGTAATGTCGAAATAACACGATTTTTAGGGTTCCGTACGCAAAGGGTAAAAACGGGACCCTATTACTAAGACTTCGCTGTCTGTCCGTCCGTCTGTCCGTCCGTCTGTCCGTCCGTCTGTCCGTCCGTCTGTCCGTCCGTCTGTCCGTCTGTCCGTCCGTCTGTCCGTCCGTCTGTCCGTCCGTCTGTCCGTCCGTCTGTCCATCCGTCTGTCTGTCACCAGGCTGTATCTCAAGAACCTTGATAGCTAGACAGTTGAAATTTTTACAAATTATGTTTTTCTGTTGCCGCTATAACAAAACAAATACTGAAAACAAAATAAAAGAAATATTTAAGGGGGGCTCTCATACAACAAATGCGATTTATTTGTCCTTTTATAGACAATGTAATATTCTGTATTCTTCGTGCGCGACTCCGACTCACACTTAGCCGGTTAATTCATTCTCACACCGTTATTTACACGATACCTATGCCTAAACACCACTTTAAAAAATGTTGTCTGTTTGTCTTTTACTCAAGGGTAATCTTCCAAACGGCTGGTCCGATTTTAATAATATTTTACTACTAGATACCCGTCTAATGAGTAGCACATTTTACAAATTCTACGTGTTTTTCTAACCTTATCTACGCTTCTTTAAAAGTCCGCCACACGAACGTTGAAAAATGTTCGAAACGTCGGGAAATCAAAAATGAAAACTCAATAAAATCCGTAAAAATAGTTTGTTTTTCCAAATTATGTAATAATAATTAATACATTTTTCATTTGTCTTATTGTTTTTTTTTTTATTAATAATATAAGTTCTTATCATTACCTATTTTTTAAGCGCCCGTTTTTGCTTCCCAAAAATATGGTCTAATTAGGGTAATTGACTTACAATAATGTTATTCAAACGAGTTGGTAAAAGGTGTTATTTCTAGATTTCTCTTGCAGTAAGTTATGCGCAAGAAATGGGATAGTAAATTGTATTCTTACTCCTTTTTTGGCGGTGGTGGGCCAGCGCACCCGGTGCCCGGCTCCATACGGGGCAATAGAGGAGCGGCGCGCGGCCTCTTGACCCACCCACAGCACGTCGCCTTCATCGTTGGGCCGACCACCGGTACCAAATTCCTTGTCGTCAGTGGTCGCCCCGACGAACCCTGTATTCGTAGTGTAACACTACACGGAAAAGAAAGAAATATCGTGATAATTAATTGATCACTTTCTCCAAATGGTTTAACACATTTGTATATGGAGAATTCATTTCCTTTTAATACTGTTATCTAATCACAACCTCTAGTAGTAAAATGTCCGTAGAGGAGCTATGGGGTTACGTTCGACAAACATTTTGCTTGGGTTGTTGCCACACCATAAACTATTAAAAAAGTTGTGTTATACTCAATCGTGCTCAGGAAATTAAGGGATAATAATACAAGTAATAGAGACGTACACCGCCCTGGACTAAGTACGACCAGGCCAAATAAATTATAGTTCTGAATAGCCTATGGATCCAATATCACCACGAGGTTTTCTATATTTATTGTCATTTTCATAATTTCGGCTCATATACGTCCCACTGCTGAGCTCGAGCCTCCTCCATAATAGGAGGTATATTGACATACTATATCACGCTGGTCAGACGGGTTGGTATAGGGTTTTATTTCTAGTTTTCCTTCTCTAATAAATAGATGTTATATGCCTATCATATCCCATAGTCGTCTTTTACGATATCCACGACTAAGATAGGGAGTGGTGAATTGTATTCTTACTGTATCTGTGTATGTCTTAAAAGAAGACTAAGGGATATAATATGCGTATAACACCTATTCAAGAGAAGGTAAGTCTATACCAATAAATAAAATTGGAGTGTCTGTTTGTAATGTCAAAATAATAGGCTTTTTTCATGCTCACACGGTTATTTGCACGACACCTATGCCTAAAATACAGATTAAAAATTTTTGTCTGTCTGTCTGTTTGTTTCGGGTAATCTTCAAAACGGATGGACCGATTTCAAAAATTCTTTCACCAATGGAAAGCTATAATATCAGGGCGTAAACTAGGCTATATTTTATCCCCGTATTCCCATGGGAACGGGAACTACGCAGGAAAGACAACTGAAACCGAAGCGAAGCGAGGGCGGGTTGCTAGTTCTAAATAAAACCCTTTAGCAACCTATCTAACCAATATAAGGTCGATTTCCCTTCCAGTGTGAAGGAGGCTCGAGCCCTAGTATAACCTATAAAAGAGATTATTAGTGGTAGGACCACACAGTCGACAGTTATCTGTCTACAGCCGCGGGCCGGTCCGTCCGGGGCAGTACCACACTGAGCAGAAAATCTACGTACGAGTAGTAGAAATTTGTTACTGCGTTTCGTTCGGTGAGCGAGAAAGGCGGCAGCACAACTTTTTGAGGGTGTTTGCGTGTGATGGGGTTTGATGATACCTTTAGTATCACCGAACCTAATTGCATGCATTCAGACTCCCTTCACTTTCTTCGCGGTAGGCAGCAGCCTTGCAAAGGTCCATGAGCGGCAGCAACATTTATCATCAAGTGTACTGTTTGCTCGTTTGCCACCATTTACAATAAAAAAAAGTTGATGATGATGATTATGAAATAGTAAAACAGTGAAATATCATCATCATCATCTCAGCCATATACGTCTCACTGTTGGGCTCGGGTCTCCACCACTATAGGAGGGAATTTGGCCTTACTATACCATGCTGGTCAGACATGTTGGTATAGGGTTTTATATCGAGTTTTCCTTCTCTTGCGCAGATTTTATGTGCGTATTATATTCCTTAGTCGTCTTTTACAGCATTCACGGGCAAGTTAGGGAGTGGTGGATTGTATTCTTACTCCGTCACCACACGGAAAAAACAGAAAACAGTGAGATATACAAAATATTAACTTTTATTAATTTAAAACTACAAACATTATAAATTATATAAAAATGTACAGTTTTAGTATAAATGTATTTGCCCAAAAACTGCATAAACGTGAAAAAGGCCGATCGTATGTATAAGGTTATACCTAATAATGTATTGGTATTTAATCAGTTTATGGAAATATTTACTTTAACATTATTCAAGGAAAACCATAATCAAGGAATGTATATATATATATAATAATACAACAGGAAGATTTAAAATAGTATTATTTCAGTAAATTTTTCGAGGCAATATTATATCTATATGGTTAGTTCTCGCCAGACTTAATAATTAACAATTTATTGCACGTATAATTGGCAAAGTTGAAACATATGGCAAAGTTCAGTTTTGTGAAATTGATTTCCACGTAACCCTTTTTTTATGACGGCAGGCCTTTGTACGTCGCGCATCTTCCGATACGTCCTGAGTGGAAGGAGATGGCGTACATAGACCTGCCATCAAAAAAAAAGGAACCGCCGCTCAGGACGCCTGGCAGATGTGAAACATCTAAATTATTTTGTATAAGTATATATGCATAAAAGAACAGCTTACGACTGGAATTAATATGGCATAAAGTATGACAAATATTACGATGTTTTTTTCCAGAAAATGATGATTTTTATTCAATGAACATTTATTTTCACGTATCATATCAAAAAAACGTCTAATATTCTAAAATCACTGATCATCTTCATCACCAGCCCGCTCTTATCTCAATTTTTCGGGGTCATACTGCAAAAGATTTGACAATAGTTTTATTGCTAGCCGCCAGCTTGATATCAACTTGCGTTAGGAATATAATTATAAGCGACTGGGGCGGCGTAGGCGCAACTATCTGCGCCTCATGCCGCCCTAGCCGAGGCCGCGGGTGACGTGACCGGGGATTAGTCCGTCACCCGCCGAGAGGCCGACCGCGTGAGGAAAGACCGACGTCCTCCCCGAGGGGGGGACGTCGGTCGATGGGAGGGTACCCCAATAGGGGGTATTCCGTCGGGCCGACCACTGACGACAAGTTAACGCTGCTCCAGTGGTCGGCCCAACGACGAAGGCGACGTGGTTTTCGGGTGGGTCGCGGGAGTTGCGTGCTTAAGCCCCTCTGTCGCCCCGGACGGAGTGGTGCGGAGGCGCGCCGACCGCGGCCCACCCACAAAAAAAAAAAGGAATATAATTATTAACCAGATCGCATTAGATAATGTTGGCTCAAATCTATGTAATTTTCAATTATCTTTTAGGATATCTAAGAACAGACTCCACGCGGACACGGTCCTCCGCCGGCGACTGGGGCGGCGCATAGTGGGAAAATCGCGTATGTTTCGTCTCAAAACTCGGTATCTTATCTCGTATATATCCTAATCTCATATAAATTAATTTAAAAAAATTAAATTAAAAAATACATGCATTATATAAGAAAAAATACAAAATATGCTTGTTTAATTTACATAAAATGGTAGAACATAGTACCGAACTAGAAAAAAAAATATATGCACAATTCAACAAGCTCCTACAGATTTTCATTGACAGCTAGAAGGGCCTTGGCTTTATCTAAAAGTTCTTTCGATATTGTTGCTGAGGTATTTCTCAAACTTGATATTATGGATCAGAAGTATACAATAAGGTATGGAACACGTCTTCATTGGTAGCCGCTCTCGAACACTTTCTAGAATGATGCAGTCTAAACTTTTTATAATCCTTACTTCGAGATTCTTGCGCGTCTTCGGACAATTGACCGATAGGTAAAATATCATAGTACTCAATGATTTTTTCTCCGTGAATAAGTATTTTATGCACGGAAGAAGGCATATAATACCAATTATAATTATTTACGTATAGTTGGGCTGTACTATATGCGTATTCACAGAACTTTTTTGAATCAATAGTCATTCCAGATGACATAGTTTGTAGTATTATGTACATTCGTTTTATAAGTTCTACGTCTACACCTGTAATGTTTGCAGAGCACGAGTAATTCTGAAAAAATGTCCGAGCGGTGTTTCCGTCATTACTATTTCCAGTGCCTTGACGAGGTTTATCGACAAGCAGTCCCATTTCTTCCCTAAACCGCTTTTGAACCAGTTTTTTCTTTTCGTCTTTGATTTTTTTATTTTCAGGTGTAGTAGCTGACCACTTTTCAAAAGACAAGTTATAGGAAATGTGTAAGATCATCTCCATACTCCTAATCCAAGCATGTAGTGTTGACAGTCCGTATTGAAATGAACTTTCGTTAACATCTCGTGTCCTAACTGCCTCTAAGTTATTCATTTGCCGAGGAGTAGCTCCACAAACTGTACAAGAAGCGCTCGAACGAATTTCAGTTAAAACTTGTGCCACTTTGTCATCAATCATGGTTAAAAATAAGTCATTACCTCACCATTTTTATTTATCAGGGAAGGAGACAGTTTTTTTTTTTTTGATTGTTGATATCAGCCACAACAGACGTGGTTTTTTCAGGAGTTTCTTTGGCAAACTCTAACAATATAGGTCTGCAATATCTAACAGATGAGCAGGTTTCATTCTTCCAAACAAAAGTATTAGATGTCTCATCTATGAGTCTAATGGGTACAAGTGAAGCAATGAAAAGGTTTGCATCTGATATAAAATCGCTTTCTTCAGGCAAAACTTGCTTGTATTCACTCTGCCCTGATGACCCGTCACAACCACATTTACAGAATAGTTTCAACTTTCTTAAACCGTTTTTGTAAACTGAACCAATTTGTAATATACGTGCCACAGTATGATCCAACAAGTCTTGCAGATTCACTTTTGCACTTATGTTAGTAATGGTTATGCTCGAATCTGGTGGGTAACATATCTTCTTCGCTTCGAGTAAAGTTGGATAAGAAGGAAAAACTGAGCAGTACTTGTCCTTCAAACAAGTCGAAGTTTCCCATACTGTTCTTTGTTAAGGTCTAAGTCAATAAATGTCCGTAGTGCTTCTTCCTTTGTAAAAGGTGTAACGTCTTCAGGGTTCTCAGTTACGTATTTAAGAATTTATTTCTTATCATTTATTGATGAAGTTCGTTTAATATTAATGATTGTGGCCTCCTCTGTCTCACCCATAGACCATAACTCTTGAACATATGCATTGAGCACGCAGTCCAGTCCATACTCTTGTATCAATTCCATGTTTTTTCGTTTCTTTGTTTTTTCTGAAGATGCTTCGTATGGTTTCGAAGGTCTGCCACCACCACCACTTTCAGACGTAGTAGGGTCAGTAACCGTGACTCGACACTCTAGTGGGACACGAAATTGACCATCTAACCAGTTCTTACTTTCAAAGCGTTCTTTTATTCAAGATGCATTTCTCCAGCGTTCGCTACATTTAGATATCAAGTTTCTATGAATGTAGGAGACCACAGTAGCCATATCCTCTGGTGACAAATTGAAATTTTCTCGCATGTACTCTTCTATATTATGCACATTTATCAATAAATTGCACAACTCTCGTTTGCTACAAACAAATTCACCCATTTTTCAAATCAGTCACCTCCTGCGAATATTTGAAAATACTTAAGTATAATGTGCTTTTTAGGGCAACTGAATGTCTAACCAACAACTCGGAATGTTTCAAGGTTCGCCTTCCTTTTATAGACCAATGAAATAGTGATATGTGCAAAAAGCTAGGCAACTAATAATTTGCACTGTTTCCATAACCAACCTGTTTTCAATTTGACCTTAATAAATACTATAATAATTTTACTATAATAATTTTATGAAAAATAAAACAAAATTGAAAAAATGTTTTTTTATCTTACGATAGATATGTTTTGGCTCCGTGTATGAAAAAGTGCAAATTCGAGCAATTTTTTTCTCCTTGCATTTACTAATGTATAAAGATCTTAAAACAACAAATATATCGACAGCGGCAAGCAGCGGTAAAGGGTCTCGTTAAAAAAATGAACATTAAAATATATACCATCTTAAACTATATTGGTTTATTGTATTTTATTAAACCAATATTTATAATATTAATTATGAAACGCTAGGAAGAGATCATAAGCATTCCAAAAATGTATAATACTTTGTATATTTATTTGAAAAACTTCCGAGTAATGTGGCGTTGAATTGTGGTAACGTATTGCGTCAAAACTACGTTATTAAACATGAGTTAGCTTTGATGCCTATTTATATACATTTTTTTTTATGGGACTAATCCCACCACACTTTCCCACCACTGTAACTCCTGTAAGCCAGGATCCACAATGGTCTCCGTATAAGACACTGAGGTTTGACCGTCAGGAAGTCCCGGGAATCGCTTTTAATTGTCTTGGGACCCGCAACAAATTTAATTAGAAAAGAAAACAGGAGGGAGTTGGAAAGATTCCACTTCACACACTTTATATACATTAACTAAAAAAAACTAAAAATTTGTGAAAAGAAAGCTTACTATATTAATTTAGACTATATTAATTTATTAATTTTATTCCATTACAACGACTTTCACCTGAAACGGTTTTGAGACGGCTTTGTATGGACCTTGACCATGATGCGGCGCAGGCGCGAGTACCTGCGCCTGATGCCGCCCCAGCAGAGGCCGCGGGTGACCGGACCGGGGATTTAATTCGAGCACCCGCGGAGAGGTTAGCCTCGCGACGGCGGAAAAAAAAAAGCCGCTTTCGTCGTTGGGCCGACCACCGGAGCAGGATGACTTGACGCCAGTGGTCGGCCCGATATTATAACCCTTAGTCGTCTTTTACGACATCCACGGACCAGATAACGAATGATCTATTGTATTCTTACTCTTTCACCACATGGAAAACAAAATTAGTACCTAGAATATATTTGAGAACAAATAGTATTGGAGGTTTTAGGATAATAAATAAAAACACATTTTAACTAGAGAAATGCTCGTTTTAAAAAAATGTGTGTTTACTAATGTACGCATGCAAGAAGTTGTACAACCTCTTTTGCATAACAAGATAAAAATCTTTTTAACTTTCCTTTTTCCTTTGCATTATCTTAAGCTTTTAGAAAAACGACACTAATAATAAAAAAAGGTATTTAATACATTTAAAATTTTATTATATCGCACTAGTAACCCGCCCTCGCTTCGCTTAGGTTTCAGTCGCCTTACTCGCGTAGGTGCTGTTCTCGTGGGAATATCGGGATAAAATGTAGCCTATGTTACTCTCTGATATTATAGCTTTCCATTGGTGAAAGAAGTTTTGAAATCAGTTCGGTAGTTTAAAAAACTTACTTTCGCATTTATAATATTAGTAAGGATTATCTAGTTGACATTTGTGACGATGTACGCATGCATCGTAAAAATGTACTCTCAAAATTTTTCCCTAATGCGCCAAAAGAAGTAAATTCAAAAATTCTTTTACATTTGTTTGAGTTGTTATTATTTAACGCACAGTTTAAACATTTTATCGTCACTATCAAATATAATTGCCAATAAGTTTCCTCGAAGTTTGTTAGCCTTACGGAAACTAATATTCAACAGGAGGGATAAACTTAGGGTAAATTTAAGATATACCGTACAATATACGTCATCGGGAAGGAAAACTAGGAATAGGCTAAAGTTTGACTACATTAATGACGTAGTTATTAAGATATCGACCTGTCACAAAAATTATCGTGGTTTCGATACCTTATCAGGGCAGTACTTTGAGGGATCCACAAATTATTGTTTTGGGTCTAGGTAATTTGTGTCCGTTAATTTTATTTTTGTATAATTTATGATGTTTGCAAAAAGCCGACTTCAATACGCAATGCAGAGTAAACGAAAAGATCGTTAATGTAGACAATGTAGATACATTTTTAGATTTTTGTTGATATTTCAAAAACCGCTTGTCCCATTTCGATAAAATTTTCATGCGAACGTTTGTGAAGTATACCCTTTCCAACAAAAAAAGAATTTTCAAATCGGTTGACAAGCGACAGAGTTATGCGCGAACAAACATAAAAAAAACATACAAACATCCGAATTGAGAACCTCCTCCTTTTTTAGAAATCGGTTAAAATGCCCCTCGCATAGGCCCTATCACACTGCCCTGAGGGACACCAAAATGAAGAATTTCGTCATCACTAATGTAGAAAGCTATTTTGATTCTTTGGATTCGATTTGAGAGATATATCTGGAATAATTTTAAAGTATTACCTCTGACACCAAGCTCCTCCATCATTTTTAATAAGATGAGAACAGAAACAATGTAAAAGGCCAAGTCAAGAAAAATTGTTATAATTCTATTTTTACTATAAAATTGTTTTTTTTAACAATGTGATTTGTCAACACAAGAACAGCATCTTCTGTAGAGAGATAGAGATTTTTTTTTATTGCAAACGGATAGTACACCTGATAGTAAGTGATGCTGGTGCTCGTGGATCTTTGCTAGATCCCTGCCTACCGTGAAGAAAATGAATGCAGCGTGTAAACATGCAAGGAGGTTCGGTATAAGTAACACATCGCCAAAACACACCACACGCAAGCATCTCAGAAAGTTGGACTTTCGGCTCTTTCGCTCACGAAATGAGCCGCAGTAACAAATTGCTACTACTCGCTCGTCGATTTTCTGCTAGTCTAGTTCTACCCCGGACGGACCGGCCCGCGGCTGTAGACAGATAACTGTCGACAGTGTATTCCTATCACTAGAGGATTGTAATAGTATTCAAAGTGTAATAGTATTTTATACAAATAATATATGACAGACTAAACATGATATAATTACAATAATTTCAAAATTAACTCGTTTATCAGCTGCTGAACTCAACAATATTTTAAATTTATTCAAATTAAAACAATGGCTATTTATGTGGACACAAACTGTACTTGCGTCAGGCTGGAATTGATAAAATTAATTGGAACGGCTGTGGTATAATTTATCAGACATATATGGTATTATACCAATGTTATTACCGAGTATTGTTGTAAACTTTATATTTAATTGGATATTAATATTACGTAGGTAATCAATTTTAGGTGATGCAGCCGTAACTGTTTATTAAAATTCATCAACATTATCATTTACCTCGACGTGTACCAACTTCATTTGAAGCCGTTTCAGAGCAGATACAGATACAAAACTCCATGTAATTCCGAAGTACGAATACAATTCACCACCCTCTTTTCAGCCCGTGGGTGTCGTAAAAGACGACTAACGGATCACAATATGCAGATAATATCTATGCTATGAAAGAAAACTCAATACAAATCTCTATACTATCCCGCCTGACCAACGTATTATCAAATTTCCCTACCATTGTCGAGGAGGCTGGAACCAGCAGTGCAACTTATATGAGGCATGAGGAGGGATCAGAAATCCGCTTGCCAAGCTTGGCGCTTACGATAATAACTCCATTAAAAGGTTATATGACATTTTACAGGGAAGGTCTACGTCCAGAAATTAACGGCGAAAAGCTAAATCCTATCTCTCGATAACCTACAAACACCCGATACAAGATTCAAACTTGAAATAAAATTCCCTTCATCGAACTAATGAAAAAAAAATTGTAATAACATTTATGAATATATTTTCCTCTTTATATTGACCTAACAATATTAGGTGAGGAAATCCCATGGTGTAAACTTATTTATATATAATATAAATAACATATATTGATCAACTGAGCATAAATAATATATAGAATTCTAAATATGCATGACAATAAATGGTACTGGGTGGGTCAATAAATGAGATTCTTTTTAAGGCTGTCGGTGGCAAACGAGCAAACAGCGCACATGATTGTAACGAATACTGCCGCTCATTCGTCTTTTTTAGACCACTAGCTTCCGTGAAGAAAGTGAAGTGATATGAATGCGTGCAATGAGGTTCGGTGATACCTACTAAAGGCATCACTAAAACCCACCACACACAAACACCCTCAGAAAATGAGGCTGTTTCATTAGTCATGTACAATCAGTTATTAATTTATTCGCAATAAATACTAGCAACGAACGATCGCTGCTGGCATCTGCCTGACGACGTCCATGACTTGTTGCGGCAGAAGAACGCAGCCATATGTGACTATGGCTGTTATCTCTGCGAAGAGAACCACATACGTATGTGCCCCTTATAAATGGTTAGTCAAACACGCAGTAGCTTAAGTGCCCGAAAAGATATGGGTCGCCAATCTAAGTGAACTAGACCCGATACATGTAGCCTATTGGTCCGATGTCTGAAAAAAAAAGTCTCTACTATGCCCCCTCTGAAGAGAAAATCATCAGCAATGCTCCAAGACGAGGTTCGTACCTCACAGTTTTGAGCTGATACAATTACCACTATTTCACATAAGTGTGAAGCTAATACTTCTAGTCCAAACTAGGGCTTAAAATCCCGCAGCCTGAATTATCTCGGTATTTGGGGGATTACGAATTTTCAATCCCGCGGGATCTCGACAATAACAGGATACCGACAATAACAGGATCCCAGCTTGATGGTAATACCTTATAATAATTATAAACATAATTAAAAATAAATCCAAAGAGACCACCACAAGACTGCATGATACTGTGAGCACTTATTGTATAGATTTGACCCACAATAATAATGGTTAAAGATAATTTTATAAATCAAAAATCTTTTAGTAAGCCGCGTCTAAAATTAAATATCAATATTAATTTAGCATCATGTCCCCTGAGTTTTCTTGCCGGATCTTTCTCAGTGTGGCCGCGTTCCGATCCGGTGGTAGTATATTAGTTTTGTTAGTTTTAAATCAACAAATTGTAATAATAATTGCTACAAATTTAATAATTACTAACCATAAACAATATAATTTTTTTATATAGATTCATTTTCTTCTTACACTGGCAATAAATTTGTACTAAAATGTGGGTAACAATTTAATAAATTTATAACTATTTTCTGTATCGGGTACATAATTGTAAGTGTCTGTAATAACGATTACTTGTTGGACGTGAGACACCTTAGTCCGCCCGTGACCATGAATGCTGCAAAGTGTTCGAAACGTCGGGCAATCATAAATCAAATACAAACGCGATATAATCCGTAAAAGTAGTTTTATTTACAATGTGTAGTGCTCGCGTAAACATCAGATATCATTAAATTATATATTATTTATGAAATTAATAATAAAACACGTTATATAATCAAAAGCTTTTATTAAATTTGAACAAAAAAACCAACTATGTTTACACTTAAAAACATAGTCTACAAATTCTTAGTTTTTAACACTTAGACAACAGAAAGATAGAAAAAAGTTTGATTTTTGAAAATAGCTTTAATTTGGTTTTGTTTTTTATAAAAGTAATTAACATTATTTTAGAAAAATGTATTATATGTAATCAAACTCTTATAAATAATTACATAATCAGTCTCAAAGTGTATGTCAAAAAATATAGAACTAGATAAACTTTGGTGCGCTTATTCTTTATATTCACAGTTTTTACATACAAATGTTGTATGGTCTCGGCACATAGACTTATGGCAGTAAGGATATTGCGTTTTGGTCTTTCTGTCCTTTCTGGGAGGGCAGAGTGAGCAACAACCACGAGTAGTACCGCTGATGTTTGTGACAAATCCCTAATTTCGTCTTGACCAAATATTTGTAACATCTTACTACGAAATTGTCTGGGGAAAATAGTATTTTTTAATTTGTGGTTTCACTAGACTCAAAGCTATGTCCTTCAGTGTCTTCTGATTGGTCCAGGGTTCTGTGTGATAATGTTATTCGTACGCACTGCTCTTGATGGTTCCTCAATGTTCCATTTTACTGCGCCATTTCTCAAGAGGTAATATCCCTGACGTATGTAAGACAATGGTACATCACTAAGATCAGTTTTTCTTTGAAACAAATTATTCGGCGTAGCTATAGGGTCTGAATGAACTACCTGACCAATTACTTCCTCTGAACTTTGACTAGAATTGGAGTTATGATCATCAATTTCTAAATTATCTTCAATTTCAGAGCAATCTTCATCTTCAATTTATCTTCTATTAATATTTGTTCAATAGTGGTAACATCAAAGCGCCTACGAGACATTCTGTAAACAAAAAGTCATGATATTAAAATTTTAAAGAATTAAAATTATACTTACACGAAACGTCGCACAAGGGTCTAAAAGACCCATACTCACTTTATACGTCAGTTCCGCTCGAACGCCGTTGGCGAAATGGCCGAAGTGGATGGAGTGTGCGGATACGTTATGAAGTCACTTGAAGGTACCTAGCGTAGCAACTTGAAAATAATAAAAATAAAGAAGTTATGGATCAAACAAGGCACCTCTGAGTCTTTTCCACCCACGCGCGACTACTGGCGGGTTAAGTATTACTACTAGTATGAGATCAATCAAATTACACCGTTTTTTTTCTTCACAAAAAACAGTAACAAATGCGGAATAAAAAACAAATCAAAACAAATCTTCTTCAAAAAATACACAAAGAAAATTAAAAATCACCCAAAAAAAAAACACATTTTTAACTGTAAATTTATATAGGATATGTTGTTTGAGTTTTAGAGTTTATTAAGTTTGAGCTTGCATGCACGCTTTTCTTCAGTCCCGCGAATCCCGCGGATCTCGCGCTCGTAATCCCGCATTGGAAAATGACGCGGCATCCCGCAATACCGAGATCCCGGTATTGCGGGATTGGAAGCCCTAGTCCAAACAAATAAGGCTATCACAATTCATAACTTGCCCAACAGAATACTGTTGTACAATTTATTGATGTTCCGTCAGCCAATTTTTACGACGCTCGCGTTTAAATAATGTTATGAATAGTAATGAAATAAACGTGGGTACTCTCCTATTAGTAGATGTAAATATTGCTAATTATGAATCAAACACGAGCCGAGTCGCCAAGCGAAGTGAATGACGAAACATCCAATAGAATAAAAGTCAAAAATATTCAATTATAAAACAAAAAAAAATACTAAAAACCTACTTTTCCGTTTCGCAAGTGAAAATCTAATGCTTCCTATTAATTTAAAAGTACCTACATGGTTTAATAACAAGAACATATATAATTTTATAAACAATTGTCCGTATGGTGACGGAGTAAGAATACAATTCACCACTTCCTTTCCTGCCCGTGGATGTCGTAAGAGATGGTTAAGGGGTATATTACGCATATATCATCTATGCAAGAGAAGGTAAACTCGAAATAAAACCCTATACCAACCTGTCTGACCAGCATCGTCAATTTCCCTCCTATTGTGGAGAAGGCTCGAGCCCAATAGTGGGATCTATATGAGCTGATGATGATGATGATATAATTTTAACATTAAAAAAACCGGCTTCAACTAGACTAAATTGAAATGGAACCACACGGAAAGCACCAGCTTATAAATTTAAAAAAAATATCAAAATTGGTTCATCCAGTCAATAGTTCTGAGGTAACAAACACAAAATGCAGTCGAATTGAGAATCTCCTGCTTCTTTGAAGTCGGTTAAAAACGTTGTATATAAGTGCTTTTAAATGATTTTTCACTTGAATACTTCTGATAATACACAATGGAAAAAGCAATGAACAATGTTGAAAAACCGCTATGTGGTTACTTCGTCATCTAAGTGAATTTACACAATGACAAGGATTTTAATATTATACCCTTAGAATAATAACGTATAGAAGGTAAGTTCACGCACAAAAAGTGAGGCACTTCAATTGGAGCCTAATGGAGCTTACGCCGGAAACGTTCCGTAATGTACAAGTCATTGTACTGCACGTACGTACGCAACTCTTAAAAAATAAATTGGTAATTATGACGGTTTGTGCATTCAAATGGTGTCACAACACATTTGAAAAACTTAAAAAGGTTTTTAACATTACTTTTAAAAGTATTTCGACGATTTATGTTAATAAAAACAAAATTTGATTTCATAATTTGTATAGTGGTTTGCGTGTGTACGTGTGTAATCGTCTGCGCGCCATTAGTATTTCAGGATTCAAATTTCGATAGTTCGAAGTACTGACACTATCCTTCTATACGTTATTATTCTAAGATTATACCATTTTAAACGACAACTTATACAATATAAATACAAAAACTTTATTATTATTTCTTATCTTGTAAATAACACTTATATGCATATAAACTTTAATGTCCGTTTTAATCTAATTCCATAGAAATAGTCTTATCCAATATTAACGACTGTGGTTTCATGTTATCAACTAACCACTCGGAACTATTAGTGGCCGTTTCAACGAAAAGCTTTAAACACAACGTATTTATAAAAACACTAGCAACCCGCCCTCGCTTCGCTTCCGTTTCAGTCGCTTTACCCGCGTAGTCACCGTTTCCGTGGGAATACCGGGATAAAATATAGCCTGATACCCCTCCCTGATATTATAGCTTTCCAATGGTGAAAGAATGTTTGAAATCGGTTCGGTGGTTTAAACGTGAAAGTGTAACAAACAAACAAACATCCTTACTTTCGCATTTATAATATTAGTAAGGATGTTTATAACCAAAAACGTTCTACCAACTAAACCAGCAGGACTGTCCTATGACAATCAAATTGTCACTTCTATTATCGTTTTTGTAGGAAATCTGCGCCATCTACCATTTCTGTTAAACGATGTTACGAATATATTGCCTAAATTATTGAGATTATCCTTACTAATATTATAAATGCGAAAGTAAGTTTGTTTGTTTGTCTGTATATTTGTTTGTTTATTACGCTTTCACGCTTAAACTACCAAACAGATTATAAAAATTATTTCACCAATGGCAAGCTATAATATCATGGAGTAACATAGGCTATATTTTAGCCCGGTATTCCCACGGGAACGGGACCTACGCGGGTAAGGCGACTGAAACCTCGGTCGGGTTGCTAGTTAACCATAAAAACTTAATACCTGGTTGACCGAGCTTTGCTCGGTATAATTTTTTTGTAAGTAAATGTATTAACGAACATATTTAGGACATATATTAATAAAAAACTAAAAATGATGAAATAATGAAAAAAATATCACAAAATATCAAAAATTAAAAAACAGAATAATAATAACACCGAGATTCGATCTCACGCTGTTTGATTGCGACTAGATAACTTCCCAACTATTATCATTCTTGACGGCGACGGCTAAATTTATATTTCTATTCTAATGACATTTTATGTCATTGTACTAATTAGCTAAAAACACTGACAAAATAAAATTTTCTATAAATAAAACCTAGCTAGATCGATTTTTGGCACCGAAACCTCTAGTATGCTAAATTTCATGAAAATCCTTGGAGCTGTTTCCAAGATCTCGTTTAAAGCAAGAGCTGGTTTAAAGATATAAGATTTACGAGCGAAAATTTTTTGCGATACGTGTGCCTCAAACCCACACACATTGGAAATTGTTCCGATTGTACTACCTATGTATCATCGTAACGTCGTAGTAGCACTCCGTCGATAGTACTCTGTCTACAGCTGCAGGCCGGTAAGTCCGGGATATACCACACTGAGCAAAAAATCTATATCTAAGTACTTAGTAGCAATCTGTTTCTATATTTAATTCGGTGAGCGAAAGACGCAGAGGCCTAATTCTCTGAGGGTATTTGCGTGTGGTGGATTTTGGTAATGCCTAGTATCACTAAATCTCATTGCACGCATTTACACTCCTATTACTTTCGTCTCGAAAGGTCCATGAGCGGCAGTGTCACATACCATCAGGTGTGCTGTTTGCTCGTTTGCCACCAATAATAATAAAAAAAATTAACGTGTGTACAAAGTACGCATAGCAGAAGTGAAACTTACTTATCCTTTATCCCTTTATCCCTCTATCCCTCTATCTCTTTATCCCTTTATCCCTTTATCCCCTTATCACCTTATCACTTTATCCCTTTATCCCTTTATCCCTTTATCCCTTTATCCCTTTATCCCTTTATCCCTTTATCCCTTTATCCCTTTATCCCTTTATCCCCTTAGCCCCTTATCCCCTTATCCCCCTTATCCCCCTTATCACCTTATCCCTTTATCACTTAACCCTTTATCCCTTTATCCCCTTATCCGCTTATCCCTTTATCACCTTATCCCTTTATCCCTTTATGTCCGCTTAAACGACATTCTATCCCTACTCCACTGGAGAAAGTACTCTTTATTCGAATCGACCGTGGCGGGGACGAGAAAAAGATGGCGCGTAACGAAAAAATGTGACGCGTAACCGAAAAATTTGACGGTAAATTTTTTTCCAACGGCGATAAAGAAGTTTCACTTCAAAAAAAAGTTATCATAACGTATTCATCATCATTTAAACGTGACAATATGTTTAAACGGGTGATAAATTTACGAGGATATGTTCCCAAATAGGAATGGGAACAGCTTAATTGCGATAACGTTTAAAACGTTAAACTTATGCTTTTAAACGAACTTATATTGATAAGTACGTTGTAGTTAAAGCTTTCAGTTAAATCCATCAGCCCGAAGACGTCCACTGTTAGAGAAAGGCCTTACCACGAGAATGCCTCTCGGAACGGCCCAGGACCACTTGCATCCTACGATTCTGCGACATTTAAAATGTCGTCAGTCCACCTAGTAGGGAGTCACGGTGTCCTCTGATTCGTGGTCGCCATTCAAGAACCTTTCTTCCGCAACAGTTATCGCTTCGACGAACGAGTCTACCCATTGCCATTTTAACATGCTAATTCTACGAGCTATATCGGTTACACCCGGTTAGCCCTCTCCATAGCACGTTAAGCGACTTTGAACCTTTTTAAAAGGATAATTAGAGATCAATCGGCCTACTCTTGAAATCAATTCTAATTTCGAATCCGATTCAATTCCAATCTCACCAAACTTATATTTGGTACTCTTGAACAAAATCGAGATTGAATTCTTCGCGTTTGCCGTTGTTATTTTCACCAAATGTGTCGTATTTTCTTATTTTAAATTAATAACGGTATCGAACTCCATCACCACAAAGACGCTTTCTTGAAATTGTGCAACATTAACGATTTTAAACTACGTCAAAATCACGCCGGGAGTAGCAAATACTTGATTTAATCGACTAGAGTCAAATTCACTCAGTTCAAAAATATACCACCGAATTTTATCTCAATCGTGCGCTAGTGTCGCTTTCAAGAGTACCAAATTTGCTCGAATTCGAGCTGCAATTGGATTTAGGATTGGAATCGAGATTCAAGAGTAGGCACACAGGTGTCAGTGCCTTTTAGTTCTAACGCCAACTAATAATTATGAACAATACAAATTGTTATCGGATCACTTTCATTGTGTATTAAGTGTATTCATTATCTGTGACCACAAATGTCATTGATTCATCAAACTACCATAAATGTGATTCATTTGACTATTTCATTGATTGTTAATGACTATACAAGTAGATATAACTACTAATTATACACAATTACTAGTATGAAAACATAAGAATACAATTATCATCACACGTTGCTAACACGTTGTAATCGCGAAAATCTCTTAGAAAATATATATTAACTAGACGTAAAATAAATAAATTAAATAGAATTTGATGACCGTAGTGCGTTTTTAAAAAACCTGACACGTCAGTTTTGTTACCACATTTTCTCCGAAATACTGTTTTTGTAGATGTTTCATGTAATAATAACACTATTAGTTAATATATATTTTTAATAAATTGACCCTACACTATCTACCAGAAAAATAAAATACGGCACTGAGCAAATTATTACAACTAATATGTAAATTCAGTGTTGAAATATCGTCTGGCTACAAAGGGACACGATACAATGATAGCAATCTGTTGTTATATTATTTTTTAATCGAAAAATTATACTATAATTGGCTTAAATAATATTATAAAATATTACTTAAATGTACAATAAACCTAATGTAAAATTTTGTGCTAGTTTCAAATAGAATTAATTGTTTAAAAAAGGTAATGTTTTAGAGGGACAGGCCTGAAAACGCCCTTGTACATTTTTATGAAAATGCCCGTATGAACTGAAATGATGAATAGGACCCACGCTCAAAAAGGGTGTGGTAAATTATATTCTTACCCAATCAGTACAAGGAAAAAACTCGGTGTTCTATCAACTACTCGTAATTAATATTAATACCTAATTTTCTGCTATTGAATGTATAATTATATTTCTTTAGTCGTAATACAAAAACCACATTTACAATCATGTGACTCATTGGTATTTCAGAGGTAAATATAATATATTAATTTTATGTAAATCATATTAATTTTATAAAATACCAAAATTGGTGAGAATATATAAAACGTTTGTTATACTTTGATACTGAAATGACTGAACGGTTTCTCGTAAAACTTTACATTAATATAGTTTGCTCATCAAAATAATATATAATTTTGCGTATTAATGTTATTACGTATTTTGCCTATGATGTAATTATAAGTAATATGTCAAAAGTACTTGCAATTAGAAAGTAATTTAAGCAATATATACATGCTTAGTAGACCATTAGAGAAAATATTTTAAATTACAATAAATTATTAAACACATGTTTTTGATCTACCTCCTCCCTGGCTTGCCAAGTGGAGGACCACACTGAATGTTAAAAAGACTACCTCTAGGCATTAACAAGCCATCGTAACATCAATGGAGTGGGGGAGCACTCCAACTAATGACGGAAAACCACCGCCAATTATCTTGGTGTCTTCCTCGACAGTAATATGTCCATAAACCCCTATAAGCGCGTCATCGGCGCAGTCCGTCAAACTCGTGGACTTCTGTGTCCCATTCTGGCCGCTAAGGCCATTCCTATCAGAATAAAACTTAACCTGTACCGCCTATATTTTTGGTCTTGGCTGACCTACACCTCCCCGGCTTGATACGCCCTAGCCTGGTGGCTAAGGCGTATCAAGCCGGGCCGAAGGACGGCGAAAATTACGGACTCAACAATCCCTTGCCCTTCGCACCATTATCGGTGCGCATTGTGCAAAATTCCACAATTCACAGGGATCTCCATATGGAGTCCCTGGAATCTCATTTCTTGCCTCACCACCAATTTCTTCTCCGTGCTGACTCTTCTTTTTGCCCTCACCTTCAGAACATTGCTTCTCGTCATGCGCGCCTCTGGAGCATTCCAAGGCCCGCAAAATATACCTTCATTATTCTCGTTCTAGCTCTCTTCCTGTCTCTAGTGGCGACTAATTCTCGCCGCTATTATTTCCTTTCTGTTTTCGTTGCACAAAGCAATTCTAAACCTTCATTGTTTCAGTAAACACTAGCTGCGGCCTCATTCGCGCCCATCATCTGCGGATTTCCAGCCAATACCCTCACCTCACGTGCTGGCAAACTAATCAAGCCGCACCTTCACTTCCAAACCAGAACTCCACATCTTCGAAATCTCCAAGGGATGGTAGGCGCCGAGTCACGCCTAAGATGCATGTCGCCCGGAGTGAGGCCTCCCAGGGACCGCCCAGAAATGTGAAGAACAGCTGCCATCCCCACCGAAGAAGAAGAAGAAGTTCCTCATGCATCACGCCTTCAGTCAAAATACTGACAACCCAACCATTACGTACGAACAAGGCCACATACTCAGTCGAAAACAACCACCCGCCGAAAATCTGCTGGGATTTTCCTAGGATATAAACATAATGGGCGACAACACTCTGCAGGGCAAAGTTATCAATACTAACTCACAAGGTGGTGATTATGGTATTTTTGGTCTTAAGATTTTCCGAGGAGTAATTCTGGAAGGCCAATACCAACATTGGAAAGCGATTGGCGGACGGATGGATCTCACAAGGTTGATTTGACTTTCTCTGTGGTGACGGAGTGTGAATACAGTTCACCCTCTATTTTACCCATAGGTAGGTATTATTACCTGCACCTGGTGCCGCCCTAGCCGAGGCCCCGGGTGACTGGACCAGGGAATTAGTCCGTCATTCGCCGAGAGGCCGACCGCGTGAGGAAATACCGACGTCCTCCCCGAGGTGGGGACGTCAGTCGAGGAGAGGGTACTCCTCAAGGGGTATTCCGAGCCACTGACGACAAGTCACCCTGCTCGGTGGTCGGTCCAACGACGAAGACGACGTGTCACGGGTGGGTTACGGGTGTATGCACACCCGTACGTCTGTACGTCGTGTACGTCCCACTACTAGGCTCAAGCCTCCAGAATGGGAGAGAAATGAACCTACTGTACCACGCTGGTCAGACGTATTGGTACAGGGTTTTATTTCGAGTTTACCTTCTCTTGCATAGATGACAACATCTACATGTCTACATGTATACAAATACATATTGTAATCCCTTAGTCGTCCTTTACGACATCCACGGGCAAGAAAAGGGGTGATGAATTGTAATGTTACTTCGTCACCACACGGATTTAAAAAAAACGACTAAAGGATAACATTTGTGCAAGTAGAAGTTCACACGCAGTCGCCGTAGTCACGCGGACTGCGGGTAAAACGAACATTTTTCGTGATATATTTTGTTAATAGCAAAATTACTTAAACTCGAAAAAAAATCCTATAGCAACCAGCGTGGTAAACTAGGTCAATTCGACTACACAGATGACGTAGTGGTTAAGATACCGTCCAACAGTGCCAGTGTCAGAGATTCAAATCTCACGCAGGACATGACTATGAGCGATCTACTAGTTGTTATTCTGAGTCTGTTGTGTCCATTAGTTAGTTTAGTCCACCGCAATACAAGGATAAATTTCCATAGTGCAGTCTTTTTAAAAAAAATAACTGATTCCTTCTTATTGTGGAGGAGGCTCGAGCCCAACAGTGCCCTATATGATCTGAAATGATGATGATGAATCTATACCAATAAATAAAATGAGAGTGTCTGTTTGTAATGTCAAAATAATAGGCTTTTTTCACTCACACGGTTATTTGCACGACACCTATGCCTAAAACACAAATTAAAAAATTTTTGCCTGTCTGTTTGTTCCGGGTAATTTTCAAAACGGCTGGACCGATTTCAAAAATTCTTTCACCAATGGAAAGCTATAATATCAGGGAGTAAACTAGGCTATATCTTATCCCGGTATTCCCACGAGAACGGTTTTACGCTGGTAAAACGACTAAAACCGAAGCGAAGCGAGGGCGGGTTGCTAGTGATTAAATATGTTTAAAAATTTATTTGCTAACTAGCAACCCGCCCTCGCTTCGCTTCGGTTATAGGTTATAGTTGTTTTACCCGCGTAGTTCCCGTTCCCGTGGGAATACCGGGATAAAATATAGCCTAGTTTACGCCCTGATATTATAGCTTTCCATTGGTGAAAGAATTTTTGAAATCGGTCCAGCCGTTTTGAAGATTACCCGGAACAAGCAGACAGACAGACAGACAGACAAAAATTTTTAATTGCTATTTTAGGCATAGGTGTCGTGCAAATAACCGTGTGAGCATAAAAAAAGCCTATTATTTTGACATTACAAACAGACACTCCAATTTTATTTATTGTTATAGATTATAGACGAAAAGTGATTACTGTATTTGAGACTTGAACCTCCATCAATTGGAACTCAGTTCCAACCATCTTAATAATTAGACCAGTGGGTGTTACATATAATAACATATATACGTAATTAATTCGCCCAAGCGAAGCCGCTGACACAGCTAGCGGGTATGCTAAATAGGTATGCTGCAAAGTCATAGTATGTCCATGATATAGCCTCGTACATACATAAGTATGCATGACATGCCCTGTCACCATTTAGGTGGTGACCCTATCCGCGGCCGCCGCGCGACACTGACCGCCGACGCGCCGATCAAATGCGCTCGCGCATCTTAAACACATCCCGTTATGGTCACGCAGGGCTGTCGCGCGACACTTATTGTAATAAATATTATACTTTATTATTATATTATTACTTAATATAAACATGTAAGTGTTTCAGTTAAATCCTTAAATGTATTTTATTTGTTTGGAGTAATAAAGTGAATAGTAAAATTTAATACTTTATTTTTTTAAGTTAATATATACATTTTGTATTTTTCGCAACTACAATAGGTAAAACTCTGTCATCGTCATCTCAATATACGTCAATATAAGGCCTCTTCTTTTATGAGAGAGAATTTGTCTACCACGCTGGTCAGACGTGGTGGTATAGGGATTTTTTCATATTTCAAGTTTTCCTTCTATTTTTTTCCTTCTGTAAGTTCTTTGGATTACAGATAAAGCGGATAAATGCGGCGCCGGATATCGGGTACCGAATATCCAGTCAATTTGGTAACTGAATAGGCAATAAGCAATTTTAAAAGAAACATTATTTACAAACAAAATTAAAACAAACTTCTTGGATGTCATTGGAGCGGAGAGCGCCCGCGAAAAGTATATAGGATTTTATAAAAAAGTCTTACGAAGAACTCTTCAGCAGCAGTTCATGTTGATCGCAAGTCAAAAAACAAAACCGAACAGTTGTCTGCATTTCGAAGAGTCATTGACATTATGATCTACATAACACCTTTTGGTATAACTTTAATGAGGTAGCGACTCACATTGTCAATAGACAGTACCGTGATAAGGAATACAACGCGACTGCACACATTTTCGTTGAATACTGCTTTGGTTATCCTCCAACAGAACACGGGAAATGGACGTACAATACCATGATGATCAGACGGTACGTCATAGGGTTTAATTTCAAGTTTTCCTGCTATGTTGTCATATGATAAATTCTCTAAAACATATCATACGACACTCAAAATATAAGAATGTTCAACAATTCTGTATTTATACTCTATTAATCGTCAACTCATATGTTTCACTGCTGGGCTCGGGCCTGCTTTACCACGTTGGTCAGACGTGTTGGCATAGGATTTCATGTCCGAGTTTGACTACTCTTACATAGATGTTATATGCATATTATATCATTTAGTCGTCTTTTACGACATCCACGGGCAAAAGAGTGATGAATTTTATTCTTATAAACCTACTCTGACGATTTTTAAAATCAGTCATCACTCCTTCCTTTTCAATTGGTTACATTATAAATCTACAAAGGGAGTTTAAACTTGACTACTGGCACGTCCGCCAGAACAAAGGTTAGGTTAACTATTAGTAAGCTTTAACGAATGACACATTGCGTTTTAATATTTCTGTAATTTATTAGGTATCATTAGGTATTACATTTTATCCGTGTAGTGACGGAGTAAGAATACAATTCACCACCTATCTTACCCGTGGGTGTCGTAAAAGAAGACTAAAAGATATAAGATACAAGAGTGGTAGGATCACACTGTCGACAGTTATCTGTCTACAGTCGCGGGCCGGTCCGTCCGGGGTAGTACCACACTGAGCAGAAAATCGACGTCTGAGTAGTAGCGATTTGTTACAGCACTTCGTTCGGTGAGCGAGAGAGCCGGAAGCCCAACTTATTGAGGGTGTTTGCGTGTGGAGGGTTTTGGTGGTGCCCTTGGTGTCACCGAGCCTCAATGCATTCACACTCCCTTCAATTTCTTCGCGGTAGGCAGCGGCCCTGTATAGGTCCATGAGCGACAGCAACACTTACCATCAGGTGTACTGTTTGCTCGTTTGCAATAAATAAAATAAAAAAAAATGCATGTAACATATATGTAAAGGAAGAAAAACTCAAAGCTAAAGTCTAATCAGCGTGGTTATAGTTCCCTCCTCTTGTAGAGGAGCCCCAAAGCCCAACAGTGGGATTTATATGGGCTAAGAGTATAAGTATTACACAGTTCATCATGGTCATCATCTCTGCTCATATACGTCCCACTGCTGGGCTCAAGCTTCCTCCATAATAGGTGGAAAGTGATCTTACAATACCACGCTAGTCTGGTGATGTTGGATGGAGTTTTGTTTCGAGTTTTCCTTCTCTTATATAGAATTCATAGGCATAATATATCCCTTAATTATCTTTTAAGACACATTGGAATATTCAAAAAGTAACAAACTTATTACAAAGCAAGTGCCAGAAACATTGCTTGTATGTATTACTTACCTATATATGTAATACTAGCAACCCGCCCTCGCTTCGCTTCGGTTATAGGTTATAGTCGTTTTACCCGCGTAGTTCCCGTTCCCGTGGGAATACCGGGATAATATATGGCCTAGTTTACCCCCTGATATTATAGCTTTCCATTGGTGAAAGAATTTTTGAAATCGGTCCAGCCGTTTTGAAGATTACCCGGAACAAACAGACAGACAGACAGACAAAAAATTTTTAATTGCTATTTTAGGCATAGGTGTCGTGCAAATAACCGTGTGAGCATAAAAAAGCCTATTATTTTGACATTACAAACAGACACTCCAATTTTATTTATTGGTATAGATTTACGCACTCTTATGGCGTTATTCTATAGTAGTAATACCACACTGTTGACAGTAGTCCGTCCAGTGTAGTACCACATCGAGCAGGAAATCGACATCTGTGTTGTAGCAATTTGTACTTAGTTCGGTGAGCGAGAAAGCCGGCAGCATAACTTTCTCGCGGGTGACGTGACCGGGGAATAGTCCGTCACCCGCCGAGAGGCCGACCGCGTGAGGAAAGTCCGACGTCCTCCCCGATGGGGGGACGTCGGTCGATGGGAGGGTAACCCAATTAGGGGTATTCCGTCGGGCCGACCACTGACGACAAGTTAACGTTGCTCCAGTGGTCGGCCCAACGACGAAGGCGACGTGGTTTTTGGGTGGGTCGCGGGAGTTGCGTGCTTAAGCCCCTCTGTCGCCCCGGATGGAGTGGTGCGGAGGCGCGCCGGCCGCGACACACCCACAAAAAAAAAAAACATTACTTTCTGACGTTATTTACGTGCGGTGAGTTTTGGTGATGCCTTTCGTATCACTAAACCGCGTTGCAGGCATTCACACTCCCTTCACATTCTTTACGATAAACAGCGGCCTAGCAAAGGTCCATGAGCGATGGTATCATTTACCATCAGGTGTGCTGTTTGCTTACTTATCACCAACAGTAATAAAAAAAAACGTTTGAAATATCATCATCATTTTTGGCTCTATAAGTCCCACTGCCGCGCTCGCGAATTTTTTTTTATTGCCGATAGTGGCAAACGAGCAAGCAATATACCCGATGGTAAGTGATACTGCCGCGCGTAGACCTTTGCAATACCAGGGGCACAGCTAGGTCGTTACCTACCGTGAAGAAAATGCTCTTCTTAAACCTCATTTAAAGAAGGAAATGTCATAGCGCTCGGGAAACACAGCAGCAGGTAGTTCATTCCAGAGCCTGCACGTACGTGGGAGAAATAATCGCTCGAAAGGTCGCCTACTGCGTTGTCGAGTTGTACATTGGTAAAACGGTGACGGTGGTACCAAGTCAAACAGTTCCTCGGAGCACTCCCCGTGAAAGAGTCGGTAGAGTACACAGAGTGACTTAAAGTCTCTCCGCCGCTCTTGTGACTCCAATCTGTCCGTAAGAATATTTTTCTTACAATAAGAGGGATATTTTGTCCTTAAGAATATTTTTATACAATAAGAGGGATATTTTGTCTGTAAGAATATATTTTTTACAATAAGAGGGATATTTTGTCCGTAAGAATATTTTTTTTTACAATAAGAGGGTTATTATATTTATATCCTACTAAACCATGCCGGTTAGATGTTTTAATATGAGGTTATGCTTCAAATGTTCACTCTTGCATTGATGTTATCTGCGTAGTACAAGAAACCTTACTTTCTCCGTCACCATACGAAAAAAAAAAAGAGTGTTTGCGCCTAATTTGAAGACGATGGATAGTTTTTTTTCTTCCCAAACACATTATCCCACTGCGTTTCACCTTTTGAGATTGAATTTCGTTAAATTCTGCTTTAACGAGACTCTACTTTATAAAATGATCATCATTCATCATCATCATTTGAGCTTATATACGACTCACTTTTGGGTTCGAGCCTCCTCCACAATATTAGAGAAATTGACCTTACTATACCATGCTGGTCAGACAAATTGGTATAGGATTATACTTGGAGTTTGCCCTGTCTTGCATAGATGTCATTTGCATATTATAAACCTTAGTCGTCCTTTATGACACCCAGAGGCAAGAAAGTGGGGTGGTAAATTGTATTCCTACTCCGTCAACACACGGACCACCAAAACAGTATTTTTCTTCCCAAACACATTTGCCCATTTCGTTTCATCTTTTGAGATTGAATTTCATTAAATTCTTTTTAGTGCGACTCTTCTTAATAAAATGATACTACAGTTACAATTATAATATATTTAGTTTCATAAGTATTGATTCGTCAATCAAACAGCATTATTATATGTACCTACAGGTAGATATAGTTAGTTATTAACGTGAAGGCAGTTCGCGACAACGATTCCACAAAAACATGTTATTGCGCCCAATTATTTATCCTTAGCAACGCTCCGTGACAATTATTTCACACGTGCCTTCGTAATTGTAACTATGTACCTACATGCAGATATATATACCAACGGAATTATATCAAAATAGACAATTATTTAGCTTTTTATAAAAAAAACAAAGCGTCCTGCTTTGTTTTTTTTTTTGGTGACAGAGGTGAAAACTTAAAACTATGCACATCGTGAGAGAAAACTCGAAATAAAATACTTTACCAACCCGTCTGACTAGCGTGGTAGGTCACTTTCACTCCTATTAAGGAAGAGATCTGAGCCCATCAATGCAACGTATATAAGCTGAAATATATAAATAAATTTAAGATCAAACAGTGCATTTCAATTTTCTAAAATTAACAAATGTTTTTCATAGTTTAAGTTTTCACTTCTGTTGGGCATCCTCATAACTATTATATATTCTTTTTTTTTTAATATATTACGAGATATTAGAAGGCATTTATCAGTACGGATCCTAGGAGCAATTGGTCAGTGAGCAACCCTAGAATATACAAATTAGTATGCACATCGATAAGCCCAAAGGGAGCCGGCGAGCTCGCGTCATGAACTACGGCGAGGATAGTCCTCCGTCATTACATAAGGACAAGCACGTAACGCGTGATATCATGGGGAAACGACCGGAATACCCGTGACGAACGAACAATGACTATTTATAGAAATGGGTACTGCTACGGTTTGCGGCTGCCGACCGTTAGATCTTGAATTTGGAACTTTGGATCGAGTTAAGGGAAAAATTTGTTTCACGTAGCACAACTGCAAATGATTTCTTAACTCAAATCATTTATTCTGCATAAGTCCCTTAAGGGCACTTACATATTGTTAAATTTATACATCGTTTGAAACAATGCAATAATCCACCACCGGATCGGAGCACGGCCACAAGCTGAGAAGATCCGGCAAGAAACACTGCGCGCTGTAATTTTTTTTATCTTTCAAATAAAATTGCAAGTATACAGCATATAGTATTAGCTAAAATGTGATGCCCTTTGAGATAAGATATTTACATTTTTTTATTTTAGTGCATATAATGAGATCTGATGTAATGTTAAAGATAATTTTATAAATCAAAAATCTTTTAGTAAGACAAAGTAAGCCGCATCTAAAATTAAAAATCAATACTAATTTAGCATCATGTCCCCTGAGTTTTCTTGCCGGATCTTTCTCAGTGTGGCCGCGTTCCGATCCGGTAATAGTATATTAGTTTTGTTAGTTTTAAATCAACAAATTGTAACAATAATTGCTACAAATTTAATAATTAATAATTACTAACCATAAATAATATAATTTTTTCATATAGAATCATTTTCTTCTTACACTGGCAATAAATTTGTACTAAAATGTGGGTCAAAATTTTATAAATTTATAACTAATTTTCTATATCGGGTAGATCATTATTAATGTCTGTAATAACGATTACTTGTTGGACGTGAGACACGTTAGTCCGCCCGTGACCATGAATGCTACAAAGTGTTCGAAACGTCGGGCAATCATAAACAAATACAAACGCGATATAATCCGTAAAAGTAGTTTTATTTACAATAGGCGTGACGACAGTATAAAAGAATCGATGCATTAATGATTTTAAGGGAAAATACATATCATAAAAATTTAATACGCTACTTTAGATTTATCTAAATAATTGAGATTATTAAGATTTTCAATAAATTAAATCATTAAAATACTGCATTCGGCCATTTTGGCTGAAACACCAATCACAGTGTATTACGTCACGTTAAGGTAAACTACTCTGTTTGTTGTTCTCAGTACTACTGATTACGCATTTGGATTGATTTTTTATTTGTTTACGTGTGATTTACCGACTCCACTCGATTATTACAATGGAACCAAGCTTTGTTAAAGCAAACAGCTCAAATTTGCCCAGGATTGATGTATTGTTGGCTGGTGGCAGACTATTTGGAGGGGCACAGCGTCCTCTACGCTAACCGAGTAGGGGACGTTGTGCGAACGCCCATGACGTGCGGTGTTCCACAGGGGTCGGTCCTCGGATCTACCCTGTGGAACATCGGCTACGACTGGGCGTTGCGGGGGAGCCTCCCACCCGGGCTGGGCGTGATTTGTTACGCCGACGACACGCTCGTCACAGCCCGCGGTGGGACGCTACAAGAGGCGGTAAGCCTGGCGACCTCAGGCACCGAAGAGGTTGTCAGGCGGATCGAGGCGCAGGGGTTGAGGGTGGCCCTGGACAAGACGGAGGCCCTCTTGTTCCATGGGCCCCGTATGGACCCTCCCATCGGCGTCTCGATCACCGTCAGTGTTGTTTCCCTGTGGGAGCTCACCGCCTGGCGCGTCGACGCCCGCAGAGACGTCATCGCCCGTTGGGCAGACCGGCTGGAGACGCCTCGATACGGTGTTTGTTCCGTGGAGGCCTTCCGGCCGGTGCTGTTGCAGTGGTTGGAAAGGCGGCACGGGGTGCTCTCCTTCCGACTCATACAGGTCTTGACGGGGCATGGATGCTTCGGCAAGTACCTGTACAGGGTCGCTAGGAGGGAGAGAACTCCGTCCTGCCACCACTGCGACCACACGGCGCAGCATACGCTTGAGGTCTGTGCCGCTTGGGCTGAGCTGCGTCATGGGCTCGTCGCAATCATCGGTGCCGACCTGACGCTGCCGACCATCGCTAGGGAGATGCTCGGCAGCATCAGGAATTGGGACGCGGTCGCAGCCTTCTGCGAGGCAGTTATCTCGCAGAAGGAGGCGGCGGGTCGCGAGCGCGAGGAGCACAGCCTCGATGATGCGACCCGTTGCTGGCGACTGGGGCGGCGCAGGCGGGATTACCTGCGTGCAATGCCGCCCTAGCCGAGGCCGCGGGTGACGTGACCGGGGATTAGTCCGTCACCCGCCGAGAGGCCGACCGCGTGAGGAAAGACTGACATCCTCCCCGAGGGGGGGACGTCGGTCGATGGGAGGGTGCCCCGGGTAGGGGGTATTCCGTCGGGCCGACCACTGATGACAAGTCACCCTGCTCCAGTGGTCGGCCCAACGACGAAGGCGACGTGGTGTTCGGGTGGGTTGTGGGTGTTGCGTGCTTAAGCCCCTCTGTCGCCCCGGACGGAGTGGTGCGGAGGCGCGCCAACCGCAGCCCACCCCAAAAAAAAAAAGGATTGATGTATTTGATGTTGGGTGATTTCCTCGCTACAAATAAAGAATTTTGCTCGCCTGAGTTTAGAAACGTAAAAACTTCTTTGTAAGTAAATTTTTGTTTATCTTTACTACCATGTTTCTAGTAACCTAATCTCTAGTACCAACTTAGATAGATCTAACTCGTTTTGAACTGATGTGAGTTTATTTTATTTTCATAGCTTATTTTTACATTAAACTTGTCATTGTTTATTCTTGAGGTTAGCTCCCTCACAGCTTTGCGAGCTTTAACCACTTAACTCTTATTATTTTCTTGTTAGGAACATGTACAAATACTTTGTTGGGGGTTTTTATTGATGTATTTTTGCACTGAGGTACTGCACACCACTTATAAACTTTGGAATTCATTTTTATCACAAGAATTAATTTAATGTTTTGCTTACTTTCTTTGCTACACATAGACACAAGGACGTGTTTACCTTAACGTGACGTAACAGCCGACACCATGACACCGGCGAGCTGTTTTCGCGCTATATTTAAAAAATATGGGAAAAATTATTTTAAACTTCTTTAAACATAAATTTATTACCGAAATATAGGTTTTTTCGTAAATAGTAAGTGTGTGCCCGCATTACGGAAAAGGATTTCAAAATCTTTGGTCACGCCTATTAGTGCATATAAAAAAAGATAATAAATTATGGTTGGACCAGATCCCACAAGGAGCACCCAATCACGAGTTAATTACTAGAGCAGCCATCCTTTAAACCATATTGGAGAAAAGGAAGGGACCCGTAGAAGCAGAACCTTATTTAATGAGCATGACCAAACCATACACTGCGAACTATAGTAGGCATGCTATCCATCCATCAGCCTACAGACGTTCACTGCTGGACATAACCCTCCCCACGAAAATGCCACTCGGAACGGTCCTGCGCCACTTGCATCCAACGGTTCCCTGCGACTTTAAGAATGTCGTCAGTCCACCTAGTGGGTTGTCGTCCTACGCTGCGCCGTCCGATTCGCGGTCGCCACTCAAGAACGTAGGTATGCTAAAAAGACCTAAATTCGTCAGGAAAAACATGTTACGCTGTACAAATACAAGAATAACAAGAAGAAAAAAACTGCGAGAGATCATACAGGAGAGAGTGCCATAAAGCCATAAAATTACAATATCATAGTATTGTAATTTTATGGCTTTATGGCTGAATGAGGACCATTCTGTATCTATATATAAATACATGAAGCAAAAACTTTGTACCCCTTGGTGGACAAGTATGAAATTTGGCACAGTTGATGTATATGTCGGCGTTGCGCCAGGAATTTGGACGATGGTAGTAAAATACTAAGTATGTAATCACTGTATTTATTAGGAGTTCTTGCCGGAGAAGTGAGTGAAGTAAAACTGTCCTCTATTCTAATCTTACAATGTTTTTATAACCTCCGCTTTACAAATTTGATCAATTATATAAATATATAAACAATTAAATCAAAGATTTCTAGAAATACATTCAAAAAGTGTCTTAAATATCATAGCATTTTTTTTTTTTTGTGGGTGGGCCGCGGTCGGCGCGCCTCCGCACCACTCCGTCCGGGGCGACAGAGGGGCTTAAGCACGCAACTCCCGCGACCCACCCGAAAACCACGTCGCCTTCGTCGTTGGGCCGACCACTGGAGCAGGGTGCTGCGGACTAATCCCCGGTCACGTCACCCGCGGCCTCGGCTAGGGCGGCATGAGGCGCAGATAGTTGCGCCTGCGCCGCCCCAATCGCCGGCGGTGGATCTCCTCATCGAGGCTGCGCTCCTCACGCAGGCGATCCGCCGCCTCCTTCCGCGAGATCACCGTCTCGCAGAAGGCTGCGACCGTGTCCCAATTCCCGACGCTGTCGACCATCGCCCTAGCGATAGCCGGCAGCGTCAGGTCCGTACCGATGATTGCGACGAGTTCACAGCGCTGCACTGCCCAAGCCCCGCAGGCCTCGAGCGTATGGCGCGCCGTGTCCTCGTCGCAATCGCAGTGGTGGCAGGACGGTGTACTCTCCCTCCTAACGACCTTGTGCAGGTATTTGGCGAAGCACCCATGCCCCGTCAAAACCTGCACCAGTCGGAAGGAGAGCACCCCGTGCCGCCTCTCCAACCACTGCATCAGCACCGGCCGGAAGGCCTCCACGGTTCGCACCCCGAACCGAGGCCTCTCCAGCCGGACTGCCCAACGGGCGATGACGTCTCGGCGGGCGTCGACGCGCCAGGCGGTGAGATCCCTTAACGAGACCACACCGCCCTCCGCTCGCACCCCCGTCACCCGCCGATATAGTTCGGCGAGCATCTCCGTCTCCAGGTCCCACGGGGGAGTCCCGACCAATAGGCACGTTGCCTCCATCGCCACCGTGCGGTATCCGCGGATGGCCCTGACCGCCGTGACCCTCTGTGGTCGCCACAGAAGGGCCCTAAGTCGGGCGGTCATGGACCCCGCCCACACCGGTGCGCCGTACAGGGCCATCGACCGGATGACCCCCGCGTACAGCCGTCGGCACGCAGCGCTCGGTCCGCCCACGTTCGGCATAAGCCACGATAGGGCGGACGCCGCGCCGACGAGCCGCGGAGCGAGCCTGCGGAAATGCTCCCGGAACCACCATCGCCCGTCGAGCACCAGGCCCAAGTACCTCATATGGGCCCGGATGCTGATGTCGACCGAGTGGACGGTGATCGAGACGCCGATGGGAGGGCTCATAGTGCGCCCATGGAACAAGACGGCCTCCGTCTTGTCCAGGGCGACCCTCAACCCCAGCGCCTCGATCCGTCTGACGACCTCCTCGGTACCCGAGGTCGCCAGGCTTACCGGCTCTTCTAGCGTCCCACCGCGGGCTGTGACGAGCGTGTCGTCGGCGTAACAAATCACGCCCAGCCCGGGCGGGAGGCTCCCCCTCAACGCCCAGTCGTAGCCGATGTTCCACAGGGTGGGTCCTAGGACCGACCCCTGTGGGACACCGCACGTCATGGGCGTTCGCACGACGTCCCCTGCTCGGTCGGTGCAGAGGACGCTGCGCCCCTCCAAATAGTCTGCCACCACCCGCCTCAGGTAAACTGGCACCCCGTGATACCGGAGCGCCTCCCTGATGCAGCTGAATGGCAGACTATTGAATGCGTTGGCGATGTCTAGGGACACCACCAACAGCACTCCCCCGCCGGTGACGGCCTCAGTCGCCACGGCCCTCAGGCGCAACAGAGCCGCGATCGTCGAACGACCCCTCCTAAACCCAAACTGGGCGTCCGACAGATCGGGCCCCGTGCCGACGAGGCGCCGCTCGATGCGGGCAGCTACCACCCTCTCCAGTAGCTTGCCCGTGTCATCGAGCAAAATATCATAGCATGGTAAATAGCAGTGTTGTTACTACAAATAATTATTTAAATATTAGTTGCAAATATTTCAAACATGTTTATAACTATAATTGATAACACATACATCAACAATTTACAAATATTGCCGATAGAGGGCGATATGCGTCCATATATATAATGAGGAGAAGTGTATAAAACTGAAATTTCATATAATAATGGATTAGATATATGTACATTAAATTCATTAAAAAAGGCATTACGTACACTACAACGCAATCGCTACACACACACATACACGCGTTTGTTTGAGTGTGTTGCGTAGCAACGCTTATAGACTTTTGTTTACGGTTAAAATCTCTGGTCGAACTGAATGTCTGTTAGTGGTAGGACCACACTGTCGACAGTTATCTGTCTACAGCCGCGGGCCGGTCCGTCCGGGGTAGTACGCTCTCGTAGAAAATCGATGTCTGTGTAGTAGCAATTTGTTACTGCGCTTCGTTCGGTGAGCGAAAGAGCTGGAAGCCCAACATTCTGAGGGTGTTTGCGTGTGGATTAGAATGTTTATTTCTCTGAATTTCTCAATGCCAATAAAAGTTTTTATTTTTATTTAAGTTTTGTATTATTGAAGTATGTACAGTCCCTGAGGTGATTACCCAACTGACCTTGCATACACACAAGACCTCGTTATATTGAGCGATGTGATGAATATTTAAACAAATGGTTATAAACCTGTAGTTCACGAATTATTCTTTCGGTAAAGTCCCGAAGACTATGAAATAAATAAATGATATCATCATCTCAATACACATCAGCCCCTATTGAGCTCGGGTCTTCACCACAATGGAAGAGAAGTTAACATACTAAGTCGCACATTCCGTGTGGTGACGGAGTAAGAATAAATTCCCCACCCCCTCTCTTGCCCGTAGATATAGTAAAAGGCGACTAAGGGATATCTTGTGCATAAAACAACTGTGCGAGAAAAGGAAAACTTGAAATAAAACCCTATAATAACCCGCCTGACCAGCGTAGGTCAATTTCTTTCCCAATGTAGAGGAGGCTCGAGCCCAGTAGTGGAACCTGACGCTCCCCGAAGGGGGGACGTCGGTCGATGAGATGGTACCCCAAATAGGGGGTATTCCGTCGGGCCGACCACTGATGACTAGTCACCCTGCTCCGGTGGTCGGCCCAACGACGAAGGCGACGTGCATCTTGGGTTTCTTTTTTTTTTTATTATTGCCAACGGTGGCAAACGAGCAAGCGGCACACCTGATGGTAAGTGAAACTGCTGCACATGGACCTTTGCAATACCAGGGGCACAGCCAGGCTGCTACCTACCGTGAAGGAAATACTCTTCTTAAACCATGTTTAAAGAAGGACATGTCATAGCGCTCGGGAATCACAGCAGCAGGTAGTTAATTCCAGAGCTTGCACGTACGTGGGAGAAATGATCGCTGGAAACGTACAGTTGAAGACCATAACGTTTCCAGGTGAAATGGATGAACCCTGCTACGATGTCGAGTGGTACGTTGGTAGAACGGTGATGGTGGTACCAAGTCAAATAGTTCCTCGGAGCACTCCCCGTGAAAGAGTCGGTAGAGTACATAGAGTGACCCAAAGTCTCTCCGCTGCTCCAGCGACTCTAATCTGTCCGTAAGATTGGGATCCCCGACGATTCGAACAGCCCGTCTTTGCAGGGAGTCAAGTGGGTCTAGCTGATATTTGGACGCACCTGCCCAGAAATGTGAGCAGTGGGTTGCGGGTGTGCGTGCTTACGCCCCTCTGTCGCCCCGGACGGAGTGGTGCGAGGAGTGCGCCGACCGCAACCCACCCCAAAAAAAAAAAAAGCCCAGTAGTGGAACGCATATGAGCTATGATGAATTGATGATCGCGCTGATGAGATGTGTTGATATTATGTCGAGTTTTCCTTCTCTTGTTATTATATCCACAAGATATCCCTTAGTGCCTTTTACGATACCCATAGGCAAGATAGGGTGGTGAATTGTATTGTTATGTCGTCGCCCCACGAAAGAGATAATGAACCTACTACAATAATATATACTATCTTTGGAATAGATCAACTCTCTCCATAATTATTAATCCCGTATTTGTTGATTGACCGTTCATTTCCTTTGTGGACGAATTAAAATTATGTTTATTTCCATAGGTTAAATCATTTTCATGATAACCCCTAAAAATACTATTAAATAATCAGCATAATATGCTAGTAATAACTACTATTCTCACGTTTATAACTATGAAAGCGTCAAGATAGGGGATATGGTTCTTTATAATATACATAAATCTATCTATATATATAAAAGAAAGTCGTGTTAGTTACACTATTTATAACTCAAGAACTGCTGTACTGATTTTCCTGAAAATTGGCGGGGAGGTAGCTTAGAATCAGAAGACGGATATAGGATACTTTTTATCCCGTTCAACCGGGTTTCCGTGGGACTTGACATAAACCGTCAAAGAGAATACAAGCCACTATAAAACGTGGTATAACAAAAACGCATCAATCATGTAATAACAAAACGCAAATGACAGCCTATACACACTATATTACAGACTATATTTTAGGAAATTAAGAAAATATATTTACGAAAAAAATTATGGCAGTACGAAGTTCGCCGGGTCGGCTATTATAGTATTCAACTGAATCAAAGTAACGAAGCTACATTTAAAAAAGCGACTTCTAGTAGCATAATGTTGAACCAGGTTCATAAATAAATCTTTATTTAACTTCAAGTGTGACAATTTCATACTAGATGGCGCTATGCTTAAATTCTGAATAACTTTTACGCAATGATGGCGTCTTCATAAAATTAATTTTTGACATGTCAATTGATTTTTAGTATATTTTTATATTTGTTTGTTATACTTACCTATGTTTTTTATACTTGTTTACTTCTTAACAGTTTCTCTACAGATTTGTAAAAATGTTCTATGAATAAGGCTAATTGTCATAACAATAAAATTACTTTACTATGAGGATATTATGAAATGATTAGATATTACTTATAATAAATATTATAATAGAGCATGGATAATAAGACCATATTTTTTTTACCTCAAAATGGAACGCTTGCATAACATGACCATTTTGACCATTATTTTTTGTCTCAGAATGAAAATTTTGTACAAATAGACCTAAATACAAAATGAATAGCTAAAAAAAACTAAAACTATACGCAATAAAATATTAATTAAAAAATATAATTAAAATTATGTTTTTGAGCATTTAAATAAAAGCTTGTTTTTAAATATTTTTTAATCAATATTTTATTTTCAAATTTTTAGTTATGTCTCAATCTCTGCATTTCTAATATTGCATCATTGTTACATGGTATTGTACCGGTTAGGTTTATACTGTCCAGTTCTTCAATTAAAAGTCCCTCCAAAGACTTTATACGATTGTTACACAGATACCCTATTGCCATTCAGTTCATCAGCACGGCCTCACCTTCACTTGGGTGTTTTTCATATCGCCACTTATTTCTGGTTGGACCTTACTTGCGCCTAACGGACATTCGATTCCGGGTTTAATTTCGGAGTTTTCCTTCTCCTAGACAGATTGCAGACCAATGCTATCGACGCCCATCTCACCGATCTCTACAAAACTCCGTAACTCCAAGAGAGTTCTTAGAACTGCATCTTTAGATCCTGGATATCATGTAGCACAAGAGTGCTTGTCAAAACTATTCAAACGAGTCCAAACTCGACGGTTTCATCTCGTTTAGTTTAAAAGTCCCTATGGCCACCTGCCGACGCCATCTTGAGCCCAGCTTCATGGAACCATATTATTGCATGGTCACCGAGGTTACGTAAGTAAACCAAATTTCAACCTAATCTAACGACAGGGAGTGGTTCTAATTTAACTCGCAAGATTCGTCCCATACTAACCTACTAACAGGGCAAATTAAATAAAAGCTTTTAAAAACGGGATATTTATCTTACGGCTCCCGAGACAACGGGACGAACAGTAAAAAATCGTACTGTCCCGTTGAGAAACAGGCACATGGTCACGTTATGCATGCATTATGTTACATTTGAAGACTGCCTCCATCAGCCTATCTACTACATCCATAGGTGAATACGAGTCTTAGAAATAGTACAATGTGGTAATCGCCACGCTTGACAAACGGGTTGGCGATCGCAGTAAATGTCATAATTTTCGTAGGAGAGAACACTGTTCTAGCAGAGGCTGTGGATGACCGGACCGAGGATTTAGTCCGGCACCCGCGGAGAGGTTAGCCTCGCGCCTCTCGGGAATGGGACGTCGACGGGAGAGGGTACTCCCTCTGAGTATTCCGTCGGGCCGACCACTGAAGTCAAGGAACTCTGCACCGGCGGTCGGCAAAACGACGAAGGCGACGTGCTATCGGGTGGGTTACGGGGCCGCGCGCCGCCCCTCTGTCGCCCCGGACGGTGCAGGGCGGCGGGTGCATTGACCGTAGCCCACCCCCAAAAAAAAAGAAGAGAATACTATTTTCATTCTCCTGTTGATTTACCACGAGTTGATGATTCATATTCTTAACCCATTACCACGCGGGTATGAAATACAATTTATAAAAAATTACAAACGATATTGCTATTCATACGCTGGTATACTTTTGTCATAAAATGTTTACGACACACAAGATGAATATCCGTATTTAATTCGATACATTATTGATACTATCATATAATACTGCGAGCAATGTCTAAAACTGCGGGAGGTAATGCGTCATACAACATACTCGTACATAGTTAGTGTTGGTAAACATTGCAAAAATATTTACTGTAGCAGTAGGTATACATTTTGCGGGCACTTGCCATCTCGTATTGATATAATATGGTATGAAATGATATAGAATTTAATTTAAAAAGCGAACTTATTTACCATAACCAGAATAAAATTGAAAAAACAGTTATAAAAGTTCAAAAGTCGTCATCACCATTAATGCTAGTGTACCACAAGGCTCGGTGCTCTCCCCGACGTTGTTTATCCGCCGGCCCTTATTACAATTGAGTAAAAATGTAGACATACTTTAATTACTCATATACATTTTTTATTATTTTTTTTTTGTTCCCTTCTATAGGCAATGAAAACATTGTTTTACAATATTATTCCACAGTTCACGACATCCGCAGTCATAAAAAGGGTTTGTGCATTGTATTTTTACTCCGTCTGCACACGAAAAAAGCGCAATTCTAGCAATTACATTAGTAAGAATTTATTAATTGTTGTTATATCTATATAAATATATATTATATTCATTGTGGAACAAATTAAGGAAACTGAAATCATATTGTGTTATTTTTTATTTAATTACTCTGTGTTTTGTGTTATGATAAAAGATTTTTCTTTCAATGTTCGTGATATTACAACGCCTTTTGTTGTTGATTTAAAGTATACAACTTAGTTAAGCCTTGATTTAGTCGTCAAAATAGCATTATTAGCGATCTATAAGCATAAATACGGTACTAAAAAATGGTATTGGATTAATTAAATACAAGTAAAAGATTAGTGATATCCTATTGGAAAGATAATTTACAGACATCGTTTATTTTTAACGATAACGACGAAGGGGTCGAAATAGAATGGACGCCAACGCTTATTTGTTCATGAGAAGCGTAAAAATCGACAAAAGATCTCAGCAGAAAGGGGGCAAGCAGCTCTCTACTGGAAAACATCGCCTTGACAACTTCATGGAATTTTAGTGATTAGTAATGGCTGGCTGTACCTTAAGTGCGCTCGTGCACTGAACCACCAATTCAAAAGATTTAATAATTACAATGTTAGTTCATCTTTATATTTTAAATTACTGTATTAATATTTATTATTAAAACATACAAAAACATATAACAAATATAATTTCAAATTATGACGAAACAATTTAAAAGCTTTATTAAACTATTCTAAACTATTGAATAAATTAAATATTAAATTGTGACATCTGCATATGAGCCTAAAATTCTAGATGGTAACTGTTTAATAATCACTATTAAACCTGATTACACTATCATTTGTTCATATCGACCTCCATGTTTTAAAAATCCAAGTGCATATATAGAATCACTTGATACTATTTTAAGTAATGTGCGAACAAAAAATGTAATTTTTACGGGAGACATAAATATTGACACACTGGCTGATAATTTGTCTGGAACTACTCAAGATTACCTAAACCTGATGGCCATGCATGGACTAAGACAAGGCATACTCAATGCTACACGCATTAAGTCATGTATTGATCACTTTATGATCAAATGCTTCTGTCTTTGCAAAACAGTAGTCTTCGAGCAGCCGATAACGGATCATTGCGCGATTTTACTACACATTAACGATTCTAAAGTGGCAAAACATAATACTGTACTACATAACAGGGTTACAACAGATTATAACTCAATTAAAACTTCACTCAATAAGGAATCCTGGGATTTACTTTATAAAGTTAGAGATACCAATTTAGTAGCGGAAGTAATTACAAATAAACTTTTAAATACAATTACTAATAATACTAATATTGTAAAAACTTCTGGTCGTCTAAGACCATTAAAACCGTGGATAACAAAAGGGATAGTAAAATGTATAAGAAAAAGAGACAAATTACATAAAGCGACAGTAAAAGCACCAGATAATATAATATTAATAAACAAATACCGTAAATATAGAAATACTTGTAATTATATTATTAAAGAGTTGAAAAAACAATATTATCAGGAAAAACTTAACATATGTAAAGGTAATACAAAGGAAACATGGCAAATTATAAAGGAGGTTTGTAGTATGAAAAAGAGCAACGAACACTGTGAAGAATTATTAAATATTGCCACTACACCAGAGCATTCACTTAATGAGTTAAATGAGTATTTCACAGGCATTGGAAATACACTAGCGAATGACTTGCTTAGCAGGATGAATAAAACGGAACAAGAATTAGCACGTGAGGCTTCTATGAATACATCACCTCTATGTTCCTTTTTATTGATGCCTACAGATATATACGAAGTAAGAGGTATTATATTGGGACTCAGAACTCGCAGTGCTTCTGGTTGGGACAGAATTACAACTACAATATTGAAGCAAAACATTAATTCTCTTGTACCACCTATCACACACTTGTGTAATCTAAGTTTGGAAACCGGCAAATTCCCTGATATATTTAAAAGAGCTGTTGTATGTCCTGTCTATAAAACTGGAAATAAAAATGAGCCAACTAACTACCGTCCCATATCACTTCTTTCAAATTTATCTAAAATTTTAGAAAAAATAGTTAATAAGAGAATAGTGAAATATCTGCAAAATAAAAATTTACTTAGTGATAGTCAATTCGGCTTTAGAGAAGGAAGGTCAACTGAGGATGCCGTACTGACATTGACAACTAAAATAGCGTCATATGTAGATAGAGGTGATAAATGTTTGGGAGTTTTTTTGGACCTCCAGAAGGCATTTGATACCGTATCTATTAAAATTCTAATAACACGCTTGGAAAGCGTTGGTTTTAGAGGTGTGGCCCTGAACTGGTTCATTGACTATCTGACCAACAGGCACCAACGCGTTAAGATAGATTGTATTGAAAGTTCCGACCTAAAATGTAAATATGGTGTGCCACAGGGCAGTACGCTGGGACCAACGTTATTCCTTATCTATATCAATGACCTTTCTAGGTTGGCAAACTCCACATACCTTGATCTGTATATGTTCGCTGATGATACAGTATTAATTTTTCATGGTCAAACATGGAACATGGTATTTAATTTGGCAGAAACCGGTTTAACTAAAGTGACTGCTTGGCTAGAAAACAGTCTACTATCGATAAACACAGGTAAAACAAAGTATGTTTGCTTCAGTAAATCGGCTGTAGGCAAACCTATTGCAACACATAGTCTTAAAATTCACACGTTTCCGTGTAATAGAATCACAACTCGAGAGAACTGTATATGTGCATCTCTTTGTCGAGTGGACTGTGTCAAGTATTTGGGTGTACTCTTAGATGATACACTTACCTGGGAAATGCACATAACGTCTACAATTGCGAGAGTCCGAAAGCTTGTATACATTTTCAAAAACCTACGTACAGTTGCCAATAGTATACTTCTTCTGCAAACGTATCGAGCACTGTGCGAATGCATAATTAGATACTGCATTTGTGCATGGGGAGGTGCAGCAAAAACATATATGTTGGGAATTGAGCGTGCACAGCGCATGGTGCTCAAGGTACTTTTATATTTACCGTATAGACACCCTACATTTTCTGTGTATAATATGTCAGGCGTTCTATCAGTGAGAAAAATGTTTGTATATGAAATGTTGCGCAGATACCACAAAAAAACTGTTCCTTACATTTGTTCATCACATAAACGTGTGGAACGATGCCCAGTGCCTCGCGTTAAATCCACATTTGCACGAAGGCATTATAATTTTTTAGCTCCCCATATTTACAACAAATGTAACAAAGTACATAAAATACGTAAATTAAGTACCCACAAATTTAAATTGGTTATAACTACTTGGCTAAAATCAATAGACTTTGACGCTGTAGAAAATCTCCTAAAAGTACCGTAGTATCGCAATTACATATGTACACACACACACACACACACACACACACACACACACACACACATACACGCACCCGCTTTTCACACGCGCGCGCGCATGCACGTTCACACACACAGAACCAAATGCACGCGCCCACATCCATGTGCACATACACCTAACACATACATAAACAAACAAACTTACTATTTTTTTTTTTATATTTTTCTATTTTTATATTGTTTGGATTTTGTACTCATTTTTTTAAACCGAAATTGATGTTATTAAGGTCATATATATAAAAGGGAAAACACTAACACCTGCAACACAGTCCTTACTAGTGCAGGTGTTAGGGACTCCAATCAATGTAAATGTTCTTTTTACGTCAATAAAGATTTATTTATTTATTTATTTATTGAAACTTATTTTCCCTGTAAAAAAAAATCTCGTGCGCTGAGGCCAGCGCACGGGGACTGCTAATACAACTTGTATTAGTTATGAGTTAAAACGCCTGGCGCGTGAGACAGAAGATAGTTCATAGAAATATACCGAAAAATGAGCCTCTGCTCGAGCGCCGCACAGGCGAACCGAACATTACCGAAAGCACTCGACTTTCAATGAAATTTGCCTGGCGGCGGCGACGACAGTAGATATAGTTTTGATGTATCCTGTGACGCGTTAGATATTGTTTGTTTACATTAAGTAATTGTTTTTTTTTTATTTTGGTCTTAGTTCTATTCTATACTTCGTGTACCGTTTGTGGTGTGAGTGTAAATGAGCCTAGCATTTTTTTTTTTTTTTTTATGTGTGGACTATGGTAAGCGCACGCGCGGTCCGTCCGGGGCGATGAAAGGACGGCGCGCGGACCCGTAACCCACCCGTACCCACGTCACCTCGCTGTTGGGCCGACCACCGGAGCAGATGTGACTTGTCGTCAGTGGTCGGCCCGACGGAATACCCTTTCGGGTACCCTCACCTCTCGACATCCTGGGACGTCGGTCGCCGTCGCGCGGTTAGGCACACTGCGGGTGACGGACAATTCCCCGGTCCGATCACCCGCGGCCTCGGCTAGGGCGGCATTAGGCGCAGATACTCGCGCCTGCGCCGCCCGAGTCGCCGGCGGCGGAACGTGTCGCCGGCGGCGGAACGTGTCGCCGAATAGGAAAATGAGCCTAGCATGATAAAACTTTTCAAAATAAAGTTGATATAAAATTGGCGGGACCGCCAAGGCCATCGTTAAATTTAATAAAAGAGTTCAAATCAAAATATTTTTCGATTTGCACTCTTTTATAAATATTTTTCGAAGTGTGAAAAGCAAATAAAACCACATGTTTCTTCACGTGTACCTATACCTATAAAATGAAATGAGTTCGAAAATAATAAAAAATTACATTTTTTTTTATAAATTGTTGTTCCATTGTAATTTCTGATCTTAATACTTAGTGAGCAAGTAAAGTCCACCACCACTTTGTTGACCCACCAGCCGCCACTGGTGATTAGTATCTGTAACACGTTAAAAAACTAAGACATTGAATAGGAGACATCTCATTTTTATAGTGCCCAAACCACCAGACGTCTAACACTTACCTATAGCTGTCAATAATGGTAATTGTCAGATCAATTAAATTAAACGGCTTGCTGTCATCCTATAAACGATATGACTAGCATCTAATTAAAAACAATTAAGACTGTATAGATCTTATCTTCCCGTGTCAAAAAAAAAATAGCTAACGAGTGTTGAGCATCGTTTGTAAGCGCCCAAACATCAAATAACATGGTGCCGCCATTTTGTGGTCACGGCGAATGCGACATTTCACGGATAAATTGGCGGGAAACGCGGAAACTGACGTTGGTCGGCGACCTCGCATCTTCCGCGCTACACACAAAAACATCTCACCATACCATCCTAGGAATCATGGATAATTAACAATAGGTGGATTCATCTCGCAGGCTAAATTTAATTTCATCCGTTGAGTTGAATTCTTTTAACTTATTTATGGTACTGTAACGCAGGCGTATAATGACAAGTTAAAAATTCATTATCTCGTCTATCTGTTATGGCAAGTTTTTTATTATGACTTTTTTGTTTATTTATGTAACTTTGTTATTTATGTAATTATAGAAACCCTCTCAAGGATCACCTGGCGAATGGTCAATATAGCTTTCTTCTAGGCAACTTACAGCACCATCTGCGATCATTATTACTCCTCACACCTGATCCGTCTGACCATCGTGATATATACCACATAGTAGTCTTTTATAAAGGATGGTTTTTTTTTTTATTTGCGGTCGGCGCGCTCCTCGTACCACTCCGTCCGGGGCGACAGAGGGGCATAAGCACGCACACCCGCAACCCACCCACGATGCACGTCGCCTTCGTCGTTGAGCCGACCACCGGAGTAGGGTTACTTGTCATCAGTGGTCGGCCCGACGGAATAGCCCCTATTTGGGGTACTCTCCCATCGACCGACGTCCCCCCCCGGGGAGGACGTCAGTCTTTCCTCACGCGATAAAGCGTGGGTTGGCGACAATTTTAAAATGATAGGAAGCCGTTGAGGGAAAGCGAGAGAGGATCGTTACTTGTGGTATTCTTGGGACGATACCATATCTAACAGAGGACTTTGATCGACTGATGGATAGACAGATAAGAATAACGACATGCAAGACTACAAAGCACCTGATATCATCAAAAGTTAAATTTTTTTTAATTCTCAGCTCTCATACGTCTCAGAGTTGTGTTCGAACACTCTTCACAATAGAGAAGATATTAACCTGCCGTATCACGCTGGTATAAATCTTGTATTGGTATTTTTTTTATGTGTGGGCTATGGTAAGCGCACGCGCGGCCCAGTCCGTCCGGGGCGATGAAAGGACGGCGCGCAGGCCCATAACCCACCCGTACCCACGTCACCTCGTTGTTGGGCCGACCACCGGAGCAGATGTGACTTGTCGTCAGTGGTCGGCCCGACCGAATACCCTTTCGGGTAACCTCACCTCTCGACGTCCTGGGACGTCGATTGCCGTCACGCGGTCAGCCTCTCTGCGGGTGACGGACAATTCCCCGGTCTGATCACCCGCGGCCTCGGCTAGGGCGGCATTAGGCGCAGATACTCGCGCCTGCGCCGCCCGAGTCGTCGGCGGCGGAACGTGTCGCCGAATAGGAGCGCTACTCGCACACGATCCGCCGCCTCAAGACGTATTGGTATAGGGATCCTTATCAAGTTTTTCTCCCTCTTGTATCAATGTTATCCAAATATCATATTCCTTAGTCGTCTATTACGACACCCACGGGCAAGACGTGAAAGCGGTGGATTGTACACTTATTCTGTCACACCCAAAATTACATTGTCAAGTCATAAAATAACGACTCCAGCTCGTCAATTTATTATTATTGTACTTTAAAGATATCATAAACATTTGTTTTACTCCATTTTCTTGCTGTTTCTGTTACTAAAAACATTCCAAAATAATTGTTCTCTATATTCTTCCGAACCAATACTCTAAATGTTGGGTATAGACCCCCCGATATGGGAAGAAGGAAGAAGAAGTTGGTTGATTAAATTAAATGGATTGGTATTGGATTACTCTCTATATAAACAGAGCAGTCACTATAAACCTCATCAATTTTCACAACATATAGAATGATTATAGGACTACCGTGCGGTGACAGAGTAAGAAAACAATCCACCATCCCTTATCTTTGCCATAAGTGTCATAAAAGATAACTCATCTTATCATCATCTCATACGTCCCACCGTTAGGCTCGGGCCTCTTCCACTATGGGAGGAAAATTGATCTAACATACCAAGCTAGTCAGACGTATTGGCATATGGTTTTGTTTCAAGTTTTCATTCTCTTGCATAGATGTTATATGCTTATTCCATCCCTTTATTTTTTTTATTGGTGGGCCTATGGTAAGCGCACACGCGATCCATTCCGTCCGGGGCGACGAAAGGACGGCACGCGGGCCCATAATCCACCCGTAACCACGTCGCCTTCGTCGTTGGGCTAACCACCAGTGCATAGTTCCTTGTCGTCCGTCAGTTTTTCTTCTCTTACATAGATATTACGTGCTTATTACATCCCTAAGTCGCCTTTTACGACATCCACGCTAAGAGGGTGATGAATTGTATTCTTACTCTGTCAACACACGGAAATAAGAAATAAAAAGAGGACTATTTTTACATCATCATCCTCATCATTTCAGCCTATCGTCGTCCATTACTGGTAGATGTAGACGTAGACCTCCCTCATGTTATGCCACAAAGTGCGGTCCTGTGCTGCCTGCATCTAACGATGCCCAACTTTCACCAGGTCGTCGGTCCACCTAGTGGAGAGTGGAGAAGTACATACTTTTTTTTTGTGGGTGGGCTGCGGTCGCCGCGCCTCCGCACCACTCCGTCCGGGGCGACAGAGGGGCTTAAGCACGCAACTCTCGCAACCCACCCGAAAACCACGTCGCCTTCGTCGTTGGGCCGACCACTGGAGCAGGGTTACTTGACATCAGTGGTCAGCCCGACGGAATACCCCCTACTTGGGGTACCCTCCCATCGACCGACGTCCCCCCCTCGGGGAGGACGTCGGTCTTTCCTTACAAGTACATATTGCGTTGATTCTAAATAATTGGGATAATAGGACAATAGTGATAATGAATTGCTGTGTGGTAGCGGTTTCGAATACTACCAACCCTTGCTTTGCTCGTGGGTGTCGTAAAAGACGACTAAGAGCCCTAGATTGACCCGGACCAACTCCATCTGGTACCATTTGGGTCAACGATTACATTCCCAAGGAGGGTTGACGTCAGGCGGGCGGCCGGTCATAAAAATCATTGCCAAAACTTTTTGCAATATGTCAAAACAGATGACATATTGCGTCGACCCCAAGTAATTGGGATAAGAGCAAGATGATGATGATGATGAGTGATAATGAATTATGCCTATGAAGATATGTACCTATATTTATAAAAAAACAATACCTACTATAAATCTTTATATATTGGTTATTATGACCATTCTCTGTGTGATGACGGAGTAAGAATATAAATCACGACTCCCATTTTGCACGCGGGTGTCGTAAAATACGATTAAGGGATTATAATATACACATTACATGTATGATAGAGAAGGAAAAATAGATATCAAACTGTATAGCAACACGTCTGACCAGTGTGGCATAATATGTCAATTGCTCTCCCATAGAGGAGGAGGCCCGAGTCCAACAGTGAGACGCATTTCGGCTGAGATAAAACCGTATCCGAAACCGGTATAACATATGTTCTAATATCCGCATCTAAATCTGAAACTTTCTATCCGTACCATCCCTTTGCGGGTACCGGGGATTAAGTCCGACACCCGCGGAGGTTAACCTCGCGACGGCGATCGGCGTTCCGAGAAGGGGAGTCGAACGGAGAGAGGCCTCCCTCGGGGTATTCTATTGTTATATTACTGGCACCCCGGACGGAGCCGGGCGGCGGGTGCGCTTACCGTAACCCACACCAAAAAAAAAATATATCCCTAATTTTTATGCTCGTAAGGCCACCTTAGGATATAAAAATCGGTTGTCTCTAAAGTCGGTTTACTGACAATAGTTGAACGTGACGACGTCATAAGTAAATACTGATGGAATGGTTTCATTTTTCAAAAGAAAATTTTAATTTTATTTGTTTGATAGATATTTTATATGGATCAAGCCTTAAATGGAACGCCTCAGAGCGAGGTAACGCGGCATACGTCATGTTTTTTCGTGTGTGCAGCCGGCTCCATTGAATTATAAGACGTTGTCACGTCAAAAAAAAAATATTATCCATCCATTCACCAAGTTCACTAAATCGCAACCAGACAAAGAAAACGCTATAGTAAACAGCCAAGCTGGAGATCACTCCAGTCTGGATGGGTACTAGAAGAAAGACGATTCTTCATCTCTCTCCGATTGCAGTGAAATCAAACTTCCTGCAATTGACATATATATATATATATATATATATATATATATATATATATATATATATATATATATATATATATATTATAGTTATCTAAAATGTATTCGTTGTTGAGTTTGACCGTCTAATGAACTATACAGGAAATGCACAATATTGTACGGCGCTATTTCCTGAGCGCACACCGGAAGGCAGCTCATCACACGAAGGTCACGCTGAAACACTCGCTCAGTTACCAGAAGTTACAGGTGCACTAGATTAGACCTCGTTTTAATTATCTCTAGGTCAACGTTCTAATTTACAATTGTGAAGCTTTTTTATCAGAGTGGTGACGGAGTAAAAGTGTCACCACCCGTTCCTTTCCTCACAACTATACCAGACCTAAATAGCTTCTGTATGCAAACAATATTACATAATAAACATTCTTCTTTCTTTCTTGTCTCTCAGTAAGAATTAACATTCGGTTTAAAAACATGAGAACCAGTCTAGCCCAAGTGGTATATGATTCTGGTATATTAGGACTTCCAAGCGCGACGGTCGGTGCGATCCGCAAAGACCCAGACTACTCTGAGTCTGGGTGTTATTTGTGTTCATTAATTGTAATATTTGTAAAATTACAATACAATGATGTATATACGATGATTGATTTATATAATACGCAACGAAAGAATTCCCTGGCAATCTGGAATAGACCGACATATAGTAGTCAGATAGATAGTATAGAGTATGTCTTTAAATCTTCATGAAAAAGTCGCTTTTTCATATTCAAGCATCACAAAAGGATGTTACAAGTTTATTTAAACAACACCCTGCACTAATGTAATAATCCTCGTACTGCTGAAAAAGTTACTAAAAGACTTTATTAAAATACATTTCACGGACACAATTAAATACAGACTCAAATCACCACTTGTGTATCGCACAAAAGTAACCATCGGAGCGATCATTGAGGACAAGGAACTCGGCACTGGTGGTCGGCCCAACGACGAAGGCGACGTGGGTACGGGTGGATTATGGGCCCGCGCGCCGTCCTTTCGTCGCCCCGGACGGAATGGACCGCGTGTACGCTTACCATAGCCCATCCATAAAAATAAAAAATAAAAGAAAAAAAGCGTGGTAATCGAACCCACGACACTTGTTACAGTATATCGAAATCTATACCACTACGCCATATACAGTTGACGACAATAAAATCAATTCACAATTCTATGCCAATATAATTTCATCAAAACAGGTATTACCTTGAACTTAGTTTATTGTTTGTGTTATCGTGCTAATCTCAAGAACTACCGGTATCATTTCAATCATTCTTTTCGCATCATATAACCTGTTTATAGAATACCTGTAAAGAATGAAAAATATGACTTTTTTTTTTTTGGGGTGGGCTGCGGTCGACGCGCCCCTCGCACCACTCCGTCCGAGGCGAAAGAGGAACGTAAGCACGCACACCCGCAACCCACCCCACGTGCATGTCGCCTTCGTCGTTGCGCCGACCACCGGAGCAGGGTTACTTGTCATCAGTGGTCGGCCCGACGGAATACCCCCAATTTGGGGTAACCCTCCCATCGACCGACGTCCCCCCCTCGGGGAGAACGTCAGTCTTTCCTCACGCGGTCGGCCTCTCAGTGGGTGACGGACTAATTCCCCGATCACGTCACCCGCGGCCTCGGCTAGGGCGGCATGAGGCGCAAGTACTCGCGCCTACGCCGCCCCAGTTGCCGGCGGCGGATCGCCTCATCGAGGCTGCGCTCCTCGCGCAGGCGATCCGCCGCCTCAAAAATATGACGTAGCAGGAGTAAATAGTCTCTTTAATGTCGGCCTCATAACCAAGCTCAAAGGCGCTCAGCGTGCTGTGGAGCTCGATCCAGCGATTTCTCTACAAGATAGAATCCGAAATACGGTAATCCGCAGAAGAACGGTTGTAACTGACATAACACGAAAAATTAGCACGCTGAAGTGGTAATGAACAGGATATATCGGTCGTCTAACCGACAACCGCTGGGGAAGAAATGTGGGCCAACGACCTGGTGAGAGTTGCTGGACATCGTTTGAAGTAGGCGGCACAGGACCGCACTTTGTGGCAAAACATGAGGGAAGCCTACGTCCAGCAGTGGATGGTGATAGGCTAAATGATGAATGATGAGGAGTAGAACAGTTACTATAAAGAGTTAAGTTTCTTTTTTTAGCCTTGAATAACTATACCACGCTGGTCAGCCGGTTTAAGGTTTTATTCAGAATTTTCTATCTCTTGCATAGATGTTATATATATATTAGATCCCTTAGTAGTCTTTAACGACACCCACATGCAAGATAGGGAGTGGTGAAGTGTATTCCTCGGCATCACCAGGAGCCACCAGGAGCATAGTAATTTTTCTTTCTACTGTAATGTGAGGTTTGAACCTTCATATGAGAAAGATCGAGCAAGAAACCTTAGAAGGCAATACACTAAATTATTATTATTATTGGAAAACAAAAATAGAATACCAACGCGATAGAATTCACAATAATACACGAATAGAAAACTCATAAAGCCATCTAGTTTCAAGCCTAAGTAAAGGTTGACGAAGCATATTATATCGAATCTTAAGCTTGTCCATCCTTCCTACTAAATATAAACGCGAAATTTTGTATGTGAGGATGTTTGTTGCTCTTTCACGCAGAAACTACTGAATGGACTTTGATGATATTTCCCAATTATACAGCTAACATATTATAATAACACATAGACTATAATTTATCCCGATATTCCCACGAGAAGGGGAACTATGCGGGTAAAACCGCAGGATACTACTAGTAGCTAATAAAAAAAGAAAAGAAAGTTTATTCCGTACTCGTTTACGTAAGAGTAAACTGCACGCGTGCACCTTGACCTCTAAGTTAGCTACGTAGTCAAACCACTGATCGAAAATGAACTGCAATCGATCATAATATAAAGTTATTTTGCAGAAATACAAGTCAAACGTGTCTTTGAAAACAATCAATGTACATTCTGTTTTATAGACTACACCCAACAAATAATCCTTGTATTGCGGGTGATTCCACTAACATAATTAACGGACACAAATTACAGCCAGACTCAGAACAACAATTTGCGGATCGCACAGTGTTGTCCTACGTGGGATTCGAACGGGGTCCACGACACTGGCTCGGTAGGTATCTTATCTCTGTGTGGTGACGGAGTAAGAATACAATTCAACACCTCCTTATTAACCCATTGGTGTCGTAAAAGACTACTAAGAGATTAAATAAATTCAAATCATTTATTACACATAAACCCCGAGAGGGCACTTACTCGTACATATTGTCAAGTTTACAAAATTAAAATAAATTATCCAAAATAAAATATTAATTAAAATATTTTTTTAAAAACAAGCTTTTATTTAAATGCCCCAAAACGGAGAAAAGTATTTGTCAAGATTATTCAAATGAGTCCAAACTCGACAGTTTTATCTTGTTTAGTTTAGGAGTTCCTATGGCCACCTATCGACGTTATCTTGAGACCAGCTTCATTCAGGTACCATATTATTGCATTGTTACCGAAGTTACGTACGTAAACCAAATTTCAACCTAATCTATCGACAGGAAGTGGTTCTAATTTAACTCGCAAGATTTGTCCCATACTAACAAGGCAAGTTATATAAAAGCTTTTAAAAATAAATTACCACCGGATCGGAACGCGACCTCTACTGAGAAGATCCAGCAAGAAACTCAGCGGGCTTGTCTATTGTTTTTATTTTCTTTTCTTCTTACTAGAAATCCTATACCCATCTGTCTAACCAGCGTGGTATAGTTGGTCAATTTTCATCCTATTATAAAGGAGGCTCGAGCCCAGAAGTTCAACCTACATCTACGTTATTTTGTTGATAGGAACTGTTATCTATGACTCCGATAACTTGACGTGGAATGGTGCCTCGCATATCTGCTCTGTGGCTAATAAGAATTTTATTAATAACAGCCTTCAGGACGCCGCGACGTGGCTCCCATTCGAGGAGTTGATTGTACACATGGGTATTATCTGAGTTTTCCCCTCTTTCTGCAATTGAATGCAGATCCAAAACACGAAATATCCTGAAAGCACCTATGTCAACATAAAAATGAGGTTCCTATACATGCATAGACTTCACACAAGATATATGGTACATCATTCATTATCCCAAACCGCTTGTGGGGTTAGGTGTAGTTATAATATTATACATTATATTGAGAACCATACTGTGGTTTGCAGAACATCAAACTCGAACTAATACTTCATCATCATGACAACTCATAATAGTCCTACTATTGGATTCGGGCCTACTCCAGCTTGGGAGGAAATTTGACCTACTATACCACGCTGGCCAGACTAGTTAACATGGGGTGTCATTTCTAATTTTCCTTCTTTTCTGTCGATGTAGTCTGCATATTATATGCCTTAGTCGTTTTATACGATACTCACGGGTGGTGAATAGTATTTTTACTCCATCACAACTCAAAATAATTAAAATAGAAGAGAGAAAAAAAGTAAAATAATTGGGGTCTCGCCATAATGGGGGAGACCTAATATACCACGCTGGTCAGACGTGTTGGTATACGATTGTATTTCGAGTTTTTTTTCTCTTGTGTAGATGTAATATGCATATTTAGTCCTTTAGTCATCTTTCACGACATCCACGGGTGAGATAGGGAGTGGTAAATTGTATTCTTACTCCGTCACCACACGGAGATAACAAGTACATACATACATACATATATTCACGCCTTTTTCCCATAGGGGTAGGCAGAGTCCACTGCCCTCCACCTGCTACGATCTTTGACATATTCGTTTTTTTTATTTTTGAAACTCATTGCGTTTCCGCGAGAAATACATACACATATAATTAACGGACACAAATTACATCCAGACTCAGAACAACAATTTGTGGATTGCACAAAGTGTTGTCCTGCGTGGGATTCGAACCCCCGACACTGGCGCTGTAGGTCACTAGCATTAACCACTACGCCATCTGTGCAGATAACAAGTGATATACAATTTTATATAAAGAAGTCGATAACAAAAATAAATATAATAGACAAACTAGTTTAACACGTGGTGACGGAGAAAGAATACAATTCATCACCCATTCTGTTGCCCGTGGGTGTTGTAAAAGCTGACTAAAGGATTTAAAGCAGATAACGATGATGCAAGAGAAAGAAAATTCGAAATGAAACACTATGCTAGCACGTCTGACCAGCGGGATTTAGTAGGTCAATTTCCTTCCCATAATGGCTCAGCCAATCCTCTTTATTGCTTTTACACGCTGCACGTTAGCTTCACTTCGATTTTACACATACTTCTAATAGTCGTACCGGTATGACCGTATCCTCCATAGTCATCTTTCAGGTGACAACTTATGTACGGATAAATCTAGCGGAGTACAAGAGACACAACGATATTCACTCGTACAACACTAGAAGCGCGAATAAATTGATCAGCATAAAACGAACGCTAAAAAAACCGCCAGAACAACTCACGTCATGGGGCCGGCAGAACATAATAAGCTCCCGAGCACAATTGCCATAGCTAAGAAGAAGACTAGGAAGTCTTCATGTATTTAAAACGCGTCTTAAGCGTTGGCTGGTCGAGCAAACTTTTTATAGCTGTGACGAATTCTTGAAAACGAATTGATAATAATAAATAACTAATGTAATACATACAATCTAATTATGAAATGGAATAGTAATAATTTAATAATAATAATGTAATGTGACTATAAAATTGGCATGTAAATTGGTTTTACGAAATAAATGAGTATGAGTATGAAGCTATGCAAGTTTATTTAATTTTGATGACAATACAATAATTTGGTACCATCAAGAAGATCAGATCAGATTCAGAAGATGGTTATAAGAACTCTTCAATGGCTACTAGTAAACGCCTAGAGTTTTAGACTCATATTTTTTTGCTAGAGGAGTCCAATAGATTGAGTGCAATAACGAGGATCTGATAATGGAACCAGGAAATGGAGTGTTTGAATGATTGTTTATATATTAAGTAAAAATAATAAAGTTTTTTTTTAATTTTTGAAACTACATATGCAAACAATTAGATTTCCATATGCTGACGGAGTAAGAATACAATTCACCGCCCTCTTTCCTACTCGTGTGTGTCGTAAATAAGGACTAAAGGATATTATATGCCGCGAACATATTTGCAAGAGAGGGAAAACTCGAAATAAAACCCTACTCCAAGCGAGATATAGTCAATTTCCCTTCTATTCTCGGCTGGAGCCCAGCAATGGGACGTATGTATGTTGAAATACACTAGGCTATTTCTAGAAATATTGAATCAAGAATCAACTGAATGAAATATATGATTTAATTAATGGTACTTCTGTTTATATATTGAATAAAGGCATGTTCGCATTGAGGCGTGTCGTACAACAAAACAGAAACATAGTCAGCCGCCGAGTCAGTATTGACTTTACGATCGCGCTACAAACTTGCACTGTGCTTAATTAATTGATTATTAATTAATGTAATAGTTTAAGTTTTAATTAATCTATGTGTTAATAAGTGATTATTATTTTATACTTTGGATTTTGGTAAGTTGATAATAATTTAATAGTTCAATTGTATTATTTATATTAGGCCTCGAACTTCGGGCAACTTAAGAGGATCTTCTCATCCAACATACCTCAGTGTCTGAAAACACAGGTCTACGACTAGTGTGTGTTACCAGTGATGACTTATGGTACAGAAACGTGGTCCCTAAATGTAGGCCTCATAACAAGGCTCAAAATCGCTCAGCGTGCTATGGAGCGGTCTATGCTCGGGATTTCTCTGCGAGATACATTCCAAAATATGGAAATCCGCAGAAGAACGGGTGTAACCGACATAGCACGAAGAATTAGCACGCTGAAGTGGCAATGGGCAGGCCACATCGCTCGACGAACCGACAACCGCTGGGGAAGAAAGGTTCTCGAGCGGCAACCACGTATTGGGCAACGCAGTGTAGGACGCCCCCCACTTGGTGGACCGACGACCTGGTAAAAGTTGCTGGGCGTCGTTGGATGTAGGCGGCACAGGACCGCACTTTGTGGCGTAACATGAGGGAGGCTTACGTCCAGCAGTGGACGGCAATAGTCTGAAATAATGATGATGAGGCCTCGGACGTCAAGGAACCAGTAGTTGGCCCAATGGTGAAGGGAAGGAATAATGTGTGTTATAGGGTCGTGCGTCGTCCTATCGTCACTTTGGGAGGAACGGATGGAGCCCGCCAAAAAAAAGGCGTTGGCCCCTCCGAAAGACTATTGAGAGGTAGTGTACAGCAAGCTATGGAGTTACATGTCGTTCCTACTGCTAACATAAAGATAATACTGAAATTAAAAGCAAAATGTGAATACGTCCGTCTCGTTAGGTTGATTTAAACGAATCTTGTATCAAAATGTATTGGGCGACCTAAAGGGTTTAGTGTTTTGTAAATAAAACTATTTTACGGATTTTATCGCGTTTGTATTTGTTTTATGATTGCCCGACATTTCAAAGTGTTTAGAGTTTCAAAGTTGGACAAGTTTAGTGTTTTATTAAAGAAACAAATGATGTGATTTTTAAATAAAATGGTTGGTTCAGCAGTTATTGTCAATTTTTTGTTTGTGGCAAAACGGTGGCAAACGAGCAAACAGTACACCTGATGGTAAGTGATACTGCCGTACATGGACCATTGCAATACCAGGGGCACAGCCAGGCCGTTGCCTACCATGAAGAAAATACTTTTCTTAAAACTCGTTTAAAGAAGGACATGTCATAGCGCTCGGAAAGCACAGCAGCAGGTAGTTCATTCCAGAGCTTTCACGTACTTGGGAGAAATAATCGCTGGAAACGTACAGTTGAGATTGAGACCATAAATGTTATTTATCAAAAGATTATTGATAAAATTTTAGGATTGTTTGCTCATACACGAGTTACTCAGAGTCCTTGTAGCCTGAAGGCGCCGTATATAATAGCTACGCCCCTGGGCCATTTAGATGTAAAGTTATAAAATGTATAGATGTGTATAATCATCATTATCATTTTAGCTCATATACGTACCACTGCTACGCCCAAGCTCCTCCACAATAAAAGGGAAATTGAGCTTACAATACCTTGGTGATCAGGCAGGTTGGCATATTGTTTTGTTTCGAGTTTTCCTTCTCTTGCATTGTTGTTGTATGCGTATGGATGGATTAGTCGTCTTTTACGACGTCTACGGGCAAGATAGGGAGTGGTGAATTGTATTCTTACTCCGTCAACACACGGTAATATTTAATTACAACTAAGCAAATCCTTAATTCTTGAAATGGATCGCGACGTCACCTACCGGGATCAATACTGGAATATGACATACAGACAACATACACATATAAAATAATATATCATACATATCTGACCGACATGGTATGGTAAGTCAATTTCCCTTTTATTGTAGTGAAGGCACGAGCCCAACATTGGGACTTAAGTGGACTAAGATGATGAAATGCTTAATCTATGAATTAACTGCGACATCGTATTAAATTACACCTAATTACAATAGTTTGCAAATATATTTATTTGCTCATTAGGTTAATGTTACTACAGGATTAAATTTTATAAAACATCTTAAATGTTAAAAAATAAGTAGTTAGGTATTTCAAAAAGTTCATCATCATCATCATCTCAGCCCATACACGTCCCATTGTTGGGCTTAAGCTTCCTCCAAGATAAGAGAGAAATTGACCTACATACCACGCTGATCAGGCGTGTTGGTACCTATAGGATTTTGTTTCAAGTTTTCCTTCTCTTGCATAGATATTATATGCCTATTTTATACCTTAGTCGTGTTTTACGACATCCACGGGCAAGAGAGGGGGTGAGGTGGGGGGGGGGGGGGTGTAGGATTAACTAAATCATCACAATGTATAAACACTTTCAATCATTTCTGCAATGATGTTATCTTGTGGAGAATATTTGCTTCGGGGCCAGTAACACCTTGTTCCTAAGATTTTGTACAAAGAAAAGCATGTTCACTATCATATATGGGTGACCAATTTGGGTGAACTCTCATCACATCTCGTCACATATAGGTCCCGCTGTTGGGCTCGAGTCTCCTCCACGATAGGAGGGCTAGTGATATACCACACTCAGGTCAGAATGGTTGGTAGGTATATAGGGTTTTATTTCGAGTCTGTTAATTAATTGTAGATTTTCTTCTTTCGTTATAGTAGATTGACTGCACAGATGGCGTAGTGGTTAAGATAGCGACCTACAGCGCCAGTGTCGGGGGTTCGAATCCCATGCGGGACAACACTTCGTGTAATCCACAAATTGTTGTTCTGAGTCTGGATGTAATTTGTGTCCGTTAATTGTATGTTTGTAAAGTCCCCCGCAATACAAGGATTATTTCCTTAGTGCAGTGTTGTCTAAAAAAAAAAAAAAAAATTAGAAAAAAATCATTTATTTGTTTAGTAGCAAGTTCAAGAAGATGTCACTAGTTTGTATTTAAAACAATTATAATTCAAATAATCCTAAGTTATTGTAGAGTACACGCGTAATCTGTATCTTATCCTCTGAGGTAAGCATAAACTCCATAACTTAATATTATCAATCACATCGTAAGACGTGTCAAACCAAAAATATGAATCGAACCGCGTTATCGCGCAGTGAAAGTACGTCACGAAGCTACTCGACCATATGCGTGGTGATAATGAATTCTACACGAACATTTAGACACGTGCCTATTTATAAATACAAATTGTTGTTGCACAACGGAACTATCTGTACACAGTTCTGTATTTTCTACAAAAAGAAGGCTTATATCGTTCGGTTAATTAATATTATCTGCATCTATGATTAGGAATAAGTTTTCTCTACATGTATGGCTGTACAATTATTTCTTTAAAACAGAGCCATCTAGCGAATCATGCTTTAAACATAAACATTTTAATGCAACAAAATCTAGATAGATGGCGTTGTACAATTCCACTCAATCACCCAAGGTTAATATAGTTTGAGGAGAGTCAATGCAGTCCACCGATGTTGAGGACACAGGACCAGTGATCAGTCCAATAAGGATGGGGAAGAAATAGGGTAGGTTATGGGGGGAATAGGGTAGGTTATGAGACGCGCGCCTGGGAGGAAATGCGGGTGTTGCATCCAGAGCTTTAAAACACTTTCGCCTCATGCCGCCCTAGCCGAGGCCGCGGGTGACGTGACCGGGGATTAGTCCGTCACCTGCCGAGAGGCCGACCGCGTGAGGTAAGACCGACGTCCTCCCCGAGGGGGGGACGTCGGTCGATGGGAGGGTACCCCAATAGGGGGTATTCCGTCGGGCCGACCACTGACGACAAGTTAACGCTGCTCCAGTGGTCGGCCCAACGACGAAGGCGACGTGGTTTTCGGGTGGGTCGCGGGAGTTGCGTGCTTAAGCCCCTCTGTCGCCCGGGACGGAGTGGTGCGGAGGCGCACCGACCGCGGCCCACCCACTAAAAAAACAAAAAAAAAAGAGCTTTAAAAAAATAATACTTAATAATAGCTATAGCATCTTTTGCATCTAATTAAAAATCTTAATAATAGAATCTTAGCATTTTTTTAAAGGCAACTCTGCACTAAGAAAATAATTGTGGTGTTAGGGGGGCTACTAGGTACTATCATTCTCTTGCCCTTGAGTTCACTCAAATCAGCTGAGAGATCTAAAATGGACGAGAAAACTTCTTCTAGGAAACTTTTAACACCTACTTGATTGTTAACCCGCTCGCTATGCTGATTTTGATATTATACTCCTTAAAAAGGTATATGCCCAACAGTGATCATCGATACTCTATTCTCGAATTTCAGGCTGTTGATAGATTTTCTGTGTGGTGGCGGAGTAAGAATACAAATCACCATTCCCTATCTTGCCCGCGGATATCGTAAAAGACGACAAAGGGATATACTGCGCATATAACATCCATGCAAGGAAGGCAAACTCGAAATAAAACCCTATACCAACTTATCTGACCAGCATAGTATAAGTAAAATCAGTTTTCCTTCTGTTGTGGAGGAGGCTCAAGCCCAATAGCGGGACGTATAGGAGCTGAAATGATGATAGATCGAGCGCAAAGCGGCCTTAGTTTGTAAGGCGGATAACTTTTTTTTGTGCGGGCTATGGTCTTCGCACATGCCGTCCATTCAGTCCAGGGTGACGCAAGGGCGGCGCGCACCTCCATCGCCCACCGTATTCCCTTTGCCATCGGTCCGGTCACTAGTACTAAGTTTCTTGTCGTCCGTGGCCAGCCCGGAAGGTGAATGTCTGGCTTATCATCGGTACAGATTGTATTTCTAAAACGTTTCGTGACTGATATTTTGATTTAGTTTTTTAAAAAATATCAAAATGATGGACACGATATTTCAGCCATTCCAAAAAAAAATAATTCAAACCCTGTTTGTGATTTATATTAAGAAGAAACTTCGAAAACAATTTGTTGAACGCACGTGGGATCGTACTTACCTGCATAGAAATCGAACCCACGGCTCTTGGTATTGTATTTTAACCATTACACAACCTGTGCAGTTATTGTGGCGTTTTATATATAGACCTACTTTATATTTTAGGTCTAGGTCATTGCAATTATATAGACAAAAACAAATACTTGAAATTTGGTTGGATATAAATAAAATAATATCTTGTTATATATTTAACAAATGTCAAGTTCAGTAAGTATTTTGTGCCGACATAAGCAAGTGCAACTAGTTCAACTACTCCGTTAATAAAATATATCAATAGCTTAAAAATAATTTAGAATATATACAACCGTGAACAAATTGTTATTTTCTCTATTTATTAAACCTGGTGAAGGGCTAGAAATATAATACACTTGGACTGCATCACCAAAACCCACCACACGGAAACACCCTCAGAAAGTTGTGCTGCTAGCTCTCTCGCTCACCGAACGAAGGGCAGTAACAAATTGTTACTATTCAGACGTAGATTTTCTGCTCAGTGTGGTACTATTTACCCCGGACGGACCGGCCCGCGGCTGTAGACAGACAATTGTCGACATTGTGATCATACTACTACAAAAAGAAAGATCCTTGAGAAACTGTTCTGTATCTATGAGAAACTCTTAGTACATTATTGACGTGACAACGTCTAATAAATCGATGAACACTGGCTGCATGCACGAAAAAGTGTCCCGTTACGCTCATTGTCCTGTCACTCTCATTGTCCCGTCACGCTGATTCAATATTATTCATAAACGTATGCAGTCATTTCATCAATGTTTTGTTATGACGTCTTAGAGGATTTACAATGGTGGAATATGAAATGGGATCACTGCCATTTTAAAATTTGTTTCTGTTTAACACTTAGATTTCAGTTAAAATTATATTAAGCTATAACAGCACACAATAATATAAATGGACGAGTTGGCTTTAATATGCTGAGCTAAATAAAATTTTGTTATTTTGCGCGGTTTATACCTCTAATATTGGACAAAAAAATCCACTTCTCATAGCAGGCAAGTAATATTTTTCTGAAGATTTTCTTCTTTTCTAATTAAATTTCTTGTGGGTTTCAAAATATTTAAGTGCTTCCTCAGACTTTTTGAGGGATCAAACCACGGTATCATTCATGGAGACCGTTATGGATATTGCCTTACAGGATTTACAGGAGCTGCAAAATCAAGAAAAATTAGAATCATGAAAAAAAGATGGTAAAGGCAGATTTTATATAAAAAAATTACGTCAAAGTCCTGTCATCAATTAACTCATTGATGTTTACCGGTACTACTATTGGATTGAGGTCTTCTTAAGAAATTGATAAATCTATAAGTTTCACCGTTGACAGGTAGAATGGGGAGCTCAATTGGAGCTTTAAAATTTTCCAGAAGGCCGTTGTTCATTGTCCTATGAACCTTTAGCTGGTTTTTACGTCTTCTAGGAAAATTTCCGTGTCGTGATGAAGTAAGAATACATTTCACCACTTCCAATCTTTCCCGTCAATTTCGTCAAAGACGACTAAGGGATATATAATATGCATATTAGATCTATGCAAAAGAAGGCAAACTCGAAATAAATCCTTATACTAACACGTCTGACCAGTGCGTAAGTCAATTTCCCTTGAAATGTGGGCGCTGCGCGGACCAGGCTGTGGGACTTAGGGCTGTGATAATAGGAAAATAAGTGGGTATCTGTGATTTTAAGTGACATTAAGTTAATTACAAGAAATCAATCTTTTATAGATGTTGGAAATAGCTTCCATGCTGATAAAATAAAGGCTCATCACTTGTCCATTAAATTCATTAACCCTGCCCTACTCTAATAATGAATTAATTAGATGTTTCGTAATAGCGCAGATAATTAATTTCTAACCTTAATTAATTAAGATTCGCTACGGCTATTGACTGGTTTTTACATCAGGTGTGGCACCCAATTCAAGATAAACCCTGAACAATATATAAGGTCAGAGTATTATATAGGTAAAGAAATACCTAGGATACTTTTAGAACAATATCTCTTTCAGCGTTTTCATCGTTTGATGTAGCGCTATAATGAATTGAATTTTAAGGACGTAGGGAAAGAAATCTATTTTACATTTTACCCATGATGTTTCCTTGTTAAAATTCCATGCGGTCGTAAATGTTGAACAATAATAATAATTAATCTATTTAAAATTGTCGCTAAAACATGATACCCATATGTACACCACATCTATATGGCTTTTGCCTATGGTGATGGAGTAAGAATACAATTCCTCACCTCCTTTCTTGCCGGTACTACTTTTGGACTGGGATTTCTTGCCCGTGGGTTGATACCCATATAATAAAATCGATAAAAGACTAGTAATTTATATGATATGCAGATAACATGTATGCAAGATGACTGACTCCCTATCTTCTTCGTGGATCTCGTAAAAGACAACTAAGGGATATAATATGCATATAACATCTATGCAAGAGAAGGAAAACTCGAAATAAAACCCTATACTAACCTGTCTGATCAGCATGGTATAGTAAGGTCAATTGCTCTCCTATTGTGGAAGAGGCTCGAGCCCAACAGTGGGACAAATATGAGCTGAAATGATGATGAATGATGATGTATGCAAGACAAAAGAAAGCTTGTAATAAAACCAATCAATCTGACGAATAGGTTGGATGGTATAGAGATTGTTTTCCCTACCACTGTGACGGAGGACTATACTAGGCCTATCCAAAGTAGAATAATACAGTAATCAAAACATTTATCATATCCAATTGCCCAATGCTTTTTAGGCAATCAGATGGATGGAATGATGGATGCGTAGTCGAAACTAGTCGGATAATCGAAAATTTAAATATCATGGCCAACCATAAGCGAAACTTCATATATACAACATATCATCATCATCATTTCAGCTCATAAACGCCCCACTGCTGGGCTCGAGCCTCCTCCACAATAGGAGGGAAATTGACCTTACTATATCATGCTGGTCAGACAGGTTGGTATAGGGTTTTGTTTCGAGTTTTCCTTCTCTTGTATAAATATTACATGTGTATTATATACCTCAGTCATCTTTTATGACATCCACCGATAAGATAGGAAGTGGTCAATTGTATTCTTATTCCGACAGACCGTCATCACACAAAATCAACTTGATGTAAAGTTAGAATTAAGGTTAAAATTGCCTAAAATTACTACTAAAATTCACTCAATTTGCGACAGTAAACAAGCCCACCCGTCATCATTAAAAAGATACTTTTTTTGATACCGTCTTTGTTACCTTTATTGAAAAAAAACCTTATTTTCTTCAATAGTCAAGATTATTATTTTCTATTATTAGTAATTTAATGAACTGGACATGAGGATGTCGTAATCCGGAATAAGAGTACGAAATCGATCCAGTTGCAGAAAGGCGTGAGACAGGGAGATGTCATCTCTCCGAAACTGTTCACCACTGCACTGGAAGATGTCTTCAAGCTCTTAGACTGGACTGGACTCGGCATCAACATTAACGGCGAATACATCACTCACCTTCGATTTGCAGACGATATCGTCGTTATTGCAGAATCCATGGAGGACCTTGGCACTATGCTCAATGATCTCAATGCCTATGTCATTTCTAAACCGATCCTAGTTGGCTCATATAGGCGATATTATCTCTTGCTTAGATATTACATGTATATTTAAGAAGGCAAGGCAAGATTCGGATAAGGGATACATATAAATATGTGTGATAAGATTAATACTCTTCTTTATTATCACTTACCATCACATATACCGGAGGCATGCCGGTCATGGAAAATTTCATAACCTAACATTCAGCGAATGATCAATGCCCACCCCTGCACTGAAATAAAAAAAATGCTGACACAGATAATAAATTAAAAACGATTAGTATATAATCTGTGGAATTAAGTTATTATCCAAACAACATATTATAAGTTTGACAACATAATTTTATAATGACGCGCCAATTTAAGTTGATTATAAGTATTTTATTTAAAACTCTACTGTGGTGTTTACAAAATGGCGCGCGAATATAATTGAAGCGAATTTGTAAAATTGTAATGGTCGTTGATCTATTGTGAGATTATTCAGACTGTAATTACTAACAAATCGGTCTGTTTTCGAGACAATTATATTAAAACTAGCATCCGCCCGCGACTTCGTACACGTGGAATGATTAATTTGGGCTAACGCCTTAGAATAATAACGTATAGAAGGATAGTGTCAGTACTTCGAACTTTAAAAATTTGAATCTAAAAATACTAATGGCGGGCAGACGACTACACACGTACACACGGAAACTACTATACAAATTATGAAATCAAATTTTGTTTTTATTAACATAAATCGTCGAAATACTTTTAAAAGTAATGTTAAAAACCTTTTTATGTTTTTCAAATGTGTTGTGGCACCATTTGAATGCACAAGCCGTCATAATTACCTATTTATTTTTTAAGAGTTGCGTACATTCGTGCAGTGCAATGATTTGTACATTACGGGACTGTTCCGGCGTAGGCTCCATTAGGCTCCAATTGAAATGCCCCACTTTTTGAGCGTGGACTTACCTTCTATATGTTATTATTCTAAGGCTAACGCTTACTTTAGTGGTGAAAATATTTTTAAAAAACATGATTCTGTCGCACATGATTTTTGTGAAACTTTAATCGTTTACGCAGCACACGCGGCGGAGGCTAACAAAAGGAAAAAAAGAACCAGGATTTTTAAACATTCTTCACTGTTGCTCCGCTCCTTTTGGTTTAAGCGTGATAATATATAACCTTCCTCGATAAAAGGGCTATCTAACACTGAAATAATTTTTCAAATTGGACTAGAAGTTCCTGAGATTAGCACGTTCAAGCAAACAAACTCTTCAGCAAACAAACAAACAGCTTTATATATTAGTATAGATTGAGCTTCTGATATTTATAAGTGATCAACTTGGTAAAAAATAATCTATATTCGTACATGGCTTAGTCTACTGGACAATATACTGACTACTGTTTACAGGTCTCGAGTTCTACTATGGCATATATCTCTAACATTTTAATGTACTTCTTCTTAATTTTAAGCCTTTTTTATAAAACTTACGCCTAATTGCTGGACTCGGGATTACTTCACAATCGAAAGGAAATTGATCTACCTACTATATCACGCTGGTAGATATAAGGTTTTATTTTCAGTTTGCCTTCTTTTGTTATATAAACCAGCAAGCCGCCCTCGCTTCGCTTCGATTTCAGTCGCCTTGCCCGCGTAATTTCCGTTTCCGTAAGAATTTCGGTATAAAATATAGCCTATGTTACTCCCTGATATTATAGCTTACCATTGATGAAAGAATTTTTAAAATCGTTTAAGCGTGATAGCATAACAAACAAACAAAGTTACTTTCGCATTTATAATATTATTATGGATACGTATGCTACTAGGTGGACTGACGTCATCTTGAAAGTCCCAGGGTACCGTTGGAGACAAGTGACACAGTACAGTTACGAGAAGCATTCTTGTGGGGAGGCCTACCTAACTAATTTAAAATAAAACTATGATTTTATAAACCGTATATTAAAGCTTTATGCCCTTCTTGTTAATTACTATAATTAATTCTACTAATTAACAAGAGTTCTAGAAGAAATAATTTATAATCTATAATTATTAATCAATTATTCAGTCGGGTGTAAATGGTGCAATTGGCAGGGCTGTTCCTTAGAACTGACGCACGTGCGCGTACTCATACCATAATAACAAGGGCTGTCAACTAAACTTTATAGAACGAAAATTTAAAAAACGTCTAAGTGCGAGTCGGATTCACACACGAAGGGTTCCGTACTATTATCTATAAAAAGGGCAAAAAAATTGTGTTTGTTGTATGGCAGTCCCCCTTAAATATCTATTTTATTTTGTTTTTTTTGTATTTGTTGTTGTACCGGCAACAGAAATACATTATTTGTAAAAAGTTCAACTGTCTAGCTATCGTGGTTCTTGAGATACAGCCTGGTGACAGACAGACGGACGGACAGACAGCGAAGTCCCGTTTTTACCCTTTGGGTACAGAACCCCAAAAACAATACTTTCATAGTAAAAACTTTTTATTTCTCTATTTTGTCTATATATTTAAAAGTGAATGTTTGTCTGTATTTCTTTTATAAAATCGTAAACTATGCATTTGATCATGTGATGATCTTCAGCAAAGTGTTGTGCATAAGCTCACGAAGGTTTCTGAGTTGGTACGACCTGACCTGTTGGAACCGGTAGGTGGCGTGGTGATCGATTTCAAGGAGATTTCTTTTTACTGTTATTTATTTTTGTTAGATTGGAACTGAACAACGTCTCTTGGTTCAGCTAGTTATTAATAAAAACCCCTTTTTTATTTGTTTGTACATACAGCTACTGACCCATTTATTAATAATTATTCTATATCTAGCGTTGTGTCTATAGCAACTACAATGTTGCCTGAACGCAATGCATGAGTAGTTTTCTATTAGGGCAACACTTTTTAAATTTTAATTGAAAAATAATTATTATCTATTTTCGGACAGCCCTAGGTGTGACACGTGACTACATTGGAAGGCAAATTGTCACGCTGTAACCATCGTACCATGTCCTGCAACTGATAATTATCAAGTTTTAATAAATTAGTCTTAACTGGGCCAAGAGTGTCGCAAAGACCGGCTAAGGGATCGCCAAGAGAATGGACAGCAGCCCTCAGATGGCCACTAGATATGGGTTCAAATCTAGCGTCTATTAATCTTCTTTTCGGTTTAACCTTGTTTATTAAAAAACTAGTATATGAAGTGTCTCCATCCATAGGTTCCTCGACATCCTCGAAGTCTTTTTTTTTACAAAAAACAAAAAAATGTAAATTAAATCGCTACATATACCGGCAGAAACCCGCTACCACGGAATATTTGAATTACGATGACAACTAGCCTTTAATGTGTGCCATGTGTAGAATAATTTGCCAGTCAAAATTTCGGGTTATCGACGCAAGCGAAGACGCGTTAGGATATAAGGATGATATCGTAGTGTATTAGTCGATCCAAAGGTCTGATGTCCAGGATTTTCTAAGGGAAGTAAATCTTTTCCCAGATTACTTTTGGATGCTACAAAGGAAAACTCAAAAGAAAGGTAAAAAGCGCAACAAAAATCAAACGCATAGATTATTTGAAGATAAAAGGGCCAAGGAATGACGACATAGATAATAACTTTTATCGTTTTCTTTTTTGGTAATTTTCGACTATTTGCTGTTTGATCCCCAATTCTAACTTCAGGTTCGTAGTCAATGGAAAAAATGGGGGATATTGGTGCGTGTATTTTGAATAGTTTATGAGTTATAAAGTCCTCAGAAGTGACTCGAAATGGTTCGTGTAAATATACAATACAATTGCGGTCTGTTTGTTTGAATTTGACTTGACACTGGCTTTAAATTATCTGTATATAATTCACCACCATCTTTTTAACCCGTGGGTGAACGTAAGAGACGACTAAGGAACACAATCAGATAGCAACACGCTGCAAGAGAAGGAAAACTAGAAAATAATCCTATAATACCTGTCTGACCAGTCTGGTACACTAGGTCGATTCCTCTCCCCATGTGGAGGGAGGTCGAGCCCAACAGTGGGACCGAGATACTGATGAAATTACCCGCTATACAAGGATTTGTTTTTTTATTGCTAACGATGGCAGACAAGCAAACAGTACACCTGATGGTAAGTGTGGCTGCCGCTCATGGACCTTTGCAATACCAGGGGCACAGCTAGCCCTCTGCCTACCACAAAATATTGAATGGAGTATGAATGCGTGCAATGAACTTCGGTGATACTAAAGGCATCACTAAAACACACCACACGCAAACACCCACAGAAAGTTGGGCTTTTATTTTTGGGGTGGGTTGCGGTCGGCGCGCTCCTCGCACCACTCCGTCCGGGGCGACAGAGGGGCGTAAGTACGCACACCCGCAACCCACCCACGTGCACGTCGCTTTCGTCGTTGGGCCGACCACCGGAGCAGGGTTACTTGTCATCAGTGGTCGGCCCGACGGAATGCCCCCTATTTGGGGTACCCTCTCATCGACCGACGTCCCCAACGGGGAGGACGTCAGTCTTTCCTCACGCGATCGGCCTCTTGGCGGGTGACGAATAAGTTTTATGATAAAAATAATATTTTCAATTGTCATTGTGCGTAACACAATGACTATTTTGAGACGTTAATTTAGATCAAACTCGGAATTGCTGCAAATTACTGTTTATTACTGTTTCTTAAGTATATAATTTGTAATATGAATACTTTAACAATAGAAGATCCTTAAAACGCCTATTAAAATTACTGACTTGTAATTTAAATGTCTTTAAAGCTTTTTTTGCGTGACAATGTGTCACAAATTATGAAGTAAATATATGATTATTTTTAACGGACTTCAAAAACGAACGAGGTTCTCCATTTCTCGATTCTTTGAACTCGAAATGAACACAAATCTTGGTTACATGAAAAGGGCTGGACCGATTTCAAAAATTATTTTTATTTGAAAAGGTACGTATACTTTACCGAGCATTATATTAACATCAGGGCAGCATCTCACGATGGGATCCAAATCAAAATAATCCACTAAGAGTATAAAATAAATAAACTTTTAAAAAACTTGCCAACTAACTTTGTTGTTTTTTATTTTTTTATTTAGAAAGACAATTCCCTGCATTAAGGAGATAATTCTTGTATTGCAAGGAACTTTACAAACACATAATTAACAAGCACATAATTACATCCAGATTCAGAACAACAATATGTTGATCGCACAAAGCACGCACACCCGCAACCCACCCACGTGCACGTCGCTTTCGTCGTTGGGCCGACCACCGGAGCAGGGTTACTTGTCATCAGTGGTCGGCCCGACGGAATGCCCCCTATTTGGGGTACCCTCTCATCGACCGACGTCCCCCCCCCCCTCGGGGAGGACGTCAGTCTTTCCTCACGCGATCGGCCTCTCGGCGGGTGACGAATAAGTTTTATGATAAAAATAATATTTTCAATTGTCATTGTGCGTAACACAATGACTATTTTGAGACGTTAATTTAGATCAAACTCGGAATTGCTGCAAATTACTGTTTATTACTGTTTCTTAAGTATATAATTTGTAATATGAATACTTTAACAATAGAAGATCCTTAAAACGCCTATTAAAATTACTGACTTGTAATTTAAATGTCTTTAAAGCTTTTTTTGCGTGACAATGCGTCACAAATTATGAAGTAAATATATGATTATTTTTAACGTACTTCAAAAACGAACGAGGTTCTCCATTTCTCGATTCTTTGAACTCGAAATGAACACAAAACTTGGTTACATGAAAAGGGCTGGACCGATTTCAAAAATTATTTTTATTTGAAAAGGTACGTATACTTTACCGAGCATTATATTAACATCAGGTCAGCATCTCACGATGGGATCCAAATCAAAATAATCCACTAAGAGTATAAAATAAATAAACTTTTAAAAAACTTGCCAACTAACTTTGTTGTTTTTTATTTTTTTATTTTGAAAGACAATTCCCTGCATTAAGGAGATAATCCTTGTATTGCAAGGAACTTTACAAACACATAATTAACAAGCACATAATTACATCCAGATTCAGAACAACAATATGTTGATCGCACAAAGTGCTGTCCCGCATGGGATTCGAACTCCTGATACAGGCACTGTAGGTTGGTATCTTAAAAACTGCGCCATCTGTGTAATCAAGTTAATAATACACTCATCATTTGCCTGCCCTCATCCCACGCGGAGTGGGGTCGGCACAACATGTGCAGCCTGGAACCCATGTTGTAAGAGAGATACGGCTACTTATTTTATGGCCGGCCGCCTGCCTGACGCCAACCCTCCTCGGAAATTTTTGTTTATGGGAAAAAGATGGGACATAGTGGATGAATATGGAAGAAAATGGGTTAAGGATACTATTGTCATGGGATATAGGAAGGAGATACGACAGCAGCAGCTGGAGCAGTCCAGGATCACGCGCCCGTAGTGGCACTAATCAGTTGACGGACAGACAACTGGTAGTAACACCTTCTGAACAGGTTAATAGTACACTAAAAAACGAAAAATCTATACTAAAATATAAAGCGGCAAAGTTTGTTTGAACACGATAATCTTATGAACTTACTGGTCAGATTTGAAAATTTCTTTCAGTGTTAGATACCCCATTTATCGAGAAAGGCTATAGGCTATTTATTAGATCCTTACACATGAAATTGGCGTTTTGTACGGGAGAAATATAACATCAATTTTTCATTTTAAATATATTTAATTAAACAAAGTATGCACCGTTGGTATCTGTGTACTTTTGCCATCTCATAAGTAGTTAATTGATCCCTTTACTAAAAAAACCATGGGGGCGAGAATCAATAAACTCTGTAACGGCGGTTTGGACTGCCGCATCGGAGTTGAATTTTATTCCTTGTAAGAAGTTGTCCAAATGCCGGAAAAATGGTAAACTGTTGGAACAAGGTCCGGGGAATACAGTGGATGTTGCAGATACTCCAATTGTAGCTCATCTAACTTAGTGGTTGTTTGTTGTGCAGTGTGTGGTCTTGCGTTGTAGTGAAGCAGCAGTGGCCTAGAGCGATTGACCAATCTTGGTTGTTTAGCAGCTAGTTCTTCCTTCATGGTTTGCAGTTGCTGACAATAGATATCTGCCGTAATCGTTTGGCCAGATTTTAGAAAGCTGTAGTGAACGATACCAGCACTAGTCCACCAAACACTCACAAGTAACTTTTTCCGAGTCAATTTTCGTTTAGGGCAGGCTTTGGCTGGCTCTCCAGCTCTCTCTCTTCACACATTGCGACGAGCACTGCCGATTATCGTACAGTATCCACTTTTCAACACAAGTAATGATTCATTGTAAATAAAACTACTTTTACGGATTATATCGCGTTTGTATTTGATTTATAATTGCCCGACGTAATCCGTAAAAGTAGTTTTATTTACAATGTGTAGTGCTCGCGTAAACATCAGATATCATTAAATAATGATTCAGTTTAAAATCCCTTCATTATTGTGTCGGTTGAGCAAAGTAACACAGCAGTCGATGCTTGTTTGCAAGTTCGATTCACTCAATTCATAAGGTACCCATCGTTCAAGTTTTTTTACTTTCTCGATTTGCTTCAGGTGGATTAATACAGTTTTGTCATTTACCCCAAAGCCTACAGCTATCTCTGAAGTGCTTTGTGATGGATCCGCTTCCACAATAGCCTTTAATTCTTTATTTTCCACTTTGGTCTCCGGTCGTCCACGGGGTTGGTTGTGAAAGTCTAAATTTCGAGAACGAAAACGTTGAAACTAGAAACGTACCATGCCCTCTTATGCGACATCAGCGCCGTACACTTCATTAATCCTTCGAGCTGGTCTACAGCACTGATGCCACGGTAGAACTAAATGAATTTATAAATTTGAATTTGTAATTCTTAACCAAAGAGAAGATATTTCAGGTCAAAGTGGTCAGTACGACATAAGGCTAATTTCATATATAAGGACCTAATATTATCACGCTAAGACCAATAGAAGCGGAGCAATAATGAAAAATGTTTCAGAATCGGTTTTTTTTCCTTTTGAGAGCTTCCGCTGCGTGCACTACATAAACAGGTTTCGCAAAAATCATGTCTCACAGAATTGTATTATTTAAAAATATTTTCACCATCTATGTAAACAAAGTTGCGGGTTAAAGTTAGCGTTAGCCCAAAGTATCTGTTCCACGCGGACGAAGTCGCGGCCATCAGCTATTATTAATATAAATTAAAGACAAAAAAAGCGACCGGTTTGAAGTCGATGCTAGGCGACCGTCACCGATGATAGTCCACTTAAGTTGTTTTGCTCATGGCGAGAGAGACAATATGGCGACAATAAACTTTGTCTATATTAACGACATGTCCTCCCTGCACTTCGGTTACAACCTGTAGCCCCCATTTTAGATAGGCTATGGTCAGTGCACACGCCGTCCGCTCCGTCCGGGGTGACGAAAGGGCAGAGCGCGGTCCCATACCCACCGTATTCCCTCTCCTTTGCCATTAGGCTGACCACCGATATCGAGTTCCTTGTCGTCCGCAGCCAGCCCGGCGGGATACCCTTTCGGGTACCGTGCCTCCCTAATGCCCATCCCGGGACGTCGGTCAACCTCGACCTGTCAGCCTCTCCCCGGTCCAGTCACCCGTGACCTTGGCTGGGGCAGCATCAGGAGCAGGTACTCGCGAATCTGTAGCATCTGCATTTTAAATTTGCTATATTTCTTAAGATGTGACCTCAGCTTCCGGACTAGGAAAAATTCCATAGAGTTTTTCTGAGAAGAAAAATAGTCTTAAGTTACTTCTTATATAGACAATTCTATCGATCCATAAAAATCGATCTAGCCGTTCTGAAGATCACACATAATAAACAGACAGACAAAAAATAATTTAAACTGGTTTTTACGCATAAATATCGTGTAAATAACCGTGTGAGCACGTAAGCCTGTTATTTTGCCATTACAAATAGACATTTTAATTTTATTTATTTGTACAGATATGAAACTAGTGCCGTGCTAACTCTACATACTAATCATTAATTATATTTAACGAGGATAGAATATATGTTTTACTGTCTCTCTTACTCCATCACCACATAGAAATTGTTGTCTCTGGGTATATATATACTTGAAAGTCACATTTTGACTCAAATGTAGAGTTTGTGAAGATAACGACGGGTCAACGATGTTTCATTGTTAATACAAAGTACTGGGGATCAATAACGTGCCAGGTAAAATAAGAGCAGTGTCTTACTTGCCCTCAAGTATTGTAGGGGAATAGGAATAAGACATAGGAAATATCTAATCGCTACAGAAATTACTTATTAAATTTCGATCTACATTTTGGAAGAAATACATTGCCAGTACAAGAAGAAAATGATTATATATGAAAAAAATATATTGTTTTGATTAGTAATTATTTAATTTAAACATTAAATTTACAGTAATTATTACAATAATTTATTAATTTAGACCTAACAAATGTAATATAGTACCACCGTATGGGAACGCGGCTATACTGAAAAAGATCTAGCTAGAAAACACTATAAACTCTAAAAAATAATCTTTAACTATTTTTGTGGTTCAAATCTATTCAATAATTAATAAGATTTCGAAACTATAAATTCCTAAAAATAGTTTTATTTTCAAATAAATAGAATTGAAGCGTATGTAATGTTAAAATAATCCATTTTTTTCATGCTCACGTGATTATTTACTCGATACCTCTGCCTAAAAACCAGTTACAATTTTTGTCTTTCTGTCAGTTTGTGACGAGTAATGGCTCGTTTTTGATACGATATTCTACCAGGTACCTGTCTATATAAGGAGCAACTTAGGCTATATATTATCCCGATATTCCCACGGGAACTGCGTGGGAGCAACCCCAGGAATTTGCCGATAAATAAATAAATTAAAAACACAACTTATGCTATTCGATAGCGTTTCATGTAATAAATGTTTCTTTGTAATAGAAAAGCTTTACTTATTTCTATCATGTGTTTACGGCACACCTTGTTGCGTTTTTCTTTTTCTATTCAACCATGTTGCGAACGATTTGACGAGCCTTTCATAAATGTCTTGTGAGATTTTATGGAAAGGAGAGCCGTTCCACCATTAAGAAAACTGTCTCTCATTAGTGACAAATGCAACTTTTTATTATTTTTCTTTGTTCGTTTGTGCTCCGCATGTGTCTTTGGTCTTTGCCCCTGTCATTCTAAACGAATGGCTTGACTCTGACAGATGGTTTTCACTTACAATCCCTAGAGCTTAAGTAACACTTATGTCAGTACAAATAACACAAATATTAATATTAGATGTCATTTGTATTGACATAGGTGTTTAGGAGTCGTTGTTAAAAATTGCCATACGAGAATCTTCAGACTTACTTGCTAACCATTGCCGTTTCCGGTGGTCATCCACCAATAAGGTATAGGTACACCTAGAGACGTTTTTTTTTTATACCGGATATGGTCCAAGCTCACTCCGCTTCGCCGTCAAACTACGAAAAGGCAATGTAGGGTCCCATAACCTATGATTTTCGTCTCTACTTGTTGAGTGAGCCAAAAATTTAACGAATTTTTGACCATAACAATGTTATTATTACTTATAGAAACGGGACTAACGTAATTGATGATGTCATGAAAAAATATTTGCGGATGTTTGATTAAAACTACTAATAATATTACTATATACTTGACCTTGATGTGACCTGTGAGAAATATAATATTACATAATCATGTATTTCACAAAGGTTGTTACGGCCCGGATAGCTCAGTCGGTAGAGCATTGGACTTTTAATCCAAGGGTCCAGGGTTCAAGTCCCTGTTCGGGCGACCACACTTTTTGTTATTCTATTATCTTATTTATCATACTCCCAAGTATATCGTCAATTATCTTATTTAAACAGTATCAAACTAAGTTATAATGGTATAAAGTTTTAAATAAATATAAAGTTTTTGTAAATTTTGTTTAACTACATAATATTTTTATGGTAAATAAACTATGATCATTATGATAGGAACTTGTTTAAATAATAATTTTTAACTTGAGAATTCTTACACGTTAGATATACCATATATACAACTATTTTTAAATTAATTTTCTGGCAAAATATTCAAAAAATCAAACTTGTCAAGTCAAAGGTATATCTTTTCAGACGCAAGAACAAATTTAACAAGTAATTTAAAAAGTGAATTCAATGTAAATGGTAAGCTTGGACAGGAGAAGCGCCCGTCTCCCTTACATTTATGGAATCACTCTATCCGACGCGACAGTGTGCTGATAGGTCCGTCTTAGTAAAACTTTTTAAATGCCTAAAAAATTGATTCAAACAAACATCACAATTGTGTTGACATGGGCTGAAAGGGATATACGGAGAGACATGTTATATTGACAATACCAGGAATCGGGCATTCGAAAACGCAACAGCGCCAAAAGTTTTCGCATTAGAAAGTTTCTCGGACTCGCCGCAAAAAAAGGCACTCACAAAGTTTTACATTTTTATGTGTCAAAAAAATGTAAGTTCCTTGTACTGGGTACTAAGAGGTAAATACAAAAATATAAGATGGGAGAAATACGTTTCGGTCGTTACGTTTTATTCGCTTATCCTAACCAAACAAACATGTCAAGCGCCCATATTACGACATTCATGTGGAATCAGTGTGTAATATAATAATATTTTGATACTTTTATTTTTTGTGTTTGAGTTAAAAGCCAAGTCAAGTCATTGGCATAGAATCTCCCATGGCATAGCGAATCAGGGACTCTGAACTTATCTCCGACTCTACATGTGAATGGCTACGAAAGTAAGAATATAATAGACAAAACGTATATATATGTAACTGACAAAAAAGGCTAAAATATTATAATCATACTTATTTGCCGTGTATTGACGGAGTAAGATTACAATTAACCACCCCCTTTGTTGCCTGTGGGTGTCGTAAAAGACGACTAAGTAATAAAATATGCATATAACATCTATGCACGACAAGGGAATTGCTAGACCCACTGACTCCCTCCAAAGGCGTGCTGTTCGAATCGTCGGGGATCCCAATCTTACGGACAGATTGGAGTCACTGGAGCGGCGGAGAGACTTTGAGTCACTCTGTGTACTCTATCGGCTCTTTCATGGGGAGTGCTCCGAGGAACTGTTTGACTTGGTACCACCGTCACCGTTTTACCAACGTACCACTCGATACCGCAGCAAGGTTTATCCATTTCACCTGGAAACGTTATGATCTTCAACTGTACGTTTCATCCATCATCATTTCTCCCACGTACGGGCAAGCTCTGGAATGAACTACCTGCTGCTGTGTTTCCCGAGCTCTATGACATTTCTTTCTTTAAACGAGGTTTAAGAAGAGTATTTTCTTCACGGTAGGCAACGGCCTGGCTGTACCCCTTGTATTAAAGGTCCATGAGCGACATTATCACTTACCATCAGGTGTGCTGCCTGCTCGTTTGCCACCATCGACTAAAAAAAAGGGAAACTCGAAATAAAAACTCTTACAAGTCTGACAATTTTCTGTCAGTTTGCCTTCTATTGCGGAGAAGTCTCGAACCCAAAATGGGGCGTATGTAAGCTGAAATGATGATGATAATACCTAATGTGGCCAAACGTTTCGTTTTGATTAGTACAGCTTCGTTTTCAAATTTTCTGCCCCATTTTCCCCAATCATACGGTAATTATCCGTTTTTACAAAAAGAGCATAAATAATTATTTGTTATACTAATAAAAGCATGATATTGTTTTTTTAAGATTTAAAGTCTATACTTTTATCTATTCCTTCAAATTTTTTTATGTAATGCTTATATTTTTCAGCTTTTAATTTCATCTTTTGACCTATTTCTGCAAATGTACTTTACTGACACAAAAAATCAACTGGAAAGTTGTTCAACTATCGCGTTTTGGCATAAGATATATGGTATATATGGTCATATTCCCTGTACCTATCTTGTAGCTTTGATTTTTCCTATTACTAGTGACGCGCGATTACCTGCTGTGGCTGTGTTTTTACTTAATAACCCTAAAAATTTAACTTAACGACACTTGGTCACGGATTGTGTATATAATTATTTTACGGTAATATCTTATAAAATTTAATTATAATATTATATACTTATCTAATAAAAAAAAACTAGAATACAATATAAATGACAAAATTATACATTAGAACGGTAATGGCGTCTATTGTTAAATATTTAGATAACTAGCTACCTGCGGAAATAAAAATTAAATAATTTTATATAATCAAGTAATTTTCAACTGGTTTATAACTATTAATGTGACGAATGTTCGAGACTGATCGTTATTTTTTTTATACGTCTATTTTTTTATTACACAATTGTTCTCATGGTAGTAAAATTACATAGCTTGTAGGTGTCTTAGAAACAGACTAATATCTATGTAAAGACTTGTACGCATTCTTCATAGTGTCGTACGGTCAACGATTGAATTCTCGAAAAATTTTAACGTACATCAGTCTTTGCTTGTTAAATTATAGAAAAGAAATATTATGTGACGACCTTATATTAATTAGATCATGGGCAGGAAACTGCAGGTTTTCCAAGAACAATTATGTTATGTTTAGAATTTTTAGCAGGAACATGGTGTGAATTTGTTATGCAATGAATCTCTAGAATCTAAAACTGAGATAACTATTTGAGAAATATGTATTTGAAGTTGTAAAAAGATATCTATATACTTTCCAATACCATGGTGGTATATATCTTTCGTGTGGTGAATGAATTGAACTGTAAGGATAATTCACCAGTTCCTGGAACTTCACAATCGTATAAGAATTTTAAGAAACGCAAACAGATAACACCAGTGCAAATACAACTCGAAAAAAAATCCTATACTAATCCGTCTGCCCAACGTCATGTAGTATGTCTATTTTCCTTCCACTCTTTGTTTACTTTTTGGGGTGGGGTATGGTCAGCGCCTTCGCCATACCTGTAGGTATCCTACAGTTTTCGTCAACGCTACCATACTCTCACTCTAAAGCATTCCGCTATACAGAATGTATCAGGTTATGAGGCAACTGTTCGAGTATGTTGTAGTTTAATGATCATAGATCGTAATTAGAATATATATTACGCAAAAAACAATAGAACATAAACCTTTATAGTGATTTCAAAAAAGTGTGTTTAAGAGTAACCTTAAATGTTACGTATTATGTAGGCATGTACGACAGGATACATGTAGGCTTATAAAGCTTCGACAGTTTAGATAGGTATGAATGCGCAAACACTTCAATGGTACGTAGGTACAAAGGCGCCTCGTCAACGGTCATCGGCCGATCAGCTGATTTAAAGTCAAGTTTGTCTTGCTTATGCGAACGTCATCATTGATTTATTACAATTTCTAATGAACATTTAACAAAGAACGATATATTGTAGATTAAGCATCACTGACTTTATACATTTCAATGAGATTTACACGGAAAAGCGATGACAAAATTGAAAACTTTACATGTCTCTAATTCATTAACGAATCGATATTTTTCCTTCAGATTTTTTTTTAATGGATTCCTGCCACCATTGAGTAAGTCCTATTTCACCAGTTGCCCCATAACCTGATACACCTGTATATTTACACAAAACCCGTTGAATTAAGTTCAATTCGATACGCAAAAATTTTATGAGTTTTAAAATAGCCTTCGTTTCTAAGTAGTTTTTTATATTTTATATCAACAACATGTATCGTTCTTTTTCAAAGTCTACTTAAAATTCAAAATATTCGCGTAGGTAATTACATCTTTATAAGATATAAAATTACGCATTAACATACAAGAATGTTAATGACGAAATCATCATTGCAAAATTTTATATAATTACATAGAATAACGTAAGTCTGAAAATATTAGTAGAGTAATAAAAAATAAGTACAGTATAATACTTGCCAAAGTATATTTAAAAAAATAAGGTGATTAATCGTAACTGTATATTGTCGTCGTTGTTGTTTGGAAAACTTAAGAGGATATTTTCCTCCAACATACCTCAGTGTCCGTAAACACAGGTACACGACTAGTGTGTGTTAACAATGATGACTTACGGCACAGCAACTTGCTCCTTAAATATTGGCCTCATAACTAAGCTCAAAGTCGCTCAGCGTGTTATGAAGCGAGCTATAATACTTTTCTATTTCTTCTTTCTTTCTTCTATACTTGGTATTTTGTAATCCAAAATATGGTAATCCGTAGAAGAACCGGTGTAACCGACATAGCTTGCTGAAGCGGTAATGGGCAGGACACATCCCTCAACGTATCAACAACCGCTGCAGAAGAAAGGTTCTTGAGGACATCCTCTCAATAGATAGACCGACGAACAGGCGTGAAATTAACCTACTATGTCACGCTGGTCAGACGTGTTGGTCTAGAGTTGCCAATATTCAAATACCAAATCATTAACAAACTATTACATTCACGACTTAAATAGCAATGGAATTGTAAATCTCAGCTTCGAATTCAAGACAAGCACCTTATGACCTTTTTATTAAATGCGTATTTCATCATAAACTATTAATAAATCTTTGCTATTTTAAGTAAGTCCGTAAGAAAACTTGTATATTTAAAAATGCTTCAATATTTTATATTGATACTAATGTTTTAACTTTGTTGTTCTAACTTTTTATGATCGTTTATATATGCTCAAATATTTGGTATAATTTGTCTTCTGGTCCAACATAGAAAAGTATATAATATTATTACACTATTTAGGTGGGAATGGGCAGTTAAAATGTTAGGCGTACCGTCTAAAAACAACAAACTTGTATTTAATGATTTCTGATGTTTACGCGAGCACTATATTAAAACTACTTTTATGGATTGTATTGCGTTTGTATTTGATTTATGATTACCCGACGTTTCAAACACTTTATAGCATTCATAGTCACGGGCGACTAAAATCTGACATCCAAACAAGTCAACGTTATTACAGATTTTTATAATTAACTACCCGCTACAGAAAATTAGAAACAAATTTATTACTAGTACGAGAAGAAAATGATTCTATATGAAAAACATATATTGTTTATGATATTTAATCATCGGGCAATCATATGTAATATAATTGATAAATGTTGAGTTCTCGCGGCATATTTGTTAAATATTTTCATGCTATTAGAATATGGCATAATGTGTCTTATGCTTCCTTGTAATAATTATGAAACATCTCTGTACTTACCACATTATATGCAAATAAATCATCATCATCATCATTATCGCAGCCCACATACGTCCCACTGTTGGGCTCGGGCCTCCTCCACAATGGGAGGGAATTTGACCTACTATACCATGCTGGTCAGACATGTTGGTATAGGATTTCATTTCGAGTTTTCCTTCTCTTGCACAGATGTTATATGCACATTATATCCCATAGTCGTCTTATACGACATCCACGGGCAAGATAGGGAGTGGTGAATTGTATTCTTACTCCGTCACCACACGGACAAATGCAAATAAATAAATAAATAAAATAAATAAATAAATTCAATAATTTGTATTTCATCATCATCATCTTGCTCTTATCCCAATTACTTGGGGTCGACGCAATATGTCATCTGTTTTGACATATTGCAAAAAGTTTCGGCAATAACTTTTACGACCGGCCGCCTGCCTGACGTCAAACTTCCTTGGGAATGTAATCGTTGACCCAAATGGTACCAGATGGAGTTGGTCCGGGTCAATCTAGGGCTCTTAGTCGTCTTTTACGACACCCACGAGCAAAGCAAGGGTTGGTAGTATTCGAAGCCACCACACAGCACATATAATTTGTATTTATAACTAAAATATAATAGCGATAAAATCAGTAAAAGTAGTTTTATTTACAGAATTGTATATATTTATTTACTACAAATTTGGATAGACACAATAAACTTCAAAACATAACAAAAAGAACGCCATATTTTGCTTTTCAACAATCAACATGCAATAACCGTTTTAATAATTAGTCAAAATATTATAATAATTTGTTTGTAACGATTTTAGTTTAATTACAAAATTTGATACGGAAATTATTGAAAGCGACAAAGCGAGAGGCCCCATAACTATTTCAGCCGAACTTCAGCGACAAAATTATGAATTAATGACAGTATATTTCAAGAATTAATGGCATCCCCTTGTTACAGGTGTGGTGTAACGGTGCGTGGCGAATCGCACCGTTTCGCCACTAACAGCACCAAACACGAACTCAATCAGTCAACAGCAGCCGCCCCGAGTGGCCGCCCGCCTCACTTTACATACGGACACGCAAACAACTCCATCGAACATAACATACATAAATCCTCGCGAAAAATAAACAAACATTCCTTAACTATCTGTGATAATAATGAACACAAATTAAACTAGTGTTGTGATTTATAATTATACACAAATGAAATGGTTATATTAAAATGACGCGGGCATCTGCGTTTAAAACGTTATTTTAGATTTTCGAAAGACTGATAATGACTAAGTACAAGTTAAATAACGAAGTGAGGTCCGCCTCGGAGGTGACGCTGACTTCTTACATGTCTGGTAGTACCGACAGCACAAGGAAGGATGGATACGACAACAATCAAAATGACAACGTTAGCTCCGAATCGAATAGAAATTTAGACAGAAATTGTCCTGTATGCCCGGACTCTTGTGATTTTGTAAAGCATACGGATAAGCTGGCCGCATCTTTGGTGAAGCAGGAATGCGATAAGTTTGGCTTGAACGAGCTGAAGGTGGAAGGTCTGGATAAGAACGTGTGCTTATGCGAGAGATACAATGGTGGTTGCAAGCTGTGTCCTCGGCCGAGCCTCGCGCCTACTCTGACGCTCAGCCTAGACGGGAAGGAATCGTGTCTCGCCTGTCACAAGTCTTCCTGCACACCCGGCTATACAAGTTAGTACTACATATTTTTTCTTTCAATCATAGTCTGCAATAAAATAAAATGTATTCGCTTGAAATTATTAATCTTATCGTATGGCAATCCAGTTTCTGATCGTATAAAATGCTTTTTTGCTCGCATAAAATACACGGTCGGTGAATTAAATCAATTTAACTCGCTTAGTTAAGTAACGAGATAGCGATAATGTTTATTTTACTCAAATGTATTGTTAGCAACATTTGTTTTATAATAGCAAATTTAATATATACACAACAGGTAACATTTTACATAATTAGGTGTCAATTTATCTTGATATAAGTAAAAATTAAATTTAAAGAAAATTTGGCGTGTGGTGAACGGAGTAAGAATATAGTACAACACACCCTTCCTTACCTGTGGGTGTCGTAAAAGACGACTAAGGGCTATAGTATGCCTATGACATCTAACATCTTGCATAGGCAAGAGAAGGAAAACTCGAAATAAAACTCTATACTAACACGCTTAACTGGCTTTATACAGTAGGTTAAATGCCCTCCCATTTTGGAGGAGGCTCCCCCCAACTGTAGGACGTATATAAGCTGTGATTATGATGATGGTTGAGTAAGAATGAATGACATATACATAGGTATATATGTATTCATTCAATGAATACTAATATAATGCAAAACAAAGCAGTTATAGTCTCGTTGGATAATTATAGTAAGTTGGAGCTGGGATTCGAATTGTGGACTGAACAAAATGTATTCTAGGATTACCTGCAAATTATTAAATATCATCAACATCCGCTAAGCTCATATACGTCCCACTGGAGTCTCCTATACAATAGGAGTGATAACGACCTATTACTTTACGCTGGTGTGACGTATTGGTGAAGAGTTTTATTTCGAGTTTACCTTCTCTTTCATAGATGTTATTTACATATCTATCCCTTAATTGTCTTTTACGATTCCCACGGGCAAAGCAGTGGTTAGTGAATAATTTTACTTCGTCACTACACGGAGTATTATTGTTTTACTCCATCACAACGCGATGTATTATTCTTTTACGCCGTCATCACATCGTGTATTACAGTTTTAGTCCGTTGCCACACGGTGTACTAGAGTTTTACTTCGTCACCACATGGTATATTATTGTTTTACTCCGTTACTCCGTTTACCACACGGATTATTATAGTTTTACTCAGTCACCATACGGTATGTTGGAGTTTTACTCCATCGTTGCACGTCGTATTAGCGCCTTACCCATGACCACATCATGTATTATAGTTTTACTCCCTTACCACACGGTCTATTAGAGTTATACGCTATCACCACACGTTGTTTTGTAGCTTTATTCCATCACCACATAATGCATTATTGTTCTACTCCGCTACCACACAGTATATTATAGTTTTACTCCATCGTCAGCTGGTGCGTCCAGGAGAGGGTCGACCAAAGGTACATTCGAAAGGTATATTTAGATGTCTCCTGTTCTATTTACTCTGTCACCACACGGTGTATTATAGTTTTACTCTGTCACAACACGGTGTATTATAGTTTTACTCCTTCAGCACAAGGTGTATTATAGTTTTACTCCTTCACCACAAGGTGCTACTATAATACATATAGTTTTACTCTGTTACCACACCATGTATTATGGTTTTACTTCGTCACGACTCGGTGCATTTTACAAATTATTGACATAATTCTCAAAGTAACCTATAGGCCAGAGTTAGCTAGTCTGACAATAATTCAACTAATATACAAATGTAGTTTACGAATTATTAAAGACCTTCCCAGCTCATATCCGTTTCTCTATTAGGTACTAGCTTCCTTCAGTTGAAGGTAAGTAACCTAAGAAGCAGCAGGCAGGCTAGCAGAGTGTTTTATGAATATTTCGTGTTTCCTTATTTAACAGTTATGTTAATCGATCTATATCATACCAACAGAAAGGAAGGGTTCATGAAACGACACGCTATAATGTCTATCGTGGTCATTATCTCATTTCACATAATCCCACTAGTAGGCTCGAATCTCCTCCGAAATGGGAGAGAAAATGACCTATTTTTTCACGCTGGACAGACACCTTGCTACAGGGTTTCATTTCGCATTGTCCTTCCCTTGCAATGATATTATCTACATGTCAAATTAGTCGTCGCCCTTAGTCGTCTTTTAGACACCGACGGTAGAAAAGGAGTGGTGGACTGCATTCTTATTGCCACTCACCATCCAAATTATGTGTATTACGTATAGATAAATCAATTATGCATAATCAAATAATGGAAACATTAAGTGGATAAAGATGGTTTCAAATGTCTCGTTGCCTATATGTCCCACTATCGGACTCATATCTCCCCTATAATAGGAAAGAAATTGACCTACTATACCACGCTGATCAGTGTGCTTACTCTTGAATCTAGATTCCAATCCTAAATCCAATCGCAGCTCGAATTTGAGCAATTTGGTACTCTTGAAAGCGACACTAACGCACAATTGGAATCGAATTCGGTGGATTTTCTTTAAACTAAATGAATTTGACTCTAGTCGATTAAGTCAAATATTAGCTACTCCCGACGTGATTTTGACGTATACATTAGAGTTTAAAATCGTTAATGTTTCACGAGATCAAGAAAGCGTCTTTGTGGTGATCGAGTTCGATAACGTTATTAATTTAAAGTAAGAAAATACGGCACATTTGGTGAAAATAACAACGGCGAACGCGAAAAATGGATTCTCAATTTTGTTCAAGAGAGAGAGAAATATAAGTTTGGAGATTAGAATTAAATCCGATTCGAAATTAGTATTGATTTCAAGAGTAGGCCCACGGATGTGTTGGTATAGGGTTTTATTCTGAGTTCTCCCTCTCTTTAAATGTTTAACTGGAATTAATTCAAATTTTATCGCATTCCGATGCAGTTTTATAAAAAATATTTCCAACGGGAGATAGCACTGTTCATTAACATTCCAACGTAATACAGGTTATAAAACAAGTGACAAATCATAATATGTTGCTTTTTTATACTTTTAATTTATGAAGAAACAATTAGTTCTGCCTCGGTGGATGACAATGCCGTAACGTGATATACCACTTCTAATAATACAGCTTATTGGAATACGACACGACATTATAATTACTAAGTATGTTATGGACATGAAGTTTCGGATCTGTGTGCCTACTCTTGAATCTGGTTTCCAATCCTATATTCAATCGCAGCTCGAATTTGAGCTATTTGGTACTCTTGAAAGCGACACTAGGGCACAATAGGAATCAAATTCGGTGGATTTTTTTAAATTAAATGAATTCGACTCTCGTCGATTTAGTCAAATATTTGCTTCTCCAGACGTGATTTTGTTTAAGACTGTTAATGTTGCAAAATTTCGAGAAAGCGTCTTTGTGGTGATCGAGTTCGGTAACGTTATTAATATAAGTAATAAAATACGGCAAATTCAGTGAAAATAATAAGGGCAAACGCGAAGAATTTATTCTCGATTTTGTTTAAGAGTACTAAATATAAGTTTGGTAAGATTGGAATTGAATCGGATTCGAAATAAGAATTTATTCCAAGGGTAGGCCCACTGATATTAGAGTAACATTATATCGATTACGGATTACGCATATATAAACATGTCAGATTATCCGACAGTTTCGGATAGTTTCGGTTACGGATATCGATTTTTTAGGGAATTGTAAAAGGATTTAGCTAATTGTGGTGATCATTGTATTATTTTCCTTTAGAGAGGCTTAAGTTTAGGCTTATAGGTCTGCTAGTGGATAGAAATTTTGTCATAACCTGCCTCATATAAATACTGAGCCCATTCGAAAATATCTAAAACTTTTACATTGGTTTCAGTTACGGTTACAGTTTCGGTTACGATTTCGGTTTTAGTTGCGGTTTTTTTACGGATACGATTTTGGTTACGGTTGATACGATTTCAGTTACGATTACGATTACTGTTTCGGATACGGTTACGGTTATCGTTTCGGATACGATGTCGATTACGATTTCTGTTGTGGTTTCGGCTTCGGTTTCGGTTATGGTGTCGGTTATATTTTCATTTCGGATATCCGATAGTTTCGGTTACGGTTTAGGAGCTCCAAAGCATCCTAATTACCATATATTATCCATAATAATTACATAAGCGTGTCAATTTGTTGTAATTAACTAAATCACCCGTAAATATGTAACTCTTGTCTTTCAATTACTTAAGAATACATACCGTCAATTTCACAGTTTTGGGTGAATATATTTCGCGTGTAAAATTCCCATATTCACTGATATGGATATTTGTTTTGTCTTATAACATTATATTAAGATATTATATAACAATTGGCGACGCATAAATTACAATTACGTATATACGGCGGAAATAATCACAGATAATATGATTAATGCCACAGATTAATATATATATATATATTTAATTTTTTGTTCCGCCACGCTTGGATATGTACATTTGTGTAACGAAATCATAATCTGTTTCAGAATTTTGTATAACGCCATCTAGTGAGCTAAAAATAAATTATTAACCTATACATATACCTATAGTGTATACTAATGAAAATAAATGTTTATTAAATAAAAATGATAATTTTCTGCAAAATTAAATCGTAAGCTTTTATTAATACTTTATGCCATTATTTAATAGTGAAACCGGTAGGAACACTGTGCGGAAGAAGGACTTTAATTTAAAAATTGGTGATAAAAAAGGGACTGTGAATAAAGAAGTGACACATGAATTTGAAAACCATTTTACAAATGTGCCTGTATTAACAACAAAGTCCTTAGCGTCATGTCCCATTTTGGCTGAATCGCTCCTTAAAGAAAGTATTGTAAAATGTGACACTTCCTTTGAATTTTCAGATGTCAGTGTGGATGATATTTTAAAGTCTTTTAAAAATCTTAATGTTAAGAAAACAGCAGATCTGTGGGGCTTATCTGTAAGGACTGTTGATTTTATAATATCTATTATTGCTCCCCACCTGGCATTTGTGTTTAATGGTTGTGTTGCTCGGGGTGTGTTTCCTGACCTCATGAAAATTAGTAGAGTAATTCCTTTATTTAAATTCGGTAGTATGTCAGACATTAACAATTTTCGTCCCATTTCCATACTACCAACACTCAGTAAAGTATTCGAAAAAATTATGCTTAATCAGATGTTGACTCATTTTAATAGACATAGTATTTTTCATAAAAATCAATTTGGGTTTACTAAGAATTGCTCTACTACTGATGCAGGTGTAGGGTTATTGAAAAATATTTTTGCAGCCTGGGAGGAATCACATGAGGCTTTAGGGGTCTTTTGTGATTTATCCAAGGCATTTGATTGTGTACAACATGAAATACTCATCAGAAAACTTTACCACTATGGGATCAGGAATAACGCTCTTGAACTTGTAACTTCCTATTTAAGCAACAGAATCCATAGGGTTGATGTTAATGGTGCACAATTGTCTGGTTCTGTCATAAAAATGGGTGTTCCACAGGGATCCATTCTGGGGCCATTTCTGTTTCTTGTATATATTAATGACCTACCCTAACATATAGGAGACAATCAAAACATTGTGTTGTTCGCAGATGACACTTCTTTGTTATTTAAAATTAAAAGACAAATGCTCAATTATGACGATGTGAACAATGCACTGTCTAACGTTGTTCATTGGTTTAACACTAATAATTTGGTTCTCAATGAGAAGAAAACTAAATGTATCAAATTTACTACTCCCAATGTGAGGCAAGTGGAAACCAATGTCCAAATGAATGGTGTGGCTCTGGACCTTGTGGAATCGACCGTTTTTTTAGGTATCACCATAGATGCTAAACTTCAATGGGGACCTCATATTGAAAAGTTGTCGAGTAGGCTTAGCTCAGCGGCTTATGCAGTAAAAAAAATAAGAATGGTAACCGATATTGAAACAGCTAGAATGGTTTATTTCGCTTATTTCCATAGTCTGATGTCTTACGGCATATTACTGTGGGGATACTCCGCGGACTTGAATAGAATCTTTGTTCTTCAAAAAAGGGCTGTCCGTGAAATTTATAATATGGGCCCAAGAGTCTCACTTCGAGAGAAATTCAAAGAAATAAATATTCTAACTTATATCACAATACATATACGAAAATATATTATATGTCAAAAAAATATCGCTAACTTCAAAAGATATTGTGACATTCATGAAATGAATACTCGGAATAAGAACAAACTAGTTGTACATACTACTCGTCTCCAAAAAATTAGCAAATCATTCATGGGGCAATGTATACGTTTCTACAATAGATTACCTAAAGATATCCGAGACCTGCCAACAAGAAAGTTTAAAAAAGCTATCAAGAATAGACTTTGTAAGAAAGCTTATTATAAAATCTCGGATTATGTAGATGATAATACTGATTGGTTGTGAGCAGCTCCTCATTATGCAATTTCCTTGTTATTTTAAATAAACTCTTTTTTAATAACTCTAATATTGTATAGCGTGTTTTGCCTAACGAAATTTTGCATTTTCGTCGTTTGTAACATGTTTGTAACATGTTTGTAACATATGGTCTTGGTCATGCTCACTGAAGGATCTACTTGCGGTAGCTGCGTGGAGCGGGTCTCTCCCTTCCCTCCATAGTGGTTGAGGGGAGTGATGGCTGCTCTAGTAGTTAACTCGTGATCGGGTGCCGCTTGTGGGATCTGGTCCAGCCATAATCATTTGAATTATATTAAGTATCTTGCAGTTCGAAGGGCATCACACTGGAGCTAGGTCTTACAAAACATGTATACAAATTTATATCTAGTAAGAAGAAAAAAAAAATAAAATAATAGACAAGCCCGCTGAGTTTCTTGCCGGATCTTCTCAGTAGCGGTCGCGTTCCGATCCGGTGGTAGTTTATTTTTATTGGATAATTTAATTTTATTTTGTAAAATTGACAATATGTAAGTGCCCTCTCGGGGTCTATGCATAATAAATTATTTGAATTTGAATTTGCCATATTAGTTCCAGTCGTAATCTGTTCTTTTATGCATATATACGTGTACAAAATAATTTCGATTTTTCACATTTGCCAGGCGTCCTGAGCGATGGCTCCCTTTATTTCTTTTTGTACTTTCATATAATTTTAATCATGATTTACAAAGACCAAGACCATTAGCAGTGGTAAGACCACACTAGAGTGGTAGAATCACAATTTGACAGTTGTCTGTCTAAATAAAATCTACGTCTGTGTAGCAACAATTAGTTACTGCACTTCTTTCGATAAGAGGGAGAGGGGGGAGCACAACTTTCTGAGGATGTTTGCGTGTAGTTGGCCTTTATCCTCCCTTCACTATCTTCACAGTGGGCAACAGCCTAGCAAAGTCCACGAGCGGCAGTATCACTAACTATCCCGTATGCTGTTTAGACGTTTGTCACCAACATAAATAAAAGAAATATGTATTTGAATTAGACATAGATTCCGTGTGGTGACGGAGTAAGAATACAGTTCACCACTCCCTATCTTACCCGTGAATGTCGTAAAAGATGACTATGGGATATAATATGCATTTTAAAAGATCTGTGCAAGAGAATGAAAACTCGAAATGAAACCCTTTACCAACATGTCTGACCAGCATGGTATAGTGGGTTAAATTCCCTCCCATTGTGGGAGAAGTCTGGCCGGAACTCCCCCGTGGGACCTGGAGGCGGAGTTGCTCGCCGGAATTTACCAGCGGGTGTCGGAGACGCGCGCCCGCGGTGGTATGATCTCGTTGCAGGAGATTACCGCCTGGCGGGTCGACGCCCGCCGAGACGTCATTGCCCGTTAGGCAGTCCGGCTGGAGAGGCCTCGGTACGGTGTCAGGACCGTCGAGGCCTTCCGGCCGGTGCTGATGGAGTGGTTGGGGCGGACGCACGGGGTGCTTTCCTTCCGACTGGTGCAGTGCTAACGAGGCACGATTGCTTCGCCAAGTACCTGCATAAGATTGTCAAGAGGGAGAGCCCACCGTCCTGCCACCACTGCGATTGCGACGAGAACACGGCGTTGCACACGCTCGAGGTGTGTGACGCGTGGGCGGGGGAGCGCCGTGAACTCGGCGTAAATTAATACGTGTACCAATACATAACAATAAAAGAAAGAAAACTCGAAATAAAACCCTATACGAACGTTTCTGCCCAGCGCGATATGGAAGGTCTATTTTGCTCCTATTTTGGAGGATGCCGGAGTCCAGCAATGATACGTATAAAAGCTGAGATGATGATGATACTGCTTCATGCTTGAGCCTAACTTAGAACCTGAGAACTCACACACGTCTTCCCCATATTAATGATATTAGACCAATCATGCACTCCGTGTAGTGACGGCATTAGAATACAATTCACCACTGACTATCTTACCCGTGGATGTCGCAGAAGATGGCTAAGAGATATAGTGAGCATATAACATATATGCAAGAGAAAACTCGAAACAAACCCCATACCAACCTGTCTGACCAGCATGGTCTAGTGAGGTCAATTTCCCTCCTATTGTGGAGGAGGCTCGAGCCAGTGGAACGTATATGAGCCGAGATGATGATTCTACATAAGCTGGGGCGGCTTAAGTAGAGCAATAAAATCATAACCAAGTTGTTTTTTTTTATGGGTGGGCTATGGTAAGCACATACGCCGTCCATTCCGTCCGGGGGGACGAAAAGATGGCGTGCGAGACCATAACCCACCCATACCCACGTTGCCTTCATCGTCGAGCCGACCACCAGTGCCGATTTCCTTGTCCTCAGTGGTCGGTCGATAAAATATCCTCTCGGGTACCCTCACCCCTCGAAGTCCCTGTGGGACGTTGGTCGCCGTCGCGCGGTCAGCCTCTCTGCGGGTGACGGACTAAAGTCCCCAGTCCGATCACACGCAACCTCGGCTAGGGATAACCGCGTTGCTTGCAGCCAGATTTGCATCCGAAGTTAATCTTAGGAATTTTTCGATCGTCCAGGTGCATGTAAGAGATGATGACACCATCTGATTCATATCAAACACTGACATAAATATAGATTATAATCATTTCACTCTTTACATGGTCCTGATAGTAAACCTGGTAGTAAAATATTATCAATATCCGTCCAGCCGTTTTAAAGAATACCTACTCAGAACAAACTGACAGACAATTTTTATAATCGGGTTTTTAGACATAGGTATGGTTCAAATAATCAAGTGAGCATGAAAAAAAAACTGGGACCCGTTCCTTATCTATACCAATAAATAAAATTGGAGTGTCTGTTTGTAATGTCAAAATAATAGGCTTTTTTCATGCTCACACGGTTATTTGCACGACACCTATGCCTAAAATAGCAATTAAAAAATTTTTGTCTGTCTGTCAGTCTGTCTGTTTGTTCCGGGTAAACTTCAAAACGGCTGGACCGATTTCAAAAATTCTTTCACCAATGGAAAGCTATAAAATCAGGGCGTAAACTAGGCTATATTTTATCCCGGTATTCCCACGGGAACGGGAACTACGCGGGTAAAACGACTATAACCTATAACCGAAGCGAAGCGAGGGCGGGTTGCTAGTGTGTTTCTAAATCTGTATTAAATGTCAGTTGTCATTGTCAGTTGTCAATGTCAGTTGCTGCAGTTTCCATTTTCCAAAACCTAATAGCAATAATAAAATATTCAAGTATGATCTATCTATCTAATATAAAAACACAAATAACAAATACGCTTTCACGTAATTTGCACGTGTCTGTACAACCATGTGCTGAGGTCATATGATAAAAAGAGACAGGAACAGAGAGAGAGAGAGAGTTGCGCACACGGCTGCACGCTCACTTAAGGTCACGGAATCGAATAGAAAGTATCGATACTGAACTCATGAGTATCGTACTCATATTAGTATCGAAACAACAGTATCGATACTTGAAAGTATCGAGTACTTTTCGTAGAGCCTATCTGATACGTTCATTGCGGAATTGTGATGAGCTTTTTGTTTAGGAATTAAACATCTGTGAACGGATGGAAATTCAAGTTTAAAATAAGTTATTTCTACAATTTATTCGAAACGATACCTACCAAAAAGTACTCATTGAGTAAACGTATCGAATACAAAACATCGAGTACTAAAGTATCGGTATTGATAGAAAAGTAATCGATACCAAAAAGTATCAATGCTTTTTTCGTGTCCCTACACTCACTTGCTCGTGTGCTCCATTGCTTGTAGTAGGCTCAATACACACATACATATACAGACAGCATACAGCATTTCGTGACAATTTCTACTATAGTTCATAAAATATAGCTTGATCTCTGTGACAGATGTCAATGAAACCAACGAAGTAAGTTTGTACGAGTGACATGTTTACAATTTCATTTTGTATCAAATATATTTTCATTCTTTTCGTGCCAGTTTTATTGCAACTGAATTGCAATATATTATAAATATAAAAATATTAATATTCATGCTTAAAATGTACCTCGTAAGTACTGAAATACCTAGTAAACATTTTATACATAAATGACGTTTACGCACGTATAAGGTCATACTGAATTGAAAATAAAAAAGAGATGGGACAGTCGATATACGTAAATCGATAACCGCTCTTTATTAAATTATTCATAAAAGAAATAAACCCAATACAGTACCTATATAAAACTTTCAACATATTTTTTACAATTAAAACAGAGAGTTACATTATAAAATACATAAATTGACTTAATTAAACATTAAAAAGCTGCTTATCGTGTCAGAGTAAATGATAATATTATGTACGCATTATTGTCAATGAAATAGACATATTTAAAAACAGTCGTGATTGATTGATTGATTGATCTAGTGACTGTCCCTATTTTGGCAAAAAAATGATGAATGTTCTAGCAGAAACGCTCCAGTGCTGACGATAATAGTGACCTAGACTTTGATTGTACTCCTTTTTAATAATTAAAACAGTCAAAAAACAGTTTTTGTTTGAAATAAAATCAAAAAGATTTTCATTGATCGTATTTTAATTATAATAGAAAATCACAATTATAAAAATAAAGAGTTTTATCGATAAAAAACTACAGACCTTGTCGTAAGCGTGACAGCACTAGGGACAACTGTCACAGAGATCATCCTATATTTTATGGACTATAAATTACACTACCTGTAAGACATGTTAAGGAACTCCATTCTAAAATTTACCATTTTAATATTACAAACATACTTGGATATTATTTATTTGAATAAATCTCTGTGTTTTTATAAACAAGCACTATATTCTCGTTTAGATATTGTTCAGTGCATTGTCTTATTGTAATGATAAACACTTGTATTGTGTAACATATGTGCATCGCTGCTGATATATTTCTGCGACTGTATTAATCGCATCGTCATTGTGATTGCATTGTCAACATGTTAACTGAAATTATATTTGTATTGTAAATCTTAATGATTAAATAAGCTACGTCTACGTATAAATGTTACGTCCGGTCGATGGCCCTGTACGGCGCACTGGTATGGACAGGATCTCTGACCGTCCGTCTGAGGGCTCTTTTGTGGCGTCAGCGACGCGAGTGTGGAGCAGTTCAGTCTCGCTCAGCGAGGTGGCTGCCTGGCGGGACGAGGCCCACCGTGACGTCATTGCCCGTTGCGCAGTCAGCCTAATGACTAAGAAGATTATAGGCTGAAGTGACAACGGGCAGGCACGTGACGCTTGACGAAATGACATCCATTGGGGAAAAAAGAGTGGCGATTACGTATCTAACGACGTGGTGTAGGACAAACCACCAGGTTAATTTCCCCTACCAATATGGAGGAGGCTCAAACTCAGTAGTGATGATGACGACGATTCATTTATATCATGTAGACTTATTTCTTCAAATATCTTACATTCAGACTGAGGAGGTTCACTTCTGTTTCTTATTAATTAGTTATTTAGTGCAAGACGCAATTTAAACTCATATGTTTTTTCATAATATCGTACACGGTGTACCTTAGCTAACGTTCACATTATGAGTTTCAGCTTGTCCCACTTTCACTGTTCAAGGCTTGTTAAATTATTATGCTTCGAATAACACTGAATAAAACTTAAATAAGGCAACCTTTAAATATAACAAATATATATTAAAAATATGCGTTAAGAGTACAGTGAGCCGATATACTTAAAAACTGAGGAGGGAATCGAATGCACAGCAACAATCTATTCTTTAATTTTGTAATTTTATTTTAAAATATCTAACTTAGATGATAGATTACGAGGGAAGGTGACGGCATTCGTATCACAGAGTATCCTAGTACGAATGCCAAAGCACTCCTTTGTTTCTCAAATATTTAATATAAGGCGATTAACATTACTTTTTTGAACTAATAAAGATTATTATTAATAAAGGTTATTATATTAACTGAGAGACATGTAGGGCTAACTGGTCAACTAGTCTAACGTGTTATAAGCGAGGCAATTGTTTTAACTTTCATGTCGTTACAGTACCTTATTTTCCTTCCATGAAGAATTAACACAAGATATCCTTCATATTAACTCATCATCATCATCGCAGCTCATATAAATCCCACTACTGGGTATGAGCGTTCTCTATAACAAGAGGGAAATTGACTTAATATCCCCTCCCACCGTGGAGGAGACTAAAGCCTAACAGTGGGACGTATATGAACCGAGATGATAGCTAACCATAGGGAAAAGAATAGAATTGGTTAGCGTTATGAATTAATAACTAATATCTGTTTTGTCAATTTCCTACAACAACCGGATTAGATGACGAAATCTTTACTGCGTCGAATTACGAAAAAAATGCATTTATTAAAATATAAAGACACTATTATCAAGAAGCATTGTACAGTGAAATAATTGTTATGTTAAATGTTCACAAAGAAAGGGAAAACTCTTTGTTCTTAAAAATGTATTGAAGTAAGGCTTTTAAATAACAATAATTTATTTATACAATGACTGATAAAGAATACAAAGTGACAACGCGACATACTCTTCCGTTTCTAACAGATATACCACCTAAAGGCAGCCTTGATAATTCTACAAACGTTAATCCTAACTGAATTCAGCTACAGATTTCTTCAACATTTCAGCTCATCAGCCGCTGGGCTTAACTCTTCTCCTCAATACGAGCAAAATTCTCCTTACCATACTATGCTGGCCAGACAGATTGATGTAGGGTTTTATTTCCAGTTTTTTTTCTATTGCATAAATGTTATGTGCATATTACGAGTATATCCCTTGGTCATCTTTTACGCCCTCGTGGATGTCAGGATAGGGAGTGGTGAATTGTACTCTTATTTTGTCACCATACGAAAGATTTCTTATTATATTTCAATGCAACTATTCTTCCAAATTTCTATATACAGAAATTTGTTAATATAATATTCATATATCAATCTTTTGCGTACGGTGACGGAGTAAGAATACAATTCACCACCCCCTTCCCTGCCTGTGGGTGTTATAAGAGACTACAAAGGGATTACATATAACATCTATGCAAGAGAAGGAAAACTCAAAAAAAACCCTATACCAACCTGTCTGACTAATATGGTACAGTAGGTTAATTTCCCTCCCATTGTGATGGAGGTTTAAGCCCAACAGTGGACGTATATGAATTATGATGATAATGATAGCAATCCAACGTCTTATTGGAGATAGGCCTCCTTATGAAGGTAACGTGACGGCCATGTTTGGTGGTGGGGTTGGCGATTATAACTATAGTCCTTAACATTCACGTAGTAGTTCTGTACTACATGTAACCGGAGCGGGGCTCTGGCTGCTCACAATGGAGGTTGAACATATGCAGGCGATGTCAGGTTTTTATCGTGATGTTGATGGGCGAAGTAACGGAAAGTGGAAAAAGTAACCTATATACGGGCTACCATAGTAAATGAATCAGTTCTGATGTCCAATTTGTTTTTATGACTACGGGGCCGTAAGGAATGATCCGAAATAATAGCCATTAATATAATGGCTATTCTTGTAGTTAACTCGTGATCGAATGCAACTTGTAAGATTCGGTCCAGGCGTAAAGTTTTGCCGGGGAATTAGTCCGTCACCCGCTGAGAGGCCGACCGCGCGAGGAAAGACCGACGTCCTCTCCGAAGAGGGGACGTCAGTCGATGGGAGGGTACCTCTCAGGGGGTATTCCGTCGGGCCGACCACTGATGTCAAGTCACCCTGCTCCGGTGGTCGGTCCAACGCCGAAGGCGAAGTGTCGCGCGGGTGGGTTACGGGTGTGCGTGCTTACGCCCCTCTGTCGCCCCGGACGGAGAGGTGCGAGGAGCGCGCCGACCGTAACAGACCCCCAAAAAAAAAGGCGCAAAGTTTTGCGTGCCTCATAACGCGAATCGTTTGAGAAGGTGCTCTACTTCAGCTTTATCGGAATCAAGCGATAGCTTAAACTAAAAATATATTTATTTACATTATATTTTGAAAAAGAAAAGGTATTTTTAAACCAGAATAGATTTCAAGGCCATCATAATGGAGCTAATACTTATTAAAAATGTTGATAAAAAGTAACTTAAAAAATGCCATGCCGTAATCTGTAATGAGTTTTTTTGCCGGATCTTCTCGGCTTGCGCCCACGTGCCGATCAGATGATAGATTACTGAATTAATTTTACATAAAATGTAAACTACTTTACGGATTTTATCGCGTTTGTATTTGATTTTTGATTACCCGACGTTTCGAACACTTTGCAGCGTTCATGGTCACGGGCAGACTACGATGTCTCACGTCTAACAAGTCATCGTTACTGCAGAAAATTTATAATTATCTACCCGATACAGAAATCGCGTTTGTATTTGATTTTTGATTACCCGACGTTTCGAATGTTTATTTAAAATGTGTAATACTCGCGTAAACATCAGAAATCATTATAAAATGTAAAATTGACAATACTTTTTTAAATGCTCGCGTACGGGTTCATCACAGCTCATATACGTCCCACTGTTGGGCTCGAGCTTCCTCTACAATGGGAAGAAAATTGACCTATACAACACGCTGATCAGACGGGTAGGCATAGGCTTTCATTTCTAGTTTTCCTTCTCTTGCACAGATGTTATCTCTAAATAAACTCTTAGTCGTCTTTTACTCATGGGCAAGAAAGGGGTGGTTGTGAATTGTATTCTTATTCCGTCACCACCAATTTTGAAGGTTCTGATCAAAAAAACTTGATAAAGAGTCACTAATGAGTACACGATTCATCATTGTTTCTTTCATTGAGCTCGTGCGGTACACATACGAAATGATATAATCTATACTTACTAATATATAAAGCGGAAGAGTTTGTTTGTTTGAGAAATTCTTTTTGTGTTAGATAGCGCATTTATCGAGGAAGGCTAAAGACAATGAAAAATGTTTCAGAATCCGGTTTCTTTTCCTTTTGAGAGCTTCCGCTGCGTGCGCTACATAAACTGTTAGGTTTCGCAAAAATCATGTGTGACAGAATTGTATTATTTAAAAATACTTTTACCTTTTACGTAATCAAAGTCGCGGGTTAAAGTTAGCATTAGCCCAAAGTAACTGTTCCACGCGGATGAAGTCGCGGGCATAAGCTAGTCTACTATACCACGCTGGCCCGATGTTCGTATAATTTTAGTTTATGATTTCACCTTAAGAAAACTTTCAATATATTATGTATTATAACTAATGAAAAGAAAATATGTGTAAACACTTTTGTCATTCAAAATATTTAAGTATCTTTTGTAAAATATGAATATTATATTGTCAGTTTGTCTCGCTTTCACCTTAGTGTCTAACAAATCACTTATAAAACGAAATATATTGAGAGTCGCTTCTATACTTAAATCTCCATCCATCCGCTTTTCCACGACCATTACTAGACATAGTCTTTTACAACTGTTCATCTCTCAACAGTTATTTACAATTTTCACGAGAAAGTTGACTACAGTTTTGTATTTACCATAAGAGCACGCGGGGCCTTTCGAAGGCCCCGAAAAACCAGAGACCACCAAAATAAATATATAGCAGATTTTTTTCTCAATTTCCTTGTAGATATTGAGATGTGGCCAAGAGCCCCATAGTATCTTAAGACGACCTAAGATGGCATATATTGTAGTTTTCACTACAAGAGAAATATTTTTACTCATAAAAAATCTCAGATTACTAGCTAGTATAAAATATTTATCGAAACGGATAAAATAAAGAATGTAAAGGTAAACAACAAGATTCTCGAAGATACTAAAACGTATGTTCTGTTCTAATAGTCACTGAACGTTATCAATGATGAACCGCCTTCTTTAGATTGCTACACTAGCATCCCTCTACTCCCTAATAAGCTGATTACCCTGTGGTGTGAAGTCTTCCCCTTAAAACTAAAACGTGTCCTGGAAATTTTTACCTTATAACTAAGATTAAAATCCATCTGAAATCCTTGGCAAGTCCCTACATGATAAATTCAAGAATATGTTAATCACAGCTCTAGTTTAGTTGAAACAGGCAGGCAGGCTTCAGGCTAGAAATCGAACAATGATGGACTAAAGACATCGTTAAACTCGTACGTGGTAGAGATTATTTATAAGTAATAATATTGAGAGATCTATGTCTAGGACCTATGTCAGCGCACGTTTATAGCCGAATGGATGGACGGGTTAAGAATTACATAATGTGACGCCACTTCTTTCCTACCTTAGACTCGTAAAAGTTGGCTAAGAAAACACCAAGCTGCTAGTCTGCAGCAGCGCTCTCTTGTTGAACTCATAACACTAAATGCAATCACCGCATTCACTATACACCATGGTGATTCCCACATGAGGCAGCTCATATACTACAATGAACGTTGACAGACTGCTAAAATAGTATAAATACTCCCAAGCATCATTCTGGTGTACTTCGAAACTTTGTTTCCGAGATGCTGTTAGTGTTAGATACACGTAACGATAGAAACAATTCTGGTGATCCGTTTAATTATCCGTAAGGAGTAATAGGGCAAATTCTAAAGTCGCTCACCGCTCTCTCATCACTCTGAATGATTTGGAAGCTTACCATGAACGGAGTGCCACACAGTGGAGGAGGCCTGAGCCCAATAGTGGGACGTATATGAGCTGAAATGATGATGATAATAAACTCATTTGCAAAAAAAACGGGCGGTTTTGATTTTCATTCATATTTAAAAAGATACAATACCAAAAAGGTTTCAATCGTTTGTACACGTTACTGGCCGGTTTTAAAAATGCTGTGGTATTTAAAAAAGTACGTTCTAAATTCAACTTTTCATTTGATGTTCATTTTTACAGAAAACCCCTTTTTATCCTACATTTTTGGCGCGAAGTTCCAGAAGTTAACATCGACTTTCATAACTTTTATTCAATTTTTATCGATTAATTTCATATCCTTGACTGTCAAAGCTTTATTTAATGCTGTTTGGCTGTATCAAAAATGGTAGATAAAGTGGTAAAAGCTACCAAAATTATCGCGCTGCTTGAAGAGGGTTGCAGCCAATGTTTCGTGGCTAGGAGGCTAAATGTTAGTCGCTCGACAGTCCAAAGGACCTGGCAGCGATATCAGGAGACTGGTTCCGTCGAGAGAAGGCCTGGTTCTGGAAGAAAACCATGTACCCAACCACGGGATGATCGTTTTCTTGTGAGTCGCGCATTGAGAAATCGCAAATCTTCGTATGTGGATCTTAAGAACAACCTCCAAGAAGTAAGAAATGTGCATATTAGTCTATGGACGGTCAGGAGGAGGCTTCTCGCTGCCAATATACGCAGTCACCGCCCGGCCCGCGGCTCCAAATTACTCCGTGAGCACAGAGTTCACAGGCTTAGGTTCGCTAGAAATTGTGAATCATGGACTCAAGACGATTGGAATAGGGTTTTGTTCTCTGATGAAGCCAGGATATCTCTGTTCGGTGAAGATCGACGTCGGCGAGTGCTAAGAAGACAAGGAGAACGCTTTGCAGAGGCATGTTTCGAAGAAATCACACCTTATGGTGGGGGCTCTGTTATGTTTTGGGCAGGAATAAATTCAATGGATCGTACAGAGTTAGTCTTCATTGAAAACGGCTCACTGACTGGGCATCGATACATAACGGAAGTTCTAATTTCTCATGCACAACCTGCATTGGCCGCTCTAGGTGAAGACTCGATTTTTATGGACGACAATGCTCGCGCCCACCGATCCCGCGATGTTAATGCGTATGTGCAAGAGGTCGGCATTCGTCGTTTGGATTGGCCAGCTCGAAGTCCCGACCTCAATCCCATAGAGCATGTCTGGGACGTTCTGAAACGGCGTGTGAGATCAGTACACCCGGCTCCGCAGACCATCAGAGAGCTGAAGAATGTGATTACTGCGGAGTGGGAACGTATTCCGCAAGCAAGTATCCGGGATATACTCGCTAGCATGCCCAGACGAATTCAAGCTGTGATTTTAGCTAGAGGGGGTCACACTCGATACTAAACATTTATCTGCTTTTACTTTATTAAAGAAAAACAAACAAAAAAACTTTTTTATTTTTACTTCATGAGCATATGCACTACTAGCGAATATACACTACTAGCGAGGTTTAGCATTATTTTCCATAAATTGTATCTAAATTTTATGAAATACTGATGAAAACGATTATTTTCTTATTAATTTAGCAAATTGTGTGGATAAAACTACCTATAATTATCAAACAAAGAAATATTAACATTTGAAATGGTTCATTGCTTAGGTGCCCGTTTTTTTTGCAAATGAGTGTATATTAGAATTGATTTTAAAATCTTAACAATACGTGTTCAATAAAGCTGCTGACATTTGATCTCTATAAATGAACGATGATATAACAGGGTTATATTCTAATGTAATAAACTATTGCTAAATCTATACTAATACTCTATTAATTTATATCTTTCTTTCAATCACAAAAACACACGATAAATTCTACTTCGAAAGTTATTTGATAAATTTTCTATGATTAATTTCTCAATTGCTTATTTTTTACTAGCAACCCGCCCTCGCTTCGCTTCGGTTACCCCCGTAGTGCCCAATCCCGTGGGAATACCAGAATAAAATATAACCTATGTTACTCCCTGATATTATAGCTGTACAATGATGAAAGAATTATTCAAATCATTTAAGCGTGAAAACGTAAGAAACAAACAAACTTAGTTTGGCGTTTATAATATTAGTAAGGATTTGCTAGTTGCATAGAGCTCAAGTATGACATGGCTCGATTCTTATGCAAAACAGTTGTTTGCGGCGCCCACAAATGGTTGTACCAATTCAAAGTGTTATTTGTATGTCTGTAAAGTCATATTTGAGAAAATGATTTTTTAGTTCATGATGTTTGGTACAAATGTGGTTCGTTACCACTTTCAAGCCTTGAGAACACTTTTTTACAGAATTCTGCTGAGCTCCTAAATAAGAGTAAGGCCTTGCAGGGATTTTACAGACAAAATTAACGTATTAAAACCGGCTAAGTGCGAGTCGGAGTCGCGCACGAAGGGTTTCATACCATTATCTATAGAAAGGGCAAAAAAAAAACGCGTTTGTTGTATAGGAGCCCTCCTTATATATTTATTTTATTTTTAGTATTTGTTGTTATAGAGTGGCAACAGAAATACATAATTTATAAAAATTTCAATTAGCTGTCGCGGTTCTTGAGATACAGCCTGGTGACAGAAGTCGGACGGACAGACAGCAGTCTGTCCAATAGCCGAAACCCAGAATCATAACAACAATATATTTTTTGCACAGAGTATTGTCCTGTGGGGGCAATCAAAGCGATGCTTGTCACGGTAGATCTGTATCTTAATCTCTACGGCATTGTACAATAGTTTGTTATGGAACAGTGTGTGGCTATAGATATGGGTCTGGTCACATTCTATCTCCGTATAAATATTGTTGACATTGTGCGCACGGAAGTATTAAGAGCGTAGACGCCGGGTCAGGGTCGGCTGCGCTGCCCCCTGGCGCCGGTGAAAGCTACTGGCGCCGTCAACAAAACGACCTCAACCTTCGACCACCTCGTAATTTGGATAAGACATACCTCATTAATTCATTATATAATTCCATTATTACATAAAGCCATACTTTTAGTCTTTATCTATACAATTAAATAAAATTGAATTGTCCGTTTTTAATGTCACAATAGTGGGCTTTTTTGCTGACGCGGTTATTTGTAGGATACCTATGGCTAAAATCAGTTTAAAATATGTTGTCTATCTTTCTGTCTATTTGGTTCGACTAATCATCAAAACGTCTGTACCGATTTTGATAATATTTTAGTACCCGGTACTGTATATGGTGGTTTTTTGAGTATCCCAACAGAAGTGGTTCACCCTCAGTCAGTTTTATTGTCTCCACGGGAATCTTTTGTTATACGCGTAACTTGAAGGTAAACCTTATTTGTTACGTTACAATTTTTTTTGTGGTAAGTATTGTTATTATCAATGAAACTACGTGTAGGGACGGGTTAAGAATACGGCGTTCCACCATTTTACTTTAGGGGTCGTAAAAATCGGCTAAATGTTCACCAAGCAATTATTGCGCTCTTTTTTAAGACTTAGTACCGATTGCGATTACCAACCCGCCTGCTAAGCGTAACGATCTTGACATATACTCTGGTATGATCTAACTCCAATATAAAATAGATTATTCTGAATTAGACAGACGTGTGGTGACGAAATAAGAATACAATTCACCGCCCCCTCTCGCCCGTGGGTATTATAAAAGATAACTAATAGATATAAGAATCATTTTTTTTATGACTACACCTTGCACCAAGGAAATAATCCATTTGTTGCAGGGGACTTTACAAACATATATTTAACAGACGCAATCCAGTCTCGAAATAACAATTTGTGTGTATGAAAAACAATATTGTCCTGCATGGGATTTGAACCCACGATACTGCCATGGTAAGTCGGTAACCTTAATCACAACGCCATTTGTGCAGTCAAAAAAATCACATTAAGAAATAAAATCCTATATCAATATATCAAACCCGTCTGACCAATTGCCCTCCTATTGTGGAGAAGACTCAAGCCCAACAGTGGGATGTATGTGAACTGAGATGAGACAGATATTTTTTGCAGTTAGAATGAAGTGACCTCACACTATCTCAATCTACAAGTGTGATTACAAATCATAGACCCCGCAATCCCCTCTTGACCAACGAGTTGTCTGAGACAGAACCAATGCGCTATCGAGTAGTATTGGCCCGCTGTTACCAGATACCATCAACGTGAATGTGACCCGTTATTGCATTATTTATAATACATTGTATTACCGCGCCACCAGGAAGTTATTTAATGCAAACGATTGCTTCAACTTACATTTGTTCAATGATTCATCTTCAAAACATTACAACACATAATGTTAGAATGTAATATTTTACTATCTGACCTAACAGACATTGTTCTGTTCAAATCTAAAAAAAAAAAAATAAAAGGAATTCTCGTTGGAATTGGTCGCATCGCACCTGCCGAGTCCAATTATTAATATAAACCATTCTCATATCCATCGGCACACCCACAAAAAAAATATCAAAATCAGTCCAAGCGTTCCAGAAGGATTTCAATTACAAACACACGAACCCATTTATATATATAAAGATGATTATTAGAATCGATTATACCACCACCTACCGAGTCCAATAATTAATCTAAACCATTATCGAATCCACTGGAATACACACAAAAAATCATCAAAATCAGTGTAGTCGTTGAGAAAGAGTTCAGTGACATACACACGAACAGAAGAATTATATATATATATATAAAGATGAAGAGTTTGTTTCGTTGCGTTAATCTCAGGGAGACAATGCTCACTCATAGAATGAGTGCGAGAGCATTAGAATAGAATAGAATAATTTATTTGTTAAACATAGGTACATAAGTGGTCTTATATTAATAGTTGTTTCACTATGTTTTGCCTCTAGGGCATACAAATTAAATAAAACAAATTCATTTAAGCATTGAAATGAAGCAATACAAATAGGAATTATTACTAAAACTAATAACACACAATTATAATGATTAAAAAAAAAAGAATACGTTAATCAGATTTAATTACTAAAAGCTATTCTAGGTAGATAGGTGTTTTAGGTATATTCTAGGTAGATAGAATTAAAATACATTAAATTAAAATTGCAATATAAGAATTAAAAATAATAATAATAATAATACTAAAAATATCAATAATCATTCATTGCTAATCATTGCAATGCTCTACCGACTCTTTCATGGGGAGTGCTCCGAGGAACTGTTTGACTTGGTACCACCATCACCATTCTACCAACGTACCACTCGACATCGTAGTAGCGTTCATCCATTTCACCTGAAAACGTTATGGTCTTCAACTGTTCGTCTCGATCATTTCTCCCACGTACGTGTAAGCTCTGGAATGAACTACTTGCTGCTGTGTTTCTCGTACGCTATGACATGTCTTTCTTTAAACGAGGTTTAAGAAGAGTATTTTCTTCACGGTAGGCAGCGGCCCGGCTGTGCCCCTGGTACTGCAAAGGTCCATGTGCGGCACAATCACTTACCATCAGGTGTTCTGCCTGCTCGTTTGCCATCGTTGGCAATAAAAAAAATAACATCTATGCAAAGCGAAAATCGACATCTGATCAGCGTGAGACCTGCGTCCAGCAGATCATAAACTGAATGGTGATGACGATGATGATGACGAATCGCGTTATGGCAATAAATCAAAAAGTATCACCATGCTGTTGCTATCGTGAAATGACACTTGATGACACCATCAAATGCTACCATCATCATCATCATCGCAGTACACATACGTCTCCCTGTTGGGCTCGGGCCTCCTCCACAATGGAAGAGAAATTGACCTGTTATACCACGCTAGTCAGACGTGTTGGTATAAGCTTCATGTTGAGGTTTCCTTCTCTCGCATAGATGTTATTGGCATATCAAATCCCTCTTCTTTTACGACATCCACGGGTAAGAGAATGGGTGGTGAATTGTATTCTTACTCTGATAACGCACGGAGATCAAATGCTTAAGGATACGAAAAAAGTATCCATACTTTTAGGTATCGAGTACTTTTCTTTCGATACTGATACTTTTGTACTCGATACTTTTACTCAATGAGTACTTTATGGTACCTACAATCGTATCGAATAAATTGTAGAAATTATTCATGTTAAACTTGACCTTACGACTCATGTTTATGGTAACGCCATCTAGTTCAAACGTAATGAATCTTCTAAAACTGGACTCAAAATATTCACCACAGACGGTCAAATTTCTAAAAAAATAAAAGCTCACGTAGATTCTAGGAAAAGTACTCACAATCAATACTCGATACTTTGAAGTATCGATACTTTTGTTTCGATACTTTACTGAGTACGATACCTTTTCTTCGACACTACTCATGAGTACAGTATCGATACTTTCTGCTCGATATAGTGTCCCTACAAATGCTATATGCTGTTGAAATTAATGAATATAGAAGGCTGTACCCCAATACGATTAGATATAACTAGAAACGCGTCCTCACTTCGCTTCGATTTCAGTTGCCTACCTGCATAGTTCCCGTTCCCGTAGGAATACTGCGATAAAATATAACCTAAGTTACTCCTTATAATATACTCAGAAACATTCGCACATAAACACACACACACACACACACACACACGCAAATACACACGCGCACACACACCCAATAGCGTACACACACAAACACAATCACGCAGTTGATCAAGTCATAACATTGGCAAAATTACTGAACATTCATTACTAAATTTTATTGTCTTTTTTTCTCGTTTTGTATCTTTAAATATGTTTCATTAACTTTTAAAAACTTGTATACTCACAACTCTGGCTTCCGAGATACAGACACTAGCCTAGTTCGGGAATCGTTGTAAACATTGCTATGTATATTGTAATCGTTATCAAATAAATTATTATTATTATAATGTATCTCCTTGTTCACGGGATCTTCCTAGGGAAGATATCCGGTCCTTTGAAAGGCTTACATGGGGATATGGATCCAACACGCAGAGGCCTTTGGAGAAATTTAATCTAAAAATGGGATTGGACGTCTACCGATGACACTCCACGTCTGCACACAATACTCGTGGACTGCCAACGGTAGGTGTAAAACTATTGTACAATTATGATATCTAAAACCAGATTATGGGGTTGTGAGGTTTGATGGATTGGATTAAATGAAACTATTGATTGAAAAACTGTCGTCTGCCTTCAATACCTTTATCGTCTTGAACTTTGGCAGACGGTGACTCGCCAACTCACTGAATGGGCCCCCCCAAACGGTCGCCACAGGCACACAGGCCATACGGGCAACAGGAGGGCAACATTGGTGCAAGTGGCTTGGGATGTCGAGCGGTGCGGCGCCGGTTTCACCATCGCAGTGGTTTCCCCGTAGTTATGCCCTTGAAAATGACACTTCCACCCCCGAGCATATAGCTCTGGCGACCCCTCTCTGACCAGCCGTTTAAGGCAAGCCAGAGTTGAGAATCCTGCGGGCACTCTTCGGTTTCCACTCCAGCCAGCCAATAAAGGCGAGCTGGATACGAGGCCCTGGCCGACTCTCTGGGGCATTCAGGACCGCAGTGTCGTCACTCACATTCAGCACACCACAAGCTGCCCTGCGGTTTATTGGCTTTCCTATAAATCTTGTGATACATTTTTTCTTTTATATAAAAGAACTTAGAGAGCTATATAATGTTCCTCAGAGGTTTGCGTTAGTCTCATGGTGAGATACCGACTGGCCCAGAGGGTTGAGATACCGACTGGCCCAGAGGGTTGAGATACCGACTGGCCCAAAGGGTTGAGATACCGACTGGCCCAGAGGGTTGAGATACCGACTGGCCCAGAGGGTTGATATACCGACTGGCCCAGAGGGTTTAGATACCGACTGGCCCAGAGGGTTTATTATTATTATTATTTTTAACTTTTTTGTTTCTCCCTGTTGGTAAGGGGTTAACTTTACACTCTCATGCGGACTTTAGTCAAGCACAGGAGTGGTATTTCTATGTGTATCTATAGATAGGAATTTTCTGACAATTCTGCAAGTGTTTAAAATGGCTGCTTTTTGTAATGTGATGTAAGTGAGTGGTTGAATGTGTAAGAGTTGGAGGCTTGTATGTAGAGTATGAGGTATGGACTCCTGTATATTATTATTATATAGACAGCTACCTAGTAGTAAAATATTATCAAAATTCGTCCAATCGTTTTGAAGATTACCTCAAACAAACAGACAAGATTATTTTAAACTGGTTTTTAGGCATAGATATCGTACTAATAACCATGTGAGCATGAAAAAGGCTAAGTATTTTGACATTACAAACAGACATTTCAATTTTATTTAATTGTATAAATGTATAGATAAAGACTGGCAGGTTGATTCGGCTTGGTCAATGACCAGATAAATTATTTATTATAATTACATTGAATATTACGGTGCCGATGCAACTGACTCATTCAGATGGCAATAAACGTTTTTACAATAACATCAATTTCCTGAGGTGATTGGAAAGAGGGTAGATAATTAAGTTTTTCAGCTAATTGGTGAGTCAAGGTAGGCAGCCAAGTGGCGCTTCCGTTTACACCTGCGATATGTTTTTGTGCGGCTTTTTGTTGCACTTCTAACTGGCTAGCTTGGTGACGACATATTTGTGACGTTATTTGTAGCTGTAATAATCGTGGAAACGTCGATTGAGGTACTAAATTCAATGCTTGGATTGGACAAAATGTAATTTTTACTTGAGGCTTGTATTCCTTGTGAGGAAATATGGTCTTAACACGGCTAGTTGTGTTATTTTGTTTTAAAGACAACAATATAGGATACTAAGGCAATAATCGTTGTACTGCGGGGGACTTTACAAACATATACAGTGACGGATTTAGGCTTGATGCCGCCCTAGGCCCAGTTTGTCGCGCCGCCCTTAATATTAGAAAAAAAAATTATTAATTTTGATCCAATATTTTTATTTCTACCAAATAATCATGAAACGCAAAATACTGAAGCTTTAGTTTCTGAATAAATTAATCACTCACGGCGTTGAATCTCGCCATTTTTCAATGTACTGAAACTATCTGAGAGACTGTCTTTAATTCTTTTCGTCTCTGAAATTTTGGCATTTCGAAAATCTTGCCTCCCTTTAAATTATGCCGCCCTAGGCCCGGGCATCACGGGCCTGGGCGTAAATCCAGCACTGAACATATATATGTATTAAAGGAGACAAATTAAACCCAAATACAGAACAAAAATTTGTGGATCGTACTTTTTATTATCGCCGCTGGGTGATGGTGTAAGAAAACAATTCACCAACCCCCTTTCTTGCCCGTGGGTGTCGTAAAATACGCTTAAGAGAAGATGTATACCATCTATCTGGGATCATCTTCACTAGGTATGCATAAATCTCTCTCCTAGTAGCATTTAAAAAAAAATCCTTATTGCAAGGGAAAAGGAATTTACATACAATGTATCAAATAATGTATCAAAAAATGTATCAAATAATATATCAAAAATGTATCAAATAGTGTATTCTTATAACGTATCTTCATATAATGTATCCGTGTGGTGACGGAGTAAGAATACAGTGCCTCACTCCCTATCTTTCCCATGAATGTTGTAAAAAACGACTAAGGGACATAATAGGCATATAAAATCAATGCAAGAGAAGGAAAAATCGAAACAAAACCCTATTCCAACACGTCTGACCAGCATGGAATAGTAGGTCAATTCCCCTCCCACTTTAGAGGAAGCTTGAGTCTAACAGTGGGGCATATACAGGCTGAAATGACGGCGTCATCAACGCCGGCTGGCTATGTACCAGCCTCTGAACTTTGTACCAATCGTTGGCCCAGTGGCAAAGGGAAGGTGAATACAGCGGTTATGAGGCCGCACACCGCCTTTTCGTCACCCCGGACGGAATAGACGCCGTGTGTGCTGATAGCCCACTCAAACGAAAAAACTGTTGTCATAACACGTACACATTCCAATACAATGTTTCAAGTATAACAGGGTAATGTACGTATTGACTAGAAGCGCTCGTGTCAGATCTCTATGTGTACCGTTTCTGTATGACATGAGGTGTATGTTCAATTGTTATTGTAATCCGAGTTGTTTGTTGTTGATTCGCAATAATACTTGGAATAACAAATACCATGCTACGGTTGACTACCCACGTAGAGGTGACACTTGCCACGCTTTCAAATATAAAAACTAAAGTCGGCGCTCTAATCCTAAATGCGAAAGTTAGTGAACTTTGGATGTTGTAACAGTCAATCGGGTGTAATCTGCTGAACAGATTTGGATGAAATTGAATAGATAGACTATTATCTGGATTAACACTTTATTCTGGTACATATTGGAAAAAGTTTTAGCATTCTATTTATAATCAGCCGCATGCCTCGCATCAACGCTCCTTGCGAATCTAATTGTTGACTAAACGACTTCAGATGAAGTTGATCCCAGATCGAAGTCGTCTTTTACGACATCCACGAACAATCGGCTTGGTAGTATTCGTAAACGCCACCACACAGCTTGAAAAAATATATTCAAGTTTAAACGTTAAAAAGCTGATTAAATAAATACAGTTATAGTATAATTCGATGACTTATAAATGATCCTATACGATTGTTCAAGTCGGCCATGACATCTATCACAATCGCGGATCCTGAACAAAAGTGAACGCTACAACTAAATGTTATGACAACATATATTATGACAACATATGTATAACAGTAGATACGTACTCATTTACTCTCGGAACTCAAGCATCGCAGCCACCTTGAAATTTTGTTTTTTAGTTTTTTTATTTTAGTGTTATATAAATGTTTATGTGAATATTATAATTGTTTCAATGCAGTTCCGAGGCTAATGTACTAATCATCTTTTATTATACTATTATTCTGTGGTCGGCCCAACGACGAAGGCGACGTGGTGTTCGGGTGGGTTGCGGGTGTTGCGTGCTATACGCCCCTCTGTCGCCCCGGACGGAGTGGAGCGAGGAGCGCACCGACCGCAACCCAGCCCAAAAAAAAAAAAAACACTATTATTCTAGTTTTTAAATCTTTTTTTTTTTCTTTTCCGGCCTGGTAACAGAATAAGATTGCTGATTACAAGGCACCGTGTTCAAATCATAGACCAGGCCAAAAGTTTTCTTCTTTTTTTATTGTTTACGACAAAAACTTTTGTAAAGTTTTGTAGCTTTTTGAGCGGCAGCATCACTTACCCAAAGAGCTCCCTCGCGGAGCTTTGCAATACCATAGTCACAGATAAATAGCTGCCTACTGCTTAAAGAAGGACATTCCAGATCCTGCACGTGCGGGGGAGAAATGATCTCTGAAAACGTACAGTTAAAGACCATAAAGTTGCCAGGGTAAATGGATGAACCCCGTTATGGTGTCGAGTGTTACGATGGTACTAAGTCAAATAGTTGTAAGAAATTTTCAATAGTAGCGTAGCAGACGCAATAGCATTGCGCTTTTTCTCTCATAGGTGTATGATAGAAGCATACTGTCAACAGTGTTCTGTCTACGGCCGCAGGCCTATCCATCCGAGGTAGTACCACACTGAGCAGAAAATCAATGTCTCAGAAATAGCAATTTGTAGCATATTTTGTTAGGTGAGTGAGAGAGCCGGAAACCCAACTTTCTGGGGGTGTTTCAATTTGGCAGGTTTTGGTGATACCTTTAGTATCATCGAACCTCATTGAACTCATTCACACTCCCTTCAGTTTCCCCACAGTAAGCAGAAGCCGAGCAAAGGTCCATTAGCAGTATCACTTACCATCAAGTGTGCTGTTTGCTCGTTTGTCACCAGTAGCAATAAAACAAATTTACATTTACATACATACATGTAATATATATGTTAGTTTGTATCCTTTACTGCTGTAACCCGGTGACTAACTTTTGAAAACATCTGTGTACAACTTTTACAAACTTACGCATATGCTAACGACCTCAGTTCATTCAATATACACTGCATTAGCAATAGACTCGCATGTTGCATTAAATTGTACTTAATATCTAACTTAGTTACTTAAGTACTTATAATACGTGCGGCAATCTAACGGAATAATAACGTAAAATGAATTACCTAACATTTTGTCATCATTTAATTAAGAATTATGTGTGGTGACGGAATAAGAATACAATTCGCCACTCCATATCTTGCCCGTGGATGTCTTAAAGACGACTAAGGGATATAAAAAGCATATAACATTTGTACAAGAGAAAGGTAACTCTAAATAAAAGGCTGTAGCAACCTGTCTGGCCAGCAAGGTCAATTTCCCTTCTATAGTGGAGGAGGCTCAAGCCCAACAGTGGGACGTATATGAGCTGAAATGATGATGATTTAATTATGATATTTTAGTATCATTCTTTTTGTTTAAAGGCACCAATCATCACTTAAGATTTAAAAGTGTATTGCGGACAACTTTAGACATAATTATGTAAAAATCAAATAATCTTTAGTACCATGGCTAATCTTTAGTTACCCTATGCCAACACGTCTGACCATCGCGGTGTAGTAAATCAATTACCCTTCCATTGTGGAGGAGGCGCGAGCCCAATAGTGGGATATATGTGGGCTGAGATGATCGTGGCTCGGATTGTTCTAGAGTCGAAACCACGACACTCGGTGTAGGAGGTTGCACAATAAACCAAAATAGTACTTTGTACAAACTGAACGTATGCGTTTAAAAGTCAATAAATTCGCATAATGCCTCGCCTTAGTTGATCACTATAGCCAATAGGGCAAGCGACGCATGTCCTGCTCTCATGTGATAATTACATTTCATTAAATCTCACTATCGCCGTCATCTGTACTTACCACGTCCCACTATTGGGCTCAAGCTTGTCTCATAATAGAAGAGATCTTGACCTACTGAGCTGATATTTCGAGTTTGCTTATACATATATTATCATCATCGCAACCCACATACGTCACACTCTTGGGCTCGGACCTCCTCCACAAGGGCAGGAAATTTGACCTACTATACCATGCTGGTCAGACATGTTGGTATAGGGTTTCATTTTGAGTTTTCCTTCTCTTGCACAGATCTTATGTGCATATTATATCCTTTAGTCGTCTTTTACGATATCCACGGGCAAGATAGGGAGTGGGTTACCACGTTGTAAATTCCTTTATAGGTAATTTTAATGCTGATTCATACATTATTGCTCCCTCTACCACTTGCAAATTAAGTGTGACGGATGTAGCGGAACTTTCCCTATGCAAATATGATGTCAATCAAGTATGTAGAACAGTACCAACTAGTGAGATGTAGCGGTAATTAGTTACAGCTTTCACTCCTAATGGATTCCAATCAGTTGTATTTGTTTTTGAATAACTAATTGTGAAAAGGCAAATATATTTCTATATAATTATTCTCCTGCACCATCATCTGAGCCCATACACGTCCCACTGTTGGGCTCGGGCCTCCTTTGGCAGGAAAATTTACCTAATATATCACGCAGGTCAGCCATATTAGTATAAGGGTTTTTTTTCAAATTTTTCGGCTATTGAATAGACATTATATGCATGTTATATCCCTTAGTCGTCTTTTAGGACACCTACAAGCAAGAGAGGGGGTGGTAAATTGTGTTCTTACTCTGTCACCACAAGAGAATCGGAAATCCTACATACTTTTATTCTAATAGGGTTTCGTAGAAGCTTCCTGATGATGACCACCTTCTCCTTGCAAACACGGATGACCAGACTGTGTAACCCATGTATGACGCGCAAGCGTGGAATGCCTATTAATAAACCCATCAAGTTTGGACTCATTAGATTCGTCTTAACTAATTCAATTCATTTCTCTTGATGAAGAGAACGTGATGCTTGCTTTTTAGTTTTTTATAGTTTGTGCCGAGGGTGATTTTCTATTTAACTTGTGATAAATAATCTATTTACGTAAGTCACTAAGGAGGAGTTGCCATTGTGTAAATATTGACAGTGACTGTAACCTTGCGTTGGTTGCGAAGTACAAATGTTACTGTTTTACAATTTGGAGCCCTTTTGTATCGCAATTATTATAACTAATTGGATTATTATAATTAATAATATATAAATATATGTCATAAGCAATTAACATTATATTTTATTTGAAATATAACTATTTTTACGGATTAAATCGCGTACAGTCTTTTTTAATGATGTTGGTGGCAAATGAGTAGACAGGACACCTGATGGTAAGTGATACTGCCGCTAGGCCGCCGCCTACCGCGAACAAAGAAAAAGGAGTGTGAATGCGAGCAATAAGGTTCGGTGATACTAAAAGCATCACAAAAACGCAAACACCCACAAAAAGTTGTGCTTCCGGCTCTCTCGCTCACCAAATGAAGTGCAGTAACAAGTTACTACCACTCCGTCCGGGGCGACAAAGGGGCGTAAGCACGCACACCCACAACCCACCCACGATGCACGTCGCCTTCGTCGTTGGGCCGACCACCGGAGCAGGGTGACTTGACGTCAGTGGTCGGCCCGACGGAATACCCCCTATTTGGGGTACCCTCCCATCAACTGACGTATCGGGTAAGACGTCGGTCCTTCCTCACGCGGTCGGCCTCTCGGCGGGTGACGAACTAATTCCCCGGTCACGTCACTCGCTGCCCCAGTCGCCGGTGGCGGGTCGCTTCGTCGAGGCTGCGTTCCTCGCGCGCGCGACCCGCCGCCTCCTTCCGCGAAACTACTGCCTCGCAGAAGGTTGTGACCGCGTCTAACAAGTTGCTACTACTCAGACGTCGATTTTCTACTCAGTGTGGTACTATACCTGGCGAACCAGCTCGCGACTATAGACCGACGGCAGTCGACAGTGTGCTCCTGCCAAATTTAGCTTCGTTTATGGTCACAGAAGGACTGTCTTCTAATTACTATAAACGCTGTAAACTGTCTGAAAAGTCGGGCAATTAAAAATCAAACGCAGGAAAATCCGTAAAATTGCTTTTTCAAATAATGCAATACTTGTTTAACAAGTGAAATCGTTAATTTGTTATATTTTCAATGTTTTGTGTAACCTGCGCACTGTTAAAGTGTCAGTTCGTATATACGAGTATTCGATAATTCGTGTACCTACAATTGTACACTGAACAAATATTTGTCTGTTGGTTATCATATGTATGTTAATTGGCTGTATCTTTGTGACCATGACCTACACTAACAATACTTTATAAATTAAAAATAGACATAGAGATTTGATTTCCATACCTATCTGTTGCCAAGTTCCATATCTGGTATGAAACATCTGATGAGGGGGGATGAAAGGCATGTGGCAAGGCGGGTTATCGATGTGCAAAAATATAATATTTGTTTTAGAATATAACTCTCAACCCGTCCTCCGCTTCGCTTCGGTTTCAGTCGCCTTATCCGCGTAGTTCCCGTTCCCGTGGGAATAGCGGGATAAAATATAGCCTATGTTACTCCCTGATATTATAGCTTTCCATTGGTGAAAGAATTTTTGAAATCGATTTCGTGAGCGTGAAAGCGTAACAAACTTTCGCATTAATAATGTTAGTAAAATAATTCCTTTTTTAACCCCTGACGCAAAAGGTGCGTTGATAAGTTTGACTTGTCTGTGATAGGCTGAAATGATGATGATGATGTATTATTTAAATATGATTTTCATCCGGCAGTGAGATAGGTGAAAATTTGTTCTTACTCCAGCTCTTAAAGCACAATGATAAGAATAGCTGAATGCGACAATAGCGCAGCGCGTCAACATCCGGCTGCGCGCGCGCACGTCAACCAGTTCACAATGTGACTCGCGCGGGTCGCTCGTGCGTGAACAAACAATGCACGAACAGATGCTGTCCTACACTTACAACATACAAACATACAACTTTATATAAATTTAAATACATTATGTAAAATATACAAGTACATAGTTTCCGTGTGACTATGTAGTAAGAATACAATTCACCACCCCCTCTCTTACCTGTGGGTGCCGTTAGGGATGTGAAAAACATAATCGATTTTTATAATAATCGATTATTCCAAAAAAAATTATCGATTCATAATAAATTTTTACAATCGATTATCAAAATAATAAAAATCGATTATTAACGACATCACGATTGATTCATACTATATTAGAAAATAAAGCTCACATTTCCTAAAAAAAAAAAACGGTCATCATAATCCTGTTGGGAGAGGAGAGGGGAGTTATTTTATAATCGATTTATTTTAAAGAACAAAAAATCGATTATTTTCCCTCCAAGTTACATCCCTAAGTACTTACCGTAAAACACGACTAAGGGATTAATATTCAAATAATATCGATGTAAGAGAAGGTAATCTCAGAATGAAACCCTATGCCAGCACGTCTAACCAGCGGTGTGTAGTAGCACAAATTACACATAAAACATGAATTTACTCCCCGTAAATATCAAACTATAGAGGTTTTCACTTTTAAAAAAATGTAGGTGTACGCACGTAAAAAGTATAGGTATTTCTTGTACGTAACAAGATAGGAAAGTTTCCAAAATCTTTCTAAAAATTTTATCCTTCACGTTATCCCGCGTTTGTAGAAAAAGGACACTAATAATAGAAAAAGCTTAGAATAATAACGTATGGAAATTCGCGCACAAAAAGTGAAGCATTTCAATGAGAGCCTAATGGAGCTTACGCCGGAACCGTTCCGTAATGTACAAGGTCACTGTGTTGCAAATACATACGTAACTCTTAAAAAATAAATAGGTAATTATGGCGGTTTGTGCATTCAAATGTGGTCACAACACATTTGAAAAACATAAAAAGTATATTAAAATTACTTTTAAAAGTATTCCGACAATTTATGTTAATAAAAACTAAATTTGATTTCAGAATTTGTATAACGGTGTGCGTGTGTACGTGTGCACGCATGTATTAATTGTTTGCTTCATAATTTTGATGGCTTACGTATGGACACTATCCTTATATAGGTTATTATTCTAAGAGAAAAAGGTATATAAAACATTTATTATGCAAAACAGTTATTAACGAGATAATTCAGGAGTGGTAGGACCACACTGTCTACAGCCGCGGGCCGGTCCGTCCGCGGCAGTACCATGCTCTCGCAGAAAATTGACGTCTGAGTAGTAGCAATTTGTTACTGCGCTTCGTTCAGTGAGCGAGAGAGCCGGAAGCCCAACTTTCTGAGGGTGATTGCGTGTGGAGGGTTTTGGTGGTGTCCTTGGTATCACCGAGCCTCAATGCACGCATTCACACTCCCATCTCTTTCTTCGCGGTAGGCAACGGCCTTGTAAATGTCCATGAGCGGCAGCAACACTTACCATCAGGTGTACTGTTTGCTCGTTTGCCACCGTTTGCAATAAAAAAAAAAAAAAAAAAAAAAAAAAATTCTGCGGGCTTTCGTTTCCGCCGAGGTTCCATGCGTCTTGGAGCCCCCGGGTCTTTCTCGTTCGGACGGCAAACAGCCGGATAGCCTTACGCTGATGCCGTGGCGGAAGGGTCAGTGTCTCATCTGGGATGCCACATGTGTAAGTACTTTTGCGGCTTGTCATCTCTCCGCCACCCAGCAGTGCGCTGGGGGTGGCGTCGAGATGGCCGCAAGAATGAAACACTCCAAATACGCTTGCCTGGAGTCGGCGTATGATTTTGTCCCTTTTGCTGTTGAGACGGCTGGACCGTGGGGCTCTGAAGCCACGACACTGGTGCAGGAGCTTGGGAGGCGCCTGCGGGAAAAGGGCGGGATCCGCGCTCTGGGTGGTTTATTGTCCAGCAGGTCTCGCTGGCAATCCAGCGCGGTAACGCAGCCAGTTTAATGGGTACTTTTGGACCGGGGTCCGTATGTGGGGTCATTTAGTTTTTAAGTTTGACTTGTGACTTCCTTGTCATTTAATATTAATTGACTTGTAACTTTCATTCTGTTATCTAATTGTGAACAATCTAATAAATAAAATAATTAAAAAAATATATATATATGAAGCATTGAAAGTTTTATTATAGCGCATTATCTAGTTGACATTTATGACGACGTGCGCGCTCGTTTTGAAAAGCTAACTTGAGGATGTCGGTTTTTCGTGACGGTGTGCGGGCACATCGCAAAATTTTACTTTTTACTCTTTAAAAAGAGTACAACTTTTAAGCAAAATGCTGTATAGTTGTACTGTGTTGTATATTATTGTGAGTAAAGGAACTAATCTCCATAACTGTTCAAACGCCTACAATATAGGAATAGTCTCAATATTTATCTTTATGTGTTTAAAACATTTAAAACAGATAAAAATAAATAATTTCTCTTCATAATAATATCATACGTAACGAAAGCCGTAACTAATGCTACAATAGTTTTGCACTTCTTTTATTTAAACTATGTACAATACATGTGTCTGCCTACTTCACTGTATGAAATGTTTCATGTTACAAAATGATGGCACGTGATTAAGGTAGTCAAAGTAAAAAAAATGGCACTCCAAGAGCGCGAAGTGAAAACTTGAACAATTACGTGTACATTGTTGAAATTGTCAGGAAATATGTTTTAAATCGACAGGAAGTATTTGATTGTGCAGAAAATACTTTTTAAAAATATCATAACCATCCGTTTCTTTTTGTTTTCTTGATTGCACAATACACTAATTACATTCAGACATAGAACAACAATTTGTAAATGAAGTCAGTATTTCTTCTTCATATTTCTTATTTAAACAATATACATTATATAATTCAATGAACATAAACTACATCCGGACTCAGTACAACAATTTGTGGATAAACAGGAAACATTTTGGTTTTTTCGATTCGTAAACTTCCGACATAAACATATACCTATTTTGCATACAATATAAACATATTATATACTAGCAACCCGCCCTCGCTTCGCTTCGGTTTCAGTCGCTTTACCCGCGGCGTAGTGCCCGTTCCTGTGGGAATACCGGGATAAAATATAGCCTATGTTACTCCCTGATAGTATAGCTTTCCACTGGTGAAAGAATTTTTGAAATCGGTTCGGTGGTTTAAGCGTGAAAGCGTTACAAACAAACAAACATACTTACTTTCGCATTTATAATATTAGTATGGATAGTTATATTATGAATGTATTTCAAACCAAACCTTCGTGTAATGGGCCTATATATGTATGTAGGTAGGTACTTCTATAGAGAAATGTCGGTAACGCTGACAATAATGCGAGTTCAATAGTTTTGATCTCAGAAATGCTAACGCGCCTAGAGAAAGTTTCATCTCAAATATTTTAACTCTGTACAAAATATTTTATAGAAGAGTAAAGACGATATTCGATTTACGATGTGTAGAAATCTGAATCAAGCTTACCTTTCGCATGAAAAAACAGAAATGACTTAAGTAAGGACAGAAGTATTTAAGTAAAGCATCAGTATACGTATATAAGCAAGCAATAGTAGATTTTTTTTAACTCCTCAGCTCAGTTTATTTCAACAATAGCAAATAATTACACTAATAATAAACCGGTAGAAAATAGCTAAAGAGACGGCAAATTATCTTCAATACGTAAGGATAAAACAAACTTTACAAAAAGGATAATCTTTAAAGACGCTTGGCTATAATGATAACGAAATTACTATAGAAAATAACTGTCTTATTAAAGGAACTAGAGTAATGATAGGTACCTCAAAGTTTATGTTATATCATTTTGGAAGATTTACACTTAAGTCACCTAGGAATACTTAAAATGAATACTTACTAGCACGCAGTTAATGAATGAAGTCTTAATCAAAATGAACCTAACAAGGGTCCACTACACGATTGGGAATTTTGAAAGAACCTTGGCAACGGATACACGTTGATTTTGCGGGACCATTGCATGGTTATTACCTATTTATAGTTGTTGCTGTCTTGTTAAAATGGGTGGCAATTTTCTAATTATTTAATTGAAAATGACATATTGCAAAAAGGTAGGTATATATCAATACTCATTCTAAAATCACATTGTTACTCTTGACTTATAGTCCATAAAATATAGAATGATCTCTGTGACAGTTGTCCCTAGTGCTGTCACACTTACGATAAAGTCCGTAGTTTTTTTATCGATAAAACTCATTCTTTTTATAATTTGTGATTTTCTATTATAATTAAAATGCAATTAATGAAAATCTTTTTGAACTTATTTCAAACAAAAACTGTTTTTTGACTGTTTTAATTATTCAAAAAGAGTACAATCAAGGTCATCACTGGGGGAGCGTTCCTGCTAGAACATTTATCATTTTTTGCCGAATAGTGTCCCTATTGTTGTAGCTGTTAGATTAATCAATCAATTACGACTGTTTTATAAATAAATATGTCTAGTTTATTGACAATAATGCGTACATAATATTATCATTTACTCTGAGGCGAAAAGTAGTTTTTTAATGTTTAATTAATTCAATTTATGTATTTTATAATGTAAACTGTCTGTTTTAATTGTAAAAAAATAAGTTGAAAGTTTTATATAGGTACTGTATTGGGTTTATTTCTTTTATGAATAGTTTAATAAAGATCGGTTATCGATTTAGGTATTTCGACTGTTTTTTTTTTTATGTATAAAATATTTATTAGGTATTTCAGTACTTACGAGGTACATTTTGGGCATAAATGTTAATATTTTTATATTTATAATATATTGCAATTCAGTTGCAATAAAACTGGCACGAAAAGAATGAAAATATATTTGATACAAAATGAAATTGTAAACATGTCGCTCGTTCAAACTTACTTCGTTGACATCTGTCACAGAGATCAATATATATCAATTTCTTTTCATTCATTTTTACGGCATGACCAAACCAAATATGAATTTAAGTTCAATATTTACATTATTTAAATCAAACCGCACACTTTGAGAAGTTGCTGCGTGTAGTTACAATACATCAATCAACATTTGATCAAACGAACTATTTGTCTTGGATCATTACCTCACTACAAGCATTATGTGCAGAATATCGACATCATATGCAATACTAATAAATTACACTTTTATATACCAGGCCACTCAGAAATATATATATATATATAATTATGTATATATATAATATATTGCGAAAAAAAGTCTTTGTGTGTGAGATTGGCCAGTTATAATCTATTTTGAAAATGTAATTATTATTAAGTAAAAAAAAAAATACAGACGAATTGAGAGCCTCCTCCTTTTTGAAGTCGGTTAAAAATAGGTAATCAAAATTTCCCTCCATATTTTTGCGGTCTAATTCAAATTATCGTATCTCATTGAAAAATAGAATAGTCGCGCTATGACTTTTACGACTTTGGGTTTAATTTCCACATAGGACAACTTTATTTTGAGCTAGGTGTTATTTGTATCTGCCGATATCTATCTATACCAATAAATAAAATTGGAGTGTCTGTTTGTAATGTCAAAATAATAGGCTTTTTTCATGCTCACACGGTTATTTGCACGACACCTATGCCTAAAATAGCAATTAAAAAAATTTTGTCTGTCTGTCTGTCTGTCTGTCTGTCTGTTTGTTCCGGGTAATCTTCAAAACGGCTGGACCGATTTCAAAAATTCTTTCACCAATGGAAAGCTATAATATCAGGGCGTAAACTAGGCTATATTTTATCCCGGTATTCCCACGGGAACGGGAACTACGCGGGTAAAACGACTATAACCGAAGCGAAGCGAGGGCGGATTGCTAGTGTATATATATATATATATATATAGTACGTTCCTAATATGTGTGTGATATTGTCGTTTAACCTTACTCTAATATTATAAGAAATAGTATTAGTTAAAAATGTTTCAGTGTTGTTACTACTAAAAACGAATGACCTCTTTTTATACAGCACCCTATTAATCATATAACTAATACATAATTAATAAGCTTAATAATCATACTAATACATTATTAATGAGGTTTTATATCTATTAATATATTTTTGGTGTCACATTCAGTTTAAAAAAAGTATAATTTATTGCCTCGTTTGACTAAAGAGAAAGATTAGTTTAGATAGAAGAGACCATTTACGTAACTTATTTTACTAATTTCGGCTCATATATGTTCCACTGTTGGGTTCGAACTTCCTCCAATAATAGAGAAAGTGGTCTTACTATACCATGCAGGTCAGACCAGACAGGTGGGTATTACGCTTATTATATCCCTTAGTTATCTTTGTCGACATTCACGGGCAAGATAGGGAGTGTTGAATTGTGTTCTAATTCCGACATTACTATTATTATTACATTTTACTATTACCCCAAAATAGGAATAATATTATTATAGTTAAACTGTACACCTTCGCGTACCAGTGCAATATGATTTGCCCATCGGATTATCTTTCCTTAAATTGAACTATTAGGTCACATATTAACAATAGCTTTTCAGTATTTTTTTAATGACAACGCCCTACACTACAGAAATAAATGTTGTATCGCGGTGTGACTTTACAAACATATAATTAAAGGACACAAATTACATCCAGATTCAGAACTACATCTTGTGGATCGCACAAACTGCTGTCCTATGGGAGATTGGAACGCGCAACACTGGCACTGTAGGTGGCTATCTTAACTTACACCATCTGTACAGTCGATTATGATGATAAAGTCCGAACACATTCGACCACCAATTCCCTTTTCGTGGCCCTCTTAAAACATCACTAAGGGATTTCTTCAGATAGTATATCTACAGTACTGATAGCTCGAAAAGAAAACTTCAATACAACACGGCTGATCGGCGTATAGTATGTTAATTTACCAATCTATATCATTGAATTTGGTATCTATATATACCGTTAATTGATATAAATTCATTTAATATACATCCTATTATTGAGCTCGAGCCTCCTCCACAATAGGAGGGAAAATTGACCTACTATACCACACCGATTAGACGCTAATAGGATTTTATTTCGACTTTTCCTTGTCTTGTTTAGATATTATATGGATAATATTCTTTTAATCGCACCCACTGGCAAAATGTGGGATCGTGAATTCTATACCTACTCCGCCACCACACGAAAAATGTACATATGAATGTTACATATACATTGTATAATAAATATTGAATATTCCCAAATCTCTATATAACACACAGCTGCTTAAATAAGTATACATTGTTATGCTGCAATAATGCAATCGAACGTGAACTATAATAAGTTAATGTTTAATCAGGTGCTGTTTGTAAAAAAAGTATATGTCAAAATACAAAGACGAGCCGTTGCAGAAATAACAAAGCATATATATTACACATCTTAATTATACAAATACACCTACATAGTTTTTTAAATACAATACCCCAACTTCCTTATTACTTGTGTACTTTACAAACCTAGATATAAGGACACAAAATTCGGGAAAGAATTTGCGTATTGCGCAAGGTATTATATTGCCTGAAAATCGAAGCCGCGTCACTAAGCATGATCTTAAATAGTAGGTAAAGCATCTGTGCAGACGATGTATAAATTTAAAAAGGTTATTAGAGGACCCTTAAAATATCTAGGAGTGGTAATAAAAACTTCAGCATGAATTTTCGTTCCATCCATATATAGAAATTTTCTCGAGAAAGACAATTAACACGTTAAACGTCGGTCTGATTTTTCAGTTTTTCCATTTGAAGCATGAGGGACACCGTGTAGTCGACATACAGTTGTTCCATTTAAGCCGTGGCACAATATGACCGCAAACCAGAGGCGCCTTTAAGCAAAATAAGGTCACAAATTACTTTTCTTCGGTGTTTACTAAGTGATTCACCATATCTTAAAGCCCCCAAATAAAAAATGATCACAAAAATTTTAGAAACGAGCGATTTTATGCTGACTCCGTATACTAAGCGAGGCCCACATAGTGACCCCCGTGGCGTTCAACGTGTTAAGCAGCCCTATGCCACTGAGACTTTTACGATTATTGGTCGACACTCAAGAAATTTTCTTTCCCAATGGTTGTCAGTTAATTGTGCGATGAGGTCTCGCAATATTCACTTCAATATATTAATCCTGCAGGCTACTTCGGTTACACTCGTTTCACTTCGGATCTCCATGTTACAGATTTTATCACATAGAGATATTTTGAGCTTAGCCATTGCTATAGCAAGTTTGAGTTTCTTTATAAGGGCGACGGCTATTTTAAAGAAAACCAAAATCTAGTTAATCACTGATTCACCTCATCATCTTGGTTCATATACGTTCCATTGCTGGCTTGAGTCTCCTCCACAATCGGAGGGCTATTGAACTTTTTTACCACGCTGGTCAGACGGATCGGTACAGAGTATTATTACGAGTGTTCTTTCTCTAGAACACATGTTATATACATATTATACCATAGTCATCTTTACGACACCCTCAGTCAAGATAAGGCGTGGGGAATTGTATTCTTATTTTGTCGTTATACGTCTAAGTATTAAATTAAAATACATAATTTTTGTAGATCAATATGTCAGTGTAACTGTATGATATTTACACAAACGCCTAACATTTTTACGAAATGAGTAATATAATACCTTTAAATCAAATCAAGACATTTATTAATTTATATAACATAGTTAATAAATATACACAAGTAATTCTTGTATATTTCTATATATTCAGTATCTCAAAAACGGTTTCAAGTCCATTAAATTTTATATTCAGATTCCGGGGAAGATAAATCGTCTAACTAGATTTCAGTTTGGTATAGAAAATCTCGTTTTATTAATGTTTTTCAGTCAATTTGTTGCTCATCTCATGTGTATACAAAATGCTTTCAAATTATACGTTTTAGTTATAATAAACAAAATATTTCATACGTGAATATATTTTTCCTATTAATACATAGGTATTTATACTATACTAGCATACCCAGCCCGCTTCGCCGAGCTAGATTTTGCTTTATTTTATTTAAACAATAAACTTACATCATTTGACAGTTCAAAAAGAGGAGTGCTCCGATCGTCACCAAACTTTACAGGATTACTCGCCAGGTCAAACTGGAGATTCCCTGAAAGTTTCATTGAAATCGGTCCAGCCGTTTCGGAGCCTATATGGAACCTACCCACACACTTTCTCTTTTATATATATAGATATACATTCACATCACCAGTTATTGCAACTATCGATTTTTACGACTAAATATGAGTCCCTTCGATATCGTTAAAACAGATTTTGACTGTATTTGAATATTAAATATATTCGAGTGTCGGTCAATAAAAGCGTGTGTGTACTTCGACACTCTCCATTTAGGTCAACACATCTGCGATAAATAAGCCGACATAAGGCTTCGTTTGGTATAGAAAGCATTTAACAAACTGCGTCATATCATTAAGTCGCTATTTCTATAATATGCCTGACCACCTTCAGGAGAAAACTACCACTCATTAGCGCAAGCGACTGCTATATGTATATGCTATATGGCTGGCATAGTGTTATTGCGAGATTTTTTTCTTTTGTATGTCATCTGCTCAATCCAATGTTTCAACACTTACAACAAAGAAAAGGATGGAACCATTATGTTCTATTCCTTAATCTACCAAATTTGGTACTCTACAAAGGTTACGCTTAATTGTCTCTAAAGGATAAGCAGCACTAAATACCTCCAACAAAGAACTAGACGCGAGAGAAGTGACAAACGATTGAATACATTTGTAAAAGAATCGACAGCGCAGGAAAGTTTTTTGGTGTGCTTGTTTTCTTCTTAGTACGAACTAATAAAGATTGCTAGTGTAAAACTGATTGTAGAAGGCGGAGGATCGTGTTTTATGATGCAAATTGGATAGTCTCAACTTAACTAGACTGATAGTGGGATTTATCAGTTTATCTATAATTAGTCACGCAATTCTAAGACAGCATATTGTTTTATTTTATTTTTATTTATTCGGAAAACTTACAGCTAATATATGCTTAACAATATATACTAAATAACAAAGGCCAATTACAAGTTTTCACATATAGCTTACAATGACTAGTAGAATAATGGAAGTCGGTAAATGATAAATTATAACTAAAGGATGTGCAATATCTAAACAAAATATGTAATTACTTATATGAATATCTCTTAACTTACTTCATTTTACAAAAGAAATCGTTGGCTAAAACATTCTTAACTTGAGAGACACTGGTATTAAAAAGATCGAAGTCAAACTTAGCGGAAATTTCATTAAAGGTTCTAGAGGCACGTATAATAAAACTATTGAGCCTATAAGTAGTTCTCGCAAATGGCGTATGCAATTATGTTGATTTACATTTTTGTTCTATTGCTGTTGGTGGCAAACAAGCAAACAACACACTTAATGGTAAGTGTTACTACCGTTCGTGGACCTTTACTAGGCCGCTGCCGTGAGGAAAGTGAAGGGATTATGAATGCGTGCTATAAGGTTCGGTGATACTAAAGGCATCACCGAAACTTCTCACACGCAAACACCCTCAAAAATTGTGCTTCCGGCTCTCTCGCTCACCAAATGAAGCTCAGTAACAAATTGCTACTACTCAGACGTCGATTTTCTGCTTAGTGTGGTACTAACTCGGAGGGACCTATGCGGTCAGTGTGCTCCTACCACACAAAAATAAACTATATCAACAATGTTTAACATATTTGTATTTTATTCAACAGCAACAAACGGAACATACAATGGAGAACTCCCAAGCAAAGATATCGGTAGTAACAAGAGTAGCGGTTGGAGAAGAGACGCGGTGAGACGAGCAAGAGCGTGTTGCTCCACTAAGACATTAATGAGACGGCTCCCCATACTACAATGGCTACCAAAGTACTCCCTACGCAATGGTCTCTCCGACGTAATCGCTGGTATGTCTAATTTTCATTAAAATGTTTATATCAGGAATTAATATAACTCTTATGCATTCATTGTAATAGTTACTAATATCATCATCATCCTATGTGATTGGGTTCGAGAATGCTCCTCAATAGGAGAAACATTGAACTAACATACGACGGCCATCGCTTCGCTTCGGGTATCATCCGCCTTATCCGCGTAGTTCCCGTTCCAGTGGGAATACTGCGATAAAATTTAGCCTATGTTACTACTTATATAGATATCTAATAGTAAAATATTAACAAAATCGGTCCAGCCGTTTGGAGATTACCCAAAACAAACAGACAGACAAAAAAAATTAAACAGATTTTTAGGCATAGGTATCGTGCAAATAACCATGTGAGCATGAAAACATCCCAGTATTTTGACATTACAAACAGACACTTTAATTTTATTTATTTGTATATAAGATTTTCCTTCTCTTGCATAAATATTATCTGCGTATTCCTCTGTTCTCTTCTACAGCTAAGGAAAAGGGTGGTGAATTATATTCTTGCTTTGTCACCAGAGATTTTAATCTATGTATCATAATATTGTAACAAGCTAGTGCCTGTAGATTACTGATACATTAAAGAGACACTAATATAACGTCCTTATTAGAGCAACTCAGAACAACAAATGGATAGTATTTTTATCTGCCTGTTTTTCTGTATGTTTATATATGTACTCTACCGACTCTTTCACGGGGAGTGCTCCGAGGAACTATTTGACTTGGTACCACCGTCACCACTTTACCAACGTACCACTCGACATCGTAGTAAAGTTCATACATTTCACCTGGAAGCGATATGGTCTTGAACTGTACGTTTCCAGGGATCATTTCTCCCACGTACGTGCAAGCTCTGGAATGAACTACCTGCTGCTGTGTTTCCCGAGCGCTATAATATGTCCTTCTTTAAACGACATTTAAGAAGAGTATTTACTTCACGGTAGGCAACGGCCTGGCTGTGGCCCTGGTATTGCAAAGGTCCATGTGCGCCAGCATCACTTACCATCAGGTGTGTTGCTTGCTCGTTTGTCACCGTTGGTAATAAAAAATATGCATAATAATAAAATAAATGAAAAAAGAAAAATTTTTCTATGTCCCTGTGTACTATTATTTCGATGCCCGGAACTTCACGAACAACAGCTACACGTTTGTATCACTAATAGTCTGTCTCTATTGTAGACTGCAGTGCTAGTTTTTTTACTAATGTATAAATAATGACAACTTGAACAGTATCTTTGAAAATCAAATGATTGTTGTAAACAAAATTTATAATATCTTTTTCTTCCTCAATTAGTATCTAGACAAGGAAGTAAACATTTAATGTACAGTTTACAGTCAATATATTAGATATATTTTTTTGTAGAAATGGGTTATAAAATAGAATTGATTGTTAACCTGCTCACCGAAGCGTAACGTAATCGATATGTCATAGACGCTACACGATTACACGACTAATGCGTTTAACTTGTATTTTGTTATTACAAGTTAACTTATTAATAATATTGTGTAATGTTATTTTTAGTCTCGATGTGCTCACGGTTTCACTCGCATCTAATACCGATTATCTTATGCTCGTCATGTTTGTAGCCCCTAGTTTGGTCATACCCATTCTTCATTCTCGGCTTTCATTAGCTACGTGAAGCGAGTTTCTCCCTTCTCCCCCCTTTTGTACGATCTGGTCTAGGCATACATTATTGAAAAGAAGTTAAGACATGACTAGCCCGCTGAGATTCTTGCTAGATTCTCTAAGCTTGCGACCGTGTTCCGATACAACGATAGATTAATAGATTAATTACAGACAAAATGTAAAATTCATATTATATTCAGTTATTTATTGTTTTTAAAAATATATCCTCATCTCAGCTCATACATGTACCACTGTTGGGCTCGAGCATCCTCCTCAATAGAAAGGAAATTGACCTACCATGCTGTTCAGACATGGTGGTATAGGGTTTTATTTTGAGTTTTCCTTCTCTTACACAGATGTTATATGCATATTATATCCCTTAGTCGTCTGATAGGATATTCAAAGGCAAGATAGGGAGTGGCGAATTGTATTCTTACTCCGTCACCACACGGATTATATAAAATATGTTCTTTTAAATTAGCTTCTCGCCTTTTCAATATACGTAATAATTGAAATTCAAATCCTTTATACACTTATACTACTGAACCATATAATTCATAGAGACTCCATACAACTTTGAAATACGTAGTAACTCGGTAGTGAGTGCACCAAAGGCGGGTTGCCTTAGGTGCACTCAGTCAGTCTGATAATATGACAAAGGGCCGAGTGTATTAAAAATGCTTAAAGCATTTTTCTTTGTGAAATAATAAATCTTTGTGTCAGACAAACACAACTTGGATGGATTTTGCTGTATGTACCTACAGTCATTAGTGCAACACTTCAGTGCGTTTGACATTTATGATTCGCACTGACAAGATATTGCAATTCCACTGCAATTATTACAAGCAATAATTTAATTCACCTTTGTTAATAAGTTTGTATGAGAATTATAAAATAATATTATAATTTTTAAAACTGAGACAAAGCTTCTCTGTCTTTCCACTGACTGATTCCCAAGAAATGCATAAAGGCGCTGATTGACGCAATGACAGGTTATTTTTTTATAGTTTATCGCCGTTTTGTACTTGAGGCCTCATAAACTGAAATAATATTATTATACTATTGGAATAACGGAGGCTGGGTGTGTGGTAGCGGCTACAAGTTTTACCAATCCTTACATTGCTCGTGAATGTCGTAAAATACGACAAAGAACTTTACATCTGCCTGGGCCACTTCCATCTAATGTCATATGGACAATAATTACATTCCCAATGACCCTCTTTGCGAATATAATTTAGGTTTTTTTTTCGAGTTTTCCTTCTTTTACATAGATGTTATATTTGTTGCCTTCGTTTTCTTCTGAAACACCTTATTGATATTCCGTCACTACAGGGTAGTATTACATATTCTGTATTTGTATAAATTGATATATATTTATGCATTATAATATTTATATAATCTATTCTTCTGTTACACGAGTCAATAATTTTGTGATATATATAAAAAAAAACTGTTGCGCAAAAAAATGGAACTGAATATATGGATTATATTAGCACGAGTGTTCAATTCAATCATATTTAAAATTGCATTTAATTACCTGGAAACCATTACGTTGACGATAGATCGAGTGAATGTGAACTCTATGTCCTTGGATGTAGAGTATAAAAAGTATAATTTATTGTGATTTAGTGCAAACTTAATGAATCGTGAAACGATGGCGGTGTGACGTCACAGGTGCATTGTACACCGCGACAGTGTGTCGCAACCATTACACCAGACATGTACTAGAATTTAATTTAATTTCTAGACTTATTTCGTAAATTATTAACAAATAATTTACCGTTCGTGCAAATAATTTATTTCCTCCGTGCTGACCTTTGGCGGTAGGGTTGTGGTATTGACGGCCCGGGCAGGGGACGTCGATGGAAGAGGGTACCCCCTCAGGGTATTCCGTTGGGCCGACCACTGAAGACAAGGAACTCCGCGCTGGTGATTAGCCCAACAACGAAGGCAACGTGCTATGGGGTGGGTTACGGGGCCGCGCGCTATCCGCCCTGTCGCGGGTGCGCTGACCGTTGCCCTCTCCAAAAAGAAAAACGGGTTGTGATATTTTCATTGCATATACGCTGATAGAACTCAATATAATTCAAGGGCTTTACATATCATGACGTGCGGTCTCCCACAGGAGTCGGTCCTCGGACTCACCCTGTGGAACATCGGCTACGACTGGGCGTTGAGAGGTAGCCTCCCGCCCGGGCTGGGCGTGATTTGTTACGCCGACGACACGCTCGTCACAGCCCGTGGTGGGACGCTAGAAGAGGCGGCAAGCCTGGCGACTCTAGGCGCCGAAGAGATCGTTAGGTGGATTGAGGCGTTGGGGTTGAGGGTGGCCCTGGATAAGATGGAGGCCCTCCTGTTCCATGGGCCCCGCATAGGCCCTTCCATCGGTGTCTCGATCACCGTCCATTCGGTTGAGATCAGCATCCGGGCCCATATGAAGTATTTGTGCCTGGTGCTCGATGGGCATTGGTGGTTTCGCAAGCAGTTCCGCAGGCTCGTTCCGCAGCTCATCGGCGTGGCGTCCGCCCTATCCTGGCTTATGCCTAATGTGGGCGAACCGAGCGCTGCATGTCAACCGCTGTACGCGGGGCTCATCCGGTCGATGGCCCTGTACGGCGCACCGGTGTGGGCGAGGTCCCTGCCCGCCCGACTCAGGGTTACTCTGTGGCGACCACAGAGGGCCATGGCGATCAGGGCCATCCGCAGATACTGCACGGTGGCGACGGAGGCGGCGTGCCTGTTGGCCGTGACTCCCCTGTGGGACCTGGAGGCGTAAATGCTCGCCGATTTGTATCGCCGATTTGTCGAGGGTGCGAACGGAGGGCGGTGTGGTCTCTCTGAGGGAGCTCACCGCCAGGCACGTCCACGCCCGCCGAGACGTCATTGCCCTTTGGGCAGTCCGGCTGGAGAGGCCTCAATACGGTGTCTGGACCGTGGAGGCCTTCCGGCCGGTGCTGATGCAATAGCTAAAATGGCGGCACGGGGTGCTTTCCTTTCGACTGGTGCAGGTCTTGACGTAGCATGGATGCTTCGGCAAGTACCTGTACACGGTCGCTAGGAGGAAGAGCAAACTGTCCTGCCACCACTGCAATTACGACGAGGACACGATGCAGCATACACTCGAGGTTTGTGCCGCCTGGGCAGAACAGCGTCATGAACTCGCCGCAATCATCGGTGCCGACCTGACGCTGCCGTCCATCGTCAGGGTGACGCTCGACAGCGACAGGAACTGGGACGCGGTCGCAGCCTTCTGCGAGGCAGTGATCTCGCAGAAGAACGCGGCGGGTCGCGCGCGTGAGGAGCGCAGCCTCGACGAACCGACCCGTCGCCGGCGACTGGGGCGGCGTAGGCGCGACTACCTGCGCGTCATGCCGCCCTAGCCGAGGCCGCGGGTGACGTGACCGGAGAATTAGTCCGTCACCCGCCTAGAGGCCGACCGCGTGAGCAAAGACCGACGTCGGTCGATGGGAGGGTACCCCATTAGGGGATATTCCGTTGGGCCGACCACTGATGACAAGCAACCCTGCTCCGGTGGTCGGCCCAACGACGAAGGCGACGTGGTGTTCGGGTGGGTTACGGGTGTGCGTGCTTACGCCCCTCTGTCGCCCCGGACGGAGTGGTGCGAGGAGTGCGCCGACCACAGCCCACACAAAAAAAAAAAGGTTTTACATACAATTACATTATTAGTTAAGTTATCCTATTTCCCCATCTCCTGTCAAATCATGGGCGTCGTAAAAAATGATCGAAGGATATAAAATGCATATAATATCTATGGAAGAGAAATACATCTCTAAATAAAACCTGATGAATGATCTGGTTGATCAACAGCAGAGACCTCCTATTACGGAGGAAGTTCGAGCCCAGTAGTGGGACATGTATAGGCTAAAATGATATCATCATAATAACTAATATACGTCTCGAGCTCTCGCCACAATGGAGAGGAAATTGACCTACTGTACCACGCTGACAGGTGGTGATTTTATTTCTAGTTTTCCTTCACTTGCATAGATGTGACCTGCATATTATAACCCTTCAGTCGTCTTTCACGACACCCACGGACAAGAAAGGGGATGATGAATTTTAATCTTACTCTATTATCACACCGATTCATTATTATCATTTCAGTACATATACGTCCCACTGTTGGGCTCCAGCCTCCTCCACAATAGTAAGGAAATTGACCCACTATAACCCCACCGGTCAGACGTGTTGACATAAGGTTATTTTTTCTAGTTTAAATCTCTTGCATAGATGTTATATGCATATTTTATACCTTAGTCATCTTTTGCGACACCCACGGGCAAGAGGTGACGAATAGTATTCTTACTCGGTCACCACACGGAATAATAGTATATTATTCTATACTATATGGCAATGAATATTCGAAGTTCTGCAGAACCTCTTCTCCTAGCTATAGGTATACAATAATATCATTGTAGGTTACCTACGATCCATGTCAAGGTATCCGGTCCTAGTAGGTCCGGTCCGGTAGCCTAGTGGTGGATCTCCCTTATAATATTGCCCATTTCAAAATATATGTATATTCATCATCATCTCAGCCAATACACGTCCCACTAATGAGTTTGACCTTCCTCCACAATAGAAGGGACATTGACCTTACTATAACATGCTGGTCAGACTCGAAATAAAACTCAACTCGAAATCTCGAAATAATCTAATATATAAATCTCTCGAATAAAAATCTCGAAATAAAACCCTATATCAGGTTGATATAGGGTTTTATTTCGAGATTTCCTTCTCTTGTATAGATATTATATGTGTTTTATGTCCCTTAGTCGTCTTTTACGATATCCACGGGTAAGATAGGGAGTGGTGAATTGTATTCTTACTCCGTCACCACATGGACAATATCTATATTGCTCATTTGAAATGAACACAAATTTTTAGTGAATATTTCTTGATATGTTTTTCATAATAATCGCCCTTTACAAGACCTCTTCTCGAATTAAAATAACATTTAAAATTCATTTAACAGTTACATAAATAAAAAAGCAAAAAGTTAAAACAACGAAGTTAATTTATTTAAGTTATTAAATCGCAAATTTTTATTCCTAATTGATAATTATGGGATGATGAAATAAACAATTAATATTGCAAATTACTAAAAAACTTGTTCTCAATGAGTTTGCAAATTAAATTACCATAACTGTATAGCCAATTAAACGTGTATTCAATTAAACTGAATTTTTAAAGAATTTTATTGCATGGATACAAAAACCTTTATGCCAAGACTGAAACGATATTATTAATTATGTACATATCACACTACTATTGATACTTTGATTTACTAATCGACAATTACATTATAATTGTCGATTAGTAAGTCAAAGTATCACCTTCAATAGTGTCTCTATTTTTTGATAATTTTAATTGAACTCGAAAACATATGTACAGCACTTTTATATCATATTTACTACATTTTAGTACCTTTTCTACATTACACTGCATAAAATGCCATCAAAATTATTTTGTATATATCTTAAAAACTTAAGATATTGTATACTGGCAACTCGCCCTTCCTTCGCTTCGGATTTAGTCGCCTTACCCACGTAGTTCCCGTGCCCATAAGAATACCGGGATAAAATATAGCCTATGTTATTCAGGGAAATTCGAAATCCGTCCAGTAGTTTTTGAGTTTATTCTTAATAAAAATACATTTATAATATTAGTGTAGATGTATATAACATAAGAACGCTACATGATACTTGCACATTCCCGTCAAAACTCCTTAAAACAAGATGTTATCCTCGTAGGCGTAGATCAATTAAAACCTTGTACCTATATCGACCTCTTGATTACTTTACATCCTATGAAGTCATCGTGGTATTTCCTGTTTATCCATATTTCATTACTTGTGTACTCTCTACATTGTATGCTTCCCTGTGAGGTGACCGTTTAAAAAAATAGTCGTAAAACCCGGACTAATGATCACTATTACAATGCAAGTTGGGAAACTAATATTACTCACTGCGACCGCTAACTCACCTACCAAGCGTGGTGATTCAGGTATTAACTTACTTCATCATCACAGCTCGTATACGTCCCACTGTTGGGCTCGAACCTCATCCACAGTGGGAGTGAAAATTAGCCTACTACACCACGCTGGTCAGACGTGTTGGTATAGAGTTTTATTTCGAGTTTACGATCTTTTGCATAGATGTTATATGTCGCCATTTACGACACCCACGTGCAATAAAGGGGGTGGCGAATTGTATTCTTATTCAGTTACCACACGGAGAACTTAGCTCGCTTAGAGCTTAGATAATGTCCTATAGATAATGTTGATAATTTATGAAAATTTATAAAAAAGCATATCTTGCTTATTTATTCAAAGAGTTAAGCAATTCGGACTGTTATCTATATCAATATTTATAAAGCTGAGGAGTTTGTTTGGTTCAACTCGTCAATCTCAAGACCTATTGGTTCACATTGAAATATTCTTTTTGTTTTGATAGACTATTTTCTGTGTGTTGACGGAGCATGAATATAATTCACCAGCCCCTTTCTAATCCGTGGATGTCTTAAAAATCGACTAAGGGAAATAATACGCATATAACATCTATCTAAGAGAAGGAAAACTCAAAATAAAATCCTATCCCGTCTGACTAGCGTAATAAATTGCCCTCCCAATGTGGGAGAAGCTAGAACCCAGTAGTGGAACGTATGTGACCTATGATGATAAAACTATTTATCTTCAAATGCTATAGGCTGTTTAACATCAAGCTGCGTCTAATAGGAGGGGAACATCAATGTAAAAACGAAACAAATTTATTACTTTTGAAGACTTTCATTGCGGGCGCTGTGCGTGTACTTTCTAGAGAAAGTCATACACAAGAGAAAGACAAGATTAGAGTCTTGTTTTTCTCTTGTGTGACGCAGACGAGGTTACACGAGTCAGCTAATCTATACTAATGTATAAAGCTGAAGAGTTTCTTTGTTTGAAGGCGCTAATCTCAGGCACTACTGGTTCGATTTGAAAAAAACTTTCAGTAATAGATAGCCCGTTTATCGAGGAAGGCTATAGACTATATATCACCACGCTAAGACCAATAGGAGCGGAGTACCAATGTAGAATGTTTCAAAATTAAGCGTTTTTTCTTTTTGAGAACTTCCGCTGCGCAAACGGCTGAATTTTCGCAAAAATTATGTGTGACAGAATCGTATTATTAAAAAATATTTTCACCTTCTACGTAACCAAAGTCTTAGGTTAAAGCAAGCGTTAGCCCAAAGTATCTATACCATGCGGTGGAGTCGCGAGCAGAAGCTAGTATTTCATATTTCCTATGTCTATATTATTTTTCATCCTTACTGTGTAGGCGCTTTTTTATTCTGAGATATATAATTGCGTTAGTCTTATTGTTTCAATAACCTTTCCCTTCACCAATAAACCTTGGTTTGTAATGATCGTATTAGTTTTTGTTCACTTGATAAACCACTTTCCTTATATTGCGATCGTAGGACAAAAAGTAGATTGATCTAGCAGACGACGATACAGATAAAAAGCTGAATTTTAAAACGTTTAGTACGAGAAACCAACGCAATTAGATTTATACAATTATAAGGAATACAAAATTGACTCTTTCGACATTACTATTAATCTTAAACATGGATTGTCGTTAAAACTAGTTCAATTAATAGACTAGCTGCCTATGCGTTACCGTTTGGCATATTTATATTAATCTATAGTGTATGTTTACTATGTTATATCGGCGTATTTTCGAAGAAGCGTAGTTCGCTTCTAATATTTCCCATAATTAATAGAGAATTTATTAGGTATATAACTATTACTTAACTAATATTTGTGCACTTTCATAAACTAATGTTGTTAAGGTTACACAGAAGAGAAGCAACTATTTTTTAATAAAAACATTAATTATAGGATTTACAATATTTACTTGGTTGTTATACAATAGTCCTTCCGTAACTATGAAAGAAAATCTTCGAAACGTCGTCAAGGTAAAAATTAAATACAAAGGCGATAAAAGCCGTAACATAGGCTTATTTCATAAATTATTAATTTTTCGTCCTAAAGGTAAATAATTTTGAAGGTAGTGTACAAGGTGTAAGGTGTGTATCTATCAAAAATTAAAATTAATGTATTATTTTGAAATGTATTACATAATAACAAAAAACACCTTTGAAGAATAACAAATAGACATTATTTATTGAGTTTTATGCTTCTTCATTTACTTCTTTTAGAGTATGTACTCTATAGATTTAGATAAGGCTTACATTTTCATTAACACCAATTTCTTTGGCAATGATTTTACATACCTTCACTTTCCCATAGGGATAGGCAAAGACCACTTCCCTCCACTTGCTACGATCTTGACATACCACTTTTGCCTCATCCACATCCATTAATCTCCTCATGCATGTTCTTCGTTTTAGGGTACTATTAACCTGGACTTTCTTAAGAACATCCCCGATTTGATCGTGGAACATCCACCTTGGTCTTCCTTTTCCAACACATTCCCCTATAAATTCTCCTTGTCAATCTCCTCTCATTCATTCTTTCACATGATCCAACCAACTTAACATACCTTTTTCAATCCTTGTCACTACATCGACTTTCCACCACAACGTTCGTATAATGATTTTATGATTTTAATGTTATGTATAATAACTAAAATAATAATTAAATGTCAGATAAATCTACAATATATTTATATCTATTTTTATTAAAAATTGAAAATGTTTTTCAGAAATTTACGCTGATTGGAATCAATTAAATCACTAAAAACTTAGCAAAAAATTACGCGGGACTTGAAAGCACGTTTATTAGAAATCATTTTTAATTTACGTTACCTGAGTGGTACTGGAGCAGTGCAGGAGTATGAAGGCAAACGAGACATTCTGCCCGACACACTGTTTGCCCCTATCACTTTTCGCCACATAAAAACATTGCGGATCAGAAGTCAAATCCCTGCCATAAAAGTTTAACTTAAATAAAATTGAAAGCTATTTAGTAATAGTATGCGAAGTCATGTAACTCATCAATCTTATCAATCGCCGGTTTGCCTGCCTCTACTAATAAATGACAATTAGCTCCTAAATGCGCAATGATATTATTGAAATCACATGAGTAGAGTACCTCGTGATGGTTTGCAATTTTATTGCATCGATTGATGCCAATGAAGCTCATACATTCTTAAAGCAATTTTATAATAGTAGTCATTTTTAGTGGCAGAAATACACTATTGACAGTTTTCTGTCTACAGCCACAAGCCGGTCGGTCCGCAGTACTACACTGAGCAGAGAATCGACGTCGGAATAGTAGCAATTTGTTACTGCACTTCGTTCGGTGAACGAGAGAGCCGGTAGCCTAACATTCTCAGCCTTATTACAAAACGTGGTCTAAGTTGTGGTTTAAACCTAGATTAAGTAGTCTAGGTTTGTTATGGTATTAAAGTAGTATCACCGAATCTCATTGTACGCATCCACACACCCTTTACTTTCTTCAAGGTAAGCAGTGGCCTAGCAGAGGTCCATGAGCGGCAGTATTATTTAACATCAGGTGTGCTATATCCTCGTTTGCCACGAATAATAGAAGGAAAATTGACCTTCTGCATCACGCTGATCGGACGTATTGGTATAGGGTTTTATTTGCGGGTGACCGGACCGGGGAGTTTAGTCCGTCACCCGCGGAAATGCTGACCTCGCGACGGCGACCGACGTCCCGGGAAATGGACATCGACGGGAGAGGGTACCCCCTCAGGGGTTTCCGTTGGGCCGACTACTAAAGACAAGGAACTCTGCACCGGTGGTCGGTGCAATGACGAAGGCGACGTGCTATCGGGTGAGTTACGGGCCGTGCGCCGTCCCTCTGTCACCCCGGACGGAGCCGAGCGGCGGGTTTGCTGACCGTAGCCCACCGCAAAACAAAAAAATATGATTTTATTTCGAGTTTTCTATACTTTGCATAGATTTATCTATATTTATAGTAATCTTATGTTCTATTTACAGGTATAACGGTCGGTCTCACAGTAATACCCCAGGCGATAGCATACGCGGGTGTGGCGGGCCTGCCGCCACAATACGGCCTGTACTCATCCTTCATGGCATGCTTCGTATATACGGTGTTCGGCTCGGTGAAGGATTCAGCCATCGGTCCCACGGCCATAGCCGCCATCCTGACAAGAGAGAACCTGCACGGGCTGGGTCCCGAGTTCGCTGTACTGCTGGCCTTCCTATCAGGATGTGTGGAATTATTGATGGGGATTTTGCAATTAGGTAAGTGGTGTTAGTACATACTAATCAGAGCTAGGATTAAAACCCAATGTCGTCTGCCACTGGCAGGGAGACTGCCCTCATAGAAGGGTTTTCCAGCTTTTTATTACCGAGACGTTAACAGAGATACCTGAAAAAGTAACCAGCCGGATGTGTTACGTCAAGTAATGTCACTACACCTTTGGATGACGATTACAATCTATAACAACCCGTGAAACCAGCAGAGCATAGTAGATCACGATCGTGCCACTAAAAGCGCGGCTCGGCGTAAATTACTTCAACGATTAACGCTAATATTCCTATGTAAGGCATACAGAACAATTAGTACTCCCGACGAAAACATGAATATTTCAATATTTTGTATTGCCACGCGATCGTAACAAAATTACGTACTAGACTTTTCGCGCCACAATCCATTGTGTACGATGAGCTCTTGACCGAATCCCTGAAAATGTGGTATTCATCAATAGAGGGTCGTCATCTATATCTATTCTTTCCATCTGTTCGTGTGCGTTTTTGCTGTATCTACTATTGCAATCAATTCTAAAGCTCTAATTTAGGACTCTTAAGCTATGTTAAATCCGTGGTGCTGTACTGCTGTGCTTCAGGTAGCTGGACATTCTCTTATGTACTGGTTTATTAGCCAATTTTGCTTCTAGACTTCTACTTTACATAGGATGCATTTCTAATTAAATTTGTTGCGGGTCTCAAGACAATTAAAAGCGTTGCCCGAGACATCCGTTTCCTTCAGTATCTTATACGGAGATCATTATGGATCCTGGCTTACAGGAGTTACAGTGATTAGAATATGTGGTGAGATTAGTCTCACTAATAATGGTCAATTGCCGTCCCACTATGTAGGAAGTGGTATGCACATGAACTATTATTTTAATAATAATGATAATTTTTCTAGTAGTTGTACCGCTATGGAAACAAACAGTTTAGTTAACTAGCAAGGTTCGTTGATTCAAATTAGAATAATAAACTTCTAAAGAATGTTTTAGTTATATTATATAAAACTATATTCCCACACAATAAGAAAAAAAACAATACAATTGTGGTAGTGAATTAATATAGGTAAACACGAGAACATTATTATTATGGTCAATTTAAATATTTAATATCAATCTAGTAATGAGTCTATTACATTCAATGTCAGATATTGTTTGCTCGTCAAATTATCCACACTTATATAGATCTTGTCACAATAAGTTTTATCCGGTCGAAATACATTTATATTATTCAAAATTCTAATTATAAGTCACAAAAGTGTCGGACAAATTGTCTAAATCATTACACTTTACTTCCGTATAAGTTATTATGTGTATGTTATGTAACTATGTAAGGAAATAATATATCTATAAATGCAATGTGTGTAAAGTAGTTGGCTGACTCATCAATGTCGAGTCTACTGAAACTAAAATCATGAAATTTTTACAATAGTATCTTTTTGTAACGTAGAATCTCTCATCACAATAGGATTTAAGTAAATTCCATTTGAAACTGGGTGAAACGCGGTAACAAAGTTTTAAAGAAAAGAACATAAACTATGTTCAGATTAAGCACAAATACTTGTCACTAAAAATAATTAAACAAGTATTTCAGCATTTTTCAATTTTCATCTTCTAAAGCAGTGGTTCTCAAACTTTTTAAATGACGGAACCCTTTTGGGAAGCAAAATACTTGATGGAACCCTACAATAAAACAATTATTTTTATAAGTGTATTCTATATTAATCAGCATAATAAAAGTACAATGTATCAGTTACTAATTATTATTTACTTCACCACTTGGTAAGGACAATAATAGAAAACATTAAAAAAGAAAAAATCTAACTAGTGGGAGGTATGAAACTGTTTTTTATTTTTCATCAATTGCTTGATATCAGGTTTGATGGAAGAAAGTTGGAGTCTCATATCAGCTTCGGCGTCCAGTCTATTGCGATATTTTGTTTTCGTGGCTGCGTAGGTAGAGAATCCTGTTTCGCACAAATATGTAGTTGGGAACGGGAGAAGAATATCCAGAGCCATTTGGCCAAGCATTGCATATTCATCTTGGATTCTGCACCAAAAATCATTAAGAGGCGTCGTTTTGAACAATGACTCCATACTTGTGTCTGATGACATTTCTAAAAGAGATTCATATATCTCATTTGACATGTTTTCAGGCTTTTCCAAGTTGGGTAAAAAAGGATTATGAATCCAGGAGTTCACTTTAATTTTTGTATTGTGTTCTTCGGGAAAATACTTTTCAAAAGATGCGCGCATCGAACTGAGATATTGGACCAATTCTTCAAACACATTATCTTCAAACATTTCTGAGTCGTTTTCGCTAACAAACTCACTGAGTAACGTAAAACTTTCTATTTCTTTCTTACCAATGCAAATGATCCAAAAATCTAATTTTCTTTTAAAAGCAGTTATTTTATTATAGGCCTGAAACACTGTTGTCTGTTTACCTTGCAACGATAAATTTAATTCGTTAAGTTTTTGAAAGATATCCGCCATAAAAGACAATCGGAACAACCAAGTTTTATAATACAAACGGTCCTTCAAATTAAAAGAAGTATCTGCTGAAAGAAACATTTGTAACTCGGCTCTAAGTTCAAATAGCCTTGTTAAAGTTTTTCCCCGAGACAGCCATCGCACTTCTGTATGGAGCAGCAGTGTTTTATGTTTGCTGCCATAATCTTCACACAATAATGAGAACAATCGGGATTGTAGTGGTCGTGATTTGATAAAATTAATTATTTTTACCGCTTCATCCATAACTAATTTTAGATTAGACGGCATTTGCTTCATCGCAAGTGCTTGTCTATGCAGAATACAATGACTGGAACTACAATTAGGCGCTTTATTTTTCATTCGTGACACTGCTCCTGCTGTTTTACCTGTCATCGCCTTGGCCCCATCTGTACAAATGTCAATGCAATTGTTCCAACTGAGATTATGTTCTTCAAAAAATATATTTATTTTATTAAAAATTTCTTCCCCGGTAGTGTTTGTAAGCAGCGATGAACACATAAGCATGTCTTCTTCAAAAGAACTTTTATATGGATATCTCACAATAACCAGCAGGATAGCCAAACCAGCGACATCAGTCGACTCGTCCATTTGCAAAGCGAATCGTGTATTTTGTAGACGTGTAACTAGTTCTTGTTTGACGTAGCTTGCCAGATCATGGATTCGTCGTGAAACAGTATCGTTTGATAGCGGAACAGTAGAAAGATGCTTTGCAGATTTTTCATCAAGCATACATTTTGTTATGTCTAATACACATGGTTTTATTAATTTCTCAGCGATAGTGTGCGCTTCACCTGCTTGTGCAATGCGATAACTAAGTATGATGCCTCCGTGGCCTTTTCGTTGGTAGTTTGTGTTACATGCATCATATTTTTTTGACTTTTTTTTTTTTTTTTTTTTTTTTTTATTTATTTATTTATTTATTTATTTGCATATAATGTGGTAAGTACAGAGATGTTTCATAATTATTACAAGGAAGCATAAGACACATTATGCCATATTCTAATAGCATGCAAATATTTAACAAATATGTCGCGAGAACTCAACTTTCTAATAACTGATCTTTTTTGCGAACAAAAAATTCTTTATTTTTGTCTTTAGTCTCGGGGTGTACGGTTTCTAAATGTCGACGCAATTTGGCAGGTGCCATGGAACTATTAGGAAGCAGTTTACTACAGAGCATGCAGAGAGGTGAGCCGTTGGAATCAACAAATCCGAAACTGATATAAGATTCATCATACTTCCTTTTTTTCGTCTTTGAAACCGTCGAGCTTGACGTCGTGGCACTCGTGGCATCATCTTCTGGATCGGTGATTGCTAAATTCTCCGCGCGCATTGCTTTTGAACATTCAGCGTCATTAGAAGATGTTGTTGGAACACGTTTAACACCTTTAAGCCAACGTTCCATTCTTCTTTATTTATAATGTTACAAGTCAGGATAGTGGGGTTTAAATAATGCACAATCGTTACTGCGTATAAGAGACTAAATTTAGAACCTACAGGGAAGAAATGTATAAAACTGAGACAACAGAATACAGCAGGCAGTAAAACAATGAACACTAGTTTCTCGCTAGCGAGCTTGTAAGTAGGTAGTAACTTATCGCTCCGAACGCTAATCATCAACTGACGACGCCAACGCGCGATCGCCGCTTTTATACTTAGTCCTAGACTCGATCTCAAATATTCTCGAAAATACTCGAGTCGGCACCTTTGATAAACAAAAAGCAAAAATAAAAACAGAAATTTAAAAATAGCGTTGTAAACAATATCGACTTTATCCTTTGAAGTTAGAGACGAAAGTCGCTAGTTGACAACTATAGCGTCTAATTCAGAGGCGGCTTTTATCAAAGAGACTGAGCGCTTACAAGTATACTACCCGCTCGTTTTAAGTTTGCCGCTGGCGATAGGTATGAGTGTATGACGTTCGAAATTTTTTATTTAATTGTAACAATAAAAATTGTGTACGTTAGATATTTGGGTAAAACTATGACACATTATAAGTTTTGTTGTCACGTGGGGGAGGGTACGCGCATTCCACAGACCGGCAAACTTAGAGCGAACGCGTTGTACAAGTATAAAATTGTTGAGACCAAACTTATGAGATATTGTACCAGCTAATGTAACACAAGCTTATACAAATACAAATAAATAAATAAATAACATTCATAGCGTTTTGTCTCCGCGCGGCCGCGGAGTCCGCACAGCCGCGGAGCGACCAGAGAGAGGTGTTTTGATTTTTTTATTTCTAAATTCTTGCGGAACCCCGACAGAGGTATCACGGAACCCTAGGGTTCCGCGGAACACACTTAGAGTATAGCTGTTCTAAAGGTATAAAATAGGGGATTCAATTTTTTCGTGATACTTTATCATATTTTCTTATTGAATTAACAAATAAGTAATAGAATACATATTAATAAAAAGTAATATAATAAAAATAGTCCCCGCAGATAATCCTTACTAATATTATAAATGCGAAAGTAAGTTTGTTTGTTACGCTTTCACGCTTAAACCACGGAACCGATTTCAAAAATTCTTTCACCAATGGAAAGCTATAATATCAGGGAGTAACATAGGCTATATTTTATCCCGGTATTCCCACGGAAACGGGAACATCACCGGCCGCGGATTACTAGTATATTATATACTAGCAATCCGCCCTCGCTTCGCTTCGGTTTCAGTCGCCTTACCCGCGGCGTAGTTCTCGTTCCCGTGGGAATACCGGGATAAAATATAGCCTATGTTACTCCCTGATATTATAGCTTTCCATTAGTGAAAGAATTTTTAAAATCGGTTCGGTGTTTTAAGCGTGAAAGCGTAACAAACAAACATCCTTACTTTCGCATTTATAATATTAGTAAGGATGTTATTGGATGATTTTTTTAATGTTACTTCGTTTAGAATATTATTACCTACGTCCTAAAATTAGGAGCTAATTATACTTTAATATTTTCACCCACACATCAACACAGGATTTCTACATGGACGAATCTATCTTTTATCCCGAAAAAAATGGCTTGAAGGGATTCAAATAGGGCATATATAATAATATTTGTTTTTAAATAGATGTTATAACTTTGAAAGACAGCAATTTGTTTTTTTAACAATACTTTCAAGGATTAAGGTTCAGCCAGCAGATAGGATCACAGAAAAATAACGATTACAACAGCTACAATATAGGTTCCTATTGCTCTGATAGCCGTAGGTACTAGTTTATATGTAGGAATCGGTAATATATGAAATAACTATATAAAAATAATTGTACATAAGTCATTTACTTGTGTAATATTATCATCAAATTTATACATTTCATACACATAATTAAATACGTTTATAACTAAAACATATTTGTATGGTGACGGAGTAAGAATACAATTCACCGCCCCCTATTTTGTCTCTTGGTGTCTTACAGACGACTAAGGACTATAATATGCAGTTAACATCGATGCAATGAAACTAGATAAAAAGTTCTATACTAATTCGTCAGACCAGTATGATATAGTAGATCAACTTCCCTCTCAATAGGAAGGAGGACTGAGGGCAACGGTGGACTGTAGACGCGACAAAAGAGAAGAAAGAAGGATAACCAAAAAAGTTTTCGCCCTTTTTTTTTATTGCAAACGGTGGCAAACGAGCAAAGAGTACACCTGATAGTAAGTGTTGCTGCCGCTCATGGACCTTTACAGGGTCGCTGCCTAGCGCAAAGAAAGTGAAGGGAGTGTGAATGCGTGCATTGAGGCTTGGTGATACCAAGGGCACCACCAAAACCCTCCACACATAAACACCCTCAGAAAGTTGGGCTTCCGGCTCTCTCGCTCACCGAACGAAGCGCAGTAACAAATTGCTACTACTTAGACGTCGATTTTCTGCGAAAGTGTGGTACTACCCCGGACGGACCGGCCCGCGGCTGTAGACAGATAACTGTCGACAGTGTGGTCCTACCACTCTATAAACATTTTCTTAATTTTGACAGATCAAAATTTTATTTACGTCCAATATTCAATAACTTGCTTAATCATAAATCCTTTAGACAATAAAATACAATAGGTATATCACAAAAGTGTATTGTGTAAATACAATAATAAACAATACTTAGTGTCGATCTAAGTGCGTCACACAAACACCAATTGTCTACGATTTGTGACGGCAAATTGTCGCGTAAGTAATTGAGTCATGTAGGGAATCGTAACACGCGAACCGTGACCTCCTACGCTTTGTAAGGGAGTCTACACTAACAATACAATATTATTTCGCAAACGTGTTTATTTTTATCATTTAAAAATATTTTTTTAAATATTATTTCTTTCCCTCTCATCAGGGTTAAAATCTTGTGTCTCGGAAAACTTTACAAAAATATGGTACAATAAACGAAAACAAATTATATTAAAACTCAGAATAATACTTTATGGATGAATGACCTTCCTTCATGGTGATTGGACCCAATTACCTACATTTGGTACATGATATCACTATTTTGAGCACTCTTCCACTTGGGCAGTCGATCTCCCGTAAAGCTGCATCAATATTTGATGCACCATTTTGAACATTATTTTCTCCTCTAATAATAAAACATGCCGATAATAAATAAATAATAATTCTCAGTGCTGGCAACATATAACTTATTATTGCTTGTGAAAAATACACTTCAGCAGCCCATTTTTGTTGAAAAAACACTGAGGAAAAAAGACCTTTTACTAAAAGGTATAAACATATTATCGTCATCATCATCGCAGCCTACATAGGCTCTGGGCTCGGGCCTCCTCCACAATGGGAGGGAATTTGTCCTACATGCTAGCCAGACATGTAGGTATAGAGTTCACGGAAGAAAAACTTCTTACTACATAAAAAACATAATTCCGTAACCTATTTTTGATTGGGGAAACACTGAGAACTTTTTTTTTTTTTAATTGGCAACGGTGGCAAACGAGCAAGCAGCACACCTGATGGTAAGTGAAACTGCTGCACATGGACCTTTGCAATAACAGGGGCACAGCAAGGCCGCTGCCTACCGTGAAGGAAATACTCTTCTTAACCCTCGCTTAAACAAGGACATGTCATAGCGCTCGGGAAACATAGCAGCAGGTAGTTCATTCCAGAGCTTGCACGTACGTGGGAGAAATGATCACTGGAAACGTACGTTGGTAGAATGGTGACGGTGGTACCAAGTCAAACAGTTCCTCGGAGCACTCCCCGTGAAAGAGTCGGTAGAGTATACAGAGTGACCCAAAGTCTCTCCGCTGCTCCAGCGACTCCAATCTGTCCGTAAGATTGGGATCCCTGACGATTCGAACAGCCCTTCTTTGCAGGGAGTCAAGTGGGTCTAGCTGATATTTGGGCGCACCTGCCCAGAGATGTGAGCAGTACTCCACATGAGGACGAACTTGTGCTTTGTATAGCACAAGACGCTGTCTCGGTGTGAAGTACCGCCTGGCTCTGTTCAGGACGCCCAACTTTTTGCTTGCCAATTTGGCTTTGTCCTCCAAATGACTCCCAAACTGGACTTTGCTCGATATTTTGACGCCGAGAATCCCAATACTCTCAGAAATTGGGAGAGATACTCCTTGGAACTGTGGCGCCATGACAAACGGGTCCTTCTTTGCAGTGAACGCGCAAACTTGTGTCTTTGTGGGGTTGAACTGGACTAGGTTCCGTTCACCCCATTCCGAGGCCCGCCCCAGAGAGCGCTTGACTTCAGACACAAGTTGAACCCTTCTTTCCTGAGTACTCCGAGGGATATTCCGTTGCTCAGTGTACCGCTCATCACCCGTACTGTCATCCGCATAGCAACGCATACTCTCGATAGAGAGCATGTCATTGATATGCAGGATAAACAACGTCGGGGAGAGCACCGAGCCTTGTGGTACACCAGCATTAATGGTCATGGTATCGGAGCAGGAGCCATCTACGACGACTTTTATACTCCGACCATCCAAAAAGCTGGCGATCCAATTACAGAGTCCCTCGGGGATTCCGTAAGATGGTAGCTTCGATAGAAGTGCCCTTTGCCAGACCCTATCGAACGCCTTTGCGATATCTAGGCTGAACGCCAGCGCCTCACCCTTGCCCTCCAAAGCCTCTGCCCAACGGTGTGTGAGGTATACAAGAAGATCACCAGCCGACCGACCACGACGAAAGCCGTATTGGCGATCACTGATAAGCTGGCGGTCCTCAAGGTACTGCAGAAGCTGGCGGTTTATAACCTTCTCCATTATCTTGGAGAGCAAGGATGTTATCGCAATTGGCCTGTAATTCGATGGGTCAGACCGGTCTCCCTTTTTAGGGATCGGGTGGACATGGGCTACCTTCCACGAAGACGGAACCCTATTAGTAGCGTAGGAAATTCGGTATAGGCGCGTGAGGATGGGAGTCAATTCAGGGGCGCACGTCTTTAGTATCACTGCAGGGATGCCATCCGGCCCACTCGACTTATGGACGTCTAAAAGCCGCAGCTCCCGCCTAACCGCTCGCTGCGTGATGCGGATTTCGGGCAGTGAGCTTTCACACCGTGGGATGGTAGGTGGTGTGGTAGCTCCGGCATCCAAAGTCGAGTTACAGGCAAAGAATTGACCTAGAAGATCGGCCTTCTCCTTTGCACTGTGGGCCAGACTACCATCATGTTTCTGCAGTGATGGGAGATTGGGCTGGCAGAAGTTACCTTGGGTAGCCTTAGCGAGCGACGAGAATGCACGACTCCCAGCGGGATAGCTTTGCAATCGCTCGCCAATTCTGGCAACATGTTCCGCCTTGGCTGTGGCAATAGCTTTCTTACTAGATCTGGAAGCGGCGTTAAATTGCCGCTTCACCTCTTTGGCGTTCGGATCCTGGCATTTTTTGGCCCTATTCCAGGCCCGATATGCGGACTGTTTCTGGCATGCAGTCGTCCTGCAGGTTTTGTTAAACCAGGTTCGGCTGCGGCCACCGACGGGTATTTTGGTGTTGGGGATGAATAATTCCATCCCCGTAATAACCGTTTCGGTAACGCAGTCCGCACAGACGCCAGGGTCCCCAGAGGCGAAGCAAAGCCGCTTCCATGGGTAGGATGCGTAAAACTCGCGTAGTCCATCCCAATCTGCTGACTTATATTGCCAGACTCTGCGAGTCCCAGTCGTCTTAGAATGACTAGGGCTTACAACAGGGGCACTGCTACGAACCAAGCAGTGGTCAGAAGATCCAAGAGGGGCTTCAACCACTACCTGATATCCATGCTGGTGTGTAGTCAGCAGAAGATCCAGTAAAGAAGACTTATGGCTCTCAATATCTGGGATACGGGTGGGCTGTGTCACCAGTTGTGAGAGACCATAGGCCGAGACCATATTGAAGAGATGTCGACCCTGGAGGTCAGTGGTTCGGGACCCCAGCCACTCTTTATGATGAGCGTTGAAGTCTCCAAGAACCACCACCTCCGCTGATGGACACTGCTCCAATATTTCGTCAATCCCCCATTGGACGTTCTCAAATAATTGAATTGACCCCGGATCACTGCCATGGGACCTGTAGAGGCATGCGTAGATGCGGGTAAGCCCTCCATAGTCTACGCGTAGCCACAGGATTGACAAGTCACCATGTTCGAGGGCCCGAAGGCGGCGACAGCAGATATCACCTCGGATGAATACGCACACCCCGGCTTTACGACGGAAGGTATGCTCCAACTCGTAGCCGGGGTAATTTAGGTACGAAATGTCATCCGGAGCACCTATCTGCGTCTCCGTTAAAAAGAGTAAGGCAGGCCGCGCCGTCTCGAGGTGATGGTGGACGGCGTCGAGATTGCTATGTAAACCCCTGATATTGCAAAAATCCACATCAAATGTGGATAAGGGGACCGCCGTAGAAAATCGTCTCTTTTTAACTTTTTTGGCCATGTTTTTTAATTTAAGAAGAGGAGGAAGGGAGTGTGAATGTGTATAACGGAGTTCGGTGATACCAAAAAAAAAGGCGGGGCATAGTGCATGGTCAAGGAGTGAGTTTTGTGAGGAGCTGACACGAAGCACGGGCTTCGTGATGCCGTTCAAGGGCCCCCGATGCCCCCCCGTGCGTAGCCGCCGAGGTCCACTCCGGTTTCCCACACCGGCACGACGACTACCCAACGGGATTTTCGCCGATTGGTGGGACAGCCTCCCAGGGAGGATGATCCTGGGTTCGGGTCCCCTGCTGACCGGCAGGTGGCCGGCGGTGACCATTCCCATCGGGTCTCCCTGTACACCATGCCAGCCCCTCACGCTCAATACCCCGACCAAGACCTCACCACCGCAGGTTTCAGGCCTCACCAAAACCCGCCACACACAAACACACCCAGAAAGTTGGGCTCCCGGCTCTCTCGTTCACCGAACGAAGTGCAGCAGCAAATTGCTACTACTCAAACGTCGATCTTCTGCGAGAGTGTGGTACTGCCCCGGACGGACCGGCCCGCGACTGCAGACAAAAGACTGTCTACAGTGTGGTCCTACCACCAATAAAACTGGGGGGGACAACTGAGAAAAAAAGACTAGTCAGGCTATCCATCAGCCCATAGTTAACATAAGGCGTTCCTATGATAATACCGCTCGAAATGGTCCCGTGTCACTTGCATCCAACGGTTCCCTGCCACTTTCAAGATGTAGTCAAATTTGTGGTCGCCACTTGAGAACCTTTCTTCCGCCACGGTTGTCGGTTCGTCGAGCGATGTGGCCTGCCATTGCCATTTCAACGTAATTCTTCGGGCTTTGTCGGCTACACCCTTCGAAATAAAACCCTATGCAAACCAGTCTCTGATCAGCGTATAAGTCAATATCCCTTCTATTATGGAAGATGCTCGACCCCGGCAGTGGGGCGTATATTAACCCTAATGATGATAAAGTCATCTTTGCTATCTGTATCACAATATACTGGCAAATAATATATAGCTAGATCTTCTTATTAGGTACATTGTTGTCAATTCATCAATTACATACACAGCTTGCATTAATTATGTGCCGGATACGTTCGCTCGCAAGATAAGCGCATCCATTTTTAATCATAAGATAATTACTGGTCAACTGATGGCCACCGGTGATAACATTGTTTCTAAACAATTATTGTATAATTAACCTCAGCACAATATGACCATACATAACTAACAGTTACAACAATAAGAAAACATAAGACACAGAGCTTGGGGTTACAAACTGCAGGTACTTGGACAGATGTACTTTTAATTATTTTAAGTGCATATTCAATGACTGTTGAGTCAACTGGTTCACTTGATTTAATTACTTATTTAATGCTGATATTTTAGTGGACCACTCACGTCCTCCTACTATAATAAGATACATAATACATTAATTTTTTGTTAACTGATGATGCAATAAAAACGGCGACTGAGCAGAATCTTATAGATCCTGCTCCGCTCTTCTCAATAAAAAAAGATTCTTTGGAGCAACTAGTTGTCCTAAAATTTATTATCATCACAGATGAGAAGCTAAAACCTGAGTATCGTCTACAACAGGAGAACAAGCGATCCACTATGCCACGCTAGTGTTTTATTTTCAACTAGCAACCCGCCCTCGCTTCGCTTCGGTTATAGGTTATAGTCGTTTTACCCGCGTAGTTCCCGTTCCCGTGGGAATACCGGGATAAAATATAGCCTAGTTTACGCCCTGATATTATAGCTTTCCATTGGTGAAAGAATTTTTGAAATCGGTCCAGCCGTTTTGAAGATTACCCGGAACAAACAGACAGACAGACAAAAATGTTTTAATTGCTATTTTAGGCATAGGTGTCGTGCAAATAACCGTGTGAGCATGAAAAAAGCCTATTATTTTGACATTACAAACAGACACTCCAATTTTATTTATTGGTATAGATTTTCCTTCTCTTGCATTATCTATTTACGTTCGACAATCATCTTTGAACGATACTCAAATAATAGTTTTGATTATGAGTGAATTTATATCCCTTAAATGTATGTTTTATTCCTTTATTCTATTGTTTCGAGACACAAAGCTTTATTTCTTATTGGCTTTTAAAAAAATAATACGCTAAATATTGTTTTTAAGAGCCAATAATAAAGCGACAATTAAGTAATAAATCCTTTGAGGAAAGGTTCTCGAGAGATGACCACGAATCGGATTACGTCGCTTAGGATGACCCCTTACTAGGTTGACTGATGACATCTTGAAAGTCGCAGGTTAGCGTTGGATGAAAGTGGACCACAGGACCGTTCCGAGTGGCATTCTCGTGAGGAGGCCTATATCGAACAGGGGACGTTTATGGGCTGATCGATGGATGGATGGATGGATAGTGCATTCGTATACAATGTAACGTGTCATAGAAAGGATCATCATCATCATCTTGCTCTTATCCCAATTACTTGGGGTCGACGCAATATGTCATCTGTTTTGACATATTGCAAAAAGTTTCGGCCTGACGTCAACCCTCCTTGGGAATGTAATCGTTGACCCAAATGGTACCAGATGGAGTAGGTCCGGGTCAATCTAGGGCTCTTAGTCGTCTTTTACGACACCCACGAGCAAAGCAAGGGTTGGTGTCATAGAAAGGATATAATAAATAAATGATGAGGCAACATGTAGTCTTTCGTATTCTAGTAATAAGTATGATTTATCTAATCATATAAAATATTTGTCGATTCTAGGGTTCCTAATAGACTTTATAAGCGGTCCCGTCTCCGTGGGATTCACATCGGCAGCCGCCATCATCATCGCCACCACGCAGGTCAAGGATATCCTCGGACTGAGCTTCCCAGGGGGCAAGTTCTTACAGGTATGGCAAGCGAAACATATACAATTATATACTTAGAAATATTAATTAGTACGATAAATTGATTTACCAATTGAAAGACATCGGTTAACTATTCATTTACGTTTTTATAAGATCATCACACCTCATACACGTCCCACTGTTGGGCTCCAGCCGCAATGGGAGGGAAATTGCCTTACTATACCACTCTGGACAGACGTGTTGGTATAGGGTTTTTATTTAGAGTGTTCCTTCTATTACAAAGATGTTAACCTGCATATGATAATCCCTTAGTCGTCTTTTACGACACCCACGCACAAGAAAAGGGATGGTGAATTGTATTCTTATACTGTCACCACATACAAAGTGTACATATAAGATAGGATCACAAAACTATGGTTACTTTTTAACCGACTTCAAAAAAAGGAGGAGGTTCTCAATTCGTCGGAATCTTTTTTTTTTATGTATGTTCACCGATTACTCAAAGACGCCTGGACCGATTTGCAAAATTCTTTTTTTGTTTGATAGGGTATACTTCTCAGGTGATCGCATAGTCATCAGGTCAGGATCTAATGAGGGTATTCTTGAGAAATTGGTGGAATTCTTAAAATTTTATAGGCAATTTTAACGTTTTTAGTTTACTGTTTGAAGTCGGTTTGTTTTTTGTTAAAAATTATAATTATAATATACATCTTTTTGAAAAGTAAACCTGGTTCGTAATTGTGTCCAGGGTAACTGGCATACTTTGTTTACTGAAAGGTGAAAGATGTCGGAGTATACACCTCTTGTGTCGAATGCCATCGGTTCAATCTCTGTGTAGGAAAATGCTATGTTAACAAATGATTGAGAGCCTGGATATGCCTTTTGTCTGTTAAATGCATGTTTGTGAATTCACCTGCGGCACAAAGATTTATTCTTTAATGCTGGGCGTTGTCTTTAAAAAAAATTGAAGAAGTAACAAAGAATGATATGGCATTTGACTTTTTGCTGTTAAGTCATCACCCCACGGTGACAAAGCGTCACGTAACGAATTACAAATTCAATTACAGTATTTGCTATTAATAAATGATTACGTACGCTTTTTGTGCGCATAATTGTGTTTTTTTGCGCGTTCAGCGACGCGCTTTCCACTGGCCTTGGGCGCTCTACACTGTTTCAAGTCATTTTGTATATTCTTTGATCTCACTCTTGCATTATTTTATGTCTATGTACGTTCTATATAACAAGAAAAGCACCATTATCTATGAGATACGATGCCATACTCCTATTAACCATCTACTATCGAATAAAACTACTTTACGGATTTTATCGCGTTTGTATTTGATTTATGATTGCCCGACGTTTCGAACACTTTGCAGCGTTAATGGTCACGGGCAGACTAAGATGTCTCTCGCTCTCACTAAGCGCTCAGTAGTCCCACTGTTGGGTTCAGGTCTCCTCCGCAATGGGAGGGAAATTGATCTAAAATACGGCGCTGGGCTGGCGTGTTGGTACCTATATAGTTTTATATCAAGTTTTCCTTCCCTTGCATATTATATTCGTCGTCGTCTTTTACGACACCGACGGGTAAGATGAGGTATTTTTATTACGTCACCACACAGATAGACCACCAGCTCTGCTTAAACTGCAACAACGTATGTGTATCTATATTGATGTCTGCTTATCAGGTGTGGACTGGCATGTACGAGCACATTGGTGAGACGCGCCTGTGGGATTCCGTGCTCGGCTTCTCATGCATCGTGGTACTGCTACTGCTTAGAGTACGTACTGCACACTGAACTGCATATTTAATAAGTATAGGATTAAAACTGCTAGTCTGGCTACCAGCCACCTTAAACTTGGCAAAAGTAAGACGGGTGCAGAACATCAAAACTCACGATCAAGTGTTCCAGCGGGAATAAGGTTATCTATATTCATTTACTGAGGATCAAGCTAAGTGCATTCTTATTATATAACTAGCAATCCGCCCTCGCTTCGCTTCGGTTATAGGTTATAGTCGTTTTACCCGCGTAGTTCCCGTTCCCGTGGGAATACCGGGATAAAATATAGCCTAGTTTACGCCTTGATATTATAGCTTTCCATTGGTGAAAGAATTTTTGAAATCGGTCCAGCCGTTTTGAAGATTACCCGGAACAAACAGACAGACAGACAAACATTTTTAATTGCTATTTTAGGCATAGGTGTCGTGCAAATAACCGTGTGAGCATGAAAAAAGCCTATTATTTTGACATTACAAACAGACACTCCAATTTTATTTATTGGTATAGATTCACATGCGTACTTTTTCTTAGGACGTGCCTGAGTTCTGTTATTTCGAACTTTCCTTCGATCTTTTGGTGTTTCTCTGCTTACAGCTCTTAACCGTATGTTTTATGCCTTGGAATACAATGCGTCATACTGCCACTCACTATCCGTGTACATACAACACCATATCGGAAAGTGATCACAAAAGTAGTGGAATACAGCAGATGCCATTAATCACTCAATAACTCATACCCGTATAGCAGCTCAGCCGTGATACCAATTAAACCTGACATGAATCTGGATCTGAAAATTACTTTCTCACAGAGGAGCATTCTATTACTTAATATCACATGAAACCTTTATCAATTACATTGAATCGCAAGGCAAGGGCCCAGCATCCCTGCTGAAGCGCACTACTTCGCATTGGAATAGCTCCTGACTATCTATGAAGCATACGCTTGTTCATTTATGATTCGTTAAAACGTGTCGTATTTTCAGAAAGTAAAGGACATAAAGGTATCGGGTGCAACGGACACGGAACAGGGAGCGGGCAACGAAGCCGGAGCGACACCGTCACGCGCGCGGCGTTCTCTCGCGCACGCGCTGTGGTTCCTATCCACCACCAGGAACATCCTAGTGGTGTTAGTGTGCGCTGCGCTCGCATATTACTTCGACACACAGGGAAAAGCGCCTTTTGTACTTACTGGTGAGAGATTAAACCAATTAATTATATTATCGGCCTACTGAGATTTTCTTTTTTTTATAGGCAACACTCGACGCTAAAAATATAGTCCTTGTATTATGGGAGACTTTACAAACTTACACATCTATATTCAGAACCACAATTTGTACCGCGTGGGAATCGAACCCACGACGCTGGCACTGTAGGTCTTAACCACTATGCCATCTGTGCAATTAATTAAATTAACAATATGTTCATAGATTCGATTCATTGCGGCGACGTTATTACATTAGTACATTAGACAATACCGCTACAGAATAGTGTGGCTCGGAACTATGTCTAGTGGACGGTAATAGTAGTCTAACAATGTATTTGTATCAGGCATGACGATATTTACCAGCCTTGGCAGATTATTGGGTAGAATAATAGTTTATGTGATGGTCGAAACTGGAGCTAATGGCGCAAAACCATGGCGTACATTGTTAATTAAATATGGCCTGCTATATCCGATTCAATTCATAAGTCTATCAACGAGGACGGCCTTCCCAAAAGGAAGTAATGTCGCAATAGCTAAGTTTGGTAAGCGGGTTCAGTCATTCATTCAGCTCAGCTCACATAAAATCCACTGTTGGGCTCGGACCTCCTCCTCTACAATGGAAGGGGAATTGTCCTACTATACCGCGCTGATGAGATGTGTTGTTATAGGGTTTTATGTCGAGTTTTCCTTCTCTTACATTGATGTTATGCGCATATTATATCGCTTAGTCGTCTATTACGACACCCACGGGGAAAAGGGGGTGCTCAATTGTATTCTTACTCAATCACAAGTACCTACCTAAAATATCCTACGATACCTAAAGTAGCTAAAGGGAATGATGGCATATTATATTTTTAACTCGTCACCACAAGCAAGCTTACTTCAATAAACAAAACAAACATGCAGAAATTTAACTTTTTATCTGTAGTTTGTTCATTATACTTATTTGTCTAGCTTGCTCTAACTGTGAACAAAAATCTTGAAGATCCTTTTAAAATTAATGATTAAATATCATTAATTTTCGATTAATTTTTGATTAAATATCATTAAGCTTCGCATAAAATATAAGTCTGTCGGTCCTGGCTGATAGTCGTCATATGAAATCAGCATCAAAATACCTGGACAACGATTTTTCTTAAGCTTACTTTTTTTTTTAATTGTGAGGGTCACAACTCCTTCGTTAAATAAAATATTGTCATAACTTTTAACTTTTATAACTGCGTTTAATAATAGCTGTAATAATAATGAAACGTGTTTGTTATAGGTGAAGTGAAGCCAGGTCTACCGGAGTTCACCCTACCACCGTTTTCTGCCACGGTCGGCAATCACACGTATACTTTCTCCGAGATGGCATCCACGCTAGGCTCCGCCATCTTCGTCGTGCCACTGCTGTCCATACTAGAGAACATTGCGCTTGCTAAAGTATTCTGTAAGTTTTTATTGTGTATTCTACCTCAGGTCTAAGTCGATCTAGATTTTCTACAAAAAGTCGGGTAAATTGCCCTGCTAGACCACGTTCATTAGACAGGTCGGCTAATATTGGAAAATTAAATAATCACTTCTTTATAACATGTAGAAAATCAGCAAGTATTCCAATTAGAAATATTCGAGATATGGGCAAGTCAATACTGTATATGTACATCATTATCTCAGCCTATACACGTCCAGCTATTGGGCTTGAGCCTCCTACACAAAAGGAGGGAAATTGACCTGTTATACCACGCTGGTCAGATGGGTTGGTATAGGGTTTTATTTCGATTTTTCCTTGTCTCGCATAGATGATGCATCGTTGGGGTCAAGCCTCCTTCACAATGGGAGAGAAGTTGACCTACTATTCCACGCTGGTCAGACGTGTTGGAATAGGATTTTGTACCGAGTTTTCCTTCTCTACTTTTATCCCTTAGTCGTCTTTTATGACACCCACAGGGGTGGTGAATTATATTCTGACTCCTTCACTATATATATAATTAGTACAAAATATGTGTATGTGTGTGCACAGCTGAAGGCAAGTACGTGGACGCGACGCAGGAGATGGTGGCGCTGGGCGTGTGTAACATGGCGTCAGCTCTGGTCCACTCGATGCCTGTGTCGGGCGCGCTGTCCCGCGGGGCTGTCAACCACGCGTCTGGTGTGGCCACCACCGCCGGTGGGCTGTACACCGGCGCGCTCGTACTACTGTCACTGCAGGCAAGTCCACTCGCACTCACAACTTATACAGCACTAGCAGTTATACACATGATAGCTGCTCTAGTCGTCAACGTCTGTTCAGATGCTGCTTAGGGGACATCTGCTCCAACCTCTTTTGTATTCATCATCATCGTGTTCTTATCCCAATGACTTGTGGTTCTTTCATAGTACATATTTCGAAAGTTTTATGATCCGCCGCCTGCCTGACGTCAACGCTTATTGATAACGTAATTGTTGACCTGATGGGATCAGATAGAGTTGGCCCAGGTCGATGAAACTCTTAGTCGTATTTTACGATATCCCCAGGCAATGTAAATGTTGATAGTATTCGTAACGCCACTACACGACTTATATAATCTTTTATTTTTGAGAATTGATTCGACGTGCATCACACTCGAGCTTAATACTTATTTAACACATACAATTTTATTGGCATATTGAAGTGCCAAAGGGCAGGCCACATCGCTCGACGAACCTACAACCGCTGGGGAAGAAAGGTTCTCGAGTGGCGACCACATATTGGACGATGCAGTGTAGGACGCCCCCCCACTAGGTGGACCGACGACCTGGTGAAAGTTGCTAGGCATCGTCGGATGCAGGCGGCACAGGACCGCACATTGTGGCGTAACATTTTATATAAAAGAAAGTACCTAATAAAGAAAATAGACCACTGACCGTTGAATTTGTTGTCGGCTCTTCTCAGTGGAAGTCAGATTTCAATTCGGTAATAGTTTATCGGTTTTATAATTCGAGTTAAAATTGACGACGTATTTATATATATTAAATGATTTTTAATCTGCTGGTCTTGCAAAGTTACTACGAACATAGCCGATATTGCTTCTGCTTTTATGAATGGACTGATATCAGTAGATAATGTTGTGTCGGACACTAATAATAAATGTTTGTGTTATGATATCTGATGTTTACGCGACCACTACACAGCATCGCGTTTGTGTTTGATTTATGATTGCCCGACGTTTCGAACACTTTGCAGCATTTATGGTCACGGGCGGACTAAGGTGTTTCACGTCCAACAAGTAATCGTTATTACAGACATTTATAATTATCTACCCGATACAGAAAATTAGTTATACATTTATCAAATTGTGACATGTTATAAACATAATTAAAAACAAATCCAAAGAGACCACCACAAGACTGCATGATACTGTGAGCACTTATTGTATAGATTTGACCCACAATAATAATGGTTAAAGATAATTTTATAAATCAAAAATCTTTTAGTAAGACAAAGTAAGCCGCATCTAAAATTAATCATGTCCCCAGTTTTCTTGCCGGATCTTTCTCAGTGTGGCGGCGTTCCGATCCGGTGGTAGTATATTAGTTTTGTTAGTTTTAAATCAACAAATTGTAACAATAATTGCTACAAATTTAATAATTACTAACCATAAACAATATATTTTTTTCATATAGATTCATTTTCTTCTTACACTGGCAATAAATTTGTACTAAAATATGGGTCACAATTTAATAAATTTATAACTAATTAAAATCGGGTAGATAATTATCAATGTTAACGATTACTTGTTGGACGTGAGACACCTTAGTCCGCCCGTGATCATGAATGCTGCAAAGTGTTCGAAACGTCGGGCAATCATAAATCAAATACAAACCGCGATATAATCCGTAAAAGTAGTTTTATTTACAATACAATGTGTTATGTTTCAGTATTTCACACCGTACTTCTACTATATACCCAAAGCATCGTTGGCGGCGGTCATCATAGCTGCAGTTGTATTCATGATGGAACTGCACGTGTTCAAACCTATATGGAGGACGAAAAGTAACAACACATTTATTTTTATTATTTATTACCATTATTCAGTCAACAAATTATTATATCTATCAGTTACATTCATTAATAGTCTTTGCTTCCACTTAATATAAAAATGCGATACATTACTAAAGAACTATTAATTAATATTTATGCAATTTATAAAAAAGTTTATTCTCTTAATTCATCCTGAGTATTCTTATTTTTTTTGAATTCCATTTTTTATACCGGTTATATCTTTCAAGTAATAATATAATAATTTTATGTCATAATATTCCCGAGAAATATAATAATGCAGCGATATAACAGGAATGTACATAGTAAATGTATTACGGAAAATGTTTCGATGTACGCTTTTAAAAGTAAGTAACGAAACACAAAAGAACTGCAATAGATACATATTGTACGGTATTCCCCAAAAGGGCACTACATCTCCGCGCGCTTCGATTCGATATCGCACTGCCTAAAAATAATAGCATCTAAACTGCGGCAAGTTTATATTCTAGTGTGTATAAAAAATTGTATTGCCAGCTATACCCGATTAATTAGTTTTCCTTTCTTGAGTACTATTCATATATTAACCCCGCAGAGTTGGACATAATCCCGGCTGTGGTGACGTTCGCGACGTGCCTCATGCTGCGGCTGGAGCTGGGCATCGTCATCGGTATCGCCGTGAATCTAGTGTTCCTGCTGTACGCGTCTGCCAGACCTTCCGTCAAAGTGCACACCGCCGTCGTAAGTCAAAACAACATACATCTAGTACCATATTTCATTGTCACCTCGCTCTCAAATTAGACGATAGTGCTATTCACCACGTTTGGCAGTCAACTTGACAATCGCAGTGACGTTGGTATACGTTTTCTAAGAGAGACCTTCTGCCCACTATCTTGGTGAAACCCTTAGTCGATTTTTGAGACTATCACAAGGAAGTAAAGGGTAGCAACAATTTTGTTCATATCCCGTACCTACCACTTATTCCCAATACCGTCCTTCTATCATAGATACAGAATATATTTACCAATATCAAACTGTCTGCAAACAAGATCGCTTTCTGCCAGTTTGTTTTTAGGCCGATAACGGCAAAAGAGCATGCAGCACACCTAATGGTAAGTGATATTACCGCACATAACACCCGTGTGGCGACGGGTTGAGAATACATGTGTCGCCACCCCTTACTTGCTCGTGGGAGTCGTAAAAATCGGCTGAGGGTTCACCAGGAGAGCAGGGCAGCAGCTCTCTCCTGAAAAACGTAAAACACCTATACTGCGATCGCCAACCCGCCTGCCAAGCGTGGCGATTACGGCAATATCCCCCTTTTAAAAATGGCGTACAATAAAAAAATGGCCCTCAGTCACGGCGGCGCCGGTATTCTACGGGCTCATTTTGGTGGCGGGCTCAGTAGTGGTGGAGCGGGAGGGTGCGAGGAATCTCCGGCAGCGATCCGGCTACCAACAAAAACGACCCTTGGCCCTGGTAACACACAACATTCGGATACTCAGGACTGACGAGAGGGTCATCAAGCTGGAAGAGGAATTGAGCGAAATCCGCTGGGACATTGTAGGATTATCAGAAGTGCGAAGAGAAGGCGAAGGCACGATAATCCCCCAGTCTGGAAACTTGCTCTTCCACCGGGAGGGCGATCACCCGTCCCAAGGTGGTATAGGGTTTATCGTTCGTAGGTCTCTCGTAGACAACGTGGAGAGGATCGAGAGTGTGTCGACAAGGGTAGCGTACCTTATACTCAGAATTACCAAGAGGTATTCGCTGAAGGTTATACAGGTATACGCACCGACCTCGACATACTCCGACGACGAGGTGGAAGCATTTTACGAGGACATCTCGAAAGCCATACACGCGTCCAAAACCCACTTCACGGTGGTTATGGGAGACTTTAACGCGAAACTAGGCAAAGGGAGTGATGATGAGTTGAGAGTGGAAAAACATGGATATGGACAGAGAAACCAGAGGGGCCAGAAACTGGCTGATTTTCTGAAGAAGGAAAGCTTCTTTATGAAGAATTCCTTCTTCAGGAAGCAGCCACAAAGGAAATGGACCTGGATTAGCCCCGATGGTTCAACAAAAAACGAGATAGACTTCATCTTGTCAGACAAACGACAGATATTCAATGATGTCTCAGTGATCAGCGGGATTAAAACTGGGAGCGATCACCGGATGGTACGAGCCACATTGAATATCCATACAAAAGTCGAGCGGTCACGCTTGATGAAGTCTACACTCCGACCTACATCTGTCCAATACCAGAACCTCGAAAGCTTTCAACTCGAACTACACAATCGCTTCCAATGTCTGGACGAGTGCGAATCTCCGAACGATATGAGCAACAGGTTCGTGGAAACTGTCCACGCGGTTGGGTCGAAATTTTTCAAGGCTCACCGCGTTAATAGACCTAAAAAACTTTCTGACCAGACTCTCGAGCTCATGGAGCGGAGAAAAGAAATGACGGTGCAGTCTTCAGCCGATTGGTCCAAACATAGGCAGCTAAATAGGCAGATCTCCAGGTCTGTGCGTCGCGATATTCGCCGAATTAATACGCTCCGTATCAAAGAAGCGATAGAGCGGAATCGTGGCTCAAAAGTGTTCGCACAAGATCTGTCTATTGGGCAAAGCCAAATGACTAAGCTGAAGACCGACGATGGCACTGTCATTTCATCCCAAAGTGAGATCTTGGGAGAGGTCGAACGGTTCTATGGACAGTTATACAAATCATCCCGAAATCCTGTTGTCGGTTTGGTCCAAGATCCCAGATCCAAGCTAACTCGGCACTATACCGAAGAAATCCCGGGCATCAGCTTGTACGAGATCAGAATGGCTCTCAAACAACTACGTAACGGTAAGGCACGGGGAGATGACGGAATTACGGCAGAGCTACTGAAGGCGGGCGGCAAGCCGATGTTAATAGCCCTTCAGAAGCTATTTAATTCCGTTATCCTCGGGGGCGACGTTCCAGAGTCGTGGACCAGGAGTGTGGTGGTGCTGTTCTTCAAGAAGGGTGACAAAGCTCTTTTAAAGAACTACAGACCCATCTCACTCCTGAGCCATGTTTATAAGTTGATCTCGAGGGTCATTACCAATCGACTCTCGCGCAAGCTCGATGACTTCCAGCCGCCCGAACAAGCCGGCTTCCGTAAAGGCTATATATAGCACAATAGACCATATCCTCACGCTTAGGCAGATTTTACAAAAGACTGATAAGTATAATCGGCCCCTGTGCTTAGCGTTTGTGGACTATAAGAAAGCCTTTGATTCAGTCGAAACTTGGGCGGTGCTGCAGTCCCTTCAGCGATGCCAAATTGACCATCGCTATATCGAAGTGTTGAAGTGTTTGTATAGGAACGCCACAATGTCAGTCCGTATCCGGGATATGAGTACGAAACCGATCCAGTTGCAGAAAGGCGTGAGACAGGGAGATGTCATCTCTCCGAAACTGTTCACCACTGCACTGGAAGATGTCTTCAAGCTCTTAGACTGGACTGGACTCGGCATCAACATTAACGGCGAATACATCACTCACCTTCGATTTGCGGATGATATAGTCGTTATGGCAGAATCCATGGAGGACCTTGGCACAATGCTTAATGATCTCAGCAGGGTATTCCAACTAGTGGGTTTACGAATAAACATGGACAAGACGAAAGTCATGTCAAATGCCCATGTTATTCCTGTACCGATCCTAGTTGGCAATGCGATTCTCGAAGTTGTCGATCACTATGTTTACCTAGGACAAACAGTCCAGTTAGGTAGATCCAATTTTGAGAAAGAGATCAGCCGACGAATCCAACTCGGTTGGGCAGCGTTCGGGAAACTTAAGAGGATCTTCTCGTCCAACATACTTCAGTGTCTGAAAACACAGGTCTATGACCAGTGTGTGTTACCAGTGATGACTTACGGCACGGAAACATGGACCTTAAATGTAGGCCTCATTTCAGGCTCAAAGTCGCTCAGCGTGCTATGGAGCGGACTATGCTCGGGATTTCTCTGCGAGATAGAATCCGGAATACGGAAATCCGCAGAAGAATGGGTGTAATCGACATAGCACGAAGAATTAGCACGCTGAAGTGGCAATGGGCAGGCCACATCGCTCGACGAACCGACAACCGCTGGGGAAGAAAGGTTCTCGAGTGGCGACCACGTATCGGACGACGCAGTGTAGGACGCCCCTCCACTAGGTGGACCGATGACCTAGTGAAAGTTGCTGGGCGTCGTTGGATGCAGGCGGCACAGGACCGCACATTGTGACGCAACATGAGGGGGCCTACGTCCAGCAGTGGACGGCAATAGGCTGAAATGATGATGATGATTACCGCACCTTAACTTTTGCAATACCAGGGGCTGTTGACTACCGTGAAGAATGCTCTTCTCAAAGATCCTTCTACATTCCTGTTTTTAGAGGCTTTTTGTTCTACTACTGAGCCTGAACCTTCTTTATAATGGGAAGAAAATTGATTTAGGTACTGTAATATTGTGGTGAGACATAGGACTTTATGTTGACATATTACACCACAATATTATTACAACAGTATTTCTCTTCTTCCAATAGTTTAATCTTTTACATAAATACTGTTGAGAACTACTTAGTGTACCTAAAAGTTCCATATCAGATTTTGCTTAGCACAAGATTTGTTGCAAGAAATTTAACCATCACCAATTAACCACCCTCTTTCTTACCCGTGGGTGTCGTAAAAGATGAGTAAGGGATTATAATATGCATACAAGAGAAGGAAAACTCGAAAAAAAACCTTGTATCAACGAGCATAGTAGGTATAGTAGGTCAGTTTTCCCTCCTATTGTGTAGGAGGCTCGAGCCCAGCATATAAGCTGTGTTGATGATAATGATATATGAGCTAAATGTTGTTTCGTTTGTATGTTTCAGTCAGCAGACGGTGTAGAGCACGTGGTGGCCGTGGTAGATCGCTCGCTGTCGTTCCCCTCGGCGGAGTTCGTTCGTCGTGCCCTACGCAAGGCGGCCGAGCGACACGCTCACGGCGCACCGCTCGTCATAGACGCGACACACGTGCAGGCAGCTGACTTCACAGCCGCCAAGGTACACAACCACATATATACATTTTTTTTAAAACATCACCCTGCACCAAGGTTGTTTTGTAGGGGACTTTACAAACATATAATTAACGTACACAAATGACATCCAGAATCAGAACAACAATTTCTGTATTGCGCAAAGTGTTGTCCTGTATGGGATTCGAATCCCCGACACTGGCACGATAAATCGGCATCTTAACCACTACGCCATCTATGCAGTCACACATAATAAACCATTAATTCAGCCTGTTTTTACCTCGGTTTATCCCTTTAGCGTAAAAGTAATGTGTTTTATTCTCAAGATAAAAATATGAATTGACAAGATCTTAAATACAACATACAATACTTGACAGTAACAGAATGCCTCTGTTAGTAGATATTTAATAGCACTAGCAACCCGCCCTCGCTGCGCTTCGGTTTCAGCCATTTTGACTCCGAATTTTAAATCTGCAATATTTCCTAAGATATAGGGATTCGAATCCCGGAACGAGCAATTTTGAGAGGAAAAATAACCTTAGTAGCTTCTTATATAGACCTGGTAGTAAAACATTATCAAAATCGATCCAGCCGTTTTGAAGATTATCCGCAATAAATAGACAGAAAAACAAAAAGTTTTAAATTGGTTTTTAGGCATAGGTATTACGCAAATAACCGCGTGAGCATGGAAAAACCTATTATTTTGCACATTACAAAGAGACACTTCAATTTTATTTATTAGTATAAATTAAGGTTGGCACGTACTAAAAAATGGCACTCGACTTGCTCCTAAGTAAACATTATGTGACATAACGAGTGGCTGTTATATTACAACATAATGTACTGGCGACATCACATTAAGTGGTTCAGGACGACGAAATGGGGACATTGAGTCCCATGACTTGCCGCGTTTGACCTACTAAGGGGACAACCAGCATCGATAATTAACTTCAGCTTCGGCCCGTTGGGTTACCATCTATCTACCCACAAGCGGTCGACGTTTCTGCGGGTAAAGTACTAATCGCTGATCTGACCATGTTTGAATGCTGTGATTTACTACATAAAATAATAACTTCAATTGCAGTAGGTACTTATTTCGTATATATAGGGCTGGAGTATACATGGTGATTTGAATGTATTAGTCAGCTATGTCTTATCCAAAATTAAATAACTAATGTACTATCAACAATCTTGTCCAATATGCCGCAGTGTGTGAAAACAAAAACCAGTGTGTGAGACCACATTTTGCGTGCCGTATGTCAACAAATGACATACGGCACCGAAATCTGGTCTCTAATGTCGGCCTCGTAAAAAGGCTCAAAGTGGCTCAACGTGCTATGGGTCTCCATAACGTGCTATAGCGTGCTATAGCCCTCTGGCTATACTCGGTATTTCTCTATGTGATAAAAGCCGGAACACGGCAATTCGTAGAAGAACGGATGTAACTAACATAACCCGCAGAATCAGGACATTGAAATGGGAATGGGCAGGCTACATCGCTCGTCGAACCGACAACCATTAGGGAAGAACGCGAGAACCTACTCGAGTGGCGACCACGAATCGGACATCGCAGCGTTCGACGATCGCCTACTAGATGGACTGCCGATACTTTGAAAGTTGCAGGGAACCGTTGGATGCAAGTGACACACGACCTTTCCGAGTGGAATTCTCGTGGGGAGGCCCATCTCCAACAGTGGACGTGTGTAGTGTGATGGATGGATGGAACTGTCAACAAAATGTTCAAGGATTTGTCTTCGTTGTAAACGGTGTCCTATTTGTTTACCGAATAAAGGTCATAATCCATAATAAATATCGTATCATATTTCAGGGTATAAAAGCGTTAATAGACGACTTCCATCTCCGCGGGCAGCCCATCATCTTCTATAACGTGAAGCCGTCGATAGCCGAGGTGTTCCGCGGCGTGCGCCCCAGAGAGTTCCTGCACTGTTCGTGTCGCGCCGAGCTGGACCGTCTGCTGCTGGAAGCGACCTCCCGACAGCGGCAACCTCCACGCGTTTGTTAGTACACTTGTAACCCCTCCTGGGCATGCGGTAGCTACCACGAGAGAATTACAATGGTAGCCGCAATCATTACAAAATTTTCTAGCTAGATCCAAACATTATCTTTCTATTCGTATGCCCTTAAATTCTAAAACAATCTTGGCACACTTATATCAAATAGTGCCGTAGAGAGACAGTCCTCACAGTCATTTCAAAGTTCACCAAACGTGTTAAACTACATATGAACGCAGTAGTCCTAAATAAAGTACTACGTCATTTAAGATACGAAATAACATCGACCTTCACACATCTGCATATCAAATTAAACATGATACTGAGCACATTCCTATAGTGTTGCCGCGAAAAAACATTATGGCTATAAAATTTAAATATTATTAAAAAAAAAAACATGTTATAATTTTAATCAATCAGCTATAAATATATTTTTGTGCGGCATCCTTAGTTCTGTGTGGTGATGGACTAAGAATATAATTCACCACCATCTTTCTTGCCCGTGGGTGTCGTAAAAGACGACTAAGGGATTATTGCAAATAACATTAAAGAAAAGTATATCTCGAAAGAATACCCTATATTATTTATTCCTTTTCTCTTATTACTTCCTATTGTGGAGGAGCATCGTGCCCAGCAATGGGAAGTATATGAGCTGTACGAATGATCCCTATTTATATATAAAAAATATTTAGAATCATATTTTTTTTGATATAATATGGCTCTGGAAGCAGATGAGTGGAGGTAGTTCTTACATATAATAAAGGGTGTACGTGTTCCACAGGATGCATCAGTGTGACGCAGGTCGTGTCGCGGCGGCAGTACGTGATACAGTATTGTTTAGCATACGCATGTATTTATATACACATAGTGTAGTTAGTGTAAGTGATGTTGTGTATGACTGTACCAGTGCGCTGGGAGAGAGAGAGAGAGAACAATAAAATGTTGCTTATTTTTAATTTGAAGTTTTATTGCGATCACATTACATATTTATACACGAGAATTTCCTTCGGAACGGTTCTATATCGCTTGCATCCAACGATTCCTTGCGAATTTCAAGATATCATCAGTCACCTAATAGGATCTCGTCCTACGCTGCGTCGTCCGATTCATGATACTCGACAACCTTTCTTCCCCAATCGTTGTCGGTTCTGTAGTATAATTTATCTCAACTTATGTAGAGTTCAAGCCTCCTCCATAATAGGCGAGAAACCAAATCACAATACCACGTAGATCGAATGGGTTGGTATAAGGTTTTATTTCGAATTTTTGTTGTATTGCATAGATTTGACCTGCCTATTATAATTCTTAGTAGTTTTTAACAAAATACACATACAAGAAAAGAGGTATTGAATTGTATTGTTAGTGCGGCATCGTAGAATCGGCACAAGATGTGTACATATAAATAATATTATTAATAATACTACACATCACCGACAGCCACCAAATATCCTACTGTGAAACATAACACTAACCGCCTTCACCAATCGAACGTGACGATTATCGTTCTATCATTCTTTGGAAAGGACGATTTCAACAGCGAACATATAATAATATAACTCGATATATACATAAGGTAATAATGTTACAAACATCCTAAATTAGAAGCATCTTCATCATCACCACGACCAGTAGCTCGTCTGTGTCTAGTTTTACCGTCATACAATCACCACGTCGCCAATTCTCGTATGCCCTTGGGAGACGTAAAAATCGATCCGAGGGTTCATCAAGGAAATGGGCAACACGAGAAACACAGAACACCTTATCGCTAACCCGTAATGAGGGACATACTCATATTGACACATTTTTTACAATTTACAACCACTTCGGTCACCATCCGTAGACGCAATTTTTATCAAGCGTAGTAGTTTAGAAGACCCTCTCGGGGTGTCATAGGATTTTATATAGGTACTTTCCCTGTTCTTGCATCGGCATTCGGAATCCCCTATTTTACGAGACCCACGGGCAGGAAAAAGAATGATGAATAATAAAGCTAATACTACAGAGTTTGCTGTGTGGTGACGGAGTGACAAACAATTCACCACCCCCTGTGTCGCCCGTAGGTATCATAAAAGACTACTAAGGGATATGACATGCAGATAACATCTTTGCAAGAGAAGTAATACTTGAAATAAAACTCTAAGCCAACACGTCCGACTAGCGTAGTATATGAAGGTCCATTTCCCTCCCATTATAGAGGAGGACCAAACTCAGCAATTGGACATATGTGAGCCGAAAGGAAAGTGACACCATAGGGAGCACGCACGAGATCTGTTGATCTAACCGTCTCACGGCTATACCTACTAAACAGTATATCCAATATCTAGCGAATTCAAGATAATCTATCATAATTTATTTACAACACTATCATTGTCATTCGTTATTAGAAGTTTGTCTTGCTTATGCGAACGTAATCATAGATTTATTCAATTTCTAATGATCATTTAACAAAGTACGAATATATTCCAGATTAAGTATCACTGACTTTAAACATTTCAATCAGATTTACACGAAAAAGCGATGACAAAATTGAAAACTTTATAAGTCTCTAATTCAAGTCATCATCATCTTGCTCTTATCCCAATTACTTGGGGTCGACGCAATATGTCATCTGTTTTGACATATTGCAAAAAGTTTCGGTAATGACTTTTATGACCAGCCGCCTGCCTGACGTCAACCCTCTTAGTCGTCTTTTACGACACCCACGAGCAAAGCAAGGGTTGGTAGTATTCGAAGCCGCTACCACACAGCAGTCTCTAATTCAAATAAATCCTGAATTGCCTATTAGTAAACCTAACAAACCTTTTTCCGTATGGTGACGGAATGAGAATACAATCCAGCACCCCCTCTCTTCCCCGTGGGTGTTGCAAAAGACGACTAAGGAATATAAAATGCATATAACATCTATGTAAGAGAAGGAAAACTTGAATTAAACCCTATTTTTTTTTTTTTTTTTTTGTGGGCTGCGGTCGGCGCGCCTACGCACCACTCCGTCCGGGGCGACAGAGGGGCTCAAGCCCGCAACTCCCGCAACCCACCCGGACACCACGTCGCCCTCGTCGCTGGGCCGACCACTGGAGCAGGGTTACTTGTCATCAGTGGTCAGCCCGACGAAATACCCTCTACCCGGGGTACCCTCCCATCGACCGACGTCCCCCCCTCGGGGAGGACGTCGGTCTTTCCTCACGCGGTCGGCCTCTCGGCGGGTGACGGACTAATCCCCGGTCACGTCACCCGCGGCCTCGGCTAGGGCGGCATTGCACGCAGGTACTCCCGCCTGCGCCGCCCCAGTCGCCGACGGCGGGTCGCATCATCGAGGCTGTGCTCCTCGCGCTCGCGACCCGCCGCCTCCTTCTGCGAGATAGCTGCCTCGCAGAAGGCTGCGACCGCGTCCCAATTCCTGATGCTGCCGAGCATCTCCCTAGCGATGGTCGGCAGCGTCAGGTCTGCACCGATGATTGCGACGAGTTCACGACGCGGCTCTGCCCAAGCGGCACAGACCTCGAGCGTGTGCTGCGCCGTGTCCTCGTCGCAATCGCAGTGGTGGCAGGACGGAGTTCTCTCCCTCCCAGCGACCCTGTACAGGTACTTGCCGAAGCATCCATGCCCCGTCAAGACCTGCACGAGTCGGAAGGAGAGCACCCCGTGCCGCCTTTCTAACCACTGCATCAGCACCGGCCGGAAGGCCTCCACGGTCCAAACACCGTATCGAGGCCTCTCCAGCCGGTCTGCCCAACGGGCGATGACGTCCCGGCGGGCGTCGACGCGCCAGGCGGTGAGCTCCTTCAAGGAAACAACACCACCCCCCCCGCGCACCCCCGACACCCGCCGATACAAGTCGGCGAGCATTTCCGCCTCCAGGTCCCACGGGGGAGTCCCGGCCAATAGGCACGCCGCCTCCGTCGCCACCGTGCGGTACCCGCGGATGATCCTGACCGCCATGAGCTTCTGTGGACGCCACAGAAGGGCCCTAAGTCGGGCGGTCATGGATCCCGCCCACACCGGTGCGCCGTACAGGGCCATCGACCGGATGACCCCCGCGTACAGCTGTCGACATGCCGCGCTCGGTCCGCCCACATTCGGCATCAGCCATTGTAGGGCGGACGCCACACCGACGAGCCGCGGGACGAGCCTGCGGAAATGCTCCCGAAACCACCATCGCCCGTCGAGCACCAGGCCCAAGTACTTCATATGGGCCTGGATGCTGATCCCAACCGAATTGACGGTGATCGAGACGCCGATGGGAGGGTCCATACGGGGCCCATGGAACAAGAGGGCCTCCGTCTTGTCCAGGGCCACCCTCAACCCCAGCGCCTCGATCCGCCTGACGACCTCTTCGGTGCCTGAGGTCGCCAGGCTTACCGCCTCTTGTAGCGTCTCACCGCGGGCTGTGACGAGCGTGTCGTCGGCGTAACAAATCACGCCCAGCCCGGGTGGGAGGCTCCCCCGCAACGCCCAGTCGTAGCCGATGTTCCACAGGGTGGGTCCGAGGACCGACCCCTGTGGAACACCGCACGTCATGGGCGTTCGCACAACGTCCCCTACTCGGTTGGCGTAGAGGACGCTGCGCTCCTCTAAATAGTCTGCCACCAGCCGCCTCAGGTAAGCTGGCACTCCGTGGTAACGGAGCGCCTCCCTGACGCAGCTGAATGGCAGACTATTGAATGCGTTGGCGATGTCTAGGGACACCACCAACAGCACTCCCCCGCCGGTGACGGCCTCAGTCGCCACGGCCCTCAGGCGCAACAGGGCCTCGATCGTCGAACGACCTCTCCTAAACCCAAACTGGGCGTCCGACAGATCGGGCCCCGTGCCGACAAGGTGCCGCTCGATGCGGGCAGCTACTATCCTCTCCAGTAGCTTGCCCATATCATCGAGCAGCACGATAGGCCTGTAGGCCGATGGCGACTCCGGAGGCCGTCCCGGCTTCGGCAGGAGAACCAGCCTCCCCTCCTTCCAGCACCCAGGGAACCGCCCGGACGCTAAACACGCGTCGAACAGCTCCCTGAGGCGGGGACCCAGATGGTCGAGGACCAGGGCCAACACACGGTTTGGAATACCGTCGGGCCCCGGGGCGGTGGATTTACCGCGCATGCGCGCCACCGACGCCCTCATCTCCGGTTCCGTGATGAGCGGAACGAATTAAACCCTATACCAAACGTCTGACCGGCGGCGTGGTATAGCTCTCCCATTGTGGACGAGACTCGAGCCCAGCAGTGTAATGTATATGAGCTGTGATGATGTAACCTTATAAATTTGAGCACTCCTAATGATGAGGATGTAATGACAATAATAGTAATAACTAAACTCTTACTTTTTAGAGATCTTTTGTTACAGTCGAGTCACTCTACATTTTACATTATATATTACTAGCTGACCCCGGCGAACTTCGTAACGCCATCATTTTTTTCGTTAATATATTTTCTAAATTTTCGAAAATATAGTCTCTAATGGAAGAACCATTACAGCTTTGTCGGAAAAGATTCGATAGTTTTGGTCGCGGCATTGTTAATGATGATTCAAAGAGAATACAAATTACTCATTATTGATATCTGACAAAATTATAATTCTCAAATTTTCAACCATACTTAACTATAGACAAATGCGTTTTTTTATACTACGTTTCATAGTAATTTGTTTTCTGTTTAACATTTTATGGCACGTGACACGGAAACGCGATCGAACGGGATAAAAGAGTTATTGGCGAAACCTTATAAACATCATTAAATAAAGAAATGGGATAAAAGTATCCTATGTCCGTCTCCTGGTTCTAAGCTACCTCCCCACCAATTTTCAAGCCAATCGGTACAGCTGTTCTTGAGTTATAAATAGTGTAACTAACACGACTTTCTTTTATTATATATAGATTAATAGTTATTAATAGAACTATAACAGATAGCATTATGTTGAGCATTACTATCATTCATTGACGAGAAATATTATAGAGAGTCAAGCGAAGATGTAATGAAAGACAAGACGCCAGATAATGAAACATTTATTTAGCAATCATCGAGCCAGTCCGTCGCGCGGACAGGCGGCACAGCCCCCGCAGTGTGGCCGCCCCACGAGTGCGGGCCGTCCACACTTACATCAAACCCTTACTATTTGGTTACACTAATATATGTTTACGAGATTACATTGGAATTACTTAACTATAACTAACAACATTCACTTACAACTAAACGTCGCACCTTACCTAAATCAATACAAAACATGGCTACAAAATGAATACAGGGAGTGTGACGTGTCGCTGTGACGTCACATTACACATACACGACACAAATAATACACGACATGCTAGTTTAACTACAAATAAAATATCCAGAAAAGTGTTTATATTAAAGATATCAAAAGTAAAGGAATGCAGTTATGCTAAGCCTTGTGGTAATAGAGCGTTATCTTTTACTTTTTATTGGGACTAATGCCATCACACATCATCATTGTAACTCCTTTAACCCACAACTGTCTCCATAAGTGATACCGTGGTTTGACCCTCAGGAAATCCCAAGAAACACTTTTAATTGTATTGGAATTTAATTAGAAAACAAAGGATCGTTGTAACTCCTTTAACTCACACTGCTCTCCATAAATGATACTGTGGTTTGACCCTCAGGAAATTCCAAGAAACTATTTTATTATCAATATATTGTATTGGCATTTAATTAGAAAACAGAGGTTTTAAAAAAATCTAGACCCTAGAGAGAAGTGGATAGAATACGGGAAGGGTTGAGTGAAACTAGCTTAGCATCAATGTATTATAGAAGCATCAACAATAGACATCCGCCAATAGATTTATTGAAGTGAAAACTTTTATAAGCAAGTTTGAATGAGGAGTAGTCACGTAAGCCGTCATCGACATGGTCGCGTGACATGTTAACGCTAACACTATATCTGTAGCTATGGCAATATCACTATACCTATGCCGATAGATGTCAAAACTAGATAAAAATGTCCATTTATAAATTATAATTTAAGATCAAATAATTAATTTGAATATCCAAAAATAACAACCGTTTGTTCACAGTTTTAAGTTTTCACTTCTTCTATCTGTAGCGCTCATGACTGATCTGTTCGTTGTAAATATTCAAATGACGTCACTACTGATGACGTATTGGGTTGCGTATGGCAATGCGGACTGTTGTCAGTCACATAGACACGGCACACAACTATTGAGCAGTATACTTCATACATGTGGCCTCCAAAAGGCAGTTCACTAAGGTGAAGTGAGCAGGAACTGGGTAGGGTGAAGCTGTATGAGGGTACTAGCGTCACGTACACACGGGTCAAGGTCAGCGCTACACGACGCACTCGCAGTGAAGGTCTATTACACACCATAGACTTCTCACAATCAATAGCGCCCTCATATATATAAGTAATAAATGAACAGTATAAAAGGATAAAACCATAAGGATAATTTATTTAATTTCATAATAAACAACTTGTTTTATTTATTTAAAGTAATAAATATTAGAAAATATATTAATTTTTCTTAGAAATTTGTCTATAACAAATGCATTGTAAACAAAAGTACAAAATCATGTAAATGTACAAAAAATTATAAACTCCATTTTTTCATTTTTTAAATAAAACAACGTGCGCTAATGAGTGAAAAATCCTTTTGTGGTGTTTACCCACTGTGAGAACGTCACTATGACTAATGAGTATGTGTGTGTTTGTGTGTAGCGCTGTATGTGTGTGTTAGTGTACGTGTGTACGTAGAGGTTGGAACACCGCACACACACACACACAAGAGATCATTATGACGTAACAGCCCTTGCCGTAGGGTTGCCAACTATCAATGTAATTCTGTATATATATTTTATTACCGACGTATAATGCATAAAATAAATAAAAAGATGGTTTAAGAAGAAGACTTCTAGAATCAAATCTCCGAATTAATTCATTATTTTTTATTCAGTAATGTCATGTAATGTTATGATAATTTTTTTTTGTTCAGTAAAATATAGAACAATTTTCTACAAAAGCAGTTAATTACAATATTTTTAATCGTGAAAATCTGATATGCACATATAAAACTCAAATGTATTCAAACAAATGTCTTGGCTGGCAACCCTATCGTACACTGACACCACAACAGAATCAAACTTTGACTTTCAGTCAAGATATTTTATAACCAACAATTAAATCTACCCATATATCATCTTGAGTATGAACATTTCAAACACAATCAATAGCAATATCCGCTATTGTGATAAGTATTTAAATCACACGAAAATAGAACCTAATGCCCCGCTTTCTGGCCTCGGCTCGATTCTAACCACTGTACCATATTATATATAATTACAAATAAATTTTAATGTAAAATTGAACCGGTGTCAGGTACCATACCTTCAATTCTAAGTAGTACAAGGCTCATACATACAGACGGAGACATTTGTCCGTCTGTACGGAGCCAGACGCACTCGCATACATAATATTTGGTATAACATTCACACGCACACGCACAACATACAAAACTAACTACATATATATATATATAGGTATGACACGTTGTATGAACCAAAATAAACTATTTGTTATTCATTAAAATTACATATTGAGTAATCACAAATTATACTAATTAGGATATTATTGAAGCGAAATCACACACCACACTCTGTGGCGTGACAATCAAGCAAAATTATATTTTTCTAACATATATGTAGGTAGTAGTAAAAAATATTCTCTATTGACCCATCAAGTGTAAACGCACCTTTATCTACCTACAGAAAACAATATTCCACGCAAGATAACAATTCCTTGAACGTGATGGACTTACAAACATAGAGGAAAACCAACATAGTCCATCACGGCTATAATAGGATAAGTTTAAGGGAGCGTTTACACCGAGCAATCGTTGCGACGTGCCTACTTAACGAGTAAAGGTGTTCGCACACTATAGTGTGCCTAAGTTTAAACATTGATTACGGTGTACGTACACACTGTGACTAATATATAGTATACAAGTTTAAATATAAATGCATTACAATCTCGTCAAGGTGATCTGTACGTGTGAACGAGTCAACTTAATATAATACGGACACTGCGAAGCGGCGGACACGTTACACGCGTCTTACACGGACACGACTTGACAGACACGAATCACAAACGTTAAATCTAATTATAACCTTACTAATATATTTACCTATTTTTCGTTATTTTAAGGCAATTTACCGAATTGCGTGTCAAATTATTTATTATTGATTCAATATTGAGGAAACCCACAAGAAACAATTGAAAATAATATATATAGATATTTTTTCAATATATGAGAATTACGAAGTCCAAATAATTATTCATACATAGCTTTAACGTCCGCCGCTTAATATTTTCAATCGTCTTTTCACATGAACTGCAATAAAACGCGAATGAAAAAACGATAGAAACAAACAAACATACTAACTATACGTAGACTAAATTCGAAAATGAAACTAAATCTTTTAGATTTTTAAACTCAAATACATTTTTGTGCGGTATTCGTAACGCCGCGACACAACACGTAATAAATTCTGTAAAATGATTTAAAGCCAACGCGATCGTTGAACCGCTAAAACGTATTCTACGAATATTATTGAGCCGAAGTATAACGGTTGGGCGGGCAGTGCGCACGGGGGCGTGGCTGCTGCGTGCCCCGCCCCTCATTGATGCGTCGCTGTACTGAGGCAGCGCAAATATCAGTGAGCGTTACCGTCACGCACTATCTCGCACAACAACAAAACACTAAACACTGGACAGTCGATATATGGCAGTAATTGTGACTGAGAGCTCGCAACACTTAACACACTTATAACTATATATAAACACTAACGTATCACAAGATGGATTTAAGTCGAGCTAACATTGTACCACGTCGTATAATATATGATTTAATAGAGATATACGTTATACATTGCTTGGTGCACTTTACAACACATTAGAGTGAAAGATAGTACAGAAGCACATTCCGACTTAAAACCATCTCTAGTATACAATTCGCTAAAACGATAGGACAAAGAGGTACCTATCGCAAGCACGTTGGCACCAGTCGTAGGTCGCCGCGACCTAAGCCAGTACCCGTCACGGGCACGCAAAAGTAAGCCGACGACGTCTCTACTACTCGCTACGTTAACTGACGCACGTGATTGGCCTACAGATCTTGTTAACTTACAACGCTATTCAATATAATCGTATTGGCATAAAGGTTCCATACGCGTACTAAGTATTATATATATTCGAGAAATGTGACCGTATTAAAACTTAAAGAAATATACTTAACTTAATAATATTTCCGTATCTTGCCCGCTGTATTATTAGCGGACTTATAACATGTCGAAACAAGTTTCAGATCGTAAAATCAAACCAAAACTCATCAGTGATACGCGTTACATATTATTTGGCATATAGATTTGAGCGAATTTATAGTTGGGAACACTTTTGCACAACACGCAATCACCACTAGACTATACATAGATATATTATGGAATCATATTTACGTACCCGCTATGATAACAACAGACGACATAGAAAGTGCGGATTGAATTACTTGATATCTAAAGTTACACAGATTGTATAGTCCACAAGAGGTGCATATTTATTTGTCTATAGAAAATATATTCTCATCGAGAGTAAGATTGTGGATGTAAATAGCAAAAATACGGTGTAATATCGTGTGTATATTCACTCCGTGTGTGAGGCGGTGGGCGGCTCCGCTGTGGAGGGGCGGGTGTCACCTCTTACTCATCGGCTATCATCAATATTTCAGTACGTCCTCGTCGAGTTCAGTGAGCGCCATTTTACTGTCTATCGCTGGAATCATACAACACGACATGGTATAGTAGATCAATTTCCCTTTTATTGGAGAGGAGGCTCTAGCCCAGCAGTGTGGCATGCATGACCTGAGACCGCGACAAATAACAATAGATAACTTTAAACACCTTTCTAATAATATACGTTTCTTTTAAAATAAATTTAATTAAATGAATATTATGTTGAAATCAATGTATAAAAACAGTCGTTAGCTATTTCTATAAAAAAACACACAGAACAGAAGAGAAACACATTTTGTTTACACACACACACACGGTAGAAGTGAAACTTCTGAAAAGTCCGTGATTAAAAATACCTATTGAAAGGTATTGACAAAATAAACAGTCGCTTCATGTAAACGGTATATATATAAATACATAACAAGAGAATTAGGATTATTGAAAACAATTCAAATTTCATCATTTTTATTACTCTTCAATGAGTAATTTAATCGTGCCACTACACAGGAGCATGCTCAGTAGACGTTAGTGGGGACGCTACGCGAATGTGTTCCATCTCATTCTCTCGCCGCTGAATCCTATACATTTACGTGTTTGCGTCTCTATGGACTCGCTTTTTCGTTTCATCGAATTTGAAATCACAACGATTCTAAAGAAGTTTCACTTCAATAATAATTACAATAATCGAATGCCGAGTTCAAAATGAGGTAGGTATTGATACTTATTATATTTAATTGATCACTACATAAACCTTGTACATCTCAACATCGTTTTGAAGTCGGTTTTTATTTGTTAAAATGTTGTATTATTGTAAAGCCATACTAATATTATAAATGCGAAAGTAAGGATGTTTGTTTGTTTGTTTGTAACGCTTTCACGCTTAAACCACCGAACCGATTTAAAAAATTCTTTCACCAATGGAAAGCTATAATATCAGGGAGTAACATAGGCTATATTTTATCCCGGTATTCCCACAGAAACGGGAACTACGCGGGTTTAAGCGACTGAAACCGAAGCGAAGCGAGGGCGGGTTGCTAGTATAAATATAAACTAATGATAAGTAAAGTTATGTGCATATATTACAAACCGCAATGTAACTGGGTAGTTAGCTAGTTGTAGAATGGACTACTAATCAATGTTGATGAATCGATGTGTCCTCCACCGCACAATAAAGTGTTCAATATAAGATTGCAAGTGTTATTGTCACGTACGTGTGGGTGCATGGTGTCGTTATATCTTACTTTGGTCCGGGATAGTAGTACGGTGGTGGTCGCTCGTACTCAGTAGGGCCGTGGTAGCGCGGTGGGACTTCTTCCCAGTGCCTGAAACATACGCCATCACCGCTCACATACGTACACACAACACACCACACAGCACTACTCCTTGTTAATTGTTATTTGAATGTGTATCATTGCAACCATCACTTTGATATTATACCTATCTCCTTGCAAGTTGAAGTGCACTTTGTGTTACAACTTGTTTGTACTCACATATACTGACGATTTGCCAGCAATAGCAACTGGACCACTTTACTATACCTTGACCAATAATACACTGTTTATTGATGACATTCATTTATTACGATTTACATAATGTTGAAGGAAAACATCTCGAATTATCACACTTATAAAAATATTATAGGTACCTACTTTATTATATACTGGTGGTAAACCATACAATAAATATTAGTTTTTAGATTGACTTCTGTTCAAAATTGGTATTCTGTATAGTACATATTCCTATGAATGGCACTAACTGTGTTGCCCGAATGCTATGACATGTCCTTCTTTAAACGAGATTTGAGAAGAGTATTTTCATCAAGGTACGCAATGGCCTGAATGTGCCCCTGGTATTGCAAAGGTTCATCTGCGGCAGTATCACTTACCATCATGTGTGCTGCTTGCTCGTTTGCCATTGGCAATAAAAAAAACACAGTTATTCTTTCTTGTAAATAATATAAATAACGTAGTACAGCGTAGTGTGCAATAATAATTGATATTTGAGTTGTTGTGGTACTCACTTTGGCGCCATATCATTATATCTGCGCGCGTTGTATGAGTCGAGGGGCGGCGCCAGGGCGGCGTCGGCGCGCGCCGGGCCCGGCCCCGCCCCCGACCCGCCGCCCCCGCTGCTGACACGCCCCTCGCCGTCTCGTCCGCGCGCCCCGCGCGCCTCCCGCCCCGTCCGCTTCTCCACCTTGTACGCGCTGCGAACACACCGGGCCGTATTAACACTGTGTCATATTACGACAGGCGAATACAACACATCGAGTTCATAATAAGACAAAGTTCATTTACAAATCTGTAATATTATCATATTGAAAATAATATCTTTTTATTACATTATTGAAAAATTATCTCAAATATTATTTAACTTTTAAGTGTAATCAAGAAAATATAGTTCAAATAATACAATTTAAACAATAATATTTTCATTTAACAATTATTTTATATGAAAAAGGGCCATATTAATATATTATTATTCATAAAGGTACCCAACTAAGCATAGAACAGTTAATAGTTAAGTACATGCAATATTCATGCATTAAAACATATAAAGCATGTGAGCATACGTACTCACTAAATGTTACAATTATTTGCTATACATACACGTAACACTACTAGATCGAACACAAACCTCCTTCTCAAAAGACTTCCTTGGAGGAGAAAGGTCGCTGATTGGAGGAGGGGAGACCTTATTTCACAATTAGTCTATGACCACACGAGAATTATAGCGTCAAACTGTATATATGTATATAATAATTTTCTTAATCAATATTAAGAAATTATGATATATTTGTTTGTAGGTCATCATGACAATGACGACGATCATTATCCTGCTCTTATCTCAATTCCTCTACCACTACACTAATTACAAATCGTTTGCCTAGCCCGACGTCAACCTCGCTTGGAAATGTAATCGTTGACCAGAGCAGACCGACCCAGATCGATGATAAAACTCTTAAATGTCTTTTACGACACTCACGAGAATATAAAACTTACTAGAATACGTAGCCGGCACCACATAATACCTAGGCTTTTCTATAAGTAAATAATACGTATATACAATAACCATTGTTCGAATGATACAGTAAGAAAGCCAAAAAAGTGGCATGAGCAGTTAACATCGCTGCGAGAGATAGAAAACTTAAAACAATACGCCACGTAGGTATACCAAGACCAACTGATCAACGTAGAGTAAATTCTGCCTCCTGCAGTGGAACACAGGTAAGCTGGAGAATAATCTGATACTATTGCTACTTGTTATCGATACAATGAGTCGTTCATTTATTGACTTTCAAGATCATATTGCAAAGGAGACCTGCGATGGTGCAGGTAAGGTAGTAAGTAAGTAGTTGTGATACGTTGAGTCCGCTGACTAAATATATTCATTTACTAACGAACATATCATGTATTTTGTTATATAAGTCACTTTCACAGTAAGTACATATTGTGAGAGTCAATAATAGTAAAAATTATAGTTAAAGGTGTCTACTAAATATGAATATACCTATTGGATTTGATACAAATGGTGATAATTGAAGAAATAATTGCTGCACATTATATTATACAATACTACCGAATAACATAAAACTGGCAAATTGAAAACCACACACAAACACACACAATACATATAAAATAAGGTAAAGGTATGTTGCAAATAAGTTAAGCAAAGTTACGTATGTAGTGTTACCGCATGATACGCCAAATGGGATGAACATCGCTTCCGTTCAGGACGAGTCCGAGTAGCCACAGTGACGCCTAACACGCACACGCACAGGTACATACAGACGTGCCAACACTTACACACAACGTACATCTTACATATATCTTATCGCTAACAATTTATCTTACAATGTATTAATATAAAAATGGATACATGCAGCCTTACACGTGGTTACATTTGTTGGCATTTGTATACAAATTATTTTGTCACCTGTAATGTTTATTAAACATACCTATGTAGTCATACATATATATTATAAAGATAGTTATGAACATTAGACGCCTCGGCACGTCAATGGGTCTAGAATAACATAAGGACATCCGGCGAATATCATGGCCGCCCTAGAAAACGGCCGATAGACACGTTTACGAAAACAAATCACCATATTATTACAAAAGTAAATCCCCATATTATTTAATACATATTAAAAATATATGAATAGTGGACGTCTGAATACCTAGAATAGCAATTTACCACTGCACTTTTTTCAATGAGCAAGAGGCGGCAGTCTAACCACCTCGCCTTACCTTACCTCTCATTCAATCCTACGTCACAGTAGTTAACGACCTTGTGTCGCCCCTCACTTTGCTGCACTCAGGTACCCTACAGGTTTACAATATATAGGTATATGTATAATGTATTAAAATACGCAGAAACATCGGAAACACATCATAAATAACTGCGTGGAAAAATTATGTTTTACAAAAAATAATAATTAAACTAAAATACCTAATGCAGTTTTATGTCTCGAGGGAATAATCAATTAATAATCATAAATGGTCGACTATGATCGTGCTCTTACAAAAGAGCACGATTATTTTTTTACCAAAAATACAGAATAGAAAGAGAAAGCTATCAAAATGAGATTCAGTTTCGGATCTTTGGATTTTGATTACAATAGATTTAAGAACCGATCTTGTTAGTAAAGAATGGTCATTCTAAATATACGAAAATTTTCATTAATATTACAGCATAGCAATACTGAGTCCCGATTCACTCTTAAAAGCAAAAAGATATCCATCAAAATCTTCAAGGTGTGGGCGTGTCTTACGTTTGTATGATTTGACCAATGAGGCACCAGATTTTGTGCCCCGCCCCTGTTTGTATCCTTACATTATAACTTATTTGATAGGTATACGAAAGTGTGTCTAAGCGCGTGTCGCTACAGTACGAATCAATGTATCAAAACTATGCAATATCGCGCTCACGACCTATATATGTAATTGTATGTCGTAATAACTCACTACAGTAACGATGCTACAAAATAGTGTTACACATATTGCATTGTACTTACCTACTATTGATGCTAATTCAATAGTTCGGACAAGCGACCACATCTTGATACTTATTGAAAATAGTAGCCATACAAGTCGTACTCTTGAAATCGATTTTAAATATTGATTTCATTTTGCAGTTATTAAATAACTGTTTGTTTTTTTGACAAGACTGAATGTAATGCTTGTCCGAATTATCGAAAATATAAGTAGTTAAGTATATATTAAAATGCAAAAGCGTTAACAGTTAATATAGTGATTATTGGACGTATGCAAGTAGATATATGCTAAGCATAGAATAGTTGTATGTATATGATATAAAAGTTATTAGTTATACTTATATGTATGTACTGATATATATATGTATAAAGATATGTCGCACTTGATAATGGACTGTGTCATGTACTTTCAATCACGAACTTTTGCATTACGAACATCATAATGTCAAAAAATACCTAGACAAATGGTAAATTAATAAAAAATATACTATAAAAATTTAAACTAATACGAATTATATTATAAACGTTAATGCTAAAACGCTAAACAACAATGGAAGACAACGAATTTGCTTACGCTTGACAATTTTATAATATACTTTGGATAAATAATAAAAAATATTTAAAAAGTACTAAGTCGATACGTAACACAATATAGGTAGGTATATAATTGCCATTAAAATTTTATAAAATTTTTGTAAATTTCGTTATTGTGTGTCAAACTGTGATGCGCTACTCGGACTCGTGTATGCCGGACTCGTTGTCCTCGTCCTTGGCGTCGAGACGCGTCTTGAGGTCGTCGATGAGCGCCGCGGGCGGCGCCACCAGCTCGCAGAGCACATCACCGCCCCCGGGCCCGCCTCCGCCCGTCAGCAGCACGCGAGTGCCGCGCGGAGCTCCACCCCCGTCGTGGGGCGGGGCAGAGGGCGCGGCGCGCTCGCGCCACTCCGCAATCTTGCCCTCGATGTCGAGCGTGCTGCGCTTGGAGCCGCCACTGAACCGCCGGCACACATCAAGTACACAACACCAGTCAGACAACAGCGTGCACTCGTCTATCGCCAGTGCACCCACCATCGTTACCGACACACGTCGCGCGCACAAATAAACATTATAAACTAAACAAACATAATCAACATAAAATATAAACTAAACGCGACAGTAGTCGATCGCATGCGGGTCGCACACACACTAGACACATGCATACCTAGTATATATAGTTTATGTACATAGTTAACAGTATTAATACTGCAATAACCTGTACACAAGTCACTACTACAAGTATATGTACACAAAAGGAATAAAACATTGGTAAATAGAAATATATAAAGCTAACACGCGAATGTGTACCCGACCTGTGTACGCAGCACAACTATACCTACGCCGGCCGTACGTCGAGGTGCACGCTCGCGCGTTATCGTACACAAGCAAGCGCATGCGTTCCGTAGGCGGGGTGGGCTGTAGGGAGCATGCGTCTTTAGCGGAGGATGGAGGTGGGAGGTCACTTACTTGGCGAGGGGTACGTTATCGCGGTCCGCGTACGCGTCATACAAATATTCGCTGCAACAGACAACATAGGGTCAGTGTGGGCGCGACCGTCGAAGCGGGGCGGGGCAGGGCGTGGCCGTGCGAGTCGAAGCCCCGCCTCGCGTCACATTCACACACAAACACACAGTCGAGGGTGTGCTACCGGCTAGTGGTATCGCTCACTGAGGTCACAAACTACAAAGTGAATGTTGGCAACTAGTTTCACTCACACGACACTAAGTATGGAGCGGAATGTGTCCAGGAACATTACTAGCACATTGAAATAGGACAGTCTTATAAGAATATAGTGATCTCGTCAAAATTAATTAGTTAATTTAATGAACTCGAATAACTAACAAATTATTAAATATAAATATATAACGCTACATATCAACTAAACACTCATTAATTAGATTTAATTATATTAATATGAGTCGATTTGTAGGTGAAATGAATATTATAAAACAGAACCACAAATGAAACTTGAAAAATATAGGAATTTTATGCGAACATCGCGCGTTATACAGTTTTGTATGTCGGTGTTACTACATTATATATTCATGCTTCCAATACTTTAAAAACTACTACTATTTTATATAAAATTTGTGAAAAGTTTAAGGACACTTACGAAGCGAAGAGAGCAAATTAAATTATCGAATAATATACCTTATCATAGTGATATTAAGTTAATTTCAGAATCACTGCTAGTAAGTATAGACACCGTACGAAAACTATACAGCGATGGGACGGATATCCGAATTCTCGATTCAATTATTTTCTGTTTCACAAACTTTATTAAACTATACAAGCGAGACTGACTTCAAACTGAAATAATGAACTACAATTATTATTAACTATCAGAGATACGAGCTTTCAAACGAACAGTTTAACACGTGAACGGCACGGCTGATTGTACGTTGCAAATAAATAGTTTGTAATACATGGCGGGGTCGCGTTGTATCTACCGTTATAGCGATGCAACTAAATCCGCAAGCGACATTACGCAATGAATGCATGCCGACCTATCGCTAGTTGTACCTACTACTATAGGTACACACACACACAAACACACACAACTCCTGCTTTGGTCACACAACGAACGCACGGAACACTCCACATATCTCTAGTGCTTATTCATTGGACAAACTTTTGTTACATGGATCATTCTCTTATTTAACCTACATTTTGATAAAATATTAGCCGACAATGGTAAAAAAAAATTATAGCTGTTTCGTCAGCACTTATAGTTTTTTTATTATACTTGAACGTCCATTCTATCGGCAAAAATTATTATCCACGAAACTAAAAAGTGGATTTGACGGCAAATTTTCACGTCCGTCCCAAAAACTACAATACTAGCAAGCTATGAATCAACGACTTTGCAACGTTATTTTTACTATAAATTTCATTTAAAACATGTACGTCTGTTATGTTTCTAGTAGTACGCATGGTGTAACATAAAAAAAAAACAGTATTTGTAAATGTTTTGAATTTTTCTCCTTTAACTGGGGGGAGACAACTTTTTGTAGGTTAAAAAGAAGAACTACCCACATACTTTCGATTGATATATTTTAATACGATTTAGTATATATTCTACGCGTAGAGTCCAATGAACATGGCAACACTAGACCGTCACCACAATCGGGTGAGTTCGTGCAAACCGATGTTGGTCGAAGAGCAACCGCCGCGAGCGAGCGAGACAGAAACTTACCGAGCCACACATACCAACATCATAGACTTAGGCGTACACGTCTTACACCAACTTGACGACATATCGTTCTCAATTTGAATGTTGCACTAGTGTTGGTGTGTGTGAGTCAGCGTGTCTGTGTCTGTGTGTGTGTGTGTGTGTGTGTGCGTGTGTCAGTGTGCGTGCGTGTGTGTTACCGGACGAGGCGTAGGGTCATCGCCACCATCCGCGTGTCTGCCACATCGGCTCATACTCGCTGCCAACAACACGCTCACTTTATACTAACAACCCTAACATCAACACATATCCAATATCATCAACTAACATTTTTTTATATATTTATTTTCAATGTTTTGTAAGAAAATCACATAATTTTATATTTGTTTCGTTACTATAGAAACTCGACCACACTACACTTGATGGCGATGAAGTGACAAACAAACAAAAATATAAACAATAGTTTAAACATAATTACACGAACCGCCATGTACGAAGCGCGCCTACATCATGTCGGCCGTATGTTTTAATAAAAATTACCACAAACTCGCCGCATCGATAAGCTCTTCAACCATTCAATATATTTCAACAATTTGCATTATTATTAAAAAAAATATTCGTACGATATAAAAAGTATTACCTACGACTCCATACATATAAAATATCTAACTACCGTCAATAATCAATAATCGAAATTGGATCGTGACGTGATCGCCCATATATTTTTTGATAATTATTATTCGTATAGACTGGTATCAAACATATATATTGTTTTAATTTGGTCCATATCTATCTGTATGTTCGCACTGATCCAACATCAATTACAACAAAACTAAATACAGGCCGGTGTATGTATACATAATTATAGTTGTTCATCAACAGCAGCTGTGTGTTAGTACGCAGAAGAGACCGCCCGTCTGTTGGTCGATGCGGCCCCTTGGCGTATCTATATAATCAAATACCAGTCCCATTCACTAGATACAGCACAACGACTGAGGGGGCAGGGGGGGGGGGTCGTAGGCGCAGGGAGATGCACGACATACCCAAACTGACAGACACACCGACAATACTCACTCTAATATGAAATCAATGTTTAAATACAACTCTCAAATAATATAAAACTAACCAACGAAATATCGTAAATCAGTGAGAACGTTTAAATAAAAAACATAATTAAAACAATAGATAATAAAGCGCCAACAGTTGATCAAAATCAATATAACGATGGTCGATGAGTGATCTTATCGCAAACACACACCGGTGTGCTGTACTCACTACACTACATAACAGTACAGTACAGCGCAGTACAGTACGGAACAGTACAATCCGGCACAGTACAGCAGAGTATCGCTACCCGCCTACAATGTATGTATGTCGATATCGTCAATGATAACGTGACGTGTAGTGTAGTGAGTACACACGTACACATATAAATAACACAAGCGTCGTATAACAATAACTGAAGCTGTAACGACACGGTGAACACATACACACCATTATCGGTCATTCAGATTCAACCATTTTATATGACGCTAATCTGTTGTAATCCAAACAAAACGTATACATCAATACTAATATTCATTAAACAAACATTTATTATATTATGCGATTTAAGAAAAGCTATAAAGTAAAGATTATATTTTCATAAAACTTCTCACAAAAGATGGTTTTGTTTGGATGATATAATATTAGGTATAAATAAATCGTATGATTCAAACGTATAACACGTTGATTCATCCGTACCACGATTCGAACTCGATACATTTACAACTATTGTAAGTAAAATTCAATCAATATATCAACCGGCCTAACACAGCTGGACACATAAAAGTGTACCAATCTCATTGTAAAATAATTATAAAAACAATCGTATATTTATACGGGCGTGTCGCTGGGCGGATACCTTTACGGACACGCCCCAATCGGACGGAGCATGGCGTAATGTGTACTACGTATAATATGGGGTAGATGTGGGCATACTCTGTAACTTTTTATAACATAACTTGTCACTGTTTCTTTATTGTTCATATTCCTACACTTAGAATATAGGAATATGTCAGAATTCTATGTGTGTACAAGTCCACCCTCATCATCATCATCATCGCAGCCCACATACATCCCACTGTTGGGCTCGGGCCACCTCGACAATGGGAGAGAATTTGACCTACTATATCATGCTGGTCAGACATGTTGGTATAGGGTTTTATTTCGAGTTTTCCTTCTCTTGCACTGATGTTATGTGCATATATATCGTCTTTTACGACATCCACGGGCAAGATAGGGAGTGGTGAATTGTATTCTTACTCCGTCACCACACGGAAAAGTCCACCCTGTTCAGTCCTAAATTGATATTTATTGTATTATATGATGATATCTTCAATATAACAACACTGTGCTAAAGACATACATAAAAGCGATTGATCGAGTTCGAATATGGTATGTTGACAATCAAAAGTAACAGCCCAATAATTGTGTTAGTACATATTGTTTGGTTTCAACTACGATTTACGTCAAGTACAGTTTGGTACAAGTTGACACACACACACACAAACAGAGACAAACACATTAGTGGGTATTACTTTATATATTAAACACAACACATTTATTTGTATTATATACAATATTTTGATTTGCAAAATTTGTAATATACCAAGTTTAAGCTTAAGTTAGCGAGAAAGTCAAAAATGTTGCAAATTATTTAATGCTAATTATAATATTATATTATAATGCGTGAGGAGCGAGTCCACAACACTCTGTATTAGAGGTCCATTACTTGGATCATTACGCCACCTATGAGATACACATTGAACTATTACAATTAATTTGTAACTTAAATGCAATACCTACAGACATATTTAAATGTAATTTTTTACCAATAAATTTGCTTAGGAGTAAAAATTATTTCTAAAAATATAATTAATTGCGTATATATAATTATAGTTAATGTCACGTCGTTATTATATAATACAAATTAACGTGTTGTGTCACACAAAAGTTAAGACGAACGTACACTGTATAGATATACATATAATAGATGAAACACTCACGCTTCAACTAACGGTCCCGGGTAGGGGTCCGCGTGCAGATACAGCTTGGCGAGTCGCACTGCTACCACCATCATCGGTATGAACAGTAAAATGCACCAGCCCAATGACATCCAGTAGCCGTTCTGTAAACAGTCGTCGAGCGATCAGCGAACACGCGTATACACGTATATCACACGAGAAACACTAGGACCGTATTTTTTAAAGCAACAGAGTATATTTTGAAAAGGTTATAGAAAATTATAATCAACTAGCTGATCCAACAGACTTGTTCTGTTCAAATAAAATAGGAAGGAATTCTTCTTAAAATCGACAGCATCGCCACCTACGAGGTCCAATTGTGAATCTAAACCATTCTTGAATCCTCTTGAACACACACAAAAAATTTCAACAACATCGGTCCAACCGTTCAGGAGTTCAGTGTTATACACACGTACACAAGATATATCTATACCAATAAATAAAATTGGAGTGTCTGTTTGTAATGTCAAAATAATAGGCTTTATTCATGCTCACGCGGTTATTTGCACGACACCTATGCCTAAAATAGCAATTAAAAAATTTTTGTCTGTCTGTCTGTCTGTTTGTTCCGGGTAATCTTCAAAACGGCTGGACCGATTTCAAAAATTCTTTCACCAATGGAAAGCTATAATATCAGGGCGTAAACTAGGCTATATTTTATCCCGGTATTCCCACGGGAACGGGAACTACGCGGGTAAAACGACTATAACCTATAACCGAAGCGAAGCGAGGGCGGGTTGCTAGTAGTATATAAAGAAGATGTGATAGCCGAATTGGAACATATAATTAATACACTTCTCTTTGGATGGCTGTCGCGAGTAATGTAAGAACCAATTAAAGAATTATTGTACGAGAAGAATTGTAAAAGACCCCTATACTTTATATAGGGCAGTGTCATGTGGTAGGATCATTTGACACGCTTGAAGGAGACTCTTACAGTAGAAGGTAAAGGTAACGTAATACGAGACAAGTATGTGTTCAGACAGCAGTGGATACATACTAGTGGTAGTAGTATTCTGTCGCACGCGGCGCCCCTGGTACTGTTGAAGACGGCGGACAGGGGGCCGCAGTGACCGACGTCGTCGACTGCGGCGTTGCGTACACGCTGGAGGTACTCGTTCACCTTCTCCTTCACCACGGCACCGTACTCGTGCATCAACTGCAAACATCAAATACAAACATCACACACACATTAGGATAATCTCCTACTCTGTAGCAGAAACTACGGTCTATAAAGAAGTATTTTAAAATTAGTACCAGGTATCCAACCAGGAAATTCCTATTGTGACATACCTTGTCGAAGGTTTCGGCTACATCGATGTGTAATTACCACGCCTTCTTTACATTGAGCAGCGAACATTATTTTGTAGCGTTAAGTTTTCAGGTCAGAAGAACCAATAGGGATTCGGAGAAAAGTTTAATAACTCTGTTGGTTATACTGTCCGAAGTCGGGACTTTCCTTCCCACTGTGGTCTACCACTACTCAAGTACACCATCTGTGGTCACTGCTGGGATAGGTTGAGTCTGGTTGTTGTCCCTAATTAACTGTCTGTGGGAGAGAGGCCTGCCATACCTTTGCCCGATCTTTGAGCTTTGGGGTATGTAGTATTTGATATAAATACATGCGTGCTCCAGGCTGTCGGCCAGGCATTCAGATTTCTCCTCATCCTCAAATGCGACGGAAAATTGGATCTCTTCGGCAGAGCATAGTACAGACGTATTTAGACAATAAACTCTTAGTGTTAATAATATTAATGAATAACGTTTTCATATTATTATGCGATAAATAGACGTGTTTACAAGGTTACGTAAATATTAGATGATTTTACAAAGTTGTCTTTATTTTAAAGTCGACATTTTTAAGGGTAGCTGAAGCAATAGAGATTTTAGATTCGTACTAAATTTACATCAATGATATGATGATATACCTTATACCTAATATCTTCTCAATATTAATAAAGTATTATTTTATTAAAATAACTTCACTCATTGTACGTTATCATACCTATTAAAAGTATATAAATGTATATAAGTTAATATGTGTCATACCTTTTCAATCAATTCACCACCTTGATCGTTGATGATCCGCTCGGCCTGCTCGGTGATGTCCACCCACAAGGCGATCATGTTCTCAACAGACTGCATGGGGGGCGGCGGCTCCGATGTGGGTGTCGCCGGTCGCTCCACACCGAACCAGCGTCTCGAGTTTTGCAAACGTAGTGCTGTCTCCTGTACACATACAATATTGTAACGACACAATATATTACTTACCCGCCCTCGCTTCGCTTCGGTTTTAGTCGCCTTACCCGGGTAGTTCCTGTTCCCGTGGGAATACCGGAATAAAATAAAGCCTATGATACTCCCTAATATTATAGCTTTCCATAGGTAAAAGAATTTTTGAAATCGGTTCCGTGGTTTAAGCGTAAAAGTGTAACAAACAAACTTACTTTCATATTTATAATATTAGGAAGGATGTCACATACCAATAAACATAACAGTTAAAATTAATTATAATATTATTAATTTGCTTTTTACTTATTTGTAAATAAAACTACTTTTACGGATTATATCGCGTTTGTATTTGATTTATGATTGCCCGACGTTTCGAACACTTTGCAGCATTCATGGTCACGGGCGGACTAAGGTGTCTCACGTCCAACAAGTAATCGTTATTACAGACATTTATAATTATCTACCCGATACAGAAAATTAGTTATAAATTTATTAAATTGTGACCCACATTTTAGTACAAATTTATTGCCAGTGTAAGAAAAAAATTATTCTATATGAAACAATTATATTGTTTATGGTTAGTAATTATTAATTATTAAATTTGTAGCAATTATTGTTACAATTTGTTAATTTAAAACTAACAAAATTATTTATAATGAATACAAGCTAATAAATAATAAGATCGTTTCAGTTCAAAGAGTGCAAGCGAATAATTATTGTATCAAGTCATCATCATCATCTTGCTCTTATCCCAATTACTTGGGGTCGACGCAATATGTCATGAGCCTCGGAGAGGGGGGGTACCCAAAAGGGTATCCCGTCGGGCCAGCTACGGACGACAAGGAACTCGGTGCCGGTGACGGCGTGTGCGCTGACAATAGCCACCAAAAAAAAAATACCAATCTGTATGAGCAGTGTGGTATAGTGAGGTCAATTGCCCTCTTATTATGGAGGAGGCTCGAGTCCAACAGTGGGACGGATATGAGATGAAATGACGATGATTGTTGTATACTCACGTTGAGTGTGGCGGCGTCGCGCATGATGGGCGCCAGTACGCGCTCACTGAGCGTGGTGAGGTCTGCGGCGGCGTGTTGCAGGTCGAGTGCCTCCTGACGGAACACGGGCTGCTTGAGTGATGCCGCTGTACTCAATAACTGCTGCGAGAGCGCGTCCAATGCGAGCGTTGTCATGTTCGTCTCCAACTGGTACAACATACAGAACACATTATTACATACATAGAAGTCGGAATGAATTTTCTTGAATGCATGACGATGAGTTGCTGTCTGGAAGCATCCCACATACATATATCATCGTCTTATCGATATACAATATCAAACATACACACAAAAGTAAAAATAATACAATCACCACAATTAACGAACATGTTGTCGATCACAAATGAGATTTCCAATACCAGCACAGTACGAAAGACATCTGCTCCAATCTTGGTGCACCGTCAATCATTGTGTTGAAATGAATACTTCTATTCATTTCATTAATTAAACACAATATAAACAGTGACAATGTCTCACCGCTGAGAAGATCCTGTCGAAGTCGAAGTCGTCGAGTCCTGCGTCTGCGAGTGCGTGCAGCTTGTTGCGCGTAGACTCGCGCAGTATGATGACGCGACCGCCGGGCGGCGCCAGTGTCGGTCGCAACGCGCTCAGCTGAAGCTCCATCTCCGAACGCAATGAAGCCTTCACAGCGTCCAGCTTAATCACACGATGTAACTGCAACACCTGCAATGACATCACACCGGTCAGTGAAGCACCAAGAATATAATAAGGACAAATTTATGATATATATCACTGAATAAGGCACATCCTTGCTTGCGGTAGCTACGTGGGGCGGGCTTCCCTCCAATGTGGTTGAGGGGAGTGATGGCTGCTCTAGTAGTTAATTCATGATCGGTTGCTGCTTGTGGGATCTGGTCCCGCCATATTGTCTTTCTTTTTCTTTAATTTATTCCTTTGTGCTAAATTTTAAAAATTCATACATGTATACAATTTCGAAGGTCATCACATACCATACACTAATACCATATGTTGTACGAAGTATACAACTATTATATATTTATAAGATTTAAAAAATATGGCAACCTGCTAAGTTTCTTGCTGGATCTTCTCAGCTTGTGGCCGGGTTACGGTCCGGAGGTAGATTATTGGATTGTTTCTTTGTATAAATTTGACAATATGTAAATGCCCTTAAGGCGCTAATGCGGAATAAATGATTTGATTTGATTATATTTTAATTGGACTCCAGTGCTCATCGCCAACGTTAGGCAAGTATAGAAAATATATAAACAAGTATGTGTACCTCATAGAGAGTCTTGTTCTGATGGCACATTACCATGACGGTGGTCATGTTGAAGCGCTCGGGTGTGCGCTTCTTATACACAGTCACCTCCAGGTCCACCAGCTTCTCAACGTCTGCGAACAATCGGTTGCCGCGCGGCTCACTGCAATAGGACACCTAACACATTCACACTGCTGTGCGATTAACTAAAAGAAACTAGCAACTGTCGTCCGCCTGATAACACATTCTATAAGATTTTTATCGAAAGGAGATGCAGGACAATATTCTACAGCATCAGAATACAATTATTGTAACCACCTCGTACTTGCACGTGGCATTCGTAAAAATCAGATAACGCTCTACCAGAGTAGTGGATCGTATTTCTTAGAAAACGCATAATAGATGAATGTGACGGTGAGGTCTGTTGATAAAAGTGGCGATTACCATACAGCACTATCCCCGCACTTGGTACTCGCATGTCGATAGGATTAGTAATGAGTGATGAGGATTCTACCTGACCATATTAGAAGAAGCAATGCAGTCCAACATAGTAAAATAGTCATTTAATGGCACATCTTGCATCTAGGTGTCAGCAAACACATGCCCAATCAATGTCATCAGGCATTGTATAGAAAAATTAGCACTAAGTCGAATATATAATCATACCTTCAATAGTCTTATACCACACACAAGGGACAGAACGAAGAGGTGATACATTCAGTTGTCACTCTATCACCACACGAAATTAAATTTACTATTACTGACTGCATCAAAAGGTTCAGACAAAACATTGTCATTTCAGCTCATATACGTCCCACTGTTGGGCTCGAGCCTCCACCATAATAGGAGAGAAATTGACCAAATGCACCTGCTCCTCTGTAGTATTGGTATAGGGTTTAATTTCAAGTTTACCTTCTCTTGAATAGACGTTATATGCATGTTACATCCCTTAGTCGTGTTATACGACATCCACGGGCAAGAGTAGGGGTGGTGAATTGTATTCATACTCCGTCACCACACGGAGAACCTCAGAATAATAAATGAGCGATAATAGTCGACGGTTTAAGACGCTCTGATGGTTACGTTCCGTGCCCGTAATACTTTAGTAAAGATAATCCTACTCATAAATGATTTTATCAAACATAGCTCACACAAGCGGGTCGCAGACGAAGCGTTGCGCCGCGATGCCCACGAGGAAGTAAGCGAGGAACACCAGCGCTATCGCCCAGCCTATCGCGAAGATCACCACTACACCGCTGTAAAACAGAGCACAATATATATAATATATATAATTGTATGTGAATACAAATTACATATATTTTTTATACATACATACACATTATTTTTTTTTTGTTAATATTGTTAAATGCTTAACATTGCCAACAAAATTGTCTGCGGCTCTTTAACGGGGCGTGGCGTAGACTTGACTAATATTTAATGTTTTGAATTGTGTTCAACTTAAAAAGTTTAGTTATGAAAACAAATTATTACATTCAAAGGACTGCAATAATTTAATATAAAACATAAATTTAATGTTTAATAATTACTGACCAAAAAACAATACCTATAGATTTTTCATATAAATATCCCTTAATTATCCCGTGAACATCAACACTGAAAAGCGTTCGAAACGTCGGGCAATCAAAAACGTAATACAAACGCGATAAAATTCGTAAAAATAGATTTATTTCAAATGTGTTAGGGCGGTTTCGCACTACATCCGATCCGAATCCGATCCCAACCCGTGAAAATATGATCCGTAGTAATCGTAGAACTACTACTACTACATTTTAATTAAAACTATGGATTTTATCGCGTTTGTATTTGATTTTTGATTGTCCGACGTTTCGAACACTTTGCAGCATTCATGGTCACGGACGGACTAAGATGTCTCACGTCCAACAAGTCATCGTTATTACAGAAAATTTATAATTATCTACCCGATACAGAAAATAGTTATTTAATATTGACCCACATTTTGATACAAATTAATTGCCAGTTTAAGAAGAAAATGATTCTATATAAAAAAAAAAAAATTGTTTATGGTTAGTAATTATTTAACATTAAAATTAATAGTAATTATATTTTAAAAACCTAACAATCTAGTATACTACCACCGGATCGTTACACGGTCATACTGAGAAAGATCCGGCAAGAAAACTCAGGTGACATAGTGCTAAATTGATATTAATTTTGAAGGCTTACTTTATGTTATTAAGAGACTTTAATTAATTAATTTATTTATTTATTTATTTATCGGGAGACCAACAGCTTAAAAGTAATAAAAATCTATAAAAACATATTTAAGATACATAAAGCCAATAACAGGTGTTCACTGCTAGGTATGCTTCACATAAAACAATACAACGGAGAACATTACATTAGCCTATTGATGTGTTGTTAAATAATCGAGACCGAGGGTCCGTTTTATCGCATCCGTAATAGCGTTGAATATATCGAATTTATGTTTTTTATATTGATTATTCAGTGTATTGCTCGCTCGCCACAAAAACGCATTCTGTCGGTAATTAGTAGATACTAATGGGAGATGGCAGGGGTATGATGTCTCGAAGCTCTAATTGGTATATTAAAACTTATTTTTGATAATAGTGTAGGACAGTCAACAGATCCATTGATTACACAAGGGAACATAATTTTTGTTGCATGAAATATTACGACTAATATTGTATATTTTCGGGGTGCTGATTTCAGATCTGAAGTCGGATTTTTTGTATCAGCTTTAGTTTTGGAGATATGAAGAAAACGTGATTTTCAAGAAACAAATAATTTAATTAACAAAAACCATCAGAAATACAACCACTACATATCAAAAAAGATTATTTTATAAGATTTTCTTGCTTGACTTGGTTCACTAGGGCTGTTCTTAATGCTCCAACAGTAGTCCGCCATTTTGTTGGCATTCCAATGACCCTGGTACCGCTCTTCCATAGTCCGGATATCTCGATGGAACCCTTCACCTTGTTCTTCACTGAGATCACCTAGATTTTCAGGGAAACTGTCCAAATGGCTATGGAGGAAGTGTACCTTTAATACTCATATTACAGCCAAGCTGCTGGAAGTGCGACAACATCTCTTCAATGTGCTTCGCATGGCTTTCAACCTTTTTGTTTCCCAGAAAATTTTGTGCAATCCAAACGAATTCATTCCAGGCATTTTTTTCAATATTGGTCATGTAACTATGAAAGTTTTCATCCTTCATCAACCTTCTTATTTGTGGACCATCAAAAATTCCGGCTTTCCTTTTCTCTGTACTCAAATTATGGAATTGTTTTGAGATGTATTGATAACAATCGCCATTTTTGTTCAGAGCTTTAACAAATAGTTTCATGAGCTCAAATTTGATGTGCAAAGGTGGAAGTATTATGCGATCCCTATACACTAATGGCACCCAAAATTTTAGGTACCCAGTATCTGTCACGGGTGTCCAAAGAAAATCCAAAGTAATCAAAGTACACCCGTTTTACGAACTCCGACACCCTTAGTCTACAATCTTTAAACTTATATTTACCACATATATTACAGAAATAGGATCATTTTTACAGATATTTCGCGGCATGGACATGGTAAAAAATATATACATTTTAAATAAACTACTTTGTTTTATGAAAGTTAAATGTAACTAGTGAGAAGATATAGTCAATAGCTGTATCTCAAAAACAAAAGCTGCTAGAGAAAAAATGCGGGTAGATTTGAAATCAGCGACCTCGAATTAGTAAACAACAGTCAGTAAATTCCATGCAACAAAAAAAAGTCTCATTTTGTTCCCTTGTGTTATTTTTAATAAGTATGTGACATCTATAAAATTATAAAATTTATAAAATTATCTTTAGCTATTATTATTGTGGGTCAAATCTATACAATATGAGCTCACACTGTCTTGCAGTCTTCTGGTGGTCTTTTTGGATTTATTTTTAATAATGTTAATAACAGGATCCCAGCTTGATGGTAACACCTAGGCATCCTCTCTATTGAAATTTTTGTGTTTTTTAATTTCAATAGCCTCGCGTACCATTCTAGGCAGGTGTCGGTGTTCTTTTGCGATGATTTGTGGTTTATCAAAACTGATGTTATGGCGGGCGCGGTCCTCACTATGTTCACAGACTGCAGACTTAGTGTGACGGCGGTGCTTCACATCGGCTGTGTTCTTTGATCCAAGTTCTTATGGATCTCTTTGTTTGCCCAATATAAGCCCAATTTTCTGCAATAACGATGACTTATTGGACGTGAGACACCTTAGTCCGCCCGTGACCATGAACGTTGCAAAGTGTTCGAAACGTCGGGCAATCAAAAATCAAATACAAACGCGATAAAATCCGTAGTTTTATTAAAAATACTTCTATGGTAATTTACGCACTAGATCCGATCTCCGTCATCCGATTTATTTCAGTCATTCTAGAATCACCATTCCGGAGAAGATTTTTGACGGACCGAAATAGCCATAGAATTATTTGTATGAACGTTCGCGCACTGCGTTCAAGTTAAAGCCGAGCTGCATACGAGCAGAGAGGTAGCGGGGCGGGCGGGGTGACGGGAAACGGCAGGCATGCATCCAGTACCGACATCCCCGAGGGGGAACGTCGAGAGGAGAGAGTACCCCGAGATCGGGGTAATCTGTTGGGCCGACCAATGAATACAAGTTACCCTGCACCGGTGATCGGCCCAACGACGAAGGCGACGTGTCACGGGTGGGTCATGGGGCCGCACGCCGCCCCTCTATTGCCCCGGACGAATCCTGGCAGCGGGTGCGCTGACCATGGCCCACCAAAAAAATAGAAAGGTATCCATCCAGTGTATTAGTTCAGTGTGGCAGCAAATTGTTATTTGCATTATGTTTCCCTACGATGTTTTTACTTTAATTGAAAATGTTGAAAGTAAGCCCTGTATATGGGACAAATCTATACTCTATAGACCCATATTTTCACGGGTACGGATCGGACTAGTGCGTAAGCAATATTCGAATTCGGTTCGAGTTTTTTACATCCATATTTTCACGGGTTCGGATCGGATTCGGATCGAACGTAGTGCGAAACCGCCCTAATACTCGCGAAAACATTAAGAGCGTCGCTTTACATTTTCAAATTGCCGCCATAACTCATCACGCTGGGTGGTGTCCGACCAGTTCACAGTCTGACAATACCTAGTGTATGTAGAGAGGTGTATATTATATGTTTACATACCAGTATAGACTCTTAGTGCCGGCCGCCTTGTTGCAGCAGTCGCTGATGCCGTACGCGTCGGGCCGCTTGCCGCACACGCCGCACATAAGACCCCACACCATCACACACATTATCTGTTCAATACACATACAACACATGTTTAACCAACACTTTAATAAAAGGCCACCACAAAATAAATCCTTGAGTAGCAGGCAGCAGTCTATACTGCAAAAGTTAACTTAAATGATACAAATAAGCTTAGAACAATTATTTAATTTGTTTAATACTAGAATTACTTCTGTAAAATGTGACGTGACTACGTGAGCATTTCTCTGTTTATGGAAGTGTCAATGGTAGCATATTTTAGTATAAGTATTCTTCTTTCTCATTTCTTTCAATCTTTGCGCTTAAGTATGCGAGTGGTTTCTCCTCACTATCGACCAATTAATTTCTTAATGTAATAAGATATCATTCTGTAAGAACCTATGATTGGCTGTCTGTTATTATTTTGTTGTTAAGTATTAAACATACGTGAGCTGTTGTTTCTTTTTTAAATAAATAAATAATTAAATGACACGGGACTCATAGTCGAAGGATATTAGATTAAGGTCGTTCCGTGTGGTGACGAAATAAAAATACAATTAATTACTCCTTATCTTGCTCGCACATTTCGTAAAAGACGATTAAGGGATATAAGATGCATATAACATCTATGTACGAAATGGGAAAACTCGAAATAAAATTCTATATCAACCTGTCTGACCAGCTTGGTATAGTAGGTCAATTTTCCTTCTATTTTGGAGGGGATGCTTCGTTTAAGGGTGGTGGATAATCCAGTATCTCTCTCTATACACAACTGCGCAAACTCTTCGGCTTCAACACACATGATGCATATAGGCGATGCGTTATACGAAGTTGTGTGTCATCATCATCATCATATCAGCTCATATGCGTCCTCCTGCTGGGCTCGAGCCTCCTCCACAATACGAGAGAAATTGATCTTACTACATCATGCTGATCAGACAGGTTGGTATATGGTTTTATTTCGAGTTTTCCTTGTCTTGCATAAATGTTACATGCGCATTATATCCCTTAGTCGTTTTTTGCGACATCTACAGGCAGACAGGGAGTGGTGAATTGTATTCTTACTCCATCACCACACGAAAAAATTATAGTAAATGGTAAATTATTATTTATTATTCGCTTTAACGGTAAAAGGAAAACATTACTGTGATACTCCGTAAATATATATAGTAGTAGGTAAGGAAAATTGTCATACTGTACTATAGGATGATCAGAGCAGTTGCTATAGTGATATTTTTGATTTTACCTTCTAGTGCAGTTATAGTTTGCTTAGTATTCTTTTACGACATACCTATACGAAGGCATGGTGAATTGTATTTACAGTACAATAAATATGTCCTGCGTGGGTAACCGTCCCTATGACATTCAGCACGGGCGGCAGGTTGCTGACCATATTATTAAGTTTTCTATGTAATCAAAGTGAGTATATTAAAACCCAATTGCTGACTCATCATCATCATACGTCCCACTGCTGGGCTTAAAACTACTCCACAATAGGAGTGAATTTAACCGACAGTACTACGCTGATCAGACGTGTCGATATAGGGTTTTATTTCGAGTTTACTTTCTTTTGCATAGATGTTGTAGGCATTTTATATCCCTTAGTCGTCTTTTACGACACCCTCGGGCAAGATAGGGAGGGTGAATTGTATTGTTATTCCGTCACCAAACGTATAACAATTGTGGATTGTATGTATGTATATAACACTGACCAGTAGTAGTGCGCAGGCGGTGCCGAAGCCCACGTACTGTCTGTAAGGTCCGTACGTGTCGTAAGCGCTCTGCATCCTGTCCGCCACCACGGACGCCTTGGACACCTCCTCGCTCGCATTGTTCGCCAACTCGGTCACCTGACGCGCCACGTCCGCCAGGTAACGACCTGTACACACACAGACACACACAATAACATTTCACTCATTAACGTCAATGTATGACAGCCGAACTATATATAGTAAAATATTGTACGTATGTTTATACAACTGTATAAGCCACGTTTTCAGCAACGACGCCTAAGTTTTAAGTAACACCTAAGGCAATCTACAACGTGTCCTAAAATTCAATGATAAGCCAAACCAACACCACCAACAACTGGACCTACTTATGACTACTCGAGAAAATAAAAGGAAAAATTCTACCTTGATATAGTTTCCATTAGGAAAAAAAGCGAAATCTTTAAAAAATTAACACCTTTTATTGTATTTTTAAGTGCCATTGCTACAGTTTTACAAATTATTCTGTCCCAGATCGGTGACACTAGAGGCATCACTAAACCCCACCACACGCAAACCTCCCCTTGAAAGTTGGAAGCGCAGTAACAAATTCTTACTACTCAGACGTCGGTTTACCCCAGTCCGCAGCTGTAGACAAACGATTGTGTACAACGTGCTCCTACCACTTATAAATTTCCGATTGTGGTGCAAGCCCAGCCGTGGGACATATATGAGTCTACATGATATGTTTATTCACCTGTTTCCCTCAGACTCTTCAGTATGCCAGGTATGCTCCTGTTGATTGAGCGCTGTATGTTGTTCTGCATGTCGGTGAGTGCTCGTTGCCCCTCGGCTACGTCCGCCTTTATGTTGGTGTCCAGCACCGCTGACACCTTGCTCACTATCTCGGTCACGTCCGGCATCTGTGAACATATTACACATGTCTCAGAGCACTAAATTAGAGTACACCAATAATCCACGTGGATCATAATTAGACACTCTATGGCAATGGGATAAGAATTTAATTTTCACCACCCCGTACTTGCACGTGGGTATAGTAAAAACCGGTTAGGGGAGGGGTATCACCAGGAGTTAGTAGTAGCTGTCCTAGGAAACATATAAATCCTTATTTAACTTCAACCTGTCTGCTAAATGTGCTATTACGGGAGAGGCCAACAATCAACAATGAAATTCTGAACGATGATAATAAAATTAAAAAGAATTAAGAGTATCACTCTACTCAATCGCAATATCAATCTTCACATCGATCTCGAACCGCCGACCATCAGATAATACATGAAATGGCGCTTCCGAACTTACTTTGTCACTGTCATGACACATCTCAATTCTCAAGTGGTTGGGGCGGTTAACTATATCCCATCTAAAATTTCTGCGATCCGACATCCTCATCATTAGCTAGACGAGGCAAATGATGACATCGCAGATGTTTAATCGGGGTAAGCCGGGGTATCAGCCCCAAGCTGAGATCCGTTCCCTACAGGATGATTCCTTAGGCGATTTCCCTTACTTTACCGGATTGAGAAGCCCTCAGCGCTCATTCATAGTCCGGACAAAGCTATGCGGCTAACAGTTATACATACACACAAAAAACACTACTCAACTTCTGGCTTAATAGAGATGATAACACTCAAGAAGTGATTGAACTATACTTTTGTATCAGGTAATGGTATCAGGTGTAATAAAATTAAATTGTAGATACACCATGTTCCACAATCGACAATAACCTTGTAGCAAAACAACACCGGCTCATATATCTAGTTGTTACCACACAAGCGTGACTGAAAACGATCGTTCGTGTCTAACTTATAGTTGAAGAAAAATTGAATTAATAAAACCACATAAGGTAAAGCAATATAATATTATTGTACATATATAAATAGACAGTTGAACCGCACGCTCCATATGATTGTATCATGATAAGCTAACTACAATTATAATAATTTAAATAATGTTAATAACATTAATTACTTATTACAAAACCATAAATGTCGTCATAATTGTATGTGTAATATTAATATACCATAATATCTCGATCTGACTACAATTCTATTTGATTTTTATGAATTACAGACGTGTACCATTGAGGCTGGCAACACAAATACACATTCATTCGTTACTATATTAAGTGGTTAATCAATGGCAGTAAGAAGTTATACTTCAGCTTAGAGGGCGCCCCGCCCTTACGTCGCCTTGTATTGAAAAAAAAAAAGATGTTTCAATGTATACTCACTGTTGGGAAGTATTTGTCAAGCACCTTCATCCGTGATTGCATTAAATGGGGATGGTCCTCATTAATATATATTACAAATATAATTTGATTTGAACTAATAAAGTACACAACACAAATACATCTTAAGCTCTCGGTTAAATAAGCCATTACTGCTGTTCTCGCTGATAGTAACGAAATTGTAACTTCTGAATTATTGCTTTTCCATGTGGTGACAGGGTAAGAATACAATTCACAATAGCTCTCTGGTCTATTGATGTCATAAAAGACGTCAAAGGGATATGGTATGGCGATAACATCTATGGAAGGAGAAACACTCGACTTAAAACTCTATTCCGATAAATATTAGGTAAATTTTCTTTTCATTCTGGAGGTCAACACAGTAAAACTTACACGCGACTAAGATGATAATCACCATCGTTTTAGCTCATATACGCTCCACTGTTGGGCTTAAGCCTCCGCCACGATACGAAGGCAATTGATCTATTATACTACGCTGGTCAGACGTGTTGGTATAGAGTTGCATTTCAAATTTGCCTTGTCTTATATAGATGTTATATGTATATTTAAACCCTTAATCTTCTTTTAAAACACCCATGGGCACGAGAGGAGCAGTGAATTATATTCTTACTACGTCATCACACGGATGACGATGGGCCGATATGATAATGATGATATTTTATTTACTATATGTATATTTTATAACTAACTATTAGTTGCTGCGTGTACACGAGAGGTACATGATTGTTGAAAAAATTAAAAAAAAGTAAATATAATAAAAACATAAATAATATCAACAATAATTAATGAAGTATAATATGTTATACCTGACTGTACTGTATCTCTGTGTCGAGTTGTCCGATCTTGTATTTGTTCTGTAGCGCGATACACTTGGGCTGATCGCACTTGGCGAGCGTCTGAAGCAATTGATTCTTCACTTTGCGTAGACCTGTATAATGTTTATTGCATACATTTAATTTACTGTATCATATAATAATATATAACATACAATGTCATTAATATTACATATTATATAAATACATTTACAATTATCATTGACAATGTCGTATATGCACTACGATTTTGCTTTTTGATGTCACAATCTAACTAATCGATCATACATTAGTAAAGTAAATTTTATTAAAACATTTGATTAATAAATAACTTATTCAATATATGACGCGAAGCGATGGTATGCCAATATAGTTGTTGTAACCCCCTCTCTTGGTTGTGGAAGTTGACAAAACTGGCTGGCTAATGGAATCACCAGAATAACGGGTAGCAATGCTCTTCTTATAACATGTTAATACGATCGCCACCCTACTCGGTGGCGATTATGGCAATAACCCCTCCAATGAATAACTTCTATGTGTAATATCTAACGTCCAGCAGCGATCGGCAAAAGACTGAGCAATAACAATGATGAATAAATTCATCATTCATTCATCAGAACTCATATAGGTACGTCACACTGCTGGGCTCGAGCCTGCTACACAATGGGACAAATATTGACTGAATACACCGCGCTGGTCAAATGTGTGGGTTTTATTTCAAATTGTTCTCCTCTTAATCGTTTTTACGTCTTCGTCTTTTACGACATCCACGGGCAAGGTAGGTAGTAGTGAATTGTATTCTTATGGTTGGTAGGACCACACTGTCGACAGTTATCTGTCTACAGTCGCGGGCCGGTCCGCCCGGCGTAGTACCACACTGAGCAGAAAATCGACGTCTGAGTAGTAGCAATTTGTTACTGCGCTTCGTTCGGTGAGCGAGAGAGCCGGAAGCCCAACTTTCTGAGGGTGTTTGCGTGTGGAGGGTTTTGGTGGTGCCCTTGGTATCACCGAGCCTCAATGCACACATTCACACTCCCTTCACTTTCTTCGCGGTAAGCAGCGGCCTTGCAAAGGTCCATGAGCGTCAGCAACACTTACCATCAGGTGTACTGTTTGCTCGTTTGCCGCCGTTTACAATAAAAACAAAATTAACGGATGCGCTCAAACGACATAATTGTGCACAGGTTTCTGTAACATATACGTGACTGTTAACCGGTGTGTTGGTGACAGCAGATGTTCTAATAAGTTTATTAGTATAGTACAGCTGCCCGTATACTGGTGACTTATATACATTTTGTAGAGTTAACACGTGACGTGCAGCGATCAAATCAATGTATAAACTATCTAGAGAGTGTTGTACGTTGTCATTACCTGCGTTCAGCTCCTCGGCACGTGTTCTTAACGATTGTGTGAGATTATGAACCAGTAGTAGATCACCGCGCAGCTCGTCCAGCTGCGTCACCAGCTGCGACAGCTCGTCCACAACGGAGAGGCGAGTCGCGGTGCCCAGACGTAGCGTAGCACGATACCCGAGACCTCAACACACAAATGTCAATGTTATACAAACACACCAACTATACATTTGTCTGTACGTATCACGAGGCGTACATAGCGAACTGACAATTTGTATCAAAATGTAGCTTCATTTCGAAGTTTCCTTTACTAAAAACATACATCTAATTTCATATAATAGAAAAGGTTAAATATTCACCTCAACAACAAATGTGAAAAAAGAGATAAATAAAATAACGACTTTCAAGTGAGTTGTTAACTAAAATGCAAATGTGTCAATTGATACCCATGTAAAGGCCGTCATATTCAATAATAGTCCTATCAAACATTATTATACAGATTTACAAATCTTCTTGCTTTATTTAATTTCGTACAAGCAACCCGTCCTCGCTTCGGTTTCAGTCGCCTTACCCGCGTAGTTCCCGTTCCCGTGGAAATATCGGCATAAAATATAGCCTATGTTACTCCCTGATATTATAGGTTTCCATTGGTGAAAGAATTTTGGAAATTGGTTCGGTAGTTTAAGTGTGAAAGCGTAACAAACAAACAAACTTACTTTCGCATTTATAATATTGGTAAGGATGTCTCACAGCACTCACGTTGTGCGTATGCGTCACACTATAAATATTGCCATAATTATACAACACGATAAAGTTTTTATACCTATGTTGTTTTCTATTTGGCATAGTGGACATTATGAATGTACTACTATTTATATAATTATATAGCATATAGATAGATAGATGTCGCTGTTGAGTGACGCTCAAGGATAAGCAATAAAACAGCCGAGTCAATAAAACTAACAGTTGTTGTTGGGGATCATTTTTGTCCGTTAATTATGCAGTTGCGACAAAAGGATTTATTCCTTAATGCGGACTGTGGACTTTAAAATATAGTTATTGTGCGAGTCAGTGGCAAAACACAGCACCATCTATCGGTGAATAGAAGCATTACAAAAGCAACTGATTGCTCATGTTAGTCATAAATATCCCTCTATTGGTTACGGGCCCCTACACAATTAGTGGGCAATAGACTAGGGATGTGACTTGGAGGTAAAATAATCGATTTTGTTTTTGTTTAAAATAAATTGATTATAAAATAATCGAATAATTAAAAATACATAATCAATTATAAAATAATCGATTTTGTCTCCCAATAGGATTTGATGACCTTTTTTTTTTAAGAAATATGAGCTTTATTTTCGAATAGAGTATGAAACACTGCACGCAGTATCCGTGATGACCTTTTTTTTTAGAAAATCTGGCAGTGATTTTATTTTAAATAAAAAGCAAATACTAAAATAATCGATTAATTTAAAAAAAAAAATCTATTTTTATTATTTTGATAATCTATTATTAAAATCGATTATTACAAAAAAATAATCGATTATTATAAAAATCGATTATTTTTCATATCCCTACAATATACCTACTAACGTGCTACTCAGGTTTTTTATAACTTGCTATGTATTTTCTCTCCTATTGTGGCGGAGGCCCAAATCCATAAAAGGGACTTATGTGGGCTTAGAAGATGACATCATAACACCAATTAAAATATAATTTAAATAAATTATAACAGATATAAGTGAGACATTTACTTACTGTTGAGCATCTCGACTAGTTTCTCCTCAAGTTCGTCGTAGTTGTTAGTCAGTAGCCAGTTGGCGAGTACATGTGTCGCGTTGATGTATTGCCGCACTCCGGCCACACCGTGTCTGACAGCGCTAGGCGCCTCCGCCAGGCTGGTCTCCAGCTGTGACTCAGTTGAGAACGCGCACACGATACCGAACCTGAGACACATACATATATTATACATCTATCTACTACATACAACTCGATGTCTAAAGTATCGAAACATCCGCTATGTTGAATGAGGACTGTTACCTGATCACAAGCGGTGAAAGGGGCGAGTGTTGCCATCTGCTGATCGTTGTTGTCGACCCACAAAGTAAACATGTCACGCGGCTCATATACGTCCCACTGCTGGGCTCGAGCCTCCTCCATAATAGGAGGGATATTGATCTACTATACCAGGTCAGACGGGTTAGTATAGGGTTTCATTTTGGGTTCTTCTCTTACTCAGACGTTATATGCATACTAGCTGACCCGAACTTCGTACCGCCATAATAGTTTTAGTAAATATATTATCTAAATTTCCCAAAATATAGTCTCTGGAAGAACCATTACAGCTTTGTCCGGAAAGATTCGATCGTCTTGGTCGCGGCATTGTTAATGATGATTCAAAGAGAATACAAATTACATACTGATTATTGATATCTGACAAAATTATAATTATCGAATTTTCATCCATACTTAACTGTAGACAAAATTACGTTTAGTTATCATTTGCGTTTTGTTATTACATTTCAAATGCGTTTTTGTTATACTACGTTTCTTTGACATTTTATCGAACGGGAAACGGGAACGCGATTGAACGGGATAAAAAGTATCCTATGTCCGTCTCCTGGTTCTAAGCTACCTCCCCACCAATATTCAGCCAAATCAGTACAGCCATTCTTGAGTTATAAATAGTGTAACTAACACGACTTTCTTTTATATATATAGATTATATACCTCGGTCGTGTTTTACGACACCGACGGGCAAGAAAGAGAGTGGTGAATTGTCACCACACGGATAAATCGCGGCAAATACACAGCCATCTCCACAAGACACAACTCATTGTCTATGCCTGTCACATAGTGTGAGCGAGACATTACCCCCGTGCTCAGTCCCTTTCTGATTGATCAAAGTTTACGTATATTATTCCATCTACTTATTAGTTACGAATATGACATTGTTTGAAAACATTTCAAGCATAGTCTAGCTTTTAACGATATATTATAAAAGCTAATTTGTGCGCAAAAAAATGATAGCCACAGGTGGGACTTCAAATCACGACTATTGGAAATGCATTGCAATTGTGTTACAGAGCTTGGCCTGACACACGACAACCGAATTCTCCCTCGTATTGTCGTCTTTAATCAATATTTCCTCCAGTATTATGGCGGCACATGACTAACGGTATTGGCGCAAGGAGGATTCAAACGCAAATACATTCGTCAAATATGTACTACTCACTATTTTAACAAAACACACGGGAAGTGAAATAATGTTAGGATATTCACAACAACTGCTGTTACGCTTATCGTAGTTGTACATCTTATTTATTAGCTAAACAATTCATTTTGCTTCATGTCTGCCGCATTGCATAGCAGAAAATTGGAGTTCAATTTCATTATGGATTCTGTTATGTTATGGATTCTAACTAACATGATTTACATCGATAAGTATGTGCGATAGTATTAGTTCCAATATATGTATATAAATACTAACAAGAACAATGTGAGTAGACCGATGAAGACGAGCGTGAGTATACTCTTGCGGCAGTTGTCGTACTTGCGGTCGAACGGGCGGCGCCTGCGTCGCTTGCGGCACCAACAACAACACGACCAGAGCAACCTGTGACAAGTAAACAAAACCTTTAGTTACAACTATCACAAAAGTTGTTGACTAGTTATGACTTACTCCTGGCTCGTAAAAAGCTCATAAGTCGTAAAAATGTAAGCTTTTTTCGTCAGATAGTTTTTGTGATAGTTGGATATCGAATAATATATATGAATATATTCTAGCGGGAAAAATATTAGCTACGAAATTAACTTTTGCACTGCATTTTTTCTGTCACCATAATGAACAAAAACTCTTTTACAAAATATATAAATCGTACTCACTTGTATTGACAAAAAATAAATTGTAGGAACTTCTACCACTCTGTCACATTTCCAGTTTATTTACTGACATACTACAATGTGACCATTGTAACATATTTTTGCTATAAATCAACAATACAAGGATTATTCATTTACAGCAGGAAGTAATTAAAAAAGGTAGTATACGATATTATATTTACCCGACTAGTGGTAGTCCCAGTACGAAGAGTGCGACTGCCACGCTGACTGCGGCGACGCCCGCATAGTGGTAGAGCAGTTTGGGCCACTCGCGGCGCAACGGTGACACGTACACGTGACCGTCCGACACCGACACGATACCTGCACACACACACACACACATATTAACAATACACAACTACATATACATACATTATATAATTAAACACATATACTCTTCAGGGTGGTGACGGAGTAAGAATACAATTAGCACGCAAAGGAGAAGGCCGATCTTCTAGGTCAATTCTTTGCCTGTAACTCGACTTTAGATGCCGGAGCTGCCACACCACCTACCATCCCACGGTGTGAAAGCTCGCTACCCGAAATCCGAATCGCGCAGCGAGCGGTTAGGCGGGAGCTGTTGCTTTTAGACGTCCATAAGTCGAGTGGGCCGGATGGCATCCCTGCAGTGGTGCTAAAGACGTGCGCCCCTGAATTGACTCCCATCCTCACGCGCCTATGCCGACTTTCCTACGCTACTAATAGGGTTCCGTCTTCGTGGAAGGTAGCCCATGTCCATCCAATCCCTAAAAGGGGAGACCGATCTGACCCATCGAATTACAGGCCAATTGCGATAACATGTTTGCTTTCCAAGATAATGGAGAAAGTTATAAACCGCCAGCTTCTGCAGTACCTTGAGGATCGCCAGCTGAACAGTGATCGCCAATACGGCTTTCGTCATGGCCGGTTGGCTGGTGATCTTCTTGTGTACCTCACACATCGTGAGGTACCTTGGAGGGCAAGTGTAAGGCGCTGGCGTTCAGTGGGATATACATACAAACCTACGCTGAGATGATGATTAGTTTTCAGTAAAAAAAAAAATTCATGTGTTGACATTTATCCACTTTTATCATTTATGAATGAACTTAGAAATTGGCATAAGTACTTAATACACAACTTCTTATATTTATGATATTCTTAATAAGGATTATTCTGAAAATCAGTCCATCAGAGGGTATATTTCTTCCCGAGTGTGTAAAATAGGTGACAAATTTTGTTATGATATTGTTTCAACGTACAACACAAATTATAAAAATCATATTTAAAGAGAACTTCACACCTCACACACACGAATGAAGTCGCGACCGAAAGCTAGTATTAGAAAGTAGTCACGGTTGATTGCACAAACCTATAATTAACTGACACAAATCCCACTCATACTTAAAACAATCATTTATTGAAACACAAAGAATCCAAGACACACTTGGCCCGAGGGGACGGCACATACATTACTCCGCCATCTGTGCAATATATTTTAACGATCGCAATAAAACTCTCTCTCTGTGTGTGGTGACGGAGTAAGAATACAATTCACCACTCCCTATCTTGCCCGTGGATGTCGTAAAAGACGACTAAGAGATATAATATACATATAACATCTGTGCAAGAGAAGGAAAACTCAAAATAAAAGCCTATACCAACATGTCTGATCAGCATGGTATAATAGGTCAATTTTCCATCTATTGGGAAGTAGGCTCGGGCGCAGCTGTGGGATGTTTATGAGCTGAGATGATGATGTATAAAAGTCTGTTCAGAAATACATCATACAAAAACCACATTTTGCTGTCTGTGTGGTGATGGACTAATGTGCTAATTTGTCACATTCCATTGCCATAGATATAACTAAAGAACACAAGCAGGTCACATCACTATAAGTCCAAAAAACTCAATAAATCCCGGTACCAAAGCGTTAGACTAGCATAACACAGTAATCTAATCCCCCTTTCACTTAAAATGATCTAAATGTATGGAGAAGAAGAAACTTAGTACAAAATAACTGCACAAATGGCGTAGTGACAGTGTCGTAGATTCGAATCCTGCACAGGACAACAGTTAGTGTGATCCACAAATAGTTGTTCCGAGTCTAGATGCAATTTGTGTCCGTTAGTTATGTCTGTAAAGTGACGCCGCAATACAAGGATTATTTCTGTAGTCCTGCACTACGGAAATAATCCTTGTATTGCGGCTGTTGTCGTTTAAAAAAAATTAGATACTTATACTCGTTCCAACCATTTATTTTACTTTTGACACATGCTTTAGGACGTAACTGTTTCATTATACGCAATTATTAGCTTTGAAACGAGTGAACAGAGAAATATATAAACTGCCCAATAATATTTATATATCTTAATTATTACCCACTAAATACATTAATATGCCGTAAATAGCTCTATTCATAAAATTTAAGTGATAATTCATTTCCGTTATAAAAAAAGTTACGTTCTATCGCATCTAGTGACAGGATCAAAAGTATTCGGTGCAAACTAATGAATCGCAAATAATCGATTACACTTATTTGCAGTTAAGTCAGCTGACAACTGAGTTTTGAATTGTTGTAATAGACAACACGTTAAAATTGTATCAGGGAGATCAATCAGGGAGAAAAATCTTCTCATCATACCTATAACGTGAAATAAAACAACCAAAATATTTTAATATTATTTTATTATAACGAATCGTCGGATTCTTCATACGAACTCGAATCGTCGCTTGAATCATCTGCAGTGTTTATTATTAACCCTTGTGTAGGTATGTTGTCAAATTCAATTTCCCCATTGAGCCAAGTTTCATCTGTGAAAACGACATTCGACCAGTCTTCTATTTTCTTCGCTTGTCTTAAAAATTCACAGCGAGACAAGGCTATATCACGACGTTCCATTAAAATTTTTCTTTTGTCGGATTTCTTATACAAGAACCCGATTTGGTGCAGCACCTTTGACAAAGAAGATTTTTGACCACGAAACAAGCCACAATTTCGTAGAGACGCTACTAATTTTTTCAAAGTAGGAATCTCTTTGCTTGTGTAATAATTGTATATATGACGACGAATAGCATCAGTATCAAAACTGTCAATTGCTGTCACTTTACGGGGCTGACGTTTTTTCTTAGGCGTAGATAGCTTGTTCTGTTCAATACCACTACTACCATAGGCTTCTTTAGTGATTTTGGCCACCGTTGGAGCACTAATACCTAATGCTGCTGCAACACGGTCTCTAACTTGGGTTACTGGTATAAGGAATCCGCCATTGCGGCTTTCCTTTTCAAAAAATTCACGAAGCCGCAGCACTAACTCTCTGGATTGTCCTTTAAGCACCATACCTTTCGGCATTTTGCAAGTAAAATCTTACTGGGAGGAACGATACGCTCAACTCAATCAAAGTAAGAACAATGAAATCAATACGGTGGAATGTAAATACTCAACACAGCGTATGAAAAATATGAAAGAGCACTCAGCGAACAGAAATGTGACTAGCACGGAAGTCTTGTTGCGAGTGACAGACAACACAACAAAATGGCGTCGCCGGCGCGCCGTTCAGTGTTGCCAATTCGGCTTAAAAAAAAGGGGTAGGCTGGATGAGAAAATTAGTGATTTACTACCGCAGACGAGGGCGCCATTGTCTCTAAGTAAAGTTTGGAGCAGCGGACCCCGCTTAATGGAAAAATGCTTCATAAAGTAGTTATTTTTTATTTTGCAAAGTACAAAGTAAAATATTTTGGGAGGACTGAATTAGTGGGTATGCAAAAATTAATGTGCCCAAATAACAAATATGTTTACAGAAGTGAAGTTTTTAAATAATATGAAATATGTATTTAAGCAAAAATAAAATATCCGTGTTAAATCGATTAAAAGTTCTTCCTGACTAAAATCGATTATTACAAAACATAGTATCCGTAATACATTGGTACAACACTAATTGATCAGAATTCGACCTGCCAAAAGTAAAATAAATGGTTGGAACGAGTATATTGTAAAACAAATATATGTTCAGTATAATTAGGCGCAGTGACAATGTGTGCCCGTTCGTCTTACCACTGTACTGTCTAGGGTTATCGCTCCTCCTTCAATTGCATCTCATCAAGCGAGACAATTAATATGAAAGCCCTACGAGTTGCACCGTTCGACTGTGTACTCTATATACATAGCATTAAGGTGCATTCAAGTGATATTAATTTAAGTGGCATGTGTCGGCCTATTTCGTTAGGCCAATTTATTGTTCTGTAAACTAATGCACTGTTACGTCCAATATAATCAAGTTCCGTGACTTGTCCTACTTTAGAACTCAATAAATCATTCAGCAACAAGTATTACTACAGAAACTTGTCTCGCATTTAATTACATTATGAATATAGTTAACGTTTCGGGTACTGCTTTATAATTCTGATATTGTGTTCAACCGGCTCGTTGGTCTAGGGGTATGATTTTCGCTTAGGGTGCGAGAGGTCCCGGGTTCAAATCCCGGACGAGCCCAAACTTTTTGTAATTATTTTTGTTATCCTATATATTCGTATCACATTACTTTTAACTCAATATATTATCAAATTCATTTTAACGAAAGTGAAACATATTTAATCTACACTTTTATTATATTGTTTGAATAATACGAAGTATTTAAAGATAGTAATTTATAAGACAATTTTTTCATTGATTAATGGTTTATACACTAAAGACAAGAATGTGGTCAAATGAATACCAGTCGTGTCGTACAACAAGTGTATTTCAGTAAATATTAAAAATATATAGGTACTTATGCAAGTACGTGTCGTTACTGACCGAATCTGGTCCAGTCACCGGCATCAGGTCAACACACTTCCACTATACAAAATAAATATTGTCCATATTATATTTTTGTTTTGTAATTATTTAATAAAGACGTTACAAAATATTCAATGCTTACTATTCCTACACACCGTTGTTGGAAGAACTTATATCCCTATTCGTTTCAAACGGTCTGTCACTAATGACTCCACATTACTTATATATGATTCAATAGTGATATCAAGTACCGAGTGTCGCGAGTTCGATAACTACACAGGACAACTCTTTGTGTGATCTATAAATGATTGTGTTGAGTCTAGGTGTGCTGTAACCAATATGCTTGTGAATGACTACGCAACACTAATTATCTTATTGTTAGTATGAGATAGATACTATATTTGAGAACAAAAAAATACTAACATTTACATTTGCAATAAAGTCAAACTAAAAGTTTTTTGTGCGGTGATGGAGTTAGAATACAATTCATCACTCCCTATCTTGAATGCCCGTGGTTATCGTAAAATATGAGTAAGTGATATAAAACGCATATGATATCTATGCAAGAGAAGGCAAACTCTAAATGAAACCCTATACCAACCTGTCTGACCAGCATGGTATAGTATGTCAATTTCCCTCCTATTGTGGAGGAGGCTCGAGCCCAGCAGTGCGACGTACGCTGGATAGTACGATATAAGCTGAAATGATGAATAAAGTCAAAAGGAGGATTACAAATTTAAATTGTAAGTTTGTACGTATTTTGGTATGTCACGGTATCTAATTTCTTTCGAGCACCATTTTTTAAGTCCATAAATTGGTAAATAATATACGTTATGCTTGACGAATTTATTGTATAACATGCTTGCTTATAGTCGGCTCCAATCCGCTAAATCAAATATCTGCTTTTTTCAGTCATTTTACCGACAAACTATGCTAAAGATTGTAGTATACATAATTTTTACTGTAGTATAAACAATGACCCCCAAGCAAAACAATTAATACTGCTCAAAGGTACTAACAATTAGAAAATTAGAAAGAAATATTTAATTTGGGTTCCAATTGTTTGGGTTCCAAACTACAATTAATTTGGAACAGTGCGATAGAGACGCTGCTCCAAATCCCATAGAAATTGGTCTCGATAATGATACGAATACTCTGAGACTTAAATATTAGTGCTAAACCCACTGAACATCATTTTATGTGCCGCACGCTAACAAATTTTAGTTTACAAAGATTGATGATCGCTAAAAAACAAGGAACTATTTATCTAAGATCCTTGTAATATACAGAGTGTACCAGGTTATGGAGCTACTGGTCAAAAAGGGGCTAGGCAATGGTGGTAGGAACCCATATAAAAAAAAAAAATTGAACGAAAAATATTGATTCGTTTAGAAATTAGAGACATGTAAAGTTTTCAATTTTGTCATCGCTTTTTTGTATAAATCTGATTGAAATTTCTAAAGTCAATGATACTTAATACGCAACATATTCATACTTTGTTAAATATTCATTAGAAATTGAAGAAATCAATGATTACGTTCACATAAGCAAAACAAACTTCGCTTTAAAACAGCTGATCGGCCTATGAGCGTTGACCGCTTGCCGTTGTACCTACATGTCATTGAAGCGTTTGCGCAATTCTAGGTATTAATGAATGAAATTATACTGTCCAAGCTTTACATGCCTACATGTATTCTGTCTGTACATGCCTACATAATACGTAACATTTAAGGCATAGCCTCTTAGACACATTTTTTTGAAATCACTATAACTTTTATGTTATATTGTTTTTTGTGTAATGTACATTCTAATTATGATCTATGACCGTTAAACTACAACATACTCGAACAGTTGTCCCATAACCTGATACACCCTGTATAGAACATTTGTGGCTGTTCTATACGTACTGTATTAACACACACGCACGCACGCATTTGAATAACAGAAGTTTAAATTTTAAGGGTTCCGTACCCAAAGGGTAAATACGGGACCATATTACTAAGACTTCGCTGTCTGTCCGTCCGTCTGTCTCACACCAGGCCGTATCTCAAGAATACCGCGATAGCTAGACAGTTGATATTTTTACAAATTATGTATTTCTGTTGTGGCTATAACAACAAATATTAAGGGGGGGGGGCTCGCATATAACAGAAGCGTTTTTTTTTTTTTTTTTTTTGCCTTTTATAGATGTGGTACAGAACCTTTGGTGTGCCACTCCGACTCGCACTTATTGTTAGCCGGTTTATTTTGTTTGATCATCATTTATTCACTGTTTTAAGGTAGCTTCAAATTTTACTTCTCTTTTACAAATTATTGTTACAATAGAATATGTTCAGTGTGGTGACGGAGGAAGAATACTATTCATTACCCCCTATCTCGCCTCTGGGTATCATATAACACGATTAAGGGATATAACACGCCCATTGTGGAGGAGGCTCGGGCCCAGCAGTGGGACGTATATGAGCTGAACTAACGTACAATGTTGATAACAGTGTTGTATTATTGCATACGTATGTAAGCGTGTATTGTTTCAATGTCATCACCCCACTGCGTACAGCTGTTGCAATACGCGATGTGTGTGCTGTATCATTGTTGTTATAACACTGTATAATAATACACAATATGAGGTACATCTGTATGATGTAGCCGTGTATACAAGTGTATAGTATAGCACTAGTGGCCGTGCGCTGTGCGGGGCCTTGACCGTGCGCACGCGCTCGCCCGCTTTACGCACTAACCGAAGCGCAACGAATAATATAAGACTACAGAACGTATTACTTAAACGTATCATTAAAATAACATATACACAATGTGATGCATTATACATATACATTAATACGTTAATTGAAATTAATATTTATCTATACTATTATTATAAATAGGAAAGATTGGTTTGTTTGTATTGAATAAGCTCCGAATACTACTGGACCAATTTCAAAATTCTTTCACCAATGGAAAGCTATAATGTCAGGGAGTAACATAGGCTATATATTTTATTCCGATATTTCCACAAAAACAGGAACTAAGCGGGTAAGGCGACTGAAACCGAAGCGAAAGTGGGTTGCTAGTATATTTTAAAATGAAACCAAATAATTAAAAAATACCTATTTATCAGTTACGTACTAAATAAAAATAAATGAGTTCAATTATATTCGTTGTTATTGTGTATTATATAAGATGTCCCACCGTGGTAACTGGTTGCTAACGAAGACAAGGATCAGGTGCTCGTGGCCTGCCTGTACAGGTTATGCTGTCGCATGTCCTCTCTACCGCTGTCCCCCACGCGACGGTTTGAGCGCCGCGTAACCGCAGAATAAGTGTTAACCCGTCACTACGCTTTTTTATGACGGGTTAACTTAAGCATACAATGTGCCACCTTCCCTTGTTTCCTGTACAATTATAAACAAGCACCACGGGGGTTTGAGCAACAATTCCCCATACCAACAACCACGTTAGCTAACCCGAATGCCATGTATGTAGATTGTCATTAGTACTAATAAAAATGAATACACTTCAGCTGTTTCTGTAGCTGTGTGCTGTGCAATCCAAAAAAGTTAAGAAACTTGACACACTTCCGTACACATTCCAACCCAAAGATATATTATCTGAAAACTTAGCAATTAATTATTGTTAAGAATCACGTCGGTTCGGTCTCTATTATGTGTATCTATATTATAGTTAATACTCGGCTAATACTATTTCGATTAAAAACCGATATGTGAATATTAGTATCCTTGATACACATGTACCTGGTACACCGCTGCACCGCTGCACCGCTGCACCGGTAGCGGTACCGTTATCGATGGCGGATATGTCACAGAGGTTACACGTTACGTATTGTTGTAGTAGGATATACTCAGGAGATATAGACATATACCATCGCAGACTTTGTTGTACATCTTTTAAATATATACAATTTCGTAGTACATTATTTTAATGAATCAAGAATGTTATCACGACCTCGCATTACAAATCTTTGAAATGCTCGTCCTTTAAGATTTGTAATATACATATGTACCCATGCATATAAACCTTTCTCGTGAACCACTCTGTCTATTGACGAAAACCACATTAAAATCCGTTGCGTACTCTAGAAGATCAGAGTGTACTGCGAACAGAAACTCTAATCTAATACACAGATTAAAATTAAAATGTAGGTATGTATTGGATATCTTTTCTATTATTGATTTGCCATTATCATTCTATTTCAATCTATAAATTAAGATTAAATACGTTTTCAATCCAATATAATTTAATAATTAAATTTATAATTTTCCATAAATCTACGCTTACAATTCGAAAAAAGTTTCATTTCCATCGTGGTTTCATAAAACCACACCACGCTATTTTTTTTCAATATTGTCCCAATTTTATTTTATTTTAACTCACTTTATTTAATTTAAATTTTAAATTTATTTTATTAATTAATTTAATTTATTTATGTTAAAATTAAAAAAATAAAAACGATTTACCAAAAAGGTAAACTCGGTCATCCCAATCAGGTAATAGAAGTTGCGAAGGAAAAGGATCGATGGATAATTTATGAGACATAAAAAAGAAAGCAAATTAAAGTCAAGGTCCCTCATAATTTCTGTAAAAAATATTTAACGCATTCAGACGTAAAAACTAACCAGACAATGAATCACCATCGCGTGTGCGTGCAGTGAAGCTGCGCTCTCGACAAAAAAACTATTAATCCTTCAAAACAAAAATAACATCCGCAATCCGTGTATATTCCGGGTTTCTCTTAAAAACTCTATAAATATGCATAGTTTTATTGTGTTTGTAAAATATTCAAGTATTATTTGTGCTACCTCGTGCTAAGGTCAGTTAAAACATGAACGATGAGGTAATTATATTAGCTACAATTATTCGCGTTAACATTAATACAGCACAGTCTGTTAACACAGATCTATGATAATATAAATAAACAAAATATAATTAATTGCAACACGCATAACTAATTGTCTTGTATTGAATGCAGTTTGTCGGGCTGATGAAATCACCGTTACAAATTCGATACTGTTCAGTGCACGATAATTTGTTACACAATCACAATATTTGCAAACGGGCGCACTGATTCAATTCAATGTTTAAATTAAAATACAATCTAATAAATATTATTTTATCTCGTTCACTGAGATTATCGGAACTACGAATCGTATTTTACTTGTATACTAGTAATCCGCCCTCGCTTCGTTTCGGTTATAGGTTATAGTCGTTTTACCCGCGTAGTTCCCGTTCCCGTGGGAATACCGGGATAAAATATAGCCTAGTTTACGCCCTGATATTATAGCTTTCCATTGATGAAAAGAATTTTTGAAATCGGTCCAGCCGTTTTGAAGATTACCCGGAACAAACAGACAGACAGACAAAAATTTTTAATTGCTATTTTAGGCATAGGTGTCGTGCAAATAACCATGTGAGCATGAAAAAAGCCTATTATTTTGACATTACAAACAGACACTCCAATTTTATTTATTGGTATAGATCAGCTATACTCTAAGTGTGTTCCGCGGAACCCTAGGGTTCCGTGATACCTCTGTCGGGGTTCCGCAAGAATTTAGAAATAAAAAAATCAAAACACCTCTCTCTGGTCGCTCCGCGGCTGTGCGGGCTCTGCGGCCGCGCGGAGACAAAACGCTATGAATGTTATTTATTTATTTATTTGTATTTGTATAAGCTTGTGTTACATTAGCTGGTACAATATCTCATAAGTTTGGTCTCAACAATTTTATACTTGTACAACGCGTTCGCTCTAAGTTTGCCGGTCTGTGGAATGCGCGTACCCTCCCCCACGTGACAACAAAACTTATAATGTGTCATAGTTTTACCCAAATATCTAACGTACACAATTTTTATTGTTACAATTAAATAAAAAATTTCGAACGTCATACACTCATACCTATCGCCAGCGGCAAACTTAAAACGAGCGGGTAGTATACTTGTAAGCGCTCAGTCTCTTTGATAAAAGCCGCCTCTGAATTAGACGCTATAGTTGTCAACTAGCGACTTTCGTCTCTAACTTCAAAGGATAAAGTCGATATTGTTTACAACGCTATTTTTAAATTTCTGTTTTTATTTTTGCTTTTTGTTTATCAAAGGTGCCGACTCGAGTATTTTCGAGAATATTTGAGATCGAGTCTAGGACTAAGTATAAAAGCGGCGATCGCGCGTTGGCGTCGTCACCCCCCCGATAGCTTCACTCCAGTCCGCATTTTTGACAAGCCCATCCCCTGGGCGTCAAATGCCAAGTACCTAGGCGTCACCCTTGACAATCGTCTCAGCTTCGCTCGACACATAACCACTGTGCGCTCGCGTGCAGCGTTCGTTATGGGTCGTTTACACAACTTACTCAACCCAAAGAGTAAGCTGTCGCTCAAATGCAAAATCCGTCTTTACACTGCCTGCATACGCCCCATCATGTTGTATGCCAGTGTAGTATTCGCTCACGTTAGGCCACACAGGATCCATAGGCTACAAACACTTCAGAATAGGTTCATGCGTAAGGCTACGGGCGCACCGTGGTTCATACGCAATGCCGATCTCCACATCGACTTGCACTTGCCGACCATCAGGCAATATATGAAACAGTGTGCCCGTAGATATTTTGATTCTGCCACAACACACCCCAACCCCTTAGTGGTCGCTGCGACCAACTATATCCCGTCCCGCATCTCGAAGGTCACTCGACCGAGACTTGCTCTCGACGAGCCCGACGATGAGATCACGATAGCTCAGAACACAGCATACACGGCCCGCGAAGCCGCAACAAAGAAAAGACCACGGTTCCGTCCTCGCCGTCGAGGTGCGAAACCGTGCCGCGCAAAAATAAATAAATCTAAAGTGGGACCTCCCACATTGCCCTCAGCAACGCCCCGAGCCGAGGTTCGTACCCCACAGGGGGTGCCCTTGGGCCACGTTGCTTAAATTTTTTGGGTTGAGAGCCCTCAGCGCTCACCACTAGTCCGCGTAAGGGTGTAACAGCCATCTGAGGCTAACACTCCTTGTCAGAACAAAAAAAAAAAATAAAATAAAAAATTGGCGTCGTCAGTTGATGATTAGCGTTCGGAGCGATAAGTTACTACCTACTTACAAGCTCGCTAGCGAGAAACTAGTGTTCATTGTTTTACTGCCTGCTGTATTCTGTTGTCTCAGTTTTATACATTTCTTCCCTGTAGGTTCTAAATTTAGTCTCTTATACGCAGTAACGATTATGCATTATTTAAACCCCACTATCCTGACTTGTAACATTATAAATAAAGAAGAATGGAACGTTGGCTTAAAGGTGTTAAACGTGTTCCAACAACATCTTCTAATGACGCTGAATGTTCAAAAGCAATGCGCGCGGAGAATTTAGCAATCACCGATCCAGAAGATGATGCCACGAGTGCCACGACGTCAAGCTCGACGGTTTCAAAGACGAAAAAAAGGAAGTATGATGAATCTTATATCAGTTTCGGATTTGTTGATTCCAACGGCTCACCTCTCTGCATGCTCTGTAGTAAACTGCTTCCTAATAGTTCCATGGCACCTGCCAAATTGCGTCGACATTTAGAAACCGTACACCCCGAGACTAAAGACAAGAATAAAGAATTTTTTGTTCGCAAAAAAGATCAGTTATTAGAAAGTCAAAAAAATATGATGCATGTAACACAAACTACCAACGAAAAGGCCACGGAGGCATCATACTTAGTTAGCTATCGCATTGCACAAGCAGGTGAAGCGCACACTATCGCTGAGAAATTAATAAAACCATGTGTATTAGACATAACAAAATGTATGCTTGATGAAAAATCTGCAAAGCATCTTTCTACTGTTCCGCTATCAAACGATACTGTTTCACGACGAATCCATGATCTGGCAAGCTACGTCAAACAAGAACTAGTTACACGTCTACAAAATACACGATTCGCTTTGCAAATGGACGAGTCGACTGATGTCGCTGGTTTGGCTATCCTGCTGGTTATTGTGAGATATCCATATAAAAGTTCTTTTGAAGAAGACATGCTTATGTGTTCATCGCTGCTTACAAACACTACCGGGGAAGAAATTTTTAATAAAATAAATATATTTTTTGAAGAACATAATCTCAGTTGGAACAATTGCATTGACATTTGTACAGATGGGGCCAAGGCGATGACAGGTAAAACAGCAGGAGCAGTGTCACGAATGAAAAATAAAGCGCCTAATTGTAGTTCCAGTCATTGTATTCTGCATAGACAAGCACTTGCGATGAAGCAAATGGCCGTCTAATCTAAAATTAGTTATGGATGAAGCGGTAAAAATAATTAATTTTATCAAATCACGACCACTACAATCCCGATTGTTCTCATTATTGTGTGAAGATTATGGCAGCAAACATAAAACACTGCTGCTCCATACAGAAGTGTGATGGCTGTCTCGGGGAAAAACTTTAACAAGGCTATTTGAACTTAGAGCCGAGTTACAAATGTTTCTTTCAGCAGATACTTCTTTTAATTTGAAGGACCGTTTGTATGATAAAACTTGGTTGTTCCGATTGTCTTTTATGGCGGCTATCTTTCAAAAACTTAACGAATTAAATTTATCGTTGCAAGGTAAACAGACAACAGTGTTTCAGGCCTATAATAAAATAACTGCTTTTAAAAGAAAATTAGATTTTTGGATCATTTGCATTGGTAAGAAAGAAATAAAAAGTTTTACGTTACTCAGTGAGTTTGTTAGCGAAAACGACTCAGAAATGTTTGAAGATAATGTGTTTGAAGAATTGGTCCAATATCTCAGTTCGATGCGCGCATCTTTTGAAAAGTATTTTCCCGAAGAACACAATACAAAAATTAAAGTGAACTCCTGGATTCATAATCCTTTTTTACCCAACTTGGAAAAGCCTGAAAACATGTCAAATGAGATATATGAATCTCTTTTAGAAATGTCATCAGACACAAGTATGGAGTCATTGTTCAAAACGACGCCTCTTAATGATTTTTGGTGCAGAATCCAAGATGAATATGCAATGCTTGGCCAAATGGCTCTGGATATTCTTCTCCCGTTCCCAACTACATATTTGTGCGAAACAGGATTCTCTACCTACGCAGCCACGAAAACAAAATATCGCAATAGACTGGACGCCGAAACTGATATGAGACTCCAACTTTCTTCCATCAAACCTGATATCAAGCAATTGATGAAAAATAAAAAACAGTTTCATACCTCCCACTAGTTAGATTTTTTCTTTTTTAATGTTTTCTATTATTGTCCTTACCAAGTGGTGAAGTAAATAATAATTAGTAACTGATACATTGTACTTTTATTATGCTGATTAATATAGAATACACTTATAAAAATAATTGTTTTATTGTAGGGTTCCATCAAGTATTTTGCTTCCCAAAAGGGTTCCGTCATTTAAAAAGTTTGAGAACCACTGGTATACAAATCGGCAACGTGCAATCTCATATATAAACCTTGGTGATTGTTGCAACACTCTCAGTACGACTCTAGTCGCTTTGCCGCTTGGAGCAGGCGCGTATAGATGAATGTATACACAGTGAACTACAGAATCTAGAACACATAAATACCATTATGTTATTGTACATTTTTTATATGTATATGCAGATAATATCTATGCAAGAGAAGGAAAACTCGACATAAAACCCTACACGTATAGTATATGGGGTAGTTATATTTTTGTATTAATTGTGACTAACGATATATTCTCTGTGACACAAAAAGTCTGAATATCATTATTATTTCAATTCACACAGAAAGTGAAGAGTCTTGAAGGCGAGGCGAGTGCAGAGTATTCACAAAAAAATATGTTTCATTCTATAGATATATTTACAAGGAGCACTCGAATTTTGTTGGAGAAGCCGACCCATTCATTATTAACAAGCTCCAAAATATGACCAGACTTCAAGTATACCAACAAATAAATCCTTAACCTTTCTGAGTACATAATTTAAGACAACTCCACATCTTTACATGAAATCATGAAAACAATATCACTACAAAAATATTATAAAAAAAATACTGTTAAAATGGTTGATGTTTTATAACAAAAATTATTTTTATGTAATAAAATAAAAAATAATATACAAAAAAGAGTTTTCCCGTACCGGGAATCGAACCCGAGCCTCCTGGGTGAAAGCCAGGTATCCTAGCCACTAGACCATACGGGAGTTGCAAAATGGTCACAAATGTTACATTAGTATAAAAGCATGATATAAATGTTTATCAGATACATTGACATTTCAATATCACATCATCACATTACTATCATTTTGATAAAGTAAATCCTCACCCGAAAACAGTTTAATAAAGTATTGTCAAGGCGAGAGCATGCTTGCACTGTCAAAAACGTTATCAGTGTGCTCAGTATGAATAAAAATTCATGCGCCAAAGTATTCGTAGCATTATCGAGACCAATTTGTATAGATTTGGAGCAGTGCCACTATCGTCCGATGCGGCGCTGCTCCAAATCCTATCCAACACTAGATAGTAGTGTCCTTTTTGGGCGGCCTATGGTCAGGAGACACGCCGTCCGTTACGTCCGGGACGACGAAAAGGCGATGCGCGGCCCAATAACCTTGCCATTGAGCCGGCCACTGATACAGACATCCTTGACATCCGTGGCCAGCCTGACGTGATACCCTTTCGAGTACCGTCCCTCCCCGGCGACCCAGGGGCGTCGCCTTCACGCGATCAGCCTCTTTATGGGTGACGGACTATTCACCGGTCCTACCTCGACTAGGGCGGTATCAGGCGCAGGTACTTGGGACTACGCCGCCCCAGGCGCCGCTGACCGAACCTGTCAGCGTAGCCTGATCCACTCCGCCGCCACCTTCCGTGAGATTACTGCCTCGCAGAAGACGGCGACCGCGTCGTTGTTTCTGACGCTGCCTGTCAAGTATTATCCTAGAGGTCATTAGATCATGAACGTGTAACGTTCATCAATATTGATGATGCCCAACTGATACACCAGTATTTAGTTAAATAACTATGATTGCAGTTATAAGTTGAACATCAAGTGAACCTATCGTGCGGCTGCTGTTAACATATCGTAGGTGAATGTACATGTTGTAGTAGACACCTGTTACTTCTCAATTTTACTATAAAAATAAAAATAATTTCGAAAAAACAGTTTTTTTGTTAAATTCGCGGGTACCGTTTGAGTTAAAGAGCTAAAAATTGAGGTGAATTATTTTCATTCGACACCAAATCGACCCCCTAAGTATAACTCAAAAAAGCCATGGGGGCAGAATTCCCATGTTAATCCGGCTATGCCCTTTTAAAAGAATATGAATTCAAATTTCGGCGTCAATGTCATGAGTTACGAACTTACGATAGCTCAGTTGGGAAGCTGTCCAGTTTTATTTATTATTGTTTTGTCATTCAAACAGCGTCGGATCGAATCTCGGTGTTATTATTACTCTTTTTGTAATTTGTTATATTTTTTTCATTATTTTTTATTTCTATTAATATATGTATATCTAAATAAATTCGACAAAAATACAACAAAAATATTCCGCTCGGTCAACCAGATATTCTGATTCATTTAGCCAAAACTGTTCAATTAAACACGTACGTTTTCCGTATTAATAATATTTAAATATTTTTCGATATAAAGGCACGGTTACGGTTTTACGTATTAACGACTCCTAATGAACAACTGGAAATGTTCTTTATAATTTGATGTTGTTAATCAAAACGAGCATGGCAAGTAATCATTCGAAAGAATTGACTACACAGATGGCGTAGTGGTTAAGATACCGACATACCGTGCCACCCTATAGACTAGAGGTATCGGATCGTATTCGAGCTTAGTGCACAGATGGCGTAGTGGTTAAGATAGCGACTTACAATGCCAGTATCGTGGGGTCGAATCCAACGCAGGACAACACTATGTGTGATCCACAAATTGTTGTTCTGCGTTAATTATATGTTTGTAAAGTACCCCGCAACACGAAATTTTTCCCTTAATGTAATGCATTAAGTGATATTTATAAAAAGAAAAATAAAAAGGAAAATTATTTTTACAACATGTGTAGTCGATATCGTTTCGAACTAGTTTCAAATCAATACCCATTAAACACATTTATATAAAAGAAAGTCTCAAATAAACTTCAAGTACTACAAAATTTTAGCAATGCGGCAATGGTGGCGTATCTATACAATATGGCTACACCTTACTTTTCACGTGGGACTAAAAAATTGAAGATAATCGGCAACAGTTTCCTGGACAACACGATAACACCGATAGCGGTCACCAACTCACTCGTTTTACGTTTAGCGTGGCGATTGTGAATATCATTCGCCTTGTGGTTGGTGGGTACTAATCTACGTAGACAGGTTCATACATGATTACAAAATTATCAAAAATGAATTAGACAGGTATAGGCATATTTATATACTTCCTTACTGTGTTGTATGTATTTATAAATATCTATGTAACACATTTTCATTTAAGGATTATATTCGCTTTAAATATTAGTACATATAGTGATTTTATGTTCAAATTATAAATGTTAATAACAATATTTTAATGTTACCGTATATGTAAATGGGTATGTTGGTTGTTATAATAACTATTTATGAGGACGTGACTCGTTACATGGGGTCGGGTAGCGGCGCGCGGGCCGGCGGGAGTGATAATGTTAATTGGTACGTCTTAACTCAATTGATAACTATACGGTAATATTATAATCAAAATATAATAACTGTGAGCTAATTAAAGCTTGTTTTAACGACTGAATGACCAGTATTATGGGATCAATTCCTATGCAGTATATTTCTCTATGCGACCCAGAAATTATTGTTCTGATTTTAAGTGTTATAAGTACCCCGCAATACAATAATTTGTTAGTACTTTAGTGTTTTATATAAAAATGAAATCTGGTATTGGGTGGACATAGACTTCGTGTGTGTGTGTGTCTGCGTGTATGTTAGACGTGTGTCGACAGTATCCCGGGGGGTGTGTGTGTGTGTGTCTGCAGCGCGCGCTGTCCCGGTGCAACAGATCGATAGCGGCACCGTCTGCGCGCACACTCGCACTGATATGAGCCGCGCACCTTCTGTGTGCGATACTAAAACACTGATACATACAGATAGACCGTACAACTATCTATGCATCACACAACAACAACTGACACAATACAAACTAAATAATATTGCTGTGAATATTTTAGACTAACCTAATGTGTGATGACGGAGTATGAATACAATTCACCACCCCCCACCCCCCGTCTTGCATTTCGAATTTTCAATGTTATCTATACAAATATATAAAACTAGTTTTTGCCCGCGGCTTCGCCCGCGTAAAAACTAACTTTCATATTGAACTATTATCTCAAATAATATTATCGACATAAAAAGTATTCTATTTCTTTATTTAAAAAATACTCGTATGTGTCAATTTTCATGCAAATTTGCTTTACGGGAGTGATTATCCAAAAATTTTTGCTAGTACTCGTGTACCCCAAGAAATAAGACGGTGTAAAAAAAAAAATAAGTTTCTAGACCCAGTGGTTTCGGCTGTATGCTTTTTGGTGTTTTAGGGGTTCTGTTTCATCCCCATGTAAGTGAAATTTCCAAAACGCTAGAACGAATATTTATTTACTTATTATCAAGTGCCTAAATACAAAGATTCATGTTTCTATCATCGAAAATGACGAATTTCCATACAAAATGTCATCCCCTATTTCAACCCCTTATACTAATTTTTTCGCGATAAAAAGTAGGCTATGTCCTTTCTCAGGCTTTAGTCCATCTCTGTACCAAATTTCATTAAAATCGGTTCAGTGGTTTAGACGTGAAAGCGTAACAGACAGACAGACAGAGTTACTTTCGCATTTATAATATTAGTAAGGATTAAAGTGTCTGTTTGTAATGTCAAAATACTGTGCTTTTTTCATGCTCACAGGGTTATTTGAACGACACCTATACCTAAAAACTGTTTAAAATTTTATGCATATCATGACTCTTACATCTCTTTTACAATACCCACGGGTGAGATAGGGAATGGTGAATTGTATTCTTACTCCGTCATCACACAGGAATCTGAGATCATCACTGCAAGAGAAATAAACTCCAAATAAAACACTATATTACAGATTTTATCGCGTTGGTATTAGATTTTTGAAATAAAATAATAATAGAAGCTGTAAAATAGTTTTATTTATAATGTAATACTTGCGTAAACATCAGAAATTACTATATCAACCCTCTTGACCAGTGTGCTGTGCTGATTGCCATCATCCAGAATTTAGATGGCCCTAGACGCTGCACTCGAAAGTATAAAGGCTGAAGTAAAAGCCAAATGTTGCAGCAGTTTTAAACTCTTACATAATTTTAAAGATATTCTGTATAGCGCTAACTACTGAACTTTTAGTGATGTGAATGATTGTCGTCACTCAAACAGACTGACAACGTATACATATAGTCGTGTAAAACAAAAATAAAACTAATATCGACTTTAAATAACACGTTGTTAGCAGTGCCGGATTAAGGCAGCGCGGGGCCTGTAGCAAATTCTGTCGAGGGGCCCTTGGTCTGCTTCAGGTTCTTAATTTGTCCTCCCCAAGGGAGAGGGGCGTGGGTCGAGGAGAGGGTACTCTTTAGGAGGTATTCCGTCTTGCCGACCACTGACGACAAGTCACCCTGCTCCGGACAAAGCGCGGCGAGGAGTGCGCCGACCGTAACCCACCCCCCAAAAAAAAGGTTCTCAAGTTTAAGGTATTAAATTGAATTAAAAACTGTTAAGGCATGCAAGATATTTTACGCTCCTATCTAGATTGATATTTTTTTAATTACAGTCAGACAGGCGTTGGAGCGCGGGGCCCCCTAATTCACGGGGCCCGTAGCATTTGCTACTCTTGCTATATGGCTAATCCGGCACTGGTTGTTAGATAAATTGGATTGGAGTTGGACACCATTTTGGAGATTATGTGTATCGCCGTAACAGAAAATTTATGCGAACAAAATCAAGTCATTGATTATATTGATATGTAGATAATCTGTATGTGTATATCTTTATATATAAATTTCTTGCGTACGTGTGTATGTCACTGAACTCCTCCTAAACGACTGGACCGATGTTGACGAAATTCTTTGTGTCCCTAGCCCTTCCCTTTGAACGGATTTGAGACTGGTTTAGATTCACAATTGGACCCGGTAGGTGGCGCTTTATTTAAACAGAACAAGGTCTGTGGGGTCAGCTAGTATATTATAACATCAAATTCAATGCGCACAATGCAATCCATACCCTATGTGTTACCATGCACCATCATATTAAAACGACAATAAAGCTCTTTGGTGTAATTGCAATATCACAATTTACATAGTTTGGTTTCGTAATGAAAAAATAAAATATCATTGGTTATATTAAATTATTTTAAGATAAACGTACTAATAGTATGTTTATCTTAAAATAAACTTAACGTTGTTAATAATTTATATGCTGCGTTATTACACAGTGTGGTAATTACAATTTGCCATCACATGCACCGCATACGGCAATCATATACTCGTACATGAAAATATAATCAATTAAGTTGATATTGCAAGCTGTGGCGCGTAACGCCAACTGTAACGAAAGGCACCACACACGTGCAACGCGACTAGTTACACCGCCTAGGGTTGCCAACCATACTTTATAATAACGTATCCTACTTTATTTTTGGTCATTATACTTTATACTTTTGCAAACCAATAAAGTGTGTGAAAATACTTTATTTTTCGACCTTTACTGTGATGCGTCAAACAAAACACTGATAGGTTTTTTCTGCTCATACGGTTACTGGTACGATGCCTAAAAAACAGTTTAAATATTTTATAGTTGTTTTGTTTTGGGTAATCTTAAAAGCGGCTAAATCGATATTGGTAATATTTCACTCACAGATAGCTGTCTAAATAAGAAGTACCTAACTTGAGCTATTTTACCTGTCAAAAAAACCTTACAAAATTTTGCCTGGTCCGGGACTCGAACTCGAGGCCATATCTTAGTAGATATTGCATATTTAAAAAGCAGCATCAAAGCGGCTGGTACCGAAGCGCAATGAGGGCGGGTCTCTAGTATAAAATAATAGCAACAGAGTTGATTTCTTAGAAACGTTGAAAACACGAAATGTTCGTGTGAACAATAAGCAGGCCATCAATAACAATATCTAAGGTACACCATTAGCCAGTTAGTGTTGATCCTCACCAGTTACCTCTACCCACCACAATATGTAATGTACTCAGTGTATGACGAACAATAACAATAGCTCTAATTAAAATACAAGTGTTGGTCATCGCCGATGCGTTCTCAGTATCGCTATCTAATATACAATGTATGCATAAAGTGATCGCCGTATGACCTACGATAACAATGGTGGCACGACACTGCAATTGGACATCTGCATTGTGTTGTCTTACCTTACCACGAAATATAGCGCTCATACTTATTGTACATTATATGTTACAAACAAGACAGCAACAAGCTTTTGTATATAAAAATTACCTACATTTCAAAACATCTATATGAATGAACAGTTGTGAATAAAAAAAAACAGACAGCAACCGTTTTCTCATGGATGCCATTGTCAGAACTGAACCAAATTGAAATAGGACCACACGGGAAGCACCAGCTTTCAAATACAAAAATGAGCATTAAAATCGATTCGCCCAGTCTATAAAGTTCTGATATAACAAACATAAAAAATACATTCGATTTGAGAACCTCCTCTACTTTTAAAGTTAGATAAAAATAACTGACATTTTAATAAATGTCAATAATTTTTAAACATGTTTAGTTTTTATGTCGTACCGTACCGGCGATCAAGAACACTGGCACTCTTAAATGTCGTGAAACCAATTACAGCTCTACACTCATTCAACGTTACCATTTCAGCTCATATACGCCCCACTATAGGACTCGAGCCTCCTTCACAATAGGAGGGCAGATGACCTACTATACCACGCTGGTCAAACGTATTGGTATAGGGTTTCCGTTCAAGTTTTCCACCTCTTGCATAAATGTTATATGCATATTGAATCCCATAGTCGTATTTTACGACAGCTACGGACAAGACAGGTATTGGTGAATAATATTCTTACTCCGTCCCTAAGACCGATAATGTTACGCAGGCGTTCCGTCATAAAACTTAGCCAATATCGTATGATATATTTTGCACCTCTTCTATTTGCGTCAAAGGGAAAAGACATGACGTGTCGAAACCAAATATATTGATATAATATTATAATTAATACATACTTATTTAAAATATATTGGCATACAAATGACTCATGATATTGGATCACCAGCGAAATGAGTCACGTCACGTGTATGCTGTCACAAGGACCCCGAGTGTTATTTGAAGACGCAAACGTTTCACTTTTACTGAGCATTACCCCCTCAAAGTATTAAACGAGAACAAAGCGAGACTAATAAAAAACAAAGGACAATATCTATCTTTATAAAAATTTGGACCAGCTTCGAACTTGTTATATCGTCCGACTAGTTGGCGATTGCATTAAGTGCTTTAAGAGTTTTCCAGACAAGCGCTGATATTCACTTCTCCGGTGCTCCCATAATCGGTTGTCAAGATTCCTACTGACAATCATTGGTATCGAAATGTATTCTTAACCAGTCACATCTAAGACATTATTATTTTTAATTCTATTTTAACAAATTGATTTGACCATTCAAAGTATGTGATAGTGGCTACAAATACCTACTACTAACACATTGCTAGATTCGTAAAACAACTTTAAATCGACCTAGACTCTATCTAATGCTGTCTGGTCAGCAATTACCTTCCCAAGGAGGGTTGACGTCAGGCTGACGGCCAGTCATAAAACTATGTATTTCCAAAACTTCTGTTCTATGTATTATGAAAGAAGAGTACATCTTGAGTCGACCATAAATAACTGGCATCAGATGTTGGGGACGATGACGATGAATCATTTTGAAGAAGAATGTAATATTTTTGTACGTACTGAGAATCACCAACGAATCGGCCCTCCATCCATCTATTCATATTATAAGTTTCCTAGGACAATAGTACTGCCCATACTCAATATTTTTGTACGTACTGAGAATCACCAACGAATCGGCCCTCCATCCATCTATTCATTCATATTATAAGTTTCCTAGGACAATAGTACTGCCCATACTCAATATTTTTGTACGTACTGAGAATCACCAACGAATCGTCCATCCATCCATCTATTCATATTATAAGTTTCCTAGGACAATAGTACTGCCCATACTCAATATTTTTGTACGTACTGAGAATCACCAACGAATCGGCCCTCCATCCATCTATTCATATTATAAGTTTCCTACGACAATAGTACTGCCCATACTCAATATTTTTAAGCATACTGAGAATCACCAACGAATCGTCCATCCATCCATCTATTCATAAGTTTCCTAGGACAATAGTACTGCTTTACATAAATATAATTACGTATAAGATTGTTCAACTTTACGGCGCGGCGGCGGTGAGTCATTACAAATGCAACGAGAACGATTATGCACTTTTACAGTGCTAACATTTCAAATATTCACAATAGTTGATGTATAACTCACTCAATGCTAGTTTGATAAAGTCATTAGTGTTTTGAGAACTGCCTCACATTACCTGCAATGAAAAGAAAATATTATTAGAGCATGTGAAATACAACAAAGGTTGCTATGTCAAATAACCGATCTTATGTATAGACTGGTGGTGACGTCAATTGCACCGGCCACCAACATACTTTAGAATGACAAGGATTACTCGTAGCACAGAGCGAGCAGACCAACTCGATAAATATGTATAAGTTATTCCGTCGAATAGACGTTATTCCGCCCGAATGTGAGAAACACTCAAAATATAAACAAATACAATACAAAATTGAAAAGTTTTAAATAAAAAGTTACTCGTAGCACATGATTATCAGATGTTTAAAGTGTTATATATATGCATATACATATGTAATTATATCTATTTAGATTTTAAGAAATATTCATTTTTGTAAAAATATTTTATATTACAAATGTAATAAAGAACATTTTTTTCTAAAAAACCTTGCAGCGCCGCCTAATACGGAACTTATAAATCTATAGCATCGAAAAACCCACTGAAACAAAAATATCTCTCTAAATCTCGCGACTTAGGATAGGAGTTTATTTACAAATACACTGACAGAAGCTTTTAGCAGAGCAGAACTTTTTTTAGTGGTCATCGCTCAGGACCACACGCTCGCAGAAAAACGACGTCCGAGTAGTAGCAATTTCTGCCTGCGTTTCGTTCGATGAGCGAGAGTGCCGGCAACCGGAAGCCGGAGGACTTTCTGAGGGTGTCTGCGCGTGGTGGCTTTTAGTATCACCGAACCTCATTGCACGGATTCACACTCCCTTCACTCTCTTCGCGGCAGGCAGCAGCCTAGCAAAGGTTCATGAGAAAAAAAAATGAATAAGCTGAGACGAGACGACTTCGGATAGTTTTTGAATCGGATATTTGATGCAATTGGAAAAGAATTATGCTTTTTTTTTTTTTTTAATGGGTGGGCTATGGTAAGCGCACGCGCGGTCCAGTCCGTCCGGGGCGATGAAAGGACGGCGCGCGGGCCCATAACCCACCCGTACCCACGTCACCTCGTTGTTGGGCCGACCACCGGAGCAGATGTGACTTGTCGTCAGTGGTCGGCCTGACGGAATACCCTTTCGGGTAACCTCACCTCTCGACGTCTTGGGACGTCGGTCGCCGTCGCGCGGTCAGCCTCTCTGCGGGTGACGGACAATTCCCCGGTCCAATCACCCGCGGCTTCGGCTAGGGCGGCATTAGGCGCAGATACTCGCGCCTGCGCCGCCCGAGTCACCGGCGGCGGAACGTGTCGCCGAATAGGAGCTCTATTCGCACACGATCCGCCGCCTCCTTCCGTGAGATTACGGCCTCACAGAAGGCGGCGACCGCGTCCCAGTTCCTGACGCTGACTCCCTGGCGATGGTCGGCAGCGCCAGCGCACCGATAATTGCGACGAGTTCACGGCGATCCCCCTCCCATGCAGCACACTCCTCCAACGTGTGCTGCGCCGTGTCCTCGTCGCAACTGCAGTGGTGGCAGGACGGTGTGCTCTCCCTCCTGACAATCTTGTGCAGGTACTTCCCGAAGCAACCGTGCCCCGTCAGCACCTGCACCAGTCGGAAGGAAAGCACCCCGTGCGTCCGCTCCAACCACTCCATCAGCACCGGCCGGAGGGCCTCGACGGTCCTGACACCGTACCGAGGACGCTCCAGCCGGACTGCCCAACGGGCAATGACTTCTTGGCGGGCGTCGACCCGCCAGGCGGTGATCTCTTTGATGGAGACCATGCCGCCGCGGGCGCGCGTCTCCGACACCCGCCGATAAATGTCGGCGAGCATCTCCGCCTCCAGGTCCCATGGGGGAGTTCCGGCCAGGAGGCACGCTGCCTCTGTCGCCACCGTGCGGTAACCCCGTATGGCCCTGATCGCCATGACCCTCTGTGGTCGCCACAGGAGGGCCCTAAGACGGACGGTCAGGGACCCCGCCCACACCGGTGCGCCATACAGGGCCATCGACCGGATCACTCCCACGTACAGCTGTCGGCACGTAGCACTGGGTCCGCCCACATTCGGCATCAACCGCGAAAGGGCGGACGCCGCGCCGACAAGCCGGGGAACTAGTCGATGGAGATGCTCCCGGAACCAAAAATGCCCGTCGAGCACCAGGCCCAAGTACTTCATGTGGGCCTGGATGCTGATGGTGACCGACTTCACGGTGATCGAAGCGCCGGCGGGAGGCCCGGCGGTATGGAGGCCATGGAACAAAAGGGCCTCCGTCTTTTCCAGGGCTACCCTCAACCCCAGCGCTTCGATCCGCCTGACAATCTCCTCGGTGCCGAGAGTTGCCAGGCGTGCCGCCTCCTCTAGCGTCCCACCCCGGGCTGTGACGAGTGTATCGTCGGCGTAGCAAATTACGCCCAGCCCGGGAGGCTTCCTCTCAACGCCCAGTCGTAGCCGATGTTCCACAGGGTCGGACCCAGAACCGACCCCTGCGGGACACCGCACGTCATGGGCGTTCGCACAACGTCCCCTACTCGGTCAACGTAGAGGACGCTGCGCCCCTCCAAGTAGTCTGCCACCAGCCGCCTGAGGTACACGGGCACCCCGTGATACCTCAGCCCCTCCCTGATGCAGCTGAATGGCAGACTGTTGAAGGCGTTGGCGATGTCCAGGGACACCGCCAACAGGACTCCTCCGCCGGTGACGGCCTCCGCTACCACGGCCTTCAGGCGCAGTAGGGCCGCGATCGTTGAACGCCCTCTCCGAAAACCAAACTGGGCGTCCCGACAGATCGGGCCCGACCCTCACGAAGTGCCGCTCGATGCGGGCAGCCAACACCCTCTCCAGCAGCTTGCCCGCATCATCGAGCAGCACGATGGGCCTGTAGGCCGTGGCCGACTCGGGAGACCGTCCCGGCTTCGGCAGGAGAACCAGCCTCCCCTCTTTCCAGCACCCAGGGAACTGCCCGGACGTCAAACAGGCGTCGAACAGTCCCCTGAGGCGTGGTCCCAGGTGCTCGAGGACCAGGGCCAGCACACGGTTCGGAATACCATCGGGCCCGGGGGCGGTGGATTTCACACGCATACGCGCCACCGCCGCCTCCATTTCCGGCTCCGTGATGGGCGGAGCACTTTCATCGTCGGCCTCCCGGTCGCTGTCCGGCGAAGCCATGACCGGGGGCGTGTGCTCCGCCCGCCGTGGAAAGAGGTCCTCGACAACTCTGGTGAGGAGGCTGGGCTGGAGAGTCTCGGTGAGGAGGGGGGGGCCCCGCCCGCGGAGCTTGTTCAGCGCCGCGAGGTAGGGGCGACCCCAGGGGTCACGCTCGAGACTGTCCAGCATCTCCCGCCGACTATCGTCCTTGGCGGTACGGACGGCCAGCCTGAAGGCAGACCGCGCACTGCGGTAAGCCTCGTACAGCTGGCCCTCCCGCTCAGCGTCGCGGTGACGCGCTCGGCTGCGGGTGTAGGCCCTCCGGGCACGTATGCACGCAGCCCGAAGGTCCGCCAATTCTCGGGACCACCAGGGCACCGCACTTTTTGGGGGCAGACGCCGCACACGGGGCATGGCCGCATCGCAGATCTGCGTTAACGCACAGCGGATGCGGCCAGCCTCGGCATCCACCCCGTCCGACTGGGGCGGTGAGGACAGCCACAACTGAACGATGGTTGCCTCCGCCAACAGGTCCCGATCCAATCGACCCACAGCCCACCGCGGAAACGCGAGAGCTCCATCCGCCGTGTGATCCCTGCTGGGCTGCAGGAGGGTCCGGGAGACCTCTATCCGGATGTATCGGTGGTCGGATAGGGTCTCAACCTCCTCCTGGACGCACTAGCTCCTCACACGTGCTGCGACATTAGGGTTAGCGAACGACAAGTCCACTATCGACCCGCCCTGCTGCCTCACGCATGTTTGCACCGAGCCCCTGTTCAGCAAACAAAGGCCCAGTGCCGCCGCCCACTCTTCGACCGCCCGCCCACGGTCATTCGTCCTGGGGGACCCCCACGTCGCGGACTTGGCGTTGTAGTCCCCCAGAACGAAGACTTGGCGCGGTGCCAGTCGCCGTATCGAGGCCCCCAGGATGGTGAGGAAGGCCCCGAAATCCGTCGCGCTCCTGTTCGGGGAGAAGTAAACACCAAATAGCGTAACCTCTCCCCATTCCGCCGCGACATACCCGTCGCCCCTGTCCTTGAGCAACTAAGGCGGGGAATGCCACGACGTGGAGGCGACGATTGCCAAAGAGCCGTCACTGCTGCCCAGCCAATTGGGCCGGTCAGGCACCACGTACGGCTCCGCGGCTACGGCTGCACCGATCAACCACTCCGCCATGGCTTGCAGGAAAACGTCCTGTGCCTCGGCGGCGTGGTTGAGGTTGGCCTGCAGGAGGTGATAAGATTCGGCCGCCATTAGTGGGCCGTATCCATTACCTCCTCCACGCTGGCGGGCGATCGGGTCGCGCTAGGGGCGGCAGCGGCCGGGGTCGTCGGGCCGCTCCGCCCCTTTGGGGCCGAAGCCGGGGGTTTGCACTCCTTGCCCCCCATTATTGCCCGCCGCACACGCGGGGCAGTGGGGAGTGACGGCGCACGATGCCGCCTTATGCCCGGGTTGACCGCAGCGGAAACAAAGGTCGCTGCAGTCAAAGCAGTTAGTGCATGTCGGCCGAGTGTGTCCGACCGCCATGCACTTGTAGCACCTCGCAGGCCGGGACTCCAGCACGGTCACCCGCGCCGAGCTCTAGCCCACGAGGAGCCTGCCTGAGCCGGCCAATTGCTTGGCCGACTCCACCGGGCACTGCACCCAGGCAGCACCGACGCCGCCCGGACCAGGGCGGATAGCGCCAATTCGGACGGTGTCCACGGGACATCCGGTTTTCGAGGCGATGGCCTCCCGGATGTCATCCACCGTCACGGAGTCGTCCAGACCTGTGACCCGCAGTTCCGCACACTTGACGGATCTGGCGATCTTGACGCCATCCTCCGCAGCAAACAAACCCCTCAGCTTCGCGGCCATGCTATCGGCCGTCTTGGCGCCCTCGGCCCCACGGAACTCTAAAATCCGAGCCCCTGTCCGGGCCTTGCGGGTCCTGGCTTCGACGCCTCCTAAATCGGAGACGTCAAGCTCCCGCCGGGCGCGACGTAAGACGGCCTCATAGCTGAGGCCGTTTTCGGCCGCCTCAGGCAGCACGGTGATCACCACCGCGGCTGACTTTGGCGGCCGGAGCCTCCTGCGCGACCTCTTGTTACCGGCTCCTGCCTTGGGAGCGGAGGCTTTGGCGGCGCTTTTGGCCTCCGCTCTCCTCTTCTGACCGCGACTCTTCCGGCTGCGCTCAGCCGTCTGCCAGCCCTCTTCGGGCGTAGCGGGGTGGCTAGGCGCAGCAGTCGCGGTCGCGGCTGCATTGGCCGCCGCCGACGGTGCAGCTGCCGCCGGCGGCTTAGGCCCGGTCTTGGCAGGAGCCAGTGCCGCCTTCTTCTTGGCGGCGGGCCCCTTCGGCTTTGGTCCAGCAATGGCCGCAGCGTAGCTCCCTACGCGCCCGCCCTGGCAGGGTAGCGCGGCAGGGGCTGACGCCACGGCCTTCGGCCTGTCCGCAGCAAGCGGCGGCCGGAGACGGGGCTCCGGAGGCAGAGACAGTCTCTCTTCCAGAGCCGCCATGCGCGCGTCGAGCATTTTGCCGACGACCTCCACTACGGCGCGCATGCTCTGGTCCGGCACGCCATCCGCTGCGGGCAGCGGGACCACTTCAGCCGGCTGGGCCCTCTGGCGACTCACCGCAGTGTGAGTTGATGCAACCAGAACGGCGGGTGCGGCGGCAGGGCCGGCGCTTGTCGGCGGCGCGGTCTTCGCCAGCTGCGCGACCTGGCTCCGTAAGTCGGCCATTTGTTTGGCCAACTCGCGGTTCGCCTTCTGCACCGCCGACAGCTCTTTTCGAAGCGCCTTGTTTTTCTCCTGCAGGCCTGAGACCTCACCACTAAGGCGGGTGTTTTCGGCCTGCAGGGTGGCCACATTGGCAGCTCGGGGGTTATGCTAAGAAAGGTGATTAAGTATTATATTATACTGCTTTAGAAATTTTTTTTTTTTTTTTTTTTTTTTTTTATTGCCAACGGTGGCAAACGAGCAAGCAGCACACCTGATGGTAAGTGAAACTGCTGCACATGGACCATTGCAATACCAGGGGCACAGCCAGGCCGCTGCCTACCGTGAAGGAAATACTCTTCTTAAACCTCGTTTAAAGAAGGACATGTCATAGCGCTCGGGAAACACAGCAGCAGGTAGTTCATTCCAGAGCTTGCACGTACGTGGGAGAAATGATCGCTGGAAACGTACAGTTGAAGACCATAACGTTTCCAGGTGAAATGGATGAACCCTGCTACGATGTCGAGTGGTACGTTGGTAGAATGGTGACGGTGGTACCAAGTCAAACAGTTCCTCGGAGCACTCCCCGTGAAAGAGTCGGTAGAGTACACAGAGTGACCCAAAGTCTCTCCGCTGCTCCAGCGACTCCAATCTGTCCGTAAGATTGGGATCCCCGACGATTCGAACAGCCCGTCTTTGCAGGGAGTCAAGTGGGTCTAGCTGATATTTGGGCGCACCTGCCCAGAGATGTGAGCAGTACTCCACATGAGGACGAACTTGTGCTTTGTATAGTACAAGACGCTGTCTCGGTGTGAAGTACCGCCTGGCTCTGTTCAGGACGCCCAACTTTAAATGAATGCCCAACTAGAAATGTTTACAAACGTAAACCTAAACAGGTTGGTGGAAAGAAAACATGTTGTAACATGTTTTATACAGACATTACCGATCCTATTCGGAATTATTCAAAACTTTTATAAAGAATTTGATTACGGGTTCGTATATACTTTCATTTCAGATATCCTATAATTTCAGTTACTCTAATATAAAACCGTGTGGTGACTGAGTAAGAATACAATTCGCCACCCATTCTCGTGCCCGTAGATGTCGTATAAGACGACTAAGGGATACACATAACATCTGTTCAAGAGAAGAACCACTCGAAATGAAACCCTATACCAAAATGTCTGACATGCACGGTATAGTAGGTGAAACTCGCTCCCATTTGCGTGTGCATGTCATGAGATAAACCTATGCAGCCATGTCACACGTGTGCAAAAACATCTCTGTGTGTACGCAATTGTTAGCCAAAGATGGCTCTAACAATTCGACCCGGATGGCCCACAACGCTTTAAAAGAAGTATATTTGTAAAAAGTATTTATATATAATTGTACGCATGAACAGGTCACCTATCACAACGTAACAGGTACTCAACGGTTAGTTATATAACACTTTGTATGTAAATATTGATACGAAAGCTCAACGATGTGGCAAAGGGCTGAGTGTAAAAAGGTCACGGGCTTTTTGGGACTGACGGACCAGCGATCCGCCAATTTGACTGTGTATTTTGTGCAGACAGGTAGGTATTTTAGGTCAGCTTTTATACAAATATGTGTACATCGAGCAGCCTGTGGACCGTGTACCTATATACATAGCTATAAATATATAAACATTAGGTCTAAAGGTAAACCTCGCCCGCAATCAATACTTGTTCTAGATGACCTATTTTTTATTTAGTTCACGCTTTTGCCATGAAATGATAACCACGAATATTTTGCAACGTTATAAAATGTTTTCATTTAGATGTAGTTATACTCATTTTACAACTATTATATAAATTGTTATTTAAATTAAAACGTTTATAAGGATTCACCAATAAAAGGCAACATTTAGTTTTCTGAATGTTCTCAACCCATACCATATGTACTAAAAGCAGCTCCAGCCTCTGCCACAATAGGAACGAAAATGACCTACGAGGGGTGATCCAAAAGTAATGATAATCAGTTATTTCTAGTGCACACAAAAATACAAAAAAATTTCAGTCACTTGCTCAGTTACCCACTAGTTCAGGAAAAAAAAATCATATAAATAGGCCACAATTCCCGGGAGCTACATTCATTTGAATACGGACTGTCAAGGAGTGAACATCAAAATGGAAAAACACGAAATCAGAGCTGTCATTAAATACCTCTGCTTGAAAAAAATGTCTACCAAAGACATACACAGCGACTTGGTGGAAACATTAGGGGACTCTTCTCCTCCATATTCCACAGTTGCACGCTGGGCTAAGGAGTTTAAGCTGGGAAGAACATCGACGGAAGACGAACACCGCGAAGGACGCCCATCGACGTCCCTCACTGAAGAAAATGTGAAAAAAGTTGAAGAAGTTGTATTGGAAGATCGAAGAGTGACTATCAGGCATGTAGCTGAGGTCACAGGGATCTCATATGGCAGCATTCAAAGAATCCTTGCGAACGAATTGCATATGAGAAAGGTCTCCGCGCGTTGGGTACCGAAAATGTTAAACGACGAGCAAAAGAAGAAACGAGTCGACATGTCAAGAGCAAATCTCGAAAAGTTCCAGGCAGACAAGGACAATTTTTTGTCACGTTTTGTGACCATGGACGAGACCTGGATCCACCATTTTGATCCTGAAACAAAACAACAATCGATGACATGGAAACGATCCGATGAACCGACGCCGAAGAAATTCAAAGTGTCAAGCTCAGCAGGGAAGGTTATGGCGTCTGTTTTTTGGGACGCTGAAGGAATAATCATGGTGGACTACTTGGAAAAGGGGGCCACTATTACAGGCTCCTACTATGCAGAACAAATAAGAAGATTGCGGGAGGCTATTAAGGAGAAAAGGCGAGGCAAACTGCGGGCTGGAGTGTTGTTCCATCAAGACAACGCACCTGTTCACAAAGCTGCAATTGCCATGGCTGGCATTCAGGAAGCGGGCTTTGAGTTGGTGGAACACCCCCCCTATTCACCAGATCTAGCCCCCAGTGACTTCTATCTCTTTCCACGACTCAAGGAACACCTCCGAGGCAAGAAATTTGATGATGATAGCGACGTGATGGCCGCGGTTGAGGACTTTTTTGAGAGTCAAGATAAAGATTTTTTTTGTAAGGGAATTTTAGGTTTAGAAAAGAGATGGACTAAATGTATAGACTTGCTAGGAGACTATGTTGAGAAATAAATATATTTTTTTATTTTATTCATTGTGTTTATTATTGATTATCATTACTTTTGGATCACCCCTCGTATTATACCACCTTAGTCAAATATGTATGTTGTTTTAGAATTTTATTTCGAGTTTTCCTTCTCTTGCATAGGTGTTATATGCATATTTAATCCGTTAGTCGTCTTTTCCGACATCCACGGGTAAGTTTGGGGAGGTGTGTTAGTGGTGGTGAATTGTACTTTTACTCCGTTACCACACAGAAAGTTTATCTCTATCATGAATACAATATTGTATATGTACAATGTCTGTATGCGACACGTTGGCTACAGTACAGTTGGTCGCACGTGAAGGTGTCGCGTATGCCTACACAACACGTCAGACAGATGTTAAGCGCTTATTACACTACACGTTATTCAGGGCCCTGAATCACTAGGGGTGCTGTACAACAGCTAAATAGTGGAACCTGTGTCACCTTTAGCAAAATAACAGTTTCAGAAAACTGTTCCAAAATAACAGCCTGTTGTGCTGTAATACGAGAAAAAAGGGGAAATTGTACAGCACGCCTAGTGATTCAGGGCCCTGAATAACGTGTAGTGTAATAAGAGCTTTATTGTCCCCGCATGCAACGTGTGTGGTGTTAACACAGCGCACTACGGACAAACGTATTGTAATATGATTCGTGTATTAGATATATCAATACAATGCAAATATCATCATCTCAGCTCACATGCCTGCTATTATTGTCTCGAGTGATGTTATCCATAATATGTGCGAAATCGATCAACTGTACCTACAGGTTGTATAGGGTTTCATTTCGAGTTTAACTTCTCTACATCTCGATGGTAACTATGTATGTAGTTACTATATACATCAACTGTTTTTTACAACACGCACGGGTTAGATTTTTACTGACACCACACTGCAATGTAAATACAGATGAAATAGTTTCTTAGCGTAACAATAAAAAAATTTAAAAACAATTTAGTCAATACATTATTTTAAAATATCAATGAAATTAAAGGAAATGAAAGTGTAAAAAATAAAGAAAATTGTTTATACGCACATTAGTAACACAATTATTTATCGTGCACGTGTATAAGATACAAGCAAATTTGTTATATCATCTGTATCTGTACAATATAACATTACGTATATCATATACGTATTCATTATTAAATACTCAAGATTGTACAGATAATTGAATAAGTCAATATACACAATGATATAAACAGACACACATACTAACAGATATCGCACAACAAACATTGCATTAACCATACAAATACATTTTATATTATTTTAAACTGATAAAATATTGTAGAGAGAATGAATGAAAGGAGATTAACAAGAAGAATTTATAAGGCGAATCTGAGCGGAAGTGTTAGAAGGGGAAGACCAAGGCGGATGTTTCACGATCAAATCGGGGACGTTCTAAGAAAGGCCAGGTTAGAAGTACCCTAAACCGAAGAATATGCATGAAGAGATTAATGAATGTGGAGGTGGTGAAAGTGGCATGTCAAGATCGTAGCAAGTGGAGGGAAGTGGTCTCTGCCTACCCCTATGGGAAAAAGGCGTGAATATATGTATGTATGATAACATATTAGAAAGTTGATAAGTTAGATAAAAAAAAGAGTATGTGTACAAAGTACGTAAACTCCTTTATTCATTATCCTGTATTCTCTATCTCATTCCCTCGCTGGCTGAATCCTATACATTTACGTGTTCTTGTCTCTATGGAGTCGCTTTTTCGTTTTATCGAGTTTGAAATCACAACGATTCTAAAAAACTTTCACTTCACAAACTGCATCAGTTTCACACAATCTTAATTTCCTGATCAGATTTATATATTATGTCATTATCATCACAATCTTGCTCTTATTCTAATTACTTAAGATCAACCCAAGATATACTGCCCTTACATAGTAAGTAATGCAAAAGTTATGGTCGCTTGTCTCAAATAAACAAGGAGTGGTAGGAGCACACTGTCGACATTATCTGTCTACAGCCGTGGGCCGGTCCGTCCGGGGCAGTACCACACTGAGCAGAAAATCAACGTCTGAGTAGTAGCAATTTGTTACTGCGCTTCGTTCGGTGAGCGAGAGAGCCGGAAGCCCAACTTTTTGAGGGTGTTTGCGTGTGGAGGGTTTTGGTGGTGCTCTTGGTATCACCGAGCCTCAATGCACGCATTCACACTCCCTTCACTTTTTTCGTGGTAGGCAGCGGCCTTGTAAAGGTCCATGAGCGGCAGCAACACTTACCGTCAGGTGTACTGTTTGCTCGTTTGCCACCGTTTGCAATAAAAAAAAAACATACCCTGGGTATGTTATGTTTGTAACTAGACAGCATCAGATAGGAGATGTCTCAGAGTAGTCGTCTTATAACACACCCACGAGCAATGCAAGTATTGGTAGTATCGGTAGCCGCTATCTCACAGCTTTGCTATATCTTATATTGAACAATTTTCTATTTATTTCTCTAGGGAAGAATAAAAACAGAAGAACATAATATGTCATTTCATTTTATCATTTCGGTTCGTATACGATACGTGCCACGGCCGAGATTGAGGTTCCTCCGCAATAGGTGGGTGATTGAAATTAAAAATCAAATAGAGACGCGACGATAAAATCCGTAAAAATAGTTTTATTTTAAATATGTAATATACATTGTAAATAAACTTAAGACAGAAGAGAGTTCGGGAAACTTAAGAGGATCTTCTCGTCCAACATACCTAAGTGTCTAAAAACACAGGTTTACGACTAATGTGTATTACCAGTGATGACTTACGGCACGGAAACGTGGTCCCTTTAATGTAGGCCTCATAACAAGGCTCAAAGTCGCTCAGCGTGCTATGCTCGGGATTTCTCTGCGAGATAGAATCCGAGATACGGAAATCCGCAGAAGAACGGGTGTAACCAACAAAGCACGAAGAATTAGCACGCTGAAGTGGCAATGGGCAGGCCACATCGCTCGACGAACCGACAACCGCTGGGGAAGAAAAGTTCTCGAGTGGCGACCACGTCTCGGACGACGCAGTGTAGGACGCAACTAGGTGGACCGACGACGTAGTGAAAATTTCTGGGCGTCGTTGGATGCAGACGGCACAGAACCGCACTTTGTGGCGTAACATGAGGGAGGCCTACGTCCAGCAGTGGACGGTGATAGGCTGAAAAAATGAAAATGATGATTGTAAATAAAACTACGGGTTTTATAGTCTTTGTATTTGATTTTTGATTACCCGAAATTTCGAACACTTTATAGCGTTCATGGTCACGGGCGGACTAAGATATCTCACGTCCAACAAGTCATCGTTATGACAGATATTTATAATTATCTACCCGCTACAGAAAATTAGTTATTAAACATTGACCCACATTTTTGTACAAATTTATTGCCAGTATAAGAAAAAATTATTCTACGTGAAAAAATATATTGTTTATGGTTAGTTAGTTTATTAAACATTAAATTTGTAATAATTATTATGACAATTTATTAAATTAGAACGTAACAAATCTAGTATATTACCACTGGATCAAAACGCGACCACACTGAGAAAGATCCAAGAAAACTCAGGGGACATGATACTTAATTATTATTAATTTTTAAAGGCCGCTTATTTTATCTCACTATAGTCCATAAAATATAAGATGATCTCTGTGACAGTTGTCCCAAGTGCTGTCACGCTTACGATAAAGTCCGTAGTTTTTTATCGATAAAACTCCTTATTTTTATAATTGTGATTTTCTATTTTAATTAAAATACAATCAATGAAAATCTTTTTGAATTTATTTCAAACAAAAACTGTTTTTTGACTGTTTTAATTATTCAAAAGGAGTACAATCAAGATCTAGGTCACTATTATCGTCATCACTGGAGCGTTCCTGCTAGAACATTTATAATTTTTTGCCAAATGGGATAGTCGTTAGATCAATCGATCAATTAAGACTGTTTTATAAATAAATATGTCTGGTTTATTGACAATAATGCGTACATAGTATTATCATTTACTCTGAGACGAAAAGTAGTATTTTAACGTTTAATTAATTCAATTTATGTATTTTATAATGTAACTGTTTTAATTGTAAAAATATATTGAAAGTTTTATATAGGTATTGTATTAAGTTTATTTCTTTTATAAATAATTTTATAAAGATCAGTTTTCGATTTACGTATATCGACTGTCCCATCTCTTTTTTAGTTTCAGTCCAGTATGACCTTCTACGTGCGTAAGCGTCATTTATGTATAAATTGTTTACTAGGTATTTCAGTACTTACGAGTTACATTTTAGGCATGAATATTAATATTTTTATGTTTCATAATATATTGCAATTCAGTTGCAATAAAACTGGCACGAAAAGAATGAAAATATATTTGATACAAAATGAAATTGTAAACGACGCTCGTTCAAACTTACTTCGTTGGTTTCTTTGACATCTATTACAGAGATCATGCTATATTTTATGGACTATAAGAGGTTTTTGATTTATAAAATTATCATTAACTATTATTATTGTGTGTCAAATCTATACAATAAGTGCTCACGGTGTCGTGCAGTCTTGTAGTGGTCTTTTTGGATTTATTTTCAATTATGTTTACAACAGGATCCCAGATTGATGGTAATATCCAGCCATCATCCTATCTATTGAAATTTTTGTATTTTTTGATCTGAATAGCCTCGTGTACCATTCTAGGCAGGTATCGGTATTCGTTTACGAGGATTTGTGGTTTATCAAATCTGATGTTATGGTGGGCGCGGTCCTGACTATGTTCACGGTTGCAAAGTCCTCCGTTAAAAAAATATTTACTTCTTTCTGTAGAACCTTATCTGTAACTTAAATTCCTTATAAAACTATATCAAAATGTCAGACATGTATTGATAGATTCATAATATTTGTCACCAAAGTGTTACAAATGGATGTAACAATCACATAACTTGTGTTCCACGAAATAGATAACGTATTATTTTAGACATATTACTATATTAAATTTTTCCGTGTGGTGACGGAGTAGAAATACAATTCACCACTCCTTCACATACCTGTGGGTGTCGTAAAAAACGACTAAGGAATATATTACGCATATGACATCTATTCAAGAGATGGCAAACTCGAAGCAAAACCCTGTCTGACCAGTATGGTTAGTACGGCCTGCTATTATGGAGGCGGCTCGAGCCCAGCAGTGGGACGTATGAGCCGAAATGATGATGACTATATTATGATATCCCGAACAGTTTATACAGTATGTTGCAGCTGATAAATTCCTCAGAAACATATTCAATGAGTGCGCAAATTCGGGAGTGGTCTCTTTTATACGATACACTGTTAGCAGTCACCTACTATTAATATATTATATGTAATTACTAGACCGAAACACTCATGAATATATGTATAAAATACGTTATTCAATAATTAAATATGTATGTATATAATATATGCACCGGCATCATATATACGCACACGCCGTCGTAACATTTACCTAATTAGTCGTGACTTCTAATATATTACTATGTAATTTATGCAATAGTGGAGTTCCTCATTACAATTCGGCTGCTGAGTAGGTATATGAGTGAACTCTTAGTATAAATCTATACCAATAAATAAAATTGGAGTGTCTGTTTGTAATGTCAAAATAATAGGCTTTTTTCATGCTCACACGGTTATTTGCATGATACCTATGTCTAAAATACAGATTAAAAAAGTTTTGTCTGTCTATCTGTCTGTTTGTTCCGGGTAACCTTCAAAACGGCTGGACCGATTTAAAAAATTCTTTCACCAATGGAAAGCTATAATATCAGGGAGTAAACTAGGCTATATTTTATCCGGGTATTCCCACAGGAACGGGCACTACGGGGATAAGACGACAGAAACCGAAGCGAGGGTGGGTTGCTAGTTGTAAATATAAGAGGAAAAATTCAATTCAATATCATAACTATATTTAACTTTATAGGAATAAAGTGATTAATAAGCGGCAAATAATGCAACACACTCTCTGGTATCGCAATCGGTTTATCGTACAGAGAGCAAAAGTAAATACGTACTAAGTATACTATGTAATATAGATATAGCGTAACAGATGTCAATAGATAATCGTGTTTACGTCACGCTACGACAATATCAATAACTACTACACCGCCCACAACTTTATTCCGCTCTGATAAACTTATAATTTTGTAATTATTATGCACAAAATGTTATTTATTTGTAAATATAAACAATAACAACAATTTAAAAACTACAAAAAGAAGTTTCCCGTACCGGGAATCGAACCCGAGCCTCCTGGGTGAAAGCCAGGTATCCTAGCCACTAGACCATACGGGAGTTATGAGAGTAGTCGAAACCAAAGTTCGTTTATAAAATTATTGAAAATAATAAATAATTATAGAATTTTTGTGATATTCGACATTTATTTATATACATATAACTTTATCTGAAAGCGCACAACAAGAAATCCCACGTATTAATAAAACAAATCGCGCATAACAAAATTATGAACATAAAAGTTTTAACAATTTCATAGATCTAGAATTAGATAGATATAATAGATAACACTAAGTATATTCGTTAATAAAAGCTATTAATAAATACAACCAGCATTAAGGATATTATATAAGTATGTACTTATATGTTGCGGGTAAAGACTTGAGTGCCCGCAACGACCGCAGTACTTCATACCAAGGAGCTATGTGCATAGCTATTTTGTTGTACCTATGAACACCTATTAGATTAGTATTAACTATCGTATTATAGTTATACGTTACAACTAGCAACCCGCCCTCGCTTCGCTTCGGTTATAGGTTATAGTCGTTTTACCCGCGTAGTTCCCGTTCCCGTGGGAATACCGGGATAAAATATAGCCTAGTTTACGCCCTGATATTATAGCTTTCCGTTGGTGAAAGAATGTTTGAAATCGGTCCAGCCGTTTTGAAGATTACCCGGAACAAACAGACAGACAGACAAAAATTTTTTAATTGATATTTTAGGCATAGGTGTCGTGCAAATAACCGTGTGAGCATGAAAAAAGCCTATTATTTTGACATTACAAACAGACACTCCAATTTTATTTATTGGTATAGATTATTTGTCAAAAATATAATTACACTTAAAACTGTGCTATAAATACACATTTTTGCAATAATAATAATAATTAAGTAATTATTACAAAATGTCCAAAATTTTTCTAAACAGCATTGTTCTGTTTTGAATAGTTTCTTTTTTTAATTTGTATGATATATTTCGTGTGGTAAGGGAGTAAGAATGCAATTCACCACCCCCTCTTTTACCTGTGGGTGTCGTAAAATACCACTAAAGGATAATATGTAAATAGGTAAGAAAAGGAAAACTTAAAATAAAATCCCATACCAACATGTCTGACCAGCGTGGTATAGTAAGTGGCGAGCACAGCAGTGGGACGTATATGGGCTCAAATGATGATGATCCACATAAAAAATTTTTTTTTTTTTTTATTATTATTTAAGACAACACCCTACACTAAGGAAATAATCCTTGTATTGCGGAGGACTTCACAAACATATAATTAACGGACACAAATTACATCCAGACTCAGAACAACAATTTATGGATCGCACAAAGTGTTGTCCCGCGTGGGATTCGAACCCCCGACACTGGCAGTGTAGGTCGCTATGTTAACCACTACGCCATCTGTGCAATAATTTACTTCACAGTACGGTCACTATTATCGATCAGACAATATTTATGTTAAACTCTGTCTTACTTGTCTGTTAATATATTACTTTATAACTCAAAAACTAAAGAAAGTGTTTAAAGCTTGTATAACTGCATTTTTTGTTTTAAAAAGTTATATATCAAATTAATTATTAATTTGATATAGGTATAATTTTTTAAATAAACGTGTGTGTGTGTGTTTGTGTGTGTGTGTGTGTGTGTGTTGAGGTAATTTTCTATATGTATAAAACTACATAACATAAAAGTGTGAGATGTGGCCGTGCCAAATAATACCTAAATATATAAATAAATATAATTGACGCAGTTAGTCACACGCGTTTATCAAAATCTGTTAATAACTTAAGACACCTCATTATGTATATAAAGTTGTTTAATTAATTAATTATACAGATAACTCGACGCTATTACGGGGGAAAACCATCAACTTGACTAACGATTCAAATCTTTATTACTAGTAGTATGTGTATGCAATTGTTAGACACAATTCCACTCGGTAGTGTGCGTACGAGGTCGTCACTTACTATACTACACCGGACAAACACAAACTGTTAATTCGCTTATAAAAAAAAAATCCGCAAGCATATCTAATTATTTGCACGCTGTGCTCGCGACAATATATTTAGTTAACAATTGATGACATTCGACATGTATTTCACTATTGTAGTAACCATGGTTTAACCACATTTCGGCTCGCCTGTCTCTCGCTCGTCTTCGGCTTTTTATGAATAAATGTAACAGAATAAAAATCAGGCACTTTCACCCTTTCTATGTGAACTCAAACCATTCTGTCACCAATTTCGAAACTAATCACTTCAAAATAATTGTTTGTACGTACAGAGATGTGACGTATCTATTGTCACTCCAACGTTCATACCTTTAGTGTTTTATCTGTTGCATCTGTCTTCTAATAGCCTCCCCTCTTTCATTACATTTTTTTTGTGATGAACGCAGAAGAAACTCTGTTTAATCAGCTAGTTTACTTAAGACAAACAGTATGTATATAGATAGTTTGAGTTGTCATGACGGCATGCTCGTCACTGTCACATTGGATATAATCGTCTATTGTCGTAGCTGACATATGTGCCACTGTGGGCGTTGAGCCTCCTCCCCAAGGAGGAAAATTGATCTACTCTATCATACTGGTCAGACATATTGGTATATAGTTTTATTTCGAGTTTTACTTCTGTTGGTGTTCATGTCATATGCATATTTAGTGTTAGTCGTCTTACGACATCCATCCATCTATCTTAATAGGGAGTGATAAATTGTATTCTTACTCCGTCACCACACAGAAAAAAGATACAATAGTAACACCAATACACGTGATATAGTTCTGTATACGTAACGTCACTTAAAAAAAAAAGACACCACCTGTATGAAGATAATATTTATTATATTGCGGTGGGACTTTACAAACACAAATATAATTAATGGACACATATTACATCCTAATTGGTCGCTGATTAAAGCATGCGCTACACGGTTTGAAACAGTGGTTTGAAACAGATGTTTGAAACAGTGTAGATAGATGTTTTATGCCAAATTTCGTATGACCTTTAAACGCCCTTGGTAGCGAGACTTGTGTTTCAAACCACTGGCCAAGCGTTGGTTTTTATCTTGTTTGAAACCGTCTAGCCGCTTGTTTGAAACCGTCTAGCCGCTTGTTTGAAACCAAACGAACGACAGTCACGCTGCAGAGGTCAGCACAGACGCACGCGGCGACATTCTGTGCACAAAATTGCGCGTAAGCAGACAGAACGCGATCGCGATGTTATTACTCAACTTCTCGAGTTATACAAAAAGTTGCCCTGCCTTTGGGACTTAAATTGTGAAGGGTATAAAAATAAAACAAAGAAGAAATGCGTGGGATATTTTAATTTTTTCCTTCAATTGCATACAAAACTGCAAGACTTACTCCAACTTTTTGTTGTTTTGATAGGTAAGGCGCCATGACGTCGACGACGTTGTAGTGAATATATGGTACGCGAGCGGAAAGACGTCCTATCCGCGCCACGTTCTCTAAACACTGTTGGTTTCAAACTAGCTTAAAAACCATGTAGCCAACAGAGTGCTTTTCTGCTGTTTCTGTTTCAAACCATTGTTTGAAACCGTGTAGCGCATGCTTAATGTACGCATAGTAAGATGTGTGTGTATCGTACAGTTGCCAACTCGCCTACATATTACAATCTGGCACGACACTGGAATGCACTTCTGTGTATATCGCTATACACACACACACACACACACACACACACAATGACATCGGAGATATTATAATATTTGTGTCATATAGAGTGCACCTGTTGTTCTTTGTATAACACTAACTAAAACTCATTGCAAAAGAAGTTTGATTAGTAAACAATCGGCGCTCACCCAACGGTCCGTATAAATTACTCATCAATATTATATTCACACAGTAAAAAAGAAGGTAAGTACTGAAAAACAAAATATCCGCTGTCTGCCCGTAACCCGCTGTGAAATGTTCGAAACGGCGGGCAATCAAAAATCAAATACAAACGCCATAAAATCCGTAAAATTGGTTTCATTTACAACGTGTAATACTCGCGTAAACATCCGAAATGATTAGATAAACTATAATATCATTAATAAAATTGATTAGACTAATGGTCTAGTGATGCAACATTGCAACTGCTAACCGTGACGTTCGCATTTAATTTCGGAACAGACAAAATATTAATTCACAAACAAAAAACATTAACAATTGTAACATAATTTACATACTTAATCGCTGTTATAATCATTAGCAAAATACGATATGTTAGATTCATGAAAATCAACTAATGCCCATATTGAGATAGGAATTATACGGCAGACATTGCGCTCAGCGGTGGCACACTCACGCCACTGTACAATTGTCACAATAGATCTAATTAAACAATACGTTACATATGTACCTTTATAACGGTACAATGACAATATTTAGTGATACACAGAGCACAGCCGCGCTGAGACAAGATCACGAACCGTACGACCTTCCGATAGGTGACGTGTAGCCGGGCGGACGTTCACTTGAACGGCATACAATAGGTAACGTGCCAACCTGAACCCTACACCTAAGCCCATAGAGTGGAGATTGCAACACGCACACGAGTCACGGAGAGCGAAATCAAGTGTGTGGGCCGTGCGTCTAACTGTTGCTTGCCGCAGAGCTGCGATTGTAACCCAATGAGCCACATTGTATAACACTGAACGCGACCCCTTCACAGTGACTATAGTTTTTGCAAGTTATGGTCTGGCCATATATCATCCAACTATAATTTCCCTCACCTTCAAACCGCGTGTGTGTCAAGCGGGTCGTCAGAAATGATTCTTTGACTTTCGTGACATGAGTGAAACTCACGATAAAGTGACATTGTCACATTCAGGTTATTGAAAAAAAAAATGTATTTAATAACTTAACATTGGATGTAAGTGACGGATGAATGAATAAATGGATGAACTTGATTAGTTATCATTGTCTGTCAAGAGAAAATTCATCCCTTTAAACTTAAATTCTAACAAATATGAACAATCGCTGTGTATGTTTATTTGATGACTAGCAACCCGCCCTCGCTTCGCTTCGGTTATAGGTTATAGTCGTTTTACCCGCGTAGTTCCCGTTCCCGTGGGAATACCGGGATAAAATATAGCCTAGTTTACGCCCTGATATTATAGCTTTCCATTGGTGAAAGAATTTTTGAAATCGGTCCAGCCGTTTTGAAGATTACCCGGAACAAACAGACAGACAAAAATTTTTTAATTGCTATTTTAGGCATAGGTGTCGTACAAATAACCGTGTGAGCATGAAAAAAGCCTATTATTTTGACATTAGAAACAGACACTCCAATTTTATTTATTGGTATAGATAGACACGTCTCTACTGCTGGATACAGGCCTCCCCACGAGAATGCCACTCAAAACGATCCTGCGCCACTTGCATCCAACGTTTAAATATGTTTGAGTATAATTCTACATCACCATATCCCTTCTCTCAAGTTGAAAATAATCACACCGCAGCAAATAAAAATATAATGAACGCTAACAGCCGGTGTGTTCGCTCGATGAGGTCACAAATAACGAGCACATGGGGCTCCCGGTACAAGAGTGCGACTCTTGAAGTGATCTGTAGGGTCCTCGAGCATAACTAATTGCTTTGACTATGTATTTCAATATACTGGCGCTGTATTTATAAATGCGTATACTGCAACAACTACCGTCAAACGACACTCTTTATATAGCTCAAAGTCGCTATTTGTAATTGTTTTGCTTTTCCTTCTATATTTTATCACATATGTCGAGACCATCTGCGGTAAAACAATGTCGCGTGGCGTCATAACATGGCGTATTACCCCTCAACGCAGCAATTAAGCGGGTCCCCGGTAGGTACAGATTTCTTGAGTTCGGTAGCTTGTACGACCAGTTACCCCTTTTGTTTATAAACCTATATCTATGCCCCCGGCAATAAAATGAGTCGCCAAACACGCCAGCGACGGAGTATTTTAAAAATGACCCTTGCGCGATCATTCCGTCCGCAGTATGAAACGTCATGTCTCCGTCCCGTCAGTGCTCTGCCGCCGTCCCGTTCCCTCCGCTGTTTGCTCAACCTCAAACCTTTATCAATCTCGTCTATAATTGAAATCTTGCAATGTGCCGACCCCAACGCAAGAAATTTCATTATTATTTGTAATTAATTTACAGTTAGCATATCGCAATCAAATCTAACAATCTATTAGTAATATCCGCAATCAATTTGTACAAAAAATGCTTGAACGGCTGATGTGAATTCAAGTTATTCGTGTAATTAACTAAGAGAGCAATATGTTATATTTCCTTTTCGTGCAACTAGTAAATGGGTATATGGATATAGCCATCATCAATGAATAACTATGTAAATAGAATGAAGTTATATATTTCTTGTTATTGACGACGTCACTGGCTCCCATCTTTACAAACTGACACGTCAGGGCGCTCGAACATGCTCGATGTCGCAACAGGACATAAATGAACTCAAGTGATCGCCACATTAAGTGGGTGGTTGAACTATACACCTATAACTTCTATATACATAATGTCTTAATTGTGTAAATGCCGTAGTGATCTAAGGTCTATTGACTTTCAATGCCAATGTCCATGCAGGACAGTACATGCACAATCCACAAACGATTGTTCTGACTTTGGGCGCAATTTATATTTCTACTTCCGTATGGTCATGGAATCTGAATACAATTCACCACCCCTTATTATGCTCGTGGGTGTTATAAAGGATGACTAAGGAATATATACATATAAAATCTATGCAAGAGAAGGAAATTTCGAAATAAAACATTGTACCAATCCTTCTGACCAGCATGATGTCATCATCTCGGCTCATACCTATACGTGCTGGGCTCGAGTCTCTTCCACAATAGGAGGACAAGGGGGTTTTTGTTTCGAGTGGCCCTTCTCTTGCATAGTTGTTATATGCGTCTTACATCTCTTATGGCCGGTTTCAGAGGTACATTTAACTGGAGTTTAACCGTTTGACAGCGCTATCGGTCCGATAACTTGTAGAATTGCGTTTCTGAACTCACCGTCATACGGTAAACGTCAGTTAAGCTTGGTCACTGTAATATAATCTACCAGTAATCCAACTTCATACAAACGGACGAAACGCGAGCTATACCTACGCGCCTCGATCTCGGCATGCACTCGGCATGTAGACAGTCACGACTGTGCTGCAGTGACGAACGAACGGTGTGTTGTTTTTTTAACAATAACTGCGCGAATTTTTCACTAAAATACATAATTATACACATATTTAATATGACAAGTAGGGTATATTGTGCTGTTTTTGGTTGCATGATTTCGTCAATAACGAATCCAGAGATAACTTTATTTTAGATTACCTGCAAACTCTGAAATCTTACCTATTATAAAATAATTTTACTTACTAGTAGGTAGGTACATAATGTGTGTCGTTTTAATGTGTAAGTATTTCCTTTATTCACCCGAAAAATAGTTGTCTGGATTAATAAATAAAGTGAAAAAAGTGATTGGACACGAGTGAAATAGGTAGTTATAGCCGGTTCATGAATCATGTTACGGTAGGTACGCTTGTGTTAAAACTCATAATGTGTTTTGTTTTGTTAGTTTATATAATTCAAAGTAAAGACGTGGTATTTTATTATTAATAATATATGTTTATTGTACTATGTGTATGAATAGTACTAGAAAAAAATAATTTGACCGTCTGTCTGTCACTAGATAATTTAAATTTATAGACCGATTTGTTATTTAAACATAAACATGTTTTTTTTTAAATTAAAATTACCAATCAAAAATCAACACGCATTCTTATTGAACACTTCCTATTCAATTCACAAAGTATTTTATTTGTTTATATAAGAAAAGTATATACAAAACTAAATGGAGACACAAAGTAGGCAAATGTAATTAAAATGCTGGAGGCGGGCAGCCCTATCACATGTTTACGTTTAGGCATTTAATTCAAGGTTACGGCCGAGATACATTACTGGATAGATGACTATACTGTGGCTTGGTTAAACTTAACTGACCAAAAACGGACGTTTATCGATTCGATAAGTAATGTTTGAAGTTGTGTCAGAACTAACCTAAAATTATTTTGTGATTTTTGTTCATTTTAATTGGGATTTTCACTTTGTACTTACACCTTACGCAATAATAGCTATAATTATAATTACCAGCAGTTTATCGGAGTCTGATATGGAAGTTTTGGACGTTGTTTATAATATGTCCATATCTCGCAACCTAAGAAGTCGCAGAAATCTATTTGAAATATTTACGGATGAAGAATTTAAAATGAGATAGCGTTTTAACAAAGGTACTGTGATGTATCTTTGTGAGAAAAACCACTTTTTTATAATGATTTAGCAATGAGTCGCACATACAGCCGTGATAAAATAATAAATTATCATATTTTAAACTAAAGTAATCTCAATCCATATATTGACTTTCGAAAAATATTTGTGTTAATATTATTGGTTATAATCACTACATATTATAAAACAAAGTCGCTTTCTCTGTCCCCGTGTCCCTATGTATGCTTAAATCTTTAAAACTACGCAACGGATTGCGATGCGGTTTTTTTTAATAGATAGTGATTGAATTGGAAGGTTTATATGTATAACTAGCAACCCGCCCTCGCTTCGCTTCGGTTATAGGTTATAGTCGTTTTACCCGCGTAGTTCCCGTTCCTGTGGGAATACCGGGATAAAATATAGCCTAGTTTACGCCCTGATATTATAGCTTTCCATTGGTGAAAGATTTTTTGAAATCGGTCCAGCCGTTTTGAAGATTACCCGGAACAAACAGACAGACAGACAGACAAAAATTTTTTAATTACTATTTTAGGCATAGGTGTCGTGCAAATAACAGTGTGAGCATGAAAAAAGCCTATTATTTTGACATTACAAACAGACACTCCAATTTTATTTATTGGTATAGATTTACTTTTTACGACAAATAATGGCTAATTTTCGAAGCGATTTTAACCAATACAGCATTCATCTTTATCCAATTAAATACCTTAAATAGATTGTTGATTTAATATAGATCTATATGGCCCTTTACAGCATATGATTTAAATGAATATTTTCAAAGATATTACGGATTTAAAAATTACGGGACGTACCGTCAAACGGGGTGAATGGGCACAGAATTGAACTTCAAATAAATTTATGAATAGTTTATACCAGAAATTATTATATCGATTTTGGTATCAAAACTTGAGTCGCAGCATGAAGATTCTTAAGAACTTTACACTAAGTTATTAAAAGCACCCAGTTTTAATTATTTCTTAAAATTATGGGTAATCCCTATTTAAACGCAAAATGGGACAATAGGGACGGGCAATGGCATTATAGGGAAAAACCATTAGGGTTGTCACAATTATATTAGGTAAGTGGGTATAAAATTCTTTAACTCATCTTTGCCCTCGGTGATGTTCGCGTCTCTAAAATCAGTCGCCGTGCCATTGTCATATAAATTAAAACATATTTTCAAGCACATGCACTCATAGCGCCGTGGACTAAGATGAATTCAGGGATCTATAGGTATTTAGTGTTAAGAATGATTTAAGGTAGGTAAATAAACATGTAGTCTAGGCAACTAGGTATACTTTGAATAAAACTAGTATTTTATGAACATATAATATATTTTAAAATATTAAAATGAATAATGTTAATAGAATGAATATAATAGTGAAAATCGCAACGTTCGTCTTGATACCAGTTGGTACTATCTTATATTAAAATCAGAATATTAGTCACAATGCACAGATGGCGTAGTGGTTAATGCTAGTGACCTACAGCGCCAGTGTCGGGGGTTCGAATCCCACGCAGGACAACACTTTGTGCGATCCACAAATTGTTGTTCTGAGTCTGGATGTAATTTGTGTCCGTTAATTATATGTGTATGTATTTCTCGCGGAAACGCAATGAGTTTCAAAAAATTAAAAAACTGTACGAATGGCGGCGATGTGGCTCGCGACACGTCACGTCTCGTTTCCGTCGGGGGCGAAAAGTGGCCCACAGAGAACCGCTTTGCTACGCTGAATATGTCAAAGATCGTAGCAGGTGGAGGGCAGTGGACTCTGCCTACCCCTATGGGAAAAAGGCGTGAATATATAAAAAATAAAAAAAATAAAAAAAAATATTAGTCAAACTAAAAACAGCCTCTTATAATAATAAAATAATAAAAAACCTTAAAATCAACAAAAATAAAAATATATCTTAAAAATGTCAAACTTTAATCAGCACAAACATAAACATAAATAGAAATGAATTTCAAACTATTGTTTCTTTTTGCGTCAGGGAATATAAATTAAAAATGTTACTGATTACATCGAAAGTAGGTATTTTAAATTACTTCATGAATCAAGTGGCAACCCTGTTCCTATAGTCCCTTCACTGTCTCTTGATAGACTGCATCGTCCCTATTTATTAGATTTTCCGTTCCTATTACCCTCTAGTCTTACCTAAAAACCCCAGACGCGTACCGTAAAACCTCTTATAGTGGAAATAAATTCTTTGTAATCATTAAATATTATTTTACGATTCAAAAAGTGTTTCAATTGTTACTTACATTACGACATATAGATTGCAAAAGACACACCAAACTCACAGATAGTCTTACGATACTAATTTAACCACTAAAACAAAGAAATTTGCTAAAAACACAAACACTCCGATAGCGGTTAGTTCAAAGCGAATCTTCAGAATGGCGTTTTGACCATTTATTCCTAATTTCACGTCAAATAAGTGGTGCCAGTTCAAAAAGTAACTATTCTATTATAAATCCTTACCATCTTATGGCTATAGTTAGTCGATTGTCAGAGTTATCGTCGTGATTATTTCAATCCCGATTTTTTCCCTATTCACCCCTTAGTTCCTATTCACCCCGTTTGACGGTAGCGTTTGCGAGGAAAATAACAATCTATACCAGTGGTTCTCAAACTTTTTAAATGACGGAACCCTTTTGGGAAGCAAAATACTTGATGGAACCCTACAATAAAACAATTATTTTTATAAGTGTATTCTATATTAATCAGCATAATAAAAGTACAATGTATCAGTTACTAATTATTATTTACTTCACCACTTGGTAAGGACAATAATAGAAAACATTAAAAAAGAAAAAATCTAACTAGTGGGAGGTATGAAACTGTTTTTTATTTTTCATCAATTGCTTGATATCAGGTTTGATGGAAGAAAGTTGGAGTCTCATATCAGCTTCGGCGTCCAGTCTATTGCGATATTTTGTTTTCGTGGCTGCGTAGGTAGAGAATCCTGTTTCGCACAAATATGTAGTTGGGAACGGGAGAAGAATATCCAGAGCCATTTGGCCAAGCATTGCATATTCATCTTGGATTCTGCACCAAAAATCATTAAGAGGCGTCGTTTTGAACAATGACTCCATACTTGTGTCTGATGACATTTCTAAAAGAGATTCATATATCTCATTTGACATGTTTTCAGGCTTTTCCAAGTTGGGTAAAAAAGGATTATGAATCCAGGAGTTCACTTTAATTTTTGTATTGTGAAAATACTTTTCAAAAGATGCGCGCATCGAACTGAGATATTGGACCAATTCTTCAAACACATTATCTTCAAACATTTCTGAGTCGTTTTCGCTAACAAACTCACTGAGTAACGTAAAACTTTCTATTTCTTTCTTACCAATGCAAATGATCCAAAAATCTAATTTTCTTTTAAAAGCAGTTATTTTATTATAGGCCTGAAACACTGTTGTCTGTTTACCTTGCAACGATAAATTTAATTCGTTAAGTTTTTGAAAGATATCCGCCATAAAAGACAATCGGAACAACCAAGTTTTATCATACAAACGGTCCTTCAAATTAAAAGAAGTATCTGCTGAAAGAAACATTTGTAACTCGGCTCTAAGTTCAAATAGCCTTGTTAAAGTTTTTCCCCGAGACAGCCATCGCACTTCTGTATGGAGCAGCAGTGTTTTATGTTTGCTGCCATAATCTTCACACAATAATGAGAACAATCGGGATTGTAGTGGTCGTGATTTGATAAAATTAATTATTTTTACCGCTTCATCCATAACTAATTTTAGATTAGACGGCATTTGCTTCATCGCAAGTGCTTGTCTATGCAGAATACAATGACTGGAACTACAATTAGGCGCTTTATTTTTCATACGTGACACTGCTCCTGCTGTTTTACCTGTCATCGCCTTGGCCCCATCTGTACAAATGTCAATGCAATTGTTCCAACTGAGATTATGTTCTTCAAAAAATATATTTATTTTATTAAAAATTTCTTCCCCGGTAGTGTTTGTAAGCAGCGATGAACACATAAGCATGTCTTCTTCAAAAGAACTTTTATATGGATATCTCACAATAACCAGCAGGATAGCCAAACCAGCGACATCAGTCGACTCGTCCATTTGCAAAGCGAATCGTGTATTTTGTAGACGTGTAACTAGTTCTTGTTTGACGTAGCTTGCCAGATCATGGATTCGTCGTGAAACAGTATCGTTTGATAGCGGAACAGTAGAAAGATGCTTTGCAGATTTTTCATCAAGCATACATTTTGTTATGTCTAATACACATGGTTTTATTAATTTCTCAGCGATAGTGTGCGCTTCACCTGCTTGTGCAATGCGATAGCTAACTAAGTATGATGCCTCCGCGGCCTTTTCGTTGGTAGTTTGTGTTACATGCATCATATTTTTTTGACTTTCTAATAACTGATCTTTTTTGCGAACAAAAAATTCTTTATTCTTGTCTTTAGTCTCGGGGTGTACGGTTTCTAAATGTCGACGCAATTTGGCAGGTGCCATGGAACTATTAGGAAGCAGTTTACTACAGAGCATGCAGAGAGGTGAGCCGTTGGAATCAACAAATCCGAAACTGATATAAGATTCATCATACTTCCTTTTTTTCGTCTTTGAAACCGTCGAGCTTGACGTCGTGGCACTCGTGGCATCATCTTCTGGATCGGTGATTGCTAAATTCTCCGCGCGCATTGCTTTTGAACATTCAGCGTCATTAGAAGATGTTGTTGGAACACGTTTAACACCTTTAAGCCAACGTTCCATTCTTCTTTATTTATAATGTTACAAGTCAGGATAGTGGGGTTTAAATAATGCACAATCGTTACTGCGTATAAGAGACTAAATTTAGAACCTACAGGGAAGAAATGTATAAAACTGAGACAACAGAATACAGCAGGCAGTAAAACAATGAACACTAGTTTCTCGCTAGCGAGCTTGTAAGTAGGTAGTAACTTATCGCTCCGAACGCTAATCATCAACTGACGACGCCAACGCGCGATCGCCGCTTTTATACTTAGTCCTAGACTCGATCTCAAATATTCTCGAAAATACTCGAGTCGGCACCTTTGATAAACAAAAAGCAAAAATAAAAACAGAAATTTAAAAATAGCGTTGTAAACAATATCGACTTTATCCTTTGAAGTTAGAGACGAAAGTCGCTAGTTGACAACTATAGCGTCTAATTCAGAGGCGGCTTTTATCAAAGAGACTGAGCGCTTACAAGTATACTACCCGCTCGTTTTAAGTTTGCCGCTGGCGATAGGTATGAGTGTATGACGTTCGAAATTTTTTATTTAATTGTAACAATAAAAATTGTGTACGTTAGATATTTGGGTAAAACTATGACACATTATAAGTTTTGTTGTCACGTGGGGGAGGGTACGCGCATTCCACAGACCGGCAAACTTAGAGCGAACGCGTTGTACAAGTATAAAATTGTTGAGACCAAACTTATGAGATATTGTACCAGCTAATGTAACACAAGCTTATACAAATACAAATAAATAAATAAATAACATTCATAGCGTTTTGTCTCCGCGCGGCCGCGGAGTCCGCACAGCCGCGGAGCGACCAGAGAGAGGTGTTTTGATTTTTTTATTTCTAAATTCTTGCGGAACCCCGACAGAGGTATCACGGAACCCTAGGGTTCCGCGGAACACACTTAGAGTATAGCTGATCTATACCAATAAATAAAATTAGAATGTCTGTTTGTAATGTCAAAATAATAGGCTTTTTTCATGCTCACAGGGTTATTTGCACGACACCTATGCCTAAAATACAGATTTAAAAATTTTTGTCTGTCTGTCTGTTTGTTCCGGGTAATCTTCAAAACGGCTGGACCGATTTCAAAAATTCTTTCACCAATGGAAAGCTGTAATATCAGGGAGTAAACTAGGCTATATTTTATCCTGCTATTCTCACGGGAACGGGAATTACGCGGGTAAAACCACTAAAACCGAAGCGAAGCGATGGCGGGTTGCTAGTAATGAAATAAAATGAAAAAATCAATTGTAAACTTGATCTTGTGAAGAGACCCATCTAGCGACAATTTAAGAAACCAGTTATCGTTTTCATAGTTATTTGACAGAGCGTTGGGTACTCAGAAACCCAGCAAAAGTTATCGGAAGTTTAACTTTATTGAACCAATAGCTATTGATAGTTTAACTGAGGAGCTCAGAAACCGGCCATTAGTCGTCTTTTACGACATCCATAGGTAAAATAAATTGTATTCTTATTCCATCACCACACGGACACAGCGTGATATAGTTATGAAGGAGGCTCGCGCCCAGCAGAGGGACGTATGCGAGATCGATGAAACGCTCTCGCGACACACAAGTGTTATTTCCTAATGCAGTGTGCTATATTAAATAAAAATATTTAACAAAGCCTTTCACAACAATTTTATCATTTGTCTAGACACACCAGTGTAAGTATCAATGTAAGGAGCAACAATACAGTATCAAATTTATTATACTTTATGTTCGTGTGAAGTCGACTCAATATACAGTGCTATAATTAATTATAATGATGTTAATACATTAGTTGCAAATGTGTTAACTCAGTCACGGTGATTATAACATACAAGGTCACTTGTTAGCGACGTATTCATTCATCATAATGAATGATAATTTTGAAAGATATATGGAGGATATTTTGTTCAAAATCTCTACCTCTAATAAAACAGTTATTATCTGTGACGATTTTAATATTAATTTATTAGACCACAACAACATCACACAAAAATTTATAACTCTTATGAAATCATATGATTTATATAATGTCTTCTTGGAGCCTACTAGGATAACGTCTGGGAGTGCAACTTGTATTGATAATGTATTTACATCTGTTTAACCCATTGCTCACTCTATTCTGAGCGCTCTAGAATCGGATCATTGTGGTCAATTTGTTGTATTTCCTAGAACTAGTAGGGTTCAACGAGAAAGTATTAGCTTTGTTCCCATGACTGCTAGCCGCTTAGAGCAGTTTAAAGATGAACTGAGTATGAAGGTACCGCTGTTGCCTATTCATGACAGTCCTAATGAGCTATATACATCTTTATTTCACACAATCAATACCGAATTTAGTAAAATTTTTAAACCAAAAACATTAACATTTGGAGTGCCTGCTGGTTTTAGTGAATGGGCTACTTGTGGTATCTACAAGAGTAGAAGAAGGTTATATGATCTTTACAGTGAAAAATCTTATAACCATAACCCAGTATTTTTAGAGTATGTTAAAAATTATTCAAAAATTTTCAAACGTGCCTGTTCTAGTGCTAAATCCATTTATTTAAGGAGGAAAATTAAAGGATTTAGTGATATAATTAAAATGACTTGGACAGTGATTAATAGTGAAACCGGTAGGAACAATGTGCGGAAGAAGGACTTTAATTTAAAGATTGGTGATAAAAATGTGACAGTAAATAAAGAAGTGGCACATGAATTTGAAACTATTTTACAAATGTGCCTGTATTAACAACAAAATCATTAGTGTCGTGCCCTATTTTGGTTGAATCGCTCCTTAAACAAAGCATTGTAAAATGTGACACTTCCTTTGAATTTTCAGATGTAGGTGTGGATGATATTTTAAAGTCTTTTAAAAATCTTAATATTAAGAAAACAGCAGATTTATGGTGTTTATCAGTAAAGACTATTTATTTTATAATACCTGTTATTGCCCCACCTGGCATTTGTATTTAATGGTTGTGTTGCTCAGGGTGTGTTTCCTGATCTCATGAAAATTAGTATAAAATAGTATAAAATTAGTATACTACCAACACTCAGTAAAGTATTTGAAAAAATTATGCTTAATCAGATGTTGATTCATTTTAAGAGACATGGTATTTCTCACAAAAATCAATTTGGCTTTACTAAGAATTGCTTTACTACTGATGCGGGCGTAGAGTTATTGAAAAATAATTTTGCAGCCTGGGAGGAATCACATGAGGCCTTAGGTGTTTTCTGTGATTTATCCAAGGCATTTGATTGTGTACAACATGAAACATTCATCAGAAAACTATACCACTATGGGATCAGGAATAACGCTCTTGAACTTGTAACTTCTTATTTAAGCAACAGAATCTAGAGGGTTGATGTTAATGGTGCACGATCATCTGGTTCTATTATAAAAATGGGCGTTCCACAAGGGTCCATTCTGGGGCCATTGCTGTTTCTTGTATATATTAATGACCTACCCTACCATATAGGGGATAATCTGGACATTGTGGTGTTTGCAGATGACACTTCTTTGTTATTTAAAATTAAAAGACAAATGTTTGATTATGACGATGTGAACAATGCACTGTCTAACGTTGTTCATTGGTTTAACACTAATAATTTGGTTCTCAATGAGAAAAAAACTAAATGTATCAAATTTACTACTCCCAATGTGAGGCAAGTGAAAACCAATGTCCAAATGAATGGTGTGGCTCTAGACCTTGTGGAGTCAACAGTTTTTTTAGGTATCACCATAGATGCTAAACTTCAGTGGGGACCTCATATTGAAAAGTTGTCGAGTAGGCTTAGCTCACCGGCTTATGCAGTAAAAAAAATAAGAATGTTAACAGATACCGAAACAGCTAGAATGGTTTATTTCGCTTATTTCCATAGTCTTATGTCTTACGTCTTGGCCGTGTGGCGACGGTTTGAGAATACATGTGTCGCCACCCCTTACTTGCCCGTGGGAGTCGTAAAAATCGGCTGAGGGTTCACCAGGAGAGTGGGCAGCAGCTCTCTCCTGGGAAACGTAAAACATCCATACTGCGATCGCCAACCCGCCTGCCAAGCGTGGCGATTACGGCAATATCCCCTTTTTTAAAAATGGCGTACAACAAAAAAATGGCCCCCAGTCACGGCGGCTCCGGTACCCTACGGGCTCATTTTGGTGGCGGGCCCAGTAGTGGTGGAGCGGGGGGTGCGAGGAATCTCCGGCAGCGATCCGGCTACCAACAAAAACGACCCTTGGCCCTGGTAACACACAACATTCGGACACTCAGGACTGACGAGAGGGTCATCGAGCTGGAAGAGGAATTGAGCAAAATCCGCTGGGACATTGTAGGATTATCAGAAGTGCGAAGAGAGGGCGAGGGCACGATAATCCTCCAGTCTGGAAACTTGCTCTTCTACCGGGAGGGCGATCACCCGTCCCAAGGTGGTATAGGGTTTATCGTTCGTAAGTCTCTCATAGACAACGTGGAGAGGATCGAGAGTGTGTCGACAAGGGTAGCGTACCTTATACTCAGAATTACCAAGAGGTATTCGCTGAAGGTTATACAGGTATACGCACCGACCTCGACATACTCCGACGACGAAGTGGAGGCATTTTACGAGGACATCTCGAAAGCCATACACGCGTCCAAAACCCACTTCACGGTGGTTATGGGAGACTTTAACGCGAAAATAGGTAAAGGGAGTGATGATGAGTTGAGAGTGGGGAAACATGGATATGGACAGAGAAACCAGAGGGGCCAGAAACTGGCTGATTTTCTGGAGAAGGAAAGCCTCTTTATGATGAATTCTTTCTTCAGGAAGCAGCCACAAAGGAAATGGACCTGGATTAGCCCCGATGGTTCAACAAAAAATGAGATAGACTTCATCTTGTCAGACAAACGACAGATATTCAATGATGTCTCAGTGATCAGCAGAATTAAAACTGGGAGCGATCACCGGATGGTACGAGGCACATTGAATATCCATACAAAAGTCGAGCGGTCACGCTTGATGAAGTCTACACTCCGACCTACATCTGTCCAATACCAGAACCTCGAAAACTTTCAACTCGAACTACATAATCGCTTCCAATGTCTGGACGAGTGCGAATCTCCGAACGATATGAACAACAGGTTCGTGGAAACTGTCCACGCGGTTGGGTCGAAATTTTTCAAGGCTCACCGCGTTAATAGACCTAAAAAACTTTCTGACCAGACTCTCGAGCTCATGGAGCGGAGAAAAGAGATGACGGTGCAGTCTGCAGCCGATTGGTCCAAACATAGGCAGCTAAATAGACAGATCTCCAGGTCTGTGCGTCGCGATATTCGCCGATTTAATACGTTCCGTATTAAAGAAGCGATAGAGCGGAATCGTGGCTCGAAAGTGTTCGCACAAGATCTGTCTATTGGGAAAAGCCAAATGACTAAGCTGAAGACCGATGACGGCACTGTCATTTCATCCCAAAGTGAGATCTTGGGAGAGGTCGAAAGGTTCTATGGACAGTTATACAAATCATCCCGAAATCCTGTTGTCGGCTTGGTCCAAGATCCCAGATCCAAGCTAACTCGGCACTATACCGAAGAAATCCCGGACATCAGCTTGCACGAGATCAGAATGGCTCTCAAACAACTACGTAACGGTAAGGCACCGGGAGATGACGGAATTACGGCAGAGCTTTTGAAGGCGGGCGGCAAGCCGGTATTAATAGCCCTTCAGAAGCTATTTAATTCCGTTATCCTCGGGGGCGACGTTCCAGAGTCGTGGACCAGGAGTGTGGTGGTGCTGTTCTTCAAGAAGGGTGACAAAGCTCTTTTAAAGAACTACAGACCCATCTCACTCCTGAGCCATGTTTATAAGTTGTTTTCGAGGGTCATTACCAATCGACTCACGCGCAAGCTCGATGACTTCCAGCCGCCCGAACAAGCCGGCTTCCGAAAAGGCTATAGCACCATAGACCATATCCTCACGCTTCGGCAGATTATACAAAAGACCGAGGAGTATAATCGGCCCCTGTGCTTAGCGTTTGTGGACTATGAGAAAGCCTTTGATTCAGTCGAAACTTGGGCGGTGCTGCAGTCCCTTCAGCGGTGCCAAATCGACCATCGCTATATCGAAGTGCTGAAGTGTTTGTATAGGAACGCCACAATGTCAGTCCGTATCCGGGATAAGAGTACGAAACCGATCCAGTTGCAGAAAGGCGTGAGACAGGGAGATGTCATCTCTCCGAAACTGTTCACCACTGCACTGGAAGATGTCTTCAAGCTCTTAGACTGGACTGGACTCGGCATCAACATTAACGGCGAATACATCACTCACCTTCGATTCGCAGACGATATCGTCGTTATGGCAGAATCCATGGAGGACCTTGGCACTATGCTCAATGATCTCAGCAGGGTATCCCAACTAGTGGGTCTACGAATGAACATGGACAAGACGAAAGTCATGTCAAATACCCATGTCATTCCTGTACCGGTCCTAGTTGGCAATGCGATTCTCGAAGTTGTCAATCACTATGTTTACCTAGGACAAACAGTCCAGTTAGGTAGATCCAATTTCGAGAAAGAGATCAGCCGACGAATCCAACTCGGTTGGGCAGCGTTCGGGAAACTTAAGAGGATCTTCTCGTCCAACATACCTCAGTGTCTGAAAACACAGGTCTACGACCAGTGTGTGTTACCAGTGATGACTTACGGCACGGAAACGTGGTCCCTAAATGTAGGCCTCATATCAAGGCTCAAAGTCGCTCAGCGTGCTATGGAACGGGCTATGCTCGGGATTTCTCTGCGAGATAGAATCCGGAATACAGAAATCCGCAGAAGAACGGGTGTAACCGACATAGCACGAAGAATTAGCACGCTGAAGTGGCAATGGGCAGGCCACATCGCTCGACGAACCGACAACCGCTGGGGAAGAAAGGTTCTCGAGTGGCGACCACGCATCGGACGACGCAGTGTAGGACGCCCCCCCACTAGGTGGACCGACGACCTAGTGAAAGTTGCTGGGCGTCGTTGGATGCAGGCGGCACAGGACCGCACATTGTGGCGCAATATGAGGGAGGCCTACGTCCAGCAGTGGACGGCAATAGGCTGAAATGATGATGATGATGATGATGTCTTACGGCATATTACTGTGGGGATGCTCCGCGGACTTTAATAGAATCTTTGTTCTCCAAAAAAGGGCTGTCCGTGCAATTTATAATCTAGGCCCAAGAATCTCACTTCGGGAGAAATTCAAAGAAATAAATATTCTAACTGCCGTATCACAATATATATACGAAAATATATTATATGTCAAAAAAAATATCGCTAACTTTAAGAGATATTGTGACATTCATGAAATGAATACTCGTAATAAGGACAGATTAGTTGTACACACTACTCGTCTCCAAAAAATTAGCAAATCATTCATGGGGCAATGTATACGCTTTTACAATAGATTACCTAAAGATATCCGAGACCTGCCTATGAAAAAGTTTAAAAAAGCCATCAAGAATAGACTTTGTAAAAAAGCTTATTATAAAATCTCGGATTATGTAGATGACAATACAGATTGGTTGTGAGCAGCTCCTCATTCAGCAATTTCCTTGTTATTTTAAATATACTGTTTGTAAATGTACTTTTAACTTTTATTGTAAAGTGTAGCGTGTTTTGCCTAACGAATTTTTGTATTTTCACCGTTTGTAACATATTGTGGTGTTGGTCATGCTCACATAAGGATCTACTTGCGGTAGCTGCGTGGAGCGGGTCTCTCCCTTCCCTCCATAGTGGTTAAGGGGAGTGATGGCTGCTCTAGTAGTTAACTCGTGATCGGGTGCCGCTTGTGGGATCTGGTCCAGCCATAATCGTTTAAATTATATTAAGTGACTTGCGGTTCGAAGGGCATCACACTGGAGCTAGTTCTTACAAAACATGTACACAATTGTATAACTAGTAAGAAGAAAAAAAAATTAAAAATAATGACAAGCCCGCTGAGTTTCTTGCCGGATCTTCTCAGTTGCGGTCGCGTTCCGATCCGGTGGTAGTATATTTTTTTTGGAAATTGTAAACCTGACAATATGTAAGTGCCCTCTCGGGGTTTATGTATAATAAATAATTTGAATCATTGTGATAACAAAGATCACCGACTTATTATTATAATGTTGTTAACTGCACACCGCTCGGTGTAGTCTATAGTGCCTATAGTGTAGGCTGTAGTGTACAGGGACAATTAGTAGCCTATAGTGACAATTAAGTGTCGATAGTGTGTTAATGAAAGTTTCATTTTAAAATATTATTTACTATTTTCTCTGTGGAGTAAAAGTACAATTCACCACCCCCTTTCTTGCTCATGAGTGTCATAAAAACGACCAAAGGATTATAAAACCCATACAATATCTATGCAAGAGAAGAAAAAACTCGTAATAAAATCCTATATGGACCCGTCTGAACAGTGTGGTCTAATAGGTAGATCCCCCCAATTGTAAAGGAGACTCGAGCCCCGCAGCGGGATATATACGAGCTGTGATAATGGTATTTCATTAAAATAGTCTACAACTACGTATGTATATCGGGCAGACCGCTACTTTGATAATAATAATCAGCTATTTATTAGAATCCTTTGTAAATGTTAAGTCTTTAAAAAAATAAATAAAAGTAACTACTGAGTCTATCTAGAAACGATTTATTTTTCAAACTGAAATTATATATATTACGACTTATATGCCTCTTAGCACACATCACGCGTTTGTTCATGTACACCACTGCTCCTGTAGTCGACGCGTGGGTTAATCTTGAAGATTTCGGAAAGCGGCGGCCATATCTTCATGCAACTGCTCAAAGTCTGCCCTAATCTTGGCTTCGCCGTCCTTCTCCGGGTCCTTGAATTTCATAGAGGAGAGTTGATAGAGCACGTTCCCCATGGCATCGCGGATCACGTTCCATGTGATCTTGTTGTCGGAGTGCGCCGTGGTCTCGATTGCGTGCCGCGCCATATCGTAGAAAGCGATCATGTTCTTCAGCATGCCCACTGTCTTGTAAAACGGACAGAAACGATCGTACGACGAGTAGCTATTCTGTTGCAAGAAATCGTCTTTAATTATCTTCGCCACTTCCAGCGTGATCTTGTCAGTTTCGGCGAGTGACGCCTTACCCACCAGTTGAACAATCTCTGACAGATCCTCTTCCTCCTGCAGGATCTCCTTAACTTTGGTTCTGAGAGGCACGAAGTCAGGATGGTTGATGTCGTAGTACTCGTCCAGTGCACGCGTGTACTTGCTGTAAGAAATGAGCCAGTTGATAGATGGAAAATGCTTCCGCTGAGCCAATTTCTTGTCGAGACCCCAAAACACTTGTACGATACCCAATGTAGCGGCGGTGACTGGGTCTGAAAAGTCACCACCTGGGGGTGAAACCGCGCCGACGATGGAGACAGATCCCTCTCTGTTTGGATTGCCAAGGCACTTGACACGTCCAGCTCGCTCATAGAAAGAAGCGAGTCGGGCACCGAGGTAGGCAGGATAGCCAGAATCAGCTGGCATCTCAGCTAAACGACCCGAGATCTCCCGTAGAGCCTCAGCCCAACGGGACGTGGAGTCGGCCATCATAGACACGTTATAGCCCATGTCTCGAAAGTACTCGGAAAGGGTGATACCGGTATAAATAGAGGCTTCTCTGGCAGCAACGGGCATGTTCGAAGTGTTGGCGACGAGAGCGGTGCGCTTCATGATAGATTCCGTTACTCCTTCAATCTCCACTGACAATTCGGGGAAATCGCGGAGTACTTCTGACATCTCATTGCCACGCTCTCCACATCCGACGTAGATGATGACGTCAGAATTTGAATATTTGGACAGCGCCTGTGAGATAACAGTCTTACCACAACCGAAAGCGCCTGGTATAGCCGTCGTACCTCCTTGCACACAAGGAAAGAGCGAGTCCAAGACCCGCTGTCCAGTAAGAAGTGGATAATTGGCAGGCATCTTCTCTGTGACGGGCCGTGGCATCCTTACAGGCCATATCTGCACCATGGTGTACTTTGCCTTCTCGCCCTCGAACTCAGTCTCCAGCACCACATCAGTGACGCTATAGTTGCCGTTGGCCGCGATGTAAGTGACGGTACCTTTGGCGCGCGGTGGCACTAATAGTTTGTGGCTCACCAGTGTGTTCTCGTGCACGATACCGTACAAGTCTCCACCCGTTATATGAGATCCCACCTTCACGTCTAAAGGTTTAAATTCCCAACTGGCATCTCTACTTAAACAGGGAACATTCACTCCCTTGGGGATATAGATGGATTTGGTGAGCTCGTTGATATCCTTCAGGGGCCGTTGAATACCATCAAAAATGGAGCCCAAGATACCGGGACCCAATTCCACGGATAAAGGCTTGCCGGTGCGCAATACGGGGTCACCGACTGACACGCCTGATGTTTCTTCGTATACCTGTACAGTGGCTAAATCGCCTTCGAGACGAATGATCTCTCCCACCAATTCGTGGTGGCCCACGCGGACCAGCTCGTACATAGCAGAGCCGGACATTTTCTCGGCGGTGACGACGGGGCCGGACACGGCGAACACGTAGCCGAACATGTCCTCGTCCTCCACCCCGGCGATGGTCGGCAAATTGTTCTTCGACATTATATATTATTTATTTTATTTTAAATAATACAATGATGGTCTATTTGTAGAATTAATGTTAAAATTCTCAAAAACAACATGTCAAATTTTGACATTAGACGCGCTGCGACCAAAGAGAATTGGCTCCGACTTGACAGATGTAAAACAAAGATCGTATAATGATGTTTTGGATATTTCTATTCTAAGCTTATACATCAAAGTAACAACGGAAGTACGCATATACGCCGTTCGTTACTGAACTAACGCGATGGTCTGCAAGTTCAACTGTGACTTCACTCGCGTCTATAATGTATTCAATTGTATATTGAATGTAAAGAGGTTGAACGGTCTCGCTGTTTCAGAGTATGTGTGAATTATCCTTCGCACTATCACAGCGCTTTTCCAAATATTATAATGGTGCTGGCACAGCTCGCGCAGTAAGCAACGTATGCGTCTCGGTTTGTCATTGTTAACATTTGCGGATATGACGAAATACCATCACAAGTTATTAATAATAATTGGTTACTGCCGTATTGCTCCAAGAAAAATCATGAACACGTTGCGCGTTTATTTTTTACATTAAGCTTATTGTGATATTTTTCCAACTCATTCTTTTTTTTTTGGCGGGTGGGTTGCGGTCGGCGCGCTCCTCGCACCACTCCGTCCGGGGCGACAGAGGGGCGTAAGCACGCACACCCGTAACCCACCCACGTGCACGTCGCCTTCGTCGTTGTGCCGACCACCGGAGCAGGGTTACTTGTCATCAGTGGTCGGCGCGACGGAATACCCCCTATTTGGGGTACCCTCCCATCGATTTTTCCAACTCATACCCTCTCATACATTGTTGGGCTCGAACTTGGAGATATATTGACCTATTTTTATTTCAAGTTTGCATAGATGTTATATGCACATTATAATCCCTTGGTTGTTTTTTACAATATTCAAGGGCAAGAATACAATTGACCACCCCCTGTGGTGAATTGTATTATTACTCAGACTCGCACGGCGTCACAAATAAATATTGCGATGTGTTTACACATCAGTTATCGCGTTTCGCATTAAAATGATTTATCAATAGGTACTTACATTTTTAATTTGACCTGAACTTGCCAAACAAATAGTGGGCAAGTTGCTATTTTTCCTCTTACGTATATGTTTAAGGAAAACTATATAATAAACAAGTCTCTTGCGCTTTATAAGTTTATAATTTCGCATTAAAATCAATGTTTTATTATTATACTAGCAACCCGCCCTCGCTTCGGTTTGAGCCGCCTTACCCGCGTAGTTCCCGTTACCGTGGGAATACCAGCCTATGTTACTCCCTGATATTATAGCTTTCCATTGGTGAAAGAATTTTTGAAATCGGGTCTGTGGTTCAAGCGTTAAAGCGTAACAAATAAATAAACAACCTTACTTTCGCATTTATAATATTAGTAATGATGACCTGTAGTTACCAAATAATATATCAGTAGGTAGATTTTTATTTTTCCTCATCCATATAATATGTTTAAGGAAAAGTAGTACCTATAAGTCTCTTAAGTCATAAGTTATCTTTAAGTTCTAACTTAAAGCTTACATAATTACTGATGATTATGATCTTACTGCCTATTTATCAACTATAATATTCGTTATCAAATTCATGTCGTAGCACTAAAAGTCAAGGGTATTCGAGCTTCTATCCTTCCACACACCGCGTCGTTGAGTGGAAATCAGTCGTTATCATTTCAGTACCAAGTACAGTCATACTGTTAAGATATTAAAATGCGTATATCACGCCGGAAACATAAAACGCTATTATGATTATCGCCACGAAAACTGGCGCAGCTCCGGTAACTGTGTCAAGGTGTTATGTATTACCGCGGAACTGTAACGGCGAGAGCTTGTACTCGACAGAGGCAATAGTGAAACCAGTGGGTACACTGTGGATACACCGACACTTACGATAACCTAGACGTAGCCAACAGTTACAGTCTCAAATAATACTAACTTATGTAAAGCATTGTACATACTTTATCGCTACTTGAGTAAAGCGGTATAAGGTGTAGGTAGTACCTTGAGCAAACATACCTACATCTATGTAATATGGATCTATAAGATCTATGTGATCTATATGCCAATTACTCAGGGTCGAAGCAATATGTACTATTCTTTCATAGTACATATTGCAAAAGTTATTGGTAATAGTTTTATGATCGCTCATCTGTCTAACGTGAACCCTCCTTGGGCATCTAATTGTGGAGATGGCCCAGGTCTACACAAAGTTCTTAATCGTTTTTTGCGCCATCTGCGAACCATGTGAGAGAACCTAAAGCCTCATATCCTGAGGGTGTTTGCGTGTGGTGTTTCACCGAACCTCATTGCACGCATTCACACTCCCTTCACATTGTTCAAGGTAGGAAAGTCCATGAGCAGCAGCAGCAACACTTACCATCAGGTTGCACTGTTTGCTCGAAAATGTAAGTGTAACATTCGTAGCTGCCACCAGCAGCCAGCAATTATAAGATATGAGCGATATGATTTCTTAATTCTAAAGACATACAGAAGAAAGTGAAAAAGATTATCAGCACGATATCTGTTAACAAGCCCTTCTTTTGAAATCCCACCTGTGGTGTGTTGTTTATATCTCAAGTTGAGTCTAATAGGTGACTGACCTTACACCAAGGTGGTAGATAAGAATGATTGATGTGCTACAGAGTGGGGCAGCAACAGGTCTCGCGTCCCCTCACTGGTGTGATACCAAAATAGCACTAGGGGCGTCGCGACGCGAGGCCCGGGGGGACAGGGGAGGAGGATCCGTGTGCCGTTACATGATGCGCGCTATTGATTCAACCTTCGCGCTCCCCACTGTCGCTGTTTGTGTCTATAACTATACTGTTATGTACCAGACGAGACGATACGTGACTCCTGAACAGTTATTTGCTCAGTCCGTTTCGTTTATAAATGCAGATGAAATATCATTCTATAAATCTATAACCTAATCGCTTCATATTGCTTATTAGATCCATTTACCTAAAGATAGTATTATTCGTTGAACAGGTCACGCTTACTCCTCTCACTGACAAGCGTTAATGCAGTGGATCTATCTGTAATCTGAGATAATTTGTAATGTGGGTCAAAATATAATAACTAATTTTGTAGTGGGTAGATATAAATCTTTGTAGTAATGGTGACTTGTTCAATGCGTCCTAGTCCGCCCGTAACAATGACCACTGTAAAGTGAACGAAACGTCGGGCAATAAAAAATCAAATAAAAAACGGAATAAAATCTGTAAGTTTTATTTACACTGAGATAAATGATTGTGAACGGCAGTAAAATGTTTCAAAATTGTGCTTTTATGTGATTACATAACGAGCGGTGGGCCAGGTAAGGGTGGAAGTAATCATGCAAGTCGCAGTTCGTAAGCAAATTGCAGCCCCCGTGAATGGGGTCGTGTGTACCGGGGCGGCGCACTGCAGGCGCGACCTAGTTGTGTAGCGGGGTCGCGTCACTGACGTCGCACGTCAGTACCGCCGATGTTACTCTTACTAGAAGTGAATAGTGACGGTCACTAACAAATTTAAATACATAACAATGGTATTACGCTTCGCTAAGAGCCAACACTAATATCTGCCGAGGCTTTACTAGATATTATTCTCGGTGGAAAATATCATCATTATGATCGCAGCTCAAATAATTATGTCCTCTATTGCTGGACTCGTGCCTCGAAATTAGCCTGATGATGATGATAATGATCCTTTCCATGTGACCACGAAGTAAAAATACAATTCACCACCACCTGTCTTCACCGTGGGTGTTGTAAAAGACGATTAAGGGATTAAATATGTATAAAACATCTATGCAAGAAAAGGAAAACTTGAAATGAAACCCTATACCAACAAGTCTGTCCAGTGGTATCGTAGGTGAATTTCCCTCCCATTGTGTAGGAGGCTCTAGTCCAGCAGTAGGACATACATGAGCTGTATGGATGATAATGATGAAACATAGTCACGTATACAATCAAATATTAAATGGTATTGAACTCCAGTGCGATATTGTGCATCTATCATGACGGCACACAACTTACGTCATTGTGATTATTTATCGTCATAACAGTTATTGAACTGTAAGACAGTGACTAAGATTGCGTCCGTGGATTTTAATCATCTTAGCTTACATATTATGTTTCATTGTCCTCCATTTAGAAAAGGAAATTGCCCAACTAATCGACATTGATCAAATAGATTGGTATTGGATATTATATCGAGTTTTCCTTTTCGCAGTAATTTTAACTGTTTACGCCTCTAAGTCGTGTGTTATTATCATCCACAGAAATGGAAGGGGTGATGGCACTTTTTTTTTTTTATTGCAAACGGTGGCAAACGAGCAAACAGTACACCTAATGGTAAGTGTTGCTGCCGCTCATGGACCTTTACAAGGCCGTTGCCTACCACGAAGAAAGCGAAGGGACTGTGAATGCGTGCATTGATGCTCGGTGATACCAAGGGCACCACCAAAACCCTCCACACGCAATCACCCTCGGAAAGTTGGGCTTCCGGCTCTCTCGCTCACCGAAGCGCAGTAACAAATTACAAACTTTGTACTCCGTCACATAATCTGTGTCTGTTAACTACTAACACAAATCGTAAGTCGACTCGGAACAATCGTTTGTCAGTAGTACTAGGCTTGATAGTGAAGCCGACTACTTAATTCGCTATCTGCTGTGCGTGCTGACAACACGTACGTACATATACGAGTATGTTCAATGAATGACAACTATTTACAATTAGCTGATAGATAACTGTATCGATATCAATCCATACTAATATTATAAATGCGAAAGTAAGGATGTTTGTTTGTTTGTTTGTAACGCTTTCACGCTTAAACCACCGAACCGATTTCAAAAATTCTTTCACCAATGGAAAGCTATAATATCATGGAGTAACATAGGCTATATTTTATCCCGGTATTCCCACGGTAACGGGAACTACGCGGGTAAGGTGACTGAAACCGAAGCGAAGCGAGGGCGGGTTGCTAGTATATAATATAGTATTGTCATATAATTATATAAGGTAAACATATCGGCTCGCTATCGTAGAGGTAACAGTTATAGCGATACGTGTGACAGCTGTTACAGTGACGCCCGTCGCTGTCGTGACGTCACCGCGACCGACGACACAACTGAACAACTACAGTGTGTCCAATAGACTTACACTGAAATTTGTACATAAAATACACTTAAAAGTTGAGTTTAAACGTTGCTATTACGTTATTAAAATAGTGCAATGTTTTCAGTGTGACGTCCCGTGGAAAAGTCATTTTCCACCGCGTATTGTCTGAAAATGTACCAGGCGAGCATGAGCCGATAGCTGTTATTGTTATCAGTGAGGGCGTCCGCGGGGCGGCGGCGGGGCGCGGGCGTGCACGCGGCCTTCGTGACGGCGCAGTAGCATCTGTGCTAATGTTGCGCTATCATAGGGTTGCCAACTCCCGTAACGCCGCCAGGAACATAACAATTATATCGCAAAACTTGTTCCATAGAGCTGTAACCACAAACGCTAGCTAAAATAGGTTCAAGGCACAGAGAACATCGACTGACTTCCGTCATGTCATGGCAAAACACAGATCTCTACACAACCTCATTTACATATTTTAATTGTCCTTTGCAATTTGCAGACAATCAGGCGAACATTCAATAGTAATATTCCAATTTTGAACATGCATTCTAAGCATTTTTTTAACACTTACACATAAAACTTACAACTTTCCACACTGTCGACAGTCGTCTGTCTACAGCCGCCGGTCCATTCGGAGCAGAAAATTACGAAATTGCTATTGCACTTCGGGGAGCGAGAGAGCCGTAAAAACATCTTTGTGTGTGTCCAACATTGTGTTTGCATGTGGTGGGTTTTGTTAATGCCTTTAGTATCACCAAATCTCGTTGCACGCATTCATACTCCCTTTACTTTCTTCAGAGTAGACAAAAGCCTAGCAAAGGTCCATCACTAGCAATATCACTTACCATCAGGTGTGCTCTTTGCTCGTTTGCCTCTAACAGCAATAAAAAAGTTATGAAGTGGAATGACGAATCAGCGTCTGTGCTGCCAGCCGATTATACATACATACGTAGTAACAATGTAATCCAAGAAAACTATCAGCGCATCTTTTTCACTCTAAAATGAAATTGCAACTTACCACCATGTGAAGTATTAAAATTATATTCAAGTAAAAATTACTATAAGCAAACCATGACTTCCTCAATATTGTATATAATAATATATTATTAAATTGTATGATGTTAATGATGCACATTAGTGACAGCCCTAGTACTGTACTGATACGTTATCAGTGTCGTCAGCTGAGCGCAAACGTCAGTCATGCAATAGTCGCTACAGTGTCGTGCGGCCCTGGTCATCAGTCACAATTTTTATCTACACTCACCAATTGTCATTTAGTTTAAATTACAGCCGATTTACGTCAAGTGTTCAATAAATGACTATATGGTATACTCTTTTATGTAGGGTTATTGTTTGAGCTCAATTTTTGTGCGGACCAACATCCCTGCTGTAGTATTTACTTCAGCAGCGTCTCCAATCGACTCACCAGCGGGCTGAGCTATGTGGGTATCAAACACTAGGACACATGGCTTACATCGTCGCCTTAATACAAATTCATTTAGCTAGGATGAATATCCTGTGTCGATATACAGTCTTGACTGCAAAGGGCAGATAATTCAATCACGCATCTACGCAAGCACGCACACGCACACACACGCACATATGCATGCACTCTCATACCTACACTTACCTAAACACACATTTTATACCTTCACATATATTAATCCTCATATCTCCATAGTATGTTTATCCTATAGTTGTACGCATAGGGCTTCTCAATATGTAACAATGGAGGCTTTGGCATTGATAGCCAAAGTACAGGCAAAAGCCTAGTTTGGCTACAGAAGCTCAAATCGATTTTAAACACATATTATGTTAGCCTAAGTTCACATTGTGACATCTACTAAGTATATTTGCAAAAAAAAAATAAAAAAAATATTAAGTATTACGCTATGACGTTATCGCTCGCAAGGTAGGTGCAGTGATATTGTACAATTATTTGCTGTACAGATTCCGTGAAGTGACGGAGTTAGAATACAGTTCACAGCTATCTATCTTACCCGTGGATGTCGTAAAAGACGAGTAAAGGATATAATACGCATATAAATAACGTCTATGCAAAAGAAGGTAAACTCGAAATAAAATCAGTCTGTCTAGTGTGGCATACTAAGTCAATTTCATGACGCCACGCTAACGATCAGGTTCACCCTCGTGTATAGATGTTTCACATCGAAATATGAAAATACCGACATAGATAATAAATATTAACATTCTACACGTATGTATTTTCGTGTGATGAGACGACTATGGGCTATAATATGCATTATATGCATATGACATCTATGCAAGAGAAGGAAAACTCGAAATTGAACCCTATGCCAACACGTCTGATCAGCGTTGTATAGTAGTAGGTCAATTTCCCTCCCGCTGTGGAAGAGACTTGAGCCCAACAGTAGGACGATGATTTATATCGATTTCTCCCGTCGACGTAATCCGGCCGGGCGGATCACTGAAGTTAACATAAAGTGTTCCTCAAGCTCCACGTTATCTTACTATTATTGTTACCTACCCTGAACGGTCAGGTCTCATAGCACGTCAGCAAAAACAATCAATTACTAACGAAGGGGCGACGTTCTTTCACACAAAACTCATTCTCAGTTGTCGCCTTATTTCGTTATCCCGTTATTTCGTACCCTAAGGGATTGTTTTTAAATGTATGGTAGCCTAACAGATTGGGTAACAGTTATTTCGTAATATATTATACAAATGGCGCCCTACACAAATGTACTTGCCTACCGCTTCAATAGCTCAAACAATGCCGAACAATTAATATGAAAGCGTTCTAAGAATGCTATAGCATTTAAAAACGTTAAAGCTTCTCGAAACTTAAGTTTACAACTGTGTTTGCACTATCTTGGAAGAAAGATATAAAACTTTAATGTAACACACATGCAGTTAAAAGAACGGTGTAACGTATGTAGTCGTGTCGTAACCTCGTATAGTTTTCATTGTATTCTTATATATCTCTAACTAATTAGTCACATATTTATAGATACAATGTCACTTATTTACATATATGTATACCTTATACAGTAGTATACATTACCCTACTAGTTGTTCATCGAGTATATGATGTCGAACATGTAGTTTTAGTAAAAGTGTATTAGTTGTTGCAAGGGCATTTTGCAAAATACTATTGTTGTATAATGCGAACGATTTCACAGTGAGAGTTTAGCTACTAAATTACTATCTATATGAAATCACTAACATGAGCCGAACTGAAAACACACATTGCCGCCCAGTGAGTGATGACTTACGGCACGCAAACGTAGTCCCTAAATGCAGGTCTCATAAACAAGTTCAAAGTTGCTCAACGCGCTATGGAGCGGGCTATGATCGAGATTTCTCTGCGATATAGAATCCGAAATACGCAAATCCACAGAAGAACGGGTGCAACCTACATAGCATGAAGAATTAGCACGCTGAAGTAGCAATGGGCAGACCATATCACTCGACGAGCCGACAACCGCTGGGGAAGAAAGGTTCTCGAGTGACGACCGTGTATCGGAAAACGCAGTGTAAAACGCCTCCTTACTAGGTGAACTGACGAAATGGTGAAAATTGCTGGGCGTCGTTGGATGCAGGCGGCACAAGACTACTTTGTGGTGTAACGTGAGGGAGGGCTACGTCTACCAGTGGAAGGCGATATGTTGAAATGATGAATGATAGTCCGACATCGTTATATCGATCATTGCCTACCGTATTGTTGTTTAATAAGATAATTACAATAATAAACTATACATATATATGTATGTGTCAAAACAAAAATAACGTTATTCGGAAATGTCGATTCATAGTCAAATATCGTAAGTCAAGCATACTTAATTTTTTATTCGTATCCGCGCTCGGAGGCGATAACGCAAGGATGTCGATAGGAGAACGACCCGTAGTACGTGATCGTGAGTCAGTGTCTGTCTGCCTACGCGACACACAACAATTATGCGATAACAGTAGTTACCATTCAGTTTGGTCTGTCTGTTGTTTACATTAACATCATTATTATGTACCTACTGTATTACTTAACTATTAATCTTTGACTTGCTCTTAAGTTTTAATAATCATTAATTCATTTTGGAGTCCAACACCGTTATCCAAAATTTAATGACATACATACATACATATCTTTCAGAGTATGTTTTTGTAGGAACAAATGTTTTTAGGAAATGATGGCGAGTACTGCATCACACATCTATCTCACGCGATACGTAGCGACCTAGATCACAGTTTAGCGATGTCAAATTCAGATCAGGTATTTCGAGTCAGAGCCAAAAAAATACTACAATTGAAGTAACAATCGCTAACATATTTACATAATACAGTTGTGCCATTTTTACTTTGAATACGTACAGATGTCGCTAACAAGTTGGTACACAAGTATTGTCCATTCGTAAAGTGATCAGTTAGCAGTTGGTAGTGGCTGCGTCAGTTGCATGTTACCAACAGGTGCACAAACAACGTCTCAACATAATGCAGACCGTCGCGTCGTACATCCGCCCCAACACCTCACTACATCAACTAATAAAAACAGTAACAGAGTTCATTACCACATAAACATTTTGTGTTTATTTATAGTTTGCTGTCGCTTTTACTTTTATCAAGGATTTAATAGTTACTCTTGAAGCACAAGCATTCGACTATTGACCGTTACTTGATGACTTGGGTCTTGAGTTCAGCTAATGCCTCAAGAATTTGTTTGGGAGCTTTTTGAAGTTTTGAGGGAATTTAAAAGTCAAAAGTTATTATTACATTATTACTTATTATTTAATAATAAAATTGAAAATTCATATATATTATCGCATTGTTCGCTATTAGCACCAAACCAATATACACGGCTTCGTTCACGTCCCCTGTTCGCTCTACCACAGGTGCGTACGTGTACTGCACAATACGCACCTACTAGTCAGGCTATTGCGTTGCTAAACTCACCGATTACTCACTATCCGCAAGTTGATATATTTTTCACCAAATTCGATCTATTCTTAAAATTTTGTTTGTATTTTTGATGTGAAACATCTATAGGCGAGGGTGATCCCGATTGTCGCGTGGCGTTAACGCTTCGGGACACCATTTTAATTAAATACAATTTTTTTTTTTTTTTTTGTGTACAGCTGTTGGCCGCAGATGGCCTTGACAGCTTGACGCGGACTATGGGTGAGCGCTGAGGGCTCTCAACCCGGAGAAAAGTATGCTAAGCGACATCGCCCAAGGGCTCCCCCTGTGGGGAACGGACCTCGGCTTGGGGCGTCGCTGGAGGCAAAGTGGGCGTGCCCACGTTTTTAGTAGTGACTTTTGCGCGGCGCAGTTTCGCACCTCGACGGCGAGGGCGGAACCGCGGATATTTATTTGTTAAGGCCTCGCGGGCCGTGTGGGCTCTTTGTTGAGCGAGTGTGATAATGTCGTCCTCTTCGTCGAGGACGTGACGAGGACGTCGGATGGATAAATACAAATAAAAATCCGGATACATATGTGTACATTTTTGTAACGAAACCATAGTGAGATTTAAAATTTGTACAACGCCATCTAGTGCGCTTAAAGTAAATTGTTACCTATAATGAAAATAAATGTTTATTGAATAAAAATCATCATTTTCTGGGAAAAAAAATCGTAATATTATTTTTATTAATGTGCTATTTTAGTTCCTGTCGTAATCTGTTCTTTTATGCATATATACTTCTATAAAATAATGTATGTTCTATAAAATAATGTATAATTCTCTAACTTTCCAACATAAGTATACCATACCTACTTACAGTACTTTCACGTACGAAAACTGGACAATCGCTTTTTATATGTGTTTTATTAGTTTCAGATGTATATTTATTTGTTTGTGTTACAGACTCCTAGCAATTGGATCTTGACCCACTTTCAACAGTCAGATTTCATTTAAAATTTGTTAATTTAACAAGGACCAATTACGATAAAATAATTTAAATAGCTTGTCTCATTATCATCGTCATCATTACAGGATTAGAGATTTCTTTATAAAATATATTTTGTAGCTGAGATTTAGTCTTAGCTCGATAGAGGTCGTTATTTGTGTTTGCTAGATCATACTTTCTTCAATTGTGTGAGGGAGACGTAGCGACGCTATGTTAGGTCGTAAGCGACTGAGCGGTGAACTAATAATATTTCTTTGTAATATTTTAGAAATCGTATTATTTTATTCAATACTTTACATATTAGTGCCTGTCGTAATCTATTTTCTACAAGTATATATGAATAAATCATATATACTTGTAGAAAATAATTTCAAAGTTTCACATCTGCCAGGCGTCCTGAGCGACGGCTTACTTTTTTTATCTTTTAATTTTACTTTTAAATTATAAAATTGTAATGGCTCTCTACACGTTTTGGGAGACTGTAAGTGTAGTAAGTAGTTGAATGATTAATAAATTATTGATTAACAATTTAGATTACATTGCTGTCCTATCAGGACAAATATGTGTAATTATAAACTCCTATGTATAACTTTTGTATTGTGTGTAGACTGTGTAGTGATAAATAAAAAATAGCGTTTATTTGCCTACTAATATCGAATTAGGCAACAAATTAACGTATGCAGACAATACAAAGATATATCACAATATAAAAACAAATCCTATTTTAACTGTGAAAAAACATGATAAAATAATGTAAAACACCGAGGTCACGGTTGATATCAGCTCCACTGCGAATGATTCGTTAATAAAAACATCATATGAAAGCACATTTCGAAATCGGCCTAGTTTCACAGAGAGATCAATTTGACGATCGAACTGGAGCAAAGTGCCGTAAAATCACACCAAAAATATCTTGAATTATAGTCACCTTATATGGTCGATATACTATTAATTGGTAACGATGTGATTCGTCATAGCGGCCGCGATACCTTCATCACATATATGAGGATGTCTACATGTTACTGGTCAAACTTGATTTTAGGACAGGCTAGTCCCGCCTAGACAAAACCGGTCTCTTCTAGGTCAAACTGATTTCATGACGCTGTTTCTAGAATTTTGAATGTCGAGTGTGTTAATTCTCATAGGTACCAACATCCTCTTCATTCAAGTCACAAACTGATACTTTCTTCGAAAAACCTTTTGAGGTTATGTTTGGCTTTGTCTTGTCCTAACAAAGTTACAGTAAGAACTCCATCCACTATAGATTCAGGTAAAATACTATATTCTATACCCAAATAGGAGACGCTATTCATTATGCCTTTCATTTTATGTCAAAATGATCGACATTGACAAACACTAGGATCCAATGCCTTCTTTTACAATGATAAGCGTTACTGAACTATTATGTTATTGAACGCTATTTTAAAAAGATTTTGCGCAAGTCAAATAACGTAATGTTCATTATGATGCCGTAACAGTACAAATGGCTTGCAATTACATCTGTAGAAAGGACACTAGCTTCAAGGTGTGTATTTCAGTTAAATATGTACTGAAGAAGATTAGGAATGTGGTGTCGTAGTCCTGACAGCTTATGTGGATGCAAATAAACCCAGGGCCAAGGCCGCTCACCAGTTAATATGGCGAAGTGTATGCATCAGATTTCCCCCCGTTTCTTTAGTCTATTATTGCAGCATCTATCATCTAAGTATGGAAACGGATAGATTTATTAGTTCACAAGAGAACATAGCCAGTTTTTATACTATAACATATAGTTGTAGTTAATTCTAGTCAAAGTTAATTTCGCCTAAAATCCCTATTGACCGGTAACATACTTATTGTGATCGTTTTTATAACGCGTTTCGAACTATAATAGTGACGGTTTCTCTCACTCGGTTCAAGGTCTCGGTAACTTTCGGATATACTCGTTAATGGCTATTGTGAGGTATACACACTAATTTAAATGTACATGAATGATAAGGTGCGTATACATTTTTACCTTATCTTGTGTAGAAGAGAGAAGGGAATGCTGGGCGGGCTACCGTAGACAAGGCAGCGTTGCTGGTGATACCCCTAAAACGTGGGGAGAGTATGCACGGCGGTGATGATGGCCATAATGTCGCTATTCTGTGGTCCTAAATAGCTGGAGGGGGTATGATTGACTTACAGCCGACCAAATGCAAAATCTTTTAGTAATCTGAATACCTATATGTACATAATAAAACAAATAATACAATATTTTTTTTTTTTTTTTTTGTGGGTGGGCCGCGGTCGGCGCGCCTCCGCACCACTCCGTCCGGGGCGACAGAGGGGCTTGAGCACGCAACTCCCGCGACCCACCCGAAGCCCACGTCGCCTTCGTCGTTGGGCCGACCACTGGAGCAGCGTTAACTTGTCGTCAGTGGTCGGCCCGACGGAATACCCCCTATTGGGGTACCCTCCCATCGACCGACGTCCCCCCCTCGGGGAGGACGTCGGTCTTTCCTCACGCGGTCGGCCTCTCGGCGGGTGACGGACTAATCCCCGGTCACGTCACCCGCGGCCTCGGCTAAGGCGGCATGAGGCGCAGATAGTTGCGCCTGCGCCGCCCCAGTCGCCGGCGGCGGACCTCCTCATCGAGGCTGCGCTCCTCACGCAGGCGATCCGCCACCTCCTTCCGCGAGATCACTGTCTCGCAGAAGGCTGCGACCGCGTCCCAATTCCTGACGCTGTCGACCATCGCCCTAGCGATAGCCGGCAGCGTCAGGTCCGTACCGATGATTGCGACGAGTTCACAGCGCTGCACTGCCCAAGCCCCGCAGGCCTCGAGCGTATGGCGCGCCGTGTCCTCGTCGCAATCGCAGTGGTGGCAGGACGGTGTACTCTCCCTCCTAACGACCTTGTGCAGGTAAATAATACAATATAAGCTTTACTTTACTTGCAAAACAGAGTTTACAGAATTTAATAATATCAAATTTGCGTTACTTGTTTTATTTAACTAGAATCATAAAAAGTTAATCTATACCAATAAATAAAATTGGAGTGTCTGTTTGTAATGTCAAAATAATAGGCTTTTTTCATGCTCACACGGTTATTTGCACGACACCTATGCCTAAAATAGCATTTAAAAAATTTTTGTCTGTCTGTCTGTTTGTTCCGGGTAATCTTCAAAACGGCTGGACCGATTTCAAAAATTCTTTCACCAATGGAAAGCTATAATATCAGGGCGTAAACTAGGCTATATTTTATCCCGGTATGCCCACGGGAACGGGAACTACGTGGGTAAAACGACCATAACCTATAACCGAAGCGAAGCGAGGACGGGTTGCTAGTAATTATATAAATTAAATACTTATATTTTAATTTGTGGTTAAAAACATTAGCGATTACTTTAACAATTATTGTGGTATGTTTAACTATTCATCCCTTAGCCTGTTCACGTCTATCGCCGCAGTATGCCTCTCCAAAAGGGTACCTAATCACATAATCGACGTACTCAGTAGGCGAGTTGACGATCATATAGGTAATCCCAGGTTTCTCAAAAGAATAATACCGTCCATTTTCTTTATGATTCCAAAGTTGACACGATTACCACGGGCAAGTATGAAGTAGACGGTGGTGGTATGTTTTATTCTTCGTCACCAAGCAGGATACTGACTGAGGAGGGCGACATGAGCGAGGAGCTATCACGAGAATCGCCTATCTAATGATAATATCTACACTAATATTATCATCATCGCAGTCCATATACGTCCCACTGTTGGACTCGGACCTTCCCCACAATGGGAGGAAAATTGACCTATTATACCATGCTGGTCAGACATGTTGGTATAGGATTTCATTTCGAGTTTTCCTTATCTTGCACAGATGTTATGTGCATATTATATCCCATAGTCGTCTTTTACGACATCCACGGGCAAGATAGGGGGAATTGTATTCTTATGATGATGGTGATGGATGAATTGTATTCTTACTCCGTCACCACACGGAACTAATATTATAAAGAGGAAAAGAAAATATTTTTGTGTGTGCGTGCGCGTGTTGATGTGTGTGTGTGTATGTATGTTCGTAATGAATAAACTCAAAAACTACTGTGCCAATTTAAAAAATTCTTTCACCATTGCAAAGCTACATTATTCCTAAGTAACATAAGCTATATTTTATCCCGGTATTCCCACAGGAACTGGAACTACGCGGGTAAGGCGACTGTAACCGAAGCCAAGCGAGGGCAGGTTGCTAGTATTGTATAAACGTAGAGCATTTACAAAAATGTTTTTAAGCACTCAATTGTGTGCGCGTCAGTGAGATAGCGATTTTAACCCGTGGGTGTTTCATATCGCAACAATTACAAAGGACGACCAGCTGAACGGTGACGCACATCGGGCACCGGTACCTATTGGTGAAAGTTGTCCCTAATGAGGCCGGCTCATATGAGAGGCCCGCGCCCGCGCCCGTGCGGGAATATTTCAATATATTGTATTAGTAACTCTCGACTGTCGTAATATCATCTTATACATATACATATATAGATACTATGTAACTGATATTGTGTACGCGAATGTTTAATGCTACATTTCCCTTTGTAATATTCAATCATAATTATACTCAACAACAGGAATTTCCAAAGTGTGTTCCGCGGCACCCTAGGTTCCGTAGAATAGTCATCGGGGTTCCAGCAAAATTAAATAGCTTTTAATTTTAATAACTTGACTGTGAAATAAGGTTTATAAGGTATAATAAGGTTACAAATATCATATTGAAGATGACAAGAAATCATTACTATTATGTAAGTAGATAGATAGCAAGATTTCAGCCCGGACTGTAGCCAGAGGCAATGCACGACGTGGCGCTCTGGTCTTCTTCCACCGTTTAGATTCATTATGATTTGATATGGGGTTCCATAAAATAAAATATATTTAGTTGATGTACCATTATCTTTAAAGTTTAAAATCCCCTGCTCTACGGTATATTACTATTTCTAAAATATTCTGATAAAAATATACTTAGTGTACCGGTAATTCTTAATTATAAACTTTATAGTGCGCAGAATATTCCTTAAGACTAGAGTTCCGACAAACAAGTTTGTGTCATCAACTATTAACTTAGAAAAGACGAGTAAGGAAAACGAGGGAACAATAACTGTCAACCACTAACTCATTCATATTTCCTGCCAATAAATAATTCGCAGAAACGTGAAGGAATACATACTCAATTCGTGCAATGAACTTTATCATGATTTACCAGACCGACAGTTCTGCAGCGGTGGCGTAGGCACTAACTACATAATAGATAAGGCTCGCTAAGTTTATGGTTCATAACTATGCTTGCTAATAGTCAAGTCTCACTCGGTCGCTAATTATAAGAACATGGATGATATATTTCAGACACCAAGTAGCCCCTTAAGAGTGCCAGTTATTGTGTATTTCATTTTTAAAGTTGAAACCAATGGCACACATTCACAGAATGTCATTGAAAACAATTGAACTTCAGATTGATTTCGCGACACTAGTATGAAAAGGCAGGCATGCGTCACCATGTCTTTTCATATCAAATTATTCTGAGAAATGTAATTACATTAATAAGTCGAACACAACACGACTGCATTTAATATAGTCTATATAACCTAACCTAAGATAAAATACGACCTATTATACATATATACCTATACCTAAGAGACCTATATGTTCCGTGTGGTTACGGAGTAAGAATACACTTAACCGCCCCCTCTCTTGCCCGTGGCTGTGGATGATCGTAAAAGACGACTAAGGGAAATATGTAGGTAACATCGATGCAAGAGAAGGAAAACTCGATACAAAACCCGATTTCAACACGTTTGACCAGCGTGGAATAGTAGGTCAATTCCCCTCCTATAGTGGAGGAGGCCCGAGATAATAATTATATTGTTACAATAGTTGTAAGATACAAGGTTATAATCATCTGATTATGTAAAGCCACACTGAGAGCGCAGATGAAACAATTCGCGAGTTCACATTGGCGCTTAAAGTTAACGTATAGTTATAAGCAACATTTGCGCTGATTCACACACGTCTCACGGTCAACGGGTTCATTGGTTATGTGACTACTGTCAAATTATTTAATTATTCCTAATTTTTTTTATATTGCACGTAAATTAAAAAAAAATGTGCAGTAATATTTAAATAAAATGTATAAAAAAATTAGGTATATACGATTGTGTTAAAAAAATTACTTTTAGTTCATAGTCTATACAAATAAATAAATTTGAAGTGTCCGTTTGTAATGTCAAAATACTGGGCTTTTTTTCATGCTCACACGGTTATTGAACGACTCCTATGCTTAAAATACAGTTTAATTTTTTTTTTGTCCGTTTATTTGTTTGAGGTACCTAATCTTCCAAACGACTGGACTGATTTTGATAATATTTTACTAGCAGATAATTGTATATAGAAGGAGTAACTTGGGCTCTAATTTATCCCGATGTTCCCACGGGAACGGGCACTATGCGGATAAGGCGACTGGAGCCGAAGAGAGAGTGGGTTGCTAGTAGATAATAAACTAAAAGATTTAGGTATGTTCTAGGTATTAAGTCATCATACAACTTTACACACCAATTTAAGGCATTGATCGATTGAAAAATAAAATACTGTGAAAAATTCATTCGCAATATTTATTTAATATACAGTCCAATACTCAATACTATATACATATATATGTATAATAACTGGCCAATGTCATGTCTATTTACTAAATTCCTTGCTTCATCATGGCAAAACTATTAAACAGGTTTTAAAACGAATTTTGCAAAGTTATATGTAATATAAACACTGCAGGTATAATGATTTCTGATGTTTACGCGAGTATTATATATTTTAAATCATTTTTTTTTATATAATTATATTTTTTATATAATTAAATATAATTTTTTCATATAGAATCATTTTCTTCTTACACTGGCAATAAATTTTGTATCAAAATGTGGGTCAATATTTAATAACTAATTTCTGTATCGGGTAGATAATTATAAATTTTCTGCAGTAACGATGACTTGTTGGACGTGAGACATCTTAGTCCACCCGTGACCATGAACGCTGTAAAGTGTTCGAAACGTCGGGTAATCAAAAATCAAATACAAACGCGATAAAATCCGTAAAGTAGTTTTATTTAAACTGCAGGTATAACTTTAACTTTTTATCTCGACAAGGTATTGGTGAATGATTCATTTTGTGCTTGACCGCAATATTATATGAAATCACGTATAACAGATGTGTTTAATTGTATTGCCACAAGCGCACTGCACAGATTGCAGCCGCGCCTACGGATGACGGATTCAATAAAATTCTTAAACACAAAGCTCATATCCTGCAATGACCATTTACAGAATACTAACTAAAAACTTCAAGTCTTTGCGTACGCGACGTTATTAATTATGTATGGCGAGTGAGCGAGGCTACCTGTGTCTGATGTTGACCTAGACGAGGCCGCGGGGACTGGACTGGGCAATAGTCTGTCACCCGCAAAGAGCACCCCGGAAGCAGTGTTGCCAACATCATTTTTTCGAAGATCGTACCACGGACTAAAAAGGACAGTATTTAGCCAAGAAATGAAGAAATAAATTGCCGAAATTCTCTGGACAAATTTTAAATTATTTACTAAAAATAACACATAAGATTTCATTCAAAAGATCGTATGTTTTGCGTACGATTTCTATCACTCGATCGTACATCGTACAAGAACCAAAAAGATCGTATAAATACGATTTAAATCGTATGGTTGGCAACGCTGCCCGGAAGGGGTGTCGGGGAAGGACGGAACTGAAAGGGTGTCCCGCCGGGCTGACCACGGACGACAAGGAACTCGATACCAGTGGTCCGTGGCTTGCATGCGGTAGGTTATGGTAGGGCGCCGCGCCCTTGTGTCGCTCCGGACAGTGAGTGGGCTGACCATAACCGCCCAAAAAAAAAGTGAGCGGCGCGTCTTAAATACATAATTATGTATTATATGATAGTGTCGCAGATCACATTGCTGTGTGGTAGCGGCTTCGAATACTACCAACCCTTGCTTAGCTCGTGGGTGTCGTAAAAGACGACTAAGAGCCCTAGATTGACCCGGACCAACTCTATCTGGTACCATTTGGGTCAACGATTACATTCCCAAGGAGGGTTGACGTCAGGCAGGCGGCCGGTCATAAAAGTCATTGCCAAAACTTTTTGCAATATGTCAAAACAGATGACATATTGCGTCGACCCCAAGTAATTGGGATAAGAGCAAGATGATGATGTCACAGATCGCTGAAATACATAGCGGTGATGTATTTCTGTTATCTGTAAATGAATCAGCGAACCGCAACCGTGTCGCAGTTGTTGTGCTACAGCTATTTGTCTGTAACGGTAAATGTAACTAACTAGTGTTAGGTCGGTCCTGTTGCGGTACGTACGGGTGTGCGCGATACTACTCCCTCCTCCATATGCACTACTACTGACCGATTCAAATTGTATACGCACAATTGTTCCCGTGTAGCGACGGAGTAAAAAAACAATTCACCACCCTTTTCTAGTGAGATGTCGTAAAACACGACGTAAGGATATTATTATATATTACTAGCAACCCGTCCTCACTTCGCTTCAGTTTCTTCTTCTTACCCGCGGCGTAGTTCCCGTTCCCGTGGGAATACCGGGATAAAATATAGCCTGTTACTCCCTGATATTATAGCTGTCCATTGATGAAAGAATTTTTTTTTTAAATCAGTTCGGTGGTTTAAGCGTGAAAGCGTAACAAACAAACACACAAACAAACATCCTTACTTTCGCATTTATAATATTAGTAAGGATATGCAGATCTACGCGAAAGATGGCAAACTCGAAATAAATTGTCCCGCTATTGCTCGTAGCATCAAAACACTAGAATTATATACATCTATGTACAATTACAACAATTTTATTGAAATTTCAACATAATGTCTGTCGAAACAGCTAGTTAGATCATAAGACCAAGAAACATGTAATTAGAACACACACAAACAGAAAACATATATGTCTGTATATTTATGTTTTTAAGCTTGTCCCGTTCAATAGTGTTTTAGTGTTGTACGTAGACCATTGCACTGCAGAGGCGTTTATTAACCGCTTGTGACATATGTACATTGCAAAGGGGCTGCTTACTAGTAAACAACTGTTCAAACAGCGAACGGATATAAAGCGTACGCGCACGGCTCGATTAGTCGCGTCACATAAGAGAAGCTCGCAGACAACTCGACCGTGTTTATTTTCATCTTACAGCTACATTAATAGTTAACATTCACATACGAATGTTTGAAACAATCTCACGCCCTGTTTTATAATAGTACGCACATAAACACAACAGGATAATTTAACAACTATACATTAACGAAGTTAATAGCAGTTCTAGTTAATGCCATCAAACGCATTCGATGTCTGCTACAACATGCCACACATCATTATACATACAAAGGATCTCTGTATTATACACATTATATTGAGTCTAATGATGTTTCTGTAGTTATTTATATATCTATAATAGTTAACATTCCTCCTACTCGACCAAGACGACGCCAAAAAGAGAATGCATTTTACACCTCATTTAAAGTTTGTTTACATTTTGCTTTCAAATGAAAAAATATTAGTATGAATACCAAATGATTATTCAGAAACTAATTTGTCAGAACCACATAAATACTTCTTTCGGTGTGGTGACGGAGTGAAACTACAACTCAACATTCCCTCTCTATCTTGCCCGCGGGTGTCATAGAAGACGAATAAGAGATATAAAACGCAGATAACAAATAAGTAAGAGAAGGCAAACTCGTAATAAACCTTGTAAAGTTTTATGTTAGACCGTCTAATCAACGTGGTCAAATTCACTTTATTGTGGGGGAATACTCGAGCCCAACAGGGAGCCACTTATGAACCGAGATGATGATGTAAATATTTATAAGTGATAATCATGTTGCTTTTTAAGTAATTAGTGTATAATATGTGATATTATAGAAGGACGACGTGATATTACACAATAGCACTGTCGCTACACTGTTATCAGTATCATATTAGAGCCACACTCACCATTGACTATCTTTCGGTCGGTTCATGTACGATGCACAATCTTACCTGAAATAGTAAAATTATACATCATTTATCATCATCAAGGTAATATTTAAAAAAATGCGCACTAAGAAATCAAAATTTGTATCGCGTAGAATAGGAGTGGTAGGACCACACTGTTGACAGTTATCTGTCTACAGTCGCGGGCCGGTCCGTCCGGGGCAGTACCACACTGAGCAGAAAATCAACGTACGAGTAGTAGCGATTTGTTACTGCGCTTCGTTCGGTGAGCGAGAGAGCCGGAAGCCCAATTTTCTGAGGGTGTTTGCGTGTGGAGGGTTTTGGTGGTGTCCTTTGTATCACCGAGCCTCAATGCACGCATTCACACTCCCTTCAATTTCTTCGCGGTAGGCAGCGGCCTTGTAGAGGTCCATGAGCGGCAGCAACACTTACCATCAGGTGTACTGTTTGCTCGTTTGCCACCGTTTGCAATAAAAAAAAAATATTTAGACATACAATTAAGAATCGCCACCCACATTTAATAATCTATTTCTGCTTTTCCCAAAGAATCATCTGCGGCGCAAGAATAGAACCCATGTCACTCGATTGCAAGTCTCTACTAAGTCATCTGTGCAATAGAAAGATGTACAAATTATTCGCAATGTGTTTTTATAGTTCACGTTAAAGAAGTTACCTTGCTATTATGAATGTGTGAAATAAAACGCTAAACAAACAGCAACTGTATGTCGCATTTGATTAGTGATATAATATGTTTCAGATATTCAAAACTCCCCTCGAGGTGCTTGCGCTGTCTCTATTTAGTTTGAATAAATTATAACGCGTATAACACATTAGTGTATAAAATATTATTTTTTAATAATTTTGATAGCAGTTGAAGTGGCAGTCGACATGATGTTAACGACTGTAAAGCTAGGGGTACAGCCCAGTCGCTATCAAACGTCAAGTGAGGTTATAAAACTGATACTTATTCTGTAAAAGTATAGTACTATCACGAACGAACCAAGTCATTTATGGCTGCAGACAGAAAACATCAGCAGCGTGGCCCTGTTACAGACAATATTATCTGTTATATTTAAACATATTAGCGATAATATTGGAAGATGAGTACATGACTTCACCTTGCAACCAAACATAGAACATGTTTGATTTATGTTCAGCAGTGACGACGATGATGATGACAATATTATAGATAATTAAATGAGCTGATCAATGAATAGCGCGACAGTACGACAATACAATGCTGTTATTATTGATATGAGTACAATAAATACTATACAATCGTATGTTTAGGACGATTATACGAGCAATAATCATTGATAGAACAGTCCATCACAGTACCTATTGACATCTATACTAATATATAAAGAGGAAAGATTTGAATACAAACAATGTATTGAATAGACTTCGAAACTATTGGACTGATATCAAAAATTCTTTCACCAATGGAAAGCTATAACATCAGGGAGTAACTCCCTGATATTATAGCTTTCCATTATATATAGGCTATATTTTATCCCGGTATTCTCACGAGAACGAGAACTACGCGGGTAAGGCGACTGAAAGTGAAGCGAGGGCGGATTGCTAGTTCCCTAATACAGCACTTATATTTTCTAGTGTACCATTAGCTGGTTTTTATAAGTATCATAGAATAGAGTCGACACATTGTACGCAACTCTATCCGAATTGAAATGTCATCTATTTTATGTACACAACAGCAATTTTGTTTTTATTGTTATTCAGCAAATATAATTTCCGCTATTGCATCATCTGCCACAACGAGAGTGATATATTACGTTGAACCAACGCGGTTCAATGGACTGACATTGAGTTTTGATTCAAGTTTTCTTTCTCTTACTTAGTTATTATCTATAACTGCCATATCCGTATGTCATATTTCATAATAGTCAGACTCTGTCGTCACACTCAAATACGTATATAACTACATATTAAATAGGCATTTCTCTGTAAACTGGGCGACGTGATCTAAAAAACTGTCTTCATTATCGTTTCAGCTCGTACCCGTCCCACAGCTAAGTTTGAGCCTCCTCTCCATTACGAGGGAAATAGACCTAATATACCGTGCTGGTCAGACATGTTGTTATAGGGTTTCATTTCGAGGTTTCCTTCTCTTGCACAGATGTTATGTGCATATTATATCCCTTAGTCGTGTTATACGAAACCCACGGACAAGATAGGGAGTAGTAAATGGTATTATTACTCCGTCACCACACGGAATCCATATGTATAAAGAAGTAATGCACTATAATTGCATTGCCTACGTTTAGTGGTAGACGAGAACCTGGCAGTGATACCCTTGTGACGTCACAGTTGGAAGACAAGTTCGATGGCCGCGCTCGCCCCCGCGCGCTCGCGCACAACGCCCGACCTCCCAGTATCACACAATAACGATACTCACGCACCCACCGTGTCTAACGACAAATAGTTTGTGATTTTTTTCACTTTTGTAATAAATATCGCGTATTATACCAAAATATACATTTTATTGGTGAGTGGTGCCATGGGGAGCCTGCCTCTGAAGAACTGTTTGAGTTGGCACTACCGTCAATTTACTGCCATACCACTCGACACCGTAGCTGGGTTCATCCAATTCACTAGGAAACGTATCTAGTTTTCAACTGTACGTTACCAGCAATCATTTCTCCCACATGCGTGTAGGATTTGGAATGAACTACCTGCCGCTGTTTCTCGAGCGCTATGAAAAGTTCTTCTGTGAACGAAGTTTAAGAAGAGCACTTTCTTCACGTTAGCTAGCGACCTAGCTATGCCTGTGATATTGTAAAGGTTCATGCGCGGCTGGCTTTTGATATTCTATACAGGAGAACCAGGTCCAGCTCCACAAGAAGATCATTTTTATGATAGTACTTAAATAAACTCAAAACTCATTTTGAATTTGCCCAATACTTGAGCAATTACATGATTATATATAAAAATGTTACCCACAGGAGTTGTATTAAACCTCTTGAACACAATGTACTACATAGAAGTGCATTGTGTTCAACTTAATTTAAGACGAGTTGTACATTTTAGACCGTGTGTCTATTTTTCGTCATTAGACGGCACGAAAAGTTTTAAAATGAGAGTTAAATCATAGAACTTGATGGAGGAACATGGAAGATCTCGAGAATCGACAAAAATATGCTATAGAAATAATATATAAGATTAGCATTGACTTCACAGGTGGCGGAGTAGTCTACTTCTGACGCCAAGTGTTCGATCACCACGCAGGACAGTTCTTTGTGTGATCTACAAATAATTACTCAGTCTGATTCTGTAAGATATGTTTGTAAAGATGCCTGCGACACAAGAATTTATTACTTGATGCAAATTGTTGTTAAAAAAAAATTGACACGAGTACGAACGCCCAAAATACAACATGACCAACGTGACAATTTGTATATTTGAAGCGAGCATTTCATTGTTTCACCGCTTTATTAAACAAAAGTGTATTTGTAAATATCATATTGTGAATCATATTTTATTACAGATGAAGTCAATATTTGTATCACAACATCATACAACATTGGATGACTTCTCAGACACCTTAATTTCTATATATGTATACATATCCGTTCAAATGTCAGAGTGACCTCCTCTCCCCTTGCTCTCCCTTCCGCGCGATATTTATAAAAAGTTGCACCCTTTCTACAAGAGAAGATATCGTAGAGACCAAAATATCGCATATAACTTGTAACAATCTATACCAATAAATAAAATTGGAGTGTCTGTTTGTAATATCAAAATAATAGGCTTTTCTCATGCTCACACGGTTATTTGCACGACACCTATGCCTAAAATAGCAATTAAAAAATTTTTGTCTGTCTGTCTGTTTGTTCCGGGTAATCTTCAAAACGGCTGGACCGATTTCAAAAATTCTTAAATTCTTTCACCAATGGAAAGCTATAATATCAGGGCGTAAACTAGGCTATATTTTATCCCGGTATTCCCACGGGAACGGGAACTACGCGGGTAAAACGACTATAACCTATAACCGAAGCGATGGCGGGTTGCTAGTAAGTAAATATATTGAAATAGGTAATCTGGCTGTATAATCAGTAATTGTACATTATATGCAATGACTTGCTATCATCACTCATCACCATCCTGCTCTTATAACAATCACTTGAGCTCGACCAGTAAGTTTTGCCAACTGTACATATAGCAATAGTATTATAACCGGTCGCCTGCCTGAACTCAACCCTCTTTGGGCATATAATTGTTGACCATATGGCATCAGATGTAGTTGCCCTAGGTCAATGTAGAGTCCTTAGTCGTTGTTTACGACACCCACGAGCAATGTAAGTGTTGGTAGTATTCGTAGCCGCTACCATACAGTAAGTTAGTACGTTTATCAATATAAAACTTAGAATCATGAAGCTTTTTTTATGGGAAGCGCACACGCGGTCCATTCCGTCCGGGGAGACGAAAGGACGGCGCGCGGGCCCATAACCCACCCGTACCCACGTAGCCTTCGTCGTTGGGCCGACCATCGAAGCAGGGTGACTTGTCGTCATTGGTCGGCCCGACGGAATACCCTTTCGGGTACCCTCACTTCTCGATGTCCCTGTCCCGGGACGTCGGTCGCCGTCGCGCGGTCAGCCTCTCTGCGGGTGACGGACTAAATTCCCCGGTCCGGTCACCCGCAGCTTCGGCTAGGGCGGCATCAGGCGCAGGTAAGCTTTAAAAGTATAAGGTGAATTTTCTTTAACTCCTCGAGCGCTTTTGGGACACCATTTGACCCAAAAAAAAATGTGCTCAACGCGCTTTTGGAATACTTTACAATTAGCAATTACTTTAGTACATTTATTTAAATCAACTAATCAAAGCTAATAGCTTTGATTAGTTGATTTTATATATATATATATATATATTTATTTCATTATTTATATATATTTTATTTCATATTTCCTTGTCGTATAGAAACAATAATAGTTTACGTAAAATCATAAAATTCACTTAACTTTTTTCAATTTACCCAAGCGCGCGGGGCACTCGAGAGCGCCGCGATGTTTGGCGCGTAGAGGGTAAGAAAATGTACGTGAGACCTAATAAATAACTCAGCAGATTAAATAGATCGGTCACATTTTCATTCTTAAAACGATGATGAATGTGTAAATGTTATGCGTGTATAATTTAATACTTAATAGTTACTTATATTACGTTTCGTAATTATGAACATAATTGTAAATGTGGTATAAAGTTTGACACACAAACTACATTGCGTGACCATTGCTGTAGTGAATAATACGTTAGTAAATTTATTTCATAGAATCTATTGTGTGGTGTTCTGCTCAAGAATATCTTGAAAAGGATAAACAAAATTATATATTTTGCCCAATTAATAATCAATAGTCCTTGAAGAGGAATGATGTGGTTATCGCACTATAAGACGTTTAAAAAAAATCCACATAAGTAATGGCGGCGGGTTGCGAAATAGGTTTCGATTTTTTTGCCCTTCGTATTATAAAAAATTCAAACTGTATAGTGCTTTATTATAATGTTTATGTTCTGTGTAAAATTTCAAGTGAATCGGTTGAGTAATACTTAAGATATCATGCACATTTTGCATGCTTTTAAAATAGTAGTTGTTAGAAAAACGCGTGTAACGCGCTTTTCTAACAACTACTAAATGAAATTGTACCACAGAGCTTCTTTTTACATTATAGTATTGTACTACGAAGCTTTTATTATCTTTTTTTTTAAATCCGAAAGGCGAAAAAAGAAAGAACAATATGATTTTTAAACAACAACAAAAACTAATCATTCTGTGAGTTTTTTTTAAATTCCTAATGCTTTTTTTTGGAGGGGTGGGTTACGGTCGGCGCATTCCTCGCACCACTCCGTCCGGGGCGACAGAGGGGCGTAAGCAAGCACACCCGTAATCCACCCGTGACACCTTCGTCGTTGGGCCTACCACCGGAGCAGGGTGACTTGACGTCAGTGGTAATTCCTAATGCTTAAGGACCGTTCCGACTGGTATTCTCGTGAAGAGGCCTATGCCCAACAGTGGCAGTCTACTCTTATTTACTGGCTTATCAGCCAACTTTGCTTCATGACTCCCGCTTTGCATAGGAGGGAAGTGGAATCTTTCCAACTCCTCCTGTTTTCTTTTCTAATTAAATTTGTTGCGGGTCCCAAGACAATTAAAAGCGATTCCCGGGACTTCCTGAGGGTCAAACCTCAGTGTCTTATACGGAGACCATTGTGGATCCTGGCTTACAGGAGTTACAGTGGTGGGAATGTGTGGTGGGATTAGTCCCAAAAAAAAAAAGTGATCATCTACGGGTTGATAAATGGAATGTTTAATAGCAATAAAAAAAAACTTATAAAAAAAGGATAGTAAAAATATGTCCTTTTTACCGTGTCCGACAAAGCATCTAAAATTCGGGCTAAATCCAGCATACTCCCTTAAATGATAAGGAGCATTAAACTTAAAATCTCATATTTTGATGCACTGTTAGATTTTGTGTTAGCTCTACATAGAAGACTTACTCCATCAAAACCATATTTATTATAGAGGCAGAATATTGCATTGGTGATGAACTTGGACCAGGTGCACTGGTGATTGTGAATGTCATATGGAAACATTGAATGCAGGCAGCATGAAATTGTTCTACATGGCACGCTAGTGAGAAAGTCTATATCTATCTTAGGATGTCTACAGGTGGTGACAGATGTATTAATAACAGTAAGAATACAATTCACCGTTATACCCTATCTTGCGTGGGGATGTCATAAAAGATGACTAACTACTATAATACGCATATGAAATTTACGTAAGAGATGGAAAACTCGAAACAAAAGCCTATAACAACCTGTCTGACCAGCATGGTATAGTAAGGTAGGAGGCTCGAGCCCAGCAGTGGGACTGGTATGTGTGTCGAGATGATGAAACACGGTATAATTTGAAAGTCTGTTATGTGTGCAACACAACTGTTGCTATTGTTATTCAATTGTGTTTATCAGTGTTCAGCGAATTCATTATCATTGTGTATACATATTGTAAGGAAATGGCATTCTCCTGTGAGCTATTGGTAGATCATTGGTAACTTTTAATAATGTTTTAATGTGTGTAAATTCATCGTCATACGTAAATTGATGCCTATTAGGTTGAATATATTATGTATGTGTAGAATTATTCACTCAATGTTATAATTCATCTATACATATAATAGAAGGAAAACTCAAAATAAAACCCATACCAACATGTCTAACCAGCGTGGTATGGTAGTTCAATTTCACTCCCAATATAGAGGAGGCTCGAACCTAACAATGGTGCAATATATGAGCTGTGATGATACAAAACAAATAAAATTGAAGTGTCTATAATTTCAAATTAATAAGCTTTATTCATGTTTAGTATTTCTAGTATGTTTTGTATTTCTAGTAAGTTATGCAGGCAAATAAGAAATGACATATTTTTCTTCACAGTGAAACTTAGATGTAGGTATTTCAACTTAAAGAATTTTTTTTACATACATATATCAACAACTGTTGTCAAGCACTAGCTTTGCAAATAAAAAGATATTACATTTACTACCAATTTTGTGTACTAAAAATAATAAATTACAAAACTAACCAGTGTTAAGGCAATGGAAACACTTTCAGTGCAAACCTCCTAAACAGCAAGTATAGAGCCTCCTTTTAATTATTCCTTCTTCTTTGTATGTTTATTATTAGTAAAAAAAAGTCAAAAGGATTTAAAGACTTCAACTGCATTAGTTGTAATAATGTTTGCCTGATTATGTGTGTACTTAACATCAGAGGAGGCCTACTAGTTGCCCATTAATAGCTAATAGGTGTATTATGAACAAGCAATTCTCAAAATTATTAATCAACAAATATCTATACCAATAAATAAATTTGGAGTGTCTGTTTGTAATGTCAAAATAATAGGCTTTTTTCATGCTCACACGGTTATTTGCACTATACATTTGCCTAAAATACACTTTATATTTTTTTGTCTGTCTGTCTGTTTGTTCCGGGTAATCGGTTATAGTCGTTTTACCCGCGTAGTTCCCGTTCCCGTGGGAATACCGGGATAAAATATAGCCTAGTTTACGCCCTGATATTATAGCTTTCCATTGGTGAAAGAATTTTTGAAATCAGTTCAGCCGTTTTGAAGATTACCCGGAACAAACAGACAGACAGATAAAAAAATTTTAATCGCTATTTTAGGCATAGGTGTCGTGCAAATAACCATGTGAGCATGAAAAAAGCCTATTATTGTGACATTACAAACAGACACTCCAATTTTATTTATTGGTATAGATAACTATGTGAGCATGAAAAAAGCCTATTATTTTGACATTACAAACAGACACTCCAATTTTATTTATTGGTATAGATATAACAGGAATATTAATTTGTTTTCCTGTTTTGATGCTATTATTAGTTATAGAATCTTTTCATATAAAATTACATTATATGTGTATTATCCTTGTGGGTAATGGGTTGAGAATATACTATGTTACTACACCCATGGAAGTCTAAAATTGGTCAATACCAAGGGATAATGACAAGAATGGACAGCAACACTATTCTGAGCAACTTATAACACTTTTTAATGTGAAGACCTTTGTCTGACAGTGGAGATCACTAGGCTGATATATGGATAGACAATTTTTATATATATTTTTTTATTATGCGGTCGCTAAGATGTTAATTCGCTACCCTTGAAACCCGACAGTAAGTGCTGGTATCCAATTTTAATAACTCAAGTTTATAATTTTCTCCATTTATGTGTATATGGGATATCCATATAGTAACGGAGTAAGAATACAATTCACCACTCCCTATCTTGGATGTTGTAAAAGACGATTAAGGGATATAATAAGCTATAAACATCTGTCCAAGAGACGAAAAACTCGAAACAAAACTCTATTCCTACACATCAGACCAGCATGGAATAGTACATCAGCGCCCCCTCCCATTATGGAGGAGGCCTGAGCCCATCAGTGGGACATATATAGGTAGGTAGGTAGGAGAGGATGATGATATATGGGAAACTTTGACTGTTTATAAGCTGGGTCATGTGGAAATTCAGCAGGTAGGATAATTATCCTTTATAAATATATTATAATAACATGTCCATATAAATTAACACGTTTCATTATGGGAATTTACATTTTTATTTTAATCTATGAATTCAAATATTATTATCTATATCTACAGTTGTTTCATACTAAGATCACTGTACATATTGTATCTACTAATAGATGTTGTCAGTAACTACTTCTTGTGAAGTGGAATTAAAATTTCATTTTCAAATTGTACTTGCTTTGTACTTTCGAATATTTAATTCAAAAGCACAGTTTGCAGCTTTTTACGACTAAGAATTAGGCGAATTAAAAATGATAGCTATCTTATAACAAAGTGATGCATGTTTAATATTGTAATATTGTACAGTTATATACCTGCAGGATATGCTTGTTTGAAAGTGATCACGTCGATGACGCTGTAAGAGGCGTTATACAAAGGACCCATGGCGCGCATGTCGAACTCGCTCAAAGCTTTTGCCTGGAAATAGTTGACCCGCGGAGATGTGTAGTTCACTATTAACAAGTCCTTTGAATCGCCATAATCTCGTTCCACGAGCGTCGTCATGTTTTCCATGTTATACATGAGAGTTGCACGGGACTGGCGGACTCCGCCCCATTCCCAGCCCGCCACACAAATCCACAAGACTATCTTCCACATTTTGAACACCTTAACACACACAATTAACACATCTGAAATATTGCACTACGGCACATGGAAACCACACACACTATTTATATTCGAATTGTAGGTAAACTTATCTGTTTGCAAAACAAACTTCGAGATACCAGTTTACTAAACATAAACAGTCAAATGAGGTCGATAATCGACAGCACCAGATGAAAGAACCACCTCATATAATTTTACAGTTAATTTCATGGAACTACGAGATACAACACACTTAATTCCTGTTATGATTTACATTATTTTTCATTAATTTCTTAATTTACCGAAAATACGATTAGTGGGACAAACCATCCCACCGGTTAGTCTATGAATGAATGTGATTTTTTTTGTAAATTCAGTGAATGATTGATATTGATCAAGGAATGAATAACAAATGATCCAAGCTCAGTGATTGGTCCTAATGCTTGCTTCGGTCTCTTCGGTGCTGCCATAACACAATCCATATTCTCCACTAATAATTAGTGGAGAAAATGGATTGTATAAATTAACCAATATTTAAATCTTAATAATTAAGATTTAAATATTGTACGGGTTAAAACGTACAACTCTTTTAAAAAATTAAATAAATAACATAATGGATTTTAAATTATAGATATTTTTTAGTTTTTAAGACTATTTTTTAATAAGGGATGATGCCGCCTGTATTTTGTCGGCACTCAAGTGCATATTATCGCGGCACGCTCGTGAAATAAGCTGGCACGGGCTTTAGATACATTTTCTTTTTCTATCAAAATTCAGAAAAAATACCGCTAATAGGGTGGCGATGGTATTATTGATGGCGATGATTTGACTCAAAATGAAGTTATAATTTATAAATAAAGACAAAGATGAAAGTGAAGTCATAAAGATTTTAAGAAACTTATATTATGTAAAAAAAAAATTGTATAATACTACTTAGAAGAACATAAGCTTATCAATTCAATTCGTCATTGTCTGTCGGCCTTATCCACCGTAGCACAGAGGCTTGGGTAGAGAAGGGGAAGATTCTAGCTTTCATTCTAGGCAATATCTAATCGCTAAGGCAATGGCTGTTTTTTTGCACTCCCATATTTTTTGCCAGTACTTATGAACTTACTTTTTAAACAGAAAACAATTTGTAGCAACTGAATTTTATGACGATTCTAAACTACTTTGTGATGTTGGTACTTTAAATCGCAGAATACCACAAGGATCAATATTAACTCTAATTTTATAATTAAATGTCACTCCTTTAAAGTCGAAAATGCCTTAGAAGCTGTACGTATGTACCTGAGTAGTGGTTTCAAAGTTTGTTTCAAATACAGTGCAACAAAAATATGGAATAATATTCCACCTCTTATCGAGACAAAAGATAAGTCATCTCGTTGATCGCTTATCGATTCGATCGAACAATGCTTTAAATAAAAAAAATGCTGCCATTATGATGAAATAAACTTATTCGATGCGAAATACATAATATCACTTAATGTCTTCTGCGACTCTTACGAGTGAGACAGGGGTGGTGAATTGTACTCCAACTCCGTAATCTCACGGAATGATCTATTTACCACGCTTCTAAATAAAAAAAAAATTAATGTCAGAAATAAAACTTCTTTAGTGCCATGTGTTTTTTGTCAATAATAAAAAAAACACTAAAAAAAAATAATTAAATAATTTAATAAAAGAAAACTTGTACTGTCAGTCTCTCTTAATTTATCACTCGCTTGCTCCCTACTCTCGCTCCATGGCTTTCTAACTCTCTATCAAACGGTCTCAATCATCCTTTCCCTCTTCTTGGACAAAAATGTCCCACATTATCGTGTCATTAAATTGCGTTTTATCCGTAAAAATTTTACCCTCATGCGCGCAAAGAAGTTTCACTTCAATAATACCACAAACACTATCATTTCTCGTATTTATTTAATAAACACAGCACGTTGGTACTTAAAAACAAATTAAACATACTCATACTATTCATAAACATATGTACAATTATATAAATAATAATATGTGATTATAATTTGTAAGATTTCGAAGGTAAGTCAAACAACAATACCGTTTGTAACATATTCGCTGTCGTGGCCCTTCTGCGCGGATCGTTGTTTTCTTAAAACAGCGTGTATTATGCCTCTAAAAACGTGCAAATATAACAAAGTGCTATTTATATATAAACATTTAATCATATAAACATCGATACATTTCTTGTATATAACATCGTTTGCTTTACACAGCAGTCTCATCGTTACATAGCAACACTGCCATTGAACGATTATGTTCCTTAAAGAATGTAATCCATGACTACACACTAGGGATGATCGATGTTAGAAAAACATCCATGTCATAATCGAAAGCAAAATATCGATGTTCGATATTTATCGAAAACCGAACATCGATGTTAGATAACATCGATGTTAGGAAAACATCGATGTCATTATTTAACATTTGACTAAGAAATAAAATATTCCGGGCATTTTTTAGGTAATCTGAGTCGGATGTTAAATGTAGGGTGACTTATGACATCAATGTGTTACGTTTTAATATGTGAATTATCATCGATGGTCGATTCCGTTAACATCGATGTTACGATATTTTGCCTATAGCAACATCGATGTTTTCCTTTTAACATCGATCTTTTCCTTACAACATCGATGTTTTCCTTTTGACATCGATGATGAATTCCGTTAACATCGATGTTACTATGTTTTGTCTATAGCAACATCGATGTTAAAACATCGATTTCCTTTCAACATCGATGTTCATCGATCATCACTACTACACACCACTGCTTACCTATACTATAGTTCATAGTTCAGAGCTTTTAGTCAATTTTGACAACAGTAACGTGCAGTATAAAATTATTAATATTCGTGGTCAGACAGGGTGGGGGGGGGGGGGGGTGGCGGGTTACTACCCTAGACTAGTACAATGGCCCCAAGCTAGTACTATTCCTTGATGACACCCTTGAGGAATAAGTGAAATATTAACATTAGTGTTTGGGCTTTACTATTTTTAATTGTATTTGGTCTAGAGCATTTCAGGGTTTTATATTTAAAACTGCGACTAATATTTATAAGTGGGGGATGATATTAATGGGTAGTTAGTAATTGTGAACAAAGTGCATTGTGTATCACAGACGGTATTTTTTTTTATGGGTGGGCTATGGTAAGCGCACCCGCGGTCCAATCCGTCCGGGGCGATGAAAGGACGGCGCGCGGGCCCATAACCCACCCGTACCCACGTCACCTCGTTGTTGGGCCGACCACCGGAGCAGATGTGACTTGTCGTCAGTGGTCGGCCCGACGGAATACCCTTTCGGGTATCCTCACCTCTCGACGTACTGGGACGTCGGTCGCCGTCGCGCGGTCAGCCTCTACGGGTGAAGGACAATTCCCCGGTCCGATCACCCGCGGCCTCGGCTAGGGCGGCATTAGGCGCAGATACTCGCGCCTGCGCCGCCCGAGTCGGCGGCGGCGGAACGTGTCGCCGAATAGGAGCTCTACTCGCACACGATCCGCCGCCTCCTTCCGTGAGATTACGGCCTCACAGAATGCGGCGACCGCGTCCCAGTTCCTGACGCTGATGAGCATCTCCCTGGCGATGGTCGGCAGCGCCAGGTCGGCACCGATAATTGCGACGAGTTCACGGCGATCCCCCTCCCATGCAGCACACTCCTCGAGCGTGTGCTGCACCGTGTCCTCGTTGCAACTGCAGTGGTGGCAGGACGGTGTGCTCTCCCTCCTGACAATCTTGTGCAGGTACTTCCCGAAGCAACCGTGCCCCGTCAGCACCTGCACCAGTCGGAAGGAAAGCACCCCGTGCGTCCGCTCCAACCACTCCATCAGCACCGGCCGGAGGGCCTCGACGGTCCTGACACCGTACTGAGGACTCTCCAGCCGGACTGCCCAACGGGCAGACCCCTCCACCAGCCCATGGTCCAAATTCAAATTCAAATTATTTTATTATGCATAAACCCCGAGAGGGCACTTACATATTGTCAGGTTTACAATTTCCAAAAAAATATACTACCACCGGATCGGAACGCGACCGCTACTGAGAAGATCCGGCAAGAAACTCAGCGGGCTTGTCATTATTTTTAATTTTTTTTTTCTTCTTACTAGTTATACAATTGTGTACATGTTTTGTAAGAACTAGCTCCAGTGTGATGCCCTTCGAACCGCAAGACACTTAATATAATTTAAACGATTATGGCTGGACCAGATCCCACAAGCGGGACCCGATCACGAGTTAACTACTAGAGCAGCCATCACTCCCCTCAACCACTATGGAGGGAAGGGAGAGACCCGCTCCACGCAGCTACCGCAAGTAGATCCTTATGTGAGCATGACCAACACCACAATATGTTACAAACGCTGAAAATACAAAAATTCGTTAGGCAAAACACGCTACACTTTACAATAAAAGTTAAAAGTACATTTACAAACAGTATATTTAAAATAACAAGGAAATTGCTGAATGAGGAGCTGCTCACAACCAATCTGTATTATCATCTACATAATCCGAGATTTTATAATAAGCTTTTTTACAAAGTCTATTCTTGATGGCTTTTTTAAACTTTTTCATAGGCAGGTCTCGGATATCTTTGGGTAATCTATTGTAAAAGCGTATTCATTGCCCCATGAATGATTTGTTAACTTTTTGGAGACGAGTAGTGTGTACAACTAATCTGTCCTTATTACGAGTATTCATTTCATGAATGTCACAATATCTCTTAAAGTTAGCGATATTTTTTTTGACATATAATATATTTTCGTATATATATATTGCGATACAGCAGTTAGAATATTTACTTCTTTGAATTTCTCCCGATGTGAGATTCTTGGGCCTAGATTATAAATTGCACGGACAGCCCTTTTTTGGAGAACAAAGATTCTATTAAAGTCCGCGGAGCATCCCCACAGTAATATGCCGTAAGACATAAGACTATGGAAATAAGCGAAATAAACCATTCTAGCTGTTTCAGTATCTGTTAACATTCTTATTTTTTTTACTGCATAAGCCGCTGAGCTAAGCCTACTCGACAACTTCAATATGAGGTCCCCACTGAAGTTTAGCATCTATGGTGATACCAAAAAAAATTGTTGACTCCACAAGGTCTAGAGCCACACCATTCATTTGGACATTGGTTTCCACTTGCCTCACATTGGGAGTAGTAAATTTGATACATTTAGTTTTTTTCTCATTGAGAACCAAATTATTAGTGTTAAACCAATGAACAACGTTAGACAGTGCATTGTTCACATGGTCATAATTAAACATTTGTCTCTTAATTTTAAATAACAAAGAAGTGTCATCTGCGAACAACACAATGTCCAGATTGTCCCCTATATGGTAGGGTAGGTCATTAATATATACAAGAAACAGAAGTGGCCCCAGAATGGACCCTTGTGGAACGCCCATTTTTATAATAGAACAAGATGATCGTGCACCATTAACATCAACCCTCTGGATTCTGTTGCTTAAATAAGAAGTTACAAGTTCAAGAGCGTTATTCCTGATCCCATAGTGGTATAGTTTTCTGATGAGTGTTTCATGTTGTACACAATCAAATGCTTTGGATAAATCACAGAAAACACCTAAGGTGAGGCCTTATGTGATTCCTCCCAGGCTGCAAAAATATTTTTCAATAAAAAAAATTATTATTATTATTATTAAATTATTATTATTCGCCCGCATCAGTAGTAGAGCAATTCTTAGTAAAGCCAAATTGATTTTTATGAAAAATACCATGTCTCTTAAAATGAATCAACATCTGATTAAGCATAATTTTTTCAAATACTTTACTGAGTGTTGGTAGTATGGAAATAGGACGAAAATTATTAATATCTGACATACTCATCATCATCTTGCTCCTATCCCAATTACTTGGGGTCGACGCAATATGTCATCTGTTTTGACATATTGCAAAAAGTTTCGGCAATGACTTTTATGACCGGCCGCCTGCCTGACGTCAACCCTCCTTGGGGAATGTAATCGCCGACCCAAATGGTACCAGATGGAGCTGGTCTGGGTCAATCTAGGGCTCTTAGTCGTCTTTTACGACACCCACGAGCAAAGCAAGGGTTGGTAGTATTCGAAGCCGCTACCACACAGCACCTACTATCTGACATATTACCAGATTTAAATAAAGGAATTACTCTGCTAATTTTCATGAGATCAGGAAACACACCCTGAGCAACACAACCATTAAATACAAATGCCAGGTGGGGAGCAATAACAGGTATTATAAAATCAATAGTCTTTACTGATAAACCCCATAAATCTGCTGTTTTCTTAATATTAATATTTTTAAAAGACTTTAAAATATCATCCACACCTACATCTGAAAATTCAAAGGAAGTGTCACATTTTACAATGCTTTGTTTAAGGAGCGATTCAACCAAAATAGGGCACGACGCTAAGGATTTTGTTGTTAATACAGGCACATTTGTAAAATAGTTTTCAAATTCATGTGCCACTTCTTTATTTACTGTCACATTTTTATCACCAATCTTTAAATTAAAGTCCTTCTTCCGCACAGTGTTCCTACCGTGTCCCTCTAGCCATCCTGGCTATATGGACCGAATCACGGGAGATGCACGCCTTACTTGCGTGTGCTCTTTCGGGCGTGCACTTTCTTGACTCCCAACAAATTGTCTGCCCGAGCCCTTTCCCCTTTCTGGGGCGGCTTATGTTGCGTGGGTGTCGCTATTGCGACGAACGACACGATGATAGCGACTGCGTCATCGACTCTGTCCTTTCTCCGCCAGCTCGAGCCCGCTCCTGATGTTATGCCAATGGTGCGAAAAGTCTCTCAACCGTCGAAAGTTGGCCTCGGTGTTAACAAGCTCGCATTAGTGTATGGGTCCAGGATTGATCCGTTGAATCCCGTCCAACATCTTCATACGTATTTCATCATACAAGGGGCATCGCCACAACACATGATCCAGACATTCATCCTCTTCCCCGCAGTAACACAGGCTACTCTGGCACAGCTTCATTTCATACAGTCTCCTTTTAAAACAGCCATGACCTGTCAAAATTTGAGAGCACTGGTAGTCGGGCTCAACCCAGGGGGATCTGAGTCGAACACCAACATCAGGAAAGAATCGATGGAGTTCCCTACCCTTCTCCTCACCAGCCCATCTTCGCTGCCACTCAGCAACGAGCTCCTCCGAAATTTGGCTTCTCTCTGTCTTAGGGCAGTCCCGGCCAGAAAACCTAACATCATCTATCCTACCAGCACGGGTGACCTCTAAATCTGCATGAAGTACCCCTGACAAAACAGGCAATGCTGTCGAACTCACCGAGCGGTAGGCCTTAGTGAGTAAAATTAGGGCCTGTCGCTGAGTTCTCAGCAAAGCGCTCCTTACCATGTAAGTGGACGTGCGCCTCAACCAACATCCAGCCGCATAAGTAATAATGGCCACGAATATAGCCTGGTACAGAATTCGAAGGCCCACATACCGTATACCCCAGGATGAGGTGGAGACACGCGACATTTTCCCGAACGCTGCTGCAGCACGCTTTCCGATGGACTGTGCATGAAGCCGGAAGCTCAAATTAGATGCCCAACGGGCAATGACTTCTCGGCGGGCGTTGACCCGCCAGGCGGTGATCTCTTTGATGGAGACCATGCCGCCGCGGGCGCGCGTCTCCGACACCCGCCGATAAATGTCGGCGAGCATCTCCGCCTCCAGGTCCCACGGGGGGGTTCCGGCCAGGAGGCACGCTGCCTTCGTTGCCACCGTGCGGTAACCCCGTATGGCCCTGATCGCCATGACCCTCTGTGGTCGCCACAGGAGGGCCCTAAGACGGACGGTCAGGGACCCCGCCCACACCGGTGCGCCGTATAGGGCCATCGACCGGATCACCCCCACGTACAGCTGTCGGCACGTAGCACTGGGTCCACCCACATTCGGCATCAGCCGCGAAAGGGCGGACGCCGCGCCGACAAGCCGGGGAACAAGTTGATGCAGATGCTCCCGGAACCAAAAATGCCCGTGGAGCACCAGGCTCAAGTACTTCATGTGGGCCTGGATGCTGATGGTGACCGACTTCACGGTGATCGAAGCGCCGGCGGGAGGCCCGGCGGTACGGAGGCCATGGAACAAAAGGGCCTGCGTCTTTTCCAGGGCTACCCTCAACCCCAGCGCTTCGATCCGCCTGACAATCTCCTCGGTACCGAGAGTTGCCAGGCGTGCCGCCTCCTCTAGCGTCCCACCCCGGGCTGTGACGAGTGTATCGTCACCGTAGCAAATTACGCCCAGCCCGGGTGGGAGGCTTCCTCTCAACGCCCAGTCGTAGCCGATGTTCCACAGGGTCGGACCCAGAACCGACCCCTGCGGGACACCGCACGTCATGGGCGTTCGCACAACGTCCCCTACTCGGTCAACGTAGAGGACGCTGCGCCCCTCCAAGTAATCTGCCACCAGCCGCCTGAGGTACACGGGCACCCCGTGATACCTCAGCCCCTCCCTGATGCAGCTGAATGGCAGACTGTTGAAGGAGTCCTGTTGGCGATGTCCAGGGACACCGCCAACAGGACTCCTCCGCCGGTGACGGCCTCCGCTACCACGGCCTTCAGGAGCAGTAAGGCCGCGATCGTCGAACGCCCTCTCCGAAAACCAAACTGGTTGTCCGACAGATCGGGCCCGACCCCGACGAGGTGCCGCTCGATGCGGGCAGCCAACACCCTCTCCAGCAACTTGCCCGCATCATCGAGCAGCACGATGGGCCTGTAGGCCGAGGCCGACTCGGGAGACCGTCCCCGCCCGCGGAGCTTATTCAGCGCCGCGAGGTAGGGGCGACCACAGGGGTCACGCTGAGACTGTCCAGCATCTCCCGCCGACTAACGTCCTTTGCGGTACGGATGGTCAGCCTGAAAGTAGACCGCGCACTGCGGTAAGCCTCGTACAGCTGGCCCTCCCGCTCAGCGTCGCGGTGGCGCGCTCGGCTGCGGTTGTAGGCCCTCCGGGCACGTATGCACGCGGCCCGAAGATCCGCCAATTCTCGGGACCACCAGGGGACCGCACTCTTCGAGGGCAGACGCCGCACACGGGGCATCGCCGCATCGCGGATCTGCGTTAACGCACAGCAGATGCGGCCAGCCTCGGCATCCACCCCGTCCGCCTGGGGCGGTGAGGACAGCCACGACTGAACGATGGCTGCCTCCGCCAGCAGGTCCCGATCCAATCGACCCACAGCCCACCGCGGAAACGCGGGAGCTCCGTCCGCCGTGTGACCCCTGCTGGGCTGCAGGAGGGTCCAGGAGATCTCTATCTGGATATATCGGTGGTCGGATAGGGTCTCAACCTCCTCATGGACGCACCAGCTTCTCACACGTGCTGCGACATTAGGGCTAGCGAACGACAAGTCCACTATCGACCCGCCCTGCTGCCACACGCACGTTTGCACCGAGCCCCTGTTCAGCAAACAGACGCCCAGTGCCGCCGCCCACTCTTCGACCGCCCGCCCGCGGTCATTCGTCCTGGGGGACCCCCACGACGTGGACTTGGCGTTGTAGTCCCCCAGAACGAAGACTTGGCGCGGTGCCAGTCGCCGTATCGAGGCCCCCAGGATGGTGAGGAAGGCCCCGAAATCCGTCGCGCTCCTGAGAAGTAAACACCAAATAGCGTAACCTCTCACGACGTGGAGGCGACGATTGCCACAGAGCCGTCACTGCTGCCCAGCCAATTGGGCCGGTCAGGCACCACGTACGGCTCCGCGGCTACGGCTGCACCGATCAACCACTCCGCCATGGCTTGCAGGAAAACGTCCTGTGCCTCGGCGGCGTGGTTGAGGTTGGCCTGCAGGAGGTGGTAAGATTTGGCCGCCATTAGTGGGCCGTATCCATCACCTCCTCCACGCTGGCGGGCGATCGGGTCGAGCTAGGGGCGGGAGCGGCCGGGGTCGTCGAGCCGCTCCGCCCCTTTGGGGCCGAAGCCGGGGGTTTGCACTCCTTGCTCCCCATGCGGTGCTTGGCGGGCCTATTGCCCACCGCACACGCGGGGCAGTGGGGAGTGGCGGCGCACGATGCCGCCTTATGCCCGGGTTGACCGCAGCGGAAACAAAGGTCGCTGCAGTCAAAGCAGTTAGTGCATGTCGGCCGAGTGTGTCCGACCGCCATGCACTTGTAGCACCTCGCAGGCCGGGACTCCAGCACGGTCACCCGCGCTGAGCTCCAGCCCACGACGGTACCTTCACACTTCATGTATAAATATTACAACAATAAATAACTTTTAGACACAAAAAATACTAGTTATCTTCCTTCTTCTTTTATTTATTGATATTTTTTAATTATAAGTCTCATGAACATTTAGTTGGATAGAATGTTTGATTGTTCGGCGCGTTGGAGCATACATGCAAATAATTTACCTCATACATTCGAGTAGTATTACTAATTATCTTATAGTTGTATATCACTAACACAGACCGACAAATCATTAACGGCTTACTTACATACAAATAATTAATTAGGAGTTTAAATTCAGGTGCTGACCTCAGATATAGGCACTTTCAATATAACATGCGATGTCTCCTACTTACAGTGGCGGATTAACACATTTGCCGCCTGTAGGCTATTCAAATTTTGCCGCCCCTTCTGATCTCTGCATTGCAATACTCTTTTTTTTAGACGGCAGACCATGAAGCGTTGCTCATCATCAGATCTGTCCGGGTCGGCGAACAAGCTCATAAACCGCCAGGCGCTAAAAGGGCGGGGGCCATCAATGCCCGACCTTGTCATCAATGGTCTATCCAGGCGGGTTACCTTTTCGGGTACTCTCTCAGCCGACGCCCCAGCAATGCCACTGTGAGCGCCGTCTGGGCGTCACCCATACGTAAACAGTCTCTCCACGAATGACCAGAATACTCCCAAGTCCAGTCAACCACCGCCACTGCTAGGGTGGCATCAGCCGCCCAAACCGCCAGCAGCGGAACGTGTCGTCCCGCTTACGCTCTGCCGCTTCCTTCCGCGAGACAACTTCATCGCAGAAAGCGTTCTAATTCCGGACGCTATCGACCATGGCTCTTGTGATGATCAACAGCGTCAGGTTGGCGCCGATGATTGCGACGAGTTCGCGTCGCTAATGAGGCTATGTCAACTGGCAACTGAGGGCCATGGCGATCAGGGCTATACGCGGATACCGCACGGTGTCGACAGAGGCAGCGTGCCTGTTGGCCGAGACTCTTCCGTGGGACCTGGAGGTGGAAATGCTCGCCGATTTGTATCGGCGGGTGTCGGGGGTGCGAGCGGAGGGCGGTGTGGTCTCTTTGAGGGTACGGCTGGGGAGGCCTCGGCTCGGTGTGCAGACCGTGGAGACCTTCCGTCCGGTTCTGATGCAGTGGCTAAAACGGCAGCACGGAGTGCTCTCCTTCCCACTGATGCAGGTTTTGATGGAGCATGGGTGCTTCGCCAAATACCTGCACAAGGTCGTAAGGAGGGCGAGTACACCGTCCTGCTACCACTGCGATTGCGACGAGGACACGGCGCAGCATACGCTCAAGGTTTGTGCCGCCTGGGCAGAGCAACGTCGTGAACTCATCGCAATCATCGGTGCCGACCTGACGCTGCCGACCATCGCTAGGGCGATGTTCGATAGCGTCAGGAACTGGAACGCAGTCGCAGCCTTTTGCGAGGCAGTAATCTCGCGGAAGGAGGCGGCGGAGCGCGTGCGTGAGGAGCGTCTCCTCGACGACGCGAGTCGCCGCCGGCGACTGGGGCGGTGCAGGCGCGATTACTTGCGCCTGATGCCGCCCTATCCGAGCCCGCGGGTGATTGGACTGGGGAGTTAGTCTGTCACCCGTCCAGAGGCTGACTGCGCAAGGAAAGACCGACGTCCTCCCCGAGGGGCGGACGTCGGTCGATGGGCGGGTACTCCTGTCACGGGTGGTGTGCGTGTTTACGCCTCTCTGTCGCCTCGGACGGAGGGGTGCGAGGAGTGCGCCGACCGTAACATACCCCAAAAAAAGGGGCTGAATCAAAAAAAAACTGCCTACGCATAGAGAGGCATAGTAAAAAAAGTATTAGCAGATTGAAAAATGTCAAATTCACCACTATGACGGGTTACGTTAAAAGTTAGTGAAATCTAACAACGTATTTTTTTTTTCTGTAAAATAAAAAGAGTTTTGAGGCAAATTTGCCGCCCTCTAAAATCTGCCGCCGCTGCCTATTTAACGCGAACGCCCATGACGTGCGGTGTCCCACAGGGGTCGGTCCTCGGACCCACCTTGTGGAACATTGGCTACGACTGAGTGTTGAGGCGGGAGGCTCCCCCGCCCGGGCTGGGCGTGATTTGTTACACCGACGACACGCTCGTCACAGCCCGCGGTGGGACGTTAGAAGAGGCGGTAAGCCTGGCGACTCTAGGCACCGAAGGGATCGTCAGGCGGATCGAGGCGCTGGGGTTACGGGTCGCCCTGGACAAGACGGAGGCCCTCTCGTTCCATGGGCGCCGTATGAGCCCTCCCATCGGCGTCTCGATCACCGTCCATTCGGTTGAGATCAGCATCCGGGCCCATATGAGGTACTTGGGCCTGGCGCTCGACGGGCAATGGTGGTTCCGGGAGCATTTTCGCAGGCTCGCTCCACGGCTCGTCGGCGCGACGTCCACCCTATCGTGGTTTATGCCAAACGTGGGCGGACCGAGCGCTACGTGCCGACGGCTGTACGCGGGGGTCATCCGGTCGATGGTCCTGTACGGCGCACCGGTGTGGGCGGGGTCCATGACCGTCCGACTCAGGGCTCTTCTGTGGCGACCACAGAGGGCCATTGCGGTCAGGGCCATCCGCGGATACCGCACGGTGGCGACGGACGCAGCGTGCCTATTGGCCGGGACTCCCCCGTGGGACCTGGAAGCGGATATGCTCGCCGGATTGTATCAGCGGGTGACGGGGGTGCGAGCGGCGGGCGGTGTGGTCTCCCTGAGGGAGCTCACCGCCTGGCGCGTCGACGCCTGCCGAGACGTCATTGCCCGTTGGGCAGTCCGGTTGGAGAGGCCTCGGTTCGGGGTGCGAATCGTAGAGGCCTTCCGGCCGGTGCTGATGCAGTGGTTGGAAAGGCGGCACGGGGTGCTCTCCTTCCGACTAGTGCAGGTGTTGACGGGGCATGGGTGCTTCGCCAAATACCTGTACAAGGTCGTTAGGAGGCTACACCGTCCTGCCACCACTGCAATGGCGACGAGGACCCGGCGCAGCATACGCTCGAGGCCTGCGCCGCTTCGGCAGCGCAGTGCTGTGAACTCGTTGCAATCATCGATGCCGACCTGACGCTGCCGACTATCGCCAGGGCGATGGTAGGCAGCGTCGGGAACTGGGACGCGGTCGCAGCCTTCTGCGAGGCAGTGATCTCGCAGAAGGAGGCGGCGGATCGCCTGCGCGAGGAGCGCAGCCTTGAGGAGGCGATCCGCCGCCGGCGACTGGGGCGGCGTAGGCGCGAATACCTGCGCCTCAGCCGCCCTAGCCGAGGCCGCGGGTGACGTGACCGGGGGCAGCCTTGAGGAGGCGATCCGCCGCCGGCGACTGGGGCGGCGTAGGCGCGAATACCTGCGCCTCAGCCGCCCTAGCCGAGGCCGCGGGTGACGTGACCGGGGAATTAGTCCGTCACCCGCCGAGAGGCCGACCGCGTGAGGCAAGACCGACGTCCTCCCCGAGGGGGGTAGGGTTGGGAGGGTACCCCAAGTAGGAGGTATTCCGTCGGACCGACCACTAATGACAAGTAACTCTGCTCCGGTGGTCGGCCCAATGACGAAGGCGACGTGCATCGTGGGTGGGTTGCGGGTGTGCGTGCTTTCGCCCCTCTGTCGCCCCGGACGGAGTGGTGCGAGGAGCGCACCGACCGCAAAACACCCCAAAAAAAAAAACTGCCTATTTAACAAATTGAACGCCGAGAGGGTCAATATTCGCCCACCATATCCCCCCCCGTGATGTTCAACATGTTAACATATAATAACTAACTGTACATATAAAATTAGACTTAATTAACTAATCTAAATATGTAGTAACTGGATATTTCAAATATATATTACTTTCATGTGTTATTATTATCCACTAACAACCATTTTAATTTGTACGATATAAATAATAATATACAAAACAACAACATTAGTCAAATAACAGCAGGCGAGTTCTCACTATAAGGGCGTGCGTGATCTCGTTTGACATAAATATATTATAACAACATATGATAGTCTGTATTGGCACAGATAGTGGTCACACAGTGTGCGCAAGCAGTGCGTCCTCCTCTGCCGGGGGCTCACACTGAGCACTCTCAAGCAGTGCGAGCGCCTCGTCGACGGTGGTGGCGCTCAGCGTGCGCTTGTCCACATCCGACAGGGACTCAAACTTGTCCATGAGCTCCTTTGATACGTTATATATTATCAACTTCTGATCAGAATTGTTCATCTTCTTTATTAAACGCTCTAACATCTGAAAATATTAATAACTGTCATAATATGTTTACCTATTAAATCTCGTACACGTAAGTACATATATAAGATGACAGACTTCAACAATGCACTAACTGACAGTAATACTCGTATAATAATATAATATCTGGTTGACCGAGCTTAGCTCCGAATATTTTTGTTGTATTTTGTCGAATTTATTTAGATATATATTATTAATAAAAAATAAAAATTAAATGATGAAAAAAATATAAAAAATTACAAAAAGAGAATAATAATAACAACGAGATTCGATCCGACGCTGTTTGAATGCCAAAACAGAACTAAAAGAAAACTGGACAACTTCCCAACTGAGCTATCGTAACTCATGACGTTGACGGCGAAATTTGAATCCATATTCTTTTAAAATTTAATGTTATTGTATTCTTTTGCTTAAAACACCGACAAAACAATATTTCCTATAAATAAAACCTAGCTAGATCGATTTTATGGCCTCGAAACCTCTAGTATGCCAAGTTTCATCAAAATCGTTGGAGCCGTTTCCGAGATCCTGAATATATATATACAAGAATTGCTCGTTTAAAGATTTAAAGATATAAGATTCAATTAATACTGAATACATATTACTATCACCGTTAGCCCCGCAAAACTATTAATTGCATTTTACATGGTGTAAGCAAATCGTTTTCGTAACAAACTGTCGAATGCACTATGAAATTGTATCCTGAATAGAGGAACTCCTGAATATATGGATGGTTATATCTTAAAATATGAAAAACCTCGTCAAAAGTAATTTTTTAATCAGAAATTTAACAGTGACCTTAGATTTGACGTTAACCTCTATGTATATTTAAGACATATAGAGGGTCATTTTTGGTTTTTAAATTATTATATACGGTCATTTATAAGTGTTTTCTCACTTTTTAAAAATATAGATTTTGACAGCGAAAGTCGAGAGTGAGAAAGTTTACATATAAATATGTATCAAGATGACGCATGAAAGTCAAGGTCACATAAAAATATTAGAGGGATGAATTAACCGAAAAATGAATAAATGTGCCAGGAGATATTTTAGTTAGGAATCCCATGGTGACCTTCAATTTTTCAAGGTCATTACTTTCGTTACGTGCGTTAGGTATTACGACCGACTCTCTCTCTTATCTGAGGCGACGTTCAGCTAGTTTACCTAAATTTGTTTAACAGTTAATTGCTTACACATTGAGCAGTATATTGTACACAAAGGTTTGACAGCGGCACGCTTATGTCACTGTACCGTACATTATAACAGAAATGAGCAAGTAGTTATGGCTCGTATATAAACATACATCAATACGAGTACTATTTTAGATCTATTTACTTGAGAGGTTATCGATACACCTATTTATAGACTAGTATTCTATTTAAACATCTGATCCTTGTATTATGTCTACGAGAAGAATCTGTTGCCTCTTTATGCATAAGATGAATACTTCTCGCTTAACGTTTTCATAAAAAAATAAACATCAATTTATATTTAAGTGTGACCAGGTCATGTGTGCAAGTGGAATATAGTCGTGTAGTCAGCGTGTGTGTGTGCACCTGTGCGGCTGCATAGTCGAGCATTGCGAAGTGAGCGCAGTCTAACAGTACAGGGTGAGGCGTGGCGCGCTCTGCTGCCGCTTGCACTCGACGCGCCACCAGCTCAGAGTTCACGTACATGGCGCCGAGCGAGGCGCGCACACGCACCGCCTCACCGCGCTGAGTCTGCGAACACATAGATATATACGTGTTACTATCTTAAAAATATTGAACATAACTGTAACATCATGGTACATATTAATAATGGGGTACTTTTGTATTTTATTTTTCAAGAGACGGTGTTTTTAGATATTTTTAGCTGCGATCTATAGAAACAAGATCGTAGTCGCGTATAGAGTTCAGTCCATTTTGAGCAATTGAACAGTATGCCGAAGTTCTGCAGTTTCGTGCTAGACACATAATGATAGAACGTTTAGTGTATTGGGTCTATGTGATATCGGTGATTTATTGCTACGTATTGTGGTAGGTTTATTGGTATTGGTAGGTTGAATTATATGTCGTAGTAATCCGTGAAAATGCCATCGATTACAAGGCGAGTGTTGCAATAGACATTAATGAACCTGCGGGGTGTGGCGCACTACACTACGTGTACTACATTTTTTTTTTTTGAGATTAAGCCTACCACACATTCCCACCATTGTAACTCCTGTAAGCCAGGATCTACAATGGTCTTCATATATCATACCGAGGTTTGACCTTCAGACAGTTCCGGGAAATGATTTTAATTATCTTGGGACCTGCAACAAATTTAATTAAAAAAAGTTAAACGGGCGGAGTTGTCTGGGTGTACAACTATGTGATATGATTACCTTGACAGTGTGCATCTGTACGTGCGGTCTCATCAGTGAGCGCAACAGCGCCGCGAGCGAGGCGAGCGCCCCCGCCAGCACGGCCAGCTCCACGGTGCGCACTATACTCACGCAGAAGGTGAGGGCGAGCACGGCCAGCTCCACGCGATCAGTGCGCCACAGATGTACTACCACACGGAAGTCGATCTGTGCACCACACACAAACAACAAGATAATAATGAGATCTGTATTTTTTTTTGTTGCCGATGGTGGCAAACGAGCAAGCAACAAACCTGATGGTGAGTGATACAACCGTACATGGAGCTTTACAATACCAAGGGCACAGCTAGGCCGTTGCTTACCGTGAAGAAAATGTTTTTCTTAAACCGTGTTTAAAGAAGGACATGTCATAGCGCTCGGGAATCACAGCAGTGAGTAGTTCATTCCAGATTCTACGCGTATGTGGGAGAAATGATCGCGGAAAACGTATAGTTGAAGATAATTCCAGGTGAAATGGACGAACCCCGCTACGGTGTATCTATATTTAGACTCGAACGGGAATATTCCGTAGCATGTGTGGTGATAATACCAGTTTTAGGTGATAACAATTAAATCTATCTGTATATTGTGTTGAGCGCCTACACCAGTACGTATACATACACTCGTATAATGTGTACAAATGTGTTTTGATAATTATATTTTAACACAATACATTAAGAAGAATGTAACTCATATTCATTTGAACTCGCAGTTATTATATAGAGAAGCGTGTATGTTATAGAACTAAAGCCAATCCAATCTATTTAATTAGGTACACATATTTATAAAATAAATATTCTCGAGTGGCGATTGCGAGTTGGAAGACGCCTCCCATCAGGTGGACTGATGACCAAAGTGGCTGGGAGTCGTTAGATGCAGGTGAAACAGAAATACTCTTTGTAGCGATCTATGAGAGAGCATTACGTTCAGCAGTTGGCGACGAAAGTCTAAACGATAAACAAAACAAGATCGGGATAAGAACATGAAAGACTCAGTTTTTTCTACATCGGAAGGCTGTCATTTAGCAACAACCCTCATGTTCATTCGGGGTAACTTCTCAAGTTACATTAATTAAAATAATTTAGACTAGTAATTTATATATGTACATATCTAATCGCAACATATTATATCAATGACATAGTTTATAGTTTAACAATAATTAAATAAAATAGTGTTTGAACTATTTATAAATACAGATAGTTACATTGTTATATATATATATATATATATATATATATATATATATATATATAAGTTACAACACGCATGTGTTTACATTGAGATTCATTTATAATAATATATTCATTCAACACATTAACAATTATATCCAATAATAAATAAAACAATCAACAAACAAACTTTGCAGCTGCGAACTGGGTTATTATACATACATATATATAGTTAGACGAGACGTCTGTAAATCACATATTTATCTGTCTCTATTTGCGGCTCAATACGACCACCTACAGTGGAATATTCAATTAGCAATGCAAGAGGTTATCTATAGTGTCGCCGCGCCGGGGGCGACACCCCGGACAGCGAGCGGCGACTCCACCGGGGGCGTCACTCATACTTTACGTAAGCCTGACCGCGCAATCGAACGCGTCAATATCAACCAACTCACCCAAATCACTATTGGCTTGAGTCTGCTTATAAATCATATGGCAATTGACTTTCTATACCAGACCGATCAGACGCGTTGGTAAATGGTTTTATTTTAAATTTTCCTTCTCTTGCAGTGATGTTATCTGTTTAGGTCACTTGGTCCATTTTTACTTTCATCAACGCATAAAGGTGTTGTGATACATCATCAGATAGAGAATCGCGTCAATGATATCTGATACTTGAATCATCATGTCTGGCATGTCTGGTACAGGTTTATAATACAATGTGCCAAAGGCAGTGACCGTTTGCTGCCCCGTTGTGGTCATAACAATTGAGATTAGAGATTAACTGAGGAATGTGTAACAGCATTCTTATGGAAAACTTATTACACGAATAGCAATCATTAATTCATTTGCAAGACATGCTGATCATGTTCAATGTGAGGCATACGTTTAACAGTAAATGTCGGTCTACGAAGGCTGAACATGGTTTGAATCATTCGAGACTAAATAAGACGCTTAATATTAAGATAATTAATTATTTATATAGTAAACGAATTACTGAATGGCAAGAAAGAGATAATAGAGATAAGAGAAGGGACGTGGCGAGGGTAAATGTGTAATAAAGAGCGATTTATATAGGTCTTTTTGTTTTTGGGGTGGGCTCCGGTCGACGCACTCCTCGCACCACTCCGTCCGGGGCGACAGAGGGACGTAAGCACGCACTGCCGCAACCCACCCGAACACCACGTCGCCTTCGTCGTTGGGTCCACCACCGGAGCAGGGTTACTTGTTATCAGTGGTCGGCCCGACGGAGTACCCTCTCATCGACCGACATTCCCCCCCTCGGGGAGGACGTCGGTCTTTCCTCACGCGGTCGGCCTCTCGGCGGGTGACGGACTAACTCCCCGGTCACGTCACCCGCGGCCTAGGGCGGCATCACGCGCAGGTAGTCGCGCCTGCGCCGGCCCAGTCGCCGGCGGCGTATATTTATATATGTTACTATAAATGTGCGTTGAGTGCGTGTCATTTATTTACCAGTTGGCACAGTTAATATCATTGCGCCTTACACATATACGTAACACTGCTGGCCACGAGCCTCCTCCACAGTAGCAAGCGTATTGATCTTACTATATCACGCTGGTCAGACAGGCTGGTGCAAGATTTTGCTTCGAATTTAGCTTGTATATGTTATGCTCGAATGTATATGTTATATGCGTAGGTATTATATCCCTTAGTCGTCTTTTACGACATTCACGCGCAAGATAGGGAGTGGTGAATTGTATTCTTACTGCGTTAACACACGAAAGTTAATATATCTTACCATAAATATAACCGCACATATGAGTACAGAGGAGAGGCACGCCTTCGGTATGAAGTAGAAGTACTTTGTGAGGAACACCAGCGCCAGTAATGTTATTATACCTGAAATATACATATATGACTGCGATTATGTGTGTGGACATTAATTATAATATATTCTCTACAAAAATTGCTTTATATCAACAGTTCTCTAAGTGTGTCACAAACGAATATTGAACGGACTCTGAAACTGAAACAATATAACACGATATAAAATGTAATAAAAAAGTATACTTTGAAACAAGCTGTCAGTCGGACCACGTCGTGAGGCATCGTGTTTGTGAATATTTTCTTGCCTCTGATAGCATAAACTAGGAAATGTCAATGTACCAATATTTTGTGTCCTCTTTTTAAAACGTCTATGAGACGAGTCCCTAATTTGTTCATTTTTGTTAGGTGAGTCGAAGCTTATTTTGCGCAGGAGTGCTCTATAGATATATAGATCAATGTACAGACAGTATGCCAACAAACTCATTTGCTTTAACAGTATCATGCAGGGCCGGATTAATCTTATGGGAGCCCCTAAGGAATGCAATTCTCGGGTCCACGGTGCGAGGTCCACTAGTAGCAGTATCACTTACTATCAGATGTGCTATTTTCTCTTTTGCCACCAACAGCAATAAAAAAAGGAATAAGATCGAGGGAGTATTTAAATTTTCTATAAAAATATCGACCGGTGAATGTAGAGGGGCCCCTAGAGAGTTGCCTAGTCCGCCTTATGGATAATCCGGCGCTGGTTTAACGTAGTGTTGTGACAGATTAAAGCATTTCATTTCAGCTGATATACGTACGTCGGTACGTCCGGTCCCACTACTAGGCTCGAGCGTCCTCTATAATACAATCGTTTCTATTATTATTATATATTATTGACCTACTACACCACGCTGGACAAACATGTTCGTAAAGCGTTTAATTTCAAGTGTTCCTTTTCATACATTGATGTTGTATGCATATGTATCCCTTCATTGTATTTTGTGACACTCACAGGTAAGGAAGGGGGCGGTGGAATATATTTTGATTCTGTCACCACACGGTGACATTTAACGAAAACAAATCTCGGGAATTAGATCGAAACTCGACTACATGCTGAGAAGATCCGACAAAAAGCTCAGCGGGCTAACCATAATTTAAGTATTTTTTTTTTAAATAAAATTATATATTTAGTGAGTTATTAACCTTGGTGTGATGCATTTCGAACAAGAATATAATTGCTAATAAATATGCATAATAAATAAATTATGGCTGGACGTTATGAGACAAGTGATACGCGTATTACATTAACTAGAGTAGCCATCACTCTGCAGGTGCAAGTGCACGTGGCGTCTGTGTGTTATACTGACCGGAGTACAGGCCGGCGGCGGGTGTGCGCACGCCGCTCGAGTGCGAGACGGCGGATCGTGTGAATGCGCCACAGGTAGGCATAGCGTGCACCAGTGAGCCGGCCATGTTGCACAGACCCAGCGTCACCATCTCCTGCGTGGCGTCAACACCACCACGAGCTGTAACACACACACACACACATATACATGACAACTCATTTACATATGTAGCTTTTTAACCCCCGACCAAAAAAGACCGGTGTTAAAAGTTTGACGTTGATGTCTGTCTGTCTGTGCGTGTGGCTCAGCGTGTCGCACACTGCGACCCTTCCACACTTCACTCCCAAGTCAGTCCACTGCGAGCGTCTATCCAACGCACACGTTGTTTTGTAACATTCTCATAGATTAAGAAAACGCTCTTTAAATCTTAAATCGCATAGCAGTAGGCACACCGTCCGGCGCCTTGAACGATTCGAGAGGGGTGTGTTCAGAACACAGGATATTAAAAAACTTATATATACGTACTGAATGCCTTGGCGATGGCGATGTTGGCGAGCACCATTACTATGGGCATCATGAGCACCGCTGAGCCTAGCTGCTGCACCATGTCACCGAAGTATACCGTGCTGTTGTCGAGCGACGCGCTGAACGGTGGCACCGACAGCGGCGGTAGGCCCGGCTCCACGCGACCTGCATAACGCACCAACACAGTACAGTGTAAAGGGGACGCGCACACACGCACACATGTAATTGTTGTAATGAAGGAACACTTAACAAATTCCCTCTCATTGTGGAGGAGGCCCTGACTCAATCATTAACTTATGTAGCCTGACACGATGATGATGATGACTTTTCGTCGTGACACAAGAGCACGTTCACGGCTATGCCCTTCAGTGTCGCCTAGTTCGGTGCACCTTGACATAGCTCAGCGCTGACACATCGACTCGCACTATATACCCAGAGGTATATGTGCACTGACCAAGTTGTTTAACGTGCTATAATTAATCATTTTATCTCAGCCCCTACACGTGCTACTATTGCGCTCGACTCGCCTCCACCTCTCTGTGAGGGTAATTAGCCTTCTATACCACACTGGTCAGACGTATTGATATAAGGTTTTATTAAGAGGTTCTTTCTCTTATATATTATATTGTCTGCCAAAAACACTGACAAAACAACATTTTCTATACATAAAACCTAGCTAGATCGATTTTTTGGGCCCGAATCCTCTAGTATGCCAAGTTTCAACAAAATCGTTGGAGCCGTTTCCGAGATCCTGAATATACAGGGTGACTGGTAAAAGATTGTACATATTGAAGGAGGCTACTCAGTACTCGATTCTGATACCGAATATATAAAAAAAAATAGTACTTAAATTTTTAACTATTTATCTTAAAAAAATATTTAGTCGTGGACACAGATGATAATATACATACCTATAATAGATATCTATGTATAGGTTAACGCACTTGTACTAAAAATTTATGTAACAACGACATTGAACTAGTTATTGGGTGATATGCCGACAAGGCCGTCTCGGGCCAATGCGACCGCAGGGCGGCGCTCCCCACTTATCCCTCGCATCCGCGGACCGCGATTGCCTAATAGTACTAGTGTGTTTCTAATCCTTACGTAGCTCCGTTCGCTGGATTGTTTTTATGCACGTTTATTATTTTTTGATATTATGTAAATAACAATTTTCGATGTAGTGATTGATGGCATCTTGTGCTGATAATGCTATATTACTGCAGGCGGTTGCTTAACTATGGCCCATTTTATATTCTGCGTCACCCTTAAGGACGTGGCTGAAACCGCTTTCCAATAAGCCTTGAAGGACATATCTTGCAGTACTTCCAAGAGGAACTACAAGTTAGCACAAGAGAAGCCGCTCGAAGTTTTAACGTACATATCTACGTCACAAAACTATTTGGAACATTTCAAAACGTGGCATGAAACATGCATGTCATTTTCAACGTGTTCAAGACTTGGGTGAATGGACTATGTCCCGCGAGTTTTGCCAGTGATTAGTGTTTAACGTAAAAAAATTATATTTAATAGACAGACAAACGTCTATTTACCCGTGTCGGATTGTACAACGTTCAAAATGAATAACGGTGGGCACATGTTAATCCACATAAAACTAGAAAAGACTAGCATCAAGTGAGAGTGAGCGTAAATGGTTTACTGTGTTGTCGGTCGTAAGGATCCCAAGTATAAAAAGAAAGGTATGTTGTATGTATTGTTTTTAGACAGGCGCTCTCGCCACGCCTGACGTCGTACAAACAACCAATATAACAAACGGTTGTTTGTAGATTAATGACATTATCCGTACACCTACTTTTAATCATTCTAGCAGTAAAATCGGCATTAATAAAAGAAATTAGGCGAGTGCGTGACCTTGACAAGTGCTAATAAAACTAGCGCGCACCGATTTCGCCATTTTGCATTTCCGTATTTGTTAACTTACGAGTCATTTGATCTGATTTGATTTGATTGATTTTTAACCGTATTTGTAAAAAGTGATAGAATAGTGATATGAATTTTTAATTTCATATTCACTAAATCGTTGTGAATTAACAATATTAGTAACTAAAGTTGATCATTTACGTACGCGAAGAGGTAAGCAATTATTTTGTTAATTTTGATTGCTGGGATTAGCGTAAGTGTAATTTGTAAATAGATTTATTATTTAATCACTGTACATAGGTATGATTCCACTTTTTAAATACGCCAGAAACACCAAGGTGCCCCCTTATTTATACCAACTGTCTGTCTGTCTACTAATACAATTTAAGTACATTAGAAATTAGTAATTTATTTTTAAAAATTCAGTTACGAACGTTTATTATTCGATTATCTAGGTATTTTTGCCTGTCCTAAGCCAGGATCAAAGTATGAAGGAAAAGTGACTGATACCTTTATCAATGACTATAATAATTTATAATAATAATTTTAAGACAACACCATGCACTAAGAAAATATTCCTTGTATTGCTGGGAACTTTACAAACAATAATAATTAACGGACACAAATTACATCCAGACTCAGAACAACAAGTTGTGGATTACACAAAGTGTTGTCCCGCGTGGGATTCGAACCCCCGATACTGGCGTTGTAAGTCGCTATCTTAACCACTACGTCATCTGTGCACTAAGCTCGAATACGATCCGATACCTCTAGTCTATAGGGTGAGCATATTTTTGGGAGTCTTGCGACACTAATATTGTTGATGTTTACTATGTTGTTAATTAATATTGTCTTTTTTTACATTTTTATTGGTTACCTATGACCATTATCTATCGTTTCCTTCAATATGTACAATCTTTTACCAGTCATACTGTATATGTATATACAAGAATTGCTCGTTTAAAGATATAAGATATAGCGGTGTGTTCTGTTACCTGACAGTTTGAACAGTGGCCGTAGTGGGTCGTGCACGCAGTACGCCAAGGTGGACGCTGCGAGTACTACGAGCGCGTTGCGACTGATTGATAAGAGCCACAGCGCACGCTTCAGTCGAGTACGACTCGCGTTCACACGTAACTCCTTCAGTTGCTGCACATAACGTATAGCTATCACATTATCATATTTAATATACATACATATCTAATGTCTACACGTCTGTTTGTCACATACTCTGTATAAATTGTTCGAGTTCGTATTATTTTACTTTAACAAATATTGAATCCTCAGATAATTTTAACTACTCCCATAGGCAAATAAGGCATGCTAACACGTTGTATTTTTACCTGTCACCAAATAGATATCAGAAAAATGGATCATTCTAAGTGAACAATATGTGATTTTCATTGTGGAATTAGGACCGGCACTGAAGTAATATGACACGTGAGTTCCGTCTCGTCCATGTTCATTAGTAAAGTGGCTAGTTGAGATACTCAGTCGAGGCGTGACAATCTGATTTTAGGGCTTCGATTATGGTGAATTTTGGTAATTTTATAAAAAATACTTAGTAGGTTCTTGCCGTATCGACTCTGGAGTTTTACTCTAATACTTAAAATGATAAGAAATATCTCCTTCTATAATAAAAACAGCAAGCAACAAAAATGGGGTTACGCTGTGAGCCTGTCTCGGCGGAGATCGTGCGACAAGTCACGGCACAGACGAGTGTTATCAGTTCGTACACAAGGTTCGTTACCAAGTCAGCATAATATTATATCACCGATTATAAATCGTTCAGTGTGGCGCGGCGACTTCCCGCATGTCTGTATGATTTATTTTGATCGATATAGAGATTAATATACGTAATAGTATCGAGATAATATTATACAACTAACATTGTAACACAAACACTATGTAAGTAATTAATACTTAATTATACGTTACTACATCATAGTAACGAGGCCGTCTCGTCGAGTGAGGGTGTCGTGACGTCATTAGGATACTTATTACATCACACAAATCACAATTGTTCATAACATTTTTGGTGAAATGTTCACTTTGGACAACTTAAAGGTAAATAAAACAACGAACCGAGTTAAAGCGGCAAACAAGACAATTTTTTTTTTATTGCCTATGGTGACAAACGAGCAGGCAGCACACCTGATGGTAAGTGATGCTGCCGCACATGGACCTTTGCAATACCAGGGGCACAGCCAGGCCGTTGCCTACCGTGAAGTAAATGCTCTTCTTAAACCTCGTTTAAAGAAGGACATGTCATAGCGCTCGGGAAACACAGCAGCAGGTAGTTCATTCCAGAGCCTGCACGTACGTGGGAGAAATGATCGCTGGAAACGTACAGTTGAAGACCATATCGTTTCCAGGTGAAATGGATGAACCTTGCTTCGATGTCGAGTGGTACGTTGGTAAAACGGTGACGGTGGTACCAAGTCAAACAGTTCCTCGGAGCACTCCCCGTGAAAGAGTCGGTAGAGTACACAGAGTGATACAAAGTCTCTCCGCCGCTCCAGCGACTCCAATCCGTCCGTGAGATTGGGATCCCCAACGATTCGAACAGCACAGCACACCTTTGGAGGGAGTCAAGTGGGTCTAGTAACTAGTTGATATTTGGGCGCGCCTGCCCAGATATTTAAGCAGTACTCCACATGAGAACGAACTTGCGCCTTGTATAGTACAAGGCGCTGTCTCGGTGTGAAGTACCGCCTGGCTCTATTCAGGACACCCAACTTTTTGCTGGCCAATTTGGCTTTGTCCTCCAAATGACTCCCAAACTGGACTTTGTTCGATATTTCGACGCCGAGGATCCCAATACTGTCGGAAATTTGGTGAGTTACTCCTTGGAACTGAGGCGCCACGACAAACGGGTCCTTCTTTGCAGTGAACGCGCAAACTTGCGTCTTTGTGGGGTTGAACTGGACTAAATTGCGTTCACCCCATTCCGAGGCCCACCCCAGAGAGCGTTCGACTTCAGACACAAGTTGAACCCTTCTTTCCTGAGTACTCTATAAGAAATTTCTATAAGAAACTATTTTTTTTTTATTATATTGAAAAGTCAACACCCTACAATAAGGAAATAATCCTTGTATTGCGGGGCACTTCACAAATATATAATTTAAGGGCAAAAATTACATCCAGATCCAGAACAACAATTTGTGGATCACACAAAGTGTGCTTCTACGAGGATTCGAACTCACGACACGGGCACAATATCTTAACCACTGCGTCATCTGTGCAGTCATATTATTATTATTAATTGAAGATGCGTTAGTTAATTTGTACGATTATTTTTGGTTTATTGGTATAGTTAGATGTATGTTGTAACCCACCCTGAGCAGTAGCAGTAGTGTACAGCAAGCAGCGCCGAGTGCGCAGTCAGCGCGCCGCACGTCTCCCCAGCGCGCCGCTATATGTCGCAGGTTGTCGCCCACAGACTCGGCCGTGAAGCTCAGCCCCAGCAGACCTTTCAGCTGCGCCACCACGATAATCACCGCCGTAGCCGACGTGAAGCCAGACGTCACTGATGGTGAAATCAACTCCACAAGGAAACCTAGCGGATAGTGAAGAACCATTACTTAGATATTCAGTTCCAGGCACAATTTCAGTGATGATTTCAGAAGATGCGTACCCAGTCGCAGTAGTCCCATTGCGAGCACGACGCAACCCGATAGAAAGGTGAGCAGTATGACGAACTCTAGCGGCAGTCCGCGGCACACCTGCAGCGTCAATAGCGCCATGAGGCTCGTCGGACCGATGGACACCTCCTTCACAGTGCCGAGGAATACGTACAGCATAGTACCTACGGACACGACACACAGTACACTAAAGAAGCAATTCATATATGTAATTAAACACTACAAATTAAATAATTTTATTTTCTCTGATTCTTCGTGTGGTGACAGAGTAAGAATACAATTCACCCCATTCCTCCTTGGTGTCATAGAAGACGACTAAGGAGTGTAATTAACTGCACAGATGGCGTAATTGTTAAGATACCAATCCACATTACCAGTGTCGCGGGTTCAAATCTCACGCGGGACTACACTGTGCGATCTACAAATTGTTATTCTGAGTCTGGATGGAATTTATTCCCGTTAATTATGTGTTTGTGAATTCCCCCACAATACAAGGATGCAGGGTTGGCCTTTATTTAAAAAAAAATGCATATAAAATCTGTAGAAAAGATAGATCGAAATACTCGTAAAACTCTATGCCAACCCGTCTGCCAACGTGAAATAGTAGGACAAAATCCCCCCATTATGGAGGACTCAAGTCCAGTAGTGGAACGTATATGAGCCCAGTTGATGATGTTTCTTTCTGATATTTACTGATACTTTAGATTTTCTCACCTGCTGCTATTTGTTAATCGACATTAATGAAATCTGAACCGCCAATAAAATTTTTCGGATAACAATTTGATTTTGAGAGACTATTAAGGTCATCATCATCATCTTGCTCTTATCCCAATTACTTGGGGTCGACGCAATATGTCATCTGTTTTGACATATTGCAAAAAGTTTCGGCAATGATTTTTATGACCGGCCGCCTGCCCGACGTCAACTCTCCTTGGGAATGTAATCGTTGACCCAAATGGTACCAGATGGAGTTGGTCCGGGTCAATCTAGGGCTCTTAGTTGTCTTTTACGACACCCACGAGCAAAGCAAGGGTTGGTAGTATTCGAAGCCGCTACCACACAGCGTATTGAGAGCCTATTAAGGTGTTAGGTATTATTGTAATCATCATCATTTCTATTGATTACGTCACACCGTCTGACTCCACTGTGAAACATCACAATAGGAGCAAATTTATCCTATCATAGCACGCTGATCACAAGTGTTACTTAATGTGTACCTTAATGTGGTGATTGTATAGTTCGTAAATTTGCAACGTACGCGGTTAATATAATTCGGTGTATTGCGGCTGTGTTGATAGTGATCATGGTGTATTACTATAGCTAACATACAACTAATATATCAACATATAATAATTCAAGTGTTTAGTAGAAAACGACGTCACAAAATTGTTAAAACATTTATAGAGCCGTGACATGCATCGTTCAGTTAGTCCGCCACAGTTTAACTGTCTCTATTTGATAACGGACCCATACAACATATTTTTTTAAAGACTACACCTGTACTAAGGAAATAATTCCTGTGTTGCGAGCGACTTTACAAATATATAATTTAACGGACACAAATTACATCCAGACTCAGAATAACAATTTGTGGATCGCAAAAGGGTTGTGCTGAATGAGATTCGAACCCGCGACACTGACATGGTAGGTCGGTATCTTAATCACTACGCCACGTGCTGTTAATTCAACATCTAATATAAAATGACTTTAAATTATAAAAATCATTCTTTTTATTAATTTAATATTCCATCTAAAAATTGATAACAACGTTATTTACGTTCACTTGTTATATGTTAGCAAGTAAGAATACAATTCACCATATCCTATCCTGGATATGAATGTCGTTAAACACGACTAATGGATATACATATAACATTTATACAAATCACAGCAAATTGAAAATAAAGTTTGTAAAATAGCAACACTTTTGGCTGGCGTGGCATAGTAGATGCATTTCTCTGCTATTGTGGAGGGACACGTCAGCACTTCCTTGTGGTGACGAAGTAAGAATACAATTCACTACTCCCTATCTTGCCCGTGGATGTCGTAAAACACGACTAAGGGATATAATATGCACATCACGTCTGTGCAAGAGAAGGAAAACTCGAAATGAAACCCTAACATGTCTGACTAGCATTGTATAGTAGGTCAAATTTCCTCCCATTGCAGGAGAGGCCCGAACTCAAAAGTGGGACGTATGTGTGCTGAGATGATGATATATCAGTTGAGATGATGATAATGGTGATGAAATGAAAATTGTTAACAATGTTGTTGACATACTCTCGTTATGTATTGACACACATATACATATATGTATATACAGAAGTCGTTAATAGATACATGCTTTATGAATGGTTAATTAAATCAGATAATATTAATAGTATATTGACGTAAACAATTAATAATAGCGAAAATAACATTGTAAAATAATTTATCAGAATTGCATTCGTTTAAACATCGTCTATATATTTTAATCCTCAGTAATACGATGCAAAAAGTCCTTTTTAGTAGGCAATGTTCTGAACACACCCCGTCCAATCTGTCCGGGGCAATCCTACAACCTACAATATTACCTCCTCATCGCCATTGGGTCAACCACTGGTCCGATTCTTTGACATCTACGACCGGCCTGGCGGGTTACCTTTTCGGGTACTATCCCCTTCGACGCCCCAGCAACATTGCGGTGTTGCCGGGGCCTCGCTCTCACATGGTCGGCTTCTCTGCGGGTGGCGGACTAATACTCGGTCCATCCACCCGCGGCCACGGCTAGGCCTACAAAAAGCGTCTATATACTTGATAACTCGAATTATTTATTTGGATTTTGAAAATAGAATAAAACATTATATCCCTCTATGCATGTATATACTCTATAACTTGATTTTAATTTCATTCTTTATAGTTATAGAATATAACTTGAGCAATAACATATAAAAGGAACGCACGGTGCTTGCTATCCGTTGTTAGTGCTTGATACAGGTGCCATTCATTATTACATTCATTAAACTTTTTAACAACTATAAATAAAACTCCTTCCTATGTCGAAATTTTAGCATGTGTGTATCTCGAAAATCTTATAAGTGGAAAACTCACTAACACAAATTTAATAGCATTTGCCTCGACATTCAAATTATAGAAATTTGACAACATCGTTTAAAATAATCGAAATATATAAATTAATGTATCTATGGCTTGGGTCAATTCCTGTCCTGTGTGTGACCTGAATGTGACCAGTTCACTTATATTATTGTGGGCACAATTGGTTTCTATATCACCGCTACACTATCTGTGTGTGACCGCTTAACGACCAGTGACCAGTCGGTAACATGTTAGATTTGTGTTTTATTTATAATCATAAATTAACATAATATTATAAGTACAGTAACTTAATAATAAATTACTAAAAACAATAATCAAAGTTATTTTTTTATAGAATCATTAATTCTGGAATGAACTTAATTAATATTGTTTATAGATGTGGGTCAAATATTAACAACTAGGTATCTCGTTATGAGGTCGACGTACCATTACACTTGACTAGTAAATCGTTAATACATATATACAATATATAGTATCTGCCGCGGTTTAAGCATGTCTTGGATTCGATACCGGTGCTTAGCCCAAATGGCTATAGGTAGGTAATATTGCTTGTTGTGGGTCGAACGCCGCCCTTTCGTTGTCCCGGACGGTACGAGTGGGATGCGTCCAGAGCAATGTCAAACATATAAAGAGATGTTCACCTCGGTGAAGCATAACAACTACACAGATGGCGTAGTAGTTCAGATACTGACCTACCGTCCCAGTATTATGGGTTCGAATTCTACGTGGCACAAAACTTTGTGCGATCCACAAATTATTGTTGTAAATTGTATTACATGTTTGGAAAGTCCCCGCAATATAAGGATTATTTTCTTAGTACAGAGTGTTGTCTTATAAATTCACATGATAACTAACTACATCATATCAATGTTTTCTGAATTTTGGCAGTCAGCTATGAGCCATATTAGTAGCTGACTGCTGAAACTAAAAAAATAAAATTAAATACTTTAATCAAACTGTATTATTCTGTAGCTTCAGTAGAAATAAACTGATCTATTGTTTTAGTTACTTATGGCTGTACAAGTGGCAGATATTCCACGGATTCAGGTCACAACGGGACGATGATTGTCAACAGTAATTCTGTTATATTGCAATTTATAAGACTTGCCATTTTTTGCCTAAATCTTAAAAAAAAATAACAGAGCTGTTAAGGTCCAACAAAAGATGTAATAAGCGATTATGAGTTATGATGAATGAATTTGAAAGGCCATCAGTACGAAAAATACCTAATTTACTTATACTTTATATTAAAAGTTAACTTTTACTACTGGTGTAGATATGAGATGCCCAATGGGCCAGGGTACCAGTTCGTCTGCTGAGCGCACTCACTGACGCTACTCACCTACGAATGACGAGTACAGTCCGTACTGCACGGGCAGGTTGGCGAGCGACGCGTACGCGATACTCTGCGGCACCAGCGTGAGACCGAGCGTGATGCCCGCCACCAGGTCAGCTACGGCCGTCACTCGATCGTACCGCGGGCCCCACTCCAGGATCGGTAGCCGCTTCCTCGCGATACGCATCCAGCCGTGCTCCGACTTGGGCCGCTTCTCGAAAGGTACACCATCCTCCTCCTCCATAACTCCAAGCTTATAACTCTATCGTACTTCTTCTAGCTAAACTTGGAGGTGTGCGATCGATTCGCTTGTTGTACCTTATAGGTATACACCATAGGGTATTTCTATATATAATTTATAATATTTTAGCAATAGTTAAATAATATTAAATATAAGTTATGTTGTTAGCGCGCCGCTGGCGGCAGTGCGAGTGTCGTCGCGTCGAGGCGCCGCTGAGACATCACCATATCAGTTAAACTGTCGATCTGTGTGCAAACACAGCTTGTACTGTGGCGCACATCTCACACAGACCGCACACGCTGCAACCACATCTACGACGGAATTGACCTCACAGGGACCGACCTTCACATTGTCCTGACATACCGCCCACCATATATGTATCACTGCCATCTAGTCTCATAATCATTCCAATATTGTTCACAAGTCTCCTACAGAATAGTAGTAAATATCTACTATTGTATTGTGTAATCACCCTGAACTAAAGAAATTGTTTTCGCACCTGTTTTATAAGGCCTTAGTAGTAGGTAAGCACGTACCTTTGTAATGTTATAATATATACTCGAATAAGCGCAGAGGTGTAAACATCATAATACCTGATATCTTCATAGCTCATAAGTCGAGCTCATGCTACCAAAATACTGACCAAGGTGACTCGTCGGATTGCAGTTCGATTGTCAATTCCAATCTGAAGGCGAAACAATCCGCTGAAAGCCAGGTGACAAATGATACCCAGGACAGGACAAGAGGACGGCTCTTGACGTTCTCTTGGATATCCTGAACTGAAGGCCAAGAGAAGTTCGAAGTCCCCGAGAATGCTTCGTCTTAAGGCTTCCGGCGCGATTTGATTTCATTTGATTCTCCCGCAGAGCCGCGAAGGACAAGGGCGACTGCTCTGCCGCAGGGCCGCCCGAAACCGAGGGAGGCAGTACGTTAGTTGTCGAGACCGCCGCCAGGTTATCGTTGCGCTTTGCGTCATCAGCCCTGGCGGAGGCCTTTCCCTCGAATGCGTGGAAGCGCCTCTTAAACAAGGTGGCAGCTCACAGTCAGACTCCAAGGGGAGTGGCACAATTGTCTTCTCTGAAAATGGCGGCCTTTCGCAGGGCAGGACTGCACCACCGGCGCCGATCATCGGTGTAGCTGTAGCCGCGGCGCCGTACCGCGTGCCTGACTGACCTAATTGGTTGGGTAGGAGCGACGGCTGTATAGCAATTGTCGCCTCCGCGTCGTGACATTCCCCCCTTGCCTCCGCTCTTGTCGCTTAAGGACAGGGGCGATGAGTATGGCATGGCCGACTGGCGAGAGTTTATGCTCTATGGCGGTTACTTCTCTCACTGGGCTAAGTCTTTGTGCTGGGGGACTTTAACGCCAAAATTATAGCGTAGGGATCCCCCAGTACGGATGATCGCTTGCTTAGCAATATTACATATAACACTGAAGTGACGCATATCTGGTATGGTACAGAGCGCGCACGACGGCGGGGCCGGCGCCTACCGCGCAGTGTACATAATACTCTGAAGATATTCGCAATACAAAATACAGCGCAGCATTATTGCTTTAAACTGAGATAACAAATTGTAACTATTTTATGTATAAGCAATACAACGTACATCTATCATCACAAATATTTGGTGTGGACGCAATATGTCGGACAGAGGTGTAAAAAGGATCACAAATCTCTGTCCGACTCTTGTGGTCACTTTTTGTCTATCTGTGTCATGCTTTACTTATCTGTCATGCTGCTTGGTCCTCCCTTACCCTTAAAGCTTTCAACATTCATATTTGAAACTCTCCTCACATTTCTTTTATCCAGTCTCATCACATCGCCGTAAACGTTCATTCCTTAACTTTTATGTTTCAACTTCCTTTAATCATTCGTTATTTTATTCATTCTCGTCACACCATACATCTTAACATTCGGAGATCCGTTACATGCGGTCGTCTCTCATCTGTTGCTTTTGCATACCATGCTGCTCTTATTAAGGTGTTGTCATTTTTTCGTCGTAAGAGTAGACTAACGGACGTAAACAATAAAAAGAACGAAAACTGAACATTAAACTTTACGCCAATTTAATTAAATAATTTATTTGTGTAATGAATATTAGTCGCACCCAACAGTGTATCTTACTGCTATGCGCTGTAAACTCTCACCAATATTTTTAACTTTATATTTACTGCAATAAACAATTGTAATGCATTTAAATAATAATATGTTTAATCTTAATTATAAGAACTTCATATATAAACGAAAAGAATAAATGCTGTGTCGTAACGGTGCCGAATAGCCTGGTCAGCAACTACATTCCTAAGAAGAGGTTAACGTCAGGCAGGCGTTGGGTCATAAAACTATTACTAATAACTTCTCCAATATGTACTATGTACTCTACATATTGAGTGGACCAGAAGTAATTAAGATAAAGAGAGAAAGATGATAACCGACAGGAATAAGTAACTGTTGTAAGTATCTCTGAGGGTAGCGGCTTCAGTGGTTATACATTGTACCGATGTCAATACTGAAGTGCTTTGGGTGACATGTAATGTTCTGAGATCAGAAATTTTAAGAATATTGTCGTAGTAATTTAGTGCCAGTCTAACTTTAATCGTGAAAATGATAGTAATCACCAAGTCTCCTAATGTAACGAGCGCCACCTTGTGTTAGACAGTCCACAGTAACACGAGTAAATCTACATGCGTTCAGCGGATGATGATAAAAGACAACTGTTTAACGCACGCAGTTATCTGCTTGCGTTAAACACTGCGTAACACCATTCTACGAGAAAAAAAATAAAACCAGTGTGACAAGTTCTTCGTGTGGTGACGGTGTAAGAATACAATTCACCGCCCCCTTATCTTGCTCGTGGGTGTCGTAAAAGACAACTAAGGGATTAAATATGTATATAACATTTATGCAAGAGAAAGAAAATTCGAAATAAAACCCTATACCAACCCGTCTGACTAGCCTGGTAATGTAGGTCAATTTCCCTCTTATTGTGGAGAACGCGCGAGCCCGACAGTGGGACATGTATGAGTTGCGATGTTGATATGTTTAAGTATGTACATATTATATACGAGTTGTGTTAATATAGTGTCGTCGCGTCGCTCATTCGCAGTTGTCGCTTGAATGATATTATTGTATTAGCAAGTATATATATCGCTGTGATAACATTGTGATTAGATAACATGTTAAAACAATTAAAATAACATCAGTAGTACACATATATTATAATATAATTAATAATTAAAACCACCAATATAACGTGTTATCGTGAGCGCCATATAAGTACTTATTGTAAATGTTGAATGACAAGTTGCATGTTTACATTTGTGTGAGATAACAACATACTTTGCACACACACACACACACCCTATCTAATATTGTATAATACACATCAACCTTGAGGACGCCTTAATAAACTGTTACAATCATCATTTTCCTGCCCTCATCCCACGCTAAGTGTGGTCGGCACAACATGTTTTTACCTTCCATAGCCTCCTATCAGCCGTCATATGTGCACTCACTGCTTTCATACGCATATCTTCATTCACGCAGTCCATCCATCTCTTTTTGGGTCTCCCACGCTTTTTTCGTCCATCCACAATCATATTGACAACCCTCCTTGTCACATGCCTTTCATCCCTCCTCATCACTTGTCCATACTATGACAATCTCGCGCTCCTAATCTTCTCTATCACTGGTGCCACTTTTAGACTTCCTCTAATATACTCATTTCTTACTTTATCTAACCTTGTAACCCCACACATCCATCTTAGCATTCGCATCTCTGTAGCATGCACTCTTCTCTCATCCGTCTTTTTCAATGCCCAACATTCAGATCCATACATAGCAACAGGTCTGATGACACTCTTGTATATTTTCCCCTTAAGTTTGAGAGGCAACCGGGTGTCACAAATTGTCCCCGAGACCTGCCGCCACTTCATCCATCCTGCATTCATTCTACTATTAATCTCTCGGTCAATGTTGCCATCGTCTTGGAGAAGCGAGCCTAGATACTTGAAATCGGAGCAAACCGGTAGGGATACCCCATCTAGGGCAATGTGAGAGAATTTGGAAGGGCCACCGAAGTTACAGAACATATGTTCAGTCTTGGTGCGGCTGATCTTAAGGCCTACTCTTTCCAACCTCTCACGCCATTGCCCCAGTCTGCTCTGTACCTCAGCTGCCTCTTCCCCGACGAGGACAATGTCATCTGCAAATAGCATGCACCACGGGGCTTCCTCCTGTATTACTGGTGTCAGCGCATCCATCACCAGGAGGAATAAGTAGGGGCTCAATGCCGAACCCTGGTGCAAGCCTACAGTGACATTGAACTCATCAGTGACTCCGGCTTCCGACCGGACATTCGTGCACGCTCCTGCATACATAGCTTTCACTAATCTTACATACTTCCCTGGCACTCTTCGTTCTTTCATAGCCCACCACAGAACCTCCCTGGGAACTCGGTCGTACGCCTTCTCTAGGTCGATAAATACCATGTGCAGGTTTTTACGCGCACTTTGGTATTTTTCCATGAGTTGAAGTAACGCAAAAATTGCATCTGTGGTTCCCAGTCCTGGCATAAAACCAAACTGGTTCTGGGTTATTCTACTTTCCTCTCTTATTCTCTTCTCTATCACTTTCTCCCAAATCTTCATGCTGTGTGATATGAGCTTTATTCCTCGGTAGTTGTTACATTCTTGTACATCACCCTTTCTTTTAAAGATGGGCACCAGTGAACTGGTACACCATTCTTTCGGGATCGACTCTTCATGCAACAACTTATTGAAGAATAAAGTCAGCCACGTCCATCCCTCAGTTTCAAAACCTTCCATACCTCTACAGGTATACGATCTGGGCCAACTGCCTTCCCTTTTTTCATCTTCTGCACAGCCATTCTTACTTCCTCTACACTTATTTCTCCTACCAAAGCCAAATTAGTTGGTTGATCCACTATCTCACCACTCCAAATATTCTCCTCATTCATTAAATTTTCAAAGTAACTCTTCCAGCGGCCTTTTATTTCTTCATCGTTCATTAAGACTCTTCCATTACCATCTTTTATACATTTAACATGCAAAATATCTCTAGCATTCTTTTCTCTCACTTTTGCTATACGGTACAATTCTTTCTGCCCCTTGGGACTCTCGAGACTTTGGTATAGTCTATCTTGTACCCTACCTCTAGCAATAGCTACACCTTTCTTACTCTTCTTCTTGCATTCCATATAAATTATTCTCTTTTGTTCTTTCAATAGCGGGTTGTCGTCATTCACACATTTCCATTCTTTGAAAGCATTCTTCTTTTCTTTCAAGACCTTTTGTATACTATCATCCCACCACCATGTTTCTTTTGCAATCACACCTTTACCTTTCGTCTCACCCAGAATATCCTTCGCTACTTCCCTTACATACGAAGCCATCTCGTTCCAACATTCATTTACCGATTTTATACTCATACTATTTTTCATCTCAATCATTTTGTCAGCCACTCTCTTCCGGAATTCATTCGCACAATCTTCTTCTTCTATCCTGTACCATTTAATTTTTGGTGGGGGCTTAGGTTTAAACTTAGCTATTTGGCCTACGATTTTAATTTCCAGCAGCAATAAGCGATGTTGGGAAGTTAAAGGCTCACCCGGGATTACCTTACAGTCAACAACAGTGCGTAGGTTATTTCTTCTGAGAAGGAAATAATCTATTTGGGTGCGATGGTTTCCACTTTTATATGTTATGAGGTGTTCGTCTCGCTTTTTGAAGAATGTGTTGGCAATAGCCAAATCGAAAGCTGAAGCAGCCTGCAATAAAATTTCGCCCTTCGGGTTTCGCCTCCCTAACCCCCACCCTCCATGCACTCCCTCATACCCTCCTTTCATCCTTCCTACATGCCCGTTAAAGTCGCCCCCTATATAAACACTCTCACTCTGCGGGATATCCATTAATACTGAGTCAAAATCCTCCCAAAATTTACCTTTCACTACATCATCGCATCCAACCTGTGGCGCATACACACTTACAATATTGGATATTTCATTTTCCCAAACCATTTTCACTACTATGATTCTATCATTCACTCTTTTTACATCCATCACACGCTTTTTCAGCTCTTTATCTAACACGACTCCGACTCCATTTCTCTTCCCATCACTCCCAGAATAGAAAAATTTATAACCCATTCCGATCTCTCTAGCTCTCGTACCCTTCCATCTCGTCTCTTGCACACAAGCTACATTTACTCTTCTTCTTTCTAGCACATCCGCAAGCTCACTTCCCCTTCCAGTCATCGTTCCTATGTTCCAGCTTACCATCCTCATTCTTACCTCACGGATTCGCTTCTTACGTCGCACCCGTCCCTGATGCGACAACCTTTGTCCACTTGCCGCAGACACCGGGTGCTGTGCCTGCGCGTCGCTTCGGGGGTACGCCCTAACATTCTCGCGCATTTCTTTCAAACTTAAAACCATGTTGTATAAGATGCGGCTATTAATTTTATGGCCGGCCGCCCGCCTGACGCCAACCCTCCTCAGGAATTTTCGTTACTGGGGAAAAAGGATGGGGATATGGTGGATACATATGGGATAAAGTGGGTTAAGGATACTACTGTCAAATATGTCAAATAAACTGTTACAACCAAATGAATCAAATTCTGCGGATCACGGCGCTGTATGGTCTGAGTCCCCCATCACCTGCAAAAGAGACCCTCTGCAACGACAGCAGAGGAACCATGGCAGTGAGGGTTATTAGGGGCTACCGTACAGTGTCCTGGGCTACGGCGACACTGCTGCCAGGTGAGCCGTCGTAACCACGGGTGGTGGAGGCGTTGGCGGAAGTGTACAAGCTCTGCCCAACAGCGCGAGGCAATGGCGAGACAACAGTGAACAAATATCCGCAAGGGAACTAGATAAAGCTCAGGAAGTGGCCCGAAAGAAAGTCACCCGGCGGTGGAGAGAATATCTAGAGGTCCCGTAGCAGGGCGGCACTGTGGAGGCGGTTGCGCCACATCTCCCCCGCTGGCTCAGGAAAAGGCACAGCAGCCTTACATTTTGGACAGTGCAGGTGTTTACCGGATATGGGGTCTTCAGTAAGTACCTGCTACCTTCGGTAAATTGGAAAAGAAGATGCTCCAGAATTCCGTGAATATGGCGCGCCAATTAATGATGCACGCCATATATTGAAAGTATGCACCGCCTGGAGAACCCAACGCCACGTCCTATTAGAGGATTTTAGAAGGGACGTGTCGTTATCAACCATCATTGCCAAGATGCTCGGCAGCGACAGATGCTGGTCGCCGATGGTCTTTTTTGTGAGGCTGTAATGATAAGGAAGGAAGCAGCGAAGCTCTTGCGACCGCAAACTCGCTCCGCGCGCGGCGACCAGGACCAGGAAAAATATACCTAATCATTTTTCATAAACTTCGTTGTCTGTCACAAAAACATTTTTTTCTAAAAGTTACGATAACATTTAGAAGGTATTATACCATTTTGGAATAATGAATAAGGTAGCCAACTTTTGAAATTACTTGCCACTATGGTTACGGTACATTTTTTTTACAGGGTGGTGTGTTAAAGTCAAATGATTAACGTTTTCTTCGAAAAAATTAAGGAATAGCCATAACAAATGTATATTTTTTTTATCTTATTGTAACATGTCTAGTTTTAATTGTACTTGTGGTCGATAGTGCAGTTATCTGCGCTTCCAATAGGAAATATCCGATGCCAAAACTAGCCCATTTGTCATTATAGTACTTGAAAATATCGTACAAGGTCTGATTTTTCACCGTTTTTAGTAATATGCTCATATCAAAAAAAAAAGTGGCATGGATTTTTTTTTTCATAGCTGTCATAAAGTCATCTACCACCCACTTACCGTTGGACGTTTAATTTAGGGACTGTATATATATATATATATATATATATATATATATATATATATATATTAATTCTTATATTTTAAATAAGAACAATTGTTACAGGTATCCAATAAAGCAAAGAAATAGAGTTTAATACTTGTTCATAATGTTATTTTGTTCCTATAAATACATATTTGGATTTTGCATAGAACTTGGCACTCATTTAGATCTCCAATCTTTTTGCGGCGAAGCCCACAGCCAAGAACTTGTTCTCCTTTTTTACATTTACGTTTTTGGTGGGATATCATTACTTTTTGTAAAGAAAACTAGGCAGGTATTGAGATTTAATGTTTTTCCTTGCGTTTCCGCTGCATGGTTTCCTTTTTTATGCTATTGTCTACATTCTCTTGAATGTGAAACTTTATTTTTATATTTCTGTTATATGGCAAATATAATAATACATATATTGAGATAGTTTCAAATATTTGCTTGTAACGTTGTAACTGTTCCAACGCTACAATTAAAACTTTTTTTTTGTATGCGAAACCCCCTATTTTTTAACTTTTTTTATTTTAGATTTTTTCCTACGCTTACACATAATTACCGAGCTGGATTCCAAATTTCATCCTTCTAGGTCATCTGGAAGTAGGTTAGATTTAGGTACTTTACGTAAGTCAGACAGTGCTAAAATTTACGATTTTTGACCTTGATAACTTTATAACCGTTTGAGCTAGCTTCATGAAATTTGGGCTTCTAGATATCCTTATGGATATAATTAACCACATGTAGTTTTATGTGTTTACGTTAAAGAGGTTTTGAGTCATAGAAGGGTCAAAAGTGGCACCAAGTGGTTCGTGTACTATTACACTCGGCGCTGGCTAGCCAGTTCCTTTGCTTGAACTTCGCTTGACACGCTGCCGTGTGTCTAGATTTGATTTGATCTAATGTCATCTGGTCAACAATTACATTCCCAAGGAGTGTTCACATCAGACAGGCGGACGATCATAAAGATTTTGTCAATAACTTTATGATTACCTAATGGAGGTAAGGGTGTGATGAAGTATTGGTGAACAAAATTTGTTTATCATCTTTCAGTCTACATTTGTTCCACTGTAGGGCGTGAGCCTCCTTCAAGTGAAGAACATTTAGTCTTATTATAGCACGTCAGATAGAGTTGGTGTAAGATTTTATTTCGAGTTTACTTATTGTAATATGTATCTGCTTACATGTTTATCGATGTTAAGGATACCCAGGGAAGGTGCGGTGACCATATGTTGTGTTCCTACTCCGCCACCACACGGACAGCAGCTCTTCAAATTATGAACAAACTGTGATAAAATATTATTTGTGTAATAAGTATAAATTGAAGGTTAACAATAAATACAAACGATAATATAACGTATATACCAATTTATTAAATAAAAGTTTCACAATACGTAGGTATGTAAGTATATATATATATATACATTTGTAAATGCACCGCAGTCACGTGTTAGCGCTAGCTACATACATATTACATAAATACACTTGATGTATACAATACAATACAATATAAGGCCGTTTAAGCTCAGGTACTTACGCTAAGTTCGTCGGCCTATAGGTACATCTCTTCTAGTAGGTTTACATATTTACAAAGGGGTGCGCATGCAGCGGACACGCACCGCGACCGCAACGAATACGCAGCGACACCGTCCTACACCACTGTCTGACACACTGTCCGTCTGACGAACATTACTGAACAATACTTATAATTTAATTAACTTACATCACGTCCATTATAATATTTATAAGAGTACACTATTTTTATTTTAAAATTTGTGTAATTTGATCGAGTAAATTTATTATGTACAAAGGCGATTTTAATATTTATAGCGTTCCTTACGAACCTAACAAGCTTTTCAGCTATAAGTCGTTAGATTAATCTATTACAACAATTTAAAAAGCAAATGATTATTGATTTGACAAACTGTTTCAATAAAAAGTACAAAATCAATTACAAAAGTTCTATAATAAGATATTATTTTCTCAAATAAATATAACACAATATATGAGGTGTACACAATGTGTTTGTATGAACATAATAATGTGTGTTTCGTGTGTGAGACAGTGTCTGGTCGTGTACCTACACAGAGCAAGTTGAGCACCGTCTCGTATCTATCTCAGACACATAAACTATAACAAACACAACAGTCGCACACGTCACGCGCACGCCACGCACACGCCACGCGCACGTCACGCGCTCGCCACGGACTCGTCACGCGCACGCCACGCACACGTAACGCGCACGCCACGCACGCTCACACGCCGAAGGCGCATCACACTACACAATAATAATAATTAGTTAGTAACGCTTACATATATATATATATCTATATTATTTAATTTTCTTCACGATGAGGTCTATCTGTTCGTCGACACGCTGACTGGTGCCCCTGTCAATGTACATTCAGATTAGTACACATACACACAAACGTATTATCATATGCAATATGTCGCCTCCCATTAGTTACTGAACGCTCGGGGCCCCGAGGCAGTTGCCTAATCCGCCTTATGGATAATACGGCCCTGTATATAATCTAAGTGTACCTGAATGCTTGCGGGTCGGGTCCGATCATGGCGACCAGTTGCGGCACGTCGGCGGAGTGACCCACGAAGCGCGCGAGCGCCTTGCACGCGCGGTACAAGTGCTCCTCGCTGGGCGCCCACTGCAGCAGCTGCAGCAGCGCCATAGCCAGTTCCACGCACACCTCGTCAAACACCTGCAGATGTTACGTCACGCTCATATTTAATAATATTCATATACAATATATAGTTATCATTATCAACTTAGCTCAAATATACCTATCCCACTGCTGGGCTCGAGCCCCACACACAATATGAGGGAAATTGTACAACTACAGCACACTGATCAGGCGGGTTGATATAAAATTATATTTCGAATTGCTCTTCTCTTGCACAGATATTATATCTCTTACTCGTCTCTTATGACACCTACGGACAAGATGAATTCTATTGTCACAATATCGCAAAATTTTATAAAAAAAAAAATCACCGGAAATTATATCAAGTAAATATTCATTAAAATGTGTGCTTAACTGGTGTAAGTATATATATAAACATGCAGACCAACGACTTGTACAGTGATCCTCAGTGAAGATGTTATATCTTGTAATTGTAACCGAAACCATCGTATATCTGAAATGCGATACCGTATTCGAATCCAATGTAATAATATTGAAAATTTTCTTTTGTCTTTCTATATGAGAATTTATAGGTTTTCTCTCAACCCGTCCAACTTAAGCGTAAGTAAAGGGAAAAAAAACATTACCAATTAATAACCCAATATTTGTAACTGTAAATATCGGCAAAATCGAATAATCCGAAGTAATTTCATATTAAAGTCAGTATACGAAAGTTCATGTCTCGCATAAGTTCTCAGTTACAAAAATATATGTATGTAGAGCCGCTACGGCGTAGCACATATATTGTACGCCGTAGTGCTGGTGTAGCTCTACGGGATTGAGTACATATACTTATGTACATATATTATTGTGATTTATGTGAAAAAAAAGACAAGTTATTTAAAAAATCTTAATTAAAAAATTTCAAAATATTTGCGTATATAAAAGCGGTCAGTATAAATATAGCAATTGTACCGCACAGATGATAAAGTGGACAGTATGTGAACTTGCGCGAGTGAAGGCTTACGACTTGCTGTTTGTACATTTAAATTGTTGATTGAAGCGATTTCTATTTGTTTCATATTGCGTCGTTATATATAATAAGTGCGTAACACAAACAAATATTTGTCTAATAGTATATAACGAGGAATTCCCTTGAGGACGAATAATATTTTTGCACAAACACAAATCTGTTTGTTCAAGTAGCGTAGTAGATAAGGTGCGCCTGCGCTCTGCCTCAACTGACAACAATAGGTAAAACTATTTACTTGTGTTGTTTGAGACGACACCAATGACATGACCTTCAACCACTATTATATTTATTTTGTTTTTTGTTAATAGTTTTAACATATTTAATTACATCCTAATTTTCTAGCTTTTATTTGTCTTGGCAATCATTTTCTTTGATTTTTTTATGTTTATGTATATAATTCTTTTGTCTATGTGTATGTTACTGAACTCCTCCTTGATGTTTTTGAAGTGAAACTTCTTTAGAATCGCTGTGATTTCAAACTCGATGAAACGAAAAAGCGAGACCAACACGTATAGGATTCAGCCCGTGAATTCGAGAATGGGTTAGATTAATAATTAAATTCTGTAGATGACACAGCGATCAGAATATCGTCTGTTGGATCAGCAAAATATTTGAATATAGCGTTATAATATGTCGATAACATAGAATGTCGGAATATACACTACCTGCTACGCGACCCTCGCAGACAATATTGTATATTATACAGGGTGTATCAGGTCATGGGCAACTGTTCGAGTATGTTGTAGTTGAACCGTCATAGATCGTAATTAGAATGTATATTACACAACAAAACAATAAAACATAAATGAATGTGTCTAAGAGTCTATGGCTTAGATGATACGTATTATGTAGGCACATACAAACAGGATACATGTAGGCATTTAAAGCTTCGACAGTATAAATAGGTATGATTTGCGCCAACGCTTCAATGGTAACGTAGGTAGGTACAAAGGCGACTCGTCAACGGTCATTGGCCGATCAGCTGATTTAAAGCAACGTTTGTCTTGCTTATATGAACGTAATCACCGATTTATTCAATGTCTAATGAACATTTAAGTGTGCTGTGTGGTAGCGGCTTCGAATACTACCAACCCTTGCTTTGCTCGTGGGTGTCGTAAAAGACGACTAAGAGCCCTAGATTGACCCGGACCAACTCTATCTGGTACCATTTGGGTCAACAATTACATTCCCAAGGAGGGTTGACGTCAGGCAGGCGGCCGGTCATAAAAGTCATTGCCGAAACTTTTTGCAATATGTCAAAACAGATGACATATTGCGTCGACCCCAAGTAATTGGGATAAGAGCAAGATGATGATGATGTCTAATGAACATTTAACAAAGTATAAATATGTTGCAGATTAAGTATCTCGCTCTCACTCACTTTATACATTTCAATCAGATTTACACGAAAAAGCCCCATAACCGGATATACCCGTATATATTTTAGTAAGTAATGCGACATACGTACAATATTTGAATGGTGTTCACATATACCGTAAGCATTATACAAGTCGACAGTAAGAGAACATTGATATCGTACACATGCATATGACGAGGCAGTGTCAAACTAACATATCATATTCCGCTGTCATAATTAGATTCAACCCCAAAACTCTAAAATAAAGCGCTTCACTCGCGTAAGAACGTATTTCTACGTACAAACACGTATTACATTATCAAATATTAGCTTTTTAAATAAAATAAAAACTAGCGCTATATGTGTTAACGATTATGTAAAGTATCGCCACGTCTCAAGTAAATATTGTATGAAGCTGACATACGGGGAAACAGATAAAGGCATCAGCACCAACCAAACATGACGCGTTAAATTGCACAAATATATTAAAACAATAAAATAATAAAACAACAATAACGATAAGCGCTCACCGCGATAATAATAAATTGTGCACATCCGCCTACCTACACACACACAACATATATTTACAAGGTAGTTTTACTGTTTGATCGCACCTACAATATAATACGCGATGAGTTTTGATTGTAATTGATTACATTTTATATAACTGTAACATTTTTATTGAACACTAAACGAAAATGTTTCAAAAGTCAGACAGGACTAGGATATAATATATAGCATACAAGGTCAACGTAATTATAATTTATTACATTATTCGGTTCGTTAATCCACACAACCCCACCAGACCTCCATTCTTTCACACGCAATCCATACATCTTTTTTCGGTTCTCCCTTACCCTTATTCGTCGCTACACTATTTCGTCAATGCTCTAACTGCGATTTCGAACAACAGCTCACCACATTTATGGGAGTATATTCTCTGTCGTAACGAGCGGGCACCTCGTGTTAGACAGTTTGCAACTCATGTCTGGGGTACTGTACTATACGAACCTTGTAGCAACTCGACAAAATTTCCGTTCAATGTTTTTGTCCTATCTACTATTGCATCCAATCCGAAAGCTCACATATAGGCGCCTTAAGTTCTGTTAAATCCATGGTGCTATTCACCTAGTTGTAGGTACATCCATTTATATGCTGTTACACTGGCTGGTGGTGATAATTTTTCTTCATGTCTCCCGCTTGGCACAGCAAGGAAATGGAATCTTTCGAACTCCTACTGTTATTTCTTTTCGAATTAAATTTGTTGCGAGTCCCAAGATAAAAGCGTTTTCCAGGACTTCCTGAGGGTCAAACCTCAGTGTCTTATATGTAGACCATTGTGGATCCTGGCTTATAGTTACAGTGGTGGAACTGTATGCTGGGATTACCTTTATTCATAATTAAAATGTTCCTCACAATATAACTTTCATCCTGTCTCATCATATGTAAATACTGCGTTAGGTTTTCATTTTTTCATCACTGGGCACCACTTTCATACTTTATACCTTCTTTCCTTATTTTAGGTCTTTCTTATTAAAGTTATATATCGTTTACTATTAAATTACATGGATATTTGGAAGTCGGTATATTGTAACTGTGGCCTGACGCCATAAATTTATATAATTGTTATTATTTAAACGTTACTTGTGAGTAGTATTTAATGTTATTTACAAGAAGGAATGTTTATAATAACACGTACGCAGTACGCATCGAGTTGTTAGCAACAAACATGTGTGTGTGTGTGTGTGTGTGTGTGTGTGACTGTGATACCCGGTAACCTCATTACAGTAACACTGTTAATTTTTTTGTATTGTAACAAAAATGTCACTCATATATAACTACTAGCAACCCGCCCTCGCTTCGCTTCGGTTTCAGTTACCCGCGTAGTTCCCGTGGGAATACCGGGATAAAATATAGCCTATGTTACTGCCTGATATTATAACTTTCCATTGGTGAAAGAATTTTTGAAATCGGTTCAGTGGTTTAAGTGTGAAAGCGTAACAAACAAACAAATAAACTTACTTTCGCATTTATAATATTATACTACCGGCACGCTATGATGGGCATTTTGACGATTGTGCACTCATGAAGTTTCGTATTTATAGTAATTATATTTGAAGGAGCAAATTGCTGTTCTTTATTGTCAATAGTGACGTGCAGTTAGTCATAAAATTTATCGAATCATTATTTTAGGACACAACATTTATTTATTACATTGATTTCTAAACTATATATATTAGGGTCCCGCGAATATTTTTTTAATTTTTATAAGATTATAATTATTGGTGTACTTATTTACCACACAACTCGGCGTTTGTTTTTCGAAATACAAAATTAAAAAAAATGAAATTTAATACGATCGTCATACTGGATAGCTGGCCACACGACTTCTAGCTCCGGCAAACTCTCGTCAATGCTCTATGCAAAAAAAAGCAGTTTCGACTTGACTTTGCTTCGAAAAGTACAAACTGTAAGTGCACTGCGATCGTGATATAGTTTTGACCTGGCTTTGGAGTTCGGATATTGATACTGCAGTACTGTTAACCCTTGCTCGTTAATTTGGATTCTGTTTATGCCTTTTATTGTGTACTAACAATCCGCCCTCGCTTCGCTTCGGTTATAGGTTATAGTCGTTTTACCCGCGTAGTTTCCGTTCCCGTGGGAATACCGGGATAAAATATAGCCTAGTTTACGCCCTGATATTATAGCTTTCCATTGGTGAAAGAATTTTTGAAATCGGTCCAGCCGTTTTGAAGATTACCCGGAACAAACAGACAGACAGACACAAAAATTTTTTAATTGCTATTTTAGGCATAGGTGTCGTGCAATAACCGTGTGAGCATGAAAAAAGCCTATTATTTTGACATTACAAACAGACACTCCAATTTTATTTATTGGTATAGATTTCGTCGATATGGCCGAACATACGCAGAGAACTGTTTTAAACATGATCGTGAATCTCAAAATGAAGAGGCCTTACTATTGTGAATATAATGCAATTGAGATGGTGTGGGCTCAAATTAAGAAATATGCTGCAAGACACAATACAAAACTCCCATTTACCACAACAAAGATGTTAAAATATTAGAAGAAGCTTGTAAACATGTGACTAAAGGAGACTGGGAAAAGGTTGTGAATAGAACTGTTAAATTAATAAGGGAAAATTATGAAAGAGATGTGAACATAGATAATATTTGAGAAAACGAACTTATAATTAATGTAGGTGGTGATAGTCGTGACGACAGTGAAAATAGCAGTATGGACGAATCTGATTAAATATAACCTTTTGTGGCACCTGTTTTTGGTCCCTTTTTGTATTAATTTGTTTCTTGTGTGCATATAAGTATGTACCTATATTCATTTCCATTCCAATATTCAGATCGTTCAAATATATTAAGTAAGCATTTATATGTTTGTTTTATTAAATCTTTTTAATCACGAACTACTTGCAATAAAAACTTGTAGATTTCATTACCTATATTTTTTTCGAGAATAAATCGACATTTCACATCACTATTGTAATATGTCAAAACGGCCATCATAGCGTGCCGCAACTATAGTAAGGATGTCTAAATGTGTTACAGTTTGTTAAATATGATTTGATATAAACTATACATTGTGTAGATATATTGTTCAGTACTGTGAGCAGATGTGTTACACTTACAAGGTTTGTAGTCTGTTGTGGCACATAATCAAGCACATATCTGTACATATGTACTACGATAATGCTATTGCCAATAACTTTTGATACATCAGGGGTTTACAAACAAAAATAGATATGTCACATTGACATGATTTTACACAAAGTGAAAAAAAAAACACTTTATACATCATATGAAATACTACACCGACAAAGAAGGCGTTGAAAAACAAAAAAAAAATCATTTAAACATGTTAAAAAGCTATGAATCATGTTAAATATTTTCTAGCCTACGTTATTTATAAATCATGGATGGACGTATCTAATTTTGTTTTTAAATGACGGATATAGCTAATTTTGTTGCTAATCAAACGGGACATATCCAAGTTTGTTTGTAACGTATTATACAGGGACAGATTTTGTAACCGATACCAGCTAGAAATAAATACATATTAAATATACGTACAAATAAATAGTTGGGGTCATAATATGACGTAATTAATTTTTGCAAAATAAACAAAGATTCGGCTCTGTATAATTGTCTAGTTTACCTTAGTCTTCGCCACATTTGCCTTCCATTTTTCGGGTTGTGCTTGTTTTTTCCTAGCTTTATTTTGTAACACTTTGCAAGGCTGTTTATTCATATCATAATAATAAGAAAATCTTATTGTATTTTGTTGATAATTCATTCAAAATCGTTAAAATATCGCGCGACTAAACTCTTAAAAATGTATGGATGACCACTGTAAATGAAGTAATTCCATTGGCTGAAGTGGACTTAACCAGTTTTGTTAGTGCTTTCTAGGGACGTAACAATATATGTTTCTAAACTGTGATTTCAATATAAAATATCTAAGGGACGTAACTTGTTAGGCTCGTAAGTTCATTTGATTTTAAAATAAGAATCACAGTTGATTGTATTGGTATAAAAATCTAAAATTTATCCTTATTGAACGCATCTACTTTTGTTTGTAAACCCCTGAGATGTATTATGAAAGAATAGTATATATTGTGTCGGCCGTAAGTAATTGTGATAACAACAGGGTGATGATGGTCGAGGCAAACACGTTTGATGTCAACATTATGATTTTGATGATTAATGAATGATGATATGATAAAATTAAGAAAAACGTATTAAGACAATATTGGTGAGAATAATTTTTAGCTTGCTTTAGATAATAATGTAATATAATGTTTTATAGAATAAGTTAAAACTTATGAACAAATCAATGATGTACGAGATTTTAGCTAGAGATATATAATTCTGACGTAATTTTTCAAAGTAGTACTTATATTGTGGCGCATTTACATAATATATTTGTGTTTGTATGTCACATAATATATTATATTAGTGTACATTTAAATATAATTAGTTATGTAGTTGTAAATAAGACGTCACTAGCACAAACTATCATTTAAAATATTATATATGTGTGTACCAACACGAGGTGCACAACACCATGCTTATCACATCATATGTATTCACATATATATAATAATAACTCATATTATGTAAAGACTATACATATATGTTAACAATAATTACTAACAACATTGTGTAACTAATTTATATATAAATTATATTATAATTAATGTCATATAAACATCATCATCGCAGCGTAAGTAATTTGACTTGCTGTACGATGCTGGTCAGACGTGTTGACATAGGATATTGTTAGACACTACCTTTTATTATTTGGTGTACGACCATTTTTCATCAACTTACAGCCTTTTGAAAATCTCCTCAAAATTTCGATTTGTTTCTTGATCCCATAATGTTTGTATGGAATGTATATATAAATGATATATTACACAAGTTGTGTGTGGATACCGAGTTCACAGTATGTGTGTCAAGTGCGTGCGTACAGTACCTTAGACTTGGAGCCCTGCGGTAGTAGCGTGCGCAGCGCCTTGCCCACCCGGAAACGCTGCAACACACGCACAGCGCTGCAGCGCACATACACACACACACACGCACACAGGCACACACCAGTGCGTGTGCACGAGCGCGTCACACACACACGCACACACACACAATTGTACTGATAAGGGCCAAAGGCTTAGCATAATAACATATAGAAGGTAAACTCGCGCACAAAAAGTGAACCATTTTAATTGGAGCCTAATGGAGCTTACGCCGGAACCGTTCCGTAGTGTACAAGGTTACTGTACTGCACGTACGTACGCAACTCTTAAAAAATAAATAGGTAATTATGGCGGTTTGTGCATTCAAATGAGGTCACAACACATTTGAAAAACATAAAAAGTATATTAACATTACTTTTAAAAGTATGCCGACGATTTATGTTAATAAAAACAAAATTTGATTTCAAAATTTGTATAGTGGTGTGCGTGTGTGCGTGTGTAGTCGCTTGCACGCACGTAGTATTGTTTGCTTCATATTTTTGATGGCTTACGTATGGACACTATCCTTCTATACGTTATTATTCTAAGGGCCCAAGGGGTAATTTAGTAAAGATATACTCATATGTATACTAATTTTCATTCAATTCCGTATAATGCATTACAGTGCGTGTAAGTTAATAACAAACAAACATACAGATACTCTTATAAAGCATCTCTATATAATTATATCAATCGAATATATTACTTTGTTTAGTTTATAATGTAAACGATAATATAGTTTAATGTCGTTCATTCATCATCATCATCATCTTGTTATCCCAATTACTTGGGGTCGACGCAATATGTCATCTGTTTTGACATATTGCAAAAAAAAAAAAGTTTCGGCAATGACTTATGACCGGCCGCTTGCCTGACGTCAACCCTCCTTGGGAATGTAATCGTTGACCCAAAATGGTACCAGATGGAGTTGGTCCGGGTCGATCTAGGGCTCCTAGTCGTCTTCTAGGACATCCACGAGCAAAGTAAGGGTTGGTAGTATTCGAAGCCGCTACCACACAGCTTCGTCGTTCATTATTAAACATAAATAAACATCTAATTATATATTAACATCATCGCAGCTTCTACCTCCACATTAGGAGTGAAATTGACCTACTATAGCACGCTGTTGGCATACACGGATCAGCCACGCTGGTCACATATGTTGGTATTCTCTTTCAAGTGTTTCTTCACTTGCATAGATGTTTTATATGCATATTATATCCCTTAGTTGTCTATTACGACTTTCACGGGCAAAATAAGAATGGCCAATTATTACCGTGTCTCTATATGGAAACCAGATGGAGCAAGATGATGATGGAGTATAGAGCAAATATAAATAATATAACAAATACTATAATACAAGCGATTGAAATAAAACGTCATATACATATATTAAAATGATTTAGCTATCTCTATCTATATATATATATATTGCAGCTGTGAAATACAGCATCAACTGCAAATACTGGCTACAGAGTTATCAAACGTGCAATTATTAGCAATGCAAATATACGTTCACGGTGCCAAGTATTTTTATTGCTTAGTGACAAACGAGCAAACAGCACACCAGACGGTTAAGTGAAGAAAGTGAAGGGAGTATGAATGCGTGCAATGGGGTTCGAGGTTACTAAATGCATCACCAAAACCCTTGGTAGGCAAACATCCTCCGACAGATGTGCTGTTAGTAGTGTCATTGCAAATATATGGGTTGCAGTTGTATGAGGACACTCGTCATAATACACCAATATATCGAGGGGTGAAAGGTTATTTGGTTTAAGCGACATCTAGGGTAATATTAAGTTATATACATATTCGGAATCAGCAAATTTTTCCCCGTCGAATTCATTAAAATCAGAGCACTTTTTTTCATACGTTGAACTCTTTTACACTTTCCATACGCTAAAAACGAGAGCTTAAGGCAATTTGTATTAAGCGACATTTATCTTTGTAACTAAAGGTACGTTTTATTTAGTATTAGCATCAAGAATTTCATATTTTTAATTGAATTTTAATTAAATTTACCCCATTCAAATAGCTCAAGAAGTTTTTTGGTGTTTTTTTTTCTAAAATTTTAAACTTCAAATGGCTCTTCTGCTAAGTTACAAAAATGTCGCTTAAACCAAACAGCCTTTGACCTCTCGATTTAAGTGAATGTGTTAAGACAACATGCGATTATTGTGCGATAAACATTTAACTGTTACATCCGTATAACATCGCGCTCAAATCACATTCACTATCACACACTGATAACAATTTTCTTAGATATTTGTGTAATGCACATGTTGTACGCGTGAAATATTCGCTCTCAATTATCATAATCTCATTGTGTAAATGTAACGCGTTACGTTACGTATGTATTATAACGATAAACGACAGTTAGATCGTACAGCATTCATATCAAATAATCGTTCGCTCATTATTTAAGTTAGTCGAGCGATCGATCCCAATTATCTCGACATCCGGATTTATGCAGTCCCCAGGTGGCGCCACTTCGCGCTCAGTCGCGGCGACTATTACATTATATTATATTGCATTCAATATAATTATCATCACCCTGCTGTTATCTTAATTAGACACAATATGTACATCTCTTCCTGGAGGTGCATCGTACATATTGCAAAACTTATTGTATATTTATGAAAGTTGCTGGGCGTCGTTGGATGCAGGCGGCACGGGACCCCACTCTACCCATAACTTTATTATTCTTGATGGTACTTCTGTTGTTACCCGACAGCTATTTATAACATTTTTTTATATACTTATTGTAAATGTATTCGTTATACTTGTATGTACAATTGAACACAATACAATATAGGGAATATTCTTTCACCACGGTAGCTATTAACGACAACATTAACTTGAGAACAGATAACATTACTATACATTGAACTATCTGGGAAGTTGCGGCAACAGTAACGGATGTCAAATAACTTCCGTAGTTACGGCAGTAGACAAGTTTTATTAGTACATAGTATATACGTGTGTGTGTGTGTGTGTGTGTGTGTGCGAGGTACCTTATCACATTACCTGTAGTGTATGTGTACATAAGAGATGTTATATATAATGTAACGCGAGGTCACACACATATATATATATATATATGTGTGTGACCTCGCTTATATACACACATATATATATATATATATGTGTGTATATAAGGCAAGATCGACAATATTAGATTACAATAGCGCAAACAGTTTATATATACATATGTACACAAGAATTGTACATTGGGGTGAATATTTTTCGATGTATTACACACACTTGTGTGTACAAATAACAACGTTATACACTCTAAATATGATCAAAATAAAAACACTCATACATGAATATCTTATTGTGGTTCTGTATATACCTTTTGGTAATTATTGAAGTTATACTTCTTTAGGCGCGTTATGAAAAAATGATGAGAGTGAAATTTTAATTATGTGACACAAAATTAACAGTATGAAGTTGTCTGCTTAACCGCTCATTAAGTCTCGAAAAAAAAGCTACCAACAAAATAGAAATTGAACCTCGATATTAGTCGCGCATGTTGGTACGCTCGTCACCTCTGATCACTGTTTTTTTTTGTTTTTTTTTTATTTTTTTTTTATATATTTTTTTTTATTTCTTTTTTTTTTATATATATTTTTTTTATTTTTTTTTTATTTCTTTTTTCTTTTTTATTTTTTTTTATTTTTTTTTCTTTTTTTATATATAAATATATATATATATATACATTTTTTATTATTAATATTATTTTTTTTTTATTTAGATTATTCTCTAAATTTGGTTTTTAATAATTATATATATATATATTTTAATGATGCCAAAGAAGTATAACTTCTCACGCGCGTACATAAGTACACGCACCCACTTTTTTTTTATTTTGTCATTTTGGTGAAATATAATTCAACACATATGTGATAACGTCGCATATTGCAGTTGATTGATCTACTTGTCGCGCCTCATTTCATTTAATTTCTCCATTTTACGGTGCTAAGACCAGTTTGCGCAACTTGTTCAGTTTCTGTCATGATAGTGTCGTAACTAGAGTATGTATGTAAAGTATGTCATATATCTACACTAATATTATAGAGAGGAAAAAATGTATTTTTGTGTGTGTGTATATGTTTGTAATGAATAAACTCAAAAACTACTGTGCCGATTTCATATATTCTTTCAACATTGGAAGGCTACATTATCCTTGAATAACATAGGCTATATTTTATCCCGGTATTCCCACGGGAACGGGATCTACGCAGGTAAGGTCACTGTAACTGAAGCGAAGCAAGGGCAGGTCGCTAGTATGTAAATATTGTCAACAATAGAGATGTTACAGATGTCCGCAAATGCGGCATATTCGCATTTATTCAATCATGTATATCCGTATTCGCATATACATTAAATTAAAAAACGTTTAAAGAGAGTGAGCGGGGCTAGGGCGGTGCGTGCGCGGGCGCAGCACGCCTGTACTTGGTTGATGTCTCCGTTCGCTTATCAACACTGATCTACAGGAAATATTGGTGACAGCTTGACAAGATCCTATTGGTTTTGTTTTACCAGTAAGTAAAACGCGATTCCCACTGTCAAGTGTATGATAACCTACACAAAAATATCAAATTTCCTCAAACATTTCAATTCAATAGAGTTCAATTTCAATGAAGGCAAGACGTTTTGCAATTACATGATGTGCTGTCCATTATATAAAATTATGAATTGTAAGTGTTACCGTATGTCGTAGTACCAGCGGCAGTGCTGTAAGTAATTAAACTGAGGTGTATACAGATATAGACTGGGCATAAGTCATGCTAACAAGACCCACACTTCGAAACTATATTTATAAAATAACTTTTGACGTGATAATGTCTCATAAATCGATGATGGCCGGTTGCACGCACGGCAAATTGTCACCTCCCGCCTGAGACGAGCGACAATAATTTAATTCATAAAAGTATGCAATTTTTCATCAATGTTTTCTTACCACGTTATCACGTAAAATTATGGTCCGTAAACCAACTTTACAGACAACCATTATTTTTTTCTATATAATGTATTAAGGTCGTCCGTAGATATGTAACGAGTGCACAAATAGATGATAGATAGATGGTAGACGGTGGTAGATGTTGTGCGCGTGTAAGTATACAGACAGTATTACAATACAATACAAAGCTCGCGATACAGACCACAGTTTTTACCTCCTTGGTGGCGATGTTGTGCATCAGCGCTGTGCCCAGCTCGCGCAACTCCTCGTCCTGACTGAGAGCGCTGTGCACGCAAACCTATACAACACATCATTTCATTTATAATAAACTCATTTGCAAAAAAAACGGGCGGTTTTGATTTTCATTCATATTTAAAAAGATACAATACCAAAAAGGTTTCAATCGTTTGTACACGTTACTGGCCGGTTTTAAAAATGCTGTGGTATTTAAAAAAGTACGTTCTAAATTCAATTTTTCATTTGATGTTCATTTTTACAGAAAACCCCTTTTTATCCTACATTTTTGGCGCGAAGTTCCAGAAGTTAACATCGACTTTCATAACTTTTATTCAATTTTTATCGATTAATTTCATATCCTTGACTGTCAAAGCTTTATTTAATGCTGTTTGGCTGTATCAAAAATGGTAGATAAAGTGGTAAAAGCTACCAAAATTATCGCGCTGCTTGAAGAGGGTTGCAGCCAATGTTTCGTGGCTAGGAGGCTAAATGTTAGTCGCTCGACAGTCCAAAGGACCTGGCAGCGATATCAGGAGACTGGTTCCGTCGAGAGAAGGCCTGGTTCTGGAAGAAAACCATGTACCCAACCACGGGATGATCGTTTTCTTGTGAGTCGCGCATTGAGAAATCGCAAATCTTCGTATGTGGATCTTAAGAACAACCTCCAAGAAGTAAGAAATGTGCATATTAGTCTATGGACGGTCAGGAGGAGGCTTCTCGCTGCCAATATACGCAGTCACCGCCCGGCCCGCGGCCCCAAATTACTCCGTGAGCACAGAGTTCACAGGCTTAGGTTCGCTAGAAATTGTGAATCATGGACTCAAGACGATTGGAATAGGGTTTTGTTCTCTGATGAAGCCAGGATATCTCTGTTCGGTGAAGATCGACGTCGGCGAGTGCTAAGAAGACAAGGAGAACGCTTTGCAGAGGCATGTTTCGAAGAAATCACACCTTATGGTGGGGGCTCTGTTATGTTTTGGGCAGGAATAAATTCAATGGATCGTACAGAGTTAGTCTTCATTGAAAACGGCTCACTGACTGGGCATCGATACATAACGGAAGTTCTAATTTCTCATGCACAACCCGCATTGGCCGCTCTAGGTGAAGACTCGATTTTTATGGACGACAATGCTCGCGCCCACCGATCCCGCGATGTTAATGCGTATGTGCAAGAGGTCGGCATTCGTCGTTTGGATTGGCCAGCTCGAAGTCCCGACCTCAATCCCATAGAGCATGTCTGGGACGTTCTGAAACGGCGTGTGAGATCAGTACACCCGGCTCCGCAGACCATCAGAGAGCTGAAGAATGTGATTACTGCGGAGTGGGAACGTATTCCGCAAGCAAGTATCCGGGATATACTCGCTAGCATGCCCAGACGAATTCAAGCTGTGATTTTAGCTAGAGGGGGTCACACTCGATACTAAACATTTATCTGCTTTTACTTTATTAAAGAAAAACAAACAAAAAAACTTTTTTATTTTTACTTCATGAGCATATGCACTACTAGCGAATATACACTACTAGCGAGGTTTAGCATTATTTCCCATAAATTGTATCTAAATTTTATGAAATACTGATGAAAACGATTATTTTCTTATTAATTTAGCAAATTGTGTGGATAAAACTACCTATAATTATCAAACAAAGAAATATTAACATTTGAAATGGTTCTTTGCTTGGGTGCCCGTTTTTTTTGCAAATGAGTTATTTAGGTGTACTGTTGAATACTTACCTACTTACTAGCAGACCCTAGTAGTCTCAACCTGGGATCGATAAAAATTGGCATGGTGTAGCCTCTTAATCTAGCGTATCACACCCCCCATGGCTATTTATCCTGTAGTGTACGAATACATGCCCTGGCAACGAAGCGCGGTAAAGTCACTCTTAGGCGGTCAACTTTTTGTGGGCAGCGGACTAATCCCCGGTCAACGTTAGACATGCTAGCTTAATCATATAAATTCACTTGCAAAGGCAAACTGAATTCAAGTAATTTTTCGATATGTAAATGAGTTTTTATAAGTGTTGTAATTAGGGACACAAAAAAGTAACGGTACTTTTTGGTATCGATTACATTTCCTTTCGATACCGATACTTTTGTACTCCATACTATCGAATACAAAATTCGATATTTTTACTCAATAAATACTTTTTGGTAGATATCGTATCGAATAAATTGCAGAAATAATTTATTTTAAACGCAAATATTGGTCCTTTATGTAAAAAAAATTTTGGAATGCATTTGATTATTAACCATCACTTTATTTTTTACGAATTTACCTAAAAATAAAGCTCATCACAATCCCGCAATGAACGTATCTTATAGGTTCCATGAAAAGTACTCGATACTTTGAAGTATCGATACTTTTACACATGAGTAAAGTATCGATACTTTCTATTCGATTTCGTGTCGCTAGTTGTAATGCTTGCGCGCTGATTGGTGAACAGTACAATACCCTTCCTTACACGAACACAAGAATCACAGAGAAGTATAACATCATTGCAAGAGAACGAAAACTTGCCAATATATATGAAACCTTATCATCAGCATTATATATTGTCATTACGTAGTACGTCCACTGATAGCACCCGTATGAACCAAACTGTGTGTTACCAGTACCACGTGAGCGAGTACTGCTATTGTTCACTACTTGGATGCGCTTTATAATATACGATACGATTGCAATCGGCAAGGAGTCCTCATGTGATTGCAAGTGCTCACTGTCACGTTGAATATCACATTGTAACACGTGTTGTATCATATTTAGTTATGATGCGGGTTTCTGTTTGTTTCACCGGTGATGTGATAGCAATACAATGTGTACACACTCTCGTGGGAGCCGCAGAATACAGCTGAGGTTTTAACAAGAAACTGCAGCACTCTCTGGAGAAACTAATAACACCGACTGCGATCGACAAATCAGCAATTGGACAAGTCTAAGTTCAACAGTAGACGTTCATAGCCTCATTGGAGTTGAGTCATGTGCTGCGGCGTGATACTGCAGGCAGTAATAAACTTCACCGAAATCAATAAATCCGTACCAGCGGTCAAACCAATTGTAAATGGGGAGATAATACAGCAGTATGGAGCCGCATGCTCCTTTTCTGTCATCTTGTTACGATTTGAGCAGACTTGAAGTCGATACCTTCCACCTATGCAGATATACGTATACGAGCTTTGAACCTGCCAGTTCATTTCAACACTACTATTTCCTCATGCTCTTTTGAGTGGTGCACCAGCCTTGTGTGGCGCGCTCAGATTAGTTGCACGAACTGTATGAGACACAGACTGTCGGCGATCTGTTGATCAGTGCTCCTAAATATAATGACTGTTTACCTTTGTAGTGGCGCGTATGTTAGACAGTGGCTGCCCGTTGTGCTCCCACTCGCTAATGTATAAGAGCCACTCCGACGAGGACACGCTCTCGAACAGATTACACATCTGTAAACAGACACATACTAAAGTTGACATTTGAATTCTGACATACAACTAATTGACACATTTCCAAATAAAACTTATACAAATCCATCAAATGGGTTATGATTAATTATGTAAATTAAGTCGAGATGTTTATTCCTTACCGTGACAAAAGTATACTAATCTAGGAAATAGTCTATCTATGTGCCAGTTTTCATTCAAATCTGTTCAATGGTTTATAACTGCTCGAGTAACAAACAACCAAATATCCAAACATCTTCATAAACTTTCACATCTATACCAATAAATAAAATTGGAGTGTCTGTTTGTAATGTCAAAATAATAGGCTTTTTTCATGCTCATACCGCTATTTGCACGACACCTATGCCTAAAATAGCAATTAAAAAATTTTTGTCTGTCTGTTTGTTCCGGGTAATCTTCAAAACGGCTGGACCGATTTCAAAAATTCTTTCACCAATGGAAAGCTATAATATCAGAGCGTAAACTAGGCTATATTTTATCCCGGTATTCCCATGGGAACGGGAACTACGCGGATAAAACGACTATAACCGAAGCGAAGCGAGGGCGGGTTGCTAGTTTATAATATTAGGGAGGATTAAAATTGAAATACATTTCTGGCCTGATCTGTGCGCCAAGTGTGATTATTACCCGACGTCCTCCCCGAGGGGGGGGACGTCGGTCGATGGAAGGGTACCCCAAGGAGGGGGTATTCCGTCAGGCCGACCACTGATGACAAGTAATCCTGCTCCGGTGGTCGGCCCAACGACGAAAGCGACGTGCACGTGGGTGGGTTGCGGGTGTGCGTGCTTACGCCCCTCTGTCGCCCCGGACGGAGTGGTGCGAGGAGCGCGCCGACCGCAACCCACCCCAAAAAAAAAGTGTGATTATTCCACCTTGGAAAGGCTTACGTTCAAAAGATATTAACAGACTATATGGTTTTATTGGAATTTGTTATGACAGCAGTTTTTATGACAACATCTTATGATTATAGCAACTTTTCCAACTTGCTTTATAGTTATAAATTTATTCGTTTTGATTTTATAAATGTTGATTATCAAGTGTGGCCATTGCATTTATACGGCATTATCTTAATGTCGTGGTGAGCTCTATGTTCAATAGTGCTGACAGATGTAGCAGGAAATGTTCTGTACAAACGCATTTGTATTAACCTAACTTGGCATGATGAGGCAGAGAATAAACCAAAAGTTTATCGCTTTATATCACCATCAGATCTCAGCCCATATACATCCCAATGGTGAGCTCGGGCTTTCTTCACATTAGGAGGTAATTTCTCCTAGTATACCACGCTGGTCAGAAGTGTTAGTATAGGATTTCAATTTTAGTTTTCCTTTTTTTGCATCTCTGTTACCTTTATCCCTTAGTCGTCTTTTACGAGACCCACGGGCAAGTTAAGGGATAGTGAATTGTATTCTTACTCAGTCACCACACGGAATTTTATATTAAAAAATATTAAGCTGTTTCCGTAGGTATACTCACGAATAGTGCGAGTGCACGTTGCTCGGCGAGTGTGTGCGCGTCTATCGCGTGCGCGTAGTTCAGCAGGGCGTGGTGACGTCTGTCCTGGTGCAGCACCAGGGACACGTCCTCACGTAGCGCGCACGCCGCCAGGCAACGCAGCGTCTGAGCGCGCACCTCCTCGCCCACACCATCGCCACCGCCGCTCAGGAGACGACCTGATCACGAAAATAGATGCGAAACACGCGTAAACTACATACATTATAAGAGAAACAGAATTGAAAACAGATGTAACAGAAGTGTTAAGTGTCAAGCCATCATCATTTCAACTCATATAAGTACCAGCCTCCTACACAATAGGAGAGAAATCGACCTTACTATACCATACTGGTTAGACAAATTGATCTATGCTTTATTTCGAGATTTCCTTCTCTTTCATAGATGATATATACGTATTATATCACTTAGACATCATTTACGACATCCGATGGCAAAATAGGGAGTGGTGATTTGTATTCTTACTCGTCACCACACGGAAAAGTGTCAGTATAATGTAAAAACTTAATACTTAGTTTTAAATGCATTTTAATTGGCATCCATACTAATATTATAAATGCGAAAGTAAGGATGTTTGTTTGTAACGCTTTCATGCTTAAACCACCGAACCGATTTCAAAAATTCTTTCGCCAATGAAAAGCTATAATATCAGGGAGTAACATCCATACTAATATTATAAATGCGAAAGTAAGGATGTTTGTTTGTTTGTAACGCTTTCACGCTTAAACCACCGAACCGATTTCAAAAATTCTTTCGCCAATGGAAAGCTATAATATCAGGGAGTAACATCCATACTAATATTATAAATGCGAAAGTAAGGATGTTTGTTTGTTTGTAACGCTTTCACGCTTAAACCACCGAACCGATTTCAAAAATTTTTTCGCCAATGGAAAGCTATAATATCAGGGAGTAGCATAGGTTAGAAATTCAAATTCAAATCATTTATTATGCATAGACCCCGAGAGGGCACTTACATATTGTCAATTTTACAAAATAAAATTAAATTATTCAATAAAAATAAACTACCACCTGATCGGAACGCGACCGCTACTGAGAAGATACGGCAAGAAACTCAGCGGGCTTGTCTATTATTTTAATTTTTTTTCTTCTTACTAGATATAAATTTGTGTACATGTTTAGTAAGACCTAGCTCCAGTGTGATGCCCTTCGAACTGTAGGACACTTAATATAATTCAAATGATTATGGCTGGACCAGATCCCACAAGCGGCACCCGATCACGAGTTAACTACTAGAGCAGCCATCACTCCCCTCAACCACTATGGAGGGAAGGAAGAGACCCGCTCCACGCAGCTACCGCAAGTAGATCCTTCAGTGAGCATGACCAAGACCATATGTTAAAAACATGTTACAAACGACGAAAATGCAAAATTTCGTTAGGCAAAACACGCTATACAATATTAGAGTTATTAAAAAAGAGTTTATTTAAAATAACAAGGAAATTGCATAATGAGGAGCTGCTCACAACCAATCTGTATTGTCATCTACATAATCCGAGATTTTATAATAAGCTTTCTTACAAAGTCTATTCTTGATAGCTTTTTTAAACTTTCTTGTTGGCAGGTCTCGGATATCTTTAGGTAATCTATTGTAGAAACGTATACATTGCCCCATGAATGATTTGCTAACTTTTTGGAGACGAGTAGTATGTACAACTAATCTGTCCTTATTACGAGTATTCATTTCATGAATGTCACAATATCTCTTAAAGTTAGCGATATTTTTTTTGACATATAATATATTTTCGTATATATATTGTGATATAACAGTTAGAATATTTATTTCTTTGAATTTCTCCCGAAGTGAGATTCTTGGGCCTAGATTATAAATTGCACGGACAGCCCTTTTTTGGAGAACACAGATTCTATTAAAGTCCGCGGAGCATCCCCACAGTAATATGCCGTAAGACATAAGACTATGGAAATAAGCGAAATAAACCATTCTAGCTGTTTCAGTATCTGTTAACATTCTTATTTTTTTTACTGCATAAGCCGCTGAGCTAAGCCTACTCGACAACTTTTCAATATGAGGTCCCCATTGAAGTTTAGCATCTATGGTGATACCTAAAAAAACGGTCGATTCCACAAGGTCTAGAGCCACACCATTCATTTTTTTTTTTATTTATTTATTTATATTTGTAATATACACATTTTATTCAGAATTATCTTCTGCCAAACTGCATAACAGTTTGTCGGCAGTGTTCTCATGGTTACGTTACATTAAACACCTATATAAATGTAGGTATACACATCTAAATCATATTATCATATTTATACATGCGATTATTCTAATATGTTTTGATGTAATTATATAATAAAATTTAAAAAGAAAATAATAACAATTATGTATAATAAAAAAAGAAAGACTAAAAACAAAAACTCCATTCATAAATAACTTTATCTATACATTGATTTCTCCTATATATTATTTTTAAATCCTTACACATTGATTAACTTTACCTATTCCGTTCACTATGGACACATACTCAAATAATGTTTTAATAGTAAGTTTTTTAGATGTTTTTTTGTAACGTCATGGGTGATTAAATGTGCTGGTAGCTCATTTAATAGTGTAGGAGTTAGCCACTTTCGCATGCGTTGACCAAAATAATTGTTCACTCTTGGAACCTTATATTTCATTTTTCGTGCAACCTTACGACTTGGTTGCCAATGGACTATCTCATTTTTGTGTTCATTTGAATTATATTGTTCTAATATTATCATAGACTTTACTTTCATTTCTACTGGTAAAATTCTACAATGTTTAAATATTTTTTCATAATGCTGATTAAGACTGTGCTTTGTTTTCTTATTTATTAATAATTTTAGTAGTCTAAGTTGTATTTTTTTAATCTTGTTTAGATGCGTCCATAAGCTCCCGACCCATAATTTATAATTGACTCAGCTAGAGCATGATAAAGTATATATAATATACGTTTACTGATCATGTACTTTAGGTTGTTAACTTTACCTAGCACCGAGCGCAAGTTTTTGCAAACATTATCTATGTGAGTATCCCAGGTGAAGCGGCTGTCGATAGTTAATCCTAAATATTTGTAACTCGCTACGCGCTCAATACATTTATTTACATTGACAGTTAATTTTATTTTTGTGAAGACAATCAAAGGTGTGGCCCTTTAACGATATGCTAGCAATTTTAGCTAGTTGGTTATATGGAGACTAGATCAACATACATTTAGTCTTATTCATATTAATAAGAATGCCGTTATCATGTGCCCATTTTTCCACGTTATCTAAATCTCCTTGCATTACCGACTGCATCTGTTCACAGTTCCGGCCACTGTACGCCAAGCACGTGTCATCGGCATACATATAGGTATTACAGTTTTTAATAACATTCACCATACTGTGGACGTGCATTATATAACCTATCGGTCCGAAGACAGATCCAGTCGGCACGCCACATTTTACTGCACCTAGTCCACTATCTACACCGTTTACACGAACTTTGAGAAATCTGTTACTTAAATATTGTCGGAACCAACCTTTCATAGGTCCTCGTATTCCACATTCATCCATAGCTTGTAATAAGGTCTCATGATCCAGTGTATCAAATGCTTTTTGAAAATCAATAAATGTTAAAAGAACAATTTTTTTTTGAGTCTAATAATCTATTTATATCAGGTGCTGTGTGGTAGCGGCTTCGAATACTACCAACCCTTGCTTTGCTCGTGGGTGTCGTAAAAGATGACTAAGAGCCCTAGATTGACCCGGACCAACTTCATCTGGTACCATTTGGGTCAACGATTACATTCCCAAGGAGGGTTGACGTCAGGCAGGCGGCCGGTCATAAAAGTCATTGCCGAAACTTTTTGCAATATGTCAAAACAGATGACATATTGCGTCGACCCCAAGTATTTGGGATAAGAGCAAGATGATGATGATGAATCTATTTATATCACCAGTAAATTTCGTTAAAGCCGTGGCCGTACTCCTATTCCGCCTAAAACCATGTTGAACATTGGTATGAATATTATTATATTCCAAAAAGTTTGTAATTTGACCCATAATGACCTTTTCAAAAATTTTATTTAATGTATTTAGTATCGGACATTGGTTTCCACTTGCCTCACATTGGGAGTAGTAAATTTGATACATTTAGTTTTCTTCTTATTGAGAACCAAATTATTAGTGTTAAACCAATGAACAACGTTAGACAGTGCATTGTTCACATCGTCATAATTGAGCATTTGTCTTTTAATTTTAAATAACAAAGAAGTGTCATCTGCGAACAACACAATGTTTTGATTGTCTCCTATATGATAGGGTAGGTCATTAATATATATAAGAAACAGAAATGGCCCCAGAATGGATCCCTGTGGAACGCCCATTTTTATAACAGAACCAGACGATTGTGCATTATATTTTATCCCGGTATTCCCACAGGAACGGGAACTACGCCGCGGGTAAAGCGACTGAAACCGAAGCGAAGCGAGGGCGGGGGTTGCTAGTAAATAATAAAATGAAGCATGATGGTATACCTACTATATTCTATGAAAAGTATTTTGGCAACATTTACACGCGACATCATTCTGTTATATGTAGTTTTAACATATACATTATTCTTCGGTTGGTTTTCATTCGCCTTCAAAGATCGTAAATTTCCATTATAAACGTTGAGACAACAGAAAAAGAGACGGATGTTAAAAATTGGCGCACTTCCTGAAGCAGAAACAAAACTATACGTGTATAACATAAGACGCGTTCTCTAATACAATAACAGTGCCTCACCTACAAATGCGAGGAAGTCATCACCGAGCACCCAACTGCCCTCGCCCTGCACCAGGTACTGTTGCAGTTCGTCCAAGTTCTGTCGCTCCTCCGGGGTCAGTTCCACACCCTCCAGCGCCTTGGCCAGCTTCTCGAACTCGCAGACGCCCTGTAACGCGGACAAACACATCTTATATAACATAACGAAATGAGATCACACAAGCGGATGCTGTAAATCATTTAAGATATATTTATTTATACTGCATGTATTGTATAATACAGTGGATAGGATGCTGATCAACACTCTCTTCGTTAATTTAATTATATAAAACTAGAATACTTCACACTATTAATGGAGGATTTATTGCGTACTAGTAGTCGCCGAATGGTCGAAATTCGGCCATTATTCATTTAAATTATTTTTTCTGCTACACAATTTTCTTTTATTTATATATATGTATAATTGTATATTGAGCAAGTTTTATTTCATTAATCTATATATATATATAAAAGAAAGTCGTGTTAGTTACACTATTTATAACTCAAGAACGGCTGTACCGATTTGGCTGAAAATTGGCGGGCAGGTAGCTTAGAACCAGGATACGGACATAGGATACTTTTTATCCCGTTTGACCGGGTTCCCGTGGGATTTGACATAAAACGTCAAAGAGAATACAGGTCACTATAAAACGTGGTATAACAAAAACGCATCTATCATATAATAACAAAACGCAAATAACAGCTATAGACAGACTATACATATGTTCGGACATTTAGAAAATATATTTACGAAAAAAATTATGGCAGTACGAAGTTCGCCGGGTCGGCTAGTAACTAATATATAAGTACAAATGTCTATTAGACATTGTCATTATAATTGTTTGACATTCAGTTCGACCAGAGATTTTAACCGTAAACAAAAGTGTATTATTATTATTATTATATGAAATTTTAGTTTTACACACTTCTCCTCATAATATATTTCAATTGTACCAAATTTCATATTCCTCGTAATTTTAGAAAAAAGGGTACTAAAGTTTTTGCATGACGTACTAATATATTGCGTATGTAACTGTAACCTAACTGATGTACGTGATATATGATACGTATTAAATATGCGAGAGTCATCATCATCACCTTGCTCTTATCATAATCAGTGACAGGGTAACTAGAGCGAGGTGCATCTTTGACATCAAAATTCCCGGATTGAAAACGTTTAAACCAACTTAGTGCTACTCTTACCGACTCTGCATTAAGCCTAAAAACGTCATAATTTAGCTTTCGGCTTGCCTTGCATTTTTCCTTTTTCGTTATAAATATTTAAAATGTATGAATTTCTTTATTAGATTCACTCATTCTGACAGAAAGAAAAATAAATGAGAAACGGCGGGAAACAACATATTACTAAATTGTTTCTTTTTTTTTAAAGTAATCAACACACCTGATGGTAAGTGAGACTGCCGCACATGGATCTTTGCAATAAATGGTTTTCTTAAACCTCTCCTCTCGGCAGAACCGATAGAGTATCACAAATATATCGTGTTCAGCGGTCATACGATGCGACAAATGTATTTATTGCGACAATGGCGCATGGTGTGTGAGCATCGCGCTATCTAACTCATGTGTGTGGGCGCAACGTTCGGGAACTAGCTAGGGGTGTCACACATATAGTTAAGTCTTCGCGTACTAACAAACTGACAACACAACTAACTATTATTTACAGCGTTAAAGCAAAATCAAAGTTTGTGTTAATATTACATTAGCATCACAGTAATAATTATCACGATTAATTAATTTTATGGAAAATAATGCCAACATTAGTTTTCGACAAAATTTCATCATTCAATTTCAATTGTTGTCATAAAAACGTATTTTACGGGACTATATAATATCGCTCTGATGATTTTTAGTACAATTGTAGTTAATCTAGTTTCATACAACTTCCATTAAATCTAATCAAAAGGACAATTATTACAGGTTTTCATTAAGAAATCGTTTTCAATCAGTAAAAAAAAAAGTAATAATTAAATTATGACACTTTATATTTGACATTAGATCTAGAAAGTTCTATTCCAATTCAGATATAATTTCGAGACAGTTGGCAGCCATAAGCGTCATCCGCGGGTGGCGTCACGCGTCCCGTGGAAATTTCTGGAAGTTCGAGTCCATCGTTGATTCTTCCAGATGAGCACGTGTTTATGATGAAGGTCACGTCACGATGCACAATATGAGTCAACGCGCAGAAATATTATAACGATATATTTACATACTTTGGCTCCAGATTGCTATATAAACACTACGCATTATTGTAATAGTACAAACATTCATACATACGAAAATAATATAGCTTATAAGCATTTTCCCCAGGCTTCCCCGGGTGATCATATATTCGGATAGGACGCGGCACTAGCTAATAATCACCCTATACATGCCAATTACTGTTTGTTTGTGATTGCTGTTGGTAATGAACTAGCAAACAGCACACCTGATGGGTAAGTGATACTGCCGCTCATGTACCTTTGCTAGGCTGTTGTCTACCGTGAAGATGGTGAAGGAAATGTAAATGAGTGCAATGAGGTTCAGTGATAATAAATCACAAAATCCCACCACATGCAACCCCTCAGAAACTTCGGTATCCGGTTCACCAAAAGTAATGCAGTAACTAATTGCTACTAATTGGACGTCAATTTTATACGAGAGCGTGGTACACCGGACGGACCGGCCCACGGTTGTAGATAGAACCTACACCGAACGGACCGGCCCACGCTTGAAGACCAAACCTACACCGGTCGGACATATAATACAAATAAAAATGAAAATGGCTGGATTAGATCCATAAGTGGCATCCGATCATAAGCGTGAGACTAATATTACTTATCTTAATATATATAAATTATGTGTCGCGTTATTTGTCCACGATGGGCTCCTAAACTACTCAACCGATTTTAATCAAATTTGAACACCGTGTGCATCTTGATCCAACTTGAAAGATAGGATAGCTTACATCTTAATTTATAGTCGCAATATTTTTTTATTGCAAATTATTTGTCATTATTTGACACTCACAATTATCTGTTAACTTCAAACGATTTTAACAGATGGCGATATCTGTTGACTGGATTGAGTAATTAATTAATAGATGGCGCTGCTATGTCAAACCTACAACCGTGTCTTATACGATTTTAACTTGCTTTTTTACATAGATGTCATTTGTAAAAAAATATGACGACCTCCATGACAGATATTCTCCTACAGTTCCACTTAAATAGTTTAATAAAATGTAATATAACAAAAACATTAGCCACAGCAACGCGTGGCCGGGTCTGCTAGTAAGATTATATATTTTGTAATTGGAAAACTTTTTAATTGTGTTCTGGTCTAAAAATGATATAATTTAAACCAGTTGAACGATATCAAGATATCGTTCAACTAGTTACAGGGTAGCGACATAAACTATACCTACGTAACCTTTGGAGCTAATCTGTCTCGAATTTAATCGCAATCGTCGATTTTACAGCTAACTAGTGATCACAGATGAAAGTAGTTGTGTGGGCCAGGGAGGAAACAGAACAAGTTCATTTTGTGTGCCACTGATACATGGCTGCAGACGCCCAGCCAGGGTTGCGCTTGATGTCACCCTAATCGACACTTCTCTCCTCAAAAAGCGGCGGGTCCACCACAAGCTATGAGACCGCACGCCATCTTTTTATCGGTCTGGATAGTGGGAGGATAAAGAAGCGCAAAAGGATCAATAAGACTGGAAAGAAAAGCCAGAGACGGTCATATTGCTTAGACCACACGAGCTGGACGATGTTTGCACTTTGGAGTGTTACAGACACAACGATTAAGGGAACAAGGTAGTTAATAATGTGATGCGTTGTTGGTCAAAAACTAACAAGGTTTGTGCGTACAGTTGTATTCATAGCTTTATCGGTAAGCGCTTATAGTTTGCAAGTTGATCAAGGTTTTTCTATCTATGTATGCAATTATTCTTGAGCCCTGGAATCGATGACATAAAGTATGAAATACTTTTACAGTAATATCATGTTGTGTGGCAGCTGGTACGTATGCTACCGCCTCTTGCTATTGCTCGCGAGGGTCATCGAAGACGACAAAGAGCTTTACCTTACCTGGACTAACACAATCTGAGGGCGTCTGGTCAATGATTGCATTCATGGTCCATCTATTGGCAATGACTATTGCAATATTTACTATGAAGTCGTAGTACATATTGAGTCGCGCACAGGTAATAAGAACAGATCATTGTGTGTCTTATAGTGTCAGACTAGACCGCACTGACCGATACACAGATGCAACTCTACGTATACACATGATTATTGCACAAATACAATATCATAAATGCTGTTAGATGTTAATTTTGTGTTGTAATGACCGTATATGTAGGATATATGTGAGTGAGCATTCAGTGTAGGATATAGTGAGTATTGTGTATGCACGCGTGTGCTCTCTTAGTGCGTGCTCAGAATACTTACTACAGTATTGGTCGCACCTACACTTACAACTTTAAATCTGTCAAATGTGCATAAGTGTACTACATGTGTACAGTTTTTGTTCTTCATAACATGCAATGCTGTGTGTTGATATTGTCCATCTTTATCTTTATATATATATATTTATTGTGTATGTAAACGGTTGGACCAGTGGTGATAAAGGTTTTGTGTGTTCGAGGGGATTCGAGAATGGTTTAGATTTACAATTTTGCCCGGTAGGTGGACGCTACTGTGGATTTCAAGTGGAATTCCTTTTATTTTATTTGAACAGAACGACATCTGTTGAGTCAGCTAGTTTATACATATAATTCTATTATCCGTGTGTATGTGACTGAACTCCTCCTAAATGGCTAGACCGATTTTAATTAATGTTTTACTGTGTGTTCCATTGGATTTGAGAATGGTTTACATTAATAATTGGATCCGGTAGATGGCACTTGTGATCAATTTCAAAGAGATTTACTTTTGTTTTTCAGATATGAACAGAACAGCGTCTGTTGGGCCAGCTGGAATGTTTTTAAAATGTGTGTTAAGTGTAATGTATAGTATACAATAAGAAGTAACGAATATATCGATGGCTCCTACGAATAGGGAGTCATCTGAGAAATACCAATTTTACAGGAGAGCGTGTCAAAGATAAAATGTTTACATTTTTTCAAATTCTTGTTCTAGGATTTTAAGTTTTTGTATTGATTACGACGTGATTCATTGGACATTTAAATAGTTAACGGGATCAATCCATTCTTTATAGAGGTCAAACATCTTAGGAAACGACAAGGATCCATCCAAATATTTACGATTTGTATCTTTGCGGGTGTAATGAGCTTCCACAGGTGAAAAAGCTTCAATGATTTTCTGCAATGATTTCTTTTATTTTTATGACCGCGATTGATAAATAAGGTTATCTTTTTAACATTTCATCAAAAAAGTTAAAATACCTAAAAATGTTAGTTGACTCAGTATACTTAGAGCCATCGAGATATTGTCAAGTCAGTCAGAGTAGTGACTATTTCATACACATACATCTAGTCCAAGTACGTACACTATTCAACGTACAGCTCCACAAAGGTGATATAATTACTTTCATTACGTTTGATAAAAGGGTTCACAGTAGATGCTACATCTACGTTTCCCTCAAGAGTATCCATTCGCTCGATGATTCCTTCATAGTTTTACTAAACGTCAGGGAATCAACACATTGTATTCTTACCATTTTATTTCTTTGGGAGGCATTCAATACTAGTCCGATCAAACTTCATTTTTAAATTGTATTTATATCACGGTGATGTGTGTGTGTTGTAAGTTAATATGTGTGGACTCACATCGATGTCTGTGTACACGATGGGTGGGTCGCGGTTGCGCTTGCGCAGCTCCTCCTGTCTGCGCTCGTCCGCTTCAAGCGCCAACGCATCCGTGCTGGGCCCGGCGCGTGACAACTCCTCGTGTCCGGTCACAGGCGCAGTCTCCACTGCTTCCGCCATGTCTGTCACCAACACACAAACTCACATTCACTTATAGTATATATAAGAGCCGGGCGAGGACCGCGCCGACAGTACCTCGTGGTGATTGTTGGTGGTTAGGGGCCGGTGTGCGACGATGCAGGGTGCCGCGGGACGAATGCCGCCCGCGCGCGGTAACGTTACATACGTGTATTTATAATTCGGCACGACCCGCCCCGCCCACACGTACACCGACCGACCGACATACACTCAACATCACTGAAAGCTTTCGTGATAATAACACGTCATTACATATATATTACATTATTTTAAGCATACACTTAAGAAAAATACCAATAGATGATGACCTTCGTGACACACTAACTGTACAGGAGCATATCCACCTTGAACCGATATGTGTGATTCAGTGCCCACCAACTGTGTCTGTCTTATCGCTGCACGTCTGAACAATGATAACATATAATGAAAAATGTACGTTATGATCAATTCAGACTAGACGCCAATGTGCTGGTGCATCATCCATCCATCCATCAGCCTACAGACGTCCACTGCTGGACATAGACCACCCCACGAGAATGCCACTCGGAACGGTCCTGCGCCACTTGCATCCAACGGTTCCCTGCGACTATGACAATGTCGTCAGTCTACCTAATGAGGGGGTCGTCCTACGCTGCGCCGTCCGATTCGTGGTCGCCACTCAAGAACCATTCTTCCCCAACGGTTGTCGTTTCGACGAGCGATGTGGCCTGCCCATTGCCATTTTAACGTGAAAATTCTGCGGGCTGGTGCATAGTTGAACAATTTTTAATAACTAAATTTTATACTTACTTTTCCGTGTGGTGACGGAGTAAGAATACAATTCACCACCCCCTATCTTACCCGTGGGTGATCGTACGAGACGACTAAGGGATATAAAACGCATATAATATCTATGCGAGAGAAGGAAAACTTGAAATAAAACCCTATATCAACACGTCTGACCAGCGTGGTATAGTAGGTCAATTACCCTTCCATTATGGAGGAGGCCCGAGCCCAACAGTGGGACATATATGGGCTGAGATGATGATGATGAAATTTTATACTCACGATGTATTTAAAAGTATTATCTAGTGCAATGATAGCGATGTGCATAAGAGCTTACTTCCAATAATTGAGCCAGTAGGTATACCTAGTCACCTGGTAGATGTATTTGAGTATGACGCAAACAAGTCTAGTGGCATATTAACCAGTAGATACGACTATACATTTTATATTAATAAAGTTAACAACCAGTCCAAAAAGTATTGAGATCCGTAACAGCGACAGTGTGAGTTGTCTTAATGTCGAAAAGAAAATTGGCAGTTTGTAAATGTACGGGAGGACGGTAGCTGTCAATTTCCTTTCAATTTTATTACTGACCATATATGTATGTAATAACGTCGTGAATTTCGCGCAGTTTAGTGTTTCGCGCAATTATTTCCCTATACCACGCTGGCTTAATAAGTCTCATTAGCTTTAGAGATGCCAGACCAGAACAATTTCGAACATTTTTCCAAATTTTTATAATAATACAGAAAGTCCATCTCAGAATAGTAGTGCGGGTGACGTGATCGGGGATTAGTGGGTCACCCGCCGAGAGGCCGACCGCGTGAAGAAAGACCGACGTCCTCCCCGAGGGGGGACGTCGTTCGATGAGAGGGTACCCCAAATAGGGGATATTCCGTCGGGCCGACCACTAATGACAAGTAACCCTGCTCCGGTGGTCGGCCCAACGACGAAGGCAACGTGCATCGTGGGTGGGTTTTGGGTGTGCGTGCTTACGCCCCTCTGTCGCCCCGGACGGAGTGGTGCGAGGAGTGCACCGACCGCAACCCGCGCCCCAAAAAAAAAAGATCTCAGAATAATAATAATATTTTATTTGATGTGACGTGTAAAATAAATATATTATCAATATTTAAGACATTTTAAAGAATATGTAATATCATATGGGCGTGCAAAATTATTAAAAAAAAATAATATGACTGAAAAATAATATATACCACGAAGGTCAGACGTGTTGTTATAGGGTTTTTTTTTCAAGTTTTCCTTTTAGTCGTCTTTTACGACACCCACAAGCAAAGAGAAAGGGTGGTGAATTGTATTCTTACTCTGTCACCACACGGAAAACGAATATGTATGAAATATAATAAAATATTGATTACATTTAAGTTGTTTATTTAAAATTATCTACCTTCGTTTATTTTAATTTCTTGTTACTACACATGAGGATGTGGAGCAGGTGAGGTGAAAATTTCTTTTTGTTTTTGACTATTTGTCCTCTACACAGTGCCATAATCATTTTATTGTGACGTCACATAGCGGATATAAAGACGCTTCCAACAACACTCCATAAACCAAGAAACGCATTCAGTATTCCTAAAAATACTTTGCTTCTCTGAAGCATAGTGACGTTTGTGTCAGGTGTATCCACTGTTATTATAATGGTTAGGTTCGCTAACCCCAGACGCCGCGTATGCGCACTGCTGATGCATGTCACCAGTAGCACAAGGAAGTGTTCACTCGTATAGGTGTCCTCTAGGCAGTCAATCATCAGGTCGCGTGTGTCGTACGCGAGCGCCCCCGGGCGGGCCGGCCCACTTACAGATCGTTCAACTTGTTACATAAATAGCACGCGCGCTCACGCCTCCTATCTACGTATCTACGTATGTACGTACGCCTCACAACACGATCTATTTAATAGTCTTGCTATTAACAAAATGCGACATGTAATATCAATTCCAATTGCGTGTGAGTAACTCACAGTACACTCCACTAACCCAATGTATGTCAGAAGGTATTGTATTGTCTCACAAGAACTGTTTCCGCCTGATGTTTTTCAATCACTATTATAAACCAATGATAGAACTTATTAATGGACGGATAATACAAGAGTATAGCGGTTTCTGTCTGATTGAAATATGTGATTGTTTGTCTCATTGTAATTTACGCTAGTTAGTTCCATTTTATTATATAACCCAGCGAAGCAAAAATTAATTCTTTAGTACAACTTATTGTTTGTAAATAAAATCAACTAAATTTCTATTCAAGCCATCATTTATTATTATTAATACGTTAATATTATAATTAATGTACTAAAATATTTTCACTTCATATTCGTTTTGATTTAAAATTAAAATCTGTTGTCTGTAAAGTCGGTTTACTGACGATAGTTGAACGTGACAACGTCATAAGAAAATACTGATGGAATGGTTTCATTTTTCAAAAGATATTTTTAATTTTATTTGTTTGATAGATATTTTGTATGGATCAAGCCTTCAATGGAACGCCTCAGAGCGAGGTAACGCCGCATACGTCATGTCTTTTCGTGTGTGCAGCCGGCTCCATCGAATTATAAGACGTTGTCACGTCAAAAATTTTAATTAATGTATATGCTATTTGTACAATTAAAGAAAAGGCATAGTTTTGGAATCGACGTATATTGTATACCAAAATATTCTTGACATATAAAATCCTTGATATTTTATCGTGAACAAGTAAACTACACATATATATATATATATATATATATATATATATATATATATATATATATATATATATATATATAGAGGTCAGATAAGAATGGATTTTACAAAATTCCACCTACAAGGGTGTTGTAGGAGCGTTAACTGTAATATAAATATAAAGGAACAGGGTGAGCCGAAACTACTGAAGCTAGAAAAATGAAATTTAGACCGTAGTTTAATTTCGTAACGTAAACATTCACTAAGAAATGATTTTTTGAAATTCTAGCCCTAAGGGAGTGAAACGCAACAGCAAAGTTTGTATCAAATACTCTTTAATAAAAATAAATAAACACGTGTTTCAGCATTTCTTAAGGTAGAAGTAACTTTTTCAAGAACCCTAAACGCGTTTTTCTCAAAACATTGTTTTTCTGGTCGGCCCGGCTAACTTTTTTTCTACTGAACCGATTGCTTTCAAATTTTAACAGGCTGTTCTACACACTTATAGTTCTCGTCGGTACTAACGAGAATTTTTTTCACCCCTAACTTTTTATTTTACAACCCTTTCTTTGCTAAAATAAAAGGACTTTTTTTTTCAAAGTTCGCCATTTTGTTATTTACCCTTGAAATTTAACTTCAGTGGTTCCGACCAGAATGACATGTCTATAGATTAAGAATAATCAAGAATATTTGATTTCAGATAACATCAAGAGCCAAAATCACCCGGGCCACCCACGTGCATTTTTTTGAGGTTCCAACTTCGAGTGACAATAATAATAGTAATAAACTATTAAATTTTTTCAAATAAGTTTTTTTTTATTTTTTCAATATGTAAATGAAAACACTCTAAATATTCAAGATAATTCATTTTTATTTTCCTATAAAAAACCACCCTCCAAAGAAGTCATGAAAATAGGCATAAGTTACCAACCAGACTACTACCTTAATTTTTACCCTTTTTTTTTTTTTTTGTGGGTGGGTCGCGGTCGGCGCGCCTCCGCACCACTCCGTCCGGGGCGACAGAGGGGCTTAAGCACGCAACTCCCGCAACCCACCCAAAAACCACGTCGCCTAAGGGTGTAAATAGGTATGAAGAAGTTGGTCGAGTAATTCATCTATGCCGAGCTGAAACTACTGATGCTAGAAACATGCAATTTTGACCGTAATTTTATTTTGTGACGGATGGACTCATTAAGAAAGGATTTTTTGGAATTCAACCCCCAAGGGGTGAACCGCAGTAGCAAAGTTTTTATGAGGAGAATAAAATTCTTCATCGATTTTCTTTAAATTTTGCATAAATATTCTTCATACATCATTTTTTTCATCATTTCAACCCTTATACATCCTACTGTTGGGGTCGAGCCTCATCCATTATGAGAGGGAAATTGACCTACTATACCACGCTGGTCAAACGTGTTGGCATAGGTTATAGTTTCGAGTTTTTCTTCTCTTGCATAGATATTGTGTGCATATTATAATCCCTTAGTCGTCTCCTAGGACAGCCACGGGTAGGAGAGGGGGTGGTGAATTATATTCTTATTCCGACACCACACGGAAAATACTCTTTAGTAAAAATACTCTTCAGTAAATATGAATAAACAACATTTGTCATTTGTCAACCTTCTAAGGGAACTAGGCGGGTAATGTGACTAAAACCGAAGCGAAGCGAGGGCGGGTTGCTATTATCTTATATCTTTAAACGAGTAATTCTTGTGTATATATATTAGGGATTTCGGAAACGGCTCCAACCACAGAAAAATTAATAAGATAGAACGGCCATGTGGGCGGGGCAAGCGTGCCACAATTGCGATCAAACGGTCTTAATATTGACGAAAGTCGTTTTACCGGCACTTAGTTGCGCTCATATAGTGACCTTGAACGAAGCTCCGACAAAAAAGAGAAATATGCCGTCTTGCGCTGTTACAACGTGTCGAAAACGAAGTCAGTTGCGTAGTTATAGTCTAAGAAGGCATTTATTTTCATCGTTAAGTCCATAAACTTATTAATTCAGTAATATTTCTTAATTTTATGAAAGTATTATGTCGTTTATAAACAAAAATTATGAAATCGCAAAAAGAGCCAAACATTATACATCGTCTGCCACACATGGATATCACCTTTTATTAGTCCAGCAACCGCGCAATGTACTGCGTTCAATGCGATATCACTAAGAACCGCCTTACCAGCGTGGTAGTAGGTATACGTTTTCATTCAAAACATTGACGTCGATCCACGCGTATCGATAGTGTTGTCCAACATACTATAAGTTATCGATTTCAATAATTAGCTATGGGTTAATTTTATCATATAAATAAATATTTTTAACACTTTTAATTTAGTGATCGTTTTATATAATTATATTAACAATATTTAAATAGGTATTTAAAAATCAATTATTCTGTTATACATTACCTACTTAATTTATCTTGTATATCTATAGTACATTCTTGTATATTTTCCGCGTGGTGACGAAGTAAGAATACAATTCACCACTCCCTATCTTGCCCGTGGATGTCGTAAAATACGACTATGGTATATAATATGCGCATAACATCTGTGCAAGAGAGGGGAAACTTGAAATGAAACCAACATGTCTGACCGGCATGGTTTATTAGGTCAAATTCCCTCCCATTGTGGAGGAGGCCCGAACTCAACAGTGGCTCAATATATATATATATATATATATGTATATATATATAGATAATTATAGCACTTAAATTTTCTGTCACCTATACAGAGTATAGAGAGGAGTATTTTATTTTACATGATTTTACTGTTAAATTACTTACTTGCATTACAAATAACTTCAACACATCACACAAGTAAGTGCTTAATTTAAAGGCATTAATATTTTTGTTTCGATAAAACAGGCTAAATAAATATCGTGTAGTATATCGACCATGGCAAGCACTAGCGTACATGTGCTTTTTTATATGTGAGTATACGTTGCCTACAGAACTTAGTTCTAGTTTGTGTACCAACTGCAGCTTCGAGATTGATGTGTGTGTGTTAAGTTAGTGTGTGAAATTATTGTAAGCATAGACCTTGCATATGTGTTAACATTAGCGGGAGGGGGAAATTATGCCACACTGGTTTTCGAACAAAATCAGCCGAATGGCCTTTCTAAAGTATTAATATTTCTGTGGCTCCAACGATTTTGATGAAATTTGGCATACTAGAGGTTTCGGGGCCAAAAATCGATCTAGCTATGTTTTATTTATAGAAAATGTTGTTTTGTCGGTGTTTTTAGCTAATCAATACAATGACATAAAATGTCAATAGAATATGGATTCAAATTTCGCCGTCAACGTCAAGAGTGGCGATAGCTCCGTTGGGAAGTTGTCCAGTTTTTTATATACCGAGCGAAGCTCGGTCAACCAGATATTTATCTTTAATTAGTACAGGAACACCCTCGATAATTCATTTATATATTTGGGTATTCACTAAAACGTTAACAAAATAAATTTAAAAAAGTCTCGCTAAAATCAGTAATTTTTATTTGCGTTGAATTTCTATCACTATTGCTGGTTTGCTATTCTGGCAAATCAGCAATATTTTATAATAGTATAATTGACGTTTACACGGTAAGTTCGCTCATTTCCTTGTTCATAGTGACGCTCATTGTCCGCCCAAAAAAGCAGACTATTTGGTCAGAGAACTATAGCTTCTCCATGTCCTCCACCTATATCTAATAGGTACATAACATAAATTAATTTGTTTCAATAGCTACTTAAATGTTATACTCAAGTCCACTTGTCCCGTTTGTCCCCGTTTTTTCCATTGTAGCACTACACTAGCGCCACTAAATCTTAGTAGAATTGAGAGAAGACGCTAATGTATGTTCACAGATGGCATCATAAACACTAGAAAGAATATTTTACTATAAATAGTTATTGAACTAAGCAATAGATGGCACTGTTTTCAATTTCCCGTTCCTTATATCCAAGATACTATAGTACTATTCGTTTTAATAATGACAGCCATATTATAAAACAAAAACTAAATAATAGATTAAATAATACTTTTACCTTAGAATAATAACCTATAGAAGGTAAGTCCACGCACAAAAAGTGAGGCATTTCAATTGGAGCCTAATGGAGCCTACGCCGGAACAGTCCCGTAATGTACAAGTCATTGCACTGCACGAACGTACACAACTCTTAAAAAATAAATAGGTAATTATGACGGCTTGTGCATTCAAATGGTGTCACAACACATTTGAAAAACATAAAAAGGTTTTTAACATTACTTTTAAAAGTATTTCGACGATTTATGTTAATAAAAACAAAATTTATATCATAATTTGTATAGTGGTTTCCGTGTGTACGTGTGTAATCGTCTGCCCGCCATTAGTATTTTTAGATTCAAATTTTTAAAGTTCGAAGTACTGACACTATCCTTCTATACGTTATTATTCTAAGACTTGTACTGACGCTTCATTAATTGTAGTGAATGAAATAAACGATTAAATCAAGATGTACATTATATTGATTACAACTGCTAGAGAATATATTTTTAAGGTTCGTACACGTCTAACCACTAAGTACCTGATGGTACATTAGTACTGCATATGACTTTTATCATCCATCTACTTAATTATATTATGTTTCAACCCATTAATTGCCAGTGGATGCCATAAAAGATGACTGTAAAATATGATGCGGCAATAACATTAATGCAAAAGATTGAAAATTAGACATAGTACCACCTGTTTGACCAATGTGGTCAATTTCCTGGTCGGCGGACTTTCAAACTCGTTAGTAGGATGTACACGAGTTGTGATGACGACGCTGTTCTATCTGATGATAAGGTGATACTTAAGTGTTTAAGTGTCACTTTGTGCTACAACACATCAATATAAGTGTTACATCACATCGGTATAATCAATGTGTGTTGTGTCTACACAGTACATACCTATGGCGTTGATGTCGATGCCGCTCTCACGCGACAGTTTCTTGCGTTTCTTTACCCGTCGTCGCTCCTTGCGCGCCAGCTTTTCCGCCAGCGTGCTGCGCCTCTGCTCCAGCTCGTGGGACGCGACTCTGCTCAACAGACACACATACGTGATACACGTTTGAAATATACAGAACTCGAACAGTTGTTCCATAACCAGATTATGGTACCTACAACTGTTCGAGTATGTTGTAGTTTAACAGACATGGATTGTAATTAGAATGTATATTACACAAAAAAAAACAATAAAACATAATAGTTATAGATTATATTGATTACAAAAATGTGTGTCTAACACTTTATGCTTTATATGCTACATGTTATGAACAGGATACATGTAGCCATGTAAGTTGCACCGTCGACCAAAGTACGAATGTTGCAGATTAAATATTACTGACTCTATACATATATTTCAATCAGATTTACACGAAAAAGCGACGATAAAATTGAAAACTTTACACGTTTATAAATCATTAATGAATCGATATTTTACTTCATATTTTTAATTAAATTTTTGATGTGAAACATCTGTAAGCGAGGGTGAACCTGTTTGTTGGCGTGGCGTTAATGCCACGCTTGGTAATATACATTTGTGTAACGAAACCATAATCTGTTTTAGAATTTTGGTACAACGCCATCTAGTGAGCTTAAAATAAATTATTAACCTAAACACATACCTATAGTTTATACTAATGAAAATAAACGTTTATTGAATAAAAAGCATCATTTTCTGGAAAAAATCTTAATTTTTCATTAATAGTTTATGCTATATTAGCTAGTGTTGTGATCAGTTCTGTTATATATACATCGTCGGTGATACTGCAATTCCGCGTAACTAACAAAAGACAATACCGCGTAAGTTATGTATAGCAAATTATACAGGAGAAACAAAAAACTAAATATTTTCTCTTATACCGATCGGATATGTAACTAAGCCTTCTGGAAAACAAAACTAAGGATTATTTATCGTATGCAATGATACTTTATTTAATATTATTAGTATTTCGGCAGAAAAAAATACTTACGCGGTATTTTATTTCATAGGGCGTCTTTTGTTTGTGCAAATACGCCATTTGCGCGGTATTGATAAAAAAACCAAAACAGTAGTGCAATCAAAAAGTTACATTATCTCAGACAATCACAGTCTTCAAATTATTATCGTGTTGATGGTCTACTCGCTAGTAGTTAAACGTCTTAAAAATAAACAAAATTACACAAAAATCACAAGAATAACTAAAACTTGGTAAATTCCAAACTCAACTTCAACTTGTAATGACCAAAAATTGATTAACTAATTTAATTATAGAAAAATTTCTATTTGGAGATCCCGTAATTCAGTAAAATAATAAACCTATACCTAGTTATCTCAGGTAATCATAGTCTTATAAGTATTACCACATATGGTAACCACTGGCTTAGAAGTTAAACATATTAACAAACAAAAAATTCTAAAAATCACAAGAACAGATCAATAAAAACTTAAAAACCAAAATTAAACCTTCAATTGTAACATACGAAAATGTACTTAGTACTCTATTTAATCTAAATAATAGAAAATGCAATGATTCAGGATACTATTACACTTTTCTTTTAAAGCAAATTATCATAAAATTGGTGACAATCGCTAGAAATAACAGCTTTTAATCGCTCTAAATGTTGATATTTTGTCTCTAATATCGGCAATCTTGACGTAAACGTCTGTGAAATACTGTTTGTGAGTGTTAAAATATTGCGTGGTCTACGTGGCAATACAGAAAACTCAACTCATTATTAAAGTGTTTCTTATGCTGAATAGTTCCATCCGGATTTTATTTTAACACTCTCAAATCTATTTATTTTAACACTCTTAAAGAATGTATGATCTGGCTGTATGATTCTATAGGGAGAAGATTTTATTCTTGCTTGTTTATTGATGCTTGCGTACTGAGATGGTAAAAATATTTCAACGTTTTGTAACTTTCTCTCGATAACTGAATGGACAGAGTCCACTTCTATCTGCGTATGACTCTTCTCAAGGTATTTCTGGGTTATTGTCACATTTTTATCTATAGCCCATCTAAGCAGTGCGTTTGAGATAATACGGTTTCTATTTTGCGATGTACAGTCATCGGACCATATCACAACGTTTTTGAGTTCTTCAGCTAATATGTTAGTAACATAGTCTACAAAAAAGATGCATAAGTGGTGGCCTTTAAGTCACAGGTGGTCTCATCCAACCAATAACATGTAACATCATCAGTCCCTAGATGTAGACTGTGAAATTATGAACTGATAACTTAGTCTTAATATATAGAACACTGGCAGATAGACAGGGGCACAACTTTACTGATTGCATGTCGGCAGTAAATTGTATAGATAGCTCCACTTTTTGCAACTTGTTTATCTTTGCTTTTTTGCTCTCGGGCTATATCTTTGAGCTCAACATGACGTTGGTACTCATCATCTCACTTTAAAACAGCACGTGCACTTGTTATGATTGAGAAGTTGCGCGGTATTGGTACAATTATGTCAACAATAACAGTTACGCGGACTTAACTCATTGTGATTAGACGATTTTGAGTGAATAACACACTGAACTAATAATGTAGACCTAAGCCAATCACAACTGTGAAGTCATAGACGCGAAATCTCGAATTTGCTATTTTTGTATTTACGCGGTATCATCCAGTGTAAGTTACGCGGAATTGCAGTATCACCGATATATATACTTGTATAAAATAATTTCGATGTTTCACATTTGCTAGGCGTCTTGAGCGACAGCTCCCTTTTCTATATGCTCCTACCACTATTGCCTAATTCCCGTTTGACCAGTTGTTCCATAACCTGAGACAGGATATATACTATCGGTGTGGTGACTAATTAACGATACAATTCACCAGCCTATCTCTTGCCCGTGGGTGTCGTAAAAAATTAAATATCGCCGCCAGAGAAGGCAAACTTGAAATGAAACTCCCTGTACCAACACATCTGACCAGCGTGGTTTTAATTGGAATGTATGTATATGTATTAATGAATGTATGAAAATGGTATCGAATACTTACTCGTACTATAGGTACTCGTATTTTAGTGGCGATCCATTCCATGGTGCTCTTGTTTATGTGATATATCACGACACGACCAATTGCCATTTAGTTGTCAAATTTCACAAATCATCCATTAAACCGTAATTGTTGAATATAGCCTTCCCCGCAAGTATGTACACGCAGAACGGAACTCTGCCTTTTTCATTAAACTGTTCCCATCCCAGCGTATTTCACAATATCGTCAGTACGCTTGTATATACCTATTGACGAATATATTTATCATATTGATATTATTTTTAAATAACGTTGAAGATTGCTGCTTGTATTGTGTTGTAACTTGTAGTTAATACAATATGCAATTTCATATTAACGTAACTGAGTGTGCTATAACTAAATAACAATTGTACACTAGTCCAGTGCTACTTTGAAAAGTTTTATCAAACGTAGATCAAGTTAAATGTACCTCTTTAGTGTAACACGCGGCACTCCCGCGATATTAACTTTTGAGCAGATATAATATGTATTATATGAGACAGACTATATATATCCAAGGTTGATCGTCTTAAGTATCGTCATATCACAAAGCCAACCGGTGACAGCAGACACGGGTGTAGTGACGAACAGACTAATTAATAGTTCTCTACCCTTCGTATTGTACAAGTCCATGAGCGACACTTGCCACTTAACATCAGGCGGATTGTATAATGGTCCACTATATAAATCGCATCAGGTAAAAGGGCAACTGTTCGAGTATATACAAACGGGAGTTAGGCAATCGTGGTAGGCACCCATGAAAAAAATTTGAAGCAAAATTATCGATTTGTTAATTAATTAGAGACATGCAAAGTTTTAAATTTTATCATCGCTTTTTCGTGTAAATCTGATTGAAATGTATAAAGTCAATCGTACCTAATTTACAACATATTCGTACTTTGTTAAATGTTAATTAGAAATTCAATAAATCAATGATTACGTTCTCATAAGCAAGATAAATTTGGCATTAGTATTAGGTGATTGGTCATCGACCGTTAGTCGCCGCCGTTTCGTATCTACTTATACAGTCATCGCGGCTAACAATAACATGTATCCTATTCATAACATGTAGGGAACATTCAAGGCATATACTCTTAGGCACACATTTTTGAAATCATTATAATTATTATGTTTTATTGTTTTTTGTGTAATATACTTACATTCTAATAACAGTTATCTATTCTAATAACAGGTATGACAGTTAAACTGCAACATACTCGAACAGTTGTTCCATAACCTGATACTCTGTATATATAAATAAATAAGAGTATACGTGAGGCATGTATTAAATGTTGTATCAACAAGTCAGTCAATGAAACAATGATGTTATTATGCATTTAGCCGCACGTGGTAGGTGACGCACTGGTTGCGTCGGTGATGCTGTGAGGTCAATAGGGGCGCTGAGTGCTGTTAGGGTGTGGAGCGCGTCGCTGATGTCGACGCCACGCGCGCACGCCACGCACCGCGCTCGCCACGAGCCGCGACACCACACCGCCGACATTAAGACCGCCCCTACGAGCGACACAATCCGCAGTCAACACTCGTGATGCTGCTGCCTGTACACTCATACACATACCTTGAGGGGGGGGGGGGGGGGGGGACATCAATGTTTGTTGTATTTACAATATCTTGTTAATACCACCACTCATCATCATTCAGCCTATTGCCGTCCACTACTGGACATAGGCCTTCTTCATGTTTCGCCACAAAGTGCAGTCCTGTACCGTCTGTATCCAACGACGCCCAACAATTTTCATCAGGTCGTCGATCCACTTTTTTAGGCGTTCTATATTACTTCAATTCTTAATTCGTCGTGCCATATCGGTTACACCCGTTCTTCTACGGATTTCCATATTTTGGCTCGCAGAGAAATCCTAAACATCCATCCTGCTCCATAGCACGCTGAGAGACTTTGAGATTTATTATGAGGCCTACATTTAGGGTTACAAGTTGTTATAACGAGTCAATAATACACAAGTAGTGAACAGATCATATCGAGCGATCAGTGTTCCAGGGTGTAAATATTTGCTACGCATAAATTATACATTCACCAAGTTTCAATGTTTTTTTTATTGCAAACGGTGGCAAACGAGCAAACAGTGCACCTGGCGGTAAGTGTTGCTGCCGCTAATGGACCTTTGCTAGGCAGCTGCCTACCGTTAAGAATGTGAAGGGAGTGCGAATGCGTGCAATAAGGTTCGGTGACACTAAAGGCGTCACTGGAACCCGTCACACGCAAACACCTTCAGAAAGTTAAGCTTCCGGCTCTCTCGTACACCGAACGAAGCGCAGTAACAAATTGCTACTGCTCGGACAGTGACGTGTGGTACTACGCCGGACGGTCCAGCCGACGACTGTAGACAGACAGCTGTCAACAGTGTGCTCATACCACTAATAAAATTCAATATAGCACTAACATAATCGAGGCATTACATTTGAGCACATTAGAGTATAGGGGCCCCGAATCGTGTAAATGTGCAAGCAAAAAAATCTAAAATGTTATAATAATAAATAACATTTTTGAGACTAAGTGCGAGGACAAGCATTTTATTTAAAAATCCCATTATAATTTCATACATTTAAAAAAAAAACCTTGTTTTTGGGTCCCCCCACGCTTTTTGATGCAGAGACCCTCTAACAAAAGCTACGCCACTGATAAATTATAAAATACTTTTAAATATAATGAACTCCTTTCAAAGACAGTTCTATTAAAAATATCTAATACATTATAATACATATTTGTATGAAGCGAAAGTATATATAAAATATCAATACTTTGCTCTAAATATACTGTTAGACTGTTCCTTTTTTTTCTTTCTTTTCTTTTCTAACAAAAGATATTTAAGGAGCATCATTTGTTAGTTTAATGAACATGCAAATACGCTTACATGTAAAATTATTAGTACTTTTTCTTCAGGCGTTCTTTAACATATTATATTTCTAATAAAAGTAGAACGTTACTAAAACTACGACAAAAGGGCACCATTTTAAAAAAGCAATGCAAGTCATAGTGTGACTTGGATAGCGTCATCATAGTTATATTGTATTGGATTATTAGTTATTGCTTATAGCAATTCCGTGTGGTGACGGAGTAAGAATACAATTCACCACCCTCTTCATCTTACTCGTGGCTGATCGTACGAGACGACTAAGGGATATAAAACGCATATAACATCTATGGGAGAGAAGGAAAACTCGAAATAAAACCCTATACCAACACGTCTGACCAGCGTGGTATAGTAGGTCAATTACCCTTCCATTATGGAGGAGGTCCGAGCCCAACAGTGGGACGTATGCAGGCTGAGGAGATGATGATGATGATAGCAATTAAAAGTAAGATCGTCATGAACTTTGAATAAAGGAATTGTGATTCCTTTCAGTTCACAGTCTAAAGCGCTTCAAATGATGCATATTATTGAAAAGTTTGAAATTTAAAATGTGATAATAATAAATTATATAAATGTAGCAAAATAATGCGCTGAGTTCAATGAACACGAACCTGGCTTCCTCGATCTGTGTGTTCAATGTGAGGAACTCGGGGCTGTCCTGACGATTATTTCTCATACCACCATTTGAATACATAGTCTGACAAATAAACAAAGTATATTAATTATTTAAATATTCAACTGACAAAAACAATTATGTTAGAGGCCAAATAACTATCAAGTGTGGATGAAAACGATAAACATTTTAGTCCGTACTTAATAATAATTTCCGACTTTATTGCGTTTGTATTTGATTTTTGATTGCCTGACGTTTGGAATACTTTACGGCGTCCATGTTCACGGGCGGGCTAAGATGTCTGACATCCAACAAGTCATCGTTATTACAGATTAAACGATTCATTCTGTATAAGCCCCTATAGGGCACTTACATATTGTCAAATTTTATAGAGATTTATATCTACCAGGTACAGAAATAATTATTAAATTGTAACTCATATTTTTATACAAATTCATTGTCAGTACAAAAACAAAATGATTCAGTAATAATCAGAAATCATTACGCTACAATAATATATTACAGGTGTAGGATATTAATTATCACATAAATAGTTTAAATATGAAACAATAAGCATTCACAGTTCATACACTAAAAGATTTTCGCTGTATTCATTCTGTCATACTTCCTAAACAGACCTCGATAGTCATCTTCGTCGTTTTAAGATAGAATTCAAATACTTGAAGGAGTACTTATATCAATAAGATAATTGTATTACAGTAATTTCGTTGTATTTTGTAAATTTGTTCTCATTGAAAAAACTAAACTAATACTGAATACATTAGCTACTCTTTGTGGTATACCACAGGTAGGCATTTCTGGGTTACTTCTGGTACTAACTGTACTATGTTAATACAAAATCTATTTCTATAGAGACTCATTAGCTGCTAAACCAATCATCATATCGGCTTACATACGTCCTACGGTTCGAGCCTCCTCCGTAATAGGAGGGAAATTTACCTTACTATGAGGTTGGTATAGAATTTTGTTCTGAGATGTCATATGCATAATATATCCCTTAGTGGTTTTTTACGATACCCACGGGTAAGAGAACATCATCTCGGCTCACATAGGTCCCACTGATGGGCTCGAGCCTCCTCCACAAAGGGCGGGAATTTGACCTTACTATATCATGCTGGTGAGATAGGTTGGTATTGGGTTTTATTTCGAGTTTTCTTGCTCTTGCATTGATGTTACATGCGTAATATATCCCTTAGTCGTCTTTCACGGCACCCACGGGTAAGATGGTTGGTGGTGAATTGTATTCTTACTCCGTTACCACGCGCCAAGGGTAAAAGATAGGGGTGGTCAATTGTATTGTTACTCCGTCACCACACGGCAAGCTAAACCTATAGTGTTATGTAATTATATCTCCTCTCACCTATTAGCATTCAGTGTCAATGGCATTTACCTGTGAGGAGTGCGGTACCAGGTTGTCGAGCAGGCCCTGCAGTGCGGCGCGCGTGTGCGGCGCGAGCAGCTCCTCGGGCTGGGAGACGATGTGCTTGGGCACGTGAGCACCGCACAGGAACTGAGCCACCTCCTCACTGAAGTGATTGCAGTTGTGCTCCAACAAGTTGTACGCGGCGGGACTGAACACATAACAATACAACATGAACATTACATGTGTCGCTTTTACTTATGGGAATACCGCGATAAAATATAGCTTATGTTACTCCCTGATATTATAGCTTTTCATTGATGAAAGAATTTTTTTAATCGGTATTTTATCCCGGTATTCCAACGGCAACGCGAACTACACAGGTAAGGGGGGGGGGTTCGGTTTGCTAGTCTATAATATTAATCGCACCTCTCTAAACTACTGTACATATCGGACTGAAATTTGACATACAGTTATTTATAGTAAACTAAGTATCACATGAGATTTTCAAAATTCAATTCAATATGTATATAATCGAATCATATGTGATACAGAAAAAAAATCTCTCTTTCATTCTTTAACATATCATTATCATTTCAGCTCATATACGTCCCACTGTTGGGCTCGAGCCTCCTCCACAGTAGAAGGGAGATTGACCTTACTATATCATGCTGGTCAAATAGGTTGATATAGGGTTTTATCAAGTTTTCCTTCCCTTGCATAGCTGGTATATGCGTATTGTATCCCTTAGTCGTGTTTTACGACATCCACGGGCAAGATAGGAAGTGGTGAATTGTATTCTTACTCCATCACTACACGGAAAACTCAGGTATATTTTGTAATTTCCTTTATTTAGGCACCTAATTCGATAGGTTCGATTTATTTAGGCACCTAATTCGATGACCACTGATGTCAAGTAACCCTGCTCCGGTGGTCGGCCCAACGACGAAGGCGACGTGCATCGTGGGTGGGCTGCGGGTGTGCGTGCTTACGCCCCTCTCTCGCCCCGGACAGATTGGTGCGAGGAGCGCGCCAACCGCAACCCACCCAAAAAAAAAAGGCACCCAATTCGATAGGTTCGATTTATTTAGCCACCTAACTCGATAGGTTCGATTTTTATAATTAACTACTATCTCGTGTCAAAAATCTACTTTATTTTTTTTTTCAAATAACATGTTAAGACCTCTTGGATATTTAAGACGTTTATAATGATAAAACATCCAGCTGTTTTTAAGATGCGACGTAAAAATAAATTTACAAATAAATATACTACTTTGGCATCATCATCAACACCTGGTTCTTATCTCAATTACTTAGGATCAACGCAATGTGCAATCTGCTACCATCTCAATATTGCAAAAGTTACTGGCAATAGTGTTATGACCGGCCGCCTCCTTGACGTGAACCTTCCTGGGAAATGCAATTATTGCTCAGATGATATCAGATGAAGTTGGTTAGTCGTCTTTTACAACACTCAAGGACAATGTAACGGTTGTTATCATTTGTAACCGCTACCATTAAAGGGGGGAGGGGTGTCGTAAAAGACGACTAAGTCATTATATGTATACATAAATGACGTCTATGCAGGAGAAGCAAAACTCGAAATAGGTCTTGAAGTAGGTCAATTTAATTCCCATCGTGTAGGTCACTTGTCTTGTATAGATTTTTATTACACTATGTGGTAATGTAAAATTCTAGTATTTTCCTTATTGGAAAGACAGTTCTATCCGTCAATAAATTATTTAAACCAAAGTCAACACAACAGCTTGTCATGATAACAAGATGTTTATCTTAGATTAATTAGGGTTCTTCCTCAACAGGGCAACATTTTATATGATCTTGGCGCCAACTTTACAGAATTATTTGGAAATTAACACAGCGCCCCACCCGTCGCAGAATGCTCCGTGAAAAGACAGATTATAATTTATACTTGTATTAGGTCCTTACATATGAAATTGGTGTTTTGTACGGGACGAATATAAAGTCAATTTATTTTTGTATAATATATTTAATTAATCAAAGTATGCACCGTTGTTATCTATGCACTTTTACCATCTCATAGGTAGTTCATTGATCCCTTTACTAAAAAAAGCATGGGGGCGAGAATCAATAAACTCTTTGAAGGCAGTTTGGACTGCCGCAAGGGAGTTGAATTTTTTTTCTTATAAGAAGTTGTCCAAATTCCGGAAAAATGGTAATCTGTTGGAGCAAGGTCCGGGGACTGGGGAGTACGGTGGATGTCACAGACATTCCAATTGCAGCTCATCTAACGTAGTGGTTGTTTGTTGTGCAGTCTGTGGTCTTGCGTTGTTGTGAAGCAGCAGAGGCCTAGAGCGATTGACCAATCTCGGTTGTTTAGCAGCTAGTTCTTCCTTCATGGTTTGCAGTTGCCGACAATAGATATCTGACGTAATCGTTTGGCCAGATCTTAGAAAGATGTATTGAACGACACCAGCGCTAATCCACCAAATACTCGGCAGTAACTTTTTCTGAGTAAATTTTTGTTTAGAGCAGGATTTGGCTGGGTCTCCAGGGTTCAACTATTGCGACGAGCGCTTCCGATTATCGTACAGTATCCACTTTTCATCACAAGTAATGATTCGATTTAAAATCACTTCATTATTGTGTCGGTTGAGCAAAGTAACACAGCAGTCGACGCGTGTTTGCAAGTTCGATTCACTCAATTCATGAGATACCCACCCATCGTTAAGTTTTTTACTTTCACGATTTGCTTCAAGTGGATTAATACAGTTTTGTCACTTACCCCGAAGCCTGCAGCTATCTCTAGTGCTTTGTGATGGATCCGCTTCCATAATAGCCTTCATTTTTCACTTTGGTCGTCGGCCGTCCATAGGGTTGCTTCTGAAGGTCGAAATTTCCAGAACGAAAATGTTGAAACCAAAAACGTATCGTGATTTCTTTTGGGACACCAGCGCCGTACACTTCATTAATCCTTTAAGCTGTTTCTGCAGCACTGGTGCCACGGTAGACCTCGTACTCGTAAATATGTAAGGACCTTATTAGGTATTTTAAATAAACTTTAATAGCAAAAGTTGTAACAGTTACTGAAAGGGTAGATATATTATCGCTCATTTTATAAGTACAGTGAGCGAGAGCACAGCTCCAGTGTGTGGGTAGGTAAGTAACTAGATACTCACGTGTATGAAGTGGCGGCTAGCCCCTGTACGTACTCTACGAACACTTGGAATGGTACGAATGTCTCGCCGAGCCGCTCCACACGATGCGGCGCACCCAGCTGAGTGCTGCCCTGTAACACATATACACATATATACGTACGTACACACACACTATGATACAACTAACACCTCAACCACGGTAATATAATCTACCAGTAATCCAACTTCATACAAACGGATGAAACGCGAGCTATACCTACGCGCCTCGATCTCGGCATGCAGACAGTCGCGACTGTGCCGCAGTGACTAACGGACGGTGTGTTTTTTTTTAATAATAACCGCGTTTCCCTTTCCTTCCTTTCCTTTTTCCTTTTTATTCCTTTTTCTCCACCTTGTCCATGTTTTCCAAAACAATTTTTAATTAAGCTTTATATTAGAATGCGGATTTTTCATACTTTAAAATTTAATAATAAAGCATTTCGTACGTCTCAGTCGAGGCGTAAATATTTTTCGGTCGCAAATTTATAAGACCGATTTGATATTTAAACATAAACATGTTTTTTTTTAATTAAAACTACCAATCTAAAATCAACACGCATTCTTATTGAACACTTCCTATTCAATTCACAAAGTATTTTATTTGTTTATTTAAGAAAAATATATACAAAACTAAATGGAAACACAAAGTAGGCAAATGCAATTAAAATGCTGGAGGCGGGCAGCCCTATCACATGTTTACGTACCGCGTGGATGTAGGCATTTAATTCAAGGTTACGATCGAGATACATTACTGATAGATGACTATACTGTGCCTCAACTAATGTGTTCTGTAACACTATTGTATCAATTTCATAATTCACTTGAATATATCGACCGGGAACAAATCCATATGATGACATCACAATGTTGATGACATATTGGAGTCATCATATGGAGTTGTTCCCGACAGCTCATATACGTCCCACTACTGCCCTCGAATTTCTTCTATATTGGGACGGAAATGGTCAATTTCCATCTGATCAATTGCCGTCCCAATGCCGCCGCGGTATAGTAATACCGCGCTGTTCAGGCGGGTTGGTATAGGGTTTTATTAAGTTTTTTCCTTCTTTTGCAGAGTTGTTATATGCATAAAATAACCCTTAATTGCCTTTTACAACACCCATCGACAAGAGAAAGGGTACTGAATTGTATTCTCATTCCGTTACCACACGCATATTTGCAGTATAGCAAAACAACTTATTGCATTTGTCCTAAATAAAGGTGACAAGAGCAAGATGATGAGTGAAGTTTTACAACACCCAGAGGTACATCAAAGGCAGAGTGGGAGGCATTGTATTCTCATTTCGTCACTACAAGAACAATATTCAAAATTATTATAGCCAGTACAAATAACCAGCAAATAAAATATGAAACTTAGACTAACTGACTAAATGATATCTAATGTTTACGCGAGCACTACACATTGTAAATAAAACTACTTTTACGGATTATATCGCGTTTGTATTTGATTTATGATTGCCCGACGTTTCGAACAGTGTGGCCGCGTTCCGATCCGGTGGTAGTATATTAGTTTTGTTAGTTTTAAATCAACAAATTGTAATAATAATTGCTACAAATTTAATAATTAATAATTACTAACCATAAACAATATAATTTTTTCATATAGATTCATTTTCTTCTTACACTGGCAATAAATTTGTACTAAAATGTGGGTAACAATTTAATAAATTTATAACTATTTTCTGTATCGGGTAGATAATTGTAAATGTCTGTAATAACGATTACTTGTTGGACGTGAGACACCTTAGTCCGCCCGTTACCATGAATGCTGCAAAGTGTTCGAAACGTCGGGCAATCATAATACAAACGCGATATAATCCGTAAAAGTAGTTTTATTTACAATTAGATTAACTATTTATATTGTCAAATTTGCATACCATGTTTTATAAGAGTGAACGATAAATCGTGTTAGCCACAGTCTCTGGACTATTTCCAGAGATTACGACACCTCTCGAAGGGGGGATAATATTACAATAGCCACACTTGGCAGACGAGTTCGCGATCACGAAGGGCTGACATGTACATACATTTTGTTCTATATATATATATATATATATATATATGTATTGGACTCAGTGTAAGTGGCGTAAGGATACGCAGTCAAATACTAATTCCTATTAACTTCACACATATTGATATGCAATTTCATTTTGAATGTTTGTCCCCTACGTGACATTGTGTACTGTATGATCGCACACCATGTGTGGGGATGGTGAAGTCACATGTTGTCAGTCCAACACCAGAAGAATATATAGTCAAAGGAGATCACGTCACCAGATCACATGGTCCCGTTGCACTATAGATATCATCCTCACACACCAAACAACAAGTACATATGTACGTAAACACATCGATATCTGACACGAAACATATTCAATTAAATATTTATCTTAATATTTGTGAGATGTGTTTGGTATGTTTTCAAATAACACATCTAACATCTAACGTTCACCTCTTTACATAAATCAATTGATTAGGTGAATGATAGCGTGCGTGCGCGTGCGCGCGCGTGCGTGTGCACGTGCGCGTCCGCGTGTGCGTGTATGTGTGTGTGTGCCAAAGTTTATTAAATAACACTCAAAATATTGCTGCAGAAATGCTATTCATAAATCATCAGCGTACGCCGTAATTTACATCAAAAAGCTTAACATTAAGTAAATTACTGAGAGTTGACACGTTAAATTATTTATGAAAATATATTTGCGAGCGAAAACTGATTACTACATGTGAAAATTGAACCCAAACTATTTGGAAATAAGATCCAACCGCTTTGACAACCACTGTAAGTGGTTACGTACCGTAAGTACGTGTGAGAACCTCGCACTATAGTTGATCCAAGAATAACATTTTTAGCTCTTAAATTAGTTTTTTGAAACACGAATGAAGGAAGTTTTTAGAGAGATAACGTGGTCATTTGTAGCTACTCTTGACTGTGTAAACCTGGGTTTTTGTCATAAAACTACGAGAAATTTCAGTTCTAGTCCTTCATCTCTTTCTTCACAATTACTGCAAAATGATAATCATGCAATAGATATGTGATAAATGTGAATCTGTGTCGTATGCGAATACATTAGATATAATGCTAAGTTATATGTGAATATCTATATGGAGGGTGTTGCGAAAGCGGGACAGCACACCAAGTGGCACTATTTCTAGATGTGTCACCGTGCACTGTGCGATTGCAAGAATTTGAATAGTTCCTGCGAGCGTATAACGAGACGCCGCCGCCACTGCACCGTCTATTAATATTGGGTTATGTCCGCATAGTAACCACTAGTAATACAACGCAACACAACCCCACACGTGTTAACATTGCCTTCATAATACAAAGACAAAGATGATTATACAAGCCGCACAATTAAGGATCTTTCTCTCTTAATTGTCTTAGCAATTAAGAGTCATCGTATAGTAAAAATATTGGCAAGTAGAAGGCATTCGCTGGTAGACTGAGCAATTATAAATCGTTTAAGTACTGATTTCTTTTCATGTGATAACACGGTGAGAACATAGTGTTATGCAAGCCTTTCTAATCACGTGGATGTTGGTGAAAGACGACTAAGGAACCCAAAAGAAAGACTACAAAGACAAACTTAAAACAATACCCTATCAGACCTGTGCGGTGTAGTGTTCCACTTTTCTCTCATTGCAGAGAAAACTCAGGTCCATTAGTGGGAGATGTATGAACTGGGATGAACTACTGACATGTGTAGAAGAAAAGTATATGAGAAAACAAGCTTACACAAGTATATGTACAATTGTACATACATACGTACATAGCCTCATCCCTACTACCTAGAGGATTTTTTTTATGGATGGGCTATTGTGGCGCACACCTTCGATTACCGTGAATTCGGTTACCATCGGCATCCAGGCCCACATGAAGTCCTAGGACCAGGTGCTCGACGGGCATTGTTGGTTCCGGGAGCATTTTCATCGACTGTTCCCCGGCTTATCAGCGCAGTCCGCCCTTTTGTGGCTGACGCCGAATGTGGGCGGACTCAGCGCTACGTGCCGACGGTTGTACGCGGGTGATCCGGTCGATGGCCCTGTACGGCGCACCGGTGTGGGCGGGGTCCCTGACCTTCCGTCTGAGGGCCCTCTTGTGGCAGCCACAGAGGATTATGGCGTTCAGGGCCATACGCGGCTACTCTCGGCGGGTGACGGACTAATCCCCGGTCACGTCACCCGCGGCCTCGGCTAGGGCGGCATTGCACGCAGGTACTCCCGCCTGCGCCGCCCCAGTCGCCGGCGGCGGGTCACATCATCGAGGCTGTGCTCCTCGCGCTCGCGACCCGCCGCCTCACACTGGATCCACCTATGTTCGGCATAAACCAGGACAATATCGATACAGTGTCAAGGAACCCGGAAGTAAGTTGTTAAAAATGCTCTCTAAACCAATATTACCCGTTACTTACTAGGTACAAATCTTTCATATGGGCGCAGACGCTGATAGGGCTCGAATTGACGCGCCAACGGGTGAAACATTACGAGGTCCATGAAACAGCAAAGCATTCTTTTGATCTGATGGCGATTAGATTCTAAGCCGCAGATCATCTCCTCGATGCTGAGAGTGACCAATTGTATCGCCTCTTCAAATTAAGCCCAGTCCGGTAGGGGACCTTGCAACGGTCAGTCGTAGCCAATGTACTACAAATTCGGTCGCAAGATCGACCCCAGTTGTGCGCTGTACAACATAGGCGTTAGCACAAAGTCCTCTGCACGCTTCACACAGAGAATACTATGTTTTTCCAAATAGACTGCCCTTAGATGTCTTAGGTATAGGTGCGTCTGGCACCCCCCGTGATAACGGAGCACCACCGTAATATAGCTGAATAGGAAACTATTGAATGAGCTGATGACATCCAAAGACTGTGCCAACGGCACCCTTTCGTCGGTGACCATAGGTCTCAGGCGTAGAAAGGTCGCGATCGTGTCAGAAACCGAAGCGTCTTATTCTCTACACTAGCTTGCAGTCATCATCCAGTGACATGATGAGCCTGTAAAACTTTAAACACCTATGCAGCTATCTGTATTTGTCTATGTCACACATGATTTCTACACGAAGTCACGGGCAAAAGTATATTAGTATATACGAGAGACAGCCCTATTCGTTGCGGAAAATCAAAAATAGCACAGAGAAAAAGACTCGCGAGCGATATAATTATGTATTAATAGCGCTCTAATATTACGTACTAATATTTATATATAGTTGATATCATAACATATTTTACGTGTGTCACACGACATACGACACGTCGTTAATTATTAACGATACTTTAATTATGACATTATATTACTGAACAGATTATTTAATTATTATAGAACTGAACATTGGCCGTGTGGCGACGGTTTGAGAATACATGTGTCGCCACCCCTTACTTGCCCGTGGGAGTCGTAAAAATCGGCTGAGGGTTCACCAGGAGAGTGGGCAGCAGCTCTCTCCTGGGAAACGTAAAACATCCATACTGCGATCGCCAACCCGCCTGCCAAGCGTGGCGATTACGGCAATATCCCCTTTTTAAAAATGGCGTACAACAAAAAAATGGCCCCCAGTCACGGCGGCTCCGGTACCCTACGGGCTCATTTTGGTGGCGGGCCCAGTAGTGGTGGAGCGGGGGGTGCGAGGAATCTCCGGCAGCGATCCGGCTACCAACAAAAACGACCCTTGGCCCTGGTAACACACAACATTCGGACACTCAGGACTGACGAGAGGGTCATCGAGCTGGAAGAGGAATTGAGCAAAATCCGCTGCGACATTGTAGGATTATCAAAAGTGCGAAGAGAGGGCGAGGGCACGATAATCCTCCAGTCTGGAAACTTGCTCTTCTACCGGGAGGGCGATCACCCGTCCCAAGGTGGTATAGGGTTTATCGTTCGTAAGTCTCTCATAGACAACGTGGAGAGGATCGAGAGTGTGTCGACAAGGGTAGCGTACCTTATACTCAGAATTACCAAGAGGTATTCGCTGAAGGTTATACAGGTATACGCACCGACCTCGACATACTCCGACGACGAGGTGGAGGCATTTTACGAGGACATCTCGAAAGCCATACACGCGTCCAAAACCCACTTCACGGTGGTTATGGGAGACTTTAACGCGAAACTAGGCAAAGGGAGTGATGATGAGTTGAGAGTGGGGAAACATGGATATGGACAGAGAAACCAGAGGGGCCAGAAACTGGCTGATTTTCTGGAGAAGGAAAGCCTCTTTATGATGAATTCCTTCTTCAGGAAGCAGCCACAAAGGAAATGGACCTGGATTAGCCCTGATGGTTCAACAAAAAACGAGATAGACTTCATCTTGTCAGACAAACGACAGATATTCAATGATGTCTCAGTGATCAGCAGAATTAAAACTGGGAGCGATCACCGGATGGTACGAGGCACATTGAATATCCATACAAAAGTCGAGCGGTCACGCTTGATGAAGTCTACACTCCGACCTACATCTGTCCAATACCAGAACCTCGAAAACTTTCAACTCGAACTACATAATCGCTTCCAATGTCTGGACGAGTGCGAATCTCCGAACGATATGAACAACAGGTTCGTGGAAACTGTCCACGCGGTTGGGTCGAAATTTTTCAAGGCTCACCGCGTTAATAGACCTAAAAAACTTTCTGACCAGACTCTCGAGCTCATGGAGCGGAGAAAAGAGATGACGGTGCAGTCTGCAGCCGATTGGTCCAAACATAGGCAGCTAAATAGACAGATCTCCAGGTCTGTGCGTCGCGATATTCGCCGATTTAATACGTTCCGTATTAAAGAAGCGATAGAGCGGAATCGTGGCTCGAAAGTGTTCGCACAAGATCTGTCTATTGGGAAAAGCCAAATGACTAAGCTGAAGACCGATGACGGCACTGTCATTTCATCCCAAAGTGAGATCTTGGGAGAGGTCGAAAGGTTCTATGGACAGTTATACGAATCATCCCGAAATCCTGTTGTCGGCTTGGTCCAAGATCCCAGATCCAAGCTAACTCGGCACTATACCGAAGAAATCCCGGACATCAGCTTGTACGAGATCAGAATGGCTCTCAAACAACTACGTAACGGTAAGGCACCGGGAGATGACGGAATTACGGCAGAGCTTTTGAAGGCGGGCGGCAAGCCGGTATTAATAGCCCTTCAGAAGCTATTTAATTCCGTTATCCTCGGGGGCGACGTTCCAGAGTCGTGGACCAGGAGTGTGGTGGTGCTGTTCTTCAAGAAGGGTGACAAAGCTCTTTTAAAGAACTACAGACCCATCTCACTCCTGAGCCATGTTTATAAGTTGTTTTCGAGGGTCATTACCAATCGACTCACGCGCAAGCTCGATGACTTCCAGCCGCCCGAACAAGCCGGCTTCCGAAAAGGCTATAGCACCATAGACCATATCCTCACGCTTCGGCAGATTATACAAAAGACCGAGGAGTATAATCGGCCCCTGTGCTTAGCGTTTGTGGACTATGAGAAAGCCTTTGATTCAGTCAAAACTTGGGCGGTGCTGCAGTCCCTTCAGCGGTGCCAAATCGACCATCGCTATATCGAAGTGCTGAAGTGTTTGTATAGGAACGCCACAATGTCAGTCCGTATCCGGGATAAGAGTACGAAACCGATCCAGTTGCAGAAAGGCGTGAGACAGGGAGATGTCATCTCTCCGAAACTGTTCACTGCACTGGAAGATGTCTTCAAGCTCTTAGACTGGACTGGACTCGGCATCAACATTAACGGCGAATACATCACTCACCTTCGATTCGCAGACGATATCGTCGTTATGGCAGAATCCATGGAGGACCTTGGCACTATGCTCAATGATCTCAGCAGGGTATCCCAACTAGTGGGTCTACGAATGAACATGGACAAGACGAAAGTCATGTCAAATACCCATGTCATTCCTGTACCGGTCCTAGTTGGCAATGCGATTCTCGAAGTTGTCAATCACTATGTTTACCTAGGACAAACAGTCCAGTTAGGTAGATCCAATTTCGAGAAAGAGATCAGCCGACGAATCCAACTCGGTTGGGCAGCGTTCGGGAAACTTAAGAGGATCTTCTCGTCCAACATACCTCAGTGTCTGAAAACACAGGTCTACGACCAGTGTGTGTTACCAGTGATGACTTACGGCACGGAAACGTGGTCCCTAAATGTAGGCCTCATATCAAGGCTCAAAGTCGCTCAGCGTGCTATGGAACGGGCTATGCTCGGGATTTCTCTGCGAGATAGAATCCGGAATACAGAAATCCGCAGAAGAACGGGTGTAACCGACATAGCACGAAGAATTAGCACGCTGAAGTGGCAATGGGCAGGCCACATCGCTCGACGAACCGACAACCGCTGGGGAAGAAAGGTTCTCGAGTGGCGACCACGCATCGGACGACGCAGTGTAGGACGCCCCCCCACTAGGTGGACCGACGACCTAGTGAAAGGTCGTGGGATGCAGGCGGCACAGGACCGCACATTGTGGCGCAATATGAGGGAGGCTTACGTCCAGCAGTGGACGGCAATAGGCTGAAATGATGATGATGATGATTACTGAACAGTAATAATGTAGCGTTACACACGTTCATATAATTTATACAAAGTTATTATATAGACAAGACACTTTCATCTTTCATTGTAGATCGAACTTTTCAGAGAGTAATTGGACCGGCGATTAGTTTTTCACTAACAACCACGGGAGGGTGACGCCTCGGTAGCAAAGGTATTGCTGGAGCTTCGACTCGAGAAAGTACACGAAACGGTCACCCATTTTTTTGTGACACTGCGGAAAATGTATTTACACATCCCTTTGCAGCTAAATACAAGAGGCCATGTGGGACTCGGCGATGCAATTTATCATCGGAATAGTCACTAAAAACCAACCGCGGCCCCATTGCTCCGTCTATTGAGGTACCAGAGCTTCGTTTTTTGGGCATATACCCTGACACTCCGACGATTGATCTTCTAACTACGTACTGTTGTACTATTGTTATTCATGGCGGACGTAAAATCTTATCCTCCCTGACCGCCGCCTGCGGAGCAAATCGGCCATTCAGCAGCTTCATTAAGTGTCATTACAACCTGTCAAAAGGAGGTCATGGCAGACCAACACCTGTCACTACTGAGCATGGTGTTAAAAATAACTGTAACTGGTCTCTACAAAGTTCCATCACCGGGTCCCGGCGGCGTTGAGACCCTTAAGCCTCAATTATTCATTTTTCTAGAGCAAACTGACTGAGAAAACTCGATTGAACTGGAGATCTTTCCTCGTGTAATTTGATACAGGTATGTACCGAAACATCCATGCCAGGTAAATACACATTTATACATCCACAGCAGTTGCTATACAACGACAGTGTGAGTTGACGACTTCCGCGCGATGCTGTAGAGGACTCCATCTCTACATCTGCGAATCATGACACGGATGGAACTCCGCCCATGTCGCGTTTAAAGGGACGCTCACCTCTGACATGCGTTTCGGCGCAATCACTGTAGACATCCACCTGAAGTTTCCAAGGCGGATCACCTGCTAACTGTCTGGCCGCCGTCCATGACACAGTAGGGTGTTTGCCGCAGAAGGGCTTTATTGTGAGCGGACGAACACCCGAAGGCAAGGACTTGGTACCGGGAGCTCGTTAACATATCGATAAAGAGTTGCGTTACTGGTCTAGAATCCACATCCACCAACCAGATTGACAGACATCACTTAATAAAATCTGATAAAACAATCTGGCATGAACAAGCAAAGTATAGGGTGAAGAGGAAGGCGAAAGAGCGCGACAATCTATCGATGATCAGACGGCGCTACGTCGAGGACACGTTAGCTATGTAAACACTTCCCTGTTGTCGCGATGTGCGCATTACCCTTGGACACAAATGTCCACACAATGTCCACGTACACATAACAGTGAGCGCACATAACGTGTTTATGAGAATAGTCCGCGCGTGGGCGTACTTATATACAACTCATCACCTAATTTTAGTTACCTTGAGATATCTCACCGATGTGTGAGGCGCACCTACCAACACAGGGTTGTCAGTACTAACAGTTACACGAAACAATGAGTTAGCGAGTAGCCGCAGTTAACTCGACGACTTGTATTCACTAGAACGCAAAACTACGATTTGTACTCGCTAAAACTTTGACCATAGCGCACCAACATACCTGTGCGACAGTCTGACGAATTTGTCTGTTGATATACTCGTCAATTCTACTATATTCAAATTCAAATCCTTTATTATGCATAAACCCCGCGGGGGCACTTACATATGGTCACTTTTTTACATTTTACCTTACATTACTACCGGATCGGAACGCGACCGCACTGAGAAGATCCGGCAAGAAACTCAGTGGGCTTGTCTTTTTTTTTATTCATTTACTATTTTTTTTAAATAAGATAATATACAACATGTCTATTAATAGCTCCAGTGTCATGCCTTTCGAACCATCATACAATACAGCTATTAAATGGCACCCGATCACGAGTTAACCACTAGAGCATCCATCACTCCCCTCAACCACAATGGAGGGAAGGGAGTGACCCGCTCCTCGTAGCTACCGCAAGCAGACCCTTCAGTGAGCATGAACAATACCATGTGCCACAAACATAAAACACAGATTAAATAACAAATTCGTTTGGCAAAACACGCTACGCTTTACAATTATATTAACAGCAACAGAATAAACATGTATGTAACACCTTTTGAAATAAGGAGAAAATGCCTGAATGAGGAGCTGCTCATAACCAGTCTGTATTATCATCAAGATAATCCGAGATTTTATAATAACCTTTTCTACAAAATCTACTCTTGATTGCTTTTTTGAACTTATTAACTGGCATATCTCGAATATTAATAGGTAATTTGTTGTAGAAGCGTATACATTGCCCCATGAAGGATCTGTTAACTCGTTGAAGACGAGTACTGTGTACAACTAATTTATCCTTATTCCGAGTATTTACATGATGAATGTCACTATATTTTTCAAAGTTACCGATATTTTTCTTTACATATAATACATTTTCGTATATATATTGAGATATAACAGTCAGAATATTTATCTCTTTAAATTTCTCTCTTAGTGACACTCTTGGGCCTAAATTATATATCGCGCGAACCGCCCTTTTTTGTAGAATAAACATTCTATTCAATTCCGCGGAGCAGCCCCAAAGTAATATGCCGTATGATATGAGACTATGAAAGTATGCGAAATAAACCATTCTGGCTGTTTCAACATCGGTTAACGCGCGAATTTTTTTTACCGCATAAACCGCTGAGCTGAGCCTATTTGACAGTTTCTCAATATGAGGCCCCCATTGGAGTCTATTATCTATAGTGATGCCTAAAAAGGTGGTTGATTCCACAAGGTCCAGAGCCACCCCATTCATTTGAACTATATTTTAAAAAACAATTAAAGCAAGAATGCCTACTCGTATGGCTAGTGGAGTGTAATAAATATATGTCGGGAGTGACATTTGGTAAGGAGGTACGGCTGCGATAATGCGATCGCTTATGATCTAAGAAGACGAAGAGAAACTATTGTACTGCACTTACATTCCAAGCGATTGCTAAGAAATATATTGATAAAAACGATCTATATTGATAACGAATGAATATCTTACGCGTGGATATCGTAATAGACGACTAAGGGATACAATATTCAAAAAACACTATGCCAACACCTCTGAACAGCGTGTAGGTCAATTTCCCTATCATTTGGAAGAGTCTCGAACCTAGCGGTGCGACGTGTATGAGTTGAGATGAATCCATTAAACTTTTAAATAATCCAGGTGTGATTTTACATAACGTATCTACAGATCTCGGTGCGTGCTGATGTTTTAATTTCCTTCATTACTTTTACCTAAATCTGTATTGATCTACGCGTAACATTCATTTCTTACAGAGTAATGGTTTATTTTTTGATAAAATATATTTATTAGTCCATCAACATATATATATACATTATTGGACAGCATCCGTACTGCAGCACAGTACCAGTGACGTCGTGTCGGTACCAACAATCCAACACTTTGAATACTTTTTTTTTTATGGGTGGGTTATGGTAAGCGTGCACGCGGTTCATTCCGTCTGGGGCGACGAAAGGACGGCACGCGGGCCCATAACTCTCCCGTACCCACGTCATCTTCGTCGTTGGGGTGACCACCGGAGCAGGGTGACTTGTCGTCAGTGGTCGGCCCGACGTAATACCCTTTCGGGTACCCTCACCTCACGACGTCCCCGTCCTGGGACGTCGGTCGCTGTCGCGCGGTCAGCCTTTCTGCGGGTGACGGACTAAATTCCCCGGTCCGGTCACCCGCGGCCTCTGCTAGGGCGGCATCAGCCCTGCGCCGCCCGAGTCGCCGGCGGCGGAACGTGTCGCCGAAGAGAAGCTCCTCTCGCGCACGATTCGCCGCCTCCTTCCGTGAGATTAACACTTTAAATACTTTAAAATCGATATTTGAATAAGAAATTGGTTTTACGTTTATTTCAGTATATTATAAGCTCTTTTAATAAATCAACTTCAGGATTGTCTACAGAACTTGTCTGTGAAGTCGATGGTTGCACTATAATCATCATAACGTTAAACTTGGCTTCCATCTTGACATTTATCTTTACGGTAGGATAAAAAGTATTTGTTTCTATGAAGTTCGTGGTCACTTGGGGAGTGTGCGAGTGTGTGCGTGCGTGTGCATGCGTTTGTGTGCGTGTGTTCGCTTATCTAATAACTGTTAATGTGTACCAACCGGTGCGCAGCTGGTGATCCCGCCGCCGCCGTAGAAGAACTCACGCTGATATGCGACCACCGCCGTGTGCCACACACCCTCGATCTGTCGACCTGCAACATTAACACAACAGTTAGAGCTGCACTATAGACCGCACTGCATACAGTTACCATTACATACATGTATGAAACACTCTAAGTGATAATACGGTACGTACTATTATATATTCCCTGGACAGCAAAAAGGACTAATAAATCAATTCTCGACCAATTGAACATAAAATCAAGATTTTCAATAGTTTGCATCCAGCGCATTCTAGGTTACTTTGGACATGTAACCAGGAGGGGTCCAGACAACTTGGAGAAACGGATCATGCTTGGCAGAGTGGAAGGCAAACGCTCCCGTGGCAGAGCGCCCTACCGCTGGTCTAACCAAGTAAAGGAGGTCCTTAATCTGCCCAGCACCACCGCTCTCCGTTTGGCTGAGGACAGAAACTCGTGGAGGAGCCTAGTAAGGAGTACCGCCAAAGCTCACGAACAGAGTTAGACACGACCTTCAGATACTTGAAGAGCACGCCGACGAAGAAGACGGTGCCTACAACATACTTTTCCCTGGCCCATATATGTATAACATTAATGTACTCAGATCACCTCCACAGTAAGTATACAGATATCTAGTTTTCCTTATCTTATAGATGTTTTATTTATATGCTATATAGATACTACAGTTGTTTATTTTTAGGACTGGTCTCTTACACTGGCTAGGGGTGGTGAATTGTATTCCTATTCCGTTACACAACTATGTAAATATATAAGTAATATTTATGTATTTTAATTGTTTGCAGCGTCGCCCTTTACATACATTACACGTATGCACTCACCGACGCACATACGCACACATACATACACACACACACACGCATATATAGATAAAGTTTAAACAGCTGTTTCAAAAAAATCTCGATCAAATTGTTTTCAAATAAAAATTGTCAATTAAAATCTGTTTATTCGTTTGTGAGTTCCGTTGTCAGACATATTTTGTCCTAGGTTTAAATCAGTAATTAGAAATAAAAATTTAATGAATAAAATATTTTTCTTTATTTAATATTTCTGTATTTATCAAGCCACGGTGATGCTCGTTACCGCCCAAAATAAAATTCGAATTTATGTTGACGCGTAGGTGTATCGTTAATAAAGAATGCGTTAAAATATAGAAACCCCACGTGACACAAGCAGACGTCACCGGTGTCTACGCATTAGCAATGAGATATTATATTAACTTGATGAAAACACTCAATAAAACTTTCTGCCTGACTCAGGACGCAAGCCCAAGTGTACTCGTCGTCACGTACATATATATGTCAACAAAACAGAGGCAGTAAGATGAAGATGATACATATGTAAGCGAGCCAATAGCTAAGGCGATGTAAAAAAATAGCATTCCTCTCAGCTATTTACAGAGGAAGTAGAAACATAATGGTTTTGACCACTGACAGTTAGCTGGTATAGCAGGGCCGGAGTATGTTACTGCCAGCTTGTATACCAGTGTTACTGCTTACAACAAAAACCATAACGAGTAAAATACAAACGGACTACATCACTGCAAAAGAAAAAAGCTTAAAACGTCGTAAACCATTTCACCTTACTTATTCACTCCTGCACAGAAGAGGTTTACGCACTACAAATATATAAAGATGCGTTAAAAAAATATATTAAAATTCAAAGATTTATTTTATTTTCTTTGGTAAGCATTTACTTTTATCAATATAAATAAAACATATCTCTCGTGGAGTTGATTGAGTGTAAGTAACACGCTAGAACACGACATGCATCGTATTGTGTCGTTGCTCAGTAACACAAGTGGAACTGTCTACAAGGAGTATCTTACTCGTGCACACTCGCCTCAAAAGAAAAGGGCAATGACACGTGTTCATTTTTAACATAAATATATTACTATTTAGCAAGAGTATATGTGAAGAGTATTAACAGGTGATTACGTAGGTGTGTACACAGTTCGGTGTATGCGTTAAACACACACACACAAACATAATATATTGCAACGATTCGCCACTGAAATAGCGCATGGCGCAGTACGATACACTTACATATCGATGTTCAAAATAACAGTAAGCGGATAAAATAGAATCCTGCGCTCATACCTAATACCTGTAGATTTGTGCGAAGAGATTAAAATCTCGAAAACACCCTATCCTAATAGTCCGAGAGGTATGTATATATATAATATTTACCCTACAATATCTACATATTGTATTGAGGAAAGCTGAAAACTTCTCCCATACCTCTCCTCACCTGATGGTAAGTGTTGCTGCCGCTCATGCAAGGTCGCTGCCTACCGCCAAGAAAGTGAAGGGGCTGTGAATGCGCATGTGTGAATGCGAATGTTATGGTAAAAAAATGACAGCCCGCTGAGTTTCTTGCTGGATCTTCACAGCTTGTGGCCGCGTTCCGATCCGGTGGTAGATGTTGTATTATATTCAAACGATGTATAAATTTGACAATATGTAAGTGCCCTCAAGGGACCTATGCAGAATAAATGATTTGATTTGATTTGCGTGCAATGAGGTTCGGTGAAACTAAAGGCATCACCAAAACCCACCACACGCAAACACCCTCAGAAAGTTGGGCTACCGGCCCTCTCGCTCACCGAACGAAGCGCTGTAACAAATTGCTACTACTCGAACGTTGATTTTTTGCTCAGTGTGGTACTACCCCAGACGGACCGGCCAGCGGCTGTTGACAGACAACTGTCAACAGTGTGGTCCTACCACTAGGAGCTAAATCAATCCTTATCATTTTCAAATTACCAGATGCCTTGATTTGGAGAGCTATGATTGAGGCTTAATTAAATTTTTACAGGATATTCTTTATAATTAAAAAAAAGCGGATTATTGCATTGTCATCGGTATTTGATAGGTGTGCAGTTTAAAGAAAATCTGATCGCTCAAAGGTGGACGTTACAAACAAACATACAGGTGAAGCTAATAAAAGCGTGTTAAAAATAAGTATTTAAAAAGAGCAGATCATTTTCGTGGGACGGCTACGAATACTGTCAACCCTTTTATATTCAGGTGACTGGACCGGGAATCTAGACCGTCACCCGCAGAGAGGCTGACCGTGCGACGGCCACCGACGTGCCTGAGGGGGGACGTCGAGAGGAGAGGGTACCCCGCGGGAGTATTCCGTCGGCTCGACCACTGACGGCCAGGAACTCTGCACCAGTGGTCGGCCTAACGACGAAGGCGACGTGCTACGGGTAGGTCATGGCGCCGCGCGCCGCCCCTCTGTCGCCCCGGACGGAGCCGAGCGGCGGGTGCGCTGACCATGGCCCACCCCCAAAAAAAAACCCTTTTACATTGCTCGCGGCTATCGCAAAAGCGGATGAAGACGTCTTATAACGATCTGAACCAACTCTATCTAACGCTATCTGCTTAACAATTACATTCCCAAGCAGTGTTGATGTCAGATACTTAGGCGGTCATAAAAGTATTACCAAAACTTTTGCAATATTACTATGTAAAAATAAAATAGTAGTAGATTCACTCAGTAGACTGGACTATTTGTCCAAGGTAAACATAATGATCGGTAAGTTCGAGAATCACATTGTCAACTAGAAACGGTAATGGAATGTCATAGATATTTGACATGATTTGCCTATGTTCATTCGTAAATTCACTAGTTGGGATACCATTTTTTTTTGGGGTGGGCTACGGTCAACGCACCCGTCGCCCGGCTGCGTCCAGGGCGACAGAGGGGCGGCGCGCACAGCCCCGTAACCCACCCGTGACACGTCGCTTTCGTCGTTGGGCCGAACACCGGTGCAGGGTGACTTGTCGTCCGTGGCCGGCCCGATGGAATATCCCTTGAGGAGTACCCTCTCCTCGACTGATGTCCACCCCTCGAGGAGGACCTCAGTCTTCCTCGCGCGGAGTTGGGATACCCTGCTGAGATCGTTGAGCACGCCGCCAAGTTCTTTCATGGATTCTGTCGTAATGACGATATAGTCTGTAAATCGAAGGTGAGGGATGTATTCGCCGTTGATATTGACGCCGAATCCGGTTCAATCTAAGAGCTTGAAAACATCTTTCAAAAAAGAGGTGAGTAGTTCCTGAGAGACGACGTCTTTCTGTCTCACAACTTTCTGCAATTGGATCGAGTTTGTACTTGTATCCTTTAAGATCCAAATTACGAAGAAATGAAAATTATACGAGCATGACGTGTGACATATTATATTTATATGTTTAAAATAAAAAAATTCAAGTTATAATATATTTGTTTGACGCACAATAAACAGTCACGATCAGAACATTAATGTGACGCGATATCACATACGTTTATTTTGAATATTGTTATTTCGAATTATTTATTATTTTTCCATAGGTACGTTGTGATATTCCTAGCGCTCACGACGCTTTATTCGCGACGAATCTACCTAGGTACAGCATGACAGTGTATAACATTTATCATATAGTGTATGACGCCAGGGCTGACACCGTCACCAACAGGTGCACCGCAGCGATGCGCAATTTGTGATCGAACTGTTCACAAACATGCAAAGGTTACCTATATATTAGTCTATGAACTAATGTTATCATATTCTATAGACACTACCTTTATATATTTGTGATCGAACTGTTCACAAACACGCAAAGGTTACCTATATATTAGTCTATGAACTAATGTTATCATATTCTATAGACACTACCTTTTTATATTTGTGATCGAACTGTTCACAAACACGCAAAGGTTACCTATATATTAGTCTATGAACTAATGTTATCATATTCTATAGACACTACCTTTTTATATTTGTGATCGAACTGTTCACAAACACGCAAAGGTTACCTATATATTAGTCTATGAACTAATGTTATCATATTCTATAGACACTACCTTTTTATATTTGTGATCGAACTGTTCACAAACACGCAAAGGTTACCTATATATTAGTCTATGAACTAATGTTATCATATTCTATAGACACTACCTTTTTATATTTGTGATCGAACTGTTCACAAACACGCAAAGGTTACCTATATATTAGTCTATGAACTAATGTTATCATATTCTATAGACACTACCTTTTTATATTTGTGATCGAACTGTTCACAAACACGCAAAGGTTACCTATATATTAGTCTATGAACTAATGTTATCATATTCTATAGACACTACCTTTTTATATTTGTGATCGAACTGTTCACAAACACGCAAAGGTTACCTATATATTAGTCTATGAACTAATGTTATCATATTCTATAGACACTACCTTTTTTTTGGGTGGGCTACGGTCAGCGCACCCTTAGCTCAGCTCCGTCCGGTGCGACAGAGGAGCGGCGCACGGCCCCGTAACCCACCTGTGACACGTCACCGTCGTCGTTGGGCCGACCAACGGTGCAGGGTGACTTGTCGTCAGTGGTCGGCCCGACGGAACAGACACTACCTTCAGCTAAACTCGTATACAGCGGTAACTAAACTCGTATAACGCCGGAACGCGTATTTGTTTATTAGTGAGTTTGTTTATTTATTTACTAAATTGTTGTTTACAATTTCTGTTTACAAAAAAAAATATTTTTAAGATCACATTAACATTATTTGAATAAAACTAAGTTGCGACTCTCAAACTAGGCCGTAGCCTGTATCTTGAGAATCAGAGCTGCGTTTAATATCAGAAACAATATTGATTATATGCAGTGAAGCGGCTTTTCTGAACTTTGAATAATTGTTGTGTGTGTGTGTGTGTGTGTGTGTGTGTGTGTGTGTGTGCGTGTTTCTATGCGCATTTGCGCGCGTACGTGCATATTTAGGTAAGTTGTGTTGGTGTATGTATGTGCACCTGTGACTGCTGTGATTGCGTTACGTAAGTGCTTTACGTGTGTGAGTGCATGAGTGCGTGAGTGCATGAGTGCGTGAGTGCATGAGTGCGTGAGTGCGTGAGTGCGTGAGTGCGTGAGTGCATGAGTGCGTGAGTGCGTGAGTGCGTGAGTGCGTGAGTGCATGAGTGCGTGAGTGCATGAGTGCGTGAGTGCATGAGTGCGTGAGTGCGTGAGTGCATGAGTGCGTGAGTGCGTGAGTGCGTGAGTGCATGAGTGCGTGAGTGCGTACGGGATTAGCTAATGCGACTTCAAATCGAATGACAGTAAAACCTCTTTAGGCAAATAAATTGACTTCTCAATGCCTAGTGGCATATAATTTTTTTGTACAAATGTTCGAACATAACTCCTTTGTTTATGTATCAGTTTTGATGATTATTTTTTTTTTATTAAAACAAGCGTATTACAAAGGCGATTTCATTTTAATTTCATTGCTGTTTAACCTTGGGGTTCGAAGATATACTAGGAAACTAATCAAAAAGATATAGTAAAATGTTTAGCGACGCAAGCGACATTGACTAGGTGTACGATTGTAAAAAAAAAACATTAGACATTAAAATTAGAAGTTGGAATTTACTTGTTCAATACTATCATGATATTGACATTCACAGAGTTCCAACACATACGTTATGGAATGCCGTAAACAAAATTATCGGCTGTGTGAAATGAAAATATATACAAAACCGTAATCATCGACATTATAAGCATCACTATCCCCCTGATCCTATCCAAAATGAATTGGTGTCGACGTCTTATGTACTCTTCTTCCATAGTACATATTGCAAAATCATTTTATGATCGTCATCTGGCTAACATCAATTCTTCTTGGGAATGTAATTGTTGACCAGACGGCATTAGATAAAAGCTCTTAGTCATATTTTACGTCATCCACGACCTATGAAGGGCTGGTAGTATTCGTATATAGCTTCCACCACACACAAAACCAAATCCGAAATGAAAGTTACAAATATTTTCGGATTGGGTCAGTGGTATGTATAAGACACGTTATTAATCAGCCGAACTGACATCCTAAACGTATGCCTCTGAACATGAATACTGTTTGACTTGGTACCACCGTCACTGTTTTACCAACATACAACTCGACACCGTAGCAGAGTTCATCCATTTCACCTGGAAGCCTTATAATAATAATAATAATTTGTTTGATAACAATTACAATATACATAGCAATGTTTACAACGATTCCCGAACTAGGCTAGTGCCTGTATCTCGGAAGCCAGAGTTGTGAGTATACAAGTTTTTAAAATATGGTCTTTAACTTTACGTTTCCAGCGATCATTTCTCCCACGTACGTGCAAGCTCTGGAATGAACTACCAGCTACTGTGTTTTCCGAGTGCTATGACATGTCCTTCTTTAAACGAAGTTTAAGAAGAGTGTTGAGGCAACGGCCTAGCTATGCCCCTGGTATTGCAAAGGTTTATTTGCGCCAGTATCAATTACCATCAGGTGTGCTGTTGGCTCGTTTGCCGCCATTGGCAATAAAAAAAAATAATACGATAATTACCATACTCAGCCTTACCCTTTTATTAAATTTCCTAAAAATCCAATCCAAATGAAACAATTGGAAACTCGATAATCCGAAATAATTTCATATCTGTAACCTTATTTGAAACTGGTAAATGTTATTCTAATATTGATATCCGTATTCAGATTCAAAACTATATCCACATCCCAAATCTGTATGTGCTGGACATATATGCTAAATCTTGAGTTCAGAAGTTTAGATACTCATCATCATTATCACCACAGCTCCTATGCGTCAATACTGGGCTCGAGCCTCCTCCACAATAGGAGGGTAATTGATCTACTACACCCCGCTGGTCAGGGGAGTTGGTGTAGGGTTGTATTTCGAGATTTCCCTCTAACACAATTGTTATATGTGCATAATATATCCCGTCGTCTTTATAACACCCACGGGTAAGAAATTGGATGATTAATTGTATTGTTACTCCGTTACCACACGGAACAGTACTATCGCTAACTATTACCTAGCTGCTGTTTGTTTGAATTGATTAGAGATGATTTATGTTCTACATGACAACATCGAACAGTAATCGCCTCCGCGATAGTTGAATTAATATTTACATGCACATTATATTATTATTTTTCTAAATTAACCAGTGTATATGTGAGTGCGCAGTGTGTAGTGGACAGTGAGCTGAAACAATAATAGTGATAGTTGATGTTCTATGTATAGATATGTAAAGTGGAACAACCATGGTCCTTGAGATACATCCGTAGTCGTGTCCAGGTGTCGCACTGTGCCGCCGGTATGACAACTAGCTCGTACACAAACACACACACATACATTAATATTTGTTAGCGCGTGTAATTATCGACCCGACAACACGCGGCATGCTGTGACTCTGACCCGCCCGACTCACACATAGAACACACATTGAAACTACAATTTATATATAAGTGTATCAAAAACAAGAAAAGTTTAAAAAAAAAATCAGTTTTATTAGGAAGGCAATAGTGCAGCAGCAGCGATGGTTTTCAATCACTTTTTTTCTTTTTTTTTTTTTTTTCTTTTTATGGGTGGGCTATGGTAAGCGCACGCGCGGTCCAATCCGTCCGGGGCGATGAAAGGACGGCGCGCGGGCCCATAACCCACCCGTACCCACGTCACCTCGATGTTGGGCCGACCACCGGAGCAGATGTGACTCGTCGTCAGTGGTCAGCCCGACGGAATACCCTTTCGGGTATCCTCACCTCTCGACGTACTGGGACGTCGGTCGCCGTCGCGCGGTCAGCCTCCCCGCGGGTGACGGACAATTCCCCGGTCCGATCACCCGCGGCCTCGGCTAGGGCGGCATTAGGCGCAGATACTCGCGCCTGCGCCGCCCGAGTCGCCGGCGGCGGAACGTGTCGCCGAATAGGATCTCTACTCGCACACGATCCGCCGCCTCCTTCCGTGAGATTACGGCCTCACAGAAAGCGGCGACCGCGTCCCAGTTCCTGACGCTGACGAGCATCTCCCTGGCGATGGTCGGCAGCGCCAGGTCGGCACCGATAATTGCGACGAGTTCACGGCGATCCCCCTCCCATGCAGCACACTCCTCGAGCGTGTGCTGCGCCGTGTCCTCGTCGCAACTGCAGTGGTGGCAGGACGGTGTGCTCTCCCTCCTGACAATCTTGTGCAGGTACTTCCCGAAGCAACCGTGCCCCGTCAGCACCTGCACCAGTCGGAAGGAAGCACCCCGTGCGTCCGCTCCAACCACTCCATCAGCACCGGCCGGAGGGCCTCGACAGTCCTAACACCGTACCGAGGACTCTCCAGCCGGACTGCCCAACGGGCAATTACTTCTCGGCGGGCGTCGACCCGCCAGGCGGTGATCTCATTGATGGAGACCATGCTGCCGCGGGCGCGCGTCTCCGACACCCGCCGATAAATGTCGGCGAGCATCTCCGCCTCCAGGTCCCACGGGGGGGTTCCGGCCAGGAGGCACGCTGCCTCCGTCGCCACCGTGCGGTAACCCCGTATGGCCCTGATCGCCATGACCCTCTGTGGTCGCCATAGGAGGGCCCTAAGACGGACGGTCAGGGACCCCGCCCACACCGGTGCGCTGTACAGGGCCATCGACCGGATCACCCCCATGTACAGCTGTCGGCACGTAGCACTGGGTCCGCCCACATTCGGCATCAGCCGCGAAAGGGCGGACGCCGCGCCGACAAGCCGGGGAACAAGTCGATGGAGATGCTCCCGGAACCAAAAATGCCCGTCGAGCACCAGGCCCAAGTACTTCATGTGGGCCTGGATGCTGATGGTGACCGAATTCACGGTGATCGAAGCGCCGGCGGGAGGCCCGGCGGTACGGAGGCCATGGAACAAAAGGGCCTCCGTCTTTTCCAGGGCTACCCTCAACCCCAGCGCTTCGATCCGCCTGACAATCTCCTCGGTGCCGAGAGTTGCCAGGCGTGCCGCCTCCTCGAGCGTCCCACCCCGGGCTGTGACGAGTGTATCGTCGGCGTAGCAAATTACGCCCAGCCCGGGTGGGAGGCTTCCTCTCAACGCCCAGTCGTAGCCGATGTTCCACAGGGTCGGACCCAGAACCGACCCCTGTGGGACACCGCACGTCATGGGCGTTCGCACAACGTCCCCTACTCGGTCAACGTAGAGGACGCTGCGCCCCTCCAAGTAGTCTGCCACCAGCCGCCTGAGGTACACGGGCACCCCGTGGTACCTTAGCCCCTCCATGATGCAGCTGAATGGCAGACTGTTGAAGGCGTTGGCGATGTCCAGGGACACCGCCAATAGGACTCCTCCGCCGGTGACGGCCTCCGCTACCACGGCCTTCAGGCGCAGCAGGGCCGCGATCGTCGAACGCCCCCTCCGAAAACCAAACTGGGCGTCGGACAGATCGGGCCCAACCCCGACAAGGTGCCGCTCGATGCGGGCAGCCAACACCCTCTCCAGCAGCTTGCTCGCATCATCGAGCAGCACGATGGACCTGTAGGCCGAGGCCGACTCGGGAGACCGTCCCGGCTTCGGCAAGAGAACCAGCCTCCCCTCTTTCAAGCACCCAGGGAACTGCCCGGACGTCAAACAGGCGTCGAACAGTCCCCTGAGGCGTGGTCCCAGATGCTCGAGGACCAGGGCCAGCACACGGTTCGGAATACCGTCGGGCCCGGGGGCGGTGGATTTGACTCGCATACGCGCCACCGCCGCCCCCATTTCCGGCTCCTTGATGGGCGGAGCACTTTCATCGTCGGCCTCCCGGTCGCTGTCCGGCGAAGCCATGACCGGGGGCGTGTGCTCCACCCGCCGTGGAAAGAGGTCCTCGACAACTCTGGTGAGGAGGCTGGGCTGGAGAGTCTCGGTGAGGGGGGGGCCCCGCCCGCGGAGCTTGTTCAGCGCCACGAGGTAGGGGCGACCCCAGGGGTCACGCTCGAGACTGTCCAGCATCTCCCGCCGACTAACGTCCTTGGCGGTACGGACGGCCAGCCTGAAGGCAGACCGCGCACTGCGGTAAGCCTCGTACAGCTGGCCCTCCCGCTCAGCGTCGCGGTGACGCGCTCGGCTGCGGTTGTAGGCCCTCCGGGCACGTATGCACGCGGCCCGAAGGTCCGCCAATTCTCGGGACCACCAGGGGACCGCACTCTTTGGGGGCAGACGCCGCACACGGGGCATGGCCGCATCGCAGATCTGCGTTAACGCACAGCGGATGCGGCCAGCCTCGGCATCCACCTCGTCCGCCTGGGGCGGCGAGGACAGCCACGACTGAACGATGGCTGCCTCCGCCAACAGGTCCCGATCCAATCGACCCACAGCCCACCGCGGAAACGCGGGAGCTCCGTCCGCCATGTGACCCCTGCTGGGCTGCAGGAGGGTCCGGGAGACCTCTATCCGGATGTATCGGTGGTCGGATAGGGTCTCAACCTCCTCCTGGACGCACCAGCTCCTCACACGTGCTGCGACATTAGGGCTAGCGAACTACAAGTCCACTATCGACCCGCCCTGCTGCCGCACGCACGTTTGCACCGAGCCCCTGTTCAGCAAACAGAGGCCCAGTGCCACCGCCCACTCTTCGACCGCCCGCCCGCGGTCATTCGTCCTGGGGGACCCCCACGCCGTGGACTTGGCGTTGTAGTCCCCCATGACGAAGACCTGGCGCGGTGCCAGTCGCCGTATCGAGGCCCCCAGGATGGTGAGGAAGGCCCCGAAATCCGTCGCGCTCCGGTTAGGGGAGAAGTAAACACCAAATAGCGTAACCTCTCCCCATTCCGCCGCGACATACCCATCGCCCCTATCCTTGAGCAGCAAGGGCGGGGAATGCCACGACGTGGAGGCGACGATTGCCACAGAGCCGTCACTGCTGCCCAGCCAATTGGGCCGGTCAGGCACCACGTACGGCTCCGCGGCTATGGCTGCACCGATCAACCACTCCGCCATGGCTTGCAGGAAAACGTCCTGTGCCTCGGCGGCGTGGTTGAGGTTGGCCTGCAGGAGGTGGTAAGATTCGGCCGCCATTAGTGGGCCGTATCCATTACCTCCTCCACGCTGGCGGGCGATCGGGTCGCGCTAGGGGCGGGAGCGGCCGGGGTCGTCGGGCCGCTCCGCCCCATTGGGGCCGAAGCCGGGGGTCTGCACTCCCTGCCCCCCATGTGGTGCTTGGCGGGCCTATTGCCCGCCGCACACGCGGGGCAGTGGGGAGTGGCGGCGCACGATGCCGCCTTATGCCCGGGTTGACCGCAGCGGAAACAAAGGTCGCTGCAGTCAAAGCAGTTAGTGCATGTCGGCCGAGTGTGTCCGACCGCCATGCACTTGTAGCACCTCGCAGGCCGGGACTCCAGCACGGTCACCCGCGCCGAGCTCCAGCCCACGAGGAGCCTGCCTGAGCCGGCCAATTGCTTGGCCGACTCCACCGGGCACTGCACCCAGGCAGCACCGACGCCGCCCGGACCAGGGCGGATGGCGCCAATTCGGACGGTGTCCACGGGACACCCGGTTTTCGAGACGATGGCCTCCCGGATGTCATCCACCGTCACGGAGTCGTCCAGACCCGCGACGCGTAGTTCTGGTCACTTTACGGGTCTGGCGATTTTGACGCCATCCTCCTCTGCGAACAGACCCCTCAACTTGGCCGCCATGCTATCGGCCGTCTTGGCGCCCTCGGCCCGAATCCGAGCCCCTGTCCGGGCCTTGCGGGTCCTGGCTTCGACGCCTCCTAAATCGGAGACGTCAAGCTCCCGCCGGGCGCGACGTAAGACGGCCTCATAGCTGAGGCCGTTTTCGGCGGCCTCAGGCAGCACGGTGATCACCACCGCGGCTGACTTCGGCGGCCGGAGCCTCCTGCGCGACCTCTTGCTTTCGGCTCCTGCCTTGGGAGCGGAGGCATTGGCAGCGCTTTTGGCCTCCGCTCTCCTCTTCTGGCCGCGACTTTTTCGGCTGCGCTCAGCCGTCTGCCAACCCTCTTCGGGGGCAACGGGGTCGCTAGGCGCAGCAGTCGCGGTCGCGGCTACGGTGGCCGCCGCCGACGATGCAGTTGCCGGCGACGGCTTAGGTCCGGCCTTGGCAAGAGCCGGTGCCACCTTCTTCTTCGCGGCGGGTCCTTTGGTTTTCGGCCCAGCAACGGCCGCAGCGTAGCTTCCCACGCGCCCGCCCTGGCAGGGTAGCGCGGTAGGAGCTGACGCCGCAGCCTTCGGCCTGTCCGCAGCAAGCGGCGGCCGGAGACGGGGCTCCGGAGGCAGGGACAGTCTCTGCTCCAGAGCCGCCATGCGCGCGTCAAGCATTTTACCAACAACCTCCACTACGGCGCGCATGGTCTGGTCCGGCACGCCATCCACCGCGGGCAGCGGGACCACTTCGGCTGGCTGGGCCCTCTGGGGACTCGCCGCAGCGCGAGTTGGCGCAGCGGGGATGACGGGGGCGGCGGCAGGGTCGGCACTTGTCGGCGGCGCGGTCCTCGCCAGCTGCGCGACCTGGCGCCGCAAGTCGGCCATTTGTTTGGCCAACTCGCGGTTCGCCTTCTGCACCGCCGACAGCTCCTTTTGTAGGGCCTTGTTCTTCTCCTGCAGGCCCGAAACCTCGCCACTAAGGCGGGTATTTTCGGCCTGCAGGGTTGCCACGTTAGTTGGTGGGGGGTCGATACCTACAGCGGGCTCAGTAGCTGCCGCGCCGGTGGGAGGTATGTCCGCTAACACCCTCATCATTCTTGCGGCAGCCGCCTCATTCGCCCGCTTTTGGGCATCAGTCCCCCGCGTATGGCTGATCGACGCCGGAGCCGCTGACCTCGCCGCCACCATTGCAGGCCCTCGCCCCCTACGAGAGGCTGGAACCTTGGGAGGAGGCATGATAGCGCCACTCCCCTCGGAGGCGGATCCTGAGGTGCCACCCATATTCAGGGGGCGCTTCCGCACCATCGAGGGGAGGGCCTCCTCCCCAACCTCTAAGGCTGCCGCGAGGGCCGATGCCGGAGACTGGGATGACCCACCGACAGTCTCAGCAGCCGACATGTCGGTGTCTGACGGCCCTGCGGCAGTACTGCCGCCCTCGTCAGTACTCGGAGCGGCTGCAGCGGCCTCCCTAGCCAGCCGCTCCTGCCTGGCCAACTCGCGCCTCTTTACGCTCGTAGCCTATCCTGTTCCCATGTTCTTCCTCTTCTTTCTCTTTTTAGGGGCCTCGAGTGTCGCCGGCCCCTTGCCTGATCTTGTGACCTCAAGTGCCGAACTAGCAGCCGAGCTGCAGTCGGACGAGGCATCCCTCTCCTCTGGGCCAGTTTTGCCGTAGCTTGGCCGGGCTATAACGTGAGAACTAATAGGTTCCCCGCTGTCGGTGGTTTTGGGCGTCTCACCCCTCCTATCTACATCCAAATTGTACGAAGAATCCATTCGATTCCCACGAGTATGGGAGAAATAAAGGTCGACCCGGGCAGAGATCCCGATACCCGGGCAAGCGTACATTTGTATCCCAACACAGGGGGTCCGCAGGTACCCTGGCTGGGGGCGCGCTAACGACTGAACAACCCATCAGCCATGCATCCTCTCGCCGCGCGCCAGAACTTAGGATTCTGGGTGATTGTTTTATAGAGGTTTTCTTCCTCGCGGTCCAGGCGGTTAAGCCAAGACCCTCGCTCCTGAATCTAGGCCTCAAGACAAATGTCCCGAAGCAAGAATCAGGTCTACGATTTGTCGCGGTTGGCAAATGCCTGCTCAGTCCTCAAACGAATGAGTGACTGAGCCGTCGAATTTTCGCCTCTACAATTAGAGGGCATGGAGCGAATTTGGGGCATCCCACAAACTGGGCCCCCCCTCGGGCCAGATATTTGCCACGAGCCACAATTCCAGAGAGCAGTCCAAGAAATTGTCGCTCGTGCCCAGGGTACACCACGCGGAGGTTTCTGGCGTAGTACCCCATGGTTTTCAATCACTAAAACAATTATGTATTGCACGATGCGCTGAGACAGATTTCAAAGAATTCAGTACCAAATTGCCGCGGTTTCCCTGTGTAGCTCCCGTTTCCGAGGGAATACTGGAATAAAACATAGCCTATTTTTTTTTTTGCGGTGGGTTGCGGTCGTCGCTCTCCTCGCACCACTCCGTCCGGGGCGACAGATGGGCGTAAGCACGCACACCCGCAACCCACCCACGTGTACGTCGCCTTCGTCGTTGGGCCGACCACCAGAGCAGGGTTACTTGTCATCAGTGGTCGGCCCGACCGACGTTCCCCTATTTGGGGTACCCTCCCATCGACCGACATCCCCCCCTCGGTTAGGACGTCGGTCTTTCCTCACACGGTCGGCCTCTCGGCGGGTGACGGACTAATCCCCGGTCACGTCACCGGCGGCCTCGGCTAGGACGGCATGAGCCGCAGGTACTCGCGCCTACGCCGCCCCAGTCGCCGGCGGCGGATCACCTCATCGAGGCTGAAAACATAGCCTATGTTGTTCGCTGATAGTGGAATGGCGACTATACCATTAGTGAATGGTTTTTTAAATCCGTTTAATGGTTTAACCGTGAGGCGTAACAAATAAACTGACACTCGCATTTATAATACTAAATTAGAATTTGTACAGCATAGCATCTATTTCTTAAGTTAGAAATCGGATAGGTCATTCATTCATCATCATTTCAGGCCATCGTCGTCCATTGCTGGACGGAGACCTCCCTCATGTTACACCAAAGAATACGGTCCTGTGCCGCCTGGATCCAACGACGTCCAGCAACTTTCACCAAGTTGTCGGTCCACCTGGTGGGGGGCCTCCTACACTGCATCGTCCCATATGTGGTCGCCACTCCAGAACCCTTCTTTCCCAGCGGTTGACAGTTCGTGGAGCGATGTGGCCTGCCCATTGTCACTCCAGCGTGCTATGCCGTTTATTCCCGTTTTTCTGCGGATTTCCGTATTTCGGATTCTATCACGCAGAGAAATCCCGAGCATAGCCCGTTTCACAGCACGCTGAGCGACTTTGAGCTTGATTATGAGGCCTTCATTTAGGGACTGCGTTTCCGTTTCGTAAGTCATCACTGGTAACACACTGATCGGTATATATCACAATGATATTGTCTAGTTACGTTCGACCGCGATCTATCGATCGATATATCCGGCAACAGTTTGAAAAATGTCTGATATTAAACATTTGCGTGTTTTACCGAAACGTTTACATATTTCTAAAACGTATACGACACCAGTTGTTTACGAGACGGAAGAATTCGTATAATATGACCTTGGACTAAAAAATAAAATGCGAAACAATCCCATGCTCGTCTGTGATAAACGATCATAGGATTTCTGACGACGTCATAGCCGTGGCTATGGTTGACTGGTAGTGAATGCCTCTGGCATTAAGTCTACCATTATATTTATTGCATGAAGTTTAATAAATCTATATATATATAAAAGAAAGTCGTGTTAGTTACACTATTTATAACTCAAGAAGGGCTGTACCGATTTACCTGAAAATTGGCGAGGAGGTAGCTTAGAACCAGGAGACGGACATAGGGTACTTTTTATCCTGTTCGACCAGGTTCCCGTGGGACTTGGCATAAAACGTCAAAGAAAATACAGGTCACTGTAAAACGTGGTATAACAAAAACGCATCTATCGTGTAATAACAAAACGCAAATGACAGCTATAGACAGACAATTATGGCAGTACGAAGTTTGCCGGGTCGGCTAGTCTATACCAATAAATAAAATTGGAGTGTCTGTTTGTAATGTCAAAATAATAGGCTTTTTTCATGCTCACACGGTTATTTGCATGACACCTATGCCTAAAATAGCAATTAAAAAATGTTTGTCTGTCTGTCTGTCTGTTCCGGGTAATCTTCAAAACGGCTGGACCGATTTCAAAAATTCTTTCACCAATGAAAAGCTATAATATCAGGGCGTAAACTAGGCTATATTTTATCCCGGTATTCCCACGGGAACGGGAACTACGCGGGTAAAACGACTATAACCTATAACCGAAGCGAAGCGAGGGCGGGTTGCTAGTAATAAATAAATAAAAAATAATTCTTTATTATCTAAAACTGCTAGTACTTGACAACATTACACCTACATATGACACTGGATTTTAATACATTATTTGGATTCATGGATAACTTGGGGGATGTTAACTAATCCACAGTCGAGCCCTCTACCAGATTTTGCACAGGTAGAGGTTACAAGGACAAAATCTTATTTTATTAATAGTTTTATATAACAGAAATAGAAATTATATGTTGGTAATGTATCATATTCTGGACTTTTCATAGAAAGTCTATATTTACCAGTGGAACATCAACCGACTGATAGATGTATGAATAGTCACGGTTTCTTATTTATCACAGCACAGATTGTTAATAATATTGAAGTGTTGTATTACTTATATATACAGTAAGTTAATCATGCTTACCTAATATAGAAGGTGACAACAGGGAGGCCAGACCGTTTGTGAGGTCATAGATGTAGAGTTCCACTGTGGTAGCCTCCTCAGCTGCCATGACTCTCTCTCTGCCTCTGACACTTGCTAGCACTGACATAACAACAAACACTTGTTACTTACACTCACTTTGTTACAACAATCTTACACTATTACGTTACTTGTGCCTCACACTAAATGTATTGCATTACATACCTATATACTATATAATTAAAACTACTACTACTTAAATAAATTGCCATTTTATAAAGACATCCCCTAAAATATTTTGTGAGCCATTGGTGTTAAGTATAGGCAAAAATTAATATTTCTGTAGCACAAACATTAACAAGTTGTTTAAGAAAATAGGTTTGTGTAACATTAGGTACGTACATATGAATGCACTTAAGAGTTTTGATTTATGTGCAATAGGTATAGTAGCGAGCGCAGAGGTGCACTGACGCGACACACACCTGCGCCGACCTCTCGCATCTAACGGACACGATCAGAGTCAATAATACATCGCGCAAACCGCGCTTCGCTCTACCGGCCGCTGTCCACATGTATACTATTAATAAATGAAACATTTAGACACGGCGCACTATTACACCAACATAGCCTTACAAAACTCATTTCCCACACAGATTTAGCATCAGACGAGACGTAAACATTAGAAATCTTAACATTTGCGATATCTTTTGTAACAAATTTACAATTATCTATATTTACCTGACAAAAGTTTCGATTAGGAATGTAAAAGCAAATTTAGAACTATTAGATTTGATTGTTATTAGTTTACTATTCTTGCTAAGCTACGTATAGAAATTAATTCAAATTTAACAAAATTGCTTCATTGCCTGACTAGCCAAAATTTGACAATGACAAGTTGACAACAGCTGATCAGTTGACCAAAACATATACTAACAATCAGGACCGTTTACATGTATTAACATTCTTTTAATGTAGACAGGTAAATCTCAATAATAACATCATTTTTTTTAAATGTAATTTGATCTTTAGACGAGCACTACACATTATATAGTACACTAGCACTCCACCCTCGCTTCGCTTCAGTTATAGTCGTTTTACCCGCGTAGTTCCCGTTCCCGTGGGAATACCGGAATAAAATATAGCCTAGTTTACGCCCTGATATTATAGCTTTCCATTGCTGAAAGAATTTTTGAAATCGGTCCAGCCGTTTTGATGATTACCAGGAACAAACAGACAGACAGACAAAAATTTTTTAATTGCTATTTTAGGCATAGGTGTCGTGCAAATAACCGTGTGAGCATGAAAAAAGCCTATTATATATTATATATTGTATTTTGACATTACAAACAGACACTCCAATTTATTTATTCGTATAGATTACTGCAGCGGCCAGCAAAAGAGGCATTGATGGACGAACGTGCGAATATGGGCCGAGGCGAAACTGAGGTACACATACGTAAGTCCATCAATGCCTAGCTGTGGCCAAGACTTGTATAGTACTTTTCTCAAATAATGCGTGCAAATTAAAAAATAAATTAAATTAAACTAAGGAAAAGGAAATTAAACTAAGTAGTTCTAAGCAGAACTTTTTATTTGAGAACAGATACGAATTACATTTACGAGTTTTCTATTATAGATCTTGCCGCCTCTTGAATGTCAGGTGACGTTAAAGTAAGTTTATTACACTCACTGTCTTCATTTGAACTCATTTTAAGTGAATTACAATTACTTTTCAAAATCAATAACGAACATTTTTTATTTTTTTTTTACTTAATGAAGCTTTGGCAACGAAGCCATCAGCTTAAACCAAATTACAAAATTAATTATAAGTTCTCAAATTATTTACTTCTTCATATTGTATAACTTATTTATAGTCATTGTCCGTCAGTTAGTCAAGTCTTTATCATTAATTAGGCGCTGAAAACCTAATTAGATAATTTCTCTGGGAATTCCGGTTGAATATGAAAATACATGTAAACCACTCTTATATCACATTCAGCACATTTCAGCACCTTAATTATATTATATTACATAAAATATCAGCAAAATTATTCAATATAACACTATAAAACGCTAAAAAATTTATATAATACAAGAGCTTAACATGACATTTCCAAATTCGCGCTGAAACTCCCACGAACAACATTTTTCTCGTGCCAAAGGGTATATTCGTTTTTCCTCATTAACAAACAGTTTTCTTTTTGAAGACAGCTCGAAATTTAAATAAAACTCTAATAAGTTGCCTCCTTGGTTGCCATGTGTTAGAGTAACAAACCGTTTCATTTTTAAAATACAAGATAGATATGAATTTTCATATATATTTATTTGGCCGCTGAAACACGACAGATATGGATATTTATACATTTTTTGCCGGCCGCTACTCGCGTGTATTTGATCAGTACGGCAACTTCAATTTATCTCAAAGAAGGTTGTCAAAATAATGCTCAAATTTCCAAGCAGGTTTGAGAAAAATATATTATATATTATAGTATATTTTACAGATTATATCGCCTTTGTGTATGCTTGCCCGACATTTCGAACACTTTTCGGCGTTCATGGTTGTGGGCGGACTATTCGCCAATCAAAATCAAATACAAAATTTATTAAAAGAAATTATAAAAATAGTTTCATTTTTCTTTTTACTCTAAAATTATTTATCTGACCTAGGCTCAGGAGTTGTGATTTGTATCCTTATTCCGCCACCACACGGAAAATGATGATGAAGATGACATACATTATTTAAATGTAAAATATTAACTAGTAAATAATACAAATTATTTATTGTACAACAATATGCTGAAACAACTTTTAGAAAACTAAAAAGAAGGATATATACGAGTTATCATCTTTCATTCCGAGTTTAAACACTTTTTTGGCCCAAGTGCTTATACCTACTATATGCACCTTATAAATGTCGAATAATATAAACACTATAAAGATCGACTACTATGAGAAATAAATAGGTACTTTCTTATCTACATCGAGTTTTGGCTTTTTGATAGGAACTTGAGCTAGATAATTGTTTTTACCTTTTAGAATAAAATGTTAAAAAATTATAGTGATATTAATTTTTTTTTTTAATTTATTTAAGACAACACCCTGCACTAAGGATATTTCCTTATCCTTGCATTGCGGGGGACTTTACAAACATTTAATTAACGGACACAAATTACATCCAGACTCAGAACAACAATTTGTGGTTCGCACAAAGTGTTTGCGACAACACTTTGTGCGATCCGAATTCAAACCCCCGACACTGGCGCTGTAGGTCGCTATCTTAACCACTACGCCATCTGTGCAGTCAATTGTCGATTGGAGAAGGTTGGTAGAAGATCTAAAATTGAAGTAAATATTTTTCATTCCATCTACCTCAAAACCAGTATTGACACCTGTGCTTTTCAGTAAACAGTTCAAAATAATATGTAAACCTAAGAGTAAGTGATAAAAATATCTAAAATTATAAGCAAAAATATCTCTTTATATTTCATCTCAAAAATCCATCTAAGTATTTATATTTTATGCTATTATTAAATTAATCAGTTGGTTATACAATAATTGGACGCGCCTCAGGAAGTAGGTATTTTTGTTATAAAGTAGAATCCGTTTAATACGATTTCTCGCATAATACGCCATTTTGCGTCAGTCCCAGCAACTTGGGACATGTTTTCATACATTTCTTAACGCTTAATACAATCGTCTCAATACTCAAATATCTACTCAAATACACATATTACCCCTTGCGGCAGCGCCCAGTGACTGACGAAGTGACGACTGTCGAGCGACCCTAAGTGATAATGACCAAGAAAAGCTGAGTCAACCCCGATTTTGTCACACGCCTAGATATTATCAACAGTTAATGATTTAAGACGCTATGTAACTTTTTTGAATCAAGCGAAGACGCACTGCGAACATTAAATTACGTTGAAAATCTTGTAATTGCTAATGCCTCAAAATCTTTTTGTCAAACTAAAATAAGTGATTACTTTAAGTAACGTAATAATAATAAACAATATTTTTTTTATATTTTTGAATATTTTTTATTTTTTAATATTTAAAAATGTATCTAGTACCTAGAGTCTGGCCATCGGTTCTTTGCACAAGAAAAGAGCGGTAAATTCAAAAAAAACAAGGGGTGACAACACCGACTATAGACTGAAAAAATGCGTTTGATACTTTTAATTTTTATATTCAATTAAAGTTATTTTATACATTTTTATTTATTATGTGTTATCATACCTGTACATATATAACAAACTGAGTTGGATAAGCTGCACAAACTTTAAAATTAGCTTAGATATCATCATCATAGCGTTTAGTCCCGTTTGTGGCCCAAACTTGCACTCCGGTATTTATGAATTAACGGTGACTGTAGCCTAATAGTTATGGCGTTGGACATACAATGTCGAGGTTGCAGTTTCGATCCCCAGTCATTGTACACTACCGGCATGAACCCAAACCCACACACCACACAAGCAGTTTTATACTAGTAATTTCAGTTGCTAGTATGCTGTTATTAAAAAAGAAATATCCCACTTACACATAAAGTTAACATAGGTACATGGTTTCTCGTCATGCAAAATAATGATCATGTCCAGGATACAAGAAAAAAATAATTACAAGTCATTAATATTTATAATTTTGTTATGATTCATAATCAAAGTCTGATTCTATAAATTCAACACCTGAAAATGAACTGTCACTGTCGTCATCATCATCACGTACATTTATTATAAATCGTTCCAGTGCTGTTTCTGTGATTCCATCTCTTAATTTGTATTCATTTTCGACGTTAATGACGTGATCTGTGCATTTCTTCCAATCATCAGCTGTTATACTAAGAAATGACTCTTTAATTAAATTTTCCATTTCTGCCCCTGGTACTCCTATATTTTTGCTAGCCACTTTTCGTTTAGCTAAACTCCATATGAGCTCAATAGCATTTAAATCACAGTGGTATGGAGGTAGTTTAAGCACTTCGTGGCCATGTTGTTTTAGAAGTTCTTCTGCTTTATACAAGGGTTCAGGCTTATTCTCTTTAACGAGGCACATTAATTCATCTTTAGTATAAATTTCTTCAAACGGAATGTCATTTTCCCTAAGCCATTTCTGTATGTCACTTTTTAAGTTCTGCATTGTTGGTGGTTTATTTATTTGTGTAACATGATAACTAGCATTGTCCATCACAATCACACTAGGCTCTGTCAAATTTGGAATCAATTTCTCACCTAACCACTTCATAAAATTTTGTGTGTTCATGTCATCATGATAGTCAGCTGTTTTTGATTTGGTACTAAATACTAACAGTGCATTGGGCACAAAACCCTTATCCGATCCAGCATGTACTAAAATATGTCTCTTGCCAGACGACATTTTGTCTATCACTCCACTAGTGGAAGGACCTTGCCATGATTTTTTTACCTTATAATTTTGGTGAACATAGGTTTCATCAAGATAAATTATTGGTTTCCCTTGTTGTCGTTTTTCAGCAATTGTTCGAAGATATCTGTGTCTCCAAGCTGCTAGTTCAAAGTTCTCTATGAGCAAAGACCTTTCATTCTGGTTTTTCTTAAACTCGAAACCAATTCTTTTCAATACCTGCCGTAATGTTTCACGACAGCCAGTGAAGCCAATTGACTCTCTGAGTTCAACAAGTAAATTCCGTAGAGTAGGAACCTGTTTTTTTACACAGTAAAATTCATTAATCTTATTCCTGATAGCCGTTAAATCAAAATCATCCAGATTTGACACCGTTCCCGGACGAGGGCGTTTCTTGCCGGGTGTATTCCATTCTCCTTGGTTTATAGAACCCTCCTTCTTGATCATTTTAATAGTTCTAACAGATATTTCTGCAAAGGAAAAATATTAAAATGTAATTGAATGTAAAAAATATAAAAGCCTAACAATAATTTAACTGTTCCACTACACTATGAAGAAAGATAAACTTGTAAGCAAACATTGAAAATAATCGTACAAAGATTTTAAGATATTTTACAATGCTATAATTAATTTACCTGTCATAATAGAAATTGTATCCAAATATTTCGTTTCAGAGTTCAACGCTTCCTTTTCCTCAAAACATTTTAACTCTTTCACTAACGTCTTGACTCTCGCCATGTCACCTTCTAAAACACATACAAGAAAAAAAATTGTAAATAGTATTCACATAATACCCGGACATAAATATCAAGCCAACTATCAAGACTACTTACCAGCAGCTATAAGGATTTCGTCTAAGCGATGTATTTTTTCGTTCCGGATTCGTTCATTATCAAGTTTTATGTCTTGATACTTGCCGATCATGGTAAATATCAACTTTCTAACTACGCCTTTGATAGCTTTCGGCATTATTTTTCAATAATTTCAAAAGAATAATGATTGAAAAACACTAAACACAAAAACGGGACAATCCGTTTGACAGTGACATGACAATTCAAAAATATTGCCATGTATAGATTTAAAAAAACAGTTCAGTGCAGAGAACCGATAGCCAGACTCTAGTAAGTATATTAAATAAAGAAAATAAACAACATTTTATTTAGGTAATTTTTAAATGTTAAATTCAATACGTAGGTATTCAAAATAATAATAAAGTATAATAAATAATCATCATCATCATTTTGCTCTTATCCCAATTACTTGGGGTCGACGCAATATGTCATCTGTTTTGACAAATTGCAAAAAGTTTCGGCAATGACTTTTAAGACTGGCCGCCTGCCTGACGTCAAAGTATAATAAATAATAATAACACGTTTTTTTCCTTTCCCGCATAATACGCCTTCCCGCCTAAGACGCGTTTTTGGTCGGGTCTTAAACGTGAAATCGTCTTAAACGGGTTTTACTGTATTTGATTATGTACTCGTAAGAAGCATTAAACGGTAGAAACAGTAAGAGGATTCGAACGCAAAAACTGTCAGTTACCGTGACTGTGTCATTGTTCTTAATTTAGTTCCAGTCGGGGTACTCGGGGTGATCTCACTATTATAACCATTGTATAGTGTAAAGGAGTAAAACTTACTCATTTCACATTACATAAAAATAAACAAAAGTAGAATGATGCTATCTTATACAAACTGTTTCTCATTTTAACTGGAACGTTTTTGTATAAGTTGTCAAGTCGAGATTGTTATGTCAGTGAATTGTTGGTGTTTAGCAAATATATTATTTTAGTATGTCGGGGACTAAGAAAATGGTAATTATCACTGAATAGATATGCATTCCGAATCAAAAAATATTGACACTGTATATAATAAAGATAAAAGCAGTTGAAAATTGAGCTCAGTATTCATAAATTTGCAGTTGATTTTTGTGACAACTCTTCAAATTCAAATGTTTCCACTATTTTAAGTGTATACAAAGTTTTATTACTGTCAATCCCTAATTCGTAAGTCACTGTTATTCGTATAAAATGTTAGTATAGTGTTAGAGGTTAAGAAACAACTGATCGTGACTTAGCAGTTTAGGCTACGTGTTCGTGTGGAGCGCTAAGTTGTATCCATGATTGTGTGCAGATAGTGCGCGTGCAGTCACCGGAGGGCACGGCGCGCGTGGAGGTGTACGACACGGACGTGACGGCGCAACTGTACGAGCGCGTCTACGAGGGGTTGCACCTCAACACTTTCGCGTTCATGCTGCACAAAGACCGACAACGCAAGGAGGAGATCACGTCCAGCAAATCGCGCCGCCTGAGAGACTTCGGCCTGCAGCATGGCGACATGCTCTATCTCAGTCCCGTCAATGGTGCTGTATTGTTTGATCAGCCATCTACCAGTGGAGAGGTGTGTAACATATAAATATAATTGCCCCATGATAGGATACGGAAATGGCAAATTGTAGAGTATTGCATATGTACAACAATCTTTATAACATAATAATGTCACGGCTGTGATTGTGTTGTCAAAAGTCCTTCAATCACTGTTTGTCTGGTGATGAGATACAAAATCATATCTGTGGGTGATCTGTGAGTTGACTAAGTGAACAGTTCAGTCATGCATGTCCTTATGGACTGTACCTGGTGTTCACTCAGTTCATTAAGTACATCCATGATGGGCAATACTGTTGAAATCATGAAAATCATATGGTATGAATTTAAATCTTGAAACTAGTCTACTTTATCATCTAGATAGTACATTATTTGATATAAAAAAATTTACAAAATGATATTAAATAAAAGCATTACACCACTATATTTTGTTCATATATATTTTCAGGCAGTCAACAAACCTTTTGGTGAGCCAGCTGAAGCTGGACCTTCGAAATTGACAAATACTGCTACAGCTGTAGCAGCTCCAGTGACACGGTCCACAGTGCCCCAGGAGGATGAAGTGGACCTCCAGTTATACCCTATGTCAGGCAACATTCAGAGAGAGAGGGATGAAAAATTGTGAGTATCTTAGTAAATGCACAACATTTTTATATCTAATAACTGTTAATTGTGTTAATATTTAGTTAACATGTGGAACGCCAAGGGGGTCACAATACTATATACATAAGTGTGGCCCAACATGTGTCTCCCATGCCATTCAACATGTTTATATTCATATATAGTTCTCTAAGAATTATTGTATTCGGACCATATCAAACTGCTGCAATGTGAGTTGACAGACTGCATTCTATTAAAATACTCCTCATCAACGTGTGAAGACAATTTTGTACTCTAGTATACAACATTTGAGCTAGTTCTCAGTATATATCTAGTAAGTGAATTACAAATAGTATGTTATTAAAATAATTCTCTTCCATTAAACTGTTGCAGATGTCGACACAACTCAAAGGGCTGCTGTGTACACTGCTCCCCTCTAGAGCCGTGGGACGAGGGTTATCTCAAGGAGCACAATATCAAACACATGTCATTCCATGCATATCTGCGTAAAATCACATCTGGCAACTTTATCTCATTAGATGAACTCTCATGTAAAATTAAACCAGGTTAGTTGTTCATGTTTATATACATATAACTCAATCACAGTACCACAACACATTTGTATTTGGAACATATATTTGGAACTAGCAACCCGCCCTTGCTTCGCTTCGGTTTTAGTGGTTTTACCCGCGTAGTTCCCATTCCCGTGGGAATACCGGGATAAAATATAGCCTAGTTTAAGCCCTGTCCTATAGCTTTCCATTGGTGAAAGAATTTTTTAAATCGGTCCAGCCGTTTTGAAGATTACCTAGAACAAACAGACAGACAAAATTTTTTTAATATGTATTTTAGGCATAGGTGTCGTGCAAATAACCATGTGAGCATGAAAAAAGCCTATTATTTTGACATTACAAACAGACACTCCAATTTTATTTATTGGTATAGATTTTTCACCTGGTGACAGAGTAACAATACAATTCATCACCCCCTCTTGCCTGTGGATGTTGTAAGAGGGGACCAAAGGATATAAATATCCTTACAACATTGGATCAAAAGAAGGAAAACTCTAAATGAAATAAAACCATCAATTGCGCTTTCATTATGATGGAAGATCAAGCCCAGCAATGCAGTATGTAGGAGTTGAGACAATGATTGGGATTTGACTTCCTCAATATAACATTGGCCCATGTTAAACCAAAGTGTACCCTAAGGTTTTGTTATGCTTATTGATTATGCTGTTTACTCTTAAAATTATCGTATGCAATTAATTTACAGGCTTAGGCAACTTAAGACTTACTTTAGAGTGAACTATCAGGCTACCAGCTTGTAAAATCTAATGTCAATAGTCAAATGGTACTGTTAGGTATGAAATATATAAATACAAAGGATGGGACTGTTAACAGATTAGAGAATTTTTATATTTCTTATAACAAATCATTCTTATGCCCATTTACTTTCACAATAAGGGCACACATTTTTGTTTTCATATAGGCCATATGTGGCCAGTAGTAGTTATGTGCAATGATAGAGTAAGAATATAAGTCATCATACTGTCTCTTGTCTTGTATCATAAAAGACGATTGAGCGATATCATATGTAGATTAGGGTGGTTCATTTCCACAAACATTTTTTTTTTCGTTGCTCATGCAAAATATTAATCTACATATAGAAAAAATAATTCTCACCAAGTTTGAGCTCTTAATATTAATTTTAAGTACTTACAATTTAAATTTAAAGTTTTACCATTCAAAATGTATGTAAAAAAATCTTTTTTTTTCAAATTTCTAATGCTTACCTGGTTTTTACAATATTGCAAATCGGTTTGATGGACCTTGTGGGGAATTTCACGCTCTTCAAAATAGTCTTAGTGTTTTTTGTGTAACTCGCACTGGTTCATCAGTAGGAGTCGTCAAAGTATAGTTTTTGAAAAAAAAATATTTTTTTTTAATTTTTCAAGCAAACCGCCAAAAGTAGAAAGAAAAAAGAGCTGACTCATAAAAAAAAAGTTATCCAACCAATATTTAATGAATTTACAGCCATTTTTATACTGGAAAATGTAAGAAATTGTTAAAAGTCATCTGTTGACATATTGCAAAAAGTTTCGGCAATGACTTTTATGACCGGCCGCCTGCCTGACGCCAACCCTCCTTGGGATGTATATTATGTTATGTGTATGTTATGTAGATTAATATTTTGCATGAGCAACGAAAAAAAAAAATGCGGAAATGAACCGCCCCAATGTAGATATCAATGTAATAAAAAGAAAACTCAGTGCAAACCAGTATACCAATGTGTCTCTGTGGTATAACAGGTCACTGTTACAGCCTTATCCTTCGCCTTACATTTATGTTGAGATGACACATGTAGAAATGTGTCTAGTGTTGCAAACATTTGCATGGTGTGTAGTGTAGTAGCATTAAACTAATTATGTGACAGGTTGTACGGAGCACCCGCCTTGGCCGCGCGGCATATGCTCCAAGTGTCAGCCGGGCGCCATCACGTTGAACCGACAGCCCTTCCGGCATGTAGACAACGTCCTATTCGAACATCCCGCCATCGTGGAGCGCTTCCTAGCCTATTGGCGCGCCACCGGGCACCAGCGGATCGGCTTCCTCTACGGGCAATACGAGAGACACCCGGACGTGCCGCTAGGTATGTTTCTTGTCAATATATAGTATAGATCTCGTATTGTATTGTTTATATTGCAAGCGTCTTCCAGAGGTATGCAGCTCAAAAACGTAGTTTTGGGTTCGATTATCTGCCGAAACCCCATTTTTGGTTGAAACTAGGCCGAAACCAAAATTTCTGTCGGACACTAGTTTATTTTTATAAAATCATTGTCAATAAGGCAATTCGTCGATTTCAGTAAAGTGGTGGTCCGTGTAAAGTGCTTTTTATTTTATAATATGTACTACACTTGTAAATGATAATTACATCATATAAAATGATATCAAAACTATAAAAACATGCCAAAAAGTTGAATTTAATTTGTGATCACAACAGAAAATTTTCACATTTCTGCCAACATTTTTTTTCATTGTAGTGTAATTACTTTATTTTTTAACTGTCTTTACTATTGCGCATTAAGTTTTCGGTAGACGAATCTATTATAAACTGAATAGTTGATGATTCACAGATGATTTTGTATTTGAAATAACAATAATAATGTATTGTATATTTGGTTAAAATATTAATTTGATGTTTCTTATCTGGTAAAGAAATAGTCTGTGTAATAACAATATAGTTATCAATCCTCTACTAGCTGACAATATTTCGAATAATAGATTTACATTTTTATAACTCATACCTACGTATAGTGATCGCACAAAGGGCTCGCGATACTTGTCTCCAGGCTTTTGTATAATCTGTTACACACAACAGGTCACACATCACGAAATAAATGATTCATTATGAACTGATATGTTCACATCCAGAGCGAGTACTACTATCAAATACAACGAAATTGTCAATTTCAGGCAGACCTTAATATTGTAGTGAATACGAAACGTGAAACTCCATTCTCGTCACCTACAGTTTGTGAATGAAGGAAAATACTTTTCGACAGTCATATCGTATGGTCATGAGCATATACATATAGAACTCTTGTATTGACTAAATAGTTTAGAAAGAACGCATAGTGTGAATTTGACTGCACAGATAGTGTAGTGGTACCGATCGACCTACAGTGTCAGGGGTTCAAATCCCACGCAGGACAATATTTTGTGTGATTCACAAGTTCTTGTTCTGAATCTGGATGTAATTTGTGTCCGTTAGATATATGTTTGTTAAGTCTCACGCAATACAAGAATTATTTCCTTAGTTCGGGGTGTAGTTTAAAAAAAAAATTATTTGGCGAGTGATGGCTACTCTAATAGTTAACTCGCGATCAAGTGTCACTTGTGGGATAAGGTGATTTTAATGATGTGTTACGTGTGTGTAGGTATACGTGCGCGTGTGGCGTGCATCTACGAGCCGCCTCAGTCCTCGTCACGTGACAGCGTGCAGCTGGCGCCTGACCCGCGCGAGGCGCTACTCGAGGAGTTGGCGCAGCGACTGGGACTGCGCCGCGTCGGGTGGATCTTCACCGACTTACTGCCGCTGGACACAGCCGCCGGCACTGTGCAACACATACGGTACGACACACACCGACACTGTATAACCAACTGATATAAATAAAGAATTGTAACTAAATCAATATTATGTTAGGTCAAATGTGATTATTTAGGTCGATTCGCGTGATTATGTTATGATGTCAATTTTGAAACGATAAACATATATTTAAATATGTTTTGTGTGTTTGTGTGTAGCGGTGTGGAGAGTCACTTCCTGTCGGCGCAGGAGTGTATAATGGCTGGCCACTATCAGAACCTTCACCCAAACGCGTGTCGGCACGCCTCGTCCGGACACTACGGCTCCAAGTTCGTCACAGTCTGCGTCACTGGTATGTACCACATATATATCATACTATATTGTAATCTGTTAATACAAACTGTTTGTACTAATGTGATAATATCATTATATCCATTGTAAATAAAACTAATTTTACGGATATTTACGCGTTTGTATTCAATTTTTGATAGCCCGACGCTACGAACACTTTACAGCGTTTATGCTTACGGGACCATGACCGTGAATGCTGCACAATGTAATACAACAATGCAAAAGCAAACAAAAATCAAATACAAAGTAGTAGCACATTGTAAATGAGTTATACGTTATGGTCTTCAACTGTACGTGTCCAGCGATCATTTCTCCCACGTACGTGCAGGCTCTGGAATGAACTAACTGCTGCTGTGTTTCCCGAGCGCTATGACATGTCCTTCTTTAAACGAGGTTTAAGAAGAGTATTTTCTTCACGGTAGGCAACGGCCTGGCTGTGCCCCTGGTATTGCAAAGGTCCATGTGCGGCAGCATCACTTACCATCAGGTGTGCTGCCTGCTCGTTTGCCACCATCGGCAATAAAAAAAAATATCGCATAAATATCAGAAATCATTATATACATTAGTTAGATTGTCAAAGTCCAAACTAATATTCATAAAATTGTTATGTTTGTTATGTTAAGACAGACTCGAAGTTATTCTTATGGATTCTAATATATTCATATTGATTTAACAAATACCCAAATTATCTTCTTTTTATATTTACGCGATTAATATTGAAAATAATCGGTATATTTCGTTCAAATAGTGTACAATCACAGTTAAGTGAATAATATAAATTGAATAACTTTGATCATTAAAGCTATCAGTGATTAATATTTATAAAATTCCAGTTGTGTTAGACAAACAACCAGCGTTTTTCTTTTGTCAGTGTTTAACTGTTAGCCGCAGATGATTTTAAAACCTTTCCCTGGACTACGGGTGAGCGCCCAAGGGCATCTTCGTTGATATCAAATTGGACAGTTCCACATTCGAGTTATTGCATGTTCTTGAGCGAGCGTAATTTATTTCATCGTCACTCTCGTTAAGTAAACAAACAAATCGAAAATTGAAGACGACGAACCGCGGCGATATTGAAGGGACACACTCCCTTTGAAGGGAGTCGCCCCTAAACACTAGGGTAACAAATACTATCAGTTTGTTTTGTTATTAGGTGACAGTAATAAGCAGGTGCACCTGGAGGGCTATCAGGTGTCAGGCCAGTGTCAGGCGCTGGTGCGAGACGGCGTGCTGCTGCCCACACGAGACGCGCCAGAGCTGGGCTACATACGCGACTCGAGCGACGCGCAATACGTACCGGACGTGTACTATAAGGTAAGCACACAGACAAACAGACACACACCATACAAAACGTTGAGTGACTGCATTATGACATTGTTTTACGAATAGAACGAACGCTCTCAATAAAACTTTCTTTTTGGTTTTTATTACATATACATTTCGTATTAAGGAATAAATACGTGTATCGCGGTTACCCATGATACTCGGACGCTCGACAGAGGTCGCTCCTTGTAGTACTTGGTTATAACTGGCTCCTAACTGGTATTTGGTTATACCTAGTTAAATAATTATTCTATTCATATTTTTAAGGAGATGAGAGAAGAGTGCATGCTACAGAGATGCGAATGCTAAGATGGATGTGTGGGGTTACAAGGTTAGATAAAGTAAGAAATGAGTATATTAGGGGAAGCCTAAAAGTGGCACCAGTGATAGAGAAGATTAGGAGCGCGAGATTGTCATGGCATGGACATGTGATGAGGAGGGATGGAAAGCATGTGACAACGAGGGTTGTCAATATGTTTGTGGATGGACGAAAGAAGCGTGGGAGACCCAAAAAGAGATGGATGGACTGCGTGAATGAGGATATGCGTATGAAAGCAGTGAGTGCAGATATGACGACTGATAGGAGGCTATGGAAGGTAAAAACATGTTGTGCCGACCACACTTAGCGTGGGATGAGGGCAAGCAAATGAATGATGATGATTCATACTTTTAAGGTAAATGTTTTTGTCTAATACAGTTTTAATTTGTATATCTAGATCCTCAAATGCTATTTATTTCGCGATTACTAAGGTGTCAAAAAAATGTGAATAACATGATTAACTTGCTACAACTTACTGCTTAGTACATGATTAATACTGGTTATCTCTATGTGAGTCCCTTGAAATATTCATATGTAAGGTAAACGTTATACATGTATGTCACAAACGTACTATGTAACCTAGTCAACAGTATAAGCATTACATTAAACAAATACAACACTAACGTTAAATAATCATTGTTGTTCACCAACAGATGACGTTGTCGCCAACATTGGACAATGAAAATGATTTTTTAAGGGCATGTAATTGATCTAATGATTTTTATTCTTTGCGTGACTAAAAAATAATCTTTTAATTGCCGGAATTCGTTGAATGTTGAATATAGTCCCCTCCTCAAGTAGGATGGTGTAATGGCATCGTAGTCATGCTTGATAGGTGAGTTAGTTATCAATGGATAAATAAATGGTACAAAATATAATGTGTATACAACATACTTTACCTTCTAAAGTAGATAATGTACAAACCGGCTAAAACAGAAGAATCCGGGACAGTTTGCAGCACCACCATCTTGAAAACTTATGACACTCATTGTGAACGGTATACTACTTGCTGAATGTTAAGCCCCCTCTACACGTCGGCAGATGCGTCCGCAGACGTCGTCAGGTGCATCCGCGGATGGATCTCTGTGCGCCGTCCACACGTCTGTAGGTCGATCAGTCTGTATTGATTCTTGACGGACGCAACACGTACGCACGCGAAATGGTTATTGAGACCGTAGCTGTTGCAGCTATTTATTTATTTAGGACCTCTAAGTATTATTTAAGTGTCCTTCGCAGTAGTTACTAAAAAAAATGGAGACGAGGAAGGTGGTGGACGCTGTAATCAACATACATAGAAACAGAATAATGTGGAAAAATCATTTCCATAATGTATATTTTGCCTTCCGTGTGATGACGGAGTAAGAATAAAATTCACCACCATCCCCCACACATTCATTCTTACCCGTGGGTGATCGTACGAGACGACTAAGGGATATAAAACGCATATAACATCTATGCGAGAGAAGGAAAAGTCGAAATAAAACCCTATACCAACCTATACCGACACATCTGACCAGCGTGGTATAGTAGGTCAAATCCCCTTCCATTATGGAGGAGGCCCGAGCTCAACAGTGGGACGTATATGGGCCGAGATGATGAAGATGATGATTTATTGCAATTTTTTTTACACATCCTCCTGGACGCCATTTTTTTTCGCAGGAATAGCGCGGAAAACCAGCTTTTAGAACTATATATGCAGAGCCATCTGGAGAATTTGATAATTTTGTTCGAATTTCTGCTTGATATGGCTCCAGGAATTTGAATGTTTCGTTAGTGCTCGTGTTACCCATTTTAACGAGCAAGTAAAAAAAAAGAACGAAAAAATACTGCAGAAATCACGCGTGCATTCTCATCCGCTTCCCGATGAACACTGATTCGTCGTCAGACGTGTGGACGCATCGCTCGCTCGCGCCGAGCGCTGGTGTTGAAACCCTTTGATCCGTGCTACAAAAACCGACAACTAACGGATGAGTGCCAGATGCATCTGCGGACGTCAAATACCTACCACAGACGAGCAAATCACCCCCTCTACACGACCACGGACGCGTCCGCTGATGACATCTGCCGACGTGTAGAGGGGGCTTTACAATTACGAATGTATCGTACGTATTCCTCAACCGGACGGTCCGATTTCGATGCGTTTCTTTCATTTGAAAACCAGTTTCCTGGTGGTGGTTCTTAGCTATGTTTGGTCCAGCAGTGGAAGAGTATCAGCTCTTTTCCAAAATGATGTAATGGCGTATGATAACTCGATTAAGTGCTTCACGCGTGCAAGTATAATCGTTACATGACAATTAATTGATAATTCCTGTTGAAGAGAACGTAATATTTTTTTTTATTATTTTAGTTTGTGTCAGGGATTATTCAAAATTTACAATTTTACTTATATTCAATTCAGTACAGAAGGTGAAATTTAACTATCAATATCCTTTATTCATTCTCAATCAAGAGAAGATCCATCATCATGAAGCACAGTCCATAGCTCAATAGTGTCCGATCGACTTTTTACGGCCGAAACTGAAACCGAATTATTATTACATTACATAATAAACAGAGTTTTGATATTAGAAAAAAGATGGCAGGTAGAATAGGAGTAGAATGAGAAGAAAAATGTGCTAATTGCTTAATTTTATGTAAGTCCAGTTTTGCCCTCATTTGTGGTCCGTTTTGCCAGACACATGAATGTAAAACGGACATATTGAAGGTATTAGAAATCATCTAATATCTTCATTGTCTGTGATTTTATCAACTTCTGATTAATACGTAACGTAGAGTAAAGAATGTTGATTAATAAATACTTTGAAGAAGTTTCATAAAAACGACAATTTTCTTTTTTATGATTATATTTTGTTAAGTGGTCCGTTTGCCTTCCTTTGCCCTACTTTAGTTAAGTGTTTTAATAAAATTCTTTAGTAAATCATAATCACATTTTAGCTAAAGCACGGCGACTTGATTTATTTTTAAACTTTACGTGATTAATAGTGACATTGGTTAAGGACTTGCATTTAAGATTATATGAAATGCAATCGACTGAAGGACCTCATATCCATTGGTCGTGATTTTAAATTATAAAAAATGTGGAGATAAGCAAATTATTTTTCATGACGAAAGAAAGAGAACTTTTAAAGCCTAAGATGTACAATTTGTTATCATTATTATCATAAATCTGCTCTAATTCCAATTACTTTGGAGTCGACGCAATAAGTACTCTCCCACCACAAATCCCTATCAGATGTCATTTTTTTATGTTCACTCCCTTTCTATTTAAGTCATGCTTCACATAATCCATTCATCGTTCTGTCTTCCCTTAAGCCCCCACTACACGTCGGCAGATGCGTCCGCAGATCTCATCGTTGGACGCGTCCGCGGACGTGTAGAAGGGGTGATTTGCTCGTCTGTGGTAGGTATTTGACGTCCGCAGATGCATCTGGCACTCATCCGTTAGTTGTCGGTTTTTGTAGCACGGAGGGTTTCAAGGCCAGCGCTCGGCGCGTGCGAGCGATGCGTCCACACGTCTGACGACGGATCAGTGTTGATCGGGAAGCGGATGAGAATGCACGCGTGATTTCTGCAGTATTTTTTCATTCTTTCTTTTTTACTTGCTCGTTAAAATGGCTAACATGAACACTAACGAAACATTCAAATTCCTGGAGCCGTATCAAGCAGAAATTCGAACAAAATTATGAAATTCTCCAGATGGCTCTGCATATATAGTTCTAAAAGCTGGTTTGCCGCGCTATTCCTGCGAAAGAAAATGGCATCCAGGAGGATGTATAAAAAAATTGCAATAAATCATCTCAGCCCATATACGTCCCACTGTTGGGCTCGGGCCTCCTTCATAATGGAAGGGATTTGACCTACTATACCACGCTGGTCAGACGTGTCGGTATAGGTTGGTATAGGGTTTTATTTCGACTTTTCCTTCTCTCGCATAGATATTATATGCGTTTTATATCCCTTAGTCGTCTCGTACGATCACCCACGGGTAAGAATGTGTGGCGGATGGTGGTGAATTTTATTCTTACTCCGTCATCACACGGAAGGCAAAAAATACATTATGGAAATGATTTTTTTCCACATTATTCTGTTTCTATGTATGCTGATTACAGCGTCCACCACCTTCCTATTCTCCATTTTTTTTTAATAACTACTGCGATGGATATTTAAATAATACTTAAAGGTCCTAAATAAATAAATAGCTGCAACAGCTACGGTCTCAATATCCATTTCGCGTGCGTACGTGTTGCGTCCGTCAAGAATCAATACAGACTAATCGACCTGCAGACGTGTGGACGGCGCACAGAGGTCCATCCGCGGATGCATCTGACGACGTCTGCGGACGCATCTGCCGACGTGCAGAGGGAGCTTTACACGTAAAGGTTTCAACACTCATACTCGCTTGCTTTATTATACTTTGATATAGTGTTATCGGATGCCCACACCATGTCAGACGTTTACTTTATAACATTGTCGTCGCTGGCGGAACTTTTAAACTTTCTTTATATATAGAGAAAACGTAGTTGTGGTCGGAGTCGTCGCCCTGTACACACGTGATGATTTTTTGTTTTTTTTTTTTTTGCCTAGGAGGGAAGTGGAATCTCTCTTTCCAACTCCTCCTCTTTAATCTTTTCTAATTAAATTTGTTGCGGGTCCCAAGACAATTTAAAATCATATCCCGGGACTGCCTGAGAGTCAAACCTCGGTGTCATTTATGGAGACCATTGTGGATCCTGGCTTACAGGAGTTACAATGGTGGGAATGTGTGGTGGGATTAGTCCCACTGAAAAAAATCACGTGATGATATCATTTACAGAGATACATACCATACGTGTCATTTTTATAGTCGTAAGAGCACTCCGTCGCCACCGTGCGGTAGCCGCGTATGACCCTGACCGCCATGGCTCTCTGTGGACGCCACAGGAGATCCCTGAGACGGACGGTCAGGGACCCGCCCACACCGGTGCGCCGTATAGGGCCATCGACTGTATGACCCCCGCGTATAGCCGTCGGCACGTAGCGCTGGGTCTGCCCACATTTGGCATTAGCCAAGAAAATTCGGATACCCTGTCGATAAGTTGCGTAGCAAGTCGACGGAAATGCTCCCGGAACCACCAATGCCCGTCGAGGACCAGGCCCAAGTACTCCATACGCTAGAGGAGGCGGCACGCCTGGCAACTCTCGGCACCGAGGAGATTGTCAGGCGGATCGAAGCGCTGGGGTTGAGGGTAGCCCTGGAAAAGACGGAGGCCCTTTTGTTCCATGGCCTCCGTACCGCCGGGCCTCCCGCCGGCGCTTCGATCACCGTGAAGTCGGTCACCATCAGCATCCAGGCCCACATGAAGTACTTGGGCCTGGTGCTCGACGGGCATGTTTGGTTCCGGGAGCATCTCCATCGACTTGTTCCCCGGCTTATCGGCGCGGCGTCCGCCCTTTCGCGGCTGATGCCGAATGTGGGCGGACCCAGTGCTACGTGCCGACAGCTGTACGTGGGGGTGATCCGGTCGATGGCCCTGTATGGCGCACCGGTGTGGGCGGAGTCCCTGACCGTCCGTCTTAGGGCCCTCCTGTGGCGACCACAGAGGGTCATGGCGATCAGGGCCATACAGATGCTTGCCGACTTTTATCGGCGGGTGTCGGAGACGCGCGCCCGCGGCGTCATAGTCTCCATCAAAGAGATCACCGCCTGGCGGGTCGACGCCCGCCGAGAAGTCATTGCCCGTTGGGCAGTCCGGCTGGAGAGTCCTCGGTACGGTGTCAGGACCGTCGAGGCCCTCCGGCCAGTGCTGATGGAGTTGGAGGGGACGCACGGGGTGCTTTCCTTCCGACTGGTGCAGGTGCTGACGGGGCACGGTTGCTTCGGGAAGTACCTGCACAAGATTGTCAGGAGGGAGAGCACACCGTCCTGCCACCACTGCAGTTGTGACGAGGACACGGCGCAGCACACGCTCGAGGAGTGTGCTGCGTGGGAGGGGGATCGTCGTGAACTCGTTGCAATTATCGGTGCCGACCTGGCGCTGCCGACCATCGCCAGGGAGATGCTCGTCAGCGTCAGGAACTGGGACGCGGTCGCCGCCTTCTGTGAGGCCGTAATCTCACGGAAGGAGGCGGCGGATCGTGTGCGAGTAGAGCTTCTATTCGGCGACTCGTTCCGCCGCCGGCGACTCGGGCGGCGCAGGCGCGAGTATCTGCGCCTAATGCCGCCCTAGCCGAGGCCGCGGGTGATCAGACCGGGGAATTGTCCGTCACCCGCAGAGAGGTTGACCGCGCGACGGCGACCGACGTTCCAGGACGTCGAGAGGTGAGGTTACCCGAAAGGGTATTCCGTCGGGTCGACCACTGACGACAAGTCATATCTGCCCCGGTGGTCGGCCCAACAACGAGGTGACGTGGGTACGGGTGGGTTATGGGCCCGCGCGCCGTCCTTTCATCGCCCCGGACGGACTGGACCGCGCGTGCGCTTACCATAGCCCACCCATAAAAAAAAAAAAAAAGTACTCCTTATGGGCTCGGATCTCCCGAAAGTTCCCAGGCGGTCCACCTCCTCTTTCGTTCCACCTCGGGCTGTGACGAGTGTATCGTCGGCGTAGCAAAATTACAGCCATTATATCAAGAAGATGTATACACTTCAACTCATTTTGTACCATAGTAGCATAGGAGCTATTTATGTGTTACAGAGTCAAACGCTTACTTTAATCCATTCAACACGTCGACAGATGTTTTCGGTTACGGTGAACTGACTAATATTGGACGTTTCAACACGGAACAACTCCTTTGTACTACGTCCCCTATTCCTACATTAATTCTAAGAAAGAGACATTACCAAATTTAAATAAATGAATATGTTTAGGAATTTTGTTTCTTAAAATAGATATAAGGGATTTATAAACTGTTGGTAATCACGTTATCAGTCGTCATGTATTCTGGTAACATTATAATTATTCTTATCTCTATAACCCACTGCATTACCTCATCTTCGCTATTGGACCGGCCACTGGTACCGTGTTCCTGCGAGATACCCTTTCGGGTATCTCCTGGTGCCCCTCGGGGTGTCGCCCTCACGCGGTCCACCTCTCTGCAGGTGACGGACTATTCCCCGGTCTAGTCACCCTTGCCCTCGGCTAGAGCCAGGTGTCTGCGCCGCCCTAGTTGGCGGCACCGGATCGTGTCGACGTAAACAAATAAGAACTCTAGTGGCAAAGCGAAACACAGGGATTCAACAACTAAACGATTGAAATACATTACTCTAATCTAAAGTCTGATTGAATTCTATCGGTCACTAATGTTAAGTAACACATATGAAAAGATGAATCATGTTGAGCACAGAAACTACACAGCTTTAACTGAAGTTATATTTAAGTTAAGTTAAGTAAGTATTACGCAACGTGTGTTGCGGTTGCCGTGTAGCTTTGCACTGGTCAGTTACATGTCAATTACAAGTAAACTAACTACATAGTAAGCAAAACATGTACGTGGAACCGTACATATTACTAACCCTAAAAAAGATATAAAAATAAGAATATAGAACACAAAAATTAGTAACTTAAGTAAATAATACAGAGTTCAATACACGATAATAAAAGATAAAATTAACATAATAGCATAATAACATAATAACATAAAAATTATAACAATAACTATTATTATTGTTATTAAATTTGGTCAAATGTAAATGTAACGTTATTGAGCTGCGCAGGCTGGGACTGGCTCCGCTGTCGAAATGTTGACGTCGGTGCAGACACTCGTCCGTCCTCCTCAGCGTACAATATGGTTAATAGACTTTTCCATCGTTGGTCTTTTTGCCAAATATAAATTAAGTTGAGAGTCGCTGTGTTAGAGATTATGTATATACTTAGATCTTTAGTTTGTATGATGCAACCATCTCTTGTCCGTGTGGTGACGGAGTAAGAATACAATTCACCACTCCCTATCTTGCCCGTGGATGTCATATAAGACGACTATGGGATATAATGTGCACATAACATCTGTGCAAGAGAAGGAGAACTCGAAATGAAACCCTATACCAACATGTCTGACCAGCATGGTATAGTAGGTCAAATTCCCTCCCTGGAGGAGGCCCGAGCCCAACAGTGGGACGTATGTGGGCTGCGATGATGATGATGAACCATAACATAAAAATGACTCGTGCATCTATCATGTCTTTGGAGTCTTCCATTCAAGATATACTGTCGAAATACAAGGAGAGATCTATCTAGATATATTGGGAATTACAGTATCAAGATTTATGGATTGATACGTTACGGATTGATACGTAATTGATACGTTCGACGAGAGTCTGAAGTCTGTATCTGTGCGGTTTGCTTACCATCAGCACTCAACCACAGTATCGTGAACATGTTTCTTGACATGTATAGTGATGTAGCTGGTAACACAACATGAGACACTAATAACCGGAGACTTTAACGTGAGTCATGTCATAGCCCAGTAATTGTAATTGACTGCACAGATGGCGTAGTGGTTAAGATAGCGACCTACAGCGCCAGTGTCGGGGGTTCAAATCCCACGCGGGACAACACTTTGTGCGAACCACAAATTGTTGTTCTGAGTCTGGATGTAATTTGTGTCCGTTAATTATATGTTTGTAAAGTCCCCCGCAATACAAGGATTATTTCCTTAGTGCAGGGTGTTGTCAAAAAAAATTTCGGACACCATATTGTAGATTCTTTGGCCATGAGTGGTTTGCTTGATGCACCTTGAACACCTTTGTAAACCCTGATGGCTAAAGCATTGCCTTCATCGTCTCGCCTCATATACGTCCCACTGCTGAGCTCGAGCCTACAATAGGAAGGAAATTGACCATGCTGGTAAGACAGGTTGGTATAAGGTTTTGTTTCGAGTTTTACTTATAGATGTTTGATTGTATCTGTCAGTCATGTTTTATGACATACACGGGCAAGATAGGGAGTGGTGAATTGTATTCTAATTGCGTCACCACACGGCTCCTTGTCTTAGTTTTATCTAATTCTAATGTTGAAACTGAGTCGTCTAATTATTATCTCAGTAAAATTACATTCACGCATTCACCTACAGAAATTACCATTGATTTTTACGCCCGAGCCAGTGTTAATTGTAAGCTACGTTTTGATTTCAATTTTTTTAAAGCTTATTTTGAAGCCTTTAATAATTACCTAATTAGCATCGACTGGCAAAGCAAGTTGAACACATGGGACAGGCGACCTGTCGCATGGTTAACGAAATGGTTAATGTATTGTATGCAGAAATTATAGCAACGTTGATAGACAATGTACCGAAATACAAGTACATATCTTGCTTGCAATAAGATGCGTCGAATTTCCTAGGTGTTTCGATCACATGTTGGCAAAACTGTTATCTGAGAAAAAACAAAATACGGTTGGAATATTATAAGTACAGATGGTATGGTCTCCTAAAGGCTTATGGAATTCATTTAGCAATAAAAATACCATAAGTTTTACTTATATACGTACATGTTTGTACGGGACCCTCGGTGCACGAATCCGACTCGCACTTGGCCAGTTTTTTTTTCTATGTATGTATGCTCTGAGGCCCTGATAACTACTATTAAGTTAATTCTTCCGTCTGTATATTATGGGGTCCCTATGTATGTATGTGTTTCGGGTGAAGTGGGACAATAAAACAAGAGTAGTGTTGCTTCACATTTATATATTGTAGTGAGAGGCGCGCAACGTGTGCGACTGGGGCGCCCCCCCGCCGCACGACAACTTTAGTAAATAGACAAAGTAAACTTAACAAGTACACGCGAACTGGTCCGTGATGTTCGCTAACGGTAACTTCACATAGTAAATATATCATCGATACACATATATATATATATATATATACACATACAAGCAGGCACTGACCGGTAGGAGGCCACCAGCGACCGACAGCGCTCTCTCTAAGTAACATCACAGTCTTGTAAATACACACGGTGATTTGTAAATAATTCGTGTTACACTCTACCGATATCGTTTTGACGTCATATACATATTTAAAATAATAATCTCGCATCTGTCCGACAGGTGGCGTTACGTTTGTAAATATAATCTATAAGGTAACGGTGTGAGGGCCGAACACCTAACCGCAATAATATATACATATATAATAAACATTTATATTGACACACATACAATCGAAACGTTAGATTTGAGTCTAGTCGCCGAGTAGACAATACGCGCTTCACGCCGCTAACAAAAATATATTCTCATCGTGACCAACGAGGCGAGGGTGTCGTGAGTAACCGCCGCGGGGTCTAACTCACTCGACGTACAACTAACCGACTACTACAAAAGCTCAAGCCGACGTAACGTATTAACGATTTATCGCAATAAAAGCTTCCAATGTCCACGTACATACATGTATAACAATAGTTCGAGTCGCACACGAACGGACACGACCGCTACGAGAGGACGTGAACGAGTACGAGGGTCTCCACGGAGCAGACCAGCTCAGAGTGAAGATGTGACCGAGCGAGACGGCGCCTAGTTGAGCTTGCCGCAGCTAGAGATCAAGATGGTGGTGTGGGGCTTGCCGGCACTGTCGCCCGTACGACTCAGCCGGTCGACCAGCTCCAGCCCCTCCACTACGAAGCCGAAGATGGCGGTGAAGCCGCGCATCTCGCGCAACACGATGCGGAACTGCGAGCCCACCAGGCCCAGGTTGTCGTGGCGCTTCTGCGAGCGGCGCATGCCCACGGTGCCGCGTGCAGCGACCATGCGCGTGTCGTCCGGCATGAAGTAGCTCTCCTCGAACACAGAACGACCGCCGCGACCGTTGTTCAGCTCGAAGTCGCCCGTGATGACGCTCTCGTTCTCCCAGCACTGGAACACGCTGCAGCCGCGGTAGCCCACGCCCAGCTCGCCGGTCGCCAGCACTGCGAAGTTGCGTGCCATGCGCGGCGCCACGTCGTCGCGTACTTCGATCACCACGCGTCCGAATGGTGCGCCGTTCACGTCCAGCTCGAAGTAGAACAGCGGGTAGGCGCTCGGCACGCGCAGAAGGGGCGACGGGGTAGTCGACGCGTCCGCACTCGTCACGGGCGACGAGGCCTCCGCGGGCGGCGCCGCTTCGCCTTCGGCGGCGCCAGCCCCGCAAGCCGTCTCAGCGTCACCGCCCACCGGCTCCGCGCACGGAGGGGCGCGCGCCCGTCGCGCGGCCAGCTGCCGGCTGAACAGTTGCGCGCTGCAGTAGTTGATCAGGAGCAGGAGCGGCTCGCGTCGTTCGGTCTCCGTCGGTGAGATGTCGAGGGGCGCGAGGCCGGCGAGGGCGCGCCGCAGCAGGTCGAAGTCGAGCGGCACGCTCGTCGTCCGCACGAGGTCGTCGAGTCGACTCTGCACCAGGGCGTCCACGTGTCGCGCACGTAACAGGTCCCGCTCGGCCGCGAGCGCCGGCAGCGAGTGCGAGGAAGGGGCGGGGGGCGGCGCGGCGGGCGCGACCAGCTCCATCTCTAGTCGTAGTTTGAGTTCAGTGGCGGCCTCCAACGTGCACAGCAGCAGGTCGCGGCGGCGGGTGGCCAGGCGCGCCAGGTCGGCGAGTAGGTCGCGCGAGTCCCGCACCAGCAGGGCGCGCGCCTCCGCGGGGGGGCGCAGTGCGTGCAAGTGCGCTGCGTGCGCGGGGCAGGCGCGACAAGCGCGCGCGCCGCACAGCACGCACCACAGTGCGGGCAGGGCGTGCTGCGCGCAGGGGGGCCGCTCTTCGGGCGCGCCCAGGCGGCGGACCAGAGCCAGCACGGCGCCGTGCGTGGGGAGCGCCTCGGCGCGCCCCTCCGGCGGCGAGGTGCGCTTCCAGCAGTGCATGCAGTACACCTCACGCCCACCGCCGAGCACGCCGCGGGCGCACGCCAGGCAGAAGTGGTGCTTGCACGCGAGCAACTTGGGCGGCCGCTCCAGCTCGTCGAAGACGCGCTTGCAGCACGAGCACAGCGTCAGCTCCTCTATCTCGCCGAACGACGAGCTCTCCATCTGGGCGGGCGGACGATGAGCGGTTAGCGTGCGGAGCGGGTCCGGTGTGTCGCCGGTGCCGGAGGCGGGTCGGTGTCGGTGCGCGCGGTTCGTTCACATCGTAGGGCCGTAGGGCGGCCGTTCCGCTCGACTTCAACTATAAGCGATTAACTAACTATATTGCGATGTGGAGTGCCACATCATTTTACGTTTTGTGTACACACGCCATGTTGTTTTTCCTTTGTGCGCCGCGCTTCACATCGCTCGATCAACAGATTACGTCGCGGCGCTGTGACTTTGTACAAACGTTTACATATATCAAACAACATAACAGATAAACTATATTGCCCCATTCAATATTAACATTTTTCATTTTATAGTTTGGCATTTATATGTTACTAGCTATTGGCCGCGACTTCGTCCGTGTAGAAATCGTACGTGACAAAGGAAAAACAAATGGCTATGCAGGGTGTTCAAAGTTCGCTTACCATAGCCCACCCATAAAAAAAAGGGTGTTCAAAGTTGTACAGGCCAGTTCGGCAAGCTAATGTAGAGAATCCCGACTGCTCATATCACCCAAGCCTTCGAGTGAGCGAGGTTGATCCGGATCTGCCCGAGGCACAGTTTGCTTTCTGGCAGACGATCGCGGCCTTCCTATGCCTGAGAGCCGTGGTTACGGAGACAGGCATCAGCGGAGGGGTGCTGTTATCGGTCTTTTGATATCCTTACCTCATTCAATCGTTTCCCATTCAGCTATAATTCAATAGTTTCCCATTCAGCAGGGGCTGACACCCCCTTATCACGGAGTGCCTATATACCAAAGGCGGTTGGTGGCAGAATATTTAGAGTGATGCAGTGGTCTCTGCGCGAAGTGTGCAGCGGACTTTTGTGCTAATGCCCATGTTGTACAGTACCTAACCTTACAGTCAACCTTGTGGTATATTAGACGTTGCGAGGTAGACTCCTCGGGCTGGGCTTAATTTGAAGAAGCGAAGAGGCGTTACGCTGGTTCCACTTGGCATGCAATTGTGATCCGGTGCATTGCAGCTCAGGGTGGCCTAATAAAATTCTTTGCTATTTCAAGGACCTACATTAATTATTTGTTGGTGTTGTATGAATCCATTACTTGTGTTGTAGGGTGAAAATTGTCATTTTACAGTTTTAGGGATAAATTTGTCCTCTGATTCCTATATTTTTTATATTATCAATCATTACACATATATGTATAATAAAATAATTTTCTTTATGTTATAACTTATTAATATTTTTGTGATAACTTTTATTCTTTTTTTGTTTAACTCTTCTTATTTTGTATTATTACTTTTTATTGCGCATGGTACGCTGTTAGCAATAAAAAATAACTGAATGATGAATAAATAAATAAATATAATAATTTATTGATAGTAGATAGTGATTCAATAAGAAATCAATTATAAGTATCACCGCAAAATTTAAGCCCTTAATTTACACCATTAGAGACTGAAAAATGACAAATACTGAAAAACGTGTTTATTGGTTTTTACTGAAGAATATTTGTCCTTAATTTGAAGATACTCGATAAATTTTTTTTTTCGCCCCATATAAACTGCCAGTGCATTTCACTCCTTTAGGTGTTGAATTTCATAAAATCCTTTCTTAGTGGGTTCCTACGTCCCAAAAAATCTACGATCAAAAATGCCGGTTTCTAGCTTCAGTAGCTTCGACTCTGTGTCAGTTACCCAACTCCTTTATTAGACCTTCGAGAAATTACTATCGGCTCGTAAATTTTTCTCACTAAATAGTAATAAATGGCGTTCGTACTCGTTCAAGTTTTAATTTACTCATAGTGTATCAACGGTTCTCGGGAATCGTTATCGAGAGCGTGTCAGCAGCGAATGGAAGCGAAAGGAGCTGCTGAGAAGGCATTTTATATTCTACACGGATGTCTTTAGCGTGATCTATTCTCTTCCTGTTTATTATATCATTTTTTGAGTAGTTGATCGTAGATTTTGTTTTTGTGATGTGTACTATTTTGAGTATATGCCCTAGGTACACTTGTAATCTAGTGTCTACGAGTGGTTTAGTAAGACATTAATGACGATGTTCATATATTTAGTACGAATCGAGTTTTTTTTGGTTTAGTGATATGCGTGCCACTGTGCCCATCATGCTATATATTCCATTGTCCATAACACTTATGTGATGTTATATCTGTGCCACATTCTTACCAATGCATTGTTTTAGCAATCCTTTTATCTTTCCTTTAGTCTTCCTGTATCCATAAAAAATTTGACCATCAAATACAAACATTCCTAGACACGTCTATCCAATCGAATATTCATACTCACTCTTTTATTTTGATAGTGAAAACTAGTATATTGGTCGAAAATATATATGCGAATTTGGGTCGCCGTTACAAAGTCAGTGAGTTGGGATGTCGTTCGGTGCCGACTTCAGGCGGTGGCGCGGACCGATAGCGATAAGGCGGCGGCGCGTCATACGCGCGCTATCGCCCGCCAGCGGCGGTAGTGTCGCGCGATACTCGTCGCATCGTAACCTCCTTTCTTCCCGCCGTCCCCCCGCACGTAACGATCGCACACCCACATAACTTGTGTCACTTCACTTTGTGCTTACGTAGAGCACGATATTGAATGTTAATTATATATATATATATGTTAACGAATACCTATCGATGACAATTTATTATTCACGACAAATATATAGCACAGATTATTTAATTATAGTATTTTGCGTACACAACAAAAGTAACAAGAGTAATAGACAAAGTTACGTTTTAATATATTTTGTGCATTGTATCCAGAAATGTTATGGAGTTTTGTAACGATAACCGTAACTATAATCGACGTCAATATAAAAGTTTTAAATAATTACACTGGACAGCAGTGGTTTTGTTGCCCTTAATGTAAGAGTGGTTTCAAATATCTCAATACCAACTATTACCGAAATTATAAATGGTTTTGAGAAATTAGCTATAGATTTTTTTAATTTCATTTTTGCATTGTATAAAAAAACAGAATGATTTATAGCTTAGCTTCAGAGAAAGGCCTTCTATTAGCTCTCCTTTACTTTTTTTTGGCAAATTTACTTTTTCAAGTCCAGCAGTAATCTGTAATCGTGTGGCGGTACTACGTTCCCTAATATCTTTCTTCTATCACTTATAGATCTTACTAGCAGCACTAAAAGTACAACATTTTTCGCTATAATTTCTAAGATTTTCTAAAAATGTATCTAGATAACTGTGGAGGAAATGTAGCTTTACGCTTATAAGCGCCCCAAACATTTTTAAGTTTGCCGACATCATATGTGTACATATATATTTGATTGTAATTTGTTGCTTTATAGTTAGTTGTAGTTTATTACTAAAGAGTAACTGATGTTAATAATCATTAAATAGTCCAGGTTTCGACTTTCCATGTCCGGCTTGGGCAATGTCTTACAAATGTGTCTAAAGTAAAATATCCGTATCCGTCAAGTCAGAGTGCAAAAACAGAATTTTAACAATATAACTAAGGAATAAAGTGTAATCAACATCATTTCTGCTAATGTGTGTAAATGGCTCGAGCCTGCGTTGATTGATATAGGGGTGGTAAATCATATTTTTACTTCGTCGTCGTCTCAGCTCATAAAGGTCCCACTGCTGGGCTCGAGCCTCCTCCGCGATGGGAAGTAAATTGACCTACTATACCGTGTTGGTATAGAGTTTTATTTCGGGTTTTCCTTCTCTTGCATAGTTGTTATCTGCATATTATAATCCCTTAGTCGTCTTTTACGACACCCACGGGTAAGAAAGGGAGTGGTGAATTGTATTCTTACTCCGTCACAACACGAAAACTTCGTCACCATATAGAATTTTTAAATTAAGTTCAACCAATCTAGTTAATAATAGGGTGTTATGAAAAATATAAAATACACCAAAACCATAAAAATGAGAGCCAATTCAGGTCTTTCATTAATATATTTTAAAACTAGGAACTTAATAGCATATAAATCAGCAGAGATATCCACGGCAACAATGATTGTTTTTTTGACCAGTGTTATGAATTGAGGCCAGCTGTCTGAAAGACAGGTTACGTTGTAGTGCCAAACGTTAATATAAACATAAAGTTAAATCGTTACTTTGCATTGTTCTTATACAATTTCCAAAAAATTGCATATGCCTAAACATAATAGTCAATCATATCGTAATCCATATTTGTAACTTTATTGTAATATCCGTATAAAGATCCGAAACTTCATACATTAAATATTATTAGTCTTCTCACAATGAAGAGAATATATCGTAAACGCCGCCCGTGACAGGTGTTTTGACAATCACAGTCGGTGATACGAATTGCCCACTTATCACCGTCATTATTACCTAAGAATGTATGTACCTATTGCTTTTAAATATTAGGGGTTAAAGTATGAAATTGCCGCTTCGTACTGATAAATTAAAACCATTTTTTTGTTTATAAAATAGATTTTTTTAATCAAAGTATATACCCTCGTTATCTATACATTTCTGCCATCTAATTGAAAGATCATTTAAACCTTTGCGATAGAACTCTGAGGTCCTGAACTCTATAAACTGTGTGAAGGTATTTTGTAGGACTTCCTCTGAAGAAATTCTTTTTCCGTGCAAAAATTTTCCAAATCGCGGCAATAATGGTCGTCGTTTGGGGCGAAATCTGGCAAGTACGGAGGATGACGTATGGTATCTAACTGCAGGTCTTTTAGTGTTAAAACAGTTTCTCGAGCAGTATGAGGTCTTGCGTTATCATGGAGCAATAATGGTGAAGATCGATGGACAAGTCGGGGCTGTTTTACTGCGACATTCGCCATCATTGTTCGGCGTTCTGCACAGTAGACATTTGCGTTTATTGCTTGACCAGATCTGAGGAAGCTTTAGTGAATTACACCATGAAGTGACCACCAAACAGTTACCATCACCTTTCTATGGCAAGGCTTCACTTTAGGGCATCTATGTGGCTTTTGACCTGGGGTCAGCCATTGCGTTGTTCGCTTACGATTATCATAAATAATACACTTTTCATCACACGTCACAATTCGGTCCAAAATCCCTTCATTTCTATACCGGTTTGACAGGATAAGGCAAGCTTCAATGCGCGTTGCTCTCTGCAGATCAGTCAAATCAAGAGGCACCCATTTTTATAGTTTTTTTTTTATTTTACTAATTTGGTGCAAATGGGTCAATATTGTGGGTATGCTAACGTCAAACCATGCCGCTAATTTCTTGGTAGTTTGACTCGGATCGGCTTCAATCATCACCTTCAATTCATCGTTATTTACCTTAGTGACTGGTCTTCCTTGTGGTTCATTCTCCAAGTCCCTGTTTCCACTACGAAAGTGGTTTAACTCAAAAACGCACGGGGCGTTCGTTAGTCGTATCCTCTCCAAACACAGCATTGACATTACGTGTCGTTTCTGCTGCGTTAGTCCCACGTTTGCACTCGTATTCGAAAATTACTCTGATTTTCGCCGTTTCCATGTTCACTTCAAAAGCTGAATGTAAAAACAATTGAACGTCTAACGATCAAATGTCATACATTTTTTAAATTTAGAATGTTATAGTTTTCGTTTGAAAACAGTTCACTTTGATATCTGACACCATGCAGGTTCAATTTTAATTCCAACAGGCTAGTACGTTAAAACGGCAATTTCATATTGAAACCCCTATTATTGTAAAAATTGTCATAAAATGATGATCGCCCTTCCGGTAGAAGAGCAAGTTTCCAGACCGGAGGATTATCGTGCCCTCACCGTCTCTTCGCACTTCTGTTAATCCTACAATGTCCCAGCGGATTTTGCTCAATGCCTCTTCCAGCTCGATGACCCTCTCGTCAGTCCTGAGCGTCTGAATGTTGTGTGTTACCAGAGCCAAGGGTCGTTTCGATTGGTAGCCGGATTGTTGCCAGAGATTCTTTGCACCCCCTGCTTCACCGCTACCGGGCCCGTCACCAAAATGAGGTCGTAAGGTATCGGCTGCCGTGACTGGGGGCCATTTCTTTGTTGATCATCATCATAAAGGGATAATGCCATTATCGCCGCGCTTGGCAGGCGGGTTGGCGATCGCAGTAAGATCTTATATATTGCCCAGGAGAGAACTGCTGCCCACTCTCCTGGTGAACCCTTAGCCGATTTTTACGACTAACGGGTAAGTAAGCGGTGGCGACAAATCTATTCTTAACCCGTTGCCACACGGGTACGGGCACCATATTTTAATAGAATGATATTTAGTATAAAAACACCAAAATTTTTATTTTCGGCCCTATCACAAAGTATAACATATCGTAATTCCATTGTCGCGTCGTCACTATCAAGCGAGACGTTAGAGTTATACAGGCTAGATATATGTTAATGTATAAGTGTAATATAATTATATTTAATAATAATTAAGCATGCGCTACACGGTTTCAAACAGCGGTTTGAAACAAAAAAAGCAGAAAAGCACTTTGCTGGCTACATGGTTTTTAAGTTAGTTTGAAACCAACAGTGTTCAAAGAACGTGGCGCGGATAGGACGTCTTGACGCTCGCGTACCGTATGTTCAGTACAACGACGTCATGGCGCCTTACCTATCAATACAACAAAAACTTGGAGTAAGTCTTGCACTTTTGTGTGCAATTGAAGGAAAAAATTAAAATATCCCACGCATTTCTTCTTTGTGTTTTATTTTTGTACCCTTCACAATTTAAGTCCCAAAGGCAGGGCAACTCTTTGTATAACTCGAGAAGTTGAGTAATAACATCGCGATTGCGTTCTGTCTGCCCACGCGCCATTTTGTGCACAGAACGTCGTCGCGTGCGTCTGCGCTGACCTCTGCAGCGTGACTGTCGTTCGCTTGGTTTGAAGCAAGCGGCTAGATGGTTTCAAATAAGATAAAAACCACCGCTTGGTCAGTGGTTTGAAACACAAGCCTCGCTACCAAGGGCGTTTAAAGGTCATACGAAATTTGGCATAAAACATCTATCTACACTGTTTCAAACATCTGTTTCAAACCGTGTAGCACAGACATTAATAGTGTTTGTATCGGATGATATAGTCGCTAAGCGACAAAGCGCTTTTTTTTTGCAATAAACTAAAGACAACAGGATGTTATGTGTCGAGCTGTTAGTAGTGATATATGTATGTGTGTTACAGGAGCGTGACGCGTACGGTAACGAGGTGGGTGTGGCGGCGAAGCGCGTGCCCGTCGCGTACCTGCTGGTGGACGTGCCCTGCGGCGTGGCGGCGGCGGGCGCCTCCACCACGTTCAACCCGCGCGCCGCCTTCCCCCCCGCCAACCGCGCGCTCACCCAGCACATACAGTCGCTGCGCGCGCTGCACTCGCACGTGCTCGGCGAGCGCTCGTTCCTCGAGGCGGCGTCGGACCTGCACGCGCTGCTCTACCTCGCCACCAACGAGGCGCTGCCGCTCTCCGCGCACGCGCTCGCACCGCTGCTGCAGGCGGTGCGCGCGCGGGACGCGCCCGCCGCCGAGGCGTGGCGTCGAGAGCCGCATCACGCCACGCTCGACCATCTACTGCGCGCCGCCGCCGAGCACGACCAGCAGCCTACCGACGAGTGAGTACACACCCCGCTGCGACAATACTGTGCACAGTGCCTATTGAACACTAAACAGATACCTTTAATGGTAGACGAACAAACAACCTGACAGTAAGTGGTAACTGCCGCTCACAGGTCTTCACAATATTACAACCACAACCAGTCATCGCCTATTGTAAAGTGGGATTTGGTTATCCGGATTCGTAATTCAGCGAACGACAGTACACACAGCACAGTTGCTACTAGTCGGACGTGGTGTTCCTGCGAGTGTAGTATTACTTATTGTGGCAGACTGTTGTCTTACACACCCCGCTTACGGGGGTAAGCCGTCACCACCAATCATCATTAGACTACCCACTGAGACGAATTTCTCGACCGTGATGGTCCAGCGGGGTAGTTACCCTTTCGATTGTTGTCGACACCACGACAACAATAAAGTCTCTCCACCCTCGCACGGTCGGCCTCTCGGCGGGTGACGCACTGATGCGGCGATGATAGACCACAGGAATCGTTTTGTTAGCTCGTCGCCCGCACTATGCCACTTATTCATCATAAATGCAATAATTCCTCATCATCGGAGCGTATTGTGTCATACAGTGTGTGTTATATATATGTATGTATGTATGTATGTATGTATGTTTGTTTGTGTGTTTAGTGTGTCGCGCGAGGCGGCCGGCGGCGGTGGAGTCGCGTGGACGTGTCCCCTGTGCACGTATCACAACGCGGCCCACAGCGACGCGTGCGACATGTGCGCCATGCCCAGGTAATGTAACAAGTACACACAGACTGTATCAGGACATGAAACAACTGATCGAATGCCAGTTACGCATCATCATCATCATCGCAGCCCACGTGCGTCCCACTGTTGGGCTATATATATATATAAAATCTATATATATATTATAAAATTATTTTGTCACAGTGTTTTGTATCCAAACTTTTCCAAAACGGCTAGACCGATTTTTTATGCACCTAAGCGGTCAGGGTTATGTTATAATGGGCAGAGTAGAAACGGATGGAGATGGCTGAGAGATGAGTGTGGACAGATGGGATGGTCGACACTGACGTAGTTAAGTTAATAAAGCACAATGAATGGTTTTGTTATTTTTATACGACGTCATCGTCCACAGCGTTTCATTCCACTGTCAGTGATAGAACACATCCCCAACGCACAATTGTCATTTCTTATTTAACTAACAAAATATTCACTAAAATGAGTCTATATCGCCAAACGTCTGCTTGGTCAGCTAGTAGTATATACATATAATACTAGTTTCTTCCAAATTTTGTTAGTAGGTACGAAGTTTTTTGATTTTTATTTTTGCCAATAATGGCGAACAAGCAAGCAGCACACCTGATGGTAAGTGATACTGCCACACGTGGACGTTTGCAATACCAGGAGCACAGCGAGACCGTTGTCTACAATTAAAATTTCATGACCCACTTGTGGAGACTGATACGCTAAAGGGGATAGTTATAAATCAAAAGACCTATAATTAATTTATGTATGTAGGTACTTCGACTCGTTGAAGACGGAGCTAGTGGCTTCGTATAGACGCCACTAGTTCGTGCGTGGAAACCTGGCTACTAATAGGTGGCCAGGAAATTACATTAGGTTTTAATTAGATTTAAAGCACATTTCGGGTCAAACGAGAACCTAAATGTATTTTTATTCACAAGGTATGGCGCACACTAGTGGCACCCCTTGGGTTGTGACTAGAGGGGGCTCCTAGGCGTCACGTACAGTGGACCACGCCCGCCCTACAACGGTTCATTTGTTTCAGAAGCAACGCGATGTAAGTGAGGTGTGCCGCGGACGTACACTCGACCTCCACGCTGAGCTGAGCGCCCCGCACCCCTCGCCGCTGCACTCGCGGCGCTATAGTTAACTTATTTTTGTACGGAACTGCGGAGCCGCGGCCCAGTAGTGCGGAGTGACGACGGGCGGTGCCGCGGGGCGGGACCAGCACCGGGATTAGGCACCCGGCCGATCCCGCTCCCGACCCTACGTCGTGCTAATCTCGGTTAAGTGGATAGTCGCTCCTATATACCTATCAATTGTATGTAACTATAAATAAAAAGAAACAATCCAAACCAATGTTTAGTTATCTTTTATACCTTCAACCTGTACGACCTATATACATATATGCCTCGGGGAGGAGAAAATAACCCCGTTGATTCCGCAATTAATGTGATTTAACCCGCGTAGAGGGTTACACGTAGGTGAACATACCCATTAGGGCATTCACAAATATGCGTCCAGGCACTTGCACCATTGCTCTGCAACACAAGACCTAAAAGCCCTAGCGGAGTACTCATTTACGTGATTACAGCATGTGTGAGGGAGTGTTGAGACCTGCGAAAGGATTGAGATCCTATCCGACCGCTATTTGTGAACTAGTGTGCTATCCACTAGGAGTCATGCACCGGACAATCCCTACGTTACACCGGGATAGGCTATGAACTATTTAAATTGGTACCCATTGGCGGAGGCGACTCGTGCTAATGTGGCTGACTCTTCAGTCCTGGACAGACATGAGAAATCATCAGAAATATGGGCGTCAACATCTTAGCATATAAACACCACACCACCATTGAACACCTTTTTTTTTTTTTTCACGCTGTGGAAATGCATTTGTGCACTATTCCCCCGCCGGTTACAGACAGGGGAGTGTGTGTGGGACTCGCCGGCCACTGAAGTGACCGAAATACCCAAAAAACCATAGCGGCCCCTTCCGCGCTTTTACGGGGTGCCGGAGAGATCGTCTGATAACATTCTATCCCCGACACCCCAACGCTTGGCCGTCTGGCTACGTCCTGTCATCATTCAGAGTGGTGGGTGGAGGAGCGCATAGCGGCGTCTCCTCCTCCCTGGTCGTCGCCGGCGGAGCGAGTCAGCGGACGCAAGCGCCTCGCGTGCCCGCTCCGCGGCCTCCTTCCTTGTCATGACAGCCTCACAGAAGGAGGCCATCGACGACCAACAGTTGTCGCTGCCGAGCATCTTGGAGATGATGGTCGACAACGACAGGTCTGTTGTTGCCATGTCCGTTGACAGGACGTGGCGCTGAGGCCCACAGGCGGGGCATACTTCCAGTGTGTGGCGCGCATCGTCAATTGCCGCGCCACACTCATGACATCCTGGGGCCTCTTCTCTTTCTATTTTGTGCAGGTACTTACCGAAGACCCCATGTCCGGTAAGCACCTGCATCATCCTAAATGTAAGGCTGCCGTGCCTTCTCCTGAGCCAGCGGTGGAGATGTGGCGCGACCGCCTCCACAGTCCCCCGCCCTGCTACGGGGGACTCCAGCTCTTCCCTCCACCGCCGGATTACTTCACTTCGGGCCACTTCCTGGGCTCTGCCCAGTCCCCTTATGGACACTTGCTCTCCGTTGGCTCGTGCTATGGCGCGGAACCGGTACACTTCCGCCAACGCCTCCGCCACCAGTGGCCAAGGCGGGTCGCCTGCCAGCAGTGTCGCTGCAGTCCATGACACAGTACGGTAGCCCCTAATGGCCCTCACCGCCATAGCCCTCTGCGCTCGTCGCAAAAGGGCTCTGTTGCGGACGGTGAGGGACTCCGACCAGATAGGAGCACCATACAGTGCCATGGAACGCAGGATGCCGACGTAGAGATGTCGGCATGTCGACCCGGGACCGCCAGTGTTTGGCAGAAGTCTTCCCAGCGCCGCGGCCGACTTGACGAGCCTAGGGACGAGCTGGGAAAAGTGTGGCCCGAAATTCCAGTTTGAATCTAGGTGTAGACCCAAATATTTTATATGGGCCTGCACCGGCACGGCAACCCCAGACACACTGATGTGTGCTCCTCGGGGGGGACCTCGACGTGGGCCATGAAAAAGGAGGGCCTCGGTTTTGTTCAGCGAGACCCTCAGACCCAACATCCCAATCCGGTCTACGACGAGCGCTACTCCTTCCTCTGCCAATCGGACAGCCCCCCGGAAGTCCGCCCTCTTCACCGCGACGAGGGTGTCGTCCGTGTAGCAGATGATCCCCATCCCAGGAACCACCATTGAACACCTGCTCTGTGCGATGATTAAAGCTAATAGTCAAATATTACCCAGCGGATGAAGATTTTATAGGGTTATGTACCGACGTCGTCGTACTTCGAAGAAAAGTCTTTTATGAATTCCCCGAAGGCCGTTCAAGTCTCTTTCAACGCGAAACTAGTTAAGACCAGTAATGACAATTTACGCTTGGGGTATAGTGGGTTTGAACAGAGGCTAAAAACTGACCCTGTTTCTGAAGAACAGTACAAGCATAGATTGACCCAAAAAACTTTCTAACCTACATTTCAAGCTCGGAGAGCTCATCTGACATCATAGGCACGCGTCAACGATTAGCGCTAACGTTCCCATATAAGGCACGCAAAACAGCACCGAGGCTTTAGCATTACTTGCAAGCGTACTCCCAGACGACTTAGAGATAGGTACAAAAGCGTGCGTCAATGTATAATTCCACTAGGGAAAATATGAACATCGATTTCCTTTTGCCACGCGATCATATTAAAATTACTATGACTTTGCGCCGCAGTCCGTCGTGTACGATGAGCTTCTAACCAAATGGCAGGGAAGGTGGGATTCATAAACAAAGGGCCGTCATCTATATCTACTCTTTTCGTCTGTTCTTAAGCGTTTGTGTTAGAAAGACAGTAACGTCATTTCTTAGCAGCAAGCGGAAATATCTTATTATTTTTATCGAGAATGTTAGAATCTTCCACGCGCTTCGAGTCGACTAGAACCTTCCATTATAGAACGAGTGCGAGTTGTGTCAATAATCGAAGCGATACCGTTGGAGAAGGATTTTAGTTGTACTGCGAAGTAGTGATTAGTAAGGTATTGTGCATTTGTTTGTATTGTGCGCGTGCGATATCCACAATTGTTGTGTCGAGTTCCATAATTGTTACGATTTTGGCATAATGTCTGAAAAAACGTAAAGTTGATAGTGAATGCAGTTTTTCAGTCTTAAGTGGGAAATTGCACATTTTTTCATAGAATGGAAAGGTAACATGGGATGGTAAGGTGTTTAATTTGCAATCGAACAGTTGCTGTTTGTAAGTTTAATTTGAAGAGACCCTATGATACGAATCATAAGTCAACATTCGATTGTTACACTGAAAAAAGTAAGAATCGACACATTATCTTTATAATCTAAATTACAAAGTCAACAATCGATGTTTACTCTTTTAAATCAAGTTTCATTATTGCATTAGAAATCGCGAAGAGATCAAAACCTTTCACTGATGGTGATTTTAATAAAGACTGTATGTTGAAAGTTGTCGATGTTTCATTTCCATCTCAAATTTAAAATATTTCGCTCTCAAGAAACGTTGTTGCTTCAAGAATAAATAATTTATATCAAAATTGGGTTCTTCAACTAAAGGACTAAATTAATGAATTTACAAACTTTTTCACTGGCTGTTGACGAGACCAGTGATACTGTTGATACAGCTCAACTTGCTGTTTTTGTACGAATTATTGTAATAAATTTGAAATAACTAGAGAACTACTATTCTGCAATTGAGCATTTGATAGCAGAATGTGAACTCGACTGGAATATACATGTACTTAGCAGCACAACTACGGATGGCGCTCCTGCCATGGCTGGCAAATATAGCGGGCGTTGTAACTAAATTAAAACAAAACATCAGGGAATTTTGTGGGATTTAACTGTATAATTCATCAGGAATCATTGGCATCCAAGCATTAAAAAAGAAAAAAAAAGAGGATTATTGCATTGTCATCGGTCTCTGGCAGGTGTGCAAAGTTTAAATAAAATCGAACCGCAAGTAGGAGAAAATCGAGCTCGGAGTTTGATTACAAGCAAGTATACATACAGGTGAAACTAATAAAAGCGAGTTAAAAATGGACCATGTCATGCAACCTATAATCATAATAGTAAATTTTATAAGGAACAGAGGACTAAATCACCGACAGTTCAGACAATTTTTACAACATTTGGACGAAAGTTGTCTGATGTCCCTTATTTCACCGAAGTTCGTTGGCTCAGTCGAGAAGTTTAAGAAAGATTTTTGCATTACGTGACCCTATTCAAGCTTTCATGTTAGAAAAAGGCAAACCAATTGATTATGACTGACTGGTGGATTGATTGTGCCTTTTTGGTAGATATGAATTAACACTTGACTGATCTGAATGTAACGTTATAGGGTAAAAATCTGATTGTCGCTCAAATGTATTCATATATCATCATATATGCCTTTGAAACAAAGTTGAGGCTGTGGGGAAATCAGGTAAAAATCAAACTTTGATCATTTTCCTCTCATTTAAAATCATTTGGCACACTGAACTAAGATTTTTTTTTATTTTCAATCTAGCCCGCCTACGAATTCGAAATTTAATATATGGCCCTCTGCAAAATTGAGTTTGACACCTCTGCTCTAGAGTAACGAGCAGGACATCATAATAAATAGTCTGCAAGTCCGTTTAGGGGAGTATACTAAACGGACCTTGTAGCAACTCGACTGCGTCTACTATTGCAACCAACTCAAAAACTCACAAATAAGTCCCTTAAGCGCTGTTAAACCCGTAGTACTGTATTGCTGCGCTGCGCTTCACCTAGCTGTACATCCTTTTATGTACTGGCTTGTTAGTTAATTTATCTTTGTCTTCTGCTTTACATAGGAGGGAAGTGGAATCTTTACAACTCCTGTTTTTGTTTTCTAATTAAATTTGTTGCATGACAATTAAAAGCGTTACCCGGGACATTCCGACGGTCACATCTCGGGGTCTTATATAGTGACGATTGTGGCTCCTGGTTTAAAGGAGTTACAGTGATGGGATTAATGAAAAAAAAAACGCTGAGAGCGGATACTATTCGGCTAGCTGTGCTCAGCCGAGTGAACTCTTTCTTGAAATTGGACCTGCCTAGCTGGACTGTTTGTCCAATGTTAACGTAATGATCGACAACTTCGAGAACCACATTGTCAACTAGGACCGTTACAGGAATAACATGGCCATTTGACATGACTTTCGTCTAGTCCATGTTCATTCGTAACCCCACTAGTTGGCATACCCAGGCCCGCCGTAAGCGGGCGTGCAAGGCGTGCACCGCACGCGGGCGGCACATCCAGGGGGGCGGCAAATCGAGCGACCCATCACGTAATTCATGTCCTAATATTCATCCTACCATAAGTATAAAACGTCCAGGAGGCGGCATATCCAGCGACCCATCACGTATTTCATGTCGTAATATTCACCCTACCATAAGTATAATAAATTTCACCGCATGGAAAAAAACCGACCGATGGGCGTTAACACCGCCATCAATTGCCATCCGTTAAATCTAAGATGCAATACCAAATGTTTGTCTGTCAGCAGGTTGAACCACACGCCCCCGCTGGGTGTCACCCCAAGTATCATCCCATTGAAAAGCAGGACTGGAAGCTAGGGCAATTCCCTCTGAGCATAGGTATAGTGGGTAAGTTAGGTATCTACCTGTACTTACGTACTTATACACATTCGAAGAGCCTTATGGTGGATAAACAATAACAATGGCATATTGAATTGTAATTATTTTGTTAATAGTTCTTTTGATAATTATTATGTTAATAGTTTCAGCATAATTATTGAAATTTAAAGTTGTGTGATTATACTTCAATCTTCCGTCAGTGTAATACAGAACGCGCTGCGCGGAGCCGAGCGTCAGAGTAACAAGCACTAGAGGCTGTTGTCGCTCCTCCTAACGCCGAAGGCGGCAGGCGTCACACGGCGGACGCAGCTCCCGCGTTTCCACGGCGGGCCGTGTGTCGTATGGATCGGCACCTATTGGTGGTGACAGCCATTGTTCACTCATGGCTGTCCTCAACGTCCCAGGTAGACGAGGTGGGCGCCGAGGCTAGCCGTATTAGCTGTGCGTTAAAGCAAATTTGTGATGCGGCCATGTCTCGTGTGCGATGTCTCCCTTTGAGCAGGGTGGTCCCCTGGTGTTCCGGAGAGTTGGCAGATCTCCAGGCCGGATGCGTACGCGCCCGGAGATACTACAGACTACACCCGTAGCCGGTGGCATCATCGCAACGCAGAGCGGGAGGGCCAGCTGTACGAAGGTTATTGCAGTGCGCGGTTGGCCGTCTGTCTCGCCAAAGACGTCAGTCGGCAGGAAATGCTGGACAGTTTCGAGGGTGACCCCTTTTTTCAGGCGGTGGGCCATGGCCAGCGCACCCGCCACCTGGCTCCGTCCGTGGCAACGGAGGAGCGGCGCGCAGCCCCATGACCCATCCGTGCCACGTCGCATTCGCCGTTGGGCCCACCACCGGTGCATAGTAACTTGCCTTCGGTGGTCGGCCCGACGGAATACCCCGGTCGCAGGGGTACCCTCTCCTCTCGATGTTGCCTCTCGGGGACATCCGCCACTGTCGCGCGGTCAGCCTCAGGTCCCTGGTCATCCCCGGCCCAGTCACCCTCAGCCTCGGCTAGTCACCCGCGGCCTACGGCGGCTAGCCGACGTTGCGGGTGTATCTCCTCGCGCCTGCACCGCCCGAGTCTCCGGCGGCGGATTGCGTCGTCGTGGAGGCTTTCCTCCCGCGCGCGTCTTTCTGCGAGACGACTGCCTCACAGAAGGTGACGACCGTTTCCAGTTCCTGACGCTGCCGAGCATCTCCCTAGCGATGGTCGGCAGCGTCAGGTCGGCACCGATGATTGCGACGAGATCACGACGCTGCTCAGCCCACGCAGCACATATTTTGAGTGTGTGTTACGCCGTGTCCTCGTCGCAATCGCAGTGGTGGCAGGCCGGTGTACTCTCCTTCCTTACGACCGTGTGTAGGTATTTGCCGTAGCAACCGTGCCCCGTCCAGACTTGCACCAGTCGGAAGGAAAGCACCCCGTGCGTCCGCTTCAACCACTCTATCAGCACCAGCCGGAAGGCCTCGACGGTCCTGACACCGTACCAAAGCCTCTTCAGCGACCAGCAACCAGGATCCATACATGGTCCGTGGAACAAGAGGACCTTCGTCTTGTCCAGGGCCACCCTCAACTCCATTATACGAACGCCCATAACGTACGGTGTCCAACAGGGGGTCAGTCCTCGATACACACTGAGGAATATCGGCTAAGTCAGAACGTTGACAGGGAGCCTCCTACCCGGGCTGGGTGTAATTTGTTACGCCCGACGACTCGATCGTCATAGCCCGGGATGGGACGCTGGAAGAAGTGGCAAGTCTAGCAACTCTTAGCACCATGGAGATTGTCAGGCGAATCGAGGCGCTGTAGTTGAGGATGGCTCTGGACAAGACATAGGCCCTCTTGTACCACGGGCCCCTTATAGGTCCTCCAATCGGCGTCTTGATCACTGTCAATTCCGTCGACATCAGCATCCAGGCCCACATGAAATGGATCTGGTGCTCGACGGGCATTGGTTGTTCCGGGATCATTTTCGCGGACTTGCTCCGCGGCTGTTTCGCGCGGCGAACTTGGCTGATGCCGAACGTGAGCGAACCCAGCGCTGCGTATCGACTGCTGTACGCGGGGGTCTTCTGATCAGTGGCCCTGTACGGATCACCGGTGTGGGTGGGGTCCCTGACCGTCCGTCTTATGGCTATCCTATGGCGTCCACAGAGTGCCATGGTGGTCAGGGCCATATGCGGATACCGCATGGTTGCGACGGAACCAGCGTGCCTGTTGGCCGGGACTCCTTCGTGGGACCTGGAAGCGCAGATGTTTGCTTGAGTTATAGTGACGGGTGGTGAGGACACAAGTCGGGGGCGGCATGGTCTCGATCAAGGAGTGCTGTAGGTGGGACGGTATCCGACAGGGTGACCCGCCGAGCCGGCCACGGATATCAAGGAATCGTTACCACTGGGGTCAGTCCACTGACGACGGGGAGGGGGTAGGTTATGGGGTCGCAGGACGCTCATCCATCGCGCCGGACGGATTGGGCGGGATGTGCCCAGACTATCCGACCGCCTACCGAAAAAAGGGGCGGCATAATCGGTATTGCACGCGGGCGGCGAAACAGCTAGCGGCGGGCCTGGGCATACCCTGCTGAGATCATGGTACTAAGCTCCTCCATGGATTCTGCCTTAACAATAATATCGTCTGCAAATCGAAGGCGAGTGATGTATTCGCCGTTGATATCGAGTCCGGTCCAGTTTAAGACCTTAAATACATCTTCCAGTGCAGTGGTGAACAGGTTCGGACGATTTAGTAGAATCATCTCGTCTAATATCTCTGTGAAAGTACAGATCTGCATCTGTATTTTTTCCAAACATGTTCTGTGCGTTAAAAAATTATTTTCATGCAGTAGTTTAAATTGACACTTATATGTGTAACATGAATAAAAACGCGATTGGTTTTGTAAAAATATTTATTTAAGTATGTACAATTTAGCATAGGGGGTGAGGGCGCGCGGGCCCGCTGCGCTTAAATAGGATCAATATCGTCCCTCGTAGTTTGTCACATGCTACAAACGAATTACATATTTATATTAATTAATAATAATAATGAATTGTCTTAGTCAATGGTCGACACCCGATATTGTACTTGTTGTAACAGTTCTGCGGCGAGTTCGCGCCGCGCTACTACTACTTATATACCTCAACAACAGTATATTGTGAGCGAGGCGACGGGGTGTGTCGACACGTCACCTCTAAACGTAACCTATACAACATTATTTACTAAACACGAAGCCGCCGCGTCTGTGTCGCCTTGCGCCGCGCTACCTGTACCATCATATATATATATATATATAGATGTTACATTTGTGTAACTTATCATTAGCCATGAACTGAGCTATACGGTACAGCTCAGTATAATATTTACAGAGCCCCAAAGTGCACAGACGTACGTCACGGCGCGGCGCGGCGTTCGCCCCACATCTAACATATATTTACAAATAATTTTCTAATATTATTACATTTTTTTTTTCACATTTATAAGTGGCAACACGCCACACAGTTATTAGTATTATTACACACGAAAACTGAAACGTTCACAGCGAGATGAGTCGTCGAGTGTCGCGCGGCGCGGCTAGTGCTCGGCGGGGGCGAGGGCGGGGGCGGCACCCGGGGCGGGGGCGGGCGCGGCGCGCATGGGCGGGAAGTGTCGCGGGTCACGCAGGTCAAAGGGTCCGCGCGGGGCCGCCTCCAGCGCCGCGCCCAGCTCCAGCGCGCGCTCCGAATCTGTGACACAACTCGCGTCAGACGTGGGGCCCGACAGGGGCGAGAGCCGGGCACCACACGCCGGCGCTACCACACCAACATCTCTTCAGACAAATAACTATTACAATAATACTAGCGAGTGTACGTCGCTCGTGCTGTTGGTGTGCTGACGCTGGCGGTGAGGCGGCTACGACACCCTATGGGCACAGTACCGGCCCGCACACAGCGACACGCCCGCGAGCGGAGCGCCTACTGCACTCGCGTGTGCGGTCAAGCGATGTCATCTACACTGAACATATAAGTGTTATAACATACAATACACACACAGACAGACAGACAGACATACTAGACGCGGCGCCAACATATATTTAATACAATGATACGAGTGACTCGTTGAACAACAATCATTATTACAACTGTTAGTTTATTTGCGTAATATATGGTACAGGTACAACAGCACCGTCGAGTAGACACACACGTCGATAGCTCCTCCACTCCTTATGTAATTGAATATGCAATATCGAAAGGGCCATCTCTAGCATGTTATTACAAAATACTTTTTCATGTAAATGTGCTATAAATGCTTTCCTCTTCACCTATTAAGCTTTTAAGGATCAGCAGACCGACTCCCTTGAAGGGACGAGCTTGGTGGCTCGCCAAAAGAATATGGACGAACTGGGACAAACAGTTTAATTAGGTTGAACTATTTTCAAGAAAGAGGTTAGTCGAAATATTTAAGTCAGCTGGGTACCGCTCTAGAAACTTCGGAGGACCGCTCTAGACTTCCGACTGACTGAAAACAAAAATGTATGATCTATGGCACTGAAGTAACTTAAGTAGTGCCAAACTGAACATACGATTGCTGCAATAGAGCTTGTTAAACACGATTTTATTAAGTAAATCATTACATCATCATTATATTAAATAAAAAAGTTAAATATAGCCGAATTTGTTCCTTCAACTGAAGAGGTCAGCAAAAAAATAAAAACCGGGCATTTTAAAATTTATACAACAACGGCGAACGAAGACCTCAAATACTACTGCTCTTGTAGTAAATGTACTACGCGTAGTAGTATAAAATAAGTACATGGAAACTGATCCTAGAATTTTAGAAAAAACCCCACAGCTCTTATTGCCATTTTATAGAACATTACTGTGCATTTGTTTTTGCTTGACAAAGTAGCTAGGAAGTATATGTTCTCAACATCGGGTTACACACTGTCGTCAAATAGAAGCAGGTTACAAAACAAAGCAGTGCGTTGCAGATTTTTTTGTGGAGTGTATACCTGTTGGCCGCAGATGGCTTTGTCACAGCTTGAGGGCTCTCAACTCTAGCTACATTGCAGCGCAGAAGTTGTTTATAGACCTTTTAATAAAGTAGGATAGCTTATTTAACAACTTCATAATTAAATAAACTTTTTAACTCCGCCACTGCACCTGCGGCCGGCGCTAACTTTGAAGCGCTCGTTATCGAAGGCGTCGGGCTTATTTGGTTGTCGGCGACACAGTGCAGAAAGAGCGTTCAATTCGATACTACTTCGGCACGTGTTAAGTTTTTTTACTATTATCACGCGTCATTTAAATGATGTATAACATTTTATACGCGTTTTTAATTCAACTTATAATATTAAATAAAGTTCAGCTCCGACAATACTGGGTACGTTTTGAACGTTATTTTATAAGAACAGGCAAGTAGATAGGGTAAGACTTTAAATTTTCACCATTAGTTCCTTTAATTTTCTGTGTTGCCTTTTTGTTACAAGCTATCCATCTCCTTATAACTTCAATCCGGTTGTGACAAGCATGCCCGGCATGGACTTTTATCCCTACTCGGCTTAAGGGCTCATAACCAGAGGAGACATTTCCACTTGGTCGTTAGAAATGGATCTGCAGCAGGAAGTGAATCTTTGCGAATAGTAAAATAATCACAAATAAATTTGTGTATTTATCAGATTGATTTATATTAATTTAAGAGCCCTTCATATAACTGGCGCCCAACGTGGGACTTATTTAATTATGAAGTTATTAAATAAATTATTCTGCTTTATTAATAGGACTATAACGATACAAAGTTACATCTCAACATTTTACATTTTCAGACATGTGCCTTTTTCGAAATTGCATATTCAATTCATAACTTATAATTCATTTTTGTCCAAAAGCAATATAGGAAAAAATGTCGACATATATTTTAAATTAAATAAATAATACTTTTGTGTTTAGATTTATGTTACTAATAGTTATGGTAAACTTTAAACTCTTCTACTATTTATGAAAGTAACATTGTATTTGAAAAAAGAAAAATGTTGAGCCGCAGAAAAAAATTAAACAAAAACTCTGTCAGGTGTGATGACGTCTGCCGTGACGTCACACCTCAGTGTTGCCAGTAAATATTGCAGTATATATACAATGAAGCAAGTCAGCCGATTATTACATTCATAAGCATTATTTTATGACAGTATGTGCGTGTGTGTGTGTGTGCGTGTGTGTGTGTGTGTGTGTGCGTGTGTGTGTGTGTGCGTGTGTGTGTGTGTGTGTGTGTGCGTGTGTGTGTGTGTACCGGTCGCCCCACACAACACACATGTACATACACGCGGTGGTGTCTAAGCGCACGCACACACGCGACTACATACTGCAGCACACACACGTATACTTGTGTCCGCGCCGTGTCGCGGGGCGCGGGCGACACTCACCTGTGCGGGGCCGCTACGCGCAGGGCTCCGGCGCGCACAGCTCGGCCGCGGGCGGCTCGCCTGCGCGCACAAACAGGTCACTGCGCGCCCCGCGGCCGCACCGTACGGGGCGCGGGGCGCTGGGGACCGCGGGCCGTCGCCACTTGGGTTCGTAGGGAAAGGGTTTGGGGGGTGGTGGTCGGAAGTGTATGCGTGTGTTTGTGTGTATGAGTACCTGTCATCCGCTCCGGGTCCCAGCCGCGCAGAGCGCCCGCGTAACTGTTGCTAGCGGTGAGCGCGGCCACTGCGCGGGAACAACAAGTTAGAGAGGCGACGCCTAGCGCACTAGCACACCGCGACGGGCGACAGGTGACAGGCGACAGGACACCGTCCGACGAGCTATAGGACTACTGCGGGGCAGCCGCACACCGGCGCCGATCACTCGACAAACTATTGCCAACCTACCACTCGCGCCACTGATATACATACTAACGCATACAAATATACTTCTCATCAAAAAGATCGAAACAATTCCGTTTTCATTTTTCATGTCATCGTTATACTGTTAAATTTTAACATAAAAGAGTAGTCACTTCACGAAACAAATAAAACAAACTAAAACCCTTTTAACCTTTTCTTATCTATGGTGTACTATACCCTAACAAAATTACAAAATCAACATTATTTAGGATTTTGGTCTAATCATAGCACCTCCGAACCGTACGGGACAACGTGCTTCCTCGTAACTGCTCTTTTAACAAAATAAGGGGACGATCAAGTCCAATTTCTTAACTTCAATGGCCCAACCGGCTGACTGTCTGCTAACGCTGTCGAGAATAGCTCTAACAACAGTCGGCACTGAAGACTGCAATGAGTTCACTCGGCGCATCTACTCAGGGCACACAGACCTCAAGGGTATTCTGCCCCGTGACTACGCCTAAATCGCAATAGTGGCAGAACAGGGTCGTCTCATTCCGGCTAGGACGGTTTACAGATACTTGTCGAAGCAACTATGCCTCAGCAAGACCATTCACATCACCACCCGCATCGCTTCGTGGTCCGATCACCACCATCAATGCCCGGGAGCATGAGATCGAATTAATGGTGATTTTTTTTTTGGGGTGGGTTATGGTCGGCGCGCTCCTCGTACCACTCCATCCGGGGCGACAGAGGGGCGTAAGCACGCATACCCGCAACCCACCCACGTGCATGTCGCCTTCGTCGTTGGACCGACCACCGGAGCAGGGTTACTTGTCATCAGTGGTCGGCCCGACGGAATACCCCGTATTTGGGGTACCCTCCCATCGACCGACGTCCCCCACCTCGGGAGGACGTCGGTCTTTCCTCACGCGGTCGGCCTTTCGGCGAGTGACGGACTAATCCCCGGTCACGTCACCCGCGAATTAATGGTGATGGAGGCAACAACTAATGAACTGATGTCGGACTCAATGCCTCAGTGTTATTTAGGATTGCCCTACGTCCGGCACTTTGATCCGTTGGATCAACTCCATCTCGGTTTCGAGTAGTTAGGCGCATCGCCCGTTTAGCGTGTACCTTGGGCTATGCAGTGTCGTCGGCATAAGTATGCTATCTCGCAATGACTGGTCACAGTCAAAGTCTGCCGTAAAACTGAACCCAGTAGAAAACTGCACGTCTTGGCCAACAACAATACGTAATCCAAGAAGAATTGGCTAACGTGATCGTATATTAGATTTTATTTAATAACATGTTTTTATTTTATATATATTTATTTTCCTTGTTCTTTAATATACTCCATACAGATTGAAATTAATTTAACAAAATACACGAAACATGCGAAAAATTACTTGAAATTTGAATCACGAATTGAAAACTTCAGAGAACTCAATATTAGAAGACGATTATATTTATTCCTAAATCCTCTCCTGAAAATATTTACGAACTTGCAAGATGTTTCCATGTTTTTTGATGAGAAGTGTATTTATAACAAATATTTTGTTCATAAACGTCATAATAATTCTAAGTGAAGCGAGCCACTACCCAGCTACCCTAGAGAGAGTCGTCGTGCAGCACAATATAATTGTTATATTATTATCACAGCTATCGTATCACGTTTTATTCGTGTGTAATCACATTGCGTCTCTAACACAATGCACGGCCCCAAGCATGAGGCTGGTGTGGGCTGCACGGTGGACCTAATACGACACGCCACAGAAATATCGTTCTATATAACATATCCCCACCCCACAGTGTGAGTTGCACCACGCCCCGTACTATTGCAACTTGTCCGTGTGGATACTGTGGGGCCATATAGGGTCAGCTCGTCAGCTTTGGTGTCATCAAGTGGCATCCTCACATATGTTGAGATGTGGTATAATTAACAATATCACGTTACAACGAGTTGTGATATTATAATTATTGTGCTCACGGCTCTGTCGTACGGCGATGCTCTATCATGATGTTGGTGACTCTGGTCTTTGGCTCTACTTAAAAGTTTCATTAAATTGACTTATGCGTACTACTGTTGCGTTTACACCAGTGTCTGGTATGCCTCCACCATTTCCTATATTTAAAATCAGTGCACATTTCGATTTCACACAATCTATACATTCATTCCTTCTTATTAAATAACATTTCTAAATCCAATTTATCTCGGGTCGAGTGTTGGTCCTTCGAGCCGGATGAACATAGACAACATCTTGCGGCTATATTATTGGCGTGACCGAGTGTTGACATAAATTGTCGAGTGATCGGCGTGTACAGGTGTATACATATGTATATTTAATACGAACATCGCGTTTAGCGAGTGGCTATGGCTATATAGATAACTCATTATTAAGTAACATATCCTTACGTAAACCATACTACGTATATATATATATATATACAATATATAAATACATAAAGAATATTAGTTGTATGTGTGATGAGATGTCGGGGTGAGAACATATGCGAACAGGCGGTCGTCTAATCACCTGCGAGAGGAGCAACCTGTGGAGGGTCGATGAGGAGGCGTGATAGGGTGTCAGTGCGGGCGAGGGGGCGGGGCCGGGAGGCGGAAGCATGTGCGGCGGTGGCGGCGCCGACGCGGTCGAGGGCGACCGGCGGCGCCGCCGGGCCGAGTTAGTGTGTGGCGAGGTGCGGGGGCGGCCACGAGGCGCGCGGGACGTTACCTTCGTGCGGCGAGGGCGCCGCGCCCTCCAGGAACTGGTGCTGGCGCAGCAGCGTGCAGTCGCCTCCCTCCGCCGCGTCCAGCGCGTACACGTACAGCACGCCCGCCGACGTGGCGACCAGCAGCCGCGGCGTGCGCGACACGCTGCAACAGACACGCGCGGACGTGAGACATCGAGGGGCTCATTGACGAGGTACCGTAGTGCGCGACAGACACTCACTTGGTGATGGCGGCGACGGCGCGGTGTCCCGTGACAGGGAGGCGCGCGGCGGCGAAGGCGCGGCCCTGCGCCAGCACGTCGGCCACCTGCGCGGGGAGGTACCCGGCGCCGGCGGACACTGCGCTCGACAGCCAGCCCATCCACGTGGCGGGCTCGTCCTCGGCGCGCGCCGGCTCATCCGCGGGGGCGGCGGGCGCGGGCTCCTGCAGCCGGAACACGTGCACGGTCTCTGTGTTGGAGGTGGCAGCGAGGTACGCGCCGCACGCGCTGAAGGCGAGGCAGGCGATGGAGACGCAGCGCTTGACGCCGCGCCTGAATTCGTAGAGTCTGGTGCGCTCCGGCACCGCGAACACTCGTATGACGGTGCCGCGCTCGGAGGCGGTGGCGAGGCGCCGCCCGCACATGGACCAGGCGAGCGCCGCCAGGGGGCTGTCGTGCGCGCTGATGACGCACTTGGCGTTCAGGTGCACCGCGTCGAAGATCTGCACCTCGCCGACCGCGCTGGAGCCGGGGTACGCCACGTAGCACCGCTCCACGCAGGGGGACAGCGCGCACAGTCCGCGCGGGTTGGGCGGCGTGTCGCGTATTGTGTGCAGCACCTTCATGTCGCGTATGTTGTGGATGTGCAGCGACTCCTCCAGGCACACGATCAGCCTCTGCAAGTAGCGCGGTCACTGCGTATTACGCGCCTGTGTGTGTGCGTGTGTGTGCGTGTGCGTGCGTGTGCGTGCGTGTGCGCGCGTACTCACCGAGCGGTTCAGTTTGACGGCCAGTATGGTGTTGCTGTAGCTGTAGTTACATATCTCGGTGCCCTTCTTGTAGTGGCACACTATCAGCTTTCTGTAACAGTAACATACGCGCATACACTCGTCTGCACTGCGTTGCGGGTGGAACACCACACACACTAACTACATATACAGTAAAACCCGTTTAAGACGATTTCGCAAGGTCCCGACCAAGAACGTGTCTTAGGCGGAAAAAGGAAAAAAACGTGTCATTATTATTTATTATATTCTATTATTATTTTGAATACCTACGTATTGAATTTAACAATTAAAAAGTACCTAAAATAAAATGTTGTTTATTATTATTACGTTACTTAAAGTAATCACTTATTTTAGTTTGACAAAAAGATTTTGAAGCATTAGTAATTACAAGATTTTCAACGTAATTTAATTTTAGCAGTACTTCTTCGCTTTGATTCAAAGAAGTTACATAGCGTCTTAAATCATTAAAAGTATTGATAATGCCTAGGCGTGGGACACAATCGAAGTTGACGCATCTACTTCTTAGTCATTATCACTTAGGGTCGCTCGACAGTCGTCACTTCGTCAGTCGCTGGCCGCTGCCGCAAGGGGTAATATGTGTATTTGATTGGCACGTGTTGGCGTATTAAACGGGATGACGAATCGTATTAAGCGTTAAGAAATGTATGAAAACATGTCTCAAGTTGCTCGGACTGACGCAAAATGGCGTATTATGCGAGAAATCGTATTAAACGGGTTCTACTGTATATCATCGTCTACACTTACTTCACAAGTGTTATGTCTATGTCAAATATCCCTTATAATAATTCTTACAATATTAATGGCAGAAAAATATTATATCCCACTGTAATGATGCATCATAAGTACATACTCTTAAATAAAACATATTTCTTAAAAAAATAGTTAATTCTCTTGCGAGTACTTGTCTTTTGTTTAATAATTTATTTTACTCTGCGTATGGTAATAATAGAGGTTAAGAATACAATTTATCAACGAGAAAAGATGTCATATACAGCTAACATCGATCCAAGAGAAACTCGACATAAAACCTTATCGTCAACCGCTTAGTAAGCGTGGTCAGTTCGCCAATATCTCTGCCCGTGGGAGTCTCGAGTTCAATAGTAACACGCACTCTGAGCGACTACAGAAACTGTTTAGTTTATAGTGAACGTTGATGGCGCCCTCAACACGTATACGCGAATTCGTTCGTTCAATGAATCAACACTAATCACTGAACTTGTACGATATGTGTGATGGCCGCAGCGCGCTGTACGCAGTTACATAAGGGCGCGCCGTGTAAACAGATTGATGTACTATCATCACGCTACCAGCTTGGGAAATATGCTTCAATGTATTATATTAAATATATAATATCTGGTTGACCGAGCTTCACTCGGTATATTTTTGTCAGATTTATTTAGATACCGCCCTCGCTTCGCTTCGGTTTCAGTCGTTTTTCCTGCGTAGTTCCCGTGCCCGTGGGAATACCGGGATAAAATGTAGCCTAGTTTACGCCTTGATATTATAGCTTTCCATTGCTGAAAGAATTTTTGAAATCGGTCCAGACGTTTTGAAGTTTACCCGGAACAAACAGACAGACAAAAAAATATAAAGTTAGGCATAAGTATAGTTCAAATAACGGTATTCCCACGGGAACGGGAACTACGCGGGTAAAACGACTATAACCTATAACCGAAGCGAAGCGAGGGCGGGTTGCTAGTATATATGTATATATATTCAGGATCTCGGAAACGGCTCCAACGATTTTGATGAAATTTGGCTTACTAGAGGTTTCGGGGCCAATTCTCTGAATAGGAATTCGAATTTCGTCGTCGTTGTCAAGAGTAGCAAAAGCTCAGTTGGGAAGGTGTCCAGTTTTCTTTTTATTTTGTTTTGGCATTCAAACAGCGTGGGATCGAATCTCGGTGTTATTATTATTCTCTTTTTGATATTTTTTTCATTATTTAATTTTTATTTTTTATTAGTATATCTATACCAATAAATAAAATTGGAGTTTCTGTTTGTAATGTCAAAATAATAGGTTTTTTTCATGCTCACACGGTTATTTGCAAATTCAAATCCTTTATTATGTATAAACCCCACGGGGGCACTTACATATGGTCACTTTTTTACATTTTATCTTAAATTACTACCGGATCGGTACGCGACCGCACTGAGAAGATCCGGCAAGAAACTCAGTGGGATTGTCTTCTTTTTTATTCATCTACAATTTTTTTTTAAACAAGATAACATACAACTACATGTCTAATGATAGCTATAGTGTGATGCCTTTCGAACCATTATACAGTTATTAAATATAACGAAAAAGTACCATGGCTGGACCAGATCCCGCAAGCGGCACCCGATCACGAGTTAACCACTAGAGCAGCCATCACTCCCCTCAACCACAAGAGAGTGACCCGCTCCTCGTAGCTACCGCAAGCAGACCTTTCAGTGAGCATGACCAATACCATGCGCCACAAACAAAACACAGATTAAATAAAAAATTCGCAGGACACCTAAAATAGCAATTAAAAAATTTTTGTCTGTCTGTCTGTCTGTTTGTTCCGGGTAATCTTCAAAACGGCTGGACCGATTTAAAAAATTCTTTCACCAATGGAAAGCTATAATATCAGGGCGTAAACTAGGCTATATTTTATCCCGGTATTCCCAGCGCGCGCTAATTATGGTTATTAGTTATTTTAATGTAAATAATGTAAAACTCATCAGTGTGGTGACAGAATAAGAATACAATTCACCACTCCCTATTTTGCCCGTGGATGTCGTAAAAGAAGACTTAGTGATATAATACGCACATAACATCTATGCAAGAGAAGGAAATTTCGAAATAAAACTTTATACAAACCGTATATAACGTATATAAGCCGAAATGAATGTAAAACTATACATACGTGTGATATTAGTAATGGCTCTAAACAAAAATAAACGCTTATTGGATATTATATTTCGACAACAAGCTTCAGATAAATAGAAGATGTCGATGTATACACGAATTTGATTTAACTGAAAAAATACTGGCTGGTAAATAATAACTGGCTAGCTGGTCGCGTTCATACTAATAGTATTACAATGGATTTCGTTAATAACGACCTCGGTTGTAACGACTTTTCGGTTATAGCGACGCATAATCTTACTTTCGTTGGAAATTCATTCGGTAATAGCGACTACGGATATAATTCGGGTATACCGACTTGTTTTTATGAACTACTAGCAACCCGTCCTCGATTCGCTTCGGTTTCAGTCACTTAAACCCACGTAGTTCCTGTTCCCGTGGGAATACCGGGATAAAATGTAGTCTATGTTACTGCCTGATATTATAGCTTTCCATTGGTGAAAGAATTTTTGAAATCGGTTCGGTGGTTTAAGCGTGAAAGCGTTACAAACAAACAAACAAACATCCTTACTTTCGCATTTATAATATTAGTATGGATTTGGGACGATTCCTAGAAATTCCTTGCGGATGTTGCGACTGAATCGGCAAAGCCACAAAGTCTCATTTATTAACTATTAAGCATTCTTATCCTTTGTTTACATTCGCAGACGGTCGAATGCTTTGTTTGTGTGTAGAGCGTTACTTAGCATGTGCGCGAAGTTAAAATTATGAATCAGTTACGTAGCTATTTCCAGTGAGTGAACACTATTTCTTAAAGTTGTAAAAATGGCTCCTAGACGTACATTTACTGTTAAAGAAAAACTGATTTTTCGGATATAGAGACCTCCGGATATAGCAACGAAATTAGCGACGACAAAGTGGTCCCTCCGCCGTCGCTATAACCGAAATACATTGTATTTTGACAAGGGTATAACAATATTTGGACGTATAGGAGTTTTTTTAGATATAGATCCACTAAAAGATAAATGATCATTTTAAAGTCGTAGCTAAGTACAATTCTTCAGAAAACGTTTAAAAATATTATATAAAATATCATACTTTTGACAAACGCAGGATAGGGTCTACTTTAAAGTTTAAATACTCAATTGAAGCTAGATACCTATAGAAGTGTAAAGTTGAACGTAATTGAGAATACTTTCAAACGATTAACATAGATAGTTCGTTTATTAGGAAAGTGGATTGTTATTATCATCAATCCGACGTTTATCATTAATCATGTAAACCACTAAAATTGGCGCTATACATAACCGATAGACGATCAAATTGTTGTTTAGGTAAGTTTTATAGCTTACACTGACTGTAATTCCTGGTCACGCCCCTGATGGTGCATATCGCGAGTGCCCAGTAAGCATATTTGGGCTATGCACACGAACACTTGACTAGCACAGAGCTGCGTGTACTTATAATACATATTGCATGAATGGGATACGTGGGCTGTGCACTGGGCACAGTACAGTAACAGATAACAGTACGTCATAGTCTGCGCATTCTGCATTCTCTATATATTGTTGTTCGACAACCATTATTACGAACAATAAGTGAAGTCTATTACCACTAAAACAGGCACAGTTCCAAGATTACAAAAATGCTGTGAAATCGAAAATATTTGCATTAATTCAAACGGCATTTACTCCGTTATCACACTAAGGAGCTCGCTCTTGCAGTGGGTGTTATATTTATTCTAGTTTGGTTGCTAAGTTTGTAGTAGGATATCAAACTACATACTATTTATTGATCATTGCGGCTAAATGTGATTCATGAGACGCAATGCGACTTTCATGCCAAGTTTGTCATGTCAGTGCACGTTACGTACTATATCACAGATAACTCTCGCTGTTGTGATATACACAAACACATCACCGCGATAGACGTGACAACATATCAGAATATTGACGCTCCAATAATACTTATAATTACAAACTTTATTGTAATTAGTGTCCGATGCGAGCGTCTCTTGACAGTATGCACTTGACTTTTTTTTATTGCCAATGGTGGCAACGAGCAAACAGCACATCTGACGGTATGTAACAGCGCTGCATATGGAGCTGCCTGCCGGAACAGCTAAGTCACTGCCTACCGTAAAGAAAGTTCTTAAACCTCGTTTAAAGAAGTGCATGTCATAGAGCTAGGCAAACACAGCAGCAAGTAGTTCATTCTAGATCCTGCACAAAGAGAAATGATTACTGGTAACCTACAGTTGATAGACCATAACGATTGCAAGTGAAATACATGCGCCCTGCTACGGTGTCGAGTGGTACGGTGATACCAAGTCAAACAGTTCATCAGAGTACTCCTCGTGAAAGAGCCGATTGAGTACACAAAATAACCCAAAGGTTTTCTGTCGCTCCAGTGATTCCGACTAGTACATGAGATTGGTATCACCGACGTTTAGAACAGCCCGTCTTTGCAGGGAGTCAAGTGGGTCTAACTGATATTTAGACGCGCCTGCCCATAGATGCGAGCAGTACTCCACATGAGGTCGAATTTGTGCTTTGTATAGCCACAAGGCGCTGTCTAGGTGTAAAGCACATTTTGGCTCTGTTTAGTTCAGCTTTTTGCTTGCTAATTTGATTTTATTCTCTGACTCCCGAAGTGGACTTTATACTTCACGTCGAGAATCCCAACACTCTCAGAGACTTGGAGAGTTACTCCTTGAAATTGAGGCGTAGTGACAAACAGATCCTTTGTTGTGAACGCACAAACATATGTTTTTGTGCGATTGACCTTGACTAAATTCCGTTCATTTTATTCTAAGGCCCACCCCAGAGAACGTTCAACTTCAGACACAAGTTGAAACTTTCAATTATGTAACATATTCCGATGGACATGCCGAGTACTACTCGGTGTACCGCTCGTCACCCGTGCTGTCATCCGCATACCATAGTATATTCTCTATGGAGAGCATATCATTGATATGCAGGATAAACAAAGTCGGGGAGAGCACCGAACGTACACACCGTACATTTACATTGGAATATTTACTAAACGAAGAACTAAAACTAAGAGATGGAAAACTCGAAACGAAACCCCATACCAACATGTCTGACCAGCATGGTATAGCAGGTCACGCTGGTCGGCCCAACGACGAAGGCAACGTGTCATGGGTGGGTTACGGGTGTGCGTGCTTACGCCCCTCTGTCGCCCCGGATGGAGTGGAGCGAGGAGTGCGCCGACCGTAACTCACACCAAAAAAAAATGGTATAGCAGGTCAAATTGCCTCTCATGTGGAGGAGGCCCGAGCCCAACAGTGGGACGTATGTGGGCTGCTACGATGATGATTTACTAAACGTTATTTCCGCGTCTCAATTCTAAAATATGCTGCAATACATTAATGAATCACCTTTAAATGAGTTTCATTTGAACAATGCTTTTCAAGGTTCATCTAGAAAAGTAAACAATCTGCCGTAAGAAATATATTTTTAAGTTAGTACAATCACAGTATATTTGTACCGTGATTGTACATAAACTAAGTAAAGCTTGAACTAATAATAAACACATTGCGTGCGAGACGGCGCGCGTACACACCCACTATATTAATATTTATCTCTTTTTTATTAAGGACAAAACAACACACCCTATACTAAATAAGTAATATGTACTGCGGGGCGTCTTGCTAACATAATTTATCGGACGCAAATTACACCAAAAATATGAACAACAATCTGTTAATCGCATTCAGTACCGTTTCGCGTATGAATCGATCCTGTGACACTTGACACGGTGGGCCGGTACTACAACCACTACACCATCTGTGCGGTGATTAACTATATGTGTGTGTGTGTACACACTTACATGTAATAAACACTCGATGTAGCACTTCAATGAGAGATAGTGTGCGGGCGGGGCGGAGGTCACGGTGACGTCACGACGCGGTGCACTATCTAGTAACAGTGCGAGGGTGTGACGAACTATCACACTTAACATTCTCCCACAGAGCAGAGCCAATGCCCTCACTACAGTTAGATGACTGCAACAACATCTACGTCATAACTGTATAGAAAGCTTTCGCATAGTCGACACAGCGCAGTTAAATCCTTTGCGAGCCTATCAACTGACCTTGGACAAAAAGTATAATTGAAAACTACGATATCATTTCCACTCTCCTCTCCGTTAATTAAGACAATTTTAAAGCTTACTTAAAGCTCGTGCGTTAAATGATTTGATGACGATGTTGTGTATGTATATCAGAATATAATATAGGTTAAAGTTGCCGGTACTCTGTTGGACACGAGCACAGATTATTGTTAGGCTCTCGTACAACAATGTACAGGTAAGCTATTGCTTGATGATCACTGACAATTTTAATAACATAATACAGTTTTACTACAATGCCTTCTGTTTCTGGTGCATAGCGTACGTTAACTTGACGTATATGCGTCGAATCGATCAACAAATACAAGTACATATGTAATTTGTATGTTAGGATAACAAATAAGCCATTATCGAATCAGTCTTCGTTTGATATCGATATTAGGGCTCCTGTTATATATAACGCGTAATGCATCTCGGTTCACAAGTGCAAGTGCAGTTTGTTTGCGACTGTTTTGTAAAATATTAATATATGACCGAAGACATCAGAAATTTGTTAAGAACCGTTTATAAGTCGTTATTTCTTTTTGTCTTTATAATAAATAATTGTCTCCACATCTGTCTAACATAGGTGTGAAGTATCCCGTAATGATCTATGTCTAACCGTCAAGTTTATAACATTTATTGCACTTATAAGATTTCGTGTTTAAACAGCTGAGTGATATTTCACATTTAGATATATTTGTATATGAGGACAACGCCTTCCTTCTTTTAAAGATAACGGTAATAGCCCCCATTTGTTTTTTAATGATAATAAAGTAAGAACAGGCGAGTGTCGCGGGCGTGTGTCGCGGCTGTGTCGTATGTCCGAGCTGTTATCTATACATATACAAACATTACACATTATTATTTAGATACATTATATTGTTTGTATTGTATTGTATATGTCACAATACGACACACGCTCTCTCGCACACAATAGATATACTCAATAGTAATCATATTTACACATCTTATATAATAATATGTACTTACTGATCCGTATACAGATATTATAATACTCAATGAAGGGTTTTTCAACAAGAACTTTGTTTTCTAAAACAAAATAAAACAAGAAATTTAGATGAAGATGATTCAAATTTTTATTGCATTACGAAGAGAAAAGTTCGGCAATTATGAATGAAAAATGATATCTGGCAAATGTCCACCACGACCACGCTGAGAGATGTAGATTCTTTTATCAAAGTTTTTAATGTTAAGGACAGAGTTTATATGGAGCCAATCGAATCGATTGCAGCCTTAAAACTCAAAATCCGTGATGTGATTAACGAAATAGACCCGCCATTTTGCCAAAAAGTGATTAAAAACTTTGATGAAAGAATCGACATCTCTCAGCGTGGTCGTGGTGGACATTTGCCAGATATCATTTTTCATTCATAATTGCCGAACTTTTCTCTTCGTAATGCAATAAAAATTTGAATCATCTTCATCTAAATTTCTTGTTTTATTTTGTTTTAGAAAACAAAGTTCTTGTTGAAAACCCTTTATTATATATTTCGCCTGCTCCGGCTCCTGAGATACAGGCTTTGGCCTAGTTCAGGGACTAATGTAAACTTGTTTTGTAAAATAGCATTTCTTGTTGAAATAAATTATCATTATTATTATTTCACATACGATTATGAATATGATATTGCTTCGGGTTAGTTTTGTATCAGTTACAAATATTGTATTTTTTATAGATCAAAAGCAAAGTGTGGTGTTTATTCACCATTGGAGAGGTTAACGACTAGGTTTTCAGTTCAATTAAAATTATCTTTGGAGAGGTTTGGGTATTCAGTTCAATTGATCGAAAGAAAACTTGTCATGTGTCTCATACAGACCACAGTTCCGAAAATTGGAATGGCTGATGAACAATTTTTAAAAGTTTGTCTGTCTGTTTTATTGTTATATCCAAATAGGAGCGCTTTTGGCATACCTTTCACAGACGGAAATCTGGTATTACAAGGAGTAACGATTACTTTTAGATTAAACAAATAACCAGATTTATGAGAAAACAAAAACGTATTGTGATCATTCTTCGAAACGGCACTAGCAGATAGACTTCATGTTAAAAAAGAAATAATTAAAGGTAATTCTCTTGTCAGAAAAGAATTACAGTTCTCCGATAAAAAATAAAACATACAAAACAGTAAATTAATTTTAAAGGTTTACTGAAATTTAATAATAAATACATTTATTATGAATACGTTTTATATAGTTTTTAAATTATCATCATTCCTGCTAGTATATACAACCCACTGCTGGGCTCGAGCCGCCTCCGCAGTAGGGCTATTGACCGGCTTATATCACGCTGGTCAGACGAATTGGTATAGGATTTTATTTGGATTTTTTCTTTTCCTGCATAGACGCTATATGTATATTATATGCCTTAGTAGTCTTTTACGACATCCACGGATAAGAAAGGGAGTAGTGAATTGTATTGTTACTCAGTCGCCTCCAAGATTTTTGAATACTGTTTAACATTAAAATAAATTAGTTTTATGTTATTTCAATAGTAGTTAGTATGTTACAAGGGCTACAAAAATATTAATATTCCGCAAATCCTGAACAAACTAAGCGACCATTGTTTCTTTATATTCCATGCGGACCAATTCGCAGGTAAACTAACTTGTACCTGTGGGATCTGGTCCAACTATTTTTTTTTTGTATTGTATTTTGTATAAAAAATGTACCCTGGTTGGGAGGACCTCACAATGGGGCTAATACTTATTTGTATACATTAGACAGGTAAATTACAAAACGGCAATCTCGTCGAGTTTATTAGCGGATATTCTGTTTGAGGCCGCGTGGTATATTACTATATTAATATCAAACAAAATGTAATAGGTATTACCAATATGTAAGTATTCTCACGAGGCTTATATACACATGATTTGATTTACGCCATGCAATTAGCGACTCAGCCGTATATCAAGAGACACATATATAATATATTAGCCGATAAATCGTGTAACAGACGATTAAACTATTATTTTATAACGATGCAAATAGGTAGGGCTCTACATCTGTCACAGTCAGCGGAGAGCGCTGTCACTGACACCAATGTCTACGAAAGACTCCTGTCTTTCGTATTAGTTTCGTATTAGTCCAGGTATTAAGAACACAATCTATTTATTGCGCGTAGAATTGACTATTTATGAATATACATTTTCGGTGTGGTTACAGAATAAGAATACATTAACCACCCACTTTTACCAACTAATAGATATGTAACAGGAATGTAAGAGATGACGACCTCGATATTACAACACGTCTGACCAGCGTGGAATATTGGTTCAATTGCCCTCCTATTGCGGGGGAGTTCCGAGCTCAACAGTGTTGATATGGACTGAGAATGATAATGTTGAAATATAAAAAAAGAGTGTGGTGTGTACAAAGCACGCATATCCGAAGCGAAACTCCTTCATCCTTCTTCCTTTATCCCTCTATCTCATTCTCTCGCCGCTGAATCCTATACATTTACGTGTTTGTGTCTCTATGGAGTCGCTTTTTCGTTATATCGAGTTTGTAATCACAACGATTCTAAAGAAGTTTCACTTCAATAACTGTTAACATGTATGTTAAGAGAGTGTATATTATATAATGTGTAAGTGTTGTTGTGTGCGTCACGCCGCCGCCGCCGCCGCCGCCCCACTATTGTACCTTCGTATATGTTAGGGTCGATGACGATTGCCAAGTTCATGTTCACACGGTCACGTCGCGTCACGCAACACGTTACACAAATAGATTGTCGTTGCGATGAGCTGCACGTTACGTGTTACATGCCAGTTGTGTTAGTGTGCGATGTCACCGATACGATACACACACACACACACACAACACATCGCACATAACGATGCCAAACTCTATAACGTAGTTATGTTGTATTGGTACTTTACCTACCCACATATGATATGGTAAAAACATTTTTAGTTTCAGCGTTAAATATAGGAGAGTTCATTTCAACTAGGTATCTATTTACCAATAAATTAAGAATAAAATAACATTTATTCAAAATAAGATCTCTAGACGTACGCAATCAATTTGTTAGAAAGACAATTAGTAATTTCTTTAGTGGCTGTACACGGACAATACACTATTCTTATGCCGTCTTCATCATCATCATCGCAGCCCACATACATCCCACCGCTGGGCTCGGACCTCCTTCACAACGGAAGGGAATTCGACCTACTGTACCATGCTAGTCAGACAGGTTGGTATAAGGTATCCCTTAGTCATCTTTTACGACATCCACAGGCAAGATAGGGAGTGGTGAATTGTATTGTTAGTCCGTCACCACACGGATATTGTGTTACATGTACTAAATGAATGTATATACAAAACGCTATATCGTACATACAAATAAATAATTACCTGATAGATATGAAAGGTTATCATGAGCGATAAATATTTATTACTACATACCTATGTTATAGGTAAATATAACATACACGCTAATGTATTGCCCTGGAGTATGTTACGTGCTATTTAACAAATTAAAGATCATACGTATATCAACAACGATAGGGTTCAATGAGGACGGCACTACAGTTAGCGCGCCGCGGTCCGTGTACCACCTAGAAGGAACTGCACGATCGATACTGCGCGGCGCGGCGGTACACTCTAAGTATTACCTGAGCTAGTTAGGTACTGTTAAATACCTGTATACAAATATGTATCATTGCAATTATGATACAACATTGTCACTATAAGTGTACACTAGTCAATCGATAACCTTGATTACATCTATGTATGTATGTATGCGAATACTTGTATTCGCGTATGTATGTATTACTAAATATATGTATGTAACGCGTAGCGTATGACGCGCTAATATTTGACGGTTAGCACTCATTCGCTAGTCGCTCACAGCTGTGCAATCAACATACAAACTTTAACAAAACCTATTGTTAATATTTTATCGCACAACTAGGTATTGCACAGTTAGTTATATCTATAGAATAATATAGATAATTTAATAATATCATTTTTAAAGAGTACGGTGAGCGAAATATTTGATGGTTTTTTTTTCTGCATCAGGTTAGGAATCTGTTCAGAAAGTATGTTACTCTATTAGCGTTTTGTGTGCGACCGCGTCTCACCGTCGTCAATGTGTCAAGGTCTGCTTTAAACATGTATGACCCTCTACGAATAGCGATTGGTAATTCTGAATAATGATACACAACCGTTGTTAACTCTACATTATGATAGGGCGAGTAGAGAATCGCGTTATCTGACTGGAGAATTATATTGGTAGTCTTTCTCATTTTTAAAAATTGTAGCCACATGGTATTTTAGTGTCGAATGTTCTGTGTTAACGACAATAATTTAACACGTTACAATGAGCCCTAGATCTGCTTTTTTGATGTAAAGCTATTGTGGGCATTGTTATTTTTGTATAGGGATATTTTAATCACCAGCAGGTAGTTTAAACAGTTAATGCCGCTATCCCAACAATGTTGTTACCTATTGTATTACGCACGGTATTTTTGCACGGTATATATGTATTAAGCATGGTATTTCTTTACTTTGCACGAACAATACACTAAAATATGTAATTCTCAGTTTTAGCAGCAAAAAAATATTAAACAATTTGTTTTTTATACTTTCATACCTGGGAGCGGATACTGTGACAACAGCCACCAACGAGCTGCTGAAGAGACGGTTGACGAGGCAGGTCTCTTGCCCCGACCGGCTGGCGTAGATCTCCTCGATGCCATCGTCAGGCGTTAATGCAAATAGGTGATAGCCACTGCTGCTGCCCGCCACCAAAGACCTTATACATAACAAAATGTTTGTTGATACAATCGTTATACATTTACTGGCAACCCACCCTCGCTTCACTTCCCTCATTTGTATGTGTTGTTTTAAATTTAGTATAACTCCTAGGATAATATTTTAATTAGATAGTGTAAAGGTATATAATATCCAAAATCAAATATTTTAATAACAAAATTATGTAATTAGAAATACGTATATTAAAACCTTAATTGATTTAGTATTTAAAAATATGCATAACTTTTTATCTAAATTTTAAAGATTGCTGTGTAACTCACTGCTCCTTGAGAGATAGATATACCTATGCTATTGCAGACTTTTTACCACTCAGGCTGCACTATACACACACTCTTAAAGTTATCAAGACATGGTTTTTGCTTAGTTAACTAATATCGTAATAACTTTAAGTAATTAGCGTAATTAACACAATATATAGCCTATGTCCAACGTGAATAATGTACCTCTTAAATGGTGAAAGAATTTTTCAATATGTGCAATGGTTCCAAAAATTACCCCAGATATAAAAACAAACTCACAAAATTTGGCCTTACTATAATGTTATTATAACGGGTTTTTCAACAAGAACTTTATTTTCTAAAACAAAATAAAACAAGAAATTTAGATGAAGATGATTCAAATTTTTATTGTATTACGAAGATAAAAATTCGGCAAATATGAATAAAAATTATATCTGGCAAATGTCCAACACGACCACGCCGAGAGATGTTGATTCTTTCATCAAAGTTTTTAATCACTTTTTGGCAAAATGGCGGGTATATTTCGTTAATCACATCACGGATTTTGAGTTTTAAAGCTGCAATCGATTCGATTGGCTCCGTATAGACTCTGTTCTTAACATAGTTCCACAAAAATAATCCAGTGGTGTTAAATGACATGATCTGGCTGGCCACATAACAGCTGATTTTCGTCAAATTATGCGATCGGGAAATTTGGTTTGCAATGAATTGATCGTTTCATTGGATGTGTGACATGTGGCACTGTCCTGTTGAAACCACATGTCAGTGATATCCACGTAATCAATAATAGGCCAAAATTGAGTTGTTGTTGAACAACTCAATTTGGCCTATTCGAAAATCAGCTGCTATGTGGCCAGCCAGATCGTGTGATATAACACCACTGGATTATTTTTTGTGGGGCTATGTTAAGGACAGAGTCTATACGGAGCCAATCGAATCATTTGCAGCCTTAAAACTCAAAATCTGTAATATGATTAACGAAATAGACCCGCCATTTTGCCAAAAAGTGATTAAAAACTTTGATGAAAGAATCGACATCTCTCAGCGTGGTCATGGTGGACATTTGCCAGATATCATTTTTCATTCATAATTGCCGAACTTTTCTCTTCGTAATACAATAAAAATTTGAATCATCTTCATCTAAATTTCTTGTTTTATATTGTTTTAAAAAACAAAGTTCTTGTTGAAAAACCCTTTATATTATAAACAATACATGTAAATTATATTCACTGCTAACCACTAGGTTACTGAAGGCCATATATCTATATAGACTTATCATTAGTTAACACAGTCGTCACATCACATATCCGTGTGAGACCTAATATAATATTCACACAGAATACATTTACTAAAAATATCAAATTTTATCTCTAACTGTTAGTAATATACAGTGGCATAGCGAGCCTTGGAGTGGCCCTGTAACATTAGTTGGGAGCTCAAATGAAAGATTTCTGACTATAGAAACAAAATTGCTTGCATGAAATTGATTACAAGTTATTATTTCGTCCTTGAATTATACGTAAAAAAAATTGCAATTTTTGGGCAACGCTTAATTCGGAAAAAAAATTGTTTCTCTTGACTTTTATATGCATGTATGACAGACACACATTAGAAGTCCCTGTATCATTGACAGAGCTGATAAGGCAGTAGCTACGTCTCTGGTAATGTAGTGAAACAGCTGTATGAATATATATCATTGAACAACTTGTCTATGTGCAAGGTTTAGTGAATGTCTAGTGCGGGCGAGACACTCTTAACCATCATCATGGTATAATTATACATATATCTATACTACATGGTAAACCTATCCAATTTCTTTATATTAAAGTATCCTACATAATGATATTTGAATTGTTATTAGTAAGCACAACTTGAGCACTTATAGCCAATTGCAATGCGCTTACATATATACATACACACATCAGCTTTTTTTTATTGCCATTGGTGGCAAATGATACTGCCACTCATGGATTTCTGCTAGGCCATTGCTTACTGTGAAGAAATTGGAGGGAGTGTGAATACATGCAATGAGGTTTGGTGTTACTAAAGGCATCACCAAAAGCCGCCACACGCAGCCTCAGAAAGTTGAGATACCAGCTCTCTTGCTAACTGAACGAAGCGTAGTAACAAATTGCTACTACTCAGACGTCAATTCTTTGCGAAAGTGTGGCACTATCTAGACAGACTACCACTAAGAAAAATCATTATATGTAGACTACACTAATAGACAAAGTGAGGTAAGGTACTGCTAATGGCTGATACAATTTATTGTAGCATAAGGACTAGATTAACAACTGACAATACAATTTATTCTTTCAGTCAACAACTGTATTTAGAGGATAGGCTTATTAAATGAATAATCCCACACCATATCATTATTTTTAATATAATTGTAATCATTAAAAATTTGAATATTTTTAAGATAAATGAACAACAATGATATTGTAACCAATATACATTAAAGTTCATAGATATTTTTATTTTTAATAACACACAAAAAAGACCTTATAATTTTTTCTAAATTCATCACAATAATGAATGTATTATTACAATGTGTTGTGTAATGTTCTCCAAATAATGAACACAACACACATACAAAGTTCTCCAACAATAAGGAAACGGTGAGCAGTAGAGTACTCTCTACTGCGAGGTCATTATCATTATATATTATTTATTTAACAGTAGGGAGGGAACTTCATGGGCATGCACAAATTGTGTCACAATAAAATATCCAAGAAGGCAAGTAACTTATGTCCAACAGACATCCCATCATTCAACACAGTCACTGCAAAGCAAATCTGGACGAATTTGCACAGAGTCAGCATCCCTCCTCGGACGCCATATTTGTTTACAGATATGTATCGTTTAAGGGAGAAGACATTACGAAACAGCTGGCAATGACATATTGCATCATCGCGTCAACGAAGAAACGCACTACTAACAATATCGACGTTATTTCGTACCATTGTTCAGTTTCGCAATTTGTGCTCAGATGACACAATATATATATACAAGCACCTATAAATACTATATATCACTATCGATTTTAGCATAAACTGCTCTTAATTATATGCTTCATTACTTACGTGCAATCTTGATTGAACTGAACGAATATTCCTCCTGCATTTGAGCCCTCAGTATTCTGACCTCCTAAACTCATTGGAACGTTCGAAAAGTACAGATATTTTTGAAACTACGATCTACGATGGCATCCAAGCTCAAATAACTTTAATTGAATACGAACAGTCCTTCACAGAAATAACTAAACAGTTGAAACTAATATTGTTTGTCACAATCACAAGAAGTACAATTTTGACACAAAGAACGACCTTGCTGCTGAAAACAAGCCCCCTCCCTCGCACTGCACTTGTTCGACAATATTAACCATAGAGCATACAATAAAATATTATATGTCACTTTACTAAAGTATTGCCAACTACAGCTTCAGAAAATCCTAATATATATTTTCAATGTGAAAGTTTCTTTGTTTATTTGTTACGATTTTACGCATCAGCCACTGATTCTAAATAATGAAATATTACATATATGTTATTAGACACAGAAAAGGCCACTTTTTATCATTGAAGCACTTGTTTAATAACTATGCCATATTCTATTAATTCATGTACTCTATTCGGTGTGAGCCCTGGACATTAAATCAATGGGCTTAATATTCGTGAAATTTGCGTCAAAGTATTCATAATGTTATCGAGACCAATTTGTATGGATTTGGAGCAGTGCAGCTATCGTCCGATAGAGGCGCTACTCCAAATTTCATACAAATTAGTCTCGATAACGATACAAATGCTTTGACGTAAATTATTGTACTAGGCCCATAGATTAGAGCGAAATCCACATCACGGGTTCTTTAAACGGCGGCGGCGCTTCCACTTTACGAAATTTATAAGTTGGCTTTATCTTAAATAAATTATTACAATTTTACGCTAACAATTAAAAAAACGAAATGGTTTTAACATTAAAAAATATTGTAGCTAAAAACTACTAACTAAAACTACATAATTTAAAAAAAAAAATACGTTTCGTGGATTATTAGAAAATCTACGCATATTTTTAATTGCAATCGACAGAAATCTACAGTGAGTTTAGCATGAATATTTGCGTCAAATTATTCGTATCGCTATCGAGACAATGTATGCGATTTGGAGCACCGCCCCTATCGGACGATAGGTGTACTGCTCATAAATTCGCGTTAGGAATACTTTGATACAAATATTTGTGCTAAGGCCACTGAGCTCAGAATTTTCATCATCATGCTATGGATTTTAAGAATATTGTTCTAGCCTTCCCCGTGTGATGACGGAGTAAGAATACAATTTACCACTCCTACCTTGTCCATGGATGTCGTAAAAAACGATTAAGGGATATAATAAGCATATAACAAGAGAAGAAAAACTCGAAACAAAACCCTATTCCAACACGTCTGACCAGCGTGGAATAGTAGGTCAATTCCCCTCCCATTATGGAGGAGGCCTGGGACCAACAATTACAGTGCTGTGTCCTTTTTTTCTAACTCCATTAACCAATGTACAAAAAAAAGGTGGCAACCATAGCCCCATTTATTCTGGTTACACACCAAAACATATTTCCAACTGTCCGTCGATACAATTTGAATGGATTTAACGCTAAAAATGTCAATAGGCTTCAAATCACAAATAATAAGCAAGGTCAAGCATTTATGTTCATTTTGAGTCTTACGACATCCAACAAGATATACTTGTATTGTATAGGTTACCTGAACTAATCTAAATCGAAGTATACCTTGCCAATTTATATTCTGAGTGTACAATAGTTAGCTGCAGATGGTTTTCCAACTTGGTTCGGATTACGGGTGAGGGCAGGGTCCCTTCAATCAGAGGGCTTTAAAAATTATTACATTCATTTTATGGGTATGGCCGCACTGTATATAATTTGATACTTAGATTATCATATTATACTTTGATGATGTAAGCATGTAATATCGGTCCGTTTGTAAGAATACCATAAGTCACCACCCGTTTCTTTGCCTGCTGTTATTGTAAAACTCGCTAAGGATGAATACTATAATATCACACTGCGATCACCAACTAGCCCGCCAATAATAAAAATTATTCGGGAAGGCATATGACCAACATTGGATGCCTATAGACTAATTGATAATAAAATGATTTTACAATATAACTATAAAAAAACATAGGCAGTCATAACAACTGCCGGCAGAAGGGAAAACATAAGAATAGAATAGAAACAAAAGAAATTAAAATTAAGAGAAGAGTAAGCGACCGCAGTATATTGTAGAGAAATATAATAATTTAATATAAATTAACTATAAATTGAGGGTAGATCAATTCTTGTTTATAGTCGAGTATATATATATTACAGTCGTGTATATACATATATATGAACTAACTGCACACATAAGTATCAGAGACGTGCTGAATTATTAGATTTTGTCTATCAAAAATTATTGTAAAAGAAATGCAACACACTGTTTAATTGTTTTTATCACATAGAGCGTCTCGGGTTATGCAACAATTGATCAAATCGGAGTTAGGCAATGGTGATAGGAACACATGAAAAACTTTTGAAGAAAAATTTGATTCGTTCACGAATTAAAGTCATGTAAAGTTTTCTATTTTGTCATCGCTTTTTCGTGTGAATCTGATTAAAATGTATAAAGTCAGTAATAATCTGCAAAATATTCGCACTTTGTTAAAGAGTTACATGTATCCTGTTCATAATATGTAGCATTTAAGGTATTGCCTCTTAGACACAGATTTTTGAAATCACTGTAACTTATGTTTTATTGTTTTTTATACATTCTAATTATGTAATCGCAAAACTACAACATACTCGAACTGTTTCAGCCATATCAGCCATGTATAATGAGTCAATCAGAATAAACCGTACTAAGATCGAAAAGCCTGCATAATATCTAGCTATCGGCGATATCAGTCTACTACTGACCCTGATGTTTAATCACTGCATCATGTCTCAGATTGTCGATTAATTTCTCGCCAAAATTGTCACTGTTATTCAAGTGACAACTTCTATAGACAGGTTTGGTGGAGTAGTAAAATCATGTAAATGGTCATCGACCTGGTGATGTGACGTGTTAATAATAATACTACACATTCAGTTATATCAATATCACTATATCTGTGCCTGTACAGGCGTAGTCTGGGCTAGTGGACTAACGCCGTGTTTGACAGAAGAACCTAAGGTTATAGTTTGAAGTACCTAAAGCCCTTAAGTTCCTAGCCTATATGATGGGATACCTGCACCGCGCTACCTAAGGTGACAGGTAGATGTGAGATGGATGTTTGGGTGGAGGATTGGTAATTCTCACTGCCGGTCAAGCAGACTCACAGGACCGGTCAGAACTGACGGCTAAGGGTGTCTTGGCCACAGTGAGATGGAGGTTTGGATGGAGGATTGGTAACTCTCACTGCCAGTCAAGCAGACTCACAGGACTGGTCAGAACTGACGGCTAAGGGTGTCTTGGCCACAGTGAGAGGGATGTAACTGAGAGATGAATAAATTCAAATCTGATTTATTTTACACAATGTACACCTTATATACTACTTATTGCTAATACACACATATACCATTTTGTGTTAGTGTGTCGTAAGTGTAAAGTATAACGCAGTGTCTTTAAATCATGTCAGTGCTAATTTTGCACATTTGTATGTTGACATGCTTTACTTGTATGTTGACATGCTCTACTTTTGAGTTTGCTGCGTTGCATGTTCAATGTGCATTGAACATTCTGGCGTCTCTCAGGAACACGACTGCAAGTCGTATAATTCGATAACCTCATATGGTCCAATGTGTCCTTCCGTCGTTTGTGGTGTTTGGACTGTAGTCTGGGGACGAGGTTTCCCATACCGTGGCCGTGGTTGTGGTGGAGCTGCCCGCTGTTTGTCTGTCTCTGTGGCTTGTGTTGTAGTTGTCTCCTTGTTTTGTCTTCTCGTAAGTCTATCTCGACATTGTTTGAGTGGTCTGAAATAAATTAAAAGACAAGCTAATACTATTAAAGAAAGAGATGTCACGGTGCTAACCACATAGGAATGAGACTCTATTCGCCTCCATATTGTGTTATCTAATCTTGTTTTTAGCTTTGCTTCTGAAGCGGCTAAGTGGTCAAATATACTGGTGGAGCTATCTAATACTTCCTCCTTCGGTATGTCTGGTATCTCTGATTGGACTACTTGTGTGTCTAGAGTAAAATTACTCCTTTTAAAATATGATGCTTGCACAGTTGTTGTTGTTATTCGTTTAGCTGCAAGAATGTTGTTCAACGTCTTTACTACACAGCTTTCTGAAATGTGTAGTACTCCTATATCCTCTAGGTTAATCTCTTGTCTTTGTCCATCACATATTATCGAAGCTGATTGTGTTTTTGTAGTGATAAACATCCACGTATTCTGCATGTAAAGTTGTTTCCATAGAATTGTAGATTGAATGTTGTATCTTCTTGATGTGCATTGTGATTTAGTGTTATTATTGTTGCTGAATAGCTGGTCAACAATGCAATTCTTGTTCAATTGCATGTTCTTAACAGCCACGGGATAGCAAACAAACTCCGATTTTTTGTGTAAACAATCTTTGAACTCGTCTTTACTTAATTCAAAGTATCGTTCATTGTTATAGTCGAAGCCTATGAATGCTCTTGGGATTGACAAGCATTCAAAAGAACTCCCGGTCAACTTTTGAGGAATCGCCGTTATGTGTATTAGTGTATATTTTCTTATGTCATGAATAGGATAGTACGCAAATACGTTTATATGTGTTGCATTTATTTCCATGTTAGTCTGTATTAATTGATCCTGAATTATCCTTAAGTTTCCAGGTAACTTTTGATTGGTTGTTTGTATTATATCATTAGCGTATTTAGGACTCAAAATCGTGTATATCGATGCGTTATTTAGGTATATCTCAAGTAACCCGTTGTAATAGTGAATAATCTCTGTTATGTAATTGTTCGCTAATTGATACGTTTGTATTACTTGTATTTTCACATTGTTAGCGTCTACCATCTTATACCATACGTCGTTATCGTGCATGAATGCTATAGCTTCATTTAACTTCTTTTCAAAATTCTCTAACTTTTTCTTAATCCGCTCCTCGGTTTGGTTTACAGCGGATACTGTAGATATCATTATGTTTGTTTGATGATTGGCGGCGTTTATAAGTTCTTGTTGATTGCTACTCAATGAGTCAATACTTCTGTATACTTCATCGTTTACTCCGAACACGTATGTTAACATTTGTCCTAATAATCCACGTCTCCTTCTAGAAATCTTTATCCCAGTAAGGTAATCCTTTATCTTCTCAAATTGTGCTTTCTCTTCGTTCAAATGATAATAAAATTCTGCACAATGGGTGTCTTTTGTATACTGTTGCGTGTCAGTGCATAACTTTTGAAACTGATTAGTTATTTTTATCGTATTATTTAAATTCAGTTCCAAATCACTCCTTTCGTAATTAGTTTCTATTCTAAAACTCCCTCTGTTTCTAGATGAATTGCTTTTGTTGCTAAGCATACAAATACAGCAATATATGATTTGTAGGACTTGTGACCTCTTCCTTTCATTGTTCTTGTTTGTATTGGTCCCGCATAATCCACTCCAGTGTGACTAAATGGATATGATTGCGTGACTCTTGCTTTTGGAAGTATCCCCATTTTCTGTACTTTCGTTTCGGACCTGTATCTCGCGCATTTGACGCACTTTTTTAGTGTACCTTTGACCACTTGTTTTCCACCTATAATCCAGTATTTTTGTCGTAGGACAGCTGTAGTTAGTTTATTTCCTCCATGTAATGTTTTCATGTGTGCGTTTTGTATTATTAATGACGTTATATGATGTCGGCGTGGTAATAGTATAGGATGTTTTTGATTATATGGCAAGTCAGCGTTTTCTATTCGACCTCCAACTCGTAATAAACCATCGTTATCAATAAATGGATCTAGTGTGGATAATTTACTGTTTTTCTGCAGTGATTTTTTCTTTCGAATAATTTCTTTTTCATCGTAAAATTCTTCTTGTTGCAATATGCATAGAATTCGTTTCTCTGTTTCTTCTAGTTCCGTGCAGGATAATGGTTCGTGCTTTTTGCGCTTGCTGATAAATCTGTAGCAATACGCCAATGTTCTTATCATTTTATTGTAGTTAGAAAATCGACTCCAGATGTCATACTTTTCATTCGTAGTATTAATTGTTGTTGATAAACAGTACTTGGCTTCTTCATTTGGCTGTGGTGCTGTTGTTGTAATAGGTATATCGCTCGTCTGTAACCATGGTGGGCCGTTCCACCATAAGGAACAGTTTATTAATTTTTCTGGCTCCAATCCTCTTGATATAATGTCCGCTGGGTTTTCAGACGATATGACATGATTCCATTGAGCGTTAGGTATTATGCTGTTAATTTCTGACACTCTGTTGGCCACGAACGTATGCCATCGCCCAGGATCTCCTTTTATCAACGTGATCATAGAATCCGTCCAGCATGAAATCACGGTATTGTTATCACCGTTTAGAGCATTTTTTATTTTTTCTATTAAATTAGCCAATAATACTGCGGCGCATAGCTCAAGACGCGGTAATGTTGTTTTTTGTTTTTTCGGTGCAACTTTTGACTTAGCTTGGAGCAATGTTATGTAGTAACTGTTATTCACCATTACTCTGCTATAGACGACAGCCCCGTATGCTTTTTCTGAGGCGTCGCAGAATCCATACAGCTCAAACTTTGTCCTGTCTATCGTGTGACACCATCGTGGTACTTGTATATTTTCTATGTTTTTTAACTGTTTTTGTATTTCTGTCCATTTATTTCGTATTATGTCATTTACTGGTTGGTCCCATTCCATCCCAGACGTCCACAGTTGTTGTACTAGTAATTTTAGTGTTATGATGATGGGGGCCAACCAGCCCAACGGATCAAATATTTTCGCCACCTCTGACATAATGAACCGTTTGGTGGGTTTTGTGTTTTCTGTTATAGTTATTTGAAAACAGAATTTATCTTCGCCTGGAGACCATATAATTCCCAACGACTTTCTTGTTTCGTCTAAGGGAAGTTTCAGCATCCGACTTTCTTCTTTATCGCATGTTAAATTGTTCAACAATTCCGAACTATTTGAAGACCATTTTCGTAGTTGGAAACCACCTTTGTTTAACATTGCTATTAATTGTTCTTGTAATTCCTTGACGGAGCTTTCCTGGGATTCTCCTGACAAAATATCGTCAACATAGAAATCCTGTAACGTTACTCTACTGGCGATAGGGTAATTGTCTTGTTCGTCTAATGCTAGTTGTTGTAATGTTCTCACGGCCAGATAAGGCGCGCTTGTTGTGCCATACGTGACCGTTGTTAGTTCGTATTCACTAATGGCCTTTTTTGGAGAAAATCTCCATAAAATTCTTTGATATTTATAGTCTTCTTGGTTTATTTTTATGAACCGGTACATTTTCATAATGTCGGCCATGAAAGCAATCTTATGCGTTCTCCAGCGTAATAATATGTTTGATAAGTCTTGTTGAAGTCGTGGTCCTTTATGTAAATTTTCATTAAGGCTTATTTTACTACTTGTTTTACTACTAGCGTCAAATACCACTCGTAGTTTTGTTGTAAGAGAGTCTTCTTTTATTACCGCTTGGTGGGGAATATAATACTCTCCTGTGTAATATTCTGGTTTAGGTACTTTTCTCATATGACCCATATTTAGGTACTCGTACATAAATTCCTTGTATTGTTGGCGTAAATTTTCATTTTTTTCGAACTGACGTTCTAGTTGTAATAGTCGAGCCACGGCTTTTTTCCTTGACTCGCCATATTTTATGTTCGCGTCCTTAAACGGCAGTCGTACCGTATAAGTGCCGTCGAAACTTCGTATTGTAGTATTTGTATAGTAATTTTCACACAACTCATCATCTTTGGTGAGTGCATAGTGTCGTGGAATTTCTTCTAATTCCCAAAATTTTGTTAATTGTTGTATGTCGTCGGTGCGAGTCATCATGCTTAATACTTTGATGCCACCGTTTGTGTCTTGCGGATATAACCCGGATAAAATCCAACCCAATTCTGTTTCTTGAGCGATTATACCGCCTTGTAGTCGTTTAAAACCTTGTAATAGTATTTTACTATATTCTTGGGCACCTAAAATTATGTCTATAGGTCCCTTTTTGTTGTACGTTGGGTCTGCCAATAGAACATTGTCCAACTCTTGTAATTGTTGTAAGTTACTTCTTGGTAACGAGTTTGTAAGCTTTGGTAGTACTATAAGTGTTACAGGTAGTCTGTACTCACTAGAGTACCTTGGTTGTAGTTTTATGTTAATTGTATATTTCGATGTCTTAGGTTCGTTGTCTCCAATGCCTTTTATTTCGGCTCGAACCTTTTGTCTTGGATACGACAGCAGTTGTGCTACTTCTTCCGTGCAAAATGACGCTTCTGAACCTTGGTCACACAATACTCTTAATAATTGTGGTGTTCCATCATACGACGTGGTTTGTAATAGCGCTGTGGCTAATAAGACCGTATTTTTTTCCTCTAAATTGGTAGCTGATAAGTTCGATAACGTTGTGTTTTGTTTTTTATCACTCATAGTTGGTTTAGGAGTGAACTTTTTCGTATACTCAGAAGACTCTGGTTGTCTTTTAATTGAATCGAATGTTCGGTGTAATAGTGTGTTATGACCTTTATGTTGACATATTTCACATTTTGTATAAAACTCGCTCGTGCATTTTATTTGTTTATCATGATTTAAGCAGCGTTTGCACATTTCTTTGTCTGAGACTTCCTTATATCGTTGCGTCACGTTCAAGGTTTTAAAACTAGGGCATTTATTTATATTATGTTCTGTGCTTTTGCAGTACCAGCAATGTTTACTTTTTGATGATTCTGCTATTGGTACGAGTGTTCCCCGGTATTTATTTATTGTATGATTCACCGAGTTATTACTCAGGTGATTATACGTAATTTTTTGCTGATCGTAGGACTTTAAACTTTTAAATCTTTTTTCTAAAAACTGTAACATTTCTTCAAACGATTCCAATTTGTTTGGGTGTTGTAACTGATCCTCGTATTTTGAATCAGTTTGTTGGTCCCATTTCCTGGCCAAAAGTCTAGCCAAAATAGGGTCCCATGTTGAAATGTCAATTCCTTGATGTTTTAAAGATTCCAAACATTCTTTTATGGTGTCGTGCATGTCTCTTAAACCTGCTGCATTCGCAACATTTAGCTTGGGTAAATCTAATAATTTATCGATGAATTTAATTGATATCATTCGTTCGTCTTCATAACGTTGCGTAAGCAATTTCCACGCGGTTTCATAGTTCGATTCACTTATCGTTAGATGACGTATAATTTTTGCTGCGTCACCTTTTACATTTGTCTTTAAATATTGCATCTTTTCTACCAATGAAATATTTTTATCTTCATGAATAATTTTTTTGAATAAATCATGAAAAGTATACCATGAGTCATAACTCCCAGTAAAAGTTGGAATAGAGATACGGGGTAGTTTTCCTGACGACTGTGTTAAGGTTTCGCTGGAACTGTCATGGATTTTTTCTTCCAGCATCTCCATTGTAGTATCGAACTCAATTTGGGTGTTTTCAAAATATTTATTTTTGAAGTAAAGGTGTCCCGATGTATCCTCCTCCAATAATAATTCAATGTGTGTTTCTTCAATATCCTGCCATCGTTTTTGTAAGTTGTTTATTGTAGTTTGTAAATGCCATATAGGTTTGTTTTCAGTGACTGATTCTTTTGCCTGAATTAGCCTTTTTGACATCTGGGATATCCTGAACATTTGTATAAACGTCTTGGGATTCCCTCTCCCTTCTTCTTCGTTTGTGTTTTGTTCTTCAGGTTCATATATCGCCTGAACAAGTTGAAGTCTTGCTTCATAGTTTTGTAGGTGGGCTAAGCCCTCGTTGTATTGTTTCTGGATATTTCCAAAGTAATTTGTAGTGATATATTTGTGAGATGATAACATCTCTTGTTTTTCCAGTTTCGAGTGATTCTCTTGCACCCGTTGGAAAATAGTAGTTAGTGTTTGTCTTTTTTCGTCAATGTATTTTTGTGTTCTTCGGCTCACGGAGTCCTTTTTAATGTTTGTAATTATCCTCCTGATCTCGTTATAATCCTCCTCCTGGCTTCTGATTGCTGTGTTTATTTCTTGTATGTCCATAGTGCTTCTTTTGTCTTCTTCCCTAATAGCCCTACCCTAACTTCCCTACTACTAATGTTTTAAGTCAATACTTATCGTACCTGCGCTCTCGCTATAACACGTCCCTGAAGGTGCGACTTCTCAATCAGCTGGTGAGTCCCGCTTGTGGGAGGCCAGTGACCGAACCGCAACGAGAGGCTTTCTGACAGAGTACGTAAGTAAAAGTCTTTCAGTCAATTCCGAAACTGATGCTTTGTTGAGTACACCAGCCCGTTCTTAACTGATTCGTATGTCTGTTATGTCAAACCTACGGGGGGGTTAGAGGGAGGAAAAATCTTTACTTTTACTCGAAGGACCAAATGTACAGGCGTAGTCTGGGCTAGTGGACTAACGCCGTGTTTGACAGAAGAACCTAAGGTTATAGTTTGAAGTACCTAAAGCCCTTAAGTTCCTAGCCTATATGATGGGATACCTGCACCGTGCTACCTAAGGTGACAGGTGGATGTGAGATGGATGTTGGGTGGAGGATTGGTTATTCTCACTGCCAGTCAAGCAGACTCACTCGACTAATCAGAACTGACGGCTAAGGGTGTCTTGGCCACAGTGAGATGGAGCTTTGGGTGGAGGATTGGTAACTCTCACTGCTAGTCAAGCAGACTCACTCGACTAATCAGAACTGACGGCTAAGGGTGTCTTGGCCGCAGTGAGAGGGATGTAACTGAGAGATGAATAAATTCAAATCTGATTTATTTTACACAATGTACACCTTATATACTACTTATTGCTAATACACACATATACCATTTTGTGTTAGTGTGTCGTAAGTGTAAAGTATAACGCAGTGTCTTTAAATCATGTCAGTGCTAATTTTGCACATTTGTATGTTGACATGCTTTACTTGTATGTTGACATGCTCTACTTTTGAGTTTGCTGCGTTGCATGTTCAATGTGCATTGAACAGTGCCAATAGAGGTTAAAATCATATAAATGTGAAAATTTAAATTATTAAAATTTTAATTTATAATCAACAATATCATTAAAATTCAAGTATCAATCACACAGCTCGACTTACATACTTATGACATATATCATCTAGGTATCGATACTTTAAATCGATACCGCATCGGTCGCTAAGTATCGATCCTCAATCAGTATCAATTGGAGGACTCATATCTTATAATATAAAGGTAAATCGATATTTTTCAGATGATACTACTAGTAGTAAATACTTTTCTCCGGGCAGAATTGTGATGACTTTTTTTTTAAAAGTATCGATACTTACCATGGTATCGAATCGTTTTTGAAGTATCGAGTACTCTCTTCATTCGATACCGATACCGCGATTTTCATTCGATACTAGTACCCAGTATGGAATGTACTAACCACGGAGTATATATACTCCGTGGTACTAACACAACACCGAGTACTAATATCGAATGAAAAGTATCGATACCATATGAGTACTCATTCGTATCCAGTGTGACCAGATTTAGCAGAATTCTGCGATTTTAGCAGAATTCGATCCCTAATTTAGGCCTTAGCAGATTATGTCGCAGATTTGAAAATTTGGCAGATTTTGGCATAATATCAACAAAACTTCGCAGGAAACTAGCAGGATTAGCAGATATTGACTAAACATCTGTGTTTCACTTGGGTAGTTGCGCTAAACATATTTAAAAACATCTATCTTTCTTAAATAATGTAAGTTTTTTTCTTCTGAACTGGCAATTATCATGTACGTTCTTGGGAAATAACCCTTTGAATATATATTTTGCTTTGAAGTTGTATGTAATGTATATTTTATGCGCACTTGAAGACCATCGTCAGTCGGTTACTGGGACATGGAATTAAATAGAAAGTACCGATACTGTACTCATTAGTATCAGAAAAAAAGTATCGTACTCATAAAAGTATCGAAACAAAAGCGTCGATACTTCAAACTATCGAGTATTGACTACTTTTCATCACTGCGGGATTGCGATGATCTTTTTGTCTTTAGGAGAAAGTGATAACTTATAATCAATTTCCTGCCAGCATGTTTTGTTTTACATAAAGTACCATAATTTGAGGGATACCCCCATGATCAGCTTTTACTTTAGGAATTACATATCTGTATTTGGATGAAAATGCAAATTTAATATAAGTTATTTCTACAATTTATTCGAAACGATACCTACATAAAAGTACACAATGTATAAAAGTATCGAGTACAAAAGGATCGGTATCGAATGAAAAGTACTCGATACCAAAAGTATCGATACTTTTTTCGTGTCCCTTCTTCTTCTTCCTTTTTGTCTTGGCAATCAGCTACAAATACGAGCCATTTTTGCCAATGTCGAGTTATAATTATCTTTTCAAGTTCTCAATTTCTTCATGTCAGTAATGGTCTGTCAGTAAGTCAAAGTGTCGCCCTCAACAGTGTAATGGCCATTGTTAAGGGTATCTTCTGAGAGTTTTGGTGGAAATACAAAGGTATGTATAGCAGTTTTATATCATATTCACTACACCTCAGCAGTTATGTCGCTATATATTACATAAAGTGCCATCAAGATTATTTAACATAACACGTTAAAACACTAAGATATTGAATATAATACAAGAACATCACATGACACTTCAGATTCCCGCCAAAAACTCTTTCGTGTCCCTAGTCGGTTATATCTTATAGGGAGCTCAAATTAGACAAAATAGTGGCCGATCTAATAGCAGCTGTTGCCACACACATCAGAAGTGCAGAAATTCCAGTAGGACTATGAACATCGAAATTTATTGGACCTGTATTTCAAGAAGAAAATGGACGTAGAAGGCAGATGGAATTAGGAAGAAGGACCAAGGCATTAGGATAAAGGAAGGCAGAAGGAATTAAAAGGTATCCACACTTGGTCGATTTCGCAAAAGCTATGATGATTTTACCTATATATATAATACATCTTGGGAGCGCATATATTCTCAAATTAGCAATATAAAAATAACGTGCGAAACAAATTTAAAAATGAGTATGTTGCTACCATACAGGCAGCTGTAGAACACGGTAAATGCGTAAATTTTACGCCATCACAAATACGGTGAAGATAGCTCTACAGCTCTATATAAAAATGTAGACAAAAGATAGAAAATATTTGTTAATAAACATTTGAAAATATTAAGATGCTGCTGTGTGGTAGCGGCTTCGAATACTACCAACCCTTGCTTTGCTCGTGGGTGTCGTAAAAGACGACTAAGAGCCCTAGATTGACCCGGACCAACTCCATCTGGTACCATTTGGGTCAACGATTACATTCCCAAGGAGGGTTGACGTCAGGCAGGCGGCCGGTCATAAAAGTCATTGCCGAAACTTTTTGCAATATGTCAAAACAGATGACATATTGCGTCGACCCCAAGTAATTGGGATAAGAGCAAGATGATGATGATTTGAAAATATTAAGATGCGTAATTTCTTTAATATTCTTGGACGTTAAAACTTTATCTATTAGCAGAATTTTAGCATTTATACCGAAAAAATAGCAGATTTCAGCAAAATTCAAACGAGTATAATCCATAAAATATAGCTTGATCGCTGTGACAGATGTCAACGAAACCAACGAAGTAAGTTTGAACGAGTGACATGTTTACAATTTAATTTTGTATCAAATATATTTTCATTCTTTTCGTGCCAGTTTTATTGCAACTGAATTGCAATATATCATAAATATAAAAATATTAATATTCGTACCTAAAATGTACTTCGTAAGTACTGAAATACCTAGTAAACATTTTATACATAAATGACGCTTACGCACGTACAAGGTCATACTGGACTGAAAATAAAAAAGAGATGGGTCAGTCGATATATGTAAATCGATAACCGATCTTTATTAAATTATTCATAAAAGAAATAAACCCAATACAGTACCTATATAAAACTATCAGCATATTTTTTACAGTTAAAACAGACAGTTACATTATAAAATACATCAATTGAATTAATTAATCATTAAAAACAGTTTTACGTCTCAGAGTAAATAATATTATTATGTACGCATTATTGTCAATAAACTAGACGTATTTATTTATAAAACAGTTGTAATTGATCGATTGATCTAATGACTGTCCCTATTTGGCAAAAAATGATAAATGTTCTAGCAGGAACGCTCCAGTGATGACAATAATAGTGACCTAGACCTTGATTGTACTCCTTTTGAATAATTAAAACAGTCGAAAAACAGTTTATTGAAATAAATTCAAAAAGATTTTCATTGATAGTATTTTAATTATAATAGAAAATTACAATTACAAAAATAGAGAGTTTTATCGATAAAAAACTACGGACTTTATCGTAAGCGTGCAGCACTAGGCAAAACTGTCACAGAGATCATCCTATATTTTATGGACTATAGTTAGCATAATGATCAATTTAAATCTGGTCACACTGTTCGTATCGATTCATCCCTAATGACATATGAAAAGGAAAACGCGAAATATAACTAGGGATGTGACCTGGAGGGAAAATAATCGATGTTTTGTTTTTTAAAATAAATCGATTATAAAATAATCGATTTTTTTAAAATAAATAATCGATTATAAAATAATCGATTTATTCTCCCAACAACTTTTTTTTAGGAAATGGGAGCTTTTTTTTTTAATATACTATGAAACAAACGTGATGACCTTTTTTTTAGGAAATCCAGTCGTGAATAATCGATTAATTTCGAATAGTAAAAAATCGATTAATAATCGATTTTTATTATTTTGATAATCGATTGTAAAATCGATTATTACAAAAAATAATCGATTAAAAATCGATTTTTTAAAAATCTATTATTTTTTAATATCCCTAAATATAATATAACCTCAAAGGCTAAATTAAACAACAAAAACACGTTAGACATAAAGTTAGTTAATTGTAAAAAGTAATAAATAGTAACTTTATAGGCTAATTATAACAGACGAATAGACTCATTAAAATACCTGTTATATCAGCAATTCTCTGGTAAATAATGACCTGACAATCTCGACACAAAATTTGTTCGCTTTAGATTCAGCCAAATATCTCAAGCATATGACTGTTCTACCACTTTTACGTACAGTTTTAATCATTTTGAGAAACAAACGTTTGGAGTATAACGGCATGAAAATAAACAACCGATGAATAGATCACGATCTTACCGACAATAATACTAGATAATAGTGTTGCCGCAAATAACTTTTTTTAATTCCATCTGTCATTGTACATCATACAGACCATACAGTTTTCTTTTGCCATGCTACCACTGATTTAGTGTTTTTATAGATTGAATTATTGAATGAAGTGATCTAACAAACTTCACGTTGGTCAAGTGTATATAAACATAAACAACAATACCGCGATAAGCATTATCAAAATGGGACGTAAAATACCAGCGAAGAAACATCGCGGTGTTAAAGATCCAATAGCACAACAAGCCAAACGTTTAGAGAGGTAACATATTAATGTCATTTGATTCTACTCTTTATTTTAATAGACTTATAATCTTTTACTGTTGCAGTTTAAAAGGTAAAATAAATGCTCCACCTAAAGATCCCGATGACCAGCCCATGCCACGTTCACTAATAAGGTTATTTGGTCTTGAAAATCCTATCAAAAAAGATAGAACCACGAAAAAAAATCATAATAAACATGAACATTTATCTCAGAGAGGTTAGTTTGGATATGGTTACTTTACTTTTGTTTGACAACCGAATATCCTGTAAAACTTGTTATTTATGTTTATTTCTCAGACAATAATAAAAAAAGACCTGAAGGCAATCCCATATCACAGCTCCGCAAGTTGCCCGGTGAATCTGGTCGTGGTTTCTCACTTCGTATCAACAGTGCTATCAAGGCACTTCATGGGCCTGAAGAAGATCTGGATTATCCAGTATGGTTGTATTTACACATTTAGTTTAAGGATTTTATTTCTTTAGTCTTATTATTGCTAGCTAGGTACTACTAATACTCCTAAGTCATCTAAATAACCGAGTTTGGCCTGCTATTTTTTTGTAAATAAAAAAAATACTTGATGCAGTAATAAAAATTAGAAAAGCGAATAATAAAAAGGTTGGGTGGCTGTAAAAGTGATATGTGAATGATAATTTTATATGATAATATCAGAAGGTGATGAAAAGTCGCATACTTTTATGAATTGAATTATTGTCACCAAAATAGCATTACTTTGTATAATACAAACAAGGAGTTAGATGAATTTTTTTTTAAATAAATTAATATTTATTTCGTATTTGTCAATTCAAATATTTTTTTACTTTAATTAGAGATAGCTGTGTGACGAGCCGAACGCTTATGCCGACTGTACCTCTCTATCAGTTGTTCTGTTCTCTCGCTCGCACCCTCGGCTCAGGCTGAACTTTATAATCATTCGTGCAGCAGGCGGTTTCTGAACATATAGAAATGAACATAAAGAATGCTCATTTAAAGATAATTAAAATAATTATTTTAAAATATTTAATATGCCGTAGAATAGGCGTGACGAAAGATTTTGAAATCCTTTTCCGTAATGTGGGCACACACTTACTATTTACGAAAAAAACCTATATTTCGGTAATAAATATATGTTTAAAGAAGTTTAAAACAATTTTTCCAATATTTTTTAAATATAGCGCGAAAACAGCTCGCCTGTGTCATGGCGTCGGCTGTTACGTCACGTTAAGGTAAACACGTCCTTGTGTCGAAGAGATGATGAAGATGTGTAGCGAAGAAAGTAAGCAAAACATTAAATTAATTCTTGTGATAAAAATGAATTCCAAAGTTTATAAGTGATGTGCAGTACCTCAGTGCAAAAATACATCAATAAAAACCCCCAACAAAGTATTTGTACATGTTCCTAACAAGAAAATAATAAGAGTTAAGTGGTTAAAACTCGCAAAGCTGTGAGGGAGCTAACCTCAAGAATAAACAATGACAAGTTTAATGTAAAAATAAGCTATGAAAATAAAATAAACTCACATCAGTTCAAAACCAGTTAGATTATATCTAAGTTGGTACTAGAGATTAGGTTACTAGAAACATGGTAGTAAAGATAAACAAAAATTTACTTACAAAGAAGTTTTTACGTTTCTAAACTCAGGCGAGCAAAATTCTTTATTTGTAGCGAGGAAATCACCCAACATCAATACATCAATCCTGGGCAAATTTGAGCTGTTTGCTTTAACAAAGCTTGGTTCCATTGTAATAATCGAGTGGAGTCGATAAATCACACGTAAACAAATAAAAAATCAATCCAAATGCGTAATCAGTAGTACTGAGAACAACAAACAGAGTAGTTTACCTTAACGTGACATAATACACTGTGATTGGTGTTTCAGCCAAAATGGCCGAATGCAGTATTTTAATGATTTAATTTATTTAAAATCTTAATAATCTCAATTATTTAGATAAATTTAAAGTAGCGTATTAAATTTTTTTGATGTGAAACATCTATAGGCGAGGGTGACCGCGATCGTCGCGTGGCGATTAAACGCCACGCCTCGCGGTCCCCTTTTAATAAACTACAATATGAATATCTGGAAACATATCTACATTTTTGTAACGAAACCATAGTGCGATTTAAAATTTTGTACAACGCCATCTAGTGAACTCAAAGTAAATTGTTACCTATAATGTATACTAATGAAAATAAATGTTTGTTGAATAAAAATCATTCATCATTTTCTGGTATAAAATCGCGATATTTTATTAATACTTTATGCTAATATTAGTTCCTGTTGTAATCTGTTCTGTTATGCATATATACTTGTTTTATAAATTAATGTATAATTCTCTAACTTCATAATATAAATACACCAGTAGGTATGGTATTTAGTTTACTTTCAGTTACGAAAAATGGAGAACCGTTTTTTATAGGCTTTTATTAGTTTCAGCTGTATATATATTTATTTCTTTGTATGTCACCGAATGTCCTTAGGATTTGGATTTTGACTCACTTTAAACAGTCAGATTTCAGTTAAAATTTGTAAACTCTGCAATTTCAAAAATTGCAAGGACCAATGATGCTAATAATTTACATAGCTTGTCTTATTATCATTACAGGATTAAAGGTTTCTTTATTAAATATATTGAAGCTGAGAGTTGATCGTAAGCTCGATAGATGCCGCTATTTGTTTCCTAAATCGCACACTTTGGCAAAAATAACTTTTTATAGGCTTTTATTAGTTTCAGCTGTATATTTGTTGGTATGTCGCCGCCTCCTTAAGAATTGGATTTTGGCTCACTTGGAACAATCAGATTTCATTTAAGATTTCTAAACTTAGCAAGAATCAATGACGCTAAAATAATTTAAACAGCTTGCCATATTATCATTACAGGATTAGAGATTTCTTTATAAAATATATTTTAGCTTAGGGTTGGTCGTTAGCTCGATAGATGCCGCTATTTTTGATTTATAAATCGCACCTGTCGTGCAAAAGAAGGTCTGTGAACAGATTAAAGGATTTCAAGCTATATTTTGAAAGGTTAATTACGTTTGTACTAAATGACGTTACCATAAATATGAGCCGTAAAGTCAATTTTAAAATGGATAATTTATTCGAGATGATACCTGCCAAAAAGTACTTATTAACTAAAAGTATCGAAAGCGAAGTATCGAATACAAAAGTATCGGTATCGAATCCAAAATATCGGTATCGAAAGAAAAGTACTCGATACCTAAAGATAAAGTAAGTAAAAGTACTGGATACTTTAATCAGTATCTTTCGATACTACTCGTGAGTTCAGTATCGATACTTTATATTCGATACCATGTCTCTACTCGTACAAAATAGTTTCGATGTTTCACATCTGCCAGGCGTCCTAAGCGACGGCTCACTTTTTGATATATATTTTCCCCTAAAATCATTAATGCATCGATTCTTTTATACTGTCGTCACGCCTATTCTAATTACCAAGACATGGGTATCTATTTTACTTTCAAAGAGAGTGACCTAAAATTTGTAACAATCATATCTGATTTTACCACTGAGCTACTCTAATCGTGGAGCTGAAATATAGAGTGCAAAATCCTAGACTGCCTGTTAGTAAATCCATCAACTTTGGGATCCGTTTTATTCAACAACTAGATCTGTTCATTTCTGCTGGTGACGAGGAAGAAAGGCTTACTTTTTAGAGATTTTTCATTCGTTTTATTACTCAAAAATTTTTAATTTAATTATGCTTTAGTTCATTTTAAAACTATTATTTAATTCAATTTTTTTTTGCACATAAAAGTGAGGCATCCACTACCAGTGCTAGGTACAAGTGAAACATTATGCTTGTTGTTTAGTGTTAGAATTTGAATTGAGACAGAGTTGTTGTTCCATCTTAGCTCATCAGAACAACAAAGTGGCTATGTAAATGTCATCATTGTGTTTCAATAGCAAGACTTGGAAAGCGAGGACCTGAAGGGTCAGCGCATGGCGGAGCAGCGTGAGAGACGCGCCAGGAAGCGGCGTCGCGCTGAACGTACCGCAAAGACCACTGGCGACGGGGCACAGCCTGAACCACACTTGACCAGGACACAGAAACAAGCACTCAAGAAGAAAGCTAAACAACAGAAGGCACTTGAGGTACCTAATACAACTAGAGGGGCTTAAGCACGCAACTCCCGCAACCCACCCGAAAACCACGTCGCCTTCGTCGTTGGGCCGACCACCGGAGCAGAGTTAACTTGTCGTCAGTGGTCGGCCCGACGGAATACCCCTTGGGGTACCCTCCCATCGACCGACGTCCCCCCCCTCGGGGAGGACGTCGGTCTTTCCTCACGCGGTCGGCCTCTCGGCGGGTGACGGACTAATCCCCGGTCACGACACCCGCGGCCTCGGCTAGGGCGGCATGAGGCGCAGGTAGTTGCGCCTGCGCCGCCCCATTCGCCGGCGGCGGATCTCCTCATCGAGGCTGCGCTCCTCGCGAAGGCGATCCGCCGCTTCCTTCTGCGAGATCACTGTCTTGCAGAAGGCTGCGACCGCGTCCCAATTCCCGACGCTGTCGACCATCGCCCTAGCGATGGCCGGCAGCGTCAGGTCGGCACCGATGATTGCAACGAGTTCACGGAGCTGCGTGGCCCAAGCGGCGCAGGCCTCGAGCGTATGCTGCGCCGTGTCCTCGTCGCAATCGCAGTGGTGGCAGGAAGGTGTACTCTCCCTCCTTACGACCTTGTGCAGGTATTTGGCGAAGCTCCCATGCCCCGTCAACACCTGCACTAGTCGGAAGGAGAGCACCCCGTGCCGCCTTTCCAACCACTGCATCAGCACCGGCCGGAAGGCCTCCACGATTCGCACCCCAAACCGAGGCCTCTCCAGCCGGACTGCCCAACGGGCAATGACGTCTCGGCGGGTGTCGACGCGCCAGGCGGTGAGCTCCCTCAAGGAAACAACACCGCCCTCCCCGCGCACCCCCGACACCCGCCGATACAACTCGGCGAGCATTTCCGCCTCCAGGTCCCACGGGGGAGTCCCGGCCAATAGGCACGCTGACTCCGTCGCCACCGTGCGGTATCCGCGGATGGCCCTGACCGCCATGACCCTCTGTGGTCGCCACAGAAGGGCCCTAAGTCGGACGGTCAAGGACCCCGCCCACACCGGTGCGCCGTACAGGGCCATCGACCGGATGACCCCCGCGTACAGCCGTCGGCACGTAGCGCTCGGTCCGCCCACGTTCGGCATAAGCCACGATAGGGCGGACGCCGCGCCGACGAGCCGTGGAGCGAGCCGCGGAAATGCTCCCGGAACCACCATTGCCCGTCGAGCACCAGGCCCAAGTACCTCATATGGGCCTGGATGCTGATGTCAACCGAGTGGACGGTGATCGAGACGCCGATGGGAGGGCTCATACGGCGCCCATGGAACAAGAGGGCCTCCGTCTTGTCCAGGGTGACCCTCAACCCCAGCGCCTCGATCCGCCTGACGACCTTTTCGGTGCCATAGGTCGCCAGGCTTACCGCCTCTTCTAGCGTCCCACCGCGGGCTGTGACGAGCGTGTCGTCGGCGTAACAAATCACGCCCAGCCCGGGCGGGAGGCTCCCCAACGCCCAGTCGTAGCCGATGTTCCACAAGGTGGGTCCGAAGACCGACCCCTGTGGGACACCGCACGTCATGGGCGTTCGCACAACGTCCCCTGCTCGGTTGGTGCATAGGACGCTGCGCCCCACCAAATAGTCTGCCACTAGCCGCCTCAGGTAAGCTGGCACTCCGTGATACCGGAGCGCCTCCCTGATGCAGCTGAATGGCAGACTATTGAATGCGTTGGCGATGTCTAGGGACACCGCCAACAGCACTCCCCCACCGATGACGGCCTCAGTCGCCACGGCCCTCAGGCGCAACAGAGCCGCGATCGTCGAACGATCCCTCCTAAACCCAAACTGGACGTCCGACAGATCGGGCCCCGTGCCGACGAGGTGCCGCTCGATGCGGGCAGCTACCACCCTCTCCAGTAGCTTGCCCGTGTCATCGAGCAGCACGATAGGCCTGTAGGCCGAAGGCGACCCCGGAGACCGTCCCGGCTTCGGCAGGAGCACCAGCCTTCCCTCCTTCCAGCACCCAGGGAACCGTCCGGACGCTAAACACGCGTCGAACAGCTCCCTGAGGCGGGGACCCAGGTGGTTGAGGACCAGGCCCAGCACACGGTTAGGAACACCGTCGGGCCCGGGGGCGGTGGACTTTGCGCACATGCGCGCCACCGCCACTCCCATCTCGGGTTCCGTGATGGGCGGAACACTGTCGTTGTCGGCCTCCCGGTCAGTGTCTGGCGGAGCCATGACCGGGGGCGTGTGTTCCGCCCGCCGCGGCAACAGGTCCTCGACGACCCGGGTGAGAAGGCTGGGCTGGAGAGTCTCTGTGAGGGGAGAGCCCCGCGCGCGGAGCTTTTTCAGCACCGCGCGATAGGGGCGTCCCCAGGGGTCATGGTCGAGACCGTCCAGCATCTCCTGCCGACTGACGTCCTTGGCGGAGCGGACGGCCAGCCTGAAGGCTGACCGCGCATTGCGGTAGCCCTCATACAGCAAGGACTCCCGCTCCGCGTCGCGTTGGCGCCGCCGGCTGCGGGTGTAGGCCCTCCGGTCTAAGCGACCCACAGCCCATCGCGGGAACGCAGGACGTCCATCCGCCCCGTGACCCCTGCTGGGCGTCGGGATTGCCGGGGAGACCTCCATCCGGATATACCGGTGGTCCGACAAGGTCTCCACCTCCTCCACGACGCGCCAGCTTCCCACGCGTGCGGCGACCTCGGGGCTAGCGAACGAAAGGTCCACTATCGACCCGCCCCGTTGTCGCACGCACGTATGCACTGAGCCCCTGTTCAGCAAACAGAGGCCCAGTGCCGCCGCCCACTACTCGATCGCCCGTCCTCGGTCGTTCGTCCGGGGGGACCCCCACGCCACGGACTTGGCGTTGAAGTCCCCCAAGACGAAGACCTGGCGCGATGCCATTCGCCGTAACGAGGCCTCCATGATGGTGAGGGAGGCCTCGAAATCGGTCGCACTCCAGTTAGGGGAGAGATAGACTCCGAAGAGCGTAATCTCCCCCCAGTCCGCCGCGACGTATCCGACGCCCCTGTGCCTAAGGGTCAGAGACGACGAAGGCCACGACGTGGAGGCGACGATTGCCACGGTGCCATCGGTGCTACCCAACCAGTTAGGCCGGTCAGGCACCACGTACGGCTCCGCGGCTACGGCTACTCCTATCAACCACTCCGCCATGGCTTGCAGGAACACGTCCTGCGCACCGGCGGTGTGGTTGAGGTTGGCCTGGAGGAGACGAATGGATACGGGGTCCATTAACGGTCCGTATCCATCGTCACCTCCTCCGCGCTGACGGGCGATCGGGCCGCGCTCGGAGCGGGGACTGGCCCGGTCGATGGGCCGCCCCGCCCCTTCGGGGCCGAAGCCGGGGGTCTGCAGTCCTCAGAGCCCATGCGATGCTTGGCAGGCCTATTGCCTGCCGCACACGCGGGGCAGTGGGGCACCGCAGAGCACGATGCCGCCTGGTGTCCGGTCTGACCGCAACGGAAACATAGCCCGCTGCAGTCAAAGCAGTTTTTGCATGTCGGTCGGGTATGCCCGACCGCCATGCATTTATAACACCTCGCGGGCCGGGGCTCTAGCACGGTTACTCGCGCCGAGCTCCAGCCCACGAGGAGCCTGCCTGAGTCGGCCAATTGCTTGACCGACTCCACCGGACACTGCACCCAGGCAGCACCGACACCGCCCGGACCAGGGCGGATGGTGCCAATCCGGACGGTGTCCGAGGCACATCCGGTATGCGCCATAATGGCCTCCCGGACGTCCTCCACCGTCACGGAATCGTCTAAGCCCATCAGACGCATCTCTGCGCACTTGACAGGCCTGGCGATTCGGACGCCATCCTCTGGCACGAACAGCCCCCGCAGCTTCGAAGCCACACTATCGGCCGTCTTCGCGCCCTCGGCCCCAGGGAACTCGAGAATTCGAACCCCGTCCGGGCCTTGCGGGTCCTAGCCTCGACGCCTCCGATGTCGGAGCCGTCCAGCTCCCGCCGGGCGCGTTCTAGGACGGCCTCATAGTTGAGGCCGCTCTCAGCCGCCTCAGGCAGCACGGTGATGACCACCGCGGCTGTCTTCGGCGACTTGAGGCCCCTGCGCGACCTTTTCCCCTTTTTGCCGGCTCCCGCCTGGGGAGTGGCGGCCACGGTGGCACTCTTGGCCGCCGCTCTCCGCTTCTGGCCGCGTGCCTTCCTGCTCCGCTCAGCCACCTGCCAGCCCTGTTCGAGCCTGGCAGCAGCGCTGAGCGCAGCAGGAGCGGTCGCGGGTTCGCTGGCCGGCGCCTGCGGTGCAGCCGCTGGCGTCGGCTGCGACCCGGCCTTGGCGGGAGCCGGCACCTTGCCGGCCTTCTTGGCCCCCTTCTTGGCCCCCTTGGGCCCAGCCGCGGCCGCAGCGTAGCTCACCACGCGGCCACCCTGACAGGGCAGCGGGGTGGGAGCTGACACTTGCGGCCGCCTCGCCCTGTCCGTGGCGAGCCGCGGTCGGAGGGGCGGCTCAGGCGGAAGCCTGGCCACCACGGGGCCGATACGCGCACCCATCATGACCCCTACTCGGGCCAGGATGACGCGTATCGCCGACTCCGACACGCCATGCACCTCGTCGGGCGGCGGCTCCTCGCCCCTCCGAGGTCTCCCGCGGCCACGAGCCGGCGGAGGGACCACGATGAGGGGAGGCAGCGCCGAGGCCGCGACGGGCGCAGCCGGCGCCACGGACGCAGACGACGGGCCCGCCCTCCCTGGCGCAGCCCGTTTCGGTGGCGAGGACGGCACCGGCGGCGTGGCCGGCGCCAGGCGCGCGAACTGGGTCCGCAGGTCGGCCATCTCCTTGGCCAACCCGCGGTTCTCCCGTCGCACCCCCGATAGCTCCGTCTCCAGCTTGCGGTTGCGGTACCGCAAGCCAGAGACCTTCTCGCTAAGGCGGGCGTTCGCGGCCTGTAGGGCCACCACCTCGCCACTGTGGCCAGCCGGACCCGGTGTCCTCGGCCTCTGCGCCCCCGGCGCGTGGTCGGGACCTTGGGGGGAGGCCTGATGTTATCGCTCCCCTCCGAGTTCGCCCGGGAGCTGCCACCCTTATGTAGGGGGCGCTTCCTGTCCCTTGTCGGGGGGCGAGCCTCCTCCCCCTCCCTCCTTACATCTAGGGCCGCCGTCAGAGCCCTCGCCGAGTGATGCTGCTCGGACTCCTCGGCGGCCTCCTCCTCCCCCTTGTCGCCGGACCCCCTATCATCTCCGGACGACCTGCCTATTCCTATGCCGGACGGCCCTGCAGCACCTACGCCACCCTCGTCCCTAGCCAAAACGTCGGCGCTCCGCCGATCCTTCTCGGCAGACGGCTCTGCGCTACCGCCCTCGTCCGCCGATATCTCCGAAGCCGACATGTCTTCGGACGGCCCTGCGACACTTCCGCCCTCGTCCGTCGACAGCTCGTACGCCGTATCGCTTCCCGACAGCCCCGTCGAGCTCCCTCTTTTGTACATCTGCATCTTCTTGGACGGCCCTGCAGCACCACCGCCCTCGTCCTGCGACGGCTCTGCGGCGGTGCTGCCCTCGTCGCTCGACAACCCCGTCGTCGAGTTGTCGCCTCCTCTTCGGTGTTTTTGGGACGGCTCTGCGGCTTTCCCGCCCTCGTCCCGCGACGGTCCTACGGCTGACCCGCCCTCGTTGCTCGCGGCCGCCGCGGCAGCTAATAGCGCCAGCCGCACCGCCTCCTTCTTCGCAGCCTCTTTTCGCGCACGCACTCGATTTGAGTGTATGGTGATGGCGATCAGCTTCCTTTTCCTCCTCCTCTTCACCCCCCCCTTTGCAGCCTCCCGATGTTGAGCCGGGCCCTCGGCTACTGTAGCAGTGGTTGTCTCCCTCCCATACGACTGGAGACTGACCGTGCCGGTGTTTGTGCGCATCCCGCGCTCAGACACCGGCACAGTGAGGGATTCCCCGGCGTGGCCGAGACCCTCTGGAGTATTTACGCCGCACTTAACCTGACGGACTACTGATGGACGTTTTTGAGTCTTGCCTTGACTACCACTCTAACGACTGGACGCTCGCGCGCTTCTTAACCCACCAGTCATACATCTCCTCGCCGAGTGGCCAAACTTAAGATTGGGGTGATTTTTTATAGGGGTTTTCTTCCCTGCGGTCCGAAGACCCCCGGTCCTGACCCCCCCCCATTCAGGATTACGGTTTGGGCCTTCCGGGTCTGGCCGCTCGCGAGCGACCGACCCGTCACGCCCCCGGGCCGTGACGCAACCGTCCCTGGCGACGGAGTGCCATGAGGCACATCCGCCCCATTGGCCCCAGGTCAGATCCGCCGTGCGCTTCTGCCACCAGAGCCGCACGCGGAGACCCCCTCCTGCCGGAATCTTGGCCGTCCAAATGGACGTTTCCAGGGAGCACCACGAGGAGGTGCTCCGGCCGCGCCCCCCTTAATATAGAGACCTAATGGACATTCATAATTTGGACTTTCGTAATGCATCTGAGACTCATTGTCATAATTGTTACATGTTCCACTTCAATAGGGGGTTTAACATTGACCTATTATACCATGTTGGTCAGACCAGGCGGGCTGGTATAGGACTTTATACTGAGATCACCTTCTCTTGTATGGATGTTATCAGTATATTATAATCCCTCAGTCGCCTTTTACGACAGTCACGGGCATGAAGAAAAGGGGCGGTGAATGCTATTGGTATTTCGTCAGCACATGATCCGAGAGTAGATATAGACTGGTTAGTCTCTATGTGTAATTAAGGATGATTAGTAATAATTTTTTTTTATTGCAAGCGGTGGCAAACTAGCAAACAGTATACCTGATGGTCAGTGTTGCTGCCGCGCATGGACCTTTGGAAGACCGCCGCCTATTGTGAAGAAAGTGAAGGGTGTGTGAATGCGTGCAATGAGCTTCGGTCATACTAAAACCTACAACACGCAAATACCATTAGAAAGTTGTGCTTCTGTCTCTCTCGCTCACCGAACGAAGCGCAGTAACAAATTGCTATTACTCGGACGTTGATTTTCTGCTCAGTGTGGTCGGACCCCGGACGGACCAGCCTACGGCTGTAGACAAACGGCTATCAATAGTGTACTTCTACCACTAACATAGTATGATGAAGTAATCTGTTGACTGTGTTTCATAATGACTTTGCTGTTAGTTATTACTCAATGTTGTATGTATTGTATAGGAAACTATTAACCATTGATTGATACACATTGACAACTGAAACAAGGACGACCAGCTTGTTAAGCAACATTGTAAAGCGATTAATTGTTTTTTATATGACAACACATTGCATTATGCGTATCTTTGGCGTAAGTAATATTACTAAAATATAAGTAACGGGTGATCATTTTCCTTGTAGTGACGGAGAGGTATGATATCGTCACCATGGATGTCTGAAGGGATAGGTATAATATGCAAATCTATTACGTAGATGTTGCGTAATAGAAGGAAAACTTGAAATAAAATGTCATACCAACTCATCAATTTCCTTCCTATTGTAGGTTTTAGTCTATCGGTGGTACGTGTATGAGCTGAGATGATGATACATGTCGAATACTAATTACGTTTAAATTGAAAATAATTATTTGTGAATCGTAAAAAGAATTGAGCACTCCCCCTTTAGTTCTGTACACTTCTAACACACAGCGAGTGTTGTTGTCTGTCTGTTATATGTATGTTGTTGTAGGCGGCGAGGGAGAAGTCGGAAGTGATGTACGAGCGTGTACCATTCGGTGTGGTGGCAGACGCCCCCCCCACACTGCGCGCGTCAGCCGCACCGCGGGTATGTACCACAACATTACTTGCTATTATTTTTTATGACAGTAGTTGTTATCCGCACATCAGTGCACTGTTCCTTCCACCTTACTGTCTAATATGTTTCACTAAACTATAATGCTATATATTTAATATTAATATATGTCTGCGCAACATGATAATATAATATTTATAATTTTAAATAAATATTAAATGAAGGAATATTGCTGGTACGTGATACACAATGATAACTGAACCTTTCATACGTTCATTATCTATGCATACACAATAATATTTACTATAATATATTATAGTTAGTACTGTGAACACTTGTATGTATGTATGTATGTATGTATGTATGTGCGGTGAGATCTCCCTCTCTCTTTTATAATTGTTACTAATACGAGTACACATTCCCAATGTAACTTTTGTAATCCAGGAGCCCCCCCCCCCAAGCTTTTCATAAATAACACTGACATTTATAACCCTTGGGAAGTGTCGGGTAACATTACTAACACTCACCTTGGTGCTCGCAACAAATTTAATTAGAAATGAAAGAGATACAAGGAGTTGCAAAAGTTCCACTTCCCTCCAATACAAAACCGGGGAGAGATATGAGAAGTGCAATAGTGCAGTACCATCGATATGACAGAACTTGGCACCTACTCCTTCCTTACTCAATGTGGCAGGTATAGGTTGCTCAATAGTACTAATGTTTGTATTTATATGTTCATGTATAAATGTGTCGCTAGCCGGGGCGGCGCGACCTGCTGCTGACCAACATGTTGGCAGGTACGGGACAGAGCGCCGCGCCCCCCGCGGACCAGAGGCGACGAGAGCGAGCCCGTCTCGACGCAGTGGAGGCGTACCGAGCCCTCAAGGCTTCTAAATATAAACGAAAGTGACACGCGTGTGTCTGTGCGTTGCGTCTGCCGCCTGCCGCCTGACTCCGGCGCAGCACCCGCACCGCCGGTCGCTATGCAGCAGCGGCAGGCGCTACACACATAGATTATATATTATTTTGTTACAAATGTCTGTATGTATTCACTTAGCGTGTTGTATATATATATATATGTATAACATATATTTTAATGAAAAAATTAACATAACAAATTAAATGGCGATTTTATTTTTTGAAATACATTGAAACAGAAACAATTTGTTGTTTCGTTGTTGTGAACTTATTACTATCACATAGAGATGTTCATTTATTAGCAAAGCTAAATTGGCGCAGCAAAAAGCGGGCGCGTTTATAAGAACAAAGTAGTACTTCAGGTGAGACAGTACAATACCAGGGGCACACCTAGGTTAACCTAGCGTGAAAAATACTCTTCTTAAACGTCGTTTAAAGAAGGACGTCATAGCGCGCGGGAAACAGCAGCAGGTAGTTCATTCCAGAGCCTGCACGTACGTGCGAGAAATGATCCTTGGAAACGTACAGTTGATGATCATAATCATTCCAGGTATAATTATTTTTGCAAAAAAAGAAACCTTTAATAATGTAGACAATGTAGATATTTTTTTAGGTTTTTGTTGATTTTTCAAAAACCGCTCGTTTGATTTCAATAAAATCCTAATGGGAATTTCATTAGGGAAGTATAAATTTTTCATTAAAAAAAGAATCATTGACATCGGTTCATAAATGATGAAGTTAGCCGTGAACAAACATAAAAAAAATCATATATACGGTCGAATTGAGAAACCTCCTCCTTTTTTGAAGTCTGTAAAAAATGGGTGAACTACGGTGACGGTGGTAGTAAAACAAACAGTTCCTTAGAGCACTCCCCGTGAAAGTGCCGGTAGAGTAGTAACTGCACAGAGTGACTCCCTACGGACGAATTGGAGCAGTGGGCCTCTGTGTGCTCTGTCGACTCGTTAATGTGCAGTGCGCTGAGGAACTGTTGGATGACGTCTTCTTTCTATCATTGTACCATCAGACACTGTACTACGAGTCACTTGGAAATCATATCGTTCTCGAGTGTACGTCGCAGCGATCATTTCTTCAACGCACATGCAGGCTCTGGAATCAATTGCCTGCTGCTGTTTCCCGAGCGCTATGTTATCTATCTATAATTTTAAATGAGTTTTAAGAAGAACTTTTACTAAAGACAACGACTTGGCTGTACCCCTGGTATTACCAAGAACAAGGAGTGACAGTTACCACTTACTATTAGATGGGCTGTTTGCTCGTCCGTCAACAAAAGATAACTAAAAATGTATACGAGCCTCTTGGTGTCAACTGATCATAATCTAGTTACAAGAAGCAATGATGTCATTGTTTAGCGGGCTAGTCAAAGTTGTGACACATTGTCTCCCCGCCCCTCCTGCGTACACCCGTCACCACATGCAGACACAGATACACAAAGTGTTGTGCGCGCGTTGAATATAAATAATAGGTTTGATGTAGATGTGAGATATGAATTTATATTTTTGTAGAAGTACGAGGAAACGACCAAACTTAAAAGGCATACTTTTAAATTTTGTCGCTTGAAGAAAAAAACACAACTAGAACCTTATAGTACTTTTATTGTTTTTCAAAGCATTCACCACGTAGCTTAATACACTTTTACATTCGCTCAAACCAGTTATTATAACATTTATTCCACTCTAAAGTGGGGGTGTTCAAAATGGCTGGCTTGAAAGCGTCGACTGCTTCTTCACCGGACTGGAACCTTTGACCACGAAGATTTTTCTTAATTTTAGGAAATGTAAGGCCGGGTTTTCCAACGAACGTGGCCACCATCTTCTTTGAAGTGCTTCGAGAACGAACAACTTTTTCGCCATTGGCTCGTCTTGAAAGACCCAGATTGTAGATTGTTGTTTGCAATCAGGATCGTAGGCATAGATCCAAGATTCGTCACCACTGATGATGTCGTAGACGTGATTTGACTCTCCTCGATTGAACCTTTGCAGAGTTTTCTTACACCATCTGACGCAGGCCTCCTTGTGATCGTCGGAAAGCAGATGCGGTATCCAACGGCAAACTAGCTTTCTCACACCAAGCGCTTCATGCAAGATCTTCTGAATGGTTGTCCCTGAGATGTCTAATAGAGCCTCTATCTCTCGATACGTCACATGACGATCTTCGAGAATTAGTTGTCTCACAGCAATGATATCTTCAGTGAAGGCGGATTTTGGGCGTCCTTCGCAAGATTTGTCACTAACACTAGTATGTCTATGCTGGAATTCTAAACCAGCGTTCGACAGTCCGCAGATATGGGGCTTCATCACTGAATACAGATGTTAGCTCTTCAAATCACTGAAGCCGTGTCAGGCCTCTTCTAATGTTGTAGAAAATTATTACACGAACATTTTCCTTAGAAAGATTCATTTTGGTACGTAACCTGACAGATTCCAATCGACGCTGTGACTAAACAATAGCATTAATCCTAATATTTTCAACTGTTTTGAGATTCAAAATTTGAACATATTCGAATATAGAACAGTTCCAAATTCAAAATTGCCGGGAAATATGGAAACGACAGAACTTAAAAGGCATGCCTAGTAACAGTGAGCCGGGAGAACGAACAACACACTTTATATTCACTTTAGATTAAGGTTCAGCCGGTTCTATACTAAAAACTTTTGCTATTTAAGTTACCGTGGTACTCACTTCATACTCTCACTTGTACCAACTACATAATTTATAATTCACACTTTAATGCAATAGAGACTCTAGATTCATTTTATATAACTCCATCATCCATGATATGTTTATTATTTTTTCTTTTTTGTTGCTTCTGGTGACGCCTTGGACGTCGATTTTCTGTGAGTGTGTGGTATCCGCAGGCCACTTACTGTGTATACAGAAGTCTGTCGACAATGCGCTCCTACCACATCGAATATGTATAGTCCCGCGACCAGCACCACGGATACGACCAGGGTTGCCAGGTCGTCAAACCTAATAACCGGACAGACCAGCCAGTTTGGTCGGACATTTGGGTAGAAAGGCCGGACACCCTACATTATTGAGAATTTTGTATTTTAGTATTATTAGGTACCTACGACAAAAAATGTATGTAAAATTAAGCTTTTTGAATTATTATGACAACAGTCGACTCGCCTGTGCCCGACCATGGTCGGCGCTAGCTCGTTTGCGAAATGTAAGAAGGCTAATAAAAGCCGGACAAGCCGGACACCGATTATTTTGGCCGGACAATTAATAAGCCTACCTATGTCCGGCTTTATCCGGACGCCTGGCAACGCTAGATACGACAGACAGGTGTAAACATTACCATTGAGTACAAAAGTACTTACATAGGTAAGTATGATAACTACGCGATACGTCCAAGTGCTATTTATTAAAATAAGTGAAAGGAGTGTTTTACCTTCCGTTCGCAAGTGTCTTGTCCCCCGGGACAGTTCTCACTCATGGGGCACGAGATCGAGAAGAATCTTAATTGAGTGTAATTAATTTGTATTATCATGACATTATACAACACGGTAGCCGGCGCGTGTTATTTTTCACTATTAGACGCTCTCGCGTGTATGCGCATGTAGAAGCTTTATCACGAGTTCAGAGAGAGAATTTTTATTAGATATTATTGTGTAGCAAAATGAGCAATGGTTTTTGATTTACGATTGGGAAAAGTTATATTTTTTTCTCGATATCATGATATATTTGTATGAGAGAATTTCCTCCCTGGTGCTGTTGCTAAGTGTTGATTGCGCGCGAGACACGCTGCGCTGTCGGTAACCTTGACTGTTTCGATTTGATCGGCACTTTGATACGCTTGTAGTTTGAGCGTAACGCCGCCGCTGCACTGTGGATCGAAAATCGACTTTCCCGGACATAGGAACTTCTTTTTAAAATGACGGGTTTTTTTTATTTGAAATGGCTTCTAGCAACTGGTAGCTAAAATGATGCGTTAAACAGTGTATGGAGCGGGTTAAAACAATGCTTATATCTCCGAAACCGCAAGGATACCCGTTATATCCTTGTATACGGCTTGTTAATTGGTTAGCGAGTTGTACTGTCTGGGAACTGTTTTGAGACGAACAAAACTTCCTTCCTTTTTTCATCATTATTTGATGACAATAATAGATCCTAAATTCTGCCGCTATCTTTCTGAAGCTCCTTCAAACGCTACGTGCTACCTGTACTTAGTAAAACCCGTGGATGACCAACAGTCAGTAAGAAGTGTTCGACGAGAAAAACTGAGCACAAAGAAATGGTAGGGTCCAGGAAAAACAGATTCAGGCAATAGTTAAAAATGAGCTTAATCTTTTAGTTGATATAGTGTTGAGCGAGGATCAGCATCGTGAATGACGGGCAAACAAGAAGATGTTTCTTATTTCGTAACAAAACTGCAGCCATAGTTGGATTGGATGAATAGTTGTTCCGCAGGTTTGCTGTAATATTTTATACTAACAAAATTGAAAAATGGTCTTAAGATGATGATGATTTTAAGACAGCTAAACAGTACGTAGGTGTATAATTGGTACTATTTTATTCAATATTCACAAAACACTTCTACATAAAGCTGATATTATTTACATTAATATAATTATGTCAATCAGAATGCTATCAGAACAAGCATGAGATGATCACAATGAGGATTCTAGCTTTCAGGGACATCATGCCCAGAAAAAGTGTAGACAAACTTGTAATGAGGATATTGGATGTAAATTGATACAAATTCGGCAAAATATTAGATAGTAGAAAACATTTTCAGAAAAACAACCGTCGTTTTAAAAATAAGTTTCTATGTTCATGAAAGTCTGTCTTCTATTCACAGTGCAAAGTCTATATTAGTTCGTTTGACGTAAAATGAATTGCTATTGATGCACAGTTCTCTGTATCTATATTCTATAAACATGTTATTTACATCTAACACAAGCAGTACTTTGTGAGATAAGTCTCCTTACTGTGTGAGATAATATCAACGATTTGTCAAATGATATATGAAATTGCTTTAACTTACCAAACGGTACTGTTATTAAAATGCAGGCTTGTGATTGGGGGCGGCATAGTATCGTTTAACGAGATAGCCACCTGTCGTGACGTCATTGCTCGTTGGGTAGACTGGCTGGAGAGGCCTTGGTACAATATTTGGACCGGCGAGCCCTTCCGGCCGGTGTTGTTAGAGTGTTTGAATCGGCAGCACGGGGTACTTTTCTTTCTACTGGTGCATGTATTGACGGGGCACAGTTGCTTCGCCAAGTACCTGCACATGGTCGTGAGGAGGGAGAGCGCAACGTTCTGTCACCACTGGGATGGCGACAAGGACACGGTGCAGCACACGCTTGAGGTGTGTGCTGCGAGGGCTGAGCAGCGCCGTGAACTCGTCGCAATCACAGGTGCGAATCTGACACTGCCGACTATCGCTAGGACGAGTCTCGGCAGCGTTAGCAACTGGAATGCGGTCCTTCTGCGAGGCAGTCCTCTCGCGGAAAGAGGAGTCAGATTGTGCATTGAAGGATTTTTTCTACGGCGACAGGTTCCACCATCGACGACTTGCGGGGCGCAGGCGCCTTATATCACCCTAGCTCGAACCGCAGGTGACTGGACCGGAGAATAGTCAGTCATCTGCAGAGAATGATCGCGTGAGGGCGACACCACGGGAGGACACCGAGGAGGGATGGTAATCGAAAAGGTAACCCCCTGAACTGGCCACGGAGGTCAAGAATTTGGTACCAGGGAATACGGTATATTATGGGGCCGTGGGGCACCTTTTCGTCGTCCCGGACGTAACACACGCCGTGCGTCCTCACCATAAACCGCCTAAAAACTATTATCAAATAATTGTTATTATATGCACATACCTACGTAGTACCTACAGTGAAATCTGGACAAGTGGTCCCTAGACATTTGAGAAATCTCTGTTATTGATAATTACAATAAGGTGCACTATACTTTTTCATGGAAACACCTCTGTTATCTGTTACTGAGGGTTTTCAAACCTTTGTACCTGACACCTCATATTCTTAGATTATTTTCGATGTAAATCCTCCTCTGTAAATGTAACTTGATAACTCTATAGCCCGTATAAGTGTGACAATTTATGGGGTTTAGATAAGTTGTGGCGCGTTTTCACAATTCTTTCCATACTTGCTTTGTTTGTCAGTAAGCACTACGTAAGTGTTAGGATAATCGTATGAATAAATGCGCATTAAATGACGAAACAAAAGTGCAAATTCCAATCCGGTGCCATTTTGTTAGTACCATTTTTGTTAGATATAAATTAGTAAATTGTCATAATATATTAATTATCATAAAATTAAGTGTCAGTCAAGTAATAACTCACCAAACATATTATAATTTTTATATAGAATCATTTTCTTCTGTTTGTATTCGCAATTAATTGACATCACAATATAGGACGCCATTTAATAACTAATACTGTGTGCTCTGTGAGGTGACGGCGCGGAGTGAGTAACAATATCAGTACTAGTAAATTCACCGCTCGCTATCATACCCGTGGATGTCGTATAACCCGTCGTAAACCCTATACCAACCCGTATAACCGACGTGATTGAAATACATGTTATATGCGTATTAGATATAATAAGAGATATTTCTCTTATTAGAGATATCTTAGTCGTATCTTACGACATCCACAGGCAAGATACGTATAACATACAATTAACAGACACAAACTACAGTCACAGTTAAACAATAATGTTTAAGTATTGTCCTGCCGCCTGCGTGTGAGTCAAACCCGCGACACGTAGCCCGGTGGGCGGTTACGTTAACCACTACTATGTTATGTATCTGTGTGTCACCCGCGCGTGAGGGCGCGGCGCGCGGCGCAGTGTCCGCACACAATGTAATCAATATTAAGGCAGTTCGTATGAGGCTGCTCATTGCTCAGCACGAGACGAGCGCACTCGTGTGACGTCACAACTAACACACGACTATACGTACATCTAACACAGCACTCTGAATAGGGCCCACACCGCTCGCGCAACGATAACATATAAAAGTTTGTGGTACCGGCCTCGCCGTCGAGGTCGGAAACCGCGCCGCGAAAAAGTCATAAACCTAAACGTGGCCCCGCCCACTTTGCTCTCAGCGACGCCCCGAGCCAGGGTCCATTCCCCACGGGGGAGTCCTCGGGCGATGTTCGCTTAAATTTCTTACCGGGCTGAGAGCCCTCACCGCTCACCCATAGTCCAGTCTAAGCTGTGAAGGCCATCTGTGGCTAACAGCTATACACACACAAAAAAAAAACAACAACACGATGAGTCAACACTCCTTTTTTTTTTTTTTTTTTTACACGCTGTGGAAATGCATTTACGTACTATCCACACACACTCCCCCGCCGGTTACAGACAGGGGATTGTGTGTGGGACTCGCCGGCCATAGAAGTGACACAAATATTTGTTACAAATTATTACGAGTACTATACTTATTTTATAAGATAATGCGAAATAAATACAATAAATCGCTACATAGGTCAGTACGCTAGGCGCTAGTTTGAGGGGGTCAACGTTGATTACCATATTGTAACTAATGCCTGTGTTCAACAACGACACCTAATATTAATGTAAGATCAAAGGTAATCTATATAACACTGATGTTATCTGTCATTCAACATGTACTTACGTACTTGGGCAATATTGATGTTTATAATGTCTTAAAAGTTGCTTAAAATTTAGATGTAGTTTGTGAAAAGACATGAACGAAGCCGCTGGCTTTACGTTACATAGAGGAATCTAATATTTCATTTTAAATCAAGAAATTGATCTTTTTATAACTAGATCTATTATGTTATGTTTATATTCATCATCTTATGTACGACTGTGTATGTCACACAGTACATAGTTAAGCTCTAACAGAACTAAATGACTCATTGGTGGATAATTAGTTCACAGTTTATAGGTAGCGTCCTATAGATACAGTATAACCAGAGTACGACGATTGCCCGTGTGGTTACGAGTTGACAATCCAGTGAAGGCAACATCGTCCCTTATTTTCCTGTGGGAGTTTTAAAAACCGGCGAGTCTTTCCTTATTGATATTCCAAGGGAGTAGGCAGGAGCGCTCTCTTAGGAGACCTATTCTCCTCGCAATCAGTAACCGGTCTGTGGAGAGTAGCAATATAATATTAATACTATGATTTTGATGAACTCCGTGTTAGCAGCAGACGTCGATATTTTGAACTCGAAAAATGACAGATCTGCAGTAACTATAAATAAAACCTAATAATCTACACAACTACATTACTTAGTAGTGTTCAGCTTAAAAATCTTAATAAACCTTTATCTAGTATGTATTGTGTATTTGTCGACGAATAATAGGTAGGTAATCAAGGACTTTAAAATATCGTCTCTCGTACTCAACAGTAATCCTTTTAGTATTTGTTGTGCTAATTAAAATGGCTATTTACGGGTAATAACTAGACAATAGTCTAGCTAGAACCTCTTGTTATGATATAATTATGTTGATGATTAAATATGTATATTACGACAAGTTGTCACTTAACCGTATACTCGATACGATAAACTAATAATATAATTGTAGTGAGTAGCGAGGTAACTAAATTATTATTTGGTTTGGTCTGTTCGTAAGATACGAAACATTTTCTTCTGGCTGAGGACAAGGGGACAACATGACTACGGGGCGTATGGTCGCATTAACTATTAGCTACACGCATACGAAACATTTTCTTCTGGCTGAGGACAAGGGGACAACATGACTACGGGGCGTATGGTCGCATTAACTATTATACTCGTTCCAACCATTTATTTTACTTTTGGCAGGTCGAATTCTGATCAATTAGTGTTGTACCAATGTATTACGGATACTATGTTTTGTAATAATCGATTTTAGTCAGGAAGAACTTTTAATCGATTTAACACGGATATTTTATTTTTGCTTAAATACATATTTCATATTATTTAAAAACTTCACTTCTGTAAATATATTTGTTATTTGGGCACATTAATTTTTGCATACCCACTAATTCAGTCCTCCCAAAATATTTTACTTTGTACTTTGCAAAATAAAAAATAACTACTTTATGAAGCATTTCTCCATTAAGCGGGGTCCGCTGCTCCAAACTTTACTTAGAGACAATGGCGCCCTCGTCTGCGGTAGTAAATCACTAATTTTCTCATCCAGCCTACCCCTTTTTTTTAAGCCGAATTGGCAACACTGAACGGCGCGCCGGCGACGCCATTTTGTTGTGTTGTCTGTCACTCGCAACAAGACTCCCGTGCTAGTCACATTTCTGTTCGCTGAGTGCTCTTTCATATTTTTCATACGCTGTGTTGAGTATTTATATTCCACCGTATTGATTTCATTGTTCTTACTTTGATTGAGTTGAGCGTATCGTTCCTCCCAGTAAGATTTTACTTGCAAAATGCCGAAAGGTATGGTGCTTAAATGACAATCCAGAGAGTTAGTGCTGCAGCTTCGTGAATTTTTTGAAAAGGAAAGCCGCAATGGTGGATTTCTTATACCAGTAACCCAAGTTAGAGACCGTGTTGCAGCAGCAATAGGTATTAGTGCTCCAACGGTGGCGAAAATCACTAAAGAAGCCTATGGTAGTAGTGGTATTGAACAGAACAAGCTATCTACGCCTAAGAAAAAACGTCAGCCCCATAAAGTGACAGCAATTGACAGTTTTGATACTGATGCTATTCGTCGTCATATATACAATTATTACACAAGCAAAGAGATTCCTACTTTGAAAAAATTAGTAACGTCTTTACGAAATTGTGGCTTGTTTCGTGGTCAAAAATCTTCTTTGTCAAAGGTGCTGCACCAAATCGGGTTCTTGTATAAGAAATCCGACAAAAGAAAAATTTTAATGGAACGTCGTGATATAGCCTTGTCTCGCTGTGAATTTTTAAGACAAGCGAAAAAAATAGAAGACTGGTCGAATGTCGTTTTCACAGATGAAACTTGGCTCAATGCCAATCATTCCATACCAAAAGGTTGGACTGACGATACTGCTGCTTCTACTTCTGCAGTGCCAATGGGGAAAGGTGAACGCCTCATCATTTGCCATGCGGGAACTACAAAGGGATTTGTACCAAACGCTCTGTTAGCGTTCAAATAAAAAAAAACAGGAGACTATCATGAGGAGATGAATGCGGACGTGTATGAAAAGTGGTTCAGAGAAATGCTTACATCACTTGAAGAGCCAATCAACAATATTTATTGATAATGCACCCTATCACTCTCGCCAAATTAATAAAATGCCAACACAGGCCAACAAAAAACACGAGATTATAAACTGGCTTCGTGATAATGGGGAAGATGTGGACGAATCCCTACTAAAAGTAGAATTACTTAAAATATTAAAAAGTAAAAAGCAGCCAAAACGATATGTCATCGACGAAATGGCAGCAGAATATGGGCATGTTGTAATCAGAATTCCTCCGTACCACTGTCAATATAATCCAATTGAAATGATCTGGGCACAAGTCAAAGGACACGCCGCAAGAAACAATACAACTCCTCCTTTCACAGCAAATAAAATGCTTGAACTTTTAAAAAACGCATGTGCTAGTGTGACGCCTGAAAACTGGGCGACTGTCGTCAACAAGACAAAAAATATAATATTCTCTGATTGGGATCGGGAAATTGAATTTGACAACATACCTACACAAGAGTTAATAATAAACACTGCAGATGATTCAAGCGACGATTCGAGTTCGTATGAAGAATCCGACGATTCGTTATAATAAAATAATATTAAAATATTTTGGTTGTTTTATTTCATGTTATAGGTATGATGAGAAGATTTTTATATCTCCCTGATACAATTTTAACGTGTTGTCTATTACAACAATTCAAAACTCAGTTGTCAGCTGACTTAACTACAAATAAGTGTAATCGATTATTTGCGATTCATTAGTTTGCACCGAATACTTTTGATCCTGTCACTAGATGCGATAGAACGTAACTTTTTTTATAACGGAAATGAATTATCACTTAAATTTTATGAATAGAGCTATTTACGGCATATTAATGTATTTAGTGGGTAATAATTAAGATATATAAATATTATTGGGCAGTTTATATATTTCTCTGTTCACTCGTTTCAAAGTTAATAATTGCGTATAATGAAACAGTTACGTCCTAAAGCATGTGTCAAAAGTAAAATAAATGGTTGGAACGAGTATAGCTACACGCATACGAAACATTTTCTTCTGGCTGAGGACAAGGGGACAACATGACTACGGGGCGTATGGTCGCATTAACTATTAGCTACACGCATACGAAACATTTTCTTCTGGCTGAGGACAAGGGGACAACATGACTACGGGGCGTATGGTCGCATTAACTATTAGCTACACGCATACGAAACATTTTCTTCTGGCTGAGGACAAGGGGACAACATGACTACGGGGCGTATGGTCGCATTAACTATTAGCTACACGCATACGAAACATTTTCTTCTGGCTGAGGACAAGGGGACAACATGACTACGGGGCGTATGGTCGCATTAACTATTAGCTACACGCATACGAAACATTTTCTTCTGGCTGAAGACAAGGGGACAACATGACTACGGGGCGTATGGTCGCATTAACTATTAGCTACACGCATACGAAAGTAAGATTTGACTGCACAGATGGCGTAGTGGTTAACGTACCGATCTACAGTGCCAGCGTCAGTGGTTCGACTCTCAGGCAGGACAACAATTTGTGAAATTTACAAATTATTGTTCTGAATCTGGATGTACTTTGTATCCGTTATGTGTTTGTCAAGTCCCCCGTGTGCCGTGTGCGGTGTGGTGACGGAGTAACAATACAATTCACCACTCCCTATCTCGCCCGCGGATGTTGTAAAATATGATTAAGGGTTATAATATGCACATAAAATTTGTGCAAGAGAAGAAAAACTCGAAATGAAACCCTATACCAACATGGCAGCATAGAATTAGGAGCAGGTCAAACTGCCTCTCATTGTGAAGAAGGCCCGAGTCTAACAGTGGGACGTGGGCTGTGATGATGATGAAATACAAGGATACAAGGCGCCCGCAATACAAGGATTATTTACTTAGCGCAGTGTTATTTAAAAAAAATTTAATCTAAATAGGTAGTTCACTATGACGTCATATGTTAGGGCTCGCACTCTCAGTGAGTAAGCTAAGATACATCAAATCACGATGAGCCAACACTGATTATTTATTGCGTCTGATGCCGCCCTAGCTACGCCCTAGGCTACGGGTGACCGGACCGGGGGTTTAGTGCGGCACCCGCGGAGAGGCTTGCCTCGCGACGGCGACCGGCGTCCCGGGAAGGATGGAAGGACGTCGATGGGAGAAGGTACTCCCTCGAGGTATTCCGTTGGCCCGACCACTGAAGTGAAGGAACTCTGCACCGGTGGTCGGCCCAACGACGAAGGCGACGTGCTATCGAGTGGGTTACTGGGTCGCGCGCCGCCCCTCTGCCGCCCCGTAACTTCCAATTCCATTCCAAAACAAAAGTATACTAAATATTTATAATAAAAGATTAAACAATTCGTTTATTGGTCAACCATTTATAATGTTTATCAACAAGGTGGTGGTGTGTGCTCGATGTATCTCCTTGCAGCCGGCTAACTACATCTACACATTGAATATGGGCCTGTCCATAAAACTGCGGTGCGACGCGATGCGAATTCGCAACGCAAAAAGTTGCGACACGAATTGCTGCGAGGCGATTTCGTGCGGCAAGGCGTCTAGGTGACCATTCCCATACCATGCCTTTGACGACCGTCAACCATACTGGACTTATTTTGAAAACTAGGCCGTGACATGGATCGTAAAAAGAAGTGTGCACTTTTGTTATTGCTTAGGAGATACAGGCAAAAGAAATAAAGAAGATTTATCGCAATTTCTTGCGACGCGACGTGCGAGCTCGCAGGTTTTTGCGATGCGTCGTCGCATCGCAGTTTTATGTACAAGCCCTAAGTATTTAATACTAGTCGTTACAGTTCCCATTTCCTAGTGTTAACTCAGGCGGTGAGTACAACGTGTATCGTGTTCTAGAACATACCTGTGAGCGTCTCTCGCGCGTGTAGCTACACGACTGACAGTAGACGCCTCGCCGTGCTACCTACTCTACCCTCTCACTACATTGGTGTTGTATTCACCAACGTACTTATAACTATTACCTATTGTGAACTACTCATTAAATAATATTTGAACAGTCGTGTTGTTAACTGTTAGCTAAATATATGATTCGTATTGTATCGCACGCACATTACACAGTGCTGTGACACCATTAGATGTATCATACGTACAACACGCGCCGGAACTGTACCGGTCCGGTCTGACGCCGGCACTGCGCGATAGGTGCGGCCCGTCACCGGTCGACCAATCGCAATGACCAGTCGTGTGCGGTTCATAATGACAAATAATACTGTACTGTTGCTACACAATGTGCCACAGTTATATAATTATCTATACATGTAGCTATTGTAACACAACTATACGTAGTTATCATGCCTTTTTGATGTGAAACATCTATAGGCGAGGGTGACCGTGATCGTCGCGTGGCGTTTAACGCCACGCCTCGCGGTCCCCTATTAATTAAATATTAAATAAATATTTGGATGCATATACCTACATTTTTGTAACGAAACCATGGTGCGATTTAAAATTTTGTACAACACCATCTAGTGAACTCAAAGTAAATTGTTACTTATAATGTATATTAATGAAATTGAATAAAAATCATAATTTTTTGGAAAAAAATCGCGATATTTTATTAATACTTTAAGCCTTAGTTTTATCGTATTAGTTCCTGTCGTAATCTAATATTTTTTATGCATATACATTATACATATACTTGTTCTATAAATTAATGTAAAATTCTCTAACTTAGTAATATAAATATACCAGTAGGTATGCTATTTAGTTTACTTTCAGCTACGAAAACTGGAGAACCGTTTTTTTATAGGCTTTTATTAGTTTCAGGTGTATATATATTTATTTCTTTGTATATTACCAACTTCATAGGAATTGGATTTTGACTCACTTTAAACAGTCAAATTTCATTTAAAAGTTGAAAATTTAAGGAGAACCGGACCAATGACGTTAAAATTATTTAGATAGCTTGTCTTATTATCATTACACGATTAAAAAAATTTTTATTAAATATATTGAAGCTGAGAGTTGGTCGTTAGCTCGATAAATGCCGCCATTTCTGTTTCCTAAATCACACTCTTCGTGCGGAAAGAATGTCTGTGAACGGATGAAAGCATTTAATTTTTTATAGGTTTTTATTAGTTTCAGCTGTATATTTATTTGTTTGTATGTCACCAACTCCTTAAGAATTGGATTTTGACTCACTTTAAACAGCTTGTCTTATTATCATTACAGGATTAGAGAGTTCTTTATAAAATATATTGTAGCTTAGAGTTGGTCGTTTGCTCGATAGATGGCCCTATTTCTGGTTTATAAATCGCAAATTATTTCAAGCTACGTTTTAGAATGTTCATTTCGTTTGTACTAAATGACGTTACCATAAATATGAGTCGTAAAGTCAATTTTAAAATGGATAATTTATTCGATACGATACCTACCAAAAGTATTTATTGACTAAAATATCGAATACAAAAGTATCGGTATCGAAAGAAAAGTACTTGAAACCTAAAGATAAAGTAAATAAAAGTACTCGATACTTTAAACAGTACGTTACTTATCTTTCGATACTATTCATGAGTTCAGTATCGATACTTTACATTCGATATCGTGTCTCTACTCGTACAAAATAGTTTCGATGTTTCACATCTGTCAGGCGTCCTGAGCGACGGCTCACTTTTTTTTGGATGAGTTATGGTGTAGATGCACGCCGATCTTTCCCTGCGAGGTGTTGACTGGTAAGACTGATACGGCCTTATAACCCACTGTGTTATCTCCCCTGCGCCATTGGGTCGTCCACCTAACGTTCTTAGTCAGCCCAGCGAGTTACCTTTTCGGGTACCGTCCCTCCCCGACGTCTCCCGGGGCGTCGCCTGCACGCGAGCTATGCCTGCAGGTATATATGCCGTGTATACATTTCTAACACGACAATATAATACAGATTTGATCTGTCGATATGCAGTTAAACCCCTTCACCCAAACTATTATATATACTGTAGCTATGTGCTCGTACAGTAATATTATTTTGCAACTTTATATGCGTTATCTCCACAGCACGGTTCATATGTTAACAAATTTCTCTAAAAAAAGTATACCTGTAATTTTCCGTTTACTTGACAACTTGAACAACATCATCAATTATAGTGTATTAGCGTGACAAATAAACATACCTACATTTGCGTTTATAGTATTTGAGAGATATCGCTTGCCCAAGCAAGATCTCGGGCGAGTTACGAATACCTACGGACCACCTGACCGATTACGGTTTCAACGCTTACGTTGTCAACTGGAGGCCGGCGCTGACCTGCAGACGGCAGCTGCTTCAGGAGTAGGTAGGTACCTTGACACGTTGTCAGTAGATAGTAGGTGTATTTAGACAATGAAACACAGACAGTGCATTACTCTCAAAGAGTTTATTTGTTCTTAGAACTGTGACTGAATAAATTCATGAAATAGTTATTAGAGCGGCACAACAACATCACACACACACACACAGGCATACACACACGCAGCGCCATCTCTGTCACGTATACATGCACACACACACACACACACACACACACACACACACACACACACACACATACATACTATTTATAATTTATTTGCTTAATTTTATTATCTCCAAAATATATTTGTCGCTTAATATATTAATAGAGGATCACAAAATAACGGATAAATCGTACCCGGGCCGGGAGCGGACCGGACCGGACCGAACCAGAGGTGCACCGGATCCGAGTCGCTCCGCGGCGCAGTTAAAGCTTACATCTTGGACTCTTAACGATAAAGTAAGTAACAATAGTATTCTAAGTTGTACTTCAATTCCTACCAATAAATAAATAGATGTGCTTAGTTGTCTACGGATACTGCTGATAGCTATCACAATCTGCGGGCCGGCGCACCGTACCAACACGCGTGTCAAGCGCGAGTGGCTGTCAATCTAAGCAGTGCGGCTGACGAGCACTCGCGCCGTCGTGTCGCGCGCCAGCCCCCCCCCCCCCCCCCCCCCTACCATATACTTTGTCTACTCGTTACATATCACACGCGGTGCCAATATATCTAATCTTGTATTTTACCAAAAAATATATAATATACTTATATGTTTTTGTTAAAATAATTTTCACTGGTAACATTTTTCTTAATTTATAATCCCAGCACCTAATTACGGTCGCTGTCAAACGGATATACATACATTATAATCAAAATATTTTTCAATATATAATATTTGATAGTTACTTTTTTTTAAATATAATGTCATTGATAATTATTAAAATCAAGACGAGTCACGAACATTACGCCGTATCATAGTATATGTATATATATAGGCCATACGGTGAACTCGTTAATTAAAACATATAAAACAATGACAGTAACCGGTTAGACCGGTGTTTACATAATCTAGTACCGGTTATGGCAAGTTCCGGTGGCTCACAGCTCAGACTCAGTCGACTACTAACTGCGCTACGAAGTACAGTATACATATAACTATATCGTACAACTAACTAACTAAATATATATATATAACCTCTCCATTAACTAAATATCACACTCGGTCAACTCGACCCCGGACAGTATCACACACGTTACGTACGGCCAGGCGGTGCCGGCCCGGTCTAGGCCGTATCCGGCGGCGGCTGCTTGCTCTGTTGCAGGCGCTCGTCGGCGGCGAGCAGGCGGTCCAGCTCCTCGTCCTCGTAGAAAACGACGAAGTGGTCGGGCTTCGCGACGGCCTCGAATATGGAGCAGACGGAGGGCTTCACGTTGTAGAAGTAGAGCGGCTGGCGGCGCTCGTGGAAGTCGCTCGTGAGCTGCTGTATGCTGAGCGCGGCGGTGTAGTCCGCGCTGTAGATGTGCGTGCACTCTATCACCACGGGCTCGGCGCCGCTCGCCGCGTACTTGGTCACCAGCCGCCGCACGTAGTCCACCGACGGGAACATCAGGCACCGGTCCGGCGTCACCATCAGGTACTCCACGCCGCGCTCCGTCTGCGACACACACACGCGTACGCGTTACTAACGTGTTCACACGCACGCACACACGCACGCACGCACACCGACTCACCTTGAGCAGCTCCACGGAGAGCTTGGGGCGCGCCGCGTGGTACAGTATGAAGATGATGTTGACGATGACGCCGGTGAGTATGCCCAGCTCTATGGGCAGAGTGAGGCACAGCACGAACGTGCCCACGCCAGGTATGAGGTCCAACTCTGCGTAGACATGTCGCACGCATTAATATTGCATCAATTAGTTATGTGATCTGACAACATATAACATTTTTGTATTTAAATAAACATTGCATAAAATTTGAATAATTTTCGACACTGCCCTCCTTGACCCGCTCTGACGTCTACTACTTCTATAATAACTGCCGCACGGAAGTCAGCGACAGTGTTCTATTTCCTGACGCTGTCAACTATCAAGTACGACCAAATCCACATCAGTCTAAAAACGATTTTCGCGCTGTTCCGTGCGGAGTGTACTCAGTACCGCATAGTGTGTACTTCGCTGGGAGTCACAATCGAGACTGTCCAGCTCTCGCGTCGCTTCGCGTCTTTGGCTCGATCGATTGATCGACCTTTATTTGAAGATAGCGGTGGTCGCATAAGATTTAACATTTCGAAGGATTACACCAGTCCTTCACACGTCTATGAGGCTAGCGAACGAAAGGTCCCGCTGTTGAAATCACGTATTCACTGAGCCGTTGTTCAGCATAAACAGGCGCATTGATGTCAGCTACTGTTGTGAGCGTCCATTGGAAGGCGTCTTAGAGGACGCCACGTCATAGACCTGGCGTTAAAGTTCCTAGCACGTAGAGAGTCCACGCACGGTAATAGTTCGAGCTCAAAATAAGTCAAAATCCTGTTGGGGAAGAAGCGTACGACATAAAGCTTAACTACAGCTAACCCAAGCTATGCCTTTATTTTTGACCAACAGGAGTAGATATTAACGTTACGATTGCCACTGACCAATCATCTTATATCTTTAAACGAGCAATTCTTGTAAATATATATATTTTCAGGATCTCGGAAACGACTCCAACAATTTTGTTGAAACTTGGCATACTAGAGGATTCGGGCCCAAAAAATCGATCTAGCTAGGTTTTATGTATAGAAAATGTTGTTTTGTCAGTGTTTTTGGCAGACAATATAATAACATTAAATTTTAAAAGAATATGAATTCAAATTTTGCAATCAATGTCAGCTCAGTGGCGAAGTAGTCAGGTTTCGTTTTATTTTTGACATCGGCGACAAACGGCGTCGGCTCGAATCTCGGTGTTATTATTATTCTCTTTTTGTAATTTTTTATATAATTTTCATTATTTATTTTTTTATTTTTTATTAATATATATCTAAATAAATGCTACAAAAATACTCCGAGCGAAGCTCGGTCAACCTGATATTTTTTTTATAAACCCCGGCTAGGAATCTTTGCGCTGTAAAACACGGGGTCTGCTGCGACAGCCCCCAGTCCGCTGGTTGCTTTTAGACCTTGCCCTGTCACAAAAGAAAGTTTGCTATTTGGACCCGCATTGTAACTGACCATTAGATGGAAACTTGTTATTCACCAAATAGTTTTTTTCTGACTAGAAAGAATTGCCTTTGGTCTAAAAAACGTTGTTAACAGTTAATATAATATAAGTAGTTGTCTCACTCTTCGCTCTCCACATAGGTTTGATGACGTTGTACTCGACCATGAACAGTATGGCGGACACTATGACAGCCGCGAGCGCAGCCTTCGGTATGTACTCGAAGTATTGCGTGAAAAACTGCAACGCCAGTATCACCATCAGACCTGAACAAAGAGCAAACGTACTCGAGTATACTGTCACATCAGCACCGGTACAGATGTGGTGCAGGACACATACCCGTGTACAAGCCGTTGAAGGTCGTCTTGACCCCGGAGCCGTTGGAGACGACTGAGCGCGCCAGCGAACCGCCGCCCGGGTAGCCCTGCATGAAGGAGTTGGCGATGCTCGCGACGCCCAAGGCGACCATCTCCTGCGTCGCGTCGATGGTGCGTCCGTCAGAGAACGCCTTGCAGATGGCAATGTCCTCTAGCAATACGATGAGCGGTATCACGATGAGACCGGAGCCCAGCTCCGACACCATGTCGAGGAAGTCTGCCGTGGTGTTGTCGGCGCGCTCGTAGCTAAACGGTGGCAACTGTGGTCGCGGCACTCCTGATGGTATGGGACCTGCGAGGGAGCAAAGGCGTGAGGGGGCGGAGGCTGGGGCGCCGCACACGTGCTACGCTACGGCCTCTACGTGTGAGTGATGCGGTGAGACTGCGCGCTACTTGTGACTCTACTCGCTACTCTACTAACCGCTGGGAATATTCTCGGCTGGCGATAGCACAAAACAGAAAATCACCGTGAGTGGCAAGTGTCACAACACAACATACTAGCTAATAGAATAACCGCTACCGACCCATTAGCCGCACGGGGGACTCGCCCTGCGTAGCGACGAACCAGTAGCCCAGCACGCCGGTCGCCACCACCATGATGGCGTTGCGGCACGTGCTGATCAGCCATAGACACTTCGTGGTCACCTTCTGCCTCGTGCTTGGACCGCCTTCCGAGTTGGCGCCGAGTTTCACCATTCCAATTTTCTGAAACATAAGCGGTGCATTACACGAGGTCATTGTCGATTCTCGGGGTTGACACCGAGTCTGGCGAGGCGCTTAACGGACTCACCCTCAGTATGAGCAGCAGGGCGATGCACACGAAGCCCAGCACGGGGTCCCACAGCGCGGCGCCGTGCAGGTTGCGGAAGATGGAGATCCACTGTTGTAGGAACGTAGTACCGCTGACTGAGATCGCGAACAGGTCCTTCACTTGGGACGTGGCAATCATGAGCGCGACGGCGGAGGTGAAGCCCGAGGAGACCGGGCCCGACACGAAGTTTATGAGGAAACCGAGCCCGAGCACGCCCATGAGCAGCTTAACGAGGCCGGCCAGGAAGTTGAGCAGGATCGCCTTCTCGACGACTCCGCCCGCCACTTGGAAGGTGAGCAGCGAGGCGATGGCGGTAGGTCCGGCGGGCACGGCGCGACACCCGCCCAGCACTATGTACACGAAGCACCCGAGGAAGGAGCCGTACAGCCCGTACTGGGGCGGGAGGCCCGCTATGTTGGAGTAGGCGAGCGACTGCGGTATGACGGTGAGCCCCACGGTGATGCCCGCTATCAGGTCACCGAGCGCCTTCTCCGTGTTGTAGTGAGGCAGCCACGCCGTCACCGGCAGTCGCTTGTGGAGCGTCTTGCGATTGAAGCGACGGCGCAGCGCCGCGCGCCAGCCGCACCGGGACTCGCTGTTGGACACTGCCACACACAACACTCTCAGTACTGATGCTGTCCACAGACTGCTGGGACTGCGACAGACTATTGGTTACTTACCATCAGATATTACGGTGACGGATCTATGTTAGTTATGGCGTACATACTACACTGTGTCGCTAATATATTTATATAACTTATTCATATTTTAAAATGAAGGGAGACCCACTACTTTAATAGAAGGAATACGGGATAGGTTCAACGTGGACTAGGAAATAAGGATGACGATGTCTTACCCTCGAGTGATCAGCACCTTTCAGAACATCAATATGCAATTTTCCGCAGAACTTTAAATATTTATTCGACACGTGTTTCGCCTCCAAACGAGGCATCCTCCGGACGATTCGGCTTTTAAGGCGCCTTTTTTATATTCGAAGTTCTGTGGGAATTTGCAAGTTGATGTTCTAGAAGGTGCTCATCACGTGAGAGTAAGAGTTCCTTATCTCTTATTCCACCTTGATCCTATCTCGTAATCATTTCATTGTGGTGTGCCGTATGTTGTTTACCGTGGGCAAGTGGCGGCTCTTCTCTCCTTCCTTCCATTTTAAAATAAAAATGGATTTCTCCACTGTATCACCTAATTCAATCAATTATAATTAATTCAGTTAATAGTATAGTTGTTAGTGTGTTGTAACGGCACACTGTATGTGTACTATTGTACTTGGTGTTCCAAGTAATAAGTGCATAGCGGTGCGCCGGTGTACTGGTGACGGTGTCTGGTGACGGTGTCTGGTGACGGTGTCTGGTGACGGTGTCTGGTGACGGTGTCTGGTGACGGTGTCTGGCGGTGATGTGTACTCACGTATGTAGTCGTTGCTCGCGTGTTTGTCGTCAGGCGGCGGCAGTGAGCCGGAGGACGCGTTGTGTTTCCGTCTCGGTATCATTCTGCAACGAGACAAACAACCGGTCAGTCGTGTACTACTAGAGATTTCAACCCGGTATGTTTCTCAACCCGGCCGGGCCCGGCCACAATTGTCGCCAACCCGGCCGGGTTGTATTAGGAATGAAACGTTTAAAGTATTTTATGAAAAATTTCTAAATATGAATGGAAAAAGACAATGATTCAACGTTAATATTTATTTAAAACTGTCTTATGAACAGTTATCAGAATAACCAGTCTCACTCAACTCTCACAATCACACTTAATACATAATTGATTACTTTTACTAACGGACGAAAAAGTAACATTAGTATTGGTAATTATTCATTTTTATTAGTTTAATCAAGCAAGTCTTTCGCTTTACTCCTTATAGTGTCTATTTGAAAACATAGTATTAAAATGAGAAACTAATAACACAGCTTAGAGTAAGTACTAGACGTGCCGTAACAACTTACATTACATGGATAGATCAACTTTGCTAGCCAAAGTATAAACAAAATAAATTCTTTTCTGCTAAAAGTAAAGTATTATGTTTTTTCTTAAACTTTGGTTATTAACACTAGTCAGTGTTACTATTACTCATTGAGCAGATAGCGACATCTTATAGGCTAGCCTGTGTGTAACTGTAAACAAACAAACTTGTAGAGCCTCGCTCAACTAACAGAATGTAACATAAATTGGTTACGTTACGTAGGTTTTATAACTACCTATATTCCATCATTCAATCAATGCAATCAAATTATTTATTTTGCAAAATATGGGTATAAAGTATTAGTAGTTGCAGGTAAACTCACACCATTGACCATCACGCGACATGCAAAAGGAGTTTCTAATTCTAAGAATTAATGGCTTCATAACAAATAGGTACATATATTTAGCCAATAGCAAAGAAATTAATTTACTTGTTACGTGATTTTAGTTAAACACTTACAATATTATAACAAAACAAAAAGTATATTCTAACTTGCATAAGGCAAAATAATTATTTTTCAGTTTGTAAGAATGATCTTAAGAATCTGGCCATTCTTACCGGGCCCGGTGGTCGGGCCCGGTGGGTGTCTAAAAGAGCATCGGGCCCGATTTGCAATCTCTATGTACTACATACACTGTACACTAGGGGAGACGGGCGACAGGGGAGGGGGGCGACACCACACCACGCATATATATTAATGGCCCTAGGGCAGATGTTAAATCAGGACGATTGAAATATGTTTAAATATCACTTTTAATACCAAAATTGTTCTCTATAAAAATTAAACAAAATATGTTCTACAAAGTGTGTCAAATATTGATAAGGTGCCCACACGACACACCTGTGCGAGTTTTAATTAATGTGAATTGAATATATGAGTGTGTACAGCTGCGGGCGAGGGGCGAGGGGCGAGGGGCGAGGGACGAGGGGGAACACTTCCACGATCAGACACTTCTATAATCTCGAGCGTACAGTTTTATTATACGTACATATTATTAGCAATTGTTAATTATATTATTTATAGTGGTATATAATTATAAGAGACCACTCGTCCGTGTGTCTGTGTACAAGAACTGGTAGTGTGTGTCTGTGTGCGTGTCTGTCACGTGAGTCGTTAGGTGTGAGCGGCACACAGTCGTATGTCGACATTATCACTGTATCAATAAGTGGTACGCGCGCGAAGGTGAGGATACATATATCGTTTGTCGTACAGTGCGATAGACAGCGCCTCGCACTCACGCGGGGTGCCATCACGACATACCGCTACTGTGAGTGTTATACACGTCCCTCGTTAACTACTGCTCAGATACTGCTCACACACCTCATACTGCACACACCTGATACTGGTGTCAATACGTGGTGTTAGTCGTCCCTGACTGTGCGAGTTAACTGTCACAGTAGACGCGGCTAAGCGCGCGCACTCAACTGTAACGTATCACTTAACAAGTAACTTACTATTATTACACTTGTAATGAGCTACAAGTGAACCTAATAAATGTTTCATATCAAACTAATTTAATGAATTTTATTGCGTCTTAATTATATTTCGTTGAATCGACATCTCGTAAACGTTAGTTATGTTCCACGAAGGGGTGTGTCGGGTTAACTTTCGACATACTATTGTTACTGCATTATTATTAGTTATTTATCATTTGATCACAGGAACAACATTTAAAATGTAATGCACTAATACTGTCTCATCTACAATAAGACATGCGCGGAGCACGCGCCACACAAACAGTTGTTAGTTACAAGTGAGTACACAGACGTACCGCGCGCACAGACCACACAAATAGCACCTTTGTGTGTGCTTATTTATGTGATCTGTGCGCACAGTAACTAGTTTACTACACATAAATGTAGATCTCATCATAACTGTGCGTGTGTCTGTGCGTCTGTGTGTCGCGCGGCGCGAGAGCGCCTCTCGTTAGCGATTGTAAACAAACATCTCGACGTAATACTATTGAGTAAATATTGTAGATGGTACGTGCACACACACACACACACACACACACACACACACACACACACACACACACAACATGTATTAGTACATGAGCACTAATGCAATGTGTGCGCAACTAGCGCGAGTACACCGCGAGAGCGAGACAACACTAGCGTGCGACAGACGGACAGACACGACACCTGTCTACCTGCGAGCGGTGTACCCTGTGCCCGCCCACACGACACAAGCGAAACACAGGCGACGACTTTGTGTCGAATATTTTAAAAATTATTGATATCTAAGAAGCTTTGATTTTATCATTGATTCACTGATCATCATAAAAATTCTTAAAGTACATCTTGAAGTTCCAAAAACAATCATATAACTCGTAACTTTACCCCTTTCGATGATGCAAGTTTGCATGAGACTTCCGCAAATGTTATTGCCAGCGGTTTGAAATTGATATAGGGATTTATAAAGCACAGATATTGTCACTGAAAATTATCAAAATTCTAGGCTAATCTTAGAAGATGGCGCCCTAGTCGAGGCCGCGGGTGGACGGGTCGGGCTCAGTCCGACACCCTCAGAGGGGCTGACGCTAACACGTGTGACCGGCGCGGTGTAGTAGATCAATATCATTCCCACTGTGGAGGAGTGCCGAGCCCAACAGTGGGACTTGTATGATGATGATGAATAAAATGTCACGTTACATCCTGTGTCACGGTAGCGACAGCCTTGACAACATTTAACATTAAAATGTTATTGTTACTATATTTAGAGCGGTAATAACGGTCGCCGCTAACTTAATATCGCATTAATGTGACAGACAACAGGACAACTAATTAATTAACTGTGGGGAGTGTTTGCGCGAAACACGAGCTTTGTAATGTAACATATTAACACACTTTAAATAACTTTATATCAATAATCTAAATGAAAATTTATAGGAATTATTTCGTGTGGTGACGGAGTAAGAATACAAGTCAACACCATGCCAGTGGGGGTCGCATAACACTACTAAGGGATATAATATATGCAACAGAAGGAAAACTCAATATAATACCCTATATCAATATGTCTGGTCGGCATCGTATGATACGTTAATACCTCTTACGTTATAGGGGAGGTGCTCCACCAGCGTTACTTGTACTTGTGTGGGCTCACTTACCCGGCTTGAGAGCCCTCAGCGCTCACCCATAGTCCGCGCTAAGCTGTGAAAGCCATCTGCGGCTAACAGCACAATGTCACGTTATAATATAAATATATATTGTTGTTAAGAGGTGAGAGTGCAGGTGGAGTGATGGGTGTGTTGTCCGCGACACCCTCACGTCGTATCACTATAGCGTGGCACTCCCTCGCGTGCCTGTTTACGTGCTGTTGTCTGTTCTCTTGTCAGCTGCCTCTGCGTACAGTGCGCCCTCTGCCTCTCACTCAGCACGCGGCACACTTCACTCGCAAGCGACGCCGCGCCGAGTGTTGATACGACAAACGCGTTCTTTTGTAACATTTAATCTTTTTAAAACCCTTCGCGTTCAAACAGTGGGCACCCCGTGCGGGTCAGCGTTTTAATAATGGACGATTAACTAACAATAAGTCAATGTGAGGTGTTGTTCTACTAGCAGACGACAGCTAGCGGTCTAGTCGCTCGCTCGCGCAGTGCGACCTCGCCCCTACCGTACGGGTAGGCACGCGCAACCTAGCCGCTAACTGTGTCGCAATCTACATACTTATATATATCTAACTGATAATTAACAACTAGTCTAATGTATTCAATTAACGTTCAGTCTGTCTGCGTGTCTGTGACGTGAACACGAACACACACACAGACAAGTGGTTAGTTGTAACTTAAGTAATAGTGATACACTTTTATTGTTACACAATGAGCGCGGCGCCGCTCGCTCTGCACGCGTATAGTTGTCAGCCGCGGAGCTGTTTGCTGACACTAGGAGTGAGTGTCCAGGGCTCTCTGTAAGGAATGAACCTCGACTTGGTGCGTCGCTGACGGGACAGTGTCGCAAATAAGTGAACCACTACTGTTAATATAGTTTACAAGTTCACGATAGGTGACGCCTCGTCACCCTCGCCGCGCGCCCCCCAACGCCAGACAATAGACATGTTCGAGTAGGCAAACTAAGATGTAGTATAAGTGCTATATACTAACACACGAGGAATATTTACAGGAAATATATAAATTAGGTGTTGTTGTCGCATATAGCAGTGTGTCCTAGAAGCAACCTTAGGATGTATATAAATAACATCGCCTAAATATAGTTACAAAGTCACGTGTCGCAGATACGAGTCCGCACAGGGTTAACTTTCAAGTTTGCCTTCTACGGTTACAGCTTTACGTGTGTCATACACTTGATATAAATTCATACAAACATCGTATGTATGTATGTTTGTACATATGTATGTATATACAAACCCAAAAGTATGCTAGCCTTTTGTATGAAATTGTATTGTGTCAAGGTGTACGGGCGAGTCCGCGGCCGACAGTAGGTCATTAGTATTACCTCAAGTGTGGCGCGCTCTCTTATCAGACCTTGTGCCCGCTGAGGGCGCGATAACTGATAGTGACGCTGTTACGTTACGCGTTACGAGTACATGCTACACGCGCACACTTGCACCGGGGCTACAAAACGAATACTCGAACATGACTGTAGTCTTGACATGACTGTAGTCTTCGTCACCACACAGAAACAATCACAATACATCGATTACTATTTCTGTTATCGCAGCGGTTGTTATGACAATGGAGCACTCGTAAACGTCGCGGAAGTTTTAGTTGAGAAGGTGTATCCAACGGGTTCACAATCGAACAATGGCTAGACAAAAAGTAAACGAAATGGGTTCTTTTGTGGACAATAAGAGTGCCCTGGGGCGACATACCGATATAACTCTTGAAAGAATTGTTGTGATGAGAAGAGATTGTGAGTGTGGACAAAAATCAAAAGTACTAGTTCGCGGCCGACAGCTACGGAGTACAACGCACGGCGGAGCAGAGGGCGCCGCAGCGCCGCCTGCACTGCTCACCACAGAGGGCGCCGCAGCGCCGCCTGCACTGCTCACCACAGAGGGCGCCGCAGCGCCGCCTGCACTGCTCACCACAGAGGGCGCCGCAGCGCCGCCTGCACTGCTCACCACAGAGGGCGCCGCAGCGCCGCCTGCACTGCTCACCACAGAGGGCGCCGCAGCGCCGCCTGCACTGCTCACCACAGAGGGCGCCGCAGCGCCGCCTGCACTGCTCACCACAGAGGGCGCCGCAGCGCCGCCTGCACTGCTCACCACAGAGGGCGCCGCAGCGCCGCCTGCACTGCTCACCACAGAGGGCGCCGCAGCGCCGCCTGCACTGCTCACCACAGAGGGCGCCGCAGCGCCGCCTGCACTGCTCACCACAGAGGGCGCCGCAGCGCCGCCTGCACTGCTCACCACAGAGGGCGCCGCAGCGCCGCCTGCACTGCTCACCACAGAGGGCGCCGCAGCGCCGCCTGCACTGCTCACCACAGAGGGCGCCGCAGCGCCGCCTGCACTGCTCACCACAGAGGGCGCCGCAGCGCCGCCTGCACTGCTCACCACAGAGGGCGCCGCAGCGCCGCCTGCACTGCTCACCACAGAGGGCGCCGCAGCGCCGCCTGCACTGCTCACCACAGAGGGCGCCGCAGCGCCGCCTGCACTGCTCACCACAGAGGGCGCCGCAGCGCCGCCTGCACTGCTCACCACAGAGGGCGCCGCAGCGCCGCCTGCACTGCTCACCACCGAGTGTACTTAGCGCCCGTCGTCTGGTACCACACCCGCGGGCAACAAGGGGGGTGATGAACTGTATTCTATCACCACGCTGAGAACATTACAGCTTACTCAGAAAATGCTTTGTTTACTTATTTTTAACTAGCAACCCACCCTCCCTTCGCTTCGGTTATAGTCGTTTTACCCGCGTATTTCCAGTTCACGTGGCAATACCGGGATAAAATATAGCCTAGTTTACGCCCTGATATTATAGCTTTCCATTGGTGAAAGAATTTTTGAAATCGGTTCAGCCGTTTTGAAGATTACCCGGAACAAACAGACAGACAGACAAAAATTTTTTAATCGCTATTTTAGGCATAGGTGTTTTGCAAATAACCGTGTGAGCATGAAAAAAGCCTATTATTTTGACATTACAAACAGACACTCCAATTTTATTCATTGGTATAGATTGACATAGCAGTCTTAACTATACACATACAAGATTATTTCACAAATAACAGCGTAGGTATTAATTGTATTTATTGAAAATTATTGCAGTTTATTATATCATCGCAGCCCACATAAGCCCACATACGTCCCACTGTTGGGCTCGGACCTCCGCCACAATAGGAGGAAATTTGACCTACTATACCATGCTGGTTAGACATGTTGGTATAGGGTTTCATTTCGAGTTTTCCTTCTTTTGCACAGATGTGATGTGCATATTATATCCTATAGTCGTCTTATACGACATCCACGGGCAAGATAGGGCATGATGAATTGTATTCTTACTCCGTCACCAGACGGCAATTAATCATATGGGGTACAATATTTCGCCAAAACACAACTTAGATTATTAGTATCACGAACTATGTAGAAATTTATCCTCGAGGAAGCTAAACGAATTAATTTATCCTCGAGGAAGCTAAACGAATTAATTTATCCTCGAGGAAGCTAAACGAATTAATTTATCCTCGAGGAAGCTAAACGAATTAATTTATCCTCGAGGAAGCTAAACGAATTAATTTATCCTCGAGGAAGCTAAACGAATTAATTTATCCTCGAGGAAGTTAAACGAATTAATTTATCCTCGAGGAAGCTAAACGAATTAATTTTTGGGTTTTTCGTTTATTGTGTTTGTTTAATGTTGAAAACTACTATAACTTTGGGCTACAATCATATTAATATGTGGATGAAGATGTACCACGACTGGGCGACAATATATAAACTATAGCTTAATATTATTTGAGTCAGGTATCTAATGTAATCTACTAGAATGTGCACAAACGAGTAGCGAACATAACTGACCAGGGAATTATAATTGAATAGCCGGGCAATTATATCAACGAGACGGATAGCAGCATCCTCAACTCGTATCAACCTATATACATCACTCTTGGGCGCGGACTTCCTCCATTTTGAGATGGTATTTGACCCACTACACCACGCTGGTCAGACGTATAAGGTTTAATTTGTAGTTTTGTTTCTCTTGAATCACATCGATGTCTCTATATAAGGCTCGACCGAGATGGGTTTTTCGTTCTCGGCCGAGACCGAGAATAAAATAATATCTCGGCCGAGACCGAGAATAAAATAATATCTCGGCCGAGATCGAGAACCGAGACCGAGAATAGACAAAGCGTGAAAAAATAAATTTTAATACTGTAAACTTTTTAATACACCACTAATTGTTTAACAAAATTAACTGTTTTAATAATCAAAGTTAAATAACATTATATTATAACACATAAAAAGCAATTTTTCATCATTTTCGCCCTTCAAAGAATGTCGCCTCTCGTCATACAATTGTCCAGCTTTGCTAAACAGTTGTTCACTTGCTACGCTAGTAGGCGGCGCAGATTAAAACTTATTTGCTGCAGGCTTAAGCACCTCAGAAGGTGACGAACACCAATATTCATAAATATTAGCATTTCTTTGCAGTCTTGGCTCTCTAAGGAAGCTTTCTAGCGCTATTTCGATCACAGAGCTTGAACTGTATTCGTCATTGGGCATTGACTCGTCTTCCAACTCAATCGAATCATGAACTGCCCATAAGTTGGATTGATTTGTAGCAGCCATGTTTGACGAGTTAGTTGAAGATGCCCATGTCGTCTCACGAGAATCCTACATTTTGATTAAGAGTGAGAGCCTCGATAATATGAAGCTTGGCTGAGTTAACTTCGCTTTCAGTTACAAATACTGCTCGAACATTACAAATACTGCTTGAACGGAGCGAAGATGGCCGCAGTTCGACAGCCAGGACTTCAACCAATCACAATTCAGCTCTCTCACGCACTCACCAATCGACTTCGTACTGCGGCGCGTGGCCACGCGCAGTAAAATTTGAATGGCGATTCAAACAAAGTTCCAATCTCGGTCATGACCGAGAATCTCGGCTATAATAAGCCGAGAACCGAGACAAATTTAGTGGTTGGATAAGAGAGGAAGTGGCGAATTGTATTGTTACTCCTTCAGCACACGGCAAGATATCTATACCAATAAATCAAATTGGAGTGTCTGTTTGTAATGTCAAAATAATAGGCTTTTTTCATGCTCACATGGTTATTTGCACGACACCTATGTCTAAAATAGCAATTAAAAAATTTTTGTCTGTCTGTCTGTCTGTTTGTTCCGGGTAATCTTCAAAACGACTGAACCGATTTCAAAAATTCTTTCACCAATGGAAAGCTATAATATCAGGGCGTAAACTAGGCTATATTTTATTCCGGTATTCCCACGGGAACGGGTACTACGCGGGTAAAACGACTATAACCTATAACCGAAGCCAAGCGAGGGCGGGTTGCTAGTAGTAGAGAACATAATCGTTGAAGTGATATATAGATAAGGTTGATCGAGTGTTCACTCAAACTACATTCACGAGTGAACTACAGTTAGTACGAAGCTCAGTCAAGTGTAAACTGGAGCAACTATCAACTACTGTACTTAAAAAAAGCCGAAAATGGCATTTGAATGTCAAAGTTCAGGTTTAAAATGTTGTATGAATGACAAAAAACTACAGAGTTATTGTTAAATGTTTGTCTATTGTTTGTTTGTCTGTTGTTAGTTAATTGTATTTTTCAAAAGTTTACTCGGACACTGAGTTATTTGCAACCAATAACTAACAATAGTAATAATTAAAGTAAGTAATGGTTGAAACATATTTAGTGTTAGAGTTGGCTAGATCACACAGTCGTTGTGACATTGTAGTTTAATGATTATGTTACTTTCAAATAAACGCTTGCGCATTTAATTATATTTAGTACTAGCAACCCGCGCTCGCTTCACTTCGGGTTCAGTCGTCTTACCCGCGTAGTTCCCGTTCCTGTGGGAATACTGGGATAAAACATAGCTTAAATTACTCCTTATTTAGACAGCCTGGTAGTAAAATATTATCAAAATCCGTCCAGCCGTTTCGAGGATTACTCAAAACAAACAGACAGACAGATAATAACCGTATGGGCATGAAAAAAGTCCATTATATTGACATTACAGACAGACACTTCAATGTATATATATATATATATATATACATTATATATATATATATTATATATATATATTAGTCTGAGAGCTAGCGAACCATCACACTAACCCGTTTCCTATAAAGCTAGATCTATTTGAGATGACGTTTTATTATCAAGTACCGTTCTGACAGGCAACGCGAGATTGTGTTGATGCTTTAAATTATTGAACAATTTTGAACGTACTTCCATGAGGGTACCATTTATATGTTGATATTTACATATGTTTAAATGTAAAAATGTTGAAAACCCGGTTTGTGAGTGTTATAGATATGTGTCCGACAATAGCTGTGTTGTTATCGAAATAGTAATGATTTCTGATGTTTACGCGAGTATTATACATTTTAAATAAAACTACTTTACGGATTTTATCGCGTTTGTATTTGATTTTTGATTACCCGACGTTTCGAACACTTTACAGCGTTCATGGTGACGGGTGGACTAAGATGTCTCACGTCCAACAAGTCATCGTTACTGCAGAAAATTTATAATTATCTACCCGATACAGAAAATTAGTTATTAAATATTGACCCACATTTTGATACAAAATTTATTGCCAGTGTAAGAAGAAAATGATTCTATATGAAAAAAATATATTGTTTATGGTTAGTAATAATTAAACATTAAAATTAATAGTAATTATATTTAAAAACTAACTAATAATCTAGTATACTACCACCGGATCGGAACACGGTTACACTGAGGAAGATCCGGCAAGAAAACTCGGGTAACATGATGCTAAATTAAAGTTAATTTTGAAGGCGGCTTACTTTATGTTACTAAAAGGTTTTAATTTATAAAATTATCTTTAGTTATTATTATTGTGGGTCAAATCTATACAATATGAGCTCACGGTGTCTTGCAGTCTTGTGGTGGTCTTTTTGGATTTCTTTTTAATAATGTTTATAACAGGATCCCAGCTTGATGGTAACACCTAGCCAAGAGAGGATCTCTTGAAATTTTTGTGTTTTTTAATCTCAATAGCCTCGCGTACCATTCTAGGCAGGTATCGGTGTTCTTTTGCGAGGATTTGTGGTTTATCAAACCTGATGTTACCAAATCCAAAAAGACCACCACAAGACTGCAAGACACCGTGAGCTCATATTGTATAGATTTGACCCACAATAATAATAACTAAAGATAATTTTATAAATTAAAACCTTTTAGTAACATAAAGTAAGCCGCCGTCAAAATTAACTTTAATTTAGCATCATGTTACCCGAGTTTTCTTGCCGGATCTTTCTCAGTGTAACCGTGTTCCGATCCGGTGGTAGTATACTAGATTATTAGTTAGTTTTTAAATATAATTACTATTAATTTTAATGTTTAATTATTACTAACCATAAACAATATATTTTTTTCATATAGAATCATTTTCTTCTTACACTGGCAATAAATTTTGTATCAAAATGTGGGTCAATATTTAATAACTAATTTTCTGTATCGGGTAGATAATTATAAATTTTCTGCAGTAACGATGACTTGTTGGACGTGAGACATCTTAGTCCACCCGTCACCATGAACGCTGTAAAGTGTTCGAAACGTCGGGTAATCAAAAATCAAATACAAACGCGATAAAATCCGTAAAGTAGTTTTATTTAAAATCGAAATAGTAATTTATAAGATGCTTCCACAACACACACATTTCGAGGAAACGTTTTAATTATTTAAAAAGTATGCGTAAACAGTCAGAATATGGGAAATACAGTAATCAATGTGAATTATAAACAAATTTATATTATAATAATGATCATTACTCAGAAAATGAATTATAAGTTATAATATAAATATGTATAGAGACATATGGAGATCATTTGAATGATAAATATTTGTTAATATAAAAAATAATATTTACTTGTACTATGTTTATGTTTAATTTAGGTGTTCCTTCATTATATCATCACAATATAATATTGTTGCTTATTGAAACTCTTACAAGTCTGTTCTACTCGCACTCACATCGATTGTCGTCACTATGACACTATGGCATACTCACCTGTCGGATACATACCTACACATCTCTAACCGCTAAAACAGTTCGGCACTTTATTAATCGACACATAATATCATTCAAATATTTTCTATCTGTGTGTGAAATGAGCTAGTGAAATAGATAGTTTGATACGACATTAAAAACTGTTTATTTATTTTGTTACACATATTAAATTGTCATTTGAAAAGCAATAAAAATTATACGCAAACAGGTTTATTATTAAGCATTTAACGGACTTAATAATTATTATGCTTATTTACTATATTAAATTAGGTGACACGAGGACGATATACCTTATTATTCTAAGTCGGATGTAAAGAAGAGAACTACCAGCGTCCCACAGCTTCTCAATATATCGCACACCGTAACAGAGGTAGACAGAAGTGCTAGTGATTTAAGGTAATCTTACTTTCACGTGACGTCAACTCTTCAAAGCATTCATTTGCAATTAACCAAACTTGTAATATTTAAACACGTGATTGTGTACTTGATGATGTGTACTTGAAACCAGAAAGTGCCGAGAATTACTAATTTTTTTTAAATTTCAATATAATACTTTATTTTAGTAAACAAATTAAGATTTAACATAAATATGTGGATGCGTATCGCTAACACTCATTGTACCGGCTCGCACTGAGGTCACGCGCTCGGCGCTGCTAAATCCGACCAACACGAAACATTCAAATTTGTATTCACTCATACACTACATTTAATTAATAATTGTCTGTTACTAACTAACTGTACAGTTATATCACCTATTCACTGATTACGTGTGTGTGTGTGTGTGTGAACAATTAGCAACACTTACAATACGTCACTGCGATCACCAGTACGCGGGTCAAGCGTGGCGATTATGTTATTTTTTTCAAGACCGTCCACTAAGGAAATAATCCCTGTATTGTGCGGGACTTCAAATACGCTATGTTAATGTACGATTGTATTACAGTCCGACCTGTCCACGTACACAGACTTGCGTCGAGGCTTAAACTATTCGCGTATGAGGTGTCGCGCACGCCACACTCACAACGCCTAAAATTGAACCGGCTGTTGGAAATTTCCTCGCATATTATAATAATTAATTAATATTCCACAATTTTGCGAGCACGTGATGACGCACGTCGAGGTGTAAATATAACCACAGAGCACAAACAAAAACCCGTTTTTTTCTAAATTTTCTACGCGTCGGGTTTTTATTTTTGGAAAAGGGTTAAGGATTCTCCCGAATGTAGATCCAAATTGGCGAGATTTGGAAACGCGATCTCCCACCGCCATCTTGGAAAACGTGTTATATTAAACTAGTGGTCGGCGTGTGGTCGAAATTCGGCCATAATTCATTTTAATTAATTTTTCTCCTACAAAATTTTCTTTAATTTTATTTATGTATAATTGTAAATTGAGCAAGCTGTATTTCACTAATAACTAATATATAAGCACAAATCTCTTACAAATTGTCATCATAATTATGATTGTTTGACATTCAGTTCGACCAGAGATTTTAACCGTAAACAAAAGTGTATAAGCGTTGCTACGCAACACACTCACACAACCGCGCGCGCGTGTGTGTGTGTGTGTAGCGATTGCGTTGTAGTGTGCGTAATGCCTTTTTTAATAAATTTAATGTATTTTTAATCCATTATTATATTAAATTTTAGTTTTCTGCACTTCGATATATTCTTCAACTGTACCAAATTTCATATTTGTCCGTGCGCGTAATTTTCGTAAAAAGGGGTATAAAGTTTTCGCTTCACGTATTTATAAATAGATATCTCGTTGACAGTACATCGTACAAATAAAATTGTAAAGATCACTTTTTACATTAGGTACCTATCACTTTTATAATAAACTTTCTTCTGTATAATATATACGTTCTTATTTATATCGCTACAAACTTTTAACAAAATAGTTATTGGAAAATATATAGTTGTTCGTATAATGACGAAGCAAGAATACAATACACCATCCCAAAATTACGCGGATGGATAACTATGAAATTTGGCACAGTTGAAGTATATAATAAGGATAAGTGCATAAAACTGAAATTTCATATAATAATGGATTAGAAATACATTAAATTCATTAAAAAAGGCATTACGCACACTACAACGCAATCGCTACACACACACGCACACATGCGTGCGCTTATGCACTTTTGTTTGCGGTTAAAATCTGTGGTCAAACCGAATGTCAAATAATCATAATTATGATGACAATGTCTAATTTGTTCTTAGTACTTTACATATTAGTTATTACTGAAATACAGCTTACTCAATTTACAATTTTACATAAATAAATTTAAAAGAAAATTGTGTAGCAGAAAAATTTATTAAAATGAATTATAGCCGAATTTCGACCACACGGCAGCCACTAGTATAAGTTATTCTAGAAAAGGAAAACGCGGAATAAAACCCTATAACAATACGTCTGACCAGCGTGGCATAGCAGGTCAATTTCCCTCTTGTGATGGAGGAGGCTCGAGCCCAGCAATGGGATGTATACGGGGAATGCCGTATTCAAAATGGTAATAACTAAATTTGTAGAACAAACTTTCCTATAAATTTAAGTTGACATTTAATGCCGTATATTTTTAGTTTAAGTGTAAGTTGACACACAATAGTTAGGTGCCTGTATCTCTGTATATTCAGTCACATACGCGTGTGTGTGTGTGTGTGTGTGTGTGTGTGTGTGTGTGTGTTACTATATATAACATGTCGTATACGACAGCTTCATCTCTTAACATTACAATAGTATTTAGATATAATTCCCAAAAGTTTCGGTCTCTTGTTGATAGTGCAATGATCTCGCACTGAATTTCATTATATTGATACTACAAAAGTAAATTTGAAAAAAAAATCTGCTTTAAATATATGTTCCAACTGTAGTGGAGAATTGTGTGATAATGTGTTAGGTGTATTGTATGATATCATTGGAAACGAACTTAAACAAGAACCAAACTTCGATTTATGTGTTTTGGATATAGTACAAGTAGAACCCATATATTGGACAAGACGATGAGTGTCTCCTTCAGCGTCTGAACATATGAGACTCACGTTATAAAATAACGCGACACATTTTGTATTAAAATAAATGTTTTAAATAGTTGTTTATTTCTAAAAATTAATTGCGCGTAATTGAATTGAACACTAACATCCTCCACTTCCTCCTACGTTTTATTTTAAATATTATTATTATAACCACTCTAGATATTTATAGTTATATACAATAATTATATGTTTATCGTACACAATGAACAACATTGCCACTCATAATTTACGACTTGCAAATTTTATTAAGCCATAGCTCCCAAACTATAAAGGTGTGCGAAAGAGTTTTAAAGATTATTAGAAATTCAATTTTCTATAAATTTAATTAACACTATTTTTAATGCAGCATTCATTGTTAACTAATATTGTGACTTAGATTTATATTTAAGGGACACTCTTGAACCTTTTCCAAAAAAAATCGCCTCTATTATAAATTGAATTTTGAACGTAGTATTTTTGCTTTGTCTCTTGGGGTACACGGACACACTGTTCGCTCTTCATATGTATAATGTATCTACATAGTCGACTATTGACAATACGGAGGCGTACAGCCTAGCTTTTTTAAACGCAACCATGGACAATCTTCATGATTGATAGAATGAATTCCTCATGGTTTATTTTTGAAAATAAATAAAAATCTCTAGGTGTCTGGTCAGGACTGTCAGATGTATCAGTCGCTAACTCCACTCCAATTTGACAGACAAATATTTGATAATCCGTGTGAGGCGGCGGCGTTCTCGTGGCGGCGCGGTGCAGGGTCCTGCGTGGTGCGCGCTACTGCTCACTGCAGTGATAGCTGATATTATAATACGCAGCGACAAGCCTATTGCTGCAGAAATGATCTAATAATTGTTTGAGCGATATTGTTCTCTAGGTTAATATATTGAGAGGCACGACGTATAGTTTGTAAGAACAAATCTTTGAACTCATCTACATATACCTAAATAGTTCATAATAACAAATTTAAATAAACTAGTGGTCGCCAAGTGGTCGAAATTCGGCCGTAACTCATTGAAATTAATATTTCTGCTACACAATTTTCTAATATGACTATTATATATATATATATATATAAAGATGTATTAATTTGTTTTTAACTTGACACTGGCACCAATAGCAGCTTATTGCCAATCAAAAAGAAGAAGAAATTTAAACAAAAGTGTGTAAGCGCGCGCGTGTCGCAATTGAATGGTAGTGTGCGTGATGCCTTTTTTAATAAATTTAATGTATTTCTAATCCATTATTATATAAAATTTCAGTTTTATGCACTTCTCCTCGTTATATACTTAAACTGTGCCAAATTTGATACTTATCCTTCCACGTAATATTCGTAAAAAGGTGTACAACAAAGATTTAGCTTCACGTATTAATATATTGATATCACACGACTGTGTGTAGTGAACACTCATTTCAGATCAATTGATGACACGGCGATAGTTCAATTGATGTGCGGGGCGGGGCGGGGGTGTCGCGTTATACATACCTTCGTTATTATATTTATAAGTGCAGCACACTGTAGTGAATACTTTTTGTAAGTTTTCATTCTCTTCACTCAACACTACAGTACAGGGGTTGAATGTTATAAATGACAACTGCGCAATCGAGTCCTTCCGTATGGTGACACGGTAACAATACAATGTAACATCCCCTTACCCACTTGTGGGTGTTGTAAAAGTCGACTGAGGGATTAAAATATGCAGATAACATCTATGCAACAGAAGGAAAACTGAATATAGAACTATACTAACCCGCCTAACCAGCATGGTGTGGTGTTCCCACAGTTTCCCAGCGTAATGAGTTTCCCTTCCATTGCGGAGGAGGCTCGAGCTCAGCAGTGGGATGTATAAGAGTCGTGAGGACGAGGAGCAGTCGAGTGTATTGAATAGACGTAATGTAATGTAATCAACAATATCTATACAATAGATACGTTACATAAAATACAGCATTAAACGATCTAAATACATCTCGATAAAACATTCATATTAAAAAGGCAACTAAATTAAATTTTATGAAAATCATAGTGTGTGTCGACTTTACCGACAGAAGACTTTAAATGTAAATGGGTGCCAAGTTTTTTTTTTTTGTGAGTGTTTAGCTGTTGGCCGCAGATGGCCTTGACAGCTTATCTCGGACTATGGGTGAGCGCTGAGGGCTCTCAACCCGGAGAAGAGTAAGCTAAGCGACTTCGCCCAAGGGCTCCCCCTGTGGGGAACGGACCTCGGCTTGGGGCGTCGCTGGAGGCAAAGTGGGCATGCCCACGTTTATATTTGTGACTTTTGCGCGGCGTGTTTTCGCACCTCGACGGCGAGGGCGGAAACGCGGATATTTGTTTGTTATGGCCTCGCGGGCCGTGTAGGCTCTTTGCTGAGCGAGTGTGATAATGTCGTCCTCTTCGTCGAGGACGAGACGAGGACGTCGGATGGAGGAGATTCTGGAGGGTCTATAGGAAGCCGCTCCAACCACTAGTTGGTTGGGGTGTGTCATGGCAGAGTCAAAGTAGCTCTGAGAGCACCGTTTCATGAACTGCTTGATGGTCGGCAGTTCGAGGTCGATGTGGAGATCGACGTTTCGTATGAACCACGGTGCTCCCGTAGCTCGGCGCATGAAACGATTTTGTAATGTCTGTAGCCTGTGGATCCTGTGTGGCTTAACATGCGCGAACACCACGCTGGCATAGGTCATGATAGGCCGTATGCAGGTGGTGTAAAGTCGGACTTTGCTACTCAGGGGCATACGCGACCTAGAGTTGAGTAGACAGTGGAGACGGCCCATCACAAAGGCTGCCCGTGCGCGGACTTGCTTTATGTGAGGGGCGAAGCTGAGTCGATCGTCAAGGGTCACACCCAAGTATTTGGCCTGTCTGGTCCAAGTGACCGGCTTGTTGAAAATTTTAAGGGGGGGAATGCTATCGATAGAGTAGGAGCGGGCAGTTCGTCTAGTGAACATGACCGCCTGACTCTTCTCGGGGTTGATTTCTAATCTCCATTTCCTAAACCAGTTGGCTAGGGCGGTAACCGCTGTTTGGAGAGTCTTGGCTACTGTTGTCGGGGATCTACCAGCACAGAAGAGTGCGGTGTCGTCAGCGTAAAGCGCTTTATGTACCCGGTTGGATTTGGGCATATCGCTAGTGTATAGCGTGAAGAGAAATGGGGAGAGGACTGACCCCTGAGGGACGCCGGCCTTGATAGGGTGGGAGGTCGACAACGTCCCTTCCACCCTGTAGCGAAAGCTGCGATGACTTAAGTAGTCATGTATAATTAGAATTAAGTAGTGAGGGATCTTGAGGAGATAGAGTTTGTAGATTAGGCCTTCGTGCCAAACCTTGTCGAATGCTTTCGCTACGTCTAGGAATAATACACCCGTATATCTGTTCATGGTGAACTGACTACTTGTGTATTCTACCAGACGGTGAACTTGTTGTACGCAGCTGTGTTTAGCTCGGAAGCCAAACTGTACGTCGGGAATAATGTTGTTAACCTCGGCGAAAGTACGTAGTCTACTAAGAACTATTTGTTCGTAGATCTTACCTAGACCTTTTAGTAGACTAATCGGGCGGTCAAGTTCTGTAGATCATCCTTGAAACTTAAATATTAAAAACAAATACCGAGCAAAGTCCAGTTTGGGAGTCATTTGGAGGACAAAGCCAAATTGGCAAGCAAAAAGCTGGGCGTCCTGAACAGAGCCAGGCGGTACTTCACACCGAGACAGCGTCTTGTGCTATACAAAGCACAAGTTCGTCCTCATGTGGAGTACTGCTCACATCTCTGGGCAGGTGCGCCCAAATATCAGCTAGACCCACTTGACTCCCTGCAAAGACGGGCTGGTCGAATCGTCGGGGATCGCAATCTTACGGACAGATTGGAGTCGCTGGAGCAGCGGAGAGACTTTGGGTCACTCTGTGTACTCTACCGACTCTTTCACGGGGAGTGCTCCGAGGAACTATTTGACTTGGTACCACCGTCACCGTTCTACCTACGTACCACTCGACATCGTAGCAGGGTTCATCCTTTTCACCTGGAAACGTTATGGTCTTCAAATGTACGTGTCCAGCGATCATTTCTCCCACGTACGTGCAGGCTCTGGAATGAACTACCTGCTGCTGTGTTTCCCGAGCGCTATGACATGTCCTTCTTTAAACGAGGTTTAAGAAGAGTATTTCCTTCACGGTAGGCAGCGGCCTAGCTGTGTCCCTGGTATTGCAAATAGTGTTGCCCAAATGCAAGACCAAGACGAGACTTGGACCGGTCTTGGTCTTGGTCTTGCAACATCACACCTGGTCTCGTCTTGGTCTTGGTCTTGCGCACCCGAGTCTTGGTCTTGCGCACCCGAGTCTTGGTATTGCAGCAAGAGTCTTGCAAAGTTTTGCAGTTAGAATAACGTAACAGTAATTTATCATGACAATGAAAAATCCAACTAAATTAATCAAATATCCTATCCTATCTATCCATCTGCTAGCCTATAGTTCACTATTGAATACAATACTTACCACTGGAGAAAATTACTCTTCTATTCCCCTGGTGTTCCATTAGACAGCGTTACTACTCTTATGACAGGACTTTCGACCCTATTTTCTTAAGACGTCACCACACGAGGCAGTTGATACAATAAATTTGTGTCATTTTATAATCAATGCGATATTTTACAATTAATGCGATTGTTTATATTTCCCTTCAAGTTAAGTGGTATGTATCTATTGTATTTCCAGTTTAGTTACTGATACTCTGGATACTTGAAAAAACCTGTTGCTCTATTGCCTATATAAATACTTTGGCCGCTGGATCCATGTAGCTCTTAATATTTATTCAAGAACATATAAAACTGATTTAAAATTTTATGGTTTTAATACTTGTAAAATGTATGATATTCGTCGTCATCGTCACAGCTCATAAAAGTGCCACTGCTGGGCTTAAGCTTCCTTCCAGTAAGAGGAAAAGTGATCTACTATACCACGCTGGTCAGACATGTTGGTACAGGGTTTTCTTTCTAGTTTCACTTCTCTTGCACATATGTTATATACACAGGGTGTATCAGGTTATCGGACAACTGTTCATGTATGTTGTAGTTCAACAGTCATAGATCATAATTAGAATGTATATTACACAAAAACAATATAACGTAAAAGTTATAGTGATTACAAAAATGTGTGTCTAAGAGTTTATGCCTTAAATTTTATGCATTATGTAGGTATGTACAGACAGGATATATGTAAGCATGTAAAATTTCGACAGTATAAATAGGTATTAGATTTGCGCGAACCTTTCAATGGTTACGTAGGTACAAAGGCGACTCATCAACGGTCATCGGCCGATCAGCTGATTTATGTTAAAGCGAAGTTTGTCTTGCTTATGCAAACGTAATCATTGATTTATTCAAATTCTAATGAACATTTAACACAATACGAATATGTTGTAGATTAAGTATCATTCCTTTATACATTTTAATCAATTTACACGAAAAAACGATGACAAAATTGAGAACTTACATGTCTCTCAATTCATTAACGTATCGATATTTTTATTTCAATTTTTTTCATGGGTTCCTAACACCATTGCCCGATCCGATTTGATACGACATCCACGGGTAAGAGAGTGGTGAATTATATTCGTACTCTGTCTTTTTTTTTTTGTGTGTGTGTAGCTGTTGGTCGCAGATGACCTTGACAGCTTAACGCGGTCAATGGGTGAGCGCTGATGGCTCTCAACCCGGTAAGTAAGTTAAGCGAACATCGCCCGACGGCTCCCCCCTGTGGGGAACGGACCTCGGTTCGGGGCGTCGCTGAGAGCAAAGTGGGCGTGGCCAAGTTTAGGTAATGACTTTTACGCGGCGCGGTTTTCGACCTCGACGGCGAGGCCGATACCGCGGAGTTTTATCTGTTATCGCTGCGCGAGCTGTGTAGGTCCTTTCTTGGGCGATCATAATAGCGTCATCTTCTTCTTCAAGAAGATGACGAGGACGTTGGACCACGGATATTTTTGAGGGGACGTAGTTTACCGCCCCAACCACTAGTGGATTGGGGTGAGTCGTGGCAGAGGCAAAATAGCGCTGGGAGCAACGCTTCATGTACTGCCTAATGGTGATCGTACTCTGTCCCTACATGGACATTTATATAGATTAATTGTAGGCATATTTCTATGTCCAACAGTGAACGTCGTTGGGCTAATGAATAAACGGATATATAAATATGTATAATGGGCAAGAGCACTCTCGTGATTACGGTATTTTTGTCCTTAAGCCTTTCCGAAGAGTAATTCTGAAAAGCCAACACCAACATTGGGAATCGATTGGCCAATAGATGGATATCTCAAGACTGATTTGACTTGCCGTGTAGTGACGGAGTAAGAATATAATTCATCACCCCCTATTTTACCCGTGACTGCGAACCCACGACTAAGGGCTATAATATATAACATCGGTGCAAGAGAAGGAAAACTTGACATGTATGACCTGTAACAACACGGCCGATCACCGTGGCGATTCCCCTCCGGCCACGGCCGATTCTCCTCCTGTTATGTAGAAGACACGAGCTCAACCGTATATAAGCTGAAATGGTGATTTGAATTAAATGCAAGACCACGAGACTCTTGCAGGCCCAGTCTTGGTCTTGCTCAAGTCTTGCAGGGCCAGTCTTGGTCTTGGTCTTGCAAAAATTAAGCGGTCTTGGTCTTGGTCTCGGTCTCGCATTTCTCGCAAGACCAAGACCAAGACCGCAAGACCAAGACTTTTTTGGGCAACACTAATTGCAAAGGTCCATGTGCAGCAGTTTCACTTACCATCAGGTGTGCTGCTTGTTCGTTTGCCACCGTTGGCAATAAAAAAAAAAACCTAACTGGATGCCAAAACTTAAGTTTGTTGGTCATCTGGAAGTGGGTTAGGTGTTTAATTAATATGTCAGTAGGTCATGTGATTGAGTATTGTGCACGTTAATGTCTATATAACTATTTAATTTGCGTTTGTAACAAATAGAATACTAGCTTGTCTAGTGGCTCTCAACATACATGACAATGTAGGTGTGTTTATTTATGTACTACCTACAGTTTGTGAATTATGAACGTAATTATTTGAGGCGTTTAGAGGCGAAACACGTGTCGAATGAATATTCGAAGTTCTGCGGAAAATTGCAAGTTGATGTTCTGAAAGGTGCTCATCAATGAATAAAAATAAGATTTCCTCATTTCCTAGTTCACCTTAATCCTATCCCGTATTCCTTTTATTGTGATGTGCGATATATTGATTACCGCGGGAAAGCGGTGGGTCTCTCTTCCTTCCTTCCATTTTAATATTATGAAGGTGTCAAAGTGGGGTTCGGGTAAATATACATCGGCGCGTTCTGTGCTTAAATTTAATTTAACACAGTGGCACGTGTTTATATTAGTCAACAGTACAGTGCAGTGCAGTGCAGTGGAGTACAGTGCAGTGCAGTGCAGTGCAGTACAGTACAGTACAGTACAGTACAGTACAGTACAGCCGCTATCGTACGGTCCCTTCTACTGTCCAACTGCCTCGTCTCATCACAGTTCTATCTACATCCATACGACATAAAACATAACATATTATACTTGTTTTAATAGACTGTCAAGAGTGTTACACTGTAACAGTCAGCTAGTGTATATATATATATATATTATCGTTAACGCGCGTATCAACAGACAGACAGAGCGTGTTATATATACATATGTGAGGTGCGTGTGTGTGAGTGTGCCGCGCGCGCGGTGCAGCTCTGTTGACAGTACACAGTGACGGCTCACAGTACACACAGTACACACTGTGTGTACTGTGAGCACACCTCGTGCGGTGTGCTTACTGTGCGTTATTACAATATTGTGGAAACTAATGAACAATGTAAACTAACATGTAACGTGTATGTGTGCGTGTATGTGTGTGTGTGTGTGTGTGTTATATTTCTCACGATTGAGTACATTCATATTTATTAACATGTAGTGACGTGTACACGGTCAGCACGTGGCGGCGTGACGTAGTAACGGTACCGTTACGTGTGCGGGAGGTCAATGTCAACGAGCGGCGTGACAGCTACACACCGCGCGTACTGTACGGGACAAGCGATGTACACGTGTCACTGTCAGCGAACTGACTGTGTACACACACACACACACACACACACACACACACACACAAAGTTAGTTCTCACACATATATGACGTCACGCATCACTTTTAACATTATGTACGAATCATCATCTCATCATCATCATCTCAGCCCATATACGTCCCACTGTTGAGCTCGGGCCTCCTCCGTAATGGAAGGGTAATTGACCTACTATACCACGCTGGTCAGACATGTTAGTATAGGGTTTTATTTCGAGTTTTCCGTCTCTCGCATAGATGTTATATGCGTTTTACATCCCTTAGTCGTCGCGTACGATTACTCACGGGTAAGATGGGGGGTGGTGAATTGTATTCTTAGTCCGTCACCACACGCAAGCTATGTACGGACAATGTATTGTAATGCACTAAGACACATGTGTATGTGATCACGTGTACTGCTCACAGTACACACAGTCCGTCTGTGCGTACACACTACTCACAGTACACACAGTCCGTCTGTGCGTACACACTACTCACAGTACACACAGTCCGTCTGTGCGTACACACTACTCACAGTACACACAGTCCGTCTGTGCGTACACACTACTCACAGTACACACAGTCCGTCTGTGCGTACACACTACTCACAGTGACACCACTCACACAACTTGTTGCGCACGTCTTGTATACAGCACGGTGTCGCACTGGCACCGCGCCCTCGCCTAGGTATACACGTGTTACACTAAACAATGAGGCCGCATATCGTTATTATCTGACAGGACAACATTTAAATATAACTGATCGCACAATGTCATTGTTCCATCCGACGTCCTCGTCACGTCCTCGACGAAGAGGACAACAACATCACACTCGCTCAACTTAGAGCCTACCCGGCCCGCGAAGCTTTAACACATAAATATCCGCGGTTCCGCCCTCGCCGTCGAGGTGCGAAACCGCGCCGCACAAAAATCATTAATCAAAACGTGGGCACGCCCACTTTGCCTCCAGCGACGCCACAAGCCGAGGTCCGTTCCCCCCAGGAGGAGCCCTTGGGCGATGTCGCTTAGCATACTTTTCTTCGGGTTGAGAGCCCTCAGCGCTCACCCATAGTCCGCGTCAAACTGTCAAGGCCATCTGCGGCCAATAGCTGTACACACACAAAACAAAAAAAGCAATGTCATTGTACTGACTACTGGTACTGATACCTTGAGCTCAAGGGTCAGCTCGACGGGCTACCCCTGCGGTATGGCTATAGTAACACACACTTAGTGACACACACAGGAGAAGTCGACGGTGACTACACAACATAGTGACAGAGTGTCTCACGTTATGGAACAACTGTTCGAGTATGTTGCAGTTTAACAGTCATTGAGCGTAATTAGAATGTATATTACACAAAAAGTAATAAAACATTATAGTTCTAGTGGTCACAAAAATGTGTGTCTAAGAGTCTATGCCTTAACTGTACAAGATACAAGTAGACATTTAACTCACTTCAGTGGCGTAAATAGTTACGAACGAACGCGTCGTCGCGTGCAGCTAAGGGTCATCGGCCGATCAGCTAATATTAAAGCGTAGTCCGTCTCGCTTATGCGAACGTAATCATTGATTTATTCAATTTCTAATGAACATTTAACAAAATACGAATATGTTGTAAATTAAGTATCATTCGCTGTGTACATTTCAATCAGAGTCTCGCGATAAAAATTGAAACCTACACAATGTGTACTTCATTAACGAATAGATGTTATTTCATGTGATTGTACTACCATAGTGTAACGCCCGTGTGACCGGTTGTGTGTAGTGAGCGGGCCGGGGCGGGGCGTACTAGCGAACACGCGTAATCATTCATTAACATATTCTATTGTTTAACGATGTATTAGTTAATTAATAATTGTAATTGTTCACATACTTTTAGTGTTTATGTATATGTAGCGATACGTGTGTGTGTGTGTGTGTGTGTATGTGTGTGTGTATTATCGGATATCCGAAACAAACTCTTATTTTTTTCTTGGTTGGATTATGATCAGCGCACCCGCGCGCCCCTCGGCTTCGTCCGGGGCGACAGATCTGCGGCGCGTGGCCCCGTAACCCACCGTAGCATGTCGCCTTCGTCGTTGAGCCGACCACCGGTACCTAGTTCCTTGTCCTCCGTGGTCGGCCGGACTGATAACCAAAATCATAACCGAAACTAATATAAATGTTTTGAATATTTTCGGATGGGATTGTTGTCTGTATAAGACAAGTTATAACAGGTTGTCTATCTATCAGTCGACTTGACAACCTAAACATAAATCTATCTAAAGATAAATAATACAATGATTATTACGATTAGCTAAATCATCATTCAATTCGCTTAAAAGTCATTATCCGTAACCGAAACTATACTGAACTATAGTAGTCAATGTTCGTAACCGATAAAATGTTATACCGACATGTGTAACCATATACACATTCTGAACGTTATATCAATAACATCGCAGGAGTCGCCTGGTAACTCGCTACACCAACACTAGAGTCGTACAAATGTAGTCAAGGTGTAGCACGTTCTGCACTACGATCGCCCGCACCTCGGATGTATCTCAAAGTTCTCCACTCAACAATACGATATGAAAACTGTTACAAGTAAGTTTGACGCCGCGACAAGGTTACATCACACAGCACTAACACTATACAGCGTGTTGTCAGTGATACTCGCACGGACACTTCACCCCGCCCGCGCCCTTACGGCCCGAGAGTGTCACCACAGGAGCTGTCACCTGTTTAATTAATTATGTATATGTGTGTCACGTGACCGCACGTCACACGCACAACACACATTATATATAACGATTGACAAACTGTTTACTACAAGTAATATGTACCAAACCAACTGACTTGAGCTCCAACCATTGATACTGATACACACAATATAAGGAGACATATTGTGTGTATGTGTTTAACTGTTGATGTGTGACTCAGTCTTAGCCCAGTCGGGTTAGACTTTAACCTGGAATTAATTATAGTCAGATTTTTTTTTGCGCCAATGTTTAGCTATTTCTCCTTTATTTTTTTACAAAAATGATAATAACCAAAGTTGTTGCAAATTTGATTTTCTACAACTCTGGTCCTCATAATTTTCATCGTATAGTCAATATTAATTGCAAAAATGAAGTCAATGTATAATGCGCCTATATCTTTTTTTTTTTTATTGCAAACGGTGGCAAACGGGCAAACAGTACACCTGGTGGTAAGTGTTGCTGCCGCTCATAGACCTTTACAAGGCCGTTGCCTACCGCGAAGAAAGCGAAGGGAGTGTGAATGCGTGCATTGAGGCTCGGTGATACCAAGGGCACCACCAAAACCCTCCACACGCAATCACCCTCAGAAAGTTGGGCTTTCGGCTCTCTCGCTCACCGAACGAAGCGCAGTAACAAATTGCTACTACTCAGACGTCGATTTTCTGCGAGAGCGTGGTACTGCCCCGGACGGACCGGCCCGCGGCTGTAGACAGATAACTGTCGACAGTGTGGTCCTACCACTCCTGATTATCCATCCAATCAATGGTTATATCCATATCAATGGTTTCTTTATCAGAACTGTCTTCACGCTCAACATTTAATGATCTACAACTTTAATTCTATAATTTTTTTTTGCTAAATTCGATAATAATTGAGATGCAGGCGAATTATACATTAACCTGCGCAAAAAATTTCTGACTATAATTAATTCCAGGTTACCCCTATTTTTGATCTAACCCGACTGGGCTATCTCACTTGAACTACAGGTAAATATTGAGGAAATATATATTAAAATATTTTCGGACTGTGACTGAATTAGTTATAATAGTTTAATATAATTTCAGATATGATCGGTATCTGTCCGTCAATTCAAATTATTACAATCAGTCGAACAATCTGATATAATTTTATATCCAGTAACAGTATGTACGTGTATGACGTCATACATATATTTATACCCGTATTGAGATTGCCAATTTAATTCAAATTCAATTCATGAAGGGGGGCACTTACATTACCTATTGTCAATTTAATTCAAATTCAATTCATGAAGGGGGGCACTTACATTACCTATTGTCAATTTAATTCAAATTCAATTCATGTAGGGGGGCACTTACATTACCTATTGTCAATTTTTACACTTGATGATATAATCAATCATGATATAATAAAATTCTCAAATATAATGTAAATCATTACCTATGGCTGGATCAGGTCCCGCAACCACAATAGAGGTAAGGGAGTGACCGCTCCTCGTGGGTACCGCGAGCAGACCCTTCAATGAGGTTACACACAATACACATATCGAGTAATGTGACAAACGTTAGTTATAGAGTAGTGGTGAGCGCCGCGTGACACAACTTGTTACATCACATCAATCATACACATGCACACCCTCAGACTATTATCACCCTACTAACAAATTATTTTTTATAAATAAAATTAAAAAGAAATGAAATGAAGAATTTATAGGGCCAATATGAACGGGAGTGTTGGAAGGGGAAGACCAAGGCGGACGTTCTACGATCAAATCGGGGACGTACTTATGAAAGGCCAGGATAAAAGTAACCTAAACCGAAGAACCTGCATAAAGAGATTAATGAATATGGAGGAGACGAAAGTAGTATGTCATGATCGTAGCAAGTGGAGGGAAGTAGTTTCTGCCTACTCCTATGGAAAAGAGGCGTGAATGTATGTATGAATGTTGAGTGATCGCCATAAGGAATGAATGAACGAGAAATGTGTAGAACTAGTTAAGACAAACGCAACAGTCCCGCAATGGATGTGTTTACTGATAGACAATACAAAATATATCAGAAGGACCTCCATCATCAGAATAAGGTGATAATATTACACGTGGGTGGTTCAAATGCTAGATGTCACGTTTGCGTGCGGTGATGAAGAAGCAACACAATTGATCACTCCTGTTCACTAACACGATTAGATATAACATGCAAGCAGACCACCGCGTCTCACTGGGCACTTGTTAGTATAACTGTCACGTACGTATCTACTGTACATACGTACTACATAACTAATAAAATAACAACTAAATATTTTAACAGAATAATAGTTAAGTTAAAATAGTAAACATTGGTCAAGCGTAAGTCGGTACAGTGCGCGTACACCTCACACTGCTAACTAAGAAACATGTTTAATATTCCTTTAGCGTGTTATGTATCGTAGTGACGATATACGTGCGACATCGAACGGACCGGGGGGACATAGTTAGTTTCGCGCGACGTTTCTACCGCTACAATTATTTAGTGAGTCGAATGCATACTGCACTGCTCACACACGCACTCAGTGTGCCGAGGGGACTGAGCTCACTAACATTAGATCTAGTCACGTTCACGTTCCCTAGTACACAATCGTGTCTACACGTCACACACCGCCCCCCGGGGTAAAGACTCGTTATATCCTTTCTCAATAATCTTAAACTACATTACTATGTAGTTATATAAGAAATAAAAAAAAAAAATCTAATGCTCTAACTTTCGTTGAACACATTAATTGAATTCGATACGATGTTAATAACGATAAATCGTATCGTACACACGACATTGACATCAGGTCATATTGTTTCCACTGAGCGCAACCGCACGTACGATACAGAGAATATACAGGGTGTATCGGGTTATGGGGTAACTGTTCGAGTATGTTGTAGTTTAACGGTCATAGATCCTGATTACAATGTATATTACACAAAAAACAATATAACAAAATATAGTGACTTCAAATATGTGTGTGTAAGAGTCTATGCCTTAAATGTTACGTATTATGTGGGCATGTAAAGAGACAGGATACATGTAGGCATATAAAGCTTCGACAGTATGAATAGGTAGGAATTGCGCAAACGTTTCAATGGTAACGTAGGTACAAAGGCGATTCGTCATCGGTCATCAGCTGATTTAAAGCGAAGTTTGTCTTACTTATGCGAACGTAATCATTGATTTATTCAATTTCTAATGAACATTTAACAAGAATTGCAGATTAAGTATCACTGACTTTATACATTTCAATCAGATTTACACGAAAAAGCGATTACAAAATTGAAAACTTTACATGTCTCTAATTCATTAACGAATTGATATTTTTCATGTGTTCCTACCACCATTGCCTAACTCCCGTTTGACCAGTTGCCCCATAACCTGATACACCCTGTATATATTGAAGTCAATTTTATACACATCACTTTACTTACTGCACTCCACACACACAAACACACATCTGGCAAAATATAAAAAAGCTACTGAAAATGTGTTTAAATTTAGTTGATAACAATACTGCGTTAAGTTTTTAACTAATTTAGTTTGAAAACAAAATGTTGTAAATAGTTAAAACAATTGTACATTACAATTGATTATTATGTGTAACATGTAACACTAAGAGCCCCCGCACACTGCAGACTTTCTATCGGCCGATAGTTTGGTCGGGTTGGGCTGTTAGTGCGCACACTGGGCCAACAAAACAATTGGGTTGGACGTGAGTGCGCAGACTAGCCCAACAACAGACTGTTGAAGTGAACGGTTTCACAATGAAAATAAATACAGTATTATCCAGAAATGTTATCATTGCTCTTATACAACGGAGAAGGAAAGCCAAAAGGAGATTCCGAGAGTATTGGGTGCATCCCATCCGCAGTGATAAATTAGTTAGTGAAAAATTTTAGACATTGTAATTGTGTGTAACATGTATTCCAAATTACTTGATTACCTGATTTTTTTTCCCTTTTATCGAATGAGTATAACCAGCTTTAATGAACTTGTCAAGCTCGGCCGACTAAACAATCGGCAGGTGTGCGGACGGGGAAGAGCGCTATACTGATCAAGCGGTCGGCCGATAGTTGGCCGACAGTTTAGTTTGAAGGCAGTCGGGATTCCCATCAAAGTGATTCATCGGCCGATTACTAATCGTTACAATTTGTATATATCTCCCTACTGATTAAGACGCCGACCAAACTATCGGCCGATAGAAAGTCTGCAGTTTGCGGGGGCTCTTACACTTAATAAAATTCACTCACTATGTATTTTGTACTTAAATTTAATTTGAACGTTTACAAGATTTTGTGATGATTTAAATTTGTATTATGCTCATATTTCTTGAATAAATTTGAAAATTAGGAACTTTATTGTGACTAATTTTAGCTCAAATGATATTATCAGAGCACTTGAGAAACGCACATATATATACAAAGAGATATTCACATTACAAATGCAAATCATTCGTTATGCATGAACCCCGAGGGGTCACATACATATTGTCAATTTCAACACAATTAAATCAAATTAATGCAGCGAACTACCGCGAGAAGGTTCGTCAAGAAAGAATAGCGGGCTTGTCTCATTTCACCGTTACGGCTCATAAACGTCCCACTGTTGGGCTCGAGCCTCATCCACACTAAGAGGGAAATTGACATACTATACTACTCTGGGCAGACATAGAGACAGACTCGTGCAGTTTATCCCTTAGTCGTCTTTTACGACACCCAAGCGCAAGAGAGGGGTGGAGAGTGGTGTCCTTTGAACCACAAGATAAGTCAAATAGTTCAAACGATTGTGGCTGGATCAGATGCCATAGGCGGCACCCGGTCACTAGCTAACTAATAGAGTAGCCATCACTCCACCGTCACAATTATTAGTAGACCTGATCACACAATTATAGTTGTATCAAACGGAATATATCAGATACAAATTGTTATGTAAGAGTATGAGCAAGTGCACAAAATGGCGTATCGTTCTGTTTAGTCACGCCTCCGCACGAAATGTTTTATACCTATGTAGATAGAAAAATAAATTAGACGGCGAGTAATGAGACCCGGCGTACTTGAAGAATAACAAGAGCTGATCGATTATTCGCAGCATGTTGAGGCGATTACAAACTTTAGTTAGAACACGAGGACAACATTGTAATAGATATATACCATCCAACTTGAGGGTGTCGTGAAAGACGACTAAGGGATATTATATGCACATACCACCTACACATACAAGAGAAGTAAAATTCTAAAAAGGTTATACCTTTTATTAGTTATAACTAATGACAATAAATTTCTACGTCAAAGCGAGACAATTAAGTAACTGTCGCGTTTTTTTCTGTGTCAGTACGAGACACTTGTAGAAATAAGAAAAAATATGAAATTAAAAGGTAAAAGAGAACACGCCCCTAACTCCGCAGTCTGTGGGTGGAGGCACGTGTAGGCAACAACTAATAGGGACGTGTTCAATTTTTACATTTTCTCCGTATCATCATCATCTCCTCAGCCCACGTACGTCCCACTGTTGGGCTCGGGCCTCCTTCATAATGGAAGGGTAATTGACCTACTATACCACGCTGGTCAGACGTGTCGCCTTCTCTCGCATTGATGTTATATGCGTTTTATATCCCTCGTCTCGTACGATCACCCACGGGTAAGATAGGGGGTGGTAAATTGTATTCTTACTCCGTCACCGTAACGTCTGGTTGCAAAACGGTACATTTTTGTTATACACCTCGGGACAAGACGTATGATCACCTTATAACTCGGTTGACCAGTGTGGTATCGAGGAGACTCGTGTCCTCGTGTCAAGTGTGTCAACTGAGGCGATGATGAAATTGTCATTTTTTAAACTATTTTGATATTATTCATTTAATTTATAAATTTAACCGTTTTAAATAATCTCTAAAATATATATTTTTAATAAAAATCAATTTAAGTGCGACATGTTTACAAGTGTTCACATACGCAACTTAAAACGTATAATTTTATGTAAAAGAGGAAGGTCTCGTTATTTTAACATATTTAAGACATCTTGATTTTTTATATTCCGCTAATTATGCCGATGTGTGTGTGTGTGCGTGTATAATTGTATCATAACAATAAGATATTTTAACAACGCATTAAAGAAACTAGAATAAATTGTTTGTCGCGTTATACGTACATAGTTGTTTCATCTTACTTTGTGTCAATATGGCGACAGATATTTGAGTATGTCCTAATGTAGTCATTAAAAGGCTTCTCACATATTTTATATTGAATGATTGTGTTAATTATAAAGTGCGTAGCGGTTTGCTTAAATATATAAATAGTACACACAACTGAAAGCACTGTTCATCTCCTATTGCCATGATCAGACTCTCGTTACTGTGAGACTAGACTAGACTAGACTAGACCAGGGAGTAGGGCTCCACCGGCACGTATAAGCACTCGCACTGCCGCACACTAACGTTCACGTTACTTGCAATACAAATGGACTAGTTTAAATGAATAACAAACTAGTCGTGATCGATACGCACTTGTGCTCATCTACTCCTCAGCTGTTACATACATATACACACACGTGGTGCCAACACAAATATTTATTTTTAAATATAATATATGATCCACGTGCGCGGCACAAGTATGTACGTACGTCACACCTCAACTATATTGTATCAGTTTAATAGGAAATTGCATAATAGATTATTTGGTGAATGAAACAGTTAAAGAAAGCTGAAACAGTTAAAATAACAATATGCGGGTAGTTGTGTATTAGTTTATATCTAACTGTCGCCGCACGCACACTTACAGCAATGTTTGATATTAGTTGGCGAGAATATCGACGTCATTTAAAATTATGTCAAATCAAATATTGTATGCTGAATAACTATTAAGACTAAATCTTCGATATGTTTGATATTTTATCATGAACAGAGAAATTTTCAATTAACCAGTGCAGTCACAACCAGAATAAATCATTTAAATATAATGGTATCCACTACAATATTTACTTTATAAAAAAAATAAAGTGCCCTCTAAAGTCAGTCAGTAATTTAAATAATTTTAATTTATGTCGTTATTCTCGCAAATTAGGAATATATATTGATATAACTATTATAAACTTATATATATTTGTGAATGTAACAAGTCACCTGAGCGATGAGGCGTGACGTATGCAGATAATTGTTATTGTATATTTGTTAACATATCAGTTATTTATAACTGTACTAATATTTAATTAATATTGTAAATACTCAATAATATGTATTACATAAATAAATATATATATATGTGTGTGATACTCACATACCTACATCAAATAGTTAATGTTATCATAATCTTTCAGTTCACAGACGTATATTTCACTGTTTGATTAGACAAGTGTCCTCCACAATACTAGGGCAATTGTCCTGGTATATTGATCTACGGTCCTAGGTAGTGCGGACTGTGCGGACTGTGGCGGTCACACGCTGTAAGTATCACCTCTCCTGTACACATCACAGCTATAGCTGGTGATGTGGAGGAGGGCTGTCGATTATATTGTTACTCCGCTATTACTAGTAACGATGAACGGTGCCGGAGGCGGGTCAAGTGCTTAGAACTGTTGGTAGTTGGTGATATCTACCAATGTGATAAATAACTGTACGCTTAGATCATACGATTCTATATAATAATTACTTTTTTTCCACATTGAAAGGTTTTTTTTTTAAATTGAAAAGAATGGGGGCTATTATTAAAATTATATCGTTGTTGTATTGTTTAGTGTTGACGTGTGTGCGGCCGGCGGTAGCCTCTGTGTCGCGCCACCCCGGGGGCGAGCGCGACGCCGGGGTGGCGGGGCTGCGCTCGCGCGGGGCGCACGCACACGCGACTGTGTATTGATGTGCATGTGTGTGTGTGTGTGTGTGTGTGTGTGTGTGTGTACACGCTGCACTAGTGTACACACCCGGGTGCACGCCTCTCTCACTACACTCGTACACAAATAGAAAGTATAGTTAATTAGTAAGTGTGCGGCGGGCCCGCACCCCACCCCGGGGGACACATCCCCTGCACCCGTGTGTCGGTACTCACTCTATAGCCGCTCGCGGTGCGCTCCCTCACATGTGCTCCACACTGTCGCGACTAGTTGTGCCGCGCGGTGTTGTGCGGTACGTGTATGTTTGCGCGCGTTAGACGAGCGCTCGTCGCCGGTGTCGGGGCGCGACTGTCGCTGCGGCTGTGTTGAGCGTCGATGTAGCTGAGAGATGCGCTGCGCGGAGGCTGCGCCGAGAGTCACTCTCCACCGCCCCCCCCCCCTCACCAGCGCTCGCCCCGCACCCCGCACAGATCAACAAGTCGTACGTCAGAGGAGAGGTGCGCGCTACTGGCGGCTGGCGCGCGCCTCAGCGCCGCTGACTAGTGACTAGCGGTCACCGGGCGAGTGACGCCGGGCACACGTGTGCAGTGAGGTACTGCCACTGTGACACGTGCGGCACAACTCTGTGTAACGCCTGTTACCAACAATTTAACGACACATTTGTCTTTGTGTTGTGATTGTAGTACTTAATAGGGAGCCAGTAAAACACACTTACGTATATGATGTCAGCGAACCAATGTGACAGACACGCTGCATGTCTGCTATTAGTAATGTAACGGACGGAACGGACAGAAAACTTTAAAATGCCTTTTAGACTTATGTATCGTATAAATAACCATGTGAGCGTGAAATAAGGGTATTACTTTATTATTACTATCAAACAATTTTATTTTATTTATTTACATAGATAAGATTTGACTGCATAGTCAAATTTACTAACGGAATTCAAATGAATATGTAAGTTTATGATGTTATAACACACAACTATGAGGACGAGTCAAACTAAGCACAAGTATGTTGTGTACAACATACTACACCATCTCACCAGCGTTGCATCTCTTGTTAGAAGTATCATGGCTTGTGTTATGTTTATACTAAATAAACAGTATCCTCTAGACGTGGTGTTCCGTTAATCGTTAACTCGCCAAACATAAAGGTACAATTATATATCTACATTACATTCTATTGACACTTACAAACTTTCGATTTAATCACTGACTCGCCGATGATTATCAACATCCTCAGATCTGCCCGAGGTCCTAGAAAGTTGATTATAAGCTAATAAAAAGTATATTTATACAAAATGCCGTAAATTTTGATAATGTGATGTGCGAAAATAGGCATAGAGATTCCTTGTTATAAAAATGAAACTACTTTACGGATTTTATCGCGTTTGTATTTGATTTTTGATTGCCCGACGTTTCGAACACTTTGTAGCGTTCCTGATCGCATGACGTGACCGGGGATTAGTCCGTCACCCGCCGAGAGGCCGACCGCGTGAGGAATGACCGACGTCCTCCCCGAGGGGGGACGTGGGTCGATGGGAGGGTACCCCGGGTAGGGAGTATTCCGTCGGGCTGACCACTGATGACAAGTAACCCTGTTCCAGTGGTCGACCCAACGACGAAGGCGACGTGGTGTTCGGGTGGGTTGCCGGTGTTGCGTGTTTAAGCCCCTCTGTCGCCCCGGACGGAGTGGTGCGAAAGCGTGCCGACCGCAGCCCACCCAAAAAAAAAAGCGTTCATGATCGCGGGCGGACTAAGACTCACGTCCAACAAGTGATCGTTATTGCAGAAAATTCATAAAGAATATAAAGAAAAAAGATCTCTGGTGTGTGAGAAGGTGAAGTTGATGCCGTACAAAAAAAGGAAGAATAAATGAATAAAATGAAAATATATTTATTATAAACGTTTAATAAAAAGAAAGGCAGTCCCATTCAAATTTAGTTGTAACACGTTATTAAGACGAGATTTTATATCTCACAGTTAGTGTTGCCCAAAAAAGTCTTGGTCTTGCGAGAAATGCGAGACCGAGACCAAGACCAAGACCGCTTAATTTTGCAAGACCAAGACCAAGACTGGCCCTGCAAGACTTGAGCAAGACCAAGACTGAGCCTGCAAGAGTCTCGCGGTCTTGCATTTAATTCAAATCACCATTTTAGCTTATATACGGCCAACTGTTGAGCTCGTGTCTTCTACATAATAGGAGGGAAATCGGCCGTGGCCGGAGGGGAATCGCCACGGGGATCGGCCGTATTGGTACAGGGTTTCATGTCAAGTTTTCCTTCTCTTGCACCGATGTTATATATTATAGCCCTTAGTCGTCTTTTACGACACTCGCGGATAAAATAGGGGGTGATGAATTGTATTCTTACTCCGCCACTACACGGCAAGTCAAATCAGTCTTGAGATATCCATCTATTGGCCAATCGATTCCCAATGTTGGTGTTGGCTTTTCAGAATTACTCTTCGGAAAGGCTTAAGGACAAAAATACCGTAATCACGCGAGTGCTCTTGCCCATTATACATATTTATATATCCGTTTATTCATTAGCCCAACGACGTTCACTGTTGGACATAGAAATATGCCTACAATTAATCTATATAAATGTCCATGTAGGGACAGAGTACGATCACCATCAGGCAGTACATGAAGCGTTGCTCCCAGCGCTATTTTGCCTCTGCCACGACTCACCCCAATCCACTAGTGGTTGGGGCGGTAAACTACGTCCCCTCAAAAATATCCGCGGTCCGACGTCCTCGTCATCTTCTTGAAGAAGAAGATGACGCTATTATGATCGCCCAAGAAAGGACCTACACAGCTCGCGCAGCGATAACAGATAAAACTCCGCGGAATGTGCTGATATTTGTCATGTTGTGTAGTTTACTCTGTGTGGTGACGAAGTAAGAATACGATTTACGACCCCCTATTTTGCCCGTAGGTGTCGTAAAAGATTACAAAGAAATTATAATATACATAAAATTTAAGAGATGAAAAACGCTCAATAAAACTGTACACAAACACATTTTGATAACGTGATCTAGTATGTCAATATATGTTCTATTGTGGAGCCAGCGCAGTGCTGACTACTGTGGCAGACCCTCGAGTGCAGCGCTGGGGCGCCTACCTACCACCCACCCACGAGTACGCGAGCTGTGCTGACACTGTCGTGACTTCATTCGCTAGTTGAATGTAGGCGAGGGAACTACTCAATAAGTAAGTAACAACTCGCGACATTTGACACGTATCCGCACCCTCCTGACACCTTCATATCCGCACCCTCCTGACACCTTCATATCCGCACCCTCCTGACACCTTCATATCCGCACCCTCCTGACACCTTCATATCCGCACCCTCCTGACACCTTCATATCCGCACCCTCCTGACACCTTCATATCCGCACCCTCCTGACACCTTCATATCCGCACCCTCCTGACACCTTCATATCCGCACCCTCCTGACACCTTCATATCCGCACCCTCCTGACACCTTCATATCCGCACCCTCCTGACACCTTCATATCCGCACCCTCCTGACACCTTCATATCCGCACCCTCCTGACACCTTCATATTTGCACCCTCCTGACACCTTCATATCCGCACCCTCCTGACACCTTCATATCCGCACCCTCCTGACACCTTCATATCCGCACCCTCCTGACACCTTCATATCCGCACCCTCCTGACACCTTCATATCCGCACCCTCCTGACACCTTCATATCCGCACCCTCCTGACACCTTCATATCCGCACCCTCCTGACACCTTCATATCCGCACCCTCCTGACACCTTCATATCCGCACCCTCCTGACACCTTCATATCCGCACCCTCCTGACACCTTCATATCCGCACCCTCCTGACACCTTCATATCTGCACCCTCCTGACACCTTCATATCCGCACCCTCCTGACACCTTCATATCCGCACCCTCCTGACACCTTCATATCCGCACCCTCCTGACACCTTCATATCCGCACCCTCCTGACACCTTCATATCCGCACCCTCCTGACACCTTCATAATCGGCGCCCGGCGTATTGTTGATGTCCACTAAATTAGATACTTGAATCAGTACCAGCGTCTCTCTTAATTAGCGACATCGAACGTCAATACAACAGCTAATGTAGGCAGTGAAAGAGGAGAGAGATCATTGAGACTTTAGCGAGGACACAACGCTGCATATGTCCGACCTCCACGAGGCACAGGGGAGCGGCGCCGCGAACTGTCTGTAATCACTGATGCTGAGCTGTATATTAGTTATAGATCGATCGACCGATGCTGTACTATGAAAGTTGAAAGTGGCTCACAGTGTTACGAAGAGCCTGTTTCATATTTTCCTACAAGATAGAATCTGAAGCATCGAGATATGTACAAGAACGGGTGCTGCCAACAGCCTAAAGTATCAGCACTTTGAAATGACAATGGTCAGGGTAGAAAGCTTGCCGAGTAGCGATTACGAATTGAAGGCCGAGCGCGGGGCATCCCCGCACTAAGTAACAACATATTAACAGCATTCGCAGTGAGATATAGGTACGTACGTACGGACAGACACGTGACGAACTATATATACACAATGTTGTTTAATACATACACAGTACAGGTGGCGCTCTCGTGGTGCTGTACTCCCACCTCTGGACAAGTAAGTGCAGCGGACACGAGCACGTGACGTGACCGCGTCTGTGTGTGTGTGTGTCACTACGAGCCATACAACAAGACTCACAATATAAAATGAATACAGTTTATTTAACTCCCGTATAATGTTGTAGTTTAGTTACAAGTTTTCCTCAAGTTGGTGTTACCGTGAGATGTAAACCTGTACGTTAACAACTCGAGGTATGCAGTCTGTGAGCGAGCCTGCCGCCTCACGTGGCGCAAGACCTGAGCTGACACAGTGACGCAAGTCGTGTCCCGGCGCGACCGGCGCACATTGCATACTGCGAGGGCTACGGCGACTGCGACACGTTTAATGCTCATGGCACACGCAAATACAACAAGGAAAACAATACCAAATTCCATCTTTTCTCAAAAAAAAACCCGTCAATCTTGATAAAGTTGAAATCAATTATGAGATAAGTAGAGGTGAGGCGATGTGCGTCTACTGCGCCCACTCGCCCACTGTGATAACATAACACCCGCCCAATGTGGGGATTTACAAACATTTATATTTTTCATTTTACCTAACCCTCTCAATATTGGTATCCAGAGAAAGGGCCTTAAAGGTATTAAATCCAATAAGGCCGGTAAGTATTCGAGATAACGGTTTGCATTTTTTTTTTACTTTATTATGCGTATGTAACGAAAGGGTTTAAACAGTAGAAGACGATAAAATTAATGACAGTCCTCTAAATTTAATATCCACAGTTCCTAAATGCTTTTTTTCTACGAACAATATGTATATAGAATGAAAGGTCTTGAAAAGATGAAAACGACACCTATTTAAATTATGCGCCTCATGCCGCCCTAGCCGAGGCCGCGGGTGACGTGACCGGGGAATTAGTCCGTCACCCGCTGAGAGGCCAACCGCGTGAGGAAAGACCGACGTCCTCTCCGAGGGGGGGAACGTCGGTCGATCGGAGGGTACCCCAAATAGGGGGTATTCCGTCGGGCCGACCACTGACGTCAAGTCACCCTGCTCCGGTGGTCGGCCCAACGACGAATGCGACGTGCTACATGGATGGGTCGCAGGACCGCGCGCGGTCTATTGTCGCCCCGGACGGAGCCGGGCGGCGGGTGCGCTGACCGTAGCCCACCCCAAAAGAAATGATAACGTTAACATAACAATTATAACTATACATTAAAAAAAATAATTTTATATTTAACGGCGACAATACAGAGTCAGTGTAACACACTTTTATATTGATTTGAGATTATTTTGTCTCTTTAGTTCTTTTTAATCTCCGACGCAAGAAAAGGGATGTTGTAAGTTTGACCTATCCGTCTGTGATATCGTACCTGCTAAACGAGTGGGCAGATTATGATACGATTATTTTTGTTTGAAAGCTGACATGATCGAGATGGTTCTTAGCTAATTTATAAATACTAATTTATAAATAGTGGTCGTCGAGTGGTCGAAATTCGACCATGATTTATATAAATATTTTTTTCTGCCACACAATTTTCTTTTAATTATATTTATGTATAATTGTTTATGGAGGCAGCTGTATTTTACTAATAATTAATATAAAAGTACAAAATAATGTCTATTAGACATTGTCATCATAATGATTATTTGACATTTAGTCGACCAGAGATGTTAACCGTAAACAAAAGTGTATAAGCGTGTGTGTGTGTGTGTGTGTGCGTGCGTGCGTGCGTGCGTGCGTGCGTGCGTGCGTGCGTGCGTGCGTGCGTGCGTGCGTGCGTGCGTGCGTGTGTGTGTGTGTGTGTGTGCGCGCGCGCGCGCGATGCATTTTTTAATGAATTTAATGTATTTCTAATGTATTATTATATGAAATTTCAGTTTTATGCACTTCTCCTCATTATATTCTTCAACTGTGCCAAATTTGATACTTGTCCATGAACGTAATTTTCGTAAAAAGGAGTACAAAGCTTTTGCTTCACGTATTAATAATATATAGATATGTTGCGGCGTTTCGATGTCATTTCATTCATCATGTCAAATATTTTGTCAAGTGTCGTACGGCTCTTGGGGTTATAATTGATACTTAGTTTCAAATACGTGTGACTTGACATTTGCATGGCTGAGTTACGCGCGGAGGTAGTAGACGGAACACGAGATTGCTCATAAAAACTAGTAAACCCATTAATTTTGTCTCTCTGGATTCCTCTTAACTAGCGCGGTCAGCATGCCTACGTTTTAGGAAAATCTTAAAATGTTTAATTTTATTTGCCTAAATTTAACTAAAATTTGATTTTATTGTTGATTGATTTTAAGGTTAATATTATTTTTCATTACTTTTATTTTATTTATTTTACTTCTTATTTTGAAATATAAAGTAGTAATGAATAAATGAAGTGTACTTCTTGTAGAAGTGAAACTTTTTTAGAATCGTTGTGACTTCAAACGCGATGAAACGAAAAAGCGAAGCATCCATAGAGACACAAACACAGAAATGTATAGGATTCAACCGGCGAGAGAAAGAGATAGAGGATAAAGAATAGGGATGAAAGATAATGGATAAAGGAGTTTCACTCCTGATATGCGTGCTGTGTGCACGCACTCTTTTGTTTTGTGTTAGTTTGAGTCTGGAGGTGGTCGTCACATGCGTTACATCTTCACATGTATTAGTTGTGAGCGCAGAGCGCAGATGTGCTGTCAAACCATACATTAAGGCAACAGGCTTCAACGCGGTGAAGGTGTTCTGCGGTACATACCTCGACTTGGCTCGTTATTGAGAACAATGTTCGTATTCTCAGGTTGTTTGTATTTATTATTATGCACCTCGACGGCGAGTCCTAAACCGTACTTTTGTAAAGTGAAACTTCTTTAGAATCGTTATGAGTAGAATCTGGATGAAAAGAAAACGCGTCACGATAAAGACAAAAATATAAATGTATAGGATGAAGCCGGCGAGAGAATAAGATAGAATATTATATGTTGCTGGTATGTGTGCAATGCATATATGTGACGTCACACTCTAGTCTGCTAAGCGTCGTGACGTCGTCCCTGTGTATACTGACACGATGAACGATTAATGTATGGAATGAGAGGGATGGATAGAATGAGTGGCGACGGTTTGGAATGGATGGATTGCATGGAGGTAAAATGAATTGAGTGGGATAAATGGGATAAGTGGGGACGGATGGGATTAGACAGAACGTGTGGTGACGGACAGACGGAACATGTGTGGTGTGCGAGAGGATGGGAATGAATGGTGCAAGAGTCCCCCGCAATCAATCGATACAATCATTGAATTTATACACCAATATTTGGTCACACAAATACACTCCTGAAGTATTTTGAATTCATAAAATGGACTACAATGAAATTCCTATGATATTAAATGCATACTTCAATAACTGAAAAAGTTTTGGATCGATCGATTGATTGATGCAAATTTAGTGATGACCAGGAGCGGCTTCACCTGTAGTGCTAGGGGTGCGGTGCAGCCGGCCCGAGAGCCGCTCGCGACGCGTACAACCTACAGCTTTATTCCAATTTATTGACGCATTTTGATACAAGAGGGCGCCACGTGGGCTCGAGCCACGACTGGTCATAACGTCAAAGAAACTAAACTACATATTTAGAAATTTATATAATAAAATTGTATTAGTTGATTCGTACGTTGATTAAATTATTGTTGAATTACGGTTGCCGTGGTTTATCAGTTAGATAGTTTGAAGGAGGTGTTCACTTCAAAAGATTATTAAAGTTTGTTTATCTGTTAAGTTGGTGCGCGGACGATAACTTTACGTGATGACGTCATAACAAAAAATTGATAAAAAATTGCATACTTTTATGAATTGAATTATTATCACTGAATATCATCTTATCTATACCAATAAATAAAATCGGAGTGTCTGTTTGTAATGTCAAAATAATAGACTTTTTTCATGCTCACACGGTTATTTGCACTATACATATGCCTAAAAATCATTTTATATTTTTTTGTCTGTCTGTCTGCCTGTTTGTTCCGGGTAATCTTCAAAACGATTGAACCGATTTCAAAAATTCTTTCACCAAAGGAAAGCTATAATATCAGGGAGTAACTTAGGCTATATTTTATCCCGGAATTCCCACGGGAACGGGAACTACGCGGGTAAAACGACCAAAACCGAAGCGAAGTGAGGGCAGGTTGCTATACTATTTCCATTTCTTTATTTTCTCGATGACAGTTCTAATTTGATAGTTGTAGTGTTGTGACCAAATAAGTAATGATATCGATCGCATATATGTTTTGAACAAAGACAAATTCAACAAAAACATTCAAATATATTTTTCAAGCTGGGAACACTCAATGACCCGCCGCCATTTTGTATTTGTTTAATCTGTCACTCGCAACAAGACGGTCGTGCTATATGGTCACTACATTTCTGTTCGCTGAGTTTTTTCACATTATCCATACGTTACGTTGTGTATTTTGTGTTCCTCCGTGTTGATTGCTGCCCAGCTGTCAAATATCAAAATGCCTAAAGGATCTGTCCTGAAAAGTCAGGCGAGAGAACTGGTGATCAAGGTTCTTAATTACTTAGAAGCAGAATATCAAAATGGTGGCCCTCTATTACCACTGTCGCAAGTGCGAGAGCATGTTGCGGCCGCATTAGGAATTTGTGGACCTACTGTTTCAAAAATTACTACCGAAGCTTACGGTACAAGCGGCATGCAAGCAAATAAGCTTCCTACGCCGAAGAAGAAACGCCAACCACGTCGTGTGACCTCAGTTGACAACTTCGACGCTGACGCTATTCGTCATATATATGACTATTACTTGCGCAAAGAAATTCCAACACTTAAAAAACTTGTTGTTTCTTTACGTGAACGTGGTTTGTTCCATGGCCAAAAATCGTCATTAAGCTTAGTTTTGAAAGAAATTGGATTTTCTTATAAAAAATCGGACAAACGTAAAATATTGATGGAGCGTCACGACGTTGCTATGGCTCGCTGCGAATTTTTGAGCGAAGCCAAAAAGATATCAGATTGGTCAAATGTTATTTTCACTGACGAGACTTGGTTAAATGCAAACCACACAGTATCGAAGAACTGGACTGACGACACCGCCGCTTCCACTAGTTCAGTGCCAATGGGAAAAGGTGAACGCCTTATCATATGCCATGCAGGGTCTACGAAAGGATTCGTGTCAGATGCTTTACTGGCCTTTAAATCCGAGAAAACAGTGGACTACCACGAAGAAATGAACGCGGAGATTTACGAAGGATGGTTCAAAGAAATGGTGCAATCTTTGGAAGATCCGTCGATAATTATTATGGACAACGCTACATATCACTCTAGATAAATTGATAAAATGCCGACGCAGGCCAATAAAAAACAAGAGATAATTTACTGGCTCAAACGTCATGGCGAAAATGTGGATGATACTTTATTAAAAGTACAATTAGAGAATATTTAAAATCTAAAAAAAGCCTCCCTAAAAGATATATTACCGACGAAATAGCTGCCGAATGTGGTCATTGGGTTCTTCGACTCCGCCGTATCATTGCCAGTACAATGCTATAGAACTAATATGGGCACAAATCAAAGGACACGCCGCTCGAAACAATACCCTTTTACGGCAAACAAGATGTTAGATTTATTAAAAAATGCATGTGCGGAAGTAACCGCCGAACACTGGGAAAAAATTGTGAGAAGAACCCAAAACATTATAGCGTCGGATTGGGAAATTCATGTGGCATTAGATAATATAGAAATACAGGAACTTATAATAAATGTTGAGGAGAGCTCATCGAGTGATAGTGGCGATTCATCAGATTTTGATTAAAATAAATAAATGAACAATCAATATAATATAATTACTTATAATTATTAATCAATATAATATAATATCTTGTAATGAAATGTAATATTAGTTAATAAATTTGTATAAAATTATCCGGCAATAGTTTAGTTTCTTACACTTTGTAAAAAAATATCGGGTCTCTTATCGTGTTACGTTTATCGATAGCTCCATCCCTATCAGTTTCTCCGACTCTGCTATGACCTTGTACGCGCGTAAGCGTCATATTTTTATTAAATAATATATACATAATGTAAAAAGACGCTCGTTCAAGTTTCCACAGGAGCTGTCATCGAGAAAATAAAGAAATGGAAATAGTATAGGTGCTGGTACTAAATGTGTCACGTAACAATGTGACCGGCTAGCTAGTTGTCACGCGTTACAGAACACATTACACACAGAATAGAGCCGCAGTGTGTGAGCTGCTCACAAACGTAACAATGTGACCGGCTAGCTAGTTGTCACGCGTTACAGAACACATTACACACAGAATAGAGCCGCAGTGTGTGAGCTGCTCACAAACGTAACAATGTGACCGGCTAGCTAGTTGTCACGCGTTACAGAACACATTATACACAGAATAGAGCCGCAGTGTGTGAGCTGCTCACAAACGTAACAATGTGACCGGCTAGCTAGTTGTCACGCGTTACAGAACACATTACACACAGAATAGAGCCGCAGTGTGTGAGCTGCTCACAAACGTAACAATGTGACCGGCTAGCTAGTTGTCACGCGTTACAGAACACATTATACACAGAATAGAGCCGCAGTGTGTGAGCTGCTCACAAACGTAACAATGTGACCGGCTAGCTAGTTGTCACGCGTTACAGAACACATTACACACAGAATAGAGCCGCAGTGTGTGAGCTGCTCACAAACGTAACAATGTGACCGGCTAGCTAGTTGTCACGCGTTACCGAACACATTATACACAGAATAGAGCCGCAGTGTGTGAGCTGCTCACAAACGTAACAATGTGACCGGCTAGCTAGTTGTCACGCGTTACAGAACACATTACACACAGAATAGAGCCGCAGTGTGTGAGCTGCTCACAAACGTAACAATGTGACCGGCTAGCTAGTTGTCACGCGTTACAGAACACATTATACACAGAATAGAGCCGCAGTGTGTGAGCTGCTCACAAACGTAACAATGTGACCGGCTAGCTAGTTGTCACGCGTTACCGAACACATTACACACAGAATAGAGCCGCAGTGTGTGAGCTGCTCACTTGTACTACACACATGACACGCGCGGCTGTGCGCCACGTGATACAGTTCAATTCAAACATGACGCGCAACTTGAGCACTTTGTAAATCCGATATTAGTCGATGTGGGCAATTACTAGTCAAATTATTATATCACTTTTTGTTCGCAATAAATTATTTATTACAAGGTTTTGTTAATTACTACACGAAAATTAGAGGGACAGAGGGGTCTGGTCTTATGTTACGCGTGGTTACTGAAGGAGAAAATATGATAAAAATTGTAAAAGATAGATGACGCAGTATGTGCACGTCCCCTCAGCTAAATTGATTCAAACGTTGCAATTTATACGAGTATGTGCGTGCGGGCCTGACTATCGTGTGTGATAGACGTTTGTGATGTGTGTGTGTGATCAGTGTGCAAGCCCCAACCCAAATCATGTGTGTAGAGGACGCGAGCCCACACCCCCCTGGCGGCACAGTGGCGTAGTGACGCTCCTTCACACATGAGACGGCCCGGCGCCGCACGAGCAGTGCGCGTGTCTGTGTGAGTAACGCACCGTGCTAGGGTACATGGATAGCGTGTGTGTGTGTGTGTGTGCGCGTGTGTGTGTGCACTCGGTTGAATGAAGCGTGACGCTCGCACACGCGGAGTGCACCGAGCGCGTTGAACTCTTTATAGTGGCGAGTGCGACACTAGCCGTGTGTGTGTGTGTGTGTGTGTGTGTGTGTGTGTGTGTGTGTGTGTGTGTGTGTGTGTGTGTGTGTGTGTGTGTGTGTGTGTGTGTGTGTGTGTGTGTGTGTGTGTGTGTGTGTGTGTGTGTGTGTGTGTGTGCTGCACGAGTTCACTCAATATAACACGTGCCACGACACAACACGTTGAGCTTACACTGAGAGTAGCTTTTAACTTTCTTTCCATAGCCGCAGTGCGCGAGGACTAGGGGTGGGCCGGTGCGGGGCGGGCGCCGTGCGGCGGGGCGCGGCGGCACTCACGTGACCGCGCAGTGGGTCAGCGCGTGACGTCACGCAGCGCCCGCGCGCGTCACGTGAGGGCCGCCCCGCCCCGCGCCCCGCGCCCCTCCCCGCGCTCCTCCCCGCGCTGCTCTCTCACTCGCACACAGCGGCCCCGCCGCCGCCGCGCACTAGTGTGTGTGCTCACACAGACGAGGCGCCCTCCATCTGCATCTGCTAACTAGTGTGTATCTTCTCTGTGAGTGACGCTCAACTCATCTTCGCCAGCGTGAGACGAGTAGTGACATGTCCATGTGACTCAATCTCTTACTATCTTACATACAAATTTGTTTAATTCGTGATACAGTTCGATGACCCCTACTCGCCTCGTAGCTGATTCTCTCGCTAGTACTCAGAGTCACACCGGCCCCCAATGCTGTCCCGCACACGGAGCGGCTTGTACAGCTACACAAAGTACATTAGTCACGTTACATAACATATGTATGTCACATATAACATACAATAACATTTACTGACGCATTCATACATTTTTCAAAATCAATTACAAACACGTTGAACCCGGTGCCAATGACGCCGAGTTCTGTGGAGCCGAGCTCATTTCAAACGACCCATTTTGAACTGTGCGTACGGTATGTATGGTGCCGAGTGACCTGGTAGCTGCAGTCAGTCGTACAGTGTCTCTACACTCGCATCACCAGCTAACTCATTACTCGTACGGTATGTATGGTGCCGAGTGACCTGGTAGCTGCAGTCAGTCGTACAGTGTCTCTACACTCGCATCACTAGCTAACTCATTACTCGTACGGTATGTATGGTGCCGAGTGACCTGGTAGCTGCAGTCAGTCGTACAGTGTCTCTACACTCGCATCACTAGTTAACTCATTACTCGTACGGTATGTATGGTGCCGAGTGACCTGGTAGCTGCAGTCAGTCGTACAGTGTCTCTACACTCGCATCACCAGCTAACTCATTACTCGTACGGTATGTATGGTGCCGAGTGACCTGGTAGCTGCAGTCAGTCGTACAGTGTCTCTACACTCGCATCACTAGCTAACTCATTACTCGTACGGTATGTATGGTGCCGAGTGACCTGGTAGCTGCAGTCAGTCGTACAGTGTCTCTACACTCGCATCACTAGCTAACTCATTACTCGTACGGTATGTATGGTGCCGAGTGACCTGGTAGCTGCAGTCAGTCGTACAGTGTCTCTACACTCGCATAACTAGCTAACTCATTACTCGTACGGTATGTATGGTGCCGAGTGACCTGGTAGCTGCAGTCAGTCGTACAGTGTCTCTACACTCGCATCACTAGCTAACTCATTACTCGTACGGTATGTATGGTGCCGAGTAACCTGGTAGCTGCAGTCAGTCGTACAGTGTCTCTACACTCGCATCACTAGTTAACTCATTACTCGTACGGTATGTATGGTGCCGAGTGACCTGGTAGCTGCAGTCAGTCGTACAGTGTCTCTACACTCGCATCACTAGTTAACTCATTACTCGTACGGTATGTATGGTGCCGAGTGACCTGGTAGCTGCAGTCAGTCGTACAGTGTCTCTACACTCGCATCACTAGCTAACTCATTACTCGTACGGTATGTATGGTGCCGAGTAACCTGGTAGCTGCAGTCAGTCGTACAGTGTCTCTACACTCGCATCACTAGTTAACTCATTACTCGTACGGTATGTATGGTGCCGAGTGACCTGGTAGCTGCAGTCAGTCGTACAGTGTCTCTACACTCGCATCACCAGCTAACTCATTACTCGTACGGTATGTATGGTGCCGAGTGACCTGGTAGCTGCAGTCAGTCGTACAGTGTCTCTACACTCGCATCACTAGTTAACTCATTACGAGATTGTACTTTACAGAAGAAACATGTAAATGCACGCAAGCAGAAATGGATAAACATGACCCCGTGTCATTAACGGTGTTGTATTTGCGTGACATATTTTTTCTTTTATTTGCTTGTACTTATCGACGATTTTGCGATTCTCTTTAGTAATTTATGATAATGTATAGATACATTCCTTTCCAGGATTGTTTTCTAGCATACAATCCTGGATAGGTTTTGGCTCTGTTGGAAAAATCGGATCCTCGAATTTTGGACTTGGTCTAATTGAACGAAGGAAGAATTAGAAAGGAATAAAGAATTCATATAAATTTACCTCGACAATTCCGCAAAAGAACTAAGATTTTTCAGGAACTCCACCTGAAAAATCATCACAAAAGATTTTTGGAACTCGTACGAAATGTCATGTGTATGAAAGGTCTTTGAAAAATATAAAATGACTAACCACAGATTAAACGCACACAATATATATATATATATATATATCTATATATATATATATATATATATATATACTGTGGATATCGGTTATAACGACGGCGGAGGGCCACTTTAATGTCAGCGCTATATCCGGAAGTCTCCCATTCCGAAATAACTATACCTATTAACATTTTTTCTTTAACAGTAAATGTACGTCTAGGAACCATGTTCATAAACAAAGGATAACCCTACACACAAACAAGGCATTGTGCCTTTGCCGACTCAGTCGCAACATCCGCAAGCAATTTCTAGGAATCTGTTCCAAAGAGTTGTTAAAACCAAGTCGGTATACCCGAATTCGGCGATATATCCGGAGTCGCTATTGCCGAAAGTATTTCTACAAAAGGGTGCTTTAAATTCTAGGGACGTAAGTTCGGCGTCGCTATAAACGAAAAGTCGTTACAACCGAGGTTGTTATTAATGAGATCCACTGTATATAAATATCTATATCACGAACATTGCCTTCCATATTGCAATAATTGTATCATTTCCGTGGTCAGGTATGAAGAAGCTGAAAACCAAATATAAGTATGTTTCTAAGTTAGGTTAATTGATCTTTTATGTAATAAATATAGTTTTTTATTGAATAATATTCCAGTTTCTTGCAATAATATTAAAATAATTACGTAAGTTACGTTTTCAAACTTGATTCTACATACGTCTTGAACAATGTTAATTAAAATTGATTTATTATAAAAAAACGTATTTTTCTTTTATTTTATCCTGTTAATAAAAACACATACTAGAATATAAATAATTAAATTAGGCTCCTATTATTAAATGTTAGTAAAGAGTCAAACAATATTCTCTGACTGGACGACATTCTAAGCGTAATTATTTTGGCACCCGGTCAAAATGTGTATAAAGAGGTATTATTTCATTCGAGCAAACGTCAGATAACCAACAATTCCGTCGGGTCGACCACTGACGTCAAGTCATCCTGCTCCGGTGGTCGGTCCAACGACGAAGGCGACGTGGTGTTCGGGTAGGTTGTGGGAGTGCGTGTTTACGCCCCTCTGTCGCCCTGGATGGAGTGGTGCGAGGAGTGCGCCGACCGCAACCTACCCCCATTTTTTTTTTAGTCAAACTATCAAAAAATTTAAATTTATTTAAAAATAGAGAACTTGGCATCCATTTAGATGTCAAATATTTCGTTGGTCATGTCGATAAATCGAGACATGGTGAACCATAATTATCATAATATTAAACGTGCCTTGTCAATGTGGTGACGGTGGCGGAGTAAAAGTACAATTCACCATCCCTTTTCTTATTCCTGGATTTCAATATGGCGATAAGGATGCGATAATATGCAACTAACATCTGTGTAAGAGGACACTGTCTGCAGGCGGGCGCCGGTCCGTGCTAGAGTCACACTGCGCAGAACTTCGACGTGTCAGTAGGAACAATTCGTTCTTATGTGCCCTTTGTTCTATGAGCGGGAGACCAGGAAGCTCAACTTTCTTGGTGATGCCTGAAATTTGCGGTGGTGAGGTCTTGGCTGGGGTGTTGAGTGTGAGGGGCTAATATGGGAATGGTTACCGCTGGCCATTTTCCGGTTAGTAGGTCACCCGGGCCCAGGATTATTACCCCCTCGAGCCTGGTGACCGGTCAATCTTATATAGTTGGGCGTAGACTATCGAGAGCTTAACCGCATCTACGCGTGCCTTCACAGGAGCTATGGCAGTTACCCGCGGTTAATGTGTTTATTTGAATTGTTGCATTAATATTATATAAATCGTTAAATAATTTTAAAATGATAAGTAGTTTGTAAGTACATATTTTATATTTGCATGTCATTTGTAATGACTAGATGGGCTTGTAATTTTATAATTTTGATCACCTACACCCATAAATGTACCTCATTTAAAGCAAATAAAGACTTTATTAATATTATTAATTCAGTTATTTTAGAACTACTAACGCAGAATAAAATAAATATTAAAGCAGTGTCCTTTGGCGGTGGTGGTGGTTCTTGGAGACTTCAATGCTTATCATAAAGAGTGGTCCAAGTCTCTCCTCTGGATCACCTGACCACTGCTCGGAGTAAATAAGTCTTCGTAAATGGCCCCGCTCCGATACTACTGACCGTTAATACTGGTGTACCACAAGGCTCGGTTCTCTACCCGACATTGTTTATTCTACGTATCGATGGTATGGACTATCAACTATATGGACGATAGCTCGGGTGACGAGCGGCATACCGAGCAACAGAATGTCCCTCAGTGTATATTACATAGGAAAAGGGTTCAACTTGTATCTGGAGTCGAGCGCTCTCTGGGACGGGCTTCAGAATGAGGTGAAGGCAACGTAATCCAGTTCAATTCAACAAAAATATTGTTTTGTGCGTTCACTGTAAAGAAGGAGCCGTTTGTCATGGCGTTTCAGTTCCAAAGGGTAACTCTCCGCATTTCCAACAGTATTGGGATTGTCGGGGTCGAAGTATCAAGCAAAGTCTAATTTGGGAATAATTTAGAGGGTAGAGCCAAATTGGTAAGCACCAAGCTAGGCGTCCTGGACAGAACCAGGCAGCACTTCGCGCCGAGACAGCGCCTTGTGCTACACAAAGCACTAGCTAGTCCTTCTGTGAAGTACTGCTCACATCTCTGGACAGGTGCGCTTAAATATCAATTTCTCTCCGCAATAACTGGCTATTTAAATCGTAGGTGGTCCAATTCTCACGGATTGAATCGCTCGAGTGGCAGAGGATTGGGTCATTATGTACCTATATTCTAACGGCTCTTTCGTGGAAAGTGCTCTAAGGAACTGTTTGACCTGGTATTACCGTCACCGTTGTACCAACGTACCACTTGACATCGTAGCAGGGTTCATCCATTTCACCTGGAAATATTATGTTCTTCAACTGTACGTTGTCAGCAATCATTTCTCCCACGAACGTGCAGGCTCCGGAATGAACTACCTGCTGCTGTATTTCCCGAGTGCTATGACACGTCTTTCTTTAAATGAGGCTTAAAAAGAGCGTTTTCTTCATGTTAGGCAGTGACCCAGCTGCTCTGGTATTGTAGAGGTCTCTGCGTGGCAGTATTAGTAACCATCGAGTGTGCTGTTTGCTCGTTTGCCACCATCAACAATAAAAAAAACTACACTATACCAGCCTGCTCAACTAGCGAGCTACAGTAGGGTAATTGTTGTCGTAGTGTGGGGGCAGTATGAGCCCAGCAGTGGGATGTATATGTGCTGTCATCATTTTAGCACGTGGCTCACATTTATATTATTATTGGAATGTTATTCATTTCTTTTGTTACTATTCGTAATCTACTATAAGTAGATTATTATTTTTCTTTCGTTTACAGTTTTATTTTTATTACTTATCTCTATATTTTATTGAACACGAGCTACTTCAGTTCCAGCTCATATATTGAACACGAGCTACTTCAGTTCCAACTCATATATTGAACACGAGCTACTTCAGTTCCAACTCATATATTGAACACGAGCTACTTCAGTTCCAACTCATATATTGAACACGAGCTACTTCAGTTCCAACTCATATATTGAACACGAGCTACTTCAGTTCCAACTCATATATTGAACACGAGCTACTTCAGTTCCAGCTCATATATTGAACACGAGCTACTTCAGTTCCAGCTCATATATTGAACACGAGCTACTTCAGTTCCAGCTCATATATTGAACACGAGCTACTTCAGTTCCAGCTCATATATTGAACACGAGCTACTTCAGTTCCAACTCATATATTGAACACGAGCTACTTCAGTTCCAACTCATATATTGAACACGAGCTACTTCAGTTCCAATTCATATATTGAACACGAGCTACTTCAGTTCCAGCTCATATATTGAACACGAGCTACTTCAGTTCCAGCTCATATATTGAACACGAGCTACTTCAGTTCCAGCTCATATATTGAACACGAGCTACTTCAGTTCCAACTCATATATTGAACACGAGCTACTTCAGTTCCAACTCATATATTGAACACGAGCTACTTCAGTTCCAGCTCATATATTGAACACGAGCTACTTCAGTTCCAACTCATATATTGAACACGAGCTACTTCAGTTCCAGCTCATATATTGAACACGAGCTACTTCAGTTCCAGCTCATATATTGAACACGAGCTACTTCAGTTCCAGCTCATATATTGAACACGAGCTACTTCAGTTCCAACTCATATATTGAACACGAGCTACTTCAGTTCCAACTCATATATTGAACACGAGCTACTTCAGTTCCAGCTCATATATTGAACACGAGCTACTTCAGTTCCAGCTCATATATTGAACACGAGCTACTTCAGTTCCAGCTCATATATTGAACACGAGCTACTTCAGTTCCAGCTCATATATTGAACACGAGCTACTTCAGTTCCAACTCATATATTGAACACGAGCTACTTCAGTTCCAACTCATATATTGAACACGAGCTACTTCAGTTCCAACTCATATATTGAACACGAGCTACTTCAGTTCCAGCTCATATATTGAACACGAGCTACTTCAGTTCCAACTCATATATTGAACACGAGCTACTTCAGTTCCAACTCATATATTGAACACGAGCTACTTCAGTTCCAACTCATATATTGAACACGAGCTACTTCAGTTCCAACTCATATATTGAACACGAGCTACTTCAGTTCCAACTCATATATTGAACACGAGCTACTTCAGTTCCAACTCATATATTGAACACGAGCTACTTCAGTTCCAACTCATATATTGAACACGAGCTACTTCAGTTCCAACTCATATATTGAACACGAGCTACTTCAGTTCCAACTCATATATTGAACACGAGCTACTTCAGTTCCAACTCATATATTGAACACGAGCTACTTCAGTTCCAACTCATATATTGAACACGAGCTACTTCAGTTCCAACTCATATATTGAACACGAGCTACTTCAGTTCCAACTCATATATTGAACACGAGCTACTTCAGTTCCAACTCATATATTGAACACGAGCTACTTCAGTTCCAACTCATATATTGAACACGAGCTACTTCAGTTCCAACTCATATATTGAACACGAGCTACTTCAGTTCCAGCTCATATATTGAACACGAGCTACTTCAGTTCCAACTCATATATTGAACACGAGCTACTTCAGTTCCAGCTCATATATTGAACACGAGCTACTTCAGTTCCAACTCATATATTGAACACGAGCTACTTCAGTTCCAACTCATATATTGAACACGAGCTACTTCAGTTCCAACTCATATATTGAACACGAGCTACTTCAGTTCCAGCTCATATATTGAACACGAGCTACTTCAGTTCCAGCTCATATATTGAACACGAGCTACTTCAGTTCCAACTCATATATTGAACACGAGCTACTTCAGTTCCAACTCATATATTGAACACGAGCTACTTCAGTTCCAACTCATATATTGAACACGAGCTACTTCAGTTCCAACTCATATATTGAACACGAGCTACTTCAGTTCCAACTCATATATTGAACACGAGCTACTTCAGTTCCAACTCATATATTGAACACGAGCTACTTCAGTTCCAACTCATATATTGAACACGAGCTACTTCAGTTCAAACTCATATATTGAACACGAGCTACTTCAGTTCCAACTCATATATTGAACACGAGCTACTTCAGTTCCAGCTCATATATTGAACACGAGCTACTTCAGTTCCAGCTCATATATTGAACACGAGCTACTTCAGTTCCAGCTCATATATTGAACACGAGCTACTTCAGTTCCAGCTCATATATTGAACACGAGCTACTTCAGTTCCAACTCATATATTGAACACGAGCTACTTCAGTTCCAGCTCATATATTGAACACGAGCTACTTCAGTTCCAACTCATATATTGAACACGAGCTACTTCAGTTCCAGCTCATATATTGAACACGAGCTACTTCAGTTCCAGCTCATATATTGAACACGAGCTACTTCAGTTCCAGCTCATATATTGAACACGAGCTACTTCAGTTCCAACTCATATATTGAACACGAGCTACTTCAGTTCCAACTCATATATTGAACACGAGCTACTTCAGTTCCAGCTCATATATTGAACACGAGCTACTTCAGTTCCAGCTCATATATTGAACACGAGCTACTTCAGTTCCAGCTCATATATTGAACACGAGCTACTTCAGTTCCAACTCATATATTGAACACGAGCTACTTCAGTTCCAACTCATATATTGAACACGAGCTACTTCAGTTCCAACTCATATATTGAACACGAGCTACTTCAGTTCCAACTCATATATTGAACACGAGCTACTTCAGTTCCAACTCATATATTAAACACGAGCTACTTCAGTTCCAGCTCATATATTGAACACGAGCTACTTCAGTTCCAGCTCATATATTGAACACGAGCTACTTCAGTTCCAACTCATATATTGAACACGAGCTACTTCAGTTCCAACTCATATATTGAACACGAGCTACTTCAGTTCCAACTCATATATTGAACACGAGCTACTTCAGTTCCAGCTCATATATTGAACACGAGCTACTTCAGTTCCAGCTCATATATTGAACACGGGCTACTTCAGTTCCAACTCATATATTGAACACGAGCTACTTCAGTTCCAACTCATATATTGAACACGAGCTACTTCAGTTCCAACTCATATATTGAACACGAGCTACTTCAGTTCCAACTCATATATTGAACACGAGCTACTTCAGTTCCAACTCATATATTGAACACGAGCTACTTCAGTTCCAACTCATATATTGAACACGAGCTACTTCAGTTCCAACTCATATATTGAACACGAGCTACTTCAGTTCCAGCTCATATATTGAACACGAGCTACTTCAGTTCCAGCTCATATATTGAACACGAGCTACTTCAGTTCCAGCTCATATATTGAACACGAGCTACTTCAGTTCCAGCTCATATATTGAACACGAGCTACTTCAGTTCCAACTCATATATTGAACACGAGCTACTTCAGTTCCAGCTCATATATTGAACACGAGCTACTTCAGTTCCAACTCATATATTGAACACGAGCTACTTCAGTTCCAGCTCATATATTGAACACGAGCTACTTCAGTTCCAACTCATATATTGAACACGAGCTACTTCAGTTCCAGCTCATATATTGAACACGAGCTACTTCAGTTCCAACTCATATATTGAACACGAGCTACTTCAGTTCCAGCTCATATATTGAACACGAGCTACTTCAGTTCCAGCTCATATATTGAACACGAGCTACTTCAGTTCCAACTCATATATTGAACACGAGCTACTTCAGTTCCAGCTCATATATTGAACACGAGCTACTTCAGTTCCAACTCATATATTGAACACGAGCTACTTCAGTTCCAGCTCATATATTGAACACGAGCTACTTCAGTTCCAGCTCATATATTGAACACGAGCTACTTCAGTTCCAACTCATATATTGAACACGAGCTACTTCAGTTCCAGCTCATATATTGAACACGAGCTACTTCAGTTCCAACTCATATATTGAACACGAGCTACTTCAGTTCCAGCTCATATATTGAACACGAGCTACTTCAGTTCCAACTCATATATTGAACACGAGCTACTTCAGTTCCAACTCATATATTGAACACGAGCTACTTCAGTTCCAACTCATATATTGAACACGAGCTACTTCAGTTCCAGCTCATATATTGAACACGAGCTACTTCAGTTCCAACTCATATATTGAACACGAGCTACTTCAGTTCCAGCTCATATATTGAACACGAGCTACTTCAGTTCCAACTCATATATTGAACACGAGCTACTTCAGTTCCAACTCATATATTGAACACGAGCTACTTCAGTTCCAACTCATATATTGAACACGAGCTACTTCAGTTCCAACTCATATAGTGAACACGAGCTACTTCAGTTCCAACTCATATATTGAACACGAGCTACTTCAGTTCCAGCTCATATATTGAACACGAGCTACTTCAGTTCCAACTCATATATTGAACACGAGCTACTTCAGTTCCAACTCATATATTGAACACGAGCTACTTCAGTTCCAGCTCATATATTGAACACGAGCTACTTCAGTTCCAACTCATATATTGAACACGAGCTACTTCAGTTCCAGCTCATATATTGAACACGAGCTACTTCAGTTCCAGCTCATATATTGAACACGAGCTACTTCAGTTCCAACTCATATATTGAACACGAGCTACTTCAGTTCCAGCTCATATATTGAACACGAGCTACTTCAGTTCCAGCTCATATATTGAACACGAGCTACTTCAGTTCCAACTCATATATTGAACACGAGCTACTTCAGTTCCAACTCATATATTGAACACGAGCTACTTCAGTTCCAACTCATATATTGAACACGAGCTACTTCAGTTCCAACTCATATAGTGAACACGAGCTACTTCAGTTCCAACTCATATATTGAACACGAGCTACTTCAGTTCCAGCTCATATATTGAACACGAGCTACTTCAGTTCCAGCTCATATATTGAACACGAGCTACTTCAGTTCCAACTCATATATTGAACACGAGCTACTTCAGTTCCAGCTCATATATTGAACACGAGCTACTTCAGTTCCAGCTCATATATTGAACACGAGCTACTTCAGTTCCAACTCATATATTGAACACGAGCTACTTCAGTTCCAGCTCATATATTGAACACGAGCTACTTCAGTTCCAGCTCATATATTGAACACGAGCTACTTCAGTTCCAACTCATATATTGAACACGAGCTACTTCAGTTCCAGCTCATATATTGAACACGAGCTACTTCAGTTCCAGCTCATATATTGAACACGAGCTACTTCAGTTCCAACTCATATATTGAACACGAGCTACTTCAGTTCCAGCTCATATATTGAACACGAGCTACTTCAGTTCCAGCTCATATATTGAACACGAGCTACTTCAGTTCCAACTCATATATTGAACACGAGCTACTTCAGTTCCAGCTCATATATTGAACACGAGCTACTTCAGTTCCAACTCATATATTGAACACGAGCTACTTCAGTTCCAGCTCATATATTGAACACGAGCTACTTCAGTTCCAACTCATATATTGAACACGAGCTACTTCAGTTCCAACTCATATATTGAACACGAGCTACTTCAGTTCCAGCTCATATATTGAACACGAGCTACTTCAGTTCCAACTCATATATTGAACACGAGCTACTTCAGTTCCAGCTCATATATTGAACACGAGCTACTTCAGTTCCAACTCATATATTGAACACGAGCTACTTCAGTTCCAGCTCATATATTGAACACGAGCTACTTCAGTTCCAGCTCATATATTGAACACGAGCTACTTCAGTTCCAACTCATATATTGAACACGAGCTACTTCAGTTCCAGCTCATATATTGAACACGAGCTACTTCAGTTCCAGCTCATATATTGAACACGAGCTACTTCAGTTCCAGCTCATATATTGAACACGAGCTACTTCAGTTCCAGCTCATATATTGAACACGAGCTACTTCAGTTCCAGCTCATATATTGAACACGAGCTACTTCAGTTCCAGCTCATATATTGAACACGAGCTACTTCAGTTCCAACTCATATATTGAACACGAGCTACTTCAGTTCCAGCTCATATATTGAACACGAGCTACTTCAGTTCCAGCTCATATATTGAACACGAGCTACTTCAGTTCCAGCTCATATATTGAACACGAGCTACTTCAGTTCCAGCTCATATATTGAACACGAGCTACTTCAGTTCCAGCTCATATATTGAACACGAGCTACTTCAGTTCCAACTCATATATTGAACACGAGCTACTTCAGTTCCAGCTCATATATTGAACACGAGCTACTTCAGTTCCAGCTCATATATTGAACACGAGCTACTTCAGTTCCAACTCATATATTGAACACGAGCTACTTCAGTTCCAACTCATATATTGAACACGAGCTACTTCAGTTCCAGCTCATATATTGAACACGAGCTACTTCAGTTCCAGCTCATATATTGAACACGAGCTACTTCAGTTCCAGCTCATATATTGAACACGAGCTACTTCAGTTCCAACTCATATATTGAACACGAGCTACTTCAGTTCCAACTCATATATTGAACACGAGCTACTTCAGTTCCAGCTCATATATTGAACACGAGCTACTTCAGTTCCAGCTCATATATTGAACACGAGCTACTTCAGTTCCAACTCATATATTGAACACGAGCTACTTCAGTTCCAACTCATATATTGAACACGAGCTACTTCAGTTCCAACTCATATATTGAACACGAGCTACTTCAGTTCCAGCTCATATATTGAACACGAGCTACTTCAGTTCCAGCTCATATATTGAACACGAGCTACTTCAGTTCCAGCTCATATATTGAACACGAGCTACTTCAGTTCCAGCTCATATATTGAACACGAGCTACTTCAGTTCCAGCTCATATATTGAACACGAGCTACTTCAGTTCCAGCTCATATATTGAACACGAGCTACTTCAGTTCCAGCTCATATATTGAACACGAGCTACTTCAGTTCCAGCTCATATATTGAACACGAGCTACTTCAGTTCCAACTCATATATTGAACACGAGCTACTTCAGTTCCAACTCATATATTGAACACGAGCTACTTCAGTTCCAGCTCATATATTGAACACGAGCTACTTCAGTTCCAGCTCATATATTGAACACGAGCTACTTCAGTTCCAGCTCATATATTGAACACGAGCTACTTCAGTTCCAACTCATATATTGAACACGAGCTACTTCAGTTCCAGCTCATATATTGAACACGAGCTACTTCAGTTCCAGCTCATATATTGAACACGAGCTACTTCAGTTCCAACTCATATATTGAACACGAGCTACTTCAGTTCCAACTCATATATTGAACACGAGCTACTTCAGTTCCAACTCATATATTGAACACGAGCTACTTCAGTTCCAACTCATATATTGAACACGAGCTACTTCAGTTCCAGCTCATATATTGAACACGAGCTACTTCAGTTCCAGCTCATATATTGAACACGAGCTACTTCAGTTCCAGCTCATATATTGAACACGAGCTACTTCAGTTCCAACTCATATATTGAACACGAGCTACTTCAGTTCCAGCTCATATATTGAACACGAGCTACTTCAGTTCCAGCTCATATATTGAACACGAGCTACTTCAGTTCCAACTCATATATTGAACACGAGCTACTTCAGTTCCAACTCATATATTGAACACGAGCTACTTCAGTTCCAGCTCATATATTGAACACGAGCTACTTCAGTTCCAACTCATATATTGAACACGAGCTACTTCAGTTCCAACTCATATATTGAACACGAGCTACTTCAGTTCCAACTCATATATTGAACACGAGCTACTTCAGTTCCAGCTCATATATTGAACACGAGCTACTTCAGTTCCAGCTCATATATTGAACACGAGCTACTTCAGTTCCAGCTCATATATTGAACACGAGCTACTTCAGTTCCAGCTCATATATTGAACACGAGCTACTTCAGTTCCAACTCATATATTGAACACGAGCTACTTCAGTTCCAACTCATATATTGAACACGAGCTACTTCAGTTCCAGCTCATATATTGAACACGAGCTACTTCAGTTCCAGCTCATATATTGAACACGAGCTACTTCAGTTCCAGCTCATATATTGAACACGAGCTACTTCAGTTCCAACTCATATATTGAACACGAGCTACTTCAGTTCCAGCTCATATATTGAACACGAGCTACTTCAGTTCCAGCTCATATATTGAACACGAGCTACTTCAGTTCCAACTCATATATTGAACACGAGCTACTTCAGTTCCAACTCATATATTGAACACGAGCTACTTCAGTTCCAACTCATATATTGAACACGAGCTACTTCAGTTCCAGCTCATATATTGAACACGAGCTACTTCAGTTCCAGCTCATATATTGAACACGAGCTACTTCAGTTCCAGCTCATATATTGAACACGAGCTACTTCAGTTCCAACTCATATATTGAACACGAGCTACTTCAGTTCCAGCTCATATATTGAACACGAGCTACTTCAGTTCCAGCTCATATATTGAACACGAGCTACTTCAGTTCCAACTCATATATTGAACACGAGCTACTTCAGTTCCAACTCATATATTGAACACGAGCTACTTCAGTTCCAGCTCATATATTGAACACGAGCTACTTCAGTTCCAACTCATATATTGAACACGAGCTACTTCAGTTCCAACTCATATATTGAACACGAGCTACTTCAGTTCCAACTCATATATTGAACACGAGCTACTTCAGTTCCAGCTCATATATTGAACACGAGCTACTTCAGTTCCAGCTCATATATTGAACACGAGCTACTTCAGTTCCAGCTCATATATTCCCGAGCGTTATGTTATTTGTCATGGGGAAACTATCCTATACCTTTATTTCATACGTATAACACTCGCGCAAACAGCACAGCTTGTTAACAGACCACTACCAGAGTGAATGAAAGTAAAATGAATTATTTTAACTATTAACAATATTGTGGCGACTGACTAAAATCACTCAGCATCAAATTTGAAACTAACGATACGGTATAAAAAAGTTAAACATAAAAATCGCATTTAATTAAAATGGCAAATGGTTTTATTACTTATTCAAAATCTAAGTTAAAAACAAGTTTATTTGATAATAACGGATACGCATTTTAATCACACGAAAACCACTTAATTTTTGTGCATAATGTGCTTGAGAAAAAAAAAACGAACTCGTCAATTTTTATAAAAAATCAATAAGTAAGAAAAGTTATATCACTACTAAATGAAATATAATTATATTGATTACCCGCGCAGTGACGGGCGAACAGAATACTTCACCACGCACTCTCATGTAAGAGACCACTAGGCATATGAGGTGCATGTCACATCTATGCAAGAGAAGGAAAACTGGAAACAAAATTCTATGCCAGCACGTCTGACTAGCGTGTCAATTTCACTCCTGTGGTGGAAGAGGCCCTAGTCCAACAGTGGGACGTTTATAGTGATGACGTATATGTTTAAGTGTGATGTTACCGGCTGCTGCCTACTCTCACCTTTAAGTCAAGTAAGTGAATTTTAAACTAAATTAAATCCACTCTCTCGGAGCGGCGATATGGCATTGAATATAGTTTGTTGTTCATAAAATCATGATATTATTAGGTTTTCGTACCTAAAGGGTAAAAACGGGATCCTATTACTAAGACTTCGCTGTCTGTCCGTCTGTCTGTCACCAGGCCATATCCCAAGAACCGCGATAGCTAGACAGTTGGTATTTTTACAAATTATGTATTTTTGTTACCGCTATAACAACAAATACTAAAAACAAAATAAAATAAATATTTAAGGAGGGCTCCCATACAACAAACACGATTTTTTTAGATAATGGTACGGAGCCCTACGTGCGCGACTCCGACTCGCACTTGGCCAGTTTTTTATAATTCAAATAATTAAATATGATATTATCACGTATACATTAATAGTGTTGAAAATAAAACGTAGTCCACCATATTGTATTGGCAGCCATATTGAACTTAGTCATGATAGATGTCATCGTGTTGATTATTTTTAACTTTTCAAGTCCTTCAATTGATATTTATATTATTTTAAAGAAAAATGTGATCCGTTATGTTAAAAGGACGGCATATGAAACATGCTATTTATTAACCCTATTGAGAAGATTGATCATTGAAACGAAAATTATAATACGCCATCTTGAAGCAGCGGCCGTAGTCAAATTATTATGATTTTCAGTATTATATAAAACTAGCTGACCCGGCGAACTTCGTGCCGCCTTTTCTTCGTAATTATTTAGTTTTAGTATTATCCGTGCGGTGACCGAGTAAGAATACAATTCACCGCCCGTGGGTGTCGTAAAAGACGACTAAGTGATATAGTATGCATATAATATCTTTATATTTTTTTTATCTGTCTGTCTGTCTGTTTGTTTGTTCCGGGTAATCTTCAAAACGGCTGGACCGGTTTAAAAATTCTTTCACCAATGGAAAGCTATAATATCAGGGATTAAACTAGGCTATATTTTATCCCGGTATTCCCACGGGAACGGGAACTACGGGGATAAGGCGACAGAAACCGAAGCGGATCGAGGGCGGGTTGCTAGTATTTAAATATATTGTTAAAATATAAAGTGATTTTTAGGCATATGTATAGTGCAAATAACCGTGTGAGCATGAAAAAGGCCTATTATTCTGACATTACAAACAGACACTCCAATTTTATTTATTGGTATTGGTATATATAAACTGAGTAACAACACTTGCATATTTAAATATACATATTTACGAAAAAAAACATTTAACAAAATAAAATAAAGTATAATATTGAACTAAGATATCTCAATGATCGCATTCAGATCATCATCATCACCTCAGCTCATGTACGTCCCACCGCTGGGCTCGAGCCTCCTACATCACATCGGCAGTCATTTAGATATGAACAGTAGGTATAAGTTGTATTTTATTAATTTGTAATTGTATTTTATGTAGAGTATCTCGGTGTGTGTACTAGTTTTGATTTGTGTTCATTAATGTTTTAGTTGCGATGTGGTGAGTTAGTGAGTAGGGTCCTACTTTATGAGACCCTGTGGGCCGCGGTCAGCGTGTTGCCGCTCACCGGTGATGACTGCGGCGCGGACACGTGCTCTCTAACCTTAGGCCCCATAACCAAGCTCAGTCGCTCAGCGCGCTATGGAGCGGGCTATGCTCCGGATTTCTCTGCGAGATAGAATCTAGAATACGGAAATCCACACGAATAATATTAATAGCACGAAGAATTGGCTTACTGAAGTGGCAATGGGCAGGCCACATCGCTCGACGAACCGACGAGCGCTGGGGAAGAAAGGTTCCAGAGTGGGGACCGCGCATCGGACGACGCAGTGTAGGACTCATTAGGTGGACCCATGAACTGGTGAAAGTGCAGGCGGCACAGGACCGCACTTTGAGACGTAACGCGAGGGAGACTCAGGTGCAGCAGTGGTTGGCGATAGGCTGAAATGATAATGATTATGAACACATGTACACAGATACATTTGAGCGGTCGCCATATTGAACCTATCACAATATTTAACATTGGCCGTGTCACTAGACTTAAACGCGTATGTAACAAAGCAGCACAATCGGAAGTAACGAGTCAGTCGGTTAGCTTCAGCGGGCAGAATTTGATAACGGACAGACAGACAGACATACACGGGGACAAGTGAAACTGATTAAAAGTCTATAAAGAGAAGGGCAGTTCACAATAATGAATGAATCACCGACAAAAACGTCAATTATATTTAGGTAGAACGAGTCAAGTTCTTGTCACACAAAAAAATGTGTAGTTTAATGTTAATTTAATGTTAAATGTAGATAGTCGATTCAACTATTTAGTGGCGCACTACATACGTACAGGTATCTGTTCCGTGTGGTGACGGACTAACAATACTGTTCACCACTCCCTATCTCGTCCGTGGAAGTCGTAAATTACGACGAAGGGATATAATATGCATAAAACCTGTGTAAGAGGAGGACAACTTGAAATCTTACACCAACATGTTTGACTAGCATGGTATAGTGGAGCAAATTCCCTGCCACTGTGGAGGAGGTCCGAGCCCAGCAGTGGGACATATGTGGGCTGCGATGATGATATATGTATATACCTACGTACGTATAGACACAACACCGGAACTGGAGGTCATCCGTGCTGGGAGAGCAGCGGCGGCGCGCCAGGACGCGACTAGGCAGGAATATCGGGATAGGCGGAGGGCTATATGGACGGATGTTGTTGCTCAGTGGCAGGCGCGGTGGGATCGCGAGGACAAGGGGAGGGAGACGTATCGGTTTTTTCCGGACGTGGCGGCTCGCCTCAAGGCGACTTGGGTCGAGCCGGACTATGAAACCTCCCAATTACTGGGGGGTCATGGGTGCTTTCGCAGGCGGCTGTACGATTTAGGGCTAGGAGCTCACGCGGAATGTAGCTGCGGCGAAGGGGATGAGGACATGCACCACGTTCTGTGGGCATGTCCCCTCTATGATGAGATTAGGTCGGGGATGCTCTCGGGGATACATCGCGACGGAGAAGGTCCGGTATACTACACGGATCTCGTGGCTTCGGAGGCGAACTACCGGCAGTTACGGGAATTCGCGCACGCCTGGTACAAGGCCCGGCGGCTTGAAGACCAGGTTGGCAGGATAAGCCAAGATGGCAGCCAGAGTAGCGGGTAAATGTGGCTAGCTAGCAGGAATACCGCGAACGACGAAGTTCGTACCGTGTGCTGTCCGCCCTAGCTATACAGGGAGAAGGACACAGGGCAAAGGATGAAGAAAGTTAAATAACTTGTAGAGACTCAAGAAGCATGTGCATACTTACGCAAAGAGCATGGTGTGCACATGTATCTCGATGATTCGGCCTGTATGACCAAGATGTCGAAAAGGCCCTGAGTGGTTGGAGGGATTTGCCCGTTGGGCAGTCCGGCTGGAGGGGCCTCGGTACGGTGTCAGGACCGTCGAGGCCTTCCGGCCGGTGCTGATGCAGTGGTTGGAGCGGACGCACGGGGTGCTTTCCTTCCGACTGGTGCAGGTGCTGATGGGGCACTGTTGCTTCGCCAAGTACCTGCACGAGATTGTCAGGAGGGAGAGCACACCGTCCTGGACACGGCGCAGTACACGCTCGAGGAGTGTGCTGCGTGGGCGGGAGAGCGCCGTGAACTCGTCGTGATTATCGGTGCCGACCTGACGCTGCCGACCATCACCAGGGAGATGCTCGACAGTGACAGGAACTGGGGCGCGGTCGCCGCCTTCTGTGAGGCAGTAATTTCACGGAAGGAGGCGGCGGATCGTGTGCGAGAGCTCCTCTTCGGCGACACGTTCTGCCGCAGGCGACTCGCGCGGCGCAGGCGCGAGTACCCGCGTCTGATGCCGCCCTAGCCGAGGCCGCGGGTGACCGGACCGGGGAATTTAGTCTGTCACCCGCGGCGAGGCTGACGGCGTGACAGCGACCGACGTCCCGGGACAGGGACGTCGAGAGGTGAGGGTACCCGAAAGGGTATTCCGTCGGGCCGACCACTGACGACAAGTCACCCTGCTCCGGTAGTCGGCCCAATAACGAGGCGATGTGGGTACGGGTGGGTTATGGGCCCGCGCGCCGTCCTTTCGTCGCCCCGGGCGAAATGGACCGCGTGTGCGCTTACCATAGCCCAACCATAAAAAAAGGGTAATAGCAATTGTAAAAATTAGAAAAAAAATGGTCGGAAAAAAAATTGTAAACCGACTTACAAGTCGGTTTACAATTTTACGTGATAACGTCATAAGAAAACATTGATGAATGATGAACAAACACACTTTAATGAATTCAATTATTATCACTGAATTATCATTATTTAGTACATATAATAAACGTTCAATAAATTAATATTTATTTGCACTCGTTAATGTTAGTGTGAGATGTGTCACAAGTCGTATACTCATGTCGATCGTGTCTCTCTATTGTTTGTTGCGCGCTCTCTCTCTCACACTCTCGGTGCAGGTGTAACGTAATAATGAGTCATACTTACTAGTGCGTGCAGCCGGCGGCGTTCATCTATTTATAAGACGTTATCACATTAATAGTATTAAAAAGAAAAGGTAATATATCTTGTAGTATATTTTGTACGTTATTATTACAACGTGTTCATTAGTTATTCCTCACCACAATTTCTAATCATAATTTCACAATTCCTTCCCTGCCTATGGTGTCCTTTTCGGGTCTCTACCAGACATCAAGGAAAGTTTAGAGTGTGCTGACGACTGGCCGACGATGACTATTGCGGTAGTCACCGCAGTCTCATGACGTAGCTGAATTCCCCTGCACCAGTCATATGAGGACAATTGTGAGAGAAACAATCGCAAGTATAACGATGTTACGCGTACGTCACGCACAACTAACTGCTACACTCACACTACTCATCGTTCATTGTTAGGATTCTCGAATTTATTACAGTTTGATACCTAATTAAAATCTTTTTTTAATTTTTTTTTATTTAGGGGTTTTTTTTTTCGTGGGTGGGTCGCAGTCCGCGCGCCTCCGTACCACTCCGTCCGGGGCGACAGAGGGGCTTAAGCACGCAACTCCCGCGACCCACCCAAAAACCAAGTCGCCTTCGTCGTTGGGCCGACCACTGGAGCAGCGTTAACTTGTCGTCAGTGGTCGGCCCGACGGAATACCCCCTATTGGGGTACCCTCCCATCGACCGACGTCCCCCCCTCGGAGAGGACGTCGGTTTTTTGTTTTTTTTTTTTTATTTAGGGGTGGGCCATGGTTTGTGCACCCGCCGCTCGGATACGTCCGGGGCGACAGAGGGGCGATGCGCGGCCCCATGACCCACCCGTGACACGTCGCCTTCGTTGTTAGGCCGACCACCGGTGCAGGGTAACTTGTCTTCAGTGGTCGGCCCGACGGGATACCCCGGTCGCGGTGTACCCTCTCCTCTCGACGTTCCCCCTCGAGGACGTCGGTCGCCGTCAAGCTGTCAGCCTCTCACGACGCTGCTCAGTCCACGCGGCACACACCTCGAGCGTGTGTTGCGCCGTGTCCTCGACGCAATCACAGTGGTGACAGGCCGGTGTGCTCTCCCTCCTGACGATCTTGTGCAGGTACTTGCCGAAGCATCCGTGCCCCGTCAAGACCTGCATCAGTCGGAAGGAAAGCACCCCGTGCGTCCGCTTCGACCACTCCATTCCCTAATTAAAGTCTAAGGTCTCGTATTCGGAGGAAAGAAATATGCGAGAAAATCATATTCTGCCGCCAACACATACTTATTTTAATAGACTTGTGTATTTATGAAGTAGTAGTATTTATGAAGGTTTCCACAGACCCTGTCCCTGCGGCGGGACCCTGACATTTGTACGACTGAAATGGCTATTTCGAGGAAGGAATTATTCACTTCAACACTAAAAGACCCGTACGTGACCATAACCGTCCTTGGTTTAACAAAACCTGCAGGTTGACCGTACGCCAACAGCAATTTACATACTAGGCTTAGAAAAGGACCAAGAAATCTGTGGACACGAAAGCCAAAGAAGAGAGGCAAATAATTAATGTCGCTTCTAAATCTAGTAAGAGGCCTTATTGCCAGAGCCAACGCGGAACACGTTGCCAGTGTTAGCGACTGATTGGAGAGCGATAAGTCTTAGGTATTGAGCGTTCCGATCACTCGCCAAGACTGTTCACGGCAAATTCTGCCATTCCATCCTCAAAGCACTCTGGTTTACTGTGCAAAGGAGAAGGCCAATAGAGCTGCGGCTTTTAATCGTCCGTAAGTCGAGCGGAGCGGATGGCATCTCTGCCACTGACGGGCGCACCTGCGTCAGCTCTCCCCTTATGCATTCATAGTGACTTGCCTACGACACTACGAGTACTAGGGATATATCTTCGTGGAAGGCAGCGCGTGTACAGCAGCTCATCAGTGATAGTCTATGTCGTACGGGTATTCGTTATGTTCGGCCCGCTGGTGATCTTGTTGTTTACTTCACATACAGTCAGGCAGAGACTATAGTTTTTATTAAAACGTTTTATTAAAGTCTAATACGAGTAGGTAGGTAGGTATAATACTTCAACTAAATTTAATTTGTTTTTGTTATTCAGTAAAAAATATAAAAGTCACTTTTGTGATCGATTCCGGCTGTCTACAGTTCAATTAGAAATCGATTGTATCGAGCCGACACGACACAAAAACATCGCCACCAGTATACCTATGGGGACCTGCCACCGACTGACTGCCCCACCAGGGGTGTCCCGGGCGCGACTGCTGCCGCCCGTCGTATGGTGTGACCCTGAGGGCTTGCATTTCGTCATCATCATTATCTCAGCTCACGCGAGTCCCATTGTTGGACTCGGACATCTGCCACAATGGGAGGCAACTGCACCGACCAGACGTGTTCGTTGTGGTAATGTCGAGTTTGCCTTCCTTTGCACACGTGTATCTGCATATGTTTCAGTCGTATTGTACGACATCCACGGGCAAGAGAATTGTATTTTTACTCTGTCGCCACATGGCATTCCATACTGGGGTGCAACTGCGCCCCGAGTGTGACACTCCCCTAAATGTCTGGTGCTCTGAGCACTTGTTAGACGCGCGTGCCCGCCTGCAGACACAAGTGTGCGGGACCGATCCCACAACTGTACGAGGCGTACTGCGGCGGGTGCCCACCTATCTTGTGGGGCGCTGTCTAAGCTCCGTACCGACATCTCCTGGACTCCGAGCGAAGTACAGGTTCTAGACCTCTAACCGTAGAATGCATTCCTAGCGTTTGGCCAGTTCCCCAGGGTGCTGGGAGAGTTCAGACCGGTTGGGGTACGTGTTTAACTACGCCCTAACTCGAATTGGATGAAGTGGCAACACTTATCGCCTGGTGTAAGTGTTCTTAGAGTATGATCGTTACAGCAAGTCTTCGTATTTGGTACAAAGCTGCCTAATGGTCGGGACGATGGCTTTTAGTGTCAAACGTTTGGCACTATTTTATGAAAGCTTGTGATCTCTGGACTGGAAGAAACGGTGCGCATACTCATTCGGTCAGCGGGGAGTGACGTGCTGCAGACTATCTGCGTCTGACGCGCTGTCTGTCTGCGGTTACATGAGTGTCTGTGTGGTGACACCGCGTGTTATCAGCAAGCAGACGGCGTCAGTGCGAGTGTCGCGCCGCGTCACGCGTCACTGCCGCTGAGTGTGCCTGGAGCCAGTTTACCTCAAGTGTTCACCGGCCGCCCCTCGACGTAGCGCTGTGTGAGTGACGCAACGCGCTTGAGGAAAATGTATAACCTTGGGTTTATCCGCGAGCGAGAGCCGCTCAGTGAGCAATATACACAAGCGCGCACACCCGGCGTCTATCACATGACCATAACGACATTCGCCTACACTATGCAATTATACATTTGCATTTGTCGTCTAAGGGTGCCGCATTGTCACACTTTTATATGGTTATGTTACAAATTATAAATCGCCAAAAGAATTTATTGTTATTGTTTTTTATGATTTTAATTGATCAATCATCACCATATCTGTATGCGAGGAGGTCACACCGCACTCACGCACGCACACACACACACACACACACCTCACATGTATCGACCGGGGTGACGCAAGGGCAGCGTGCGGCCCCACAACCTGCCTTGTCACTTCCCTTCACCATCCGCGCTGACCAACATTACAAATTTCTTGACAGCTGTGGTCCGTTCTAGGATATCATTACAAGTTCGGGAACAAAATGTCTGATTGCCCTCCACAAGATATCGACCTCTCCGCACATTATTTGCCCCGTCCATGGTAATGAAAAAAAAAAATCTGCGGTTCCATCCTACTTTGTCGTCCCTTCGCCACTGGGCCAGTCACTAGTACCGAAAAGCCCGGCGACTGTCCCTCCCCGACGAACCCCAAGGGGTCGCCCGCGCGGTCAGCCTCTCTATGGGGTGACAGATTGTACACCGCTCCAGTTTCCTGTGACCTTGACTAGGGCGGCATCAGGTGAAACTATTCACGGTTACACTCTCCTATGTGCCAGGGGCAGTATGTCCGCTTATTTTTTTTCTTTTTTTATTGCCGATAGTGACTAACGAGCAGGCAGCACACCTGATTGCCTTGGCTCTGGACCACTCCGCCGCCTCTTTCCTTGTAAACACACACCTAGAGCATGTGTTGCACGGTATTTTCATCGTAATCGTAGTGGTGTCAGGACTGTGCACTCTTCCTTCTTACGATCTTGTGCAGGTACTTGGCGAAGCAACCGTGTACCGACAACACCTGCACCAGCCGAAAAAAAAGCACCCCGTGCCACCGATCCAACCACTCCATGAGCACAGGCTGGTAAATAAGCACCCCGTGCCACCGATCCAACCACTCCATGAGCACAGGCTGGTAAATAAGCACCCCGTGCCACCGATCCAACCACTCCATGAGCACAGGCTGGTAAATAAGTACCCCGTGCCACCGATCCAACCACTCCATGAGCACAGGCTGGTAAATAAGCACCCCGTGCCACCGATCCAACCACTCCATGAGCACAGGCTGGTAAATAAGCACCCCGTGTCACCGATCCAACCACTCCATGAGCACAGGCTGGTAAATAAGCACCCCGTGCCACCGATCCAACCACTCCATGAGCACAGGCTGGTAAATAAGCACCCCGTGCCACCGATCCAACCACTCCATGAGCACCGGCTGGTAAACCTCGACGTTTCTCACAACGTACAGAAGGTGCCTCCAGCCGGACAGCACAACGAACATTGATGTCACAGTGGGCGTCGTCCCGCCAGGCGGCCAGGTGGCCAGGCGGTCACCTTCCCTCTAACATTACAACGATAACATCAACTAGAGACAGGTACACAGAGTTGACATATTACATATTATGTTACAGATGTGTGTTATACACAAGTTACTGTTTATATATTCACATACATATATCATTTGTTGATAAAAACTAAACAAGTCAATTGTTTACATTCACAAGAACAAAACAAAAAATAAATTTACTTGAGAATGTTATAAATTCAGTAAAACAAAGATACGCAGGCAAGGAGACTAACAGGCAGACAGCTACACGTGTGCCATTCGCACGTGGCGCAAGAGTGTTGTACACGCTCTGTGTTAACACACGTACTACGCCGCGGGCCGAGCGAGCTGCGACTGTGTCTTGGTAAACACGAGTGGAGGAAGTACCAGGTAGAGAACAGAGAGAACCACGTATATTCGTGGTTCTCTCTGTTCTCTGCTGACACAGAAACACTGTATAATGCTTCCTATTTCATGTTCTCCCAGCCACGTTAAATCTTATGAATTTATGTGTCTATCTCGTCTTACTGTCGCTCTTTTGTTTCATCGACTTTCAAATCATAACGATGCTAAAAGAGTTTTCACTTCAAAATACAGGATTGTCTACAGAACTTGGCATCGGTTTATATCTCAAGTCTTATAACAATGAAAGCGACAACCACACGGTAATTTCTGTAGTATTGAACTTGGCTGTCGTTTACATAATAATATATATTTTTTAATAGTATTCATTATGTGAGGTATATCGTAGGCGTGCCCCTTGTGGACCCTGACTTCCAGGTGCTAGTACCATAACCACTGCGACACCTGCAGACTAGCACCTGTAGACCGCACACTCTACTGACTATGTGTTTTGGAGTTAGTTGCAATTTTAAAATGGTGCAGCCTTTCGCGAGCACCTCCCCCTTCCTCCGTGTGATCGTTACCTAACGTTTAGTTGTATGTACTATGCGCACAAGCATCAGAACCCAGCGGTACCAGGGCGAGGCCTTGCCCGCCTGACCGCCTGACCACTTGACAACCGCTCACAATGGACCATTGTCCATTACAAATGCAGTTGCATTTCGTTTCGCCCCCGCACGAGGCCGCGGTCACGAGACTCATTTGAATATTCATTGTTTGTGTAATAAAACAAGAGGAAAAACATGAAATGGCACAGCTCGTGATCGCTGTGCCGTGACGTCATCAAACTACCTTCCCATCTATCAGTTATTAAAGTCTGACCCTCGCACATACACGCGGTATGAGTGTACACTCCGCATGTATGCTTCCGTTTTGGAGCTGCTCTTGTCAAAGTATTCAATTACTTTGTGTTTGTCACTGTCAAGGCAGCGCTCACGAGAAGTTACGATCTGTCAACACGTACTCGAGTCTGCGGCTAAACAATGCATCCTACTGTCAGGGATGTCCTGGAGTCGCTGTTCCGATCACACGCGTCTACATTGGGGACACGTAGTCAGTACTAGTTGGAGCAGTGATGTTCCTACAAGTGTGTCGCCTCCACAGTAGTATCAGTGAGTCCAGGTGGAGTGTGTCGCCTCCACAGTAGTATCAGTGAGTCCAGGTGGAGTGAGTGTGTCGCCTCCACAGTAGTATCAGTGAGTCCAGGTGGAGTGTGTCGCCTCCACAGTAGTATCAGTGAGTCCAGGTGGAGTGAGTGTGTCGCCTCCACAGTAGTATCAGTGAGTCCAGGCGGAGTGTGTCGCGCAGTGTGAGTACACAGACGAGCTATAGCTACGCGTATCGGTATCTCGACAGGCGGCGACACCCGCCAAGTATCAGTTTGAGACACATCTGACAGCGCCGCTAGATAAGTGCGGCGCGCACATGTGCCGCCGCGTGGCCGCGCTTGGCGCTATCTCGACAGGTGTATAGGTGTGACCCCAGCACCACGTGCCGGACACCATGTGCGCTCAACTCACTCAAGAGGGTCATCGCTCAGCTCACACGCGATACCATCACTACCTCACCGACACGCAGGCTGATATATCGGCACACTGATCAACAAGGGCGGATAGTAAAAACGTTGAATTTTCGTTACTAAATCATTTGAGGAGTTCTATGTAATTATTGAACCGGTTAGAATTTTGACGAAAAGAAATTTTGGCGCCTGCATATAAAATTTTATCCGGGAATAAATAAGTCAATGTAATATTTAACATATCGTAATAGATAGTATACAGTCGTCGTCGCCGCTTACTTGCCCGTAGGAATCGGCTGAGGATTAACCAGAAGAGTGGTGAGCAGCTCTCGCCGGGGGATGTCCAATACCTCGCTACAATCGCTAGTCCGTCTACTAAGTGATGCGACTGCGCCACTGGCCCACGGTGTGAGCAACAGACGGCCCTAGTCCTAGCAACTTCGTTATCATACGAGCTCATTTTGCTAGCGGACCGAGTTACGGTAGACTAGGGGATACAAGGAATTTCCACCTGCGATCCGGCTATCATACAAAACAACTTTTGATCCTGGTAAGGCATTATATTTGGACATTCAGGACTGACGAGAAGGCCATCAAGCTGGACGAGGAATTAATCAAAATCCGCTGTAACATTGTAAAACCTATAAACACTTGCACTTTGCACTTCTAGCAAAGAGCGGGAGAGCGCACGATAATCCTCCGATCTGAAAACTGTTCTTCTATCAGGAGAACGATCACTCGATCACCGATACCAGAAGCCATTGGGATGGCCCAAGGCGGTGTAAGGTTTATCGTTCGTCTCTCGTAGACAATATGGACAGAATCTAGAAGGGTGTCGACAAGGGTAATATATCTTATACTCAGAATTACCAAATGGTATTCGTTGAAGGTCGTATAGGCTACGCACGGGGGTGATGATAAGCTGTGAATGGACTAAAATGGTTATAAAAAACTAGAGGAACCAGAAATTGGCTGATACTTTGGAGAAGGAAGAACTCTTTATGACAAAGTTCTTCTTTAGGAAACAGCCACAAGGGCAATGGACTTGGATTGGCCCCGGTGGTTAAACTAAAACAAAATATGAGTGTCAGACAGACTCCATATCCAACTTAACTTGGCATTATACCGAAGAAATTCCAGACGTCAGGTTATACAAGATCAGAGTAACTTTGAAGCAATTAAAGAACTTATAGGCACTGGGAGATCACGGCATTACAACACAGTTTCTGAGGGTAGGTGGCAAGCCAGTATTAAGAGCCCTACAGCGGCTGTTTAATTCTGCCATCCTTTATTTTGTTTTCATCGTCCTGGAGGTGTTCCTCCCGCACGTGCTCCGCCATCTCCTTCCACGAGACGACTGCCTCGCAGAAGGCGGCGTCCGCGTCCCAGTTCCTGATGTGGCCGAGCATCTCCCTAGCGGTGGTCGGCAGCATCAGGTCGGCACCGATGATTGCGACGAGTTCACGGCGCTGCTCAGCCCATGCGACACACACCTCGAGTATGTGCTGCGCCGTGTCCTCGTTGTAATCGTAGTGGTGGCAGGCCGGTGTGCTCCCTCTCCTCACGATCGTGTGCAGGTACTTGCCGAAGCAACCGTGCCCCGTTAAGACCTGCACCAGTCGGAAGGAAAGCACCCCGTGCGTCCGCTCCAACCACTCCATCAGCACCGGTCGGAAGGCCTCGATGGTCTAGATACCCTACCAAGGCCTCTCCAGCCGAACTGCCCAGCGGGCAATGACGTCTCGACCCAACTGCAACTGTCTCAAAGTTGAACTATTATCTTAAGGGAACATATTGCCAGAATGAAAGTATTCTGTCTTCTATCTTCTCTTCTATCTGGGAATATCGAGATAAAAATAGTCCACATATGTTACAAAATTTGTAAAATCAGTCAACATCCAGCGGTTTAACTTGTGTAGTTCCCGTTCCCGTGAGAATATCTCTATAAAAAATCCGGCTGGGCAGCGTTTGGCAAACTTAAGAGGATCTATCTTCTCTTTTAATATGCCGCAGTGTCTGAAAACAAGGGCTTATGACCAGTGTGCGTTACCAACGATGACACTGAAACGTGCTCTCTAAATGACGGCCTCATAATCCAAGTTCTCAAACTGCTCAACGTGCTCTTTGAGGGTTAGGCTCAAAGTCGCTCAACGTGCCATGGAGAGTGCTATGCTCGGTATTTCTCTAGGTGATAAAATCCGGAACACGGAAATCCGTAGAACAACGGGTGTAACCGACATAGCCCGCAGAATTAGCACGTTGAAATGGCAATGGGCACATCGCTCGTCGAACCGATAATCTTTGGGGAAGAAATATTCTGCAGCTACGACCACACATCGGACGACGCAGCGTAGGACGATTCCCTTCTAGATGGACTCATGTAATCTTGAAAATCGTAGGGAACCGTTGGAAGTCAGTGGCACAGGACCATTCCGAATGGAATTCTCGTAGGGAGGCCTACGTCCAACAGTGGACTTCTATAGGCTGATGGATGGATGGATACCACACTGGTCAGGGGCGTTGGTATATGGTTTCATTGCGAGAATTTCATTTCTTTATCATTTCAGCTTATATACGTCCCACTATTCGGCTCGAGCCTCCTCTACAATAAGACGGAAATTGACCGTACTATACCATGCTGGTCAGACAGGTCGGTATAGGGTTTTATTTCAAGTTTTCCTTCTCTTGTATAGATGTTATATGTGTATTATATTCCTTAGTCGTCTTTTACGACATCCACGGGCAAGATAGGGAATGGTGAATTGTATTCTTGCTCCGTCACCACACGTCTCTTGCATAGACGTTATCTGCATATTATTACCTCAATCGTCTTTAACGACATCCACGTGCAAGAGAGAGTGGTTGTTTGTATTGTTACTACGTCACCAGATGCACAAGTACTGAGTACAATTGTTACTACGTCACCAGATGCACAAGTACTGAGTACAATTGTTACTACGTCACCAGATGCACAAGTACTGAGTACAATTGTTACTACGTCACCAGATGCACAAGTACTGAGTACAATTGTTACTACGTCACCAGATGCACAAGTACTGAGTACAATTGTTACTACGTCACCAGATGCACAAGTACTGAGTACAATTGTTACTACGTCACCAGATGCACAAGTACTGAGTACAATTGTTACTGCGTCACCAGATGCACAAGTACTGAGTACAATTGTTACTACGTCACCAGACGCACAAGTACTGAGTACAATTGTTACTACGTCACCAAACGCACAAGTACTGAGTACAATATCTAATCAGGAATGAAATAAAACCAAATACATTAGTTTAACAGTTGATCATTGATTCGAACAACAATAATACAAATAGATAAACACCCGTCACACACAATAGACGCAATGACATTGTTTGAATTAACGTTTTCGTGTGTCTGATGAGTTTGATATAACTCATATAACTAACATAATAAAAGCAAGAAAATTGAAATAGCATATATCGATAATATACTTACGTTACTTCTTACAAATCTTGTAAAGACAAAGTAAATAATAATTATTAGAGGGGAATGAATATGTGGTACAATGTATTATTAATATTTGTTATAAATGAAATTAATAATAAATAATATAGCAATCATAAATTATAATTTCTATGAATGTACCCTGACAACATGATATTCTGTAAAGGCAACGTTTTTATGTTAATACTCGGTAATAAATTCCTTTACATAAGTCGTTTCCTTGTTTAATGATATTGGAAAAATATAACGACTTGTATTAATCATTAAGTACAAGGCAGAACTATGAAAAAATAAATATTAATGTATATTTTTTTGTAAGTCGTCTCTTGTGCACCGGCGCGGCGCGCGGCGGGACTAATACTGCCCCAGCGATGCACGACAATACAATACTGACCCTGCGTATGTAACTATTAACAGACAGATGTGGCGTGATAGTGCTCGCCACCCTTAACGATTAATCCTTAATAATTAACTGGAAAATATTATTATTTTAACCAGTTTCACCCAAGTTACATTATTATTGAGAGTTCTCATCGTTTGTTACAAAATGAAGTGTACTTCAACAACAAATATATCTTTCCAATTTGATTTATGTTAATTATTGTTGAATAGTATCGTAAAATAGTATTATTTATTACGGAAATGGATCGTTTTCAGTCAAAATGAGTTTTCTCTATGTCTAATACAATTTTTTACCATGTCATGCATTATCAAATCTGATTTATTTAAAAATAAAACTGGCACACTCTCAGTGCATTTCAATGCATTTAAAAATTCTAGTGGTTGCGGAGTGGTCGAAATTCGGTCATAATCCATTTAAATTAATTTTTCTGCTACACAATTTTCTCTAATTTTATTTATGTATAATTGTAAATTGAGCAAGCTGTATGTCACTAACACAATATATAAGCACAAATCTCTATTAGACATTGTGATCATAATTATGATTGACATTCAGTTCGACCAGATATTTTAACCGTAAACAAAAGTCTATAAGCGTTGCTACGCAACACACTCACAGAAACGTGTGTGTGTGTGTGTATGTAGCGATTGCGTTGTAGTGTGCGTAATGCCTTTTTTAACGAATTTAATGCATTTCTAATCCATTATTTCAGTTTTATGCCCTTCTCCTCATTACATACTTCAACTGTGCCAAATTTCATACTTGTCCATCCACGTAATTTTCGTAAAAAGGGGGATAAAGTTTTTGCAACACGTATCTGGGGGCACGGGAGTGCCCCCGCCAAGTTGAGCAAAAAAAAAAAGTCGGGCAAAACGCAACACTGCCGTAACATACTTTTCTCGAAGCCATTCAGGCCATTTTCAACCCCCTATAACTTCGTTGTTAATAAAACTAGAAACCTGAATTTTTAGTAACCTAGCAGGCATTGTATACACATTGTGTATTTCAAATTTCATTCAATTTGAACCAATAGTTTGAGAATTATAACTAGTCAAAATTTCGTAATTTTGTCACTCACTGACTGACTGACCGATCATCAATATTAAAGAGGCACTTCTAGCAGACATAGAAGCTTCAAATTTAGAATACAATTAGTGTTTAGTGTATAAATGAAGGAAAAATTATGAAACATTATAATTTTCATTCAGTTTCCGAGATACACTAACTGCATAAATAATTTTGTAAACTCATATAAATATATATGATTACAAAGTTACATTTGCAGTTAATGAAATGTAACTTAGTAAAAAATAAGAATACATTTGTCGTCAGCATTGCTTCTCTATGGGAATCGTAACAACCGACTAAAGACTGCGCAGATGACGTAGTGGTTAAGATATCAACGTACCGTGCTAGTGTCGCGGGTTCGACACCCATGCAAGACAACACCTTGTACAATCCACAAATTGTTGTTCTAAGTCTGAATGTAATTTGTGTCGGTTAATTATATGTTCTTTCCGTGTGGTGACGAAGTAAGAATATAATTCACCATCTTATCTTGCCCGTGGATATCAAATAAGACGACTATGGGATATAATATGCACATACCATCTGTGCAAGAGAAGGAAAACTCGAAATGAAACCCTATATCAACATGTCTGACCAGCATGGTATAGTGGGTTAAATTCCCTCCCATTGTGGGGGAGGCCCGAGCCCAACAGTGGGACATATGAGGGCTGCGATGATGATGCGAATTATATGTTTGTAAAGTCCCCCACAATGTAAGGATTATTATTCCCTTAGTGCAAGGCGTGGTCATTTAAAAAAAAAGATTCAACAGGAAGGAGAGTGGGCAGCAGCTCTCGCCGGGGAAATGTATGATATCTCACTGCGAAACCAACCCGCCTACCAAACGTGGCGACTTCGTCATTATTCCTCATATGGCGAAGAAAAATGAGCTCTAGTCATGGCAACTCTGTTATCCTTGAGCGTCGTTGGATGCAGGTGCCACAGTACGGCACTTTATGGTGAAGCATGAGGGGGGTCTATGTTCTACAATGGACGGCGATAGGCTGAATGATGATTGGCATAATAGGTGTAGACAGATACCTAGATATAATTATGTTCAAAGACAACTTGTAAAATGGTCAATCAACTTAATGAAAAAGCAAAAGTGGGACATTGCCAAGTCATTCTGTTTATTTAAAGCATAAAATATCTTTAATATTGATATAGTCACTATAAGAAGTTGTTAGTTTAGCTATTTACGTAACAACTTAAGAAGAAAGGTCCCTTAAGCAGGGACTGTATGAGTTGACCGACTTGGTATAACATAGATCTCACAACTTTTTATGGTAGAAGAACTCAGTTGCGAGGCTTGGCTTTTTTTTACAAGTTTTGTTTTTGATGGTATTTATATATAGAATATAGATAGTCCATAAAATATAGCTTGATCTTTGTGACAGATGTCAACGAAACCAAAGAAGTAAGTTTGAACGAGCGACATGTGTACAATTTCATTTTGTATCGAATATATTTTAATTCTTTTCGTGCCAGTTCTATTGCAACTGAATTGCAATATGATATAATAAAAAAGTAAGCCGTCGCTCAGGACGCCTGGCAGATTTGAAACTTCGAAATTATTTTGTACAAGTATGTATATATTAGGCTTGTTGAAAAAATATCGATATATGGATATTTTTTGTTAGAAATATCGATATTTTTAACCGATATATATAGAGCTGATACATCGATATTAAATATCCAATATCAAAATCGAATCAAAAACGATATTTTTTTTGTTTGTGTAAATCAAGTCTAGAATCTAGAACCGTAAAAGATAGGAAATATTAAAGTATAGCATTAACTGTATACATACTCTGTGATTAGTATGTTTTGATTGCCACTACATTAGTATGTTTTGATTGCCATTTCATTGTCACTTTTTATTAAGGACAATTATTGTTATTGACACACATGATAATCGAGTTATTCCAATACATCCAACTGTCGCTTAGAATTCAAATGATAAATCGTTAACCGAATAGTTTTATATCACTTATTTTTTTCTATAAGTACAATTGACTTGTTATTAAAAAAATAGACACAATTCCCCAGCAATTAAAGTGATTTCGTTTTTAATAATTTCATCTTAACTAAGTTACGTATGGCGTCGGGTTAAGAATATAATTGTCACCACCCCTTTCGAGTCGTAAAAATCGCATAAGGGTTTACCAGGAGAGTGGGCAGTAGCTCCCTCCTGGGATATGTATAAATATATAATATATAATAAGTTGAAAAATATTGGTTCGAAAATAGCCTTGTTGATTGAACTAAATACATTATTATTTTAAAAACACAAAATCTTTTAAAAATTTGACCGATATATCCATATTTTTCCTTAATATATCGACGTCGATATTGATATTTTGATAAATATAGATATATCTATATATTGATATGTTTTTTCATTTCCGACATCCCTACTAAATACTTATACTATTTAATAAACGCATTTTTTAAGGACCGATATATAGATATTTCTTTTTCAATATATCAACGTCGATATTGATATTTTTATAAATATCGATATTTTTTTTCACTTCCGACATCCCTAGTATATATGAATAAAAGCATAGATTACGACAGGAACTAATATGTAAAGTATTGAATAGAATAATACGATTTCTACTATTATCTAAGATATTACAAAGAAATTATATTAATTCACCGCCCGGCCGCTTACGACCTAACATAGCGTCGCTACGTCTCCCTCGCACACTTCTGTGTAGTTCAAATCAAAAGGATCGGTTGAGAAAGTGCGATTTAGCAAACAAAAATAACGACATCTATCGAGCTAAGGCTAAATCTCAGCTACAAAATATATTTTATAAAGAAATCTCTAATCCTGTAATGATGATGATGATAATGAGACAAGCTATTTAAATTATTTTATTGTCATTGGTTCTTGTTAAATTAACAAATTTTAAATGAAATCTGAATGTTGAAAGTGGGTCAAGATTCAATTCCTAGGAGTCTGTAACATACAAACAAATAAATATACATCTGAAACTAATAAAACACCTATAAAGAGCAATTGTTCAGTTTTCGTACGTGAAAGTACTGTAAGTAGGTATGGTATACTTATATTGGCAAGTTAGAGAATTATACTTTATTTTATAGATTAAGTATACATATATGCATAAAAGAACAGATTACGACAGGCACTATAATAGCACATTAATAAAAATAATATTACCAATTTTTTTCCAAGAAAATGATGATTTTTATTCAATAAACATTTATTTTCATTAGTATACATTATAGGTAACAATTTACTTTAAGCGCACTAGATGGCGTTGTACAAATTTTAAATCGCACTATGGTTTCGTTACAAAAATGTACACATATGTTTCGAATTTTTATTTTTCGTTAATTAAAAGGGTGCTGCGAAGCGTGGCGTTAACGCCACGCGATGATCGGGATCACCCTCGCCTATAGATGTTTCACATCAAAAAGTGACTTGTGTGATTACGATGCCGTCTTCTTATACAATGTTAGAATCCCTTAATATGCATTTGATCTATGGAGAGTACAGATGCAATGATCATGCTGCAAGTAGATTGTATCGTGAGCGATATCCGAATACTGAACGCTATCCAGAGCATCGAGTGTTCATTCATGTTCCTCGAGCATATTCGGAGGGACATTTACCTAGTGCCTAATTAAATACAATAGGCGTCACTCTCTGTCTCTCTTTCACACACGCAATAAGATTTTTTATATGAGGTCTAATAAAATAGAACAAAAAAATATACCTAATAATTTTTCATAAACTTCGTTGTCTGTCACAAAAACATTTTATTGCCCAAAAGTTAGGATAACATCTAGAAGGTATTATACCATTTTGAAATAATGAATAATGTGGCCAACTTTTGAAATTACTTGCCACTATGGTTACGGTTCATTTTTTTACAGAGTGGTGTGTTAAAGTCAAATGATTAACGTTTTCTTAAAAAAATTAAGGAGTAGCCATAACAAATGTATATTTTTTTTTATGTCATTGTAACATGTCTAGTTTTAATTGTACTTGTGGCCGATAGTGCAGTTATCTGCGCTTTCAACAAGAAATATCCGATGCAAAAACTAGCCTATTTTTCGTTATAGTACTTGAAAATATCGTACAAGGTCTGATTTTTCACCGTTTTTAGTAATATGCTCATATCAAAAAAAAGTGGCATGGATTTTTTTTTTAATTTTTTCCATAGCTGTCATAAAGTCATCTACGGGTGGTAGTACTTTCCGTTGGACGTTTAATTTAGGGACAACCTGTATAAAACTATTTTTACGAAATTTATTGCATTTGTATTTGATTTTTGATTGCGCGACGATTCGAGCACTTTACCTACAGCGCTCATGGCCACGGGCGGACAAAATTGTTAATTAAATAAACTTAATGAATAAATTTCAATTTTAAAATCAATCAAAAATAACAACTGTTTGTTCACAGTTTTAAACTTTCACTTCTGTCGGCAGTTCTCATCACTGTTTTCTGTTCTTCTTTATTTTTCATTATATGTATGTTCGCCGATATCTCTCTCAGTCGTTAACCGATTTTCAAGTCTTTTTCATTCCGATGTATACTTCTGAGACGGTCCCATTGTCACCAAGGATCTGATGCTGGTAATCCATGGAAATTGAGAGCAACCCTCAAAATGTATTGGCAAATATTACGTTTTCTAGATATTCTCTAAAGTTACTCAAATATTTGCATTTGGCAGTGATCATCTCATGTTGGTGAGCTGGCGATGGAAAATACATCTCCTCAGCGGTTAGCAGTCGCAACATAGTTCATTAGATAGGATGCACATATAAACCTTTAAGGTTCATTTCCGTGCATCGCGGCCGATCGCGGCGGCGCGCGACAGTCGTAAGCGATCGGCCGCAATAGTCCATGTATGAAAATGTATGGCGCCATTGCCGAGGTGCGCGACAGTCGCGCGCGGCCAGCGACAGGGATGGCGCTATACAGACGTGTGCGACAGCAGTCAATGTATGAAGATCGCTTACGACTGTTTGACTACAGGCCCGTGTTGAAAAAATTATGGGTCATTTGAACCACCAGGTGACCTATCTACAACGATATAAGAGCATAAAATAATAAGATTCAGCACTGTGCCGTCACTTGTAAGCTGTCCAACTGAGTGCAGGTGAGAATTAAAAAGTACAGGTAGAGTGAGTACATTTTGGTCATATATTTTTGTACGGCATTCTTACCATCGATAGATCCATGAAAAATAATAAGAAAACGCGCAGTGCCGTAAAAAAATGGTGCGCCACAAAGTCGGAATTTTTTTTTTTATTTTCCGACAATTTCCAGGGTAAATTTGGTCATTTGATTTTGTACGGCATCAGTTTCATCCTATTTCAATACTGCTTCTAATCCATTATTCCGCAACGTCGTACAAAAATCATGCGACAAGGGGAAAAAATCGAGGGTTGCAACCCCCCTCTCTTTCCGTGGTCCAGGGGGTGATTTGACACAACATAAAATTAATTTATTTTGTAAGTATTTTATGCATAGATAATATTTTTTCATATGCCGTACATTTTTGTTGGTCCAAAGGGGAAAAAAGACTGAAAAAGAAAAAATCAAAAAGAAAAAATCCATATTACGAAATGTAAGGTGAAATTCATCACGATATTTTTTTATACGGCATTTAGATAGTTTATAGCTACCAACAAAAACGACCCTTGGCCCTGGTAACACACAACATTCGGACACTCAGGACTGGCGAGAGGGTCATCGAGCTGGAAGAGGAATTGAGCAAAGTCCGCTGGGACATTGTAGAATTATCAGAAGTGCGAAGAGAGGGCGAGGGCACGATAATCCTCCAGTCTGGAAACTTGCTCTTCTACCGGGAGGGCGATCACCCGTCCCAAGGTGGTATAGGGTTTATCGTTCGTAAGTCTCTCGTAGACAACGTGGAGAGGATTGAGAGTGTGTCAACAAGGGTAGCGTACCTTATACTCAGAATTATCAAGAGGTATTCGCTGAAGGTTATACAGGTATACGCACCGACCTCGATATACTCCGACGACGAGGTGGAGGCATTTTACGAGGACATCTCGAAAGCCATACACGCGTCCAAAACCCACTTCACGGTGGTTATGGGAGACTTTAACGCGAAACTAGGCAAAGGGAGTGATGATGAGTTGAGAGTGGGGAAACATGGATATGGACAGAGAAACCAGAGGGGCCAGAAACTGGCTGATTTTCTGGAGAAGGAAAGCTTCTTTATGATGAATTCCTTCTTCAGGAAGCAGCCACAAAGGAAATGGACCTGGATTAGCCCCGATGGTTCAACAAAAAACGAGATAGACTTCATCTTGTCAGACAAATGACAGATATTCAATGATGTCTCAGTGATCAGCAGGATTAAAACTGGGAGCGATCACCGGATGGTACGAGCCACATTGAATATCCATACAAAAGTCGAGCGGTCACGCTTGATGAAGTCTACACTCCGACCTACATCTGTCCAATACCAGAACCTCAAAAGCTTTCAACTCGAACTACACAATCGCTTCCAATGTCTGGACGAGTGCGAATCTCCGAACGATATGAACAACAGGTTCGTGGAAACTTTCCACGCAGTTGGGTCTAAATTTTTCAAGGCTCACCGCGTTAATAGACCTAAAAAACTTTCTGACCAGACTCTCGAGCTCATGGAGCGGAGAAAAGAAATGACGGTGCAGTCTTCAGCCGATTGGTCCAAACATAGGCAGCTAAATAGGCAGATCTCCAGGTCTGTGCGTCCGCGCGTGCGATTTTCGCTGATTTAATACGCTCCGTATCAAAGAAGCGATAGAGCAGCATCGTGGCTCGAAAGTGTTCGCACAAGATCTGTCTATTGGGCAAAGCCAAATGACTAAGCTGAAGACCGACGATGGCACTGTCATTTCATCCCAAAGTGAGATCTTGGGAGAGGTCGAAAGATTCTATGGACAGTTATACAAATCATCCCGAAATCCTGTTGTCAGCTTGGTCCAAGATCCCAGATCCAGGCTAACTTGGCACTATACCGAAGAAATCCCGTACATCAGCTTGTACGAGATCAGAATGGCTCTCAAACAACTACGTAACGGTAAGGCACCGGGAGATGACGGAATTACGGCAGAGCTTCTGAAGGAGGGCGGCAAGCCAGTCTTAATAGCCCTTCAGAAGCTATTTAATTCCGTTATCCTCGGGGGAGACGTTCTAGAGTCGTGAACCAGGAGTGTGGTGGTGCTGTTCTTCAAGAAGGGTGACAAAGCTCTTCTAAAAAACTACAGACCCATCTCACTCCTGAGCCATGTTTATAAGTTGTTCTCGAGGGTCATTACCAATCAACTCTCGCGCAAGCTCGATGACTTCCAGCCGCCCGAACAAGCCGGCTTCCGAAAAGGCTATAGCACCATAGACCATATCCTCACGCTTCGGCAGATTATACAAAAGACTGAGGAGTATAATCGGCCCCTGTGCTTAGCGTTTGTGGACTATGAGAAAGCCTTTGATTCAGTTGAAACTTGGGCGGTGCTGCAGTCCCTTCAGCGGTGCCAAATCGACTATCGCTATATCGAAGTGCTGAAGTGTTTGTATAGGAACGCCACAATGTCAGTCCGCATCCGGGATAGGAGTACGAAACCGATCCAGTTGCAGAAAGGCGTGAGACAGGGAGATATCATCTCTCCGAAACTGTTCACCACTGCACTAGAAGATGTCTTCAAGCTCTTAGACTGGACTAGACTCGGCATCAACATTAACGGCGAATACATCACTCACCTTCGATTTGCGGACGATATAGTCGTTATGGCAGAATCCATGGAGGACCTTGGCACAATGCTCAATGATCTCAGCAGGGTATCCCAACTAGTGGGTTTACGAATGAACACTGACAAGACGAAAGTGATGTCAAATGCCCATGTCATTCCTGTACCGGTCCTAGTTGGCAATGCGATTCTCGAAGTTGTCGATCACTATGTTTACCTCGGACAAACAGTCCAGTTAGGTAGATCCAATTTCGAGAAAGAGATCAGCCGACGAATCCAACTCGGTTGGGCAGCGTTCGGGAAACTTAAGAGGATCTGCTCGTCCAACATACCTCAGTGTCTGAAAACACAGGTCTACGACCAGTGTGTGTTACCAGTGACGACTTACGGCACGGAAACGTGGTCCCTAAATGTAGGCCTTATATCAAGGCTCAAAGTCGCTCAGCGTGCTATGGAGCGGGCTATGCTCGGGATTTCTCTGCGAGATAGAATACGGAATACGGAAATCTGCAGAAGAACGGGTGTAACCGACAGCACGAAGAATTAGCACGCTGAAGTGGCAATGGGCAGGCCACATTGCTCGACGAACCGACAACCGCTGGGGAAGAAAGTTTCTCGAGTGGCGACCACGTATCGGACGACGCAGTGTAGGACGCCCCCCCACTAGGTGGACCGATGACCTAGTGAAAGTTGCTGGGCGTCGTTGGATGCAGGCGGCACAGGACCGCACATTGTGGCGCAACATGAGGGAGGCCTACGTCCAGCAGGCTGAAATGATGATGAAATGATGAGATAGTTTATTTTTACTAATTTTCATAGTCTTTTCGTGATTCTAGGTTCCTAGTTAGAAACTATGTTAAATATGGGTTTGTATACTATCGATTTATACCAAAATATAGACATGTTGTCACTGATAATTCCAAAAATTTTTCTAAAAAATGATTGTTTTATTTATTCACATCATTACAATGAAACAAATCAATTATATATATGTATCAATAATGTTTGAAGTATATATTAAACCAAAAAGTATACAAAACTGTTGATACTGGGATTGACAGTTTCAATTCTTGGATATAATATACACACCGTTTCAGTTCAGTTAGACGTCATAGTGATTTTATCATATTATCAATTGTTCTCTTCAAAAATATGTTAATGCCGTACTGTATCAGATGGCCATAAAGTACCCTTAAAATGGTAGCGTCATTATCATCAGCCTAAAAGATATGGTCTGCATTAAAATGTACAGCATCATTTTTTCCTAATTTATTTATGTTGATGCTATTTAAAACAAGGGATAAAATGTAGAAAACTGCTATATTTCATTAATCTATGATATTTAAACTTTTGCAATAATTTGCAAAATTTCAGTTTTTGTATTTCTCTATAATTTTTTTTAGAACAGTTTCTTTTGAACGGCAATACTATATAACAATTGTACTTTACAATATCATGTTTAAAAAAAAGTTCCCGTACAGGATCAAATGACTTTACAGCTTTATAAATCAAGGATACGATGAAATTAAGATAATTATTCATATACATTCAAATCAACAATCATTTTTTGACGGCATTATTTTTAATAGTACTTTTGAGTGCTAGATAATGTTTTGGAACTGAAGCCGTACTTTTTCAAATCACACCCTGGACCACGGAAAGAGAGGGGGGTTGCAACCCTCGATTTTTTCCCCTTGTCGCATGATTTTTGTACGACGTTGCGGAATAATGGATTAGAAGCAGTATTGAAATAGTATGAAACTGATGCCGTACAAAATCAAATGACCAAATTTACCCTGGAAATTGTCGGAAAATAAAAAAAAAATTCCGACTTTGTGGCGCACCATTTTTTTACGGCACTGCGCGTTTTCTTATTATTTTTCATGGATCTATCGATGGTAAGAATGCCGTACAAAAATATATGACCAAAATGTACTCACTCTACCTGTACTTTTTAATTCTCACCTGCACTCAGTTGGACAGCTTACAAGTGACGGCACAGTGCTGAATCTTATTATTTTATGCTCTTATATCGTTGTAGATAGGTCACCTGGTGGTTCAAATGACCCATAATGTTTTCAACACGGGCCTGTAGTCGCTGTCGCGCGCCGCCGCGCTCGCCCATAGCGGCACGGCAATGAACCTTTATTAGTATTCCTTCAAATTATTCAAATAAGTTGATGATGAAACGATTGTCAGTTAAGTAATACTTTAAGTTGCAGATATATTGACTTGTGTTCGGTACAAATAAAAATCCTGCAAAGCTGAAGTGTTGTATTGTTCAATTAGCCTGCCTCACAGTCAGTTTGTGTTTGAACTGTTGTGAACAGTTAACGACATTGTCTAACTTATGTAAGTACATTTGAACTTACTGCAGGACTGTTGTGAGGAAGGAATTACATTGTATTTTGCGAAATGCTTTTTCATCGCACAATTGTTTGAGCAGTTACTTTTTATTATTTTTAACTAAATAGAAACTTTTTTAAACGTCTCATTTACATTATGTGATAGCAAAATAATACATCAACATGATCACAGCTAGTATACGTCCCACTGCTGGACTCGAGTCGCCTACACAATAACAGTGAAAACTGACCTAACTAAATCATGCTAGTAAGACATATGGGTCTTTTTTTATGGGTGGGCTATGTTAAGCGCATACGCCGTCCATTCCGTTCGGGGCGACGAAAAGACGGCGCGCGGACCGATAACCCATCCACATCGCCTTCGTCACTGGGCCGACCACCAGTGCCGAGTTCCTTGATCGGCCCGACGGAATATCCCTTCGGGTACCCTCACCTCTCGACGTCCCTGCCCCGGGACGCGGTCAGCCTCTCTGCGAGTGACGGACTGAAGTACCCGGTCGGATCACTCGCGGCCTCGGCTTGGGCGGCATCAGACGCAACACATTGGTCTAGGGTTTTGTTTCGAGTTTTCTCTCTCTCATGTTATATGCACATTATATCCCTCAGTCGTCTTGTACGATATGCACGTGTAAGATAGGGAGTCAATTGTATTCTTACCCCATCACCACACGGAAGCAAAATAAATACTTTAATAAAATGATTATCGAAGCCAAATTTTATTTTAACTCCCGACGCAAAAAGAGTCGATGTCTGTCTGTATTGTAACTACGATTTTCGTTTGAGAACCAGTTTCCTTGCGGTGGTTCTTAGCTGTGTGTTGTTAATATCGGCCCAGCAGCGTAACAGTATCAGCTCTTTAACAAAATGATATAATGGCTTTATGATAACTCCATTAAGTAAGTACTTCAGGCGTGCCAGTATAATCGTTAAATGACAATTAATTAATAATTTCTGTTGAAGAGAACGTAATACTTTTTTTATTATTTTAGTTTGTTTCGCGGGTTATACAAAATTTTCAATTTTCTTTTTATATAAGACAGTATAATACATATATCAAATTGTATTTTATCTCACATTGGTTTCGCATTGCCACCGTGATGTTAGTGAATGTTGTAAGTGCGATGTAGCCAAGTAACTCTGTATCCGCACGATATATGTAAATAATATTACGTGTAAGGTATACGTACAATTTGTATCTTATGTATTTGTAGCAATCATATTTATTTATATACCACTTGAGTTTTTTTCTTATTTAAATTGATAATCCGTTTATCAGTGTTAAGGTAACGTGTGCCTGTCGTATGTCGATCGTGTCACAGTTTATCTGTTAGGTGTCTGAGCGATGTGATATAAGTATCACTTATCTGGTGACGTCACTGCATCTACGCACTCGCACACAACACTTCAGTGAACAACATCACCACTCGGGGGTAGGGGACGCTACCGCGACTATGACCTACACATCTATAAATAAAACTATTTCTACGTATTTTATCTCATTTGTATTTGATTACTCCACGTTTCGAATACTTTGCAGAGTTCATGGTCACGGGCGCGCTTCGGTTTCCGGTTATTTATAATAGAGGATAAAAGCTTGTACGAAAGCTATAGTCGTTGCGAAGATAAAATGATGAAACTTTGTATTCAGACTCGTTTTCGTAAGTCGGCGGTGTCAGACGGACCCTGAGGGTTGCGACGAGTTTACGGCGCGGCTCCGCTCACGCGGCTCGCGCCGAGCGCGCGCTAGACACGTTATTGTATTGGATGCGGAGGGCGTGACATTGAGGAGTGCGTCCGGGTCACGGGCTGCGTCTGCACAAGGAAGTACAGCGCGCTCTACACAGATCAGTCGTGCAAACCTGCGAGCTATCCTGTTCCTTCTCACTGACAGCGCCCTACGTTCCTTTCCCAAGTCATCGCAGTGTTTGAGATCAGCCATCGATAATATGTGCCCTCAATATTTAAAATTAAACACTGTTTTTTGATTAACACCTTTGAGGATTATTCACTAGCGTGTCTCAGATATGTTCACGTAGTTTATTGTAAAATCGTATTCATTGTCCCGCAAGAGACCTACTCGCAACTAACTAAGGCAGTACGTCGTGAGGCATAAGACTCAACGTAAGCATAACAAACTGTTCCAATGAAGTGCGTTAGAGTGCGCTGTTCACATCGCACCACAAACAGGTGTCACCTGCAAATAACACAGTCACATTAGAGATCAAAATGGCAGCTAGTCTTGATAGTTTTAAGGCTATGGTCAAGTCAAGACGGAGTCAGCGTGCCTATTGGCCGGGACTACCCCGTGGGACCTCGCCGGAATGCTCGCCGAGTTGTATCGGCGGGTGTCGGGGGTGCGCGGGGAGGGCGGTGTTGTTTCCTTCAAGGAGCTCACCGCCTGGCGCGTCGACGCCCGCCGAGACGTCATTGCCCGTTGGGCAGTCCGGCTGGAGAGGCCTCGGTTCGGGGTGCGAATCGTGGAGGCCTTCCGGCCGGTGCTGATGCAATGGTTGGAAAGGCGGCACGGGGTGCTCTCCTTCCGATTAGTGCAGGTGTTGACGGGGCATGGGAGCTTCGCCAAATACCTGCACAAGGTCGTAAGGAGGGAGAGTACACCGTCCTGCCACCACCGCGATTGCGACGAGGACACGGCGCAGCATACGCTCGAGGCCTGCGCCGCTTGGGCCACGCAGCGCCCGGACGGAGTATCATGTCGCCCCGGACGGAGTGGTGCGTAATAATTTGACACCCGCATCAGTATTAGAGAGAGTTTATTTACGCCACATTGGTTTCTATGAACGATATCATAACTGTTATTGTCCATTTGGCTAAACCTAATTTAAAAAATACTGTACTCGGTATGGGTATATATGGGAATGGACCGAAAATGTTTAAGATCTGATATAACACCCGTTCCTTTCATGAGTTCAGGAAATACACTTGCAGCAACATAACCATTAAACACAGATGTCAGATAGGGCGCGATAATATCGTTTATAGATTTACCTATCTTTATAGATAAGCCCCGTAAATCCGCTGTCTACTTAATGTTAAAGATTTTTACAAGTATTTATTATATAATTCCTGTCGACACCTGGGGATTCAAATGATGTGTCGCATTTTATAATGAGGAAGTTTGAGGACGATTCGGCTAAAATACGAAACTGTTCAGTTATTGTTATCATTATATGAGCACATGTTTGTGAAATCATTTTCATGTGTCGTTTATTTAATTTCATTTTTTGCAAATATATTTGTATCACTAATTTTAAGTTAAAGTTCTTTTTTCACAGCAGCATTAGTATCATTGTATAACGCTTCTCAAGTCATTTTCACACACACCACCAGAGTGTTTGATTTTATTTCTCATATAAAATAACAGGAACAAGCGCTTAAATATTTCACTATATTATGATATTTTTTTTATGATAACGATCATATGATCGATGGTTATGTTTATAAATACCCATTCCCCATTCACGAAAACTAGCAGACGCTCCTGACAGTTGAGTTTTAGGTTTAAAAATTTACTAAAATCATCATCAATTATATAAAATAGGGATGTAGGTATATTTCATAGCAGTTTTCATGAGAATGCAATTGTGTCATTTTATAACTCAAATTGTATTTAATACATTCTCGTTGTACACTATTAATTCTAAGAAGTGCAACAAGTTGCCGCAGTCATCTGATTGTAATGCGATCGCTATTGATGACGTATATGCGAGTGTACAGAGTGACAGAGAACGAATAGTCTACGCGTACTATTGTGACTGCTTACAATCAAAACGTGACGTCATATTTTATTAATAATTATAAATATTTTTTGCAAAAAAAAACTGTCTTCCAAACGCAATGTAAAACGAAAAGATCGTTAATGTAGACAATGTAGATACATTTTTAGATTTTTGTTGATTTTTCAAAAACCAAAAATTCGATTTCGATGTTTTCATGGTAATATTTGAAAAGTATATACATACTTTATATACCCTTTCCAATAAAAAAGAACTTTTCAAATATGTTGGCAAGCGATAGAGTTATGCGCGAACAAACATTAAAAAAAATACAAACATCCGAATTGAGAGCTCCTCCTTTTTTAGAAGTCGGTTAAAAATTATGTTTTTTTTTTGTATCAGCGACATAAATGCCATAGGAATAACATATCTTCTCAACACAAAAGAAACTTTTAAACGTTTATGTTTATAGTTCACTGCGGAGAGAAACTGACCTACTGTAGCACGCTGGGCAGACGTGGTTCGAATGAGATTATTATTTCAATTGTAAGTATTTGAGCGGTTGTTATCAGCATATCATATGCCCTAGCCGCATGTTACAACACCCACGGGCAAGGGACGGGCTAATCAAAAGTGATCTTGCAACGTTAACTCATTTAATAAAACATTATTTTTCAGCATTTAACAAATAAGTCGTCATCATCGTTTAGCCTTCTACCTTGTTAGACAATCTGTACTATGACGATGCTTCACCTGCTAATGTTCGACTTGTCATCGCTTATTTTGTTACTTTGACGAATGAAATTAGATTAAAAAATCCATTCCATTAAGCACATTAAATATAAACGGCTATAAAACAAAACAATAAATAATATCTGATATTTTATAGTCAGTGTGAGAGTCATACACACGGTATGGTCTCGTATAGTCAGTGTGAGAGTCATACACACGGTATGGTCTCGTATAGTCAGTGTGAGAGTCATACACACGGTATGGTCTCGTATAGTCAGTGTGAGAGTCATACACACGGTATGGTCTCGTATAGTCAGTGTGAGAGTCGTACACACGGTATGGTCTCGTATAGTCAGTGTGAGAGTCGTACACACGGTATGGTCTCGTATAGTCAGTGTGAGAGTCATACACACGGTATGGTCTCGTATAGTCAGTGTGAGAGTCATACACACGGTATGGTCTCGTATAGTCAGTGTGAGAGTCGTACACACGGTATGGTCTCGTATAGTCAGTGTGAGAGTCGTACACACGGTATGGTCTCGTATAGTCAGTGTGAGAGTCATACACACGGTATGGTCTCGTATAGTCAGTGTGAGAGTCATACACACGGTATGGTCTCGTATAGTCAGTGTGAGAGTCGTACACACGGTATGGTCTCGTATAGTCAGTGTGAGAGTCGTACACACGGTATGGTCTCGTATAGTCAGTGTGAGAGTCGTACACACGGTATGGTCTCGTATAGTCAGTGTGAGAGTCGTACACACGGTATGGTCTCGTATAGTCAGTGTGAGAGTCATACACACGGTATGGTCTCGTATAGTCAGTGTGAGAGTCATACACACGGTATGGTCTCGTATAGTCAGTGTGAGAGTCATACACACGGTATGGTCTCGTATAGTCAGTGTGAGAGTCATACACACGGTATGGTCTCGTATAGTCAGTGTGAGAGTCGTACACACGGTATGGTCTCGTATCGTCAGTGTGAGAGTCGTACACACGGTATGGTCTCGTATAGTCAGTGTGAGCGTCGTACACACGGTATGGTCTCGTATAGTCAGTGTGAGAGTCATACACACGGTATGGTCTCGTATAGTCAGTGTGAGCGTCGTACACACGGTATGGTCTCGTATAGTCAGTGTGAGAGTCATACACACGGTATGGTCTCGTATAGTCAGTGTGAGCGTCGTACACACGGTATGGTCTCGTATAGTCAGTGTGAGAGTCATACACACGGTATGGTCTCGTATAGTCAGTGTGAGCGTCGTACACACGGTATGGTCTCGTATAGTCAGTGTGAGAGTCATACACACGGTATGGTCTCGTATAGTCAGTGTGAGCGTCGTACACACGGTATGGTCTCGTATAGTCAGTGTGAGAGTCATACACACGGTATGGTCTCGTATAGTCAGTGTGAGCGTCGTACACACGGTATGGTCTCGTATAGTCAGTGTGAGAGTCATACACACGGTATGGTCTCGTATAGTCAGTGTGAGCGTCGTACACACGGTATGGTCTCGTATAGTCAGTGTGAGAGTCATACACACGGTATGGTCTCGTATAGTCAGTGTGAGAGTCGTACACACGGTATGGTCTCGTATAGTCAGTGTGAGAGTCGTACACACGGTATGGTCTCGTATAGTCAGTGTGAGAGTCATACACACGGTATGGTCTCGTATAGTCAGTGTGAGAATCGTACACACGGTATGGTCTCGTATAGTCAGTGTGAGAGTCGTACACACTCACTCAAACGTCACTCAAACGAGACCGTTTGTTGTTACATAAAAATATTTGTTGGGATTAGATTTTCATGACCTGGTTTATTAGATTCAGTATTATTATAAACTTTTTAGTATTAATAGTCTTTGAAGTCAGTTTTTTTTGGTAAAAACTTTTTTATTATCTAAAAATCAATAAAATAATAGGTCTTTACCTATGTAATTGCCGTTCTGCAGTACTGGCCATTTCAAATCAAAATAATTTTTGTTTGGCTAAGAATTCTAATTTCAAATTAATTTTATTTTAAAACATGGAATTCATTTTCCATAAGTAGTCATTTTTTTATTGATTAGTGTTACGTTTTCATCGCATTTCAATCTTTTTCGTCATCATGGATATGTTAACAATTCGAGTAATTATGGAATATGAGTATCGTCGTGGCAGCAACGCGGCACAAGCGACACGCAACATCAACGACGTTTACGGAGCTAACACTACAAACCAACGCACCGCCTGTTATTGGTTTGTTCGCTTCCGTTCTGGAAATTTCGATCTGAAAAATGAACCTCGCGGTCGTCCTAAGACTTTGGTCGACTATGACGAATTAAAGGCGATTGTGGAAGCCAATGATACACAATCTACGGCTGAATTAGCAGCAGCTTTCGACGTTAGCGTCGAATACAATATTGGTCCATTTGCGTCAAATTGGCAAGGTAAGAAAGCTTGATAAATGGGTACCCCACGAACTCAATGATCGCCAGCGCGAAGTACGCGTCGAGACATGCCTTGCATTGCTCAACAGACACACAAATGAAGGAATTTTGAAACGCATTGTTACTTGCGATGAAAAATGGATTCTGTTTGATAACCGTAAGCGCTCAGCAAGTTGGTTGGGTTCTGGTTCAACACCTAAACAATGCCCTAAACGAAAACTTACCCCTAGAAAAGTGATGGTCACTGTTTGGTGGTCTAGCGCCCGTGTGATTCATCACAGCTTCTCACCAAACGGGGTGAGCATTACTGCAGATGTGTACTGTGTAGGACTAAACACAATGATGGAGAAGCTGGCACATCTCCAACCAGCATTGGTCAATCGCTTGTCTCCGCTGCTCCTGCACGACAATGCGCGATCTCATACTGCACAGCAGACGGTCTCCAAGTTGCAAGAACTGGGGTTGGAAGCTCTCCGTCATCCGCCATACTCACCAGACCTTGCACATACAGACTACTTCTTTTTCCAGAATTTAGATAACTTCTTGGCGGGAAAGAAATTCAATACCCGAGAGGCAGTACAAAATGTCTTTGAAGAATTTGTTGCCTCCCGTCCAGCTGATTTCTTTAAGAAGGGCATCAATAAACTGCCGCTGTGTTGGCAAAGATGCATTGATTGCATGGGTGATTACTTCGATTAATACAAATAAAAAATACATGAAAAAAAAATCGTTTAATTTTTTTCATACATAACGGCAATTTCATAGGTAAAGACCTAATATAAAAAGTACCGTATAATATTAAAACAATAACTAGCATCGTCATCAAAATATCAGCTCATACACGGCTCGAGTCTCCTTCACAATAGGAGGGCAATAAGCCTTATGTACTGGTTAGACCTGCTGGTCAGACAGGTTGGTATAGGGATTTATTTGGAGCTTTCCTTCTCTTGCATAGCTGTTATATGCGTATTATATCCCTTAGTTGTTTTTTAGGACACCCACGGGTAAAATAGGGAATGGTGAATTGTATTCTTATTCGTCACCACAAAATAATTAACATCTGAAAACTGTGTAGGAGACTTTTATCCACTAGTGCATCCCTGTAAGTCGGCATTTATTTCAAAATTGATCATGATCGATGTGGGGTCTTCGGCCGATCAGTTGATATTATAGCGAAGTTTGTCTTGCTTAATGCGAAGTAATCATTGATTTATTCAATTTATAATAAGCATTTAACAAAGTACGAATATGTTGCAGATTAAGTATCACTCACTTTATACATTTCAATTAGATTTACACGAAAAATTAATAAAATACTGAAAATATTTACATGTGTCTAATTTCCTAACGATTGGATATTTTATTCAATTTTTCCTGGGTTCCTACTATCATTGCCTAATACCCGTTTGATCAGCTGTGTTATTATCTGATATAACTTGTGTATTTACGTATTGAGATGTAGTATATTGTGGACAGGCTGATAACTGCACGCACTGATAACGCGTGTCAACAACATCACACGATTATAAAATTTTCCTGAACTATTGATATATCTATTTCAATAGATTGATGATTGATGTGACAATGCCAGGAATCATGTTAATTTTTCATTTTAAAAAAGAAATATATTTTTTAATATTTTTCTTTGTTTATTGACTGCACAGGTGTCGTAGTGGTTAAGATACCTACAGTGGCAGTGTCACGGGTTCGAATCCCATGCAGGACACTACATTGTGCGATACACAAATTGTTGTTCTGAGTTTGGATGCAATTTGTGGTCGTTAATTATATGTTTGTAAAGTACTTCGCAATATATAAGCATTATTTCCTTAGTGCAAGGTGTTCTCTTTAAAAAAAGAATAATGGGATGCAATGCAGACAAATCATGCGTGTTAAAAAATAAATGACAATCTGTATTGCGTGTTCGCCTTAAAAGTGTCAGTGAGAGAGATGTTAGTGCCGCTAGGGCAGTTGTCCGCGCGGTACACATACTCGAATTGCACTCACACTTTTTGTAATAAGCCAATAAAAACAAAAAGTAACCGATGACAAATTTCACATTAGAACCGCTCTGGTAGCCTGTAGTTGTGTTATCAATCTATACTCAGCGTTATTTTCTACAAAATAGCGACATTTTAAAAAGCATCTGTTAAGAATCATCAATCAATAATTTGACGTGAGAACATTTTCGCTCAATGATTTATTACGTATTTGTTAAGATCGCACTCAAACAACAATGACAACGATGACCTGCGAAAAGAACGTCCTTCTACGGTGATTACTGATGATAACGCGAGTGCACTGCGGCCAACCATAGAACGTGACAAATGGATGAACTATCAACGGATTGGGAAAGCTTTAGGCATTACTAGTCTAGTAGGAATAGTCTCGCATGAACATTCAGCCGTTAAAAAAAAATATTATGAGATTGCTACCTCACAATTTAAAGGCAGACCAAAGAAAACTCTATCGTTTGAATTGGCTCCGTTCAATGCTCTGAAAAGTATGACGGAGGTGACGCGAATGCTGTACGTGGCGTCGTCACACGTAATGAAAGCTGGATATGTTGTTAGAAACTCAAAACTTAAGAAGAACCGGCCCTACAGAAGTTGCCATTCGAAGATTTACTGACAAAAGCAGGGCAGAGGATAACTTATTCACTTGATTACCTTCAAAGATATTTTGTTCGAATCGTAGGAGTTTAGATCACTCTGTGTACTTTATCGGCTCTTTCATGGGAAGTGCTCTGAAGAACTGTAAGGCTGGTTTTAGATTCACGCTGACTATGGGCGCCGACAGCTCAGCGCGTCGCTTGTCAGCGCTGACTAATCTTTCGAGCGGACAAATATCCAATTACTGGCTAGTTAAATATTTGGCTATTTAACCGGAAAAATATATTTTGCCGGTTAAATAGCCAAATAATGCAAAAAATTCGATCTCGAAAATTGGAGTTACGAAACTCCTGATTTATTGATGTTGCTGAAGTATTAGGAATATACACATAAACTGAAATACAGAATATAGAATTATACACATAAACTGGGTATTTGAAGAGCTTCATAATTAATTATTATCAATATTAACATAATAATTAATTTTTAATAATTAGGTATATATAATTTATAACTTTTTATTTGTTAATTTATTTATTTTTTTTTTATTGCCAACGGTGGCAAACGAGCAAGCAGCACACCTGATGGTAAGTGAAACTGCTGCACATGGACCTTTGCAATACCAGGGGCACAGCTAGGCCGCTGCCTACCGTGAAGGAAATACTCTTATTAAACCTCGTTTAAAGAAGGACATGTCATAGCGCTCGGGAAACACAGCAGCAGGTAGTTCATTCCAGAGCTTGCACGTACGTAGGAGAAATGATCGCTGGAAACGTACAGTTGAAGACCATAACGTTTCCAGGTGAAATGGATGAACCCTGCTACGATGTCGAGTGGTACGTTGGTAGAATGGTGACGGTGGTACCAAGTCAAACAGTTCCTCGGAGCACTCCCCGTGAAAGAGTCGGTAGAGTACACAGAGTGACCCAAAGTCTCCGCTGCTCCAGCGACTCCAATCTGTCCGTAAGATTGGGATCCCCGACGATTCGAACAGCCCGTCTTTGCAGGGAGTCAAGTGGGTCTAGCTGATATTTGGGCGCACCTGCCCAGAGATGAGAGCAGTACTCCACATGAGGACGAACTTGTGCTTTGTATAGCACAAGACGCTGTCTCGGTGTGAAGTACCGCCTGGCTCTGTTCAGGACACCCAACCTTTTGCTTGCCAATTTGGCTTTATCCTCCAAATGACTCCCAAACTGGACTTTGCTCGATATTTTGACGCCGAGAATCCCAATACTCTCAGAAATTGGGAGAGTTACTCCTTGGAACTGTGGCGCCATGACAAACGGGTCCTTCTTTGCAGTGAACGCGCAAACTTGTGTCTTTGTGGGGTTGAACTGGACTAGGTTCTGTTCACCCCATTCCGAGGCCCGCCCCAGTGAGCGCTCGACTTCAGACACAAGTTGAACCCTTCTTTCCTGAGTACTCCGAGGGACATTCCGTTGCTCAGTGTACCGCTCATCACCCGTGCTGTCATCCGCATAAGCAACGCATACTCTCGATAGAGAGCATGTCATTGATATGCAGGATAAACAACGTTGGGGAAAGCACCGAGCCTTGTACACCAGCATTAATGGTCATGGTATCGGAGCAGGAGCCATCTACGACGACTTTTATAGTCCGACCATCCAAAAAGCTGGCGATCCAATTACAGAGTCCCTCGGGGATTCCGTATGATGGTAGCTTCGATAGAAGTGCCTTGTGCCAGACCCTATCGAACGCCTTTGCGATATCTAGGCTGAACGCCAACGCCTCACCCTTGCCCTCCAAGGCCTCTGCCCAACGGTGTGTGAGGTACACAAGAAGATCACCAGCCGACCGACCATGACGAAAGCCGTATTGGCGATCATTGATAAGGTGACGATCCTCAAGGTACTGCAGAAGCTGACGGTTTATAACCTTCTCCATTATCTTGGAGAGCAAGGATGTTATCGCAATTGGCCTGTAATTCGATGGGTCAGACCGGTCTCCCTTTTTAGGGATCGGGTGGACATGGGCTACCTTCCACGAAGACGGAACCCTATTAGTAGCGTAGGAAAGTCGGTATAGGCGCGTGAGGATGGGAGTCAATTCAGGGGCGCACGTCTTTAGTACCACTGCAGGGATGCCATCCGGTCCACTCGACTTATGGACGTCTAAAAGCCGCAGCTCCCGCCTAACCGCTCGCTGCGTGATGCGGATTTCGGGCAGTGAGCTTTCACACCGTGGTATAGTAGGTGGTGTGGCAGCTCCGGCATCCAAAGTCGAGTTACAGGCAAAGAATTGACCTAGAAGATCGGCCTTCTCCTTTGCGCTGTGGGCCAGACTACCATCGTGTTTCTGCAGTGGTGGGAGATTGGGCTGGCAGAAGTTGCCTTGGGCAGCCTTGGCGAGCGACCAGAATGCACGACTCCCAGCGGGATAGCTTTGCAATCGCTCGCCAATTCTAGCAACATGTTCCGCCTTGGCTCTGGCAATAGCCATCTTACTAGATCTAGAAGCGGCGTTAAATTTCCGCTTCACCACTTTGGCGTTCGGGTCCTGGCATTTTTTGGCCCTATTCCAGGCCCGATATGCGGACTGTTTCTGGCATGCAGCCGTCCTGCAGGTTTTGTTAAACCAGGGTCGGCTGCGGCCACCGACGGGTATTTTGGTGTTGGGGATGAATAATTCCATCCCCGTAATAACCGTTTCGGTAACGCAGTCCGCACAGATGCCAGGGTCCCCAGAGGCGAAGCAAAGCCGCTTCCATGGGTAGGATGCGTAAAACTCGCGGAGTCCATCCCAATCTGCTGACTTATATTGCCAGACTCTGCGAGTCCCAGTCGCCTTAGAACGACTAGGCCTTACAACAGGGGCACTGCTACGAACCAAGCAGTGGTCAGAAGATCCAAGAGGGGCTTCAACCACTACCTGATATCCGTGCTGGTGTATAGTCAGCAGAAGATCCAGTAAAGAAGACTCATGGCTCTCAATATCTGGGATACGGGTGGGCTGTGTCACCAGTTGTGAGAGACCATAGGCCGAGACCATATTGAAGAGATGTCGACCCTGGAGGTCAGTGGTTCGGGACCCCAGCCACTCTTTATGATGAGCGTTGAAGTCTCCAAGAACCACCACCTCCGCTGATGGACACTGCTCCAATATTTCGTCAATCCCCCATTGGACGTTCTCAAATAATTGAATTGACCCCGGATCACTGCCATGGGACCTGTAGAGGCATGCGTAGATGCGGGTAAGGCCTCCATAGTCTACGCGAAGCCACAGGATTGACAAGTCACCATGTTCGAGGGCCCGAAGGCGGCGACAGCAGATATCACCTCGGATGAATACGCACACCCCGGCTTTACGACGGAAGGTATGCTCCAACTCGTAACCGGGGTAATTTAGGTACGAAATGTCATCCGGAGCACCTATCTGCGTCTCCGTTAAAAAGAGTAAGGCAGGCCGCGCCGTCTCGAGGTGATGGTGGACGGCGTCGAGATTGCTATGTAGACCCCTGATATTGCAAAAATCCACATCAAATGTGGATAAGGGGACCGCCGTAGAAAACGTTCTCTTTTTATTTTTCTTGGTCATAAGTTATTGTTTAAGAAGAGGAGGAAGGGAGTGTGAATGTGTACAACGGAGTTCGGTGATACCAAGAAAAAAATGGGCGGGGCATAGTGCATGGTCGAGGAGTGAGTTTTGTGAGGAGCTGACACGATGCACGGAAGGGCCCCCGATGCCCCCCCGTGCGTAGCCGCCGAGGTCCACTCCGGTTTCCTACACCGGCACGACGACTACCCAACGGGATTTTCGCCGGTTGGTGGGACAGCCTCCCAGGGAGGATGATCCTGGGTTCGGGTCCCCTGCTGACCGGCAGGTGGCCGGCGGTAACCATTCCCATCGGGTCTCCCTGTACACCATGCCAGCCCCTCACGCTCAATACCCCGACCAAGACCTCACCACCGCAGGTTTCAGGCCTCACCAAAACCCGCTACACACAAACACACCCAGAAAGTTGGGCTCCCGGCTCTCTCGCTCACCGAACGAAGTGCAGCAGCAAGTTGCTACTACTCAAACGTCGATCTTCTGCGAGAGTGTGGTACTGCCCCGGACGGACCGGCCCGCGACTGCAGACAAAAGACTGTCTACAGTGAGGTCCTACCACCAATAATTAATATATTTATAGTGTATATAAGGTAAATTCTTATTAGCCTGTACTATACATATTCTAAATCAAGTATCAACCCCACCATGAGGCAAAAAAGTACTTTGGTTAATTATCCGGTAAATTACCGACTGCACGTTGGTAAAATAAGTAAAATGTGTATTTTACCGGTAAATTCTTTTCTCTAGTGCTGTCGTTCAGCGCGAGACGTTCCAGTATCGCGCTGACCCATCGCTGACCACTGCGGAGTACAGACGCAGAAAAATGCGAAATGCGTTAATTATTGCGTTTTTTTTGTGTGACGTAGTTGTTAGCCTCAGATGGCTATGACAACTTTACCCGGACTGATGGGTGAGCGCTGAGGGCTCTCAACCTGATTAAAGTTAAACCACCGATCCCGAGGGCACTCCCTGTGGGGTACGGTTCTCGGCGCGGGGGGTCGCTGGCAAAGTGGGTCTTCCCACGTTTATGACTTTATGTGCGCTGATCGTAGCCACCCCAAAAAAAAGGTGTAAGTATTCAATATTGATAAACACAATAATCCAGATCATAAGTATATGATAACATCTAATTATTAACAATTGCTAGGATTCCGTACATTTTTGATACCGTACTCAGAACCTAAACATTTGCAAAGATCTGATAAAAAAAAAGCGCAAGAGTTTCATTTAATCATTAGGAGCGTTATCACCATACGTTAACACAATATTAGGGTGCTGCACCTTAGGCAACCGGGCAAATGCCATATTTGAATCACTTTAAATCGCTAATCTTTATAGATTTATTTTTCATTTTTTTGATGTGAAACATCTATAGGCGAGGGTGATCCCGATCATTGCGTGGCGTTAACGCCACGGTTCACGGCACCCTTTTAATTAACAAAAAATAAAAATCCGAATACATATGTGTACATTTTTGTAACGAAACCATAGTGCGATTTAAAATTTGTACAACGCCATCTAGTGCGCTTAAAGTAAATTGTTACCTATAATGTATACTAATGAAAATAAATGTTTATTGAATAAAAATCATCATTTTCTTGGAAAAAAATCGTAATATTATTTTTATTAATGTGCTATTTTAGTGCCTGTCGTAATCTGATCTTTTATGCATATATACTTAATCTATAAAATAATGTATAATTCTCTAACTTGCCAATATAAGTATACCATACCTACTTACAGTACTTTCACGTACTAAAACTGGACAATCGCTTTTTATAGGTGTTTTATTAGTTTCAGATGTATATTTATTTGTTTGTATGTTACAGACTCATAGGAATTGGATCCTGACCCACTTTCAACATTCAGATTTGATTTAAAATTTGTTAATTTAAGAAGAACCAATGACAATAAAATAATTTAAATAGCTTGTCTCATTATCATCATCATCATTACAGGATTAGAGATTTCTTTATAAAATATATTTTGTAGCTGAGATTTAGCCTTAGCTCGTTAGATGTCCTTATTTTTGTTTGCTAAATCACACTTTTTTAACCGATCCTTTTGATTTGAACTACGCAGAAGTGTGCGAGGGAGACGTAGCGACGCTATGTTAGGTCGTAAGCGGCCGGGCGGTGAATTAATATAATTTCTTTGTAATATCTTAGATAATAGTAGAAATCGTATTATTCTATTCAATACTTTACATATTAGTTCCTGTCGTAATCTATGCTTTTATTCATATATACTAGGGATGTCGGAAGTGAAAAAAAATATCGATATTTATAAAAATATCAATATCGACGTTGATATATTGAAAAAGAAATATCTATATATCGGTCCTTAAAAAATGCGTTTATTAAATAGTATAAGTATTTAGTAGGGATGTCGGAAATGAAAAAACATATCAATATATAGATATATCTATATTTATCAAAATATCAATATCGACGTCGATATATTAAGGAAAAATATGGATATATCGGTCAAATTTTTAAAAGATTTTGTGTTTTTAAAATAATAATGTATTTAGTTCAATCAACAAGGCTATTTTCGAACCAATATTTTTCAACTTATTATATATTATATATTTATACATATCCCAGGAGGGAGCTACTGCCCACTCTCCTGGTAAACCCTTATGCGATTTTTACGACTCGAAAGGGGTGGTGACAATTATATTCTTAACCCGACGCCATACGTAACTTAGTTAAGATGAAATTATTAAAAACGAAATCACTTTAATTGCTGGGGAATTGTGTCTATTTTTTTAATAACAAGTCAATTGTACTTATAGAAAAAAATAAGTGATATAAAACTATTCGGTTAACGATTTATCATTTGAATTCTAAGCGACAGTTGGATGTATTGGAATAACTCGATTATCATGTGTGTCAATAACAATAATTGTCCTTAATAAAAAGTGACAATGAAATGGCAATCAAAACATACTAATGTAGTGGCAATCAAAACATACTAATCACAGAGTATGTATACAGTTAATGCTATACTTTAATATTTCCTATCTTTTACGGTTCTAGATTCTAGACTTGATTTACACAAACAAAAAAAATATCGTTTTTGATTCGATTTTGATATTGGATATTTAATATCGATGTATCAGCTCTATATATATCGGTTATAAATATCGATATTTCTAACAAAAAATATCCATATATCGATATTTTTCAACAAGCCTAATATATACATACTTGTACAAAATAATTTCGAAGTTTCACATCTGCCAGGCGTCCTGAGCGACGGCTCACTTTTTTTATAGATATTTATAGATCTTTTATTTATACTTATAGATATTTATAGATAGAGATCTTTATAGATAAACTTTATAGATATAGATACGTGAAAAGTCTTAACGAGTTGATAAACAGTCATAAGTGTCACTAGACCAAACATCCGAGTCAGATTAAAATAAAGACAAATAAAGTAGAAACTCGATTATCCGGCCCTAGTTACACGGTTTGGCGATTGTCAAGACTACCAACCGCGACCTGTGTATTGGACCTATAAATCGAATGTATGCGAGTATGAACGTGATGAAATAAGAGGTACCGAAGAACCAAGCGCCCCTCCCCCGGGATTGCTGCCCCACGCGTTTCACTATTGTTTTAGTTAGTAATTATTAGGGATAAAACGATACCAATGACGTATCGATATTTTTAAAAGATACTGTATCAGTCGTCAAATATCGGTACTTAAGGGTGTAGATTGTTGGGCTGAGATCTCGATTTCGAGCGACCGCAGCGCCAAAGTTTAATGTAACATCCGACGGGGCGGATGAATGACCTAGAGAGCGCGATTTTCAAAATGTTTTGCAACAAACGTTCCACGTTGAGAAATTGTTATTGAACTTGAATATTTACAGCATAACAATAACGTTGAATTTTTGGAAACTAGCTGTTGATTCTTTATAAAAGATTAATAAGAGTAGTTGAGACACAATTTTTATGTTTTTCTATCATTACATTACATAGTATAAAACAAAGTCGCTATCCGCCGTCTGTCTGTCTCTATGTATGCTTAGATCTTTAAAACTACGCAACGGATTTTGATGCAGTTTTTTTTAATAAATAGAATGATTCTTAAGGAAGGTTTATATGTATAATACATGCATAATATAGTAGAGAAACGCTGATTAATTTAGAGGTTTCTAATGTGATGTCGTAAATAAGCACGTTTTTGCGCTTATATTGCAAACGTTGGCTGAACCCTACGAGATAGACCAAAATAATGTACTACAGTATTATCCATCTTAAAAAGTTCAACAAAAAAGTCCACGATGGCATATGTCTATCTCTTAGGGATAACCCACCATAACCATTTTTTATCCTCTACTAAAAAATGATTATTTACTAAGTGATTTTATACAATACAGCATTAATCCTTATCCAATTAAGTACCTTAAATAAATTGTGCATTTATTATAGATCAATATGCTTTTTATAGTATGTAATTTAAGTGAATATTGCTGAAGATAGCGAAGATAGCGAGGGCGGGTTACTAGTTTATAATATAATATACAATCAAGAGCAGGTCCGGACTGACATTTTTGTATTCTACTTACCTAAAATTCCAACTATGTATTTATTTGTAATTTCACTACCAAAATTTATTCTAATTCGTAAAATGTTCATTCAATAAAATAATTGCAAATTCAGTAGGAAGTGTGTTTATCTCTACGCAAGGAAATGTGCCTATTGCGTAAACTCAAATACTTACTTTTTGTTTACGATCATCTCGTCGATATCTAAAAAAAATCCTAGGGTTTTAAAAAAAATGTTAATAAATGAAACACAAGTATAAAAATGATTTATTTACTACACAATAACAAATATGAGTCGCCATTACTCGTATTATCTCAAAAGCGTGCTAGGGTTGTACAAAAATTAGTAAATAATTCATTTATTTACTAATTTTAACAGAAGTTTGTAAATTATTAATATACTAATTAAAAGTATGTAATTAAACAATAACGAAATATGAGTTCAAAATTCTAATGTTTTTTCATTTGATTACGGATCAAGTTCTGATTTCTGCTAATTTGATGATAAAATCAATGGCTATCACAAAACCTATCAAAATGAAAACGTTACCAGCTGCCCGATTCACGTAAGTATTAAAAACCGTAGCGCAGTGACGTCACTTCGTTTTTTGCAAATTTAGCCCTTTTAACCGACTTAAAAAAAGGAGAATTCTCAATTCGCTGTATTTTTGAACCAATTTTTATGATTCTTTACACTAGGTAACTCAGAAATTGTATAGTAATTGAGCTATTGGAAGATTTATGACAATCCAAGACTAGATAAGTAAGTGCGTTTAAAACAGAAAACCAAAAGGCGATTTCTAAGTTCCTAAGTTAAAACGACTTTTGGACTGGCGTGTTTACGTGAATCGACTGGCTGGGTAGTTAAGTTACCTGTATCTTTCAAAATCATTAGGCGTTCTTCTCTTTCATAACACGTAAAGCTCTTTCTTTCCTCTCTTTCATAGCCTCTATGATACTGGGCGCGTCACGAATGGGCATGCTTCGTGACTGCCGAGGATCAACTAATTCTGGAAGTAGGCAATCGTAATAAAACCTAACTAATTTCATCTCCATTTTCTCCTCCCAAAATTTGTCGTCCTTTTCTATAATATAAACTTTCATAGGTACAGTAGCACCAAACCAGATGCCAAGCATGCAAACGTTTCTTTTAGTAATATGTACCTGTCCCTGAATTTGGAAATACCAGTTATGATTTTTATTTATGACATAACCCTTGGAAGCCTTGTCCTTAACCCAAAAGGTATGTTTGGCCATTGCTTCATCAAGAGTCATGCCAGCTAAAGAATGTGGGCACTTAATTTCAATTAAACCGTTTGCATAAATGCCATCTGGTGTAGTACCAAGAAATTCATATTGATCGTCGACGAACAAACCGCAACCTTGTATACTAATATTCTCTTGAATTTCTAACTGTTTAATTGCGGTTTCTTCGTTTTCGATACCGTACCGTACAGCAGGCAAACTGGCGATATTACTACCATAAACGATTTTACGAACAAGAACAGCACAACTTGTGCTCTCTCGTTTTTTACAAACTTCCCCGAACGATGATGAGGTTAGTAATTTTCTCCTTGTACTCATCCACTCAGAACTACTTCTTTGCAAATGGGTCGACCTTTCAAGCTCCTCTCTTTCAGTACAAGACAACTTTAAATCGGCTAAAAAAGATGACTTGGCTTTCTCATATAATTCTGGACTCAGATCAGGTTTTTCGCAGTTTGGTCCATAGTGAGCGTCTTTCGATACAGCGCTGTGGCTCTTTTTCAATCTTAATTTAGGTTTAGCAATTAAACGGATTCTACGATTACAATTTTCCACTTTCGCGATCAAAGGATTAGGACTAGATTTAAATATTACTTCATGAGTTTTACTATGAATCGATCCTGTATTAAAAGACACAACAGCAGCTGCGCATCGGCCCGCATAAGAACCACGGGAAGAATAATTTACACGCTTACCCCCTACTAATTTGGCAATCACTGCGTTAAAACTTTCAACTATATTACTTGTACAATTATGAATTAAACTTCTAGAATGATATGACAGTCTTTTACTTAAAATGTGTACCGCGTCCATTAATCCGCATCCAACAATTGCTGGAAGCAACCGAACAGATTCTATTCGACGAGTATCAGGTCTACAGAAATACTCCTTGCAATATTGGTGATTACCAAATACGTGTTGTGGACCATTTAGGATATCTTCACTAAGATTTTTTATTTTTTCTTCGAGTGACTGATTTTGATCGCCCCAATATTTAATAGCGCATTTTACACCCGTTCTTAAACGCAAATACCTTTCTTTTAGGAATTTCCGCAATTCGCAAGGATACTTAGTGTCTTTCGACAGTTTCTCCAAGCTATTGCAGTAGTTTCGTAAAAGATGATTTTTGCATTCAATTTTCTCTACTGTTAAATTACCATACGGTCGCGAATCTAATATTTTTTTATAAGTACTGGAATCACCGTCTGCTACAAATTTATTATAAATTACACCGTGATCAACAATGGAACGTTTAAACCCCTCAACTATTATGGTCGATTCCATACCGGTAGATGATCCCGAATAATTCTTGAAACAACGGTGTTCCGAGGGCTGACTGTCGTTCTTTGCGGCTCGTGCACAAACTACGCAGTATTTATTTTTAACTCCAAAAAACAATACTTTATTAGTTTTAATGCCAATTATCGCAGCTGCGCCGGACAAGGCGGAAAAATTCTTACCATAAGATCTCTTGCTCCAACAACCGTCAACAGCAACAGATATTAATGGTGTACCATTTTTATCAACACTACCTATAGACACTGCGTACTCCGCTTCTTCCTTGACAGCTTCTGCCATGGAATGTGCTGCTGTCTTTTCCCGCCAATCGCAAACCGTATTATTAATTTCATTGTATAATGAAGGTGACATGATTGGTAGGGCTACTGCGGCAGTTAATGTTTTTAACTGATAGTAGCTTCCACCAGATGATATGATACCAGATACAATTTGATGATTCACTTCCATTCTATCTTCTTTCTTTTCAATCAAACACACAGTAAATTTCATACTACACATACTACATTTCATGATGAGTTTGGAGTCCAGACCAACTTTTACTTCACCTATTATACTGAGGTAACTTAACTTACAATCCATTGGACCGTGGTCCCCTATGGCCTTAAGAGCTTTAAAAAAAAAGAAACGTCTACAACTCTACGCCCAACTTCCATTTCATCCACCTTTCCCTCTTGGTCGTTTTCAATAACTAGTTCCTGTAAAGAAAGATAATGGCTTGATTTTTTTTATAAAAAATAATTAAAAATTTAAAAAAATGCAAAAGAATTAATACAATATTAGGTTCCTGATGAATAGAAATTATAATTTCTTTACGCATTAGGTATTGTTTTTTTATGACGTCACCTATTTGAACGTAAATTTTCTTTTGAGAAAGTAATTGAGAAGTATTTCGGTACTAAGGTGTTTGTCTCTCGATGAAAATATTAAATATTGCAAGAAAAAATCTATAGGTAGGTATTGAGATTTTGTCTTCGCCCATCACTAAGTAGTTTTGTTTATTTATGTAACAAGTCTACAAGAATTACGTATAACAACTTACCTCTATACAGCGCGTAGCATTGTTGCTCAGAGTCTCGGCCCCAAGGTTTTCTTTATTTTCAATACTGGAAATATTATTCATCAATATTATCCACTTTTTATTTATTGTGTACAACCCTAAGCCAGACGCTAGGCGCCTCGCGTCTGTTTGGCGGTATAGGTATGTCGACAAAGTTGCGCTGTCGCCTACCTACTTCCACAATTTGATATTTAGACAATACTAGCCGACCCGGCGAACTCCGTATCGCCTTTTTTTTTTTTAAATCCTATTATTTTGATATTACATACAGATACTTCAATTTTATTTATCAGTATAGATATAGATAATACAAACCAATATTTACATGTTATTGTAGGTATATGTCTGAATCGGGCGATCTAAATCATATGACATATTGTATTAGCTTTGTAATGTACCCTGTTCAAATGCGATAATAAATAAGTAGGGAGGAACTTACATTTTATTCCGAGATCTTTTGGCTTTCATATTTTTATAATGCGTACAAAACTTTCTTTTCCCTAGCATGACACTCAAATTCAATCAGTCCTGCGAAAAAAATAGCTTATGTTACTCAGTGATAATGTAGCTTTCGAATGATAAAAGAATTATTAAAATCGGTCCAGTACTTTTTGAGTTTATTCGTTACATACAAAAATCCAAATCTTTCCTCTTTATAATACCTATTAGTGTAGATATTGTATTTTTTACGATTTATATCTAGTTCCATCATGGTTTTCTTTCAGACATTCATTATATCGATACTTTCTACTAACTGAAAATAAATTAATTACAAAAATGTTATACTTACAGTTTTTTACAAAAAACACAAATTCACAATACGTAATTCTGCTGTCTGCAGACGACAAGCGTGGTGTCGCGTCCACTTACAGAAAGGAACTGCCGTAGTGACCACCGAGATTGCACGAATGAAACGAACGGATTATCCCATACATTTGTGTATGAAAATTTTACCTTAAAATATATCTAGATTTTAGGGCTTTAAAAGAGGAAGTCTTTGTTTGTAAAGGTATAAAAAGAATTATACAGCTATACTTATTGGTTTCTTCAGTGTTCAAAAAGTGTTTCTTTTTATCAATTTGTGTTGATTTATGGGGTTAAATCTGAAAAATACGAAGTCATGTTTTTGCATTTTTACTCAATTTTGTGCGTTTGTAGACGTTTATTATATAACAACTATTAGGTTTAAGAGTTTAATATAAGCATGAACATACTTATTGGTCTTTGATTGTAATATATACAAATTATCATTGATATGAATCATATGTAAATAGGTTAAATATGAAAAATCGTAACACTCTTTTCGGTGATTTTCACGATCTACACCCTTAATTATCAATTAAAAAGTATCGATATTTACTGGTATCCAAATGTTTATGGAAAATTTAAAGTAAAATAGTAACAAGTAATGATTTTTTTTTATTGGTAAGTACGAACTAAAAGAACTTAGAAAAAGGTCTGTTATGTTGAATGCTTTCCAAAAATATGTTTGCCTGTTAGGCGATAGGGTAGGTAGGTAGGTAGGTAGGTAGGTAGGTAGGTAGGTAGGTAGGTAGGTAGGTAGGTAGGTAGGTAGGTAGGTAGGTAGGTAGGTAGGTAGGTAGGTAGGTAGGTAGGTAGGTAGGTAGGTAGGTAGGTAGGTAGGTAGGTAGGTAGGTAGGTAGGTAGGTAGGTAGGTAGGTAGGTAGGTAGGTAGGTAGGTAGGTAGGTAGGTAGGTAGGTAGGTAGGTAGGTAGGTAGGTAGGTAGGTAGGTAGGTAGGTAGGTAGGTAGGTAGGTAGGTAGGTAGGTAGGTAGGTAGGTAGGTAGGTAGGTAGGTTAGGTTAGGTTAGGTTAGGTTTTTTTTTTTTTTTTTTTTTTTTTTTTTTTTTTTTTTTTTTTTTTTTTATACCAGGTTCTTAACCCCGGCACTGCTAGCCTCTAACATAATTAGAGATTGCCTATTCTATTTTTAGTCTACAGGACAATTAGTTTTTCAGAGCCCCGTTCGGGGCTACTTATCTTTATTATTACCTAATATTTTCTATTCATTAAATCTACTTATACTATCTTAATTTATTACAGTATTTAGTCATATCACATAGCGCAGTATGCCTGTTAAATGCATCTATACTGCGTCTCTTCCCTTATTTTTATTTGATGTGTTAGTCTGGTTATTAAATGTTGTGTCTGTTCAGATCATGTAATGTGCTATGACTTGTTCCTTTTAATAGCTGCTTTTGTTACTATTGAGCCAAAGTCCAATAGTATGTCCCTACTTACCCCGTCTTTAATAAGTTCGTGGACAGTAGAAGGCGAGATTGGCGCGTCCAGGAGAATTTCGGTGTCCCACCTTCTCTTGCTGTGTAAAGGGCAGTCAAAAAGTAGGTGCGACACCGTTTCCTCTACCTCTGGATCGCAAGCGCAAGATGGGCTGTCCCTGCACTTAAATTTATACAGGTATGCGGCATAGCCGCCATGCCCTGTGAGAAGTTGTGTGCTTATTGAATTAATTTTTATATTCCTGATTATTTTATATGCGTCAACAACATCAGGCAGGAACATCTTCGTTATCCCAGCAGTTGTACCTTCTTGGTACCTTTTGCTCCATTCTTGAAGCGCGTTTTGGCGAATAATGCGCTTTGCGTACGAGACAGGACATTTGTCATAGAGTGGCTTCCTTTTCGAGTGAAGGGCGGCGTCCTTTGCTAGTTGGTCAGCGCGTTCGTTACCAGCTAATCCGATATGGGCCTTAATCCAGAGCAGCTCAATCTCCCTATGTTGTTCTCGGGCTACCTTCATATGCTCTCTTGCTTTGGCTGCAAGTCTATGAGTGGAGTCGTTATTCGTCACCGTTTGAAGGGCCGCTCTGGAATCACTGAGCACTGCGCAGGGCTCGTGATATTCCTGTACCGCCACCCTGACGGCTTCGCATATCGCCAGCAATTCCGCTTGGTATACAGTGCAGTACGTTGGCAGATTGATCTTTATACTCCTTATTTCGGTGGCACCTCTCCAGATTGAAATCGCGGCTCCCACTTTCCCATCGATCTTACTGCCATCCGTAAACATTTGTACTGCACTGTTCACCGTGTTCTCGATGTCCTGAGTGCTGTTTATCAATAGGAATCCATGGCTAATATGCTGCGCCGGGTGGGGTCTTTCAATGTATGGCAACGGTGTCTCGACCTCTCTATCAGATATCGGCGGTCGCAAGCCCCTCCTGATCTCGTATAGGGAAGCATTTTCCCTGATACGGATGTCAAGAGGGAGCACTCCCGCCAGTACCAGTGCCGAATTGAGAGACACCGTGCGATAGGCTTTAATCGTCCTCTGCGCAAAAAGCCTCTGTACCGTGTTCATATGCTTTTGGACGCATTTTTTGTTCGTAGCTGGGGCCCAGGCGCTTGCGGCGTACGCAATGATGGGTTCCACAACCGCGCTGTATATGGTACTTACGATTTCCGGGTGGAGACCCCAGCTCACCCTGGCGGCTCTCGATAGTTGCTTATAAACCCCCAGTGCCTTACCGCATACATTTGCAGCATGGGCACCGAAGGTCAATCCGCAATCTATCGTCAGCCCCAGGAGTTTAATCTCCTTCGACAAGGCTATTCCCACCCCGCCCATGCTCAGCCGTGGAGTGTCCCACTTCAGTTTCTTGGTTAGCACCATAGCAAGAGTCTTGTGTGGTGCAAACCTAAGTCTGTTAGCGACACCCCATTTCCGAACATGCTCGAGGGTTGAATTTCCCTGTCGTTGAATTTCCTCCGCCGTATCTCCAGAAAAGATGAGCACAATATCATCAGCAAATGCTTGACAATGCACTCCCCTCTCCTCGAGACTTTTTAGTAGAGGATTCAGCAGGAGATTCCACAGTACTGGGCCCCCTATAGATCCCTGCACGCACCCCATGCTGGTTTCCTGGACGTGTTCGTGGCCAGCGTACCTCACTCTGACCTTCCTGTCACTCAGGTAGCTAGCCATAGTCCCCCTCAATCGCACTGGGCACTGTTCTTCAATCAGTCGGACTTTTAAGGCTGGCCACCAAGCACTATCGAATGCACCCTCTATGTCCAGCGACACCATGGTGATCAGCTTCTTCTCATGAAGCTTGCCTCTCACATGGGCCACCAGTCCGTAGAGGGCGTCTTCTGTTGAGCGCTGGGGCATAAATCCGAACTGACGCGAACTCGTTCTAGGCACCAGGTGATGAGTCAGTCGTCTGACCAGCATTTTTTCATACACTTTACCCAAGACCGGCAAAAGCCCAATGGGTCTGTACGACTTGGGGTGCGTGTAGTCTTCCTTGCCCGGTTTCCGCAACACCACAACGACGGCTTCTTTCCAGTCACTAGGATAGTATTCTAGTTGCCAGCACTTGTTTATTATTGCCAGATAGGTTTTGGTATCTCCTAAGATAACCTGGGCACAAATATCCGCTGTTAGACCGTCTCCCCCAGGAGCCTTCTTGGGGTTGAAGTCGGCCACAGCCGATCTCAGTTCAACCTCTGTGAAGTCCGGCTCATGTGTAACATTAGCCGGTGTCTTCATATTCTCAGCCAATCGCCTGATTCGGCTGTGGTCGGCATCGTCATCCTCGGCTCTATCACTGGGGTAGAAGGTCCTGGCTAGCAACTCGACCGATTCTTTGGAACCCAATTGCACCCCGCCACTGACCAACGGCAAATCCTCTTCTCTCTTTTTTGTATTCCTAATGACACGGTAAATTCCCTCCCACATACCTTCTCTGGTCTGCTTTGTGCAGAACTCCTTCCAGCTCCTTATTTGTGCACTCTTAGCTTGTGTTTCATATGCTTCTTTAGCTCTCAGGTATTGTTCAATGGCATCGCCCCTGAACCTTGGGGCTGCACTTCGGATGCGCCGTTTGCTGGTGGCGACACCTCGCTTCAGTACCTCCAGCTCCTTTGACCACCATGGGACTCTCAGCTTCTCATTAGCTTTCTTTTTTGGCATAGTCTGTTCGCAGGTTTTTATGATTATATCTGTGTATTGTTTTATGACTAGATCTATTTCTTTTTTGTTTTTAATATTTTGTATTGCTGTTTCACTTATTGTACTATTGGTTTTAAATTGGCTCAATTTCTGATGAAATTGGGTCCAATTCACCTTGTTGGTTTTAAACTTTCTGGTAGTCCTACTAATCAGTATGCCAGGTGCTTTTTGGAGCCTGAGTTTAATTACTATGCCATTGTGGTCAGAGCCCGTGAGGTTTTCAGCCACTTTCCAATCGTCCACCAGCTCGAGCATATCGTCCGTGCAGGCCGTGACATCTACATAGCTAGTCAGTCTCCTGTTTCCTCTGACGGTGTCAAAGGTCGGGACGTTGCCATTGTTCAGCACCTGTAGCTCCATTTCGGCAAGTGCACTCATTAAAGTAATCCCTCTTTTATCCGTTTGCTGGCCTCCCCACAGGATGTTCTTCGCATTGAAGTCCCCTCCGATAAGAATTTTATCTACTTTAATCTTTTTGCGGATTTGGATCAGTTGTGCGACATAGGGTTCAATGTCCCGGTCAGGTTCAAAGTAACATGACACTGCAAGAACCTTCCACACGCTATTTTGTATTATTGCTACCGTGATGTTATTGGTGGTATGCTCATGGCACAGCGTAACTGCAATCTCCGGATCAAACACAACGATAGCAGCCTTCACCGTGCCATCCCCGCGGTTCACGTTTTGATAGGTTCTTGCAGTGCCATATGTCTTCATAGCTTTTTGGGCTCCTACATAGGGTTCTTGGACCATTGCGAAGGTCACTTTCCTTTTGACGGCCTCCTGCATTATTTCTGTGGTGGCCAGTTCTTTACGTTGCAGATTTGCTTGGAAGGCTATGGTTGTGGGAGTATGGGTGTACCTATTATTGTCCTGGCTGCCCTTAGCAATACCGTATATTTTGACGGGCCAAGTCATCGTTCTTTCTTCTTATAGTACACTCCATGCTAAACACCGAATGTTCCGAGTTTAGGTGGTCCCTTTTCTTACAGTTGGAGCATACCTGTGATTGTCCATCCCGGCGTCTCGGGCATTCTGCTCTGTTATGATTTTCGCCGCAGTGGTGACACCGGTTATCCTTTTCTCGGCAACTCTTCCTACCATGCCCGTACTCTAAACACCTGGAACATTGAATCAGTGGGGTTTGATCTTCAACAATCACTTGCTGTATGTCTATATAGAGCTTTCCTTTGTGAGTCATTCTCGTCCACAGCTTCGGTGAGACTCTGAGCACCACATGACTCTGCCAGGTGTTCCGGGCTTTCCTTCGAAACCTTTCCTCGATAAACATGTCATTAGGGTTCAGGCCTTCAATTATGTCCCTATTTTGTGTTTTGATGGCTGTTTTAATGTCTTCCTCGGTGTTATATGACATTATATTCTTTAGAATTACCATTGGGTTATTACTTTTGGCTTCTTCCACCTTCAGTTCCTTATTGGTTTTTAATCTTTCTGTTGCCTTATCCAGATCATTCTTGTTTGCGCAGCTTATAACCACCCCACCATTCCTAATACTTCTTAGTCCGTCTATTTGAAGACCACTTTCCTTTGCTTTAAGGGTGTTTTTTATATGTTCCCTTGTGTCTTCATGCGTCGGTGTGACGGCACTAGTAGTGACAATGATACTGTGCATTTGTTGGGGTATATTTCTTGTGGTTTTAGCCCCAGACGCTATATCGGCATAGGAGGGTAGGGCGTCTACTACATCAGTCATTTGCTTGCTTATTTTGTTGGTGATCTCCCTTAACTGGTCCAATTCATCCGCCACTGTCCTTCCATCAGCCCCATCACTTCCACGCGAGTGTACCATTGGGACGATTTCTATTGCATTTTTATGCGCCTTCATTATTTGTATGCTTTCCTTCATTAGGTTAGAATGTTCTTTCATCATTTCAGCTATCTGCTCTTTTTCTACTTGAAGTATATTTTTAATTTCTGTATTTAATTGTCCTGCATGACTTTCTTCTTTTTTATTATTGTATACAATCACGGTTCCGTCTTTCTCTAATTGTTTCACCTTTCCTATTACCCCTCTGATTTCTTCCAGTTGAATTGTAATTTCTTGTTTCAGTTCAGACTTAAAGTTCCTAGATAACTTTAGGTTTCTGTCTATTTCGTTACAGCATTTATCTATTATTTCTGCTATAGTCATGGTTTTACCAGGGCGTTGCTGTTTATTGCTGACTTCAGGGATTGTAAGAACAGCCTGGCCTGTTTGCTTACTAACCCTTGTTATTTCCTTTTGCTCAGAGATGGCATTGTCAATTTTTTCATTGCCTCTGGTATTTTGCGCTGGTGGTTTCTTGATTTGGTTCACTCTGTCTTTCTTCTTATTATTCTCATTCTTGTCTTTGTCATCATTCCCTTTTGCGCTATTATTTGTAGGCGCTTCTCTAGATCGCCTTTGCGCATTTTGTGGGACTGGTTTTGGGGTTGAGGTGTTACCGTCGTCGATATCAAATGTTTCATTATTATGCTTACCCACCTGTAAGCCTTCAAAACGGCTTACCTGGCTCTTAACTGGGTTTAGTGTTGTTGTATGTTGCTGTTGAGTGTGTTGCTGTTGGGTGTGCTGTTGCTGTTTTAGTGTTGATGTGTGTGGGTGATTATGATGTTGCTGTTTTTGTGCATGTGATTCATGTTGTTGCTGTTCTTGTTGTGTGTGAACTGGCTGTGATACCAGTTCTTGGTTTTGTATTTCATCCTCAGGCGCCAGTTTATTTGATTTACGTGGTGGTGGTGAGCGAAGCATGTTGTTTTACAGTGCCGTGTGGAGTCACTTCTCAGTGTAGAAGGCTGTGCCGTGGCTCCACTGGGTTGAGTTCCCGGAACGCGGTTTGCTCCTAGTTATCGTGTACTTATTATCCCGTAGTACGTTATATTGTGTATATAACACTCTATATGTTAAGTGAGTCAACTAATGTGTATTGTTTTGGGCTTTGTGCCCGTTTGTAAGGTCAGTATGGTAGATGTTAGTGTTTTAAGGGATAGATTCGCAAACCGCTAAAGTCTAAAATTATCGGTAATACAGCGCCGATAATGAATGATTGAAATAACTTATTTTATTAATCCAGGTGTAACCTAGGGTCAATAACTTATAACTATTTAGTGGGTGTATATTCCCAATGGTCAATAATGTTTAGTACTATAGTATAGGTACAGTTAAATTATCTGAATAAAATGGGTGTAAAATCCCAGTAGTCTTAATACTAATTAGTAAAATAGTAAAAATAGTAAATGTATAAACTTAAATTTAAGAATAAAATCACTTAATTACTAAAGTCAGGGTGTAAAGGCCCTGCTGTCTTTGGATTGAATAAACAATATCAGTTCGGTCAAATTTATCTCTTTGTTTGCTTCTACAAAAAGTCAAGATGTGTTGTCGGGCCTCCGAGCAAGCCCCCAGGCTGTGGCGCAAAATGGAGTATTATCGCTATAACACCCAATTGTCACCACCGGCCCTATCGCTCCACTCAGATGTCCGACAACAAAAACAAATTTAGTCTAATATTTAATAAAAATTTTTAGTGTCAATTTATCACCGAGCTCGTGCGGCACGCGGCGCAGCCCACACAGGAAGCCGGCCCCAGGTATCAGGAGCACGAAACGATTCAAATAGAAGAAAAAGAGCGACAAAGAAGAAAAAGAAGAAGAAGAAGAAGGAAGAAGAAGAGCCAGAAGGAAGGTAGCTACCGCCGAAAATAGTACTCCCAATGCGAGTAACGACAGAGAAAATCCCGTGTCGCTAGGACTGATAGTTCCGGAGCTATGACCGTTCGAAAATCACCCCCTAACACCTCCAACACCTCCAAGGAATTTTCGAACGTCGATAACTCCCGTTCTATTGGTCTCACGAAGTCCGGGTTTGGACTATGGTACTTCCCAAGTCACCCCTCACACCAGGGCCACCTCAACAGCGCCAAAAATTTTGCAGGGCCGAATCCACTCGCAACCCAAGGGAATCGAAGCTCCTGGCCCAGGGACAGTCCCCAGAGAAAACCGCAACACGCTACGCCAAAACCCGGCGAAGTTATGACCACTTGAGTCCTTTCAAGATGGCCGCCCGACCGAACTTTAGATGGAGATATCTCCGGATCTATAGGCCGCAGAGAAGTCGCGTTTGGACTCGCGGGCGTGGAGTTGAGAGTTTTACCAGCTTGTACTGAAATCCAATTTCCAAAATTTTTGACCCCCAATTTAGAAAATTTTTTGTCCGCCCAACTCCTTACTCCCCCCTTAATACGACCGCGAAATCCCCGTCGCTCTACGTCGAATATCTCCGGAGATATGGCCCTCCGAAAGAATCCAAGATGGCGACCGAACTGTCAAAACACGATTTAAAACACAAATATCTCCCGAACTACTGGTCCCAGGAGCATGCGGTTTTCGCTGGCATCAATGGCACGTCCAGGAGTACCTGTCTATGGGTCCAAAACGCAAAAATAAAAATTTTTGCCCAATTGGGCAATTGGCAATATAATTTGATGGGCAATTGCTCGCCCTTGCCAATGTCGAAAACCGCAGCTCTCTAAGTCAAAAATTTCACGAGCTATCACAATTCAAAAATTTTCACACCTTAAGTCTAACACCTCCAACACCCCCCGGATTTTCACAAATCGTTGTTTATGGGCCTAGACCCGTCGTGTTTGGGCTCGGGGTGTGCCGGGAGGTTATCTAAAGCTATTTTCAAGGCAATTATACAATTATTTCTATTATTTTCCAATTAATTACAAAAATTCACTAAAAATTCAATATCTCCTGAACTATTGTCGCTAAAATTTTTTGAAAAACGGCTAAATTAGCTACAAATGGTGTTCTATACAGTACTAATGTCCTTTAAATTTTTTGAATTTTTTCGCCGAACAAAATTAAGAGAAAACTGAAAATTTTAGTTTTCCGGCCGTAGCTCCCTGACTATAAGGGCCAGGTGGATGTCCTTTGGAGACCTCGTAGTCCAAATTAGCGCGCAAGCAGCGGCGTAAGTTTTAGAATTATAGCCCAGCAAACGGCTGAGTTATAAAGGGCCAAACTTCGGGCAAATAATAGTCTATTTATAGAAAAGTATTGGGTGAAAAATTTTTCTTTTTGTGGAAAGTTGAATAGTGTACTTGCCCACAGATGTGTTCAAAATTGCAGCTCTCTGGGTGCGGTATTTCACCGACCTCGTGGTCGTCACCACGTGTTGAAAAAGTTGTTTTTCTCGTCTTTTCACGGTGTTGCGCTGTACGGATTTTCTTGAAAAGACCATCGGCGGGTGCGGGCCGTCAAGGCGCACACGACGGTAAAAGAAAACCGCGTGGAGGCACCTACGCCGAAGCACTATCACGAAAAAACTGCACTTTTTCAACACACTTAACCTTTAATTTCACACAAATTCGTTAATAACTTCGAGGGGTTTTCACTTACACTTTAGTGCGATACGTCGGCGTATGCGTCTCGCCAGCGCGCAACTTTTAAGATATCTCACGTCACTGTATCTTAAGAAAAACCCGGTGAAACGAATTTTTTACTACGGAGCTTAGGTAAAAACGCTGCTGACTGAAGCGCGGTCAGCGGGGGACTGGGTTAGGTTAGGTTAGGTTAGGTTAGGTTAGGTTAGGTTAGGTTAGGTTAGGTTAGGTTAGGTTAGGTTAGGTTAGGTTAGGTTAGGTTAGGTTAGGTTAGGTTAGGTTAGGTTAGGTTAGGTTAGGTTAGGTTAGGTTAGGTTAGGTTAGGTTAGGTTAGGTTAGTCGTGAGCCAGACGTCGTGCGGTTAAGACGTGCTCCTACGCGCTCTGCGTTGTGGTGTTGTCGTCATGCCGGTAGAGTCAGTGTTCACTGTATACAATGGTACATCGCATCGTCCGCGTATAGTGTGGTGATCACGGTGTGCGCTCCCACGACGCGTCGTGCGCTGAGAGCTGCACTTGCGCGCTCTGTCCGTGTCGTCGTGACGTCAGTAACGTGTAGTAGAGTTCACTGTATGTACTCCTACATCGCGTCGTCCGACTGCAGTATTCAAATTTTGAGAGTGATGGGAATGTGTATAGAATTTGTTCAGATTTTATACATTAAGTCGTCCGGACTACACCATTCAATTTTGTGAATTTGTGTGTTTAGTGACAGTGACCATAGAACCAGGTGGTAAGGATAATTATATTTTTTTATAAGTTAACGGAGCAGAGACTCTAGAAGATAAAAAGAAGGAAGAGAAGGAGTTAGAAGGAAGTTGGTTATGGACTTTAGTACCTAGGGTTTAAGTTAGGTTAATTTAGGTTAAGTTACTTTAGGATAAGTTAGGATAGGCCAGGATAAGTTAGGATTGTTTAGGACAAGTTAGGATAGGATAGGAATAGGTTAGGATCAGTTAGAATACGGTAGGATAGGCTAGGATAAGCTAGGAATAGGTTAGGATTGTTTAGGATAAGTGAGAATAAGTTAGGATAGGTGTAAGGTAGGGTAAGCTAGGATAGATTAGGCTACATTAGAGTAAGATAGGTTTAGATAGGTTAGGTTTAGATAGGCTATGTTAGGGTAGGACAAGTTAGATAAGAGCACTAAAGTCCATATGATGGAGACGCGTGGCCCAACAACGACAGTAATGAGTGGGAGTGAAAGCGAGGCATCTGGGGCAGTTATGCCCCCGCCTGCATCGCCTATTATGTTCACGAAACCGTGTTCGGTCAGTCTCAAGCGTTCTGCTGGGGACATAGAGCAGTACCGCAAGGAGGTATCCGGGGCTAGTGCAGCTTCTGCTGCCAAAGTTAGTGCGGCCCGCAGAGGCAAAACACCGGTTAGAGGACATTCTGCTGGACTTGCATGTGCTCGTTCTCTACATGATATGTTGGAGCAACGAGCCATGGATGGGGATTCAGATGACAGTACATGCTCGGAGGTAATGGAATTTTCGGATGGGACGCTGAACCTCTGTTCAACCCAGGAAGTAAAAAAATACAGTATGAGCGTACTTGCTGAGGTTCAGCAAAGCATCCGAAAATCAAAAAATCTCAAGGGGACTACTATTAAAGTACTTAATCAAGGGACGGAAAACCTGATGAAATGCATTAACGTATTGTTAAAAACGGTAGAAGAAGACAGTCTTGAGTCCTTTAGGAGGGATATTGCTAAACTCCGTAAGGAAAACGAGACCCTCAAGATGGAACTCAAATCTTATAGGAGACAGTTTGACGAATTTAAGTCCCCTAAAGCGGTGGCCCAAAGGTCGACACCGGATGCGGATGTGCTTAAGCACATGTTTGAGGACATGGAGACCTCTCTCCGAAATTCCTTCGGTGAGATGATGGCGGCTCGATTTGACGGGATTGAGGATCGTCTCCTCCCCGCCCAGAGAGTCCGTCCACCCTTGGCAGCGGATAAGAAGAGAGGTATGACTGCTGTACCTGCTGCACCCAAGACTGCAACGACACCTGCTGCAGTAACAACGACGTCCAAGGATGTTCCAGTGACCCCATCCGCGCCTGTAGAGAGTTGGGTCACTGTTGTTAAAAAGGGCAAGAAAAAGGCCACCTCTTCTGCGGCACTCTCTTCAACCTCCCCAGCGAAGGCTGTGCCCCCCGTCGCTCCCAGTGCAGCAGAAGTGGCACGGAGGAAAGTAAAGTCGGCGTTGACTGCTCCTCGCTCTTCGGCTGTAATTTTGAAATTGCAGCCCGGGGCCGAAAGCAGGGGGCTAACATACGCCGATGCTATGCTCCGTGCTGAACAGGAGGTGGACCTTAAGGAGCTTGGAATTGAGGGGGGTCTAAAGGTCAGACGCTCTGTGACTGGGGCAAGGGTGCTCCAGTTACCTAAGGACCAGACTAGGGAGACCGCCGATAAACTAGCCACTAGCCTTCGCACAGCGCTCGCTGGAATGGCGGACGTTGTCTGCCCGGTTAAACGGGCGGACATTCGGGTGACCGGTCTTGATGATTCTGTCACCCAAGAGAGGATCCAACAGGCCGTGGTCCGCGTAGGAGGATGTGCTGCAACGGAGGTGCAGGTTGGGGAGATCCAGCGTGGGGCACGTGGCATGGGCGTAGCCAAGGTAAGGTGCCCCGTCGCCACTGCGAAGACTCTGGCGGATGCGGGGAGGCTCTTAGTCGGTTGGAGCTCCGCCGGAGTCCAGGTGCTAGAAAACCTACCTCTTAGGTGTTTTAGGTGCCTAGGGTTGGGGCATACAACCTCTTTGTGCACCTCAGAAGTCGACCGCTCCAGTCTTTGTTACCGGTGTGGCCTTGAAGGGCACAAGGCAGCCTCGTGCATGGCGGAGTACCGCTGTGCAGTCTGTGCTGACGCCGGTCGAGCATCATCGCATATTATGGGAGGGAGGTTGTGTAAACCTCCCTCCTCGAAAGGCAAGGTGGTCCAAGGACCTCAGACCACCACAACGACTTTAAGCCGTCAGGTTCAGGAGGAAATTGAAATGTCTCCTTAATGGGAGACAAAGTAGATTTCCTCCAGGCGAACATCAACCACACTGCCGCTGCCCAAGATCTGCTCTTGCAATCTATGGCGGAGTGGGGTGTGGACCTGGCGGTGGCCTGCGAGCCATATTTCGTCCCTTCCTCACCCAACTGGGTGGGAGACATTAATGGTGACGTCGCTGTCCTCGTCAGAGTAGATATCGGCCCCCCCCTTTCCGTACTCGAGAGGGGTAATGGGTATGCCGTGGCGGGATGGAGAGACTTTGCAGTTGTAGGGGTCTATTTCTCTCCCAACCGCGCGCTGGCGGAGTTTGAGATCTTCTTGGACTCTGTCGGCGCTGCGGTTCGGCGACAGTCGCCGAGGAAAGTAGTGGTCCTCGGCGATTTCAACGCAAAGTCTCAGGCGTGGGGAAACCCTGCCACGGATCCCAGAGGAAGGGCCGTAGAACAGTGGACCATTCTTTCTGACTTGTCCCTCCTCAATACGGGGAGGGTACTCACGTGCGTGCGGGACTGGGGTGGGTCTGTGGTGGACCTTTCGTTTGCCAGCCCCAGTGTCGCTAGCATGGTGAGAGGTTGGAGAGTGGTGGAAGGGGTGGAGACTCTATCAGACCACCGCTACATACGGTTTGAGGTCTCTGCCCCTCCGGGTCCACTGCAGCCCCGGCGCAGAGTAAGGGGTGGACTCCCGAAATGGGCCATCGGGCAAATTGACCTAGACATGGTCCGGGAGTCCGCAATAGTCCAGCGTTGGGGCTCAGTGGGACAGCGAGTCACGGGGGTGAATGAGCTCGCGGGCCATTTTAGAAGTTGCCTGCAGACGGTCTGCGATGCGGCGATGCCAAGGGCGCGGCGGCGGCCTCCGCGACGACAGGTATACTGGTGGTCACCTGAGATTGCCGGTCTTCGGGTGGCCTCCAACCGGTCGCGGCGGGCGTACATTCGCTGCCGCCAGAGGACGGTCCGGGATGAAGTCCTTGAGGGCCAGCTGCGTATGGAGTACCAAAGAAGAAAGAAAACCCTGCAGCTGGCCATCAGCCGGGCGAAGGAGAGGGCGCGGGAGGAGCTGCTTGCGGTCCTCGATAGGGATCCGTGGGGGCGCCCCTATCAACGGGCACGGAACAAGCTCCGAGCCTGCGGCGCCCCCATCATCGAAACCCTGGATGCTGATCTCTTATCGGGACTGTTGGGGGAGCTTTTTCCGAACTCAGCGGGGCATGCTCCCCCAAGGATGGCTCCTCCGTCAGCGATAGAGGCGGAAGTTCCCATTCCGCCCATCGCTGACCGAGAATTGGATGCAGCCCTCTTCCGTCTTCGCGGAAAGAAGAAAGCGCCCGGCCCGGACGGAGTCCCGGGCCTCGTGTACGGCATCGCTGCGGCTGTCTGTAGGAACATGCTACGGGAACTGCTCGACGAATGTCTGAGGTCTGGGCAGTTCCCGTCAATTTGGAAAGAGGGCAGGTTGTGCCTTTTGCGGAAGGAGGGTCGTCCTTTGGACTCTCCCTCTGCATATAGACCCCTGGTGCTGCTGGACGAGGCGGCCAAATTGTTTGAGAAGGTCGTCGCGGACCGCCTCGTTCAGCACCTCGAGGATGTCGGGCCGGGGCTGTCAGCAAATCAGTACGGATTCAGGCGCGGCCGGTCAACTATTGATGCACTGGCCGCCCTGAAAATTCAGGCCACCGAAGCGGTGGCCAACAGGGACGTGATGCTGGCAGTCTCGCTTGACATCAAAAACGCTTTCAACAGCCTCCCGCATGAGACATTAAGGGAGGCGCTCCGGTTCCATGGAGTGCCCCCATACCTCCGGAGGCTGTTGGAAGCGTACCTTGAGGAAAGGCACGTGCTCTGGGAGGGGGACGACGGGCGCTTACATCGCCGCCGGGTGGAATGCGGCGTCCCGCAGGGCTCGGTCCTCGGTCCGACCCTGTGGAACGTCGGGTTCGACTGGCTTCTGCGAGGCCGGCTCCTTCCTGGGATGGGGGTCATCTGTTATGCAGATGATACCCTCGTCACTGTGAGGGGGGCTGACTTCGGGGAGGCCGCTCGGCTGGCGAGGGCTGGAGTTGCGCTCGTCGTGGGCCGGATAAATGACCTGGGTCTGAGGGTCTCTTTAGACAAAACAGAGGCCCTCCTGTTTCATGGCCCGGGTCAGGGTGTCCCCCGAGGAGCACAGATCAGGGTGTCTAACGTTGTCGTGCCGGTGCGGGCCCAGATGAAATATCTGGGTCTGCACCTTGATAGCAGGTGGAGTTTTGGGCCGCATTTTGCCCAACTTGTGCCCAGGCTTACCAAAGCCGCCGCGGCGCTGGGTAGACTTCTGCCGAATACTGGAAGTCCTGGGTCGTCCTGCCGACGATTATATGCCGGAATTTTGCGGTCTATGGCGCTGTATGGGGCCCCTATCTGGGCGGAGTCCCTTACCGCCCATAATAAGACTTTGCTGCGTAAGCCGCAGCGGGTCATGGCGGTGAGGTCTATCAGGGGCTACCGTACTGTGTCATGGGCCGCGGCAACACTGTTGGCGGGCGACCCGCCTTGGCCTCTCCAGGCTGGGGCACAGGCGGAGGTCTACCGGGTTTGCGCTGCGGCGCGTGCAAGGGGCACAAGTATTTCCCCTAGGGAATTACGTAGGGCAAAGCAGGCGGCTCAAAGGAACGTCATCCGGCGGTGGAGGGAGGAACTGGAGGTACCCAGAGTAGCTGGTCGAGCGACTGTTCAGGCGGTCGCTCCCCTTCTCCACCGCTGGATGACAAGGAGGTACGGCAACGTTACGTTTAGGATGTCGCAGGTGCTTACCGGACACGGTGTCTTCGGTAAGTACCTGCACAGGATTGGGAAGGAGGAGACTCCCGGGTGCCACGAGTGTGGCGCGCTAGTTGATGATGCGCGTCACACCCTGGAAGAGTGCCCCGCCTGGGGGTCTGAGCGCCGCATCCTGTCCGGGGTAATTGGAGACGACCTGTCGCTGTCGAGCATCGTTTCGGTGATGCTTGATAGCGACAGGGGTTGGACGTCGATGGCCTCCTTCTGCGAAGAGGTCATTGCACAGAAGGAGGCCAAGGAGCGGGAGCGTGAGACTGCAGCGCCCGCAAACTCGCTCCGACGGCGGCGGCTGGGGGGCAGACGGCGCTTATACGCGCATCTGCTCCCGCCACCTTGAGGGGTTATTGGATGCGGCCAGAGAGCCAAGCGTTGGGGTGTCGGGGATCGAATGTCGTAAGACGATCTCTCCGGCACCCCGTAAAAGCGCGGAAGAGGCACCGCAGTGGATTTTAGTGGGTATTCCAGTCGCAGGACTGGCGAGTCCCACACAACCTCCTGTCTGTAACTGGCGGGGGGCGGTGCGTAAATAGCATTTTGCCACTGCGTGAACAAAAAAAAAAAAAAAAAAAAAAAAAAAAAAAAAAAAAAAAAAAAAAAAAAAAAAGGTTAGGTTAGGTTAGGTTAGGTTAGGTTAGGTTAGGTTAGGTTAGGTTTTTTTTTTTTTTTTTTTTTTTGTCCGGGTGCTATGACCCGGCCCGCGAATTTACCCCTAACATAATTAGGGACTTTCATCATCCCTTTAAATAAAACTATATTATAAATTTATTACAATAATTACAGTTAATGAAATCTACATTTCTTTTCTATTAATATTAGTAATAACAATTTTACTTATTTCTACATTTATATCTGCTAATTCAATTCATTACAATAATTTAAAATAAATAATACCTACAATTCATAATTAATATTACATTAAGTTTTTACTAATCTATTTAACAATTTTTACAATATCTAATGATACTATAATACATTCTAATTCTACTTATTTCTTACCTTACTGTACTACTATGTTTCTTGGATTATATAATACTATGGAGCTCTACATCTTTATTTACATTGTTATTTTTTACTAATACATTTATTTTCATTTACTAATTCTATTTATTATGTTTTGCTACTTCTTTTATTTTCTTTTCTTAATTCTATTTGTTACTTATTATCTAAGTTGCTACTTTCTTGCTAATTATTTATTTCTACTTTATTGCTACTTCTGTTCCGTACATGGCTACAGCGTATAATTTTTTATGCGGTTATTTATTCTTTTTTTTTTTTATTTTCTTTTCAGTCGCTGTATTTAAGACTCTTTTTTTTAGTTCATGTACTATCTTACTTTTTTCTTATGGTTGTAGCTTACAAGCATTTATTGAAGTTAGTGATTTCTACTTTCTTCTGTTTTATTCTAATTTATTACTAATCTACGCTCTATGCTGCTAATCTACTGTTCTATAATATTGCCTATATTTCCTACTCTAAGTGTTTATTAAACCAATTCTTATTATACTACTATATTTCCTACTCTTAGTGTTTATTAAACAGATTCTACTTATACATTATCACTATAATGTTTTTAATATTTGGACTCATTCCCGTATTCAACTGGGAGAATTAAAATAATTGCCCATTAGGTATATTTATGTCTAGACATTTACCGTGGTTTTGTTTCTGTTGCTCATTGGCTAGCGGTTACTATTACTACATTTCCGTTCCCACATTCCAGCCGGTGCACCGGCCTAGCCTATCGTTTATTCCTAACTGTTACTACCCGGGCTATCTCTATGAGGTACTCCAACAAGTAGTGTCTTTTCTGGGGATCCTTTAGGAGGGCGTGCATATTGTCTGTGCTTAGTGTAGTGTCTATGTTACATTCCAGTGTGCGTCTCTTGTTTGTGTGTATTGGACAGTGTAATATTATGTGTGTAACGTCCTCTTGTGTATTTGGCTCACATATGCACGATGGATCCTCTTTGCACTTGAATCTCGTTAAATATGCCGAGAATCCACCATGCCCGGTGAATATTTGTGTGAGCAGGTTTTGCGGGGTTATCTTTTTTATGATAGGGTAAGCCTCAATCGCATCTGGAAAAAACATTTTCGTGGTTCCAGCTGTTGCGCCGGCCTGATATCTCCGGTTCCACTCAACAAGGGACCTCTCACGAATTATTCTCTTGATGAATGAGACCGGACATTTGTCATAATCGGGTGCTGTTTTTAGCGTCCTCGCCGCATCTTTCGCCAGTATGTCGGCTCTTTCATTTCCCTCCAGTCCGACGTGGGCCTTAATCCAGTACAGATCTATTATTTTGCCCTTATCCTGGCATTGGGATAAGATCATCCTCGTCTGTACCGCCAGAGGGTGGAGTGCCCCGTTGTTCACCAGTGTGTCTAGTGCCGCTCTCGAATCACTTATTAATGCGTATCGTTGATATGGCCCTTTCTCGGCCACACCCGCGGCACGGCACACCGCGTACAGCTCCGCCTGGTACACAGTGCAGCAGGAATGCAGCTTGAACTTCTGGGCCTTCACCTCCCTGCCGTCCACCCATACCGTGAGGGAGGCTCCTACTTTTCCTTCTATCTTGCTGCCATCTGTGTATATTCTTGCCGCGCTGCCCACCCGGCCCTCGAGCTCGGTGTTGTCTCCGATGCTGTGTACCTGTCTGTGGATGTGCCGCGCAGGGTGTGGTTGCTCCGCGTATTCCACTCGTTTTTCAATTTCCAAGTCGCTTTGCATCAACCGCGATTTTCCTTTCCTCGCTTCGTGCAGAAGAGCATTTTCGCTAAGTCTGATGTCTAGCGGAAGCAGTCCGGACAGCACCAATGCTGCGTGTAACGATACTGTTTTATACGCTCTGCATAATTTTTGGGCGAACGGTCTCTGTACTGCATTGAACCTCTTTTGCACTCCTTTCTTCTTTGCCGCTCCGACCCATGCTCCGGCCGCGTACAGTATTATGGGTTCCACGGTAGCGTTGTAGATGACTCGTATCACTTCTGGGTGGAGGCCCCAGCTGACCCTGGCAGCTTTCGATAGTTGCTTGTATACCCCTATTGCCTTTGCGCACACATTTGTTGCGTGGGCATTGAAGGTCAATTTGCAATCTATCGTTAGCCCCAGGATCTTAATCTCCTTTGTCACGGCAATGCCTATCCCGCCCATGCTTAGGTGCGGTGTGTCGTGCTTTAGTTTGTTAGTAATCACCATGGCTTTGGTCTTGTGTGGCGCAAATCTTAACTTGTTTGCGACACCCCACTCCCAGGCACGGCCGAGAGCGGCATCGCCGCGCCTCTGGATCTCCGCTGCCTCGTTCCCCGAGAAAACGAGCACCACGTCGTCAGCAAACGCTTGACAGTAGTCACCTGCCCCTCCCAGAGCCCGCAGCAGCGGATCCAATAGGAGATTCCAGAGCATGGGGCCCCCAATCGAGCCTTGTACGCATCCTTTGTTTGTGTTTTTAGTTGCCTGGTTTCCCATATATCTTAGTGCTACCTTTCTGCCATCTAGATAGTTGCCCATGATTGCTCTAAGATTCCCTGGACACTGTTCCTCGATCAGCCTGGCTATAATCATTGGCCACCAGGCATTGTCGAAGGCCCCCTCTATGTCCAGCGACACCATCATGATGAGCTTCTTTTTTTGGAGTTCGCCCCTCACGTGGGCCACCAGAGCACAGAGGGAGTCCTCGGTCCCCTTTTGTGGCATGAAGCCATATTGTTTAGGGCTGATACGAGGCACCAAGTGCCAGGTTAGCCTGCGGATTAAAATTTTCTCAAATATTTTTCCCAGTACAGGCAGCAAGCCTATTGGTCGGTAAGATTTGGGATCCTCATAACTTGTTTTGTCGGGCTTTCTTAGTACTACAACTACTGCTTTCTTCCACGCCGTAGGGAAGTAGGACAGCCGCCAACATTTGTTGTATAATTCCAAGAAGATGTCGCTGTTCTGCAGTATCACCCTTTCACAAATGTCTGCTGTCAACCCATCCTCTCCTGGAGCTTTCTTAGGATTAAAACTAGTTGCGGCTGTTCTCATCTCTTCTTCCGTTATTCCCACCTCTTCATTAGCAGTCTGGTGCTGGTTATTTGTTGAGTCTTTAAGGGCCCTTATTCTACGGTGTTCCGCATTTTCGTTATCTGCCGTGTCCTGCGGGTAGAAGGTCTCTGCCAGTAAGCGGGCTGACTCCTCGCCTGTCAACTGTTTGCCATTCTGCCTGAGGGGGACATCTTCCTCTCTCCTTGTTGTCATCTTCATGACGCGGAAGATGCCCTCCCATACTCCCTCCTTGCTCTGTTTTCCGCAGAAGTCCTTCCAGCTCTGGATCTGTGCCTTTTTGACTTCCTGCTCGTAAAGTATTTTAGCTTCCAGGTATTCAGCCACCACAGCCTCTCTGCGCGAGGGCCTCGCACACCGAATGCGTCGCTTCATGGTCGCAGTCCGTCGCTTCATCTCCCCGAGTGCGTCCGTCCACCATGGAATTCCCGATTTCTGGGTGTTGGTTGCTTTTGGTATTGTTTTTTCGCAAACTTCCGTGATCACTCCAGTTATATTTTTTACTGTTTCGTCTATCTCTGTCGTTGTTTTTATCCTTAGAACATTTTCTCTGTTTATGTTCTTCATTACCATTTCCCTCTTTAGCTGTTCTTGAAAGTGGTTCCAATCTGCTTTCTTCGTATTGAAGCGCCTGGTTGTGCGGACCACTGTCAGTCTTCTCTCTACCTTCAGTTTTATTTGGAAGAGAATTCCATTGTGGTCGGACCCAGTCAGATCATCGATAACGCGCCAGCCGTCGACCATGTCCAGCATGCTCGTGCTGCATGCCGTCACGTCCACGTGGCTAGTGTAGCGGACACCTCCCCTGATCGTATCAAATGTGGGGGTATTTCCTGTATTCAATATGTGCATGTCTAGCTCCACCATAGCACCCGCGAACGCCTCTCCTCTGCTATCTGTTTTGGGGCTTCCCCACCACATACTTTTTGCGTTTATATCGCCTCCCACTATCACTTTACAGGTTTGGAGTTCGCGGCAGGCCCCTATTAAATGATCCAGGTATGGTTGTATGGGATGATCGGGCTCAAAGTAGCATGAAGCGACAAGGACCTCGCAACCGCCCATTGCAAGCCTGGCTATCACGATATTGTTGGTGGTGTATTCCATGCTCTGTGTGACAGTGATACTGGAGTCGTATACTACCACCGCCGCCTTCACCGTGCCATCGCCCTGCACCGCGTTTTGGAAAATCCTTGCACCCCCATAGTTTCTCATCCACTTTCTGCCTCCCACATATGGTTCCTGGACCAGCGCTGCCGAGATTTTTCTTTTTTTGGCCTCGAGCATCAATTCCAGCGTCGCCAGCTCCTTCCTTTGAAGGTTTGCCTGGGCCATTAAGAAGCTTCTGTTCGTGTACAAAGTATTCCCTGGATTGCCCTTAGCAGTATGAAACCGCAGTGCGCGCTATGGCGTCCCATTTCCTGCGCACTGGGCATTCTGTGCTGAATACTGCGTGGTTATGTTCCATCTTGGCTCTTTCGCAATTCACGCACTTTGGAGGGGATACTTCCCGGTGTTGGCATTGCGCCTTCATGTGCGGGCCTCCGCAGTGGAGACATGTTTCAGTCTTTTCGCTGCAGAAACGTCGGCCATGCCCGTACCCAAGACATCTGGAGCATTGCACTAGGGGGGTCTGATCCTCGACTCTGACCTGCTGAATGTCTATGTGTACTTTTCCCGCTGCCATCAGTCGCGGGTACAACTTCGGCGAAACCCGCAGAATGACATTATTTTCATACGGGTTGCGTGCCCTTCGCTTGTGTTTTATTTCCACGTTTGACTCTTCTGCAGTTAAACCATCCAGCAGATGCCCGTTTTGCGTTTTAAGTGCCTTGTTTATGTCCTCTTCCTGGTTGTAATTCATCAGGTTTCTCATGATGACGAGTGGGTCTCTATTTTTGGCCTCTTCCACCTTGAGTTCCTTGTTATTTTTTAGTCTCGTTGCTGCGTCGTGGATTTCTTGTTTTGAGGCACAGCTTATGACCACTTTGCCATTTCGTACCTTTCGTACCCCTTGTATTTTTAGCCCAGTTTCCCTGGCGTTTAGTGTCTCCCGGATTTTGGTGATGGTCTCATCACTTGTGGCTTTGTCCCCCTCCGTGGATACTATCACCGAGTGCCTGGGCTGGGCTACGCCTGGCACTTTCGGTTTCGCCAGCGCTTCCGCGTATGTCGGTTGTCCAGTCCTTATTTCCTGTATGCCGTCTTGTATATCTCTGGTGGCCTGCTCTAATTTCCTAACCTCCCTCATTATCTCCCCACTTTCCTGCCTCGTTCCTGCATTTGTTAAGCCTGCCTGTTGGATCCTATCCCCTAGGGCGGTTAGGTTAGGTTAGGTTAGGTTAGGTTAGGTTAGGTTAGGTTAGGTTAGGTTAGGTTAGGTTAGGTTAGGTTAGGTTAGGTTAGGTTAGGTTAGGTTAGGTTAGGTTAGGTTAGGTTAGGTTAGGTTAGGTTAGGTTAGGTTTGCTCTGGGAGGGGGACGACGGGCGCTTACATCGCCGCCGGGTGGAATGCGGCGTCCCGCAGGGCTCGGTCCTCGGTCCGACCCTGTGGAACGTCGGGTTCGACTGGCTTCTGCGAGGCCGGCTCCTTCCTGGGATGGGGGTCATCTGTTATGCAGATGATACCCTCGTCACTGTGAGGGGGGCTGACTTCGGGGAGGCCGCTCGGCTGGCGAGGGCTGGAGTTGCGCTCGTCGTGGGCCGGATAAATGACCTGGGTCTGAGGGTCTCTTTAGACAAAACAGAGGCCCTCCTGTTTCATGGCCCGGGTCAGGGTGTCCCCCGAGGAGCACAGATCAGGGTGTCTAACGTTGTCGTGCCGGTGCGGGCCCAGATGAAATATCTGGGTCTGCACCTTGATAGCAGGTGGAGTTTTGGGCCGCATTTTGCCCAACTTGTGCCCAGGCTTACCAAAGCCGCCGCGGCGCTGGGTAGACTTCTGCCGAATACTGGAAGTCCTGGGTCGTCCTGCCGACGATTATATGCCGGAATTTTGCGGTCTATGGCGCTGTATGGGGCCCCTATCTGGGCGGAGTCCCTCACCGCCCATAATAAGACTTTGCTGCGTAAGCCGCAGCGGGTCATGGCGGTGAGGTCTATCAGGGGCTACCGTACTGTGTCATGGGCCGCGGCAACACTGTTGGCGGGCGACCCGCCTTGGCCTCTCCAGGCTGGGGCACAGGCGGAGGTCTACCGGGTTTGCGCTGCGGCGCGTGCAAGGGGCACAAGTATTTCCCCTAGGGAATTACGTAGGGCAAAGCAGGCGGCTCAAAGGAACGTCATCCGGCGGTGGAGGGAGGAACTGGAGGTACCCAGAGTAGCTGGTCGAGCGACTGTTCAGGCGGTCGCTCCCCTTCTCCACCGCTGGATGACAAGGAGGTACGGCAACGTTACGTTTAGGATGTCGCAGGTGCTTACCGGACACGGTGTCTTCGGTAAGTACCTGCACAGGATTGGGAAGGAGGAGACTCCCAGGTGCCACGAGTGTGGCGCGCTAGTTGATGATGCGCGTCACACCCTGGAGGAGTGCCCCGCCTGGGGGTCTGAGCGCCGCATCCTGTCCGGGGTAATTGGAGACGACCTGTCGCTGTCGAGCATCGTTTCGGTGATGCTTGATAGTGACAGGGGTTGGACGTCGATGGCCTCCTTCTGCGAAGAGGTCATTGCGCAGAAGGAGGCCAAGGAGCGGGAGCGTGAGACTGCAGCGCCCGCAAACTCGCTCCGACGGCGGCGGCTGGGGGGCAGACGGCGCTTATACGCGCATCTGCTCCCACCACCTTGAGGGGTTATTGGATGCGGCCAGAGAGCCAAGCGTTGGGGTGTCGGGGATCGAATGTCGTAAGACGATCTCTCCGGCACCCCGTAAAAGCGCGGAAGAGGCACCGCAGTGGATTTTAGTGGGTATTCCAGTCGCAGGACTGGCGAGTCCCACACAACCCCCTGTCTGTAACTGGCGGGGGGCGGTGCGTAAATAGCATTTTGCCACTGCGTGAACAAAAAAAAAAAAAAAAAAAAAAAAAAAAAGGTTAGGTTAGGTTAGGTTAGGTTAGGTTTTTTTTTTTTTTTTTTTTTTTTTTTTTTTTTTTTTTATTGTCCGGGTGCCAGACCCGGCCCGCGAGAAGCCCCTAACGTAATCAGGGATTTTGTTACTTGGAGGATGGGTACAGGAGAATTTATTTAATAAAAAATTTTACATTCTATTGCTATTCAACAATTAACTATCCTAGTTTATACTATAGTCTTAAATTTTAATACAATTTTTTGCCTGTGTTGGTGATTGTTATACTACTCGGTCTTATCTATTTGCATCTTACATTCTTTGTAATGTGTTGTTATATTGAGAAGGTTTACAGTAGTCTTATTTATTATAGAGTTACAATATTTTCCTATTTTATTATTGTGCTTATGCATGCTATGAATCTAATCGTGTTACAATCTATCTCATATTGAGCATTGCTATGCCTTAATCTTATGTCTTATTTATGATTATTAACATTTCCTTATTACATGTTTGTTTGTAATAATATGGTTTACCGTAGTCTTTGTCATTTTATACATCATTCTTCGCATTATATAGTTACTTATATAAGATCTTTGTGTGTATGTTTGGTGTGCTTTTTAGGTGTATAATATATTTCTTGTGTATTTATGACGGTTATTGTCATGTGTACTTTAATAATAAGGTATGCAATTTTAGTGTGTTATATTATTAGTGTTATGTTTAATATATATAATTTATTTTTCCTTACTATTTAGTTAAATGATAAATAGCTATTATGTTGTACATATTTTAATTTTTTATTTTGATGCATCAAAATAAATTATTAACTTCATGTATTTACTTAATCATTTGTAATTTGTTTATCGCGTGAATGTTACTGGGTTACCCACTTTTATATATAACTAATGGATTATGTAATTATGTAATTTTAGTTTTGTTGTGTTGTGCATTAATTTGCCGTCTTAGTGTATTATCGTTTTTTATTTTTGCTTATTACTATAATTTATTACGATATGCATGTAAAATATAATTTGTGTTTAATATTAAATAGTGGTTTCATGTATGGTTAGTATAAAGTGCATTATGTACTTTGTAGTTTAGTGTAATGTTATCGTGTCGTAGTTGTTGTGTGTTATTAAAACATAGTTGGTGTACATGTGGTTGTTTATTATGGTTTTTTATTCTCTAGTTTAATCTGTTATGTGGACAACATAACAGATTATTACGTGTTATATGGGGTGTGTGTTATGTGTACTGTTGTGCCTGTGTTGTATTTTGAATATACATTATGTAATTTTAGTTTTGTTGTGTTGTGCATTAATTTGCCGTCTTAGTGTGTTATCGTTTTTTATTTTTGCTTATTATTATAATTTATTATGATATACATGTAAATTATAATTTGTGTTTAATATTGAATAGTGGTTTCATGTTTGGTTAATATAAAGTGCATTACGCACTTTGTAGTTTAGTGTAATGTTATCGTGTCGTAGTTGTTGTGTGTTATTAAAACGTAGTTGGTGTACATGTGGTTGTTTATTATGGTTTTTTATTTTCTAGTTTAATCTGTTATGTAAAACATAACAGATTATTTCGTGTTATATGGGGTGTCTGTTATGTGTACTGTTGTGACTGTGTTGTATTTTGAATATACATTATGTAATTTTAGTTTTGTTGTGTTGTGCATTAATTTGCCGTCTTTGTGTGTTATCGTTTTTTATTTTTGCTTATTATTATAATTTATTATGATATACATGTAAATTATAATTTGTGTTTAATAATGAATAGTGGTTCATGTTTGGTTAATATAAAATGCATTACGTACTTTATAGTTTAGTGTAATGTTATCGTGTCGTAGTTGTTGTGTGTTGTTAAAAATGTAGTTGATGTACATGTGGTTGTTTATTATGGTTTTTTATTCTCTAGTTTAATCTGTTATGTGGACAACATAACAGATTATTACGTGTTATATGGGGTGTGTGTTATGTGTACTGTTGTGACTGTGTTATATTTTGTATATACATGTGCGTGGATTACATGTTCGCATAGTACAATCATTGCACATGCTCACATGTTCACGCATTATGCTCGTGTGTGTATTGTGTATGATGATTAATGAGTTATATGGTCTGTGATTTATGTTTTGTATGTGTGCTTGTGTTGTGCGGTGTGAATTGTGTACTGTGTATTTATTGATAAATACGTGTTTAGTTGGTGATTATGATAGATGTGATTTGTGTTATTATATTGTGTCTTGATGGTTAAGGTTATTTAAGATGGTATGTTGGTGTGTGTGTTGTTGCGTGGTGATTAGTGTTGTTATTGTAAGTGAGGTGTAAAGGTTTATTATTCTCCTATGAGTTATGTTGATGTGTAGAGTTAAATATGTCGTAAGCGTAGTGTTATGATGATGTATAAGTTGCTACGCAAGGCATGAGTCAAATATACGTTACAGCCTCCCTCGCAAGGGCATCCGCTCTTGCTCTTATAGGGCATTCTGCGCCGAACACGTCGTGGTTTGTTTGCGGTAATTTTGCCTTGGTACAATTGTGGCAGTTGGTGCGGTGGCTGCACTCTTTCCTGACGTGACCCGGCTGGCCGCATTTCGTGCAGCGATCTTCCTCTGATGCGACACAGCTCTTCCGTCCGTGACCGTAACCCAGACAACGCATACACTGTATGAGGGGCGTCTGGTCCTGCACCCTCACACACTGTACATCGACGAAGAGTCTGCAAGCCGCGGTAAGCCTCTGCCACAGATTTGGTGACACCTGGAGGACGGCGTGACACTCTTCCGGGTGTCTCGCTCTCCTCCGGTATCTCTCTACGACAGTGACCTCCTCGGCCGACAGTCCCTCCGTCAGGTCGGCGTTTTGCTGGGTTAGTGCAATTGTAATGTCCGCTTCGGTGACTGTTCGGCACAGGTTTTTCAGGACTACTAATGGATTAAGAAATTTGGCCTCCTCAATTTTTAGTTTTTTGTTTCCCGTTAATTTTCCTGCAACTTGTTCGAGCTCATGTTTAGTAGCGCATGTAAGAACTACTCTTGGCCCCCTCACGCGTCTCATTTTCTGGATTTGTAGTCCATTCTCTTTTGCTCTAAGAGTGCTCTTTATTTCCTTTTCCAGCTCGTCACTGGGGCTGATATCTACGGTGGACACCATTAGCGCATGTGATTTGCTGGTCTGTTGTAGCCTTGGTTTTGCGGCCATTTCGGCGTATGTGCATGGCCCGCAGCTGACTTCGCCCACCCTTTTGCTGAGCTCATGAGTGAGGGTCTTTATCTCCTTTATGTCTTGTTGGAGCTCAGCGTCGGTGTTCGTTGCGGGGGTGGTAGTGGCCTCCTTTTGCCGTTCTAAAGCCACTGCGTGGTATCGAATGACACCCTCCAGGCATCTCATTCCGTCAGCATTCTTTTTTATTTGATCACTATGCTTTTCCAGGCCGTCCAAGAGTGTAGCATGTTCATTGAGCGCCTTTATGAGTCTCTCGTTTTGCTCCGTGTTTTCTGTAACTATGTCACTATGAGCCCTGATCATTGTCCTCCACTTTTCAATTTGTGGCAGCTCGTCTTTTTCATCTTTTACGGCACCCCCGGGTTGTGGTGTCTCATCACTATCTTTTACGACCTCCTCAGGTTGTGAATTATGAGGCCCTTCTCTGCTTTCTATAAGTTCCTTCTCCCCTTCCTCAACGCATAAAACCAATTTATCCAGAACATCAATAACCCCTCTTTTTACTTCCGTCCTTATATTTTTTGATGTATTTAGGAGCATCTTTGCCTTTCTGACTCCCATTTTTGCCCCCATAAGTCTGGCGGATGTAACTGCCGGGGGAGGAGAGTTTTGAGGGGATATCAGTTTGTCGATAACCACCGTGCGGTTAAGGATCACCCCATCTGTCTCGAGTATCCTTTTCTTAACCGCTGCTGGGATCGCAGCCTTGGGGGTGTTCTCGATAAACATGGCCGTAGCGTTCAACGGGCGTGGGGATTTTTTGTTAGGGGATTGAGACCGCTCTTGCGAGCGCCTATCTTGAGGTGGGGACCTATACATATTAGTGTGGGTCTGCGGGTGTCAATTGATAATGTCCGAATGTATATGGTTCGGCACTGTCAGTAGAGTGTAAATGTGGGTCTGGGTGTAAAGGGCCCTGGTCTTAAATACAATCAAACTTTACCAAAAAATAAGTTATATACAATTGTCAAGATAAAAATATTTATAAAATGTCAAAAAGAATGTGTATACTGATTGGGTGAATATCTAGTGGTATATTGATATTTGCGGGTGTAAAAAGCCCTAGTCAATACTGTTTGTGTGGGTGTTAGGTCGGTGGTGTGTAGTGGGTTATGTACCTATACCCTTTCGTGCAGTGTCTACAGTGTACTCGTCCAGCACCCTTAGCGCGTCAGCCAGCTGCGGCACAAGATGGTGTGTTATATCTATAACAACCAGTTGTCACCGCCGGCCTAGCTGTCGCACCCAAGTTCCCTCTCACGAGCAGGAGACACCTAGGGGAATAGGGTGGTAGTGTGTTGGAAGTGTTGTTTGTTTTAATGTAAGTGAAATGTATGTAATGATAAGTATATGTGTAGTGAGTAATATGTAAGGGTGAAAGACTGTCCCCACTTGTCGGGTCAAAATACCAGATGGGTGGCACCTTTCTCAATCACTTAGTCAGTATTAAGAGTTTGCAAAATAAAATAGTTTTTAATTATCTAAAAATATTTATTCGATTTCGTGTTTTCCTAAAAAATAAATGTTGGATGTTAAAAGTAATTCTTCAATAATTTTTAAGTTTACCTAGGAAAATTGACGGTTCCGCCCACTTACCGCCGAGCATTAACGACTTCACACGACTGCAATAGGCTAATCGGATATATAATGTTCGTGTTTTGTTGATTGGGTGGACCGATATCATGCAATGTTTAGGCTCCGCCCCTTCCAACCTATTTAATTCATTTATTTAGTTTGCTAGAAAGTTACGGTTTTTTATTATGGATTTAATTTTAATTTTGAATATATACTCGTATTAACAAAGGGTTAATGTAATTTATTATGCAATAAAAGTGTGAAATTTTTTGGCCTAATAATGATTTTTAGTAGAATTTTATAAGGGAAACTAATATGTAATTTAATCTTTGTATTATGTAATTTATTTATATTATTACTGTCGATATATATATTTGGGAGGGTTCTTGAGTTTATTAAACAATAAAAGTTTGTATTATGCCAATATTTAAAAAATGAATTTCCAGAACAAACTAATTATTGAATATAATTTATTTATTTAGTTTGTTAGAAAGTTACGGTTTTTTATTATAGATTTAATTTTAATTTTGAATATATGATCTTATTAACAAAGGGTTAGTGTAATTTATTATGCAATAAAAGTGTAAAATTTTTTGACCTAATAATGATTTTTAGTAGAATATTATAAGGGAAACTAATATGTAATTTAATCTTTATATTATGTTATATATTTAAATTATTACTGTCGATATATATATTTGGGAGGGTTCTTGAATTTATTGAACAATAAAAGTTTGTATTATGCCAATATTTAAAAAATGAATTTCCAGAACAAACTAAATATTGAATATATTGGCTCCGCCCAACAAGGCCGAGCGTGGACGACTTTACACGATCATCACCCGGTCGATCTCTTATTGGTTTAGGCGAGTATATAAGTTAACGATATTGTTTTTTCCCTGTATGATTAGTGATGTCCACTAGATAATTTTTGGTTTGCGAACCGAATTTTTGGTATTTGGTTTTATGTCAAGTTAAATTGTAATTATTTGTCCAAATTAGAGTATATATGGATATGTATGTGTTTGTGTAGGGTGTATGTATAAGTATTAGGTGTGTTCGCCTATTATGCGAACGGGGCAAGTGTAAGTTTTATGATGTGATTGTAATGTATGTCAATTGTGTGTTATAGTTTAAGTGTAATCTTGTTTTAGTATACTTCGTATAGGGTGTAGTGTGGGTGTGTACTGATATGAGTGTGGAATGTATGCGAGCACTGTGCATATATTGTATGTTAGTGTCGGTCACCCTGTGACACACTATGTCAAGCTGTATATTGGTCACTGTGTGTAGTATACCACTTAGGATAGGGGATAGTGTTATCTTATTCTAATATTATACCACTAATATTTATCTTACAACTAGAATATTTTAAAATGTGTAGCCTGCCTAGGCGAATACTATGTATGCGACAACTATTTTACATTAGTCAAAAATCCAATAGAACTAAGTGTCGATACAATATTTATTAACTTGGTTTGTCGTTTGTACCAGATGAACAAAAATTTACTTGACCACAACACTAGTCATTAGCGTTATGTGTTTAGGAAAGTATATAAGGAATAGTTGAATATTTTATAATGTCTAGGAAATCCGTTTCAATCTAAGATTTCTCCGGAACTATAATAGATAGGGAGAAATGGTTTTCGGGGTTGTGTTTATAATTTAAGGAAGCACAACATTCCCTCAAAAAATTTTCAAAAAAGTGGATATTTCAATTATCATTCATTTATAACTACGGAACTTTAAAATGCTATAACTCCCTAATTACACTCCCGTTTGGGATGAAATTTGGGGGTGTTGCTCCCTATATTTTTAGAAGTTCACGGCTCAATTTTACATAACAGAATTATCAATAGTTTCCAAAATTGAGCCGCGCAGTTCCACATTCATTTACTAGATGGCGTTAGCTCCGAAAGTAATGAAATTATGTTGATATTTAAATTGCTTATATTTCCCAATCTACTGGATATTTTGGAGAAATTCCAACTGTATCGTAATTTTTGACGCAAAATCTCCCCCTTTCCGCTTATTGCAGATTCCTTTCTATCCTAATTAAAAAGCCAAAAATACAATTTTTATTACGTAAAATTAATTTTATGAAAAATATTTATAGGGATATCTCCGTTATTACAAAAGCAAATTGGCTGGAATTTTTACTGTAAATACTTATAATTAATGCACTTCTTCTACAATTAAAATGAATAAATATAATTATATATTAACAGAGATATAAATTTTTTAAAAATGTATGAAAAATTTTGGAAGTTTTAAAATTCTATAATAAAATAACTACTGATCTTATTTGGATGGTGAAAACGCCTCCGTGTTCCTCCCGGCACCCGGCACCAACTTATCTATGTGGCTTTTGTCCAAGTGGCACAGGTAGGTAGGCAGGGGTCTTCTTGGTCAGGAATCTTTTCAGTTTTTCTTCTGTATCTTCGGTGATCTTTGCCAGAAAAATCCGGCAATGGTGTCAAAAGAAGCGCCTTTTTAGGGCGCTTCGAACAGCAATTCACGATATGGGGGTCGCAGATCACTTGGAAGCAGCGTTTGCGATTTTGTGTTTCGGCACAATTTTTGATTTCACTTATATTGTCACTAAAAATCGTGGTTTTAACCGATGCGCTCGGGTGTTTCACCATACGATAGCTGATTTTACGGCGCATCCAACAATATATAACACTATATATGTTTCACTGGTTTTACCACTATTTCGATTTTTTATAACGTTTCACTTGAAACTTTTGCTGCGGAGCGTTGCGAAACGACTTTGCGCGTGCGCGTGCGGCTTGGCGTGGTTAGGTTAGGTTTTTTTTTTTTTTTTTTTTTTTTTTTTTTTTTGTTTGTGTCCGGGTGCCAGACCCGGCCCGCGAGAAGCCCCTAACGTAATCAGGGATTTTGTTACTTGGAGGATGGGTACAGGAGAATTTATTTAATAAAAAATTTTACATTCTATTGCTATTCAACAATTAACTATCCTAGTTTATACTATAGTCTTAAATTTTAATACAATTTTTTGCCTGTGTTGGTGATTGTTATACTACTCGGTCTTATCTATTTGCATCTTACATTCTTTGTAATGTGTTGTTATATTGAGAAGGTTTACAGTAGTCTTATTTATTATAGAGTTACAATATTTTCCTATTTTATTATTGTGCTTATGCATGCTATGAATCTAATCGTGTTACAATCTATCTCATATTGAGCATTGCTATGCCTTAATCTTATGTCTTATTTATGATTATTAACATTTCCTTATTACATGTTTGTTTGTAATAATATGGTTTACCGTAGTCTTTGTCATTTTATACATCATTCTTCGCATTATATAGTTACTTATATAAGATCTTTGTGTGTATGTTTGGTGTGCTTTTTAGGTGTATAATATATTTCTTGTGTATTTATGACGGTTATTGTCATGTGTACTTTAATAATAAGGTATGCAATTTTAGTGTGTTATATTATTAGTGTTATGTTTAATATATATAATTTATTTTTCCTTACTATTTAGTTAAATGATAAATAGCTATTATGTTGTACATATTTTAATTTTTTATTTTGATGCATCAAAATAAATTATTAACTTCATGTATTTACTTAATCATTTGTAATTTGTTTATCGCGTGAATGTTACTGGGTTACCCACTTTTATATATAACTAATGGATTATGTAATTATGTAATTTTAGTTTTGTTGTGTTGTGCATTAATTTGCCGTCTTAGTGTATTATCGTTTTTTATTTTTGCTTATTACTATAATTTATTACGATATGCATGTAAAATATAATTTGTGTTTAATATTAAATAGTGGTTTCATGTATGGTTAGTATAAAGTGCATTATGTACTTTGTAGTTTAGTGTAATGTTATCGTGTCGTAGTTGTTGTGTGTTATTAAAACATAGTTGGTGTACATGTGGTTGTTTATTATGGTTTTTTATTCTCTAGTTTAATCTGTTATGTGGACAACATAACAGATTATTACGTGTTATATGGGGTGTGTGTTATGTGTACTGTTGTGCCTGTGTTGTATTTTGAATATACATTATGTAATTTTAGTTTTGTTGTGTTGTGCATTAATTTGCCGTCTTAGTGTGTTATCGTTTTTTATTTTTGCTTATTATTATAATTTATTATGATATACATGTAAATTATAATTTGTGTTTAATATTGAATAGTGGTTTCATGTTTGGTTAATATAAAGTGCATTACGCACTTTGTAGTTTAGTGTAATGTTATCGTGTCGTAGTTGTTGTGTGTTATTAAAACGTAGTTGGTGTACATGTGGTTGTTTATTATGGTTTTTTATTTTCTAGTTTAATCTGTTATGTAAAACATAACAGATTATTTCGTGTTATATGGGGTCTGTTATGTGTACTGTTGTGACTGTGTTGTATTTTGAATATACATTATGTAATTTTAGTTTTGTTGTGTTGTGCATTAATTTGCCGTCTTTGTGTGTTATCGTTTTTTATTTTTGCTTATTATTATAATTTATTATGATATACATGTAAATTATAATTTGTGTTTGATAATGAATAGTGGTTCATGTTTGGTTAATATAAAATGCATTACGTACTTTTTAGTTTAGTGTAATGTTATCGTGTCGTAGTTGTTGTGTGTTGTTAAAAATGTAGTTGATGTACATGTGGTTGTTTATTATGGTTTTTTATTCTCTAGTTTAATCTGTTATGTGGACAACATAACAGATTATTACGTGTTATATGGGGTGTGTGTTATGTGTACTGTTGTGACTGTGTTATATTTTGTATATACATGTGCGTGGATTACATGTTCGCATAGTACAATCATTGCACATGCTCACATGTTCACGCATTATGCTCGTGTGTGTATTGTGTATGATGATTAATGAGTTATATGGTCTGTGATTTATGTTTTGTATGTGTGCTTGTGTTGTGCGGTGTGAATTGTGTACTGTGTATTTATTGATAAATACGTGTTTAGTTGGTGATTATGATAGATGTGATTTGTGTTATTATATTGTGTCTTGATGGTTAAGGTTATTTAAGATGGTATGTTGGTGTGTGTGTTGTTGCGTGGTGATTAGTGTTGTTATTGTAAGTGAGGTGTAAAGGTTTATTATTCTCCTATGAGTTATGTTGATGTGTAGAGTTAAATATGTCGTAAGCGTAGTGTTATGATGATGTATAAGTTGCTACGCAAGGCATGAGTCAAATATACGTTACAGCCTCCCTCGCAAGGGCATCCGCTCTTGCTCTTATAGGGCATTCTGCGCCGAACACGTCGTGGTTTGTTTGCGGTAATTTTGCCTTGGTACAATTGTGGCAGTTGGTGCGGTGGCTGCACTCTTTCCTGACGTGACCCGGCTGGCCGCATTTCGTGCAGCGATCTTCCTCTGATGCGACACAGCTCTTCCGTCCGTGACCGTAACCCAGACAACGCATACACTGTATGAGGGGCGTCTGGTCCTGCACCCTCACACACTGTACATCGACGAAGAGTCTGCCAGCCGCGGTAAGCCTCTGCCACAGATTTGGTGACACCTGGAGGACGGCGTGACACTCTTCCGGGTGTCTCGCCCTCCTCCGGTATCTCTCTACGACAGTGACCTCCTCGGCCGACAGTCCCTCCGTCAGGTCGGCGTTTTGCTGGGTTAGTGCAATTGTAATGTCCGCTTCGGTGACTGTTCGGCACAGGTTTTTCAGGACTACTAATGGATTAAGAAATTTGGCCTCCTCAATTTTTAGTTTTTTGTTTCCCGTTAATTTTCCTGCAACTTGTTCGAGCTCATGTTTAGTAGCGCATGTAAGAACTACTCTTGGCCCCCTCACGCGTCTCATTTTCTGGATTTGTAGTCCATTCTCTTTTGCTCTAAGAGTGCTCTTTATTTCCTTTTCCAGCTCGTCACTGGGGCTGATATCTACGGTGGACACCATTATCGCATGTGATTTGCTGGTCTGTTGTAGCCTTGGTTTTGCGGCCATTTCGGCGTATGTGCATGGCCCGCAGCTGACTTCGCCCACCCTTTTGCTGAGCTCATGAGTGAGGGTCTTTATCTCCTTTATGTCTTGTTGGAGCTCAGCGTCGGTGTTCGTTGCGGGGGTGGTAGTGGCCTCCTTTTGCCGTTCTAAAGCCACTGCGTGGTATCGAATGACACCCTCCAGGCATCTCATTCCGTCAGCATTCTTTTTTATTTGATCACTATGCTTTTCCAGGCCGTCCAAGAGTGTAGCATGTTCATTGAGCGCCTTTATGAGTCTCTCGTTTTGCTCCGTGTTTTCTGTAACTATGTCACTATGAGCCCTGATCATTGTCCTCCACTTTTCAATTTGTGGCAGCTCGTCTTTTTCATCTTTTACGGCACCCCCGGGTTGTGGTGTCTCATCACTATCTTTTACGACCTCCTCAGGTTGTGAATTATGAGGCCCTTCTCTGCTTTCTATAAGTTCCTTCTCCCCTTCCTCAACGCATAAAACCAATTTATCCAGAACATCGATAACCCCTCTTTTTACTTCCGTCCTTATATTTTTTGATGTATTTAGGAGCATCTTTGCCTTTCTGACTCCCATTTTTGCCCCCATAAGTCTGGCGGATGTAACTGCCGGGGGAGGAGAGTTTTGAGGGGATATCAGTTTGTCGATAACCACCGTGCGGTTAAGGATCACCCCATCTGTCTCGAGTATCCTTTTCTTAACCGCTGCTGGGATCGCAGCCTTGGGGGTGTTCTCGATAAACATGGCCGTAGCGTTCAACGGGCGTGGGGATTTTTTGTTAGGGGATTGAGACCGCTCTTGCGAGCGCCTATCTTGAGGTGGGGACCTATACATATTAGTGTGGGTCTGCGGGTGTCAATTGATAATGTCCGAATGTATATGGTTCGGCACTGTCAGTAGAGTGTAAATGTGGGTCTGGGTGTAAAGGGCCCTGGTCTTAAATACAATCAAACTTTACCAAAAAATAAGTTATATACAATTGTCAAGATAAAAATATTTATAAAATGTCAAAAAGAATGTGTATACTGATTGGGTGAATATCTAGTGGTATATTGATATTTGCGGGTGTAAAAAGCCCTAGTCAATACTGTTTGTGTGGGTGTTAGGTCGGTGGTGTGTAGTGGGTTATGTACCTATACCCTTTCGTGCAGTGTCTACAGTGTACTCGTCCAGCACCCTTAGCGCGTCAGCCAGCTGCGGCACAAGATGGTGTGTTATATCTATAACAACCAGTTGTCACCGCCGGCCTAGCTGTCGCACCCAAGTTCCCTCTCACGAGCAGGAGACACCTAGGGGAATAGGGTGGTAGTGTGTTGGAAGTGTTGTTTGTTTTAATGTAAGTGAAATGTATGTAATGATAAGTATATGTGTAGTGAGTAATATGTAAGGGTGAAAGACTGTCCCCACTTGTCGGGTCAAAATACCAGATGGGTGGCACCTTTCTCAATCACTTAGTCAGTATTAAGAGTTTGCAAAATAAAATAGTTTTTAATTATCTAAAAAATATTTATTCGATTTCGTGTTTTCCTAAAAAATAAATGTTGGATGTTAAAAGTAATTCTTCAATAATTTTTAAGTTTACCTAGGAAAATTGACGGTTCCGCCCACTTACCGCCGAGCATTAACGACTTTACACGACTGCAATAGGCTAATCGGATATATAATGTTCGTGTTTTGTTGATTGGGTGGACCGATATCATGCAATGTTTAGGCTCCGCCCCTTCCAACCTATTTAATTCATTTATTTAGTTTGCTAGAAAGTTACGGTTTTTTATTATGGATTTAATTTTAATTTTGAATATATACTCGTATTAACAAAGGGTTAATGTAATTTATTATGCAATAAAAGTGTGAAATTTTTTGGCCTAATAATGATTTTTAGTAGAATTTTATAAGGGAAACTAATATGTAATTTAATCTTTGTATTATGTAATTTATTTATATTATTACTGTCGATATATATATTTGGGAGGGTTCTTGAATTTATTAAACAATAAAAGTTTGTATTATGCCAATATTTAAAAAATGAATTTCCAGAACAAACTAATTATTGAATATAATTTATTTATTTAGTTTGTTAGAAAGTTACGGTTTTTTATTATAGATTTAATTTTAATTTTGAATATATGCTCTTATTAACAAAGGGTTAGTGTAATTTATTATGCAATAAAAGTGTAAAATTTTTTGACCTAATAATGATTTTTAGTAGAATATTATAAGGGAAACTAATATGTAATTTAATCTTTATATTATGTTATATATTTAAATTATTACTGTCGATATATATATTTGGGAGGGTTCTTGAATTTATTGAACAATAAAAGTTTGTATTATGCCAATATTTAAAAAATGAATTTCCAGAACAAACTAAATATTGAATATATTGGCTCCGCCCAACAAGGCCGAGCGTGGACGACTTTACACGATCTTCACCCGGTCGATCTCTTATTGGTTTAGGCGAGTATATAAGTTAACGATATTGTTTTTTCCCTGTATGATTAGTGATGTCCACTAGATAATTTTTGGTTTGCGAACCAAATTTTTGGTATTTGGTTTTATGTCAAGTTAAATTGTAATTATTTGTCCAAATTAGAGTATATATGGATATGTATGTGTTTGTGTAGGGTGTATGTATAAGTATTAGGTGTGTTCGCCTATTATGCGAACGGGGCAAGTGTAAGTTTTATGATGTGATTGTAATGTATGTCAATTGTGTGTTATAGTTTAAGTGTAATCTTGTTTTAGTATACTTCGTATAGGGTGTAGTGTGGGTGTGTACTGATATGAGTGTGGAATGTATGTGAGCACTGTGCATATATTGTATGTTAGTGTCGGTCACCCTGTGACACACTATGTCAAGCTGTATATTGGTCACTGTGTGTAGTATACCACTTAGGATAGGGGATAGTGTTATCTTATTCTAATATTATACCACTAATATTTATCTTACAACTAGAATATTTTAAAATGTGTAGCCTGCCTAGGCGAATACTATGTATGCGACAACTATTTTACATTAGTCAAAAATCCAATAGAACTAAGTGTCGATACAATATTTATTAACTTAATTTGTCGTTTGTACCAGATGAACAAAAATTTACTTGACCACAACACTAGTCATTAGCGTTATGTGTTTAGGAAAGTATATAAGGAATAGTTGAATATTTTATAATGTCTAGGAAATCCGTTTCAATCTAAGATTTCTCCGTAGCTATAATAGATAGGGAGAAATGGTTTTCGGGGTTGTGTTTATAATTTAAGGAAGCACAACATTCCCTCAAAAAATTTTCAAAAAAGTGGATATTTCAATTATCATTCATTTATAACTACGGAACTTTAAAATGCTATAACTCCCTAATTACACTCCCGTTTGGGATGAAATTTGGGGGTGTTGCTCCCTATATTTTTAGAAGTTCACGGCTCAATTTTACATAACAGAATTATCAATAGTTTCCAAAATTGAGCCGCGCAGTTCCACATTCATTTACTAGATGGCGTTAGCTCCGAAAGTAATGAAATTATGTTGATATTTAAATTGCTTATATTTCCCAATCTACTGGATATTTTGGAGAAATTCCAACTGTATCGTAATTTTTGACGCAAAATCTCCCCCTTTCCGCTTATTGCAGATTCCTTTCTATCCTAATTAAAAAGCCAAAAATACAATTTTTATTACGTAAAATTAATTTTATGAAAAATATTTATAGGGATATCTCCGTTATTACAAAAGCAAATTGGCTGGAATTTTTACTGTAAATACTTATAATTAATGCACTTCTTCTACAATTAAAATGAATAAATATAATTATATATTAACAGAGATATAAATTTTTTTAAAAATGTATGAAAAATTTTGGAAGTTTTAAAATTCTATAATAAAATAACTACTGATCTTATTTGGATGGTGAAAACGCCTCCGTGTTCCTCCCGGCACCCGGCACCAACTTATCTATGTGGCTTTTGTCCAAGTGGCACAGGTAGGTAGGCAGGGGTCTTCTTGGTCAGGAATCTTTTCAGTTTTTCTTCTGTATCTTCGGTGATCTTTGCCAGAAAAATCCGGCAATGGTGTCAAAAGAAGCGCCTTTTTAGGGCGCTTCGAACAGCAATTCACGATATGGGGGTCGCAGATCACTTGGAGGCAGCGTTTGCGATTTTGTGTTTCGGCACAATTTTTGATTTCACTTATATTGTCACTAAAAATCGTGGTTTTAACCGATGCGCTCGGGTGTTTCACCATACGATAGCTGATTTTACGGCGCATCCAACAATATATAACACTATATATGTTTCACTGGTTTTACCACTATTTCGATTTTTTATAACTTTTCACTTGAAACTTTTGCTGCGGAGCGTTGCGAAACGACTTTGCGCGTGCGCGTGCGGCTTGGCGTGCCGGGGCAGACTGAGGTTAGGTTAGGTTAGGTTAGGTTAGGTTAGGTTAGGTTAGGTTAGGTTAGGTTAGGTTAGGTTAGGTTAGGTTAGGTTAGGTTAGGTTAGGTTAGGTTAGGTTAGGTTAGGTTAGGTTAGGTTAGGTTAGGTTAGGTTAGGTTAGGTTAGGTTAGGTTAGGTTAGGTTAGGTTAGGTTAGGTTAGGTTAGGTTAGGTTAGGTTAGGTTAGGTTAGGTTAGGTTAGGTTAGGTTAGGTTAGGTTAGGTTAGGTTAGGTTAGGTTAGGTTAGGTTAGGTTAGGTTAGGTTAGGTTAGGTTAGGTTAGGTTAGGTTAGGTTAGGTTAGGTTAGGTTAGGTTAGGTTAGGTTAGGTTAGGTTAGGTTAGGTTAGGTTAGGTTAGGTTAGGTTAGGTTAGGTTAGGTTAGGTTAGGTTAGGTTAGGTTAGGTTAGGTTAGGTTAGGTTAGGTTAGGTTAGGTTAGGTTAGGTTAGGTTAGGTTAGGTTAGGTTAGGTTAGGTTAGGTTAGGTTAGGTTAGGTTAGGTTAGGTTAGGTTAGGTTAGGTTAGGTTAGGTTAGGTTAGGTTAGGTTAGGTTAGGTTAGGTTAGGTTAGGTTTTTTTTTTTTTTTTTTTTTTTTTTTTTTTTTTTTTTTTTTGTCCGGATGCCAGATCCGGCCCGCGAATAGCCCCTAACATGATCAGGGATTTTTTATTAAATTATGAACACAAGTGATTTATTCCCTTAAAAAATTTTACAGTTTTTTCCTATGCTTTTATGAACAATTATTCTTACTATATTCTAAGTAATTTACAATGTTGCTTATACTGGTTTTACCATGCGTTTATCTCAGGTCTTTTGAGGTTACATAGCACCTGTTTTGTTGTACATTATCTGTGCATTATATATTTGTACATATATACGATCTCATGCCCTGTTTGATGTGCTTGGTAGTGTGCTGTTGTAATGTTGTTTGTGATCTTAGGTAATTTCTTTATGGTGTACATGTTGTTAGTGTACTTGTGTGTTGTATATATTTGTTATATTGTTGGTGTATCTGTGTAGTTGTACTTGTTATGTGTTTGTCCTTATGTTGATGTATTAATGTGTTGTCGTTTTTTATTACTTATAATTACACTATATTATGTTTACATAATAATTGTAATTGTCTTTACTGTTAATTTATGATTTAGTGTATACTGTATTGTGGCGTGTGTTTCATGTGATATGTACGTCTTGTATTGGTGTATCTCATGTATGTACGTTAGTTAGTATTGTTTTTTATTACCTTAATATAATCGGTTATGTGACAGCATAACCGATTATTGCGTGTTATGTGTATGTATAAATGATGTGTTACTGTTGTTGTTTTTGTGTTGTGTTTGCTAGTGCGAGGGTTCATGCTTGCTTGGTACAGTCACTGCGCCAGCGCGCATGTCCCCGCACTATGCTTAATGTATTCTTATGTAATAATTGTTATGATATGAGGTATTATGTTATGATTTGTAACTGGTGTGGTTTATGTAGTTATGCATTGTGTAACGGGTGAGTTATTAAGTAGTATGATTATGTATTGTTGTTACGTAGTAATACTTGTTTGGTATGGGTGTTTTATACGTGTGATAGATTGTTGTGTTAATGTGTGATGTTGGGTCTGTGGTTGGCGTAATAGACGGTGTACTGTTGCTATGTTGGGCATGGTCTAACCATACGCAACCGATTCCCTAGCGAGAGCATCGGCCCTTGCCCTAATTGGGCACTCTGTGCCAAACACGTCGTGGTTTGACTGTGGCAGTTTCGCTTTTACGCAGTTATGGCAGCTAGTGCGATGAGTGCATTCTTTCCGCATGTGGCCAGGCTGACCGCACTTTGTGCAGCGATCCTCTTCGGCTGCGGCACAGCTTTTGCGTCCGTGGCCGTAACCCAGACAGCGCATGCACTGTATGAGGGGCGTCTGATCCTGCACCCTCAAACACTGCACATCCACGAAAAGTCTGCCAGCCGAGGTAAGCCTCTGCCAGAGGATTGGCGACACCTGGAGGACGGCATGACACTCATCTGGGTGTCTTGCCCTCCTCCGGTACCTCTCCATCACAGCGACCTCCTCGGCCGACAGTCCCTCCGTCAAGTCGGCGTTTTGCTGGGACAGCGCGATTCTTATGTCTGCTTCCGTGGTCTTCCGACACAGGTTTTTCAAAACCACGAGTGGGTTTAAAAATTTCGCCTCCTCCACTTTAAGTTTTTTATTTTCTGTTAACTTCCCTGCTAACTGGTCAATCTCAGATTTTGAGGCGCATGCGAGCACGACTCTAGGCCCCCTCACGCGCCTCATCTTCTGGATTCTCCATCCGTTTTCCTTGGCCTTTAGTGTGCCCTTTATTTCATCCTCCAGGACGTCACTGGGGCAGATGTCAATTGTAGATACCATGATGGCGTGTGACTTGGGTGTCTGTTGAGGCCTTGGTTTGGCAACTATTTCTGCGTACGTACGCGGCCCGCAACTGACCTCTTCTACCTTTTTGCTCAGCTCCTGAGTGGTACCCTTTAAAACTCTTAATTCCTGCAGGAGCTCGGCGCTGGCCTCAGTTGCGGGGGTGGTGATGGTGTCCTTTTGGTTTTCCAGTGTCACTGCATGGTATCGCACTACGCCTTCTAGGCATCTCATGCTGGTTAGGTTAGGTTAGGTTAGGTTAGGTTAGGTTAGGTTAGGTTAGGTTAGGTTAGGTTAGGTTAGGTTAGGTTAGGTTAGGTTAGGTTAGGTTAGGTTAGGTTAGGTTAGGTTAGGTTAGGTTAGGTTAGGTTAGGTTAGGTTAGGTTAGGTTAGGTTAGGTTAGGTTAGGTTAGGTTAGGTTAGGTTAGGTTAGGTTAGGTTAGGTTAGGTTAGGTTAGGTTAGGTTAGGTTAGGTTAGGTTAGGTTAGGTTAGGTTAGGTTAGGTTAGGTTAGGTTAGGTTAGGTTAGGTTAGGTTAGGTTAGGTTAGGTTAGGTTAGGTTAGGTTAGGTTAGGTTAGGTTAGGTTAGGTTAGGTTAGGTTAGGTTAGGTTAGGTTAGGTTAGGTTAGGTTAGGTTAGGTTAGGTTAGGTTAGGTTAGGTTAGGTTAGGTTAGGTTAGGTTAGGTTAGGTTAGGTTAGGTTAGGTTAGGTTAGGTTAGGTTAGGTTAGGTTAGGTTAGGTTAGGTTAGGTTAGGTTAGGTTAGGTTTTTTTTTTTTTTTTTTCTTTTTTTTTTTTTTTTTTTTTTTTTTTTTTTTTTTGTTGTGTCCGGGAGCCAGTCCCGGCCCGCGAAAAGCCCCTAACGTAATCAGGGATTTCATATAAGGATAATAAAGCGCAGGGAGTTTTTTATTCTAAAAAATACGTTGACATTTTTACTTATTTTTCTACTCTAACTTTACACTATGTAGTGATTAAGGTTATCTTAATTCTATACAATTTTATGAGGTCTTATTATTAATTATTTATAATTTAGTTACAATGTATTATATCTCTATATTTATATTTTACTATTATATATATTTTACATAATTGTCATATTCACTGTAAAGGAGTACAAGTTTTTCGGTTTTACAATTGTCTTAAGAGATTAGATATACATTAGATATACACTTATATTGTGGATCGCCCATACATTCTATACAGGGTTGCGTTAGGCATCATTTAAAATTGTTCAATAATTCGCAGTTTTTAATGACATTGTACTTCTGCAATGTGCCTAGGTTTTGTGTTGTTACTATTTCCCGTCATTTTACTCTGCTGTTGATGTCTATCTGCTAATGTGATATGAGGTGAATTGTTATATATCGTAACCATATTTATAATTATGTGTTTGTTTATATGTGTTGTTTGTGTTGTGTTGTGGTTAACAGTTATATAACTATCCCTGCTTGTGTATATCCTATTCGTGTAGGTTGTACTTAGTGTATATTTTAGTATATTGAGGTGTAATTACATGATATGTATCTAAAGATATTTTTCTATTACATGATGTGTGCTGCTAAGCAATTTATGTACCGTAATGTAACATGTACATTTATGTCCGCAATTTGTTTATATATATTGTGAGGTTGAATGTTGCAACCACCAGTCAGTCAAGGTGATTCCAATTTGATCACTCTGATGCAATCCCAATTAGACTATATAGTTTGCAACACTTATTTCATTGTATAATAAGTCATTATGTTCAATGTTTTGTGATTAGGTGTTATATAAGTACTCTGATGGTGGTGGGTGTAGAGATTTAATTGATTAAGTAATAGCGTAATTGACGTGTATTTTATTAGTTATGTATAATTATGTGTTTGTTTATATGTTTTGTTTGTGTTGTGTTGTGGTTAACAGTTATAGGATTAACCCTGCTTGAGTGTATATCCTATTCGTGTAGGTTATACTTAGTGTATATTCTAGTATATTGATGTATAATTATATGGTTTGTATTTAAGAAATTTTTTCTTTTACATGATGCGTTGCTAAACGATTTATGTAACGTAGTGTAATATGTACATTATGTGTCCGCGAGTTGTTTGTGCATATTGTGAGATTTAATGTTGCAACCACCAGTCAGAAGAGGTGATTCCAATTTGATCACTGATGCAATCTCAATTAGACTCTATAATATTTTGCAACGTTTATTTTATTGTATAGTGAATCATTATATTTAATGTTTTGTGATTTGATGTTATATAAATACTCTAATGGTGGTGGGCGTAGAGATTTAATTGGTTAAGTTATAGCGTAATTGACGTGTATTTTATTACTTATGTACATGGTTAGTGGAACGATGTTTATGTGGCTCCGTGTGGTGGCGTTGTTTTAGTGATTACGTATTTGTTATAGTTTTTTATTTTCTTATACAATTTCTTATGTAGCAATCATAGCAAATTGTTATTGTGTTTTATGTATATTGTGTAGTAACATATTATGCGACGGCATAATATATGACGACATAGTATATGATGTGATGTATATTTGTATGAATAATGTTATGTGATTTCATGTTTATAAACTATTATAGAGATGAGTGTGAGGATTTAATTGGTTGAGTAATGGCGTGATTGACGTGTGTTTATAGTTGTGTGCATGGTTAGTTGAATGATGTTTATATGGTGCGTGTGATGGCGTTGTTGGTGATTACTTAATTGTTATAGTTTTTTATTTTATTATACGGTTCGTTATGCAACAACATAGCAAACTGTTATTGTGTTTTATGTATAGTGTGTAGCGACATAGTGCTCGACGGCACAATATATGACGACATAACGTGTGGTATGTTGTATCTTTGTGTGAATAATGTTATGTGATTTAGTGCTTATAAATTCTTGTAAAGATGGGTGTAAAGATTTAATGGTTGAGTAGTAGTGTAATTGACGTATGTTTATTAGTTGTGTGCATGGTTAGTTGAGTGGTATTTACGTGGGTGCGTGTGATGACGTTGTTGGTGATTACATAATTGTTATAGTTTTTTATTTTATTATACGGTTTGTTATGCAACAACATAGCAAACTGTTATTGTGTTTATGTATTGTGTGTGGCGACATTGTATGTGACTGCATAATATGTGACGACATAGTGTGGGTGGTGATGTATCATTGTGTGCTAGGTTTATGTGTATAACGTTTGTGTAAGGTTGTTTGTAGGAAGTTGTTCACTGATGATTATGCGGTTGTTAATTACAGTTTTTTATTTTACTTATAGCTTGTTATGCAAACAATATAACAAAGTACTATCGTGTTAATATCATGTGTATAGTGCGTGTAGTGTGACAGATTAATTGTATTGTATGCAGTACGTGCACGCAGTTACATGTGCTTAAAGTGCATTCAATGCACCGGCACACATGTCTCGTGTTTGTACTATACGTGTGTTATCGCGCATGTCTGTAATACGTTTTATTGGGTAGTGTTAGTTGATATTGTGTGAGCAATGTGGTTGTATGTAGATAATGTTTTATATCATAGATATAGTATTGGGGTGACTAAGGTGTCGTGTGATAATGTATTGTTAACATAAGAACGTAAGTTGTGTAACAATTGTGTTAGTTTTTTATGACGATTTGTGTTGGCGTAAGTTGTTGTGATTGTGTTGTGTATAAGGTTGTGTGGTGTGTATTATGTTGTAATGGTGTAATGTGTCATGACAGTGAGACATCCAAGTGGAGCAGGGCTAGCTGTAGGCGACCGCCTCCCTCGCGAGGGTGTCCGCTCTTGTTCTAATGGGACAGTCGGCACCAAATACGTCGTGGTTAACTTGCGGTAGTTTCGCCTTCGCACAGTTGTGACAACTGGTGCGATGGCCGCATTCCTTTCTCACGTGGCCTTGTTGCCCGCATTTGGTACAGCGGTCTTCTTCCTCTGCCATGCAGCTCTTGCGCCCGTGACCATAGCCCAGACACCGCATGCATTGTATGAGGGGCGTCTGGTCTTGGACCCTCACACACTGCACATCGATGAAGAGTCTGCCGGCCGAGGTGAGTCTCTGCCATAGCTTTGGAGACACCTGGAGGACGGCGTGACATTCATCAGGGTGTCTCGCCCTCCTTCGGTATCTCTCTACCACAGTGGCCTCCTCAGCCGACAGCCCCTCCACCAGATTTGCGTTTTGCTGGGCAATAGCGGTTTTGACTTCCTCGTCTGTGACCTTTCGGCACAAGTTCTTCAACACAACCAATGGGTTCTTAAATTTTGCCTCTTCAACCTTTAATTGTTTGTTAGAGGTTAGCCTCCCTGCGACTTGTTCTATGTCCTCTTTGGTGGCGCATGAGAGTACTATTTTTGGCCCCCTTACTCGCCTCATTTTGTGTATTCTTGTACCGTTCTCCTTGGCCTTTAATGTGCTTTTAATCTCTGTCTCCAACACCTCGACGGGGAGTATATCATTGGTGGAGACCATGATTGTATGCAGTTTATTGGTTACTTGGGGCCTGGGTTGGGCAACCATTTGGGCGTAGGTGCGCGGCCCGCATACAACTTCTCCTACCTGGTTGCTGAGCTCCTGTGTGGTACATTTAAGTGCCTTTAACTCTTGCAGAAGCTCAGCTCCGGTATCTACTGTGGGAGTGGTAGTAGCGTCTTTTCGCTGCTCCAACGTTACCGCGTGGTACCTAATTACACCCTCGAGACACCTCATGCTATCCGCATTTTCTTTGATTTGTTTCCTATGTTGTTCAAGATTTTCCAAGAGGGTGGCGTGGTGTTCTAGCGCCTTTGCGAGCCTCTCATTTCGCTCTGTATTTTCACTAATAATCTCACTATGGGCTCTAATCATCGTAGTCCACCTTTCAATCTGTGGCAGCTCATATTTAATGTCTTTTACGGCGCCCCCGGGTTGTGGTAGCTCGCTATTATCCTTTACGGCTTCCTCGGGTTGTGATTTATGAGGCCCTTTCTTATACCTTTCGAGCTCCATCTCCCCTTCTTGGACGCACAGGACCAGTTTATCAAGTACGTCGACAACCCCATTTTTTACTTCCGTTTTCAGGTTTTTAGACATGCCTAATAAGATCTTGGCTTTTTTAACCGCATGCTGCGCCATCCTGGCTCTAATGGTGGTCACTACCTGAGGGGGAGGGCTTTGGGGGGAGGTCGACTGGTCCAGATCCACCGTATAGTTGAAACCTGGTTTATTTATGTCGAGCACACCCTTGTTTACTATTGCAGATGTCGTGGCCTTAGGGGTATTTTCAATGTACATTGTGGTGTGGCTCGTTGGGCGTGGGGCTCTTTTATTGGGGGATTGGGACGACTCTTTTGAGCGCCTGTCTTGGGGTGGAGATCTAATCATCCTGTTTATTAGGGGTCCGCAGGTGTCAATATTATGGTCGCCGAGTGTATAGTGCTCGGTTCCAGTATTATTGTAACGTGTATATGTGTAATAGTAATTTACAGCTAGTCAATATGGTGTATATAGTAAGAATTAATTAATTGGTAAATTGTATAAATGTGAATATTTGTGTTAGATTGTGCTAGTGTATTCGGGTGTAAAAGGCCCTAGTCAATTGTACAAGTCAGGATTTCCTACAAATAATTAAAGTAACAAGCTAAATAAAATGGATTATAATAGGGTGTAAACCCAAGTCTTATAGGTGTATAATATTATATATAGATATGTACAATTGTAAAAATGTGTATGGTATAAGTCAAAGTATGTATTTTAGTGTAGTAGTATATCTGGGTGGTATGTTATTTATGGGTATAAAGGGCCCTGGTCAATAATTATTTGTTTGTGTAGGTGATGTGTCAAGATGTTTTAACTTGTGTACCTATGTCTCCTCGTATAGCGTCTCCAACCGTCGCGCCAGGTCCCCAATGCACGCCAACCGGCTGCGGCGCAAGATGGTATGTTATATTTATAACAACCAGTTGTCACCGCCGGCCAAACCGTCGCGCCCAGGACCCACGCGTGGGCGAGGGACGCCAAGAGGAGATGAATTAGTAGTGTATTGAAAGTGTTATTTGTTTTGCGGTACGTTAAGCGCGTGTATTGGTGTGCGTGTGTTTAGTGGGTGTCTCTGTGTTTGAAAATGTAAGTCTATAATTATCTCCACTTGTTAATTAATAGTTTGCAAAGTTGTAAATTAATTATATTATTAGGGGTTGTAAAAGGACCCGTTAAGTATTGTCACTAAGTCTATTTATTATTGAAATTAGATTAAGGCTATGAGTTGTTATCCGCACAACTGTGCACGATATGTCCACCAACTAACAATTGTCAATTTAAAAATATTTCTTTATAATACCAAAATTATAATTCAATTCTAGGTTTTCCTTTAAAAATAAGTGATCGTCCAAGTTTGCCTATAAATATAATTATTCGAGTCTTACAAATTTCCTAGGAAATTGTTATTATGTACACAATGTTCATGTGTTACTATTGGATGGTACAAAGTCGAACGATAATTAGGCTCCGCCCACTCCAGTCAATTTATTGTAAATATTTAGTTTGTTAGGAAACTTTGATTTTTTAATATTAGTCTGAATCTAAGTTTAAATATTTACCCGTGTTGTTAATGCGTTTTAGGAATTGTTTATGTACTAAAGTTTCGGGTTTTATGTCTGTTTACTGGTTTTTCAATTTATTTGTATAGTGAGACTTATGTTCAATTTTACTGTAAAGTTATATAATTTATTACTATGAAACCTATTGGTATGTGTTTTTGAGGGGGTTCTTTAATTTAATAAACTATAAAAGTGTATATTATGATTATAATTAAAAAGTGTATTTCCAGAACAAACAAAATAATTACCGTGTATATTTGTATGTATTATCTAGTGTGGATGTCTTAGCTCCGCCCCTAAGCAATTAATATTACAGGGGGAGGAGTCTGAACTGTGAATAATTGTTAGTGTTACTATATGGTTGAGCGGTTGGTATGTCGGCTGGCGATCTCACAGTACGCCGGATTTGATTCCGGTGTTACAGTTGATGGGTAATTTTGTTATGTTAAGTGCGGTTTAAAAGGTTGGTGGTAGCGTACGTGTATATGCGTGTTAGTGTGGGTGAATCCGTTTAATTGATAACATTTATACGTAGATTATTGGGTGTATGTGTGTGTGTGTGTGTGTCCTTGTTGGATAGAACTATGTTCCTACGTATTACTATTGCTCAGAATGTATAATTTTCAATTTTTGTTAATTATTTTTAAAATTTTCAGTTTAGTACTAATTAAATAATATTTAATATTTCTAAGTGGGCTGATTCTTTGACTCCGCCCACCAAAGCCGAACGGTGACGACTTTAGACGACCGTCACTTGGTTCGCCCCTGGTTGGCTGGATTGTTAGTAAATAGGTTGACGACGAAATATTTCGCCGTTTCACTAGTGTTGTACACCAGGGAATTTTTGGTATAGGGTCTAGAATTTGGTTTTGGTACTATTGATGGTTTTTGAGAAAATTTTTTGTCCAACTTAGGGTGTGTTAGTGGGTGTGTATGTGTTGTTATGTACAGTCTTTTGAGTTTAGGTGTTTTTGCTTACTATGCGACCAGGTGCAAGTATCCGTTTTTCTGTATGGTTGTGTTGTATGTCTATTATGTGTTGTAGTTTTGATGTTGTCTTAATTTAGTGTGTTGGGTGTGTATTAGGTATGTATTAGGTGTGTATTGTGTGTATTTTAGTGGTACTATGTGTTATAAAAGCGGGTCGTTATATGTCTACCCTGTATATCACACCGTGATATATTATGTCAAGATGTGTACTACGCTATACTACTACGCTATACGTAATCTGTCCTCTTAGAATAAGGTGCAATATTATATATAAAATATTGTTATAATTTTGTGGTCGAAGGTGTAGTCTGCCTAGGCAAATATTATGTCTATTCCAATTATATTCTGTATTAATCAATTTGTATTATTTATAAATACAAGTGTCAAGACAATAATTATTTATAATTGGTTTGTAACTCAGACCAAGGGAGCGGAAATTGTTTGACCACAACACTAGTGATTAGTGTTATGTATTTTAAAAGTATATAAGGAAATGTTGGATGTTGGTAAAATATTCTAGAAACTTTTTTACAACTTAAGATTACTCGGAAGATAAAATAGCTAGGGGGATGCGGTTTTCAGTAATGTGTTCAAGGGGTGGGGAAGTACAACATTCCCACAATCAATTTACCAAAAAGTTATTTTTTATAGTTTCATTCATCGAGACTGCCGAATTTTAAAATGGGTATATCTCCCAAACTATAGGCCCGTTTGAAATGAAATTTGGGGGTGTTACTCTCTGTATTTTTAAGAGTTCACGGCTAAAGTTTACATAAACAAATTGTTACTCCTTTCGAAAATAAGCCATACAGTTCTTACTTCTTTGCATAGATGGCGTTACTGTCGAAAGTAATGAATTTAATTAATGATTTTAAAATTGTTGTATCTTCTAAATTACTTGAAATTTTGGAAAAATTTAAACGGAATTATTAGTTGTGGACTAAGTTCCACCTTTTTCTATAATTACAGCTTTCTATGAGTTAAGATTAAAAAGGGCAAAATTACGTAATGTTACTAAGTGACGTATATATTTTTGTTAATTTTTCAAAAAGTATGATATTTGAAGGGAAACGGTGTTTGGGGCTGTGTTCACCAACTGGGGAGGCACAACATTCCCTCAATCGGGTCCCTCCAGGATCAGTATTTGTGACTTATTACTTTTGAAACTCAAAATTTTGACGGGCTATATCTCCCTAGCTATTATCCTGTTTTGGATGAAAATTGGGAGTGTTACTCCCTATATTTTTAGAAGTTCACGGCTTAGTTTAAACTAAAGTAAATGTTAATAATTGCCGAAATAAGCCGTTTAGTATGTTATTACTTTAAGAGATGGCGCTAGTATCGAAAATGATGCAATATTTTTTGAATTTTCAAGTGCCTATATCTATTAAACTACTGTATATTTTGGAAAATTTACAACTGTATATTAATTTGTGGCCTAAGTTCCTCCCTTACTCGTTTATCACAAATCTCTATCAGTCAAAATTAAGAAGCTATAATTACGTAACTGCTATAAGAAACTTAATTTTACAAAATTTTAGTATAAAGATATCTCGGTAATTACGAAGCCGATTTGGCCGAAATTTTTACAGTATATGCTTAAAATTGGTGCAAATCTATTACACTTAGACTGCTTGAATATAATTATATATTTACGGAATTATGTATTTTTAAAGTTTGTATGAAAATTTTGAAAAATTTTAAAAATCTCTAATTAAATAACTAATAGTCTTATCTTGATGGGGAAAACGCCTTCGTGTTCCTCCCGGCACCCGGCACCAACTTATCTGTGTGGCTTCCGTCCAACTGCCACGGGAAGGTAGACGGGAGTCTTCCTGGTCAGGAACTGTTTCGGACTTTCTTCTATAACTTCGCTGTTTTCTGCCAGAAAAATCTGGCAAGGGTGTCAAAGGAAGCGCCTTTTTAGAGCGCTTCGAACTGCACTTCAAGATATGGGGGTCACAGATCATTTGACGGCAGCGCACGCGTTTTTGTATTTCGGCACAATTTTTTGTTTCATAAAAGTTATCACCAAAAATCGTGGTTTTATCCGATGCGCTTGGTTTTTTCACCATTCGATAGACGATTTAACAGCGCATCCAACGATATATCACACTATAATTGTTTCACTGTTTTTACCACTATTACGATTTTTATACACTTTTCACTCAGAAAACTTGCTACGGAGCGTTGCGAAACGGCTCTGCGCGTGCGCGTGCGGCTGGGCGTGCCGGTTAGGTTAGGTTAGGTTAGGTTAGGTTAGGTTAGGTTAGGTTAGGTTAGGTTAGGTTAGGTTAGGTTAGGTTAGGTTAGGTTAGGTTAGGTTAGGTTAGGTTAGGTTAGGTTAGGTTAGGTTAGGTTAGGTTAGGTTAGGTTAGGTTAGGTTAGGTTAGGTTAGGTTAGGTTAGGTTAGGTTAGGTTAGGTTAGGTTAGGTTAGGTTAGGTTAGGTTAGGTTAGGTTAGGTTAGGTTAGGTTAGGTTAGGTTAGGTTAGGTTAGGTTAGGTTAGGTTAGGTTAGGTTAGGTTAGGTTAGGTTAGGTTAGGTTAGGTTAGGTTAGGTTAGGTTAGGTTAGGTTAGGTTAGGTTAGGTTAGGTTAGGTTAGGTTAGGTTAGGTTAGGTTAGGTTAGGTTAGGTTAGGTTAGGTTAGGTTAGGTTAGGTTAGGTTAGGTTAGGTTAGGTTAGGTTAGGTTAGGTTAGGTTAGGTTAGGTTAGGTTAGGTTAGGTTAGGTTAGGTTAGGTTAGGTTAGGTTAGGTTAGGTTAGGTTAGGTTAGGTTAGGTTAGGTTAGGTTAGGTTAGGTTAGGTTAGGTTAGGTTAGGTTAGGTTAGGTTAGGTTAGGTTAGGTTAGGTTAGGTTAGGTTAGGTTAGGTTAGGTTAGGTTAGGTTAGGTTAGGTTAGGTTAGGTTAGGTTAGGTTAGGTTAGGTTAGGTTAGGTTAGGTTAGGTTAGGTTAGGTTAGGTTAGGTTAGGTTAGGTTAGGTTAGGTTAGGTTAGGTTAGGTTAGGTTAGGTTAGGTTAGGTTAGGTTAGGTTAGGTTAGGTTAGGTTAGGTTAGGTTAGGTTAGGTTAGGTTAGGTTAGGTTAGGTTAGGTTAGGTTAGGTTAGGTTAGGTTAGGTTAGGTTAGGTTAGGTTAGGTTAGGTTAGGTTAGGTTAGGTTAGGTTAGGTTAGGTTAGGTTAGGTTAGGTTAGGTTAGGTTAGGTTAGGTTAGGTTAGGTTAGGTTAGGTTAGGTTAGGTTAGGTTAGGTTAGGTTAGGTTAGGTTAGGTTAGGTTAGGTTAGGTTAGGTTAGGTTAGGTTAGGTTAGGTTAGGTTAGGTTAGGTTAGGTTAGGTTAGGTTAGGTTAGGTTAGGTTAGGTTAGGTTAGGTTAGGTTAGGTTAGGTTAGGTTAGGTTAGGTTAGGTTAGGTTAGGTTAGGTTAGGTTAGGTTAGGTTAGGTTAGGTTTTTTTTTTTTTTTTTTTTTTTTATTTGTGTCCGGATGCCAGATCCGGCCCGCGAATAGCCCCTAACATGATCAGGGATTTTTTATTAAATTATGAACACAAATGATTTATTCCCTTAAAAATTTTACAGTTTTTTCCTATGCTTTTATAAACAATTATTCTTACTATATTCTAAGTAATTTACAATGTTGCTTATTCTGGGTTTACCATGCGTTTATCTCAGGTCTTTTGAGGTTACATAGCACCTGTTTTGTTGTACATTATCTATGCATTATATATTTGTACATATATACGATCTCATGCCCTGTTTGATGTGCTTGGTGGTGTGCTGTTGTAATGTTGTTTGTGATCTTAGGTAATTTCTTTTTTTTTTTTTTGTGTACATGTTATTAGTGTACTTGTGTGTTGTATATATTTATTATGTTGTTGATGTGTCTGTGTAGTTGTACTTGTTATGTTTTTGTCCTTATGTTGATGTATTAGTGTGTTGTCGTTTTTTTATTACTTATAATTACACTATATTATGTTTACATAATAATTGTAATTGTCTTTACTGTTAATTTATGATTTAGTGTATACTGTATTGTGGCGTGTGTTCCATGTGATATGTACGTTTTGTATTAGTGTATCTCATGTATGTACGTTAGTTAGTATTGTTTTTTATTACCTTAATATAATCGGTTATGTGACAGCATATCCGATTATTGCGTGTTATGTGTATGTATAAATGGTGTGTTACTGTTGTTGTTTTTGTGTTGTGTTTGCTAGTGCGAGGGTTCATGCTTGCTTGGTACAGTCACTGCGCCTGCGCACATGTCCTCGGACTATGCTTAATGTATTCTTATGTAATAATTGTTATGATATGAGGTATATGTTATGATTTGTAGCTGGTGTGGTTTATGTAGTTATGCATTGTGTTACGGGTGAGTTATTAAGTAGTATGATTGTGTATTGTTGTTACGTAGTGATACTTGTTTGGTATGGGTGTTTTATAGCGTGTGATAGATTGTTGTGTTTGTGTGTGATGTTGGGTCTGTGGTTAGCGTAATAGACGGTGTACTGTTGCTATGTTGGGCATGGTCTAACCATACGCAACTGATTCCCTGGCGAGAGCATCGGCCCTTGCCCTAATTGGGCACTCTGTGCCAAACACGTCATGGCTTGACTGTGGCAGTTTCGCTTTTACGCAGTTATGGCAGCTAGTGCGATGAGTGCATTCTTTCCGCATGTGGCCAGGCTGACCGCACTTTGTGCAGCGATCCTCCTCGGCTGCGGCACAGCTTTTGCGTCCGTGGCCGTAACCCAGACAGCGCATGCACTGTATGAGGGGCGTCTGATCCTGCACCCTCAAACACTGCACATCCACGAAAAGTCTGCCCGCCGAGGTAAGTCTCTGCCAGAGTTTTGGTGACACCTGGAGGACGGCATGACACTCATCTGGGTGCCTTGCCCTCCTCCGGTACCTCTCCACTACAGTGACCTCCTCGGCCGACAGTCCCTCCGTCAGGTCGGCGTTCTGCTGGGTTAGTGCTGCCTTTATGTCTGCCTCGGTGACGGCTCGGCAGAGGTTTTTTAATACCACCAGCGGGTTCGAGAACTTTGCTTCTTCTACTTTGAGCTTATCATTCGCCTTCAGCTTGTCTGCTATTTCTTTGATCTCGTCCTTTGTGGCACACGCGAGTACGACCCTAGGTCCCCTCACGCGCCTCATATTCTTAATCTGCAGACCGTTTTCTTTGGCTTGGTTAGGTTAGGTTAGGTTAGGTTAGGTTAGGTTAGGTTAGGTTAGGTTAGGTTAGGTTAGGTTAGGTTAGGTTAGGTTAGGTTAGGTTAGGTTAGGTTAGGTTAGGTTAGGTTAGGTTAGGTTAGGTTAGGTTAGGTTAGGTTAGGTTAGGTTAGGTTAGGTTAGGTTAGGTTAGGTTAGGTTAGGTTAGGTTAGGTTAGGTTAGGTTAGGTTAGGTTAGGTTAGGTTAGGTTAGGTTAGGTTAGGTTAGGTTAGGTTAGGTTAGGTTAGGTTAGGTTAGGTTAGGTTAGGTTAGGTTAGGTTAGGTTAGGTTAGGTTAGGTTAGGTTAGGTTAGGTTAGGTTAGGTTAGGTTAGGTTAGGTTAGGTTAGGTTAGGTTAGGTTAGGTTAGGTTAGGTTAGGTTAGGTTAGGTTAGGTTAGGTTAGGTTAGGTTAGGTTAGGTTAGGTTAGGTTAGGTTAGGTTAGGTTAGGTTAGGTTAGGTTAGGTTAGGTTAGGTTAGGTTAGGTTAGGTTAGGTTAGGTTTTTTTTTTTTTTTTTTTTTTTTTTTTTTTTTTTTTTTTTTTTGTTGTGTCCGGGAGCCAGTCCCGGCCCGCGAAAAGCCCCTAACGTAATCAGGGATTTCATATAAGGATAATAAAGCGCAGGGAGTTTTTTATTCTAAAAAATACGTTGACATTTTTTACTTATTTTTCTACTCTAACTTTACACTATGTAGTGATTAAGGTTATCTTAATTCTATACAATTTTATGAGGTCTTATTATTAATTATTTATAATTTAGTTACAATGTATTATATCTCTATATTTATATTTTACTATTATATATATTTTACATAATTGTCATATTCACTGTAAAGGAGTACAAGTTTTTCGGTTTTACAATTGTCTTAAGAGATTAGATATACATGCCCATACATTCTATACAGGGTTGCGTTAGGCATCATTTAAAATTGTTCAATAATTCGCAGTTTTTAATGACATTGTACTTCTGCAATGTGCCTAGGTTTTGTGTTGTTACTATTTCCCGTCATTTTACTCTGCTGTTGATGTCTATCTACTAATGTGATATGAGGTGAATTGTTGTATATCGTAACCATATTTATAATTATGTGTTTGTTTATATGTGTTGTTTGTCTTGTGTTGTGGTTAACAGTTATATAACTATCCCTGCTTGTGTATATCCTATTCGTGTAGGTTGTACTTAGTGTATATTTTAGTATATTGAGGTGTAATTACATGATATGTATCTAAAGATATTTTTCTATTACATGATGTGTGTTGCTAAACAATTTATGTACCGTAATGTAACATGTACATTTATGTCCGCAATTTGTTTATATATATTGTGAGGTTGAATGTTGCAACCACCAGTCAGTCAAGGTGATTCCAATTTGATCACTCTGATGCAATCCCAATTAGACTATATAGTTTGCAACACTTATTTCATTGTATAATGAGTCATTATGTTCAATGTTTTGTGATTAGGTGTTATATAAGTACTCTAATAGTGGTGGGTGTAGACATTTATTTGATTAAGTAATAGCGTAATTGACGTGTATTTTATTAGTTATGTATAATTATGTGTTTGTTTATATGTTTTGTTTGTGTTGTGTTGTGGTTAACAGTTATAGGATTAACCCTGCTTGAGTGTATATCCTATTCGTGTAGGTTATACTTAGTGTATATTCTAGTATATTGATGTATAATTATATGGTTTGTATTTAAGAAATTTTTTCTTTTACATGATGCGTTGCTAAACGATTTATGTAACGTAATGTAATATGTACATTATGTGTCCGCGAGTTGTTTGTGCATATTGTGAGATTTAATGTTGCAACCACCAGTCAGAAGAGGTGATTCCAATTTGATCACTGATGCAATCTCAATTAGACTCTATAATATTTTGCAACGTTTATTTTATTGTATAGTGAATCATTATATTTAATGTTTTGTGATTTGATGTTATATAAATACTCTAATGGTGGTGGGCGTAGAGATTTAATTGGTTAAGTTATAGCGTAATTGACGTGTATTTTATTACTTATGTACATGGTTAGTGGAACGATGTTTATGTGGCTCCGTGTGGTGGCGTTGTTTTAGTGATTACGTATTTATTATAGTTTTTTATTTTCTTATACAATTTCTTATGTAGCAATCATAGCAAATTGTTATTGTGTTTTATGTATATTGTGTAGTAACATATTATGCGACGGCATAATATATGACGACATAGTATATGATGTGATGTATATTTGTATGAATAATGTTATGTGATTTCATGTTTATAAACTCTTATAGAGATGAGTGTGAGGATTTAATTGGTTGAGTAATGGCGTGATTGACGTGTGTTTATAGTTGTGTGCATGGTTAGTTGAATGGTATTTATATGGTGCGTGTGATGGCGTTGTTGGTGATTACTTAATTGTTATAGTTTTTTATTTTATTATACGGTTCGTTATGCAACAACATAGTAAACTGTTATTGTGTTTTATGTATAGTGTGTAGCGACATAGTGCGCGACGGCACAATATATGACGACATAACGTGTGGTATGTTGTATCTTTGTGTGAATAATGTTATGTGATTTAGTGCTTATAAATTCTTGTAAAGATGGGTGTAAAGATTTAATGGTTGAGTAGTAGTGTAATTGACGTATGTTTATTAGTTGTGTGCATGGTTAGTTGAGTGGTATTTACGTGGGTGTGTGTGGTGACGTTGTTGGTGATTACATAATTGTTATAGTTTTTTATTTTATTATACGGTTTGTTATGCAACAACATAGCAAACTGTTATTGTGTTTATGTATTGTGTGTGGCGACATTGTGTGTGACTGCATAATATGTGACGACATAGTGTGGGTGGTGATGTATCATTGTGTGCTAGGTTTATGTGTTTAACGTTTGTGTAAGGTTGTTTGTAGGAAGTTGTTCACTGATGATTATGCGGTTGTTAATTACAGTTTTTTATTTTACTTATAGCTTGTTATGCAAACAATATAACAAAGTACTATCGTGTTAATATCATGTGTATAGTGCGTGTAGTGTGACAGATTAATTGTATTGTATGCAGTACGTGCACGCAGTTACATGTGCTTAAAGTGCATTCAATGCACCGGCACACATGTCTCGTGTTTGTACTATACGTGTGTTATCGCGCATGTCTGTAATACGTTTTATTGGGTAGTGTTAGTTGATATTGTGTGAGCAATGTGGTTGTACGTAGATAATGTTTTATATCATAGATATAGTATTGGGGTGACTAAGGTGTCGTGTGATAATGTATTGTTAACATAAGAACGTAAGTTGTGTAACCATTGTGTTAGTTTTTTATGACGATTTGTGTTGGCGTAAGTTGTTGTGATTGTGTTGTGTATAAGGTTGTGTGGTGTGTATTATGTTGTAATGGTGTAATGTGTCATGACAGTGAGACATCCAAGCGGAGCAGGGCTAGCTGTAGGCGACCGCCTCCCTCGCGAGGGTGTCCGCTCTTGTTCTAATGGGACAGTCGGCACCAAATACGTCGTGGTTAACTTGCGGTAGTTTCGCCTTCGCACAGTTGTGACAACTGGTGCGATGGCCGCATTCCTTTCTCACGTGGCCTTGTTGCCCGCATTTGGTACAGCGGTCTTCTTCATCTGCCATGCAGCTCTTGCGCCCGTGACCATAGCCCAGACACCGCATGCATTGTATGAGGGGCGTCTGGTCTTGGACCCTCACACACTGCACATCGATGAAGAGTCTGCCGGCCGAGGTGAGTCTCTGCCATAGCTTTGGAGACACCTGGAGGACGGCGTGACATTCATCAGGGTGTCTCGCCCTCCTTCGGTATCTCTCTACCACAGTGGCCTCCTCAGCCGACAGCCCCTCCACCAGATTTGCGTTTTGCTGGGCAATAGCGGTTTTGACTTCCTCGTCTGTGACCTTTCGGCACAAGTTCTTCAACACAACCAATGGGTTCTTAAATTTTGCCTCTTCAACCTTTAATTGTTTGTTAGAGGTTAGCCTCCCTGCGACTTGTTCTATGTCCTCTTTGGTGGCGCATGAGAGTACTATTTTTGGCCCCCTTACTCGCCTCATTTTGTGTATTCTTGTACCGTTCTCCTTGGCCTTTAATGTGCTTTTAATCTCTGTCTCCAACACCTCGACGGGGAGTATATCATTGGTGGAGACCATGATTGTATGCAGTTTATTGGTTACTTGGGGCCCGGGTTGGGCAACCATTTGGGCGTAGGTGCGCGGCCCGCATACAACTTCTCCTACCTGGTTGCTGAGCTCCTGTGTGGTACATTTAAGTGCCTTTAACTCTTGCAGAAGCTCAGCTCCGGTATCTACTGTGGGAGTGGTAGTAGCGTCTTTTCGCTGCTCCAACGTTACCGCGTGGTACCTAATTACACCCTCGAGACACCTCATGCTATCCGCATTTTCTTTGATTTGTTTCCTATGTTGTTCAAGATTTTCCAAGAGGGTGGCGTGGTGTTCTAGCGCCTTTGCGAGCCTCTCATTTCGCTCTGTATTTTCACTAATAATCTCACTATGGGCTCTAATCATCGTAGTCCACCTTTCAATCTGTGGCAGCTCATATTTAATGTCTTTTACGGCGCCCCCGGGTTGTGGTAGCTCGCTATTATCCTTTACGGCTTCCTCGGGTTGTGATTTATGAGGCCCTTTCTTATACCTTTCGAGCTCCATCTCCCCTTCTTGGACGCATAGGACCAGTTTATCAAGTACGTCGACAACCCCATTTTTTACTTCCGTTTTCAGGTTTTTAGACATGCCTAATAAGATCTTGGCTTTTTTAACCGCATGCTGCGCCATCCTGGCTCTAATGGTGGTCACTACCTGAGGGGGAGGGCTTTGGGGGGAGGTCGACTGGTCCAGATCCACCGTATAGTTGAAACCTGGTTTATTTATGTCGAGCACACCCTTGTTAACTATTGCAGATGTCGTGGCCTTAGGGGTATTTTCAATGTACATTGTGGTGTGGCTCGTTGGGCGTGGGGCTCTTTTATTGGGGGATAGGGACGACTCTTTTGAGCGCCTGTCTTGGGGTGGAGATCTAATCATCCTGTTTATTAGGGGTCCGCAGGTGTCAATATTATGGTCGCCGAGTGTATAGTGCTCGGTTCCAGTATTATTGTAACGTGTATATGTGTAATAGTAATTTACAGCTAGTCAATATGGTGTATATAGTAAGAATTAATTAATTGGTAAATTGTATAAATGTGAATATTTGTGTTAGATTGTGCTAGTGTATTCGGGTGTAAAAGGCCCTAGTCAATTGTACAAGTCAGGATTTCCTACAAATAATTAAAGTAACAAGCTAAATAAAATGGATTATAATAGGGTGTAAACCCAAGTCTTATAGGTGTATAATATTATATATAGATATGTACAATTGTAAAAATGTGTATGGTATAAGTCAAAGTATGTATTTTAGTGTAGTAGTATATCTGGGTGGTATGTTATTTATGGGTATAAAGGGCCCTGGTCAATAATTATTTGTTTGTGTAGGTGATGTGTCAATAATATGTTTTAACTTGTGTACATATGTCTCCTCGTATAGCGTCTCCAACCGTCGCGCCAGGTCCCCAATGCACGCCAACCGGCTGCGGCGCAAGATGGTATGTTATATTTATAACAACCAGTTGTCACCGCCGGCCAAACCGTCGCGCCCAGGATCCACGCGTGGGCGAGGGACGCCAAGAGGAGATGAATTAGTAGTGTATTGAAAGTGTTATTTGTTTTGCGGTACGTTAAGCGCGTGTATTGGTGTGCGTGTGTTTAGTGGGTGTCTCTGTGTTTGAAAATGTAAGTCTATAATTATCTCCACTTGTTAATTAATAGTTTGCAAAGTTGTAAATTAATTATATTATTAGGGGTTGTAAAAGGACCCGTTAAGTATTGTCACTAAGTCTATTTATTATTGAAATTAGATTAAGACTATGAGTTGTTATCCGCACAACTGTGCACGATATGTCCACCAACTAACAATTGTCAATTTAAAAATATTTCTTTATAATACCAAAATTATAATTCAATTCTAGGTTTTCCTTTAAAAATAAGTGATCGTCCAAGTTTGCCTATAAATATAATTATTCGAGTCTTACAAATTTCCTAGGAAATTGTTATTATGTACACAATGTTCATGTGTTACTATTGGATGGTACGAAGTCGAACGATAATTAGGCTCCGCCCACTCCAGTCAATTTATTGTAAATATTTAGTTTGTTAGGAAACTTTGATTTTTTAATATTAGTCTGAATCTAAGTTTAAATATTTACCCGTGTTGTTAATGCGTTTTAGAAATTGTTTATGTACTAAAGTTTCGGGTTTTATGTCTGTTTACTGGTTTTTCAATTTATTTGTATAGTGAGACTTACGTTCAATTTTACTGTAAAGTTATATAATTTATTACTATGAAACCTATTGGTATGTGTTTTTGAGGGGGTTCTTTAATTTAATAAACTATAAAAGTGTATATTATGATTATAATTAAAAAGTGTATCTCCAGAACAAACAAAATAATCACCGTGTATATTTGTATGTATTATCTAGTGTGGATGTCTTAGCTCCGCCCCTAAGCAATTAATATTACAGGGGGAGGAGTCTGAACTGTGAATATTTGTTAGTGTTACTATATGGTTGAGCGGTTGGTATGTCGGCTGGCGATCTCACAGTACGCCGGGTTTGATTCCGGTGTTACAGTTGATGGGTAATTTTGTTATGTTAAGTGCGGTTTAAAAGGTTGGTGGTAGCGTACGTGTATATGCGTGTTAGTGTGGGTGAATCCGTTTAATTGATAACATTTATACGTAAATTATTGGGTGTATGTGTGTGTGTGTGTGTGTCCTTGTTGGATAGAACTATGTTCCTACGTATTACTATTGCACAGAATGTATAATTTTCAATTTTTGTTAATTATTTTTAAAATTTTCAGTTTAGTACTAATTAAATAATATTTAATATTTCTAAGTGGGCTGATTCTTTGACTCCGCCCACCAAAGCCGAACGGTGACGACTTTAGACGACCGTCACTTGGTTCGCCCCTGGTTGGCTGGATTGTTAGTAAATAGGTTGACGACGAAATATTTCGCCGTTTCACTAGTGTTGTACACCAGGGAATTTTTGGTATAGGGTCTAGAATTTGGTTTTGGTACTATTGATGTTTTTTGAGAAAGATTTTTTGTCCAACTTAGGGTGTGTTAGTGGGTGTGTATGTGTTGTTATGTACAGTCTTTTGAGTTTAGGTGTTTTCGCTTACTATGCGACCAGGTGCAAGTATCCGTTTTTCTGTATGGTTGTGTTGTATGTCTATTATGTGTTGTAGTTTTGATGTTGTCTTAATTTAGTGTGTTGGGTGTGTATTAGGTATGTATTGGGTGTGTATTGTGTGTATTTTAGTGGTACTATGTGTTATAAAGACGGGTCGTTATATGTCTACACTGTATATCACACCGTGATATATTATGTCAAGATGTGTACTACGCTATACTACTACGCTATACGTAATCTGTCCTCTTAGAATAAGGTGCAATATTATATATAAAATATTGTTATAATTTTGTGGTCGAAGGTGTAGTCTGCCTAGGCAAATATTATGTCTATTCCAATTATATTCTGTATTAATCAATTTGTATTATTTATAGATACAAGTGTCAAGACAATAATTATTTATAATTGGTTTGTAACTCAGACCAAGGGAGCGGAAATTGTTTGACCACAACACTAGTGATTAGTGTTATGTATTTTAAAAGTATATAAGGAAATGTTGGATGTTGGTAAAATATTCTAGAAACTTTTTTACAACTTAAGATTACTCGGAAGATAAAATAGCTAGGGGGATGCGGTTTTCAGTATTGTGTTCAAGGGGTGGGGAAGTACAACATTCCCACAATCAATTTACCAAAAAGTTATTTTTTATAGTTTCATTCATCGAGACTGCCGAATTTTAAAATGGGTATATCTCCCAAACTATGGGCCCGTTTGAAATGAAATTTGGGGGTGTTACTCTCTGTATTTTTAAGAGTTCACGGCTAAAGTTTACATAAACAAATTGTTACTCCTTTCGAAAATAAGCCATACAGTTCTTACTTCTTTGCATAGATGGCGTTACTGTCGAAAGTAATGAATTTAATTAATGATTTTAAAATTGTTGTATCTTCTAAATTACTTGAAATTTTGGAAAAATTTAAACGGAATTATTAGTTGTGGACTAAGTTCCACCTTTTTCTATAATTACAGCTTTCTATGAGTTAAGATTAAAAAGGGCAAAATTACGTAATGTTACTAAGTGACGTATATATTTTTGTTAATTTTTCAAAAAGTATGATATTTGAAGGGAAACGGATTTTGGGGCTGTGTTCACCAACTGGGGAGGCACAACATTCCCTCAATCGGGTCCCTCCAGGATCAATATTTGTGACTTATTACTTTTGAAACTCAAAATTTTTTGACGGGCTATATCTCCCTAGCTATTATCCTGTTTTGGATGAAAATTGGGAGTGTTACTCCCTATATTTTTAGAAGTTCACGGCTTAGTTTAAACTAAAGTAAATGTTAATAATTGCCGAAATAAGCCGTTTAGTATGTTATTACTTTAAGAGATGGCGCTAGTATCGAAAATGATGCAATATTTTTTGAATTTTCAAGTGCTTATATCTATTAAACTACTGTATATTTTGGAAAAATTACAACTGTATATTAATTTGTGGCCTAAGTTCCTCCCTTACTCGTTTATCACAAATCTCTATCAGCCAAAATTAAGAAGCTATAATTACGTAACTGCTATAAGAAACTTAATTTTACAAAATTTTAGTATAAAGATATCTCGGTAATTACGAAGCCGATTTGGCTGAAATTTTTACAGTATATGCTTAAAATTGGTGCAAATCTATTACACTTAGACTGCTTGAATATAATTATATATTTACGGAATTATGTATTTTTAAAGTTTGTATGAAAATTTTGAAAAATTTTAAAAATCTCTAATTAAATAACTAATGGTCTTATCTTGATGGGGAAAACGCCTTCGTGTTCCTCCCGGCACCCGGCACCAACTTATCTGTGTGGCTTCCGTCCAACTGCCACGGGAAGGTAGACGGGAGTCTTCCTGGTCAGGAACTGTTTCGGACTTTCTTCTATATCTTCGCTGTTTTCTGCCAGAAAAATCTGGCAAGGGTGTCAAAGGAAGCGCCTTTTTAGAGCGCTTCGAACTGCACTTCAAGATATGGGGGTCACAGATCATTTGACGGCAGCGCACGCGTTTTTGTATTTCGGCACAATTTTTTGTTTCATAAAAGTTATCACCAAAAATCGTGGTTTTATCCGATGCGCTTGGTTTTTTCACCATTCAATAGACGATTTAACAGCGCATCCAACGATATATCACACTATAATTGTTTCACTGTTTTTACCACTATTACGATTTTTATACACTTTTCACTCAGAAAACTTGCTACGGAGCGTTGCGAAACGACTCTGCGCGTGCGCGTGCGGCTGGGCGTGCCAGAGCAGACTGGTTAGGTTAGGTTAGGTTAGGTTAGGTTAGGTTAGGTTAGGTTAGGTTAGGTTAGGTTAGGTTAGGTTAGGTTAGGTTAGGTTAGGTTAGGTTAGGTTAGGTTAGGTTAGGTTAGGTTAGGTTAGGTTAGGTTAGGTTAGGTTAGGTTAGGTTAGGTTAGGTTAGGTTAGGTTAGGTTAGGTTAGGTTAGGTTAGGTTAGGTTAGGTTAGGTTAGGTTAGGTTAGGTTAGGTTAGGTTAGGTTAGGTTAGGTTAGGTTAGGTTAGGTTAGGTTAGGTTAGGTTAGGTTAGGTTAGGTTAGGTTAGGTTAGGTTAGGTTAGGTTAGGTTAGGTTAGGTTAGGTTAGGTTAGGTTAGGTTAGGTTAGGTTAGGTTAGGTTAGGTTAGGTTAGGTTAGGTTAGGTTAGGTTAGGTTAGGTTAGGTTAGGTTAGGTTAGGTTAGGTTAGGTTAGGTTAGGTTAGGTTAGGTTAGGTTAGGTTAGGTTAGGTTAGGTTAGGTTAGGTTAGGTTAGGTTAGGTTAGGTTAGGTTAGGTTAGGTTAGGTTAGGTTAGGTTAGGTTAGGTTAGGTTAGGTTAGGTTAGGTTAGGTTAGGTTAGGTTAGGTTAGGTTAGGTTAGGTTAGGTTAGGTTAGGTTAGGTTAGGTTAGGTTAGGTTAGGTTAGGTTAGGTTAGGTTAGGTTAGGTTAGGTTAGGTTAGGTTAGGTTAGGTTAGGTTAGGTTAGGTTAGGTTAGGTTAGGTTAGGTTAGGTTAGGTTAGGTTAGGTTAGGTTAGGTTAGGTTAGGTTAGGTTAGGTTAGGTTAGGTTAGGTTAGGTTAGGTTAGGTTAGGTTAGGTTAGGTTAGGTTAGGTTAGGTTAGGTTAGGTTAGGTTAGGTTAGGTTAGGTTAGGTTAGGTTAGGTTAGGTTAGGTTAGGTTAGGTTAGGTTAGGTTAGGTTAGGTTAGGTTAGGTTAGGTTAGGTTAGGTTAGGTTAGGTTAGGTTAGGTTAGGTTAGGTTAGGTTAGGTTAGGTTAGGTTAGGTTAGGTTAGGTTAGGTTAGGTTAGGTTAGGTTAGGTTAGGTTAGGTTAGGTTAGGTTAGGTTAGGTTAGGTTAGGTTAGGTTAGGTTAGGTTAGGTTAGGTTAGGTTAGGTTAGGTTAGGTTAGGTTAGGTTAGGTTAGGTTAGGTTAGGTTAGGTTAGGTTAGGTTAGGTTAGGTTAGGTTAGGTTAGGTTAGGTTAGGTTAGGTTAGGTTAGGTTAGGTTAGGTTAGGTTAGGTTAGGTTAGGTTAGGTTAGGTTAGGTTAGGTTAGGTTAGGTTAGGTTAGGTTAGGTTAGGTTAGGTTAGGTTAGGTTAGGTTAGGTTAGGTTAGGTTAGGTTAGGTTAGGTTAGGTTAGGTTAGGTTAGGTTAGGTTAGGTTAGGTTAGGTTAGGTTAGGTTAGGTTAGGTTAGGTTAGGTTAGGTTAGGTTAGGTTAGGTTAGGTTAGGTTAGGTTAGGTTAGGTTAGGTTAGGTTAGGTTAGGTTAGGTTAGGTTAGGTTAGGTTAGGTTAGGTTAGGTTAGGTTAGGTTAGGTTAGGTTAGGTTAGGTTAGGTTAGGTTAGGTTAGGTTAGGTTAGGTTAGGTTAGGTTAGGTTAGGTTAGGTTAGGTTAGGTTAGGTTAGGTTAGGTTAGGTTAGGTTAGGTTAGGTTAGGTTAGGTTAGGTTAGGTTAGGTTAGGTTAGGTTAGGTTAGGTTAGGTTAGGTTAGGTTAGGTTAGGTTAGGTTAGGTTAGGTTAGGTTAGGTTAGGTTAGGTTAGGTTAGGTTAGGTTAGGTTAGGTTAGGTTAGGTTAGGTTAGGTTAGGTTAGGTTAGGTTAGGTTAGGTTAGGTTAGGTTAGGTTAGGTTAGGTTAGGTTAGGTTAGGTTAGGTTAGGTTAGGTTAGGTTAGGTTAGGTTAGGTTAGGTTAGGTTAGGTTAGGTTAGGTTAGGTTAGGTTAGGTTAGGTTAGGTTAGGTTAGGTTAGGTTAGGTTAGGTTAGGTTAGGTTAGGTTAGGTTAGGTTAGGTTAGGTTAGGTTAGGTTAGGTTAGGTTAGGTTAGGTTAGGTTAGGTTAGGTTAGGTTAGGTTAGGTTAGGTTAGGTTAGGTTAGGTTAGGTTAGGTTAGGTTAGGTTAGGTTAGGTTAGGTTAGGTTAGGTTAGGTTAGGTTAGGTTAGGTTAGGTTAGGTTAGGTTAGGTTAGGTTAGGTTAGGTTAGGTTAGGTTAGGTTAGGTTAGGTTAGGTTAGGTTAGGTTAGGTTAGGTTAGGTTAGGTTAGGTTAGGTTAGGTTAGGTTAGGTTAGGTTAGGTTAGGTTAGGTTAGGTTAGGTTAGGTTAGGTTAGGTTAGGTTAGGTTAGGTTAGGTTAGGTTAGGTTAGGTTAGGTTAGGTTAGGTTAGGTTAGGTTAGGTTAGGTTAGGTTAGGTTAGGTTAGGTTAGGTTAGGTTAGGTTAGGTTAGGTTAGGTTAGGTTAGGTTAGGTTAGGTTAGGTTAGGTTAGGTTAGGTTAGGTTAGGTTAGGTTAGGTTAGGTTAGGTTAGGTTAGGTTAGGTTAGGTTAGGTTAGGTTAGGTTAGGTTAGGTTAGGTTAGGTTAGGTTAGGTTAGGTTAGGTTAGGTTAGGTTAGGTTAGGTTAGGTTAGGTTAGGTTAGGTTAGGTTAGGTTAGGTTAGGTTAGGTTAGGTTAGGTTAGGTTAGGTTAGGTTAGGTTAGGTTAGGTTAGGTTAGGTTAGGTTAGGTTAGGTTAGGTTAGGTTAGGTTAGGTTAGGTTAGGTTAGGTTAGGTTAGGTTAGGTTAGGTTAGGTTAGGTTAGGTTAGGTTAGGTTAGGTTAGGTTAGGTTAGGTTAGGTTAGGTTAGGTTAGGTTAGGTTAGGTTAGGTTAGGTTAGGTTAGGTTAGGTTAGGTTAGGTTAGGTTAGGTTAGGTTAGGTTAGGTTAGGTTAGGTTAGGTTAGGTTAGGTTAGGTTAGGTTAGGTTAGGTTAGGTTAGGTTAGGTTAGGTTAGGTTAGGTTAGGTTAGGTTAGGTTAGGTTAGGTTAGGTTAGGTTAGGTTAGGTTAGGTTAGGTTAGGTTAGGTTAGGTTAGGTTAGGTTAGGTTAGGTTAGGTTAGGTTAGGTTAGGTTAGGTTAGGTTAGGTTAGGTTAGGTTAGGTTAGGTTAGGTTAGGTTAGGTTAGGTTAGGTTAGGTTAGGTTAGGTTAGGTTAGGTTAGGTTAGGTTAGGTTAGGTTAGGTTAGGTTAGGTTAGGTTAGGTTAGGTTAGGTTAGGTTAGGTTAGGTTAGGTTAGGTTAGGTTAGGTTAGGTTAGGTTAGGTTAGGTTAGGTTAGGTTAGGTTAGGTTAGGTTAGGTTAGGTTAGGTTAGGTTAGGTTAGGTTAGGTTAGGTTAGGTTAGGTTAGGTTAGGTTAGGTTAGGTTAGGTTAGGTTAGGTTAGGTTAGGTTAGGTTAGGTTAGGTTAGGTTAGGTTAGGTTAGGTTAGGTTAGGTTAGGTTAGGTTAGGTTAGGTTAGGTTAGGTTAGGTTAGGTTAGGTTAGGTTAGGTTAGGTTAGGTTAGGTTAGGTTAGGTTAGGTTAGGTTAGGTTAGGTTAGGTTAGGTTAGGTTAGGTTAGGTTAGGTTAGGTTAGGTTAGGTTAGGTTAGGTTAGGTTAGGTTAGGTTAGGTTAGGTTAGGTTAGGTTAGGTTAGGTTAGGTTAGGTTAGGTTAGGTTAGGTTAGGTTAGGTTAGGTTAGGTTAGGTTAGGTTAGGTTAGGTTAGGTTAGGTTAGGTTAGGTTAGGTTAGGTTAGGTTAGGTTAGGTTAGGTTAGGTTAGGTTAGGTTAGGTTAGGTTAGGTTAGGTTAGGTTAGGTTAGGTTAGGTTAGGTTAGGTTAGGTTAGGTTAGGTTAGGTTAGGTTAGGTTAGGTTAGGTTAGGTTAGGTTAGGTTAGGTTAGGTTAGGTTAGGTTAGGTTAGGTTAGGTTAGGTTAGGTTAGGTTAGGTTAGGTTAGGTTAGGTTAGGTTAGGTTAGGTTAGGTTAGGTTAGGTTAGGTTAGGTTAGGTTAGGTTAGGTTAGGTTAGGTTAGGTTAGGTTAGGTTAGGTTAGGTTAGGTTAGGTTAGGTTAGGTTAGGTTAGGTTAGGTTAGGTTAGGTTAGGTTAGGTTAGGTTAGGTTAGGTTAGGTTAGGTTAGGTTAGGTTAGGTTAGGTTAGGTTAGGTTAGGTTAGGTTAGGTTAGGTTAGGTTAGGTTAGGTTAGGTTAGGTTAGGTTAGGTTAGGTTAGGTTAGGTTAGGTTAGGTTAGGTTAGGTTAGGTTAGGTTAGGTTAGGTTAGGTTAGGTTAGGTTAGGTTAGGTTAGGTTAGGTTAGGTTAGGTTAGGTTAGGTTAGGTTAGGTTAGGTTAGGTTAGGTTAGGTTAGGTTAGGTTAGGTTAGGTTAGGTTAGGTTAGGTTAGGTTAGGTTAGGTTAGGTTAGGTTAGGTTAGGTTAGGTTAGGTTAGGTTAGGTTAGGTTAGGTTAGGTTAGGTTAGGTTAGGTTAGGTTAGGTTAGGTTAGGTTAGGTTAGGTTAGGTTAGGTTAGGTTAGGTTAGGTTAGGTTAGGTTAGGTTAGGTTAGGTTAGGTTAGGTTAGGTTAGGTTAGGTTAGGTTAGGTTAGGTTAGGTTAGGTTAGGTTAGGTTAGGTTAGGTTAGGTTAGGTTAGGTTAGGTTAGGTTAGGTTAGGTTAGGTTAGGTTAGGTTAGGTTAGGTTAGGTTAGGTTAGGTTAGGTTAGGTTAGGTTAGGTTAGGTTAGGTTAGGTTAGGTTAGGTTAGGTTAGGTTAGGTTAGGTTAGGTTAGGTTAGGTTAGGTTAGGTTAGGTTAGGTTAGGTTAGGTTAGGTTAGGTTAGGTTAGGTTAGGTTAGGTTAGGTTAGGTTAGGTTAGGTTAGGTTAGGTTAGGTTAGGTTAGGTTAGGTTAGGTTAGGTTAGGTTAGGTTAGGTTAGGTTAGGTTAGGTTAGGTTAGGTTAGGTTAGGTTAGGTTAGGTTAGGTTAGGTTAGGTTAGGTTAGGTTAGGTTAGGTTAGGTTAGGTTAGGTTAGGTTAGGTTAGGTTAGGTTAGGTTAGGTTAGGTTAGGTTAGGTTAGGTTAGGTTAGGTTAGGTTAGGTTAGGTTAGGTTAGGTTAGGTTAGGTTAGGTTAGGTTAGGTTAGGTTAGGTTAGGTTAGGTTAGGTTAGGTTAGGTTAGGTTAGGTTAGGTTAGGTTAGGTTAGGTTAGGTTAGGTTAGGTTAGGTTAGGTTAGGTTAGGTTAGGTTAGGTTAGGTTAGGTTAGGTTAGGTTAGGTTAGGTTAGGTTAGGTTAGGTTAGGTTAGGTTAGGTTAGGTTAGGTTAGGTTAGGTTAGGTTAGGTTAGGTTAGGTTAGGTTAGGTTAGGTTAGGTTAGGTTAGGTTAGGTTAGGTTAGGTTAGGTTAGGTTAGGTTAGGTTAGGTTAGGTTAGGTTAGGTTAGGTTAGGTTAGGTTAGGTTAGGTTAGGTTAGGTTAGGTTAGGTTAGGTTAGGTTAGGTTAGGTTAGGTTAGGTTAGGTTAGGTTAGGTTAGGTTAGGTTAGGTTAGGTTAGGTTAGGTTAGGTTAGGTTAGGTTAGGTTAGGTTAGGTTAGGTTAGGTTAGGTTAGGTTAGGTTAGGTTAGGTTAGGTTAGGTTAGGTTAGGTTAGGTTAGGTTAGGTTAGGTTAGGTTAGGTTAGGTTAGGTTAGGTTAGGTTAGGTTAGGTTAGGTTAGGTTAGGTTAGGTTAGGTTAGGTTAGGTTAGGTTAGGTTAGGTTAGGTTAGGTTAGGTTAGGTTAGGTTAGGTTAGGTTAGGTTAGGTTAGGTTAGGTTAGGTTAGGTTAGGTTAGGTTAGGTTAGGTTAGGTTAGGTTAGGTTAGGTTAGGTTAGGTTAGGTTAGGTTAGGTTAGGTTAGGTTAGGTTAGGTTAGGTTAGGTTAGGTTAGGTTAGGTTAGGTTAGGTTAGGTTAGGTTAGGTTAGGTTAGGTTAGGTTAGGTTAGGTTAGGTTAGGTTAGGTTAGGTTAGGTTAGGTTAGGTTAGGTTAGGTTAGGTTAGGTTAGGTTAGGTTAGGTTAGGTTAGGTTAGGTTAGGTTAGGTTAGGTTAGGTTAGGTTAGGTTAGGTTAGGTTAGGTTAGGTTAGGTTAGGTTAGGTTAGGTTAGGTTAGGTTAGGTTAGGTTAGGTTAGGTTAGGTTAGGTTAGGTTAGGTTAGGTTAGGTTAGGTTAGGTTAGGTTAGGTTAGGTTAGGTTAGGTTAGGTTAGGTTAGGTTAGGTTAGGTTAGGTTAGGTTAGGTTAGGTTAGGTTAGGTTAGGTTAGGTTAGGTTAGGTTAGGTTAGGTTAGGTTAGGTTAGGTTAGGTTAGGTTAGGTTAGGTTAGGTTAGGTTAGGTTAGGTTAGGTTAGGTTAGGTTAGGTTAGGTTAGGTTAGGTTAGGTTAGGTTAGGTTAGGTTAGGTTAGGTTAGGTTAGGTTAGGTTAGGTTAGGTTAGGTTAGGTTAGGTTAGGTTAGGTTAGGTTAGGTTAGGTTAGGTTAGGTTAGGTTAGGTTAGGTTAGGTTAGGTTAGGTTAGGTTAGGTTAGGTTAGGTTAGGTTAGGTTAGGTTAGGTTAGGTTAGGTTAGGTTAGGTTAGGTTAGGTTAGGTTAGGTTAGGTTAGGTTAGGTTAGGTTAGGTTAGGTTAGGTTAGGTTAGGTTAGGTTAGGTTAGGTTAGGTTAGGTTAGGTTAGGTTAGGTTAGGTTAGGTTAGGTTAGGTTAGGTTAGGTTAGGTTAGGTTAGGTTAGGTTAGGTTAGGTTAGGTTAGGTTAGGTTAGGTTAGGTTAGGTTAGGTTAGGTTAGGTTAGGTTAGGTTAGGTTAGGTTAGGTTAGGTTAGGTTAGGTTAGGTTAGGTTAGGTTAGGTTAGGTTAGGTTAGGTTAGGTTAGGTTAGGTTAGGTTAGGTTAGGTTAGGTTAGGTTAGGTTAGGTTAGGTTAGGTTAGGTTAGGTTAGGTTAGGTTAGGTTAGGTTAGGTTAGGTTAGGTTAGGTTAGGTTAGGTTAGGTTAGGTTAGGTTAGGTTAGGTTAGGTTAGGTTAGGTTAGGTTAGGTTAGGTTAGGTTAGGTTAGGTTAGGTTAGGTTAGGTTAGGTTAGGTTAGGTTAGGTTAGGTTAGGTTAGGTTAGGTTAGGTTAGGTTAGGTTAGGTTAGGTTAGGTTAGGTTAGGTTAGGTTAGGTTAGGTTAGGTTAGGTTAGGTTAGGTTAGGTTAGGTTAGGTTAGGTTAGGTTAGGTTAGGTTAGGTTAGGTTAGGTTAGGTTAGGTTAGGTTAGGTTAGGTTAGGTTAGGTTAGGTTAGGTTAGGTTAGGTTAGGTTAGGTTAGGTTAGGTTAGGTTAGGTTAGGTTAGGTTAGGTTAGGTTAGGTTAGGTTAGGTTAGGTTAGGTTAGGTTAGGTTAGGTTAGGTTAGGTTAGGTTAGGTTAGGTTAGGTTAGGTTAGGTTAGGTTAGGTTAGGTTAGGTTAGGTTAGGTTAGGTTAGGTTAGGTTAGGTTAGGTTAGGTTAGGTTAGGTTAGGTTAGGTTAGGTTAGGTTAGGTTAGGTTAGGTTAGGTTAGGTTAGGTTAGGTTAGGTTAGGTTAGGTTAGGTTAGGTTAGGTTAGGTTAGGTTAGGTTAGGTTAGGTTAGGTTAGGTTAGGTTAGGTTAGGTTAGGTTAGGTTAGGTTAGGTTAGGTTAGGTTAGGTTAGGTTAGGTTAGGTTAGGTTAGGTTAGGTTAGGTTAGGTTAGGTTAGGTTAGGTTAGGTTAGGTTAGGTTAGGTTAGGTTAGGTTAGGTTAGGTTAGGTTAGGTTAGGTTAGGTTAGGTTAGGTTAGGTTAGGTTAGGTTAGGTTAGGTTAGGTTAGGTTAGGTTAGGTTAGGTTAGGTTAGGTTAGGTTAGGTTAGGTTAGGTTAGGTTAGGTTAGGTTAGGTTAGGTTAGGTTAGGTTAGGTTAGGTTAGGTTAGGTTAGGTTAGGTTAGGTTAGGTTAGGTTAGGTTAGGTTAGGTTAGGTTAGGTTAGGTTAGGTTAGGTTAGGTTAGGTTAGGTTAGGTTAGGTTAGGTTAGGTTAGGTTAGGTTAGGTTAGGTTAGGTTAGGTTAGGTTAGGTTAGGTTAGGTTAGGTTAGGTTAGGTTAGGTTAGGTTAGGTTAGGTTAGGTTAGGTTAGGTTAGGTTAGGTTAGGTTAGGTTAGGTTAGGTTAGGTTAGGTTAGGTTAGGTTAGGTTAGGTTAGGTTAGGTTAGGTTAGGTTAGGTTAGGTTAGGTTAGGTTAGGTTAGGTTAGGTTAGGTTAGGTTAGGTTAGGTTAGGTTAGGTTAGGTTAGGTTAGGTTAGGTTAGGTTAGGTTAGGTTAGGTTAGGTTAGGTTAGGTTAGGTTAGGTTAGGTTAGGTTAGGTTAGGTTAGGTTAGGTTAGGTTAGGTTAGGTTAGGTTAGGTTAGGTTAGGTTAGGTTAGGTTAGGTTAGGTTAGGTTAGGTTAGGTTAGGTTAGGTTAGGTTAGGTTAGGTTAGGTTAGGTTAGGTTAGGTTAGGTTAGGTTAGGTTAGGTTAGGTTAGGTTAGGTTAGGTTAGGTTAGGTTAGGTTAGGTTAGGTTAGGTTAGGTTAGGTTAGGTTAGGTTAGGTTAGGTTAGGTTAGGTTAGGTTAGGTTAGGTTAGGTTAGGTTAGGTTAGGTTAGGTTAGGTTAGGTTAGGTTAGGTTAGGTTAGGTTAGGTTAGGTTAGGTTAGGTTAGGTTAGGTTAGGTTAGGTTAGGTTAGGTTAGGTTAGGTTAGGTTAGGTTAGGTTAGGTTAGGTTAGGTTAGGTTAGGTTAGGTTAGGTTAGGTTAGGTTAGGTTAGGTTAGGTTAGGTTAGGTTAGGTTAGGTTAGGTTAGGTTAGGTTAGGTTAGGTTAGGTTAGGTTAGGTTAGGTTAGGTTAGGTTAGGTTAGGTTAGGTTAGGTTAGGTTAGGTTAGGTTAGGTTAGGTTAGGTTAGGTTAGGTTAGGTTAGGTTAGGTTAGGTTAGGTTAGGTTAGGTTAGGTTAGGTTAGGTTAGGTTAGGTTAGGTTAGGTTAGGTTAGGTTAGGTTAGGTTAGGTTAGGTTAGGTTAGGTTAGGTTAGGTTAGGTTAGGTTAGGTTAGGTTAGGTTAGGTTAGGTTAGGTTAGGTTAGGTTAGGTTAGGTTAGGTTAGGTTAGGTTAGGTTAGGTTAGGTTAGGTTAGGTTAGGTTAGGTTAGGTTAGGTTAGGTTAGGTTAGGTTAGGTTAGGTTAGGTTAGGTTAGGTTAGGTTAGGTTAGGTTAGGTTAGGTTAGGTTAGGTTAGGTTAGGTTAGGTTAGGTTAGGTTAGGTTAGGTTAGGTTAGGTTAGGTTAGGTTAGGTTAGGTTAGGTTAGGTTAGGTTAGGTTAGGTTAGGTTAGGTTAGGTTAGGTTAGGTTAGGTTAGGTTAGGTTAGGTTAGGTTAGGTTAGGTTAGGTTAGGTTAGGTTAGGTTAGGTTAGGTTAGGTTAGGTTAGGTTAGGTTAGGTTAGGTTAGGTTAGGTTAGGTTAGGTTAGGTTAGGTTAGGTTAGGTTAGGTTAGGTTAGGTTAGGTTAGGTTAGGTTAGGTTAGGTTAGGTTAGGTTAGGTTAGGTTAGGTTAGGTTAGGTTAGGTTAGGTTAGGTTAGGTTAGGTTAGGTTAGGTTAGGTTAGGTTAGGTTAGGTTAGGTTAGGTTAGGTTAGGTTAGGTTAGGTTAGGTTAGGTTAGGTTAGGTTAGGTTAGGTTAGGTTAGGTTAGGTTAGGTTAGGTTAGGTTAGGTTAGGTTAGGTTAGGTTAGGTTAGGTTAGGTTAGGTTAGGTTAGGTTAGGTTAGGTTAGGTTAGGTTAGGTTAGGTTAGGTTAGGTTAGGTTAGGTTAGGTTAGGTTAGGTTAGGTTAGGTTAGGTTAGGTTAGGTTAGGTTAGGTTAGGTTAGGTTAGGTTAGGTTAGGTTAGGTTAGGTTAGGTTAGGTTAGGTTAGGTTAGGTTAGGTTAGGTTAGGTTAGGTTAGGTTAGGTTAGGTTAGGTTAGGTTAGGTTAGGTTAGGTTAGGTTAGGTTAGGTTAGGTTAGGTTAGGTTAGGTTAGGTTAGGTTAGGTTAGGTTAGGTTAGGTTAGGTTAGGTTAGGTTAGGTTAGGTTAGGTTAGGTTAGGTTAGGTTAGGTTAGGTTAGGTTAGGTTAGGTTAGGTTAGGTTAGGTTAGGTTAGGTTAGGTTAGGTTAGGTTAGGTTAGGTTAGGTTAGGTTAGGTTAGGTTAGGTTAGGTTAGGTTAGGTTAGGTTAGGTTAGGTTAGGTTAGGTTAGGTTAGGTTAGGTTAGGTTAGGTTAGGTTAGGTTAGGTTAGGTTAGGTTAGGTTAGGTTAGGTTAGGTTAGGTTAGGTTAGGTTAGGTTAGGTTAGGTTAGGTTAGGTTAGGTTAGGTTAGGTTAGGTTAGGTTAGGTTAGGTTAGGTTAGGTTAGGTTAGGTTAGGTTAGGTTAGGTTAGGTTAGGTTAGGTTAGGTTAGGTTAGGTTAGGTTAGGTTAGGTTAGGTTAGGTTAGGTTAGGTTAGGTTAGGTTAGGTTGTTAGGTTAGGTTAGGTTAGGTTAGGTTAGGTTAGGTTAGGTTAGGTTAGGTTAGGTTAGGTTAGGTTAGGTTATAGGTTAGGTTAGGTTAGGTTAGGTTAGGTTAGGTTAGGTTAGGTTAGGTTAGGTTAGGTTAGGTTAGGTTAGGTTAGGTTAGGTTAGGTTAGGTTAGGTTAGGTTAGGTTAGGTTAGGTTAGGTTAGGTTAGGTTAGGTTAGGTTAGGTTAGGTTAGGTTAGGTTAGGTTAGGTTAGGTTAGGTTAGGTTAGGTAGGTTAGTTAGGTTAGGTTAGGTTAAGGTTAGGTTAG